>OV702296.1:414294122-419294122 GCA_916181665.1 Avena sativa
GATGTACCCCAAAAGCACGAACTAAAGGGAGAAAGGAAAAGAAAAACTCTCTCTTGTAGGCTGATCGCAACCTATTCACGTAAGCAAGGTGGGACTGAACCGAGGAGCCTCCTCCAGTCTTGCAACAGCCTGGCATCCCATCCACGAGAAACCCTTAGGGAAGACATGACGATGCTAGATGTGATGTCATGGTCTAGTTTCTGATTATGATTAGGAGCAGAGGAGAAGCAAGTGACAAAATCATCAACCACCGTTCCAAGCAGAAAAAAGTTCCCTGTTACTACGTCGTAATTACTTCGTCTAAGCATGTGCAATTAACGTTGTTAGTACAAAAAAGGGAGAACACTCGTAATCATGTGCAAGTAGCATTTTTTCGCACATTGCACCTGCTAAGTACTTAGCTTTGTGAAATGAATGTATCTAGATGCCTCACTTCAAACCTCTATGGACCTATACACTAAAAGACGTCTAGATACATTCGATTCACAAAGCTAAAACGTCTTATATTTCTGAACGGAGGGAATAATAGTTACACCGACGAGAGGAGCGGGAGTGAAAAGAAAATTGATCTAGACTCTTCCAAGCAAGAGGGGTTGCAATATTGTGTGTTGCAACTCAGGGGCGGACCCACCATAGGGGCGAGCAGGGGCGGCCGCCCCAGGTCTCCCGGCGCGGAGCAGGGTACCCAGCACGGCTCATCCCCATCGAAGGTAGGAGTGCTATTATCTCTGTTTCCGAATTTCTGTCAACAGGAGGAAGAGGGGTACTGGAGGAAGAAACTAAGCTGGGCTTAGGCTATATTGGGCTTAAGTGACATAGCAAGGGCGCGTTTGTATTTTTTATCTAGTTCCATCAGCTAGTGCGATCAGGAAGACAGGAACGACTCGTTCGGCCGTTCCCAATTCCCAAATCGCCGTCTCCCGGTTTGGCGGTTCCCAAACCCCTAGCGCCGCCGACTGGGCGACAGGTTTCTCCAGCTTGATCTGCCCGCCGCTGCCGGTCAGTGCCGCCGCGGTATCGCCAATGGACGCGGACGAGTAAAATCTGGAAAAGGAGACTTACCTAGTCGCGTTATAGCTAGAGGAAGAGGAAGATGAGGCAGCGGCAGTAGCTCTAGCGCCGGCGACGGCAAGAGATGGTGCAGGCGAAATCAACCGCTAACAGGCACGCGATGACAACAATCTGCAGCAGCAGGTATTCTTTCTTGTGGGTTTGTAGCGATTCACCTCTGTATGTTGACAGCACACTTAATTTGGCATTTAATCTTGTATGCAATCTTATCAACTACTTTTGTAATTGTGCCAAGATTTACACTCATGTTTTCTTTATTCGCATGTTGTAGGTCTCAGCTTGGACTTTGAGAGTACTATTTTGGCTACCAATGTGTGTCTCACGCAGCAAAAATCCATGCTAGTAGGTTTTTGTTTTTTTTCATGTTCTTAGTGGTTTTATTTCATTGATCATGACAATTGAATGTTTTGTGTATCATTTACCGTGTGATTTCTATCTATTAGAGTTGCGGTTGTTTGTGAATAAAAATTACTCGTAAATGTTCGCCCCGGCTAAACAAAATTCCTGGGTCCGCCACTGTTGCAACTAGATGCGCCCGCAGGATATCTCACAAGATTCCTTATGAGATATGCTACTTGCACATGATGGCGAGAGCTCGGGGGGTACCAAAGCCACCACTGCGTCGCCCGCGCGCGACCGCGGCAGGCCCTGTCCCGGCATCCAAGACCCGTGCCCAAAGCACCACCATGGTCGACAACCACCTGGGGGGCATCGCATAGTCAGATCTGGACAAGGCCCGACCTAGTCGTGGCCAGCCCCGGCCGGCCCTTCGGTCGCGCGGCAGGAAACGGCGGCGCAGGCAAGCGCGGGTCAGCGCCACCGCTGAGCCGAGGACCCCTACGGTGACGCCACTGACCGCCACGAGGCGGATCCCTCTCTGCTGCCCTCGTATGGCTAGGAGGCGCGAGTTCCCCACCGCCCCCTTCACTGGCAGTGCACAGACTTGTCCGGTGGCCGCCTCCAGGAGCGACGCAGAGGGGAGAGGAGGAGAGGGGGGCTGGCTGCAGGGAGTTAAGGTTTTCGCCCCCGGTCGCCTGGAGGGGGCAACGCGAGGAGCGCATGAGGGGGGGGGGGGGGGGGGGGGGGGGGGGGGGGGGAGGAGATGGATTGCTACTTCCACTCGATAACATTCTAGCGGGTGGTACATGAGAAAACTGCTACTTGCACATGAGCACGGGTGCTCTCTTAACTGAAAAACGTTAGTTCTATATACCAAAGAATACTGAAAAGACATATACTACTACATTTACACATATTGTATCTATGTCACAAATTTCACTAGAAAATATGTATCTTAGGCTACATAAAAAGACAAATTTTAGGACCAAATGGGAGTTTTTATTACTTTGTACGGCCACATTTTTTTTCTACAGTCTAAAATAGAATTTTTTTTTTACCCCAAAATTTGCACAAATATACAAGACATATATGTACGTATTTACGAAATTGATTTTAGATTTTTCTGAAATTTTAAATTACTCCTATTTCTATTTCAAAAACCGAGTCCACTAGAGTGCGGGAGCCACAAATCCTCTCTCGCGCGCTATGCGCTGTTGCCATTATCTAATCTCCCTTAGCATAGCTAATCTCCCTCAATCATCACGTTTTCTTCATGCCAGAGTCGACCAAAAAGAAACACCCCACGTTTGACAGCAACAGCCCACAAGCCACAGGCCACGCCGCGGGATTCTTCCTATAAATCAAAACCCAGCAACCATCTCCGAAACCACCAATTTCATTCCTCCAACCAACTCCTAATTTCCAATCAAGCAGAGCCACGGAAGAGTCTCCCTGTGACAACATTGCAAGCTCGCAACGGGAGATAATCAAGCGCGTCTAGACAGGCGTACAGGGGCAGAATCGAGGCAAGAATGGCAGCGACGGGGAGCACCAAGGGCCGCCGGTTTCGCGGCAGCGTGCGACGTTCTCAGCCGATGCGTCAAGGCTGCGGAGGCGCGGCCAGGGGCCACGGTGGCTCTCCCCCTCATGCCGGGAGCGGACGTGTCCGTGAAAGAGGAGCACGCACCGGCGGCAGCTGCGCATGCCCAGATGACCATCTTCTACGGCGGGCGCGTGCTGGTGCTGGAGGAGGTCCCGGCAGGACAGAGCGGCCGAGCTACTCCGTGTTGCTGCGGCGGCAGGCGCCGCGCCGCGAGCGAGCGGAGAGTCGACGGATCGCGACCTGCCTATGGCGAGGAAGGCGTCGCTGCAGCGGTTCATGGAGAAGCGCAAGGGAAGGGTCGCCGCGCGTGGCGTCCCCTACAGCCGACCGGACGCCGATGCGCTCTCCTGATTCGTGTTCATGTAATGTAGCGTAGGCGGATAGAGTAATTACGACGTTGTACAGGGTTTTTTTTCTGCTTGGAACGGTGGTCGATGATTTTGTCACTCGCTCCGAATCATAATCAGAAACTTGACCATGATATAAGAGCTAGCCCAACACTTCGCATACGTTAGGATGTTTATACCATACGATCCAACTACAAGTAAGAGTCTACTTCATCCCAAAAGTCAGAACTAAACGGAGAAGGGAATCTATCCCGCACAACCTCTTCCGGTGAGCGAGGTGGGACAAAACCGAGGAGCATCCATCGGTACTGCAGCAGCCCTGACATCCCAACCATGAGAAGCCCCTTGAAATGCATGGTCATGCTAGCTTTGATATCTGATGTTAGCGTCCACTCAGGGCTAACCTAACATCCTATATTATTTGCGCATTTTCTCGACAAAAAAAATATTATTTGCGCATACGGCCCAAATCTAAAACGGGATCGACTCCATCCCAAAAGCTCAGAGCGAAGGGAGGAGGGAAAGGGCACATATAGCAAATCTCTTAAACCACAATGGTGAAGTGCCCTACTGGTTGGTGTTGTTATTCTTTCCTTGGTCGGTCGTGGCAGCGAGGGAGGGAGGAATGGTAGCGCGCCATGCCCTGCTTTGATCTGGTGGATTCCGGGCCCTCCTATGGTGGGGCCATTTGCTTGGAGCTAGGGATCGGCCGGGTGTCGACTACGCCGTCGAAGCAGTCAAGGAGGCAGTGTCAAAATGATGGAGGGTCTGCATCATCGCTTGCTCCTGCTGCTCCATGGAATGTTGGAGGGCCTGCTCGCCCTACGGAAGTTGCGCTCGTTGGTGTTCATCAGCAGGGGCTCAAAGATGATTGTGAGTTTTGTCCCGCCTATGCACCATCTGGTCGAAAGGTGGCATTTCTGTCAACTTCATGTGTGGAGGCCTTGTTCGGTGTCTCTCGTTGGAGCTCCCACCTTCTCCTCGCCAAGTGGTTCGTCCCCGGTGACGACAAGGCAGCTGACGATCGAGACCCAATCGCTGTGGAGAGGACTGAGGACTGGATTGTGTTTCCTATTTTTCTCCCGGGGTCCTTTGCGCAAATGTTGAGGCCTTATCTTCAAATACTAGGTTTACTAGGGCAAGAGATGTTAAGAGGCCTGTTTGTAAAATTATACCCACGAGCTTTCTAGGCCTCTTGGGACCATTCACGTGAAAAAAAAATGGTTTTGCGAGTCTCACCCCCGCCCACTTGCGCCAAGGGAAAACGTGGGGCTCGAAGAGGAAACGTGGGATTTGGGACCTCGTCGTCGGGCGAAACCGGCGGAAGTGGGAACGGATCGGGTGTGCTGGTCGAGTACCGGTTGCTAGGCATAGGCAGATAGGCCGTGCCCTGCGGCAAAGTCGTACAGAACTTTTTTGAGGTAATAACATTAGTCCCACAACTTGCACACTAGGTGCAGATTAGTGTCACAAGTTGCAAAACTCGCCTCCGCCGTCCCACAAGTTGCTAATACGAAATTAACTCGCACAAACAGTCAGATACGTGATTCCTGTGCAAAACAGACTCACGATCGCATTTTGTAGATACCCCCTCCAAAACTGTCATTTAGAGCCAAGGTCCTTCCACGTATTTTGCAACCGCTTCGCGCGCACCTGTAGCTAATTTATCGTTAGTATCCATGTGCGTCGTTCTTCGTCGTTTCTCCCGTGGGCGCCGAGGAAGCAGACGGCGCCGCCCCTTCTCTCTACCTTCAGTGGCGCCATTTTCGGCGAGATGCCGCCAGAACTACACTACCGCGATTGGAACGAAGATTCGCCGGGCTATGGTACTGTCGAATTTTCCTCTCCTGAACTCCTCATGATCGATTGCACTGGATGTTCGTAGGGTTTCCCCCTTGTGATTCAGATGTGATAATGAATTCTGAGCGGTGGAAAAGTCACAGTATTAGTCTTACATTCGCAATTCTTCGAGTAATTGCAGTTATAGGAGCGTCCACGAAATCATGCCGAGAAACTAATTTTACCGTCCAGCCAAAAATCTTTGCTCTACTAATTAATTCGGGAAGCACCCAGCAGAATCTGGAGTTTGCGCTGCAGTCACCACACTTGAAGTTTAGTGGACATCTAGGCTTACGTATGTCCCACAAAAACAAAATTGTATTTTTAGGAGCGGTTCATGCCTAGTTTGAGACGGATCCACCTCACAGTTTACGACCAGTTGAGTGAAACGTGCCTTTTAGTTTCGGTTGAATTATTCCATCAAATTTCATTCCTTTATTCAGTCCTTCTATTGTTGAAGATGGATAGGACGAGGACTAGAAGAATTGAGCAAGATTGCTCTGTTTCAATTGGGCTATGGTCTGAAATTTTAACTGAACTTGCTGTTGGTAGTCATTTTTTATTTTAGTGTTTTCTTGTAGCAAGCAGAGGAATGGATGTACGATCTATTTGAGAGTTTGCTGTTCAGGGGTTTTTCTCTGTTTGAGTTCGCATATAGTCTGAAATTTTAACTAAACTTGCTGTTCGTAGTCACTGTTTATTTCAGTGTTTTCTTGTAGCAAGCAAAGGAATGTATGTACGATATGTTTGAGAGTTTGCTATTCAGGGATTCTAGAAGAAATTGCTTATGTTTTGTTAGTCTCAGGTTATTTTGTAGCTTGTCTCTGCTGTTCATGACACAACCTAATATTCCAGTTCTCAACAGTGATTCATGATGCTTATGTTTTAATGCATGCATAACTATTGTTGAGATATTCAGTTTAGTTAGTTTTTTACAAATCTTGCCATACACTGTTTCTTTATAAATTTTGGAATACACTATGATATTCAGGTTAGGTAGTTTCTGAACGTATTTCTTTCGATTTGGTTACCTGATTTTTAGTTTGAAAAAGCTGTATGAAGTTTTCACATGGTATATTTTTGTATCCATAGTTGGTACATGTGAGCCTGTGACTGAACCAATATGATTAGAATCATTTCAAATATAACCATGTAATAGAATGTTTCCATATCTGAATTTTGTGCAACTTAATGCCATGTTCTCTCCTTAAATATTATAGTTGTACTGTGCATTACATATTTTCTCTCTCTGAATTTTTGCTCTTTTTTAGTGTTCAATGCAGGAGCCAATTCTGATCTTTTTTCAGTGGAAGTATGCCACAATGGTTTCTTTTGTGGATTAAAAGAGAACTTGTCGTATGTCTGTGCATCTACTGCTGTATTTGACAATTGTAGTGCTCAGAGTTGGTCAGTTGCATGTATTGATGAAATACTGAGATATCTGGGCTGTCAGAGGAACGGAAACCTTCAGGTGTACTGGTGTTTGCCAGGGAAAGACATTACTGATGGTTTGGTACCAGTAGACAGGGAAGCGCACTATGTTGAGATGGTTAAAGTTAGCAAGTCACATAAGACACTTGTGTTATACATTGATCACAATAATTTTCTCAGAAACTTGAGACATGATGTGATCCTCACGGAAGGGCCTTTCATTCCTGGTGTCATCAGCCCTAGGAGAGTGCCATGGACATCTAACGATGTAGCACAACAAGTGCATGCAAATGAGGTTTTAATACAGCAGGTGGATCCTCATGTTGATGAGGTTTTACAAGACCAAATGCAGCTTGAAGGCGGTTTAGCTGAGCAAGTGCAGCCACATGTTGACGAGGTTTTAGAAGACCAAGTGCAGCCAGATGATGGATTAGCTGAGCAAGTGCAGCCACATGTTGTCGAGGTTTTAGAAGACCAAGTGCAGCTAGATGATGGATTAGCTGAGCAAGTGCAGCCACATGTTGTCGAGGTTTTAGAAGACCAAGTGAAGCTAGATGGTGGATTAGGTGATCAAGTGCAGCCACATGTTGTCAAGGTTTTAGAAGACCAAGTGCAGCCAGATGATGGATTAGCTGAGCAAGTGCAGCCACATGTTGACGAGGTTTTAGAAGACCAAGTGCAGCCAGATGGTGGATTAGCTGAGCAAGTGCAGCCACATGTTGTCGAGGTTTTAGAAGACCAAGTGCAGCCAAATGGTGGATTAGCTGAGCAAGTGCATGTTGATGAGGTTTTTGAAGAGCAAGTGCGGCCAGATGCTGGTTTAGAAGAGAAAGTGCAAGTTGATGATAGTGAGAGTGACACCGATTGCAGCATTTATGACAGTGACTTCAACGCTTAAGACGGGGATGATGACCTATTTCTAGATAATGTAGACAAAGAAGTGAATGATCATAATGAGAAAGAAATAGTAGAAGAAAATGAAGATGAGGAGGCTCTGGAGGACGAAGACCTGAATCTGATAGGAGAAGAAAGAGAGAAGTTGAAGCACAAGATTAGGGCATTCAAACCAGAGGTTGACATGGATAATCCAATCTTCAAAACAGGGATGGTGTTTAGTGGTGTTGAGGAGGTAAGGAAAGCTCTAGCAGCATATACTATCAGAAACAGAGTAAGAATCAGGAAGATCAAGAATGACAAGAGAAGGTTGGAAGCTGTTTGTGATGGTGATTGTGATGGAGGATGTAATTGGTACTTTAAAGCTGCAAAGGATAGTAGGTATGGTGGCTTTGTACTAAATGCATATGAAGGGAATCACAGATGTGAGAGAGTGTGGGAACTGAGAGCACTCACTGCAAATATGCTAAAAGAGAAATTTATTAATGAATTCAGAGATAATCAAAAGCTTGATGTGAAGGGTTTTCAAGAAAAGGTGACAAGGAAATTAAATATGTCCCTAGCGAAGTGGAAGTTGGGGAGAGCCAGGAAAGCATCATTGTTGGAAATTCATGGAGATGAGGAGGAGCAATTTAGGCTGCTGCATGATTACGGGCATGAGCTTCAGAGGAGTAATCCTGGCTCTACATTCTTTGTGTCAACTAATTCTGTGAATGATCCTAGTAGTCCAGAACATAAGGAACATTTGGCTACTTGCTACTGGAGTTATGATGCTTGCAAAAGAGGGTTTCTAACAGGTTGTAGGCCACTAATATGTATTGATGGTTGCCACATAAAAACTAGATACAAAGGATGCCTTCTTACAGCTATAGGGATTGACCCAAATGATTGCATTTATCCTGTCGCATTTGGTTTAGTTGAAGTGGAATGTACAAGCTCATGGGAGTGGTTCCTCACTAACCTAAAAAATGACTTGAACATCACCAACACCTCACCATGGACCATAATGAGTGACAAACAGAAGGTTTGTGTTCTATTTCCTTATTTATTTTATCACATGAAAATAGTAGTGAAATGTATAGAAATTCTTCCTAATTTCTTTGACCACATGATTGCAGGGTCTCATAAATGTTGTAACAAAAGTGTGGCCTGATGCAGAGCATAGGTTTTGTGTAAGGCACTTGCTCCAGAACTTCCAAAAGGCAGGTCATAAGGGGGAAACCTTAAAGAATGACTTGTGGGCAATTGCTAGGTCAACTAGTGTTGTACAATGGGAGAAAAATATGGAAAAAATCAAGGCTGATAAACCACAAGCTTATGCGTGGATTGAAAAGTTAGTGCCAAGTACATGGATAAAGGCCTTTTTCCAAGAATTTCCCAAGTGCGACATGTTACTGAATAATCATTCAGAGGTGTTCAACAGGTGATTTATTTTGTTTCACATGAAGTTCTATCATTTACCAATATTGAACAAGGCGGGCTTCTAATTCTACATCTACCTATTTTTCCATTTATTTTGTTGCAGCTATATCAATGAATCTAGGGAGTTACCTTTCTTGTCCATGCTTGAATCTATCTTCTACAAGATTCTACAAAGAGTGCATGGAAAAGAAAAAGATGCAATGAAATGGAGTGGAAGATTTTGTCCAAAAATAAAGAAAAAAATGGACAAATTTACTGAATGGAGTACTCAATGCAGAGTCACACCTGCGGACAACAAGTTATATCATGTTAGCTCGCTAGAGTTGGAGCAAGGGTATACTGTAGATTTCAACACAAAAACATGTGATTGTAAGAGGTGGCAGCTAACTGGGATTCCATGCCATCATGCAATAGCTTGTTGTAGGAATGATAGGATTAACCCCGAATCCCTAGTCCATAGTTGCTACACAATTGATACCTACTTCAAAGCTTATCAGTTCAAGTTGGCTCCACTTAGAGGCAGACCATTTTGGCAAAAGATGAATGTTGTGGTCATTCATCCACCTTTGTTTACCAAAGTTATGGGCAGGCCCAAGAAGAACAAGAAAAAAACACCTGAAGAAAAGAAACGAAAGGTGTGAAAATACTTACCAAGTCTGGAGTCACTATGCACTGCTCTGTTTGTGGCAAACCTGATCACAATAAAAAAGGACACGACAAATTTGTTGAAAGATAACTAAAAGAGCAGAGAGAGCTTATTGTGCAGGAAGATGATGATTTAGATCTCCCATACATTGTTGAGGTACATTGCTTGTTTACTGAGCAATTCCTTATATTAACTGAGCACCATTATTATGCCTTACACTATTCCTTGTTAATATGTGCAGCATGTAATTCCACATAGTCGCAACCTTAGTATGGATCCTACACATCTGAATGAAAGCATGGTCTACAGTTTGGGCCAAGAAGTAATGCTTTCTTCTCTTTTTACATATATGTTTTCTTATTTGCATTTTTGCATCACATGATTATTGCACCACAAATTTTGCAGGAGCAGAATCTTGTGCCAATTAGTAGGGTACTTGGCCCTTTGCCTGAAAATGCCTTTGTGGTAGATGCTAGAGACACAATTCCTGAAACTAGAGTGAGGATCACAACAGCTTCGTCTAGAGGTAGTTTGAGGGGAAGATCCAGAGGAAGAGGTACAAAACATAGAGAAGTATCCAAAGGTAAAGCAACAACAAAGCAACAAGAAAGCAGCAGCAATAGGGGCAAAGGAAGAGGCAGAGGAAATGGCAAGAAAAGAGTTGCTGATGCTACTACAGCTGCTAGTGCTCAAGCAAATGAAATGCAGCTGCTGAAACAACAAGAGCAGCTAAAAGAGGATACAAAACAGGCCCTGAAAGTGCACACTACCTCTTGTTTGGTGATGAGGGACGGAGAGGTGAAATTACAGATTTAAATGATGAAGTTCTTCCTGATTTAAATGTGGATGAATTTCCTATCAGTCAAAATGCACCAGCCACTGATGATTTCTAGGTGCTACTTTCAGTTAGGCATTTGTGTCCATGTCTTGTTCAAGAATTGGTGGATTTGGGATTTTTCTGTAAATTGTTACTTTGAATTTGTGCCACTATAAAAATCCTGCGACATTATACCTTATGTTAATGCTCCTCTTAATCCATATTTCAATGTCTTATATTTTTGTCAAACGTCTAGCAGCTATTTGACAATAGTCAATAGCTTTCTGAAAACATCCAGCACATATTTGACACAACACAATAGAGCACATCACAGTAGAAACCAGGTCAGAACTGATTTGTCAAGGACAAAATCCACATTTATTATGACAAGTATGTGTTTACTACTGATTTGTAAACATTTATAGTCAGGAAAGTATGTCATTATTTTTTCCAACTTGTTGTGCTTATGGTGGCCAATCTGAATACTCCAGTACCAAGCAAGTATCAATTTGTACTTTATAAAAAAAGTATATAATCTGAATCGATGGTAGCTACAGCCACTGTTGGGGAATGCTCAAGTAATTCCCGATCTCAATGTGCAAGAATTTTCATTAAGTCAGAATGCACCAAGTATTGATGTTATCTAAGTGTCAAACCTTCTCAATTTGAGCTCTGTTTATGTGAATGTACAAACTCAATGTGTTTATCTCTTTGAGCTCTATTCCATGTTTTATCTTGTCTCGCTGCTTCTGTAGTAGATTTTTTCTCCTTCTTTGCTGACATTGTACACATTCTTTGTCTGCATTGGTGATGAACTAATATTATCACGGATGGTTGCCCTTGTCGGTGTACAAATTAAGTTCCATTTTAGTGTACAAATTCAGTTGCCCTTGTCATTGTTTTACTCAAGTTTAGCTCATGTTTTTATTCAGTCAAATTTAGATCAAATTCAGTTGCAACAGTACATTCAAATTTAACTCAGTATTACTGTGCAACAGTACACTCAATATTACTCTGATTCTAGCTACAATAGTAGTCAAATTTCATTAACTTGTGCAACAGTACACTCAAATTTCAGTGCAATAGCACATTACAACAAATGCTGATACTACAAGGAGAAATCTTTGTTACACATTACAATTTAGTCTATCTCTCCTTCTCATGTCCTATCTATGATATTTCTAGAGTTTTTTCTGCTCGGTCTTCACTCTCTGTAACTGAATTTGAAGTCCAGTTATCGTATTGAAATAGAATACATGTGCTCTGTCTTCCTCGCAAGCTTCACTTGTTCTTCTACTCTGGTTGGGGTACTCGTGCTGGTACTGATCACCATGCTCTAATTTTTCCTTATCCAAACACAGAAGAGCACCAATAAAAAATTAAAATAAGCTACCTGACGAACAGAGCATTGCTGTGACGAATAGAGCTTTGCTAATGAAGCAGAGCAACAAGTAGAGAACGAAGCAGAGAAACAAGCAGACCATTCTCGTTGCCATGGACATCTTCACCCGGCCGTCACCATCGGGTTCAAGTAATTTTCACCGGCCATTTTCACCCAGTCGTCGCCGTCGCTGCTTCGACCGCCCATGGCACCTGCGAGCTCACGATGCTGGCCATCAAAGGTGCTAATCGAACCCATCTGGACTAACTCCACGATCCCCGCGCCGTCGCCCTTAATCTCCGGACTCGCCGGACACCGTCGCCCTCAGTCTCACGACTCGCCGGATACCGTCGCCGCCGCTAGTCTAGGTTCAGATTGGGGAATGCTTCTAACTCATACCGATGAGCTATCCTAGTATGGATTTAGAAACAGAGGGTTTCGGAGGGGGTATCTGCAAATAGCGATCGTGAGTCTGTTTTGCACAAGAATCACCTATCAGACTATTTGTGCGAGTTAGTTTTGGATTGACAACTTGTGGGACTGCCGAATCGACTAGTACAACTTGTGGGACTAATCTGCACCCAATACGCAAGTTATGGGACTAAGGATATTATTACCTCGATATTTTTTGTCCGCAAGGCTGGTTGATGAGCTGTCGACGGTTGGCGAGCGCCCTGTTTAGCTGGTTTCTGCGAAGAAACAGATCGGCGCCCGCTTTGGTCGTACGGGCGGTGTTGTTTAGTTGTTTGTGCGGTACATAGCTCGGCACGTCTGGATTTTGTGGCATCCGCTCAGCTATTCTTGGTCCTTTGGCCCTTGCCAAAGCATGGTAAGCATGCATAAAAAAATGCTAAGAATTGTCAAGTCGGCGGAGGTCCCGCTGGCTGCTGTGCCGCTGAAACTTAATTTAAGTATGTACTCCCTCTGTTTCAAAATATAAGATGTTTTAGCTTTGTCAAGAGAGTGTATCTAGACCCTTTTAGTGTGTAGGTTCACTCTAAACCTAGATGAACCTATACACTAAAAGTAGACTAGATACACTTCTTTCACAAAGCTAAAACATCTTATATTTTAAAACGGAGGGAGTATATGTATTTGAGGCTGCGAAAACAAGTGCTAGACTGTCTCCCATTCAGTTTGCAAATTGCGTACCGAGTACCGATAGGAGGAGGTACCTCCTCGTTAGTGTTTACCGTAACGTCCTAGACAGTATGAAAAATACGTAATAAGATGGTTATCTCTTTCTATGTCGTGTCTTTGACTCGATTTTTAAATTCTTGACTTTCTTTTTTTTCTGAAAGAAAGAAAAAAGATTTGTCTTAATTCATTAAATAAGGAGAAGCAAGGTCACAAGTCACAAAAAGTTATGCCCGAAGTCTACATCTAAAGTAAAGAACTAACCTCACGGTAAATTCTTGACTTTCTTGCAACAATGGTACCTGTTTTGTAGACAACAGGGGGACGGGGGGCTGACCGGGATGTTAGAGCAACTTCTAGTGGCAGTCCATCACTTATCTACCGCTGATTTGTACTCCCATCGAGAGTTGTATCACTTTACCATTCGTTTGCTCATGTTTTTTGTAGACTTGGGTGATCCTACAGTTGTCCCAACACTTGGTTTTTTGGTTTTTGCTTGACTTTATCGGGATTTGTACGATGGTGGTTAATTTATTTATAAAGCATGACGATAGTCCGTTTAAAGGAGTATGCAAATTCCATCCTCTCACGGGCCAACGTCGAGAGCTTGCTCCTTGTGTGGAACTGCGGAAGTTGTGGCACATATTTTCTTTGGATGTTCGATTGCAAAATTCGATTGGAGCGTCTTGCGACGATTTCTAGGATGCAGCTGGTGTCCGGCGAATTTTGTGCGATTATTCGCAGTTGATTACGGTTTCTTGGAACAGCCTAAGACACTGCTTTGGACTCATTTTTCTGCCCAGTCCTGGACGTTGCGGCTAGGACCTAACAACTCGCTATTGAATCTACACCTCTAAGCAACCACCTGGCATAATCTATAAAACTATCATTCTCTTGCCGTTGTGGGTATTGTCAGCGAATACACATGACAAGGCGGGTCTAGAGTGGATGGCAAACAAGTTAAGACGCATGTATGCGGAAAACAGGCCACCTAGCTCAACATCGCAGTCTGCTAACATTGTTGAAGATATGATGGCTATTCTCATTGCGAGAGCAATGGATGATAGTCAAGTAGAAGGGTTAATCCCTCATTTAGTTGAGGAGGGCATCTTCAATTTACAGTACGCAGATGATATGATTCTTTTCATGCAGCATGACCTATAGAAGGATGTGAACATGAAATTAATATTATGCATATTCGAGTAATTATTTAGGATAAAGATGAATTTCTATAAAATTGATTTTTTTGTTTTGTTTTGGGAAAGCTAATGATGGAGACCGACAATACAAGGAGATTTTCGGTTTTGTGGCGGGATCACTACCATTTAGGTACCTTGGGATACCAATTCATTATATAAAACTTAGGAAATCGGAATGGTATCTAACCTAGATATGTTTCAAAGGAAAACTTGGATGTTGGGTAAGTTATTCTTATATGGAGACATACTTGTTTTGATTAATTTTGTGTTGACTAGTATGCTCATGTTTATGTTGTATTTTTTAGAGAAGCCCTGAGGGGTAAGAAAAGCTAGAGATCTATAGAACCAAAATTTTCAAGAAAAATGATTAAAATAAGAAAAAATATCATTTGGCAAAATGGAACATCATTTTCCTACCAAAAGATTCGGATGGTCTTAGTATCGTGGTGCTAGGACTAAAAAATAAATGTATACTCAACAAATGGTTGTTTAAACTTTCAATGGAAGAAGGTGTGTGACAAGAGGTGCTATATTAAAAAAATCTTAATAATAAGATCCTAGCATAGGTACAAGGGCTTCCCCATTTTGGAAAGGGCCGATAAGTGTCAAAGAAGATTTCTTTAGTAGAAGGTATTTTGAAATTGGAAACGGTAGGATCAATAGATTTTGGGAAGATGTCTTGTTAGGAGAGACATCTCTTGCTACTCAATATCCTTCAATTTATAATATACTCCAAAGGGAAAATGATTCCATTCGTACCATTTTATCTCAAGCGCTTCAAAACATAAGTTTCATGAGAACGCTAAACGAAAATAAATGGGTAACAACATGATGAGTGGAACTTTATACGCTTTTTTTAGCATACCGTATGCTTATAAATCCACTCATCTCATGCTCCATCTAGTTATTATTATGCATGATTATTTGTTTCCATACTTTTCCATGTAAGTGTTGCACAACTATTAGTTTATTAGTTTTTATTAGGATTTTATTACTTTTCCTTGTTTTTTTCATGATTTCTTTTTATTTCTTTTTTTACTTTCTGTTTCCTATTTTTCTTTATATGAACATATTGTGAAACCTATTTTTTAATGTGAACAATTTTGAAATATGAAATTTCATAAATCTGAATATTTATTAAATATGAATAGTTTTAAAATTTTAAAATATTTCAAATACAAGCATTTTTAGAATTTTAACCATTTTAAAATCTAAACATTTTTATATTTGAACATTTTTCAAATTTTAATGTTTTCAATATCTGAACAATTTTAAAAATCCGAACATATTCAAACATCCAAACATATTCAAAATCTAATTTTTAAAATCTAAACATTTTTTTAAAATACTAAAAAAAAGAAACGAATAATAAATGGAAAAGAAACAATAAAAAATGTACCTATAAAAATGGTCCCGGCCCATCTCTAGAATCCCCCCAGGTAGAGCTCGCTGTGAGCGATACATAGGATTTCCCTAGCTCCATCATCTCGGCCGTTGCTATGATTGTCGCTTGTAGCGACATGCGCTGAGGCCCATTAACCATCCCATACCCGCCGTGTTTTCAGCCGACCAAAGAAGTCCAAAACGTGGCGCAACATCCCACTCCATTCACAGCATCTGCATCACGCATTCACGCAGAACAGCACAATCATTCCGCGGCCGTGTGCCGTCGCGTCGCGTGCAACGAGACGATGAAGATAAGCACCGGCCGGACGCGACCACTCCACGTGAGCAGAACACGGCTCGCTGCTTCCCACCACGATTAAAACAGAAACCGAGCGGCGACGTACGCACTACGCAATGAGCCAATGATAAGCCATATCTTCCTCCTATCCGATCCAACCGAACCGGGGGAGATGATCAGATGGTCCAGGCCGATATATCTGAGAAACGACAACCAGTCGAGTGTAGATTTGCACATGGGCACAGTTGCTCCTTTCGTTTTGATTTTTTTTGTATTTGTGAGTTTCAAAAAATATTGAAAAAAATTCTCGAGAATACATGTACATGGTCCATATATTTCGACGAAATTTCACTAAAAAATCGTTTTATGAAAAGAACAAAATTTTGACGGTAAATAAGACTAGAAGCAGTATGTTTATCAGAAATTTGCCTTTTTTTGTACAGCCCAAAATACAACATATTTCTAAACAAAAAAATCATCGTACATTCTGGATGTATGTGTTTAGTTATATATTTATTTTCAAAATTTCTGAAGATCTAAAAGTACTACTCCCTCCTCCTCAAAATAGATATCGTAAATTTTTCAAAATTTGGATTTATCTAGACCCCTATTTAGTATCTAGATTCATCTAAATTTAGACAGACTTTCAACATCTGTCTTGAGACGGTGGGAGTACAAGTTCTAAATTCTTTTTAAAACAGGCGCACTGGTCCTCATGTCCAGGAGACAGTTTCCCTAGTCATACTTTACAAAACACGTACGGTTGAGAAAAAAATAGGACTACGCACACCGATCTACTTCTTCCGTCTATAAATATCAGACTTTTAGCTTTGTAAAACGAACGTATCTAGACAAGTTTTTGTGCATAGATACGGAGTAAATCTATACACTAATAGACATCTAGATACTGTTTCACAAAGCTAAAATGTCTTATACTCTCTCTTTATTATAACCCTCATCATTTCACAAAGCTAAAACATAGACGCTTTACCAACTTGCATGCAGCAACACCTTCCTCCCCTCCCGAGCCCCCCCTCCCCCGAAGCTTCTCGTCTTTGCCCTCTTCACCAGATCTACCGAGCCCTCCCGGAGCCCTCTCCGCCGGCGCCGACGGTGGGAAGGTGCGATGGGAGGGTACCGGAGTAGTTTGGGTTTCTAGATGTAGTGGCCTTGTGCAGTGGGCTTTATGCCCGTGGCTGGCGGCGGCGACGAGATCCCTGCAGCGAGATCTGGCGGTTCTTAGGGTTCCTCGTCGGTGTTTCGCTAATCCATGGTGGATTGGCGGCGGCGACGGCGAGCACCGCTTCCTCGAATAAAGTTGCCCTAGTTGTGCTGGTTCTGCGGCGGCACCTTGCTCGTATCCTTTCTCTGGCCGTCCGTGGTGGCGGGGGAGAAAGGCGGAGCCTGTTGCTTGCTTTCAGGAGGGCGCATCCTCGAGTTACTCCGCGACGCAGGGGAGCAGCATCGGGAGGTCTCTGCACTATTCCTCTCCTCAGGCTTCGGTGGTCGAAGTCTGTGTGGAGAGGGGTGGTCTCGGAGTCTCAGCCATAAAGCTCTAGTGGGCTTCTGCTTCAACCGTGACTGTCGCTTCTCCCTTGGTCGGTCGTGGAGGCGTGGAAGGGAGGGGGAAAAGGTTGCTATCGTTGTTGTTGCAGAGGCTGGTCGAAGCTGCACCCAATAGCTCTTCTTCGCAGTGGCCCGTTGGCAGCGACGATGTTGTTGGGCCTCTGCCTGTTCTGGCCGAAAGGCGGCCGAGGGTCCAAACCTCCATTGGAGGCCCTTTCTCAAAGCTCTGTTCCACTGCTCGACATCTCACCATGGACAAGTGGTTCGTCCCCGTCGATGACAAGATGGTTGGCTCCTTTGCTTCTGCTCCGGTTGAGAAGGCGTCACGAGCAAGAGTCCTCATAGATCTCGTTGATTTCTTGAGCTGGAGGTCGCCGGAGCTCGGTGGTGGAGACGCTCAGGGACTCGATTGTAATCTTATTTTCAGTCCTGGGGTGCTTTTTTTTATTGTGGAGGTCCCTTTTTGTTTTTTCTAGCTTTGCTAGGGAGCTAACTGCTAGGGGCTTCCTCACTTTTTGTACCTGCCTTAGTTTGCAGCTTATGGGGTCTTTTGACCCTTTATCGTTCAAAAATAAACAAAGCTAACATCATATATTATGAAATAGAGGTATTTCTGAACCGAGGGAGTAAGCTCTGTGTTAGAGGAGCCTCCCGTCGACGCCACATCGTCAGCAGCGTCAACCGTCGGCGAGCCCGCGACGTGGCAAGGGGACGGAGACGGGTGTGATCGATCGAGTGCACGAGTCACTAGCCAAGGCGAGGGAACAACGAGACGTGGAGCTCATACACGATGGCGACGATCGACGCCACGGACGTCGTGGCCCTCATTCATGGTCACGGGTCGCTACATCGCCCTCCGGAATCAAACAAAGCTAGTTCACGATGGAGTCACCGGTAAGTGGGTGGGGAGCGTTAATGACTAGGCGGTCGCTAATGCCGCCGTATAGGAAAAACAATGCAGAATCGAAGACATGGCGATTATTTTCCTCAAAAGAAAAAACTTTGTTGAACAAGTTTTTGGACCGAATCAACTTTAACCAAGAGCATACGCACGTTACATAAATGTGAAAGGGAATTAGGTCAGCATAGACGCATATAGTCCACCAAAGTAACTAGATTAGGGCGGCCATCCATCCTAGATGGCGTTGTTTAGTCGGAGCGCAACTTTAGTGCGTAGTGGTAAACACCGTCAAACTTGTCCGCTTGCGACGGGCCTCTAGCGCCCGCTCCAAGCAGCCGCCGCACGGCCTAGCGTACAGGGCCCCGCCGGCACGGTCGCTTTTCCTTCTTTTTTATTTATTTCGCCTCCGCGGTCCGCACGCACGCCGGCATCGTCATGTCGCCCGTTGAAATTTCCCCGAGGCCGAGGGGTTCATCTCGTCGCACCCGGCCGGCTGCTAGTGGCCGCCGTGCCTTTCGCGCACCTCGCTGCTCGCTAGTGCGATGCGATGTGCAGCCACTGTGGATCGATTGGTCCTGCCACTAAACACAGCCCCCGAAAACCCAAAGTACACCGACTTTTTTCACGTTGCCGCTTTTCTCGCCACTTGTGAAGCACCAGTGCATATTTTACCCGGAGTAGGAGATACTAGTGCCGACGAGAGGCGTACGTATGTAGTACGTCCCGTTTGCCAATGATTGCTCGTGACAAATTGCAGGGAAGTTGTTTCGTACGGAGAACGCGCACAGGCAACGCACGGCACACGCTCTGTACGTACTGTACGTGCTACCAGCAGGCAAGAATCTGATCGAGATGCACATAACATTTGCATAAATGAATCTCCCAACCAAAACATATGTTTTATTTGTTCAGGCCCTAACCAAAACAAACAAACAAAAAGATATGCGCTCATGAGCAATGTACTTTGCACCTAACCTAATCCACGAACAAAAGCCACACCGTTTTTCGCCGTC
The DNA here is from genome assembly GCA_916181665.1 of Avena sativa. Lineage (NCBI taxonomy): Eukaryota > Viridiplantae > Streptophyta > Magnoliopsida > Poales > Poaceae > Avena > Avena sativa. The sequence goes on from OV702296.1 coordinate 414,313,413, forward strand.
CCGGAAAGTTGTACTCCTTATTCGGTCGCGGATGTCGGAGCTAGCATTACAGCGGTTTGATTAGCTGGCTAGCTCGCGATGGTCCGTGTGATTAATTGCCGCATACTAATAGTCGAAGGCAGCAGCGGATTAGGTCTGAAGCGGGCCTTTTGGTTGGGACGTCGGTCTCCGCCATTGACTTTGTTGCCCCTGCGACGCGAGCACTTCCGGCCTTCAGGCCTTGAGAAGGTGTCTGCCGTTTGGAACTTTGGCCTTGTTTGATTCAAATCATTTGTTAAACATGGAAATAGGAAAATGCAGAAACATAATGGCACGACACTTGGAGTTCTATAGGAAAAACACATGGATTTTTTTTGTATGGTTTAGATACCGTAAAATAATTGTAGGACTCATTTCTTTGAAACAAACAAGCTCTATAGGAAAAGTTCCTACGAATATAAATCCAAGAGAATTTCATTGAAAATCCTTTGAATCAAACATGCCTTGGTTTCTAGTGCTAGTTTACCATCTCGCTCCTACTTTCGAACGGGCGCAGCTTGCCCCTCTACTGGAAAATGAATCTTCTTGTTTATTCTAGCAAAACGAATTTTCGTGAAATAAGCTACGAGACACTAATTTTTAGCTCGTTTGGAAAAAGTGAAATTATAAATTTTCAGTTTGATCCCAAAAGGAAAAAAATTGATCAATAATCTGTGAAAAGAAACCTTCGACCCCATGTAGCTCTCTCGAGTGGCACCGGGGCATCCCCCAAATCCCTACCCACTAGAGGCTTTTTCTCCATCCATGACGGTGCCGCACGCCCTTGCAACATCGGGATGGTCGGACAACATAGCTACATGCATGCGCGTTGGGAAGGCCCAATATAAGTCCACAACGGGCCATGCGGACCTCTTGCAGCTTGGAGAGAGTTGCGGTGAGGTGATCACCAATGGAGGTGTTGGCCTCGGTGCGGTAATTGCTCCCGGGCATCCGTGCGTGTGCGGGCCAGATCTAGGCAAGACAGGCCTAGATATGACGGTGTCCTCGCGCGCTCATTTTGGGATCGATGGATCATGGACTTTGCTCACGAGGTTGTTGCTGCTTAGGGGAACGGAAGCCATGGTGGCAGCCCTAGATGGAGAGGATGCGAGGCTGGCTCGAAGGCGGGCAACACGATAGTGGTGGTGGCGGCTCCTCTTGGCTACGTAGGTAGGGTGATGCCAGACAGTGCGGGTTCCTGGTTTTTGTCCTAGCTTCGGCGGTGGCATCTCCCTATTCCAGATCTAGATGTTCGGTCCTCCCCTCGGGCTGGTTGTGACCACCGGGTGGCACATGTGAGGGTCCGAGCGACAACTCTATGATTTGGTGTCAAGGATGAAAACCCATTGAGGTGTCGTATCCCTCTTGGGGGCGTTGTTATGTGTCCCCTCTTCGTGCCATCTCTCCGATTGAAAACCCTAGTCTGATTTTTAGGCTCGAGGGCGGTGCGACGTGGTGTTACCCTTTTGGGGGCATCGTCGTGCAACTCAGGTACCGGCCATTGTAGCATCAGGCATGTCTTGATCCTAGCATGAAGTGTCCTCGACTCTGGCGTGGAGTGGCCTCACTTGTCTCCTTTCTCTTACATGTGACATTGTTGTCATCATTTTTGGTACTCATTGTTTGCTATTAGGATTGACGCTCCACGAATTGGAGCAAGAGGGCAGGCGGCCCTCTCCTGCAATAGCTTGGTGTGTTTTGTACTCAATTTTTTACATGATTCTGAAATACATGGATATTCCTGGCTCTCATTCTCTATAGTTCCTGCGCGAGCATTGCTTGAGGCCGGGCCTCTCCCGGGTCCTCTCCGTCGGAATAGATGACCGGAGATGGACAGAGAGGGGCGTCGGAGTAGCTAGGGTTAGTGTTTTTGGCTATTTGCATTTAGTGGGCCTTGTGTCCGGATGTGGAGTTTTGAATTGTGGCGACCGGATTGGGGCTCTAGGGTCCGTCCTCCTCGCTCTCAAGCCCCCTGGTTGGAGAGGTGGGTGACGTTGACGACCACCGCATCCTTTAATATATTTGGGGTCGCATGATGCCTCCATGCCTAGGATGTTCCTAAGCTCCTCCATCTTCCTCTAATCGGCCATGGTGGCGAGAGGAAGAAGATGGAGAGCCTAGTTAGGCACCAGGCGGTGGCCTGCCTCGTCTCCACCGTCGTTCCGTCTACCTCTAAACAGGCGTGGAGGCAAGGCGAAGAAGATGACGGCAATGTGGCGAGCGGCCATCTCCTCCTTTTCTTCAAGCGCATCCATTAGAGATCCGCTGCCTTTCGAGTGTCCCTCATTCTCTTGGCCGGCCGTGGCGGCAAGGGGGAGGGCTCGATGCATCTTGGAGCTTGCAGGTGGTTTTGGAGGCTCCTGAAGCATGTTCCTCCTACGACGGATCCCAAGCGTCGGCGTGTCATCGCCGCTACCCAAGGCCATAGGGATGGCCCCGCCGTGCTATGAAGGGGCAACCGCAAGAGCTTTTTCTTCCTCCTCGAGAGGATGTTCTCGAGCCTCGGCGTGGTCGTGCAAACTCCGCCTCTCCCAAGTGGTTTCATTCCTGGAGAGAGCTGGAGTGGTCGTGCCTGGAGGTTCGCCGACACCGGCGTCGAGCAAGGATTTGATCTTTTTTGCGATCTTCTTTAGGGTGTTCCATGTAAAAGTTTAAGACCCAGCTATAACTTACTTTTCATGTGGGTCCTATCTATAATTGTACACCCAACCATGTGGTAGTACAAGCTCTGGGTCCTTTGGACCTTTCCTGTGCAAAAAAACATGAATTTTGTAGAATTACCTTTGGACGAAGCCCATAAAAAAAATTGCGGGGTTCTTGAGAGAGTAGAGAGTGTGTGTAAGTGCCCTGGTCTACCCAAAGGAAAGATAGAACAAGGTTTGAGCCCATGTTAAGGTTCCTACTGAACAAGGAATAGGAACGGATTTCAGAGGACGATCCAAACTTATGAAGTGTCTCCATAAGTGAATTTTCTACATATTTGAGTCTTCTAAACTTCCTATGAAATTCATCCGTTTCAAAGGTTGACCATCATCAGAAGGCTCGATGTGAGATCGCTAGAGATGGAGCTAGGAGAAGGCCTAGACTCGATTGCTTATTCCATTTTTGTTCTAGGGTTTTTGATACAAAGTCAAGGGTCAAGTTGTAATTTTATTTATTTTTGGATTCCTTTCCGTAAAATAGGCTCGATGGTTTAATGCAGCACTTTGAAACCCCTTTCCCCACAAAAAAAAAACAAATGGGAAAAAGTTTAAAAATAAAGCCGTTACCGTACTAAGACAGTGCAAGCCCACACCGGGGAAAAGAAAAAGAAAATTCCACACCGGGGAAAAGAAGAAGCTAGAGGAGAACGACGCATGTACGTACGTGTCACGTCTGGGCGTCCGCCAGCAAAGGCTATTCCCCTGATCAAAGCTCGCCCGCCGACCAGAGCCTTTGCTTCCTACCCCGTCCACTCAACACCATCAGCAGCTTCCAGAAGAAGCACATCGCGAGAGCGACCGATCGGTAGCTCAATCCCACACGCGCTCACAACTTAGAAAAAGATTGAAGATGAGAGGCCGCGCGGGTAGCAGCCACGTAGCCCGGCCGGGCGCCTCAAGCTTCCGCCTCAAACGAGTTCCGACCCCAACCAACCAACAAACCAGTCGCCGCTGCCCATGCCAACATCATTTTCTTCGTTGAACTTGAACTTGAACTTGAATATAGGCCGAGCTGATCCGGAACCGTGGAGTGGAGGGAGGGTTCTGTCTTAAATATAGTACGACTACTACGCGAGTGCTGATCCGGTTCAGGCCTGCTACTGTACAAGGTTTGACCCGGAGCGGCGGAGGCTGCAAGGCTGCGACGGTGCACAGCGAGGCGATGCGCGTGGTGGGGGCGGCTCGGCCACTTGCGCCGCGCCTGACCTGCGTGCGCGAGTGACTCGAGCGTGACGCGGCCCCCAAACGAATGCCTCTAGCTCGTGTCGATCCGATCGGTTACGATCCTTATCGCCGTGCCGCCGCCGCCGCATCCCGCTGGATTTCCCTACAATTACCGGACGATCTCCTTTGGCTGGCTTCGCCGTTTCCAGGCGGTGCCCGTGACTCGAGCGAGATCGGACAAACGGAACGTCTGCTCGCGGTTGGAAGCATCTCAGTCCAGCGTCCGTTCGTGTCTTCGGCGGCCGTCCGTGCGTGACGACGCTACGCAACACCACAAAGTTTTGGAGGTGATGCATTCCCTCCCGTCATACTACTACTACTACTGCATCGGGAATCCCGATGAATCGACCGAGGCTCGACCGATAGCTCAATGGACCGATAGCTCAACCGCAATTTGCACAGACATCTTCTGCCCTCTCGTTATAAAACCTACTAGGGGACCGAGGCCTCAGGACAAAAGCCCCCCTCACAGTTTCCCCAGAGCTACTTTCCCTCGAACCCAAACCTGAGAGCGGCTTGCTTCTCCTTCCTTTCTTGGTTCTTGCTTGGTTTCTTGGTTGCTTCTTTCAGCCCCTCTCCTCCCTGCCCAAGTCTCTCTGTTTGTGGTAGAAGGCTGCAGCGTAGGGGGTGAAGGAAGGGAAAGGAAAGCGCATAGGTTTGGCTTGGATTTCCTCAAGAGAAGCCATGCTTCATGGTGGCAGGCCTCTGTCCCTCAGGGGCTCTCTCAAGGCCCTTGAGGCTGATATCCACCATGCCAACACCCTGTAAGTACTTACAAACTCCTCCCACCCCTTTCCCCTCATACTCTTCTGATTCTGGGGATTTTCTCTTTTTGTACTACTTGATTTTGAAGGAAAAAGATGCAGAAAGGGAAAGGTTCCCCTTTTGTCTCTGACAGTTCTTGGGTTTATTTTGTGACATGTTTGCTGCAAATCGATGTTTGTAGACATGTATTGATGAAATTCTCTGGTTGTTTTTCCAGGGCGCATGCTATACACAGGGCCTATGGGGGTACCTGCGTGCAGATGAGGCTCTCCTACAGCTCCATGGCTCCAATCATCCTCAACCTTATCCAGTGGATGGACTGCAGCTGCTCCCTCTCATACACCCTCCCCAGCTACCTAGGCCTCCTTGAGGTGCTTGTCTACAAGGTAGTAGTACTACCGAAACTCATATGCTGATTTTTTTTCTGCATTCTATCTTGTTGCAGGCCATGAAATTTATGAGCTGGGTCAGAGTTTTTCTTCTTCTTCTCTAAGATAGTGATGTTTTATAAATGCTTTGGTTTGACTGCAGGTTTATGTTGACGGGGATGCATCCATATCCACAATTGAGAGGCGAGCAAGCCTTAAAGAATTCTATGGTATGCACTGGTAGCACATGGTCGAGAGCGAGAGATTGAGTTCTTCAGTTTTTAGGCTTCTCTTGTGCGCTGATACTGACACCATGTAATTCTATGGAATGCAGCTATAATATACCCGTTCTTGCAACAAATTGAGGAAAACGTCATGGAGAAAGAGTGCAAGGGGAAAGGCTGGTGCAAGGGGGACGGCGACAGCGCTGGTGGCCGGAAGCTTTACGCCGATGGCAAGGACGCCGAGAGAGAAGACGAGTGCGGCATTTGCCTGGAGACTTGCACCAAGATGGTCCTCCCCAACTGCAACCACGCCATGTGCATCAACTGTTACCGAGACTGGTAATTGCTTTTGCTCTTATTAGTTCGTTCCCCTTTGCTTATCCGTTTGAGGCGTATTTATTTAAGCAAGTGCTGTACAGGTGTATTTATCAATTAGAGTCCCCATGTCACACGCTAATGTAAAAAATTGCTAGTGGTTGAAATGGCTTTGAGATAAGGTTAATTTAAGAGAAAAGAGGTGAGGAATCGGTAAGCAGCGACAGCTTTCAAATCACGGGTTCTAACAATGCGTTTGTACTGTGAAAAGATGTTAGTGGTTCGGTTCTTTTTCAACCTTGGTGCTGTTTGTGAGCTGCTCCTACTCAATTCAATGTTGGTAGCAGGGTAGGGAGAGGGTAGTTCAACAACCCAGCAGACTAGTCTCGAGGCAGGAAAATTCTGCATTGTTTTGATCCCCAACTCCATTTGGTCCAACTTAAGCTACATTCTCTCCAAAGATTGAAATTTCTACCCAAAACAAAATCATCCATGCTTCGCTGTTGTTTGCAACACTGCAATCCATTAAGATTGTGTTGATTTGCTTGCACCTAACTGTCAGTTGCCTGGAGCTTGCACTGTTTCTTGTCTTGTATTTGTCAACTAGGAGGGATTTCATGTAAATCCATCCATTACAATTGAGTACTGCACTCGTTTGAGTTTAATGGACCATTATGGTACTTCATAACATTGTTAAAGCCCTGCACTTCGTCACACTAAATATAATTGACTATATTTTACCCTTGATATGGAATGAGATAACCTGGAAGCTGTGGCCATGAATACAACCAATGGTACTGTACTAGTAATGGCAATTATCAATACCACAAAACAAATTTGAACGAATAATTGCAAGGTATCCCTAATAGCAAAGGGGTGTGGAGGACATTTACATGTGGCATTCTTATACTAACTAGCATGGTGGCCCTCGCAATTGCGAGGGCATCATTGTATTGTGTTGAAAGTGTTTCTGGAAAAAATTGGAAGTTTATGGTTATTCCCATTTTTGTGTCGGGAAATTACACATTGTATTGTCACCATGAACATAAAGCTAAATATACTATTTCTTCTATCAAAAATATATTTAATCATCTTTAAAATGGCACTGAATCATGAATTTGTCATTCCCAAAATACCACATCATAGTTATTTTGATTGCAATGGTGCGGTTTAAGTACCGAGTCTTGAGTTCAGGATGAAAACCCTAGTCCCGACCTTCATTGTTGTTCTGGGGCATGCTTTATTAATAGTTTTAACATTTGATGAGCGAATAAAATTACGAGTGTACATTCCTTAAAATGGTGATGTGGTAGTTCATTACATATAAATCATTGTATCCACTTAATAGTTCTTTTGTACCATAAGCTTGCAAAATTCACGAAGAATTTTTAAACATCTCAGGTGATTAACAATTAGTTGCTAGTGTTATTTTGTTAAAGGGGTGCAGTAACGGAGGATCCTACAATGCTTTATTAAAGAGAATTAGAAATCAAATAGCATATATGAGGACTTAAACCTGGTTGGTATATCCACTCTTAATTAAGTGACCTTGGCTTACTTCTTTGCTATTGTTAAATTCATCACACGAAAGTTTAGATATTATTTCTGTATCCTGAATCGTATAGAAATGGCAAAACGACCGGAGTTAACCTTTACACTTAACCCAACCAATTGATCTTTTGTAGTTGCTAGGTGTCAAATTGCTCTATATGTACATAAAAAATAGATCTGTATAAAATACTTTAAAATGTTTTTTTCTCATCCTCGTGGCCTTTCCATCCTTCTGATTGGATTTTAAATTAGATTCTAAAGAAATTGCATGGTTGTACTCCTTCATGAGTGTGTATGCCTCGATAAAAAAAATAGGTGTTATAGCACGGCATGAGTCTTCAAGAAAATTTCCATGTGAATATCCATTTTTTCCTTCATCCATTACTGAAATCTCAACCATTATTTTTTACCTGTGAATCTCAACAATTTCTTGTGCATTCTTAAAGTCATTATTATCAATGTCAAGCCACGTGTTAGTCATATTATATTCGATAGAGTGAAATATTTTTGAAAAACACATTTCATAAAAGCTTTCAATATGATTAGACAATACTTTATTGCGTATTTTTTGATTTATATCTCACCACCATGTTTGGCTACATTTTTGTTTTACAAAAAAAATCATATGGTAATTTGAAGATGAACGTGTCCCACTTATAGAGCCTAAAATCATGTCTTAGACTTGTACAATTTGTGATGCCACCTCATAAGTATACATGCTAGTACAATATTAAACATGCAGTTAATAGCAATAGGTCCTAGTAGAGTCTTATTAAAGGGACACTGTGATGTAGGATCCTACTGTTTTTTTTTTTTTTTGTTTTTAGAGATGATTAGAAATCAAATCACATCCGAGAGGACTTAAACCAGGTTGGTACCTCAACATTTTTAATCAAGTGAACTTGGCTAAATTTTTGCTAGTGATAGTAATTAACCTTTAAACTTAACCTGAACAATTGATTTTTTATAATTGCGAGATGGCAAATTATTTTATTTGTATATAAAACTTAGATCTCTATAAACTACTTAAAAGTGTTTTTCTTTTCATTTCACATCCTCGTGGCTATTCTATCCTTCTAATTGGAATTCAAAAGAATTTGCATGGTTGCAGCTTCCATGTGTTATGTCTTATAAAAAGTAACGGGTACGACATGAAGATTTATAAAGTAAAGAGTACGATGTGAAGATTTTAAAAATCATGAGTTATATTTCTATGCCATTATCCATATTTTATTCATTCATCCATGACTAAAATCTCAGCCATTGTTTTTTATCTCTAGATCTCAACCATTTCTTTTGGGTTGTCTCAAAATCATCATTTGTCAACGTCAAACCCCATGTTAGACATATTATATTCGGTAGATTGTAATTTTATGAAGAAACACGTTAGCAAAAGGCTCTTAAAATGATTAGAAGTCCTAGTAGAATACTCCATACACATAATTTTTTAATATATATTTTGAAAGTCACCGATAGGAAACAATTTAACTGAAAACCAATGCATTGATCTGCTGATGTCATTGATGATGTCAACATAAGCATGTCAAGCCCACCCGTTTCGTGTTGCACCTGGTCTTCTTTCAGGAAAGGCTATAACACGTTGTTACCGTGCATTGTAGGGTGCATGACATGAACCGGACTATATATTTGTATGTACGTAACTTTTAGGTCTTTTAATCTCGTCCGCTAATTATAGATCTAACAGTTTAAATAATTTTGATGATGTGGATCAACGTGGTGCCTCGAAAAACACCCTTATATTGCTTTTAGTATATAATAGATGAAGTTTTTAGCTGGCAGAATATACTTGTGTACCAAGGCAGGTGGTGTTTGCCAAGTCAACCTGTGTGTCATAGATTAAGCACATGCCAAGCTATCGTTATAATGATAATTTACTCCCTGCTTCGTTGGGAGCAGTCAATAGCTTGTATAACAACATTGATTCAGGTTAGATGCATTTTGTTGCAAATTTTGTTGTGGATACTTTTGTGGCCGACTGACATATGGCTATTAACCTGTGAGTTGACAGTCTCTGAAAATACTAGCTTCCATTTGAGCATCCAACATATAGTTCTCTTCAGAGCTAATTTTGCAATTTAGGGAACTCGACGGGGTTATGTTGAGCAGATTATTGGCCTTCAACTCTATTTGAGCAACGTCAAGCATATTCCCTTATGTGTTGTTTTCCTGTTCCTACAACTGCAAGTTCATCAGACCGCAGCTCTAACATACATCATGATTACAGGTATACAAGATCTCAGTCATGCCCCTTCTGCCGCGGAAGTCTGAAAAGGGTTCGATCTACGGACCTCTGGGTGCTCACCCGCGACGAGGACGTGATCGACACTGTCGCCCTAGAGAAGGAGAATGTGAGGCACTTCCACAGCTTCATCGACAGCCTGCCTCTGATTGTCCCGGACAACCTCCTGCTGGTCTACTACGACTACCTAGTCTAGGGACGTTCCTGTTGGAAGAGGAAATATAACATGAATGTACAAGGGTTTTCTGGCAGCCGACCATCCTCCTTGGATCGAGTCCGGCAAACGAAGCCGAAGCCGTCGATCGGTCTGTTGCGAAGCAGCATTATTTGTTACACTGGCTTTGCGCAATCACATTGTTGTGGTAATAATAATTGTACAGAAAAGGAAGTGTACTAAGTCTGGCATCTATGCTCTGGCAAATTGCCAAGATATTCAAAAACTAGTGGTGTGGGTACTTACTTTGCTGCACCAATGGTCAAGCTATGTAGGGAAGTTTTCTCAAGCCTCCATCGTGGATATGGATATGTTAAGCAACTCTATAAGGTGGAAATGATTATCTGCTATTTCTTTGGATGGAGTTATAGTATGCACAAGTTCGTCATGTCAAAACAATGATCCTGGCTCCAATTCACCACACCACAGATTCAAAATTATCCAGTTATTTATCGCATCATGAATCCAGAATAACGAATAAAATCATTAGAGAACAGGTCTAGTTAATAAACTTAAACTTGAATGTGAAATGTTTATTTGCTCTTCCTCTTCAAGTTGTTGTAGTGCTCAGCAAGAGTCGGACTGTTTGACCCTGGTGAGTTCCTGGTTTGAAAATTCTTGGGTTGGAAAATTGGTTTGCAAGGCTACATGTTAAGCATTGCCTTAGCCCTCTAAGCTGGTCGTGACATGAAAATAAAATGAAGGCTTGGGACATGATCATCATTGCAATTTACTGGACTATCTGGTTTTCAAGAAATAGGATGGTCTTTGATGATATCGAGACTCCTATCGACATGGTCGCTAAACAATGTGCTGATTTGGTGAGGCTATGGATGCTTAGAGCTAGCAGGAAGGAGAAGGAAGCGGCGATGATCTGGATTACAGACTGGCTAATCTGATTGTTTCTACTTCTTTTTCCACTTTTTTCTCTCCCTTGTTGTTTCTTCCATGTATGTGTAAAACGTTGAGCTGCCTTAGCTCTTTCTTTTAATAAAATCTGAGGTAAGGGGAGACCCCCTTCCGACGTTCTAAAAAAAAAAAAAACTGGCGCATTGCATTGGTCAATCGGTGTGTAACGATTCTACAGACCAAAAGTTATGATGGATCTCTAATAAGATTTAAATGTTTGGCATCTCTGCTTATGGAAAATTGCTTTTAAAAAGAAGGTGCTGCGTACTTTACTGCAGCAAGTCAATCCAGTCAATTCAAAGCATAGTCGAACGGATTTCATCTACAGTACAAAAGATTTCGATTTCAGTTATAAAACCAGCAGAGAATTTCTTCTTATGTTTTCAGTTGCAAAGGATTTTGTCCTATGGTTCGAGAGAATGTTTAGTTGTTCTCACATAACAAACCAGCTCATTATTTATTTCTAATGAAAAATTTGTTTCGTATTTATTCATTCCTATGTTACACGTGAAGAGAATCAGTGCAAAGCGAAAGTTTTTTTTTCAAGCAGTAAGTCAATCCCCGTCTCCCTCCCGACCCGTCTGTCCCGCGTCGCTCCCGTGGGCATCAGGGAGGGAATCCTAACCCCCCCCAACACAACCCCTACCTACCGTCACCCCTCCTTGCCGCCGTCGGTCGGCGTCGTCGGGCGAAGACTGTGCGCTACGGCGGCGAGGCATCCCCTTTTCCCCACGCGTGGACGTGATGGCGTGGGCCATGGTGGCCATAACGAGCGATGGATCGGCGAGGGGCGTGCCGACGCGGCTTCTGCGGCGTGGTGACCTTGCAGGGTCCCAAGATGGCGGCGGTAGCTCCATGCAGACAACATCGGTCTTGGCTCTTGGGCGGAGCGGCAAACACGAAGATCCTGCCCGACGGTGGCGACCCAACATGGCGGCGACATGTCTCACTAGAGTAGGAGGTGGGGTGGACGGGACGGGAGCGGCCCTTGGACGGCTGCCGGTGGAACTGGGTGTAGGGGTTCGCGTATGAAAATAATAAATTTTACCCTACGCCCTGAACCCCTTTGTTGCCAGGATCTATCTATTAGTAATGCAGTAACGGGAGGGGCTTTTCGCGAACTTACCCTTGAAGACCGAAAAGCGTTGTCAACGCTCAGGAGAGCGTGGTTGATGTAGACGAGCCGAAGTCGGCCTCAAGGTCATGTTGAAGTCCTCGCCCTCCTGCGGATCCAACGACTTCTAGTGCCTCAAGTGTGACACCTCGCAGGGAGTTACATGCATCCGGTGTCTGGCGATGACTCCCGCTTCCCCGATCCAGCAGCAGTTGCGGAAGTAGAGCTCCTGGATCCGAATCCTGCAGCGCGACGGCGCTCCGTGGTGAAGATGTCTCTCGTTTGCGTAGTCCGAACTTGGGACCACGGTCACGGGAGAGAGAGAGAGAGAGAGAGAGAGAGAGAATCAACTAGAAGGTCTCCCCAAAAGAGAGGGAACCTATATTGATTATTCTGTGTATTTTCTGGTTAAAATACCCCACTATATAGAGAGGAAGGGCAGGTACTCCCTCCCTCAAAGTCCCGGGGTGGGACTAAACAAGGGAGGAGGTGGAGGAGGCGCCGCCGGCCACCCCCCATGGGCTCCACGTGAGGGGCTGTCCCACTAGGGCGCCGGCCACCCCCTTTGGCCCCTCCTAGGGATTCGGCCCCCTCTTGAGCCCTTTCCCCACCGGGATTTGGCCCATTAAGCCTTTTGACCTTTTAATCGATTTTCTATTTTATTAAATAATTATGAGTAAATGATTAAATCAATATTTAACATTCATTCACATATTATTCAATCTTTGTGGCTATGGAACACCTTCCACCTCCACTCCGGACATCCTCTGGACTTACCGAAACCCTTCCGGTTTTCTCTCTTTCTATTCTTTGGCGATTCTACCGATCCTATAAACACTCTCTAAGCATCAGCTAGCCCGTAAGTGTGATACCCCATGGTTCGGGAACACTCCAGAGATGGTCGGGATACTTCCGGACCAATGATCAACAAAGGGACCTGGATGGCCATGTGACCCATGTGCATTCCACAAAATCTTTCATAGTTTGAATCGTGATTGTCGTGTCTTATTCCTTTTGTCTCTCGATACTTGCATTGCTCGAGATCTAATCGATGACATCACCATGTCGGGTTCAATCTTGTTACCGACAAATGCTACTTGACTCATTTCGACAAGTGATATCCCTGTGATCAAATCACACGATGCGCAGCTATTGGATATAACTTCTCCGAGTGGGCCCTCGAGTATCTTTCCGTCACGCGGATGGACAAATCCCGCTCTTGACGTATAATGCCTCAACTGTTCCTCCAAATACCTGAACACACCTTTATAATCACTGTTTTACCAAGTGACGTTTGATGCTATCAAAGTACCCTCGGGAGATAGTGATTGATATAGCCTCACAGTCTAAGGATAGTCTACTAGGTCTATTCTAATCATCGTAACTTGAATTTCGTGACATGATAGGGTCATGATGTTTAGGTTGGATACTAGTTCATCATCTCGCTCCATTTCCAACTGGCATAAATGCCACATGATCAGGAACCTTGATCATTTGTTGACCAATGAACCAGTGACTAGAGTTTCACCAGGAATTCCTAGTTGTTTATATATCACATGTGTATTGACGTTTCCTTTCAATACAGTTATAACATAATATAAAACTTAATCATAAACTTTATGAAATATGATAATAATCCTTATTATTATTTGTCTCTAGGGCATATTTCCAACAGTCTCCCACTTGCACTAGAGTACAAATAAACTAGCTGCATTTGTTCTTAATCATTGGCACCATATATCCCGGTACCTTGAACATGCTTGCTCATGGAAGAGGTTGAGTCTTGGGCCTGTACTTTACAGTCCCAAATCCTTTGCAACTTACTAATGTCACCTTGATTGACATTGATACTTTATCATCACATGATAACATCTTTGTGTATGCATCGTCGTTATGATAGCAGAACGAGGCCGGTTTCTAGGAGCCTACAATGACTTTAGATCAACCTCATGGGCTTTCTCATGGGCACTGTACCCTGGGACACATCATTCTACATTAAAGATGAACTAGTCCCGCCATAATAGTATACATCACTTTAGATGGTACCCTTATCTATTATTATAAATGTAATCATCGAAACACTAGTGCACCCTGTGCAACTTTCGATGTTTTGTTCACCTTGCTCCCTACTTGACTTTAGTCGGTATTATCGATACAGGAGTTTCCAACATATTCCCTTACAACATAACCCTTTATGATTTAAGATATGTCATCCTTTACGGATTTGGAATTATGTCTACAGTTCTCTATTAGACATCGCGGACAAACTTAGCTCAACGTTCTGTGATTCATGTTCAATCACTTTTCAAACCTTCCTAGTTGGATCATATATTATGTTAAGTTATCATCATGGTTTTCTAAGATAGAACCTATGTCTTAACATAGTGGATGATGATCATCATTTTCTTTGAGTTGACCAAGGACTAGTCCTTAATCAAATCCTATTCCGAAACTCTTTTCAGAATCCATTTTAGGAATACAACATAATATCATAATTTACTTATTATCAACTTATAAAACCTATAAATCATTATTTATCGGTACTTGCGTTTTTATTCTTAATGTGTCATATACACACTTTAGAATCACTCCTTAAGCTCCCACTCAAATATGTTCCTTCATATTTGAATTTGAGACTTGTATTTCTCCCACTCAATTTCATGCAAATTGCATATCCACTCACTATTTTGAACAACTTCAAAATCCTTTGATCAATTATCAAACTGAGAGATTTACTATGAGATACTAGTTCCTTACTAGTTTTAAATCCACTAGACTTTCAGCACTTCTAAATCAAATTCTTTTGTATTTGTCCAATACTTGACAAATTGTGCTTTTGTCATCCACCCCCTTTTCCACTATGGCTTTGCAGTCATTTGGGAAATTCAAGTAACCCATTTACTTGTTAAGATTCAGCAAAAAATTGCTTTCTAATCTTAAGTGAATTTACTTCCGTATTCTCATCTCATTCTTCATGTGATCCCGATGTCTCTAAAGCAATCCCCAAGAGTCATAAAATTGATAAGTGTGTTACCTTGCGGTCCGAGAACATCACAGACATGATCGAGACACCTCTCGGATCAATGATGATTAGCGGGACCAGGATGTCCATAATGACCCTTATGCGTTTCATGATATCAATGTCGTTTGAACCATAAACGTTGAGTCCAATTCCCTTTGTTACTTTCATACCTGACTTGGACAAGATCTTATCATCGGTATGATGGTACCTTGTTCAATCTTGTCACCAACAAGTGTTGCTTTACTCATTCCTGTGATATTCCATCCCCGTGATCTAGTCACATGCTACGCAACTTATGGATGTAATCTCACTGAGTGAGCCTAGTGTATCTTCCCGTCACGTGGGTGAACAAATCCCGATCTCGATGCATACGCCTCAACCTATCCCTATGGATTACCCAATATACACCTTTATGATCACCCTATTACGGTGTGATGGTTGATGTACATCTAATCAACCTCAGGTGATAGTAATTAAATATGATCTCACGGTCTAAGGAGTAGGATACTTCATTTCTAATTATGGCAACGATGAACTATGTGACTTGATCATGTCGCAATACTTATGTTGGGTAATATCTATCACATAATTCACCAATGATATGACTTCATTGGCAATTGGCTTAAATGATCCATGACTAGGAAACCTTGATCATCACTTGCCGAATGAACTAGTCGAATAGAGGCTATGAGGGACTCTGGTTTGTTTACATACCATGCGTGTATCAATGTTTCCGATTGATATAGTTATAGCATGGTATAAAACTATTATGATCTAATGAGATATGATAATAAACACCCTTTATTATTTGCCTCTAGGGCATATCTCCTTCAACATCCTCGTGACCTAGTCACATGTTTGCAAACCTTATAGATGTAATCTCACCGAGTGGGCCTAGGGTATGTATCTATCACACGGATGGGCAAATCCTAATCTCGATGCGTACGCCTCAACATACCCTTTTGGAATACCCGAGAGACACATTTACAATCACCCTGTTAAGGTGTGACGGTCGATGCGGTTAAAGCAGCCTTGGGCGATAGTGATTAGATATGATCTCATGGTCAAAGGAATGGGTTACTATGTTTTACTAGATATCGCAATGTTGAACTTTGTGAATGGAACTCATTGAATACTATGGTTGGGTGTGTGTCCATCACATCATTCATCTAATGATATGGCCCCATTGTCAATTGACATAAATGTCCATAATCAGGAAACTTTGATCATGAGTTGACCAATGAGCTAGTTGACTAGATGCTACTAGGGACTTGATTTGTCTACATACCACACATGTAATAATGTTTCCACTTAATACAGTTATAGCATGATATAAAACTTATCATGAACTTTTAAGATATGACAATAAAACTTCTTTATTATTTGTCTCTAAGGAATATCTCCTATAGAGGGAGTAAGCAAGCTCAAGAGGTTCAAGAATGGAGGGGAAATGTGCTCAAGAACTCAAGAACCAACGGAGAAGAAGGACCCCTTTTAAATGGGGCGGGGCATCTTCCCGTTATGAGCTACTACACAAGGACTGGTACTACTGGACCAGACAACTATAGTACCAGACAAGGCGGTACTACCGGCCTGGTACCGGGGCGAGCTGCTACTGGGCGCAATAGCAGAGGAAGCTGCAAGCAGCTTCTTGGCCCAACTCAAGACCGGTAGTACCAGGTCAGGTAAGCGGTACTACCGCAGACCATCGGTAGTACGAGAATGGTACTTGTTGAGCCTGAGCTTGAAACAAACACACGATTGAGTTCTGAAGTGACCGGTACCAGCAGTCGGTACTACCGCCCGACACCAGCGGTACTACCGGTCAGTGTTGAATGGTACTACCGGTTGGACCTAGCAGCGATAAACACAATAACTGGAGCATTTGAACTCTGAGTGGGATGAAACCAATTTTGTTTGAAAGATAATGATGTCTAGAATCCAACAAAATATCATGTATGAAAATAGCAAGTATGAATATGTGAGATACCTCCCAAGGTGTGGAGCCGAAAAACCTCCATGATAAAAAAACGTAATAAGATATACAAGGGAAATCCATTTTTGATGAATTAGAGCTTGTTATGAAGATAACCACAAGCTCTAGAACTGCACATGGCTAAGATCCAAATAACAATCAAGAAAGATGATGCTAAGTATGCAAAGGTCCAAGCTCTCCTCGAAAGATATGATCGAGTTACTCACTCAAGAACCCCTCTTAATAGTATGACTATTTATCCTAAACCCGGTCTCCCAACTACCAACATGAGACCGGAAAAAGAGAAAACTTATCAAGATTGTACGTAGATGATCTTGTACGCCTCACGATGGAACACCTTCCTTGATTGCTCTTGTGCGCGCTCACTTGATGAAGACTTGTGAATTGCTCTCCCATACATCATGGGGAAACCTCTTCTTTGAACTTGTCTTCATCGATCCATGATCACTGAGGATAGAAAGCTTCAAGCATGCGATCTCCTAGGGATGGCGCATCTTGAAGTTGCACAACTTCATTTCTTCTTGAGTGTTGATCCATTTTTCGACTTGATCAAGCTTGAATCACATTATTTATTCAACATGATTCCAATAGGCCCAAAGCCCTTGGACATTGCTTATTGAACTTCATTTCTTCAACCATGAAGCCAACATACGGTCCAAGTGATTCTAATGGACAATTCCTACAAGTGCAACTCAATGCAAACATTAGTCCATAGAGTTTGTCATTAATTACCAAAAACACACATGGGGGAACACATGCACTTTCACCAGGTTCGCCCCCCTCGTGTTGGAGGTAAATACCTACTCCTACAATATTATATTGATCAATATGAGAACAAGTCACTGTACTCGGAGAGTTAACTATGGGCGGAGGTTTGGCGGAGCTTGAGAGAGGTTCCCCTAGGGTTCTCCTACCGAGGCTTATATAGTCGCCTCGACTAGGGTTTACATTTGATAGACTCTAACTCGGTTTAGGAGATGGGGTCGGCTAAAGGCCGGATGGGCCATCACTTGAAGTACAAGTTGACTCGCCATGGGCCTCATCGAGTTGGCCTACTTGCCTCCCAGTTAGTCCACCAGTAGGTTATCTTCTGGCCCGCCTCAAGCCACCCTGGTAGCGTGTGTTGATTCCACCTCCTGGACCTACCCGGTTGGGTATTCCCTAATCACCATCGCCACCAACGGTTGGAAATGGATCCCGCAATTCATATTCGCTATTACAAAACCACGAGGAGATGTGCTTGTTTGGGAACCATACAAGTGGGGTGATTCATACTACAACATAAAAGTACAATTTGGTGATTCATGCTACAACATAAAAGTACAGTTTAAATTTTACTTCATGCGTTGTTAGCGACTTTGGAACTAATTGAAAGTGACACACATATACACATGAAACCCTGCATGTCATACATGCTCCAATGATTGAATATGACGATGGAGGGGACGCTGATGATTATGAATCACAATGCTAGTTCCTGACACAAATGAGGTGTGACAATGGTCCATTATAGGATCTCCTTTGGATTCATACCCAGACTACACGAAACAACGTTGGTGATCCAATAGCGCACATTGAGACAAATATGCGGTCCTATCCAACACTGCGGTGGCACGTTTTCTCGATGCCTTCCTATCCACTCTGTGACCCTGTAGAAGAAGTCTGGAGCAGAGTTGACAATCTGGACCGGCAATCTATATTTCTTGGGATCAACTATCCATTCTTCTTCGAAGTCCTTGCAACCATTGAACCTATAATTGCTGATGAAGAACCCGCTGCTAATGTTGAATAAGAACTTGTTGATGGTGTTGATGGAGAACTTGTTGATGATGCTGCTAGTGGTGATGGTGAAGAACCCGATGCTGATGGTGGTGGTTATGATGAAGAATTTGATGGTGTTATTGTTGGTGATGATGAAAAAGTTTATGGTGTTACTACTTCGGATGATGAAGAACCTGCTGCTACCGAGGTACCAGCTTTGCTATGAATTTTAACGAAAAATTGAGTAAACAACACATTTGTGAAGGGGATCCGTAGCAGAAAACAAAAAAAAATCCTACATTGGAACCCAAAAAACTGCCTAGGATCTATCTATGTAGTAATGCGGTAATGGGCGATGCGTAGAGAATACATACCCTTGTAAAGCGTACGCGGTTAACGTTCTGAGGGGAACGTGGTTGATGTAGTCGTACTCGTAGCTGACCTCAAGGTCGTGAAGCTCCTCGCATGTCACCCCTTCCTCCTTCTTCATCATGCAGCAGCTCTGGCTCACGACATTTAAGCGCCTCAAGTGTTGCGCCTCGTGGCTTCGTTCACATCCGATGCACGATGAGACCTCCGGCTCCTCGATCCCGCCGGGAGTGCGGAAGTTGATATCCGGCTAGGAATCCCTGCAACGCAACGGCGTGCTGTAGGTGTCCCTCGTTCGCACAACCCAGACTTGGGGCCATGGTCACATGGGCTAGAGAGAGAGAGAGGGAATAAGCAAGTCAACCAAAAGTCTTCTCAAAATATTGGTGTCTTTAATCCCACTCATGGGCACCCCTTTATATAGGTGGAGAGGGTGTGCCCTCCCCATTAGGTTAGCCATGTGAGACTATTAAATAAAGAAAAAACCAAGAATAAATTCGTACAGCCGGATAGGCCAGCAGCTAGCCAGCTCATCAGTAGCAAGAAGCAGCCTAGCGCAGAGTGGGCTGCCTCGCAGCCCAGCAGCTGCCGGCGCAGCAGCCCGCGGCAGCCATCGCCCAGGTGGACTAGCTCGCGCGCGAGTCCCGCAGCGGTGGCGGGAGCTGGAGCCCAGGTGGGTCAGCTTTTCCTGCCCGCGACCCATCCGCTTGTCCTGCTAGCGGCCCATCCGCTTGCCCGATGCGGCGAAGCCTGGCTGTGTGCCGCCTCGTGCGGCGGTTGTTATCCGCCGCCCATGTGGGCTGAACTGTTTTTTTCCTATTTTTCTACAGCTTTTCTCCTAGGCCAATTCCCTTCGGGGTTTTGACCTAATATAAAAGTTGCTTTTATAAATCTTAATTTAAATATTATTTAGAATATATTAATTCATAATTAACATATAATAAATGTATATTTAAATTCCCATTTATCCGAAACACTTTTTCGGTCTTTTCCTTTATTCTTTTTCTACTGTGATTCCATCTTACGAATGATCGCTCTCATCATACCCTTAAGTGTATCCCCTCGCGGCTCGGGAATGCTCTAGACATGATCTATATCAAGGATCAACAGAGGGACCAGGGATGTCCATGTGATCCCTATGCATTCGTGATGACTATGTCGTTTGAACCGATAAATGTAGCATCCATATTCCTTTTGTTTGTTGATATGACTTGTCCGAGATCTGATCATTGGTATCACATACCTTGTTCAATCTCGTTAACAACAAGTTCTGTTTTCTTGTTACCATGATATTACATCCCCGTGACCAAGTCACATGTTGCAATATTTATGGATGTAATCTCAGCCGGCCGTATGTATCTTTACCCGTCATGTGGGCAAACAAATCCCGCTCTTGACATATATTGCCTCTACGGTTCCTCCAAGTACCTAAACACACCTTTATTGCCACCATATTACCAGATGACATTTGATGCTATCTAAGCACTCTCGAGAAACAGTGATTGATATAGCCTCACGGTCTAAGGAATTAGGAGTCTAGATTTAGTTGTTGTAACAATGAACTATATGACTTGATCATGTTGCAATCCTTTGAGGAATGTCCATCACATCATTCTCCAATGATATGACCCCGTTGTCAATTGGCATAAATGCTGTCAGGGGGATGATCCCCAGGTACCCCATCCGGATAAGAAACAGGACAGTCGGATCGCGTCCGGCTGACCAGATGCAGCCGGACAGGGCAAGACGGGCCGGCTATCACCCGGTAGCCGGATCAGCAAGAGACACCCGGATACGGCGATGTAGCCGGACCCAATCAGTGAGACACGACGACATGCGTATCAGTGCACGGTACGCCCTGTACGATGACAAGACGGGCAACCACCCGCCCATACCGAAGACTTTGCGTGGGTGACGCTGGAATAGTGGCATGTGCTGACGACGGGCTCGCACGGTGTCCACTGTGCCTATGACAGCCATACCGCTCATACTCCGATAAGACAAGCCATATTGGATACTGCAGATGACTAGTCGGCTGGGACCCGCCTGTGGGGCCCGCCAGTCGGACTAGCCAGTGAGACCTTTGCCTCTCTGCCTATATAAGGAGAGGCAAGGCCTCAGTAGAAAGGGTTGGTCATACAGCATTTAAGGCAGCAGCTAGCACATACAACTCGAGGAGCATTTGTAGTTCGTGTATTCTACATAGTCAGATCCGGCAGGAGTAGGGGCTTTACCTCACCACGAGGGCCCCGAACCTAGGTACTTCTTGCGTCCCGCTATGCTCGCTTGTACCTAATCTCGCCTTCGGACGCCGTCGATAGCTTCCCTGCTAGTCCCCACACCTCTATCTAACCTCCTCAGGTACTGCCGTTCCCAATACAACGATAGTTGGCGCCCATCGTGGGGCTCGATGGCTTCGACCGGAGTCACGTTCCGCACGGGACCCCGCACTTCAGCCGGTGAGCGCGTGGCCTCCGGCCCGGTGCTCACGCTTGGCAAGTTCGACTGCGTCATCGACAACGCCTCCTGCTTCGCCGGAACCTCCTTCCCAGCGAACGACACCGTCCTGCTATTCGGCGATCTCCCCGTCTACGTCGCCACCGTCCCGGAGCGTTTCCCTAGGGAAATCGTCTCTATCACGGAGATGCCGCGCTCAGACTGCAGCGCCTCCGCCGCACCCTATGGCCCGGAGGTCATGATGGCCGGCTCCAGTTCCCATCCCCGCCAGCCACAGGAGCGAGGCACGGACAAGGTTGGAACTTCCGCTCCCCCGCAGCCTCAGAACCCGGTGGAGGATGCCATTGATCGGCTCCCGACGCCGGTTAACCTCGGGGACAACCCGGAGGAGGCGGAGGCCAACTTCACCATGGAGAGACAGATCCTCCTCCAGGAGGCCATGGAGCTGACAGCAACCCGCAAGCAACTCGAGATCACCCGGCGTGAGTACGACCGCGCGCACGGCCTTACTCCGGCTACCGCGGAGCCGAGCCGGCGCGGCCAAGTACGGCGCCGGGGCAGCGAGATGGGTGGTAGGATGGAAAAGGACGGGTAATCGGATCCCGCGCCTGCCCTCACACGGCCCACCTACAGCACGCCCATCAAGAACCTGCGCGCGGCGCGAGCCGCAGCAGAGGAGCTACCCAGCCTGGAGGGCGAGGAGTGAGCCCGCCAGCACGCTCGTGTGCAGAAGATCCTCCGCGTCACGGACGAGCAGGCTGGTGCTAACCGGCAGATGCAGGAAGACCTTAGCTACTCCAGAGGGAGCAAGCTACCTGCCAACAGCAGGGGCGCGCTGCGCGACACCCAGCAGGCGTCCTCCCCTCAGCCGCCCAGGGCCCGCAGCAGGCGTCGCAGCTCCGGCAACAGGGGCCAGCCGCACCAGGAGCAGACGGTGAACAGTAACCCGCCACCTCCCCCTCCGCCAGCCGGAGCACACAGACCAGCCGGTTCCCGTCTCTTGGGTCGGGTGGGAGCGCCCAACCCGGATTGCCCGGATGCCCACGACCGCATCGAGCTCCTCGCTCAAGCGCGCGTCACGGAAGAGGAAGATTCCACTGGCCCGGTTTGTTTCGGACCCTGCATTCGGAACGAACCGTTTCCAGATAAATTATCCCTACCCAGGGACACCCCCAAGTACGACAGCAGCATGAAGCCGGAAGACTGGCTGACCGACTATGCTACGGCAGTCGGCATCGCCCACGGGAACAAGCGCATAGATGTGCGCTACGTCCCCCTCATGCTAACCGGGTCGGCAAGGACATGGCTCAATAGCCTTGCGCCCAACAACATCAACGCCTAGCCTGACTTCGAGAAGGTGTTCGTCCGCAACTTCAACGGCACGTACAAACGACCAGGGCGCCCGCGTGACCTGGCCCTGTGCGTCCAGGGCGACCGCGAGACCGACCGCGAGTACCTCGCCAAGTGGACGGAGCTGCGCAATACTTGCAAGGGCATCCTGGAGAGCCAAGCCATCGGCTTCTTCATCGAAGGTTGCCGAGAGGGCACCATGCTTCGCCACCGGCTACTGTGTGACGAGCCGAAAACCATTGGCGGAGCTCATGACGATTGTGGACCAGTACGCCACGGCGAATGCCGCCATGAAGAAGCCCCTCCGAGTAAACGCGAACGGATGTCCGACTCCCATGGAGCCGGCTCGCGACCGTCCGAGCAATCCAGCTGGTGAAGCCGGATCCTCCAGACACGACGGCAACGACAACCGTTTCCATGGGGACCGCCAGGCCAGGCAACAGAAGCGTCGCTACCACGCGCGGCAGGTCAATGCTGTGGAGGGTGCGCCCGACGCACCGGCTAATGAGGCAAGAAGGCAGAAGCCCTGGCTCACCTTCGACCAGATGATTGACGGCCCGTGCAAGTGGCATAGCGGTCCCTTCAAGCCGGCTACGCACACCACCCGAAACTGCAGCTGGACCCGCCAGCTAAAGGACCAGGGCAACCAGCCTCGTCTTCCCCTCCCCCTCCGGGCGGACCTCCACCACCGGCTAGGGGAGCCGGCAATGATGGTAAAGGCGGCAACGGCGGCAACAACAACAATGGCTACCCCCAGCCGCACGCCGCCTACCACATCTTCGAGACGGAGCAGGACGATAAGCACAGCCGCAGGCGATGCTCCAAGGAGGTCAACACCGTTGTCTCCTCGGTCCCCCAGTACCTGAACTAGTCGAAAACCCCCATCACCTGGAGCCACGCAGATTAGCCTGAGCATCTACCGACTCCCGGGGGCTACGCATGGTGCTCGACCCCCTCATCGTCTCCAACGCGCGCACCTGCCGATTCTCGTGTGTCCTCATCGACAGAGGTAGCAGCCTCAACCTCCTCTACCAGTCCTCGCTGGAGAAGCTGGGCATTCGCGAAAGCGACCTGCGCCCGACTACCACGATGATCCACGGCGTACTGCCAGGGCCAGCCTATGCCCCGCTAGGGAAAATCCAGCTGGACGTCATCTTCGGGACCGAGGAGAACTTTCGCCGCGAACCAATCTGGTTTGAGGTGGTAAATCTGACGAGCTCCTACCATGCTCTCCTCAGGCGCCCCGCCCTCGCCAAGTTCATGGCCATCCCCCACTACGCATACCTCAAGACGAAGATGCCAGGACCCCACGGCGTGATCACCATCGTCGGCTGCTTCAGACGGTCGATGGAGTGCGCCTCAGCCGGTTCTAAACTGGTAGAGGCCCTCATCATAGCCGAGGAGAAGCGCGTGATCATGCGCAATGTGGCCATGGCCCAGCAGGACATTCTGGCTAGCAGCAAACCGGCTGGAGAAGGATCTTTCCAGCCGGCGAAGGAGACGAAGAGGATCCTGCTCGACCCCTCCGACCCGACTAAGTTCGTCACCATTGGCGCTGGCTTGGACAGCAAATAGAAAGGTGCGCTCGTCGACTTCCTCCGTGAGAATCGGGACATCTTCGCATGGTCCCCCAAGGACATGCCGGGTGTGTCGAGGGAGTTCGCCGAGCACTCACTTCATGTACGTCCGGATGCCAAGCCGGTCAAGCATCCTCTGCGTTGGTTCGCGAAGGAGAAGAGAAAGATAATCGGTGACGAGTTCACCCGGCTCCTTGCAGCCGGGTTCATCATGGAAGTGTACCACCCGGACTGGTTGGCGAACCCAGTCCTGGTGCTGAAGAAGAACAAGACCTGGCGCATGTGTATCGACTACACCAGCCTGAACAAGGCGTGCCCGAAAGACCCCTTCGCCTTGCCCCGTATCGATCAAGTCATTGATTCCACGGCCGGCTGTGATTTGTTGTCTTTTCTAGATTGTTATTCCGGGTACAATCAGATCCGGCTAAACCCGTCTGATCAGATTAAGACATCATTTATCACCCCCTACGGGGCTTTCTGCTATGTAACCATGCCTTTCGGCCTAAAGAACGCAGGCGCCACCTATCAGCGATGTATGCAGAAATGCTTGCACTCGCAGATAGGCCGAAACATGCACGCTTACGTGGATGATGTGGTCATCAAGACCAAGGAAAAGCGCACCCTCCTCGAGGATCTGGGAGAAACATTTGGCAACCGCTGCCAGTACCAGATGAAGCTGAACCTAGAGAAGTGCATCTTCGGAGTACCATCCGGTCAGCTACTCAGTTTCCTCGTATCACAACAAGATATCGAGGCGAATCTAGAGAAGATCGCGGCCATCGAGAGGATGCAGCCGCCCAAGAACCTGCTTGGAGTCCAGAAGTTCACCGGATGCTCGGCTTCCCTCAGTCGTTTCGTCAGCCGGCTGGGGGAGAAGGCACTCCCATTATACCAGTTGATGAAGAAGACAGGCAAGTTCTCCTGGACTTCGCAAGCCTACACCGCATTTCACGACCTCAAGCGCATGCTATCCACAGCATCGGTTCTAGCCACGCCGGTTAGCAAGGAGCCGATGTTGCTCTATATAGCAGCCATTAGCCGGGTCGTCAGCGTCGTCCTGGTGGTGGAGCGCCCCGAGGAAGGCAAGGCTCAGCCAGTTCAGAGACCCGTCTACTACCTCAGCGAGGTTCTCTCCCTCTCCAAGCAGAACTACCCCCACTACCAGAAGATGTGCTACGGTGTGTACCTGGCATGCAAGAAGCTCAAGCACTACTTCCAGGAGCACCCGATCAAGGTCGTGTGCACTGCACCCCTTTCGAAAATCATCGGCAACATGGACGCCACCGGACGAGTCGCCAAGTGGGCCATCGAGCTCGCCACCTACTCCATCTAGTACGAGCCCTGGCTCACGATCAAGTCGCAGGCGTTGGCGGACTTCCTCGTCGACTGGGCCGAGACCCAGTACCTCCCACCGGTTCCGGATTCGAACCACTGGCGGATGTACTTCGACGGGTCGAAGATGCTCGGGGGCTTGGGAGCCATCATTGTGCTCACCTCGCCCAAAGGAGACCGGCTGGAGTACGTGCTACAGATCCACTTCAAGGCCTCCAACAACGTAGCTGAATACGAGGCACTGGCGCACGGGCTCCGGCTGGCCAAGGAGATCGGTGTCAACCGGATCCTATCCTTCGGCGATTCGGACTTGGTGGTGCAACAGGTGTTCGGGGAATGGGACGCCAGAGATGCAAACATGGCTCTCTACCGGTTCCACATCCAGAAGCTCAGCGCCTCCTTCGACGGATGCGAATTTCACCACATCCCCCGCACCAACAACGAGGCAGTCGATGCGCTCTCCAAGATAGGATCCACTAGGTAGGCCATCCCACCAGGGGTCTCCTTGGAGCATCTGCGCAAGCCATCCATCAACTCGTTGCCAGAATCATAGTCCATCGTCTGGGCGGGAAGCGTTTCGGCTGGCGGAACAGCAGAAGCAGAGCCGGCAGAACCAACAAAGAAGAAAACCCGCACCAATTCCGGCCAGGCAGTGCCTTCCGGCTCGCAAGACCCGGGGGCTACCGGCCCGCCTAGTGGCTCGGGGGCTGCCGGCTCGGGTACTCCACCCGGACGACCCCTCGACATCCGTCAGCCAGAGGACAGGAGCATCCTCGTCATCCGGGAAGTGCCATCCTGGGCACATCCCTTCATAAGCTACATCGCCAACGGAGAACTCCCGGACGACGAGGTGGAGGCCAGGCAAATCCGGCGCCGCGCGCATACATACACCATCATAAACGGCGAGCTGTACAAGCGCAGTGTATCCGGTATCTTCCAAAGATGTGTTGATGTGGACACGGGCTACCGGCTACTCAAGGATATCCACCAGGGTGAGTGCGGGCACCACGCTTCGTCAAGGGCGAAAGTCGCCAAGGCATTCCGCCATGGTTTCTATTGGCCCACCGCCCTCGAGGATGCCGAGCAGCTGGTCTGCGTGTGCAATGGGTTCCAGCGTTTCGGGCAGCTCAGGCACATGCCAACCTCGGTACTCAAGACCATACCGATCACCTGGCCCTTTGCAGTTTGGGGCCTCGACATGGTCGGTCCCTTCAAGCAAGCACGCGCGGGCATGACCCACCTGCTGGTAGCGGTGGACAAGTCCACAAAGTGGATCGAGGCCAAGCCTATCCGGAAGCTGGATGGAGCGACGGTTGTTACTTTCTTCACCGACATCATCAACCGCTT
This sequence comes from Avena sativa, assembly GCA_916181665.1. Taxonomy (NCBI): domain Eukaryota; kingdom Viridiplantae; phylum Streptophyta; class Magnoliopsida; order Poales; family Poaceae; genus Avena; species Avena sativa. The sequence goes on from OV702296.1 coordinate 414,340,288, forward strand.
CGGCTACCCCAACAGCATCATCACCGACAATGGCACGAACTTCGCCAAGGGGGCCTTCGCCCGGTTCTGCAGCAACAAGGGCATCCGGCTGGACCTCGCCTCCGTTGCACACCCGCAGTCCAATGGGCAAGTCGAACGAGCAAACGGCTTGGTGCTAGCCGGCATCAAGCCACGTCTCATCGAGCCGTTGGAGCTCACCCGGATGTTGGATCGAAGAGCTTCCGGTTGTGCTGTGGAGTCTCCGCACCACACCGAATAGGTCAACCGGCTACACGCCATTCTTCCTGGTCTACGGATTGGAAGCCGTCCTCTCCGCCGACATCGAGTTCGACTCCCCTCGCAAGCTCCTGTACGACGAAAAAGCCAACAAGGAGGTGCGGGAGGACAGGATGGACCTCCTGGAGGAGGCCCGCGAGCTGGCCCTGTCCAGATCTGCCCTGTACCAGCAGCGACTACGTCGCTACCATTCAAGCCGGATTCGCCCAGTCGCATTCCGCGAGGGCGACCTGGTTCTCCGGCTGGTGCAAGACACGAAGGGCATGCACAAGCTATCACCACCCTGGGAGGGCCCCTTCATCATCAGCCGGGCGCTGCCCAACGACTCCTATTACCTCATCGATGCACAACAGCCGTGCAAGAACAAGATGGACAAATCAGACGAGGAGACCGAGCGTCCTTGGAATGCGGCCCTGCTGCGCCCGTTTTACACCTAGTCGCAGGGCAGTGTATGTATCCCAAAAAACCCATGAATAAAAATGCGGACCCCCACGAGAATCTCGGGGGCTCCTTCTAGAAATGTGTGTGCACCTGTTTTCCGGTTCAAATTTTCCCGCTCCGGCAACCCCTACCCGGGGGCTCGCCGGCTGGCCCGGCCTGCCAAGTCAACAAACCGGCTGAGTAGTGTGTGACGATGTCAGAGGCCCACTCTTCTTCTCAGCTACAGACCGCAACCCGGCTGTCCGGCTAGCAAGAGCAAAAGCCTGAGGCATCCCACACGAAAAACGGGGAGGAGACGCGACAGATCGGGCGTCCCGGCCCTGCAACTAGCTCAAACCAATCCAGCTGCTAAGACGTTAGTACCGTGCGTAATGTACTGTCAGCTCCCTTCGATTCCGGCTGCAGACCGCAACCCGGCTGCCCGGCAAGGACGCAGCGAAAACAGCAGAGCACACAGGATGGCAACTAAGTGTCTAGAAAGGAGCAAGCCAGTTTTCGAAAAAAACAAGCCGTTTTCCGGCTACAATTTGACAGACTAACCTACTAACCTATGTGGACGTGTGTGTATGCGTATGTACATTCTTGTCCGACTACCTCGAGTCAGAATTCAGGAGAAGGAAAGAAGATTCGAAGTCCTTGCCTTCATCAAGCGCTCCGAATCTCGGGGGCTACACCCACTGGGTGCGCTCGTGCGCCCCCAGTGGAATCTTGTAGTTCTTGACCGGCTAAGGGCGTTTAGCCGGCCGTTCGGAGCCCAGGTGAGGGAAAGGGCGGGAGCAAGAAAAGACAAGAAAGATTTGAAGCACCTGGCTACGCCAGCTACTCCGAATCTCGGGGGCTACACCTAGTGGGTGCGCTCGCGCACCCCCACTGGAATGTTAGTTCCCCCGGCTGAAGGCGTTCAGCCGACGAAAGCGGCCGACTGGGATGAGGCCAGTCGCATAAAGTTAGAAGACTTGGGAGAAATAAGAAAGATTCGAAGCACCTGGCTGCGCCAGCTACTCCGAATCTCGGGGGCTACACCCAGTGGGTGCGCTAGTGTAGGTCGTCCGGCTAAAGGTGTGTAGCCGGACGAAGTTAGCCGGGCAAAATACGAAAAAGGAAAACTCAACACACAAGGGAGATTCAAGAATTTCAACAACAACAAACAAAAGAGAGATGAAGCTCCCATAAGTTACCCGGCGTCAAAGAAAGCCGGTACAAGTAGCCAAGGTTCGTGAACATATAACATAAGACAAATACACCCGGCATCCCGGGGCAATAACTAGACGGCAGGACCCTTGCTGTGCGGGGGATCTTGGCCGGCAGAAGCTTCAAGCGGCGGAGGAGGCGTGAAGCTTGATCCGATTCCGGCGCCTGCGGGCGGTGGCATCGGGCCATCTGCATCAGGAGTACCGACGGACTCCGAGTCGGTGAGCGCCTCATCGGGATCCACGTAATCGGCGATCTTGATGGCGGATCCATGGAGCTCCGGATGGGCTTGGCGGATGGCGGCAAGATCGGCTCCGGCACGGAAGCCACCGTCGATCTTCTCGACGCGGGCGTCCTTGTACCAGGTAAGCATGAGGGCCAGAGCCATCTCCGCTCCGGCCCGCGCCGCCAAGTCCCGCAGCCGGTCTACCGCAGTCGGCACCTCTCCCACCTTCGCCGCCAGCTGCACCATCGTCTCCGAAACCAGAGCCTCCAGCCACACGAAGGAGAAGACGTCCCGTGCCGCCTGACGAAGCTTCGCAGCTTCCTCGCCAAGAAGGACGACGAGCTCCTGGGCCGTCGGCTGCGCTCCCGGCCAGTTCTCCTGCAGTCGGTTGTAGGCCAGGAGGTCTATGCCGGGGTAAAAGGCTGTCAGGAAAAAGGGTCAGATTTGGATACCGGATCCGGAAAGAAAAGAAGACGGGAAAAGGAACTTACCCTTGGCAGTGTGGCCGACCTGCATCAGCTCCTCCACCAGCGCCTTCTCCTTGATCGCTAGCCGTTTGATCTCCTTCTCTTGGTCCTTGTTCTGGGCCTCGAGAAGGGTGAAGGCTTCGGCCCGGCTAGCGAGCGAGGCGTCGCGCTCCTTGACGGTGGCCTCCAAACCGTCTACCCGCACGTGCCAATCCTTGTTCTGCAGCCGCAGAGTGGAGTTGGACCTGCTCAGTCGGTCGTTCGCTTTCTTCAAGCGATTGATCTCGTGCTGAGCGCACACGAGAATGGCTGCAACAAAACCGGCAGTAAAAAAAAGAGCGAGCTGGGTGAAGCGAACTTACTCTAGGAAGTCCCCTTGGCGGCAGCAAGCTTCTGCTCCAACGTCTGGTTCCCGCCGGCTGCGGCCTCCAATAGCCAGATCTCCTTCACCGCCAGCTTGAGCGTGGCGGCAAGGTCCGACAGCGAAGCGGCAGAGGAAGCGCCGTTGTCCACGGTGTTGACGACCAAGGACTCCTTTGCTGCGACCACCGCCGTTCACCATTCCTTCCCGAGCTCCTCGTCGGAGTTGTCATCACCAACAACGACGAGCTCCTTGCCGGCGTCCCCCCACGCGCCCGCGGTAGAGCCTTCCGGCTGGGAGGGCTCCGCTTCCGGCTGGGGACCCTCCGGCTAGGCGGAGGCAGCCGGCTCAGCTCGAGGGGGAGGCGGAGGCTGCGCCTTAGAAGAAGGAGAGGCGCCGGTTGGCGCAGTCGGGGCACGGGGCGGCGACCCGGTCGGCGCCCGTGCCGGGCTCGCAGCTCCGAAAGAAACCAACGCGCTAAAAGGAAGGAGGAGAAGGCAAAAGCAAAACAAACCAAAGTCAGAAAAACAAGAAAGAGGGCAAGCAGACAGAAAGCACCGAAAAAAGGGAAGGGGGAGAAGGAGCATACCCGGGCACAACTGGGGGCGGCCCCTTCTTCTGGCCAAGATGGCTTGGTGGCAAGGCACCGGACCGGCTCCTCTTGGGAGCCGGCTCCTTTGTCGTGGGCTGGCAGGAGCCGGAACGGCTAGAGCCGCTCCCGCCTGCCTCGTCGTCCGTCGCGGAGCGCGTCATCGGCTCTGCGGTCGGCGCGGCCTCCTCCTCCTCATGCACCGCCATTTTCGGCTGGTGGAGAGGAGCGGTGACGGAAGAGTGGCGGTGGCCCGTAGCGTCGACGACGGCGAGCGGGCGGCGCAGAGGGCAAGAGCGTAGAAGCAGGAGCACGCGGGGGAGAAGGAAACTGCAGCGGGGGAGCGAAGGAAAGGAACTGCCACCCCCGCGGCGTCCCTTTAAAGGATCGGAAGGGCAACCGTCGACGGGGCCACGTGGCGCGCATCCGGGCAACCCACACCCCAACCGCCGCCTAGATCCCGTGTGCCAGGGCAGGATGCGCAGAAGATCCTGGAGCGAGAACCGAAGCGCCGGACAGCAGTTTCCCGAGGCGACGTGTGACAGGACGTTACGCTGCCCGCCGTAGAGCAACGATGGCGCGTGTGGCTGACCATCCGGATAAGAAACAGGACAGTTGGATCACGTCCGGCTGACCAGATGCAGCCGGACAGGGCAAGACGGGCCGGTTATCACCCGGTAGCCGGATCATCAAGAGATAGCCAGACCCAATCAGTGAGACAGGACGATGTGTGTATCAGTGCACGATATGCCCTGTACGATGACAAGACGGGCAACCACCCGCCCATACCGAAGACTTTGCATGGGTGACGCTGGAACAGTGGCATGTGCTGACGACGGGCTCGCACGGCGTCCACTGTGCCTACGACAGCCATACCGCTCATACTCCGATAAGACAAGCCATACTGGATACTGTAGATGACTAGTCGGCTGGGACCCGCCTGTGGGGCCCGCCAGTCGGACTAGCCAGTGAGACCTTTGCCTCTCTGCCTATATAAGGAGAGGCAAGGCCTCAGTAGAAAGGGTTGGTCATACAACATTTAAGGCAGCAACTAGCACATACAGCTCGAGGAGCATTTGTAGTTCGTGTATTCTACATAGTCAGATCCGGCAGGAGTAGGGGCTTTACCTCACCACGAGGGCCCCGAACCTGGGTACTTCTTGCGTCCCGCTACGCTCGCTTGTACCCAATCTCGCCTGCGGACGCCGTCGATAGCTTCCCTGCTAGTCCCCACACCTCTATCTAACCTCCTTAGGTACTGCCGTTCCCAATACAACGACAAATGCCCATGATCTTGAAATCCAAATCATCCTCATGACCAACGAACTAGTATGAATAGAGGCTACTAGGGACTTGGTTGTTTCAAATCACACATGTACCAATGTTTCTACTTGGCACAGTTATAGCACAATATGAAACTATTATAAACTAATTGAGATATGACAATAAAAACCTATTTATTATTTGCCTCTAGGTCATATCTCCTTTAGTCTCCCACTTGCACTAGAGTACAAATAATCCAGCTCGCATTTTACTCATATAAACCATATAACATATGCGTTTATAGATCATGCATGCTCACGGGAAACGTCATGTCCATGTTCTGTTTTACCAGATCATTATGTCTTTTGCAAATCGTTAATGTCTTCCTAATTTTGACATTCACACCATTATCGTATAATGGGTCGAAGCATTTGTTGGGCAACAAGGTGAGACTTTGTTTCTAGTGTTTATAATGACAGTCGTTTTCACTATTGTTATCTAAACTTTGAAACACACTTTGCTATCCTTTGTGTATATATTATAGTCATGGCAGCAGAACGAGGCTGGATTCCATGAGCCTACAGTGACTTTAGATCAACCTCGAGGGCTTTCTTATGGGCATTGTGCCCTGGGACCCATCATTCTATGTTAAAAGCGAACTAGCCCCGCCATAACATTATACATCACATCAAATTGAGCCTGTATACTTCTATATCTATGTAGATTCTAGTGCATGAAATGCATCTATGCCAGTTACTTTGCTTCTTGCCATTTAAGTACAAACTTAATTATGGTCCAGTGATCAACTCAGGAATCACTTAAAGGTATGTTCTTACAATTAAGAGCTAGTCCTTCCAACTAGAACCTTGGGTCACATTATGTCGAGTATTCAATATGGTTGTATGGAAGAACCTATGACTGAGGCATAGGAGATGCAACGCAACTCTTTCTTTCCTTTTAACCATAGTTAAAATACCAACTCAATGCTTCATATAGTCAAAACTTCTTTCTTACCTTGTTCCAATTTGAGCTTCTTCATAATCTTGCTTAGGACATTCTGAACATCTTTCAGAATCAAGTCCAGGAAGCATTTGACATCTAGTGTTTATTAAACTCACTAATCTATCTCGATAGATCTCTTTGTTTAATAACTTTAAACTTCATCCTTATTTATCTACTTAAATATTATTAACACCAATCACATCATTCACATATGTCGTCCACATATCCCAGAATGATTTCATGCTCCTACTCAAATATGACATTCATGTTTGAGATCTAGGGATTTCACTTAGCTCCCACTCAAAATATGTCAGCTACATATTATGATTTAGCCAAGCTGATTTGCTCCCACTCAATTCTAGGTCCTCTCGACAATTTTGGACATTCCAAAATTCCTTGATAACCATCAAATCGAGAATCTCACTAACGAGATTTCAATGACCATTCATTTCTCGTACTTAGGTCCATCACGCTTCTTTGTAATTCATAGGTATGTCTTGTTCAAAACATGACAAGTGAATCAACAATATAATTCCACAAACTTGTTAGAATATATAGTTGAATCCTACTTTCTTTAGTAAAAGTATTCGCTAAAACTTTATGATCATTATCATTGGTTTTTCCTCTATTTGTAGAGTTCGGTTTTACGAAACAAATTCCGCCGCGCCACTCAAAAATTCGGAGGTAAAGTCTAATACCTTGTTTTGATCTTTTACTTTCTTCCACATGTATCTTCATCAAGACACGTCAACTTTGAACAACAGCAGGTTTGCCCCTTGTGAAGATGCATTCATAGCTACCTTAGAATGCTCTACAAAGACTTGTTTATTCGCCATGATTTCGACTTATTGAAATCTCCAGAAACTCAAACTTGCCATAACACTTATGGTATTGTTTCCACGAATCTTTAGATGTTCCTTTGTATTTCAAACGAGGGTTTTGCTTATTTCGATCTCTAACTCTAAACGACAACTATAACCCATATAAGAGATAATATTATACCATATGTATCAAACACAAAAATGATTATGATGTTTAGACATTTCAATACAGTTTGAATTCGTCCAATTATCATAACATGTGAAACATCTTTCACAAATCCCTTTTATGCTAAACTTAAGTTGAATACTTTAGTCGTGTCGATCAAATTGAAGAGACTTGTTAATTCAATATCCTCCTTTGTTGTGAACTCATTTGAACAATTCAAATCCTTTCAAACTTATGTTTCATTAAGTAAATATGCTTATTCACTTAATTCCACAATTAACTAATGATTACCACTATTTGTTGAAAATACGATACATCACTATGTATAAGATTCAACATTTCTTCGCATATCACCATTTTACCAGAATGCAGAGTTTTAGTCATTCTTCCCGAGAGGCATGGTTTTGCAAAGTCTCTAGATTAAGCATCTAGGACCCCGATCTTTATTTACAATGAAGAACATGCAATAACCAAAATGACTTAACTATAGTGTCATTTCATCATTAAACTTTGGATATCTTTTAGCATTCTAATCCTTTATAAATGCTTAAACCATTATCATTAACATAGTGATGAGAATAACTTATTCATAATCGTAATGTGACCATAACGGTATTGTTCATAAGAATAGTACAAACTGGCTTATAACTTGTTCATATGAATAATCGTCTCGCCAAAAGCAAGACACACAAATAGGGATTACAAATTTATATTCAAGTCCACTAATCCAAATGATAAACTTTGAGGAAAGAGGTGATGTCAGCCATCAACTGTTTTGCTTGCCGTCATCAAGTCACGTTGCCTCAAAAATAGCAAATCTCAAGCAGATCCTCCTGTTTTCTCAAAACGGGACAAGTATCAAATACTTTGCAAACTGCAACGAGTTTTGCAAGAACCACATTTATAATTTGTATATCTTACATATACCTTTTCATCCATGACCTCCATTGCAATCAAGCCCTTCAAAGAGTTCTCAACTCTAATGCAAGATCACTAAGTGTTTTTCCAAATATTCTGTTTTTCATCCATGATGGAGGAAAACCCATCCAACGGCTCATACTTTATGTGCTAGATTTTGTAGAATACAAAATGTAGCCCAACTCTCCATCGAATGGGGAATGGCTTATTGGATGATTATGGAGAAAACACAAACATTGCAGAGTCATTGAATTATCTCCTAATGGTTATTTTATCCAGAAGAGAAGATCACCTTTTACGAGGATATCCCTCAGGCGTGGGTATTAATCTATGAAGTTGGACCCTTTTGCTAAGTTCCACATTAAGGAATATATTCCCATGGTCGCAAAGGACCTCAATGGGATAGGCCATGATCTACTAAGATATTTGCAAACAGACATCTAGACTAAGTTCATAATAAGAAATCAATTTATAATTGGTCTCCACTAAAATTGTCATCCCCTAGACGATTTTAGTGATCACATGATCCCTATCCTCTGCACCTCCCCCGATCATCACGGCCATCAGTGCAGCATCAAAGGTAGACATTCCCTAATGTCAATCACATCATCCATGTGACTCATGCTCGATCTTTCGTTCTCTTGTGTTCTGAGGCCATGTCTACACATGCTAGGCTCGCCAAATCTAACTTGTGTGTATTCGTTGTGCAACATGGCTTACACCCACTGTATACGAACGTAGATATGTCTGACCCTCGATCATCACCGCCGGCCTCATAACGAAGAACTTTCTTGGTGGTGCACACACAAGGGGAACATGGAACATTGGAATTAAATAGGGATTATCTTATTTGCTACCGTTGAGTATCTAAATACTAGCACACACAATAAGATGTAAAGCAGATATCAACATCATATGTATATTGTGATATGATATGGTCCTTTTTCTTGTGCCTTGATCTCCATCAAGCGCTCTGGCATGATCTCCATCTTGCCCTTGGTTTGGCGCCAAGTCCACGACGCCGCCACCAGGTCGTCCATCGGAACGATGACTATTACTATACTACTTAGTAACAGAAAAGTAAACTACTTTACCTTCATAATGACCAATACCATATCAAATCACATGCCCTCCTGCAAAATAAAGTTAGATGCCTCTACTTTATCTATTGGAAGTTTTACGTGGTTGTTAGGGCTTTCGCAATAGAACCGTTTCTAAACTACGAACTTTCCAACCACAACATGGATCCGACAGTTGTCTCTACTACACTCCTTTTGGGGCCCTCCGTTGTAAATGCTATATCAACTATCGAATGAGATACAGACACATGCTAGCCACTTATACGGTACAAGTCGTATGTTGAGCGTGGAATCAATCTCGCGTACGAATACGCGTAAGGTCGGTATGGGCCGCTTCATCAAACAATACCGCGATATAAACAAGTACATGTTAGAGGGTAACAACTAAGGGATCAATGCCCGCACAATACTTGTGCGTACTGGCCGTACATCACTCCTATGCATAGATCGGCTCTGATACCACTGAAGGGGATCCGCAGCAGAAAACAAAAAAATTCCTATGTTGGAACCCAAAAACTGCCTAGGATCTATCTATGTAGTAATGCAGTAACGACCGATGCGTAGAGAATACATACCCTTGTAGACCGTACGCGGTTAACGTTCCAAGGGGAACGTGGTTGATGTAGTCATACTCGTAGCCGGCCTCAAGGTCGCGAAGCTCCTCGCATGCCACCCCTTGCTCCTTCTTCATCATGCAGCAGCTCCGGCTCACGACATTTAAGCGCCCCAAGTGTTGCGCCTCGTGTCTTCGTACACATCCGGTGCACGATGAGACCTCTAGCTCCTCGATCCCGCCGGGAGTGTGGAAGTTGATATCCGGCTAGGAATCTCTACAGCGCAACGACGTGCTGCAGGTGTGCCTCATTCGCACAAACCAGACTTGGGGCCATGGTTACAAGGGCTAGAGAGAGAGGGAAGGAGGAAGTCAACCAAAGGACTTCTCCAAATATTGGTGTCTTTAATCCCACCCATGGGCACCCCTTTATATAGGTGGAGGGGGTGTGCCCTCCCCATTAGGTTAGCCATGTGGGACTATTAAATAAAGCAAAAACCAGGAATAAATTCGTATAGCCGGATGGGCTAGCAGCTAGCCAGCCCATCAGCAGCAAGCAGCAGGCTGGCGCCAAGTGGGTTGCCTCGCAGCCCAGTAGCTGCTGGCGCAGCAGCCCGCGGTAGCCAGCGCCCAGGTGGGCTGGCTACGCGCGAGGCCCGCCTATGGCCCGCAGCGGTGGCGGGAGCTGGAGCCCGGGTGGGCTAGCTTTTCCTGCCCGCGGCCTGAAGGCCCAAAATATATCGAGCTCGCTAGGGAACCCCAAGAGGAAGGTATGATGAGCACAACAGCAAGTTTTCCCTCAGTTATGAAACCAAGGTTATCGAACCAGTGGGAGCAAGGAAACACCTCCAAGGTGTTGTTTCCAACTTGGAATCCTGCACAACACAACCATAGAACTTTTCCTCCAACTTATAGTGAGGTTGTCAATCTCACAAGTTTTGCTGAAAACAAAGGATTAAACGTATTGTGTGGAAGATAGTAATAGCTTGCAGAAAGTAAACAGAAAACAGTAAACAATTGTAGATTGATGGTAAAAGAAAGGATCGGGGTCCATAGTTCACTAGTGGTGATTCTCCTTAAGATAGATGACATGTTGGGTGAACAAATTATAGCGGGGCAATTGACAAACTCCGAGAAAGCATACATGCATATACTAATCATATTAACTCCTATGAGATTTGATTGGGCATTACAACATTATACATAGACCGTAATCCAACTGCATCTATGACTAATAATCTAGCTTCAGGTTATCATCTAAACCCCCTCCAGTATTAAGTTGCAAGCAACAGATAATTGCATTAAGCAAAGTGTGTAAAGTAAACAATATGATTGTTCTATGAACAAAGGATTGTTGTTTTCTCCCTAGTAGCAACAACACATCTAGTACCTTAGAGATTTCTGTCACTTCCCAAGATTACTAGAGGCATGAACCCACTATCGAGCATAAATACTCCCTCTTGGAGTTGCTAGCATCTACTCGGCCAAGATAGCTACTAACAACGGAGAGCATGCAAGATCACAAATAACAAAGACATGATAGAATCAATAATCAATCTAAAATAGCATCTCAATATCCATCGGATCCCCGCAAACACAACATGTATGATTACAAATAGATGATCTTGATCATGAACGGAGCTCACAAGATCTAAACATGAAAGCACAAAGAAGGAGAACCAGCCATCAAGCTACTACATGGATCTGTAGTCCAAGGATGAACTACCCACGCATCACACCGGAGGCTTGCATGATGATGAAGAAGGCCTCTAGGGTGAATTCCCCTCTCTGGCAGGGTGTCGGGAAGAGCTTCAGATCCCTCCCGATCAAGGGATGGAGATGACAGCAGCTACAGACTCTTTCATGGAATTTTGATCGGGTACTTAGGGTTTCTGTATCGGAGGCACCTTATAGGCGAAAGGGGAGGCCGAGGGGGTGCCCTAGGCGGCCAAACCACCCTTGGCGCGGGCCAGGCTTGGCCGTGCGGCCAAGTGATGTGGGCGGCCCCTGGCACCTCTCCGTCTCATATTCTGGCTCTGTGTCCCCTTCGGTGAAATATCGACTTTGGATTTTGTCCCGTCCAATTCCGAGAATATTCATTTTCTGACTTTCTTGGAACCAAAAACAGCAGAAAATAGGCAGCTGACACTGTGGCATCTTGTTAATAGGTTAGCCCAAGAAAGTGTATAAAAATACTCCAAAGTGTGGACAAAACATAAGAAAGTAGATATAAAAAAAGCATGGAACATCAAAAATTATAGATACGTTTGCAACGTATCAACATCCCCAAGCTTAACTCCTGCTCGTCCTCGAGTAGGTAAGTGATAAAAATAAAGAATAATTTTTGAGGTGACATGCACCATCATAGACTTGATCAAAGTATTTGTAAAACATTGATAGCTAGGATCATAGTACTTCAACATAGCATGAAAGATACAGTTCTAACAATAAGACATAACAACTATGTTGTAACATGCAAAGGCACAAACAAAAGATTCATGAATAACAATGCTTTGCAAGACGTTTGTTTGTTTCACATAAAGAAAGCATAATGAGAATGGTATTTAGCTTGTCCCTCATAGAGTAGCAAACATAAATGCATAGGACACCTTCAAAGTTCATAAGGGTGATTAGATACAGATAGTTTAACAACAAGCAATATCTAAGTTATGCATCAATCAACAAGTCTTGGGACAATGCACATTAAACTAAGAATGGCCACTAAGATCTCTCAAAAGGTGCATAAAGACAGAAGGTGGAGACTCAACATAAAAGTAAAAGAAAGGCCTTCATAGAAGGAAGCAGGGATTCAAGTCGCATAAAGAGCTTCCAAAAATTATGGTACTTATTAGCTTTCAGCTCTCGTTGCCCCTATCATAAGAATCTTTAGGTGATTAAGGTTAAAGTGACACAACTAAGAGGATATGCTTGACAAGTTATAAGTTTAAATCTCATGCCCCTTACTTACGAGTACCGAACCTCATGCTACTCAGCTTCAGTCACAAGTAAGCTCTTGTCCTTGTAAGTACATATGTATCATAGAGAACCGCCAACGGGGTACCCCTTGCACATGATACAGGAGCTATCCCATAATCAAAATGACAACCATAATCAAAATGACAAGGCAAGCAGACAATGAGCATCTCAGCGATCTTTTTATTTGCTATTTGCATAGGTTTTTATTGAGGATGCTTCATAGAGTACTCGTTATGGTTATGCTGCAAGTTTCCACCATGATTAGGCATGGCTTAGGTTAGCGGCCTAGGCGTTTCTCTAACACACATACAAACTCCATGATCTTACAAGTTCCCCTTTTATTTCACACCACCAGGATCCATAAGCAAAAGAATCATGATATCAACGGAATAATAAGTGCAATGTTGAAAGCGTTCCCCATGATACATGGTTCTGCTAACTTCAACTCATAAAGCGCAAGCATATATGCACCAAAGATGGACACAATTGTTCAAGATTATTAAGTGCAAGAAAGTAAAGTGTGCCATCAAGTTCGTGAGAGCTTTAGTCACTAGTTTTCTCATAACAAGTTTAATTCGGAAGGTATATAAAACATGAATATACTTGGAATAGCAAATGATAATAGGTAGGTATGGTGGACTCTTTGGAATAACTTGGTTTTATTTGGAGTTGGATGCATGAGTGGAACACATACTTGGTTATGGAGGCTAGCAAAAGACTGGGGGCGACCAACTAAGAGAGCAATAATGGCCATAATCATGCAAAGCGACAAAACATCATTAATTAAAGCATAAAGTGATATTACAAGTCGAAAACTAAAGGATCATAAAGGCTATGGTGACTTGCGATAGTCATAACATGGTGTGAGCATGCGCCAAGTCAACCCAAGTAAAGCATCAAAGGAGAATACCACAATAGTATGCTTTAATATGCTTAAACAACGCATGATTCTTTCAAGGCACATTAAGCAATCTCAATTGTTTATAACATGTCATGCTATAGAAAAAATCACTAAACATAAAGCCAAAACAATATCAAGCATGACATGACAAAGCATAGGCCACAGTCAAAAACAAACTCCTTTTTACCACTTAAGCATGAACTTTTCCTACTCTCTTCCAATCCAAACCAAACTATTTGAAAACTAATGTATGAAGAAGGGGTCCAACCAATTTATTCAAGCAAACTAAGAAAACCAAGCAAACGAAAACTAAAACAAAGACGCTCCAAGAACAACACAATTGTGCATGAAACAATAAAAATGAAGTGTTTGGAAGAAACCTGAGATTTTTATTGATGAAGAAGGGGATGCCTTGGGCATCCCCAAGCTTTGACGCTTGTACTTCTTGGATATTTCTTGGGGTGACACGGGTGGCATCCCCAAGCTTTAGCTTTAGTCCATTCTTCATCTCATTACATCATTCTCTTCTTACACCTGAAAATTTTCCTTCATACAAAACTTCACACAATCTTTATTAGCAACATTAGTGTACTCAAGATAATAAGTCTTTGGGTTCAGTTTCAACACCAATAAAACTTTCATTAAACACACAAGCTACTGTAGCACTTCCCTCAAAAAGCTCAATTCCCCAAAAAGAACCCAAAAAGTAATCAACAAGAAGCAAATGCAAATAATGGCAGAAATCTATCAAAACAGACCAGCAGGTAAAAACCAATTTTTTCGAAGACCTTCTGTTGCTCAAATCAAAAAGTGTTGATCTAACGAAAGTTGGATAAAACCCTGGGGCAGAAGCATAAAAAATCACAACTCAAACCGACGTACAGAGATTTTACACGAATTTTTACAACGAAGCACAAAAATTCTGATTCGGGACAGCGACTTTCCCAAGCATTTATTCTCTCTCATTAGAGGTTACTCTTGGCACAAAAATCAAATAAAAAAGTATAGGAGAGGTTATTACTGAAGTAATAACTTCCAAGACTCATCTAAAACTTTTGGGTTATCTCCCAATAAGTACTTTTCTTTAACGCCTTTAAGTTAGGCATAAGAAGCAAGAAAAAGGATCAAGTGTTCTCAAATGAAGAAGCATTAAAACCAAATTTCTTGCCCTTACCTCTCTTACTTTTATTCTTAACCTTGGGGAACATATGATTGTTTGGTGGAGAAGCAAAGTTCATGGTGCCCTTTTCCACATCTATTATTTCTCCAAGGAGTTTTAATAGGGATCTTCCAAGTGTAATTTGTCCTTTTCCTACACATTCAATAACAAGATAATCAGTAGAAACCATTTTCCCTAGGATCTTTGTAAACACTCCTTCAGCTATTCCAATGGGTAATATTGTGGCATTATTAGCAAGAAATATTTCTTATCCTCCTTTAGAAAGTCCACAAAGATTCAAAGATTCATAGATATCTTTAGGCATAAGACAAAATTCAAACATGATATCACAGCGAGCATGAAAAGTTTCATTATTTATAACAATCTTTACTGTAGGAAGCCATTTTGAGGGTTCAGAATTTATTGGAACATAATCATGATGCTCTCTCTAAGCGTATTATAGCATTCTTTTAAACAAATAGTGTGGGTCTCAAGAGTGTTCAATCTAGCAAATATGTTTATAAAGGAAGAATCAGATTTGCTAGGCAAGTTGTAAGTTAAGACCAATTTCTTTATGGCTTTAAAATCTTCATCCTCATTACATTGGAGGAAATCTCCTCCTACCACAGCATCCAAAGCATATCTATAGCAAAGAGCAGTTCCAAAGTAGAAGCTTCTAAGAAACAAGCTTTGGATCATTTTAGGTTCAGTTTTTCATGTAAATCAGAGATCCTAGACCAAGCTTCTTTGAAAATCTCTTCAATTCCTTGTTTGAAAGTGAAAATCATTTCCTCGGGTGACATAGTGATTGGAGCAATTCTAGACATAATGGCAACTTAAGGTAGGAACTAATAATAAATTTTTTGTGTTTTTAATAAAGAAGGCAAACTAGTACAACTAATTTTTTTTTGTTTTTTTGATAAAGAAATAGGCAAATGAAATAAAAATAAACTCAGAAAAACAAATAAAACAATGTAAAGAGATTGGTTATGAGGGACTCCCCTTGTGAATATGTCCTTGAATCCCGGCAACGGTGCTAGAAAAATAGCTTGATGGCCCAAAATATATCGAGCTCATTGGGGAACCCCAAGAGGAAGGTATGATGAGCACAACAACAAGTTTTCCTTCAGTTATGAAACCAAGGTTATAGAACCATTAGGAGCAACAAAACACCTCCAAGGTGTTATTTCAAACTTGGAATCCTGCACAACACAACCACAGAACTTTGCCCCCAACTTACAGTGAGGTTGTCAATCTCACTGGTTTTGTTGAAAACAAAGGATTAAACATATTGTGTGGAAGATAGTAATAGCTTGCAGAAAGTAAACAGAAAATAGTAAACAGTTGTAGATTGATGGTAAAAGAAAGGATCGGGGTCCATAGTTCACTAGTGGTGATTCTCCTTAAGATAGATGACATGTTGGGTGAACAAATTACAGCGGGGCAATTGACAAACACTGAGAAAGCATACATGCATATACTAATCATATTGACTCCTATGAGATTTGATTGGGCATTACAACATTATACATAGACTGTAATCCAACTACATCGATGACTAATAATCCACCTTCAGGTTATCATCTGAAACCCCTCCAGTATTTGAAGGGAATATGCCCGAGAGGCAATAATAAAGTGGTTATTATCTTATTCCATGTTTATGATAAATGTTTATTTTGCATGCTATAATTGTATTGATCGGAAACGTCAATACATGTGTGTTTAATAAACAAAAAGGGTTCCTAGTTATGCCTCTTGAAGGAAATATGCACTAAGAGGCAATAATAAAGTTGTTATTATGTATTCCTTGTATATGATAGATGTTTATTTTACATGCTATAATTGTATTGATAGGAAACATCAATACATGTGTGTTTAATAAACAAAAAGGGTTCCTAGTCATGCCTCTCTTATAGACTAGCTTGTTGATTAACAAGATGATCAAGGTTTCCTGATCATGGACATTGGATGTTGTTAATAACAAGGTCACACCATTGGTGGAATGATGTGATGAGCATTCATCCGAAGTATAGCATTACGATCAAGTCATTGTGTTTATATTGCTATAACATCATACGAAGTAATCTTTATCCTTAGACCATGAGATCATGTTAATTGCTAACACCGGAAGAGTATCTTGATAACATCAAACGTCACACCGTAACAGGGTGACTATAAAGATGGGTTCAGTGCTACGAAGGTGTTATGTTTAGGCTCATGGATCAAGAGTGGAATTTGTCAATCCCGATGACGGATAGATATACTCTGGACCCTCTCGGTGATATCACATTAGGATAGCTTGCAAGCAAGTGATGTGATCACTAGAATGTTATATCACGGGAACAAGAAAAGAGTGCATGTCGGTAACGAGATCAAACTAGGTATGGAGATACCGATGATTGAATCTCGGACATGTAATATATCGAGAGACAAAGGGATTTAGTTACAAGCGTTAAAGGTTCTCACGATCACAGGAGTCATCCTTGAATGTGTAGGAGTCAGTACGGATCTCCAGGTCCCGCTGCTGATTATTGATCGGAGAAGGGTCTCGATCATGTCTGGATTATTCGCGAACCGTAGGGTGGCACACTTAAGAGTTACCGGACACCATTTTGGAGCACATATGTTTCAGATAAAAGAATTGCAAAGCGCAGGAATTGTTTCAATAGGAACCAGAAATTGTTTCGGGTGAAATTGCAGAAGGTGGTTCTGCATGTGATATTGAAATATTGCAAGGGGCTATATGTGAATGTTTGTTAATTAAAGTAATTAACAAAATTCTGAATAAATTTAATAAAAGAGTTTTATTAAATGAGAGAGCATTAAATTTGGAGAAACTTAATTCATTTAAAGTGGAGACTTTAAAAGGGAATGTGAAGAGGCATTTTAATGTGGAGGAGTTACCACGACATGAATGGGGGAGGTGAGGGGTCACCCCCCCATGCGCCGGCCATGGAGAGAGGGGGCACCCCCCCCTCCTCCTATAAAAGGCCACCCATTCCCTCCTTCATCCTTACACCTCTTGTGAAGGATCTCTCTCCCCCTCTAGAATTATTCCCCCATGGTCTCGGATTAGCGAGATACATGTTCCCGGTGGCATTTCGTCTGGAAGGAGTTGCTGCTTCCGCTGGATCGCTGGAGCGAGGAGGTGGAGGTTGTCCGGTGGCTTGAACGTGTGTGCGAGTGCGGATGCGCTGCTGAATTGTGGCGCTCGGACTTCCTCACGATCTTGAGATCAGCAAGTGTACGACTACATCAACCATGAGTTCCTACTCGTTAACAAAGCTCGTTGTCTTCGAGGGTAAGTTCTCTATGGATGTATGTCCACCCGTTTGCTTTGTATCTAGTAGATAGATCTTGGCGTGTAGTTCACACCGTAGGAAATTTTTTGTTTTCTATGCTGCGGACCCAATAGTGGTATCAGAGCCTGATCTATGCGTAGGTGCTTTGCACGGGTAGTACACATATGTTTATATGTGGGCGATGATGATCATGTTATTGCATCTTCTATGTACTTTGGATATTGGTGGCATAGTGGGATGAAGCGGCCGGACCAACCTTACATGTCATCGTACATGAGACTGGTTCCACGACTGACATGCAACTTGTTTTGCATAAGTGGTTGGCGGGTGTCTGTCTCTCCTACTATAGTCAATATCTGATTTACAACGAGTTGCTAATAACTTAGTTATCCTCGTTGTGGTTCATGTTCGTAGGTTAGACAGGTTCTATCTCCGAAAGCCCTAAGCCACGTAAAACTTGCAATTGATAAATTAGAGGCGTCTAGTTTAGATCGTTGCTGGGATAGTGTTTTGATATGGTACTGTTGTAAGTAGATGTATAATAGATACTCTTACAACTCACTTAACGTGTAAGTTCCATAGACCTTGGCCTTACACACAAAGGAATGATAAAGATCATACCACGATGCAAATGATAGAGATCAAATGCATGGACCATATCATCTCACTTCACACATTAGATGTTAGCATCTTATATTGCTAGTTTGGCGCGTTTGGTAGCATTATAAGATGATCCCTCATTTAGATATCAAGATAAAATATGTTCTTCCATAAGTATGCACCGTTTTGTGGATCGTGTTTTGAGGCATCACGTGATGATCGGGTGTTTTCAACTCTACGCTTTCATACAACGGGTGTAAGACAATTTTACACACGCAAATACTAAGGTTCTTTCTTGACGAGCCTAGCATGTACAGACATGGCCTCGGAACACGGACCGAAAGGTTAAGCATGAGTCATATAGTTGATATGATGCCCATATAGATGCTCGCCTTTGAAGCTACACCGACTCACGTGATGATCGGACTTGGTGTAGTGGATTTGGTTCATGTAATCACCAAAAGGACACGTGGGATGTCGTTTTTGAGTGGGAGTTCATCAGTAATTTGGATTAGTCGAACTCAATCTATCATAAACTTAGTCTAAATATACTTTACAAATTCTGTTGTAGATGGCACCACCTGCTTTTAATTTCAATGTGTTCATGGAGAAAGAGAAACTTGCTGCGAATGGTAGCAACTTCACCAACTGGGCTATGAATTTGAGAATTCTCCTCACTGCTGCACAAAAGCAATATGTGCTAGATGCGCCGCTAGCCCCCCACCAGCTCCTGATGCCCCTGACGAGGAAAAGAACGTCTATATAACTCGCCAGGAGGACCACAACTTAGTTCATTGTGGCATACTGTATGGGCTAGAGCCAGAACTTCGAAAACGTTTCGAAAATGGTAATGCCTTTGATACCATGGGAGAATTGAAAATGATTTTCGATACCCATGCTACCGTAGAGAGTTATAATGCTACAGAAAAGTTCTTTAGCTGCATGATGGAGGAAAACAACTCCGTTAGTGAGCACGTACTCAAAATGTCTGGGTACGCCGATAAGCTTGTGTCCTTGGGAATAACGATTCCCATTGACTTAGGCATACATCGTGTTCTCCAATCTCTGCCACCTAGCTACAAGAGCTTCGTGATGAACTATAATATGCAGGGCATGAAGAAGTCTCTTCCCGAGCTTCTGTCAATGCTTAAGACTGCAGAAGTGGAGATTAGGAAAGAACATCAAGTGTTGATGATCAATAGGACCACCGGTTTCAAGAAGGACAAGAAAGGCAAGCACAAGGGAAAGAAGGGTGGCAAGTCTGTTGCCATGCCTGAAAAGAAACCCCGAGCTGGCCCTAAGTCTGACACCGAGTGCTACTATTGCAAGGGGACTGGCCATTGGAAGCGTAACCGCCCCAAGTATTTGGCGGACAAGAAGTCCGGCAAGGCAAACAAAGGTATATGTGATATACATGTTATTGATGTGTACTTGACTAGTACTCGCAGTAGCACCTGGGTATTTGATACGGGATCGGTTGCTAATATATGTAACTCGGTTCAGGGGCTGCGGAACAAGCGACAACTAACAAGGGATGAGGTCTCGATGCGGGTCGGCAATGGATCAAGAGTTGATGTGATCGCCGTCGGAATGCTGCCTCTCCATATGCCATCGGTATTAGTTATAAGCCTAAATAATTGTTATTTGGTGTCTGCACTGAGCATGAACATTGTATCCAGATCGTGTTTGATGCAAAGTGGTTATTCATTTAAATCTGAAAACAATGGTTGTTCGATTTATATGAATAATATCTTTTATGGTCATGCACCTATGTTGAATGGTTTATTTCTGTTGGATCTCGATAGCATTATTACGCATATTCATAATGTTGATGCTAAAAGGATTAAACTTGATAATGATATATCTACATATATGTGGCACTGCCGTCTAGGTCATATTGGCGTTAAACGCATGAAGAAACTCCATTCTGATGGACTTTTGGAATCACTTGATTTTGAATCATTTGATACATGTGAGCCGTGCCTTATGGGCAAGATGACTAGAACGCCGTTTTCCGGTTCAATGGAACGGGCGACAGATCTATTGGAAATCATACATACTGATGTGTGTGGACCAATGAGTGTGTCGGTGCGAGATGGATATCGTTATTTTGTTACTTTCACGGATGATTTGAGTAGATACGGGTATATCTATTTGATGAAACACAAGTCTGAAACTTTTGAAAAGTTCAAAGAATTTCAGAATGAAGTGGAAAATTATCATAATAGAACGATCAAATTTCTGCGGTCCGACCGTGGAGGAGAGTATCTTAGTTATGAGTTTAGCACACATATGAAAGACTGTGGAATAGTTTCACAACTCACGCCTGCCGGAACACCACAACGTAATGGTGTGTCAGAACGTCGTAATCGTACTTTATTGGATATGGTTCGATCTATGATGTCTCTGACTGACTTGCCACTGTCATTTTGGGGTTATGCACTGGAAACCGCTACATTCACTTTAAATAGGGCACCATCTAAATCCGTTGAAATTACACCATATGAATTATGGTTTGGAAACAAACCTAAGCTGTCATTTCTTAAAGTTTGGGGATGCGATGTTTATGTGAAGAAACTTCAACCGGATAAACTCGAACCCAAAGCGGAAAAATGCGTCTTCATAGGATACCCTAAAGAAACGATTGGGTATACCTTCTATCACAGATCCGAGGGCAAAGTCTTTGTTGCCAAGAATGGATCCTTTCTTGAGAAGGAGTTTCTCGCGAAAGGTGTGAGTAGTCGGAAGGTAGAACTCGAAGAGGTTATTGAACCTTCTCTTCATGAAATGGCGAGTAGCACAGCTCCAAAAGTTGTTTCGGAGTTGACTTCACCTAATGAAGAGAGAGCTAATGATATTGATCATGAAACTCCAAAAGAGGACACTACCGAACCTCGCAGGTCAAGCAAGACACGTGCAGCTCCTGAACTGTACGGCAATCCTGTTATGAATTTCATGATTGATGAAATGGATGACCCTGCGACATATGAAGAAGCGATGATGAGCCCGGATTCCAACAAATGGCTACAAGCCATGAAATCCGAGATGGAATCCATGTACGAGAACCAAGTTTGGAACTCGGTGGACTTACCTCACGACCGAAAGGTCGTTGAGAATAAATGGATTTTCAAAAGAAAAACTGATGCTGATGGTAATGTGACCATCTATAAGGCTCGACTTGTCGCAAAGGGGTTTCTACAAATTCAAGGAGTTGACTACGATGAGACATTCTCTCCCGTAGCGATGCTTAAGTCGGTTAGGATTATGTTAGCAATTGTTGCATATTTCGATTATGAAATATGGCAGATGGATGTCAAAACTGCGTTCCTCAATGGTAAGATTGAAGAAGAGTTGTATATGATACAACCTAAGGGTTTTGTCGATCCTAAGGATGCTAATAAGGTGTGCAAACTTCAGCGATCCATCTATGGACTGAAGCAAGCATCACGAAGTTGGAATCTTTGCTTTGATGAGGTGATCAAAGAGTTTGGATTTGTCCAAACTTATGGAGAGACTTGTATTTACAAGAAAGTGAGTGGGAGCAACGTGGCATTTCTGATATTATATGTGGATGACATATTATTGATTGGAAATAATATAGATCTTTTAAACAGTGTTAAAAGTTATCTAAACAGCAAATTTTCGATGAAGGACCTTGGTGAAGCTTCATATATATTAGGCATTAAAATCTATAGAGATAGATCAAGACGCCTAATTGGGCTATCACAGAGTACATACCTTGATAAGATATTAAAGAAGTTTAATATGGACGGAAGTAAGAAGGGTTTCTTACCTATGTTGCAAGGCAAGACATTGAGTAAGACTCAAAGTCCGGCTACGGCGGAAGAAAGAGAGATAATGGATAGGATCCCCTATGCCTCAGCCATAGGCTCTATAATGTATGCCATGCTATGTACAAGACCGGATGTGGCACATGCTATTAGTTTGACTAGTAGGTACCAATCTGATCCAGGTTCGGAACACTGGATAGCGGTCAAGAATATCCTTAAGTACTTGAGAAGAACTAAGGATATGTTTCTTATATACGGAGGTGAAGAAGAGCTAGTCGCTAAGTGTTATGTCGATGCTAGCTTTGACACTGATCCGGATGACTCTAAGTCTCAATCTGGATACGTATTTCTCTTGAACGGAGCAACAGTTAGTTGGAGGAGCTCCAAACAACCTGTGGTGGCTAGATCAACAACGGAGGCGGAATATGTTGCTGCTTCAGAAGCGGCGCAGGAAGCGGTTTGGATGAAAGAGTTCATTATGGAACTGGGTGTGGTTCCCAGTGCGTTGGACCCAATGGTGATCTATTGTGACAACAATGGAGCCATAGCCAACGCCAAGGAACCAAGGTCTCACAAGAATTCCAAGCATATTAAGCGCCGGTTTCACTCCATCCGCGAACATGTGAAGGATGGAGATATAAAGATTTGTAAAGTGCACACGGACCTGAATGTAGCAGATTCGTTGACTAAAGTACTCCCTAGGGCAAAACATGATCAACACCAGAACTCCATGTGTGTTAGATTTATCACTATGTGAACTAGATTATTGTCTCTAGTGCAAGTGGGAGACTGAAGGAAATATGCCCTGAGAGGCAATAATAAAGTTTTTATTATGTATTCCTTGTATATGATAGATGTTTATTTTACATGCTATAATTGTATTGATAGGAAACATCAATACATGTGTGTTTAATAAACAAAAAGGGTTCCTAGTCATGCCTCTCTTATAGACTAGCTTGTTGATTAACAAGATGATCAAGGTTTCCTGATCATGGACATTGGATGTTGTTAATAACAAGGTCACACCATTGGTGGAATGATGTGATGAGCATTCATCCGAAGTATAGCATTACGATCAAGTCATTGTGTTTATATTGCTATAACATCATACGAAGTAATCTTTATCCTTAGACCATGAGATCATGTTAATTGCTAACACCGGAAGAGTATCTTGATAACATCAAACGTCACACTGTAACAGGGTGACTATAAAGATGGGTTCAGTGCTACGAAGGTGTTATGTTGAGGCTCATGGATCAAGAGTGGAATTTGTCAATCCAGATGACGGATAGATATACTCTGGGCCCTGTCGGTGATATCACATTAGGATAGCTTGCAAGCAAGTGATGTGATCACTAGAATGTTATATCACGGGAACAAGAAAAGAGTGCATGTCGATAACGAGATCAAACTAGGTATGGAGATACCGATGATCGAATCTCAGACATGTAATATATCGAGAGACAAAGGGATTTAGTTACAAGCGTTAAAGGTTCTCACGATCACAGGAGTCATCGTTGAATGTGTAGGACTCAGTACGGATCTCCAGGTCCCGCTGCTCATTATTGATCGGAGAAGGGTCTCGATCATGTCTGCATTATTCACGAACCGTAGGGTGGCACACTTAAGAGTTACCAAACACTGGAGCACATATGTTTCAGATGAAAGAATTGCAAAGCGCAGGAATTGTTTCAATAGAAACCGGAAATTGTTTCGGGTGAAATTGCAGAAGGTGGTTCTGCATGTGATATTGAAATATTGCAAGGGGTTATATGTGAATGTTTGTTAATTAAAGTAATTAACAAAATTCTGAATAAATTTAATAAAAGAGTTTTATTAAATGAGAGAGCATTAAATTTGGAGAAACTTAATGCATTTAAAGTGGAGACTTTAAAAGGGAATGTGAAGAGGCATTTTAATGTGGAGGAGTTACCACCACATGAATGGGGGAGGTGAGGGGTCACCCCCCCCATGCGCCGGCCATGGAGACAGGGGGCACCCCCCCTCCTCCTATAAAAGGCCACCCATTCCCTCCTTCATCCTTACACCTCCTTGTGAAGGATCTCTCTCCCCCTCTAGAATTATTCCCCCATGGTCTCGGATTAGCGAGATACATGTTCCCGGTGGCATTTCGTCTGGAAGGAGTTGCTGCTTCCGCTGGATCACTGGAGCGAGGAGGTGGAGGTTGTCTGGTGGCTTGAACATGTGTGCGAGTGCGGATGCGCTGCTGAGTTGCGACGCTTGGACTTCCTCACGATCTTGAGATCAGCAAGTGTACGACTACATCAACCACGAGTTCCTACTCATTAACAAAGCTCGTTGTCTTCGAGGCTAAGTTCTCTATGGATGTATGTCCACTCGTTTGCTTTGTACCTAGTAGATAGATCTTGGCGTGTAGTTCACACCGTAGGAATTTTTTTGTTTTCTATGCTACGGACCCAACACCTCTCATATACGCTAGCTCGTTGATTAACAAGATGATCAAGGTTTCCTGATCATGGACATTGGATGTTGTTAATAACGAGGTCACAACATTAGTTGAATGATGTGATGAACATTCATCCGAAGTATAGCATTACGATCAAAGTCATTATGTTTATATTGCTATAACATCATACGAAGTAATCTTAGTCCTTAGACCATGGGATCATGTTAATTGCTGACACCGGAAGAGTATCTTGATAACATCAAACGTCACACCGTAACAGGGTGACTATAAAGGTGGGTTCAGTGCTACAAAGGTGTTATGTTGAGGCTCATGGATCAAGAGTGAGATTTGTCCATCCCAATGATGGATAGATATACTCTGGGCCCTCTCGGTGATATCACATTAAGATAGCTTGCAAGCAAGTGATGCGATCACTAGAATGTTATATCACGGGAACGAGAAAAGAGTGCATGTCGATAACGAGATCAAACTAGGTATGGAGATACCAATGATCGAATCTCGGACATGTAATATATCATGAGACAAAGGGATTTAGTTACTAGCGTTAAAGGTTCTCACGGTCAGAGAAGTCATCGTTGAATGTGTAGGAGTCAGTATGGATCTCCAGGTCCTGCTTCTGATTATTGATTTGAGAGGGGTCTCGATCATGTCTGCGTTATTCGCGAACCATACGGTGACACACTTAAGGGATACCGACACCATTTGGAGCAAATATGTTTCAGATAAAGATTTAAGAATGCGCTGGAATTATTTCAATGGACACCGAAACTGTTTCAGGTGAAATTGCTGAAATTGGTTCTGCATATAATATTGAAATGTTGCAGGGGGTTTTATGTGAATGTTTGTTAATTAAAGTAATTAACAAAATTCTGAATAAAAATAATAAAAGATTTTTATTAAATGAGAGAGCATTAAATTTGAAGAAATTTAATGCATTTAAAGTGGAGACTTTAAAAGAGAATGTGAAGGGGCATTTTAATGTGGAGGGGTTACCACCACATGAATGGGGGAGGTGAGGAGTCACCCTCCCATGCGCCGGCCATGGAGAGAGGGGCATCCCCCTCCTCCTATAAAAGGCCCCCCTCACTCCCCTTCTTCCTCTCACCTCCTCGTGAAGGATCTCTCTCCCCCTCTAGTATTATTTCCCCATGGTCTCGGATTAGCGAGATACATGTTCCCGGTGGCTTTATCTCGAAAGGAGTTGCTGCTTCTGCTGCTTTGCTGGAGCGAGGGACGGAGGTTGTCGTTGTACCAGACGTGTGTGCGATCACGGATGCACCGCTGCTTTGCGGTGCTGGACTTGGTGGTGCTGGACTTGCTAGAGCTGGATCTGAAGGACGTGCTAGAGCCGGACCTGCTCGGACTTCCACTCGATCTTGAGATCGGCAAGTGTACGACTACATCAACCACGAGTTCCTACTCGTTAACAAAACTCGTTGTCTTTGAGGGTAAGTTCTCGATGGATGTATGTCCACCCGTTGCTCTGTACCTAGTAGATAGATCTTGGCGTATAGTTCTCATCGTAGGATTTTTTTGTTTTCTATGCTTCGGACCCAATAGTATTAAGTTGCAAGCAACAGATAATTGCATTAAGCAAAGTGTGTAAAGTAAACAATACGATTGTTCTATGAACAAAGGATTGCTATTTTCTCCCTAGTAGCAACAGCACATCTAGTAGCTTAGAGATTTCTGTCACTTCCCCATATTACTAGAGGCATGAACCCACTATCGAGCATAAATACTCCCTCTTGGAGTTGCTAGCATCTACTCGGCCAAGATAGCTACTAACAACGGAGAGCATGCAAGATCACAAATAACAAAGACATGATAGAATCAATAATCAATCTTAAATAGCATCTCAATATCCATCGGATCCCCGCAAACACAACATGTAGAATTACAAATAGATGATCTTGATCATGAACGAAGCTCACAAGATCTAAACATCATAGAACAAAGGAGGAGAACCAGCCATCTAGCTACTACATGGACCCATAGTCCAAGGATGAACTACTCACGCATCACACCGGAGGCTTGCATGGTGATGAAGAAGGCCTGTAGGGTGAATTCTCCCCTTCCGGCAGGGTGCCGGGAAGAGCTTAAGATCCCTCCCGATCTAGGGATGGAGATGATGGTGGCTACATACTCTTTCGTGGAATTTTGATCGGGTACTTAGGGTTTCTGTATCGGAGGCATTTTATAGGCGAAAGGGGAGGCCGAGGGGGTGCCCTAGGTGGCCACACCACCCCCTGGCGTGGTCCAGGCCTGGCCGCGTGGCCAGGGTGTGTGGGCGGCCCCTGGCCCCTCTCCGTCTCGTATTCTGGCTCCGTGTCCCCCTCGGTGAAATATCGACTTTGGCTTTTGTCCCGTCCAATTCCGAGAATATTCATTTTTTGACTTTCCTAGAACCAAAAACAGCAGAAAACAGGCAGCTGGCACTGTGACATCTTGTTAATAGGTTAGTCCAAGAAAGTGTATAAAAATACTCCAAAGTGTGGACAAAACATAAGAAAGTAGATATAAAACAAGCATGGAACATCAAAAATTATAGATACGTTTGCAACTTATCACGGCCTAGCCGCTTGTCCGCCAGCGGCCCAGCCGCTTTCCCGGTGCGGCGAAGCCTGGCTATGTGCCACCCCGTGTGGAGGCTGTTATCCGCCGCCCACGTGGGCTGAACTATTTTTCTTTTCCTGTTCTTCTGCAGCTTTTCTCCTAGGCCAATTCCCTCCGGGGTTTTGACCTAATATAAAAGTTGCTTTTATAAATCTTAATTTAAATATTATTTAGAATATATTAATTTATAATTAACATATAATAAATGTATATTTAAATTCCCATTTATCCGAAAACACTTTTCTGGTCTTTTCCTTTACTCTTTCTCTACTGTGATTTCGTCTTATGAATGATCTCTCTCATCGTACCCTTAAGTGTATCCCCTCACGGCTCGGGAATGCTCTAGACATGATATATATTAATGATCAACAGAGGGACCAGGGATGTCCATGTGACCCCTATGCAGTCGTGATGACAATGTCGTTTGAACCGGTAAATGTAGCATTCATATTCCTTTTGTTTGTTGATATGACTTGTCCGAGATCCGATCATTGGTATCATATACCTTGTTCAATCTCGTTAACAACAAATTATGTTTTCTTGTTACCGTGATATTACATCCACGTGACCAAGTCACATGTTGCAACATTTATGGATGTAATCTCACTAAGCCGGCCGTATGTATCTTTACCTGTCATGTGGGTGAACAAATCCCGCTCTTGACATATATTGCCTCTACGGTTCCTCTGAGTACCTGAACACACCTTTATTGCCACCATATTACCAGATGATGTTTGATGCTATCTAAGCACTCTCGGGAGACAGTGATTGATATAGCCTCACGGTCTAAGGAATTAGGAGTCTAGATTTAGCTGCTGCAACAATGCACTATATGACTTGATTGTGTTGAAATCCTTCGAGGAATGTCCATCACATCATTCTCCAATGATATGACCCCGTTGTCAATTAGCATAAATGCCCATGATCTTGAAACCCAGATCATCCTCATGACCAACGAACTAGTATGAATAGAGGCTACTAGGGACTTGGTTGTTTCGTACCACACATGTACCAATGTTTCTACTTGGCACAGTTATAGCACAATATGAAACTATTATAAACTAATTGAGATATGACAATAAAAACCTATTTATTATTTGCCTCTAGGGCATATATCCTTCAATTTGTATATGTCATTCTACCTCATTCACAAGAAGAAAGGGGAGAGAATTCAACTTTTTGGCATTGTGTCGAACGCCATAGATGCTGTCTGGGGATGAGAAGAGGAAAACACGGTGGTCTAGGTGATGGCTCTGAAATATAGCCATCTACGTCCACATTTAAACTGGATATTAATCATATTCTTGATGAAATATCTCTCTAAACCCTGCCACTAATGCTAATATTCAGAGGGGTATGCAATCCTTTTTTATATATTTTTCCTGCGCAGATAATGTCATTTAAAAGAGGGGATCACTACATTAAAGTCAAAGATACGAGATTTTCAATAACCAGAAGAAACCAGGAGCCGTACAACAGAGGCAGACGCTTTAATGACCAACTATACGGCCGGAGCTAAAATTTCGACCGTATAGCTCCGGTCGTATAGTTGGCGCCGCCACCATTAGGTCAAACAGAACAACTTTCATGAAGGGACCCCTATATAAAGAGGCCTCGGGTGACGTGAAAACAAGCCAGACCTCGCCAAAAAGTCTCTGCCACAGATCACGAGCCACCTCCTTATCTCTAAACCCTTCTCCATCTCCATAGCCTTATTCCACCACTTGTAATAGTAGATCTTTTCTCCGATTGGTGACATTGTAAGACTATTGCTATCAATCTTATGATTTTTATTACAAAGTTTGTGATTGTTGATCTCATCTCTATGTGTGAGTAATTCTCCTTGGGCTAAGGGCTTATGTAGCAATTGTGCATGTGATTTATCATAGATGGGATCGTGTATTAGTTTGTATGACATGGTGATTATTGTATCCTCTCTTGCCTCAATCCAAGGACTTGTCAGGTACCCAAGACCCTGAGGGTTGAGCCAGGTATAGGGAGTATGAGTGATGACTGATCTGCACGTTGGGAACCCTAGTGATAGAAGGGGTAGTACGGCTGTATGTGAGGGATTTGCTTGGGATTAACGGTGACATCACTATGCATATCATTAGTTCTCTTTCTTCTATGGATGAGACTAGTAGGTTATTGCTATAAGCTGTTGCGGAGGCAATAACAATTATGGATGTACTGCCCACATATAATTTATCTTGCTCTAACAAGTACACACATACTTTATTTCTATCTTTTATTTTCATCAGATGTTTTGTACAGCTAGAGGTGAAACCGAACGCCCTAGGCCCTCTCTCTCCATCATCGACAACAACAAAAATATGCAAGCTATTGGTCCGGTAAAATTACAAAAGGAATTCTAAAACTCCCGAAGGTCCGTTAAAGTAACTTCACTATGCATTCTTTTCCCGAGGATTCGATAACCTAGGTCTACTAGGGAAAAAGAAGCTATACTACATTCATAATCCGGATCGAAGATATCAACCCTTTTTCTGGCGCCGTTGCCGGGGAAGCAATAGCTACCCTGGCGAGGTTATTAGGAATCTTGCTAGTTTTAATTCTTGTTTTTAAATTTGTTAGTTTGCTTTCAGTCTTTATTTGATAAACCAAAAAAATAGTTAGTCTTTAAATTCTTGTTTTTACTGTTATAATTCTTTATCTAAAAAAACCCCCAAAACATAGTTTTTATGGTTGAAAAGAAGCTTGGGGAGTTTACTACTCCCAATAATGATTATTTGTGTACTCCTACTACTCAGCTAGCGATCGCTGCTGAAGACTATGAAATTAAGCCCCATTACTTAAGTTTGGTTCAATAGAATAAATTTGGAGGCTCTGTTGTTGAAGACGCAAGTATGCACTTGAATACTTTCACTAAAATATGTGATACGATGCATATAAAAGATGTTGACCCTGATGCGGTCAAATTGCGTCTATTTCCTTTCTCTCTAAGAGGGAGAGCTAAAGAATGGTTGCTATCTTTGCCTAAAAATTACTATTACATCATGGGTGGGATGTACTTCTTTATTTATGACTAAATTTTTCCCACCTGCAAAGACTATGCAACTTCAATCAAATATTACTGGCTTTAGACAGGAAGAGCGTGATCCACTAGCGCTTTCATGGGAGAGGATGAAAGAATGCCCGAGAAACTGTCCTAGTCATGGGATGGAAGATTGGTTAATCCTCTGTTTATTTTATAATGCTCTTAATCCTGTGTCAAAGTCTATGCTTGATACTGCATCTTGAGAAACATTTATAGGTAAACACATTACTAAAGCAAAGCAGCTGCTAGACAATATGCAAGACAACCATGCCCAATGGCATGTGGAAATACCAAACACAAAGAAGGTGAACTCTATCTCACCACAAGAAAACGAAGATCTCAATGCTAAGTTGGATGAGCTCATACTAGCCGTAAAAGGTAAGAAAACTCAGGTAAGAGCCACCCCCAAAACAAAAACATTGAAAGAATAGACTTCGTAGCTCATAATGATTATAACCCTGCTTGGAAGAAGAGTTACAATCCTAAATTTCAGAAACATTATGCTAGTCCTACAGGTAACTCTAATAATAATATAGGAACTAGTAATGATAGTCTCCAAGAAATTCTTAAGTCTTTCATAGACTCACAAAATGAACAAAATAATATTCTAGTCAAAATTACGGAGAAACATGATGCTATGCTTGGTAAATTATCTAACCAAGTTGTTAGTTTGAGAAATGATTTGCAGGCCCTTCAAGAAAGAACAAGGATCGTTGAGGCAGAGCTAGGTAAGATAACTGAGAGTCAAACTCTCATTCTAGCTAAATTTGTAGGTAAAGCTGAGCCCAATCCTGTTGAAGAACTCAAAATGATGAGGATCCAAAGGGAGGAGCCTGAAGAACTTGATTATAGTAATGCCCCTTCACCAAGCTACACCATCGAAGACCTCGTAAAGAGGATCAACGTCAAAATTCCGGTAAGTGAAGGTAACGATCAAGCCATGTACCAACACTTTGTTGATCAAGTAGCAATTAAGGTACGTGATCTTGAAAAGGAATACAAGCAAATTGCTGAAAAATTACTTGTTAAACTAGATGGCATATTCGAGCCTACTATTAAGATAAATATTGGGACTAATGAGATAGCTGCACTTTGTGATCTAGGTGCAAGCGTCTCAACGATCCCAAATAGTCTTTTTAACAAGTTAAATCTTGGCTCCTTTGAAATTACTGAGTTAAAATTGCATCTAGCAAATTCTACCTTCAAATAAACAAGTTGTAGGGATTAAGGAGAACAGTTTAGTTTACATCAAAGGTTGTCCTGCTCTAATTGACTTCGTTGTTGTTGACATGCCTGAAGATACTGTTGCTCCTATAATACTAGGCCGTCCTTTCTTGAGAACTATAAAGACTTTAATCAACCTTCATGAAGGGAACGTGAAGTTACAGTTTCCTTTGCGGGATCCTTTTATTATTCATTTCCCCAGGAAAAAGAAAGCCAAACATGACGAGAAGGAGGCCATCACTTTGAAGGCCAATTACATTGGAGTGGGTGTTCCACTCATCTGGCCCAAGTGAGTATCATCAAGGTCAAGCTATTGACCATAAAAGAGCGCTCTATGGGAGGTAACCCATGTTAAATAAAGGTTTGAGTTAAGTTTTTAGTTTTAGTTTATGTTAAATAAAGAGTGCTAGAAAACTCCATTCGAGGAGAAGAAGTTTGGTAGTACTTGAAATTCCACTTTATTCATGCTATCGTTGGTCGACAATATTTACTGTCAATTTTCTGTCAAAAACAAGGTATATCACTAAGTGACAGGAAAAGAAATAGTTTACGAAGAAACAGATTTTTTTTATGTACATAGAGAGTTTAACGACCAACTATACGGCGGGAATAAAAATTCTGGCCGTATAGTTCCGGCCATATAGATATCTTTGCCATCGAATTTTTTTCTGCAATATGTACTCAGAGTTTAACGACCAACTATACAGCGGGAATAAAAATTACGGCCGTATAGTTCCGGTCGTATAGATATCAATGCCTTTGTTCAATTTCTATTGATATGTATTGAGAGTTTAACGACCAACTATACAGCGGGAATCAAAAATTCGACCGTATAGTTCCGGTCGTATAGATATCGATGCCTTTGGAAATTTTCTTTCGCATGGACAGACAATTTAACGACCAACTATATGGCCGGAATATTTTGCTCCGCCCGTATAGTTGCGTTGATGGGTTCGTAGCATGGAAAACAAAAAATTTCTACCGCAAGAACGAACAAAACCCAGATCTAATCTAGATAAAAGCCAATATCTAATCTATTAGACATGTGCAACGAGATAGATCTGTACTAACCCTCGTAGATCCGAAAGCGTTACGAGATTGGATCTCGGGGTTGATGTAGTCGATCACTTGCCGATCTCAAGATCGTGTGTACGATCCTTCCGGCGCCGTGTTCCGGCAGCGCTTCCGCAATCGGTCACACGTGCGGAGTCGAAGCAGACCTTCCTCTCCCCGTTCCAGCGAGCAGCGGAGGTAGTAGATCTTCTCCACGGAATCCCAGCAGCACGACGGTGTGGTGGTGGTGGTGGAGTAGAGAATTCTGCAGGGCTTCGCCTAAGCCTGAGCAGAGGGAAGGAGGGGGAGAGAGGCGGCGGCCAGGGTTTGGAGTGAAGGGGCAAGGGGGGTGGCGCCTCTACCCCTCTATTTAAAGGAGGGAGGCGCCATGGGAGGTGGAGTCCTTGTAGGACTCCCCTCCCTCCTTGGCTGGCGGATTGGGAAGGGGGAAGGAGTCCTCCTCCCCCACTACTCCTTGTCTTGCCCTACAAGGATTCCTTGATCCTTTCTTGGTTTTCAAGCAAACTCCAAGAAATCTTCTAGAACCTTCCGGAACATTCCGAAACCTTCTAGAATCCCCATACAAATACTCCGGAACATTTCCTAACTTAGAAAATGATCCCCAATATATGAATCTTATTCTCCGGACAATTCCCGATCTCCTAGTGATGTCCCGGATTCAATCCGAGACTCCGAACAACATTCGGTCTCCAACGCATATTCCATATCTACTTAAAACAACTTCGAACCTTAAGTGTGTCACCCTATGATTCGTGAACATGTAGATATTATGGAGACACATCTCCGATCAATAACCATTAGCGGGATCTGGAGATCCATAACAGCTCCCACATACTCAACGATGACTTTGTGATCGATAGAACCATTTAACATACGAAACCAATTCCCTTTGTCACGTGATACTCTACTTATCCGAGGTTTGATCGTCGGTATCTCCATACCTAGTTCTACCTCGTTACTGATAAGTACTCTTTACTCGTTCCGTGATATGTCATCCCTTGTGACCTAGTCACATGCTTGCAAGCTAACTAGATGACATTCCACCGAGAGGGCCCAGAGCATATCTATCCGTCATATGGATGGACAAATCCCAATCTTGGTCCATGCGCTTCAACACATACTTTCAGAATACCCAATGTCACCTTTATAACCACCTAGTTACAAAGCGGCATATGATGTCATCAAAGTACCCATCCGGTGATGGTGATTAACATAACCTCATGGTCGAAGGATTAGGTTACTATGCATTTGAAAAGCTTGTAGCAAAACAAACTTAATGACTTGATCTTATGCTATGCTTACTTATGGGTGTGTGTCCATCGCATCATTCTCCTAATGATATGATCTTGTTATTAACAACATCCAATGTCCATGATCAGGAAACCATGATCATCCATTAATCAACAAGCTAGTTTAACAAGAGGCTTATTAGGGACTCTTTTATGTTTACAAAACACACAAGTATTAATGTTTCCGGTTAATACAATTATAGCATGGGATGTAAACATTTATCATAAACATAAAGATATAATAAAAACGACTTTATTATTGCCTCTTGGGCATATCTCCAACATGCGTCCGTATAGCTGCGCCGCCCGGAGGAAACCCTAAATTTTTGACAAAAGGCCAACTATACTGTCGGAACACATTGTTCAATTTCGTATAGTTGCGTCCGTATAGTTGCGTCCGACCACAAAATCGCACGGGAAGATACTCCCAACTCCAAAACTTTAATCCTTTTTCTTTCTTCTACCTCCAAACTCTTTCAAAACCTCAAGAGATCTACATCTTTGCTCAATTTCGTTCGATTTCCTCGCACACAAGTGATCTACGGTATGTTTCTCCTCCGATCCCCAATTAATCTTTGCAAATTTATCTTAGATCTATTGTCATTTTCAATCTAGGGTGAGACCTACTATGAACCAATTGCCATGATTTTCTTACCTAGATTAATATTTTGAGGAGAATTCTTTAGTGTGCTATGATGAGGACTATGATGCACTTATTGTTGTTGGATCAAAAAGTTTTATTTTTTTGCCTTTCTTCAATATTTTAGATGATGAACACAAGGAGCCAAACTCGTGCTCGTGCCACCGCTAGCGCTTCTCGGGCTGCCACTCAGGAACGCATGGGGATACGATTCAGGGATGAGGCCCATCGTGATCGCTTCAACAGGATCAAGAACCGCGAAGTGAAGGCTACCAAGTGGGCTTGCCCCATTATATTGAACCAACTCGGTATTTCTGATGACTTTAATTTACTTTGCAATAGAGCTGTCCTGCAAAATTTTGGGTACAATAATGTACCTACTTATCGCCGCTTAACCATTGAATTTCTTAGTTCATTGCAAAGTGACACGTTGCAAATATATCCATAATTTTTGATGTTCCATGCTTGGTTTTATCTACTTTCTTATGTTTTGTCCACACTTTGGAGTATTTTATATACACTTTCTTGGACTAACCTATTAACAAGAGCCACAATGCGAGCTGCCTGTTTTCTGTTGTTTTTGGTTCTAGGAAAGTCAGAAAATAAATATTCTCGGAATTGGACGGGACAAAAGCCAAAGTCAGTTTTTCACCGAGGGGGACATGGAGCCAGAATACGAGACGGAGAGGGGCCAGGGGGCCTCCACACCACCTGGCCACGCGGCCAAGCCTGGCCCATGCCAGGGAGTGGTCTGGCCGCCTCGGGCACCCCCTCGGCCTCCCCTTTCGCCTATAAGATGCCTCCGATACAGAAACCTTAAGTACCTGATACGTCCAAAACATATCTACTTTCCCAAACACTTTTGCTATTGTTTCTCCTCTAAACTTGTGTGACTCGGGTGCAACTAACACGGACTGACACTGTTTTCAGCAGAATTGCCTTGGTGTCTACTTTTTGTGCAGAAAATCAACTATCAGGAAAAATCCCAAAAAATATGCCAAAAATCCTTTTTCACCCGAAGACTCCAGGAGCCAGAATACGAGACGGAGAAGAGCCAGGGGGTGGCCACACCACCTGGTGGCGCGGGCCAGGCCAGGCCGCGCCAGGGGGTGGTGTGGGCCCCGCAGGCACCCCCTCGGTCTCCCTCTTCGCCTATAAGAAGCCTTCTGACCTAAAAACTCTAGGGGGTCGACGTTTTTCCAGAAGGAGTTCCGCTCCACCGCCACCACCAGATTCCACAAAACAGCACCAGAAACTCCGTTCTGGCACCCTGCTAGGATGGGGAATTGGAGGAGATCATCGCCATCATCATCACCGTCACTTCTCCATCGACCATCCATGTTTCCCCCATCTATGAGTGAGTAATCCCCCGTTGTAGGCTATGGGGATGGTAGGGATTGGATGAGATCGTTCATGTAATGGCATCAGATTGTTAGGGCATGGTGCCTAGTATCTTTTATTAGTGCTTTATGACTTTGTTGCGACTTGTTGTGCTTAATGCTTGTCACTAGGGCCCGAGTGCCATGATTTCAGATCTGAACATGTTATTGATTCGTTATGATAGTATTGTTTATGGTTTTATCTGCAAGTTGTATACACACGTTGTTGTCCGGAACCAATGGCCTCAAAGTGAGAGAAATCAGGATAACCGGAGGGAATGGCTTTGATGTGAGGATCACATGTGTTCATGGAGTGTTAATGCTTTGCTCTGGTGCTCTATTAAAAGGAGCACCTTAATTGCCAGTAGTTCCCTTGAGGCCCCGCTGCAAACGGGCTGGCAGGACAAAAGATGTTGTGCAAGTTCTCATTGCGAGCACGTATGACTATATATGGAACACATGCCTAGGATTATCTAGTACTTGGATGCTTTATCTTATTTATCTGCAATTGCCCTATGTTCTGATTGCCATGTGAATTGTCTTATCCATGCAACGCCCGTCCATCCATCCCTATGCCTACCGCACTCGAATCCTACTGTTTACTGCTATTGTTACTGTTGTCTTTACTTTACTATTGCTGCTACTTTGTTATTCCTACTACAAAACTGTTGCTACTGATAAACTGCTGTGAGCAAGATTGTTTCCAGGTGCAGCTGAATTGTCAACTTAGTTGTTAAGACTTATAAATATTCTTTGGCTCCCCTTGTGTCGAATCAATAAATTAGGTTTCACTTCCCTCGAAAATACTGCGATACACCCCCTATACTTGTGGGTCATCAAGACTATTTTCTGGCGCCGTTGCCGGGGAGCATAGCTTTATTTATCAAGTTCACTTGGATTCTCTATTGTTCGCTGCTATCCATCCATCATGGGTAAGTCTCGTGATGGCAAGGTTCCTATTTTACCATCCACTACAAGAAGAGGTACGGTTCTGAACACCTCTGCTGCTCTTGAGTCACCATCTGTTATAAGTAAGCTCGTTACACCACCACATACACATGCTACACACACTACTACTACCGCTGAATCTAAAACTTCTGATGCTTATGATGCTGCTTCTACTGTGCTTGATAAGAGTGGTTCATTAGGTCCTTTCCTAGATGCTACGATTGCTAGAACTATAGCTGGAAATACTGAAACTCCTAATGAAGACACTACCACACCTGTTAGTTCACCTGAGTCTAGTGAAAGTTATGATATTGAAGATGGTTATGTTGAGATGACCGATGAATTTATTAAAGAATGTAACAACACCCATGATAGGAGCGCTGCTAAGAGTCTCCTTGAGAGGCGTACTATTAGACCCAAATTTTCTCCTATTGCTAAGTTTGCTGCCTCTCCCATAAACATTATAGATGAAGATTATGATTTCTCTCTCGATCTATCTTACATAGCTATTGTTGAGAAAGAACCTTTTTGTGGGACTAAGAATGAAAGTGCGGTAGCACATATGAATGAACTTTCTACCATGAGTGGCTTGTTTTCTGATGATATTAAGATGCATACTTACTTTGTTGCCAAGATTTTCCCCTTTTCACTGAAAGGAGAAGCTAAAACTTGGTTTAGTAATTTACCTCCTCGATCTATTGATAGCCCTGAGTGCTTGATTAGTACTTTCCTGCAGAAATATTTTCCTCCTAGTGCTAGACATGCTATTTTGTAGGAACTTTTTGATTTTAAACAGGGAGAAAAAGAGGTATTGCATGAATCTTGGGCAAGGTTTTGTGCTTTGATTCATGCACAAGCTGGAAGTCCATTACCTAAGAATGAGCTTCTTGATATATTTTATAATGGACTAACCGAGGAATCTAGGACATACCTAGATAGTTGTGCTGATTATGTTTTCAGGAATAGCACTCCTAAGGAAGCTGAGGAATTAATGGCTAAAATAAGTAAGAATTATGAAGATTGGACTCCTCCTGAACAAGCTATACCTAAAGTAATTGTACCTGAACCAACTAATCCTGTGCCTATTCCAACATCAAAGAAGAGGGGAGTTATTGAATTAAATGATAAAGTGATGAAGGAAGCTAAGAAATGTCTTAAGGAGAAGGGAATTAAAGCTGCAGATGTCAAGAATTTACCTCCTATAGAAGAATTATGTAAGCCTATTCCCTACTCACCCACTATTGAGGTACACTCTCTCCAACACTTTGATGAAGGTGACATCCCTTACTCTAAACCTCCTGATCAATGCTTAGAAGAATTTGATATATTTATTGTTAAGCAAGATAATTTTAATAAAAGGGTGCAAAATCATCTAATGGAAAACACTAGAGCTATTGTTGAGTTGAAAGATATTGTGGAAAGAACCTCTAATGATGTTAAAATGATTGTTAAACACTTTCAAATGGTTCAAACTCAAATAGATCAACTCGTTAAAGTACAAAACAACTTGCTAGTTAATGCTGCTAAAGAAAAACATGCTTATGAAATTAGAACTAAAAGTGGAGCTGCTACCTAGGATCCTCTATATCCTGAGGGGCATCCCAAAAGAATTGAGCAGGATTCTCAACAAGCTGAAAATAGTGGCTTTACTCGTAAGAAAAGGAAAAAAGAAACATAAAATTGTTGTAGAACCCTCTGAACCTGTTATAGATCCTAATAGTATATCTATTTCTGATGCTGAAACTGAAGGTGGTAATGAAGATAATGAAGTTCCTAATGAAGAAAAAGTTGAAAAAGAACCTGAAAACCACACTAAGAATACTAAATACACCAAAGAAGATTTTATTGCTAAGAAACATGGTAGTGAAAGAGAGCCTTGGGTCCAAAAACCTATGCCTTTCCCTGATAAGAAACACAAGTCAAAGAAAGATGAACAATATAATAAGTTTTGTGACTGGATGAAACCTTTATTCCTGCAAATTCCTTTGACTGATGCTATTAAATTGCCTCCTTACTCAAAGTATATGAAGGATATTGTCTCGAATAAAATGAAGATCCCTAATGAAGAAATTTCTACTTTGCTTGCTAATTATTCCTTTAATGGTAAGGTTCCTAAGAAACTTGGAGACCCAGGGATTCCAACTATTCCTTGCTCTATTAAGAACAGTTATGTTAGAACTGCTTTGTGTGATTTGGGAGCTGGAGTTAGTGTTATGCCTTTCTCTCTCTATAAGAGACTTCAACTTGAAAAATTAATAACAACTAATATATCTTTGCAAATGGCTGGTAAATCTACCACTATTCTCGTTGGTATATGTGAGGATGTACCTGTTCAAGTGGCTCATAATTGCTTGATATTAACTGATTTTGTTGTGCTTGAAATGCCTGAAGATGATAATATGTCTATTATTCTTGGGAGACCTTTTCTTAATACTGCAGGAGCTGTTATCAATTGTAATCAAGGAAAGGTAACTTTCAATGTGAATGACAAGGAACATACTATATATTTCCCCAAGAAAATTGAAAGGACTTATGGTTTGAATTCAATTGAACATGTTGAGGGCATTCAAGTTGGAAAAATATATTGTCCCATACCAAGAGAAAAATTTGAAACTATTATGACTGGGACCATTGCTATCAAGGTTGAGGTAACATAATCATTAGTGGAATACAATTTTTTGTCTCATATGGAATTTTTTTGGTAGCAAGACCTGATCAACCTTGTTAACAAAAGGATTTCATTGAACAAAACAATGTTTTCACTATGATTATGTATGTTTACTTCTATTTTATCCATTTTAGTTTTTGCTTTCGTTTAGTTTTATTTTTGATTTTAGTTGCTTGCATGTTAGAGTGTCTTAGAACTTCTGTAGTTCTAGCTTTGTTTTGTCCTTGCATCATTTTTTCAAAAAAATCTGTCTGTCAGAAAATCATTCTTCTATGCCTGAAAATTCCCAAAAATAAAGTGTCTCGAAAAATTCTAGAAAATTCATATTAAATTTTTGCATGAATAAAAGGGGCAGAGGAGTACCTGGGAGGTACCAGGGGGACCCACCAGGCAGGCACACCACCTGGTGGCGCAGCCTGCCCTGGGTGGCGCCATGCCCTGGTGTGGGCCACCCCTGGCCCCCCACTAACTCTCTCACCTGCCACTTTCTTCTCTCTCCCGAGTAAGCTTCAGTTCATTGCTCAAAACCGCGTTCTTGCTGTGCTTGCTCTCGATTTTTTCGATCTCCTTGCTCAGCTCATCTTTCTTGCTGAAATTTGGAGCATTTATTCCCTGGTATGTGACTCCTCTCCTTGTCTAAGTACATTTGAGTTTAGTGGATTGTATATTGAGTATTTTGCTGCTGTAGGTGACTGGTTATGAGAGCTTGCATGCTTGTTTGATGCTTAGAGATATAGTTTTGATGCATGTTTAGGCCTCTTACAAGTCCCTATGAGTAGAATCCTTCATTATATTTACTTTGCAATCACTTGTTTAATATGTGTTTAAATTTCAGAATAGAAGATGAGTGAGCACCACCTAAACCAACATGAATTATGGGTGCCTGAGATCCTGAAGGTCCATGATTCATTGCAAATGTATCTATAATTTTTGATGCTCCATGCTTGGTTTTATCTACTTTCTTGTGTTTTGTCCACACTTTGGAGTCTTTTCATATGATTTCTTGGACTAACCTATTAACAAGACCCACAGTGCCAGCTGCGTGTTTTC
The DNA here is from genome assembly GCA_916181665.1 of Avena sativa. Classification (NCBI taxonomy): domain Eukaryota; kingdom Viridiplantae; phylum Streptophyta; class Magnoliopsida; order Poales; family Poaceae; genus Avena; species Avena sativa. Next base: position 414,380,762 of record OV702296.1, read on the forward strand.
TGCTGTTTTTGATTCCAGGAAAGTCAGAAAATGAATATTCTCGGAATTGGACATGACAAAAGCCAAAGTGCCTATTTTTCCAGAAGACTCCAGGAGCCAGAATACGAAACGGAGGAGAGCCAGTGGCTGGCCACACCACCCCTAGGCGCGGGCTGGGCCTGGCCGCGCCAGGGCATGGTGTGGTGGCCCCAGGCACCCCCTCGGTCTCCCTCTTCGCCTATAAGAAGCCTTCTGACCTAAAAACTTCGGGGGGTTCGACGTTTTTCCATGAAAAGTTCCGCTGCGCCGCCGCCACCGAAGGGGAGATTTGGAGGACAGAAAGTCTTTGTTCCGGCACCCTGCCGGGACAGGGAAGTGCCCCCGGAGCCATCTCCATCGATCTCCACCATCATCTTCATCGACCGTCCATGTTTCCTCCATCTATGAGTGAGTAATCCCCCACTATAGGCTATGGGGATGGTAGGGATTGGATGAGATCGTTCATGTAATGGCATCAGATTGTTAGGGCATAGTGCCTAGTATCTTTTATTAGTGCTTTATGACTTTGTTGCAACTTGTTGTGCTTAATGCTTGTCACTAGGGCCCGAGTGCCATGATTTCAGATCTGAACATGTTATTGATTCATTATGATAGTATTCTTCTTGGTCTTATCTGCAAGTTGTATACACACGTCATTATCCGGAACCTATGGCCCCGAAGTGACAGAAATTGGGATAACCGGAAGGAAAGGCTTTGATGTGAGGATCACATGTGTTCACGGAGTGTTAATGCTTTGCTCCGGTGCTCTATTAAAAGGAGCACCTTAATTGCCAGTAGTTCCCTAGAGGCCCCGCTACAAACGGGCTGGCAGGACAAAAGATGTTGTGCAAGTTCTCATTGCGAGCACGTATGACTATATATGGAACACATGCCTAGGATTGTCTAGTACTTGGATGCTTTATCTTATTTATCTGCAATTGCCCTATGTTCTGATTACTATGTGAATTGTCTTGTCCATGCAACGCCCGTCCATCCATCCCTATGCCTACCGCACTCGAATCCCACTGTTACTGCTTTTGTTACTACTGTCTTTGCTTTACTACTGCTATTACTTTGCTATTCATACTACAAAACTGTTGCTACTGATAAACTGCTATGAGCAAGATTGTTTTCCAGGTGCAGCTGAATTGTCAACTTAGTTGTTAAGACTTATAAATATTCTTTGGATCCCCTTGTGTCGAATCAATAAATTGGGTTTCACTTCCCTCGAAAATACTGCGATACACCTCCTATACTTGTGGGTCATCAAGACTATTTTCTGGCGCCGTTGCCGGGGAGCATAGCTTTTTTTATCAAGTCCACTTGGATTCACTATTGTTCAAGCTAAGTTTATTTTCTCCTTGTTTGCTTGTTTCTTTATCAAAAATACAAAAAAAATTAGTTCCTACTCTAGTTGTCATTTTCGTTGGTCTGTTATTGTCTTGCTTTGTCATGCTTGTTGTCAATGGTTGGTTTCTTTGAAACTGAAGCTTATTGGCAAGGTGGGTTCACGGAAGATCAAAAATATTATTATAAGGAACACCGCTTGTCACAAAAAGGGAAACACTTATGGGAACAAATTGATAGATTGTATACCATTGCTAGAAACGTGTGCTCTACTTATAATGTTACTTATTGCTGTGATGAATCTCGTTGTAGAAAGAGGTATAAACACCTCCCTTTTCAATGTGAGTATAATGATAATGATACCATATCTTCTTATGCTAAAGGAATTTATGACTTTTATGATGCGGAACAAATTGAAGAATTTATTGCTTGGAAGGGTGCTTTTGAACTTGATAGTTTGCTTGAAAATATTGATGATTCACCTTATAAGTATGAGGTTTATGGTATACTAAAATTTTGCTTTGATAATTACAAGGATGAAAATGGCCCTATTCTTGAGTATTTTAATAGATGCTCTCCACAAATGGAAGAGACTAATGCCTTGCAGGATCCTATGGAAGAAGAAATTGATGAACCTGAAATCTCATTAGATGAAAAAGAGGAGGAGAGTGATGAACAAAAGGAGGAAGAATGGATTAGCTACCCATGCCTACCTTCTAATGAGAGTAACTCTTTATCCCTTACATTATTTGATTGTCCTCCATGCTTACTAAAGGAGGATGAATGTTATGTTCTCGAGGTTTCTTTTGAAAATGTTTATAATAAAGCCCTAGTGCTTGTAGATCATGAAGAGCATGCTTTATGTGATAGTTATATTGTTGAGTTTATTCATGAGGCTACTGAAAATTATTATGAGAGAGGAAAATATGGTGGTAGAAGTTTTCATGGTATTGAAACACCTCTCTATGTGCTGAAAGTTTTGAAGTTACTCTTGTTTTATCTTCCTATGCCTGCCACTTTGTTCCTTGCGAATTTATTTGCATACACGATTCCTATGCATAGGAAGTGGGTTAGACTTAAATGTGTTTTGAATTTGCTTCTTGATGCTCTCTTTTACTTCAACTCATATTTCTTATGAGAGCATCCTCTCAAACTATTATGCCTGAAGATGATAATATGTCTATTATTCTTGGGAGACCTTTTCTTAAATACTGCAGGAGCTGTTATCAATTGTAATCAAGGGAAGGTGACCTTCAATGTTAATGACAAGGAACACACTATCTATTTCCCCAAGAATATTGAAAGGACTTATGGTTTGAGTACAATTGAATATGTTGAGGGCATTCAAGTTGGAGAAATATACTGTCCCATACCAAGAGAAAAATTGAAACTATTATGATTGGGACCATTGCTATCAAGGTTGAGATAACATAATCATTAGTGGAATACAAAGTTTTGTATCATATGAAATTGTTTTGGTAACAAGACCTGATCAAACTTGTTAACAAAAGGATTTCATTGAACAAAACAATGTTTCCACCATGATTATCTCTGCTTACTTCCATTTTATCCATTTTCAGTTTTTGCTTTTGCCTAACTTAAAAGGCGTTAAAGAAAAGTACTTGTTGGGAGATAACCCAAGAGTTTGAGTTGAGTCTTGGAAGTAATTACTTCAGTAATAACCTCTCCTTATCTTTTTTATTTGCTTTTTGTGCCAAGAGTAACCTCTAATGAGAGTGAAGTAATGATTGAGAAAGTTGCTGTCCCGAAACAGATTTTTGTGCTTCACCGTAAACATTCCTGAGATAGCTCTGTATGTCGGATTGATCTGTAATTTTTTATGAATCTGCCCCAGGTTGTTATCTAACTTTCGTTAGTTCAACACTTTTTCATTTGAGCAACAGAAGGTCTTCGAAAAAATTCGTCTTTACCTGCTGGTCTGTTTTAACAGATTTCTGCCATTTTCTGCCTTTGCTTCTTGTTGGTTCCTTCTTGAGTTCTTTTGGGGAATTGAGCTTTCTGAGGGAAGTAATACAGTAGCTAGTGTTCTAATGGAAGTTTATTTGGTGTTAGAACTGAACCTTGAGACTTATTTATCTTAAGTGCACTAATGTTGCTAATGAGATTGTGTGAAGTTTTGTATGAAGGAAAATTTTCAGGTGTATGGAAGGAATGAGTAATGAGATGAAGGATGGACTAAAGCTCAAGATTGGGGATGCCACGCGTGTCACCCCAAGAAATATCCAAGAAGTACAAGCGTCAAAGCTTGGGGATGCCCAAGGCATCCCCTTCTTCATCAATAAAAATCCCAGGTTTCTTCCAAACGCTTCATTTTTATTGTTTCATGCACAATTGTGTTTTTTTGGAGCGTCTTCTTTTTTGTTTTTAGTTTTATTGGTTTGCTTAGTTTTGTAAATAAATTGGTTGGACCCCCTCTTTCTTACATTTGGTTTGCAAATAGTTTGGTTTGGTTTGGAAAAGAGTAGGAAAGTTCATGCCTATGTGGTAAAAAGAGCTTGTTTTTGACTGTGGCTATGCTTTGTCATGCCATGCTTGATATTGTTTTGGCTTTATGCTTAGTATTCTTTGCTGTAGCATGACTTGTTATAAACAATTGAGATTGCTTAATGTTTCTTGGATGAATCATGCGTTGTTTTAGCATATTAAAGCATAGTATAGTGGTATTCTCCTTTGATGCTTTATTTGGGTTGACTTGGCGCATGCTCATACCATGTTATGACTATCCAAAGTCACCATAGGCTTTATGATCCTTTAGTTTTCAACTTGTAGTATCACTTTATGCTTTGATCAATGATGTTTTGTCGCTCTGCATGATTATGGCCATTATTGCTCTCTTAGTTGGTCGCTCCCAGTCTTTTGCTATCCTCCATAACCAAGTATGAGTTCCACTCATGCATCCAACTCCCTAAACCAAGTTATTCCAAAGAGTCCACCATACCTACCTATTAGCATTTGCTATTCCAAGTATATTCATGTTTTTATCTACCTTCCAAATTAAACTTGTTATGAGAAAACTAGTGATTAAAGCTCTCACGAACTTGATGGCACACTTTACTTTTTGCCTCTAATAAACTTGAACCATTGCGTCCATCTTTGCTGCGTATATGCTTGCGCTTTATAAGTTGAAATCAGCAGAACCATGTTTCATGGGGAACGCTTTCAACATTGCACTTGTACATTGTACCTAGTTGATATCATTTCTTTTGCTTACGGATCCCGGCAGTGTGAAATAAAAGTGGAACTTGTAAGATCATGGAGTTTGTATGTGTGTTAGAGAAACGCCTGGGCCGCTAGCCTAAGCCATGCCTAATCATGGTGGAAACTTGCAGCATCACCATAATGAGCACTCTATGAAGCATCCTCAATAAAAAGCTAGGCAAATAGCAAATAAAAAGATCGTTGATATGCTCATTTTCTGCTTGCCTTGTCATTTTGATTATGGGAAATCTCCCGTATCATGTGCAAGGGGTACCCCGTTGGCGGTTCTTAATGATACACATGTACTTACAATGACAAGAGCTTACTTGTGACTAAAGTTGAATAACATGAGGTTCGGTCTTCGTAAGTAAGGGGCATGAGATTTCAGCTTATAACTTGTCAAGCATATCCTCTTAGTTGTGTCACTTTAACCTTAATCACCTAAAGATGCTTATGATAGGGGCAATGAGAGCTGAAAGCTAATAAGTACCATAATTTTTGGAAGCTCTTTATGAAACTTGATTCCCTACCTCCTTCTATGAAGGCCTTTCTTTTACTTTTATGTTGAGTCTCCACCTTCTATCTTTATGCACCTATTTTGAGAGCATAGTGGCCATTCTAAGTTCTATGTGCATTGTCCCAAGACTTGTTGATTGATGCATAACTTTGATATTGCTTGTTTTTAAACTATCTGTATCTAGTCACTCTTATGAACTTTGAAGGTGTCCTATGCATTTATGATTGCTATTCTATGAGGGACAAGCTGAATGCCACTATGCTATGTTTTCTTTATGTGAAACAAACATACGTCTTGCAAAGCATTGTTATTCATGAATCTTTTGTTTGTGCCTTTTCATGTTGCAACATAGTTTCTTTGTCTTATTGCTAGAACTTTGTCTTTCATGTTATGATTGAAGTGCTATGATCCCAGCTTTGAATGTTTACAAATACTTTGGTCAAGCCTTTGATGGTGCATGTCACCTCAAAAATTATTCTTTCTTTTTATCACTTACCTACTCGAGGACGAGCAGGAGTGAAGCTTGGGGATGTTGATACATTGCAAACGTATCCATAATTTTTGATGTTCCATGCTTGGTTTTATCTACTTTCTTATGTTTTGTCCACACTTTGGAGTACTTTTCATATGATTTCTTGGACTAACCTATTAACAAGAGCCATAGTGCCAGCTGCCTGTTTTCTGCTGTTTTTGGTTCCAGGAAAGTCAGAAAATGAATATTCTCGGAATTGGACGGGACAAAAGCCAAAGTCAGTTTTTCACCGAGGGGGACATGGAGCCAGAATACGTGACGGAGAGGGGCCAGGGGCCGCCACACCACCTGGCCGCGCGGCCAAGCCTGGCCCGCGCCAGGGGGTGGTCTGGCCGCCTCGGGCACCCCCTCAGCCTCCCCTTTCGCCTATAAGATGCCTCTGATACAGAAACCCTAAGTACCCGATCAAAATTCCGCAAAAGAGTCTGTAGCTGCCGTCATCTCCATCCCTAGATCGGGAGGGATCTGAAGCTCTTCCCGACACCTGCCGGAGGGGAGAATTCACCCTGGAGGCCTTCTTCATCACCATGCAAGCCTCCGGTGTGATGCGTGAGTAGTTCATCCTTGGACTACGGGTCCATGTAGTAGCTAGATGGTTGGTTCTTCTCCTTTGTGCTATCATGTTTAGATCTTGTGAGCTCCGTTCATGATCAAGATCATCTATTTGTAATTCTACATGTTGTGTTTATGGGGATCCGATGGATATTGAGATGTTATTTCAGATTGATTATTGATTCTATCATGAATTTGTTATTTGTGATCTTGCATGCTTTCCATTGTTAGTAGCTATCTTGGCCAAGTAGATGCTAGCAACTCCAAGAGTTAGTATTTATGCTCGATAGTGGGTTCATGCCTCTAGTAATCTGGGGAAGTGACAGAAATCTCTAAGGTACTAGATGTGTTGTTGCTACTAGGGAGAAAACAACAATCCTTTGTTCATAGAACAATCGTATTGTTTACTTTACACGCAATGCATAATGCAATTATTTGTTGCTTGCAACTTAATACTGGAGGGGGTTCGGATGATAACCTGAAGGTGGATTGTTAGTCATAGATGTAGTTGTATCACAGTGTATGTATAATGTTGTAATGCCCAATCGAATCTCAAAGGAGTCAAGATGACTAGTATATGCATATATTGCCTTCTCAATGTTTGTGAATTGCCCCGCTGTAATTTGTTCACCCAGCATGTTATCTATCTTAAGGATAGCCACCACTAGTGAACTATGGACCCCGGTCATTTCTTTTACCATCAATCTACAACTGTTTACTGCTTTCTGTTTACTTTCTGCAAGCTATTACTTTCTTCCACACATTACGTTTAATCCTTTGTTTTCAACAAAACCGGTGGGATTGACAACCTCACTGTAAGTTAGGGCAAAGTTTTGTGGTTGTGTTGTGCAGGTTTCAACATTGCTGCTGACGCCGGTAGTGCGCCCTACCAAAGTCCAACTAGCAACACCTTGGAGGTGTTTCCTTGCTCCTACTGGATTGATAACCTTGGTTTCATAACTGAGGCAAAAATTACTGTTGTGCTCATCATACCTTCCTCTTGGGGTTCCCCAACGAGTTCATTAATACACGAGTCAGCAATTACTTTTCTAGCGTCGTTGCCGAGGAGTCAAGGACATCTTCACAAGGGGAGTCCCACATAACCAATCTCTTCACTTTGTTGTTTTTGTTTTGCTTAGTTTATTTCTGCTTTGTTTGCTTGTTTCTTTATCAAAAAAACACAAAAAATAGTTTTGCTAGTTTGCCTTCTTTATTAAAAACACAAAAAAATTAAGTCTTTCTATAGTTGTTACCTCTTTCTTAGCTCACCGTGTTCATCCCTAAATTCACTATGAAAGACCTTTAAATAGGTAGTGGCTCTATAATTGGAAAAGATAATATTGAAGAATTCTTTACTCATGTTAGTAAGCATAAAGATATTAAGGATAAATCCCTTGCAGAACTTGCTCCAAACTATGAAATTACTATAGCCTCTTTAGTTCACATGTTGGAAGCTAGGTTTGTCAACCTTAACCCCTTAATGCAAGTAATGTTTCTTAAACTTAAAGAAATTGAGGACCCTGAAAAGAGAGATTTTATTCTGAAAACTTTGCTTAAGGATTCCATGATGTTGCCAAGGAAGCTAGAAAAGTCTTTGAATGTTTTAATATGCTAGGCTCATGTGTAGATATTGTTGGTACATGAGAAAAGATGAACAAAACCGAACCTAATGGGGAGGAAATTAAGATACTAATACCTTTCAAACTTGTAGCAATGCATGAAGCCATAGAAAAGAATCTTGATTGGATTGTTCCCGAAAACCCGTTTAATGAAAATAGTGAACCCAAGAGCGTTGAAAGAGGATCCTCTAGAACTTATTTGGATGAGATACCTTGCCTTGTTGAAGATATTTCTGGTATTAATCTTAATGCTTCTTCATTTGAGAACACTTGATTCTTTTTCTTGCTTCTTATGCCTAACTTAAAGACATTAAAGAAAAGTACTTATTGGGAGATAACCCAACAGTTTTAGTTGACTCTTGGAAGTTATTGCTTCAGTAATAACTTCTCCTTATCCTTTTTATTTGCTTTTTGTGCCAAGAGTAACCTCTAATGAGAGAAAAGTAATGCTTGGGAAAGTTGTTGATGGCTCTAAAATATAGCATCTACGTCCATATTTAAACTGGATATTAATCATATTCTTGATGAAATATCTCTCTAAACCCTGACACTAGTGCTAATATTTAGAGGGGTATGCAATCCTTTCTTTTATATTTTTCCTACGCAGATAATGTCGTTTAAAGGAGGGAATCATTACATTAAAGTCAAAGATACGAGATTTCCAACAACCAGAAGAAATCAGGAGTCGAACAACGGAGGCAGACGCTTTAACGACCAACTATACGGCCGAAGCAAAAATTCCGACCGTATAGATCTGGTCGTATAGTTGGCGCCGCCACTGTTAGGTCAAACAGAACAACTTTCGTGAAGGGACCCCTATATAAAGAAGCTTTGGGCGATGAGAAAACAAGCCAGACTTCGCCAAAAAGTCTCTGCCATAGATCACTAGCTGCCTCCAGATCTCCAAACCCTTCTCTATCTCCATAGCCATATTTCACCACTTGTAATAGTAGATCTCTTCTCCGATTGACGATATTGTAAGACTATTGCTATCAATCTTATGGTTTTTCTTACAATGTTTGTGATTGTTGATCTCATCTCTATGTGTGAGTAATTCTCCTTGGGCTAAGGGCTTCGGCCTAGCCATGTAGCAATTGTGCATGTGATTTATCATAGATGGGATCGTGTATTAGTTTGTATGACATGATGATTATTGTATCCTCTCTTGCCTTAATCTAAGGACTTGTCAGGTACCCAAGACCCCTGAGGGTTGAGCCAGATATAGGGAGTATGAGTGATGACTGATCTGCAGGTTGAGAACCCCAGTGACAGAAGGGGTAGTACGGCTGTATGTGAGGGATTTGCTTAGGATTAACGGTGATATCACTATGCATATCATTAGTTATCTTTCTTCTATGGATGAGACTAGTAGGTTATTACTATAAGCGGTTACGGAGGCAATAACAATTATGGATACACTTCTCACATATAATTTATCTTGCTATAACAAGTACACACATACTTTATTTCTATCTTTTATTTCTATCAGATGTTTTGCACAGCTACAGGTGAAACCGAACGTCCTAGGCCCTCTCTCTCCATCATCGACAACAACAAAAATACGCAAGCTATTGATCCGGTAAAAACACAAAAGAAATTGTAAAACTCTCGAATGTCTGTTAAAGTAACTTCACTACGCATTCTCTTCCCGAGGATTCGATAACCTAGATCTACTAGGGAAAAAGAAGCTACACTACATCTGTAATCCGGATCGATGGTATCACTAGGCCATGGCTACGACTACAACGCTGGTGTGATTTGATTTGGGAGGAGGAGAGCGGGACCGAGTAGGTTCGCCTTGTTGACGGATCTTCTTCGAAAAGTAATTTGCGTCCCAGCTCCACGCAATAGCTGCGGCTATAGAGACGGTGAGCTACGATATGGGAGCAGGAGAGCGGGCCGAGCAGGTTCGCCCCGTTGATAGATCTCCTCCGAGAAGTAATTCTTGTCCCGATTCCATGCCATAGATGCGACCACAAGGATGGCGAACTCTGATTTGGGAGGAGAACGGTGTTCGGAAGAAGGATGGGGAATGGATGTGGGCACCAACCATGTAGTCTACATGGCAACCCAGATGATAACGAAATAACGATGGAAAATTGACAAGGCTGGCCCAACTTGACGGCCGTTACACCGTATTTTGAATCCAAACATTTGTGTGGCGTTAGGCGAATTTATGCCAAAATATACCCTCTAGCGAATTCTCGTCGATTTTTTTGAGGGGAAAAAATTGACGAGAATTGGCTCATGAACTACGACATGCTTTGCCTGACTCCGGTGATGGAGGGATGAGGACAGCGGCGCGCCTTCGGCTCGCGCAAGTGTTTATAGTCGTCGCTAGGTGGTCTATGTAATTTTTATTACTTTTATAGATCGGTGGTATTTCGCAAAAAATAAATTTAGACTGGAGTCAACTTTGTCCCTTAAAGCGCGGGCTTGGCAACCTTTTGTTTTTGGAGAATAATAAGGCTTGTAATTTTGCATACCAGTAAATATCTTTCGAGGGAGTCGAAGCCTCGGGCCCTGCCGATCCAATGGGTCACCCAGTTCCAGGCTTCCAGCTACTGGACCGATTCCTTTACGAGGCCGATCCGACTGTCTCGATGACCTCGATTTTTTGGGTCGGGCCATGGCCCGAAGGGTTGCCATCTTGACGGTCCAATACTATATAATCTGCCCCCATCGTGTTCCACCCCAAACCCTAAGTCACAGCTCCTTCTTCTCCTCCCGTCGCCGCCGCCGCCGCCGCCGCCGCTTGGCTCTAGCCGCCGTCGCCATGGGGAGAAGTAAGACATGATTCAGCCTCTCTCTTTCTCTCGCCCTTTGATCTGGTTGGTTTAGTTGTGCATGTTGCAATCATTTCTGAATAGGCGTGGGCTTGCGTGTGAATCTGGTTAGATCCGAGTTTTTCTCTTTTGGTAATTTGTAAGAACCACACGAACGGTGTATAGTTCTCGGTGAAACAGAATGAATTTTATTGTGATTGCTGTAGCTAGTTGGTGTAGATCTTGCACAGTGGTACTACTCGTTAAAACTTTCTTGCACAATGTGAACCATTTAAGTTATCTAGCTTTGCTCTGTCAATGTTGTTAACTAGTAGTATTGTATTTCTTGTGCAAATTAAACCCATATGTATTGAGCGCTACACGAAGTGTTTCAATGTTTGAACTCAGTTCCGTAAGCTGTAATAGTTTTATTGCATTTCCATTTTGTTCTTGTTGCTGACAGACTCCTCTATCCTTAACTCTTGTCAGGACCTGCGAGGTGCTATCGCCAGATCAAGAACAAGCCATACCCCAAGTCCAGGTACTGCCGTGGTGTCCCTGACCCCAAGATCAGGATCTACGATGTTGGCATGAAGAAGAAGGGTGTGGATGAGTTCTCTCACTGTGTTCACCTTGTCTCATGGGAGAAGGAGAACGTCTCCAGTGAGGCTCTTGAGGCTGCCCGTATTGCATGCAACAAGTACATGACCAAGCATGCAGGAAAGGATGCCTTCCACCTCAGGGTCCGGGTTCACCCGTTCCATGTGCTGCGCATCAACAAGATGCTTTCGTGCGCTGGGGCTGATAGGCTCCAGACCGGAATGAGGGGTGCTTTTGGGAAGCCTCAGGGTGTCTGTGCCCGTGTTGCTATTGGCCAGGTCCTTCTGTCTGTGCGCTGCAAGGCCAACAATGCCATCCATGCTACTGAGGCTCTTCGTCGTGCTAAGTTCAAGTTCCCTGGTCGCCAAAAGATTATTGAGAGCAGGAAGTGGTAAGTAGCAAAGTGTATTCCTTGTGCTGATATCATATGCTTGCAATAATTTCTGTGTGCCATACCTATAACTTCACTTCTCTTTTCAGGGGCTTCACCAAGTTCAACCGGAACGACTACCTTAAGCTCAAGAGCGAGGGCAGGATCTTGCCTGATGGTGTCAATGCCAAGGTATATTATCCTGGTCAATTGTTCTGTATCTTCTGCATATGCTTCTGTTATTTGATGTCTGAAGACAATTAGTGCCCTTGTCGTCTAACTTGTGATCTCTTTCTCTTTGCAGCTGCTGGGATGCCATGGTCGCCTCTCCAACCGTCAGCCTGGACAAGCTTTCCTGTCGGACGACATCGTCGCATAATCCAGCAGCAGATTTCTATCTGTCTTACCAAACCATATTTTAGTTTTGTGGAACTTAGCTTCAAAGTGCCTGTGGTTCTATTGTTAAGTTGTCTGAACATCGTCTTCAATGACATTATCTATTTTGTGTTGGTACTAAGAATGGCATGTTGAATCATTGTTTGCTTTAATTCATGAAACCTATGTTTTGCCTTGATATTGTCTGAGCATTTTGTAAGCTGTCGCCTGCTTTATGTGTGTGAACCGTTCTGCAGTGGTTGAATCTGCTTGGCCTGATGTTTAAACGGCTGGAACCAAGCTTCAATTCTAGCAAAAAATCTTGAACCTGCTTTGGTTTTAGCAAACATCTCGTGTCCTCATATAACTTTGTGATAAGAACTACTCTAGTGAACACAGAAATGAACCACTCAGATGAGTTGACATAGATAATGTTGAAAAAACCATGTCCTCTCGTGAAGAGTTCTTTAAATTAGCAACATCTTGTGTCCTCGGTATAACTTTCTGATAAGAACTGCTCCTAGTTAACACAGAAATGAACCAAACAGATGAGTTGACATAGATAATGTTGAAAAAACCATGTCAACAGCACCACGCAGGCTAAGAATGGCGGCCCTCTGTGCACAGGCAATCAGGGTTCATAATTCATAGCACCACAGTCCACAGGTCCCTGCATCATATGTTTGACGTGCACATCTGGGTACTTGTCCGGGAGCTTCGTTGAGATAAGATCTGCCAGCTAAAATCATCATTAGTACAGGTAAATGTCCTCCATCCCTTCAAATTTGTTTTGTGATATTGATAATTGCCACTAGTAATGCAGTACGATGCGTTTTTATTCATTGCCACAGCTTCCAGGTTCTCATTTCCATATCAATGGTAAAAATATACTCAATTCTGTGTGACAAAGTGCAGGGCTTTATCAATGTTAAGTTCTCATAAAAAAAATGTTATGAAGTAGGAGTAATTAAACATCTTCAGAATTTCCTCTGTAATGTTCACATGATATTTAGATGAGTAGAATTGATGCTTGCACAAACAATTATCATTAGCCGGCAGATCATACTTGTGTACCAAGGCAAGTGTTCTCTGCCAAGTCAACCTATGTGTCATAGTCTCATAGATTAAGCACATGCCAAAGCTATCATTGTAATGATAATTTACTGCCTGCTTCATTAGAATTTCGGGAGCAGTCAATAGCTTGTATAACAACATTGCTTCAGGCTAGATGTAGTTTGTTGTAATTTTAGTTGTACATACTTCTGCGACTGACATATGGCTATGAGCCTGTCAGTGGACAGTCTCTGGAAATGCTAGCCCCTGGCCAAGTTAGATTAGTACTCCCTCTATTCCACAATATAAGACTTTTTAGCAAGTTGTTTTGGTTTGCTCAAAAGTCTTATATTGTGGAACAAAGGGAGTACTAGAAAAAAGTTCTGTTAACGGGCTTCCTTTTGAACTTGGAAAGCTTCCATTTGACCATCCAACATCTATTTTTCTTCAAAACAAACTTTTGCAATTTAGGGAGCTGGGTGGGGTTATGTAGATCAGACAATTGCCCGTGGACTCTATTTGAGCAATCGTCAGGCATATTCCCTTTATGTGTTTTTTTCCTGTTCCTACAACTCCAAGTTTCATTAGACCGCAACTCTAACTTTTGGATGCCAACTTGAAGAGTGGATCTTCATTTACATGGCAAAGTATTATGACAGGATTACAAACTTTCAAAAAAGCAGCAATTTGGAGGGTAGGTGATGGAAAGCAAATTAACATACGAGAGGATTCATGGACCCCCCCCCCCCCCCCCCCCCCCTAGTCCTACAGGAAAAGTATTCACTCCTAAAGGGCAAATTCTTCTGAAACATGTGGATGAATTAATTGATGCACAAGGTAATTGGGATGAAGAGCTATTGAGAGAGAATTTTTGGACTGTAGGTGTGAATACTATACTTTCTATCCCAATCAGCCAAAACGGCATGGAAGACTATGTGGAATAGAGATTTTACAAGAATGGGTTCTTCTCTATTCCTTCGGCTTACCATATGGAGTGGGATCCACAATTTGGGCATAATTTAAGGAGGAGAGATAGTACAGGTTCGGTGAACCAAAACCTTGTTTGGAAGGAGCTATGGAAGTGCAAACTACCAGCAAAGCTTAAAATTTTCGCCTGGAAAACTCTGCATGGCATTCTCCCCTGTCTAGGTGTGTTGTCAAATCAGCATATCACTACTAATAATTCATGTCCTCTATGTGCAGGTTCACGTGAAGATATCAAGCACACATTATTTTTATGTGATGGAGCAAAAGAGATATGGAAGAGAATGGGAGTATGGAATATTGTTACTGAAGCATGTGCGATTGATCGTTCTGGAAGTGCAGTCCAGAGGTCATTTCGTTGGGAGCCCAGATAAGAAATATGATGATCTGGGGGAGGTTTTTCTCACGACGGCTTGGTATATTTGGTGGATTAGACGCCAGAAGGTTAGTGGTGATGATGTTAAACCCAGAGGCCAGTTGGTGATGTCAATCCAGAAACTAATCGCTAATTTCGTCCGAGCTGCAAGTCCAAATTATAAAGGCAAGGAAAGTAAAATGGAACGGGGAGGTTTTGTTGTCTAGGGGAATGTGGATGTTGATGAGAGGAAAGGATCCACAGGAGCTGTTATTCTGATGATAAGGGAAATTTACTGGCTACTAGCAATAATTTCATCGACCATGCAATTGATGCGGCTACAGTGGAAGCCTTGGCGATAAGGTGTGGGTTATATTTGGGGAACCAAATCGGAGCTACCAAAATTATGGTTCAATATGATTGTCTGGAGGTGATAGAAGTTCTGAAGGCTGGTGGCTATAGAGCTACAGTGGCATCTCCGATAGTTAAGGACATCATTTTGAAAGGTTGATTTTATTTTTTGTCCTAGGGAATCTAATGTATTAGCTCATGTTTTAGCGAAAGATTGTGATACCCAACAAATTTGTGGTTGAGGATCTTTAGCCCATGTTAATTGACGATGTAAGTGTGATTTGATCAATAGCTTTATATATAAAAAAATCTCAATCATGCCCTTTCTGCCCCGGAAGCCTGAAAAGGGTTCGATCTACGTACCTCTGGGTGCTCACCCGCGACAAGGACATGATCGACACCGTGGCCCTGGAGAAGGAGAATGTGAGGTACTTCCACAGCTTCTTCATCGACAACCTGCCTCTGATCGTCCCCGACAATATCCTGCTGGTCTACTACGACTACCTAGTCTAGGGAAGCTCCTGTTGCCTGTTGGAAGAGGAAATGTACCGAATGTACAAGGGTCTTGCGGGCTCCGGCAGTAAATGGTGAACCTGTGTTGGGGCTTCCGACAAGCGATTGTACAGAAAACGGATTTGGCAAATTGACAAGATATTCAAAAATTACTGGTTTGGGGTACTTACTTTACTGCACCAATGGTCAACCTGTGTTGTGTTCTGAACCAGCTTCCACCATTGATATTTTAAAGCAGCTCTATATATAAGATGATGATTCCAGATGATTGTCTGCTGTTTCTTTGGGGTGGAGTTACGGACGTAGCCACACCATAAATTCGAAACTGTCCAGTTATCCATTGCATCTTAAAGCTGACCCGCTGCTCTACCTATTCCAGTCGTACTCAAAGAGAAACTCCGAATGTCTGGACAATTGGGGTCGCTCCACGGCAATCTATTCAATCAGGAGAGGGACATAAATCTAATTGACAATTGTGGGTAACAATTGTACAAAAAACAAGTGTTGGAAGGCTGTCTGATAAGGAGTGCAGGGTATTTTATTGCAGCCTTTTGTACACACCCTCATTCAGTAAACCAACAGGATTGCAGCATTGGAATTAGAGTTGGCCAGGTCCTCTTAAAAAGAAAGGAAGAAACTAAATCGAGACTAAACTGAATAATTCGGAAGCTAACAAATTTGAACCCTGACGTGACCAAGACCACAAATTTGAACCCTGACGTTACAATTGCAGTCAGCTCAAGTTCGGTAATAAAACAGAACCAAACTGCAAAAATGCAGTATCGTAACAATCAATTTCTCAATCAAGAGAAACTTGACGAAACTGGAGCATCAATCGATAAATAGTAAATAGTAAATTACTGCAAACACAATAATAACAAAATATGACTGAACACATTGACTACCTCATCAGCATATAAAAGGTTTTTCCCATTGCGGTTTCAAGCAGCAAAATTACAGGACGATAGAACAAAAACCAGCTGCTCCAATTTACCAAACCCAGCACCCTGAGTTAAAGGGAGAGCAACACCAAAAAAACTACTAAGGTATTATGAAAGCACAAGCTTCATATTATTAAACGATGTTCGATATCCGAAGATATATAGGACTCAGAAAACCAAACAATAATACTGGTATGCAGGAAGGCCCAAACGGACCGGCGCCGAAGGCAGATCAGTACTTGTAGTCCTTGACGTGGAGGCTCTCTGAGGCGCCCTCACCGAGGGTGGCGTCGCCCTGGTATTTGCCGAGGGTGGCCTCGGAGTTGGCCTTGCACCTCACCAGGAACGCCTTCTGGGCATTCGCGACATTCTCCGCCTTGCCACCCCAGGCCTTGAGGGTGCTCTGCTGGAGGGCACGCCCGAAAGAGAAGGACAGAGACCACGGCTTCTTGGTCTGGAGCTTGTTCATGGCGTTGAGGTTCTTGGTCGCCTCCTCCTCGCTCTGTCCACCAGAGAGGAAGACAATGGCAGGCACGGCAGGTGGGACGGTCCTCTGGAGGGTGCGGACGGTGTACTCAGCGATGACCTCAGGGGCAACCTTCTTGGAGTCAGATCCAGGGGTAACCATGTTGGGCTTCAGGAGGGTACCCTCAAGGAGAACATGCTGGTCGTTGAGAGCCTTGTAGCAGGCAGCAAGGACCACCTCAGTCACGTGGGCACAGCGGTCAATGTCATGAGGACCATCAACAAGGATCTCAGGCTCAACAATGGGCACCAGACCGTTCTCCTGGCAGATGATGGCATAGCGAGCAAGACCCTGAGCGTTCTGGTCGATGGACAGCTGCGATGGCTCATTGGGGCCGATCTTGAGGACAGCACGCCACTTGGCGAAGCGGGCACCAGCCTCGTAGTACTTGGCGCAGCGCTTGCCAAGGTCATCATGGCCCTGGGTGGTGGTCTCCTTGTCGGTTCCAGCGAGCTCGATGGTGCCCTTGTCAACCTTGATGCCAGGGAGGACATTGGCCTCCTTGAGGACCTCGACGAAGGGCTTGCCAGCCTTTGTGCTCTGGTAGAGGGTCTCCTCGAAGAGGATCACACCGCTGATGTACTGGAGGGCACCAGGGGTGCAGAAGAGGAGCTCACGGAGGGCACGGCGGTTGTCCTCAACGTTCTCGACGTTGATGCTGGCGAAGCGCTTGCCGATGGTGCCAGTGGACTCGTCCGCAGCGAGGATACCCTTGCCAGGGGTGCCAATGTAGGCAGCGTTCTTGATGAGCTCATCTGCGGGATAACCAGCATCAGTATTAAAAGCAAGCATCAGTATTTCAACAATTTGCAACAAGAAAACAGAAGTATTACAAGCAATTGTCATAACTAATCAGATCATCTGATAAATAGTGCTCAAGATTCAGTAACTACAGATAACTTCTGTGTAACCATCCACAATGTTTAGATACAGTAAAACATGCATAAGGCCCAGGTTACCATAATTCTGTCAGACGATTTATAAAACTGCAGAAATTTATGAAGAACAGCATCTACACAAAGAGCAGAGGTAATGATAAATAAACATTGCAACAGATTAAAAACAATTATATGGCTTGGGATCATATAAGCGACTGTATATTGCACATCAAGAGAAACTACCAAGGATCTGCGTAGATCTACTTTTACAGATGCAACTTCGAAACAAACACTACTAAACCACAACTTACTTCACAACAAAATTATTCGATTCAGCAACGAGGTATACCAACTTTAAAATTACTTTTACAGAGGGGCTGGTAGTATTATCATCACTGATGCCAATAATCAATAGCTAACAGTAGCAGAAGTTACAGAATATAATCAGCATGCAACGCAGATCGGATGAAACTCCGCGGTTCCTGCACACCCGATCTAACTCCCAACGCGTAAAACAATTGGAAAAGCAGCCTAACAGCAATTAAGCGAGCAGATATAAACCACCAGAGGCGCAGAGCAGGTACGGATCTAACCAAACATGTACGGATCTAGCAGATCTAAGCATGCCGAATAGCGAACAACTAACAGATCTAATCACGGGCAAACGACGAGAACAACGACGAGAGGATGCATAGGGGAAGGGAGATGGATGGTACCCTTGTACTTTCCGCAGTAGGCCGACATGGTCGCTGCTTGGGGACGGAGGAATCGAGCGTCGGAAAGGGAGATTTGGGGTTGGCAGGGGAGGGAGGCGGCTTTGGAGGGTGGGATGATTAGGGGGTGCCGGGTGGTGGGGGTTATAAAGGGGGCGAGGCTTGGACGAGGGGAAAGACCGAAAGAGGAGGGATCCGATCTGGGTGCGCCTCCGCTAGAACAATGGGTGGTTGTCCCTCCCACGGCCCCTGGTTTCGTCTGAAATAACTCCGAGGCCCTTAGCGGTGGCTTTATTTGGGAGGTGCAATTTTCCTGAAAAAGAGGTGGAAAACATGAAAGTACTTTGTAAATAAAGGGAGAGAAAACTAGAAAACATTTATGGACTGGTATATTACACAACACACTACGGGCGACTCGCGAAACTGCATGCACGTCGACCTGAGATGACCGTGTGAGCTCATCCCAGGGTCACCATCTATGGCTCTATGTAGCAAAAGCAAAACAAACGGCAAAGAGTCGGTCGCACCATAAGACCCGGCTCCGCACATTCACTCCATATTTTCCTAAAAAATATCACATTGTACCATTTCTCATTTGTTAGTGGTTTATACGTACCTATAATGTGTGTATACCGCCCGGCCATCTAAGACATTGTACGCTAGCTATTTGTGACATGTGTGTAGAGGAAAAAATAACGTTCGATCTATACTATGTATCATACAGATGATACGACCAGGACTGAAATGAAGTTCAGTCGTACTCGCCATGTACATGAAATGGAAGCTTAGTTGTGACTTGTACTCGGACCATAGTGTGAATATGAAATTAAGAAATCACCGATGTTTCCTTTGCATGTCGTGATAGTATTTTCTCCAAATAGGTACGCTTAACATGTTATGGTTGGTGTGTCTTGAAATGTGTTAGGTTTAGTGCTATTAGCAAAGTGTCACATCGCTCTTCGAAAACAAAACAAAAAAGTTGCATAGGGTTGATCGAATCAGGTGTGGTAGGTGCACTTAGCTAGTATTGAACTCCAGAGTGACCTTTGTACACGGTGCACAGAAAAGCGACCAACATTCGCCTTTCAAGAATCAAGAAGATGGTTGGTAGGATAATACGTGGGCCGATTACAAAAAATAGTCCTACTTGTTCGCTTTTCAAGATGGTTGGAGTATAACGCATAGTTTTTTTTTTTGCATGTCTGTGTATAGATTCTGGACCGTTCAAATTTACCTACTCCGGTAGGTAAAGCAATGCCTCCGCGATTTAAACTGGCAGCACAAGATGGTGGTGGTGCGTTTCGAATTTTTTTCTTCGAGTATAATCGAGTGGTAAGATCGACGGCGACCCGACCAACCTCCTGAGCACGCAAAACCCAGAACCGCGCTTATCGTTTGCTTGCTCGAAGGGTCAGAAAAGGGATTTCGTACGTACTCGTATCAAATTTTGTTCGCGTCCTACGATTTTAGGTTTCCTCGGGAACATCGGCCCAAATTTTAACTTTTCCCGAGGGTCCGTACGCAAGATTTCCCTCCCGGGCCTCGCCCGAACCCGAGCGCACCAGTCACGGGTTTCACCTCACCAACCCAAGCGTGACGACGCGACGCGACGCCACAGCGGCCAGCGCGCCCCGCCGCTGTGTGTCTGTCACCAGCGAGGACCCCGCTGGTCCACCCGTTGGCGTTGAGCCATGCAGGTTTCGTCGCCCACAGGTACCCGCACCGCGCGGCTCGGTGCCAAGGACGGCGTCGGGAAACCGTCGGACGGACGCGGATGGTTTCCGGGGGGCGGCGGACGCCTAAAACATGGACGGCTCTCCCCGTCCCGTCTCCCGTTTTGGGCTGCATGCTGCTGCCGCCGCCACCGCCGCCCATTTTGCTCTTTCATACTGCTCCGCAACGAACGGTCGACGCCCACGGTTCCCTCCGCTCCATCCAGCCCCGAGGCAGCGACGCATATCCCCACCGTTTCACCGCAACCGCGCTGACGCGCGCGTCTCCCCGTGACGACTGGACCACTTTTTCACGGTTCGACCAGAAACAGGAACACGTCGCGCTCCGTGATACGACCGAATCGTTCGCCCACTAAGCTAGAAATGGCTTCTTCTTTTTTTACGGGAGAAATGGCTTATTCGTTGTACTGAGTTTGGTAAAAACAAAAAAATAAAAAGGTTTAGAGCATCTTCGCCCGCTCAACCCAATAAGAGCAGCTCTAAAGATAACTGTAAAAAAGCCAAAGCTGTAAATACATGTCCGCGCGTTTTCGATCGCTCTAGCGGTGACTGTAAAACAGTCCGGTCCGTAAAATCGTTTACGATGGCCTGTTAACTGCCCAACACGGCCGGTACAAGTAGAGGGCACACGAGCGGTTGAGGGTCCAAACTCGTTCTCACTCCCTCTCCCAACCCTAGCGTCGCCGCCGCCAGCTCCAACTCCGGCGAACAATCGCAAGCGTTCCACCGCAAGGACCACGCCATGTCGTGCAGCCACTTTAGAGTCGGGAGAGGGCAGTGCAGCCGGGGGTGATGGCGGCCGAACTCCTCCTCGCCATTGCGGTGAGTTCACAGAGGACGAGCGGCGGAAGATAATCCGCTCAGAGGGCACGGATAAGAGGGCAGCAAAGAAGTGGACCAACCGCGGTATGCGTCCGTCGGCGTCGCTCGCCCGCTACGCAGTGCCGATGGAGCGCTACCGGCCGCCGTCCCTGAAGCACGTGTCGACGATTCGCAGGTACGCGCACGCCGGTGAGCCCCCTTTTGGAGAGGGGAGCTCTCGCTCCGCTCCTCTGTCCCCTCCTCCGACTCCAACTCTGACAACTAGAGCTCGCCGTCCCCCCTCCCTCCCCGCGCGCAGTCGTCGTCGTCCCAGCCGACTACGCGAATGAATCCGACGAGGAGCGTCTCACGTTCGAGATGTTGGCCCGCGAGGCTGATATCCTCCGCGAGCAGGCGGAGCAGCGTTGGACCTTGGAGCTCGTCATCACGCGCGTCGCTAGGGATAGGGAGGCGGTGCGCACCACCGTCGTCAAGCTCGAGATGGTCGACCTCTCCGAGGAGTGAAGCTCCCGCCGCCGCGCTAGAGCTCCAATTGTATAGAACGCCGTCGCGCCCCTCCTCTATGTAACGCGTAGCTGTAGAATCGTTGCTTTTATTCCTAATTTCGCTGAATATGTAATGATCTGAACCGTGTTCGTCATTGAATTTTTCCGCGAGTGCAAAATTTTAAACTATCAGTTTCGTTTTAGAGACACCATTCTCCACGAGCGATTCCGAACCTGTAAATTACGAGTACAATTGCCTGTATCGTTTGTTTACAGTTCGTGTTTTTACAGTCATCGTTAAAGATGCTCTAATGTCCCCAATATCCCTTTTGAGGTACCATGGATCACATTGGCGCGTTCAATACATTGATGGCTATTCTGCACGTCTAAGAAAATAGCCAATAACCCTAGTCGGCCCCAACCCAAGGGGCTGGCATGGAAACGCCAACACCTCCCGTCACATAAGATTTTGCCCACGGGCGGCTTGGTAGGCACACAAGGCAATCTCTTGCACCGTTCTCCCTTCACCCCCCTACCCCAGATTTGCCATCGTCCTCGACGTCGCCGCCACACACAATCGGTTGGACGCACTCTCTAACACGGCTGTCGAACTTCGTCATGGTTCAGTCTGAAATCCATCGTTATCGTCTCCTTCTCCCGCCTGCTGCACACCACACTTTCTCACTCCTTGTCACGTACCACACTTGTTGCGCCACCACCTTCTTCCACCGCCACCACACACTGCCTAATCCCTCTTTGTGCGAATCGTGCAGGTCTTGATGTTCAACCCTCCTCTTGGACCATAAATATTTCTTAGGTTCTATGTAGTTTTCATAAATATTTCTTCAAAGGTAAATTTTATTATGAAAAACTATGCCCATAAGTCTTCATAGGTTGACCAGAACTTCATGGAGGTCCTTTCCTGCCACGTTCGTAGCTTATTCCCGAAACATAGAGTAACATTTCATAATTCTTACACTCTACAGAGGTGTGTTGCTTTACCCATAAGATATCAAATCTTTGTTATAATTGGGTGTACTTTCCTGTCCACAATTTCTTGATGTGGGGCCTAGTAATTGATCCAAGCAGATCATTGTTCTCCTTCGCGACCCCACATGCCAACACGACTCCCCAAGCAGAAATACCTCTGTTAACCCCCATATAGGCAGATATAACTCTGTTGTACCCCTTGAAGACTCTGTGAGTAGATCATGCCCCTGGTATCCCCCACTAAAGTGGCAAACCTACCTCTCACAATCCCTCACAGATGATCTAGATACTAATATCGCGGGGCACTGAGGGGTCACACCCATGTACTAGATCTTCGCAAGGAATTCCAGCGTCACGATAAGGTCATTCGTTGCCATACGAAATGGAGAAGATCCAACTGAGTTCTCCGTGAAGGGAATATGCCTTGAGAGGCAATACTAAAGTTCTTATTATATGTATTCCAAGTATATGGTAGATGTTTATTTTTCATGCTATAATTGTATTAATTGGATACGTTAATACATGTGTGTTTAATAAATAAATAGAAAGTTCCTAGTTATGCCTCTCTTATAAACTAGCTCATTGATTAACAAGATGATCAAGGTTTCCTGATCATGGATATTAGATATTGTTAATAACGGGTCACAACATTGGTGAATGATGTGATGAACATTCATCAGAAGTATAGCATTACGATCAAAGTCATTGTGTTTATATTGCTATAACATCATACAAAGTAATCCTAGTCCTTAGACCATGAGATCATGTTAATCACTAACACTAGAAGAGTATCTTGATAACATCAAATGACACACCATTGAAGGGTGACTATAAAGGTGGGTTCAGTGCTACGAAGATGTTATGTAGAGGCTCGTGGATCAAGAGTGGGATTTGTCCATCCCGACACGGATATATATATACTTTGCGCCCTCTCGGTGATATCACATTGAGATAGCTTGTAAGCAAGTGATGTGATCACTAGAATGTTATATCATAGGAACTAGAAAAGAGTGCATGTCGATAACGGGATCAAACTAGGTATAGAGATGTCGATGATCGAATCCCGAACATGTAATATATCACGAGACAACAAGATTTAGTTACTAGCGTTAAAGATTCTCACGATCACAGAAGTCATCGTTGAATGTGTGGCAGTCAGTATGGATCTCCAGGTCCCGCTTTTGATTATTGATCTAAGAGGGGTCTCGATCATGTCTCCATTATTCGCGAACCATAGGGTGACACAATTAAGGGATACCAACACCATTTGGAGCAAATATGTTCTAGACGAAAGAATTGCAAAGCGCTGGAATTATTTCTATGGACACTAGAATTGTTCTGAGTGAATTGCTGAAATTGGTTCTGCATGTGATATTGAAATGTTGCAGGGGGTTTTATATGAATGTTTGTTAATTAAAGTAATTAACAAAATTCTGAATAAAATAAAAAATATTTTTATTAAATGAGAGTTGCTTTAAATTTGGTGGAAATTTAATGCATGTGAGTGGGAATTTGAGTGGAGGCAAAATTGATGTGAGTGGAGCTTCACCACATGAGTGTGGAAGGAGTTGGTGCTTCCGCTGCATCGCTGGAGAGAGGAGGTGGAGGTTGTTCGGTGGCCTGAACGTGTGTTTGATCACATATGAGCTGTTGAGTAGCAACGCTGGACTTCTTCTCGATCCTGAGATCGGCAAGCATTTGACTAAATCATCCACAAGTTCAACCTCGTTACACTTTATCGGCCTACAAGGGTATGTTCTCTATGGATGTATATACACCCGTAGCTTGTATCTAGTAGATAGATCTTGGTGCTTAGTAGTTACCATTGTAGGAATTTTTTGTTTTCTATGTTGCGAACCCAACAGTGGTATCAAAGCTTGATCTATGCATAGATGCTTTGCACGGGTAGTACACATATGATTATATGGGCGATGATGATCATGTTATATGTATTTTGGATATTGGTGGCATAGTGAGATGAAGCGGCTGTAGGGGTTCGCGTATGAAAACAATAAAACTTTACCCTACGCCCCTGACCCCCTGATGCTGCCAGAACCTATCTATTAGTAATGCAGTAACGGGAGGGGCTTTTCACAAACTTACCGTTGAAGACCGAAAAACGTTGTCAACGCTTAGGAGAGCGTGGTTGATGTAGACGAGCCGAAGCCGACCTCAAGGTCGTGATGAAGTCCTTGCGCTCTTGCGGCTCCAACAACTTGAGTGCCTCAAGTGTGACACCTCACGGATAGTTACATGCATCCGGTGCCTGGCGATGACTCCCGCTTCCCCGATCCAGCAACGGTTGTGGAAGTAGAGCTCCTGGATTCGAATCCCACGGAGCGATGGTGCTCCACGGTGAAGATGTATCTCATTCACGCAGTCCGAACTTGGGACCACGGTCACGGGAGAGAGAGAGAGTATCAATTGGAGGTCTCCTCAAAAGTGAGGAAACCTTTATTGAATATTGTGTTGTGTATTTTCTGGTCAAAATACCCCACTATATATAGGGAGAGGGGAGGTACTACCTCCCTCAAAGTCCTGGGGTGGGACTAATCATGGGAGAGGGGGAAGGGGGAGGCACCGCCGGCCACCCACATGGGCCCCACGTGGGGGCTGGCCCACTAGTGCACCGACCACCCCCTTGGCCCCTTTCTCCTTTTGCCTTTTCCTCTTGGGCCCTTTCCCCTCCAGGATTTGGCCTATTAAGCCTTTTTGACCTTTAATTGATCTCTCTTTTATTAAATAATTATGAATAAATGATTAAATCAATATTTAACATTCATTCACAAAATATTCAATCTCCATGGCTATGGAACACCTTCCACCTCCACTTCGGACATCCTTCGGACTTACCGAAACCCTTCCGATTTTCTTTCTTCTCTTCTTCTGTGATTCTACCGATCCTGCAAACACTCTCTAAGCATCACCAAGCCCTTAAGCGTGATACCCCACGGTTCGGGAACACTCCAGACATGGTCGGGACACTCTCGGACCAATGATGTACAGAGGGACCTAGATGGCCATGTGACCCCTATGCAATCCACGAAGATCTTTCATCGTTTGAACCGGGATAGTCGTGTATTATTCCTTTTGTATCTCGATACTTGCATTGCCCAAGATCTGATCAAACGATCCAAACCAGTTCATTAACCCTGTCTTGCTGCCTTTGACGGGCCTCACCCGTCAGACCCTCTAGCTCGGACGCAGCCGCATCTGTTGCTCTGAGGTTCTTCGCCGGGGTACTATACTTCGGCAACCCCATAGACAAATAGTTTTCCGACCCTTCTGCTCCATCATCACCTTCTCTGTTCATCTCACTTATGAGATTTTTCCCTTTTACCCTTACTGCATCAACCTTGTTTGCCTTTGCGTACTCACGCAGCGTCATGTTCAGTGACTGCTGAGCCGCGGCTATTTTCTTCGTGCCCTCCAGTATCTTTTGCCGAGTTTCCTCTAGCTCGACCTATGCCTGAGCCGGATCTACCACTGCTGCTACCGGGTTTGCCAAGCTAACCATAACTTCCCTCAGCACGTTCTCAGGCCTCTCTAGTGGGGTCCTCTACCTTTCCTCGGTGCCTTAGGTGTTACCTCCGGGTCTGGTGCCGGATCCTTGCTTGCGCCTGCACCTAGCGCAGTCATCATCACCTCCGCGTGGTCCAGGGGGCGAGCGATACGCTCCCCGCGAGCCACAGTGAGGGGTGGTTCCCCCGCATCGACGACACGACGCAGATGAACGCACGAGACGTCCACAACAACGTAGACCTTGTGCGCGCCGAGCTTGACGAAGAGGCCGTTGCGTGGAAGCGGGCGCGTGTCGAAGCAGCCAGCGTTGTCGCTGACGAAATCCAGCGCTGAACGAGCCTGGAGACGATGCGTTCGCCGGTGCTGATGAAGTTTCCCGTCCGGATCTTCACCCCTGCTAGCGCCGCTAGCCCTACGGTGGGCGCCAACTGTCGTGGTGGTGTCACGCCAGATGCCATGGATAGGCTAAAGGTGGGGACTAATATGCGCTAGGGGAATCCAGGGAGGGATAATAGAGTGATTCTCCACACAGAAGTTTGTATTGCTTATATCTCCAAGGTTACAAGTGCTCCTTGAGCTGTATTGGCGAGAGGAGGAAGAAGGTGCTCTCTTACTCTTGCCTACTATCTTGCCCAAGAACCCTAGATCCTCTAGTGCTCAACTAACTAGAATTCTGCCACCCCCCTCTACCAGAACCCTAACCCCCCTTATATAGAGGTGGTTCGGTCCTGGCCTAGGGCATACGTGGAGGCATATTCCTAAGAATATGCCCCCTCCCAAAGTGGTAACCCGACCGGGGTGCTTTTCCCCCGCGTCACACATGCTTTAGCGACGTCAGCCAACGTGAGTGTTGTCACCCTTGTCGGCCATGACCCGGTGGTCCTGCCCTTGCTTTATTCGCTCATCCAGTACGCACCGGACCTTCTTTTTTGACCAGAGAGATTCCTTCCTTCTCCTAGAAGCTAAGCGAGGATCCGGATCATAGTAGATCCGGCTACACCTGTTCCTGCATATAAGTTAGACAAGCATTTCCGACTTACTCTTTAAGTCGGATGAGACAACGTTAGGCGACCCCCCTGGTCCGGGTTACTTCGTGATCTGGCCTGCCTTGAGGTGACTTGGCCAGCATCCGCTTTGACCTTGCCGAACCTTGGCTAACTCGGCCCTTATACCCCGGAGTGACCCTACCCGGGGGTATCCCCCCAACTATCACGCGTTACTCGGAAGACCAACATTGAACAAATTCATGGCAAGCTGCCACGTCAGTTATCTGAAGATGAAGTTGCCCGGGCCAAATGGAGCGATTACCATTGCTGGAGATTTCTGACGTTCCATGGATTGTGCTTCAGCCGGATCTAACCTAGCCGAGTCACTCGTGATAACACAAGAGAAAAGAAAAATCTAGGAGGTGGCAGCATTAGCTCAGTCCGCACAGCAATATATGCCGGCATTAAGTAACCCGCATGGCAGCGTTTCATTTCAAGCCGCAAAGGACACCAAGAAGATTTCAGTTGATAACATGTTTCCGGAGCGCACCGTAACAATTGGTGCCGGGTTAACTGACAAATAGGAAAGCGATCTCGTCAACTTCCTCTGTGAGAATCGGGATATTTTTGCTTGGTCTACACAGGACTTGCAAGGTGTTCCGAGGGAGTTGGCCGAGCACTCTTTGAATGTAAGACCCAGAGCAAGGCCGGTGAAGCAATCTCTCCGCCGCTTCGCCGAGGATAGGAGAAAAGTCATTGGAGACGAGATAGCTCGGTTACTGGCAGCAGGATTCATCATGGACGTACTATACCTGGATTGGCTCTCTAATCCGGTGCTGGTAGAAAAGAAGAAGGACGATCCGAACGTAGCAGTGGTTTGGCGCATGTGCATCGATTACACGAACCTGAACAAGGCGTGTCCAAAAGATCCATTTCCACTGCCGAGGATAGATCAGGTCATAGACTCAACCGCGGGATGCAAACTGTTGTCATTCATTGATGCATATTCTGGTTTCCACCAGATACCTCTGAACCCGGATGATCAAATAAAAACGGCGTTTATTACCCCATACGGGGCTTACTACTATCGCACTATGTCGTTTGGTTTACGTAATGCAGGTGCAACATACCAAAGATGTATGCAAAAATGTTTGCACGACCAAATAGGTCAAAACGTACAAGTATACGTGGATGATGTGGTTATCAAGACCAAGGAAAGCGCAACGCTCCTTGATGACATAAGGCAAACATTCGTGAACTTGAGAAGGTTCCGGATGAAGCTTAACCCGTAAAAGTGTACCTTCGGTGTCCCGGCTGGAAAGTTACTCGGATTTCTCGTCTCCAGCCGAGGTATCGAAGTTAATCCAACTAAGATCCGAGCCATCGAACGGATGGAGCTGCCAAAGTGTCTTAACGATGTCCAGAAGTTCACTGGATGCCTGGCATCGTTGAGTCGGTTTGTATGTCGGTTGGGAGAAAAGGCACTGCCTCTCTACCAACTCATGAAAAAGTCGGATAAGTTCATTTGGACGCCATAGGCCGATGAAGCTTTTGCCCACTTGAAAAAGATGTTGGCCACTGCGCCAGTGTTAGCCTCTCCACTATCAAAGGAGCCAATGTTGCTCTACGTAGCCGCAACCAACCGAGTTGTAAGTGCAGTAATCGTAGTGGAACGCAATGAAGAGGGTAAGTCGGTGCATAGGCCAGTGTATTACCTGAGCGAGGTATTGTCTGCCTCAAAACAGAACTACCCGCACTTTCAAAAGGAGGCATACGGTGTCTATATGGCGGCGAAGAAGTTAAAGCATTACTTTGAGGAGCACCCCATCGAAGTAATATGTGAAGCTCCCATATCCGACATAATGGGTAACAAGGATGCGAGTGGCAGAATCGCAAAATGGGCAATTGGGCTAGCCCCTTATGCGCCCCAATACGACAGAAGAGAAGCGATCAAATCTCAGGTTGTGGCGGACTTTTTCGTCGATTGGGCCGAGGTACAATACGAACCACCGCCACCAGATCCGAATTACTGGAGGATGCACTTTGACGGGTCGAAAACCAAAACCGGATTAGGCGTCGGGGTTGTGCTCACCTCGCCAAAGAAGGATCAGCTAAAGTACGTATTGCAGATCCATTTCGCGGCATCGAACAATGTCGCTGAGTATGAGGCTCTTGTGCATAGGCTCAAAGTGGCAAAGGAGATTGGCATACGTCGGATAATATGCTTCGGCGACTCAGATCTGGTGGTGCAGCAGGTGTCCGGAGTGTGGGACGCCCTGGATCCAAACATGGCACTATACAAATTTCACGTGCAGAAGATATCTGGTTACTTCGAGGGGTGTGAATTTCACCATGTACCCCGGGCGGAAAACGAGGCTGCCGACATGTTGTCGAAGCTCGGATCGACCAGACAGGCAATTCCACTGGGTGTAGCATTGGAACACCTCAGAAAACCATCTATCAGGCCGTCCCCAGGAACCGACTCGATCTATGTCCAGGAAAATACGGAATCCGGAGCTGAGCCCATGGACATTGACATGGGAGGTGGTACGCGAGACCCGGGGACGGCCTCGGTAAACCCGGGGACTACCTCGCTAGACCCGAGGACTGCTCAGCGTGATCCGACTGAAGTTATGCCGGTGGATCAGATGGAAATTGATGAGGAAATATTCCCCCCACGAGCCATACCAGCTTGGGCACTGCCAATATTCCAATTCCTGAAAGATGGAACGTTACCCGCTGAGGAGGTGTTAGCCAGGCAAACTCAGAGGAGAGCAAAAGCATACACAATCATCAATTCCGAGTTATACAAACAAAGTGTAACCAATGTTCTCCAAAGATGCGTTGACCCGGAAGAAGGGCTTGACATCCTCCGAGATATACACCAAGGGGAATGTGGGCATCATGCCTCATCCCGAGCCTTGGTGGCAAAGGCGTTCCGGCATGGGTTCTACTGGCCAAGTGCCTTGGAACAAGCAGAAGATCTGGTGAGAAAATGCAATGGTTGTCAGAGGTACGCCACTAAGACACATATGCCTATGTCGGAACTCAAGACCATACCAATTACGTGGCCATTTGCTGTATGGTGCTTGGATATGGTTGGCCCGTTCAAACCAGCGAGAGGAAACATGACACACATTTTGGTCATGGTGGACAAGTTTACAAAATGGATCGAAGTAAAGCCTATAAGAAAATGTGATGGAGCTACGGCCGTGACATTTCTCAAAGACATCATCTTGAGATACGGTTATCCACACAATAATATAACTGATAATGGAACAAATTTTGCGGAAGGAGCATTTGCGCGCTTTTACCGAGACAAGAAGATCCGACTCAATGTCGCCTTGGTAGCCCACCCCGCATCGAACAGACAAGTGGAAAGATCCAACGGATCCGGGATAAAACCCCGGCTCATTGAGCCGCTGCAAAGATCAGCGAGGTGCTGGATAGAAGAACTACCAGCGATACTATGGAGCTTAAGAACAACTCTGAATCGGTTAACAG
This sequence comes from Avena sativa, assembly GCA_916181665.1. Lineage (NCBI taxonomy): Eukaryota > Viridiplantae > Streptophyta > Magnoliopsida > Poales > Poaceae > Avena > Avena sativa. The sequence continues at coordinate 414,411,032 of OV702296.1, forward strand.
GCTATACACCATTCTTTCTGGTATATGGGGTAGAAGCTGTATTACCAGCCGACATAGAGCATGATTCGCCTAGGGTCACCCAATACACAGAAGCCGAAGTGCAAGAAGCTCGGCAAAATGATGTTGATCTGCTGGAAGAAGCGAGAGAACTGGCACTGTCCAGATCCGCCATATATCAGCAAAACCTCCGATGCTATCATAGCCAGAAAGTGTGCCTCCGAGTCTTCCGGGAAGGCGATCTGGTGCTCCGGTTGGTACAACGTACTACTGGCATGCATAAATTATCCCCCCATGGGAAGGGCCATTCATTGTGAGCAAAGCATTGCATAATGATTCTTACTATCTTATAGATGCAAAGCCACAGGAAAAGAACAAGGCGGATAGGTCCGGGGAGGAATCCAAGCGACCGTGGAATGTAGCACTACTTCGTCCCTTCTACACTTAGCTAAGAAGTGCATGTATCCGAGTCGTCTCATATGTCGGTATGTATGTCGGCAATGAGCTTATCAATAAAATAGCAGCGCCTCGAGCAGTAACTCGGGGACTGCCTTAATAATGTTTGTCATAATTTCTTATGCGATAGCTAGAATAAGTCGTTCTACTTAACCCGGATTAGTAATGTGTGAGCACCAAAAACCCAACCCTTTGACTTGCTGCTGTCCAACAAGAATTGGCTTCATGGCAAGCAAGGGAACAAGTTTGGAATTGCGTAGCACATGAAAAAAGGCTAAGGAAACGAATTTATTCGAGCTAACGTTTGTTTTTCGGACTAACCCTGTATTTATTTTCAAGTTATTATGCTGAATTATTTTGAGCCAAGCCTCAAAGTTTCTAAGTATTGTTAAGACAATTTTTGAAGCTCGGATTCGTAAGTCGTAAAACCGAATCAAGGTAGACACGGACCGAGCCAAAGAATTGGACGAACAAGAAAATGAAACTCGGGGACTACGCCCAAGTTAATACGGCATAAAAACATAGTAGCAAAATATCACATATCCGGCATACAATTGCACCCGGCATACCGGGGATCTGATAAATTTTCAAGTTTTTTAGAACTAAGGAGCAGCAGGAGGAGCAGGTTCGGCGTCGTCGTCGATGTCTTCAATATCTGAAGCATCATATTCTTCGCCCTCATCCGATCCATCTTCAACATTCTCATTTTGCTCGTCCCCAGCGGATTCCAGGAAGCTCGGCCCTTCAATCCAGTCATGAATTGGAGAATATTCAACAAGGCTGTAGGCGCAAGCCTGGTGCCGAACTACCCACTCCAGATCATCGGTCCATCTGGATCCGGTGCGCCGGCGTGTGAGGAGGCTGAGGTCGATCTTCTCTTACCATGTGAGAATATAATGAAGGATGGTGTCAGCTGCAGCACGACCAGCAGATTCTCTCCAGAGGTCAAGCTGGGTCTCAACTTCCATTAATTTCTCAACGAGAGTTGCAATAGTCTCCGGGCTACTCTCTCCGGGCCAGAACATATTGAAGATGCGCACTGCAACGTCGAGGATATCCTTGCCATAGTTCTTGATGGTCTCCACGCGAGAGGACAAGCTGACCAATAGGTCCTCCATGTCCAAGGGAATGTTCTCACCATCAGGAGCAAGGGGAGTACCCCTCTCTTGGCGAAACTTGGCAACAACAGCGCTGGCAATCGCAGTACCCTCTGGAAAGTGGTCTAGAAACAAGGCAAAGGAAGAAGGTAAAGAAAAGACATATGAGGTAACCCGGAAGGTTATGTCGGACAAGGAAAAGGAACTTATGAGAAATATGGCTATGGATCCGGGTCAACTCCTTGATGCAGGCATCGCGTCTTTTGCGCAGTTGCTCAAGCTCAGCGTTTGCCGACCCAAGCTGGACGTCGGATTCTCGGAGTAGGTCCTGGCCCTTAGAGATCTGGAGAGTAAGGCACTCACGCTCTTCGGTGAAGTTCTGGCCAACTTTTTGTAGCTCGTTTTTGTGTTGGGCCTTCATCTTCTCCATCTCAGCCTTGAGCTTGGCTATCTCGTCATCCTTGGTCCAGAGGAGGGCAAGCTCATCATTCTTCTTCTTCAGCTCAGCTTGATGCTGCCCTGCTTGTTCGAGAAAATGCAGCATCATATCAGGCACGGGCACACTATCCTCAAGCGATGCTGAAATAGTATGTTGACCCGGCAAAGCCGAGGAGTGAATGTTTGCCGAGCCAAAGAGAAGAAGAAATGGAAAACACAACAAGGTCGGGCAAAAGAGGACATACCTCGGATTTCCTCCAAGTTCTTCCGCATAATTTTGTTCTCAGCCTCCACCCCAGCTGCAAAAAAACCGAATGAGGAGGTTAGTCCGGCGGAAACAAGTGAAGAAAAATAGAGAGGTGCTGAGGGAGAAAATTACCCCTCTTTTCATGCTCTGCGCCAAGTGCAACATGTTTTGCACGCAGGATCTTGTGGGTATCAAGCAGGCGTTGAAATTCAGTGCTCCGGCGATTGGTAGTTACCTGAAAGAAGTACAGAAGTGTAAAATTAGGTTGGAGCATATTCGAAGTGTACAAGATCCGGGCCAAGTGGAACTTAACCCGGCTCTAGGTGTGTGCATATTCGAAGTGTGCAAGATCCAGGCCAAGTGGAACTTAACCCGACTCTAGGTGTGTGCATATTCGAAGTGTGCAAGATCCGGGCCAAGTGGAACTTAACCCGGCTCTAGGTGTGTGCATATTCGAAGTGTGCGAGATCCGGGCCAAGTGGAACTTAACCCGACTCTAGGTGTGTGCATATTCGAAGTGTACAAGATCCGGGCCAAGTGGAACTTAACCCGGCTCTAGGTGTGTGCATATTCGAAGTGTGCAAGATCCGGGCCAAGTGGAACTTAACCCTGCTCTAGGTGTGTGCATATTCGAAGTGTGCGAGATCCGGGCCAAGTGGAACTTAACCCGGCTCTAGGTGTGTGCATATTCGAAGTGTGCGAGATCCGGGCCAAGTGGAACTTAACCCGGCTCTAGGTGTGTGCATATTCGAAGTGTGCGAGATCCGGGCCAAGTGGAACTTAACCCGGCTCTAGGTGTGTGTGCATATTTGAAGTTTACATGCAGCTATGTTAGTTTTCTAATGAGCATCCGGCCAAGTAACAAGTTACTCCACCGGAGGCTCAGGGACTAATGGTTATTATCTACAGCATGTAAAGGAGAAATGACATACCTCCATCATTCGCCCCGCCAGGTTAATTGCCTTAGTGGCAGTATTCATCTGGGCGGAAAATTCCACGGGGCCGAACTTTTTCGGGAGATCGTCGTTGTAGACGAACTCCGCCTTATTCCAGTTCATGACGAACTCGATAAGGCTCGGAGGGTAACGCTCGCCAGTGGGCATATGGGGTGCCACCAAGCCCTTTGCGTGTGCTTCCTTCCTCTCAATCAGGGCAAGGGCTGGGTTGGTGTGCAGAACCATCTGCTGCGCATCGGTTGGCTCGGTAGAGACATCCTTCGTGGTCGGAGCTCTTTTGGGAAGCATCGACGATAAGGTTCACTGCCCAGCCTTGACAGATGCAGACTTGGTGGTATCCGGAGCCTTCTTGCCTTTAGCTTGCTGGGAAGATGTAGCCACAGTGGATTTACCCTTTGAAGCTGCTGGGGTGGTTCCTCGCCGAGGCTGAGATGACTCGGACGAGGCAGAGGAACTTGCCATTGGAGCTGTTGCTGGTTTCCTTGGTGCCGAGGCAGGTGCTGGCTCGGTTGCTAGTACTGGAGCTGTTGCTGGTGCTGATGTTGCGGTAGACTTGGTGGTTGTTGGTTGCGGCAATGCCGAAGTGGTGGACGTCGTTGCCTCGGCCAAACCGACCCCTCCTGATCCGAGGTCGCGTTCCTCTTGATGAGGTACTGCGGAACCCGGAGCGGCCGCAGAGCCCTCCGGAATAGGGCTCACCGGGCGGGACTCGTCGTCACGAGGAGGGGAAGGACCAGACCGAAAGGGAGAAGAGATGCTCGATCCGCTCTGAGGGACCTCCACAGGAGGCCTGCAAAAGAAAATGATATCAGGAGTGAAATTACCCCGATGCAAGGAGAAGTGTGTTGCGCAGTGAAAAATGACTTACGCATCCGAGGTCTCGGCCTCCTTGGGTTTCCGGGCCCTCCGTGGCGGGGCTTTGCCTGCCCGCTTGGAGGCAGTCTTGTCTCCGCCTTCTTTTGTTTGGTGGGCTGAGAAGGTTCGGAAGAAGAACTTGACGCAGATCCGCGCTTCTTCTTCGACGCCACCGGAACCGGCTCGCCCGTGGCAAGTGTAGGATCCTCGTGGATATGCCCACCGGGGTTAGCTGATGCCGGAAAGGCAAAAGAAAGAGGGACAGCCTCAACGGGTTCAATCATGTCGATATCCGAGTCATCCTCATCATCGGGCCAATCTCTAAGAGAAGAGAATTTACCGCTGGGACGTTTGGTGGCGTCGGTCATAGGGAGGAACATCTCCTGGTCCGGCTCCTCCTCATCGTGGATCTCTCGGTCCGGCACCCACTTAAGGGTCGGATCCGTGCCATCCTCGAGAGTTTGCTGGAGAAACAGCTGGGAAAAAGCACAAAGAGCAGAGTCAAAAACATGACAAAAACCGACATACACTTGATCCGAAATAAGTTTACCCTACAAAGCTTACCGCAGGAGGGAGCCTGTCACGGCAGTAATGCTCGATTCCCCACGTCCATTCGGCGGAGAAATCCTTGTGAGTGGTGAACAGAGCCTTGACCCGGCGGAAGATCTCCGTGTTGGTCAATTCGAAGGAGGAGGTTCGGTTGGGGTCGCGACCGAAGCTCATGTGGCACAACTTGTGGGTGCGCCTCTGGAGGGGAGAGATTCGGTTGCGCACGAACGTGATCATAGCATCCTCGTTGCGCAATCCGAGCTTCTTCAGCTCCGCGAACCTTTTGTTGACTTGGTTGGCCAGAGCTGTAGGTTTCTTGGCAACCTCCTCCCAGAAATCCATGTCAGGGAGACCCGGAGCGTAGGGCAGCAACCGAATCAAGTCTTCGGTACCCTCGTTCCGGACGTAGAAGAAGGTCCGGGCCCATCCTTTGCAGGAGTCAAGCCCGGTGACCCAGGGAAAGATTGAAAATCTCTGGGGCGAGATCGAGGCAACTCCGAACTGGGTGAGCTGCTTGTCCTCCGACTCAACGTGGATGTTAGGGACGATGTTGCGACGAAGACCGAAGAACCAGATCCACAGCTCCTTCGTGGTCCATAGTCCGGTATAGCCTTCGATTGTAGAGACAAAGGCAGAAAGAGAGGTGATTGCGTTTGCTAGGAGATGGTGCGGCTGCAGGTGGTACGTCCTCACCCAATCCTGGAAGAAGTCGCTCACCGGAAGACCAAATCCCCGTTGAAAATGGGATAGGAATACAACGAACTCACCCGGATTGGGTGAGGGGGCCAGTTCTGAGGAGGGGAGACGAGCGGCGACACTGGCGGGAATGTGTCTGGTCCGGTAGAGCCAGTCAATGTCGTCTTGACAGACCCACGAACCGGCCCACGCGCCGCGGTCCGCCGCACCGGCGTCCTCCTCCATCTCCTGCTCGGCGACGACGAGCTCCTCCTCAGTCATCTCGTATCCGCTGTCCTCGCTGGAGCTAGCAGCGTCGGGGATCTGTGGCCTAGATTGGCGTGGACCCGTGGCTAAGAAGCTACGCAGCGGTGGCTGCGGTGCGGAGGCACGGGGAGGTGCGGCGGCGGCGCTACTGCTAGAAAGCTCCGGCGGCGGCGTGGTCGCAGGGAAGACGAAGGAGAAAACGCAGCGGGCGAAGGGGCACAGAGGTGGAAAAATGCTAAGGGACGCGCCCCTCCCCTATTTAACCGCCCCCAGTGATCGATGAGTGGGATCGCGCTGCGCTGACGAGCCACACGGTGTGGTCTTGTATCACCGGCATCAGCCAATCAGAGAAAAGCCACACAGGGGCCACAGAGTAGATGAGATCCCATGGCGCGACGTGCCGTTGCGGTAAACGAGGAGACATGCATGACATAACCCGCGCACAGTAAAACTGACAATTACTGCGGCGGTTACTGTGCAGGCCCTTAAAATAAGACAAGGTAATGATTAGCCTCCACGTGGGTTGGCGTATGAGAGAAGGAAACGGGGCCCGGATCAAACCATGATAACCATGGGATCCGAGCCAAAGTGGTGATCCGGCCGGCAAGTGAAAACTTGGAACGTGCGAAGGGAACGTAAATCCATATAATCCGAGATAAGGAGCTAACCCGGAATTGAACGTCTGAGGCTCGGACATAAATGAACCTGATGTGGCCTTAGTGGCCAAGGCAGCTAAGACCGCACCAGCTTCGGGGACTAATGTTGGGGGGATACCCCCGGGTAGGGTCACTCCGGGGTATAAGGGCCGAGTTAGCCGAGGTTCGGCAAGGTCAAAGCGGATGCTGGCCAAGTCACCTCAAGGCAGGCCGGATCACGGAGTAACCCGGACCAGGGGGGGTCGCCTAACGTTGTCTCATCCGACTTAAAGAGTAAGTCGGAAATGCTTGTCTAACTTATATGCAGGAACAGGTGTAGCCGGATCTACTATGATCTGGATCCTCGCTTAGCTTCTAGGAGAAGGAAGGAATCTCTCTGGTCAAAAAAGAAGGTTCGGTGCGTACTGGATGAGCGAATAAAGCAAGGGCAGGACCACCGGGTCGTGGCTGACAAGGGTGACGACGCTCACGTCGGCTGACGTCGCTAAAGCATGTGTGACGCGGGGGAAAAGCACCCCGGTCAGGTTACCACTTTGGGAGGGGGCATATTCTTAGGAATATGCCTCCACGTATGCCCTAGGCCAGGACCGAACCACCTCTATATAAGGGGGGTTAGGGTTCTGGTAGAGGGGGTTGGGAGAATTCTAGTTGGTTGAGCACTTGTTGATCTAGGGTTCTTGGGCAAGATAGTAGGCAAGAGCAAGAGAGCACCTTCTTCCTTCTCTCGCCAATACAGCCCAAGGAGCACTTGTAACCTTGGAGATATAAGCAATACAAACTTCTATGTGGAGAATCACTCTACTATCCATCCCTGGATTCCCCTAGCGCATATTAGTCCCCACCTTTAGCCTATCCATGGCATCTGCCGTGACACCACCACGACAATGACATCACCATGTTGTGTTCAATCTCGTTACCGAACAATGCTACTTGACTCGTTTCGATAAGTGATATCCCTATGATTAAATCACACATTGCGCAGCTATTGGATATAACTTCTCTGAGTGGGCCCTTGAGTATGTTTCCGTCACGGGGATGGACAAATCCCGCCCTTGACATATATTGCCTCTATGGTTCCTATGAATACCTTAACACACCTTTATTGTCACTATATTACCAAGTGACATTTGATGCTATCTAACCATTCTCGGGAGACAGTGATTGATATAGCCTCACGGTCTAAGGAATAGTCTACGAGGTCTATTCTAATCACCGTAACTTGAAATTCGTGACATGATCGGGTCACGATGTTTAGGTTGGGTATTGGTTCATCATCCCATTCTCAGAATGAGTTGACTCCATTTCCAACTAGCATAAATGCCACATGATTAGGAAACCTTGATCATCTGTTGACCAATGAACCAGTGACTAGAGTTTCACCGGAAACCCCTGGTTGTTTATATATCACACGTGTATTGACGTTTCCTTTCAATACAGTTATAGCATGATATAAAACTTAATCATAAACTTTATGAAATATGATAATAATCCTTATTATTATTTGTCTCTAGGGCATATTTCCAACAGTCTCCCACTTGCACTAGAGTACAAATAAACTAGCTGCATTTGTTCTTAATCATTGGCACCATATATCCCGGTACCCTGAACATGCTTGCTCATGGAAGAGGTTGAGTCTTGGGCATGTAATTTACAGTCCCAAATCCTTTGCAACTTACTAATGTCACCTTGATTGACATTAATACTTTATCATCACATGATAACATCTTTGTGTATGCATCGTCCCTATGGCAGCAGAACGAGGATGGATTCCAAGAGCCTACAATGACTTTAGATCAACCTCGAGGGCTTTCTCATGAGCATTGTGCCCTAGGACACATCATTCTACATTAAAAGCGAACTAGCCCCACCATAGCATTATACATCACTTTAGATGGTACCCTTACCTATTATTATAAATTTAATCATCGAAACACGAGTGCACCCTATGCAACTTTCGATGTTTTTGTTCACCTCGCTTCCTACTTGACTTTAGTCGGTATTATTGATACAGGAGTTTCCAACATATTTCCTTATAACATAACCCTTTATGCTTTAAGATATGTCATCCTTTATGGATCTGGAAATCATGTCTACAGTTCTCCATTAGACATAGTGGACAAACTTAGCTCAACGTTTCGTGATTTGAACTTAATCACTTTACAAACGTTCCTTCTTGGATCATATACTATGTTAAGTTATCATCATGGTTTTCTAAGATAGAACCTATATCTCAACATAGTGGATGATGATCATCCTATTCTTTCTTTCAGCCATCGATGTTGAACTTAATACTATTCCTAACTTGAGTTATCAAGGACCAGTTCCTTAATTAACTTCTATTCTGAAACTCTTTTCAGAATCCTTTAAGGAATACTACATAATATCGTAATATACGTATTATCAACTTCTACTCCCTATAAATCTTTATTTACCGGTTCTGGCACTTTTATTATTAATGTGTCGTATACGCACTTGAATCACTCCTCTAAGCTCCCACTCAAATATGTTCCCAACATGTTTGGGTAGGAGTCACTACTCTTACTCAACATGTGTTCTTACATATTTGAATTTGAGACTTATATTGCTCCCACTTAAAAATATGTCATTCACGTATTGTTTTAGGAAAACTTTCATAGCTCCCACTCAATTTCATGCAAATTTCATATCCACTCACTATTTTGAATGACTTCAAAATCCTTTGATCAAATATCAAACTTGGAGATTTACTATGAGATACTAGTACTTTACCAGTTTTAAATCCACCAGACTTTCAGCACACTTGAATCAAATTCATTTGAATTTGTCCAATACTTGACAAATTGTGTGTTTGTCATTCACCCCCTTTTTCCACTATGGCTTTGTAGTCATTTGGGAAAATTCAAGCAACCCCTTTACTTGTAAGATTCAGCAACGAATTGCTTTCTAATCTCAAGTGAATTTTGCCTCTAGGATTTCTCATAATCTTTGCTTACCATTATTTCCTTAGTAGTTCGTAGGTATGTCATATTCCGGTAATCATGACAAATGATTCACAAATGTCTCCATACAAGATATGGGCTGCATTTTGAATCCTACTTTATGTAGTAAAAACACCAATGGGGAAACACAATGATCACTATCATTGATTCTTTCCTTTGTGAAGAGTATCATTCAGGAACGCTTTCTGTTGCGCTTCTCAACACTTTGATGCAGGGTTTTGAATCCTCATCATGTTTTTCACTATCTTCCATTTTCTCCATAATCGAGAAATATCACTGAATGTGAACTTTCTCGAGAATGCACCAAAATCCAAGCAATACTAGTTTTGCTTCTGTTTTAGTTTCAGCTATGGATTTCGTATTCAAAGTTTTTTCAATGAATACTCTACAATGACTTATTCGCTATTGTTTTGGTTATATCGAATGACCCCAAAACTTTTACAACTATCCATACTAGATATGGAGCCGCTCTCATGACTCTAGATGGTTCACTATATGTTCTAATTGAGTGCTAACTATTTCTAACTAATGGTCTCTACATCTACACTACAACGATTTATTTGGCGCCTTCTATTCACCCACTCTAGTATCAAATATCATATTGTGATGCTTTACACTTTGACATTTTCAAACGCATTGCATTCCGAAATTTTTCTTTTATGCCATTCTTATAATGTCGAATTCCATTACTATTGATCAAATCGTAGCAATTGGATTCTTATTTAACTTTAATACCCTTTGTTGATAAAATACTTTGATCATATCAAATAGTTTCATACTTATGTTTCCTTTGGTAAACTTCTTTACAAAATTTAAAAAATCATATAATGATAATCACCATTTTGTTAAAACACAATACATTGAATATGTATTCTCTTTTAACAATTCATCAAACACTTTGTATTCAAGTAATACACGATGCTTAAGTTATTTTTCCGAACTTAGGCATGATTCATATGTGATAAGAATACAAATGTCTTTCACATATTACAATATAACTTTGAATTTAAACAATGGTTTCTTTCAGTAATGAATATATCATTAAGTTGGGTAATTCCAAGGCATTTCAATCTTTTACAAATGTTCATTTATTATCAATTAGTTTCAAAAACAGAATAGTTCACACATAATCGAACAAGATATGAACACGAATAGAAATCATTCAGAAAAGTGGAACAACTATTTGTTAGAAGCTCGTATGAATAACTGTCTCACAAAGTGTGAGACACACTAAAGAAGTTCACAATCTTTAGATTACAATAACTATCCAAAAATGATAAACTAAATGATAAATGTCGAGGGAGAGCGTCGTTGGCCATCATCATCATGCTCGCCATCAACACACAATGTCACCTCCTCTCCAGCAAGCACCTCTCATGCAGAAGGACCTGTTTTCAGCAAAACAGAACAAGTATCAAATATACTTAACACTGCAACATGTGTTTGCAAGATTATAACATTTATAAAATTGTATATCAAATATATACCTTTGTCATTGATGACCTTAGCAACAATGGGTTCAACCATCACATTCCTGAGATGTGATATGAACCTGTGGGAATCCTGTGTTTCTGCATCACCTCTCATGATGCAAGTCCTGACATGTGCTTGGTAGCTTGGTGGCAGCGACCGTAGCACAATGCCAAGAGATCATCATCCTGCTGTCTAGGAAGTATGTTGGCCTCATGTACGCATCATGCATGCGCTCCAAGTGGTCATCAAGCGAAGAGTTCTCCTCCATCTTAATGGAGAGGAAACCTCCCATCAGCTCATGCTCCCATATGCGTGCTTGTTCCACAAATTGTGTCCTAAGCTGTAGCATTACCGTACGAGGGTCAACATTACCCATGACTAGCCACAGCTCATCCACCATTCTGAAACACATTGTAACTGAAATGAAGGAGGCCATCTCACGATGGTAATAGCGGTCTTCCCACTGCTCTGGGGTCTCTAGGTCACTGGGCTGATCCAAATCCATCTCGTTAAGTATATACTTGACCACATTATTCTCACTAAGGAGAACGTGGAGACGCGCAACCCACATAGAGAAATTTGATCTGTCTAGCCTGAGCTTCTCTCCATCTAACCAATCATCAACAGGAAAGGTAGCATCGGGGAGAACCATTTTCTATGTTTATAATTGCAAAAAGGAATTTAGACTAAGTTTATAATTAAATGAGTTAATAATAACTACACTAAGAAACACCTATCCCCTGAAGGGTTCTAGTGATAACATGACCCCTTTTCCCCACATCTCCCTGATACCTTCGATCTGGATTATGGATTTGTATAGCTTCTTTTTCCCTAGTAGACCTAGGTTATCGAATCCTCAAGAAGCAAATGTGTAGTGAAGTTAATTTAATGGACCTTTAGGAGTTTTAGAATTCCTTTTGTGTTTTTACCGGACCAATAGCTTGTGTCTTTTTGTTGTTGTCGATGATGGAGAGAGAGGGCCTAGGGCGTTCGGTTTCACCTGTAGCTGTGCAAAACATCTGATGAAAATGAAAGATAGAAATAAAGTATGCGTGTACTTGTTAGAGTAAGATAAATTATATGTGGACAGTGCATCCATAATTGTTATTGCCTCCACAACCGCTTATATCTATAACCTACTAGTCTCATCCATAGAAGAAAGAGAACTAATGATATGCATAGTGATGTCACCGTTAATCCCAAGAAAATCCCTCACATACAACCGTACTACCCCTTGTATCACTAGGGTACCCAATCTGCAGATCAGTCATCACTCATACTCCCTATACCTGGCTCAACCCTCGGGTTCTTGGGTACCTGACAAGTCCTTGGATTGAGGCAAGAGAGGATACAATAATCATCATGTCATACAAACTAATACACGATCCCATCTATGATAATTCACATGCATAATTGCTACATGGCTAGGCCGAAGCCCTTAGCCCAAGGAGAATTACTCACACATAGAGATGAGATCAACAATCGCAAACATTGTAATAAAAATCATAAGATTGATAGCAATAGTCTTACAATGTCGCCAATCGGAGAAGAGATCTACTATTACAAGTGGTGGAATATGGATATGAAGATGGAGAAGGGTTGGGAGATCTGGAGGCGGCCGGTGATCAGTGGCAGAGACTTCGCGGTGGTGCATCCTCTGTTTTCCCATCACATGAGGATTCTTTATATAGGGGTCCCTTCACGAAAGTTGTTCTGTTTGACCTAACGGTGGCGGTGCCAACTATACGACCGGAGCTAAACGGTCGGAATTTTTGCTCCGACCGTATAGTTGGTTGTTAAAGCGTCTGCCTCTGTTGTAAGGCTCCTAGTTTCTTCTGGTTGTTGGAAATATCGTATCTTTGACTTTATTGTAGTGATTCCCTCCTTTAAACAACATTATCTGCGTAGGAAAAATACAAAAGAAAGGATTGCATACCCCTCTGAATATTAGCATTGGTGGCAGGGTTTAGAGGGATATTTCATCAAGAATATGATTAATATCCAGTTTAAATGTGGACGTTAGATGGCTATATTTCAGAGCCATCAACCTCCCCAAGCTTAAACTTGATCGTCCTGAGCAAGAAAACCAAAATAAAAAAGGAACTTAGCATTTAAACTGAAATAACGAGATGGTGATCTTACTCATGATTAGTAGTCTCATGTTTCCTCCACTTTATAAATCTGAAAAACTTTAGCATAGATAGAGTAATGGCAAGCATATCACACGGGTTTCATGCATCCTTATAATGCAGCAAAATTATTGTAAACATGGATGATTCAAATGAGTAAACTTTATTCCATGTCAAGTAATCAACTCATAGGCTTGCCTTTGAACAGTAAAGTATAATCATGTAAATTAAGAGTGTGAGAGTTGTCATGAAAAGCATATATACTATAGTATCTCAATCCTCCCACATGAATAAATCAAGACTTTTCAAGCACTACTTTTCTATTAATTGTCCTTCAAGAATTTCAGTTTTTAAGTAATTGAGAGCATGCCAAAAAAAAATTTAGTTTATCGTGCTGTGATGGACACTCGTGGAATCACTAAGGTTTTTGTTCCCTTTGCATAATGATTTCTCATAACAGACAGAGGAGTGATTCCATCATGATTACAGCTACCCGTGAGTGCCAACAATCTTACCCACTATAGCATTGCTGCTACAAGTGTTTAATCAACTCATAGCCGTAATCTAGGAGTTTCCTCAATGAAGATCGTTCGTAGGCTAGCGGAGTTGTTGGCATCCCATAAAGTTTGACATGCATAAAGCTATATCATTCTTATGATTAACAAGTCAAACTTTGGCATGCTCACAAAAACCGCTAAACATTAATTCAATCGAACAAATTCTTTCAAAGAGAGCTATCAAGTCAATCAACATTTTCAGTTTTGCCGAGTATCTCTAGAAATAATCCTTCAAGACTAAGCACTATAGCACCCAAGCCTTCAATTCTGAGACTTTTTCTTATTACAATTGTTTAGCAATTTTAGGCAAGACTTGGTTAATTACGAGAGCTAGAACAAAACGTACCCAATTAAATACCCATGCAAACGAAAATCTTACAACGATACAAGGACTCACTCCACCAATATAATATATGAACATTTACTACTAACTAGCATGGGTCTCTCAAACTTCAAAAGTGGGGAGTCATAAGGCATACCTCTCATGTTTGGTTCCACTTCTCTCTTCCTTTTTTATTTGTTTCTTGGAAACTCAAAGTCGACCACTATCCTGCAAATATATGAAGACTGAAATGGATCGTATGGGCACCTAGAGGGGGGGTGAATAGGTGCTACACCAATTTTTAATTCCTTTTCAATTTTAGGCTTAGCACAAAGGTAAATTCTCTAGATAAACTAATGTGTGGGATTTCCCTATATGCAAACCTATCTACTAGCGAGTAAGGAGCGAGTGGAAGAGGAACGAGTGAACCGAAGTGAAGCACGCGGAGACACAAGATTTGTTTGACCGCAGTTCCTTCCTTGTTAAGGGAAGTACGTCTGCGTTGCAGGGGTGGGCGGTACTAAGACCACCATGCCACAAAAGGCCTCACCCTGTTCTCTGATGGATCTCGCCACAACAGGCATGATCCACCTTCCACTATAGGTACCCTTCGAGGTGGGCACCGGCGCCTTTACACAACTAGCGGGGCAACAACTCCACAACAACTTGGAGGCTCCCGAAATGACAACAAGCTGCCACAAGAACAAAGTTGTCAAATACAATAACACGATCTAGGTATTAACGAGAATACTAGATCAGGGATTTCTCCAAGTGAATGGAGAGGAGTTGAAGCGCTTGATTCTTGATATTGATGATGAACTTATCCTCCTTCAATTCCACCAAAGATCAAGACCTTAGGGTGGTTGAAGTGGGAGATCGAGATTTAAAGCTCTTGCATAGGGTCTGGTCGAATTCAAATGAATCAAGAGTTCTGGATGTTGGGAATAAGGGGTACTTATACCCCCTTCCAAAAACCAGCCGTTGCACACTTTGGGGGCCGGATTATCCGGCCCAAGTGAGGGCCGGATTATCCGGTCTGGGGAAACTCCGCCCCAGACTCGGAATATCCGGCAGAAAATCTGCCCCCTCTCTAAGCGTCGTGCCGAGCTTGCCCTTGATCAACTTATGGGGGACAGATTATCCGGCCCTATGCGAAGGCCGGATTATCCGGCCTTGGGAAGAAAAACCGCCCCAGTTCGGATTTTTCGGTAGAAAATCCGACCGGATACCGAGCGACGCGCCTTGGCTCCTTTTGATCAAAAACTGGGGGCCAGATTATCCGGCCCTTGCGAAACCCGGATTATCCGGCCTGGGGAGGAAAAACCGCCCCAGTTCGGATTTTCCGGGAGAAAATCCGACTGGACACAGAGCGACGCGCCTTGGCTTCCTTGAGAGATGAAGTAGGCCGGATTATCCGGCCCTTGGAGGGGCGGATTATCTGGCCCCCCTCAAAACTTCCTGCATACTTAGCACACATGAAAAGTCTCCATAGTATTGTTATCTAACACGCAAAACATAGGAAAACATGAAATGTTCTTTCAATCTCCCCCTTTTTGGTGTTAGATGACAATACTAGGATTTGCAGGAGAAAGACACAAGACAAACAGAGATAACTATGGAAGGGACTCCCCCTCAATGTGTGCATAATAGAGTTTTGCATTGGAATACAAATGCACACAAATAGGTGAATCTATTCCATAGACAAAAGGGCAAAAACACATACCACCGAAGTAGAGAATAGGCATCCTTGACATAAATCACAATTATTATTGGATAACCATTATGAGCGCGCGCCTTCCGTGATAAACCACCAGCAATAGGAAATAAATAGATATAACCATGAGCATAATCCATGATATGAAGTCCATAGGTATCATCTAGACAACCACATAAAGTCTCAACCACAAATCACAAACCACGAATATAAAAGTTCAACGCTAAATGGGCATAAGCAGGAAATAACGAATAAAAAGTGCAAGTGCTTATGCCCGACCCATGCAAATCCACGGACAACCTAATAGAACTACTTCTCCCCCTTTGGCATCGAGACACCAAAAAGGGAGAAGAGCGATGCTAGCGCCCCATGGGATCACTCATCATAGTCCTCGTCCTCGTCCTCGTCCTCATGCTCTTCCTCATCCTCATCTTCAAGCTCCTCAGTGTCACCTTCCTCATCATCAGCATCAGCAGTAGGCGCAGAGGGGAACAAGCATATACACAAGTCCAGGAGAGAGCATGGAACAAGTAGGCAAAAAGTTCATAGGTCAAAACTACTCAATACATACACCATAGTGAAACTAAAGCAGACTTGAATCTGTCAGGCCGGATTATCCGGCCTGGTCTGGGGCGGATAATCTGGCCCTGGCAGAAATTTTCTATTTCACCAAGAATGCATGCAAAAAAGTAGATCGGGCCTAGAAACTGTAAGACTACGAGTTCTATGTGAAAACACATCCTTCTAGACAATGTTCCATCCAACAAGATACACATCTAGCCAAATATGGGGAGAGAGGGAGTTACCCTCACTCATAGGAGGAAGAACGCGGAGGAGAAGGTAACCGTAGGCGCGGAGAAGAAGATCCGGGAAGGCTCGGAAAATCCGGTGGCCAGAGAGGCTCCGGGGAGGGTGAGGGGCGGGAGGCGGCGACTGGGGAGAAGGAGAGGGCTGGGGGAGAAGTGCTGCTCGATATGAGCCCTTCCCCCCGAGCCCTGCCCTTTAAGATCGAATCCTCCAGGGCCAGATTATCCGGCCAACACTTGGGCCGGATTATCCGACCTAAAATCTGGGATTCTGTTATACACAGAACTAGGCCCGCGCGTCCCCAAACAACACCCCCACGAGGTGTACAAGGGACTTGTGTGCAAGAATAGATGTCTTAGGGGTATGGAAGGCTTAGGATTGAGAATGCCAAACTGAGATGGTACTAGACACTCAAAATTGCAAAATCCAAATCAAATAAAAGCCAAGATTGAGTGTGATTCCCATAAGAACATGAGAGAGCAAATAACATCCAAAAAGATCCAATTCTCCACAAGTGAGAGGGCGGTGGCCGAAGCCACCTTGTTGGAGTGTATGGTGTGACACCGCGAAGATATATCTTGGGTTCATGACCAATACTCATCAATAAGCTCACATATCACAACATAATATTAAGAGAAATGATATACTTGCTATTGGCATTATGGGGGGAGGGTTAGCCCAATAAGTTAGGACCACACTCCCCCTATATCCATGCCCACACCTAGACCAAACAAGGATTGAGATGTACGAGTGGGTGCATGGGTAATCAAGACAAGCTCCCGGAATCAATGATATTTAGCTCATTCCTCAAATAGCAGAATCTTGCTTCATCAAGTGGCTTTGTAAAAATATCCGCCAGTTGGTTCTTCGTGCTCACAAAAGATAGATCAATATCACCTCGAGAAACATGGTCACGAATAAAATGATTCCGAATCTCAATATGCTTCATCCTTGTGTGCTGAACTGGATTGTACGCAATTTTGATAGCACTTCCATTATCACATAAAAGAGGCACTTTGTCACACTTGACACCGTATTCCTTTAAAGTTTGCCTCATCCACAATAATTGAGTACAAGCGCTGGCAGCAGCAAGATATTCAACTTCGGCGGTGGAGAGAGATATACAATTCTGCTTTTTGGAGGACCAACATACAAGAGATCTTCCCAAGAATTGACAAGCTCCAAAAGTTGACTTCCGATCATCCTTATCACCAGCCCAATCTGAGTCAGTATAACCACATAAAGAGAAATTGGACCCTTGGGATACCAGAGACCAAAGTTGGGGGATTGAACTAAATATCGAAAGATCCTCTTGACCGCCACTAAGTGGCTTTCTTTAGGAGCTGCTTGATACCTTGCACACACTCCCACACTCAACACAATATCAAGTCTAGATGCACAGAGGTAAAGAAGAGAGCCGATCATGGACCGGTATACCTTTTGGTCCACATCTTTACCATGAGGGTTGAGTTCGAGATGACACTTTGTTTGCATCGGAGTAGCGACACCATTTAGATCCGTCATCTTGAATCTCTTGAGCATGTCTTGGATGTACTTTGCTTGATTAATAAAGGTTCCTTCTCTTAGTTGCTTGATATCGAATCCAAGAAAGAACCGTAATTCCCCCATCATAGACATCTCAAACCTCTCAGTCATAAGCTTTGAAAATCCATCGTTAAAAGCTTTGTTAGTAGAACCAAAAATGATATCGTCTACATATAGTTGACATACGAAGAGCTCCCCCTTAACCTTCTTAGTAAAAAGAGTGGGGTCGATTTGCCCAACTTCGAAGCCACGATCTAACAAAAGCTCTTTAAGGTGCTCATACCACGCACGTGGGGCTTGTTTAAGGCCATAGAGTGCCTTATCGAGTTTGTAGACATGGTTCGGGAAGTTAGAATCCTCAAACCCCGGGGGTTGGTTTACGTATACCAACTCATGTAGAGGACCGTTAAGCAAGGCACTCTTGACGTCCATTTGCTGCAACTTAAAATTGTTATGAGCAGCATAAGCAAGTAGGATACGGATGGACTCAAGACGAGCCACAGGAGCATAGGTCTCGCCGAAGTCGATGCCCTCAACTTGGGAGTAACCTTGTGCCACAAGTCTTTCCTTGTTACTCACAACAATGCCATTCTCATCTTGCTTGTTCTTGAAAATCCACTTGGTGCCGATAACATTGCGACACTCTTTGGGTTTCTCCACTAGTTTCCAGACTTTGTCGCGCTCGAAATTGTTCAATTATTCATGCATAGCAACAACCCAGTCTGAGTCTTCAAGAGCTTCAAAGACCTTCTTAGGTTCCACCATGGAGATATGAGCTTGATGCGCACCAAAACTGGCCAATTCTCTTCTAGTAGACACCCTTCATCGAAGATCACCAACAACCTTGTCGAGAGAGTGACCCCTCAACTCAAGGTTACGATCAGCCCGAGCCTTGCGACGAAGTTCAATAAGTTTGATGTCTCTTGGTGGAGGAGATTCATCACTTGAGTCTTCATTGGAGGCATTTTCTCTGCCTTGATCAGTAGCTGGAACATCAGTAGTAGGTGGTGGAGATGCATGCCCTTGAGGTGAGTCCATAGCCATAACAGGAGGCTGCAGAACTGGAGAGTCAGGGCCGGATAATCTGGCCGATGAAGAGGACTTGCAGCAGCATCATCAGGAAGTCTGGGACTCGCTTGAACTAGCGAGGAGCCGGATAATCCGGGGTCAGCCGGAAAATCTGGCCTAGAGCTTGTGTTGATATCTTCACCACTAGGAGCTGCATGGACAGCTGGAGCGGGGTGGCCGGATAATCCGGTATCCACCGGAAAATCCGGCCTGGAGCTTTCTAGAGCATCTTGACCTTTAGCATTTGATGGAAGTGGTGTAGAAGTTGCCCTCGTGGTTGGAGCATGTTGCGTATGTGTAGATGAGGGCTCTATATGAGTAGAGCATTGTCCTTCCCGGTCCACCACAAGGGGTTCCTCAATGGGGCGGAAGAATCTCACGCCCATTCTTCTTATGGCATCTTGGGGTATTTCAACATCTGCATCACAAACACCAACTTGCTCCGCACTGGAACCGTCATTTTCCTCGAACAGCACACTACAAGATTCTACAATAGTTCCGGAGAGCTTATTGTAGACTCTATAAGTGTGGGATTTGGCACCATAACCAACAAAAATACCTTCTAGAGCCTTAGATTCAAACTTAGACAAACGAACTCCTTTAATAAGAAAGAAACACTTACACCCGAATACCCGAAAGTATGAGATGTTTGGCTTGTTACCGGTAAGTATTTCATACGGAGTCTTGTCCAAAATCTTGCGGAGGTATAACCGGTTGGATGAATGACAAGCAGTAGAGATTGCTTCAGCCCAGAAGTTATATGGAGATTTGAATTTGGCCAACATTGATCTTGCCATGTCCATTAGAGTCCGATTCTTCCTCTCGGCTACACCATTTTGTTGAGGGGTGTACGCAGCGGAATATTGATGTCTTATCCCCTCTTCACTTAGGAACTCATTTAAGGTGTAGTTCTTGAACTCCGAGCCGTTATCACTCCTTATAGCCAGAATGGGGACATTGTGTTGACGTTGAACCTCGTTGGCGAAGTCGATGACAGTTTGTTGAGTTTCACTCTTCAACTTGAAGAAATAAACCCACGTGTATCTTGAGTAATCATCAACAATCACTAGACAATACTTCTTCCCACCGAGGCTTGCATGAGATGGAGGTCCGAAGAGGTCCACATGAAGGAGCTCCAAGATCCTTTTTGAAGAGATAATGGTTTTCCTTCGATGAGGTGAATCATGCATTTTCCCTTCAACACACGCCCTGCAAACACGATCTTTGGCAAAAGAGACATTTTCTTTTAGTCCAAGAATGTGGCCACCCTTGTGGAGACTTTGCAAAGTTCTCATATTGACGTGGGCTAGTCGGTGATGCCACAGCCAACCCGCGTCAGCCTTTTCGAAAAGACACATCGGACCTGTAGTGGTTTTCCCCGAAAAGTCTACCACGTACAGGTCGTTTTCGACATATCCCACGAAAGCTTTTTTTAGAGACTTGCTCCACAAGAGTACCACCAAATCAGCATCAATGTAAACTGCAAAGCCCATCTTACCAAGGGCACGGACAAAAAGTAAGTTATACCCGAGGGTCTCAACAAGCATGACGTCCACGAGAGAGATATCGTGAGCCACCACAACTTTGCCGAGACCCAATACCTCAGATTTTGACTTGTCACCATAGGAGACGGTAATATGATCAAGGTTCGGCCGCATCTCCGTGATGATCTCCTTGCTTCCGATCATATGACTCGTACAACCGCTATCGAGTACCCATTTAGAACCACCGGAAGCATAGCCCTGCAAGAGAATTACTTCTTGGTTTTAGGTACCCATTTTTCAATGGGTCCTCTCATGTTAGTAACAAGGGTCTTGGGAACCCAAATAGACCAAGGAATGTAACAATCATAAGGCCCTACATAACTAGCATAAACATCACCATAAGAATCACAATATAGTTCGAAGTTAGGATTGTTGATCCCTGCAAAACCATCATAATTAGTCTTGTCATTGGTAATGTTGCTAGTCTTTGATTGAGCAGTCTTGTTCTTCTTGTTCTTCTTGTTTTTCTTGCTCTTTATCTCGGGTATGTAACCAAGACCTTCTTTACTGTTGTTTGACCTTTGCCTGCTCAGTATCTCATCAATAACCCCTTTACCTTTGTGTTGAGAACTCCTTGCAAGATCTTCTTTTCCAAAGGATGAAGATGAGGTACTTGGTACATTATACCATTTCAATTGAGTTTGGAGATGGTCATGAGACTCATTTAGAGTAGAATGATCACTCTTCAATGCCTTGTGAGCACTTTCAAGATCATCAAACTTCTCCAAAAGTCTAGCATGAACATCCCCAAAATCAATCTTTTCTTTCTTTAGTTTATTTACCTTGGCAAGGGCATGGTCACGTTCTTTAATGAGATGAGCTACAGCTTCTTCTTGTGACTCCTCTAGGGATTCGAGTCTTTCTTCCAAAGAAACTCGAGTTTCCTCTTCCTCTTCCAAGGCATTCTTCAAAGAGGCTATCTCCAAAGCATCTTCTCTTTCAATTCTGCCCTTTTCTTCAAGGAGATCTTCGGCTCGAGCAAGTTGACTCATAAGAGTATCAAAATGGAGTTTGTGCTCACCTTGTAGGTTAGTGAAAAAAGTATCCAAGGCAATAACTTCTTCTTTCATTTCAAGACTGTCATGATCATCCATATCCAAAATTATGTTAGTCTTAGAAAATGAGGAGTTAGAAGTCGATACCTCGGATCCTCTTACCATTAGGCAAGTGGCGTTGTTGTTGATGGCATTCTCGTTCGGCGAGTCGAAGAGAGAGGAGGGAGTCGATGTGGTGGCTATAGCAGCCACTTCGCGGGAACTATCATCATCCTCTTCATCTTCACTTGCAGTGGAGTATTCCTCTTGAGCTACAAGGACCATCTTGAGTTGCTTCTTGAAAGGACCATTCTTCTTAGCAAATGGCTTCTTCTTAGGAACTTTGGATTTCTCTTTGAGAATGAGCCTGCCACCATTGTCTTCTCTATTTTCATAAGGACACTCGGCTACAAAGTGCAGTCTATCTCCACAGTTGAAGCAAGTTCTCAATCTTGGGCCACTTTCTCTTCTTCCATTTGACCCGTTCTTGCGCTCAAGTTCAGACTTGGCTTTGGCAGGGTCCTTCCAAAAGTTCCTTGCATAGAATGCCATGTACTCACCATGAGCACGTTTGACCTCATCGGGGCAGTCCATGGATATCCTCTCAAATGCTCCTTCATCATCCTCTTGCTTAGCAATATTGGCTTTGAGAGCCACATTGACACCCTTTTGCATTCCAATGGCCCATGCACGGGCATCTTCAACATTCTTTGCCGCCACTTTGAATGACGCCATTTCTTGCATGACTTCATTCGATTTCATTTGATGATAGTTGTGTCTACCTTGCAAGCTCTTCAAATCCGTCGGTTCGAAAGGCATTAAGGCACTCACATACTTCCTTTTTATCCATGCATCATCAATGTGACTGGCCCCATGCTTCCGAAATGTTGTTGCGATGCCCTTGAGTCTTCTATACATGTCCTCATGGTTTTCACCATCCAACATGTAGAATCCCTCAGCTTCGTTACTAAGGGCATCATACCGGTTTCTTCTCATGCTTTCATTTCCAACAAAAAGGTATGTAAGAGCATCCCACGCCTCTTTAGCCGTGTTGAGATGTTCAATGTGTGGCATGTCCTTGGGACCCACACCTAGCTGTATCATGTGGAGAGCAGTGGCATTCAACTGGCTATCCACAACTTCCCTTCTTGTAAGATTGGTTTGATCTCCAACATGAAGACCTTCTTCAATGATCCTCCACAATTCAATAGAGGAGCTGCAAACATGAGATTTCATTAGAAATTGCCATTGGTTAAAAGAAGATGCAGTGAGCTTGGGTGGATCACCCCTATTGTTTATATGAGGATGAGGGATAGGTGGGTCGGGGGAATATACGTGGCGAACCTCACTATATTCCTCCTTGCCACATCCCTTTTTGGAGGTGGAACCATTTAGTTTTTCACCTTCCACATCATCATCCTTAGATCCGATGTTACCCTTTTCCTTAGATGATGGTGAGGGAGCCTCAGAGGAGGATGGAGATGGGGCTATGGATGATGTAAGGCGAGCAATCATTTGATTCATCTCCTCCATCTTGGCCTCAAAGGATTTCAACAAGGTTGTTTCCAACGACTTGAGATCATCCATTGTGACCTTATCCACAACCTCATTTCCATCATCCCTGGCACCCATACTACTCTTAGGCGGTTGAGCCCAAATTAACAGCCGGGGCTTTGATACCAATTGAAATGGATCGTATGGGCACCTAGAGGGGGGGTGGGTGAATAGGTGCTACACCAATTTTTAATTCTTTTTCAATTTTAGGCTTAACACAAAGGTAAATTCTCTAGATAAACTAATGTGTGGAATTTCCCTATATGCAAACCTATCTACTAGCGAGTAAGGAGCGAGTGGAAGAGGAACGAGTGAACCGAAGTGAAGCACACGGAGACACAGGATTTGTTTGACCGCAGTTCCTTCCTTGTTAAGGGAAGTATGTCTGCGTTGGAGGGGTGGGCGGTACTAAGACCACCACGCCACAAAAGGCCTCACCCTGTTCTCCGATGGATCTCGCCACAACAGGCCTGATCCACCTTCCACTACAGGTACCCTTCGAGGCGGGCACCGGCGCCTTTACACAACTAGCGGGGCAACAACTCCACAACAACTTGGAGGCTCCCGAAATGACAACAAGCTGCCACAAGAACAAAGTTGTCAAATACAATAACACGATCTAGGTATTAACGAGAATACTAGATTAGGGATTTCTCCAAGTGAATGGAGAGGAGTTGAAGCGCTTGATTATTGATGTTGATGATGAACTTCTCCTCCTTCAATTCCACCAAAGTTCAAGACCTTAGGGTGGTTGAAGTGGGAGATCGAGATTTAGAGCTCTTGCATAGGGTCTGGTCAAATTCAAATGAATCAAGAGTTCTGGACATTGGGGAAGAAGGGGTACTTATACCCCTTCCAAAAACCAGCCGTTGCACACTTTGGGGGCCGGATTATCCGGCCCAAGTGAGGGCCGGATTATCCGGTCTGGGGAAACTCCGCCCCAGACTCGCGCCGAGCTTGCCCTTGATCAACTTCTAGGGGCCGGATTATCCGGCCCTATGCGAAGGCCGGATTATCCGGCCTGGGGAAGAAAAACCGCCCTAGTTCGGATTTTCTGGTAGAAAATCCGACCGGATACAGAGCGACGCGCCTTGGCTCCTTTTGATCGAAAACTGGGGGACGGATTATCCGGCCCTTGCGAAACCCGGATTATCCGGCCTGGGGAGGAAAAACTGCCCCAGTTCGGATTTTCCGGGAGAAAATCCGACTGGACACAGAGCGACGCGCCTTGGCTTCCTTGAGAAATGAAGTAGGCCAGATTATCCGGCCCTTGGAGGGGCGGATTATCCGGCCCCCCTCAAAACTTCCTGCACACTTAGCACACATGAAAAGTCTCCATAGTATTGTTATCTAACACGCAAAACATAGGAAAACATGAAATGTTCTTTCAAAGACCTCGAGGCGGAAAGAAAAGAAAGAGGGAGAATAAGGAAAAATGGAGAAATCTTTTTGTGTTTTTTAAGAGAGGAACTTTTAAAGAATAGAAAATTGGCGGCAAAGCTCGGCTAGAAATTTTTGAAAGCAAAATAGAAAGAACTAAAAATAAAGTGTTGGGGAAACCAACACGGGTGCTTATAAACTCAAATAAAAACACAACCTCTAAATAAAAGCAAATAAACACCAAATAAAGATACATGAGGAAACTTCCCCAAGCTTAGGCTTTTGCAAGCCCTTCAAATCAGTGTGGTAGCGGGGAAAGTCGTTACTCTAGTTTGCAAATTGAGTTGAAAGGTTACTTGTAGATTCTCGGAGGTTCAAAGAGAGGCTATGCCTCCTCTCCACAGTCCCTCCAAGTCCTTGGAAATCTTGGTATGTGGAAAACCGGGTTTGTGGCTGCTCCTCTTGGTAAGGAACTTCTTGCTCCTTGATACGTTGCAAACGTATCTATAATTTTTGATGTTCCATGCTTGGTTTTTATCTACTTTCTTATGTTTTGTCCACACTTTGGAGTATTTTTATACACTTTCTTGGACTAACCTATTAACAAGATGCCATAGTGCCAGTTGTCTGTTTTCTGTTGCTTTTGGTTCCAGGAAAGTCAGAAAATGAATATTCTCGGAATTGGATGGGACAAAAGCCCAAGTTAGTTTTTCATCGAGGGGGACATAGAGCCAAAATATGAGACGGAGAGGGGCCAGAGGGCCGCCACACCACCTGGCCGCGCGACCAGGCCTGGCCCGTGCCAGGGGGTGGTGTGACCGCCTAGGGCACCCCCTCGGCCTCCCCTTTCACCTATAAGATGCCTCTGATACAGAAACCCTAAGGACCTGATCAAAATTCCACGAAAGAGTCTATAGCCGCCGTCATCTCCATCCCTAGATTGGGAGGGATCTGAAGCTCTTGAAGTGATATACATGTTATTGATGTGTAGTTGACTAGTACTCGCAGTAGCACCTGGGTATTTGATACAAGATCGATTGCTAATATATGTAACTCGATTTAGGGACTACGGAACAAGCAATAGCTAGCAAGGGATAAGGTCATGATGCGTGTCGGCAATGGATCAAGAGTTGATGTGATCACCGTCGGAACGTTGCCTCTCCATATGCCGTCAGGATTAGCGATAAATCTAAATAATTGTTATTCGGTGCCTGGACTGAGCATGAACATTGTATCTGGATCATGTTGGATGCGAAGTGGTTATTCATTTAAGCATGAAAACAATGTATGTTCGATTTATATGAATGATATCTTTTATGGTCATGCACCTATGATGAATGGTTTATTTCTGTTGGATCTCGATAATAGTATTACGCATATTCACAATATTGATGATAAAAGGATTAAATTTGATGATGATATATCTGCATATATGTCGCACTGCCATCTAGGTCATATTGGCGTTAAACACATGAAGAAACTCCATTCTAATGGAATTTTGGAATCGCTTGATTTCGAATCATTTGATACATGTGAGCCATGCCTTATGGGCAAGATGAGTAGAACACTGTTTTCCGAATCAATGGAACGGGTGACAGATTTATTGGAAATCATACATACTAATGTATGTGGTCCAATGAGTGTGTCGGCGCGTGGTGGATATCGTTATTTTGTTACTTTCATAGATGATTTGAGTAGATACGGGTATATCTATTTGATGAAACACAAGTCTGAAACCTTTGAAAAGTTCAAGGAATTTTAGAATAAAGTGGAAAATCATCGTAATAAAAAGATCAAATTTCAACTGTCCGACCGTGGAGGAGAGTATCTTAGTTACGAGTTTAGCGCACATATGAAATATTGTGGAATAGTTTCACAACTCACGTCTGCCGGAACACCACAACGTAATGGTGTGTTGGAACGTCGTAATCGTACTTTATTGGATATGGTTCGATCCATGATGTCTCTGACTGACTTGCCACTGTCATTTTGGGGTTATGCACTGGAAACCACTACATTCACTTTAAATCGGGCACCATCTAAATCTATTGAAACGACATCGTATGAATTGTGGTTTAGAAACAAACCTAAGCTATCATTTCTTAAAGTTTGAGGATGCGATGTTTATGTGAAGAAACTTCAGTCTGATAAACTCAAACCCAAAGCGGAAAAATGCATCTTCATAGGATACCCTAAAGAAACAATTGAGTATTCCTTCTATCACAGATCCGAGGGCAAAGTTTTTGTTGCCAAGAATGGATCCTTTCTTGAGAAGGAGTTTCTCGCGAAAGTTGTGAGTAGTCGAAAGGTAGAACTCGAAGAGGTTATTGAACCTTCTCTTCATGAAACAGCAAGTGGCGCAGCGCCAGAAATTGTTCCGGAGTTGACTTCACTGAATGAAGAGGGAACTAATGATAATGATCATGACACTCCAAAAGAGGACACTACCGAACCTCACAGGTCAAGCAGGACACATGCAACTCCTGAACTATACGGAAATCCTGTTATGGATTTCATGGTTGATGAAATAGATGACCCTACGACGTATGAAGAAGCGATGATGAGCCTGGATTCCAACAAATGGCTAGAAGCCATGAAATTCGAGATGGAATCCATGTATGAAAACTAGGTTTGGACCTTGGTGGACTTACCTCATGACCGAAAGGCCGTTGAGAATAAATGGATTTTCAAAAGAAAAACCGATGCTGATGGTAATGTTACCATCTATAAAGCTCAACTTGTTGCAAAGGGGTTTCGACAAATTCAAGGAGTTGACTATGATGAGACATTCTCTCCCGTAGTGATGCTAAAGTCAGTTAGGATTATGTTAGCATTTGCTGCATATTTCGATTATGAGATATAGAAAATGGATGTAAAAATTGTGTTCCTCAATGGTAATATTGAAGAAGAGTTGTATATGATACAACCAAAGGGTTTTGTCAATCCTAAGTATACTGAAAAGGTATGCAAGCTTTAGCGATCCATCTATGGACTGAAGCAAGCATCCCGGAGTTGGAATCTTCACTTTGATGAGGTGATCAAAGAGTCTGGATTTGTCCAAACTTATGGAGAGGCTTGTATTTCAAGAAAGTGAGTGGGAGAAATGGGGAATATCTAATACTATATGTGGATGACATATTACTGATAGAAATGATGTAGATGTTTTAAACAGTGTTAAGAGTTATCTAAACAGCAAATTTTCGATGAAGGACCTTGGTCAAGCGTCATACATATTAGGCATAAAGATCTATAGAGATAGATCAAGACGCCTAATAGGGCTATCACAGAGTACATACCTTGATAAGATTTTAAAGAAGTTTAAAATGGACGAAATTAAGAAGGGGTTCTTACCTATGTTGCAAGGCAAGACATTGAGTAAGACTCAAAGTCCGGCTACGGCGAAAGAAATAGAGATAATGGATAAGATCCCCTATGCTTCAGTCACAGGCTCTATAATGTACGCCATGCTATGTACAAGGCCGGATGTGGCACATGCTATTAGTTTGACTAGTAGGTACCAATCTGATCCAGATTCGGAACACTCGGTAGCGGTCAAGAATATCCTTAAGTACTTAAGAAGAACTAAGGATATGTTTATTGTATACGGAGGTGAAGAAGAGATGGTCACTAATTGTTATGTCTATGCTAGCTTTGACACCGATCTGTATGACTCTAAGTCTCAATCCGGATACGTATTTCTCATGAACGGAGCAACATTTAGTTGGAGGAGCTGCAAATAACCTGTGGTGACAAGATCGACAATGGAGGCGGAATATATTGCTACTTCAGAAGCATCGCAGGAAGCGGTTTGGGTGAAGGAGTTCATGACCTAACTAGGTGTGGTTCCTAGTGTGTTGGACCCAGTGGTGATCTATTGTGACAACAATGGAGCCATAGCCAACGCTAATGAACCAAGGTCTCACAAGAATTCTAAGCATATTAAGCGTCGGTTTCACTCCATTAGCGAGCATGTCAGGGATGGAGATATAAAGATTTGTAAAATACACATGGATCTCAATGTAGCAGATCCGTTGACTAAAGTTCCCCCTAGGGAAAAACATGATCAACACCAGAACTCCATGGGTGTTAGATTTATCACTATGTAACTAGATTATTGTCTCTAGTGCAAATGGGAGACTGAAGGGAATATGTCCTGAGAGGCAATAATAAAGTTGTTATTATATGTATTCCAAGTATATGATAGATGTTTATTTTATATGCTATAATTGTATTAATTGGAAACATTAATACATGTGTGTTTAATAAACAAATATAAAGTTCCTAGTTATGCCTCTCTTATAAACTAGCTCGTCGATTAACAAGATGGTCAAGGTTTCCTGATCATGGACATTGGATGTTGTTAATAACGAGGTCAAAACATTGGTGAATGATGTGATGAACATTCATCTGAAGTATAGCATTACGATCAAATTCATTGTGTTTATATTGCTATAACATCATACGAAGTAATCCTAGTCCTTAGACCATGAGATCATGTCAATCACTGACACTGGAAGAGTATCTTGATAACATCAAACGTCACACCGTGAAAGGGTGACTATAAAGGTGGGTTCAGTTCTATGAAGATTTTTTATAGATGCTCATGGATCAAGAGTGGGATTTGTCCAACCCGATGACGGATAGATGTACTCTGGGCCCTCTCGGTGATATCACATTGAGATAGCTTGTAAGCAAGTGATGTGATCACTAGAATAATATATCATAGGAACGAGAAAAGAGTGCATGTCGGTAATAGGATCAAACTACATATAGAGATTTCGATGATCAAATCCCAGACAGGTAATATATCAAAATACAATCGGATTTAGTTACTAGGGTTAAAGGTTCTCATGATCAAAGAAGTCATCGTTGAATGTATAGGAGTCAGTATGGATCTCTCGGTCTCGCTTCTGATTATTGATATGAGAGGGGTCTCGATCATGTCTGCATTATTCGAGAACCGTAGGGTGACACACTTAAGGGATACCAACACCATTTGGACCAAATATGTTCTAGACAAAAGAATTACAAAGCACTGGAATTATTTCAATGGACACCAGAGTTGTTCCAGGTGAAATTGCTGAAATTGGTTCTACATGTGATATTGAAATGTTGCAGGGGGTTTTATGTGAATATTTGTTAATTAAAGTAATTAACAAAATTCTGAACAAAATAAATAAAAGAGTTTTATTAAATGAGATTTGCGTTAAATTTGATGGAAATTTAATGCATGTGAGTGGGAATTTGAGTGGAAGCAAAATTGACGAGAGTGGAGCTTCACCACATGAAGTGGGGGCACCTCCTCTTGGCCGCCGGCCATGGGAGGGGCTGCCCTCCTCTCCTCCCTCTCAATGCACACCTCCTCGTGAAGGATCTCTCTCCCCCTCTAAAATTATTCCCCCATGGTCTTGGATTCGCGAGATACATGTTCTCGGTGGCATTTCATCTGGAAGGAGTTGCTGCTTCTGCTACATTGTTAGAGTGAGGAGGTGGAGGTTGTTCAGTGGCCTAAACGTGTGTGTGATCACGGATACGCTGCTGAGTTGCGGTGCTGGACTTGTTCTCGATCCTGAGATCAGCAAGCATTTAACTACATCATCCACGAGTTCAACCTTGTTACACTTTGTAGGTCTACAAGGGTATGTTCTCTGTGGATGTATATTCACCCGTAATTTATATCTGGTAGATAGATCTTGGTGCTTAGTAGTTCCCATCGTAGGATTTTTTTTTGTTTTCTATGCTGTGAACCCAACACTCCGTCCCATTCTAGATCTCATGGTTAACGCGTATTATGCGATGCTAGAATCACTATTGTCATGGGTTATTAAGTTCTATCTGATAGACTCCACGGCACATGGAACCCTATATTCCATTGCTATCTATAGTAAATTACCACCACTTAAGATGATAACCAATATTTCATATTATTGTGAAAATAATATTTTTGACTCCTTTTTGAACATAGGTGATAACACAACAAGTTGTATAAACTATGGAAAACACATCAAAGGACATGACAAAGTGATGGAATTACCTTGTGACCGCAAGGTAGTGAAGTATGATGCTTCCACTTGACCCTGAGCTCTTGTTTTTACAAAACACCATCATTGTTCGGTAAGAACAATATTTAAAGAAGCAATGATGAATTCTGCATAGTAATGTCATGCAATACTTTATTCTAGTTTAAAACCCTTGTTTAAGTGTTTTACCCACATAATAAGACTTAAAAGATCCTTTTTAAGATGTGCAATTATTTATAAATACATATGATTAACTTTTACTTAGAAAATAATTTTGAAGAATCAATATATGGCAAAACAATTATTTATTTTAATAAATAGATAAAAGAGAATTTATCACTTTAGAAATTCTAAAACCATTTGAAATATTATACTTAGTATTTTTCTAGTAAATTATACTTTTTTAAGATCCTAAAATTGATTTTTATTTATTTTTAAGTATTAACCTTTTTTTATAAAATTCCATAAAGAACTACTGCCTTTAAATATTCTACTTAAGTTTTATTATTTCAAGAGACAATTTAATATTTTCTTGAATAACTTATATTTTTTTGAGCATTTAGAGATATCACATGTATTTTTCTGATTTGTCTTTATTTTTCTAGAGCCTAAATACTCTCAAGGGTTGATGCATGTAAAATGCATCCATTAACTTTGTAGTTTATTGTACCAAAATCCACATTATCTTGCAACTTTATTATATTTATTGGGACTAACCTACTAATAGTTGCAAAAATGCACAAGTTATTATTTCATACTTTTTTGTGTAAGAAATACGCGAATATGGAAGGAACCGGTCATTATGGCGAAATTCGAAGTTTCCTAAAATTTGTCCCTGTAAAACAATTTTTGAAGATTGCCACAGAAGCCCCTAAATATGACATCAAATGGAAAAAATAGTCAAAACATGAAAGTTGTGGATAATTTTACGCTGATGATCCTAAACATAAACTTTGCCTCAATCAAAGTTTGGACACGACTTTTATCCCTGGATTACTGAAGGGTATACAAGCAGTTTCAGAATTCCTAGAGTTTGTGATGTGATTGACTTCAACTCTTCCCATACTTGATGGATTCGTCCAAGTCATGATCCAAGGAGCTCCCAAAGGACATAGGGGAACCCTATGAAGGTTCTAGAGGTGCCCAAGAGTTGTTGGATCAAAGGGTCATCCATCCCATGGTTTAGATTGCATCTCCACCTCTATATATTGAGGGGAGACCCTATTTCTGGAGACATCCATCCATAGCCACGAAATTCCTCCCTCTCGGAAGACACCAAGAAGGGGGAGGAGCTCCTCCACACCAGCACCATCTCCAAGGAAGAATAGGGCAAGGGGCCTCTATCCCCAGGGCAGCCGTCGCCCTAGGGAGGCGCCGGGGTGCCGACGCCACCTCTCCTCCTTCACCAACATCTCCTAATCACTCTCCATGATGAGAGGGGAGTACTCCACCCCCTGTACTATGGTTTTGTGGTGGTAACTTAATCTAATCTCTCTATGTATGATCATTGTTGAAGTCCATATAATGTGCCTTGCATGAGTATGGATCTATCTATGTAATTCCTATGGTGGATAGTGTGGTATGAGATAATACTTGTTATGCATTACTATTGTGATGGATCTTTTATGGTTTGTCATACTTTGGAAATACGCTATGATGCATGCAATGGTTTGATCTATACAAAATGCCTTGTTTATCCATGTCATGAGGTGATTAACACCACCAAGTGGAGGTAGATGAGAGAGATGTGGTAGTGCACACAACATATGAATCATTGCACTGGTGTTTGGAATGTTTTCCATTAAGAAGTATGATGTATGTACGTAATGGGTGACCGAGTAACAATGATATATGTATTGAGTGACACAATGCAGCCAAACATCCTTTATCTAGGGGTAAAAGGGGGAAGTATGATGTGTGGTGTGATAATAACCAAATTTTAGCCTTATTACAAGGGTGACCTAGCAGCACAAAGGAATACTTTTTTCAACTATGTGTTTTAAGACATGTAGCCACCATAAAGTTACCCTTAAAACATGACAATTGTGTGTACTTTTATTATCTATAACATGATCATCACGATAGATAGAGAGAGAGGATTGAGTGAACCCATGAACCCATGTTCATTGTTCCTATAAAAGAAAACCTTTTCCTTGTCATCTTACATTGAAGAGGATTGGGACACTTTTACATTCTTGCTTTGTTACATTACACTTCCAAACCTTAAATCAACCACCTTGTTCCTTAAACTTGTTTAGTGCATAATTAACTAAAACTTGTGACACTTTAGTTGTAGAGAATAGATGGTTTTTCCTTCTTACTCATGCGGATCAATACCCTACTTTCACAATGAGAGGTACTACAGTGATCCCCTGCTCTTGTAGGTTATTATGGGTATAGTTGGAATTTCTAATTTTATTAAAAACTCAATATTTCTTTATTTAACTGGACTTAACCCGTGGTCCAGCCCAGCCTGGCCTATTTGGCCCACTCCGGCCCACTAGGTTGGCAAGCCAACCCAGTCCCTGGCTCACGCTCGACCTAACCTAATCCTCGCTCGCTCGCTTCACTCCTCTTCTCTCTCTCTAGCGATGTTGTGGTGCTTCCACCATCGCCTCTCGATCCCAGCGAGCCTCGGCCGTCCTAGTTGCTGTCGCCGCCCTTGCTGACTAAGCATACACTGCTGCATCGACTGGTCCACTCTAATTCGTTATGCGCGCTCTCGCCTATCCGCATTGACCCCACACTAGCGATTAGGGTTTCAACCCTTCTTGTTGTGTCGTGCACCAGTGGCTTCGTGGAGATGCTCTGGTGGTCTGGCAACGTGGTGATCACCAGTGCCGCCAACCTCGCTCTCCTACAACTACTGGCGCGCCTCAACATCGGCTCCCACCATGTCATCGTGTTGTGGCTGTCGTCGGTTCATGCCTCTACTTCCCCTTCTAAATCCTAGTGAGGACCACGGGTAAGCCCCCTCCCTTTTCTTCCTCTCTCAATCTCTCTTTGTATTGTCATGCTTAACCCTAATTGGGATTTTTCATGTGTTAGGGTTCCTCCCCTCTTTCACTGGTACTCTCAATCCTAGCAATAGCTTGCCTAATATGATGGCTACTCCTATTGTATAGTAATGGATTTGGCCTTGTGGATTACTTAGTAAAGATGAATGTTGTGTTATGTTAAACTGTTTATGATGTTTCACTAGTTGCAGTACTAAGTGTTCCATGTTGATTACACTCTACTACCGATACTTGTGTGTGGCTAGTAATAGCCATAATATACCAAACCTTGTGGACATTATACTGGAATGATGTTCTTTAGTCTTTGTATTTATCCTGTTCAAGCTATTGTGAGAAATACTGATCTTGTCCAAGTGTTAGTAACTGGATGTTACTTATCCAGGCCCTTAGTACCTATCTTGAGTATTGGAGATTGTTTCTATGATCCACTGGTTAACAGCGAAGAAGATTTATGAGGTATTCTAGATGATTCAATAAGGATTTAATCCTTATCAGAGCAAATGATTTAGCAACTTGATTTGCTGAGATGCTTTTGTATTGTCAGTATGACAGAAATAGGCTTATAAATGATTCCTAGGATCCCAGGAAGATGATTTGCTCAAGTTATATTTGGTAGAGCATTTGGAATGGCTTCCACTTCTAGCCATGCCATTTTGGTGCCTCCCTAGTGGAGTGTGCATAGTGGTGTGCTAGTTTAGTGTGATCAGCTAGTCTTATGTTAGCTTTACTTGTCACTTGCCTATGATGCTGAAGTCTGAGGCTCTCTTTCTGAAGAAAGAACATGTGCCTGTGTTGTCAAATATATGTTCTAGGATGAACCTAGCATACCACTTGTATGCAGGTCTGAGAACAACACTTAAACATGTCCTTCCAATCAAATATGGATTAGCACCAAGAATATGCAAGGATTTGGCTGTCCACCTATTAAGTAGACTAGATAGATGCTTTCTTGATGATGTGGTGGTTTCTTTGGTGCCCTTGCTTCTTGTTATGATCTTGTCCAGCTCCTCCCTATGAGTTTCTTGGCTTGCTCCTCCTTTCTCTAGCTCCTAGCTTGCCCTTCCCCAACACTTGATCCACCCCTCCTTCTGTGACCATGGTTGGTTTATTGGCTACTGGATTGTAGTGGGTTTGTTGGTGATCTGGTGAAAAACAATGGTAGAATCATGGTGTTGTTCTTGCTGTTCTTAGGTTGTGGAAAATCATTAGCAGAGAGAGCTCTCTCATATTTCGGTTGTGACTTTATCCTCCTGCTGCTGTTACCTGGTGTCGATAGCACACTAGCATGCAGTTGTGTGAGTTGTGTGTCAGTGTGATGTGTTGTGCTGTGGATCAGGTCAAGTAGTTACTATTGAGTGCTGATTTTACTTTACCCCCTATTTGGTGAAACTTGCCCCTTCTTTCTAATGCTTTTTATGTTGTTCGAAGGCTAATTACTAAATAAGAACAATAGCTATGTTTGGTGAAACTTTCCCCTTTATCTTTTTAGCTCAATATTGTGACAAAACAGTGCATTACACTATTATACTAAGAGCAAAATACTAATATTAATCTTTTGTGTCCTTTTTGTCTTCTTTGTTTACTTGCAGGTGCAAAACAACATAAGGAAAAGATAAGAATATCAGAAGACTAGTTTAGGAAAGTGATACGTCATAAACGTATCTATAATTTTTGATGCTCCATGCTTGTTTTGTATCAACTATCTTATGTTTTGTCTACACTTTGAGGCATTTTTATACATTTTCTGGAACTAACCTATTGACAAGATGCCACAGTGCCAATTGCCTATTTTCTGCTATTTTTGGTTTCAGAAAAGCTAGTAAGGAAATATTCTTGGAATTGGACGAAACAAAAGCTGAAGTTCCTATTTTTTCCGACACAAGACAGAGTCCAAAGAAGAGACGGAGGAGGACACCGAGGCGGCCACACCCTATGGTGGCGTGGGTACCCCCTACGCGCTCCACCAGGTGGTGTGGTCCCCTTGGTCCTCCACCTACCTTGCCCCTTCGCCTATATATTCCCCCCGAGATGAAAACCCTAGAAACCAGATCAGAATTCCACGAAAAGTTCCACAGTGCCGCCATCACCGAAGAGGAGATTCGGGGGACAGAAGTCTCTATTTCGGCACCCTGCCGGGACGGGGAAGTGCCCCAGAGCCATCTCCATCGAATCCACCGCCATCTCCATCGCCGTTGCTGACTCCTATGATGAGGAGGGAATAGTTCTCTCTCGAGGCTAAGGGCTCTACCGGTAGCTATGTGTTCATCTCTCTCTCTATGCGTGATCTTATTGAGATCATGAGCTTTGTAATCTAGTTGAATAAGTAGATCTATTATGCTACTCAAGTGCTTTAATTAATCTCTTCTTATCCCCACATGTGTGAAGTTGATAGTGTGCACACCGTGTGGCACTTAGGCTAAGGTTACATAAATACTTATCATGAGTATAATTTGAGTTGGATGTCTCTATGAGATTGTGGTATTTGTCGGAACCATCTAGCGCTCAAGGTGATAGTGAGGGGTTATCTAGATGGGAAATGCAAACTTTAAGGTGTGCTGTTATAGCCCTACATCGTCCAACCGAGAGTAGTTCGAGGTAGCATAATGAAGAGAAGATATTTATATGAGTGTCCACTAGTGAAAGTATGATCCCTAGGCCTTGTTTCTAAGCATTGAAACACTGTTTATAATCAGTCATGTTACATGTTTGCTTGCTGCCACTCTTATTTCAGATTGCAATTACCACTTATAGTCATCCATATTACTTGTATTTCAATATTTCTTCGCCGAACTAGTGCACCTATACACCTGACAAGTGTATTGGGTGTGTTGGGGACATAAGAGACTTCTTGTATGTTGATTGCAGGGTTGCTTGAGAGGGATACCTTTGACCACTTCCTCCCTGAGTTCGATAAATCTTGGGTGATCCACTTAAGGGAAACTTGCTACTTTTTTACAAACCTCTGCACTTGGAGGCCCAACACTGTCTACAAGAATAGAAGCGTGAGTAGACATCAAGCTATTTTCTGGCGCCGTTGCCGGGGAGGTAAGGTAAAAGGTACTCACATCCTCTGGCTACTAAGCTATCTTCTAGTATTGTTGCTGGTGTGTGAGTGCTCGAAGTTATTTCCTTTAGATTCTGCAATTATATCTTTTTGTTTCTTGTTTTTATTTTCACTAGTTAGGCTTAATGGAAAATAACAACAAAATTAGAGAGCTTTATAGTATTTATCTTGAGTTAGGACATGAAGTGTTTGGAGAGAAAATTTAAAAACCTATGGAACTTTATTTGCATGCTAATAGCAATGTTATTAGTATGAATTCTTTGAACACCATTATTGCTAATTCTATGGAAAAGTATAAGCTTGGGGAATATAGTTTTTATGAAAATGATCTTTTTAGTCCCCCAAGTACAGAGGAGAAAATTTACTTTGATGATATTATGCCTCCAATATATGATTATTACAATGATGAATATGATATTTTCAGTCCACCTACTACCAAGGAGAAAATTAATTATGATTACAATATGCCTCCTATATTTGATGATTATGGTGATGAGAATAATAATGATAGCTATTTTGTTGAATTTGCTCCCACTACGATTAATAAGAATGACTATGCTTAAGGGAGAGTAATAATTATTTTATACATGTGGCTCATGGTAAGAATGTTTTATGTGATATATATTGTTAATTTTATTCAGCTACTGAAAGTTATTATGAGAGAGGGAAACATGGTTTTATGTATCTCAACAATATTAAGTTTCCCCTCTTTATGTTGAAAATTTTGAAGTTGCACTTGTTTTTCTTTCCTATGCTTGTTGCTTTGTGCTTTCATGACTTATTTATTTAAAAGATTATTTTTCATAGTAAGTGGGTTAGACTTAAATTTGTTCCATATTTTCTTCTTGATGCTCTCTTTTACTTCAATTCATATTTCTTATGTGAGCACCATCGAAAATATCATGCCTATCTTAATGGCTATAAAGAAAGAGCTTTTGGGAGACAACCCATTATATTTTTACTTTTACTTTATTTTTGTTTTGTTGAGTCTTGAAAGTTATTGACTCTGTAATAACCTCTACTTATCCTTTTTGTTTGGTTTTTGTGCCAAGAATAACCTCTAATGAGAGGGAAGTAAGATATGGGGAAGTTACTTTCTCGAAACAGATTTCTGTGCGTCACTGTAAAAAATCGTAAAAAATCTCAGTACATCGGATTGAGCTGTAATTTTTTGTGCTTATGCCCCAGGTTATTACACAACTTTTGTTAGTTTCGCACTTTTCGATTTGATCAACATAAGATTTTTAAAAAAATAGGTATTTACTTGCTGGTCTGTTTTGACAGATTTCTGTCATTATTTGCATTTGCCTCTTAATCAGTTTCTTTTTGAGTTCTCTTGGATCACTTGAGTTTTTAAAAGAAATTTCTAAAGTAGCTTGTGTTTTAATGGATGATTTACTTGAGTTGAAACTAAACCCAAAGGATTACTATTTTGAATACACTAATGTTGCTAATGAAGAATGTGTGAATTTTTGTATGAAGGAAGTTTTCAAGTGTAGGGAGAGAATGATGTGATGAGATGAAGTATGGACAAAAGCTCAAGCTTGGGGATGCCACCCGTGTCACCCCAAGAAATATTCAAGAAGTACAAGCGTCAGGGATGCCCAAGGCATCCCCTTCTTCATCAATAATCTCAGGTCTTCTATCAAGACACTTTATTTTATTACCTTATGCACTATGTGTTGTTCTTGGAGCATCTTTGTTTTTAGTTTTCTTTTGCTTTCTTTGCTGCAATAAGTTGGTTGGATCCCAACACACTTATTTTGGAGAGAGACACACCCCGTTATTCATTGCCTAGAACACTCTAGTTTTCTCTCTTATTGTTCTATGAGTGTTCTCCTTTGCTAGCACTGCGTTTAGCTTTAGTTTTCATATTCTTTTGGCTTAGAACTTTTTAGTTCTTCTTTGTAGATGGGTGAGACATGCTCTCTAGTATTTATTGATTATTATCTTTGAGAGTTGTTTTAAATAAGTCGACTGGTGTTGGAAAAGAGTAGGAAGTTTCATGCTTATAATGGTACAAAAGGAAGCCTGTTTTGACTGTGACTTTATCATGTCATGCTAGATATTGCTTTGACCATATGCTTAGTGATTATTGTTGTAGCATGACTGATGATCCACAAGTATAGGGGGTGTATCGCAGTATTTTCGATAAGTAAGAGTGTCGAACCCAACAAGGAGCAGGAGGTGCTAGCTAGTGGTATGGATCAGGAATTCTCTGCAAATACTTAGCAAACAGATTTTTAGGGCTTTTCGATAGAGCAAGTAAACAAAGTACGAGTAAATAAAAGACAGTAGGAATAAATGCAGCAAGTGGCCCAATCCTTTATGCAGCAAAGGACAAGCCGGTTGTATTACTTAAGATGACCAAACGTTCTCGAGGACACATGGGAAGACTGTCAAGTGCTTTCGCTTCATATAGTTGATTAATCTTCTTTAGCTTGCTAAGTGTTGTGTGGGTGAACCTGTGCTAATGTACTGACCTTCCTAGGACTAATACATACTTGTGATTATAACCCTTGCAAACATCCGTAAGTACAATAAAGTAATTAAGGTAGAAACCTAACCACAACTTTAAACTCTAAGACCCTTACGTCCCTTGTGTAATGGTTTCCTAACAGGGGTTCAGGTTTCTGTCACTCCGGCAACCCCTACGATTAGTAGCCAAATACACAATGCATTCCCCTAGGCCCATATAGGTGAAGTGTCATGTAGTCGACGTTCACATGACACCACTAGAAGTACACCACAACTTAAATATCAAACTATTGAATCTTTCTCAACACAACTCCACTACTAACAACATGACTTCTCCCATGTCCTCAAGAACAAAACGAACTACTCACAAGACATCATATGGATCATGATCAGAGATGGAATAATGATGTATAACAATCTGAACATAAACAATAATTCAACGGTTCACTCAATAGCATCAACTACAAAGAGTAATCAACACCGGGAAAGTTTCCCCTATGAACTATAGCAAGATTCAACCCAATTGTTACAGCAATATGGAGATGGTGATGAGGGTGCTGATGGTGATGATGGTGGTGATGATGATGATGATGATCCTGATGAAGTCCAGCTTGATGGTGGTGTTGATGGCGACGATCTCCCCTCTTCGGGAAGGAATTCCCCCAGCAGAAATCTGTCTGCCGGAGAGATCTTTCTCTCTCGGTGTTTTTCGCCCCGTAGAGGCGACGGAATCCTTTTGTGGTTGCCCCCCAGGTCTTAGGGTTTCGGGAGGATGATATACGCCAGAGGGGAGAGGCTGGAGTGGGCCAGGGTAGCCACACCACCTACTGGCGCGGCCTAGGGCTACCCGCGCCAGGGGGTGGTGTGGCCCCCCCTGTGGCCCATCTCCACTCCGTCTTCTGGCATCCTTAGTCTTCTGGAAAAATATGATTTTCCGTATATTTTCCCAGATTTTCTGATCTTCACGAATTTTGCCTCCAAACAACACCTTTTCCATTAGAATCCTGACTGCAGCGGTCCATGCTCCAAAAGTCATCAACCATGCAAAAACAAATGAAATAACATAAGTATCACCTCTCAATACGAAATATATCAATGAATAATAGTGAATTAAGACATAGAATAGTGATGCAACATGGACGTATCAACTCCCCCCAAGCTTAAACTTCGCTTGTCACCAAGCGAAACTGAGCTCAATAAACATGGCCTCAGGTTTATGGAGTGAAGAGTCGATAAAAGAATACGGACAAGAAGCATCACATTCATCAATACACAGATCATAATAGAAGACAACTCACTATTATATAACTCAACTTGTAATGAGTAAAGGAAACACAATAAAGATACATAAAGTGAATCATAATTGGTAATGGCAAACTTAGCTCTTGGTCGAAGAATAGTTGATAATTTGCTAGAGTTCACAAATAACTGGTTTTCAATGAAAGCTTTCAAAGTAGTAAACATCAAGATAAGAGCAATGTGCAAAGCAAGGAACATAAGAGACATGATTGAATAAATCATCATATGAATGAATGAAACCCAACAACTCAAAATACTTGCTGAGATAGAGAGGAATAGGTTTACTGACTCAACTAAAAAGTAAAAGAAAGGCCCTTCACAGAGGGAAGCAGGGATTGCAAGTCTCATAAAGAGCTCCCAAAAATTATGATACTTACCAGCTTTCAGCTCTCATTGCCCCTATCATAGGCATCTTTTGGTGATTAGGCTTAAAGTGACACAACTAAGAGGATATGCTTGACAAGTTATAAATTGAAGTACCATGCCCTTACTTATGAGTACCGAACCTCATGCTACTCAACTTCAGTCACGAGCAAGCTCTTGTCATTGTAAATACATGCGTATCATTGAGAACCGCCAACGGGGTACCCCTTGCACATGACACAGGAGCTATCCCATAATCAAAATGACAAGGCAAGCAGACAGTGAGCATCTCAATGATCTTTTTATTTGCTATTTGCATAGGTTTTTATTGAGGATGCTTCATAGAATGCTCACTATAGTTATGCTGCAAGTTTCCACCATGATTAGGCATGGCTTAGGCTAGCGGCCCAGACGTTTCTCTAACACACATATAAACTCCATGATCTTACAAGTTCCACTTTTATTTCACACCGCCGGGATCCATAAGCAAAAGAACATGATATCAACTAGGTACAAGTACCAATGAAGTGTTGAAAGCGGTCCCCATGATACATGGTTCTGCTAACTTCAACTCATAAAGCGCAAGCATATACGCAACAAAGAAGGACCCAATGGTTCAAGTTTATTAAATGCAAGAAGGTAAGGTGTGCCATCAAGTTCGTGAGAGCTTTAATCACTAATTTTCACATAACAAGTTTAATTTGGGAGGTAGATAAAACAAGAATTTACTTGGAATAGCAATAATGCTACTACGTAGGTATGGTGGACACAAATGGAAAAGGTTTTGGTTTAAAGGAGGTGGATGCACGAGAAGAATTCCCTCTCAGTACAGGTTTTTGGCTAGCAAGGCTGGGTAGCAAGTATAAGAGTTGAAGGAAACAAACAAACATACAAGCGATAAAGACAAACATGCAATCTTCCTCGGAAGCACAAAAGATCTTAACTAGAGAATACTAGACTTATGAGAAAATCAAGAAGGAAAGATGATAAAATTATATTTCTTTAGAGTACTTTTATCTTTTCATTCAACTCTCAAAAATAGTGTGCTACTGACAGAGCCAGGTTTGCCAAAACCAACTAAATTAACTCAATGATCCCAAAGTGATACCAATACTAACAACAAGATCAATCATATAACCATGAATTGAAAACTAATATAAGCTATCCAAAAGAGTGAATGATAGAACTTCTCATTAATAATCCATAACGGCAACTCACACCAAGGGATACATATCTAACGAGAGAGGGGGCACTTCCATAATGCAAACCATACTACATAATAACTCCTCTATTCATGATATGACACTACTAAAAAGGTAAAAAGATAGAAGATAGTGATGTGATACCGCGACACTCCCCCAAGCTTGGAACAAACCAAGGGGATGCCAAACCTGATGACGAATTACTCCTTTGGTGGTGGTGGTAATATTTTCTTAGTTGACGTGAGGTAATCTTCCAACATCTTGCGAAGCCTATTATTCTCCCATTGAAGCATGTCCACCTTCCTCCTCAAGTCTCGGTACTTATCGCAGAACTCCTTAGTGACTCGTAGGGCTTCCCTTGATGCAGGGCAAGTGACTAAAGGTACCAGCCCCTGCTTGGGGTCTTGGAGATCTTCCTCCATAGGCTCCTTTCCCTTATCCTTGGCGGACACCATTGTGCTCCTAAGCTTTCAAAGATAGTTCCTGGCAGAAACAGATCGAAACAAAAACACGACGAGAACACGATATACGAACCTCGGGGATCCGGGGGATTATATATTACGATGTTTCATAACAAGAGGAAGGTACTGGGTGAAAACGGGCCGGAGGCGGAGTTTGAGGTGGCCTCACCACCTGGTGGCGCGGCTAGGGTGGGCCCGCGCCACAGGGTGGTGTGGACACACCACCTGCTGGCGCGGCCTAGGGCTGCCCGCGCCAGGGGGTGGTGTGGCCCCCCTGTGGCCCATCTCCACTCCGTCTTCTGGCATCCTTAGTCTTCTGGAAAAATAGGATTTTCCGTATATTTTCCCGGATTTTCTGATCTTCGTGAATTTTGCCTCCAAACAGCACCTTTTCCATCAGAATCCTGACTGCAGCGGTCCATGCTCCAAAAGTCATCAACCATGCAAAAACAGATGAAATAACATAAGTATCACCTCTCAATACGAAATATATCAATGAATAATAGTGAATTAAGACATAGAATAGTGATGCAAAATGGACGTATCAATGACTTATTTCAAACAATTGAGATTGCTTAATGTGCCTTGAAAGAATCATGCGTTGTTTTAGCATACAAAAGCATAATATTGTGCTCCTTTGATGCTTTATTTGGGTTGACTTGGGACATGCTTACACCATGTTAATACTTTGAACCAGTCACCATAGCCTCTATGATTATTTAGTTTTTGACTTGCAATATCACTTTATGCTCTAATTAATAATGTTTTGTCGCTTTGCATGATTATGGCCATTATTGCTCTCTTAGTTGGTCGCTCCCAGTCTTTTGCTAGCCTCCACCTGTATTGAGTATGAAGTTCTACTCATGCATCCAACTCCCAAGAAACGAAGTTATTCCAAAGAGTCCACTATAAATTCCTATGCATGGTGTGTTACACCATTCCAAGTATATTCATGTTTTTATCTATCTTCCAAATTAAACTTGTTATGTGAAAAATAGTGATTAAAGCTCTCACAAACTTGATGGCACACTTTATTTTCTTGCACTTAATAAACTTGAACCATTGTGTCCATCTATGTTGCTTATATGCTTGGACTTTAAGTTGTGAATTAGCAGAACCATGATACCATGGGGAACACTTTCAACATTGCACTTATTATTCAGTTGATATCACGTTCTTTTGTTTATGGATCCCGGTGGTGTAAAATAAAAGGGGAGCTTGTAATCTCATGGAGTTTGTATGTGTGTTAGAAAAACGCCTGGGCGGCTAGCCTAAGCCATGCCTAATCATGGTGGAAACTTGCAGCATAACCATAGTGAGCATTCTTTGAAGCATCCTCAATAAAAACCTACGCAAATAGCAAATAAAAAGATTGCTGAGATGCTCATTCTCTGTTGCCTTGTCATTTTGATATGGGAAAGCTCATGTGTCATGGGGCAAGGGGTACCCCGTTGGCGGTTCTCTATGATACACATGTACTTACAATGACAAGAACTTACTTGTGACTAAAGGTGAGTAGCATGAGGTTCGGTACTCGTAAGCAAGGGGCATGAGATTTTCAAGTTATAACTTGTCAAGCATATTTTCATATTTGTGTCACTTTAACCTTAATCACCTCAAGATGCTTATGATAGGGGCAATGAGAGCTGAAAGCTAATAAGTACCATAATTTTTGGAAGCTCTTTATGAAACTTGAAATCCCTGCTTCCCTTTGTGAAGGGCCTTTCTTTTTACTTTTATGTTGAGTCTCCATCTTCTATCTTTATGCACCTATTGAGAGAGCATAGTGGTCATTCTTAGTTTAATGTGCATTGTCCCAAAACTTGTTGATTGATTCATAACTTTGATATTGCTTGTTCTTAAATTATTTATATCTAGTCACCCTTATGAACTTTGAAGGTGTCCTATGCATTTATGTTTTGCTATACCATGAAAGACAAGCTGATTACCACTCTTATTATGTTTTCTATATGTGAAACAAACAAATGTATTTCAATGCATTGTTATTCATGATCTTTTGTTTGTACCTTTTTATGTTGCAACTTAGTTGTTTTGTCTTATTGTTAGAACTATATCTTTAATGTTTATGTTAGAGTACTATGATCCCAGCTATCAATGTTTTCCAAATACCTTGATCAAGTTTATGATGGTGGATGTCACCTCAAAAATTATTCTTTCTTTTTATCACTTACCTACTCGAGGACGAGCAGGAGTTAAGCTTGGGGATGCTTGATCCATCGTAAACGTATCTGTAATTTTTGATACTCCATGCTTGTTTTGTATCAACTATCTTATGTTTTGTCTACACTT
The DNA here is from genome assembly GCA_916181665.1 of Avena sativa. Taxonomy (NCBI): domain Eukaryota; kingdom Viridiplantae; phylum Streptophyta; class Magnoliopsida; order Poales; family Poaceae; genus Avena; species Avena sativa. The sequence goes on from OV702296.1 coordinate 414,455,544, forward strand.
TGAGGCATTTTTATACATTTTCTGGAACTAAACTATTGACAAGATGCCGCAGTGCTAGTTGCCTGTTTTCTGCTGTTTTTGGTTTCAGAAAAGCTAGTAAGGAAATATTCTCGGAATTGGACGAAACAAAAGCCAAAGTTCCTATTTTTCCCGACACAAGACGGAGTCCAAAGCAGAGACATAGGAGGGCACCGAGGCGGCCACACCCTATGGTGGCGTGGGTACCCCCAGGCGCGCCACCAGGTTGTGGGCCCCTCGGGCCTCCACCGACCTTGTCCCTTCTCCTATATATTCCCCCCGAGATGAAAACCCTAGAAACCATATCAGAATTACATGAAAAGTTCCATAGCGCTGACGCCACTGAAGAGGAGATTCAGGGAACAAAAGTCTCTGTTCCGGCAACCTACCGGGACGGGGAAGTGCCCTCGGAGCCATCTCCATCGACTCCACCGCCATCTCCATCGCCGTTGATGATTCCCATGATGAGGAGGGAGTAGTTCTCTCTCGAGGCTAAGGGCTCTACCGGTAGCTATGTGTTCATCTCTCTCTTTATGCGTGATCTTATTGAGATCATGAGCTTTGTAATCTAGTTGAATAAGTAGATCTATTATGCTATTCAAGTGCTTTAATTAATCTCTGCTTATCCCCACGTGTGTGAAGTTGACAATGTGCACACCGTGTGGCACTTAGGCTAAGGGTACAGAAATACTTATCATGAGTATAATTTGAGTTGGGTGTCTCTATGAGATTGTGGTGTTTGTTGGAACCATCTAGCGATCAAGGTGATAGTGAGGGATTATCTAGATGGGGAATGCGAACTTTAAGGTGTGTTGTTATAGCCCTACATCGTCCAACCGAAGAGTAGTTCACGGTAGCATAATGAAGAGAAGATATTTATATGAGAGTGTCCACTAGTGATAGTATGATCTCTAGGCCTTGTTCCTAAGCATTGAAACACTGTTTACAGTCAGTCATGTTATATGTTTGCTTGTTGCCACTCTTATTTCAGATTGCAATTACCACTTATAATCATCCATATTACTTGTATTTCACTATCTCTTTGCCAAACTAGTGAACCAATACACCTGACAATGCATTGGGTGTGTTGGGGACACAAGAGACTTCTTATATCTTGATTGCAGGGTTTCTTGAGAGGGATACCTTTGACCACTTTCTCCCTAAGTTCGATAAACCTTGGGTGATCCACTTAAGAAAAACTTGTTATTGTTCTACAAACCTCTGCATTTGGAGACCCAACACTGTCTACAAGAATAGAAGTGTGAGTAGACATCAGAAAGTAGTTTAGGATTTTCCTTTTTTTCTTTTGTAACATTTTCTTATTTATTCTAATTCTTGTACAAACTCTGTAATGTATTTAATATTAAGGAAATAAAGATTTCTATTCTTTTATCTTTATGTGCATTAATTTATTTACTTGAATTCCTTTAATTGTATATTCTATATGTGATGTCAATTATTCTAATTTTCTTTAATAAGATAAACTCCCAAATACTTATAACTTGAATTTATTTCAAATGTCTAATTTAAAATTCAAATGTCAAATCAAACTCATTTACCCAAAACAATCAAATTTTCCTACAGGTCATGTCAGAATTCATAAGGACGCTTGAATGAGCTAAAGTCCAACCCATCAAAGTGAGAGAAACCATGATCCCTTTAGTCTTTTAGTTTGCTAAAAATGTACTCAATTTTTTTAGATGAATGCATGCACATGCACATATTTCTATATGTACCTTTCGTTTGTTCCTAAACGCTAGGATGTTACATCTGACGGTTAACTTTGAGATCAATGGCCACTAATACACCAAAGGATATTACCACACGGATGGTATCTTCCATCATGGGTGTGAACACAATTCCTAGCCCTCACACAAAGAAAAGATTAGTATGATAAAGGACAGTTGTAGAAAGATGTCAAGCGGATATTTGGTGTTCTCCAACAACGTTTTGCTATTGTTAGATACTCTGCTCTTACCTGGTCGGAAGCTTAGATGTGGAAAGTCATGAGTTGTTGTGTGATCATGCACATATGATCAACGAGAGTGAGCGGAAATCACCAGCGGTTGATGATCATCCGTTATCACCGGGGTCCTCTTGTCGAAGTTGATCAGGAGGTTCCGACCAACTTTGCCGTCATCATCGCCATGCACCAGGAAATTCGTGATTCACATGTTCATGAGGATCTATAAAATGATCAATTGAAGCATTTGTGGGCGCTGAAAGGCAATGTCATCTGAGCCTTGAACCATTTGAATTTCATTTTTATTTAAGTTGTTGTATAAATAAATAAATTTCTTTGTCTGGATTGGATTACTGTTTGAGCTGTCGTGTGAAACAATTTACATTTTTAAGACTATGCAATATGGTTTGAAATATTGTTTGAATTTGACGTCCTTGATAGCCTCTTGTCTTCAACATTACTTGTCACGTTTTGGGGCTGCTGGTGGAGATGCTTTTATAGAATCCGAGCAAGTATTATTGGAGAAGAGAACATTCCAGGTAGGGAAGATGCAATTGATAGTGTGCGATAGTGGTGGCGGCATCGCTGGACGACCCGGAGTGGGAGCTTCTCGAGCGTTCCTCGTTCGGTAGCACGACATCACTATGCACGCGTCAAACACACAGTCTATTCCCTCTCCCCTCGACCAGGCCTCCTTCTCCCTCTCCCCTTGAGAGTCAACCGTCGATCCCCGGGCTGATCCCGAGCCCTCTTCGTCGGCGCCGCCGCTTGGAGATGGCGGAGGAGAGGCGCCGACGTAGTTTGTAGGATTAGGTCTAGGTTGTTTGGCACGTTGCTAGTAGTTTGGAGTAGGGTGCTGGTTCCCCTGGCCCGGGACTGGCGCAACCGGAGGATGGGAGGTGGCGGCATGGTGCTCCGGTATTGGAGCAGACGGCTGGCCTCTTCTTCGTCGGGATCACCGCAATAAGGGCCCTGGTGTGTGGTTCCTCTCAGATATGCTGCCTTCTCCTCCTTTTCTCGCTCGATCTGGCCGGCCGTGGTGGTGGGGGGATGGAGCTGGGAGGAGGTGGCCTTGCGGACCGCAGAGAGGAGTGGAGGTTCTCTGGTTGGTCGTGGCGGCGCGACGTCGATCAACTACTGTCGGTGGGAGCTGCTGTGGTGGAGGGCGGCGATCTCCTCCTGGACGGTAAACCTCCTCCAAAATAAGCGCCGGCGTCTACTTCCTAGCAGTCGTTCGATTCTGCAACCCCTCTTGGCCGGCCTCGGTGGTGAGGGAGTGGTGGTTGTTGGAGAGACGGCGGGTGGGGGTTGGAGATGCAGTTGGGAGTCTTGGCTGCTTGATGGTACTCTCCCGCAGTGGTCTGATGGTGGCGGTGAGGCCACCGGACTGCTGCCTTTGCTGGTCGAATGGCGACCCTGGTTCTTCTCCACGATGGTGGAGCGTTCCCTGCGCCGGAGCTCGGCGTCTCGTCGGCAACAAGTGGTTCGTCCCCATTGGCTTCGAGGTGTTCGGTGGTAGGGCTTCATCGCCGGCAGCGAGGCTTCGAGCTTCTCTTCCTCCGTCCTCGGTTTGCTTCGCGCCTTGAGGACGTTGGCGATCTCCGGCGACGGCACCCTTGGACTCGATGGCTTTTTCCCCTTTTGTTTCAGGGTATTTCTTGTAAAAGTGCAGGGGCCTTATCTTCGAATTTCGAGTGTTGCTGGGTCCCTGTGTAATTTGTACCCGCCGCGTGTTATTAATGGCAGCTCTCTAAGTCCTTCGGACCTTTCCCGTTAAAAAAAAACTACGCACACGGCTCGGTTCGCCAGTCACAGTCACAGCTTCGAGAACTACGGGTTCTAGTATATCTAAAGAAAATTTGTAGAGTCGAGAGAGCGTATCGGTTTCCCCGGCGGTGTGCGTGACAGCGGCGTGGCACAAGGAGACGAGCAGACCCGTAGCTGTATGTACGCTGTGTGTGTTCCGATCCCCTCGACTCCTCGAGGGTCACATCGGTGACGCTGAGATGGACGCTACAAATTAAAGAAGTCGTTAGTCTCCCTCGGCGGACGGCCGAAATTTGACGGAGACCCCGAGTTGAAAGAGTATTCTGGATACCCTTGTTTTAAATGGATTGCTGATCATTCGAACAAGACCGTCTAGTTGAACATGGCACGAATAATTGCGTTTTTCTATACCTTTGGGTCGGAGGACATGATCAATTGTGAGTTTGCTACCCACTATCATCATTTTTATAAACTGATGATGGGGCCCGAGAATGTTGCGCCAGCGAAACTGTGCTCAACTTGTAGTTTCGCCAGAGAAGTCAACTGATCATGTACATAGTTCATTTTGGGCGGCTCCGATGTGGAAATGATACACACAGTCAGTCACGGAGAGAGTTGGAAACTGATATCCAACATGCCCTCTACAACTTTTCTAGTCTGCTTATCAGCCGGAGCAAGAAATTTTTGAAGCCGCCTCGTGTTTTATAGTATGCATTTCAGCCGGATTAAAATATTGAACACTAACGCTACAGTTACATTATATGCTGTAGGATGCAGGAACTGGGAGGCTCCGTTTGGCATCTAAGTTTTTCTAAAACCAAAGTATTGTAATACTCCCTCCGATTTAAAATATAAGATATTTTAGTTTTGTGAAAAGAATGTATCTACATCCTGGTTAGTGTGTAGGTTTACTCCAAACCTACACGAACCTACAAACTAAAACGGGTGTAGACCTCTTTTTTCTATACTTCAGTTTGGCAACAATGTTTTTCTAAAAAAAGGACCATTGATATAGTGTTATTTTGCAATAAAACGAAGTATGGAAAATTGCAGTTCTTGCTGAAACCAAACACCTCAAAGTATTTAAAACCATGGTATTTTTAGAAACCAAAGTATTCTTGGAATACTTCAAAAAAAACGTTGGTGCCAAACGGACCCTGAATGTTTGACCTAACAATTTTTCTTTCAAAGGTCCAATCAAAGAAGGCAAAATTGTTGTTTTCAGGCAAGGCAGCCGACAGAAAAAACATTCGTCTACTTTATCATATTGCACCTGCTTCCATCCCCCCAGATTAAACAGAACAATTCCATCCCCCAGATTAAACATTACAATGTGAATAAACAGGATCAGAGCAAGGAGGATCAACCAGTATGGAGCATTTCACTTTTTCAATCAGCCCATCCGTCACATGTATCTATGATGATGTTACAAGAACTATGAGTTGCAAACCTTTGATGATGCCTGAACACTGAATTCCACTAAGAATGAGAGAGCCCTACCAACCAATAAACAATCAATGGAAGAAAAGAAGACAAAGGTGTACAACAAGATGCCCCACAAAAATTGAGGACGCAGATCCTTTTTTTTTGCTTTCTTATATATCGTACTTCTTCGGCTGGTGCCACTGCGCTAAGCTTATCGACAGGTAACCAAGCAACGACTTTCCAGAAGGGTAAGTCTTCTTGCCATAGAGATGCTTCCCTCCGAGATCGGTGTACTTCGAACTGTTCTCCCGTTCAATCTGCGCAAACATAATAGCCCCAAGTGAGGCATAGAGGAACGGATGGCATTTTACCAAGCGCATTTACCAAGAGATTGCAAAGGAGACGGTAAATAATTGTCAAAGTAAAAAAAATGTTCACACTCTGTTGCGTACCTTGAAAACTTTTCCATCTTTCAGATAGTACCTGATACCGGACCAATTAATTGACTGGGAGAAATGAGACCGGAATGCAGACATGGGGTAGAGGAAATTGTCTACTAACACAGCAACAAACACCTGAAATTAAAGACCAGCAAAAAAAAAGGAGTTCAGTAAATCATGGCCACAGGAAACCAAGGTCCCTGAAACAGGTTACTGCATTGGAAGAGACACTCACAAGTCCCCAGTTATATGAACGAAGGGAGTCCTGCTGCCCTTCTGGAGATAACATGTTGCAGAGTTGAATTTCCACTCTCGTCAAATTCCACATTGAAACAAGTTCAGTGAGGGTGCATATTAACAAGAAGCTCACTAGCTTCAGACCTGAAAGAACAAGGCTCCATAATTAAAATACACTTCATTGTAACTTTCCAGGCAATAAGACTGCATCTGCAGTGATGCATATTGCAGTGAGACAGGGCACTGACCACAAGATGACTCAGCTGCTTCCTTTACAATTCCGCTGTATGGTGCTCTAAGAGTAGTCGCAATATGTACCAAAGCCATGACATATGGACAAACAAAACCCCATGACAAATAGCAATGTACTCCAAACAGTGCACGGTTCATTATCCAGTTAACCTTTGATACATAAGATTCAAGAACAAAAGTTTGTTTCCTTAGATAATTCCAGTATCTGCATGAAAAACATGACATGCATATCGAAAGTTTTATTATTCAAGATTCAAGATGTATAAAATTGTTTTTACTGAATGCGGTGAGATGCATATGTTTCCAATATAAGATTTCCAGTACCTGGAGAAGCTGAGATCACTTGCAAGAGGGTGGGGAAATACAGCAACAGGTGGTGACCATATCAGTCTTTTATGTTGCCCTATAAAAGATACACGCAAGTTATTTGTAGGGAATTGTTGCATTCCAAATGCAACCACTGAATGGAGAACAAAATTTTAGGAAAAAGCCAAAACCTCAACGAGGAAAAGCATAAGTGGCTGTTATGTACTGACATTAAGCAAATAATACAAGGTTAAAATTATATGCATTCGTAACACTATTTTCCAATGCTATACTGCAGAAAACCACTATTCCTTGCCCATAACATTACCAGCTATTGCAGCGAGGGTCATATCATCTGAGTAACCACCATTTTTCAACCCAGTGACTAAACCATACAGGTCTTGCCGGAAATCATCAGCATGCATCTAAAATAAACTTGTATTAGCAACAGTAAGGACCAAATCAAAGTTTATAAAGAGCAAGAGCTGAGAGTTTTTTTCATTGGAGAAGACAGCTAAGTAGATAATTACCATCATACAGCCACCCCACAAAAAGAAAGTCTGCCCACCAGTTGCAAATCCCATTGAACAAGGCTGCAATATAACTGTGTATCAGTAAATTGCAACGAAAGTACATGCGAAAAATAAGTCCCTCCGATCCAAATTAATGGGCTCAGATTTGTCTAGACTCAGATGTATCTAGTCATGTTTTAGTGCTAGATACATCTGCATTTAGATAAATCGGAGTCCATTAATTTGGATCAGAGGGAGTACAGTAATGTATAGAGATATAATAACTACCTAACTAACATTGAAGACTAGATTGACACAATTAGATGAGTTTACCAGAAGACAAAATGAAGCTCAAAATATGAGCACCCACTTTTACACAAACTTCTAGCATAGTACATAAACAATCCTATCAATGACCAAAGGTGCAACAACAAAAATACAATATCAAGTGTTCAGATAATATTACATCACTTCCTTCAGATAATATCAAGTATCAACAGAGATAAGAGAATATTAATCCTACAATCTAAAAAAACTGCAAAAAATGGTAAAGTGAATGGCAATGAAGTAGTTTTTTATCCTTAAGCTAGAGTATTCGTACTATTCAGAAACCGAATCGATTATCTACAACATAATGTAAATTGCATTTTGCATTGACGTCCTGTTCTATAACGAATAACTTTGAAGGATAATCCACAATCATAAGAAACCAACAGACCATGTGATATTCATATATGCAATAGCTTCCCAAGCTGCCAGAAGGTAAGTCAAGGGGGTATCCAGTCTGGATAAAAATCTGTCATATGCAAGAAAAAATGCACTGTTAGGTGAGAAGGAGAAAAAGGAGCGGGGGGATGGGGGGGGGGGGGGGGGTGCCACAAGCATACCTCAGGCCTCTTCTCCATTTCTTTTGTGAGAGCTCCGACTGTCCCAGGATGCAGTCTGACATCATCATCCAAAAACAGAACGTATTTGGTGTCCTTATGCATCTTTTCAACACCAACCTGTTTCAATGCATGGACAAGAATCAATTACCCTGGCAGCTCAATGGGCTTGTTTGGTAAACAGATATTAAGATCAAGATAGTCCTATGATAGCTCCAGAAAATTTGGAATGTCTTTCCTACAGTTCAGTATCACCATCATGGACTCACAATGCACAACAACGAAAGGTTACAGTTTATCGATTTTTTAGGTTCTTTAGATGATATATAAAAAGAGTTAGGAATGAAAGAATGTATGTATGGACAGCCCAAATGCATGTTACCATGAATCATCAATAACAACTCCGACCTAAAAAATGACATCTTCAATCCCAATTTCATATGCACTTTATATGAAGGTGTGCATACAAAGAAGACCCCAGGCAAATTCTATAAAGTTTTTTCGCTCAAAATTTAGGCAGTTTGACTTCATCTAGATATAAAAGCACTTGTTTATTAAGACACAGAGGGGGGCAAATCTAGAGTGTGCCTTTGTTCAATAAAATCTACTCATAATTTCCAATTAAACTTGAAGTCAATCTGAGAATTTTATTAACAAAAAAAATCTAGAAGGGCAGGGGGGCTCAGTTAGACCTCTCTATTTCTGACTAGTGTCAATAATAGCATAATTTTATTTATAGTGCATTCAGATGCATGAGCTAACCAGAACATTCAACTCTGCAAAATATGAAAAATAACATAACACATATCAAAGACATGCGGAAATGAAGTCCTTTACGTACTAACTGATTATGAATTTTTTGGCTACAGGTTGTTGAAAACCCAGCTATGACCACCTTAGCTTCCAATTTATCCTGAAAATTATATAATTCCAAAGGGTTACAACTGATGAATAGAGCTATAAACAAATGAGACGAACAACCTGGGACAATAAGATTGTTAACTACTATCAGGGCTTTCACTTACCTTGTACTCTACGATCAAACGGGATACGGCCTGATAAGCTGGATCATCTTTGCTTTCTAATACAAATAAGAATTCCAACGGTCCCCCATAAAGAGAAGTAATCTGTATATTTTTGTGTGTCGACAGTTAGCAAAATATTAATACTATATGCATGAATGGGTATACAATGCAGTCTGGCTGTACCTGAGTTCTCCAATTTTGCAGATTGTGTTCCCCCAAGCCCTTCAAGGGCATGATAACAGAGACCCTAGGTAATTTCTCCTGGACAGAGTGCTCAAGCTCATCTACGTCATCACAAAGAAATGCAAAACTATGTCCGTTTGCCATTTTGCGCCTCATTTTACGTACTTCTTTTTTTCTGGTCAGAAAGCATCAGTTACAAAATAAAATCAGTTGGTGCTGTTGATTTTTTGCCTCGAAAAGATAGAAAGATATTTGTGATTGCGCAAGTGTTTTTCTGAACGTCCACGATACCTGACAAATGAAGCAACGGCCCAGCCAAGAGCAAGTAGTAAGGCGATACAACACCCCTACAAAAATTGTGGGAAACTGCATTAGAGATCAAGATCAGGCTGCAGTAACTGTAGAAGTGATATAAATTTAGTTGCAGAGTACTCAGAATCAGAAGAAGGAAAAATCAACTTTAACCTAGTCTAGATTATATATTCTATGCCATGTCCACATCTACACTCCAAATGAATCAAACGAAGGTCAATTACCCAGAAGGTAACACATCACGCGTACAAAACAAGAAAAGTTGAGATCGACATTGCTTGTCCAAACGAAACTGACAAGACGATGAAGCTTATGCTCTTACGCAGATATATAATAAGTATGCATAGATTTGCCAGTTCGAAACGTAGAAAATTGTATCAGTGTCTTCCAATTGCAACACTCCAGGAGCAGACATAACTTGCAGTTTACCACAGTGAAAGTGAAACCTTGCAAACTCACCCCCCAGACTAAATTCCAACTGGTACGGAGAAGAAAATTCTCCGCCCAAAATTACTCGTCGAAAGGTACCGAGAGTAAAAACGTTTTGAAAGAAAAAAAATCCGCGCTTTCCGCGGCTCCCAGGAAATTCCTCGCCGCCGCCGCGGAATCCGCCGAAATGCGGTGCGTACGGGAGGGGCGTGGGGAGGCGGGTCTCACCTGGATCTGGAAGTACACGGCGACGGAGCTGCAGAAGGCGCGGCTGGCGGCGGCGAGCATCGCGTCGGCGGCGGCCTCCATTGCCGCCATTGCCGCGCCGGCGTCCCCTCCCCTGGCGGCGCGGCGGGGCGCCTGCCGAAGCTTCTAGACGCCTCTAGGCGGACCGGCCGGAGGGGGGCACGGAGGGAGCGAGAGAGGCCGCGTAGGACGGGAGGACGCCGGGGGTGTCGTCTCTCGCTGGATCTCTCTTGCCTGAGCGGTAAGAAATCGAAGCAGCAGCTCTAGGGTGCCCGTGGCGTCTGAAATTTGTATCTGCTGCGGCACCGGCAGCGGATACTGCTGCTGCTTCACGTGCGGTTTCGTGGGTTAATCTGGGCTCGGTGGTCTTCGGGATTTGGGCCCTGCGGCCCCTCCGCCCCAAAATTGCCTCTGCGACTAGGGCCCACCCTGTTCTAATATTTTGAATCGGGGCTGCTACGGGTACACGGCATAGAGCGTGCTACTAAGAATGCAACGCCAGGGTGGCAGAGAATGAGGCGACGTATTCCAAGATTTTCGATGTAACTTCTAGTTTATCATTTTTTTTTTGCGAATTTTTAACTAACTTCTAGTTTATCATGCATCTTTGTTACTTGTGTGTGTTTCAACTTATTCTGCTTATAGTCCAGATCATTTCTTAAAAGGAAGAGGGTCGGAGTTCAGATCGTCACCATGTGTACCATAAGGTTTCATCCTGCGCTTGACACTTTTTTCTTACACAATATTCATAATATGAAATATGTATTGGCACATGCAACCGAGGGTACAAGTATATAATACACGGGCTACAAATTGAACATGGTTAAAATGGTGGAATCTTAAAGATCGGGGGTTGTAAATAGCAAAGAAAAAATGAAAGGAGATAAAGAGAAATTATTTGGTACTAATCAATAGGGAAAATTGTGCAATTAAGAGGATGATTAGTGCACAAAATATATGGTACAACATTAATTCCATCTTTCTTTTTAAGATGAGTTGTCCGTGAAAGGGTTTCCCCTCCCGGTGACATGACGAGGTCCAAGCGATCTAGGTTTCTGATCGAGTTGGTGCTAAACCGATCGCCGTCAATGGCTCCCCGGGGGCGGAAGGGGAAGGAGAGTCTTCAGATGGCGTGGAAGGGGCTGAGAGATTCTGGGATTGACTAAATGTTCGACCATCTAGTGATCAGAGAGGATTAGTTCGACGATTTTGTGATTGATGACAAGGAGGAGATCATCGTGGAACACAAGATGGCTGGCATTAGCAAGGATGTTCGAAATATGAGCAATTTACCACATGATTTAATTAATAAAAATAGTAGATAAAACATGACTAGTATCATATGAACAAAAGTAGTCATGCAATATAACGGGTAGAATGTAAATGACATGTCTAACCATATTGATACACGTAGTATATGAGACATAATTTGTTGTAGATGAAACATGATATGAACATGACGAAAGTGCTCTGCAATTAACCCAAATAGACGAGTCGCCATTTTTCTTCGTAAACATGGTGTGTTGATATGTGAGCATAGTGGTCCAGCACAAGTACTCCTACACGATCATTGCACCAATGGGGAAGGGATGTAGCTCATCTCCGCGTGCACGTAACAAAAAGACCCGTTCCATGGCCGGCAGAGGGAGGAGATGCCAGATTGCCAGTAGAAATCGATGCGCATCTTGTTCCACACTGGCTGGCGCAGTGGCGCTGGCCAACCCCTATCTCTCGCCCCTTCGAAACCGTCCAAAAACTCCTCACATCTGTTTCGCACTGGCTGGCGCTGGCCAACACCTATATCTCTCTCCTTCGAAAGCTTCCAAAAACTCCTCGCGGAAGAAAACAATCCATCCGATTTTAGTGTCACCTACAGCCTGTTGTCCAATTGTATTTGTCTGGAAGTGACCCACACCCAGCTCCTCCTGGCCTCCTTTCGGAAAGAAGCGTACAAACGCTTTAGAGCGTCCCAGCGGCGGGCAGCCACTCAATCGGTCAGATTCGGTCTGTTTGGGACTGTCCGCGGGGCACGGTGTTCGGCTGTCAGTAGACATCCAACCGTGAGGGGACAACATTTCTCTCGCCAAATTCGATCGCTCCCACCAATTCGGCCTGAGATTTGCGCGTGCATGGTCCAAAGAGTCCAACCTGCACAATTTTAAGGCCATTTTTCACAATTTTTGGCCTATAAGAAGACCATTTTCAAACAAAAGAGCAATTACTTATACATAATACAAAGTCGTCCACGCAAGAATTATCACACCACAAATAGTTTGTACATATTGAATAGTCCAACACACCAACAATAAAACTATGCGTTACATGCGTCCACAAGTGCCTGACGAGGTCTGCTTGGAGAGCATTATGGGTTGCTCAATCACCAATTTCATGGTGGGTATGGAGGAACTGTTGGAATCTTGCCGGGGTTCAACCAACTCTACATGGAACTCCCAATCTAGATCAAAAAGCATATCATCACGCTCATCTTCCATAGTCATATTATGCATGATCACGCAAACAGTCATCATCTTGTTCATCCTCTTCCTGCTCCATGTTTTTGCAGGGTACCGAACAATGGCCCAACGAGCCTGTAACATTCCAAATGCTCGCTCCATGTCCTTCCTACATGCCTCCTGTTTTTTCACAAACCTGCGCTTAGCCTCCAACTCGGGTCGGCGGATTATCTTCACAAATGTGGACCACTCGGGATAGATACCATCATACTGATATTATCCTTTGGTGTAGTTGTGTTTGTTTACTATAAAGTGGACCTTAGGAGCATTGCCTTATGTAAGCCTAGAAAACACCGGAGAGCGATGCAACACATTGATATCATTTGCAGAACCAACCATGCCAAAAAAGAGTGCCAAATCCAAAAATCATGTGATGCAACTGCTTCAAGTATGACCGTGCACCCGGTCGAATGACCTTTGAATTGTCCCTGCCAACTAACTGGACAATTCTTCCACTCCTAGTGCATACAATCTATGCTACCAAGCATGCCAGGAAACCCTCTTGCCTCGTTGATAGGCAAGAGCCGTGTAGTGTCTGTCACTGTTGGTTGCCTCAAGCACTCATCGCCCAACACGGCAACGACTGCGTGGCAGAACCTTTGTATAGATGGAGTTGAGCAGTGGTGGAGCTAGCTGAGGTTGCTTGGGCAAAATGCAATATTTCAATGATTAGGGGAGCAAATGACTAAAAAATTCTATCTAAGCCCTAATTTTTTTAGTCAATGTTCCAAGTCTGGGGGCGGTGCCCCCCTCTGACTTGTGCATAGCTCCGTCAGTGGAGTCGAGTGAAGTGGCATCGCTCATGTGCATCTACTCGTCAACAAGATCATCGGAAACTCCGTAGGCTAGCATCCTAATTGCGGGTGTGCATTTTTTGGTAGGAAGTGAAGCCAAGCTTACCCGTGGCGTCTTGCTTCAACTTGAAATGGATGATCACTCCTTGAAGAATCCTCATGAAAACTTTCCTCCTCATCCGGAACCGCCTCCAAAACCGAGCCGTAGTCTATAACGCGTTGGTGCGGTGTAAGTAGTCGTTGTACAACTGGACGTGGCCGGTGTCCAGTGTCCAGTCCAATGCGGGTGCCCGACCCTTCATGGAGCCCCTGTATTGTGGAATCACATCGGCTTGGATCTGCCCAATGATTGCGGCCATGGCCATGATGATCTCGGTATCATCATCGAAGGAATCATCCGATGTATCAATGAAATGCTTGTAAAAAAAACTCATCCGAGCTATCCATGGTGTTCTACATGTCGAATAGGCCATGATCACAACTAGGATCATCTACAATGTTGCCGGTTTGTTTAAAAAAGGTTGGAAAACATACCAAGCCCACGGGAGGCGGCGGTCTGGGGGATGAGCCTTTAGGCGTTCCTCCGATGGGGTGGCGGCGAGGAGGCTATGGCAAAGCTAGGCCTGGGGAGCGCTTCTGGCCGCCCTCCTCCAGGGTGGCTATGGCAAAGCCCAACCAAATCGATCCCAAAACACCGACGAGAGAAGGAATCGGGTCGAACAGCAGCGGCCGACAGCAACGCGAGGGAGAGGTGGCCGAAAGTGGTGCGAGTCGTGGCAATGGCCGATGGCGGCGCGAGGGAGGGGTCAGCCTAGGGGTTAGATGCGGGGAGGAGTAGGGAGTTGACGCTGACAAGCGGGCCAGGGAAGACAAAATGTGGACGTGAATAGGTACATTGCGGACAAGCGCGAGCGCAAACGCGCCGCAGAATTGGGCCATGAATGCATCGGTCCAGGGCCTGCAGACCGGTTGCGCCCCCGTTTGGAGCTTGTTTTTGGGACGCACTATCCGTGGAAACTTATTCGGACGTGAACAGTGCATATGCGGCTGATGACTACAAGTACACAGATCGTTTGTAGCTAGTTTTAAAATAAAGATATCGATCCCACAGGGGGCAGGAGGCTGAAGTCTAATAACTCTTGAAATAAATATTACGATAGAAATGCTAGATAAAGTTCTAAGTGACAAGATAAAATGCGAGTATTGTGTAAAAAGGTGTTTTGGGGTTTTAGGTATAAGAGCAATAATAAAGTAAAGTAAAACAACTGAGTACAGAGAGTAAGTATCGCGTATGTAAGAGAGATTGGAACTGCAATAGGGAAAAATCGTTCTCAGGGAGTAGCGGATACACCACTAGTATTGTAAGGATCTAAGATAAAGATTATCATAAACATTCTCAACTATGTATGTGTGGCAGGAACTCCATAATTGGACAAATAGGCAGCAACCGCTGCTCGCATCATCCGCATAACCACAACAGTCAGGAATCGACATCAATCGAATTACTGCACTATTAAGGAACGTAATCCCGTAGGACGTATCCCATGGCATCGATAGTGTTCCGTGAGTTTCCTCGGTTCCCAAGTTGATACGTAAGGGGTGCCAACAGCTTTATAGTCATTGTAAGTGCTAGCACACCTCTGTCTACCAACAAGTAGTCTCCTCCATCGAGTCCCCACGAGAGGCAAATATTGAGATGTCGACTTCTCTCAACATCGAGATGTAGAAAATCTAACACATGGTCACAGCGATAAATATCATAATAGACTTTATCTTATTTCAATCTCATACTAAGGTTTCTCCATCTCCCCAAGAACTAATGATCTACTCAGACATGGAGGCAATCAACATCATAGCAATGGTAATAGAAACAATCATAGATGAATAATACTTGTCTAAATCCACAACGAGTAGGGAAATTACAACAAGATCTAGACAACATGTAGATCGAATGGATGGACATGGTGGTGATGCAGCGGTAGACGATGAAGATCGATGCCTTAGCCTCCCGGATCTGCGCAGGGCGAAGATGGATCCCTTGTGGATGAGTTTCCCCTCCAGATGCCTTCTGGAGGTGAGGTTTCTGCGATTTCTGGGTGTTCTGTATGTCGTCTCCTCAAACCAATTGCACGGGGTGAAACTATTTGACAAGGCGGAGGCGACGCCAACTATATGACGGGAGCTATACGGCCGGAAAAGTTGCTCCGGCCGTATAGTTGGTCGTTGGACTCTCTGCCTCTCTTGTTCGCTTCTGGTTTTCTTCTGGTATTATTAATATTTTCCAAATAAGAGATTTACGTTGTTTTTCACTCCTTTTCTCCATAGTACAACTGCTCCAAGAATTGTATCCATTGGATCCATCATCTGTCCTGATCCTGATGAAAACAAACATAAAATGTGCACGCGAGCGCCGTAAAATACCAAGATCCTACATCTACAATGCAAAATAATAATGTAAAACATTATGCAAATATGCACTCATCAACTTCCCCAAGCTTAGACTCTTGCTCATCCCGAGCAAGTTTTTTAGCTTAATGGATGTGATCCTCATATTCATGAAGCTGAGTCGATAAAATAAATGAGGCAATTGCAGCATGTGTTTATCATGTACGATACATAGGAATAAGTTCATAAATAGTACCTTACTCGAACCATCTAAATAGTATTAGCAGGCTTCCACACCTTAGTAATCAACAGTTCATAAAAGATGAATCTTAACATAATGTAAAAGTATCTGGTTCAACCAAATGAGTTAGCGAGGTAGTACAAAGTATTTTAGGATCAACGTACTCACTTGGGATTTAGAATCTCAAAAGTGTCTCTTTGTCATACTACAATACAGTGGTATATGCTTACTTGTTGTTTGCACACTCGCTCTTTTTCTTCTTCCTTTTCTTTTCTTTTGTATATATGCTCACACTTTTGTTTTAGTGTTGTGCAAAGGAGTTAGCCATACATTCCACTTCATGTAGGAATTCAAAGTTTAACGATCTCAATTATCAAATTCCAATTGTATATGAAGCATTCTTATGACTTGAAGATTCTACCTTGACTTGTTCTCACTCTATTTTGATAGCACTTTTATTTTCCTTTGTTCAAGGCTTCTTTTTCAATTTAACTGTATGAATAATTTTTCTTTATAAATCAAACCGTAGACTTACAACATATTGACTAAATTATCTTTAGGTGTTCCGTTAATACCAATGTCGTGGAAGACTCCTATTTCTATCATCAAGTGCAAGTAAAATTATACTCAAGCCATTCATATATCAATAAAGCAAACACAAACTCAATATTGCTCCATATATAATAATAAACTTGGAATTTCATAAAAGATATCGACTATTCCTGAAGGGAATTCTAATGATGCAAACTTTATTGCTAATTTGAACTAATGTGAAAATAGTAATGCAAACTTGTAAGATATATTACAAGGTCTTAAAGATCTCCCCAAGCTTGGAATCAAGCCAGGCGGGATCAAATAATCCCTTGCGATTATTTGATATCATGATTGTTGTAGATCACCGTGGTGCCATGTCATGTAACACCGTGGTGCGTAGCTTCTTGTTGGTCTCCTCCAAAGCAGTTATACGGCTATAGCACCTCCGCAGATCAAAATGCAAAGTGTCCACTCTATCAGCAAGCTTAGTCACCAATGGAAGGAGGTCTTCCTTTTTCTCCATCTCATTAAGACGGTGACGGACTTCAACATGATGGAGTAGCTCCTGCTTCTGATATATCTCCAATGCCCGCACGTGATCCTTGGTCCTGGGGAAACTTCTTCTTCCTCGTCCATAATTGGTGGATCTAGGAAGTGGAAACCGTACCTCTACTCTTCTTGAGGCTTGACCTTCATACGAGCACCAATGGTTGGCTTCGAAAGTGGTTCCTACGTTCTCTTGCTAGCACCTATACCAATATCAGATAGTTCCTTATGCTCATGCAGCCGTTGATCCATGATGATGAACTTGACCGTCTCCACATGCCCTTTTCCATGTGGCTTGCGATCTTCTCTCTCTTGTTGAGATTTCTTCATCGCTGCCCAATTGATCTCCAGTGGATCATAAACATCGCGGTAGATGTAGACGTCAACCACATCATCGTCAGAATCATTGTTGAAGTAGCTTGGTGATACATTGCTAATGTATCTATATTTTTGATGTTCCATGCTTGTTTTGTATCTACTTTCTTATGTTTTATCCACACTTTGGAGTATTTTTATACACTTTCTGGGACTAACCTATTAACAAGATGCCACAGTGTTAGCTGCCTGTTTTCTGCTGTTTTTGGTTCCAGGAAAGTCAGAAAATGAATATTCTCGGAATTGGACAGGACAAAAGCAAAAGTCAATGTTTCACCGATGGGAACACGGAGCCAGAAGACGAGACGGAGAGGGGTCAGGGCCAGCCACACCACCTGGCCATGGGGCCAGGCCTGGCCCATGCCAGGGGGTGGTGCAGCCGCCTCGGGCACCCCCTCGGCCTCCCCTTTCACCTATAAGAAACCTCCGATACAAAAACCCTAAGGACCCGATAAAAATTCCACGAAAGAGTCTGTAGCCATCGTCATCTCCATCCCTAGATCGGGATGGATCTGAAGCTCTTCTTGGCACCCTGTCGGAGGGGAGAATTCACCTTGGAGGCCTTCTTCATCACCATGCCTGCCTCTAGTGTGATGCGTGAGTAGTTCATCCCTGGACTACGGGTCCATGTAGTAGCTAGATGGTTGGTTCTTCTCCTTTGTGTTACCATGTTTAGATCTTGTGAGCTCTGTTCATGATCAAGATAACCTATTTATAATCCTACATGTTGTGTTTGCGGGGAACTGATGGATATTGAGATGCTATTTCAGATTGATTATTGATTCTATCATGTCTTTGTTATTTGTGATCTTGCATGCTCTCCGTTGTTAGTAGCTATCTTGGCCGAGTAGATGCTAGCAACTCCAAGAGGGAGTATTTATGCTCGATAGTGGGTTCATGCCTCTAGTAATATGGGGAAGTGACAAAAATCTCTAAGGTACTAGATGTGTTGTTGCTACTAGGGAGAAAACAACAATCCTTTGTTCATAGAACAATCGTATTGTTTACTTTACACACTTTGCTTAATGCAATTATCTGTTGCTTGCAACTTAATACTGGAGGGGGTTTGGATGATAACCTGAAGGTGGATTATTAGTCACAGATGCAGTTGGATTACTGTCTATGTATAATGTTGTAATGCCCAATCAAATCTCATAGGAGTCAAGATGATTAGTATATGCATGTATGCGTTCTCGATGTTTGTCAATTGCCCCGCTGTAATTTGTTCACCCAACATGTCATCTATCTTAAGGAGAATCACCACTAGTGAACTATGGACCCTAGTCCTTTCTTTTACCATCAATCTACAAAGCTATTTACTATTTTCTGTTTACTTTCTGCAAGCAATTACTATCTTCCACACAATACGTTTAATCCTTTGTTTTCAGCAAAACCGGTGAGATTGACAACCTCACTGAGTTGGGGGCTAAGTTCTATGATTGTGTTATGCAGGATTCCAAGTTGGAAACAACACCTGGGAGGTGTTTCCTTGCTCCTACTGGTTCGATAACCTTGGTTTCATAACTGAGGAAAAACTTGTTGCTATACTCATCATACCTTCCTCTTGGGGTTCCCCAATGAGCTCAACATATTGAGTAAGCAAGACTTTTTCTGGCGCCATTGCCGGGGAGTCAAGAACATCTTCACAAGGGGAGTCCCTCATAACCAATCTCTTTACTTTGTTTTATTTGGTTTGCTTAGTCTTTGTTTGCTTGTTTCTTTATCAAAAATACAAAAAAATAGTCTTACTA
Organism: Avena sativa; assembly: GCA_916181665.1. Lineage (NCBI taxonomy): Eukaryota > Viridiplantae > Streptophyta > Magnoliopsida > Poales > Poaceae > Avena > Avena sativa. Next base: position 414,474,682 of record OV702296.1, read on the forward strand.
GTTTGCTTTCTTTATCAAAAACATAAAAAAAATGTTTCCTCGTTCTTAGCTCACCATGTTGATCCCCAAGTTCACCCTAAAAGACATTGCAATAGGTAGTGGCTCTATAATTGGAGAAGATAATATTGAAGAATTCTTTAATCATGTTAGTAAGCATGAGGATATTGAGGATAGATCCCTTGCAGAACTTGCTCCAAATTATGAAATTGCTGCAGCTTCTTTAGTTCACATGTTGGAAGCTAGGTTTGTAACCTTAACCCCATAATGCAAGTAATGTTTCTTAAACTTAAAGAAATTGAGGACCCTGAAAAGAAAGATTTTATTTTGGAAACCTTGCTTAAAGAATTCTATGATGTTGCTAAGGAAGCTAGAAAAGTCTTTGATTGTTTTAATATGTTAGGCTCATGTGTAGATGTTATTGGTACACGAGAAAATATGGACAAAACCGAACCTAATGGGGAGGAAATTAAGATACCAATACCTTTTAAACTTGTAGGAATGCATGAAGCCTTAGAAAAGAATTTTGATTGGATTGTTCCTGAAAACCCGTTTGATGAAAATACTGAACCCAAGAGCATTGAGAGAGGATCCTCTAGAACTTATTTGGATAAGATACCTTGCCTTGTTGAAGATATTTATGGTATTAATCTTAATGCTTCTTCATTTGAGAATACTTGATTCTTTTGTTGCTTCTTATGCCTAACTTAAAGGCGTTAAAGAAAAGTACTTATTGGGAGATAACCAAAAAGTTTTAGTTGAGTCTTGGAAGTTATTACCTCTGTAGCAACCTCTCCTTATCATTTTTGTGTTGTTTTTGTGCCAAGAGTAACCTCTAATGAGAGAGAAGTAATGCTTGGGAAAGTTGTTGTCCCGAAACAGATTTTTGTGCTTTGCTGTAAAAATTCGTGAAAAATCTCTATACGTTGGGTTGAGCTGTAATTTTTTGTGCTTTTGCCCCAGGTTGTTATCCAACTTTCGTTAGTTAAACATTTTTCTATTTGAGCAACACAAGGTCTTCGAAAAAATCGGTTTTTACCTGCTGGTCTGTTTTGATAGATTTCTGCCATTATTTGCATTTGCTTCTTATTGATTCCTTTTTGGGTTCTTTTTGGGGAAATTGAGCTTTTTGAGGGAATTGCTACAGTAGCTTGTGTTTTAATGTAAGTTCTACTTGTGTTGAGAATGAAAGACTTATTATCTTGAGTACACTAATGTTGCTAATGAAGATTGTGTGAAGTTTTATATGAAAGAAATTTCAGGTGTAGGGAAAGAATGATGTAATGAGATGAAGAACGGACTAAAGCTCAAGCTTGGGGATGCCACCCGTGTCAACCTAAGAAATATCCAAGAAGTACAAGCGTCAAAGCTTGGGGATGCCCAAGGCATCCCCTTCTTCATCAATAAAAATCTCAGGTTTCTTCCAAACACTTCATTTTTATTGTTTCATGCACAGTTGTGTTGTTCTTGGAGCATCTTTGTTTTTGTTTTTTGTTTTTCGTTTGTTTCATTTGCTTAGTTTGCTTGAATAAATTGGTTGGACCCCCTCATTCATACATTAGTTTTCAAATAAGTTGGTTTGGATTGGAAAAGAGTAGGAAAAGTTCATGCTTAAGTGGTAAAAAGGAGCTTGTTTTTTACTGTGACCTATGCTTTGTCATGTCATGCTTGGTATTGTTTTGGCTTTATGCTTAGTGATTTTTGTTGTAGCATGACATGTTATAAACAACTAATATTGCTTAATGTGCCTTGAAAGAATCATGCGTTGTTTTAGCATAGTATTGTGGTATTCTCCTTTGATGCTTTATTTGGGTTGACTTGGCGCATGCTCACACCATGTTAAGACTACATCAAGTCACCATAGACTCTATGACCCTTTAGTTTTCGACTTGTAATATCACTTTATGCTTTAATTAATGATGGTTTGTCGCTTTGCATGATTATGGCCATTATTGCTCTCTTAGTTGGTCGCTCCCAGTCTTTTTCTAGCCTCCATAACCAAGTATGAGTTCCACTCATGCATCCAACTCTAAATAAAACCAAGTTATTCCAAAGAGTCCACCATACCTACCTATTAGCATTTGCTATTCCAAGTATATCATGTTTTTATTTACCTTCCGAATTAAACTTGTTATGGGAAAATTGGTGATTAAAGCTCTCATGAACTTGATGGCACACTTTACTTTTCTTGCCCCTAATAAACTTGAACCATTGTGTCATCTAAGTTGTATATGCTTGCACTTATACGTTGGGAATTAGCAGAACCATGCTGTCATGGGGAACGCTTTCAACATTGCACTTGTACATTGTACCTATTTGATATCATGCTCTTTTGTTCATGGATGTCGTCGGTGTGAAATGAAAGGGGGGCTTGTAAGTCCATAGAGTTATGTATGTGTGTTAGAGAAACGCCCGGGCCGCTGGTCTAATCCATGCCTAATCATGGTGGAAACCTGCAGCGTAACCATAATGAGCAATCTATGAAGCATTCTTCTTATAAAAAAAGAGATAGAGATTGAGAAAAAAAGAAAAAAAAAGATGAGAAAAGAGGAAAGAGGGAAAGAGAGAAAAAAGCACCATTTTCCCATGGTAAATAAGAAGATTTCTGAGATGCTCATTGTCTGCTTGCCTTGTCATTTTGATATGGGGATTCTTCCGTATCATCGGGCAAGGGGTACCCCGTTGGCGGTTCTCTATGATACACATGTACTTACTATGACAAGAACTTACCGGTAACTAAACTTGAGTAGCATGAGGAGCGACCCTCGTATTCAAGGGACATGAGATTACCAACTTATACTTTGTCAAGCATATAATCCATAGTTTGTTCACTTTAACCTTAATCACTTCAAGATGCTTATGATAGGGGCAATGAGAGCTAAAAGCTAATAAGTACCATAATTTTTGGAAGATCTTTATGAGACTTGAATCCTTGCTTCCTTCTATGAAGGCCTTTCTTTTACTTTTATGTTGAGTCTCCATCTTGTATCTTTATGCACCTATTAAGAGAGCATAGTGGCCATTCTTAGTTTAATGTGCATTGTCCCAAGACTTATTGATTGATGCATAACTTTGATATTGTTTGTTCTTGAACTATTTGTATCTAGTCACCCTTATGAACTTTGAAGGTGTCCTATGCATTTATGTTTTGCTACACTATGAGGGACAAGCTGAATACCATTCTCATTATGCTTTCTATATGTGAAACAAACAAATATCTTGCAAAGAATTGTTATTCATGAATCTTTTGTTTGTGTCTTTTCATGCTAAAACATAGTTGCTATGTCTTATTGTTAAAACTATATCTTTCATGCTATGTTAAAGTACTATGATCCCAGCTTTTAATGTTTTACAAATACCTTGATTAAGTTTATGATGGTGGATGTCACCTCAAAAATTATTCTTTCTTTTTATCACTTACCTACTCGAGGACGAGCAGGAGTTAAGCTTGGGGATGTTGATACATTGCTAACGTATCTATAATTTTTGATGTTCCATGCTTGTTTTATATCTACTTTCTTATGTTTTGTCCACACTTTGGAGTATTTTTATACACTTTCTGGGACTAACCAATTAACAAGATGCCACAGTGCCAGCTGCATGTTTTTTGCTATTTTTGTTTCCAGGAAAGTCGGAAAATGAATATTCTCGGAATTGGACGGGACAAAAGCCAAAGTCAATATTTCACCGAGGGGAACACGGAGCCAGAAGACAAGACGGAGAGGGGCCAGGGGCCGACCACACCACCTGGCCGCGCAGCCAGGTCTGGCCCGTGCCAGGGGGTGGTGCGGCTACCTCAGTATTGTGTGGAAGATAGTAATTGCTTGCAGAAAGTAAACAAAAAAAGTAAATAGCTCGTAGATTGATGGTAAATGAATGGACCGGGGTCCATAGTTTACTAGAGGTGATTCTCCTTAAGATAGTTGACATGTTGGGTGAACAAATTACAGTGGGGCAATTGACAGACACCGAGAAAGCATACATGCATATACTAATCATCTTGACTCCTATGAGATTTGATTGGGCATTACAACATTATACATAGACCATAATCCAACAACATCTATGACTAATAATCCACCTTCAGGTTATCATCCGAACCCCCTCTAGTATTAAGTTGCAAGCAAACAGATAATTACGTTAAGCAAAGTGTGTAAAGTAAACAATACGATTGTTCTATGAACAAAGGATTGTTGTTTTCTCCCTAGTAGCAACAACACTAGTACCTTAGAGATTTCTGTCACTTCCCCAGATTCCTAGAGGCATGAACCCACTATCGAGCATAAATACTCCCTCTTGGAGTTGCTAGCATCTACTCGGCAAAGATAGCTACTACCTAAAGAAAGCATGCAAGATCACAAATAACATAGACATGATAGAATCAATAATCAATCTGAAATAGCATATCAATATCCATTGGATCCCCGCAAACACAACATATAAGATTACAAATAGATGATCTTGATCATGAACAGAGCTCACAAGATCTAAACATGGTAGCACAAAGGTCGGTGGAGCGCCAGGGGCTCACACCCCCTGGTGGCGCGGCTAGGGCTGGTCGCGCCACCCTAGGGTGTGGCCGCCCTGGTTCCCCTCTTCGTCTCCCCTCCGGACTCCGTATTCCTTTTGGTGAAATATTGACTTGAGGTTTTGTCCGGTCCAATTCCGAGAACATTTCCTTTCTAGCTTTTCTGAAACTAAAAACAGCAGAAAACAGGCAACTGGCACTGTGGCATCTTGTTAATAGGTTAGTTCCAGAAAATGTGTAAAAATACTCCAAAGTGTGGACAAAACATAAGAAAGTAGATATAAAACAAGCATGGAACATCAAAAATTATAGATATGTTTGCAACGTATCAATAATCTCCTTCTTGAAATTAACATAGGCACCTATATCACCGAAAAAGTTCCTTCCAAATATAATTGGGCAAAGAGTGTTAGCTGGTATATCAACAACTACAAAATCGATAGGAAAGGTTTTGTTGCCAATTATGACAGTTACGTCTTCAACTACTCCCATTGGAATTCTAAGGTTTTTATTGGCTAACATAATTGTCATATCAGTATTTTCAATTGTAGCCGGTTCTATTTCTTATTTTATTTCTAAGTAGAAGTCATAAGATATAACATTAACTTCAGTGTCAATATCACATAAACCGTAATGCGAGGTTTCTTTAAATATGCAGGGAAGAATAGGCTTACCCACGTCTTTTACCTTTGTTTTACCTTCAACCAATACGGAAGTCTCTTCATCAGGTTCAACTATGTTATAGTGTGAGTACATAGCCATAATTGCTTCCTTGGTTACCTCTTCATCTTTGGTTTCTTCCAGATGTTCCATGACTTCTGGCATACTTTCCTCTTCCTTCTCCTCCTTTACTGCTTTGACCTGTTCATATTCAAAAATATGCTTTTGTGTAGTGTTAGGGAAAGGCATTTCATATATTGGTTTTACGGAGGTGTTGCTTTATCTTCTTTTTTATTTTTAGGTTCGAGTGGTGGATCATACTTGACTGGACCCTCCTTTGGAGCTTTGATATGTTCTGTAAAAGCTTTAACAACTTGCAACACAAGATCTGAATCCAAATAAAGTTATTTGGATAATTCTTTAACATTGCCTTTTTATATAGTCATGAATATAATCATGCTCTATTTCTACACCTCCTTCGCTTCCTAGACCAAAATTCCATGAAACTCTATGATCACAAATTCTATTAAGTAAAGCCCAAGCTTTTGGTATAGGAAGATTCATAAAGGCTCCTTCCGCAAAAGATTCTAGTTCAATTTTATTAGGTTCAATTAAACCGCCATAAAATATATGTAGTAAATACCATTCAGGCAAATCATGATGAGGACATAGTCGTAGTAAATCTTTAAATCTAATATAAGCTCTTACCAGGCCTTCATTAGAATGATTCTTCCAAGTAATTATAAGATTCCTGATTCTAAAAGATTTTGATAATGGATAATATTTTGATAGAAATTCACAGGCCAGATTATCCCAGGTAGTAGTGGCTTCAGTGGTAGAGATCTATAGCATGAGGGAGCTGTACTTGTCAAAGTCAGACTAAAAAGTTTAACCCTTACCTCATCAGCGGTATATCCCGTCAATAGAAAAGTGCCACATATATCTTTGAAACATCCAATATGTTCATATGGATCAGGATCTTCTTCACCTCTAGTAAATTGCTTCTTATGTAGAATACTAAGTAGTAGAGGATTTATTTCAAACCCCCTTGTCTTCTTATTGGAGTTGTCTCTTTTATAAATATCATAGGGCTTCCCAAAGTGGTTGAGTGGGTTAGCACTAGTCATATGCTCAAACTCCATCATATTGGTGGAAACCTGTAACTCAAAACAAAATTTAGCAAGACAAAAATAAATAAGCAAAAACTAAAAGACCTACAGCGCTTAGCTCCCCGGCAACAGCGCCAGAAAATAGCTTGATGACTGCAAGTGCACAGATCGTTTGTAGATAGTTTCGAAATAAAGATATCGATCCCACAGGGAGCAGGAGTCTGAAGTCTAATAACTCTTGAAATAAATATTACGATAGAAATGCTAGATAAAGTTCTAAGTGACAAGATAAAATGTGAGTATTGTGTAAAAAGGTGTTTTGGGGTTTTGGGTATAAGAGCAATAATAAAGTAAAGTAAAACAACTGAGTGAAGAAAGTAAGTATCACGTATGTAAGAGAGATTGGAACTGCAATAGGGAAAAATCATTCTCAGGGAGTAGCGAATACACCACTTGTATTGTAAGGATCTAAGATAAAGATTATCATCATGAACATTCTCAACTATGTATGTGTGTGAGGAACTCCACAATTGGATAAATAGGCAGCAACCGCTACTCACATCTTCCTCATAACCATAGTAGTCAGCAATCGACATCAATCAAATTACTTCACTATTAAGGAACATAATCCCGTAAGACGTATCTCATGGCATGGATAGTGTTCCATGAGTTTCCTCGGTTCCCAAGTTGATACGTAAGGGGTGCCAACAACTTTATTGTCACTGTAAGTGCTAGCACACCTTCGTCTACCAACAAGTAGTTTCCTCCATCGAGTCCCCACGAGAGGCAAATATTGAGAAGTCGACTTCTCTCAACATCAAGATGTAGAAAATCTAACACATGGTCACAGCGATGAATATCACAATAGACTTTATCTTATTTCAATCTCATACTAGGGTTTCTCCATCTCCCCAAGAACTAATGATCTACTCAGACATGGAGGCAATCAACATCATAGCAATAGTGATGGAAACAATCATAGATGAATAGTACTTGTATAAATCCACAACGAGTACGGGAATTACAACAAGATCTAGAAAAGATGTAGATGGGATGGATGGAGATGGTGTTGATGCAACGGTGGATGATGAAGATCGATGCCTTAACCTCCCGGATCTGTGCAGGGCGAAGATGGATCCCTTTTGGATAAGTTCCCCCTCCAGATGCCTTCTGGAGGTGAGGTTTCTGCGATTTCTGGGTGTTCTGTATGTCGTATCCTCAAACCAATTGCATGGGGTGAAACTATTTGACGAGGCGGAGGCGGCGCCAACTATACGGCCAGATCTATACGGCCAAAAAAGTTGCTCCAGTCGTATAGTTAGTCGTTGGACTCTCTGCCTCCCTTGTCCGCTTCTGGTTTTCTTCTGGTATTATTAATATTTCCCAAATAAGCTATTTACGTTGTTTTTGACTCCTTTTCTCCATAGTACAACTACTCCAAGAATTTTATCCATTGGATCCATCATCTGTCCTGATCCTGGTGAAAACAGACATAAAATGTGTGAGCGCCATAAAATACCAAGATCCTACATCTATAATGCAAAATAATAATGTAAAACATGATGCAAATATGCACTCATCAGCGGCCTGCCACTAGGATGCTCTTAGGGCGCGGATGGTAGCCTCCAGTCCTCTCGGACAGGCCCGTAGACCAAACTGATCCGATTAGTTTCTTTCATTCTTTTCTAGCCCGCATAGCATGGGTCATAAAGTAACATAGGGGCATGCCCGATTGGAACGCTTGAATCAAACATTTTTGTGGAGGCAGGCTAAACCGAGCGCAAGTGTGCACGCGAGCATGAAGGTCAGTTCTTCTCTCTCCTCTCTAAGCATGTTCATCCCAAAAACTTGTAATTAGCACAAATAGGCTCCAATCCAGTCGAGCTCTACATGAAAATATGCGCATCAACAATGGTATTCCATTCTTACCATTGGTTTAGAGGTCCATGATTCGTATCTTCTCATATTCATGGTTAAAGTTGGAGTTTTTGGCGTATTTCTTCATATTTGTCAAACATAATCAACCGTCAGAAGTTTCCCTTGAGGAGTAGCTTGATCTTATTGTTCCCTACAACTCTCGTGTTGCAAGTTTTCCGTTTTGATGGAGGTAGAGGAATCCATGTGTGGCTACTCAAGATTGAAGATGGAGCTGTTTCCCCTCCATTTTGAACAGGTTCTTGTTCATGAGTTTGGTTGTAGATGAGTTGAGGTTGAAGATGAGGTTGGAGACGAGTTCCTAGGCGCCGCGGGCAAGGACCGTCGGCACGATGAGCAAGATGGAGAGTAAAAGGATCATATGGTCACCTAGAGGGGGGTGAATAGGTGCTACTTCAAATTTTACTCCTTTTTCAGATTAGGGTTTGACACAAAGGTAAATTCTCTAGATATGCAACTATGGTGAATTTACCTATATGTCACACTAGCACACCTAGCTAAGCAAGAATTAGATAAAGTAAGGTGCGGTAAAGGATAGAAGTAACCGAAGTGAAGCACACAGGAACACAAGGATTATTTCCTGTAGTTCCTTCCTTTTGAGGGGAAGTACGTCTGCATTTGGAGAGGGGGTGGTATCAAACCACCAACACCACAAGAGGCCTCCCTTGTTCTCCGGTGAACCTCACCCCAAGGGGATCAATTCACGCTTCCACTATATCGGCAACCTTCAAGGTGGTAGTCGGCACCGTTGCAACAAGTTTGAGGCACACACCCACAACTTAATTGGGGGCTCCCGAATCCAAGCAAGCTGTCACACAATCAAACACAAGCTTGTAAGAATCAAATCAACCAAAACAAGGCTTACAGTTTCCAATGAAACCCTAGAGCAAGGGGCCCTCATGTGAATGAGGGGGAAATGAAGATCTCTCTCGGTGAAGCTGTAGATTGATGCATCCTCCTTCGATTCCCCAAAGATGAACGACTTTGGGTGGTTGGATGAAGAGATCTTGGAGTTTTGGTGGCTCAAATGGTGTGGTCTTCTTTTTTGGAACGAGTTGCTAGAGGAAGGGGATGAGGTCCCCTATTTATAGGCCACACACTTGTGAACCGTTTTCTGACCGTTGGAGACAATTCACACTGAAGACTCCGGTGTGCCAGACTGGAGACTCCGGCCTAGACTGGAAACTCCAGCCCACCTCCGGTCCATCTCTGGACCGAGCATCTGACTGACTTGGGAAGGGGCTTGATGTCCACTATAGAGACTCTGGCCGAAACTCAGGATCAGAGACACCGGAGACTCCGGTGTGTCCACACCGGAAACTCCGGTCAGATAAGTCACACCGGAGACTCCGGCTGATATCCGGTCCATCTTCGGACCACCACACAGATTGACTCTGGGCCAAGTCCAGCACTCACACTAGGAACTCCTAGGGAAAGTCCAGACCACACCGGAGACTCCGGTGTTTGCACACCGGAGACTCCTGTCTGGAATCTTGAGGAAAGCATAGATTTGGCCATGGAATTTCCCACAACAATCTGAATTTTTCCCTTTTCAATAGATTAACCTGTAGACATTAACACACATTAAAATGTACCTTATGTTGTTAACGAACACCAAAACATATTAGAACAATAAATGTCCTTTCAATCTCCCCCTTTTTGGTGTTCGATGACAACACGAGGTTTTGCATGGAATTTTTTATAAGACATAGCTATGCTCCCCCTAACGATGTGCAGCAAGATAAACAAGTAATACATGTCTGTCAGGTAATGGATAATTATTACAATAAGGAACAGGCATAGACATGTCCACACACATAGATAGTTCACATAAGACAAATAAGTCTCACAAGAACCAAATGAAAGCAAATGTTCGAACATAAAGATAACAACCCAACCCATGGAAATCCCGATGCTCCTAATGGACAACTTCTCCCCTTTTGGCATCAAAACACCGAAAAGGAAAAAGGTCCCAGCTATCGTCCCAAAGAAGATCACTCGGAGTCATCGTCATTGTTATCATCCTCATCATAATCATCATGAGCAGCAGAAGACTATGGCCCTTTGCCTCGAGGGCGAGAAGAGGAGGTTCCCTGAGGTGCAAAACCAGAAGTAACCTTAGAGAAAGTCTGCCAGTCAACCAAGCTTGCATTCATGGCATTTCAAGCCCCAAAGGAAAGTGTGTGATCAGACTCTGCAGATGGTTCAACTCCATGTTCATCATTGTACTTTGACTCTCTTTCCTCTTCTTCCTCACCTTGAGCCTTGATTTCCTTGAGAAGTTTCTCAATCCTGCGGTTGCTCTTGTAGGCATCATGTCGTCCCTTACGAGTGTCTACATTCATGTAGCAAAGGGTCTTATCCTAGAAGGATGCTTTCTTGACTTTCTCCTTAACAAACTCACGTGTGACAGGAGGCATGGGTACATTGGAGGCATTCTTCCTCCTAGATCCCCTAGGAGGGGTGGGAGCATGCTCAGCCTCAGAGATCTCCTCATCCTCACTCTCAAACGGCTACCTAGTAACCATCTTCCCTTTCTTCTGAAGGGACACCAAAGCATGCTCCGTAAGATTGGGAGGGAGGGCAAGTGGTGAACCATGGGTTTGAGTGTTGATAATCCCCATCACTAAAGGAGCATATGGAGGAGATTTCCTATAGAGAATAGCATGGTACATCTCCTAAAAAATGTAATCCATCACATCAATAGCAAAGCCTTCAGCATCAGGTCCAGCAAGATATATCTTGTGAGCATGGTGAAGTAGGTTGACAATCCCACATCTAATGGCATCATCATTGCCAACATTGGGAGATATACTATGTCGGAATATCCTTAGTAGCAAGTTGTAGAGAGGTTTGAGGCCCTTGGACTCACCAACGACTACACCCTTGCCATAGAGAGGAGCCAACTTGGTCTTGCTATCTCCAAGAGCAGCATCATGCATGCGGTGCCCAATGGGAACAGCCACACCCTGGAAGGTCTCATTGATGACCCTGGCAAGGTCAAAGAAGGTAGCAGTGCAGCAGACATCGCCAGTCATCCAGGTCATGGTCCTTGCCTGATCAGCCCCAAACACCATAGTGGCATAAAATTGTTGGACAAGGGGAATGTTGTAATCTTCTCGGATCTCCATGAGCCAATGCAACCTGAGATTCTAAGTGATCCACACAACATCTGCAAAGTAACTGTTGGCACACATGTACTCAAGCTCCATATACCTCTGAGGACAAACTGGGTACTTGGTAAGCTTGCTATAAACATCAGTCATGAATCTGTTCCCTCCTCCAATACCGAGGATCCTCACAAGTCATTGGCATCTCATACAAATTAGTCTTGTGAAGGTCACAGAACTCCTTCTTGGACATGTGAGCAAGAGATTGCAAATTTTAATACTTGGCCCTCTTGGCACGGTTTTCCTCCTCTATCCGTTCTTCATTCTTTCTCATATAATCAGCATCTCTGAGTTGCTGCCTACGATTGCATGGCGGGATCACATACTGCCCAGCCTCTTCATCAAATCAAGGATCCGACCTTCTAGACTTGGCCTTGGTGCGACCACGACGAGAACCAGAGCCTCCTGAGAATAGAGTGAGGGGGATAGCATGGGGGTAAGCACATATGTCTAGGAGATAGGCATAAGACCCTCACAGCTATGCCAGATGTGCTGGAGGCAATCTACCGGAGTCTCCGGAGTGCAACACCAGAATCTCCGGTCTGGACCAGAGTTTCCGGTCAGACAGACCGGAGTCTCTGGCCTGGACCGGAATCTCCGGACTGACCAACCAGAATCTCCAGTCTATAGATTTCGAGTTGTACATAGAGACTACATGTGAGATTGATTCTAGCAGAACGAGCAAAGATATGAGACTAAAGTGATGCACTGCACGCATGCATGTTGTTCTAATGGACAAACTAGTACAAAAACTCAAAACAAACGAAGGGGATGAACCCTAGGTTCATGGTGAGAGAAAACGGTACCAGATTTGTCCATTGGGGAGATCCCAGGGGTGGAGAGGGTGGAGTTGGCCGGCGGCACGGCGGATCCCGGCGACATAACAGCCTCCGGGCAGCAGTTTTGGAGGAGGAGGAGGTGGTTGTGAAGGTGGGGGTCAGGGTGGAAGATAGAGTCTTTGTGACTCTTTTACCCCGACCCCCTTAAGTCACATCCCGAAACCGCCCCAGACCGGAGACTCCGGTCCTCTTCGACCAAAAACAACCAGTTTCAAGTTTTGGGACATATATGATGGATAAAATGTTTTCAGGGAATGGTGACAGGCTTAGGTTAAGATTTCAAAGTGTGAAGAACAAAAGGCAATGAACTTCAATAGAAATGGCCAAGTGAAACTTCAACACTCAAAAACATGAACCAAGAACCAATCCTTCATAGTGAAGGGGGCGATGGCCGAGGCCACCATGTAAGAGTGTGAGGCATGAGACCGTGAAGAATTATACTTGCGTTCATAACCTCTACTCATCAATGAGGCTCACATATCACAAATGATATTAAGAGAATTGATTTTCTTAATTTTGGCATTATGGGGGGAGGGATAGCCCAATGAATTAGGACCGCACTCCCCCTATGTCCATGCCTGCACCTAAACCACATAATGATCAAGTAATAGGTGAGTATGCAAGATGATCAAGTCAAACTTCTTGAATCTATGATATTTAGTTCATTCCTCAAATAACAAAATCTTGCTTCATAAAGTGGCTTTGTGAAAATATCCGCGAGTTGGTATTTGGTTGACACATAAGAAAGCTCAATATCTCCTCGGGCAACATGATCTCTAATGAAATGATGACGGATATCAATATGCTTTGTTCTTGTATGATCCATCGGATTATAGGAAATTTTGATAGCACTTTCATTGTCACATAAAAGAGGCACTTTGTCACAACAGACACCATATTCCTTTAAAGTTTGCCTCATCCATAACAATTGAGTGCAAGCACTAGCAGCAGCCACATATTCAGCCTCGGTGGTGGAAAGAGAGATACAATTTTGCTTTTTAGAAGACCAACACACCAAGGACCTACCAAGGAATTGACAAGCCCTAGAGGTTGATTTTCTATCATCCTTATCACCATCCCAATCTGAGTTAGTGTATCCACAAAGAGAGAATGTAGAGCCCCTAGGATACCATATACCATAGTTTGGGGTATGAACCAAATATCGAAAGATTCTTTTAACTGTCATCAAGTGGCTTTCTTTAGGAGCCGCTTGATATCTTGCACACACCCCTACACTTAACACAATATTGGGTCTAGATACACATAGGTAAAGCAAAGAACCAACCATGGACTGGTATACCTTTTGATCAACATCTTTACCATTTGGGTTAAGTTCAAGATGTGTCTTGGTTGCCATGGGAGTTGGAGCTCCATTTAGTTCCTTCATGTTGAACCTCTTGATCATGTCTTGGGTATATTTGGCTTGATTTAAAAAGGTACCTCCTCTTATTTGCTTGATCTCAAAGCCAAGAAATACCCTTAACTCCCTATCATGGACATCCTAAACCTGTTAGTCATAAGCTTTGAGAATTCATCATTAAAAGCTTTGTTAGATGAGCCAAAGATAATATCATCAACATATATTTGGCAAACGAAAAGCTCCCCATTAACCTTCTTAGTAAAAAGAGTGGGATCAATTTTCCCAACCTCTAATCCACGGTCTAACAACAACTTGAAGGGGATCGCAGCAGAAAACAAAAAAATTCCTACGATGGAACCCCAAAACTGCCTAGGACCTATCTATGTAGTAATGCGGTAACAGCCAATGCGTAGAGAATACATACCCTTGTAGACCGTACGCGGTTAACATTCCACGGGGAACGTGGTTGAAGTAGTCGTACTAGTAGCCGACCTCAAGGTCGCGAAGCTCCTCGCAGGTCACCCCTTGCTCCTTCTTCATCTTCATCGTGCAGCAGCTCCGGCTCACGACATTTAAGCGCCCAAAGTGTTGCGCCTCGTGTCTTCTTACACATCCGGTGCATGATGAGACCTCCGACTCCCAGATCCCGACGGGAGTGCGGAAGTTGATATCCGGCTAGGAATCCCTGCAGCGCAACAGTGTGCTGCAGGTGTGCCTCGATCACACAGGCCCAAACTTGGGGCCATGGTCACAAGGTATAGAGAGAGAGGGAAGGAGGAAGTCAACCAAAGGACTTCTCCAATTGTTGGTGTCTTCAATCCCACATATGGGCACCCCTTTATATAGGGGAAGGGGGTGTGCCCTCCCCTTTTGGTTTCCCATGTGGGACTAAACAAGGGAGAGAGGGGGGAGGTGCATGGGCCTCATGGGCCAGCAGGACAGAGGTGGGCCCCACCCCGCGCACAGCCCTAGGCTGGCCGGGTGGGGCCCCTTGAGGCGCCTAGGCCTTGGCCCTTTGGCCCTTGGCCCTTCCCCTTTTCGGTTTCCCCTCATGGGCCCTTTTTCCCTAGGAAGTTTGGCCCATTAGTGGAATACCCCTTCAAATTAGATTTTAATATTATATTTAATATTAATTACATTAATTAATATGTAAATACATATTACAAAATCCGTCTTGACCCGAAACACCTTTCGGTTCCCTTTTGATTTCCTCCGAACGACTTTGGATCTTTCCCAGAATGATTCCGATCCTTTATTCTTTCTCCGAACAACTTCAGATCTCTCTGCGGAACAATTCCGGCTTTCTCTTTCTGTACTATGATTCCGTCTTACGAATGATCACTCTCATCGTACCCTTAAGTGTATCCTCTCACGGCTCGGGAATGCTCTAGACATGATCCGTATCAATGATCAACAGAGGGACCAGGGATATCCATGTGACCCCTATGCATTCCTGATGACAATGTCATTTGAACCGCTAAATGTAGCATCCTTGTCCTTTTGTTTCTCGATATGACTTGTCCGAGATTCGATCATTGGTATCCCATACCTTGTTCAATCTCATTCACAACAAGTTCTGTTTTTCTTGTTACCGTGATATTACATCCCCATGACCGAGTCACATGTTGCAACATTTATGGATGTAATCTCACCAAGCCGGCCATATGTATCTTTACCCGTCATGTGGGCGAACAAACCCCGGTCTTGCAGTCATATGTCATCAACTATTCCTTTGGAATACCCAACATACACCTTTATGGTCACCATATTACCAGATGACAGTTGATGCAGTCAAAGCATCCTCGGGAAACAATGAGTAATATGAGCTCACGGTCTAAGGAAAAGGAGTCTAGGTATAACTGTTGCAACAGTGAACTATATGACTTGATCATGTTGGAATCCTTTGAGGAATGCCCAATCACATCATTCTCCAATGATATGATCCCGTTGTCAAACGGCATAAATGCCCATGATCTTGAAACCCAGATCATCCTCATGACCAACAAACTAGTATGAATAGAGGCTACTAGGGATTTTGTTGTTTCATACCACACCTGTACCAATGTTTCTACTTGGTATAGTTATAGCACAATATGAAACTATTATAAACTATTTGAGATATGACAATAAAAACCTATTTATTATTTGTCTCTAGGCCATATCTCTTTCAGTCTCCCACTTACACTAGAGTACAAATAATCTAGCTCACATTTTACTCATATAAACCATATACCATATGCGTTTACAGATCATGCATGCTCATGGGAAACGTCATGTCCATGTTCTATTTTACCAGATCATTATGTCTTTTGCAAATCGTTAATGTCTTCCTAATTTTTACATTCACACCATTATCGTATAATGGGTCGAAGCATTTGTTTGGCGACAAAGTGAGACTTTGTTTCTAGTGTTTATAATGACGGTCATTTTCATTGTTGTCATCTAACCTTTGAAACACACTTTGCTATCCTTTGTGTATATACTATAGTCATGGCAGCAAAGGAGGCCGGATTCCAGGAGCTTAGAGTGACTTTAGATCAACCTCGAGGGCTTTCTCATGGGCCCTGGGCCCTGGGAAACATCATTCTATGTTAAAAGTGAACTAGCCCCGCCATAACATTATACATCACATCAGATGCAGCCTTTATACTTCTATATCTATGTAGATCCTAGTGCATGAAATGCATCTATGCCACTTACTTTGCTTCTTACCATTTAAGTACAAACTTAATTCTTGTTCAGTGATCAACTCAGGAATCACTTAAAGACATGCTCTTATAGTTAAGACTTTGTCCTACCAACCAGAACCTCGGGTCACATTACGTCGAGTATACAACATGGTTATATGGAAGAACCTATGACTGAGGCATAGGAGATGCAACACATCTCTTTCTTTCAACCATAGTTGCAATACTAACTCAATGCTTCATATGGTAAGAACTTCTTTCTTACCTTGTTCCATTCTGAGCTACTTCAGAATCTTGCTTAGGACATTCCGAACATCTTTTAGAATCAAGTCCAGGAAGCATTCGACATTCACTGTTTATTAAACTCACCAATCTATCTCAATAGATCTTATTGTTTAATAACTTCAACTTCATCCTTATTTATCCAACTTAAATATTATTAACACCAATCACATCATTCACATATGTCGTCCACATATCCTAGAATGATTTCACGCTCCCACTCAAATATGACATTCATGTTTGAGATCCAGGGATTTCACTTAGCTCCCACTCAAAATATGTCACCTACATATTATGAATTAGCCAAGCTGATTTGCTTCCACTCAAATCTAGGTCCTCTCGATAATCTTGGACATTCCAAAATTCTTTGATCATCATCAATTTGAGAATTCCAATTACGAGACTTCAATATCCATATATTTCTAGTGTAAATCCAAAAGACTTAAGCATCACTACCGTTGTAGTTAACTCCTTGAATTTGTCCAAACTTGTGACAAATCGAGCTTTTTGTCATTCATTAAGTTTCATTTCCTTCTTATGACTTTGCAGTCATTCAGAAATATCAAGTAAACTTCTTTACTTTAATAAGATCAAGTAACATGTTACTTTGCAATCTTAAATGTAACTTAATATAGGATTTTTTTGACTCCTAGTCATTTCTCATACTCAGGTCCATCACGCTTCTTTGTAATTCGTAGGTATGTCTTGTTCAAAACATGACAAGTGAATCAACAATATAATTCCACAAACTTGTAGAATATATAGTTGAATCCTACCTTCTTCAGTAAAAGTATTCCCTGAAGCTGTATGATCATTATCATTGGTTTCTCCTCTATTTGTAGAGTTTGGATTCATGGAACAAATTCCGCTGTGCCACTCAACAATCCGGAGGTCGGGTCAAATACCTTGTTTTGATCTTTTCCTTTCTTCCACCTATATCTTCATCAAGACACGTCAACTTTGGACAACAACAGGTTTGCCCCTTTTGTGGAAGATGCATTCATAGCTTCCTAAGAATGCTTTACAAAGACTTGTTTATTCGCCACGATTTCGACTTGTCGAAATCTCCAGAAACTCGAACTTGCCATAACACTTATGGTGTTGTTTCCACGAAACTTTTAGATGTTCCTTTGTATTTCAAATGAGTGTTTGCTTATTTTGATCTTTGACTCTAAACGATAACTGTAACCCCTATAAGAGATGATATTATACCATGTGTATCTTAATACATAATGATAACGATGTTTAGACATCTCAACATAGTTTGAATTCGTCCAATTATCATAATTTGTGAAACATCTTTCACAAGTTCCTTTTATGCTAAACTTAACTTGAATACTTTAGTCTTGTCAATCAAATCGAGGAGACTTGTTAATTCAATATCCTCTTTTTTGTGAACTCATTTGAACAATTAAAATCGTTTCAAACTTATGTTTCATTAAGTAAATACGCTTATTCACTTAAGTCCACAATTAACTAATGATTTCCACTATTTGTTGAAAATACGATACATCACTATGTATAAGATTCAACATTTCTTTGCATATCACTGTTTTACCAGAATGCGGAGTTTTAGTCATTTTGCCCAAGAGGCATGGTTTTGCAAAATCTCTAGATTAAGCATCTAGGACCCCGATCTTCATAAAGAACATGCAATAACCAAAATGACTTAAACTGTAGTGTCATTTCATTATTAAACTTTGGATATCTTTTAGCATTCTAATCCTTTATAAATGTTTAAACTATTATCATTAACATAGTGATGAGAATAACTTGTTTGTAATCGTAATGTGACCATAACGGTATTGTTCATAAGAATAGTACAAACTGGCTTGTAACTTGTTCATATGAATAATCGTCTCCCAAAAGCAAGACACACAGATAGGGATTACAAATTTATATTCAAGTCCACTAATCCAAATGACAAACTTTGAGGGAAGAGGTGATGTCGGCCATCAACTGTTTTGCTTGCTGTCATCAAGTCAAGTTGCCTCAAAAATAGCAATTCTCAAGCAGATCCTCCTGTTTTCACAAAATGGGACAAGTATCAAATACTTTGCAAACTGCAACAAGTTTTGCAAGAACCACATTTATAATTTGTATATATTACATATACCTTTTCATCAATGACCTCCATTGCAATCAAGCCCTTGTAAGAGTTCTCAACTCTAATGCAAGATCGCTAAGTGTTTTTCAAAACATTCTCTTTTCGTCCACGATGGAGGAAAACCCATCCAACGGCTCATACTCTATGTGCCTTATTCTGTAGAATACAAAATGTAGCCCAACTCTCCATATAATGGAGAATGGCTTATTGGATGATTATGGAGAAAACACAAACATTTCGGAGTCATTGAATTATCTCCTAATGGTTATTGTATCAAGAAGAGAAGATCACCTTTTTACGAGGATATCCCTCAGGCGTGGGTATTAATCTATGAAGTTGGACCCGTTTGCTAAGTTCCATACTAAGCAATATATTCCCATGGTCGCAAAGGACCTCAATGGGATAGGCCAAGATCTACTAAGATATTTGCAAATAGACATCTAGACTAAGTTTATAATAAGAGATCAATTTATAATTGGTCTCCACTAAAATTGTCATCCCCTAGACGATTTTAGTGATCGCATGATCCCTATCCTCTGCACCTCCCCCGATTGTCACGGCTATCAGTGCAGTATCAAAGGTAGACATTCACTAATGCCAATCACATCATCCATGTGACTCATGCTCGATCTCTTGTGTTCCGAGGCCACACTTCCCTAACATGATAGGCTCGCCAAATCTAACTTGTGTGTATTCGCTGTGCAACATGGCTTACACTCACTGTATGCGAATGTAGATATGTCTGACGCCTACTCAACATAGGGCGCCTCATACGGAAGAACTTTCTTGGTGGTGCACACACAAGGGGAACACAAAACATTGGAATTAAATAGGGATTATCTTATTTGCTACCGTTGAGTATCTAAATACTAGCACACAATAAGATGTAAAATAGGTATCAACAATATATGTATAATGTGATATGATATGGTCTTTCTTGCGCCTTGATCTCCATCGAGCGCTGCGACATGATCTCCATCTTGCCCTTGGTTTGACGCCAAGTCCACGACGCCTCCACCAGGTCGTCCATCGGAATGATGACTATTACTATACTACTTAGTAACATAAAAGTAAACTACTTTACCTTCGCAACGACCAATGCCATATCATAATCACATGCCCCCTGCAAAATAAAGTTAGACGCCTCTACTTTATCTATTGCAAGTTTTATGTGGTTGTTAGGGCTTTCGCAATAAAACCGTTTCTAAACTACGAACTTTCCAACCACAACATGGATCCGATAGTTGTCTCTATTACACCCCTTTCGGGGCCCTCCGTTGTAAATGTTATATCAACTATTGAATGAGAGATAGACACCCGCTAGCCACTTATACGGTACAAGCCGTATGTTGAGCGTGGAACCAGTCTCGCGTACGAATACACGTAAAGGTCGGTCCGGGCCGCTTCATCAAACAATACCGTGATATAAACAAGTACACGTTAGAGGGTAACAACTAAGGGATCAATGCCCGCACAATACTTGTGTGTACTGGCTGTACAACACTCCTACGCATAGATCGGCTTTGATACCACTGAAGGGGATCGCAGCAGAAAACAAAAAAAATCCTACGATGGAACCCCAAAACTGCTTAGGATCTATTTATGTAGTAATGCGATAACGACCAATGCGTAGAGAATACATACCCTTATAGACCGTACGCGGTTAACATTCCGCGGGGAACATGGTTGAAGTAGTCGTACTCGTAGCCGACCTCAAGGTCGCGAAGCTCCTCGCAGGTCACCCCTTGCTCCTTCTTCATCTTCATCGTGCAGCAGCTCCGGCTCACGACATTTAAGCGCCCCAAGTGTTGCGCCTCGTATCTTCGTACACATCCGGTGCACGATGAGACCTCCGGCTCCTCGATCCTGCCGAGAGTGCGGAAGTTGATATCCATCTAGGAATCCCTGCAGCGCAACGGCGTGCTGCAGGTGTGCCTCGATCGCATAGCCCAAACTTGGGGCCATGGTCACAAGGTATAGATAGAGAGGGAAGGAGGAAGTCAACCAAAGGACTTCTCCAATTGTTGGTGCGTTCAATCCCACCCATGGGCACCCCTTTATATAGGGGTAGGGGGTGTGCCCTCCCCTTTGGGTTTCCCATGTGGGACTAAACAAGGGAGAGAGGGGGGAGGCGCATGAGCCTCATAGGCCAGCAGGCCAGGGGTGGGCCCCACCCTGCAAACAACCCTAGGCTGGCCGAGTGGTCCCCCTTGAGGCGCCTGGGCCTTGTGTAATGCCCGGGGAAAATGTCCCCAATTAGATTTGTCTATCTGTTTTTATTTTGTGCATCATCATGACATCATGCATATTTTGCCCTGAAATATTTTCACCAAAAGCTATTTTATTTTCTAATTAGTCCCCTCCTTTATTTTAAATTAAAACCCCGATCTTTTCTAGATCTTTTATTTGTCAAAACATTAATTGCAAAAGTCTTTTAAATATAAAATAAATAAATAAAATTATTTTTAGGGGGAGGCATCCGGCCGGGCCAAAAGGCCCAGCTTGCCACCTACTACCCCGCATCTAAACCCTAACCAACCCGCGCTTGACCTAGTTCCACACCCTGTCGCTGCCACCAGCTGCAACACACGCACTTGAACATGCAACAAGCATCGCACGTTACACGCACGGGTCACATACAGCCGCACTCCACCTTGACCCGTTCCATGCACAGGACACGCACAACACGCACTCAACCAATGCCACGCCTCGGCCACAACACGCACGCCTCCTGGACGCGTCGTGAGTCGTGACTCCCCTCGCCTTGACCCCTTCCTAGCTCCACACAGCCCCGATCAATCCCCTCTATTGCATTGCCACCAACCCCTTTCCCCGTCGTTTTTCATCCCGAGCACCGATGCTGGAGGCCCGGTCTCGCTCCGTTCCCATGGCGCCACCGCCAGGCTCCTCCCTCCTCCTTCAATAGTCGCCACCGCCATCGTTCGCGGCCAAGCTCCAGGTCGACGTCCATTCCCCCGCAGCACGAGCCGCCGCCGCGTCCTCAGCGTCCCTGAAGGAAATATGCCCTGAGAGGCAATAATAAAGTTGTTATTATGTATTCCTCGTATATGATAGATGTTTATTTTGCATGCTATAATTGTATTTATCGGAAACGTCAATACATGTGTGTTTAATAAACAAAAAGGGTTCCTAGTTATGCCTCTCGTATAGACTAGCTTGTTGATTAACAAGGTGATCAAGGTTTCCTGATCATAGACATTGGATGTTGTTAATAACAAGGTCACAGCATTTGAGAAATGATGTGATGAACATTCATCCGAAGTATAGCATTACGATCAAGTCATTATGTTTATATTGCTATAACATCATACGAAGTAATCTTTATCCTTAGACCATGAGATCATGTTAATTGCTAACACTAGAAGAGTATCTTGATAACATCAAATGTCACACCATAACAGGGTGACTATAAAGATGGGTTCAGTGCTACGAAGGTGTTATGTTGAGGCTCATGGATCAAGAGTGGAATTTGTCAATCCCGATGACGGATAGATATATACTCTGGTCCCTCTCGGTGATATCACATTAAGATAGCTTGCAAG
Source organism: Avena sativa (assembly GCA_916181665.1). NCBI lineage: Eukaryota > Viridiplantae > Streptophyta > Magnoliopsida > Poales > Poaceae > Avena > Avena sativa. The sequence continues at coordinate 414,496,919 of OV702296.1, forward strand.
CAAGTGATGTGATCACTAGAATGTTATATCACGGGAACGATAAAAGAGTGCATGTTGGTAACGAGATCAAACTAGGTATTTGGATACCGATGATCGAATATCAGACATGTATTATATCATGAGACAAAGGGATTAAGTTACTAGCGTTAAAGGTTCTCACGATCACAGAAGTCATCGTTGAATATGCAGGAGTCAGTATGGATCTCCAGGTCCCGCTTCTGATTATTGATCTAAGAGGAGTCTCAATCATGTCTGCATTATTCGCGAACCGTAGGGTGACACACTTAAGAGTTACCGGACACCATTTTGGAGCACATATGTTTCAGACGAAAGAATTACAAAGCGCAGGAATTGTTTCGATAGAAACCGAAATTGTTTCGGGTGAAATTGCAGAAAGTGGTTCTGCATGTGATATTGAAATGTTGCAAGGGGTTTTATGTGAATGTTTGTTAATTAAAGTAATTAACAAAATTCTGAATAAATTTAATAAAAGAGTTCTATTAAATGAGAGAGCATTAAACTTAGAGAATTTTAATGCATATAAAGTGGAGACTTTAAAAGGGAATGTGAAGAGGTATTTTAATGTGGAGGGGTTACCACCACATGAATGGGGGAGGTGAGGGGTCACCCCCCATGAGGCGCCGGCCATGGGGAGGGGCACCCCCTCCTCCTATAAAAGGCCCCCTCTTCCTCCTTCTTCCTCACACCTCCTCGTGAAGGATCTCTCTCCCCTCTAGAATTATTCCCCCATGGTCTCGGATTAGCGAGATACATGTTCCTGGTGGCGTTTCGTCTGGAAGGCTTGTTCCGCTGCATCGCTGGAGCGAGGAGGTGGAGGTTGTCCGGTGGCTTGAATGTGTGTGCGAGGACGGATGCGTTGCTGATTTGCGGCGCTCGAACTTCCACACGATCTTGAGATCGGCAAGTGTACGACTACATCAACCACGAGGTCCTACTCGTTAACAAAACTCGTTGTCTTCGAGGGTAAGTTCTCGATGGATGTATGTCCACCCGTTGCTCTGTACCTAGTAGATAGATCTTGGCGTATAGTTCTCATCGTAGGAAAAATTTTGTTTTCTATGCTGCGGACCCAACAGTGGTATCAGAGCCTGATCTATGCGTAGATGCTTTGCACGGGTAGTACACATATGTTTATATGTGGGCGATGATGATCATGTTATTGCATCTTCTATGTATTTTGGATATTGGTGGCGTAGTGATACATTGCAAATGTATCTATAATTTTTGATTTTCCATGCTTGGTTTTATCCACTTTCTTGTGTTTTGTTCCAACTTTGGAGTACTTTTCATACGATTTCTTGGACTAACCTATTAACAAGAGCCACAGTGCCAGCTGCCTGTTTTCTGCTGTTTTTGGTTCCAGGAAAGTCAGAAAATGAATATTCTCGGAATTGGACGGGACAAAAGCCAAAGTGCCTATTTTTCCGGAAGTGATCAAGTGCCAGAATACGTGACGGAGAAGGGCCAGGGAGCCACAACACCACCTGGCCGCGCGGCCAGGCCTGGCCCATGCCAGGGGGTGGTGTGGCCGCTCCCGGCACCCCCTCGGCCTCTCCTTCCACCTATATATTGCCCTCAGGACGAAAACCCTAAGTACCCGATCAAAAATCCAAAAAAGAGTCTGTAGCCGCCGTCATCTCCATCCCTAGATCGGGAGGGATCTGAAGCTCTTCCCGGCACCCTGCCGGAAAGGGGAATTCACCCTAGAGGCCTTCTTCATCATCATGCAAGCCTCTGGTGTGATGCGTGAGTAGTTCATCCTTGGACTACGGATCCATGTAGTAGCTAGATGGCTGGTTCTCCTCCTTTGTGCTTTCATGTTTAGATCTTGTGAGCTCCGTTCATGATCAAGATCATCTATTTGTATTCATACATGTTGTGTTTGCGGGGATCCAATGGATATTGAGATGCTATTTCAGATTGATTATTGATTCTATCATGTCTTTGTTATTTGTGATCTTGCATGCTTTCCGTTGTTAGTAGCTATCTTGGCCAAGTAGATGCTAGCAACTCTAAGAGTTAGTATTTATGCTCGATAGTGGGTTCATGCCTCTGGTAATCTGGGGAAGTGACAGAAATCTCTAAGGTACTAGATGTGTTATTGCTACTAGGGAGAAAACAACAATCCTTTGTTCATAGAACAATCGTATTGTTTACTTTACATGCAGTTCGTAAAGCAATAATCTATTGCTTGCAACTTAATACTGGAGGGGGTTTGGATGATAACCTGAAGGTGAATTATTAGTCATAGATGCAGTTGGATGGCGGTATATGTATTATGTTGTAATGCCCAATCAAGTCTCAAAGGAGTCAAGATGATTAGTATATGCATGTATTGCTTTCTCGGTGTTTGTCAATTGCCCCGCTGTAATTTGTTTACCCAGCATGTTATCTAACTAAGGAGAGCCACCTCTAGTGAACTATGGATCCCGGTCCTTGTCTTTTACATACAATCTACAACTATTTACTGCTTTGTGTTCACTTTCTGCAAACTTTTACTTCTTTCCATTCGATACGTTTAATCCTTTGTTTTCTGCAAAACACGGTGAGATTGACAACCTCATCGCAAGTTGGGGACAAAGTTCTGTGGTTGTGTTGTGCAGGTCTCCACGTTGCTACTAGCACCGGTAGCGCGCCCTGCCAAAGCTCAGCTAGTAACACCTTTGGGGTGTTTCCTTGCTCCTACTGGTTCGATTAAACCTTGGTTTCATAACTGAGGTAAAACTTACTTTTGTGCTCATCATACCTTCCTCTTGGGGTTCCCAACGAGCTCTACGTCAAACGACGAGCACATCAAGATCTTTTCTGGCGCCATTGCCGGGGAGTCAAGGACATCTTCACAAGGGGAGTCTAGGTCATATTGGCGTAATGTTGATGCTAAAAGGATTAAACTTGATAATGATATATCTGCATATATGTGGCACTGCTGTCTAGGTCATATTGGCGTTAAATGCATGAAGAAACTCCATTCTGATGGACTTTTGGAATCACTTGATTTTGAATCATTTGATACATGTGAGCCATGCCTTATGGGCAAGATGACTAGAATGCCGTTTTCTGTTTCAATGGAACGAGCGATAGATTTATTGGAAATCATACATACTGATGTGTGTGGACCAATGAGTGTGTCGGCGTGAGGTGGATATCGTTATTTTGTTACTTTCATGGATGATTTGAGTAGATACGGGTATATCTATTTGATGAAACACAAGTCTGAAACCTTTGAAAAGTTCAAGGAATTTCAGAATGAAGTGGAAAATCATCGTTACAGAAAGATCAACTTTGTGCGGTCCGACCGTGGAGGTGAGTATCTTAGTTACGAGTTTAGCACACACATGAAAGAGTGGAATAGTTTCACAATTCACGCCTGCCGGAACACCACAACGTAATGGTATGTTGGAACATCTTAATCGTACTTTATTGGATATGCTTCGATCTATGATGTCTCTGACGGACTTGCCACTGTCATTTTAGGGTTATGCACTAGAAACCGCTGCATTCACTTTAAATCGGGCACCATCTAAATCCGTTGAAACGACACCGTATGAATTATGGTTTGGAAACAAACCTAAGCTGTCATTTCTTAAAATTTTGGAATGTGATGTTTATGTGAAGAAACTTCAGCCGGATAAACTCGAACCCAAAGCGGAAAAATGCGTCTTCATAGGATACCCTAAGGAAACGATTGAGTATACCTTCTATCACAGATCCGAGGGCAAGGTTTTTGTAGCCAAGAATGGATCCTTTCTTGAGAAGGAGTTTCTCGCGAAAGGTGTGAGTAGTCGGAAGGTAGAACTCGAAGAGGTTATTGAACCTTCTCTTCATGAAATGGCAAGTAGCGCAGCACCGGAAATTGTTTCGGAGTTAACTTCACCTAATGAAGAGAGAGCTAATGATATTGATCATGAAACTCCGAAAGAGGACACTACCGAACCTCGCAGGTCAAGTAGGACACGTGCAGCTCCTGAACTGTATGGCAATCCTGTTGTGAATTTCATGGTTGATGAAATGGATGACCCTGCGACGTATGAAGAAGCGATGATGAGCCCAGATTCCAACAAATGGCTAGAAGCCATGAAATCCGAGATGGAATCCATGTACGAAAACCAGGTTTGGACCTTGGTAGACTTACCTCACGATTGAAAGGTGATACGTCCATTTTGCATCACTATTTTATGTCTTAATTCACTATTATTCATTGATATATTTCGTATTGAGAGGTGATACTTATGTTATTTCATCTATTTTTGCATGGTTGATGACTTTTGGAGCATGGACCACTGCAGTCAGGATTCTGATGGAAAAGTTGCTGTTTGGAGGCAAAATTCATGAAGATCAGAAAATCCGGGAAAATATACGGAAAATCCTATTTTTCCAGAAGACTAAGGATGCCAGAAGATGGAGTGGAGGTGGGCCACAGGGGGCCACACCATCCCATGGCGCGGGCAGACCTAGGCCGCGCCTAGAGGTAGTGTGGCCGCCCTGGCCCACTCCAGCCTCTCTCCTCTGGTGTATATCAGCCTCTCGAAACCCTAAGAGTCGGGGAGCGACCATAGAAAGATTCCGCCGCCTCTGCGGGGCGGAAAACACCGAGAGAGAAAGATCTCTCCGGCAGACAGATTTCTGCCGGGGAATTCCTTCCCGGAGAGGGTAGATCGTCGCCATCAACACCACCATCAAGCTGGATTTCATCGGGATCATCATCATCACCCTCATCACCATCTCCATATTGCTTTAACAATTGCGTTGAATCTTGCTATAGTTCATAGGGGAAACTTTCCCGGTGTTGATTACTCTTTGTAGTTGATGCTATTGAGTGAACCATTGAATTATTGTTTATGTTCAGATTGTTATACATCATTATGCCATCTCTGATCATGATCCATATGATGTCTTGTGAGTAGTTCGTTTTGTTCTTGAGGACATGGGAGAAGTCTTGTTGTTAGTAGTGGAGTTGTGTTGAGAAAGATTCAATAGATTGTTATTTAAGTTGTGGTGTACTTCTTCTAGTGGTGTCATGTGAACGTCGATTACATGACACTTCACCTATATGGGCCTAGGGGAATGCATTGTGTATTTGGCTACTAATCGTAGGGGTTGCCGGAGTGACAAAAACCTGAACCCCCGTTAGGAAGCCATTGCACAAGGGACGTAAGGGTCTTAGAGTTTAAAGCTGTGGTTAGATTTCTACCTTAATTACTTTCTTGTACTTACGGATGTTTGCAAGGGGTATAATCACAAGTATGTATTAGTCTTGGATGGGGCGGTACATTAGCACAGGTTCACCCACACAACACTTAGCAAGCTAGAGAAGATTAATCAACTATATGAAGCGAAAGCACTTGACAGTCTTCCCATGTGTCCTCGAGAATGTTTGGTCATCTATAGAAATACAACCGGCTTGTCCTTTGCTGCATAAAGGATTGGGCCACTTGCTGCATTCATTCTTACTGTCTTTTATTTACTCGTACTTTGTTTACTTGCTTTATCGAAAACCCCTAAAAATCTGTTTGCTAAGTATTTGCAGAGAATTCCTGATCCATACCACTAGCCAGCACCTTCTGCTCCTCGTTGGGTTCGACACTCTTACTTATCAAAAATACTGCGATACACCCCCTATACTTGTGGGTCATCAAGACTATTTTCTGGCACCGTTGCCGGGGAGTGAAGCGCTATTGGAGAGTGGAACTGGTAAAGGAAACTTCTACTGTGTGTATTGTTTACTTCTGCTCGTTGCTTTATTTTCGTTATGGATAATTCGCTGAGTTTCTTATTTGGTAATGCTACTACCACTGCTAAGGTAGTAGATAAGCCACCACCTGCTGAGAAAGATGTTTTCAAAATACCTACAAGAATTATTGATCGTGTTATGGACAACTACTATGTTGGGGATGGAACTGTCCATCCCGGTGATCATTTACTCTTTATACATGAATTATGCGGGTTGTTCAAGTGTGCAGGTATTACTATAGATCAAGTTAAGAAGAAGCTATTCTCATTATCACTGAAAGGAAGAGCCGAGGAATGGTATAAGCTGCTGAAGAATGGTCAAGCTCTGGAATGGGAGGAAATAGTGCCTCTCTTTTATTCAAAGTTTTATCCTCCTAGTGAGATTCATAAAGATCGGAATCAAATATACAACTTTTGGCCTCTTGATGGAGAGAGTACATATCAAGCTTGGGGGAGATTGAAGTTACTAATTCAAGGAGTTGAATATCATGAGACATTCTCTCCCATAGTGATGCTAAAGTCGGTTAGGATTATGTTAGCAATTGCTGCATATTTCGATTATGAAATATGGCAGATGGATGTCAAAACTGCGTTCCTCAATGGTAATATTGAAGAAGAGTTGTATATGATACAACCTAAGGGTTTTGTCAATCCTAAGGATGCTGATAAGGTATGCAAACTTCAGCGATCCATTTATGGACTAAAGCAAGCATCCCGGAGTTGGAATCTCCACTTTGATGAGGTGATCAAAGAGTTTGGATTTGTCCAAACTTATGGAGAGGCTTGTATTTACAAGAAAGTGAGTGGGATCAATGTGGCATTTCTGATATTATATGTGGATGACATATTATTGATTGGAAATGATATAGATCTTTTAAAGAGTGTTAAAAGTTATCTAAACATCAAATTTTCGATGAAAGACCTTGGTGAAGCGTCATATATATTAGGCATTAAAATCTATAGAGATAGATCAAGGCGCCTAATTGGGCTATCGTAGAGTACATACCTTGATAAGATATTAAAGAAGTTTAATATGGACGGAAGTAAGAAGGGGTTCTTACCTATGTTGCAAGGCAAGACATTAAGCAAGACTCAAAGTCCGGCTATTGCAGAAGAAAGAGAGATAATGGATAAGATCCCCTATGCCTCGTCCATATGCTCTATAATGTATGCCATGCTATGTACAAGACCGGATGTGGCACATGCTATTAGTTTGACTAGTAGGTACCAATCTGATCCAGGTTTGGAACACTGGATAGCGGTCAAGAATATCCTTAAGTACTTGAGAAGAACTAGGGATATGTTTCTTATATACGAAGGTGAAGAAGAGCTAGTCGCTAAGTGTTATGTCGATGCTAGCTTTGACACCGATCGGGATGACTCTAAGTCTCAATCCAGATACGTATTTCTCTTGAACGGAGCAGCAGTTAGTTGGAGGAGTTCCAAACAACCTGTGGTGGCTGGATCAACGACGGAGGCGGAATATGTTGCTGCTTCAGAAGCGGCGCAGGAAGCGGTTTGGATGAAAGAGTTCATAACGGAACTAGGTGTGGTTCCTAGTGCATTGGACCCAATGGTGATCTATTGTGACAACAATGGAGCCATAGCCAACGCCAAGGAACCGAGGTCTCACAAGAATTCCAAGCATATTAACCGCCGGTTTCACTCCATCCACGAGCATGTCAAGGATGGAGATATAAAGATTTGTAAAGTGCACACAAACCTAAATGTAGCAGATCCGTTGACTAAAGTTCTCCCTAGGGCAAAACATGATCAACACTAGAACTCCATGGGTGTTAGATTTATCACCATGTGAACTAGATTATTGTTTCTAGTGCAAGTGGGAGACTGAAGGAAATATGCCCTGAGAGGCAATAATAAAGTTGTTATTATGTATTCCTCGTATATGATAGATGTTTATTTTGCATGCTATAATTATATTTATCGGAAACGTCAATACATGTGTGTTTAATAAACAAAAAGGATTCCTAGTTATGCCTCTCTTATAGACTAGCTTGTTGATTAACAAGATGATCAAGGTTTCCTGATCATAGACATTGGATGTTGTTAATAACAAGGTCACAACATTTGAGAAATGATGTGATGAACATTCATTCGAAGTATAGCATTACGATCAAGTCATTATGTTTATATTGCTATAACATCATACAAAGTAATCTTTATCCTTAGACCATGATATCATGTTAATTGCTAACACCAGAAGAGTATCTTGATAACATCAAATGTCACACCATAACATGGTGACTATAAAGATGGGTTCAGTGCTACGAAGGTGTTATGTTGAGGCTCATGGATCAAGAGTGGAATTTGTCAATCCCGATGACGGATAGATATATACGCTGGTCCCTCTCGGTGATATCACATTAAGATAACTTGCAAGCAAGTGATGTGATCACTAGAATGTTATATCACGGGAACAAGAAAAGTGTGCATGTCGGTAACGAGATCAAACTAGGTATTTGGATACCGATGATCGAATCTCGGACATGTATTATATCATGAGACAAAGGGATTAAGTTACTAGCGTTAAAGGTTCTCCACAAGTATAGGGGGTGTATCGCAGTATTTTCGATAAGTAAGAGTGTCGAACCCAACGAGGAGCAGAAGGTGCTGGCTAGTGGTATGGATCAAGAATTCTCTGCAAATACTTAGCAAACGGATTTTTAGGGGTTTTCGATAAAGCAAGTAAACAAAGTACGAGTAAATAAAAGATAGTAGGAATAAATGCAGCAAGTGGCCCAATCCTTTATGCAGCAAAGGACAAGCCGGTTGTATTTCTATAGATGACCAAACGTTCTCGAGGACACATGGGAAGACTGTCAAGTGCTTTCGCTTCATATAGCTGATTAATCTTGTTTAGCTTGCTAAGTGTTGTGTGGGTGAACCTGTGCTAATGTACCGTCCCATCCAAGACTTAATACATACTTGTGATTAAACCCCCTTGCAAACATCCGTAAGTACAAGAAAGTAATTAAGGTAACCACAGCTTTAAACTCTAAGACCCTTACGTCCCTTGTGCAATGGTTTCCTAACGGGGGTTCATGTTTCTGTCACTTCGGCAACCCCTACGATTAGTAGCCAAATACACAATGCATTCCCCTAGGCCCATATAGGTGAAGTGTCATGTAGTCGACGTTCACATGACACCACTAGAAGAAGTACACCACAACTTAAATAACAATCTATTGAATCTTTCTCAAGGCAACTCCACTACTAACAACAAGACTTCTCCCATGTCCTCAAGAACAAAACGAACTACTCACAAGACATCATATGGATCATGATCAGAGATGGAATAATGATGTATAGCAATCTGAACATAAACAATAATTCAATGGTTCACTCAATAGCATCAACTACAAAGAGTAATCAACACCGGGAAAGTTTCCGCTATGAACTATAGCAAGATTCAACCAATTGTTACAGCAATATGGAGATGGTGATGAGGGTGCTGATGGTGATGATGATGGTGATGATGATGATGATGATCCCGATGAAGTCCAGCTTGATGGTGGTGTTGATGGCGACGATCTCCCCTCTCCAGGAAGGAATTCCCCCGGCAGAAATCTGTCTACCAGAGAGATCTTTCTCTCTCGGTGTTTTTCGCCCCGCAGAGGCGGCAGAATCTTTCTGTGGTTGCTCCCCGAGTCTTAGGGTTTTGGGAGGAAGATATACGCCAGAGGAGAGAGGCTGGAGTGGGCCAGGGTGGCCATACCACTCCCTGGCGCGGCCTGGGCTTGCCCGCGCCATGGGGTGGTGTGGGCCCCCTGTGGCCCATCTCCACTCCATCTTCTGGCATCTTGAGTCTTCTGGAAAAATAGAATTTTCCGTATATTTTCCCGGATTTTCTGATCTTCACGAATTTTGCCTCCAAACAACACCTTTTCCATCAGAATCCCGACTGCAGCGGTCCATGCTCCAAAAGTCATCAACCATGCAAAAACAGATGAAATAACATAAGTATCACCTCTCAATACGAAAAATATCAATGAATAATAGTGAATTAAGACATAGAATAGTGATGCAAAATGGACGTATCAACTCCCCCCAAGCTTAGACTTCACTTGTCCCCAAGCGAAACTGAGCTCAATAAACATGACCTCAGGTTTATGGAGTGAAGAGTCAATAAAAGAATACGGACAAGAAGCATCACATTCATCAAATGCATAGATCATAATAGAAGACAACTCACTATTATACAACTCAACTTGCAATGAGTAAATGAAACACAATAAAGATACATAGAGTAAATCATCATTGGTAATGGAAAACTTAGCTCTTGGTCGAAGAATAGTTGATAATTTGCTAGAGTTCACAAATAGCTGGTTTTTCAATGAAAGCTTTCAAAGTAGTAAACTTCAAGATAAGAGCAATGTGCAAAACAAGGAACATAAGAAACATGAATGCATAAATCATCATATGAATGAATGAAACACATCAACTCAAAATACTTGCTGAGATAGAGGGGAGTAGGTTTACTGACTCAACTACAAAGTAAAAGAAAGGCCCTTTGTAGAGGGAAGCAGGGATTGCAAGTCTCATAAAGAGCTCCCAAAAATTATGATACTTACTAACTTTCAGCTCTCATTGCCCCTATCATAGGCATCCTTAGGTGATTAAGGTTAAAGTGAGGTCCAATCTGAGTTATATGCTTGATAGACTATAAACTGAAAATCCCAAGTCCCTTGAGTACGAGGGACGCTCCTCATGCTACTCAACTTTAGTTACCGATAAGTTCTTGTCATCGTAAGTATGTGCGTATCATTGAGAACCGCCAACAGGGTACCCCTTGCCCGATGATACGGAAGAACCCCATATCAAAATTACAAGGCAAGCAGACAATGAGTATCTCAGCAATCTTCTTATTTACCATGGGAAAATGGTGCTTTTTCTCTCTTTCCTATTTTCATAGTATCTCTTTTTTTCTTTTCTTTTTCTCAATAGCTATCTCTCTTTTTTTATAAGAAGAATGCTTCATAGATATCATTATGGTTACGCTGCAGGTTTCCACCATGTCAGCATGGATTAGACCAGCAGCCCAGGCGTTTCTCTAACACACATACATAGCTCCATGGACTTACAAGCTCCCCTTTTATTTCACACCAACGACATCCGCAAACAAAAGAGCAAGGTATCAACTAGGTATATATTTACAAGTGTTGAAAGCGTTCCTCGTGACAACACGGTTCTGCTAATCCCCAGCCTATAATTTGCAAGCATATAACTTTCATGGAGAGTTCACAATGGTTTCAGGTTTATTAAGTGTGGAAAATAAAGTGTGCCATCAAGTTCGTGAGAGCTTTAATCACTAACTTTCTGATAACAAGTTTAATTTGGGAGGTAGACAAAACAGGAATTTACTTGGAATAGCAATAATGCTACTAGGTAGGTATGGTGGACACAAATGGCAAAGGTTTTGGTTTAAAGGAGGTGGATGCATGAGAAGAATTCCCTCTCAGTACAGGTTTTTGGCTAGCAAGGCTGGGTAGCAAGTACAAGAGTTGAAGGAAACAAACAAACATACAAATGATAAAGACAAACATGCAATCTTCCTTAGAAGCACAAAAGATCTTAACTAGAGAATACTAGACTTATGAGCAAATCAAGAATGAAAGATGATGAAATTATTTTTCTCTCGAGTACTTCTATCTTTTTCTTTTCAACTCTCAAAAAGGGTGTTGCTACTGACCGAGCCAGGTTTGCCAAAACCAACTAAATTAACTCAAAGATCCCAAAGTGCTACCAATACTAACAACAAGATCAATCATATAACCACGAATTGAAAACTAATATAAGCTATGCAAAAGAGTGAATGATAGAACTTCTCATTAATATTCCATAACGGAAACTCACACCAAGGGATACAAATCTAACGAGAGAGGGGAAACTTCCATAATGCAAATCATACTACATAATAACTCCTCTATTCATGATATGACACTACTAATAAAGTAAAAAAGATAGAAGATAGTGATGTGATACCGCGGCACTCCCCCAAGCTTGGAACAAACCAAGGGGATGCCAAACCTGATGACGAATTACTCCTTAGGTGGTGGTGGTATACTCTCATCTTCGTCCGTATTCCACGGTAAAGGCTTCCCATCAACAAAGGACATCATGGTTTCCAACATCCTGAAACTTGCAGCAACACTTATGCGTTTAAATCTAGCCTCATACTCACAGTTTTGATTTTGAACATCATAGAACTGTGCTTGCAGTTTGTTGGTGGTTTGGCGGAGTGAAAAGACTTCGTCTTTGAGTTCAGCAGTCTCCTTTTGGTGCTCGGCGATGAGTTCGGAACAAATCTTGTGGATGATGTCCACTTCACGCTCCGCCATCTTCCTGTACCTAAAGACTTCTTGCTCCAATGCTTCCATCCTGTCCTCCAGACTTCCTTCACCTTTAGGGTCTTGAACCTCCTTAATCCGGACCTCCCCACCTTCGAGCAACAACTCCTTGGGATGAATCGTCAATTCTCTCATGTATGGGTTGATGATATCTTCTAAGGAATCTCCCTTGGATGTTCCAGAGGAAGACATTGTGGCTCCAAATCTGGGATTCTTCCTGGCAGAAACAGATCGAAACAAAAACACAACGAAAGCACGATATACGAACATCGGGGGATCCGGGGGGTTATATATTACGAAGTTTCATATCAAAAGGAAGGTACTGGGAGAAAACGAGTCGGAGGCAGAGTCCAGAGTGACCTCACTACCTGGTGGTGTGGCCAGGGGTGGACCCGCGCCATGGGGTGGTGTGGGCCACCCTGGCTCCGTTTCCGTCCCTTTTTCGCTTCGTAGCTTTCCTTATTGACTGAAAACTGCAAAAATATAGTTGGATTATATTTTCGCGGAACTTTTCTTACCAGAACTGTTACCTATTTGAATACGGACTCTGTAGGTCTCTGAATTTGGTATCTAGTAGATCCTTCCGGAGTCATCACTTGAATATCATCGATATCTTCATCTTCATATACTTATTACTTGAGTCATAAAACCTTTCTCTTCCTTATTACACCATTATCTCCACTTTCCTGAAAATTTCTTTCACACAAAACTTCACACAATTCTTATTAGAAACATTAGTATAAGTGAAGTGATAAAACCTTTTGAGTCCAACTTCAACTGAAAACCATCAAAACAAAATCTACTGCAGCAACTCCTTCCGAAAACCCAAAAAGAATTCAAAAAGGAAATCGAATAAAGAAGCAAATGCAAGATTGGCAAAATCTGTCAAAACAGACCAGCAGGTAAAGATCAATTTTTTCGAAAATCTTCTGTTGCTCAAATCAAAAAGTGCAAACCTAACGAAAGTTAAATAACAACCTGGGGCAGAAGCACAAAAAATTACAGCTCAATCCGACATACAGAGATCTCTCACGAATTTTTACGGTGAAGCACAAAAAATCTGTTTCGGGACAGCAACTTTCCCAAATATTACTTCTCTCTCATTAGAGGTTGATCTTGACACAAAAACAAAAAAATGGATAAGGAGCGGTTATTACCGAAGTAATAACTTCCAAGACTCAAAGAAACAAAAAACAAACTAAAAGCATAAACAAATTGGGTTGTCTCCCATAAATCTCTTTCTTTATAGCCATTAAGATGGGCATGATAATTTTGAAGAAGCTCTCATAGGGATATGATTTGAAGTGAAAGAGAGCATTAAGAAGCAAAAACACCCACACATTTAAGTCTAACCCACTTCCTATGCAAGGGGATTTTGTAAACAAACAAGTTATTGAAACCAAAGGCAACTTGCATAAGAAGGCAAAAGAAGTGCAACATAAAAACTTTCAGCATAAAATGGGGAAACTTGATATTATTGAGATGCATAAGAACACTTTTCCCTCTCTCATAATAACTTTCAGTATCATGCATAAACTTAACAATATAGCTATCATAAGGACTATCATAGCAATGATCACTTATTCTAACAGAAAACATGGAAATACTGGCTCTCATAACACTACTTTGTGAAACAATATTAGAGGTATCCTTACAAAGGATAGTGTGTCCCTCTTTTTCATATTTAGCAACAAAGTCTTTCACATTTGCTATTATAGGTTCATCAACCATTTGTTTATCAGGTTCAACAGCTTTACTAGTACTTTCATTAACCATACTAGCTATCATAGAATGTTCCTTTACCTTAACTGGAAAAGGCATTTTCTCAATATAAGGTTCAGGTAAAACATGATTAGTAGTATAAACTTCAGTATTTCTTGAAGGAACAATCTTAGCAATATCTTTATAAGGCTCATGATACTTATTCCACTTCTTTTTAGGCACTTCAATATAGGAAGCAAAAGCCTTAAAATAAGAAGCAATAGCTTGAGAGTCTAGACCATAAGCATTTTTAATATTTTGAAAGTCATCAGTTCCCACAAAAGATTCAATGCATTCATAATCATGATTTATACCTGACTTTCTACCTTTGTCATTCTCCCAAGCTTCAGCATTGTCTTGAATACGATCTAGAAGGTCCAATTTAACTTCTTCTTCCATATGAGTGAATGATCCAGCACAAGAAGCACCTAATAAATCCTTGTCATGTAGAGGGAGCCTTGCATAAAAATTATTGATAATGATATTATTGGGGAGCTCATGAATGGGACATTTGAGCATTAGTAACTTCAATCTCCCCCAAGCTTGAGATGTACTCTCTCCATCAAGAGGCCAAAAGTTGTATATTTGATTCCGATCTTTATGAATCTCACTAGGAGGATAAAACTTTGAATAAAAGAGAGGCACTATTTCCTCCCATTCCAGAGCTTGACCATTCTTTAGCAGCTTATACCATTCCTCAGCTCTTCCTTTCAGTGATAATGAGAATAACTTCTTCTTAACTTGATCTGTAGTAATACCTGCACACTTGAACAACCCGCATAATTCGTGTATAAAGAGTAAATGATCACCGGGATGGACAGTTCCATCCCCAACATAGTAGTTATCCATAACACGATCAATAATTCTTGTAGGTATTTTGAAAACATCTTTCTCAGCAGGTGGTGGCTTATCTACTACCTTAGCAGTGGTAGTAGCATTACCAAATAAGAAACTCAGCGAATTATCCATAACGAAAATAAAGCAACTAGCAGAAGTAAACAATACACACAGTAGAAGTTTCCTTTACCAGTTCCACTCTCCAATAGCGCTTCACTCCCCGGCAACGGTGCCAGAAAATAGTCTTGATGACCCACAAGTATAGGGGGTTTATCGCAGTATTTTCGATAAGTAAGAGTGTCGAACCCAACGAGGAGCAGAAGGTGCTGGCTAGTGGTATGGATTAGGAATTCTCTGCAAATACTTAGCAAACGGATTTTTAGGGGTTTTCGATAAAGCAAGTAAACAAAGTACGAGTAAATAAAAGACAGTAGGAATAAATGCAGCAAGTGGCCCAATCCTTTATGCAGCAAAGGACAAGCCGGTTTTGTTTCTAAGATGACCAAACGTTCTCGAGGACACATGGGAAGACTGTCAAGTGCTTTCGCTTCATATAGCTCATTAATCTTCTTTAGCTTGCTAAGTGTTGTGTGGGTGAACCTGTGCTAATGTACCGCCCCATCCAAGACTAATACATACTTGTGATTATACCCCTTGCAAACATCCGTAAGTACAAGAAAGTAATTAAGGTAGAAATCTAACCACAGCTTTAAATTCTAAGACCCTTACGTCCCTTGTGCAATAGTTTCCTAACGGGGGTTCAGGTTTCTGTCACTCCGGCAACCCCTACGATTAGTAGCCAAATACACAATGCATTCCCCTAGGCCCATATAGGTGAAGTGTCATGTAGTCGACGTTCACATGACACCACTAGAAGAAGTACACCACAACTTAAATAACAGTCTATTGAATCTTTCTCAACGCAACTCCACTACTAACAACAAGACTTCTCCCATGTCCTCAAGAACAAAACGAACTACTCACAAGACATCATATGGATCATGATCAGAGATGGAATAATGATGTATAACAATCTGAACATAAACAATAATTCAATGGTTCACTCAATAGCATCAACTACAAAGAGTAATCAACACCGGGAAAGTTTCCCCTATGAACTATAGCAAGATTCAACCAACTGTTACAGCAATATGGAGATGGTGACGAGGGTGCGGATGGTGATGGTGGTGGTGATGATGATGATGATCCCGATGAAGTCCATCTTGATGGTGGTGTTGATGGCGACGATCTCCCCTCTCCGAGAAGGAATTCCCCCGGCAGAAATCTGTCTGCCGGAGAGATCTTTCTCTCTCGGTGTTTTCCGCCCCGCAGAGGCGGCGGAATCTTTCTGTGGTCGCTCCCCGAGTCTTAGGGTTTCGGGAGGACGATATACGCCAGAGGGGAGAGGCTGGAGTGGGCCAGGGTGGCCACACCACTCCCTGGCACGGCCTGGGCTTGCCCGCGCCATGGGGTGGTGTGGGCCCCCTGTGGCCCACCTCCACTCCATCTTCTGGCATCTTGAGTCTTCTGGAAAAATAGAATTTTCCGTATATTTTCTCGGATTTTCTGATCTTCGCGAATTTTGCCTCCAAACAACACCTTTTCCATCAGAATCCTGACTGCGGCGGTCCATGCTCCAAAAGTTATCAACCATGCAAAAATAGATGGAATAACATAAGTATCACCTCTCAATATGAAATATATCAATGGATAATAGTGAATTAAGACATAGAATAGTGATGCAAAATGGACGTATCAGGGAGTTACCACCACATGAATGGAGGAGGTGAGGGGTCACCTCCATGAGGCGCCGACCATGGAGGGGAGGGGAGAGGCTGGAGTGGGCCAGGGTGGCCACACCACTCCCTGGCACGGCCTGGGCTTGCCCGCGCCATGGGGTGGTGTGGGCCCCCTGTGGCCCACCTCCACTCCATCTTCTGGCATCTTGAGTCTTCTGGAAAAATAGAATTTTCCGTATATTTTCTCGGATTTTCTGATCTTCGCGAATTTTGCCTCCAAACAACACCTTTTCCATCAGAATCCTGACTGCGGCGGTCCATGCTCCAAAAGTTATCAACCATGCAAAAATAGATGGAATAACATAAGTATCACCTCTCAATATGAAATATATCAATGGATAATAGTGAATTAAGACATAGAATAGTGATGCAAAATGGACGTATCAGGGAGTTACCACCACATGAATGGAGGAGGTGAGGGGTCACCTCCATGAGGCGCCGACCATGGAGGGGATACCCCCCTCCTCCTATAAAAGGCCCCCCTCTTCCTCCTTCTTCCTCACACCTCCTCGTGAAGGATCTCTCTCCCCCTCTAGAATTATTCCCCCATGGTCTCGGATTAGCGAGATACATGTTCCCGGTGGCTTTTTGTCTGGAAGGAGTTGCTGCTTCCGCTGCATCGCTGGAGCGAGGAGGTGGAGGTTGTCCAGTGGCTTGAACGTGTGTGCGAGGATGGATGCACTGCTGATTTGCGGTGCTCGGACTTCCACACGATCTTGAGATCGGCAAGTGTACGACTACATCAACCACGCTCGTTGTCTTCGAGGGTAAGTTCTCAATGGATGTATGTCCACCTGTTGCTCTGTATCTAGTAGATAGATCTTGGCGTATAGTTCTCATCGTAGGAATTTTTTTGTTTTTCTATCATGCGGACCCAATAGTGGTATCAGAGCCTGATCTATGCGTAGGTGCTTTGCACGGGTAGTACACATATGTTTATATGTGGGTGATGATGATCATGTTATTGCATCTTTCATGTATTTTGGATATTGATGGCATAGTGGGATGAAGCAGCCCGGACCAACCTTACATGTAATCGTACATGAGATTGGTTCCACGACTAACATGCAACTAGTTTTGCATAAGTGGCTGGCGGGTGTCTGTCTCTCCTATTATAGTCAATATCTGATTTACAACGAGTTGCTAATAACTTGGTTATCCTCGTCGTGGTTCATGTTCGTAGGTAAGAACGGTTCTATCTCTGAAAGCCCTAAGCCACGTAAAACTTGCAATTGATAAATTAGAGGCGTCTAGTTTAGATCGTTGCTGGGCTAGTGTATTGATATGGTATTGTTGTAAGTAGATGTATGATAGATACTCTTACAACACACACAACGTGTAAGTTCCATAGACCTTGGCCTTACACACAAAGGAATGATTTAGATCATACCACGATGCAAATGATAGAGATCAAATGCATGGACCATATCATCTCACTTTACTCATTAGATGTTAGCATCTTATACTGCTAGTTTGGCGGTTTTGGTAGCATTGTAAGATGATCCCTCATTTAGATATCAAGATAAAATGTGTTCTTCCTTAAGTATGCACCATTCTATGGATCGTGTTTCGAGACATCACGTGATGATCGGGTGTACTCGACTCTACGCTTTCATACAACGGGTGTAAGACGGTTTTACACACGTGAGTACTAAGGTTCTTACTTGGCGAGCCTAGCATGTACAGACATGGCCTCGAAACACAGAACGAAAGGTTAAGCATGAGCCATATAGTTAATATGATGCCCATATAGATGCTCGCCTTTGAAGCTACACCGACTCATGTGATGATCGGACTTGGTGTAGTGGATTTGGTTCATGTAATCACCAAAAAGACACGAGGGATGTTGTTTTTGAGTGGGAGTTCATTAGAAATTTGGATTAGTTGAACTCAATCTATCATAAACTTAGTCTAAATAAACTTTAAAAATTCTGTTGTAGATGGCACCACCTGCTTTTAATTTCAATGTGTTCATGGAGAAAGAGAAACTTGCTACAAATAGTAGCAACTTCACCAACTGGGCTATGAATTTGAGGATTCTCCTCACTGCTGCACAAAAGCAATATGTGCTAGAGGCGCCATTAGGCCCCCCACCAGCTCCTGATGCCCCTGACAAAGAAAAGAATGTCTATATAACTCGTCAGAAGGACCACAACTTAGTTCATTGCGGCATACTGTATGGGCTAGAGCCAGAACTTCGAAAACATTTTGAAAATGGCAATGCCTTTGATACCATGGGAGAATTGAAAATGATTTTTGATACCCATGTTGCCGTAGAGAGTTATAATGCTTCTGAAAAGTTCTTTAGCTGCATGATGGAGGAGAACAACTCCGTTAGTGAGCACGTACTCAAAATGTCTGGGTACGCCGATAAGCTTGTGTCCTTGCGAATAACGATTCGCGTTGACTTAGGCATACATTGTGTTCTCCAATCTACCAAGCTCCCACTACCAAGCTTCGGTCACCACAACCTCCCTGCCTTCTCTTGTTTGTCCTTGCTTGCTGTCTGCGCGAGCAACTATGTGTGGGAGCCTGTGTTTTTGTGAGATGGAGCAACGCAGTTCTCTGGTGGCCAGTTGAAGTTAGCTCCCTTATCAGTACCAGTGCAACATCGCGGTTCTCCTTGTCACCTTGCGGTCTGCAACGTCAGATCATGTCGCAAGTATGATCATCGCCAGGAACTTCTGAAGAGGAACAAACACCAAGTTCAGCACCGACAAGACCTCCGTCATGGGTCCCCTTCATGGAAACCCGAAGACCAAACCCTGGTGCCCTCTTCTTCCGCTCCAACCCAAGACCTTCGAACCCCAATGTGCGACCCCTATCCGCCCCTAATTTTATAAATGACATAACTTATTGCATATAATTGTTCATGCTTGCATACATGTTCGATGGTTTGGGGGCATTATGCCGATTCACCTAATAATTAAATATGGAGACTATATGAGGGCTATTCTAGTCTCATATTGCCTCTATTTAAATTTGTGTAGTGAACCGATGCCATGCTTTGCCTTGTTAATTCAACATTTAATTTGCAGGGTAGATAAACCACTTGAACCATAATACGTATCTATCGGGACTCCGATTCCGCTTAATATTGTCAGGTTAGACCGCATATTGCCATGCCATGCATCATATCATAATCATGCTCGATCTTTTGCCGCATTATTAAATATTGCATCGCTGCCTCTTCTAGTGATTTGCTTCTTCACCGGATAGGACGATGAGTCGGTGCGAGATACGATGCGCCTTCGGATACCGACTTTGTTCCTTAGGTGAGCATTCTCCCCCTTCTACCTATTTTGCATTTATAGTCTTTACTTCCTTCCTTTGATCTATTGCTATCCTTATTGTCGATGCTTTAGTAGTGTACCTTTAATTACCTGCTCTACTATATAGCCTTGGTATCCTACTGCCTTGTTTGAGTAGCTAGTTTTTCTCTTGCGAGTCATAGGCATGCTTAGTACCGCTCTCATACAGGTGCACCGTGATAACCGGATATGGTTGATACTAAGATAATTAAATTAGTGATGTTGGTTATGGTTATGGTTGTGGTTATGGTTTCACCTAATGATAAGGCCCCGATAGGGACCACCTTTGGGAACTGCTTGAGCCGCCCTAGGACCTGTTCATTCTACGATACTAGTTCTGAGTTGATCGCGCTAACCAAAAGTGGGGGCCCATGGGATCCCCCCCTCAACTACCGATGCTATTCTATTATCCAAAGGGTCACAAAATTGGTTTTCCATTTGGTGCATACGCATAATATGTCCTCGGACATGGGTTGAGTTGTGATATGATTTTGGTGGACTGCCATGGCTTGCATTGCATAAAATCGGGATACCGTGCCGGAGGTGGGATGGAGCTCTACAAGTTATCTTCCGATCATCGACCGACCGTAGACTCAAACGCTATGCCACCTTGAGGCTCGGTCGTGCCTCTTGGATGGGTAAAACATACTAGGTGATACCTCTAGATATGTGCGTAGTTATGGGACAGTTCTTGTTATGAGATTCGGAAGGCACGCGTATTATGTTGCCTGAAGGGTTGAACATGCGTTTGGGTATAGTAGTGCACCCCTGCAGGGTAAATCTTTTCGAAAAGTCGTGTGTCCATGGTTATGGACACCTCAGGAGTACGGCGTCATGATCATAGACAACGCCACTAATATTTTGCCTCTAATAACATGCATCAAACGTCACACCGTAACAGGGTGACATTGGATGTTGTTAATAACAAGGTCACATCATTTATGAAATGATGTGATGAACATTCATTCGAAGTATAGCATTACGATCAAGTCATTATGTTTATATTGCTATAACATCATACGAAGTAATCTTTATCCTTATACCATGAGATCATGTTAATTGCTAACACTTGAAGAGTACCTTGATAACATCAAACGTCACACCGTAACAGGGTGACTATAAAGATGGGTTTAGTGCTACGAAGGTGTTATGTTGAGGCTCATGGATCAAGAGTGGAATTTTTCAATCCCGATGACGGATAGATATACTCTGGGCCCTCTCGGTGATATCACATTAAGATAGCTTGCAAGCAAGTGATGTGATCACTAGAATGTTATATCACAGGAACGAGAAAAGAGTGCATGTCGGTAACGAGATCAAACTAGGTATTTGGATACCGATGATCGAATCTCGGACATGTATTATATCATGAGACAAAGGGATTAAATTACTAGCGTTAAAGGTTCTCACGATCACAGAAGTCATCGTTGAATATGCAGGAGTCAGTATGGATCTCCAGGTCCCGCTTCTGATTATTGATATGAGAGGAGTCTCAATCATGTCTGCATTATTCGTGAACCGTAGGGTGACACACTTAAGAGTTACCGGACACCATTTTGGAACACATATGTTTCAAACGAAAGAATTGCAAAGCGTAGGAATTGTTTCGATAGAAACCAGAATTGTTTCGGGTGAAATTGCAGAAAGTGGTTCTCCATGTGATATTGAAATATTGCAAGGGGTTATATGTGAATGTTTGTTAATTAAAGTAATTAACAAAATTCTGAATAAATGTAATAAAAGAGTTTTATTAAATGAGAGAGCATTAAACTTAGAGAATTTTAATGCATTTAAAGTGGAGACTTTAAAAGGGAATGTGAAGAGGCATTTTAATGCGGAGGGAGTTACCACCACATGAATGGAGGAGGTGAGGGGTCACCTCCATGAGGCGCCGGCCATGGATGGGGTACCCCCCTCCTCGTATAAAAGGCCCCCTCTTCCTCCTTCTTCCTCACACCTCCTCGTGAAGGATCTCTCTCCCCCTCTAGAATTATTCCCCATGGTCTTGGATTAGCGAGATACATGTTCCTAGTGGCTTTTCGTCTGGAAGGAGTTGCTCCTTCCGCTGCATCGATGGAGCGAGGAGGTGGAGGTTTGATACGTCCATTTTGCATCACTATTCTATGTTAATTCACTATTATTCATTGATATATTTTGTATTGAGAGGTGATACTTATGTTATTTCATCTATTTTTGCATGGTTGATGACTTTTGGAGCATGGACCGCTGTAGTCAGGATTCTGATGGAAAAGGTGCTGTTTGGAGGAAAAATTCGGGAAGATCAGAAAATATGGGAAAATATATTGAAAATCCTATTTTTCCAGAAGACTAAGGATGCCAGAAGACGGAGTAGAGATGGGCCACAGGGGGCCCACACCACCCCATGGCGCGGGCAGGCCTAGGCCGCGCCAGGGGGTGGTGTGGCCACCCTGGCCCACTCTAGACTCTCCCCTCTAGCGTATATCATCCTCCCGAAACCCTAAGACTCGAGGAGCGACCACAGAAAGATTCCCCCGCCTCTGCGGGGCGGAAAACACCGAGAGAGAAAGATCTCTCCGGCAGACAGATTTCTGCCGGGGGAATTCCTTCCCGGAGAGGGGAGATCGTCGCCATCAACACCACCATCAAGCTGGACTTCATCGGGATCATCATCATCACCACCATCATCATCACCATCATCACCCTCATCACCATCTCCATATTGCTGTAACAATTGAGTTGGATCTTGCATTAGTTCATAGGGGAAACTTTCTTGGTGTTGATTACTCCTTGTAGTTGATGCTATTGAGTGAACCATCGAATTGTTGTTTATGTTCAGATTGTTATACATCATTATTCCATCTCTAATCATGATCCATATGATGTCTTGTGAGTAGTTCGTTTTGTTCTTGAGGACATGGGAGAAGTCTTGTTGTTAGTAGTGGAGTTGTGTTGAGAAAGATTTAATAGATTGTTATTTAAGTTGTGGTGTACTTCTTCTATTGGTGTCATGTGAACGTCGACTACATGACACTTCACCTATATGGGCCTAGGGGAATGCATTGTGTATTTGGCTACTAATCGTAGGGGTTACCGGAGTGACAGAAACCTGAACCCCCGTTAGGAAACCATTGCACAAGGGACGTAAGGGTCTTAGAGTTTAAAGCTGTGGTTAGGTTTCTACCTTAATTACTTTCTTGTACTTACGGATGTTTTCAAGGGGTATATATAATGAAATGAGAACCCCCATCAGTCATGAGATACCTAGGCACCCCAAACCTAGGAAATATAACATCCTTAAGCATTTTTAGAGAAGTCTCTCCGTCAGCACTCTTTGTAGGAATAGCTTCTACCCACTTAGTAACATAATCAACGGCAAAAAGAATATGAGTGTAGCCTTTCGAAGGAGGGAAAGGACCATAAAGTCAAATCCCCAACAATCAAAAGGTTCAATAACTAGAGAGTAGTTCATAGGCATTTCATTGCGTCTAGAAATATTACTGATGCACTTGATGATCGACGTAGAGCTCGTTGGGAACCCCAAGAGGAAGGTATGATGAGCACAACAGGAAGTTTTCCCTCAGTTATGAAACCAAGGTTTAATCGAACCAGTAGGAGCAAGGAAACACCCCAAAGGTGTTACTAGCTGAGCTTTGGCAGGGTGCACTACCGCTTCTAGTAGCAACGTGGAGACCTGCACAACACAACCACAGAACTTTGTCCCCAACTTGCGATGAGGTTGTCAATCTCACCGTGTTTTGCGAAAAACAAAAGATTAAATGTATCGAATGGGAAGAAGTAAAAGTTTGCAGACCGCCATCCAACTGTATCTATGACTAATAATCCACCTTCAGGTTATCATCCGAACCCCCTCCAGTATTAAGTTGCAAGCAACAGATTATTGCTTCACGAACTGCGTGTAAAGTAAACAATACGATTGTTCCATGAACAAAGGATTGTTGTTTTCTCCCTAGTAGCAACAGCACATCTAGTACCTTAGATATTTCTGTCACTTCCCCAGATTACCAGAGGCATGAACCCACTATCGAGCATAAATACTAACTCTTGGAGTTGCTAGCATCTACTTGGCCAAGATAGCTACTAACAACGGAAAGCATGCAAGATCTCAAATAACAAAGACATGATAGAATCAATAATCAATCTGAAATAGCATCTTAATATTCATCGGATCCCCGCAAACACAACATGTATGAATTACAAATAGATGATCTTGATCATGAACGGAGCTCACAAGATCTAAACATGAAAGCACAAAGTAGGAGAAACCAGCCATCTAGCTACTACATGGATCCGTAGTCCAAGGATGAACTACTCACGCATCACATCGGAGGCTTGCATGGTGATGAAGAAGGCCTCCAGGGTGAATTCCCGTCTCCGGCAGGGTGCCGGGAAGAGCTTCAGATCCCTCCCGATCTAGGGATGGAGATGACGGCGGCTACAGACTCTTTCGTGGATTTTTGATCGGGTCCTTAGGGTTTTCGTCCCAAGGGAAATATATAGGCGGAAGGAGAGGCCGAGGGGGTGCAGGGAGCAGCCACACCACCCCCTGGCGCGGGCCAGGCCTGGCCACGCGGCCAAGTGGTGTGGTGGCTCCCTGGCCCTTCTCCGTCTCGTATTCTGGCACTTGATCCCTTCCGGAAAAATAGGCACTTTGGCTTTTGTCTCGTCCAATTCCGAGAATATTCATTTTCTGGCTTTCCTGGAACCAAAAACAGCAGAAAACAGGCAGCTGGCACTGTGGATCTTGTTAATAGGTTAGTCCAAGAAATCATATGAAAAGTACTCCAAAGTTGGAACAAAACACAAGAAAGTGGATAAAACCAAGCATGGAACATCAAAAATTATAGATACATTTGCAATGTATCAACATCCCCAAGCTTAACTCCTGCTCGTCCTCGAGTAGGTAAGTGATAAAAAGAAATAATTTTTGAGGTGACATGCACCATCAAAGACTTGATCAAGGTATTTGCAAAATATTCAAAGCTGGGATCATAGTACTTTAATCATAACATAAAAGACAAAGTTCTAGCAATAAGCAAAGAGACTATGATGCAACATGAAAAGGCACAAACAAAAGATTCATGAATAAAAATGCTTTGCAAGACGTTTGTTTGTTTCACATAAAGAAAGCATAGCATAATAGTATTTAGCTTGTCCCTCAATAGAGTAGCAAATATAAATGCATAGGACACCTTCAAAGTTCATAAGAGTGACTAGATACAATAGTTTAAAACAAGCAATAACAAGTTATGCATCAATCAACTAGTCTTGGGACAATGCACATAGAACTAAGAATGGCCACTATGCTCTCAGAGTAGGTGCATAAAGATAGAAGGTGGAGACTCAATATAATGGTGGAAGAAAGGCCTTTTGTAAAAGGAAGTAGGGATTCAAGTCTCATAAAGAGATTCCAAAAATTATGGTACTTATAGCTTTCAGCTCCCATTGCCCCTATCATAAGCATCTTTAAGGTGATTAAGGGTAAAGTGACACAACTAAGAGGATATGCTTGACAAGTTATAAACCGAAATCTCATGCCCCTTACTTACGAAGACCGATCCTCATGCTACTCAACTTCAGTCACGAGTAAGCTCTTGTAATTGTATGTATATGTGTATCATTAAGAACCGCCAACGGGGTACCCCTTGCACATGATACGGGAGCTTTCCCATAATCAAAATGATAAGGCAAGCAGACAATGAGCATCTTAGCGATCTTTTTATTTGCTATTTGCATAGGTTTTTATTGAGGATGCTTCATAGAGTGCTCATTATGGTGATGCTGCAAGTTTCCACCATGATTAGGCATGGCTTAGGCTAGCGGCCCAGGCGTTTCTCTAACACACATACAAACTCCATGATCTTACAAGTTCCACTTTCATTTCACACCGCCGGGATCCATAAGCAAAAGAACATAATATCAACGGGGTACAAAGTACAAGTGCAATGTTGAAAACGTTCCCCATGAAACATGGTTCTGCTTATTTCAACTTATAAAGCGCAAGCATATACACAACAAAGAAGGACCCAATGGTTCAAGTTTATTGGAGGCAATAAAGTAAAGTGTACCATCAAGTTCGTGAGAGCTTTAATCACTAGTTTTCTCATAACAAGTGAAAGGTAGACAAAAGCATGAATATACTTGGAATAGCATAAGCTAGTAGGTATGGTGGACTCTTTGGAATAACTTGGTTTAGGGAGTTGGATGCATGAGTGGAACTCATACTTGGTTGTGGAGGCTAGCAAAAGACTGGGAGCGTCAAACTAAGAGAGCAATAATGGCCATAATCATGCAGAGCGACAAAACATCATTGATCAAAGCATAAAGTGATACTACAAGTTGAAAACTAAAGGATCATAAAGGCTATGGTGACTTTGGATAGTCATAACATGGTGTGAGCATGTGCCAAGTCAACCCAAATAAAGCATCAAAGGAGAATACCACTATACTATGCTTTAATATGCTAAAACAACGCATGATTCATCCAAGGCACATTAAGCAATCTCAATTGTTTATAAAAAGTCATGCTACAGCAAAGAATACTAAGCATAAAGCCAAAACAATATCAAGCACGGCATGACAAAGCATAGCCACAGTAAAAAACGAGCTCTTTTTACCACATAAGCATGAACTTTCCTACCCTTTTCCAAACCAAACCAAACTATTTGCAAACCAATGTATGAAAGAGGGGGTCCAACCAATTTATTCAGCAAACCAAGCAAACGAAAAACCAAAACAAAAATGAAAAAGAAGACGCTCCAAGAAAAACACAACTGTGCATGAAACAATAAAAATGAAGCGTTTGGAAGAAACCTGGAATTTTTATTGATGAAGAAGGGGCTGCCCATCCCCAAGCTTTGACGCTTGTACTTCTTAGATATTTCTTGGGGTGACACTCATGGCATACACAAGCTTGAGCTTTAGTCCATCCTTCATCTCATTACTCATGCCTTCCATACACCTGAAAATTTTCCTTCATACAAAACTTCACACAATCTTTATTAGCAACATTAGTGCACTCAAGATAAATAAGTCTTAAGGTTCAGTTCTAACACCAAATAGACTTCCATTAGAACACTAGCTACTGTAGCACTTCCCTCAAAAAGCTCAGTTCCCCTAAAGAACTCAAGAAGGAACTAACAAGAAGCAAATGCAGAAAATGGCAGAAATCTGTCAAAACAGACCAGCAGGTAAAGACGAATTTTTTCTAAGACCTTCTGTTGGTCAAATCAAAAAGTGTTGAACTAACGAAAGTTAGATAACAACCTGGGGAAAAAGTACAAACAATTACAGCGCAATCTGACGTACAGAGCTCTCTCAGGAATTTTTATGATGAAACACAAAAATCTGTTTCGGGACAACAACTTTCCCAATCATTACTTCACTCTCATTAGAGGTTACTCTTGGCACAAAAAGCAAATAAAACGGATAAGGAGCGGTTATTACAGAGGTAATAACTTCCAAGACTCATCTAAAACTCTTGGGTTATCTCCCAACAAGTACTTTTCTTTAACGCCTTTAAGTTAGGCATAAGAAGCAAAGAAAGAATCAAGTGTTCTCAAATGAAGAAGCATTAAGACTAAATTTTGTTTTCATAGGAGAAGCAAAAGAAATATTTTCTCTCTTTTTAGGGAAGTGTTCTATACCTTTCTTGAGTGGGATTTGATATTTAATGGTGCCTTCTTTCATATCAATGATGGCACCAACAGTTCTAAGAAAAGGTCTTCCCAAAGTAATAGGACAAGAAGCATTGTATTCAACATCCAAAACATAGAAATCAACGAGGACATAGGAATCGTTAACCATAATAAGAACATCATTAAGCCTCCCCATGAGTTTCTTTTTAGCATTATCATCCAGTGGGACATTCAAATAACAATCTTCAAGAGGAGGCAAATCAAGCATATCATAAATCCTTCTAGGCATAATAGAAACACTACTATCAAGATCACACAAAGCTTTGAAATCAAAGTCATTCACTTTCATATTAATGATGGGTTCCCAACCATCTTCTTGCTTTATAGGAATAGAAGCTTTATGTTTCATCTTTTCTTCTTTAATTTTTATGAGAGCATCAGTAATGTGTTTTGTAAAAGCCATGTTCATAGCACTAGCATTAGGACTTTTAGCAAGCTTTTGTAGGAACTTAATAACTTCAGAGATGTTGCAACCATCAAGATCAAAATCGAATTTATCATCTAGAGTAGTAGAACTATTACTAGCCTCAACACTAGTGCTGTTAATAGTAGAAACACTAATGTTCCTAGCATTTTCATCTTCTCTTTCCCACTTAGCATGTAATTCAGCTAATAGTCTAACATTTTCATAAATTCTTACTTGTATAGCATTGGTAACTGCAAAGGGATTATCATTAGTTTCAGGTTTAGCAGCTATTTTATTCAAAGAAGATTGAGCTTTAGCCAAAGATGCTATATTTCTTTCAGCATTAGAGAGTTTTTCCTCAATAGTTTTATTGAAAGCAGTTTGTTTACTAATGAACTCTTTAAGCATAACTTCAAGTTCAGAGGGAGCACTCTTATTATTGTTGTAAGAATTTCCATAAGCATTACCATTGTTGGGAGGATATGGCTTATAATTGTTGTTACCAAAATTGTTCCTATAAGCATTATTACCATAAGCATTGTTGCCAAAATTGTTATTTCTTATGAAGTTCACAT
Source organism: Avena sativa (assembly GCA_916181665.1). NCBI lineage: Eukaryota > Viridiplantae > Streptophyta > Magnoliopsida > Poales > Poaceae > Avena > Avena sativa. Next base: position 414,525,424 of record OV702296.1, read on the forward strand.
AAACTTGCTCTTCTTGAGCAACCAAAGAGGCTAAGGGAACATTATTTGGATCAATATGGGCTTTGCCATTAACAAGCATAGACATAATAATATCAATCTTATCGCTCAAGGAGGAGGTTTCCTCAACAGAATTTACCTTCTTACCTTGTGGAGCTCTCTCAGTATGCCATTCAGAATAATTAACCATCATATTGTCCAAAAGTTTTGTTGCAGCACCCAAAGTGATGGTCATAAAGTTACCTCCAGCAGCAGAATCCAATAGGTTCCTTGAAGAATAGTTCAATCCTGCATAAAAAGTTTGGATGATCATCCAAGCAGTCAGTCCATGAGTGGGACAATTCTTTACCAAAGATTTCATTCTTTCCCAAGCTTGAGCAACATGCTCATTATCAAGTTGTTTAAACTTCATTATTTCACTTCTCATGGATATAATCTTAGCAGGAGGATAGTATTTTCCAATAAAAGCATCTTTGCACTTAGTCCAAGAATCAATACTATTCCTAGTTAAGGAATTCAACCATTCTTTAGCTTTTCCTCTCAAAGAGAAAGGAAACAATTTCAGCTTAATAATATCACCATCTATATCCTTATGCTTTTGCATCTCACAAAGTTCAACAAAGTTATTTAGATGGGAAGCAGCATCTTCATTAACAATACCAGAAAATTGTTCTCTCATAACAATATTGAGCAAAGCAGGTTTTATCTCAAAGAAAGTATTTTCAGGCACAGGTGGAGCAATAGGTGTGCTCATAAAATCATTGTTGTTGGTGCTAGTGAAGTCACACAACTTGGTGTTTTCAAGAGTAGTCATTTTTTGGGGTTTTCAAATAAGAAAGCAAACTAGTAAAACTATTTTTTTTGTGTTTTTGAAGAACAAAACAAGGAAACAAAGCAAAAAGAAAACTAAGCAAAACAAAAACAACAAAGTAAAGAGATTGGTTATGAGGGACTCCCCTTGTGAAGATGTCCTTGACCCCCCGACAACGGCGCTAGAAAATGTCTTGATGCACTCGACGATCGACGTAGAGCTCGTTGGGAACCCCAAGAGGAAGGTATGATGAGCACAGCAGAAAGTTTTCCCTCAGTTATGAAACCAAGGTTTAATCGAACCAGTAGGAGCAAGGAAATACCCCAAAGGTGTTACTAGCTGAGCTTTGGAAGGGCGCACTACCGGTGCTAGTAGCAACGTGGAGACCTGCACAACACAACCACAGAACTTTGTCCCCAACTTGCGATGAGGTTGTCAATCTCACCGAGTTTTGCGGAAAACAAAGAATGGAAAGATAAAAGTTTGCAGAAAGTAAACACAAAGCAGAGACAGTTTATAGATTGTATGTAAAGAAAAAGGACCGGGATCCATAGTTCACTAGAGGTGGATCTCCTTAGATAGATAACATGCTGGGTGAACAAATTACAGCGGGGCAATTGACAAACACCGAGAAAGCAATACATGCATATACTAATCATCTTGACTCCTTTGAGACTTGGTTGGGCATTACAACATAATACATAGACCGCCATCCAACTGTATCTATGACTAATAATCCACCTTCAGGTTATCATCCGAACCCCCTCCAGTATTAAGTTGCAAGCAACAGATTATTGCTTTACGAACTGTGTGTAAAGTAAACAATACGATTGTTCTATGAACAAAGGATTGTTGTTTTCTCCCTAGTAGCAACAACACATCTAGTACCTTAGAGATTTCTGTCACTTCCCCAGATTACCAGAGGCATGAACCCACAATTGAGCATAAATACTAACTCTTGGAGTTGCTAGCATCTACTTGGCCAAGATAGCTACTAACAACGGAAAGCATGCAAGATCTCAAATAACAAAGACATGATAGAATCAATAATCAATCTGAAATAGCATCTCAATATTCATCGGATCCCCACAAACACAGCATGTATGAATTACAAATCAATGATCTTGATCATGAACGGAGCTCACAAGATCTAAACATGAAAGCACAAAGTAGGAGAAACCAACCATCTAGCTACTACATGGATCCGTAGTCCAAGGATGAACTACTCACGCATCACACCGGAGGCTTGCATGGTGATGAAGAAGGCCTCCAGGGTGAATTCCCCTCTCCGGCAGGGTGCCGGGAAGAGCTTCAGATCCCTCCCGATCTAGGGATGGAGATGATGGCGAATACAGACTCTTTCGTGGATTTTTTATCGGGTCCTTAGGGTTTTCGTCCCGAGGGCAATATATAGGCGGAAGGAGAGGCCGAGGGGGTGCCGGGAGCGGCCACACCACTCCCTGGCGCGGGCCAGGTGGTGTGGTGGCTCCCTGGCCCTTCTCCGTCTCGTATTCTGGCACTTGATCCCTTCCGGAAAAATAGGCACTTTGGCTTTTGTCCCGTCCAATTCCGAGAACATTCATTTTATGGCTTTCTTGGAACCAAAAACAGCAGAAAACAGGCAGCTGGCACTGTGGCTCTTGTTAATAGGTTAGTCCAAGAAATCATATGAAAAGTACTCCAAAGTTGGAACAAAACACAAGAAAGTGGATAAAACCAAGCATGGAACATCAAAAATTATAGATACATTTGCAATGTATCAATTACCAACACGCTGACATTCATCATAAGATAGGACAAATTTTCTGGCATCTTTAAAAAGGGTAGGCCAGTAGAAACCTGATTGTAGTACCTTTTGTGCAGTTCTATCTCCTGCATGATGTCCTCCATAGGCACTACCATGACATTTACGCAATATCTCCTTTTGTTCATATTCTGGAACACATCTTCGCATAATACCATCAACTCCTTCTTTGTATAAGTGTGGGTCATCCTAAAAATAATGCCTCAAATCATAGAAGAACTTTCTTCTTTGCTGAGCTGTAAAAGTTGGAGGCAAATACTTGGAGACAATAAAGTTAGCATAATCAGCATACCAAGGGCTTCCTCGCGAGCTCACCCCTACTGCGGCTAACTGTTCATTTGGGAAACTATCATTAACAGGCATAGGGTCAAAAGAGATGTTTTCCAAACGAGATAAATTATCAGCTACAGGGTTTTCAGCACCCCTCCTATCTACTATGTGTAGATCAAACTCTTGTAAAAGCAGTACCCATCTAATAAGCCTAGTCTTAGCGTCCTTCTTCGTCATAAGATATTTAATAGCAGCATGATCAGTGTGAATGGTTACTTTTGAGTCCATAATATAGGGCCTAAACTTATCATAGGCAAAAACAACAGCTAGAAATTCCTTTTCAGTAGTGGCATAATTCCTTTGAGCAGCGTCTAGGGTCTTACTAGCATAATGGATAACATTTAACTTCTTATCAATACGTTGCCCAAGGACAGCCCCTACAGCAAAATCACTAGCATCACACATTATTTCAAAGGGTAAACTCCAATCAGGTGGTTGAACAATAGGGTCTATAGTTAAAGCCTTCTTAAGAGTTTCAAAAGCTTCCCTACAATCATCATGAAAAACGAAGGGTACATCTTTTTGAAGAAGATTAGTGAGAGGTTTTGATATCCTAGAGAAGTCTTTAATAAACCTCCTATAGAAACCAGCATGACCAAGGATACTACGAATACCTTTGATGTCTCTTGGACATGGCATTTTCTCAATTGCCTCAACCTTAGCTCTATCAACTTCTATGCCTCTTTCAGAAACCTTATGCCCAAGAACAATCCCTTCATTAACCATGAAGTGGCATTTCTCCCAATTAAGAACAAGATTAGTTTCCTCACATCTTTGTAAAACTTTATCAAGTTTGTGCAGACAATTATCAAAAGAAGTTCCATAGACAGAAAAGTCATCCATGAACACTTCTACAATTTCCTCACAAAAACCATGAAAGATAGCAGACATGCACCTTTGGAAAGTAGCAGGAGCATTACATAAACCAAAAGGCATACGTCTATAAGCATCAGTTCCATAAGGGCAAGTAAAAGTAGTTTTTTCTTGACCTTGTTGTTTAACAGCAATTTGAGAGAAACCAGAATAACCATCAAGAAAACAAAAATGGGTCTTTTTAGACAACCTTTCCAACATTTGATCAATAAAAGGAAGCGGGTAGTGATCTTTCTTAGTAACTTTATTAACTTTCCTAAAATCAATGCACATCCTATAGCCTACCACATTTCTTTGAGGAATAAGCTCATCATTATCATTAGGGACAATAGTAATACCTCCCTTTTTAGGAACACAATGAACAGGACTAACCCATTCACTATCAGCAATAGGGTAAATAATACCAGCATCAAGGAGTTTCAATACCTCGTTCCTTACCACTTCCTTCATCCTAGGATTTAAACGTCGTTGGTGCTCCACTATTGTCTTCGCATCTGGTTCTATATTGATAGAATGCTGACATATAGTAGGTGAAATCCCTTTCAAATCATCTAGAGTATAGCCCATAGCTCCTCGGTGTTTCCTCAAAACCTCCAATAACCTTTCTTCTTCCTTCCCTGAAAGTTTAGCGCTAATAATAACATGATATATCTTTTTATCATCAATATAAGCATATTTAAGATCATCAGGGAGAGGTTTTAGATCGAAAACCGGATCCTTTTTAGGTGGCATCATGGTACCCAAGTCTTCTACAGGCAAGTCATGCTTAAGCATCATAGGTTGGTCACGAAGAATCTTGTCAATCTCATTCCTTTTTTCCATGAAGATTTCACTTTCATGATCTTCCATAAATTGCTGCAAAGCATTGTTAGGAGCAAGAGAAATAGAAGCAAGTTGTTCAACCCTAAAATCCTCATTATGGGTTTCCTCTTCGCAAGGTTCTTTAGCAAATTTCGAAAAATTAAACTCATAAGATTCCCCATCAAACTTAGTCAAGATTTTCTCCCTCTTGCAATCAATAATAGCTCCACAAGTACTCAAGAAAGGTCTACCAAAAATGATAGGGTAGGTTTTACTAGCAGCCGAACCAAGTACTAGAAAATCAGCAGGGTACTTAATCTTACCACAAAGAACTTCCACATCTCGTATAATACCAATTGGAGAGATGGTCTCTCTATTAGCAAGGTGAATAACCACATCAATCTCTTCCAACTCGCAAGGACTGATTTCATGCATAATTTCTCTGTAAAGCTCATAAGGAATAGCACTGGAACTTGCACCAATATCACATAAACCATAATAGCAATGATCACCAATTCTAACAGAAAGCACAGGAACACTAGCCTTTTTAGTTCTATTGGGATGTGAAACAATATTAGAAGCATCCTCACAAAAGACTATGTGCCCATCTTCTATGCTTTTAGTGACAAGGTCTTTCACAATTGCTACCACAGGTTCAATGTTTATTTGTTCATCAGGCTTTACAGTTCTTTTTTCACTTTTGGTGATTACATTAGTTATCATAGGGTGGTCCTTTACCTTTTCGGGGAAGGGAATATTCTCAATATAAGGTTCAGGTAAGATGGGGTCAATAATGCAATACTCAGCACTTCCAATAGGAGCATAGTCAACAATATCTTTGTAAGGTGCATGGTATTTGTTCCATCCCCTTTTTGGAATTTCGATATAGGAAGCAAAAGCTCTAAAGCAATTCGTAATAACTTGCAAGTCAAGACCATAAATATTACTAATATTTTGAAAGTCATTAGTTCCCATAAAAGATTCAATGCATTCATAATCATAATTTATACCTGACTTTCTACCTTTGTCATTCTCCCAAGCTTCAACATTGTCTTGAATACGGTCCAGAAGATCCCATTTAGCTTCTTCTTCCATGCGAGTGAATGATCCAGCACAAGAAGCATCCAATAAATCTTTATCATGTAGAGGGAGCCTTGCATAGAAGTTATTGATAATAATATTGTTGGGGAGCTCATGAATGGGACATTTGAGCATTAGTAACTTCAATCTCCCCCAAGCTTGAGTTGTACTCTCTCCATCAAGAGGCCAAAAGTTGTATATTTGATTCCGATCTTTATGAATCTCACTAGGAGGATAAAACTTTGAATAAAAGACAGGCACTATTTCCTCCAATTCCAGAGCTTGACCATTCTTCAGCAGCTTATACCATTCCCCAGCTCTTCCTTTCAGTGATAATGAGAATAACTTCCTCTTAACTTGATCTGTAGTGATACCTGCACACTTGAACAACCCGCATAATTCGTGTATAAAGAGTAAATGATCACCGGGATGGACAGTTCCATCCCCAACATAGTAGTTATCCATAACACGATCAATAATTCTTGTAGGTATTTTGAAAACATCATTCTCAGCAGGTGGTGGCTTATCTACTACCTTAGCAGTGGTAGTAGCATTACCAAATAAGAAACTCAGGAATTATCCATAACGAAAATAAAGCAACTAACAGAAGTAAACAATACTCACAGTAGAAGTTTCCTTTACCAGTTCCACTCTCCAATAGCGCTTCACTCCCTGGCAACGGCGCCAGAAAATAGTCTTGATGACCCACAAGTATAGGGGGTGTATCGCAGTATTTTCGATAAGTAAGAGTGTCGAACCCAACGAGGAGCAGAAGGTGCTAGATAGTGGTATGGATCAGGAATTCTCTGCAAATACTTAGCAAACGGATTTTTAGGGGTTTTCGATAAGGCAAGTAAACAAAGTATGAGTAAATAAAAGATAGTAGGAATAAATGCAGCAAGTGGCCTAATCCTTTATGCAGCAAAGGACAAGCCGGTTGTATTACTTAAGATGACCAAACATTCTCGAGGACACATGGGAAGACTGTCAAGTGCTTTCGCTTCATATAGTTGATTAATCTTCTTTAGCTTGCTAAGTGTTGTGTGGGTGAACCTGTGCTAATGTACCGCCCCATCCAAGACTAATACATACTTGTGATTATACCCCTTGCAAACATTCGTAAGTACAAGAAAGTAATTAAGGTAGAAACCTAACCACAGCTTTAAACTCTAAGACCCTTACGTCCCTTGTGCAATGGTTTCCTAACGGGGGTTCAGGTTTCTATCACTCCGGCAACCCCTACGATTAGTAGCCAAATACACAATGCATTCCCCTAGGCCCATATAGGTGAAGTGTCATGTAGTCGACGTTCACATGACACCACTAGAAGAAGTACACCACAAATTAAATAACAATCTATTAAATCTTTCTCAACACAACTCCACTACTAACAACAAGACTTCTCCCATGTCCTCAAGAACAAAACGAACTACTCACAAGACATCATATGGATCATGATCAGAGATGGAATAATGATGTATAGCAATCTGAACATAAACAATAATTCAATGGTTCACTCAATAGCATCAACTACAAGGAGTAATCAACACCGGGAAAGTTCCCCCTATGAACTAATACAAGATCCAACTCAATTGTTACAGCAATATGGAGATGGTGATGAGGGTGCTGATGGTGATGATGATAGTGGTGATGATGATGATCCCGATGAAGTCCAGCTTGATGGTGGTGTTGATGGCGATGATCTTCCCTCTCCGGGAAGGAATTCCCCCAGCAGAAATCTGTCTGCCGGAGAGATCTTTCTCTCTCGGTGTTTTCCGCCCCGCAAAGGCGGCGGAATCTTTCTGTGGTTGCTCCCCGAGTCTTAGGGTTTCGGGAGGATGATATACGCCAGAGGGGAGAGGCTAGAGTGGGCCAGGGTGGCCACGCCACCCCCTGGCATGGCCTAGGCCTGCCCGCGCCATGGGGTGGTGTGGGCCCCCTATGGCCCATCTCCACTCCGTCTTCTGGCATCCTTAGTCTTCTGGAAAAATAGGATTTTCCGTATTTTTTCCCGGATTTTCTGATCTTCGCGAATTTTGCCTCCAAACAGCACCTTTTCCATCAGAATCCTGACTACAGCGGTCCATGCTCCAAAAGTCATCAACCATGCAAAAATAGATGAAATAACATAAGTATCACCTCTCAATATGAAATATATCAATGAATAATAGTGAATTAAGACATAGAATAGTGATGCAAAATGGACGTATCAAGGTTGTCTGGTGGCTTGAACATGTGTGTGAGGACGGATGCGCTGCTGATTTGCGGCGCTCGGACTTCCACACGATCTTGAGATTGGCAAGTGTACGACTACATCAACCACGAGTTCCTACTCGTTAACAAAACTCATTGTCTTCGTGGGTAAGTTCTCGATGGATGTATGTCCACCCGTTGCTCTGTATCTAGTAGATAGATCTTGGCGTGTAGTTCTCATCGTAGGAATTTTTTGGTTTTCTATGCTGCGGACCCAACAGTTAGGGTCATGCGTTGACAACCCTAGTTTTTTTGTCTTGTGGGGAGCATCATGCATTTTTCCTTCAACACAAGCCCTGCAAACACGATTTTTGGCAAAACAAACATTGTCCTTTAGTCCCACAATGTGGCCACCCTTGTGAAGGCTTTGCAAAGTTCTCATATTGACATGGGATAGTCGGTGATGCCATAACCAACCCATATCAGCCTTTCCGAATAAGCACATCGCATTTGTAGTGGTTTTCCCCGAAAAGTCCACCACATACAAATCATTTTCAACATACCCAATGAAAGCGACCTTTAGAGTCTTGCTCCACAAGAGGACCACAATATCATTATCAATAAACACGGTGAAACCCATCTTGCCTAGGGAATGAACTGAAAGTAAATTAAAGCCAAGGGTCTCATCAAGCATGAAATCCACGAGTGTAACATCGTGTGTAACCACAACTTTGCCAAGACCTATTACTTGAGATTTTGATTTGTCGGCATATGTGACGGTTATATGATCTTGATTTTCCCTCATCTCTGTCATTGTTGTCTTGCTTACGGTCATATGACTTGTGCAACCACTATCAAGCACCCACTTTGACCCGCCGGAAGCATAGCTCTACAAGAGATCAAGCTAGTTTTTTAGGTACCCATTTTTCAATGGGTCTTCTCTTGTTAGTGACAAGGGTCTTTGGAACCCAAATAGACCAAGCAATATAGCCATAAAATGGACCAACATATTGTGCATACACATCACAAAAATAATTACGCATTAAAACATAGTGAGGGTTAGCACTTCCCGCAAAGTCATCATGTGACATACTTTTGCCACTTTGGGTATCACTACCCATAATGGTCTTATCTTTTGGTTCAGCGGGCTTGGCCTTCTTCTTATTGTTGTTCCTTTTCTTCTTGGCTTTGGAAATATAGCCAAGACCTATTTTCTCATTATTTGGCCTTTGTTTACTTAAAAGGGTCATCAAGAGACTTGTTACCTTTTGGGAAGGTTGCCTTTGCAAGCTCTCCCTTCAACCTAGCATTTTCTTCAAGGATATTTGTACTACTAGAGGGAATGGAAATGCTAGGTGAAGCAACATTAGTTAATTGAGTTTGAAGTTGTTCACTTGACTTTGTGAGAGTCATGAGATCACTTTCCAAGGCTTTGTGAGCCTTGTTAAGCTTCTCATGATCCTCGACAAGTTTGTCATGAACAACACCAAACTCAATCTTGTCCTTTTTAGCCTTTTTGTATTTAGCAATGGCATGATCACGTTACTTAATGAGTTGAGCAATAATTCGATCATTTGCCTCATCAAGGCCTTCAAGTTTTTCTCCAAGAGACACCCTAGTCTCTTGTTCTTCTTCAAGAGCATTAGTTAGAGCATCCATCTCAAGTAGATGATCTCTCCCAAGCTTACATCTCTCATCTAGGAGCTCTTGTGTGTGAGAAAGTTGGTTCAAGAGGTTTAAAATGCTTCTTATGCTCCCCTTGCAAGTTAGACATATAAGCATCAAAAGTAACTAATTCTTCCTTCACCTCAAGAGTTATATAATCATTCAAATCATCATTGACACTAGATGTGGAGAGAGGATATGGTGATACCTCCAATGCTCTTGCCATAAGGCAAGTGACGTTCTTGTTGGAGGTGTTCTCATTTGGAGAACCGAACAGGGAGAAGGTAGGTGTAGAGGTAGTGGCAATTGCTGCCACACCATTCTTTGTTTCTTCTGCTTCTTCCTCCTTATCATTGGAAGAGAACTCTTCATGTGCTATCAATGCAATGTCACCAGACTTCTTGTTGGTGGCATTCTTCTTGTAAAAAGGCTTCTTGAAAGGAGCCTTTGGATTTTTCTTTAATATGAGTGCACCACCATTGTCTTCTCTCTTCTCATAAGGACATCCGGCAACAAAGTGATAGCGGTCACCACAGTTGAAGTAAGTTCTCAGTCTTGAATAATTTTCTTTTCTACCACTAGGGTTGCTTCTTCATTGCATTTCCATCTTGGCCTTGGCAGGGTCTTTCCAAAAGTTTCTTGCATAGAAGGCCATGTATTCACCATGAGAAACCTTGAAGTCTTCGGGGTGGCTCATAGAGAGTGCATCATCACTTCCTTCTTCTTCATCATACTCCATAACCTTGGCTTTCAAGGCAAGATTGGCATCACTACTCATTCTAATAGCACGAGCACGGGCATCTTTGGCATTCTTGGCAGCAACCTTGAAGGCGGTCATCTCTTGCATAACTTCATTGGAGGTCATGAGATGGTAGTTGTGTCTTCCTTGGAGACTCTTCAAGTAAGTGGGCTCAAAAGGCATGATCACACTCACATACTTCCTTTTGATCCAAGCATCATCAATGTGAGAGGCACCAACATTTCTGAAGGCGGTGGCTATGGATTTGAGTCTTCGATACATGTCTTCATGATACTCACCATCCTTCATGAAGAAACCTTCAGCTTCGTTTCTTAAGGCATCATATCTATTTCTTCTCAGGCTCTCATTTCCAACAAACAAGTCAATGAGAGCATCCGAAACTTCCTTGGCGGTATTGTAGTGCTCAATGCAAGGCAAGTCCTTTGGTACCAATCCAAGTTGAATCATGTGCAAAGCTGTGGCATTGAGTTGGCTATTGACCATTTCTCTTCTTGTCAAGTTGGTTGGATCCTCAATTTTGAGTCCATCTTCAATGATGTTCCACAAGTCAATGCAAGAGCTGCGCACATGAGATTTCATTAGCACTTGCCATTGAGCAAAGGTATGTGCAGCTAACTTAGGTGGGTCACCTCTATTATTTATATGGGGATGAGGGATAGGTGGGTCGGGAGAGTACCATCCGGGAACCGCATGGTGCCCTTCCCTCCCATCACCCTTTTTGGAGGAGTTAGTGGAATTATGTTCACCCCCCACTTCCACACCCGTAGGCATAGCCAGAGCATTGTCCTTAGGGTTAGGAGGTGTTTCCTCAGGAGAGGGAGGTGGTGAGGCTGACTTTTCTTTAACAAGTTGCTCAACTAGTTGACACAACTGTTGTATTTCGTTGCCCAAAGTAGAGCTCAACCTTGTTTCCCATTTCTTGAGATCTACCATGGTCACCGAAGTACTTTTCTCACCCTCTCCACCATCCTCATGATTGACCATTTTCTCTTAGGCGGTTAAGCCCGAATAAAGAGCCGAGGCTCTGATACCAATTGAAACGATCGTATGGTCACCTAGAGGAGGGTGAATAGGTGCTACTTCAAATTTTACTCCTTTGTCAGATTAGGATTTGACACAAAGGTAAATTCTCTAGCTATGCAACTATGGTGAATTTACCTATATGTCACACTAGCGCACCTAGCTAAGCAAGAACTAGATAAATTAAGGTGCGGTAAAGGATAGAAGTAACCGAAGTGAAGCACACGGGGACACAAGGATTATTTCCCGCAGTTCCTTCCTTTTGAAGGAAAGTACGTCTGCGTTTGGAGAGCGGGTGGTAGCAATCCACCAACGCCACGAGAGGCCTCCCTTGTTCTCCGGTGAACCTCGCCCCAAGGGGATCGATTCACGCTTCCACTATATCGGCAACCTTCAAGGTGGTAGTCGACACCCTTACAACAAGTTCGAGGCACACACCTACAACTTAATTGGGGGCTCCTGAATCCAAGCAAGCTATCACACAATCAAAGACAAGCTTGTAAGAATCAAATCAACCAAAACAAGGCTTACGGTTTCCAATGAAACCCTAGAGCAAGGGGCCCTCAAGTGAATGAGGGGGAAATTTCCCACAACAATCTGACTTTTTCCTTTTCAATGGATTGACATGTAGACATTAACACACAGTAAAATGTACCTTATGTTGTTAACGAACACCAAAACAGATTAGAACAATAAATGTCCTTTCAGAGAGGTTGCTCATGGATGGTACTATGGCTAGCCGTGTTTGTGTTCTCTGACATCGGTGCATCCCCATCAGGTGTTGTGCCGCCCCCCGTCGCCGCACAACCGCAGAAGGTGCATCGTCGGCCTTCGTCACCGGTGTAGCCGTGGCAGCTATCGCGCCAACAGATGCAACAACTTGCAAATGGAGAACAAATTAGTGCTGATGAGTGTTTAAGTGTGCCTATTAATGTGACAGCCAGACCAGTTCAAGCAACCAAATAACAAGCATTTGTTGTTGTTCTCATGCAAAAGATTTCCACGTAGTTTACCAAACAAACTACAAAAGGTGACTTTTTGCCTGTATGAGTGTGGTAGTGCCCATCTCAAGACTGCCCAAGAGAAGAGAGAAAGGCATGCAACCTACCAAACGCGCCCTTATGTCATATCCATCCGGATGACACAAACAACCATAACATGTCCGAACAAATAGGATGACTGAGAAAACATGTCCAACGGCGAGACCCAAATAGCAATAGGTGTCCGGGCCAACCCATTCCTATCCCAAATTGGCCTGGGAATGCGTCTGGTCGGACACGCCAAGGACCACCCCCGTGTCCGAGCACGTCCCCCTAGTCCGCACCTAGCCCGCCTGCCAACGGCCCGCCGCTTCATCTCTAGCCTTGGCCATCAATGTCGCGGCATAATCAACGACCATTAATGCGGGGCAGACTAACGGGGGTCAGTGTCAGTAAACCGACGTGACGGTTGTATGCCACCGCATGGGCATTGACACTGATGTCCATAGATAGTGGCCAATTTTTTTAGCCAGGCTATGAGCACGACCAATGCCTACTTCCCCATTGCCAGTTCCTCGCCAACCCGCTCCCCACTCCCCCCACGGTCCTAGCCATGTCGTCCTGGTGGAAGAAGACGATGAAGCATGACCACGAGGTCGACTCTTCCTCGGGTCGGTGCCATCGTTGATTGCCGACGTTGTCTTCACCTTCGTGTGTACCTTTCGCGCCGCTTTCGCCAAAACCGCGCGCGCTTGACTTCATCCCGCCCGCGGTGGGTGCACGTGTCGCACCCTCCTCTCAGACAATGTGACCGCCTCTACGTGTCGGTGGACGAGTGCCGCTGGAGGTGGGCGCAACGTGCTCCATGCAAGCACATGGACGTCAGCCACCCCTGTGGCTACCACCTGCACAAGGTGCGGGTGTCGGTGTCACTCGTGCCGGCATAAGGGGATGCGCTGGATTCGGAGATCATCTGTTGCCGCCACCAACTGTCGTCACACCTTCACAACGACCCTGCCTACCGCCGCAAAGCTTCTTGATCGTGTTCCTAGACTTGGAGCATAAGGTGTGGCGGCGTTCGTCGTTGATAGACCTATCCGACGAGGAACACGAGCATGCAGACCCCTGATCTTAGGGTTTTTAAGCATTTTTATGTTCTTTTCCTATGTAAATTAAGTTTGTTTGAAATGAAATATTTACGAAAAAAGTTGGATCGAGCCGTTGGAAGTACCCTTGATGCAAACGGATAGTGATATTTTTCTTCCGCCAGACCGATCCAAACAAACTAAAACTGACAAAAGGGACACAATTCGTTCGAAATAGGTCGGCCCGCCGAAGATGCTCTTATCCACATACACCTAGGCACACTCGATTTTCGTCATCCAAATGAAAGCGAAAAATTGAGCTTGGTGAACCAGATCCGATCCACGCACACCAACCTCGGTTTGGACATTGATAACTGCCCATCAAAGATCCTTTTATTCCAAGGGAGCAACCGCCGCGCTACATGTAGCGTACTGTTCAAACGACCACATTGGACTGGAGTGTTCCACGTGTTCGCTCGTAGTACTTCCTGAATAACGAACGTCGGGCATCCGATCCGCGGGCACGACCCAACAGATCCGGACACGTTCGATCCGCGCGGACCGGCGGGCAGCTGCGCGGCTCTTCTACAGCACGATCTATCCGGATCAACTCGTGTGGACCGATCTATCCATACACAAATTTGGATCACGGTTGTATCGGTCCGTGCGCGGACCGCGCGGGTGTCCGTAAGTCGGCCACTCGCTCCTATATGTAAGTAAAATATTAGTATTAAAATTTGTTTTCCATTAGATTTGCTCCTGCCTAGTACAAAAAAGGCACATTTGAACAATATTACAAACGGACTACTGCTGGTGGAGGAGACCGTCCGTACGGTTACTCGTCGCCGTTGCCACGGCCATCGTTGTCGTTGGCCCCGTCGATCGCCGCCCTCACCACCCTGATGGCGTGCTGCTGGAGGCATTCATGCCGACGTGGGCCACAATCCGCCGCCTTGCTCGCCGCCTTCTGGCACTCCGCCTCCCGGTTGGCTAGGACCCTCCCCATCTCGGCCGCCCCATGGTTCCTCGCCTTCTAGTCGGCCCGAGCCGTCTCCAGCGCCTCTCCCTTGAAGAGATCCCTCGCCGCCCTCGCTGCCGCCTCCGCTTGCCGATCCTCCCGGCGGGGGCGGTTTTTCGCCGCCTCTCTGCGCTCCGATCTCTCGGCTAGAGCCCCCGTGGAGCCGACGCCTAGCACCTGCGCGATCTGCAGGGGACGGTGATCGCATCCTCCTCCGTCTCCGCCTTCTCCTCATCGCCCTCCTCCTCCGCCGCCGCGTCGGCGGCGTCCTCAGCCTTTTCCACCGCCCTGCGCATGACGACGTTGGCGGCCTCCCGGCCACCCCCTCCAGTGTGGTCATGGCCGCCTCGTGGAGGATTTCGCGGAGGGCCGCTGATGCAGCCTCTCTGGCGATCGCCTCCACCGCCTTCTTCGAGGCGACATGGTGAATCTGGCGCACCGCCAATTGGGTGGCCTCCATTAAGCCGCCTCCACCACCTGCTCCAACGCCTACTCGGCCACACGGCCTTCGTCCTCGAAGGCGTCCACCTCCTCCTCGGCCGCCTGCTGGGCCATCAAGGTGGCCTGAAGCTCTATGCTATCGTATGAGAGCTATGGGAAGCGGGTGCGACACATCTCCCTGATCCTCGTCCAGTTGGCGATCTTGCGGCGAGGAATGGCCGGTGGTGGTTGGCGCTTTTTTCGGTGGTGTTTGCTCTTGCTTGAGCTAGTTGTGTTCGCCGCGCGTCTTTTATAGACCGCGGTGAAGGCGGGAAACGGCGGGCCATGCGTGAGAAGTTTTCTGGTCGCGGACTGGAAGGGGCACGCGTGAAGCGGAACGCAAAGATGGCGGGAAAAGCCGGCCACGCGGGAAGCCACCGACGTTGATAGCCAATATGGCGTCGCCATTAACGTCCCATCGTCAAGCACGTCGAGTGGTGACAACGTGGGAATGGACAGTTGGGTCGCTTCGTTGACGCGGTTGGCCGGACAGGAAGGACCACAATCCAAATCTCTTTGTGGCCCGATCCATCCGGACCAAAACGAAAGTTTTGGATCATCCGTTTAGGTCGGTCCGGTGAAGATAGCCTCACAGCACGACAATAATGTCTGTCTCGGTATTGTTGGTCACTTCCCGAATTGCGCAGCGGCACATGAGCATCATCTAAAAGCTAAACGAAAATTAAGCTCTTTTTCAGCCATTTCGTAAAAAAAAAAACTGTTTTGCAGCCAGCCATTTCCCAACCATGAATCCCATGCTCGTTAGTTAAGTGGCACGTCCAAACCATGTTACGTATTACTTGGTCGGAGTCCTTGTCAGTACGTCCAAACGGCGGATCGGAGTCAGAAGCAACAAACAAAAAATAAAGCGTTTAAACAAATGAGAACTGATCTGGGTGCATGATTGGGCCGACGTCACGCCGCGAGGAAAATGGCGCGCGGCACAAATGCACAGTGTACTAGTACGACGTGGGAGTGTTGATCTCAGGAGTAACGAACATGCATGCATGGCAGGCAGGTGGATTCCTTCATATGCCAGCGCTAGCTCTTAATCAAATCATGCAGGCGTGGTTTGACCGTTGGAAAGAACAAAGTAGTACTGTACTAGTACTACATGTTCATACCGACGAATGGAATCATTATGCCGTGCCACGACTTGGTTCCAAGGCCACGAAGATTCGGAAACCTCCTTTGAAAGATAGCACTACATCTCTAGGCTTTAGAGCATCTCCACTTCACTCCGTTGGCCGTTCTCGGGCCGAAATCCGGACCTAAATAGCGTCGGACGAACGATGGTTTAGGTCTGGAAATGACCGATTTTCACTCGCGTTCCTAGGCCGAGTTCCCAGACGAAGCGAAAAACTGCGACATTTTCAAATTTTCTCGTTCCCCCGGCGAATTCTTGGCCATAGGGTGTTCGACAGAAATACGCCCAAAGTAGTTCGGCCATCGAATTATTACAAAACAAGATAAAATGGTTGGCGATCAGTCATCGATGGGGGTGATCTCCTCCAGCGTGTCCGGTGCGACGGGGATGGGTTCGTCGGTGTTCGGCGAGGACACGGCGGCGTAGGTGTTCAGCGTAGAGCTTGGCGCGCTCTCGGCGTTGTCCTCCTCGAGGATGTCCTTTCGCCGGGCCAGATACCAGGCCTTGACCGGCGAGCTCATCGCCGAGGTGTCTTCGCCGCCCATGAGAAACTGCAGATCCGTGTTCCTCTTTTTGGCGACGAAGTTCGCTTTGAGGAGATCGAGCTTGCGGTCTTGGTTCTGTAGCAGCTGCGCCCATCTCTGCTCGGTCTTCTCCTCCCTCTGCTTGGTATGGGACTTCGTGTCAGCGATGCACCTCTCGATGGATTCGTGGAGGCGCTCGGCGGGAGGTCCTGCGGCTTTGAGCATCTTCGCCTTCTTCTGGCCGAGCTCTGGCCTTCCTTCGCCGACGGCAGGTGGAAGGGCCGCCAGGTTGTACACGCCGTCCTTCGTCTTGCCGAGGGTGAGCCGAGTATCCGCCCATTTCTGGCATATCTCAATCAAAGGGAATACGTGATAGAACTTGAACTCCGTCCCGGTGTCAGCCCGGTACATGCCGAGTACGCGGAGAAGCTGCAAAGGCAAGGCAAAGTGTGTCAGCATAGGCATGAAGAAGTGCCTTCGGCTAGTGTTCGGCGTAGTACCTTGGCATCCATGCTCTCGCCTCTGACGGGTGTGTGCTCGACCTCCTCGAGAAGACTGTGCCACTTGTTGCACGCCTGTTGGATGAGTCCCCAGTGGTTGGTCATGGCTTTCTCGCCACGCTCGATGTGGGTTTTGTTGTACTTCGGGTCACACAGGTTGCGTTCGTCGAACGCTAGCTTCACGCGCTTCCAGTAGTTGTCCGAATTTTGGTTGGCGCCAGTGATCGGGTCCATGCTCACCGATTTCCACGCGTCGGCGAGGCAAAGGTCCTCAGTCGGCGTCCACTTGATCCGGGGCTCGGTCACCGAGGTGCCCGCCTTCTTCTTGCCTTTACCTTTGACCTTCGCCGGAGCCAAGCCAATGCCTTCCTCTTCCTCATCGGTCTGGGTCTGCTCGGCGAAATCCTAGGACTCGATGCCGTGTTCGGCGTCGTCCCGGGACTGTTCCTGGGTGAAGAAGCCAGCGTTGCTGGCCACGGCGGCCGCCGAGCCTTCGGCGATCATGCCCTGCATGTAGGCTTCATTGGACATTCCGCCGAACATGTTCTGGGCGTCCGCCTCGCCGTGGGGCGCGTGCGACGAGCTCCCGGTAAACGGCAGAGGACCGCGACGCGCCGTCGAGGAGGAGGTGTAGGGGGCGTTGATGTCGACGCTGAACGCCGAAGGAGGGTGTGGTGTAGGGAAAGGGAAGACGTTGTTCGGGTTGAATCCGCCATCGAACTCGGGGGAGGAGGAGTACCTCTGCCGTAGGTTCGCCTGGTTCTCCTGGAACATCGTCCGCGAGATCGGCGAGAACCCGACATGCGAGTATCCGACGGGCGACGCGACGCTTGGCTGGCTCCCCCAGACGCCGCCGTACTGCGCACGGGACGACGACAATGCCGCTTCCCTTATCTCCTGAGCCTTGGGCGCCGCTCCCCTTATCGCCTGGACTTCGGCGAGCTCCTGCGCCTGCTTGGCCCTTGCCTTCCTGTCCCTACGGCTGTCCGTAGCGAACTTTCTCTTCATGGATAGGGCCAACCAGTCGGGGGCGCTCATGCCCTCAGGTTTCGTCACGGGCGCTCTCGACTTCCTCACCTTTTTCTCCTTTGGTTCGCCGGCGGTGGATCGGGGTTTGGCGAAAGCCTTGGGCGCCATGGCGGGCGGAAATTCGGCCTTCCCTCGCCGACAAGGCTGGTCCACCCACGTTTTCTCTCCATTCGGCGTTCCCAGGCCGTTCCCGGCGTCTCGTGTTCGACCTAGGAATGCCGGACCAATTTTGGGCCAAATTCGAACGAAACCGGCGTCCTGAGAACGCGACTGGGCGAAAAATCGCCGTTCGGAAAAAAATACGCCCTGGAAACGCGTACTGGGAACGCAGAGTGGAGACGCTCTTAGCTCGTTCCACGCCTCGATCGGTTTGAAGAGACAGCTGGAAATGCTACCTTGGAGTTAGATCTGTACGTACTCCTCGCTGTGAGGCCTGACTGGCCGCACACGACTCGTGGACCGGGGCCAGCCCGGCCGGCTGCTGCGCTGCGTGCACATGCTTACGGCCGATCATGCTTCCAGGCGCATGTGCTTCTGCTGCTGGCAAACAATACAATCACCGTTCAGAGCGTGGCCTTTGTTGGGAAAGAAACGAATTTCCGAACAAAGGCGGGGCAAGCGCACGACGCTTGATGCCGATGACCGGAACCAGAACCGGTCGATTCGGCGCCGCCGCAGAAAGGCCGGCAAGCGCACTTGCTCTCTATAATAAATAAATAAACGGATCGAAGCTTGCAAGTGCATCCGAGAAGAAGAACCTTTTTCCTTTCCAGAACCGACGACGGACCGCTTTTCGACACCCCAAGCAAGCTGTTGCGTTGCGTCCCCCTGCAACTTCTCCTTACCGAGCCCACCTTGCTTGATTATTGCTCTCTTCTGAAAAAAAAAAGATTTACAAGATAAGTACTATCGCTCCTACCATTTCACAAGCGATCTCGACGATCGACACGTCGTGCTGCGGTGATACCGATCGACGTGGACAGGCGAAAAAAGAAGGCTAGGAATGCGGATCACGAAGATCTGCGTGACGCGCGACCGATGTTTACCAGCTGCATGCGTATCTGAGAAGGATCGAGCATACTCGTTCAGACTTCTTCAGAGTAGAAAAGAAAAGAAGCGCCGTGTCATTCCTGATTGCGGCCAGCTTGCGGGCTTGGTGCCAGGCAGATTGACGTGACGATGTCGCCACCGGACTGCGTGTCCAATGGTCGGGAGGGAGGAATATCCGTTTGGCAGGGGGGATGCGGATGGCATGGTGCCACCAGCATATCCTATTCCTCTAGGTGATGCTGGGCTTCTCATGGTGATTGGGTATCGACGGGCCAGGGCCAGCCACTTGACACGCTGTCCGTAGTGCTTGCTCCTGCCGTCATGTGCGATCTACAAGCGCCTGGTCAAGCAATGCCAGCGCCGTAGTACTAGCATAGGCTGGTCGACGGCTGTCCTTCGCGTTGGGAAAACGTAAAGAGTACGGAGTACTAGTAAGCGGGAGAAGAGTCCGATCCAGTTCAAATCCCAAGCCCAACCAAGGAAAACGGCCTACACTGGTGGTTTACATCGTGCGCACACATCGAATCGGCCTCGGGATTGTTAAGGTGGTACTACTCAGTTTGGAGATGATGATTTCCCTTAAAAAAAGTTTGGAGATGATGATGAATATCGCCTTGTTACGCAAATGGATCCGGAAAACCTTCAACGAAAAAAGGGCTTTGGCAAACTATCTTGCAAAATAAATATTTGAGGAATATACCCAATTTCTTTTTTTTTTGCGATCGGAATATACCCAATTTCATTTAAGGAACCGAAGTTAGTTTTACACAGCCACAAGAAACCAACAAGAAACGATATAAAACCTACTAACTGGACTAACACGAAACGCGGAGGCTGACTGAATTCTCTGGACCAAAACCAACACGCAAGGTTTTCTGCAACAAACATAGTTGAAGGCCTCAACCGTCACAGACTCTCCTCGTCGCCGCTGTCCATCCATGACTTCTTCTGAAAACCTCCATAGCAATCCTCCTCACGCGCTCAGACACCCGTCGCACGGTTCCTTGGGCCTTTCTTTTCTGTAGCACGTTCCAGTCATCCAAAAGGTTGACACAGAGAAAAAATCAGGCGAGTAGGATCCTTTGGTAGCTTTCCTTGTAAACAAGCCTCTTGTTTTCCGTATGTTCCAAAGTAAAGCAGCAGTACCAAGCATTACTATCACTCTATCTCTGCCACTAAATCCAATTCCGACAAAGATCAAACAAACTTTCAGGTTTAGCATATACTCCCAGAGCAGAGCTTGCAACAGTCCAGTTGTACTTTGCCACAGGACAAACGAATAAAAGATGATCAACACTTTCCTTGGTTCCACAAAATTCACATAGACTGCTTACCTTTCCGCCCTTTCTTTTCCAGGTTATCTTTGGTTAAGACTCTGTTCTTAACTAAAACCAATATGAAAGCTTTGATTTTAAGGGGAATTCTCATGATTCTTATCTCTTCTTGCAAACCTGCAAGTACTTGACTGCCGAATGGAAATAGTGGGATCGATAATGGCTAGAGAGTTGGCCCCCTTTTTTTATATGGAGCTTGGATTTCCAGGGTCTCCTCTTTTTGCACGGGCTTGAATAAATTCTGGAAAGTTTGGCGTCTTATCTGTTGCTAACCCTCCTCTTTACAAGAAAGAACCAAACAAACATCCATAGTTGCTGGTGGTAAACTATATCCTGGATAGATGCAGAAAGTATCTCACCAATAATATATTGTTCTCAGCTGCCGGTTATGTAGCGCTCGAACTTCAGCTGAAGGGAGTGACAGACAAGAAATACTTTGCTTACTGCAAGGGAGTGACATTATATACCGACAAGTAGCTAAAAAAATTCAGAAAGATCTGGCTCTGCTCTATTGCAAATGAAAACATTCAGATAAATGGAAAATACTCCCATCTCGAGTTATCTAGCTGTCATAGCTTACGCTTGTCCTACAATGCCATTGTTGTCGTCGTCCTCCCAGACGCCAACGGCCATGGTGAACCGAACAGTTCTGGCAACGACGGCAAACACGAGAGGAATGACCAAGTCGGGGACAGTGTGGCCGAGCAGGCTGGCGGCCTGATGCTGGCACCGCTGCTGGGGCACATCTTGGTGAGCAGTGTCCCCATCCTAGACGTAGGCGAGCTCCAGCGCGAAAACCGTCACCGACATAAGCATATCATTCAGCAGCCTACTGACAAGGTTACATGCAATTAACAAGGTTAAACTTGAATGCAAAACAATCTGATGACATTATTCCAAATAAAATAATGCATGGCAAGGAGTCAAGAACCCCGAGAACAGGACATGACCATCATCTCCAGTAATTTCAGAAACATGGCACATGCAGTTGATAGACGAAAACATCCTTAGATATAGAAAAAAATTCTGTTCACTACAAAGTTGCGATGCCAACACAGAAAGGAGTAACACAAGGTCACAATTTCACTGCCAACACGGTTGCAAATGTTATATGGAGTACTAGGTAGATCAAACAAATCAAGCAGTAGAAGCATAGACTTCTAGATGATTCAGAAGTCACTTCTAATAGCAAACTGTTGACAGCAGAAGCATACTCTTGATGGAACTGGTTGTTAAGAAAAACAATCAGTAAGCAACAGAAAAAAAAAGGCAAATTGGCTGAAAAGAAACGACGGAAAATAGGACATATAATCAAACTAACACAATCATATGTTCTCCTTGGAGCTCATGGTTAACTCCTTGTACAAGTTACTCTTGATGCCCCCAACAGAAACAAAAAATCAGAGAGGTTTAAGAGGATAACTGTTAACATATTTGCCAGATTTAAGAATGTAAGAATAACTGTGATAAATATCAGTTGGGGTTAGAATATTGTCAGGCCAGTCATGGTTTCTAGCTGTTCATAAAAACTGATGTAGCAATGTCTTAAACACTATCTAAGACTCTTTTTTTAATAAAAACCTATCAAGACAACAACCGTTGCATTTGATTCAGTGAATGGTAATCAAGAGTGTCGTAGCACCGTCTTCATCCAACACCTTAAACAATACCAAGGCAGCATGAACAATTGACACAAACACAGAAGACATGGGAAATGACTATAAGGAGAAAGCAGAACTAATTTTCTTTCCTGCAGATACCATCTAATTTCAATACATAACCCTTTTGTTGTTTTATATCGCAACATAAAAGACAAAAATATTTAGTTGCCCAAAAATGATCCTATCCACAAAACCACACACCTTACACATAATTTTTGTTTTGCCTTGTAAAAATCTCTAGATTATGGTTCATGAGCCACTCTATTCAGCTACCACTAGCAGCAGCCAAGGAGCAATTTAGTAAGGATCAGGAACTAGGTTCTTGTATAGAATATCCTATTCCTACACCCTTTCCCCCGGATCAGGGTCAGTTCCCATGTGACGATTGCTTCAGATATAGTTTAGATGGACAAGAGTGACCATTCATTCAAAGATTAGCATGCTTATTTATAATTTTTAAACATCAGTTCAGTGGGTGTTGATGATACAATGATATCACATGAACTTGTGAGAACGGTCAATAGTCACAAAATGCTTTATTCAAACAATAATAAAAAACTTACATGACTGAAAGGTGATGGAGTGGCATTGAACCCCAGCCGGCTATAACAAAACCCATTTTTAGAAATAGACTGGGATTAATCCCCGGCCAGGGTTATCCAGGCTGACCCACGGGGATTGGTTCTCGATCCAGGCCACAGTGGGATTAAACGAACGTAGTGTGAGGGAGATGTCTATACTCTGTGCAGTGAGTACAGGGTGTAGTTTCTGTGCTTGGGTGAAGAGGATTTGGCGGGAGAGGATAGCATCTGGCACTCGCCATTGTCTAGTTTGAGCTACTTGGCTCCAGCTCAGCTGCTCCTCTTAAGGCAAACATCACACACATATGCATGATATAGTAACAAAAACGAAAGAGGAAACCTAAATACATTTCTGAGATTAGTACGAGCATCCATGCCAAGGCCATACAATACTAGCATCTAGGTAAGCACTAGCTAGCGAGGAAAAAGTGATCACGGCTAATTAATCTAATGGCACAATCATATAGAACCAGTGAACCACTACAGAATTCTAACTAATCCACTAGCACTACAACTACATTAAGTCAAGTTCAATGCTCACGTAAAGGTTTACTGAAAGCCTGAAGATCGATAATTGGTGGGTGGGGCTCAACGCTTCCTCTTGAGTAATCCCCACTGTTTTATGATGTACTCGATGGCTTCTTTCAATGTTGCTTTCCGGTTGTCCTTATAGTTCCACAACACTTTTTCGGGGTAACGTCCACTGGGGTTGTGCTCGTTCATTTCAAGCAACGCCTTTACTACTGAGGCGTATATTTCTTCTCCGAGATTTTTTAACTTGAGAAGCTTGTCATCATCCTCATTGAGAATTTCCTGAATCAAATAAAAGAGGTTATGTCACCTTCAGTTCGAATCATAGAAACGTTTGCAAGTTTATATAAAAAGGGAATGTTTGCAAAAGAAGATGGAATTGAACTATAGAGTGCTAGTAGGTCTCCGAGAAAGTAAGGAATCAAGGTTATATATAAGGTAGAAAAGCTAAGAAACTAAAAACAATGGCGGAGGGATTATAGTCTACGCACTGTATATTTATCACCATCCTCGACTACCATAAAAGGATGCCACTTTGGGTTTCTAAGTTCATTTTCCCATTCCGAACAAAGAGTAGCAGCTTTAACTTGTGCATCTTCTTGTGACTGAATATTTCTGCAAGCATTTGCAAACAGTTTGTTATCCAGCACACCCATCTTTTTTACGCCTATGTGTCCGGCCATTTGTGAACTGCTCAAAGGCCTGCGAAACATTCGGTAGATTGACCACAAGGAAATTAGTGATAAATATAATGCGATACTTTGTGGAACTATCAAATGCACTTATCGTAGAAACCATTTATGAACTTGCATCTACCTTATTTTCTCTTTGTGTATTCACAAAGAAGATATCAGTTGCCCACTTACCTCTATCAGCTTCTTCCGAGCATCTTGCAACTCGTTATTGCTCTCTAGATCCCTGGTAGTCAGTACCTTGAGTAACTCCATTGCTTCCGTGTCAACGTCTTGCTCATCAGGTTGTTTTGCTCTCACGTCAAGCTGCTTTGATGTGGCTTCGACCATCTTAAATTTCATACTGATTGTCTCGAATACCGCATCATATTTCTTCAATTTGGCATCAATCATCTCGGATACCACATCAAACTTCTTCTTCAGTTTCTCATCGATCATCTCGGAGACCACATCAAACTTCTTCAATTCGGCATCGATCATCTCGGAGACTGCACCAAACTTCTTCCATTTGGCATAGATCAACTCGGATACCTCATCAGCATCCATCTTCTCGGATGCCACATCAAACTTGTTCTTCAATTTGGCATCCATCATCTTGGATATCGCATCGAACTTCTTCTTCAATTTCGGATCGATCATCTCGGATACCGCATCAAACTTCTTCATCAATTTGGCATCCATCATATCAGATATCACATCAAACTTCTTCAATTTCGCATCGATCATCTCGGACACCGCATCAAACTTCTCGGCTGCCATGTCAATCTTCAAGCACCTTGCTTCAACCTTCTGAACGTCAGAGTCGGACTGTGGGCAATGCTTTTGGTTCTCGTTGCTTGTTGATTGGTTGCTTTCTTGTTCCTGCTCTGGGTGTAATGCCACTGGCTCCGGTAGTGCATCTGCCATGGATAGCTCCTGGGGACGCAATGTCGGTAGTGCATCCGGCATGGCCAACTCTGGTGACGCATCTGTCTCCTGAGGGTGCAATGCCGGTGGCGCATCTGCCACAAATGGCTCCGTCATGGACAGCTCCCTGGGGCACAATGGCGGTGGCACATCCACCAATAACGGTTCCATCACGGACAGCTCCTTGGGGCGCAATGCCAGTGGTGCATCCGCCACTAATGGATCTGTCATGGAGAACTCCCGGGGACGCGATGCCGGTGGCGCATTTGACAGCTCGTGTGGGTGCAATGCCGGTGGCGGCGGATCCGCCACGAACGCCTCCCGTGGCAGACGGAAGATGCCCTCCCTCTGCAGCCAGATGAGCCTCTGCAGATACGCACCGTAGTAGCAGGTCATGTTGGTGCTCTGCCTATCAGTGAGGCGTTTCATCTCCGCCCGCACTTGCTCCCAGATCAGCATCCTCCAGTCTATACGATGCGCCATTCCAATCCTCACGGCCCTGGATTCCAAATCCACTATTAAGGGACACTCCCCGTCTGCGGAAGCGGCGAGGACGTAGACCTTCATGAACTCCTCGGCGGCGGCAGTCACGGCGTCGCTGGCCGTGACCAGGGCGTGTCTTCCCGGCTTCGGGAGACCGAGTGCGGTGCCGAGTGCGTCGGGGTTGACCTCGATCCTTTCTCCGCGGACGGTGCTCCATCTGCCGCCGTCGGCGTGGTAGTTGGCGATGAGCTCGGCGACGAGGTCGGGTCGCGGGGCGCCGGCGGCGAGGTCGAGGTGGACGAAGTCGAGGAGGCCGAGGGCGCGGAGGCCGGCGTGGTGGTCGGCGGACGGGGCAGCGAAGGGCGGGTCGCGGAGGCGGAGGCTGGCGCGGAGCCGCCTGAGGCGCCGCTCCGCCGCGAGCGATCCCGGTGCCTTGGAGGGCGCCTCCTTCTTGGGAATGCCCGGATCGGAGGAGGGGAGGGGCTCGGCGCGCGGCCGCATTTGCTGGCGGAAGGGAGGAGGAGGAGGAGGAGGTCGGGAGCTCGGCCGGGGGGGAGGCGGAGCGCGGATGGCCGGGGCCGGGTGGAGTGTGGAGGGGGAGGAACCCTAGCTCTCTTTCAGTCGGGTGGTGAAGCAGAGACTGCCCCGTCGGCGAGTGTCTGTGTCTGATGCTTCGCGTTGGCTGGGAATTGGGATGATCGTGCTTTAGTTCTTCAACCAAGAGAAAAGAGGGTGCTTTGCCTACTTTGAAGCGGGAAGACCAAGCTGGTGACGTGCTTTGACTCTTTATTTCATTTATTATTTCATTTATTAGGTAGAGCTAGATTCAAATGAACTTACAATCCATTGTTTGTCTCCTAGTACATCTGACCCTCGGTGAATCCTTTTTTCCAATAACCCCCTTCTAGAACATCTCCACTCGTTCCCGGGCCTAAAAGTTTGCTCCGGATATGGCAAAGTCATCCGGATGGATGATTTTTTAGGTATGAGAATGATCCTTTTCCAGCCGTGTTCCCAGCTCTCGTCCCCGTCCTACGCCACCGACGACCGCCTCGGCTTCCCCGGTGTGGCTAGAGCAGCAGATTCCCGTGGCTAGAGCAGCAGATGCCCTTGGCCGTGGACATGGCGGCGAGACATGGCCGCTGCGCCGTCACCCGCCGCGCACACCTAGGATACCTTGTTTGACCCCAATTTCATGTCTCCCCTGCCATCCCGCCGATGTCGCAGCTGCTCCAGCAGGAGGTCTTCTCGCTGCCGCAGCTCCCGCAGAAGCTCCCTTTCCCGACACAACCGCAGCCACAGACGGTTCCCGCCCCCAACAGAGAAGGAGATCTCGAGCCCCAGGCGGCGGTGGACGAGCTCCTCGAGGCACCGCGCCGCGCCGACGTCGGCGACTCCACTGGCGTGTGCGAGATACTAGCGCGGCTCACCCAATCAACGGCTCCCCTCGTCGCCCGCGCCGCCGGGGCACCCTTCCCTGTTTAGCGCTCTAGCTCGCCGCGCACAAGGCGCTAGTGGACGCGTCCCCGATCGTCCAGTTCACCGGTTTCACTTTCACGCAGGCCTTCCTAGACGCGCTCGGCGGCGCGCGTCAAGTCCACGTCGTCGACCTCGACATCAGAGGGGAGGGCGAGGGGAGCTTGATGCACGAAAGAGGAGAGAGTGGGTGACAGAGGCAGGGGAGAGAGAGAGGGGACACGTTTTGGGGAGAGATACACCAATCGTTTCATCTGGCATTCCCAACACGTTCCTGGCTTCGTGGGACCAGCCTGGGAACGCCGGGTGTATTTGGGGCAAAAACAGCCTCGGAACACCTCCTGGAAATGCTACTGGGGCATTTTTTGCAAATCTGGATGAAAAAACGTTTTGAGAATGGCCTCCTGAGAATGCTAGTGGAGATCCTTGATGTCTACGCACTTCTATTCTTGTAGACAGTTGTTGGGCCTCCAAGTGCAGAGGTTTGTAGAACAGCAGCAAGTTTTCCTTAAGTGGATCACCCAAGGTTTATCGAACTCAGGGAGGAAGTGGTCAAAGGTATCCCCTCTCAAGCAACCCTGCAATTAAGATACAAGAAGTCTCTTGTGTCCCCAATACACCCAATACACTTGTCAGGTGTATAGGTGCACTAGTTCGACGAAGAGATAGTGAAATACAAGTGGTATAGATAATTATAAGTGGTAACGGTGATAGAAAATAGCTTGATGGTGTGGAAGAGACTAAAGTAAAACTGAAATAAAGATGGAAGCAAGCAAACATGTAACAAATCTAATAGAAAATGGTGTTTCAGTGCTTAGAAACAAGGCCTAGGGATCATACTTTCACTAGTGAACACTCTCATATAAATATATTCTTCTTTATGATACTACGCTCAACTACTCTCCGGTTGGACACTCTAATCCATGGTAGGGCTATAACAGCACACCTCAAAGTAAGTATTTCCCCTCTAGATAACTCCACACTGTCACCTTGAGCACTAGATGGTTTCAAAAAACACCACAATTTCATAAAGACATCCAACTCTAAATATAACTCATAACAAGTATTTGTAATCTCTAGCCTAAGTGCCACCATGGTGTGCACGCTGTCACTTTCACACACATGGGGAGAACAGAGATATATAAAGCACTTGAGTAGCAAGGTAGATCTATAGATTACAAGCTCATGATCTTAATAAGATCATGCATAGAGAGAGAGATGAACACATAGCTACCGGTAGAACCCTTAGCCTCGAGGAAGAACTACTCCCTTCTCATCATGGGAATCAGCAATGGTGATGGAGATGGTGGTGGAGATCGATGGAGATGGCTCCGGGGGCACTTCCCCGTCCCGGCAGGGTGCCGGAACAGAGACTTTCTGTCCCCCGAATCTTCCCTTTGGTGGCGGCGGTGCTGCGGAACTTTTCGTGGATTTCTGATTGACGATTTAGGGGTTTTGCATCGGGAGGCATCTTATAGGCGAAGAGGCAAGGTCGGTGGGCGGCCAGGGGGCCCACACCACCTGGTGGCGCGAACAGGGCTAGCCCGCGCCACCATATGGTTTGGCCACCCTGTGGCCCCTCTCCGCCTCGTCTTCTGGCTCCGTGAGTCTTCCGGTAAAATATCGACTTTGGATTTTGTTCGGTCCAATTCCGAGAATATTGATTTTCTGACTTTCCTAGAACCAAAAACAGCAGAAAACAGGCAACTGGCACTATGGCATCTTGTTAATAGGTTAGTCCAGGAAAGTGCATAAAAAGTACTCCAAAGTTGGAACAAAACATAAGAAAGTAAATAAAACCAAGCATGGAACATTAAAAATTATGGATACGTTTGCAACGTATCAACATCCTCAAGCTTAACTCCTGCTCGTCCTCGAGTAGGTAAGTGATAAAAAGAAAGAATAATTTTTGAGGTGACATGCACCATCATAAACTTAATCAAAGTATTTGTAAAACATTGATAGCTGGGATCATAGTACTTCAATCATAACATGAAAGATAAAGTTCTAGCAATAAGACAAAGCAACTATGTTGCAACATGAAAAGGCACAAACAAAAGATTCATGAATAACAATGCTTTGCAAGACGTTTGTTTGTTTCACATAAAGAAAACATAGCATAGTGGCATTCAGCTTGTCCCTCACAGAGTAGCAAACATAAATGCATAGGACACCTTCAAAGTTCATAAGAGTGACTAGATACAAATAGTTTAAAACAAGCAATATCAAAGCTATGGACCAATCAACAAGTCTTGGGATAATGCACATAGAACTAAGAATGGCTATTATGCTCTCAAAGTAAGTGCATAAAGATAGAAGGTGGAGACTCAATATAATGGTGGAAGAAAGGTCTTCATAGAAGGAAGTAGGGATTCAAGTCTCATAAAGAGCTTCCAAAAATTATGGTACTTAATAGCTTTCAGCTCTCATTGCCCCTATCATAAGCATCTTGAAGTGATTAAGGTTAAAGTGAACAAACTATGATGTACATGCTTGACGAAGTATAAGTTAGAAATCTCATGTCCCTTGGATACGAGGGTCGCTCCTCATGCTACTCAAGTTTAGTCACCGGTAAGTTCTTGTCATTGTAAGTACATGTGTATCATAGAGAACCGCCAACAGGGTTCCCCTTGCCCGATGATACGGAAGAATCCCCATATCAAAATGACAAGGCAAGTAGACAACGAGCATTTCAGCAATCTTCTTATTTACCATGGGAATATGGTGCTTTTTTCTCTCTTTCCTCTTTTCATAATCTCTTTTTTTCTCTTTTCTCTTTTTTCTCAATATAGGACTCTTTTTTATAAGAAGAATGCTTCATAGACAACTCATTATGGTTACGCTGCAGGTTTCCACCATGTCAGCATGGATTGGATCAGCGGCCCAGGCGTTTCTCTAACACATATACATAACTCCATGGACTTACAAGCTCCCCTTTCATTTCACACCGACGACATCCATATACAAAAGAGCATGATATAAACTAGGTACAAGTACCATATGCAATGTTGAAAGCGTTCCCCATGACAACATGGTTCTGCTAATTTCCAACAAATAAGTGCAAGCATATACAACATAGACGACACAATGGTTCAAGTTTATTAAGGGCAATAAAAGTAAAGTGTGCCATCAAGTTCGTGAGAGCTTTAATCACTAGTTTTCTCATAACAAGTTTAATTCGAAAGGTAAACAAAAGCATGAATATACTTGGAACAACATAAGCTAGTAGGTAGGTATGGTCGACTCTTTGGAATAACTTGGTTTAGGGAGTTGGATGCATGAGTAGAACTCATACTTGGTTGTGGAGGCTAGCAAAAGACTGGGAGCGACAAACTAAGAGAGCAATAATGGCCATAATCATGCAGAGCGACAAAACATCATTGATCAAAGCATAAAGTGATACTACAAGTTGAAAACTAAAGGATCATAAAGGCTATGGTGACTTTAGATAGTCATAACATGGTGTGAGCATGCGCCAAGTCAACCCAAATAAAGCATCAAAGGAGAATACCACAATACTATGCTTTAATATGCTAAAACAACGCATGATTCATCCAAGGCACATTAAGCAATCTCAATTGTTTATAACAAGTCATGCTACAGAAAAGAATACTAAGCATAAAGCCAAACCAATATCAAGCATGACATGACAAAGCATAGGCCACAGTAAAAAACAAGCTCCTTTTACCACTTAAGCATGAACTTTCCTACTCTTTTCCAATACAAACTAAACTATTTGAAAACCAATGTATGAAAGAGGGGGTCCAACCAATTTATTCAAGCAAACTAAGAAAACCAAGCAAACGAAAATCAAAAACAAAAAACGAAGACGCTCCAAGAATAACACAACTGTGCATGAAACAATAAAAATGAAGTGTTTGGAAAGAACCTGAGATTTTTATTGATGAAGAGGGGGATGCCTTGGGCATCCCCAAGCTTTGACGCTTGTACTTCTTGGATATTTCTTGGGGTGACACGCGTGGCATCCCCAAGCTTGAGATTTAGTCCATCCTTCATCTTATTACTCATTCCTTCCATACACCTGAAATTTTTCCTTCATACAAAACTTCACACAATCTTTATTAGCAACATTAGTGCACTCAAGATAAATAAGTCTTAAGGTTCAGTTCTAACACCAAATAAACTTCCATTAGAACACTAGATACTGTAGCACTTCCCTCAAAAAGCACAATTCCCCAAAATAACTCAAAGAGGAACCAACAAGAAGCAAATGCAGAAAATGGCAGAAATCTGTTAAAACAAACCAGCAGGTAAAGACGAATTTTTTCGAAGACCTTCTGTTGCTCAAATCAAAAAGTGTTGAACTAAAAGAAGTTATATAACAACCTAGGGCAGAAGCACAAAAAATTACGCCTCAAAAAGACGTTCAGAGATTTTACACGAATTTATACGGTGAAGCACAGAAATCTGTTTCGGGACAGCAACTTTTCCAATCATTACTTCTCTCTCATTAGAGGTTACTCTTGGCACAAAAAGCAAATAAAAAGGATAAGGAGCGGTTATTACTGAAGTAATAACTTCCAAGACTCATCTAAAACTTTTGGGTTATCTCCCAATAAGTATTTTTCTTTAACGCCTTTAAGTTAGGCATGCCAGTTTGAGAAGATGCTCACATAAGAAATATGAATTGAAGTAAAAGAGAGAATCAAGAAGCAAATTCAAAGCACATTTAAGTCTAACCCACTTCCTATGCATAAGAATCTTGTAAATAAACAAGTCATGAAAGCACAAAGCAACATGCATAGGAAAGCAAAACAAGTGCAACTTCAAGACTTTCAACATAAAGAGGGGAAACTTAATATTATTGAGATGCATAAAACCATGTTTCCCTCTCTCATAATAACTTTCAGTAGCATCATGAATAAAAGTAACAATATAACTATCACAAGAAACATTATTATCATGAGCCACATGCATAAAAGAATTAATACTCCCCACATAAACATAGTCATTCTTATTGATTGTAGTGGGAGCAAATTCAACGAAATAGCTATCATTATTATTTTCATCACCATAATCATCAAATATAGGAGGCATATTGTAATCATAATTAATTTACTCCTCAATAGTAGGTGGACTGAAAATATCATATTCACCATTGCAATCATCATATATTGGAGGTATAGCATCATCACAAGCAATAGAATAGTTATCTTCCCAAGTGTGTTCATTTGTAAACATATAATCATTGGAAGGATCATGTATAGCACTAATAGTATAGCAATTATTAATATCATCATTTTCAAAATTGGTACCGAAGAGATTTTCAATATCAAAAGTAGTGTGTTTTTCCCAATCATGATCACTACTATAGGTAACAGGCATAGGAACATCATCGAGTTTAGACTCATAAAAAACTATAATAGGAGCAACGTGCTTAGGGGAAAATACCGTTTCCTCTCTCCTTTTACTCCTCCTTTTCTTCTTTTTCTTCTTCTCTTTAGGAGGGAGAGGCTTGAAAGGAAGCTTCTCCATATACCCTAGTTCATTGTTAGAGACAATAGAAGAAACTTTGGAGGATTCCTCCTTTTCATTAATAAGACCAAAACACATATTAGTCATGTCATATTTTGGTAAGATCTCATCTTTTATAATATTTTGTATGTAAGAATTTGTGTGGCAATTATCAACACAATAAATATGACAACCATGCATGTAACTATTCATATCAAAAGCACCCATATCTACCAAAGAGGTTTTTCTTGATAACTCTTCACACCACAAAAATAATGTAAGTTCATCATGCTGATTAGGAGTGATCATGTCATCACAATACAAACTTGCAGTAATCATTGGATTAGAAGGGCTATTATTATGGCCCGAGCATTGAAAATTGAAATGACCCACTTCAAAGCAAAGTTCACAAATAAAAGGATAGAGGGCACAAACTTTTTTACCAAGATCATTTAGAGCCATCTACCATGTTCTAGTTTTTTCATTCCTGTGGGTGATAAAATATTCTTCTTCAATTTGATTATTCTCACAAGGTCTATGTATTCCACAAAAATTAACATGCTTATAAGAAGTAGTACTTTCAGAGATTTGAGCATGTTTATTGCTATCATTAATAACAATTTCATTTTCCATGCAAGTGTCTTTATAAGGCTCATGATACATGTCCCATTTTTCTTTAGGAGCATTAATATGAGAAGCAAAGGTTCTATAACAATCAACAAGAATTTGAGGATCAAGACCATATTTAGCACTAAGCTCTTGAAAATCAATAGTTTCAGCAAAAGACTTAATGCAATCATACTCATAGTTTATACTTGGTTCTTTACCTTTGTTGTTATCCCAATCTTCGGTATTTCTTAGAATTGTTTCAAGAAGATCCCACTTAGCTTTGACCTCCTTACTTATGAAGGATCCCTCTAAACAAGTATCTAGGTAGTCCTTGTAATGTACTAAAAGCCTTGCATAGAAATTATTAATAACAATATTACTGGGGAGCTCATAAATGGGACATTTGAGCATTAATGACTTCAATCTCCCCCATGCTTGGGCAATACTTTCTCCATCATGAGGATGAAAATTATAAATGTAATTCCTATATTTATGAATTTCATGAGGAGGATAAAATTTAGAGTAAAAGAGAGATTCAAGTTCCTTCCACTCCAAATAATGAGGATCATCTAGTAGCTCATACCACTCCCTTGCTTTGCCCTTAAGTGAAATAGGGAATAGCTTCCCCTTAACTTGGTTCATTGAAATACCTGCACACTTGAACAACTCGCATAATTCATGTATAAGGAGTAAATGATCACCAGGATGGACAATTCCATCTCCAAAATAGCAGTTATTCATAACACGTTCAACAATTTTTATAGGTATTTTAAAATGATGCTTTTAGTATGTGGATTTAAAATATCACAAGTATCATCAGAATTACCACATATGGGAGATAAAGTATCATTAGAGCAAATTTTCTTCTTTAAAGCTGGGGAACTAAAAAGATCATTTTCATAAAAACTAACTTCCCCAAGCTTAGATGTTTCCATAGCATTAGTAACAAAGGTGTTCAAAAGATTCATACGAATAACATTGCTATTAGCATGCAAAGAAAGTTCCATGGGTTTTTTAATTTTCTTTTCAGACAATTCAAGTTTTATCTTAGGAAAAATACTAAAAAGCTCTCTAATTTTGTTGTTGTTTTCCATTAAGCCTAACTAGTGAAAACAAGAAACAAAAAGACAAAATTGCAGAATCTAAAGGAAATAACTTCGAGCACTCACACTCGAGGATGTGAGTACCTTTTACCTTACCTCCCCGGCAACGGCGCTAGAAAATAGCTTGATGTATGCGCACTTCTATTCTTGTAGACAGTTGTTGGGCCTCCAAGTGCAGAGGTTTATAGAACAGCAGCAAGTTTCCCTTAAGTGGATCACCCAAGGTTTATCGAACTCAGGGAGGAAGTGGTCAAAGGTATCCCCTCTCAAGCAACCCTGCAATCAAGATACAAGAAGTCTCTTGTGTCCCCAACACACCCAATACACTTGTTAGGTGTATAGGTGCACTAGTTCGACGAAGAGATAGTGAAATACAAGTGGTATAGATAATTATAAGTGGTAACGGTGATAGAAAATAGCTTGATGGCGTGGAAGAGACTAAAGTAAAACTGAAATAAAGATGGAAGCAAGCAAACATGTAACAAATCTAATAGAAAACGGTGTTTCAGTGCTTAGAAACAAGGCCTAGGGATCATACTTTCACTAGTGAACACTCTCATATAAATATATTCTTCTTTATGATACTACGCTCAACTACTCTCTGGTTGGACACTCTAATCTATGGTAGGGCTATAACAACACACCTTAAAGTAAGCCTTTCCCCTCTAAATAACCCCACACAGTCACGCTAGATG
Source organism: Avena sativa (assembly GCA_916181665.1). NCBI lineage: Eukaryota > Viridiplantae > Streptophyta > Magnoliopsida > Poales > Poaceae > Avena > Avena sativa. Next base: position 414,560,117 of record OV702296.1, read on the forward strand.
GTTCCAACAAACACCACAATTTCATAAAGACATCCAACTCCAAATATAACTCATAACAAGTATTTGTAATCTCTAGCCTAAGTGCCACCATGGTGTGCATGCTGTCACTTTCACACACATGGGGAGAGCAGAGATCTATAAAGCACTTGAGTAGCAAGGTAGATCTATAGATTACAAGCTCATGATCTCAATAAGATCATGCATAGAGAGAGATGAACACATAGCTACCGGTAGAACCCTTAGCCTCGAGAAAGAACTATTCCCTCCTCATCATGGGAATCAGCAATGGTGATGGAGATGGTGGTGGAGATCGATGGAGATGGCTCCGGGGGCACTTCCCCGTCCCGACAGGGTGCCGGAACAGAGACTTTCTGTCCCCCGAATCTCCCCTTCGGTGGCGGCGGTGCTGCGGAACTTTTCGTGAATTTCTGATTGACGATTTAGGGTTTTTGCATCGGGAGGCATCTTATAGGCGAAGAGGCAAGGTCGGTGGGCGGCCAGGGGGCCCACACCACCTGGTGGCGCGGCCAGAGCTAGCCCGCGCCACCATATGGTGTGGCCACCCTGTGGCCCATCTCCGCTCGTCTTCTGGTTCCGTGAGTCTTCCGGTAAAATATCGACTTTGGCTTTTGTCCGGTCCAATTCCGAGAATATTGATTTTCTGACTTTCCTAGAACCAAAAGCAGCAGAAAACAGGCAACTGGCACTGTGGCATCTTGTTAATAGGTTAGTTCAGGAAAGTGCATAAAAAGTACTCCAAAGTTGGAACAAAACATAAGAAAGTAGATAAAACCAAGCATGGAATATCAAAAATTATGAATACGTTTGCATTCGTATCAATGCTCTTACTCCAAGCTCCACTTCTCTAGATATACGAGTTAACTTGGACATTAAAAGGGTGTCTAGATATACTCTCTCCGTTTTATAATAAGATGCTTTACCTTTGTGAAGATAATGTATCTAGACATCTTTTAATATGTAGGTTCGGAGAGATTCACTCTGAATCTAGACAATAAAAGACGTCTAGATACATTATCTTCACAACTAAAATTTTAAAACAGAGGGAGTATATGTTTATAGAAGAAGTTAAAACATCTCACATTCTGGTATGGAATGAGTGCTTACTTATCATTGGCTTACCGAAACCGGAAGTCCTTTTACTCCAAGCTCCACTCCTTCTGCATATTTAAAATTTTGAATATTTTATTTGTAAGTTTTAAGAAATCGTGAAGTAAATCCTAAAATTAGCTAATGATATATATCCCTGCAAAATAGAAATTTGTATTTTAATGATTTTTTGGAGATTTGAAATCGCTAATACTCAGGTTCACTTTTTTTTTATCATTTCGAATTGAGATTTTACACATTTGTGAAATAGTACATCATTAGCTACTTTTAGAATTTTGTTTTTATAATTTTTTAAATCTTATAAATATAATTTTCGATTTTTTTAATATGCCACCGGAGCTTTGGGCGCCAAAAGTCTCCACTCTACCAAAACGTCTTGCGGGAGCTTGAATTTTCGTTGGTGATGGTCGTACTCCCTTCGTTCAAAAATATAAGATGTTTAAGATTTGTGAAGAAAATACATCTAGACTTTTTTTAGGTGCAAATTTATTTTAAACCTGAGTAAACCTATATACTAAAAAAAGTCTAGATATATTTACTTCATAAAGGTAAAATTCCTATATTTTGAAACGGAGGGAGTACGTACGTACACCGAATACGTTGCTGTGTGACTGTGTCGGGTCGACAGGTAGAAGATTACGCAGAAAAGCTGGTTTGGACACGGACTTACTCCGTAATTCTATGACTTCAGGGATCAAATTTGCGCTGTACAATTTCCACTAGGGAATGCTCAGCAATGGCGTGGTAAAATGTCTTCAGTAAAGCTGGGCAACCAGTTTCTCCACAAAATGGGGGATATATAAAAAGAACTAACCATCGTACACTGACGGTTTTACGGCACACATGAACACGGTGTGCAATTCCGTTCGGTCGGGTCACCAGCCTCTTCTCTCTCCTGGCTACAGTAGCGCTCTTTGAGGGTCTTCTTTCTCAGTGAACTGGCCCGAGCTGAGGTCGTCTCCGGCGGCGTTGCTGCTTGGAGATGACCAAAACAAGGTGCCTGGTTCCGTAGGGTAGGTTGTAGGGTTAGTTTTTAGGTTGTTTGCCTGTAGTTTGGAGCTGGGTAGAAGATTTGTGCGGCCGGATCTGCTGCCTCCTAGGGTTCTTCCGTGGTGTGCTGCTCCGCTCTCTGTCCGACCATGATGGCGAGGGGAGGGAGGAGCTCCAGACGGCGGGGAGAACCACAGTCTCCGAAAATAAAGCCTTTTTTAGGAGCCAAGTTCTGCATCGAGCTCTGCGAGTCATGAAGGTTTTCCTGGCCGGCCGAGAGGGGCGGGGGGGGGGGGGGGGGGGTGGAGGGGAGGGGAGAGCGACGTGGCGAGCTGAGCGGTGCTGTTGTTTCTCTCCTGGCTGGCCGTGGTGGCAGAGGGAGAGGAGTGGCGGCGCGCTGGTTCCTGACTCTAATGCTTGGACTTGGCGCAGTTCTTGCGGCTGGAAGGTTGGTGCTCAAGGGTGGAGCTTTCTGCTCGAAGCTTGCCATGGTGGTGAGAGGCGGTAGAAGCTTCCCTCCCTTGGTCGTTGCCGACTTGGTCTGTGTCGGTGCCTTCTGGGTGCTGCGGTTCCTGAAGCTATGACTCGAAAACTCCATCAACGTCCGCGATGTTGCGCCGCCGTTATCTGTGGCTAGGAGGGCCACATCTTCGCTCGGATGAAGCCGAGCATGTTGTTCTGCGAGTGGCGGAAGCCTTCTGCCGTCCTATGTGTGAGATCCAAAGTTGGCATCGCCCCAAGTGGCTTGTTCCCCGGTGACGATGCGAACTCCAAGATGATCCAGTTGCGGTGGAGAAGGGCGAGTACCTGATCGTGTTTTTCATCATTTCCTTAGGGTACTTTCTGCAAGTGTGACGTCCTTATCAAATGTTCCCCGTTCAGTTAGGGGTATCTTTGTACACATACCCATCGCTTTGATTAATTAAGCAGCTTCTGGGGCCTTCGGACCTTTTCCCGTTCAAAAAAAAGAACATGGTGTATTGAGAAGTTCCTATAGCTATATGCACTGCAAGTAGGGGTGGGCAGAAAAACCGAAAACAAAAAATCGAACCTAAAAATACCGAAACCGAAACCGAATAGACCGAGACCAAAAACACATATCAGAAAATTGGGTAGCAAATTTTGAAGACCAAATTTAGTTTGGTTAATTCGGTCAATAGTTCTGGCTACCGAATGGACCGAACTGACCGAAAGTTACGTGAGAGTATCCTAGTCCTAAAGCCTAAGTTGTCTATCACTATAGATTTATCTTCCTCGACTGAGCCAAATATGATATTGTTGACTATTAATTCCCGCCAATTGATATATATGTACAAAGTGCATTATATTTTCAAATTACAACTAAAATTGTACCATTTTTACGAAATATTATCCAACTTTTAAATTTGATAATATATACCACACAATCAGGTCATGACCGAACCCGAACCCGAATTATCGGGTATCTAAATTTGTCGGGTAGTAAAAATAATAAGTAAATTTCGGTCTTCATTTTTTACAGACTGATTATAAAATAGACAGAAATATAAAGACCGAACGGTCATGACCGAACGCCCACCTCTAACTGCAAGAGAGGCTCAAACTGTGGGCAAAACGTTGAAAGGCTTACTGAACGGTATATTCTTCCGTTCTTTAGCAGAAATTATTTTTACGAGACCTTAGGACATCTCCATCGGGCCGACCCAACCCGCCCAGGCGTGTCCGAACGCGACCGCGTAGAGTGTGGGAAGTGCGTGGTCTCCCCAGCGGCACGATGCTTCCAGATCGACACATCCGGCTCGACCCATCGGCGCACCAAATTTGTGTGACCGATGCATCAGCCCGCACACGGGCGAGTCGTGAAGGGTTCGCAGCATAGAAAACAAAAAAAATCCTATGATGGGAACTATTATACGCCAAGATTTATCTACTAGATAGAAGCAACGGGTGGATATACATCCATACAGAACATACCCTCGAAAACAACGAAGCTTTGTTAACGAGATGGAACTCGTGGATGATGTAGTCGTTCACTTGCTGATCTCAAGATCGTGTGGAAGTCCTAGCATCACAAACCAGCAGCGCATCCGCACTCGCACACACGTTCATGCCACCGAACAACCTCCGCCTCCTCGCTCTAGCGATGCAGCGAAAGCTGTAACTCCTTCTAGACGAAATGCCACCAAGAACATGTATCTCGCTAATCCGAGACCATGAGGGAAAATACTAGAGGGGGAGAGAGATCCTTCACGAGGAGGTGTGAAGAAGAAGGAGTGAGAGGGGGCCTTTTATATGAGGAGGGGGTACCTCTCCCCATGGCCGGCGCCCCATGGGGGTGACCCCTCACCTCCCCCATTCATGTGGTGGTTGTAGGGGTTCCGCGTATAAAAACAATAATTTTTACCCTACGCCCTGAACCCCTGATGTTGCCAGGACCTATCTATTAGTGGTACAGTAACGGGAGGGGATTTTCGCGAACATACCTTTGAAGACCGAAAAGCGTTGTCAACGCCCAGGAGAGCATGGTTGATGTAGACGAGCCAAAGCCAACCTCAAGGTCGTGATGAAGTCCTTGCGCTCCTGCGGCTCCAACGACTTGAGTGCCTCAAGTGTGACACCTCGCAGGGAGTTACACACGTCTGATACCTGACGATGACTCTTGATTCCCCAATCCAGTAGCAGTTGTGGAAGTAGAGCTCCTAGATCCGAATCCTGCAGCGTGACGGCGCTCCGCGGTGAAGATGTCTCTCGTTCCCGCAGTCCGAACTTGGGACCATGGTCACGAGAGAGAGAGAGACAGAGAGAGAGAGAGAGAGAATATCAATTAGAGGTCTCCCCAAAAGTGAGGAAACCTTTATTGAATATTGTGTGTATTTATCTGGCCAAATACCCCCACTATATATAGGGGGAGGGGAGGTACTACCTCCCTCAAAGTCCCGGGGTGGGACTAAAGGAGAGGGAGAGGGGGAGGCGCCACCGGCCACCCCCATGGGCCCCGTGCGGGGGGGGAGGGGTGTGGCCCACTAGGGCATCGGCCACCCCCTTGGCCCTTCTCCCCTCTCGCCTTTCCCTAATGGGCCCTCTTCCCACCGGAATTGGCCCATTAAGCCTTTTAACCTTTAAAATGATTTTCTCTTTTATTAAATAATTATGAATAAATGATTAAATCAATATTTAACATTCATTCACATATTATTCAATCTCCGTGGCTATGGAACACCTTCCACCTCCACTTCGGACATCCTCCGAACTTACCAAAACCCTTCCGGTTTTCTCTCTTCTATTCTTCGGCGATTCTACCGATCCTATAAACACTCTCTAAGCATCATCAAGCCCTTAAGCGTGATACCCCATGGTTCGGAAACACTCCAGACATGGTCGGGACACTCTCGGACCAATGATCGACAGAGGGACCTGGATGGCCATGTGACCCCTATGATTCCACGAAGATCTTTCATCGTTTTAACTGGTTCAGCCATGTCTTATTCCCTTTGTTTCTCGACACTCGCATTGCCCGAGATCTGATCAATGACATCACTATGTCGTGTTCAATATCGTTACCGAATAATGCTACTTGACTCGTTCGACAAGTGATATCCCTGTGATCAAATCACACGCTGCGCAGCTATTGGATATAAGTTCTCCGAGTGGGCCCTTGAGTATCTTTCCGTCACGTGGACGAACAAATCCCTCTCTTGGCATATATTGCCTCTACGGTTCCTCCAAATACCTGAACACGCCTTTATTGTCACTTTATTACCAAGTGACGTTTGATATTATCTAAGCACTCTCGGGAGACAGTGATTGAGATAGCCTCACAGTTTATGGAATAGTCTACGAGGATCCATTTATAATCATCATAACTCAAACTTCGTGACATGATCGGGTCATGATGTTTAGGTTGGGTATTGGTTCATCATCTCATTCTTAGAATGGCATAAATGCCACATGATCAGGAAACTTGATCATATGTTGACCAATTAACCAGTGACTAGAGTTTCACTGGGAACCCCTGGTTGTTTATATATCACACGTGTATTGATGTATCCTCTCAATACGGTTATAGCATGATATAAAACTTAATCATAAACTTTATAAAATATGATAACAATCCTTATTATTATTTGTCTCTTGGGCATATTTCCAACAGTGGTAACCCCCTCCACATAAATTTGCCCTAACATTCCCCTTTAATCTCTTCACTTTAAATGCATTAAATTTCTCCAAATTTAATGCTCTCTCATTTAATAAAACTCTTTTATTAATTTTAGTTAGAATTTTGTTAATTACTTTAATTAACAAACATTCACATAAAACCCCCTGCAACATTTTAATATTACATACAGAACCAATTTAAGCAATTTCACCCGAAATAGTTTCGGTGTCTATTGAAATAATTCCAACGCTTTGCAATTCATTCGTCTGGAACATATTTGCTCCAAATGGTGTTGGTGTCCCTTAAGTGTGTCACCCTACGGTTTGTGAATAATACAGACATGATCGAGACCCCTCTCAGATCAATAATCAGAAGCGAGACCTGAAGATCCATACTGACTCCTACGCATTCAACGATGACTTTTGTGATCGTGAGAACCTTTAACACTAGTAACTAAATCCCTTTGTATCGCGATATATTACATGTTCGAGATTCGATCATCGGTATCTCCATACCTAGTTTGATCTCGTTACCGACATGTACTCTTTTCTTGTTCCCGTGCTATAACATTCTAGTGATCTCATCACTTGCTTGCAAGCTAACCAATGTGATATCACCGAGAGGGCCCAGAGTATATCTATCCGTCATCGGGATGGAAAAATCCCACTCTTGATCTATGAGCCTCTACATAACACTTTCGTGGTACTGGACCCACCTTTATAATCACCCTTTCACGGTGTGACGTTTGATGTTATCAAGATACTCTTCTAGTGTTAGTGATTAACATGATCTCATGGTCTAAGGACTAGGATTACTTCGTTAGATGTTATAGCAATATAAACACAATGACTTTGATCATAATGCTATACTTCGAATGAATGTTCATCACATCATTCCACTAATGTTGTGACCTCGTTATTAACAACATCCAATGTCCATGATCAGGAAACCTTGATCATCTTGTTAATCAACGAGCTAGTTTATAAGAGAGGCATAACTAGGAACTTACCTTTTGTTTATTAAACACACATGTATTAACATTTCCAAATTAATACAATTATAGCATGCAAAATAAACATCTATCATATACTTGGAATATATATAATAACAACTTTATTATTGCCTCTCAGGACATATTCCCTTCAGACTCCCACTTGCACTAGAGTCAATAATCTAGTTATATAGTGATAAATCTAGCACCCATGGAGTTCTGGTGTTGATCATGTTTTGCTCTAGGGAGAGTTTTAGTCAACGGATCTGCTACATTGAGATTCGTATGTACTTTACAAATATTTATATCTCCATCCTTGACATGCTCACGGATGGAGTGAAACCGGCGCTTAATATGCTTGGAATTCTTGTGAGACCTTGGTTCCTTTGCGTTGGCTATGGCTCCATTGTTGTCACAATAGATCATCATTGGATCCAACGCACTAGGAACCACACCCATTTCGGTAATGAACTCCTTCATCCAAACTACTTCCTGTGCTGCTTCTGAAGCAGCAATATATTCTGCCTATGTTGTTGACATTGTCACCACGGGTTATTTGGAGCTCCTCCAACTAATTGTTGCTCCGTTCATGAGAAATATGTATCTGGATTGAGACTTAGAGTCATCCGGATCAGTGTCAAAGCTAGCATCGACATAACAATTAGCGACCAGCTCTTCTTCACCTCCGTATACAAGAAACATTTCCTTAGTTCTTCTCAACTACTTAAGGATATTCTTGAACGCTATCCAGTGTTCCAAACCTGGATCAGATTGGTACCTACTAGTCAAACTAATAGCATGTGCCACATCCGGTCTTGTACATAGCATGGCGTACATTATAGAGCCTATGGCTGAAGCATAAGGGATATTATCCATTATCTCTCTTTCTTCCGCCGTAGCCGGACTTTGAGTCTTACTCAATGTCTTGCCTTGCAACATAGGTAAGAACCCCTTCTTACTTTTGTCCATTTAAAACTTCTTTAAAATCTTATCAAGGTATGTACTCTATGATAGCCCTATTCGGCGTCTTGATCTATCTCTACAGATCTTTATGCCTAATATATATGATGCTTCACCAAGGTCCTTCATAGAAAATTTCCTATTTAGATAACTTTTAACACTGTTTGAAAGATCTATAACATTTCCAATCAATAAAATGTCATCCACATATAATATCAGAAATGCCACATTGTTCCCACTCACTTTCTTGTAAATACAAGCCTCTCCATAAGTTTGGACAAATCCAAACTCTTTGATCACCTCATCAAAGCAGAGATTCCAACTCCGGGATGCTTGCTTCAGTCCATAGATGGATCGCTGAAGCTTGCAAACCTTGTTAGCATCCTTAGGATTGACAAAACCCTTTGGTTGTATCATATACAACTCTTCTTCAATATTACCATTGAGGAACGCAATTTTGACATCCATCTGCCATATTTCATAATCAAAATATGCAGCAATTGCTAACATAATCCTAACTGATTTTAGCATCGCTATGGGAGAGAATGTCTCATCGTAGTCAACTCCTTGAATTTGTTGAAACCCTTTTTCGACAAGTCGGGATTTATAGACGGTTACATTACCATCAGCATCAGTTTTTTTTTTCAAAATCCATTTATTCTCAACGGCCTTTCGGTTGTGAGGTAAGTCCACCAAGGTCCAAACCTAGTTTTCGTACACGGATTCCATCTCGGATTGTGATGTCTACGCACTTCTATTATTGTAGATAGTTGTTGGGCCTCCAAGTGCAGAGGTTTGTAGAACAGCAACAAGTTTTCCCTTAAGTGGATTACCCAAGGTTTATCAAACTCAGGGAGGAAGTGGTCAAAGGTATCCCTCTCAAGCAACCCTACAATCAAGATACAAGAAGTCTCTTGTGTCCCCAACACACCCAATACACTTGTCAGGTGTATAGGTGCACTAGTTCGGCGAAGAGATAGTGAAATACAAGTGGTATGGATAATTATAAGTGGTAACGGTGCCAAAAAATAGCTTTGATGGAGTGCGGTTGACGTGGGAAGAGACTAAAAGCAATCTGAAATAAAGATGGAAGCAAGCAAACATGTAACAGATCTAGTTGCAAACGGTGTTTCAATGCTTAGAAACAAGGCCTGGGGATCATACTTTCACTAGTGAACACTCTCATATAAATATCTTCTCTTTATGATACTACTCTTAACTACTCTCTGGTTGGACACTAATCCATGGTAGGGCTATAACAGCACACCTCAAAGTCCGCTTTCCCCATCTAGATAACCCCACACTGTCACCTTGAGCTCTAGATGGTTCCAACAAACACCACAATTTCATAGAAACATCTCACTCCAAATATAACTCATAACAAGTATTTGTAATCTCTAACCTAAGTGCCACCATGGTGTGCATGCTGTCACTTTCACACACATGGGGAGCGCAGAGATCTATTAAAGCACTTGAGTAGCAAGGTAGATCTACTTGATTACAAAGCTCATGATCACAATATGATCATGCATAGAGAGAGATGAACACATAGCTACCGGTAGAGCCCTTAGCCTCGAGAGAGAACTACTCCCTCCTCATCATGGGAGTCAGCAACGGCGATGGAGATGGCGTTGGAGTCGATGGAGATGGCTCCGGGGGCACTTCCCCGTCCGATAAGGTGCCGGAACAGAGACTTTCTGTCCCCCGAATCTCCCCTTCGGTGGCGGCGGCGCTGCCGAACTTTTCGTGGCTGGAGGCTTGACGATTTAGGGTTTTTGCATCGGGAGGCATCTTATAGGCGAAGAGGCAAGGTCGGTGAGCGGCCAGGGGGCCCACACCACCTGGTGGCGCGGCTAGGGCTAGCCCGTGCCACCATATGGTGTGCCCACCCTGGTGCCCTACTCCGTCTCTGCTTCGTGTTTCCGTGTTGCTCCGGAAAAACTAGGCAGATTGGCTTTTGTCCCATCCAATTCCGAGAATATTGATTTTCTGCCTTTTCTGGAACCAAAAACAGAAGAAAACAGGCAACTGACACTGTGGCATCTTGTTAATAGGTTAGTCCCAGAAAACATATAAAAATACCTCAATGCGTTGATAAAGCAAAGCAAAGTAGATACTAAACAAGCATGGAACATCAAAAATTATAGATACGTTTGCAACGTATCAACATCCCCAAGCTTAACTCCTGCTCGTCCTCGAGTAGGTAAGTGATAAAAATAAAGAATAATTTTTTAGGTGACATGCACCATCATAAACTTGATCAAAGTATTCGTAAAACATGGATAGCTGGGATCAAGGTACTCTAAACATGAACATGAAAGATGAAGTTCTAACAATAAGACATAGTAACTATGCATGCAACATGAAAGGATACAAACAAAGATCATGAATAACAATGCATTGAAAGACGTTTGTTTGTTTCACATATAGAAAACATAATAAGAGTGATATTCAGCTTGTCCCTCATGGTATAGCAAAATATAAATGCATAGGACACCTTCAAAGTTCATAAGGGTGACTAGATACAAATAATTTAAGAACAAGCAATATCAAAGTTATGAATCAATCAACAATTTTTGGGACAATGCAGATTAAACTAAGAATGACCATTATGCTCTCTCACTTGGTGCATAAAGATAGAAGATGGAGACTCGACATAAAAGTAAAAGAAAGGCCTTCATAGAAGGAAGCAGGGATTCAAGTCTCATAAAGAGCTTCCAAAAATTATGGTACTTATTAGCTTTCAGCTCTCATTGCCCCTATCATAAGCATCTTGAAGTGATTAAGGTTAAAGTGAACAAACTATGGAGTATATTCTTGACAAAATATAAGTTGGAAATCTCATGTTCCTTGAATACGAGGGCCGCTCCTCATGCTACTCAAGTTTAGCTACCGGTAAGTTCTTGTCATATTAAGTACATGTGTATCATAGAGAACCGCCAACGGGGTACCCCTTACCCGATGATACGGAAGAATCCCCATATCAAAATGACAAGGCAAGCAGACAACGAGCATCTCAGCAATCTTCTTATTTACCATGGGAAAATGGTGCTTTTTTCTCTCTTTCCTCTTTTCTCAAATCTCTTTTTTTGTTTTTTTTCTCAATATCTGACTCTTTTTTTATAAGAAGAATGCTTCATAGACAGCTCATTATGGTTACGCTGCAGGTTTCCACCATGACAGCATGGATTAGACCGGTGGCCCAGACGTTTCTCTAACACATATACATAACTCCATGGACTTACAAGCTCCCCTTTCATTTCACAACGACGACATCCATAGACAAAAGAGCATGATATCAACTAGTTACAAAGTACAAGTGTAATGTTGAAAGTGTTCCCCATGGCAGCATGGTTCTGCTAATCCCCAACATATAAGTGCAAGCATATACAACATAGACGACACAATGGTTCAAGTTTATTAAGGGCAAGAAAAGTAAAGTGTGCCATCAAGTTCGTGAGAGCTTTAATCACTAATTTTCACATAACAAGTTTAATTCGGAAGGTAGATCAAAACATGAATATGCTTGGAATAGCCAATGTTAATAGGTAGGTATGGTGGACTCTTTGGAATAACTTGGTTTTATTTGGAGTTGGATGCATGAGTGGAACTCATACTTGGTATGGAGGCTAGCAAAAGACCGGGAGCGACCAACTAAGAGAGCAATAATGGCCATAATCATGCAGAGCAACAAAACATTATTAATCAAAGCATAAAGTGATATTACAAGTCGAAAACTAAATGATCATAAAGGATTATGGTGACTTGGGATAGTCATAACATGGTGTGAGCATGCGCCAAGTCAGCCCAAATAAAGCATCAAAGGAGAATACCACAATACTATGCTTTAATATGCTAAAACAACGCATGATTCTTCAAAGCCACATTAAGCAATCTCAATTGTTTATAACATGTAATGCTACAACAAAAATCACTAAGCATAAAGCCAAAACAATAGCAAGCATGACATGATAAAGCCTAAGTCACAGTCAAAAACAAGCTCCCTTTATACCACTTAAACATGAACTTTCCTACTCTTTTCCAACACCAATCGACTTATTTGAAACAACTCACAAAGATAATAATCAATAAAGATCAGTGAGCTTGTATCACAAATCCACAAAGAAGAACTAAAAAGTTCTAAGCTGAAAGCATAAGAAAACTAAGGCTAAACACAGTGCTAGCAAAAGAGAACACTCGTAGAACAATAAGAGTGAAAACTAGAGTGTTCTAGGCAATGAAAACGGAGTATGTCTCTCTCCAAAAGAAGTGTGTTGGGATCCAACCAACTTATTTAATCAAACCGAACAAAAGAAAACTAAAAACAAAAACAAAGACGCTCCAAGAGAAACACAATTATGCATGAAACAATAAAAACGAAGTGTCTAGAAAGACCTGAGATTTTTATTGATGAAGAAGGGGATGCCTTGGGCATCCCCAAGCTTTGACGCTCGTACTTCCTGGATAATTCTTGGGGTGACATCCCCAAGCTTGAGCTTTAGTCCATTTTTCATCTCATTACACCATTCTCTCCATACACCTGAAATTTTTCCTTCATACAAAATTTCACACAATCTTTATTAGCAACATTAGTGCACTCAAGATAATAAGTCTTTAGGTTCAGTTTCAACACCAATAAAACTTCCACTAAAACACAAGATACTGAAGCACTTCCCTCAAAAATCTCAATTCCCTAAAGAGAACTCAAAAAGGAACCAACAAGAAGCAAATGCAAATATTGGCAGAAATCTGTCAAAACAGACCAGCAGGTAAAAACCAATTTTTTAAAAGACCTTCTGTTGATCAAATAGAAAAGTGTTGAACTCACTAAAGTTAGATAACAACCTGGGGCATAAGCACAAAAATTCACGCCTCAAAACGACGTACAGAGATTTTACACGAAATCTGTTTCGGGGACAGCAACTTTTCCAATCATTACTTCTGTCTCATTAGAGGTTACTCTTGGCACAAAAAGCAAATAAAAAGGATAAGGAGCGGTTATTACTGAGGTAATAACTTCCAAGACTCATCTAAAACTTTTGGATTATCTTTAACGACTTTAAGTTAGGCATGATAGTTTGAGAAGATACTCACATAAGAAATATGAATTGAAGTAAAAGAGAGCATCAAGAAGCAAATTCAAAACACATTTAAGTCTAACCCACTTCCTATGCATAGGAATCTTGTAAATAAACAAGTCATGAAAGCACAAAGCAACAAGCATAGTAAAGCAAAACAAGTGCAACTTCAAGACTTTCAACATAAAGAGGGGAAACTTAATATTGTGGAAACACATAAAACCATGTTTCCTTCTCTCATAATAACTTTCAGTAGCATCATGAATAAAGTTAACAATATAACTATCACATAAAACATTCCTATCATGAGCCACATGCATAAAAGAATTAATACTCTCCACATAAACATAATCATTCTTATTAATTATAGTGGGAGTAAATTCGACAAAATAGCTATCATTATTATTCTCATCACCATAATCATCAAATATAGGAGGCATATTGTAATCATAATTAATTTTTTCCTCAATAGTAGGTGGACTGAAAATATCATATTCATCATTGTAATCATCATATATTGGAGGTTTCGTTTCATCATAAGCAATAGAATAGCTATCTTCCAAAGCTGGGGAACTAAAAAGATCATTTTTATAAAAACTAGCTTCCCCAAGCTTAGACTTTTTCATAGCATTAGTAATAATGGTGTCCAAAGAATTCATACTAACAACATTGCTATTAGCATGCAAATAAAGTTCCATAGGTTTTTTAATTTTCTCTTCAAACACTTCATGTCCTAACTCAAGATAAATACTATAAAGCTCTCTAAATTTTTTTTCCATTAAGCCTAACTAGTGAAAACAAGAAACAAAAAGACAAAATTGCAGAATCTAAAAGAAATAACTTCGAGCACTCACACCGGAGGATGTGAGTACCTTTTACCTTACCTCCCCGGCAATGGCGCCAGAAAATAGCTTGGTGTCTACGTACTTCTATTCTTGTAGACAGTTGTTGGGCCTCCAAGTGTAGAGGTTTGTAGAACAGCAGCAAGTTTTCCCTTAAGTGGATTACCCAAGGTTTATCAAACTCAGGGAGGAAGTGGTCAAAGGTATCCCTCTCAAGCAACCCTGCAATCAAGATACAAGAAGTCTCTTGTGTCCCCAACACACCCAATACACTTGTCAGGTGTATAGGTGCACTAGTTCGGCGAAGAGATAGTGAAATACAAGTGGTATGGATAATTATAAGTGGTAACGGTGCTAGAAAATAGCTTTGATGGCGTGGGGTTAACGTGGGAAGAGACTAAAAGCAATCTGAAATAAAGATGGAAGCAAGCAATCATGTAACATATCTAGTTGCAAATGGTGTTTCTATGCTTAGAAACAAGGCCTAGGGATCATACTTTCACTAGTGAACACTCTCATATAAATATCTTCTCTTTATGATACTACTCTCCGGTTGGAAACTAATCCATGGTAGGGCTATAACAGCACACCTCAAAGTCCGCTTTCCCCATCTAGATAACCCCACATTGTCACCTTGAGCTCTAGATGGTTCCAACAAACACCACAATTTCATAGAAACATCCAACTCCAAATATAACTCATAACAAGTATTTGTAATCTCTAACCTAAGTGCCACCATGGTGTGCACGCTATCACTTTCACACACATGGGTAGAGCAGAGATCTATTAAAGCACTTGAGTAGCAAGGTAGATCTACTTGATTACAAATCTCATGATCACAATATGATCATGCATACAGAGAGAGATGAACACATAGCTACCGGTAGAGCCCTTAGCCTCGAGAGAGAACTACTCCCTCCTTATCATGGCAGTCAGCAACAGCGATGGAGATGGCGGTGGAGTCGATGGAGATGGCTCTGGGGCACTTCCCCGTCCCGACAGGGTGCCGGAACAGAGACTTTCTGTCCCCTGAATCTCCCCTTCAGTGGCGGCGGCACTACGGAACTTTTCGTGGCTGGAGGCTTGACGATTTAGGGTTTTTGCATCGGGAGGCATCTTATAGGCGAAGAGGCAAGGTCGATGGGCGGCCAAGGGGCCTACACCACCTGGTGGCGCGACCAGGGCTAGCCAGCGCCACCATATGGTGTGCCCACCCCGGTGCCCTACTCCGTCTCTGCTTCGTGTTTCCGTGTTGCTCCGGGAAAATAGGCATATTTGCTTTTGTCCCATCCAATTCCGAGAATATTGATTTTCTACCTTTTCTGGATCCAAAAACAGAAGAAAACAGGCAACTGGCACTGTGGCATCTTGTTAATAGGTTAGTTCCAGAAAATATATAGAAATACCTCAAAGTGTTCACAAAGCAAAGTACATACTAAACAAGCATGAAACATCAAAAATTATAGATACGTTTGCAACGTATCAGATTGCATGGCTTCTAGCCATTTGTTGGAATCCGGGCTCATCATCGCTTCTTCATACGTCACAGGGTCATCTATTTCATCAACCATGAAATTCACAATAGGATTCTCGTACAGTTCAGGAGCTACACGTGTCATTCTTGACCTGCGAGGTTCGGTAGTGTCCTATTTCGGAGTTTCATGATCATTATCATTAGTTACTTCTTCATTTGGTGAAGTCAACTCCGGAACGACTTCTGGTGCTGCACCACTCGCCATTTCATGAAGAGAAGATTCAATAACCTCTTCGAGTTCTACCTTTCGACTACTCACAACTTTCACGAGAAACTCTTTCTCTAGAAAGGATCCATTCTTGGCAATGGAAACCTTGCCCTCGGATCAGTGATAGATGGAATACCCCATTGTTTCTTTAGGATATCCTATGAAGACGCATTTCTCTGCTTTGGGTTCGAGTTTATCAGGTTGAAGTTTCCTCACATAAACATCGCATCCCTAAACTTTAAGAAATGATAGCTTAGGTTTGTTTCCAAACCATAATTCATACGGTGTCGTTTCAACGGATTTAGACGGTGCCCAATTTAAAATGACTGCAGCGGTTTCTAGTGCATAACCCCAAAATGAAAGTGGCAAGTCAGTCAGAGACATCATAGATCGAACAATATCCAATAGAGTATGATTACGATGTTCCGACACACCATTACGTTGTGGTGTTCCGGCAGGCATGAGTTGTGAAACTATTCAACAATCTCTCATGTGTGCGCTAAACTAGTAACTAAGATACTCTCCTCCACGGTCGGACCATAGAAATTTGTTCTTTCTATTACGATGATTTTCCACTTCATTCTGAAATTCCTTGAACTTTTCAAATGTTTCAGACTTATGTTCCATCAAATAGATATACACGTATCTACTCAAATCATCCGTGAAAGTAACAAAATAATGATATCCACCTCGCGCCGACACACTCATTGGACCATATACATCAGTATGTATGATTTCCAATAAATCTGTCGCCCGTTCCATTGAACCGGAAAACGGTGTTCTAGTCATCTTCCCCTTAAGGCATGGCTCACATGTATCAAATGATTCAAAATCAAGTGATTCTAAAAGTCCATCGGAATGGAGTTTCTTCATGCGTTTAATGCCAATATGACCTAGACGGCAGTGCCACATATATGCAGATATATCATCATTAAGTTTAATCCTTTTAGCATCAACATTATGGATATGCATATGAGTACTATCGAGATTCAATAGAAATAAACCATTCATCACAGGTGCATGACCATAAAAGATATTATCCATATAAATCAAACAACCATTGTTTTCTGATTTAAACGAATAACCGATATGCAATAAACATGATCCGAATACAATGTTCATGCTCAGCATAGGCACCAAATAACAATTATTCAGGTTTATCACTAATCTCGATGGCATATGGAGAGGCAGCGTTCCGACGGCGATCACATCAACTCTTAATCCATTGCCGACACGTATCGTGACCTCATCCCTTGCTAGCTATCGCTTGTTCTGCAGCCCCTGTATCGAGTTACATATATTAGCAATTGATCTGGTATCAAATACCCAGGTGCTACTGCAAGTACTAGTCAAGTACACATCAATAACATGTATATCACATATACCTTTGTTTGCCTTGCCGGCCTTCTTGTCCACAAAATACTTGGGGCAGTTGCGCTTCCAATGGCTAATCCCCTTACAATAGTAGCACTAGGTATCAGACTTAGGGCCAGCCCGGGATTTCTTTTCAGGCGCAGCAACAGATTTGCCGCCCTTCTTTCCCTTCTGTTTACCCTTCTTGTCTTTCTTGAAACTGGTGATCCTATTGATCATCAACACTTGATGTTCTTTCCTAATCTCCACTTCTAGAGTCTTAAGCATTGATAGAAGCTCGGGGAGAGACTTCTTCATGCCCTGCATGTTATAGTTCATCACGAAGCTCTTGTAGCTAGGTGGCGGAGATTAGAGAACATGATGTATGCCTAAGTCAATGGGAATAGTTATTCCCAAGGACACAAGCTTATCGGTGTACCCAGACATTTTGAGTACGTGCTCACTTACGAAGCTGTTCTCTTCCATCATGCAGCTGAAGAACTTTTCTGAAGCATTATAACTCTCTACAACGGCATGGGTATCGAAAATCATTTTCAATTCACCCATGGTATCAAAGGCATTGCCATTTTCGAAACGCTTTCGAAGTTCTGGCTCTAGCCCATACAATATGCCACAATGAACTAAGTTGTGGTCCTCCTGACGAGTCAAATAGACATTCTTTTCCTTGTCAGGGGCATCAGGAGCTGGTGGGGGGCCTAGCGGCGCTTCTAGCACATTTTGCTTTTGTGCAGCAGAGAGGAGAATCCTCAAATTCATGGCACAATTGGTAAAGTTGCTACCATTCGCAGCAAGTTTCTCTTTCTCCATGAACACATTGAGATTAAAAATAGGTGGTGCCATCTACAACAGAATTTGTAAAATTTATTTAGACTAAGTTTATGATAGATTGAGTTCAACTAAACTCCCACTCAAAAACAACATCCCTCGTGTCTTTTTGGTGATTACATGAACCAAATTCACTACACCAAGTCCGATCATCACGCGAGTCGGTGTAGCTTCAAAGGTAAGCATCTATATGGGCATCATATCAACTATATGACTCATGCTTAACCTTTCGGTCTGTGTTTCGAGGCCATGTATGTACATGCTAGGCTTGCCAAGTAAGAACCTTAGTACTCGCTTGTGTAAAACTGTCTTACACCCGTTGTTTGAAAGCGCAGAGTCGAGTACACCCGATCATCACATGATGTCTCGAAACACGATCCATAGAACAATGTATACTTAAGGAAGAACGCATTTTTATATTGATATTTAAATGATGGATCATCTTATAATGCTATTAAAATTCCAAACAAGCAATATAAGATGCAAACATCATATGTGTAAAGTGAAATGATATGGTTCTTACACTTGATCACTATCATATGCATCGTGGTATGATCTTTATCATTCCTTTGTATGTAAGGCCAAGGTCTATGGAACTTACATGTTAGGTGTGTTGTAGGAGTATCAACTATACATCAACTTACAACATTACCATATCATGACACAAGCCCAGCAACGATCTAAACTAGACGCCTCTAATTTATCAATTGCAAGTTTTTACGTGGCTTAGGGCTTTCGAAGATAGAACCGTTCTTACCTACGAACATGGAAACACAACGATGATAACCAAATTATTAGAAACTCATTGTAAATCAGATATTGACTATAGTAGGAGAGACAGACACCCGCTAGCCACTTATGCAAAACTAGTTGCATGTCAGTCGTGGAACCGGTCTCATGTGTGATGACATGTAAAGTTGGTCCGGGCCGCTTCATCCTACTATGCCACCAATATCCAAAGTAAGAAGCAATAACATGATCATCACCGCCCACATACTCTTATGTGTTCTACCCATGCAAAGCACCTACGCATAGATCAGGCTCTGATACCACTGAAGGGTTAGCAGCATAGAAAACAAAAAAAATCCTATGATGGGAACTATTATACGTCAAGATCTATCTACTAGATCACAAGCAACGGGTGGATATACATCCATAGAGAACATACCCTCAAAGACAACAAAGCTTTGTTAACGAGATGGAAATTGTGGATGATGCAGTCGTTCGCTTGCCCATCTCAAGATCTGTGGAAGTCCTAGCGCCGCAAACCAGCAGCGCATCCGCACTCGCACACATGATCAGGCCACCGAACAACCTCCACCTACTCGCTCTAGCGATGCAGCAGAAGCAGCAACTCATTCCAGACAAAATGCCACCTAGAACATGTATCTCGCTAATCCGAGACCATGGGGGCAAAATACTAGAGGGGGAGAGAGATCCTTCACGAGGAGGTGTGAGGAAGAAGGAGTGAGAGGGGGCCTTTTATAGGAGGAGGGGGTACCCCGGTGCCCCATGGGGGGTGACCCCTGTTGGAGATATGCCCTAGAGGCAATAATAAATGTAGTTATTATTATATCTTTGTGTTTATGATAAATGTTTACATTCATGCTATAATAGTATTAACAAGGAAACCATTAATACTTGTGTGATTTGTAAACTTAATTTGAAGTCCCTAGTATAGCCTCTATACTTCACTAGCTTGTTGGTTGATTGATGATTGTGGTTTCCATATCATGAACATTGAGATGTTATCAACAACAAGATCATATCGTTAGGAGAATGATATGGTGGACATACTCCTATAGACAAGCGTAGCATAAAGATCAAGTCATTTCAATAGTTCAATTGCTATATGCTTTCTGATACATAGTAACCTGATTCCTTCGACCATGAGATCATGCATATCACCTTTACCGGATGGATGCTTTGATGACATCAAACACCACACCGTAACTGGGTGGTTATAAAGGTGGCATTGAGTGTTTGGAAAGTATTGGTTGAGACACATGGATCAAGAGTGGGATTTGTCCATCCACATGACGGATAGATATACTCTGGGCCCTCTCGGTGGAATGTCATCCAATTAGCTTGCAAGCATGTGACTTGGTCACAAGGGATCACATATCACGGGAACGAGAAAAGAGTACTTATCAGTAACGAGGTTGAACTAGGTATGCGGAGATACCGACGATCATAACCTCGGATAAGTAACATATCGTGAGACAACGGGAAATTGGTATCGTATGTAAGTGGTTCATTCGATCGCAAAGTAATCGTAGAAATATGTGGGAGCCATATGAATTTCCAGATTCCTCTATTGGTTATTGTTCGGAGAAGTGTCTCGATCATGTCCGCATAATTCACGAACCGTAGGGAGACACACTTAAGGATTCGACGTTGTTTTGAGTAGTTATGGTATTATGAGAAAGAGATCGAATGTTGTTCGGAGTCTCGGATGGGATCCGGGATATCACGAGGAGATCCGGAATGGTCCGTAGAATAAGATTCATATAAGGAAAATCCCGTTTCGGAGTTGGGGAATGGTTCCGGTGTTTTCATCGGGAACATTCTAGAAGGTTCCGGAATGTCCGGCACTCCGAGGGGGGGAAGGGTACATGGATGTGTCATTGAAAGTTGGAATGATTGCATCATGTACTAGGTATTCTTGCTGTCCAAAATAAAGGGTTTATTCAAATCCTAAATTGAAAAGTCAAACGGCTAGTTTGAAAGTCAAACGGCAATTTTGGGAAGTGGGAAGAGAGGAGGATTGGTGGAGGCCGAATTGGAGGAGGGTTCCTCCCTTGGCCGGCGCCCCACCAAGCCGACTTGGGGAGGGACTCTCCTCCCCTTGGTCGGCCCCTCCACCTATATAAGGAGGGGCAGGAGTCCCCTCCTAGACACACAAGTTCCTACCTCTAAATCTCCGGTTTAGAGCCGTTTTGGTTTAGAGCTTCTAATTGCTTTAGCGAGCGGTTTAGAGCCTTCTAATTGGTTTAGAGCCTTCTAATTGGTGTGTCTAATTACTAGACCACTAATAGCCTCTCTCATAAGCTCCACCATACTCGCACCGGCTTAAGGCGAAGCCCTGCGGGATTTCCCCTCTACTTCCGGTACCACGCCGTTGTGCTGCCGGAATCGCGAGGAGAGTGCTACAACCTCCGCTGCCTGCTGGAACAAGGGAGAGGAAGGTCTTCGTCGAGTACCGAACGTGTGACCGACTGCGGGAGCGCTGCCGGAACGTGGCGCCGGAAGGATCGTCTACGCGATCTTGAGATCGGAAAGAGTACGACTACATCACCCACGAGAATCCGCTCTCGTTAAACGCTTTGGAATCTTCGAGGGTAAGTTACACCATCGACTCGTTGCTACAATCTAGTAGATAGATCTTGGCTTGTTTGTTTGTATGCGATAGAAAATTTTTGTTTTCCATGCTACGAACCCCTACAGTGGTATCAGAGCCGTGTCTATATGTAGATCTGTTGCGCGAGTAGAACACAATGGTCATTGTGGGCGTTGATGCTTTTATTGTTGATTACTTCTTGTGTACTTTGCATCTTGCGGTATGTTGGGATGAAGCGGCCCGGGCTAACCTTACATGACATCGTTCATGAGACTTGCTCCACGCTTGACATGCAACTTGTATTGCATAAGTGGCTTTGCGGGTGCCTGTTTCTCCTAGCATAGTTAAGATCCAATTTACAACGGGTGATCAACAATGCTAGTATCAATGTTGTGGTTCTTGTTCGTAAGTTAGAACGACACCTTTTGAAAGCCCCAAACCACGTAAAATATGCAAAGAAAGTAGAGGCGTCTAACTTTGTTTTGCAGGGGTGTGCAGTGATGTGATATGGCCATGATTGTGATTATATTTGATGTATGCAATGTTCCTTATTGTAAGTCGGCAACCGGCAGGAGCCATATGGTTGTCTTTAATTTATGTTAAGACCCGCGTGTCTATTCAAAGTAGTTGTAATAGTTGAAGCCGGTGGACGACAACCATGGAGAAGCATCATTGACCTTGATGCAATGCCGGTGATGATGGAGATCATGTTCGTGCTTGAAGATGGAGATCGGAAGCACAAAGAAGAAAGGCCATATCATATCACATATTATAAATTGCATGTGATGTTAATCCTTTATGCATCTTGTATTGCTTGGTAGACAACGGTAGCATTATAAGATGATCCCTCATGCACATAAATTTCAAGTTCTAAAGTGTTCACCCTTAGTATGCACCGTTGCCAAAGCTTGCTGTTTCGAAGCACCACGTGATGATCGGGTGTTTTGATTCCGCGGGTGAATACAACGTAAGCAAGCCAGATTTGCTTATGCGGTAGCTAAGGTTTGATCTTGACGAGCCTAGCATGTACAGACATGGTCTCAGGAACACGGATCACCGAAAGGTAAAGCATGAATCATATAGTAGATGTGATGAACATGTCGATTGTTCGCCATTGAAACTATGTCAACTCTCGTGATGATCGGTGTTGATATGGTGGATTTGGTTCGTGTGATCACTAAAACAATGTGAGGGATATTGTTTTGAGTGGGAGTTCACCTAGTTTAATTTCATTAATTAATTTGAACTCAATTTGTCATAAACTTAGTCTAAACTATTGCAAATATGTTGTAGATCAATGGCAGCCCCTACCATCAATTTTAATGCGTTCCTAGAGAAAGAAAAGTTGAAAAACAATGGAAGCAACTTCGCGGATTGGTTCCGCAATTTGAGGATTGTCCTCACAGCTGGTAATTTGACCTATGTGCTGGATGCACCGCTGGGTGACCCACCTGCAGCTGATGCTCCCGATGAAGTAAAGAATGTTTACCTCGCTCGGAAGAATCAGTACTCCATAGTTCAGTGTGCTATCTTGTATGGTTTGGAATCGGAGCTTCAGAAAAGGTTTGAGGATTCAGACCCATATGATATTGTCGAGGATCTCAAATTGATTTTTGAGACTCATGCGGCAATTGAAAGTTATGAAGCTTCTGAAAAGTTCTTTAACTGCAAGATGGAAGAGGGCAGCTCCGTCAGTGAGCATGTGCTTAAGATGTCTGGGCACGCAAACAAACTTCAAAGCTTGGGTATTGTGATTCCTAATGCTTTGGGGATTTACCGTGTCCTCCAATCACTACCACCAAGTTACAAGAACTTTGTGATGAACTACAACATGCAGAACATGAACAAGACGTTGCCAGAACTCTTTGCCATGTTAAAATCTGCAGAAGTGGAGATCAAGAAAGAGCACCAAGTGTTGTTGGTCAATAAGACCACCAAATTCAAGAAAGGCAAGTCTAAGCAAAAGGGACACTTCAAGAAGGGTGGTAAGAAAGATACCACGCCGACGAAGAAGACCAGGGCTGGACCTAAGCTTGATACTGAGTGCTTTTACTGCAAGGGAGTAGGTCACTGGAAGCGGAATTGCCCAAAGTACTTGGCGGATTTGAAGAACGGCAACATCAAGAAGAAAGGTATATCTGATATACATGTTATTGATGTGTATCTCACTAGTACTCGTAGTAGTGCCTGGGTATTTGATACTGGTTCGGTTGCTCATATTTGTAACTCGAAACAGGTGCTACAGAATAAACGGAAGCTAGTGAAGAACGAGGTGACGATGCGCGTAGGAAACGGATCAAAGGTTGATGTGATCGCGGTCGGCACGCTACCCCTTCATCTACCATCGGGATTAGTTTTATACTTAAATAATTGTTATTTGGTGCCTGCGTTGAGCATGAACATTATATCAGGATCTTGTTTATTGCGAGACGGTTACTTGTTTAAATCCGAGAATAATGGTTGTTCGATTTATATGAGTAATATGTTTTATGCACATGCACCTTTGATAGATGGTCTATTCTTGTTGAATCTCGATAGTAGAAATACACATCTTAATAACATTGAAGCTAAACGTTTGAAATCAAGCGATAATTCGACCTATATGTGGCACTGTCGTCTTGGTCACATCGGAGTGAAACGTATGAAGAAACTCCATTGCGATGGACTTCTTGAATCACTTGATTTTGAATCACTTGAAAGATGCGAAGCATGTCTGATGGGTAAAATGACTAAGACTCCATTTTCTGGTATGATGGAGCGAGCTACGGACTTATTGGAAATCATACATACCGATGTGTGTGGTCCAATGAGTGTAGCATCGCGCGGTGGTTATCGTTATGTTCTTACCTTCACGGATGACTTGAGTAGATATGGGTATATCTATTTCATGAAACATAAGTCCGAAACTTTCGAGAAGTTTAAGGAGTTTCAAAGTGAGGTAGAGAATCAACGTAACAAGAAGATTAAATTTCTACGTTCTGATCGTGGAGGTGAATATCTAAGTTACGAGTTTGGCGAGCATTTGAAGAAATGCGGAATACTTTCACAATTGACACCGCCGGGAACACCACAACGTAATGGTGTGTCCGAACGTCGTAATCGAACTCTCTTAGATATGGTTCGTTCTATGACGTCACTTACAGATTTACCGCTATCATTTTGGGGTTATGCATTAGAAACAGCCGCATTCACTTTAAATAGGGCACCGTCTAAATCCGTTGAAACGACACCGTATGAATTATGGTTTGGGAAGAAACCTAAATTGTCGTTCCTTAAAGTTTGGGGATGCGAAGCCTATGTAAAGAAGTTACAGCCGGACAAGCTTGAACCCAAAGCGGAAAAATGCGTCTTCATAGGATACCCGAAGGAAACTATTGGGTATACCTTCTATCATAGATCCGAAGGCAAAATCTTCGTTGCCAAGAATGGATACTTTCTAGAGAAGGAATTTCTCTCGAAAGAAGTGACTGGAAGGAAAGTAGAACTCGACGAGGTTGTCGAACCTTCTCTCGAAATTGCGAGTAGCGCAGCACCGGAAGAAGTTCCTGTGGTGCCTGCACCAATAAGAGAGGAAGCTAATGATGGTGATCATGAAACTTCGGTTGGAGTTGCTACAGAGCCTCGGAGGTCAACGAGAACTCGTACCACTCCAGATTGGTATGATTCCGTTATGAATGTCATGGTGGTGGACAACACCGATGACCCCGAGACATATGAGGAAGCAATGATGAGCCCAGATTCCAATAAATGGCAAGAAGCCATGAAATCCGAGATTGGATCCATGTATGAAAACCAAGTATGGACTTTGGTGGACTTACCAGATGGCCGGAAGGCTGTCGAGAACAAATGGATTTTCAAGAAGAAAACAGATGCTGATGGTAATGTTACTGTCTATAAAGCTCGACTTGTCGCAAAAGGGTTTCGACAAATTCAAGGAGTTGACTACGATGAGACTTTCTCACCGGTAGCGAAGCTAAAGTCTGTGAGGATTATGTTAGCAATCGCTGCATATTATGATTATGAGATATGGCAGATGGATGTCAAAACAGCATTCCTCAATGGAGACATTGATGAAGAGTTGTATATGATGCAACCCAAAGGTTTTGTCGATCCTAAAGATGCTAACAAGGTATGCAAACTTCAAAGGTCCATCTATGGATTGAAGCAAGCATCCCGAAGTTGGAATCAACGTTTTGATAAGGTAATCAAAAGTTTTGGTTTTATACAAACTTATGGAGAAGCTTGTATTTACAAGAAAGTGAGTGGGAGCTCTGTAGCATTCTTAATACTATATGTGGATGACATATTGTTGATTGGGAATGATGTAGACCTTCTTAATAGTGTCAAGGAATATTTGAATAATAGTTTTTCAATGAAGGATCTTGGCGAAGCAGCTTACATATTAGGCATAAAGATTTATAGAGATAGATCGAAACGCCAAATATCATTGTCACAGAGTACATATTTGGACAAAGTTCTAAAGAGATTTGGAATGGAAGAAAGCAAGAAAGGGTTCTTGCCCATGTTGCCCAATACGACCTTGAGTAAAACTCAAAGTCCGACATCGGCAGAAGATAGAGAAAGGATGAGTAAGACTCCCCATGCCTCAGCCATAGGATCTCTAATGTATGCCATGCTATGTACTAGACCCGACATCGCATATGCTGTTAGTTTAACTAGCAGATATCAAAGTGATCCAGGAGTGGATCATTGGACAGCGGTCAAAAACATCCTTAAGTACTTGAGAAGAACTAAGGATATGGTTCTTTCTTATGGAGGTGATGAACAGCTCGTTGTTAATGGTTACACCGATGCTAGTTGGAACACCGATCCAGATGATTCTAAATCACAATCCGGATACGTATTTATTTTGAATGG
The DNA here is from genome assembly GCA_916181665.1 of Avena sativa. Taxonomy (NCBI): domain Eukaryota; kingdom Viridiplantae; phylum Streptophyta; class Magnoliopsida; order Poales; family Poaceae; genus Avena; species Avena sativa. The sequence continues at coordinate 414,586,400 of OV702296.1, forward strand.
TGCAGCAGTTAGCTGGAGGAGTGCAAAGCAAAGCGTTGTGGCGAGATCTTCAACTGAATCGGAATACATGGCTGCTTCGGAGGCTTCACAAGAAGCGATATGGATGAAAGAGTTCATTACAGAGCTGGGTGTGGTTCCTAGTGCGCTGGACCCAATGTCTATCTACTGTGATAACATGGGTGCCATCGCCAATGCGCAAGAACCAAGGTCACACAAGAAGCTGAAGCATATCAAGCTACGTTTTCACGCTATTCGAGAACATATCCAGGATGGGGATATAAAGATTTGCAAAGTACACACAGATCTGAATGTGGCGGATCCGTTGACTAAACCTCTCCCGAGGGCAAAACATGACCAACACCAAACTGCCATGGGTGTTCGGTATATTACCATGTAATCTAGATTAGATGACTCTAGTGCAAGTGGGAGACTGTTGGAGATATGCCCTAGAGGCAATAATAAATGTAGTTATTATTATATCTTTGTGTTTATGATAAATGTTTACATTCATGCTATAATAGTATTAACAAGGAAACCATTAATACTTGTGTGATTTGTAAACTTAATTTGAAGTCCCTAGTATAGCCTCTATACTTCACTAGCTTGTTGGTTGATTGATGATTGTGGTTTCCATATCATGAACATTGAGATGTTATCAACAACAAGATCATATCGTTAGGAGAATGATATGGTGGACATACTCCTATAGACAAGCGTAGCATAAAGATCAAGTCATTTCAATAGTTCAATTGCTATATGCTTTCTGATACATAGTAACCTGATTCCTTCGACCATGAGATCATGCATATCACCTTTACCGGATGGATGCTTTGATGACATCAAACACCACACCGTAACTGGGTGGTTATAAAGGTGGCATTGAGTGTTTGGAAAGTATTGGTTGAGACACATGGATCAAGAGTGGGATTTGTCCATCCACATGACGGATAGATATACTCTGGGCCCTCTCGGTGGAATGTCATCCAATTAGCTTGCAAGCATGTGACTTGGTCACAAGGGATCACATATCACGGGAACGAGAAAAGAGTACTTATCAGTAACGAGGTTGAACTAGGTATGCGGAGATACCGACGATCATAACCTCGGATAAGTAACATATCGTGAGACAAAGGGAAATTGGTATCGTATGTAAGTGGTTCATTCGATCGCAAAGTAATTGTAGAAATATGTGGGAGCCATATGAATTTCCAGATTCCTCTATTGGTTATTGTTCGGAGAAGTGTCTCGATCATGTCCGCATAATTCACGAACCGTAGGGAGACACACTTAAGGATTCGACGTTGTTTTGAGTAGTTATGGTATTATGAGAAAGAGACCGAATGTTGTTCGGAGTCTCGGATGGGATCCGGGATATCACGAGGAGATCCGGAATGGTCCGGAGAATAAGATTCATATAAGGAAAATCCCGTTTCGGAGTTGGGGAATGGTTCCGGTGTTTTCATCGGGAACATTCTAGAAGGTTCCGGAATGTCCGGCACTCCGAGGGGGGGAAGGGTACATGGATGTGTCATTGAAAGTTGGAATGATTGCATCATGTACTAGGTATTCTTGCTGTCCAAAATAAAGGGTTTATTCAAATCCTAAATTGAAAAGTCAAACGGCTAGTTTGAAAGTCAAACGGCAATTTTGGGAAGTGGGAAGAGAGGAGGATTGGTGGAGGCCGAATTGGAGGAGGGTTCCTCCCTTGGCCGGCGCCCCACCAAGCCGACTTGGGGAGGGACTCTCCTCCCCTTGGCCGGCCCCTCCACCTATATAAGGAGGGGCAGGAGTCCCCTCCTAGACACACAAGTTCCTACCTCTAAATCTCCGGTTTAGAGCCGTTTTGGTTTAGAGCTTCTAATTGCTTTAGCCAGCGGTTTAGAGCCTTCTAATTGGTTTAGAGCCTTCTAATTGGTGTGTCTAATTACTAGACCACTAATAGCCTCTCTCATAAGCTCCACCATACTCGCACCGGCTTAAGGCGAAGCCCTGCGGGATTTCCCCTCTACTTCCGGTACCACGCCGTTGTGCTGCCGGAATCGCGAGGAGAGTGCTACAACCTCCGTTGCCTGCTGGAACAAGGGAGAGGAAGGTCTTCGTCGAGTACCGAACGTGTGACCGACTGCGGGAGCGCTGCCGGAACGTGGCGCCGGAAGGATCGTCTACGCGATCTTGAGATCGGAAAGAGTACGACTACATCACCCACGAGAATCCGCTCTCGTTAAACGCTTTGGAATCTTCGAGGGTAAGTTACACCATCGACTCGTTGCTACAATCTAGTAGATAGATCTTGGCTTGTTTGTTTGTATGCGATAGAAAATTTTTGTTTTCCATGCTACGAACCCCTACAACCCCTCACCTCCCCCATTCATGTGGTGGTAACCCCCTCCACATAAATTTGCCCCTTAACATTCCCCTTTAAAGTCTTCACTTTAAATGCATTAAATTTCTCCAAATTTAATGCTCTCTCATCTAATAAAACTCTTTTATTAATTTTACTCAGAATTTTGTTAATTACTTTAATTAACAAACATTCACATAAAACCCCTGCAATATTTCAATATTACATGCAGAACCAATTTTAGCAATTTCACCCGAAACAGTTTCGGTGTCTATTGAAATAATTCCAGCGCCTTGCAATTCATTCGTCTGAAACATATTTGCTCCAAATGGTGTTGGTGTCCCTTAAGTGTGTCACCCTACGGTTCGTGAATAATGCAGACATGATCGAGACCCCTCTCACATCAATAATTAGAAGCGGGACCTGGAGATCCATACTGACTCCTACACATTCAACAATGAGTTTTGTGATCGTGAGAACCTTTAACGCTAGTAACTAAATCCCTTTGTCTCGCGATCTATTACATGTCCGAGATTCGATCATTGGTATCTCCATACCTAGTTTGATATCGTTACCGACATGTACTCTTTTCTTGTTCCCGTGATATAACATTCTAGTGATCTCATCACTTGCTTGCAAGCTAACCAATGTGATATCACTGAGAGGGCCCAGAGTATATCTATCCGTCATTGGGATGGAAAAATCCCACTCTTGATCCATGAGCCTATACATAACACTTTCGTAGTACTGAACCCACCTTTATAATCACCCTTTCACGGTGTGACGTTTGATGTTATCAAGATACTCTTCTAGTGTTAGTGATTAACATGATCTCATGGTCTAAGGACTAGGATTACTTCGTTAGATGTTATAGCAATATAAACACAATGACTTTGATCGTAATGCTATACTTTGGATGAATGTTTATCACATCATTCCACTAATGTTGTGACCTCATTATTAACAACATCCAATGTCCATGATCAAGAAACCTTGATCATCTTGTTAATCAACGAGCTAGTTTATAAGAGAGGCATAACTAGGAACTTTCTTTTTGTTTATTAAACACACATGTATTAACGTTTCCAAATTAATACAATTATAGCATGAAAAATAAACATATATCATATACTTGGAATATATATAATAACAACTTTATTATTGCCTCTCAGGGCATATTCCCTTCAGGTCGAGGGCATGTCCTCCCCAGCGCGCGCTACTGGCCCACCCTTCAGCGTCCATAGCGATTCAGAGGCAACCACGGCATGGATTCAGACGCAACCGCGGTAGCAATTCAGAGGCGCAGGCAGCAGCCTGACCGGCGGCACCGAGTCAGACGCAATCGGGGCAGTCTTCGCCATCAATGCCAATGAGACGAGATGTCGTCTGAGTTCCCGCGCCGGCATTGATGGCAAAGGCACGAGAACCTGCGCGCGCTACCACCGGCAGGGGCTACTTAAGCAGGCACCTGCGACCGTCGGTGTCGCACTTCGCTCCTCTCACCATCGCCATCGCCAGAGCCTCCCAGCACCTCACCGCTAGCCACAGCCACCGCCACCAGCAGTGATGAAGAAGCCGGGGTGGTTCAAGAAGGGCAAGAACGATCACGAGGCCGGCGGATCCGGCTTGAGTGGATGACACCATCAGGGGAGCGGCATGCCAGCCTTCCTTCGGGGGGTCATGTCGCCGCCGCCCCGGGCGCAGGACTTTGTTGGCGTCCCTGCCACGCACCAGGAGGAGGAGGGGCTAGGCCGTGACCGCCGCTACTTCTGCGTGGCGGAGTGCGAGCGGCGGTGGAGGGATGGGAGAGGCATCGCCCACCATGATGTCTCCCTCCCCATGGGTTGGCATCTCAACCGGGAGCGGGTGTCGTTGCCGCCCGCGCCGAAGGAGGGCAAGGGCCTGGAGAAGGAGATTGCCCGCTGCATCCACAAGCTCTCGTCAGCCTTTTGGTATGGCCGTGCCTACCAGAATAAGTTGTTCTGGAAGCGGTTCCTCAAGTGGAGCACACGGCGCGGCACACGAGCTCCTACCGCGGCGAGTTCGATCCATGGGGGTCCTGCACCCTCCCCGCATTCGAGCCCGACGACTATGACACCATCAACCACTCCGACGCTGACCTCGGCGACGATGATCTCGACATTGTCGTCAAGAAGGAAGAGAAGGAGGAGGAGACCGCGTCCGCTGCCACGCATCTGCCCCCGGAGTACCAGGAGGTCCTGACGCGGGGCTACGATGAGGACTCCTTCCTCGAGCAGGCCAGCGTGAAGGAGGATGAGGCCATGTGGGACGGCTACCAGGAGGCCGTCCAGCTCACTGGCCTAATGGCACAGGTGAACGCGGGGTTGCCGCTGCCACCGCCGCCACCACCATCGCAGCCGCTATGGTGGTGGTCTACTCCACCCGCACCGGGGTGGTATGCTCTGCCCGTGTCGCTGAAGGGTTTCGCAGCATAGTAAATCAAAATTTTCTACGGAAGCGAACAGAGGGAAAGCCAAGATCTAATCTAGGAGATGCAAACAACGAGAGAGATTGGATTAGATCTTCATACCCTTGAAGATTCGCACAGCGGAACGTTCGTCGGAACGTGGGTCATGTAGTCGTACTCGCTTCTCCTCCTCACGATCCGATCCGATCTAGCACCACAAGTGGCGGTGCCTCCGTGAGATGCACACGTGCAGCACCTCGACGTCTCCTCCTTCCTCGGACCAGCAAGTATGGTGGAGAGATAGATTGGATCTACAACGCGACGGCGCGGTGTATATGGTGGAGAATTTCTGCAGCAGGGCTTCGCCTACAAACAGTCGGGAAGGAGAGAGGAAGGCAGCAGGGCTACTAGGGTTTGGAGGAAGGTGTGTGTGTGTGTGACCCTGCGGGTTCGAGAATATGCAGACATGATCTTCCATCAATAATCAACAGCGGGGTCTGGGCACCCATATTGACTCCCACACATTCATCGATGATCATATCGGATGAACCACGATGCCAGGATTCAATCAATCCCATATACATATTCCCTTCGTCTCGCGATATTTTACTTGCCCGAGATTCGATCATCGGTACTGTCATACCTAGTTCAATCTCGTTCACAGCAAGTACTTTACTCGTTCCGTAATCCGATATCACTTTGTGATTAACTCCTTAACCACATGCTTGCAAGCGGTGTTGATATCGATTACCGAGTGGGCCCGAAGTATATCTCTCCGACTTGGGAGGGACAAATCCCATCTCGATACATACAACCCAACAGATACTTTCCGATTGCCTGAGAGACACCTTTATGATCACCCTCTCATAGGATGACGTTTGATGACCTCAAAGCTTTCTTCCGATACCAGGGAGTTGTATTATCTCATGGTCTAAGGAATACAATATTTGACATAGGAAAAGCTTCGCAAAGATGAACACAAAGACACGATCTAATTGCTTCGCTTAGTTTGGGTCTGTCCACCATATCATTCTCCCAATGATATGGTCTCATTATCAATTGACAACTCATGTCTGTGGTTAGGAAACCTTAACCATCATTGATCAATGAGCTAGTCCATAGAGGCGTACTAGGGACACAGTGTTGTTCACAAACCACACAAGTATTAATGTTTCCGCTTAATACAATTCTAGCATGGAATATAAACTTTATCATGAACAAGAATTATAATAATAACATCTTTATTATTGCCTCTAGGGCATAATTCCAACAGTCGGGGTGGTATGCTTCGCCCGTGCCGGCAGAGACGGATGCATGGCCAGCATGGCCCGGCCAGCAGATCGACCAACACACGCCTCATGCACCCACACCGGCGCTAGCTCTGGGCCTGCCGCTGATGCACCTCTGGACATCGCCTGAGTACATCGACCTCGATCCATAGATAGACAGAGCGGCGCCGGTAGCAGGGAGATCGGTAGCTAGGGCTAGGGCCAGTCTTTTTTCTTTTTTTTCATATTTTGAATGTAATATATTTTGTATAACTACTTACAAACTTTGCCAGTTTACACGCAAACTGTCATGGTTTGAATTTCGAAAAAACGGTGTGGCCCTGTGTAACACCCTCGAATCGACCCTATGCAAGTTTTAGCCCTTTCCGCCAAACCCGCATAGAAACGATTCAAGGACGCCCACCAGGCACTTTCGTGCGGGTGGAAAACAAAGTAACACCATTACACAACAGTCTTCGATGGGACCCACAGAACATATATATACAACAACGACTCCATGAGTCAAGAATACATATATAATATACAAAGATCCAAATCACCTTGAAAACGATAGAGCGTTCGACTACGGACAAGATGCAAATGGGGCTAAGAGCCCTGAAGAATAACCAATGGCGTCCATAACCCTGCCTAGGCCAAGCCGGAAGGGTAACCCTGCTAACGACGTCGATCTCAAACCTGCTAAACAAAAGGGGTGCCGACAAAGGGCAAGGAAAAAGAGGAGCGTCGGTACTAAGGCCAGTACATGGCGAGGCTAGAATTTGGCGGCCCTCGCCTACATAGGTATGGTGGGCTGAAGCGGCAGCGCAGCGGCACTAAACAACCTATAGAGACTCGACACAACTGGCGGTTATCAGAGAGGGATAAGAAAGACCTATTCGGATCCAACCTGAAGCTAACACCAAACAAACCCATCCTGGTATTTCCCCTCGAGACCAAACGAGGAAGTCGGACCAAGGATCTCACACAGTTGGCAATTTTACTCATTCCATTATAGTTGTAGCAATTACTAATTAGATATAGATAGCATGAGTCATCCTGATAGCATAAGTAGTGGGCAGTTTTAGTTAACATCCCGTTGTAGTTGGAACATTTACTAGTCAGATATAATTGTCCTGAGGAATCCCAAAAAAACCCAGCAGTTGTTGGCACTTTTATCACATTCCATTGGAGTTGCAATACTTACTAGGCATATATAACAAACAACCCAGATCCACCAGTTGTTGGCATTTTTAATATCTATTCCGTTATAGTTGCTTCTGATTACTAGTCACATATTAAGTCAAATTTATAGCACTACTTTAGTTATGCTTGTCTATGATCGAGATACTGTGCTCCAAGTCGTCCATAACCACGGACATGGCTTTCAGAAAGTTTTACCCTGCAGGGGTGCACAAATAGCAACACACACTCGATCAACCTCGGAAAAACCAACTCAAAACCCAACGAGGCTTTCACGACTAAGCAATCATAGGATTCATAAAATATTTCAGGGGGCCACCCCATTAAGCTACCCGCAACGAAGTTGGCCGGCTCCGAGACGGACCCAAGGTTTGCGCCAATGGCTGTAAACGACTGGGAACCCGAAAGTGTGACTGGGCTTGTCGATACCGCGAAAACACTCCGCAATCCTAAACAGTACAGGTGCTCCACGCACAATCTTAATAAAGCAGTAAAGCATGGCATAGGTATAGGATAGTAATAAAGCCCCAAACTACTTTGTGGCCCCCAAGAAATAGAAATGAATCAAGCTCTGGCTCAGGAGGGTCCATAAGGCCTCCCGGATGTGGATAGTGCGAAAAATCAAGGAACAGGTATCAAGTACTCGGGGTCCTACGGGACACAAGTGAGCGTGGAAGAACCAAATAACATCTATTGCCCACCGATGCATCTGCATTACTTATATCTAGCATTTTAATAGTTGTATTTGAAGTCATGATCATCTCCACCAGTAAGCATCTCCACCAATAAGCATCTGCCAGCATTTCAACCACTGTGGTACTTGACAACACGAGATCGCACCTGAGCAAGCAACTACGACTCGCAAGGCCAGCTATCTACCAAACACAGGTAATAGGAGGTGTCTAAGGCAATATAGAGGCTGCACGGGGTATAACTGGTGTTCGGAAACTAAAGCATCGCGGCACGGATAGCAATAGATCAACAGGAGGAAATAAAGACTATAAATGCAAAATAGGTAGAACGGGGAGAGATGCTCGCCTGGGAAAACACTGCCGACGGATCATATCCGAAGAACTTGTCGATACTCGCATCCACTCATCGGCCTAGTCCGCGAAGAAGCAAACACTAGAAGAAACACCGGATGCAATATTTAATACCATGGCAGAAGATCCGGCATGCTTATGATATGATGCAGATGCGGTGCAATTAGGCAATATTAAGCGGAACCGGGGTCCCGACAATTAATTACACGGTTCAAGTTATTTAGAACCCCCGCAATTTAAATGTTGTATTACAAAACATGGCATCGGTTCGCTACACCAATTTAAATGGAGTCCGGAATAAGACAAAGATATTCCGCATAAACACTCCATATTTAATTATGAGGTGAATCGGCATAATGCCCCAAACCACAGACAAGTATGCATGCATGAACAGTTTAATATGCGACAGTTGATAATGTCATATTATAAAAATAGGGGCTTAGGGGCACACATCTGGGTTCGGAAGATCTTGGGCTCCGAGGGGTTCGGGGTTCGACAGGGTTCGACGGGGGGAATGGTTCGATAGGATCGGTCTCGGGCAACGGAAGGAGAGCTTGGCGTTCCGGGTAGAAGGACTTGGTTTGGCGTCGGGGGCACATCGGATTCGCCCTAGTCGGTGTCGATCTTGTCGTTACGAAGAGCTTGTCGGGTCCTCGGGCATCAGTGCGGGAAGGAGGTCTTGCGGTTCTCCGTGAAGCAGATCTTGACGCTCGATGTCTGTGTTGGCGAACTTGGCGTCCGGGAGGAAGTGCTCGGTGGTTCCGGGAAGGAGGTCTTGTTGCATCCGATGGATCGGTCCTCGGGGTCGATGGACTTGGCGCGCCAGGGTTCGGTCTCGATCTTCGGACTCCAAGGGGAAGATCTTAGCGTCCGCGACGAAGTTCATGAAGCCAGAGCCGGGGTTCGGGCTTCGGATCCGAGATCGGGTCATCAAGGTAACATGAAGGAGAACTTGGGTTTCAAAGCTTTGATTGTCGTTAACAAACTTGGAATTAGTTCTGGATCTTCAGGTGGCTTCTTGGGGTACTGGTCCGACTTGCAGCTCTTAATCACTGGTAGCGTTGGTAGCATACCACCGAAACAGTGTAGCATTTCCACCAAACAAAAGCACCCGGAGGTTAAACATAGACAACACAAGCAGAGGCATGAGTTGTTCATCGAACCGGGTCTAAACAGTAGGGTAGGGCACGTAGCCTCAGGTGGAGCCGATGGCGTCCACCACGCGCGAGAGGAGGGGCTCGGGGAGGTGTGGTTACCGGCGGCCTGCTAGACACGGCGAAGGTCGCAGAGGCGGCCCGACGGCGGTGGAGGCGTGGCGCGCTCGGGACCCGACGCGGGGCAGCCGCGGTAGTAGGGTCGACGGCCGAAGGCAGAGGACGAGTGGAGGGCTCCGGCGGCGAAACCTCAGCGGAGCGGGTCATGCCTGATGACGGTGGCCCAGGGCACGGGGCTCGAGGACGGGCGTAGAGGCGACGCCGCATCGGGCAGAGGCGTGGTCGGCCAAAGGCGGGCACGAAGCAGATGGAGGTGAGGAGGAGCAGGAGAGGGAGGCCGACGGGGCTCCGCGAGGGGCGGTGACACGGTCAGAGAGGAGGGTCGCGCGGGCCGCGAGACGTGCAGCGGCCGGAGGCGGTGTAGGGCGGAGCGGAGGGGCCGAGGCGGAGGCGCGAGGAGAAGGCGCCCGGCAGCAGGGAACAGAGGAGAGGATGGAGGCGGGGACGGCGGCAAAAACGAGGGAGGAGGACGGTGTCGGGGAACGGCGGAAGGGAGATGCTCGGCGGCGGCGTGGAGCTGGTGGCCGAGAGGGAGGAGAGAGGAGCAGGGCTCGCTGCAGAGAGGGGCGCGGGGTAGGTGAGGGAGCCAGGGCGACGCGAGGGAGGTGGGGATGGGGACAGGCGCGTGGGGGCACGGGGCCAGGGGCGACGCGGTCGGGGCGCGGTTGGTTGGCGATAGGATCGAGGCGGGGTGGGGAGTTGTCGGGTGGTGGGGGGTCGCGCCAGGTGGGGGTGGGGAATGGGCGTGCGGGCAGGTGGCGGCGGGGTGGCTGTCCACCGGGGAAGGTGGGGCCCGCGCGGGTGAGGTGGCAGGAGGTGAATGGAGGGAGTGAGGTGGAGGTGGCTGGGCGGGAGTTTTGGCTGGCGGCGGCGGGTGGATTGGCTACGCGGAAAGAGAGGCAGGAAGGAAAAATGGTAGGTGGATAGGGTTTTGGTCTGGTTTAACTGGGTCGTTTTTGTTATGGTTTGGAGGTGGCCGGCCGGGCTTTCGGGCCTAGCGGCTGCCTCCCAACAATAAATTAAATATTTTATTTATTTAAAAAGGGGTTTTTGCAAACCGTATTTAGATAAACCAAAATATTCCGGAGACCCAGGTTTTTAATTTGAATAAAAACGGGAATATTTAGAAAACAAAACTAGGCGTTTCGAAAATGGTTTAGACAAAAACCATGCATGATGATGACGATGCTCAAATGCAAGGTGGCATGATGACATGAGCATGCGGTCATGATGATGCAATGCACTAAAACAACGTGATTTTCTAGTAGTGGTTTTAGCGGGATGCCACAATTCGACACCACTAACAAAGGATCTCGCCCTCGAGATCCGCCTCATAGTACCGGAAAGAAGGTCGGCGATCTGAATCTTCTTGCTTCGTGTAGATGCTCGCGACACCACTAACAAGAGGTCGTTGTCAGTGATGGCCGAGAGAACACTCCGGGAACAAAGGGCGAAGGTAGAGGTATCAACAAATAAAGCTACCTCTAACTTCCGTGGACAGAGTAAAATTACTGGATCCACCGATTCAATGTACAAAGCGAATGATAAGAGTAGTGGTATGGTAGCTACTCCATCCCGCACTCAAAGCATTACTTTACACATGAATAGGAGAATTATGCAACCAACTCTCGGAATTCAGACTGAAGATCTCGACAAGCGAGGTTCAGAAAACAAAGGAGTGATGCAGACTCTGCATCGGATCTGGCGTAGATGATGTCGTCGCGTCAGAAAACACCGGAAGGCACAATCAAGGAACAAATAATGGTACCACAGATAAAGGATCACTCCGATAGCATGAAGACCAGATGTAGAAACACCGTTACCAAAAGAGGAAGCGAAACCCTGAAGGTACGACGGAAACCCAACCACGAGAATTCCTGGACTCGAAGAAAAGATAAGAGAGCAGATTCAAAAACACGTAGAGGTGAGAGGAGAGCAGGAGAGGGGTAAGGAGTAAAACAGACCTAATCAGATCTATCCAACCGATTTTGCAAAATAGTTTTGACACTCTAGATCATCCGTTAGCTAGGTTATCCTACAGGCTGGACTTGTGGGGTATCGCAACCGCTGGGCTCTGATACCACTCTGTAACACCCTCGAATTGACCCTATGCAAGTTTTAGCCCTTTCCGCCAAACCCGCATAGAAACGATTCAAGGACGCCCACCAGGAACTTTCGTGCGGGTGGAAAACAAAGTAATACCATTACACAACAGTCTTCGATGGGACCCACAGAACATATATATACAACAACGACTCCATGAGTCAAGAATACAGATATAATATACAAAGATCCAAATCACCTTGAAAACGATAGAGCGTCCGACTATGGACAAGATGCAAATGGGGCTAAGAGCCCTGAAGAATAACCAATGGCATCCATAACCCTGCCCAGGCCAAGCCGGAAGGGTAACCCTGCTAACGACGTCGATCTCAAACCTGCTAAACAAAAGGGGTGCCGACAAAGGGCAAGGAAAAAGAGGAGCGTCAGTACTGAGGCCAGTACATGGCGAGGCTAGAATTCGGCGGCTCTCGCCTACATAGGTATGGTGGGCTAAAGCGGCAGCGCAACGGCACTAAACAACCTATAGAGACTCGACACAACTGGCGGTTATCAGAGAGGGATAAGAAAGACCTATTCGGATCCAACCTGAAGCTAACACCAAACAAACCCATCCTGGTATTTCCCCCTCGAGACCAAACGAGGAAGTCGGACCAAGGAACTCACACAGTTGGCAATTTTACTCATTCCATTATAGTTGCAGCAATTACTAATCAGATATAGATAGCATGAGTCATCCTGATAGCATAAGTAGTGGGCAGTTTTAGTTAACATCCCGTTGTAGTTGGAACATTTACTAGTCAGATATAATTGTCCTGAGGAATCCCAAAAAAACCCAGCAGTTGTTGGCACTTTTATCACATTCCATTGGAGTTGCAATACTTACTAGGCATATATAACAAACAACCCAGATCCACCAGTTGTTGGCATTTTTAATATCTATTCCGTTATAGTTGCTTCTGATTACTAGTCACATATTAAGTCAAATTTATAGCACTACTTTAGTTATGCTTGTCTATGATCAAGATACTGTGCTCCAAGTCATCCATAACCGCGGACACGGCTTTCAGAAAGTTTTACCCTGCAGGGGCGCACAAATAGCAACACACACTCGATCAACCTCGGAAAAACCAACTCAAAACCCAACGAGGCTTGCATGACTAAGCAATCACAGGATTCATAAAATATTTCAGGGGGCCACCCCATTAAGCTACCCGCAACGAAGTTGGCCGGCTCCGAGACGGACCCAAGGTTTGCACCAATGGCTGTAAACGACTGGGAACGCGAAAGTGTGACTGGGTTTGTCGATACCGCGAAAACACTCCGCAATCCTAAACAGTACAGGTGCTCCACGCACAATCTTAAACAAAGCAGTAAAGCATGGCATAGGTACATGATAGTCATAAAGCCCCAAACTACTTTATGGCCCTCAAGAAATAGAAATGAATCAAGCTCTGGCTCAGGGGGGTCCATAAGGCCTCCCGGATGTGGATAGTGCAAAAAATCAAGGAACAGGTATGAAGTACTCGGGGTCCTACGGGACACAAGTGAGCGTGGAAGAACCAAATAACATCTATTGCCCACCGATGCCTCTGCATTAGTTATATCTAGCATTTTAATAGTTGTATTTGAAGTCATGATCATCTCCACCAGTAAGCATCTCCACCAATAAGCATCTGCCAGCATTTCAACCACTGTGGTACTTGACAACACGAGATCGCACCTGAGCAAGCAACTACGACTCGCAAGGCCAGCTATCTACCAAACACGGGTAATAGGAGGTGTCCAAGGCAATATAGAGGCTGCACGGGGTATAACTGGTGTTCAGAAACTAAAGCATCGTGGCACGGATAGCAATAGATCAACAGGAGGAAATAAAGACTATTAATGCAAAATAGGTAGAAGGGGGAGAGATGCTCGCCTGGGAAAACACTGCCGACGGATCATATCCGGAGAACTTGTCGATATTCGCATCCACTCATCAGCCTAGTCCGCGAAGAAGCAAACACTAGAAGAAACACCGGATGCAATATTTAATACCACGGCTGAAGATCCGGCATGCTTATGATATGATGCAGATGCGGTGCAATTAGGCAATATTAAGCGGAACCGGGGTCCCGACAATTAATTACACGGTTCAAGTTATTTAGAACCCCCGCAATTTAAATGTTGTATTAACAAGGCAAAACATGGCATCGGTTCGCTACACCAATTTAAATGGAGTCCGGAATAAGACAAAGATATTCCGCATAAACACTCCATATTTAATTATGAGGTGAATCGGCATAATGCCCCCAAACCACAGACAAGTATGCCTGCATGAACAGTTTAATATGCGACAATTGATAATGTCATATTATAAAAATAGGGGCTTAGGGGCACACATCTGGGTTCGGAAGATCTTGGGCTCTAGGGGGTTCGGGGTTCGACAGGGTTCGACGGGGGGAACGGTTCGATGGGATCGGTCTCGGGCAACGGAAGGAGAGCTTGGCGTTCCGGGTAGAAGGACTTGGTTTGGCATCGGGGGCGCATCGGATTCGCCCTGGTCGGTGTCGATCTTGTCGTTACGAAGAGCTTGTCGGGTCCTCGGGCATCGGTGCGGGAAGGAGGTCTTGCGGTTCTCCGTGAAGCAGATCTTGATGCTCGGTGTCCGTGTTGGCGAACTTGGCGTCCGGGAGGAAGTGCTCGGTGGTTCCGGGAAGGAGGTCTTGTCGCATCCGATGGATCGGTCCTCGGGATCGAAGGACTTGGCGCGCCAGGGTTCGGTCTCGATCTTCGGACTCCGGGGGGAAGATCTTGGCGTCCGCGACGAAGTTCATGAAGCCGGAGCCGGGGTTCGGGCTTCGGATCCGAGATCGGGTCGTCGAGGTAACATGAAGGAGAACTTGGGTTTCGAAGCTTCGATTGTCGTTAACAAACTTGGAATTAGTTCTGGATCTTCAGGTGGCTTCTTGGGGTACTGGTCCGACTTGCAGCTCTTAATCACTGGCAGCGTTGGCAACATACCACCGAAATAGTGTAGCATTTCCACCAAACAAAAGCACCCGGAGGTTAAACATAGACAACACGAGCAGAGGCATGAGCTGTTCATCGAACCGGGTCTAAACAGTAGGGTAGGGCACGCAGCCTTAGGTGGAGCCGATGGCGTCCACCACGCGCGGGAGGAGGGGCTCGGGGAGGGGTGGTTACCGACGGCCTGCTAGACACGACGGAGGTCGCAGAGGCGGCCCGGCGGCGGTGGAGGCGTGGCGCGCTCGGGACCCGACGCGGGGCAGCCGCGGTGGTGGGGTCGACGGCCGACGGCAGAGGACGAGTGGAGGGCTCCGGCGGCGGAACCTCGGCGGAGCGCGTCGCGCCTGACAACGGTGGCCCAGGGCACGGGGCTCGAGGACGAGCGTAGAGGCGACGCCGCGTCGGGCAGAGGCGTGGTCGGCCGAAGGCGGGCACGGAGCAGATGGAGGCGAGGAGGAGCGGGGGAGGGAGGCCGACGGGGCTCCGCGAGGGGCGGCGACGCGGTCAGAGAGGAGGGTCACGCGGGCCGCGGGACGTGCAGCGGCCGGAGGCGGTGTAGGACAGAGCGGAGGTGCTGAGGGGAACAGAGGAGAGGATGGAGGCAGGGACGGCGGCAGAAACAAGGAAGGAGGGCGGTGTCGGGGAACAGCGGAAGGGAGATGCTCGGCGGCGGCGTGGAGCTGGTGGCCGAGAGGGAGGAGAGAGGAGCGGGGCTCATTGCAGAGAGGGGCGCGGGGTAGGTGAGGGAGCCAGGGGCGACGCGAGGGAGGTGGGGATGGGGACAGGCGCGTGGGGGCGCGGGGCCAGGGGCGACGCGGTCGGGGCGCGGTTGGTTGGCGATAGGATCGAGGCGGGGTGGGGAGTTGTCGGGTGGTGGGGGGTCGCGCCAGGTGGGGGTGGGGAATGGGCGTGCGGGCAGGTGGCGGCGGGGTGGCTGTCCACCGGGGAAGGTGAGGCCCACGCGGGTGAGGTGGCAGGAGGTGAATGGAGGGAGTGAGGTGGAGGGGTTGGTGAGGTGGAGGTGGCTGGGCGGGAGTTTTGGCTGGCGGCGGCGGGTGGATTGGCTACGCGGAAAGAGAGGCAGGGAGGAAAAATGGTTGGTTGATAGGGTTTTGGTCTGGTTTAACTGGGTCGTTTTTGTTATGGTTTGGAGGTGGCCGGCCGGGCTTTCGGGTCTAGCGGCTGCCTCCCAACAATAAATTAAATATTTTATTTATTTAAAAAGGTGCTTTTGCAAATCGTATTTAGACAAACCAAAATATTCCGAAGACTCAGGTTTTTAATTTGAATAAAGACAGGAATATTTAGAAAACAAAACTAGGCGTTTTGAAAATGGTTTAGACAAAAACCATGCATGATGATGACGATGCTCAAATGCAAGGCGGCATGATGACATGAGCATGCGGTCATGATGATGCAATGCACTAAAACAACGCGATTTTCTAGTAGTGGTTTTAGCGGGATGCCACACCCTGTTGGCCAGGCACGGACAGATGGGTCGTGCCGCTGGGCACGGCTGTCCGAACAGGCCGAACCGTGACCCAAAAGAGACCGTGACCCGACCCAAACGGACTTTTTTGTCACCCATTTGGGTCAGCCCGGTGGAGATGCCCTTATCCTCAAATTTGGAGTTGTCGGACTGCCCGCTTGCATCCGTGGAAGTTGTTATCACTACAGTGCAAAGTACACACTAGTAGCTTAGAGCAAGACTAGCAGTCTCCTTAAAAGCCCAAACCCTTATAATAACCACTTTTTTACGATTTTGAGCCCGTAAACGGCTCAGATCAGAGCCCGTAAATCGTCCGGCCTGTAAAAAACATTTAAGGGCCCGGCCTAGATCTGAGCCGCAGCCTCTACTAGTGGGGGCTCAGAGCGCAAACTAAACCCTACCCCCATTCCCCTTTTCGTTACAGGCGAGGTAGTATTCTCTAGCCTCCGCGCCGTCGCCGGCCCGATCTCCCCGCCCCCACAGTCTCCGGCGACTCCGCGGCCAGTTTCATCATCGTGGACCTGTCTGGTGCTCTGCCGACCGCTAGAGACGTACCGGCGCCGCCGACGTCAACCGTGGTGGATGTCCCCGTCACCGTCGCGACCTCCGCCACGGGAGCCCCCCCCCCCCCCCGACCAGCGCCGATGTTGCGGCCATGATCTCCACCACCCACCTCTTGAAGAAAAGGAAGCGGGCGGGCCAGCACATCGTTCCTCAAGTGGCAGCCACCCTAGGGGCGGTCCCCATCATGGCGTCGAAGCCGTCTCCTCGTGTCCGCACCAAGTCCACCTCCGCCGCGGGGCTAAACTTGAAGAGGCCGGCATGCCGCAAAGGCCGCAGCCGCCATCTGCGACCCTGTCGCCCGTCATTTGCTCGTCGCCTCCAGCACCTGATGCATCCAACAACGTGGTCGACGAAATGCCAGCCATGTAAGCGTTGATGAAATTTTGACATTTGTTTGCTCATGGACGAATTTGACATTCGTTTCGATGTAGGAATAATGGTGAGGGCACATCAACGTTCACGGATCTCCTCAGCGGTGTCGCGGTGGACATTGGGGGTCCTGAACTCCCTTCATTCGACTTGGGCGCGGACAACGACAATTATGGCGATGAGGAGGGGGGCGAAGATGTGACTGAGATCGAGGGGGAAGTGTTTGAAGCCAGTCAAGGCGAAGGTAAAAAGAAGCGTTCGTCCAACTACACCGAGGTAGAGGATGTGCTTCTGGTTCGTGCTTCATCCTCTACTCTCCGAGGTGAGACTCCGAGGAGTGGTGGTGTGGAGCACCCTACCGCTTGATGCTCCTTTGCGTTCTTCATGACGACGTGCAACTTTCTGGTCATTGGCGGTGATGCACATTGGTTTTGATTTGTAATGATTATGTGCTGTGAAAATTGAGTTGTTCGAATTTGCGCGTTGATGTACTGTCGAATTGAATATTATGTCCAGTTTTATGGGTTTGGAATCTGCTCGAGCAGATCAGTTCCCCTTGTACACGTTTTAGGGGGGGGGCAGATTCTGAACCCGCAAAACACGTTTTCCGCGACCTGTATTTGAGTTATACGGGTCGGACATTTAAGGGGACTGCTAGTCTTGCTCTTATTAGCTTCCGCATGTGTTGGGAGAGTTTTATTTAGGGTTGAAAACGGGTAAGAAAATTTTCCGTTTGTTTTCGAAGAAAAAGAAAATGAAGTGCTAAAAAGAGAAACGGAAGTGGTATTTTGCGAAAAAGAAACGAAAATGAAATATTCTAAACGAAAATAGGAAAGGAAACGGGTTTCTATTTTCGGCACTGACAAAAATAGTAAGAAAATTTCAGATAAATAAATACAGGAACTTTTCGAAAATATAACCAACCATGCCCAAATGGTAAGGAAAATTTCCATTTTCGAAGAAAAAGGAAATGAAGTGATAAAAAGGGAAACGAAAGCGGTATTTTGAGAAAAAAGGAACAAAAACGAAATATTCTAAATGAAAACAGGAAAAGAAACGGGTTTCGGCAAAAACGAAAACGGTAAGAAAATCCTGGATAAACAAATACAGAAACTTTCCGAAAATATAACCAACCATGTCTATCTACGAAGTAGTAATTGCACTGGTGATTTTCCTTACTCTTGTCGGACCAAAGAATATATGCAGGGTCTATATAATACATGCAACCAGCCGCTACATGCTAATCAAGTGACTGCTCTATGTGAAACTAGCTATGTAAACTTATGTGATTGTTAAAACGTTGAATTATGTGTTTTAATTTATGTTATTGTCACTTATCGAAGTTGTGAGCTATTCCTTATTCCTTATATGTTATATGCTCTTTTGGGTGTACATACCAATATATTATCTCACTATTATATTCTGACAAATATCCGTTTTCGTATCCGTTTCATATTCATCTCCGGTGATTTTGGATTTCATGTTCATATCCGATTCCGACTAGACAAGAGAAAACGAAAACGCTGATTCCGTTTCGTTTTCAACCTTAGTTTTATTGACCTTTTGTTGTAAGGATAATGTCCCAAAACTACTTCTCCCTCGTCGGAATGAACCCAGATACCAATTTTCCAACACTTATTTTCTATACTACTTCCGATCCAAATTAATGTTCTCACATTTCTCTATATTCGGATGTATCTAGTCAGATTTTAGTGCTAGATACATCCTAGTCTAGCCAAATTTGAGAACATTAATTTGGGTCGGAGGGAGTAGATAGATCGATCTCCCTGTCTTGTGTGACAATTTCTGCTGCTCTCTTATGCTTAGCCAAGAGATAAGCATTAGAGATAACAGACTCCTCTCTTATGCTTAGCCAAGAGATAACAGGGGGAACGGGGTTCCACAATTTCCACCGGAGCAGGAGGTACTCAGCAACATCAAGCTAACTGAAATAAACCCTACAGACGCACTTGCGAATTTTTTTTAAATAAATGGGCGGCCTTGAGATACACGTATGGAACCAGACAATGGAATATTATTCCTGTGATAAAATGATACATCTGGGCAGCCTGAGCTACCAGTTCTCCGCTAAATCGGGGAGTGTCAAAAATATCTAACCATTATACACTGACGGTTAGGGTACATAGGAACACAATGTGGGAAGGTTTTTTCCTATAGCTATGTGCACTGCAACAGAGACAGTCGGCTATGAACAGAGCTGAGATCAAAATTTTACGCGTTGAAAAGCTTACGGAACGGCCCGTCCTTCCGGTCTTTGGCCGCCTCTGTCAATGCGAGGAACCTCTTGAACCCTGTCGTGGCAGCGCCCCGTCCAAGCGCCGCGGCGCGGGCGAGCACATCCTCTCGGTTGGCCAGAGCTCCCGTCAAGGCGGTGGACATGCTTGGTGTTGCTGCCGCTGAAACGGCTTGAGTCGCGACTGGTGCGATCGGGACAGATGCGATTGAGACTGGTGGTGCAACCGTGGGAGTTATGGTAGGGTGCTTGATGCTGGGGCTATGCTTGTTGAAGTCTTCCAGTATAGCTTGTTGGTCTGCTTTCTTCAAACCCTGTGACAAAGCAAAGAACAACGGAAGCAACAATGAACGAAAAAAAGTGTGTAAGGTCAACCAGAATGATGGGAAATTGCAACTGGAATGGAACATAAAATAGCTCAGATTCTGAAGCAAAAACCTTGAGCTCAAGTATCCGCTGAAACTCAAGATGCGTGCCTTCCGGAAGGAGAGCACGGTAGGTATTAGCAACAGAATCAACAGGTGACAAAATAACCTGCATCCAGCAAATGTTATTAGCTTGATGATAGTTGATACTAGCTGGAGGTAATGCAAAGTGCCTTAATGCAATACTCATATAAATCATCAAAACATATAGTTTCCCAATTTACCTTGAGGAGTGCTTCAGCTTTACTCATTTCCCGGCTTACAAACTTCGAGTAGCTAGCCGCAACTGTCGTCTGTCATATACAATACGAAGAAAATAAATGTGAAATATGGAAACAACGCAAAAGGATATCCTTACGTATTTACTAGACATATGCTGCCTTATAAAGTCAGGAAAGCAATTTGTTGCAATTGTTGGTTGTTAACCTTATCTGAGTAATATAAGAATCTGATTGATTTTGAACAAGTTTAACACTTTGCATGTCCAATTTCTTATAAAGATTCAACTTAGATTTGGTACAAAATAACTACTCCACCTGGCTGGTTTCCTCAACCGACCACTGCTATCTGAAGATATTTAGGCTATGAAGTATGCCGTGATGATTTTGTGCTGACAAGACTTACCTGTTTTCCGAGAGCTGGGATGTCCAATAGAATAGTCTTAACTGCTTGAGTGTCCAAAAGCATCTGAAGAAACAATGCAAAGTGATGACAAATATGCTAAATAGAAAATAGCACAAAATAGCTTTGTTAAATTTATAAGCACCTGCTGTGCACCAGTTTCTGATATATGCTTGCACTTGTATATGTTGAGATAAAACCGAGGACCAAGTGACGCCGCCAGCTGCATCACAAAATGAAGGAAGTGTAAACCATGCTGGTAACCAACACATATTCTATGATTATAGATGATATTCTTTCAACAGTAAAAGGTAACAAGGACCTACAAGGTTTTATCGATTATTAAAGAATTATAAACTTACTTTGTCCAGGAAATACTGGAAGTAGATAGATGAAAGGAGGCTACCAAGTACAGGGACAGTGCTGGACAAAATAGAGCTGATGCCATTCACGTACCTGTAATGGAACAATGTAAAACTTAGCTTTCAAATAAAGTAGGGGAACTACACATGTCCACTTAGTGGTTATTTATATAGTACTTGCAATAAACCGGAGAAGGCGGTATTCCAAAATATCAACGATCCAATTTATGGGTATATAAATATATATAGTGCTAGCATATTTGTGAGTAAATGAGCTAATTCCACATTATCGATTGGTGCGGTGATTGCTTTGATTTTTAGGGATTACATGCAAATTGACCATCCATGCTTCCACCGTGGGAGTTACTGCATTTGTATTTTTTCCCTCAAATCAACAGGATGCACAGCTTCCGATAAGATAGACCGCAATTGGCAGTTCTTCCTCCTTTTAGTCAAATAAAATAATATAAGTGTCTGACAATGTTGCAGTGTTACTTGGAACAGACACATATTTTTCGACTGCCCATTAAATCTAGGCCATCAACATCCGTAAAGTGAATGGCTTGGTATTTTTTTTTTTTTTTCATATTGCTGCAGTAAGGTTATTACCAGTTGAAGGTGTACTATAAAAGGGATTTAACAAAATCTTACTCTGATTGGTCGCCGACACTTTCAAGGGTCGACCATGGAACACGAGTCATTGCAACCATTTCAGCATCGAATTTGGTTTCAACACCATGCACAAGTGTCATCAATGCTTTTGTGATCACAGCTGAGAATTCATCCTGCGAGCATTGAAGTATTAAGCCATTTCCTAGAAACCTAATAATAATACTGAAATCAAGTAGAAATAACAGAACTTAACGATCAGTCACCTGAACTTCAGACATGTCCACCTTGTCAGAAAACTGAGAATTGATTATCTTAGCAACATTCTCAGCTAGCTCACCAGACTGTCAAATTTACACGGAAAAAATTAATAGTCACATAAAAAGAGCATATAGAGGTATTTCAGTCACACAAATGCAACCAACATAAGGAAAAACTAGCCACATGCTGCTCTGTGCTAGGTTTACAAGATGATACTGCAAGTATTGGATAACTTGCAATCTACCAGCACATTCCCCCCCTAACTTTAAACTGATACTAAAAACAGGCCACCTCCATTAGCCTCACTCAATCAACGTGAGACCACATCACTGGATCCTAGTGGCAACTCTTTTTGCTCACACTTTGCTGAACACTTCCATTGAAGACATACTTCGTGAACAACGATAATAAATCATCATATGATACCTTTTTTAGATCAATTGCGATCAGAATATGAGTGTCCTATCTATTAATCAGGAAACTTAATCAATTCTAACCAGGAAGCACTGTGCTGTCCATCTCTATTGACACCCACTACCAATGCCAGCTTTACGATGTTAAAAGCATGGTGGGAGGTCTTATCACGAGGAACTGGGAAGTGCCAGGTGGTATGTTTATTATGGGCATCACACCATGGTAGGGTGATTAGGGTTTCTGCAAATATGCAAGGGGCAATTCGGGTTTCTAAATTCCTATTATTATTGTTTTAAAGCCAATATGGATTTCTCTAAATTAATCAATGTTTGCACCATATATTACAGGCTTGTTAGTGTGGCATTTTGCAAGAGCGGCAGCAACGCATGACACATAGATAGCTAACTTTTCCCAGAAAGGGAAGAAACATTTTTTTGAACGTCAAACCTGTATATATTTACTGATTTTGCTCTAAACAAAAAAAAATACTGAATAGAATGCTACTAACTTGAATGAACTAGAATTAAGTATGTTTCTGACTCTCCAAGCAAGAGAGAAAATATTAATTAGTAAAACAAGAATACCATAACTGCTTTTATACCTCGCAGTTGTGATTTAAGAGACAGAAGACTTACTGTCTGGTGACAATATTCTGCAGTATTAACAATGTAACATATCATTTTCTCGTCCCTGTCAGAGGTCTGCAGTAATACCCACAAGACATAAAATGTTGTTAACAGATGAGCAAAACAAGACATAGGAAAACAACCAATGTAATGATTACTGTCATACCCTGATCTGACCGTCGGTACCGGTAGCAGCTGCAACAATGCCAGTACCACCTTTAGGTAACCTGGCATATAACTTCGTTGCATAGGCCTTAAGTATTCTTTGAAATACCTAACAACAAATGTGTTTTATCAGTAATGAACCTGTTTGAATTTATCAGCTGTTATATAACTTGAAAACAGCATACAACCGTAGTCACTGAGCTATAAACATGTGTACTAGTGAACCATATGGTTGGTTGTTCAAGGTTCTTTTATGGTATATTATTGTTCTGTAGGTATGGTTTCTGTCCTAATACTCTATCACCAACTGAACAGTGTATCAGACATTGCAAACAAATGAGTATATATGGACCACCCAATGTTGAGTGCAAAGAAAAATTTAGCACATTTTCCCCAGAAATACATTGCATTGGGTTTATTCAAAAAGATTTAGTCACTCAATAATCATTAACAGAAACGGCAACTAGCAGAACAAAAAACATGCATGATGGCACAAATTTTGGAAGAACAAGATGGAATTGTAGATAGAAAAGAAAACTGCTAACAAAATCTCAAAACAGAACTACCTACCTGAAACAAGTTGAATAATGTTTGATTCTTTGTTAATGCACTGCACCTCTTCAAGCTTCTCCTAATTACCAAGAACACCTGCAAGGTGAAATCACAAAGTTATTGACTGACCACGAATTGCTCAAGACACATGGAAGTATAACTGCCGGAAGCAGGATTTTCGAACTAGCATGAAATATTATGTATACCTGCATACTGCTTGATAGAATGTTAGTCTGACTCCCTTCCTCGGTTTCCCATTTTTCTTCCTGACAGAATAGGAGAGGGAAATAGAGCTAAGTAGACGCCAGATACCAATGATTCAAATTGTAAATATGTCTAGTGTACCTGCATAAGTTTATCTAATTGTTCAAACAAAGATTTCTCCTCGAGTTCTGTGTACACAGCCATGTATGGCTCAAAACAAGATGATATAATTCCATGAAAGTTGAACTGCACGACAAAATATGATATATGAGTACATGACACACGGCTCATAATCCAAAGAAGTAATAGCCCTGCACTAGCTAATAGCTGATAGACTACTGACCCCAGCACCATGCACCGATAAATCTTTCTGCTTCTCTTTGTCCTGCCAGTAAGGAATTGCAGAAGAATTGGAAAAAGGTACATTGAGAAAAGAAGGAAGTGCAGAAAGAAGGAAGAGACTAAGCGGTAGATACTTGTTCAACTTCATCACTGGGCACTCCCAGTTTCTTCTCGTATTTCTTCCGTATATCTGAAACAATTTTATTTTGTTCCACGCCCTCATTTTCATCGTCGCTTTCCAGCTCTTTATTACGAGCAGTTGTAGTTCCTCCACTGAATTTCTCAGCCAGTTCTTCCTCAAATTCAAGGGTTCTCTGCAACGCCTGCATTGCAAGAATCTCTAAGTTGGTTGGTGCAGAAGTCCTATATCATGAGATGAATAAACTTACATGCTCAACGATAATGTTAGAAGTGCATAATAATCCAAAGTAGGATCTCTGAGGCTCCAAGACATAAGCTGACACAGCACTAATGCATTATGAAGTACATAATTCTGTTTCTTTTCATAATTATTGTGTTAAAGCCAGAAAAAATCTAACAAGAGACTGGATGCAAGATAAAACCACTAGAGAAGTCAGCCAAAGACCAAAACGATTTAATATGATGTAGGCCATCAGAAGTTTGCATAGGATGGTAAGATTAAGGGCAAATATTCATTTCGATCTGTCATCCATACTTCCAAGAAACAACAACCAAACTTACCAATAGCAAAGTTGCAACATCTGGCTTCTCTTTGAGATTATTCAGGATATCGACAAGCTGGGTCCTGGAAAAGAAGTTTCCAACATTAAATTAATGTGTGGTAAAAGATGATAATTAGTGGGCAAATATAATTACCGACGTAATGCATATAAGAAGAAGTAAAACCAAGTTGATTGATGTGGTTTAGTTCTATGTAAATCTCAATTTGAAGGAGGAAACAATGGAGAGGAACAATGCAACAATGGAGAGAAGTCAAACCTAGTAATCTTACAGAACTGGATACACAACAGATAATCAACATGCCAGGAAGGTGGAAATATTTTCCAGGTATCCTCATTTGACCGTAGTCGACGCTTGATCCATGCATATCTCCTTTCAGTCTTGTCTAACTTGGCCAGTTCTGTTTCCCCAGCAAAGACGTATAAGAATAACAATGGAGCAAAAAGTATGTGCACTTGTAATCAAATGAAATAGACAACTGATGTAAGCAGGATGTGCAAGGTTTCGACCTGCTCCTTCAAAGATCTGCTTATATGAGATAAGCTCCTTGCTGCAAAAATTCTTTACTAGCTCTTCCCTCACAGAAGGTTCCAGAGCATCAACCACCAAGCAAGCATCAGATAGCTGCTGCAATAGATCTTCATCTTCTGTTTCCTTCCCAGTTCCTAAGCTGCAAAAGTACACTAATTTGTGGAACCGTTTCACAGTATGAAGTACTAGATATGTAGCAAGCAAAGTAATTAGCTACTAAATAAGACTTTGCAGGTACTTCGAAGTATTCCCACTTCATAGGCATGAAAACACAGTCAGATTACCAACAGTCTGTCCAACAGGGACCAGTATTTGATTCGCTATTTAGCTAGGGAACACAAATTATAGCTTTTCCTAACAAACTATTTTCTTTTACACTGGTTTGAATTATACTGGCTGGTTTCCTCAATTATTGATGATGGTACTTGAAAAATGACAAAGAAATGAAAAGGTTGCCACTTCCCAAGTTTGGCCACCTGTTTCTGGCTAAGCCAGAGATTTAACTTGTCCTTTGCAATGATCTTACTTGCAGTATCAGACTAGTTTATTGCTCCAAGTTCAGTGCTTCCATCAATGACAAAAAACAAAGTTCATCTGTTGTGTACCTTGTAAAATCTGAATATACATGAGATTTGAGGATTTTCTTGATGTTCTTGAGTTTCTCTCTGAGCTCTGTTATTTTTGGCACATCCCGATAGGCTTCGAAATGACTGCACAGCTGGTTTACTGCCTGGAGAAAGAAAAGGAGTAAGGAGCTTTCTTGGGTAATTTGTGCACACAATTATAAAACACTGTCATGCCAATGCAAAATGGTCATAGTAATTAGGTCAGCGGTAAAATATTGTAAGCAGTAGCACATACTATTGTGTCTTACCTCTAGTTGTGCAGCTGCTTCCTTATACTGACGTTTTGAGGCCATGACCTGAAGTTGCTCAACAGCAGAAACTGCACATGATGGATGTGTGGTATCAGTTAGCTTATGTGGATGTATATTTTCTGCTGCAGATGCATATTTTAAGCGCGATAGCACATATTCGAAATAAAAGCAAAGTAAGGAAACTAACCAAGCATAGTAAGACGGTGAAGAGCAGTTATTGTAGTTGTTATATGCCTCTTGGCGCAATCCAACTTCTTTATGTCGCGGCAGATTTCTTGAACCATTGTTTCACTTTGTCCGGCCTTTGTTTTTATTTCACGTATTTTATACATTAGTTCCTGTTAGTACAGAGCAAAGTTAGACTCCAATATGCCGTAAAGTGCTCACCCGGTACCTGATTAACATCACATACCCTTTCCAGAGCTAATCCAGCTATAGCTTACTAAGACTTGCCGCTCAATTGATTATCCAGTACAAGCTCATTGTGGGTAATATGTAAGTCATACAGAAAGAGAAGAAATATGACCTGGACAGCATTTGTGGCAGCAGCAAGCTCTTCCTTGGCCTTGGTTCCCGAGTTACTCTGTGGCGTAACAATAGATTCCCATTATCAGATATAGTGTAGTAATAAGCAAAAATAAGCACACACTACCAAGCAATTCTGGAACAATAGCTTCCCATTATCCAGTATATTTCAACTGGAGCTTTCAGACAAACATTTTGATTGTGTGCATATCCAATGTAAGTTCAGCGCTATAGCATCACCATAACACCACACCGCTTATATAATGTGAAGATCGTAGATGTTGCCAACCACAACACCGTGAGAAATAGAAAAACACGAGACCACGAGTCCGAACCTGCTGCCGGACGGCGGCGAGGATGCTGGCGTCCACCCGGCGAATCTCGCTCTGTATCTTCTGCATCAGCGGCTCCACCCCCGACAGCGACGCCTCTGCCAAGTCCCAAAACAAGCAAACGCAAGCTGTAACCCTACGTGCCTCGAACAACAGCTACCGAATCTCGGGAACATGGAAAGCTTGAAACGAGCGCATTGCCGCAGCAGCTCCGCGAGCGAGGTGCTGCGGCGAGCGAGAAGCCGAGGGACGGAATCGATTCGAGCGGCGAGCGGCGAGCGTACCAGTGGGGAACATCTGGTTGATGTACTCGAGGGCGCTGGACTTGTCCATCTCTGGCAGAGATCTCTCGAGCGCCCGCCCGCTCCCGGGAGGATCTGGAAGGAGAGGGGAGCGACACGAGAAGGGGGGGCGATCCGGTGGGGCCCGGCCGGCCGGGAGAGAGGGCGGCGCCTGGACTTCCACTCGCTCGCGCGGGGAGGGGGGATCGTCGGCGGGGTCGTCGTCTACTCGGCCGATTTGTGTTCGCCGGTGGTGGCGTCGAGTTGGAGTTGTGACGAGTCGGTTGCTGCAGGTGGAGCCCCAGTTACCCGCTTTCCAGCTAGAACCCGAACTTCACTTTTTTTTTTTTTGACGCGAGCTGCACTTGTTTTTATGAAATTCAAATTCGTAAACCCTCCACGTCTCTAATCTAATTAAAAGTCCAATTGGCGAGCAATCAAGCACTTTCCTCATCCTTCCGTTTCTCGAACCACCACAGTGAACTATGAATAGGCGGCGGCGGCTTCCGTTTACCGCCACCTACCCTGCCGTCAGTAGCCAGAAATTGAACCGAGGGGTCGAAAAACTAACCTCTAAATTTTTTTTTAACAGAAAAGCAAGTGTATTTAACAAAAAAGTCCAAACCAAAGCAATTTACATATAACATCAAGTACAACGACAAAATGACCATAAAGAACAAGAACTAACAAAATAGAGCTACATTTTGATAAGATAGTATTATAACATTAATTTGTATCCATGTTGGGAAGTCGAAATCCACGAGGAAGATGACATCTACGGTTAGTGTAGGAATGGAAACGTAGCATAATCTTCTTGTCATTAATTTTTGCAAATATTTCTTTCTCAACATAGCAAATCATCAAATCATTAAACCAATCATCCCCTATCTTGTTGCGAAGATCTGTCTTTATAATATTTATGGCTAAGAAAACCCTCTCAACTGATGTTGTTGCCACATGTAATGTCAAAGCAACTGTAATAAGGCGATAGACCAATGAAAAGGTCAAATGTTGTCTCTTCTGAACCAACTTGATATATGTTTAGTTTGTCAACCAATAGACAACAATCATGTAAAGATAAATCAGCAGAGTACATAGTTGCAAGCTCAACTAGCATATCATTATCAAAGTTGCTAAATGAGTCTCTAGGATCAAGGCATACAGTGCACATCAATAGACGTGTAGAAGTTTTAGAAAATCTTTGATTCAT
This sequence comes from Avena sativa, assembly GCA_916181665.1. Taxonomy (NCBI): domain Eukaryota; kingdom Viridiplantae; phylum Streptophyta; class Magnoliopsida; order Poales; family Poaceae; genus Avena; species Avena sativa. The sequence goes on from OV702296.1 coordinate 414,614,742, forward strand.
TTCAAATATGTTTCTACCAAGCACCTCATTAAAGATTCCTACCTTGTAATGATGGAAGCAAGTAACCATCTTACGTGAGCTCCTTGAGTAACCCCTAGCTGTAATGTTATCACCCATATTCGGTACTATAATATTTCTTCCACCACAAAAAATAGTAACAGCAAGCAATAGAGGCTCCCATCCATCATCTCTCAATTTTTGCAATAGACTTTTCACTGAGACAATCATATTCTAGCACTCACTATGTTCTAATCCTTGGATTGCAATGCTTGTGACAAACCATCTGTTAAACCAAGCACTCGAAGCATCAGATGCAAATAATAATAAATTTAAAGGTTTCCATGTATATGATATAACCTGAACCCACACCTTTCTCCTCGGCATCTGTCCCATCATGAGAAACACTGCGTAGCACTTCAATGGTTGAATCCCACATTTGCTGAATCTGGATTAGAGTTCTATGGTGTGACCCCCAACGAGTATCACCTGGTCTTGTTAAACTTGTCTCTTGATTTTGGCCTCTTCCGAAGAGATCTTCTCACTCTCTAGTTGTGCTACCAAACGATCATGATGCAATTGCAACAATGCATCTTTCTTTTTACAAGAAGCACTCACCTACATAGACAAAAAATGTGCATATAGAAATTAGAATTGATACATAGACAAAGAGTTGAAAACAACTATTTGCAACTGTACACAAGAAAAAACTAACCATACTGACAATCTTGTTTAAGTGATCAAAGAATTGACCAACTAGAAGAACTCCTTTCACAACCGCCACAACCATCAATTGAAGTTAGTGGGAAAAACAATGCACATAAAAGGCATGAGGGTTGTCGGCCAATACCAATGTTTTTAAACCATGAAGCTCCCCACGCATATTAGAGGCATCATCATATCCTTGGCCTCTTAATCTAGACATGGACAAATTATGTTTAATAAACATTGTATCTAAATATCTTTTCAAAGAAGCTGATGTAGTATCAAGAACATGCTCAACACCAAGCAATATTTTCATGATCTCTCCTTTTTTGTTCATAAACCTACAAACAATAACATATAAATGAGTTATGACTTGTGAGAGTACAATAAATAAATTGTGAGAGTATAATAGATGAGTTGTGATAGTATGACTAACCTCACCATCACAGCCATTTGCTCTTTAACTGATACATCACGAGACTCATCAACAAGTAGAGAGAAACTAGCATTTCCAAGCTCACTCATTATGACTTGTGTAGTCTATTCTGCACATGCTTGTGCTATATCTAGTTGGATTTCACGAGATGTCAATTGACAATTGCCAAGAGCATTCTCATTAATCATATTGGCAACTTCCTTGCATCTTGCGCCATACCAATCCAACATCTCCCGAAATTTTCCTTTGTTCAAGGAAGTTTTAGACTCGTCATGCCCACAGAAAGCTAGACCTTGTTCAAGTAGAAATCTAACAACACCCACAAAAACCCTTAAACAAATCTCATAATCAATATGGGATTTCTCTTCATGACTAACAATAGCATATGCCACAGTTTGCTTTTTATTTCTAAAATCTTCACAATTATTTCTTGCATTGTTGTGAATGTTATTTGGTCCACCTACATGAGACTTGAAATTTTCTGATGCCTTCTTCCAATTTCTAAACCCTATCTTTGTGAATGCATCATAACCGAAGTGTGAATTATTGCTTGAAGATTTGAAAAGAAAGAAATGAAAAAAATATGCAGCATCATTCTCCACACTATACTCTAACCAATCAAATTTGGTATACCATGCATCCAAAAATGACTGTCAATCTGGACCAAATTTTGTTTTGGGAAATTATGACCAATCAAACGATTATGGACTCTCGACAAATATGCCCATCTCATTTTATCTCTAATTTCAGGTGTGGTATATTCATCAATTGGTTTCCGAAGTCCGGGATCGGCAATGACGTTTGCTATAAATATTTCAACAACATTTTCCTACAAAATTGAAATCGAAAACAAATCATGAGCTCTTGTAACACTATTGGATACTAATCACTAAATAAATAAACAACAAAACTAAAATCTAAAATTTTAAATATAGGACAGAAATTGACCTATTGAAGACATGTCCTCTTGGGATTTCTTGAGGCCCCCTCTCCTTCTTCATGAGCCACCGTTGGCTCCTCTTCTTCTTCTTGCTAGGCTAGGATCCAGGCCGTCTCTTCCCCCTCGTCCATCCCAGCCGGGATTCCAGGATCCAGCAGCTCCGTAACTAGGTAGCACGGCAGCAGCAGTTTGGCCCGAGGAGGCACAGTGGGGCGGGGGCATGGAGGATCGAGGAGAGAGGAGGAATGCGGGAGAGGATCTGTGCGGGGTGGACGGAGAGGAGTTGGGTGGGGCGGCCGGACCGCTGGAGAGGAGCTGGGCAACAGGGGCGGGGGGTCAGAGCCTCAGAGGAGTCGTGCGAGGGCGGGGGGGTCAGAGGAGTCGTGGACATGGGTGCATCGAGAGGCGCATCGAGCGAGCCATGTATTTTCCCCAACACTCGCTCTATCGCTCGCATCTACGCGCTAAGTAAAAAAATAGTGATCGGGGGAGCTAGGTAGATCGACCCTCCTCGACCCCCTTCTGGTGCCACATGTGCCTGCCGCAACGCAGCGGCGACGTCTCTAAATCTCCTACCACCCTTCAACCCCTAAACCCTCACAGATGTCACCACCATCGTCACGTTCCCGCTGCTCCTGACAGGCCCGAAACTAGGAAATTCAGAGACTGTCTAACAATTCGCTCACTCGGCAAGAAATAGTTCGAATTCAGAGTTCAATTATCACAAATCAGAGTCGATTACAGAGGAACTACGGCCAAACCTCAACAGAGGCGGCTATGGTTTAACCCAAAACAACAACGGATGGATCTCCAACTGGAGATTGGGGCTTAAAAGGGAAAATAGAAAAGACGACAAACAACTTGGTAGTTGAGTCAAACTCCAGTTGTAAAGTGTAATCAATGGCTCCAGCTTGGTGTATTGGCCTGAAGCGGCAAGGAGCCAGTTGGGACATTGGAGAGAAATCGATGACTAATGTTGATCTTGACAAGCGATGGCTGTGAACCATTAACAGAAAGTCACATTGGGTGCTAACAATTCTCCCCTTCTTGAGAATTGACTTGCCCTCAAGGCGTAAACTAAGGAAACACCTTCTGAATGAAGCTAGAATTTTCCCATGTCACTTCTTCTGCTGGAAGATTGACCCACTTGACCAACCAACGGACGACTGGTATACTAATATCACCATGTACTCGAGGAATGAGTTTTCTTTCTAGGATTGCTTCAGGGCGACAAGTATGTGGCATTGATCATAGAGCAATGGCAGTAGAGGGTTAGGTATTGCTTTGTCGCCAATGTGCTTCTTGAGCTGAGTAACATGGAAATTGTGATGTAAGATGTATTACTGTTAGCAAGAGTTTTTAAGATGTATTTCCCACTTTTACCAGTACCTTAAAGGGTCATGATACTTGGAGTATACTTTCAGGCATATGTGGATACTGATTGAAGTGTGTCTGTAGGGTTGAATTTCAAGTATACCATGTGTAAGGGGATTTTCCCCTATGTGTGGTTTTGGTAGTTAATGACAATCCCTATGGACTAATGTTTTAACTGATTTTTATATGAAGGAATATTTTATAGGTCATGCTTATAGTTTATGTGTTGGATTCAAGTATGGATACCATGAAGATAAATATATACCTTTAGTATTGACATCAAGATCATCAATTTGAAGAGAAGAGTGTGATATGATCAAGAAGAATAAATAAAGATGGAGTTCTTATGTGGAACTCACTTTATCCATGATCTAGCTTATATGTTAAGCAATGGATGATAAAGATCTTGAGAGATTGATTTCAAGAGAAGAATTCAAGATATGGCTCTAAGTCGGTATCATGGTTGTATCATGAGTTGAGATATGGTTGACTAAGATTTAGAGCACACGATTAATTGAAGAGTTCTTTATGTACTTCAAGATATCGATATAGAGCATGGGAAGATACTTGGTTGACCAATACAAAAAGATTTAGAGCACACGATTAATTGATGGTTAGGTATCTTTCCATGGGCATGTATCAAAAGTGAAGATTTCATATAGCCTATGAGAGGATGGCATCAAGTTGTGATTATCATTGAGGTTGAGAAGGGAGAGTTCAAGATTAGAATCTTAAGAAGATCATATGCTTGAAGCTTGTTGTACTTTTGGTGATAGTGGTCTTCTGAATATGTGCCTTAATGATGCTATCCCGTTAGGATGTATGGGGGAGCAAATTACGAGCCTTCACAAAGCAACACTGATCAAGTGAAGCATTCCGGCTTAAATGAAGCTTGAATCATTGTCATCAAGATCAAGTGGGATGCGTAAGGTAAAGGTATGTCCTTGTTAGGTTTCCTTTTTACCGGTCTCAAGGTGGTTGCTGGGAGACCGGGTTATAAGATAGATGCACTATCAAGATGGGTTTTCGGGTAACTTCATCACATCGTCTTAGGGAGCTCAATCGTTTGCATACTTTGCATCTCCCTGTTTGGCTGCTTCCTGGTGTTTCTCTATGTGAGGTTCTTGAGCTTGTTGCTAGATTTTCAACAATCCCAAGCTTATTGAAAACGGAATCCGTATGCATATTATATTGCATTCTAGAGGTTGGAGGTTTTAACGGTTCTTCTCTCAGGAAGGTTACACACATCTCCTTATTTCATTGTTAGATATATCTTGTTCTTAGCTTTTTTAAAAGCCCAAGTTTGCTTTAATCTCTTTTCGGATGCAAAAGTTATCGTCGCTTTCGTCATCATTGTTTTCTAACTAGAAAACCGGCGGGCAAACCGGCGCCGCCGGAGCTGCCGCCAAAATGTTTCAGTCATTGTCAAACATTCCGGGCCCATCAATATGGAACACAATATAGTGGTCTGGTGAGCCGCCGATCGTTCCGGCGGTCGCCGGTTTGTTCGGCCTAGGCTCCATCCACTAGACCTAGCGTCGATCCATCTGGCGTGCGTTCCGGCGCCGCTGGACTTACCGCCATTTTTGCCTAGACTGCATGTTTTTAGCCCCAACGGGCAAAATTTCTTTCTCCTATAAAAGGGGCTTCTCCCCCAAGGTTTTCTAGGGTTCTTGAGAACAAAATTGACCGCCATTGTTGACCCCTTTGAGCTTGCTTTCTATCCCTTCCCTCATATGATGTTTGCATATTTTAGGGCTTTGGAAGAGGAGATCTAGATCTACAGTCTACACCAATCAATTCCTCCTATAAGTGAGGGGAACCCAATGGATCTAGATCTTGGAGTCTTTTGTTGATTTCCACCTTTATTCTTCCTCTCTAATTCCTACCTATCACTTGTTGCCTTGGTAGGATTTGAGAGTGAAGGATTTAAGCACCCTTGGTGTTCTTGCTTTGCATTCTTACATAAGTGTTGGACTCTCCATTTCGATTTGTTCGAGTGACAAACCGTGAGATTGTTACCCTTGGAGGGTGACCTCCTAGTTGGCTTGGCGGTTGGTGTCATGGTGTCCTCTTCGTGGAAGATTGTGAAGAGACCTGGGCTTCTCCTTCGTGGAGCTTGTGAAGTGTTTGTGGAGCTTGCCATCTCTCGATTGGAGGAAAATCTAGCCATACAAAAAGGTTCATTCCTTTGTGGGATAGACTAGGAGAAGAAGGTGAGCCTTCATGGCGTTGGGAAATCCTTCATGGAAACCCACACTTCTCCAACGTGATGTACCTTACTTGTAAGGGAACACGGGAATAGATATTCAGCTCTACATGCCTCGGTTATCTCTATACCCGAGCTTACTTCCCTTGTGATAGCCATCTAGATTGAAGTACTTATATCTATCACTTGTGGTATATATTGTGAGATATCTTGCTTAGCTTATCTTATTGTTGGTGCACTTAGTTGAGCCTAGTGTATATAGGTTTTGTGCTTGTAAAATAAATATTAGTTTAATTCTGCATTCTATCAAGCCAAAACCGCAATAGTTTTGAAATTGCCTATTCACCCCCCTGTAGGTGACATCTCTATCCTTTCACCATGTCACCCACATGAAACGATCTTTCCACTCTGTGCTTGTCAACAAAGTGCTTCATTCGTTCTTGAGCCTTTGCTAAATTTTGGTTTATTTGAGTAGCATTTTTGTTCTCTCTACTGATCTGGGGTAAAGTTGTCCTCAGAATTTTCTGATGGAAGCAACATTTTTGTCAGTAGTGGAGGAGGTCTGCCATACAAAGTCTGAAAGGGTGTCATTTGGAGTGATGTGTGAAAACTAGTGTTATACCGCCATTCTACCATAGATAGCCAATTGTGCCACTTTTTAGGTTGTTGATGTCTCCCAAGGGAAGGAGATCAATTGTAGTACCTTTCAATAAGAAAAGGTTATCAAATCCACGAGGAGTTGAAGGTATTTGTTAGTGAGTTTGATTAGTAAAGCAATAAAAGATGCAATTGTTTTGGTGTTTTGGGTTTGTAGTTTGCAGTAGTGTAAATTGCTAACAATAATTGCTATGAGTAATGCTCTTTATAAGAGAAGGCCCAATTCTCTATGCAGCAAGAGGACAAGCTCAAGTGTGTGTACTTATATCTGATAAGTGTTCCTGAGGGCGGCATGGATCTACTTAGCATATAGATGTTTACACAACATGGTGAATATCTTGTCAAGTTTAATTCTCTTAAGACAGAGCCTAAATTAGGTGCAGCCATATGAATGAGAAAATACGTCCCTTATGATGGGTCCTAAGGCCATTTTAATGAGCAAACATAGGAATCATTAAGACATAAATGTCTCACCATAGCAGTTAGTTCATGGGTCTCTGATATATAATCCCCTCTAATGCAACTCAAAGTATGGGAACACGGTTTCTGTCATTTCGTCCCTTCCTACCCTCTTCATTGCATTAAAGTGCAACCCTTTGAGCCCATATAGGTGAAGTAATATGCAATTAACGTTAAAAGGATCGTGTGGGATCCTAGAGGGGAGGTGAATAGGTGCTACTTCAAATTTTACTCTTTTTCAAATTAAGGTTTGACACAAAGGTAAATTCTCTAGATATGCAACTATGGTGAATTTACCTATATGTCATACTAGCACAACTACTAAGCAAGAGCAGGATAAAGTAATGTGCGGTAAATGATAGAAGTAACCTAAGTGAAGCACGCGGGGACACAAGGATTATTTCTCGCAGTTCCTTCCTTTTGAGGGGAAGTACATATGCGTTTGGAGAGGGGGTGGTATCAAACCACCAACGCCACAAGAGGCCTCCCTTGTTCTTTGGTGAACCTCACCCCAAGGGGATCGATTCACGCTTCCACTAAATTGGAAACCTTCAAGGTGGTAGACGGCACCCTTACAACAAGTTCGAGGCACACACACCCACAACTTAATTTGGGGCTCCCGAATCCAAGCAAGTTGTCACACAATCAAAGACAAGCTTGTAAGAAACAAATCGACCAAAACAAGGCTTAGGGTTTCCAATGAAACCCTAGATCAAGGGGCCCTCAAGTGAATGAGAGGGAAATGAACATCTCTCTTGGTGAAGATGTAGATCGATGCCTCCTCCTCCGATTCCCCAAAGGTCAACGACTTTGGGTGGTTGGATGAAGAGATCTTAGAGTTTTGGTGGCTCTAATGGTGTGGTCTTCTTTTTCTGGAACAAGCAGCTTGAGGAAGTGGATGAGGTACCCTATTTATAGGCCACACACTTGTGAACCGTTTTCTGACCGTTGGAGACCATTCACACCAGAGACTCCAGTCTGCTAGACCGGAGACTCTGGCCCACCTCCAGTTCATCTTCGGACCGAGCATCTGACTAACTTGGGCAGGGGCTTGACGTCCACTCCGGAGACTCTGGCCATAACTTCGGACCAGAGACACCGGAGACTCCGGTGTGTCCACACAGAAACTCCGGTCAGAGAAGTCACACCGGAGATTCTGGCTGATATCCGGTCCGTCTCCGGACCACCACACAGAGAGACCCTGGGCCAAGTCCAGTATCCACACCAGGAACTCCTGGGGAAACTCCGGACCACATCAGAGACTCCGGTGTTTGCACATAGGAGACTCCGGTCTGGAATCTTCAGGAAAGCATAGATTTGGCCATGGAATTTTCCACAACAATCTAACTTTTTCCCTTTTCAAGAGATTGACCTGGAGACATTTAAAACACAGTAAAATGTACCTCATGTTGTTAACGAACACCAAAACAGATTAGGACAATAAATGTCCTTTCAATCTCCCCCTTTTTGGTGTTCGATGACAACACGAGGTTTTGCATGGAATTTTTGATAAGACATAGCTATGCTCCCCCTAACGATGTGCAGCAGGATAAATAAGTAATACATGCCTTTTAGGTAAAGATAAATATTACAATAAGGAACGGGCATAGACATGTCCACACACATAGATAGTTCACATAAGCCAAATAAGTCACAATAACCAAATGAAAGCAAATGTTCGAACATAAATATATAACCCATGCAAATCTTGATGCTCCTAATGGACAACTTCTCCCCCTTTAGCATCGAAACGTCAAAAAGGAAAAAAGGCCCCAACTATCGTCCCAAAGAAGATCACTCGGAGTCATCGTCGTCATCATCATCCTCATCCTCATCATAATCATCGTCAACAGCAGAAGTCCGTGGGCCTTTGCCATGAGGGTGAGAGGAGGAGGTGCCCTGAGGTGCAAAACTAGAAGTAACCTTAGAGAAAGTCTGCCAGTCAACCAAGCTTGCATTCATGGCATTCCAAGCCCCAAAGGAAAGTGTGTGATCAGACTCAACAGAAGGTTCAGCTCCATGTTCATCATTTTACTCTGACTCTCCTTCCTCTTCTTCCTCACCTTGAGCCTTGATTTTCTTGAGAAGTTTCTCAATCCTACGGTTGCCCTTGTAGGCATCATGTTGTCCCTTACGAATGTCAACATTCATGCAGCAAAGGGTCTTCTCCCAAAATGATGCCTTCTTGACTTTCTCCTTACAAACTCACGTGTGATAGGAATCATGGGTACATTGGAGGCATTCTTCCTCCTAGATCCCCTAGGAGGGGTGGGAGCACGCTCAGCCTCAGAGATCTCCTCATCCTCACTCTCAAACGACTGCCTAGTAACCATCTTCCATTTCTTCTGAAGGGACACCAAAGCATGTTTTATAATATTGGGAGGGAGGGAAAGTGGTGAACCATGGGTTTGAGTGTTGATAAGCCTCATCACAAGAGGAGCATACGGAGGAGATTTCCTGTAGAGAATAGCATGGTGCATCTCCTCACAAGTGAAATCCATCATATCAATAGCAAATCCTTCAGCATCGGGACCAACAAGATATATCTTGTGAGCATGGTGAAGTAGGTTGACAAGCCCACATCTAATGACATCATCATTGCTAGCACTGGGAGAGATACTATGGCAGAATATCCTTAGCAGCAAGTTGTAGAGAGGTTTGAGGCCCTTGGCCTCACTGACGACTGCACCCTTGCCATAGAGAGGAGCCAACTTGGTCTTGCTCTCTCCAAGAATAGCATCATGCATACGGTGCCCAATAGGAACAACCACACCCTAGAAGGTCTCATTGATGACCCTAGCAAAGTCAAAGAAGGTAGTAGTGCAGCGGACATCACCAGTCATCCAGGTCATTGTCCTTGCTTGATCAGACCCAAACACCACAGTGGCATAAAATTGTTGGACAAGGGAAATGTTGTAATCTTCTTAGATCTCCATGAGTCCATGCAGCCCGAGCTTTTCAGTGATCCACACAACATCTGCAAAGTAACTGTTGGCACGCATGTACTCAAGCTCCATATACCTCTGAGGACAAACTAGGGACTTGGTGAGCTTGCTATAGACATCAGTCATGAATACTTTCTGTTCCCTCCTCTAATAACAAGGACCCTCACAAGTCCTTGGTATCTCATAGAAATTAGTCTTGTGAAGGTCATGGAACTCCTTCTTGGATATGTGAGCAAGTGATTGCAAAATTGTCATACTTGGCCCTCTTGGCACGGTTCTCCTCCTCAATCCGTTCTTGATTCTTTCTCATATAATCAACATCTCGGAGCTGCTGCCTGCGGTTGGATGGCAGAATCACATACTGCCCAGCCTCTTCATCAAACCAAGGATCCGCCCTTCTAGACTTGGCCTTGGGGCGACCATGACGAGAACCAGAGCCTCCTGAGAACAGAGAGAGAGGGTAATAGCATGGGGGTAAGCACATATGACCAGGAGATAGGCACAAGACCCTCATAACTATGCTAGATGTGCTGGAGGCAATTTACACCGGAGTCTCCAGAGTGCCACACCAGAATCTCCGGTCTGGAGATTTCAATTTGCACATAGAGACTGCAGATGACATTGATTCTAGCAGATCGGGCAGAGATATGAGACTAAAGTGATGCAGTGCATGGAGGCATGTTGTTCCAAAGGAAAAACTAGTACAAAAACTCAAAACAAACGAAGGAGATGAACCCTAGGTTCATGGTGAGAGGAAATAATACCAGATCTATCCATTGGGGAGGTTCCACCGGTGGGGAAGGTCCCAGGGGTGGAGAGGGTGGAATTGGCCGGCGACACGGCGGATCCCGGTGGCAAAACAGCCTCCGGGCAGCAGTTTTGGAGGAGGAGGTGGTTGTGAAGGTGGGGGTCGGGGTGGAAGATAGAGTCTGTGTGACTCTTTCACCCCGACCCCCTTAAGTCACAACCCGAAACTGCCCCAGACTAGAGACTTCGGCCTGCACCGGAGACTCCGGCCTACACCAGAGATTCCGGTGTATACACACTGGAGACTCCGGTCCTCTTCGACCAAAAACAGCTAGATTCAAGTTTTGGGACATATATGTTGGATGGAATGTTTTTAGGGAATGGAGATATGCTTAGGTTAAGATTTCAAACTATGAAGAATAGAAGGCAATGAACTTTAATAAAAATGGAAATGTGAAACTTTAAACACTTTAAACACTTAAAACCGTGAACCAAGAACCAATCCTTCATAGTGAAGGGGGCGGTGGCCGAGGACACCATGTAAGAGTGTGAGGAATGAGACCGCGAAGAATTATCCTTGGGTTCATAACCTCTACTCATCAAAGAGACTCACATATCACAAATGATATTTAAGAGAATTGATTTTCTTAATTTTGGCATTATGGGGGAGGGATAGCCCAATGAATTAGGACTGCACTCCCCCTATGTCCATGCCTGCACCTAAACCACATAATGATCAAGTAATAGGTGAGTATGCAAGGTGATCAAGTTAAGCTCCTTGAATCTATGATATTTAGTTCATTCCTCAAATAACAAAACCTTGCTCCATCAAGTGGCTTCATGAAAATGTCGGCAAGTTGGTCTTTGGTTGACACATAAGATAACTCAACAACATGGTCTCTAATGAAGCGATGATGAATCTCAATATGCTTTGTCCTTGTATGATCCACTGGATTGTACGCAATCTTGATAGAACTTTCATTATCACATAGAAGAGGCACTTTGTCACAATGGACACCGTATTCCTTTAAAGTTTTCCTCATCCATACCAATTGAGTACAAGCACTAGCAGCTGCCACATACTCAGCTTTGGTGGTGGAGAGAGATATACAATTTTGCTTCTTAGACGACCAACACACCAAGGACCTTCTAAGGAATTGGCAAGCCCCGAAGGTTGATTTTCTATCATCCTTATCACTAGCCCAATCCGCATCCGTCTATCCACAACGAGAGAAAGTTGAGCCCCTAGGATACCAAATACCATAGTTTGGGGTATGAACCCAATATCGAAAGATTCTCTTGACCGCCATCAAATGGCTTTCTTTAGGAGTCGCTTGATATCTTGCACACACTCCTACACTCAACACAATATCGGGTCTAGATGCACAAAGGTAAAGCAAAGAACCAATCATAGACTGGTATACCTTTTGATCCACATCTTTACCATTTGGGTTTAGTTCAAGATGAGTCTTTGTTGCCATGGGAGTAGGAGCTCCATTTAGATCTTTCATGTTTAATCTCTTGAGCATATATTGAGTATACTTGGCTTGGTTGAAGAATGTTCCTCCTCTTACTTGCTTGATCTCAAAACCAAGAAATACTCTCAATTCCCCCATCATAGACATCCGGAACCTATTAGTCATAAGCTTTGAGAATTCATCATTAAAAGCTTTGCTAGATGAGCCAAACCATTAACATATATTTGGCATACATAAAGCTCCCCATTGACCTTCTTAGTAAAAAGAGTGGGATCGATTTTCCCAACCTCAAACCCACGGTCTAACAACAACTCTCTAAGGTGCTCATACCACGTGCGTGGGGCTTATTTGAGCCCATAGAGCGCCTTATCAAGTTTGTAGATGTGGTTTGGGAAGTTCAGATCCTCAAACCCCGGAGGTTGCTTTACATATACCAACTCATGCAATGGACCATTAACAAATGCACTTTCTACATCCATTTGTTGTAATTTAAAGTTATGATGTGTCGCATAAGCAAGAAGGATACAGATGGACTCAAGGTGAGCCACGGTGCATATGTATCTCCATAATCAATGCCATCAATTCGAGAGAACCCTTGTGCAACAAATCTTGCCTTGTTAATCACAACAATTCCATGCTCATCTTGCTTGTTCTTGAATATCCACTTGGTGCATATAACATTGTGGCAATCTTTTGGCTTTTCAACTAACTTCCATACCTTGTTTCTCTCAAAGTTGTTGAGATCTTTGTGCATTGCTTCCAACCAATCTGAATATTCAAGAGCTTCCCATACTTTGGTTCCACTATGGAAATGTGTGCTTGGTGTTCACCAAAACTCTTCAATTGAGCTCTAGTGGACATCCCTCTTCTTAGATCCCCGACCACATTCTCTAGAGTGTGGTCTCTTAATTCTAACATTCTATCCACTCTAGCTTGGCGATGAGTTTCGATCTCCTTATTGTTTCTTGTGGGGGTCTCTTCATCATTTTGGTCCTCGTCTTGACCATTAACTTGACCTTGATCATCATCAGAATCATTCTCTTCATCAAGAGGCAAAGATTGACCTTGGTATTGATCAAGTACACTTCTAGACATGCATTGAGCTGATCTTATGGTAGATTGTAGAGATCTTCCTTGTGCAATAGGCTTAGCAGTGCTGGACATCCTGGAAAATGGAGACTCAAGATCCTCCTGGCCAGAGGTTTCTCCCTGATCAACTTGTTGAGGGTCCACAACTTGTATTTGGCTTGGGTCATTGTCCTCCTTGATAGGATCTTGTTGATGTTGTGAAGATGAGGGCTCCACTTGAGTAGAGCGTAGTTCTTCTCGATCCACCATAAGGGGTTTCTCAATGGGGCGGAAGAATCCCGCACCCATTCTTCCTATGGCATCCTGAGGCATTTCATCATCTACATCACAAACATCAACACTCCCCCTCTGGGGACCATCATATTCTTCAAAAACCACACTAAAAGATTCTATGACAGTTCCAGAGAGCTTGTCATAGATTATATAAGTGGGGGATTCAAGACCATAACCAACAAAAATACCTTCTAATGCTTTGGAATCAAATTTGGACAAACGAACACCCTTTATGCGATAGAAACACTTACAACTGAACACCCGGAAGTATGAAACATTGGGCTTGTTACTGGTAAGAATTTCATATGGAGTCTTGATCAATTCTTTGCGGAGGTAGAGCTAGTTTGATGCATGGCATGCGGTGGAGATTGCTTCAGCCCAAAAAATGTATGGAGATTTAAACTCCGCCAACATGGTTCTTGCCATATCAATAAGAGTCTGGTTCTTCCTCTTAGCTACACCATTTTGTTGAGGGGTATATGCAGCGGAATATTGGTGTTTTATCCCCTCATCACTAAGAAATCCATTCAAGGTGTAGTTCTTGAACTCAGTGCCATTGTCACTCCTTATTATCAACACAGGGACGTTGTGTTGACGTTGAGCCATGTTGATGAAGTCAATGAAGTTTTCTTCGGTCTCACTTTTTAGCTTGAAGAAATATACCCATTTGTATCTTGAGTAGTCATCAATAATCACCAAACAATATTTCTTCCCACCAAGACTTGCATGAGATGGAGGACCAAAGAGATCCACATGAAGGAGCTCCAAGATCATCTTGGATTTGATGTAGTTCTTAGGCTTATGGGGAGAATCATGCATCTTTCCTTCAACACAAGCCCTACATACATGATCTTTGGCAAAACAAACATTTTCTTTTAGTCCAACAATATGGCCATCCTTGTGGAGATTTTGCAAACTTCTCATGTTGACATGGGCTATACGACGATGCCATAACCAACCCACATTGGCCTTTCCGAATAAGCACATCACACTTGTAGTGGTTTTCCCCGAAAAGTCCACCACATACAAGTCATTTTCGACGTACCCAACGAAAGTGACCTTTAGAGACTTGCTCCACATGAGGACCACAATATCATTATCAATAAAGACGGCAAAGCCCATATTTCTAAGAGCACGGACTGAAAGTAAATTATATCCAAGGGTCTCAATAAGCATGACGTCCATGAGAGTAATATCGTGGGTAACCACAACCTTGCCGAATCCCATTACCTTAGACTTTGACTTGTCAGCATATGTCATGGATATTTGATCATCATTTGGTCTCAACTACTTCACAATAGATGTGCTTCTGGTCATATGACTTGTGCATCCATTATCAAGCACCCATTTTGACCCTCCGGAAGCATAGGTCTACAAAAGATCAAACTAGTTTTTAGGTACCCAGTTTTCAATGGGTCCTCTTTTGTTAGCAACAAGGGTCTTGGGAACCCAAATAGACCAAGCAATATGACCATCAGAGGGGCCAACATATTGTGCATACACATCACCATAATAATCACGCATTAAAACATAGTGAGGGTTATCACTTCCCGCAAAGTCATCATGAGACATAGTTTTGCCGCTTGTGGTCTTACTACCCAGAATAGCCTTGTCTTTTTCTTGTGCGAGCTTGTCCTTCTTCTTCTTGCTATTCTTATTCTTGTCTTTGTAGACAAAGCCAATGCCCCCTTTCTCACCATTTGACCTCTGCTTACTCAAGAGGTCATCAATTGACTTGTTTCCTTTGGGAAAGGTGGCCTTAGCTAGCTCCCCCTTCAACCTAGCATTTTCTTCAAGTATATTTGTACAACTAGAAGGAATAAAAGTACTAGGTGAAGAAATATTGGTCAATTGAGTTTGAAGCTTTTCACGAGACTTTGTGAGTAACAAGAGTTCACTCTCCAAGGCCTTGTGAGCCTTGCCAAGCATCCTAAAGTCCTCGGCAAGTTTTTCATGAACAACACCAAACTCAATCTTGTCCTTTTTAGCCTGTTTATATTTAGCAATAGCATGGTCATGTTTCTTGATGAGTTTATTAATAATTAGGTCATTTGCTTCATCAAGCCCTTCAAGTTTAGTTTCAAGAGACATCCTAGTCTCTTGTTCTTCTTCTAGAGCATTATTTAGATCTTCTACCTCAATCATGTGCTCTCTTCCTAATTTACATCTCTCATCGAGAAGCTCTTGTGTGTGAGAAAGTTGATTTAAGAGGTCCACAAAATGTTTCTTGTGCTCCCATTGCAAGTTAGTCATAAACACATCAAAATCAACTAATTCCTTTTTGACCTTAAGAGATATCTCATCATAAAATTCATCATCAACCAAGGAGGTGGGGTGTGACAATGATAATACCTCTGTTCCTCTTACCATCAGGCAAGTGACGTTCTTGTTGGAGATATTCTCATTTGGAGAGTCGAAGAGGGAGAAGGTAGGAGAAGTAGTGGCAAGAGCAGCCACACCACTTGATGTTTCCTCTTCTTCATATTTATCATCGTCATTGTCAGAGGAGAATTCTTCATGTGTTATCAAGACAATTTCACCCGACTTATTGTTGGTAGGATTCTTCTTTATGAAGGGTTTCTTGAAAGGAGCTTTGGAGGTTTTCTTCAACACAAGTTTACCCCCATGATCTTCTCTTTTCTCATAGGGACAACCGGCAACAAAGTGATAGCGGTCACCACAATTGAAGGAAGTTCTCAATTTAGACCCATTGTCTCTTCTCCCATTAGGGTTGCTTCTTTATTGCATCTCCATCTTGGCCTTGGCGGGGTCTTTCCAAAAGTTTCTTGCATAGAAGGCCATGTATTCACCATGAGCAACATTGACATCTTCAGGGTGGCTCATTGAAAGTGCATCATCACTCCCTTCTTCTTCATCATACTCCACAACCTTGGCCTTCAAGGCAAGATTGACACCACTACTCATTCCAATAGCACGAGCACGGGCGTCTTTGGCATTCTTGGTAGCAACCTTGAAGGCGGTCGATACGTTGCAAACGTATCTATAATTTTTGATGTTACATGCTTGTTTTATATCTACTTTCTTATGTTTTGTCCACACTTTGGAGTACTTTTACACATTTTCTAGGACTAACCTATTAACAAGATGCCACAGTGCTAGTTGCCTGTTTTCTGTTGTTTTTGGTTCCAGAAAAGTCAGAAAATGAATATTCTCGGAATTGGACGGGACAAAAGCCAAAGTTGATATTTTACCGGAAGACTCACGAAGCCAGAAGACGAGGCGGAGGGGGGCCCCAGGGCGGCCACACCACCCCTTGGCGCGAGCAGCCCTAGGCCGCACCAGGGCATGGTGTGGCCCCCCTGGACAGCCACCGAGCTCGCCCCTTCTCCTATAAGAAGCCCCTGGGACGAAAACCCTAGATAGAACAACCTCCAGCCACGAAAAGTTCCACAGCGCCGCCGCCACCGAAGGGGAGATTCGGGGGACAGAAACTCTCAGTTCCGGCACCCTGCCGGGACGGGGAAGTGCCCCCGGAGCCATCTCCATCGATCTCCACCACCATCTCCATCACTGTTGCTGATTCCCATGATAAGGAGGGAGTAGTTCTTCCTCGAGGCTAAGGGTTCTACCGGTAGCTATGTGTTCATCTCTCTATCTATGCATGATCATATTGTGATCATGAGCTTTGTAATCAAGTAGATCTACCTTGCTACTCAAGTGCTTTAATAGATCTCTGCTCTCCCCATGTGCGTGAAAGTGACAGCGTGCACACCATGGTGGCACTTAGGCTAGAGATTACAAATACTTGTTATGAGTTATATTTGGAGTTGGATGTTTCTATGAAATTGTGGTGTTTGTTGGAACCATCTAGAGCTTAAGGTGATAGTGTGGGGTTATCTAGATGGGGAAAGCGAACTTTGAGGTGTGCTGTTATAGCCCTACCATGGATTAGAGTGTCCAACCGGAGAGTAGTTTAGATTAGTATCATAAAGATAAGATATTTATATGAGAGTGTTCACTAGTGAAAGTATGATCCCTAGGCCTTGTTTCTAAACATTGAAACACCGTTTGCAACTAGATATGTTACATGCTTGCTTGCTTCCATCTTTATTTCAGATTGCCTTTAGTCTCTTCCTACCTATCAAGCTATTTTCTGGCACCGTTACCACTTATAATTATCCATACCACTTGTATTTTACTATCTCTTCGCCGAACTAGTGCACCTATATACCTGACAAGTGTATTGGGTGTGTTGGGGACACAAGAGACTTCTTGTATCTTGATTGCAGGGTTGCTTGAGAGGGGATACCTTTGACCACTTCCTCCCTAAGTTCGATAAACCTTGGGTGATCAACTTAAGGGAAAACTTGCTGCTATTCTACAAACCTCTACACTCGGAGGCCCAACAACTGTCTACAAGAATAGAAGTGCGTAGACATCAAGCTATTTTTTGGCGCTGTTGCCGGGGAGGTAAGGTAAAAGGTACTCACATCCTCTGGCTACTAAGCTATCTTCTAGTACAGTTGCTAGTGTGTGAGTGCTCAAAATTATTTCCTTTAGATTCTGCAATTATATCTTTTTGTTTCTTGTTTTTATTTTCACTAGTTAGGCTTAATGGAAAACAACAAAAAAAATAGAGAGCTTTATAGTATTTATCTTGAGTTAGGACATGAAGTGTTTGAAGAGAAAATTAAAAAACCTATGGAACTTTATTTGCATGCTAATAGCATTTTTATTAGTATGAATTAGTTGAACACCATTATTGCTAATGCTATGGAAAAGTCTAAGCTTGGGGAAGCTTGTTTTGATGAGCATGATATTTTTAGTCCCCCGAGCACGGAGGAGAAAATTTACTTTGATGATACTATACCTCTGATATATGATGATTACAATGACGAGTATTATATTTTCAGTCCACCTACTATTGAGGATAAAATTAATTATGATTACAATATGCCTCCTATATTTGATGATTATGGTGATGAGAATAATAATGATATCTATTTTGTTGAATTTGCTCGCACTATAATTAATAAGAATGACTATGTTTATGTGGATAGTATTAATTATTTTATGCATGTGGCTCATGATAAGAATGTTTTATGTGATAGTTATATTGTTAATTTTATTCATGATGCTACTGAAAGTTATTATGAGAGAGGTAAAGATGGTTTTATGTATCTCAACAATATTAAGTGTCCCCTCTTTATGTTGAAAATTTTGAAGTTGCACTTGTTTTGCTTTCCTATGCTTATTGCTTTGTGCTTTAATGACTTGTTTCTTTACAAGACTCCTATGCATAGGAAGTGGGTTATACTTAAATGTGCTTTGAATTTGCTTCTTGATGCTCTCTTTTACTTCAATTCATATTTCTTATGTGAGCATCTTCTCAGACTATCATGCCTAACTTAAAAGCGTTAAAGAAAAGTACTTATTGGGAGATAAACTAAAAGTTTTAGATGAGTATTGGAAGTTATTACCTCTGTAATAACCGCTCTTTATCCTTTTTATTTGCTTTTTGTGCCAAGAGTAACCTCTAATGATAGAGAAGTAATGCTTGGGAAAGTTGTTGTCCCGAAACAGATTTTTGTGCTTCACTGTAAAAATTCGTGTAAAATCTCTATACGTTGTTTTGAAGCGTGTATTTTTGTGCTTATGCCCCAGGTTGTTATCTAACTTTCATTTGTTCAACACTTTTCGATTTGATCAACAGAAGGTCTTCGAAAAAATTGGTTTTTACCTGCTAGTCTGTTTTGACAGATTTCTACCATTATTTGCATTTGCTTCTTGTTGGTTCCTTTTTGGGTTCTCTTTGGGGAATTGAGATTTTCAAGGGTAGTGCTACAATAGCTTGTGTTTTATTGGAAGTTTTGTTGGTGTTGAAACTGAACCCAAAGACTTATTATCTTGAGTGCACTAATGTTGCTAATAAAGATTGTGTGAAGTTTTGTATGAAGGAAAAAATTTCAGGTGTATGGAGAGAATGATGTAATGAGATGAAGAATGTACTAAAGCTCAAGCTTGGGGATGCCACGCGTGTCACCCCAAGAAATATCCAAGAAGTATAAGCATCAAAGCTTGGGGATGCCCAAGGCATCCCCTTCTTCATCAATAAAAATCTCAGGTTTCTTCCAAACACTTCATTTTTATTGTTTCATGCACAGTTGTGTTGTTCTTGGAGCATCTTCGTTTTTGTTTTTAGTTTTCGTTTTCTTGGTTTGCTTGAATAAATTGGTTGGACCCCCTCATTCATACATTAGTTTTCAAATAAGTTGGTTTGGATTGGAAAAGAGTAGGAAAAGTTCATGCTTAAGTGGTAAAAAGGAGCTTGTTTTTTATTGTGGCCTATGCTTTGTCATGTCATGCTTGGTATTGTTTTGTATTTATGCTTAGTGAATTTTGCTGTAGCATGACATGTTATAAACAATTGAGATTGCTTAATGTGCCTTAAAAGAATCATGCGTTGTTTTAGCATATTAAAGCATAGTATTGTGGTATTCTCCTTTGATGCTTTATTTGGGTTAACTTGGCGCATGCTCACACCATGTTATGACTATCCCAAGTCACCATAGCCTCTATGATCCTTTAGTTTTTGACTTGTAATATCACTTTATGCTTTAATTAATGATGTTTTGTCGCTTTGCATGATTATGGCCATTATTGCTCTTTTAGTTGGTCGCTCCCAGTCTTTTGCTAGCCTCCATAACCAAGTATGAGTTCCACTCATGCATCCAACTCCAAATAAAACCAAGTTATTCCAAAGAGTCCACCATACCTACCTATTAGCATTTGCTATTCCAAGTATATTCATGTTTTTATCTACCTTCCAAATTAAACGTGTTATGAGAAAACTAGTGATTAAAGCTCTCACAAACTTGATGGCACACTTTACTTTTCTTGCCCTTAATAAACTTGAACCATTATGTCGTCTATGTTGCATATGCTTGCACTTATATGTTGGGGATTAGCAGAACCATGCTGTCATGGGGAACGCTTTCAACATTGCACTTGTACTTTGTACCTAGTTGATATCATGCTCTTTTGTCTATGGATGTCGTCGGTGTGACATGAAAGGGGAGCTTGTAAGTCCATGGAGTTATGTATGTGTGTTAGAGAAATGCCTAGGCCATCGGTCTAATCCATGCCTAATCATGGTGGAAACCTGCAGCGTAACCATAATGAGCTGTCTATGAAGCATTCTTCTTATAAAAAAAGAGTAAGATATTGAGAAAAAGAAAAGAAAAAAAAGAGATATGATAAAAGAGGAAAGAGAGAAAAAAGCACCATTTCCCATGGTAAATAAGAAGATTGCTAAGATGCTCGTTGTCTGCTTGCCTTGTCATTTTGATATGGGGATTCTTCCGTATCATCGGGCAAGGGGTACCCCATTGGCGGTTCTCTATGATACACATGTACTTACTATGACAAGAACTTACCGGTAACTAAACTTGAGTAGCATGAGGAGCGGACCTCATATTCAAGGGATATGAGATTTCCAACTTATACTTTGTCAAGCATATACTCCATAGTTTGTTCACTTTAACCTTAATCACTTCAAGATGCTTATGATAGGAGCAATGAGAGCTGAAAGCTAATAAGTACCATAATTTTTGGAAGCTCTTTATGAGACTTGAATCTTTACTTCCTTCTGTGAAGGCCTTTCTTTTACTTTTATGTTGAGTCTCCATCTTCTATCTTTATGCACCTATTTAGAGAGCATAGTGGCAATTCTTAGTTTAATGTGCACTGATACGTCCATTTTGCATCACTATTCTATGTCTTAATTCACTATTATTCATTGATATATTTCGTATTGAGAGGTGATACTTATGTTATTTCATCTATTTTTGCATGGTTGATGACTTTTGGAGCATGGACCGCGGCAGTCAGGATTCTGATGGAAAAGGTGTTGTTTGGAGGCAAAATTCGCGAAGATCAGAAAATCCGGGAAAATATACGGAAAATCCTATTTTTTCAGAAGACTCGGGATGCCAGAAGATGAAGTGGAGGTGGGCCACAGGGGGCCCACACCACCCCATGGCGCGGGCAGGCCTAGGCCGCGCCTGGGAGTGGTGTGGCCGCCCTGGCCCACTCCAGCCTCTCTCCTCTGGTGTATATCACCCCCACGAAACCCTAAGACTCGGGGAGCAACCACAGAAAGATTTTGCCGCCTCTGCGGGGCGAAAAACACCAAGAGAGAAAGATCTCTCCGGCAGACAGATTTCTGCCGGGGGAATTCCTTCCCGGAGAGGGGAGATCGTCGCCATCAACACCACCATCAAGCTGGACTTCATCGGGATCATCATCATCATCATCACCACCATCATCACCATCAGCACCGTCATCACCATCTCCATATTGTTGTAACAATTGGGTTGAATCTTGCATAGTTCATAGGGGAAACTTTCCCGGTGTTGATCACTCCCTGTAGTTGATGCTATTGAGTGAACCATTAAATTATTGTTTATGTTCAGATTGTTATACATCATTATTCCATCTCTGATCATGATCCATATGATGTCTTGTGAGTAGTTCATTTTGTTCTTGAGGACATGGGAGAAGTCTTGTTGTTAGTAGTGGAGTTGCGTTGAGAAAGATTCAATAGATTGTTATTTAAGTTGTGGTGTACTTCTTCTAGTGGTGTCATGTGAACGTCGACTACATGACACTTCACGTATAAGGGCCTAGGGGAATGCATTGTGTATTTGGCTACTAATCGTAGGGGTTGCCGGAGTGACAGAAACCTGAACCCCCGTTAGGAAACCATTGCACAAGGGACGTAAGGGTCTTAGAGTTTAAAGCTGCGGTTAGGTTTTTACCTTAATTACTTTCCTGTACTTACGGATGTTTGCAAGGGGTATAATCACAAGTATGTATTAGTCTTGGATGGGGCGGTACATTATCACATGTTCACCCACACAACACTTAGCAAGCTAAAGAAGATTAATCAACTATACAAAGCGAAAGCACTTGACAATCTTCCCATGTGTCCTCGAGAACGTTTGGTCATCTATAGAAATACAGCCGGCTTGTCCTTTGCTGCATAAAGGATAGGGCCACTTGCTGCATTCATTCTTACTGTCTTTCATTTACTCGTACCTTGTTTACTTGCTTTATCGAAAACCCCTAAAAATCCGTTTGCTAAGTACCCTGTTGATTTTCTAGTACTTGGTTCAGCTGCTAGTAAAACTTATCCTATCATTTTTGGTAGACCTTTCTTGAGTACTTGTGGAGCTATTATTGATTGTAAGAGGGGAAAATCTTGACTAAGTTTGATGGGGAATCTTACGAGTTTAATTTTTCTAAATTTACTAAAGAACCATGCGAAGAGGAAACCCATAATGAGGATTTTAGAGTTGAACAACTTGCTTCTATCTCTCTTGCTCCTAACAATGCTTTGCAGCAATTTATGGAAGATCACGAAAGTGAGATCTTCATGGAAGAAAGGAATGATATTGACAAGATCCTCTGTCGTCAACCCAGGTTGCTTAAGCACGACTTGCCTGTAGAAGACTTGGGTACCACGATGCCACCTAAGAAGGATCCGGTTTTCGATCTAAAACCTCTCCCTGATGATCTTAAATATGCCTATATTAATGATAAAAAGATATATCATGTTATTGTTAGTGCTAAACTTTTAGGGACGGAAGAAGAAAGGTTATTGGAAGTTTTGAAGAAACACCGAGGAGCTATGGGCTACACTCTGGATGATTTAAAAGGGATTTCACCTACTATATGTCAACACTCTATCAACATAGAACCAGGTGCGAAGCCAGTAGTGGAGCACCAAAGACGTTTAAATCCTAAGATGAAGGAAGTGGTAAGGAATGAGGTATTAAAACTCCTGGATGCTGGTATTATTTACCCTATTGCTGATAGTGAATGGGTTAGTCCTGTTCATTGTGTTCCTAAAAAGGGAGGTATTACTATTGTCCCTAATGATAATGATGAGCTTATTCCTCAAAGAATAGTGGTAGGCTATAGGATGTGCATCGATTTTAGGAAAGTCAATAAAGTTACTAAGAAAGATCACTACCCGCTTCCTTTTATTGATCAAATGTTGGAAAGATTATCTAAAAAGACCCATTTTTGTTTTCTTGATGGTTATTCTGGTTTCTCTCAAATTGCTGTTAAACAACAAGATCAAGAAAAACTACTTTTACTTGCCCTTATGGAACTTATGCTTATAGACGTATGCCTTTTGGTTTATGTAATGCTCCTGCTAGTTTCCAAAGGTGCATGTCTGCTATCTTTTATGGTTTTTGTGAGGAAATTGTAGAAGTGTTCATGGATGACTTTTCTGTCTATGGAACTTCTTTTGATAATTGTCTGCACAACCATGATAAATTTTTGCAGAGATGTGAAGAAACTAATCTTGTTCTTAATTGGGAGAAATGCCACTTCATGGTTAATGCAGGGATTGTTCTTGGGCATAAAGTTTCTGAAAGAGGCATAGAAGTTGATAGAGATAAGGTTGAGGCAATTGAGAAGATGCCATTTCCAAGAGACATCAAAGGTATTCGCAGTATCCTTGGTCATGCTGGTTTCTATAGGAGGTTTATTAAAGACTTCTCTAGGATATCAAAACCTCTCACTAATCTTCTTCAAAAAGATGTACCTTTCATTTTTGATGATGATTGTAGGGAAGCTTTTGAAGCACTTAAGAAGGCTTTAACTACAGCCCCTATTGTTCAACCACCTGATTGGAGTTTACCCTTTGAAATAATGTGTGATGCTAGTGATTTTGCTGTAGGGGCTGTCTTGGGCAACGTATTGATAAAAAAGTTAAATGTTATCCATTATGCTAGTAAGACCCTAGACGCTGCTCAAAGGAATTATGCCACTATTGAAAAGGAATTTCTAGCTGTTGTTTTTGCCTGTGATAAGTTTAGCCCCTATATTGTGGACTCAAAAGTAACCGTTCATACTGATCATGCTGCTATTAAATATCTTATGACGAAGAAGGACGCTAAGCCTAGGCTTATTAGATGGGTACTGCTTTTACAAGAGTTTGATCTACACATAGTAGATAGGAGGGGTGCTGAAAACCCCGTAGCTGATAATTTATCTCATTTGGAAAACATCTCTTTTGACCCTATGCCTGTTAATGATAGTTTCCCAAATGAACAGTTAGCCGCAGTAGGGGTGAGCTCGCGAGGAAGCCCTTGGTATGCTGATTATGCTAACTTTATTTTCTCCAAGTATATGCCTCCAACTTTTATAGCTCAGCAAATAAGAAAGTTCTTCTATGATTTGAGGCATTATTTTTGGGATGACCCACACTTATACAAAGAAGGAGTTTATGGTATTATGCGAAGATGTGTTCCAGAATATGAACAAAATGAGAAATTGCGTAAATGTCATGGTAGTGCCTATGGAGGATATCATGCAGGAGATAGAACTGCACAAAAGGTACTACAATCAGGTTTCTACTGGCCTACCCTTTTTAAAGATGCAAGAAAATTTGTCCTATCTTGTGATGAATGTCAGCGTGTTGGTAATATTTCTAGACGCAATGAAATGCCTATGAACTACTTTGTAGTTATTGAACCTTTTGATTGTTGGGGATTTGACTTTATGGGTCCTTTCCCTCCTTCGAAAGGCTACACTCATATTCTTGTTGCCGTTCATTATGTTACTAAGTGGGTAGAAGCTATTCCTACAAAGAGTGCTGACGGAGAGACTTCTCTAAAAATGCTTAAGGATGTTATCTTTCCTAGGTTTGGGGTGCCTAGGTATCTCATGACTGATGGGGGTTCTCATTTCATTCATGGTGGTTTTAGGAAGACCCTTGCTAAATATGATGTTAATCATAGAATTGCTTCAGCTTATCACCCCCAAACTAGCGGGCAAGTAGAGTTATCAAATAGAGAAATTAAATCTATCTTGCAAAAGACTGCTAATAGGTCTAGGAAAAACTGGGCTAAGAAGTTGAATGATGCTTTATGGGCTTATAGAACTGCTTACAAAAATCCTATGGGAATGTCTACTTATAAAATGGTTTATGGGAAAGCTTGTCACCTACCCTTAGAATTAGAACACAAAGCTTACTGGGCAGTGAAAGAACCAAATAGAGATTGTAAGCTCGCTGGTGAGAAAAGATTGTTTGACTTAAGTTCTTTAGATGAATGGAGGAGTGAAGCCTATGAGAATGCTAGGATCTTTAAGGAAAAAGTTAAAAGATGGCATGATAAGCGAATACTTAAGAGAGAATTTCATGTTGGTGAGAAAGTTCTATTGTATAGGTCTCGTCTCAGATTTTTTGCAGGTAAGCTACTATCAAAATGGGAAGGACCTTTCATCATTGAAGAAGTATACCGTTCAGGAGCAATAAAAATTTCTTCTCTAAAAGATAATACTACACAAGTAGTGAATGGACAGCGACTCAAACACTATATTGCTGGAGATTCTTACAATGAAGATGTTGATGCCTTTCAAGTTATAACTCCAGAGAAATTCATTGAGGACCAAATTCAAAGACCTGCAGAGTCCGTTTCCGACTAGGTAACAGTTCTGGTAAGAAAAGTTCTGCGAAAATACAATCCAACTATATTTTTGCAGTTTTCAGTCAATAAGGAAAGTTATGAAGCGAAAAAGGGACGGAAACGGAGCCGGGGTGGCCCACACCACCCCATGGCGCGGGCCCACCCCTGGCCGCGCCACCAGGTGGTGAGGCCACCCAGGACTCCGCCTCCGACTCGTTTTCTCCCAGTACCTTCCTTTTGATGTGAAACTTCGTAATATATAACCCCCCGGATCTTCCGAGGTTCGTATATTGTGTTTTCGTCGTGTTTTTGTTTCGATCTGTTTCTGTCAGGACATACTCTTTGAGAGCTTAGAAGCACAATGGTGTCCGCCAAGGATAAAAGGAAGGAGCCCATGGAGGAAGACCTCCAAGACCCCGGGAAGGAGAAGGAGATCAAGAGTGAAGGTGAAGAGGAGCAAGGCCAACGTCCGCATACCAACACCACCATTGCAAGCATTGGAGTAGTGAAACCTGCCAAGATTAGAAGGACTGCACAGATGCAGACTGGGGGGAAAGCTCCTCGTCACAGTTTGGCTCCACGGTCACTTCCTCCATGCACCAGGAATCATTTCCATACCCTTATCCATGAGCATCAATACCAAAATATGCCCAAGGAGAAATTACCCTCCAATTGGGATTTGCCTCGTTCTAGCCATGCAGGAAAAGAAGACTTCAAGGAGGAAGAGTGGGGAAAGAATAGCAAGAGCTGGAATTCTCAACACGACATGATCATGAGCCACATTGAGCAAAACTCACAGCTGATTCGTAATCTCACCTTCGAGATTGAGGACTTTGGGAAACTGATCAAGGAGCTCATCGAGAGGATACCACCAACACCGAAGGAGTAAATCATCATCAGGTTTGACACCCCCTTGGTTTGTTCCAAGCTTGGGGGAGTGCCGCGGTATCACATCACTATCTTCTATCTTTTTACCTTATTAGTAGAGTCATATCATGAATAGAGGAGTTATTTTGTAGTATGGTTTGCATTATGGAAGTGTCCCCTCTCTCGTTAGATATGTATCCCTTGGTGTGAGTTTCCGTTATGGAATATTAATGAGAAGTTCTATCATTCACTCTTTTGCATAGCTTATGTTAGTTTTCAATTCGTGGTTATATGATTGATCTTGTTGTTAGTATTGGTAGCACTTTGGGATCATTGAGTTAATTTAGTTGGTTTTGGCAAACCTTGCTCGGTCAGTAGCAACACCTTTTTGAGAGTTGAAAAGAAAAAGATAGAAGTACTCGAGAGAAAAATAATTTCATCATCTTTCTTTCTTGATTTGCTCATAAGTCTAGTATTCTCTAGTTAAGATCTTTTGTGCTTCCAAGGAAGATTGCATGTTTGTTTTTATCATTTGTATGTTTGTTTGTTTCCTTCAACTCTTATACTTGCTACCCAGCCTTGCTAGCCAAAAACCTGTATTGAGAGGGAATTCTTCTCGTGCATCCACCTCCTTTAAACCAAAACCTTTGCCATTTGTGTCCACCATACCTACCTAGTAGCATTATTGCTATTCCAAGTAAATTCCTGTTTTATCTACCTCCCAAATTAAACTTGTTATGTGAAAATTAGTGATTAAAGCTCTCACGAACTTGATGGCACACTTTACTTTCTTGCACTTAATAAACCTGAACCATTGTGAACTCTCCATGAAAGTTATATGCTTGCAAATTATAGGCTGGGGATTAGCAGAACCGTGCTGTCACGAGGAATGCTTTCAACACTTGTAAATATATACCCAGTTGATACCTTGCTCTTTTGTTTGCGGATGTCGTCAGTGTGAAATAAAAGGGGAGCTTGTAAGTCCATGGAGTTATGTATGTGTGTTAGAGAAACGCCTGGGCCGCTGGTCTAATCCATGCTGACATGGTGGAAACCTGCAGCGTAACCATAATGATATCTATTAAGCATTCTTCTTATAAAAAATAGAGAGATAGCTATTGAGAAAAAGAAAAGAAAAGAGATACTATGAAAATAGGAAAGAGAGAAAAAAGCACCATTTTCCCATGGTAAATAAGAAGATTGCTGAGATACTCATTGTCTGCTTGCCTTGTCATTTTGATATGGGGATTCTTCCGTATCATCGGGCAAGGGGTACCCCGTTGGCGGTTCTCAATGATACGCACATGCTTACGATGACAAGAACTTACCGGTAACTAAAGTTGAGTAGCATGAGGAGCGGCCCTCGTACTCAAGGGACTTGGGATTTTCAGTTTATAGTCTGTCAAGCATATAACTCAGATTGGACCTCACTTTCACCTTAATCACCTAAAGATGCCTATGATAGGAGCAATGAGAGCTGAAAGCTAGTAAGTATCATAATTTTTGGGAGCTCTTTATGAGACTTGCAATCCCTGCTTCCCTCTTTGAAGGGCACTTTCTTTTACTTTGTAGATTGAGTCAGTAAACCTACTCCCTTCTACCTCAGCAAGTACTTTGAGTTGATGTGTTTCATTCATTCATATGATGATTTATTAAATCATGTTTCTCATGTTCCTTGTTTTGCACATTGCTCTTATCTTGATGTTTACTACTTTGAAAGCTTTCTTTGAAAACCAGCTATTTGTGAACTCCAACAAATTATCAACTATTCTTCGACCAAGAGCTAAGTTTGCCATTACCAATTATGATTTACTCTATGTATCTTTATTGTGTTTCCTTTACTCATTGCAAGTTTAGTTATATAATAGTGAGTTGTCTTCTATTGTGATCTATGCTTTTAATGAATGTGATGCTTCTTGTCCGTATTCTTTTATCGACTCTTCACTCTATAAACCTGAGGTCATGTTTATTGAGCTCAGTTTCGCTTGGGGACAAGCGAAGTCTAAGCTTGGGGGGAGTTGATACGTCCATTTTGCATCACTATTCTATGTCTTAATTCACTATTATTCATTGATATATTTCGTATTGAGAGGTGATACTTATGTTATTTCATCTATTTTTGCATGGTTGATGACTTTTGGAGCATGGACCGCTGCAGTCAAGATTCTGATGGAAAAGGTGTTGTTTGGAGGCAAAATTCGCGAAGATCAGAAAATCCGGGAAAATATACGGAAAATCCTATTTTTTCAGAAGACTCAGGATGCCAGAAGATGAAGTGGAGGTGGGCCATAGGAGGCCCACACCACCCCATGGCGCGGGCAGGCCTAGGCCGCGCCTGGGAGTGGTGTGGCCGCCCTGGCCCACTCCAGCCTCTCTCCTCTAGCGTATATCATCCCCATGAAACCCTAAGACTCGGGGAGCAACCACAGAAAGATTCCGCCGCCTCTGCGGGGCGGAAAACACCAAGAGAGAAAGATCTCTCTGGCAGACAGATTTCTGCCGGGGGAATTCCTTCCCGGAGAGGGGAGATCGTCGCCATCAACACCACCATCAAGCTGGACTTCATCGGGATCATCATCATCACCACCATCATCACCATCAGCACCGTCATCACCATCTCCATATCGTTGTAACAATTGGGTTGAATCTTGCATAGTTCATAGGGGAAACTTTCCCGGTGTTGATTACTCCTTGTAGTTGATGCTATTGAGTGAACCATTGAATTATTGTTTATGTTCAGATTGTTATACATCATTATTCCATCTCTGATCATGATCTATATGATGTCTTGTGAGTAGTTCGTTTTGTTCTTGAGGACATGGGAGAAGTCTTGTTGTTAGTAGTGGGGTTGCGTTGAGAAAGATTCAATAGATTGTTATTTAAGTTGTGGTGTACTTCTTCTAGTGGTGTCATGTGAACGTCGACTACATGCCACTTCACCTATAAGGGCCTAGGAGAATGCATTGTGTATTTGGCTACTAATCGTAGGGGTTGCCGGAGTGACAGAAACCTGAACCCCCGTTAGGAAACCATTGCACAAGGGACGTAAGGGTCTTAGAGTCTAAAGCTGTGGTTAGGTTTCTACCTTAATTACTTTCTTGTACTTATGGATGTTTTCAAGGGGTATAATCACAAGTATGTATTAGTCTTGGATGGGGCGATACATTAGCACAGGTTCACCCACACAACGCTTAGCAAGCTAAAGAAGATTAATCAACTATACGAAGCGAAAGCACTTGATAGTCTTCCCATGTTTCCTCGAGAATGTTTGGTCATCTATAGAAATACAACCGGCTTGTCCTTTGCTACATAAAGGATTGGGCCACTTGCTGCATTCATTCTTACTGTCTTTCATTTACTCATACCTTGTTTACTTGCTTTATCGAAAACCCCCAAAAATCCGTTTGCTAAGTATTTGCAGAGAATTCCTGATCCATACCACTAGCCAACACCTTCTGCTCCTCGTTGGGTTCGACACTCTTACTTATCGAAAATACTGCGATACACCCCCTCTAGTTGTGGGTCATCATGCATTGTCCCAAGATTTGTTGATTGATTCATAACTTTGATATTGCTTGTTCTTGAACTATTTGTATCTAGTCACCCTTATGAACTTTGAAGGTGTCCTATGCATTTATGTTTTGCTACTCCATGAGGAACAAGCTGAATGCCACTATGCTATGTTTTCTATATGTGAAACAAAAAAACGTCTTTCAATGCATTGTTATTCATGATCTTTTGTTTGTGCCTTTTCATGTTGCATGCATAGTTACTATGTCTTATTGTTAGAACTATATCTTTCATGCTCATGTTTAGAGTACTTTGATCCTAGCTTTCAATGCTTGCAAATGGTTTGATATTGTGATGGTGCATGTCACCTCAAAAATTATTCTTTTCTTTTTATCACTTACCTACTCGAGGACGAGCATGAGTTAAGCTTGGGGATGTTGATACGTTGCAAACATATCTATAATTTTTGATGTTCCATGCTTGTTTTATATCTAGTTTTGTATGTTTTGTCCACACTTTGGAGTACATTTACACATTTTCTAGGATTAACCTATTAACAAGATGCCACAGTACCAGTTGCCCGTTTTCTGCTGTTTTTGGTTCCAGAGAAGTCAGAAAATGAATATTCTCGGAATTGGACGGGACAAAAGCCAAAGTTGATATTTTACCGGAAGACTCACGGAGCCAGAAGACGAGACGGAGGGGGGCCACAGGGCGGCCACACCACCCCTTGGTGCGGGCAGCCCTAGGCTGCGCCAGGGCATGGTGTGGGCCCCTGGACGGCCACCGACTTCGCCCCTTCGCCTATACGAAGCCTCTGGGACAAAAACCCTAGAGAGAATAGCCTCCAACCACGAAAAGTTCCGTAGCACCGCCGCTACCGAAGGGGAGATTCGGGGGACAGAAAGTCTCTGTTCTGGTACCCTGCTGGGACGGGGAAGTGCCCCTGGAGCCATCTCCATCGACCTCCACCACCATCTCCATCACCGTTGCTAATTCCCATGATGAGGAGGGAGTAGTTCTTCCTCGAGGCTAAGGGTTCTACCGGTAGCTATGTGTTCATCTCTATGCATGATCATATTGTGATCATGAGCTTTGTAATCAAGTAGATCTACCTTGCTACTCAAGTGCTTTAATAGATCTCTGCTCTCCCATGTGTGTGAAGGTGACAGCATGCACACCATGGTGGCACTTAGGCTAGAGATTATAAATACTTGTTATGAGTTATATTTGGAGTTGGATGTTTCTATGAAATTGTGGTGTTTGTTGGAACCATCTAGAGCTCAAGGTGACAGTGTGGGGTTATCTAGATGGGGAAAGCGAACTTTGAGGTGTGCTGTTATAGCCCTACCATGGATTAGAGTGTCCAACCGGAGAGTAGTTCAGAGTAGTATCATAAAGAGAAGATATTTATATGAGAGTGTTCACTAGTGAAAGTATGATACCTAGGCCTTTGTTTCTAAACATTGAACCACCGTTTGCAACTAGACCTGTTACATGTTTGCTTGCTTCCATCTTTATTTCAGATTGCCTTTAGTCTCTTCCTACCTATCAAGCTATTTTCTGGCACCGTTACCACTTATAATTATCCATACTACTTGTATTTTACTATCTCTTGCTGAACTAGTGCACCTATACACCTGACAAGTGTATTGGGTGTGTTGGGGACACAAGAGACTTCTTGCATCTTGATTGCAGGGTTGCTTGAGAGGGTATACCTTTGACCACTTCCTCCCTGAGTTTGATAAACCTTGGGTGATCCACTTAAGGGAAAACTTGCTGCTATTCTACAAACCTCTGCACTTGGAGTCCCAACAACTGTCTACAAGAATAGAAGTGCGTAGACATCAGCGGCCATCTCTCGCATAACTTCATTGGAGGTCATGAGATGGTAGTTATGTCTTCCTTGGAGACTCTTCAAGTCAGTGGGCTCGAAGGGCATGAGTGAACTCACATAATTCCTCTTGATCCAAGCATCATCAATTTGAGAGGCACCAACATTCCTAAAGGAGGTGGTTGTGGATTTGAGTCTTCGATACATTTCTTCATGATCCTCACCATCCTTCATAAATAAACCTTCAGCCTCATTGCTTAAGGCATCATACCTATTTCTTCTCATACTCTTATTGCCAACAAACAAGTCAATGAGATCACCCCAAGCTTCCTTGGCGGTATTGTAGTGCTCAATGTGGGGAAAATCCTTTGGCCCCACTCCAAGTTGGATCATGTGCAAGGCTGTCGCATTGAGTTGGTTATTGTCCACTTCTCTTCTAGTCGAGTTGGTTGGATCCTCAATTTCGAGTCCTTCTTCAATAATGTTCCACAAGTCAATGCAAGAGCTGCCCACATGAGATTTCATTAAAACTTTCCATTGAGCAAAAGTATGTGCAACTAACTTAGGTGGGTCACCTCTATTATTTATATGGGGATGAGGGATTGGAGGGTTGGGAGAGTACCATCTGGGAACCGCATGGTGCTCTTCCTTCCCATCACCCTTTTTGGCGGTGGAGTTAGTGGAATTATGTTCACCCCCCACCACTTCACCTATTGGCTTAGCCAGAGCATTTGCCTTAGGGTTAGGTGGTGATTCCTCTTGAGAGGGAGGTGGTGAGGCTGACTTTTCCATAACAAGTTGCTCAACAAGTTGACGCAACTATTGGATTTCGTTGCCCAAGGTAGAGCTCAAGCTTGTTTTCAAATTCTTGAGATTTACCATGGTCACCAAGGTGCTAGCCTCACCCTCTCCCTCATCTCTTGGGTTGCCCATAGTATCTTAGGCGGTTAAGCCCGAATAAAGAGCCGAGGCTCTGATACCAATTGAAAGGATCATATGGGCACCTAGAGGAGGGTGAATAGGTGCTACTTCAAATTTTACTCTTTTTCAAATTAAGGTTTGACACAAAGGTAAATTCTCT
The DNA here is from genome assembly GCA_916181665.1 of Avena sativa. Classification (NCBI taxonomy): domain Eukaryota; kingdom Viridiplantae; phylum Streptophyta; class Magnoliopsida; order Poales; family Poaceae; genus Avena; species Avena sativa. The sequence continues at coordinate 414,647,789 of OV702296.1, forward strand.
AGATATGCAACTATGGTGAATTTACCTATATGTCACACTAGCACAACTACTAAGAAAGAGCAAGATAAAGTAAGGTGCGGTAAAGGATAGAAGTAACCGAAGTGAAGGACGCGGGGACACAAGGATTATTTCCCGCAGTTCCTTCCTTTTGAGGGGAAGTGCATCTGCATTTGGAGAGGGGGTGGTATCAAACTACCAACACCACGAGAGGCCTCCCTTGTTCTCTGGTGAACCTCACCCCAAGAGGATCGATTCACACTTCCACTAAATCGACAACCTTCAAGGTGGTAGCCGGCACCCTTACAACAAGTTCGAGGCACACACCCACAACTTAATTGGGGGCTCTCGAATCCAAGCAAGCTGTCACACAATCGAAGACAAGCTTGTAAGAAACAAATTGACCAAAACAAGGCTTAGGGTTTCCAATGAAACCCTAGAGCAAGGGGCCCTCAAGTGAATGAGGGGGACATGAAGATCTCTCTTGGTGAAGCTGTAGATCGATGCCTCCTCCTCCGATTCCCCAAAGATCAATGACTTTGGGTGGTTGGATGAAGAGATCTTGGAGTTTTGGTGGCTCTAATGGTGTGGTCTTCTTTTTCTGGAACGAGCTGCTGGAGGAAGTGGATGAGGTCCCCTATTTATAGGCCACACACTTGTGAAACATTTTCTGACCATTGGAGACCATTCACACCGGAGACCCCGGTCTGCCAGACCAAAGACTCCGGCCTGGACTAGAAACTCCAGCCCACCTCTTGTCCATCTCCGGACCGAGCATCTGGCTGACTTGGGCAAGGGCTTGACGTCCACTCTAGAGACTCTGGTTGTAACTCTGGACCAGAGACATCAGAGACTCTGGTGCATCCACACTGGAAATTCTGGTCAGAGAAGTCACACCAGAGATTCCGGCTGATATCCGGTCCATCTCCGGACCACCACACAGAGAGACCCTGGGCCAAGTCCAGTATCCACACCGGGAACTCCTGGGGAAACTCCGGACCACACCAGAGACTCTGGTGTTTGCACACCAGAGACTCTGGTCTGAAATCTTCAGGAAAGCATAGATTTGGCCATGGAATTTCCCACAACAATCTGACTTTTTCCCTTTTCAATAGATTGAGCTGAAGACATTAACACACAGTAAAATGTACCTTATGTTGATGAACACCAAAACAGATTAGGAAAATAAATGTCCTTTCAGACGTTCTCATATCTCCATCATATAACCACATAAAAGATGAAAACTTGACCAAATACTCATTGCATATTATATAGAAATCATTGCCAATTCATCCTATGCCTTCAAGAACATGGGGAACTACTCACAAATATCAATAATGATATGGATCAGTGGCATATGGATTACATCAAAATCTGAAACTATAATCTCTCCACCAAATGAATACAAGTCGCCAATCACAATCATGCAAATAACACTTAAACAATATCTAGGGTTCAATCAATCACACACTATGAGGGGAATGAGATGGATCTTAAAGATGGAGATGGTGATGATGTTGGGGATGATGGAGATGTTGATGGATAGGCCTCCCCCTATGCCAGGGAGGAGCGGTGATGACAATGGTGATGATTTCCCGCTCACTAGAGGCTCCGGTGCAGAGGGATTTGCCCTCTCCTAGAGGAGGAGGAGACGTTCTCCTCCACCGTCGCCTCTGTAAGTCGTGGAAAAAAAATACACCATAGGTTTTATGGCGGAACAAGCGTGTCTGTAAAAAGGGAGAGTCAAGGCAACGCTAGATGCGCAAATGGGCCTGGGTGGCGCATCCCAGTAAGGTGGCCACACCACCTAGGCTCGTTTGGCCCTCATGGATCTCCTCAGATGCTTCCAATGCTCAATGCCCTTCTCCTAGTGAAAAACTTCCTAGGTATTTTCCCTCCAATTTATTGAGTCCAGAAGATCCCTAAAATAGTAAAATACGAAAAAGGAGGTTTTCTGTCTCCCAAAGGTTAAATACCAATAAAGGGGACTTTGTAGGTAAGTCCTAGAAATTATCTAAAAATGCAGAAATAATGATAGAATAATGCAAATAACATTCTAATCTACTCATATATGTTGTTATTATGATGATACAAAATACACATATCAACTCCCCCGAGCTTAAACCTTTGCTCATCCTCGACCAAATAAGCGAATAGATCATATCATGCATCAATGAGCTTATGGTTGATAAAATAAATACGAGCATTGTATCATCAACTTATGAATGTTCAATTGTCTTAAAGAATTTATAAACTAACAACCATGCAAATGAAAGCAACATAGATAGAAGTTATAGCAACTACACCTTACTTTTGAATAAGAATAACCATTGTATGTTGGACAACTAAACCTTCATCATTTTCATATTTGTTTCAACGGTATCCACTATGCTAATCTTGATATTACTATTGAATTGCAAAAGATATAAACACACATAGGATAACTAGTTAAAAGAAGAGAATTTAATAACAGGATAGACATGAAGTTCAACTTGGTCGAACACTTACACCATTTGAATGGTATCAGTTGACGTTCTTGTCTCCTAGTAACTAGTATAAACCTTATTCATGGATCTTTCAATCATGTTATATACTTTAATCAACCTTTGATTTTCACTTTCCATGGCTAGTCGAATCCTCGGGTGCCTACCTTTCATTCACTATCCACAGAGCATATGTATTGAAATATCCATGACCCTCAGTTTACTCATTGATTACTAAGTTAAACAAGAGTATCTCAGGTCCCCTTGTTATCATCCATTCCTAACTCTTTATTCTATAAAACCACATCTGTATTCGAAATTCCAGATTTTTTTCCCCGACTCTTTTTCTTATTTCACTATTTCTACTCTTATTTATTGAGAGAAATTCTATGCTTGTCCAACATACTCTAGTTAATTTATTTCAAGGCAAGATGTAATTGAAATTTCTAAATATGATGCGCTCATTTGCATGAGTGTTACCCCATAAATATCAAAACAAGAGAACCATGGATGACACCATACTTTATATTTTTATTAAAAACCACTCAACCAAGTATACATAATGATGCTCTAAAAGCTTGGCAACCACTAAAATAATTGATACCTAATAGATAAAAGCACACCCAAACTAAAATCCACGACTAGATGCAATATGATAAACTAAAAAGCATTAAAGACTAGGTAAAACTCCCCCAAGCTTAGAGTATTGTCGCCGGGTCTTGTTCCTTTGCTTTGTTCTCCTTATACTAGGTGTCCCACTCCTTGAGCTTCCAAGGATAAGCCCTCCCATTGTAAAAGGACAATGGAGGATCGTCGGACTTGGTGGAGGCAGCCTCATCAATCTTCTTGAACCGATCTTCATACTACTAGTTCTGGTTCTCCACATCCCACATGAGGGTTTGGAACCTATCCAGTTGTGAGAGGGTGTATGCATACTTCTCCTTTGGATCTTTGATCCCTGCCTCATAGGATTCTTCTTCGGCTCGATATTCATGAACTGGTTAGCATCAAGACTACGCTCAACCACGGTGCCATACCTGAAAGTGGTGTCCTCCAAGATCCACAACCTATCTTACATGGTGCCTGCAGTCTTGGGAGCCTTCACCTCCTCCACGAACATCACACCTTCCTTGAAATTCAAGGTCTTCAAAGGAGCTACCACGGAGTTGAGGTAATGATTCACCACACCCTTCTTATCGGAGTCATCTCCTCCTAGATTAGATCCGGAACTTGCCATGGCTAAAAGCTGAAAGGACAAGACAAGGAAACAAAGTCTACTTCGAAAAGGCTCGGTGCAAGGTTAGATCGGTAGAGGAAGGTATATATTAACGATTTATAGGGTTAGGCGAAGAGTTGGAGTCAAAACGGAGGCGGAACGGAGCTTAGGAGGTCAAAACAGACCAGGTGGCGCGACTAGAGGTGGGGCTTGATGACCCACAAGTATAGTGGATGTATCGCAGTATTTTCGAGGGAAGTGAAACCCAATTTATTGATTCGACACAAGGGGAGCCAAAGAATATTTATAAGCCTTAACAACTGAGTTGTCAATTCAGCTGCACCTGTCTTGCTCACAGCAGTTTATCAGTAGCAACAATTTTGTAGTAGGAATAGTAAAGTAGCAGCAATAGTAAAAGCAAAGATAGTAGTAACAATAGCAGAAAACAGTAGGATTCGAGTGTGGTAGGCGTAGGGATGGATGGACGGCCGTTGCATGGACAAGACAATTCACATGGCAATCAAAACATAGGGCAATTAAAGATAAATAAGATAAAGCATCCAAGTACTAAGTAACCCTAGGCATGTGTTTCATATATAGTCATACGTGCTCGCAATGAGAACTTGCACAACATCTTTTGTCCTGCCAGCCCATTTGCAGCGGGGCCTCAAGGGAACTCCTAGCACTTAAGGTGCTCCCTTTAATAGAGCACCAGAGCAAAGCATTAACACTCCGTGAACACATGTGATCCTCACATCAAAGCCATTCCCTCCGGTTATCCCGATTTCTGTCACTTCGGGGCCTTTGGTTCCGGACAACAACGTGTGTATACAACTTGCACGTAAGACCATAAACAATACTATCATAATGAATCAATAACATGTTCCGATCTGAAATCATGGCCCTCGGGCCCTAGTGACAAGCATTAAGCATAACAAGTCGCAACAAAGTCAAAAAGCACTAATAAAAGATACTAGGCACCATGCCCTAACAATCCGATGCCATTACATGAACGATCTCATCCAATCCCTACCATCCACATAGCCTACATCAGGGGATTACTCACTCATAGATGGGGGAAACATGGATGGTCGATGGAGAAGCGATGGTGATGATGATGGCGATGATCTCCTCCAATTCCCCGTCCCGGCAGGGTGTCAGAACAGAGTTTCTGGTTCTGAATCACGAAATCTGGTGGTGGCGGCGAAGCGGAACTCTTTCTGGAAAAACGTCGAACCCTCCTGAGTTTTTAGGTCAGAAGGCATCTTATAGGCGAAGAGGGAGACCGAGGGGGTGTCTGGGGCGGCCAGACCACCCCCTGGCACGGCCAGGCCTAGCCCGTGCGGCCAGGTGATGTGGCCTGGGCCCAGCCCCTCTCCGTCTCGTATTCTGGCTCCGGGTGTCTTCTGGTGAAATAGGATTTTTGGCATATTTTCCGGGATTTTTCTTGATAGTTGATTTTCTGCACAAAAACTAGACACCAAGGCAATCTGCTGAAAACAACGTCAGTCTATGTTAGTTGCATCCAAATCACACAAGTTTAGAGGAGAAACAATAGCAAAAGTGTTCGGGAAAGTAGATACGTTTTGGACGTATCAAGGCCCGTGCCACCTGTCCTCTTTCCCTCCTCAGGACTTTGTTTCGTCCAGTTCTTTCATGACACGCTTTAAATTTCCAAACTAATGACTTTCCTAGAATATCATTCCGAGATGATTACTTACCTAAAAATTACCTTTTATTGATTTCTTCAATTAGGCAGGGGATATTTCTTTGCGATCACATCCTCGGGTTTCTAGAGATTTAGCTCTTCCACCTCTCCAAAGATTTTTTGGCATGCAATATAATGTTTAAGAGGTTGTCCATTAACCACGTGAGGTTTACCTTTGACGTCTCCATGGAATTAGATGACTTCGGAGCGGTACACCTCTTGTATCATTAATGGACCTTGCCATTTTTATACCAACTTTCCTGCAGAAAATTTGAAACGAGAGTTGAACAATAATACTTGATCACCTACTTTGAATTCCTTCCCTTTTTGTCATGCAAAATTTTAACTTTTTCTTTAAATAGCCTTGCACTTTCATATGCTTCATTCCTCCATTTATCTAACAAGTTTAAGTATAAAATTCTTTTCTCTCCAACAGTTTTAAATTCAAAGTTTAGTTTCTTAACAAACCACCTAGATTTATGTTCTAATTCTATTGGGATATGACAAGATTTACCATAAACCATCTTTTAAGGAGAAATACCCATATGATTTTTAAAAGCAGTTCTATAAGCCTACAACGCATCATTAATTTTAGTGGCCAATCAGACCTAACTCTATTAATTATCTTTTCCAATATGAGTTTAATTTCCCTATTACTTAGTTTAACTTGACTACTAGTTTGCGAATGATAAGGAGATGCAACTTTATAATTAACACCATATTTTGCTAAAGTCTTTCTAAGAACATCATGTAAGAAATGAGAACCAGCATGAGTAATTAGAAATCTAGGTACTCCAAACCTAGGAAAGATTATGTCCTTGAGAATCTTCATTATTGTAGCATGATCTGCACCTTTGATTGGAATTGCTTCCACCCACTTTGTAGCATAGTCCACTTCAACCAAAATATGTGTATGTTTTATTTTTGATGGCGAGAACGGTCCCATAAAGTCAAATCCCACACACATCAAATGGTTCAAGTGGTAATGAATAGTTCATAGGCATTTCATTTATTTTACCAATATTTCCTACTTTTTGGCATTTATCACATGATTTAACATATTCAGCACAATCATTAGATAAAGTAGGCCAATAAAAACCAGATTGCAATACCTTTGCAGCGGTGCGGTCTCACGCGTGATGTCCTCCATAAGGACCGTCATGAAAATATATTATAATATCATGTTGCTCAAATTTAGGTACACACCATATTTTTCTTATAAAGAAATGAATCATCCCAAAAGTAGTGTCTAAGATCATAAAAGAATTTCTTTTTTTGTTGGGAATTAAAATGTGGATGCATGACTTTTCCAACAATGAAGTTTGCATAATCAGCAAACTAAGAAGATGCAACTCTAATACTAGATACATTAATGTTTGCAAGCTGTTCATTAGCAAAACTATCATTAATAAGGAATATGATCAACTAGAATATTTTCCATTCTTGATAAATGATCAGCTGCATGATTATATTCACCTTTCCTATCAACAATATGTAAATCAAATTCTTGAAGTAAAAGAACCCATCTTATTATTCTAGGCTTAACATTTTTCTTGTTCATGAGATATGTAATAGTAGAATGATCGGTGTGCACAATAACTTTAGAGTCGACAATATAAGGTTTACACTTATCACATGCAAATATCACGGCTAAAAATTCTTTTCCAGTAGTAGCATAGTTTCTTTGAGCACCATCAAGTGTTTTATTAGCATAGTAAATAATATTTAATTTCTAATCAACTCGTTGGATTAAAACAACACCTATGGCCTAATCACTAGCATCACACATAATTTCAAAAGACAAATTCCAATCGGGAGGTTGAATTATAGGTTGCACTTATTAAAGCATTCTTTAAAACATTAAACGACTCTACACAATCATCAAGTAAAAGATAAGGGAATATCCTTTTGCAAAAGGTTAATTAGAGGTTTTAATATTTTAGAGAAATTTTTAATAAACCTTCTATGAAAACCTACATGACTAAGGAAACTTCTTATACCTTTGATATCTCTCGGATCTGGTAGATTCTCTATGACTTATATGTTTAGCGTAAGAGACTGTTATTTTCCAGTGCACCGAGCCCGCTTACATCATGTCATATGTATCAACAGGCAAAGAGAATTTCGACCTATTGTGCCTGAGGACTACCATGTGAAGATAATTCCTCAATAGAAGTACCCACTACCTCACTGTCTGTGATTAGTCTCGCTCATGTGCAGGGACGATAGTGTTAACGTTCTGCTACTTTTGCAATCCGATTCTCGGCGTCAGATGTATCTTGGCGTCCAGCCCTGATTTTGCGTCGATGTGTGTTACGAAATCGGAGTACGAGGAGATGGGGTCGGCATGGTGCCATCGAAGATTTTTACCATTGAAGACTGAATAGTTAATCCAGCAGTTCCATAGAGAGACCAGATGTAGTTTGTCCTTGTGAATATGGGACAGCCAACTTTAATGCGATGTTTAATAGCTGTCATGCAAATTACTCCCTCCGTTTCGGTTTACAAGTCCTGCACGTAGTTCTATGTCGCCAAATTAAGCAACTTAGTATGATGTATATATTACAAAAAATATATCACCGAAAACTTTAGACTTTGTATTTTCCAATGATATAATTTTTATATTATATAATTCAGATTACATAGGTCAAATTGACAACCTAGATATACGCGTAGGACTTGTAAACCGAAACGGAGGGAGTAGAAGATTCTGCAAAAGCTTTATTGCACTAGATGCATACAGGCGCAGGTTTGTTTGCTGGTTTAAAACTGGTAGCTTATGAGAGGTTGTCCTCCCATGCTTGCCCATTCAAATCAACTTTTTTATGAACGGATCCGGTTCTAGGAGGATTTAGCTGTTGAGAATTTCAGTATTTCTTTAGGATTTTGTAATCAACTTTTGCATGAACAGACCAATCCAGTTCCGTGCAGTAGAGCCTTGAGATTGAGAAATACATTCAACAAGTATCAACTTTTGCATGAAGAAACCAATTCAATATAATAATGCATTCAATAAGCTCGCTCTTGGAATATTATTGAGATGGTTCTGGTGCTTTCGTGCCCTGCCTCAAAACTTCTGTCCAGATTTCAAGCTATAATTCAAATCAAATATAAATTTGGTCAGAACCCATCCAAATTTTACGAAATTCAGATGAAATAGTTCAGAAATAAATTTTGAAAAGTCTTTTGAGGTTTGTGGTACCGAGTTCTAAACCTTGTCAGACATAGCCTGCGAAGTGGGCCCAAGAACGGATTCTTATATATTCGAAAAGTTATCGAACACGTCACAGGATCGGCAGCCTGGTTCCTGCCAGCACGTCACAGGCCCTCACAGCCGCCCGATCGTCCGATCCCACAGCCCAGATCGCCCCGCCCGCTTGTCGCCACGCCACTGAGGCACACACGACGTCGGAGACCACCTCCGATTCGTCGTCGCGGTATCTTCTGCCGCCATAAATATACGCCTCCGCCTCCTCCTGCAACGTACTACTCAAACAACTCCATCAATCGATCGAGAGGAAATCGATGGCCCGCGCCATGGCTTGGGCGAGCTGGTTACTCCGGCTTCTGGTCGCCGCACTGCTCCTCATTGCAACGCCGCCTCCCTTTGCTGCTGCTGCGGCGACCGCATCGACGGCTACGAAGGCCTCCGGCGGGCCGGTGATCGGCATTGACCTGGGCACGACGTACTCGTGCGTGGGCGTGTACCGGAACGGGCACGTGGAGATCATCGCCAACGACCAAGGGAACCGGATCACGCCGTCCTGGGTGGCCTTCACCGACACCGGCGAGCGGCTCATCGGCGAGGCCGCCAAGAACCAGGCGGCCGCCAACCCGCTCCGCACCGTCTACGACGCCAAGCGCCTCATCGGCCGCCAGTTCGACGACGCGGAGGTGCAGCGGGACATGAAGCTGCTGCCGTACAAGGTCGTGGAGAAGAACGGCAAGCCGCACGCGGAGGTGGAGGTGAAGGACGGCGACGTGAGGCTGCTGAGCCCGGAGGAGGTCAGCGCCATGGTGCTCACGCGCATGAAGGAGACGGCCGAGGCCTACCTCGGCGAGAAGGTCCGCGACGCCGTGATCACCATCCCGGCCTACTTCAACGACGCGCAGCGCCAGGCCACCAAGGACGCCGGCGCCATTGCGGGGCTCAACGTGGTGCGACTCATCAACGAGCCCACCGCCGCGGCGCTCGCGTACGGCCTCGACAAGGTGGACGATAAGAAGGAGAAGAACGTGCTGGTGTTCGACCTCGGCGGCGGCACCTTCGACGTGAGCGTGCTCGCGCTCGACGGCGGCGTCTTCGAGGTCCTCGCCACAAACGGCGACACCCATCTCGGCGGCGAGGACTTCGACCAGCGCGTCATGGACCACTTCATCCGGCTCGTCAAGCGGAAGCACGGCGTCGACGTCTCCGGGGACGCCCGCGCGCTCGGGAAGCTCCGCCGCGAGTGCGAGCGCGCCAAGCGGGCGCTCAGCACCCAGCACCAGGTCCGCGTCGAGATCGAGTCGCTGGTCAACGGCGTGGACCTGTCGGAGCCGCTCACCAGGGCCAGGTTCGAGGAGCTCAACGCCGACCTCTTCCGCAAGACCGTGGCGCCCGTCAAGAAGGCCATGGCGGACGCCAGGCTCTCCAAGGGCGACATCGACGAGGTCGTGCTCGTCGGCGGTAGCACCAGGATCCCCAAGGTCCAGCAGCTCCTCAAAGACTACTTCGGAGGCAAGGAGCCTCACAAGGGTGTCAACCCCGACGAGGCCGTGGCATACGGCGCCGCCGTGCAAGGGAGCATCGTGCGCGGCGACAATGCCGGCATGGTGGTGCTCGACGTGACGCCTCTGACGCTCGGCATAGAGACTGCCGGCGGTGTGATGACGAGCGTGGTGCCACGGAACACGCCGGTGCCGACGAAGAGGACGAAGATGTTCACCACCTACGAGGACAGGCAGACTACGGTGTCGGTGATGGTGTTCGAGGGCGAGCGGAGCATGACCAAGGATAACCGGCTGCTTGGCAAGTTTGACCTCTCCGGGATCACGCCGGCGCCGAGGGGCACGGCGCAGATCGAGGTGACCTTCGAGGTGGACGTGAACGGCATCCTCCACGTGCGGGCGGCAGACAAGGGCACGGGCAGGTCGGAGAAGATCGAGATCACCAGCGCCGCCGACCGTAGCATCACCCAGGAGGAGATCGAGCGCATGGTGCGCGAGGCGGAGGAGTTCGCCGAGGAGGACCGGATGGTGAGGGAGAAGGTGGACGCGCGGAACAAGCTGGAGGCGTACGTGTACAATGTCAAGACGACAGTGGACGGCGAGATGGGGCGGAGGGTGGACGGTGGCAACAAGGACAGGGTGGAGGAGGCGGTGAGGGAGGTCAGCGAGTGGCTCGACACCAGCCCGGACGCCGAGAAGGACGACTATGTGGAGAAGCTCAAGGAGCTGGAGGATGTCTGCAACCCTATCTTTGCAGCGGCCTACCAAAAGTCCGGCGGCGGTCATCAGGACGCGGCTGACGAGGACGACGAGCTCTAGAATTTTAGATACCTTTAGAATTTCAGTTAACAGTAAGTAGCTTTAGTCTTCTAATTTCTTGTTTTTATAGCTTGTAAGATTATGACTTTCATGTACTAGCAGTTTTTGTTCATATTATCCATCAAAGCCAATCAAATTGGTTTACGCTACGTAACTGATGACTGGACAGCCAAATATTGATGCTACGCAGCCATATTTCATCAGCCTGTAACATAATCTGAAATATTTCCCGGCAAAAATAGAGAAGAATCAGACGATTTACAAAACATCATCATCAGAAAGTAATCACGAGCACTGTAGTAAGATGATAGACATAACTTGCAGAATTTTGTAACCACAGACCGCACATGCTTCAGATCAAACGACACGGAAACAACAGATCTTGTGTTTGCAGCAAAACTTGCAAGGCCCTTATGCGGTTATGTACAGCTGCTGCTGTCAGAGTTCATATCATACAAGAATGTTACAGTGTGCAACTTTACTCCCCAGACATGCTTCAAATTTTGGGCCCATTCCAGAGTGACAGACCGCTGAGTGAAGCCACAACTGCGGAGCCTGGGCGCTGATCCTCGCCGGCACACGAACAGCAGCAGCTCTCTCAATATCCGGCGCAACCTTATAAGCTGCTCTTCTTTACACCTTCCAGAACTTCCAGCAGTCCAAGGCCATCCAAGCATAGGTTCTGACTTGGCCCTCGACACGTTCCTGATCAGATATTTGCAGTTCTTCCTTGTTCAAAGCTCCAGCACGAGGCTAAAAGGTCATCACCATTCATCTTGTGTTGCCCTGTTGTTTCTTAGCCAATGCGAGGACTTTAGCCAAGTTTGATTTGGCAGCATCAAGCAAGTCATCGGATTGCACAGCTTTCTCAAAGCAGCCTATAGCATCCTCCAGACGGCCCTCAGCGACATATACGAGACCCAGGTTGTTGTTGGCGGGTGCATATCCAGGACAAATTTCCAAAGACCTCGATAACATCTTTCTTGCAAGTTCATACAGCTTGTGCTGCCGATAAAGAATTCCTAGATTAGAGAGGATTGCGTGTGTTTGCTGGCCTGAAGATAGCACTAGCGCCCGTTTGTACACAGTTTCCGAGGACGGATCGTCTGATAACTGCAACGCAATACCTGCGTAAGCAGCCATGTTAAGGTGCATAGACATTAGTCATGAAGTTAAATTATAGACAAATATATTTGGGGAACTTTAGTAGATCGACGGTATGGTGGTTAAGCTCCTCTGTTCATAGTAACAACTTTGAGCATTGGTTGACTGATTTGATAAATTGGTAAAATGAGAAGATGACTGGAACTTGAACCAATTACATTAACAAAAAAACTCTAGGTAGCTCATCTAAGCCATATGGCAATCACAATGCATAACAAATACAAATATAATCAGAATTCCACTGGCTTGTTTACTCAAGATATAGCTCAAAACTTACCAAGATTAGACCAAGCATAACTGCAATCTGGCGAACGAGCTATTGCAGCTTTGAGAAAATTTACAGATCGACTAAACTGAGTAGTGCAAATATTATATAGACCAAGTTGATGCCATTGAACAGCATCATCTGGGTCCTCTTGGATTGCCTGCAAAGAAGATGCCAAATAAGAATATAATGTCTCGCTGCTTTCCAGTGCCTAGAATTTGCACTTTTCAGTTCAAACTGAAGTGAATGGCTTTATCTGGGTGATAGTTTGTGAAACATTACCTGCTTTAGCGTATAAAGAGCTCGCTCTTCTGCCTCATTTAGAACGGCCTGTTCACCATCATAAGCAGCTGGAATTTCATGTTGCGCCCTGTGAGCCATTGCCAACCCTGCCCATGCGATTGGTGCATCAACTGCTGACAGGTCTCCTTCTTTTAGAACCGTTGCCATCTCAGTTGCAGCCCAGACAAGCTGCTCATCAGAACATTGCGACCTTACAGCATCTCTGATACGGTGAACTGCAATTGCATACCGACCAGGCATATGATTGGGTTCAAATTTTGCCGCCTGAAAAGCATAGAAACAAAGTTTATGTCATCTCTGCTTTGTCCCATTTACCAAGCCATCGGCAAACTTTGTCACAAAGACTTGCAACATTTGGGTCATCTAGTACCAAGAACAAAAAGTATTTCATGGGTATTGAATAGCTTCAGGGATTGGCAATGTTGGAGCTGGAGGGGAACTGGCTGGTGGAAGAGTTTCATGTTGGCTATTGTAGATTGGACCTAAGTTTCTAGACCACAAACTCAGTGATAAGACGCAGTCAGGATCCGCAGTTTAAACCAAATAAAACAAATTGGAGGATCTGAGCCTGGTCAGTTGAGGTGTTAAACATGGCACCCACCCAAAAAAATCTAGCTAATAATTCTAATATAACAAGTGGGCAATATCATATCTCCTGGACAGCACAAGCAGTAACTTTATAATGCCGTATTGTCGCACCTAGTAATGACACTTCTGCACAAAGTTTGTTCAATAGCTAGAATAGTGTCAAATAGAGAAAGCAGGTAGACAATTTTAACATAATAATGGCAAACAAACATAAAGAAACAATGCCAAACTGTTTGTATTTTAATCTATGAACTAGTGAACCTACAGAGGTTGGCCAGGCAAGTCATGACTTACAAGGACTCTGGTAATCGTGTAAAGTCACTTAGAAGAAAATAGATGCAGCAAAGAATTAATGATTACAATGGTGTTGTCATCAGAATAGTTTCCCTGTGTCGACAATACCAATTTATGCTAAATATGTATACATGACAGCTAATTTGGACAATAGTAAGTTGTTCAAACAATATTGTTAATAATAAGAAAGTTAACAATGTTGTTACCTGCTCCAAACACCTCTTTGAATTTCTATGTTCACCAACCATGTGATATGCATTTGCAAGATTTACCCATACAGATGCAGCCTTAGGATCAGACCTCACAGCTGCAAGTAAGCATTCCTTTGCAACACCTAAGGCTTCTTTCTGGTGCAGACAAGACCCTGCACCTACAGCACCAGACTCCCCTGCTATGCAACAGTTTATTAGCAAGCAACTAAAGGAAATATCCACTCACCAAAATGCCCCTAAAAGTAATATCCACCTAATGAAGACAAACTTCATACTAATTTGGCAACCGGCCAGCTTTAAGATAAGATATGAAAAGACTAAGGAAGAAGAAAAATATGGCAAAACAAGTTGCTAGTGCATGTACCTGCAGCCAAAGATCCATATTTACATAGAAGGAGAGCTCCATAGTTCACCAGAGCAGCTGGATGGTTTTGATCTTTCAAAACCAGCTCTTGAAAGCATTTTGCGGACAGCTCTAGATTCCCACTAGAAAATGATAGAAGATTAACAGGGTGAAACAAGGAAAGGAAATTGAAATGGCATTTCACGGTTCACACCTTTGAATATATGCAACACCAAGATTGGCAAGCGAGTCCAAGTAATCTGGAGCAACAGTCGTGAGAGTAGAAAAAACTGAGATGGCACTCTGGACAGGGTTAACCGTCAGGTAGTATTCCAAGACATTTCACTTTAGACACTGCCGTGTGATGGATGGAAAGAATTGCAACATGATCAGCATATTGGTACCTGGATTTGACTACCGCGAAGAAGAACTAAACCGAGAATATTCCAAACAGCTGCCTGCCTAGGGTCCAATTCAACTGAACTCTTTAGCTTAACAAGGATTTCATCCAGTTCACCAGTGTCAAGCTCTTCATCAAAACTATCACCCATGCTTGCTTGCAAAATACACTGCATGAGAAACATAGTTAAGTCAAGGGGGGAGGGAGGAGTAAACTTTTATTATTAAATAAGCAGACAAAGTAAGAGTCGCAAGAAAACAAAAACCGAAGTGTAAATAAGGTAAGTCTCATTGTGCAGGCTCATCAACCTGAGCATGGTGAATCCTCACTGATGAGAGTAAATCAGGCCTCCGCACTTCATGCTCATCTTGTAGCAATATTTCAGATGACTTTTCATATGCTAATATTGCCTGGGAGATTAAAGGAACTGATTAAGCTTGATCCATATGCTACATAGTTCAACTTTTCAAAGTGAATGACCATTTACCTTCTGGGGCTGACCAAGCCTTTGGTACATCAAACCCAACATAAAATGGGCATGGGCATTCTTAGGCATCTTCCGGGCAACATGAACTAAAGCCTGGAAAAGGAAGATTAAGCTCCTAACAACATTTATACTGAGCACTATCATTTATATAATCAACTTACACAACATCAAGGCATTGTGATGACAACACCGTGGTTCATACGATATTAAGTTGCAGACAGAAAACATGATTATAAAATGGTCACTAGTGGCATTAGGACCAGTAACTCACAGCTTTCAGGTTGCTAACTTTCTCCTCACGTGAAACAGAAGCCCCTTGAAAATGTTGCTCAGCGTCTGTTTACAATGAATCATAAGTAATCGATTCAAAACAGCAAAAAATACTTCCATGGGGTCACATGTCATTTAGCATGCCTCACCTTCGCATTCAACAGTATCAGGGTCCTTCGCTGCAATTGCGTTTTTCGTCAACCCACCCTCCTCGTTACAACTCCTGAAAGGAAAATCTATGCCTAAGAGCTCAACAGGGAATCAGTAAAATTACCAAGCAAGTGATCAAAAGGTTATATAGTGTTGAACTGCGTGCTAATCCTGGGACTGCTAGCTAAATTTGTAACTTCACTGGGTGAGCATGTGCAAAAATTCAGCACCCTATGTACAGCAGTCGTGTCGAATTCAGCACAACTCGACAGGGAAGTTTCATGCTATGGCGGAATCACCATCCTACAGATGCAAAATCA
Organism: Avena sativa; assembly: GCA_916181665.1. Lineage (NCBI taxonomy): Eukaryota > Viridiplantae > Streptophyta > Magnoliopsida > Poales > Poaceae > Avena > Avena sativa. The sequence goes on from OV702296.1 coordinate 414,663,518, forward strand.
AATCCTAGGTTACGACTTAGGACAGACACGAAACGCCCAATTCCGAACTATTTGCAGGGGCCACGAGCGCACAAGTAGCAGGAGTCCAGCAGTCAGATCGAATAAGAAATTCACACTCCTACCTGGTGGAGGAGTCTAGGGCGGCAACCGGAACTGCTGCTGCGGCGGCGGCGGCGACGGCGCCGGCGATGGCGGGGTTTGGTTTGGGGGTTGGCGGGCGGTCCTCTCCGTCGCTCTCCGGCGGGTCGACGTTGAGGTCGGCGAGCATCATCGCCCTCGGTGGCGGCGGAGGCTGGGCCTCCGGCATCGCCTCCGTCCGGGTCTCCGGCGAGCTGAGTGTGGGGGTTTTGTGAGCTCCGGTGTCCGGATGCGCTGCGGGGTACTACTGGCGAAGTATAGCAACGAACTTCCTTTTCTGCGAACGAGGCCTGCCCGGGTCTGCGGTACATCGCCGTGGACTGACTGATACTGTTACAGTTACAGCCTGCGCTAATGGCCCGGAGCTCTTCTTTTTGTCAAGGTCTGGCCCAGATTAGATAAGGCCAACGTACTCTTCGGAGCAAGATATGGATTCGATCTCTGAGGTCCAGATACATCAAGCTTGTCCTAAAAACATCTAAAAAAAAAACTTGTCCTAAAAAAATCGTTACGTTAGTGATCAGCATTCAGCGATAATGAGCCCTAAAATCAAGCTTGTTTCCAAACCTCTAAATCTGAGTATATTGTTTCCTTACAATCGTATTTTGCTTGCCCCGCAAAAAAGGCCCTCCTTCGATTTTCTCCATAAAAAATGGGCTAGTTTTGAAAATTTAACCATCCAAACATCACATCGGAGTCCTCTTTCCCACTAGATCAGACGTTGGAGGACAAGATTGCCGTCAAGAATAGTGCGAGAAATTGGATGTCACCATGGCCAACCGAAGGGCACTTGTTCAAGCGCTTCTCACATTTCAGGCAATCTAGAACCACTTCGCTTGATTTGCCAAAATAGGTTGTTAAAAAAGATCAATGTGCTTCTTCGTGCATACATTTGGGCGGGATGCGACAAGGTCACTGTCAAAAAATGTTAATTAGGATGTTATTTGTTGGCCAACAAAGTTTGGAGGTTTTGGGTTCATGTACCTTGAAAAATCCGCTTCCTCTGTGAAGCTTTGTGGGATTTGGCACGAATGGGTGAACTACTCCAAACCTTGGTTTGGTCTTGGGAATCCTTCCGATGATCAAGATAGGGAGCTCTTTGTCGCAGCCACGGTAGTTTCAGTAGTAGATGGTAACAAAACAAATTCTGGACATATACGTAGTTTAAAAAAAACTCAAAAACAGTACTTCTAGATGGTACACGGCCTATGAACCTTGCTAAAAAAAAGAGCTTACAGGAGGAAAATACTCCGTTTCAAGCTGAATTGGAAGGCCTCGCACCCACCTCCTTGCTTGGTTCATAATGCAAATTAGGATTTTTTTTCCGATAAAGGGCTATTACATCCGGTCTTTGCATAACTAAGATGCACACAGCTGAAAAAGTCCACAGATCAAAACGGAGAAAAAAGACGAATTACATATCATAGTGAAAAATTGTAAAACACCTAAGGTGTTGAAGGAGGGCCTTGACACAGAGATTATGCTACCATCCATGACGGTAAATAAATCCCACGCCGTATCCTTTAGCCACGTATACACCTCCGTAAAAAGATCGTGATACTCCACGATGTAGGGCTGACCAAGAACGTAGAGTATTGGTACACCGGTAAATGACCTGCAAAAGAGAATAATTTATATCGATAAACACTTTTTCATTTCTACATAGTCATAGCGATCATATAATGGCAATAGCTCCAACCCTGAGTAGTAACTTATACTTGTGATCAATACCATGTAACCAATTTCCAAATATGCTGGCAATACTACGTGGTGGATAGAAGCGTGAAGCTGCTTGGTAACTAACCATATAGACCTAGTAAAATTGCATCATAAAACAAGTATCTGATTGTCTCATCATGATGACAGAACACGCATGAAGGATTCCCATGCCAATTCTGTCTAATAAGATTATCTTTAGTAAGAATAATTCCTTGACGAAGATATCAAGCAAAAAACTTGTTTTTCAGAGGTATTTTGGTCTTCCAGATCATCCTATTATCCAAAACAGGTATGACTGGTTGGACTAGTGCATTGTATAGGAAACTAACAGAGAATGAACAAATCTTACTTAAATTCCAACGAAATTCATCAGGCCTAGGTAGGGATGGCAGTGGGGCCCAAAAACCGCAAACCCGACGGGTACCCGTCTTAAATGGGGAGGGTTTGGTAAAAAGTTAAACCCTTCAAGTCTAACGGGGCGGTGATACATTGCAAATGTATATATAATTTTTGATGTTCCATGTTTAGTTTTATCCACTTTCTTGTGTTTTGTTCCAACTTTAGAGTACTTTTCATATGATTTCTTGGACTAACCTATTAACAAGAGCCATAGTGCCAGTTGCCTGTTTTCTGCTGTTTTTGGTTCCAGGAAAGTCAGAAAATGAATATTCTCGGAATTGAACGGGACAAAAGCCAAAGTTCCTATTTTTCCGGAAGGGATCATGTGCCAGAATATGAGACAGAGAAGGGCTAGGGAACCACCACACCACCTGGCCGCGCGGCCAGGCCTAGCCCGCGCTAGGGGGTGGTGTGGCCGCTCCCGGCACCCCCTCGGCCTCTCCTTCCGCCTATAAGTTGCCCTCGGGACGAAAACCCTAAGTACCCGATCAAAAATCCACGAAAGAGTCTGTAGCCACTGTCATCTCCATCCCTAGACCGGGAGGAATCTGAAGCTCTTCCTGGCACCCTGCCGGAGAGGGGAATTCACCCTGGAGGCCTTCTTCATCACCATGCAAGCCTCCGGTGTGATGCGTGAGTAGTTCATCCTTGGACTACGGATCCATGTAGTAGCTAGATGGCTGGTTTCTCCTCCTTTGTGCTTTCATGTTTAGATCTTGTGAGCTCCGTTCATGATCAAGATCATCTATTTGTAATCCATACATGTTGTGTTTGCGGGGGTCCGATGGATATTGAGATGCTATTTTAGATTGATTATTGATTCTATCATGTCTTTGTTATTTGAGATCTTGCATGCTTTCCGTTGTTAGTAGCTATCTTGGCCAAGTAGATGCTAGCAACTCCAAGAGTTAGTATTTATGCTCGATAGTGGGTTCATGCCTCTGGTAATCTGGGGAAGTGACAGAAATCTCTAAGGTACTAGATGTGTTGTTGCTACTAGGGAGAAAACAACGATCCTTTGTTCATAGAACAATTGTATTGTTTACTTTACACGCAGTTCGTAAAGCAATAATCTGTTGCTTGCAACTTACTACTGGAGGGGGTTCGGATGATAACCTGAAGGTGGATTATTAGTCATAGATGCAGTTGGATGGCGGTCTATGTATTATGTTGTAATGCCCAATCAAGTCTCAAAGGAGTCAAGATGATTAGTATATGCATGTATTGCTTTCTCGATGTTTGTCAATTGCCCCGCTATAATTTGTTCACCCAGCATGTTATCTATCTAAGGAGAGCCACCTCTAGTGAACTATGGATCCCGGTCCTTTACTTTACATACAATCTACAATCTTTTACTGCTTTGTGTTTACTTTCTGCAAACTTTTACTTCTTTCCATTCGATACGTTTAATCCTTTGTTTTCCGCAAAACACGGTGAGATTGACAACCTCATCGCAAGTTGGGGACAAACTTCTGTGGTTGTGTTGTGTAGGTCTCCATGTTGCTACTAGCACCGATAGTGCGCCCTGCCAAAGCTCAGCTAGTAACACCTTTGGGGTGTTTCCTTGCTCCTACTGGTTCGATTAAACCTTGGTCTCATAAATGAGGGAAAACTTGCTGTTGTGCTCATCATACCTTCCTCTTGGGGTTCCCAACGAGCTCTACATCAACCACGAGCCAGCAAAGATTTTTACAAGGGGAGTCCCTCATAACCAATCTCTTTACTTTATTGTTTTTGTTTTGCTTAGTTTCTTTTTGCTTTGTTTGCTTGTTTTGTTCTTAAAAAAACACAAAAAAATAGTTTTGCTTGTTTGCTTTCTTATTTGAAAAACACAAAAAAATTAAGTCTCCTTTAGTAGTCACCTCTCCCTTAGCTCACCATGTTGATCCCTACTTTCACCCTGAAAGACCTTCCAATTGGTAGTGGTTCTATAATTGGGAAAGATAACATTGAAGAATTCTTTAATCATGTTAGTAAGCATGAAGATACTGAGGATAGATCCCTTGTAGAACTTGCTCCAAACTATGAGATTGCTGCAACTTCTTTAATTCACATGTTATAAGCTAGGTTTGTTAACCTCAACCCCTTAATGCAAGTAATGTTTCTTAAGCTTAAAGAAATTGAAGACCCTAAAAAGAGGGATTTTATTCTAGAAACTTTGTTTAAGGAGTTCTATGATGTTGCCAAAGAAGCTAGAAAAGTTTTTGAACGTTTTAATATGCTAGGCTCATGTGTAGATGTGGTTGGTACACGAGAAAATATGAACAAAACCGAACCTAATGGGGAGGAACCTAAGATACCAATACCCTTCAAACTAGTAGCAATACATGATGCCGTAGAAAAGAATCTTGATTGGATTGTTCCTGCAAACCCTTTTGATGAGAATAGTGAACCTAAGAGCATTGAGAGAGGATCCTCTAGAACTTACTTGGATGATATACCTTGCCTTGTTGAAAATATTTCTGGTATTGATCTTAATGCTTCTTCATTTGAGAACACTTGATTCTTTCTTTGCTTCTTATGCCTAACTTAAAGGCGTTAAAGAAAAGTACTTGTTGGGAGATAACCCAAGAGTTTTATATGAGTCTTGGAAGTTATTACCTCTGTAATAACCTCTCCTTATCCTTTTTATTTGCTTTTTGTGCCAAGAGTAACCTCTAATGAGAGTGAAGTAATGATTGGGAAAGTTGCTGTCCCGAAACAGATTTCTGTGCTTCACCGTAAAAATTCCTAAGAGAGCTCATGCTATAATTGTGTTTATGATCCCAAGAGGCAATAATAAAAGTAGTTATTATTATATCTTTGTGTTTATGATGAATGTTTACATCCCATGCTATAATTGTATTATAAGGAAACACTAATACATGTGTGTTTTGTAAACATAAAAGAGTCCCTACTAAGCCTCTTGTTGAACTAGCTTGTTGATTAATAGATGATCATGGTTTCCTGATCATGGACATTGGATGTCATTAATAACAAGGTTATATCATTAGGAGAATGATGTGATGGACACACACCCATAGTAAGCGTAGCATAAGATCAAGTCATTAAGTTCGTATTGCTATAAGCTTTCAAATGCATAGTAACCTAATCCTTCGACCATGAGGTTATGTTAATCACCATCACCGGATGGGTACTTTGATGACATCAAACACCGCTTCGTAACTGGGTGGTTATAAAGGTGTCATTGGGTATTCTGAAAGTATGTGTTGAAGCGCATGGACCAAGATTGGGATTTGTCCATCCATCTGACGGATAGATATGCTCTGGGCCCTCTCGGTGGAATGTCATCTAGTTAGCTTGCAAGCATGTGACTAGGTCACAAGGGATGAATAACATGGAGCGAGTAAAGAGTACTTATCAGTAACGAGGTAGAACTAGGTATGGAGATACCGACGATAAAACCTCGGATAAGTAGAGTATCGCGTGACAAAGGGAATTGGTTTCGTATGTTAATGGTTCTATCGATCATGAAGTCATCGTTGAGTATGTGGGAGCCATTATGGATCTCCAGATCCCGCTGATGGTTATTGATCGGAGAGGTGTCTTCATCATGTCTGCGTATTCACGAACCGTAGGGTGACACACTTAAGGTTCGAAGTTGTTTTAAGTAGATATGGAATATGCGTTGGAGACCGAATGTTGTTCGGAGTCTCGGATTGGATCCGGGACATCACGAGGAGATCCGAAATTGTCCAGAGAATGAGATTCATATATTGGGGATCATTTTCTAAGTTAGGAAATGTTCCGGAGTATTTGTATGGGGATTCTAGAAGGTTTCAGAATGTTCCGGAAGGTTCTAGAAGATTTCTTGGAGTTTGCTTGAAAACCAAGAAAGGGTCAAGGAATCCTTGTGGGGCAAGACAAGGATTCGTGGGGGAGTAGGACTCTCCCCCACCTCCTTGATCCGCCGGCCAAGGGAGAGGGGAGTCCTACAAGGACTCGACCTCCCCATGGCGCCTCCCTCCTTTAAATAGAGGGGTGGAGGCGCCACCCCCTGGCCCCCTCCACTCCAAACCCTAGCCGCCGCCTCTCTCCTCCTCCTTCCCTCTGCTCAGGCTTAGGCGAAGCCCTGCAGAATTCTCTACTCCACCACCACCACACCGTCGTGCTGCTGGGATTCTGTGGAGAAGATCTACTACCTCTGCTGCTCGCTGGAACGGGGAGAGGAAGGTCTGCTTCGACTCCGCACGTGTGACCGACTGCGGAAGCGCTGCCGGAACGCGGCGCCGGAAGGATCGTCCACACGATCTTGAGATCGGCAATTGATCGACTACATCAACCACGAGATCCAATCTCGTAACGCTTTCGGATCTACGAGGGTTAGTACAGATCTATCTCGTTGCACATGTCTAATAGATTAGATCTTGGCTTTTATCTAGATTAGATCTGGGTTTTGTTCGTTCTAGCGGTAGAAATTTTTTGTTTTCCATGCTACGAACCCATCAGTGGTATCAGAGCCATATCTATGCGTAGATCTGTTGCACGAGTAGAACATAATGGTTTTGTGGGCGTTGGTGCTCGTGCCGTCTTTTGCTTTGTGTACTTTGCATCTTGCGGTATGGTGGGATGAAGCGGCTCGGGCTAACCTTACATGTCATCGCACATAAGACTTGCTCCACGCTTGACGTGTAACTTGCTTTGCACAAGTGGCTTTGCGGGTGTCTGTCTCTCCCACCATAGTATAGATCCAATTTACACTTTGCACTTGATAACACTTGTATCAACGTTGTGGTTCAGTTTCGTAGGTAAGATCCGTTCTTATTCGAAAGCCCCAAACCACGTAAAACATGCAAAGAAAATTAGAGGCGTCTAACTTGTTTTTGCAGGGGTTTTGTGATGTGATATGGCCATCATGTGATTGTGATTATATTTGATGTATGCAATGATCCTTGTTGTAATATGGCAACCGGCAGGAGCCTAATGGTTGTCTTTAATTCTGTTAAGACCTGCGTGTCTATTCATCTTGTAATAGCTTTATTCGAAGTAGTTGTAATAGTTTCTAGTGATGATGGACAACCATGAAGCGGCGCCACTGATCTTGACGCAATGCTGGTGATGGTGGAGATCATGTCCGTGCTTTGGAGATGGAGGTCAAAGGCATAAGAAGAAAGGGCCATACCATATCACACTAATTATGAATTGCCTGTGATGTTAATCCTTTATGCATCTTGTATTGCTTAGATCGCGACGATAGCATTATAAGATGATCCCTCTCACTAAATATCAAGTAATAAAAGTGTTCGTCCTTAGTTGGCACCGTTGCTAAGACTCGTCGTTTCGAAGCATATCGTGATGATCGGATGTGATAGATTCTACGTGTGCATACAATGGGTGCAAGCCAGATTTGCACATGCGGAAACTAAGGTTAATCTTGACGAGCCTAGCATGTACAGACATGGTCTCGGAACACGGAATACCGAAAGGTAGAGCATGAATCATATAAGTGATATGATGAACATGAAGATTGTTCGCCGATGAAACTATATCTTCTCTCGTGAAGATCGGACTTGGTGTAGTGGACTTGGTTCGTTTAATCACTAAGACAATGTGAGGGATGTTGTTTTGAGTGGGAGTTCACCTAGTTAATTTAAGAATTAAAATTGAACTCAGTTTATCATAAACTTAGTCTAAACTACTTGCAAATTTGTTGTAGATTAAGGCGAATCTCTCCATCAATTTCAATGCGTTCCTAGAGAAAGAAAAGCTTAAGAACAATGGAAGCAACTTCATGGACTGGCTCCGTGGTCTGAAGATTGTCCTTAGGGCTGGTCAGATGACCTATGTGCTCGAAGCACTGCTAGGTGACCCACCTACAGAAGATGCCACCGATGACGTAAAGAATGTTTACGCCACTCGGAAAAATCATTACTCCACAGTTCAGTGTGCCATCTTGTATGGTTTAGAAACGGAGCTCCAGAAGCGTTTTGAGCACCACGACCCGTTTGAGATCATTAAGGAGCTCAAGCTCATTTTTGAGACTACGTGGTCGTGGAGAGCTATGAGGCCTCCGAAAAGTTCTTTACCTGTAAAATGGAAGAGGGAAGCTTCATTAGCGAGCACGTGCTCACCATGTCTGGGCACGCAAACAAGCTCCAAGAATTGGGGATAACGATTCCTAATGAGTTAGGGATTCACCGTGTCCTCCAATCACTACCACCGAGTTATAAGAACTTTGTGATGAACTACAATATGCACTGCATGAACAAGACGTTACCTGAACTATCGTCCATGCTGAAAACTGCTGAAGTGGCGATCAAGAAGGAGCACCAAGTGTTGATGGTCAATAAGACCACCAATTTCAAGAAACAGGGCAAGCCTAAGAAAAAGGGCAACTTCAAGAAGGACGGTAAGAAAGCTGCCGCACCTGCTAAGAAGCCCAAGGCTGGTCCTAAGCCTGAAACTGAATGCTTCTACTGCAAGGGTGCTGGTCACTAGAAGCGTAACTGCCCCAAGTACCTGGCGGATCTGAAGAACGGCAACATCAAGAAGAAAGGTATATTCGATATACATGTTATTGATGTGTATCTTACTAGTAATCATAGTAGTGCCTGGGTATTTGATACTGGTTCGGTTGCTCATATTTGTAACTCGAAACAGGAGCTGCGGAATAAACGAAGACTGGCGAGAGACGAGGTGACGATGCGCGTTGGAAATGGCTCCAAGGTTGATGTGATCGCCGTCGGCACGCTCCCTCTACATCTACCTTCAGGATTAGTTTTAAATTTAAATAATTGTTAGTTGGTGCCTACGTTAAGCATGAACATTATATCTGGATCTTGTTTATTGCGAGACGGTTACTCTTTTAAGTCTGAGAATAAAGGTTGTTCGATTTATATGAGTAATATCTTTTATGGTAATGCACCTGAGATGAATGGTTTATTCTTATTGAATCTCGATTGTAGTGATACACATGTTCACAACATAGATGCTAAACGAATAAAATTGAATGATAATTCTACATACATGTGGCACTGTCGTCTTGGTCACATTGGAGTGAAGCGTATGAAGAAACTCCATTCTGATGGACTTCTTGAATCACTTGATTTTGAATCACTTGAAAGATGTGAAGCATGTCTAATGGGAAAAATGACTAAGACTCCATTCTCTGGAATAATGGAGCGAGCTACAAACTTATTGGAAATAATACATACCGATGTGTGCGGTCCAATGAGTATAGCATCGCGTGGTGGATATCGTTATGTTCTCACTTTCACGGATGACTTAAGTAGATATGGGTATATCTACTTTATGAAACATAAGTCCGAAACTTTTGAGAAGTTTAAGGAATTTCAAAGTGAAGTGGAAAATCATCGTAACAAGAAGATTAAGTTTCTGCGTTCTGACCATGGAGGTGAATATCTAAGTTATGAGTTTGGCATGCATTTAAAGAAATGTGTAATACTTTCGCAGTTGACACCACCGGGAACACCACAACGTAATGGTATGTCCGAACGTTGTAATCGAATTCTCTTAGATATGGTTCGGTCTATGATGTCTCTTACAGATTTACCGCTATCGTTTTGGGGCTATGCATTAGAGATAGCCGCATTCACTTTAAATAGGGCACCATCTAAATCCGTTGAAACGACACCGTACGAATTGTGGTTTGGTAAGAAACCTAAGTTGTCGTTCCTTAAAGTTTGGGGTTGCGAAGCGTATGTAAAGAAGTTACAACCTGATAAGCTTGAACCCAAAGCAGAGAAATGCGTCTTCATAGGATACCCTAAAGAAACAATTGGGTATACCTTCTATCATAGATCCGAAGGCAAAGTTTTCGTTGCCAAGAATGGATCCTTTCTTGAGAAGGAGTTTCTCTCGAAGGAAGTGACTGGAAGGAAAGTAGAACTCGACGAGGTTATTGAACCTTCTCTCGGAGTTGAGAGTAGCGCAGCACCGGAAGATGTTTTTGTGTCGCCTGCACCAATTGGAGAGAAAGCTCATGATGGTGATCATGAAACTTCGAACGAAGTTGCTAGTAAACCTCGCAGGTCAACGAGAGTTCGTACCACTCATGATTGGTATGACTCTGCTTTGAACGTCATGTTGGTGGACAACACTGATGACCCTGCGACATATGAAGAAGCTATGGTGAGCCCAGATTCCGACAAATGGCTAAAAGCCATGAAATCCGAAATGGGATCCATGTACGAAAACCAAGTGTGGACTTTGGTGGACTTACCGGATGGCCATAAGGCTGTCGAGAACAAATGGATTTTCAAAAGAAAAACAGATGCTGATGGTAATGTTACCGTCTATAAAGCTCGACTTGTCGCGAAAGGGTTCCGACAAATTCAAGGAGTTGACTACGATGAGACTTTCTCACCAGTAGCAAAGCTAAAGTCTGTGAGGATCTTTTTGGCAATCGCTGCATATTTCGATTATGAGATTTGGCAGATGGATGTCAAAACAGCGTTCCTTAATGGAGACATTGAGGAAGAGTTGTATATGGTACAACCCAAAGGTTTTGTCGATCCTAAAGATGCTAACAAGGTATGCAAACTTCAGCGTTCCATTTATGGACTGAAGCAAGCATCCCGGAGTTGGAATCAACATTTTGATAAGGTAATCAAAAACTTTGGATTTATACAAACTTATGGAGAAGCTTGTATTTACAAGAAAGTGAGTGGGAGCTCTGTAGCATTCCTAGTACTATATGTAGATGGCATATTGTTGATTGGGAATGATATAGGACTTCTTAATAGCGTCAAAACCTATTTGAATAATAGTTTTTCAATGAAGGATCTTGGCGAAGTGGCATATATTCTAGGCATCAAGATTTATAGAGATAGATCAAGATGCCTAATAGCGCTTTCACAAAGTACATACCTAGACAAAGTTCTAAAGAAGTTTAGAAGGAAGAGAGCAAGAAAGGGTTCGTGCCCATGTTGTCAGGTAAGACCTTGAGTAAGACTCAAAGTCCGGCTACGGCAGAAGATAGAGAAAAGATGAATAATATTCCCTATGCCTCGGCCATATGTTCTATCATGTATGCACGCTGTGTACAAGACCGGATATAGCACATGTTGTTAGTTTGACTAGCAGATATCAAAGTGATCCTGGAATGGAGCACTGGATAGCGGTCAAGAATATCCTAAAGTACCTGATAGGACTAAGGATATGGTTCTTTCTTATGGAGGTGATGAACAGCTTGTTGTAAACGGTTACACTGATGCTAGTTGGAACACCAATCCAGATGACTCGAAGTCACGGTCTGGATACGTATTTATTTTGAATGGTGCTGCAGTGAGCTGGAGGAGTGCCAAGCAAAGCGTTGTGGCGAAATCTTCAACTGAATCGTAATACATAGCTACTTCGAAGGCTGCACAAGAATCCATATGGATGAAGGAGTTCATTACTGAACTTGGTGTGGTTCCCAGTGCGTTGGACCCGATGGCCATCTACTGTGACAACACAAGTGCCATAGCTAATGCACAGGAGCCAAGGTCACATAGCAAGCTGAAGCACATCAAGCTACGTTTCCATGCTATTCGCGAGTATGTACGAGATGGTGACATAAAGATTTGCAAAGTACACACTGATCTGAATGTGGCAGATCCGTTGACTAAACCTCTCCCTAGAGCAAAGCATGACCAACACCAGAACGCCATGGGTGTTAGGTATATTACCATGTAATCTAGATTATTGACTCTAGTGCAAGTGGGAGACTATCGGAGATATGCCCAAGAGGCAATAATAAAAGTAGTTATTATTATATGTTTGTGTTTATGATGAATGTTTACATCCCATGCTATAATTGTATTATAAGGAAACACTAATACATGTGTGTTTTGTAAACATAAAAGAGTCCCTAGTAAGCCTCTTGTTGAACTAGCTTGTTGATTAATAGATGATCATGGTTTCCTGATCATGGACATTGGATGTCATTAATAACAAGGTTATATCATTAGGAGAATGATGTGATGGACACACACCCATAGTAAGCGTAGCATAAGATCAAGTCATTAAGTTCGTATTGCTATAAGCTTTCAAATGCATAGTAACCTAATCCTTCGACCATGAGGTTATGTTAATCACCATCACCGGATGGGTACTTTGATGACATCAAACACCGCTTCGTAACTGGGTGGTTATAAAGGTGTCATTGGGTATTCTGAAAGTATGTGTTGAAGCGTATGGACCAAGATTGGGATTTGTCCATCCATATGACGGATAGATATGCTCTGGGCCCTCTCGGTGGAATGTCATCTAGTTAGCTTGCAAGCATGTGACTAGGTCACAAGGGATGACATAACATGGAGCGAGTAAAGAGTACTTATCAGTAACGAGGTAGAACTAGGTATGGAGATACCGACAATCAAACCTCGGATAAGTAGAGTATCGCGTGACAAAGGGAATTGGTTTCGTATGTTAATGGTTCTATCGATCACGAAGTCATCGTTGAGTATGTGGGAGCCATTATGGATCTCCAGATCCCGCTGATGGTTATTGATCGGAGAGGTGTCTTCATCATGTCTGCGTATTCACGAACCGTAGGGTGACACACTTAAGGTTCGAAGTTGTTTTAAGTAGATATGGAATATGCGTTGGAGACCGAATGTTGTTCGGAGTCTCGGATTGGATTCGGGACATCACGAGGAGATCTGGAATTGTCCGGAGAATGAGATTCATATATTGGGGATCATTTTCTAACTTAGAAAATGTTCCGGAGTATTTTTATGGGGATTCTAGAAGGTTTCGGAATGTTCCGGAAGGTTCTAGAAGATTTCTTGGAGTTTCCTTGAAAACCAAGAAAGGGTCAAGGAATCCTTGTGGGGCAAGATAAGGATTTGTGGGGGAGTAGGACTCTCCCCCACCTCCTTGATCCGCCGGCCAAGGGAGAGGGGAGTCCTACAAGGACTCGACCTCCCTATGGCGCCTCCCTCCTTTAAATAGAGGGGTGGAGGCGCCACCCCCTGGCCCCCTCCACTCCAAACCCTAGCCGCCGCCTCTCTACTTCTCCTTCCCTCTGCTCAGGCTTAGGCGAAGCCCTGCAGAATTCTCTACTCCACCACCACCACACCGTCGTGCTGCTGGGATTCCGTGGAGAAGATCTACTACCTCCGCTGCTCGCTGGAACGGGGAGAGGAAGGTCTGCTTCGACTCCGCACGTGTGATCGACTGCGGAAGCGCTGCTGGAACGCGGCGCCGGAAGGATCGTCCACACGATCGTGAGATTGGCAAGTGATCGACTACATCAACCACGAGATCCAATCTCGTAACGCTTTCGGAACTACGAGGGTTAATACAGATCTATCTCGTTGCACATGTCTAATAGATTAGATCTTGGCTTTTATCTAGATTAGATCTAGGTTTTGTTCGTTCTTGCGGTAGAATTTTTTTGTTTTCCATGCTACGAACCCATCAGGTGGATTATTAGTCATAGATAAAGTTGGATGACGGTCTATGTATTATGTTGTAATGCCCAATCAAGTCTCAAAGGAGTCAAGATGATTAGTATATGCATGTATTGCTTTCTCGGTGTTTGTCAATTGCTCCACTGTAATTTGTTCACCCAGCATGTTATCTATCTAAGGAGAGCCACCTCTAGTGAACTATGGATCCCGGTTCTTTACTTTACATACAATCTACAATCTTTTACTGCTTTGTGTTTACTTTCTGCAAACTTTTACTTCTTTCCATTCGATACGTTTAATCCTTTGTTTTCCGCAAAACACGGTGAGATTGACAACCTCATCGCAAGTTGGGGACAAACTTCTGTGGTTGTGTTTTGCAGGTCTCCACGTTGCTACTAGCACCGGTAGTGCGCCCTGCCAAAGCTCAGCTAGTAACACCTTTGGGGTGTTTCCTTGCTCCTACTGGTTCGATTAAACCTTGGTCTCATAACTGAGGGAAAACTTGCTGCTGCGCTCATCATACCTTCCTCTTGGGGTTCCCAACGAGCTCTACATCAACCACGAGCCAGCAAGCGGGTCTGGGGATGGCAAACCCGTACCTGCAGACCCGTAGACCCGCTCTAGGCCTTAATCCTATCCTAATAATCCTATGCCTAACCACCAGTCCCACGCAGCCACGCATGCACACAACACACATCACATGCACGCGATGGAATATGGAGTCCTGGAGACAACACACGCATGCATGCATCCGTTTCCATCAACCCCGTCCCAATATCCCATTATTTTCTTCCCGCATGCGCCAGCGTTGCTCCCGTCTCACGCGCTGGCGGGTACCCGTTGGGGCCCCAAACCCGGCCGGCTCATAGATCTGGTAAAAAATGAGACCTGACTAATTAAATGGGGCGGGTATGGGGGTGGCGGACCCGACCCCAAACCCGACGGCTGCCATCCCTAGGCCCAGGCGATAGTTGGACATCTGCTAAGCGATGCAACAATACGATCCAAGAGTCGAGTCTGGTTCTAATCAAATCTCTCCTGAAAGTCATGTTTGGAGGAAACAATTCCAACACGGTGGAAATTCATACTTATAAAGGACAATAGAATACAACACGGGATATTATTCAAGGAGCGTAGCATTACCTAGCCACTTATCCTCCAGAACCGTATATGAGACCCGTCCATAATAGAAAAAGATCCAAAACAGAAGAAAAAATTCTTCGTTGCCATCACACCGACCAAAAGTGAGAGTCACCAAGATTCTAAATAACTTGAGACAATGCCTTTGAACCAATGTATTTTCTTTTGAGAAGTGTTTGACATACACCATCTTCAGTTAGTAACTTGAAGAGCCATTTACCAAGTAGGGTTGAATTTTTTATCTCAAGATCATGAATACCCAACCCATCTTGATCTTTGGATCGGCATAGTACATTCTATTTAGCCAGCCGATATTTCCTTTTCTCACTGTCTCACTGTCAAAAGAATCTTGATAAAAAATAATTCAACCTTTGTAAGACTTCTTTTGAAAGTTGGAAGAATGATATTATATACAGTACCATATTACTTAGTACTGAATTAATGATCACCAAACTTTCTCCTAGGGAGAGCAGTTTACTTTTCCAACTACTTAATCTTTGTATTTCAAATTGGGGGAGAATTTCACTTTATGGACTCTACACCAACTAAAGATGCACACGACCTTTTAAGCATGAGTACCATGATTTTTAAATTTGGTAAAAGCAAGCATGTTCCTCGGGATAAATTGCATGAGTACCAAGAGAGCCTGATCCTCAAGTATAAATAGGAACCTTAATTCGCGTCCGTGAGGATTTGACCTTAGGTGTTGGGTTTGTACATCCAGCCCCCCAACCAGTTGAGCTAGACTCACTTTCCAAAAACAATGGAACTTCATTGATTCTAAACAATGGAAAATTAGGATTTGGATGGTAATTATGGGAAACCATGGCACTTTATTGATTCAAAACAATGTTTGGGATACAAAGACCAACAAGGGGTTCTAACAACCAAACCTGACGTCCAACAGAACTAGAAGTAGCAAAACATGCCAATCTATGGGCTTGCGAATTTGAAGCTCGATTCTCATGCCTAAACGACACCACTGGCATCGAGCTTGTCGTGGCTTTTATTTCTTGTAAAATCATACTAAAGCTACCAGCATATGGTCTTCCCGGGTCATCCACGGTTGCAAGACAAATGATTTGCCATAGTAATTTCCTATAAATGCAAGTCTTGGAGCAGGGCCAATGCTTCCCTCCATGACAATAGGATACGTGACTCCAGTTATATACAAGTTTGAGGCGCCCATGAAAACCCCAGTTTCACTCCTTCATATCACACTGACAGCTCCACCTGGCCTGGATTTAGCCATGGCTACATTAGCACAACCCCCACCGACAGAATCCACTTCGGGTGTGATGGTTTAGGATCTATCCATCTAGTCGGCCGCATTGCGTTCACAATAGAGAGGTCACGAAGATAACTCTGAATGAAAAGATGCGTACTCCCTCCATCCCAATATGTGTTGTGTATTGTTGTAGACCCGGATACCAAGGAGTGCAGCGAAGATGCGTTTTGAAAATTATCTGGACGGAGCTGTCCCTCCACGCCCGCACACAACTGTAGCATCCCAATTGTCTAACAACTGTAATGCTACTTGGTCTAGTAATATAATGGCTACTTCCTATATATAATTGTTGCATCATAATTATATCATGCTCATGTCATCATGCCACCTTGCATTTGAGCATCATATAAAACCCCTTTCATTTGGTTCTTATCTCATATGCATTATTAATTGTATTTGCCTCTTGATATATTGTATTTGGTTCTTGATAAATGCTTGATACCCAAGTTGAGTTGGGGGCATATCCTTTATTCAACTCCACCCTTTCTCTATGTCACCACCTTATAATTCCACCATCCCAACATATTGGTGGGTTTTTGCATCTTCTCTTTTGGGTCTTGTCTAGCCACATATATAAAGAGGGATCTCCATCTATCCCACATGCCCCAATGATGTTTGCTATTGTTTTCACAATATAAATGATGTGGGTCTACGTGTGGGGATACTTCTACATATTCATAGGGTTTACTTCTATATGAGTGGGCATATCTAAATATAAATGGGACCATATAATTATCTAGTGGCATACACACACTAGCTTTTCCATTATATTTACTCATGTTTATTTCATCAATTCTTGGACATATGGGGTCCTTTGAGTTTGTATTTGTTTTTCACAAATATAAGGTGGCTTACCTAAGGTTCATGCATGGCCACATGATCATATGGACACTTCCCCATCTATTTCATATGTGGGTTCTTTTATTCGTTTTTGGGGTTTCACTCATGCCCACACTCTAATTGGATGGTTCCATGTTAATCTTTCTTGCCATTGTTGCATCAAATCAAATCATAGAACCTTGGGCTCACCTACATGCTCCCATGCCTATGTCTAATTTGATTTCACAAATTAGAGCACGGAGTATGGTTTTAATGTTTTTGCATGGCCCATGCAACATATCCATTCCACATAGCCTTTTACTTCTAGTGCTCATGTGAGAGTTGTGGTTTTTGAACTTTTTGAGAGCTTGTGCTAAATCTTGTATAAATCTTCTACTCTAAACTCCCCTTAATTCCACATACCCCGCATCTACTCCTATTCTAACTCTCTTTCTTTTTCTAGCTAGCTAATTTCCCCCTCTCTCTCTTAAACCCTAAGCTAAACCTACCTCTTGGTTGGACTAAACCCAAACCATCTATCTCCACCGGCCCCAAACCAGCCAGCTGACCCCCCTCTGGCCACATCGAGCAGGTCCAGCCCGACCCTACCCCCTCTCTCTGCTGTCCTGTTTCTCTTCTACCTGGCAGATCACGTGGGAGGCAGCCAAGGCAAGCCCGGCTCGCGTGCCCCTCTCTCCAACCTATCTCCAGGGCATAAAGCAGCAGCAGAGACATAGCCTCATCTTCAACTACCCCTCCCCGCCCCATCTAGATCGAGATCCATCCCTCCTTCCTCTCCTACCTCGGGAAAGCCATGGCAGCGGCCACTAAACCTAGCCGCCGTCTACCCTGACCCGGTCGTCGTCCTGCCGCCGTTGCCATCGAGCCATCTTGTCCGAGATGTGCGCCTGGAACTGCTGGACCCTCTCATCCTCCTGGACGCCGAGAAGAAGCCCCAGGGGCTCCACGCTGTCGCGGAGCACCACACACGCAGAGCACCGGAGCCGGCCACTGCTACCTCTCCGCTCCTCGCTCCGGCCTGCTCGGCTTGCTGACGAGCGCCAGGTGAGCGAGTAACCGGCCTGCTGCACTTTGTCCTGCCCCTCCATACCCTCCTGCATCGCCGGCGACCTCGTCGTCGCGCGCGCTCACCGCCGCACGGGCACTAGCATGCCGTGAGATGACCTCGAGTTTAGTTCGTCCTAGTCGCTGCTATGTTTCGCCTCTGGCCAGATACCCTACACCGATGGATAGCCCTATATCCCCTCTTTCCAACAAGCAGGTTCATGCTCGTTCTGGCCTAGTATCGAGCTCGCCACCGACCTCACAATCTCCGGCCACCGCGCAGGGCTACGCTGCCAGTTTCTGGGTCTCTGTTCCTGTCATCCTAGACGAGCGTAGAGTGTACCTCGGTCCAAGCCGTCCATGCCAAGTCGTAGCCCTGGTTCCCCTCTTCGATTAGAGTACCTGAACACGCAAAACGGTGCAGCAAGCCGCCCGCAATCTTCCCCGTAACCCGGCCATTTTCGCAGTAGCGCCGACGAGTTCAGTCCGCGCTGTCGTTTTTCTTCAGAGACATCAGCGTCAGAGTCTGTGTTATGTAAAGTCGCGATCCTGTTTGAGACATGAAAGCTACCTAGCCCACTTGGTTACTTGGTCCGTGCCAACTGGGTTGCTGGTAGGTCGCGGGTTCGAATCCTGGCGGCCACCCTTCTTTTTTTCCTTTTTACCTGTAAACCCAGCTGACAAGCAGGCCCCACTGGCAGTCACCCCAGATCCACCTCTGACCAGTCAACAGCGTTGGACCCACATGTCAGCATCGGTGGCTGGTTTCCTATGTGTACCAAAAATCCTGTGTCCTTTTTCGGTCTAATAAAAATAATTCTAGATATTTTGTTTAAATGTTTTAATATCCAAATTTTAACAACTATTAATTGACTTATCCAAAAATTACAAATGAGATATGTTTTTGAATCAGGAAAATGTGAGGAATTCAATTATGCTATTTAAAATAATGTTTGAGCACTTTAAATTTTCGAGATGATTAAAATTACAATAAAATGCCCTTTTTCTTATTTAATTAATAACTTTAGTTTTATAACTCTAAATTTGACAAATAATATGTCTAAATCGATCAGCGCGACGAGCCCGTTCTATTTATGCACTCCATGTTCTGAATTGCAGCATGCATTATATAAATATAAGATTACAGCAAGTGTTATGAGAGCAAACCGGGCTAAAAACTTAATAAAATGCTTTAATCTTGTACCTCGCACCTCACCCATGCCATGCTACGTTATTGCCATGCAAATTGTGCATCATTCATCATGGCATGATTGTTTGCTTGTCACATTTTAATTCATATGCTTGTGCACTCTATTTATGTTGGCCTTGTTTGTTTGGTTCTTCTTCGAATAGACGCTGAGCAGAGGATATATCAGGAATCCCAGGAGCACTACCCAGATCCGTCCCTCGCTTCAACTGAGCTACCAGGCAAGCACTACCACATGCTTGCATACATATAGAACCTATTGCCTCTATCTTATTCTTGCATCATTGAGTCGCGATTGCATTAAATTGAATCCCAAGTATTGCATAGCCTTTATTTTTAAACCCCACCGAAGCTTGTTCCTCTATCCTATGAGCCATTACTACAGGAGTTGTTTGAGCCATGCGGGTCGTAGAACAACATGTGTAGGGTATGTGAGAGTCTGATGGATAATGAGGTACCTAAACAACTTAATCTGAGTAGTAATGGGATAACTAATGAAAGTGGCACCGGTGAGCAATATTTGTTATTTGGTTTTTCATGCTCACTTGTGTACCGTAGGACCCCGAGTACTTGATTCCTGTTCCTTGACTATTCGCACTATCCACATCCGGGAGGCCTTATGGACCCCCCTGAGCCAGAGCTTGATTCATTCTTATTTCTTGGGGCCACAAAGTAGTTTGGGGCTTTATTACTATCCTGTACTTATGCCATGCCTTACTGCTTTATTTAAGATTGTGCGTGGAGCACCTGTACTGTTTTGGATCGTGACACGTTTTCGCTATATCGACAAGCCCAGTCACACTTTCGGGTTCCTAGTCGTTTACCGCCGTCCACACAAACCCTGGGTCCGTTCCGGAGCTGGCCAACTTCGTTGCGGGTAGCTTAGTGGGGTGGCCCCCCGAAACATTTCTGAATCCTGTGATCGCTTTGTCGTGAATACCTCGTTGGGTTTTGATTTGGTTTTTCCGAGGTTGATCGAGTGTGTGTTGCTATTTGTGCACCCCTGCAGGGTAAATCTTTCTGAAAGCCGTGTCCGCGGTTATGGACGACTTGGAGCACAATTTCTCGATCATAGACAAGTACAACTAAAGTACCGCTTTTAATTTGACTAAGTACCTGACTAGTAAATAGTGCAACACTCATGGAATGGTTAATAAAACTGCCAACGGATGGGGGGGGGTCGTTCGTCCGCTTCCTTGTTGGTAAGCGAGGAGGAGGATGGATCTGTTAATCACTGTTATAACTATTGTTATTAATTCACAGACATCCGTCTATCTTTGGTTAGGCGGATGATTAGCGAGTATCTATAGAATTGTTAGTTATTATCTTTTGCTGCAATTGCGTCACCCCAGGTTGTGTCCCCTTTAGAGGCATAAAGACTTGATGAGTACCCCTAGGATCTCACACAATAAATTGTTTGATTCAGATGAACAGGTATACTCGCAAGATGGATACTGGGTGGAGGAGACGGACGATGTTGGCAACGATCACTTGGTGTAGAGATTCCGGGAACGGGGATCCGTGAGATCTGTGGGCGGGATGTGTTTATTTATGTGGCATCTTATGCTGATTTGCTTCTTATCCGTACTTGGATCTTGTCTTCCGCTTCCGCCTGATACTCTGATGTTTGATGTATGAGGAGCTATCCTAAATTATTATCTCTATCTAGGATATTTGGATCTTGCCGTATGGCGTTGCAATATTTCTATTTCTTTTTAGATGGAATGGCTCTGAGGACTGTTGTATGTGGCTTGCATACATACTTATTTGTTTATGTAGTTGATCCCTTCGCCTGCCGATTACGCCGCTCGTTCTTGTCCCGATGTTCTGAAAATGGTTAGGACGGCCGAAAGGTCTACCTGTGAGTGGCCCTTGGCCCCACCGTACTATTTTAACCATTTTCGCTCATCCAGGCATGCAACTAAGAGCGTAATTCACCGAGGTAGTTACAACAACTAACCACCTTGCCATAATTGCTTGCATGCAGTCGCTTCAATCGTCTCAGCCCAGTGTGCATGCAGACTCCTTTTTTTTCGAGGGAAGCGTGCATGCAGACTCTAATTGACCTGAGGTTTTCTGCCAATTAAAGTAAGCGGTGATTAAGTAGGGGCAATAGGGTCCAAGTAGTGACTCTTTTCAAGATATGCAACATAATATGAGATTTCCTGGAAAAACTAGTATGGAACACAAATTGAGATGGAGGGAGTAGATAACGAACTCTGGAATTCCTCTTCGTGGATGATTTTCCATCATGTGTATCAGATAGTCCAAAACATAATTGCCACTCTTGCGAAGTCATCGCGTGAGAAAGATTCCATCATGGCAAAAAGGCATTTTTTTACCGAGATAGCTTCCTTCAGGATGACATGTTCAACTATCATTTCGTCAAGTTCCCACACTGAACAAGCCACTGCGCAACTGAGCAGAGAGTGCCTCCAAGAGTCCTCCTCTCCACAGATTGAACATGCACTCATCGTTGTCATTTGATGATGACACCTAACATCCCCTATTGGTAATGACTAATGCGCCAACCGCCATAAGAAAACCCAGAGCTTCGAGGGGGCCTCCTTTTCCAGAGGCGTTGCTAAACCTTTCTTTCCCTGATTGTGTGAGAGCCTAACGCCCTCCCCTCCAGCCAGTCCTCTCTTCGCAGCTTCGTGTGATCTAGGAGACGATAAACATAGCGTACAATAAGTATTCCTGATTTTTCATAGTGTCAAGAACATTGATCGCCCACCCTTCTCGTGCTCAGAGGAATAGACTGAATAACCTCTGCATCCATTGGAAGGAAGTTCTGAGCCACTAGTTTCGATCTCCATGTCGTTGTAGTACTATCAATAAAGGCATCCACTGTAAGCGGTGGATCATCTTGCAAGGCAGACAAGGGGCGTAGCATGAAGTGGTTCCACGCGCGAGTGCTCTCCCCTGTGCCTATGCGTCGTATCAATACTTATTCCATATTATCTCTTCCTTTGACAATAACCCTCCAGATGTGTGAGGGTGCCAAACCGAGAGTAGCCTCCAGGAAGTCCACCTTAGGAAAATACAGCGCTTTCAGAACCCTCACACTTTTGGGGGGAGGGGAGGGGATGTGGGATGGCAAATAGATTATAAGAGCAAGGTTGGACAAATTATAGTCATCCTCCTCCCCCCTCCCCGGGCAACCAAGTTCAAGAATATGCATCACACTTTCTCTTCAAATGCCGCTTCACCACTCGCATTTGGATGGCATTCTTTCTTGGATAGGCATCCTTGACACCTCCCCATCTATTTAAGCATATGAAGTTTACGTCAAAGATTGGTGGATGAAGATCACTCTAGGAGGAGAAAACAGGAAAGGCATGGCTTCCTTGACCATGATTGTCTCTTTGGGTGATTTGGAAGGAGCAACGCAAGGGTCTTCCGCAACCATGATCATCATTGTGAAGATAAAGACGTCATTGTGAAGATTAAAGTCGAGGCAAAGGACTAGAGCTTAGTGGGTTCGAAATTCGTAAGTAATGTAATGCGGGAAAGTAGCATGTGCTTGTTAAAGTCTTAGGCCTTGTAAAAATCCTGGTGGCTTGTTTGTCTCTAAAACTTATTCTTGATCAATAAAAAGGAAAATCTTTTGCCTTGCTCAAATAAAAGAGTAAATTCCAGTTTTTACCCCCTAGTGTGACATTTTTACGCTAATTACCTGATTTAGCAAATTTTTTTATCTCAGTTACCCCATTTAATAAAAGTTACCCCCTCTAAACTTTTACAGACTTTACTTTCAACAAAACTATGCACACTAAGGCAATTCTGGGGACAACTGTTCCAGAGTTGTTGTTGTTGAAATCTGTTCAGAAATTTGCATGGAAATAAAAGTGAAACTGAAGTGGGCAGGACGTCATGGACTTGGACTTTATCATACATTGTATGTTATCGTAATCAATTTGGATGTCGCTTTTTTTACTGTTGTACACATTTTCAAAATAATTATACTTCCTCCGTTTTAAAATATAAGATGCTTTAGCTTTATGAAGTAAATGTATCTAGACTTTTTTTTAGTATCTAGACTAGACAGCCGATTTACGGGGCTAAAGCTGAGTGATTTGTGGGACTAGAGAACCGATTGATTTATTAACCGAGGCTGGTGACGCCCGTGTACATCAGCTGGCCGGCGACCAGCGCCACGTTGAACCGCAGCGGACACAGGGTTGTACCACGACACATGGAGAAAGTCTAGTGGTACCTGACAGCCAGGACCTGGATCGCCGAAAAAAATTAGAGAGGGTAAAATTTGGCACAAGTTTTACTAGATGGGTAATTCAGATAAAAATTTAGTAAATGAGGTAATTAGTGTTAAAATTATCAAATTAGAGGGTAAAAATTGAAATTTACTCAAATAAAAGCATCATTTGTGGACACCGTACACTCGAGACATCCCATGGTAGCTAGCTCGGCGCCAATAATCATGAGCTTCCACTGTCCACCCACACAACATAGTTTGTTGTTATTGAAGGGGGTCATTTTCATAATTTGTCGGGAAAAAAAGATCAAATAGTCTCGCCATTGTTTGTGAGGCTTTCGATCCGGTTTCCTTATAAAATCGTGGGTCGACTATATTTCTTCTTAATTATTTACCAGAGCACATGGAGCTTTCGGGTTAAAAATGAATCATTGGACATCTTTCCTTTCTCTCTCTCATTGACCGACAGTAGGTAATCATTGGGATATTACACTTAAAAGTTGGTTCATCGAGAGTGTTGTGTTTTATCTTATGGTTGCCTCCAGGATGGAGACAAACGCACAAAGAAATAAACTTATCTTACTGTTAGGGGATCGTACTTTCCCCCTATGAGATCAACCGATTTACAACAAATACTGCATACAAAGCTTCCGCGGAGGAAGGAAGCCAATATGAACTTTTCGCGGTTGTTTCTAGCGCTAAACCCTTGGATCGATCGACAGCGATAACACGTACAGTATCAGAGATCGACGCAGGACGTTCCAAAATCCAGGCCCCAAAAGAAGTGGCAAAGATGCCAAATTGCCAATGCATCAGTCATCAGATCAGCCCAACGATCGCCGCCAACTCCGAACTACGTACTAACTCCTACTCCTCTTCCTTGTGTCTCATACCCACCTCCTCGCGATCGAGCTAGTATTTGCTACTCCCGCGTATTACGTGAAGCGCAACGGGAGCCTTGCGTGATCAGAGGCCTCTGCATCCACACCCGACTCGGGAGAAATGGACACGGGGAGAGGCGACAAAATCTTCCTATGATTGCAGTAGTCGGGGGGTCGATCGATCGAGGCCACTGTTGGCGGTTCGCGCGCCGCCGCCACCGGTGCCGATGAGCAGGAGTACGTGCGCGCGATCTCGTCTGCAGGGACGGAAAAACAATACGGCGCCGGTCCGCCGGAGGCCCCGCGCGGCCGCATGTGCTGTCCTGCAGCGATCGAATCGAGCGCAATCATCGGGAACTCGGACCGTCGATTTTGTCTCCCTCTCCCCGCAGCGACCGAATCCAAATGCGTGCAGTGCAGGGGTATGAATGATTGAGCGCGGGTCTAGCTCGGTGCGTTTCATCTCGGCTAAGCTACAAAGGGTATGGATGGACCGATCCACCGGCGGCAGGGCGGGTGGAAGGCTAGCTGCTGCCGCCTACCGGATCAGGTGATGCGAATGCGTTCCTGCGGGAGTAGCCCACATGCCCCCCTTGCCCGGCACGCACGCGTACGGAGTGCGTGGTTCCTAGACGTATTTCGCTCGATCGTCTAGCTAGCAGACCATGATTTAGTGGTACCGACCGACCGTAGTAGGGTACGGTCTGCGTTGGTTTAGGGTCTACGCCTATCAATCTCACCACCTGCTGCGTGCTTGAAGACGATCACGTTTCGGCTCTACGATCCGGCGAAAGAAATAAAGTTACCCGTAATCTCATGGTAAAATGGTACGAGTTAGAAGGGATTATCTCCAGTATTTTTTTTCTATTCTAATGACACTGATGCCCTGATTTGGCAGTAAATGAGAAAATGTGTTTACTCTACAACTTATCTTTATGCCATTATAAATTTTGGTGGAGCTATGTCAATTTTTATCCCTCCTGTCCGGCAACTCCACATTTGACATATTTCTTTGGTTGCTCTCTCAAAATAAATTAATGACCAGAGACAACCCTAAAAAAAGATAGCTCAACAAAAAGGTTGCTCTCTGCATGTTCTGTTCTGAAGATGAATCTATTAAACATCTTTTCTTTAATTGCATTATAGCTAAACACCCATGGGATCATTTCTAGGCATTCCATTAGTTGCATCATTAAGCAAAAAGGAGCATCAGAGGTTTTTTCTTTCCGAATTGCGTGCTACTGATTTCTTTGAGGTTCAAATTGGTTATGTTTTTTTTATCTGTTGCCGAGTTTTGGGTAGCTAATAAGAAACATGCAGTTCTGAATTCGGTATGTTCTGCAATTTTGTGGTGTCTTTGGAAGTTTAGGAATGATATGATCTTTAACGGTCGATCATCATGGCTTAATTTGCACCAGATATGGAGGATGGTGTTGAACTCAGTCAGTCAAACACTCGAGACTGGTCTTCAAAGAGTGCATGATGGAAATGGTGGATCTCTTTTGCAATCACCTCACCAAGATCATGGGCTCCCACTTCGAGCTGACAAGTGGCTAACCAGGCCTGGGGCGGATGCTCGAGATCCCTCGTCGTCTCTTGTCCTGCTGCTAAGAAGTCTACAACCCAAGGAACCTGGAAGACTCCTACATCCACTCTGGCGTCGGAGGCGTTCATCTCACCAGTTTAGGGTTTTTTCTCCTTTGGCGGCCAAGATGTGATTTGTCTTGCTTGGTCGAGCTCTTTTGCGGTCCTCTCGCACATGTATGCTTACCTTGCAAAAATTGTCATTGTGTTTTTATTTCAACTTCTTTCTAGTAGTAGTATTTTTGTCGCTGTAAAACTGAATCTAAACACTGTGTTCGGCCGGGTTTCGTTGTTAATCATTGGAATCAGGGATGGTGATCCTGTGAATTAAAAAAATAAAGTTACCGGGGAATGCGGTACTGCATCAGGTTGATTCGGCGGCGGCGAACCAACCGGCCGGTGAGGCGATTCCGTCGGCCCGGCATTCGTGCAGGCAGAGACCGCGTTGCCACCACCCCATGTGCCAGCAGCTGCCGTCTCCAACTGCCCTACGATCTCGGCAGACGGCGGCAGGTGTCGTCACCGTCGCGGCGCTTCCGCGAATAGAAGAACGGCTTGATCGTCACACTAATAAATCAAGTCCCCGCTAGCTAAGCTCGCCGAGTCACCACCCATATCTTAATTTTTGGGATTTGCCCTTGCGCGCGCACGGTGGACGCGGCCCGTCCCTGTCGCGACTTAACCTCCACCCTTTCCTCCCCCCTCTCTTGTCCTCATCCTCGCCACCTCCTCCCCCTTTAAAATCCCAGGGATCTTCCAAGGCTCAGGTCGCAAAGCAGAGCACAACACAACAGAGCAGCTCGCTAGCCTAGCCACCCCACCCAGCGATCGATCACCTGACCATCATCATCAGACGTTCGAGACATGGTGAAGATCCCGAGCCCGAGGAGGCTGTTCAACAGGAGCCGGTCCAAGAGCACGGCGGGCAGCAGCGTAGGCGGCAGCGTGGACATCTGCGCGATGGTGGCGGAGCACGAGAGGATCGAGTGGGAGGTGCGGCCGGGCGGGATGCTGGTGCAGAAGCGGCGCTCCCCCGACGACGACGACCTGGACGCCGCGGAGGCCGTCCTGGTCCGGGTCTCCACCAGCGGCGGGTGGCAGCACGACGTATCCATCGACGCCACCGCGACCTTCGGCGACCTCAAGGTGACGCTGTCGCTGGCCACGGGGCTGTGGCCCCGGGAGCAGCGCCTGCTGTACCGGGGCAGGGAGAGGGACGACGCCGACCACCTGCACATGGCGGGCGTCCAGGACGGGGACAAGGTGCTCCTCTTGGAGGACCCCGCCGTCACCGAGAGGAAGCTACGGTCAACCACCCTCGCGCAGCTCATGGGCGTGCCGTGCCATTCCTTCATCCAAGTCTAGAACCCCCAACAAAACAACCCCCTTCAGATTTCTGTGGCGTGCTGTGCTGCGTTTGAACCTGCGTTTCTTTCAGATTTCTTTTCTAGTTTGACCTGGAGGATTTGGCCGGTTCCGATCGTCCAATCATGTGCATCGTTAGGATACGACGGTACTCCAACACATCCTGTAAAATGTAAATTAATCATTACTGTAAGGAGATAATGACAGTGCCTGTGTTGTGACTTGTGTATAATTAAATGTCTTGATTTGCTGCAGCCATTCTTCCTTCTGATGTACTGTACCGGCAGTTAGCAATACCGTTCGTACAGTGCTACCTGTCGCGATTTTATCCCCATGAACCTGTACTGAATACACATCTGCTCTTGAAGTCGAAATTGACCTATACCGAGATGCACAGCAGGTTTACGGTTACCAAACCTGCAACCGCCAGCTCGCGCTGAACTGCCTAGCCTGGACAAGTGCTAGCTACCTCGCTCGCTTTACCAAGCCCAAGCAGCTCACCGGAAATAGTACCCACCGACCACTGACCAAATGGTCGGTGAATCAAGGCGACCGTCTGTACTGTACCACGAATACGGACATAACAGGAATCGTAGGTGACTCGCATGTCGTTAGAAATTCAGTGGGGTTTGTTCCGTCCAGGCGTTGCTAGCTAGCTGCTTGTACTGTACCGTGCACCCCCTTTCCCTGGCGGTGCGGCTGCACGTGAAAAAAGCTTTAGTCTTCGGTGAAAAATTGGACCGTGTTTGATGGGATTTGCGGATAGCCAGATAGTGCTCTGGAAGGGTTTAATGGGTTCATGACTTCAAGGTCTCGAGGAGTTCATGTTCGTCGCAAAGCCCTTACCTGCTTTAACTCTGTATATACACACTGCTGCGCGCTTGTCTTTTTTTTTAGAACAAAAGAGCTGATATATTAGCAAGGAAAGAGTAACACAGCCCTTACAACCAGAAATCTGAAGATTGGATTTGACCCTACAGCCTATAAGCTCACTGGTAAAAGAAAAGGCTGAAAAACCCAAGTTGTCCAAGCAGAAACACACAATTGAAGCCTGCCAGGATTTTCATCGAGAACATGGACTTGCCGATCCTGCAATTGTGTGCCTCAGAGGCCTCACAAAGCCTGACCAACCGAAGAGCCAGCGACTCAACCAGCAATCGAGATGGCAAGGCAAACGGGGTTGAAAGTTGAGCTGAAGATATCGAGGCAGCAACACCGAGCTCAACCCAGGAAGATCATCACCGCTGAATCTGGGGAGCAACATCAGAGATGATCTCAATTGTCTCCGGCACACACGCCCGAGCGGAGTGAAGATCGCTAGGACAACCTGAACAAATCTCAAATGATCCTTAGTGAATCAAATATACCCAAATACTGCACCAAAAGCATTGAAAATCTAGTGAAATCCATGTGGAGCAGCAGGACCAGAAAGCACTGTCTCATCGAATCTCCAGTGCATCTCAACGCTGAGCTCATGAATATCCCGACTATCACCACGATGATCCAAGCCGAGAAAAGACAGAGAAAAGTCGAGCTCAGGACGTCTCCAACTTGAGGAGGACAAAGCAGAGACAACCGCCATCATCTCCTCCCCCCTCGCCACCACGGATGGCCAGGGCAAAACGAATCAGGCGCCGCAACACATCGCCACACCTCAACCCCTATCAGAACAACCAGCCAGATGAACTTCCTCCTTCCTCCCGCCACCACGGCCGACCAGAGGGAGGAATAAAGCATCAGCATGCAGTAGGAAGAAAATCTAGGGAGGAACTGCACACTTATTTGAAAGGACCCAGGTCACCGTCTTCACCACACCAACCTCCCACCGGAGGAGCTCGTGAAGGAGGAGCGAGACCTGATCTCTACCGACGCGCAGAATCTGCAAAGGGAAGAATCCCAGAGGGAAACGAGGTTGCCGCTAGCCGCCGCACACCACTCCTCCCGCACCGCCATGGCCAAACGAGGAAGAAGATAGCAGCCGCCTACAACCACACGCCCCCACAGAAGCCTTATTCAGAGGGTCGCCGACGGCCTCAGCGCCCATCTACACCACGAGGACAACGACGGCAAGGCAGCCCAACATCCGACGGATCCGGCTCGAAGAACTCCGTGGAACCCAGACGGCAAAAGGCCAACACCCGGCACTCGGCCGCCATCTACCACTACTATGTACACGGGAAGAACCATGGCCTTTCCTCAGCTTTACTCGACCGCCAGCGCTGGCGATATCGTCCCGGCTCGCTCAAAGAACTCCAGAGGAACTATAGCAGGGGGAGAGAGGGGATAAGTTTCCCTCCGTGGGAGCGTTGGGAAAGTCCTGTTGCATGCTTGTCGTTCCTTTGCCTTCAGGATTTTATGCTCGTGTAAATACTACGTGCACTCTTATTTGCTCTAGTTACTACTATCTTTATTCTTTAGTCCAGGTATATTAATATAGCAACCACATTGTATAACAACGAGAGCACTGCTGGAGCAAACAACACAAACAAGCCCAAAACGAAAATAAGAAAAATAAGATCACCACCGGAAGATCGACGAAAAATAAAGATGACTCGCAACCGCTGCATCCTCCGGGGTTGTCCCACCACACTTCTAGTACTCCGTACCGCCTCGTACCAAGCAACACTTTCAAGAAGAAAAAAGATGACGAAGGGGTTGTTGCCCGGACAAGTCCTAGAGTTTCCCCTGGCACGCCGAGGTAAGTGGGGAAAGGGTACCCCGACGCCCTTCATAAATGGATGGCGGCACCACATCGGTGGCAGTCGAGCCAACGAGATTTCTCCCGACCCCTAAAAAAGCACAACTATCTCAGACGCTTCCTAGCACTCCACCCACTTGCCGCCCACAAACATGCATCACCACGGTCTTGCTGCCACCATTGTCGTCTCAATATGGTCACTGCCGTGAGGCCTAGAGGACGGATGCGAGAGCGCAACAATGGATGGGGGGGGGGTATACCGTACATGTTAGAGGCGTTTTCCTTTTTGCACCGTCTGAGGTCTCGTATCTTAGAGCCGCAAAGAAAAACCAGCTCAGATAGTGTGCTCTTAGAAGCTATGCGCTTGAGCCAGAACGATAAACCGGCAGAGGCCCATGGGAAATTGCATTTATAAGTAACGCGTTTGTACTAGTGGTAGCAGCACCATAGTCGAGGGGTACAAAGCATCACCATAGCCGAGGGGTCCAGATTAGGCCCGTAAAATCCCTGTCGCCATGCTGCAGCATGCCGGCTAGGCGTCGACCCCACCCTGGACCGACGGCTCACCAACTCTAGTTGCAGGGGCCGTCAACACCGCGAGAGACCCGCCAGCCCACCCGGCCTAGATTGAGCCTAAATCTAGCGAACAGGCCCAACCGCCACCTGCCCGCGAGCGTCCTTGCCCTGCTGCCAACCTGCAACACCGCTGCGACCAGTAGCCACCCAGCCACCGACGAGCTCCCCGCCGTCGTGCCGAGCTGCACCTCCTCGAGCCGAAAATCCATGACCGTCCATAGCCAAGAGGTCCGCCACCACCCTTGCTGCCTGGCCAAAGGCCGGAGCCGCACGCCGGTGATAGCGGGGGAGAAGGTGGAGGGTGTGATGGAGATAGGAGGGAGGGAGGGGCGTTGCCCGGCCGCCCGGCCGCCGCCGGGCGGCTCAGGTCGCGAGAGGTTGGGATATATCAAGATTCTCTCCACTTCAATTAGGGCATCTCCACCAGGCCGACCCAAACGCGCGACCGAAACAGTCCGTTTATGTCCGTTTAGGTCGGCCCGGGGTCACTTTGGGGCCGCGGTCCGGCCTGTCCGGGCGACCACGCCTAGCGGCGCGACCCAGATGTCCACGCTTGCCAAGGGCTGTCCAGACCTGGTCCTTTGTATATGAATAGTTCACAGCCTTTACACAGATAAATGTATATTTTGACAAGCAAATAAACTAGCTTAGGTAATACAATTAAAATAGAGCTTGCATATGAATAGTTCACACTCACATGGTTCGATAAAAAACAACCAAATATCACTCAAATTGTAGAAAACAAATAAGGGGTTAAGCATTTTGGTTTCCTGCACGAGCCCATATATGCTCAACCAAATCTAGTTGAAGCCGGTCATGGATGTGCCTGTGACGCAAATTTACATGCACTTGCATGAATTCTTTCCAAGATGCTACACCTGGCTCTGGCTCAACCAATTGACCCTGAAAATCGCATCCTTGGTCCAAAATGCCATCATCACGCTCGTCCTCGACGATCATGTTGTGCATGATCACGCACGCAGTCATCACATCCCACATTCTCTCCGTGCTTCAGGTTCTAGCAGGGTAGCGAACAATAGCCCATCTTGACCGAAGCACACCAAATGCTCGCTCTACATCTTTCCTAGCGGCCTCTTGCTCCTTCGCAAATCTCTTGCATTTCTCATCTCTAGGGCTGTGGATTGTCTTCACGAAGGTGGCTCAGGATGGATAGATACCATCAGCTAGGTAGTACCCCATATCATATGCATTGCCATTGATCTCATAGAAAACTTATGAGGCATTGCCTTCTGCTAGCCTAGCAAACACCGGAGACCTCTGCAGCACATTGATGTCATTGTTTGATCCAGGCATGCCAAAAAATGAGTGCCAAATCCAGAGATCCTATGATGCAACGGCCTCAAGTATGACAATGCAACCCTCCGCATGCTCTTTGAACTGTCCTTGCCAACCAAAAGGACAGTTCTTCCACTGCTAATGCATGCAGTCGATGTTGCCAAGCATCCCAGGAAACCCCCTACGCTCGTGGTGGAAGTAGTCCTTATAAAGGCGTACGTGCCCCTCTTCCCGACCGCGTTCATGGTTGGCTTCGCGCCGCTTCGCCGAGCCACATCTACGCGGCGGGAGGAGGTAGTTGTCGTGCATCATCTGTACAGCCGCCAGAAGAATTCCGGTCTCACCGTTGGACTCCTCCTTGGACGATGACTCGACGTAATTCTTGTAGAAAAACTGGATCGCCCTTCGTCTGCTGCCCATATGTCAAGTACACTGCGGTCAATGGCTGTACCAACTCCCGCAGCGGACCAGATTATCAAGAAAAGGCCGGCGAACACACCTCGGCAAACGACCGAACAGGTCGTGCGCGTCCAATGTAGAGGCGGAGATCGGGGTGGCGGGTTTGCCTATGGAGCGTCCAGTCAAGTCCGGCGCCGTGTGCGGCTTGCGGTCATCCTGCACGATATCACGCCGGGGCCAGCGGGGGGGGGGAGGGGGGGAGGGACAACCGTCAATGGCAGCGGCGGCTGGTTGCGTCTGCTCTTCGTGCGGGATATGGAAGGCGAGGGTTTGGGGGAGGAGTGTCTTTGTGCCACCGGCTATAGGGTCTGGCTGAACAACTGGCCGGACACGCGAGACAGAGCGCGCTGTCCGGACCGACCCAGTGGTCACGCGAATTAGGTGCACGGATGGATCAAGCCAGCCGTGTCCGGACGGATGGGTTGTGCCGCTGTAGCGCCGCGGACGACACGCGCGTCCGCGCGGACGGGTTCGGATGCGCCGGGACGGATTGGGTTGACCCGTGGAGATGCCCTTACCACCGGCTGCTAAGGAGTGTTGACTTCCGTACAGTAATTCTTTCCGTGGATTTTGGTTGAATTTAAACTAAAACCATGATATGTGACCGAGGAAGTAATAAATATCAAATGAAATGCATTTGATCACACAGAACCAGGTCAAGCATCAGTGCAGAGGAAGAAGAGAGTTCGCAGTAGTATGCAATACGCTGACGGCGGATCAAGCAGAAGTCTGGATCAGGCATCTCGGATCATTGACAACGACGCAGAAACGCAAGCAATCTAACTACTTCCTCTGTCTTAAAATAGAAGTCTCAGATTTAGTTAAATTTAGATAAATCTAGACACTATTTAGTAGTATATAAATTCATCTAAATTTTAATAAACCTTCGACATTTATTTCGAGACGGAGGGAGTAGTACAACGATACGAACCAGGGGAGGAGTATCAGTATGTATGGAGACCGGCCAGAGCACCGAGCACGTACGTGCTGCAGCTGAGATGGCACCATCAGGCACGCACCCAGTCCCATGAACTCGTGCCGCGAAGAGGGGCAAGTGGCTTCAATGCGCTCTGGACGCCGCTGTCCAAGGCACGCCCCGCGGCTTAGCCGACTTCATTCGCGCTATCTGCGGCAGCCGGGGCCGGCCACCGCGGGGCCGTTTCCGGCACGGCAGCAGGTCGGCGCCGCGGCCGCATGTGCCATGTGCATATCCTGTCTGCTCGCAGTCCTGCGCTCCGACCGGCGAAACGTGCGCCATCTCTACGCCGTTGGGCACCACTCCGCTTCATACACTTTGCATATATTAACGGTCAAAAATAACTACGGCGTTGTTCCTTGTGTTCTATAAGTAGATTTCTGACCGGCAATATGCACCAAACTACCTTTTACTATTATACGAGTTAAAAAATACACGGAGTATATTTTTGTGGGTTTGCTCAACATGTGCTTTGGCAATTAGAATACGTGTCGAAGTTTAATATGAATATATATCGGCTATAATTACTTCCTTCACAAACCGACCTTAGCTCAGTTGGTAGAGCGGAGGACTGTAGTGTTTGCAGATAAATCCTTAGGTCGCTGGTTCGAATCCGGCAGGTCGGAATTCAATTTTTTATTTTCGTTATTTCTTTTTTTCTTGGAAGTTATTTTCCTTTCCCACGAGACATGATGAGAATCTGTTCTTTGATAGTCACCGGTCGCCGTGTTAGAAGCGGTATTTCTCTCTTGAGTGCCGTCTTTGTGTGGTGAGATAATGCGCATGCAAATGTGCCGTCTACGAGTGAGTCCGGATCAGTGGATCGCGTTGGTCGTTCATCGTGTCTCCTTCCCCGCTTCATTGGCAAGGGCCTATAAGTAGATGTATAGATCTAGTGGTTCAGTCTTATCATAGATTCCTCGTATGAACAATTGCACGTACCATCGAATACATGATTCGGTTGTAGGATTGTATGCATTAACCTGTTCATGCTAAATTGTCCTTAGTCGTCATGGTTGTACTGAACATGCACCATACTCCCTCCATTTACAATTACCTCGCATCTTAGTTTTAGTCAAAGTCAAATTTTGTAAACTTTGACCATATATTTAGGAAAAAATATTAATATTGATAATAAAAAAATTATTCTATTAGAATTGTCATAAACTATATTTTCATATTATATGCATTGAAATCATGGATGTTAAAGTTTTTTCTTATATTATTGATCAAAGTTTGACTTTGACAAAACCCAGAACGCGAGGTAATTGTGAACGGAGGGAGTAGACTAAGAGCATATCTGGCACACACGAAAATAGGCGTGACCTGAGAAATAACCGTCACATTTTGGTTTTGGACGCTAGAAGTGTCTCGAATATACTATAAATGCGGTCGGATCCGGAAAAAAAATCTTGGGCCACCGAGAAAACGCCCCAGCATCCCATATCCCCGGGTTTCGACGCTGACCAAAGGGTGCCCCGTATAGCGTAGTAGGTTTGGCGGGAGGGAAGTTTCACCACCGACAGTTCCCGCCTTCTCGCTTCCGCCGTTGCAGATCTCCCTTCCCCGCCACCGCCCTGCCTCGTCGGGCCTGTGATTTGCCTGCAATGGACCCTGCCAGAGACGTAGCCGCCTCTTCCTCCGTGCTGGCCCAACCGACTCCGCCCCCTCCCTCGTCACCTCCGCCTCCGTGTCCTCTAGGCATGGGGATTTCCAAGCCAGACTCCGCAGGGGGAAGCACAAGTTCGCGACACATCACTTGATCGATGGAGGAGGGACGGCCACTATGTCCCTCCAGCAATGATCGGACCGGAAAGAGCTATTGACAAAGGATTAAAGACAAATTCTTCCAACTCATGCCTCATTGCCAACCCTACTACGCGCACATACCGATCTCTGCAAGGGCATTGGGATGCAATCAAATCTTGTTGCAACCTGATGGAGTGCATGATGGGAGCAAGTGCATGTTGCTCGAACAAGTGGTGTCAACATCGATGAATGTGTGAGTATAATTAATTTTGTAGGATGTCTAACCCTAGTATGATCTAATTGATCACATATTGGAGAGTGTAGGAGGACCTTGTACAAATAAGGTACAATGAGATGGTGGCATCGAAAGGCAAACCATTCATATATCAACATTTGCTACAAGTTACTGAAGGAGATATGCCCTAGAGGCAAATAATAAATAGGTTTTTATTGTCATATCTCAATTAGTTCATAATAGTTTCATACTATGCTATAACTATATTAACAGGAAACATTAATACACGTGTGGTATGTAAATAAACCAAGTCTCTAGTTACCTCTAGCGAACTAGTGCATTGGTCATGAGGATGATCTAGGGTTTCGAGATCATGGGCATTTATGCCAATTGACAATGAGGTCATATCATTAGTTGAATGATGTGATAGACAATGAACCCAACAAGTTGTATCATAATGAGATCTAGTTACAAAGTTCACCATTAATGATAAACTAAGGAAATCTCGCAACCTGATCCTTAGACTCTGAGATAATGCAAATCACCATTCTGGAGGGAGCTTAGATGGTTATCAAATATCATTCCGTGACTGTACGATCAAAAATGTGCCACCCAGGTTTCCAAAAGGGCGTGTAGAGGAGTACATATCAAGACCAGAATTTGGCCATCCATGTAACGGCAGATACATTTGTGGCCAT
Source organism: Avena sativa (assembly GCA_916181665.1). Lineage (NCBI taxonomy): Eukaryota > Viridiplantae > Streptophyta > Magnoliopsida > Poales > Poaceae > Avena > Avena sativa. The sequence goes on from OV702296.1 coordinate 414,699,383, forward strand.
GTCAGTGACGTTGCATTAACGAAGCTTGCAAGCATTTGACTGGGTCACGGAATGCAACGACATGGGAACGAGAAAACAAGTTCATCGGTAATAAGATCGAACGAAGGTATGGAGATACCGTAGATCAAATCTCGGGTGAACTAGGTATCAAGTGGCAAAGGGAATGGGAAACCACATTTACGGTTCAAACGACATATCATCGTGGAATGCACAGGGGTCATTATGGGCATCCCGTTCCCGCTATTGACCATTGATGGATATCATGCCTGTGCCATTCCCGAGCCGTGGGGAAATACACTTAAGGGTACGATGAGCTAGATATCCTCTGTAAGTTGGAATCACCATATGAAAGAGAAAAGGAAACTGGAAAAGTTCCATATAGAGAACCGAAATCGTTCCGGGAAAGTTCCAAAGTCGTTCGGAGGAAATCGAAAGGGAACCGAAAGGTGTTTCGGGTCAAATCGGATTTTGTAATATGTATTTACATATTAATTAATGTAATTAATATTAAATATAATCTAATTTGAAGGGGTATTCCACTAATGGGCCAGACTTCCTAGGGAAAAAGGGCCCATGAGGAAAAACCACAAGAGGGAAGGGCCAAGGGCTAAAGGGCCAAGGCCTAGCCGCCTCAAGGGGGCCCACCCGGCCAACCTAGGAATGTGCGTGGGGTGGGGCCCATCCCTGGCCGGCCGGCCCATGTGCCTCCCCCCTCTCTCCCTTGATTAGTCCCACATGGGAAACCCAAAGGGGAGGGCACACCTCCCCCCCTATATAAATGGGTGCCCATAGGTGGGATTAGACACACAATATGAGATGTTCTCTAAGGCATTTTCCTTAGAGAATTACTCCCTCTCTCACTAGATAATTGTCTCCACACGTTGGCATGGTCCTAAGAAAGGACTGTTCGCACAAGGGACAACACACCTGCAGCACGTAGAGATTCCAAGCCGGAGATCTACTTTCGCACTCTCGGCAGGGATCAAGGAGTCGGAGGTTGTCATCATACACCGTATGTGTACAAAACCACGAGGGGCCACACTTGGGGCACCTTGGATGTCGTGAGTCGGAGATGTTGCACGATGAAGAAGGAGCAAGGGGTGACTTGCGAGGAGCTTCGCGACCTTGAGGTCGGCTACGAGTTCGACTACTTCAACCACGTTCCCCTCGGAATGTTAACCGCGTACAAGGGTATGTATTCTATACGCTCTAGTCGTTACTGCATTACTACATAGATAGATCTTGGGCGTTAGTAAGTTCCAACATAGGAATTTTTTGTTTCTGTTACGGAACCCTTCAGTGGTATTGGAGCCGATCTATGCGTAGGAGTGATGTACGGCTAGTACGCACAAGTTTCGTGCGGGCATTGGTCCCTTAGTTATTACCCTCTAACGTGTACTTGTTTATATCGCAGTATTGTTTGATGAAGCGGCCCGGACCGACCTTACGCATATTCGTACACGAAACTGGCTCCACGCTCGACATACGGCTTGTTCCGTATAAGTGGCTAGCGGGTGTATGTCTCTCATTCAATAGTTGATATAGCATTTACAACGGAGAGCCCCGAAAGGGGTGTAGTAGAGACAACTGTTGGATCTATGTTGTGGTTGGAAAGTTCGTAGATTTCGTAGATTAGAAACAGTTTCATTCGAAAGCCCTAACAACAATGTAAAACTTGCAAAGATGAAGTAGAGGCGTCTAACTTTGTTTTGTAGGAGGGCTTGTGTTATGATATGGTATTGGTTGTTACGAAGGTAAAGTAGTTTACTTTTATGTTACTAAGTAGTATAGTAATAGCCATCGTTCTGATGGCCGACCTGCTGGTGGCGTCATGGACTTGGTGTCAAACCAGGGGCAAGATGGAGATCATGCCGGAGCACTCGATGGAGATCAAGGTGCAAGAATAAGGACCATATCATATCACAATATACATGTGATGTTAATTGATGGCTCGTGATTGATGAGTGATGACCCACAAGTATAGGGGGTGTATCGCAGTATTTTCGAGGGAAGTGAAACCCAATTTATTGATTCAACACAAGGGGAGCCAAAGAATATTTATAAGCCTTAACAACTGAGTTGTCAATTTAGCTGCACCTAGAAACATTCTTGCTCACAGCAGTTTATCAGTAGCAACAGTTTTGTAATAGGAGTAGTAAAGCAACAGTAGTAGTAAAGTAAAGACAGCAGTAACAATAGCAGTAAATAGTGGGATTCGAGTGCGGTAGGCATAGAGATGGATGGACGGGCATTGCATGGACAAGAAAATTCACATAGCAATCAGAACATAGGGCAATTGCAGATAAATAAGATAAAGCATCCAAGTACTAGATAATCCTAGGCATGTGTTCCATATATAGTCATACATGCTCGTAATGAGAACTTGCACAACATCTTTTGTCCTGCCAGCCCGTTTGCAGCGGAGCCTCAAGGGAACTACTGGCAATTAAGTTGCTCATTTTAATAGAGCACCGAAGAAAAGCATTGACACTCCATGAACACATGTGATCCTCACATTAAAGCCATTCCCTCCGGTTATCCCGATTTCTGTCACTTCGGGGCCATTGGTTCCGGACAACAACGTGTGTATACAACTTGCAGGTAAGACCATAAACAATACTATCATAATGAATCAATAACATGTTCAGATCTGAAATCATGGCACTCGGGCCCTAGTGACAAGCATTAAGCATAACAAGTCGCAACAAAGTCATAAAGCACTAATAGAAGATACTAGCCACCATGCCTTAACAATCTGATGCCATTACATGGATGATCTCATCCAATCCCTACCATCCCCATAGCCTACAATGGGGGATTACTCACTCATAGATGGGGGAAACATTGATGGTCGATGGAGAAGCGATGTTGATGATGATGGCGATGATCTCCTCCAATTCCCCGTCTCGGCAGGGTGCGAAAACGGAGTTTCTGGTGATGTTTCGTGGAATCTGGTGGTGGCGGTGGAGCGGAACTCCTTTTGGAAAAACATCGCCTCCTCCTGAGTTTTTAGGTCAGAAGGCATCTTATAGGCGAAGAGGGAGACCGAGGGGGTGTCTGGGACGGCCATACCACCCCCTGGCACGGCCAGACCACCCCATGGCGCGGCCAGGCCCAACCCGCGCGGCCAGGTGGTATGGCCGGGCCCCAGCCCCACTCCGTCTCGTATTCTGGCTCCGGGAGTCTTCTGGTGAAATAGGATTTTTGGCATATTTTCCGGGATTTTTCCTAATAGTTGATTTTCTGCACCAAAAGTAGACACCAAGGCAATTCTGCTGAAAATAGCGCCAGTCCGTGTTAGTTGCATCCAAATCACACAAGTTTAGAGGATAAACAATAGCAAAAGTGTTCGGGAAAGTAGATACGTTTTGGACGTATCAACTCCCCCCAAGCTTAGCTTATTTCTTGTCCTCAAGCAATTCAGTTGAAAACTGAGTGCGATAAAAGAACTTTCACGAACACATTTGCTTCATATGATGTATATATATTCTCAGCATGTGATCAACTACTTAGACAATTCACAATAAAGAGTATGCCACTAAGTTTACTTAATAGGCATTGCAAGCTATGAATAGATTCCAACTCAAAAATAATAAGTAACAAGAAACATAAACATAAGCAACATTACAATGCTCATAACAAGGTATGATAGAGTGGTATCTCGCTTGCCTTTGATTATGAATGCCAAGGCACCTCTGAAGTTCAGGTGAAGACTAGAAGTAAAGATATCAAGGATACAAGCATCAAAGTCATAACACAAACAATCAAGTTTTGAGACAAGCACATTACACTAAGAATGACAACTATGCTCTCAAGAAGGTGCTCATAGAATAAGTGGAGACTCAACAAGGAAATGAAATGGTTTTGAATAGTTTGAAAGGCTTCCAAATGCTGAAAGTATGGTACTCATTAGCTTTGAGCTCTCATTGCCCCTATCATAAGCATCTTTAATATGGTTAAGGTGAAAGTGACACAACTAAGAGGATGTGCTTGACAAGTTATAAACTGAAGTCTCATGCCCCTTACTCACGAGTACCGGACCTCATGCTACTCAACTTCAGTCACAAGTAAGATCTTGCCATTGTAAGTACATATGTATCATAGAGAACCGCCAACGTGGTACCCCTTGCACATGATACAGGAGCTATCCCATAATCAAAATGACAAGGCAAGCAGACAATGAGCATCTCAGCGATCTTTTTATTTACTATGTGCATAGATTTTTATTGAGGATGCTTCATAGAATGCTCATTATGGTTATGCTGCAAGTTTCCACCATGATTAGGCATGACTTAGGCTAGCGGCCCAGGCGTTTCTCTAACACATATACAAACTCCATGATCTTACAAGTTCCACTTTTATTTCACACAGCCGGGATCCATAAGCAAAAAAAATCATGATATCAACGAGGTACTAAGTACCAGGGCAATGTTGAAAGCATTCCCCATGATACATGGTTCTGCTAACTTCAACTTATAAAGCGCAAGCATATACACAACAAAGAAGGACGCAATGGTTCAGGTTTATTAAGTGCAAGAAAATAAAGTGTGCCATCAAGTTCGTGAGAGCTTTACTAACTAACTTTCTCATAACAAGCAAACATTCTATTCGGAAGAAAACAAGGCATATTGAATATGCACGGAAATAACAAATGATGCTAATAGGTAGGTATGGTGGACACTTTGGAAATATTTGGTTTAGGGAGTTGGAAACATGAGTAGAACACACTAAGTGAAAGTGAAGGCTAGAAATAGTAAGGGAGCGACAAATGACAGAGCAATAGCTGTCATAATCATGCTTGCAACAAAACAGGACTAATCATGGCACGAAAGTGATTCAAGATCCTCAAGGCAAAATAATTCATCGAGGCTTAACTGATTATTTCAGTCATATGCATGCATGAGCATGTGCCAAGTCAATTCAAATGAAACATTCAGAGGAGGATACCACGGTGTCATACCAAGTTATGAATAGAGTAATGCAAGCAAACATTCATAAGACATGCTACAAACTATTAGCAAACTGGAACTAATCATATGAAAGCAAGAACTACTAAGCATCCAAAGATAACATACACCCTACATGAACAGGCTAAGCATGCCCACAATGACGAGTATATGTACAAAAATGAAAAAAATAGAGTTTGTTACCAGCCTCTTACCACACCTCAAGTTGTCATTAATCCTCATTATTGCCCTTCACTTGTGTGGCTTGAATAATAATATGAAACCAATATTCACTGAGGACTATTGAACCCTGCAACAAACTCACAAAGCCAAAGAAGAAGAACAAATATTTTTGGTGTTTTCGATTTTTTTTAAAGCGAGAACCAAAAAGGAAAAGCAAGCAAACCAAAATCTTTTTGGTTTTTTCAAATAGTTCAAACAAATCAAAAAGGGAAATGCAAACCAAGGCAAAAAGAAGAAGAAACAAACCAAAAAGAAACAACAGAAATATTTTTGGTCTTTTTGTGTTTTAGAAAGCGAAAGCAAATAAAGAACGAAAACTAAAAGGAGAACGAAACATGAATACACAAAGTACCGATGCAACATGATAAGGAGATGAGTGCGGTGTCGGCGTACCTCCCCCCAAGCTTAGGCTTTTGGCCTAAGTGGGTATCAATCCCAAGCTGGCCAGGATGAAATCGTCCTGGTGCAAGCCCGAGTACATCCCTCCGTAGTGCGTGGAGTAATCGTAGGAGGGTACATCCTCCTGATGCTGCTCGTGGAAACCCAGCAAGCGGAGCTGCTCGTCCACCTCCTCCTTAGAGCGCGACCACGGTCTCCTGTGAACACTAAACAAAGAAGACCGTGGCAAAGGGATCTCCCTCTTATCCCCGTCAGTAAACAGCATCCTATATACTAGACCGTCCAAATCAGAATCAGCAGTGACAAAATAATGAGTTTTCATAGCAACAAGGTCAAGCCTTTGTGGCGCTAATATAGTATCATTGGGGTCCACTGAAAGCCCTAATGCATTGACCATACGTGAGGCAATGATGCCCCCATAGATAGGCCCCCTAGCAGCTAGGCGGCGAGCAATAAGCGAGCCAAGGTTGTACCGAGTATCATTGTTGAGCGTAGCAGTAAGGAAGGCTAAATGATAGTTGGAGATATTACTTGTGTTCTCCCTACCAAGTACGCTAGTAGCAAGATGATATGCAAAGTATCTAAGAGCAGGGAGTTGGATGTTTCTTATCTTTCCATGCTGAGCCACGCGGTCATCATCATTGGTCACCCCTCGGTAAAATTCCAGCAAATCAGCGGGTCGCCCTTGAATCTTTTTCACGGTCCCTGTCATGCTTACACCTACAACACTGCAAAATCTTTCCAATGTCATGGTGAAGGGCAGGTTATAAATTTTGAAAGAGACAGTTGACTGATAGGGTGTGTTAGTAAACACGAAGCTCTCAACAAAAGTTTTGGTGAGCATAGCGTATTGCTCACTCTCGTCTTGCATATATGAGGTCAAACCAACCCTTTGAATCAGTAGCAAGAAATCATCAAGAATCCCTGTAGCTTGTAAGAAAGTAAAACAAGGAAAAGTAGATGGGTGAGCATCCCCATCATCCCCCTCATTACCAATACGAGTTTCAATGAGGTCTTCGTTGTATGATGACCTAAACTGAGAGGCTGATCTTGAGGGCCTCGACCTCCTAGGTGCATCCCTCTCAAATATCTCTCCAAAGGTATGGTTGTTCATGCTTGATATTCTGAAATTTAAACACCTATTAAACAAGTGATTGCAAAGTGAATATAATGAAGGATACTACTCATAGGGACTTGTAAGAGGCCTAAACATGCATCAAAACTATATCTCTAAGCATCAAACAAGCTTACAAGATCTCATAACCTGTCACCTACAGCAACAAAATACTCAAGATATAATCCACTAAACACAAATCTACTTGGACAAGGGAAGGAGTCACATACCAGAGAACAAGTTCTCCAAATTTCAGCAACAAATATGGGCTGAGCAAGGAGATCGAAAAAAGTCGAGAGCAAGCACAGCAAGAATGCGATTTTGAGCAATGAACTGGAGTTCGCTCGGGAGAGAGAAGAAAGTGGCAGGTAAGAGAGTGAGTGGAGGGCCAGGGGTGGCCCACACCATGACATGGCGCCACCCAGGGCAGGCCGCACCACCAGGTGGTGAGCCTGCCTGGTGGGTCCCCTTGGTACCTTCCAGGCACTCCTCTGCCCCCTTTTTCACGTAAAAGTTTAATATGAATTTTCTGGAATTTTTCGAGACACTTTATTTTTGGGCAATTTTCAGGTATAGATGAATGATTTTCTAACAGAAAAAGATTTTTGGAAATGATGCAATGACAAAACAAGGCTAGAACTACAGAAGTTCTAAGACACTCTAACATGCAAGCAACTAGCACAAGAAAGGTAAACTAAATGAAAGCAAAAAACTAAAATGGATAGAATAGAAGTAAGCGGAGATAATCATAGTGAAAACATTGTTTTGTTCAATGAAATCCTTTTGTTAACAAGGTTGATCAGGTCTTGTTACCAAAACAATTTCATATGAGATAAAACTTTGTATTCCACTAATGATTATGTTACCTCAACTTTGATAGCAATGGTCCCAATCATAATAGTTTCAAATTTTTCTCTTGGTATGGGACAATATATTTCTCCAACTTGAATGCCCTCAACATGTTCAATTGAATTCAACCCATAAGTCCTTTCAATCTTCTTGGGGAAATAGATATTATGTTCCTTGTCATTAACATTAAAGGTCACCTTTCCTTGATTACAATTAATAACAGCTCCTGCAGTATTAAGAAAAGGTCTCCCAAGAATAATAGACATATTATCATCTTCAGGCATTTCAAGCACAACAAAATCAGTTAATATCAAGCAATTATGAGCCACTTGAACAGGTACATCCTCACATATACCAACAAGAATAGTGGTAGATTTATCAGCCATTTGCAAAGATATATCAGTTGGTATCAGTTTTTCAAGTTGAAGTCTCTTATAGAGAGAGAAAGGCATAACACTAACTCCAGCTCCCAAATCACACAAAGCAGTTCTAACATAACTATTCTTAATAGAGCAAGGGATAGTTGGAATACCTGGGTCTCCAGGTTTCTTAGGAACCTTACCATTAAAGGAATAATTAGCAAGCAAAGTAGAAATTTCTTCATTAGGGATCTTCCTTTTATTCGAGACAATATCCTTCATATACTTTGAGTAAGGAGGCAATTTAATAGCATCTGTCAAAGGTATTTGCAGGAATAAAGGTTTCATCCACCAACAAAACTTATTATAGTGTTCATCTTCCTTTAACTTGTGTTTCTTATCAGGGAAAGGCATAGGTTTCTAGACCCAAGGTTCTCTTTCACTACCATGTTTCTTAGCAATAAAATCTTCTTTAGTGTATTTAGTATTCTTAGTGTGCTTTTCAGGTTCTTCTTCAACTTTTTCTTCATTTGGAGCTTCATTTTCTTCATTACCACTTTCAGTTTCAGCATCAGAAATAGATATAATATTAGGATCTATATCAGGTTCAGAGGGTTCTACAATAGTTTTATGTTTCTTTTTCCTTTTCTTATGAGTAGAGCCACTATTTTCAGCTTGTTGAGAATCCTGCTCAATTCTTTTGGGATGCCCTCAGGATATAGAGGATCCTGGGTAGCAGCACCACTTCTAGTTCTAATTTCATAAGCATGTTTTTCTTTAGCAACGTTAATTAGCAAGTCTTTTTGCACTTTAATGAGTTGATCTATTTGAGTTTGAACCATTTGAAAGTGTTTGACAATCATTTTAACATCATTAGAGGTTCTTTCCACAATATCTTTTAACTCAACAATAGCTCTAGTGTTTTCCATTAGATGATTTTGCATCCTTTTATTTAAAATTATCTTGCTTAACAATAAAGATATTGAATTCTTCTAAGCATTGATCAGGAGGTTTAGAGTAAGGGATATCACCTTCATCGAAGTGTTGGAGAGAGTGTACCTCAATAGTGGATGAGTAGGGAATAGGCTTACATAATTCTTCAATAGGAGGTAAATTCTTGACATCTGCAGCTTTAATTCCCTTCTCCTTAAGACATTTCTTAGCTTCCTTCATCACTTCATCATTTAATTCAATAACTCCCCTCTTCTTTGATGTTGGAATAGGTACATGAATAGTTGATTCAGGTATGATTACTTCAGGTATAGCTGGTTCAGGAGGAGTCCAGTCTTCATAGTTCTTGCTTATTTTAGCCATTAATTCCTCAGCTTCCTTGGGAGTCCTATTCCTGAAAACACAATCAACACAACTATCTAGGTATGTCCTAGATTCTTCAATTAGTCCATTATAAAATATATCAAGAAGCTCATTCTTAGGTAATGAACTTCCAGCCTGTGCATGAATCAAAGCACAAGTTCCTGCAAAATAGCATGTCTAGCCCTAGGAGGAAAATATTTCGGCGGGAAAGTACTAATCAAGCAATCAGGGCTATCAATAGATCCAGGAGGTAAATTACTAAACCAAGTTTTAGCTTCTCCTTTCAGTGAAAAGGGGAAAATCTTAGCAACAAAGTAAGTACACATCTTAACATCATCAGAAAACAATCCACTCATGGTAGAAAGCTCATTCATATGTGCTACCGCACTTCCATTCTTAGTCCCACAAAAAGGTTCTTTCTCAAGAATAGCAATGTAAGATAGATCAAGAGAGAAATCATAATCTTTATCTTTAATGTTTATGGGAGAAGCAGCAAACTTAGCAATAGGAGACAATTTGGGTCTAATAGTACGCCTCTCAAGGAGACTCTTAGCAACGCTCCTATCATGGGTGTTTTTACATTCTTTAATAAATTCATCGGTCATCTCAACATAAACCATCTTCAATATCATAACTTTCACTAGACTCAGGTGAACTAACAGGTGTAGTAGTGTCTTCATTAGGGGTTTCAGTATTTCCAGCTATAGTTCTAGCAATCATAGCATCTAGGAAAGGACCTAATGATCCACTCTTATCAAGCATAGTAGAAGCAGCATCATAAGTATCAGAAGTTTCAGATTCAGTAGTAGTAACAGTGTGTGTAGCATGTGTATGTGGTGGTGTAACGAGCTTACTCATAACATATGGTGAACCAAGAGTAACAAAGGTGTTCAGAACCGTACCTCTTCTTGTAGTGGATGGTAAAATATGGAACTTGCCATCACGAGACTTACCCATGATGGATGGATGGTAGTGAACAATAGAGAATCCAAGTGAACGTAATAAATAAAGCTATGCTCCCCGGCAACGGCGCCAGAAAATAGTCTTGATGACCCACAAGTATAGGGGGTGTATCGCAGTATTTTCGAGGGAAGTGAAACCCAATTTATTGATTCGACACAAGGGGAGCCAAAGAATATTTATAAGCCTTAACAACTGAGTTGTCAATTCAGCTGCACCTGGAAACAATCTTGCTCACAGCAGTTTATCAGTAGCAACAGTTTTGTAATAGGAGTAGTAAAGCAACAACAGTAGTAAAGTAAAGACAGCAGTAACAATAGCAGTAAACAGTGGGATTCGAGTGCGGTAGGCATAGGGATGGATGGACGGGCGTTGCATGGACAAGACAATTCACATAGCAATTAGAACATAGGGCAAGTGCAGGTAAATAAGATAAAGCATACAAGTACTAGATAATCCTAGGCATGTGTTCCATATATAGTCATACGTGCTCGTAATGAGAACTTGCACAACATCTTTTGTCCTGCCAGCCCGTTTGCAGCGGGGCCTCAAGGGAACTACTAGCAATTAAGGTGCTCCTTTTAATAGAGCACCGGAGCAAAGCATTAACACTCCATGAACACATGTGATCCTCACATCAAAGCCATTCCCTCCGGTTATCCCGATTTCTGTCACTTTGGGGCCATTGGTTCTGGACAACAACATGTGTATACAACTTGCAGGTAAGACCATAAACAATACTATCATAATGAATCAATAACATGTTCAGATCTGAAATCATGGCACTCGGGCCCTAGTGACAAGCATTAAGCATAACAAGTCGCAACAAAGTCATAAAGCACTAATAGAAGATACTAGGCACCATACCCTAACAATCTGATGCCATTACATGAACGATCTCATCCAATCCCTACCATCCCCATAGCGTACAGTGGGGGATTACTCACTCATAGATGGGGAAACATGGATGGTCGATGGAGAAGCGATGGTGATGATGATGGCGACGATCTCCTCCAATTCCCCATCCCGTCAGGGTGCTAGAACGGAGTTTCTAGTGATGTTTCGTGGAATCTGGTGGTGGTGGCGGATCGGAACTCCTTTTGGAAAAACGTCGACCCCCCCTGAGTTTTTATGTCGGAAGGCATCTTATAGGCAAAGAGGGAGACCGAGGGGGTGTCTGGGGCGGCCAGACCACCCCCTGGCGTGACCAGGCCCAGCCCGCGCGGCCAGGTGGTGTGGCTGGGCCCCAGCCCCACTCCGTCTCGTATTCTGGCTTCGGGAGTCTTCTGGTGAAATAGGATTTTTGGCATATTTCCCAGGATTTTTCCTGATAGTTGATTTTCTGCACCAAAAGTAGACACCAAGGCAATTCTGCTGAAAACAGCGTCAGTCCGTGTTAGTTGCATCTAAATCACACAAGTTTAGAGGAGAAACAATAGCAAAAGTGTTCGGGAAAGTAGATACGTTTTGGACGTATCAATGAGCTCGTTGGGGAACCCCAAGAGGAAGGTATGATGAGCACATAACTAAGTTTCCCTCAGTTATGAAACCAAGGTTATCAAACCAGTAGGAGCAAGGAAACACCCCAAAGGTGTTGCTAGCTGAGCCTTGGCAGGGCGCACTACCGGTGCTTTATGTCTACTTTTTGCGATGAGGACCAGGGCGCACTATCGAATGGAAGGAAGTAATAGTTTGCAGAAAGTAGACATAAAGCAGTAAACAGTTTGTAGATTGTATGTAAAAGAAAGGACCGGGGTCCATAGTTCACTAGAGGTGGCTCTCCTTAAGATAGATAACATGCTGGGTGAACAAATTACAGCGGGGAATTGACAAACATCGAGAAAGCATACAAGCATATACTACTCATCTTGACTCCTTTGAGACTTGATTGGGAATTACAACATTATACATAGACCGCCATCCAACTGCATCTATGACTAATAATCCACCTTCAGGTTATCATCCGAACCCCCTCTAGTATTAAGTTGCAAGCAACAGATTATTGCTTTATGAATTGCGTGTAATGTAAACAATACGATTGTTCTATGAACAAAGGATTGTTGTTTTCTCCCTAGTAGCAACAGCACATCTAGTACCTTAGAGATTTCTGTCACTTCCCCAGATTACCAGAGGCATGAACCCACTATCGAGCATAAATACTAACTCTTGGAGTTTCTAGCATCTACTTGGCCAAGATAGCTACTAACAACGGAAAGCATGCAAGATCACAAATAACAAAGACATGATAGAATCAATAATCAATCTGAAATAGCATCTCAATATCCATCGGATCCCCGCAAACACAACATGCAGAATTACAAATAGATGATCTTGATCATGAACGGAGCTCACAAGATCTAGACATGATATCACAAAGGAGGAGAACCAGCCATCTAGCTACTACATGGACCTGTAGTCCAGAGATGAACTACTCACGCATCACACCGGAGGCTTGCATGATGATGAAGAAGGCCTCCAGGGTGAATTCCCCTCTTCAGCAGGGTGCCGGGAAGAGCTTTAGATCCCTCCCGATCTAGGGATGGAGATGACAGCGGCTATAGACTCTTTCATGGATTTTTGATCGGGTACTTAGGGTTTTGGTCCTGAAGGCAATATTGGCAGAAGGAGAAGCCGAGGGGGTGCTGGGGTCGGCCAGACCACCCCCTGGCGCGGGTCAGGCCTGGCCGCGCGGCCAGGTGGTGTGGCCGGGCCCCAGCCCTTCTCCGTCTCGTATTCTGGCTCTAGATGTCTTCCGAAAAATACCGACTTTGGCTTTTGTCCCGTCCAATTCCAAGAATATTCATTTTCTGACTTCCTGGAACCAAAAACAGCAGAAAACAGGCAGCTGGCACTATGGCTCTTGTTAATAGGTTAGTCCAAGAAATCATATGAAAAGTACTCCAAAGTGTGGACAAAACACAAAAAAGTAGATAAAACCAAGCATGGAACATCAAAAATTATAGATACATTTGCAATGTATCAACATCCCCAAGCTTAACTCCTGCTCGTCCTCGAGTAGGTAAGTGATAAAAAGAAAGAATAATTTTTGAGGTGACATGCACCATCATAAAATTGATCAAAGTACTTGTAAAACATTCAAAGTTGGGATCATAGTACTTCAATCATAACATGAAAGACAAAGTTCTAGCAATAAGACAAAGAAACTATGATGCAACATGAAAAGGCACAAACAAAAGATTCATGAATAACAATGCTTTGCAAGACGTTTGTTTGTTTCACATAAAGAAAACATAGCATAATAGTATTCAGCTTGTCCCTCATAGAGTAGCAAATATAGTTGCATAGGACACCTTCAAAGTTCATAAGAGTGACTAGATACAAATAGTTTAAAACAAGCAATATCAAGTTATGCATCAATCAACTAGTCTTGGGACAATGCACATAGAACTAAGAATGGCCACTATGCTCTCAAAGTAGGTGCATAAAGGTAGAAGGTGGGGACTCAATGTAATGGTGGAAGAAAGGCCTTCTTAGAAGGAAGTAGGGATTCAAGTCCCATAAAGAGCTTCCAAAAATTATGGTACTTGTTAGCTTTCAGCTCTCATTGCCAATATCATAAGCATCTTGAAGGTGATTAAGGTTAAAGTGACACAACTAAGAGGATATGCTTGACAAGTTATAAACCAAAATCTCATGCCCCTTACTTATGAAGACCGAACCTCATGCTACTCAAATTTAGTCACAAGTAAGCTCTTGTCATTGTAAGTACATATGTATCATAAAGAACCGCCAACGGGGTACCCCTTGCACATGATACAGGAGCTATCCCATAATCAAAATGACAAGGAAAGCAGACAATGAGCATCTCAGCGATCTTTTTATTTGCTATTTGCATAGGTGTTTATTGAGGATGCTTCATAGAGTGCTCATTATGGTTATGCTGCAAGTTTCCACCATGATTAGGCATGGCTTAGGCTAGCGGCCCAGGCGTTTCTCTAACACACATACAAACTCCATGATCTTACAAGTTCCACTTTTATTTCACACCGCCGGGATCTATAAGCAAAAGAACATGATATCAACGGGGTACAAAGTACAGGTGCAATGTTGAAAGCGTTCCCCATGATACAGGGTTCTGCTAACTTCAACTTATAAAGCGCAAGCATATATGCAACAAAGAAGGACCCAATGGTTCAAGTTTATTAAATGCAAAAAGTAAAGTGTGCCATCAAGTTTGTGAGAGCTTTAATCACTAGTTTTCTCATAACAAGTTTAATTTGGAAGATAGAAAAAAACATGAATATACTTGGAATAGCAAATGCTAGTAGGTAGGTATGGTGGACTCTTTGGAATAACTTGGTTTAGGGAGTTGGATGCATGAGTGGAACTCATACTTGGTTGTGGAGGCTAGCAAAAAGACTAGGAGCGACAAACTAAGAGAGCAATAATGGCCATAATCATGCAGAGCAACAAAACATCATTTATCAAATCATAAAGTGATACTACAAGTTGAAAACTAAAGGCTCATAAAGGCTATGGTGACTTGAGATAGTCATAGCATGGTGTGAGCATGCGCCAAGTCAACCCAAATAAAGCATCAAAGGAGAATACCACTATACTATGCTAAAACAACGCATGATTCATCCAAGGCACATTAAGCAATCTCAATTGTTTATAACAAGTCATGCTACAGCAAAGAATACTAAGCATAAAGCCAAAACAATATCAAGCATGGCATGACAAAGCATAGGCCACAGTCAAAAAGAAGCTCTCTTTACCACTTAAGCATGAACTTTCCTACTCTTTTCCAAACCAAACCAAACCAAACTATTTGAAAACCAATGTATGAAAGAGGGGGTCCAACCAATTTATTCAGCAAAATAAGCAAACCAAGCAAATGAAAAACCAAAATGAAAATGAAAAAGAAGACGCTCCAAGAACAACACAACTGTGCATGAAACAATAAAAATGAAGCGTTTGGAAGAAACCTTTGATTTTTATTGATGAAGAAGGGGATGCCTTGGGCATCCCCAAGCTTTGACGCTTGTACTTCTTGGATATTTATTGGGGTGACACATGTGGCATCCCCAGGCTTGAGCTTTAGTCCATCCTTCATCTTATCACTCATTCCTTCCATACACCTGAAATTTTTTCCTTCATACAAAACTTCACACAATCTTTATTAGCAACATTTGTGCACTCAAGATAATAAGTCTTTAGGTTCAGTTCTAACACCAATAAAACTTACATTAAAACACTAGCTACTGTAGCACTTCTCTCAAAAAGCTCAATTACCCAAAATAACTCAAAAAGGAACCAACAAGAAGCAAATGCAGAAAATGGCAGAAATCTGTCAAAACAGACCAGCAGGTAAAGACGAATTTTTTCGAAGACCTTCTGTTGCTCAAATCAAAAAGTGTTGAACTAACGAAAGTTATATAACAACCTGGGGCATAAGAAAAAAAATTCACGCCTCAAAAGGACATACAGAGATTTTACACGAATTTGTTCGGTGAAGCACAGAAATCTGTTTCGGGACAACAACTTTCCCAATCATTACTTCTCTCTCATTAGAGGTTACTCTTGGCACAAAAAGCAAATAAAAAGGATAAGGAGCGGTTATTACAGAAGTAATAACTTCCAAGACTCATCTAAAACTTTTGGGTTATCTCCCAATAAGTACTTTTCTTTAACGCCTTTAAGTTAGGCATAAGAAGCAAGAAAAAATAAGTGTTCTCAAATGAAGAAGCATTAAGATTAATACCAGAAATATCTTCAACAAGGCAAGGTATATCATCCAAATAATTTCTAGAGGATCCTCTCTCAATGCTCTTAGGTTCACTATTTTCATCAAAAGGGTTTTCAGGAACAATCCAATCAAGATTCTTTTCTATGGCTTCATGTATTGCTACCAGTTTAAAGGGTATTGGTATCTTAGTTTCCTCCCCATTAGGTTCAGTTTTGTTCATCTTTTCTCGTGTACCGACAACATCTACACGTGAGCCTAGCATATTGAAACGTTCAAAGACTTTTCTAGTTTCCTTGGCAACATCATATAATTCCTTAAACAAAGTTTCTAGAATAAAATCTCTCTTTTCAGGGTCCTCAATTTCTTTAAGCTTAAGAAACATTACTTACATTAAGGGGTTGAGGTTAACAAACCTAGCTTCCAACATGTGAACTAAATAAGCTACAGCAATCTCATAGTTTGGAGCAAGTTCTACAAGGGATCTATCCTCAGTATCCTCATGTTTACTAACATGATTAAAGAATTCTTCAATATGATGTTTTCTAATTATTGAACCACTACTTATTGAAAGGTCTTTCAGGGTGAATTTAGGGATCAACATGGTGTGCTAAGGAAGGGGTAACCACTATAGAAGACTTATTTTTTTTGTTTTTGATAAAGAAAGCAAACTTGTAAAACTATTTTTGTGTGTGTTTTTGATAAAGAAACAAGCAAACAAAACAAAAGGAAACTAAGGAAAACAAAAATAACAAAGTAAAGAGATTGGTTATGAGGGACTCCCCTTATGAAGATGTCCTTGACTCCCTAGCAACGATGCCAGAAAAATACTTTGATGGCTCATCATTGATGAGCTTGTTGGGGAACCCCAAGTGGAAGGTATGATGAGCACAGAAGTAAGTTTCCCTCAGTTATGAAACCAAGGTTATCGAACCAGTAGGAGCAAGGAAACACCCCAAAGGTGTTGCTAGCTGAACCTTGGCAGGGCGCACTGCCGGTGCTAGTAGCAACGTGGAGACCTGCACAACACAACCACAGAACTCTGTCCCCAACTTGCGATGAGGTTGTCAATCTCACCGGTTTTGCTGAAAACAAAGGATTAAACGTATCGAATGGAAGGAAGTAATAGTTTGCAGAAAGTAAACACAAAGCAGTAAACAGTTTGTAGATTGTATGTAAAAGAAAGGACCGGGGTCCATAGTTCACTAGAGGTGGCTCTCCTTAAGATAGATAACATGCTGGGTGAACAAATTACAGCGGGGCAATTGACAAACACCGAGAAAGCATACAAGCATATACTACTCATCTTGACTCCTTTGAGACTTGATTGGGCATTACAACATTATACATAGACCGCCATCCAACTGCATCTATGACTAATAATCCACCTTTAGGTTATTATCTGAACCCCCTCTAGTATTAAGTTGCAAGCAACAGATTATTGCTTTATGAATTGCGTGTAATGTAAACAATACGATTGTTCTATGAACAAAGGATTGTTGTTTTCTCCCTAGTAGCAACAGCACATCTAGTACCTTAGAGATTTCTGTCACTTCCCCAGATTACCAGAGGCATGAACCCACTATCGAGCATAAATACTAACTCTTGGAGTTTCTAGCATCTACTTGGCCAAGATAGCTACTAACAACGGAAAGCATGCAAGATCACAAATAACAAAGACATGATAGAATCAATAATCAATCTGAAATAGCATCTCAATATCCATCGGATCCCCGCAAACACAACATGCAGAATTACAAATAGATGATCTTGATCATGAACGGAGCTCACAAGATCTAGACATGATATCACAAAGGAGGAGAACCAACCATCTAGCTACTACATGGACCTGTAGTCCAGAGATGAACTACTCACGCATCACACCGGAGGCTTGCATGATGATGAAGAAGGCCTCCAGGGTGAATTCCCCTCTCCGGTAGGGTGCCGGGAAGAGCTTCAGATCCCTCCTGATCTAGGGATGGAGATGATGGCGGCTACAGACTCTTTCATGGATTTTTGATCAGGTACTTAGGGTTTTGGTCCCGAAGGCAATATATAGGCGGAAGGAGAGGCCGAGGGGGTGCTGGGGTCGGCCAGACCACCCCCTGGCGTGGGCTAGGCCTGGCCGCGCGGCCGGGTGGTGTGGCCGGGCCCCAGCCCTTCTCCGTCTCGTATTATGGCTCCAGATGTCTTATGGAAAAATAGCGACTTTGGCTTTTGTCCCGTCCAATTCCGAGAATATTCATTCTCTGACTTCCTGGAACCAAAAACAACAGAAAACAGGCAGCTGGTACTGTGGCTCTTGTTAATAGGTTAGTCCAAGAAATCATATGAAAAGTACTCCAAAGTGTGGACAAAACACAAGAAAGTAGATAAAACCAAGCATGGAACATCAAAAATTATAGATACATTTGCAATGTATCATTAATACCTGTTATTCCTCTTATTGTATGCTAGTATTAAGATACTCAACGGTAGCAAATAAGATAATCCCTAAGTAATTCCCATGATAGTGTTCACCTTGTGTGTGCACCACCAAGAAAGTTTTCCGTTATGAGGCAGGTCGTGACGACCAGGTGTCAGACATATCTGTGTTCGCTTATAGTGGGTGTAAGCCATGTTGCACAACAAATACACACAAGTTATATTTGTTGAGCATAACATGTGTAGACATGGCCTCGGAACACAAGAGATCGAATGGTCGAGCATGAGTCACATGGTTTATGTGATTGACATTGGGGAATGTCTACCTTTGAAACTACATTGCCGGCCATGATGATCGGGGGTGGTGTGTCAGATTGGGATTGTGTGATCACTAAAATCGTCCAGGGGATGACAATTTTAGTGGAAGCTCAATTAGGATTAAACTCATATTATGAACTTAGTCTTAATGTCTATTTGCAAATATCTTAGTAAATCATGGCCTATCCTGTTGAGGTCCTTTGCGACCATGGGAAATTTATTGCTTGATATGGAACTTAGCAAAAGGGTCCAACTTTATAGATTAATACCCACATCTGAGGGATATCCTCGTAAAATGTGATCTTCTCTTCTTGATACAATGACCATTAGGAGATAATCCGATGACTCCGTAATGTTTTTGTTTTCTGCATAATCATCCAATAAGCCATTCTCCATTCTATGGAGAGTTGGATTACAATCCTGTATTCAACAAGATCAGGCACATAAACTATGAGCCGTTGGATGACTTTTCCTCCATAATGGATGAAAAGATAATATTTGGAGAAACACTTCGCGATATTGCATTAGAGTTGTGAACTCTCAGAAGGGCTTGATTGTAATGGAGGTGATGAATGAAAAGGGTATATGTTAGATATACAAAGTTATAAATGAAATTCTTACAAAACTCGTTACAGTTTACATAAGTATTAGATACTTGTCCCGTTATGTGAAAACATGATGGTCTGCTTGAGAATTGCTGAAATTGAGGCAATGTGTCTTGATGACGGCAAACAAAACAGTTGATGGCCGACATCACCCCTTTCATCAAAGGTTTATCATTTGGATTAGTGGACTTGAATATAATTTTGTAATCCTTGTTTGTGTGTCTTGATTTTGGCGGGACGCTTGTTCATATGAATAAGTTACAAGCCAGTTGTATTGTTCTTATGAATAATACCTTTATGGTCACATTACGATTATAAATTTGTTATTCTCATCACTATGTTAATGATAATAGTTTAAATATTTATAAAATATTAGATTGCTAAAAGATATCGAAAGTTTAATGATGACATGACACTATAGTTTAAGTCATTTTGGTTATTGCATGTTCTTCATTATTAATTAAGATCGGGGTCTTAGATGCTTAATCTAGAGACTTTGCAAAACCATGCCTCGTTGGGCAGAATGACTAAAACTCCGCATTCTGGTAAAACGGTAATATGCAAAGAAATGTTGAACTTTATACATAATGATGTATCGTATTTTCAACAAATAGTGGAAATCATTATTTATATTTCATGTTGAAATTTATACATAGTGATGTATCGTATTTTCAACATATAGTGGAAATCATTACATACTTAATTGTGGATTTAAGTGAATATGAGTATTTACTTAATGAAACATAAGTTTGAAACTGTTTTGAATTGTTTAAAAGATTTCAAAGTGAAGGAGGATATTGAATTAACAAGAATACAAAAGTCTCTTCAATTTGATCGACATTACTAAAGTATTTATTTTAATTTTAGCATAAAAGGACATGTGAAAGACGTTTCACAAATTATGATAATAGGGCAAATTCAAAGTGTATTGAAATATCTAAATATCATAATCATTATGTATTAGATACATATGGTATGATATTATCTCTTATCGGGGTTATAGTTATTGTTTAGAGTTAGAGATCGAAATGAGCAAACACTCGGTTAACATACAAAATAACATCTAAAGATTCGTGGAGACAACACCATAAGAGTTATGGCATGTTCGAGTTTCTAGAGGTTTTGATAATTCGAAATCGTGGCAAATAAACAAGTCTTTGTAGCATATTCTTAGGCGAATATGAATACATGTTCCACAAGGGGCAAACATGTTGTTGTCCAAAGTTGATGTGTCTTGATGAAGATACAGGTGGAAGAGAGTAAAAGATCTAAACAAGGTATTTGACCTTACCTCCTGATTATTGAGTAGCGCAGCAAAATTTGTTTGTTGAAACCGAACTCTACAAATAGAGAAGAAACTAATGGTAATGATCATAAAGTTTCAGTGAATACTTTTACTAAAGGAAGTAGGATTCAACAATATATACTTTGCAAGTTCGTGGTAATATATTATTGATTCACTTGTCATGTTTATGAACAAGACATACCTACGAATTATAAAGAAGCGTGATGGACCTAAGTGTGAGAAATGACCGGGAGTCATAAAATCCTATATTATGTTACATTTAAGATTGCAAAGTAATATCTTACTTGATCTTATTAAGTAAAGAAGTTTACTTGATATTTTTGAATTACTTCAAAGTCATAAGATGGAAATGAAACTTAATGGAGACGCAAAGCTTGATTTGTTACAAAGTATGGACAAATTCAAGGAGTTGACTACAAATGTAGCGATGCTTGAGTCTATTGGATTAACACGAGCAATATATGGATATTGGAATCTCTTAGCTGGAATTCTCAATTTGATGGTGATCAAAGAATTTTGGAATGTCCAAGATTATAAAGAGGACCTGCATTTGAGTGGGAGCTAATTATATTGGCCAAATCTTAATATGTAAGAGACATATTTTGAGTGGGAGCTAAGTAGCTTGGCCAAATATTAATATGTAGTAGACATATTTTGAGTGGGAGCTAAGTGAAATCCCTGGATCTCATATATGGATGCCATATTTGAGTGGGAGCGTGAAATAATTCTGAGATATATGGATGACATATATGAATGATGTGATTGGTATTAATAACATTTAAGTTAGTAAATATGAATTAAGTTGAACAAGTTATTAAACAATGAGATCTATCGAGATAGATTGGTAAGTTTAATAAACATCATAGTTGAATGCTTCCTGGACTTGATTCTGAAGATGTTCAGAATATCCTAGATACGATTCTAAAGTATTTCAGAATGGAACAAGGAAAATAAAGATGTTCTTACTTGTATGAATCATTGAGTTAGTCTTAATATTACAACCATGGTTAAAAGAAAGAAAAAGATGTGTTGCATCTCCTATGCCTCAGTCATAGGTTCTTCCATACAACCATATTGTATACTCGACGTAATGTGACCCGAGGTTCTGGTTGAAAGGACAAGCTCTTAACTATAAGAATATGTCTTGAAGTGATTCTTGAGTTAATCACTGAACTCGAATTAAGTTTGTCCCTAAATGGCAAGAAGCAAAGTAAGACACATAGTTGCATTTCATGCACTAGGATCTACATAGATATAGAAGTATAAGGGCTCCATCTGACGTGATGTATATTCTTGTGGTGGGACTAGTTCGTCTTTTCGCAGAGGGTATGTCCCAGGGCACAATGCCCATGAGAAAGCTTGTTGTGGCTGATCTAACATCACTGTTGGCTCCAGGATATATACCTCACTCTGTTGCCATAACTACTATATACACACACAAAGGAGTGCAAAGTGTGTTTCAAAGTTTACCTAAAAACAGTGAAAGCGACCATCACGATAAATACTAAAAACAAAGTCTCACATTGTCACCAAACGAATACTTCAACCCATTATGAGATAATGGTATGAATGTCAAAGTTAGGAAGACATTAACGATTTACAAAGACATAATGATCTGGTAAAACAAAACATGGACAAGACGTTTTTGATAAGCATGCATGATCAATAAACACATATATGATATGGTTTATGATGAGTAATATGCGAGCTAGATTATTTGTACTCTAGTGCAAGTAGGAGACTGAAGGAGATATGCCCTAGAGCCAAATAATAAATAGGTTTTTATTGTCATATCTCAATTAGTTCATAATAGTTTCATACTATGCTATAACTGTATTAATACGAAACATTAATACACTTGCGGTATGTAAACAAACCAAGTCTCTAGTTACCTCTAGCGAACTAGTGCATTGGTCATGAGGATGATCTAGGGTTTCGAGATCATGGGCATTTATGCCAATTGACAATGAGGTCATGTCATTAGTTGATGATGTGATAGACAAACAACCCAACAAGTTGTATCATAATGAGATCTAGTTACAAAGTTCACCATTAGTGATAAACTAAGGAAATCTCGTAACCTGATCCTTAGACTGTGAGATAATGCAAATCACCGTTCTGGAGGGAGCTTACATGGTTATCAAGTATCATTCCGTGACTGGATGATCAAAAAGGTGCCACTCAGGTTTCCCAAAGGGGCGTGTAGAGGAGTACATATCAAGACCAGGATTTGCCCATCCATGTAACGAAAAGATACATTTGTGGCCATCTCGGTGACATTGCATTAATGAAGCTTGCAAGCGTGTGACTGGGTCATGGAATGCAACGACATGGGAACAAGAAAACAAGTTCATCGGTAACGAGATCGAACGAAGGTATGGAGATACCGTAGATCAAATCTCGGGTGAACTAGGTATCATGTGGCAAAGGGAATGGGAAACGACATTTACGGTTCAAACGACATATCATCATGGAATGCACAGGGGTCATTATGGGCATCCCGTTCCCGCTATTGATCATTGATGGATATCATGTATGTGCCATTCCCGAGCTTGGGGAAATACACTTAAGGGTACGATGAGCTAGAGATCCTCTGTAGGTTGGAATCACCATATGAAATAGAAAAGGAAACCAGAAAAGTTCCGTGAGAGAACCAGAATTGTTCCGAGAAAGTTCCGAAGTCGTTCGGAGGAAATCAAAAGGGAACCGAAAGGTGTTTCGGGTCAAACCGGATTTTGTAGTATGTATTTACATATTAATTAATGTAATTTATATTAAATATAATCTAATTTGAAGGGGTCTTCCACTAATGGGACAAACTTATTAGGGGGAAAGGGCCCATGAGGGAAAACCGCAAGAGGGAAGGGGAAAGGGCCAAAGGGCCAAGGCCTAGCCGCCTCAAGGGGCCCACCTGGCCAGCCTAGGGCTGTGCACGGGGTGGGGCCCACTCCTGGCCGGACGGCCCATGAGACCCATGTGCCTCCCCCTCTCTCCCTTGATTAGTCCCACATGGGATACCCAAAAGGGAGGGCACACCTCCCTCCCCCTATATAAAGGGGTACCCATGGGTGGGATTAGGAACACAATATGAGATGTTCTCTAAGGCACTTTCCTTAGAGAATTCCTCCCTCTCTCTCTACATAGTTGTCTCCACGCGTTAGCATGGTCCCAAGAAAGGACTGTTCGCGCAAGAGACATCACATCGTCAGCACGCCTTTGCGCTGCAGGGATTCCAAGCGGGAGATCTACTTCTGCACTCCCGACAGGGATCAAGGAGTCGGAGGTCGTCATCATACACCGTATGTGTACGAAACCACGAGGGGCCACACTTGGGGCACCTTGGATGTCGTGAGCTGGAGCTGCTGCACAATGAATAAGGAGCAAGGGGTGACCTGCGAGGAGCTTCGCTACCTTGAGGTCGGCTACGAGTTCGACTACTTCAACCACGTTCCCCTCGGAACGTTAACCGCGTACGATCTATAAGGGTATGTATTTTATACGCTCCGGTCGTTACCGCATTACTACATGGATAGGTCTTGGGCGTTAGGGAGTTCCAACGTAGGAATTTTTTTGTTTTCTGCTACGGAACCCTTCAGTTACTAGAGAAGAGTGAGAAATGGAGGCTATGAGATCAAGAAGCACCACCCAAGAGAGGAGAAATGATCCAATTGGATGATGATGGGAGTGGTGACGGTGGAAGAAACAAGAACAGGCCCATGGGAAACAAGAAGGCAAAGGAGAGTGAAAGGGAAATGGATGTCGCCTAGAGGGGGGTGAATAGGCGTTTTAAAATAATTACGGTTTAGGCTCTAATAAATGCGAAATAAAACTAAAATTTAATTTATAAAGCACAAAAGCTAAACCACTAGGTTCACTAAGTGCACCAACAACCTATGCTAAGCAAGACAAGCAACAAGGTGATAGCAAGATATAATACTTCAAGCATGATGGCTATCACAATGTAAATTGCATAAGTAAAGGGCTCGATTCAGAGATAACCGATGGGTGTTGGAGAGGTGCGATGGCGCAATGTACTCCTAACACCACAAATGGCGCACCTTGAGGTGTGCTGGCTCGACACTCACCCAACGCCACACAAGGCCTCACCCCAATATGCGAAGGCACACAACTCACCAACGCCATAAAAGGCTCATCCTATTTTCCCGTGAGGTCGCCACAAAGGCCTACTCATGATCCATTATGGGACACTTGAGGGCAGTCATTGAACCCATACAAGATCTCTACAACTCAATTGAAGTGCTCCCAAGAAACACCACAAAGGCCACAAGCTTGGGGAATCTCCACAACTCAACTGGAGGCCCCAAGAACAATGCCACAAAAGGCCAAAAGCTTGAGGAATCTCCACAACTCAATTGGAGGCCCCAAGAACTCACTACTACTCCACACAACCGTATAGGGTTCAAAGAACCCAAGAGAAACAAGACAAGATCTTGAGCTCGCCGAATCTCCGAGGAGAACTCAAACCTATGAACCAAATGCAAGAGGAAAGTCCTTCACTCTGAAATTCCACCAAAGCTAGAACAGCTATTGGGGGAATAAGAGAGGAAGAACACAAGAGGAGAACACAAAACTCTCCAATATCTAGATCCCAAGGATTCCTTCATAAAGAAGAGATTTGGTTTGGTGCATTGTAGATCTAGATCTCCTCTCTCAAATCCCTCAAAAAGATGAAAGAATCATAGAAGGGGGAAGGGTAGAGGACAAGCTCTTCAAGATCAACAATGGAGGAGAGAGAGAAAAGCAAGAACCAAGAAAAGAGCTAGTGGGATGAAAGGGAAGGGGGAGGCCTTAAAAGGAGCCTCCCAGATCTGCCCGTTATGCACATATCCGTGCACGACAGGTAGTACTGCTGGGTGGGCGGTACTATTGCCAGCACCCTTCCAACGGTCAGAAGCTGCAATTAGGAAAGAGAAAAACCGGCATGGCCGATACTACCGTGATGACCCACAAGTATAGGGGGTGTATCACAGTATTTTCGATAAGTAAGAGTGTCGAACCCAACGAGGAGCAGAAGGTGCTAGCTAGTGGTATGGATCAGGAATTCTCTACAAATACTTAGCAAACGGATTTTTAGGGTTTTTTTGATAAAGAGGAATAAATGCAGCAAGTGGCCCAATCCTTTATTCAGCAAAGGACAAGCCGGTTGTATTACTTAAGATGACCAAACGTTCTCGAGGACACATGGGAAGACTGTCAAGTGCTTTCGCTTCATATAGTTAATTAATCTTCTTTAGCTTGCTAAGTGTTGTGTGGGTGAACCGTGCTAATGTACCGACCTTCCTAGGACTAATACATACTTGTGATTATACCCCTTGCAAACATCTGTAAGTACAAGAAAGTAATTAAGGTAGAAACCTAACCACAACTTTAAACTCTAAGACCCTGACGTCCCTTGTGCAATGGTTTCCTAACAGGGGTTCGGGTTTCTGTCACTCCGGCAACCCCTACGATTAGTAGCCAAATACACAATGCATTCCCCTAGGCCCATATAGGTGAAGTGTTATGTAGTCGATGTTCACATGACACCACAAGTATAGGGGGTGTATCGTAGTATTTTCAATAAGTAAGAGTGTCGAACCCAACGAGGAGCAGAAGGTGCTGGCTAGTGGTATGGATCAGGAATTCTCTGCAAATACTTAGCAAACAGATTTTTAGGTTTTTTTTGGTAAAGCAAGTAAATAAAGTACGAGTAAATAAAAGACAGTAGGAATAAATGCAACAAGTGGCACAATCCTTTATTCAGCAAAGGACAAGCCGGTTGTATTACTTAAGATGACCAAACGTTCTCGAGGACACATGGTAAGACTATCAAGTGCTTTCGCTTCATATAGTTGATTAATCTTCTTTAGCTTGCTATGTGTTGTGTGGGTGAGCCTGTGCTAATGTACCGACCTTCCTAGGACTAATACATACTTGTGATTATACCCCTTGCAAACATCCGTAAGTACAAGAAAGTAATTAAGGTAGAAACCTAACCACAACTTTAAACTCTAAGACCCTGACGTCCCTTGTGCAATGGTTTCCTAATGGGGGTTCAGGTTTCTGTCACTCCGGCAACCCCTAAGATTAGTAGCCAAATACACAATGCATTCCCCTAGGCCCATATAGGTGAAGTGTCATGTAGTCGACGTTCACATGACACCACTAGAAGAAGTACACCACAACTTAAATATCAAACTATTGAATCTTTCTCAACAGAACTCCACTACTAACAACATGACTTCTCCCATGTCCTCAAGAACAAAACGAACTACTCACAAGACATCATATGGATCATGATCAGAGATGGAATAATCATGTATAACAATCTGAACATAAACAATAATTCAATGGTTCACTCAATAGCAGCAACTACAAAGAGTAATCAACACCGGGAAAGTTTCCCCTAAGAACTATGCAAGATTCAAACTGATTGTTACAACAATATGGAGATGGTGATGAGGGTGCTGATGGTGATGATGATGATCCCGATTAAGTCCAGCTTGATGGTGGTGTTGATGACGATGATCTCCCCTCTCCGAGAAGGAATTCCACCCGCAGAAATTTGTCTGCCGGAGAGATATTTCTCTCTCGGTGTTTTCCGCCGCAGAGGCGGCGGAATCTTTCTGTGGTCGCTCCCCGAGTCTTAGGGTTTCGGGAGGAATATATACGCCATAGGGGAGAGCCAGAGGTGGGCCAGGGCGGCAACACCACCTATTGGCGCGGCCTAGGGTGGCCCGCGCCAGGGGTGGTGTGGACCCCCTATGGCCCATCTCCACTCCTCCTTCTGGCTTCCTTCGTCTTCTGGAAAAATAGGATTTTCTGTATATTTTCCTGGATTTCTTGATCTTCGCAAATTTTGCCTCCAAACAGCACCTTTTCCATCAGAATCCTGACTGCAGCGGTCCATGCTCCAAAGTCATCAACCATGCAAAAACATATGAAATAACATAAGTATCACCTCTTAATATGAAATATATCAATGAATAACAGTGAATTATGACATAGAATAGTGATGCAAAATGGACGTATCAACTCCCCCCAACCTTAGACTTCGCTTGTCCCCAAGCGAAACTAAGCTCGATAAACATGACCTCTGGTTTATGGAGTGAAGAGTCGATAAAAAGAATACGGACAAGAAGCATCACATCATCAATACATAGATCATAATAGAAGACAACTCACTAATATATAACTCAACTTGTAATGAGTAAAGGAAACACAATAAAGATACATAATTGGTAATGGCAAACTTAGCTCTTGGTCGAAGAATAGTTGATAATTTGCTGGAGTTCACAAATAACTGATTTTCAATCATAGCTTTCAAAGTAGTAATCACCAAGATAAGAGCAATGTGCAAAACAAGGAACATAAGAAACATGATTGAATAAATCATCATATGAATGAATGAAACACAACAACTCACAATACTTGCTGAGATAGAAGGGAATAGGTTTACTGACTCAACTAAAAGGTAAAAGAAAGGCCCTTCGCAGAGGGAAGCAGGGATTTCAAGTTTCGAAAAGAGCTCCCAAAAATTATGATACTTACTAGCTTTCAGCTCTCATTGCCCCTATCATAGGCATCTTTAGGTGATTAAGGTTAAAGTGACACAACTAAGAGGATATGCTTGACAAGTTATAAGTTGAAATCTCATGCCCCTTACTTACGAGTACCGAACCTCATGCTACTCAACTTCAGTCACGAGTAAGCTCTTGTCATTGTAAATACATGTGTATCATAGAGAACCGCCAACGGGGTACCCCTTGCACATGATATAGGAGCTATCCCATAATCAAAATGACAAGGCAATCAGACAATGAGCATCTCAGCGATCTTTTTATTTGCTAGTTGCATAGGTTTTTATTGAGGATGCTTCATAGAATGCTCACTATAGTTATGCTGCATGTTTCCACCATGATTAGGCATGGCTTAGGCTAGCGGCCCAGGCGTTTCTCTAACACACATATGAACTCCATGATCTTTCAAGTTCCCCTTTTATTTCACACCGCCGGGATCCATAGGCAAAAGAATCATGATATCAACTAGGTACAAAGTACCATGGTAGTGTTGAAAGCGTTCCCCATGATACATGGTTCTGCTAACTTCAACTCATAAAGCGCAAGCATATACGCAACAAAGAAGGACCCAATGGTTCAAGTTTATTAAGTGCAAGAAAATAAAGTGTGCCATCAAGTTCGTGAGAGCTTTAATCACTAATTTTCACATAACAAGTTTAATTTGGAAGGTAGATAAAAACAAGAATTTACTTGGAATAGCAATAATGCTAGTAGGTAGGTATGGTGGACACAAATGGCAGAGGTTTTTGTTTAAGGGTTGGATGCATGAGAAGAATTCCCTCTCAGTACAGGTTTTTGGCTAGCAAGGCTGGTAGCAAGTATAAGAGTTGAAGGAAACAAACAAACATAGAAGTGATAAAGACAAACATGCAATCTTCCTTGGAAGCACAAAAGATCTTAACTAGAGAACACTAAACTTATGAGCAAATCAAGAAAGAAATATGATGAAATTATATTTCTTTAGAGTACTTTTATCTTTTTCATTCAACTCTCAAAAATAGTGTTGCTACTGACCGGGCCAGGTTTGCCAAAACCAACTAAATTAACTCAATGATCCCAAAGTGATACCAATACTAACAATAAGATCAATCATATAACCATGAATCGAAAACTAATATAAGATATGCAAAAGAGTAAATGATAGAACTTCTCATTAATATTCCATAACGGCAACTCAGACCAAGGGATATATATCTAACAAGAGAGGGGACACTTCCATAATGCAAACCATCCTACATGTAACTTCTCTATTCATGATATGACTCTACTACAAAGGTAAAAAGATAGAAGATAGTGATGTGATACCGCGGCACTCCCCCAAGCTTGGAACAAACCAAGGGGATGCCAAACCTGATGACGAACTACTCCTTTGGTGGTGGTGGTATTCTCTTGATGAGCTCTTTGATCAGTTTCCCCAAATCCTCGATCTCAAAGGTGAGATTGCGAATAAGCTACGAGTTTTGCTCAATGCGGCTCATGATCATGTCGGGTTGCGAATTCCAGCTCGTGTGATTCTTTCCCCACTCTTCCTCCTTGAAGTCTTCTTTTCCTGCATGGCTAGAACAAGGCAAATCCCAATTGGAAGGTAATTTCTCCTTGGGCATATTCTGGTGTTGATGCTTATGGAAAAGATTCTTGGTGCGTGGAGGAAGTGACCGTGGAGCCAAACAGTGACGCGGAGGTTTCCCTCCAGTCGACATCCGTGTAGTCCTTCTGACTCTGGCAGGTTTTTTCAACACTCCAATGCTTGCAATGGTAGTGCCGGTGTGCTTTGACTCCTCTTCATCTTCACTCTTGATCTCCTTCTCCTTCCCGGGGTCTTGGAGATCTTCCTCCATAGGCTCCTTTCCTTTATCCTTGGCGGACACCATTGTTCTTCTAAGCTTTCAAAAATAGTTCCTGGAAGAAACAGATCGAAACGAAAACACGACGAGAACACGATATACGAACCTCGGGGGATATGGGGGATTATATATTACGAAGTTTCACAACAAAAGGAAGGTACTGGGAAAAAACGGGTCAGAGACGGAGTCCGGAGTGACCACACCACCTGGTGGCGCGACCAGGGTGGGCCCACGCCATAGGGTGGTGTGAGCCACCCTGGCTCCATTTTCGTCCCTCTTTCGCTTCGTAACTTTCCTTATTGACTAAAAACTACAAAAGTATAACTAGACAGATCTTTCGCGGAACTTTTCTTAGCAGAACTGTTACCTATTTTAAAACGGACTCTGTAGGTCTCTGAATTTGGTCTTTAGTAGATTCTTCCGGAGTCACCACTTGAATAACATCAATATCTTCATATTCATACACTTATTGTGAGTCATGAAACCTTTCACTTCCTTATTACACCATTATCTCCACTAACTTGGAAATTTCTTTCACACAAAACTTCACACAGTTCTCATTAGCAACATTAGTATAAGTGAAGTGATAAAACCTTTTGAGTCCAATCTCAACTGAAAACCAACAAAACATAAGCTACTGTAGCAACTCCTTCCGAAAACCCAAACAGAATTAAAAAAGGAAATCGATTAAAGAAGCAAATGCAAGAGTGGCAAAATCTATCAAAACAGACTAGCAGGTAAAGATCAATTTTTTCGAAAATCTTCTATTGCTCAAATCAAAAAGTGAAAAACTAACTAAAGTTAAATAACAACCTGGGGCAAAAGCATAAAAAAATACAGCTTAATCCGACATACAGAGATCTGTCACAAATTTTTACGGTGAAGCACAAAAATCTGTTTTGGGACAACAACTTCCCCAAATCTTACTTCTCTCTCATAGAGGTTGATCTTGACACAAAAACCAAACAAAAAGGATAAGGAGAGGTTATTACCAAAGTAATAACTTCCAATACTCAAAGAAAAAGAAAAACAAACTGAAAGCAAAAATAAATTGGGTTGTCTCCCAAAAAGCTCTTTCTTTGTAGCCATTAAGATGGGCATGATAATTTTGAAGATGCTCACATAGGAATATGAATTGAGGTGAAAGAGAGCATTACGAAGCAAAAATACACATGTTTAAGTCTAACCCACTTCCTATGCAAGGGAATTTTGTAAACAAACAAGTTGTTGAAACCAGAGACTACTAGCATAGGAAGGCAAAAGAAGTGCAACATAGAAACTTTCAGCATAAAACGGGGAAACTTGATATTATTGAGATGCAAAAGAACACATTTCCCTCTCTCATAATAACTTTCAGTATCATGCATAAACTTAACAATATAACTATCACAAGGACCATCGTAACAATGATCACTTATTTTAATAGAAAACACAGGAATACTAGCTCTCATAACACTACTTTGTGAAACAATATTAGAGGTATCCTTACAAAGGATAGGGTGTCCCTTTTTTCATATTTAGTAACAAAGTCTTTCACATTTGCTATGATAGGTTCATCAACCATTTGTTTACCAAGTTCAACAGCTTTATTTGTACTTTTATTAACCATATTAGCTATCATAGAATGTTCCTTTATCTTAACCGGGAAAGGTACTTTCTCAATGTAAGGTTCAGGTAAAACATGATTAGAAGTATAAACTTCAGTATTTCTTGCAGGAACACTCTTAGCAACATCTTTATAAGGTTCATGATACTTATTCCACTTCTTTTTAGGCACTTCAATGTAGGAAGCAAAAGCCTTAAAATAAGAAGCAATAGCTTGAGAGTCTAGACCATAAGCATTTTTAATATTTTGAAAGTCATCAGTTCCCATAAAAGATTCAATGCATTCATAATCATAATTTATACCTGACTTTCTACCTTTGTCATTCTCCCAAGCTTCAGCATTATCTTGAATACGGTCCAGAAGATCCTATTTAGCTTCTTCTTCCATGCGAGTGAATGATCCAGCACAAGAAGCATCCAGTAAATCCTTATCATGAAGAGAAAGCCTTGCATAAAAGTTATTGATAATAATATTGTTGGGGAGATCATAAATGGGACATTTGAGCATTAGTAACTTCAATCTCCCCCAAGCTTGAGCTATACTCTCTCCATCAAGAGGCCAAAAGTTGTATATTTGATTCCGATCTTTATGAATCTCACTAGGAGGATACAATTTTGAATAAAAGAGAGGCACTATTTCCTCCCATTCAAGAGCTTGACCATTCTTCAACAGCTTATACCATTCCTCAGCTCTTCCTTTCAGCGATAATGAGAATAACTTCTTCTTAACTTGATCTGTAGTAATACCTGCACACTTGAACAACCCGCATAATTTGTGTATAAAGAGAAAATGATCACCGAGATGGACAGTTCCATCCCCAACATAGTAGTTATCCATAAC
Source organism: Avena sativa (assembly GCA_916181665.1). Lineage (NCBI taxonomy): Eukaryota > Viridiplantae > Streptophyta > Magnoliopsida > Poales > Poaceae > Avena > Avena sativa. The sequence goes on from OV702296.1 coordinate 414,731,797, forward strand.
ACGATCAATAATTCTTGTAGGTATTTTAAAAGCATCATTCTCAGCAGGTGGTGGTTCATCTACTACCTTAGTAGTGGTAGTAGCATTACCAAATAAGAAACTCAGTGAATTATCCATAACGAAAATAAAGCAACTAACAGAAGTAAACAATACTCACAATAGAAGTTTCCTTTACCAGTTCCACTCTCCAATAGCGCTTCACTCCCCGGCAACGGCGCCAGAAAGTAGTCTTGATGACCCACAAGTATAGGGGGTGTATCGCAGTATTTTTGATAAGTAAGAGTGTCGAACCCAACGAGGAGCAGAAGGTGCTGGCTAGTGGTATGGATCAGGAATTCTCTGCAAATACTTAGCAAACAGATTTTTAGGGTTTTTTGATAAAGCAAGTAAATAAAGTACGAGTAAATAAAAGACAGTAGGAATAAATGCAGCAAGTGGCCCAATCCTTTATTCAGCAAAGGACAAGCCGATTGTATTACTTAAGATGACCAAACGTTCTTGAGGACACATGGGAAGACTGTCAAGTGCTTTCGCTTCATATAGTTGATTAAGCTTCTTTAGCTTGCTAAGTGTTGTGTGGGTGAACCTGTGCTAATATACTGACCTTCCTAGGACTAATACATACTTGTGATTATACCCCTTGCAAACATCCGTAAGTACAAGAAAGTAATTAAGGTAGAAACCTAACCACAACTTTAAACTCTAAGACCCTGACGTCCCTTATGCAATGGTTTCCTAACGGGGGTTCAGGTTTCTATCACTCCGGCAACCCCTATGATTAGTAGCCAAATACATAATGCCTTCCCCTAGGCCCATATAGGTGAAGTGTCATGTAGTCGATGTTCACATGACACCACTAGAAGAAGTACACCACAACTTAAATATCAAACTATTGAATCTTTCTCAACACAACTCCACTACTAACAACATGACTTATCCCATGTCCGCATGTAACATCCCAAAACTTTAATCCAAGGTTATTAAGATCCAAATCATCTAAATTAGGGTTAACAAAAACTTTTACAATTAAAATTATTAAAGCATTCGTATGTGTGTGCATTTTAATAGGAGTTGTTTTGAATTGCCATGATTAAGTGATCCATTGCTTGTAAAATGATCCTTAGGTGAAATAAACATCATCTAGATCATTCCCAAACAAATCCCAAAGAAAAACAAATCAAAATGAATAAAAGAAAGAAATGGTCATTTGTGTCATTTTAATCAACATGCCTACTTTGGCTATTCCTAGTACTCAATTCTTAACAGAAATAAATATGGATCTTTGCACCCCTTGCTAGTACAAGTAATAGTTTACCAAGGCCCACCTTGTGATCTGCCATAATCTTTCAAACACTAATTTTAAATGACATTTGAAAATTGAATCTAGTGTAGGTATCAAGATCACCCTATTTCAAAAACCACTCAAAGGAGCTCCAATTTCAAAACCCAAGCAACCACAGAAGCTTAAGCATGTGTATAGCAAACCCACCAAAATTCATCCAAAAATTCCAAACTTGATTTCTTTCGGCCATTTTCACAAACACTTGGTGGACAGAATTCAAACAAAACACAAAACTCTATTTGGACCAGTGTTTGAACCAAATTGGTTCCCCATTTTGGAACCACAGCCAACCCATACACTCCCCTACCCCTCACTAGCCCAGCCACTCACTGTGCCACGACCAAATGGTCATGGCCATTAAGGCCGAGCCCCCATTTGGGCACCTCATCGGCGACAGCACGCCATAGCCGCCGCCAGCGCCATCCACCATGTCCAGGAGGTAACCCGTGGTCCACCTCCACCACTCAACCAGCCCCAGCCCGAGGACAGCGACCAGAACGGCCAAGAACCACCGTGCCCGGAGACGGTCGACCATGCCGATGCCGCCCGCAGAGCGCGCACTGTCCCCGCGTAGCCAGACCTCGCCTCGCTCCAGCCACCCATCTACACGATCCCCACCGGCCTAGCAAGCTAACGGACATGCCCTTTCCCCCGACCGTGCCCCGTAGTTGCCGGCCGCTGTGAAACTCGCCGTCGGCAGACACTTAGTGCGCGCCGCGCCATTCACTGCCCCCGACCGCAAACCACTGCACACTCACCGCCGTGACACTCGCCAGGGCACCGCCCACCGTCCTAACGCACCGCCCACGCCTCTAGCTCGCTGTGCCATTGTCACCGGCGAGCACCGCCCATGCTTCTCTGCCGCTTAGACGCGCCTATAAAAGGAGCCCTTCCCCGCACCAACTACTCACACCATTACACTCCCCTCTCCTCACTGATCCTTCCCCACCTATCACCGGAGCTGCTCGAGCCTGGGTTCGCTGGAATTTGGCCGGAGGAGCCCCCTGCAGAGGAGGAGAAGGCGCCGTCGATTTCGTCCACCCAGGAGCTGCCGCGACCACCCCTGAGTCCGCCTTCGACAGCACGTTCGATCGCCCCCATCGCCGCAGTAGCTGGAGCCCTGGTATGCCCCCTGAGCACCCCCACCAAGCCACTAGGGTTAGACCTCGTCGGCGACCTGTCTATCGTTGATGACAAGTCACAGCCGTAGATCTCCCTTCTAATCTAACGACCCACATCGCCCCGTACCGCTTCGTGTGTAAAGAGCCGCTGACCGGTGGAACCCCCTGTCAGCTGTTCTCTGTGCCGCGGAACGCCACTGGGCCGGCCTGTTTTCTTTCCCGCATGACCCATTTAGTTCAAATTTAGATTTTTCTAATTTAGTTTGAACCTAGTTCTGTCCCTTAGTTTGAAAATCAATTCAGAGAGATCTACAAATCCAAATGGATTGATTCCAATTTTGTTAGAAAGCTACTGAAAAGATCTACCCAAGACCGTTGGATTTAATTCAATTAGAATTAGAGATCTCTCCTAGTAAAAACAACAAGACAGAAGCTTTTGCACATTCAAACATTTTTATAAAAGCAACCATGGTAGCTTTTGAGTTGATTCCAACTCTCAAAAATCACATTTAACCATACCTATCTGAATATGTAATAATATTAAAGTTTACATGCTGTGACTTTGGACTAGTACCAAAATAATGCTATATAGGCATTTCTAGTCACTTTAAATCATTAAATAATAAACCTAAACTTAAGTAAATATGATCCAACCCTTAAATCACATTCCCACATGTTAGAATATGTGGTGATGACATGTGTCCACATGATCCCATATTTTAAGTGGTGAATATTAAATCTTAGTCAATTTTTAATGAGTAGAAATTACTTTTCTTAAATAAAAAGAATGAAACTAGTTAATAAAACTTGTGATCCTTGTGATGATAATAGATCATCAAATGTGTGCCTTAGAGTGATAATTAGACTAGTTAAGTATTGTTTGGTGATTGTGTGACGATAGTACCGACCCAGCTTTCGAGGAGGAGGAGTTCTATCAAGAGGAGGAAGAAAACTTCAACCACTGCACTGCACAAGGCAAGCCACCATTGACAATGCAAGCTAACACTTGGAAGTATAATGCTTAGCAAGCTAGAATTAAGCTAGATGATTGAGCAAAGATGCTTTAGGCATGCTTTGGTTATACCACTTTGACTATTACTTACCCCAAGTATTATTTTCAAGCTTTACTTACTTTACTTTACCCAAAGTCTTTTACTTGTTTTGAAGGTAGCATAAAGAGTATAAAACTTGACCTATATAGATAACTTTAGATGTCATTCTATGGCATGAGATTGATCCCATCTTTCCACCTTAGTGAACACTCTTAACTTAGTAGTTTAGAGTAGATAAAAACTTGAGTTACTTTAGATGGGAATACTTGGTGAAAATGAATTATGAAAACCTTGGAATGATGAGTAATTCTACTGAGATGTTTTGACATGTGTTGAGAAACACAAATGGTTTATGATGGTGAAAATGTTGAGGCATGAGCCTTAACCCCTTTTACAAAACTGATGGTTGGATTCGGATGCGATACCATTCCAAATTTACCGTACAACCACAATACCTAAATTGGGTAAGGCTTAGCCGGAAGTTTATATGCATTAGTATTAGTTCCCTCGTGGGAGAGGTTTGACCTGAGGCTACCTCTCAATGTTGTCCACCTATGCAGTGCCCAAGATGACAGATGGTCATGGTTGGGAGGCCATGCTCATAGGAGAGGTGCTTATACTAGGGTGTGTAAAGGAAAGGTTATGTTTGATTATCTGCATACTAAGTATGATGATTCAGGGTTATCCCTGACAGATGTATCGAACCTTGTGGTGAAAGTGTACCACCTCTGCAGAGTGTCAAACTATTCGAATAGCCGCGTCCACGGTTATGGACAGTTGGAATGGCCATATTGTTTCGTTGTCAGATGTTTTCAAACTAACTTATGAAATGAATGATGAATCTTGACTTGACCACAACAGGGTTGTGTTTATGACACTAGCTTCCCAACTTAAGTGATTCTAGAACTTTATTTTATCTTTCTTTGCTTCTGAACTCAGCTTAGGTTTCAAACTTAACCTTATAGTTAAACTTAGAGTTAGCACTTTACATTAGAACTATGCTACTTGTTAGTGGTAGTTTGCGAGTACTTAAAGAGTACACATGGCTTTTGTCCCTGGCTATTCTCATGGCCAGACTATGAAGGAGACTACCAAGATGATGGACAACATGATGGCTATGATAACTAGGACTATCTGCCTTCGTCAGCATTGCCTGTGCCCCTGAAGATGGACTCCACCACTACGCTTATCTTTTGTTCCGCTGCTTGTTGTATTAAGACTGGATCATGAGATCCTTATTTGTGTAATACCTTATGTATGGTTTGTAATGGATGATGTACTGTGATATCCAATCTGTTATGTCTCAAAAAATGGTAATCCTAGGATTGCGATGAATGACATAACAGGCATGTGGGATTAAAAATCCGGGTGTTGACACCTCAAGAACAAAACGAACTACTCACAAGACATCATATGGATCATGATCAGAGATGGAATAATGATGTATAACAATCTGAACATAAACAATAATTCAATGGTTCACTCAATAGCATCAACTACAAAGAGTAATCAACACCGGGAAAGTTTCCCCTAAGAACTATGCAAGATTCAACCCGATTGTTATAGCAATATGGAGATGGTGATGTGGCTGCTGATGGTGATGGTGGCGGTGATGATGATGATGATGATCCCGATGAAGTCCAGCTTGATGGTGGTGTTGATGGCGACGATCTCCCCTCTCCGGGAAGGAATTCCCCTGGCAGAAATCTATCTGCCGGAGAGATCTTTCTCTCTCGGTGTTTTCCGCCCCGCAGAGGCGGCGGAATCTTTCTGTGCTTGCTCCACGAGTCTTAGGGTTTCAGGAGGAATATATACGCTAGAGGGGAGAGCCAGAGATGGGCTAGGGCGGCCACACCACCTGGTGGCGCGACCTAGGGTGGCCCGTGCCAGGGGGTGGGTTGGGCCCCCTGTGGCCCATCTCCGCTCCTCCTTCTGGCTTCCTTCGTCTTCTGGAAAAATAGGATTTTCCGTATATTTTCCCGGATTTTCTGATCTTCGTGAATTTTGCCTCCAAACAGCACCTTTTCCATCAGAATCCTGACTGCAGCGATCCATGCTCCAAAAGTCATCAACCATGCAAAAACAGATGAAATAACATAAGTATCACCTCTTAATATGAAATAAATCAATGAATAACAGTGAATTATGATATATAATAGTGATGCAAAATGGACGTATGATACCACTGGACCATTGGTACTTCTGCTAGGGTCGGTACTACCGCATGAGCTTCCGATCAAAATTCTGCCAAGTAGAACTCATCAAACAGAGAGGCTACTGAACCGCACCCAGGATGAGCGGAAGTGGCCCCAGTACTTCCCCTGGTACTACGAGAGGCAAATATGTCCTAGTGGTACTACCGGTGGCTCTCCGGAACTACCGCCCATGAAAACTTCAGAACTAAAAACTGACATGACTTTTGCATACGAACTCCAAACAAGATGAAACCAATTTTGTTGGAAAAATAACAACGTGTAGAATCCAACAAAATAATATATTCAAAGGAAATATTGGTTATCACCAAGGGATAAAATACCATGAATATATATGTGATATATCTCCCAAGGTGTGGAGCCGGAAAACCCGCAATATAAAAAATGCAATAAGATATTCAAAGGAAATCCGTTTTTGATGAACTAGAGCTTGTTATTCAGATAACCACGAGCTCTAGATCCTCACAAGGACAAGATCCAAATAACAACCAAGAAAGATGATGCTATGTATGCAAAGGTTTGAGATCTCTCCGAAAGATACGACTGAGCTACTCACTCGAGAGCCCCTCTTGGTAGTATGACTATCTAGCCTAAACCCGGTCTCCCAAACACTACAAGAGACCGGTAAAATAAAAAATCTATCAAGATCATACCTTTGCCTTGAGCATCCCACTTCAGCTTGATGTAGATGATCTTGTCACCTTTAATATGGAACATCTTTCTTGATTGCTCTTGCACGCACTTTGCTTGACTAAGACTTGTGACTTCCTCCCCATACTCCATGGGGAAACCTCTTCTTTGAACCTTGTCTTCATCACTCCATGATCACCGAGGATGGAAAGCTTCAAGAAAGAGATCCTCTAGAGATGTCGCATCTTGAGTTTGCACTTTATTTCTTGATGATGTCTTGAAGATAGCCATGAGGAGCTCCATCTTCTTCTTCAAGACACTCTTGATCTTCTTCTTCTTCTACATGATTCCAATAGGCACAAAGCCCTTGGACATTTCTTCTTGTTCATTTTTTAGCATCGAAACCAACACATGGCCCAAGCGATGCCAATGGACAAAACCTACAAGTGAAACTCAATTCACACATTAGTCAATGGATATTGTCATTAATTACCAAAACCACACATGAGGGCATACATGCCCTTTCAGAGAGGATAATGATTGCGGCCGAAGCAACAAATTTTGGTGACAAACTTGATGTGATGGTGAAGTCCAAGGAGTTATTGGCCACCAAGACCTTGGAAGACAAGATGATCTTGACAAGGGAGTAGCAAGAGATGAAACAAGCAAAGTGGCTTGCAATTCGAGAGGATGTCAAGTGCAAGGCTGAGTGGGAGGAAATGAAAATCAAGATCGAGGAGGATAAGGCTAGGAGGGAGCTCATTGCCAAACAAAACAAGATAATGATGATGGATTCAACCATAATGGATTCATATCAATTGGAATCGTGGAAAATTGCAAGGATTGAGATCTTAGAGAGTAGGAAGCTAGCTCTTATTGGTGGTGGTGGTGGTGGTGATGGTGGTGCTTCGGCGAGTGGTCGTGGTGATGGGGGTAGTGAAGCTTGATGCCATGTTTGCTAGAGTCACGATTTGTTGTCAATCTATACCAGTCATGATCCATGGCATTGTGGCTGTTGAAATCCCACGAGGCAATGAAGGGTCAGCCTGGTGCTTCTTTGATCCTAGAGGTTAAGAATCAGCAGTGATAGTCTCTTGTTGCATAAGGGTAAACCACTAATTCCATTAATGTATGTTACGATGATCCTCTTGAATTATTTTCAATGGCTATGATCCTCGCCTCTATTTCCTAAAGGTTTGCCTGTCTTTCTTGAAATTTTCAGCTACTTCTTTCTCCTGGTCTTAGCGGTAGATTTTCTTCATATGGACACACCTGCCTATAATAAATTGAGTATTCCCAACCCAACAGAATTTGGTCATAATCACATGTAGATATTAAAAAGGCTATTCATTTGAACATAAGCTAGGATTGTGCTCCTACAAAATAATTATTAACGCACATGCATTTAGCTAATTCAAGTAGCCCAAATTATTTTTTTGTTATTGATGTTTGGATTGCCAAGTTTTGAACTGAATTCTTGTGATGATTTATAAAACCACTCAGATTTCTTGCCACTACTGGTTTTAAGTTACCATATACTACTATTGATAGGTTCAGTTAATTAGTAGTTTAACAAGAAGTGGATCTTGAAGTTGAATTGTGAAGAACTCATGATGACTTGAAGGTGAGAATAGGCTAACATGAGCCTTAACAATCAGTAGTTTATATCTTAGTTTTATTGTTTGAGAACAGATACAATATCATGTTATCAATTACTTCAGGATGTCAAGTTTTCCTCTTTTCCTTTTAGTTCATATACAGATTCATAATAGAAGCTTATGTAAGAAAATGAATGTTATGCTATGTTTGTTCTTAAAAAAGAAACAAATGCTTTTAGTGACTTCATTTTATAAAACACAGGGAAAGATGTCGCTTTCCTACTTCAGGTACCTTTTTTAACTTAATTTTCAAGTTGTGTCCTCGGTTAGATTTGGTGAACGTTAAGCATATAGTTACATATGTTATCATTTTCAAAAAAAATGAAATATTTCAAGATGGTGTGTAAATACGCAACCCATAAATCATCTTACCAGAAAGTGAAGCTATGATGCTTTTTGCATATAATTTATTGCAAAGAGTTAACTAGCAGACTATGTTTTACACAAATCTGCAATTTCATACTTCTTTTTCTTAATAGGAAAGTGCCTATTTTACTTATATTTATGAAAATAACCATGGACCTCCTGAATTACATGGTCCATATGTAACTATGTCGTTTTTTCTTTGGCTTTTGTTATGTGTAGCAAAGGTGAGGGTCAAGCCAATTATTGTTGGTGTCACCTAATGTAGGGACATGAATTTTGTTATTGCCGCATGTCTCCATCATGTGAGGCAATGCCTGGTGTCGGGTTTCCAGCATGTTCAGCTTGGTGAGCACATCGTCTTCATGGGAATGTTCTTCCTGGGGCATGTAGGTTCACAAACATTGTTGTGAAACGCAGTGCAAATGCTTGTGAATATACATGACAAACAATGGATAATTAGAAGGTTGAGCTGTTGAAATATTAACACCTGGCTTGGAAAGAAATGGTTCCGAGGAAGTGGCCCTGTTAAGTGTTAATTGGTTAGGAATTTTGTAGCTTCGTTGGCTTTGAAAATGCATTTTGTCACTATGATCTCACAGTTCAAGAAAAAAACAATCTCCTTTGATGGCTTCCATTAGCCTTCAATTGATCGGAAAATAGAAATTTCTTTCTTCAGATTAAGGGGAGAACTAGCATTATGAGATACTACTATTTTATTCATCTTTTGGTAGATTATATTTCTGTTTATACCTGCTCATTTACCATGCTTTGCATATCTATTCTTGTATGTTTTATGGTCATATGTTTTAAAATGTTAGTATATTCTCGTTACAGAGCGAGTACTTCCTAATACAAATTTTTAAAAGTATGTACGATAGAAACCTACAATATTGGGAATTACATTTCCAGCTATTTGGTAGCTTGAATATTTGGTGAATGGCTATACATGCATTACCTTTTTAAGAATTTATTTGGAGATGAAAGGATTTTGTTTTGGAGGTCAAATTGTATTCTCTTGTAGACACCCGTTCATTATTAAATATGTACAACATGAGGGCTCTAGGTAACATATTTTTACACGGAGCTTGAAGTACATACTACTTTCCTTCGAACATTTTTATGGATGCCCAAGGAACTTATGTCCTATGTATAACTGATTTATGCGATTCACACGAATGTCTTTGCTTTGACCTACAAATGAAGCAACAACACAACATCGATGGATCCAGATCAAAAATGTTGAGCGGTCAAAGAGGGATTAAGATGACACCTTGTTGTGTAGTGAAAGTGCGGCGGATTGAAAAAATAGTGAGAGAATGTTTTGGTTAATTATATTGTATATTTCATTTTAATACAAAACCTCCCTATTTATATTTGTTTCCCGTCACTTTATTATTTCACAACAACATGCGACACTTACAACGATGCATTAGTCTGTCGTGTGCTTGTGAACTTTGTAATAATTATTTTAGCTAATAAAGTTACCTTGCGAGCTGGTATTTGGCTGTTTAAAATAGGAGAATAAATTGTGTTAACTTATTCTTTTCTATGGGTTAGTTTAATCCTGAGTTAGGTTGTTCCTTTATGAATTGAACTCTATGCTCTCATGCTATGCTTAAAAGAAAGAAATGAGAGTAAAATGCAACCTCATTTGGGGCTTTGTAACCTTGCAAACTTATTTTGGAAAATTGTAGGTATTTCAAAACTATGAGGTGATAGTGTAAAGCGTACAATAATTACTGTTGTCCGAAGTGGGATGGTAATTACGACAATCTCTCTAACGTCATGGGGTATGTCAGCGACTATGGTATTTTTTCAGAGTTGGATGAAAAATTGACACAGAACGGGCGAGTGACACGTCCTTAGAGTGGGCGACTGCGAAGTACAATGTAAATGATGTTGTATTGGGGTAACTACTAAGCACAATGGTGAAAAAGGTTAAAAGGGGGAGGGGGGGGGGTGCTGGCGGAAAAAAAGGGATGACAGATGCATCCATGTCCATTCGACATCCTATGCTTTATGAGAGAAAGAGAGGAGAGAGATGTGAAATAGAAATGTTTCATGCATTATATTTATATATGCGACGGAGCAAGAAACTCGAGAGCCCGTGCATTAGAAATATTACATGCATTATATTTACATGTGTGACGGGGCAAGAAACTCGAAACTCGAGAGCACGTGGTCACGGTCATTTAACTAGTCTTAATAAAAAGGTCACAGGAGCTCCTCTTCTATTGCTGTAGGTGAAGGCAAACGTACATGTATCTGGGTCGCTAGAATAAACGCAAAAGTAACGAAGATAATCCGTGGAGAAAAAAGAATAGAAAACGATTGCCAATCCGCTTGTCGCCGATGGGAAATTCATGTTGACCTTCAGGTTTACGGGGAAATTGATGTTAGCATTTAGCAAGGCGAGTATACTGCCACATATGGGAACCCCAATCAAGTGGCTAGCTGCCTTTGTTTTCTCAGAGAACAAAACGAATCGTGCAAGTCATGGCCCAAGGCCTACTACTCTACCACGCTGTGTGCAAAGCGCCACAAACCCACAACTGAACGAGTTTGCCCATTGCAAGAAAAAATGTCCGATCAATTTTATCCTAGCCGGTCGAGATTTATTTGGAATTGTTCGGTGCAAAGGAGAGCTGCGGGAGGAAATGCAATTTAAAGGCAATCCTTTATTGTTATCTGGTCCTTGATAGAAAGAGGACCTTATGAAGAGTTCCTCACCTACGGATCACTGAAATAGCTTAGAGTGACCTTACTTACTGTAGCGTTAAGACCCACAGGGAGAAGCTATAGCTTTGAGAGTTGCTGACGGCGGGCGGCAGCGAAGCCCGAGCAAGCGCTGGGCAACAGGGGTGCATCGTCCGCCCCTTGGTTGTGCCCTAGCTCTGGAGTGGAACACCAGTCCTTTCATTGTTGAAATGGAAAGCTGTGGCTATGATCAAGTTGTGAGGCTGGAGAGATCGTCTTATACCTATATGCTGAAGAAAATTAAACGCTTGTTAGCGGGCAGAGTAGGGTCTAAGGTAGAGAGCATCAGGAGAGAGCAAATCTTGGTCAGCCACGATTCTCGCCAATATGGGACGAACAAAAGGCAGAATAATTGCTGTCTAGTTTTGGTAGGGGCCGCATGGGATACCTAGACTCTATACTCTCTTTTTTTTTGTTTTGGAAATGAGCATATATTAATATCAAAAGATACCAATTGCACCCAGCCTCTGCACCAACGCATTGTCCTATCGGCCATACGGATACACACAGCCAAAAAAGAAAAAAGAATTACAAAAAAAGAAATGTCCCGCTACAATGACCAATTCATTGGAACAACAGTCCTACCACCACCAAGACAGCACCAGAAGTCCAGCTTCTCCAAAAACGATGCCTCCAAGAAAAAAACAGTGCACAAACACCGTCATCGTCCGATCAAAGATCTTAGGTTTTTACCCTGAAGAAAGTCCACACTCTCAAAGCAATGCCTTCAACAAGGTCATTACCAGGCACAACCAATTAAGGCCAGACCCTTGGTTTTCACCCTGAAAGATAGAACCGTGAAGCTCTCCTGTGCAGCCGCCCCCTACTTGCATGCCACTGCTCCAAATCACAAATCACAAATCACCAAGTCAATTCCTCGTCACCAGCAAGACTCGAACCACCATTGTCAGTCCACAGATCTTGGTCTCCATGACATTCTTCATCAGCACCATGGAACGAGAACATGCTCCATGATCTTAACAACCAACAAAGCTTCGAAGCGCACCCTCTGAAACCAAACGGTCAGAGTAAAACATGGATGCGCACGACCGAATTCCATCCGATCCAGCAATCTCTCGGCATGATCGCACTTATGGAGTACACCGGCGGAGCCATCCGGAACACGACACATTAACCAGATCAATGTAGAGAAACATCAGGCGGATCTTCGTCTTGGCTTGAGAGGAATCAAGGACCGCCACCTTTATTAGGCAGATTGTCGGCCCCCGCACCGCCGCCCGCCGGCTCCCCATGGGACCGGCCGCCCAATTCCCCACCGGCTAGGCCGGCAGAGGAGTAGGAAGTCTGGGCCGCCACGACCGCAACCTGGCGCCAAGAGACCTGCGGAGATCCTCCGAAATCCGAAGATCGGATGTGGGGGCGGGCGCATCTGGGCCAGGAGCCAGGCGACCACACCCACCAGATCTCCACCGGTCATCCCATCGCCGTCGTCCGCCATGGCGCCCACCACCAGCCTCCACCTACGTCTGCCACGCCGGCGGCAGCCCGCACTCCCGGTGACAACGGCCGTGCCGCACCACTAGCCAGGGGAGAGGGACCCCCGCCACCACCCTCCTTGGGATGCCTGGGCTTTGCCCACTGGCCCCTCCGGCGGCGGCGAGAAAGGGGAAGAGGTGGCGGCTAGGGTTAGGTGGGGGAGATACGAGGATGGAGAGCCGCCGTACTATTCAGACTCTATACTCTGTATGGAGTAAGGCAACTTTTCATTCCCAAAAAATAAAAGAATATCTAAGCTGAAGGTTGGACATCTCTCAACCTACTACATATTCTGGTTAATTAAAAATGAGAGACAAACTCATTTTAATAAACTCTCGAGTGGCGACCGAATTCTACTAAGCTTAACACCCTGCCAGTGGAGGCTACCGGTAGTACTTTCCATTGGACTCCGCTTGCGCCCTTACATTTGTCGGCATTCTATATGTCCACCTTGCTGCCTTGCTGGTCCTGGTAGATCTCCCAACACATTGAGTCGGTATTATATTGTACAAAGGGGAACCACGAGAGCTGCAAAACACAACTCACGCAGGGGCCAGAGGGATCAGTCGTAGTAGTTGCAATTTTCGCCGCGGTAGGAAGATCCATGTACATGACCTCGGCATTCGAATTGCATTGCACCGTTCTGGGTCAATTGATTTGATATCACGAATGATGCTCCATAGCCGGTTTGCCTCTCCCTCGTTGTCCGCAGAGACAAATACCAGGCTTGTTTGTTTCACTCCACCATCTCATGGAAACTGGCCGTAGATAATAATCGATCGAAGAATAATGGTTTTGGGAAAATGTAAATTAATTACAGGAATATAGCTTAGTCCAAGACAACACAAGTCCATCTATACTATATCTGGCTAAGCTATTGCTTTTTTTACCAGAAGGATCGCCATGGACTATATATACACCGGCCACATGCCTAGATCATCCGATAGGCATGCAGTCATGAGTTATGAGTATAATACCGCGCACACCTGCATGCAATTCGAGTCGTTCCACTGTTTCTCTCACCAGGTACACACCACAACTAAGCCAGGTTTCTCTTCACATGTAGGATGAACACAAAACATGTGTGACTCGATCTTACTTGAAACGGGCCAGATAATACGAGGCTTCTGTGTTTGGGCCCGATCAGCGACTGCAACTTTGCACTATAAATAAAAAGATCGACAAGCAAACAATATTTACTGCTAAAAAAAAGACAGTCGACAAAAATTTTGAGCCAAAAAGCTGCTTCGTCTCTCTAATTTTGCGGGGCTGAACTCATTCGATTGGTCACACAATTTTTTACACATTTCTGAACCTGGTTTATCCTTCGTATTCAAGGTTGATCTTGAGAGGGTTGTAAAAAATCATATACAGTTGGGAATTGAGACAACTAAAGAAAATGAGTGGCAGCCTATTAAAAGTGCATCTGCCTTCGAAAAACATCGTATACAACTAGTAACTAATATTTCAAAAAAACAAGAGTTGTTGCAATATGTATATGTGCAACTTGAATACTAGTACAAGTAAACTCAAATCGGGGTCTACATAAGAAGAATCCATATAATAGGAAAAATACCTAAGAAACCGGTTGTCATTTGCTCAACACAAGTTGCACAAATAAGATGTGGAACTTTATTGTTTGATAATGTGCAACTACATATAAGATATCAAGAATTTGCAGAATCAATACATAAAACATAGTGCTTAAAAAATTAAAAATGAGGAAAATGCACAATAGATCATTTAGAATGTGTAATTGAAGCAATTTTTGTAAGTAATAATTCAAATGTAACACAAACATATCAAAATACGAGCTTGAAAGTACCCATAAAATAGATTCTTAAAAGATACAAGATGGCAGTTTGTAAATAGCACATCACATTGCAATGCAAAATTACTAGCTGCAGGAATAAATGATTCATATCCATCAAATACTGTTCCAGAAAGAGTTGCTTAAACTAAGTAGACCATCCATCACTCTCACGCTTATTACATCTGCTAATCTGATAAAAAAACTAGACAAACTTTAACTTTGTTGACACTCGATTGAAGCCTAATCAAACTACTCATGGTCAGCCTGCCGGAGATGGACGGACCGCTGGATAAATGGTCTAGTTGGGAGCGAAGAAGATCTCGGAGTCGAGCCTCTTCGAGCGGAACATCTTCTCCATCTCGGGTGTGGTGTTGAAGGACGTCTCCAGCACTGCCGGGGATATCGCCTTCCACACTGATGTCCTCCCCGCCAAGTGGCTAAAGATTGGGCTGCATTGGTTGTAAATAATACAATCATCAATCAATCATATCTAACAATGTATAAATTAACTGGAAATACATGGAAAATATGAGGCTTTACAATTATGGTCCAAGATGACGCACATTTAGTTTTATGTTTCTCCATATTTGTATTCCCAAATTACATGCATGGATGATGTGGCGATGTTCAGAAAACATATACAAATGTTCAAATATGATTATAGGAAGATGTGCTCTGTTCAAAGTTATGCTACTACGGTTATATTGGTAGCAACAAATTCATACTGCAATTTTGCCGAACTGAAACGAAACATACCTAACAAAAATTATGCCGTCAGACTAGCACATGTTTTCAGAGTTGTAGTAGAAAGAAAAATAATATGGAAATCCCCTACTTCTACAGTTCTTGTGGGTAATTTGAAATGTTGTTCGTATTTTTCTCGATAAAAAAAGAAATGCTGTTTGTACATAGCAAATACAGTAGAAAGAGTAGTACACGTACTTTATTCGTACTCCATGCCGGTCTCATCGGCGATCTTGGAGACGACGAAGAACCTGGGCACGATGAAGAGGCAGCCTCCCTCGGCGCGAGTCTCGAGCACACGGGTACCGTCGATGCCGACCACCTGCACGCGGCCGCTGCCGCGCACGATATAGGTGACCTGATACGCGGAGTCGCAGGAGAACCCCGGCGAGCACATGGAGTGGCCGTCGATCCTGACGAGGTCGGCGCCGAGCCCGACCTCCTTGACCAGCGGCAGGTTGGCCGTGTTGAGCACCACGACGCGGCCCCCGCCCTTGATGTCCACGTCCAGCGGCGCCTCGAAGCAGTTGAGCACCATCCCTTCCCTGTCCTCGGCGCGCGCCTCCGGCATCCTATGGCCGGGGGCGAGCTTGACGATGCCGGAGCCTGGCTGGGTGGAGACGAGCTTGGCGGCGGAGTCCTGGTCGAGGTCCCACGCGCGGGCGACGAACTCGGTGGAGAAGCCGGTGAAGATGCCGGTGGCGCCCGTGAGCTGAAAGTTGGTAAACTTACCGGAAACGTGGCCCTTGGACGTGTCGCCGAGGAAGAGCACGACGATATCGGCAGAAGAGTCCTGGGCGTTGTGCCACCAGGTGACGGCGCCGAAGGGGAGCGCGAGCGCGTCGCCCTCCTTGACGGGGATCACCTTCTCCTTGGCGGCCTCCGGGAGAACGAGGCCGCAGGCGCCGGCGCCCTCGAGGACGTAGGCAACCTTGGCGGAGTCGGAGTAGCTGGGCAGGGATAGGCCGCCGGCTGCGAGGTGGAGCTTGGCAGCGCCGATGGAAGCCGCGCCGAGCATGGGGAGGTCAGCGGGGCTCCAGTCGTAGTAGGCGCCGCCGTCGCCACCGTAGGCCTTAGCCGGCCTCTTGGGGGAAAGGTCCATCGACATCACTTCGGCATTGTCAGTGCGCTGCACCATTCTCGATGTATGGATCTTGCGTACCAAAGGTAGGTGAAAGAATGAAAGATGTTGCGATTTTGCGAGGAGGATGGCTGCGGAAGGGCGTGTACTTATAGGTGCAGGTTGGATGGATAATCATTAGTTTGTTTGTGCTAACAAACTATCCCATTTTGCTTGGCAGATTAATTACCGAACTCATTCATCCATATCTGCAATTGGATAGGATTAGGGTTTTTACCACAAAGTAAGATCAGCTCAGAACAATCAGTAATTCCATCGAAATAGTAAAAGAGGTTATGGATAGGATTAGGGTTTTTACCACAAAGTAAGATCAGCTCAGAACAATCAGTAATTCCATCGAAATAGTAAAAGAGGTTATTACACCCGCAAGTATGCCGTGAGATAATTTAATTTGCCTAGCAAGTTGCATATCGAGATTATATGGCCTGCTCGATCCAAATCGTCCCGGTGCCGTGGCATGCCACCGAGTCAAAAACGTGCGCCTGCATGTGCCCTTTTCTCACAAAAACTCAGTGCAAGACCATGCGTAGATCCTTTTATAGGGCCTTTCACTGTAGAGTAAATTTGGCATATATACTCATTAGGCTTTCCGATGACATGACATATATTAAATAAGGAGAGTTTTCTAGAAAAAATGAGGAGGAGTTTTTTTTTTGAACAAATGAGTAGAAATAGTTTTCTTTTTTACTATAATGAGTAGAAAGAGTTGATTATGCTAACTAGCTATGTTATCCTAAGACTAGCCATAGTGGAAAACAATATACACCAGGTAACACTACGGGAGATTCAATCTTTGTCGTGTGAGCGACACAACAAATACCCAAAGAAACACGATAGAGACTTTGTCGTGAGTCGACCTACGTCAAAGGCTACTTGGCAACGAACGTCACGTCAACGAATGTATGCCGTGTGTTTTAAAACACGGCATAGCCCTTGCCATGTTCACCTTAGCACTAGACGGCACAAAAAAGTAACTTGACGCTGCCCCCGAGCGAGACGACACCGTTCCTGTGGACCCCATCTGGCAGTATGCCGTGTGGAGTTCGTTGTCGTGTGTCCCGTGAGCCCCTAGGCCCGTGCACCCTCTACCGTGCGTGTCGATTTGTCGTGGGCCTCTGCGATGCCATGTGTGGTTCTTTGCCATGGGTCACCGCTCTGCCGTGTTGGGCTTTTTGCGATGGGCCGCCACGTTGTCATGTCGTTTTCTTTGTCATGGGCCTTGGGGCTGCCGTGTCGGAGTCGTTGTCGTGTGCTTACAGGTCTGACTCACTGCATACCCCTCCCCATGCCAGCCCAGGTGGATGTTGTGTGGGCCTTTGCCGTGTGCATCCACACGACACAGAAACCATTTGGTTTCTTTGCGGTGTGCATCCACACGGCAAAGACCCATTAATTTCTTTTTTTATTTTTCTTTAATTCTAGCAATTCAAATACAATATACGTAACAATTGTTCCAATCAACATATATATCACTAGATAACCACACATATGGCATATATCCATAAATATCACCACGTCGTAGCAAATGTCTCATACAAATTCAAAGTAGCAACACAACCAAGTACAAATCCATACATAGTGTTCATGCAAGTTTAATATAGCCGACGATACAAGTTAAATGCACATAGAGTCCACATGTCATCGAGGAAACGGCGAACATGTCCTCCTTCATGCACATCCTACAAAATCGATAGCAAAGACATGAGATTCACAAGACACACATGTAAAGATGAATTATATGGAATTGTATGTGTAAAGATCTATGATATGGAATTGTACAAGTTTAGAATGAAAAGCTCAAAATTTTGACAACTAAACACTAGATGCTCTAAATTGTGACAAATGGAGAAACATAGCAATATGGATGGCATATGTTCAATATACAAGGAATAACGATCATGATCATAAGAGAAACATAGAAACTTCAACAAGTGGCACACATGAGTTCTAGTTCTATCGAAAATATCATGATTTTGTCTATGGCTAAGTTTGTCTATGACTAAGTGTAGGAGACCTTACCCGGAGTCAAAGCTTGCGGCAGATGTTTGGGTTGTTGAAGCTAGGGTCCCTCTGAAGGGTTCGTAGCATGGAAAACAAAAAATTTCTACCGCAAGAACGAACAAAACCCAGATCTAATCTAGATAAAAGCCAAGATCTAATCTATTAGACATGTGCAACGAGATAGATCTGTACTAACCCTTGTAGATCCGAAAGCCTTGTGCGAGATCGGATCTCGTGGTTGCTGTAGACGATCACTTGCCGATCTCAAGATCGAGTAGACGATCCTTCCGGCGCCGCGTTCCGGCAGCGCTTCCGCAGTCGGTAACACGTGCAGAGTCGATGCAGACCTTCCTCTCCCCGTTCCACCGAGCAGCGGAGGTAGGAGATCTCTCCACGGAATCCCAGCAGCACGACGGCGTGGTGGTTGTGGTGGAGTAGAGAATTCTGCAGGGCTTCGCCTAAGCCTGAGTAGAAGGAAGGAGGAGGAGAGAGGCGGCTAGGGCAAGAGTGGAGGGGCAAGGGGGTGGCGCCTCCACCCCTCTATATATAGAGGGAGGGGTGCGGCCTAGGGTTCCCACCCCTAGGCCCACCTCCTAGGGCCAGCGCACAAGGGGGGCTTGGGGGGGAGTTACCTCCCCCCCCCCAAGTTTCCCCTTTTTCTTTCTTGGTTTTCAAGCAAACTCCATAGAAATTTCTAGAACCTTCCGGAACATTCTGAAACCTTCTAGAACCCCCATATAAACACTCCGGGACATTTCCGAACCTAGAAAATGATCTCCATTATATGAATCTTATTCTCCGGGACATTTCCGAACCTAGAAAATGATCTCCATTATATGAATCTTATTCTCCGGACAATTCTGGATCTCCTCGTGATGTCTCAGATCCAATCCGAGACTCCGAACAACATTTGGTCTCCAACGCACATTCCATATCTACCTAAACAACATCGAACCTTAAGTGTGTCACCCTACGGTTCATGAATATGCAGACATGATGGAGACACCTCTCCGATCAATAACCATCAATGGGATCTGGAGATCCATAACGGCTCCCACATACTCAACGATGACTTCGTGATCGATAGAACCATTAATATACGAAACCAATTCCCTT
This sequence comes from Avena sativa, assembly GCA_916181665.1. Taxonomy (NCBI): domain Eukaryota; kingdom Viridiplantae; phylum Streptophyta; class Magnoliopsida; order Poales; family Poaceae; genus Avena; species Avena sativa. Next base: position 414,751,248 of record OV702296.1, read on the forward strand.
TGTCACGTGATACTCTACTTATCCGAGGTTTGATCGTCTGTATCTCCATACCTAGTTCTACCTCGTTACTGATAAGTACTCTTTACTCGTTCCATGTTATGTCATCCCTTGTGACCCAGTCACATGCTTGCAAGCTAACTAGATGACATTCCACCGAGAGGGCCCAGAGCATATCTATCCGTCATATGGATGGACAAATCCCAATCTTGGTCCATGCGCTTCAACACATACTTTCAGAATACCCAATGACACCTTTATAACCACCCAGTTACGAAGCGGTGTTTGATGTCATCAAAGTACCCATCTGGTGATGGTGATTAACATAACCTCATGGTCGAAGGATTAGGTTACTATGCATTTGAAAACTTGTAGCAATACGAACTTAATGACTTGATCTTATGCTACACTTACTATGGGTGTGTGTCCATCACATCATTCTCCTAATGATACAACCTTGTTATTAATGACATCCAATGTCCATGATCAGGAAACCATGATCATCTATTAATCAACAAGCTAGTTCAACAAGAGGCTTACTAGGGACTCTTTTATGTTTACAAAACACACTTGTATTAGTGTTTCCTTATAACACAATTATAGCATGGGATGTAAACATTCATCATAAACACAAAGATATAATAATAACCACTTTTATTATTGCCTCTTGGGCATATCTCCAACAGTCTCCCACTTGCACTAGAGTCAATAATCTAGATTACATGGTAATAACCTAACACCCATGGCGTTCTGGTGTTGGTCATGCTTTGCTCTAGGGATAGGTTTAGTCAACGGATCTGCCACATTCAGATCAGTGTGTACTTTGCAAATCTTTATGTCACCATCTCGGACATACTCGCGAATAACATGGAAACGTAGCTTGATGTGCTTCAGCTTGCTATGTGACCTTGGCTCCTGTGCATTAGCTATGGCACTTGTGTTGTCACAGTAGATGGCCATCGGGTCCAACGCACTAGGAACCACGCCAAGTTCAGTAATGAACTCCTTCATCCATATGGCTTCTTGTGCAGCCTACGAAGCAGCTATGTATTCCGATTTAGTTGAAGATTTTGCCACAACGCTTTGCTTGGCACTCCTCTAGCTCACCGCAGCACCATTCAAAATAAATATGTATCCAGACTATGACTTCGAGTCATCTGGATCGGTGTTCTAACTAGCATCAGTGTAACTGTTTACAACAAGCTGTTCATCACCTCCATAAGAAAGAACCATATCCTTAGTCCTATTTAGGTACTTTAGGATATTCTTGACCGTTGTCCAGTGCTCCATTCCAGGATCACTTTGATATCTGCTAGTCAAACTAACAGCATGTGCTATATCCGGTCTTGTACACAGCATGGCATACATGATAGAACTTATGGCCGAGGCATAGGGAATATTATTCATCTTCTCTCTATCTTCTGTTGTAGCTGGACTTTGAGTCTTACTCAAGGTCTTACCTGACAACATGGGCACGAACCCTTTCTTGCTCTCTTCCATTCTAAACTTCTTTAGAACTTTGTCCAAGTATGTACTTTGTGAAAGCGCTATTAGGCGTCTTGATCTATCTCTGTAAATCTTGATGCCTAGAATATATGCCGCTTCGCTAAGATCCTTCATTGAAAAACTATTATTCAAAAGGCTTTGACGCTACTAAGAAGTTTTATATCATTCCCAATCAACAATATGTCATGTACATATAGTACTAGGAATGCTACAGAGCTCCCACTCACTTTCTTGTAAATACAAGCTTCTCCATCAGTTTGTATAAATCCAAAGTTTTTGATTACTTTATCAAAATGTTGATTCCAACTCCGGGATGCTTGCTTCAGTCCATAAATGGAGCGCTGAAGTTTGCATACCTTGTCAGCATCTTTAGGATCGACAAAACCCTTGGGTTGTACCATATACAACTCTTCCTCAATGTCTCCATTAAGGAACGCCGTTTTGACATCCATCTGCCAAATCTCATAATCGAAATATGCAGCAATTGCTAGCAAAATCCTCACAGACTTTAGCTTCGCTACTGGTGAGAATGTCTCATCGTAGTCAACTCCTTGAATTTGTCGGAACCCTTTCGCGACAAGTCGTGCTTTATAGACGGTAACATTACCATCAGCATCTATTTTTCTTTTGAAAATCCATTTGTTCTCGACAGCCTTACGGCCATCCGGTAAGTCCACCAAAGTCCATACTTGGTTTTCGTACATGGATCCCATTTTGGATTTCATGGCTTCTAGCCATTTGTCGGAATCTGGGCTCACCATAGCTTCTTCATACGTCGCAGGGTCATCAGTGTTGTCCACCAACACGACGTTCAAGGCAGGGTCATACCAACCAGGAGTGGTACGAACCCTCGTTGACCTGCGAGGTTCAGTGGCAACTTCGTTCGAAGTTTCATGATCACCATCATTAGCTTCCTCTCCAATTGGTGCAGGCAGCACAAAAACATCTTCCGGTGCTGCGCTACTCTCAACTCCGAGAGAAGGTTCAATAACCTCGTCGAGTTCTACTTTCCTTCCAGTCACTTCCTTAGAGAGAAACTCCTTCTCAAGAAAGGATCCATTCTTGGCAACAAAAACTTTGCCTTCGGATCTATGATAGAAGGTATACCCAATTGTTTCTTTAAGGTATCCTATGAAGACGCATTTCTCTGCTTTGGGTTCAAGCTTATCAGGTTGTAACTTCTTTACATATGCTTCGCAACCCCAAACTTTAAGGAACGACAACGGTTTCTTTCCAAACCACAATTCGTATGGTGTCTTTCAACGGATTTAGATGGTGCCCTATTTAAAGTGAATGCGGCTGTCTCTAATGCATAGCCCCAAAACGATAGCGGTAAATCTGTAAGAGACATCATAGACCGAACCATATCTAAGAGAGTTTGATTACGACGTTCGGACACACCATTACGCTGTGGTGTTCCCGGCGGTGTCAAATGCGAAAGTATTCCACATTTCTTTAAATGCATGCCAAACTCATAACTTAGATATTCACCTCCGCGGTCAGAACGCAGAAACTTAATCTTCTTGTTACGATGATTTTCCACTTCACTTTGAAATTCCTTAAACTTCTCGAAAGTTTTGGACTTATGTATCATAAAGTAGACATACCCATATCTACTTAAGTCATCCGTGAAAGTGAGAACATAATGATATCCACCACGCGATGCTACACTCATTGAACCGCACACATCAGTATGTATTATTTCCAATAAGTCTGTAGCTCGCTCCATTATTCTCGAGAATGGAGTCTTAGTCATTTTTCCCATTAGACATGCTTCGCATCTTTCAAGTGATTCAAGAAGTCCATCAGAATGGAGTTTCTTCATACGCTTCACTCCAATGTGACCAAGATGACAGTGCCACATGTATGTAGAATTATCATTCAATTTTGTTCGTTTAGCATCTATGTTGTGAACATGTGTATCACTAATATCGAGATTTAATAAGAATAAACCATTCATCTCAGGTGCATTACCATAAAAGATATTACTCATATAAATCGAACAACCTTTATTCTCGGACTTAAAAGAGTAATCGTCTTGCAATAAACAAGATCTAGATATAATGTTCATGCTTAACGCATGCACCAAATAACAATTATTCAAATTTAAAACTAATCCCGAAGGTAGATGCAGAGGGAGCGTGCCGACGACAATCACATCAACCTTGGAGCCATTTCCAACGCGCATCGTCACCTCGTCTCTCGCCAGTCTTCGCTTATTCTGCAGCTCCTGTTTCGAGTTACAAATATGAGCAACCGAACCAGTATCAAATACCCAGGCACTACTACGATTACTAGTAAGATACACATCAATAACATGTATATCGAATATACCTTTCTTCTTGATGTTGCCGTTCTTCAGATCCGCCTGGTACTTGGGGCAGTTACGCTTCTAGTGACCAGCACCCTTGCAGTAGAAGCATTCAGTTTCAGGCTTAGGACCAGCCTTGGGCTTCTTAGCAGGTGTGGCAGCTTTCTTGCCGTCCTTCTTGAAGTTGCCCTTGTTCTTAGGCTTGCCCTGTTTCTTGAAATTGGTGGTCTTATTGACCATCAACACTCGGTGCTCCTTTTTGATATCCACTTCAGCAGTTTTCAGCATGGACGATAGTTCAGGCAACGTCTTGTTCATGCAGTGCATATTGTAGTTCATCACAAAGTTCTTATAACTCGGTGGCAGTGATTGGAGGACACGATGAATCCCTAACTCATTAGGAATCGTTACCCCCAAATCTTGGAGCTTGTTTGCGTGCCCAGACATGGTGAGCACGTGCTCGCTAACGGAGCTATCCTCTTCCATCTTACAGTTAAAGAACTTTTCGGAGGCCTCATAGCTCTCCACGGCCGCGTGAGTCTCAAAAATGAGCTTGAGCTCCTTAATGATCTCGAACGGGTCGTGGTGCTCAAAGCGCTTCTGAAGCTCCGTTTCTAAACCGTACAGGATGGCATACTGAACTATGGAGTAATGATTTTTCCAAGTGGCGTAAACATTCTTTACGTCATCGGTGGCATCTTTTGCAGGTGGGTCACCTAGCGGTGCTTCTAGCACATAGGTCAACTGACCAGCCCTGAGGACAATATTCAGTCCACGGAGCCAGTCCGTGAAGTTGCTTCCATTGTTCTTAAGCTTTTCTTTCTCTACGAACACATTGAAATTGATGGAGAGGTTCGCCATAATCTACAACAAATTTGCAAGTTGTTTAGACTAAGTTTATGATAATATTGAGTTCAATTTTAATTCTTAAATTAACTAGGTGAACTCCCACTCAAAACAACATCCCTCACATTGTCTTAGTGATTACACGAACAAAGTCCACTACACCAAGTCCGATCTTCACGAGAGAAGATGTAGTTTCATCGGCGAACAACCTTCATGTCATCATATCATTTATATGACTCATGCTCTACCTTTCGGTATTCCGTGTTCCGAGACCATGTCTGTACATGCTAGGCTCGTCAAGATTAACCTTAGTTTCCGCATGTGCAAATCTGGCTTGCACCCGTTGTATGCACACGTAGAATCTATCACATCCGATCATCACAAGATGCTTCGAAACGACGAGTCTTAGCAACGGTGCCAACTAAGGATGAACACTTTATTACTTGATATTTTAGTGACAGGGATCATCTTATAATGCTACCATCGCGATCTAAGCAATACAAGATGCATAAAGGATTAACATCACAGGCAATTCATAATTAGTGTGATATGATATGGCCCTTTCTTCTTGTGCCTTTGATCTCCATCTCCAAATCACGGATATGATCTCCATCATCACCAGCATTGCGACAAGGTCAGTGGCGCCGCTTCATGGTTGTCCATCATCGCTAGCAACTATTACAACTACTTGGAATAAAGCTATTACAAGATGAATAGACACGCAGGTCTTAACAGAATTAAAGACAACCATTAGGCTCCTACATACATCAAATATAATCACAATCACATGATGGCCATATCACATCACAAAACCCCTGCAAAAACAAGTTAGACGCCTCTAATTTTCTTTGCATGTTTTACGTGGTTTGGGGTTTCGAATAAGAACGGATCTTACCTACGAAACTGAACCACAATGTTGATACAAGTGCTATCAAGTGCAAAGTGTAAATTGGATCTATAATATGGTGAGAGAGACAGACACCCGCAAAGCCACTTGTGTAAAGCAAGTTACACATCAAGCGTGGAGCAAGTGTCATGTGCGATGACATGTAAGGTTAGCCCGAGCCGCTTCATCCCACCATACCGCAAGATGCAAAGTACACAAAGCAAAAGACGGCACGAGCACCAACGCCCACAAAACCATTGTGTTCTACTCGTGCAACAGATCTACGCATAGACACGGCTCTGATACCACTAAAGGGTTCGTAGCATGGAAAACAAAAAAATTCTACCGTAAGAACGAACAAAACCCAGATCTAATCTAGATAAAAGCCAAGATCTAATCTATTAGACATGTTCAACGAGATAGATCTGTACTAACCCTTGTAGATCCGAAAGACTTGTGCGAGATCGGATCTCGTGGTTGATGTAGACGATCACTTGCCGATCTCAAGATCGAGTAGACGATCCTTTCGGCGCCGCGTTCCGGCAGCGCTTCCGTAGTCGGTCACACGTGCGGAGTCGATGCAGACCTTCCTCTCCTCGTTCCAGCGAGCTGCGGAGGTAGTAGATCTCTCCACGGAATCCCAGCAGCACGACGGCGTGGTGGTGGTGGTGGAGTAGAGAATTCTGCAGGGCTTCGCCTAAGCATGAGCAGAAGGAAGGAGGAGGAGAGAGGCGGCTAGGGCAAGAGTGGAGGGGCAAGGGGGTGGCGCCTCCACCCCTCTATATATAGAGGGAGGGGTGCGGCCTAGGGTTCCCACCCCTAGGCCCACCTCCTAGGGCCGGCACACAAGGGGGGCTTGGGGGAGTTACCTTCCCCCCAAGTTTCCCCTTTTTCTTTCTTGGTTTTCAAGCAAACTCCATAGAAATTTCTAGAACCTTCCGGAACATTCCGAAACCTTCTAGAACCCCCATATAAACACTCCGGGACATTTCCGAACCTAGAAAATGATCTCCATTATATGAATCTTATTCTCCGGACAATTCTGGATCTCCTTGTGATGTCTCAGATCCAATCCGAGACTCCGAACAACATTCGGTCTCCAACGCACATTCCATATCTACCTAAACAACATCGAACCTTAAGTGTGTCACCCTACGGTTCATGAATATGCAGACATGATGGAGACACCTCTCCGATCAATAACCATCAACGGGATCTGGAGATCCATAACGGCTCCCACATACTCAACGATGACTTCGTGATCGATAGAACCATTAATATACGAAACCAATTCCCTTTGTCACGTGATACTCTACTTATCCGAGGTTTGATCGTCTGTATCTCCATACCTAGTTCTACCTCGTTACTGATAAGTACTCTTTACTCGTTCCATGTTATGTCATCCCTTGTGACCCAGTCACATGCTTGCAAGCTAACTAGATGACATTCCACCGAGAGGACCCAGAGCATATCTATCTGTCATATGGATGGACAAATCCCAATCTTGGTCCATGCGCTTCAACACATACTTTCAGAATACCCAATGACACCTTTATAACCACCCAGTTACGAAGCGGTGTTTGATGTCATCAAAGTACCCATCCGGTGATGGTGATTAACATAACCTCATGGTCGAAGGATTAGGTTACTATGCATTTGAAAACTTGTAGCAATACGAACTTAATGACTTGATCTTATGCTACACTTACTATGGGTGTGTGTCCATCACATCATTCTCCTAATGATACAACCTTGTTATTAATGACATCCAATGTCCATGATCAGGAAACCATGATCGTCTATTAATCAACAAGCTAGTTCAACAAGAGGCTTACTAGGGACTCTTTTATGTTTACAAAACACACTTGTATTAGTGTTTCCTTATAACACAATTATAGCATGGGATGTAAACATTCATCATAAACACAAAGATATAATAATAACCACTTTTATTATTGCCTCTTGGGCATATCTGCAACACCCCCCCCCTAGGAGGCGTTTGCATGGTCTTATCCTGACCCGCCGGCAGTTGTAACTACAAGATGGAAAATTGCAAGCACGAGTCATTTAGCACTAGACATGTGATATTTTAAGATTGGCACCTAATACGCAAGACAACTTACCCTTACACTCAAGTCAAAAGGTGGATTAGCCGTAGGAATAGGCACGCCACTTGGCCGAGAGGCCTGCAAAACAAGCAAGCGGGTTGAGTTGCCTCCCCCTAAAAAATATTTATTTATTTATTATTTTATTTTATTTTTCCATTTTGTTTTAAAACCCTTTTTAAAATTTAGCCAAACAAAATATTCAGAAAATTCTAGGGTTTTAATTTGAATAATACGAGGGGAATATTATAGAAATCAAAGTAGGGTTTAGCAAAAATATTTTTTGGGGAAAACTGCATAATGATGGCATGATGATGCAATAATTGAAGATAACAAGCACTTTTCTAATTATGGTTTTCCGGGGTTCTACGTTCCCAGGGGCACACGTCTCCACAGCGCTTCGCATGCGATGGGTGGAACCAAGGGCTCGCCCCGAGGCTGATTGGAGTCTCCTTCCCTAGGGGCACACGGCTCTCCAGCCATCGCTTTGCATGCGATGGGTAGCACCGAGGGGTCACCCCGGGGCTCTTCGATTGTCAGATTTGGTTCGCGGGGCACCTTGACTAAGGACCAAGATATCCGCCCCACAAGGACTTCCAGAGAATGTGTCCCTAGGCTGGCGCGATCTTCGACACCTCGTTGGTGATGACATTGGAGCCGCGTGGGACATGCTCCATCTGAAGCTCGTCGAAGTGTTGCTACAATTTTCTAACTTCTTATACATATGGGGCCATCCACTGGGAGTCGTAGTCCTTGTTGATTTGATTGACTACCAACATAGGATCCCCACGGACGACCAAGTGCTTGATGCCTAGATCCTTCGTGATTCGGAGTCCGACGAGCATTCCCTCATACTCGGTTGTGTTGTTGGTCAAGTGCTCCCCATGATAGGGCATATGAACCACATACTTGAGATGCTCTCCCGTCGACAACACCAGGAGCACACCCGCCCCTGAGCTATTGATGGAGCAAGAGTTGTCGAAGTATATGACCAATCATATGGGTCGACCTTCCTAGGGAGGGAAGAGTCGCGTTCTTCGTCTCCTAGGGTTAGGATCCACTCGACGACAAATTCCGCCAAAGACTTGCTCTTGATGGTGTGGGTGTGGGCGAAGTGGAGGTTGTAGCCTGATAACTCCATGGCACACTCCACCACATGCCTCGTGGCTTCCCTATTACACATCCTGCGCTCTAGAGAGTACTTGGTGAACACCATAATGGCTTAGAAATAGTGTTGAAGCTTCCTTGATCCGAAGAGAATGCCAATTAGGAGCTTTTGAAGCGTAGGGTAGCTGGCCTGGGCATCGAGTAGTACTTTGTTGATGAATTACACCGATCGACGCACTTTTTGCTTCTTTACGGGCTCTTGCTGCTTCTCGTCTCTCAAGTTGTAGGGCCCGGGAGGAGGCACTTTTGGGAATCCAGGGTTTCTTCCTAACTCTTCGAGTTTATGAGGTGTGCCTAGCTCGGTCTCTGGATCGGGATCCTTAGTGATGACACTCATGTCATCTTCCTCCGCAGGCTCCACCTCGTCTAGATCGGGATGAGGCACATCTGGACATTAAGGGTTGCTTCCTAACTTGTTGAGTTTAGGAGGTGTTCTTGGCTCGGTATCTAGACCGCGACTCATAGTAATGACTCTCAGATCATATTTTTCCCTTTCCACGACGAGCAGTGCGCTCACCACTTGACTTGTGGCAGCGATGTACAGAAGCAGGGGATCCCTTGGTCTGGGAGCCACCAACACCGGAGGAGAGGTCAGGTGGCATTTCAAGTCTTGACGTGTAGCCTTAGCCTCTGTGTCCAGTCGATGGGCCCTGATTTCTTCAAGAGCTTGAAGAAAGGGAGAGCATGTTCCCTAGCCGGGATACGAAGCGTCCTAGGGCAGTGATACACCCGTTAAGACATTGCACATCCTTGATCCGTCTAGGGGACTCCATTCAGTCGATGGCCTTGATCTATCGGGGTTTGCTTTGATGCCCCGATGAGACACCAGGAAACCTAGTAGCTTCCTAGTAGAGACCTCGAAGACGCAATTCTCAGGGTTCATCTTTTGGTTGACCTTGCGTAGGTTGTTGAACATTTCATCTAGGTCTTGTAGAAGGGAATCATGGTGCTTGGTTTTGACCGTGATGTCGTTAATGTAGGCCTCCATGTTGCGGCCTATTTGTGTTCCCAGGCACACCTGCATGGCGCGCTGGAAGGTAGCTCTGGTGTTCTTCAACCCGAAGGGCATGTTATGGCAACAACTTTATGTGCACCAACTCGTTGGGACTCCAAGTGCAGAGTGTTATAGCAAGCGTCTTTTCCCCACAAGGTTGACTCGAGGGTTTATATCAAACTCTCGAGGAATTGACAAAGAGTATCTTTTTCTTCTCCTCTCAAGCAATCTACGAAACAATTTTTTTGCCCGGTGTCCACAACTCTACTATGTGGTTGTCAAGAACAAGGTTTCGCATTAGTAATATGAAATAAAGATAATAATGAGTAAAGTAAAATTTGCATGTAAAATAATTTATAACTAGGCTAGCAAAGTAAATGCAATGATATGAGAGTTGTTTTGGTGTTTTGTTTGTGTTTGCAAGTAAAAAAGTATTTTTGTATTTTAGAAATAATAAATTACATCAAATATAAAAGATAGTAGTAATGTTGGAAGGTTGTTTCTTATGATAAAATTTGGATCGGGGTTCATGGGTTCACTTGCCTACTCTCTTTTTAAGTTGTAGTGGACATAAGACAATTCATCATCAATATAATATTGGTGAAACTTCATTATGTGTTTGATAAGCATTCATATGGGCATCACGTCCTAACATAGAGATGATGCAACACATCTCTCTTATACTCCTCTAGAAACAGAAAACTCTAAGCAATGTAAAATTAAGAATTAACAGAGCATAATAAGTACTTTGACATGATGTTTGAATGTCAAATATGCTACCTTGACCAAACAAGATTATCAAGATGTCACATGATAATTATAGCACATGAATTCACTTAATCCCTAGTGAGGTAACAAAAGAAAGGTAAAAATCATAGTAGATCTTGTTGGGAATATGCCCTAGAGGCAATCATGTATGATGTTTATTCCCGGTGTATTCATAAAGTTATTATATTGTCCTTGTATGAACTTCTGATATGTATCATTGAATATGTGATTCAGTTGTGGAACTATATATACATGTTGTTCATGCTAAATGTCCTTGATCATTGAGGTTGTGCTGGACACACAACTATCTGAAAGTCGGCTGATGACTCGGTTCCACTTGTCATGGGCATGGTGATGCTATCCGACTTACACGGATTCGGCTAAAGAGTTTAGAGAGTCGGACTAACCCATATTGAGATACAACAAACAAGTTGTCATTTTTATGACTCAATCAATGTAATCCCTAGACCTGAGGTTGTTGCATAATCAGAGTTGTGGATCACCGACTTAGGTTCTGTCAAACGTTATTCCATCAAAGGGAAGTTATAAAGGAAGAGTTTGGGTCGACTGAGAATCAAGCTACGTGATATGGATGACTAAGATGGGATTTTGTCCCTCCGACTGGAGAGATATTCTCTGAACCCTCCTGGAAGATATGATTCGGAAAGCATGGTCATGCATGACTCAGTTAAGTGTTAATCGAGGCGGCCGACTAAGAGTTAGTCGGATGAATAACTTATCTCGGATTGAGAAGAGAGTTGAGCTATTTGAAGGATGACGATTATTCACCTATAGCTTGACAAGATGTATCGTGAGGCAAAAGGGACTCAGACGCAAGTCGTGTGGAAGGTATGTAGTCATGACTCTTTGGTACTTGGGAGTCGGCATGTTCTGCTAGGAGCCGCTGCTGACTACTCGATCACAAGTAAGACTTGAATCATGTCCGAGTCACCATGATCCTGTCGGGTCACACACTTAAGAGCGGGAGAAAGTTTGGGTTGGACCCGAACCAGAAATCTATTTGGGTTGGACCCAAATCAGACACAAACCGAGTTAGTGAGTTGGGCTCGTAGTGACTAATATAGGCCTTTTAGTGAATGGGCCACAAGTGAGTGGAGTCCACTTTCACTCTCTATATATACTGGGGCATAGATGCCCAAGGGGAACGTTAGGTCATTCCATGCATTGGAAACCCTAGCTCTAGTCCAGTCCAGCCGCCGATCGAACCTAGCACTCCACCGTCGGCGCTCCTCCTTGTACGTGTGGATACTGGTAGAGGTGATGAATGTTCAGCACTTGACGATCATGGATCGGATCGTGAGGATTGTACTGCTTCAACCGGTGTGCTTCATCACTAATCCGCAACCGCGCGTCTAGTGGTAATCCTTGTGGCTTTCTACCTCAGCTAGATCTTGGGATCACCACGTAGGAAATTTTTGTTTTATCTCTACGTGGCCCAACTGATCCTGAATTTGTTGTCACTATTCAATCACCACCACATTACTCCATCTAATACACACTTCCCCCCACACACGCTCTTGCATACAAGTTGGATCAAAATAAGCAATTAAAAAATAGGGTACATGATATGCATTTATCAATACATCTTACACATAGATAGGTTCCAATCTCATATATCAAATCAAAGAATCAAGATCCACCACATAGTAATTACATATATTAACATAATCATGTTTGGTAGCTCATATGGTACTAGATCTATGAAGAACGAGAGAGATCAAACTACTACCACAAACCAATAGTCAAGAGGTGGACTATTCCCTCTTCATCATGGTGATGAAGTTGGAGATGTTGGAGAAAGTAGAGATCCCTCTGGCAACGGATCCGGTGTAGTTTCCCCTCCAATCTTTGCTAGTTCTGACTCCTTTTTGGTGTTTTTGTGTTTATGCGGTGCTCCCCTCGAGGATGCCCTAGGGGACCTTTTTTATAGAAATTTTTAGGTCAAACCAAGTCCGTGGGCGAAAGATTGAAGCAAATCGGATGACCGAGGGCTAAAAAAGATTGGGTGGCGCATGTAGTAGGGTACGCCGCACCACACGTGCTCTTTTGGGCCTACATGCCGCTCTCGTGAGGTCAAAGCACTCTAGATCATCACTCTTCGTGAAATATTGGCTTTCCCAGAATCTTAGCTCCATTGGACTTTGTTTAGGTCCCTAAAAGATAAAAATACACAAAACAGGGTTTTCCTGTCCTATAGAGTTATAACCAAAATAAAGAGGATCATTGGTAAATCCCCAAAAATCAATATAGAACATGGATGTTACATTATATCAGTTGAATATGTATCAATAAACTAGAAAGTTCATGTATGCATTTTACATGCATCAACATCCCCAAGCTTAACCTATGCTCTTCCTCGAGCATGACGGTGATAAAACTAAACATGGACTTCAGATTTGTTGCTATGTTTCATGTCATACAATGTTACACAAAGTTTACAAGGTTGAATCTTTAAAGAATAGTAATAAGAAAGTGAGCTATAAAGTGATATATCTTATAAACTACAAACATGCTTAACAATAAGTTGTTTTGTAATGAAACAAATGAAAGTGACATGAACAATTAAGCATGCTTGGATGAACCTATGAAATTATGGAAGACACTTTTGGTCCTTTTGATCTTTTGACACTTTTGTAACAGAAAGTAAATAGGGAACATATGTGCTAGTCCTTCAATAATAGATATGTAGAAAAATAAAGTTTTGAGATATGTAGTTCAAGTAAACAGTATTCATAAGAGTGGGGTTCCAGGCATTTCTTTTGTCAGAAGTAGGTATGTTTTATGTGTTTTACCCTTTACAAGTTAAATGTTTCACGCCCCTTGACCACAAGTACCTGTTTCTCTAGATCACAAGAGATTCGTCATCATATGCTTTTTACATGCTTCAAACAAGGTAGCATTGAGCTAACTCCTACCCCTTTGTATGAGTGTTCCTTGCCCCCTAAGTTCCAAGGTGGACCATCCACACTCCAATGACAGGAAAAACATGCTTATAGAACTTCTCAACACTTTGTTTACCTTTTCCTTTTTTGTGTGCTTCATAGAATATTCATGCTATAAACTTCCACCATGATGCATTACATGGCTTAGGTTGGCGGCCCAATGCTTTCTCTAACACATATGCATACTCTAAAAGACTAATCATTTCTAGATCATTTCATTTTTTAGGTATCCATAGCCAAAAGAACATGATATCAATGAAATATTAGTGCAATGTTTGAAAGCTTCCCCCATGATAGCATGGTTTGGATAACAAATAACTTATAAACTATCAAACACATAACGTTCAATTACCAATTGTCAAATTCTTGTTTTCCCTTCTATAAGTTTTAAATGGTTGCATGCATAGTGGTTTTCACCCCACATCTTATTACTTTCTCATGAACTTTGAACAAAAAGGGGGGTTGTTTTGAAGTACTTGAAGGCATAACACATATATTATACTTGGAGTAGAAAGTGCCACATAGGTAGGTATGTGTATGCTTGTTGGAGTTTAAGGTATTTGGATATACAAGTCTTTGCTTGTTTGAGAATTTTGGGCTATCAAAAAGATTTCTACAAGCATGCCAAAGTGTCCATAGTGCTAATCGTTTCTTCTAAAACAAAGTACCTTAAACTTAACTATGTATGCATGTGAATAAAAGGCAGAACAAAATAAGGCACTTGCAAATTTGCATTCATCAAAGTATTTGAATCGAGTAACACTTAGCATAACTTCATTTCATTTTTTATTTTCATTCCCTTTTTAATTTTAATAGCATACAATTGAACTTATTTCAATTCAAGTAGCTCTTTCTTAGGCATGAAAACATTTATCATGGTGGTCTCATTTATTTTAAAGGTAATATGCAAAACTAAATGTCAAACTAGATAAAGACGCTCCAAGTCTATATGATCATTTTATGTAGCTCAAAAAACAAAGTTTAGAGGTTGGCAAACCGAGAGTTTAGTAGGTCTAGTGAGGTGCCTTGGGCATCCCCAAACTTATTTTTTTCACCATTCTTGGTTACCTCTTAGTGTGGTGTTCCTCCATTCCCTATCAAAAAACTTCAACACAAAACTTTCTCCCATTTCTTTTCTATGGGGTGACATTAGTGGTAGTATGTTGCTAGCTACCATATAATCCTTAAACAAAATTTCTTTTAAAGTGTCCAGAAAGGATATTATGTTGTATACATTCTTAGCATATCAAAAGACTCATGGTAAATCATTTTGAGACTCAAAAGAATGGCTTAAACAAAATAAAACCGAATTTGTCCAGATTTTCAGCATCAGCAAAACGTATTTATTTTGAACACTTAAACATGTCAGGAATTTTAGCCATTTTTTGCATATAGAGGATGAAAATTTGTAACTTTAGTTTAAATACGATCTCAATGGGAGTTACAAAACTCCATGGAGAATTTTTTTACTAAACAATGTTGGTGCAGGAATTTTCTACTCCATATGTTTATCAACTTTATATCATCCAAATGGGTTCAACTTGGTAATTTATTAAAAACTTCATAGAATAAACTTAAAAAGGACTCTTTTAAACTACAAAAAGAGTGCATAAAAATAAATAATCGGGTTTCTCCCGAAAAGCGCTTTCTTTATAGCCATATAGCTAGGCTTTACTTACTTGTTTTAAGTGTTATGGAGATTATCTAGTAGATTGTACCTTGGTGATATCTCCTTCTTCCTTGGTAAGTGTTCAATAAAAAATACTAGGGTACCATGGTGTACTCATATCAATAAAAGTAATAGTCAAGTTGAAACATGGTAGAGAGCAACACAATACATAAAAGTAATGATAACGAAGTATAACTTTCTTCCAATGCATTGGTAATTTTGTATATGTCTAAATGATAGTAAGTATAATTGGGATAATAAATAATATCAGCTGGTGAATGCAACATATAATTATTAGTAACATAAAGAGCACAGTTATCACCTCCTCTTTCATAGTAGTTGCAAGCACTAGAAGAAAATTCAATAATTTAACCATTGGAAGCATGCAACTTTGCAAAGTTTGTTATATAGTGAGGACCATTATAATTATCTTGGTATTCATTAGCATGCTTTCCTCTTTCAAAGTAGTTGCTAATACAATCTTCAATATTGATGTCATGGTTGCAATGGATTTTCAACAAAAGGTATATACAAACCACATATATACTTCCTAGCAAGTTCATATTTCTCCTCTATGGTGAAACTAGGAGAACTCAAGAATAAAGTAGGACTCTTACTAATAAGAGAATCATCATGTATAACAATTATATCATTTCTATCCTCATGTATTATACATGGAGGGTTATCAATAAGCATAGGACCATCATCTAAAGCATTATCATATAGCATATCTACACAACACTCCTCATTATCATCAATAGTTTCGATAGTAGCATTACTAACAAGTAAACCACCATTATTAGTTTCATTATAATAGCATGGGTTTCATAAATGGCCATATAATTTTTAGTTGGACAATTATCATAGCATGAGGTCTCATAAATGACAAATGAGTTTTGCGTTTGAGTGTTACTATCATCTTTGAGAGGTTCCCATACATCCACAAGTTTAGGTTGGACCATATTCTCTTCATTTTATTCTTTACATACTTCCTCTTCCAAGCTTATGTTTTCAACATCTTCTTCGTGCAAAATATCAGTACTTTCCATGGTAGCAAGAGTTCTTTTTTTATATTTAATAACATAAACATTATCACTAAATTCTTTTATGCAACTTTGGAGGGTAAGATCCATGTGCCATTTAAACATAGGATCCACTAACTAGTTCCAAGTTTTTCATTAATAAGAGAGTCTATTTCATGGGCTGCAATATAAGCAATATATTTCTCAACTTGCTCTAAATCATGGCATGGAGGTCTACACTTTT
This sequence comes from Avena sativa, assembly GCA_916181665.1. NCBI lineage: Eukaryota > Viridiplantae > Streptophyta > Magnoliopsida > Poales > Poaceae > Avena > Avena sativa. Next base: position 414,767,726 of record OV702296.1, read on the forward strand.
GATAAGAAGCAATTATAGGATCATTATTATGCTTACATTGATAATGAGAGTGTTTATAGCCTTCTCTAGTGCAAAAAGGTATATCATGTAATTCATAAAAATCTATAGCCATACCATTGAGATTTTGAAGTAATTCATCCATTCGTTTTCCATCTTTGGTTGCTCGATATTCATGGTAATTGGCCAAAATTTTATCAATATATTCCTCCATGGTTTAGCATACTTATTAAAAGCTACACTTATTTTTTATGGATTTTTATGTTTTAGTTAAAACTAACAAACAAATAAAAGACTCAAACAAGACAAAATAAAATTGCTTTAAAAATCTAAAGGAGAAGGAGAAGCTCATAGTGGTGCAACCTCCCCAAGCTTAGGTGTTTTCACAAAGTTGATGAAGATGATGCCAGAAAATGTTCTAGCTGTTGTTGTGTGAGTTGAGGTGCACTTAGAGCTATAACCTCTGTGAGATGTCCCTTGCAATTCCCCGACAACGGCGTGAGAAAATGTTCTTGATGGCAACAACTTTGTGTGTACCAACTCGTTGGGACTCTAAGTGTAGAGTGTTGTAGCAAGCGTATTTTCCACACAAAGGTGACTCTAGGGTTTATATTGTAATCTCGAGGAATTAGCAAAGAGTATTTTTTTATTCTCCACTCAAGAAATCTACAAAACAAAGTTTTTGCCTTGTGTCCCCAACTCCACCGTGTGGTTGTCAAGCACAAGGTTTCGTATTAGTAATATGAAATCAATAATAGTAAAAGTAGGGATTTCTATTTCAGTGCCCCTCATTACTTAGTTGTACTCACTTTTGCCTAGACATTAAACTTTTCCTCACTTTTGCCCAACCTCTTGTCTGAAACTCTCACAAAGTCTGAAACTCGATGACCGTCAGTCTTACCGTTATGTGCTGACGAGTGCGGCCATGTTGGTCGGGTCCCATAGTGGACACCTCTCTCCACTTACACAGATCAGCGTGGGACCCATAGATTATCCACGTGAGCGCCAGACCCACAACTTAACCAGGTTAGGGTTGCAATATGGGAGCCCGGGCTAGCCTCTCACCCGTGTCCATGCTGTTGACTCCCCTTTCTTCTTCTTATATGGCGACGATAGTGTTAGGCCACATAGATATAAACAAAAACTTTACCCTACACGATGATCCCAAGATCTAGCTGATTTAGTAGGCCACGAGAATTACCACTAGACGTGCAGTTGCAGAATCGATGAAGCACGTCGCTTGATGCAGTGTAGTCCTCACGATCCTATCGTTGAAGTGTTGAACGTACATCACCTCCGCAAGTATCCACACGTATGAGGAGGAGCGTCGGCGGTGGACTGCTAGGTCCCGTACGACGGTTGGACTGAACTAGATATAGGGTTTCCAACGCATGGAATGACCTAACCGTGTGCTCTAAGCACCCGCGCCCCAGCTTATATATGGAGTGAAAGTGGGCTCCACTCACTTGTGGCCCATTCACTAAAAATCCTATATTAGTCACTGCGAGTCCAACTCACTGACTCAGTCCGTGTCTAATTCGGGTCCAACCCAAATAGATTTCTGGTTCGGGTCTAACCCAAACTTGCTCCTACACTTAAGTGTGTGACCCGATAGGCTCATGGTGACTCGGACATGATCTGAGTCTCACTCGTGACCGATCAGTCGGTAGCGGCTCCTAGTAGAACATGCTGACTCCCAAGTATCAAAGAGTCATGATGACATACCTTCCAATGCGACTTTCGTCCAAGTCCCTTTCGCCTCACGATATGCCTTGTCAAACTATAGGCAAATAATTGGCATCCCTTAAATAGTTCGACCCTCTTTCTCGATCCGAGATAAGTGATTCATCCGACTAACTCTTAGTCGATCGCCTCGGTTAACACTTAACCGAGTCGCGCATGGTCATGCTTTCCGAATCATATCTTCCAAGAGGGCCCAGAGAATATCTCTACAATTGAAGGGGGGAAATCCCATCTTGGTCATCCACATCACGCAGCTTGATTCTAAGTCGACCCGAACTCTGCCTTTATAACTACCCACTGATAGAATAGCGTTTGACAGAACCTAAGTCAGTGATCCTCAACTCGGCTTGTGCAATAACCTCAGGTCTAAGGATTACATTGATTGAGACATACAAATGACGACTTGTTCATTGCATCTCAATATGGGTCAGTCTAACTCGCTAAACTCTTTAGCCGAATTCGTGTAAGTCAGAACAGAATCACCATGCCCATGACAAGTGGAACCGAGTCATCAGTCAACTTTCACATTAGTCTAAGTTGTGTGTCCAGCACAACCTCAACAACCAAGGACTGTTGGAGATATGCCCAAGAGGCAATAATAAAAGAGGTTATTATTATATATGTGTGTTTATGATGAATGTTTACATCCCATGCTATAATTGTATTATTAGGAAACACTAATACTTGTGTGTTTTGTAAACATAAAAGAGTCCCTAGTAAGCCTCTTGTTAAACTAGCTTGTTGATTGATTGATGATCATGGTTTCCTGATCATAGACATTGGATGTGATTAATAACAAGGTTATATCATTAGGAGAATGATATGATGGACACACACCCATAGTAAGCATAGCATAAGATCAAGTCATTAAGTTCGTTTTGTTGTAAGCTTTGAAATACATAGTAACCTAATCCTTTGACCATGAGGTTATGTTAATCACCATCACCGGATGGGTACTTTGATGACATCAAACTCCGCTTCGTAACTGGGCGGTTATAAAGGTGTCATTGGGTATTCTGAAAGTATGTGTTGAAGCGCATAGACCAAGATTGGGATTTGTCCATCCATATGACGGATAGATATACTCTGGGCCCTCTCGGTGGAATGTCATCTAGATAGCTTGCAAGCATGTGACTAGGTCACAAGGGATGACATAACATGGAACGAGTAAAGAGTACTTATCAGTAACGAAGAAGAACTAGGTATGAAGATACCGACGATCAAACCTCGGATAAGTAGAATATCACGAGACAAAGGGAATTGGTTTCGTATGTTAATTGGTTCAATCGATCACGAAGTAATCGTTGAGTATGTGGGAGCCGTTATGGATCTCCAGATCCCGCTGATGGTTATTGATGGGAGAGGTGTCTTCATCATGTCTGCATATTCATGAACTATAGGGTGACACACTTAAGGTTCGAAGTTGTTTGAAGTAGATATGGAATTTGCGTTGGAGACTGAATGTTGTTCGGAGTCTCGGAATGGGTCCGGGACATCACGAGGAGATCCGGAATGGTCCGGAGAATGAGATTCATATATTGGGGATCATTTTCTAAGTTAGGAAATGTTCCGGAGTGTTTGTATGGAGATTCTAGAAGGTTTTGGAATGTTCTGGAAGGTTCTAGAGGATTTCTTGGAGTTTGCTTGAAAACCAAGAAAGGGATCAAAGAAACCAAGTAGGGTAAGACACGGATTCGTGGGGGAGGAGGACTCCTCCCCCCAACCCGCCGGCCCAAGGAGGAGGGAGTCCTACTAGGACGCCCCCTCCCCAGGCGCGCCTCCCTCCTTTAAATAGAAGGGAGGGGGCGCCCCCTCTTACACCTTGTCTCATAACTCCCAATCACAGCCGCCTCTCTCCTCCACGTTTCTTCTACACAGGCATAGGCGAAGCCCTGCAGATTTCTCATCTCCACCACCACCACCACGCCGTTGTGCTGCTGGGATTCCGTGAGAAGATCTACTACCTCCGCTGCTCGCTGGAACAGGGAGAGGAAGGTCTGCTTCGACTCCGCACGTGTGACCGTCTGCGGGAGCGCTGCCGGAACGCGCCGCCGGAAGGATCGTCCACACGATCTTGAGATCGGCAAGTGATCGACTACATCATCCATGAGATCTAATCTCGTTAACGCTTTCGGTTCTACGAGGGTTAGTACCGATCTATCTCGTTGCTCATGTCTAGTAGATTAGATCTTGGCTTTTATCTAGATTAGATCAGGGTTTTGTTTGTTCTTGCGGTAGAATTTTTTTGTTTTCCATGCTACGAACCCATCAAGGACAACTAGTATGAACAACATGAATATATAGTTCCACAATCGAATCACATATTTGATGATACATATCAGTAGTTCATACATGGACAATAACTTTATGAATACATTGGGAATAACATCATACATAATTGCCTCTAGGGCATATTCCCAATAGTCTCCCACTTGCACTAGAGTCAATCATCCGACATCACATGTCTAGGCATCTAATGCCCATAGCTCTCAGGTGCGCCTCATGCTTCAACAGTGGTAGCGGCTTTGTCAATGGATCTGCAATATTTGTATCCTTGTGTACCTTGCATAACTCGATATCACCTTGATCCACGAACTGGCAAATCAGGTGGTATCGCATGAGTATATGTTTGTTCTTCTGGTGTTGGCTAGGTTCCTTGGCTTGTACTATAGCACCATTGTTGTCACAATACACATCTAACAAATTGGACGAGCTTTGAACCACACCAAGATCCATGAGGAAATTTATCATCCAAATGGCTTCATTTGTCGCCTCCGAGACGCAAACACAGTCTCTTGCTTGGAACTCTTCCAGCTCAGAGCCCCTCCGTTTGTAACAAACACATATCCGGATTGCGAAAGAGAATCATCCGAGTCAGTGAGATAACTCGCATCCGTGTAAACTCTTACACTGAGTTCTGATGGCTCTGAAATATAGCCATCTACGTCCACATTTAAACTGGATATTTTCATATTTTTTATGAAATATCTCTCTAAACCCTGCCACTAATGCCTAATATTCAGAGGGGTATGCAATCCTTTCTTTTTATATTTTTCCTACGTAGATAATGTCGTTTGAAGATGGGAATCACTACATTAAAGTCAAAGATACGAGATTTCCAACAACCAGAAGAAACCAGGAGCCGTGAAGCGGAGGCAGATGCTTTAACGACCAACTATACAACCGGAGCAAAATTATGGCCGTATAGTTCCGGTCGTATAGTTGGCGCCGACACCGTTAGGTCAAACAGAACAACTTTCGTGAAGGGACCCCTATATAAAGAAGCCTCGGGTGACGTGAAAACAAGCTCCAGCCGCCCCTAGACCATTAACATCTCCAGCCGCCTCTAGATCTCAAAACCCTTCTCCATCTCCATAGCCATATTCCACCACTTGTAATAGTAGATCTCTTCTTCGATTGGTGACATTGTAATACTATTGCTATCAATATTATGATTTTCATTACAATGTTTATGATTGTTGATCTCATCTCTATGTGTGAGTAATTCTCCTTGGGCTAAGGGCTTCGGCCTAGCCATGTAGCATTTGTGCATGTTATTTATCATAGATGGGATCATGTATTAGTTTGTATGACATGATGATTATTGTATCCTCTCTTGCCTCAATCCAAGGACTTGTCAGGTACCCAAGACCCCGAGGGTTGAGCTAGGTATAGGGAGTATGAGTAATGACTGATCTGCAGGTTGGGAACCCCAGTGATAGAAGAGGTAGTACGGCTGTATGTGAGGGATTTAATTGGGATTAACGGTGACATCACTATGCATATCATTAGTTATCTTTCTTCTATGGATGAGACTAGTAGGTTATTGCTATAAGCAGCTGCGAAGGCAATATCAATTATGGATGCACTACCCACACATAATTTATCTTGCTCTAACAAGTACATGCATACTTTATTTCAATCTTTTATTCCCATAAGATGTTTCGCACAGCTACAGGTGAAACTCAACACCCTAGGCCCCCTCTCTACATCATCGACAATAACAAAAAGACACAAACTATTGGTCCAGTAAAATCACAAAAGGAATTCTAAAACTCCCGAAGGTCCATTAAAGTAACTTCACTACACATTCGCTTCCTAAGGATTCGATAACCTAGGTCTACTAGGGAAAAAGAAGCTATACTACATCCGTAATCAGGATCGAAGGTATCAACCCTTTTTCTGGCGCCATTGCCTGGGAAGCAATAGCTACCCTGGTGAGGTTATTGGGAACCTTGCTACTTTTAATTCTTGTTTTTAATTTTGTTAGTTTGCTTTCAGTCTTTATTTGATATAAACCAAAAAAATAGTTAGCCTTTAAATTCTTGCTTTTACTATTATAATTCTCTATTTGAGAAAACCCAAAAGCATAGGAAATATGGCTGAAAAGAAGCTTGGGGAGTTTTCTACTCCCAACAATGATTATTTGTGTACTCCTATTACTCAGCCATCAATTGCTGCCGATGACTATGAAATTAAGCCCCATTATTTAAGTTTGGTTCAAGAGAATCAATTTGGAGGCTCTGCTGTTGAATAAGCAGGTATGCACTTGAATACTTTCACTAAAATATGTGATATGATGCGTATAAAAGATGTTAACCCCGATGAGGTCAAATTGCGTCTATTTCCTTTCTCTCTTAGAGGAAGAGCAAACAAATGGTTGTTATCTTTGCCTAGAAATACTATTACATCATGGGTGGGATGTACTTCTTTATTTATGACTAAAATTTTCTCACCTGCAAAGACTATGCAACCCAGATCTAATATTACTGGCTTTAGGCAGGAACAGCATGATCCGCTAGCGCTTTCATGGAAGAGGATGAAAGAATGCATGAGAAACTATCCTAGTCATGGGATGGAAGATTGGTTAATTATCCATCTATTTTATAATGCTCTTAACCCTGTGTCTAAGTCTATGCTTGATACTGTAGTTGGAGGAACGTTTATGGGTAAACATATTACCGAAACAAAGCAACTGCTAGACAATATGCAAGACAACCATGCCCAATGGCATGTGGATAGATTGAACACGAAGAAGGTGAACTCCATCTCACCACAAGAAAATGAAGAACTCAATGCTAAGTTGGATGAGCTCATATTAGCCATAAAAGGTAAGGAAACCCAGGTAAGAGCTACCCCTGAAACAAATATTGAAGAAATAGACTTCGTAGCTCGTAATGATTATAACCTTCTTGGAAGAAGAATTATAATCCTAATTTTCAGAAACAATATTCTAGTCCTGCAGGTAACTCTAATAATAATATAGGAACTAGTAATGGTAGTCTCAAAGGAACACTAAAGTCTTTTATAGACTCACAAAATGAACAAAACAATATTCTTGTTAAAATAACGGAGAACCATGATGCTATGCTTGGTAAATTATCTAACTAAGCTATTAGTTTGAGAAATGATTTGCAGGCCCTCCAAGAAAGAACAAGGATCGTTGAGGCATAGCTAGGTAAGATAACTGAGAGTCAAACTCTCATTCTAGCTAAATTTGCAGGTAAAGCTGAGCCAAATCCCGTTAAAGACCAAAAGTTGATGAGAATCCAAAGGGAGGAACCTGAAGAACTTGACTATAGTAATGCTCCTTCACCAAGCTACACCGTTGAAGATCTCGTAAAAAGGATCAATGTCAAGATTCCGGTAAGTGAAGGTAGTGAGGAAGCTATGTACCAACACTTTGTTAATCAGGTAGCAATTAAGGTACGTGAGCTTGAGGAAGAATATAAGCAAATTGCTGAAAAATTACCTATAAAGCTAGATGACATATTTGAGCCTACTATTAAGATTAAAATTGGAACCAATGAGATAGATGCACCTTGTGATCTAGGTGCAAGCATCTCAACAATTCTGAAGAGTCTTTTTAACAAGTTAAATCTTGGCTCCTTTGAAATTACTGATTTAAAATTCCATCTAGCACATTCTACCTACAAACACGCTGTAGGAGAATACTTTAGTATACATTAAAGGTTGTCCCGCTCTCATTGATTTTGTTATTGTTGACATGCCTGAAGATGATACTGGTCCTATTATATTAGGCCATCCTTTCTTAAGAACTATTAAGGCTTTGATTAATCTACATGAAGGGAACGTGAAGCTTCAATTGCCTTCGCGGGATCCTTTTGTTATTCATTTCCCTAGGAAGAAGAAAGCCAAGCATGATGAAAAGGAGGCTATCACTTTGAAGGCTAATTACTTTGGAGTGGGTGTTCCACTCATCTGACCTAAGTGGGCAACATTAAGGTCAAGCTATTGACCATAAAAGAGTGCTTCATGGGAGGCAACCCATGTGAAATAAAGGTTTGAGTAAAGTTTTTAAGTTTTAGTTTAAGTTTATGTTTAATAAAGAGTGCTAGAAAACTCCAATTGAGGGGAAGAAGTTCGGTAGTACTAAAAATCCTGCTTTAGTCATGCTGTTGTTGGTCGACAATATTTATTGTCAATTTTCTGTCAAAAAACAAGGTATATCACTAAGTTATAGGAAAATAAGTAATTTTCGAAGAAACAGAATTTTTTTGATGCACACTGAGAGTTTAACGACAAACTATACAGCGGGAATAAAAATTTCGGCCGTATAGATCTGGTCATATAGATACCTTTGCCATCGATTTTTTCTCTTTAATATGTACTGAGAGTTTAACGACCAACTATATGGCGGGAATAAAAATTCCGGCCATATAGTTCCAGTCGTATAGATATCGATGCCTTTGTATATTTCTTTTCCCAGGGACAGGCAGTTTGACGACCAACTATACGGCGGGAACACATTGTTCCGGCCGTATAGTTCTGGCTGTATAGCTGCGCCGCCAGGAGAAAACCTAAAATTTTGATAGAAGGCCAACTATACAGCGGCAATGCATTGTTTTGGCCGTATAGTTGCGCCCGTATTGTTGCGTCCGACCACAAAATCACACGGGAAGGTAGATCCAACTACAAAACTTCAATCATTTTAAACTCTTCTACCTCCAAACTCTCTCAAAACCTCAAGAGATCTTCATCTCTACTCAATTTCGTTTGATTTCCTCGCACACAAGTGATCTACAATATGTTTAACCTCCGATCCTCCAATTACTTTTTGCAAATTCATCTTTGATCTATTGTCATTATCAATCTAGGGTGAGACCTACTATGAACCAATTTCCTTGATTTTCTTGCCTAGATTATTATTTTGAGGAGATTATTTAGCATGCTATGATGAGGAATATGATGTACTTACTATTGTTGGATCAAAAGTTTTATTTTTTTTAATTGTGTTCAATGTTTTAGATGATGAACAGAAGGAGCCAAACTCATGCTCGTGCCACCGCTAGCGCTTCTCGGGCTGTCGCTCAAGAACACATGGGGATACGGTTCAGGGATGAGCCCCAACATGATCGCTTCAACAAGATCAAGAACCGCGAAGTGAAGGCTGAAGGCTGTAAAATACCACCTCTTTTAGCCATAAAAAATTAGCCATTTATCTCTCATATCATGTTTCTTTCAGCTATAGCTATGTCTTATATGCATGACTTCTAGTTCTCATTTACTTTCATATGAGCTTTGCACATTTAGTAGTTTAGGTAGAATTTTATCACTTTTCCTTGTCTATGACATGTGTGTAGGTGTTGATGATGATTATGTACAAAACAAAGGCAAAAGGAACAAAGAGCGCATATTATGGAGGACCTGCACGGACCAGACTTAGCCATTTGAGAGGTTAAAAAAGTGATTTTTTCCAACTTCTCAAAATAAATATCTAAGACAATGGGATTGTAGCCCTTTACGATACGAACTCAACGAGCCTAAGAACACCCAAAACGGAGTTCGTATGAAGAAATGGTGGCCAAAATAATAAAGGGGACAGACAGTTTGATGAGCAACTATACGGACGGAACTATTTTTCTGGTCGTATAGCTCCACCTGTATAGTTGCCAAAAAGGTCGCAAATGACAGGATTTCGCTCCAGAAAAGCTCCAGAACCTTCCCTAATTCATATGATGGTATTGGGGGAATCCTAGGGCACCCCCAAGGCCTATATAAAGGAGGGAGGACCCAAGAGAGAGCCACCAAGCCATAGCCCTTCAGGGGCGGAGCTCTGCCGCCACCGCCACCCATACGATCTCCATTGCGGCGAAGATTTGCCTCAACCACACCTATGAGATCTAGATATCCCTCAACACCATCACCATCAAGGCATCCAAGCAAGAAGAAGGGGAGGAGAAGGAAGACATCACCACCACGCATCGATCTCCATCTCCATCATCATCTCCATCTCCCTCTCTCTCTTGGGTTTAGTAATTGCAAGATTGAACACGGTTGTGATATCATTATATATTTCTATATGTTTTGTTGTTCATCCATGTGTGAGTGATTGATTCAATTCTAGGTTGAGGTATGATCTAGTGCGCTAAGTTAGAATTTATTGTGATCTAAGATGAGTTTATGTGATCCTTTGGTTCGGAAGTGCCTTTTGCCTTGCGGTGACGTGCGGGAACCATGCATAGTGCACACAGTGTGATAGACCGTTAATCAATTGGGGACCGTTTATTTGTCTGAGAAATCTACAATAGATCACACATATATTTGCCCATCTAGTACTAGTGAGGCCGAAGCCTAGAAGCCCTCTCTCATTCCATTCAATCCTACAACTACAATCTTTTTAATTCAGTTCATATTCCTGTTTATTTTCCGTCTTAGTTTATTTTGTTCTTGTTAAAAGTTCTTTGTTATTAGATACTTTAAACCTCTCTCAATAATCGTTGTTCTAGTAACTTATAGAATAGGCTATTTCCAAACCACGGTTTGGGTGCGAAACGTGGCCACATTGACAACGTGGCTGCGGGGTCGTGTTGTTTCCATTCGCCAATCTCCCATCGGGACAAACTCTTAAATATTTGCTGCTACAAGTACTGCAATAACCCTGTTGTTGGTGCAGGAATCCAGTCATCAAATTGGCGCCGTTGCTGGGGAGCTAAGCGTCCGGTTATTACCTTCCTACTCGCACATAGTTTATTTCGGTTTGTTGCTATTATCTTACTGCTTTCTTTTATATTGAAAAAAAATTACAAAACCAAAAATTTATAAAAATTGTTGCTACTAATCATGTCTTCCGAGATAAAATTTGTTCAAGAGATAATACAAGCATTGGAGGAGATAAAGTATTCAAGTTCATCAAGCCTGGTTGCTAGATATGAGCTGATAAAGAAATTGGTGGACCAATTGGAAATACATTCATTATGGTTGCGTGCTAATGATGGATCTTATTGCACAATTTGTATTACAGATGACCACCTTAATTTTCAATGTAAGTATTCCAACAATCCTACTCTAGCAAATTATAATAGAGATAAATCCTATGCTAGTTTGGAAGTACTAGAATACATTCTTTTCAAAGGTGCATCTGAAATGGTATTTAGACTAGGAAGTATTGATGTTGAAAGTGAATCACTTGATGGAGTTTTTAATTTAGTATACCTCACATTCCTCTTTTGAGAAAATAATTTAAGTGGAGAGGAAAAGGAGCATAAGGAAGAGGAAGAAGAATGGATTGATCACCCGCTCACACCTTCAACTCCTACTTTTGATTCTATCATTGCTATTAAAACACTAGTCGATGAAAAGGAGGAACAAAAAGGTGAGGTTGACAAAGAGAGTCATACTAAAACTTTTGTTTGTGATGCCTGTCACTCTAGTACTGATTTTTATGATGCTAAAACTGTTGATAATTGTTCTGCGGAGGCCTTGTGCCTAGACACTCATATGGAGAGCATTAATAATAATGAACTAGAGATCAAACCTTGCTATACTAACATGTAGAGTCCTAAACTCCCTGCTATGAAGGAAGAATACTATGAAGTGTTCCCCTACACAGGTAACCAAGGTAAAGATTTAAGAATTTTATATGAATTTCAAATCTTCTCATTTTAGCTATACACGGAGGCATGTTCACAAAGCTTGGTGCATCAACAGTCGCTTGAAAGCGAGAACTTGTTCATCTACATGATGCTGATGCACCGTAAGCGGGTACGACTCCGACCGAACTCTACTTCAAGATGCTCCAAGCTGTTATGTACAACCTCACCTCGAGTCGATATCCCTTGGGATCTAGGTGGGTAATGTATGGAGCATCCTAGCCTGGCTTTATGGCTTTAAAGAGAGCGCTTCCCGGGAGGCAACTCGGAAGTCATTAGGCGTCTTTCTTAGTTTTGTGTCTTGAGTCTAGTTGCATTCATGTTGCATTGGCACTTTTATTCTTCGCATGTCTTGCTATTAGAGTAATCTTGTTGAAAATTTCAAAAGGTAGAATTTATTGTTACTGTGTGTTGCAATAACTCGGTTGTATTTAAATCCCGTTTTATATATGTTGTTGTTCGTCGAAAGTTAAAGTTGTTATTTTACTATCAAAACAAGGTGTTTCACCAAGTTTCAGGATAAGAAATAATTCTCGAAGAAATAGAATTTTTTTGATGCATACAGAGAGTTTAACGACCAACTATACGACGGGAATAAAAATTCCGGCCGTATAGTTTTGGTCGTATAGATATCTTTGCCATCGACAATTTTTCTTTCTTTCATATGTACTGAGAGTTTAACAACCAACTATACGGTGGGAATAAAAATTCGGGCCGTATAGCTCCGGTCGTATAGATATCGGTGCCTCCGTACAAATTCTTTTCCAATGTACTGACAATTTAACGATCAACTATACAACAGGAATAAAAATTACGGCCGTATAGATATTGATGCCTTCATAAAATTTCTTTCAAGGATGCACAAGGTTTGACGACCAACTATACAGTGGGACCTTTTTGGTCCAACCGTATAGTTATGCCCGTATGGTTGAGAAAACCCCTCAAACGCCAACTGGAAGGTAACCATTGCTCAAAATTTTATTCTTTCTTCTTCTTTCTTCTTCTAAAAATCTCCAAACACCACCTGGGAGCTTCTCCCATGATCTAGAGAAGCCGAGCATATGTAAGCAATAAATTTCTACCTCATAAACCTCCTAGACTGTAATTCTCTATAGAAATTCATGTTTTCTTTTTTTACTTTCCTTTTCTCGGTGGGGTAAATGAACTATGTTTGTATACCAAACCGATGCATTTTATTTCGTGTGTTATTTTCGCAGGGACTTGAACCTTGTGTGACGATGTGTATGATGAACCACAAGTATAGGGGGTGTATCGCAGTATTTTCGAGGGAAGTGAAACCCAATTTATTGATTCGGCACAAGGGGAGCCAAAGAATATTTATAAGCCTTAACAACTGAGTTGTCAATTCAGCTGCACCTAGAAACAATCTTGCTCGCAGCAGTTTATCAGTATCAACAGTTTTATAGTAGGAATAGCAAAGTAACAATAGTAGTAAAGTAAAGACAGCAGTAACAAAAGCAGTAAATAGTAGGATTCGAGTGCGATAGGCATAGGGATGGATGGACGGACAAGACAATTCACATAGAAATCAGAATATAGGGCAATTGCAGATAAATAAGATAAAGCATCCAAGTACTATATAATCCTAGGCATGTGTTCCATATATAGTCATACGTGCTCGCAATGAGAAACTTGCACAACATCTTTTGTCCTGCCAGCCCGTTTGCAGCGGGGCCTCAAGGGAACTACTAGCAATTAAGGTGCTCCTTTTAATAGAGCACCGGAGCAAAGCATTAACACTCCGTGAACACATGTGATCCTCACATCAAAGCCATTCCCTCTGGTTATCCTGATTTCTGTCACTTCGGGGCCATTGGTTCCGAACAACAACGTGTGTATACAACTTGCAGATAAGACCATAAACAATACTATCATAATGAATCAATAACATGTTCAGATCTGAAATCATGGCACTCGGGCCCTAGGGACAAGCATTAAGCACAACAAGTCGCAACAAAGTCATAAAGCACTAATAAAAGATACTAGGCACCATGCCCTAACAATCTGATGCCATTACATAAACGATCTCATCCAATCCCTACCATCCCCATAGCCTACAGCGGGGGATTACTCACTCATAGATGGGGGAAACATGGATGGTCGATGGAGAAGCGATGGTGATGATGATGGCGATGATCTCCTCCAATTCCCCGTCCCGGCAGGGTGCCAGAACGGAGCTTCTGGTGCTGTTTCGTGGAATCTGGTGGTGGCGGCGGAGCGGAACTCCTTCTAGAAAAACGTCAAACCCCCCGGAGTTTTTAGGTCAGAAGGCTTCTTATAGGCGAAGAGAGAGACCGAGGGGGTGCCTAGGGGGCCCACACCACCCCCTGGCGCGGCCTGGCCTAGCCCGCGCCACTAGGTGGTGTGGCCACCCCCTGGCTCTTCTCTGTCTCGTATTCTGGCTCCTAGAGTCTTCGGGTGAAATAGGATTTTTGGCATATTTTCCGGGATTTTTCCTGATAGTTGATTTTCTGCACAAAAAGTAGACACCAAGGCAATTCTGCTGAAAACAGCGCCAGTCCGCGTTAGTTGCATCCAAATCACACAAGTTTAGAGGAGAAATAATAGCAAAAGTGTTCGGGAAAGTAGATACGTTTTGGACGTATCAACTCCCCCCAAGCTTAGCTTATTGCTTGTCCTCAAGCAATTCAGTTGAAAACTGAGTGCGATAAAAGAACTTTCACGAACACATTTGCTTCATATGATGTAAATATTCTCAGCAATGTGATCAACGACTTAGACAGTTTATAATAAAGAGTATGCAACTAAGTTTACTTAATAGGCATTGCAAGCTATGAAGGGATTCCAACTCAAAAATAATAAGTAGCATGAAGCATAAACATAAGCAACATTACAATGCTCATAAAAAGGTATGATAGAGTGGTATCTCGCTTGCCTTTGATTATGAATATCAAGGCACCTCTGAAGTTCAAGTGATGACTAGAAGTAAAGATATCAAGGATACAAGCATCAAAGTCATAACACAAATAATCAAGTAATGGGACAAGCACAAAGAATGACAACTATGCTCTCAAGAAGGTGCTCAAAGAATAAATGGAGACTCAACAAGTAACGGAAAAGGTTTTGAATAATTTTGAAAGGCTTCCAAATGCTGAAAGTATGATACTCATTAGCTTTGAGATCTCATTGCCCCTATCATAAGCATCTTTAATGTGGTTAAGGTAAAAGTGAGGTCCAATCTGAGTTATATGCTTGACAGACTATAAACTGAAAATCCCAAGTCCCTTGAGTACGAGGGCCGCTCTGTTGGAATTATGCCCTAGAGGCAATAATAAAGATGTTATTATTATAATTCTTGTTCATGATAAAGTTTATATTCCATGCTAGAATTGTATTAAGCGGAAACATAATACTTGTGTGGTTTGTGAACAACACCGTGTCCCTAGTACGCCTCTATGGACTAGCTCATTGATCAATGATGGTTAAGGTTTCCTAACCATAGACATGAGTTGTCAATTGATAATGAGATCATATCATTGGGAGAATGATATGGTGGACAGACCCAAACTAAGCGAAGCAATTAGATCGTGTCATCGTGTTCGTCTTTGCAAAGCTTTACTTATGTCAAATATTGTATTCCTTAGACCATGAGATAATACAACTCCCTGGTATCAGAAGAAAGCTTTGAGGTCATCAAATGTCATCCTATGAGAGGGTGATCATAAAGGTGTCTCTCAGGTGATCGGAAAGTATCTGTTGGGTTGTATGTATCGAGATGGGATTTGTCCCTCCCAAGTCGGAGAGATATGCTTCGGGCCCACTCGGTAATCGATATCAACACTGCTTGCAAGCATGTGGTTAAGGAGTTAATCACAAAGTGATATCGAATTACGGAACGAGTAAAGTACTTGCTGTGAACGAGATTGAACTAGGTATGACGATACCGACGATCGAATCTTGAGCAAGTAAAATATCGCGAGACAAAGGGAATATATATATGGGATTGATTGAATCCTGGCATCGTGGTTCATCCGATATGATCATCGATGAATGTGTGGGAATCAATATGGGTGCCCAGACCCCGCTGTTGATTATTGATAGAAGATCATGTCTACATATTCTCGAACCCGCAGGGTCACACACTTAACGTGTCTCGACGCTAGGATAGATTGGATACTTGGTTTATGAATTTTTGTTCGGAGTCTCGGATGGGATCCGGGATATCACGAGAGGTTCAGGAATGGTCCGGAGAATAAGATTCATATAAGGTAGTGCAGTTTTTGGAGTTCGGAATTGTTCCGGGTTAATCGGTATTGTACCGGAAGCTTCTAGAACCTTCCGGAAGGGGGCCAACGTGGTCCCACCTTCCGGGAGGGGGCATGGGCCTATGAGGGAGTGTCCTGGCCGCATTGGGCCAGGGACACAAGGCCCCATAGGGCCCAGCCGATCCTAGAGAGTTTAAATCGTTTAAACTAGAGATAAGATAAGATAGGATTTCTAGATAAGGGAGAGTTTAAATTGTTTAAACTAGAGATAGGCTTGGAGGAGAGGCTAGGGCTGGCCGCACCCCCCCTCTATATATAGAGGGCTGGTGCGCCCCCTCTCACACCCCCTTACACCTTCCTACAAACCCAGTTGCCCTGCTGCCCTTCCTCTCTCCCTCCCGACTGTTTGTAGGCGAAGCCCTGCGGCAGAAATTCTCCACCATATACACCACGCCGTCGTGCTATAGATCCAATCTATCTCTCCACCATACTTGCTGGTCCAAGGAAGGAGGATACGTCGAGGTGCCGCACGTGTGCATCTCACGGAGGCACCGCCACTTGTGGTGCTAGATCGGATCGGATCGCGAGGAGGAGAAGCGAGTACGACTACATCACCCACGTTCCGACGAACGTTCCGCTGTGCGAATCTTCAAGGGTATGAAGATCTAATCCAATCTCTCTCGTTGTTTGCATCTCCTAGATTAGATCTTGGCTTTCCCTCTGTTCGCTTCTGTAGAAAATTTTGATTTACTATGCTGCGAAACCCTTCAGTGGTATCAGAGCTAGATCTATGCGTAGATGTGTTTCACGAGTAGAACGCAACATGGTTGTTGCGGGCGTTGATGTTTTCTGTTGCAAGCCTCTTGTTTTTGTTCTTCTTATGGCGCGGGATAGTGAGATTGAAGCGGTCCAGGCCAACCTTACGCGACGTCGTTCGCGAGACCGGCTCCGCACTTGACGTGTGGCTTGTACCACACATGCGGCTGGTGGATGTCAGTTTCTCTCACTACAGTTGTCATGGGATTAACACCGGAGTTTGGCAACCATAATATCACCGTTGTGGCTTTCCGTAGGTAAGAATCGTTCTTAGCATCTACTCCCATGAGCCACGTAAAACATGCAACAACAAAGTAGAGGCGTCTAACTTGTTTTTGCAGGGAGTGTTTTCTGTGATATGGTATGGCCCAAGATGTGATGTGTATAATGTATGCGATGATCATGTTTTGTAATGTTTCACGACTTGCATGTCGATGAGTACACAACCGGCAGGAGCCATATGGTTGTCTTTATAATTGTGTATGACCTGCGAGTCAACTTCTTATACGCCATGTAATAGCTTTACTTTATCGCTAAGTAGTTAGCAATAGTTGTAGTTGCTATTCGTGGTGGAGGCAATCATGGTGGAGTGATGGAGATCATGCCGGAACGCACAAGATGGAGATCATTGCGCGAAGATTGGCTATACCATGTCACATAAAGTTATATGCATGTGATGTTTATCCTTTTATGTATCTTATTATGCTTAGATCACGACGGTAGCATTATAAGATGATTCCTCACTTAAAGATCAAGATAAAACTGTGTTCTCCCCATGTATGCACCGTTGTGAAAGTTCGTCGTGTCCAAGCATCACGTGATGATCGGGTGCTATAGACTCTACGCTCACATACAACGGGTGCAAGCCAGTTTTGCACACGCGGAAATACTTGGGTTTGACTTGACGAGCCTAGCATGTACAGACATGGCCTCGGAACACAAGAACCGAAAGGTTAAGCATGAGTCATATGAATGATATGATCGACACTTCGTTGTCCACCATTGAAACCACATCTCTTCTCGTGATGATCGGATTAGGTGTGGTGAATTTGGATCGTGTTCACTAAGCAACTTGAGGGATGTTGAATTTAGTGGGAGTTCATCTAGTAATTTGATTAAGTTGAACTATTTATCATGAACATAGTCTAAATTGTACTTGCAAATACTGTACATCACATGGCCAAGTCCAACTTCAACTTCAACGTTTTTGCTGAGAAAGAAAAGCTTAGAAACAATGGGTCTAACTTCACCAACTGGTTCCGCAATCTAAGAATCATTCTGTCTGGCGGACAAAAGGACTATGTCCTTGAGAAAGTGTTAGGTAACCCCCCTGCTGCAACTGCGCCGGCTGATGAGAAAGCCGTCTTTCAGTCGCACAAAGATGATTATGGTGTGATTAAGAGCACCATGTTGTTTGCTATGGAACCGGAACTTCAAAATTGTTTTGAAAACTATCCCGGGCCCTTTGAGATTCTCGAGGAGCTGAAAACCATGTTTCAGACTCAGGCCCGTTCTGAGAGATATGAGATCTCTGAGAAGTTCTTTAACTGCAAGATGGAGGAAGGGAGTTCCGTTAGTGAGCACGCCATAAAGATGTCGGGCTACACTCAACGCCTTGAGCAACTGGACTGCAAGATTCCAGAGGAGCTCAAGATTGACAGGGTTCTGCAATCACACCCTCCCAGCTACAAAAGTTTTGTAGTGACTCATAATCAGATTGGTTCCACTGATACGATCACCGAGCTCTTCGCAAAGCTGAAGGCTGCGGAGGTGGACATCAAAAAGGATAATCATGTGTTGATGGTCAACAAGCCCTCCTTTAAGAAAGGTAAGGGTGCAAAGAAGCCCTTCAAGAAAGGAGGCGGCAAACGCGTTGCCCCTGCTGAGAAGAAGCTCAAGTCTAGACCCAAGCCAGAAACTGAGTGCTTCTATTGCAAAGACAAGGGTCACTGGAAGCGCAACTGTCCGAGGTACTTAGCGGACAAGAAGGCTGACACCATCAAAGGTATATTTGATATACATGTTATTGATGTTTTCCTTACTAGCCCTCGTTGTAGTGCCTGGGTATTTGATACCGGTTCAGTTGCTAATATTTGTAACTCGAAACAGGAGCTACGGAATAGACGACGGCTTGCGAGGGATGAGGTGACGATGCGCGTTGGCAACGGATCAAGAGTTGATGTGATGGCCGTCGGCACGCTCTCCTTAGTTTTACCTTCGGGATTAGTTTTAAACCTTAATAAATGTTATTATATGCCTGCGTTGAGCATGAACATTATTTCTGGATCGTGTTTATTGCAAGACGGTTATTCATTTAAATCGGAGAATAATGGTTGTTCTATTTATATGAGTAACATCTTTTATGGTCATGCACCTCTTGTGAATGGTTTATTTCTTCTAAATCTCGAAAGGGATGAAACACACATCCATAACATTGAGGCTAAGAGATGCAAAGTAGATAGTGATAATACTACTTATTTGTGGCACTGTCGTCTAGGTCATATTGGTGTAAAGCGCATGAAGAAACTCCATTCTGATGGACTTTTGGAGTCTCTTGATTTTGAATCATTTGACACATGCGAACCATGCCTCATGGGCAAGATGATCAAAACCCTGTTCTCCGGTATGATGGAACGAGCAACGGACTTGTTGGAAATCATACATACCGATGTATGCGGACCGATGAGTGTTTCGACGCGCGGTGGATATCGCTATTTTCTCACTTTTACCGATGACTTAAGTAGGTATGGGTATATCTATTTAATGAAACATAAATCTGAAAGATTTGAAAAGTTCAAGGAATTTTAGAATGAAGTGGAGAACCATCGTAACAGAAAGATTAAGTTTCTACGATCCGATCGTGGGGGCGAATATTTGAGTTATGATTTTCTCACGCATCTTAAAGCAAGTGGAATCGTTTCACAACTCACGCCACCCGGAACACCACAGCGCAATGGTGTGTCTAAACGCCGGAATCGAACTCTATTAGATATGGTCCGATCGATGATGTCTCTTACTGATTTGCCGTTATCATTTTGGGGTTATGCATTAGAAACCGCTGCATTCACTTTAAATAGGGCTCCATCTAAATCCGTTGAGACGGCACCGTATGAACTGTGGTTTGGTGCTAAACCTAAGTTGTCGTTTCTTAAAGTTTGGGGATGCGAAGCTTACATCAAGAAGTTGATGCCGGACAAGCTCGAACCCAAAGCGGAGAAATGCGTCTTCATAGGATACCCTAAGGAAACTATTGGATATACCTTCTATCACAGAACCGAAGGCAAAGTGTTTGTCGCAAAGAATGGTTCCTTTCTTGAGAAGGAGTTTCTCTCGAAAGAAGTGAGTGGGAGGAAAGTAGAGCTAGACGAGGTTATTGAACCTTCTCTTGAATTGGAGAGTAGCGCAGCGCCTGAAATTGTTCCAGTGCCGCCTGCACCAACAATAGAGGAAGCTAATGACAAGGATCATGAAGCTTCGGACGATGCTGCTACTGAACGTCGCAGGTCGACAAGGTCGCGTGCCCCTCCTGAGTGGTATGGCAACCCTGTCTTGACTGTCTTGTTAGTAGAAGACAGCGAACCTACGAACTATGAGGAAGCGATGATGAGCCCAGACTCTGAGAAATGGCTAGAAGCCATGAAATCCGAATTGGGATCCATGAGCGAAAACCAAGTATGGACTTTGGTGGACCCTCCTAGCGACCGAAAGGTCGTTGAGTGCAAATGGATTTTCAAGAAGAAAACGGATGCGGATGGTAATGTTACCGTCTATAAAGCACGGCTTGTTGCGAAAGGTTTTCGACAAGTTCAAGGTGTTGACTACGATGAGACTTTCTCTCCCGTAGCGATGTTTAAGTCCATTCGGATTTTATTAGCAATTGCTGCGTTTCATGATTATGAAATATGGCAAATGGATGTCAAGACTGCTTTCCTCAATGGCAACATTGATGAAGAGTTGTATATGATGCAACCCGAAGGTTTTGTCGATCCTAAGGATGCTGATAAAGTATGCAAACTTCAGCGTTCCATTTATGGACTGAAGCAAGCATCTCGGAGTTGGAACCTTCGTTTTGATCAAGTGATCAAGAGCTTTGGATTTGTTCCAAATTGCTACGAAGCTTGCATCTACAAGAAAGTGAGTGGGAGCTCGGTGACGTTTCTGGTACTATATGTGGATGACATATTGATTATTGGAAATGACATCAACATGCTTAACGATGTGAAGAATTATTTGAACAAGTGTTTTTCAATGAAAGACCTAGGTAAAGTTGCTTATATATTGGGCATCAAAATCTATAGAGATAGACAAAGACGCCTGATAGCTTTAAGCCAGAGTACATACCTAGACAAAGTTCTGAAAAGGTTCAGAATGGATAAGGCATTGAAAGGTTCAGTGCCTATGTTGTCAGGTAAGATATTGAGCAAGGCTCAGTGTCCAGCTACGGTAAATGATAGGGAAGCTATGAGCAAAGTGCCTTATGCCTCGGCCATAGGTTCCATCATGTATGCCATGCTGTGTACTAGACCAGATGTGTCCAATGCTCTTAGTTTGACGAGCAGATATCAAAGTGATCCAGGAGTGGAACACTGGAGAGCCGTGAAGAACATCCTAAGGTACCTAAATAGGACTAAAGAAATGTTCTTAGTCTATGGGGGTGATGAACAGCTCGTCGTAAAAGGTTACGTCGATGCTAGTTTCGACACCGACAAGGATGATTCTAAATCTCAGACAGGATACGTGTATATTTTGAATGGAGGAGCTGTGAGCTGGAGAAGCTGCAAGCAAAGCGTGGTCGCGGGATCTACAGTAGAAGCGGAATACATGGCTGCTGCAGAAGCGTCAAGTGAAGGAGTTTGGATCAGAAACTTCATCACTGAGCTTGGCGTGGTTCCAAGTGCATTGGACCCACTGGAGATATTGTGTGACAACACTGGCGCCATAGCACTCGCTAAGGAACCAAGATATCATCCAAAGACCAAGCATATCAACCGCAAGTTTCATATAATCCGAGATTATATGGCAGATGGAGATCTGAAGATCAGCAAAGTACATACAGATCTGAATGTCGCAGATCCATTGACTAAACCTCTTCCACGTGTAAAACATGATCAGCACCTCAGTGCCATGGGTGTGAGATTGTTGCCAAATGTAAACTAGATTATTGACTCTAGTGAAAGTGGGAGACTGTTGGAATTATGCCCTAGAGGCAATAATAAAGATGTTATTATTATAATTCTTGTTCATGATAAAGTTTATATTCCATGCTAGAATTGTATTAAGCGGAAACATTAATACTTGTGTGGTTTGTGAACAACACCGTGTCCCTAGTACGCCTCTATGGACTAGCTCATTGATCAATGATGGTTAAGGTTTCCTAACCATAGACATGAGTTGTCAATTGATAATGAGATCATATCATTGGGAGAATGATATGGTGGACAGACCCAAACTAAGCGAAGCAATTAGATCGTGTCATCGTGTTCGTCTTTGCAAAGCTTTACTTATGTCAAATATTGTATTCCTTAGACCATGAGATAATACAACTCCCTGGTATCAGAAGAAAGCTTTGAGGTCATCAAACGTCATCCTATGAGAGGGTGATCATAAAGGTGTCTCTCAGGTGATCGGAAAGTATCTGTTGGGTTGTATGTATCGAGATGGGATTTGTCCCTCCCAAGTCGGAGAGATATGCTTCGGGCCCACTCGGTAATCGATATCAACACCGCTTGCAAGCATGTGGTTAAGGAGTTAATCACAAAGTGATATCGAATTACGGAACGAGTAAAGTACTTGCTGTGAACGAGATTGAACTAGGTATGACGATACCGACGATCGAATCTCGAGCAAGTAAAATATCGCGAGACGAAGGGAATATATATATGGGATTGATTGAATCCTGGCATCGTGGTTCATCTGATATGATCATCGATGAATGTGTGGGAATCAATATGGGTGCCCACACCCCGCTGTTGATTATTGATAGAAGATCATGTCTACATATTCTCGAACCCGCAGGGTCACACACTTAACGTGTCTCGACGCTAGGATAGATTGGATACTTGGTTTATGAATTTTTGTTCGGAGTCTCGGATGGGATCCGGGATATCACGAGAGGTTCAGGAATGGTCCGGAGAATAAGATTCATATAAGGCAGTGCAGTTTTTGGAGTTCGGAATTGTTCCGGGTTAATCGGTATTGTACCGGAAGCTTCTAGAACCTTCCGGAAGGGGGCCAACGTGGTCCCACCTTCCGGGAGGGGTCATGGGCCTATGAGGGAGTGTCCTGGACGCATTGGTCCAGGGGCACAAGGCCCCATAGGGCCCAGCCGATCCTAGAGAGTTTAAATCGTTTAAACTAGAGATAAGATAATATAGGATTTCTAGATAAGGGAGAGATTAAATTGTTTAAACTAGAGATAGGCTTGGAGGAGAGGCTAGGGCTGGCCTCACCCCCCCTCTATATATAGAGGGCTGGTGCGCCCCCTCTCACACCCCCTTACACCTTCCTACAAACCCAGTTGCCCTGCTGCCCTTCCTCTCTCCCTCCCGACTGTTTGTAGGCGAAGCCCTGCGGCAGAAATTCTCCACCATATACACCACGCCGTCGTGCTATAGATCCAATCTATCTCTCCACCATACTTGCTGGTCCGAGGAAGGAGGAGACGTCGAGGTGCCGCACGTGTGCATCTCACGGAGGCACCGCCACTTGTGGTGCTAGATCGGATCGGATCGCGAGGAGGAGAAGCGAGTACGACTACATCACCCACGTTCCGACGAACGTTCCGCTGTGCGAATCTTCAAGGGTATGAAGATCTAATCCAATCTCTCTCGTTGTTTGCATCTCCTAGATTAGATCTTGGCTTTCCCTCTGTTCGCTTCCGTAGAAAATTTTGATTTACTATGCTGCGAAACCCTTCACGCTCCTCATGCTACTCAACTTTAGTTACCGGTAAGTTCTTGTCATCGTAAATATGTGCGTATCATAGAGAACCGCCAACGGGGTACCCCTTGCCCGATGATACGGAAGAATCCCCATATCAAAATGACAAGGCAAGCAGACAATGAGTATCTCAGCAATCTTCTTATTTACCATGGGAAAATGCTGCTTTTTTCTCTCTTTCCTCTTTTCACAAATCTCTTTTTTTTCTTTTTCTCAATAGCTATCTCTCTCTTTTTTATAAGAAGAATGCCCCATAGATATCATTATGGTTACGCTGCAGGTTTCCACCATGTCAGCATGGATTAGTCCAGCGGCCCAGGCGTTTCTCTAACACACATACATAACTCCATGGACTTACAAGCTCCCCTTTTATTTCACACCGACGACATCCACAAACAAAAGAGCAAGGTATCAACTGGGTATATATTTACAAATGTTGAAAGCATTCCCCATGACAGCACGGTTCTGCTAATCCCCAGCCTATAATTAGCAAGCATATAACTTTCATGGAGAATCACAATGGTTCAGGTTTATTAAGTGCAGGAAATAAAGTGTGCCATCAAGTTCGTGAGAGCTTTACTAACTAACTTTCTCATAACAAGCAAACATTTTATTCGGAAGAAAACAAGGCATATTGAATATGCACGGAAGTAGCAAATGATGCTAATAGGTAGGTATGGTGGACACTTTGGCAATATTTGGTTTAAGGGAGTTGGAAACATGGGTAAAACACTCAGTGTAAGTGAAGGCTAGCAATACTAAGGGAGTGACAAACGAGAGAGCAATAGCTGTCATTATCATGCTTGCAACAAAACAGGACTACTCATGGCATGAAAGTGATTCAAGATCCTCAAGGCAAAATAATTCATCGAGGCTTAAATGATTATTACAGTCATGTGCATGCGTGAGCATGTGCCAAGTCAATTCAAATGAAACATTCAGAGGAGGATACCACGGTGTCATACCAATTTATGAATAGAGCAATGCAAGCAATCATTCATAAGACATGCTACAAACTATTAGCGAGCTGGAGCTAATCATAAGAAAGCAAGAACTACTAAGCATCCAAAGATAACATACACCCTACATGAACGGACTAAGCATGCCCATAGTAATGAGTATATGTAAAAAAATGAAAACAAATAAAGTTCGTTACCAGCCTCTTACCACGCCTCAAGTTGTCATTAATCCTCATTATTGCTCTTCCCTCGTGTGGCTTGAATAATAATATGAAACCAATATTCCACTGAGGACTGCCGAACCCTGCAACAAACTCACAAAACCAAAGAAGAATGACAAATATTTTTGGTGTTTTCGATTTTTAAACAAGAACCAAAAGGAAAAACAAGCAAAGCAAAATATTTTTGGTTTTTTCGAATGGTTTAAACAAAGCAAAAAGGGAAAAACAAGCCAAGGCAAAAAGAAGAAGCAAACCAAAGAGAAACAACAGAAATATTTTTGGTCTTTTTGTGTTTTAGAAAGCAAAAGCAAAGAAGAACGAAAACTAAAAAGAGAACGAAAACATGAATATACAAAGTGCCGACGCAACATGATATGGAGATGAGTGCGGTGTCGGCGTACCTCCCCCCAAGCTTAGGCTTTTGGCCTAAGTGGGTATCAATCCATGTACGAATAGGGGTTCCAAGCAGGCGGATTTTGATAAGAATGGTCGTAGTTGGGCCCGTGGGAAGAAGAAGAAGCTCCCCAATCATAAGCAGGCTGCTGATATGAAGACTCTCCCTCATTCGAGGGCTGGACCGAATCATCCGTGACCTCCCTTCTAGTGTCCTGCTCCTGTTGGGAGAGCTCTCCCAAGTACGTGTCAAGCTCCTCCTCAGTGAGGGACCATCCTTCCCTGTTATCAAGGTTAAACAAAACAGGTGCAGGCAAAAGAACAACACGCTCGGACTTGCTCTTTCTCCAACCAGCTTTGAGAAAGGTTATTTCATAAGATAACTAACTCATACTAGCCCACGAGGAAACAAATTTATGTTGTATCATGGAATTAAGATCAAGCCTTTCTATGGGAAACTGTAGGTCTAGATGATGAGGCACTAAACCATGCAATGCTAGTAAACGAGAAGCAATGAGGCCTCCACAAATTCTACCTTTCTCACGGTTAGCAGCAAGATGGAAAACTATCAAAGAACCTAAGTTGTAAGACCTATCTCGTTTAAGAGCAGCAAAGATAAATGCTAAATCATACGAAGATAAGTTATTGGCAGTTTTCCTAGCAAGAACACACTTGGCAATAAAGTAGGCAAAGTAGCGAATGGAGGGAAGATGAATGTTACGGATTTTTCCACTCTCCTTCGAGAAGCTGCTCCCTTGGCAAATTTCTACATATAAATCCATGAGTGGTTCAGGTCTCTCCTTAATCTTTCTACATGATCCCCATTGAGGTACCTTAATAGCTGCACAAAAATCATCAAGAGAAAGGTCGACAGCAATATTGTAAATTTTGTAATGGACCATGGGGTTAGGAAAAGAGTGACTAAATTGGAAGTCCTGCACCACAGACATGGTTAGCTTCACAAATTGACAAGGTTCATCTTCCAAAAAGTGCTCTAACCCTGCATTAGAAACCAAAGTGTGGAAATCTTGGAGAATTCCTACAGCTCTCATGAACTCAGAGCATGGATAAATGGAGGGAAAAACTTCCTCCTCCCGGTGGACCTTCATTATCTCAGGCACCCATAATTCATGTTGGTTTAGGTGGTGCTCACTCATCTTCTATTCTGAAATTTAAATACCTATTAAACAAGTGATTGCAAAGTAAATATAATGAAGGATTCTACTCATAGGGACTTGTAAGAGGCCTAAACATGTATCAAAACTATATCTCTAAGCATCAAACAAGCTTACAAGCTCTCATAACCAGTCACCTACAGCAGCAAAATACTCAATATACAATCCACTAAACACAAATCTACTTGGACAAAGAGAGGAGTCACATACCAGGGAACAAATGCTCCAAATTTCAGCAAGAAAGATGGGCTGAGCAAGGAGATCGAAAAAATCGAGAGCAAGCACAGCAAGAACGCGATTTTGAGCAATGAACTAGAGCTTACTCGGGAGAGAGGAGAAAGTGGCAGGTGAGAGAGTTAGTGGGGGGCCAGGGGTGGCCCACACCAGGGCATGGCGCCACCTAGGGCTGGCCACGCCACCAGGTGGTGTGCCTACCTGGTGGGTCCCCCTGGTACCTCCCAGGTACTCCTCTGCCCCTTTTTTCACGCAAAAATTTAATATGGATTTTCTGGAATTTTTCGAGACACTTTATTTTGGGGCATTTTCACGCATAGAAGAATGATTTTTTGGCAGACAGATATATATTTTATTTTTTTGGAAATGATGCAAAGACAAAACAAAGCTAGAACTACAGAAGTTCTAAGACACTCTAACATGCAAGCAACTAACAACAAAAAATAAAACTAAACAAGCAAAAACTAAAATGCAAAGGATAGAAGTAAATGAAGATAATCATAGTGAAAACATTGTTTTTTTCAATAAAATCCTTTTGTTAATAAGGTTGATCAAGTCTTGCTACCAAAACAATTCCATATGAGACAAAACTTTGTATTCCACTAATGATTATGTTACCTCAACCTTGATAGCAATGGTCCCAATCATAATAGTTTCAATTTTTTCTCTTGGTATGGGACAATATATTTCTCCAACTTGAATGCCCTCAACATGTTCAGTTGAATTCAAACCATAAGTCCTTTCAATCTTCTTGGGGAAATAGACAGTATGTTCCTTGTCATTAACATTGAAAGTCACCTTTCCTTGATTACAATTGATAACAACTCCTGCAGTATTAAGAAAAGGTCTCCCAAGAATAATAGACATATTATCATCTTCAGGCATTTCAAGCACAACAAAATCAGTTAATATCAAGCAATTATGAGCCACTTGAACAGGTACATCCTCACATATACCCATAGGAATAGTGGTAGATTTATCAGCCATTTGCAAAGATATATCAGTTGGTATTAATTTTTCAAGTTGAAGCCTCTTATAGAGAGAGAAAGGCATAACACTAACTCCAGCTCCCAAATCACACAAAGCAGTTCTAACATAACTATTCTTAATAGAGCAAGGGATAGTTGGAATCCCTGGGTCTCCAAGTTTCTTAGGAACCTTACCATTGAAGGAATAATTAGCAAGCAAAGTAGAAATTTCTTCATTAGGGATCTTCCTTTTATTCAAGACAATGTCCTTCATATACTTTGAGTAAGGAGGCAATTTAATAGCATCAGTCAAAGGAATTTGCAAGAATAAAGGCTTCATCCACTCACAATACTTATTATAATGTCCATCTTCCTTTGACTTGTGTTTCTTATCAGGGAAAGGCATAGGTTTTTGGACCCAAGGTTCTCTTTCACTACCATGTTTCTTAGCAATAAAATCATCTTTAGTGTATTTGGTATTCTTAGTGTGGTTTTCAGGTTCTTCTTCAACTTTTTCTTCATTAGGAACATCATTTTCTTCATTACCACTTTCAGTTTCAGCATCAGAGATAGATATACTATTAGGATCTATAGCGGGTTCAGAGGGTTGAGCAACAGTTTTATGTTTCTTTTTCCTTTTCTTACGAGTAGAACCACTATTTTCAGCTTGTTGAGAATCCTGCTCAATTCTTTTGGGATGCCCCTCAGGATATAGAGGGTCCTGGGTAGCAGCTCCACTTATAGTTCTAATTTCATAAGCATGTTTTTCTTTGGCAGCATTAACTAGCAAGTCGTTTTGCACTTTAACGAGTTGATCTATTTGAGTTTGAACCATTTGAAAGTGTTTAACAATCATTTTAACATAATTAGAGGTTCTTTCCACAATATCTTTCAACTCAACAATAGCTCTAGTGTTTTCCATTAGATGATTTTGCACCCTCTTATTAAAGTTATCTTGCTTAAGAATAAAGATATCGAATTCTTCTAAGCATTGATCAAGAGGTTTAGAGTAAGGGATATCACCTTCATCAAAGTGTTGGAGAGAGTGTACCTCAATAGTGGATGAGTAGGGAATAGGCTTACATAATTCTTCTATAGGAGGTAAATTCTTGACATCTGCAGCTTTAATTCCCTTCTCCTTAAGACATTTCTTAGCTTCCTTCATCACTTCATCATTTAATTCAATAACTCCCCTCTTCTTTGATGTTGGAATAGGCACCGGAATAGAAGGTTCATGTACAATTACTTCAGGTATAGCTTGTTTAGGAGGAGTCCAATCTTCATAATTCTTACTTATTTTAGCCATTAATTCCTCAGCTTCCTTTGGAGTCCTATTCCTGAAAACACAATCAGCACAACTATCTAGGTATGTCCTAGATTCTTCGGTTAGTCCATTATAAAATATATCAAGGAGCTCATTCTTAGGTAATGGACTTCTAGCCTGTGCATGAACCAAAGCACAAAACCTTGCCCAAGATTCAAGCAATACCTCTTTTTCTCCCTATTTAAAATCAAAAAGTTCCTGCAAAATAGCATGTCTAGCACTAGGAGGAAAATATTTCTGCAGAAAAGTACTAATCAATCACTCAGGGCTATCAATAGATCCAGGAGGTAAATTACTAAACCAAGTTTTAGCTTCTCCTTTCAGTGAAAAGGGGAAGATCTTGGCAACAAAGTAAGTACGCATCTTAATATCATCAGAAAACAAGCCACTCATGGTAGAAAGTTCATTCATACGTGCTACCGCACTTTCATTCTTAGTCCCACAAAAAGGTTCTTTCTCGACAATAGCTATGTAAGATAGATCGAGAGAGAAATCATAATCTTTATCTGTAATGTTTATGGGAGAAGCAGCAAACTTAGCAATAGGAGACAATTTGGGTCTAATAGTACTCCTCTCAAGGAGACTCTTAGCAGCGCTCCTATCATGGGTGTTTTTACATTCTTTAATAAATTCATCGGTCATCTCAACATAACCATCTTCAATATCATAACTTTCACTAGACTCAGGTGAACTAATAGGTGTGGTAGTGTCTTCATTAGGAGTTTCGGTATTTCCAGCTATAGTTCTAGCAATCGTAGCATCTAGGAAAGGACCTAATGAACCACTCTTATCAAGCACAGTAGAAGCAACATCATAAGCATCAGAAGTTTCAGATTCAGCAGTATTAGCAGTGTGTGTAGCATGTGTATGTGGTGGTGTAATGACTTACTTATAACAGATGGTGAATCAAGAGTAGCAGAGGTGTTCAGAACCGTACCTCTTCTTGTAGTGGATGGTAAAATAGGAAACTTGCCATCACGAGACTTACCCATGATGGATGGATAGCAGCGAACAATAGAGAATCCAAGTGAACTTGATAAATAAAGCTATGCTCCCCAGCAACGGTGCCAGAAAATAGTCCTGGTGACCCACAAGTATAGGGGGTGTATCGCAGTATTTTCGAGGGAAGTCAAACCCAATTTATTGATTCGACATAAGGGGAGTCAAAGAATATTTATAAGCCTTAACAACCGAGTTGTCAATTCAGCTGCACCTGGAAACAATCCTGCTCACAGCAGTTTATCAGTAGCAACAGTTTTATAGTAGGAATAGCAAAGTAACAGTAGTAGTAAAGTAAAGACAGCAGTAACAAAAACAGTAAACAGTAGGATTCGAGTGCGGTAGGCATAGGGATGGATGGACGTGCGTTGCATGGACAGACAATTCACATAGCAATCAGAACATAGGGCAATTGCAGATAAATAAGATAAAGCATCCAAGTACTATATAATCCTAGGCATGTGTTCCATATATAGTCATATGTGCTCGCAATGAGAACTTGCACAACATCTTTTGTCCTGCCAGCCCGTTTGCAGCGGGGCCTCAAGGGAACTACTGGCAATTAAGGTGCTCCTTTTAATAGAGCACCGGAGCAAAGCATTAACACTCCGTGAACACATGTGATCCTCACATCAAAGCCATTCCCTCTGGTTATCCCAATTTCTGTCACTTCGGGGCCATTGGTTCCGGACAACAACGTGTGTATACAACTTGTAGATAAGACCATAAACAATACTATCATAATGAATCAATAACATGTTCAGATCTGAAATCATGGCACTCGGGCCCTAGTGACAAGCATTAAGCACAACAAGTCGCAACAAAGTCATAAAGCACTAATAAAAGATACTAGGCACCATGCCCTAACAATCTGATGCCATTACATGAACGATCTCATCCAATCCCTACCATCCCCATAGCCTACAGCGGGGGATTACTCACTCATAGATGGGGGAAACATGGATGGTCGATGGAGAAGCGATGGTGATGATGATGGTGATGATCTCCTCCAATTCCCCATCCCGGCAAGGTGCCAGAACGGAGTTTCTGGTGCTGTTCGGTGGAATCTGGTGGTGGCGGCGGAGCGGAACTCCTTCTGGAAAAACATCGAGCCCCTCGGAGTTTTTAGGTCAGAAGGCTTCTTATAGGCGAAGAGAGAGACCAAGGGGGTGCCTGGGGGGCCCATGCCACCCCCTGGCGCGGCCTGTCCTGGCCCACGCCACCAGGTGGTGTGTCCACCCCCTGGCTCTTCTCCGTCTCGTATTCTGGCTCCTGGAGTCTTCGGGTGAAATAGGCTTTTTGGCATATTTTCCGGGATTTTTCCCGATAGTTGATTTTCTGCACAAAAAGTAGACACCAAGGCAATTCTGCTGAAAACAGCGTCAGTCCGCATTAGTTGCATCCAAATCACACAAGTTTAGAGGAGAAACAATAGCAAACGTGTTCGGGAAAGTAGATACATTTTGGACGTATCAGTGTACGGTAGTGCTGACCTGAGCCACTTGGTTGCTTCAATTCAATGCTTTGACAATCAGTTTCTGGTAAAACCTTCCAACTCGAACCTCTTTTATTAAGCACATAGGGGTTGCACACTCGTGTTTCATATTTTGTCTCACTTGCACTTCATCAAAATCTAGGAGAGGCATCTTCTAGAACTAGTTTGTTGACTTAAGCGTGGTGCTTAGGTTGATGAACCGACTCAGTGGGACTTGTATTTTTATCACTTGTGAGCTAAACCCGTTTCTTTAGAAACACAAAAATATTTCGTTTTCTTTTAGTTTTTAAGCAGGTCCTCAAGGAAGGCACATCGGTCCATATCAAGAAACATGTTGAAGCAAAGGTTCTTTGTCCATCAAAAGAGAGGTTACTTGTACCTTAACGGTAAAGTGCGTCACCCTTATTTTCAACTAAGCTTGGGGAGGTAACCACTTATCACACTCTCTTTTGGAAACTATATTTTCTCTTTTCTTTTGGTGATATACTCAAGTTTGGTTCTTGCAAAGTTCTAAGCTTGGGAAGGTTACTTCTGCATATGTAGAGTCTTGTGCAATGTTCGTAATCGATGAAGGTTTAATGCAATCATGTATCCCGCTGTTTTTGTATGCTTGTTTAAGTGAGTCTAGTTCTGTATTCATATGGGGATACACTTGCTCATGATAGGCACCATAGGAGTTGACTTAGAGCTTGTATGCATCTTGGCAAATTGTTTATCAAGCTTGTGACACTATTTGTGATCCTCTAGAAAACATTGCCACAATCTCTACACTTGGAAAGAATGAATACTTGATCAAGATCTTTTGAAATTTGTTGGTTGTCACTAAATAGCTTTGTCTTAAATGAATAGGTTATGCTCGACCCCATAATGTCAAAACAATAGACTTGATAGTTTGCTTACGGAAGGAGTTGTTAGTTGGAAATGATATTTCAAAGTTTTGAGTTTTATGCTAAATAAGGTGTTGATTAATTGTCTTAAGAGTTTATCCTTAAAGATACTCAACACCATAGATTTGATGATCGACTTGATAGTACTCTTTGCAATGAGTTGTTTGAAGAAACTAAATTTAGCGGTAATTGAGATGCATGCCAAATCTTTACCTGTTGATTAAAGTATGATATTTCTTTATGTGTGTCTGCACCACTGTCGGATAACATGGGATGCTAACAACTCCGCTGGCCTTTGAACAGTCCAAAAAGAGGAAACTCTTGGAGTTTGGCTATGAGTTGCCCAACATATGTAGCACAATGCTATATTTGGGTATGCATTGGTATTCTCATGGGCCTACGTTCAAAGCAAAAGAGGGAATACTCCTCTAACCGTTATGAGAAATCATTATACCGAAAAGGGAAACCTTGGTAATGGTCACGAGTATCCATTCTTAGCCTGCACATTCTGATTAAACACACTAAGTTTTGGCATGATCTCATTACTGATGAACTGAAGTTTTAGAAATACAAAGAATAGAAAATGAGTGTTTGATAGCCATGATTCATTGATGTGGATGACCAAATGAGACACTCTAATGCTATGCTTCTTTTGACATGTTCTCGCATTTCCTTTTGGCATAAATCTCGTTACTAAGAGATAAACTTTTTGAAAGCTCAATAATTGATGTTTGCACTTGAGAGCCTTAACTAGATGACATGATTGGGTAGAATCGATTCCTATTTATGCTTGACATCTATTTGTGACTAAGTTTTGCCTCATAAAAAATAATGATATGAAAAGTTATACAAAAGGTGCAATAAGAGGATCACAAGTTTGTCTGCAAGTAGATTCACTGTTGACATGGAGCATATAAGTTTTGATGAATATTTAGTGGTCTTTATAACTGATCTTGTGTTGCCTTGTATGAATACATGTTTTCTCTCTTCAAGCTTTTAGAAGAAATAAGGATGCAAGGCATTGATTTCCAATGATAAGCTATTTCACAACCATTAATTTATTACTGACCCTTCCTGCTCGAGGACGAGCAAGGTCTAGCTTGGGGAAGTTGATGGTTGTGAAATACCACCTCTTTTAGCCATATAAAATGAGCCATTTATCTATCATATCATGTTTCTTTCAACTATAGCTATGCCTTATATGCATGACTTCTAGTTCTCATTTACTTTCATATGAGCTTTGCACATTTAGTAGTTTAGGTAGAATTATATCACTTTTCCTTGTCTATGACATGTGTGTAGGTGTTGATGATGATTATGGATAAAACAATGGCAAAAGGAACAAAGAGAGCATAGTATGGAGGAGCTAGAGGGATCAGACTTAGCCATTTGAGAGGTTGAAAAAGTGAATTTTTCCAACTTCTCAAAATAAATATCCAATACTATGGGGTTGTATCCCTCGATGATACGAACTCAACGAGCCCAAGAACACCCAAAACGGAGTTTGTATGAAGAAATGGCGGCCAAAATACTAAAGGGGACACACAGTTTGACGAGCAACTATACGGCCGAAGCTATTTTTCTGGTCGTATAGCTCCACCCGTATAGTTGCCAAAAAGGTCGCAAACAACGGGATTTCGCCCCATAAAAGCTCCAAAACCTTCCCTAAGTCATATGACGGTATTGGGGGAACCCTAGGACACCCCCAAGGCCTATATAAAGGAGGGAGGACCCAAGAGAGAGCCACCAAGCCATAGCCCTTCAGGGGCGGAGCTCTGCCGCCACCGCCACCCATTCGATCTCCATTGCAGCGGAGCTCTGCCTCAACCACACCTCCTAAATCTAGATCTCCCTCAACACCATCACCATCAAGGCATCCAAGCAAGAAGAAGGGAAGGAGAAGGAATACATCACCACCACCACGCATCGATCTCCATCTCCATGATCATCTCCATCTCTCTCTCTCTCTCTCTCTCTCTCTCTCTCTCTCTCTCTCTCTCTCTCTCTCTCTCTCTCTCTTGTGTTTAGTAATTGTAAGATTGAACATGGTTGTGATATTATTATATATTTATATATGTTTTGTTGTTCATCCATGTATGAGTGATTGATTCAATTCTAGGTTGAGGTATGATCTAGTGCGCTAAGTTAGAATTTATTGTGATCTAAGATGAGTTTATGTGATCCTTTGTTCCGGAAGTGCCTTTTGCCTTGCGGTGATGCGTGAGAACCATGCATAGTGCACATAGTGTGATAGCCTGGTAATCAATTGGGGAATGTTTATTTGTCTGAGAAATCTCTTATAGATCACACATATATTTGCCCATCTAGTACTAGTGAGACCGAAGCCTAGAAGCCCTCTCTCATTCCATTCAATCCTACAACTACAATCTCTTTAATTCAGTTCATATTCATGTTTACTTTCCGTCTTAGTTTATTTTGTTCTTGTTAAAAGTTCTTTGTTATTAGATACTTTAAACCTCTCTCAATTATCGTTGTTCTAGTAACTTATAGAATAGGCTATTTCCAAACCATGGTTTGGGTGTGAAACGTGACCACATTGACAACATGGCTGCGGAGTCGTGTTGTTTCCGTTCGCTGATCTCCCATCGGAACAAACTCTTAAATATATGTTGCTACAAGTACTGCAATAACCCTGTTGTTGGTGCATGAATCCATTCATCAAAGGCCACCAAGTGGGCTTGCCCCATTATATTGAACCAAGTCGGTATTTCTGATGACTTCCATTTACTTTGCAATAGAGCTGGCCTGCAAAACTTTGTGTACAATGATGTGCCCACTTATCGCCGCTTAACCATTGAATTCCTAAGTTTGTTGCAAAGCACCGTTAAACAATGGCAAGGAGAGGACACTATTTCTTTCCGACTCATGAATAACAACTGCACTTTAACTTTAGATGAATGGTGCGCATGTTTTAATTTTCCAAACAATGATGTTAATGCCCTACGCGCATCCTTTACTGGCTTAGAACCTACCCCTGAACAATACTATAATGGAATGAGTTTCACTACTAGAGTGAACAAGGGGAAGAATATTCAACATCCTGCAATTCGTTATTTGTTCTATGTTATTGCTAACACCTTGCAGACACGTAATGAGTTCACGAGACTCAACAAGGAGGACATCTTAGTTCTCACAAAGGCTGCTTACATCAACTGCGGCTTGTCACTCAACTTGGGTGACATCCTTGTGTACTAATTGGATCACCAAGCCTCCCAAAGCCAAGGACCAAACATAGGTGGAGGCGTCATCACCGTGCTTGCCACTGCCCTAGGCATCAACCTAGGTGAGTTTCAACCCGTGCTAGGTGAGTGACGTGTTGGTTTCTCCACTTTGAAAGCTTGTGAAATGCTCACTAGGAGAGGTGGTGTTTATTACCTACATATTGCTGGAGTTGGGCGTCTCTACCCCGCTCCTATGCCTAATGGTCTTTTCTCTATCGAGGAGGGACGTTTGCTATATGACTTGCAGGTTGAGAAACACCAACCCGAGGAGGAGATTCCGGAGGAGGCTGAGGACCAAGAGGAGGAGCAAGAAGTTCCTTATCAAGAGGAGCAGCTACAAACCCGGTTCGCAACATACCAGGACTTCCAAGAACTTGGAGGGATAGTGGAGAGGATGCATAGCCTCTCTTTGAACCTCCGAGAAACAACTAGTAACCTCTCAACTCAATTTGCAAACTGGAGTAACGACTTTTTCCCGCCACCACAATGATTTGAAGGGCTTGGAAAAGCCTAAGCTTGGGGAAGTTTCCTCATGTATCTTTATTTGGCGTTTATTAGCTTTTATTTATTTCTAGGTTGTGTTTTTATTTGAGTTTATAAGCACTCATGTTGGTTTCCCCAACACTTTATTTTTAGTTCGTTCTATTTACTTTAAAGATTTTCTAGCCGAGCTTTACCGCCAATTTTCTATTCTATAAATTCCCTCTCTTAGAAACAACAAAAAGATTTCTTCATTTTTCATTATTTTCCCTCTTTCTTTTCTTTCCGCCTCGAGGTTCATATGTTTGTAGGAGAGTGATCGACTTCGAGTTTCCAAGAAGCAAATAAAAAAAGAAGATAGAAGTGGAACCAAACATGACAGGTATGCCTTATGACTCCCCACTTTTGAAGTTTGAGAAACCCATGCTAGTTAGTAGTAAATGTTGAGATATTATATTGGTGGAGTGAGTCTTTGTATTGTAGTAAGATTTTCGTTTGCATGGGTATTTAATTGGGTACGTTTTGTTCCAGCTCACGTAATTAACCAAATCTTGCCTAAAAATTGCTAAACAATTGTAATAAGAAAAAGTCTCACAATTGAAGGCTTGGGTGTTGTAGTGTTTAGTCTTGAAAGCTTATTTCTAGAGACACTCAACGCCACTGAAAATGTTGATTTACTTGATAGCTCTCTTTAAAAGGATTTGTTTGATTGAATTAATGTTTAGCAGTTTTTGTGAGCATGCCTGTCACATCCCAAGATTTTCCAAATCTTGTAATGTGAAAAATAAATGAATAAAATAAAACTTTGTTGATTTTCAGGGCCAGAAGAAACTTTTGAATCCAATTGGGAATCTTCAAACCATTTTGAATCAATTAAATCCTAAAGGGATTTAAAGATAAACTTTTATTAAAGGAAAATAAAATATTTTGGAAACACTATTTTAGATCTTTAAATAAAGAGTTTTGGTTTTCATAAGAAAAGGTAGATTTATAAATAAAGATTATTTTATAAAGCCAAATAAAACCTTGGCCAAGACTTTGAAACAAAAGGTTTTGCTTTGATTAAAAATAGTAGAGGTTTATTTAAAATAAAATAAAAAGGATTTAAATATCCAAGTTTTATTAATAAAGGTTTTAATATTTCCAAAACATCAAAACTTAGTTATTTATTTAAAATAAGTTTTCCAAGTATTTTATATTCTCAAAATAAAACCTACTGAAGCGTTTTGGTTTTATTCTAGATTTCAAAATAAAGATTTTAAATAAAACCAATCCTATTTTGATTTATTAACTAAGGTCCATTCTATTTAATTATTAATGGAACCTAAAATAAAAGGTTATTTTGTTTTAAACAAGTTTCCAAGTATTCCTTATTTCCAAATAAA
Source organism: Avena sativa (assembly GCA_916181665.1). NCBI lineage: Eukaryota > Viridiplantae > Streptophyta > Magnoliopsida > Poales > Poaceae > Avena > Avena sativa. Next base: position 414,805,123 of record OV702296.1, read on the forward strand.
ACCTACTGATTTGGTTTTGAAAATATTTGGTTTTCAAATGGAGTTTTTATTAAATAAATCAAACCCTATTTTATTAAATAACTAAAGATCCATTTTATTTAATTAATAAATGGATCCTAAAATGAATAAAAATATTAATTTATTTCTGGAATAGGGTTAGGTTACTAAACAGAACACAGTTCAAACCTTCAAAGTTTGGTGATTGTTTGATTGGATTTGAATATTGTTTGATTGTTTGAATTTTAAAACAGGAAATTGATTTGGAAAATAGAAAAAGGTTTTCAAACAGAAAAAAAAATAGAGTTGGACCAGCCCAGTTGACAGAGCCCATTAAGCCCAGTACCAGCCCAGCCTTCACTCCCCGAAAGAAAACGTTTCACACCTTGTATCTGACCCGCGCAGAGACTGACCAGTGGACCTCCCCCTCCTTTCTTTTTCCCGCTGACGACTGGACCCCACTCTACTGTTCATCCTCCTCACTCGCGCGACAAGTTCTCCCCTCCCTCGTCGCCGTTTCCTGCAGTAATTCCGCGGCTTCAATTCGCCATAATGCCGCGCCATAATCTTGCCGTGACTGCACACTATTAAGCGCCAGCGCCTTCTCCTCCTTTCCCCTCTGTCGCCACTCCTTCTCCGCCCCGAGGCTGCCACAATTCGGCCCAGCACTCCCTCTGTTCCGACGACACCACGGTGACGATTCTGGTCAAGCCACACCACCTCCTGCCTCCCTGACCTCGCACCCAGACTCACCACTTCTTGACGCATCTCCCAGTGCCTTTCGTTCGACCGCGGGTGCCCCAGAGCGTCAGCTACGTCAAACTTCCGAACGCCGCCGCGTCTGCAACCTCTCCGACGACCTCCCCCGGTAAACGCTGACCGCCCCTCTTCTCCTCGTTCACGCACACAGCACCTCCGTGATCTCCTGCGTCTAACCCTACCCTCGGTTGTTCTTCTCGTGACCTCTAGCGACGACTCCGACCACGACAGAGACCACCCGACGTCGTTCTAAACTCCGGTGAGCTCTAGCACTCGACTCCGTGCGCGCCTTGATTAGTAAATCATGCTGTTTGATTAGTCTGTGTCTTCTACATCTCCAGGTGCTCGCCAATCACTCGCGCGTGGCCTGCAACCTCGCCCCCGTCGACAACTGACCGCACCTGAGGCACGGCTCAACTCCGGTGAACAATTCCCCAGGCACCCGTGCGCCCCTTGGCCAACAAAGACCACGTTGAGCATCAGCAGTGTGCTGCGAGCCCGGTGAGCTTCCCCTCCCTCTTTCTCGCATCCTGCATCGTCGGCAACCTCGCTGCCAGAGCGCCGCCGCCGCGCAGCCGCCGTCAGCGCCGCTCGTTTTAGGTCAAACACGCAGCAACCGTTAGATGCAGATCCGTTGGCTAGGATAGATTCATTAAAACGAAGGGGTACGTTTGATCTGAGCCGCACATGCCCCTTTTAATCCTGTGGTCTGTGTCACTCGATCCAGACGAACCGGTACTGGCCAATCACGGCGCGACGTGTGGCCAGTGTTTGATTGAAACATATTTAGAAACCAGATTTAGAAGCCATTTTCAAACCCTTGTAACTTTTGATCCACACGTCCAAAAATTGCAAATTTGGTATCATTGGAATCAGTGGAACAAACCCTAGCCAACCATACCCTTATTTTAGCAAATAGTATTTGTTAGTTTGCTTGTTTTTGCAGATTCTTTTTTGTGCTTGTTTAGATTAGAAAAATTGTTTAAAAATGTTTTTAGGGTTAAAACCTTTGCAAAATGGATTGTTGTGACCTTACTGACCCTAGGAACCAACCCATGTTTTGGAAAATGAATTTGGAAAAGTTTAGAATGGATTAATTGGGTTAGTTCATTTCTAGCTAAATAAAACTATTGATTTGTTTATGAAAATAGTTTTGAATGGAAAACTTTGGAGGAAATAATGTATTTTGAACCTACTGACCATAGGAAACACTTTGTGGTCTCAAAATTTTTTTTGGTGAAACAAAACAATGATTCTTTGATTTAAAACCATTTCTAGTCAAATGGAAATGTTGTTTATTTATTAAAAATGGTTTTGGAGGAAAATCTTTGGAAAATGTTTTGTTTTAAACTCACTGACCCCAAACCCCAAGTTTTGTGATTTTAAAACATATTGGGTGAACCCTATAGGTTCATGCCTTAGTAAAAATACTTCTACACCACATAAAATGATACTTTGTTTTGAAAATGGTTTTTGAAGTGAAACCTTTTTGCAAATGACTTTGCCACTTTACAAAATGACCAATAGGTGTTTTCAAATGTTTATGACCCATTAGGAACCACTTTTTCAAACAAAACAAAGCTTGGCATGTTTGCATGCATTACCTTGACTTTGTCATTTTATGTGTGTTGATTTGCTTGATTGGTAGATTGAACTATTGTTTGCTTGATTGAATTGTAGTGACTTGAAGTGTGTGAACATTGCAAAGATCAAGGAGTGGACCTATACTCTCTACCAAAAAGGCAAGTGATGCTTCATACTTTTTGTCCCATTATTTTCACTATGCATTAGTGATATTTTCTAAGTAAAACTTGCATGGATTTTTGCTAAGTATAAACCTTGCTATGGGAAAACCTAGTAGATGAAACCTTAGTAGAATCTCCTAAGTTAAGATTCCTATTTACTATCAAGCTTAGCCTAGCTAATAGAAAACATGGGTGGAATATATATTCACACTATGGAAAATTTCTAAGTCTGAGGACTTGTGTTTTTGTTTAATAAAACAACTAAATTAATGAATCACCTGGGTGGAATGGTAATTGCTTGGTGGTTTTTGGTTGAGTGGTTCACAAGGCCCATTTCTATGGTTTACCTTTGTGTATCTCACTTGTGGATGGCCACCCAGGAACAAAGGGATTTGAGATGTCAAATGTTGAGAAGCTTCAAGTGCAGCCACTTGGCAATATGGGCTCTGCCTGGATCACATAGGTTGCTAGAACTTAGCCATTTGGACAGTTGGTGGTAGTGGGATGATAGGTTGGAACGCGTCCATTTGGTCTAAGGGAAGGCTTCTGAAAGATCTTGTCTTGGTGAAACCAAGTCTTGTGGGGAAAGTGCACCACCTCTGCAGAGTGTAAAATCTAAGTACTTAGCCATGTCCCTGGTAAAGGACAATTTGAGCATCAAGACATGGAAGCTATCAAGAATCTCATCATCCCAATTTCTAAGTTAAAAACTTGTGGGTGAACAAGGGTTAAAGGATCACCAATTTCTATTGGGAGATACCTTGGGTGTTTTGTCAAGCAAAAGCTTAGTGTTTTCAAATGATAAGGAAAAATCTATTTTGAGCAATGCAAGCCTAAGCTCCACTTAGCCAAATGCATATAGATGATAGACTCCACTATACTACCATAGTATCACTTGCCAATACAATTCAAATGTATTGACCCTTGTGGCTGTAACTTGTTATGTTGCAGGTTTGTTTGATTTAGTGAAGTGTATTGATTAGGATTACAAAGTCTACAACCAACATGTCTGCCTGTGGCACTTTGAAGATGAAGGACCCCATGCTTATTATATATTCTGCTGCAATGTAATGTAATAGCCAAATGAGCTACGAAAGATGTAATAAACTATTTTATTCCTGGTTATAAAGTTGTATTATGACCTTTGTTTCTTGATATTACATCTTAACTGTGGATGCTAGCTATTGATCCAGGGACTAGCATTGTAAACACAGGGGACTCTACCTTATTAAAGGTTGGGAACCCTATAATGCCAAAGTTTGACTTGTTAATCATAAGAATGATATAGCTTTATGCATGTCAAACTTCATGGGATGCCAACAACTCCGCCTACGAACGATCTTCATGGAGGAAACTCCTAGATTTCAGCTATGAGTTGATTAAACACTTGTAGCAACAATGCTATAGTGGGTAAGATTCTTGGCACTCCCGGGTAGCTGTAATCATGATGGAATCACTTCTCTGGCTATTATGAGAAATCATTATGCAGAAGGAACAAAAACCTTAATGATGCCACGAGTGTCCATCACAACCTGATAAACTAATAAAAATCTTAGGCATGCTCTCAATTACTCAAGAACTGAAATTCTTGAAGGACAATGAATAGAAGAGTAGAGCTTGAAAAGTCTTGATTTATTGATGTCGGAGAATTGAGATACTCTAGTATATATGCTTTTCATGACAACTCTCACACTCTCAATTTACATGAGTATACTTTATTGTTCAAAGGCAAGCCTATGAGTTGATTACATGACATGGAATAAAGTTTACTCATTTGAATCATCCATGTTAACAATAATTTTGCTGCACTATAAGGATGCATAAATCCCGTATGATATGCTTACCATTACTCTATCTATGTTGAATTTTGTCAGATTTATGAAGTGGAGGAAACATGAGACTACTAACCATGAGTAAGATCACCATCTCATTATTTTAGTTTAAATGCTAAGTTCCTTTTGGATTTTGGTTTTCTTACTCGAGGACGATCAAGTTTAAGCTTGGGGAGGTTGATGGCTCTGAAATATAGCCATCTACGTCCACATTTAAAATGGATATTATTCATATTTTTGATGAAATGTCTCTCTAAACCCTGCCACTAATGCTTAATTTTCAGAGGGGTATGCAATCCTTTCTTTTTATATTTTTCCTGCGCAGATAATGTCGTTTGAAGATGGGAATCACTATATTAAAGTTAAAGATACGAGATTTCCAACAACCAGAAGATACCAGGAGCCGTGAAGCGGAGGCAGACGCTTTAACGACCAACTATACGACTAGAGCAAAATTCCGATCGTATAGTTCCAGTCGTATAGCTGGCGCCGCCACCATTAGGTCAAACAGAATAACTTTCGTGAAGGGACCCCTATATAAAGAAGCCTCGGGCGACGAGAAAACAAGCTCCAGCCGCCCCCAGACCATAGACATCTCCAGCCGTCTCTAGATCTCAAAACCCTTCTCCATCTCCATAGCCATATTCCACCACTTGTAATAGTAGATCTCTTCTTTGATTGACGACATTGTAAGACTATTGCTATCAATCTTATGATTTTCATTACAATGTTTATGATTGTTGATCTCATCTCTATGTGTGAGTAATTCTCCTTGGGCTAAGGGCTTCGGCCTAGCCATGTAGTGTTTGTGCATGTTATTTATCATAGTTGGGATCATGTATTAGTTTGTATGACATGATGATTATTGTATCCTCTCTTGCCTCAATCCAAGGACGTGTCAGGTACCCAAGACCCCGAGGGTTGAGCCAGGTATAGGGAGTATGAGTAATGACTGATATGCAAGTTGGGAACCCCAGTGACAGAAAGGGTAGTACGGCTGTATGTGAGGGATTTACTTGGGATTAACAGTGACATCACTATGCATATCATTAGTTCTCTTTCTTCTATGGATGAGACTAGTAGGTTATTGCTATAAGCGGTTGCGGAGGCAATAGCAATTATGGATGCACTGCCCACATATAATTTATCTTGCTCTAACAAGTACATGCATACTTTATTTCAATCTTTTATTCCCATCAGATGTTTTGCACAGCTAAAGGTGAAACCGAACGCCCTAGGACCTCTCTCTCCATCACCGAGAACAACAAAAAGACGCAAACTATTGGTCCGGTAAAAACACAAAAGGAATTCTAAAACTCCCGAAGGTCCGTTGAAGTAACTTCACTATGCATTCGCTTCCTGAGGATTTGATAACCTAGGTCTACTAGGGAAAAATAAGCTATACTACATCTGTAATCCGGATCGAAGGTATCAAGTTCATCCTCACCTCCATAAACTAGGAACATATCCTTAGTCCTTCTCAAGTACTTAAGGATATTTTTAGCTGATGCCTAGTGGATTTCTCCAGGGTCAGCCTGGTACATGCTCACAACACTTAGAGCAAATGTCGTGGTGTGGAACATGGCAGTACCATCGGGGATGGCTTGAAGGGGACAATCAGGATGCTATCAGTGGCTATTCGCAACTGGTTGGGCACAGATACTGCAAACACAGCGATGTACCCAGGTTTGGAGCCCTCTTGGCGAGGTAAAACTCCTACTCTTACAAGGATCTACTATCAAAGGGGGCGAATGCCCAATACCGGTGCTCCTTGAGCTGTTTCCTTAGCTACTTCTTGCTCGGAATTCTCTAAGTCCTTCTTATGGTGTCTATTTTCTACTTACCTAGAACCCTAGTGCTACCCCCTTTATATACAGGTTGAGGAGGTAGCTTACGAGGTGGGTTCTAGGGTTTACTGTTTGGATTTGGGCCTTACAAAATGGGTCGGCTGGACAAGGCCAAATGGTAGGCCCGGGTCTAGTCAAGCCCCCAGTACAGAGGAGGACCATGCTTCTGTGTCCAACGCCTTTGCTTTACTCGTCATCCGGCTCTTTATCCGTCAGCCGGTTCTTTATGCGTAAGTGGGGCTTTCCTCTTCAGCCCTTGCTTTGCTTGTCAGCCTCCAGCTTTGGCGCAGTTGTCCAGTAGCGCTGGCCAGGCTAGCCAGCCTGTCCGGTCAAGGGTGCGCTCAGCAAGGATCATCATCCCCACCGTACCACGACCAGTGGATCCGAGGCGGCCGGCTAGAAGCGGCCTCCCAGACGGTTCCTCTGGCTACCCGGCTAGACGGGCCAGCTGGGGAAACTTGAATGCCGGACGGGTGGGGATTCCACCCGGCTGTGGTTCCTTGATCTGGGTCTAGACGGCATGTGCTCCTTGGAGCCGGCCGGTTGGTCCCGTCTTGGCCTACCCCGGGGTCATCCCCCCGATAGCAAAGGAAACATTCGGCCTTGTACAAATCATCAAAAAGTCTTGGGACAATGTGATGGGTTCGTAGCATGGAAAACAAAAAAATTCTATCGCAAGAACGAACAAAACCCAGATCTAATCTAGATAAAACCAAGATCTAATCTATTAGACATGTGCAACGAGATAGATCTGTACTAACCCTCGTAGATCCAAAAGCGTTACGAGATTAGATCTCGGGGTTGATGTAGTCGATCACTTGCTGATCTCAAGATCGTGGGGACGATCCTTCCGGCGCCGCGTTCTGGTAGCGCTTCCGCAGTCGGTCACACGTGCGGAGTTGAAGCAGACCTTCCTCTCCCTGTTCCAGCGAGCAGCGGAGGTAGTAGATCTTCTCCACCGAATCCCAGCAGCACGACGGCGTGGTGGTGGTGGTGGAGATGAGAATTCTGCAGGGCTTCGCCTATGCCTGTGCAGAAGAAAGGTGGAGGAGAGAGGCGGCTGAGATTGGTTGTTATGATAGAGAGGTGCAAGAGGGGGCGCCCCCTCCCTTCTATTTAAAGGAGGGAGGCGCGCCTGGGGAGGGGGAGTCCTAGTAGGACTCCCCTCCTTGGGCCGGCGGTGGGAAGGGGGGAGGATTCCTCCTCCCCCACGAATCCGTGTCTTGCCCCACTTGGACTCCTTGATCCCTTCCTTGGTTTTCAAGTAAACTCCAAGAAATCCTCTAGAACCTTCCAGAACATTCCGAAACCTTCTAGAATCTCCATACAAACACTCCGGAACATTTCCTAACTTAGAAAATGATCCCCAATATATGAATCTTATTCTCCGGACCATTCCGGATCTCCTCGTGATGTCCCGGATCCATTCCGAGACTCCGAACATCATTCGGTCTCCAACGCATATTCCATATCTACTTAAAACAACTTCGAATCTTAAGTGTGTCACCCTACGGTTCGTGAATATGCAGACATGATGAAGACACCTCTCCGATCAATAACCATTAGCGGGATCTAGAGATCCATAACGGCTCCCACATACTCAACGATTACTTCGTGATCGATAGAACCATTTAACATACGAAACCAATTCCCTTTGTCACGTGATATTCTACTTATCCGAGGTTTGATCGTCAGTATCTTCATACCTAGTTCTTCCCTCGTTACTGATAAGTACTCTTTACTCGTTCCATGTTATGTCATCCCTTGTGACCCAGTCACATGCTTGCAAGCTATCTAGATGACATTCCACCGAGAGGGCACAGAGTATATCTATCTGTCATATGGATGGACAAATCCCAATCTTGGTCTATGCGCTTCAACACATACTTTCAGAATACCCAATGACACCTTTATAATCGCCCAGTTACGAAGCGGTGTTTGATGTCATCAAAGTACCCATCCCGTGATGGTGATTAACATAACCTCATGGTCGAAGGATTAGGTTACTATGCATTTGAAAGCTTACAACAATACAAACTTAATGACTTGATCTTATGCTATGCTTACTTATGGGTGTGTGTCCATCACATCATTCTCCTAATGATATGATCTTGTTATTAACGACATCCAATGTCCATGATCAGGAAACCATGATCATCCATTAATCAACAAGCTAGTTTAACAAGAGGCTTACTAGGGACTCTTTTATGTTTACAAAACACACAAGTATTAATGTTTCCGGTTTAATACAATTATAGCATGGGATGTAAACATTTATCATAAACATAAAGATATAATAATAACCACTTTATTATTGCCTCTTGGGCATATCTCCAACAGTCTCCCACTTGCACTAGAGTCAATAATCTAGTTAAAAAAACTTGTGCATTCAACACCTATGGCTTTCTGGTGTTGTATAGACACTATTGCTAGTGGTAAACATAATCTTCGGATCTGACACTTCCAGGTCCGTGTGTATTTGCATGTCCTTGCGTCTCTACGCATTACTCATTCTCTAATGAGATGGCATTGTATAAATTTGGTCCTTTGGTGAGACCTTTAGTTCCTTGGGTTTAAATCATGTTAACACAATTGTCATACAATGTATCTTCATAGTATTATCCTGCTATGAACCACACCTAGTTTGATAACAAACTACTTGATGCAAATGCCCTCATTTGCTGCTACAATAGCAGTCATATACTTAGCCTTTTGTTGTAGTATCTGTCACAATGTTTTAACTTTGGTACTCAACCAAATCCATTATGGAACTTCCTTTCCATTACATTGTGCCACCCATAGTTTAAATTGAGATAAACTTAATTTGTGACAAAACTAGTATCAATGTAACAATTTACAATGAACTATTTGTCACCACTATATAAGTAATATATTCTTAGTTCTTCTAAAGATCATAGGAATATCCCTACTATTGTCCAATGATCATCCTATGAGTCATTTTGGTATATGCTCATAACATTTAGAGCATAGGACATATCTGGATGTGTACATCTCAAAGAATGATTGATCAAAATATTCTTGTGATTTCACCAAGTGTCAAAACACTTGAATCTCGTGTCAATACACTTGAATCTTGATTCAGTCCTTTCCGTGCGTCAAGAACCTTTCTTGTTGTTTCCATATTGAACTCATTCAACATCTTATCTATGTACATTTGGCAAAACCATATTAGCGCCTCAATCTATCCATATAGACATTGATGCCTAATTCTTGGGTTATGCCTAAGTCTTTCATCGAAATGAAATTCTTAACCTGTGTCAATAAAAGATACATCATTTCTAATCAACGATATGTCTTTCACATAATGTATTAGAAATATGTCTTAGCGCTCCCACTTAATTTCTTGCAAAATGCAAACATCTTCATCGTCTCTGATGAAATTAAACTTTTAACGGTTTCATCACGGTGAAGATTCCAACTCCACGATGCTCACTTCAACCATTGAAGTTTTGCATACTCTTTTAGCATCCTTTGAATTAACAAAACCCTTTGGATCGTGTCATGTACACATCCTAGGTAACCATTCTATTAGAAGAACTTGTTTTGTTTGGTAAACTACCATATACCAAAATATAAGTAGTGGTTGCTACATTAATCCGTCCAGACTAAATATCGCTATGAAAGATCAAACCTTATCATAGTCAATTCCTTGAACATTGTCGTAAACTCTTTCCGACATGTCGACTATTTCATAGATGTGAAACATCCATGTCTATTTCTTTGTAGATCCATATACGACTGTAAGGTCTTGCACCTTTCTAGAGGGTCTTTCAAATTCAAAGCTTGATTTCTCGTGTATGGAATTATCACGGATTTTATGGCTTCAAGCCATTTAACGAAGTCAGGGCCCATCATTGCTTCTTTGCATGTAGTCGGTTCATCATTGTCAAACAACAATGATTTAACTCTCAAATCTTGGCATTTGATTACTTACCCAACCTACTTGGTTCAATAGTAACTTAGATCTCCGTGACCACAACCTTTGAGGCACGTGAGCCATGAGCATTGTTGCTGCCTCCGGGACACTTTCCGACGCTGCGCAACTCAGCATATATTAGCCAAGGTTCAACAACCTTGTCAAAGTTCTATTGTCCTCCCACTTAACTTTTCACCAAAAATTCCTTCTCAAGAAACTCGACATTCTAAGTGACAAACACTTTTGTCTTCGGTGTTATGGAGGAATACGCAATGGTTATTCGAAATAACCTACAAAGACATGCTCATCCGACTTTGGTTGTAAACACTTTACTTATGCCTAGCATACCAAAAATTTAAGAAAGGACAACCTGGGTTTTATCCCAAACCATGACTTATATGGTGTCATTTCAGCGGATCACGATAGAGCTATTTTCAGTGTAAAAGCGGTAGTCACTAAAGCTTTAATCTTTTAAAATATAATGGCAGTTTTATAAATGACACCTTTGATCTTACCATGTCAAACAAGGTTTCATTACATATCTCGAACACTCCATACTCCTATGGTGTTTTGGGAAATGCAAATCTATGGAACGATTCCTCAAATCTTAGGTGTTTTGCTAAACTTGTAACTCAAACATCTTTCTTTATGATCCAATCATAAACTTTTTATTTTCTTGTTACAATGATTTTCCACTTCATCTTGAAAGTCTTTGAACATTTTCAAAAGTTTCATACTTCTTCCTTATTGAGTAAGTATATACATATACTCACTCAAATCTTCGAAGAAAGCATATGAAGTTGAAATCCATCGCCCACGACTACACATAATGGACTATATACATCAATATGTACAAATTCCAATCAGTTAGTCGTTCGTTCCTCTTTTGGCCTATGAACGGAGTTTTAATTATCTCCTGGAAAGTATCACAAGCGTCATTTGATCAAAATCAAAGACTCCAAAAATCCATCAACATGGAGTTTCTTCATGTATCCCTAATATAATTTAAACGGTGATGTCACTTCGTAAGTGATCTCTCAATCATTTGTCTTGCGACATTTTAGCATTAGTTTTATGGTCGTTATTTCTCCAACCAGACTTGTATATCATCCATCTATTATGGAATACGGTAATTATTTGAACAACCTTTTGTCGTCATAATACCTGATCAAAATAACAATTATTGAAACAAATCTTGAAGGTAAGCTTTGATGTTAACGAGCAACATAACAACCCTTTGTTTGTTTTCGATGAACATCATCACATATTCTCTTGCTAGTTACTTAGGCCATTGTAGTTCATAAATTGTATTGTCCTATATGACACTTCATACCAACCAATTCGGTATCCAATATCGCAGAACCACATTGTTTAACAACCAAGGAATATAGCCATAACATGTATCTTCTATATACCTAAGTTGGACATTTCCAATCTTTTCTTTTCTGCCAAATATTTTATAGATTCTCTTTCAACAATTCCTTTTCTTTTAAAAGAATATATCAACATTAATAGTGGTGTCATTCACATGACACATAGTACAAAGTGTGTATAGTCAAATACTAATACCTTTGAACTTGCACTTTGAAGTGGATCACCTTCATCAAATGTTTGGCATTCTTTCAAAATTCCATTCTTTAGTAATCTTTTAGTGTAGTAAACATTTTACTTACATCTTCTATTCATCCTTATCATGAAAACTTTCATGATCAAGCTGCTATAGCTTATAAAGGTGAATTGCAAGTATAATGTTTCTATTCCAAAACCTTTTGGAGGATTAGGACGACTGGCGTCTCCAACCTTCACAAATTCTCATAAAATATGAGGACGTATACTCTATCATGTTGTAACCAACACATTGTTTTAGATATCGCAATACCTTTCACATATGATGGTTTCTGAAACATTGCTTTCAGCTCTTAGATAAACTTGATATTAAAAACAATCTTTTGAGTATCAAGAATCATGGAGGCAAACATGATACATTAGATACTAACACTGGAATTGGTACTCTTGATTTAATACTATTTATTAAACTTCACAGAGTAAACGGAGTTTGCTGAAAGTTTGCAACGGGACTTTTAAACTTTAGATTGACACTCAAAACAATACGATACCAGTTCGTAAAGCAAATATCCAGAATTTCTATAGTTCCACTATCTCAACTATAACTAAGCGTAAGGTGGTGAACGGATGCCAATGACTACAACAAACTATGCAAATTCACTTTGATTGTGTTTATGATAAATTGAGTTCGACTAATCCAAATTACAAATGAACTCCCACTCAAAACAACATCCCTCGAGTTGTTTTAGTGATTACACAAACCAAATCCACTACACCAAGTCCGATCATCACGTGAGATGTTGTAGTTTCATCAGCGAACAATCTTCATGTTCATCATATCAATCATATGACTCATGCTCTACCTTTCGGTATTCCGTGTTCCGAGACCATGTCTGTACATGCTAGGCTCGTCAAGATTAACCTTAGTTTCCGCATGTGCAAATCTGGCTTGCACCCGTTGTATGCACACGTAGAGTCTATCACACCCGATCATCACGAGATGCTTTGAAACGACGAGTCTTAGCAATGGTGCCAACTAAGGATGAACAATTTATTACTTGATATTTAGTGAGAGGGATCATCTTATAATGCTACCGTCGTGATCTAAGCAATACAAGATGCATAAAGGATTAACATCACAGGCAATTCATAATTAGTGTGATATGATATGGCCCTTTCTTCTTATGCCTTCGATCTCCATCTCCAAAGCACGGACATGGTCTCCATCATCACCAGCATTGCGTCAAGGTCCGTGGCGCCGCTTCATGGTTGTCCATCATCACTAGCAACTATTACAACTACTTGGAACAAAGCTATTACAAGATGAATAGACACGCAGGTCTTAACAAAATTAAAGACAACCATTAGGCTCCTGCCGGTTGCCATATTACAACAAGGATCATTGCATACATCAAATACAATCACAATCACATGTAGGCCATATCACATCACAAAACCCCTGCAAAAACAAGTTAGACGCCTCTAATTTTCTTTGCAAGTTTTATGTGGCTTGGGGCTTTCGACTAAGAACGCATCTTACCTACGAAACTGAACCACAACGTTGATACAAGTGCTATCAAGTGCAAAGTGTAGATTTGATCTATACTATGGAAGGACACACACCCGCAAAGCCACTTGTGCAAAGCAAGTTGCACGTCAAGCGTGGAGCAAGTCTCATGTACGATGACATGTAATGTTAGCCCGAGCCGCTTCATCCCACCATACCGCAAGATTCAAAGTACACACATAGAAAAAGACGGCATGAGCACCAACGCCCACAACCTCATTGTGTTCTACTCGTGCAACAGATCTACGCATAGACAAGGCTCTGATACCACAGATGGGTTCGTAGCATGGAAAACAAAAAAAATCTACCGTAAGAACGAACAAAACCCAGATCTAATCTAGATAAAAGCCAAGATCTAATCTATTAGACATGTGTAACGAGATAGGTCTGTACTAACCCTCGTAGATCCGAAAGCGTTACGAGATTAGATCTCGGGGTTGATGTAGCCGATCACTTGCCGATCTCAAGATCGTGTGGACGATCCTTCCGGCACCACGTTCCGGCAGCGCTTCCGCAGTCGGTCACACGTGCGGAGTCGAAGCAGACCTTCCTCTCCCCGTTCCAGCGAGCAGCGGAGGTAGTAGATCTTCTCCACCGAATCCCAGCAGCACGACGGCGTGGTGGTGGTGGTGGAGATGAGAATTCTGCAGGGCTTCGCCTATGCCTGTGCAGAAGAAAGGTGGAGGAGAGAGGCGGCTGAGATTGGTTGTTATGATAGAGAGGTGCAAGAGGGGGCGCCCCCTTCCTTCTATTTAAAGGAGGGAGGCACGCCTGGGGAGGGGGAGTCCTAGTAGGACTCCCCTCCTTGGGCCGGCGGTGGGAAGGGGGGAGGAGTCCTCCTCCCCCACGAATCTGTGTCTGGCCCCACTTGGACTCCTTGATCCCTTCCTTGGTTTTCAAGTAAACTCCAAGAAATCCTCTAGAACCTTCCAAAACATTCTGAAACCTTCTAGAATCTCCATACAAACACTCCGGAACATTTCCTAACTTAGAAAATGATCCCCAATATATGAATCTTATTCTCCAGACCATTCTGGATCTCCTCGTGATGTCCCGGATCCATTCCGTGACTCCGAACATCATTCGGTCTCCAACGCATATTCCATATCTACTTAAAACAACTTCGAACCTTAAGTGTGTCACCCTACGGTTCGTGAATATGCAGACATGATGAAGACACCTCTCCGATCAATAACCATTAGCGGGATCTGGAGATCCATAACGGCTCCCACATACTCAACGATTACTTCGTGATCGATAGAACCATTTAACATACGAAACCAATTCCCTTTGTCACGCGATATTCTACTTATCCGAGGTTTGATCGTCAGTATCTTCATACCTAGTTCTTCCTCGTTACTGATAAGTACTCTTTACTCGTTCCATGTTATGTCATCCCTTGTGACCCAGTCACATGCTTGCAAGCTATCTAGATGACATTCCACCGAGAGGGCCCAGAGTATATCTATCCGTCATATGGATGGACAAATCCCAATCTTGGTCTATGCGCTTCAACACATACTTTCAGAATACCCAATGACACCTTTATAATTGCCCAATTACGAAGCGGTGTTTGATGTCATCAAAGTACCCATCCCGTGATGGTGATTAACATAACCTCATGGTCGAAGGATTAGGTTACTATGCATTTGAAAGCTTACAGCAATACGAACTTAATGACTTGATCTTATGCTATGCTTACTTATGGGTGTGTGTCCATCACATCATTCTCCTAATGATATGATCTTGTTATTAACGACATCCAATGTCCATGATCAGGAAACCATGATCATCCATTAATCAACAAGCTAGTTTAACAAGAGGCTTACTAGGGACTCTTTTATGTTTACAAAACACACAAGTATTAATGTTTCCGGTTAATACAATTATAGCATGGGATGTAAACATTTATCATAAACATAAAGATATAATAATAACCACTTTATTATTGCCTCTTGGGCATATCTCCAACACAATGCACATAGAACTAAGAATGACAACTATGCTCTCTTAATTGGTGCATAAAGATAGAAGGTGGAGACTCAATATAAAAGTGGAAGAAAGGCCTTCATAGAAGGAAGCAGGGATTCAAGTCTCATAAAGAGCTTCCAAAAATTATGGTACTTATTAGCTTTCATCTCTCATTGCCCCTATCATAAGCATCTTGAATTGATTAAGGTTAAAGTGAACAAACTATGGAGTATATACTTGACAAAGTACAAGTTGGAAATCTCATGTCCCTTGAATATGAAGGCCGCTCCTCATGCTACTCAAGTTTAGTTACCGGTAAGTTCTTGTCACAGTAAGTACATGTGTATCATAGAGAACCGCCAACGGGGTACCCCTTGCCTGATGATACGGAAGAATCCCCATATCAAAATGACAAGGCAAGCAGACAACGAGCATCTCAGCAATCTTCTTATTTACCATGGGAAATGGTGCTTTTTTCTCTCTTTCCTCTTTTCTCATCTCTTTTTTTCTTTTTTTCTCAATCTCAATCTCTTTTTTTATAAGAAGAATGCTTCATAGATTGCTCATTATGGTTACACTGCAGGTTTTCACCATGATTAGGCAACGATTAGACCGGCGGCCCAGGCGTTTCTCTAACACACATACATAACTCCATGGACTTACAAGCTCTCCTTTCATTTCACACCGACGACATCCATATACAAAAGAGCATGATATCAACTATGTACAATGTACAAGTGCAATGTTGAAAGTGTTCCCCATGACAGCATGGTTCTGCTAATCCTCAACATATAAGTGCAAGCATATACAACATAGATGACACAATGGTTCAAGTTTATTAGGGGCAAGATAAGTAAAGTGTGCCATCAAGTTCGTGAGTGCTTTAATCACTAGTTTTCTCATAACAAGTTCAATTCGGAAGGTAGATAAAAGCATGAATATACTTGGAATAGCAAATGTTAATAGGTAGGTATGGTGGACTCTTTGGGATAACTTGGTTTTATTTGGAGTTGGATGCATGAGTGGAACTCATACTTGGTTATGGAGGCTAGCAAAAGACTGGGAGCGACCAACTAAAAGAGCAATAATGGCCATAACCATGCAAAGCGACAAAACATCATTAATTAAAGCATAAAGTGATATTACAAGTTGAAAACTAAAGGATCATAAAGGCTATGGTGACTTGGGATAGTCATAACATGGTGTGAGCATGCGCCAAGTCAACCCAAATAAAGCATCAAAAGAGAATAGCACAATACTATGCTTTAATATGCTAAAACAACACATGATTTTTTCAAGGCACATTAAGCAATCTCAATTGTTTACAACATGTCATGCTACAGCAAAAATCACTAAGCATAAATCCAAAACAATAACAAGCATGACATGACAAAGCATAGGCCACCATAAAAAACGAGCTCCTTTTACCACTTAAGCATGAACTTTTCCTACTCTTTTCCAATCCAAACCACACTTATTTGAAAACTAATGTATGAAAGAGGAGGTCCAACCAATTTATTCAAGCAAACTAAGCAAACCAAGAAAACGAAAACCAAAAACGAAAACGAAGATGCTCCAAGAACAACACAATTGTGCATGAAACAATAAAAATGAAGTGTTTGGAAGAACCTGAGATTTTTATTGATGAAGAAGGGGATGTCTTGGGCATCCCCAAGCTTTGATGCTTGTACTTCTTGGATATTTATTGGGGTGACACGGGGTGGCATCCCCAAGCTTGAGCTTTAGTCCATTCTTCATCTCATTACATCATTCTTTCCTTAACACCTGAAATTTTTCCTTCATACAAAACTTCACATAATCTTCATTAGCAACATTAGTGTACTCAAGATAATAAGTCTTTCGGTTCAGTTTCAACACCAATAAAACTTCCATTAAAACACAAGCTACTGTAGCACTTCCCTTAAAAAGCTCAATTCCCCAAAGAGAACCCAAAAAGGAATCAACAAGAAGCAAATGCAAATAATGGCGGAAATCTGTCAAAACAGACCAGCAGATAGAAAACAATTTTTCTGAAGACCTTCTGTTGCTCAAATCGAAAAGTGTTGAACTAACGAAAGTTGGATAACAACCTGGGGCAGAAGAACAAAAAATTGCAGCTCAAACTGACGCACAGAGATTTTACACGAATTTTTACTGCAAAGCACAAAAATCTGTTTCGGGACAACAATTTTCCCAAGTATTACTTCTCTCTCATTAGAGGTTACTCTTGGCACAAAAAACAAATAAAAAGGATCAGGAGCAGTTTCTACAGAGGTAACAACTTCCAAGACTCAAAGAAAACAAATGTAACTGGTGTTTGATGCTAAGACAAATAAATAAAAAGATACAAACGTTCCAAATTTATTCAAGTTTCTATGCTGCTCAAAAAACAAAGTTCAAAGGTTTGCAAACCGAGGGGTTGTTGAAGAAACTTTTGGCCATTCTTCAATTTCTCTGTTTGGTGTTCCTTATTCTCTGTGAAAAAACTTCAACACAAAAACTTTCCCATTCTTTCCTGCGGTTTTTAACTGAAAAGCTTCCATGGGAAGATTTGTTTTGGTTTCATAGGCATGAACACAAGTGTTCAAGGTCGACCCCCATTTAATCATTACTCATCTTTCCAATCACTTTCATTTTTGAAAATGTTTTTAGGTAACAAGTACAACTAATTTTTTTTGTAATTCGCATTCCCTATCTATACTAAGATAGAGAACAACTTAAAACTAAAAGCAAAAACTACTTAGAGATAAAACAAACAAGTGCACACAAGAATATTCACCCACACGCTATTGCTCCCCGGCAACAGCGCTAGAAAAGGTCTTGATAACCCACAAGTATAGGGGATCGTGTGTAGCCTTTTCGATAAGTAAGAGTGTCGAACCCAACGAGGAGCTAAAGGTAGGATAAATATTCTCTCAAGTTCTATCAACCACTGATACAACTCTACGCACACTAAACATTTGCATTATCTAGGAAATAAAACTAGAGAAACAATACGAGTAATAGAGATAGCTTTGCATGATAATAAATAACAAGAAAGTAAAGCTAGTTGTTGCAGCAATAAAATACACTAAGTTAACAGAACCATGAGTGTGGAATAGTGGTGGTAATTGTGGTGGCTTTGTCCAAGTTTAAATAGCGAATAGATCGAGTTCATTGTCTTTGATGCAGTTTTCTACGTGGGAGAGGCTAAATATACATGCGCTTCACTACTTGGAATTACATGTATTATATGATTGGATTGTTAGCAAACATCCATAAGTACTAATCAATGCATTAAGGTTTCCCCAACCATAGCCTTAAGTTTAATGGTCCTCTTACTCTCATACATGCAACGTCCGGTTCGTGTCCTCAGGTTTCTGTCAGTCCGGTAGAACTTCATCTTCCTCTTACACATACTACAAACTCTATGATGTTCAATCCATGTGCGCACAAATATAATGGACACCAAAGGACTGTACCATATCAACATACAACTCTAATGAACCAAAGACGTTCAACCAATTCAATCTAAGAACAAAGAAACTATGCAAACATGACATAGATCATAGGATTATAACTTATAGCATCAAACACCATGT
Source organism: Avena sativa (assembly GCA_916181665.1). Lineage (NCBI taxonomy): Eukaryota > Viridiplantae > Streptophyta > Magnoliopsida > Poales > Poaceae > Avena > Avena sativa. Next base: position 414,823,925 of record OV702296.1, read on the forward strand.
TTACATAGGACGGTACAAAGGTGTGTGGGAGGATGAACCACTGCATACTAGGAGCATTAGGTGATGGAGATGGCGGTGAAGATGGTGAGGATGGCGAAGAGGGCGGCGGCGGCTGCGGCGGCACGGGGGACTCCTTCCCTGCCGCCAGTATCATGGGGGAGCACCGCCCCTTAGCCCTCTTCCTTCATGGCTTATCCATGGGGGAGGCAAAAACGTGGCTTTGGTGGCTGGAAATTCGTGGGTGGAGATGCCCTCGGCGAATTAGGTTTCCTCCCTTTATATAGCTTCTCGGATTCCCGTCACCCCATATTGAGCTGCAGTAAATCGGGCCTAAAAGGTCCAGTCCGGACTCGGAATCAGCAAAATTTTATGTCCAGAACATTTTTCGCGAAATTGCCAACAACTTTGTAGTTGAAGAGTTTTCCGTTTGACGCCGTCTTCGACCCGAAACGTGACCATCTTAAAAAACAGTTCTGAGACAGATTTCTGGAAAAATCCCAATTTAACTCCAACAAGGTTTCCACTTGTATTCTTGGTAATTCCTACACATCAAAGTGTAAAACAAGAATATTGTGCACTTTTGCAACTATTAGTAGGTTAGTCCAAATAAATCATAAACTTTATACAAAAGGAGTGTCAAAAGCATATTAGTAGCATAAAACCATCAAAAAGTATAGATACGTTATGGAAGTATCACAGTGGTAGTAGCATTACGAAATAAGAAACTCAGCGAATTATCCATATTGAAAATAAAGCAACTAACAAAAGTAAACAATACTCATAGTAGAAGTTTTCTTTACCAGTTCCACTCTCCAATAGCGCTTCACTCCCCGGTAACGGCGCCAGAAAATAGTCTTGATGACCCACAAGTATAGGGAGTGTATCGCAGTATTTTTAATAAGTAAGAGTGTCGAACCCAACGAGGAGCAGAAGGTGCTGGCTAGTGGCTTGGAGCAGGAATTCTCTGTAAGTACTTAGCAAACGGATTTTTAGGGTTTTTTGATAATGCAAGTAAATAAAGTGCGAGTAAATAAAAGACAATAAGAATAAATGCAACAAGTGGCCCAATCCTTTATTCAGCAAAGGACAAGCCGGTTGTATTAATGAAGATGACCAAACGTTCTTGAGGACACACGGAAATATCGTCAAGTGATTTTGCTTCATATAGTTGATTAATCTTCTTTAGTTTGCTAAGTGTTGTGTGGGTGAACCTGTGCTAATGTACCGACCTTCCTAGGACTAATACATACTTGTGATTATACCCCTTGCAAGCATCCGCAAGTACAAGAAAGTAATTAAGGTAGAAACCTAACCACAGCTTTAAACTCTAAGACCCTGACGTCCCTTGTGCAATGGTTTCCTAACGGGGGTTTAGGTTTCTGTCACTCCGGCAACCCCTACGATTAGTAGCCAAATACACAATGCATTCCCCTAGGCCCATATAGGTGAAGTGTCATGTAGTCGACGTTCACGTGACACCACTAGAAGAAGTACACCACAACTTAAATATCAAACTATTGATTTTTTCTCAACACAATTCCACTACTAACAACATGACTTCTCCCATGTCCTCAAGAACAAAACGGACTACTCACAAGACATCATATGTATCATGATCAGAGATGAAATAATGATGTATAACAATCTAAACATAAACAATAATTCAACGGTTCACTCAATAGGATCAACTACAAGGAGTAATCAACACCGGGATAGTTTCCCCTAAGAACTATGCATGATTCAACCCAATTTTTACAACGGTATGGAGGTGGTGATGATGGTGCTGGTGGATATGAGGGTGGTGATGATGATGATGATGATCCCGATGAAGTCCAGCTCGATGGTGGTGTTGATGGCGATGATCTCCCCTCTCCGGGAAGGAATTCCCTCGGTAGAATTCTGTCTGCTGGAGAGATCTTTCTCTCTCGGTGTTTTCCGCCCCGCGGAGGCGGCGGAATCTTTCTGTGGTCGATCCCCGAGTCTTAGGGTTTCGGGAGGATAATATACGCCAGAGGGGAGAGCCAGGGGTGGACCAGGGTGGTGTGGGACCCCTCTGGCCCATCTCCGCTTCCCCTTCTGACTTTCTTCGTCTTCTGGAAAAATAGGATTTTGCATGTATTTTCCCGAATTTTCTGATCTTCGCAAATTTTGCCTCAAAACAACACCTTTTCCATCAGAATCCTGACTGCAGCGGTCCATGCTCCAAAAGTCATCAACCATGCAAAAACAGATGAAATAACATAAGTATCATCTCTTAATATGAAATATATCAATGAATAACAACAAATTATGATATAGAATAGTGATGCAAAATGGACGTATCAGACACCACTAGAAGAATAACACCACAACTTAAATAACAAACTATTGAATCTGTCTCAACACAATTCCACTACTAACAACATGACTTCACCCATGTCCTCAAGAACAAAACGGACTACTCACAAGACATCACATGGATCAAGATCAGAGATGAAATAATGATGTATAACAATCTAAACATAAACAATAATTCAATGGTTCACTCAATAGGATCAACTACAAGGAGTAATCAACACCGGGATAGTTTCCCCTAAGAACTATGCATGATTCAACCCAATTTTTACAGCGGTATGGAGGTGGTGATGATGGTGCTGGTGGAGATGAGGGTGGTGATGATGATGATGATGATGATCCCGATGAAGTCCAGCTCGATGGTGGTGTTGATGGCGACGATCTCCCCTCTCCGGGAAGGAATTCCCCCGGCAGAATTCTGTCTGCTAGAGAGATCTTTCTCTCTCGGTGTTTTCCGCCCCGCGGAGGCGGCGGAATCTTTCTGTGGTCGATCCCCGAGTCTTAGGGTTTCGGGAGGATAATATACGCCAGAGGGGAGAGCCAAGGGTGGACCAGGGCGGCCACACCACCTGGTGGCGCGGCCTAGGGTGGCCCATGCCAGGGGGTGGTGTGGGACCCCTCTGGCCCATCTCCGCTTCCCCTTCTGACTTTCTTCGTCTTCTGGAAAAATAGGATTTTGCATGTATTTTCCCGAATTTTCTGATCTTCGCAAATTTTGCCTCAAAACAACACCTTTTCTATCAGAATCCTGACTGCAGCGGTCCATGCTCCAAAAGTCATCAACCATGCAAAAACAGATGAAATAACATAAGTATCATCTCTTAATATGAAATATATCAACGAATAACAACAAATTATGATATAGAATAGTGATGCAAAATGGACGTATCAGACACCACTAGAAGAATAACACCACAACTTAAATAACAAACTATTGAATCTGTCTCAACACAATTCCACTACTAACAACATGACTTCTCCCATGTCCTCAAGAACTAAACGAACTACTCACAAGACATCACATGGATCAAGATCAGAGATGATATAATGACAAGTAACAATCTGAACATACCAATAATTCAATGGTTCCACTCAATAGCATCAACTACAACAAGTAATCAACACCGAGAAAGTTTCCCCTAAGAACTATGCAAGATTCAACCCAATTATTACAGTGGTATGGGGTGGTGATGATGGTGCTGGTGGAGATGATGATGGAGATGATGATGATGATCCCGATGAAGTCCAGCTTGATGGTGGTGTTGATGGCGATGATCTCCCCTCTCCGGGAAGGAATTCCCCTAGCAGATTTATGCCTGCCGGAGAGATCTTTCTCTCTCTGTAGTTTTCCGCCCCGCAGAGGCAGCGGAATCTTTCTGTGGTCGCTCCCCAGGTATTAGGGTTTCATGGGGATAATATACGCCAAAGGGGAGAGCCAGGAGTGGGCCAGGGTGGCCACACCACCTAGTGGCGCGGCCTAGGGTAGCCCACGCTAGGGGGTGGTGTGGGCCCCCTGTGGCCCATCTCCACTCCCCCTTCTGGCATACTTCGTCTTCTGGAAAAATAGGATTTTCCATGTATTTTCCCGGATTTTCTGATCTTCGCGAATTTCGCCTCCAAACAGCCCCTTTTCCATCAGAATCCTGACTGCAGCGGTCCATGCTCCAAAAGTCATCAACCATGCAAAAACAGATGAAATAACATAAGTATCATCTCTTAATATGAAATATATTAATGAATAACAGTAAATTATGATATAGAATAGTGATGCAAAATGGACGTATCAATATGCCACAGATTTGTTTTACCACAATCATCAGAATCATTAGAAGTAACAGCAGGAGCAATACCAGGCAAAGTGCTACCTCTAAGAACATATAACTTAGCAGAATTCATATCACCTATCATGTGAATAAGAGAAAATTTTGATACCTTCAACAACCTACGCCCACCGACATACTTGTATCCATCAACGTCCATGGTACTCAGGGAGATCAGATTTCTGGCCATGTTTGGTATGTGCTTCACCTCATTCAACGTACGCGTCACGCCATCATGTGTCCTGATCTTAACAGATCCAACTCCAACAATATGGCATGGGTTGTCATTCCCACACGTACAAAATCTCTAGTCTGCACAGACTCATATGAACTGAACCAATCTTTGTTATAGCAAATATGAAACAAACATGCAGTATCAAGTATCCATTCATCATCACGAGATGCACAAGCAGCAAAAACGGATAAACATTCACCGTCCGAACTATCACCAGAAACAACAGTAGCCTTACCAGTACCTTGATCCTTATCTTTCGGTTGGTAAGTCCCGTTCCTTTTCTCCTTATTCTGCAGCTTCCAACAATCATCAATAACATGATTAGATTTCTTACAATACCTACAGAACTTGTCCTTTCCCTTGGACTTCGAACGACTTCTGCCATCTTTGCTCTTATCTCGGTTGCCATAGTTGTTAGATCTCTCTTCGGTCCTGCCACGAACATGTAGAGCTTTAGCCTTGGATGACGCCCCATCTGCCTGCACCATAGTTTTCATCTTTTCCCTCTGTTTGAGGGCCTCTTGTACTTCATCAAGGGTTATTTTATCACGGCTCAACAATATTGTATCACGAAAGTGTGTATAAGAACTAGGCAGCAAGCATAAGAGTAATAGAGCTAGATCCTCATCATCATATTTTACTTCCATAGATTGCAAATCAGAAACATTCTCTCTAAAAATAGATAAGTGATTCATTACCGGTCCACCTTCCTGCAATCTATGCGATAACAACTTCATCTTCACATGCATCTTACTGGTTAGATCCTTTGACATGAAGATCGATTCCAGTTTCAGCCAAAGAGCAGCAGCAAATTTCTCTGCCAAAACTTCCTGCAAAATATTATTGGACAGATGAAGTTGAATCAAAGACAAAGCCTTACGGTCCTTCCACTTCTCTTCGTCAGACCAACTCTTAGCATCCTCTTTCCCGAATCCTTCCAGCGCTTCATCTAGATCTGAAGTTTGGGAGAGAATCGCCCGCATCTTCACTTGCCACAAGCAGAATCTTGTGGTGTAGTCCAGCTGCGGTATATCGAACTTCAATGATGACATGTCGCAAACCCTAGATCAGAACCTGTGGCTCTGATACCACTTGTTAGCTTTGCGACAATCAAATAATGAAGAACGAAAATAAAATCGCAGCAAAGGGGACACAGATTTAACGTGGAAAACCCTCTCAAACAAAGAGAGGGAAAAACCACGGGCGCCAGCCAGTAGAACTTCATTATACGGGGAGTGTTTACACAATGCCGGGGATTTCAAAAATGCCACTTATCCCAGCCGGCGGCTTACAAGAGGTTTATATAACGGTGGAAACCACTCCGTCGAAAGTTGGCCTTTACTTTGTAGAATTTGGATCAACATATAACAAGGGATGCGCCACTAGGTGGTGTGGGCCACTTGGGCCTCCACCGACCTTGCCCCTTCGCCTATATATTCCCCCGAGATGAAAACCCTAGATACTAAGATCAGAATTCCATGAAAAGTTCCACAACACCCCGCCACCGAAGAGGAGATTCGGGGGACAGAAGTCTCTGTTCCAGCACCCTGTCAGGACGGGGAAGTGCCCCCGGAGCCATCTCCATCGACTCCACCACCATATCCATCGTTGTTGCTGACTCCCATGATGAGGAGGGAGTAGTTCTCTCTCGGGGCTAAGGGCTCTATCGGTAGCTATGTGTTCATCTCTCTCTATGCTTGATCTTATTGAGATCATGAGCTTTGTAATCTAGATCTATTCTGCTACTCAAGTGCTTTAATTAATCTCTCCTTGTCCCCACGTGTGTGAAGTTGATAGTGTGCACACTGATGCGCTCGACTTTCAACATAGAGCTCGTTGGGAACCCCAAGAGGAAGGTATGATGAGCACAGCAGTAAGTTTTCCCTTAGTTATGAAATCAAGCTTTAATTGAACCAGTAGGAGCAAGGAAACACCCCAAAGGTGTTGCTAGCTGAGCTTTGGCAGGGCGCACTACCGGTGCTAGTAGCAACGTGGAGACCTGCACAACACAACCACAGAACTTTGTCCCCAACTTGCGATGAGGTTGTCAATCTCACCGTGTTTTGAAGAAAACAAAGGATTAAACGTATTGAATGGAAAGAAGTAAAAGTTTGCAGAAAGTAAACACAAAGCAGTAAATAGTTGTAGATTGTATGTAAAGAAAAAGAAGGACCGGGATCCATAGTTCACTAGAGGTGGCTCTCCTTAGATAGATAACATGCTAGTTAACAAATTACAGCGAGGCAATTGACAAACACCGAGAAAGCAATACATACATATACGACTCCTTTGAGACTTGATTGGGCATTACAACATAATACATAGACCGCCATCCAACTGCATCTATGACTAATAATCCATCTTCAGGTTATCATCCGAGCCCCCTCCAGTATTAAGTTGCAAGCAACAGATTATTGCTTTACGAACTGCGTGTAAAGTAAACAATACGATTGCTCTATGAACAAAGGATTGTTGTTTTCTCCCTAGTAGCAACATCACATCTAGTACCTTAGAGATTTCTGTCACTTCCCTAGATTACCAGAGGCATGAACCCACTATCGAGCATAAATACTAACTCTTGGAGTTGCTAGCATCTACTTGGCCAAGATAGCTACTAACAACGGAAAGCATTCAAGATCTCAAATAACAAAGACATGATAGAATCAATAATCAATCTGAAATAGCATCTCAATATCCATCAGATCCCCGCAAACACAACATGTATGGGTTACAAATAGATGATCTTGATCATGAACGGATCTCACAAGATCTAAATATGAAAGCACAAAGGAGGAGAAACCAGCCATCTAGCTACTACATGGATCCGTAGTCCAAGGATGAACTACTCACGCATCACAATGGAGGCTTGCATGGTGATGAAGAAGGCCTCCAGGGTGAATTCCCCTCTCCGGCAGGGTGCCGGGAAGAGCTTCAGATCCCTCCTGATCTAGGGATGGAGATGACGGTGGCTACAGACTCTTTTGTGGATTTTTGACTAGGTACTTAGGGTTTTCGTCCCGAGGGCAATATATAGGCGGAAGGAGGGGCCGAGGGGGTGACGGGAGCCACCACACCACCCCCTGGCGCGGGCCAGGCCTGGCCGCGCGGCCAGGTGGTGTGGCCGGCCCCTGGCCCCTCTCCGTCTCAAATTCTGACAGTTGATCCCTTCCGAAAAATAGGCACTTTGGCTTTTGTCCTGTCCAATTACGAGAATATTCATTTTCTGACTTTCCTGGAACCAAAAACAGCAGAAAACAGGCAGCTGGCACTATGGCTCTTGTTAATAGGTTAGTCCAAGAAATCATATGAAAAGTACTCCAAAGTTGGAACAAAACACAAGAAAGTGGATAAAACCAAGCATGGAACATCAAAAATTATAGATATATTTTCAATGTATCACACACCATGTGGCACTTAGGCTAAGGTTACAGAAATACTTATCATGAGTATAATTTGAGTTGGATGTCTCTATGAGATTGTGGTGTTTGCTAGAACCATCTAGCGCTCAAGGTGATAGTGAGGGGTTATCTAGATGGGGAATGCGAACTTTAAGGTGTGATTTTATAGCCCTACATTGTCCAACCGGAGAGTAGTTCAGGGTAGCTTAATGAAGAGAAGATATTTATATGAGAGTGTCCACTAGTGAAAGTATGATCCCTAGGCCTTGTTTCTAAGCATTGAAACACTATTTACAATCAGTCTTGTTACATGTTTGCTTACTGCCACTCTTATTTCATATTGCAATTACCACTTATAATCATCCATATTACTTGTATTTCACTATCTCTTCGCCGAACTAGTGCACCTATACACCTGACAAGTGTATTGGGTGTGTTGGGGACACAAGAGACTTCTTGTATCTTGATTGCAGGATTGCTTGAGAGGGATACTTTTGACCACTTCATCCCTAAGTTCGATAAACCTTGGGTGATCCACTTAAGGAAAACTTGCTGCTGTTCTACAAACCTCTGCACTTGGAGGCCCAACACTGTCTACAAGAATAGAAGCGTGCGTAGACATCAGGGTATCACGCTTAAGAGCTTGATGATGCTCGGAGATCATTTTGGTACCGTCGGAATCACCGAAGAAAAGAGAGGGATCAGTTTGACTAGCAGGTACCAATTCGCTCTAGGTTTGGAACACTGGATGACGGTTAAGAATATATTTAAGTACTTAAGAAGGACTAAAGAAATGTTTCTCATGTATGGCAGTGAAGAAGAGCTTGTCGCAAAGTTTTACGTCGATGCTAGCTTCGACTCCGATCTGGATGACTCTAAGTCATAATCTGGGTACGTATTTCTCATGAGTGGATCATCAATGAGTTGGAGGAGTTCCACACAACCCGTGGTGGCGGGATCATCAACAGAGGTGGAATATGCTGCTACTTCAGAAATGACGCATGAAGCAGTTTGGATGAAGGAGTTCATATCTTAACTTGGTGTGGTTCCTAGTGCGTTGGATCTAGTGGTCATCTATTGTGACAAAAATGGTTCCATAGCCAATGCCAAGGAGCAAAGGTCTCACAAGAATTCCAAGCATATCAAGCGCGGATTTCACTCCATTCATGAGCATGTCAAGGATGTCGACATAAAGATTTGCAAAGTGCACACGAATATAAATGTGGCAGATCCATTGACTAAAATTCTCGCAAGAGCAAAACATGATCGACACCAGAACTCAATGGGTGTTTGATTCATCACAATGTAATCTAGATTATTGACTCTAGTACGTGCAGGTGGGAGACTGAAGGGAATGCCCGAGAGGCAATAATAAAATGGTTATTATCTTATTCCAAATTTATATTTGATGTTTATTTCTCATGCTAGAATTATTAATCAGAAACATTATTACATGTGTGTTTAATAAACGAACCAAAGTTCCTAGTAATGCATCTCATTTGACCAGCTCGTTGATTAACCGACGATCAAGGTTTTCTGATCATGAACATTGGATATTGTTAATAATGGGATTACATCATTAGGAGAATGATGTGATGAACATACACCGAAAGTAGGTATAGAAATATGATCTAGTCATTAAGTTTACATTGATATATCAAACACATACGAAGTAACCTCAATCCTTAGACCACGAGATTATGTTAATCACTAACTCTGGAGGAGTTCTTAGATGGCATCAAATGTCACACCGTAACAAGGCGGCTATAAATGTGTCGTTGGGTACTCTAAAAGTATTAGTTGAGGCTCATGAATCAAGAATGGGATTTTACCATCCAGATGACAGAGAGATATACTCTAGGCCTTCTCGGTGATATCACATCAACATCGCTTGCAAGCATGTGACTATGTCATAAGGATGTTGTGTCATAGAATGAGTAAAGAGTACTTGTCGGTAACGAGATAGAACTAAGGTATGGTTTATACCGATGATCGGATGTCGGACAAGTAAAATATCGCGAGAGAAAAGGAATTGGGTACGATGTTAATGGTTCACGCGATCACAAGATTCATCGTTGAGTATGTGAGAGTCATTACGGATCTCCAGCTCCCGTTGTTAACTATTGATCTGAGATGTGCCTCGATCATGTTTGCATTATTCACGAATCATAGCGTGACACACTTAAGACTCGTTGACGTGTTCGAGAAGATAATGTATCTTGGAGAAAAGTTTAGTAATCATCGAAACTGTTTTGAGGACTATTTTCAAAAAACAGAGGAATTGTTTTGAGGATATAAAAAGGACAAGGGGTAATTGTTAATATTTGTTAATTAAAAGAATTAACAAATATTATTCTCAAATAAAAAATGTTTTATTCATTAAATGCATTTTTGTGAGTGGAAAGTCCACTAGTATTTATGGGGTAGTGAGTGGAGCTCCCACCCACTTAATAGGGGAGAGGTGGGGGCACCCCATGCCATGGTGGCCGGCAGCCACCCCATGGTGTCATCCCCTCCCCTATATAAGGAGGTGTGGTGCTCCTCTCATGCTCACACTTTAGTACAAGCTCTCTTCCCCCTCCCATTGGATTTTGGATTAGCGAGAGCAATGACAAAGTAGTTTTCTTCGGTGGATCTTCTGCTTCCACTACCCTATTGGATCAAGGGTACGGGAGTCGTCCTTGAGTTGTGCGTGTGACCAAATACGGAGGCACTGCTAGATTTTGGCGCACATCTACTCGATCTTGAGATTGGCAAGTGATCGTCTACAACACCCACTAAATTGGATTTCATTAAAAGCTTTTGATCTTCGAGGGTGAGTTTTTCTAGTTAACCCCTCACTCGTTACTTGCATATACTAGATTAGATCTTGGCGTAATTAGGTGTTCATATCATATTTTTTTGTTTTTTATGTTGTGAACCCTTCAAAATGATGACGCAACATGTGACGCCCTCCCGAGCCAGAATCCAGAGGTTGTCGTCAGGGATGATGGTGTCGTCGATCCTGTGAAGGCAGATCCCGCGAGGACCCGCACTCCCGGCGCTCTTAGCCCCATGATGGGCACCAACTATAGTTATATCGTCAACGAGTACGTCATGAGGGGGGATCCTCGCAGAGAGTTTAGAGAGGTGGGAGAATAATGCGATGAGCGTCCCGGACGATGTGCACAAGTTGCCCAGGTTCAAATTCTCACGACGATGGCGAGATCCTACTCCTACTATAAATCAATATAATAGCAACAAGTGCTGGATTACAATGATGTGTGTAAGTTCTGCCTGAAGGGCTCTCGTTGGCGGCTTATAAGCAACCAAACCTAGGATTAGAAGGAGACTCCTAGACGGATCGGTAATAGAGTCATAGAATAATAAATAATAAGTATACTACAATGTTTTGTCCTCCAAGGCATCGACTTCCGTAATATGGTAGCACACCGTGTTTCCAAAAATCCTACTAGACCTACATCTTACTAGACGCACATGCGAGCTTCGCCTCGCCGTCTGCACAACGTTGTCGCATTAGACGGACATGCGAGTTTCACCTAGCCGCCTGCACAACATTATCGTATGGCGTGTCTAGAGCAATACATTTGGTGACAATTTGTTCTAGGTTAATGACTACAGTTATTTGGATTAGCTATGGTGAGCGGGTCATAATGGGATATTAAAGAAAGTAGAGGGTCTTAGCCTTGATATATTAGCTCATCAATATTTGCAGAAGTTAGCCATTTATACACTTACAATCACAACCTACAAAGTGATTATATTATAGCGAATAGAATAATACTAAACAATTAGAACCATATGCACCAACATATCACCTTGATCGTCCATGAGTGAAAGGAGACAATTCATCCCCTACAACCGCACACACTCCAGCGTAAAATAGCTCAAAGGTGTAAGGATGAAGAGCATTAGACATCATAAAAAGGCACTATGTGTATGTTAGATATATATTGTCACAACAAATCCAAGGTTCATGCAGACTATATTGGGAGAGGAAATACAAATTAATCTAATGAAAATATTGGTGCACCTTGATATAGAATATCATATGAGAGAGATACTGTCCAGTTCCGTTTGCATCATAAACATACGTAGGAAAATAATAGATCAGTCAATGTCATACATGTGTGGCTCTATTTGGTATCACATGTACTTCCACAAGGATATAGATCAGAATACAAACCCAAAGTACAAATCTCAAAATGCAAACTCAACAACTTCTACACTTGTTTTTTCCAGCTTCTCTAGAACAAAGAGAAATAAAAGTTCAGTTACAGAGGTGCCATTAACATGCAACTTAGCAAACCTTATTTTCAGAATTGAGGTTCAACTCAGCCTAACTCCCTAATATTTCTAGACATTCTTCCATTACTCAAGAAGTTCCTATGACCAACCTTCCATTACTCTTTAGCATTCGACTCATGTAAAAAAACAATATCCGAATCATGGTCTCTAGTAATATTCTGAACCAACGCTTGTTTAAGTGCACATCATTCTGAATACTTGCACTTGGAAGAGAGAAGCAAAGGAAAATAAATTAGTCAATTATTGATATGCAAAGAACATCTACATCTTAAGATTTCCCTGTCTAAGAAGAACAACAGGACAATGCGGAGAGCGCCTGATCACCTCAGGTGAAGCGACTGATACATTGCAAATGTATCTATAATTTTTTATGATCCATGCTTGGTTTTATCCACTTTCTTGTGTTTTATCCACACTTTGGAGTACTTTTCATAATGATTTCGTGGACTAACCTATTAACAAGAGCCATAGTGCCAGCTGCCTGTTTTCTATTGTTTTTGGTTCCAGGAAAGTCAGAAAATGAATATTCTAGGAATTGGACGGGACAAAAGCCAAAGTGCCTATTTTTCTAGAAGACTCCAGGAGCCAGAATACGAGACGGAGGAGGGCCAGGGGCTGGCCACACCATCCCCAGGCGCGGGCTAGGCCTGGCCGTGCCAGGGCATGGTGTGGTGGCCCCAGTCACCCCCTCGGTCTCCCTCTTCGCCTATAAGAAGCCTCCTGACCTAAAAACTTCGGGAGGTTCGATGTTTTTCCATGAAAAGTTCCGCTGCACCGCCGCCACCGAAGGGGAGATTCGAGGGGCAGAAAGTCTCTGTTCCGGCACCCTGCCGGGATGGGGAAGTTCCCCCGAAGCCATCTCTATAGATCTTCACCATCATCTCCATCGACCATCCATGTTTCTCCCATCTATGAGTGAGTAATCCCCCGCTGTAGGCTATGGGGATGGTAGGGGTTGGATGAGATCGTTCATGTAATGGCATCAGATTGTAAGGGCATGGTGCCTAGTATCTTTTATTAGTGTTTATGACTTTGTTGCGACTTGTTGTGCTTAATGCTTGTCACTAGGGCCCGAGTGCCATGATTTCAGATCTGAACATGTTATTGATTCATTATGATAGTATTGTTCTTGGTCTTATCTACAAGTTGTATACACATGTTGTTGTCCGGAACCTATGGCCCCGAAGTGACAGAAATCGGGATAACCGGAAGGGAATGGCTTTGATGTGAGGATCACATGTGTTCACGGAGTGTTAATGCTTTGCTCCGATGCTCTATTAAAAGGAGCACCTTAATTGCCAGTAGTTTCCTAGAGGCCCCGCTGCAAACGGGCTGGCAGGACAAAATATGTTGTGCAAGTTCTCATTGCGAGCACGTATGACTATATATGGAACACATGCCTAGGATTGTCTAGTACTTGGATGCTTTATCTTATTTATCTGCAATTGCCCTATGTTCTGATTGCTATGTGAATTGTCTTGTCCATGCAACGCCCGTCCATCCATCCCTATGCCTACCACACTCGAATCCCACTGTTTACTGCTTTTGTTACTACTGTCTTTGCTTTGCTAATGCTGTTACTTTACTATTCCTACTACAAAACTGTTGCTACTGATAAACTGCTGTGAGCAAGATTGTTTCCAGGTGCAGCTGAATTGACAACTCAGTTGTTAAGGCTTATAAATATTCTTTGGCTCCCCTTGTGTCGAATCAATAAATTGGGTTTCACTTCCCTCGAAAATACTGTGATACACCCCCTATACTTGTGGGTCATCAAGACTATTTTCTGGCGCCGTTGCCGGGGAGCATAGCTTTATTTATCAAGTTCACTTGGATTCACTATTGTTCAATCTAAGTTTATCTTTCTCCTTGTTTGCTTGTTTCTTTATCAAAAATAGAAAAAAATTTAGTTCCTACTCTAGTTGTTATTTTCGTTGGTCTGTTATTGTCTTGCTTTATCATGCTTGTTGGCAATGGTTGGTTTCTTTGAAACTGAAGCTTATTGGCAAGATGGGTTCACAGAAGATCAAAAATATTATTATAAGGAACACCGCTTGTCACAAAAAGGGAAACACTTATGGGAACAAATTGATAGATTGTATACCATTGCTAGAAACGTGTGCTCTACTTATAATGTTACTTATTGCTGTGATGAGTCTTGTTGCAGAAAGAGGTATAAACACCTCCCTTTTCAATGTGAGTATAATGATAATGATACCATATCTTCCTATGCTAAAGGAATTTATGACTTTTATGATGCAGAACAAATTGAAGAAATTATTGCTTGGAAGGGTGCTTTTGAGCTTGCTAGTTTGCTTGAAAGTATTGATGATTCACCTTACAAATATGAGGTTTATGGTATACTTAAATTTTTCTTTGATAATTATAAGGATGAAAATGGCTATATTCTTGAATATTTTAATAGATGCTTTCCACAAATGGAAGAGACTAATGCCTTGCAGGATCCTATGGAAGAAGAAATTGATGAACCTGAAATCCCATTAGATGAAAAAGAGGGGGAGAGTGATGAACAAAAGGAGGAAGAATGGATTAGCTACCCATGCCTACCTTCTAATGAGAGTAACTCTTTATCCCTTACATTATTTGATTGTCCCCCATGCTTACTAAAGAAGGATGAATGTTATGTTCCTGAGGATTCTTTTGAAAATGTTTATGATAAAGCTCTAGTGCTTGTAGATCATGAAACGCATGCTTTATGTGATAGTTATATTGTTGAGTTTATTCATGAGGCTACTGAAAATTATTTTGAGAGAGGAAAATATGGTGGTAGAAGTTTTCCTGGTATTGACACACCTCTCTATGTGCTGAAAGTTTTGAAGTTACTCTTGTTTCATCTTCCTATGCATGTCACTTTGTTATTTGCTTACATGATTCCTATGCATAGGAAGTGGGTTAGACTTAAATGTGTTTTGATCTTGATTCTTGATGCTCTCTTTTACTTCAACTCTTATTTCTTATGAGAGCATCCTCTCAAACTTTTATGCCTGAAGATGATAATATGTCTATTATTCTTGGGAGACCTTTTCTTAAATACTACAGGAGTTGTTATTAATTGTAAACAAGGGAAGGTGACCTTCAATGTTAATGACAAGGAACATACTATCTATTTACCCAAGAAGATTTATGGGACTTATGGTTTTGAATTAAATTGAACATGTTGAGGGCATTCAAGTTGGAGAAATATATTGTCCCATACCAAGAGAAAAATTTGAAACTATTATGATTGGGACCATTGCTATCAAGGTTGAGGTAACATAATCATTAGTGGAATACAAAGTTTTGTCTCATATGAAATTGTTTTGGTAACAAGACCTGATCAACCTTGTTAACAAAAGGATTTCATTGAACAAAACAATGTTTTCACCATGATTATCTCCGCTTACTTCTATTCTATCCATTTCAGTTTTTGCTTATGCCTAACTTAAAGGCGTTAAAAAAAGTACTTATTGGGAGATAAACCAAAAGTTTTAGTTGAGTCTTGGAATTTATTACCTCAGTAATAACCTCTCCTTATCCTTTTTATTTTCTTTTTGTGCCAAGAGTAACCTCTAATGAGAGTGGAGTAATGATTGGGAAAGTTGCTGTCCCGAAACAGATTTTTGTGCTTCACCGTAAAAATTTGTGAGAGAGCTCTGTATGTAGGATTGAGCTGTAATTTTTCTTGCTTATGGCCCAGGTTGTTATCTAACTTTCGTTAGTTCAACACTTTTTGATTTGAGCAACAGAAGATCTTCGAAAAAATTTGTCTTTACCTGCTGGTCTGTTTTGACAGATTTCTGCCATTTTCTGCATTTGCTTCCTGTTGGTTCCTTTTTGAGTTCTTTTGGGGAATTGAGATTTTTGAGGGAAGTGCTACAGTAGCTAGTATTCTAATGGAAGTTTATTTGGTGTTAGAACTTAACCTTAAGACTTATTTATCTTGAGTGCACTAATATTGATAATAAAGATTGTGTGAAGTTTTGTATGAAGGAAAATTTTCAGGTGTATGGAAGGAATGAGTAATGAAATGAAGGATGGACTAAAGCTCAAGCTTGGGGATGCCACGCGTGTCACCCCAAGAAATATCTAAGAAGTACAAGCGTCAAAGCTTGGGGATGCCCAAGGCATCCCCTTCTTCATCAATAAAAATCCCAAGTTTCTTCCAAACACTTCATTTTTATTGTTTCATGCACAGTTGTGTTGTTCTTGGAGCATCTTCTTTTTCGTTTTCATTTTGGTTTTTAGTTTGCGTGGTTTGCTTAGTTTGCTGAATAAATTGGTTGGACCTCCTCTTTCATATATTGGTGTTCAATTAGTTTGGTTTGGTTTGAAAAGAGTAGGAAAGCTCATGCTTGAGTGGTAAAGAGAGCTTGTTTTTGACTGTGGCCTATGCTTTGTCATGCCATGCTTGATATTGTTTTGGCTTTATGCTTAGTATTCTTTGCTGTAGCATGACTTGTTATAAACAATTGAGATTGCTTAATGTGCCTTGGATGAATCATGTGTTGTTTTAGCATATTAAAGTATAGTGTAGTGGTATTCTCCTTTGATGCTTTATTTGGGTTGCCTTGGCACATGCTCACACCATGTTATGACTATATCAAGTCACCATAAGCCTTTATGATCCTTTAGTTTTCAACTTGTAGTATCACTTTATGCTTTGATCAATGATGTTTTGTCGCTCTGCATGATTATGGCCATTATTGCTCTCTCGTTTGTCGCTCCCTTACTATTGCTAGCCTTCACTTACACTGAGTGTTTTACTCATGTTTCCAACTCCCTTAAACCAAATATTGCCAAAGTGTCCACCATACCTACCTATTAGCATCATTTGCTACTTCCATGCATATTCATTATGCCTTGTTTTCTTCCGAATAAAATGTTTGCTTGTTATGAAAAAGTTAGTTAGTAAAGCTCTCACGAACTTGATGGCACACTTTATTTCCTGCACTTAATAAACCTGAACCATTGTGAACTCTCCATGAAATTTATATGCTTGCTAATTATAGGCTGGGGATTAGCAGAGCCGTGCTGTCACGGGGAACGCTTTCAACACTTGTAAATATATACCCAGTTGATACCTTGCTCTTTTGTCTATGGATGTCGTTGGTGTGAAATAAAAGGGGAGCTTGTAAGTCCATGGAGTTATGTATATGTGTTAGAGAAACGCCTGGGCCGCTGGTCTAATCCATGTTGATATGGAGGAAACCTGCAGCGTAACCATAATGATATCTATGAAGCATTCTTCTTATAAAAAAAGAGAGAGATAGCTATTGACAAAAATAAAAAAAAGAGATTTATGAAAAGAGGAAAGGGAGAAAAAAGCACCATTTTCCCATGGTAAATAAGAAGATTGCTGAGATACTCATTGTCTGCTTGCCTTGTCATTTTGATATGGGGATTCTTCCGTATCATCAAGCAAGGGGTACCCCGTTGGCGGTTCTCTATGATACGCACATACTTACGATGACAAGAACTTACCGGTAACTAAAGTTGAGTAGCATGAGGAGCGGACCTCGTACTCAAGGGACTTGGGATTTTCAGTTTATAGTCTGTCAAGCATATAACTCAGATTGGACCTCACTTTCACCTTAACCACATTAAAGATGCTTATGATAGGGGCAATGAGATCTCAAAGCTAATGAGTACCATACTTTCAGCATTTGGAAGCCTTTCAAACTATTCAAAACCTTTTCATTTCCTTGTTGAGTCTCCACACATTCTATGAGCACTTTCTTGAGAGCATAGTGGCCATTCTTAGTTCTATGTGCATTGTCCCAAGACTTGTTGATTGATGCATACCTTGATATTGCTTGTTTTAAACTATTTGTATCTAGTCACTCTTGTAAACTTTGAAGGTGTCCTTTACATTTATATTTGCTACTCTATGAGGGACAAGCTGAATGCCACTATGCTATGTTTTCTTTATGTGAAACAAACAAACGTCTTGCAAAGCATTGTTATTCATGAATCTTTTGTTTGTGCCTTTTCATGTTGCATCATCATTTCTTTGTCCTATTGTTAGAACTTTGTCTTTCATGTTATGATTGAAGTACTATGATCCCAGCTTTGAATGTTTACAAATACTTTGGTCAAGTCTTTGATGGTGCATGTCACCTCAAAAATTATTCTTTCTTTTTATCACTTACCTACTCGAGGACGAGCAGGAGTTAAGCTTGGGGACGTTGATACATTGCAAATGTATCTATAATTTTTGATGCTCCATGCTTGGTTTTATCCACTTTCTTGTGCTTTGTCCACACTTTGGAGTACTTTTCATAATGATTTCTTAGACTAACCTATTAATAAGAGCCACAGTGCCACCTGCCTGTTTTCTACTGTTTTTGGTTCCAGGAAAGTTAGAAAATGAATATTCTCAGAATTGGACGGGACAAAGCCAAAGTACCTATTTTTCCAAAAGAATCCAGGAGCCAGAATACGAGACGGAGGAGGGCCAGGGGCTGGCCACACCACCCCCAGGCGCGAGCTGGGCCTGGCCGTGCCAGGGCATGGTGTGGTGGCCCCAGGCACCCCCTCGGTCTCCCTCTTTGCCTATAAGAAGCCTCCTGACCTAAAAACTTCAGGGGGTTCGACGTTTTTCCATGAAAAGTTACACTGCACCAAGGCAACGAAGGGGGGATTCAGGGGACAGAAAGTCTCTGTTCCGGCACCCTGCCAGGACGGGGAAGTGCCCCCGAAGCCATCTCCATCGATCTTCACCATCCTCTCCATCGACCATCCATGTTTCTCCCATCTATGAGTGAGTAATCCCCCACTGTAGGCTATGGGGATGGTAGGGGTTGGATGAGATCGTTCATGTAATGGCATCAGATTGTTAGGGCATGGTGCCTAGTATCTTTTATTAGTACTTTATGACTTTGTTGCGACTTGTTGTGCTTAATGCTTGTCACTAGGGCCCGAGTGCCATGATTTCAGATCTGAACATGTTATTGATTCATTATGATAGTATTGTTCTTGGTCTTATCTACAAGTTGTATACACACGTTGTTGTCCGGAACCTATGGCCCCGAAGTGACAGAAATCGGGATAACCGGAAGGGAATGGCTTTGATGTGAGGATCACATGTGTTCACGGAGTGTTAATGCTTTGCTCCGGTGCTCTATTAAAAGGAGCACCTTAATTGCCAGTAGTTTCCTAGAGGCCCCGCTGCAAACGGGCTGGCAGGACAAAAGATGTTGTGCAAGTTCTCATTGCGAGCACGTATGACTATATATGGAACACATGCCTAGGATTGTCTAGTACTTGGATGCTTTATCTTATTTATCTGCAATTGCCCTATGTTCTGATTGCTATGTGAATTGTCTTGTCCATGCAACGCCCGTCCATCCATCCCTATGCCTACCACACTCGAATCCCACTGTTTACTGCTTTTGTTACTACTGTCTTTGCTTTGCTACTGCTGTTACTTTACTATTCCTACTACAAAACTATTGCTACTGATAAACTGCTGTGAGCAAGATTGTTTTTAGGTGCAGCTGAATTGACAACTCAGTTGTTAAGGCTTATAAATATTCTTTGGCTCCCCTTGTGTCGAATCAATAAATTGGGTTTCACTTCCCTCGAAAATACTGCGATACACCCCCTATACTTGTGGGTAATCAACGACCGCTGGGCATCTTTAGACGGCAGTAGTGGTGGATCTCATCACCCTCATCATGCGAGAGAAGAGAAGGCGGTGATGCGGCTCATTGCTGGAGTTGAGGAGGAGAACCTACAACAGAGCAAAGTGTAATCAGACTGTAATAAGGATCAAACTACCCAATTGACCTCGCTTATTTCTTTTCCCTACTATTGATAAAAATTTCTCAATGCCACGTTTTACCTGCCAGAGAAAAATGTAAAACAATACAAAATGATCTATCTGATCCATAAAGGCATAGGTTCTTCAATATATATTCATACACACCAAGATACCATAGAAAATTAGAAGTTATAAGTTAATGTACACCACGATTCCGCAGCAAATTAGACAAAAATTCAATTATGGAACAAATGCCTTATGATATCCTTGTCCCGAAAAATACAAGTCGACTTGAAATATTGGGAAGGCATATTAATCCATCTGCATAAAGAGACAATTTGTGAATGTTTCAATAGTACAGAAAGCTAAAACCTATATCCATACGAACCTAAGTATACTTTCTTACAAATCTGTAGGAGTTGATTGACTGAGAAGAGTTGCAAAAAAAGTAGGGGGAAGGCATCAAATCAGCTAACCTGATGAGATTTCTCATTGATACACTCCAGATCGAAGCATGGCATGCCCTTCCCAACCAAACGCCACCTCTGCAGCTCCTCCTGCCTACCTGATAAGGGCCATGTCTTCTTCATACTCAACAAGGGATTGAATGGGACATAGAAAGATAGCGCAACGCCACACGACATCATACAACCTCACCTTATAGAACATGATGTCCTGAAGATCGAACGCCAGGGAGACCGGGAACCAGCCGCCCTCGCGTTCCTCTTCCAACCGATAGGTGGGGGCGCGAAATTTTGGAGCTCGCATGCGGGTGATGGAGGTGGGGATCCGGCGCGGGATCTGTTTGACCCGGCGGCCATAATTCCATGGGAGGGAGGATGGAGCAGACGGGAACTGCAGATCGATCATGTCCCCGAGCTTTCTGATAGATCTCATAATATTGTTTGCCTCCATCCCTAACTATGATTTCCTTTCCGTCGAATTGGCTTCACCATTTCTTGATTAGAGAGCAAAATGGCTCCTGCTTCTTCTAAAATAAAACAGGGGTATTGAGAGAGAGGACAGTAAAGAAAGACAGCACACCCACCTTCGTGGAGCATAAGCACACATCGCCCGCCAGTTGCCCGCCACCCACGAAGCTAGTCCTCACCAACCCACAAAACACGGAGCGGGCTAGGCCTACATGCAGATGTAGCATGCCCGACAATTGGCCTCAAATCAGCCACAGGCTGGAGGAGGCGGCCCTCTGGAGAAGGGGAGGCGAGGAGAACACGCCATGGGAAAGGAAAGGGCGCATTGGAAGAACTGGAGGCGCCGCCTGCAACCTTCGGGCGACGCCTTGCTGGGGGGTGAGCGTCCAAGAAGCAGAGACCGGGGGAGGGCAAGTACCTAGCGGCGGAGCTTTACCGTGGGGGAGGAGCAGCCCAGGGAAGATGGTCCATTGGAGGAGGAGGGGCACGAGGCAGAGTCCTGACCATTGGTGGGATGCCGGAGGCAAGGAGGAGCAGACGTGGAGCCGCCATCTCAACCCCGTACAACTGTTGCTTCACCATGCTAGGGTTTCATGCAAGGGGCGATGGTTGGTCCGGAGGAGAGGAGGTGAGGGGAGAATAGGTTATCGTGAGTGGAGGGGGCAGAGGGAGCAGAGGTGAGAGGGAGATCTCGGGAGCGAAGGGGGCGCCACACATTGCTGGGGGGAGAAGGGGGAGGGGCTGTGATGGCGGGAGCTCGGGTGGAGGAGAATGGGGTCGAGATTGGGGTGGGAGTGGGGCGTGGACGGGAGGGACCACCCCGTAAGACTTCAGTCAACAACTGAAACTACACAGTTGAGATGACTCAAAGTGAAGATTAGACGGATACAAACGTGCGCGCGATCAGATGGTCTCAGGTGGCTCGCTTTTGCTCAGACTTAAGTTATAGTATAATTTGGCCTAACTACCATATGTGGGTCACCCCGGTCATGCCGGTATAATTCCATGTGGATGACATATACATTTGGTATTTCCTCAACAATATTGGGGCCTAAACCTAGGGAAATATGTGACTTTCCATGTCAATCCATACCTTTTGATTTAAGCCCTATATACTGAGCAAATAAAAAGTACCACCATGATACTTCGGAAGTACGGTTGTGTAGGACTCCAATTTCTATTCTTCGAGTAAACATACTACCAACAAACTAAGATTCTCACAAATTGATTGGCCCTTTAAAAAGAACAAATTGATTCCCAACTTTCATGTAGTCCAAGAGCTAAATCTCTAGGTACACTCTTATGTCTTATCCTTTCGGTTCTTTTTTACTCCTTACTCCTACGTCAACTTGCCTACCTAGTTACACACTTATTTCCTGTACAATCAACTAAAATTCTTAGAAAATATATTTTACATAGTTATCAAGACAAATGTGTGCTCTCTTAAAGGGCCTAGTTAAAAAATGAAAATTTTGTGATGGTGATTTCGACAAGTCCCAATTTCCTCCTAGCCCGGATAGCTAATTTTGACCCTGCTATAGAAAAACCACTATACCCAAGTTTTCCATAAGAATTTAAACTTCCAATGAGATTTCAGAAATTATTTATGGAGCTTTAAAATGTTGGCAAACTTTAAAACAAGTGGAAGGAACTTCTACAAAACTAGGACAACTTTTTTAGAAAAACAAGGAAACAACTTTCAAAGAATTAGGTGTATCTTATTGCTTTCAAAAGGAAAATCTTCCGGACTACGTGGGATCAACTTCGAGCATGTTGGATTGTCGACGAAAGGGACGTGCAACTACCCTTGTGTGCCCGCCGATCGAGCTTAGCAACCTAATTCTTTGTCAGAACCTAACGTCATAGCTCGACAACACCACCCTTAGCCACCTTCAGATGAATTAATGTGAGTTTTTCCTAGATAGCCTTTTTTAAAGTTGGGGTTTCGAAATAAACATGTCCCACTTTAAACACCTGGAACTATTGACATCTAAAAACAAGATCTCCTAGGTTAGGCAGAGCGACATTCGACGAGGTGGATCCCCGACGAAGGTAAAGTGCGACCGCTCTTATGTTTCCACTGACCATCTCGACAACTTCACCTCCTTGAAACCCCGACGCCATATCTCTGCAGCTCCACCCTTCGACACCTTCATATTTCGGTGACCCTGCCCATCGACGTTGTTGGATTTGGAAATGCGAACATGAAATCCCCCTAAACTTTGGCTTCATGAAGAAAATTAGAAACATAGAAGACGGGGACGCCCGGTTAGGCCATTCTATAGTGCCTATAGTTTCTCGCATGGAAATTAAGAAACACATATGGAGGAAATATTACACAAGTTTTGGGGGGAATTAATTTTGGCTAATTGGCGTGATAAAATAGAGGAGTTTGAATGAGACATGAAGCATAAATAAATCCCCAAAAAAGTTGTCTAGACAAGTTGTGTAACATAATATACCTTATATTTTGGATTTTTTCTCAAAAAACTATAGATATTATAGAATGGAACGGAGGGAGTATCCGTTGGCTTAATCACCATCTGTGGCTCACCCGGGCTTGCCGGTATAATGACATGTTAATGACATACACATTTGGTATTTTCGGAGCAGGTTTTGGGCTTAAACCTAGGAAAATATGTGATTTTTCATGTCAATCCATATCTATTGATTGAGCGATACTTTGGAAGTATGGTTGTCGAGGGACCCCAATTTATATTCTCTGAGTAAATAAAGTACGAGTAAACTAAGTTTCCGCCAAATTGATTGCCAATTTCCATGTAGTCCAACAGATAAATCTCTAGGTACACTTTCATCGTTCCAGTTCCCTTTTAGTGCTTCCTCACATGTCAACTTTGCCCACCTAGTTACACACTTAAAATTTTCTTATAATCAACTAAGATTCTTAGAAAATAAATTTTATCTAATTATCAAGAAAAATGTGTGCTTTCTTAATGGGCCTAGTTAACAAATGGAATTGGTGTGATGGTGATTTCGACAGGTCATGTTTTCGTCCCCTGCCTGGATAGCTAATTTTGGCCCCGCTCTAGAAAAACCACTACATCCAATTTTCCTACACAAAAATATTCCAATGGTATTTCAGAAAATATGTAGTGAAGTTCTAAAGTGTTGGCAAACTTTAAAACAAGTGGAAGGAACTTCTAGAAAACTAAGACAACTTTTTAGAAAATAAGGAAGCAACTTTCAAAGAATTATGTGTAACCTATGACTTTCAAAAGGTAAATCTTCCCGATTACGTGGATCAACTTCGAGCAAGGTGGATTGCCGATGAAAGGGATATGCAACTTCCCTTGGGCGTCCGCAGATCGAGCTGAGCAATCACATTCTCCGTCACAACCTAACTTCGTAGCTCGACGATCCCACCCTTCGCCACCTTCAGATGAATCAGTGTGAGTTTTTCCTAGATAGCCTTTTTTTTAAGTTGGGGTTTCGAAATAAACATGTTCCAATACATAGAATTTGGAACATGTGCGACTTCCGATATTAAAAAGAAAATCTCCTAGGTTAGGCAAAACGACTTTTGACGAGATGGATCCACGACCAAGGGGAAGTGTCTTATGCGTCTAGTGACCATCACAACCTCCCCTCCTTGAAATCCCGACACAACTCCACCCTTTGTCACCTTCGGATCTCGGTGACCCTGCCCATCGGCATTGTTGGATGTGGAAATACGAACACCACTCGCATCCCCTAGACTTCGACTTCGTGAAGAAAGTAAATGAAAAAAATTAGAAACACAAAAGACTGGAAACGAGGTTTCAAACAAAATAATTCCAGTCGACGAAGCCGAGTTGAAATTCAGACTTGAGAGATGCCGGTCCGTCAGGCGTCCGTGGGGATGGTTTCGCGTCAAAGAGCGATTTCTTTCGCTTGAAACGGTCAAAGGGTGTTTTTCCGCTGCTCGCCATCCACACCCCCCCAGACCTCCTTCTCCTTCCCGTACATTTCTTTCCTCTTCCTCTACCAACCCAACCCCAACGCGGCTAAATCTCTCTTCCTCCCTAGTCCACCACCGCCTTGCCCTAGCGCTGCCGCCGTGCCGTGCCTCGGCGCCAGCCAGCCACCGCCGACGCCTCAATCCCCCCGCCCCCTCCTCGCCCCAGCCACCCCATCCCCGAGTACCCCCGCCTCTCACCCGCGCCTCCGCCATCGCCGATCCCGTTCCCTCCTGTCGCGGATTCGTGTTCCGGCTGTCTCCATCCCGTCCGCAACCTTCGGCCATTGGTCCCTGAGGTATGAGCTTGTTTTCATCCAGTGATTAATCTAAATTTCCACTGACCGCCACAGTTTCTCGGTGTGCCTGTGCGCACGCGGCGCATCATCGTCTAGATCCGCCCCTGGTTCCTGTAGTTCGGGATCCTTGATGCACCCCGTTTATCAATTTTGGGCTATGATCGGTACAGTTGTAGATGCCATGGACGCCCGCATTCGTGGCGAGACCGGGAATTTGCTGCGCCTTCTGCGAAGTAGGAACATTCATGTAGCGTGTGCTCCGCTGGGCGTTGTTTGCGTTAGATGGTGTAGCACAGATGATTACACTCCGAATAGAACTGGGCAACCATCTCGTGTTCCCGCGCAATTGAGTAGCTGCCCCCCAACTCCCTACATATTTTTTGTTGCATCGATGTATCTCCTTAATAAATTTTTGGGGTGACGGTCGTTACGGTTACAGACGCCGTGGACTCCCGCATTTGCCTTGTGAGTGAAAACTCCACGTGCCTTCATGCGCTGTGCAGTAGGAATGTCTCATGCAACGCGTGGTATGCTGGGGGTGAGTTTGCGTTAGACGGCGTAGCTTAGATGGTTACAATCTTATTTGAACTGTGGAACCAGCTCATGTTCCCGCGCAATTGAGTAGCTACCCCCAGCGCCCTGCCTAGGTTTTGTTGCATTGATGGACTACAATTAATCACACGGCTCTGAGATTCGACACTGCGATTGTCGGGATGTTAAATGTCAGTAGGCTATACCCTAATACCCTTAATACTGCATGCTGGATGGTAGCTGTTTGTACTTGAGTTGAGGGAAAGGGGAAGGTAGGTCATGACGCTGAACCGGAAAGTCCAGAAATCTTTATTGTGTATTAACTATTAGCACCACGTGCTAATTCTCTGTTGGGCTGTTCGTCCTTGTAATATTCCTTACCATTTGCACCTGAAATATCTACTCGGCCAAATAACATCCCTCCTTTCTTTGTGATTGCACTCAGTCTAAGTGAACTGTCATTATTGTACGAAAATACATTTACAGTCCCAAATCAAGATACCCAGATACATAGATTAAAATGATAGATCAAAGTGCAGACGGAAATCTACCAATACACAGCTTATGCTTCTTGTTTTTAACCTAGCTAATCAGATACTTAGGATCAGCAATCATAAGTATGTGCATAATATTCAGGAATATATGGATGTTTTTTGGTATTCTTGAGTTACAAATTCATGTAGTCCTACTCTTAATCATATGGATCCTTTCACAGGGTTGATGGAAAATTTCTCTCCAAGGACTCTACTCAATAGTATCTCACACCTCAGTGTCTTAACTTCTGATGGCTCTACTGCAAGGCCCAAGCCTATCCAGAAGTACTGCCAAAATGTATGCGATATCTCAAGCATTGTGAGCCCTCTCATAGAAGATATATGCAAGTGTCCTGAAGAGCAACTCAATGAGGTGTTAAGGGAGCTTGACACTGCTATTAACGAAGCTTCAGGGCTTATTGGGAACTGGCACCAAACGACAAGCAAACTATATTTTGTAAGTACACATCAGATAATTTTATATATCCAAATTTCATTTATTCACAGTGCATTTTCAGATATGGTGCTTCATAATTAAGTTAATTGAAGTAGATCAATCAGTCTGTCCACCTTGCCATGCTTTGTTTTTAGAGATAACATCAATTCTTACAGGCAGGTGGTGCCTGTTATTGTGCAGATTTTTTGCTCACATGCAATTTGCTGGTGACTAATGTTCTTCTTTGTTCCAATGTCACCATTTAACTTCTTTGCTGGCTAACATCTACATCGACAAAATGACATCCCTCACCTTCCATTAATTAATTATAGTTGATGAATGTTACAGGATTGAACTCAGGTTCAGTTGGCATTGATCATTCAATTGAAATTGTAGTTGTTGGAACAGAAAATGTGTTACAGTGTGGACCCTGTGTGCAGCAGCCACGTAGAAAACTAGCAGTATCTGTTATGGTTACAATCAGGTCTTTCAAACAAGGAACATTTCCTATTAAGGGCTTGTTTGATTCATAGGAATTGCATAGGAATTGTGTAGGATTTAAATCCTATGGGAATTTTTCCTATGTAATTGTTTGATTCATAGGAACACATCCTATAGGAATCTTGTAGTGCAATTCCTATAGGAAAGAAACATTAGATCAAACCTCATGGAAAAATTCCTTTGCTACATCAAACATGATTCCTCTTCCCATAGGATTCAAGTTGGCATGACATCTCAATCCTATGTTTTTCCTATTCCTATACTTTTCCTATCCTATGAATCAAACAAGCCCTAAGTTAGGAAGATAGAGTTATCCTTCGGTCAGAAGTTTGTATTATGATCTGGTTTGTGGGTCAAGTCAGTTACCTATATAAACTTCTGTAGTGTAACTCCTCTTATCAACCAATTAGCAATTCAATCATTCAACTAAGCCTCAGCACACCGCTACCATGGCAGGAATTTGGCCTGCAGTGGCTAGATGAGGCGAGTGTCCTATTCCCTTACGCAGGCTGAATTATATCAATAATTAATTGCATCAGTTAAAGCAGTTCTGTAAGGTTTGTGTGGCTCACTTTTATGACCTTAACTGTCATGCTCAGTTCCAAATGTTGAATAGATATCTTGTTGTTGTGTAAAGTAACCTTCAAAAGTTGCGGGGGCATTGATCTTTGTCCTTGGTAAACACCTAAGCAAATACAATAGCTTATCTTCACCGACAAGGTTAATCAGCAGAATTTGACGTTTTTAGCTGTGTATCTAATGATTCTTCAGTAAGCAGTATTGTTTAAGTGAGATAGTATATCAACACAAAATAAAAAACATAATTATTCTAAATCATACGCCTTTTCTTTTATGGATGGTACTTGCATGCCATAAAAGTAATATAGCTAATGATGTTCATCAAACATTGCTCTTCTGATTCAGTATGTTTTAATTCCGTTATACAGGTTTCGCAAATTGAATCAGCGATCTCGGATATTCAGGGATGCTCCCTTCAGTTGTGCCAGCTTGCTAATTCTTTATTACCTTCTCTGACCGGCTGTGCTTGCATTTGTATTCAGGTAATGGAAAATCCACTCGAGCCTTTATCTAATATAGTTGGTTACTGATTTATTATTATTGGCATTGCTGTCTCTTCCGCATCCAGCTCATGCTTGTCGTCTGTGATTTTCTATTTCTTGTAGAAACTCGAGGACATAAATTATGAGCACATGTTTGATTTGGCAAAGGAGGTTGCAGTGGAGCTAACTGGGAGGGGGACACAAAGTCCTGTGAACCTGTCGATAGTATCAAGTTCATTAAGTCTGTCAACTAACCTTGAATTATACATGGAAGCTGTTTCCCTCGAGAATCTCAGAACAAGGGCAATGCGAAGTGATAACCGTAAAGAACTCGATCTAGTTGAGCAGATGATTCCAATGGTCAACTATATGCATGAGCGCCTTCTCAAGGAAACACAATTGCTTAACATCAACGGGGTGCCTATTCCTGCTGATTTTTGTTGCCCGCTTTCCCTGGAGCTGATGTCCGATCCTGTTATTTTAGCATCTGGTCAGACCTATGAGCGGGTTTATATCAAGTTGTGGCTGGATGAGGGTTTTACTATCTGCCCGAAGACACGCCAAAGACTTGCTCATTCTAATTTGATTCCTAACTATACTGTGAAAGCTTTGATATCTAACTGGTGTGAGTCACATGACATTAAGCTACCTGATCCTGTGAAATCCTTGAAGTTGAACTTCCCTTCAGCAGCCTCCTCCCTTCAAGATTTGAGCGCCACAGGTAACAGCCCTCTACATCCTAGTATTGCGGGTAGGGGCAACATTCCTGGGTCCCCAGAAGCTGATCTGTATATGAGAAGCTTGAATAGAGCATCTCCTCCCCACAGTGTGGTCCATCAGAACTCTAATGCACATGTGAACCGTACTGGTCATGAGGTCTCCACTAATCAGTCATCAGATTATGCAAATGGCTCTGTGCCAGATGTTGCAAGGCTATCTCTTGCAAGTTCTGAAGCAAGAGAGTCTAGTTTGGAAGAAAGACATGCTGGTTCTAATCTACAAACTTCAGAACAGTCTACAGAGGAAGCATCCCATCTGAACGGTGATTCGCAGGATCATCTAGGCAGTTCTTCGGTTAATGGCAGTCTTCCTAATAGCGGCCAGCTTGATGCGGAGGGTGATATCGACAATGGGATGATACGAGTTCCAAGTGATAGGACAAATTACAGTAGTGATGCATCTGGGGAGGTTGCTGATGGTGCGCCTTCTGCCTCTTCTGCCCCTCAAAGGGAAAATGTAATCCTGCCAAGATTGGGTGATGTCCGAAGAGGGCAATTTGTTCGGCGGCAACCATCTGACAGGGGATTCCCCAGAATAATATCTTCCTCATCCATGGATGCTCGGGGTGATCTTTCTGCCATTGAGAATCAGGTGCGCAAGCTAATTGATGATTTGAGAAGTGATTCCATAGAAGTTCTGAGATCAGCAACATTAGAGATTCGCCTTCTAGCTAAGCACAACATGGAGAACAGGATTGTCATTGCAAATTGTGGGGCTATAAACTTGTTGGTTGGTCTTCTTCATTCACCAGATGCCAAAATCCAAGAAAATGCAGTGACAGCCCTCCTCAATTTGTCGATCAATGATAACAATAAGATTGCCATTGCGAATGCAAATGCTGTTGACCCTCTCATCCATGTCCTGGAAACAGGGAACCCTGAAGCTAAAGAAAATTCAGCAGCTACTTTATTTAGTCTCTCAGTTATTGAAGAAAATAAAGTGAGGATTGGACGATCTGGTGCTGTCAAGCCTCTGGTAGACTTGCTCGGAAATGGGACCCCACGAGGAAAGAAAGATGCTGCTACTGCATTGTTTAATTTATCCATACTTCACGAGAACAAGGGTCGCATTGTGCAAGCTGATGCTGTAAAGCACCTTGTTGACCTTATGGATCCTGCCGCAGGAATGGTCGACAAAGCTGTAGCTGTCTTGGCAAATCTTGCTACAATACCAGAAGGGAGGACTGCCATTGGGCAGGCACGTGGTATTCCAGCCCTTGTTGAAGTTGTCGAACTGGGTTCAGCGAGAGGGAAGGAAAACGCTGCCGCAGCATTGCTTCAGCTATGCACAAACAGCAACAGATTTTGCAGCATAGTTCTCCAAGAGGGTGCTGTGCCCCCTCTAGTTGCACTGTCGCAGTCAGGAACACCGCGAGCAAGAGAAAAGGTATGCCACTTACTATAAAGAAACTACAAGTAGAAGAAAAATACTTGCAAATCGTTTTGCTAAGAATTTGAATTTGCTGCAGGCACAGGCTCTTCTCAGCTATTTCCGCAGCCAAAGACATGGGAGCTCAGCGAGGAGATGATCTTACAATAACTTTTTGTAGTGTACATTAAGGCATTTCCCCGGGTTTCTCAAGTGGCGGTTATTGTTGTTGACTGGCGCCTGGCGCCGTGTACTGTTTATAGTCAGATTGATATTGTGCCCATCATCTCATGGTACTGGTGGGTGTGGGTGGGTTGTGGTGGCCGTTGTTGTTGAGATGGTGTACTTTTCGGGTTTTTAAATTTTTTTGTATAGCTTATCCATTGGTGTCTATTCCGCTGAGATTTTGTTTTGTACATGCTGTTAGCTGATTCACACCGTGATTTATTGCCTGCATTATTTAACATTTTCTGTTGTGAGATAACTTCCTGAAGTGTCTGGTCTTGTGATTTTTAACTAGAGCAGTGTTGCACTGGTGCCCTGTGATAGAATATAAACCAGCTATTGCTAGCTCCTCTAGGAGAACCTAGCTCAACTCTGCTAGGTGAACTTTGTGATGCCAAAATTTTGGTACGCCATTGGCGTACCCTCGAAAAAAAATTGTGGTGCCTGATAGTTGGCAATGTAGCATTGTGCAATTCAGTAGTTTACCTCATTATGCAAAGTGAAATTTGCTCTATCAATTTTCTACCTTTGTGACTGCATATACTGTTCTTTTTTAGAGAAAAACAAGTGATATGTTGCCTGTGTTACTGTTCTCTCTCATATGGTCCAGCGAGCGAGTCTGACTGACCGATGGATGCCAATATGTGCTGGCTGCGATGTTGATTTCGAGTACTCCCTCCGTCCAGAAATAACTGACTTGTATTTGTCTAGATTCACATGTATCTAGACATGTTTTATTGTATAGATACATGCGAATCTAGACAAATCCAATTGTACCACAAATATGAGTTGTTCGCTTCGTCCCGTTAACATTCGAGTAGTGGTAAATTCCTTCCAATTCTTGATGATTCGGAAACATTTACTCTAAAAATTAGCCCATATCAACGCTTGGCTAACATTTGAAGCAAACTATACTATAATTTGATTTTGGCCACCAACTTATGTGGCATTTTGGGTTCACATCATTGGTAAGGAGATATGTATAAGTACTGTATATTTTTTTTGAACTAAAGAGATGAGATTGACTGCTCTGAAGTTAGATGTAGTTCTAGGCTCGTTGCATGGACCGTCCATGTTGGGACGGAGTAGTAGCAAACATAGAGTAATGTGGTGCCAACGCAGATGGTAGGCATGTTTGACCTTGACTGAACGTACTCCATTACGTAGGGAGTACTGAGCAAACTTGAATATCTTGAATCAGCAGGTCCAACAGTTCCATTACGTAGTAGAGACATGTGGCTGGCACAAATGTGACCAGGCTTTTCTCAACATACATTAATAAATGCGACAATTTTGATGAAATTTCCTTAAACACTAGATCAGTAAATCCTCAAGAATACATACACAAATAAACAAACAAAGCTTCCAAGGCCCTTCAGAAGATCTCAATCTGCACGTCGGGGTAGTCTTCAGGCAAAAAGTTCTTCAGGGCACATTGCCTGCCTATTCTTATATCAACATCTGACCCTGCCCAGTATCCAGAGACACGATCATATGCCGTCACCCTCGGTTCTATGGACATCCCCCTTAGAGCCACCGCGTTGTCAAGGATGTACAGTACCAGCTCGAGCTGACCATTTACACCAATAAATCCTGAAACCTCAACCTGCTCAAGATGACGGTGGGTGCATGGCTGAACGTCCCAGTAAGCTTCAGGTACATTGAAAAACCCCGTCGACATATGTGGAAGCATCTGGAAACGTAAAGGTTGTTGAAAGTTAGATAACAACACAATCAACATTAAAGATTGAAACTTAAAGTTATCCTCAGTTTTTGTTCATTGATTCGAATTACAGTTCCATGTAGTTGGAATTGGATCTAGTAAAAGAAGTGCATCACAAACTATGGCAAATTTAAATGTGACAATCATCAATCAGCTCGAGTTTGCCTCAAAAGATAAAACAAGAGACAATGCACCAGAGGAACAGAGACACTTACGTTTAACTCGAGCCTTTGCAGAAGGGGGGCCACCTCTAGAAGACTCGCTAAACGAAGAATCCCATTTCTGTTTCTCGAGTCACCCAGAATACTTACAGTCACCTCCAGTTTAATCAAATGAGTGTACTTCATCAGGCATTTTGAAAATCCAAACACCTAAAAGGTCACCAAATCGGCATTTAGTTCACATACATGGAAACAAAACATGCATGCATATCACCACGAGCTGGTCAGCCAAGTACCTCAGTATTTATGCAAGTGTTCACAGACAATGTCTCCACATGAGACAGGGACTTTGGAAGTTCAGTGAAGACATGTTCAAGAGTGTCATCATACCCCATGAGCGTCACAGTGGCTTGTGTTAACTTCATGGATTCACTTAGTGTAATGGGTATGGCCTCACCCGAATAGTCAAATTTTGCCAGATTAGGAGCACTGAATTCCATACCCTGCGGCAGACACTCCCGAACAGATAAATAACTTAGTCGGCATAGTGGTTGCTGCACTTTCAAATCAGGCATCGGGCAACAACGACTCAAGCGCAAACACTCCAATGCATTGCACTTGGACAACAGCAGCTCAAAATTTCCTCCCAACATGTAAACACACTGGAGATCCAGCACCCTAAGGTTCACAAAGCCATCAAAACCGTCGGGTGGCTTCAAAGACACACAGACAAGCTGAAGCATCTCGATGTAAGATGCATCCTGACTGCTAAACAGACGAGACGGCATGGTGTATGTTTCCTCCCAAGACCTCGCAGAACCCTTGTGTAGCACAGGGAGCAAATTAATAGAAATTATAAACGCCTTGGAATCAAGCGCGAAATTGAGCCATGGATCCAGATATTTCGCGTGCCTTGCGTCAAAAGTAAACGCGATTTTAAATCTCCTTAGTCTCGTACCATTGTGAGATTCCAAGATAGCATTGACACGCCTGATGAACCTGTGCCTTCTACGCCTGCTCCTGCTGCCGGGCTCACGGTTCAGGATCGTAGGACTGTCGAAGCATAGATCAGGATGGCATGCCCACAGTCGACTCCAGTTTGTCGCCACTGAACTGGTCCTGACAGCATCCTTCAGTGTCAACCTTGATACTATGTCATGCATAATACCCTGGATGGGGTCAACATAGAAAAACATTAGTATACAAGTTGGAACAATAAAGAAAACTAATTCCAAATTTTATGTCCCTGGGCCTACCTCAGGGAGACTATCGATGAAAGCCTCAGATCTGCTTCTTTTAGCAGTACATTTGACCGGTGACGACACAGTTGACCTCCCTTTTGCAGGGTGTTTGCATCTGCTAGGCATTTTTTCGCATGAGCTGGTGCTGCAGACTGAATTGACAAATTAAAATTATGGTCAGTACCTAATCATACTGAAATTGGTACGATGATAGAAATTTTCGAAACAGAGAGCAGAAGGAGAAGACAAAAAATCAGTCCTTTCTTTTGGGGAGAAGTAAAGATCGAGCGATCTGTGTGGTAAGTTGAGCACTAGGGATACAATTACTGATACAATTTCATATCCTACTAGGTATATCAAATTATCAATCCATCAACTGATTTCACTAGTTCCATCCCAATCACTGTAATCTTACCTGCTGTTAATTAGTGCCGGCCGGTGGCGGAGACGGTGGGAGGAGCCTAGATCGGCGATTTGGTGAACCCGAATTGACGCCTACCCTGTCTTCGGAGCTGCGGAGATTATATGGTTCCCCCCGACCGGTTTGGATGCGGACACGGTGTCAGCTTAGGGCCTAGGAGGCTAGGAAAATTTGCAGCGCCGCTGCGCCCCGCAGAGGATCCTCGCGCTGATTCGCCGGGCGGGGATGGACCGACGGAGCAAAAGCCGGCGGCAATAGCCATGCCCGGTCGTGGAGCAGAACACGGTCGGGTCAAACCCCAATAAGAGCTGATACCGCGTCCCGGCCCGCACCGGTACAGCAAAATAACCGTGCGGTACAAGACCGAAAAAATAGTTTTTCTAGATACCGCATATCGTACCGCAATCTAATTTTTTTTGCGGCTCTCAGTATATCGTTCTTCGTGTCTCACACATTTTCGGTTTCGTCTGGTTCTTTTGCCGCTCCCCGCAAACGCTTCTCAGTGGAGGCGCGATGAAGATTCACGACTCCCATCAGGATTTTTCCTCGACCGTTTTCCCACTGCCACTGTCCCGTACGAATTCCCCTGTTTCCGGCCACTGCGTGACGGCGTCACCCCGCGTTGTCGCCCGCTGCACGCCACCATTGTTCTGGAGTGGTCGCCGTGTCGTCCGCCGTCGTCTCCGCGCTACCCAACGCAGCGCCACCACGGACGCCATCGCCGCTTGATCTACGGCAGAATTGTTGCGCCGCCCGTCCGACCACCTGCCAATCAACCGCCTATACGCCGGATCTGCTATGTCGCCGTCCGAGCCGGTAAACCATATTTCTGCCATATCGTTTTGTCTACAAATTCGAAATTTCTTAGATTTAGGATCTGTGCAGCGGCGATTTTGTAGATGAGTTCGTCGTGGAGTGAGTCCTGGTATTCTGCGATGAGTTCTTCTGTTGATCAAAGTTTCTGGCATAGGCAGTACATTGGCCATCACCGAGATGCAACAATCGTGCTTGAAGCTGTAGCCTCGCAGGATCTGTGGATATGGCATTGGGTTCTCTGAATGACATCAACGTTTTGCAGAGATCTCATTTGTTTTCGAAGCTAGCGAATGAAGAACAACCGGCCTGCAACTACAAGATCAATGGCCGTGAGTACACCATGGGATACTATCTCACAGATGGCATCTATCCACAATAGGCAACATTTGTGAAAACAATAAGTAAACCCCAAAACCCCCAAGAAGCTCATTTTTTCACTTGTCAAGAAGCAGCCCGCAAAGACATTGAGAGAGCTTTTGGTGTTCTTCAAGCTAGGTTTGCAATTGTCCGAGGGCCTGCTCGTTACTGGCAAAAGAAACACCTGAACAACATCATGACAACATGTGTAATTCTTCACAACATGATTGTTGAGGATGAGAGGGACAAGAGGCTGCCCTTGGAGTATGACAATATTGGTTGCCGTGTCAACCTAGAAGAAACCCTGACAAGATATAAGCATTCCTTAAAACCTATCGGCAGATTGAAAATAGAACTCAACATTCCAATGTAAAGTGAGTGGAGTTGAAATTGATATGAGTGGGCTTAGTGAAAGCTCCACCCACATGAATGAGGGAGAGGTAGGGGCACCCACCATGGCCGACAAGCCATGGCCATGGGGCTGCACCCCACCCCCTATAAAAGGAGCCCCATGGCTCCTCTCCTCTTGCACTACCTCCTCGTGAAGGTTCTCTCTCCACTCTAGCAATTCCCCATGGCTTCGGATTAGCGAAGTACATGTTCTCGGTGTTTCTTTGGAACGGATCTGCTGCTTCCGCTACTTTGCTGGAGCGAGGGACGGAGGTTGTCGGGGTCCTGAACATGTGTGCGATCACGAATGCACCGCTGCTTTGCGGTGCTGGACTTGCTGGTGCTGGACCTGCTGGACTTATTGGACTTCCTCACGATCGTGAGATCGGGAAGTGAACAACTACATCATTCACGAGTACAATCTCATAACGCTTTGTCGCTCTTCAAGAGTATGTTCTCTATGGATATAATCCATCTGTTGATTGTATCTAGGTACATAAATCTTGGTTCTTAGTTGTTTACATCGTAGGATTTTTTGTTTTCTATGCTGCAAACCCAACAGTGGGATGCAGTATCTGCTAAAGATGCTCTAAGGCCTTGGCCCTGCGTTAAATTAATAACGCTGAAAACGGCAGATACAGAGTGCGATTACAAACAGCCCATAGGCCATCGGGATTACAAGCAAGTAAAAGATTAACAACATAAGCACAACTTGGAACACCTGAGCCACTACTTGACATCGAGAGCACCAGAGAGGCTGAGGTCAAGGAGGACACCCCACAAACCAACACCTGCGCCAACCAGACACACCTAGGCCCATCCTCTGCCGTCTTCGCCTCTGGAGAAGGGACCCCTTGTCCCTCGCCCTGGATCGGAAGGCATAGAACCGTCGGGAGGCGATGAAGTTCCCCCAAGAACATGACGACACCACGGGACCAAGGTAGCCGGGGAGAAGACGAGGCCACCGGGATGATGCAACGAGACCACCACCACCAAAGACACCTCGGCACCGAGACGAGGCTGCTGGACGAAGGAACCCCAAATAAGAAATGACCACAGATAAGCAACCATCCCTCGCTGTTGGACATGACGATCATAGCGAGGTCGCACGCCGGCCAAGCACCGCTGCTGCCGTAGAGGGGAACCCTTCCCCCTCTCGCCCAGGCTCGAGGGCGTCAACCCACCAGTATGCAGGGGCCTTGGAGCAGCAAAGCATCAGGCTAGGTACCTGCCAGACACATGGGCAATCATCGCCGAACAAGAAGTGTCGCCACAACCACCAGCAAACATAGGACTCAAGCATCTCACTGCAGTCCCCAAGACGACGCCTTCTAGAAGGGGAATGACGAGCGCTGCCGCCACCGTCCGAGCAGGGAACCAGGTGAAAGGGAAATGGACGTCGCCTAGAGGGGGCTGAATAGGCGTTTTAATTTTTTTACGATTTAGGCTCTAATAAATGGAGAATAAAACTTAGCGTTTAATTTATCAAGCCAAAACCTATATCCACTAGGTTCACTAAGTGCACCAACAACCTATGCTAAGCAAGACAAGCAACAAGGTGATAGCAAGATAATATACTTTAAGCACGATGGCTATCACAATGTAAATTGCATAAGTAAAGGGCTCGGTTGAGAGATAATCGATGGACGCGAAGACGATGATTTGTTTTCCGAAGTTCACTTCCAAAGAAGCTACGTCTCTGTTGGAGAGGTGCGGGGGCGCAATGTACTTCGAACGCCACAAGTGGCTCACCTCAAGGTGTGGTGGCTCGATGCTCACTCAACTGAAGGAAATATGCCCTGAGAGGCAATAATAAAGTTGTTATTATGTATTCCTTGTATATGATAGATGTTTATTTTGCATACTATAACTGTATTGATAGGAAACGTCAATACATGTGTGTTTAATAAACAAAAAGGGTTCCTAGTTATGCCTCTCTTTAAGACTAGCTCGTCGATTAACAAGATAATCAAAGTTTCCTGATCATGGACATTGGATGTTGTTAATAATGAGGTCACAACATTTGTGAAATGATTTGATGAACATTCATCCGAAGTATAGCATTACGATTATGTCATTATGTTTACATTTTTATAACATCATACGAAGTAATCTTTATCCTTAGACCATGAGATCATGTTAATTGCTAACACCGGAAGAGTATCTTGATAACATCAAACGTCACACCGTAACAGGGTGATTATAAAGGTGGGTTCAGTGCTACGAAGGTGTTATGTTGAGGCTCATGGATCAAGAGTGGAATTTGTCAATCCCGATGACGTATAGATATACTCTAGGCCCTCTCGGTGATATCACATTAAGATAGCTTGCAAGCAAGTGATGTGATCACTAGAATGTTATATCACGGGAACGAGAAAAGAGTGCATGTCGGTAACGAGATCAAACTAGATATTAGGATACCGATGATCGAATCTCAAACATGTATTATATCATGAGACAAAGGGATTAAGTTACTAGCGTTAAAGGTTCTCACGATCACAGAAGTCATCGTTGAATGTGCAGGAGTCAGTATGGATCTCCAGGTCCCGCTTCTGATTATTGATCTGAGAGGAGTCTCAATTATGTCTGCATTATTCGCGAACCGTAGGGTGACACACTTAAGGGTTGCCGGACACCATTTAAGAGCACATATGTTTCAAACAAAAGTTTTACAAAGCGCAGGAAATGTTTCGATAGAAACCGGAATTGTTTCGGATGAAATTGCAGAAAGTGGTTCTGCATGTGATATTGAAATGTTGCAAGGGTTTTATGTGAATGTTTGTTAATTAAAGTAATTAACAAAATTCTGAATCTCTACTACTTATAAAGGCAAAAACAAGAACTTTCTTAGAGACACCCATCAACCGTATGTACACATCTCACAAGCATCCGATAGGTACACTTAATCTAATCTAACGACTCATGTTAGCCTACAGATCCTCTTTGGTGCACTTAGCGATTAATTATGACGGACACCTGCGTTGCCGGACGGAAACTCTCTCCCCCCTGTATCGCTTCCCTTACAAAAAAAAAACTGATCACGCCCCATTATCGCGCCTGATATCCAGGGACCATCGCCACCCACGATCGCTACCCACAGACGGCGCCATCGCCGCCTAACTGGAACTCGACGGAAGGGACCGTAGTTGCTGCCCTAAGTGCCTTCTTTGACGCCACCCTCACTTCGTCATCACCGTCTTCCTGGATCGCTTGATGGACGGCGCCGTCGAATCCTTCGACGGCACCCTCCTGTTCTGACTGGAACTCGACGGAAGGGGCCATAATACTGACCTAAGTGCCTTCTTCAACGCCATCCTCACTTCGCCATCATCGTCTTCCTGGATCGCTTGACGGACGGCACCCTAGCCTCTACCCTCGACTCCTTCGACGACACCCTCCCGTTCTCCATCATCGCCTAGCGGACGGCAGCGACACCCTCACCGTTGGCATCACCGCCTTCCTAGAGCGCCTCACGGAGGGCTCCCTAGCCACTGCCCTCGACACCTTCTTGGACGGCACCCTCGCTATCGCCGTCATCACAACTGGTACGCACAAAAACCTAAATGAACAGGCACAGGTTTTGATCAGTGATGTCTTCTAATTAAAGTAGGAGTAGTACATTTTTGAATAATGATAATTGTGAATAAGGGACATAACCATGCATGTTCAAAATAAGGAAGGATTGTATCTTATCATATAATATTATTCACAATAACGTGACTTCCATAATTTTCAAACATGTCCGCATGACCCGGCTGTTCTGAATAGGATACACCTTTGTACATAACTCTACTACTGTCGTTTAATTTTTGTCATGCTTCATGCTACCAACGACGCCATTGAAAGAAAGCAGTTTACAAATGTAAGGAACAGTAAAAAAGGAAATAAGAGAATTGAACATAACTTCCATTTGTCTTCCAATCTACATTTACATAATTACCTTGGCTTCTTACTACCGAGAACATCCTTCAACCATGAAACAAGTAAGATGTAGACAAACATGGGTTCAGAAAAATTTCAGAAAGGAACATGACAAGAGGGTTCTACATATTTACATATAAGATCGGAATAGCTCAAATCAGACATGCTGAATGGACAAGCCTGCAGGGTGCCCTACCAGATCATTGACACAAAAATATCTTTATATCCTGCTGAATGGGGTGTAGGCCTTTCAATTCACTTTATAAGCTGCACTTAAGGTGGCGTTTAGAAGCTACATATTTCTTTATAGCAAACTTAGAGAACTTCTGTTATTGCTTTTCTAGGTTCTTTTACAATTAATGACATGATATTCATAAGGTATGTCGGCTCCCAATCGGTCGGGGTCATGCTCCCCATTTCAGGATATAAGCAACACCTGCCCCTTGGGTAATTATCAGCAACACCGTTTTACTAAGCAATATTGATGTTTTTTTACTAAGCAATATTGCTGCTTTCATTTAAGTTCAGAAAAACAAACAAGAAAAAATCCTTTACGACCACAAACATTGCAAATGGGTGATTCAATTCTAGCCATTATACTTTCTCTTATATGAATAGAAACTAAGCCTATTGCATTCTCTTATATGTGGACTAAGCAAATAGAGGTCAAGTCATCCACGAGAATAAAAAAGGTAACAATCTTTGCTTCACACCTCAAGTAAGAGTGGAACAAGCAAATAGAGGTCAAGTCATCGACCAGAATAAAAAAGGCAGTCACTTACCTTTAGTTTATACATCCACCATATATTTGAGTAAACCAGATGAGTTAATGACATCAATCTCTAATAACTATAAATAGGGTCAAATGTATGAAAAATTATAGAAATTCATAGAGGAATGGCAACCAGGTGCAGAAGAGAAACCACTTATGCTACATATTGGTATTTCTATATTATTATTTATGTTGATTCTCACAACCAGAAAGACCAAAGTTGCAGAACCACATATCTAGCCATTATGCTTTTAAAAATACTAAATATGCTTTCAGTGGATACTTTCTTTGTTATCTTCCACCAGTGAAATAAAGGCATTCATGAAAAAACACTAAAGCTATGGTATGTATACACACAACTTCCATGCTCTATTGCTTTGAAACTTTGATAAAGTTTATACTACCTTAATCCGGCGGCACGACTCATCTGGCTCAACTACAAACCAGTTTTGTTGCTCAATTGTGAATCCCCATAAGCTACGATTGCCTTCAAAAAAAATAAAGCATGTAATGCTATGTATATAAGATTTCTTCAGTGCTACACACAAACTGTTGAATAACTCTTAATTTTGCTTTATTGGCCAGTATCTAGCATCAGGCTTTGGGGATGGGTCATGGTACACACATGAAAGCAAGTCTGCAGCAATACAAGAGCATAATTGCTTGGGCATCAACGTATGTAATTCGAATCAAATGGCCACTACAAGCTATGGTTTAATGATGTATTATAGGCAAGAAACTATGATGCTCACATGCCCCCCTAGAACTTCAGTTATTCATTAAAATCACCTAAACAAGAATGAAAATGGGCTATGCATAACAACAACGTCGTTTCATGATTGTTGGAAGATTAGCAATAGGTTCAGACACCCATCTGAATATTCCACACATCCGAACAAGCCAAGCAGAATAGATAACACATTAAACATAAATTGAAACATGCTAGAGCATTAGGATTGATCCATGATTGATTTAAGTCAATGGAATTACCTGTATGTAAGCTTTAGTAGGGGGGCAAGAGATGGGAACCGCCGGTGGCCATCGGAGTTGGGGAGCTGGGGAGGGAGTGGGGGGATTAGACTTCAGAGGAGGAGGAGTTGGGTCCGTCGTACCGAAGAGCAGCGCCTGAGGCAAGGCTGTGACAATAAGACTGTACACAGAGCCATCGAACGCCGGCGGCGGTGGCCGTGACCGCGGACCTAATGGAGACGATTCCCGCCCCTCCACCTCCATTGGTGCCTCCCACTGGGGTAACTGGCGTCCTGGACGAGAGCAAGGCGACGTGATCGTCCAGTGCCCAAAGGCAGGAGCGGGAGGAGGAGGACGCGGGGCATGAGACCTCGGGATGGAACAGGGGTGCGCACGCACGGGTGGAGGCGGGGTCGCGCTGGAACTGCAGCGGCACGAGATGGCAGGCTGCGCTGACGGTCGACGCCAGCGGCGGGAAGGCCGGTCTTCGGCGGTGGGGGAGCGGCGATCCAGTCGCCGGAGGTGAGGGAGACGAAAGGAGGAAGTGGATGGGATGAGTGAGCTTTTTTGGGGTCATGGATGAGAGTGAGGCTGTGCGGCCAGCAAGGTGGCC
The DNA here is from genome assembly GCA_916181665.1 of Avena sativa. Lineage (NCBI taxonomy): Eukaryota > Viridiplantae > Streptophyta > Magnoliopsida > Poales > Poaceae > Avena > Avena sativa. The sequence goes on from OV702296.1 coordinate 414,865,787, forward strand.
ACGTACGCATTTTTGCAGTCTCACTTCTCATTTGTTTATGTGGTCAACCTCTCAGGTAATGTGCAGAGGAGTAACAATACACGATCAAAAAAAAGTAAGCAGATTGTGTTAGCGATTTGCAAAAAAGCATATTATGTTACTCTCTCCGAGCCAAATTAGTTTCTGGTTTGTCTAGATTCGAATGTATTTAGACTTGTTTTTTCTAGATACATTTGAATCTAGATAAAATCAAGTCAACTAATTTGGATCGGAGGAAATAGTCATGTGTGAAATTTCTTGGTACCCTTTTATTTTTCTATGGTAGGAGCAGCACAAAAAATTACATAAATTTCAAGAAAACAATATCAATTGATGAGTCTGGAGTTCCTTTTCTTCTCCCTCCGATCCATATTAATGTTGATCTTCGCTAAAAAAGAAATAAGATCTAAAATAAATATTTTTTTAAAACAAAATAAATGTTTTATTTAGATTATTAGATGTGCGTTGCACGTGCACGTTTACTTGTAAAATAAATAAAAGAGTTTTATTAAATTGAGAGTTGCATTTAATTTGGTGGAAATTAAATACATGTGAGTGGGATTTTGGGTGGAGGCCATGTTTATGTGAGTGGAGGTTCACCACATGAATGAAGGAGGGGAGGAGTCCCCCCTCATGCGCCGGCTATGGGAGGGGAGGGGTCTCCCTCCCTCCTATATAAAGCCCCCCTCTCCCCTCTCACAAACCACACCTCCTCGTGAAGGATCTCTCTCCCCTCTAGATATTTCCCTATGGTCTCGGATTAGCGAGATACATGTTTCCGGTGGCCTTGTGTCTGGAAGGAGTTGCTGCTTCCGCTGATTCGCTAGAGCGAGGAAGTGGAGGTTGTCCGGTGGCTTGAACATGTGTGCGAGGACGGATGCGCTGCTGATTTGCGGCGCTCGGACTTCCACACGATCTTGAGATCGGCAAGCGTACGACTACATCAACCACGAGTTCCTACTCGTTAACAAAAATCGTTGTCTTCGAGGGTAAGTTCTCCATGGATGTATGTCCACCCGTTGCTCTGTATCTAGTAGATAGATCTTGGCGTATAGTTCTCATCATAGGAATTTTTTTATTTTCTATGCTACGGACCCAACATTGGTATTAGAGTCTGATCTATGCGTAGGTGCTTTGCACGGGTAGTACACATATGTTTATATGTGGGCGATGATGATCATGTTATTGCATCTTCTATGTATTTTGGATATTGGTGGCATAGTGGGATGAAGCGGCCCAAACCAACCTTACATGTCATCGTACATGAGACCGGTTCCACGACTGACATGCAACTAGTTTTGCATAAGTGGCTAGCGGGTGTTTGTCTCTCCTACTATAGTAAATATCTGATTTACAACGAGTTGCTAATAACTTGGTTATCCTCGTTTGTGGTTCATGTTCGTAGGTAAGACCGGTTCTATCTCCGAAAGCCCTAAGCCACGTAAAACTTGCAATTGATAAATTAGAGGCGTCTACTTTAGATCGTTGCTGGGCTAGTGTCTTGATATGGTATTGTTGTAAGTAGATGTATGATAGATACTCTTACAACACACTTAACGTGTAAGTTCCATAGACCTTGGCCTGAATGATAGAGATCATACCACGATGCAAATGATACAGATCAAATGCATGGACCATATCATCTCACTTTACACATTAGATGTTAGCATCTTATACTGCTAGCTTGGCGCTTTTGGTAGCATTGTAAGATGATCCCTCATTTAGATATCAAGATAAAATGTGTTCTTCCTTCAGTATGCACCATTCTATGGATCGTGTTTCGAGACATCACGTGATGATCGGGTGTACTCGACTCCGCGCTTTCATACAACGGGTGTAAGACAGTTTTACACACGCGGAATACTAAGGTTCTTACTTGACGAGCCTAGCATGTACATACATGGCCTCGAAACACGGAACGAAAGTTTAAGCATGAGTCATATAGTTGATATGATGCTCATATTGATGCTCACCTTTGAGGCTACACCGACTCACGTGATGATCGGACTTGGTGTAGTGGATTTGGTTCATGTAATCACCAAAAGACATGAGGGATGTCGTTTTTGAGTGGGAGTTCATTAGTAATTTGGATTAGTTGAACTCAATCTATCATAAACTTAGTCTAAATAAACTTTACAAATTCTGTTGTAGATGGCACCACCTGCTTTTAATTTCAATGTGTTCATGGAGAAAGAGAAGCTTGCTGCGAATGGTAGCAACTTCACCAACTGGGCTATGAATTTGAGGATTCTCCTCACTGCTGCACAAAAGCAATATGTGCTAGAGGCGCCGCTAGGCCCCCCACCAGCTCCTGATGCCCCTGACGAGGAAAAGAATGTCTATATAACTCGTCAGGAGGACCACAACTTAGTTCATTGCGGAATACTGTATGGGCTAGAGCCAGAACTTCGAAAGCGTTTCGAAAATGGCAATGTCTTTGATACCATGGGAGAATTGAAAATGATTTTCGATACCCATGCTGCCGTAGAGAGTTATAATGCTTCTGAAAAGTTCTTTAGCTGCATGATGGAAGAGAACAACTCCGTTAGTGAGCACGTACTCAAAATGTCTAGGTATGCCAATAAGCTTGTGTCCTTGGGAATAACGATTCCCATTGACTTAGGCATACATCGTGTTCTCCAATCTCTGCCACCTAGCTACAAGAGCTTCGTGATAAACTATAATATGCAGGGCATGAAGAAGTCTCTTCCCGAGCTTCTGTCAATGCTTAAGACTGCAGAAGTGGAGATTAGGAAAGAACATCAAGTGTTGATGATCAATAAGACCACCGGTTTCAAGAAGGACAAGAAAGGCAAGCAGAAGGGAAAGAAGGACGGCAAATCTGTTGACGCACCTGAAAAGAAACCCCGATCTGGCCCTAAGTCTGATACCGAGTGCTACTATTGCAAGGGGACTAGCCATTGGAAGCGCAACTGTCCCAAGTATTTGGCGGACAAGAAGGCTGGCAAGGCAAACAAAGGTATATGTGATATACATGTTATTGATGTGTACTTGACTAGTACTCGCAGTAGCACCTGGGTATTTGATACGGGATCGGTTGCTAATATATGTAACTCGATTCAGGGGCTGCGGAACAAGCGACAGCTAGCAAGGGATGAGGTCACGATGCGGGTCGGCAATGGATCAAGAGTTGATGTGATCGTCGTCGGAACGCTACCTCTCCATATGCCGTCGGGATTAGTGATAAATCTAAATAATTGTTATTTTGTGCCTGCACTGAGCATGAACATTGTATTCGGATCGTGTTTGATGCGAAGTGGTTATTCCTTTAAATCTGAAAACAATGGTTGTTCGATTTATATGGATAATATCTTTTATGGTCATGCACCTGTGTTGAATGGTTTATTTCTATTGGATCTCGATAGTAGTATTATGCATATTCATTGTGTTAATGCTAAAAGGGTTAAACTTGATGATGATATATCTACATATATGTGGCACTGCCGTCTAGGTCATATTGGCGATAAACGCATGAAGAAACTCCATTCTGATGGACTTTTGGAATCACTTGAATTTGAATCATTTGATACATGTGAGCCATGTCTTATGGGCAACATGACTAGAACGCCGTTTTCCGGTTCAATGGAACGGGCGACAGATTTATTGGAAATCATACATACTGATGTGTGTGGACCAATGAGTGTGTCGACGCGAGGTGGATATCGTTATTTTGTTACTTTCACAGATGATTTGAGTAGATATAGGTATATCTATTTGATGAAACATAAGTGTGAAACTTTTGAAAAGTTCAAGGAATTTCAGAATGAAGTGGAAAATCATCGTAAAACAAAGATCAAATTTCTATGGTCCGACCATGGAGGAGAGTATCTTAGTTACGAGTTTAGCACACATATGAAAAAATTGTGGAATAGTTTCACAACTCACGCCTGCCGGAACACCACAACGTAATGGTGTGTCGGAACGTCATAATCGTACTTTATTAGATATGGTTCGATCTATGGTGTCTCTGACTGACTTGCCACTGTCATTTTGGGGTTATGCACTGGAAACCGCTGCATTCACTTTAAATCGGTGATATGTCCATTTTGCATCACTATTCTATGTCTTAATTCACTATTATTCATTGATATATTTCGTATTCAGAGGTGATACTTATGTTATTTCATCTGTTTTTGCATGGTTGATGCCTTTTGGAGCATGGACCGCTGCAGTCAGGATTCTGATGGAAAAGGTGTTGTTTGGAGGCAAAATTCGCGAAGATCAGAAAATCCGGGAAAATATAAGGAAAATTCTATTTTTCCAAAAGACTCAAGATGCCAGAAGATGGAGTGGAGGTGGGCCACAGGGGGCCCACAGCACCCCATGGCGCGGGCAGGCCTAGGCCGCGCCAGGGAGTGGTGTGGCCAGCCTGGCCCACTCCAGCCTCTCCCCTCTAGCGTATATCTTCCTCCCGAAACCCTAAGACTCGGGGAGCGACCATAGAAAGATTCCGTCGCCTCTGCGGGGCGGAAAACACCGAGAGAGAAAGATCTCTCCGGCAGACAGATTTCTGCCAGGGGAATTCCTTCCCGAAGAGGGGAGATCATCGCCATCAACACCACCATCAAGCTGGACTTCATCAGGATCATCATCACCACCATCATCACCATCAACATCCTCATCATCATCTCCATATTGCTGTAACAATTGCGTTGAATCTTCCATAGTTCATAGGGGAAACTTTCTCGGTGTTGATTGCTCTTTGTAGTTGATGCTATTGAGTGAACCATTGAATTATTGTTTATGTTCAGATTGTTATACATCATTATTCCATCTCTGATCATGATCCATATGATGTCTTGTGAGTAGTTTGTTTTGTTCTTGAGGACATGGGAGAAGTCTTGTTGTTAGTAGTGGAGTTGTGTTGAGAAAGATTCAATAGATTGTTATTTAAGTTGTGGTGTACTTCTTCTAGTGGTGTCATGTGAACGTCGACTACATGACACTTCACCTATATGGGCCTAGGGGAATGCATTGTGTATTTGGCTACTAATCGTAGGGGTTGCCGGAGTGACAGAAACCTGAACCCCTGTTAGGAAACCATTGCACAAGGGACGTAAGGGTCTTAGAGTTTAAAGCTATGGTTAGGTTTTACCTTAATTACTTTCTTGTACTTACGGATGTTTGCAAGGGGTATAATCACAAGTATGTATTAATTCTTGGATATGACGGTACATTAGCACAGGTTCACCCACACAACACTTAGCAAGCTAGAGAAGATTAATCGACTATATGAAGCGAAAGCACTTGATAGTATTCCCATGTGTCCTCGAGAACGTTTGGTCATCTATAGAAATACAACCGGCTTGTCCTTTGCTGCATAAAGGATTGGGCCACTTGCTGCATTCATTCCTACTGTTTTTTATTTACTCGTACTTTGTTTACTTGCTTTATCAAAAACCCATAAACATCCGTTTGCTAAGTATTTGCAGAGAATTCCTGATCCATACCACTAGCCAGCACCTTCTTCTCCTCGTTGGGTTCGACACTCTTACTTATCTAAAATACTACGATACACCCCCTATACTTGTGGGTCATCAAGACTATTTTCTGGCGTTGTTGCCGGGAAGTGAAGCGCTATTGGAGAGTGGAACTGGTAAAGGAAACTTCTACTGTGAGTATTGTTTACTTCAGCTAGTTGCTTTATTTTCGTTATGGATAATTCTCTGAGTTTCTTATTTGGTAATGCTACTACCACTGCTAAGGTAGTAGATAAGCCACCACCTGCTGATAAAGATGTTTTCAAAATACCTACAAGAATTATTGATCGTGTTATGGATAACTACTATGTTGGGGATGGAACTGTCCATCCCGGTGATCATTTACTCTTTATACACGAATTATGCGGGTTGTTCAAGTGTGCAGGTATTACTACAGATCAAGTTAAGAAGAAGTTATTCTCATTATCGCTAAAAGGAAGAGCTGAGGAATGGTATAAGCTGCTGAAGAATGGTCAAGCTTTGGAATGGGAGGAAATAGTGCCTCTCTTTTATTCAACGTTTTATCCTCCTAGTGAGATTCATAAAGATTGGAATCAAATATATAACTTTTGGCCTCTTGATGGAGAGAGTACAGCTCAAGCTTGGGGGAGATTGAAGTTACTAATGCTCAAATGTCCCATTCATGAGCTCCCCAACAATATTATTATCAATAACTTTTATGCAAGGCTCCCTCTACATGACAAGGATTTATTGGATGCTTCTTGTGCTGGATCATTCACTCGCATGGAAGAAGAAGTTAAATGGGACCTTCTAGACCGTATTCAAGACAATGCTGAAGCTTGGGAGAATGACAAAGGTAGAAAGTCAGGTATAAATTATGATTATGAATGCATTGAATCTTTTATGGGAACTGATGATTTTCAAAATATTAAAAATGCTTATGGTCTAGACTCTCAAGCTATTGCTTCTTATTTTAAGGCCTTTGCTTCTTATATTGAAGTGCCTAGAAAGAAGTGGAATAAGTATCATGAACCTTATAAAGATATTTCTAAGAGTGTTCCTGCAAGAAATACTGAAGTTTATACTGCTAGTCATGTTTTACCTAAACCTTATATTGAGAAAATGCCTTTCCCAGTTAAGGTAAAGGAACATTCTATGATAGCTAGTATGGTTAATGAAAGTATGAGTAAGGCTGCTGAACCTGATAAACAAATGATTGATAAACCTATTGTAGCAAATGTGAAAGACTTTGTTGCTAAATATGAAAAAGAGGGACACACTATCCTTTGTAAGGATACCTCTAATATTGTTTCACATAGTAGTGTTATGAGAGCTAGTATTCCTATGTTTTCTGTTAGAATAAGTGATCATTGCTATGATGGTCCTTGTGATAGCTATATTGTTAAGTTTATGCATGATGCTGAAAGTTACTATGAAAGAGGGAAAGTGTTTTTATGTATCTCAATAATATCAAATTTCCCCGTTTTATGCTGAAAGTTTTTATGTTGCACTTCTTTTGCCTTCTATTGCAAGTTGCCTTTGGTTTCAATAACTTGTTTGTTTACAAAATCCCCTTGCATAGGAAGTGGGTTAGACTTAAATGTGTGTGTTTTTGCTTCTTAATGCTCTCTTTCACTTCAATTCATATCCCTATGAGAGCTTCCTCAAAATTATCATGCCCATCTTAATGGCTATAAAGAAAGAGCTTTCTGGGAGACAACCCAATTTTTTTTTGCTTTCAGTTTTTTTTTGAGTCTTGGAAGTTATTACTTCGGTAATAACCGCTCCTTATCCAGTTTTTTTTGGTTTTTGTGTCAATATCAACCTCTAATGAGAGAGAAGTAAGATTTGGGGAAGTTGCTGTCCTGAAACAGATTTTTGTGCTTCACCGTAAAAATTCGTGAGAGACCTCTGTTTGTCGGATTGAGCTGTAATGTTTTGTGCTTCTGCCCCAGGTTGTTATTTAACTTTCGTTAGTTTTGCACTTTTTGATTTGAGCAACAGAAGATTTTCTAAAAAATTGATCTTGACCTGCTGGTCTGTTTTGACAGATTTAGCTAATCTTGCATTTACTTCTTTATTCAATTTCCTTTTTGAATTCTTTTTGGGTTTTCAGAAGGAGTTGCTACAGTAGCTTTTGTTTTGATGGTTTTCAGTTGAAGTTGGACTCAAAAGGTTTTATCACTTCACTTATACTAATGTTGCTAATAAGAACTGTGTGAAGTTTTGTGTGAAAGAAATTTCCAGGAAGTGGAGATCATGGTGTAACAAGGAAGAGAAAGGTTTTATGACTCAAGTAATAAGTATATGAAGATGAAGATATCGATGATATTCAAGTGATGACTCCGGAAGGATCCACTCAATACCAAATTGTAGCATCCCAATTGTCTAACAATTGCAATGCTACTAGCCTAGTCTATATAATGCTACCTTCCTATATATAATTGTTGCATCATAATTATATCATGCTCATGTCATCATGCCTCCTTGCATTTGAGCATCATATAAAACCCTTTTCATTTGGTTATTATCTCATATGCATCATTAATTGTTTTTGCCTCTTGATATTGTATTTGGTTATTAATATATTGTTTAATGCCCAAGTTGAGTTGGGGGCATATCTTTTATTCCACTCCTCCACCTTGTCTTTCACCACCTTATAATTCCACCATTCCATTATCCATGAGCTTGCATTTGTTTTTCTTTTGGTATTTAATCTAGCTCATGGGAGATAGGATGGATTTACTTCTTCTATTCTTTTGCTTGGCTTTATCCCACTTTTGGGAATGCATAGGAATAATGCCATGTAAATATTATTGTTTTCACAAGATTAAGCATGGCATTAACTGTTTTGCATGGGCCATGCAAGTACCACCTTTTTCTAGCCTTTTGGTTTTATTTGAATCTTTGAGTGGATCTTCCCCATATCCCTCTCTACCCCTTAGGCTTGATCTTGCTTGATGCATGCAAGCATCTAACACCCCATCACCATATCCATCCATATCTCACCACCTTTTCTTCTCTTCTCTCTTTTGACTATATCTTGCTTGAGCTTGTCATGATCATGCTTGATCTTGTCAAAAGAGAACCACTCCATCTAATCTCTCTCTCTAAAACCTAAACCATACACTCCTCTCTCCTCTCTCTTTACCATCCTCTCTAACCACACCACCCCATCTAAACCAAACCCTAGCCACCATATCACCCCCTCTCAGCCTCTCTCTTCTCTCTACCTAGCTGGCCCCACCTGGTTCCTCACCCTGGCCCACCTAGCTACCCCAACCCTGGTACCAAGCCTAACCCGAGCCATACCCCTCTCTCCAAACCCTAACCCGAGGCTCCCCCAACCTATCCCGAGCCTCCCCTCTCCTCTCTCCTTCTCTTCTCTCTGCCTGGCGTGCCCCCACCCGAGCCTACCTCTTTGGACGCTCTCTGGCCCCACCTGGAAGCCCCTGCCCATGCCTGCCCTGCCCTACCCTGCCCGAGCACGTGAGGAGAGGAGGAAGAAAAGGTGGCCGAGCCACCTTTTTCCCTTCACCACCTCCCCACGGCATCTCCCTCTCCCTCTCTGCTTTATCTCCTACCTCACGTCTTCCTGCCTCTCCCAGATCCGCCCTAGAGCTTGCCTCTCCTCTCCTGCCCCTGCAGCCACATCTCCACCATTGATCACCAACCATACCGTCGGCCTCCTCTCGACTACACCGTACCAGGCGGCGGGCGCGGCGTCCAGGTGTCGAGGAAGAACGAGTCGACCACCTGCACCGCCCCTGTTCCCGCAGACGTGAAGGAGGAGCCCCAGGTTGATCTGCACGCCGACGCGTTCCGCCGGAACCCTAGCTACACCCGGTCTCTGCCTCGGCGACGACCGCTTCTCCTCTGCCCGATCCGACCGCACCAACAACCTCCCGGTGAGCCCATAAGCCTCCCTGACACCTCCTTCCTCGTCGTTGCATCCTGTTCGCGTTGGACCGCTTGTCGAGCACCCTCGGTGCACCGGCGAGCGCGTACGTCTGCTCGCTCAGCGCGTCGCGGAACCTCATCTAGCCGCGCAGCCGTTCCCCAGCAACAACGCCAGACCACCGCAGTGGCTGCCGCCTCCGCGCGCGCACGCCAGGTCCCGGGATCGAATCCCGCGCGCCGCGCCCCGCGCCCTGTCGAGCACCGTTTTGTCGTCAGACATTCAGAGAAGAAGCACAGTGCGAGCCGTGTCGTTTTACAGAAAACCCCCTCTTTTGCTTTTCGCTCTACCCGCGGTACCTCGTGGGCCACCAGTCAGCCTCCCCGACCTTTTGCAAAGACCCCCCGTAGTATCTTAGCCTCAACCCGCGGTCCGGTACCCCCTCCTGCCAGCCACGTCGGTATTCCCCTCTGTCACGTGGACCCCTGTGACCCTGGCCCCACCTGTCGGCCTCTGTGGCTGGCAGCAGCCGCGGTGAGGAACCCCTTTCTGTGCGCTGTTTTGCCAGTTCAGCTTGGCCCCACTTGTCACTGACTGTGGCTAAGTCTGGGCCGAGTAACAAAAGGATTTCTCTGTTTCCTGTTTTGATTTAAACCTTTTTCAAATTAATTCAAATTCAAATTTAAATATGTTTTCAAATAACTTTTCAAATACAATTCCATATAATACAAATAATATATATTTTCAAATCAGAAAAATGTGATGAATTCAAATATGCCATTCAAAATATATTTTGGACACTTAAAATTTCAAGTTGATTTAAATTACAATAAAATGCCCTTTTTCCTTAATAAATTAATAACTTTTGTTTTATAAGTCCAAATTTAACAAATGATATGTCTAAAATGTTTAGCTCGACGAGACCTTTCTGTTTATGCATTCCTTTATCTGTTTTGCAGCATGCATCATATAAATATAAAGTATACAACAACTAATATGAGGATAAAATGGGGCCAAAACTCAATAAAATGATTTATTATGGTATTCCACACCTCACCCATGCCATGCTACTTTATTGCCATGCAAATCGTGCATCATTCATCATGGCATGATTGTTTGCTTGTCGCATTTTATTCATATGCTTGTGCACTTTATTTATGTTGGCCCTTGTTTGTTTGGTTCTTCTTCGAATAGACGCTGAGCAGGGGATATATCAAGAAACCCAGGAGCACTACCCAGATCCTTCTCTCGCTTCAACTGAGCTGCCAGGCAAGCACTACCACATGCTTGCATACATATAGTACCTATTGCCTCTATCTTATTCCTGCATCATTGAGTCGCGATTGCATTAATCTGAATCCCAAGTATTGCATAGCCTTTACTTTTAAACCCCACCGAAGCTTGTTCCTCCATCCCATGAGCCATTACTACAGGAGTTGTTTGAGCCATGCGAGTCGTAGCACAGCATGTGTAGGGTATGTGAGTGTCTGATGGATAATGAGGTACCTAAACAACTTAACCTGAGTAGTAGTGGGATAACTAATGAAAGTGGCACCGGTGAGCCATATTTGCTATTTGGTTTTTCAGGCTCACTTGTGTCCCGTAGGACCCCGAGTACTTGATTCCTGTTCCTTGAATATTCGCGCTATCCACATCCGGGAGGCTTATGAACCCCCCTGAGCCAGAGCTTGATTCATTCTTATTTCTTGGGGCCACAAACTAGTTTGAGGTTTTATTTACTATCCTATACTTATGCCATGCTTTACTGCTTTATTTAAATTGTGCGAGGTACTGCACCTGTACTGTTTAGGACCGTGACCCGTTTTCGCTGTATCGACAAGCCCAGTCACACTTTCGGGTTCCCAGTCGTTTACAGCCGGCCCCACAAACCTTGAGTCCGTCTCGTAGCCGGCCAGCTTTGTTGCGGGTAGCTTAATGGGGTGGCCCCCTGAAATATTTCTGAATCCTGTGATCGCTTTGTCGTGACTGCCTCGTTGGGTTTTGATTTGGTTTTTCCGAGGTTGATCGAGTGTGTGTTGCTATTTGTGCACCCCTGCAGGGTAAAACTTTCTGAAAGCCGTGTCCGCGGTTATGGACGACTTGGAGCACAGTTTCTCGATCATAGACAACTATAACTAAAGTACCGCTTTTAATTTGACTAAGTACCTGACTAGTAAATAGTGCAATACTCATGGAATGGATAATAAAACTGCCAACGGATGGGGGGGTTGTTCGTCCGCTTCCTCGTCGGTAAGCGAGGAGGAGGATGGATCTGTTAATATTACCGTTATAACTGTAGTTATTAATTCACGGACATCCGTCTATCTTTGGTTAGGCGGATGATTTAGCGAGTATCTATAGAATTGTTAGGGTTTATCTTTTGCTGCAATTGCGTCACCCCAGGTTGTGTCCCCTTTAGAGGCATAAAGACTTGCTGAGTACCCCTAGGGTCTCACACGATAAATTGTTTGATTCAGATGCACAGGTAAGCTCGCAAGATGGATACTGGGTGGAGGAGACGGACGATGCGGGCAACGATCATTCGGTGTAGAGATTCCGGGAACGGGGATCCGTGAGATCTGTGGGCGGGATGTGTTTATTTATGGGGCATCTTATGCCGATTTGCTTCTTATCCGTACTCGGATCTGGTTTTCCGCTTCCGCTTGATGCTCTGATGTTTGATGTATGAAGAGATATCCTAAACTATTATATCTATCTAGGATATTTGGATCTTGCCGTATGGCGTTGCTATATTTCCTTTCTTTTTAGATGGAATGACTCTGAGAACCATTGTATGGTGGCTTGCATACATACTCATTTGTGTATGTAGTTGATCCCTTCGCCTGCCGATTACGCCGCCCGTTCTTGTCCCGATGTTCGGAAATGGTTAGGACGGCCGAAAGGTCTACCTGTGAGTGGCATTTGGGCCCCATCGTACTATTTTAACCATTTCCGCTCATCCAGGCTTGTAACTAGGAGCGTAATTCACCGAGGTAGTTACAATTGGTATCAGAGCCATCCCGCCCTTCAGGGTCTCAGCCAAATGGTCGTTGTCAATCTAGCAAATATTTTGGGTAGCTATGTATACTAGGGAAAAACAAAACGTGAGAGTAGGACTGCTTCCACTTTTCTTCTTACCCACCCACCACCCTTTTTCTGGTAAGGAAGTGTAACGTTTTCAATCCTCTTCTTAAAATTCAAACTAGGATTCACGTGTTCTGGGTTTCCGTAGTACCATAGAAAGTGTGTGTGTGTGTGTGTAATTCCTTGTCTATCTGTTGCATCCAGTTTGTTATCATAATCTGCCTTTGGTTATCAACTGTTGGTACATTCCATACTGACAGGCTTTTGAAAACCGGCGCGATCTATCTGACTCCTTGTTAACCGGTGCCATCTTCTTAAGGGTGTCCTTCCTTCTAGCAACTCCACATTCTGTGAAATCATCAGTTGCTAATCTCTACCTGATAAGTGATTTTTCGCATCTATTGGTATTTTAATGCCGAAAAATGCGGAAATTTTTTCTTTGATATATCTGTGCTTCCACACTCCTTTTCAGTCGTGTGTGAAACATTATCTATCTCCTTTTTATCAGCATGTCCATGCTAACTCATTCTTTTGTCACCGGCGCTTAATCCTGAAGTTTATTTCATCTTCAATTCTCTTGGGCTAATTACATAACAGGTGTCGATCCAATGCCGGTGATTGTAATTGGGTTCTCGGCATAGCTATATGACACTTATCATGAGTGGAATATGGAAAATGCTATCAACTCTATCCTCCAAATGGTGACGGTTATCTCCTGTGATTTTGAGTACACCGTGATCATATCTATGCATATTCAAGCATCTTTGGCAATCCGGAGTTTCTCAAGGCACTACGGCGGTCTATCATCCGTCCATCATGCTGCACATCTTTTTGAACCCCATATCTGCACAATTCTCCTGGATACGAGGGAATTGCATCTTTTCGTCTCTGATAGCTTTGCTTAAGGTATGAGCTATCATCGGTTCTTAACCAAGATCTCTTTATCTTTGTAACCGGTGATCCGATCGACAATGTGAACCAGGTGACATCTCTTTTTCTTCCGAAGGACCAGATAATCTATTCTTCCAGTGCATCTTCTTCAACACGAACCCGTGCTCTTAATATTGATCTTTCTAAGAGCGTTGAGCTCAGAAAGTGTTTCGAGCATTTGTTCGTTTCTCCCGCCTCTTGAACTTGATATTCTGGGTATATCCTGTTAATCCATGGTGGTATATGTTGATAATATGCTTGCCTATTCCATATCAACGGAAGAACATGGAAGATCATCTATGTCTTTTTCTCTCAAGCTTCGTGAGCACTGCCTGTGTGCAAAGTTCCCAAAGTGAGAATTCTGACTTTTTTAAGTCACCTATCTCGGCCACGTCCTTCTGCTAAATACATTGCTTCAATTCTGGAATTGGCAATCCATTGTTAATTCCATCCTCCATCTTCAACCAATCCGGAGTTGTTCCTTGTTGGCAAGTTATCATCGTCGTTCCGCCGAAGATTTCCTCAAGACTGCTAAATCTCCCTCAATCATTTCAAGAAGAACATGGAGTTCTTTCACCTCAGTCTCGTCAAGTAATCTCTTGAAACCTTCTCGCTCTATCGTCTGTGCTCAATCCACCGGAGGCCATGAAGACTTTTCAGATCTTTCGTAATCCTTCTGTTCAAGTTGGGGTTATCTTTTTCTTTATCTGTGGAATCTTGCAGTTGTTCTCCGTAATCTTCCTTCATATCTTTCCGGTGGCTTGGTACTTCCGACATGACGACAACATCATCACCCACATCTATCTTGGATCCGGTGAATCGTTTGCATCTATCCTTGTTTTCTAACGAAGTTCCATGAGTTTTTGTCAATACCTTCAGTCTGTTTCGGTAGTTGGGTTGCATGGTTTTCTTATTCATGTGCGGAGTAATGCTTTGAGTGCGGGATGGAGTAGCTACCATACCACTACTCTTATCATTCGCTCTTGTACATTGAATTGGTGAATTAATGTGATTTCACTCATTCCACGGAGGTTAGAAGTGGCCTTTATCCCTTGATACTTTTACTTCCGTATTTGTTTTTCCGGAGTGCTCTCTCGAAGAAAGTAATCAATAATCTCTTGTTGGTGGTCTGTCTATTCTAGCTGGAGCAAAATCATCAATTATCTGGTGGAAACAAACGCAAACTCTTTTCTGTCCTCGTCATTCTACCGATGCTCGACATCCCCAAACAAGATGGAAGGAAACTATATCTCTTTGTTTCATCAATTCTTTTTCTGTGGTATAGCCAATTATGGTTGATGCCATCAGCCACAAATCTATTGCGTTAGCCTCAAGGCTAAAGAAAGCAATAAGTATCTCTACAATACACTCCAGATCCTCCATATCCTTTGCTTCTCGGGATTCCACCATGATCTGGCTTCACATCCGTCTCTGGAAGTTATATCCGCGCACCTCAATTGCGTGATCCTTGGTTCTTACCGGCGCAACAAGAATCTAATCCGACGATGTCTAACTAAATCTTTCTGTTGATATCAAGGGACTCTATTGTTTGAAGGCAATATTGTTTCCGAACTTCATTTCTTAAATCCGAGAGAATATACGATGCTATTGTCATAGTGGTTTAAAACCTCTCCAACCTAGTCTTCCGGCGACACAAAGATTCATCCTCTCTCGTATCAGTAAATCTTTAATCTTAATGATGTGTCTTTCTTTATCCATGATACATCATCTTGTCCTTTCTTTCACAAGTGGTTCTATTCTTTTATCATGTTTCTTGAGAAAACTGAAGCTATGTCCATCCTATCCTTCTTGTCTCACGACAATCCTTCAATTCTTCTAACCCGTTGTTTCTCAAGCAAAACGCAAGACTCGCAACAAGTCTAGCAAGTTTTGCAAGGTGTAGTGGTCGCACCATTCCGTTGTTCATCAACTTGAGAACGTGAGGGTAACCTTCGTTCAAACACCCGCCTCTCCTTGTGTTGTTTTCTTTTTCCTAGGAATCTCGAGGCGAGATTCTTGTTTAGTGGGGGAGAGTTGTAGCATCCCAATTGTCTAACAATTGCAATGCTACTAGCCTAGTCTATATAATGCTACCTTCCTATATATAATTGTTGCATCATAATTATATCATGCTCATGTCATCATGCCTCCTTGCATTTGAGCATCATATAAAACCCTTTTCATTTGGTTATTATCTCATATGCATCATTAATTGTTTTTGCCTCTTGATATTGTATTTGGTTATTAATATATTGTTTAATGCCCAAGTTGAGTTGGGGGCATATCTTTTATTCCACTCCTCCACCTTGTCTTTCACCACCTTATAATTCCACCATTCCATTATCCATGAGCTTGCATTTGTTTTTCTTTTGGTATTTAATCTAGCTCATGGGAGATAGGATGGATTTACTTCTTCTATTCTTTTGCTTGGCTTTATCCCACTTTTGGGAATGCATAGGAATAATGCCATGTAAATATTATTGTTTTCACAAGATTAAGCATGGCATTAACTGTTTTGCATGGGCCATGCAAGTACCACCTTTTTCTAGCCTTTTGGTTTTATTTGAATCTTTGAGTGGATCTTCCCCATATCCCTCTCTACCCCTTAGGCTTGATCTTGCTTGATGCATGCAAGCATCTAACACCCCATCACCATATCCATCCATATCTCACCACCTTTTCTTCTCTTCTCTCTTTTGACTATATCTTGCTTGAGCTTGTCATGATCATGCTTGATCTTGTCAAAAGAGAACCACTCCATCTAATCTCTCTCTCTCTAAAACCTAAACCATACACTCCTCTCTCCTCTCTCTTTACCATCCTCTCTAACCACACCACCCCATCTAAACCAAACCCTAGCCACCATATCACCCCCTCTCGGCCTCTCTCTTCTCTCTACCTAGCTGGCCCCACCTAGCTACCCCAACCCTGGTACCAAGCCTAACCCGAGCCATACCCCTCTCTCCAAACCCTAACCCGAGGCTCCCCCAACCTATCCCGAGCCTCCCCTCTCCTCTCTCCTTCTCTTCTCTCTGCCTAGCGTGCCCCCACCCGAGCCTACCTCTTTGGACGCTCTCTGGCCCCACCTGGAAGCCCCTGCCCGTGCCTGCCCTGCCCTACCCTGCCCGAGCACGTGAGGAGAGGAGGAAGAAAAGGTGGCCGAGCCACCTTTTTCCCTTTACCACCTCCCCACGGCATCTCCCTCTCCCTCTCTGCTTTATCTCCTACCTCACGTCTTCCTGCCTCTCCCAGATCCGCCCTAGAGCTTGCCTCTCCTCTCCTGCCCCTGCAGCCACCTCTCCACCATCGATCACCAACCATACCGTCGGCCTCCTCTCGACTACACCGTACCAGGCGGCGGGCGCGGCGTCCAGGTGTCGAGGAAGAACGAGTCGACCACCTGCACCGCCCCTGTTCCCGCAGACGTGAAGGAGGATCCGCAGGTTGATCTGCACGCCGACGCGTTCTGCCGGAACCCTAGCTACACCCGGTCTCTGCCTCGGCGACGACAGCTTCTCCTCTGCCCGATCCGACCGCACCAACAACCTACCGGTGAGCCCACGAGCCTCCCTGACACCTCCTTCCTCGCCGTTGCATCCTGTTCATGTCGGACCGCTTGTCGAGCACCCTCGGTGCACCGGTGAGCGCGTACGTCTGCTCGCTCAGCGCGTCGCGGAACCTCATCTAGCCGCGCAGCCGTTCCCCAGCAACAACGCCAGACCACCGCAGTGGCTGCCGCCTCCACGCGCGCACGCCAGGTCCCCGGATCGAATCCCGCGCGCCGCGCCCCGCGCCTTGTCGAGCACCGTTTTGTCGTCAGACATTCAGAGAAGAAGCACAGTGCGAGCCGTGTCGTTTTACAGAAAACCCCCTCTTTTGCTTTTCGCTCTACTCGCGGTACCTCGTGGGCCACCAGTCAGCCTCCCCGGCCTTTTGCAAAGACCCCCCGTAGTATCTTAGCCTCAACCCGCGGTCCGGTACCCCCTCCTGCCAGCCACGTCGGTATTCCCCTTTGTCACGTGGACCCCTGTGGCCCTGGCCCCACCTGTCGACCTTTGTGGCTGGCAGCAGCCGCGGTGAGGAACCCCTTTCTGTGCGCTGTTTCACCAGTTCAGCTTGGCCCCACTTGTCACTGACTGTGGCTAAGTCTGGGCCGAGTAACAAAAGGATTTCTCTGTTTCCTGTTTTGATTTAAACCTTTTTCAAATTATTTCAAATTCAAATTTAAATCTGTTTTCAAATAACTTTTCAAATACAATTCCATATAATACAAATAATATATGTTTTCAAATCAGAAAAATGTGAGGAATTCAAATATGCCATTCAAAATATATTTTGGACACTTACAATTTCAAGTTGATTTAAATTACAATAAAATGCCCTTTTTCCTTAATAAATGAATAACTTTTGTTTTATAAGTCCAAATTTAACAAATGATATGTCTAAAATGTTTAGCTCGACGAGACCTTTCTGTTTATGCATTCCTTTATCTGTTTTGCAGCATGCATCATATAAATATAAAGTATACAGCAACTAATATGAGGATAAAATGGGGCCAAAACTCAATAAAATGATTTATTCTGGTATTCCACACCTCACCCATGCCATGCTACTTTATTGCCATGCAAATCGTGCATCATTCATCATGGCATGATTGTTTGCTTGTCGCATTTTATTCATATGCTTGTGCACTTTATTTATGTTGGCCCTTGTTTGTTTGGTTCTTCTTCGAATAGACGCTGAGCAGGGGATATATCAAGAAACCCAGGAGCACTACCCAGATCCTTCTCTCGCTTCAACTGAGCTGCCAGGCAAGCACTACCACATGCTTGCATACATATAGTACCTATTGCCTCTATCTTATTCTTGCATCATTGAGTCGCAATTGCATTAATCTGAATCCCAAGTATTGCATAGCCTTTACTTTTAAACCCCACCGAAGCTTGTTCCTCCATCCCATGAGCCATTACTACAGGAGTTGTTTGAGCCATGCGAGTCGTAGAACAGCATGTGTAGGGTATGTGAGTGTCTGATGGATAATGAGGTACCTAAACAACTTAACCTGAGTAGTAGTGGGATAACTAATGAAAGTGGCACCGGTGAGCCATATTTGCTATTTGGTTTTTCAGGCTCACTTGTGTCCCATAGGACCCCGAGTACTTGATTCCTGTTCCTTGAATATTTGCGCTATCCACATCCGGGAGGCTTATGAACCCCCTGAGCCAGAGCTTGATTCATTCTTATTTCTTGGGGCCACAAACTAGTTTGAGGTTTTATTTACTATCCTGTACTTATGCCATGCTTTACTGCTTTATTTAAATTGTGCGAGGTACTGCACCTGTACTGTTTAGGACCGTGACCCGTTTTCGCTGTATCGACAAGCCCAGTCACACTTTCGGGTTCCCAGTCGTTTACAGCCGGCCCCACAAACCTTGAGTCCGTCTCGTAGCCGGCCAGCTTCGTTGCGGGTAGCTTAATGGGGTGGCCCCCTGAAATATTTCTGAATCCTGTGATCGCTTTGTCGTGACTGCCTCGTTGGGTTTTGATTTGGTTTTTCTGAGGTTGATCGAGTGTGTGTTGCTATTTGTGCACCCCTGCAGGGTAAAACTTTCTGAAAGCCGTGTCCGCGGTTATGGACGACTTGGAGCACAGTTTCTCGATCATAGACAACTATAACTAAAGTACCGCTTTTAATTTGACTAAGTACCTGACTAGTAAATAGTGCAATACTCATGGAATGGATAATAAAACTGCCAACGGATGGGGGGGTTGTTCGTCCGCTTCCTCGTCGGTAAGCGAGGAGGAGGATGGATCTGTTAATATTACCGTTATAACTGTAGTTATTAATTCACGGACATCCGTCTATCTTTGGTTAGGCGGATGATTTAGCGAGTATCTATAGAATTGTTAGGGTTTATCTTTTGCTGCAATTGCGTCACCCCAGGTTGTGTCCCCTTTAGAGGCATAAAGACTTGCTGAGTACCCCTAGGGTCTCACACGATAAATTGTTTGATTCAGATGCACAGGTAAGCTCGCAAGATGGATACTGGGTGGAGGAGACGACGATGCGGGCAACGATCATTTGGTGTAGAGATTCCGGGAACGGGGATCCGTGAGATCTGTGGGCGGGATGTGTTTATTTATGGGGCATCTTATGCCGATTTGCTTCTTATCCGTACTCGGATCTGGTTTTCCGCTTCCGCTTGATGCTCTGATGTTTGATGTATGAGGAGATATCCTAAACTATTATATCTATCTAGGATATTTGGATCTTGTCGTATGACGTTGCTATATTTCCTTTCTTTTTAGATGGAATGACTCTGAGAACCATTGTATGGTGGCTTGCATACATACTCATTTGTGTATGTAGTTGATCCCTTCGCCTGCCGATTACGCCGCCCGTTCTTGTCCCGATGTTCGGAAATGGTTAGGACGGCCGAAAGGTCTACCTGTGAGTGGCATTTGGGCCCCACCGTACTATTTTAACCATTTCCGCTCATCCAGGCTTGTAACTAGGAGCGTAATTCACCGAGGTAGTTACACCAATTCAGAGACCTGCAGAGTCCGTTTCCATCTAGGTAACAGTTCTGGTAAGAAAAGTTCCGCAAAAATACAATCCATCTATATTTTTGCAGTTTTCAGTCAATAAGGAAAGTTTCGAAGCGAAAAAGGGACGGAACCGGAGCCGGGGTAGCCCACACCACCCTGTGGCGCGGTCCCACCCCTGGCCGTGCCACCAGGTGGTGAGGCCACCCAGGACTCCGCCTCCGACTCGTTTTCTCTGAGTACCTTCCTTTTGATATGAAACTTCGTAATATATAACCCCCCGGATCCCCCGAGGTCCATATATTGTGTTTTCGTCGTGTTTTTGTTTCGATCTGTTTCTGCCAGGACATACTCTTTGAAAGCTTAGAAGCACAATGGTGTCCGCCAAGGATAAAGGGAAGGAGCCCATGGAGGAAGACCTCCAAGAACCCGAGAAGGAGAAGGAGATCAAGAGTGAAGGTGAAGAGGAGCAAGGCCAACGTCCGCATATCGGCACCACCATTGCAAGCATTGGAGTGATGAAACCTGCCAAGATTAGAAAGACTGCACGGATGCAGACTAGAGGGAAAGCTTCTCGTCACAGTTTGGCTCCACGGTCACTTCCTCCACACACCAAGAATCCTTTCCATACCCTTATCCATGAGCATCAATACCAGAATATGCCCAAGGAGAAATTACCCTCCAATTGGGATTTGCCTCATTCTAGCCATGCAGGAAAAGAAGACTTCAAGGAGGAAGAGTGGGGAAAGAATAGCAAGAGCTAGAATTCTAAACCCGACATGATCATGAGCCGCATTGAGCAAAACTCGCAGCTTATTCGTAATCTCACCTTCGAGATTGAGGACTTGGGGAAACTGATCAGAGAGCTCATCGAGAGGATACCACCACCACCTAAGGAGTAATTCGTCATCAGGTTTGGCATCCCCTTGGTTTGTTCCAAGCTTGGGGGAGTGCCGCGGTATCACATCACTATCTTCTATCTTTTTACCTTTTTAGTAGAGCCATATCATGAATAGAGGAGTTATTATGTAGTATGGTTTGCATTATGGAAGTGTCCTCTCTCTCATTAGATATGTATCCCTTGGTGTGAGTTTCCGTTATGGAATATTAATGAGAAGTTCTATCATTCACTCTTTTGCTTAGCTTATGTTAGTTTTCAATTCGTGGTTATATGATTGATCTTGTTGTTAGTATTGGTATCACTTTTGGATCATTGAGTTAATTTAGTTGGTTTTGGCAAACCTGGCTCGGTCAGTAGCAACATCCCTTTTGAGAGTTGAAAAGAAAAGGATAGAAGTACTCGAGAGAAAAAATAATTTCATCATCTTTCTTTCTTGATTTGCTCACAAGTCTAGTATTCTCTAGTTAAGATCTTTTGTGCTTCTAAGGAAGATTGCATGTTTGTCTTTATCATTTGTATGTTTGTTTGTTTCCTTCAACTCTTGTACTTGCTATCCAGCCTTGCTAGCCAAAAACCTGTACTGAGAGGGAATTCTTCTCGTGCATCCACCTCCTTTAAACCAAAACCTTTGCCATTTGTGTCCACCATACCTACCTAGTAGCATTATTGCTATTCCAAGTAAATTCTTGTTTTATCTACCTCCCAAATTAAACTTGTTATGTGAAATTTAGCGATTAAAGCTCTCACGAACTTGATGGCACACCTTATTTTCTTGTATTTAATAAACTTGAACCATTGGGTCCTTCTTTGTTGCGTATATGCTTGCGTTTTATGAGTTGAAGTTAGCTGAACCATGTATCATGGGGACCGCTTTCAACACTTCATTGGGACTTGTACCTAGTTGATATCATGTTCTTTTGCTTATGGATCCCGGCGGTGTGAAATAAGAGTGGAACTTGTAAGATCATGGAGTTTATATGTGTGTTAGAGAAACGCCTGGGCCGCTAGCCTAAGCCATGCCTAATCATGGTGGAAACTAGCAGCATAACTATATTGAGCATTCTATGAAGCATCCTCAATAAAAACCTATGCAAATAGCAAATAAAAAGATCGCTGAGATGCTCACTGTCTGCTTGCCTTGTCATTTTGATTATGGGATAGTTCCTGTGTCTTGTGCAAGGGGTACCCCGTTGGCGGTTCTCAATGATACGCACATATTTACAATGACAAGAGCATGAGGATCGGTACTCATAAGTAAGGGGCATGAGATTTCAACTTATAACTTGTCAAGCATATCCTCTTAGTTGTGTCACTTTAACCTTAATCACCTAAAGATGCCTATGATAGGGGCAATGAGAGCTGAAAGCTAGTAAGTATCATAATTTTTGGGAGCTCTTTACGAGACTTGCAATCCCTGCTTCCCTCTGCGAAAGGCCCTTCTTTTACTTTGTAGTTGAGTCAGTAAACCTATTCCCTTCTATCTCAGCAAGTATTTTGAGTTGATGTGTTTCATTCATATGATGATTTATTCAATCATGTTTCTTATGTTCCTTGTTTTGCACATTGCTCTTATCTTGAAGTTTACTACTTTGAAAGCTTTCATTGAAAAACCAGCTATTTGTGAACTCCAGCAAATTATCAACTATTCTTCGACCAAGAGCTAAGTTTGCCTTTACCAATGATGATTTACTCTATGTATCTTTATTGTGTTTACTTTACTCATTGCAAGTTGAGTTGTATAATAGTGAGTTGTCTTCTATTATGATCTATGTATTTGATGAATGTGATGCTTCTTGTCCGTATTCTTTTATCGACTCTTCACTCCATAAACTTGAGGTCATGTTTATTGAGCTCAGTTTTGCTTGGGGACAAGCTAAGTCTAAGCTTGGGGGGGTTGATACCTCCATTTTGCATCACTATTCTATGTCTTAATTCACTATTACTCATTGATATATTTTGTATTGAGAGGTGATACTTATGTTATTTCATCTGTTTTTGCATGGTTGATGACTTTTGGAGCATGGACCGCTGCAGTCAGGATTCTGATGGAAAAGGTGCTGTTTGGAGGCAAAATTCACGAAGATCAGAAAATCCGGAAAAATATACGGAAAATTCTATTTTTCCAGAAGACTCAAGATGCCAGAAAATGGAGTGGAGGTGGGCCACATGGGGCCCACACCACCCCATGGCGCGGGTAGGCCTAGGCCGTGCCAGGGAGTGGTGTGGCCACCATGGCCCACTCCAGCCTCTCCCCTCTAGCGTATATCTTCCTCCCGAAACCCTAAGTCTCGGGGAGCGACCACAGAAAGATTCCGCCGCCTCTGCGGAGCGGAAAACACCGAGAGAGAAAGATCTCTCCGGCAGACAGATTTCTGCCGGGGGAATTCCTTCCCGAAGAGGGGAGATCGTCGCCATCAACACCACCATCAAGCTGGACTTCATCGGGATCATCATCACCACCATCATCACCATCAACACCCTCATCATCATCTCCATATTGCTGTAACAATTGCGTTGAATCTTGCATAGTTCATAGGGGAAACTTTCCCGGTGTTGATTACTCTTTGTAGTTGATGCTATTGAGTGAACCATTGAATTATTGTTTATGTTCAGATTGTTATACATCATTATTCCATCTCTGATCATGATCCATATGATGTCTTGTGAGTAGTTTGTTTTGTTCTTGAGGACATGGGGAAGTCTTGTTGTTAGTAGTGGAGTTGTGTTGAGAAAGATTCAATAGATTGTTATTTAAGTTGTGGTGTACTTCTTCTAGTGGTGTCATGTGAACGTCGACTACATGACACTTCACCTATATGGGCCTAGGGGAATGCATTGTGTATTTGGCTACTAATCGTAGGGGTTGCCGGAGTGACAGAAACCTGAACCCCCGTTAGGAAACCATTGCACAAGGGACGTAAGGGTCTTAGAGTTTAAAGCTGTGGTTAGGTTTTACCTTAATTACTTTCTTGTACTTACGGATGTTTGCAAGGGGTATAATCACAAGTATGTATTAATTCTTGGATAGGACGGTACATTAGCACAGGTTCACCCACACAACACTTAGCAAGCTAGAGAAGATTAATCGACTATATGAAGCGAAAGCACTTGATAGTATTCCCATGTGTCCTCGAGAACGTTTGGTCATCTATAGAAATACAACCGGCTTGTCCTTTGCTGCATAAAGGATTGGGCCACTTGCTGCATTTATTCCTAATGTCTTTTATTTACTCATACTTTGTTTACTTGCTTTATCAAAAACCCATAAACATCCGTTTGCTAAGTATTTGCAGAGAATTCCTGATCCATACCACTAGCCAACACCTTCTTCTCCTTGTTGGGTTCGACACTCTTACTTATCTAAAATACTACGATAAACCCCCTATACTTGTGGGTCATCAAGACTATTTTCTAGCGCTGTTGCCGGGGAGTGAAGTGCTATTGGAGAGTAGAACTGGTAAAGGAAACTTCTACTGTGAGTATTGTTTACTTCAGCTAGTTGCTTTATTTTCGTTATGGATAATTCTCTGGGTTTCTTATTTGGTAATGCTACTACCACTGCTAAGGTAGTAGATAAGCCACCACCTGCTGAGAAAGATGTTTTCAAAATACCTACAAGAATTATTGATCGTGTTATGGATAACTACTATGTTGGGGATGGAACTGTCCATCCCGGTGATCATTTACTCTTTATACACGAATTATGCGGGTTGTTCAAGTGTGCAGGTATTACTACAGATCAAGTTAAGAAGAAGTTATTCTCATTATCGCTAAAAGGAAGAGCTGAGGAATGGTATAAGCTGCTGAAGAATGGTCAAGCTCTGGAATGGGAGGAAATAGTGCCTCTCTTTTATTCAAAGTTTTATCCTCCTAGTGAGATTCATAAAGATCGGAATCAAATATATAACTTTTGGCCTCTTGATGGAGAGAGTACAGCTCAAGCTTGGGGGAGATTGAAGTTACTAATGCTCAAATGTCCCATTCATGAGCTCCCCAACAATATTATTATCAATGCTCAAAGTCTGGCTACGGCGGAAGAAAGAGAGATAATGGATAAGATCCCCTATGCCTCAGCCATAGGCTCTATAATGTACGCCATGCTATGTACAAGACCGGATGTGGCACTTGCTATTAGTTTGACTAGTAGGTACCAATCTGATCCAAGTTCGGAACACTGGATAGCGGTCAAGAATATCCTTAAGTACTTGAGAAGAACTAATGATATGTTTCTTGTATACGGAGGTGAAGAAGAGCTAGTCTCTAAGTGTTATGTCGATGCTAGCTTTGACACTGATCCGGATGACTCTAAGTATCAATCCGGATACGTATTTCTCTTGAACAGAGCAGCAGTTAGTTGGAGGAGCTCCAAACAACCTGTGGTGGCTGGATCAACGATGGAGGCGGAATATGTTGCTGCTTTAGAAGCGTCGCAGGAAGCGGTTTGGATGAAGGAGTTCATAACGGAACTAGGTGTGGTTCCTAGTGCATTGGACCCAATGGTGATCTATTGTGACAACAATGGAGCCATAGCCAACGCCAAGGAACCAAGGTCTCACAAGAATTCCAAGCATATTAAGCGCCGGTTTCACTCCATCCGCGAGCATGTCAAGGATGGAGATATAAAGATTTGTAAAGTGCACATGGACCTGAATGTAGCAAATCTATTGACTAAAGTTCTCCCTAGGGAAAAACATGATCAACACCAGAACTCCATGGGTGTTAGATTTATCACTATGTAAACTAGATTATTGTCTCTAGTGCAAGTGGGAGACTGAAGGAAATATGCCCTGAGAGGCAATAATAAAGTTGTTATTATGTATTCCTTGTATATGTAGATGTTTATTTTGCATGCTATAATTGTATTGATAGGAAACATCAATACATGTGTGTTTAATAAACAAAAAGGGTTCCTAGTTATGCCTCTCTTTAAGACTAGCTCGTTGATTAACAAGATGATCAAAGTTTCTTGATCATGGACATTGGATGTTGTTAATAACGAGGTCACAACATTTGTGAAATGATGTGATGAACATTCATCCGAAGTATAGCATTACGATCAAGTCATTATGTTTACATTGCTATAACATCATACGAAGTAATCTTTATCCTTAGACCATGAGATCATGTTAATTGCTAATACCGGACGAGTATCCGTAACAAGGTGATTATAAAGGTGGGTTCAGTGCTATGAAGGTGTTATGTTGAGGCTCATGGATCAAGAGTGGAATTTGTCAATCCCGATGACGGATAGATATACTCTAGGCCCTCTCAGTGATATCACATTAAGATAGCTTGCAAGCAAGTGATGTGATTACTAGAATGTTATATCACGGGAACGAGAAAAGAATGCATGTCGGTAACAAGATCAAACTAGATATTAGGATACCGATGATCAAATCTCGGACATGTATTATATCATGAGACAAAGGGATTAAGTTACTAGCGTTAAAGGTTCTCACGATCACAGAAGTCATCGTTGAATGTGCAGGAGTCGGTATGGATCTCCAGGTCCCGCTTCTGATTATTGATCTGAGAGGAGTCTCAATCATGTCTGCATTATTTGCGAACCGTAGTGTGACACAATTAAGGGTTCCCGGACACCATTTAGGAGCACATATGTTTCAGACAAAAGTTTTGCAAAGCGCAGGAAATGTTTCGATAGAAACAGGAATTGTTTCGATAGAAACCGGAATTGTTTCGGGTGAAATTGCAGAAAGTGGTATGCATGTGATATGGAAATGTTGCAAGGGGTTTTATGTGAATGTTTATTAATTAAAGTAATTAACTAAATTCTGAATAAAATAAATAAAAGAGTTTTATTAAATTGAGAGTTGCATTTAATTTGGTGGAAATTAAATACATGTGAGTGGGATTTTGGGTGAAGGCCATGTTTATGTGAATGGAGATTCACCACATGAATGAAGGAGGGGAGGAGTCCCCCCCTCATGCGCCGGCTATGGGAGGGGAGGGGTCTCCCTCCCTCCTATATAAAGCCCCCCTCTCCCCTCTCACAAACCACACCTCCTCGTGAAGGATCTCTCTCCCCCTCTAGATATTCCCCCATGGTCTCGGATTAGCGAGATACATGTTCCTGGTGGCCTTGCATCTTGAAGGAGTTGCTGCTTCTGCTGATTCGCTGGAGCGAGGAGGTGGAGGTTGTCCGGTGGCTTGAACGTGTGTGCGAGGACGGATGCGCTGCTGATTTGCGGCGCTCGGACTTCCACACGATCTTGAGATTGGCAAGCGTACGACTACATCAACCACGAGTTCCTACTCGTTAACAAAAATCGTTGTCTTCGAGGGTAAGTTTTCCATGGATGTATGTCCACCCGTTGCTCTGTATCTAGTAGATATATCTTGGCATATAGTTCTCATTGTAGGATTTTTTTTGTTTTCTATGCTGCGGGCCCAACACCAACACCACACAAGGCCTCACCCCAAGATGCGAAGGCACGCAACCTACCGACGCCACAAAAGGCTCACCCTATTCTCCCATGAGCTCGCCACAAATGCCTACTCACGTTCCACTATGGGACACTTGAGGGCGGTCACCGAACCTGTACAAGGCTGGGGCAATCTCCACAACTCAATTGGAGGCTCCCAACAACAAGGCCACAAAGGCTACAAAGCCACAAAAGGCAACAAGGCCACAAAAGGCTACAAGACCACAAAAGGTCAAAAATCCAACCACACAACCGTCTAGGGTTCCAAGAACCCAAGAGAAACAATCCCAAGGGCTTGAACTCGCCG
Source organism: Avena sativa (assembly GCA_916181665.1). Lineage (NCBI taxonomy): Eukaryota > Viridiplantae > Streptophyta > Magnoliopsida > Poales > Poaceae > Avena > Avena sativa. The sequence goes on from OV702296.1 coordinate 414,893,376, forward strand.
AATCTCCGAGGAGAACTCAAACCTATGCACCAAATGCAAGAGGCAAGTCCTTCACTCTCAAATTCCACCAAAGCTACAAAATCTATTGGGGTAATGAGGGAATAAGAACACAAGAGGATAACACAAAACTTTCCAAGATCTAGATCCTAAGGATTCCTTCACAAAGAAGGGATTTGGTTTGGTGGGGATTGTAGATCTAGATCTACTCTCTCAAATCCCTCGAAAAGATGCAAGAATCATAGGAGGGGGAGGGGAGAGGGCAAGCTCTTCAAGGTCAACAATGGAGGAGAGAGAGAAGGGCAAAACCAAGAAAAGGCAAGTGAGTCCCGAAGGGGAAAGGGGAGCTCCTTTTAAAGGGCTCCTCGATCTGCCTGTTACTCACAGATCCGAGCACGACCGGTAGTACCGGTGGGTGGCCAGTACTACCGGTGGCACTCAGCCAACGGTCCAAAAATGGCGATGCGAACGAACACAAAACGAGTATGGCCGGTAGTACCGGTGGTCACCGGTACTACCGCCTGGGCCGGTACTATCGCCCAAGATTCCGGCTGAAGTACCGTCAAATAGCGCAAACCAGGCAGAGAGAGTACTGAACCAAAATCGGGTTTACCGGAAGTTGGGCCAGAATTAAGACTAGTACTACCGACGACATTTCTGCCCGAGCGGTACTTCCGGCGCCTGGTCGGTACTTCCAGTCAGAGAAACTTCAGAAACCAAAACTGCAATAACTTTCACATCCGAACTCCAAATGAGACGAAACCAATTTTGTTGGAAAGATAGCAATGCGTAGAATCCAAGGGAGAAAATGCCATGAATATATATGTGAGATACCTCCCAAGGTGTGGAGCCAGAAAAACCACAAGATCAAAAACACAATAAGATATGAACGGGAAATCCGTTTTTGATGAACTAGAGCTTGTTATGAAGATAACCACAAGCTCTAGATCCTCACATGGACAACAACCAAAAAACAACCAAGAAATATGATGCTATGTATGCAAAGGTTTGAGCTCTCTCCGAAAGATACGAACGAGTCATCCACTCGAGAGCCCCTCTTGATAGTACGGCTATCTATCATAAACCTGGTCTCCCAACACTACAAGAGACCGGTAAAATAGAAACCCTATCAAGATCATACATTTGGCTTGAGCATCCCACTTAAGCTTGATGTAGACGATCTTGTAACCTTCAAGATGGAACACCTTTCTTGATTGCTCTTGCTTGCTCTTGCTTGATGAAGACTTGCGAATGGCTCCCCCATATTCTATGGGGAAACCTCTTCTTTGACCTTGTCTTCATCACTCCTTGAACACCGAGGAGGCAAGCTCCAAGCATGAGATCTTCTAGAGATGGCACACCGAGAGCTTGCATATCAATTCTTGATGATGATGTTTTGAAGAAAGACATGGGAAACTCCATCTTCTTCTTCTTCTTCAAGACATACTTGATCTTCTTCTTTTACTTGATTCCAATACGCACAAAGCCCTTGGATAATGCTTCTTCTTTTTCATCCTTAAAACCAACACATGGTTCAAGCGATGCCAATGGACAAACCTACAAGTGAGACTCAATTTGCACATTAGTCCATAAGGATTGTCATTAATTACCAAAACCACACATGGGGGCATACTTGCCCTTTCACCAGGGCTTTCGCCCACGTAGCAGAGAGGTACAGAGGGACGGTACCTCGACGAAGCCCTCAAGAAGGAGCACGGTGCCGGAGGCATTGTCATCGTCGTGGCCCACCGCGGCCAAGGGTTTCCCCCAGTACCCGCCCCTGCAAAACCCCACCTACCCAACACTAGGAGCCGACGCCACCGGGCTCCAAAGTAGGCAGGGGAGCCGATCCTCGCGCCTAGAGAGCTCCACCTTCAGATCTGGATCTAGGGCCATCGCGAGCCCTGTGCCGCAACCTTCGACCGCCAGCTCCTCGCCACCCGCACGGCCGAGAGAGGCGGAGAGCACACATCCGGCCGCCACCCACTGCAGGTCGATATCGTCCTCACTACCCTGGGTCGCCATCCCGACATACCGACACCCAAGCACGGGAAGGGCCCTCACAACCTTCGCGCGAGAGCCGTAGGGACAAATCCTCGTCGCCCCCTTCACCGGAGCCACGCGCCTTCGGCTGGCGGTCCTCCGGGGCGACGAGAAGGGTGGAGGCGAAGGGGGACGAGAGGTGACGGTGGGCTAGGATTAGGCCTCTTCGGTCACATGGAGGGGGCCAGGAGAGTTTGATGTCCCCGGCTTGTGTGGTATTGGATTCGGCACCACTTTTCTCACCGCCCCCAATTTTCCATCATTCCCGCGCCTTCGCTCCTCGAACCCTAGCAGTAGCACTCCCAGCCACGCGGCGCGATGCCCTATTCCTCCTGGTTTCGCCGTCCTCGAGGCAGCCGTGGCGGACGCGGCCGCAATACGCGAACACCGGCGGCGCCGGTTGCGAAGGAGGAGACGAGGGACTGGGCGGAGCTGCCGTTGGACGCGATATCGTCCATCCTCCATAGGCTCGACCACGTCGACATCCTGATGGGGGCCGGCCAGGTGTGCCGCTCCTGGCGCAGCGCCGCCCACGAAGAGCCCGAGCTGTGGCGTCGCATCGACATGGTAGGTCACGGCGAACTCTTCAACCGGCCCTACCTCCACGGGATGGCGCAGGAGGCCGTCCGCCGCAGCGCGGGGAGGTGCGAGGCGTTCTGGGGCAAGTACGCCGGCGACGACGACTTCCTCCTCTACCTTAGTGACCAGTGAGATTTCGACCCCTCCACTCCACCCCCCTAGTTGATTTGTTTCCAAAACAGCGCATGGGTCTGTTCCTCTGTTTGACATCGCCAGTTAGCTGTACATGGCTTTTGGGCGTTAACCAGACGAATTGGCAATAATTTGAATTACTATGTTAATTGTTAAACGGAACGGGATCAACTGTATTCATACGCTAGAACACGGATTCATCCGAATTTGCATCCTGCAATTGGAGGCATTAATTGTCAAGTTATTCGTCCCTAAAATGCTATCAGTCAAAATGTACCTATGATGAGTTGATGACCCAAGTGCTATATTTGCAGGGCACCATCTCTGAAGAGTCTTCGCCTCATTTTTTGCCGTGATGTTTCTGATCAAGGATTTAGGCGATAGGGAAGTTCCCTTTGCTTGAGGAGCTCCAGCTTTCCTTGTGCTCAAATTTAACTGGGAGTGGTGTGTTTGGGGTCGTTGGCAAAGCATGCCCACAACTGAAGCGCCTCACAATGGATAGGCGCACGAACTACCATCATGGAACTAGTGACTACGACAATGACGAGGAAGCCCGTGGGATTGCAACTATGCAGGAACTACGCTCTTTGCATCTGCATGGCAATCGCTCTTTGCATCTGCATGGCAATTGCTTCACCAACAAAGGACTGGCGGCCATCCTGGACAATTGCTGCCACCTGGTGTCCCTCGAGATCCGCCACTGCTTCAACGTGAAGATGGACGACGCCCTGCGTGCGAAGTGTGCCAGGATAAGCTCACTGAGGCTTCCTGATGAACTCGACTGATGACTGTTGACTTTCAGGTTTTGAGAGCCACTACAGGAACGGCACGCGAAGCCGAGGGCAAAAAGCCGTCGGCGTAGGCCAAAATGCCTTCGGCGTATGCTACGCCGACGACTGCCCTCGGCGTAGCCTTCTCGGCAAAGCTCTCCCTCGGCGGAGGCAATTTTGCCCGTCGGCGTAGCTCTAGCCGTCGGCGTATGCTACGCCGACGGCTTTGTCCTCGGCATAGCCCTGTCGGCATAATAACGGCAGGTTATAAAAAAATCAAAAAAATATATTTTTTATTTCTTTTTTAATTTTTTCTCAACTTTTAAAATCTTTGAATTATTTGAATCGGTAATCTCTCACCTGGAACATTTTTAACACTAATTATAGTTAATCTTTGATTAAATTGTAGTCTTGAACAAACTTTCCGCTCAGTCACCCATCCTAACACTACTCCAACTCCAGCACGCTTAACTTCTCAGTTCCTTCCGAATCAGCTTCCGCGAAGCAATTTGTACCTAGTTGTCAATAATATGATATCAATCTTATTAACTTTTATATCATTATGTCACATGTTTTTATTTTTTGAAACTACAAACACTTATTTAAATAAACAACAATGAATAAGTAAAAATATTACTGATTCAAATAAAAATACTATTGAATTCAAATAAAAATATAATAATTTTACCTTTTTGTATTTTCTATTTAATATGGAATAATTAATATCTTTAAATCCGTAAATCGGAATTTGATAAATTATATGTCTAAATTGATCAGAAAAATAAAAGGAATCTAAATATGATATCCATATCAACTTATCACAAACCCCCCGTTTTGAATTAGCTATTTGGTGGTTGCTTCACAAAATCCCCCTTTTTTTGCGCTCGGAAAATAGAAAATGGCTTTTTGATGCGACGAAAAGGAAAACTTCCTCCTACAATATTGTTCGTCATCCCATGATGCACATGTATGCAAAATATGGACACATTATCTCAAACTATATCTTGATTCTAGCTATAACATTGGTCATTTGACCCGAAAGCCAAGAAACCTCGAATGAGATAAGTCATTTTGTAAAGATTTTTTTCACACATAATCAATATAGAAGGTTTGATATTTTACCTTGTAACTAAGTCACATAATATGACATCACGCGAAGGTTTTGCACTGTTTCGATCGTTTTTGAATTTTTTATGCCCATTTTAAACTATCGTCAAACTTTCTCGAACGACGGGCATGAAGATTCTTAGCTCGGGGCCGAGCCTCACTAAACTTGCTTTGGATCTTTGATAAAATAGCATATTGTGAACCTAAAAATGATTTTTGTAAAAAAAATGAGCATCGGATCATGTACCTGTAGTTCATATCTGACCCACTTCCTACCGATTCGGCAGGAATTTGTCTTTTTCACCAGGGGTGGACGGAAAGGTTTCAGATCTCCCTGTTGAGAAATTGTCTATATAAGGTGGTCTAGTATTTTTTGTAAAATATGGTGGTAGCATTTTGAATTAGCCATTTGGTGGTTGCTTCACAAAACTCCCTTATTTTTGTGCTCGGAAAATGGAAACCTTTTTGGTGCGACGAAAATGAAAACTTCCTCCTGCAACATTGTTCGACATCCTATAATGCACACGTATGCACAATATGGGCACATTATTACAAACTATGTCTTGATTCTAGCCATAACATTGGTTATTTGACCCGAAAGCCAACAAACCTCGAATGAGATAGGTCATTTTGTGAAGGATTTTTTCAGACATAATCAATATAGCAGGTTTGATATTTTTTCTTGTAACTATGTCACATAATATGACACCACGCGAAGGTTTTGCATTGTTTGGATCGTTTTTGAATTTTTTATGCCTGTTTTAAACTATCGTCAAACTTTCTCGAACGACGGGCATGAAGATTCTTAGCTCGGGGCCGAGCCTCACTAAACTTGCTTTGGATCTTTGATAAAATAGCATACTGTGAACCTAAAAATGATTTTTGTAAAAAACATGAGCATCGGATCATGTACCTGTAGTTCATATCTGACACACTTACTACCAATTCGGCAGTAATTTGTCTTTTTCACCAGGGGTGGACGGAAAGGTTTTAGATCCCCCTGTTGGGACATTGTCCATATAAGGTGGTCTAGTATTTTTGTAAAATATGGTGGTAGCATTTTGAATTAGCCATTTGGTAGTTGCTTCACAAAACTCCCCATTTTTGTGCTCGAAAATGGAAAATGGCTTTTTGGTGCGACGAAAATGAAACTTCCTCCTGCAACATTGTTCGACATTCCATGATGCACATGTATGCACAATATGGGCACATTATTACAAACTATGCCTTGATTCTAACCATAATATTGGTCATTTGACCCGAAAGCCAAAAAACCTCGAATGAGATAGGTCATTTTGTGAAGGATTTTTTTAGACATAACCAATATAGCAGGTTTGCTATTTTTTCTTATAACTATGTCACATAATATGACACCACGCGAAGGTTTCACATTGTTTGGATCGTTTTTGAATTTCTTATGTCCGTTTTAAACTATATATATAATATTTTATGTTTCACTTATTTTTTTTACAAATATGCAATATTTGAGTGCAGATAGATAGATCTTATTTTTCTGCAAATTTTGATATATTATTTGTATTTTTCCGAATTAGAATGATTTAGTTATGATTTTTCAAAGTTTAATGAGATAAAAGGAAAAATAGCTACGCCGAGGGCAGCCGTCGGCGTAGCATAGGATACGCCGAGGGCATTTCTACGCCGACGGCTGTTTGGCGGGGCTGGCCTGGTCACGGTCTACGCCGACGGTCCCGATGTTTGGCCGTCGGCGTAGCGACGGGCCGTCGGCGTATTCATCCATTCCTGTAGTGAGCCCTGTTTCGGTGAGTTTGGGATTATTATTTCCGAGTGATTTTGGTTCTGGCAGTCTATGAGTTTGGCTCGGAAGACTACGATGATAACTGTGATCCTTCCTTCTACTCCGCTGGTGTGTACTAGGATGGTTTGCAGGGGTATGCGTGCACTTCTGAAGTAGACTCCAGGTGTGTTGTGATCGAAGTGGCCGGATGTTTCACCTTTTTGCCTGCTGCTTGTGCTAGTGGCATGGATCTGCTTTTGTGTCAACTTGTAGAATATCGTAGACAGTGTTCCGTGCATCGCCCGACCATCTTGTGGAACATGTCGTGTGGTACGAGTCCTTTACCTTGCAATTTACTACTACTAGCATTGCTATGTACTAGTAAGCATAATACTGGTTTGTTTAGTTGTGAAAAAAGATTCCGATATGTTTGATCAATGCATGTCCCTGCAGTGAGTAACTGTGTGCACCTATTAGCGTACCGTTTCCAGACCTAGCGCCGGGCGACGGCTTGGCGACTAGGGTTAGTCTTTCCTTCGTCGCTGAATCATTGCTGGCACGGAGTTCCTTTAGATCTCGGATCGGAATTCCCACGTCTGATTGGGGCACAAGGCAAAGTTTGGCCATTGCTTCTCCTGATTGCTGGCCGATCTTGCTCGGTTCTGCGAGCGTGTTCGTTCTGTGTTTAGCTAGATTGATCTGATGTCGTCTTCATCGGCGAATCGACCGGGAGGTTCAGGTACTAGGAAGGATGAGGCGATCGATGACTTACTGGAAAGACTGGGAATTGAGGAAGATGAGTTCGATGATCTAGTTTTTGAAGAAGAAGAAGGGGCCCCAAAGGAGGGCTTCAAGTGGATGGCGCTCGCAAGGGTGCACACCACAAATCTCTTCAGCCCTCAGACTTTCGAGCAGCATATGCGAGTGGCTTGGAGCCCGGCGAGAGAAGTCAAATTCCAGCATCTTGAGGGTAATCTGTTCACGGTTCAATGTTTTTGCCTAGACGATTGGTTGAAGGTTGAAAAGGGTGGCCCGTGGCTGTTTAGGCAAGCAGTAGTCTGCATCGAACCCTGCGACGGATTTTTCCCTACTGAGTCTGTTGACCTTAATTATTTCACAACCTGGGTTCAGATTCATAAGGTGCCAGTACGATATCGTGATAATTCTCTTCTGACTAACTTGGCAAAGAAAAAGATTGGGAAAGTAGTGGAGGTGCAAACTGATGTCCAGGGTGCTGAAAATTTTGTGCGTGTCCGGGCCAAGATGGAGGTGCGAAAAGTGTTAGCTAGATTTGTTTCAATGTCAAGAGGGGGCAAAAGAGAAGTTTACCAGATCAAGTATGAGAAAATGCCGAGGTTTTGTGGAGCGTGTGGGTTTATTGGTCACACACACTTGGAGTGTGGCTCTGGAGAGCACAATGAGAACTCCCTCAAATGGGGGGACTGGATTAAGGCTGATTGGGAATCATGGCATAGGTGTTATCCTGGTGGAGCTCGGGGAGGTGGCCGTGGTCGTGGCCGGTCTAGTTACCCTCCCGGTTCTGGCCGCGAACGAGATCCAGCAGGCCGTGATGGAATCCTATCTAGTTGGAGACACAATGCTCGACCCTTCGATGGAGTTGCTATAGTCGATGAATCTCTAAAAGATACTGCAACCAGCCCCTTGAAGGGTAAAGATATGGAAGTGGACAATCAGGCTAACATAAACTCCGGGGCGAAACGTGGCCTTGGTGATGAGTTCGATAAAGTAAGTGACTTAGAATCCACACCTAAAGCGAGGGAGGAAATCCCCACGTCGATGATTAATGATATTGGAGCACCACCTGAGGTGGCGGTGCAGGCCATGGTTATGGACAATGAGAGCAACAAACGCCCAAAGAAGAATGGAGTTGTCTCCTCTTCACTAGGATCGGCGGGTTACCGGGAGGAGCCTGCCCGGTCGTAATGAAAAATTTATCCTGAACTATCAGGGATTGGGTAATGCCCCGACAGTTCTCTCGCTTCAAGACCTACAGAGGCGAGTTAACCCCATGGTGATGTTTTTGTTGGAGACACACCTTGACTCCTATCCGGCAGAGTGCTTGAGGAGAAAATTAAATATGAATTTCATGATTGTAAACCCTAGTACTAGTAGAAGTGGGGGTGTCATTCTCTTTTGGAAGAGAGAGATAAATATTCAACAGATTTTTTCGGCTCCAAAGTATATAGATGTCAAAGTTGTTGAAGGCCTAAACAAAGTATGGAGATTAACGGGCATCTATGGGGAGCCGCGTTGGCAGGACTAGTATAAAACCTAGGACCAGCTGAGAGAGTTAAAAGGACAACATGATATCCCTTGGGTGGTAATTGGAGACTTTAACGAAATCATGTTTTCTAGCGAGAAAGATGGTGGCAATAACCGTCCCCACTGATTTATGCAAGCCTTTCGCGATGTGCTGGAAGAATGTGAACTGGAGGATATTGGCTTTTCGGGAGATGCGTATACATGGAAGCGTGGCCGCCTCCGTGAGAGGTTGGACAGAGCTGTTGCGACAACTTCTTGGTCATTGATGCACCCCGGCGTTGTTCTGCAACACTTGGGTTGTATTCAGTCTAATCATAGACCAATTCTTCTTGACACCGAGTATCAGGACGCATTTAGGCGGCCACAGTCTGGTCCTCGACGGTTTGAGGCAAAATGGTTCAAGGAAAAGAATTTCTGAGATATTGTATCTCAGGCCTGGGAAGCAGCAGCACATGCAATACCGAATGGAAGCGTGTTGGCCAGACTTGGGCATTTACACGAAGCGCTCCATGAATGGGATAATACAATATTAAAGCAACCCAAGAAAAGGTTGAGGAAGGCGCAACGTGAGTTTGACAAAGCCTTGAGTGGTGCTATGACGGACGAAAGTGAAGCAAAAGCAAAGGAGTTAGCGTAGGTCATTGACTTATTACTGGAACAAGAGGAAATCCGGTGGTTTCAAAGGTCTCGTGCAAATTGGCTGCAACACGGAGATCGAAATACATCTTTCTTTCATAATTTTGCTTCGGCTCGCCGGAAAAAGAATTACATCAAAAAATTGAAGGACAACGATGTTTGGGTGGAAGGTACCGAGATGCATAAACCGCTTGTTTTTCAATATTTCTCTAATCTCTTTTCGTCCGAGCTGCAGGATGTTGATCCGGGTTTTCTTGATAAAATTGTACCGAAAGTAAATCAACCAATGAATGAGAAATTATTGGCACCTTTCACCGTGGAGGAGGTGAGGAAGGCTGTCTTTAGTATTGGGGATTTTAAGGCCCCTGGCCCGGATGGTTTACATGCAGTCTTCTACAAGAAATTTTGGGACTTATGTGGAGATCAAGTGACAAATAAGGTGTTACAGTCCTTGAACACGGGGCTTATTCCTGAGGTGTGGAATGACACAACTATGGTATTAATACCGAAAATTGATGATCCGGAATTGATTACACAGTTTTGCCCAATAAGCCTTTATAATGTGATTTACAAAATTATTTCAAAGATACTGGCAGTTCAACTGAAAGGAGTTCTACCTGATGTTATTTCACCTATGCAAAGTGCCTTTGTCCCTGGTCGCTTAATTACGGATAATATTCTGGTGGCATATGAAAATGTCCATACTATCAAAAATAAAAGATCAGGGCTGTGGGAGCTTGTGTTGTTAAACTCGATATGCACAAGGCATATGACCGAGTGGAGTGGATCTTTTTGGAGAGTATGATGAGAAAACTAGGTTTTGACGAAAGATGGATTTCTCTGATGATGGCATGTGTTACATCTGTTAGATACCAGGTGAGATTCAATTCAGAGGAGACAGATATGTTTGTTCCTACTAGGGGTCTTCGGCAGGGGGATCCCCTCTCGCCTTATTTGTTCCTTTTGTGTGCAGAAAGTCTTTCTAGCTTATTGTTGCACGAAGAAGAAGTTGGTGGCATTGATGGGATACGGGTGTGCAGGAATGCACCGTCAGTTTCACACCTTTTATTTGCTGACGATTCCCTGATTCTCATGAGGGCGGATATGAACAATGCAACTTCATTGCAACATGTGTTGGATTCCTATTGTGCAAATTCGGGGCAGCTGGTGAGTTTGGCTAAGTCAAGTATTTTCTTCTCTCCAAACACACATGCGATAATGAGAACTGAGATATGTTAGACACTTCATATTGATATAGAAGCCTTGTCAGATAAATATCGAGGCTTACCAGCTATTGTTGGAGCAGATAGAAGTGACTCATTTGAGCATTTTATCGAGAGAATAATTCAACGCATCAATGATTGGAAGGAAAAACATCTCTCCATTAGAGGAAAGAAAATTCTTATAAAGACAGTAGCACAAGCTATTCCAGTGTATGCTATGTATGTTTTTCAAATTCCTATTGGTGTGTGTAAAAGGATGATGGATGCCATAGCAAAATTTTGGTGGGGAGATGACGCCAATAGCAACAAGATGAACTGGTATGCTTGGTGGAAATTGTGTTTCCCAAAAAGTGAAGGAGGGATGGGTTTCAGAGACTTTCATTCTTTCAATCTGGCTATGTTAGCCAAATAGGCTTGGCGACTAATTACTGAATCGGGATCCCTTTGTGCACGTGTACTTAGGGCTAAGTATTACCCTAGTGGTGATATACTCAAAGCGGGACCAAAGGCAGGTTCGTCCTTCACTTGGCAAAGTATTCTCGTTGGTTTATGTACATTTAAAAGAGGATATGTGTGGAGAGTGGGAAACGAAGAGAATATCAATATTTGGAGAGACCCTTGGATTGCAAGCAGTCCGAATAGGATGATCACATCGCCTCGAGGAGGCGCGATTTACACTAGAGTGAGCGAGTTGATTGATCCCATAACTGAACAGTGAGATGTCGACTTAATTCAGAATCTCTTCTCACAAATTGACGCTGATCGTATCTTGCAGATCCTGCTCAACGTGCATGGCTTTGAGGATTTTATTTATTGGCATTATACTAAGCATGGCAGATATTCCGTGAGATATGGATACCATCTTCAATGGAAACACCAATTTGGTTTGATGGCGAATCAACTGGCTCTACCAGGATCAGCGGCAACGAACCATGTATGGAAGGTTGTGTGGAAACTGAAATTACCAGGCAAAGTCAAAATTTTCGTATGGCGTACCTTGCATGGGATCTTACCTCTTAAAAACATTTTATTTGAACGTCATATAGGTACGTCCGAACTCTGTCCTCTATGGTCCCAGGGACCAGAAGACATCAAGCATCTTTTATTTCAATGTCAAACGGCAAGAGATTTATGGGATATGATGGGAATGTCTAACATCATTGATGAAGCTCTGAGGGAAGACAGATCAGGCTCGGCTGCACTAGAGATGTTACTGTGTCAACCAGGGAATGGACAACAACTCATTAACAATGTGGGCCTTAAGGAACTAATTGCGGTAACATCATGGTATCTATGGTGGATTCGGAGAAGACGGACGCACAACGAGAATGTTCCGTCGTTAATCAAATGCAAAATGTCAATTCTGGCTATCTGGAATGGTACCTATTGCTTCAGACCTGCAATGGAAGAGGCCCAACACCCGACAGGTGAAATTGAACGTCGATGTTTCTTTTCATGAGGAGTCGCTATCTGGAGCGGTGGGGATGATTTTACGAGACTACCAAGGCCATTTTGTTGCAGCAGCGTGTAAATTTATTCCACACGTCTCATCTGCCACCATGGCGGAGGCCATAGCAATGCAAGAGGGATTAAAACTTGCTGAAAGGATTGGATGCCACAATGTAATCGTTGAAGGGGATTCTACTGAAACTATTGATGCTTGTTCGGGACAGGAGCAGTGGTGGACGGAGGCGGCGGCAATATATTCTAATTGTATTGACACTACTTCCTCTATTGGAAATACAATCTTCCAACACTGCAAGAGGGAAGCGAACAAGGTAGCGCACGAGATAGCTAGGGCTTGTTTCGCGGATAAAAATTTCTTGTAATTGGGACGATGAGCCCCCTAGATTTTTATTAGAATCCCTCATAACGATGTAACTATTGTATGATTTGAAAGCAGCAAGTTTCAGACGCACTCTTTTCCTTCTAGGATACCTAAGGGGACTGGAATGTTTTTAATGAGGCGGCTTACTGGCTTAATATATTCTGGTTTTACCTATAAAAAAAAACTGTGTGCACCTATTCACGTTGTTTCTTCCGGAACTCGTGACTCTCTCAGGCTACTTTGGTGGCTCGCTGGCTTGATTTGCTGCAGCTCTTGGCGCTGCAGACTGGAGCTTCATGGCGACTCTGTGACCTCAGTTCTGAACTTCTGACTGCATTGGTATACACCAGTGGCGACTTGCTCCCCCCGGCATGGCCTTGTTCTTGTGCTTTGGTTCAGGGACGCCTCTGGTCCTTGGGGAAATCTCATGTAATGAAACCACTATTCCTGCACGGCTCACATAGTCACATGATATGATTAAACCGTCTCTGATCAACTATCCACAGCTAGAGACATGCCCTGATTCTGGCGACCACCAAGTCGAGAGACACCTTTAATATCAGTGAAGTTAGAATAAAGTCCTCCCCATTTCGGTGGTGCGCTTAGCGTCGACAGAGGGCGTGTGGAGTCGTGTGTCCAGCTGATCTACTATGATCTAGTCTTTTTTGTGTTAATTTCAGGTCAGTCACTTCCAATCTACGGATGTCATCATTGGCGATGGTTGCTGCTTTAGTGCGTTGGTTCTTTGAAAACTTAGCACGACGACTTCTCGTTTATCTACTATAACAAGCTCTACTATGACAAGCTTTGTCCGGCTCCGGTGATGGATTGGCGAGGAAGGCAGCGGCCTTCGGCTCGTGCTAGTGTTTGTAGTTTTCGCTAGGTGGTCCATCGACCTATTTGTAATTTTTTATTACTTTTAGGCCTCTTTGTACTATTGTTGATGATTACTAATAGATGGAATTTTTGAAAAAAAAATCAGAGGTACGAGAGTGGAGATTTTTGGCTCGTGACCTCCGGTGCTCTTGTTATTTAAAAAATTCAAAATGATATTAGTTTCAAAAAAGTGTAAAAAAATAATTTTAAATACTTTATATTCTGAGCTGTAAAAAATGATAACAGTGTAGATCTGTGCAAATATCATTCAGATCCTCAATTTTTATCAGATTTATCATTTTCGTGTAGGTCAAAACATAAAGAATTTCACATTAATATTTTACGTGCTTGTGGGATACAACGTTGGCTACGTCCGGATTTTTTCCAGACATTTTTGAAAACCGTAAAATATGAAAAAAATAAAAATGAAGAGAGCACCGATGCTAAGAGCCAAAGACACTTTCCAGAAATATGATGGAGTCTACAAATTGTTTGTGGAGACGTAACTATGTTTTCTTCGTTAGAATTTCCTTGCATCAAGCGTGTGGCCCGTTGCTCCCTCGGCTCCTCACCACTCACCACGTCACTCCCCACCTTCCCCTGCTTTGAGAGTCAAGAGTGAGTGATAGGGCCCAGCAGGGGCCCTCTTTGGCGGCGCGGCTAGCCGGAGATGGTGAAGGGGAGGAGCGCCATAGTAGTTTTCAGGGCTAGTTTTTGGGTTTCGGCAGTTTGCCGGTTGTCTAGAGCTAGTCTCTAGATCTTGGCTCCCAGGGTGTTGGGCTTCTGTTCCTGCGTCTTTGGCTCATCTGGATGGAGTAGGGCGGCGAGAGGAAGGTCACCGTCTCCACTAATTAAGTAGGGGCTACAGTAGGTGTGTTGTTGATGTTTAGGTGTTGCGCGGCGGAGGCTCTCCTGGCCGGATGTGGAAGCGGGGAGAGGAGCAAGGCGGCGTGGTAGGGCGCATGGTAGGGGCTCTCCTGGCCGCCGGTGGAGGCGAGGAGGAGATCCGAGACCAGGCGTCTTCCTCGATGACAACTTGCGGGCGGTTCTGCTCACCGACTCTTGAGGCGATGGAGCCCTCGAGGCTCGAGCCCTTCTTATTCTCCTTGTGGTCATGGTTATGAACATGAGGTAGAAGAGGGCATGCAGATCTGTCGTTCTGGAGCTCGGTGGCCTACCTGCGGGCATGCGCCTTGGTGCTGCACGAAAGCTGCATTCGGTGGAGTATCCAAGCGAAGGTTGTGTAGCTGACACTATCCTTGGCTATTGGAGCCACTCCACGCTCGGTCAAGGCTGAGCATCTTCTTCCTCCAATGAAGGATTTTCGATCTCGGTACAGGAGTCTTCGTCGATGCCACCCGAAGTGGTTTCGTCCCCGATGGTGGCACTGGTGCCCACACCTGGAGTTCCCTGAAGACCGGCGATGAAGACGTTGGAACTGATGGCATTCGATTCTAGAGGTCATCAGAATTCTACGGTGGAAAGGATCGAGGACCCGATTGCTTTTTAAAATTTTGTCCTAGGGTCCTTTCTGTAATTATTGAGGCCTTATCGTCAAATTCCAGGTTTTCTAGGGCAAGAGTTGTCAAGGGCCTCTTTGTAACTTTGTACCCACCCTTTAATTTAAGCAGCTTCTAGGCCCTTTGGGGCCTTAACCTGGTCTTTGGGGAAATCGCATGTGATGAAACCACTATTCCTGCACCTGCACGGCTCATATAGTCACATGATATAGAGACATGCCTTGATTCTGGAGACCACCAACTCGAGAGACAACTCGAGAGACACGTTTAATATCAGAAGTACGAGAGTGGAGATTTTTGGCTCCTAACCTCCGAGCTCTTGTTATTTTAAAAAATTCAAAATGATATTAGTTTTAAAAAAATGACATGCAAATTTTTTTCAAATACTTTGTATTTTGAGCTGTACAAAAATGACAACTGTGTCGATCTGTGCAAATATCATTTCAAATCCCCAAGTTTTATCAGATCTGTTATTTTTGTGTAGGCCAAAATATAAAAAAAATCACTGTCATGATTTTACATTTTTTACCCAACGAGCGGCTCTCGCCGATTTCACTTAAAAAACCCGTCACAATGTCTTACAAGCAAAAGGGGAACACTCTAACCAGCAAACATCTGACCAAAAGACCAGCAGACTTATTACAGGTTATTTTTTCAACTTCCCAGAACATTTTGGGGACCAGCAAACATAATAGGGAGAAAGTAGCAAAAGCAAGCTATGGTGCCAATCTAGCAACCATAGGAGCCCAGTCATGTGAACGAGAGAAAGCTTCGCGGATCACGTCGCGAATCATCTTCACTCCGTCCTCAAGTCTTCCTCAACCTTGGGTTGTCTGTAAGATCGACCAGGAGTTTAGCATATTGCAGAATCTATATATTATGTTAACTGGATCCTCAGGGAACTTTTTCCTGAAGCAAGCATCATTTCTGGTCTTCCAAATAGTCCAGCAATTAGCTTCCCCTCCACATCGAAGATACAATCAACATTTTCCTAAAATGCAAGATACCATATCTTCATCAGTGGATATGATCCGGACTTCGCTAATATGAACACTTGCATATATAGAAGGTTTAGGTGCGACCCATAGTGACCCCATGTGCCATGGCATGGTGGGAACAATGTCCTAGGCGCCACCCCTCATGTGGGTTGCTCCTTCGGTTCATTACCCCACCGGTTCTTATCTAGTGAGAACAAATCCATCCATATTTTTCCTCTTGGGTGGTGGTGGCGACAACGATTTAGATCTACGACACTAGTTGGTGGTGTCCTTGCACATCTCTGACACTAGCTGTGTCGCTACGCCGTCTCTGACACCGGTAACTAGGGGCTCGCATATTTGCGGCACAAGCTTCTCCTCTTCGTCTCCGTCACCCTTTCATCCCTGTCATCTCCGACATGTCGTCGCCATCTTCAACCATGCATGTAGGCGCCTATAACCCCCTCGCCACTGTCTCCTTAGCTAGTTAGTTTGAGCTTGCTGATTTGTTAGTTACGCATGCAACATCGATCGAATTAGGACAAACGAGTGAAGGTTATCATTCAAGTAGATGCTCTCGTAGATGTGATTAAGCGTGGATTCTTTTGTTCCGGATAAGTGCAGGTGCTCAAAATTACAGGCCCGTGGTCACATATTCTCCCATGTTTGAACGCGGTAGTAGAGGATGACAAATGTGGACTACATGTACAACAACAACAATGTAGATGTTATCAACATCCTACGAATGAGAAGAACCCCTTTTAACCACCTTGTTCACACATTCGGGATTAGGGGTTGCTTCAAGATAGCATCCACATTTATATCGAAGAGAAAGTGACAATGTTCCTTCATGTTCTTAGACATAACCAGAGATTTCAAGTGATTCACAAAACATATATAGGAGATCCACTGAGACAATATCTAGGTACTTCAAGTAAGTCAGATATGCTATTGGAGAGCTCAAAGGAGAGATGATCAAGCCATCATCTGGTGAAACTCCAATGAAGATACAAGACAACTACCAATGTTTTTCCATATTTTCAAGGTGAGAAACTTTAGCTTGGAGTTATGACATGATTGTATTGTACTAAGGCCTAACAATTTGTTCATGTCAGGATTCTATTGAGACAATTGATGGTACTCATGTGAATGCTAGAGTGCATAGAAACGAATCATCTGCATACAAGGGAGAAAGAACAACACCAACCAAAATGTGCTTGACACTATTGATTTCGATATGAAGTTCACATATGTGTTAGCTGGATGGGAAGGATCATCCCATAATGACAACATTCTTGCTGACATGATTTAATGGCCGCAAACCCCTCGAAGTAAATTCTACCATGCAGATGCCAGATATGCTTTTCACCCTGGTATTCTTCCACTCTTCGAGTTAACAAGGTATCATCTCAATGATTTCTCTTCAAGGCACTATCCTAGGGATGCTAAGGAACTTTTCAATCTTAGAGACTCTAGCCTTAGAGTGACGGTTGAGAGGGCATTCGCTACTTTGAAGAACAGATTTAAGATTCTTAATCAGGAGTCATTCCATCCTTTCTCCACCCAAGTTAAACTTGTTCCTGCATGTTGCATTCTTCCTATTTGGATCTTGAGCTTTGGAATCGATGATTTCTTGATGATGGACATGGTGTCCCTCTACATGAATATCATGCTGGAAAGAACAGGAGATAACAGCGGACTAACGACATGTGGGCTAAGAGAGCTCAGACCAGGATCTAAAGAAGAAGTGAAGAAGTAATGTCATTCTATTTTATGAACTACCCCTTATTTTTTATATGAAACCCAATTTGTAGTAGTTAGATAATCTTGCTAGTAGCTAGCCTAGCTCAACTGGTTGGGGGAATGGATGTACAAACCCAACACCTGAGTTAAAATCCTCAAAAGCGAATTAAGGTTCATATTTATACTTGAGGACCAGGCTCTCCTGGTACTCATGCAGTTTATCCTGAGGACCAGGCTTGGTACTTAATCAAGTTTAAAAATCTTGGTACTCATGCTTAAAGGTTGTGTGCATCCCTAGTTGGTGGAGAGGACGGGGAAGTGAAAATCCTCCCTCCATTTTGGATGTGTGATTTAGAAGAGATCGGAACGTCCCTCTCCCTTCCCCTCCTGTCGCCTACCCCTCCCCCTCCTTGATCCTCCACTCCTCTTCCACTACCGCTGACCGCGGTGGCGGCAGGCCCGGTGCCGAAGGGGCCAGGGAGAGTAGATCGTGGTGGCTGTTTTGCTGGTGGTGGCTAGGGTCGGCACTGGTTCTTCGGCTACGCACGGCGGCCAGGGCGGCTCCCCTGGTCGTGTGGTGGCGGTGGCTGCCCCCGTACATGAGATCTGATCATGGAGATCGACTGTTTGCGGGAGTTGGGCCGATGCCTAGATCTGTTGTGGTGGCGGCTTTCCCATCAGGTATCGGTGCAAGGTGTGGCGGCTGTGGTCATAGGTCTAAGATTCCGCCTAGATCCGCCATCGGTGCGGCCTTTTGGTTGCCTGAATGTGCGTGGGGAGGCGGCACATTGCTTTTTGCTCGGGTCGACAGACCGGCGGGGGCACGTGGTTATTGCAGGCTTGTCTCCTCTTCCGCCGGAGGGGATGGGCGCTGGACGATGGCGTGGGGGGCTGTTATTCTGTCCAATAATGGCGGGTGGTCCTAGGGTTCCTTCAACGTGAAGACAAAGATCTGCTTGTTGCTTGCTCTCGTGGATCTAGCCTGGAGAGGTGGGTTCCGGAAGGCTCCGCCGATGAACTCCCATGGGTGCATTATGCCTGGAGATTGCTAGATCAGAAGGTATTCGGTCGTGCACACCTTGTTTTCTGGCCGTTTGGTTTCAGCGGGAGCGTTGCGAAGGTTTATTGTTTGTTCCCACCAAGTGCCATTCAATGAGCCATGGTGAAGTCAGATGCGGAGAATGTGAGGAAAGCAGAAATATGAGGGTAACAATGGTGATTTGAGTCTTTGTGGCGATGGCGAACTGGCTGCGCGATCTGTGACTTGCAGTAGCGACTGTTTGTGGGGGAGACAACATAGGAGGAGTTCCCAGTCTTACCTTGCAGGGTGAAAATCCAAGGTCTGGCCTTAACTGGTTGTGCCTGGCAGTGGCCTTGTTGAAGGCATTGTTTTGCGAGCGAGGACTTTCTCCAAGGTGAAAACCTATGCTCTTTTATCGAGCAAAGACGGCGCTTGTGCACTGTTTCCTTCTTGAAGGCGTTGTTATTGGAGTGGAGGACTACTGGTGTTGTTCTAGTGGTGTCAGTGTTGTTGCTTTGAGGAATAGTTCTCTGTAGCGAGAATTCTCTTCTTTTTTGTAATTCTTTTTTCTTCTTTCTGGGTTGTGCGCATCCGTAAGGCCGCTAGGGCATGCGTTGTTGCAGAGGCTAGGTGTAATTGGTATCTCCGTGATATTAATATATACTCTTTTCAAAAAAAGCTAGTAATTACATGACGAACTGCTATTTGCTAGTAGCTAGGTCTAAATCAACCTTAATTTGTTGTTGCCTGATAGTTTAATATGTTGTCTGTTAGTTTCATATGATGACTCTCACCTGACAATGTGCATGATAAGGTTACCACTTGTGAGTGTTGAGTAAAAGAGCAATTTTCCAAGAGATTTAACCATAGTAAAAGACAGATAAAACACAGACAAAATAATAGAAAAAGACCAGAAGATACGACAGGCAATCTGAATATGGTAAACAAGAGTGAGAAATATGATATACATCACAACAGAGGAACTGCCGTTGTTCACGTTAACGTTGGCACCGTCGTCAGCCATGTTGTCGAGGAAAAGGTTGTTGATGTCAGGGAAGAAATCGTCGTTGGGGAAGACGTCGGCGCAGTCGCTATCTGTGAAGGAGTCCGTGATGAAGCCAGTAGTCGCGCTGGTAGCGCTCCCCAAAAACCTTATCGCCCTTCTCCCGTACAGGACTCGAAACAGCGGGGTCTCGGAGGCCTACTGTCCCAGCTCGTAGTGCACGCTGCAAGGCGAGATGGGGAAGATCTAAGCAGCGCAATGCTCTGGAACTGGAGGTGCAAGGGTGTGCATTGGTGCATCTGAGGAGAGGAGCAACCTCTCACTCTTATAGGCATGGGTAGGCAAGCAAACAGTCGGCGTTGGGAGAGGAAACGAACAGGCATCGGCTGAAACCAAACAGCCTCCACTAAGCTCGAATTAATTCTCCACTGAGTTTGTATTAAACATCCACTCACGCAGACGGTTCAGATTATTATCCATTTCATGCGTGGCAAAAAGAGAGATAAGCTCTCGGCTTGAGGCTTTCCCGCAACCCGTGGCGCGTGCGTCATGGCGTGGCGAGGCAAGCGGAGGAGGAGGAGGAGCGCGCGTGTATATGTCTTCTCTTCTCAAGCTCGTACAAGTGGTAGAAGAGCTCACCTTATAAGCTAGTCAAACTTCCACTCAACTAGCAATGTGGGACTAAACTCTTGTCCCACCTCTTGCCTTGCATGAATGGGCCAAGTGGGCCTCTAGGATTTCAGGAATTGTTGAATAGTAAAAATGGGCTGGGCCTTTATTAGGCAAAATTCCAACAATCACCCACCAGATCCCAGAGGCACACATAAATTTGCCTATGGTTCCAAAACATTGTTTATATACTGGTACTAGTGGATACTGTTAAGTTGAACTTCCACCTAGAACTCTATGTTACACTAGTTTACAACTTGTATAGTGGACTATGCCTTGAACTGCAAGTTTTCTGCATTCTAGCTTTACACAAAGCCTTGACCAATACTGGGTTGCCGTGGGACTTCCCCTCGGGTGGAGCTTATGCATCATACTCCATAGCCTTTCATGAGTTTATTAGAGAGCACCCAACTCTCATAGACTGCGACGTTTAACAGTTAGACTCATATATGTGTGTTCTTCAAAAGATGTTCTGCAGGACAACATCTCTGCTTAAACTAATCCACTTAGAACACATTAAGATAAATCAACCTGCCATGCAGAATAGGAAAGTATTGCATCTTCACGGAGTGGTGATTAAAGTAGGGATACTTTCCTCTCGGTTAACCAACAACTTGTCTCCTAATTCTAATTCACGGGATCTCCGATCACATAGAGTGGTTTACCACTATTGAAAACTTATATTGTGGGTCTCATACCCATCTCCTTTGATGCATTTTCTATCACGTTACGTGATAGACCCTTTATGAAGGGATCTTCCAGATTCTTAGATGTTTGGATATAATCCAACGCAATAACTCCGGAGTTTCTCATTTTCCTGACAGATTTCAATCTCCTCTTCACATGTCTTGAGGACTTCATGTTATCCTTAGAACTGTTCACTTTAACAATCACAGTTTGATTATCACAGTTCATTGGGATTGCGGGTATAGGTTTCTCAACCATAGGTAAGTCCATCAAGAGTTCTTGATGCCACTCTGCTTCAACAGTGGCTATGTCTAATGCTGCGAGTTTTGCTTCCATAGTTGACCTTGTTAAGATGGTCTGCTTGCAAGACTTCCAAGAAACAGTGCCACCACCAAGTGTAAATACATATCCACTCGTGGCCTTTATCTCATCAGCATCAGATATCCAATTTGAATCACTATATCCCTCCAGCACCCTTGGGTACCCAGTATAGTGAATGTCATAGCTCGCAATGGCATTTAGATAGCGCATGACTCTCTTAAGATCTTGCCAATGATCATCTCCAGGATTTGAAACAAACCGACTGAGTTTGCTCACAACAAAAGTGATGTCAGGCCTCGTAGCGCTAGCTAAATACATAAGCGACCCAATAATCTGAGAGTATGTCAATTGATCTCTAGTAGTGCCTCTATTCTTTCAAAGTAACACACTAGGGTCATATGGTGTTGGAGAATACTTGCAGCTGCTATACCCAAAGCGACTCAAGATCTTTTCCACATAGTGAGACTGAAGCAGTGTGATCCCACCATTATCATCTCTCAATAGCTTGATGTTCAAAATAACATCAGCTACTCCTAGATCCTTCATCTCAAAAGACTGAGATAAGAAATCATTGACTTCCTTAATCACATTAAGATTGGTCCCGAAAATCAGTATGTCATCAACATACAAACATAGAATTACTCCCTCGCCCCCACCATAGCGATAGTACACACATTTGTTAGCTTCTTTTACAGCAAAGCCTGCAATGGTTAGGGTTCTCTCAAACTTCTCGTGCCACTGCTTAGGTGCTTGTTTAAGGCCATATAAAGACTTCAACAACTTACACAATTTTCCTTCTTGGCCACTCACTACAAATCCATCTGGCTGATCCATATAAATTTCCTCGTCCAACTCTCCATTTAGGAAAGCCGTCTTAACGTCCATTTGATGAACGAGAAGACTATGTGAGGCAGCCAAAGATAGTAGTACTCAAATGGTGGTCAATCTGGCTATGGGTGAGTAAGTATCAAAGTAGTCCTCACCTTCTTTTTGTAGGGGTTCCGCGCATGAAAACAATAAAAATTTACTCTACGCCCCTGAACCCCTGAAACTGCCAGGACCTATCTATTAGTAATACAGTAATGGGAGAGGCTTTTCATGAACTTACCCTCGAAGACCGAAAAGCATTGTCAATGCTCAGGAGAGCGTGGTTGATGTAGACGAGCCGAAGCCGTCCTCAAGGTCGTGATGAAGTCCTTGCGCTCCTTCTGGCTCCAACGACTTGAGTGCCTCAAGTGTGACACCTCGTGGGAGTTACACACGTCCGGTGCCTGACGATGATTCCCGCTTCCCCGATCCAGCAACAGTTGCGGAAGTAGAGCTCCCGGATCCGAATCCCACAGCGTGACGGTGCTCTGCGGTGAAGATGTCTCTCGCTCGCGCAGTCCAGACTTGGGACCATGGTCATGAGAGAGAGGGGAGAGAAAATATCAATTAGAGGTCCTCCCAAAAGTAGGGAGACCTTTATTGATTATTGGGTGTCTTTTCTAGGCCAATATACCCCACTATATATAGGGGGAGGGGAGGTGCTACCTCCCCTCAAGTCCCGAGGTGGGACTAAAGGAGAGGAGGGGGGAGGGGTGGTCGCCGGCCAGCCCCTAGTGGGCCCCGCAGGGGGGTCAAGGCCCAGCCGGCCTCCCCCTTGGTCCCTTCTCCCTCTCTCCTTTCCCCTAATGGGCCTTCTCCCTCCGGAAACTGGCCCATTAAGCCTTTTAACCTTTTAATTTATTTTCTCTTTATTTAAATAATTATGAATAAATGATTAAATCAATATTTAACATTCATTCACATATTATATAATCTCCGTGGCTATGGAACACCTTCCACCTCCACTCCGGACATCCTCCGGACTTACCAAAACCCTTCTAGTTTTCTCCCTTCTTTTCTTCGGTGATTCTACTGATCCCATAAACACTCTCTAAGCATCATCAAGCCCTTAAGCGTGATACCCTACGGTTCGGGAACACTCCAGACATGGTCGGGACACAACCGCACCAATGATCAACAGAGGGACCCGGATGGCCATGTGACCCCTGTGCATTCCACGAAGATCTTTCGTTGTTTGAACCGGTGACAGTCGCGTCTTATTCCCTTTGTCATTTGATACTTACATTGCCCGAGACCTGATCAATGACATCTTCATGTCGAGTTCAATCTCGTTACTGAACAATGATATTTGACTCGTTCCGACAAGTGATATCCCCGTGATCTAATCATACAATGCGCAGCTATTGGATATAACTTCTCCGAGTGGGCCCTTGAGTATCTTCCCGTCACATGGACGGACAAATCCTGCTCTTGACATATATTGCCTCTACGGTTTCCTCCGAATACCTGAACGCACCTTTATAACCACCATTTTACTAGATGGCGTTTAATGCTATCTAAGCATTCTCGGGAGACATTGATTGATATAGCCTCACGGTCTAAGGAATAGTCTACGAGGATCCTTTTCTAATCATCATAACTTGAACTTCGTGACATGATCGAATCACGATGTTTAGGTTGGGTATTGGTTCATCATCAATGAGATGACCTCATTTCCAACTGGCATAAATGCCACATGATTAGGAAACATGATCATCTGTTGACCAATGAACCAGTGACTAGAGTTTCACTAGGAACCCCTGGTTTGTTTATATATCACACGTGTATTGATGTTTCCACTCAACACAGTTATAGCATGATACAAAACTTAATCATAAACTATATGAAATATGATAATAGTCCTTACTACTATTTGTCTCTAGGGCATATTTCCAACAGTCTCCCACTTGCACTAGAGTACAAATACACTAGCTGCATTTGTTCTTTAATTATTGGCACCATATAACCGGTACCTAGAACATGCTTGCTCATGGAAGAGGTTGAGTCTTGGTTCTATACTTTACAGTCCCAGATCCTTTGCAACTCATTAATGTTACTATGATTGACATTAATATTCTATCATCACATGACAACATCTGTGTGTATGCATCGTCGCTATGGCAGCAGAACGAGGCCTGATTCCAGGAGCCTACAGTGATGTTAGATCAACCTCGAGGGCTTTCTCATGGGCACTGTGCCCTGGGACACATCATTCTACGTTAAAAGCGAATTAGCCCCGCCATAACATTATACAACACTTTAGATGGTACCCTTATCTATTATTATAAATGTATTCATCGAAACACTAGTGCACTCGGTGCAACTTTCGATGTTTTGTTCACCTTGCTTCCTACTTGACTTTTAATTGGTATCTACAGGAGTTTCCAACATATTCCCTTATAACATAACTCTTTATGCTTTAAGATATGTTATCCTTTATGGATTTGGAAAATATGTCTACAGTTCTCTACTAGATACTGCGGACAAACTTAGCTCAATGTTCTGTGATTCGAACTTGATAACTTTCAAACGTTCCTTATTTGGATTACATATTATGCTAAGTTACCATCATGGCTTCTAAGATAGAACCTATGTCTCAACATAGTGGATGATGATCATCCTATTCTTTCTTTCAACCATTGATATTTAAACTTAATACTATTCCTAATTCGAGTTATTAAGGACTGGTTCCTCAATTAACTTCTATTCTGAAAATCCCTTTCAGAATCTCTTAAGGAATACTACATAATATCATAATACGCTTATTATCAACTTCTACATCTTATAAATCATTATTTATAAGTATTTGCGCTTTCATCCTTAACTTACTTAAGAATTACTCCTATAAGCTCCCACTCAAACTATGTTGCTAACATATTTGGGTACGAGTCAGTACTCTTACTCAAACAGTGTTCCTACATATTTGAATTTGAGACTTATGTTGCTCCCACTCAAAAATATGTTAATCACATATTGTTTCAAGAAGACTTTCATAGCTCCCACTCAATTTTATGCAAATTGCATACCTCCTTTACTATTTTGAATAACTTCAAAATCCTTTGATCAAGTATCAAACTTGGAGTTTTACTATGAGATACTAGTACTTTACTAGTTTTAAATCCACTAGATACTTAGCCCACATGAATCAAATTCATTTGAATTCATCCAATACTTGACAAATTGTGCTTTTGTCATTTACCCCTTTTCCTACTATGGCTTTGCAGTCATTTGGGAAAATTCTAAGTAACTCCTTTTACTTGTGAGATTCAACAATGAATTGCTTTCTAATCTCTAGGCAATTTTGCTATTAGGATTTCTCATAATTCTAGTTTACCATCATTTCCTTTATAGTTCGTAGGTATGTCATATTCCAAAAATCATGACAAGTTATTCACAAATGTTTCCATACAAGATATGGATTTACATTTTGAATCCTACTTCATATAGTGAAAAACAATAGTGGAGGGAAAAACACAATGATCAAAATCATTGGTTCTTTCCTTCTATGAAGAGAATTGTTCAGGAATGTTGTCCGTTGCGCTTCTCAACACTCTGATGCAGGGTTTTGAATCCTCATCATGTTTTACACTAATTTCCATTTGCTCCATAATTGAGAAACATCACTAGAAGTGAGCTTTCTCAAGAATGTACGAAAATCCAAGCAATACGAATCTTGCTTTCCTTTTGGTTTGAGCTATGGGTTTCGTATTCAAAGTTTCCAATGAATACTCTACAAGGACTCATTCGCTATTGTTTTGGTTATATCGAATAATCCCAAAACTTTTCACGAATTCTAATGGTTCACTGTAAACTCATTGAGTGCTAACTATTTCTAAACTAATGGTCTCTACATATACTCTACAACGATTTATTTGGTGCCTTCTATTCAACCCCTTTTGATATCCAATATCACTTTGTGATGCTTTGTATTTCGATGTTTCAAAACACTTTGCATTCCACAATTTCTTTCATGCCGTTCTTATAAAGTTGAATTTCATTACTATTGATCAAATCGTAGTAATTAGATTCCCTTTTATATTTATACCCTCTGTTGATGACTTTGATCAAATCAAATAGTTTCATATTCATGTTTCCTTTGGTAAACTACTTTACACATTTAAACAATCATTTAATGATAATTACCATTTTCATTAAAACATAATACATCGAATATGTATTCTATTTAACTATTCTTTAAACACTTTGTATTCAAGTAATACACGGTGTTCAAGTTATTTCGCCGAACTTAGGCATGATTTATATGTGAAAAGAAATCGAACGACTTTCACATATTATCACATAACTTTGAATTGAAACAATGGTTTCATTCATTAATGAAATATCATTAAATTGGGTATTTTAAACAAGGCATTTTTAATGTTTTACAAATGTTCATAGATTATCAATTAGTTTCAAACAACAAGGATAATTCACACATAATCAAACAAGTTATGAACACGAATAGAGATCATTCATAAAAGTGGAACAACCGTTTGTTGCAAACTCATATGAATAACCGTCTCACGAAGTGTGAGACACACTAAAGAATTTCAAATCTCTCGATTACAATAATCATCCTAAAACATAAACTAAGTGATAAATGTTGAGGGAGAGTGTCGTCGGCCGTCATCATCATGTTCGCCATCAACACGCAACGTCACCTCCTCTCCAACAAGCACCTCTATGCAGAAGGACCTGTTTTCAATAAAACAGAACAAGTATCAGATATACTTAACACTACAATGTGTTTGCAAGATTATAACATTTATAAAACTGTATATCAAATATATACCTTCGTCGTTGACGACCTGAGCGACATCTGGTTCAACCAACACATTCCTGAGATGTGTCATGAACCGGTGGAACTCCATTGTTTCCGTGTCGCCCCTCATTACGCAAGTCCTAACTTGTGCTTGGTAGCTTGGTGGCAGCGATCGTAGCACAGCAGCATTTGCGAAAGAGCCTGTAATCCAGACGTCCAGGAAGTATGCTAGCCTCATGTACACATCATACATGTGCTGTAAGTGGATGTCCAGTGACGAGTTCTCCTCCATCTTAATGGCGAGGAAGTCTCCCATAAACTCATACTCCCAGATGCGTGTCTGATCCACGAAATGTGTCCTAAGCTGTAGCATCACCGAACGAGGGTTGACATCACCCACGAAAGTCCACAGCTCGTCCACCATTCCGAAACGCATCACAACTGAAATATAGGAGGCCATCTCGCGACGGAGATAGCGGTCTTTCCGCTCCTCTAGGGTCTCAAGGTCTATGGACGGATCCAGATCCATCCCGTCGAGTATGTAGTCGACCATGTCGTTCTCGCTAAGGAGAACATGGAGACTGGCAACCTAGGTGGAGAAGTTCGATCCATCTAATCTGAGCTTCTCTCCTTCGAACCATTTCGTTGTCAACACGAAAGAACCCATCTACATTGATAATTGCAAAAGGAATTTAGACTAAGTTTATAATTAAATGAGTTAATAATAACTCCACTCAGAAACACCTATCCCCAGTGAGGGTTCCTAGTGATAACACGACCCCTATCAGCCACATCTCCCCCGATCGTCACGGCCATCAATGTGGGTTCAAGGGTGGACGCTAAACGTCGGTCACATCATTCATGTGACTCGTGCTCGATCTTTCGATCATCCACGTTCCGAGGCCACGCTTCTCTAGTGTTCTAGGCTCACCAACTCAACCTTAGTGTATTCGCTGTGCAACATGGCTTACACCCACTATATGTGAACATAGATATGTATGACACCCAGGCCTATCACCCTGGATCGCCTCATACCGAAGAACTTTCTTGGTGGTGCACACTAAGGGGGAACACAATCGTTGGTTATTTTAACAGGGATCTTCTTATTAGGCTACCGTCGAGTATCTAATACTAGCACACAATAAGACATACAAACAATAACATTGAATGTAAATGCTATGTGATATGGTCCTTCACGTCATGATCTCCATCCGCCGTTACCGGGTTCCAGTGTCAGGGTTCCGGCGTCGTAGACACTAGGGTACCAGTGTCATTCCGGCGTGGTAGTTCGTCACCTCCGTGACTATCTACTACTATGCAACAAAAGGTAATTACTTCACCTTTGCCACAACCATATCACAAAGCAACGCCCTCCTGCAAAACAAAGTTAGACGCCTCTACTTTATCTTTGCATGTTTTACGTGGCTGAATGGGCTTTCGTACAAGAACCGTTCTTACCTACGAACTTTCAGCACAATGCTGAACAAGTAGTTGTCTATACTACACCCCTTTCGGGGCCCTCCGTTGCAAATGGTATACCAACTAATGCGAGAGAGACAGACACCCCCTAAGCCACTTTATACGGTACAAGTCGTATGTCAAGCGTGGACCAGTCTCGTGAATGAACGCGTAAAGTTGGTTGGGGGCCGCTTCATCAAGCATTGCTGCAGTATACACAAGTACACGTGGGAGGGTAACAACTAAAATATCAACGCCCACATGCTACATCTCGTGTGTTCTACCCGTACTAGAATTACTACGCATAGATCTAGCTCTGATACCACTGTAGGGGTTCCGCGCATAAAAACAATAAAATTTTACTCTACGCCCCTGAACCCCTGAAACTGCCAGGACCTATCTATTAGTAATACAGTAACGGGAGGGGCTTTTCACGAACTTACCCTCGAAGACTGAAAAGCATTGTCAACGCTCAGGAGAGCGTGGTTGATGTAGACGAGCTGAAGCCGACCTCAAGGTCGTGATGAAGTCCTTGCGCTCCTTCTGGCTCCAATGACTTGAGTGCCTCAAGTGTGACACCTCGTGGGAGTTACACACGTCCGGTTCCTGACGATGACTCCCGCTTCCCCGATCTAGCAGCAGTTGCGGAAGTAGAGCTCCCGGATCCGAATCCCGCAGCGCGATGGCGCTCCGTGGTGAAGATGTCTCTCGCTCGCGCAGTCCGGACTTGGGACCACGGTCACGAGAGAGAGAGGGGGAGAGAAAATATCAATTAGAGGTCTTCCCAAAAGTGGGGAGACCTTTATTGATTATTGGGTGTCTTTTCTAGGCCAATATACCCCACTATATATAGGGGAAGGGGAGGTGCTACATCCCCTCAAGTCCCAGGGTGGGACTAAAGGAGAGGAGGGGGGAGGGGTGGCCGGCGGCCAGCCCCTAGTAGGCCCCGCAGGGAGGGGCAAGGCCCAGCCGGCTGTTGGAGATATGCCCAAGAGGCAATAATAAAAGTGGTTATTATTATATCTTTGTGTTTATGATGAATGTTTGCATCCCATGCTATAATTGTATTATAAGGAAACACTAATACATGTGTGTTTTGTAAACATAAAAGAGTCCCTAGTAAGCCTCTTGTTGAACTAGCTTGTTGATTAGTTGATGATCATGGTTTCCTGATCATGGACATTGGATGTCATTAATAATAAGGTTATATCATTAGGAGAATGATGTGATGGACACACGCCCATAGTAAGTGTAGCATAAGATCAAGTCATTAAGTTCGTATTGCTACAAGCTTTCAAATGCATAGTAACCTAATCCTTCGACTATGAGGTTATGTTAATCACCATCACCGGATGGGTACTTTGATGACATCAAACACCGCTTCGTAACTGGGTGGTTATAAAGGTGTCATTGGGTATTCTGAAAGTATGTGTTGAAGCGCATGGACCAAGATTGGGATTTGTCCATCCATATGATGGATAGATATGCTCTGGGCCCTCTCAGTGGAATGCCATCTAGTTAGCTTGCAAGCATGTGACTAGGTCACAAGGGATGACATATCATGGAACGAGTAAAGAGTACTTATCAGTAACGAGGTAGAACTAGGTATGAAGATACCAACGATCAAACCTCGGATAAGTAGAGTATCGCGTAACAAAGGGAATTGGTTTCGTATGTTAATGGTTCTATCGATCACGAAGTCAACATTGAGTATGTGGGAGCCGTTATGGATCTCCAGATCCCGCTGATGGTTATTGATCGGAGAGGTGTCTCCATCATGTCTGCATATTCACGAACCGTAGGGTGACACACTTAAGGTTCGATGTTGTTTAGGTAGATATGGAATATGCGTTGGAGACCGAATGTAGTTCGGAGTCTCGGATTGGATCTGGGACATCACGAGGAGATCCAGAATTGTCCGGAGAATAAGATTCATATAATGGAGATCATTTCTAGGTTCGGAAATGTTCTGGAGTGTTTATATGGGGATTCTAGAAGGTTTCGGAATGTTCCGGAAAGTTCCAGAAGCTTCCGTGGAGTTTACTTGAAAACCAAGAAAGGAAAGGGGAAGACTTGGGGAGGAAGGAAACTCCCTCCCCCTCTCCCTTGTGCGCCGGCCCTAGGAGGTGGGCCTAGGGGTGGGAACCCTAGGCCGCACCCCTCCCTCTATATATAGAGGGGTGGAGGCGCCACCCCCTTGACCCTCCACTCTTTGCCCTAGCCGCCTCTATCCTCCTCCTTCGCTCTGCTCAGGCTTAGGTGAAGCCCTGCAGAATTCTCTACTCCACCACCACCACCACGCCGTCGTGCTGCTGGGATTCCGTGGAGAGATCTACTACCTCTGCTGCTCACTGGAACGGGGAGAGGAAGATTTGCATCGACTCCGCACGTGTGACCGACTGCAGAAGCACTGCCGGAACGCGGCGCTGGAAGGATCGTCTACTCGATCTTGAGATCGGCAAGTGATCGTCTACATCAACCACGAGATCCGATCTCGCACAAGGCTTTCGGATCTACAAGGGTTAGTACAGATCTATCTCGTTGCACATGTCTAATAGATTAGATCTTGGCTTTTATCTAGATAGATCTGGGTTTTGTTCATTCTTGCGATAGAATTTTTTTGTTTTCCATGCTACGAACCCATCACCGGCCTCCCCCTTGGTCCCTTCTCCCTCTCTCCTTTCCCCTAATGGGCCTTCTCCCTCCGGAAATTGGCCCATTAAGCCTTTTGACCTTTTAATTGATTTTCTCTTTATTTAAATAATTATGAATAAATGATTAAATCAATATTTAACATTCATACACATATTATATAATCTCCGTGGCTATGGAACACCTTCCACCTCCACTCCGGACATCCTCCGGACTTACCGAAACCCTTCTGGTTTTCTCCCTTCTTTTCTTCAACGATTCTACCGATCCCATAAACACTCTCTAAGCATCATCAAACCCTTAAGCGTGATACCCTACGGTTCGGGAACACTCCAGACATGGTCGGGACACTCCCGCACCAATGATCAACAGAGGGACCCGGATGGCCATGTGACCCCTGTGCATTCCACGAAGATCTTTCGTCGTTTGAACCGGTGACAGTCGCGTCTTATTCCCTTTGTCATTCGATACTTACATTGCCCGAGACCTGATCAATGAAATCTTCATGTCGAGTTCAATCTCGTTACTGAACAATGCTATTTGACTCGTTCTGACAAGTGATATCCCCGTGATCTAATCACACGCTGCGCAGCTATTGGATATAACTTCTTCGAGTGGGCCCTTGAGTATCTTCCCGTCACATGGACGGACAAATCCCGCTCTTGACATATATTGCCTCTACGGTTTCCTCCGAATACCTGAACACACCTTTATAACCACCGTTTTACCAAATGGCGTTTGATGCTATCTAAGCATTCTCGGGAGACAGTGATTGATATAGCCTCACGGTCTAAGGAATAGTCTATGAGGATCCTTTTCTAATCATCGTAACTTGAACTTCGTGACATGATCGAATCACGATGTTTAGGTTGGGTATTGGTTCATCATCTCATTCTCAGAATGAGATGACCTCATTTCCAACTGGCATAAATGCCACATGATCAGGAAACATGATCATCTGTTGACCAATGAACCAGTGACTAGAGTTTCACTCGGAACCCCTGGTTTGTTTATATCTCACACGTGTATTGATGTTTCCACTCAACACAGTTATAGCGTGATACAAAACTTAATCATAAACTATATGAAATATGATAATAGTCCTTACTACTATTTGTCTCTAGGGCATATTTCCAACACTTTTTGGGTATAACCCTTGGCTACAAGTCTTGCCTTGTACTTTTCAATAGTACCATCAGGCCTAAGTTTCTTTTTAAACACCCATTTGCATCCTACAGGTTTGCACCCATAAGGACGGTCGGTGATCTCCCATGTTCCATTTGCTAAGATGGAATCCATCTCACTACGAACGGCTTCCTTCCAGTAGTCAGCATCAGAAGATGCATAGGCTTCTAAAAAAGAAGTAGGAGTATCATCCACAAGGTACACAATGAAATCATTACCAAAATACTTTGTAGTCCTCTGTCTCTTACTCCTCTTAGGAATTTCATTATCATCCTCCTCAGGTTTTTGGAGTGTTCAATAGGAATGGTATGTTCAGGAATTGTGGGTATTTCCTGATTCAATGAGTTAGGTATCTCCTGATTTGATGAGCTAGGTATATCCTTCATGGGAAAGATATCCTCAAAGAAAGTCACATCATTTGACTCCATGATTGTACCAACATGCATGTCTGGTACTCCAGATATTACTATCAAGAATCTATAGCCGATGCTATGAAAAGCATATCCCAGAAAAACACAGTCCACGGTTTTTGGTCCAAGTTTGCACTTCTTTGGGATTGGCACATGAACCTTGGCCAGACAGCCCCAAGTTCGCAAGTAAGAAAGATTTAATCTTTTCTTTTCTCATTCTTCAAATGGAGTAATCTCTTTGTTCTTAGTGGGAACTTGGTTTAGGACATGACATGCAGTCAGTAATGCCTCCCCCACCATTCCTTGGAGATACCCGATGTGTCTAACATGGCGTTAACCAAATCTGTTAGAGTATGGTTCTTTCTTTCGGCTACCCCATTTGACTGGGGCGAATAGGGAGGCGTCCTCTCATGGATTATACCATGTTTCGCACAAAAAGAATCAAACTCGTCGAAAAAGTACTCTCCACCACGATCAGACCTAAGCCTCTTAATCTTTCGATCAAGTTGGTTTTCCGCTTCAGCTTTATAGATTTTGAAGTAACTCAAAGCCTCATATTTTTATTTCAGAAGATACACATGACAATATCTCGTAGAGTCATCGATCAATGTCATAAAATATTTCTTTCCACCTTTTGTCAACACACCATTCATCTCACAAAGATCTGGATGTATGAGCTCTAGTGGTGCCAAATCTCTCACCTCTGCAGTCGTATGTGACTTGCGAGGTTGCTTCGCTTGCACACAAGTTTGGCATTTACCCTTCACGGTAGTGAATTTTGGGATTACATTCATTTTAGCTAACCGCATCATGCAACCAAAATTAACATGACAAAGACGTGAATGCCAGACATTTGATACAAGATCAGATGAAACATGATTCACGACTTTATTACACACATCTGACAGTGACAGGCAGAACAAGCCTCCACACTCATAGCTTTTACCAATAAATGTTCCAAACTTAGACAGTACAAATTTATTGGACTCAAACACAATCTTGTAGCCATCATGACATAGAAGTGATCCACTAATAAGATTCTTATTTATTGAGGGAACATGATGCACGTTCTTTAGGCGCACGGTCTTTCCCGAAGTGAACTTCAGATCGACCGTACCAACACCATGAACAGAAGCATGCGAGTCGTTCCCCATCAGCACAGACTAAGTCCCTCTGACCTGATATGAAGAAAACATGGAAACATCAGAACAAACATGTACATTAGCGCCCATGTCAATCCACCAATCAGGAGAATGACATAATGAAAGAATAGTAGGTAATATATCATACCAACATCTTTCATCTCAATGTCGCCCATGACAACATTAGCAGTCTTGCTGCCTTTTCCATGCTGGCGTTTGTCAAAGTGGTTGGGGCATGCAGGAGCCCAATGATCAGGATCACCGCACACATGACAAGCACCTTTCTTCTTATCAGTCTTCTTCTCGAAACTAGTAGACTGTGAGGCTTTGTTCTTTCCATCGAACTTTCCTTTTCCATCAAACTTTACCTTGCTCTTGAACTTGTGAGACTAGAAGTTCTTTTTCTGTACCAGGTTGGCACTTGAACCTCCCTCAGCACCTCGAGCACGCGTATCTTTTGATCCCGCCTTCTCTTCCACATCAAGAGTTCCAATGAGATCCGATACAGAAAACTCTTGTCTCTTGTGTTTCAGGGAAGTAGCAAAGTTCCTCCATAAAGGGGGAAGCTTGGCAATAATGCCCCCGACAATGAACTTCTCCGGTAACACACAAGGAAAGTGCTCAAGCTCCTTGGCCAGTGACTGTATTTCATTAGCCTGCTCAACCAAGGAGCGGTCATCAGTCATCTTGTAGTCGTAGAGTTGTGATGGCTCAAAATGTAGAGCTTGTTGGGGAACCCCAAGAGGAAGGTATGATGAGCACAACAACAAGTTTTCCCTCAGTTATGAAACCAAGGTTATCGAACCAGTAGGAGCAAGGAAACACCTCCAAGGTGTTGTTTCCAACTTGGAATCCTGCACAACACAACCACAGAACTTTGCCCCCAACTTACAGTGAGGTTGTCAATCTCACTGGTTTTGCTGAAAACAAAGGATTAAACATATCGTGTGGAAGATAGTAATTGCTTGCATAAAGTAAACAGAAAACAGTAAATAGATAGTAGATTTGTGGTAAAAGAATGGACCGGGGTCCATAGTTCTCTAGAGGTGATTCTCCTTAAGATAGATGACATGTTGGGTGAACAAATTATAGCGGGGCAATTGTTAGACACCGAGAAAGCATACATGCATGTACTAATCATCTTGACTCCTATGAGATTTGATTGGGCATTACAACATTATACATAGACCATAATCCAACTGCATCTATGACTAATAATCCACCTTCGGGTTATCATCCGAACCCCCTCCAGTATTAAGTTGCAAGCAACAGATAATTGCATTAAGCAAAGTGTGTAAACTAAACAATATGATTGCTCTATGAACAAAGGATTGTTGTTTTCTCCCTAGTATCAATAGCACATCTAGTACCTTAAAGATTTATGTCACTTCCCCAGATTCCTAGAGGCATGAACCCACTATCGAGCATAAATACTCCCTCTTGGAGTTGCTAGCATCTACTTGGCCAAGATAGCTACTAACAATGAAAAGCATGCAAGATCACAAATAACATAGACATGATAGAATCAATAATGAATCTAAAATAGCATCTCAATATCCATCGGATCCCCGCAAACACAACATGTAGGATTACAAATAGATGATCTTGATCATGAACGGAGCTCACAAGATCTAAACATGGTAGCACAAAGGAGAAGAACCAACCATCTAGCTACTACATGGACCCATAGTCCAGGGATGAAATACTCACGCATCACACCGGAGGCAGGCATGGTGATGAAGAAGGCCTCCAGGGTGATCTCTCCCCTCCGGCAGGGTGCCGGGAAGAGCTTCAGATCCCTCCCGATCTAGGGATGGAGATGGCGGCGGTTACAGACTCTTTCGTGGAATTTTGATCGGGTCCTTAGGGTTTTCGTCCTAGGAGACTTTTATAGGCGAAGGGGCAAGGTCGGTGGAGTACCAGGGGGCCCACACCAGGTGGAAGCACGCCTAGGGCTGGCCACGCTACCCTAGAGTGTGGCCGCCCTGGTGCCCCTCTTCGGCTCCCCTCCGGACTCCGTGTTCCTTCTGGTAAAATATTGACTTGGACTTTTGTCCGGTCCAATTCCGAAAATATTTCCTTACTAGCTTTTCTGAAACCAAAAACAGGAGAAAACAGGCAACTAGCACTGTGGCATCTTGTTAATAGGTTAGTTCCATAAAATGTGTAAAAATACTCAAAACTATGGACAAAACATAAGAAAGTAGATATAAAACAAGCATGGAACATCAAAATTTATAGATACGTTTACAACGTATCAACATCCCCAAGCTTAACTCCTGCTCGTCGTCGAGTAGGTAAGTGATAAAAAAGAATAATTTTTGAGGTGACATGCACCATCATAATCTTGATCAAGGTATTTGTAAAACATTGATAGCTGGGATCATAGTACTCTAACATAGCATGAAAGATATAGTTCTAACAATAAGACATAACAACTATGTTGTAACATGAAGAGGTACAAATAAAAGATTCATGAATCATAATGCTTTGAAAGACGTTTGTTTGTTTCACATATAGAAAACATAATGAGAATGGTATTCAGCTTGTCCCTCATAGTGTAGCAAAACATAAATGCATAGGACACCTTCAAAGTTCATAAGGGTGACTAGATACAAATAGTTTAAGAACAAGCAATATCAAAGTTATGAATCAATCAACAAGTTTTGGGACAATGCACATTAAACAAAGAATGACCACTATGCTCTCTCAATATGCGCATAAAGATAGAAGATGGAGACTCAACATAAAAGTAAAAGAAAGGCCCTTCAAAGAAGGAAGCAGGGACTCAAGTCTCATAAAGAGCTTCCAAAAATTATGGTACTTATTAGCTTTCAGCTCTCATTGCCCCTATCATAAGCATCTTTAGGTGATTAAGGTTAAAGTGACCAAATATGAGGATATGCTTGACAAGTTATAAGTTGAAAATCTCATGCCCCGTGCTTACGAGTACCGAACCTCATGCTACTCAACTTTAGTCATGAGTAGGTTCTTTTCATTGTAAGTACATGTGTATCATAGAGAACTGCTAAGCCCAAAATATATCGAGCCCGTTGGGGAACCCCGAGAGGAAGGTATGATGAGCACAACAACAAGTTTTCCCTCAGTTATGAAACCAAGGTTTAATCGAACCAGTAGGAGCAAGGAAACACCTCAAAGGTGTTGCTAGCTGAACTTTGGCAGGGCGCACTACCGGTGCCAGCAGCAACGTGGAGACCTGCACAACACAACCACAGAACTTTGCCCCCAACTTGCGATGAGGTTGTCAATCTCACTGGTTTTGCTGAAAACAAAGGATTAAACGTATCGAGTGGAAGAAAGTAAAAGTTTGCAGAAAGTAAACATAAAGCAGTAAATAGTTGATTGTAGATTGATAGTAAAAGAAAGGACCGGGGTCCATAGTTCACTAGTGGTGGCTCTCCTTAAGATAGATGACATGTTGGGTGAACAAATTACAACGGGGCAATTGACAAACATCGAGAAAGCATACAAGCATATACTACTCATCTTGACTCCTTTGAGACTTGATTGGGCATTACAACATTATACATAGACCGTAATCCAACTACATCTATGACTAATAATCCACCTTCAGGTTATCATACAAACCCCCTCTAGTATTAAGTTGCAAGCAACGGATAATTGCATTATGCATTGCGTGTAAAGTAAACAATATGATTGTTCTATGAACAAAGGATTGTTGTTTTCTCCCTAGTAGCAACAACACATCTAGTACCTTAGAGATTTCTGTCAGTTCCCCAGATTACTAGAGGCATGGACCCACTATTGAGCATAAATACTAACTCTTGGAGTTGCTAGCATCTACTTGGCCAAGATAGCTACTAACAACGGAAAGCATGCAAGATCACAAATAACAAAGACATGATAAAATCAATAATCAATCTGAAATAGCATCTCAATATCCATTGGATCCCCGCAAACACAACATGTAGAATTACAAAAAGGTGATCTTAATCATGAACGGAGCTCACAAGATCTAAACATGATAGCACAAAGGAGGAGAACCAGCCATCTAGTTACTACATGGACCCGTAGTCCAGAGATGAACTACTCACACATCACACCGGAGGCTTGCATGGTGATGAAGAAGGCCTCCAGGGTGAATTCCCCTCTCCGGCAGGGTGCCGGGAAGAGCTTCAGATCCCTCCCGATCTAGGGATGGATATGACGGCGGCTACAGACTCTTTCGTGGAATTTTGATCGGGTACTTAGGGTTTCTGTATCGGAGCCAATATATAGGCGAAAGGGGAGGCCGAGGGGGTGCCAGAGGCGGCCAGACCACCCCCTGGTGCGGGCCAGGCTGGGCTGCCCGGCCAAGTGGTGTGGCGGCCCCTGCCCCCTCTTCATCTCGTATTCTGGCTCCGGGTGTCCCTCGGTGAAAAACTGACTTTGCCTTTTGTCCCGTCCAATTCTGAGAATATTCATTTTCTTTCTTTCCTAGAACCAAAAACAACAGAAAATAGGCAGCTGGCACTATGGCTCTTGTTATAAGGTTAGTCCAAGAAAGTGTATAGAAAATACTCCAAAGTGTGGACAAAACATAAGAAAGTAGATAAAACCAAGCATGGAACATCAAAAATTATGGATACGTTAGCAATGTATCAACAACCCCAAGCTTAACTCCTGCTCGTCCTTGAGTAGGTAAGTGATAAAAAGAAAAAATAATTTTTGAGGTGACATGCACCATCATAAACTTGATCAAAGTATTTGTAAACATTGATAGCTGGGATCATAGTACTTCAATCATAACATGAAAGACAAAGTTCTAACAATAAGGTAAAGCAACTATTGTTGCAACATGAAAAGGCATAAACAAAAGATTCATGAATAACAATGATTTGCAAGACGTTTGTTTGTTTCACATAAAGAAAACATAGCATAGTGGCATTCAGCTTGTCCCTCATAGAGTAGCAAACATAAATGCATAGGACACCTTCAAAGTTCATAAGAGTGACTAGATACAAATAGTTTAAAACAAGCAATATCAAAGCTATGCATTAATCAATAAGTCTTGGAACAATGCACATAAAACTAAGAATGGCCACTATGCTCTTAAAGTAGGTGCATAAAGGTAGAAGGTGAAGAGTCAACATAAAAGTAAAAGAAGGGCCTTCATAGAAGGAAGTAGGGATTCAAGTTTCATAAAGAGCTTCCAAAAATTATGGTACTTTTTAGCTTTCAGCTCTCATTGCCCCTATCATAAGCATCTTGAAGGTGATTAAGGTTAAAGTGACACAACTAAGAGGATATGCTTGACAAGTTATAAGCCGAAATTGCATGCCCCTTACTTACGAAGACCGAACCTCATGCTACTCAACTTTAGTCACAAGTAAGCTCTTGTCATTGTAAGTACATATGTATCATAGAGAACCGCCAACGAGGTACCCCTTGCACATGATACAGGAGCTATCCCATAATCAAAATGACAAGGCAAACGGACAATGAGCATCACAACGATCTTTTTATTTGCTATTTGCATAGGTTTTTATTGAGGATGCTTCATAGAGTGCTCATTATGGTTATGCTACAAGTTTCCACCATGATTAGGCATGGCTTAGGCTAGCAGCCCAGGCGTTTCTCTAACACAAATACAAACTCCATGATCTTACAAGTTCCCCTTTTATTTC
Organism: Avena sativa; assembly: GCA_916181665.1. NCBI lineage: Eukaryota > Viridiplantae > Streptophyta > Magnoliopsida > Poales > Poaceae > Avena > Avena sativa. Next base: position 414,932,671 of record OV702296.1, read on the forward strand.
ACACCGTCGGGATCCATAAGCAAAAGAACATGATATCAACGGGGTACAAAGTACAAGTGCAATGTTGAAAGCGTTCCCCATGATACATGGTTTTGCTAACTTCAACTTATAAAGCACAAGCATATACGCAACAAAGATGGACGCAATGGTTCAAGTTTATTAAATGCAAGAAAGTAAAGTGTGCCATCAAGTTCGTGAGAGCTTTAATCACTAGTTTTCTCATAACAAGTTTAATTCGGAAGGTAGACAAAACATGAATATACTTGGAATAGCATATGCTAATAGGTAGGTATGGTGGACTCTTTGGAATAACTTGGTTTTAGGAGTTCGATGCATGAGTGGAACTCATACTTGGTTATGGAGGCTAGCAAAAGACTGGGAGCGACCAACTAAGAGAGCAATAATGGCCATAATCATGTAGAGCGACAAAACATCATTAATCAAAGCATAAAGTGATACTACAAGTTGAAAAATAAAGGATCATAAAGGCTATGGTGACTTGGGATAGTCATAACATGGTGTGAGCATGCGCCAAGTCAATCCAAATAAAGCATCAAAGGAGAATACCACAATACTATGCTTTAATATGCTAAAACAACGCATGATTCTTCCAAGGCACATTAATCAATCTCAATTATTTATAACATGTCATGCTACAGAAAAGATCGCTAAGCATAAAGCCAAAACAATATCAAGCATGGCATGACAAAGCATATGCTATAGTCAAAAACAAGCTCTCTTTACCACTTAAGCATGAACTTTCCTACTCTTTTCCAATCCAAACCAAACTATTTGAAAACCAATGCATGAAAGAGGGGGTCCAACCAATTTATTCAGAAAACTAAGAAAACAAAGCAAATGAAAACCAAAATGAAAACGAAAAAGAAGATGCTCCAAGAACAACACAACTGTGCATGAAACAATAAAAATGAAGTGTTTGGAAGAAACCTGGAATTTTTATTGATGAAGAAGGGGATGCATTGGGCATCCTCAAACTTTGACCCTTGTACTTCTTGGATATTTCTTGGGGTGACACGCGTGGCATCCCCAATCTTGAGCTTTAGTCCATCCTTCATCTCATTACTCATTCCTTCCATACACCTGAAATTTTTCCTTCATACAAAACTTCACACAATCTTATTAGCAACATTAGTGCACTCAAGATAATAAATTTTTAGGTTCAGTTCCAACACCAATAAAACTTCCATTAAAACACAAGCTACTGTATCACTTCCCTCAAAAAGCTCAGTTCTCCAAAAGAACTCAAAAATGAACAAACAAGAAGCAAATGCAAATAATGGCAGAAATCTCAAAACAGACCAGCAGGTAAAGATGGTTTTTTTCAAACACCTTCTGTTGCTCAAATCGAAAAGTGTTGAGCTAACGAAAGTTAGATAACAACCTAGGGCAGAGGCACAAAAATTCACGCCTCAAAAGGATGTACAGAGATTTTACACGATTTTTTACGGTGAAGCACAGAAATCTGTTTTGGGACAGCAACTTTCCCAATCATTACTTCTCTCTCATTAGAGGTTACTCTTGGCACAAAAAGCAAATAAAAAGCATAAGGAGCGGTTATTACTGAAGTAATAACTTCCAAGACTCATCTAAAACTTTTGGGTTATCTCCCAATAAGTACTTTTATTTAACGCCTTTAAGTTAGGCATAAGAAGCAAGAAAAAGGATCAAGTGTTCTCAAATGAAGAAGCATTAAAACCAAATTTCTCGCCCTTATCTCTCTTACTTTTATTCTTAACCTTGGGGAACATATGATTGCTTGGTGGGGAAGAAAAGTGCATGGTGCCCTTTTCCACATCTATTATTGCTCCAAGGAGTTTCAATAGGGATCTTCCAAGTGTGATTTGTCCTTTTCATACACATTCAATAACAAGATAATCAGTAGAAACCATTTTCCCTAAGATTTTTGTAAACACTCCTTCAGCTATTCCAATGGGTAATATTGTGGCATTATTAGCAAGACATATTTCTTCTCCTCCTTCAGAAAGCCCCTAAAGATTCAAAGATTCATAGATATATTTGGGCATAAGACAATATTCAGACATGATATCACAACGAGCATGAAAAGTTTCATTATTTATAGCAATCTTTACTGTTGGAAGCCATGTTGAGGGTTCGGAATTTATTGGAACATAGTTATGATGCTCTCTAAGTGTATTATAGCAATCTTTCAAACTAGAGTGCTGGTCTCAAGAGTATTCAGTCTAGCAAATATGTTTATGAAGGAAGAATCAGATTTGCTAGGCAAGTTGTAAGTAAAGACCAACTTGTTTATGGCATTAACAGCATCATCCTCATTGCATTGGAGGAAATCTCCTCCCACTATAGCATCCAAAGCATATCTATAGCAAAGAGCGATTCCAAGGTAAAAACTGCTAAGGAACAAGCTTTGAGTCATTTTAGGTTCAGTTTTTTCATGTAGATCAAAGATTCTAGACCAAGCTTCTTTGAAACTTCCTCCAATTCCTTGTTTGAAAGTGAAAATCATTTCCTCGGGTGACATAGTGATTGGAGAAAAGCTAGACATAATGGCAACTTAAGATAGGAACTAATTATTCTTGTGTTTTTAATAAATAAAGCAAACTAGTAAAACTGATTTTTTGTGTTTTTGATAAAGAAACAAGCAAACAAAGCAAAAAAGTAAACTAAGCAAAACAAAAATAACAAAGTAAAGAGATTGGTTATGAGGGACTCCCCTTGTGAAGATGTCCTTGACTCCCCGGCAACGGCGCCAGAAAATCGGTTGCTAAGCCCAAAATATATCGAGCCCGTTGGGGAACCCCAAGAGGAAGGTATGATGAGCACAGCAGCAAGTTTTCACTTAGTTATGAAACCAAGGTTTAATCGAACCAGTAGGAGCAAGGAAACACCTCAAAGGTGTTGCTAGCTGAACTTTGGCATGGCGCACTACCGGTGCCAGCACCAACGTGGAGACCTGCACAACACAACCACAGAACTTTGCCACCAACTCGCGACGAGGTTGTTAATCTCACCGGTTTTGCTGAAAACAAAGGATTAAATGTATCGAGTGGAAGAAAGTAAAAGTTTGCAGAAAGTAAACAGAAAGCAGTAAACAGTTGATTGTAGATTGACAATAAAAGAAAGGACCGGGGTCCATAGTTCACTAGTGGTGGCTCTCCTTAAGATAGATGACATGTTGGGTGAACAAATTACAGCGGGGCAATTGACAAACATCGAGAAAGCATACAAGCATATACTACACATCTTGACTCCTTTGAGACTTGATTGGGCATTACAACATTATACATAGACCGTAATCCAACTGCATCTATGACTAATAATCCACCTTCAGGTTATCATCCGAACCTCCTCCAATATTAAGTTGCAAGCAACAGATAATTGCATTACGCATTGTGTGTAAAGTAAACAATACGATTGTTCTATGAATAAAGGATTGTTGTTTTTTCCCTAGTAGCAACAACACATCTAGTACCTTAGAGATTTCTGTCACTTCCCCAGATTACTACAGGCATGAACCCACTATCAAGCATAAATACTAACTCTTGGAGTTACTAGCATCTACTTGGCCAAGATAGCTACTAACAACGGAAAGCATGCAAGATCACAAATAACAAAGACATGATAGAATCAATAATCAATCTGAAATAGCATCTCAATATCCATCGGATCCTCGCAAACACAACATGTAGAATTACAAATAGGTGATCTTGATCATGAACGGAGCTCACAAGATCTAAACATGATATCAAAAAGGAGGAGAACCAGCCATCTAGCTACTACATGGACCCGTAGTCCAGAGATGAACTACTCACGCATCACACCGAGGCTTGCATGGTGATGAAGAAGGCCTCCAGGGTGAATTCCCCTCTCCGGTAGGGTGCCGAGAAGAGCTTCAGATCCCTCCCGATCTAGGGATGGAGATGACAGCGGCTATAGACTCTTTCATGGAATTTTGATCGGGTACTTAGGGTTTCTGTATCGGAGGGAATATATAGGCAAAAGGGGAGGACGGGGGGTGCCGGAGGCGGCCAAACCGCCCCTGGAATGGGCCAGGCTGGGCCGCGCGACCAAGTGGTGTGGCGGCCCCCTGCCCCCTCTCTGTCTCGTATTCTGGCTCTGGGTGTCCCTCGGTGAAAAATAACTTTGGCTTTTGTCCCGTCCAATTCCGAGAATATTCATTTTCTGACTTTCTTGGAACCAAAAATAGCAGAAAACAGGCAACTGACTAATGGCTCAGTGTCGGCGCCAGAAAAATGCTGGTGCGGTGTTGATGTAGAGCTTGTTGGGAACCCCAAGAGGAAGGTATGATGAGCACAGCAGCAAGTTTCCCTCAGTTATGAAACCAAGGTTTAATCGAACCAGTAGGAGAAAGAAAACACCCCAAAGGTGTTGCTAGCTGAGCCTTGGCAGGGCGCACTACCGGTGCTAGTAGAAACGTGGAGACCTGCACAACACAACCACAGAACTTTGTCCCCAACTTGCGATGAGGTTGTCAATCTCACCGTGTTTTGCGGAAAACAAAGGATTAAACGTATCGAATGGAAAGAAGTAAAAGTTTGTAGAAGGTAAACATAAAGAAGTAAACAGTTTGTAGATTGTATGTAAAGAAAAGGACCGGCATCCATAGTTCACTAGAGGTGGCTCTCCTTAAGATAGATAATATGCTGGGTGAACAAATTACAGCGAGGCAATTGACAAAAATCGAGAAAGCAATACATGCATATACTAATCATCTTGACTCGTTTGGAACTTGATTGGGCATTACAACATTATACATAGACCGCAATCCAACTGCATCTATGACTAATAATCCACCTTCAGGTTATCATCCGAACCCCCTCCAGTATTAAGTTGCAAGCAACAGATTATTGCTTTACGAATTGCGTGTAAAGTAAACAATATGATTGTTCTATGAACAAAGGATTATTGTTTTCTCCCTAGTAGCAACAACACATCTAGTACCTTAGATATTTCTGTCACTTCCCTAGATTACCAGAGGCATGAACCCACTATCGAGCATAAAACTAACTCTTGGAGTTGTTAGCATCTACTTGGCCAAGATAGCTACTAACAACAGAAAGCATGCAAGATCACAAATAACAAAGACATGATAGAATCAATAATCAACCTGAAATAGCATCTCAATATCCATCGGATCCCCGCAAACACAATATGCAGAATTACAAATAGATGATCTTGATCATGAACGGAGCTCACAAGATCTAAACATGAAAGCACAAAGGAGGAGAACCAGCCATCTAGCTACTACATGGATCCGTAGTCCAAGGATGAACTACTCACGCATCACACCGGAGGCTTGCATGGTGATGAAGAAGGCCTCCAGGGCGAATTCCCCTCTCTGGCAAGGTGCCGGGAAGAGCTTCAGATCCCTCCTGATCTAGGGATGGAGATGACGGTGGCTATAGACTCTTTCGTGGATTTTTGATCGGGTACTTAGGGTTTTCGTCCCGAGGGCATCTTATAGGCGGAAGGAGAGTCCGAGGGGGTGCTTGGGTCGGCCAGACCACCCCCTGGCGCGGGCCAGGCTAGGCCACGCGGCCAGGTGGTGTGGTGGCCCCCTGGCCCCTCTCCGTCTCGTATTCTGGCATCTGATGACTTCCGGAGAAATAGGCACTTTGGCTTTTGTCTCGTCCAATTCCGAGAATATTCATTTTCTAACTTTCCTGGAACCAAAAACAACAGAAAACTGGTAGCTGGCATTGTGGCTCTTGTTAATAGGTTAGTCCAAGAAATCATATGAAAAGTACTCCAAAGTGTGGACAAAACACAAGAAAGTGGATAAAACCAAGCATGGAACATCAAAAATTATAGATACATTTGAAATGTATCAACATCCCCAAGCTTAACTCATGCTCGTCCTCGAGTAGGTAAGTGATAAAAAGAAAGAATAATTTTTTGAGGTGACATGCACCATCAAAGACCTGATCAAAGTATTTGTAAAACATTCAAAGCTGGGATCATAGTACTTCAATCATAACATGAAAGAAAAAGTTCTAGCAATAAGACAAAGAAACTAAGATGCAACATGAAAAGGCACAAACAAAAGATTCATGAATAACAATGCTTTGCAAGACGTTTGTTTGTTTCACATAAAGAAAACATTGCATAATAGTATTCAGCTTGTCCCTCATAGAGTAGCAAATATAATTGCATAGGACACCTTCAAAGTTCATAAGAGTGACTAGATACAAATAGTTTAGAACAAGCAATATCAAGTTATGCATCAATCAACTAGTCTTGGGACAATGCACATAGAACTAAGAATGGCCACTATGCTCTCAAAGTAGGTGCATAAATATAGAAGGTGGAGACTCAATATAATGGTGGAAGAAAGGCCTTCCTAAAAGGAACTAGGGATTCAACTCTCGTAAAGAGCTTCCAAAAATTATGGTACTTATAGCTTTGAGCTCTCATTGCCCCTATCATAAGCATCTTGAAGGTGATTAAGGTTAAAGTGACACAACTAAGAGGATATGCTTGACAAGTTATAAATCGAAATCTCATGCCCCTTACTTACAAAGACCGAACCTCATGCTACTCAACTTTAGTCACGAGTAAGCTCTTGTCATTGTAAGTACATGTGTATCATAAAGAACCGCCAACGGGGTACCCCTTCCACATGATACAAGAGCTATCCCATAATCAAAATGACAAGGCAAGCAGACAATGAGCATCTCAACGATCTTTTTATTTGCTATTTGCATAGGTTTTTATTGAGGATGCTTCATAGAGTGCTCATTATGGTGATGCTTCAAGTTTCCACTATGATTAGGCATGGCTTAGGCTAGCGGCCCAGGTGTTTCTCTAACACACATACAAACTCCATGATCTTACAAGTTCCACTTTTATTTCACACCGCCGGGATCCGTAAGCAAAAGAACATGATATCAACGGGGTACAAAGTACAAGTGCAATGTTGAAAGCGTTCCCTGTGAAACATGGTTCTGCTAATTTCAACTTATAAAGCACAAGCATATACGCAACAAAGAAGGACCCAATGGTTCAAGTTTATTAGATGCAAAAAATTAAAGTGTGCCATCAAGTTCGTGAGAGCTTTAATCACTAATTTTCTCATAACAAGTTTAATTTGGAAGGTAAACAAAAGCATGAATATACTTGGAATAGCAAAATCTAGTAGGTAGGTATGGTGGACTCTTTGGAATAACTTGGTTTAGGGAGTTGGATGCATGAGTGGAACTCATACTTGGTTGTGGAGGCTAGCAAAAGACTGGGAGCGACAAACTAAGAGAGCAATAATGGCCATAATCATGCAGAGTGACAAAACATCATTGATCAAAGCATAAAGTGATACTACAAGTTGAAAACTAAAGGGTCATAAAGGCTATGGTGACTTTGGATAGTCATAACATGGTGTGAGCATGCGCCAAGTCAACCCAAATAAAGCATCAAAGGAGAATACCACTATACTATGCTTTAATATGCTGAAACGACGCATGATTCATCCAACGCATATTAAGCAATCTCAATTGTTTATAACAAGTCATGCTACAGCAAAGAATACTAAGCATAAAGCCAAAACAATATCAAGCATGGCATGATAAAGTCGATAAAGTCATGCTTTGTCATGTCATGCTTGATATTGTTTTGGCTTTATGCTTAGTGATTTTTGTCGTAGCATGACATGTTATAAACAATTGAGATTTCTTAATGTGCCTTGAAAGAATCATGCGTTGTTTTAGAATATTAAAGCATAGTATTGTGGTATTCTCCTTTGATGCTTTATTTGGGTTGACTTGGCACATGCTCACACCATGTTATGACTATCCCAAGTCACCATAGCCTTTATGATCCTTTAGTTTTCAACTTGTAATATCACTTTATGCTTTAATTAATGATGTTTTGTCGCTTTGCATGATTATGGCCATTATTACTCTCTTAGTTGGTCGCTCCTAGTCTTTTGCTAGCCTCCATAACCAAGTATGAGTTCCACTCATGCATCCAACTCTGAATAAAACCAAGTTATTCCAAAGAGTCCACAATACCTACCTATTAGCATTTGCTATTCCAAGTATATTCATGCTTTTATCTACCTTCCAAATTAAACTTGTTATGAGAAAACTAGTGATTAAAGCTCTCACGAACTTGATGGCACACTTTATTTTCTTGCACTTAATAAACTTGAACCATTGTGTCCATCTTTGTTGCGTATATTCTTGCGCTTTATGATTTGAAGTTAGTAGAACCATGTATCATGGGGAACGCTTTCAACATTGCACTTATTATTTCGTTGATATCATGATTCTTTTGCTTATGGATCCCGGTGGTGTAAAATAAAAGGGGAACTTGTAAGATCATGGAGTTTGTATGTGTGTTAGAGAAAGGCCTGGGCCGCTAGCCTAAGCCATGCCTAATCATGGTGGAAACTTGCAGCATAACCATAATGAGCACTCTATGAAGCATCCTCAAGAAAAACCTATGCAAATAGCAAATAAAAAGACCGCTGAGATGCTCATTGTCTGTTTGCCTTGTCATTTTGATTATGGGATAGCTCCTGTATCATGTGCAAGGGGTACCCCGTTGGTGGTTCTCTATGATACATACGTACTTACAATGACAAGAGCTTACTTGTGACTAAAGTTGAGTAGCATGAGGTTCGGTACTCGTAAGTAAGGGGCATGAGATTTCAACTTATAACTTGTCAAGCATATCCTCTTAGTTGAGTCACTTTAACCTTAATCACCTAAAGATGCTTATGATAGGGGCAATGAGAGCTGAAAGCTAATAAGTACCATAATTTTTGGAAGCTCTTTATGAGACTGGAATCCATGCTTCCTTTTATAAAGGCATTTCTTTTACTTTCATGTTGAATCTCCATCTTCTATCTTTATGCACCTATTGAGAGAGCATAGTGGTCATTCTTAGTTTAATGTGCATTGTCCCAAGACTTGTTGATTGATGTATAACTTTGATATTGCTTGTTCTTGAACTATTTGTATCTAGTCACCCTTATGAACTTTGAAGGTGTCCTATGCATTTATGTTTTTCTACACTATGAGGGACAAGCTGAATACCATTCTCATTATGTTTCTTTGTGTGAAACGAACAAACATCTTGCAAAGCATTGTTATTCATGAATCTTTTGTTTGTGCCTTTTCATGTTACAACATAGTTGCTATGTCTTATTGTTAGAACTATATCTTTCATGCTATGTTGAACTACTATGATCCCAGCTATCAATGTTTTACAAATACTTTGATCAAGTTTATGATGGTGCATGTGACCTAAAAAATTATTCTTTCTTTTTATCACTTACCTGCTGATACATTGCAAATGTATCTATAATTTTTTATGTTCCATGCTTGGTTTTATCTACTTTCTTATGTTTTGTCCACACTTTGGAGCACTTTTCATATGATTTCTTGGACTAACCTATTAACAAGAGCCACATTGCCAGCTGCCTGTTTTCTGCTATTTTTGGTTCCAGGAAAGTCAGAAAATGAATATTCTCGGAATTGGACGGGACAAAAGCCAAAGTTCTTATTTTACCGGAAGACTCATGGAGCCAGAATACGAGACGGAGGAGGGCCAGGGCCTGGCCACACCCCCTAGGCGCGGGTACCCCTAGGCCGTGCCAGGGCATGGTGTGGGCCCCTCCGGCACCCCCTCGGTCTCCCTCTTCACCTATAAGATGCCTTCTGACCTAAAAACTCAGGGGGCTTCGACGTTTTTCCAGAAGGAGTTCCGCTCTGCCGCCACCACCAGATTCCACGAAACAACACCAAAAACTCCGTTCTGGCACCCTGCTGGGATGGGGAATTGGAGGAGATCATCGCCATCATCATCACCATCGCTTCTCCATCAACCATCCATGTTTCCCCCATCTATGAGTGAGTAATCCCCCGCTGTAGGCTATGGGGATGGTAGGGATTGGATGAGATTGTTCATGTAATGGCATCGGATTGTTAGGGCATGGTGCCTAGTATCTTTTATTAATGCTTTATGACTTTGTTGCAACTTGTTATGCTTAATGCTTGTCACTAGGGCCCGAGTGCCATGATTCCAGATCTGAACATGTTATTAATTCATTATGATAGTATTGTTTATGGTCTTATTTGCAAGTTGTATACACACGTTGTTGTCCGGAACCAATGGCCCCGAAGTGATAGAAATCGGGATAACCAGAGGGAATGGCTTTGATGTGAGGATCACATGTGTTCACGGAGTGTTAATGCTTTGCTCCGGTGCTCTATTAAAAGGAGCACCTTAATTGCTAGTAGTTCCCTTGAGGCCCCGCTGTAAACGGGCTGGCAGGACAAAAGATGTTGTGCAAGTTCTCATTGCGAGCACGTATGACTATATATGGAACACATGCCTAGGATTATCTAGTACTTGGATGCTTTATCTTCTTTACCTGCAATTGCCCTATGTTCTGATTGTTATGTGAATTGTCTTGTCCATGCAACGCCCGTCCATCCATCCCTATGCCTACCACGCTCGAATCCTACTGTTTACTGCTATTGTCACTACTGTCTTTACTTTTCTACTATTGTTACTTTACTATTCCTACTACAAAACTGTTGCTACTGATAAACTGCTGTGAGCAAGATTGTTTCTAGGTGCAGCTGAATTGACAACTCAGATGTTAAAGCTTATAAATATTCTTTGGCTCCCCTTGTGTTGAATCAATAAATTGGGTTTCACTTCCCTCGAAAATACTGCGATACACCCCCTATACTTGTGGGTCATCAAGACTATTTTCTGGCGCCGTTGCCGGGGAGCATAGCTTTATTTATCAAGTCCACTTGGAATCACTATTGTTCAATCTTAGTTTATTTCCGCCTTGTTTTCTTGTTTCTTTATCAAAAATACAAAAAAATTAGTTCCTACTCTAGTTGTTATTTTTGTTGGTCTGTTATTGTCTTGCTTTATTATGCTCTTTATCAATGGTTGGTTTCTTTGAAACTGAATCTTATTGGCAAGGTGGGTTCATGGAAGATCAAAAATACTATTATAAGGAACACCGCTTGTCATAAAAAGGGACACACTTATGGGAACAAATTGATAAATTGTATACCATTGCTAGAAACATGTGCTCTACTTATAATGTTACTTATTGCTTTGATAAATCTTGTTGCGGTAAGAGGTATAAACACCTCCCTTTTCAATGTGGGTATAATGATAATGTTACCATATCTTCTTATGTTAAAGGAATTTATGACTTTTATGATGTGGAACAGATTGAAGAATTTATTGCTTGGAAGGGTGCTTTTGAACTTGCTAGTTTGCTTGAAAATATTGATGATTCACCTTACAAATATGAGGTTTATGGTATACTTAAATTTTGCTTTGATAATTACAAGGAAGAAAATGGCTATATTCTTGAATATATTAATAGATGCTTTCCACAAATGGAAGAGACTAACGCCTTGCAGGATCCTATGGAAGAAGAAATTGATGAACCTGAAATCTCATTAGATGAAAAAGAGGAGGAGAGTGATGAACAAAAGGAGGAAGAATGGATTAGCTACCCATGTCTACCTTCTAATGAGAGTAACTCTTTATCCCTTACATTATTTGATTGCCCCCATGCTTACTAAAGGTGCTTACTAAAGGAGGATGAATGTTATGTTACTGAGGATTCTTTTGAAAATGTTTATGATAAAGCTCTAGTGCTTGTAGATCATGAAACGCATGCTTTATGTGATAGTTATATTGTTGAGTTTATTCATGAGGCTACTGAAAATTATTATGAGAGAAGAAAATATGGTTGTAGAAGTTTTCATGGTATTGAAACACCTCTCTATGTGCTGAAAGTTTTGAAGTTACTCTTGTTTTATCTTCCTATTCCTGTCACTTTTTTCTTTGTGAATTTATTTGCATACACGATTCCTATGCATAGGAAGTGGGTTAGACTTAAATGTGTTTTGAATTTGCTTCTTCATGCTCTCTTTTACTTCAACTCATATTTCTTATGTGAGTATCCTCTCAAACTATTATGCCTGAAGATGATAATATGTCTATTATTCTTGGGAGACCTTTTCTTAAATACTGCAGGAGCTGTTATTAATTGTAATCAAGGGAAGGTGACCCTCAATGTTAATGACAAGGAACATACTGTCTATTTCCCCAAGAAGATTGATATGACTTATGGTTTGAATTCAATTGAACATGTTGAGGGCATTCAAGTTGGAGAAATATATTGTCCCATACCAAGAGAAAAATTTGAAACTATTATGATTGGGACCATTGCTATCAAGGTTGAGGTAACATAATCATTAGTGGGATACAAAGTTTTGTCTCATATGGAATTGTTTTGGTAACAAGACCTGATCAACCTTGTTAACAAAAGGATTTCATTGAACAAAACAATGTTTTCACCATGATTATCTCTGCTTACTTCTATTCTATCCATTTTAGTTTTTGCTTATGCCTAACTTAAAGGCGTTAAAGAAAAGTACTTATTGGGAGATAACCCAAAAGTTTTAGATGAGTCTTGGAAGTTATTAGTTCAGTAATAACCGCTCCTTATCCTTTTTATTTGCTTTTTGTGCCAAGAGTAACCTCTAATGAGAGAGAAGTAATGATCGGGAAAGTTGCTGTCCCGAAACAGATTTATGTGCTTCACCATAAAAATTCGTGTAAAATCTCTGTACGTCTTGTTGAGGCGTAAATTTTTGTGCTTCTGCCCCAGGTTGTTATCTAACTTTCGTTAGTTCAACACTTTTTGATTTGAGCAACAGAAGGTCTTCAAAAAAATTCGTCTTTACCTGCTGGTCTATTTTGACAGATTTCTGCCATTTTCTGCATTTGCTTCTTGTTGGTTCCTTTTTGAGTTCTTTTGGGGAATTGAGATTTTTGAGGGAAGTGCTACAGTAGCTTGTGTTGTAATGGAAGTTTTAGTGGTGCTAGAAATGAACCTAAAGACTTATTATCTTGAGTGCACTAATGTTGCTAATAAGATTGTGTGAAGTTTTGTATGAAGGAAAAATTTCAGGTGTATGGAAGGAATGAGTAATGAGATGAAGGATGGACTAAAGCTCAAGCTTGGGGATGCCACGCGTGTCACCCCAAGAAATATCCAAGAAGTACAATCGTTAAAGCTTGGGGATGCCCAAGGCATCCCCTTCTTCATCAATAAAAATCCTAGGTTTCTTCCAAACGCTTCATTTTTATTGTTTCATGCACAGTTGTGTTGTTCTTGGAGCGTCTTCTTTTTTTGTTTTTGTTTTGGTTTTTCGTTTGCTAGGTTTGCTTAGTTTGCTGAATAAATTGGTTGGACCCCCTCTCTCATGCATTGGTTTTCAAATAGTTTGGTTTGGTTTGGAAAAGAGTAGGAAAGCTCATGCTTAAGTGGTAAAAAGAGTTTGTTTTTGACTGTGGCCTATGCTTTGTCATGCCATGCTTGATTATTTTTTGACTTTATGCTAAGTATTCTTTGTTGTAGCATGACTTGTTATAAACAATTGAGATTTCTTAATGTGCCTTGGATGAATCATGCATTGTTTTAGCATATTAAAGCATAGTATTGTGGTATTCTCCTTTGATGCTTTATTTGGGTTGACTTGGCACATGCTCACACCATGTTATGACTATCCCAAGTCACCATAAGCCTTTATGATCCTTTAGTTTTCAACTTGTAGTATCACTTTATGCTTTGATCAATGATGTTTTGTCGCTCTGCATGATTATGGCCATTATTGCTCTCTCGTTTGTCGCTCCCTTACTACTGCTAGCCTTCACTTACACTGAGTATGTTTTACTCAAGTTTCCAACTCCCTAAACCAAATATTTCCAAAGTTTCCACCATACCTACCTATTAGCATCATTTGCTACTTCCGTGCATATTCAATATGCCTTGTTTTCTTCCGAATAAAATGTTTGCTTGTTATGAGAAATTTAGTTAGTAAAGCTCTCACGAACTTGATGGCACACTTTATTTTCTTGCATTTAATAAACCTGAACCATTGTGTCCTTCTTTGTTGCGTATATGCTTGCACTTTACAGTTGAAGTTAGCAGAACCATGTATCATGGGGAACATATTCAACATTTTATTGGTACTTAGTACCTCGTTGATATCATGTTCTTTTGCTTATGGATCCCGACGGTGTGAAATAAATGTGGAACTTGTAAGATCATGGAGTTTGTATGTATGTTAGAGAAACGCCTGGACCGCTAGCCTAAGCCATGCCTAATCATGGTGGAAACTTGCAACATAACCATAATGAGCATTCTATGAAGCATCCTCAATAAAAATCTTTGCACATAGTAAATAAAAAGATCACTGAGATGCTCATTGTCTGCTTGCCTTGTCATTTTGATTATTGGATAGCTCCTGTATCATGTGCAAGGGGTACCCCGTTGGCGGTTCTCTATGATACGTAGATACTTACAATGACAAGAGCTTACTCGTGACTGAAGTTGAGTAGCATGAGGACCGGTCTTCGTAAGTAAGGGGCATGAGACTTCGATTTATAACTTGTCAAGCATATCCTCTTAGTTGTGTCACTTTAACCTTAACCATTTAAAGATGCTTATGATAGGGGCAATGAGAGCTCGAAGCTAATGAGTACCATACTTTCAGCATTTGGAAGCCTTTCAAACTTTTCAAAACCTGTTCATTTCCTTGTTGAGTCTCCACACATTCTATGAGAACTTTCTTGAGAGCATAGTGGCCATTCTTAGTTCTATGTGCATTGTCCCAAGACTTGTTGATTGATGCATACCTTGATATTGCTTGTTTTAAACTATTTGTATCTAGTCACTCTTGTAAACTTTGAAGGTGTCCTATGCATTTATGTTTGCTACTCTATGAGGGACAAGCTGAATGCCACTATGTTATGTTTTATTTATGTGAAACAAACAAGCGTCTTGCAAATCATTGTTATTCATGAATCTTTTGTTTGTGCCTTTTCATGTTGCAACATAGTTGCTATATCTTATTGCTAGAACTTTGTCTTTCATGTTATGATTGAAGTACTATGATCCCAGCTTTGAATGTTTTACAAATACTTTGATCAAGTTTATGATGGTGCATGTCACCTCAAAAATTATTCTTTCTTTTTATCACTTGCCTACTCGAGGACGAGCATGAGTTAAGCTTGGGGGTGTTGATACATTGCAAATGTATCTATAATTTTTGATGTTCCATGCTTGGTTTTATCTACTTTCTTATGTTTTGTCCACACTTTGGAGCACTTTTCATATGATTTCTTGGACTAACCTATTAACAAGAGCCACATTGCCAGCTGCCTGTTTTCTGCTATTTTTGGTTCCAGGAAAGTCAGAAAATGAATATTCTCGGAATTGGACGGGACAAAAGCCAAAGTTCTTATTTTACCGGAAGACTCACGGAGCCAGAATACGAGACGAAGGAGGGCCAGGGCCTGGCCACACCCCCTAGGCGCGGGTACTCCCAGGCCGCGCCAGGGCATAGTGTGGGCCCCTCCGGCACCCCCTCGGTCTCCCTCTTCACCTATAAGATGCCTTCTGACCTAAAAACTCAGGGGGCTTCGACGTTTTTCCAGAAGGAGTTCCGCTTTGCTGCCACCACCAGATTCCACGAAACAGCACCAGAAACTCCGTTCTGGCACCCTGTCGGGACAGGGAATTGGAGGAGATCATCGCCATCATCATCACCATCGCTTCTCCATCGACCATCCATGTTTCCCCCATCTATGAGTGAGTAATCCCCATTGTAGGCTATGGGGATGGTAGGGATTGGATGAGATCGTTCATGTAATGGCATCGGATTGTTAGGGCATGGTACCTAGTATCTTCTATTAGTGCTTTATGACTTTGTTGCAACTTGTTATGCTTAATGCTTGTCACTAGGGCCCGAGTGCCATGATTTCAGATCTGAACTTGTTATTGATTCATTATGATAGTATTGTTTATGGTCTTATCTGCAAGTTGTATACACACGTTGTTGTCCGGAACCAATGGCCCCGAAGTGACAGAAATCGGGATAACCAGAGGGAATGGCTTTGATGTGAGGATCACATGTGTTCATGAAGTGTTAATGCTTTGCTCTGGTGCTCTATTAAAAGGAGCACCTTAATTGCCAGTAGTTCCCTTGAGGCCCCGCTGCAAACGGGCTTGCAGGACAAAAGATGTTGTGCAAGTTCTCATTGCGAGCACGTATGACTACATATGGAACACATGTCTAGGATTATCTAGTACTTGGATGCTTTGTCTTCTTTATCTGCAATTGCCCTATGTTTGATTACTATGTGAATTTTCTTGTCCATGCAACGCCCGTCCATCCATCTCTATACCTACCGCGCTCGAATCCTACTGTTTACTGCTATTGTCACTACTGTCTTTACTTTACTACTGTTGTTACTTTACTATTCCTACTACAAAACTGTTGCTACTGATAAACTGCTATGAGCAAGATTGTTTCCAGGTGCAGCTGAATTGACAACTCAGTTGTTAAGGCTTATAAAGATTATTTGGCTCCACTTGTGTCGAATCAATAAATTGGGTTTCATTTCCCTCGAAAATACTGCGATACACCCCCTATACTTGTGGGTCATCACCTACTCGAGGACGAGCAGGAGTTAAGCTTGGGGATGTTGATACGTTGCTAACTGATACATTGCAAATGTATCTATAATTTTTGATGTTCCATGCTTGGTTTTATCCACTTTCTTGTGTTTTGTCCACACTTTGGAGTACTATTCATATGATTTCTTGGACTAACCTATTAACAACAGCCACAGTGTCAGCTGTCTATTTTCTGCTGTTTTTAGTTCCAGGAAAGTCAAAAAATGAATATTCTCGGAATTGGACGGGACAAAAGCCAAAGTGCCTATTTTTCCGGAAGTCATCAAATGCCAGAATACGAGACAGAGAGGAGCCAAGGGGCCACCTGGCCGCGCGGGCCAGGCCTGGTCGCGCCAGGGGATGGTGTGGCCGACCCCAGCACCCCCTCGGCCTCTCCTTCCGCCTATAAGATGCCCTCGGGACGAAAACCCTAAGTACCCGATCAAAAATCCACGAAAGAGTCTGTAGCCGCCATCATCTCCATCCCTAGATCGGGAGGGATCTGAAGCTCTTCCCGCACCCTGCCAGAGAAGGGAATTCACCCTGGAGGCCTTCTTCATCATCATGCAAGCCTCCGGTGTGACGCGTGAGTAGTTCATCTCTGGACTACGGGTCCATGTAGTATCTAGATGGCTGGTTCTCCTCCTTTGTGCTTTCATGTCTAGATCTTGTGAGCTCCGTTCATGATCAAGATCATCTATTTATAATTCTGCATGTTGTGTTTGCGGGGATCCGATGGATATTGAGATGCTATTTCAGATTGATTGTTGATTCTATCGTGTCTTTGTTATTTGTGATCTTGCATGCTTTCCGTTGTTAGTAGCTATCTTGGCCAAGTAGATGCTAGCAACTCCAAGAGTTAGTATTTATGCTCGATAGTGGGTTCATGCCTCTGGTAATCTAGGGAAGTGACAGAAATCTCTAAGGTACTAGATGTGCTGTTGCTACTAGGGATAAAACAACAATCCTTTGTTCATAGAACAATCGTATTGTTTACTTTACATGCAATTCATAAAGCAATAATCTGTTGCTTGTAACATAATACTGGTGGGGGGTCGGATGATAACCAGAAGGTGGATTATTAGTCATAGATGAAGTTGGATGGCGGTCTATGTATAATGTTGTAGTGCCCAATCAAGTTCCAAAGGAGTCAAGATGATTAGTATATGCATGTATTGCTTTCTTGATGTTTGTCAATTGCCTCACTATAATTTGTTCACCCAGCATGTTATCCATCTTAAGGATAGCCACCTCTAGTGAACTATGGATCCCGGTCCTTTCTTTTACATAAAATCTATAAACTGTTTACTGCTTTGTGTTTAGTTTCTGCAAACTATTACTTCCTTCCATTCGATACATTTAATCCTTTGTTTTCAGCAAAACTAGTGAGATTGACAACCTCATGCAAGTTGGGGACAGAGTTCTGTGGTTGTGTTGTGCAGGTCTCCACGTTGCTGCTGGCACCGGTAGTGCGCCCTGCCAACGTTTAGCTAGCTACACCTTTGGGGAGTTTCCTTGCTCCTACTGGATTGCTAACCTTGGTTTCTTACTTAGGGAAAACTTGCTACTGTGCTCATCATACCTTCCTCTTGGGGTTCCCCAACGAGCTCGATATAATTTGGGCCATCAAGCATATTTTCTGGCGCCGTTGCCGGGGAGTCAAGGACATCTTCACAAGGGGAGTCCCTCATAACCAATCTCTTTACTTTGTTATTTTTGTTTTGCTTAGTTTCCTTTTGATTTGTTTGCTTGTTTCTTTATCAAAAACACAAAAAATTTAGTTCTACAAGTTTGCTTTCTTATTCAAAAACACAAAAAATGACTACTCTTGAAAACACTAAGTTGTGTGACTTCACTAGCACCAACAACAATGATTTGATGAGCACACCTATTGCTCCACCTGTGCCTGAAGATACTTTTTTTTGAGATAAAACCTGCTTTACTCAATCTTGTTATGACAGAACAATTTTCTGGTATTGGTAATTAAGATGTTGCTGCCCATCTAAATAACTTTGTTGAACTTTGTGAGATGCAAAAGCATAGGGATGTAGATGGTGATATTATTAAGATGAAATTGTTTCCTTTCTCTTTGAGAGGAAAAGCTAAATAATGGTTGAATTCCTTAACTAAGAATAGTATTGATTCATGGACTAAGTGCAAAGATGCTTTTATTGGAAAATACTATCCTCCTGCTAAGATTATATCTATGAGAAGTGAAATAATGAAGTTTAAACAATCTGATAATGAGCATGTTGCTCAAACTTGGGAAAGAATGAAATCTTTGGTAAAGAACTGTCCCACTCATGGACTGACTGCTTGGAAGATCATCCAAACATTTTATGCAGGATTGAACTATTCTTCAAGGAACCTATTGGATTCTGCTGCTGGAGGTACCTTTATGACCATCACTTTGGGTGCTGCAACAAAACTTTTGGACAATATGATGGTTAATTCTGAATGGCATACTTAGAGAGCTCCACAAGGTAGGAAGGTAAATTCTGTTGAGGAAACTTCCCCCTTGAGTGATAAAATTGATATTATTATGTCTATGCTTGTTAATGGAAAAGCCCATATTGATCCAAATAATGTTCCTTTAGCTTCTTTGGTTGCTCAAGAAGAGCAAGTTGATGTGAACTTCATAAGAAATAACAACTTTGGCAATAATGCTTATAGGAATAATTTTGGTAACAACAATTATAAGCCATATCCTCCAACAATGGTAATGCTTATGGAAATTCCTACAACAATAATAGGAGTGCTCCCTCTGAACTTGAAGTTATGCTTAAAGACTTTATTAGTAAACAAACTGCTTTCAATAAAACTATTGAGGAAAAGCTCTCTAATGCTGAAAGAAATATAGCATCTTTGGTTGAAGCTCAATCTTCTTTGAATAAAATGGCTGCTAAACCTGAAACTAATGATAATCCCTTCGCAACCACTAATGCCATACAAGTAAGAATTGATGAAAATGTTAGACTATTAGCTGAATTACATGCTAAGTGGGAAAGAGAAGATGAAATTGCTAGAAACATCAGTGTTTGTACTATCACTACCACTAGTGTTGAGGCTAGTAATAGTTCTACTACTTTAGATGATAAATTTGATTTTGATCTTGATGGTTGCAATATCTCTGAAGTTATTAAGTTTCTACAAAAGCTTGCTAAAAGTCCTAATACTAGTGCTATGAACATGGCCTTTACAGAACACATTACTGATGTTCTCATAAAGATTAAAGAAGAAAAGATGAAACATAAAGCTTCTATTCCTATAAAACAAGAAGATGGTTGGGAACCCATTATTAATATGAAAGTGAATGACTTTGATTTCAAAGCTTTATGTGATCTTGATAGTAGTGTTTCTATTATGCCTAGAAAGATTTATGATATGCTTGATTTGCTTCCACTTGAAGATTGTTATTTGAATGTCCCACTTGATGATAATGCTAAAAAGAAACTCATGGGGAGCCTTAATGATGTTCTTATTATGGTTAACAATGCTTATGTCTCCGTTGATTTCTATGTTTTGGATGTTGAATGCAATGCTTCTTGTCCTATTACTTTGGGAAGACCTTTTCTTAGAACTGTTGGTGCCATTATTGATATGAAAGAAGGCACCACTAAATATCAAATCCCACTCAAGAAAGGTATAGAACACTTCCCTAAGAAGAGAGAGAATATTTCCTTTGCCTCTCCTATGAAAACAAAATTTGGTCTTAATGCTTCTTCATTTGAGAACACTTGATTCTTTCTTGCTTCTTATGCCTAACTTAAAGGCGTTAAAGAAAAGTACTTATTGGGAGATAACCCAAAAGTTTTAGATGAGTCTTGAAAGTTATTACTTCAGTAATAACCGCTCCTTATCCTTTTTATTTGCTTTTTGTGCCAAGAGTAACCTCTAATGAGACAGAAGTAATGATTGGGAAAGTTGATGTCCCGAAACAGATTTTTGTGCTTCACCGTAAAAATTCGTGTAAAATCTCTGAACGTCTTTTTGAGGCGTGAATTTTTGTGCTTCTGCCCCAGGTTATTATCTAACTTTAGTTAGTTCAACACTTTTTGATTTGAGCAACAGAAGGTCTTCGAAAAAAATCGTCTTTACCTGCTTGTCTGTTTTGACAGATTTCTGCCATTTTCTGCATTTGCTTCTTGTTGATTCCTTTTTGAGTTCTTTTGAGGAATTGAGATTTTTGAGGGAAGTGCTACAGTAGATAGTGTTATAATGGAAGTTTATTTGGTGTTAGAACTGAACCTTAAGACTTATTTATCTTGAGTGCACTAATGTTGCTAATAAATATTGTGTGAAGTTTTGTACGAAAGAAAATTTTTATGTGTATGGAAGGAATGAGTAATGAGATGAAGGATGGACTAAAGATCAAGCTTAGGGATGCCACACGTGTCACCCTAAGAAATATCCAAGAAGTACAAGCGTCAAAGCTTGGGGATACCCAAGGCATCCCCTTCTTCATCAACAAAAATCTCAGGTTTCTTTCAAACGCTTCATTTTTATTGTTTCATGCATAGTTGTGTTGTTCTTGGAGCGTCTTCTTTTTCTTTTTCGTTTTGGTTTTTAGTTGGCTTTGGTTTTCTTAGTTTGCTGAATAAATTGGTTGGACCTCCTCTTTCATACATTGGTTTGCAAATAGTTTGGTTTAGTTTGGAAAAGAGTAGGAAAGTTCATGCTTGTATGGTAAAAAGAGCTTGTTTTTGACTGTGGCCTATGCTCTATCATGCCATGCTTGATATTGTTTTGGCTTTATGCTTAGTATTCTTTGCTATAGCATGACTTGTTATAAACAATTGAGATTGCTTAATGTGCCTTGGATGAATCATGTGTTGTTTTAGCATATTAAAGCATAGTATAGTGGTATTCTCCTTTGATGCTTTATTTGGGTTGACTTGGCACATGCTCACACCATGTTATGACTATCTCAAGTCACCATAGCCTTTATGATCCTTTAGTTTTCAACTTGTAGTATCACTTTATGCTTTGATCAATGATGTTTTGTCGCTCTGCATGATTATGACCATTATTGCTCTCTTAGTTTGTCGCTCCCGGTCTTCTAGCCTCCACAACCAAGTATGAGTTCCACTCATGCATCCAACTCCCTAAACCAAGTTATTCCAAAGAGTTCACCATACCTACCTACTAGCTTATGCTATTCCAAGTATATTCATGCTTTTGTTTACCTTCCAAATTAAACTTGTTATGAGAAAACTAGTGATTAAAGCTCTCACGAACTTGATGACACACTTTACTTTTCTTGCCCTTAATAAACTTGAACCATTGGGTCCTTATTTTTTGCGTATATGCTTGCGCTTTATAAGTTGAAATTAGCAGAACCATGTATCATGGGGAACGCTTTCAACATTGCACTTGTACTTTGTACCCCGTTGATATCATGTTCTTTTGCTTATGGATCCCGGCGGTGTGAAATAAAAGTGGAACTTGTAAGATCATGGAGTTTGTATGTGTGTTAGAGAAACGCCTGGGCCGCTAGCCTAAGCCATGCCTAATCATGGTGGAAACTTGCAGCATCACCATAATGAGCACTCTATGAAGCATCCTCAATAAAAACCTATGCAAATAGCAAATAAAAAGATCACTGAGATGCTCATTGTCTGCTTGCCTTGTCATTTTGATTATGGGATAGCTCCTGTATCATGTGCAAGGGGTACCCCGTTGGCGGTTCTTTATGATACATATGTACTTACAATGACAAGAGCTTACTCGTGACTAAAGTTGAGTAGCATGAGGTTCGGTCTTCGTAAGTAAGGGGCATGAGATTTCGGTTTATAACTTGTCAAGCATATCCTCTTAGTTGTGTCACTTTAACCTCGATCACCTTCAAGATGCTTATGATAGGGGCAATGAGAGCTGAAAGCTATAAGTACCATAATTTTCAGAAGCTCTTTATGAAACTTGAATCTCTGTTTCCTTCTATGAAGGCCTTTCTTCCACTTATATATTGAGTCTCCACCTTCTACCTTTATGCACTTACTATAAGAGCATAGTGGCCATTCTTAGTTCTATGTGCATTGTCCTAAGACTATTTGATTGATGCATAACTTGATATTGCTTGTTTTAAACTATTTGTATCTAGTCACTCTTATGAACTTTGAAGGTGTCCTATGCATTTATATTTGCTACTCTATGAGGGACAAGCTAAATACTATTATGCTATGTTTTCTTTATGTGAAACAAATAAACGTCTTGCAAAGCATTGTTATTCATGAATCTTTTGTTTGTGCCTTTTCATGTTGCATCATAGTTTCTTTGTCTTATTGCTAGAACTTTGTCTTTCATGTTATGATTGAAGTACTATGATCCCATCTTTGAATGTTTTACAAATACTTTGATCAAGTCTTTGATGGTGCATGTCACCTCAAAAATTATTCTTTCTTTTTATCACTTACCTACTCGAGGACGAGCAGGAGTTAAGTTTGGGGATGTTAATACATAGCAAATGTATCTATAATTTTTGATGTTCCATGCTTGGTATTATCCACTTTCTTGTGTTTTGTCCACACTTTGGAGTACTTTTCATATGATTTCTTGGACTAACCTATTAACAAGAGCCACAATGCCAGCTGCCTGTTTTCTGCTGTTTTTGGTTCCAGGAAAGTCAGAAAATGAATATTCTCGGAATTGGACGGGACAAAAGCCAAAGTGCCTATTTTTCCGGAAGTCATCAAATGCCAGAATACGAGACGGAGAGGATCCAGGGGGCCACCATACCACCTGGCCGCGCCAGGGGGTGGTGTGGCTGACCCCAGCACCCCCTCGGCCTCTCCTTCCGCCTATAAGATGCCCTAGGGACGAAAACCCTAAGTACCCGATCAAAAATCCACGAAAGAGTCTGTAGCCGCCATCATCTCCATCCCTAGATCGGGAGGGATCTGAAGCTCTTCCCGCACCCTGCCAGAGAAGGGAATTCACCCTGGAGGCCTTCTTCATCATCATGCAAGCCTCCGGTGTGACGCGTGAGTAGTTCATCTCTGGACTATGGGTCCATGTAGTATCTAGATGGCTGGTTCTCCTCCTTTGTGCTTTCATGTCTAGATCTTGTGAGCTCCGTTCATGATCAAGATCATCTATTTATAATTCTGCATGTTGTGTTTGCGGGGATCCGATGGATATTGAGATGCTATTTCAGATTGATTATTGATTCTATCATGTCTTTGTTATTTGTGATCTTGCATGCTTTCCGTTGTTAGTAGCTATCTTGGCCAAGTAGATGCTAGCAACTCCAAGAGTTAGTATTTATGCTCGATAGTGGGTTCATGCCTCTGGTAATCTGGGGAAGTGACAAAAATCTCTAAGGTACTAGATGTGCTGTTGCTACTAGGGATAAAACAATAATCCTTTGTTCATAGAACAATCGTATTGTTTACTTAACACGCAATTCATAAAGCAATAATCTGTTGCTTGCAACTTAATACTAGAGGGGTTTCGGATGATAACCTGAAGGTGGATTATTAGTCATAGATGCAGTTGGATGGCGGTCTATGTATAATGTTGTAATGCCCAATCAAGTTCCAAAGGAGTCAAGATGATTAGTATATGCATGTATTGCTTTCTCGATGTTTGTCAATTGCCCCGCTGTAATTTGTTCATCCAGCATGTTATCTATCTTAAGGAGAGCCACCTCTAGTGAACTATGGATCCCGGTCCTTTCTTTTACATACAATCTTTAAATTGTTTACTGCTTTGTGTTTACTTTCTGCAAACTATTACTTCCTTCCATTCGATATGTTTAATCCTTTGTTTTCAGCAAAACCGGTGAGATTGACAACCTCATCGCAAGTTGGGGACAAAGTTCTGTGGTTGTGTTGTGCAGGTCTCCACGTTGCTGCTGGCACCGGTAGTGCGCCCTGCCAACGTTCAACTGGCTACACCTTTGGGGTGTTTCCTTGCTCCTACTGGATTGATAACCTTGGTTTCTTACTGAGGGAGAACTTGCTGCTGTGCTCATCATACCTTCCTCTTGGGGTTCCCCAATGAGCTCGATATAATTTGGGCCATCACTAACGTATCTATAATTTTTGATGTTCCATGCTTGTTTTATATCTACTTTTTTATGTTTTGTCCACACTTTGGAGTATTTTTATACACTTCCTTGGACTAACCTATTAACAAGATACCATAGTGTCAACTGCCTTTTTTCTGCTGTTTTTGGTTCTAGAAAAGTCAGAAAATGAATATTCTCGAAATTGGACGGGACAAAAGCCAAATTCAGTATTTCACCGAGGGGGACACGGAGCCAGAAGACGAGACGGAGAGGGGCCAGGGGCCGCCTACACCACCTAGCCACGCGGCCATGCCTGGCCCGTGCCAGGGGGTGATGTGGCCGCCTAGGGCACCCCCTCGGCCTCCCCTTTCGCCTATAAGATGCCTCCGATATAGAAACCCTAAGTACCTGATAAAAAATTCACGAAAGAGTCTGTAGCCATCGTCATCTCCATCCCTAGATTGGGAGGGATCTGAAGCTCTTCCCGGCACCCTGCCGGAGGGGAGAATTCACCCTGGAGGCCTTCTTCATCACCATGCAAGCCTCCGGTGTGATGCGTGAGTAGTTCATCCTTGGACTACGGGTCCATGTAGTAGCTAGATGGTTGGTTCTTCTCCTTTGTGCTACCATGTCTAGATCTTATGAGCTCCGTTCATGATCAATATCATCTATTTGTAATCATACATGTTGTGTTTGCGGGGATCCGATGGATATTGAGATGCTATTTCAGATTGATTATTGATTCTATCATGTCTTTGTTATTTGTGATCTTGCATTCTCTCCGTTGTTAGTAGATATCTTGACCGAGTAGATGCTAGCAACTCCAAGAGAGAGTATTTATGCTCGATAGTGGGTTCATGCCTCTAGGAATCTGGGGAAGTGACAGAAATCTCTAAGGTATTAGATGTGCTGTTGCTACTAGGGAGAAAACAACAATCCTTTGTTCATAAAACAATTGTATTGTTTACTTTACACGTAATTCTTAATGCAATTATCTGTTGCTTGCAACTTAATACTGGAGGGGGTTTGGATGATAACCTGAAGGTGGATTATTAGTCATAGATGCAGTTGGATTACGGTCTATATATAATATTGTAATGTCCAATCAAATCTCATAGGAGTCAAGATGATTAGTATATGCATGTATGCTTTCTCGATGTTTGTCAATTGCCCCGCTGTAATTTGTTCACCCAACATGTCATCTATGTTAAGGAGAATCACCACTAGTGAACTATAGACTCCGGTCCTTTCTTTTACTATCAATCTACAACTGTTTATTGTTTTTTGTTTACTTTCTGCAAGCTATTACTATCTTCCACACAATACGTTTAATCCTTTGTTTTCAGCAAAACCGGTGAGATTGATAACCTCACTATAAGTTAGGGACAAAGTTTTATGGTTATGTTGTGCATGATTCCAAGTTGGAAACAACACCTTGGAGGTGTTTCCTTGCTCCTACTGGTTCTATAACCTTGGTTTCATAACTGAGGGAAAACTTGCTGCTGTGCTCATCATACCTTCCTCTTGGGGTTTCCCAACGAGCTCGATATATTTTGGGCCATCACGGCGTGCCTAGGGTTAGCCGCGCCACCCTAGGGTGTGGCCGCCCTGGTGCCCCTCTCCGGCTCCCCTCTGGACCCCGTGTTCCTTTTGGTAAAATATTGACTTGAGATTTTGTCCGATCCAATTCCGAGAATATTTCCTTACTAGCTTTTCTGAAACCAAAAACAACAGAAAACAGGCAACTAGCACTGTGGCATCTTGTTAATAGGTTAGTTCCAGAAAATGTGCAAAAATACTCCAAAGTGTGGATAAAATATAAGAAAGTAGATATAAAACAAGCATGAAACATTAAAAATTATAGATACGTTTACAACGTATCAAGTTGTTCCATGACATACAGTTCACTGCCAGCGTCCGAGACCCCAAACTTGGCCTCGAGCGCAACCCACATGTCCTTGCCATTATCAAATGACATATATGATTCAACAATGTTCTCCCATAAAATAGACAGCAAAGCAGCCTTGAACAAGGTATCAGTTTTTCCAAAAACTTGTTCCTAAGCAGGAGTAAGCTCTCCCCTAGGCTTGCCAAGAGTGACATCAGAGCAGTTCATATTCTGAAACCAGAGAACTGCTCTCACACGCCATCTCTTATAATGTGTACCCTAAAAAACAGGTGGCTTCACAGAAGCAACGAAACCACTTGGAGCAAATTGCCTATAATAAGGTTTTTGAATTGTTGAATAAAAGAGCAATTTTCCAAGAGATTTAACCATATTAAAAGATAGATAAAACACAGGCAGAATAATAGAAAAAGACCAGAAGATACGACAGGCAGTCTGAATATGGTAAGCAAGAGTGAGAAAGATGATATACATCACAACAGAGGAACCACCGGTGTTCGCGTTAACGTTGGCACCGTCGTTAGCCATGTTGTCGAGAAAAAGGTTGTTGGTGTCGGGGAAGAAATCGTCATTGGAGAAGACGTCGGCGCAATCGCTATCCGTGAAAGAGTCTGTGATGAAGCTAGTAGTCGCGCTGGTAGCGCTCCCCAAAAATCTTATCGACATTCTCCCGTACAGGACTCGAAGCAGCAGGGTCTCGAAGGCCTACTGTCCCAGATCGCGGTGCACGCCGCAAGACGGGATGTGGAAGATCTAAACAACACAATGCTCTGGAACTGGAGGCGCAAGGATGTGCGTTGGTGCATCTGAGAAGAGGAGCGACCTCTTACTCTTATAGACAACGCAATGCTCTAGAACTGGAGGCGCAAGGATGTGCGTTGGTGCATCTGAGGAGAGGAGCGACCTCTCACTCTTATAGACAACGCAATGCTCTAGAACTAGAGGCGCAAGGATGTGCGTTGGTGCATCTGAGGAGAGGAGCGACCTCTCACTCTTATAGGCACAGGTAGGCAAGCGAACAGTCGGTGTTGGGAGAGGAAACGAACAGACATCGGCCGAAACCGAACAACCTCCACTAAGCTCGAATTAATTCTCCACTGAGTTCGTATTAAACATCCACTCACGGCGAGGCGTGGCGGGCGACAGAAGAGGAGGAGCGCACGTGTATATGTCTTCTCTTCTCAAGCTCGTATAAGTGGTGGAAGAGCCCACCTTATAAGCTGGTCCAATTTTCACTCAACTAGCAATGTGAGACTAAACTCTTGTCTCACCTCTTGCCTTGCATGAATGGGCCAAGTGGGCCTTTAGAATTTCAGAAATTATTGAATAGTATAAATAGGCTGGACCTTTATTAGACAAAATTCCAACAGTGAGAAGAAGTAACTATGACACTGCATGTATGCACCCAATTACCCAAACAAGCTATCTTTTTATCGCATAATCAGGTTTGTTGGAAACCAAACAAATTGCAATAAGTGAGCTCCAAACTAAATGTAGTAACTAAACAAAATATATACAAGATGACTCTGGCCTTGTCCCGGTAAATCATGGTTCGTGGAGAAGATATCCATAGATACGATACGACCAACTAAACACGGCCATATTGTAAAAATGTATCCGGCGACACTGCGGGCCCATATGTCAGCACACTAGCCACGCTTCGGGCGAACCAGCTGATCCCTCCCCGGTTCCCAGTTCCGGCCACTGAAAAAGATGGCGGAGATTGCCGGCGACGAGACCCCACCGCTACCTTCGTCTTCCGGCGCCGGTGAATCTTCTCTATACTCGTCACCTCCCTCGCCCACCACCACCGACAGGGACAAGCCGCCGCCGCGCACGACGAAACCCGGCTCGAAGCGCCTCGTCCTCACCGCCTCCGTCTTCCTCTCCTTCCTCGTCGGTACTAACGCGCACCTCTCCAAATCTACCAGACTTTTAGGGTTTTTTCTCTTCTCCGTATAACCCTTGCGCATCTCGCTTTCTCTCTCTCCATAGGACTGCCCTTCCTGCTCAAATCCACCGAGATCCACCGGTCGCCGCTGCCCTCCGATGCAATCGCTGACCTGTCCCGCCGCCTCCACTCTCATCCTCCATCCTTTCCATGCGCTCTCCACGCGATCTTCCTCCGCTCCGGTCCTGGCTCCTCCGTTTCCTCCCTTGCCGATCAGCTCGAGCGGGCAATCTCGACCCAACCCCACGGCCTCCCCGCGTCTTCAACTGCTGGGAACATCTCCGTATCAGTCACCGTGCAGTCCGACGGTAGCTGCTCCAGCAGCAGCACTGTTGCTTCACCTTGGCGATGTGGGTCCGTAACAACTGCAGACTTGGTCCGCGGTGATGAGGTGTTTGATAAATTGCTTCACTCTGCATTGGATGGTAGTGATGGGGATCGGATGAAGGTTTACACTGTTTTCATTGTCGAGAGCGACGATGAGAAGGGAACGAGGGTTGTGATCGGAAAGCACCGTCACGCTTGGGTGGTTGGGAAGGTTGATGAGGCTGAGGCCGTGTCACTTATTGGCAACGTATTCATCAAGTATTTCATGAATGGTGGTATTGAGGAGGGTGAGACAGGCATTGGGAAAGGAGAGTTCATGCCAGTTGGTTCAGATGGGAACGTTGTTCTTTCCTTTAGTTTGTTGAATGCTGATCCAAGTGATTGGGTCTACGATTGGTAAGAACAAAAACTCGAGATATTTTATGCAAATCATTGCTTCATTGTTGCTTGTGATCTTCCCTTATTTATCTGCAATTCTGCATTGCTAGAAAAATTCAAAATATAACTTGTCCTGAGTTATGATAAACTGTGGGCATCAGTTAGCTTCCTTATTTTGAATCAACAACATTTTCTGTCGGTGTAGTTAGCTGATTTCAAACATACAGTTTCACACCCTATTATTGATGCCGATGTTGGATTTCTTACGGTTATGCACCCCACATGTAGGGATTTTGAAAATATTGGTGAGAGGATGCTGACTCCTGTGGTTGAGGCATTGCGACCTATTGCTGATATTAATATAGAGAGCCAGGTGCATATTTGTCTTATTTGGGCTAAACTTGTATCCTCTATCTCATCAAGGTGCCAATATTAATAAGTACTATACAACTGCTCATTTTCTTTTCAGGTTCTGTACCACACTCCAAAGTCTTCTTATTCTCATTCTGATGATAAACTGGGTGGCAATGTCCTTAGTATGGGAGACATTCCTTTCTTTGTATGTTCCTGACTTGTTCTGGTGAAGTAATCTAATCTTAATCGTTGATGCATTCTTTGGGTAACTACTTGTTAGTGCCAGTATAAGTGTTAGCTGCACTAATTTAGTTGTTGCAAAAAAAATTATAGGTAAACTCAAATGAGTGGCACTTGGATACATCGCTTTCAGCTACCGGACGATCAAAAGTTCTTCAATTTGTGGTGTATGCTTTTACTTTTAGATCAGACCTGCATCTTACATTTGTACACTTTGCATGACATGATATGATTTAATTTCCTAAACATAGTTAAAATATGAGTATGATTCTTTTCCCCTTTTCATATCCCCTGCCACTCTTTGCCTCTCTTAATAATTATACTCTATTTATGTGCCAAACTCCTGAGGTCATCCCATTTTTTAGTCCCCCTTCCGATGTGAACAGTACTCTTTGCAGAATATATCATAGTTCTTACCTGGATTTCTGATTTTCCAAGCGTACACAGACATAGGACAATATGCATGGAAGTTCTAATTACCAGGTGTACTAAATTGTACTCCCTCTGATCCAAATTAATTGACGCAGCTTTTTCTAGATACGCATGTATCTAGACGCGTTTTAGTGTGTAGATACATGTGTATCTAGACAAATCTGCATCAATTAATTTGGAACGGAGGGAGTATGAAATTATTAGATGCTCATTTAGTCATCTAACTGCTTGTTCTGTAATAAACAGATATGTTCCATCTGCAAGGGAATGCCCTTTGTATTTGCAGCTTCCAGATGGGGAGCTTTCAAAAACTAATGCGTTTATTTCCCCAGTAAGTACATTTTACATTGTTTGTGCTGTCCAATCTTACCATTTTTCTTGACAGTGTTATACTGTAATTTAGATGTGGGGAGGTGTTGTTATTTGGAACCCACCAGGCTGTTCACTTGGTTCTAAGGAGATGAGTTCTCAGACCAAAGTGTCATCACAGGTGTGTAGAATTCGCCATATTTTTTGTTTTGCCTTTTTATATGTTTGTAAGAGCATTATGTCCTGATGCATTTATATGCAACAGGAACTTATGGAGATTTTAGAAATCTTCATTGGACAGCTAAGGCAATTATTTGGTCTAAAGCCAACTTATCATGCCCAAGGCATGGATGTGGCAACTAAATTCCTAGTTAGTGGAAAGGGGTTTGCACAATGGTGAGAATATCTCCTTGCTTGTCCACTAGGATACCATGTCACAGGTTTATTTTGTTATCACCAATCACAGTTTTACAAAATCTGGATGCATATTTTTTATATGTAGTCACTCAGACAAGAGAACATATTTGCTACCGTTATCATCAACATACCAAGTCCTCGTGACAACACTTTGCAATTGCTCAAATTATCGGTACTGTAGTATGCATCAATCAAGGAGTAAATTCATCAAGCATAGAAGTTGTCGCCTAAATATCAGTATCTAGTATTATGCAATTGCTCTGTATTTAGTTTGTGAAAATCCGTCTTTTCTTTACCATATATCCTGCTTCATTGTCCAGCATTTGTGAGTTTTGAAGTTCACTTAGTTTTGGTAAATTGTCGAACCTGTTGATCTCTAAGGTTCTTTACAGAAGTTACTGTTGGTCTTCTTTTGCAGGGAACTGGATTTATTGTACCGACATCATGCATGCTCCAATCTCTTGTCATGTCTCGCCACCTTGGAGTCTCTTTCCAGTTTGGTACGTCCAAAGTTCTCAATGAGATATATAATTTAATCTTCACAGAGATGTACACTAATGTTGTTCCTGTTGGCAGGTCCAATCGCTCCCAAGAATGATTGTTATGGACGAAATCGGGAGACAGGTTTGTTCCTCTACCACTCTTGCTAAATAGATAACTCATGGTGCTTCCCGGAAAAAAAAAGATGCTCATGCTTCTATGTAGCAGTGTTTTTGCGGGAAATCCCTTTTCGTTCACGGGTGCATTTGCACCCATTATGAGAAAACATATTTTGAAATTTTAAAAAATTCGAAATAAAATGTTTACATGTACATTTGAACATTTTATGTTCGTTCACAAGTTTTCGGGATGAAAAGACATTCGACGTGTCCCGTGCAAAAAAGACAAAAAAATGTCCTATGAATACCATTCATAGGACATTTTTTTGTCTTTTTTGCACGGGACACGTCGAATGTCTTTTCATCCCGAAAACTTGTGAACGAAATTAAAATGTATATATAGACATTTTTTCGAATTTTTTGAAATTTTAAAATATGTTTTCTCACAATGGGTGCAAATGCACCCGTGAGCCGAATAGCCAGCTCCTTATTTTTGGTGTAATTTTTTCCGACTCTGACTAAGCAACAGAGCATTCAGATAAACCTCCACATGCTTCACAACCCTGAACATTCATGATGTCCGGTGTTACTTCTTACGCCTACTTGTGTACGTGAGGAGCCCGTATGTGAGGCCAAGTTTGTTGTGACTTCTGACGAGTAATATTTCTCCAGGTTGAGCTTTCTCTTGAAGCTGCAAGTTTGGCTCAAAGAAACGCCACTCTTGGAATAAGCGATTCTTCAGCAGGCAAGTTGAGGACACGTTTTATCGCACAAGGTAATCATAGATTGGAAGGATTTTGTTTAACACTGTGCTGTCCTGCAGTGTCTGCAACAAGAGCAAGGGCATTGGCCGAGGATGCTTTTTTCCATCCATCCATTAGTTCAATCAGCTATGCTTCAGTGGAGCACTACTTTGCGATTTACATGGTCAGTATTCACTGAATTACGATTGACAAGTCGCTACTTTCAAATTCCTCTATCCTGAACATAGAAAAGGCAAGAGAGTTATTGCTCTGATGTCTATTCTTCATCGGTGGAGTTAAAACCAAGCTCATAGCATCGTAGTCTGCAGAGCCAACATCAACGTCCTCTTATGTGACCTGTGTAGTGTTGACATGAAAATTGTAGACTGATAATAATTCTCATGGTGCAATCTTCCTTGCATGTCATGACCTTGCATTACTCATTCAACATTACCACCTTTGAATTTGAAGCGCTCGATATCACTATACTCCCTCCGTTTCAAAATATAAGATTTTTTAGCTTTGTGAAAGGAGTGTATATAGACCCCTTTTAGTATGTAGTTCATCTAGGTTTGGAGTGAACCTACACACTAAAAGGAGTCTAGATACACTCCTTTCGTAAAGCTAAAACATCTTATATTTTGAAACCGAGGGAGTAGTATCTTTAACCGTAACAGAGTTCCGTTGAATCCAAACTACCTTGTAACACCACTAGAGACCCTGTGAATGCTGACACGTTTCACATTTTGCAGCCATTCTTCGCACCGGTTTCTCTGCATGTGCTGCTGGCGGCAATCAAAGAGCTGAAGCGCTACAAGGCAGAGCGAGCAAAATACTCGGCGTTCCTCGCTTCCCAGGCGACGCCCTCTTGATCCGTCGGTGAGAGACACCCCAGCATTGCTGCTCACGCTCGGTATCATCTCACGAAGTTTGGCAGGTGATGGAAGGTAGATGTGGTGTTCTGTGATGGCATGCTTGTACATCTGAGGTCTAACGCTGGGTTGGTGGACTGTCACGCTAATCCTAGGCAGACACGTAGTGTCTACAAGTGCGCGCCTAATGTAAATCTATGTAGTTTATGGTACTAGGTTTTGTAGTCCGAGGCTAAGGTGGCATGGAGCTCAGAGTTTTGTTCGTAGAATTTTGGCCCACTCACATGAATTGCATGTCAAATTTGAAGTTTGAATTGGTATCATTGTTTTGTATGATGTACCAGTGTACTGTTTCATTTTTTGGTGACAGTGACACCCCTCCAAGCCAGTGCTGACTGTACTGCTACTGTTTGCATAGGCGAGATGATCGCACGCTATTGGCAAACAAAACGCAAAAGAAGATGGTACGGGTACCATTCTAGAGGCAGTGTGCAGTTACCGTGCAAGGCCCACACGAAAAGGGCAAGGCCCGCGACGCAAAGCCACAAAAGGAGAAACAACCGCAGATGAAAAACCGCACCCTTTGGGTAGTTACCGTGCCACAGCCACGCAGACGCAGTGACAGACTCGGGTCGACGACGAACCGCGGCACCGCAGCGGTTGCGGCAAGGCACGCACGCTCCCCTTCGCCTTCCTCCTCCTCTCCCAAACCAAACCAAAACCTCTCCCTTTGCTCTCTGCCTCTCTCCAAACCCAATGCCCGTGTAGCACCGCCGCGGAAACTCCACCCCGGCACCGAACGCGATGCCGTCGTCATCGCCTCCGCCGCCGCCCGGGGAGGCCGGCGACCTGGTGCCGCCGTGGCTGAGAGCCCTGCCGCTGGCGCCGGAGTTCCACCCCACGGAGGCCGAGTTCGCCGACCCCGTCGCCTACATCCTCAAGATCGAGCCCGCCGCGGCGCCCTACGGCATCTGCAAGGTCGTGCCGCCCTGCGCGCAGCCGCCCCGGAAGACCACCCTCGCCAACCTCGCCCGCTCCTTCGCCGCGCTCCGCCCCTCCTCCTCGGACGACGCCACGCCCCCGTCCTTCCCCGCGCGCCACCAGTACGTCGGCCACTACGCGCGCCGCGCCCTGCCGGCAGTCCAGACCGCCTGGCTCTCCGCGCGCCGCTACACGCTCCAGCAGTTCGAGGCCAGGGCGGCCGCGGCGCGCAGGCCGCTCCTCGCCCGCCTCGGCGTGCCCGCCTCCAGGCACGCCCACCTCTCCCCGCTCGACCACGACGCGCTCTTCTGGCGCGCCTGCGCCGCCGACCGCCCCGTCACCGTCGACTACGCCAGCGACATGCCCGGCTCCGGCTTCTCCGCCCCCTCCCCCGCCGCCGCCGCCGCGCGCGCCGTCCACCGTCCCGCGCACGTCGGCGACACGGCCTGGAACATGCGCGCCGCCGCCAGGAGCCCCGGCTCGCTGCTCCGCTTCGCGCGCGACGAGGTGCCAGGGGTCACCACGCCCATGCTCTACGTCGGCATGCTCTTCAGCTGGTTCGCCTGGCACGTCGAGGACCACGACCTCCACAGCATCAACTACCTGCACTTCGGGGCCGCCAAGACATGGTACGGGGTGCCGCGCGACGCCGCGCTCGCATTCGAGGACGTCGTGCGCGTCCAGGGCTACGCCGGGGAGGTCAACCCCCTAGGTGAGTCAGCCCTGCCCTGCCAACACCCTCTCTGTAGTCTGTACACGTTCCGCGTCCTCTGCTGCTCTGATTCCCAAGAGATTTTGTGTGCAGAGACCTTCGCGACGCTGGGGAAGAAAACAACCGTCATGTCCCCTCAGGTCTTCGTCGGATCAGGGGTACCCTGCTGCAGGTTGGTGCAGAATGCAGGGGAGTTCGTCGTCACTTTCCCGGGATCATATCACTCCGGTTTCAGCCATGGTGAGCACCCGCACTAGTCAACATCACTGAAAAGCCACCTTGCATATGCTGCATTGTCTGTTTTATGCACGACATTTGAAATTTTGCATGTTTAATGCATGCCATAGTGCCAAACCTTTTGGCCAGAACTATACATAATTAGTTGAGGCAAACATACATATATATGTTTGCCAGGCAATCTTTGCAAGTGATATCAATGTGATACCAACCTTTTATTATATATGTTTGCCAGGCAACTTGGAATAGAATTAAAGTTTTGTATGTATGCTGTTATTCAATGTATTTATAAGGTGCAATAAGAAACACAAATGTATTCTAGATTTTTTTGACTTTGGTCCCAGTGGACCGTAGGGCATTGTGCAGAGGAATTCGAGAATGTGCTAGAAATGAAGATCATCCTGGGCTTATAGTTATATTTACAGTATTCTGAATTTGTTTATGCATCTTGATATGGGGTCTTCATCAGTTCATCTTGTCTATGCAAGATGTGTACTTGCAGTGAACACTATGGTAGGGTGTTGCACATTACTCATGATGATCTTTGTTCCTATGGCATTCCATTGGAAAAGTAAACTTAAACTGTTTGTTATTTGGCCATCGCTTTGCTTGCACTTGCAATAGCAGTTATAACTCCATGAAAAACCTTTTCTATTTGGTCAGGTTTCAACTGTGGTGAGGCATCGAATATAGCTACTCCTGAATGGTTGACAGTAGCGAAAGAGGCAGCAATCCGGAGGGCATCAATCAACCGCCCCCCCATGCTTTCGCATTATCAGCTGCTTTACGAACTTGCAGTGTCAATGTGCATCAGGTATTCGACACAACTCCCGTGCTTCATGGCGCACACTTGTTCTTTTGAGATAATTTGTTATCCCCTTGCCTCCTACAAAAAATACTGATCTAGTAAGTCCTTATCATTGTCCAACTTATATTATGTTTTCACCGGAAAATAATTCGTCAGCAGGTGTGCAATGTGTAAGCTCCATGTGTTAACTGATATATGCTTCTGTGATCAGTGTTGACAATATATGGTGTTCCACTTTCAGTTTCTCTGGCCCAGGCAAGGAAGTTGTATATTTTTTTTTTCAATTCTGTGTCTTACAGTAGCTATGACTTAATGACAATACTTCAATCTGGTTCCTTTGTGTTCATGCATATTGGAGCTATTTTCTAAGGTAGCTCTTTCTGTGTTTGGAGTTGGCATCAGGTATCCAACAGAAGTTGCATGATGCACACTTAATAATTTATCCGCCTCCTGCCTCCTTCAAAAATACCATTGTCATTAGTCTTTATTATTGTCCAACTTATGTGATGTTTTCACCTGAAAGTAACTGGTGAGCATGTGTGCAATCTGTAACTTCCATGTGTTAACTGATAAATATGGTTTCGTGATCAGTGTTGTCAATATTTGATGTTCCACTCTCACTTGCTCTGACCAAAGCAAGGAGGTTGTATATTTTTCACTTCTGTGTCTTTCGGTAGCCATGGCTTAATTATAATGCTTTTATCTGGTAACCGTATTCATGTATATATTTCTGGAGTGGTTTTATGCTTTAAGCTCTTTATGTGTTTGAGTTCATCATTTTCTATATTTTGTGACCCTGTACTTATTTTTCCAAAATTTATATTTCTAGGGATCCATCCATTGGGGCAATGGAACCACGGAGTTCTAGATTAAAAGAGAAGAAAAAGGGCGAAGGGGGGCAATTGGTCAAGAAGTTATTTGTCCAAAATGTTATTCAGGACAATGAACTCCTTAGTTGTCTTCTGAATGATGGATCGTCTTGTATTATTCTTCCTATAAATGCTCATGATGGTCCTGTTCTTTCAGCTTTGCGCTCAAGATCCCAATTAAAAACTAAATCAAATTTATCAGATGACCTATGCAGTAGTGGAAAAACTCTGGAAGACTCGAGATGCTTACCACTGAATGAAGCATTTGATAGGGATGGTGAAATTAGAAACTGTGGTGCTTTGTCTTCATCCAAAGAAAGATCATTACCAGCCTGCTCAGGAAAGAAATATCCACCAGCAAGATATATGCATGATCGTGTAGATCCCTCTAGTTCATCTGACGCATATAGTGCAGAAGGTGATGGGGCGGATGTAATCAGTGCTGCTGGTCTCTTAGATCAGGGTTTATTATCCTGTGTCAGCTGTGGGATTTTAAGTTTCTCGTGTGTGGCTGTTATCAAACCAAGAGAGTGTACATCGAACTACTTCATGTCTTCTGATTATAATTTGATTAATGATCAGCTTGTTGGACCTCGAGGGAGTCATCTGGCAAATGCAACAGGAATAGAAGGGACTAATGGTGGCATTCTACGTAAGTTACACATCTTACAATGTATACCATCATCCTTTTACCATTGACTTGTCTTCCTTTTTTTGAGTTAACATGCACTTCTTTATTGATATGGTTATAGGCTGAGTTACTGTTAGATAATTTGTAGGAAATAGTCAAAAAAATATTAATGCTTTAGGATCCCTCAGAACGTCCCGTCTAGAATTCAGTGGTTAAAATAAATGCAGATTTGGCCCTCTGGTTTTATTTTCTCGGAAACAAAAAAAATCACAGCTAATAAAGTAGAACATTAGCCTGAAACTTTATTCTCCAACTATGCCACATTGCAAATTTAACCCCTAGGTATTTTTGCTATTTTTTAGACGGATTATCCAAGTGCTGGCTTTACTATTTGTTGCCTCAGAAATTGGGCCATCTAAAACTTGATTTAGATCGTTTTCGGATTATTATTTTTCTTGTTTTGAGTTGTTTCCCCAGTGTCTTTCTTATGGTGGAAGTCAATAAGTAATGATACCTATGCCTTATTTTGTTGTCATCAACATTAGTTGCTTTTCATGCATCGTACGACTTATGGACCATCACGCTAATTCCAAACAGAGGACAGCCACAGGTGTTTCTAGACGCTTGTAGAGACAAACATGCACGGATGTAACTTGTGTCGCTCTAGTAGGATTTCTAGTTCATTGTCTTGCTGAAGTGGATTTCACACTAGTTTCTTTTGGCTTATAGAATCAATCATGTTATCTGATGCAATCTTTGTATTCCTAATCAACATGCAGGATCCTGTTTTGAACCATATGGCAATGAAATACTTTCTGATGCTGACCCTGTCAATAGAAATTCTGCTCTTGGTTCCAATGAAGATATTCATAACAAAAAGGTTAAGGTCTCTCATGAATCCATGGAATTATCGGGGCAGATGACTGAGCCACAGCACAATGGCTCAAGTAATTTCTGTTCTGATGAAACGAAGATTTCCTCAAGTGGCGATAAATGCCAACAAAGGCCATCATCTCAGAGCTCTCAGTGTATTGGTGGCTCAGGTATTTCAAATGGACCAAGAGGTGTTCGCACAAGAAACAAATATAAACTTAAGCTGGCACTGTCTGAAGGTCTTCAGCTAAAGGATAATCGTTTGACAATGGAACAGAAGGTTCTACCTGAACCGTCAAGATCAGAAAAGATTCTGAAGGATGAGCTACTTGATGCCAGCGGCACAGATTATGATGCTAGATGTAACAGCACTGCAAGCGTTATGGATGACCCTGGAAGCTCTACTGCTACAGTGAACAACTTAAATAAATCGATTGTGAAGTTTGATAAGGATTCATCAAGAATGCATGTATTTTGTCTTGAGCATGCTGTCGAGGTTGAGAAGCAGCTCCGAGCAATTGGTGGTGCCAAAGTTATTCTTTTATGTCGTCCAGGTAGGTCATCAAGCTGCTTGCTCATCGTGATCAAGTGAAACACACCTTCTTAAATCTGGTATTTTTTGAACTTGCTGCATCCACTCTAGTGCTGCATGTACCCACCCAGTACGAGTGAGCAATGGCTCATTCTGACTGTACTTGAATATGTTAATGCAAGAGCCATTCAAGACAAATGTTACTAGGTTGCACTTTTTTTGGTTCAAAAGCACATTATACCAACTTTGGTAGTGTCACAAGTAAATATAGACCTTCTGTACTTGAGGTGCTCATAATACTGAATACTCAACACTGCTTTCTAGGTTCTGAAAGCATAATTGACTTGTTTGTTATGGTTTTGTACAGAATATCTCAAGATAGAAGCAGAAGCAAGGTCGTTAGCTGCAGAAATGGAAGTTGAGTATGACTGGAAGGACATCCATTTCAGGGAAGCCAACATGGAGGACAGACAGATGATACAAGAACTCCTGCAGGATGAGGAATCAATACCGACAAACAGTGATTGGGCTGTAAAACTGGGAACTAATCTCTACTACAGTGCAAATCTGGCCAAATCTCCTTTACATAACAAACAAATACCATACAACAGGGTCATCTATAGGGCATTTGGCTGCAATTCTCCTAACAACTCATCAGAGGAGCTGAAAAATTGCGAGAGGAGTCAAGGCAGGCAGAAGAAAATAGTCATTGCTGGCCGGTGGTGTGGGAAAGTATGGATGTCAGACCAGGTCCATCCAATCCTAGCTCAGAGAACTGAAGGCAGTGAACTGGAAGTGACTGACGGTTCTAGTGGAGTGGAAGCCTCAAGAAGAAAGAGTAGAATCCTAGCTCAGAGAACTGAAGGCAGTGAACTGGAAGAGACTGACGATTCTAGTGGAGTGGAAGCCTCAAGAAGAAACAGTAGCACTGCAACAGCTGTATTGAAATCAAGCAAGAAAAGGGTGAACATGAAACTGGAGGAAACAAGCACCAAGAGGCCCAAACTGACCCAGGTGTGCAGCTCCAAGGCATTAAAAGGTGTTGCTGAAGTGCCCCCCTCACCAACTGGAGCGGTTCACCGTGTTAGCTCTAGGATTGCACATAGAGCGAACAGGGTAAAATTGGAGATGACAGAAAAAGACGATGATCCTGCTAGCTGTCCAAAGTCAATGGTTACTTCCCATTCGCGAACAAGATCACCACAGAAGACTGAAGTCGAAGTAAAGAAGGAAATGAAGGTAAGCAGAGGAGACAAGACGATGGCTCTAACTGTTCCAAAGGATGAAGAGGAGCACCCGTACGCTGCCGATGGTTCTCCTCCGGTGAGCTCTGACACTAAGTGGGATTTTTATCCGCGCAAGCACAGAACCAGAACAGAAGCAAAGATCCAACTGAAGAAAGTTACAGCAGGGATGAAGATGAGTGCAAGAGCTCTGATGCACGTTGAAGAGTACACATGCAGTATCGAGGGCTGTTCTACGAGCTTCGACACAAGAAAGGAACTGTCCCTGCACGAGCGCGGCATCTGCCAGGTCAAGGGCTGTGGGAAGAAGTTTGTCACGCACAAGCACCTGCTGCAGCACCGCAAGGTTCACACGGATGACCGTCCTCTGAAATGCCCGTGGGAGGGCTGCGGCATGGCGTTCAAGTGGACCTGGGCAAGGACAGAGCATCTCAGGGTTCATACGGGTGACAAGCCCTATGTTTGCCATGAGCCAGGGTGTGCGCAGACGTTCAGGTTCGTATCACAAACACAGCACGGGCTATTCACCCAATGGGACGAGAACGAAGGCATGATCGGCCAAGGCAGGAGCAAGTTGTTATGATGGTTTACCAGAAGCAATAGGGGTGAGTTGTATATTCCTCACCAGCACCCGGAGCCCATGGTAGTCTGCTCGCGGTTTCGTTAGGACAGCACTTTAGTGTATCGTTACTTACCGAATTCCATTGGCTAGCACCGCAAATCGGTGTGCTTGCTATGTCTATAATTTCGTTCGTGGGTCATTTCCATGATTGATAAATTTACCTAGTTTAGTAGTGCTGATTTTATGTCTGATGTATTGACATTATGACTTGATTGACGCATGGTTAAGTACCATATTCAGTCTGATCTTACCTTCTTTGCGTGTGTTAACCTTGTGATGTGTATGCTATAATTCGGCTTGATGTTTCGATGATACTCTTCTTGTGAGCTAGCCAGAGACGCCACATGTCCGTTGGCTGTCGTGTATCTGTTTGTGCCGTTGGCTTGCTCAGCTTGTGGGGGTGGGGTGTATGTTGTAGTATCAATTTGGTGCTATCAGGCTTGGGTTGTGAGACGACGGGAACAGAAATAGCTGCCAGGTGCGTCAGGATGCCTGAAAGTGATCGGGAAAGGGCATAAGGTGTGTAGTACACTCCTGAAATATCTGTTTGTGTCGTTTTAATTTCAGTAATGTGAACCTCATGTTATTCGTTGCATTTTACATACATCTCTGAAAGCTGTTGCTGGATCGACACAAGTCTCTTGGTTAAATAGTAGCGAAATTTCATAGTACTGTAATTTTTTTTGTGAATGTATACTACTCCCTCTGTCCCGGTTTATTAGGCACGCACGCAGTTTAAGAACAATTTTGACCATTAATTTCTATTAAGAAATTTTACATAATACTACTATGTTATAAAAATTATATCATCGGATTCATCTTCAAAAGAAGTTTTCAATGGTATATATTTTGAGACATTGTATATTTTATTGGCTAAAATTGATGGTCAAACATTTTTTTAAACTATTTACGCGTCTAATAAACCGGGACGGAGGGAGTACTTACTAGTATATACTAATATAAATTCATACTCATTTTGCAAAGACCCAAAAAGAGATCGAAACTTGCCAAATTAGGCGCATAAACCCTCTAATCTAATGAGATGCATTCGCGTGGCTCCTATGCTAATACCGCCGCATACTCTACCCCGCCGAGCCGACGTCCGGCCAGTGCAATTAATACAGGAGCCGATCATCTCGGCCTTCTCAACGCCATTAACGCCGTGCTTGATCCTCTCGGCCGACTCAACGGCCAACAGCACTAGGTACTCTACTACGTGATCGAGTATCACCACACCACCACCAAGGCACTAACTGTATCTACCAATTCTATATACGGCGTAGCATCCATAAAATTGCTCACCTAGCTACGATCATTCACGGCCGACAGTGATCCAATCACATCCAGGTCCATCGTACGAATGAATCCTCCGTGAATCTGCCCGAGAAATCATGAATCTTTTTCGCCGCGCAGTACCAGACCGGCAACTTGCTTATCGATCAAGCTGCAGCCATCCCGAGCAGAATCTGAGTATCTGACACACCTCCCATGAGCTTTCTGTTACCGCCATTTAAACCTCCTCGACCTCGTGCCGTTACCGCCGCAAAGCCAATCGGAGCAGTACGTACGCGTACTGTTCTCCTCCTCTTCCTCCGCACTCCTCGGTGCTCGATTGGTCACACGTACTACGTACGATCTCCACCTATAAATACGCCCCCTCCCTTCTCCTCCACCATCATCGACCTCACACTCCAAGCAGCAGCTGCCTGGGTGATCTGATCAGTGCTGCAGTACTGCGACACTACGCCTCGCTAGCTCGTGGTACTAGCAGGTACTGGTCGTCGGTCGAACACCATGGGTCAGCTCAGTAAGAAGCTTCTCGTGTTGGTGGCCATGGTCGCCGCGGTGCTGGCGGCGGCGGAGCTGTGCGGCGCCATCCCGCTGGAGGACAAGGACCTGGAGTCGGATGAGGCGCTGTGGGACCTGTACGAGCGGTGGCAGGCCGCGCACCGCGTGCCGCGCCACCACGCCGAGAAGCACCGCCGCTTCGGCACCTTCAAGTCCAACGTCCGCTTCATCCACTCCCACAACAAGCGCGGCGACCGCCCCTACCGCCTCCGCCTCAACCGCTTCGGCGACATGAGCCGCGACGAGTTCCGCGCCACCTTCGCCGGGTCCCGCATCAACGACCTCCGGCGCGACCTCCCCGAAGCACCGGCCATCCCGGGGTTCATGTACGCCGGGGTCAACGTCGCCGACCTCCCCAAGTCCGTCGACTGGCGGCAGAAGGGCGCGGTCACGGGGGTCAAGGACCAGGGCAAGTGCGGCAGCTGCTGGGCCTTCTCTACCGTCGTGTCTGTAGAGGGCATCAACGCCATCCGGACCGGCAAGCTGGTGTCCCTGTCGGAGCAGGAGCTCATCGACTGCGACACGGCGGACAACAACGGGTGCGAGGGCGGCCTCATGGACAACGCCTTCGAGTACATCAAGAATAACGGCGGGCTCGCCACCGAGGACGCCTACCCGTACCACGCCGCCAACGGCACCTGCGACGCCGTCAAGGCGAAGCAGTCCCCCGTGCTGGTGCGCATCGACGGCCACCAGGACGTGCCGGCCAACAGCGAGGAGGGGCTTGCCAAGGCCGTGGCGAACCAGCCCGTGTCCGTCGCTGTCGATGCCAGCGGCCAGGCGTTCCAGTTCTACTCCGAGGGGGTGTTCACCGGCGACTGCGGGACCGAGCTGGACCATGGCGTGGCTGTAGTCGGGTACGGCGTGGCGGACGACGGCACGGCGTACTGGACGGTGAAGAACTCGTGGGGTCCGGCGTGGGGAGAGAAGGGGTATATCAGGATGCAGAAGGATGGTGGCGCCGACGGTGGGCTCTGCGGCATCGCCATGGAGGCGTCCTACCCTGTCAAGACCCAGAGCAAACCCAAGCCCACGCCCAGGCGCGCGCTGGGAACAAGGGAGTCCCAGTGAAAGATCCAAAGCAAAGGTCGATGTATGTACCTGAATTACTACTATCTCATTCCTAGCTAGTATAATAGGGTCAAATAAATTTAAATTAAGTAGTTCTACGTGCACGCAGCAAAAAATTAGGCGTGTGTACATCGGACGAGGTCGATCGATATCTATCTTTGGATTTCTGAATGTAATGTAAAATGCCATGTAATGTACTGCCGATAATCTATGAAAGCTTGATAATTGGCTTTTCTTATTTACTGATGTCATTAATTGACAGTTTTGATTTAAGAGAAATTTCTTTAATAGCCCAAATGAACGAACAAGAAGTATCTGGGTCGCATAGGTGTTGAGATAGCAGGGATACGTCCTGGTTCCTCCAGGACTCAGTGGAAAACCTCCAGGAAAATAGGATCCTCCCGGGCCGCCCTCCGCTCGGGCGATCCCGGAAGCCCCCAGCCGCCACCTAGTCCCTCCACCTCCATCCCGCCAGGCCGCCGGCACCCTTCTCGCCGAAGGCGGAGGGCAGGAGAGGGCTCGTGCGGCTGATCTCCATGGGCGGTGGGGTACGGCTTCAGCGGGTCATGAATCTCTCGCAGAGGAGCGGATGGAGGACGGATGCGGACGGGCGCGGGCAGCGGTTGCCACCGGCGGAGTGGCGTTGTGCTAGCGGCGGCGCGGCGCTAGAGGCGGGACGGGCTGTTCTGGA
This sequence comes from Avena sativa, assembly GCA_916181665.1. Classification (NCBI taxonomy): domain Eukaryota; kingdom Viridiplantae; phylum Streptophyta; class Magnoliopsida; order Poales; family Poaceae; genus Avena; species Avena sativa. The sequence continues at coordinate 414,976,854 of OV702296.1, forward strand.
CCCGATCTGGGCCCGATCTCGGTACTGTGCGGTGCCTGCCAGCCATACGGCTTTTTGCCCCTGTTTTGGCATCTCGAGTTTGTCTTCTTCTCCACTGTCGTCCGGTGGCGTGGGGGCTGTTGGCGCGTCTTTGAGTAAAGGTGGTGGTCCTTGGATTTCTCTCTCGCCGTGATGAAGAACTGTCTATCGCCGGTCTTCATTGATCTTGGGTGGACTACCGAGTTCCGGAAGACTCCAGCGGTGAATTTCAAATGGACGACATGCCTGGAGTTTGCCAGTGCGGACGGTGTTTCGTCACGCGCAACTATGTTTTTTGCTGGCCGTTTGGTTTCAGAGGGGGCGCTGTGAAGCTCTGCGGTTTGTTGTCATCATGGGACATGCCTTGATTCCACGGTGAAGTCAGACGCGGAGAATGGTAGGAAAGCCGAGAACTGAAGACTGGTAATGAAAGTTTGAGTTCTGGTGGTGTAGGGATTCTGGCTTGGTGTTTTGTGACTTGGAGCAGCGAAATTGGCAAGTGGGGCGACAACACAGGAGGAATTCAATGTCTAAATCTCCAGGGTGAAAACCCAAGCTCTGGTCTTAACTGGTTGTGCCTCGCATTTTGTGAGTGCGGACTTTCTCCAGGGTGAAAACCTATGGTCTTTGATAGGGTGATGACGGCGCTTGAGCATCATTCCCTTCTTGGAGCATCGCTTTTGGAGTTGTTGGATTCTGGTGCTGTTTTGGTAGTGTTTGGTCCACGATTTCAACGAACTAATTACTATAGCGGGACTTTTCTTTTATGTAATTCTTCTTTCTTTTTTTAGCTGTGTACATCCGTAATGCCAATAGGGTAATCTGTTGTTGTAGAGACTAGGTGTAATTGCTAGCTCATGATATTAATATATATTCCTTTCAAAAAAAACATGAACGAAGAACCTCCCAGAGCCGACGTACGAAAAGCCACCATGTACTTATGGATACGATTGGAAATCTAAATTTCCGATAGTAATTGTACAAGCTCTAAAACGTATTGGGGATTTGTAGGACCATGAACCTTCCCTTTTAATCACTGGATTGCCCAAACCATAATGTAGACGCTAAGTTTAAACTTGGATAGTTACAACAGAAGGAATTTCATGACATGGTTAAAAAGGTCTTGGGGAAAGCAATCACAGCATGGATCCTCATTTAAAGGTGTAATAATAAAAGGCATGCCACACATAAATATTTTAGTGGATGGACACGACATATGACTGGTAATCTATAGAAAAGCTTCAACTTTTATTTATAATTGATGATCTAGAGGCTTCGGGGTAAGTATATCCATTATCTATACAAAAAATTGAACTAAAACTCAATTGAACATGCTGTACGTCTTCTACGGGAGGACGAACTCAAATGGTATATGTTGGATTATTAGGTATTATTTTCACAATTAATTTCAGAATATAAAACATGACATCAATAGCTACAATCACGTGAAACTCTATCATACTAGATGCACTTTGTTTTGACTCTGCTAGATATACTAATCAACATGAGTGGTAGCAGTGCATATGCAATAACAACCATAATATGACAACAGATTGGGTCACTGTATATGTACCGGTCGGTTATCGATGAAGTCGTCGTTGGTGCAGCGATTGCCGTAGCCTGTCGAAGAAGACAACGTTGAAGGCGAGTCGCCCATGGACTGGGAGATCGCCTAGAAAGACGCGCCATGATGACGAACTTGAGCAGTCGCGCGAAACGCTTTCCAATAACTTTATCTATCCTCTCCCGTACAGGATCACAAAGCCGAGTGGTTCCGGAGACCTGCTCTCCCGTCCGCCGGTGCATGCCGGCAAGCGGGATATAATATACTACGGTGGAGGCGTAAGCAGAGAGGTTGGCAAAATTCTTCTCACTCACTTTACTAAGTGGTGAAACACTCCACCTTATAAGATGGTGTAACTCCCTCCAACTTTCTATGTAGAACTAAACTTTAGCTCCCACTCCACTCCCATGGGAGCTACCCCAAACATGGGCCCAAACACCCGTGAGCTTCCACAAACATGAGCTTTGAGATTTTAGGAAAATTCTGAAATCTACATGTGCCTATTTAGTTTAGCCCATTATTTCTAACAATCTCCCACCAGATCTCAAATGACCATTTGAAGATTTGCCAATCTTACTTGTTTATATACCAGTATTTTAGCAGAGACTGTTAAGTTGAACTTCCGCCTAGAACCTTGAGCTACGTCAATCAGCAACTTGAACAATGGACAAACCTTGAATTGCAAGTTTGGTGCTTTTAGATTTCATGCAAAATTATAACTAGTACATGGCTGCCAATAGCCTACCCGCGGATGTAACATATGCGTCATACTACTTAGTCTCTTCATGAGTTTACTAGAGATCTCCCAAATCTCATAGATTGCGACGTTTAACAATCGGAACTCATATATGTGTCCTTTCAAGAATGATTTGTAGGACAACATTTTTGCTAATCATAGCCAACAAAAATACATTAAGGCATGTTATCAACCTGCCTTATAGCTTTAGAGAGTTGTGCATCTTCACATAGAAAGAGTTGTCTAATAATTTCCTCTGTCACACCACTAGCTTGTTCTTCCCAAGTCCTAATTCACAGGATCTCCGATCACAAAGGTTGGGTTACAACTACTGTGTAACATCCATGGGTCTCAAACCCATCTTTCTCAATGCACTTTCTATCACGTTTCGTGATAGTCCCTTCGTAAAGGGATCTGCCAAGTTTTTCTCAGTTTGAATATACGTATCAGTAATTACTCTAGAGTTTCTCAATTTTCTGACAGACTTCAAACGTCTCTTGACATGTCTTGATGATTTCGCGTTATCCTTAGAATTGTTCACTTTGACAATAACAGTTTGATTGTCACACTTCAAGAGGATGGCCGGTATAGGTTTTTCAACCATAGGCAAGTCCATCAAGAGTTCACGCAGCCTTTATGACTCTACAGTGGCTATGTCTAAAGCAGCGAGTTCTGCTTCCATAGTTGACCATGTCAATATGGTTTGTTTGCAAGATCTCCATGATACTACGCCACCCCCAAAGGTAAATACATACCCGCTAGTGGTGTTGAGTTCATCTACATCCGAGGTCTATTTCGCATCACTATACCCTTCAAGCACCGCTAGATGACCCGAATAGTGTATCCCATAATTCATTGTACCACATAGATAGCGCATGACCCTTTCAAGTGCACACCAATATTCAGTACCCAGGTTAGACATGAACCTACTCAACTTGCTCATAGCAAAAGAGATGTCGGGTCTTATCACGTTAGCTAAGTACATCAGTGAACCAACAATTTGAGAGTATCTCAATTGTTCTTTCAACTCTTTCTTGTTTTTCCGTAATGTCACACTAGGGTCATAAGGTGTTGAGGAAGACTTGCCATCAACGAAGCCAAAACGGCTCAAGATCTTCTCAACATAGTGTGATTGCATCAAAGTAATCCCACTCTCGTGCTTAATCAGCTTGATGTTTGGAATCACATCAGCTTCTCCCAGATCTTTCATATCAAAGCTCTTTGACAGAAAAAACTTGACTTCATTTATCACATTCATGTTTGTACCAAAGATAAGGATATCATCCACATACAAACATAATATAACACCTTTGCCCCACCATGGCGATAGTAGACGCACTTGTTAGCTTTATTAACAACAAAGCCAACAGAAGTTAATATTTTGTCAAACTTCTCATGCCATTCCTTAGGTGCTTGCTTCAGATCATATAAATATTTTAACAACTTGCATACCTTTTTCTCTTCACCTTTTACCGAAAACCCATAAGGCTGATCCATATAGATCTCCTCTTCCAACTCTCCATTGAGGAAAGTTGTCTTACCGTCCATTTAATGAACGATAAGACCATAAGAGGCAACCAGGAATAGTAGTACTCGAATGGTGGTCAGTCTAGCGACATGTGAATACGTGTCGAAGTAATCTCCGCCTTCTCTCTGGGTGTATCCTTTTGCTACACGCCGTGCCTTGTACTTGTCAATAATACCATCAAACCCTAGCTTCTTTTTGAACACCCACTTGCAACCCATAGACTTACAACCATGGGATCATTCTGATAGTTCCCAAGTTCCATTAGAAAGAATCGAGTCCATCTCATTATGAACAGCTTCTTTCCAATCATTTGCATCAGGAGATGCATATGTCTCTGCAATGGAAGTGGGAGTATCATCCATAAGGTACACAATGAAATCATCTCCAAAGGATTTTGCAACCCTCTGTCTCTTACTCCGTGTAGGAGCTTCATTGTCATCCTTCTCCGGGACTTCTTCCTCATGTAGTTGCTCAAAATTCTCACTAGATGCACTAGTTTCAGGAAGTATTTCAGAAGAAATTCTAGCAGTGCTATGCATATCTTTCATAGGAAACATATTTTCAAAGAATGTTGCATCACAAGATTCCATTATAGTATCAACATGCATATCAGGAACCTCAGATTTAACCACTAAAAATCTATAGCCTACACTCCACAGAGCATATCCTAGAAAGATGCAATCCACTATTTTTGGTCCAAGTTTGTGTTTTTTAGGAATTTATATGTTGACCTTAGGCAAGCACCGCTAAGTTCGCAAGTAAGAAGGTAATGGTTTTCTCCCAGCCCACTCCTCGTAATGGGTTTTATCTTTATTATTATTAGGAACTCTATCCAGGACATGACACACTGTCAACAAGGCCTCACCCACCATGCCTTAGATAAACCAGCGGTAGCTAACATGGGATTCACCAGGTTAGTCAGCGTGCGGTTTTTCCTCTCGGCAATCCCGTTTGATTGGGGCGAGTAGGGAGGCTTATTCTCATGAATAATGTCATGTTCCTCACAGAATTGGTCAAAGATTTTGGGAAAATATTAACCACCACGATCTGATGTAAGATGTTTGATCTTTCTCTCTAGTTGATTTTCAACTTCGGCTTTATAAATTTTAAAGTAATATAAAGCTTTATATTTAGTGTGCAACAAATAAACATAGCAGTATCTAGTCGCATCATTAATCAATGTCATGAAATATCTCTTTTCACCTTTTGTCAACACACAATTCATCTCACAAAGATCAGAATGTATGAGTTCCAGAGGTACCAAGTTTCTCTCCTTGTCTTCCTTGTGGGGATTTTGAGGTTGCTTTGATTGCACATAACTATGGCACTTGAAACCTTTGACAATAGTGAAATTCAGAATTAAACTCATACTGGACAACTTGGATATCAAACCAAAATTAATATGACATAAACGAGAATGTCAAATACTGGTATCATCATTAACACTGCCCCAAATATGATTTACGGACTTATTACAATAATCTGAAACTGAAAAGCGGAACAACCCTCCGCACTCATAGCCTTTACCAATAAATTGTCCATGTCTCGACATAATAACTTTATTAGACTCAAAAACAACCTTAAACTCATCTCTGCATAGAAGGGAGCCGCTAACAAGATTCTTGTTCATGGAAGGGACATGCCAGTTGAGATAGAAAATTGATGACCTTTTGATTTGTGGTGTTCTTCTATATGCACCGACAATGAACTTCTATTTTTGTGTTGTCGATGCTCTTTGTTTGCGGCTGTATGCCGGAAGTTCAACACTAACTCTATTATGGATTTGTGTTTCTATTTATTTTATTTTATTTTATTTCAGATTACGATGAAATGTTCTGATTATCATGTGTAGAATATTTTAGTTGATTCGGATCATGTACGTTATGTGTAGGAGAGAAATAAGAGATAAGGAAATGATCAAAACTTGGCAATCTAGTTATAGGAATCCCATTATAGGAAGGCTTGCAAAGCTGATTTTTTTTGGATTGCTAATCCTTTTCTCTCCTCTTCCTATACCCGGTCTAGCAACCCAAAATATTGGGTGTCTCTTGAAGATGTTCTTAGACCTTCTTATCTCATTGATTATCGGAGCTCGTTGAGCTAGCCAATATTTCACGGCTACTACGCGTGGTACTACAATCAAAGTATCACCAATAACTGCATCTACGGCATAGCATCCATAAAATTGCACACCTATGATCATCAGGCAATCACGGCCGGCGGTGATCCAACCGTATCCTACGTAGGAATGAATCAACACCGCACCTCGGCCACGATCGAACAGAGAATGATCTCCCGTGAATCTGCCCCTGAATCTTCCTCGCCGCCCAATACCATACCAGCAGCGCGCACACGCAACTTGGCAACCATCCCGAGCAGAATCTGACACAGCGCCTATGAGCTTTCTGTTACCGCCATTTAAACCGCCTCGTGCCGTTCCCGCCGCAAAGCAGATTGTCCACGATCGGTCTCACCTCACGTACGTACGATCTCCACCTATAAATACACTTCCTCCCTTCTGTTCCACCATCATCGATCTCACGCACTCCAAGCAGTATCTGGCTTGGTGATCAGATCAGTACTGCAGTACCACGATACTTACAAATTACAATCCACTATTACGTGGTACTAGCAAGTACTGGTCGAACACCATGGGGCAGCTCAGTAGGAACCTTCTTGTTGCGGCGGCCATGGTGGCGGCGGTGCTGGCGGTGGCGGAGCTGTGCAGCGCCATACCGCTGGAGGACAAGGACCTGGAGTCGGAGCAGGCGCTGTGGGACCTGTACGAGCGGTGGCAGAGCGCGCACCGCGTGCCACGCCACCATGCCGAGAAGCACCGCCGCTTCGGCACCTTCAAGTCCAACGTCCGCTTCATCCACTCCCACAACAAGCGCGGCGACCGCCCCTACCGCCTGCGCCTCAATCGCTTCGGCGACATGAGCCGCGACGAGTTCCGCGCCACCTTCGCCGGATCCCACGTCAACGACCTCCGACGCGACGGCCCTGTCGCCCCCGCCATCCCGGGGTTCATGTACGGTGACGTCAACGCCGACGACCTGCCGCAGTCCGTCGACTGGCGGCAGAAGGGCGCGGTCACCGGTGTCAAGGACCAGGGCAAGTGCGGCAGCTGCTGGGCCTTCTCCACCGTCGTGTCCGTAGAGGGCATCAACGCCATCCGGACCGGCAATCTGGTGTCCCTGTCGGAGCAGGAGCTGATCGACTGCGACACGGCGGACAACAACGGGTGCGAGGGCGGCCTGATGGATAACGCCTTCGAGTACATCAAGAACAGCGGAGGGCTCGTCACCGAGGACTCCTATCCGTACCGCGCCGCCAACGGCACCTGCGATGCCGTCAAGGCGAAACAGTCCCCGCTGGTGCACATCGACGGCCACCAGGACGTGCCTGCCAAAAGCGAGGAGGGGCTTGCCAAGGCCGTGGCGAACCAGCCCGTGTCTGTCGCCATCGAGGCCAGCGGCCAGGCTTTCCAGTTCTACTCCGAGGGGGTGTTCACCGGCGACTGCGGGACCGAGCTGGACCATGGCGTGGCCGTGGTCGGGTACGGCGTGGAGGACGACGGTACCGCGTACTGGACGGTGAAGAACTCGTGGGGGCCGGCGTGGGGAGAGAAGGGGTATATCCGGATGCAGAAGGATGGAGGCGCCGACGGTGGGCTCTGCGGCATCGCCATGGAGGCTTCCTACCCCGTCAAGACCCAGAGCAAGCCCAGGCCCACGCCCAGGCGCGCGCTCGGGGAAAGGGAGTCCCAGTGATGAACTGAGATCGATGTATAAGGTGAAATAAGTTCAAAGTAGTTCTGCGCACACGCAGCAAAAAATTAGGCTGGGTGTTCGTGTGACGAGGTCGATCGTTATCTATTTGGGTTTCTGAATGTAATGTACCTCTGGCAATGTATGAGAGCTTGATAATGCCTTGCGTTCCTCCCAATTCGGGTCATGATGATTCGTGTTTGTGTCAAAGAGGGAGGAACTCTTTATTTTCCACCTCAAAAAAAAGGAGAAACTCTTCCCCAAAGTAGCCGAAGAAACAAATCCACAAAATCTTTGACGTCTCGGGCTTATCCTGATCGCCCAATTGTGCATTAAGACCCGTGCAACCTCTTTAGCACTTTCCGGAAAACACCCTGAACTTTATTTATTTCATGATAGTAAGACCTTTCCCCTTAACATAACAAACCCGTGTTATTTCCATATTACAGAAATTAAGGGTCACATAATAATGTTAGAATGAGAAACATTTTAATGCATGCAACAATTAATGCATTTTTTGTCATATTCTTGCTTACTTTACACAAACTATTCCTGATTAAACAATTTTTTCACCATTCTTAATTAGTAACTAGAAGTTAATGAAAAAAATATGAGAATAAACTATAATCTTCACCCATGAATAAATCATAAGATTTGGAAGTTCGCATATAGACCTAAACTTCTAATCTAAGAGCAACATTTATTTCCCATCCGCCACAGTAGTAGCACTATAGTGCCAAGAGAAACAAAGAAAGTGAACCAGAAAAAGGAAAATAGAGCACGAGGAGAGAGGCAACACGGAGGTATCTGATTTGCCAAGGAGGAGAACTGTTTAATATGGATGAGCTCCACAAATTGTCTCAAGCGGAGTACGTAAGTAAATCTTCAGATACAATAATGGTGGGGTCTCCATCCTCACTTGCGGTTAGCCATCGCTTCCCCTTTTCGATAGTCGGTAGCCTCCCCCTTCCACAGCCGACGCGGTTAGTGCTTCCTCCTGTACGTGGTCACCACCTATTTCCACTAATCACTTAAGATGACTGGAAGGACGAGATCGGTGGCCTCAACATTGTGCGGCTCTTGCCCCCTTGCTACCCTGCTGCCATCTCCTACTTCGCAACCAACCTTGACTCTATCTCCTACTTCGACCGACGGCAGTGGCATGGAGGACCAGACTGGTAGAGGCCACATGGGAGGGCCCATGACCCTGCTTCCAGAAGCGTGGAGGGTGGCCGTGTGGATGGAGAACATGAGAAAGAGGATAAGGTGGAAAGAGAATAAGTGAAGATGAATTCTTCCACTTCGATGTCACTATATGGGTGCGAAGATAAACTTGGACAAGTTGTAATTGCAAAATGTACTGTATAAATCTTGAAACACTAACAATCATTGGTAATACCGAGACCTCCAAACGGTGGTGGAAAAACTTCATTGCTAGCTACTGGGTATCTCACTCCTCCAACAAAGTTTGGTATATGCAGATGATGTTGTGATTTTGTTAGGTCAGTGGAGCGGTAGCTTTGGTCAATCAAAGAAATCATCAACATCTTTGGTGAAGCGTGAGGGTTGCATGTTAGTTAAAGAAAAACAACAACAATGTTGATCAGGGGAAATGTTGAGGATGAGAATAGAGTGAATCCATCCTAGGATGTGAGATAGCCAAGTTTCCCATCAAATATGTAGGTCTCCAATTGGCTCTTACACCTTTGGTCAAACATAAATGGCAATTGACCCTAGACAAAGTGATCTACTTCATCCTAGCATGGAAGCGATGTATGATTGCTAGAACAGGACGTTTGATACTCGATCTTGGCAAGATTTGTGCATCTATTGTTAGTAGTAAATGCACCAAAATGGATGATGGAGGGTATCACAAAGTGGAGCATGGCTTTCTTCTGGGATAGCAAGAAAGAATTAAAAGGAGGAAAGTGTTTAGTTTCTCGGGAGGTAACTAGCCATCCTATTTGCTTTGGAGAATTGGTTGTCAAGGACTTACAACTGCAGGGGCTAGCCTTTCGGGTGAGATGGGAATGGTTGAAGGGAATGGACCCCAATAACATGGCAAGGCCTTCCATCGATGTATGATGTAGAAGCATCGGAAGTCTTCCACGGTCTAGTCAAGATTTAGGTTGGAGACATAAGATGGCCGGACGATGACATAAATTGCACCTACAGTAGTGGTTGCAGTCCCAACTCATGGGGAAAACATCAAGCTAGGTGGGGATGCATTACGAGATAACAACTGGGTTTGGATATCTCAAGATATCTAGCGGAGGAAGGATACATCCAGTTCATCAGAATGTGGATCCATATTTCCAAGATCCATAGGGATGAGGAGGGACATGATATCTTTAGTTGGCGTAGAGAAGTGTTAGGTAAATAATCTGCTAAATAAACCTACAAGATTATGTCTGCTTGACTGTTAGATATCGATAGTGGACGTCAGATAGACACTCGTATCATGACTTGTAGGATCAAAAAGTGGCATGCTTCAAACATTTGTAGGAGGAAGATAATGTCACAATGTGTTCATGCAAGAGAATTCTAGTATGTCTTCCTTCATCAGGTAGGCCTGCAGATCAAGGATCTACAAAACAAAAGCAGGCTAGAGAGCTCGTGACTTGTAGCAAGGAAGCAAGTGTAGGACTCGTATTGGCGCAAGTTTGACACAATGGTGATACTGATGTCTTGGATGTTGAGGAAGCAGAGGAACACATGGGTTTCGATAATCAATGATATCAATGTGATTAATAACAGATGATTGAGCGCATCAAGGAGAGGTATCTCATGTTGGAGAGACCGCGCCGGCTTCACGGGAATAGGCTTAGCATTAGATGAACATGTGTGTTTGTGTGTGATGGGATTTAGCCTCCTAATTGTTTGCAATTAGGGATAGTTACTCTTGAAAATATATTTGCTTCTATTCCATAAAAATATGGCATGCTTTTGGCATGTTCTCGAAATAAAAGCTAGAGGAAAGGGTTGAATATTACAATTGTTATAAAAGAGATTATAGCTTCCCCTTTCTGGGTCGATCCTTACTTGCGGTTAGCCATCGCTTCCCCTTTCTGGGTTGATAACTTGATACTTTTTTGAAAGAGATTATAGCTTTGTCCTCCGCGTCAAGTGACCTGCACAACCTTTTCTATTGCAAGGTCTTAGGAGTCTGATCACTAAAAGTGGCCACACAAGAAAGTGATTACTTACAAAAAATATGATTACCAGCAAAACAAATGGCTAGAAAAATAAGCTAGCAGGAAACAAACATCATAAAATGCTTAGGCAACATCTATCTCTTAGGATGCCGCAAACTAGTCTGAGTGTAGATAAACCATGCAATCGACTCTGGACTGCTGCATCTGGTATCCATAGACTCATGCTACTCCGTCAGGGAGAAAAGACCACAAGACCACAGACGTGCACCCAATGGGAGATCTTATGAATGACCAACAAATAATTAGCATTTCTAGTCTTCTTAAAAACCAATCCATTCCTGCAATTCAAAATTTTCCAAAACAAATCACAAACTCTCACATGAATATGTGCTCTGTTAATTTTGTCAACCACACGAACCAATTTCCAACAAATTCATAATATTATCCAATGGTGGCAGATTAAACGTAAACTCAACAATCCTCCAAACAGGACAAGTAAAATGACCCAACACAAATAAATGATGGATAGATTCCTCCCAATCACATAAGATACATGAATTCCATTTTATCTTTGTTAGATTATATTTCGTTAAGAAAACCTTCTTATAAATAAACCACATAAAATCTTAATATTCAATGGCACTTCTCACTTCCAAAGGCATTTTCGGTGAAACCTAGTGACCATCGATGAGATCTGCATATATAAATTTGACCCTAAAAGACCCTGAAGTTGTTACGCTCAAAACAAAAAAAATTGGGTTTAGGGGATTAGTGCACCATCATAAACCATTGAACTAAGTGTAACCATTTGTTCCACTTGTTCCTCGTTGGTATTCGTCTAAAATCAATATTTAGCATAGTCATGCCCAAAACATTTGTGACCAAAACGCTTTTCTATCGCACAATATTATATAAAGAGGGATTTTCGTTAGCTAGAAGAGAATATTCGTTAGTTATGTAAAGAATCGCCGCCTCCCGTACCCCACAACACAAGAACCTCTAGTAAAGAATCTCTCCTTTATACCCATGAGTCCCTTCCAAAAAGCGAATTCGGTTGGTTTCACTGTTACCCGAGAGAGTGTTTTATTTTGAAGGTATTTATTTTGTAGAAGCTTTGCTAGAAGTTAAAAGTTTTATATAGCTATTTTTTTAATATTTTTTTATTCAAGTATCTCGAGCCCCAAACCACCTTGGTCTTTTGGGCAGCAGATAATATTTCACTTTTTTAGTTGATATTTTTTCATGTTGATCTCTTTACAGAGAAAAGCGAGATCAAGAAAATTCTAATCGTTTCCTTAATCATTTAACTATCTTAGTAAAATATAGATAAACATTATTTTACTAGTAAAAGCAGTATTAACGAGGACAAGACTATCTCTGTATGAAAGAAACTTTCCTTGCTAGTAGCCCACTTTCATTCAGAGCGGTCTTTCTACCGGTTTGCATATTAAGTAATCTTCTATAGCGGATACATACACCTAAGTATCTGAATAGTTCTTTATATTGGCTCTCTTCCTATTTTTCTTTCCAAAACATAAGATCTCACTTTTGTGGAAATTAATTATAGTCTAGAGAATTTCTCTCAAATATACATAACATAAGTTTCATGTTCATGACTTCTCGAGGCCGTGTTCCATGAAGAGTGACGTATCATCATCATATTGCAATAGAGACACACACACACACATCAACTAGATGTGGAATGAATTCTCTAACTTGGCCATCTTGTTTTGCCCTTCCAATAAGGATTGCCAACATGTCTGCCTCTATATTGAAAAGAACTGGAGCCAATGGGTCACTGATACGTTGCTAACGTATCTATAATTTTTGATGTTTCATACTTGTTTTATATCTACTTTCTTATGTTTTGTCCACACTTTAGAGTATTTTTATACACTTTCTGGGACTAACCTATTAACGAGATGCCACAGTGCCAGCTGCCTGTTTTCTGTTGTTTTTGGTTCCAAGAAAGTTAGAAAATGAATATTCTCGGAATTGGACGGGACAAAAGCCAAAGTCAATATTTCACCGAGGGGAACATGGATCCAGAAGACGAGACGGAGAGGGGTCAGGGGCCAGCCACACCACTTGGCCGCACGGCCAGGCCTAGCACGCGCCAGAGGGTGGTGCGGCCGCCTCGGGCACCCCCTCGGCCTCCCCTTTCGCCTATAAGAAGCCTTCCATACAGAAACCCTAAAGACCTGATCAAAATTCCACGAAAGAGTCTATAGCCGTTATCATCTCCATCCCTAGACCGGGAGGGATCTGAAGCTCTTCCCGGCACCCTACAGGAGGGGAGAATTCACCCTGGAGGCCTTCTTCATCACCATGTCTGCCTCCGGTGTGATGCGTGAGTAGTTCATCCCTGAACTATGGGTCCATGTAGTAGCTAGATGGTTGGTTCTTCTCCTTTGTGCTACCATGTTTAGATCTTGTGAGCTCCGTTCATGATCAAGATCATCTATTTGTAATCCTACATGTTGTGTCTGCGGGGATCCGATGGATATTGAGATGCTATTTCAGATTGATTATTGATTCTATCATGTCTTTGTTATTTGTGATCTTGCATGCTCTCAATTGTTAGTAGCTATCTTGGCCGAGTAGATGCTAGCAACTCCAAGAGGGAGTATTTATGCTCGATAGTGGGTTCATGCCTCTAGTAATCTGGGGAAGTGACAGAAATTTGTAAGGTACTAGATGTGTTGTTGCTACTAGGGAGAAACCAACAATCCTTTGTTCATAGAACAATCGTATTGTTTACTTTACACACTTTGCTTAATGCAATTATCTGTTGCTTGCAACTTAATACTATAGGGGGTTCGGATGATAACCTGAAGGTGGATTATTAGTCATAGATGCAGTTGGATTATGGTCTATGTATAATGTTGTAATGCCCAATCAAATCTCATAGGAGTCAAGATGATTAGTATATGCATGTATGCTTTCTCGATGTTTGTCAATTGCCCCGCTGTAATTTGTTCACCCAACATGTCATCTATCTTAAGGAGAATCACCACTAGTGAACTATGGACCCTAGTCCTTTCTTTTACCATCAATCTACAAAGCTATTTACTATTTTCTGTTTACTTTCTGCAAGCAATTACTATCTTCCATGTAATACATTTAATCCTTTGTTTTCAGCAAAACCGGTGAGATTGACAACCTCACTGAGTTGGGGGCAAAGTTCTGTGATTGTGTTGTGCAGGATTCCAGGTTAGAAACAACACCTGGGAGGTGTTTCCTTGCTCCTACTGGTTCGATAACCTTGGTTTCATAACTGAGGGAAAACTTGTTGATATACTCATCATACCTTCCTCTTGGGGTTCCCCAACAAGCTCAACATATTGAGTAAGCAAGACTTTTTCTGACGCCGTTGCCGGGGAGTCAAGGACATCTTCACAAGGGGAGTCCCTCATAACCAATCTCTTTACTTTGTTTTATTTGTTTTTCTTAGTTTATTTCTGCTTTGTTTGCTTGTTTCTTTATCAAAAATACAAAAAAAATAGTTCTACTAGTTTGCTTTCCTTATTAAAAACACAAAAAATGACTACTCTTGAAAACACTAAGTTGTGTGACTTAACTAGCACCAACAACAATGATTTCATGTGCATGCCTATTGCTCCACCTGTTCCTGAAGCTACTTTCTTTGAAATTAAACCTGCTTTACTCAATCTTGTTATGAGAGAACAATTTTCTGGTATTGGTAGTGAAGATGTTGTTGCTCATCTTAATAACTTTGTTGAACTTTGTGAGATGCAAAAACATAGGGATATAGATGGAGATATTATTAAGCTTAAATTGTTTCCCTTCTCTTTGAGAGGAAAAGCTAAAGAATGGTTGCAATCCCTAACTAGAAATAGTATTGATTCTTGGACTAAATGCAAAGATGCTTTCATTGGAAAATACTATCCTCCTGCTAAGATTATATTTATGAGAAGTGAAATAATGAAATTTAAACAATATGATAATGAACATGTTGCTCAAGCTTGGGAAAGAATGAAATCTTTGGTAAAGGATTGTCCCACTCATGGACTGACTGCTTGGATGATTATCCAAACCTTTTATGCGGGACTGAATTATTCTTCGAGAAATCTACTGGATTCTGCTGCTAGAGGTACCTTTATGACCATTACTTTGGGTGCTGCAACAAAATTTCTGGATAATATGATGGTTAACTATTCTGAATGGCACACTGAGAGAGCTCCACAAGGTAAGAAGGTAAATTATGTTGAAGAAACCTCCTCCTTGAGTGATAAAATTAATGTTATTATGTATATGCTTGTTAATGGGAAAGCTCATATTGATCAAAATCATGTTCCCTTAGCTTATTTGGTTGCTCAAGAAGAGCAAGTTGATGTGAACTTTATAAGAAATAATAATTTTAGCAACAATGCCTACAGGAATAATTTTAGTAATAATAATTATAGGTCATATCCTCCCAATAATGGTAATGCTTATGGAAATTCCTATGACAGTAATAGGAGTGCACCCTCTGAGATTGAAGTCATGCTTAAAGATTTTATTAGTAAACAAACTGCTTTCAATAAAACTATTAAGGAAAAACTCTCTAATGCTGAAAGAAATATAGCATCATTGTCTAAAGCACAACCTTCTTTGAATAAAATGGCTGCTAAATCTGAAACTATTGAAAATCCTCTTGCTGCTACTAATGCCATACAAGTTAGAATTGATGAAAATGTTAGACTATTAGCTGAATTGCATGCTAAGTGGGAAAGGGAAGATGAAATTGCTAGAAATATTAGTATTTCTACTATCACTACCACTAATGTTGAAGCTAGTAAACCCAATGGAACCTTTTCTAATAAAAATGCTGAAATTCTTCGAAACATGGGAAACAATAGCTCTACTTCTTTAGATGATAATTATGATTTTGATCTTGATGGTTGCAATATCTTTGAAGTAATTATGTTCCTACAAAAGCTTGCTAAAAGTCCTAATGCTAGTGCTATGAATATGGCCTTTACAAAACACATTATTGATGCTCTCATAAAAATTACAGAAGAAAAGATGAAACATAAAGCTTCTATTCCTATAAAATTAGAAGAACCCATCATTAATATGAAAGTAAATGATTTAGATCTCGAAGCTTTATGTGACCTTGATAGTAGTGTTTTTATTATGCCTAGAAAGATTTTTGAAATGCTTGATTTACCACAGTTGGAAGATTGTTATTTAAATGTCTCACTTGATGATAATGCTAAAAAGAAACTCATGGGGAGTATTAATGATGTTCTTATTATGGTTAACAATGTCTATGTCCCCGTTGATTTCTATGTTTTGGATGTTGAATGCAATGCTTCTTGTCCTATTACTTTGGGAAGACCTTTTCTTAGAATTGTTGGTGCCATTATTGATATGAAAGAAGGCACCATTAAATATAAACTCCCACTCATGAAAGGTATAGAACACTTCCCTAAGAAAAGATAGAAGATTCCTTTTGCCTCTCCTATTAAAAGAAAAATTGCTCTTAATGCTTC
Source organism: Avena sativa (assembly GCA_916181665.1). Lineage (NCBI taxonomy): Eukaryota > Viridiplantae > Streptophyta > Magnoliopsida > Poales > Poaceae > Avena > Avena sativa. The sequence goes on from OV702296.1 coordinate 414,993,123, forward strand.
TTCATTTGAGAATACTTGATTCTTTTTTTGCTTCTTATGCCTAACTTAAAGGCGTTAAAGAAAAGTACTTATTGGGAGATAACCCAAAAGTTTTAATTGAGTCTTGTAAGTTATTACATATGTAATAACCTCTCCTTATCATTTTTGTGTGCCTTTTGTGACAAGAGTAACCTCTAATGAGAGAGAAGTAATGCTTGGGAAAGTTGTTGTCCCGAAACAGATTTTTGTGCTTCACTGTAAAAATTCGTGAAAAATCTCTGTACGTCGGTTTGAGCTTTAATTTTTTGTGCTTTTGCCCCAGGTTGTTATCCAACTTTCGTTAGTTCAACACTTTTCGATTTGAGCAACACAAGGTCTTCGAAAAAATCGTTTTTTACCTGCTGGTATGTTTTGACAAATTTCCGCCATTATTTGCATTTGCTTCTTATTGATTTCTTTTTGGGTTCCTTTTGGGGAAATTGAGCTTTTTGAGGGAATTGCTATAGTAGCTTGTGTTTTAATGGAAGTTATACTTGTGTTGAGACTGAAAGACTTATTATCTTGAATACACTAATGTTGCTAATGAAAATTGTGTGAAGTTTTGTATGAAGGAAAATTCCATGTGTAGGGAAAGAATGATGTAATGAGATGAAGAATGGACTAAAGCTAAAGCTTTGGGATGCCACCCGTGTCACCCCAAGAAATATCCAAGAAGTACAAGCGTTAAAGCTTGGAGATGCCCAAGGCATCCCCTTCTGCATTAATAAAAATCTCAGGTTTCTTCCAAACACTTCATTTTTATTGTTTCATGCATAGTTGTGTTGTTCTTGGAGCATCTTCATTTTTGTTTTTGGTTTTGATTTGCTCCGTTTGCTTGAATAAATTGGTTGTACCCCCTCATTCATACATTAGTTTTCAAATAAGTTGGTTTGGATTGGAAAAGAGTAGGAAAGGTTCATGCTTAAGTGGTAAAAAGGAGTTTGTTTTTGACTACGACCTATGCTTTGTCATGTCATGCTTGGTATTGTTTTGGCTTTATGCTTAGTGATTTTTGTTGTAGCATGATATGTTATAAACAATTGAGATTACTTAATGTGCCTTGAAAGAATCATGCGTTGTTTTAGCATATTAAAGCATAGTATTGTGGTATTCTCCTTTGATGCTTTATTTGGGTTGACTTAGCGCATGCTCACACCATGTTAAGACTATCCGAAGTCACCATAGCCTCTATGATCCTTTAGTTTTCGACTTGTAATATCACTTTATGCTTTAGTTAATGATATTTTGTCGCTTTGCATGATTATGGCCTTTATTGCTCTCTTAGTTGGTCGCTCCCAGTCTTTTGCTAGCATCCATAACCAAGTATGAGTTCCACTCATGCATCCAAATCCAAATAAAACCAAGTTATTTCAAAGAGTCCACCATACCTACCTATTATCATTTGCTATTCCAAGTACATTCATGTTTTTATTTACCTTCCGAATTAAACTTGTTATGTGAAAAATAGTGGTTAAAGATAATAGGCACACTTTACTTTTCTTGCCCTAATAAACTTGAACCATTGTGTCATCTAAGTTGTATATGCTTGCACTTATACGTTGGGAATTAGCAGAACCATGCTGTCATGGGGAACGCTTTCAACATTGCACTTGTACATTGTACCTAGTTGATATCATGCTCTTTTGTTTATGGATGTCATTGGTGTGAAATGAAAGGGGAGCATGTAAGTCCATGGAGTTATGTATGTCTGTTAGAGAAACGCCTGGGCCGCTGGTCTAATTCATGCCTAATCATGGTGGAAACCTGCAGCGTAACCATAATGAGAAATCTATGAAGCATTCTTCTAATAAAAAAAGAGATAGAGATTGAGAAAAAAGAAAAAAAAGAGATCAGAAAAGAGGAAAGAGAGGAAAAAGCACCATTTTTCCCATGGTAAATAAGAAGATTGTGAGATGCTCATTGTTTGCTTGCCTTGTCATTTTGTTATGGGGATTCTTCCGTATGATCGGGAAAGGGGTACCCTGTTGGCGGTTCTCTATGATACACATGTACTTACTATGACAAGAACTTACCGGTAACTAAATTTGAGTAGCATGAGGAGCGGCCCTCATATTCAAGGGACATAAGATTACCAACTTATACTTTGTCAAGCATATACTCCATAGTTTGTTCACTTTAACCTTAATCACTTCAAGATGCTTATGATAGGGGCAATGAGAGCTGAAAGCTAATAAGTACCATAATTTTTGGAAGCTCTTTATGAGACTTGAATCCTGATACATTGCAAATGTATCTATAATTTTTGATGTTCCATGCTTGGTTTTATCCACTTTCTTGTGTTTTGTTCCAACTTTGGAGTACTTTTCATATGATTTCTTGGACTAACCTATTAACAAGAGCCATAGTGCCAGCTGCCGGTTTTCTGCTGTTTTTGGTTCCAGGGAAGTCAGAAAATGAATATTCTCGGAATTCGACGGGACAAAAGCCAAAGTGCCTATTTTTCTGGAAATCATCAAGTGCCAGAATACGAGAAGGAGAGGGGCCAGGGGGCCACCACACCACCTGGCCGCGTGGCCAGGCCTAGCCAACGCCAGGGGGTGGAGTGGCCACTCTCGGCACCCCCTCGGCCTCTCCTTCCGCCTATAAGATGCCCTCGGGATGAAAACCCTAAGTACCCGATCAAAAATCCATGAAAGAGTCTGTAGCCGCCATCATCTCCATCCCTAGATCAGGAGGGATCTGAAGCTCTTCCTGGCACCCTGCCGGAGAGGGGGATTCACCCTGGAGGCCTTCTTCATCACCATGCAAGCCTCCGGTGTGATACGTGAGTAGTTCATTCTTGGACTACAGATCCATGTAGTAGCTAGATGGATGGTTCTCCTTCTTTGTTCTTTCATGTCTAGATCTTGTGAGCTCCGTTCATGATCAAGATCATCTATTTGTAATTCTACATGTTGTGTTTGCGGGGATCCGATGGATATTGAGATGCTATTTCAGATTGATTATTGATTCTATCATGTCTTTGTTATTTGTGATCTTGCATGCTTTCCGTTGTTAGTAGCTATCTTGGCCAAGTAGATGCTACCAACTCCAAGAGTTAGTATTTATGCTCGATAGTGGGTTCATGCCTCTGGTAATCTGGGGAAGTGACAGAAATCTCTAAGTTACTAGATTTGTTGTTGCTACTAGGGAGAAAACAACAATCCTTTGTTCATAGAACAATCGTATTGTTTACTTTACACGCAGTTCGTAAAGCAATAATCTGTTGCTTGCAACTTAATACTGGAGGGGGTTCGGATGATAACCTGAAGGTGGATTATTTGTCATAGATGCAGTTGGATGGCGGTCTATGTATAATGTTGTAATGCCCAATCAAGTCTCAAAGGAGTCAAGATGATTATTATATGCATGTATTGCTTTCTCGGTGTTTGTCAATTGCCCCGTTGTAATTTGTTCACCCAGCATGTTATCTATCTAAGGAGAGCCACCTCTAGTGAACTATGGATCCCGGTCATCTTTCTTTACATACAATCTATAAACTGTTTACCGCTCTGTGTTTACTTTCTGCAAACTTTTACTTCTTTCCATTCGATATATTTAATCCTTTGTTTTCAGCAAAACACGGTGAGATTGACAACCTCATCGCAAGTTGGGGACAAAGTTCTGTGGTTGTGTTGTGCAGGTCTCCACGTTGTTACTAGCATCGGTAGTGCGCCCTGCCAAAGCTCAGCTAGTAACACCTTTGGGGTGTTTCCTTGCTCCTACTGGTTCGATTAAACCTTGGTTTCATAACTGAGGGAAACTTGCTACTGTGCTCATCATACCTTCCTCTTGGGGTTCCCAACGAGCTCTACATTAACACCGCCATCAAGCATTTTTCTAGGCGCCATGCATTGAGCCATCAAGCATTTTTCTGGCGCCGTTGCCGGGGAGTCAAGGACATCTTCACAAGGGGAGTCCCTCATAACCAATCTCTTTACTTTGTTATTTTTGTTTTTCTTAGTTTCTTTTTGTTTTGTTTGCTTGTTTTCTTATCAAAAACACACAAAAAATAGTTTTACTTGTTTGCTTTCTTATTTGAAAACACAAAAAAATTAAGTATCCTTTAGTTGTCACCTCTTCCTTAGCTCACCATTTGATCCCTAATTTCACCTTGAAAGACCTTTAAATTGGTAGTGGTTCCATAATTGAACGATAATATTGAAGAATTCTTTAATCATGTTAGCAAACATGAAGATACTGAGGATAGATCCCTTGCAGAACTTGCTCCAAACTATGAGATTGCTGCAGCTTATTTAATTCATATGTTAGAAGCTAGATTTGTTAACCTCAATCCCTTAATGCAAGTAATGTTTCTTAAGCTTAAAGAAATTGAGGACCTTGAAAAGAGAGATTTTATTCTAGAAACTTTGTTTAAGGAGTTCTATGATGTTGCCAAGGAAGCTAGGAAATTCTTTGAACGTTTCAATATGATAGGATCATGTGTAGATGTTGTTGGTACACGAGAAAAGATGAACAAAACCAAACCTAATGGGGAGGAACCTAAGATACCAATACCCTTTAAACTAGTAGCAATACATGATGCCATAGAAAAGAATCTTGATTGGATTGTTCCTGCAAACCCTTTTGATGAGAATAGTGAACCTAAGAGCATTGAGAGAGGATCATCTAGTACTTATTTGGATGATATACCTTGCCTTGTTGAAAATATTTCTGGTATTGATCTTAATGCTTCTTCATTTGAGAACACTTGATCCTTTTTCTTGCTTCTTATGCCTAACTTAAAGATGTTAAAGAAAAGTACTTATTGGGAGATAATCCAAAAGTTTTAGATGAGTCTTGGAAGTTATTACTTCAGTAATAACCTCTCCTTATCCTTTTTATTTGCTTTTTGTGCCAAGAGTAACCTCTAATGAGAGAGAAGTAATGATTGGGAAAGTTGCTGTCCTGAAACAGACTTCTGTGCTTCACCGTAAAAATTCGTGTAAAATCTCTGAACGTCTTTTTGAGGCGTGAAGTTTTGTGCTTCTGACCCAGGTTGTTATCTAACTTCCATTAGTTCAACACTTTTTGATTTGAGCAACATAAGGTCTTAGAAAAAATTCGTCTTTACCTGCTGGTCTGTTTTGACAGATTTCTGCCATTATTTGCATTTGCTACTTTTTGGTTCCTTTTTGAGTTCTTTTGGGGAATTGAGCTTTTTAAGGGAAGTGCTACAGTATCTAGTGTTCTAATGGAAGTTTATTTGGTGTTACAACTGAACCTTAAGACTTATTTATCTTGAGTGCACTAATGTTGCTAATAAAGATTGTGTGAAGTTTTGTATGAAGGAAAAATTTCAGGTGTATGGAAGGAATGAGTAACGAGAAGAAGGATGGACTAAATCTCACGCTTGGGGATGCCACACGTGTCACCCTAAGAAACATCCAAGAAGTACAAGCGTCAAATCTTGGGGATGCCCAAGGCATCCCCTTCTTCATCAATAAAAATCCCAGGTTTCTTCCAAACGCTTCATTTTTATTGTTCCATGCACAGTTGTGTTGTTCTTGGAGCGTCTTATTTCTCGTTTTCGTTTTGATTTTTTGTTTGCTTTTGTTTGATTAGTTTGCTGAATAAATTGGTTGGACCCCCTCTTTCATACATTGGTTTGCAAATAGTTTGGTTTGGTTTAGAAAAGAGTAGGAAAGTTCATGCTTATGTGGTAAAAAGAGCTCGTTTTTTACTGTGGCCTATGCTTTGTCATGCCATGGTTGATATTGTTTTGGCTTTATGCTTAGTATTCTTTGATGTAGCATGACTTGTTATAAACAATTTAGATTGCTTAATGTGCCTTGGATGAATCATGCATTGTTTTAGCATATTAAAGCATAGTATAGTGGTATTCTCCATTGATGCTTTATTTGGGTTGACTTGGCGCATGCTCACACCATGTTATGACTATCTCAAGTCACCATAGCCTTTATGATCCTTTAGTTTTCAACTTGTAGTATCACTTTATGCTTTGATCAATGATGTTTTCTCGCTCTGCATGATTATGGCCATTATTGCTCTCTTAGTTTGTCGTTCCCAGTCTTTTGCTAGCCTCCACAACCAAGTATGAGTTCCACTCATGCATCCAACTCCCTAAACCAAGTTATTCAGAGTCCACCATACCTACCTACTAGCTTATGCTATTCCAAGTATATTCATGCTTTTGTTTACCTTCCAAATTAAACTTGTTATGAGAAAACTAGTGATTAAAGCTCTCACGAACTTGATGACACACTTTACTTTTTGCATCTAATAAACTCGAACCATTGGGTCCTTCTTTGTTGCGTATATGCTTGCGCTTTATAAGTTGAAATTAGCAGAACCATGTTTCATGGGGAACGCTTTCAACATTGCACTTGTACTTTGTACCCCGTTGATATCATGTTCTTTTGCTTACGGATCCCGACGGTGTGAAATAAAAGTGGAACTTGTAAGATCATGGAGTTTGTATGTGTGTTAGAGAAACGCCTGGGCCGCTAGCCTAAGCCATGCCTAATCATGGTGGAAACTTGCAGCATCACCATAATGAGCACTCTATGAAGCATCCTCAATAAAAACCTATGCAAATAGCAAATAAAAAGATCGTTGAGATGCTCATTGTCTGCTTGCCTTGTCATTTTAATTATGGAAAAGCTCCCGTATCATGTGCAAGGGGTACCCCGTTGGCATTTCTTAATGATACACATGTACTTACAATGACAAGAGCTTACTCGTGACTGAAGTTGAGTAGCATGAGGATCGGTCTTCGTAAGTAAGGGGCATGAGATTTCGCTTTATAACTTGTCAAGCATATCCTCTTAGTTGTGTCACTTTAACCTTAATCACCTTAAAGATGCTTATGATAGGGGCAATAAGAGCTGAAAGCTACAAGTACCATAATTTTTGGAAGCTCTTTATGAGACTTGAATCTCTACTTCCTTTTATAAAAGGCCTTTCTTCCACCATTATATTGAGTCTCCACCTTCTATCTTTATGCACCTACTTTGAGAGCATAGTGGCCATTCTTAGTTCTATGTGCATTGTCCCAAGACTAGTTGATTGATGCATACTTTGATATTGCTTGTTTTAAACTATTGTATCTAGTCACTCTTATGAACTTTGAAGGTGTCCTATGCATTTTTATTTGCTACTCTATTGAGGGACAAGCTGAATACTATTATGCTATGTTTTCTTTATGTGAAACAAACAAACGTCTTGCAAAGCATTGTTATTCATGAATCTTTTGTTTGTGCCTTTTCATGTTGCATCATAGTTTCTTTGCTTATTGCTAGAACTTTGTATTTCATGTTATGATTGAAGTACTATGATCCCAGCTTTGAATGTTTTGCAAATACTTTGATCAAGTCTTTGATGGTGCATGTCACCTCAAAAATTATTCTCTTTTTATCACTTACCTACTCGAGGACGAGCAGGAGTTAAGCTTGGGGATGTTGATACATTGCAAATGTATCTATAATTTTTGATGTTCCATGCTTGGTTTTATCCACTTTCTTGTGTTTTGTTCCAACTTTGGAGTACTTTTCATATGATTTCTTGGACTAACCTATTAACAAGAGCCAGAGTGCCAGCTGTCTATTTTCTGCTGTTTTTGGTTCCAGGAAAGTCAGAAAATGAATATTCTCAGAATTGGACGGGACAAAAGCCAAAGTGCCTATTTTTCCGGATGTCATCAAGTGCCAGAATACGAGACGGAGAGGGGCCAGGGGGCCACCACACCACCTGGCCGCGCGGCTAGGCCTGGCCCACGCCAGGGGGTGGTGTGGCCGCTCCCGGCACCCCCTCGGCCTCTCCTTTCACCTATATATTGCCCTCGGGACGAAAACCCTAAGGGCCCGATCAAAAATCCACGAAAGAGTCTGTAGCCGCCGTCATCTCCATCCCTAGATCGGGAGGGATCTGAAGCTCTTCCCGGCACCCTGCCGGAGAGGGGGATTCACCCTGGAGGCCTTCTTCATCACCATGCAAGCCTCCGGTGTGATGCGTGAGTAGTTCATCCTTGGACTACGGATCCATGTAGTAGCTAGATGGCTGGTTCTCCTCCTTTGTGCTTTCATGTCTAGATCTTGTGAGCTCCTTTCATGATCAAGATCATCTATTTGTCATTCTGCATGTTGTGTTTGCGGGGATCCGATGGATATTGAGATGCTATTTCAGATTGATTATTGATTCTATCATGTCTTTGTTATTTGTGATCTTGCATGCTTTCCATTGTTAGTAGCTATCTTGGCCAAGTAGATTCTAGCAACTCCAAGAGTTAGTATTTATGCTCAATAGTGGGTTCATGCCTCTGGTAATCAGGGGAAGTGATAGAAATCTCTAAGGTACTAGATGTGTTGTTGCTACTAGGGAGAAAACAAGAATCCTTTGTTCATAGAACAATCATATTGTTTACTTTACACGCAATTCGTAAAGCAATAATCTGTTGCTTGCAACTTAATACTGGAGGGGGTTCGGATGATAACCTGAAGGTGGATTATTAGTCATAGATGCAGTTGGATGGCGGTCTATGTATAATGTTGTATTGCCCAATCAAGTCTCAAAGGAGTCAAGATGATTAGTATATGCATGTATTGCTTTCTCGATGTTTGTCAATCGCCCCGCTGTAATTTGTTCACCCAGCATGTTATCTATCTAAGGAGAGCCACCTCTAGTGAACTATGGATCCCGGTCCTCTTTCTTTACATACAATCTATAAACTGTTTACCGCTTTGTGTTTACTTTCTACAAACTTTTACTTCTTTCCATTCGATACGTTTAATCCTTTGTTTTCCGCAAAACACGGTGAGATTGACAACCTCATCGCAAGTTGGGGACAAAGTTCTATGGTTGTGTTGTGCAGGTCTCCAGGTTGCTACTAGCACCGGTAGTACGCCCTGCCAAAGCTCAGCTAGTAACACCTTTGAGGTGTTTCCTTGCTCCTACTGGTTCGATTAAACCTTGGTTTCATAACTGAGGGAAACTTGCTGCTATGCTCATCATACCTTCCTCTTGGGGTTCCCAACAAGCTCTACATCAACACCGCCATCAAGCATTTTTCTGGGCGCCATGCATTGAGCCATCAAGGCACGGAGGAGGTGAGAGATGGCTGCAGAGATGGGCAGGGGCGATGGCTGCCCTCCTAGCCTGATTTGCGGATTGGATCGGGGCTAGTTCCGATTGCCGGGAGCCAGCCGGTGGTGTGGGGACTGTTGTGCTGGTTTGGCATGAATAAAGGTGGTTGTCTTTGGATTTCCCTCTCTCTATGATGAATAACTACCTGTCGCCTGTCGTCATTGATGTTTGGTGGACTACCGAGTTCCGGAAGACTCCGTTGGTGAATTCCAAATGGACGACATGCCTAGAGTTCACCGGGGCGAACAATGTTTCGGTCATGCGCAACCATGTTTTTTGCTGGCCGTTTGGTTTCAGAGGTGGCGTTGTGAAGCTCTGCAATCTGTTGCCATTATGGGACATATGGTTCCAAGGTGAAGTCGGACGTGGAGAATGGCATGGAAGCTGGGAACTGATGACGGGCAATGGAAGTTTGAGTCCTGGGGATGTAGGGTTTCTAGCTTGGTGTTTTGTGATTTGGAATAGCGGAATTGGCAAGCAGGGGCGACAACACATGAGGAATTCAGTGTCTAATCCTGCAGGGTGAAAACCCAAGGTCTGGCATTTACTGGTTGTGCTTGGCAATGACCTTGTTGAAGGTATTGTTTTGCGTGTGTAGACTTTCTCCAGGGTGAAAACCTATGGTCTTTGATCAGGGCGATGACAACGCTTGAGCACCGTTCCCTTCTTGGAGGCATCGCTTTTGGGGTTGTTGGATTTCTGGTGGTGTTTTGTCCGCTGTTTCAAGGATCGGATCACTATAGCGGGACTTTTATTTTTTGTAATCCTTCTTTCTTTTGTTGGATGTGTGCATCTGTAATTCCAATAGGGTATTGCGTTGTTGCAGAGGCTGGGTGTAATTCGTATCTCATGATATTAATATATGCTCCTTTCCAAATCTCAGCCTCTTCCTAGTTTTAAAATAATGACCAATGCCATCATTTACCTTTATTCCAATGACTCCCCCTTTGAACAAAACGTGTGATCAACTCACACCATTTATGTTCAAACACTTTCATTCGCAACACTTCTACAAGAAAGACCATTTATTTTATCATAAGCCTTTTCAATAACAATTTTGACCAAAACACCATCTATTTTATTCCTATAAAAATCAGGAATGGCCACATGCAAGATAACCACGCCCTCTAGAATATGACATGTGGGCATAAAAATAGTTTGAATGGGTTTGATTACTTTTGATATATGTTTGTGATCAAAGTTCTAGACTTAAGTTGAGACGATGACTTGGCCATTTTTATTCTATTTTTCTTAGGGTTCCTTAGAGTCTTCTTAGGCCTACTCTTATTCGCAGACTTCAACTTATAGGGCTTTAGTTGCTTTGGTTTTGGTTTTGGTCCAACTTCCCTTTTTTAAAGCATCCTCGGCTAGGAGCTAAAAGGGCGTGTTTAGATTATGTCTAGGTCTGCTCTAGCAAAACTCTAGCTATCCAAAAATCATAATTGATGTTTTTCTTGCCCATGGCCAACATTGGATCCAAAAATGAACTAGAGTTGGTAGCGGACATTGGCATGTCAAAATGTTGGCAACCATCGAAAATACACCACCATTTTAGCATACCAAGTAAATTGGTAAGGTATAATTTTGTCACAATCCAAACGCAACCCAAGTACAAAATGGATGGTCGCAAATAGGAGAGCGACAAATTATGCACTCTTAGGACTACTTTTTTCTTATAAATTCGGAATTTATAATGACTATCTATATCTTATCTATAATTCAAATACAAAAATACGATGCAATAATAAGAAATGTTGACTCATATCAAAATAATTGTCTAGATAGGTCAAAATACACATCATATATTTGTGAAAGTTGATCACATATATTAAATAAAAATATTCAAAACATTAAATAATATGTTAATATTATTTTTTAAGTGTTCATGTACTTGCAAAAATGAAAAAAATGTGTATCATAAATAAAAATGCTCATGTATACTAAAATATAAATTATACACATAAAATAAATATACATATATGTCAAAAATATATAGTTATTTTAGAAAAAGTAGATATATTTTCTAAAACTAAAACAAAGGGAAAATAAAAAGAAATCTACGAGACAACAAAAAGGGAAAATAATGCAAAAAAATACATGTTATAAAGGAATGGAAAAAATTCAATAGAAAAAGGTTTGTGGCGCACCTAATAGGAGTAGCCACCATATAGAGCATCCACCTTAAGCCTTTCTTAAAGGGCTGCCATCGATGTGCATGTGGCCCATTAACATGTACATTTGTTTTCATTTTTATCACTATAAGATTTCATAATTGCATTTTATAAATTAGTTGAGTAATATAGAAAATATATGTGTCCAAAATATAAAATACATCTGCTTGAATGTTCACATATATATGGACTAATATTCACTCATGTGTTATAAAACATGTTCCATACATATGATATAAAAATATTCATGTAAACAAAAACATGCTCATGGCATGGAATCATACATGTTAAAATTTAATGGTTTGCATATATTTAGAACACTTTTATATATTACAACAGAATAAAAGTCACATAGATATGCCTTACAGGCACCTATTATTGGCCTACCTGGTGCGGCTCGACGGAAAGCCCACTCGACGAATTGCCAAGGTCCATGACTCCTATGACGGTTTGAGTGGTATGAACCCCATATGGACACGGACTTCCAAACGCACTAGACATGGAAGTCTCAATACTAGAGTTTGAACCTAACTTGTAACCAACTCGTATTGGTACCTGAGACCTAGCCTCCCCATATATAAATGCTAGGAGGGTCCAACGAGAAGGCAATCATGACTCACCTCAATAGACAGATCTACGACTCCTGTAACCCCCAATAGACAGATCTACGATCACCCACAATAGATACAACACATTATATCTAGACAACACCCGCCAGATCCAATCTGCACATCCACCGCCATCAGCGACATTGTAATCCTTCGGATCATCATCAATCAAGAGTAGACAAGCAGGAGTAGGGTCCTCTACGAGGCCTGAACCTGGGTAAAACCTCGTGTCACCTGTGTGCTTGTCTATTAGCCGTTCCGCGATCTCCAGTGTTCCCTCCTTCTCCAAAACTCAAGTCCATAATAATGGGCATTGATGAGTTTAACCCTCGTCAATTGGCGCCGTCTGTGGGAAATGGGAGCGCTGATGTTGCGATCTCGACAGCCCCATCATCAGCAATCTAAGATTCGGCGATTTATGACTCGTCGACAATATCACGACAGTTGACGACTACCATGGGTCAAGCACTGATCCGGACGAGATTCTTCCGGCCATGAACTGTGAGATCGCTTTCTGTTGGTTCAATCTTCTTCAACGCCAATAAGGATTTTATCACCAACGCAGTCGGCTGGCCTCGATTTTGCTGCCGGGCCTTTGTCTTTCTCTTCTTCACTTGGCCGCGCAGCTAATTCGAGGACGGCAGAGCAGTCAAAAATCAAGTCCAATCCAAATCGGGCAGGAAAACAACTTTGTTGTCTAATCCAGCGCTGTATCAAATTTGGACTAATCCTGTCGTTTTGAAAGGCTCGAGGTACACGCACGAGAAACAGGCAGACCATTGCATCAATCAAAGAGACAAAGACCAAAGCAACTAATATGTGTATTCTCATGTCTTGTGGTGATTTCATCATGGATTACGTCCATCAAGTCCCGATGCAGCAATTCGGATCAAGCCCGCTCACGCGTGCAGAAGCAAATAAAATTCACAGCTCGGTTCGATCAAGCCTTGCATCACGACCGGCCTTATGCCATCCAGCGAGGTCTATGAGGTAAACACGCACGATCGATGTATATGTACCACACAACATGGATTAGATCACGGAGACGAGATGGAGCTGAGGCCTCAGCGAGTCCATGTTTGTATGAGAGACAACTTTCTTTTGGCCAAATTTATCAGCCGGCGTACGGACACAGTGATTTCGCCGGGACAGATTTCGTTGGCCGGGTCAACTGTATGTCCGCCGCGCCACTCGCCGCCGCATCAACTCCCTCCAAACAAAATCGGCAACCCCGTCGCGACGACTCCATCTGCCGACCTCGATTACACAACCGCGTTAACTCTACACTCGGGGACTCCTTCGACTCCACCGTGCGATCGACGACGGCCTTTGGCTCCGGTGACTTGGGGGTTCCTTCGGCTCCAGCGACCCGCTGTGGTCTTTGGGTCCCCCGACCCGTTACAGTCTTCGGACTTCGGCTCCAATGACCCACTACAATCTTCGATTGCGACAACACGCTACCACCATCGGCTTCGGCGACCCGCTGCCGCGTTGACTCCGGTCCGCCGTATCGGCTCACGAACATCGTCCTCGATTCCATCAACCACCTCGACGCTACACTCGGGGGCTCCTTCGGATCCAGCGACCCGGTGCGGTCTTCGAATCCACCTACCCGTTGTGGTATTTAGATCCAGCGACTCGTGGGCTCCCTCGACACCGGTGAACCGCTGCGGTCTTCGACTCCATCGACCCGCTGCGGTCTTCTACTCCAGTGACCCACAGTGGTCTTCGACTTGGGTGACCTGCAGGGTGCATCGACTCCCGCGATCGCGGCCCGTCACAGCCATCGGCCAGCAACCCGCTGCAGTCTTCGACTGCGGCTACCCACTACAATCTTCGGTTGGTGGCGAGTCGCACGCTGGTGTCGAATCCATCCACCACGTTGATACATTGCAAATGTATCTATATTTTTTGATGTTCCATGCTTGGTTTTATCTACTTTCTTGTGTTTTCTTCCAACTTTGGAGTACTTTTCATATGATTTCTTGGACTAACCTATTAACAAGATGCCACAGTGCCAGTTGCCTATTTTCTGCTGTTTTTGGTTCCAGGAAGTCAGAAAATGAATATTCTCGGAATTGGACGAGACAAAAGCCAAAGTTACTATTTTCCCGAAAGACTCACGGAGCCAGAAGGAGAGTCGGAGAGGGGCCACAGGGTGGCCACACCCCCCCTTGGCACGGGCCAACCCAGGGTACGCCAGGGCATGGTGTAGGCCCCCTGGCCGGCCACCGACCTTGCCTCCTTCTCCTATATATTCCCCCGAGGCAAAAACCCTAGATCGTCAATCAGAAATCCACGAAAAGTTCCGCAGCGCCGCCGCCACCGAAGGGGAGATTCAGGGGACAGAAAGTCTCTGTTCCGGCACCCTGTCGGGACGGGGAAGTGCCCCTGGAGCCATCTCCATCGATCTCCACCACCATCTCCATCACCGTTGCTGATTCCCATGATGAGGAGGGAGTAGTTATCTCTCGAGGCTAAGGGTTCTACCGTTAGCTATGTGTTCATCTCTCTCTCTATGCGTGATCATATTGTGATCATGAGCTTGTAATCTATAGATCTACCTTGCTACTCAAGTGCTTTAATAGATCTCTGCTCTCCCCATGTGTGTGAAAGTGACAGCGTGCACACCATGGTGGCACTAAGGCTAGAGATTACAAATACTTGTTATGAGTTATATTTGGAATTGGATGTCTCTATGAAACTGTGGTGTTTGTTGGACTCATCTAGTACTCAAGGTGACAGTGTGGGGTTTTCTAGATGGGAAAGGCTTACTTTGAGGTGTGCTGTTATAGCCCTACCATCGATTAGAGTGTTCAACCAGAGAGTAGTATCATAAAGAGAAGATATTTATATGAGAGTGTTCACTAGTGAAAGTATGATCCCTAGGCCTTGTTTCTAAGCATTGAAACACCGTTTGCAATTAGATCTGTTACATGTTTTCTTGCTTCCATCTTTATTTCAGTTTGCCTTTAGTCTTTTCCACGCCATCAAGCTATTTTCTATCACCGTTACCACTTGTATTTCACTATCTCTTCGCCGAACTAGTGGACCTATACACCTGACAAGTGTATTGGGTGTGTTGGAGACACAAGAGACTTCTTGTATCTTGATTGCAGGGTTGCTTGAGAGGGGATACCTTTGACCACTTCCTCCCTGAGTTTGATAAACATTGGGTAATCCACTTAAGGGAAAACTTGCTGCTGTTCTACAAACCTCTGCACTTGGAGGCCCAACAACTATGTACAAGAATAGAAGTGCGTAGACATCAAGCTATTTTCTGGCGGCGTTGCCGGGGAGGTAAGGTAAAAGGTATTCACACCGGAGGATTAAAGAAGAAGAACCTCCCACGACAAACGCCTATTTTCTAGCGCCGTTGCCGAGGAGGTAAGGTAAAAGGTACTCACATCCTCCGGTGTGAGTGCTCGAAGTTATTTCCTTTAGATTCTGCAATTTTGTCTTTTTGTTTCTTGTTTTCACTAGTTAGGCTTAATGGAAAACAACAAAAAAATTAGAGAGCTTTTTAGTATTTTTCCTAATATAGAACATGAATTTTCTGAAAAGAAAATTAAAAAACCCATGGAACTTTATTTGCATGCTAATAGCAATGTTGTTAGTATGAATTCTTTGGACACCATTATTGCTAATGCTATGGAAAAGTCTAAGCTTGGGGAAGCTAGTTTTTATGAAAATGATATTTTTAGTTCCCCAGCTTTAGAAGATAGCTATTTTATTGCTTATGGTGATACCAAACCTCCAATATATGATGATTACAATGATGAATATGATATTTTCAGTCCACCTACTATTGAGGAGAAAATTAATGATTACAATATGCCTCCTATATTTGATGATTATTGTGATGAAAATAATAATGATAGCTATTTTGTTGAACTTGCTCCCACCACAATCAATAAGAATGACTATGTTTATGTGGGGAGTATTAATTCTTTTATGCATGTGTCTCAGGATAAGAATGTTTCTTGTGATAGTTATATTGTTAATTTTATTCATGTTGCTACTAAAAGCTATTATGAGAGAGGGAAACATGGTTTTATGCATCTCAATAATATTAAGTTTCCCCTCTTTATGTTGAAAGTCTTGAAGTTGCACTTGTTTTGCTTTCCAATGATTGTTTCTTTGTGCTTTCATGACTTGTTTCTTTACAAGATTCCTATGCATAGGAATGGGGTTAGACTTAAATGTGTTTTGAATTTGCTTCTTGATGCTCTCTTTTACTTCAATTCATATTTCTTATATAAGCATCTTCTCAAACTATCATGCCTAACTAAAAGGCGTTAAAGAAAAGTACTTATTGGGAGATAACCCAAAAGTTTTAGATGAGTCTTGGAAGTTATTACTTGAGTAATAACCGCTCCTTATCCTTTTTATTTGCTTTTTGTGCCAAGAGTAACCTCTAATGAGAGAGAAGTAATGATTGGGAAAGTTGCTGTCCCGAAATAGATTTATGTGCTTCACCGTAAAAATTCTTGTAAAATCTTTATACATCGTTTTGAGGCGTGAATGTTTGTGCTTCTGCCCCAGGTTGTTATCTAACTTTTGTTAGTTCGACACTTTTCGATTTGAGCAACAGAAGGTCTTCTAAAAAAATTCCTCTTTACCTGCTGGTCTGTTTTGACAGATTTCTGCCATTATTTGCATTTGCTTCTTGTTGGTTCCTTTTTGAGTTTTTTTAGGGAATTGAGCTTTTTGAGGGAAGTGCTACAGTAGCTAGTGTTTTAATGGAAGTTTTTTTGGTGTTAGAACTGAACCTTAAGACTTATTTATCTTGAGTGCACTAATGTTGCTAATAAAGATTGTGTGAAGTTTTGTATGAAGGAAAAATTTCAGGTGTATGAAAGAAATGAGTAATGAGATGAATGATGGACTAAAGCTCAAGCTTGGGGATGCCATGCGTGTCACCCTAAGAAATATCCAAGAAGTACAAGTGTCAAAGCTTGGGGATGCCCAAGGCATCCCCTTCTTCATCAATAAATATCCCAGGTTTCTTCCAAACGCTTCATTTTTATTGTTTCATGCACAATTATGTTGTTCTTGGAGCGTCATCTTTTTTGTTTTCGTTTTGGTTTTTAGTTTGCTGAATAAATTGGTTGGACCCCCTCTTTCATACATTGGTTTGCAAATAGTTTGGTTCGGTTTGGAAAAGAGTAGGAAAGTTCACTTATGTGGTAAAGAGCTCGTTTTTTACTGTGGCCTATGCTTTGTCATGCCATGCTTGATATTGTTTTGGCTTTATGCTTAGTATTCTTTGCTGTAGCATGACTTGTTATAAACAATTGAGATTGCTTAATGTGCCTTGGATGAATAATGCATTGTTTTAGCATATTAAAGCATAGTATAGTGGTATTCTCCTTTGATGCTTTATTTGGGTTGACTTGGCGCATGCTCACACCATGTTATGACTATCTCAAGTCACCATAGCCTTTATGATCCTTTAGTTTTCAACTTGTACTATCAGTTTATACTTTGATCAATGATGTTTTGTCGCTCTGCATGATTATGGCCATTATTGCTCTCTTAGTTTGTCGCTCACAGTCTTTTGCTAGCCTCTACAACCAAGTATGAGTTCCACTCATGCATCCAACTCCCTAAACCAAGTTATTCCAAAGAGTCCACCATACCTACCTACTAGCATATGCTATTCCAAGTATATTCATGTTTTTATCTACCTTCCAAATTAAACTTGTTATGAGAAAACTAGTGATTAAAGCTCTCACGAACTTGATGGCACACTTTACTTTTCTTGCCCTTAATAAACTTGAACCATTGTGTCGTCTATGTTGTATATGCTTGTACTTATTTGTTGGGGATTAGCAGAACCATGCTGTCATGGGGAACGCTTTCAACATTGCACGGGTACTTTGTACCTAGTTGATATCATGCTCTTTTGTATATGGATGTCATCGGTGTGAAATGAAAGGGGAGATTGTAAGTCCATGGAGTTATGTATATGTGTTAGAGAAACGCCTGGGCCGCTGGTCTAATCCATGCTGACATGGTGGAAACCTGCAGCGTAACCATAATGAGCTGTCTATGAACCATTCTTCTTATAAAAAAAGAGTCCTATATTGAGAAAAAAGAGAAAAAGAGAAAAAAAGAGATTATGAAAAGAGGAAAGAGAGAAAAAGCACCATATTCCCATAGTAAATAAGAAGATTGCTGAGATGCTCGTTGTCTGCTTGCCTTGTCATTTTGATATGGGGATTCTTCCGTATCATCAG
The DNA here is from genome assembly GCA_916181665.1 of Avena sativa. Classification (NCBI taxonomy): domain Eukaryota; kingdom Viridiplantae; phylum Streptophyta; class Magnoliopsida; order Poales; family Poaceae; genus Avena; species Avena sativa. Next base: position 415,011,264 of record OV702296.1, read on the forward strand.
GTAAGGGGTACCCCGTTGGCGGTTCTCTATGATACACATGTACTTACGATGACAAGAGCTTACCGGTGACTAAACTTGAGTAGCATTAGGAGCGGCCCTCATATACAAGGGACATGAGATTTCTAACTTATACTTCGTCAAGCATATACACCATAGTTTGTTCACTTTAACCTTAATCACTTCAAGATGCTTATGATAGGGCAATGAGAGATGAAAGCTATAAGTACCATAATTTTTGGAAGCTCTTTATGAGACTTGAATCCCTGCTTCCTTCTATGAAGGCCTTTCTTCCACCATTATATTGAGTCTCCACCTTCTATCTTTATGCACCTACTTTGAGAGCATAGTGGCCATTCTTAGTTCTATGTGCATTGTCCCAAGACTAGTTGATTGATGCATATCTTGATATTGCTTGTTTTAAACTATTTGTATCTAGTCACTCTTATGAACTTTGAAGGTGTCCTATGCATTTATATTTGCTACTCTATGAGGGACAAGCTGAATACTATTATGCTATGTTTTCTTTATGTGAAAGAAACTAATGTCTTGCAAAGCATTGTTATTCATGAATCTTTTGTTTGTGCCTTTTCATGTTGCATCATAGTTTCTTTGTCTTATTGCTAGAACTTTGTCTTTCATGTTATGATTGAAGTACTATGATCCCAACTTTGAATGTTTTACAAATACTTTGATCAAGTCTTTGATAGTGCATGTCACCTCAAAAATTATTCTTTCTTTTTATCACTTACCTACTCGATGACGAGCAGGAGTTAAGCTTGGGGATGTTGATACATTGCAAATGTATCTATAATTTTTGATGTTCCATGCTTGGTTTTATCCACTTTCTTGTGTTTTGTTCCAACTTTGGAGTACTTTTCATATGATTTCTTGGACTAACCTATTAACAAGATGCCAGAGTGTCAGTTGCCTGTTTTCTGCTGTTTTTGGTTCCAGGAAGTCAGAAAATAAATATTCTCAGAATTGGACGGGACAAAAGCCAAAGTTACTATTTTCCCGGAAGACTCACGAAGCCAGAAGGAGAGTCGGAGAGGGGCCAGAGGGTGGCCACACCCCCCTTGGCGTGGGCCAGCCCAGGCCACACCAGGGCATGGTTTGGGCCCCCTTGGTGGCCACCGACCTTGCCTCCTTCGCCTATATATTCCCCTCGAGGCAAAAACCCTAGATCGTCAATCAGAAATCCACGAAAAGTTCCGCAGCGCCGCCGCCACCAAAGGGGAGATTCGAGGGACATAAAGTCTCTATCCGGCACCCTGTCGGGACGGGGAAGTGCCCCCGGAGCCATCTCCATCGATCTCCACCACCATCTCCATCACCGTTGCTAATTCCCATGATGAGGAGGGAGTAGTTCTCTCTCGAGGCTAAGGGTTCTACCTGTAGCTATGTGTTCATCTCTCTATATGCGTGATCATATTGTGATAATGAGCTTGTAATCTATAGATCTACCTTGCTACTCAAGTGCTTTAATAGATCTCTGCTCTCCCCATGTGTGTGAAAGTGACAACGTGCACACCATGGTGGCACTTAGGCTAGAGATTACAAATACTTGTTATGAGTTATATTTGGAGTTGGATGTCTCTATAAAACTGTGGTGTTTGTTGGACTTGTCTAGTACTCAAGGTGATAGTGTGGGGTTTTCTAGATGGGAAAGGCTTACTTTGAGGTGTGCTGTTATAGCCCTACCATCGATTAGAGTGTTCAACCGGAGAGTAGTTAAGAGTAGTATCATAAAGAGAAGATATTTATATGAGAGTGTTCACTAGTGAAAGTATGATCCCTAGGCCTTGTTTCTAAGCATTGAAACACCGTTTGCAATTAGATCTGTTACATGTTTGCTTGCTTCCATCTTTATTTCAGTTTGCCTTTAGTCTTTTTCACGCCATCAAGCTATTTTCTATCACCGTTACCACTTGTATTTCACTATCTCTTCGCCGAACTAGTGCACCTATACACCTAGACACAAGAGACTTCTTGTATCTTGATTGCAGGGTTGCTTGAGAGGGGATACCTTTGACCACTTCCTCCCTGAGTTCGATAAACCTTGGATAATCCACTTAAGGGAAAACTTGCTGCTGTTCTACAAACCTCTGCACTTGGAGGCCTAACAACTGTCTACAAGAATAGAAGTGCGTAGACATCACACGTCAACAACCAATAAAGCTAAGTTACCCTCTACTTAGAGTTGATTCTTTTTTAACCATTTAATTTAATCGCACTCGATACACTCGGGGGCTGCGCCCTCTTCAAGTAACCTAATGTGCCGTCGACTCCACACACTCAAGCACCTCATACACGACATCCTGAGTAGCTGATTCTGCCTGATCGTCGAATCCTTGAACTCCGAGTATCTCGGCAAGGTACTGAGACTAAGGGTAATTAGGCTAACGAAAAGGCCTAGCATGCAGTGCAAAAGTGTCAACTCGATTGGAACCAGAATTTTACTTTACAATCCAACATGCAAGTATTCTTTACAAGATACAAGTAATTCACAATTCTTCATGTTTTCTGTAGCCTACTAGAACATCGACTGCATCGAGCTATTCTATCAGATCCTCCAATAGGAGTCGACAAACAACTAACTACGTCATACACTCAAGACCCGAGTCAAGTTCCTCCTTAGATGGTTGCATCGCTTGATGCTACAAAGACGCGGTGCTAGCGACGCACCCGACAGAAGTGACTGTGTCGACTCCCACTGCATCGTTGATTCAAGTTCCTTACGCATGACACACTGACTCGATGCACTTCTAGGTTAGTGGTTTCTCCTCGCATAATTTTCGACTACCACTGCAAGATACAAGACTCGAGTCTCTGCCTGAGTCTATGACTCTGCTAGACACTCGGGGGCTACTCCAAACTGGAGCGCTGGTCGCGCATATACAAGATCCTCAAGTGAAACGCTCTGAATCCTCACTCGAATCCACGATTCGACTAAGGACTTGGGGGCTACTCCCATAGGGAGCGTTGTCCGCGCACCCGAAGAAATTTGTGAAGATATCCAAGCATCACGAAAACCCTTCACTCGAATCTACGATTCGATTGTGGACTTCAGGTTACTCCCATAGGGAGCGCTGAAAACATATTCGACTGAAACAAGCAAAAGACGATAGCAGTCGCAAATATTTATAGTCCCCACTCGAGTCTATGACTCAAATAGGAACTCGGGGGCTACTCCCATATGGAGCGTTGGCCGCACAGCCTATGATTTTTTCTTATACATTACACCGTGTGTTGATAACATCCACACTCGAATGCTATGGCGACTCCGCCTCATATTTTCCTTGCAAAGAGACTGCGTCTCCTGGGTCACTCGAATCATCTCCGCGATGACAAAATTCGGATGCCACGCTTACAGCGTGAAGATAAGACCTGAATAAGGCCTAGCAACGCATCTGCTGCGCTCTACCAGAAATAATCCATACCTACAGGTACGATGAAAAAGCCTTGACGGACGTGTCGAGTGCTCACATTTATACACTGGGATTCGACTCTATAAGACCTCCGCGGTCTAAGTCGAATTACACCATCACCTTTCCGAATTCGAGTCCGGGGACTCGAGTTTGAGTAGGTAGCGTTGTTTTTGTCCTAGAGCAATTAACTGGTCCCGATCCGTCGAGCGCACCAGGCACGTTTACCATCATCCCTATGAACTGCTACAAATTCGAGTGACCCGATGAACTTTCGGGTGAGTGCTTCGCACTCGACACAATTGTCGACTCCGACATCCTAATGCAAGACTCAAGACTTCTAAGTCTCCATCTGAATCTACGATTCGCATGGACACTCGGGGGCTACTGACATAGGTATGCCCTACAGGCACCTATTATTGGCCTACCTGGTGCGGCTCGACGGAAGGCCCACTCGATGAATTGCCAAGGTCCATGATGCCTATGACGGTTCGAGTGGTATGAAATCCATATGGACACGGACTCCCAAACGCACAAGACATGAAAGTCTCAATACTAGAGTTTGAATCTAACTTGTAACCAACTCGTATTGGTACCTAAGACCTAGTCTCCCCATATATAAAGGCTAGGAGGGTCCAATGAGAAGGCAATAGCGACTCACCCCAATAGGCAGATCTACGACTCCTATAACCCCCAATAGACAGATCTACGATCTCCCACAATAGATACAACACATTAGATCTAGACAACATCCGCCAGATCCAATCTGCGCATCCACCACCATCGGCGACATTGTAATCTTTCGGATCATCATCAATCAAGAGCAGACAAGCAGGAGTAGGGTCCTCTATGAGGCCTGAACCTGGGTAAAACCTTGTGTCACCTGCGTGCTTGTCTTTTAGCCGTTCCACGATCTCCAGCGTTCCATCCTTCTCCAAAAACCCAAGTCCATAACAATAGGCATTGATGAGTTTAACCCTCATCAAAAAAGGACATAAAAATAACAAATAAAAAATAAAAAAAACCATAAAACAAAAAAGGTAGAAGCAACGAACAAGAAAACATAAAATACATGAAGAAAAAAGTACCCTTATTTTTTTGTTGGTTAAAATGTTACCCTTATTAGGCTCGACACATGGTAGGAATGCTTGAGTCGATGCCTCTGTATTTTCCATTATGAGAGGAAAATAGGAATTGCCTCCTCGGCACCAAGAAGACATTTTTTATTAAAATAAACTCAAAGAAGCATGGAGCTTGTTCGCCTAGAAACATGAGAAGAAAAACCACAACCGCACGAGTGAAGGTTTCTTTTTGCGAAATCAGAAGATAAATTGAATACATATTCTATTAACATGATCTCTTCTAGGAAGTGTGGAGTGAAATTAACTCACAAACATCTACCCTATTAGTACCAGCTTTCTTAGCACAAAACTGGCCACCTCATTGGGAAGTCTTATAACAAAAGAAAATTACACTTTAGTCAAACCCCACTAAGCTCCTTAATCTCTTAGCAAATACAATTAATTTCTGATCTATGGCCGCTAGGTACATCCGTCAACTTCATGACAACCTTTGCATCAGTCTTGATCTCCACCACATGGTACTTTTGGTCCATAGCTAGTTGAACCCCATCTAGGGTAGCCAATGCTTCCATAATCAGCGGAGTCACCACTAAGTTATACCAAAATGCATGTTATGATCTCTAACCACCAACCTCGAGGGGCCATATTGAGTATCAACAACAAAATTTGCATCAACATTAATCTTCAGAACCCATGATTCAGGTTTGTGCTAGTGGGGTACATGAAGTACAGGTTTCAGTGATCTCTTGCCCCTCAACTGGGCCAAGTCAAAAGTTGTCTACATTACCCACCACACTGAATACTTGATTGATCTTCCAGTGTTTCCATGCCAAACTGTATTACGTTCAGTCCATGCTACCCAACATATGCATAAGATAATAGATGAATCCTTACTGGAAACCCTTGTGCCATCAATCAAGTTAGTAGTCCACGATCTAGGACGGAGTTATAGAATTTTGTTAGATGCAACCTTCTTTATCTCCTGCCAAAATAGTTTCACCCACGTGCATCGAAAAAAGGCATGGTAAATAGATTCCTGATGTGATCCATATGTTTTTCAATACGCAATCTCATCCATATGCCTCCATTTAGAACATGTCCGCATGGGATATAACCATTGATCACTCGCCACCAAAACAAGTGAATTTTGGGTGGCACCTCCATCTTCCATACTATTTTCCAACATTTGCAGAGTTGTTAGCTCTGCTAGAAGAATGCTCCTAGCTTTGTGAAGACAATGCCAATGCCTTATAGCTGTCCCACGCTTACTTTAGGCTCTCATGGCCTACTAAGGAACTGTGTATGTATACATAAACAAGAGAAAATAAAGTTAATGTAGAGAAGCAGAGCTAATTGGATGAAATACAGAGATTATAACATCAATTTCTTCCATAACTTTGCTTCTGCTAGCCCAAAGAAAAATCCCATTAAAGTCTATTTTTTATTTAGTATGTGTACTTCATAAGTGGAAACAAAGAAAACATTTGTATAAAATTGAATATTCTGACTGAGGCTATCACATATAAGTACCTAGGGCTGCCGCCCATTGTTGGTATTGACATGACTGATTGTTTCATGCATTTAATTGATAGAATTTCTAACAGGTTAAGAGGTTATAAGGAACAAGTGCTCTTTCACGGAGGAAAGGAAGTTCTTATGAAATCTATTGCGCATTATATTCCAATGCTCTGTCGGTATCCAACCTCCCTAAACAAGTAATTAAAGGGTTCACAAACATTATGTCCCATTACTAGTGGCGAGATGACAACGACTAGAAACATATGCACTGGTTTGCGTGGTGGAAAATGTGTATTCTAAAAAGAGAGAGGAGGTATGGGTTTTAGAGCAAGTGTGGGGACTTTTATGTGAACCAGAATCATTGTTCTCTCAAGTATTGAAGGCTAAGTATTATCCTAATGGAGATCTTCTAAATGTTGTACTTAAGAAGAGATCTTCTTATACTTGGCAAAGTATATTGTCAGGTATTCAAACCTTTAATAAACGGTATATATGGTGTGTAGGAAGTGGAGAGGATATTAATATATGGGATGATTGATGGACCCCATCTAGCCCTTCAAGGAAACTGGTAACTCGTCGGCGTAATATTGTGTACACCAAAGTGTTTGAACTAATTGATCCTACTTGTAGAACGTGGGATGAAGAGATTCTTAGATCTCTCTTCTGGTAGATGTTATTATAATTCTTAAGACCCCCCTTGGTGTTGGGATAATGATGTACTTTAGTACATGAGTATGACAAAAATAAGCGGAACATACATCCGCACTTATAACCCTTTCCAACAAATTGTACATACCTTTATTAGACTCAAACACCAACTTAAAACCAACTCGACATAAAACGACACGCTGAAAAGATTCTTATTGATGGACTGGACGTGCTGCACATTCTTCAGTTGTATGGTCTTTCCCGAAGTAAACTTCAGATTTACCATACCAACACCATGAACAGAAGCACATGGGTCATTTCTCATCAGCACGAAAGAAGTTCTTGAGACCTGATAAGAATAAAACATGGAAGTATCGTAACATACATGTCTATTAGCGCCCGTGTCTATCCACCATTGAGGAGAATGACATACTGAAAGGATAGTAGGTAAAATACTGTACCTAGCATCTTTCATCTCAGTATCGCTAATAACAGCATTAACGGTCTTGTCGCTGTTCCCATGTTGACGCCTGTCAAAGCGATTAGGATAGCTAGCTGCTCAATGATCAGGATTGCCACAAACGTGGCAAGCGCCTTTCTTTTAATCATTTTTCTTCTTGAAGTTGGTTGAGTGCGTGGTCTTATTCTTGCCATCAAACTTTCCTTTGCCTTCAGGTTTATTCTTATTCTTGAACTTGTGGGATAGAAAGTTTTTCTTCTGTACCAAGTTGATACTAGAAGCTCCCTCGAATCCTCGAGCACATGTGTCCTTTGCTCCCACCTTCTCTTTCATATGAAGAGATCTAATAAGATTCATAAAAGAAAACTCTTGTCTCTTATGTTTCAGAGAAGTAGCAAAGTTCCTCTATAAGGAAGGAAGCTTGGCAATAATGTCGCCGACCATAAACTTGTCAGGTAAGATACACTTGAACTGCTCTAATTCTTTGACAAGTGATTGTATCTCGTAAGCTTGCTCAACGACGGAGCGCTTATCAACCACTTATAGTCATAGAATTGCTCCATGACATACAAGTCAGTATCAGCGTCCGAGACCCCAAACTTGGCCTCGAGCCATCCCACGCGTCCTTACCATTATCAAACAATATTGTCCCCAAGAACACTGAAAAGAGCCGCCATAAACATGATATCGGCTTTCTTAAAGGCCGCTTCCTACTCGCCAGAAAGATCTTCTTCAGATTTGCCAAGAGTGGTGCTACAACAGTTTAGGTTTTCAATCAGAGAACTGCTCTCGTGTGCCATCTCTTATAGTGCATAAAAAGGATGCGGTCTCATAGCCGCGGCTACACCAGCGAAATTTAGTTGACTATAATCAGATTTCTGGATTGTTGAAAATATAAGCAATAATCTATATGATTTAATCCGATTTTTTTTTTGATAAAACATGATCATATAAATAGCAATTAAATAGATCATACAAACTAACAGAGTAGATAAACATGTTGTATTTAAATAGGATAGACTAATCATATCTATTCCAAACGCTAGAATACGAAACTCTAGCAAAATCAGAAATAGAGAGTTCAGGATCACGTATAGTGAAGGCTGAGCAGTAGCAGCAGTAGTAGCCACATTCGTTGCAGCAGCCTTGTCGCCCATGCTGAGGTTGCCGAAATAGTCGGTGATGTCCGAGAAGAAGTCGTCGTTCGGGACCTCGTTGTCGGACGATGTCGTGGATGCCAGTAGTCGCGCTTGAGCGCTCCCCAAAAACATGATCGCCCCTCACCCGTACAGGTTCACAAGAGGCGGGATTCCGGAGGCCTACTGTCCCGATCTGCGGTGCACGCCGCAAACCGGGATTGGGAAGATGAATACAGCGGCGCAATGGACTAGAAGGAGACGCGTGTGATGACTTGTGGTCATGTAGGGTTTGCGGATAGTTTATATAGTGTCGTCGGGTAGGTCGTGGGCGCAGTCCACGTCCGAGTCAACACATCCGACGATTAAAAAGATCTGGCTAATTAACGCGTCTGTTAACGACTTATAATTAAATTTCCCTGACAACAAATAAAACTCGACTCAATGAGATTGCCGCAACCCGCGGCGCGACGTGGCGTCAGAGGAGTAGTGCACGAGAGCTGCTTCTCTTCTCACTCACTTAATAGTGCTAGAACAGTCTCCTATATAAAGTGGTGTAATTTTCTCTTAACTAGCAATGTGAGACTAAACTTTACCTCCACTACACGACCATATGCTGTCATGTATTAATGGGGCAAAGAGAATTTCAGAATTTGTATTTGTTATAGGTCAAAGGGCTAACACTAAAATATCTTCAATTCCAACAGATCCATCGAATTTTATTCTTAGATGTAACGTTATCTAAAATTATTAAAGTCGTCATGATAGCTTTTCCTTGAAGAAAAAGAGACCATGGATATACATTTGGCTAGTTACTATTCTTTTTAGAACTGTAGAAACAAATTCGTTGGTTTTGGGCGTTGATGTCGTATAAAATAAAAGTTGCACGACTTTTTTTCCCATCCTGGTCTGATAATGGATTCAAAGGACTTCAGTTATAATTTTTAGTTCTGCGATTGATCTATAGTCCCTTTGTCCCGGAGGTGGTGTTTTTGGCTCCCATGTTGTAAATGAATCTATTATAAAAATATATAAAAATAAAATTTAAATTATCAAAAAAATCTAAGAAAAATTCCGCATATACATTCGGGAATAGTACACAAGTTTTCGCAAAGAATGAATATTTTATATTACTTATGTAAAAAAGACAAAAAACATGTTCGCGAATAGACACATTGGATACTGAAATTTGTCGATTTACATGGAACATCTAAATTGTTCTTTTCACCTGCAATATTGTGTACGAACATTTAGTGTCCGAATGTACATGCAAATATTTTTTTCTAATTTTTTTAACATTTTAAAATATATTTTTACACAATCTGTACTCGTGAGCCGAATTGGATTTCCGCTTTGTCCATATTATTTCTCACAAATTTATTTTCGTTCAAGGTATTCTCTATTCCGTTTGCTAACAATAAAATCCGATTGTTTGCTCGAAAGAAAGGGAAACGAAGAAACGCGGGTCCTTGTTCTACAGCATGGAGAGTCGTTAGATAATCTCGGACGTTCATGACAACGATCTCAGCAAATCGACGGTCGTGGAAAGATTATACATGTTCCAGCATGACCCAAACAGTTCCGAACCCAAGGACGAGCGTGTCCCTGTCTTGTGGTACCCAAATCCATGGCGAGCTCGCCGCAATCCCCTCAGCCGCAGGCGCCGGCACAGGACGCGCTCGAGATCTCACGGCAGTCCCGTATCCTGGCGGCGGTCAGTTACCTTCTGCTTTATCACTCCTGAGTTTTTGCTTCTTGGTTGCCCGTCCTTTCGTTCTGACGCGCCGTTCATGAGCTTATTCAGTTGTCGAAGAAGGTGATAGATCTCGACGAGCTGAGGATGCTTGCGGCTCAGGGCGTCCCCGATGGCGCCGGCGTCCGGTCGACGGTGTGGAAGGTACCGAATTGGCAATCTAGTCCTTTTGCTATTTCAAGATTTGTTCTGTAGTCTCAACTCTTAAGCTGAAGATCTAGGATGTCCTTGAATGCGATGTCAGTGCAAAGGAGACATGCTTTTGATGTAAGCCTGCCTTAATCTAGACAGACCATTGATCTTCTGTGTGCTGATGTTTCTGATCACTGCCACAATGTGCATGCATGTTCTTAGTCTATTTTTTCGCCTTTTGATGCCAATGTCAGGTCAAAATTCATCTCCATTTTTTGTCCCTTTGTGTTGATCCACTTGCCACTATCAGTCTTTTTTGATCAATTGTCCTGATATGGTCAGTATGAGAGAAAAGATGCTGTCAAAAGTGCTGATTTTTGCCTTTTTCAGTCACAGACTCACTGTACATGTTTTGTTTTCGCAGCTGCTACTTTGCTATTTGCCCAATGATCGTGCACTGTGGGAGCAGGAGTTGGCAAAGAAGAGATCACAATACGAAGCATTCAAAGACGAGTTCCTTAGCAACACTGTATGCTAGTTCACATTCAGATTAGACTTTTTCTATCTCAATATTTCAAATTTGTAGCTACACATATCACATGTGGCACCCAATGTAGGTTTTCACTAGGAAACAGAGATCCTGAATCCTAATTCTGCTAGGTAGGTGGAAATACCGCAATTAGAGGACCAGAAGGTCATAGCGGCGGAAATGCAGAACATGTCCAAAATGGGTCTCTTGATAGGTCGGAGATAGCCCAAGATGAGCATCCTCTGAGCCTTGGGAAGACCAAAGAATGGAATCAGTTCGTTGAGGTAGACTCTAGTACCTCCGGATGTTATATTTTAGCTGCATTGCACACATTTTTCCGCACTTAAGTAATCTGGTCACATATTGCAGCTAGTTTCATTTCTTGGTATTGCATTAAATGTATGCCGATGACACTGGTGGTTATGCTTACATTTTACTCTGGCATTAGCAGTGAATTAGAGAAGTTATGTGTTGACAACAGAGGTCGAGTGCAATTAGAGAAATTAATTTAAACCACAAACCTCAGTATATCTGCATTAAATTTATGCTCGTTTCATTCTAATGGTTTTGTAAGAAGCTTATCGATTGAGAAACCGAATTGCAAAAAAGCCTGGTGAACTGCTTGAAGCAATTGTTGTCGAACTTCAAACATGTGGATTTACCTTTTTGTTTCGGAAGCATGAATATTTTCTGTGTCGAGTTAGTGTATGTGTGAGTCATTTCACCACTTGGCATCACTCTAATACTGGTATATTTTGTCTTTAAATGTACTTTCATACAGTATTCAGAGATGATCGAGCAGGTTGACCGTGATGTAAAACGCACTCATCCTGACATGCATTTCTTCTGCGGAGACTCGTCTTTTGCAAAGTCCAACCAGGTATATCTCCAGTATCGAAGTCTAAACAGAGTTTGGGTTGGATACATGGCTGACTATTTGTGACTCTGACCAGGAATCTTTGAAAAATATTTTAATTATCTTCGCCAAGCTGAATGCTGGAATAAGATATGTGCAAGGAATGAACGAAATTTTGGCGCCGCTCTTCTTTGTATTTCGGAATGATCCAGATTATAAAAATGCTGTACGGAGTAAGCAATTGTTATACTGCTTCGTACTGTTTGTTGTAGAGCAGGCTGTTCATAAAGTTCTCGTTTTGTAGTCACCAGTCATGACTTTGCGACTGGATTCCATTGCAGAACTTCGCAGAAGCCGATTCTTTCTTCTGCTTTGTAGAGTTACTTAGTGGGCTTAGAGACAATTTCTGCCAGAAGCTAGACAACAGTGCTGTTGGCATTCAAGGGACGCTCTCCAAATTAATGCAACTCCTAAGGAAGTATGATGGAGAGCTTCAGCACCACTTGGAAATAAGGACAGAAGTAAGTCTCCACGTATTACTCCCTCGGTTCCATATTAGTTGTTGCTGATTTAGTACAACTAATATGGAACGGAGGGAGTAGTAAACTGCTCAATGTTTGATGCTGTATTTTAGGTCTGTCCTTTGACTTGCGATGTGAACTGAACCTTCTACTGTTTCATTTTCTTACAGTAGCTCTGTTATAATGTATTGAGGCATTATATCAGGATCTGCACAGTGCAGATCTGCCATTCTTAGAGTAGTGAAGAAGTGCCTGCAGTATTACTGACAAAAGCATGGTTTCTGCAGGTCAATCCCCAGTTCTACGCGTTCAGGTGGATAACGCTGCTGCTAACCCAGGAATTCAACTTTGCCGATACCATCCATATATGGGACACGCTATTAACTGACCCAGACGGTCCTCAGGTAACAGACAGCAAACTCTGATTTATTCTGCAAATGGTTCTAATTAGATGGCTGAAGATTTAGCCTGCCGAGAAACACAGGAAACCTTGCTGAGAATATGCTGCGCCATGCTGATCCTCGTCCGTAAACGGCTCCTTGCTGGGGATTTCACATCCAACCTCAAGCTTCTGCAGAGCTACCCCCCGACGAACATCGGCCACCTCCTCTATGTCGCGAACAAGTTGCAGTGAACAAATCTGTTCGCTTAAAATCTGTAACTTGGGCCAGGAACAAGTTGCAGTGAATATTTCTTCGGTGGAATCTGTAGCTTCAGTACTCACGATCCAGAACTGTAGTTGCAGTGGATATTTCTTCGGTGGAATCTGTAACTTCCGTACCCACGATTTTCAGAACTGAAGCGCTGTTATGATTTTTGTACTACATCCGATCAATAATAAGTGTGGCTGATTTATTTAGTACAAAGTTGACTTGAGTTTGATGCAAGCTGAAGATACCCCACGTCCATTACTTTTTCAAGATGATTTCCGTTTCCACTGATAAGTTTGACCATGACTTCTCCCAGTTTCTGGGCTGCCTGTATATTGCCAATTGTCATGTTGACATGCGTCTGTAGCAGTAACACAGTGGATATCTATCTGCTCACGCATACTGTACCGCTACCATTCTCAAGCCTGCAAGTGTATGTGTATCATACACTGTCCGGCCCAGAGGAGGGCAGTGGAGAGAAGCTTCACCGGTGCCGAAAGCCCACTACACCATTCCGCTGCACCCCGCCGCTTTGGTTTCGGAAAGGCCCACAACAGCGACGCTTCCTGATGTTTCTCTGTTGGGCTCTGTGGAAACCATTCCGCTGCAACGCAACGGCAATGCGCTTCACTCTGATCCGAGGATTTTCACCCTTTTTTTTACAGTTGGAGTCTTTTCGTCTTTCTGCACAGGGCAAATGTGACTGCCTGATACGACCTGATGATGCCTGTGCTAGGATCGTTTGAAGGGACCTGATCTGAAACGGAATGCACGGTGCACGGTTTGACCGTTTGAGAGTGCAATGCAGCACGTGAGCTCGTGCCGTCGTGCGTGGCGGCATGAGTACGTGGCTCGTGGCCGTGTGAGTATATATAGGTCTTGAAGGGGGCGTAGCCGTGTAGGTGAGGGGAGAAGAATAGATATCTAGCAGCTGTCGAGAAGAGCAGGGAGGCTATGGGTGGCTGCGTCAGGTGCAGGGATTCGTTCGCGATCTCTCCCTCTCTCTGCGGCAAAATATACAGACAGATACTACTCCTTTTGTTTTAAATTACTCCGTGCGCACGCTTACCTAGATAGTCTAATATTCTCTTATTTTTCATCAAAAAATTCCTAAAATTTTAGTATACGTAGTATAAATTTCATACTATCTCAAGATTTTTTTAAATAAAAAATAAAAAAATACTAACCTACCTACATAAGCGCCGGCAGAGTAATTTGGGACGCACCGTGGGCGTAGGCTGTGGCTACTAGCTAAGATAGGAAGAGTAGCTAGCTACAGCTGCGGCTGCTACTGCGCTTCGTGATCGGTGGACGTCAATCCGCGCTTAGTCCCAAGTTATATCGAACGAGAATCCGCGCGCCCAGATCAGCCTTTTTTTCACACGCGATCGATCATGCAACCAAATATTTTTGGAGTTGGTTACGAGTGTCCGGTCTCGGGTTTAACGATGCCACCTGCAAAAAATGTTGTAACATGCCGATGGTACCGGCTCGAGCAACCAATTCATCATGAACCTTGGCCACATACATTGTCACCACGCTCCTCCTGAACAATCATATTGTGTATAATCACGCAAAAAGTCACTGCCTCCCATATTTGCTTCGTGCTCGTTCTAGGAGGGTGCCGAACAATAGCCCAACGAAATTGAAGAACACCAAATGTTGATGGACCATGTTGATGTCATTGTGGGGATATGTCGTGCCAAGGAGTGTCAAATCTAAAGATCTTGTGAAATAATGGCCTCAAGTATGACTATGCACTCACCAACATGGACTTTTTATTGACCATGCCAAGTAAATAGATAGTTCTTCCACTCCCAGTGCATGCAATCTATGCACACAAGCATATCAGGAAAACCCCTTGACTCGGTGATTGACAACAGTCGAGCTTTGCTAGCAGCATTTGGTTGTCTCAAGTATTCTCCACCGAACACCTGAACCACTGCTTTGTAGAACTTTTACATTGAGTCAATACAAATGGACTCGCTCATGCTCATGTACTCATCAACTAGATCACCAACTACTCTATATGCACGCATTCTCACAACATCGGTGCATTTCTGGTAAGAAGCGAAGTCAAGCTTACCTATGTCATCCTTCTTTAATCGAAGGTAATCATCATGATCCCTCACTCCATGAAGAATACACATGAACACTTTCATTGACATCCGAAAGCATTCCTAGAAAAGAGATGTCGCTGGGTACAACGAATTGGGACGATGAAAGTAGTTGTTATAGAATTACTCATGGTCGACCTTTCACTTATGGTCAAACGATGGCTTTCGGCCTGACACCGAGCCCCTAAACCTTTTCCTTTGGTTCTCATCATGGTCATGGATGAGAAGAGCCACAGCCACCATGATCTCATTATCATCATTGGACTCATCCGGCAATGTGTCGATGATATGGTTCAACAAAAACTCGTACAAACTATGTGCAATGATCTACACAAATTACAATGCATTATGAGCACACAACTCATTTTCATGTGTATGCATTGTAAAAAGTGGATTATGAAGTTCTAGCAAATTACTTTGAATGGGTGCCGACAAATGGTCAAACAAGTTGCGGACGACGTAGATCTTGGGCGCGTATGACCCAGTGGTTGACGAGACCTTCTTGTCCTTGCCGGTCCTGGCATCCCAAATGCTAGTGGCGGTGCGGAAGGTATGGCGAAGTCCAATGAAGAGGCGGTGGTTACTATGACAACGACCAAACTGGAGGGACTTGGATACTCCAATGATGCCAAGACAACCAAACAACGAAAATGAGAGGCCTTGGGCATATGGCTACCAACGGGTGGCGAAGTCAGTCGTGGCCGGCTGAAAGAGAATTTCCCCTCTTAAGTGGTTTTTGGTGTTTGTTGTCAACACAAGTGATCATTACCGTGTGCTATGTGGGTTTAGATAATACTCTTGAAGAGCACAGGACGATGTGTGATCCCCCAAAAGGAGAAGGGTTGTCATGGTTTTCGTAGTTTTTCAATTTTGTTTGTGTGAGTATTAGAAAACCGTAGTATCAGGAGGGATTGAAAAATGGTTGCCAAGGGTGAAATCTTCACGTACACAAACTTCATATGCACCCACAACTATCCCATGTTTATGGCAAATGATAGCACGAAATGTTCTCGTTGCCTTTTGTCTACTAGTAAGTCTGCACGTGACGCACGTTTTATCATCTACTTTAAATATTATTTCTCATTTATTGATTTTCTTTTCTCAATCCTGACTCATGTCCAATGATGTGAGTACACGTGACACATATCTTTAGAGAAAAATCACTATCACATAAACGCTTCAAAAAATCTTATGGTTTCTTAGAGGGTCTATCCACGATCACATGTGTGCACTGGTGTGATTATAAAAATATTTAAAATTAATATGGTTTCTTAGAGGATCTATCCATGATGATATAATATGTGGAATTACATTTTTTTCGTCCCATTTGTCGGCTTCCAATTCCCGATTTCTTATATTATCAACGTTCATTTCTGAATCCACTAAAATGATAGCTAACTTGCTTCTAAATTGTGTTATATGAGCTTACACCATACTAATCATAGTTACTTTTCAAGTAACGATACGCCATATAAGTATCAAGATACATAATGAATATACCTGTTAAAAATGTCAGACAAAAAATCCCTAGTGAAGTACTCCATAAATTTAACATCCACGGACCCCAATAATACGCATGATTACGGAATTTCAATAAATTTAATAAAAATAATTATCAATTTATAAAATAGTCTTATAAAAAATTAAAATCATTAAATTATCATGACTGAACATTTTTTAACCCTTGTGACATGTACAGAGCTCTGGTATCTGGGGAAAGATTGAAGGCAGACAGCTAAATTGGACACACTCCAATAAAAGAAATAGAGGGATCCTTTAAAAAAAATGGAGGGACAGACTTGTCACCTACCTCCCCACACTCACTAAGAAACACCGGTCACCTACCTCACCGCCGCCCCCGTGTGCTACTGCCCATGTCTCCCCGTCGTTCCCCATTCCGTACTCGCCAGCTCCCTCTTCCGACCTCATCCCTCCCCTTCGTCCCCACCTCCAGCGCCAGTGTTGCGCACCCATGCTCTTCCCGGCCCCTTGTCGTCGAATCCGGTCGCCGAAGTGCCCGAGGAGGCGGTCGTGCTCGTCATGCTCGCGGGCGAGCCAAGCCGTAGGCGCACGACTCGTCTCCACCGGAACAGCGGCCGCATCCATCGCGCGTCGGAGGCTCCAGATCGTCTGCCAGCCCTGGACCTCCTAATTTGTTCCGTCCTAGCTCACCGGCACCACCCTGTGCCTCCCCGAGCTCGCACCCGTGGCAGAGGGATTGAGGTGCTACCACAATGTGCCTCCTCGAGCTCGACATCCACAACTGAGGGATTGGAGTGTTGCCGCCACACGGGCTCTGGGGCCAAGCATGGAGTCCAAGGTGAACAACGCTCTGCCCTCCTTGAAGTGTGATTTGAAGTTAAATCTCCTGCAAGCTTGATGTATATGGTATGTTCCATGTCAGTATATTTTCTGAAATTCGACTTCCTGGTAGCATCTAGAGCACATGTATTTTTGCACTCCATCTCTCAGTAGCATCACCGGAATAGGGCTAGGGATATTTTCCAGCAGTTGTCTAAAATATGTAGTAATTTTTAATGGCATGCAGCTAAATCTCTCTTATTTGTAACAAAGTATTTACTGCAGCAGGGATTGCTTGTTTAAGTTAAATCCCTGCGCCAGATCAACTCTTCTGTTAGTTACTTATAAGCAGACGTTGTACACAGTCACAGAGAATATGTGTCTTTTGTCTGCAGCAGGGATTGCTTCTTTAGGTCAATATACGAAATACTTTTTTCTGAGAGGTGTGTGCACTTATATCAGGAACAGTGGTATTGGTATGGTTCTTCCACCAAAAGCAAGAACCTTTATTGTGATCATAATATAACTCAGGAGGAAATGTCTGTAGTGTGATAACCTAAAAATGGTTTAACTGTTAGGTGGTTTTTTTCATAGCGTCCTCACCTGTCCTGAACAACCTTGTACAGATGTACAATTTGTGGTTGACAAAATGAACAATTCGTGAATGAAAGGTTTCTGAAAAATGCTCGAACTGAGAAATGAGCACGGCTTGACACTGACATGGTAGCACTGTACTAATGCATCTATGGTAGTGCTTGACACTGATGCATCTCATGACTAATTAGAACCGCCAATTAAGCATCAGGTACAGGGAGGATAGATGTATGCATAAGTACTTTTCTTGAACACGATTCAGTTTCTCCCTCTTGCACCAAATGATGCCCACCAGTGAGCACAACGACATGTTTGCTGAAGCAGTTTATTAAACTGGTAGATGAGCTAAAATAAGGGGCTTGTTGTGTCCTGTAGTTTTCTAATGGACTTGCTTGACTCGATGTCCTTTTTGTGAGTTGGGCAGCTGAACAACGATTTCAGCTCATTTTCTGCTTCTCTCCACTGAATGTTCAGTATAGATATCCATATATTTTTAAAAATTCAAGTCTGGACTAAAGAGAACAATACCGTGTGTATTCCCATCTATAGGCTCATAATCAAAGAATCATTTCAAAAGTTTAGTGAAGATTTGGAAATAGTGTTACTAAGTCTCTCCCCTTTATTTCGAAAATGCTAGATTGTAGTGCAGGAATTGCACGATAGAGCATTTTATAGTTTGTTTGCAACTGATCATGGTATAATAATTCGTATGTTCAGTTCACAAAATGAAAATGTAGGATGATATATGCCCATGGTATATTTCCTTTTGTAAACTATGTATCTTTGGTGATGGGTTCTTGAAAAAGTATGTATTCTGTGATGAATCATTTGTCCATGTTTTATGGGTAAATGACTAGATGTTAAATACCACTATCAAGGTGCCCACCATTAGGAAATGTGTTTCCTGTAGCCGTTCCTCCTCCTGACCTCTATTGTACATACAATTTTTTAATTTTTTCAATCTGTCCAATTGCTTTTCGGCTCAGAATGGTTGAATTGTTATGATAATGAAAAAGAAGTGGTTTAAGGCATATGCTAGCTTCTTACTCCTAGAATGTTCAAATTAATCAGAAGATAGGACAACTATAGCTAAATATGGTTTTAGGTCCACCAAATGTAGGTACATAACATGATCATTGCCTCGATTGATTTTAGAAGATTTATGGTCACCATATTTCTCATGTATAAAAAGTCAAGTGTCCTGGCAGTAGCCCAGGCACTCTATACTAAGCAAAGACTAAAAAAAGTAGATATTCCAGTTGGTTAGAAAAACAAGATAAATTTAGAAGATAGGTACATATTCCAGTTGTTTCAGGTAGGCGTCAGGCCCATGCTCTCAGATTATTAATGTTCTATATAAATTCTTGAATATGTTCATATGCAGATTAAAATATAAAGAAGCAAAGACCGAGAAGATTTAAATTGTTATTGTCATTGTCATAAAAGAATTTGTGTTGATACCAAGGGGACTTTGCAACACTGACTTGTCTCTGTTTGTTACATGATGGCGACAAAGATGCGGCAGTGAGGACGGCGTAGCGGGCGACGGATGACCGGTAGACAACGGTCCAGAGGGAGGCGGTGAAGGCACCGTCCAGGGATGTGGCGAGGGCGTCGTCGCAGACGGTGTTGTCGGCGAGGGCGCCATCTAGGCCGAGACGGCAAGTGATCAGGGCGAGGGCTCCTTCCAGGGGCGCCGTAGAGGCGTCCAGGGATGTGGCGAGGGCGTCGTCGCGGACGGTGTTGTCGGCGAGGGCGCCATCTAGGCCGAGACGGCCAGTGATCAGGGCGAGGGACACGGCGAGGGCTCCTTCCAGGGCCGCCATGAGGGCGCTGTAGAGGCCATTGAGCGGTGATGGAGACGTCCAGCGTCGCGGTGACGGCGAGCGGCGATGGCGAGATTGCTCCCTATCATCAGTTTTCTGTTCTTTTTTTCCTTTCTTGAGTGATGAGATTTTTTTGTTGGGCACGATCACGGGTTAAGGACGCGGGCACGGTTTCATTATTTTTTTTTTGCCCTGTGCGGGATGAGTATCCTGTCCGACATTCTAAATTGCTAAATACACACAGGAATCTGATTAGTGGGCCTGATCGTGTGGTTTTAGTCTAGCTGTGGATAGTTTGCCGGGTACATTTAACGAAATTCTTGTTCGTGCCTGTGTAAGTAGTAGAGATGGGGTGGCTCATAGCAGTTCCACACTGGAATATTCGATGTGCGCTAGCTGGAATTTCCGGCGTATGCCCCAGAAGTTCTAGGGTGAAATCTCCACTCTCTGATTTAGTGTTGCGGTTGTTGGTATTGTTAGAATACGGATACATATACGCATATGAGATAGACTAGAACTCTAAGATCATCTTATACTGCAAGTCTACCTATCTCTTGTATATACCCCCACGAGGGTCAAATCAACACAACAAAATATTAGAGATTCTATATTTTCCACATGGTATCAGAACGGTTAGCCTCACGGCGCCGATCCTAAGACTTCTCTCACTTCCGCAACACGCGCCGTCCCCCCGGGGAGATCAATCTCCTCGGGGACGTGGCACCCGATCAAAATCAAAGATTAGATAGATTTTGATCGGTTCTCTAGATTAGATCCAAATTTTCGATTAGATCCAAATTTTCGAATTTCTCAATTACATAGATTAGATTCAGTTAGCCACGAAGAAATCCCTAGACCACATCATAAACATCCGGCGACACGGTGCACAAATCGGCCGGTGCAAAATCGATACGAAACCGACAAGCTCAGGGCGGCATGTGCGCGCCGCACGACAGCGACGCCAAGCGCAGCTAGCTTCATCGAGCGATTCCGGCTGGACGTTACCTTGGTCAGCGTACCAGCGCCGTCCAGGAGCAAAATGAGGCGGCTGGATCCATCCAGGCATGCACGCGCGTACAGCAGCATCAATACATGCATGCATACGGGAGTCAGGTACATGCGTGGACATGTCTAGGTGTCTTTGATCGGGTCGGATCTAGCTAGCTTCAAGATGCATCACAATCGACCAAGCCGCGACGCAAATCTACTTCGAGTATGTTGTACGGTTACACCGATACCAAGATCTGCACTGTTTCGAGACTACACTGCTTCGACACGCGACTATACCGACACCAAGATCTGCACTGCTTCGAGACGCGACTATCTCGACACCAAGATCTGCACTGCACCAAAGTCGGACTACATCGACCCAAATCACGACTTCAAGTTGTACGACTATATCAAGATCTTTGTCAAGCACATCCATAGAGAAGCGAGATCAACATCATCCACACGCCAGGCCGGTGTGGGACACGACTTCAACGGCTTCTCACGTGCAGGACGGCATCGACACCATCATCGCTAAAAGGGACGCCTTCAAGCGACGCTCTACGTCATGCCTACTGCGACATCACCGACAACATCATCGCCAAGGTCTACATCAACGTGGTCTTCATCAACATCTTCGTCAACACACACCGCCGCCGCCGCTACATCTTCCACACGATGGACATACAACTACGCCGCCATCTGACAGTACACGTACTGCAAGGCACGACGACGACATGGCCGCGTCCACGACCCCGACGACGGCATCGACCGCGTCCATGACACCGATGACTGCATCAACAAACCGGCGTCACAATTGTGATGCCCCTACGACCGCGCATACGGTTCTGGCAAAACCGTGTGTGCTTGGTGGGTTCCTCCGGTCCTGGCAAAACCGGTGGTCTCACTTATGACCGCGTCCAACACCCTGGCGGTACCTTCATAAGGTGCAAAACGTCCACAATCGCAGCTCCGTCAACAACAACAACAACAAAATGCGCAATTTTTTGCGCCTCCGGCAATGGCGGCCACACAACATACGACGACTACGACATCGATCACACCCACCTCGACCACGACTACATCATGATCGGCTACCCCGACAACGATATCAAGAACAACGTCTACAACAACTCAAGAACTCCAGTCAACAGCGTCCGCGTCGTCACTTGCGTTCACGCCACTCCCGCTGTGACTGCGGGAGGGAAGAGAGGCACCAGAAGAGGACGCAGTCACCGCCCCCTAGGTGCTACCATTATCATGTCCACGCAGGTGATGATGATAAGGAGGTGAAGACGACGGAAGCGCAAGATTTCAAATCCAGTCGCAAGCGTCCGCTTCACTCCCGCTACGACTGAGTAGGGATGTTAGAATACAGATACATATATGTATATGAGATAGACTAGGACTCTAAGATCATCTTATACTCCAAGTCTACCTACCCCTTGTAACTCTATATATACCCCCACGAGGGTCAAATCAACACAACAAAATATTAGGGATTCTATATTTTCCACAGGTATAAGGATGGAAGTGGTCCGAACATTTGGGCCAGACACGAAATATTTCAGGCCTGGCCAGAACTTCTGTCCCTATGACTAGGCAATCGCTACATTTCATGGGGACCTATAAAATGCCCCCTTCTTCCTCAAGAGGAGGTTGGCTTTCCTACTCTCTCTCTCTTCTCCATGAAAGCTGAGCTATAAATTCTCTAGATATCTCTCTACCAGTCAAGTTCAACATCAATGCAAT
Source organism: Avena sativa (assembly GCA_916181665.1). Lineage (NCBI taxonomy): Eukaryota > Viridiplantae > Streptophyta > Magnoliopsida > Poales > Poaceae > Avena > Avena sativa. The sequence continues at coordinate 415,033,551 of OV702296.1, forward strand.
GCAACTATCTTAATGATAAGATGTAACAAGGACACCGAGTTTAAGAACTACACCTTGAATTGAGATCCTTAGTGATGAGGGGAGTCAAACATAAATATTCCGATGCATACACCCCTCAACAAAAATGGTGTATCCAAGAGTAAGAACCGGACTCTTATGGATGCAACAAGAAATATGTTGGTGAAGTTTAAATCTCCATATAATTTTTGGGCCAAAGCCATCTCCACTGCATGCCATGACACCAATCGGCTCTATTCAAGACTCCATATAAAATACTCATCGTTTATAAGACAAATATCAAGTACTTCCGGATGTTTGGGTGTAACTGTTTCTGACGAGGGTTTAACTCGTCAATGCCCCATTGTTATGGACTTGAGTTTTGGAGAAGGAGGGAGCACTGGAGGCATCAATCGGATAGTAAACAAGCACACAGGGATGCAAGTTTTACCCAGGTTCAGACCTCGTATAGGTCTGTGCTCCTGCTTGTCTACTCTTGGAATTATCGAGGGAATCAAAAGTTACAGGGGTGCGCATATGCAATCTGGTGAGGTTGTGGAAACTAGGGTTGTGGTTGTCCTCCTCGCCGCCCCCTCCTAGCCTTTATATAGATAGGATAGGTCTCGGGTAGCAGGTCGAGTCGGTTACAGATTAGGGTTCGTCCCTTTAAACTTTCTATCTTAAGCTTCGTCTTGTGCTGCAAGTAATCGAAGTCTCTGTGAGTCACCCGAATCCTGTATTGGGCCTTGGTAACGTCGTGGGCTTATGCCATATCTAGACCGTATATGCCAAACTCGAGTACCTGTAGGGTATGCCCACGTCAGTAGCCCCCGAGTGTCCAGTGGAATCCCAGATTCAAGTGGAGACTTTATGAAGTCTTTCGAGTGCATAGCTGAGCATATTTTCGAGTGTTCTGTTTTGTGTCATAGGGATTGTTGATATACGTGCCTGATTTATCCGATGTATCGGTATCAGTTAACTGCCTTAGGGCAAAACAACGCAATCTACTCAAACTCGAGTCCCCGGACTCGAATTCAGAAAAGTGCTGGTGTAATTCGACTCAGACCGCGGAGGTCTTACATCAGTCGAATCCCAGTGTGTAAATGTGAGCACTTGACGCGTCCGTCAAGGCATATTCATCGCACCTGTAGGCACGGATATATTTCTGGTAGTGTGCAGTAGATGCATTGCCAGGCCTTATTCATGTCTTATCTTCACGCTGTAAGCGTGGCATCCGAATTTTTGCCATCACGAAGATTATTCGGGTGACCCAGGAGACACAATCTCTTTGTAGGGAAAGATATGAGGCGGAGTCGTCATAGCATTAGAGTGTGGATGTTATCGACACACAGTACAATATATAAGAAAAATAATCATAGGGTGCGTGATCAGTGCTCCCTATGGGAGTATCCCCCGACTGCCGATTCGAGTCGTAGACTCGAGTGGGGACTATAAACATTTTGCAACTATTGTCTGTCTTTTTTGCTTGTTTCAGTCGAATGTGCTTTCAGCGCTCCCTATGGGAGTAACCCTTAGTCCACAATCGAATCGTTGATTCGAGTGAAGGGTTTTCATGATGCTTGGAAATCTGCGTAAAATTCTTCGAGTGCGCGGCTAGCGCTCCTGTTAGGAGTAGCCCCCGAGTGCTTGGTTGAGTCGAAGACTCGAGTAAGGACTAAAGTAGTCAAAATGTTCTCCTGTTGGAGTTGATGATGTCAGTGCTAACGATGAGGTGATCTCAGTTGCCCGCGTGAGCGGCTTTGACGGGACGTAACGAGTAGCGGGTCCCACTTTCTGACTTGGATTTGATCGGGCGTGCGTAATCTTTTGTTTTAACTGCGTCTCCTCGATTTCCGCGCGTAATGGGAGTAGTGTGGGACAGTTCATGGTTTACCCTTGCCACGCGTCAATGTTGATGTACGCCATGCTTCTGGTAGATTTCCTTCTGGTTGTTGGATGTCATCTGCTAGGAGGTTAAGTAGGGACACACCATGCGGTAATTCCCCACATCTCTCTTCTTGCTTGCGCTTCCTCTGCCATTGCTGTTCTTGCTGCTCCTTTGCGCATATCTTCTCTGTGGCACTAGACCAGCTTCGCGTCTTTCCCAACTATTTCCCACGCTCACATCGCCAGCGCAAGATGGGCAAGAAGAAAGGAGGCGCCGCCGCTAGATCTATGGCCGCCATTGTTGCTGCCGAGAAGAAAGGAGGCACCGCCACCACGGGAACCAGCGCCGCCGGCGCTGGGAAGAAGAAGGGCGCGGGTACTTGCGTCACCAACGAGTCGTGGCACCCGTCCATCATCAAGTCGTCGGAGCTATTCACCCAGCGCCAGGACGGGGCGCTTTCCACCATTGAGGATGACTCGCGTGTTCCTGGCGACGAGGTAATCCCCAATCCTTCGGCGGGTTTTCGAGTGATGTTCCTTGTGTTCATCATTCGTGGTCTTTCTCTTCCCCTGCATCCTTTTGTTAGGGGTCTCCTTTGCTTCTACGGGCTCCAGCTCCATCAGCTGACCCCCAATTCTATCCTCCATATTGCTTGCTTCATTACTCTTTGCGAGTGCTGGCTCGGAATAGAGCCGCACTTTGGCCTCTTCAAAAAGCTCTTCAATCTCAAACGTCAATTGGCGTCCGGTTCTATAGCCTACGACATAGGAGGTTGCGGTATCCATGTCGATTCCAACGTTACCTACTTCAACATCAAGCTTACTTCATCTGTCCAAGGTTGGCGGGAGAAGTGGTTCTACATCCACGACCAGAAAGCGGATGGAGAACACTACAAACTCGCACCCTTCGATCTGGTGGCGTCCTGCAAGCGGAGGAGCTCGTGGAAGAACATCGTGATGCCCGCTGAAGTCGAAGAGATAGAGGCCCTCTATCAACGTTTCTGTGACCTCGAGAAGTTCATAGGCAAATAATTTGGTGGAGTAGAGCTTATCCGCACTTGGATGCGCCGCCGTGTTCAGCCTCTGCAGGCCAGGACACACCCGATGTTTCGCTGGACCGGTGCTAGTGATTCCACTCGCATTTCTGTGGAGGGCATCTCTTCGAGTGAAGTAGACAGGAGGTTGCGACTTCTAACCAAGTACACCGCCAAGGAGGATCTCCCTGGTTATTCAGTCGTGCCTCCGTTCTATGCCAGCAATCCTCCATCTGAGGTGGATTTCTCTTTGTAGTTTCTTGTTTTTTTTGATTGCTTGTAGCTGCTTTTGTATACTGATGCTTTTTCTTTTGTTAGGACTGGGCCGTGGTTGCCAATTTGCCTCCTCGACCTAAAGGAATTATTCCTCTTGAGGTAGATGAAGAAGATGACTCGGGCTCCACTGTCCCCGTGGAGGAAGAAGAGGAAGCCCCCGAGTCCGGTGACCACGGGACTCGCAAGCGCTCCCGCAGCAAGGATTCAGATGCTTCCTCACCGACGACACCGGAGGGTTCTCCTGCTGCTGCAGAGGAGCCAATCCCCGCCGTGCATGTACGCGCCATGGCTCCTCCTGCTCAGAAGAAGCTGCGGTTTCCAAAGGAGTCATCGGATGATTCCTTCGACCTTGATAAATTTAACTGGTGAGTTTTTATAATTTGCGAGTTTGTTTTCCTTGAAGTTTCCCTTCTAAAGAGATACTAGTCCCGTTTGCAGTCAAACGGTGTCGTCATCCTCTGACGACTGCCAATTTGTGAAAGAATCCAGAGTCGCAAACTCCAAAAACAAGGGGGTGGCAGCATGGTCTCCTTCTCCTCTAGTGGCGGCCCACTCCGACGCCAATTCTTCAAGTTCCCCCCACACTAGGGGGCACCAAATGGTTGCACAGATGCCTGCTCGACAGGAATCTTCGGAGTCCCTGGAGGAACATGTAAGTGTCTTTTCTGGCAGTCGAACTTTGTGCTTTTGCATTTTTTGTCATCACTGAAGCTTCTTCTCTTTTGGTGTACCCTATCGTAAAGGATTCCGCTCGCCTTGCGGAGCATATCCTTGCCTTGGGTCGTCAGCATGCTATGCTGGATAACTGCCATCACACAGTCGAAGGTTTGTGCTAAGACTTGTCTCTTCGCTTTGCTTTGTATGGAAATTTGTAGACTCATGTGTTTGCCCTGCTCTGCCCTTTGTAGGTGAGCATAATGAACTTCTCCGTCACGTTACCTCCCTCGAGAAGGGACTTGCCGCAGCAGAGAAGAAACACGATGAGGCAGTCACCGCTCTGGAGGAGTCGCAGAAGCGTGAGGAAGACCTGCGCGCCTCTACTGCTGAGAGGGAGAAGTTGTTCGTAGAACAACTTTTCCCGATTGCGAAAGCACTCTCAGGTATTTGCACTGCTTCAGCTGCATTTTTCCTTTTTTGGTTTTTATGTCATTATGCTGATACTTTGTGTTCTTCAGATACCGCCGGCGTAAGCTTCGACGCCCAGACCTTGCGTCACGCAGATGCCTTGGCTGGCGCCATGGCCGCAGTCGAGGACCGCAGTGTCTCTCTCCAAGAGACACTTGGGAAAACCAAGGGTGTGCTGAGCCGCCTCCGAGAGGACTTGATCCCCAAGGCCAGCTTAATCGACAAACTTGATGACTTGGTGGAATCCTTTGTTGAAGGTATTCCCATGGACTTCAAGAACTCGCAGCGGTCTGTTGGCGCCACCATGGCACTCGCGATGGCACAAGCCCATGGTGTGGAATTGGACCCCAACGTAGTCTTGGAGGCAATGCCTGTCGACGCGGATGGTCAGCAGGTAGTGTTTGCTCCCTTCACTAGTAGCTGCAGTAAGTCGGGCCTTAGCTTATCGATACAGTCGCGAAATACTCTGCGGAGCTGCGGCGAGCGAAGGCGGCAAAGACTGTGGCGTCTGGGGCTACCACCGGAAAGTCCGTGGCATCAGAGACTGCCATGGATTCGATGAAGCCCCTGAAGTCGAAGTCCAAGTCGAAGAAGCAGATTGCTCCTTAGTTGTCATCTGTAATAATTTTAGCTTCCTTTTGGCTGGACTATATTTCGTGGGGGTCCCCTGTTAATACTTCGTTGCATTTGAATGCACTCCCTCTTTTTATCGATGTATCCTTGTTCCCTTATTTGCTTCTTGCTTGATTGTAATAGGGTCCTTCGAGTGGTCCTCGTGACTCTCCTCCCGCCGATGAAACTACAGCGCAACCACGTTCAAAGGTGGAGGAGCTGTCGCTTCTCTCGTGACTGCGCGACCGTATTAAGCAGTTGGAGCGGGAGTTTCCCATTGTCCGCAGCAACGCGGATGTGTGGAAGTCGAAGGCTGAGAAGGCCACCGCTTGCGAGAAGTATCTCTTAGATGAAGCTGTGCAGTAGAACAAGCACTTTAAATGTTAGCCCTCTATCTTCTTATCCTTTGTTTAGCCATTCGTGGTGATGCCTTGTCTTATGCTTTTGGTCTTGTTTTTGTAGTTGTTAGCGCTCGTCATCGGCAGGATGAGAAGGACCGGGTGGCCATTCGAATGAATGACCTAACCCAGGAGCAGCTACAGGCTAGTGGGTACTTCTGGGTGGACCACGACCATGTAGTCGCATTGGCGACTTTGCAGGATCACGCGTCGCGGGTGGTTCAATGTTTGAAGAAGGCGTAATCGTGCCTGAAATGTATTTATCAGACGATGTTTCCTCTGGACGTTGTGCCCCCAAGGCCTATTGGCTCTTCTGGTGAAATTTCAGGATATAAGCGCGGCCCGCGAGTGCGTGCGTTGCTTGCTCAATATATAGAGCTCGTTGGGGAACCCCAAGAGGAAGGTATGATGAGCACGACAACAAGTTTTCCCTCAGTCATGAAACCAAGGTTATCGAACCAGTAGGAGTAAGGAAACACCTCCAAGGTGTTGTTTCCAACTTAGAATCCTGCACAACACAACCATAGAACTTTGCCCCCAACTTATAGTGAGGTTGTAAATCTCACCGGGTTTCTGAAAACAAAGGATTAAACATATTGTGTGCAAGATAGTAATTTCTTGCAGAAAGTAAATAGAAAATAGTAAATAGCTTTGTAGATTGATAGTAAAAGAATGGACTGGGGTCCATAGTTCACTAGAGGTGATTCTCCTTAAGATAGATGACATGTTGGGTGAACAAATTACAGCGAGGCAATTGATAAACATCGAGAAAGCATACATGCATATACTATCATCTTGACTTCTATGAGATTTGATTGGGCATTACAACATTATACATAGACCATAATCCAACTGCATCTATGATTAATAATCCACCTTCAGCTTATCTTCCGAACCCCCTCTAGTATTAAGTTGCAAGCAACAAATAATTGCATTAAGCAAAGTGTGTAAAGTAAACAATACGATTGTTCTATGAACAAAAGATTGTTGTTTTCTCCCTAGTAGCAATAGCACATCTAGTACCTTAGAGATTTCTGTCACTTCCCCAGATTCCTAGAGGCATGAACCCACTATCGAGCATAAATACTCCCTCTTGGAGTTGCTAGCATCTACTCGGCCAAGATAGCTACTTACAACGGAAAGCATGCAAGATCACAAATAAAAAGACATGATAGAATCAATAATCAATCTGAAATAGCATATCAATATCCATCAAATCCCTGCAAACACAACATATAGAATTACAAATAGATGATCTTGATCATGAACGGAGCTCACAAGATCTAAACATGGTAGCACAAAGGAGAAGAACCAACCATCTAGCTACTACATGGACCCGTAGTCCAGGGATGAACTACTCACGCATCATAATGGAGGCAGGCATGGTGATGAAGAAGGCCTCCAGGGTGATCTCTCTCCTCCGGCAGGGTGCTGGGAAGAGCTTCAGATCCCTCCCGATCTAGGGATGGAGATGGCGGCTACAGACTCTTTCATGGAATTTTGATCTGGACCTTAGGGTTTATGTATCAGAGGTAATATATAGGTGAAAGGGGAGGCCGAGGAGGTGCCCGAGGCGGCTACACTCCCCTAGGTGCGGGCCAGGCTAGGCCGCGCGGCCAGGGGTGTGGCCCCCTCGAGGCCCTTCTCCGTCTCGTCTTCTGGCTCCGTGTTCCCCTTAGTGAAATATTGACTTTGGCTTTTGTCCCGTCCAATTCCGAGAATATTCAATTTCTGGCTTTTCTGGAACCAAAAACAACAGAAAACAGGCAAATGGCACTGTGGCATCTTGTTAATAGGTTAGTCCCAGAAAGTGTATAAATATAATCCAAAGTATGGACAAAACATAAGAAAATAGATATAAAACAAGCATGGAACATCAAAAATTATAGATACGTTTGCAACGTATCAACATCCCCAAGCTTAACTCCTTCTCGTCCTCGAGTAGGTAAGTGATAAAAAGAAAGAATAATTTTTGAGGTGACATGCACCATCATAATCTTGATCAAATTATTTGTAAAAGATTGATAGCTAGGATCATAGTACTCTAACATAGCATGAAAGATATAGTTCTAACTATAAGTCATAGCAACTATGTTGTAACATGAAAAGGTACAAACAAAAGGTTCATGAATAACAATGCTTTGAAAGACGTTTGTTTGTTTCACATATAGAAAACATAATGAGAATGGTATTCAACTTGTCCCTCATAGTGTAGCAAAACATAAATGCATAGGACACCTTCAAAGTTCATAAGGGTGAGTAGATACAAATAATTTAAGAACAAGCAATATCAAAGTTATGAGTCAATCAATAAGTCTTGGGCAATGCACATTAAACTAAGAATGGCCACTATGCTCTCTCAATAGGTGCATAAAGATAGAAGATGGAGACTCAACATAAAAGTAAAAGAAAGGCCTTCATAGAAGGAAGCAGGGATGCAAGTCTCATAAAGAGCTTCCAAAAATTATGGTACTTATTAGCTTTCAGCTATCATTGCCCCTATCATAAGCATCTTGAAGTGATTAAGGTTAAAGTGAACAAACTATGGAGTATATGCTTGACAAAGTATAAGTTGGCAATCTCATGTCCCTTGAATACGAGGGCCACTCCACATGCTACTCAAGTTTAGTTACCGGTAAGTTCTTTTCATAGTAAGTACATGTGTATCATAAAGAACCACCAAAGAGGTACCCCTTGCACATGATACAGGAGCTATCCCATAATCAAATGTCAAGGCAAGCAGACAATGAGCATCTCAGCAATCTTCTTATTTACCATGGGAAAATGGTGCTTTTTTCTCTCTTTCCTCTTTTCTCATCCTTTTTTTTCTTTTTCTCAATCTCTATCACTTTTTTATAAGAAGAATGATTCATAGATTGCTCACTATGGTGATGTTGCAAGTTTCCACCATGATTAGGCATGGCTTAGGCTAGCGGCCTAGGTGTTTCTCTAACACACATACATAACTCCATGGACTTACAATCTCCCCTTTCATTTCACACTGACGACATCCATAAACAAAAGAGCATGATATCAACTGGGTACAATGTACAAGTGCAATGTTGAAAGCGTTCCCCATGACAACATGGTTCTGCTAATCCCAACGTATAAGTGCAAGCATATACAACATAGATGACACAATGGTTCAAGTTTATTTGGGGCAAGAAAAGTAAAGTGTGTCATCAAGTTCGTGAGAGCTTTAATCACTAATTTTCAAATAACAAGTTTAATTCGGAAGGTAGATAAAAACATGAATATACTTGGAATAGCAAATGCTAATAGGTAGGTATGGTGGACTCTTTGGAATAACTTGGTTTTATCTGGAGTTGGATGCATGAGTGGAACTCATACTTGGTATGGAGGCTAGGAAAAGACTGGGAGCGACCAACTAAGAGAGCAATAATGGCCATAATCATGCAAAGCGACAAAACATTATTAATTAAAGCATAAAGTGATATTACAAGTCGAAAACTAAATGATCATAGGGCTATGGTGCCTTGGGATAGTCTTAACATGGTGTGAGCATGCGCCAAGTCAACCCAAATAAAGCTTTAAAGGAGAATACCATAATATTATGCTTTTATATGCTAAAACAACACATGATTCTTTCAAGGCACATTAAGCAATCTCAATTGTTTGTAACAAGTCATGCTACAGCAATAATCACTAAGCATAAAGCCAAAACAATATCAAGCATGACATGATAAACTCTAAGTCACAGTCAAAAACAAACTCCTTTTATACCACTTAAGCATGAAAATTTCCTACTCTTTTCCAATCCAAATCAACTTTATTTGAAAACTAATGCATGAATGAGGGGCCCAACCAATTTTTTAAAGAAAACTAATCAAACAAAAACTCAAAACAAAAACAAAGACGCTCCAAGAACAACAGAATTATGCATGAAACAATAAAAATGAAGTGTTTGGAAGAAACCTAAATTTTTTATTGATGAAGAAGGGGATGCCTTGGGCATCCCCAAGCTTTGACGCTTGTACTTCTTGAATATTTCTTGGGGTGACAAGGGTGACATCCCCAAGCTTGAGCTTTTCTCCATTCTTCATCTTATCACATTACTCTTCCCTACACTTTAAAATTTCCTTCATACAAAACTTCACACAATCTTCATTAGCAGCATTAGTGCATTCAAAAGATAATAAACCTTTGGGTTTTAGTTTTAAAACAGCAAAACTTTAATTAAATACACAAGATACTGTATCAATTCCCTAGCTCAATTTACCAAAAAGAATCCAAACAGAAATCGATAAAGAGGCAAATGCAAATAATGGCAGAAATCTGTCAAAACAGACTAGTAGGTGAAAATGGATTTTTTCGAAGACCTTATGTTGCTCAAATCTAAAAGTGTTGAACTAACAAAAGTTGGATAACAACCTGGGGCATAAGCACAAAACATTACAGCTCAAACTAACGTAGAAAGATTTTTCACGAATTTTTACAGCGAAGCACAAAAATCTATTTCGGGACATCAACTTTCCCAAGTATTACTTCTCTCTCATTAGAGGTTACTCTTGGCACAAAAACCAAACAAAAATAATAAGGAGAGGTTATTACTGTAGAAATAACTTCCAATACTCAACAAAAGATTCCCAACAAAAGTAGGGTTATCTCCCAATAAGTGCTTTTCTTTAACGCCTTTGAGCTCGGCATAAGAATTTCGATGATGCTCACATAAGAAATATGAATTGAATTCAAAGAGAGCATCAAGAAGCAAATTCAAAACACATTTAAGTCTAACCCACTTCTTATGCATAGGAATCTTATACGCAAATAAATTCACAAATAACAAAGTGACAGGCATAGGAAGATAAAACGAGAGTAACTTCAAAACTTTCAGCAAATAGAGAGGTGTTTCAGTACCATGAAAACTTTTACAACCATATTTCCCTCTCTCATAATAATTTTCAGTAGCCTCATGAATAAACTCAACAATATAACTATCACATAAAGCATGCTTTTCATGATCTACAAACACATAATTTTTATCAAGCTAAAAAATAGTGGGATTAAAACCTTCAGACCCACTTTTAACAATTTTATAACAAGATGACTAATCAATCTCATTTTCAATAGTAGTACAATTAATATTATCAACCAATATGGGACCATCATCTAGAGCTTTATTATAAAAAATGCAAAAGAATCCATAGGAACATAACATTCATCCTCCTTTGGTAAGCATGGAGGACAATCAAATAATGTAATGGGTAAAGAGTTACTCTCATTAGAAGGTATGAATGGGTAGATCCATTCTTCCTCCTCTTGATCATCACTCCTCTCTTCTCTTTGATCCAATGAGCTTCCAGTTTCAGCAATTTGTTATTCCATAGGCTCCTGCAAGGCATTAGTCTCTTCCGTTGGTGGAGAGCATCTATTAAGATATTCAAGAATATAACCATTCTATACCTTGTAATTATCAAAGGAAAATTTAAGTATATCATAAACCTCATATTTATAAGGTGCATCATTAGTATTTTCAAGTAAATAAGCAAGTTCAAATGCACCCTTCTAAGCAATAAATTCTTCAATTTGTTCCACATCATAAAAGTCATAATTTCCATTAACATAAGAAGATATGGTAATATCATCATTATACTCACACTGAAAGGGGAGGTGTTTATACCTCCTACACCAACAAGATTTATCAAAGCAATAAGACATTATAAGTAGAGCACATGTTTCTAGCAATGGTACACAATTTATCAATTTTTCCCGTAAGAGTTTGCCTTTTTGTGACAAGCGGTGTTCTCATAATATTTTTGTTATTCCATGAACCCATCTTGCCAATAAGATCTAGTTTCAAAGAAACCCACCATTGATAGAAAGCATGATAAAGCAAGACAATAACAGATCAACAGAAATAACACTATAGCAGGAACTAAATTCTTTGTGTGTTTTTGATAAAAGAAACAAGCAAACAAAGCAAAAATAAACTAAGGAAAACAAAAAACAAAGTAAAGAGATTGGTTATGACAGACTCCCCTTGTGAAGATGTCCTTGACTCCCCGGCAATGACGCCAGAAAAAAGTCTTGCTTGCTCAATATGTAGAGCTCGTTGGGGAACCCCAAGAGGAAGGTATGATGAGCACAACAACAAGTTTTCCCTCAGTTATAAAACCAAGGTTATCGAACCAGTAGGAGCAAGGAAACACCTCCAAGGTGTTGTTTCCAACTTGGAATCCTGCACAACACAGCCACAGAACTTTGCCCCCAACTTAGAGTGAGGTTGTAAATCTCACTGGTTTTGCTGAAAACAAAGGATTAAACGTATTGTGTGGAAGATAGTAATTGCTTGTAGAAAGTAAATAGAAAATAGTAAATAGCTTTGTAGATTGATGATAAAAGAATGGACCGGGGTCCATAGTTCACTAGAGGTGATTCTCCTTAAGATAGATGACATGTTGGGTGAACAAATTACAACGGGGCAATTGACAAACATCGAGAAAGCATACATGCAAATACTAACTCTTGGAGTTGCTAGCATCTACTTGGCCAAGATAGCTACTAACAACAGAAAGCATGCAAGATCACAAATAACAAAGACATGATAGAATCAATAATCAATCTGAAATAGCATCTCAATATCCATCGAATCCTCGCAAACACAACATGCAGAATTACAAATAGATGATCTTGATCATGAACGGAGCTCACAAGATCTAAACATGGTAGCACAAAGGAGAAGAACCAACCATCTAGCTACTACATGGACCCGTAGTCCAGGGATGAACTACGCATGCATCACACCGGATGCAGGCATGGTGATGAAGAAGGCCTCCAGGGTGATCTCTCCCCTCCGGCAGGGTGCTGGGAAGAGCTTCAGATCCCTCCCGATCTAGGTATGGAGATGGCGACGGCTACAGACTGTTTCGTGGAAATTTGATTGGGTTCTTAGGGTTTCTATATCGGAGGGTTCTTATAGGTGAAAGGGGAGGCCGAGGGGGTGCTCGAGGCGGCTGCACCCCCTAGGCGCGGGCCAGGCCAGGCCGCACGGCCAGGGGGTGTGGCCCCCTCGAGGCCCTTCTCCGTCTCATTTTCTGGCTCCGTGTTCCCCTCGGTGAAATATTGACTTTGGATTTTGTCCCATCTAATTCCAAGAATATTCATTTTCTAGCTTTTCTGGAACCAAAAACAGCGGAAAACAGGCAACTGGCATTGTGGCATCTTGTTAATAGGTTATTCCCAGAAAGTGTATAAAAATACTCCAAAGTGTGGACAAAACATAAGAAAATAGATATAAAACAAGCATGGAACATCAAAAATTATAGATATGTTTGCAACGTATCATGCGCCAACAGTTAGTCGCAGGTGCTAAGGCTGCACTATCGCTGGTTCGACTGCATCGACCGGATGTGGACATCGTGTCTGCTGCCATTAGACTGCCGCCGCCACCAGAAGAGATGACTTGGAATATGGTGCCGCACTATCAGGCGTTGACTGGCCAGCTGAGGGTATTGTCGACTTCTTTGAAGAACAAATAAATGTCCTCCTTTTGCGGCCGTAGTGTTGTTTGTATCCTGCACATAGATGTATAAGTGCTATAAAATTCTTATGATTGTGGCGGGTGTGTTTGATACCCGTTAATGTGTAAAGAGCTTGCTAGCTTGTATGTTTTTCGAGTGTATAGTACTCTATAGTTCCCTTTTGTTAGCCTGTCACGTTTTTATCTCAGCACCTTGCCAACCTGTCAGGTGCGTTGTATGTGGGTTGGTGTTATCAAGGGTTCGATTGGTAGTGTGTGAGCTACTCAGGATACTATGTTTGTTCGTAGAACGACACCGTAAAGGGTGGCGCAGCCCCCGAGTGATATAATTGCAGGAAAACAAAAAAACACAAGGTTTGGGGTACTTAGCTTTATTTATTCGCAGAATAGTACGAGGTACAATGTGTGGCTAAGTAGCCTGGCTGAATAGCCTTATTTGTAAAGTAAAAAACATCTAAGGGTAGAAACAACGTAGCTGTGTGACGTTCCAGGGATTGGAGTATGTGACTCTGCTTTCTAGGTCTTTAAGGAGATAGGTGCCACCTGGGATTACTTCGGTAATCACATAAGGTCCTTCCCCAGGGGACTCGAGTTTGAGGTGCCCTTGCTACTTTAGTCGCAGGACCAGGTCTCCTTCGACGAAGGATCTAAGGTGTAGCCTTCTGTTGTGGTAGTTGCGGAGGTTCTGCTGGTAGATCGTCGATCTCTCCGTTGCAATCTCGTGTGCCTCATCGAGGAGGTCGACGGAGTCTTCGAGTGCGAGAGTTGATTCCTTCTCGATGTATGCAACTACCCGCGGGGCTTTGTAGCGCACTTCTGCGGGTAGTACCGCTTCGGCACTGTGCACCATGAAGACCGAAGTGTAGCATGTGGCTCTATTTGGAGTTATGCGTAGGCTCCAAAGTACTGACTGCAGCTCGTCTGGCCAACAACCGGTGGCTTGTTCAAGTGGCCGGAGAAGGCTTTTCTTGATTCCGCCGCAGACGAGGCTGTTGGCCTTTTCGACTTGACCGTTGGTCTGAGGGTGTGCCACCGAGGCGTAGCTAATGTCTATTCCCAAGTTTTCGCAGAATTACTGGAATTCCTTGGAGGTGAAATTCGTCCCATTATCCATGATGATGCTGTGTGGCACCCCAAAGTGGTAGACAATGGACTCGAAGAATTTGATGGCGCTAGCTCCCGATTAGTTTGTCACCGGCATGGCCTCAATCCACTTGGTGAATTTGTCGACTACGACTAGGAGGTAGACGTATCCTCCTCGTGAGGATCTTTGGAGCTTGCCGACCATGTTGAGTCCCCATTGCACAAAAGGCCAAGCCACGGGTATTGGCCTGAGCTCCACGCTAGGTGTGTGCGGTTTATCCGCGAATCGCTGGCAAGCATTGCAGCGCTGGACGATGTCCTTGGCGTTGCGCATGCCCGTTGGCCAGTAAAATCCAGCTCGTAGAGCCTTGGCAACGAGGTCGCGACTGTCGGCATGGTGCCCGCAAGTGCCTTCATGTATGTCGAGGAGGATGGCCCTTCAGTCCCCGTTGGAAACACATCGTTGAAGGACTCCTATGATGTTGCATTTGTACAGTTCGCCGTTGATGAGGGCGAATGCCTTGGATCGTCGCGCTATGTGACGCTCATCAGTCTGGTCATCTTGCAGCCTCTTGCTGAGCAGGTATGTGATGTATGGCTATGTCCAGGATGGCTCGATCATCATGACCTCCATGGGGCCTTCGACTGCTGTGTCAGACTCCATGTTGTCGATTGCCATAGGCTCGCTCGGTGGCGTATCCCCCGAGTCCTTTGTCACACTAGTTTTAGGCTCTATGGCCTTTTGCTTGATGGAGCGCTCGCAGATGCGCTCCAGAAATACACCAGGTGGCACTTTGGCGCAGGTGGAGCCAATGTTGGCGAGTATGTCCGCCTCCTCATTGCTTTCGCGGCCGACGTGTCGCAGCTCGTAGCCATCGCAGTCCCCTTTGAGTGTGTTGTAGAGGTCGCGATAAGCGATCATGTTGTCTCTTAGAGCGTCACACTCATTCATTGTTTGGTTGATCACTAACTTGGAGTCACCATAGATGACGAGTCACTTGGCGCCGCAGGCTTTTGCCACTCGCATCCCATGGATCAACGCTTCATATTCAGCTTCATTGTTGGAGGCCGCGAACTGCATTCGCAGAACATACCTCATCTTGTCGCCTTCGGGTGATGTCAGTATGACACCTGCGCCAGCTCCTTCCTTGCGCTTGGATCCGTCGAAGTGCATTGTCCATAGGTAGGACATGTCTGGCTTGTCGGGGAGCTGGTTATCCATCCAGTGCACAAGGAAGTCCGGGAGAACTTGCGATTTGATCGCGTCGCGCTTCTCGTACGTGATGTCTCATGGAGATAGTTCTATGCCCCAGAGCGCGACTCGTCTGGTGGCGTCAGGATTATTGAGTATGTGCCCTAGCGGGGCTTCGTTCACCACTATGATGTGGTGCTCCTGGAAGTAGTGGCGCAGTCGCCTGGCGGTCATGAAGACGTCGTACGCCAATTTCTAGTAGTGCGGGTACCGCTGTTTTGTTGGCGTGAGCACCTCGCTGAGGTAGTAGACTGGGCGTTGTACCCCGTGGACTTTATTTTCTTCAGCTCGCTCCACCACGAGCACGGTCCTGACCACCTAGTTGGTAGCGGAGATATATAGCAACAGTGGCTCCTTTTCATGAGGCGTCTCCAGTACTAGCGAGGTGGACAGTGGACGCTTGATGTCTTCGAATGCTTCTTGTGCTTCGTCTGTCCACTCGAACTTGTCAGCTTTGCGGAGAAGTTGGTAGAAGGGCAGCGCCTTTTCGCCCATTCGACTGATGAATCAACTAAGCGCCGCGATTCGCCCAGCCAGCTGCTGGACACCTTTTATGTTCTTCAGCTTCTCCATGGCTAGTATGGCCTTTATTTTCTTTGGGTTTGCTTCGATCCCTCTCGCAGAGATGAGATACCTGAGCAGTTGCCCAGATGGTACGCCGAAGGTGCATTTGTCCGGATTGAGCTTGATCTGGTAGCGATCGAGGTTATCAAAGGTCTCGCGGAGATTGTCGAGTAACGTGGCTTCCTCTTTGGTTTTGACGACAATGTCGTCGATGTAGACTTGGATATTGCGTCTAAGTTGGCCCTTGAGGTAGGCCTGCATACACCGCTGATAGGTGGCGCCTGCATTTTTTTAGCCCAAAGGGCATCGTGTTGTAGCAGAACACACCAAAGGGTGTCGTGAACGTTGTTTTCTCCTAGTTTTCCTCCTTCATTCGAATCTGATTGTAGCCTGAGTAGGCGTCGAGGAAGCATAGGCGCTCGCATCCTGCAGTGGAGTCGATTATTTGATTGATCTGTGGCAATGGGAAGTGATCCTTTGGGCAGTGCTTGTTCAAGGAGGTGAAGTCTACGCACATCCGGAGGATGTCCATGTCCTTTTTAGGCACAAGCACCGGATTTGCGAGCCAGGTGCTTTCCTTGATCTCGCGTATGAAGTTTGCGTCGAGGAGTCTATTGATCTCCATACCGATAGCTTTTGCTCTTGGTTCAGACAGTCGCCGTATTGTTTGCTTTACTGGCCATGCGTTTGGATTCATGTTGAGTGAGTGCTCGGCGAATTCCCTGGGAACTCCTGGCATGTCCGCTGGACACCAGGCGAAGATTTCCCAGCGCTCACAGAGGAATTTGAAGAGCGTGAGTTCCTATGCAGGACTCAAGTTGCTGGCGATGAGGGCTGTCTTGGTCGGGTCCGTTGGGTGGACCTGGACTTTCTTGGTGTGTACCGACGAGTCGAAAGATAGGTCGGGTGAACTTGGCTTGCTCAGGGGAGGCAGCCTGTTGTCTATTGACTCCTTCAACTTCGCGAGTTCCTCTTGCATGCTGAAGGACTGGGAGATTCTGTTGAATTCCCGATCGCAGCTGTCGGACCTCTCGAAGCTTCCGTTGATTGTGATGACGCCGTTTGGGCCTGTCATTTTGATCTGCAGGTAGGCGTAGTGTGGCACTGCCATGAACCCCGTGAACGCGATACGTCCGAGGATGCAGTGGTACTGCGAGGGCCAGTCGACAACTTCGAAGTCGATGCGCTCTCGTCAAAAGTTTTACAGCGTGCCGAAGATGACGTCGAGGTTGATCTTGCCTAGGGGGTACACGCCCTTCCCTGGGACGATGCCATGGAATGTCGTATCTGACACTTCCAGACATGTCAGGGGGATCCTCATTGCCCACAAGGTACTCACGAACATGAGGTTGATGTCGCTTCTGCCATCCATGAAGACGCGACTCATCTTGAATCCGCCGATCTGTGCCTCGAGAACTAGGAGACAGTGGCCCAGGTGAGGTACTTGATGCGGGTGGTCGCTCTTGTCGGGGGTGATGCAGGACTCACTGCCACTGAGGTACTTAGTGGTGGAAGGCAGAGAATTCATCGCCAGATTGACTTGGCGAGTGATCGATTTCTGCACTCGATTTGAGGGGTGGCCCTTCTGGATCATCCCCATGTTCCCCAACGGTCGGGGGTATGGTTCGCCTCCATGATTCTGGATTGGTGCAACCGCGGGAGGTATCATGCCTGGTGGTGGTGGAGGAGCTCCATGTGCCACAACTCCTAGGGCAGCTCTATAGCCTTGGTTAATCGCGTCACGATTCATCTGAGCCAGGCCCTCATGAAGCTTGAGGAATCCGCGCAGTCCTTTAGGAGGTGGCTGGACTTTTTCTTGCCGTCGTGTTTGTCGATGTAGAAGTGCATGTTGCATGGTCCGGACAGTTTGTCCTGGATGGATGTTGCGGGTGCCTCATCGCGAATGCGGTGCTGCCACACTTGCGTAGTTTTACCGATGTCGCGGTATCCATTGCTGCGGTATCCGCTGCTGCGGTTGTCGTCGTGTTTGTCGGCGTAGCCGGCTGCGACCATGTCGACCTCTTCGCGATCCTCATATCTGCGCATACGATGTTTCCCGTGGCGGTCGCGTCTACGCGCCCGAGGTCATCGTCATCGTTGGAGTAGGCACGGTTTTTCACCGAGTCCTCTCCATCGACCCACCTATTCACGATCTGCATTAGGTGGTCAATCGTGTTGGGTTTCAAGCGGCCCAGCTCCTCCCTGAGCTCTCTGCGGTGCACGCCGCCGTTGAACGCGTCGACTGCGCGATCCTCGGAGATGTCTTCTGCGGAATTCTTGATGATAGACCATCTCTGGATGTATGAGTGCAGTGACTCGCCGGACCTTTGGTGGCAGCCTCTTAAGTCTTCGATTGACGCGGGCCTTTTGTAAGTGCCCTTGAAGTTTCGCACGAAGCTGTAAACCAGCTCTTCATAGCTGTGAATGGATCTGCACGGGAGGTTGTTAAGCCACGCTCGAGTGGCACCTTGTAGCTATAGCTAGATGCATTGCATTGCCGTACTCGAGCTTCCGTGGTGCAGCCTAACAGAGGAGATGTGATCCTCCAGCCAGATCTTCGGGTCCTGCAGGCCGTCGAATTTCAGGTTCTCCGATGAGATTTTGAACCCCTTAGGCATTCGCTTTTGCCTGATGCCTCTGCTGAAGCATCTGGCTCCACAAAGCTCTATTCCGTCGTGCTCTGAATCAGTCGAACGAGGGCGCCTTGCGCGCATCTTGTCGACCTTGCGTTGTGTGATGTCATCATGCCTGTCGTAGTCGTGGTCGTGTCGCCGTGAGTGGCAACGTTGAGACAAGTTGTGGCTATCATCACTGGATGAGGGCGAGGAGTAACGTTTGGCGAGAGCTTTGCTCTTTTTGGCTCTAGCATCGGATCCTTGATGAGGGCAGCTGATGGCCTGAAATATATCGAGCTCGTTGGGGAACCCCAAGAGGAAGGTATGATGAGCACAGCATCAAGTTTTCCCTCAGTACGAAACCAAGGTTTAATCGAACCAGTAGGAGTAAGGAAACACCCCAAAGGTGTTGCTAGCTGAACGTTGGCAGGGCGCACTACCGTGCCAATAGCAACATGGAGACCTGCACAACACAACCACATAACTCTGTCCCCAACTTGCGATGAGGTTGTCAATCTCACCGGTTTTGCTGAAAACAAAGAATTAAACGTATCGAGTGGAAGAAAGTAATAGTTTGCAGAAAGTAAACACAAAGCAGTAAACAGTTGATTGTAGATTGAAAGTAAAAGAAAGGACCGGGGTCCATAGTTCACTAGAGGTGGCTCTCCTTAAGATAGATAACATGTTGGCTGAACAAATTACAGCGGGGCAAATGACAAACATCGAGAAAGCATACAAGCATATACTAATCATCTTGAATCCTTTGAGATTCGATTGGGCATTACAACATTATACATAGACCGCCATCCAACTGCATCTATGACTAATAATCCACCTTTAGGTTATCATTTGAACCCCCTCCAGTATTAAGTTGCAAGCAACGAATAATTGCATTATGAATTGCGTGTAAAGTAAACAATACAATTGTTCTATGAACAAAGGATTGTTGTTTTCTCCCTACTAGCAACAGCACATCTAGTACCTTAGAGATTTCTGTCACTTCCCAGATTACCAAAGGCATGAACCCACTATCAAGCATAAATACTAACTCTTGGAGTTGCTAGCATCTACTTGGACAAGATAGCTACTAACAACGGAAAGCATGCAAGATCACAAATAACAAAGACATGATAGAATCAATAATCAATCTGAAATAGCATCTCAATATCCATCGGATCCCCGCAAACACAAGATGCAGAATTACAAATAGATGATCTTGATCATGAACGGAGCTCACAAGATCTAAACATGATAGCACAAAGGAGGAGAACCAGCCATCTAGCTACTACATGGACCCGTAGTCCAGAGATGAACTACTCACACATCACATAGTAGGCTTGCATGGTGATGAAGAATGCCTCTAGGGTGAATTCCCCTCTCCGGTAGGGTGCCGGGAAGAGCTTCAGATCCCTCCTGATCTAGGGCTGGAGATGATAGCGGCTACAGACTCTTTCGTGGAATTTTGATAGGGTACTTAGGGTTTCCGTATCAGAGGCAACTTATAGGCGGAAGGAGAGGCCGAGGGGGTGCCTGGGGCAGCCAGACCACCCCCTGGCGCGGGCCAGGCCTGGCCGCGCGGCCAGGTGGTGTGGCCGGGCCCCAGCCCCTCTCTGTCTTGTATTTTGGCTCCAGGTGTCCCTCGGTGAAAAACTGATTTTGGCTTTTGTCATGTCCAATTCCGGGAATATTCATTTTCTGACTTTCCTAGAACCAAAAACAGCAGAAAACAGGCAACTGGCACTGTGGCTCTTGTTAATAGGTTAGTCCAAGAAATCATATGAAAAGTACTCCAAAGTGTGGACAAAACATAAGAAAGTAGATAAAACCAAGCATGGAACATCAAAAATTATGGATAGGTTTGCAACGTATCAACATCCCCAAGCTTAACTCATGTTCGTCCTCGAGTAGGTAAGTGATAAGAAGAAAGAATAATTTTTGAGGTGACATGCACCATCATAAACTTGATCAAAGTTTTTGTAAAACATTCAAAGCTAGGATCATAGTACTTTAATCATAACATGAAAGACAAAGTTCTAGCAATAAGACAAAGAAACTATGTTGCAACATGAAAAGGCACAAACAAAAGATTCATGAATAACAATGCTTTGCAAGACGTTTGTTTGTTTCACATAAAGAAAACATAGCATAGTAGCATTCAGCTTGTCCCTCATAGAGTAGCAAACATAAATGCATAGGACACCTTCAAAGTTCATAAGAGTGACTAGATACAAATAGTTTAAAACAAGCAATATCAAAGCTACGCATCAATCAACAAGTCTTGGGACAATGCACATAGAACTAAGAATGGCCACTATGCTCTCAAAGTAGGTGCATAAAGGTAGAAGGTGGAGACTCAACATAAAAGTAAAAGAAAGGCCTTCATAGAAGGAAGTAGGGATTCAAGTTTCATAAAGAGCTTCCAAAAATTATGGTACTTAATAGCTTTCAGCTCTCATTGCCCCTATCATAAGCATCTTGAAGTGATTAAGGTTAAAGTGAACAAACTATGGTGTATATGCTTGACAAAATATAAGTTGGAAATCTCATGTCCCTTGAATACGAGGGCCACTCCTCATCCTACTCAAGTTTAGTCACCGGTAAGTTCTTGTCATCGTAAGTACATGTGTATCATAGAAAACCGCCAACGGGGTACCCCTTACCCGATGATACAGAAGAATCTCCACATCAAAATGACAAGGCAAGCAGACAACGAGCATCTCAGCAATCTTCTTATTTACCATGGGAATATGGTGCTTTTTTCTCTCTTTCCTCTTTTCTCAAATCTCCTTTTTCTTTTTTTTCTCTTTTTTCTCAACATTTGTCTCTTTTTTTATAAGAAGAATGCTTCATAGACATCTCATTATGGTTACGTTGCAGGTTTCCACCATGTCAGCATGGATTAGACTAGCGGCCCAGGCGTTTCTCTAACACGCATACATAACTCAATGGACTTACAAGCTCCCCTTTTATTTCACACCGACGACATCCATAGACAAAACAGCATGATATCAACTAGGTACAAAGTACAAGTGCAATGTTGAAAGTGTTCCCCATGACAGCATGGTTCTGCTAATCCCCAACAAATAAGTGCAAGCATATACAACATGGACGACACAATGGTTCAAGTTTATTAAGGGCAAGAAAAGTAAAGTGTGCCATCAAGTTCGTGAGAGCTCTAATCACTAGTTTTCTCATAACAAGTTTAATTCGAAAGGTAGATAAAAACATGAATATACTTGGAATAGCATATGCTAGTAGGTAGATATGGTGGAATCTTTGGAATAACTTGGTTTTAGGAGTTGGATGCATGAGTGGAACTCATACTTGGTTGTGGAGGCTAGCAAAAGACTGGGAGCGATAAACTAAGAGGGCAATAATGGCCATAATCATGCAGAGCGACAAAACATCATTGATCAAAGCATAAAGTGATACTACAAGTTGAAAACTAAAGGATCTTAAAGGCTTATGGTGACTTGGGATAGTCATAACATGGTGTGAGCATGCGCCAAGTCAACCCAAATAAAGCATCAAAGGAGAATACCACAATACTTTGCTTTAATATGCTAAAACAACGCATGATTCTTCAAAGGCACATTAAGCAATCTCAATTGTTTATAACAAGTCATGCTACAACAAATAATACTAAGCATAAAGCCAAAACAATATCAAGCATGGCATGACAAAGCATAGGCCACAGTCAAAAACAAGCTCTCTTTACCACTTAAGCATGAGCTTTTCTACTCTTTTTCCAATCCAAACCAAACTATTTGAAAACCAATGCATTAAAGAGGGGATACAACCAATTTATTCAGCAAACTAAGAAAAGAAAGCAAACAAAAAACCAAAACAAAAACAAAAAAGAAGACGCTCCAAGAACAACACAACTATGCATGAAACAATAAAAATGAAGCGTTTGGAAGAAACCTGGGATTTTTATTGATGAAGAGGGGGATGCCTTGGGCATCCCCAAGCTTTGACGCTTGTACTTCTTGTATATTTCTTGGGGTGACACGCATGGCATCCCCAAGCTTGAGCTTTAGTCCATTCTTCATCTCATTACTCATTCCTTCCATACACTTGAAAATTTTCCTTTATACAAAACTTCACACAATCTTTATTAGCAATATTAGTGCACTCAAGATAATAAGTCTTTAGGTTCAGTTCCAACACCAATAAAACTTCCATTAAAACACAAGCTACTGTATCACTTCACTCAAAAAGCTCAATTCCCCAAAAGAACTCAAAAAGGAACCAACAAGAAGCAAATGCAGAAAATGGCAGAAATCTATCAAAACAAACCAGTAGGTAAAGATGAATTTTTTCGAAGACCTTCTGTTGCTCAACTCAAAAAGTGTTGATATAACGAAAGTTAGATAACAACCTGGGGCAGAAGCACAAAAATTCATGCCTCAAAAGGACATACAGAGATTTTACATGAATTTTTACGGTGAAGCACAGAAATCTGTTTCGGGGCAGCAACTTTCCCAATCATTACTTCTGTCTCATTAGAGGTTACTCTTGGCACAAAAAGCAAATAAAAAGGATAAGGAGCAGTTATTACTGAAGTAATAGCTTCCAAGACTCATCTAAAACTTTTGGGTTATCTCCCAATAAGTACTTTTCTTTAACGCCTTTAAGTTAGGCATAAGAAGCAAGAAAAAGAATCAAGTGTTCTCAAATGAAGAAGCATTAAGATTAATACCAGAAATATCTTCAACAAGGCAAGGTATCTCATCCAAATAAGTTCTAGAGGATCCTCTCTCAATGCTCTTGGGTTCACTATTTTCATCAAACGGGTTTTCGGAAACAATCCAATCAAGATTCTTTTCTATGGCTTCATGCATTGCTACTAGTTTAAAGGGTATTGGTATCTTAATTTCCTCCCCATTAGGTTCAGTTTTGCTCATCTTTTCTCGTGTACCAACAACATCTACACATGAGCCTAGCATATTGAAACGTTCAAAGACTTTTCTAGCTTCCTTGGCAACATCATAGAATTCCTTAGGCAAAGTTTCTAGAATAAAATCCCTCTTCTCAGGGTCCTCAATTTCTTTAAGTTTAAGAAACATTACTTGCATTAAGGGGCTAAGGTTAACAAACCTAGATTCCAACATGTGAATGAAAGAAGATGCAGCAATCTCATAGTTTGGAGCAAGTTCTACAAGGGATCTATCCTTAATATCCTCATGCTTACTAACATGATTAAAGAATTCTTCAATATTATCTTTTCCAATTAAAGAACCACTACCTATTGAAAGGTCTTTCAGGGTGAATTTAGGGATCAACATGGTGTGCTAAGGAAAAGGTAAAAACTATAGAAAGACTTAATTTTTTTGTATTTTTAATAAAGAAAGCAAACTTTAGAACTAATTTTTTTTGTGTTTTTGATAAAGAAACAAGCAAACAAAGAAAAAGTAAACTAAGCAAAACAAAAATAACAAAGTAAAGAGATTGGTTATGAGGGACTCCCCTTGTGAAGATGTCCTTGACTCCCCGGCAACGGTGCCAGAAAAATAGCTTGATGGCCCAAAATATATCGAGCTCGTTGGGGAACCCCAAGAGGAAGGTATAATGGGCATAGCAGCAAGTTTTCCCTCAGTACGAAACCAAGGTTTAATCAAACCAGTAGGAGCAAGGAAACACCCAAAAGGTGTTGCTAGCTGAGCCTTGGCAGGGCGCACTACCGGTGCTAGTAGCAACGTGGAGACCTGCACAACACAACCACAGAACTCTGTCCCCAACTTTTGATGAGGTTGTCAATCTCACCGATTTTGCTGAAAACAAAGGATTAAACGTATCGAGTGGAAGAAAGTAATAGTTTGCATAAAGTAAACACAAAGCAGTAAACAGTTGATTGTAGATCAAAAGTAAAAGAAAGGACCGGGTTCCATAGTTCACTAGAGGTGGCTCTCCTTAAGATAGATAACATGCTGGGTGAACAAATTACAGTAGGGCAATTGACAAACATCGAGAAAGCATACAAGCATATACTAATCATCTTGACTCCTTTGAGATTCGATTGGGCATTACAACATTATACATAGACCGCCATCCAACTGCATCTATGACTAATAATTCACCTTCAGGTTATCATCCGAACCCCCTCCAGTATTAAGTTGCAAGCAACAGATAATTGCATTATGAATTGCGTGTAAAGTAAACAATACGATTGTTCTATGAACAAAGGATTGTTGTTTTCTCCCTAGTAGCAACAACACATCTAGTACCTTAGAGATTTCTATCACTTCCCCAGATTACCAAGGCATGAACCCACTATCGAGCATAAATACTAACTCTTGGAGTTGCTAGCATCTACTTGGCCAAGATAGCTACTAACAACAGAAAGCATGCAAGATCACAAATAACAAAGACATGATAGCATCAATAATCAATCTGAAATAGCATCTCAATATCCATCGGATCCTCGCAAACACAACATGCAGAATTACAAATAGATGATCTTGATCATGAATGGAGCTCACAAGATCTAAACATGATAGCATAAAGGAGGAGAACCAGCCATCTAGCTACTACATGGACCCATAGTCCAGAGATGAACTACTCACGCATCATAACGGAGGCTTGCATGGTGATAAAGAAGGCCTCCAGGGTGAATTCCCCTCTCCGGCAGGGTGCTGGGAACAGCTTCAGATCCCTCCCGATCTAGGGATGGAGATGACGGCGGCTACAGACTCTTTCGTGGAATTTTGATCGGGTACTTAGGGTTTCCGTATCAGAGGCAATATATAGGCGGAAGGAGAGGCTGAGGGGGTTCCTGGGGCGGCCAGACCACCCCCTGGCGCGGGCCAGGCCTGGCCGCGTGGCCAGGTGGTGTGGTCGGGCCCCAGCCCCTCTCTGTCTCGTATTCTAGCTCTAGGTGTCCCTCGGTGAAAAACTAACTTTGGCTTTTGTCCCGTCCAATTCCGAGAATATTCATTTTCTGACTTTCCTGGAACCAAAAACAGGAGAAAACAGACAGCTAGCACTGTGGCTCTTATTAATAGGTTAGTCCAAGAAATCATATGAAAAGTACTCCAAAGTGTGGACAAAACATAAGAAAGTAGGTAAAACCAAGCATGGAACATCAAAAATTATGGATACTTTTGCAACGTATCAGCATCTTCGATTAGCCCCAAGCCTACGATTGTATATCAGTGCATGGCGGCTCGTGGATCCGTAGCCGGAGGCTGGTTGTTGAGGAGGTACATGGTGGCTACAGTCACCGCTACCTGCGGCGTCTTCGGGAGCACGTTGCCCCGCGTATCCACCGTCATGGACCCGAATTTGAGGACTCGTGCGACCTCTTCTCGCTCCTTGTCGGTCAGGTGGGCCAGTCGAGAGCATCTCTTGGCTGCCACATAGTCATTGCCCTTGGGGGAGGATCCTCCCATGGAAGAGAGTTGAGCCCGCCGAAGGCTCGACTCATCCGCCGCCTTTCTGCGCGCCTCGAGTTGTGCGATTACTTGTTGTTGGCGCCTGTATTCTTCCATGAGCAGCCAATTTTAACCCATCAACATGTCTTGCGATGAGTTCGGGGACAGAGGGTTACCCCGTAGAGCTTCTCGATAGTGAGCCCACTCGTTGTCATTGAGATGGATCAGCACACGCTCTCTGGTATTCTCATTTGCCATGAGGTGTGGTTCTCCTCCCGTCCCGTTGTTGATGGGTGCACCGTTGGTGGGACCATCGTTTGCGACTGGGATACCGCCATTGGTCGGACCAGTGCCGGTGCCGGTGTTTTCGCGGTTGACGTCGGTGTCTCCTGCGTTGATGATGGCGCACATGAAGTGATTGGGGAAGGTGTTGCTCCCACAACTTTTAGATCCAGAGCCGTAGGCTCCATCTTCTGTGGCCAGGTCACCCATATCGGACCCGCGACTACTGTCGCTGTTCGTGCTCCCAACTGTTGTCGGGGCGTTAAGCTCGCTGAGGGTGCCGATTGGTGGTGGAAACCACGATGCTGGAGCAATTGTAGGAGTCGTCGGCTGGCCAGGGAGGCAAAGTGGGCCCAGCTGACCGACCTGGGAGCATAAGCTCCCGATCGCCAGGCCGATTCCATTGCCCACGGACTCGAAAGCCGGGCGAGTGGCCGGCGTATGGATGGTGAAGTCGAAGGCACCGAAGAGCTGGCGAATCTCCGCTGTTGCAGAGTTGTAGATCGTGGTTGACGGGGCCAAAGAAGCCGCGACATCAACACTCCCAGTTCCCACAGAGGCGCTAATTGACGAGGGTTTAACTCGTCAATGCCTATTGTTATGGACTTGGATTTTGGAGAAGGAGGGAGCGCTGGAGGCATCAATCGGCTAGCAAACAAGCACACATGGACGCAAGTTTTACCCAGGTTCAGGCCTCGTAGAGGTCCCTACTCCTGCTTGTCTGCTCTTGAAATTATCGAGGGAATCAAAAGTTACAGGGGTGTGCAGATGCAATCTGGCGAGGTTGTGGAAACTAGGGTTGTGATTGTCCTCCTCGCCGCCCCCTCCTAGTCTTTATATAGATAGGCTAGCTCTTAGGTAGCAGGTCGAGTCGGTTACAGATTAGGGTTCGTCCCTTTAAACTTTCTATCTTAAGCTTTATCTTGTGCTGCAAGCAATCGAAGTCTCAGTGAGTCACCCGAATCCTATATTGGGCCTTGGTAAAGTCGTGGTTTTCTGCCATATCCGGACCGTACATGCAAAATTCGAGTACCTGTAAGGTATGCCCACGTCAGTTTTATTCTCAAAAATGGAGTTCAGTTGTCTAAATTCGAGTCCAAGGCCCAAACGAGCATTTTTATTGGCTATGCCTCAGACTCTCGCGCTTATAGAATATATAACAAGTCTAATGAGTGGGTTGAAGAAACTTGTAATGTGAGGTTCGACGAGAATGATGGCTCTCTTGTAGGGCAAGTTGATGTTTATGATGTATGCGATGAAGTTTCTCCTTAATCCATAAGAAGAATGGGTGTGAGATTTTTCTGCCCCGATGAGGAACCCCTTGTGGTGGAAGGAGAAAGAGAATGCTCTATTTAAGTGGAGCCTTCACTTTCACAAGATCATTCTACACGGGAAGGCGAGAATCTGTGCGCGCATTGACGGCAAGGGGCTATTAAACCGGACCAACGCTCGTCGGTGACGCACTCTCCACCCTCAACCATAGCCAAGTAAGTTCCACCACCGCCACCACTGGCGGAGCTATGCAGGGGCCGAACCGGGCCATGGCCCGCCCAGGTTTTTTGTCAAAAAAAAAATTAGGTACTAGTAATTAAAAGCCCAGCCCACAAAAATGTCCAATCTTGCTCGTCATTGTTCTTTCTCGACTAGAAAACACAGGAGAGAGACACGCGCAGGCACGCGGCCATGGAGATGCGGCGACTCTGCTTTACTGCTCGCTAGTTCAGGAATTGACAGCGGAGGTGGAGGCGTTTAGCAGCAGCCACACATTGCTGCCGGCAGCCGGACTGCCGGAGCCCGGAGGTCGCCGGTCGCCATAGCTCGCAAGCAAAGCTGCAAAGGCAGGGATCTGCTAGACTGCTACGTACGAGCCTAGATGCGGAAGCAGATGACGGCGATACCAGCTACAAATACCTAGGTATTTTCTCTACTCGTCCCCAATTTCTCTATTTAGGTATTTTCTTTTCTTTCTCCAAATCCCTACTTAGCAATTTGTGAATCTGATACTGGATTGGACTGTTTCGGTGTTTCAATTGATTTCAATTTTACAAATTACAGAGTCATGGGGAAGGTCACTCAGAAAAGAATTGATTTTGTGCTGAAAAGAAAACGAGATGACATAATTGAAGTTGAAGAAGATCCTCAGGAACCAGCAACTAATCCTTTGCCCTTGCTTGAATTGGAACAACACCAACACATCCATGACAAAGCACAATCAAATGAACCTGTTACTTTTCAAGGTATCGAGTTCTTGCAACGAGACCCTGGATTGCGTCCTCAAATTTGGCAATATCCGCCGGAGCAAAGAGATATTGTGAGGAGAGCATATTTGATGTTAGGTCCTATGCAACCTCATCTTCAAAATTATAGGCCATCCGGTGAACAAGGGCATCGACGCCGCTTCCAGTATAGTTGGTTTGGTCTTTTTCCATCCTGGTTGGAGTACTCGGAGGACAAGCATTGTGCATATTGTCTATTTTGCTTTGTGTCCAGCAACAAGGAGAACACACGAGGCGGTTCTCATGTCTTCGTGGTGGATGGATTTAATAGTTGGAAGAGGGTTAATTGTGGGAAACATTGTGCATTTCTAACTCACATTGGTTCCGGACCATGCTCTCCACACAACAATGCAGCCACGAATTGTCGCAACTTGATGCATCAACCATCCCACATAGAAAATGTTATAGCAGTGAAGGACAAGGAGAAGGTGGAAAGAAACCGTTTGCGGCTACGAGTCTCAATTGCCACCGTCAAATGGCTTGCATTTCAAGCTTGTGCTTTTAGAGGGCATGATGAGAGACCTCAATCGAAGAACAAAGGAAACTTTCTGGAAATGATAGACCTTCTTGCTGAATTCAACCCTGAGATTGCCAAAGTTGTGGCAGGGAATGCTCCATACAATTCAAAATACACATCACCTGAGATTCAAAAGGAGCTCCTGGGTATGTTTGCATTGAAAATTAGGAAGCATATCCGTGATGAAATTGGGGATTCTAAGTTCTCTATTCTAGTAGATGAAACATGTGATGTATCAAAGAGAGAGCAAATGGCGTTGGTTCTCAGATTTGTTGATAAAGGTGGTATTTTGCAAGAGAGATTCTTTGACTTGATACATGTGGCAAACACAAGGTCTTTGACACTCAAACATGAATTGAGCTTTGCTTTATCAAACTATGGTTTTGATATTCAAAACCTTCGAGGACAAGGGTACGATGGGGCTAGCAACATGAGAGGTGAGTTGAATGGATTGCAAGCTCTTTTTCTCCAGGAATGTCCATATGCTTATTATGTTCATTGTTATGCCCATCGATTGCAACTTGCTCTAGTTGATGCATCTAAAGAAGTGGTTTCTATTTCCCAATTCTTTCAAAAGTTGATATTTGTCATAAATACTGTCGACTCCTCTTCAAAGCGCCATGATGAGCTTCATCACGCCCAAGTAGTTGAACTAGAAAATGGAATATCTAATGCTAGCATTGAGACAGGTCAAGGGGCAAATCAGATCCGTTCACTTAAGAGACCGGGAGACACAAGGTGGGGTTCTCATTTTGCTGCAGTTTACAGCCTTATGAAGATGTTTGGTGTCGTTTATTCTAGTATCCAAGATATGGCTGCCGATGGATCACTGGGTAGTATTCGTGCAGATGCGGACACTTCTTTCAGCTACTTGTCATCCTTTGAGTTCATATTTAACCTATGTTTGACAAAGGAAATATTTGAGATAACTGAAGTGCTTGGCCAAGCTGTCCAAAAGAAGTCACAAGATATTGTAAATGCAGTCCGTTTAGTGTCTTCAACAAAAGACTGTCTTCAGCAACTCAGATCAGACGATGGCTACCAAGTATTTATTGACAAGGTTATTGAATTTTGCGTGAACCACTCCATTGACATTCCTGACTTCGAGGACACATACATCCTGCGAGGTGGTCGTGCCCGTCATCAGCCTGATCAGCTCACGAAGGAGCATTATTTTCGAGTGGAGATTTTTCGTGCAACACTGGACACTCAACTATTTGAATTAAATCGAAGGTTCAACGAGAAGGTAATGGATCTTCTATTCACTAGTGCCACCTTGATTCCTAGAAACAAATTCAAAGGATTCAAAGCTAGTGATATATGTGACATGGTGAAAAAGTATTATCCTGCAGATTTCCCCCAAGATGTTTATGCATTACAACAACAACTAAAACATTTTGTTGTGGATGCATCTAAAGATGAAGAGTTAAAAAATATATCAACCTTAATTGATCTTTGTCGGTGCCTTGTGGAGACAGGAAGACATACTATGTACAATCTGATTGATAGGTTGCTTCGTTTGCTCATTACTCTTCCGGTTTCTACGGCAAGTGCTGAACGTGCATTTTCTAGTATGAAGATCATTAAGACAAGGTTGCGCAATAAGATGGAGGATGATTTTCTTGCCAATAATCTGTTAGTTAACATAGAAGGTGATATTCTGGAGACATACAGCTATGAGGATGTCATCACAGACTTTGGAAGCAAAAAGGGTCGAAAAGCTGACTTGTAATATACAGTATGTATGCCTGAACATCTATGATCTAGCTCCTTAGGTAGCATCTTTTGGTATAGCTCTTTTGTAAGTAATGCTGATATGTAACCAATGACCATAACAATATTTGAGTAATTATATATGTCCCGTGAAGTGGTATGATTGAGAACAGAAAATTTGTGGTCTTTTCTAGCTTGGCCCGCCCATAAATTGCTTCGTAGCTCCGCCACTGACCGCCACTACCGATAATGAAGGCGCCGGTCTGCCTCCTCCCCGCAGTTGCCGACGTGGGTGACACCGCTACCGCCACCGCCTCGGCCAGAGTGGCTAGCGTGGCGTGGGTAGGTGATCAACCCGCCACCATCGGCGGTGCCGCCCCATAACCTCTGGGCAAGCCAAGGGCCCTAGCTAGGGCAACCTTTTTCCTTTTTTATTTCCAACGTAAATTATCTATGAATGTATGTAAATTTTGAGCAAATTAGCATGCTTTTATATTTAGTTTGAATTTCAAATACATATTGTATCCACGGCCAACAGGTCAAAGCGTACTGGTTGAGTTGTGCCGCTGGTCGACGCGATAGGGATCGCGACCCAAATTTCTCCGGACCGATCCACCCAGACTAATCGGTTTTGCGTCGTCGATTTGGGTCGTTCGCGCTGGAGATGCCACGAGGGGGCGCACGTATGCATGTTGAAAGGCTGGAGATGCCACGAGGGGGCGCATGTATGCATGTTGAAATAAAAAAAGACGTGTGATAGCAGTGCCATGCTTATGTGTCCACAGCGATAAACCACTGCTCGAACGATCGAAAAACCAGCGATACAACATGTTTCCTGCTATTCACGGAAACGACGGAAAAGACCCGGGTATGGGGCTACAACCTACGACAGCGTATGCCAAAGCCGGCTCAGGGTTGCTCCTACATATAGACAGCCCTAGCTAGCCCAAGGTACGTGGTGACACTGCATACATCCTTTCCGGCTTTCGGGACGCGAAGCCCCGCCGCGGGGGACACTGCATGGGAGATCGATCGTCCGGTCCCCGGGCTGTAGCAGCTGGGATCTCGACACTCGGCCGGAAGCTATAACTAGGCAGGAATACCCGCACCGTATATAGTAGTACTTGTCTCCCGGGGACCGATACGAGGTTCTCTCGCCGCCCCGACCAAACCCTCGGTCCCCGACGCCCATGCGCGCGTGCGTAAGTACGTGCGCCCAGCTCTACATCGTTCTACCGCAACAAACCTGATCTCTCGTCTCGTCTCGCTACGACGACCCCGTGCGTCCCATCTCGATCTTGCCCGCCAAGTACCGGAGCCAGCCACAGTGCGTGCGTGCGTACGTAAGCGCGCAGAGACAACTTAGTTACAGAGGAAACACACGCGCGCGCGCGCGCACGCACGTTATTAGATTGACAAAAACCGGCAACAGTGGCGATGGCTGGCTGCGCACAGTGCGTTGCGCACGCACGCACGTACGGGGCGGCGACCGCTAGATTGTCCCTACGCGCGCCCCGTCGCCAGAGATGGTCCTCCATTTTAGCCTGACGGGATCGGCGTCTTGGGTCAAGATCAGCGGATGGATCGATTCGGTGAATGAACGACAGCCATTAATTCGCAATCATGCATCCATCCATCCATCCGCAACAGTGGTACAGCACGATGCCGGGCTGCCGGAGACCATGCATGTAGACATCGTCGGTTCCTGCCTCGTTAATACTACTACTACTCCAGTTCACATCATCATGTAATAATCCGTGGTTTATTGCCAGGTTTAACCTGCGCGGCCGGCCGGCAGCCGCGAGTGGAGACCCCCCCCTCCGCTGGTTGGCTAATCGCGTCGTCGTCGTCTTGCAGCTTTCGCAGATGCTCGAGTAGCTTTCAGCCAAGCGCTTGTCTTCTGAGCTCGATCTGGTCTCTCAGTCTCACACAGCCGAACATGCCGGGAAATAATATGGAGTAGTAGTAGTAGTAGTTAAAATTGAACAGCAAAGGGCATATTATAATTTGTCCTGCAAAACTGAACTTTTTCTTTCCCTTTGTGAAAAAGCCAAGAAAAAAAGATGCTTGCTTGTCCCTAGCTCCTGTGTCCTGCATGTACTGTGTCAGGGCCACTTGCCCCGACGACGGAATGACCGAAATATTTCCACCCGGCCGGCCGCTTCGCTAGTTTTGTGGGGGATCCGAGCTGCACCAGAAATGGCCCGCCGATTTTTTGCCCGATTTAGCTACTGTTGGCCGGCCGGCCGGGGCAGCCGCTGATGCATGAGTGCTGAGTGCTGGGTGCTGGCTAGCCTGGTACAGTGCCAACGCTGCACTCGCAGCAGGCGCTTGGTTCGTTTCCCTCACATGGAGTACTGGAGCGACACACACTTGCCGCTGCCACGGTAGCAACGGACGCACGTACGTACTACCACGCACCATCGCTGCGTCTGCGTCTGCGTCTGCGTGCATGGATGGCAGTGGCAGCAGATGACGCAGACCAGTGCAGGCGCAGAGGAGGCAGGCGCAGGCGCATGCACTCGCAATTGTGTCATCGATCTCGCCCGCAGCTACCCACTTCAGTTCACTTGTGTCATCGATCTCGCCTAGTCTTCTCAACCTGCCCCCATCTTCTGCACAACAACAACACTTGTTCAGGACAAAAGATTATATGTAATCATTCACTACGTTGCTAGGTCGCTCCCGGCCGGATCGATCCGGTGATCTGTGCCCTCATCCTTTTGACGGTATATATCTTGAACGGATTTAATTTTGCAGTAGAATTCAAGAATACTCACCGAATTTCCTGGTTAACGTATGGCATTATGAGCAAAGTCCGATATTGATCACCTATTCATTCATCTTATTTCTGGATCCGAGGGAGTATTATCTAACTCATCTAAGCTAGTCTCTAGTGGCCTATAGCCACGAGGTTTTGATTCAAGGTGTCTATGGGACTGCAACTTTTGACGGTGTCATACCCCTGGCACAAAGGATAATGATGGGATGATACTTGACATTTTATGTGATGTTATGTTGCTATATGTACTCTCTCCGTTTCAAAATATAAGATGTTTTATCTTTGTTAAGAAAATATATCTAGACTTCTTTTTGTGTCTAGGTTTACTCATATTTGAAATGAACCTACACACTAAAATAAGTCTAGATTTATTTTCTTCACAAAGCTAAATCATCTTATATTTTGAAAATGGAGGGAGCATATGAAATGTCTGTGCCACGTGTGAGTACTGAAAAAAATAAACTCTGAGTCTCTGACTTCACCGAATAATTGGGTAGCATTCGAAACATAGTAAGCTCATCTCTTCTTGTCCTTTTTTTTTGTCATAGCAAATGAGAAAAGATTAAAGAAAATGAACTTCTAACTTAATATGTGTTAGAAGATCCTCATCTTCTCTATATTTCGTACGGAAATATGTTTTTATTTTTTTCCAATGCTTCTTTTAGAAACATGCATGAAGTGCAATAGTGCACCGTACACTTGCACAGTTGCTCAAACAATGCCTACCGAAAATTGGGCTCACGGAGTTTTTATTTTCTACTGATGTCATATTTTTGTATGTCCACTCTGAGAAGACTATGATTTCAAACATTAGCAAGTGATAATCAGCAGAATTGAATGTATCGACGTAAATGTAATCGTCTGGCCATTTGAATTGCAAAAACATCTACCATTGCACCAGATCGGAGAGGGTACCTTCCATATATGCACAAGTTAACTGCTAACACGTGTGTCTTTTGGTCGCTGGCGAATCAAAGGTAACTATTCTCCCAAATAATCCCTAAACTGCAACCCCCTAAATAAAGGATTTCTTCCTGAATTTCTATTGACGGGAGACAAAAGCCAGACCACCTGACTATTTCATCTTGCCAAGTACTATTTGTTGTTTATTGAATTGCTATATTTTTTGCAACAACAAAAATCCTATTCTAGTGACTATAATAGTGTGAGGTTTTATTTCGATATTTATGTTGCTCTTTTAGTAAAAATGATGTCATAAAAAAATTAAGCGTGCACACCCACAACAAAATTCCCGGCTCCGCTAATCATGGTAGTTGGAGCATCTCCACGGAGAGACCCATTTCGGATACCAAAACGGTTTTGGTCTGTTTGGGTGACTAGGAGGGCATAAATGGACGTATTGTCCTTTCCTGTCCGCGTGTGCCCCCAACGTGTTATGTAGTACAACCACATGTTAGATGGGCTCTGGCTTGGTTGACTAGCTTGTAGTAACCTACTTAAGGACCATCCTCGGTATGAAACTTTGTGTCTATTTTGGAGCGGGTGTACCTGAAAATAAAAAGTTAGCCACTTGGACCTCGGCATGACCTTCGGGTTGTGCCATGTGGGGAAAGTGTACACGCTATAAAGAGTAAAAAAAACTAATCGATTAGTCGTGCCCACTGTTACGGGCGGAACTGAGTAACTTAACTTGAACATGTCTCTTCTCAACTTTGTTTCCAAACCCAAACCCTTTTTGATAAAACCTACGTCTATGTGTGATTCTTAAGAACCCTGTGTATTTGTGTGAATCATAGTGTGGTCTTTGGGGAAAGGCTCTATGTTCGTGTGCCGTTCATAGTTGTGTTCAACTAGGCTAGTCTGGTCTGTGTGACCTGCTAGTCCTATACTACTTATAAAAATGTTTATGAAACGTAGGATGAGTTAGACTTTTGAAAACTCAAATATGGTTTTACTACTAAACCTTGTTTTGTGCAAACTGTAAACCTATAAATCCTCTTGACAATCTCAAGCATGTACCAATAGACTTACTCTTGCATTGTGGTGTAACTTGCCAATACACTGAATGTATTGATCATTAGTGGATACAACCTATCATGTTGCAGGTTTGCTTATTATCTATAGAGGATATTTGTGAAGGATATTGACGCCTAGGACATGACACTCTAGTCGATTGCCTATGGCAGATTTACTGGATTCGCCACTTCATTTTATTCGTTCTTCCTCTCTCCACTTTGGCTTATGGGCATTCATGTAAGAACTATGTATTCAGTATTGATATGTTGTAATAATGATAGGATTGTGGTATTCATCTCATGAATGTGCGTACTAGCAAATCCTTGGGACTAGTACAGTGGTTGCACATAGACTTTGGATCCTACAAATTTTGGGTTGTCACAGGGCCCAGGGCTGGCGCCCCATCCCTTCTGTATGTTTCCTGATCTCCCATAATGGGAGACCATATCCTTCCTTGTTTAGGAGATCCCAACTTGACAGTCAAGTAAGACCGATTCTTTCCCAATTTAAAAGATCTGATTGATACTTTCCATAAATAGAGATTTGATTGAATACCTTCCCGATTATGCAATGCACTAAATAAGGAAGGGTGAGGTGGCACCACATGGCACCATGAGCCAGCCCTGGGAGGGCTGGGCGCTGGCCATGGGTGGGCCCAAGTGTCCCAGGCACCACCCCCATGGTGGACATGCCCCCTCTTATCCACTTTGACCACTAGAACCCCTTCCAACACTCTATTTCACTTCCGGTTTCGCTAACATGAACCCGGTACCTCAATCCTATATATATATTCTGAAACCTTTCCGAAAGCTCTCCGACATATTCACCATCTTGGAATGATTACGATAAACCTTAGAATCATAACCAACAACTTCGGAACAACTTTCCTGAATTAGGTTATGCCACGAGAACTATTATGATTCCTCTTTGAAGTGTCTCAATGAATCTTGGAACTATTTCGGTTTGTCTGGATACCATTCCGGACATCTCTCTCAACTACCTACCATGTAGGTTACAATCAGAACTTGATAATTTGACCTGAAGCATGTGATCCATTCGGGTTCGGTAGTAAGTAGACATGATACTGAAGACCATCGTATCAACAACCAAAAATGGAGCCTGTACGCCCATGATGGTTCCCACTTCACTATGTGAAGATCGCATCAAGTGAAACCGTTCATTATACATAAACTAATCCCTTTGCTTCGTGGTATTCGTGTTGGGTCCGCAGCATAGAAAACAAAAAATTTCCTACGGTGTGAACTACATGCCAAGATCTATCTACTAGGTACAAAGCAAACGGGTGGACATACATCCATAGAGAACTTACTCTCGAAGACAACGAGCTTTGTTAACGAGTAGGAACTCGTGGTTGATGTAGTCGTACACTTGCCGATCTCAAGATCGTGAGGAAGTCCGAGCGCCGCAACTCAGCAGCGCATCCGCACTCGCACACACGTTCAAGCCACCGGACAACCTCCACCTCCTCGCTCCAGCGATCCAGCGGAAACAGCAACTCCTTCAGACGAAATGCCACCGGGAACATGTATCTCGCTAATCCGAGACCATGGGGGAATAATTCTAGAGGGGGAGAGAGATCCTTCGCAAGGAGGTGTGAGGACGAAGGAGGGAATGGGTGACCTTTTATAGGAGGAGGGGGGGTGCCCCCTCTCTCCATGGCCGGCGCATGGGGGGGTGACCCCTCACCCCCCATTCATGTGGTGGTAACTCCTCCACATTAAAATGCCTCTTCACATTCCCTTTTAAAGTCTCCACTTTAAATGCATTAAGTTTCTCCAAATTTAATGCTCTCTCATTTAATAAAACTCTTTTATTAAATTTATTCAGAATTTTTTTAATTACTTTAATTAACAAACATTCACATATAGCCCCTTGCAATATTTCAATATCACATGCAGAACCACCTTCTGCAATTTCACCCGAAACAATTTCCGGTTTCTATTGAAACAATTCCTGCGCTTTGCAATTCTTTCGTCTGAAACATATGTGCTCCAAAATGGTGTCCGGTAACTCTTAAGTGTGCCACCCTACGGTTCGCGAATAATGCAGACATGATCGAGACCCTTCTCCGATCAATAATCAGTAGCGGGACCTGGAGATCCGTACTGACTCCTACACATTCAACGATGACTCCTGTGATCGTGAGAACCTTTAACGCTTGTAACTAAATCCCTTTGTCTCTCGATATATTACATGTCCGAGATTCGATCATCGGTATCTTCATACCTAGTTTGATCTCGTTATCGACATGCACTCTTTTCTCGTTCCCGTGATATAACATTTTAGTGATCACATCACTTGCTTGCAAGCTATCCTAATGTGATATCACCGAGAGGGCCTAGAGTATATCTATCCGTCATTTGGATTGACAAATTTCACTCTTGATCCATGAGCCTCAACATAACACCTTTGTAGCACTAAACCCATCTTTATAGTCACCCTGTTACAGTGTGACGTTTGATGTTATCAAGATACTCTTCCGGTGTTAGCAATTAACATGATCTCATGGTCTAAGGATAAAGATTACTTCGTATGATGTTATGGCAATATAAACACAATGACTTGATCGTAATGCTATACTTTGGATGAATGTTCATCACATCATTCCACCAATGGTGTGACCTTGTTATTAACAACATCCAATGTCCATGATCAGGAAACCTTGATCATCTTGTTAATCAACAAGCTAGTCTATAAGAGAGGCATGACTAGGAACCCTTTTTGTTTATTAAACACACATGTATTGATGTTTTCTATTAATACAATTATAGCATGTAAAATAAACATCTATCATATACAAGGAATACATAATAACAACTTTATTATTGTCTCTCAGGGCATATTTCCTTCAGTCTCCCACTTGCACTAGAGACAATAATCTAGTTCACATAGTGATAAATCTAACACCCATGGAGTTCTGGTGTTGATCATGTTTTTCCCTAGGTAGTACTTTGGTCAACGGATCTGCTACATTCAGGTCCGTGTGGACTTTACAAATCTTTATATCTCCATCCTTGACATGTTCGCGGATGGAGTGAAACCGGCGCTTAATATGCTTGGAATTCTTGTGAGACCTTGGTTCCTTGTCGTTGGCTATGGCTCCATTGTTGTCACAATAGATCACCATCGGGTCCAACGCACTGGGAACCACACCCAGTTCCGTAATGAACTCTTTCATCCAAACTGCTTCCTGCGCCGCTTCTGAAGCAGCAACATATTCCGCCTCCGTTGTTGATCTAGCCACCACAGGTTGTTTGGAGCTCCTCCAACTAACTGCTGCTCCGTTCAAGAGAAATACGTATCCGGATTGAGACTTAGAGTCATCCGGATTAGTGTCAAAGCTAGCATCGACATAACACTTAGCGACTAACTCTTCTTCACCTCCGTATATAAGAAACATATCCTTAGTTCTTCTCAAGTACTTAAGGATATTCTTGACCGCTATCCAGTGTTCCGAACCTAGATCAGATTGGTACCTACTAGTCAAACTAATAGCATGTGCCACACCTGGTCTTGTACATAGCATGGCATACATTATAGAGCCTATGGATGAGGCATAGGGGATCCTATCCATCATCTCTCTTTCTTCCGCCGTAGCCAGACTTTGAGTCTTACTCAATGTTTTGCCTTGCAACATAGGTAAGAACCCCTTCTTACTTATGTCCATATTAAACTTCTTTAATATCTTATCAAGGTATGTAATCTGCGATAGCCCAATTAGGTGTCTTGATCTATCTCTATAGATTTTAATGCCTAATATATATGAAGCTTCACCAAGGTCTTTCATCAAAAATTTGCTGTTTAGATAACTTTTAACACTGTTTAAAAGATCTAAATCATTTCCAATCAATAATATGTCATCCACATATAATACCAGAAATGCCACATTGCTCCCACTCACTTTCTTGTAAATACAAGCCTCTCCATAAGTTTGGACAAATCCAAACTCTTTGATCACCTCATCAAAGCGGAGATTCCAACTTCGTGATGCTTGCTTCAGTCCATAGATGGATCACTGAAGTTTGCACACCTTATTAGCATCCTTAGGATCGATAAAACCCTTAGGTTGTATCATATACAACTCTTCTTCAATCTTACCATTGAGGAACGCAGTTTTGACATCCATCTGCCATATTTCATAATCGAAATATGCAGCAATTGCTAACATAATCCTAACCAACTTAAGTATAGCTACGGGAGAGAATGTCTCATCGTAGTCAACTCGTTGAATTTATCGAAACCCCTTTGTGACAAGTCGAGCCTTATAGATGGTCACATTACCATCAGCATCAGTTTTCCTTTTGAAAATCCATTTATTCTCAACGGCCTTTCGGTCGTGAGGTAAGTCCACCAAGTTCCAAACTTGGTTCTCATACATGGATTCCATCTCGGATTTCATGGCTTCTAGCCATTTGTTGGAATCCGGGCTCATCATCGCTTCTTCATATGTCGCAGGGTCATCCATTTCATCAATCATGAAATTCATAATAGGATTGCCGTACAGTTCAGGAGCTGCACGTGTCCTGCTTGACCTGCGAGGTTCGGTAGTGTCCTCTTTCGGAGTTTCATGATCAATATCATTAGCTCTCTCTTCATTAGGTGAATTCAACTCCGAAACAACTTCTGGAGCTGCGCTACTCGCCATTTCATGAAGAGAAGGTTCAATAACCTCTTCGAGTTCTACCTTCCTACTACTCACACCTTTCGCGAGAAACTCCTTCTCAAGAAAGGATCCATTCTTGGCAACAAAGACCTTGCCCTCGGATCTGTGATAGAAGGTATACCCAATCGTTTCCTTAGGGTATCCTATGAAGACGCATTTTTCCGCTGTGGGTTCGAGTTTATCCGGTTGAAGTTTCTTCACATAAACATCGCATCCCCAAACTTTAAGAAATGATAGTTTAGGTTTGTTTCCAAACCATAATTCATACGGTGTCTTTTCAACGGATTTATATGGTGCCCTATTTAAAGTGAATGTAGCGGTTTCCAGTGCACAACTCCAAAATGACAGTGGCAAGTCAGTCAGAGACATCATAGATCGAACCATATCCAATAAAGTACGATTACGACGTTCTGACACACCATTACGTTGTGGTGTTCCGGCAGGCGTGAGTTGTGAAACTATTCCACAGTCTTTCATATGTGTGCTAAACTCGTAACTAAGATACTCTCCTCCACGGTCGGACCGCAGAAATTTGATCTTTCTGTTACGATGATTTTCCACTTCATTCTGAAATTCTTTGAACTTTTCAAAAGTTTCAAACTTGTGTTTCATCAAATAGATATACCCGTATCTACTCAAATCATTCGTGAAAGTAAAAAATAACGATATCCACCTCGCGCCGACACACTCATTGGTCCACACACATCAATATGTATGATTTCCAATAGATCTGTCGCCCGTTCCATTGAACCGGAAAACGGCGTTCTAGTCATCTTGCCCATAAGGCATGGCTCACATGTATCAAATGATCCAAAATCAAGTGATTCCAAAAGTCCATCAGAATGGAGTTTCTTCATGCGTTTAACGCCAATATGACCTAGACGGCAGTGCCACATATATGTAGATATATCATTATCAAGTTTAATCCTTTTAGCATCAACATTATGAATATGCGTAATACTGCTATCGAGATCCAACAGAAATAAACCATTCAACATAGGTGCATGACCATAAAAGATATTATTCATATAAATCGAACAACCATTGTTTTGAGACTTAAATGAATAACCACTTTGCATCAAACATGATCCGGATACAATGTTCATGCTCAGTGCAGTCACCAAATAACAATTATTTAGGTTTATAACTAATCCTGATGGCATATGGAGAGGCAGCATTCCGACGGCGATCACATCAACTCTTGATCCATTGCCGACCCGCATCGAGACCTCATCCCTTGCTAGTTGTCGCTTGTTCCGTAGTCCTTGAACCGAGTTACATATATTAGCAACTGATCCGGTATCAAATACCCAGGTGCTACTGCGAGTACTAGTCAAGTACACATCAATACATGTATATCACATATACCTTTGTTTGCCTTGCCAGACTTCTTGTCCGCCAAATACTTGGGGCAGTTGCGCTTCCAATGGCCAGTCCCCTTGCAATAGTAGCACTCGGTGTCATACTTAGGGCCAGCTCGTGGTTTCTTTTCAGGCGTGGCAACAGACTTGCCACCCTTCTTTCCCTTGTGCTTGCCTTTCTTGTCCTTCTTGAAACCGGTGGTCCTATTGATCATAAACACTTGATGTTCTTTCCTAATCTCCACTTCTGCAGTCTTAAGCATTGACAGAAGCTCGGGAAGAGACTTCTTCATGCCCTGCATATTATAGTTCATCATGAAGCTCTTGTAGCTAGGTGGCAGAGATTGGAGAACACGATGTATACCTAAATCAATGGGAATCGTTATTCCCAAGGACACAAGCTTATCGGCGTACCCAGACATTTTGAGTACGTGCTCACTAACGGAGTTGTTTTCCTCCATCATGCAGCTAAAGAACTTTTCTGTAGCATTATAACTCTCTACGGCAACATGGGTATCAAAAATCATTTTCAATTCTCCCATGGTATCAAAGGCATTGCCATTTTCGAAGTTCTGGCTCTAGCCCATACAGTATGCCGCAATGAACTAAGTTGTGGTCCTCCTGACGAGTTATATAAACGTTCTTTTCCTCGTCAGGGGCATCAGGAGCTGGTGGGGGGCCTAGCAGCGCATCTAGCACATATTGCTTTTGTGCAGCAGTGAGGAGAATCCTCAAATTCATAGCCCAGTTGGTGAAGTTGCTACCATTCGCAACAAGTTTCTCTTTCTCCATGAACACATTGAAATTAAAAGCAGGTGGTGCCATCTACAACAGAATTTGTAAAGTATATTTAGACTAAGTTTATGATAGATTGAGTTCAACTAATCCAAATTACTAATGAACTCCCACTCAAAAACGACATCCCTCATGTCCTTTTGGTGATTACATGAACCAAATCCACTACACCAAGTCCGATCATCACGTGAGTCGGTGTAGCTTCAAAGGCGAGCATCTATATGGGCATCATATCAACTATATGACTCATGCTTAACCTTTCAGTCCGTGTTCCGAGGCCATGTCTGTACATGCTAGGCTCGTCAAGTAAGAACCTTAGTATTTGCGTGTGTAAAACTGTCTTACACCCGTTGTATGAAAGCGTAGAGTTGAAAACACCCGATCATCACGTGATGCCTCAAAACACGATCCACAAAACGGTGCATACTTGAGGAAGAACACATTTTATCTTGATATCTAAATGAGGGATCATCTTATAATGCTACCAAACGCGCCAAACTAGCAATATAAGATGCTAACATCTAATGTGTGAAGTGAGATGATATGGTCCATGCATTTGATCTCTATCATTTGCATCGTGGTATGATCTTTATCATTCCTTTGTGTGTAAGGCCAAGGTCTATGGAACCTACACATTAAGTGAGTTGTAAGAGTATCTATTATACATCTACTTACAACAATACCATATCAAAACACTAGCCCAGCAACGATCTAAACTAGACGCCTTTAATTTATCAATTGCAAGTTTTATGTGGCTTAGGGCTTTCGGAGATAGAACCTATCTAACCTACGAACATGAACCACAACGAGGATAACTAAGTTATTAGCAACTCGTTGTAAATCAGATATTGACTATAGTAGGAGAGACAGACACCCGCCAGCCACTTATGCAAAACAAGTTGCATGTCAGTCGTGGAACCGGTCTCATGTACGATGACATGTAAGGTTGGTCCGGGCCGCTTCATCCCACTATGCCACCAATATCCAAAGTACATAGAAGATGCAATAACATGATCATCATCGCCCACGTATAAACATATGTGTACTACCCGTGCAAAGCACCTACGCATAGATCAGGCTCTGATACCACAGTTGGGTCCGCAGCATAGAAAACAAAATTTTTCCTACGGTGTGAACTACACGCCAAGATCTATCTACTAGGTACAAAGCAAACGGGTGGACATACATCCATAGAGAACTTACCCTCGAAGACAACGAGCTTTGTTAACGAGTAGGAACTCGTGGTTGATGTAGTCGTACACTTGCCGATCTCAAGATCGTGAGGAAGTCCAAGCGCCGCAACTCAGCAGCGCATCCGCACTCGCACACACGTTCCAGCCACCGGACAACCTCCACCTCCTCGCTCCAGCGATCCAGCGGAAACAGTAACTCCTTCCAGACGAAATGCCACCGGGAACATGTATCTCGCTAATCCGAGACCATGGGGGAATAATTCTAGAGGGGGAGAGAGATCCTTCACAAGGAGGTGTGAGGATGAAGGAGGGAATGGGTGGCCTTTTATAGGAAGAGGGGGGGGTGCCCCCTCTCTCCATGGCCGGCGCATGGGGGGGTGACCCCTCACCTCCCCCATTCATGTGGTGGTAACTCCTCCACATTAAAATGCCTCTTCATATTCCCTTTTAAAGTCTCCACTTTAAATGCATTAAGTTTCTCCAAATTTAATGCTCTCTCATTTAATAAAACTCTTTTATTAAATTTATTCAGAATTTTGTTAATTACTTTAATTAACAAACATTCACATATAGCCCCTTGCAATATTTCAATATCACATGCAGAACCACCTTCTGCAATTTCACCTGAAACAATTTCCGGTTTCTATTGAAACAATTCCTGCGCTTTGCAATTCTTTCGTCTGAAACATATGTGCTCCAAAATTGTGTCCGATAACTCTTAAGTGTGCCACCCTACGGTTCGCGAATAATGCAGACATGATCGAGACCCTTCTCCGATCAATAATCAGTAGCGGGACCTGGAGATCCGTACTGACTCCTACACATTCAACGATGACTCCTGTGATCGTGAGAACCTTTAACGCTTGTAACTAAATCCCTTTGTCTCTCGATATATTACATGTCCGAGATTCGATCATCGATATCTTCATACCTAGTTTGATCTCGTTACCGACATGCACTCTTTTCTCATTCCCGTGATATAACATTCTAGTGATCACATCACTTGCTTGCAAGTTATCCTAATGTGATATCACCGAGTGGGCCCAGAGTATATCTATCCGTCATCTGGATTGAAAAATTCCACTCTTGATCCATGAGCCTCAACATAACACCTTCGTAGCACTAAACCCATCTTTATAGTCACCCTGTTACGGTGTGACGTTTGATGTTATCAAGATACTCTTCCGATGTTAGCAATTAACATGATCTCATGGTCTAAGGATAAAGATTACTTCGTATGATGTTATAGCAATATAAACACAATGACTTGATCGTAATGCTATACTTCGGATGAATGTTCATCACATCATTCCACCAATGGTGTGACCTTGTTATTAACAACATCCAATGTCCATGATCAGGAAACCTTGATCATCTTGTTAATCAACAAGCTAGTCTATAAGAGAGGCATGACTAGGAACCCTTTTTGTTTATTAAACACACATGTATTGATGTTTCCTATCAATACAATTATAGCATGT
Source organism: Avena sativa (assembly GCA_916181665.1). Taxonomy (NCBI): domain Eukaryota; kingdom Viridiplantae; phylum Streptophyta; class Magnoliopsida; order Poales; family Poaceae; genus Avena; species Avena sativa. The sequence continues at coordinate 415,078,329 of OV702296.1, forward strand.
AAAATAAACATCTATCATATACAAGGAATACATAATAAAAACTTTATTCTTGCCTCTCAGGGCATATTTCCTTCAATTCGTGTGACAATCCAACATGAGATATTGGTTTCCTCGTGACTCAGTATATCGATTACCCTCTTTATGGTTTCACTCTCTGCAACTCGTATTCGTATTTTGATGTCCTTTGTAATCTCATAACTATGTCTGCTCAGACGATCATATGACATCGTAATATAGAGTGGCCCTTGATACGTTGTAAACGTTCTATAATTTTTGATGTTCCATGCTTGTTTTATATCAACTATCTTATGTTTTGTCTACATTTTGAGATACTTTTATGCATTTTCTGGAACTAACCTATTAACAAGATGCCATAGTGCTAATTGCCTATTTTCTGCTCTTTTTGGTTTCAGAAAAGCTGGAAAAGAAATATTCTCGGAATTGGACCGGACAAAAGCCAAAGTCAATATTTTACTAGAAGACTCACGGAGCCATAAGACGAGATGGAGAGGGGCCACGAGGTGGACACACCACCTGGTGGCGCGGGGCAGCCCAGGCCGCGCCAGGGGGTGGTGTGGGCCCCTCGGACGCCCACCAACCTTGCCTCTTTGCCTATAAAAGCCTCCCGGGATGAAAACCCTAGGCACCAGATCAGATTTCCACGAAAAGTTCCGCAACACCGCCGCCACCGAAGAGGAGATTCGGGGGACAGAAGTCTCTGTTTCGGCACCCTGTCGGGACGGGGAAGTGCCCGCGGAGCCATCTCCATCGACTCCACCGCCATCTCCATCACCGTTGCTGACTCCCATGATGAGGAGGGAGTAGTACTCTCTCAAGGATAAGGGCTCTATCGATAGCTATGTGTTCATCTCTCTCTCTCTATGCATGATCTTATGAGATCATGAGCTTTGTAATCTATAGATCTATTCTGCTACTCAAGTACTTTAATTAATCTCTGCTTATCCCCACGTGTGTGAAGTTGACAGTGTGCACACTGTGTGGCACTTTGGCTAGGGTTACATAAATACTTATCATGAGTATAATTTGAGTTGGATGTCTCTATGAGATTGTGGTGTTTGTTGGAAGCATCTAGTGCTCAAGGTGATAGTGAGGGGTTATCTAGATGGGGAATGTGAACTTTAAGGTGTGTTGTTATAGCCCTACATCGTCCAACCGGAGAGTAGTTCAGGATAGCATCATAAAGAGAAGATATTTATATGAGAGTGTCCACTAGTGAAAGTATGATCCCTAGGCCTTGTTTCTAAGCATTAAAACACCGTTTACAATTAGTTTTGTTACATGTTTGCTTGCTGCCACTCTTATTTCAGATTGCAATTAGCACTTATAATCATCCATATTACTTGTATTTCACTATCTCTTCGCCGAACTAGTGCACCTATACACCTGACAAGTGTATTGGGTGTGTTGGGGACACAAGAGACTTCTTGTATCTTGATTGCAGGGTTGCTTGAGAGAGATACCTTTGACCACTTCCTCTCTGAGTTTGATAAACCTTGGGTGATCCACTTAAGGGGAACTTGCTGCTGTTCTACAAACCTCTGCACTTGGAGGCCCAACATTGTCTACAAGAATAGAAGCATGCGTAGACATCAAGCTATTTTCTGGCACTGTTACCGAGGACGTAAGGTAAAAGGTACTCACATCCTCTGGCTACTAAGCTATCTTCTAGTACTGTTGCTGGTGTGTAAGTGCTCGAAGTTATTTCCTTTAGATTCTGCAATTATATCTTTTTGTTTCTTGTTTTTATTTTCACTAGTTAGGCTTAATGGAAAACAACAACAAAATTAGAGCTTTATAGTATTTATCTTGAGATAGGACATGACGTGTTTGAAGAGAAAATTAAAAAACCTATGAAACTTTATTTGCATGCTAATAGCAATATTATTAGTATGAATTCTTTGAACACCATTATTGCTAATGCTATGGAGAAGTCTAAGCTTGGGGAAGCTGGTTTTGATGAGCATGATATTTTTAGTCCCCCAAGCACAGAGGAGAAAATTTACTTTGATGATACTATACCTCCAATATATGATGATTACAATAATGAATATGATATTTTCAGTCCACCTACTATTGAGGAGAAAATTAATTATGATTACAATATGCCTCCGATATTTGATGATTATGGTGATGAGAATAATAATGATAGCTATTTTGTTGAATTTGCTCCCACTACGATTAATAAGAATGACTATGCTTATAGGGAGAGTAATAATTATTTTATGCATGTGGCTCATGATAAGAATGTTTTATGTGATATTTATATTGTTAACTTTATTCATTATGCTACTGAAAGTTATTGTGAGAGAGGGAAACATGGTTTTATGTATCTCAACAATATTAAGTTCCCCCTCTTTATGTTGAAAATTTTGAAGTTGCACTTGTTTTGCTTTCCTATGCTTGTTGCTTTGTGCTTTCATGACTTGTTTCTTTACAAGATTATTTTTCATAGGAAGTGGGTTAGGCTTAAAGTTGTTCCATATTTTCTTCTTGATGCTCTCCTTTACTTCAATTCATATTTCTTATGAGAGCATCATCGAAACTATCATGCCTATCTTAATGGCTATAAAGAAAGAGCTTTTGGGAGACAACCTATTATATTTGTTTCTTTCAGTTTATTTTATTTTTGTTGAGTATTGAAAGTTATTGCCTCTGTAACAACCTCTCCTTATCCTTTTTGTGTGGTTTTTGTGCCAAGAATAACCTCTAATGAGAGAGTAGTAAGATTTGGAAAAGTTGCTGTCCCGAAACAGATTTTTGTGCTTCACTGTAAAAATTCGTGAAAAATCTTTGTACATCGGATTGGGATGTAATTTTTTGTGCTTATGCCCCAGGTTATTATCTAACTTTAGTTACTTTATCACTTTTCGATTTGAGCAACCGAAGGTCCTCGAAAAAATCGGTTTTTACCAGTTGGTATGTTTTGACAGATTTCTGCCATTATTTGCATTTGCCTCTTAATCTATTTTTCTTTGAGTTATCTTTGATCACTTGAGCTTTTAGAAGGAATTGCTACAGTAGCTTGTGTTTAAATGGAAGTTTTACTTGTGTTAAAACTAAACCCAAAGACTTATTATCTTGAATACACTAATGTTGGTAATGAAGATTGTGTGAAGTTTTGTATGAAGGAAATTTTTAGGTGTAGGGAAGAATAATATGATGAGATAAAGTATGAACAAAAGCTCAAGCTTGGGATGCCACCCATGTCACCCCAAGAAATATTCAAGAAGTACAAGCGTCAAAGCTTGGGGATGCCCAAGGCATCCCCTTCTTCATCAATAATCTCAGGTCTTCTTTCAAGACACTTTATTTTTATTACCTTATGCACTATGTGTTGTTCTTGGAGCGTCTTTGTTTTTAGTTTTGTTTTGCTTAGTTTGCTTAAATAAGTTTATCCCAACACACTTATTTTGGAGAGAGACATACCTTGTTATTCATTGCCTAGCACACTCTAGTTTTCACTCTTATTGTTCTACGAGTGTTCTCCTTTGCTAGTACTACGTTTAGTTTTAGTTTTCGATTGGTGTTGGAAAAGAGTAAGAAGTTTCATGCTTATAAGTGGTACAAAAGGAGTCTTGTTTTGACTGTGGCGTAGACTTTATCATGTCATGTTTGATATTGCTATGACTTTATGCTTAGTGATTATTGATGTAGCATGACTTGTTACAAACACTTGAGATTGCTTAATGTGCCTTGAAAGAATCATGCATTGTTTTAGCATATAAAAGCATAATATTGTGGTATTCTCCTTTGATGCTTTATTTGGGTTGACTTGGCGCATGCTCACACCATGTTAAGACTATACCAAGTCACCGTAGCCTCTATGATCATTTAGTTTTCGACTTGTAATATCACTTTATGCTTTAATTAATAATGTTTTGTCACTTTGCATGATTATAGCCATTATTGCTCTCTTAGTTGGTCGCTCCAGTCTTTTGCTAGCCTCCACATGTACCAAGTATGAGTTCCACTCATGCATCCAACTCCAAATAAAACCAAGTTATTCCAAAGAGTCCACCATACCTACCTATTAACATCACTGCTATTCCAAGTATATTCATGTTTTTATCTACCTTCCAAATTAAACTTGTTATGTGAAAATTAGTGATTAAATCTCTCACGAACTTGATGGCACACTTTACTTTCTTGCACTTAATAAACTTGAACCATTGTGCCCATCTATGTTGCATATATGCTTGTGTTTTGTAAGTTGTGAATTAGCAGAACCATGTTACCATGCGGAACGCTTTCAACATTGCACTTTATTTAGTTGATATCATGTTCTTTTTATTATGGATCCCGGTGGTGTGAAATGAAAGGGGATCTTGTAAGGCTCATGGAGTTCGTATATGTGTTAGAGAAACGCCTGGGCGACTATTCTAAGCCATGCCTAATCATGGTGGAAACGTGCAGCATAACCATAGTGAGAAATCTGTGAAGCATCTTTAAAAAAAGGAAAAACCCTATGCAGATAGCATACAAAAAGATCGCTGAGATGCTCATTGTCTACTTGCCTTGTCATTTTGATATGGGAAAGCTTCTGTATCGTCGGGCAAGGGGTACCCCGTTGGCGGTTCTCTATGATACACATGTACTTACAATGACAAGAACTTACCTGTGACTAAAGTTGAGTAGCATGAGGTTCGGTACTCGTAAGTAAGGGGCATGAGATTTCCAGCTTATAACTTGTCAGGCATATCCTCATATTTGTTCACTTTAACCTTAATCACCTAAAGATGCTTATGATAGGGGCAATGAGAGCTAAAAGCTAATAAGTACCATAATTTTTGGAAGCTCTTTATGAGACTTGAATCCCTGCTTCCTTCTATGAAGGGCCTTTCTTTTACTTTTATGTTGAATCTCCATCTTCTATATTTATGCACCTATTGAGAGAGCATAGTGGTCATTCTTAGTTTAATGTGCATTGTCCCAAAACTTGTTGATTGATTCATAACATTGGTATTGCTTGTTCTTAAACTATTTGTATCTAGTCACCCTTATGAACTTTGAAGGTGTCCTATGCATTTATGTTTTGCTACACTATGAGGGACAAGCTGAATACCACTTTTATTATGTTTTCTATATGAGAAACAAACAAATGTCTTTCAAAGCATCATTATTCATGAATATTTTGTTTGTACCTTTTCATGTTACAACATAGTTCCTATGTCTTATTATTAGAACTATATCTTTCATGCTATGTTAAAGTACTATGATCCCAGTTATCAATGTTTTACAAATACCTTGATCAAGGTTGTGATGGTGCATGTCACCTCAAAAATTATTCTTTTTATCACTTACCTACTCGAGGACGAGCAGGAGTTAAGCTTGGGGATGTTGATACATCGTCAACGTATCTATAATTTTTGATGTTCCATGCTTGTGTTATATCACCTATCTTATGTTTTGTCTACATTCTGAGATACTTTTATGCATTTTCTTGAACTAACCTATTAACAAGATGCCACAGTGCCAGTTGCCTGTTTTCTGCTGTTTTTGGTTTCAGAAAAGCTAGAAAAGAAATATTCTCGGAATTGGACTGGACAAAAGCCAAAGTCAATATTTTACTAGAAGAATCACGGAGCCAGAAGACGAGACGGAGAGGGGCCACGAGGTGACCACACCACTTGGTGGCGCGGGCCAGCCCAGGACACGCCAGGGGGTGGTGTGGGCCCCCCGGGTGCCCACTGACCTTGCCTCTTCACCTATAAAAGCCACCCGGGATGAAAACCCTAGGCACCAGATCAGATTTCCACGAAAAGTTCCGCAACGCCGCCGCCACCGAAGAGGAGATTCAGGGGACAGAAGTCTCTGTTCCGGCACCCTGCCGGGACGGGGAAGTGCCCGTGGAGCCATCTCCATCAACTCCACCACCATCTCTATCGCCGTTGCTGACTCCCATGATGAGGAGGGAGTAGTACTCTCTCGAGGCGAAGGGCTCTACCGGTAGCTATGTGTTCATCTCTCTCTCTCTATGCGTGATCTTATGAGATCATGAGCTTTGTAATCTATAGATATATTCTGCTACTCAAGTACTTTAATTAATCTCTGCTTATCCCCACGTGTGCGAAGTTGACAGTGTGCACACCGTGTGGCACTTTGGCTAGGGTTACATAAATACTTATCATGAGTATAATTTGAGTTGGAAGTCTCTATGAGATTGTGGTGTTTGTTGGAACCATCTAGTGCTCAAGGTGATAGTGAGGGGTTATCTAGATAGGGAATGCGAACTTTAAGGTGTGCTATTATTGCCCTACATCGTCCAACCAGAGATTAGTTCAGGGTAGCATCATAAAGAGAAGATATTTATATGAAAGTGTCCACTAGTGAAAGTATGATACCTAGGCTTTGTATCTAAGCATTGAAACACCGTTTACAATTAGTTCTGTTACTTGTTTGCTTGCTGCCACTATTATTTCAGATTGCAATTACCACTTATAATCATCCATATTACTTGTATTTCACTATCTCTTCGCCGAACTGGTGCGCCTATACACATGACAAGTGTATTGGGTGTGTTGGGGACACAAGAGACTTCTTGTATCTTGATTGCAGGGTTGCTTGAGAGGAATACCTTTACCCTACGTAGATATGGGAGGCCAAGGCATCGATCTCCATCTTGATCAACCGATGCACCACCATCATCTCCATCCATCCCATCTTCACCCCATCTAGATCTTGTTGTAATTTCCGTACTCATTGTGGATTTATACAAGAACTATTCATTTACAATTGTTTCCATTACCATTGCCATTGTGTTGATTACCTCTATGTTTCAGTAGATCTCTAGTTCTTGGGGAGATGGAGAAACCCTAGCATATGATTGAGATAAGATAGAGATTATTATGTTATACATCATTATTTGTATGTGTTAATTGTCTTCATCCTGATGTTGGGAGTTATGCACCTCCTTAATATTTGCCTCTTATGGGGACTCGACGAAGGGGATTACTTGTTGGTAGATGGGGGGATGATAGCGCTTACTGTGACTATAAAGATGTTGTCATTCTTTATGTACTAACTTGGGGAATCAAGGAGAACTCATAAAGCCATGTCCATTCCATGGGAGAAATCCCTTAATAGCGGGATAATACGATTGATATCGTTTATTCGTTAGCTGTGGTTATGAAGGATGATGTGAGCAGTGGTTGCTGCCTATTTGTCCATATATGGAGCTCCTCCCACATACATACATATTATGAGAATATTTGTTATAATAATCTTGATTGCTTGGTCTAAATTTTTGGGTTCGTAGCATAGAAAACAAAAAAATTCCTACGATGGGAACAATACACCAAGATCTATCTACTAGATACAAGCAATGGGTGGATATGCATCCATAGAAAAATTACCCTCGAAGACAACAAAGCTTTGTTAACAAGTTGGAACTCGTGTATGATGTAGTCGTACACTTGCCGATCTCAAGATCGTGATGAAGTCCAGCAAGTCCAGCAGGTCTAGCTCCAGCATGTCCATCAGATCCAGCTCCAGCAAGTCTAGCACCAGCAAGTCCAGCATCACCAAGTCCATCACCACAAAGCAGCAGTACATCCATGATCCCACACATGTACGGTACCCCGACAACCTCAATACCTCGCTCCAGCAAAGCAGCGGAAGCAGCAACTCCTTTCCAGATAAAGCCACCGGGAACATGTATCTTGCTAATCTGAGACCATGGGGAATAACTACAGGGGGAGAGAGATCCTTCACGAGGAGGTGTGAGATGAGAGGAGGGAGTGGGGGGCCTTTTATAGGGAGAGTGGGGAAACCCCTCACCATGGACGGTGGCCAAAGAAGGTGCCCCCACCTCTTCCACATTCATGTGGGTGGAGCTCCCACTCACATAATTAGCAGCCCACTCAAAATTGCACTCACCTCCATTAAATTTCCACCAAATTTAATGCAAGCTCTCATTAAATAAAACTATTTTATTTATTTTATTCACAATTTTGTTAATTACATTAATTAACAAACATTCGCATAAAACCCCTGCAACATTTCAATATCACATGCAGAACCAATTTATGCAATTTCACCTAAAACAATTCTGGTTTCAATCGAAATGATTCCAGCGCTTTCTTAAATCTTTATCTGAAACATATTTGCTCCATATGGTGTCGGTATCCCTTAAGTGTGTCACCCTACGGTTCGCGAATAATGCAGACATTGTCGTTGTATTGGGAACGACAGTACCTGAGGAGGTTAGATAGAGGTGTGGGGACTAGCAGGGAAGCTATCGACGGCGTCCGCAGACGAGATTAGATACGAGCGAGCGTAGCGGGACGCAAGAAGTACCTAGGTTCGGGGCCCTCGTGGTGAGGTAAAGCCCCTACTCCTACCGGATCTGTCTATGTGGGATATACGAGCTACAAGTGCTCCTTGAGCTGTATTCTTTAGCTACTGCCTTGAATGCACTGAGACCAACCCTTTCTACTGAGGCCTTGCCTCTCCTTACATAGGCAGAGAGGCAAAGGTCTCGCTGGCTAGTCCGACTAGCGGGTCCCACAGGCGGGTCCCAGCCGACTAGTCATCTACAGTATCCAGTATGGCTTGTCTTATCGGTGTATGAGTGGTATGGCTGTCGTAGGTACAGTGGACGCCGTGCGAGCCCGTCATCAGCACAGGCCACTGTTCCAGTGTCACCCACGCAAAGTCTTCGGTATGGGCAGGTGGTTACCCGTCTTGTCATCTTACAGGGCGTATCGTGCACTGATACGCACGTCGTCCTATCTCTCTGATTGGGTCCGGCTATGTCGTCGTATCCGGATGTCTCTTGCTGATCCGGCTACTGGGTGATAGCCGGCCCGTCCTGTCCTGTCCGGCTGCATCTGGTCAGTCGGACGCGATCCGACTGTCCTGTTTCTTATTCGGACGGGGTACCCGGGGATCATCCCCCTGACACTAGCCCCCGAGCACGTGTGGATTCCGTCCTTAGGCGAAATGTGCGCGCACTCCTTCTTGCTTTTCGAATTTTCATCCGGCTGAGCCTGGCGGTTGCGCTACCCGTGACGTCAGTGCTGACGCCGGCCACACGCGCACGCGCCATTATTGCTCTGCGGCGGGCAGCGTAACGTCCCGTCGCACGTCGCCTCGGGAAACTGCTGTCCGGCGCTTCGGTTCTCGCTCCAGGATCTTCTGCGCATCCTGCCCTGGCACATGGGATCTAGGCGGCGGTTGGGGTGTGGGTTGCCCGGATGCGCGCCACGTGGCCCCGCCGACGGTTGCCCTTCCGTTCCTTTAAAGGGACGCCGCGGGGCAGGCAGTTCTTTTCCTTCGCTCCCCCGCTGCAATCTCCTTCTCCCTCGCGTGCTCTTGCTCCTGCGCTCTTGCCCTCTGCGCCGCCCTCTCGCCGTTGTCGACGCTACGGGCCAACGTCACTCTTCCATTCCCGCTCCTCTCCATCAGCCGGAAATGGCCGCCGACCGCGGAGCCTGGTGCGGTTCCTTCATCACCGAGGACCAAATCGCAAAGTACCGCGCGACCCGCGTCCTCCCGCCGGCGGAGGAGGTGGCGGTGCGGTTGGCGCCGGTGGGGGAGGTGTCGCCGCATCCGGCAGAGGGGGAGCGCGTCATCTTCCTTTCGCACCTGGAGCGCGGGTTCGCGCTGCCGCTGCACCCATTCTTCCTCACGTTCTTGGCCTTCTTCGACCTCCGCCTCCACCACCTCGGCGCCAACGCAATCGGAATGCTGGCGCACTTCATGGCATTCTGCGAGAGTTATCTCGGGATCCAGCCAGATCTCGGGCTCCTCTGCCGTCTCTTCCGAGTTCGGCCGCATGTGCAGTACACGAAGGGGCCGCTAGTCGTCTGCGGTAGCGCCTCCATATACTCCCGCACCCAATCCGGCTACCCGAAGTTCTTGCTCCAGGACATGGTACGGCTGTGGCAGCAGTCGTACTTTTACGTCAAGAACGTCACCAACGTCGACCGGATAAACCTGCCGGCCTTCCAAGGCGTTGAGTCCAGCCGACAGAACTGGGACCTGAAGATCCACGGCGACAAGGCGGAGACAGACGCGATGCTGGCACGCATGCGCTCCCTCGCCACCTGCCAGCTAACCGGTCGGGACATCACTCTTAGCTGGATGTCCTGGCCGATGATGCCGATGCAGCAGCGGGCGCACAAGATGTGCTACTACTCCGGCCGGCTGGACCCGACCTGGCTATCGCGCTGCGATCCCCGCTACCACAACTTGAAGGAGTGGTTATGGACGATCAGCAAGGAGCAGTTGCCGGAGAACTGGAAGTTCAGTCTGGCGCCCTACAGCCGGGAGAACCGCGCACCTCGGGTAAGTTCTCGTAGCCGGAAATTTTGCTTATTCTTTCTGTGTTATTTCCTTGTTCTGTCTGATTGACTTCTTGCATTCCACAGATCTTTGCCTACATCCGTCACAAGGAGGGCGAGGCTCCCCTCGAGGTATTCACGCCAGACTTGCCCGAGCCGCACGCTCGGCGGTCCGGCGAGGAATCGGATGGGGACGGCGACGCCTTCCCCAGTCAGAACGACGAGCCGGCCGCCGACCCGCACGCGGAGGTGCACGAGGAGGAGGAGGCCGGGCCGACCGCTGAGCCGGTGACGTGCTCTGCGACGGACGGCGAAGCAGGTGGGAGCAGCTCTAGCCGTTCCGACTCCCGCCGGCCTGCGGCGGAGTAGCCGGCTCCCTAGAGGAGCCGGTCCGGCATCCCGCCGGCGAGCCGCCTTGGCCGGAAGAAAGGGCCGCCCCCGGTCGTGCCGGGGTATGTTTTTCCTCTCCCCCTCTATCTTTCGGTGCTTTCTGTCTATTTGTCCTCCTTCTTGTTTTTCTGACTTTGGCTTATTTTGCTTTTGCCTTTTCCTCCTTCTCTTTAGCGCGTTGGTTTCTTTCGGAGCTGCGAGCCCGGCCCGGGCGCCAACTAGGTCGCCGCCCCGCGCCCCAACTGAGCCAACCGGCGCCTCTCCTTCTTCTGAGGCTGAGCCGGCTACCTCCTCCCAGCCAGAGGGTCTCCAACCAGAAGCAGATCTCTCCTAGCCAGAAGGCTCCTCCGCAGGCGTGCGGAGGGCTGCCGGCAAGGAGCTCGTCGTTGTTGGCGATGATAACTCCGACGAGGAGCTCGGGGAGGAGTGACGAACGGTGGTGGTTGCGGCGAAGGAGTCCTTGGCCGTCAACGCCGTGGACGATGACGCCTCCTCCGCTGCTTCACTGTCGGACCTTGCCGCCACGCTCGAGCTGGCGGTGAAGGAGATCCGGTTGCTTGAGGCCACAGCCGGTGGGAACCGGACCCTGGAGCAGAAGCTTGCTGCCGCCAACGGGACCTCCTAGAGTAAGTTCGCTTTATCCGTCTTGCTCCTTTTTTTACTGATAGCCGGTTTCGTTGCAGCCATCCTCGTGTGCGCTCAGCGCGAGATCGATCGCTTGAAGAAAGCGAACGACCGGCTGAGCAAGTCCAACTCCACTCTGCGGCTGCAGAACAAGGATTGACACGCGCGGGTAGACGGTTTGGAGGCCACCGTCAAGGAGCACGACACCTCGCTCGCTAGCCGGGCCGAAGCCTTCTCCCTTCTCGAGGCCTAGAACAAGGACCAAGAGAAGGAGATAAAACGGCTAGCGGTCAAGGAGAAGGCGCTGGTGGAGGAGCTGATGCAGGTTGGCCACACTGCCAAGGGTGAGTTCTTTCTTCTGTCTTCCTTTCTTTCCGGATCAGGTAGCCGGATCTGACTCCTCTTTTCTGACAGCTTTTTACCCCGGCATAGACCTGCTGACCTACAACCGGCTGCAGGAGAACTGGCCGGGAGCGCAGCCGACGGCTCAGGAGCTCGTCGTCCTTCTTGGCGAGGAAGCTGCGAAGCTTCGTCAGGCGGCGTGGGATGTCTTCTCCTTCGTGTGGCCGAAGGCTCCGGTTTTGGAGACGATGGCGCAGCTGGCGGCGAAGGTGGGAGAGGTGCCGGCTGCGGTGGACCGGCTGCGGGACCTGGCGGTGCGGGCCGGAGCGGAGATGGCCCTGGCTCTGATGCTCTCCTGGTACAAGGACGCCCGCGTCGAGAAGATCGATTGGGGCTTCCGTACCGAAGCTGATCTTGCCGCCATCCGCCAAGCCCATCCGGAGCTTCGCGGGTCCGCCATCAAGATCGCCGACTACATGGACCCTGATGAGGTGCTCACCGACTCGGAGTCCATCGGTACTCCTGATGTGGAGGCCCTGATGCCACCGCCTGCCAGCGCCAGGGCCGGATCGAACACTGCGCTCCTCCTCTGCCCCCAGCCTCTGCCGGCCAAGAACTCCCCCACGGCAAAGGCCCTGCCGTTTAGCTGCTGCCCCGGGATGCCGGGTGTAATTGTCTTGTGTTATGTACTTGTGAACCTTGTCTGCTTGTGCCGGCCATCTTTGACATCGGGTAACTTATGAGAGCTTCGTCTCCTTTTTGTTTATTATTGTTGAAATTCTTGAATCTTCCTTGTGCGTTGAGCTTTCCTTTTGCGTATTTTGCTCGACTAACTTTGTCCGGCTACACACCTTTAGCCGGGCGACCTGCACCTCCAGTGGGGGCACGCTAGCGCACCCACTGGGTGTAGCCCCCGAGATTCGGAGTAGCTGGCGCAGCCAGGTGCTTCGAATCTTTCTTATTTCTGCGAAGTCTTCTAACTTTATCCGACTGGCCTCGTCCTAGTCAGCCGCTTTCGTCTGCTGGACGCCTTCAGCCGGGGGAACTAACATTCCAGTGGGGGCACGCGAGCGCGCCCACTGGGTGTAGCCCCCGAGATTCAGAGTAGCTAGTGTAGCCAGGTGCTTCGAATCTTTCTTGTATTTTCTTGCTCCCGCCCTTGCCCTCACCTGGGCTCCGAACGGCCGGCTAAACACCCTTAGCCGGTCAGGAACTACAAGATTCCACTTGGGGCGCGCGAGCGCACCCAGTGGGTGTAGCCCCCGAGATTCAGAGCGCTTGATGAAGGCAAGGACTTCGAATCTTCTTTCCTTCTCCTGAATTCCGACTCGAAGTAGTCGGACAAGAATGCACATATGCATACACATACATCTTCATAGGTTAATAGGTTAGTCTGTCAAATAGTAGCCGGAAAACGGCTTGTTTTTTTCGAAAACTGGCTTGCTCCTTTCTAGACACTTAGTGGCCTTCTCGTGTGTTCTGCTGTTTTCGCCGCGTCCTTGCCGGGCAGCCGGGTTGCGGTCTGCAGCCGTAATAGAAGGGAGATGACAGTAGGATTACGCACGGTACTAGCGGCTTAGCAGCTGGATTGGTTCGAGCTAGTTGCGGGTTCGGGACGCCCGATCTATCGCGTCTCCTCCCCGTTTTTCATGTGGGATGCCTCGGGCTTTTGCTCTGGCTAGCCGGACAGCCGGGATGCGGTCTGTAGCTAAGACGAAGAGTGGGCCTCTGACAACATCACACACTACTCAGCCGGTTTGTTGACTTAACAGGCCGGGCCAGCCGGCGAGCCCCCGGGTAGGGGTTGCCGGAGCCGGAAAATTTGAACCGAAAAACAGGTGCACACACGTTTCTAGAAGGAGCCCCCGAGATTCTCGTAGGAGTCCGCATTTTCATTCATGGGGTTTTCGGGATACATACACTGCGTGGCGACTAGGTGTAAAACGGGCGCAGCAGGGCCGTGTTCCAAGGACGTTCGGTCTCCTCATCCGATTTGTCCATCTTGTTCTTGCGCGGCTGCTGTCCGTCGATGAGGTAATAGGAGTCGTTGGGCAGCGCCCGACTGATGATGAAGGGGCCCTCCCAGGGTGGTGATAGCTTGTGCACGCCCTTCGTGTCTTGCACCAGCCAGAGAACTAGGTCGCCCTCGCAGAATGCGACTGGGCGAATCCGGCTTGAATGGTAGCGATGTAGTCGCTGCTGGTACAGGGCAGATCTAGACAGGGCCAGCTCGCGAGCCTCCTCCAGGAGATCCACCCCGTCCTCCCACGCCTCCTTGTTGGCTTGATCGTCGTAGAGGAGCTTGCGAGGGGAGTCAAATTCGATGTCGGCGGAGAGGATGGCTTCCGATCCGTAGACCAGGAAGAATGGCGTGTAGCCAGTTGATCTATTCGGTGTGGTGCGGAGGCTCCACAGCACAGCTGGAAGTTCTTCGATCCAACATCCGGGTGACCGCTCCAACGGCTCGATGAGACGTGGTTTGATGCCGGCTAGCACCAAGCCGTTTGCTCGTTCGACTTTCCCGTTGGACTGCGGGTGTGCAACAGAGGCGAGGTCCAGCCGGATGCCCTTGTTGCTGCAGAACCGGGTGAAGGCCCCCTTGGCGAAGTTCGTGCCGTTGTCGGTGATGATGCTATTGGGGTAGCCGAAGCGGTTGATGATGTCGGTGAAGAAGGTAACAACCGTCGCTCCATCCAGCTTCCGGATAGGCTTGGCCTCGATCCATTTTGTGAACTTGTCCACCGCTACCAGCAGGTGGGTCATTCCCGCGCGGGCTCGCTTGAAGGGCCCGACCATGTCGAGGCCCCAAACTACGAAGGTCCAGGTGATCGGTATGGTCTTGAGTACCGAGGTTGGCATGTGCCTGAGCTGCCCGAAGCACTGGCACCCATTGCACGCGCGGACCAGCTGCTCGGCATCCTCGAGGGCGGTGGGCCAATAGAAACCATGGCGAAACGCCTTGGCGACTATCGCCCTTGACGAAGCATGGTGCCCACACTCACCCTGGTGGATGTCCTTGAGTAGCCGGTAGCCTGTGTCTACATCGACACATCTTTGGAAGATACCGGATACACTGCCCTTGTACAGCTCGCCGTTTATGATGGTGTATGTATGCGCGCGGCGTCGGATTTGCCTGGCCTCTACCTCGTCGTCCGGGAGTTCTCCATTGGCGATGTAGTTCATGAAGGGCTATGCCTAGGATGGCACTTCCCGGATGACAAGGACGCTCCTGTCCTCCGGCTGACGGGTGTCGGGGGGTCGTCCGGGTGGAATATCCAGGACGGCAGCCCCCGAGCCATTAGGCGAGCCGGCAGCCCTCTAGTCTGGCGAGCCGGAGGGCACTGCCTGGCCGGAATTGGTGCGGGTTTTCTTCTTTGGTGGTTCTGTCGGCTCCGTTTCTGCTGCTCCGGCCGCTGGAACGCTTCCCGCCCAGACGATGGAGTCTGACTCCGGCGACGGGTTGATGGATGGCTTGCGCAGATGCTCCAAGGAGACCCCTGGCGGGATGGCCTGCCTGGTGGATCCTATCTTGGAGAGCGCATCGGCTGCCTCGTTGTTGGTGCGGGGGACGTGATGAAATTCGCACCCGTCGAAGGAGGCGCTGAGCTTCTGGATGTGGAACCGGTAGAGAGCCATGTTTGCATCTCTGGCGTCCCATTCCCCGGACACCTGTTGCACCACCAAGTCGGAATCACCAAAGCACATGATCCGGTTGACACCGATCTCCTTGGCCAGCCGGAGCCCGTGCGCCAGTGCCTCGTATTTGGCTACGTTGTTGGAGGCCTTGAAGTGGATCTGCAGCCCGTACTCCAGCAGGTCTCCCTCGGGCGAGGTGAGCACGATGCCGGCTCCCAAGCCCCCGAGCATCTTCGACATGTTGAAGTGCATCCGCCAGTGGTCTGAATCCGGAACCGGTGGGAGATACTGGGTCTCGGCCCAGTCGACGAGGAAGTCCGCCAACGCCTGTGACTTGATCGTGAGCCGGGGCTCGTACTGGATGGAGTAGGCGGCGAGCTCGATGGCCCACTTGGCAACTCGGCCGGTGGCGTCCTTGTTGCCGATGATTTCCGAAAGGGGTGTAGTGCACACGACCTTGATCGGGTGCTCCTGGAAGTAGTGCTTGAGATTCTTGCATGCCAGGTACACACCGTAGCACATATTTTGGTAGTGGGGGTAGTTCTGCTTGGAGAGGGAGAGAACCTCGCTGAGGTAGTAGACGGGTATCTGAACCGGCCGAGCCTTGCCTTCCTCGGGGCGCTCCACCACCAGGACGATGCTGACGACCCGGCTGATGGCTGCTATATAGAGCAACATCGGCTCCTTGCTAGCCGGCGTGGCCAGAACCGGTGCTGTGGATAGCATGCGCTTGAGGTCGTGAAACACGGTGTCGGCCTGCGAAGTCCAGGAGAACTTGTCCGTCTTCTTCATCAGTTGGTATAACGGGAGTGCCTTCTCTCCCAGCCGGCTGACAAAACGACTGAGGGAAGCCAGGCATCCGGTGAACTTCTGGACTCCAAGCAGGTTCTTGGGCAGCTGCATCCTCTCGATGGCCGCAATCTTCTCCGGATTCGCCTCGATACCTCGCCGTGATACGAGGAAACCGAGTAGCTGACTGGATGGTACTCCGAAGACACACTTCTCTGGGTTCACCTTCATCTGGTACTGGCGGAGGTTGCCGAATGTTTCTCTCAGATCCTCGAGGAGGGTGCGCTTTTCCTTGGTCTTGATGACTACGTCATCCACGTAAGCGTGCATGTTTCGGCCTATCTGCGAGTGCAAGCATTTCTGCATACATCGCTGATAGGTGGCGCCTGTGTTCTTTAGGCCGAAAGGCATGGTTACATAGCAGAAAGCCCCATAGGGGGTGATAAATGATGTCTTAATCTGATCAGCGGGGTTTAGCTGGATCTGATTGTACCCGGAATAACAATCTAGAAAGGACAACAAATCACAGCCGGCCGTGGAATCGATGACTTGATCGATACGGGGCAAGGCGAAGGGGTCTTTCGGGCACGCCTTGTTCAGGCTGGTGTAGTCGATACACATGCGCCAGGTCTTGTTCTTATTCAACACCAAGACTGGGTTCGCCAGCCAGTCTGGGTGGTACACTTCCATGATGAACCCGGCTGCAAGGAGCCGGGTGATCTCGTCACCGATTATCTTTCTCTTCTCCTCTGCGAACCGGCGCAGAGGTTGCTTGACCGGCTTGGCATCCGGACGCACATGAAGTGAGTGCTCGGCGAACTCCCTCGACACACCCGGCATGTCTTTGGGAGACCATGCGAAGATGCCCCGATTCTCACGGAGGAAGTCGACGAGCACGCCTTCCTATTTGCTATCCAAGCCGACACCAATGGTGATGAACTTAGTCGGATCGGAGGGGTCGAGCGGGGTCCTCTTCGTGTCCTTTGCCGGCTGGAAAGCTCCTTCTCCAGCCGGTTTGCTGCTAGCCAGAATGTCCTGCTGGGCCATGGACACGTTGCGCATGATCGCGTGTTTTTCCTCGGCTATGATGAGGGCCTCTGCCAGTTTGGAACCGGCTGAGGCGCACTCCATCGATCGCCTGAAGCAGTCGGCAACGGTGATCACGCCGTGGGGTCCCGGCATCTTCGTCTTGAGGTACGCGTAGTGGGGGATGGCCATGAACTTGGCGAGGGCGGGGCGCCCGAGGAGAGCATGGTAGGAGCTCGTCAGATTTACCACTTCAAAACAGATTGGTTCACGGCGGTTCTCCTCGGTCCTGAAGATGACGTCCAACTGGATTTTCCCCAGCGGAGCGCAGGCTAGCCCCGGCAGTACGCCATGGAACGTCGTGGTAGTCGGGCGCAGGTCGCTTTCACGAATGCCCAGCTTCTCCAGCGAGGACTAGTAGAGGAGGCTGAGGCTGCTGCCTCCGTCGATGAGGACGCGCGAGAATCGGCAGGTGCGCACGTTGGAGATGATGAGAGGGTCGAGCACCATGGCGTAGCCTCCGGGAGTCGGCAGATGCTCAGGCTGATCTGCCCGGCTCCAGGTGATGGGGGTTTCCGACCAGTTCAGGTACTGGGGGCCCAGAGAAACGATGGCGTTGACCTCCTTGGAGCATCGCCTGCGGCTGTGCTTGTCGTCCTGCTCCATCTCGAAGATGTGGTAGGCGGCGTGCGGCTGGGGGTAGCCATTATTGTTGTTGCCGCCGTTGCCGCCGTTACCATCATTACCGGCTCCCCTAGCCGGTGGTGGGGGTCCACCCGATGGGGGAGGCGGGAGACGAGGCTGGTTGCCCTGGTCCTTTAGCTGGCGGGTCCAGCTGCAGTTCCGGGTGGTGTGCGTAGCCGGTTTGAAGGGACCGCTATGCCACTTGCACGAGCTGTCAATCATCTGGTCGAAGGTGAGCCAGGGCTTCTGCCTTCTTGCGTCATTAGCCGGTGCGTCGGGCGCACCCTCCACAACATTGACCTGCCGCGCGTGGTAGCGAGGCTTCTGTTGTCCGGCCTGGCGGTCCCCATGGAACCGGTTGTCGTTGCCGTGGCGTCTGGAGGATCCGGCTTCACCAGCCGGATTGCTCGGATGGTCGCGAGCCGGCTCCGTGGGAGTCGGACGGTCGTCCGCGTTTACTCGGAGGGGCTTCTTCATGGCGGCATCCACCGTGGCGTATTGGTCCGCAACCGTCATGAGCTCCGCCCTGGTTTTCGGCTCGTCACACAGTAGCCGGTGGCGAAGCATGGTGCCCTCTCGGCATCCTTCGATGAAGAAGCTGATGGCTTGGCTCTCCAGGATGCCCTCGCAAGTGTTGCGGAGCTCCGTCCACTTGGCGAGGTACTCGCGGTCGGTCTCGTGGTCGCCCTGGACGCACAAGGCCAGGTCGCGCGGGCGCCCTGGACGTTTGTACGTGCCGTTGAAGTTGCGAACGAACACCTTCTCGAAGTCAGGCCAGGCGTTGATGCTGTTGGGCGCAAGGCTATTGAGCCATGTCCTTGCCGACCCGGTTAGCAGGAGAGGGACATAGCGCACAGCTGTGCGCTTGTTCCCGTGGGCGATGCCGACTGCCGTAGCATAGTCGGTCAACCAGTCTTCCGGCTTCATGCTGCTGTCGTACTTGGGGGTGTCCCCGGGCAGGGAGAATTTATCTGTAAACGGCTCGTTCCGAATGCGGGGTCTGAAACAAACCGGACCGGTAGAATCTTCCTCCTCCGTGACGCGCGCTTGAGCGAGGAGCTCGATGCGGTCGCGGGCATCTGGACAATCCGGGTTGGGCGCTCCCACCCGGCCCGAGAGACGGGAACCGGCTGGTCTGTGCGCTCCGGCTGGCGGTGGGGGAGGTGGCGGGTTGCTGTTCACCGTCTGCTCCTGGCGCGGCTGACCCCTATTGCTCGAGCTGCGGCGCCTGCTGCGGGCCCTGGGCGGCTGAGGGGAGGATGCCTGCTGGGTGTCGCGTGGCGCGCCCCTGCTGTTGGCAGGTACCTTGCTCCCTCTAGAGTAGCTAAGGTCTTCCTGCGTCTGCCGGTTGGCGCCGGCCTGCTCGTCCGCGACGCGGAGGAGCTCCTGCACGCGAGCGTGCTGGCGAGCTCGCTCCTCGCCCTCCAGGCTGGGTAGTTCTTCTGCTGCGGCTCGTGCCGCGCGCAGGTTCTTGATGGGCGTGCTGTAGGTGAGCCGTGTGAGGGCAGGCGCGGGATCCGGTTCCCCGTCCTTCTCCATCCTACCGCCAAGCTCACCGCCCCGATGCCGTACCTGGCCGCGCCGGCTCGGCTCCGCGGTAGCCGGAGTGAGGCCATGCGCGCGGTCATACTCGCGCCTAGCGATCTCAAGTTTCTTGCGGGCTGCTGCCAATTCCATGGCCTCCTGGAGGAGGATCTGTCTCTCCATGGTGAAGTTGGCCTCCGCTTCCTCCGAGTTGTCCCCGAGGTTAACCGGCGTCAGGAGTTGATCAATGGCATCCTCCACCGGGTTCCGAGGCTGCAGGGGAGCGGAAGTTCCGACCTCGTCCACGCCTCGCTCCCGCGGCTGGCGGGGATGCGAGCTGGATCCGGTCATCATGACCTCCACGCCGTGAGGTGCGGCGGAGGTGCTGCCGTCTGAGCACGGCAGCCCCGTGACAGAGACGATTTCCCTAGGGAAACGCTCCAGGACGGTGGCGACGTAGATGGGGAGATCGCCGAATAGCAGGATGGTGCTGTTCGCTGGGAAGGAAGTTCCAGCGAAGCAGGAGGCGTTGTCGATGACGCAGTCGAACTTGCCAAGCGTGAGCACCAGGCCGGAGGCCACGCGCTCACCGGCTGAAGTGCGGGGTCCCGTGCGGAACGTGACTCCGGTCGAAGCCATCTGCCCCATGGTGGGCACCAACTGTCGTTGTATTGGGAACGGCAGTACCTGAGGAGGTTAGATAGAGGTGTGGGGACTAGCAGGGAAGCTATCGACTGCGTTCACAGACGAGATTGGATACGAGCGAGCGTAGCGGGATGCAAGAAGTACCCAGGTTCGGGGCCCTCGTGGTGAGGTAAAGCCCCTACTCCTGCCGGATCTCTCTATGTGGGATATACGAGCTACAAGTGCTCCTTGAGCTGTATTCTTTAGCTACTGCCTTGAATGCACTGAGACCAACCCTTTCTACTGAGGCCTTGCCTCTCCTTATATAGGCAGAGAGGCAAAGGTCTCGCTGGCTAGTCCGACTGGCGGGCCCCACAGGCGGGTCCCAGCCGACTACTCATCTACAGTATCCAGTATGGCTTGTCTTATCGGTGTATGAGCGGTATGGCTGTCGTAGGTACAGTGGACGTCGTGCGAACCCTTCATCAGCACAGGCCACTGTTCCAGCGTCACCCACGCAAAGTCTTCGGTCTGGGCAGGTGGTTGCCCATCTTGTCATTGTACAGGGCGTATCGTGCACTGATACGCACGTCGTCCTGTCTCTCTGATTGAGTCCGGCTACGTCGTCGTATCCGGCTGTCTCTTGCTGATCCGGCTACTGGGTGATAGCCGGCCCGTCCTGTCCTGTCCGGCTGCATCTGGTCAGCCGGACGTGATCCGACTGTCCTGTTTCTTATTCGGATGGGGTACCCGGGGATCATCCCCCTGACAGACATGATCGAGACCCCTCTCTGATCAATAATCAGAAGTGAGACCTGGAGATCCGTACTAACTCCCACACATTCAACGATGACTCTTGTGATCGTGTGAACCTTTAATGTAGTAACTAAATACCTTTGTCTCGCGATATATTACATGTCTGATATTCGATCATCGGTATCCAAATACCTAGTTTGATCTTGTTACCGACATGCACTCTTTTCTCATTCCCGTGATATAACATTCTAGTGATCACATCACTTGCTTGCAAGCTATTTCAATGTGATATCACCGAGAGGGCCTTGAGTATATCTATCCATCATCGGGATGGACAAATCCCACTCTTGATCCATGAGCCTCTACATAACACCTTCGTAGCACTGAACCCACCTTTATAGTCACCGTGTTACGGTGTGACGTTTGATGTTATCAAGATACTCTTCCGGTGTTAGTGATTAACATGACCTCATGGTCTAAGGACTAGGATTACTTCGTATGATGTTATAGCAATATAAAGATAATGACTTTGATCGTAATGCTATACTTCAGATGAATGTTCATCACATCATTCCACCAAAGTTGTGACCTCGTTATTAACAACATCCAATGTCCATGATCAGGAAACCTTGATCATCTTGTTAATCAACGAGCTAGTTTATAAGAGAGGCATAACTAGGAACCCTTTATTTGTTTATTAAACACACATGTATTAACGTTACCAATTAATACAATTATAGCATGCAAAATAAACATTTATCATAAACATGGAATAATATAATAACCACTTTATTATTGCCTCTCGGGTATATTCCCTTCGGTCTCCCACTTTCACTAGATTCAATAATCTAGTTTGTAAACTTGTATATACAACACCTAGGTGTTGAATATACATGTTTTGCTAGTGGTTAACATAATCTCCGGATCTAGCACTTTCAGGTCCGTGTGTATTTGCATGTCTTTGCGTCTCTACGCATCACTCATTCCCTAATGAGATGGCATTGTATAAATTTAGTCCTTTTGTGAGACCTTTAGTTCTTTTTGGGTTAAAACATGTCGATAGTATTGTAGTACAATATATCTTCATAGTATTATCCCACTGCGAACCACACCTAGTTTGATAACAAACTACTTGACACAAATGCCCTCCTTTGCTGCTACTATGGTAGTCATATACTAAGCCTTTTTGATGTAGTATCCATCACAATGTCTTAACTTTGGAACTCATCCAAATCCGTCATGGAATTTCCTTTCCATAATATTGTGCCACCCATAGTTTAAATTGAGATAAATTCAATTTGTATCTTGTGACAAACTAGTATCAATGTAACATATTACAATGAACTATTATTCACTATTTGTCACTCATACATGATATATTCTTAGTTCTTGCAAAGCTCATAATAGTATCTTTATTATCGTCCAATGATCATCTTATGAATCATTCTGGTATAAGCTCATAACATTTATAGCATCAGACATATTTGGATATGTACATATCATGGTATTATTGGTCAAAATCTTCATGTGATTTTACTCACCAAGTGTTGATACACTTGAATCTTGATACAATCCTTTCCATGCAGCAAGAACCTTTCTTTTTGTTTCCATATTGAATCCTTTTCAATATCTCATATATGTACGTCTGGCACAACCATATTAGCGCCTCAATCTATCCATATAGACTTTGATGTCGAATATTCCGGTTTTGCCCAAGTCTTTCATCAAAATGAAAATCTTAACCCGTGTCAATAAAAGATACATCATTTCCAATCAACAATATGTACTCTGCATAACATATTGGAAATTTTTCTCGGCGCTCCCACTTAATTTCTTGCAAATGCAAGCATCTTCATCGTCTCTGATGAAATTAAACTCCTTTAACATTTTCATCACGGTGAAGATTCCAACTCCACTATGCTCACTTCAACTATTTTTTCTCCATACAATCCCCATGACATAGGGATCGGGTTCCACTATAAACAGATAACAGAACAAACTTCCACACGTCCACCACACAAAAGGTGTCAGGTTTTTTAAGCTCCTGGAGCTTAACACTATATACAGACAGATCTATGAAAAAAGATAGCAAAGATCAGGAGAGATGGATAGAGAGACGCAAGAGCCACCGCATAACGCTAGTGTTTTACATCTAGACAACAAAAGAGCAGGAGAGATCAGATAGACCCTCCCCCCCTCCGCAAAATGACACTTCAAGCAACCTCATGAATAGCAACTCAGGCAGGCATCCCAGAAACTTTGCTGTTTTTGCATCTCTGGAAAAGAACATCATTCCTCCTTCTCGGCATCTTCTGGGGATCTTGCACGTTTCCTACTAGTAGATGGCAATCCCAGCAGCGGAACTGGGGCTGTATCCATGGCCTCAGCGTCAACCAGAGCATTCCTTTGCAAAACTTCAGCACCACTCCTTAGTGCCTCCCTCTCATCTTCATTGTGGAGACATGCCCAGTATTTGATAAAAACACAGGCAAACATGATTAAATCAATAGGGGAGTTAATCAGTTTTTGTTCAAAACAGGCCCTGTTTCTGAGCTTCTAAATGGCCCAACAGATAGATGCTAAAGCCGTCATTTGAATATTATGACTAACACAAAGAAGTCTCGGAATCCACCAGAAGTACTATGAAAAGGACCCAGGCCTATCCATAGCACCTACTGACTTCGCAACTACCCCCATACATATTTTGCAGCCCCATAGGTAGACCAATAGATTCCTCCTGATCACAAAACCTACAGCTTGTATCTCCAATCCACTTCCTTTTTTTCATATTGTCCTTTGTGGGTATGACATTGTGCCAAATTAGCCATAGCCATATCTTGATTTTCAAAGGGATTTTAGCTTTCCACAGATGTTTAAAACTCCTATCTACACCTCTATTGGAAATATGATTATACATTGATTTAACAGTGAAGGTGCCACTCTTATTCCATAACCACCTGGGTCTATCCACCCAAGATGACAAGGAAACTCCCCTCACAATCATCTGTAACATGTTATATTTTTCTTGTTTGTCACCACCTAGCACCCTTCTAAAAGAGCAGTGCCAATTTCTTGGAGCCATGACAACAACTGACACATTCTGATCACAGCAAATATCAAACTACTAAGGGAAAATGATTTTCAAAGGAGCATCCATACACCATGCATCAACCCAAAAATGTGTTCTCATGCCATTTCCAACAATCATCCTTCTCCCTGAAAGATAAATGTCTTTTACTTTCAGCAGGTCAGACCAACAAGCAGAGTCAGATTGTTTATGTCTCACAGAATAGATTCCCCCACTGCCCAGATATTTCCTTCTCACAAAAATCTGCCAAGGCCCTTCCTCAGCCTCCAATCTCCACCACCACTTACATATCAGACTGATATTAAAATTCCTTATATTTTTATACCCAAACCACCTTTTTCTTTAGGTCTGCAAATATATTTCCATTTCACCATTTGATACTTTTTCCTGCCTGATTTCCCATACCAGAAGAAAGCTCTGGTGGGTTTCTCTATTTCCTCCACATTTATTTTGTGTAGAAGAAACATAGATATAGGGTAAACTGCTATACTTAACATACAAGCAGTGATTTTCACATATCTTCCTCCAACAGATAAAGCACCTCCCATCCAACCATCCATCTTCTTGCACAGCCTCTCTCTAATGAACTTTAATTCATCCACAGAACATTTTCTACTACAGACAGGTAGTCCCAGGTATTTGATTGGCCATTCTCCAGTTTGACAATTAAATAGGTCTGCATACATCCCTTGCTTCTCATCATCTTCTAAGATCAACAGCACCTCACTTTTTTCAAAATTGATTTTCAGACTCGACATAGCTTCAAAGAGATACAAAAGCAATTTCAAATTTCTAGCCCCCTCCACATCATCCTTGATGAACAAAATAGTGTCATCAGCATATTGTAAAATACCAATGCCTTTATCAAACAGATTGTTTGCCAAACCAGTTATGAGGCCACCTGCCTAGGCATTCAACACCATTTTAGTCAAACAATCTCCAGCCATATTGAATAAGAAAGGAGAGAAAGGATCCCCCTGCTTGACCCCTTTATGACTCCCAAAATAAGGACCCATTTCACAATTCACCTTCACATTCAAGGTCCCCATTGTAATAGCACTTTTCAGCCAGATCAACCAATCCTCACTAAAGCCTTTCTGTTTACAACAATGAAACAAAAACACCTAGTTGACTTTGTCATATGCCTTCTCAAAGTCCAACTTTAACACTACCCCCTGTTGTTTCTGAACTCTGGATTCTTTCAAGATCTCATGCAAAAGAGTGACGCCATCTGAAATATATCTCCCTTTGATGAAAGCTGTCTGACAGGTATCTATCAACCTATTCATCATAGGTTCAGACCTGATAGTGAGGGCTTTTGTAAAGATTTTGAAGAGCACCTGCAGCAGACAGATAGGTCTGAATTTTTGTATTACATCAGCATCCTAACTTTTTGGTATCAAAGTAATTGTGCCATAGTTGATACTGCTCAGATCAATTTTATGTGAATGGAAATCCTCAAAAGCTTCCATAATATCACCCCTGATAACATGCCAGCAGAGTTGATAGAACTCTACTGACATCCCATCAGGGCCAGCAGCTTTGTTCTTTTCCATCTGATTCACAACCTCCCTAATCTCCACCTCTGTGAAAGGTCTGCTCATTTCTTCTCTATCATAGTCATTTAGCTTTTCCCAATTCTCCCAATTATCATCAGACAACCTGATGGCAAAACCTTCAGCAGGGCCAAACAGGATTTTATAAAAAGTAGTGGCATGAATCAAGAGAACATAGGTCCCTTTGATCTCACCATCTCCACTCTACAAAGAATAAATCATTTTCTTCCTTCTAACACCATTAGCCACCCTATGAAAATACTCAGTGTTACTATCTCCTTTAAGCAGCCACGAATCCCTTGATCTCTGTTGCCAATATTGTTCCTCTTTTTCATATATTTCAAAGAGCTACTGCTGAATCTGAGCCTTACGAATTTGTTGTGTCTTATTCAGCAAAATCAGCTCCTCAATGCTTTTTAATTCATGCAACTCATCAGTTAACTGTTTTCTCATTTTCTTCTCCTGCCCCCTGATATGAGTACCCCAACCTTTAAGATCATTCCTCACATTCTTTAATTTCTTCTGTATTCTATCTAGACTGTTTCTACATCTAACATACTTATTCCAAACTTTTTCAATTCTCTGTATAAGCTCAGGGTTTGTCAACCAATCTTTTTCAAACCTAAAATCTTTTTACCTACATTCTGTCCCTCGATAGTGTCAACAATCAAAGGACTATGGTCAGACTTCTCTGGTTAGCTTATGTACAGTAACTAAAGGAAAGATAGATTCCCATTTTTTACAAATGATAATCCAGTCTAGTTTCTCCAAGATGGGAATTTTCTGATTGTTGGACCAGGTGAATTGTCCCCCTGACATCTGTATTTCTCTCAAACCATATGTATTAATGATGTTATTGAAGACATGGCTCCATGTGCCTAAGACATGATTCCTGTTTTTCTCAGAAGAAAATCTCACGATATTGAAATCCCCTCCTAATAACAAGGGAAGAGATTGGTCCCTGCAAATGTCAGTCAATTCTATCAAAAAAGCTTCCTTGTGTTCTTCCTGTGCTGCACCATAAACTACCACTAAATGCCAATATATTTGTAATTTTACATCATATACTTTCATCTTGACATGAAATCTTCCCACATATGATCCACAATTATACAATCTGGAGGATCTTAGGCCCCCCAGAATACCCCTAGATTTTCCAACAGATGGCAACCAACTCCAGGAAAATTGATTCATAGGATCAATTTTCCAAAAAAAAACTCAGCAGAAAAATCTTTCTTCGCAGTTTCCTGCAACCCTATAAAGTCCAATTGCTCCTGTTGCATCAAGTTTACCAAATTAGAACTCATGCCTTTCTTGCCAACCCCTATACAGTTTAGAATACCACCTATCATAACACTATTTTCCTTTGTCTTGTTCTAGTTACAACTCCACTCATAGGGTGGTAGTTGCTAACCTTCACAGCAACAGCTTTTAACTTACATTGACTGCCTCCACCAGAATCAACCAACTTCCTTTTCCTCTTTTTTTCCTGGATATCACTGGAGTAAATTCCTCTTCCTATTCATGATCACTCTTCCATCCCAGGAACTCAACCTACATTTCTTGTTCTACCATTTCCTATGTTCTCTCACTTTTTCCCAGCTAAGTTATGTCTAGAAATTTCTAGGTCTTTCAAGGAGCTAATAAACTCAAAAGATAGAGAGGAAGAATCTACACCCATTTCCAAAGCCCTATGCATAATGTCAACATCATCTAGGGCAGCAAAAGAGTTATAAAAAGTTAGATTAGTACCTGACAGGTGTCTTGGTGTATTTGGCCTCATGGTTCTTTCATTCATATCAGGGCCCCCTCCTAGATGAGATAGTCTTTCACTTACCCTAGTATGAGGAATCTGATGCACTGTATCCTCTTGAGTAGCAACTTGTTCCTGTTGTGAACCCTAGCTCTCCTAGGACAAATTTTCCGGTTGAGAAGATCCAACCTGGAGAACCACTTGTTCCTGACTTTGAATAGGAGCCTCAACCCCAACCATAGGATGTTCTATAGGAGGATTGCTCTCCTCATCAGCACCACTCTCAGCAGAGGAGCTATTTGCCCTACCAGACTCCCTATCTCCTCCATCACTTTCATCTCCAGCACCCCCTTGTTCTTCTTCAATTTGCTCCCAGCAAATGACCATATTGTCTCTTGTATTCATAATATTTATCACTTCTTTTATTCTAGAGCAGATCTTGCACAAACTCCTGGAAGGTCTGTCCACCACCATTTGGATCATCTGGATTCACCACGGCCCCAATTTCCTGTGGGGCCAGAGCCTGAGCCACCTCCATATGCACCTCACCCATCATCTATTCCTGACCCTAGTCAACAGCTGCATTCTGCTGCCTGGTATTGCCTACATCAGTCACACTACCCTCATTTATATTGCCAGCAGTATTCACAACTAGCTCCCGAATTGAAATTCGACCACCAGATCCTCGACTTGGCCAAATTTGAGCCACTCGAGCACCAAAAGACATGTCATCTGTATTTCCAGAGCTTTCACCTTCAACTCTGGGCCCTTTTCCTTTCTCCTAGGCAGCACACTGTGGGGGATCATCCCGGGGATAATAATTTCTGACACTTTCTTATGTGTATTCTGTTCCACACCAACCACTGTCTCATTCCCCCCAGCAGTAACTAGGGTCATCACAGGTCTATTTCTATTGACATCTTGACTGACTGGAGCAGTTGGAATATTCCCACCTCCCACATCAGCAGAGACAGGTATATTTGGTGTGGCATCTGGAGCAAAAATTTCTCTTGTGTACTTGAATTCATAAATCCATCCTTTCATTTCTCCTCTTCTTGTATTTGGCACTAATGTCACATCTTTACAAGCCACCTTAACCCTCACATAAGCCAGATTCCTAAGGCTATTTCTGTCCATTGCCAAAGGTTTCCCAATTAGAGATGCCACATAAAAAATTGTGGATTTCTCTCTGTACTTCATGGGTATGCCAACAATTCGAAACCATGCTTCCTTAAGCAATTCAACAGGTTCTAGATCTCCATTCCACTTAGAAATCTGAATTACAGCATCAGGAATTGTCTTCATAAAGACCGTGCCAAAACGGAAATCTTCAATGGACTTTGCAGAGGGAAATCTCATTAGGAACTCAACATCACTGATTGGCCTGGCATTGAATCTCCACCCAGAACCAATAGCATCTGCCCATAACTGAAATTCCTTCTCCAGGTCTTTCTGTGACACATCTCCCCTCATCACCATAATATGAGCATAATTGCAATTCTCCATTAACTGAAAAGATGATGCAGTCACTAGGATCGAGTGAAAACCTTGATCAAAATTTGTGCTACCAAAAAACCGAGGTACATATTCCCATGGCTTTCTCTCTTGACAGACCAAAATATTATGGTTATGTCCACAAATCTGACACTCCTGTCTCCCCACCTCTAATTCTGCTGTCTGCTGGAATCCTTCAATATGCACATTCGGGTTACCATTCACAGGCACACCAACAACCGGTGCAGGTACATAGGACCCCACCAGTGTTATAGCCACCACATCTATTTGACTAATAATAGTGACTGGCAATGGCTAAGAAACTGCAGCAGATGGAACACTCGCAGAAACCGAAACAGGAATACTAGTTGAGACATTAGTAACAAGTCTAGCAGTAGGCAAACTAGATCCACCCAAAGGATTGACAGAAGTAGTAGCAGTCCTAATGGTGACAGGTTGTTCAACTATGCGTGCAAAGAGAGGAGCATCACGCTGGGATGAAGTATGCGCGGTGTTGGGTCCGCAGCATAGAAAACAAAAATTTTCCTATGGTGTGAACTACACGCCAAGATCTATCTACTAGGTACAAAGCAACGGGTGGACATACATCCAACAAGAACTTACCCTCGTAGACAATGAGCTTTGTTAACGAGTAGGAACTCGTGGTTGATGTAGTCGTACACTTGCCGATCTCAAGATCGTGAGGAATTCCGAGCGCCGCAACTCAGTAGCGCATCCGCACTCGCACACACTTTCAAGCCACCGGAGAACCTCCACCTTCTCGCTCCAGTGATCCAGCGGAAGCAGCAACTCCTTCCAGACGAAATGCCACCGGGAACATGTATCTTGCTAATCCGAGACCATGGGGGAATAATTCTAGAGGGGGAGAGAGATCCTTCACAAGGAGGTGTGAGGATGAAGGAGGGAATGGGTGGCCTTTTATAGGAGGATAGGGGGTGCCCCTCTCTCCATGGCCGGCGCATGGGGGGGTGACCCCTCACCTCCCCCATTCATGTGGTGGTAACCCCTCCACATTAAGATGCCTCTTCACATTCCCTTTTAAAGTCTCCACTTTAAATGCATTAAATTTCTCCAAATTTAATGCTCTCTCATTTAATAAAACTCTTTTTATTACATTTATTCAGAATTTTGTTAATTACTTTATTTAACAAACATTCACATATAGCCCCTTGCAATATTTCAATATCACATGCAGAACCACCTTCTGCAATTTCACCCGAAACAATTTCCGGTTTCTATTGAAACAATTCCTGCGCTTTGCAATTCTTTTGTCTGAAACATATGTGCTCCAAAATGGTGTCCGGTAACTCTTAAGTGTGCCACCCTATGGTTCACGAATAATGCAGACATGATCGAGACCCTTCTCCGATCAATAATCAGCAGCGGGACCTGGAGATCCGTACTGACTCCTACACATTCAACGATGACTCCTGTGATCGTGAGAACCTTTAACGCTTGTAACTAAATCCCTTTGTCTCTCGATATATTACATGTCCGAGATTCGATCATTGGTATCTCCATACCTAGTTTGATCTCGTTACCGACATGCACTCTTTTCTCATTCCCGTGATATAACATTCTAGTGATCACATCACTTGCTTGCAAGCTATCCTAATGTGATATCACCGAGAGGGCCCAGAGTATATCTATCCATCATCTGGATTGACAAATTCCACTCTTGATCCATGAGCCTCAACATAACACCTTCATAGTACTGAACCCATCTTTATAGTCACCCTGTTACGGTGTGACGTTTGATGTTATCAAGATACTCTTCCGGTGTTAGCAATTAACATGATCTCATGGTCTAAGGATAAAGATTACTTCGTATGATGTTATAGCAATATAAACATAATGACTTGATCGTAATGCTATACTTCGGATGAATGTTCATCACATCATTCCACCAATGGTGTGACCTTGTTATTAACAACATCCAATGTCCATGATCAGGAAACCTTGATCATCCTGTTAATCAACAAGCTAGTCTATAAGAGAGGCATGACTAGGAACCCTTTTTGTTTATTAAACACACATGTATTGATGTTTCCGAATCAATACATTTCTAGCATGTAAAATAAACATCTATCATGTATAAGGAATATATAATAACAACTTTATTATTGCCTCTCAGGGCATATTTCCTTCACGCGGAATTACCTGTTCTGCTAGGGAACGAAGAATCTGACGCTGCGGAGTGTGAATCTCGTTGCATTTCTGGTCTGTGACTCCACATGTCTCTCTATCTCGCTTGATCTTCATCTCTCCGACGAGCTTCTACCAGAGCCCTCTCTCGAGCAAGATCTTCCCGCCTCTGCGCAGCCGCCCTCGATTCCCTGGCTAGGTCATCTCTCCTGTGATTCTCCTCCCTTGCCTCCTCTTCCATCCTTCTGCGATTTTCTGCAAGTCGATCCTCCTCCCACCAGCGCTCCTCATCTCTCTGACGATCTTGTTCATGGATCCAACCACCGTCTCCAAGGCTATCATCTTGAAACCTTCGATCTTCTGTATGTCTGTGTGGGGCAGATCCAAATCGCGACCTGCTCACATAGGGACCAGGTCGGGATGGCTGTCGCGGTGGTGAACGACAAAAACCAGGAGGTCTGTGATCCGTCACCGGCGCCTCTGCGGTGAGTACCTGCACAAAAGATCTCCCGTCGCTAGATCTGATTCCTCTCCACCTCACCGGCTATGCAACTCGTGGAGATGAGGGAGGAGTGGGGGGATTGCGTACGAAAACTACCCTGCCCACCTCTCCCGATCTAGGGTTAATCAAAATCGAGGAACCGCCCGTCGATTTGTATCCCCCGCTCGATCTGCAGCTCTCATCCACAAAAGTACCCACCGCCCCCTCTAATGTGTGGCCCTCGCTCGGATTCGGTCCACCGACAGGGTTGGTACGTCTCACGGAGAGGCCGATCAATATCGTCCGACACAAGCACGCATAGGGCGGCACGCCGGCGTGACCATGTTGGCACCCACACACATCCCCCTGTGGACCGACCAGGATGTGCCAAATACCGCAGCGGACACGAACCCCGTACGTAACATCTGCCTTGACCTTGATCTGATCTGAAAGACATCGTCCAACCTCATCGAAAAGCGAAATAGTTCTGAAAAAATAGTGCCAAAAACCTTGATCGTCCCTGATCTACGAGGTGCTAAGACACCAAGCGTAGCACATCTGAAAAATACCTGCCGTCGCTCAGTCGCCGCCGGTAATCTCGTCTCTATCGGTGGCGTGGGAGAAGGAAGCATGGGGAGGGAGACTCCATCGTTTGCAAAAAAAATAGGACTATTGAAGTTTGCATGCCCTTTTAGCATCCTTTGAATTAACAAAACCCTTCGGACCGTGTCTTGTACACGTCCTAGATAACCATTCTATTAGAAGAACATTGTTTTGTTCAACTACCATATACCAAATTATATGTAGTGGTTGCTAGATTAATTCGTCAAGACTAAATATCGCTATGAAAGATCAAATCTTGTCATAGTTAAATCCTTGAACATAGTTGTAAATTCCTTTCCGACATGTTGATTATTTATGTCAAACATCCATGTCTATTTCTTTATAGATCCAAACACGACCAATAGGCATCATGCCTTTTCGGAGGGTCTTCCAAGTTCAAAAGCTTGATTTCCCGTGTATGGAAACTATCACGGATTTTATGACTTGTAGTCATTCTATGGAGTCAGGGCCCATCATCGCTTCGTTGCATGCAGTCGGTTCATTATTATCAAAACAATAGCGACTTGTTTATCAAATCTCATTATTTGATTGTTACCCGATGCATATGGTTAGGAACTCTAATCTCCAAGATCACAACCTTTGTAATCACGAGAGCCATGAGAATTTTGGCCACCACCGGAACACTTTCCGGCGCTGCGCTACTTAGCACATATAGCTAAAGTTCAATAACCCTATCAAAGTTCTATTGTCCTCCCACTAAACTTTTCGCGAAAAATTCTTTCTCAAGAAACTTAACATTCCAAGTGACAAACTCTTTTGTTCTCGGTGTTATGGAGGAATACCCAAAAAATTCTTTGGGATAACCTAAAAAGACATGCTTATCCGACTTTGGTTGTAAACATTTTACTTATGCATAGCATACCAAAATTTTAAGAAAAGACAACTCGGGTTTTATCCCAAACCATAATTCATATGGTGTCATTTCAACGGATCACGATGGTGCTCTTTTCAGTGTAAAAGTTGTAGTCTCTAAAGCTTTTAATCCTTAAAACATAATGGCAATTTTATAAATGACACCTTTGATCTTACCATGTCAAACAAGGTTTGATTTGATCTCTTGAACATACCATACTCCTGTGGTTTATCGGGAAATGCAAATCCATGGAACAATTCCTAAAATCTCAGGTGTTTTGCTAAATATGTAACTCAAATATCTTCCTTTATGATCAAATCATAAACGTTTCATTTTCTTGTTACAATGATTTTCCACTTCATCTTGAAAGTCTTTGAATAATTTTCAAATGTTTCATACTTCTTCCTTATTAAGTAAATATATAGATATATTCACTCAAATTCCCGGAGAAAGCATATGAAGTTGAAAGATGCATCGCACATGGCTACATATAATGGACTATGCACATCATCATGCACTATTTCCAATAAGTTAGTCATCCGTTCCTCTTTGGCCTATGAACGGAGTTTCAATTATCTCGAGGAAAGTTTCACAAGTGTCAATTCATCAAAATAAAAAGACTCCAAAAAATCCATCAAAATGGAGTTTCTTCATGTTTTATTTCCAATATAATTTAAACGGCGATGTCACTTTGTAAGTGACCTTTCAATCATTTGTCTTGCGACATTTTAGCTTAAGTTTTATGGACGTGATTTCTCCAACTAAACTTGTAAATGTTCATCCATCTTTTATGGAATACGGTAATTATTTGAACAACCAATGTTCTCATAATACCGGAACAAAATAACAATTATTTAAACAAATATTGAAGGTAAGCTTTGATGTCAACTAGAAATACAATAACACTTTATTTGTTTTCGATGAACATCATCACATATTCTTTTACTGGTTACTTAGGCTGTTGTTGTTCATGAATTGTGTCGTTCTGTATGATATTTCATACCAACCAATTCGGTATCTAATACCCAAGAACCACATTGTTTAACAAGCAAAGAATACAACCATAACATGTATATCATATATATACCTTAGCTGGACATTACCAGTCTTTTATTTTCTGCCAAATATTTTATAGATTCTCTTTCAGCATTTCCTTTTCCTTTTAAAAGAATCTATCAACATCAGCAGTGGTGCCATACATATGACACACAGTCCAAATCATGTATAGTAAAATACTAATACCTTTAGACTTGCACTTTGAAGTAGATCACCATCATCAAATGTTTGGTGTTCTTTCAAAAATCCATACTTTAGTAATCTTTTAAGTGTAGTAAACATTTTACTTACATCTTCTATTCATCCTTATCATGAAAACTTTCATTGTCAAGCTACTATGGATTATAAGGACGAATTGTGAGTATAATGTCAGTTCCCAAAACCTGTTTGGGAGATTAGGACATCTAGCGTCTCCAACCTTTACAAATTCTCATACAATGTGAGAACATGTATTTTGCCAAATTATACTCTATCATATTGCAATCATAAATATTGTTTCAGATATCAAAATATCTTCCATGCATGATGGCTTCTGAAATAATTCTTTCAGCTCCTAGATAACCTCGAAATTAAAAATAGCTTTTGAATATCAAGAATCATGGAGGCAAACATGATACTTTAGATACTAACATTGGAATTCTTACTCTCGTTTTAATATTAACTATTAAACTTCATGGAGTAAATATAGTTTACTGAAAGTTTGCAATAGGACTTCTAAAATTGACATTCAAAACAATACGATACCAGTTCGTAAAGTAAATATCTAGAATTCTATAGTTCTATTATCTCAATTAAAACTAATCATAAGGTAGTAAACAGATGTCAACGACTACAACAAATTATGCAAATTCACTTAGATTTAGTTTATGACAAATTGAGTTCGACTAATCCAAATTAGAAATGAACTCCCACTTAAAA
The DNA here is from genome assembly GCA_916181665.1 of Avena sativa. Lineage (NCBI taxonomy): Eukaryota > Viridiplantae > Streptophyta > Magnoliopsida > Poales > Poaceae > Avena > Avena sativa. Next base: position 415,113,017 of record OV702296.1, read on the forward strand.
CGACATCCCTCGTGTCTTTTTGGTGATTACATGAACCAAATACACTACACCAAGTCCGATCATCACGTGAGTCAATATAGCTTCAAAGGCAAGCATCTATATGGGCATCATATCTACCATATGACTCATGCTTGACCTTTCGGTCCGTGTTCCGAGGCCATGTCTGTACATGCTAGGCTCGCCAAGTAAGAACCTTAGTACTCCCGTGTGTAAAACTGTCTTACACCCGAAATATGATCATGGATTCAAGTACACCCGATCATCACGTGATGTCTTGAAGCGGCAAAACATAAACGATGCGTATTTAAGGGAGAACACATTTTTTATCTTGATATCTAAATGAGGGATCATCTTATAATGCTACTAAATTTCCAAACTAGCAATATAAGATGCAAACATCATATGTGTAAAGTGGAATGATATGGTCCATGCATTTGATCACCATCATGTGCATCGTGGTATGATCTTTATCATTCCTTTGTGTGTATGGCCAAGGTCTATGGAACTTAAACGTTAGGTGTGTTGTAAGGGTATCTACCATACATCAACTTACAACATTACCATATCATGACACTAGCCCAGCAACAATCTAAACTAGACGTCTCTAATTTATCCATTGCAAGTTTTACGTGGCTTAGGGCTTTCGAAGATAGAACCGATATTACCTACAAACACGGAACCACAACGATGATAACTAAGTTATTAGCAACTCGTTGTAAATAACATATTGACTATAATAGGAGAGACAGACACCCTCTAGCCACTTATGCAAAACTAGTTGCATGTCAATCATGGAACCGGTCTCATGTGCGAGGACATGTAAAGTTAGTCCAGGCCGCTTCATCCCACTATGCCACCAACATCCAAAATACATGAAAGATGCAATAACATGATCATCATCGCCCACATATAAACATATGTGTACTACCCGTGCAAAGCACCTACGCATAGATCATGCTCTGATACCACTGTTGGGTTCGCAGCATAGAAAACAAAAAATTTCCTACGATGGGAACAATACGCCAAGATCTATCAACTAGATACAAGCAACGGGTGGATATGCATCCATAGAGAACTTACCATCGAAGACAACAAAGCTTTGCTAACGAGTTGGAACTCGTGTATGATGTAGTCATACACTTGCTGATCTCAAGATCGTGGTGAAGTCCAGCAAGTCCAGCTCCAACACGTCCATCAGATCCAGCTCCAGCAAGTCCAGCACCACCAAGTCCAGCACCGCAAAGAAGCGGTACATACGTGATCACACACATGTCCGGTACCCCGACAACCTCCATCCCTCTCTCCAGCAAAGCAGCGGAAGAAGCAACTCCTTTCTAGATAAAGCCAATAGGAACATGTATCTCGCTAATCCGAGATCATGGGGAATAACTAGAGGGGGAGAGAGATCCTTCACGAGGAGGTGTGAGATGAGAGGAGGGAGTGGAGGGATTTTATAGGGAGAGCGGGGCAGCCCCTGACCATGGCCAGCTGCTAAAGGAGGTGCCCCCACATCTTCCACATTCATGTGGGTGGAGCTCCCACTCACATAATTAGCCTCCCACTCAAAATTCCACTCACCTCCATTAAATTTCCACCAAACTCAATGCAAGATCTCATTAAATAAAACTATTTTATTTATTTTATTCAGAATTTTCTTAATTACATTAATTAAAAAAAGTTCACATAAAACCCCCTGCAACATTTCAATATCACATGCAGAACCAGTTTCTGCAATTTCACCCGAAACAATTCTGGTTTCCATCGAAATGATTCCAACGCTTTCTTAAATCTTTATCTGAAACATATTTGCAACATATGGTGTCGGTATCCCTTAAGTGTGTCACCCTACGGTTCGCAAATAATGCAGACATGATTGAGACCTCTCTCCGATCAATAATCAGCAGTGGGACCTGGAGATCCGTACTGACTCCCACACATTCAACGATGACTCTTGTGATCGTGTGAACCTTTAACGTAGTAACTAAATCCCTTTGTCTCGCGATATATTACATGTACGAGATTTAATCATCGGTATCCGAATACCTCATTTGATCTCGTTACCGACATGCACTCTTTTCTCGTTCCCGTGATATAACATTCTAGTGATCACATCACTTGCTTGCAAGCTATTTCAATGTGATATCACCGAGAGGGCCCTGAGTATATCTATCCGTCATCGGGATGGACAAATCCCACTCTTGATCCATGAGCCTCTACATAACACCTTCGTAGCACTGAACCCACCTTTATAGTCACCCTGTTACGGTGTGACGTTTGATGTTATCAAGATACTCTTCCGGTGTTAGTGTTTAACATGATCTCATGGTCTAAGGACTAGGATTACTTCGTATGATGTTATAGCAATATAAACATAATGACTTTGATCATAATGCTATACTTCGGATGAATGTTCATCACGTCATTCCACCAATGTTGTAACCTCGTTATTAACAACATCCAATGTCCATGATCACGAAATGTTGATCATCTTGTTAATCAACGAGCTAGTTTATAAGAGAGGCATAACTAGGAACCCTTTATTTGTTTATTAAACACACATGTATTAATGTTTTCAATTAATATAATTATAGCATGCAAAATAAACATTTATCATAAACATGGAATAATATAATAACCACTTTATTATTGCCTCTCGGGCATATTCCATTCATAAATTACTAGCGGTGTATCCACCACTCCCTGAGAATGCCTTTTCCGTATTGCATTTCCAAGTTCTTTTACACAAGCAATTCTTACTTTCTGCATTAAGTTTTTCATTACTTTAAATTGCCTCGTTCAACGAAAAACCCAAAATAACTCTACTTTTATTGCATCTTAAAGTTATTCCTTAAGTACTACGTATAGTTTTAGTTAAAAGCATTTTTGTCTTTTGCGTACTGCTCCCTGCGGGATTGATATCTTTATTTTGAAACTAGCTACAAACGATCTGTGCACTTGCAGTCATCAAGCTCTTTTCTAGCACCGTTGCCGAGGACCTTAGCGCTATAAGTCCCTTCACTTTTAGTTATTTCCTTTCGTTGCACTAATTTTTAATTTAAGTTGCAGGACCACAAGAATGTACAACAGTCAGCATTTAATCCAGCTTGAGGTAGTAAGGAAAATGAGTTCGCCCATGGACGCTTTTATAACTGTCAATAAAAGCATAGCGGATGGAATTGAGATCCACCCTTTATTATTTGAACTACTGCACTCTAAGAAATTTGCAGGAACCAATGAAGAGTGTCCATATGGACACTTACAATTCTTTGAAGACGTTCTTAGTTCCTTTATATTTGATGATTGTAATCTCGATATGGTTAAAACCCAATTGTTTAGACAAACTCTCTCTAATAATGTTTGCGAGTGGTATAGATCTTTTTGTGTAGAAGCACCAAGGACTTGGACGGAATTGACAACCAATTTCCTATCAAAATATTACTCAGAAAGCAAAGCTCATAGGATGAGAGGTATTTTATCAGTTTCAAAAATAATCCAGGTGAGGGTTTGTATGAAGGATATCTAAGGTACAAAAGCTACCTAGATAATTGCCCCCATCATCGTTTGCCTGATTGGTTAATCACTCACTCTTTTTATGGAGGGCTTAATATTGAAAATAAAATGAATCTAGACACTGCTTCTAATGGCAGTTTTTTATCTTATACCTATGATGAAGCTTGGAAACTAATAATAAAAATGAGGGAGGCAACGGAAAATCTTAAAAAAGAGGAGAACGTTACAAATAGTTTCTCTAAATATGCTCGTGTTAACGATTTCCTTGCAGATGAAAGGACTTGTGCAATGATTAAAACCCTCGGTATTGATTCTTACTCTGTAAAGAAAATTATTGAGAACTATGCAGGGAATTTACAGGTACCTATAGAATAGGAACCCCATAAACCCCTCGAAGAAAAGAAGCGTGCTAGAGCGCTAATGAAGAGTTCTCCTCAGCACCTATTCAAGAGAATATCAAGAAAAGGCAAAAAGAGGAAGAACAAATAAAGAAGAGATTAAAGAAACCATAAAAAAACCAAAGCTACCAATATAAATAATGTTATAATAAAGGATCTTATGGAAGCACGAATAGTGGACAATGAAGTGGTTATGCTAGACTTTGAAACCTCAGAATTCATCGAAGGTAAAATTTGAGGTAACTAAACTTCTAAACTTATGACTCCTGTATTTTGTGGCGAAACTTTCTTATACGGAATTTGGGAGCCGATTTCCACTATAAATATTATGCCTTCGTCACTTTCTGAGGAACTTCGCTACAATTTAAATAATCCAAATGTGGAACCGGTAGACACTACTATTGAATTGTCTAATAGGACCAATATAAAACTGGAACGTGTAATAAGAAACATCTATGTCTTTATTGAATCACTCATGCACCCCCTTGATTTTCATATTGTTGACATGCCTCGAGATTCTTTTTGTCATATTCTTTTAGGCGGGCCCTTTGTTTCCATAACCAAAGTCGAGTTGATAATAAGAAGGAGAGTATTTCACTGATGTTTGGAGAAGAGGAAATGATATTCCACTTTGCCAAACTAAAGAAGAGGCCATATGAAGTGGAAGATATCAAGGAAGAGAAAACGATTGCCGAGTTGGCCGCAATTCATTTCAGTACTCCACAAGATGAATTAGAAAGGAGCCTAATTAATTAGGAGGAAGCACCAGATGATGAGGAGAGAGAAGACATGGATGATTTCCTTGATTTAGTCCCAGAAGCACAAAATTCACATGACTATGAAGAACTGGTAAGAAAAGGAGATGAAGAACCTCCACCAATTGAATTGAAACAACTTCCAGATGATATGAGGTATGAGTTTTTAGATAATGAAAATAAATTTCCTATTATTATTAGCAAAAATGTATCAGAAAATGAAACAAATAAACTCATTTCCGTCTTGGTTAAACATCATTTGAAGCCTTTGTATATAATCTAAGTGATATTAAAGGAATATATCCATCTATTGTAACACATAAGATTACCATGCTTGATGATGTTGAACCTGTAGTGGATACACAAAGAAGGCTTAATCCAAAAATGAAGAAAGTAGTAAGAAAAGAGGTTATACACTTACTAGATACTGGCATAATATGTCCTATTTCTTACAGTAAGTGGATTAACCCAGCTCATTGCATACCAAGACAAGGTGGTCTTGATGCTGCTATGAATGTGGATGGTGAGCTAGTTCCTGTAAGGCCTATTGTTGGATATCGTATGTGCATCGATTTTAGGAAGCTAAACCGCGAGACATAAAAAAATCATAAACCTATACCATTCATGGATAAAATTTTAGAAATACTTAGTAATAATTCTTATTTCTATTTTCTTGATGGTTATTCTAGATATTCTCAAATTTCCATACAACTGGAAGATCAAGAGAAAACAACTTTCACTTGCCCTTATGGCACATATGCTTATAGATTAATTTTGTTTGGCTTATGTAATGCAGCAGCGACTTTTCTTGAATGTGTTTTAAAAATATTTGCTGATTTTGTTGAGAAGACTATGGAAGTTCTAACCAATGACTTTGTTGTTTGTGGAACAACCTTTGATAATTGCCTCTATAATCTAACCAAGGTTTTGCATAGATGCAGGCAATCAAATTTGGTTTTGAATTGGGAACAATGTCGTTTTATGGAAAGAGAAGGTAAAGTTTTTGGGCATAAGGTTTCAAAGAAGGGAATAGAAATAGATAAAACTAATATAAATGCTATAGAGAATCTTCTAATTCCTCGAGACATAAAAAACTTAAAAAATGTTTTTGCGACATGCAGGTTTTTATAAGCGTTTTATAAAAGATTTTGCTAAAATAGTTATGCCTCTCACCAACCTCCTTGAGAAAGAAACTCCATTCTACTTATATCATAATTGCATTACAGCCTTTGAGAACCTTAAAAACAAATTAGTTTCAGCACCTATCATGCAACCACCAAAATGGGCTGAACCTTTCGAAATTATTTGTGATGCTAGTGACTATGCTTTAGGGGTTGTATTAGGACAGCGAGACGAAAAGAATTTAAATGTTATTTATTATGCTAGTAGACCTCTTAATAAGATTCAGAAAAATTACGCTACTACAGAAAAAGAGTTCCTAGCTATAATTTTTGCTGGCGACAAATTTAGATCTTACATCATTAATTATAAGGTAATAGTTTATACGGATCACCAAGCTTTGCGTCACATTCTTATGAAAAAGGATGCGAAGGCCAGGTTGATTAGGTGGGTTTTATTACTACAAGAATATGATTTGCAAATAGTAGATCGGAGGGGTAAGGATAATCCGATAGCAGATCTTCTCTCTAGGATGGAGGGAATAATTACTAACCCTGTACCTATAAATGAATCATTTCGGGAGAATATTTAGCAAATGTTGAAATTGCTGATCCGTGGTATGCAGATTATGCTAACTATCTCGCGGTAAAATTTATACCTCCTGGTATGACAAGAAATCAAAGGATGAAATTCTTTAATGATCTTAAATATTACTTTTGGGATGATCCGTATCTATATCGTCATGGACCTGACGAAATGATCTAGAAGTGTATTCCTAACCATTAAATGAATGCAGTATTGCAAGCTTGTCTTGACAGCCCGTATGGAGGACATACGGCAGATAAGCGAACTGCAGCGAAGGTACTTCAATCCGGATTCTATTGGCCCACCTTTCTCAAGGATACACATGGGTATGTAGAACATTGTGATGCTTGCCAAAGAAGAGGTAATATAGGTAGGAGACAAGAGATGGTAATGAATCATAGTCTTATAATCGAACCCTTTGATGTATGGGGAATGGATCACATGGGACCTTTTATAAAATCAAATGGTTACACTCATATTCTTATTGCTGTCGATTATGTTACTAAATGGGTTGAAGCTATTCCAACAAGCCATGCAGATGCAGCCGCCTCAGTGAAGATGATCAAGGACATTATATTCCCCAGGTTTGGAGTTCCTAGATTTTTAATCACTGACGGTGGTTCTCATTTTATGAAAGGAACTTTCAGGAAAATCCTCAGCAAATATGGAGTAACTCACCGCGTTGCTTCACCATATCATCTTCAAACAAGTGGTCAAGTGGAACTCTCTAATAGAGAATTAAAGACCATACTCGAGAAGACGGTGGACAAATCAAGAAAAGATTGGTCATACAAGTTAAATGACACTATGGGCATACCGTACTGCGTTTAAAAATCCAATGGGTATGATACCTTATAAGATGGTGTACGGTAAGGCATGCCATTTACCTTTAGAATTGGAACACAAAGCTTATTGGGCAATAAAGAACCTAAATTATGATCTTAAAGGAGCATTAGAAAAATGTTTATTAGATATTCATGCTTTAGATGAGTTTAGAAGTGAGGCCTATGAGAATACTAGATTGTTTAAAGAAAAAGTGAAATGATGGCATGATAGAGAAATAGAGAATAAGGCCTTTAAAAGTGGAGACAAAGTGTTGCTCTATAATTCTCGTCTTAAGTTGTTTCCAGGGAAGCTCAGATCAAAGTGGGAAGGCCCATATATAGTTGACGAAGCTTATTCATCAGGAGCAGTGAAGCTCCAAGGAAAAACACCCTCTCTTTCATGGGTGGTAAATGGACAACGCTTGAAGCATTATCAAGTAAAAGAAGATATAAGTGCAGTCACCAAGTGATCACCCTAGAAGAAGTGATTAAGCAAAGATATACAAGTAATGGCAACTGCAATAAGAATGGACTCGAGACGGAATGAGCAACACTACGGTCAAGCTATTGACCATAAAAGAGCGCTTCATGGGAGGCAACCATGTGAAGTAAAGGTTTGAGTAAGTTTTTAAATTTTTAATTAAAGTTCTAATTGAGCATTGTGTTAAATAAGGAACATTTGATGCTCTAACAAAGAAAAGGGAAGATTGATAATGCCAAAATTGGTCGAAAATTTAAGCTATCATTTCTATGTCAAAACTTGAAATTTTGTTAAGTTTTAGATTAATAAAGAATCCTCGGAGAAGCAGGAAATTTTTGGTGGACCCAGAGGGTTTAACGACCAGCTACGTGGAGGGAATAAAAGTTCTAGCCGTATAGCTACGGTCATATAATTGTTTTGACATCACCCCTTCCGTCCACGAAAGGTACTGATAGTTTCATGACCAATTATATGGCGGGAACTAAAATTCCGCCCGTATAGTTGCCATCGTATAGATATCGATGACTTTGAGAAAGCTCTTTTCTAGGTATTTATAGTTTAACGACCAACTATACGGCGGTAATAAAAATTCCGCCCGTATAGTTTTGGTCGTATAGATATCGACCCATCTCCAAAAAAATAATTCTGAGTACTGATGGTTTAACGACCAACTATACGGCGGGAATAAAAATACCTACCCATATAGTTGATTCCACCGTAGAAGAAAATCTATAGTCGGTTCATAACTATACGGCAGGACCTATACTGGACGCGTCCGTATAGTTTCTCGTTACGAACAGCGGCTAGGGTTTTTGACCTCCCCTTTTAAAGATGATCACATCTAACCTTTTTCATTAAGTTTTTGTAGAGCTACAGCCTCCAGCCTCGAAAAATCCTCGCCATCCCTATACAAGCCCCTCTAACAACATCCATGCAGCGAAGCCATGCAGTCCTTCCATGTCAACAAGATCTGGAGGAAGAAAGAAGAGAAGCCCGTGAAGAGGATCGAAGAAGTAGAACCTAAAGGATCATCATCATCATCTAGCCTGGTGATCAAGCCTCTCCCAAATTGGGAGGACATGTTCCTGTGAAGGATGGAGATGATGAGGCAAGTAGAGCGGGGAAAGAGCAAGGATGAGTATCTCCCTAATCCCTATCATCACAACATAGGATCCTATTATAAACCTCCTCTTGGTCTGTTACCTCTTAAACCTAAGAAGGTGCAGTAAGATGAGATTCATGATAAGATCTATGAGTTGGGAAAAGCTTCGAAGGCATGTGTTGAAACAATTGGAGAAGCGATTGACTCCTACGGGATGATGAGCAAAGACCTTGAGAAAAAGGTCGATGGCATCGATGGTAGAGTTAGTTTCCCGATTAAAACTATTTTTGAGTTGACATATGAGAATAAATTCCTCAAGAAGAAAATTTTGAAGCTTCAATATGACATGGCCAAGCTCAGCATTTGCCTCGCAAGAATGGCTAAGGTTTGCAACACAGAGGAAGAAGGCAATACTCTACCTACCCAGGAGGAGGAATAGGTACCAATAAGGAGTTATTTGATCCTGCCTGGCTTGATTCCAAGCTTGGGGAGATCTTTAAAGACCTTATAATCTATATTATAAGTTTTATATTACTATTTTAGTTTTGCATTAGTTCAAGTTTAGAAATGAAGTTGCATCATTTAAATTTCCTTAAGGAATAGTCAATCCCATTTGTGAAATTCAGAGTTTATTATCATATATGGAGCATTATTGAGTTTGTGCTTGTCTTATTGGATATATGAATGGCTTGAGTATAATTTTACTTGCACTTGATGATAGCAATAGGAGTCTTCCACACCATTGATATTAATGGAACATATAAAGATAATTTGGTCAATATGTTGTAAGTCTACGGTTTAATTTACAAAGAAAAATTATCTATGCAGTTAAGTTGAAAAGGAAACCTTGAACAAAGGAAAATAAAAAGTGCTATTAAAGTAGAGTGAGAACAAGTTGAGGTAGAATTTTCAAGTCATAAATATGCTTCATATACAATTGGAATTTGGTAATTGAGATCGTTAAACTTTGAATTCCTACATGAAGTGGAATGTATGGCTAGCTCCTTTTGCACGACACTTAAACAAAAGTGTGAGCATATACAGAAAAAAGAAGACAAGAAATAAGAAAAAAAGCGAATGTGCAAAGAGCAAATAGGCATACACCACTACATTGTAGTATGACAAAGAGACGCTTTGAGATTTTGAATCCCAAGTGAATATGTTAATCCTAAAACAGTTGGGACTACCTCGCTAACTCATTCGGTTGAACTGAATACTTTTACATCATATTGAGAGTGATCTTTTGTGAACTGTTAAGTGCTAATGTGTGGAAGCTAGGGATGCATAAGTGGGACAAATGAGATAGGTGGGATCCTAATTTTAGACCCCTAGACTAACTCTAAATTACGTGGGAGAAGTGGGACAAGTAGGATTTAACAAATCTCACTTATCCCGTTTATCCCACTTAATTTAGAGTTAGTCTAGATGTCTAAAAGTGGAATCCCACCTGTCCCACTTGTCCCACCTCTGCATCCTTGGTGGAATCCTGCTAATACTATTCAGATGGTTCGAGTAAGGTACTATTCATGAACTTATTCCTATGTATCATATATGATAAACACATGTTGCAACTGCCTCATTTATTTTATCGACTCAACTTCATGAATATGAGGATCACATCCATTAAGCTAAATTTGCTCGGGACGAGGAAGATTCTAAGCTTGGGGAAGTTGATGAGTGCATATTTGCATCATGTTTTATATTATTATTTTGCATTGTAGATGTAGGATCTTGGTATTTTATGGCGCTCGCGCGCATATTTTATGTCTGTTTTCACCAAGATTAGGACAGATGATAGATATAGTGGACACAATTCTTGGAGCAGTTATACGAGGGAGAAAAGGAGTAAAAAACAATGTAAATCGCTTCTTTGGGAAATATCAATAATACCAGAATAAAACCAGAAGTGATCAAGGCACATAGATGGTTTAACGACAAACTATACGGCGGGAATAAATTTTTTGACCGTATAGTTCCCGCTGTATAGTTGGCGCCGCCATCGCCTCCTCAAATAGTTTCACCCCGTGCAACTGGATCACAGAGACGACATACAGAACACCCAGAAATCACTGAAACCTCACCTCCGAAAGGCATCTGAAAGGGGAATTTGTCCAAGGGATCCATCTTCACCCTACGCAGATCTAGGAGGCCAAGGTATCGATCTCCATCTTCATCAACCACTGCACCACCATCATCTCCATCCATCCCATATTCACCCCATATAGATCTTGTTGTAATTTCCGTACTCATTGTGGATTTATACAAGAACTATTCATTTACAATTGTTTCCATTACCATTGCCATGATGTTGATTGCCTCTATGTCTGAGTAGATCTGTAGTTCTTGGGGAGATGGAGAAACCCTAGCATATGATTGAGATGAGACAGAGATTAATATGTTATAAATCATTAGGTTTATGTGTTAATTGTCTTCATCATGATGTTGGGAGTTGTGAACCTCCTTAATATTTGCCTCTTATGGGGACTCGATGAAGGGGATTACTTGTTGGTAGACGGAGGGATGATAGCGCTTACTGTGACTATAAAGCTGTTGTCATTCTTTACGTACTAACTTGGGGAATCAAGGAAAACTCATAAAGCCATGTCCATGCCACGGGAGAAATCCCTTAATAGCGGGATAATATGATTGATGTCGTTTATTTGTCAGCTGTGGTTATGAAGGATGATGTGAGCAGTGCTCGCTTACTATTTGTCCATATATGGATCCCCTCCCACATACATACATATTATGAGAATATTTGTTATAATAATCTTGATTGCTTGGTCTAAATTGCTAGCGGTGTATCCACCACTCCCTAAGAATGCCTTTTCCCCTATTATAGTTCCAAGTTCTTTTACACACGCGATTCTTGCTTTCTGCATTAAGTTTTGCTTTACTTTAAATTTCCTTGTTCAACCAAAAACCAAAAAACAACTCTACTTTTCTTGCATCTTAAAGCTTCCTTAAGTACTATGTATAGTTTTAGTTAAAAGCATTTTAGTCTTTTGCCTACTGTTCCCTGTGGGATTGATATCTTTATTTCGAAACTAGCTACAAACGATCTATGCACTTGCAGTCATCAGGTCCATACATTTAGAATGAAGCATGCTAAAATTAAGCAAGGAAAACGGTCAGGTTGGCTCCTTCTTGAGAGAGCAGTTGATCGAGCCATACTATTCATACTACTTCCTCTTCGGTTGTTTTCAAAATATGGCCAAAATTGGCAGCATGCAAATTCTTGGATATGGGATCATCGTTAGCATAAATTATGATGTAGATATGGCCATGAACTTGGTCGTTTGGCTTGAAATCCAAGAATGTTCATATTCATTAACAAAAGCTTAAATTAGTTTACATTTTACCACTTACTTTTAGGTTCGAATTTTACACGGACGGTGGGAGTACATTTTACATCAATGACATAAAAAGGGGAAAATTACATCGAGGTCCATACATTTAGCACGAAGCACCCTAAAATTAAGCAAGGAAAACAGTCGGGTTCGGCTCCTTCTCAAGAGAGCAGCTAATCAAGCTATACTCTTCATAATACTTCCTCTTCGTTTGTTTTCAAAATATGGACAAATTTTGCGGCATACAAATTCTTGGTTAGAGGATCATCATGAGCTAAAGTATGATGTAGATATAGCCATCACCTTGGTTGTTTGGCTTGAAATCCAAGAATGTTCATACTCATTGAAAGCTAAGCTTAAATTCTTTTAAATTTTACCACTTACTTTTAGGTTCCCATTTTACACGGACGGTGGGAGTACATTTTACATCAAGGACGTAAAGAGGTAAAATTACATCGAGGTCCAAACATTTAGCACGGACCACTCTAAAATTAAGCAAGGAAAATAGTCGGGTCCAGCTCCTTCTCAAGAGAGCAACTGATCGAGCCATACTCTTCATACTACTTCCTCTTTGTTTGTTTTCAAAATATGGCCAAATTTTGCGGCATACAAATTCTTTGTTATAGGATCATCATGAGCTAAAGTATGATGTAGATATGGCCATCACCTTGGTCGTTTGGCTTGAAATCCAAGAATGTTCATACTCATTGGAATCTAAGCTTAAATTCATTTAAATTTTACCACTTACTTTTAGGTTCCTATTTTACGCGGACGGTGGGAGTACATTTTACATCAAGGACCTAAAAAGGGAAATTACATCGAGGTCCAAACATTTAGCATGAAGCACCCTAAAATTAAGAAAGGAAAATAGTCGGGTTCGGCTCCTTCTCTAGAGAGCAGCTAATCGAGCCATACTCTTCATACTACTTCCTCTTCGTTTGTTTTCAAATTTTGAATTTGGCAGCATGATTGTTTTGGATATGGGATCATCATCATAAAGTATGATGTAGATATGGCCATGATCTTGGTCGTTCGGCTTGAAATCTAAGAATGCTCATACTCATTGACAACTAAAGGAAGGCCTATGGCCTGCTGGGTAGCCCAGTTAGATGGATCCAGAAGGGAGGCCCATGCCAGATAAAGGAAGGCTATGCAAGAGGCACCGACGTACTCGGAGCCTTGGAGTGCAAGACACGAAAGACTTAGTGTTAGTGTAGGACTCTTTACCTTGTCCGACAAGGTCCTTTCCCTATAAACCTAGGTTCTTATTCCTTTTTAAACCGGACCTATGGGAGCCTTTAGGGCAACACCGAACACTCAACGTACAACGTACAACACCTCGCACAGTGAACCAATCTCTATAACTCGGCGTATTGCCAGTATAGTGATTTATAGTAGGATTAGAGTTTTGCCACCATTGTGGGACTTAAACATAGGTAAACTGTGTTACCTCGTACCCGCCAACTCTCTGCCTTACCCCAAGTCTCTAAACACGCATTGTGAGGACCCCTCCATGGTGTACTCATCAGCAATACCACGATAGTTGGCGCCCACCGTGGGGCAAGAGGCACTTCGAGCTCTACACCGGGTAAGGTCCAAGATCTTCGCGGGAATCAGCGAAACTATAGCCATCGGACGTGTTCTTTTCTCCGGCAACATATTGAGCGTCCCTCCAGATGAGTTTTAGGTGTCGGTGAAGATGACCTCTATGTGTTGCTCTGTCATCCGCTTCGGAGACATCCACATCTTCATCGGCGAAACTTACTCAGGTCCTAGATCCCAGGAAGTCGGAAACTCGTCAAGACCCGCACGGACCACCTACGGGCAGGATACGTTCGTGGAAGAATCTGGGTTGTACCTCTCTCTAGAGTATGGCGGCTCAGATCAGGAAAATTCAAGGCCTACCCAAACCGCCCCATGTGCAGGATATAAAGGTGGAAGGACCTCACAAATCTGCTTGGCTTCCCTAAGCGTTAGAAATGCGAAGGTCACACTTTGTTAGCGTCATCACCATCTTCGATCTGGCTAGATGTGTTCAAAGGGACGGAGAACCCCCTGCGAATACCTTGCCAGATGGATGAAGGTGAGGGAACCCTAGAGGGTGATCGCGTCGACGAACTTGTTTACCACTTCCTGGAAGGGCTCACGCCCAGAACACTCCTCTGACATACCCTCTGAAGACGGCAGGCCGCGGGACCCCTCACCCTTGGCGAGATGGTCGCAATTGTAAATGAATTTGCAGATGCCGAGGATACAAACACCCAAGCTATGCATGGGCCTGAAGCCGGAGGAAACAACAACAACGGCCCGCCTCCATCTCCCTCCATATTCGTCGTTAATAACACCGAAGCCAACTCTGACTCCGTCCTTTACGCGCTATACACCGACATCAATATGGATGGCGGTGGCTCAGACAATATGATGTTGTTATAAGGGAGATCGAGAAGGAGGAGTGCACCGAGAAGGCCAACACATCTCATCAGGTGCTAGTCGCCATTGGGAGCATGATGGAAGAAGATGGGCAGGAACCAAAGCGTGAGAGAGCTCCGCCCACACCTGCGGTTACCAGAGCGGCAGCAGCCAAGAAAGCCGCCGAGCCTCCAGCTCTAGACAAGGCTATGCCCGCTTCGGTTATCTGCCCGCAACAGGCGCAGGAACTCACCACGGCCCCCAGTACTGCCAAGCAGTCAAATCAGCCACCACTGCAACCATCATCGTCTGCAGCTAGCAACCCATTAGTTACTCCCGCTGACAAGGCGATCTATGGTGCACTCATCGTTTAGCCCATTACCGTCGCCCATATCCTTAGCGTTATGGAGCTTGATGAGAAGCGTGCAGCAATCCTAGCGGAGGCCAAGTGCATCGCAGAGCAGGGCGCTAAGCTGGACGAAGACATGGCCAAGGCGCATCAATCTATCAAGGTGGCAAGGGCTATGGAGGCTGAGTACAAGCAGTTTTTACTGAAGCACAAAGCAAAGAAAGCACCAGCTCACGTCGTTGAAGACCCCGGTGTTCGACACAAGTTGGGATATGGCGGATCCAAACTGACAAAAGCCACCCCATACATTTATTCAGAGGGGAGGCAAGTAATGCCTACTCCCGCCCTCAACATTGCCGTCGCCAAGACTCTCTTGGAGAAGGACAAGTCGCCATAAGCAGTTGCTGAGGTGTACGACCTCGTCGCCAAGGCATGCAAGCAACATGAAAAGGCTACCTCGCAGAGGCTTGAGTCCAACCCGGAGCTTTGCTAGTCAACCCTGCATAGCCGCAGAAGGCCAAGATCTTTGTGTGACGATGGATCCCACACAGGCTCCACGGAGCAAAGATGGAGGGACGCGCACAATAGGCCTGATGCCATTCCCATATCTTCTGATCACGAAGAAAAGTCTCGCCCTCGTCGGTCGCCGCCTCCACTACCAACCCTGCGTCACGGGGAACCACAGTCGCGCCACCGTACAAGCATGCCACCGCCTAGGCGTCCCGAGGTTGACATTGTTATACGTGACCTAGGCGAGCAGCCCCGGCATGCCGGAGAGCGCAGTGGCGTTGAAGGACACAGGAGCAGATCCTATAAGGAAGCACCACGTCCGACAAGCAACCGTGATAGGCGTGAGGAGTCACAGGAGGGGAACATCAAGAAGGCTAACCCACCGCCTCCACCGCCATCGTCGCCACCTAGCAGCCATCATGGCGGAGGACATGGTGGATCTCATAAATCGCACCGCAACTCCCCTCCCCATTATAGAAAAGGGAAGCAACCAGAGTCGTATGACGCACGTTCACTACTGTACAAGATCCAAGAAGCTCGAGAGCTCCCATGCCTTGGGCCACACTATTTTGGACCAGTAATACGGGCCACAACCTACCCCCAGGGCCTCCAGATAGACAAGTGTTGGGTCCGCAGCATAGAAAACAAAATTTTTCCTACGATGAAAACTATACGCCAAGATCTATCTACTAGATACAGAGCAACGGGTAGACATACATCCATGGAGAACTTACCCTCGAAGACAACGAGCTTTGTTAACGAGTAGGAACTCATGGTTGATGTAGTCGTACACTTGCCGATCTCAAGATCGTGAGAAAGTCCGAGGGCCCCAACTCAGCAGCGCATCCGCACTCATACACACGTTCAAGCCATCGGACAACCTCCACCTCCTCGCTCCAGCGATCCAGCGGAAGCAGCAACTCCTTCCAGACGAAATGCCACCGGGAACATGTATCTCGCTAATGCGAGACCATGGGGGAATAATTCTAGAGGGGGAGAGAGATCCTTCACAAGGAGGTGTGAGGATGAAGGAGGGAATGGGTGGCCTTTTATAGGAGGAGCGGGGGTGCCCCCTCTCTCCATGGCCAGCGCATTGGGGGGTGACCCCTCACCTCCCCCATTCATGTGGTGGTAACCCCTCCACATTAAAATGCCTCTTCACATTCCCTTTTAAAGTCTCCACTTTAAATGCATTAAATTTCTCCAAATTTAATGCTCTCTCATTTAATAAAACTCTTTTTATTAAATTTATTCAGAATTTTGTTAATTACTTTAATTAACAAACATTCACATATAGCCCCTTGCAATATTTCAATATCACATGCAGAACCACCTTCTGAAATTTCACCCGGAACAATTTCCGGTTTCTATTGAAACAATTCCTGCGCTTTGCAATTCTTTCGTCTAAAACATATGTGCTCCAAAATGGTGTCTGGTAACTCTTAAGTGTGCCACCCTATGGTTCACGAATAATGCAGACATGATCGAGACCCTTCTCCGATCAATAATCAGCAGCGGGACCTGGAGATCCGTACTGACTCCTACACATTCAACGATGACTCCTGTGATTGTGAGAACCTTTAACACTTGTAACTAAATCCCTTTGTCTCGCGATATATTACATGTCCGAGATTCGATCATCGGTATCTCCATACCTAGTTTGATCTCGTTACTGACATGCACTCTTTTCTCGTTCCCGTGATATAACATTCTAGTGATCACATCACTTGCTTGCAAGCTATCCTAATGTGATATCACCGAGAGGGCCCAGAGTATATCTATCCGTCATCTGGATTGACAAATTCCACTCTTGATCCATGAGCCTCAACATAACACCTTCGTAGTACTGAACCCATCTTTATAGTCACCCTGTTACGGTGTGACGTTTGATGTTATCAAGATACTCTTCCGGTGTTAGCAATTAACATGATCTCATGGTCTAAGGATAAAGATTACTTCGTATGATGTTATAGCAATATAAACATAATGACTTGATCATAATGCTATACTTCAGATGAATGTTCATCACATCATTTCACAAATGTTGTGACCTTGTTATTAACAACATCCAATGTCCATGATTAGGAAACCTTGATCATCTTGTTAATCAACAAGCTAGTCTATAAGAGAGGCATAACTAGGAACCTTTTTTGTTTATTAAACACACATGTATTGATGTTTCCTATCAATACAATTATAGCATGCAAAATAAACATCTATCATATACAAGGAATACATAATAACAACTTTATTATTGCCTCTCAGGGCATATTTCCTTCAGTCTCCCACTTCCACTAGAGACAATAATCTAGTTTATATAGTGATAAATCTAACACCCATGGAGTTCTGGTGTTGATCATGTTTTGCCCTAGGGAGTACTTTAGTCAACGGATCTGCTACATTCAGGTCCGTGTGCACTTTACAAATATTTATATCTCCATCCTTGACATGCTCGCGGATGGAGTGAAACCGGCGCTTAATATGCTTGGAATTCTTGTGAGACCTTGGTTCCTTTGCGTTGGCTATGGCTCCATTGTTGTCACAATAGATCACCATTGGGTCCAACGCACTGGGAACCACACCCAGTTCCGTAATGAACATTTCATCCAAACTGCCTCTGACGCCGCTTCTGAAGCAGCAACATATTCCGCCTCCGTTGTTGATCCAGCCACCACAGGTTGTTTGGAACTCCTCCAACTAACTGCTGCTCCGTTCAAGAGAAATACGTATCCGGATTGAGACTTAGAGTCATCTGGATCGGTGTCAAAGCTAGCATCGACATAACACTTAGCGACTAGCTCTTCTTCACCTCCGTATATGAGAAACATATCCTTAGTTCTTCTCAAGTACTTGAGGATGTTCTTTACCGCTATCCAGTGCTCCGAACCTGGATCAGATTGGGACCTACTAGTCAAACTAATAGCATGTGCCACATGCGGTCTTGTACATAGCATGGCATACATAATAGAGCCTATGGCCGAGGATCGACAAAACCCTTAGGTTGTATCATATACAACTCTTCTTCAATATTACCATTGAGGAACGCAGTTTTGACATCCATCTGCTATATTTCATAATCGAAATATGCAGCAATTGCTAACATAATCCTAACCGACTTAAGCATCGCTACGGGAGAGAATGTCTCATTGTAGTCAACTCCTTGAATTTGTCGAAACCCCTTTGCGACAAGTCGAGCCTTATAGATGGTCACATTACCATCAATATCAGTTTTTCTTTTGAAAATCCATTTATTCTCAACGGCCTTTTGATCGTGAGGTAAGTCCACCAAGGTCCAAACCTGGTTTTCGTACATGGATTCCATCTCGGATTTCATGGCTTCTAGCCATTTGTTGGAATCAGGGCTCATCATCGCTTCTTCATACGTCGCAGGGTCATCTATTTCATTCATCATGAAATTCATAATAGGATTGCCGTACAGTTCAGGAGCTGCACGTGTCCTGCTTGACCTACGAGGTTCGGTAGTGTCCTCTTCCGGAGTTTCATGATCAATATCATTAGCTCTCTCTTCATTAGGTGAAGTCAACTCCGAAACAACTTCTAGAGCTGCGCTACTCGCCATTTCATGAAGAGAAGGTTCAATAACCTCTTCGAGTTCTACCTTCCGACTACTCACACCTTTCGCGAGAAACTCCTTCTCAAGAAAGGATCCATTCTTGGCAACAAAGACCTTGCCCTCGGATGTGTGATAGAAGGTATACCCAATCGTTTCCTTAGGGTATCCTATGAAGACGCGTTTTTCCGCTTTGGGTTCGAGTTTATCCGGTTGAAGTTTCTTCACATAAACATCGCATCCCCAAACTTTAAGAAATGATAGCTTAGGTTTGTTTCCAAACCATAATTCATACGGTGTCTTTTCAACGGATTTAGATGGTGCCCTATTTAAAGTGAATGTAGCGGTTTCCAGTGCATAACCCCAAAATGACAGTGGTAAGTCAGTCAGAGACATCATAGATCGAACCATATCCAATAAAGTACGATTACGACGTTCTGACACACCATTACATTGTGGTGTTCCGGCAGGCGTGAGTTGTGAAACTATTCCACGGTCTTTCATATGTGTGCTAAACTCGTAACTAAGATACTCTCCTCCACGGTCGGACCGCAGAAATTTGATCTTTCTGTTACGATGATTTTCCACTTCATTCTGAAATTCTTTGAACCTCTCAAAGGTTTCAGACTTATGTTTCATCAAATAGATATACCCGTATCTACTCAAATCATCTATGAAAGTAACAAAATAACGATATCCACCTCGTGTCGACACACTCATTGGTCCACACACATCAGTATGTATGATTTCCAATAAATCTGTCGCCTGTTCCATTGAACCAGAAAACGGCGTTCTAGTCATCTTTCCCATAAGGCATGGCTCACATGTATCAAATGATTCAAAATCAAGTGATTCCAAAAGTCCATCAGAATGGAGTTTCTTCATGCGTTTAACGCCAATATGACCTAGACGGCAGTGCCACATATATGTAGATATATCATTATCAAGTTTAATCCTTTTAGCATCAACATTATGAATATGCGTAATACTACTATCGAGATCCAACAGAAATAAACCATTCAACATAGGTGCATGACCATAAAAGATATTATTCATATAAATCGAACAACCATTGTTTTCAGACTTAAACGAATAACCACTTTGCATCAAACATGATCCAGATACAATGTTCATGCTCAGTGCAGGCACCAAATAACAATTATTCAGGTTTATAACTAATCCTGACGGCATATGGAGTGGCAGCGTTCCGACAGCGATCACATCAACTCTAGATCCATTGCCGACCCGCATCGTGACCTCATCCCTTTCTAGTTTGTCGCTTGTTCCGCAGCCCCTGAACCGAGTTACATATATTAGCAACCGATCCCGTATCAAATACCCAGGTGCTACTGCGAGTACTAGTCAAGTACACATCAATAACATGTATATCACATATACCTTTGTTTGCCTTGCCGGCCTTCTTGTCCGCCAAATACTTGGGGCAGTTGCGCTTCCAATGGCCAGTCCCCTTGCAATAGTAGCACTCGGTGTCAGACTTAGGGCCAGCTCGGGGTTTCTTTTCAGGCACGGCAACAGATTTGCCGCCCTTCTTTCCCTTCTGCTTTCCTTTCTTGTCCTTCTTGAAACCGGTGGCCTTATTGATCATCAACACTTGATGTTCTTTCCTAATCTCCACTTCTGCAGTCTTAAGCATTGACAGAAGCTCGGGAAGAGACTTCTTCATGCCCTGCATATTATAGTTCATCACGAAGCTCTTGTACCTAGGTGGCAGAGATTGGAGAACACGATGTATGCCTAAGTCAATGGGAATCGTTATTCCCAAAGACACAAGCTTATCGGCGTACCCAGACATTTTGAGTACATGCGCACTAACGGAGCTGTTCTCTTCCATCATGCAGCTAAAGAACTTTTCAGAAGCATTATAACTCTCTACGGCAGCATGGGTATCGAAAATCATTTTCAATTCTCCCATGGTATCAAAGGCATTGCCATTTTCGAAACGTTTTCGAAGTTCTGGCTCTAGCCCATATAGTATGCTGCAATGAACTAAGTTGTGGTCCTTCTGACGAGTTATATAGACATTCTTTTCCTCGTCAGGGGCATCAGGAGCTGGTGGGGGGCCTAGCGGCGCCTCTAGCACATATTGCTTTTGTGCAGCAGTGAGGAGAATCCTCAAATTCATAGCCCAGTTGGTGAAGTTGCTACCATTCGCAGCAAGCTTCTCTTTCTCCATGAACACATTGAAATTAAAAGCAGGTGGTGCCATCTACAACAGAATTTGTAAAATATATTTAGACTAAGTTTATGATAGATTGAGTTCAACTAATCCAAATTACTAATGAACTCCCACTCAAAAACGACATCCCTCGTGTCCTTTTGGTGATTACATGAACCAAATCCACTACACCAAGTCCGATCATCACGTGAGTCAGTGTAGCTTCAAAGGCGAGCATCTATATGGGCATCATATCAACTATATGACTCATGCTTAACCTTTCGGTCCGTGTTCCGAGGCCATGTATGTACATGTTAGGCTCGTCAAGTAAGAACCTTAGTATTTGCATGTGTAAAACTATCTTACACCCGTTGTATGAAAGCGTAGAGTCGAGAACACCCGATCATCACGTGATTCCTCAAAACACGATCCACAAAATGGTGCATACTTAAGGAAGAACACATTTTATCTTGATATCTAAATGAGGGATCATCTTATAATGCTACCAAAAGCGCTAAACTAGCAATATAAGATGCTAATGTGTGAAGTGAGGTGATATGGTCCATGCATTTGATTTCTATCATTTGCATCGTGGTATGATCTCTATCATTCCTTTGTGTGTAAGGCCAAGGTCTATGGAACTTACACGTTAAGTGAGTTGTAAGAGTATCTATCATACATCTACTTACAACAATACCATATCAATACACTAGCCCAGCAACGATCTAAACTAGACGCCTCTAATTTATCAATTGCAAGTTTTACGTGGCTTAGGGCTTTCGGAGATAGAACCGGTCTTACCTACGAACATGAAGCACAACGAGGATAACCAAGTTATTAGCAACTCGTTGTAAATCAGATATTGACTATAGTAGGAGAGACAGACACCCGCTAGCCACTTATGCAAAACTAGTTGCATGTCAGTCGTGGAACCGGTCTCATGTACGATGACATGTAAGGTTGGTCTGGGCCGCTTCATCCCACTATGCCACCAATATCCAAAGTACATAGAAGATGCAATAACATGATCATCATCGCCCACATATAAACATATGTGTACTACCCGTTGAAAGCACCTATGCATAGATCAGGCTCTGATACCACTGTTGGGTCTGCAGCATAGAAAACAAAAAATTTCCTACGATGAGAACTATACGCCAAGATCTATCTACTAGATACAGAGCAACGGGTGGACATACATCCATGGAGAACTTACCTTCGAAGAAAACGAGCTTTGTTAACGAGTAGGAACTCGTGGTTGATGTAGTCGTACACTTGCCAATCTCAAGATCGTGAGGAAGTCCGAGCGCCGCAACTCAGCAGCGCATCCGCACTCGCACACACGTTCAAGCCACCGGACAACCTCCACCTCCTCGCTCCAGCGATCCAGCGGAAGAAGCAACTCCTTCCAGACGAAATGCCACCGGGAACATGTATCTCGCTAATCCGAGACCATGGGGGAATAATTCTAGAGGGGGAGAGAGATCCTTCACAAGGAGGTGTGAGGATGAAGGAGGGAATGGGTGGCCTTTTATAGGAGGAGGGGGGTGCCCCCTCTCTCCATGGCCGGCGCATGGGGGGGTGACCCCTCACCTCCCCCATTCATGTGGTGGTAACCCCTCCACATTAAAATGCCTCTTCACATTTTCCCTTTTAAAGTCTCCACTTTAAATGCATTAAATTTCTCCAAATTTAATGCTCTCTCATTTAATAAAACTCTTTTTATTAAATTTATTCAGAATTTTGTTAATTACTTTAATTAACAAACATTCACATATAGCCCCTTGCAATATTTCAATATCACATGCAGAACCACCTTCTGCAATTTCACCCAAAACAATTTCCGGTTTCTATTGAAACAATTCCTGCGCTTTGCAATTCTTTCGTCTGAAACATATGTGCTCCAAAATGGTGTCTGGTAACTCTTAAGTGTGCCACCCTACGGTTCGCGAATAATGCAGACATGATCGAGACCCTTCTCCGATCAATAATCAGCAGCGGGACCTGGAGATCCATACTGACTCCTACACATTCAACGATGACTCTTGTGATCGTGAGAACCTTTAACGCTTGTAACTAAATCCCTTTGTCTCTCGATATATTACATGTCCGAGATTCGATCATCGGTATCTCCATACCTAGTTTGATCTTGTTACCGACATGCACTCTTTTCTCGTTCCCGTGATATAACATTCTAGTGATCACATCACTTGCTTGCAAGCTATCCTAATGTGATATCACCGAGAGGGCCCAGAGTATATCTATCCGTCATCTGGATTGACAAATTCCACTCTTGATCCATGAGCCTCAACATAACACCTTTGTAGTACTGAACCCATCTTTATAGTCATCCTGTTACAGTGTGACGTTTGATGTTATCAAGATACTCTTCCGGTGTTAGCAATTAACATGATCTCATGGTCTAAGGATAAAGATTACTTCGTATGATGTTATAGCAATATAAACATAATGACTTGATCATAATGCTATACTTCGGATGAATGTTCATCACATCTGCTGTGACCTTGTTATTAACAACATCCAATGTCCATGATCAGGAAACCTTGATCATCTTGTTAATCAACAAGCTAGTCTATAAGAGAGGCATAACTAGGAACCCTTTTTGTTTATTAAACACACATGTATTGATGTTTCCTATCAATACAATTATAGCATGCAAAATAAACATCTATCATATACAAGGAATACATAATAACAACTTTATTATTGGCTCTCAGGGCATATTTCCTTCAACAAGACTATCAAGCCCTATGACAGCACCACCAGACTAGTTACATGGTTGTAGGACTACAGCGAAGCGATTCACATTGCAGGGGGAAACCCTAATGTCGCCATCAAGTACCTCCCACTTATGATCACTAGTACCACCCGACAATGGATTGACGACTTGTCGGAGAAATCAATATGCACTTGGTTGGAAATGCATGAAGCGTTCACAAAGAACTTCGAGGGTACGTACAAACGTCCCTACACTGTCGAAGACCTATAGTGGTGCGTACAAGAAAAGGATGAAACTTCTCGTACCTACCTTTCTCGCTGGCTGGATATGAAAAATTCTTGCACAGGGGTGCACGAACAAACTACTATGGCCGCCTTCATCGACGGTCCAGAGATGGGAACTTTGCTCCAGCATACGTTGAAGTGCAAGCAAGACAACAATGAGCTCAACCTCAACGCAATGATCGCCATGGATAGCAAGTTCGCCGCTGCTGATGACGACGTGTGCGGATTGTTGCTGGCAATAGCAATCCCTACTCAGGCCAGGAACAACAACAATAACAAGCAGAAGAATCTGCCTAAAGAGAAGCAAATAGCAGACATGGTCACCACAACATTCACTGGCAGAGGCGGAGGCGGACAACGTGGTCGTGGTCGGGGGCTAGCCATGGTAAGTAGAGGAGTGATTCTACACCCTCAGTGCCCCGCGTTCCCCAAATGTACGAAGAATACTATGATATGCCGTGTTTTGTCCACCTCAAGGCAAACGGCAAAGACACCCACACAAACCGCCAATGCAAGTTTGTCAATGACCTCAAGGAAGACCCTGAGTCCGACTACAAGCAAAGTAGAAAGAACAGACCCCGCGGAAAGGGCAAAGGGAAGAAGGAGGAGGAGTCCAAGGATTCCAGTGATATGGATGGGGGACCCAAATCCACCGACAAGGGCGAGGGAAAAGGGAAAAAACCCTTCGAGAAAAAGCTCTAGTCTACCACACTTTCCATGGCACTCCCACCGTCCGGGCCCAAAAAACCTCTCCGAGGATACTAATGGCTACCCTTCCTCCGGTTCCCCAGTACGTCAGGTGGTCAGAGATTCCAATCACTTGGGATTGGAAGGATCATCCAGATCTTATCCCAACAGAGAACCAGTATGCCATGGTCATCAACCCTTTGATTGATGGCACAGAGTTCACCAAGTGCCTCATGGACAGTGGAAGCAGCATCAACATCATGTACCTGGAAACACTGCACAAGATGAACTTGATGGAAACCCAGCTAAGGAAGATCGACACCGTGTTCCATGGCATTGTCTCGGGCTGACAAGCTAATTCCTTGGGCTGCACCACCCTTCCGGTCTCTTTTGGCGTTGTCAACAATTACTGCCAAGAATGCATGACCTTTGAAGTGGTGCCTTTCAAGAGCGTGTACCACGTCATTTTTGGACGCGACATCTTCCACTCTTTCCTCGCAAGGCCATGCTTTGTCTACAACAAGTTCAAGATACCCGGACAAAACGGCATCATCACCGTTGATGGAAGCTTTACCAAGGCACGGGAGTGCGAGCTCAGTGAAGCCGCCTTCGCTAAAGCAGTTCTCTATGGTGAGGAGTTCAAGGAGATCCAGAGTCAGGTCGATGCCTCGGAGATGCCGGCTTCGAAGAAGCAGATCACTACCGTCGAACCCGCATGCAAGGCTGCCATAAAGACCAAGCAGGTGGAGCTTGTTGAAGGAGATTCCTCCAAGACCACCGCCATTGGCACGGACCTGGATCCCAAATAGGAAAGCGCACTTGTCGAGTTCCTTCGCAAGAATAGGGACATCTTTGCCTGGCAACCTGCCGACATGAAAGGTGTACCTAGGGAACTTGTCGAGCACAGCTAGAATATTGATCCTAATGCTAAACCGGTGAAACAACCTCTACGATGCTTTGGTGATGAAAAACGAAGGGCTATAGGCAAAGAAATAGATAGGTTGCTTAAGGCTGGCTTTATCCGAGAAGTTATTCACACCCGATGGGTGGCAAATCCTGTACTTTTCCCCCAAAAGGGAACCAATGAATTAAGAATGTGCGTTGATTACACCGGCTTGAACAAAGCGTGTCCGAAGGATCCATTTTCCTTGCCTCGCATTGACCAAGTCATTGATTTGATGGCTGGCTCGGAACTACTATGTTTTCTCGATGCCTACTGAGGTTACCACCAAATTCGGATGTGAAAGTCAGACCAATTGGCCACTTCGTTCACCACACCTTATGGCACATACTGCTATGTCCTGATGCCCTTTGGGCTGGAAAACGCTGGTGCTACGTACCAGTGGACGATGCAGCACTGCCTACACGACCAAATAGGTCGCAACGTACACGCTTATGTGGACGGAATCGCAATAATTTCAAAGAAAACAAACGACCTTATCGCTGACTTGCAGGAAACCTTCGACAATCTCTAGAAATATAACATGATGCTGAACCCCAAGAAATGCATCTTCGGGGTGCCATCCGGCAAGCTGTTGGACTTCATTGTTTTGCACCACAGAATCAAGGTCAACTCGGAGAAAATCAAGGCCATCCTTGACATCAAACGCCCAACGTGCTTGAAGGACATACAAAGGCTCACAGGTTGCATAGCAGCGGTAAGCCGGTTCATCAGCCAACTAGGATTGAAGGCTATGCGGATCTACAAGTTTCTCAAGAAGGCGGACAAATTCGTATGGACAGACGAAGTTGGAGCAGCACTTCAGGAGTTGAAGAGAATACTCTCCTCCGTGCCAATACTTGCAGCACTGGTATCAAGTGAGCCTATGTTAGTTTACATGGCGGCAACCAACCGAGTAATCAGCACCATCATCGTGGTGGCGCGCAAAGAGCCAACACATGAATACGGATTTCAGCGACCAGTTTACTACGTAAGTGAGGTCTTGACGAAATCCAAGCAGCGTTACCCGCACTACCAGAAGATAGCTTACGGAGTTTTCCTTGCTTCACGGAAGCTAAGGAATTACTTCCAGGAGCACCCCATCACACTAGTGTCCAAAGCTCCACTATCCGACATCATCAATAACAGTGACGCAACAGGAAGAGTGGCAAAGTGGGGCATTGAACTTGCCTTCTTTGAAATCACCTACAAGAGACACGACGCTATCAAATCACAAGCATTGATGGATTTTATTGCAGATTCAATAGAACTGCCAAAAGACACTCCTGCGCTAGAGCCAGAATATTGGGTCATGCACTTTGACGGATCAAAGCTACTCAATGGCTTGGGGCTGGTCTATTACTACAATCACCAATAGGGGAGAAGCTGCAATACATCCTGCAGATCCACTTCAACGCCACCAACAACATGGCGGAGTATGAGGCCCTCATTCACGGACTTAGAGTAGCCAAGGATATTAGCATCAAGTGCATAGTTTGCTATGGAGATTCCAACTTGGTTGCCCAGCAAGTAGCAGGCACCTGGAACGGGCGGAACCCTATGATGGCGGCATATCGAGACGAAGTAGACGAGATTGTTAAGTGCTTCGATGGCTACGAAGTCAAGTATGTCAAAAGGGAGGAAAATGAGGTGGCAGATCTGCTATCAAAGCTTGGATCAGCTCGCCGACCAATTCCGTCAGGAGTTTTCCTGGAACATTTACAGACCCCATCGATGAAGGGAGCGGACCCCGACAACCCGGATAGAGTGGACTCATTCGTTATAACAGTAATAGCGACATCTCTGGCTTGGACGAAACCGTTCATGGATTATTTACAAGACGAAACTTTGCCTGCCGACGAAGTCGAAAGCCGGCAAATAATACGAAGAGCAAAAGGCTACGTCATCATTGACGACCAGCTATACCAAAGAAGTACCACATGAGGTTTTCTTCGATGCTTCTCCCAACAACAAGGTATTGATATCCTTAGAGAAATACATCTCGGAGATTGCGGGCATCACGCCGCTCCCAGATCGTTGGTGGCTAAGGCCTTCCGACAAGGATTCTACTGGTTAACTACCAAGGCGGACGCCGACAGGTTGGTACAAGCATGTCTTGGGTGTCAGTTCTATGCACGGCAGCCAAATGTTCCAGCTGAAGAATTACGGACCATACCAATAACTTGGTCGTTTGCAGTCTGGGGGCTGGACATGGTGGGACCTTTGCAGACATCACCTTGTGGATTTACACACTTGCTAGTAGCAGTGGATAAGTTCACAAAATGGATTGAAGCTAAACCCATTAGAAAGCTTGATGGGGCAACAACCCTAAAATTTGTCTAGGATGTAGTGGTGAGATTTGGTCTCCCACACAGCATCATCACCGACAACGGCAGAAACTTGTCTCTCAGAGAAGTTGATGAATATTGTCATGAAAAAGGCATCTGCCTTGAACTAGAATATGTGGCACATCCACAGTCTAATCAACAAGTTAAATGGGCCAATGGACTAATTTTGCATGGAATCAAGCCACGCTTAGAGGCACCGCTACATAGAACACCTAGGGCCTGGGCAAAGGAATTGCCATCTATATTGTGGATTTTACGAACAACACCCAATAGATCCACCGGCTTGACTCCTTTCTTCATGGTTTATGGAGCAGAAGCCGTCCTACCATCCGACATCCTCCACAATGCACCAAGAGTTGCCGCCTACGAGGAAGATGACGCTGAAGAATCCAGACGCCTATCTGTGGACCTACTCGAGGAAGAGCACATGCTAGCATGCCAGAGATCTGCCATCTACCAGCAGAAGCTATGTGGCTACCATAGTCTCTGTGTTAAGCATCGCTCGTTTAAAGAGGGGGATCTAGTGATTAGACTCAAGCAGGAGACATCACACAAACTATCCCTGCCTTGGGAAGGACCGTTCGTCATAAGCAAAGCATTGCTCAATGGTTCCTATTATCTCGTCAATATTCGCAAGTTGAAAGATAGGCCAAAAAATCGCAAGCGCAAGAAACGTGACATATCGGCCATGGAACATAGCACAGCTATGTCCCTTTTACACTTAGCATATTTTATATTATGTAATAAGTTTCTTATATGATCAATGAAATAAAGCATTTGGTTCACTCATATTCTCTGAGTCTTTTACCTCTAATTATTCATTTTTGGATCATATAAACCCTTTATGCACAAGTTTGCATTTGCACTTGTGAAAATTCTGCCAACGGGCGTTAGCTTAAGTTTTTTGGTCTACACGTTTTCTAAAGTTTTTATGTGGATTCCGGAGTAGTGACTTCTCGGCACTCAAAGTCGGCGATTTTTCTCTTAGGTTCTTAACGGTGTTATTAAACATTGTCACCTAAGAGCATGGTTCTGTGTTGCGAGTCTCCCGTCTCACGAAAGGTCAAGAATATGAACCAGAATAATGGATAAGCCAGCACTTTCTTAAAAACTATATACATGCTGGAAATAGAAAAGTGATAGGAAGCTTAAATACAAGTTTTTGCCGCCTTACAAACACATAAGTTTTTCCGCATACACATTGCAGAGACACATTTAATACAAATATTGTTTTTATGGCTTTGCTGTAGGGGACTTCTTGGTGGTTTCAATAGCAACAGGAGAGCCAGGTCAGGAAAGCTCATCAAACTAGGAAGTGAAGGAAATGTGCCCTGAGAGGCAATAATAAAGTTGTTATTATGTATTCCTTATATATGATAGATGTTTATTTTGCATGCTAGAATTGTATTGATCGGAAACATCAATACATGTGTGTTTAATAAACAAAAAGGGTTCCTAGTTATGCCTCTCTTATAGACTAGCTTGTTGATAAACAAGATGATCAAGGTTTCCTGATCATGGACATTGGATGTTGTTAATAACAAGGTCACACCATTGGTGGAATGATGTGATGAACATTCATCCGAAGTATAGCATTACGATCAAGTCATTATGTTTATATTGCTATAACATCATACGAAGTAATCTTTATCCTTAGACCATGAGATCATGTTAATTGCTAACACTGGAAGAGTATCTTGATAACATCAAATGTCACACCGTAACAGGGTGACTATAAAGATGGGTTTAGTACTACGAAGGTGTTATGTCGAGGCTCATGGATCAAGAGTGGAATTTGTTAATCCCGATGACGGATAGATATACTCTGGGCCCTCTCGATGATATCACATTGAGATAGTTTGCAAGCAAGTGATGTGATCACTAGAATGTTATATCACGGGAACGAGAAAAGAGTGCATGTCGGTAACGAGATCAAACTAGGTATGGAGATACCGATGATCGAATCTCGGACATGTAATATATCACGAGACAAAGGGATTTAGTTACAAGCGTTAAAGGTTCTCACGATCACAGGAGTCATCGTTGAATGTGTAGGAGTCAGTACGGATCTCCAGGTCCCGCTGCTGATTATTGATCGGAGAAGGGTCTCGATCATGTCTGCATTATTCGCGAACGGTAGGGTGACACACTTAAGGGTTACGGGACACCATTTTGGAGCACATATGTTTCAGACGAAAGAATTGCAAAGCGCAGGAATTGTTTCAATAGAAACCAGAAATTGTTTCGGGTGAAATTGCAGAAAGTGGTTCTGCATGTGATATTGAAATATTGCAAGGGGCTATATGTGAATGTTTGTTAATTAAAGTAATTAACAAAATTCTGGATAAATTTAATGAAAGAGTTTTATTAAATGAGAGAGCATTAAACTTGGAGAATTTTAATGCATTTAAAGTGGAGACTTTAAAAGGGAATGTGAAGAGGCATTTTAATGTGGAGGGGTTACCACCACATGAATGGGGGAGGTGAGGGGTCACCCCCCATGCACCGGCCATGGAGAGGAGGGGCACCCCCCTCCTCCTATAAAAGGCCACCCATTCCCTCCTTCATCCTCACACCTCCTTGTGAAGGATCTCTCTTCCCCTCTAGAATTAATCCCCCATGGTCTCGGATTAGCGAGATACATGTTCCCAGTGGCATTTTGTCTAGAAGGAGTTGCTGGTTCCGCTGGAGCGAGGAGGTGCATGTTGTCCGGTGGCTTGAACGTGTGTGCGAGTACGGATGCGCTGCTGAGTTGCGACGCTCGGACTTCCTCACGATCTTGAGATCGGCAAGTGTATGACTACATCAACCACGAGTTCCTACTCGTTAATAAAACTCGTTGTCTTCGAGGGTAAGTTCTCGCTGGATGTATGTCCACCCATTGCTTTGTACCTAGTAGATAGATCTTGGCGTGTACTTCACACCGTAGGAAATTTTTTATTTTCTATGTGATGACCCACAAGTATAGGGGGTGTATCGCAGTATTTTCGAGGGAAGTGAAACCCAATTTATTGATTCGACACAAGGGGAGCCAAAGAATATTTATAAGCCTTAACAGCTGAGTTGTCAATTCAGCTGCACCTAGAAACAATCTTGCTCACAGCAGTTTATCAGTAGCAACAGTTTTGCAGTAGGAATAGCAAAGTAACAGTAGTAGTAAAGCAAAGACAGTAGTAACAAAAGCAGTAAACAGTGGGATTCGAGTGCTGTAGGCATAGGGATGGATGGACGGGCGTTGCATGGACAAGAAAATTCACATAGCAATCAGAACATAGGGCAATTGCACATAAATAAGATAAAGCATTCAAGTACTAGACAATCCTAGGCATGTGTTCCATATATAGTCATACGTGCTCGCAATGAGAACTTGCACAACATCTTTTGTCCTGCCAGCCCGTTTGCAGCAGGGCCTCTAGGGAACTACTGGCAATTAAGGTGCTCCTTTTAATAGAGCACCGGAGCAAAGCATTAACACTCCGTGAACACATGTGATCCTCACATCAAAGCCTTTCCCTTCCGGTTATCCCGATTTTTGTCACTTCGGGGCCATAGGTTCCGGACAACAACGTGCGTATACAACTTGCAGATAAGACCAAGAAAAATACTATCATAATGAATCAATAACATGTTCAGATCTGAAATCATGGCACTCAGGCCCTAGTGATAAGCATTAAGCACAACAAGTCGCAACAAAGTCATAAAGCACTAATAAAAGATACTAGGCACCATGCCCTAACAATCTGATGCCATTACATGAACGATCTCATCCAATCCCTACCATCCCCATAGCCTACAGCGGGGGATTACTCACTCATAGATGGAGGAAACATGGATGGCCGATGGAGATGATGGTGGAGATCGATGGAGATGGCTCCGGGGGCACTTCCCTGTCCCGGCAGGGTGCCGGAACAGAGACTTTCTGTCCCCCAAATCTCCCCTTCGGTGGCGGCGGTGCAGTAGAACTTTTCGTGGAAAAACATCGACCCCCCCCCGAAGTTTTTAGGTCAGAAGGCTCCTTATAGGTGAAGAGAGAGGCCGAGGGGGTGCCTGGGGCCACCACACCATGCCCTGGCGCGGCCAGGCCCAACCCGTGCCAAGGGGTAGTGTGGCCTTCCCCTGGCCGTCCTCCGTCTCGTATTCTGGCTCCTAGAGTCTTCTGGAAAAATAGGCACTTTGACTTTTGTCCCGTCCAATTCCGAGAATATTCATTTTCTGACTTTCCTGGAACCAAAAACAGCAGAAAATAGGCAGCTGGCACTGTGGCTCTTGTTAATAGGTTAGTCCAAGAAATCATATGAAAAGTACTCCAAAGTGTGGACAAAACACAAGAAAGTGGATAAAACCAAGCATGGAGCATCAAAATTTATAGATACATTTGCAATGTATCACTATGTTGCGGACCCAACAGTGGTATCAGAGCCTGACCTATGTGTAGGTGCTTTGCACGGGTAGTACACATATGTTTATATGTGGGCGATGATGATCATGTTATTGCATCTTCTATGTATTTTGGATATTGGTGGCATAGTGGGATGAAGCGGCCCGGACCAACCTTACATGTCATCGTACATGAGACCGGTTCCACGACTGACATGCAACTTGTTTTGCATAAGTGGCTGGCGGGTGTCTGTCTCTCCTACTATAGTCAATATCTGATTTACAACGAGTTGCTAATAACTTGGTATAACTTGGTTATCCTCGTTGTGGTTCATGTTCGTAGGTTAGAAGGTTCTATCTCCGAAAGCCCTAAGCCACGTAAAACTTGCAATTGATAAATTAGAGGCGTCTAGTTTAGATCGTTGCTGGGCTAGTGTATTGATATGGTATTGTTGTAAGTAGATGTATGATAGATACTCTTACAACACATTCAACGTGTAAGTTCCATAGACCTTGGCCTTACACACAAAGGAATGATAGAGATCATAACACGATGCAAATGATAGAGATCAAATGCATGGACCATATCATCTCACTTTACACATTAGATGTTAGCATCTTATACTGCTAGTTTGGCGCTTTTGGTAGCATTGTAAGATGATCCCTCTTTTAGATATCAAGATAAAATGTTTTCTTCCTTGAGTATGCACCGTTCTATGGATCGTGTTTCGAGACATCACGTGATGATCGGGTGTACTCGAATCTATGCTTTCATAGGAATGGGTGTAAGACAGTTTTACACACACGAATACTAAGGTTCTTACTTGGCAAGCCTAGCATGTATAGACATGGCCTCGGAACACGGACCAAAAGGTTAAGCATGAGTCATATAGTTGATATGATGCCCATATAGATGCTCGCCTTTGAAGCTACACCGACTCACGTGATGATCGGACTTGGTGTAGTGGATTTGGTTCATGTAATCACCAAAAAGGCACGAGGGATGTCATTTTTGAGTGGGAGTTCATTAGTAATTTGGATTAGTTGAACTCAATCTATCATAAACTTAGTCTAAATAAACTTTACAAATTCTGTTGTAGATGGCACCACCTGCTTTTAATTTCAATGTGTTCATGGAGAAAGAGAAACTTGCTACGAATGGTAGCAACTTCACCAACTGGGCTATGAATTTGAGGATTCTCCGCACTGCTGCACAAAAGCAATATGTGCTAGATGCGCCGCTAGGCACCCCACCAGCTCCTGATGCCCCTGACAAGGAAAAGAATGTCTATGTGACTCGTCAGGAGGACCACAACTTAGTTCATTTTGGCATACTGTATGGGCTAGAGCCAGAACTTCGAAAGCGTTTCGAAAATGGCAATGCCTTTGATACCATGGGAGAATTGAAAATGATTTTCGATACCCATGTTGTCGTAGAGAGTTATAATGCTACTGAAAAGTTCTTTAGCTGCATGATGGAGGAGAACAGCTCCGTTAGTGAGCATGTACTCAAAATGTCTGGGTATGCCGGTAAAGAATCGTCAACAAGGGCGTTCTAGTGCGTTGTAGATTCTTATCCAAGACTTGTAGTAAAATCAAATCATGGGTGAAAGTGGGATTTCATGAACCTTTTCCTAAAGGTGTGGAAACCGTTCAGAGGGAAGTCGCATTCGTCCAATCGCAAGCACCTACAATGTCATGATCACATTGGTTTACCTTGTGTCCTTGGGAATAACGATTCCCATTGACTTGGGCATACATCGTGTTCTCCAATCTCTGCCACCTAGCTACAAGAGCTTCGTGATGAACTATAATATGCAGGGCATGAAGAAGACTCTTCCCGAGCTTCTATCAATGCTTAAGACTGCAGAAGTGGAGATTAGGAAAGAACATCAAGTGTTGATGATCAATAGGACCACCGGTTTCAAGAAGGACAAGAAAGGCAAGCACAAGGGAAAGAAGGGTGGCAAATCTGTTGTCGCGCCTAAAATGGAACCTCGAGCTGGCCCTAAGTCCGATACCGAGTGCTACTATTGCAAGGGGACTGGCCATTGGAAGCGCAACTGCCCCAAGTATTTGACGGACAAGAAGTCCGGCAAGGCAAACAAAGGTATATGTGATATACATGTTATTGATGTGTACTTGACTAATACTCGCAGTAGCACCTGGGTATTTGATACATGATCGGTTGCTAATATGTATAACTCGATTCAGGGGCTATGAAACAAGCGACAACTAGCAAGGGATGAGGTCAGGATGCGGGTCGGCAATGGATCAAAAGTTGATGTGATCGCTGTCGGGACGCTGCCTCTCCATATGCCATCAGGATTAGTTATAAACCTAAATAATTGTTATTTGGTGCCTGCACTAAGCATGAACATTGTATCCCGATCATGTTTGATGCAAAGTGGTCATTCCTTTAAATCTGAAAACAATGGTTGTTCGATTTATAAGAATGATATCTTCTATGGTCATGCACCTATGTTGAATGGTTTATTTCTGATGGATCTCAATAGTAATATTACGCCCATTCATAATGTTAATGCTAAAAAGATTAAACTTGATGATGATATATCTGCATATATGTGGCACTGCCGTCTAGGTCATATTGGTGTTAAACGCATGAAGAAACTCCATTCTGATGGACTTTTGGAATCACTTGATTTTGAATCATTTGATACATGTGAGCCATGCCTTATGGGCAAGATGACTAGAACGCCGTTTTCCGGTTCAATGGAACGGGCGACAGATTTATTGTAAATCATACATACTGATGTGTGTGGACCAATGAGTGTGTCGGCGCGAGGTGGATATCGTTATTTTGTTACTTTCACGGATGGTTTGAGTAGATACGGGTATATCTATTTGATGAAACACAAGTTTGAAACTTTTGAAAAGGTCAAGGAATTTCAGAATGAAGTAGAAAATCATCGTAATAGAAAGATCAAATTTCTACGATCTGACCGTGGAGGAGAGTATCTAAGTTACGAGTTTAGCACACACATGAAAGAGTGTGAAATAGTTTCACAACTCACGCCTGCCGGAACACCACAACGTAATGGTGTGTCGGAACGTCGTAATCATACCTTATTGGATATGGTTCGATCTATGATGTCTCTGACTGACTTTCCACTGTCATTTTGGGGTATGCACTGGAAACAGCTACATTCACTTTAAATCGGGCACCATCTAAATCCAATGAAATGACACCGTATGAATTATGGTTTGGAAACAAACCTAAGCTGTCATTTCTTAAAGTTTGGGGATGCGATGTTTATGTGAAGAAACTTCAACCGGATAAACTCGAACCCAAAGCAGAAAAATACGTCATCATAGGATACCCTAAGGAAATAATTGGGTATAGCTTCTATCACAGATCCAAGGGCAAGGTTTTTTGTTGCCAAGAATGGATCCTTTCTTGAGAAGGAGTTTCTCGCGAAAGGTGTGAGTAGTCGGAAGGTAGAACTCGAAGAGGTTATTGAACCTTCTCTTCATGAAATGGCGAGTGGGATAGCACCGGAAGTTGTTTCGGAGTTGACTTCACCTAATGAAGAGAGAGCTAATGATATTGATCATGAAACTCCGAAAGAGGACACTACCGAACCTCGCAGGTCAAGCAGGACACGTGCAGCTCCTGAACTGTACGACAATCCTGTTGTGAATTTCATGGTTGATGAAATGGATGACCCTGCGACGTATGAAGAAGCGATGATGAGCCCGGATTCCAACAAATGGCTAGAAGCCATGAAATCCGAGATGGAATCCATGTACGAGAACCAAGTTTGGACCTTGGTGGACTTACCTCACGATCGAAAGGCCATTGATAATAAATGGATTTTCAAAAGAAAAACTGATGCTGATGGTAATGTGACCATCTATAAGGCTTGACTTGTCGCAAAGGGGTTTTGACAAATTCAAGGAGTTGACTACGATGAGACATTCTCTCCCGTAGCGATGCTTAAGTCGGTTAGGATTATGTTAGCAATTGCTGCATATTTCGATTATGAAATATGGCAGATGGATGTCAAAACTGCGTTCCACAATGGTAATATTGAAGAAGAGTTGTATATGATATAACCTATGGGTTTTGTCGATCCTAAGGATGCTAATAAGGTATGCAAACTTCAGCGATCCATCTATGGACTGAAGCAAGCATCCTGGAGTTGGAATCTCCGTTTTGATGAGGTGATCAAAGAGTTTGGATTTGGCCAAACTTATGGAGAGGCTTGTATTTATAAGAAAGTGAGTGGGAGCAATGTGGCATTTCTGATATTATATGTGGATGACATATTATTGATTGGAAATGATATAGATCTTTTAAACAGTGTTAAAAGTTATCAAAACAGCAAATTTTCGATGAAAGACCTTGGTGAAGCATCATATATATTAGGCATTAAAATTTATAGAGATAGAACAAGGCGCCTAATTGGGCTATCGCAGAGTACATACCTTGATAAGATATTAAAGAAGTTTAATATGGACAAAAGTAAGAAGGGGTTCTTACCTATGTTGCAAGGCAAGACATTGAGTAAGACTCAAAGTCCGGCTACAGCGGAAGAAAGAGAGATGATAGATAAGATCCCCTATGCCTCGTCCATAGGCTCTATAATGTATGCCATGCTATGTACAAGACCAGATGTGGCACATGCTATTAGTTTGACTAGTAGGTGCCAATCTGATCCAGGTTCGGAACACTGGATAGCGGTCAAGAATATTGTAAGATCCCTCCTTTGTAAAGGAAAAGATCCCTGTGATTGCAATGCTAGTCCCTGGATCAATGCTAGCATCCACAGTTTAAGATGAAGTACACAGATACAAAGGTCGTTTATTACAGTCATTCCAGAGATAAAATATAGTATTTTACAACTCATGGCCAAAGGCCTAATACAAGAGTTTATGGAATATGTAAATAAACATAAGTCTTCATCTTCATGTGCCACAGGCAAGCATGTTGAGTGTAGACTCATGACTCCTAATCATCATCAGAGTAACCTGCAACATCATAAGTTACAGCCACAGAGGGTCAATACTTTGGAATAGTATTGGCAAGTGATACCTTAGTATATTTTAAGTGGACTATATTACTATATGCAATTGGCTGGTGGAGCTTAGGCTTGCATTGCTCAAAATAGATTTTTCCTTAACTTTTGAAAACACTAAGTTTTTGTTTGGCAAAAACTATCCCAAGGTATCTACCAATCAAAGACTGAAGATCCACTCAGGGCATCTACCAATCAAAGACTGAAGATCCTTTAACCCTTGTTCACCCACAAGTTTTATTTAGAAATTGGAGTGATGAGATTCTTGAAGTTTCCATGTCTTGATGCTCAAATTGTCCTTTACCAGGGACATGGCTA
This sequence comes from Avena sativa, assembly GCA_916181665.1. NCBI lineage: Eukaryota > Viridiplantae > Streptophyta > Magnoliopsida > Poales > Poaceae > Avena > Avena sativa. The sequence goes on from OV702296.1 coordinate 415,150,889, forward strand.
AGTACTTAGGTTTTACACTCTGCAGAGGTGGTGCACTTTCCCCACAAGACTTGGTTTCCCAAGACAAGATCCTTCAGTAGCCTTTCCTTAGTCAAATGGACGCGTTCCAACCTATCAACCCATCTACCACCCTCTGTCCAAGAGACTAAGTTCTAGCATCCTAAGATCATGGCAGAGACCATAATGCCAAGTGGTTGCACTTGAAGCTTCTCAACATTTGACAACTCAAATCTCTTTGTTTCCTGGGTGGCCATCCACAAGTGAGATACACAAGCCAAGTCCATGGCCTTGTGAACCACTCAACATACACCATTCCTTCCATTCCACCCAGGTGATTCATTATCTTAGTTGTTTTGTTAAATAAAACACAAGTCCTCAGACTTAGAATATTTTTCCATAGTGTGAATATATAAACCACCCTTGTTTTCTAGTAGCTAGGCTAAGCATGGTAGTATTAGGAATCTTGACTTAGGTAATTTTCACTAAGGTTTCACCTAATAGGTTTTCCCAAAGCATAGTTTATACTTAGCAAATAACCATGCAAGTCCTATACTTAGAAAAATAATACTAATGCATATATAAAATATAGGAATGGAATATTCATGATGATATCACTTGCCTTGGTAGTGTGGAGAGTAGCACTCGTCACAATCACAATCACTAGCAAAATCTACACACAAAGTTATAGCACACAATTACACACAAATATATACAAACAAAAATATTATGAATGCATGCATGCATGAATCTACTAAGTGGTGATTTTTTGAAAACTCAACCAAGCAAGTGCATGAATACAGAAACTAAACAAGTCACAAAATAGCCAAGACAACTTATTTAGCCCTAAAATAAAATACTAATCTAAACCTATATTCAAAAAGGCCTCAAACAAGTTTCTGCAATTTAAGCCAATCTAATGGTTACTATTTGCTAAACAAAAAGGATAGGCAGAAAGGTCTTGTTTTTCTGAATCCAACGGTATAAAGTTTGCAAAATTCCAACGTGGCATTCAAAAGATATTGGCATTTGAAATCTGGATCAAAATCTGTTTTTAAATTCTATTTTCAGATCTAACCTAGCCACGCGTCATGTTCTTATTCGCCCGTACCGGTTCGTCTGGATCGAGCGATACAGACCGCTGGATCTAAAGGGGCAGGTGCGGCTCAGATCAACGCGTACCCCTTCGATTAGTCATTCTATCTAAGCCATCAGATGCAGATCTAACGGTTCCTATCGACCTGGCCAGAAACTGGCGGCGGAGCGGCGGCTACCGGCGGCGGAACTGTCGGTCGATGACGTTGCCGGTGATGCAGACGGCGAGGGAGAAAGAGGAGTAGCTCACCGGGCTCAGGGGGTCACGGCGATGCTTGTCGTACTCGTGGTTGGTCAAGGGGCGCTCGGGCACGGTTGCGATTGCTCGCCGGAGTGGAAGACGGCGTCGGGTGCGTCGGGTGGTCGTCGTGGACGTTGCTGTGGATCACCCCAAGGCAAGGCGAGGACACGGTTAGATTCACAGAGTCGAGACAGAGCCGTGTGCGTGAACTAGAAAGCGCGGGGCGGTCTGGTCTTACCACTAGAGTTCGCCGGAGTTCGTGCAGACGTCGGTGGCGACTAGTCGATGGTGTTGCCGGAGCTACGGTCCATGCGAGAGCAAATGAAATGTGTTAAAAGAAGTGCAGAGGCTCACTAAATCAGTTTGCAAGAACGAGAGGCAGAGGGAAGCTCTCGACTCACCGGAATTCGCCGGCGCAGTCGTCGGAGACGGCGGGGTTTCAGAGGGTAATGCTCGCAGCCTGGTGGCGCTCTGGGTTCGGGGTTTGAGGGAGAAGAGAGAGGGGGCAGAGGGGGTTCTTATAGCCTGGTCACGAGCGAGAATTACTCGGCCAATAAATCGAATTGACGTCGTGATTTAAACACAGAAACGCCCGCGTTGATTTGGGGATGAACGGGTCGTGCGGGTGGAGACGACGGTGACGTGGAGAAGGCCCGCCTGTCAGCGAGGAGCGCGGAGTGCAGGTGGGGTCTGCCTGTCAGCGGCTCAGCGCGTGCGTTTGCGCGTGAGAGAAGAATAAGGAGATCCCCGGGTGGGCTTGCTGGGCTTGATCCGCTGCTGGGCCGGATTCTGGCCGCGCGGCCCTTTTCTTTTGAGAATTCCTTTTCTTTTTCTAAATTCATTTTCTGGATTGATTTTGATATGGATTCAAATCCTTTTGAATTCAAACTGCTTTGGGGATTTTTGCAGGGTTCTGTGGGTTTAAAAACGAGTCAGATGACCATGTGGTTACTAGCAAGGGCTTGGTCAAGCTTAGGTCTTTGAAATAAACAGAGACTTTGTCTCTTTGTCTCTAGTTTGAAATAGGGTTTAGAAAATATTTCTAAATTTGAAATCTTGGGTTAAAAGCTTCACCTAGTCTTTCCAACCATGGAGGCAAGCAAACAAGTTCATAGACAATCAAATCCCAAAGGGTGATGGCCAATTGAGATAAATTGCTCACATGAAATCATAGCTCAAACTTTTGTCTCTAAATGATTTTGAGAAAAACCCTATATGAATGAATGATGCAAGGATGAAATGAATAAGTTTTTGAAACATGATTTTTGGGATGTTACAAATCTAACCCCCTTAAAATGAATCTCGCCCTCGAGATTCGGATTGGCTAGCAAAATAGGTGAGGTTGGTCTTTCCGAAGATCATCTTCTCTTTCCCATGTTGCTTCCTCTTCGGAATGATGATTCCATTGTACTTTGCAAAATTTGATAGTTTTTGTCCTTGTGACTCTTTCTGTGGTCTCAAGAATCTTGACAGGCTTTTCTTCATAGGTGAGATCACTTTCTAGTTGAACTTCTTCCAAAGATATGGTATCCTTCAAAGATGTTTCTTCCATCTCCGGGTGACATTTCTTAAGCTGACTCACATGAAAAACATTATGGACTGCTAATAAAGGTGCTGGCAGTTCGATTTCATATGCAGCTTCTCCCTTGCGACTTTGAATGTTGAATGGTCCAACATATCTTGGTGCTAACTTTCCTTTGACTCCAAATCTTTTTACTCCACGAAGTGGTGATACTCTAAGATAAGCTCTATCTCCAACTTCGTAAGTGACTTCTCTACGCTTAGCATCTGCGTAGCTTTTCTGTCGAGACTGTGCTATCTTCAATCTGTCTCTAACCAATTTGACCTTTTCTTCGGCGTCTTTGATAAGATCTGGTCCAAACAAACTTCTTTCTCCTACACCATTCCATAGCAATGGGGTTGTACACTTCCTTCCGTATAGAAACTCAAATGGTGCCATCCCAATACTAGGTTGGTGACTCTTGTTGTAAGAAAACTCTGCGTAAGGCAGACTTTCATCCCAACTTGCTCCATAGTCTAGGGCACATGCCCTCAACATGTCTTCAAGAATTTGATTAGTCCTTTCTGTTTGTCCATCAGTTTGAGGATGAAAAGCAGTGCTGAATTCCAATCTCGTTCCTAGAGATTCATGAAGCTGTCTCCAAAAGTGAGAAGTGAACTGAGTTCCTCTATCAGACACAATACTCTTAGGTACTCCGTGAAGGCATACAATTCTGCTCATGTAGATTTTGGCTAACTTGGCACTGGTATAAGTTGTCTTTACGGGTATAAAATGAGCCACTTTAGTTAGGCGATCCACTACTACCCATATGGAATCATACCCTGACCTGGTCCTTGGTAATCCGGTAATGAAATCCATACCAATATTTTCCCACTTCCATTCAGGAATAGGCATTGGTTGAAGCAATCCTGCTGGTTTCTGATGCTCCGCTTTCACTCTACTACACACATCACACAAGGCAATGTGTTCGGCGATGTCCCTTTTGAGATTGTTCCACCAAAATCTTTCTTTCATATCCATGTACATTTTGGTGTTTCCCGGGTGAATAGAATATGGAGAGTTATGGGCTTCTTGTAAAATCAGTTTCCGCATTTCCGGATCTTGTGGAACACAAATACGTTTCCCGTGCCATAAAGTACCTTGTTCGTCCATATGGAAACTTTTAGCCTTCCCTTGGCTAATCCTTTCCTTAATCTCTTCGATTTCTTTATCCGTCTTTTGGGCTTCTTTAATCTTATCCAACAGAGTGGGTTGAACATCCAAAGACATGAGATGTCCTTCTGGCACAATCTCCAACCTGAGTTCCTTGAATTGCTTACACAAATCATCTGGCAATTCACCTTTGGTAAGGCCATTTACAAACGCTTTACGACTTAGAGCATCTGCTACTACATTTGCTTTACCGGGGTGGTATTGCAAATTCAAGTCGTAATCCTTGATAAGTTCTAGCCATCTTCTTTGTCTCATATTGATCTCCTTCTGGGTGAAGATATATTTCAAGCTCTTATGGTCGGTGAACACTTCACAACGTTTTCCCAAAAGGTAGTGTCTCCATGTTTTGAGTGCATGGACAACAGCGGCTAACTCTAAATCGTGAGTAGGATAATTTACTTCATGAGTTTTGAGTTGTCTCGAGGCATAAGCCACAACTTTTCCGCCTTGCATAAGTACGGCTCCTAATCCTTGATGCGAAGCATCACAATACACTTGGAAATCCTTTTCCAAATCTGGTAGGCACAGAACAGGTGCTGACACAAGTCTCTTCTTTAGTTCTTGAAAGCTGAGTTCACATCCTTCAGACCAAGCAAATTTCTTATCTTTCTTTAGCAATTCTGTCATTGGTTTAGCAACCTTTGAAATTTTTTCAATGAATCTTCTGTAGTAACCTGCTAAACCAAGGAAACTACGAACCTCTTTTACATTCTTAGGAGATCCCCATTCTGTCACAGCCGAAACTTTAGCAGGATCAACTGCTACACCATCCTTTGTCATAACATGACCAAGAAATCCAACTTCCTCTAACCAAAACTCACACTTGCTGAATTTGGCATAAAGCTTATGTTCCCTTAGTTTCTCAAGTATCAAGCGTAGATGTCTTTCATGTTCTTCCTTGCTCTTGGAGTAGACTAAGATGTCATCGATGAAAACGACAACGAACTTGTCGAGAAATTCCATGAACACTTTGTTCATCATATTCATGAAGTATGCTGGAGCGTTGGTTAAACCAAAAGGCATCACAGTGTACTCATACAATCCATACCTTGTGGTGAATGCTGTTTTAGGTATGTCTTGCTCTCTTATCTTGAGTTGAAAATAGCCTGACTGAAGGTCAATCTTTGAGAACACACAAGCTCCTTCTAGCTGATCATACAAATCATTGATTCTTGGCAAAGGATATTTGTTCTTGATGGTTACCTCGTTGAGAGAACGGTAATCTATACATAATCTTTGAGTTCTATCTCTCTTTTCTACGAACAAAACTGGAGCTCCCCAAGATGAAGAACTTGGCTGGATGAATCCTTTCTGCAATTGTTCTCCAAGTTGTTTCTTGAGTTCCTTAAGTTCGTCAACTGACATTTTATAGGGCCTCTTTGCCCTTGGTCCAGAACCTGGTACCAAATCTATTATGAACTCCACATCTCTATCTGGTGGCATTCCTGGTAATTCTTCTGGAAACACATCCGGATATTCACACACAATGGGCACCGTGTCCATGCTAACCCCCTTAAGAGAATTTAGCTTGCTTCCTTTAGATTTAAAATTGGACTTAAATGTTATCCTCTTACCTTCAGGGGTTGTGAGTGAAATTGTACGATTGGCACAATCTAGTACTCCCTCATACTTAGCCATCCAATCCATTCCCAAAATCACATCCAATCCTTGGGAATTCAGGATTATTAAGTTTACTGGAAACTTATGTTTTCCAATCTCTATGACTAAATCATGACATCCTGAGTTTACTATCATTTCTCCCCCAGGAGAACTTACTTTTATAGGACACCCAATGGTTTCTACCGGTAGTTCATTTCTTTCGACAAATGCTTTTGATATGAATGAATGAGATGCACCAGTGTCAAAGAGTACAAATGCTGAGATGGAATTGAGTCTGAACTTACCAGCAACAGCATCAGGCTCTTCATAGACTTCCTCCACATTGATGTGGTTAACCTGTCCTTTCTGAAAAGGATTGGGCTTGATAGGTCCTTCAACTTTCTTCTCAGGACACTCATTAGCATAATGCCCCAGCTTCTTGCATTTGTAGCACTCAACCTGACTGATGTCCGTCTTAGGCTGACTTCTACTTCCACTTCCACCTCCACTATGGTGGCTCTTATATCCACTCTTGTGGTTCTTGTACTTATCATTGTCATGACTGCGATGATGCTTGTTGTCATGACGGTTGTGGTTGTGGTGCTTGTTAAATTTCCCATGCTTGTGGGATCCTGAGCTGACACTATCATCATAGTGAGATCGTTTATGAGATGATCCCGAGCTATGCTTGTCGGAGTGTTTCCTCTTCCTACTCTCGACTTGCTTCATTTTATTCTCCACAATAACAGCCTTGTCACACAGCGACTGGTAAGTTGGAACATATGCCACAGACAGCTGCAGATTCAGTTCGTCATTCAAGCCTTCCAGAAACTTTTCCTTCCTTTTGGCATCAGTGTCAACCTCATCCGGTGCATAGCACGCCAGATTGTTGAACTCTTCAATATATTCAGCCACGCTGTGGTGGCGCTGCTTCAGGTTATGAAATTCCTTCTTTTTCAGGATCATCATACCTGGTGAGATATGAGTAGTACGAAATCCATCTTCAAAGATAGCCCAAGTCACCTCATCAATAGGCGTGGTAATCTGGAAGTTGTCCCACCATGCGGCGGCTGGTCCTTCCAACAGATGTGCTGCGAATCTAACCTTTTCAGCATCTGTGCATCCCACGGTCACTAAGTCTTTGTTCACAGAACGTAGCCAATCATTGGCCACCATGGGATCAGTCGTTCCCGAAAACTTAGCTGGCCTCAGACGCAGAAATCTGGTGAGCATATCAAAACCTAGAGGGTTATTGTTGTTGTTGTTATTGTTGTTGTTGTTATTGGGGTCGTTGTTGTTGTTCTGGTTCTGGATGAACATCGTCATCATTTGCATAAGCTGTGTTTGTGCATTCATCATTTGTTGCATTTCTGGGGTAATGTTGGGGTTGGGGTTGGTGTTTGCGCGACGGGGAGGCATCTGTGGTTTATTCATATAGAGATAAGAATGAGATACCCTTACATGATTTATGCACAATACATCACACAAGCAAACATATAGCATGCAACACAAGGATAAAGCTCAACAACAAGATATCAAAAAGTCTCAAAGCAAATACACACAAGTGGCAAGCCATCCACATGTCGGATGGTCCAAACATTAAGTTCACAAATAACAAGTGCGGTAAATAAAGATCACTGAGTAGTCAAATCTACTCGTCGGCATCAATCTCCTCCTCGACAAAGGTAAGACCTGCGTTCTCCATTGCGGTCTTGTTCTCCTCGATGGTAGTGGTCAAAGAGTCGATCTTGGCTTTGAGAGCCATCTTTTGGGAACGAAGCCTCTCAATCACTGTCTGCTGCTGCTCTAACTCGAAGTCCTTGGACTGCAGTTCCTCGGTCATATCACGAATCCTCTTGTTCCTATCCTGGACACGCTTCTCTTGACTCTTGAACTTACGGTCTTGGGTCTCGAACTTCGTCTCCATCTCCTTGACTATCTCGTCCTGCTGCGAGAAGAGCTTGTCCTTCTCGCGAAGCTGCACCTGGAGCTCGTCATTACTAAGCATGACGTTGGTCCTATCGGTATCCACGTGCCTAATAAGAGTCTCTAAGTCCTGGAGGTACAGGCGTATCGGCTCTGCTGTGACCCTCGAGTCGTCCTCAAAGTCGATGGACTCTCCGTCATCATCACGCCTTCCGAAGGCGTGGAAGTGAGTGCCTCTAACCTGTCGGGAGTGACGTCCTAACAGTCGTCCTATCAGATCCTGCATGACAACCTCCATGCCTCTCTCCCTGTCATCGTGCATAAGCTTGAAGACGATGGCCTCCGTAGTAGGCTCTGTCTGGCGTCCTGGCTGGTTCACCTTGAAGCCCCAAAGGTCCTTCCTCTCAAACTTGGTGAGTGGGTGCACCGTAATGATAGGAAGAGGGAGATCGAGTAAAGTAGTAAGCTCTACGATACGAGGACCAAAACGGGTAGCCTGGAACTCCTCAACAGTGCTGATGGCAATAGGCATCTATTTTTAAGATTGAAAAGTTAGAACAACACAATTTAAGATAAACAAGACAAACATTCAAACACAGCCATGGAACACAGTCATGCATACATAAATCCATTACATCAACCAAGGTTCAAACTTTTAAGGTATCATTTTGGAAAATAAGGTGATAGGTGGTGGTCCAACTAATGAAGTGCGCTTACAATCCTATCTCATTGGATCTGGTGGCTAACACAATGTTCCCAGTGGCAATCACCCTATCTTGATCACATGCTTCTATCACTAAGTCTATAATATCTCCTCTTAAGGATTGGTTGGTGACTTCCAACTCTTGGGTATGTTCCTTCTCTTTCTCTAAGTCTTTTTGGAGGTTGAGCATCCTGCACTTGACTCTAGCACTTAGTTCCTTGATAGTCTTCCAAGCTGCTTCTTTTGCTGACTCAAAGAATGTGGTGTGCATAAAAGTGTTGGTGTACATGCAGAAGCCCTTTTCTTTGTGGTTGTCTTCCTTATTCTTGTACAAGTGAAGTTGCACCCACCAATACTCCACTCCATCCTCCATCACTGGAAAGCCCTTGTACACAGCTGCACCATGTACTCCCATGGTCTCCATGAGGTCCTTGAGAATCTTGGGAAACTCAGTCTCACACTCCAAGGTCATGGTCATGAGTGGTCCTTTCTTCACGGCTTCGTTGACGGAGTTCATCTACAAATAGAGATGAGAATGAGAAGATTAGAAAAGTTTACGAGAAGAATAGACAAGTGTAGAAGAAGTAAAAATTTTCCTTAGTGGTTTCCAATCCTAGGGTCATAATCCTACAGGCAACACAGTGCTCTGATACCATCTGTAAGATCCCTCCTTTGTAAAGGAAAAGATCCCTGTGATTGCAATGCTAGTCCCTGGATCAATGCTAGCATCCACAGTTTAAGATGAAGTACACAGATACAAAGGTCGTTTATTACAGTCATTCCAGAGATAAAATATAGTCTTTTACAACTCATGGCCAAAGGCCTAATACAAGAGTTTATGGAATATGTAAATAAACATAAGTCTTCATCTTCATGTGCCACAGGCAAGCATGTTGAGTGTAGACTCATGACTCCTAATCATCATCAGAGTAACCTGCAACATCATAAGTTACAGCCACAGAGGGTCAATACTTTGGAATAGTATTGGCAAGTGATACCTTAGTATATCTTAAGTGGACTATATTACTATATGCAATTGGCTGGTGGAGCTTAGGCTTGCATTGCTCAAAATAGATTTTTCCTTAACTTTTGAAAACACTAAGTTTTTGTTTGGCAAAAACTATCCCAAGGTATCTACCAATCAAAGACTGAAGATCCACTCAGGGCATCTACCAATCAAAGACTGAAGATCCTTTAACCCTTGTTCACCCACAAGTTTTATTTAGAAATTGGAGTGATGAGATTCTTGAAGTTTCCATGTCTTGATGCTCAAATTGTCCTTTACCAGGGACATGGCTAAGTACTTAGGTTTTACACTCTGCAGAGGTGGTGCACTTTCCCCACAAGACTTGGTTTCCCAAGACAAGATCCTTCAGTAGCCTTTCCTTAGTCAAATGGACGCGTTCCAACCTATCAACCCATCTACCACCCTCTGTCCAAGAGACTAAGTTCTAGCATCCTAAGATCATGGCAGAGCCCATAATGCCAAGTGGTTGCACTTGAAGCTTCTCAACATTTGACAACTCAAATCTCTTTGTTTCCTGGGTGGCCATCCACAAGTGAGATACACAAGCCAAGTCCATGGCCTTGTGAACCACTCAACATACACCATTCCTTCCATTCCACCCAGGTGATTCATTATCTTAGTTGTTTTGTTAAATAAAACACAAGTCCTCGGACTTAGAATATTTTTCCATAGTGTGAATATATAAACCACCCTTGTTTTCTAGTAGCTAGGCTAAGCATGGTAGTATTAGGAATCTTGACTTAGGTAATTTTCACTAAGGTTTCACCTAATAGGTTTTCCCAAAGCATAGTTTATACTTAGCAAATAACCATGCAAGTCCTATACTTAGAAAAATAATACTAATGCATATATAAAATATAGGAATGGAATATTCATGATGATATCACTTGCCTTGGTAGTGTGGAGAGTAGCACTCGTCACAATCACAATCACTAGCAAAATCTACACACGAAGTTATAGCACACAATTACACACAAATATATACAAACAAAAATATTATGAATGCATGCATGCATGAATCTACTAAGTGGTGATTTTTTGAAAACTCAACCAAGCAAGTGCATGAATACAGAAACTAAACAAGTCACAAAATAGCCAAGACAACTTATTTAGCCCTAAAATAAAATACTAATCTAAACCTATATTCAAAAAGGCCTCAAACAAGTTTCTGCAATTTAAGCCAATCTAATGGTTACTATTTGCTAAACAAAAATGATAGGCAGAAAGGTCTTGTTTTTCTGAATCCAACGGTATAAAGTTTGCAAAATTCCAACGTGGCATTCAAAAGATATTGGCATTTGAAATCTGGATCAAAATCTGTTTTTAAATTCTATTTTCAGATCTAACCTAGCCACGCGTCATGTTCTTATTCGCCCGTACCGGTTCGTCTGGATCGAGCGATACAGACCGCTGGATCTAAAGGGGCAGGTGCGGCTCAGATCAACGCGTACCCCTTCGATTAGTCATTCTATCTAAGCCATTAGATGCAGATCTAACGGTTCCTATCGACCTGGCCAGAAACTGGCGGCGGAGCGGCGGCTACCGGCGGCGGAACTGTCGATCGATGACGTTGCCGGTGATGCAGACGGCGAGGGAGAAAGAGGAGTAGCTCACCGGGCTCAGGGGGTCACGGCGATGCTTGTCGTACTCGTGGTTGGTCAAGGGGCGCTCGGGCACGGTTGCGATTGCTCGCCGGAGTGGAAGACGGCGTCGGGTGCGTCGGGTGGTCGTCGTGGACGTTGCTGTGGATCACCCCAAGGCAAGGCGAGGACACGGTTAGATTCACAGAGTCGATACAGAGCCGTGTGCGTGAACTAGAAAGCGCGGGGCGGTCTGGTCTTACCACTAGAGTTCGCCGGAGTTCGTGCAGACGTCGGTGGCGACTAGTCGATGGTGTTGCCGGAGCTACGGTCCATGCGAGAGCAAATGAAATGTGTTAAAAGAAGTGCAGAGGCTCACTGAATCAGTTTGCAAGAACGAGAGGCAGAGGGAAGCTCTGGACTCACCGGAATTCGCCGGCGCAGTCGTCGGAGACGGCGGGGTTTCAGAGGGTAATGCTCGCAGCCTGGTGGCGCTCTGGGTTCGGGGTTTGAGGGAGAAGAGAGAGGGGGCAGAGGGGGTTCTTATAGCCTGGTCACGAGCGAGAATTACTCGGCCAATAAATCGAATTGACGTCGCGATTTAAACACAGAAACGCCCGCGTTGATTTGGGGATGAACGGGTCGTGCGGGTGGAGACGATGGTGACGTGGAGAAGGCCCGCCTGTCAGCGAGGAGCGCGGAGTGCAGGTGGGGTCTGCCTGTCAGCGGCTCAGCGCGTGCGTTTGCGCGTGAGAGAAGAATAAGGAGATCCCCAGGTGGGCTTGCTGGGCTTGATCCGCTGCTGGGCCGGATTCTGGCCGCGCGGCCCTTTTCTTTTGAGAATTCCTTTTCTTTTTCTAAATTCATTTTCTGGATTGATTTTGATATGGATTCAAATCCTTTTGAATTCAAACTGCTTTGGGGATTTTTGCAGGGTTCTGTGGGTTTAAAAACGAGTCAGATGACCATGTGGTTACTAGCAAGGGCTTGGTCAAGCTTAGGTCTTTGAAATAAACAGAGACTTTGTCTCTTTGTCTCTAGTTTGAAATAGGGTTTAGAAAATATTTCTAAATTTGAAATCTTGGGTTAAAAGCTTCACCTAGTCTTTCCAACCATGGAGGCAAGCAAACAAGTTCATAGACAATCAAATCCCAAAGGGTGATGGCCAATTGAGATAAATTGCTCACATGAAATCATAGCTCAAACTTTTGTCTCTAAATGATTTTGAGAAAAACCCTATATGAATGAATGATGCAAGGATGAAATGAATAAGTTTTTGAAACATGATTTTTGGGATGTTACAAATATCCTCAAGTACTTGAGAAGAACTAGGGATATGTTTCTTATATACGAAGGTGAAGAAGAGCTAGTCGCTAAGTGTTATGTCGATGCTAGGTTTGACACCGATCCAAATGACTCTAAGTCTCAATCCGGATACGTATTTCTCTTGAATAGAGCAGCAGTTAGTTCGAGGAGTTCCAAACAACCTGTGGTGGCTGGATCAACAACGGAGGCGGAATATGTTGCTGCTTCAGAAGCAGCGCAGGAAGCGGTTTGGATGAAAGAGTTCATTACGGAACTAGGTGTGGTTCGTAGTGCGTTGGACCCGATGGTGATCTGTTGTGACAACAATGGAGCCATACCAACGCAAAGGAACCGAGGTCTCACAAGAATTCCAAGCATATTAAGCGCCGGTTTCACTCCATCCGCGAGCATGTCAAGGATGGAGATATAAAGATTTGTAAAGTACACACGGACCTAAATGTAGCAGATCCATTGACTAAAGTTCTCCCTAGGGCAAAACATGATCAACACCAGAACTCCATGGGTGTTAGATTTATCACTATGTGAACTAGATTATTGTCTCTAGTGCAAGTGGGAGACTGAAGAAAATATGCCCTGATAGGCAATAATAAAGTTGTTATTATGTATTCCTTATATATGATAGATGTTTATTTTGCATGCTAGAATTGTATTGATCGGAAACATCAATACATGTGTGTTTAATAAACAAAAAGGGTTCCTAGTTATGCCTCTCCTATAGACTAGCTTGTTGATTAACAAGATGATCAAGGTTTCCTGATCATGGACATTGGTTGTTGTTAATAACAAGGTCACACCATTGGTGGAATGATGTGATGGACATTCATCCGAAGTATAGCATTACGATCAAGTCATTATGTTTATATTGCTATAACATCATACGGAGTAATCTTTATCCTTAGACCATGAGATCATGTTAATTGTGTTGGAAATATGCCCTAGAGACAAATAGTAGTAAGGACTATTATCATATTTCATATAGTTTATGATTAAGTTTTATATCATGCTATAATTGTATTGAGTGGAAACATCAATACACGTGTGATATACAAACAACCAGGGGTTCCCAGTGAAACTCTAGTCACTGGTTCATTGGTCAACAGATGATCATGTTTCCTGATCATGTGGCATTTATGCCAGTTGGAAATGAGGTCATCTCATTCAGAGAATGAGATGATGAACCTATACCCAACCTAAACATCGTGACCCTATCATGTCACGAAGTTCAAAGTTACGATGATTAGAAATGGATCCTCATAGACTATTCCTTAGACCGTGAGGCTATATCAATCACTGTCTCCCGAGGGTGCTTAGATATCATCAAACGCCATCTGGTAAAACGGTGGTTATAAAGGTGTGTTCAGGTATTCGGAGGAAACCGTAGAGGCAATATATGTCAAGAGCGGGATTTGTCCATCCATGTGACGGGAAGATACTCAAGGGCCTACTCGGAGAAGTTATATCCAATAGTTGCGCAGCGTGTGATTAGATCACGGGGATATCACTTGTCAGGACGAGTTAAGTAGCGTTGTTCAGTAACGAGATTGAACACGACATGGTGATGTCATTGATCGAATCTCGGGCAATGCAAGTATCGAATGACAAAGGGAATAAGACATGGCTGTCCCGGTTTAAACGACGAAAGATCTTCGTGGAACGCACAGGGGTCACATGGCCATCCAGGTTCCTCTGTTGATCATTGGTGCGGGAGTATCCCGACCATGTTTGGAGTGTTCCCGAACCATAGCGTATCACGCTTAAGGGCTTGGTGATGCTTAGAGAGTGTTTATAGGATCGGTAGAATCGCCGAAGAAAAGAAGGGAGAAAACCGGAAGGGTTTCGGTAAGTTCGGAGGATGTCCGAAGTGGAGGTGGAAGGTGTGCCATGGCCACGAAGATTAGATAATGTGTGAATGAATGTTAAATATTGATTTAATCATTTATTCATAATTATTTAATAAAGAGAAAATAAATTAAAAAAGGTCAAAGGCTTAATGGGCCAATTTCTGGAGGGAGAGGGCCCATTAGTAAAGGAGAGAGGGAGAGGGGCCAAAGGGGGAGGCCGGCTGGGCCTTCCCCCCGCGGGGCCCACTAGGGGCTGGCTGGCGGCCACCCCACCCCCTCCTCTCCTTTATTCCCACCCCGGGACTTGAGGGGAGGTAGTACCTCCCCTCCCCCTATATAAAGTGGGATACATTGGCCTAGAAAATACACCCCAATAATCAATAAAGGTCTCCCCACTTTTGGGAGGACCTCCAATTGATATTTTGTCTCTCCCCCTCTCTCTCTCGTGACCGTGGTCCCAAGTCTGGACTACGTGAGTGAGAGACATCTTCACCGTAGAGCGCCGTCGCGCTGCGGGATTTGGATCCGGGAGATCTACTTCCGCAACTACTGCTGGATCGGGGAAGCGGGAGTCATTGTCAGGCACCGGACGTGTGTAACTCCCATGAGGTGTCACACTTGAGGCACTCAAGTCGTTGGAGCCAGAAGGAGCGCAAGGACTTCATCACGACCGTGAGGTCGGCTTCGGCTCGTCTACATCAACCACGCTCTCCTGAGCGTTGACAACGCTTTTCAGTCTTCGAGGGTAAGTTCGCGAAAAGCCTCTCCCGTTACTGTATTACTAATAGATAGGTCCTGGCAGCTTCAGGGGTTCAGGGGCATAGAGTAAAATTTTATTGTTTTCATGCACGGAACCCCTACAGTGGTATCAGAGCTTGATCTATGCGTAGTAATACTAGTACGGGTAGAACACACGTGATGTAGCGTGTGGGCGTTGATCTTTTAGTTGTTACCCTCCCACGTGTACTTGTGTATGCCGCAGTAATGCTTGATGAAGCAGCCCCCAACCGAGTTTACGCGTTCATTCGCGAGACTGGTCCACGCTTGACATACGGCTTGTACCGTATAAAGTGGCTTAGGGGGTGTCTGTCTCCCTCGCATTAGTTGGTATACCATTTGCAACGGAGGACCCCGAAAGGGGTGTAGTATAGATAACTACTTGATCAGTGTTGTGCTGAAAGTTCGTAGGTAAGAACGGTTCTTGTGCGAAAGCCCATTCAGCCACGTAAAACATGCAAAGATAAAGTAGAAGCGTCTAACTTTGTTTTGCAGGGAGGGCGTTGCTTTGTGATATGGTTGCGGCAAAGGTAAAGTAATTACCTTTTGTTGCATAGTAGTAGATAGTCACGAAGGTGACAAACTACCACGCCGGAATGACACTGGTACCCTAGTGTCTATGGCGCCGGAACCCTGGCACCGGAACCTGGTGACGACGGATGGAGATCACAACGTGAAGGACCATATCACATAGCATTTACATTCAATATTATTGTTTGTATGTCTTATTGTGTGCTAGTATTAGATACTCGACGGTAGCCTAATAAGATGATACCTGTTAAAATAACCAACGATTGTGTTCCCCCTTAGTGTGCACCACCAAGAAAGTTCTTTGGTATGAGGCAGGCCGTGATGATCGGGTGTCAGACATATCTACGTTCGCATACAGTGGGTGCAAGCCATGTTGCACATCGAATACACTAAGGTTGAGTTGGCGAGACTAGCACACCACAGAAGCGTGGCCTCGGAACACGGATGGTCGAAAGATCGAGCACGAGTCGCATGAATGATGTGACCGACGTTTAGCGTCCACCCTTGAACCCACATTGATGGCCGTGATGATCGGGTGAGATGTGGCTGATAGGGGTCGTGTTATCACTAGGAACCCTCTTTGGGGATAGGTGTTTCTGAGTGGAGTTATTATTAACTCATTTAATTATAAACTTAGTCTAAATTCCTTTTGCAATTATAAATGTAGATGGGTTCTTTCGTGTTGACAACTAAATGGTTAGAAGGAGAGAAGCTCAGATTAGATGGATCGAACTTCTCCACCTGGGTTGCCAGTCTCCATGTTCTCCTTAGCGAGAACGACATGGTCGACTACATACACGACGGGATGGATCTGGATCCGTCCATAGACCTTGAGACCCGAAGGAGCGGAAAGACCGCTATCTCTGTCGCGAGATGGCCTCCTATATTTCAGTTCTGATGCGTTTCGGAATGGTGGACGAGCTGTGGCCTTTCGTGGGTGATGTCAACCCTCGTTCGGTGACGCTACAGCTTAGGACACATTTCATGGATCAGACACGCATCTGGGAGCATGAGTTGATGGGGGACTTCCTCGCCATTAAGATGGAGGAGAACTCGTCACTGGACAGCCACTTACAACACATGCATGATGTGTACATGAGGCCAACATACTTCCTGGACGTCTGGATTACAGGCTCTTTCGCAAATGTTATTGTGCTGCGGTCGCTGCCACCAAGCTACCAAGCACAAGTCAGGACTTGCGTAATGAGGGGCGACACGGAAACATTGGAGTTCCACCAGTTCATGACACATCAGGAATGTGTTGGTTGAACCAGATATCGCTCAGGTCGTCAACGACAAAGGTATATATTTGATATACAGTTTTATAAATGTTATAATCTTGCAAACACATTGTAGTGTTAAGTATATCTGATACTTGTTCTGTTTTACTGAAAACATGTCCTTCTGCATAGAGGTGCTTGCTAGAGAGAGGTGACGTTACGTGTTGATGGCAAGCATGAAGATGATGGCCGACGACACACTTCCTCGACATTTATCATTTAGTTTTGTGTTTTAGGATAATTAATGTAATCAAGAGATTATGAACTTCTTTAGTATGTCTCACACTTAGTGAGACGGTTATTCATATGAGTTTGTAACAAACAGTTGTTCTGCTTTTATGAATGATTTCTATTCGTGTTCATATCTTGTTTGATTATATGTGAATTATCCTTGTTGTTTGAAACTAATTGATAATGCATGAACATTTGTAAAATATTAAAAAAATGCCTTGTTTAAAAATACCCAACTTAATGATATGTTCATTAGTGAATGAAAAACCATTGTTTAAAATTCAAAGTTATGTGATAATATGTGAAAGTCATTCGATTTCTTATCACATATAAATCATGCCTAAGTTTGGCAAAATAACTTGAACACCGTGTATTACTTGAATACAAAGTGTTTAATGAATTGTTAAAAGTATATACATATCCGATGTATTGAGTTTTAACGAAAATGGTAATTATCATTAATTGATTGTTTAAATGTGTAAAGTAGTTTACCAAAGGAAACATGAATATGAAACTATTTTGATTTGATCAAAGTACTTCATCAATAAAAGGGTATAAATATAAAAGGGAATCTAATTACTATGATTTGATCAACAGTAATGAAATTCGAATTTATAAGAATGGCATAAAAAAATTGTGGAATGCAAAGTGTTTTGAAACATCAAAATACAAAGCATCGCAATGTGATATTAGATATCAAAAAGGGGTTGAATAGAAGGCACCGAATAAATCGTTGTAGGGTATATGTAGAGACCATTAGTTAGAAATAGTTAACACTCAATTAGAATTAGTAAACCATTTGAATTCGTGAAAGTTTTGGGGTTATTCGATATAACCAAAACAATAGCGAATAAGTCCTTGTAGCGTATTCTTTGGAAACTTTGAATACGAAATCCATAGCTAAACCAAAAGGAAAGCAAAACTTGTATTGCTTGGATTTTGGTGCATTCTTGAGAAAGGTCACCTCTAGTGATGTTTCTCAATTATGGAGCAAATGGAAAATAGTGTGAAACACGATGAGGACTCAAAACCCTGCATCGGAGTGTTGAGAAGCGCAACGGACAGCGTTCTTGAACGATTCTCTTCACAGAAGGAAAGAATCAATGATTTTGATCATTGTGTTTTTCCCTCCACTATTTTTTTCACTATATAAAGTAGGATTCAAAATGTAAATCCATATCTTATATGGAAACATTTGTGAATCACTTGTCATAATTTTTGGAATATGACATACCTACAAACTACAAAGGAAATGATGGTAAACTAGAATTATGAGAAATCCTAATAGCAAAATTCCCTTGAGATTAGAAAGTGATTCGTTGCTGAATCTCACAAGTAAAAGGAGTTACTTGGAATTTTCCCAAATGACTGCAAAGCCATAGTAGGAAAAGGGGTGAATGACAAAAGCACAAATTTGTCAAGTATTGGACAAATTCAAATGAATTTGATTCATGTGTGCTAAATGTCTAGTGGATTTAAAACTAGTAAAGTACTAGTATCTCATAGTAAATCTCCAAGTTTGATATTTGATCAAAGGATTTTGAAATTATTCAAAATAGTAAGGAGATATGCAATTTGCATAAAATTGAGTGGGAGCTATGAAAGTCTTCCTAAAACAATATGCGATTGACATATTTTTAAGTGGGATCAATATAAGACTTAAATTCAAATATGTAAGAACATAGTTTGAGTAAGAGTACTGACTCGTACCCAAATATGTTAGCAACATAGTTTGAGTGGGAGCTTATAGGAGTAATTCTTAAGTATGTTAAGGATGAAATCACAAATACTTATAAATAATGATTTATAAGATGTAGAAGTTGATAATAGGTGTATTATGATATTATGTAGTATTCGTTCAGGGATTCTGAAAAGGGTTTCAGAATAGAAGTTAATTAAGGAACTGGTCCTTAATAACTCAATATTAGGAATAGCATTAAGTTTAACATCAATGGTTGAAAGAAAGAAAAGGATGGTCGTCATCCACTATATTGAGACATAGGTTCTATCTTAGTAAACCATGATGATAACTTAGCATAATATGTGATCTAAATAAGGAACATTTAAAAGTGATTTAGTTCGAATCACAGAACGTTGAGCTAAGTTTGTCCGCAGTGTCTAGTAGAGAACTGTGGATATATTTTCCAAATCCATAAAGGATAAAATATCTTAAAGCATAAAGAGTTATGTTATAAGGGAATATGTTGGAAACTCCTCTTGATACCAATTAAAGTCAAATAGGAAGCAAGGTGAACAAAACATCGAAAGTGGCATAGAGTGCACGGGAGTTTCGATGAATACATTTATAATAATAGATAAGGGTACCATCTAAAGTGTTGTATAATGTTATGGCGGGGCTAGTTCGGTTTTAACATAGAATGATGTGTCCCAGGACACAGTGCCCATGAGAAAGCCCTCGAGGTTGATCTAACGTCACTGTAGGCTCCTGGAATCAGGCCTCGTTCTGCTGCCATAGCGATGATGCATACACACAGATGCTATCATGTGATGATAGAGTATTGATGTCAATCAAGGTGACATTAGTAAGTTGCAAAGGATTTGGGACAGTAAAGTACAGACCCAAGACTCAACCTCTTCCATGAGCAAGCATGTTCAGGGTACTGGATATATAGTGCCAATAATTGAGAACAAATGCAGCTAGTGTATTTGTACTCTAGTGCAAGTGGGAGACTATTGGAAATATGCCCTAGAGACAAATAGTAGTAAGGACTATTATCATATTTCATATAGTTTATGATTAAGTTTTATATCATGCTATAACTGTATTGAGTGGAAACATCAATACACGTGTGATATACAAACAACTAGGGGTTCCAAGTGAAACTCTAGTCACTGGTTCATTGGTCAACAGATGATCATGTTTCCTGATCATGTGGCATTTATGCCAGTTGGAAATGAGGTCATCTCATTCAGAGAATGAGATGATAAACCAATACCCAACCTAAACATTGTGACCCGATCATGTCACGAAGTTCAAAGTTACGATGATTAGAAATGGATCCTTGTAGACTATTCCTTAGACCGTGAGGCTATATCAATCACTATATCCCGAGGGTGCTTAGATATCATCAAACGCCATCTGGTAAAATGGTGGTTATAAAGGTGTGTTCAGGTATTCGGAGGAAACCGTAGAGGCAATATATGTCAAGAGCGGGATTTGTCCGTCCATGTGACGGGAAGATACTCAAGGGCCCACTCGGAGAAGTTATATCCAATAGTTGCGCAGCGTGTGTTTAGATCACGGGGATATCACTTGTCGGGACGAGTTAAGTAGCGTTGTTCAGTAACGAGATTGAACACAACATGGTGATGTCATTGATCGAATCTCGGGCAATGCAATTAGTGAATGACAAAGGGAATAAGACACGACTATCCCGGTTCAAACGAGGAAAGATCTTCGTGGAACGCACAAGGGTCACATGGCCATCCAGGTCCCTCTATTGATCATTGGTGCGGGAGTGTCCCGACCATGTCTGGAGTGTTCCCAAACCGTAGGGTATCATGCTTAAGGGCTTGATGATGCTTAGAGAGTGTTTATAGGATCGGTAGAATCGCCGAAGAAAAGAAGGGAGAAAACCGAAAGGGTTTCGGTAAGTTCGGAGGATGTCCGAAGTGGAGGTGGAAGGTGTTCCATGGCCACAGAGATTAGATAATGTGTGAATGAATGTTAAATATTGATTGAATCATTTATTCATAATTATTTAATAAACAGAAAATAAATTAAAAAGGTCAAAGGCTTAATGGGCCAATTTCCGGAGGGAGAGGGCCCATTAGGGAAGGAGAGAGGGAGAGGGGCCAAAGGGGGAGGCCGGTAGGGCCTTGCCCCCCCCCCTGCGCGGGGCCCACTAGGGGCTGGCCGGCGGCCACCCCACCCCCTCCTCTCCTTTAGTCCCACCCCGGGACTTGAGGGGAGGTAGTACCTCCCCTCCCCCTATATAAAGTGGGGTATATTGGCCTAGAAAATACACCCAATAATCAATAAAGGTCTCCCCACTTTTGGGAGGACCTCCAATTGATATTTTTTCTCTCCCCTCTCTCTCTTGACCATGGTCCCAAGTCTGGACTGTGCGAGCGAGAGACATCTTCACCGCGGAGCACCGTCGCGCTGCGGGATTCGGATCCGGGAGCTCTACTTCCGCAACTACTGCTGGATCGGAGAAGCGGGAGTCATCGTCAGGCACCGGACGTGTGTAACTCCCACGAGGTGTCACACTTGAGGCACTCAAGTCGTTGGATCCAGAAGGAGCGCAAGGACTTCATCACGACCTTGAGGTCGGCTTCGGCTCGTCTACATCAACCACGCTCTCCTGAGCGTTGACAATGCTTTTCGGTCTTCGAGGGTAAGTTCGCGAAGAGCCTCTCCCATTACTGTATTACTAATAGATAGGTCTTGGCAGCTTCAGGGGTTTAGGGTCATAGAGTAAAATTTTATTGTTTTCATGCGCGGAACCCCTACAAATTGCTAACACCGGAAGAGTATCTTGATAACATCAAACGTCACACCATAACTGGGTGACTATAAAGATGGGTTCAGTACTAAGAAGGTGTTATGTTGAGGCTCATGGATCAAGAGTGGAATTTGTCAATCCCGATGACGGATAGATATACTCTGCGCCCTCTCGATGATATCACATTGAGATAGCTTGCAAGCAAGTGATGTGATCACTAGAATGTTATATCACGGGAACGAGAAAAGAGTGCATGTCGGTAACAAGATCAAACTAGGTATGGAGATACCGATGATCGAATATCGGACATGTAATATATCGCGAGACAAAGGGATTTAGTTACAAGCGTTAAATGTTCTCACGATCACAGAAGTCATCGTTGAATGTGTAGGAGTCAGTACGGATCTCCAGGTCCCGCTGCTGATTATTGATCGGAGAAGGGTCTCGATCATGTCTGCATTATTCACAAACCATAGGGTGACACACTTAAGGGTTACTGGACACCATTTTGGAGCACATATGTTTCAGACGAAAGAATTGCAAAGCGCAGGAATTGTTTCAATAGAAACCGGAAATTGTTTCAGGTGAAATTGCAGAAAGTGGTTCTGCATGTGATATTGAAATATTGCAAGGGGATATATGTGAATGTTTGTTAATTAAAGTAATTAACAAAATTCTGAATAAATTTAATAAAAGAGTTTTATTAAATGAGAGAGCATTAAACTTGGATAATTTTAATGCATTTGAAGTGGAGACTTTAAAAGGGAATGTGAAGAGGCATTTTAATGTGGAGGGGTTACCACCACATGAATGGGGGAGGTGAGGGGTCACCCCCCCATGCGCCGGCCATGGAGAGGAGGGGCACCCCCCCTCCTCCTATAAAAGGCCAACCATTCCCTCCTTCATCCTCACACCTCCTTGTGAAGGATCTCTCTCCCCCTCTAGAATTATTCCCCCATGGTCTCGGATTAGAGAGATACATGTTCCCGGTGGCATTTCGTCTGGAAGGAGTTGCTGCTTCCGCTGGATCACTGGAGCGAGGAGGTGGAGGTTGTCCGGTGGCTTGAACGTGTGTGCGAGTACGGATGCGCTGCTGAGTTGTGGCGCTTGGACTTCCTCACGATCTTGAGATCGGCAAGTGTACGACTACATCAACCAGGAGTTCCTACTCGTTAACAAAACTCGTTGTCTTTGAGGGTAAGTTCTCGTTGGATGTATGTCCACCCGTTGCTTTGTACCTAGTAGATATATCTTGGCGTGTAGTTCACACCGTAGGAAATTTTTTGTTTTCTATGTTGCGGATCCAACAGCAAGGAGATGGGCTAGACTCAGAAGATGCCATGTCATCATCTAGAACCTCGGTAGGCATGAAGATGTCCGCTTTGACCATCTTGGCAACTCTGGTGTCGTAGCCGGCAAGGGAGTCCCAAATAGCATCGCTATCGATCTCTTTACCTTCCTCGTCTAGCTTGGGCATGCCGGAGGTCACCAAGTCGATGTCGGCATTGTCATAGTGTGCTTTGACCAAGGACACGGGCATTCATGCACCTGCCCGGACGCACGAGGCTTTCTAGTCCTTCACTTTCTCGGGGGCTCGGCGCAGGATTTCCGAGTACTTGGCCAGTGAGTCTACCACCTTGATGTTTTGTAGCATCCCATCTGTCTAGCATATGTAATGCTACATGGTCTAGTAATATAATGGCTACTTCCTACATAATTGTTGCATCATAATTATATCATGCTCATGTCATCATGCCACCTTGTATTTGAGCATCATATAAAACCCCTTTTCATTTGATTCTTCTCTCATATGCATTAGTAATTGTATTTGGCTCTTGATATATTGTATTTGGTTCTTGATAAATGCTTGATGCCAAAGTTGAGTTGGGGGCATATCTTTTATTCAACTCCATCACCTTTCCTTGGCACCATCTTATAACTCCACCATCCTAATTACCCATGAGCTTTTACTTCTTTTGGCATTTAATCTAGCTCATGTGGGTTGGGATGGATCAAATTCTATTTTCCTTTAGCTTGGCCTTACTCCATATTTTGGAATGCATGTGAATCAATGCCATGGGAATCCATTATTGTTTTCATAATAATAAACATGACATTTACTATTCATGCATGGGTCATGCAGTGTCACCACCTTTTTCCTTTTCCTTGGTTTTCTTGTAATTATTGAAGTGGATCTTTGTCTTTTGGGAATCAAGTCAAGTGGGGCTTTCTTAAGCTCTATTCTATTGCCCTTGCTAAACCCTCATTATCTTGATCATGCAGTTGATCATGCTTCAACAAAACTATCTCTCCATCCCTTATCACCTCTTTGCTTGATCTTGCTTTTGACCATGTTAACAATCCCTTAACACTTGATTCTCTCTCTCTCTTAAAACCCTAACCCCTCTCTAACCTACTCTATCTAACCCTAGCCCTAGTCCAAATCCTAACCCCTTACACTAAACCTCACCTCACCACCCTCCTCTCTCCATGCCGAGGCACCAACCCTAACCCGAGCCCTCCTAAACCCTAGCCGAGGCTAACCCTAGCCACCCACCCTAGCTAAACCCGAGCCTCCCCCTCTCCTTTCTCTCTCTCTGCCACAAAGGGGCACCCGAGCCAGTTTCCTCCTCAACCTCGCCCTGGCCCCACCTGCAGCTTCCTGCCTGGCCTCCCCATGCCCAACACGTGAGGAAGGAGGGAAAGGTGACCACCCAAGCCACCTTTTTCCACCCCGAGTCCCCACGGCATCCCCCTCCTACCCCCGTCCTTATCTTCACCCCTCTCGCCTCTTCCGTGTCCTAGTGCCCCTCCCCTGGCCCTGCGCCAACCCTTTTTCTCCCCAGCTCCCCTTGCTCCACTTCTTCTCCAACGCCGGCCGCCACTCTTGGCTTCGTCTTCCACCTGCAGATCAAGGAGGCGGGCATGGTGTCGTGGTTGACGGGGAAGACCAACAGGGACCACTGCATCGCCCCCGTACACGCCAGCAAGCAGGAGCCGATCCCTGCGTTGCTGATTGCCGACGGCCACCGCAAACCCTAGCTCCGACCGGTCTCTGCGTCATCACCGTTCTGCTACTCCTCGGCCCGATCTGACCTCTCCGTCGAACTCGCGGTGAGCTGACCCACCTCCCTGACATCCCCTCCCTTGCTAACACCCTCTGGTCTCGCCGGTCGTCATGTCGAACACGCTCTGTGCGCCGACGGCGTTGGCTTCTGCTCGTCTCCGCGCCGCATCACACCTTAGCTAGGCCCCGCTCTCCCTTCTGTCAACCTCCCCTCACCAGCCGCACTGGTTCCAACCCTCGTCGTGCACACCGTAGGTCGCGGGGTAGAACCCCTGCGCCGCGCGTGTCGCGCGTTCGCCTGTCGATCACGGATCTGTCGGTCGATTCATAGTAGGAGAAGAACAGTGGGCCTTTGGTCACTTTACAATAGCCCCCCCTTTTTAATTCGCTCTCAACCCGCGGTACACCGGGCCCCACCGGTCATCCTCCCTGTTCTTTTATAGATAGGCACCCCAGTTTACCGCCCCTCAACCCGCACTCCCCTCCGTGCTACGTGGCTGTGTCCGTTTCCCCCACTGGCAAGTGGGCCTGCGAGCTCGCTGGCCCCACATGTCTGTCTCCGAGGCTGGCCACTCCCGCGGTGTAAAATGTTTTCGCCGCGCCAGTTCGCCCAGTCAGCATCGGCCCTACCTGTATGTGACTGTGGCTAGGTGTGGCTGAGTATAAAAAGTCTTTTCGTTTATCCGATTAATTAAGACATTTTATAAAATGATTTAAATATGTTTTCAAATCTGTTTTCAATAACTTTTAATTTGTAATTCCAAACAATACAAATGATATATGTTTTTGAATCAGAAAAATGTGAGGATTTCAAATATGCCATTCAAAATAATGTTTGGGCACTTTAAATTTTCGAGATGATTAAAATTACAATAAAATGCCCTTTTCTTAATTAATTAACAACTTTGGTTCTACAACTCCAAATTCGACAAATAATATGTCTAAATCGATCAGCGCGACGAGCCCGTTCTATCTATGCATTCCTTGTTCTGAATTGCAGCATGCATCATATAAATATTAAGTGGACAGCAAATGTTATGGGAGCAAAACATGACTAAAACTTAATAAAATGCTTTATTCTTGGACCCCACACCTCACCCATGCCATGCTATATCATTGCCATGTAAATTGTGCATCACTCATCATAGCATGCTTGTTTGCTTGTCGCATTTTATTCATATGCTTCTGCACTTTATTTATGTTGGCCCTTGTTTGTTTGGTTCTTCTTCGAATAGACACCGAGCAGGGGATATATCAGGAATCCCAGGAGCACTACCCAGATCCGACTCTCGCTTCAACTGAGCTGCCAGGCAAGCACTACCACATGCTTGCATACATATAGTACCTATTGCCTCTATCTTATTCTTGCATCATTGAGTCGCGATTGCATTAAATGGAATCCCAAGTACTGCATAGCCTTTACTTTTAAACCCCACTGAAGCTTGTTCCTCCAACCCATGAGCCATTACTACAGGAGTTGTTTGAGCCATGCGAGTCGTAGAACAACATGTGTAGGGTATGTGAGTGTCTGATGGATAACGAGGTACCTAACAACTTAACCTGAGTAGTAATGGGATAACTAATGAAAGCGGCACCGGTGGGCAATATCTCATATTTGGTTTTCCATGCTCACTTGTGTCCCGTAGGACCCCGAGTACTTGATTCCTGTTCCTTGACTGTTCGCACTATCCACATCCGGGAGGCCTTATGGACCACCCTGAGCCAGAGCTTGATTCATTCTTATTTCTTGGGGCCACAAAGTAGTTTGGGGCTTTATTACTATCCTGTACTTATGCCATGCTTTACTGCTTTATTTAAGATTGTGCGTGGAGCACCTGTACTGTTTTGGATCGCGCCACGTTTTCGCGGTATCGACAAACCTAGTCACACTTTCGGGGTCCCAGTCGTTTACAGCCGTCGTCGCAAACCCTGGGTCCGTCTCGGAGCTGGCCAACTTCGTTGCGGGTAGCTTATTGGGGTGGCCCCCTGAAATATTTCTGAATCCTGTGATCGCTTTGTCATGAATGCCTCATTGGGTTTTGAGTTGGTTTTTCCGAGGTTGATCGAGTGTGTGTTGCTATTTGTGCACCCCTGCAGGGTAAATCTTTCTGAAAGTCATGTCTGCGGTTATGGACGACTTGGAGCACAGTTTCTCGATCATAGACAAGTATAACTAAAGTACCGCTTTTAATTTGACTAAGTACTTGACTAGTAAATAGTGCAATACTCATGGAATGGTTAATAAAACCGCCAACGGATGGGTTGTTCGTCTGCTTTCTCGTTGGTAAGCGAGAAGGAGGATGGATCTGTTAATTTACTATTATAACCGTTGTTACTAATTAACGGACATCCGTCTATAATTGGTTAGGCGGATGGTTAGCGAGTATCTATAGACTTGTTAGTTATTATCTTTTGCTGCAATTGCGTCACCCCAGGTATATGTC
Source organism: Avena sativa (assembly GCA_916181665.1). NCBI lineage: Eukaryota > Viridiplantae > Streptophyta > Magnoliopsida > Poales > Poaceae > Avena > Avena sativa. The sequence goes on from OV702296.1 coordinate 415,177,757, forward strand.
CCCTTTAGAGGCATAAAGACTTGCTGAGTACCTCTAGGGTCTCACACAATAAATTGTTTGATTCAGATGAACAGGTGTATTCGCAAGATGGATACTGGGTGGAGGAGACGAATGATGTCGGCAACGATCACGCGGTGTAGAGATTCCGGGAACAGGGATCCGTGAGATCTGTGGGCGGGATGTGTTTATTTATGTGGCATCTTATGCCGATTTGCTTTTTACCCATACTCGGATCTTGTTTTGCGCTTCCGCCCGATACTCTGATGTTTGATGTATGAGGAGCTATCCTAAAATATTACCTCTATCTAGGATATTTGGATCTTGCCGTATGGCGTTGCAATATTTCTATTTCTTTTAGATGGAATGGCTCTATGAACAGTTGTATGGTTGCTTGCATACATACTCACTTATGTATGTAGTTGATCCCTTTGCCTGCCGATTACGCCGCTCGTTCTTGTCCCGATGTTTTGGAAGTGGTTAGGATGGCCGAAAGGTCTACCCGTGAGTGGCCCCTGGGCCCCACCGTACTATTTTAACCACTTTCGCTCATCCAGGCATGTAACTGAGAGCGTAATTCACCGAGGTAGTTACAATTGGTATCAGAGCCATCCCGCCCTTCAGGGTCTCAGCCAAATGGTCGTTGTTAGTCTAGCAAATATCTTTGGTAGCTATGTATACTAGGGAAAAACAAAATGTGAGAGTAGGACTGCTTCCATTTTTCTTCTTACCCACCCATCCACCCTTTTCTGGTAAGGAAGTGTAACGTTTTCAATCCGCTTCTAAAATTCAAACTAGGATTCACGTGTTCTGGGTTCCGTAGTACCATAGGTTGTGTGTGTGTGTGTGTGAATTCCTTGTCTATCTGTTGCATCCAACATGTTATCACTATCTGCCTTTTGGTTATCAACTGTTGGTACATTCCATACCGACAGGCCGTTGTAAATCGACGCGATCTATCTGATTCGTTGTATACCGGTGCGATCTGTCTTACTCTTTGTTATCTGACATTATCTTGTTTGGGGTGTTCGTTTCCGTAGTTACTAATCTTTAGGTTCATCTTAAGAAGAAGGTGTTGGGATATGTGTTTTACTTATTCATGTGCAGAGTAATGATTTGAGTGCGGGATGGAGTCGCGACCATACCACTACTCTTGTCATTCGCTCTTGTATATTGAATTGGTAGAGTTACTAATCTTGATTCGTTAAGTGGTTTTGCGCATATAGTGGTATTGTAATGCCGAAATTTGCGGAAATTTTTTCTTTGTTAGCTTGTGTACCACACTCCTTGTTCAGTCGTGTGCGATATGCTTAATACCTTCTAGGTGCTTTGAACTTTGTTGATATTGTAATATCATCTTAGTAATTTGTATCCTTTAAATCATGGTTAATTCCATCTTGGTACTATTTTGGATTATTATTATTCTCCATTATGGTACTGACTTGTGTTTTATATCAATCACAGGATGGCACCACCACGCTGTTCTGAGGAGGACATACCACCTGAACTGGGGGCTGCGTTGGCAAGTATTGCTAATGCCTTGGGAACAATGCAGCAGAACCAACAGCGATTTGAAGAAAGTGTCAGGAGGAATGAGTTTGTTCCGCTACCTCCACCTCCCAAGCGAGGAGACATCAAGAGTTTTCTGAAGTTCAACCCGCGCCACTTTGAGGTGTCTGATCAGCCTCTGGACGCAGATGATTGGCTGCGTGAGATGTCAAGGTTACTGATGACTGCTGATGTTCCTGAGCAAGAATGGGTAAAATGTGCCACTCACCTTCTGAAGGGAGATGCAGCTCTATGGTGGGAGAATTACCTGAAGGAAAACCACTCTGAGTTTCAGCCTACTTGGGAACAGTTCACTGGAGCTTTCAAAGAGCAATATCTGTCAGAAATTGTCATGGAGAGGATGAAGGAAGTGTTTCTCAACCTCAAGCAGGGCAATGACAATGTCAATACCTATATCAGAAACTTCATGAACCTTTCTCGGTATGGTGGCGATGAGATCTCTGATGACAAGAAGAAGCAAAAGAGGTTTAGACAAGGGCTCAATGCATCAATCAAATATGCAATCACTCATGCAAGGCCGGGGTCTTTTGTAGAACTCCAACATACAACTCTGCAGGAAGAAGCAAGTAGGCAAGTGTTTGAGGAGTCCAAGAAACACAGCCGCGATGCAGCAAGCTCTTCAGCTATGTCAGCTCCTTCTAAGCGTCGTGTGTGGGTTCCTAACACCCACCATCGCTCCCGGCTCCACCAAGACCTTCAAGCTACGTGGCAAGGCCACCAAACTCCTTCACCGCGGCTCCCAGGGGCTACAACCACAACTACCCTGGAGCGCCTGGCGGAGTCCCTGGCTACGCTGCTCCACGTCCACCTGGTGCCTGTTACACCTGTGGAAACACTGGGCATCAACACTGGAATTGTCCAATGAACAACAAAGCTCTTCCTCCACCACCTCCAAGACCTACGGCAAGCTCTTCTATGGTTCGTGCACCTCCACCTCGGGCTCTCAACATCAACACCAAGCCCGGGTCTACGGTTGCTCAGGCCAACTGTGTTAACATCGCTCAAGCTGAGCATGCACCTGGAGTTGTGATGGGTATGCTTCCTGTTAACTCAGTTCCTGCACGAGTTTTATTGATTCTGGTGCATCACATTCTTTCGTGTCATACAAGTTTGCGGAGAGTAATGGGTTACCTTCTGATGCTTTACCAACTCGCCTCATGGTGCAATCTCCTGGATCAAACATGAGGGCTTCTAAAATTAGCCATGGCAATCAAATTGAGATTGGTGGTTCTTCGTTCCCGGCTTCCTTAATTATTCTGGGCAATTCTGACATTGATGTTATCTTGGGAATGGATTGGTTAACAGCAAATGCAGCTGTGATTGATTGTGCTGAACGCTCGGTTTCTCTGAAAATTCTTGAAGGCCATATAGTCTATTCTCTAAGTCTGACTCCTGCAATTCAGCTTTTCTCTTTGGAGGCTCTAAATGGTGATGCTATGGAAGCTATTCAGAGTGTTCCGGTGGTCTGTGAGTTCCCAGATGTTTTTCCTGAAGAGTTGCCAGGTATGCCTCCTGACCAAGAGGTCGAGTTTGTGATTGAGCTTGAACCTAGAACCGCTCCTATCTCCAAGCGGCCTTATAAAATGGGTCCTGCTGAGTTCGCTGAACTCAAACGTCAGCTTGATGAACAAGAGAAGTTGGGTTTGATTCAGCAAGGTACTTCTTCTTGGGGTAGCCCAACCATCTGTGTGAAGAAGCGAGACAAGACTGATAGACTTTGTGTTGACTATCGGGCTCTCAATGCTAAAACCATCAAGGATAAATATCCCCTTCCGCGGATTAATGATCTCTTCGATCAACTAGCCGGAGCTATGATATTCTCTAAGCTTGATTTGAGAAGTGGATATCATCAAATCAAGATTCGCAAGGAAGATGTTCCTAAAACAGCTTTCACCACCCGCTATGGCCTCTATGAGTACACGGTCATGTCTTTCGGTCTCACCAACGCACCTGCCACCTTCTCGAGGCTTATGAACTCGGTTTTCATGGAGTATCTTGATAAGTTCATTGTGGTCTATCTGGATGACATCCTAGTCTATTCTAAGTCAAAGGAAGAACATGAAGAACACCTTCGGTGTGTCCTAAACAAGCTTCGTGAGAACCGCCTGTATGCAAAGTTCTCCAAATGTGAGTTCTGGCTGCCTGAAGTCACCTACCTTGGTCACGTCATCTCCGCCAAGGGCATTGCCGTCAACCCAGAAACTGTAAAGACAATTGTTGACTGGCTTCCTCCTGTAAATGTCAAAGAAGTCCGGAGTTTCCTTGGTTTGGCTAGTTACTGCCGTCGCTTCATTCAGAACTTCTCGAAGATTGCGAAGCCTCTTACCGATCTCCTCAAGAAAGGCAAGAAATACCTTTGGACTCCTGCATGTCAAGCAAGCTTTGAAACACTCAAAGAGAAGCTCACTTCCACACCAGTCTTGGTTCCTCCAGATACATCAAAGCCGTTCCAGATATTCTGTGATGCCTCATTGCAAGGATTGGGTGCGGTCCTTATGCAAGAAAAACAAGTTGTTGCTTATGCCTCTCGACAGTTGAAGACGCATGAGATCAACTATCCAACACATGACCTTGAACTCACAGCAGTTGTCTTTGCTTTGAAAATATGGAGGCACTACTTGCTTGGCAACCGTTGTGAAATCTTTTCTAATCACAAGAGTCTGAAGTTTATCTTTACACATCCTGATCTCAACCTTCGTCAGAGGAGGTGGATTGAAGCAATCAATGATTTCGATTTCACCATCAACTACACTCTGGGCAAAGCTAATGTCATGGCCGATGCTCTCAGCCGAAAAGCTTATGTCAACAACCTCATAGTGGAAGAAAAACAGCCTCTCTTGTGTGAGGAATTCCGCAAGCTCAACCTTGAAATTGTGGATCAAGGGTATCTTCTAAATCTTCTGGCAACCCCTCTCTTGGAAGAAAAATTTCGCTCCATTCAACTTGGTGATCCTTACACTAAAAACATAATCTCCAACATTCATCTTCCAAAGTATGAGTCCTTCCACGTCGACGACCAAGGCGCTCTCTTCTTTGAACACCGGATGTTTGTTCCGAACTACCCGAGTTTAAGAGAGCAAGTTCTCAAGGAGGCGCATGATTCTGTTCTTTCTATCCACCCTGGCAGCACTAAGATGTACATGGACTTGAAAACACAGTATTGGTGGCCTGGGTTGAAACGATATTGTGACAAGTATGTCTCGGAGTGTGATGTCTGCCGCAGAGTTAAAGCTGTTCATCAGAAACCTTCCGGTCTTCTACAGCCATTGAAGCCTCCGGAATGGAAATGGGAGAAAGTAGAGATGGACTTCATAACTGGCTTTCCAAGGTCGCGGAAGGGCAACAATGCAATCTTTGTTGTCATCGATAGGCTTTCTAAAGTGGGACATTTCTTTCCCATCAAGGAAATAATTTCTGCAATTCAGTTGGCTGAGCTCTATATCAACAGAATTGTCTCTCTGTATGGGGTTCCTCTTGAGATCAGTTTAGACCGTGGAAGCATCTTCACTTCCAAGTTCTGGGGAAGTTTCCAAAATGCTTAGAGAACAAAATTGAACTTCAGCACAGCTTACCATCCTTAGTCGCAAGGAAAAGTCGAAAGGATCAATCAGATTCTGGAAGATATGCTCCGTGCTTGCGTAATCTCTTTCGGCATGAAGTGGGAAGAATGCCTTCCTTATGCTGAATTCTCTTACAATAACAGCTTCCAGAAAATTCTAAAGATGGCACCATTTGAGGTTCTCTATGGTCGCAAATGCAGAACTCCGATTGGTTGGTCGGGCGCAGGTGAAAGAACATTGTTTGGCCCCGACATTGTAACTCAAGCGGAGGAGAAGGTTCACATCATTCTTGAAAATCTGAAGGTTGCTCAAAGTCGCCAGAAGAGCAATTATGACAGAAAGCACACGGACATGAGTATGTCCCTGGTGATCTCGTTTACCTTCGTGTCACTCCCATGAGAGGCACGCACCGGTTTGGTATCAAAGGGAAGCTTGCTCCTAGATACATCGGTCCTTTCAAAATTCGTGGAAGAAGAGGAGAAGTTGCTTATGCTCTTGAGCTCCCTGAAAAACTCAAGGTCCATGATATTTTCCAAATCTCTCAACTCAAGAAGTGCTTCAAGGATCCCGGCAGGACCGTGGACCATGAGCTTATCAATCTCCAAGAAGACCTGTCTTATCAAGAACACCCCATAAAAATCCTTGAAGTCGCAGAAAGAAGGACTCGCAACAAGTCCATCAAGTTCTGCAAGGTGCAGTGGTCGCACCATTCCATTGATGAAGCCACTTGGGAACGAGAGGATGAGCTCCGTGCCAAGTATCCTACCCTCTTCGTGTCTTCTTCTTCTTCCTAGAATCTCGGGGCGAGATTCCTGTTTAGTGGGGGAGAGTTGTAGCATCCCATCTGTCTAACATATGTAATGCTACATGGTCTAGTAATATAATGGCTACTCCCTATATAATTGTTGCATCATAATTATATCATGCTCATGTCCTCATGCCACCTTGCATTTGAGCATCATATAAAACCCCTTTTCATTTGATTCTTCTCTCATATGCATTAGTAATTGTATTTGGCTCTTGATATATTGTATTTGGTTCTTGATAAATGCTTGATGCCCAAGTTGAGTTGGGGGCATATCTTTTATTCAACTCCATCACCTTTCCTTGGCAACACCTTATAACTCCACCATCCTAATTACCCATGATCTTTTACTTCTTTTGGCATTTAATCTAGCTCATGTGGGTTGGGATGGATCAAATTCTATTTTCCTTTAGCTTGGCCTTACTCCATATTTTGGAATGCATGTGAATCAATGCCATGGGAATCCATTATTGTTTTCATAATAATAAACATGACGTTTACTATTCATGCATGGGCCATGTAGTGTCACCACCTTTTTCCTTTTCCTTGGTTTTCTTGTAATTATTGAAGTGGATCTTTGTCTTTTGGGAATCAAGTCAAGTGGGGCTTTCTTAAGAACTATTCTATTGCCCTTGCTAAACCCTCATTATCTTGATCATGCACTTGATCATGCTTCAACAAAACTACCTCTCCATCCCTTATCACCTCTTTGCTTGATCTTGCTTTTGACCATGTTAACAATCCCTTAACACTTGATTCTCTCTCTCTCTCTTAAAACCCTAACCCCTCTCTAACCTACTCTCTCTCTCTCACCCTAGCCCTAGTCCAAACCCTAACCCCTTACACTAAACCTCACCTCACCACCCTCCTCTCTCCATGCCGAGGCACCAACCCTAACCCGAGCCCTCCTAAACCCTAGCCGAGGCTAACCCTAGCCACCCACCCTAGCTAAACCTAAGACTCCCCCTCTCCTTTCTCTCTCTCTCTGCCACAAAGGGGCACCCGAGCCAGTTTCCTCCTCAACCTCGCCCTGGCCCCACCTGCAGCTGCCTGCCTGGCCTTCCCATGCCCAGCACGTGAGGAAGGAGGGAAAGGTGACCACCCGAGCCACCTTTTTCCACCCCGAGCCCCCACGTCATCCCCCTCCTACCCCCGTCCTTATCTTCACCCCTCTCGCCTCTGCCGTGTCCCAGTGCCCCTCCCCTGGCCCTTTTTCTCCCCAGCTCCCCTTGCTCCACTTCTTCTCCAACGCCGGCCGCCACTCTCGGCTTCGTCTTCCACCTGCAGATCAAGGAGGCGGGCGTGGTGTCGTGGTTGTCGGGGAAGACCAGCAGGGACCACTGCATCGCCCCCATACACGCCAGTGAGCAGGAGCTGATCCCTGTGTTGCTGATCGCCGACGGCCACCACAAACGCTGGCTCCGACCGGTCTATGCGTCGTCGTCGTTCTGCTACTCCTCGGCCCGATCCGACCTCTCCGTCAAACTCGCGGTGAGCTGACCCACCTCCCTGACATCCCCTTCCTTGCTAACACCCTCTGGTCTCGCCGGTCGTCGTGTCAAACATGCTCTCTGCACCGGCAGCGTTGGCTTCGGCTCGTCTCCGCGTCGCATCATACCTTAGCTAGGCCCCGCTCTCCCTTCTGTCAACCTCCCCTCACCAGCCGCACTGGTTCCAGCCCTCGTCGCACACACCGCAGGTCGCGGGGTCAAACCCCCGCGCCGCGCGCGTCGCGCGTTCGCCTGACGATCACGGATCTGTCGGTCGATTCAGAGTAGGAGAAGAACAGTGGGCATGTGGTCACTTTACAATAGCCCCCCCTTTTTAATTCGCTCTCAACCCGCGGTACACCGGGCCCCACCGGTCAGCCTCCCTGTTCTTTCTACAGATAGGCACCCCAGTTTACCGCCCCTCAACCCGCACTCCCCTCCGTGCCACGTGGCTGTGTCCGTTTCCCCCGCTGGCAAGTGGGCCTGCGAGCCTGCTGGCCCCACCTGTCTGTCTCCGAGGCTGGCCACTCCCGTGGTGTAAAAAGTTTTCGCCGCGCCAGTTCACCCAGTCAGCATCGGCCCCACCTGTCTGTGACTGTGGCTAGGTGTGGCTGAGTATAAAAAGTCTTTTCGTTTATCCGATTAATTAAGACATCTTCAGAAATGATTTAAATATGTTTTCAAATCTGTTTTTAATAACTTTTAATTTGTAATTCCAAACAATACAAATGATATATGTTTTTGAATCAGAAAAATGTGAGGATTTCAAATATGCCATTCAAAATAATGTTTGGGCAATTTAAATTTTCGAGATGATTAAAATTACAATAAAATGCCCTTTTCTTAATTAATTAACAACTTTGGTTCTACAACTCCAAATTTGACAAATAATATGTCTAAATCGATCAGCGCGACGAGCCTGTTCATCTATACATTCCTTGTTCTGAATTGCAGCATGCATAATATAAATATTAAGTGGACAGCAAGTGTTATGGGAGCAAAACATGACTAAAACTTAATAAAATGCTTTATTCTTGTACCCCACACCTCACCCATGCCATGCTACATTATTGCCATGTAAACTGTGCATCACTCATCATAGCATGCTTGTTTGCTTGTCGCATTTTATTCATATGCTTGTGCACTTTATTTATGTTGGCCCTTGTTTGTTTGGTTCTTCTTCGAATAGACGTCGAGCAGGGGATATATCAGGAATCCCAGGAGCACTACCCAGATACGACTCTCGCTTCAACTGAGCTGCCAGGCAAGCAATACCACATGCTTGCATACATATAGTACCTATTGCCTCTATCTTATTCTTGCATCATTGAGTCGCGATTGCATTAAATAGAATCCCAAGTACTGCATAGCCTTTACTTTTAAACCCCACCGAAGCTTGTTCCTCCATCCCATGAGCCATTACTATAGGAGTTGTTTGAGCCATGCGAGTCGTAGAACAACATGTGTAGGGTATGTGAGTGTCTGATGGATAACGAGGTACCTAACAACTTAACCTGAGTAGTAATGGGATAACTAATGAAAGCGGCACCGGTAGGCAATATCTGCTATTTGGTTTTTCATGCTCACTTGTGTCCCAAAGGACCCCGAGTACTTGATTCATGTTCCTTGACTATTCGCACTATCCACATCCGGGAGGCCTTATGGACCCCCCTGAGCCAGAGCTTGATTCATTCTTATTTCTTGGGGCCACAAAGTAGTTTGGGGCTTTATAACTATCCTGTACTTATGCCATGCTTTACTGCTTTATTTAAGATTGTGCGTGGAGCACCTGTACTGTTTTGGATCGCGCCACATTTTCGCGGTATCGACAAGCCTAGTCACACTTTCGGGGTCCTGGTCGTTTACAGCTGTCGTCGCAAACCCTGGGTCCGTCTCGGAGCAGGCCAACTTTGTTGCTTGTAGCTTATTGGGGTGGCCCCCTGAAATATTTCTGAATCCTGTGATCGCTTTGTCATGAATGCCTCGTTGGTTTTTCCGAGGTTGATCGAGTGTGTGTTGCTATTTGTGCACCCCTGCAGGGTAAATCTTTTTGAAAGCCATGTCTGCGGTTATGGACGACTTGGAGCACAGTTTCTCGATCATAGACAAGTATAACTAAAGTACCGCTTTTAATTTGACTAAGTACTTGACTAGTAAATAGTGTAATACTGATGGAATGGTTAATAAAACCGCCAACGGATGGGTTGTTCGTCCGCTTTCTCGTTGGTAAGCGATAAGGAGGATGGATCTGTTAATTTACTATTATAACTATTGTTACTAATTAACGGACATCCGTCTATAATTAGTTAGGCGGATGGTTAGCGAGTATCTATAGACTTGTTAGTTATTATCTTTTGCTGCAATTGCGTCACCCTAGGTATATGTCCCCTTTAGAGGCATAAAGACTTGCTGAGTACCCCTAGGGTCTCACACGATAAATTGTTTGATTCAGATCAACAGGTGTATTCGCAAGATGGATACTAGGTGGAGGAGACGAATGATGTCAGCAACGATCACGCGGTGTAGAGATTCCGGGAACGGGGATCCGTGAGATCTGTGGGTGGGATGTGTTTATTTATGTGGCATCTTATGCCGATTTGCTTTTTATCCGTACTCGGATCTTGTTTTCCGCTTCCGCACGATACTCTGATGTTTGATGTATGAGGAGCTATCCTAAAATATTACCTCTATCTAGGATATTTGGATCTTGCCGTACGGCGTTGCAATAATTCTATTTCTTTTAGATGGAATGGCTCTGTGAACAGTTGTATGGTGGCTTGCATACATACTCACTTGTGTATGTAGTTGATCCCTTCGCCTGCCGATTACGCCGCTCGTTCTTGTCCCGATGTTCTGGAAGTGGTTAGGACGGCCGAAAGGTCTACCCGTGAGTGGCTCCTGGGCCCCACCGTACTATTTTAACCACTTTCGCTCATCCAAGCATGTAACTAAGAGCGTAATTCACCGAGGTAGTTACATGTTTATCCCCAAAGGCTAGGCTATCTCCTTGGCCTGAGCGATGGCGTTGATGACGAAGTTGCCGCAATAATCATGCATTCCTTGGGATCCGAAGCACCTTCACCCAAGTTGGTTAATCCAATGGGAGCTGTGGGTTTGCATAAGATACAAGGACCATGAGTATAAGTACATCAAACATTTATCTAAGGTACAGAATTGATCAAGATGGAGAAAATATACCGAAGATGCTAGATTCGGCTTGCTTGCATGTCTCCGCCAAGATGTCATGTTCATCCTAAAGTTTCTTGTACACCTCAAGCCTCTGAGAGTTTTGCTCTTTCACAGCTTGGTTCTACTCCTTGAGGCGTTCAATTTCTTCCTTTAGACGATGCATCTCAGTGTCTGTAGATTCTTGCAGGGCCTTCATCGCCTCCTCGTGTCCTTTAACTACCTCGGCCAGGTCTTTCTTCAAGATCTTGTTTTCACTGTCAAGCTCTTGAATATGCTTCGATTGTTCGACAATGCTCTTGGCTTTGGCAATGGTCTCTGTAGACAAAAAATGGAAAGCATTATGAGAAGATGGCAGAAATGAATCCAAGAGGAAAATTAAGGAGTTGTTAAAAGAAATAGACTCTGGCTATTTTTGATCTATTGCTTCAGGAAGGCTGTTTTACCCTGTTCAAGGTCCAGTTCCTTCTGCAAGGCAGCAAACCTCTCATTAGAAGCTATCCTCCATCTATTCTCATTCTGCAAAGAAGGAACATGCTTAGTTTCTCTAGAGCATCTAGTCGGAACTATCTAGTTTCAACTACACGCTCAGGGCTACAATATAAGATTTTAATCAACTAGTGTTCTCTCTAAGAGTGTCTAGTCGGAATTATCATTCTAAACTAGAAACTTGGGGGCTACACGAATAAGTTCTACACTTAGTTCTTTTGGAGCACCCAGGCCAAACCTATTGAATTTTCGCCTAAGAGCTCGGGGGCTATAGTGGAATACATTACAAAGTAAAAGAAGTGAAGTTTAAAGACTTACAGTGGCAATAACTTTAAGATTATTGGCCAGATTGGCATATGCAGTATGGAAGATGTCGGCATTGTTATAGACAGCATCCACTTGTGTAATAAGGTCATCCAGGCACAATGTCAGAGGAGTCACGGCCAGAGGAGTTGTTGAAGTCGGAGGCATGGATGACACCCTAGTCGCCTGCTGCGTGATTATAACAGTTGATGGCTTAGAGGCTCCCGCCATGTCCATGGCTGCAAATGCTTCCACCTCCTCTCCCTCCCCTACATGTTTCCCTTTCTCGGTGGCATCCTTAGCCGGAGCTTCAGCCACTTTGGAGGAAGTACTTTACTGCGTCGCTTGTCCACTGGGAGCAATGTCCGCACCGACAGAATCTGAGACATCAAAGATTGTATTGATATCTATCTCCATGTCAGAGGCCTTAGGAACAACGGGGGACGAAGGCCCAGTGGGTCATGGGCTTGGTGGCAGGAGTAGGGGGAGCAGTAGCGGGAGAAGGCTTGGCAGCCACATCCTTGGTCAACATATCGCGAATGTTTTTTGACCCTCTAGCATCTCTGGAGGATTGCTTCAGGCTAACACCGGCTTTCCTCCTGAAATGTACAAAGTATAAGTACATGAGTTGAATAGGATGTGAGCTAGAACACAAGACGGAGAATGAATACACTTACTCCCCAGCAGGAGCCTTGGTTAGGGAAATGCTAGTGGATCTCTTCTTCTCTGCCTCTAAGGCGGCGATGGATCGTCTGGAGACTCCACTCTCCGATTCCTTTTTCTTCTTAGCCTCGGCAGCAGCGTCAAAGGTGGAGCTCTTCCGCTTTCACACTGCCGGAGCTGGGTGATCCTTGGGGGTGTCATCGTCGGACACCACCTGGATATCCTTCAACTTGGGATCATAGACCTGGAGGCCATTTGATCCTCCGCCAAGGTCGCCAGCTGGGAGACAAAGGTGTGTTAGACTGATAACTTCAAGACGGAAAAGCCTTAGAGTATATACATAACGAGCAACAAAGGAAATACAAGCTACCTGTTGGCACTTGCCGCATTCGAACATGTCATAGGTGATCTTGAAGCCATGCTTCCTTTCTTTCACCTTGACTATGTCCTTTAGCCGGAGCTTGATGGAGTCAGTGGAGAAGTTGTCCTGCGAAATACGCATGGGATCCTTCCGGCTCTTGGAGTACTTGCACGTCAACTCGGTGCGGTGCTGCAGAGGCTGGATCCACCTAGTAAACTAGCACATGGCTAGGTCCAAGCCTGTCAGACCTCCATCTACGAGCCATTCGATCCGCCTTACGGCACGATTGGCTTCCTCGTCGGACGGAAGGGAGGTTGGGGACCTCCAGGTGGGTGCTTTGGCGGCAGCTCCATCGACAAAATCGGGATACGTCTCAAGACGGTCAGGCAGAGGAATGTCTGGGCCATAGAAATATGTGCACTTCTAGTTCTTGTAGGATTCATGACCCATAATGTCGGGGAAGCACCGGCTAGGCCGGATCTTAAAGCTAATTGTTTCACATATCCGCAGCTCATCCTTGGATTCTACGGACTCTTTCTTGATGCTGAAAAAGTAAACAAACAGATCTAACCTATGCTTTATTCCTAGGTATCCTTCGCACAAGGCAATGAAGTTTCAAAGTATGAGGATGCTGTTGGGAGAGAGGTTGTGGGGAAGTACCCGGAAGTAGCGAAGGACATCCAGGAAGAGGTCGGATACTGGCACGCTTACGCCACGTACCAGTTGAGCTTTGAGGTATACCTTATCTCCGGCTTGGGGAGACGGAGTCACCTCACCGGCCGGTGCCGGCCGCTAGACCAAACCCTCCACCGCGGGGAGATATCCCTCGGCGATGAGTTCTTGTAGATCCTCGGTGGAGAGGTTGGAGCCCGTCCACAATCCTTTGTGGGAGTCGTTATCCTCGTCAGCAACTTCTGGCGTTGCCCATACTTGGTCATCGCTGGTGGTTTTCACCACAACAGTGATAGGGACGACGATCCCCTCCAGTGGGACCGTCACTCCCTGAGATGGCTCTGTTGTAGCCTCGGGAGTCACCACCGTTGAAGGGGAAGAGCTGCTGGAGGCCATTGCGTAACTGGGGATGGATGGATAAAAGGGGAAGCTCTGGCTAGGGTTTTCCGAGGAGGAGCTCGAACGGCCATGTGGTTGGAGGAAGACGAAGACACAGGGGAGAATGCGGGTAAAATAAAATAATCTAGCCATAGTCAAAATATATAGGCCTGGTGTCAAGATTGGTGCGGAAAGATCCAACGGGCGAAGTGTTGCCGACGTGGAGACGAGCATGCGCGGAAATTTTCGCCATGTCCTCCGTTTTTGCCGCTTTACCGTTTCAGATTTCGCGCGTGTAAAAACAACTCATGATTAGTTCCCTGCCTTCTGTGAGTTTCGAGGTAGCATAGGTTGTACCCTATGTCATCCTCCTATCAGTTGCAGTGGAGAGTCACGTCTGAAGATTCCATCAAAGGCGGAAGATCTCCGGCTCTGGAAATGAAGACTTAAGCAATCTCCGGTTACATTGCAAAGCCAGAGAGGATTGCACGGTTCTTTGGGAGACCTTTGAGATATTGCTTGATGGATTGCCAACATCACATAGACGGAGCATTCAGGATCAATAAGCAAGACGACGCAAGATTTCAAAGTCCTCTAGGGGCTACTATTGGGGATATGCTAAATGGGTATCACCATAGCATGTCTCTAATCCGGCTAACCCGGGTGGCCCATAGTTGGTAGCAAGGCCTATTGCCTACTGGGCGGCCCAGTTAGACAGATCCAGAAGGGAGGCCCATGCCGTATAAAGGAAGGCTACGCAGGAGTCACCGACGTACTCAGAGCCTTGGAGTGCAAGACACGAAAGACTAGTTAGTGTTAGTGTAGGACTCTTTACCTTGTCCGGCAAGGTCCTTTCCCTGTAACCCTAGGTTCTGGTGCCTTTATAAACTGGACACGTGGGAGCCTTTAGGGCAACACCGAACACTCAACATACAATGTACAACACCTCGCACAATGAACCAATCTCTGTACCTCGGGGTATTGCCATTATAGTGATTTATAGCAGGAGTAGAGTTCCGCCACCATTGTGGGACTTGAACCTAGGTAAATTGTGTTACCTCGTACCCGCAAACTCTCTGCCTTACCCCACGTCTCTAAACACGCACTATGAGGACCCCTCCATGGCGTACTCGTCGGCAATACCACGACACTTCAAAAATTGAAAAAGTTTCCTTGTTCCTATTAGTTGGAAACTGTAGTTGACACCATTTTTACATTGCCAAGATGCACACATATACCAAACATGGGAACATTACAATACAATATGATGTGCATATGGTTGTTACCTTTCTCGTTCGGCTTGAAACCCAAGAATGTTCATACACAGTAGGCCATATTGTGTATCAATTTTTTTCGTAATTTATGATTACTCAAGGTTGTTAATTATTTTTCATTGTAAATAGTAGTACACGCAAGAGGACGCCATGCAGAAGGCTTCATTTTTAGGGTTTTCATTATTTTTGTTCATAGCTAGTGAGGATCAAATTGTCAACATGCATATTCGTAGCAAGAACTTGAATCCTACAAAACTCTAGTTTGTTTTTGATGTATTGACCACCTCGGTACCATAAAGACTCAAAGGATGTTTGTAACTTTTTAAGAGCATTCTATCACGCTTATTTGTAGTTCAAATTTGAAAATGGTTTTTTTATTCTTAAATTTTGGAAACTCGCAGTACTGGCAACATTATTGTTCACCATGTCAATATGCACTCATCTACCAAATATGGGAACATTACCATAAAGTATGTTGTACATATATAAGGATGGTGGGAACACCAACTCAAAACTAACAAGACATTGGACCACATCATTTTGTAACCTTGGTCGACTATCTGGATTGATTACCTTCTGAGAAATTGCAATGAGGATTGCACATAGCTTCACAATGGTTACTCGAACATTTTCTGATAGAAGCCCCCTCAAAGCGACTAGAAGCAATTGCATCATAATCACGTGGCAGTCGTGAGACTTTAGGTTCTAGAATTTTTTTCTCTACCATATTTATTATTTCCTATATAGTCGACAAGAAGCTATACAGGACCTTGATACTTCTCAGGCATTCAAAAAAGATTTCCTTCTCTTTTTGGTAAGTGTGTAGCTGGAAGGACCTTGATACTTCTCTGGATGCAGGCAATCTCGTTTGTCCATTCATGGTTGGTCCTGCCATGCTTCTGGTGTATCTTTTGACTTCCCATACAAGCCTAAGAATCCTAGCAGGTTCACTCAAAGATTCTTCGTCACGTGCATCATGCCGATTGAAAAGCGGACCTCTAGGACTTCCCAATAGGGTAGCCCCCAAAATATAGATTTATTCTTCCACATGGGTGAGTGTCTGGTACCATCATTCGGAATAGATTGACCGCTAGGACCCTTTCCAAAGATAACTCCTAGATCCTTGACCATACCAAATACATCATCACCAGTATGGGGGATAGGCTTATTCCGGTGATCTACCTCACCTTTGAAATGCTTGACTTTCTTTCTTACAATATGCTTGGTCGGAAGAAATCGACGATTCCCTAGGTACACAACCTTCATACATTTATGAAAATATGTACCTTCCGTCTCATCTAAACAGTGCGTGCATGCGTGGTATCCCTTGTTTGTCTATCCTGAAAGGTTACTAAGAGCAAGCCAATCATTAATGGTTACAAAAAGCAACACTCGTAAGTCAAATTCCTCCTGTTTGTGCTCATCCCACACACATACACCTTGTATGTGCCACAACTTTAAGAGTTCTTCAACTAATGTCCTTAGGTACACATCAATGTCGTTGCCTGGTTGCTTCGGTCCTTGGATGAGCACTGACATCATAATGAACTTCTGCTTCATGCACAACCAATGACAAAGGTTATAGACATAGAGTTATAGGCTAGGTGCTACGACTGCAGCTCTGCTCTCCAAAAGGATTCATGCCATCTGTACTTAAACCAAATCTTAAGTTCCTTGCATCATCTGCAAAGCCCGGGTACTCTCTCTCGATTTTTCTCCACTGTGACCCATCAGCGGGGTGTCTCAATATCGAGTCTTTCTTGCAGTCTTGTTTGTGCCATCGCAACAACTTAGCATCCTCTTTGTTTCTGAACAAACGTTTCAACTTTGGTTATTATAGGAGCATACCACATAACCTTGGCAGGAACCCTCTTCATAGGGCGCTCGCAACATCACCAAGGTCATCTCATCTGATCTTATACGCAATGCACCGCATACCAGACATTCATTCTTATTCTCGTACTCCTCACCGCGGTTGAGGATGCAGTCATTAATGCATGCATGTATCTTCTACACCTCTAATCCTAGAGGGAAGACAACCTTCTTTGCTTCGTACGTACTGGGTAGACAATTTGTTATCCTTTGGAAGCCTCTTCTTCATTATTTTCAGTAGGTTCTCGAATCCCTTGTCAGATAAACCATTCTCTATCTTTTATTATAGCAATTCCAGTGTAGTATCGAGTTTTGTGTTGCCATCTTTACAATTTGGGTACAAAAATTATGTGTGATCCTCTAACATATGCTTCAACTTCTCATTTTCACTTTCACATTCTCTCTGTGCATAAAAAATTGCCGGGTGAAGACCATGGACAAGCTCATATGGTGCCTCTTCATCTTCAGCTTTCCCCGTTGCAGTATCACCGTATTCAGGGAACATAGGATAGTTGTCATCATCCTTTTCTTCTTGCTTGTCTTCCATCATAACCCCTCTTTCTCCGTGCTTGCTCCAACAATTATAGCTGGGCATGAAACCGGACCAAAGCAGGTGGGTGTGAAGGGTTATCGAGGAAGAGTAATCCTTCTTATTCTGATAGGCAACACATTGACAACACATAAAACCATTCACACTATTTTTCTCATCCACGCTGATAAAATTATGTAGGCCCATAATGAACTCGGCAGTGTGTCGGTCAACATACATCCATTGCTAGCTTATCTGCATTATATAATTAAGTTTATCAAAAACCATTACAGAACATCTAGAGAAATGACCAGTGTACATCGACACATGCATTGTATCAATGACTGATGAAAGGATAAAGTTGCTAACCTCGATCGAGGAGGAAAGAAAGAGGAGAAAGATTAAGTGTGGATTAGGCACTTCATATCATGTTTGTTTTGTGTGAACTCAAGTGGCATCATGCTCTCATGCATTTCATCGAGCACCTCTTGTGCATAGAGGGAAAAAACAAAGCAACATACACCACTTGTGCATGAGAGGGGAAAAACAAACCAGCTCACACAAGCATGTGGGATTGGGGGCTATATATATAGGAACATGGACCTTTAGTCCTAGTTCATAGAGGAAGACGCGAAACCCCTTTATTCTCGGTTCGTGGTATGAACCGGGACTATAGGTCCCACTGAAATCGGGACCGATTGTGGCGCTGCCCCATGCGACATCCTGGCCATTCGAACCGGGACTAATGCTCACATTAGTCTCGGTTCGTAACGCAACCGGGACTGATCGGTGTGCAGCTCCGAAATGTAAGCCATGTTCTCTATTAGTGTTGGAGTGTTCCCAACCGCGCAAGACCCTATGTGTATCTACTGCGACAACATGGGGGCCATTACAAACGGGAAGGACTTCCGGTGTTACCATGTAATAAGAGATTACGTGGATGAGGGTAACATTAGAGTTTGCAAAGTACATATTGATGGGAATTTAGGTTGTCCATTCACAAAGCCTCTACCACAAGTAAAGCATGATCAACACCGGCAAGCTATTGGTGTTAGATTATTACCTGATGAAACTAGTGTAATTATACTCTAGTGCAAGTGGGAGACTGAAGGAAATATGCCCTAGAGGCTAATAATAAAGTTGCTTTATTTGATATATCTCTAATGTTCATAATAGTTTTGTTTCATGCTAGAACTGTATTAAGTGGGAATATTAAAACATGTGTGATATATAAACAAATCAAGTCCCTCGTATCCTCTAGTACTAGTTTGTTGGGCAGCTGATGATCAAGGTTTCCCGATCATGGACTTATCAATGTTAACTGACAACGAGATCACGTCATTAGATGAATGATGTGATGGACATACCCGACCGTAGTATTGCAATGTGTTTCAGTCACATAGTTCAACATTGCCATATCTAGCAAAGCGTAGTGATTCAATCCTTCGACATTGAGATCATATTTAATTACTATCTCTCACGGCTGCTTTGATCACATCAACCGTCATGTCTATAACTGGGTGGCAATAAATGTGTGTATTGGATATTTCAAAGGAATAGGTTGAGGTGTATGTATCAAGATTGGAATTTGCCTATTCGAGTGACGGATAGATACTCAAGCCCCACTCGCTGATATTACATCAATGAGCTTGCAACCATATGACTAGGTCATGAGGATGTAATATCACGGGAACGAGTAAACGTGTTTGTCGGTAACAAGATCAAGCTTGGTATGTCGATGCCAGAGATCAGGTCTTGGACAAACCAGGTATCGTACTGCACAAGGAATGAGACTCGACGTCTAAAAGGTTTAAGCGCTCAATCTATTCGTGGAATATGAAGGGGTTATCATGAGTTTCTAGACACCGATGTTTGTCATTGATCGGAGAGATGTCTCGATCATGTCTAAGCATTTCCGGACCATAAGTGTCACGCTTAAGGGCAGAGACGCTGCGGGTTGCTCCGTGACCGTAAGAGAAATATCAAGATAGAGAATCAGAAACATTTCATAGAGATACCGAAGTGTTCAGAGGTTATTCATTGAATAAAGGGAATTAAATAAAAGGTATTTAATATTTAACTAATGAAATTGATATTAAATATATTTATTTAAATAAAAGAAAAAGGAAATACCCCTACACGGGCCCTCTCCGGAGGGGAGAGGGCCCATGAGGGAGCCGCTGGCCCCTTGGTGGGCTTGTGCGTGCATGGTGGGGACCACCCACCGCCGTTGGCCCCTAGGTAGGATGGCGCACGGGGGGCCCACCCCCGTATCCCCTCCCTGTCGTCGGCCGCCTCCTCTCCCACCTCCTCCCAAGTTTAGTCCCATCCTAGGACTTGGAGGGTGTGGGAGTGCCCAGATTTTCCCTATATAAAGAGGGGGTGCCTCCTCCAAATCTCATCCCACAATTGGCCATTCGCTCTTCTCTCTCCCTCTCTCCACCTCGGGTGTTCCCTTGTTTGGAACATACGCAACGAGGTAGAGATTTCTCCACCAAATGCACACCGTCGTGCAATTGGAATCGGTCTGGATCTTCTTCCGTTGTCTTTCTAGACCGGGGCCCGGAAAACATCTTTTACACCGGATGTGTGTAAAACTTTGGAGGCACTGCCATTAGTGGTGTTGGATGCTTGAAACCTTCTAGACCATGTCTGCTACACTTCGTCTTCATCAGCAACATTAGTGCAAAAACATAATCCCGCTACCGATCTTCAAAGGTATGAACAGTGTATCTCGCTCGTTACAATATTTCTGCATAGATAGATCTTGGCTGCTGTGTTCTTGTAGTAGGATTTTTTTGTTTTCTACCATGGAACCCCTTCATATGTTTTTATTGATTTTCATAATCAACGTTCACAATAGTTCTAGCATAGTTCGATGAACCTAAATAGTCCCTTTGTTTCAAATTACTTCGCACGTACGTTTACCTAGGTGGGCTAGTACTCCCTCATTTGTCATTCAAAAAAATCCTGACGTTTTTTAAATAAATAATATGGAATGTGTACTACGGATTCCAAAAATTCCATGAATTTTTTGGATGAAAAATGAGAGAGTACTAGCCCACCTAGGTTAGCGTCCTTGCGGAGTAATTTGAAACAGAGGGAATATTGAACATGTGATTATGTAATCATTATTATTATTGCTTCTAGAGCATTAGTCCCAACAGGAAGGTGGGAAGGCGGCAGACACAGTAACATTCATCCTAACATTTCGCAAGGTTGAGAATTGGGCTTAGTCCCGCCTTCTTGTCCCACAGAGGAGGCGGAATCGAGGCTAAAGCGAGCAGAGGCATCGCATCTGAGACATAAGGCAGCGGTAGAGTTTACCGGTGTCGGTGGAGAAGATCCAAGGGTCGACAAACTCGCTAGAGCCGGAGCCATTACGAGGAATAAGAGCATTTACGAGGAACAAGGATTGCACTGTCCCAACACGCTTTCTCAATTTTCGCATGTGCGCATCTAGGGTAAAGTTCTATGGCCATCTTCCTGGGCCAGTTCTTGGTGTGTCTGCACTAGTGGAAATGAGGCCTTTGGTTGAGCCTGGAAATGGGCTTTAACACCGGTTCTTCTACGAACCGGTGTTAAAGGGGGGGCCTGTACCAGCGTGGCCCGTGCAGCAAAAAGGAGCCCCCCTTTAACACCGGTTCGTGGCACAAAGTGGTGTTAAAGGCCCCTGCACCAGTGGCCCGCGCAGCCCCTCCCCCTTTAACACCGGTTCGTGGCTTGAACCGGTGTTAAAGGGGGGCGGCTATATAAGACACCGCAGCCCACACCCCACTCTTCCATTTTTTCACTATCTCATTTTGGAGCCTAGCAAGAGGGTGTGAAGTGTGCTAGTTTGTGTTTTTTCGTATGCACAAGAGGTGTTCGGTGAAATGCCCGAGAGCTCAAAATAAGTTTTCTCGTTGCTCTTTCCTTCTCGGTCGAGGTAGGAAACTATCCTTTCATGTGTCATTGATGTACTATATATATAAATGGTCATCTCCCTATTATTTTTTGATATATACTATATATTAATGCAGATGAACCGGCAATGGATGTACGGTGACCGCCGCACTTCCGAGTACATTACGGGCCTCCAAAATTTCATCGTTGTGGCTAATGCAAAACGTGGTCACAATGGTTTTATGTGATGTCCGTGTGTTCACTGTCAGAACAAGAAAGACTACTCAAATACCAGAACCATTCACGCCCACCTGCTTCGATCCGGTTTCATGCCTAGCTATAATTGTTGGACCAAGCACGGAGAAAAAGGGGTTGTGATGGAAGACAACGAAGAAGAAGAGGATGATGACAACTATCATAATATGTATCCTGAATATGATGATACTGCAACGGGGGTAGATAATGAAGATCAAGAGGCAGCAGATGGGCCCGCTGATGACGATCTTGGTCGGGCCATTACTGATGCAAAGGAAGAATGTGAAACTGAAAAGGAGAAGGAGAAGGTGGAGCAGATGTTAAAGGATCACAAAACATTGTTGTACCCAACTTGCGAAGATGGCCACAAAAATCTAGGTACCACACTGGATTTGCTACAATGGAAGGCAGAGAACGGTGTGACTGACAGCGCATTTTCAAAGTTGTTGGTAAAAATGAAGAATCTTCTTCCAAGAAATAATGAGTTGCCCAACAGTACATACCAAGCAAAGAAGGTTGTCTGCCCTCTAGGATTAGACGTGCAGAAGATACATGCCTGCATTAATGACTGCATCCTCTCCCGCGGTGAGAAGTACGAGAATTTGGATGCATGCCCGGTATGCACTGCACTGCGGTATAAGATCAGACGAGACGATCCTGGCGATGTTGAGGGCGAGGCCCCTAGGAAGAACGTTCCTGCCAAGGTTATGTGGTATGCTCCTATAATACCACGGTTAAAACGTCTCTTCAGAAATAAAGAGCATGCCAAGTTGTTGCGACGGCACATGGAAGACCGTAAGAAAGACACGATGTTGAGACACCCTGCTGATGGGTCACAGTGGAGAAAAGTCGAGCGAGAGTACCCGGACTTCGCACGTGACGCAATGAACTTAAGGTTTGGTCTAAGTACATATGGCATGAATCCTTTTGGTGAGCAGAGCTGCAGTCACAGCACCTGGCCTGTGACTCTATGTTTCTATAACGTTCCTCCTTGGTTGTGTATGAAGAGGAAGTTCATTATGATGCCAGTGCTCATCCAAGGCCCGAGGCAACCCGTCAACGACATTGATGTGTACCTAAGGCCATTAGTTGAAGAACTTTTACAGTTGTGGGCCAAACCAGGTGTACGTATGTGGGATGAGCACAAAGGGGAGCCATTTGACCTACGAGCATTGCTTTTCATAACCATCAATGATTGGCCTGCTCTTAGTAACATTTCAGGGCAGACAAACAAGGGATACAATGCATGCACACACTGTTTAGATGAGACTTAAAGTGTATATTTGGATAAATGTAAGAAGGTTGTGTACCTAGGGTATCATCGATTTCTTCCGAACCTGCATCCAGTAAGAAAGAAAGGCAAGCATTTCAAACGTCTGGCAGAACCCCGGAGGAAGCCCGTCCTCCGTACCGGTGAGGAGGTATTTGGTATGGTCAAGGACCTAGAAGTAATCTTTGGAAAAGGTCCTGGCAGTCTATCTGTTCCGAATGACGATGCCGAACACGCGCCCATGTGGAAGAAGCAATCTATATTTTGGGACCTACCCAATTGGAAAGTCTTAGAGGTCCGCTCTTCAATCGACGTGATGCACGTGACGAAGAATGTTTGCGTGAACCTGCTAGGCTTCCTAGGAGTGTATGGGAAGACAAAAGATACACCGGAAGCACGGCAGGACCAGCAACGTCTGAAAGACCCTGAAGAGCCTATGCATCCTGAGAACGAGAAGAGTAAACGATGCCACTTAACTCCTGCCAGCTACGCTCTTACTAAAGCAGAGAAGGAAATCTTTTTTGAATGCCTGAGCAGTATCAAGGTCCCGTCTGGCTTCTCCTCGAATATAAAGGGAATAATAAATATGGCCGAGAAAAAATTCCAAAACCTGAAGTCTCATGACTGCCACGTGATTATGACACAATTGCTTCCGATTGAATTGAGGGGGCTTCTACCTGAAAATGTTCGAGTACCCATTGTGAAGCTATGTGCATTTCTCAATGCAATATCTCAGAAGGTAATCGATCCAGAAAGCCTACCAGGGTTACAAACAGATGTGGCCCAATGTCTTGTTAGCTTTGAGTTGGTGTTCCCACCATCCTTCTTCAATATTATGACGCATCTCCTGGTTCACCTAGTAGAAGAGATTGCCATTCTCGGTCCTGTATTTCTACACAATATGTTCCCCTTTGAGAGGTACATGGGAGTCTTAAAGAAATATGTTCATAACCGTGCTAGGCCAGAAGGAAGCATCTCCAAGGGCTATGTAACAGAGGAGGTCATTGAGTTCTGTGTTGATTTTATTCCTGACCTTAAGGCGATTGGTGTTCCAGAATCACGACATGAGGGGAGACTGCGTGGAAAAGGCACCCTAGGATGTAAAGCAATGATATGTAGGGACGGGCATTCTCTCAATCAAGCACACTACACGGTTTTACAAAGATCTATCTTGGTTACCCCGTATATCAATGAACACAAGAATTTAATACGCCTCAAACACCCGGGACAGTCTGATGAATGGATTATAAGTGAACACATGGCGAGTTTTGGTGGCTGGCTGCAAAGACTTCTCACGAATAACACCACTATTGGGGATCAGCTGTACTTGTTGGCCAGGACACCATCTTCGACTGTATGTACTTTCCAAGGGTACGAGATAAATGGGAATACATTTTACACGATAGTCCAAGATAAAAAGAGCACCAACCAAAATAGTGGTGTCCGCTTCGATGCAGTAGAAGACAATGGGCAAAATACCACGTATTATGGGTTCATAGAGGAGATATGGGAACTTGACTATGGACCTAATTTTAAGGTCCCCTTGTTTCGATGCAAATGGGTCAAGCTAACAGGAGGGGGGTTGAGGTAGACAAGAAGTACGGAATGACAACGGTGGATCTCAACAATCTTATGAAGGTAGACAAGAACTTAGATGAACCATTCGTCTTAGCCAATGATGTGGCTCAGGTTTTCTATGTGAAGGACATGTCTACCAAACCGAAAAAAAGAAAAAATAAGCAAACAGATACATCACACGATGAGCCAAAGCGTCACATAGTTCTTTCAGGGAAAAGAAACATCGTGGGAGTGGAGGACAAGACAGACATGTCAGAAGATTATAATAAGTTTGATGAAATTCCGCCCTTCAGAGTGAAGACTGACCCAACCATCCTGTTAAACGGTGTTGATACTCCATGGTTACGGCCGACGCGATCATAAGATTGACTATATGTATTAATTGAGCCATTTTTGGAACACATATGTATCTCAACATGGAAATCAATGTCATATTTCTTCTGTTAACAGTATATGTATTAAATGAGCCATTTTTCTTCCTTCTATTTCTTCCCTCCATTTTTCTTCCCGCCATTTTTCTTCCCGCCATTTTTTCCCGCCATTTTTCTTCCCGCCATTTTTTCCTGCCAGTTCTTCACTATATATATATGTAGGGTTGGCCTCCATTGTCATTGCACATCTCTAGACTCATATCTGCAACCTCATCACTCTTTCCCATGGCTTCTACCGTAGCACTAACCTCCAGGGAGGCAGAGGCGCTTTGCGCCTCGAACTACCCCTGCCCGCCGGGCTACTGTGTCCCTGTCGGCTGGATGCTGAGCGCCGGAGGCATGCCGGTTCCTCCTGTCCCTCTAGGTGTGGCGCACCGAATGGCCATCACGAACCACTACTACTTCGAGCTCACGCCGGAGCAGCGGAGGAATCCCAGATGGCATCCCGACTATTTCCCTACTTAGGAAGCCTTCTTCGTGGATCGGCGTGAGAGGGCGCTCGCCAGGCACGAGGAGGACGGCCCACCTCCTCCGAACTTCAACGAGGCCGGCCGTCGGCTATGGTGGCGCGGTCGGACTCTCTAGAGCGTCATGGCCTATGACACTGCCGCCGACTCTAACCCCCGTCTGCGCTACCCTCAAGTCCAGCCCACGCATACTCAGCCTTCAAGGTTCAATTACGGCGACCCCGACGACGACAGCGATGACGGCAGCGGCGAGTACGACAACTACAGTGGCGAGTATTACAGGTGTAGGCAGGAGCATGACTGAATCACTCCAACATTCCGAAACAAGTTCGGCCGATTGTTACTTAATCTGGCCATGTATCTTAATTTTCAGTTCTTTTATGTATCTTAATTTTCAGTCGTGCTTTATGTAACTTACTATTAGTTGCATTCTGTATTTTAATTCCAGTTCTATCTCCTTAACAAAATGACCTATCTCATTCGAGGTTTCTTGGCTTTCGGGTCAAATGACCAATGTTATGGCTAGGATCAAGGCATAGTTTGTGATAATATGGCCATATTGTGCATACATGTGCATCATGGCATGGAAAACAATGTTGCAAGAGGAAGTTTTCCTTTTTATCACACCAAAAAGGCATTTTCCATTTTCCGAGCATAAAAAACGGACGGTTTTGTGAAGCAACCACCAAATGGCTAATTCAAAAAATCACCACCACATTTTACAAAAATACTAGACCACCTCATATGGACAATGTACCAACAGGGGGATCTGAAACCTTTCCGTCCACCTCTGGTGAAAAAGACAAATTCCTGCCGAATCGGTAGGAAGTGGGTCAGATATGAACTACATGTACATGATACGATGCTCATGATTTTTTACAAAAATCATTTTTAGGTTCACAATATGCTATTTTATCAAAAATCCAATGAAAGTTGAGCGAGGCTTTGTCAGATTCAAGTGTATACAAAAGATGCGGCATTTAAATATCCAATCAATTCAAAAATGTTAATACAAAATAAAATATGATTTGCTCTAATAAAATAGGGTTAGATTCCTTTTTAGATGCTTAATATTTCTTATGTTCAAAGTTTTAGGATTTGACAATTTATTTTTGTTTGAATTGAATAATCAAAATTTATATGTAAGTGTTTTAATCATTTTGAAAATTTTCATATAAAGTAAATATAAAATGTTTTTACATGAATGGATAGATATTATTTTTCTGAAAATTATGATATATTATTCATATTTTTCTGAGTTGAAATGAATAAGATATGAATTTTCTAAATTCATATCCTATTTTTTAAATTATAAATGCCCCCACCCCTTTAAGGCATGAAATAAATGCCCTCCCTTTAACACCGGTTCCAGCCACGAACCGGTGTTAAAGGGGGGGGTTATAACGCGCGTGCCACCCCTTCCTTCTTCCCCCCAGCCAGATCGAAAGCGCACGCGCTCCAGCCCTCGTCGTCGCCGCCCTCGCCGTCGCCATCCCGCGGGAGCGCCTGCCCGATTCTCTCCGGCCGCCACCACCCCAACCGCCACCGCCACTCACTCCAGCCGCCACCGCCCCCAACCGCCGCCGCCACTCCAGCCGCCTCGCGTGTGCCCCCGGCTAGAGGTACACCCCGCCACCCCTTCGCTCCCCCGTCCGGCTACGCGGCGGCGTGGCGCCACCGGCCACTGTGGGCGAGCAGGCGGGCTGGCGATAGCCGTGCACGTCGGCGGCGGTGCGGGCGGTGCGGTCGGGCCGGCGCCCCCGTCCAAGTTCTCTTTTTTTCATTTTTTTATTTTGTAGTATATAGTTGTAATTTTATTTGGTAGTGTATATTATTTTGTGTGTAATATTATTTAGTAGTGTAATAGTAGTGTATAGTTGTAATATTATTTAGTAGCTAGTGTAATATTATTTTGTACTGTATATAGTTGTAATTTTCTAGTAGTATATTGTAATAGTAGTATATTGCATTACAGTAGTATATTATAATATTATTTTGCTCGCGGGCCCCCGGACTTAGGGTTAGGGTGGTGGTGTTCGCGGGCCCCAGGACTTAGGATTAAGATGGATGTGCTCGTGGGCCCCCAGACATAGGGTTAGGGTGGTAGTGCTCGCGTGCCCCCGCACTTAGGGTTAGGGTGGTAGTGCTCGCGGGCCCCCGCACTTAGGGTTAGGGTGGTAGTGCTCGCGGGCCCCTGGACTTAGGGTTAGGGTGGTCGTGCTCGCGGGCCCCCGCACTTAGGGTTAGGGTGGTGGTGCTCGCGGGCCCCTGGACTTAGGGTTAGGGTGGTAGTGCTCGCGACCCAGCACTTAGGGTTAGGGTGGTGGTGCTCGCGGGCCCCCGGACTTAGGGTTAGGATGGTGGTGCTCGCGGGCCCCCGGACTTAGGGTTAGGGTGGTAGTGCTCGCGGGCCCCCGTACTTAGGGTTAGGGTGGTAGTGCTCGCGGGCCTTCCCCTTCCTTCTTCCCCCCAGCCACGAACCGGTGTTAAAGGGGGGGTTATAACGCGCGCCTTCCCCTTCCTTCTTCCCCCCAGCCAGATCGAAAGCGCGCGCGCAGAGAAAAGCGTCATCCAGCCGTCGCATATGCATCCGGGATTTCTCCGAATTAGGGTTTGGACCCCTCGGAACTCGTTTAAAATGATCAAGCATCCTTAGGGTTTTAATTTCATTTGTGTATTTTTGTATGAATAATATGTATATTTGTGTATGAATCCAAGTCCACTTGAATGTTTACTCTCTTACTCTAGATAATATTATTGTTTTAGAAACTATGGATCCACTTAGTAGAAACCTTGAAGAAGAAGAAATAATGGAGAACATTATCGATGAGGACACCTCACAATATCTGAACTTGGAGGGACATGATGACAACTCAAGTAGTCATGGAGAAGATGAAGACTCCGGTGAACGCAATTTAGTGATTACAAAGTCCGGCGAGGTATATGCATTGATTAAGCCTCTGCTGACTTCCACCAACAATCTTCTTCTACATGTATTAATTAACGCTTCTTTCTTATTTTAGCCCTCTAGATCGACCAGCCAGCAACCATCTTCTTCTACGAAAAAGAGCAAGCGAGGCACGAGCCATCGGTTGAAACATCGTGCAAAGTTCACGATCGAAGCAGTCCGTGTTGATGGCAGGCCGATGGAGCCCAAGAAGGCCGCAGACAAATTTGTACGTCAGGCTGGAGTTCTTGTTAGGGACCAAATCCCAATCATAATTGAATATTGGAATAAGCCAAAGAAGGGCGACGGTACCTTTGTCGATGAAAGATCCAAAGAAACGCTTTGGAATTCGCTGTTGGTAAATTTCACCCTTCCGCCAGAGGAGGATGAAAACAAACCGGTTATAAAGGAAAAGGTCAAAGAGTGGACTCTAAAGAAGATGGCTGACGCTTTCCGCAACTGGAAGACAAAATTGAACAAATTTGTCAAAGCTCGCGAGACTCCAGATTTCGAAGACGCATATTATGCGAAGATAAGACCTCACTGGCGTGAATTTGTGGCATACAAGGAAGGTGCTATAGCTACAAAGAGGTCAGAAACCAATACGCTAAATGCCCAGAAGAAGGAATATCACCAGAGGACAGGGTCAGGTGGCTACATATCTCAGAGGCCTAAGTGGGAGGAATCTGAGAAGGCCCTGCGCGACAGAGGGATCACACCCCAAACACATGGGTGGGACCTACGTGCAAAGACTTGGTTCTACGGAATCGGGGCAAGGTTGGACCCAGAAACAGGATTGTGTATCTTCCCAACCCTCTTTGCCAAACCCGTCACTGAACTCATCACGGCATACGAGGAAACAGCCGCCAGGACCTTCCATCCCGACAGAGAGAATGACCAGCTCACACGCGCCATCGGTAAAAAAGAACACCCTGGACATGCACGAGGCACAGGGGGTATGACGTGGAAGGATGGGTTTGCCGAGTGGAGCGACTCTTACAGATGGCGCGGTAGAAAAGAAAAAGAGCGTACAGAGCGGATGACACCGATAGAACATGCACTTGTGGCGCTGAAGGCGCAAGTGAATGCACAACATAGCCATCAAGCTACCGACCCATCTCAGTGGCACGAAGAGCCTGCATTAGAAGCTGCCGGCGGCCCAGACTCTGCGCGGAAAAGCAGCGTGGCTTCCACGAAGAACGTGCAACCCACGCTTGAAATGGCGGGTCCTCGATACCCCGTGGATGAGATAACGGAGAGCAAACACGCTAAGCTGCATATGAGATTAATGGGCTTATCCATTAAGGTGGCTGTCGGCTATGCCTTACCTCCTGTAGCTGGTGGAACTTACCACTGCCGACCGATTCCAGATGGCTATGCTATTGTCGGGGGGGATGAGGTTGTGAAGGAATATGAGGAAGCACAACTTGACCATGCTACAGGTGAAGGGGAAACTCAACTCAAATTTGCAGTGAAAACAACCATTCTTTGGAAGAAGGAACACATCGTGCTTCCAAATTGGAGGCCACTGGCACCCCCGCCGTCTCCGCAGCATCAGCAGTCTGAGCCGCTTCAGCCATCTCCTGCGCGGCAGCCATCTCCGGCGCGCCAGCCATCTCCAGCGCGCCAGCCATCTCCTGCCCGTCAGCCATCTCCGGCGCTTCAGCCATCTCCTCAGCGTAAGCGGAAGAGCACTGCCACGAAGAGCATCACTAGCACTGCCACAAAGAGTTCAAAAAACTACGTCCCGCAGCCTTCCGCCAAGCCATTGCCGATTTTACCGTGGAATCGCAGCGACGAGGAGACCAATAGGATCTCGGAAGAAGAGGTCAAGAAATTCTTTGCACCTAGACGGGCAGAGCCAAAGGAGAAAATAGATCCGGCGGTGATGGAGAAGTTTTACAAAAATCTTTTGAAACCTGAAACCCCACTTGTGCCGGACTACGAGTGCCAGATTTTGAAGGCGGATGCAAGGCGCCGTACGGAGACTGAAAGTAGCAGTCGTGCGGCACCCCAGAAAACAGTTCCCATGCTCGAAGAGCAGGAAAACCAATCATGCGCCCCGCTCCAAGTGTTCGACACACGGGACGCTCCTCCCGTAAATGATTACGAGGAAGAGCTACAAAGAAAGGCCAATGAGATGGGGATGACTTACATTGCATACTTGAACATCATGGGAGACAACTTGCCCAAATGCGATGCCAACCCCATACAACCATGGAAGTATGGGAAGAATCTCGTCAAGAAAGAGGAGCTCAAGAATCTACCAACAAATATGCGAAGATTACACAAGTGGTACCTTGATTTCTGCAAGACGAGAAAGGAAGAATGGATCACGGCGCATATAAGAGATCAGATTTTCTTGTGCGGAGACGACGAGATCGACTTCAACATTCAAGACTTGCATTTTCTATTCAATCAGAAGGAACTCGACAAAGCTGCTATCAGCCTTTATTGTGTGTAAGTACTATTTCTGTATTTTCTATCTCATCTCATTCACTTCATTAATTGCATGTATATATATATGCTCACCATATATGTATATACTATTATGCAGGAAAAAGGTTATGGAATGCATGAAAGGAGGACCTTTTGACATTGGGTTCGTTGACCCAAATAGAGTTCATGAAGAAGTGGTAAGAACCAAACCCGGGCAAACAGAAGATTTATTGCTAAGGTCTTTACTGAGACAACAAACCAAAAGGGAAATACTATTGCCTTACAACTTCTCGTGAGTACTGTTACCCTCTCTTGTACACATTCTGTTTCGGCTTACTCGATGTAGTGTAACTGATGATGAGTTATGCGTGCGTAGGTTCCACTTTATTCTGCTAGTCATTCAACCTGACTCAGGAAAAGTCCTTGCCATGGACTCGTTACGAAAAGAAAAAGAGCTATGGGCAGACTTTAGAGAGATGCTCCAGAGGTAATTTCAATCATATTATCGCACTAGATCGGCAACTTTCGTGACAACAAGTAATTAATTACTCATTTATCCATTTTGTTTGTCGGACAGGGTTTGGAAAAGGTTCACGGGCAGGGCCGTGGGTGAATGGTCAGAAGAACTAAAATTTGTAGACCAAAATGTAAGTAATACTAGCTAGCTAGGTCTGCGTATCTCTTTGATTCTGCTTCCAATTCCATTATATCATGCTTTATTGATTATTATTTTGATTGAACTCTCTATTCTCGTAAAGTGCGCGCATCAGGGACACGGCAATAACTTATATGGGTACTATGTTTGCGAGTTCATTCGCAACACGATATGTGCGACGGGCCAAGCCGCACTAGAACAACTTAGAGTAAGTAAACAAAGTACACAATATTATTTTATTACCATCAATTGTGTTGAGTTTTATTCTTATATATATATTGACCCCATTCTTCATATATATTCAGATCGAACGGATGCGGGACCAACTCCTACCATTTGACCGCATACGATCCATTTAAGAGGAATTGGCGGGGTTCATACTTGATGAGGTTATCACGCCTGGCGGAGAACTCTTTAGATCAGGGACGAATTTACCAGGTAGGCTTCGATAGGCTCGAGCCTACCCTCTCATTTTTGCAAGATTACATCAAATATATATTGCCAAGCCATGGATGGTGTTGGAGGGAGAATTTTCGGTAATCAGGAGAGCAAACAGATGTTAAAATGGCGCTACACACGCACTATGCAGTGACTGCCTTGCCAACCTGGGCGTCGTAGTCGTGAGTGCATGGCCATGTACCCAGCTAATTAAATGGGAAAACACATTATATGTTGAGCATGATTCTGATTGTGTAGGAGCAAGTACAAGAACAACTCACAACGCAAGAACCAAGTAGGAAGAGCTGCTAAAACTAGGCCTATTATTAATCAAAAGCACCATTGTAATTTCTAGACTTTTCACTCGATCCATCAATTCCTCTAATTTGGGTGGAGAAGCTAACAACAACTATTTTTGATCATGTAATACTGTATCAAACCTTGATTTTTTCTAGTTGATTTTATAAAAAAAAAGAATTTCATCGACAAAACTAGTTCTGAAATACCTTCCCCTAAAAAATTTAGATATTAAATAATGACACCATTCTTGTTGACCGGAATATGAGATGAATTTATGTTATCCGGAGATAAATTGTTGTTTGAGCCCACCCTCAGTTCTCATCCTAGATTCGCCACTGCTTTAGATATCCATCAAAATGAACGTTGTATATATGCTTGAACGTGTTTGTCTTGTACTTGATGCTTCAACGTTTACGGAGAATACCACACAATGACGATGTTGTGTATAATAATAGTTGCTTAATTATTCATGTACTCGTATGTACCGATGACGATGTATGTGTATACCGCTCCCGATCGATTCCCCCTCCTCCCCCCTCCCCGTCCCCGCCGCGCCGCAGAAATACGCCCAGAACGGGGCAGGGGCAGAACTCTGCCGCGACAGAGATTTAGGCCGTTTTCCTGCCGCGGCAGAGATTTATCTCTTTTTCCTGCCGCGGCACAGAACCTTCGGTTCGTGTTACGAACCGGTGTTAAAGGGGAGGGGCTGAGCCCTGCGGCAGCCCCACGTGCGCCACCTTTTAACACCGGTTCGTATAAGAACCGGTGTTAAAGGGGGCCCTCTAACACCGAACCCTCAACAGCGATTCTACAACCGCTGTTAGAGGGCCCTCCAAACCGGTGTTAGAGGTGGGGTGTGCACTAGTGCTGGCTGAAGTGTAGCGGCAGGAAATTTTATTTTTCGGCCTGGCTCTACGTCTGACCCAACAATTCCATGTTCTTAAAGAGTGCCGAAAAATCGCCGAATGAGTTTCGAACTCTCCAAATGGCTCTCCATATCCTTACTACATGCCGCTTATTTCTCTAGCAAAGCTTTGCTTTTTTTTGCTCTTGAGCATTGGAGATTCTCTGCATGCATGTAGACCACCGAGGATATATAACAGCAGCCCTCGGCGTATTGCTGGCCATGTATCTTGTAGTTGACCTCCAGAGATTGGCCTTCCACGGAAATAGACACTGAAATCAAGCTGCCCATGGCCGGATCCTGCAGCACAACCGCGGGCTCGGGACCTCCTCCTACAACGGCGGTGTTGGGCCCATGCCAACTCTAACGTCCAAACAAGGACTGAAGAGGGCTGAGCTCCTACGGCTAGTGATGACCGAACTGGTTGGCTGAATTTTGCCCAACG
Organism: Avena sativa; assembly: GCA_916181665.1. NCBI lineage: Eukaryota > Viridiplantae > Streptophyta > Magnoliopsida > Poales > Poaceae > Avena > Avena sativa. The sequence goes on from OV702296.1 coordinate 415,210,919, forward strand.
AAGCAGGCTACAACGTCGAGGGAGGAGTAGAACGGGGTTATGGAGAGGGTGGACCGTGCGCGGACGCGGATAGACCGTACCGAAATCTCAGCCCAAAACTGAACCAGGAATACTACGTGAGTTGTGGGCCTGTTATCCGTTTTGGTCGGCACCGTTGGCCGTGTGTTTCATCTCCACCTGCCAAGCTGCCATGCAACCAACGGATCCTGCTTCTTCCTTCTTTTCCCGGCAACCTTTTTGGTCAGAATCATGGCAACTTTTGTTCCGTGAATTTGAGACCCGTCACATTTTCCTTCCACGATTTTCTTCACAGGCCCATCTCACTCGTCAACAAGCGGAGGCCGATTCAATAAATGAGCCACACCCCACACCTACGCACACTTGCACGGTCAATGGTACAAGGGATCCACTGCGCCGAAGTAGTGACCTTGCGGGCCCACGCCCCAGTCACTGACAGGGTTAGCATCCAGTTAACCTCGCTCGCTCTCTCTCTGTGGAGCAGGTCATCACCGAGAAGGCGGCAGGCGGTGGACGTACGGAGACAGTCAACGGCTTGGACCGCCGCGTCATTGGCTCCCGCCGTCCGACGTGGCGAGTACCTTCGCGGCCACCTCCCCTCCTCCTCTCCTCTCTCTCTCTACCGCCTCGTAGCCCGTGCCAGCCAAAACGATTCGCGCGCTGCGCTCTGGAGCTTGTCTCTCTCTCCTCTTTTATTGGGGCTTGCATGCCTCGTCCCGCTCGTGCACCACCCTTTTGCATGGGCGGAGCACCCTTCTACCCGGGTAATAGCCTGCACCCTCCCTCTCCACATGCAGCGTGGCCTTGGTTTCTCCGGGTAGAAGACGACAGCCCTCCCTCCGCCGCTGCGACATGGGCCCCGGCTCACGTGGCTCCCACGAGTAAGCGTACGTGATCTCATGCGTGGATGTTCGCGACTCGTGGATCGCCATTGCTTTTTTTTAGCTCTGCCTGGCGCTAAGCAAAAGCAAACGAGATGGGACGACGGAGGGAGGGAGACGAGATGACGGTTGACTTGTGCATTGACTGTCGTGTTCACCTTGTCTCGATTTGGGTCAATCTTTTGTGCCTGCCCTGCCTTGCCTTGCCTAGCTACGTGATGTTGCAGGCTACCCGCTCGCTCGTAGGAGAGCTTCCTTCTCGCTATAGCTCTCGATATAGACATTGTTTCTTCTCCTTTCTCGCCTTGGAAAACGGAGACTTGTCTTACGTAGGGTTCGCCTACGACGGTCTAGCATGCAGCTATAGCGATAGCTATACACTCTGCTTGATAGGCATTGGGAGGCTCAAATGCATCATGCATGGAAGCTTGTGTGCAAATGTGGCGACATGACGCTTACTTGCTGAATGACAGCTACGCCGTCACTGCCTGCATGCTCTGCTCAACTACCCCGAACTGTAGGGGACTATTTCTTGAATAACAAAAATGTAAAAGACACGCACGTAATTTAAGAATAACTTTAATCATTAATTTTAATCAACAAATTTTACTCTCTCTGGTCTGGTTTATTAGGCACGCATGTAATTTAAGAATAATTTTAACCATTAATTTTAATCAACAAATTTTAGTCTTTTCTTAGTCACACACGTAATTTAAGAATAACTTTAACCATTAATTTTAATCAACAAATTTTACTCCTTTCGGTCTGGTTTATTAGGAACGTACGTAATTTAAGAATAACTTTAACCATTAATTTTAATCAACAAATTTTACTCCCTCCGGTCTAATTTATTAGGCACGCATGTAATTTAAAAATAACTTTAACCATTAATTTTAATCAATAATTTAAGAATAACTTTAACCATTAATTTTAATCAACAAAATTTACTCCCTCCGGTCCGGTTTATTAGACGCGCACATAGTTTAAGAACAATTTTGAACATTAATTTTGATCAATAAAATTTACATAATATGTCACAAAAATATAACATTGGATTCATCTTCAAAAGTAGTTTCAAATGGTATATTTTTTGGGACATATATTACATATTTTATTGGTCAAAATTGATGATCAAAGATTTTCTTAAACTACGTGCGTGCCTAATAAACTGGACCGGAGGGAGTATATAATATGTCACAAAAATTATACCATCGAATTTATCTTAAAAAAAGTTTTCAATACTATATTTTTGAGACACATATTGTATATTTTATTGACAAAAATTAATGATCAAAGTTGTTTTTAAAATACGTACATGCCTAATAAACCGGACCAGAGGGAGTACTCGGTATCGTACTACCGGGCCGACCAAGGGCAACTCAATACCGCTAGTAGCACAAGTGTGTGCAACTCAAGTACTGAACTAACCATAATTGGACAATTGTGTTGCATGCCGTATAGAGGAGGAAGGAAGACAGCGAAGTCGTTAGAACTGGACTGTCCAGGGGAATCGAACACAACCTACTTCCATACCACAGCCAAGCGTAGAAAGTGCTCGATTATCCTACCTCTGGAAGGGTGATAACTTTTTGAAAGATTTTAAGAATAATTCCTCCCATATTTACTCGTTCAAGGACTTGTTCGCCTTCGCGGCCCGCTCAGGTATTACTCTGGCGGCTGACTTCTAGCATCTTGGCACTTTGGTTACTCCTGAGAATGCGGAGCTTACCCTTCCTTTTTTTTTACCTAGTGAGGAGCCCAAGCAATCAAGACCACGAAGACTAATCCAACCCCCGGGCCGGAAGGTCTTCCAGTGGTTTTCTTCTAGTGATTCTAGGATCAGGTTCAGTCGGTGATCATGCCTATATTTGAGGAGTTCTACAGTAGGACGCTGGTTATGCCACGATTGAACTGGCGTGATTACCTTGATCCCCAAAGTCACGGGGGGCATGGATATCTACCAATTTAGGCCAATTACGGTGATTAACGTGATACAACGGATCTTTGCTAAAGTCTGAGCCACCAGAGTATCCCCGGTTATGGAGCGCCTTAAATACCCTCTCCAATTCGCCTCCCTGAAAGGTCGCCTAATCCAAGATGGTGATATTGATCTTCATGGGATCATCTATGAGGTTAAGGTGCAACGCCATAAGGGTGTGTTCCTTAAATTGGGATTCTTGATCTTCATGGGATCATCTATGAGGTTAAGGTGCAATGTCATAAGGGTGTGTTCCTTAAATTGGGATTTTCAGAATAGATATGACCGGTTTGATTGGGCTTTCCTTCGGCGGGTACTAGAGAGGAGGGGGCTCATGAGAGGGTGATCTACTGGACTATGCAGTTTGTCATGAGTAGCAACATGAAGATTAATATCAATGGGGAGGTTAGTCCTTATTTTCGACATTCATGTGGAGTTAGACAGAGGGATCCTATTTCCCTGCTTTTGTTCAACTCAGAGATTTTGGATAAAGACAAAATATGTCAACACCTAGATTTTTAATCTCAGATGCCTGTTATGCCATACACCGCAATCCCAGGATTACCATTTTTGCGAGACATAACAGATTGGATATCACAGTACATCATCTATTACAAACCATAATAAGGTCTTACACAAATAAAGGGTCTCATGATCCAGTCTTAATACAAACAAGCAGCGGAATAATAATCGTAGCGGTGGGCTCCATCTTTAGTGTCATAGGCAATGCTGACGATAGGAGATGATCCTAGTTGTCATAGCCATCCTGCTGTCCATCTTCCTGATAGTCCTCCTCATAGTCTAGCCACGGGAATAGCCAGGGACAAAGCCATGAGTACTCTTTAAGTACTCACAAACTATCACTAACAAGTAAGGTAGTTCTAGTAAGAATGTTAAGCTTTAAGTTTATTTGCAAAGCTAAATTTGAAACCTAAGCTGAGTTCAGAAACAAAGAAAGGTAAAATAAAGTTCTAAATCACTTAAGTTGGGAACTTAGTTTTCATAGTCACAACCCTGTTGTGGTCAAGTCAAGTCACAATTCATTTCATAAGTCATTTTAAAAACATCTGACGACGGAACAGTATGGCCACTCCAACTGTCCATGACCGCGGACGCGGCTATTCGAATAGTTTGACACTCTGCAGAGGTGGTACACGTTCACCACAAAATTCGATACATCCCTCAGGGATAACCCTGAATCATCATACTTAGTATGCAGATAATCAATCATAACCTTTCCTTTACACACTCTAGTCTAAGCACCTCTCTTATGGGCTTGGCCTCCCAGCCATGGCCACCTGCCATCCTGGGCACTGCATAGGTGGACATCATCAAGAGGTAGCCTCAGCTCAAACCTCTCCCGCGAGGGAACCCATACTAATGCATATAAACTTCTGGCTAAGCCTTACCCAATTCAGGTATTGTGGTTGTACGGTAAAATTGGAATGATATCGCATCCGAACCCAACCATCAGTTTTTATAAAGGGCTAAGGCGCATGCCTCAATATTTTCATCATCATAAACCATTTGTGTTTCTCAACACATGTCAAAACATATCAATAGAATGACTCATCATTCCAAGGTTTTCATAAGCATTTTCACCAAGTATTTCCATCTAAAGTGATCAAGTTTTATGCTTAGCACTAACTACTAAAGTTAAGAGTGTTCACTAATGCGGGATGCTAAGATCAATCTCATGCCATAGAATGACATCTAGTATAGGCCAAGTTTTATACTCTTTATGCTATCTATAGTATTTTCCAAAATCTCACAAAGCATTACTAAAAGTAAAGAAACTTTGGTAAAGCAAAAGTAAAGCTTGCAAGTAAATCTTGGGATGGGTATAAATCAAAAATGTAGAACCAAGCATGCCTAATGCATCTTGCTTAGTTTAACTTGCATCTAGTGATGGCTTGCAAGTATTAGCTTGCTAATAATAGCTTGCCTTGATTGGTGCAGTGATTGAAGTTCTCTTCGTCTCCTTCGGGGTAGAACTCCTTCTCCTCATAGACTTGGTCGGTACTATCGTCTATAAATACGGGATACACAATCACCAAACAATACTTAACTAGTCTATTTAGCACACTAAGGCACACACTTGATGATCTAACAAAATCACAAACATCACAAGATTTAAAGAACTAATTTTATTTATTTTATTTGAGAAAAGTAATTTCTACTCATTGAAATTAATTAAGATTTAATATTCTCCAATTAAAATATGGGATCATGTGGACACATGTCATCACCACATATTCTAATACATTGTAATGTGATTTAAAAGGGTTGGTCATATTTTAAAGTGACTAGAAAATGCCCTAATAGCATTATTTTGGTACTAGTCCAAAGTCACTTCATGCAAACCTAAATATTATTACATATTCATATAGGTATTGTCAAATGTGATTTTTGAGAGCTGGAATCAACTCAAAAGCTATTATGGTTGATTTTTAAAAAATGTTTGAATGTGGAAAAGTCTCTGTCTTGTTATTTTTTCTATATGTGATCTCTAACTCTAATTGATTTAAATCCAACGGGATTGGATAGATATTTTAATTATCTTTCTAAAAAAATTGAATCATGCATTTTGGTTAAGTGAAACTCTCTAAAATGATTTTTAAATAAGTAGACAGAATCTAGTTTAAACATAAATGGAAAAAATCCTAATTTGAATCTGTGGGCTAGCGCGAGAAAGAAATGGGCCAGCCCAGCTGCACTGCGCGGGCGCAGAGGGCTATTGACAGGGCGGTCCTACATGTCAGCGGTTCTTACTCAGCGAAACGGTAAGTTTTCATTTCAGCCGTGCGATTAGACTACAGATCAATGGTTGACGTTCGTCGTCTCCGGTGAACAGCTCCGGCGAGAACGAACCCTAACACGGCACGGTGGGGTGCGTGGGGGCTTACCAGGGCTCCAGCTAGGCTTGGCGACGGGGGCGTTTGGGCTGGTAGACGACGGTGGTTCGAGGCGTGGTCACGGCGGCTCCTGGGGCAGTCGCAATCAACGGCACCTCTTCTCCTCTGATGCGGCAACCTCCGGCAAAATTCCGGCGAACTGCGGCTCGATTGGCTCCGGGAAAAGGTCACTAGTGTTGCTGGGAGTGAGGGGAGTGGAATGGTGTGAGAAATGAGGCTGGGGGTGGCCTCTAATTATACACCGGCAAGAGGGGCAATGCGGCATGGTCGGGCTCCGTCGTCGACGTAGTGCTCCCTGGCGGTCCTCTCTGGCTTAAAGGCGCGGCAAGGGGCGGTCGCATTTGGTCAGGAGCGTCCATGCTCTGGGCGGAGACAGCGGGTGCTCGGTGCGGCGCACGGCGGCTACTGGTCACGCGTCGACGAACGGGCATGTCTGGGCGATTCCTGGGGTCGTGGTGAAGCAGTGTGCGCGAGTTGCGATCGAGGCGCGGTCTGTGCTGGCTGGTCGAGCGCGGCGCTCTGGCGCGTGCTCGGCATGGAACAAACGCGCGGGGCGCGGCTGTTCTGAGGTGTTCCAGGGCCTGGCAGCGCTCGAGGAAGGGACAAAGAGGGGCGGCGCATTGGTGGCTACCTCCTAGACATGGCGGGAGAGAGCGGGGCGCTCCGGGCTGCGCGGTCCATGGTCGAGTGGCAAGGGGGTGCTCGGGGTGGCTCAGCACTAGCGCAAACAGTGAGGAAGAATGGCTCTCTAGGCTGGTTGAGACTAGAGGGGACAAGGAGAGTAGAAAGGAGTCAAATAGTTAGACAAAGCATTGATCAAGAACAGTGATTCTTAGGCAGTTAATTTAGTGCTCACCAAGTGTTTGTTTAAATGGCCGAAAGAAACATATATTTGAAATTTTGGCTCAAATTTGGTGGGTGATCTACATTTATGCTTGGTGATCTATGCTTGCTTGGGTTTGTCAAGGGGAATTCATTTGGTGTGTTTTTGAAAAAGTGTGATCTTCACATATGCATTGGATTCAATTTTAAAATGTCATTTAAATTGAGTGGATAAATGTTTTTGTAAGTTTGTAAAGTGGGCCTTGGTACATCTTTACTTGGTCTAGCAAGGGGTGAAAAGATCTAGAATTGTTTCTGTTAGGAATTGACTTCTAGGAACACCTAAAGTGGCCTAGTGGATTAAAATTGTCAAAATGACCATTTGTCTTATTTAATCTTATTTGATTTCTTTTTCTTTGTATTTTGTTTGTAAATGGTCTAGATGATGTGGCATTCACCTTTAAACCATTTCACAACATTTAGAACAAACAAGCATGGCATTTTCAATCAAATATACACTAATGCAAACACACATGCATTCATATGCCTTTTCTTTAATAAAAGTTTTTGTTAACCCTAAATTGGGTGATTAGGAACTTGATAACCTTGATTAAAGTTTTGGGATGTTACAAACCTTCCCCCCTTAAACAAAATCTCGTCCCGAGATTTAAGAAAAACTAGGAACTAAAGAGATCTGGGAACTCAGTCCTAATGTAATCTTCTCGCTCCCAGGTAGCTTCTTCTTCGGTATGATTTCTCCATTGGATCTTGAGAAATTTGATACTCCAGGTCTTGGTGGTTCTAAAGGCTTCTTCGAAGATATGAATGGGCACTTCACGATACATCAGATCCTTGTTGATATCAATGGCTCGGTGATCGATGTTCTTGAAAACTTCGGTCTTCTCTAGAACTTCTAAGCATTTGCGAAGTAACGAGATATGGAACACATTATGGATGGCTGACATCTCCTCTGGCAGTTCCAGTTGATAAGATACTTCTCCTCGGCGATTCAGAATCTTGAAGGGTCCAATATATCTAGGGGCTAACTTTCCTTTTAGCTGAAAATGTTGCATTCCTTTCAATGGTGACACTTTGAGATACACAAAATCTCTGATATTGAAAGTCAGGTCTCTACGTCTCTTGTCGTCATAACTCTTATGTCTGGATTGGGAAATCTTGAGGTGCTCACGGACTTTGTGAACCTTCTCTTCTGCTTCTCGTAGGATGTCGGGTCCGAAAATCTGACTTTCTCCTACTTGCGACCAATTCAAGGGGGTACGACACTTTCTTCCATATAAGAACTCAAATGGGGACATTTGCAAACTGGCTTGATAGCTGTTGTTTTATGAGAATTCTGCGAAAGGCAGACAATCTTCCCATTTCGATCCATACTCTAACACACAAGCTCTCAACATATCTTCTAAGATTTGGTTGACTCTTTCAGTCTGTCCATCGGTCTGCGGGTGATAAGCTATGCTGAAATTCAACTTGGTCGCTAATCCCTCTTGGACTTTCTGCCAAAATCTTGAGGTAAATTGGGTTCCTCGATCCGACACTATGGTCTTGGGGGTTCCATGCAAACTGACAATTCTAGCAATGTACAACTCTCCTAGCTTCAAAATCTGGTAGGTTCTCTTGACAGGTATAAAATGGGCTACCTTGGAAAGTCTATCAACTATGACCCATATAGAGTCATTTCCCCTACTAGAAGTAGGTAAACTGGTGATAAAGTCCATTTCGACGGAATCCCATTTCCATTCCGAAATCTGCAATGGTTGCAATAGTCATGCGGGTCTCTGATGTTCCACTTTGACTCTCTGACAGATATCACACTTGTCGATGTAGATTTCGATTTCTCTCCTCATCTTGTGCCACCAAAATTGATCTTTCAAATCCTGATACATCTTCGTTCCTCCGGGGTGGATAGAATAAAGAGTATCATGAGCTTCTTGCATGATAACTTGCTTCAGCTCCGAATCTGCTGGCACACATATACGTCCTCTATACCACAGAACTCCTTCTTCATCCTCGGTGAATCCAGGTACCTTTCCTTTACCAATACGATGTTTGATTCTGTCGATAATTGCATTTCCCTTCTGGGATTCCTTGATTTGACTGATCAAAGTGGGTTGAAGTTTAATGCTAGCTAAAAATCCTTTGCTAACTAGCTCTGTTCTAAACTTCTCCAACTGTTCATGCAAACTTGGCTGGGCTTCTTTGTTCATGGTGTTTAACCTACATGGCAATCTGCTAAGAGCATCCGCTACCACATTGGCTTTGCCGAGGTGATAGTGAATGTCAAGGTCATAATCCTTGATTAACTCTATCCATCTCCTTTGCCTCATATTCAGCTCCTTCTGAATGAAAATATAATTCAAGCTCTTGTGATCTGAATAAATCTCACAACGATTACCCATAAGGTAATGACGCCAGGTCTTCAATGCTAAAACTATAGCTGCTAGTTCAAGATCATGGGTAGGGTAGTTCTGCTCATGCTGCTTCAGCTGTCGGGACAGATATGCTATGACTTTGCCTTCTTGCATTAACACACATCCGAGACCAATCTTGGATGCATCACAATACACATCAAAAGGCTTCTTGATATCTGGCATAATCAATATTGGGGCCAAAATCAATCTCTTCTTCAGCTCTTGGAAACTTGCTTCACATTTGTCAGTCCATTCAAACTTCTTATATTTCTTCAATAATTGGGTCATAGGTCTTGCGATGCTCGAAAATCCTTCAACGAACTTGCGGTAGTATCTCGCTAATCCAAGAAATGCACGGACTTGGGTTTGAGTGGTTGGGGCTTCCCATTCTTCAACATCTTTGATCTTGGCGGGATCAACAGCGACTCCTCCTGCCGACACAATATGTCCAAGGAATCCTACTTCTTTTAGCCAAAACTCACATTTGCTGAACTTGGCATACAACTGATGCTCTCTGAGGGTTTCGAGAATGATTCTCAGATGTTGCTTATGGTGACTTGGAATAGATAAGAATATCATCGATAAACACAACGACAAACTTATCCAGAAAATTCATAAAAATCTTATTAATGAGGTTCATGAAATAAGCGGGAGCATTGGTTAATCCAAAAGACATGACCGTATACTCATACAATCCATATCTGGTGGTAAAGGCGGTCTTTGGAATATCCGTTGCACGAATCTTGAGTTGATGATAACCAGTTCCAAGATCAATCTTAGAGAACACTCTGGCACCAGTCAATTGATCAAACAGATCCTCTATCTTGGGCAGTGGGTACTTGTTTTTGATGGTGACATCATTCAGCTTCCGGTAATCTGTGCACAAACGGTTACCTCCATCTTTCTTGTCAACTAACAGAACGGGCGATCTCCATGGTGATGCGCTTGGTTGAATCAAGCCTTTCTCCAGCATAGCATCAAGTTGCTTCTTCAGCTCCACTAACTCTGATGGGTTCATGCTATAAGGTCTCTGAGCTATGGGTCCAGTTCCAGGAATTAGTTGAATAATGAACTCGATATCCTAATCTAGGGGCATACCGGGCAACTCATCTGGTAATAAGTCAGGGTATTCACAGACTACTCTGACTTGGTCTATGGTTGGTAGGGCTAGACTCTTGTTGCATTTGAATTGGCGGAGAAAGGTTTAGGATACATGCTCTACTGATACTCTAGAGCTACTGGTCATGGTTATGGCTTTCTTGGCACAGTCGATCAATCCTTTATGTTTCGACATCCAATCCATTCCTAGTACTACTTCCAAAATTTTGGTTCCAAGTACTATTAGATTGGCATAGAAATCTATTCCATGGATTCAGATAGGTATAGCCTTGCAAATTTTTCTAGCTTTGGTGGTTGAAGCAGGAATTTGAACTATCATAACATGCTTCAATTTTGTTGGTTGGATCTTACTAGTGCATGCAAATTCTTCTATAACAAATGAGTGTGATGCTCCAGAATCAAACAACACTCTTGCTAATACTGAGTTAACAGAAAACATACCCAACACGACATCTGGCGCTTCTTGGGCTTCTTCAGCATTCATGTGGAACCGATGACCGTTGCGGTTGAGCGAATTTCCTGGGGGAAATCTCCTTCCAGGTTGAACACGGTGTTGCTGCTGAGCTGGGGCATTCACATTGGTGGTGGTTGCAAGCTTCTTGGGACACTCGTTGGAGTAGTGACCCTTGACTCCAGACTCAAAACAAGTGATCTGGGACTTGTCTTTGGCTGCAACAGGCACGACATTGCTTCCAGTCCTTGGGGCAGTATTGTTGTTGTTGTTGTTGGACTTGGGCGGTGCACAGTTGAAGTTGTTGGAGTTGTCGGGGTTATTGTTGTGGTTTCCTCCGGACTTCACGTTTCCTCCCCTACGATTGGGGTAGCTTGGGCGAGACATTGGGGGTCTACTGTTCCTTGGGGCATATCCCACAGACGGGTTGGGGCGATACTTCTGGGTATTGTGGGACCCAGTCTGGTGCATCATTCGGCGCTTGCGGTTGTCATTTGCTTGGTTTATCTTCCCTTCCATCTGAATGGCAGAGTCGACTAACTCTTCGAGGTCATCAAAATGGATGTTGACTAACACAGTCTACATCTCATCATGCAGTCTGTTCAGGAACCTTTCCTTCTTCTTGGCTTCAGTGTTGATCTCATCGGGTGCATACCTAGCGAGGGACAAAAATTTGTCACTGTACTCTACTACCGTCATCCTGCCCTGCTTCAGTTCCTTGAATTCATCTCTCATTCTGGTGACTAAACCTTGCGGCACATGGGTGCGGCTGAACTTGATCTTGAAAGCTTCCCAAGTCATGACTTGACCATTGTTCATAGTACGGGTGCTATTCCATGAGGCTCTTGCATCTTCTGCCAGATAATGGGTGGCAAACAGTACCTTCTCATTCGCGTCAACTCCTGCGACTTCTAGATTATTCTCCATTGTCTGCAGCTAGTCATCAGCATCTAAGGGATCCTCAGATTTGTTGAAGATAGGGGGATTGGTATTCTGAAAGTTCTTAAGCTTGGATCCATGATGATCCTGATTTCCATGGACTTGATTATTGTGGGCCATCTGAGCGATCTATTGTAGGGTGGCTAGGTTGGCTTGGCGCTCTGCTCTACTAGCTTCATGGTCGGAAACTAGCATCTGCAGAATCTGCAGCATCGGGTCCTACGATGAGCTGCTTCCTCCTTGGTTTCCACGAGGCATCTGAAGATTGAGGTAGATAAAGGGGTAAGAGGGAAAGTTCTAAGGTTCATGGTTTTTTTTTCAAAGCTAAAACTTTGAGTTTGAACTTAGGTTTTAAAAACTAAATCCTTCTCATTCATTCATTCATTCCATCAAAGCACATGATACAAACACACACACCACAACATGAAAGGAAAACATATGGTTTTAAGAACCATTCTATAAGCTAAGATACAGTGGGACTGATACAACTCCTTCCTACGGTAGTGATCAAGTGCATCTACTCATCATCGATGAAGTCGGAGTCGTCATCATCGGTGTAGAAGTCCATGGCATCATCCTCCAGATAGTCATTGTCATCACTGAGGTATGAGTGAATATCTCCCTAGATGTCTTCACCTTCTTCCTCTTCTTCTTTTGCTGCAAGCTGAGCTTCTTGCTCCTAGATGGTCTTCTCGAGGTTGGCCACCTTCTTGCAAAGACGAGCGATGGTGCGATCCTTCTTCTCGTGTTGCTGGCAAAGTGATTGACGATCCTTGACGAGCAGGGCGAAAGTCTGGTCCTTCTGGGCAGCAATGGCAAGTTTGTGGTTAGCGTAGGCTCGAGCATTGTCCAATTCCTTTTGTCTATCGTACAGCAGGAAGTCAATATTCTCCACTTGGCACTTCAACTCTGGGTGACTTGGCATCTCCAATGGCATTCCCATAGAATCACGCCTTGCATAGTGAGCAAAGCGAGTTCCCTATGTTTTTCCCACACAGATGGGCAAGAGCTTCATGCATAGCCCTGGCTAATCCACCTAGCCAGTTGTTCTCCCGCACAGTGAATTGAATCTTCTCAGAAAGGGGTGCTTCCATCTTGCCTCGATGATCAGCAACTATCAGCCATTGTAGATATCCTCCTGGAAAATCCTTGAGTTTAGCTCCGAAGAACTCCGGATGCGGACGCTCAAGGTGCTCTGACAGTGCATCAAGATCCCTCTCAAAGATCAGTTGGCCTCCGTTGCCCAACTGGTAGAACTTGCAATACTGAACTTCCATCTATAAGAATTTAGGATGAGTAAGTTAGTGATGTGATCAAGTGTGTCAAATTTTATGTAGTAATGTAAGAATTTTCGAGGCACATGAATTTTTTGAAAGAATCAAGGATAAGAGTGGGAATAGGTTTTCATAAATACTTACTTCTTTGATTTTGAAACTAAGTTTTTGTTCGGACGTCCATTCTAACTAGGGTCTCCTATGGTCAGGATGGCTCTCATACTAACTTGTCAACACCCGGATTTTTAATCCCAGATGCCTGTTATGCCATACATCACAATCCCAGGATTACCATTTTTGCGAGACATAATAGATTGGATATCACAGTACATCATCCATTACAAACTATAATAAGGTCTTGCACAAATAAAGGATCTCATGATCCAGTCTTAATACAAACAAGCAGTGGAATAATAAGCGTAGCGGTGGGCTCCATCTTCAGTGTCACAGGTAATGCTGACGATGGGAGATGATCCTAGTTGTCATAGCCATCCTGTTGTCCATCTTCCTGATAGTCCCCCTCATAGTCTGGCCACGGGAATATCCAGGGACAAAGCCATGAGTACTCTTTAAGTACTCGCAAACTATCACTAACAAGTAATGTAATTCTAGGAGGAATGTTAAGATCTAAGTTTATTTGCAAATATAAATTTGAAACCTAAGCTGAGTTCAGAAACAAAGAAAGGTAAAATAAAGTTTAAATCACTTAAGTTGGGAACTTAGTTTTCATAGTCACAACCCTGTTGTGGTTAAGTCAAGTCACAATTCATTTCATAAGTTATTTTGAAAACATTTGACGACGGAATAGTATGGCCACTCCAACTGTCCATGACCGTGGACGCGGCTATTCGAATAGTTTGACACTCTACAAAGGTGGTACACTTTCACCACAAAATTCGATACTATCATCTATAAATAAATATGGGATACACAATCACCAAACAATACTTAACTAGTCTATTTAGCACACTAAGGCACACACTTGATGAAATAGCATCATCACAAACATCACAAGATTTAAAGAACTAGTTTCATTTATTTTATTTGAGAAAAGTAATTTCTACTCATTGAAATTAATTAAGATTTAATATTCTCCAATTAAAATATGGGATCATGTGGACACATGTCATCACCACATATTCTAATATATGGGAATGTGATTTAAAAGGGTTGGTCATATTTTAATAAGTTTAAGATTCTTATTTAAATGATTTAAAGTGACTAGAAAATGCCCTAATAGCATTATTTTGGTACTAGTCCAAAGTCACTACATGCAAACCTAAATATTATTACATATTCAGATAGGTATTGTCAAATGTGATTTTTGAGAGCTGGAATCAACTCAAAAGCTATTATGGTTGATTTTTGAAAAATGTTTGAATGTGGAAAAGTCTCTGTCTTGTTATTTTTGCTATATGTGATCTCTAACTCCAATTGATTTAAATCGAACGGGCTTGGATAGATATTTTAATTATCTTTCTAACAAAATTTGAATCATGGATTTTGGTTAAGTGAAACTCTCAGAAATGATTTTTAAATAAGTGGACAGAATCTAGTTTAAACCTAAATGGAAAAATCCTAATTTGAATCTGTGGGCTAGCGTAGGAAAGAAATGGGCCGGCCCAGCTGCACTGCGCAGGCGCAGAGGGCTATTGACAGGGCGGTCCTACATGTCAATGGCTGTTACTCAGCAAAATGGTAAGTTTTAATTTCAGCCGTGCGATTAGACTACAAATCAACGACTGACGTTCGTCGTCTCCGGTGAACAGCTCCGGCGAGAATGAACCCTAACGCGACACAGTGGGAGTACATGGGGGCTTACCAGGGCTCCAACTAGGCTTGGTGATAGGGGCATTTGGGCTGGTAGACGACGGCGGTTCAAGGCGTGGTCGAGGCGGCTCCTAGGGCAGTCGCAATCAACGACGCCTCTTCTCCTCTGTTGTGGCAAGCTCCGGCGAAATTCCGGTGAACTGCGGCTCGATTGGCTCCGGGGAAAGGTCGGGGGTGTTGCTAGGAGTGAGGGGAGTGGAATGGTGTGAGAAATGAGGCTGGGGGTGGCCTCTAGTTATACACCGGCGAGAGGGGCAATGCGGCATGGTCGGGATCCATCGGCGACGCGTCTACAGGCTGCTATCGGCATGGCTGCGAGCGGTGGTCGATGTAGTGCTCCCTGGCGGTCCTCTCTGGCTTAAAGGCACGGCAAGCGGCGCTCGCATTTGGTCGGGAGCGTCCGTGCTCTGGGCGGAGACAGCGGGTGCTTGATGCGGCGCACGGTGGCTACTGGTCACGCGGCGACAAACGGGCATGTCTGGGCGATTCCTGGGTCATGGTGAAGCAGTGTACGCGATCTACGGTCGAGGTGCGGTCTATGCTGGCTGGTTGGGCGCGACCCTCTAGCGCGTGCTCGGTGATGTGCTCGTCGTTCGACGTAGAGCTCGTTGGGAACCCTAAGAGGAAGGTATGATGAGCACAGCAACAAGTTTTCCCTCAGTTATGAAACCAAGGTTTAATCGAACCAGTGGGAGCAAGGAAACACCCAAAGGTGTTACTAGCTGAGCTTTGGCAGGGCGCACTACCGGTGCTAGTAGCAACGTGGAGACCTGCACAACACAACCACAGAACTTTGTCCCCAACTTGCGATGAGGTTGTCAATCTCACCGTGTTTTGCGGAAAACAAAGGATTAAACGTATTGAATGAAAAGAAGTAAAAGTTTGCACAAAGTAAACACAAAGAAGTAAACAGTTGTAGATTCTATGTAAAGAGAAAGGACCAGGATCCATAGTTCACTAGAGGTGGCTCTCCTTAGATAGATAACATGCTAGGTGAACAAATTACAGCGGGGCAATTGACAAAATCCGAGAAAGCAATACATGCATATACTAATCATCTTGACTCCTTTGAGACTTGATTGGGCATTACAACATAATACATAGACCGCCATCCAACTGCATCTATGACTAATAATCCACCTTCAGGTTATCATCCGAACCCCCTCCAGTATTAAGTTGCAAGCAACAGATTATTGCTTTATGAACTGCGTGTAAAGTAAACAATACGATTGTTCTATGAACAAAGGATTGTTGTTTTCTCCCTAGTAGCAACAACACATCTAGTACCTTAGAGATTTCTGTCACTTCCCCGGATTACCAGAGGCATGAACCCACTATCGAGCATAAATACTAACTCTTGGAGTTGCTAGCATCTACTTGGCCAAGATAGCTACTAACAACAGAAAGCATGCAAGATCACAAATAACAAAGACATGATAGAATCAATAATCAATCTGAAATAGCATCTCAATATCCATCGGATCCCCACAAACACAACATGTATGAATTACAAATAGATGATCTTGATCATGAACGGAGCTCACAAGATCTAAACATGAAAGCACAAAGGAGGAGAACCAGCCATCTAGCTACTACATGGATCCATAGTACAAGGATGAACTACTCACGCATCACACCGGAGGCTTGCATGGTGATGAAGAAGGCCTCCAGGGTGAATTCCCCTCTTCGGCAGGGTGCCGGGAAGAGCTTCAGATCCCTCCCGATCTAGGGATGGAGATGACGGCGGCTACAGACTCTTTCATGGATTTTTGATCGGGCACTTAGGGTTTTCGTCCCGAGGGAAATATATAGGCGGAAGGAGAGGCCGAGGGGGTGCCGGGAGCGGCCACACCACCCCCTGGCACGGGCCAGGCCTGGCCGCGCGGCCAGGTGGTGTGGTGGCGCCCTGGCCCTTCTCCGTCTCGTATTCTGGCACTTGATCCCTTCCGGAAAAATAGGCACTTTGGCTTTTGTCCCGTCCAATTCCGAGAATATTCATTTTCTGACTTTCCTGGAACCAAAAATAGCAGAAAACAGGCAGCTGGCACTGTGGCTCTTGTTAATAGGTTAGTCCAAGAAATCATATGAAAAGTACTCCAAAGTTGGAACAAAACACAAGAAAGTGGATAAAACCAAGCATGGAACATCAAAAATTACAGATACATTTGCAATGTATCAACATCCCCAAGCTGAACTCCTGCTCGTCCTCGAGTAGGTAAGTGATAAAAAGAAAGAATAATTTTTGAGGTGACATGCACCATCAAAGACTTGATCAAAGTATTTGCAAAACATTCAAAGCTGGGATCATAGTACTTCAATCATAACATGAAAGACAAAGATCTAGCACTAAGCAAAGAAACTATGATGCAACATGAAAAGGAACAAACAAAAGAATCATGAATAACATGCTTTGCAAGACGTTTGTTTGTTTCACAAAAAGAAAAAATGGCATAATAGTATTCAGCTTGTCCCTCAATAGAGTAGCAAATATAAATGCATAGGACACCTTCAAAGTTCATAAGAGTGACTAGATACAATAGTTTAAAACAAGCAATATCAAGTTATGCATCAACCAACTAGTCTTGGGACAATGCACATAGATCTAAGAATGGCCACTATGCTCTCAAAGTAGGTGCATAAAGATAGAAGGTGGAGACTCAATATAATGGTGGAAGGAAGGCCTTTGTAAAAGGAAGTAGGGATTCAAGTCTCATAAAGAGCTTGCAAAAATTATGGTACTTATAGCTTTCAGCTCTCATTGCCCCTATCATAAGCATCTTGAAGTGATTAAGGTTAAAGTGAACAAACTATGGTGTACATGCTTGACGAAGTATAAGTCAGAAATCTCATGTCCCTTGTATACGAGGGCCGCTCCTCATGCTACTCAAGTTTAGTCACCGGTAAGTGCTTGTCATTGTAAGTACATGTGTATCATAGAGAACCGCCAACGGGGTACCCCTTGCCCGATGATACGGAAGAATCCCCATATCAAAATGACAAGGCAAGCAGACAACAAGCATCTCAGCATTTTTCTTATTTACCATGGGAATATGGTGCTTTTTTCTCTCTTTCCTCTTTTCATAGTATCTCTTTTTTTTCTTTTTTTTCTCAATATAGGACTCTTTTTTATAAGAAGAATGCTTCATAGACAACTCGTTATGGTTACGCTGCAGGTTTCCACCATGTCAGCATGGATTAGACTAGCGGCCCAGGCGTTTCTCTAACACATATACATAACTCCATGGACTTACAAGCTCCCCTTTCATTTCACACCGACGACATCCATATACAAAAGAGCATGATATCAACTAGGTACAAGTTCCAAGTGCAATGTTGAAAGCGTTCCCCATGAAAGCATGGTTCTGCTAATTCCCAACAAATAATTGCAAGCATATACAACATAGACGACACAATGGTTCAAGTTTATTAAGGGCAAGTAAAGTAAAGTGTGCCATCAAGTTCGTGAGAGCTTTAATCACTAGTTTTCTCATAACAAGTTTAATTTGGAAGGTAAACAAAAGCTTGAATATACTTGGAATAGCATAAGCTAGTAGGTAGGTATGGTGGACTCTTTTGGAATAACTTGGTTTAGGGAGTTGGATGCATGAGTGGAACTCATACTTGGTTGTGGAGGCTAGCAAAAGACTGGGAGCGACAAACTAAGAGAGCAATAATGGCCATAATCATGCAGAGCGACAAAACATCATTGATCAAAGCATAAAGTGATACTACAAGTTGAAAAATAAAGGATCATAAAGGCTATGGTGACTTTGGATAGTCATAACACTGTGTGAGCATGCGCCAAGTCAACCCAAATAAAGGATCAAAGGAGAATACCACTATACTATGCTTTAATATGCTAAAACAACGCATGATTTATCCAAAGCACATTAAGCAATCTCAATTGTTTATAACAAGTCATGCTACATCAAAGAATACTAAGCATAAAGCCAAAACAATATCAAGCATGGCATGACAAAGCATAGCGCACAGTAAAAAACAAGCTCTTTTTACCACTTAAGCATGAACTTTCCTACTCTTTTCCAAACCAAACCAAACTATTTGAAAATCAATGTATGAAAGAGGGGGTCTAACCAATTTATTCAGCAAACTAAGAAAACCAAGCAAACGAAAAAACAAAATGAAAACAAAAAAGAAGACGCTCTAAGAAAAACACAACTGTGCATGAAACAATAAAAACGAAGCGTTTGGAAGAAACCTGGGATTTTTATTGATGAAGAAGGGGATGCCTTGGGCATCCCCAAGCTTTGACACTTGTACTTCTTGGATATTTCTTGGGGTGACACGCATGGCATCCCCAAGCTTGAGCTTTAGTCCATCCTTCATCTCATTACTCATTCCTTCCATACACCTTAAAATTTTCCTTCATACAAAACTTCACACAATCTTTATTAGCAACATTAGTGCACTCAAGATAAATAAGTCTTAAGGTTCAGTTCTAACACCAAATAAACTTCCATTAGAATACTAGCTACTGTAGCACTTCATTCAAAAAGCTCAATTCCCCAAAAGAACTCAAAAAGGAACCCACAAGAAGCAAATGCAGAAAATGGCAGAAATCTGTCAAAACAGACCAGCAGGTAAAGACGAATTTTTTCGAAGACCTTATGTTGCTCAAATCAAAACGTGTTGAACTAACGAAAGTTAGATAACAACCGGGGGCAGAAGCACAAAACATTACAGCTCAATCCGACACACAGATCTCTCTCACGAATTTTTACGGTGAAGCACAAAAATCTGTTTCGGGACAGCAACTTTCCCAATCATTACTTCACTCTCATTAGAGGTTACTCTTGGCACAAAAGGCAAATAAAAAGGATAAGGAGAGGTTATTTCTGAGGTAATAACTTCCAAGACTCATCTAAAACTTTTGGGTTATCTCCCAATAAGTACTTTTCTTTAACGCCTTTAAGTTAGGCATAAGAAGCAAAGAAAGAATCAAGTGTTGTCAAATGAAGAAGCATTAAGACCAAATTTTGTTTTCATAGGAGAAGCAAAAGAAATCTTTTCTCTCTCTTTAGGGAAGTGCTCTATACATTTCTTGAGTGGGAGTTGATATTTAATGGTGCCTTCTTTCATATCAATGATGGCGCCAACAGTTCTAAGAAAGGTCTTCCCAAAGTAATAGGACAAGAAGCATTGTATTCAACATCCAAAACATAGAAATCAACGGGGACATAGGAATCGTTAACCATAATAAGAACATCATTAAGACTCCCCATGAGTTTCTTTTTAGCATTATCATCAAGTGGGACATTCAAATAACAATCTTCAAGAGGAGGCAAATCAAGCATATCATAAATCCTTCTAGGCATAATAGAAACACTACTATCAAGATCACACAAAGCTTTGAAATCAAAGTCATTCACTTTCATATTAATGATGGGTTCCCAACCATCCTCTTGTTTTATAGGAATAGAAGCTTTATGTTTCATCTTTTCTTCCTTAATCTTTATGAGAGCATCGGTAATGTGTTTTGTAAAGGCCATGTTCATAGCACTAGCATTAGGACTTTTAGCAAGCTTTTGTAGGAACTTAATAACTTCAGATATATTGCAAACATCAAGATCAAAATCAACTTTATCATCCAAAGTAGTAGAACTATTACTAGCCTCAACACTAGAGGTGGTGATAGTAGAAACACTAATGTTTCTAGCAATTTCATCTTCTCTTTCCCACTTAGCATGTAATTCAGCTAATAGTCTAACATTTTCATCAATTCTTACTTATATAGCATTAGTAGCCGCAAAGGGATTATCATGTTTCAGGTTTAGCAGCCATTTTATTCAAAGAAGATTGAGCTTCAACCAAAGATGCTATATTTCTTTCAGCATTAGAGAGTTTTTCCTCAATAGTTTTATTGAAAGCAGTTTGTTTACTAATAAACTCTTTAAGCATAACTTCAAGTTCAGAGGGAGCAGTCTTATTACTGTTGTAAGAATTTCCATAAGCATTACCATTGTTGGGAGGATATGGCTTAATTGTTGTTACCAAAATTGTTTCTATCAGCATTATTACCATAAGAATTGTTGCCAAAGTTGTTATTTCTTATGAAGTTCATATCAACTTGCTCTTCTTGAGCAACCAAAGAGGCTAAAGGAACATTATTTGGATCAATATGGGCTTTCCCATTAACAAGCATAGACATAATAATATCAATCTTATCACTCAAGGAGGAAGTTTCCTCAACAGAATTTACCTTCCTACCTTATGGAGCTCTCTCAGTATGCCATTCAGAATAATTAACCATCATATTGTCTAGAAGTTTTGTTGCAGCATCCAAAGTGATGGTCATAAAGGTACCTCCAGCAGCAGAATCCAATAGGTTTCTTGAAGAATAGTTCAATCCTGCATAAAAAGTTTGGATGATCATCCAAGTAGTCAGTCCATGAGTGGGACAATTCTTTACCAAAGATTTCATTCTTTCCCAAGCTTGAGCAACATGTTCATTATCAAGTTGTTTAAACTTCATTATTTCACTTCTCATGGATATAATCTTAGCAGGAGGATAGTATTTTCCAATAAAAGCATCTTTGCACTTAGTCCAAGAATCAATACAATTCTTAGTTAAGGAATTCAACCACTCTTTAGCTTTTCCTCTCAACGAGAAAGGAAACAATTTCAGCTTAATAATATCACCATCTATATCCCTATGCTTTTGCATCTCACAAAGTTCAACAAAGTTATTTAGATGGGAAGCAGCAGCTTCATTACCAATACCAGAAAATTGTTCTCTCGTAACAAGGTTGAGCAAAGCAGGTTTTATCTCAAAGAAAGTATTTTCAGCCACAGGTGGAGCAATAGGTGTGCTCATAAAATCATTGTTGTTGCTGCTAGTGAAGTCACACAACTTAGTGTTTTCAAGAGTAGCCATTTTTTTGGGTTTTCAAATAAGAAAGCAAACTAGTATAACTAATTTTTTGCGTTTTTGAAGAACAAAACGAGCAAACAAAGCAAAAAGAAACTAAGCAAAACAAAAACAACAAAGTAAAGAGATTGGTTATGAGGGACTCCCCTTGTGAAGATGTCCTTGACTCCTCGGCAACGGCGCCAGAAAAGATCTTGATGTGCTCATCGTTCGACGTAGAGCTTGTTGGGAACCCCAAGAGGAAGGTATGATGAGCACAGCAGCAAGTTTTCCCTCAGTTATGAAACCAAGGTTTAATCGAACCAGTAGGAGCAAGGAAACACCCCAAAGGTGTTACTAGCTGAGCTTTGGCAGGGCGCACTACCGGTGCTAGTAGCAACGTGGAGACCTACACAACACAACCACAGAACTTTGTCCCCAACTTGCGATGAGGTTGTCAATCTCACCGTGTTTTGCGGAAAACAAAGGATTAAACGTATCGAATGGAAAGAAGTAAAAGTTTGCAGAAAGTAAACACAAAGAAGTAAACAGTTGTAGATTGTATGTAAAGAGAAAGGACCGGGATCCATAGTTCACTAGAGGTGGCTCTCCTTAAATAGATAACATGCTGGGTGAACAAATTGCAGTGGGGCAATTGACAAACACCAAGAAAGCAATACATGCATATACTAATCATCTTGACTCCTTTGAGACTTGATTGGGCATTACAACATAATACATAAACCGCCATCCAACTGCATCTATGACTAATAATCCACCTTCAGGTTATCATTCGAACCCCCTCCAGTATTAAGTTGCAAGCAACAGATTATTGCTTTACGAACTGCGTATAAAGTAAACAATACGATTGTTCTATGAACAAAGGATTGTTGTTTTCTCCCTAGTAGCAACAGCACATCTAGTACCTTAGAGATTTCTGTCACTTCCCCAGATTACCAGAGGCATGAACCCACTATCGAGCATAAATACTAACTCTTGGAGTTGCTAGCATCTACTTGGCCAAGATAGCTACTAACAACAGAAAGCATGCAAGATCACAAATAACAAAGACATGATAGAATCAATAATCAATCTGAAATAGCATCTCAATATCCATCGGATCCCCACAAACACAACATGTATGAATTACAAATAGATGATCTTGATCATGAATGGAGCTCACAAGATCTAAACATGAAAGCACAAAGGAGGAGAACCAGCCATCTAGATACTACATGGATCCGTAGTCCAAGCATGAACTACTCACGCATCACACCGGAGGCTTGCATGGTGATGAAGAAGGCCTCCAGGGTGAATTCCCCTATCTGGCAGGGTGCCGAGAAGAGCTTCAGATCCCTCCCGATCTAGGGATGGAGATGACGGCGGCTACAGACTCTTTCGTGGATTTTTGATCGGGCACTTAGGGTTTTCGTCCCGAGGGCAATATATAGGCGGAAGGAGAGGCCGAAGGGGTGTCGGGAGTGGCCACACCACCCCCTGGCGCGTGCTAGGCCTGGCCGTGTGGCCAGGTGGTGTGGTGGCTCCCTGGCCCTTCTCCGTCTCGTATTCTGGCACTTGATCCCTTCCGGAAAAATAGGCACTTTGGCTTTTGTCCCGTCCAATCCGAGAATATTCATTTTCTGACTTTCCTGGAACCAAAAACAGCAGAAAACAGGCAGTTGGCACTGTGGCTCTTGTTAATAGGTTAGTCCAAGAAATCATATGAAAAGTACTCCAAAGTTGGAACAAAACACAAGAAAGTGGATAAAACCAAGCATGGAACATCAAAAATTATAGATACATTTGCAATGTATCACTCGGCAAGGCGCATACGCGCGGGGCGCGGCTGTTCTGAGGTGGTCCAGGGCTTGTCAGCGCTCAGGGAAGGGACAGAGAGGGGCGGCGCATTGGTGGCTACCTCCTAGACATGGCAGGAGAGAGCGGGGCGCTCCGGGCTGAGCGGTCCATGGTCGAGTGGCAAGGGGGTGCTCGGGGTGGCTCAGCACTGGCGCAAATAGTGAGGGAGAGTGGCTCTCTAGGCTGGTTGAGACTAGAGGGGACAAGGGGAGTAGAAAGGGGTCAAATGGGTAGACAAAGCATTGATCAAGAACAGTGATTGTTAGGCAGTTAATTCAGTGCTCACCAAGTGTTTGTTTAAATGGCTGAAAGAAACATATATTTGAAATTTTGGCTCAAATTTGGTGGGTGATCTACACTTATGCTTGGTGATCTATGCTTGCTTGGGTTTGTCAAGGGGAATTCATTTGGTGTGTTTCTGAAAAAGTGTGATCTTTACATATGCATTGGATTCAATTTTCAAATATCATTTAAATTGAGTGGATAAATGTTTTTGTAAGTTTGTAAAGTGGGCCTTGGTACATCTTTACTTGGTCTAGCAAGGGGTGAAAAGATCTAGAATTGTTTATGTTAGGAATTGACTTCTAGGAACACCTAAAGTGGCCTAGTGGATTAAAATTGTCAAAATGACCATTTGTCTTATTTAATCTTATTTGATTTATTTTTCTTTGGATTTTGTTTGTAAATGGTCTAGATGATGTGGCATTCACCTTTAAACCATTTCACAACATTTAGAACAAACAAACATGGCATTTTCAATCAAATCTACACTAATGTAAACATAGATGCATCCATATGCCTTTTCTTTAATAAAAGTTTTTTATTAACTCTAAATTGGGTGATTAGGAACTTGATAACCTTGATTAAAGTTTTGGATTGTTACAAAATCACTGGCCACATCTCTGTTGTGGTAAGACATCTTATCCTCAGAGGAGGCGTATCCCACCTCTAATATGCCGATGACACGATGATCATGATTCAATGGTCGGAACTGGACATCATCAATCTGAAATTCCTGCTCCTTTGCTTTGAGTCGATGCCGGGCCTAAATATTCACTCTGATAAGAGCGAGGTTATGATCTTTGGCTTTTCGAATGAGGAGAGACAGCGGATCGCTAACAACCTGAACTGTAAACTGGCGGTTTTCCTTATCACATACCTAGGGATGCCGATACGGGATAGTAGAGTTATGATTAAGGCTCTTGCTCCCTTGGCCACTAGGGTTCGGTCCAAAGCTGAACCTTCCCTAGCGAGACTCAGGACCAAGGGTAGCAAGATGATCCTGGTCAACTCTTGCCTATCCAACCTGCCCATATACCAGATAGGGTCGTAGCTGCTACCCAAAGGGACACATGCAGACTTTGCGAAAGAGTTTTTGCGGTTCTTTGGGTAGCCAGGGACAACCACCAAAAATACCATATGGTGAAATCGACAGATATCTGTGTCGCCAAGATCCTTGGGGCATAGAGATTCTAGACTCGCGCCGTTTCAACGTGGCTCTGATGCTGAAATGGGTCTAGTGTTTCCTCAAGGATGATGGAGGATTATGGCTTCAACTCATCAAAGCCCAATACCTGCGGGGCCGCCCTCTTCTGGCATGTGAGCGCTGGGATGGCTCGTTGTTTTGGAGAGCCATCCAGGACATCAAAGCATAACATTCGGCTATGTGCCTCTTTCTCCATTAGCAATGAGAGGTGCTTTTTTGGCTCGACCCGTGGCTTTCAGACTCTCCCATGTGATCTACGTTCCCTGCCCTCTTTGCCATTTGCGCGATCCTGATGATGTTGGTGACTGAGGCGGCTCAAGAGGGACTCTGGAACATCTTGTTCCGGAGAATCTTTAGCGCCGACAAGGCCATGGACTTCGACAGTATGCAGGATTCCCTGTCCGGATCCGTCCCGGAGGTGGGAGATTCCGTAACCTAGCGGTCCTCCACCTCAGGTAGTTTTTCTGTGAGCTCGGCCTACGGATCCTCTTCCAGGGTCCGTAACTAGAGTGGACAACCCAACTCTAGAATTTTTGTGTGGAAGCTTCTCAGGGACCGTCTACCCTCTGGGGTGGAGGTGTCCAAACGCAATGGCTTAGGCAATGGACTGTCTCCATTATGTGGGGCGCTGGAAACATACATCCACATAAAGTTAATGTGTCCTGGCACTCAGTTTCTATGGAGCTTCGTCTGTCAGGCTCTAGGGCTGCCTGGCAGGTCTTAAGGCCTCCGGGAGTTCCTTGAACCAGAGGCAAATTGTATCGGAGGGATGCGCCACCTCTTCTGGCTAGTGTTTGCGGCTTTAACCTGGACCATGTGAAATATACGCAACAAGATTGTGATTGAGCAGATTTTTCCGAGACGTCCTTCTGACTCCGTTTTGTTTCCTTTATTGTCTTTCTTCAACAGTGGTACCTGCTCTCTAACCAGCGGGATCGGGAGCACGTGGACAACACCCTTCGGAATCTAAAAGTGACGACGCATCGCTTCTCGGCACCTGACCCCTCTTGAGCGACCCATGAGAGTTGTCTGGCGCATGTCTCGTTCCTTTATTTTTTTTCTTTCTTCTTCTGGGTCGTGTTGTGCTGAGACCCGAGCAGACCGTCTTTTTTTTTTCTTCAGCGTCTGATCTGTGTGTGGAACTTGTTGTACTTGAATGTTTTTTTATTTATAAAGCTGGAAGAAAGCATGTTTCGTGAATGACCAAATTGTACTGCTATGTGAAATTAATGATAATGCACATTACAAATCTGCAAACTGTAAACAACTCCTCCCCGTACAAGCCGATCAAACACCAAACTAGCTAGTGATGCTTTTCAGGTCCACTCGGTCGCACAGAAAAAGGTAGTACAAATCTAGCTTAGACGACTTGGGTACAACACCAAACCGCAACTAAACTAAGGCTTCTCTCTCCGGTCGGTTTGATCGTACGGTTTCCCAGTGCGCACCGAACTCCCTTCTCGATCTACAAGCCGCTGCTGTATCTAAAGCCAAAGCACCAACAAAATCCGGGGCCTTTGTTTTATGCAACCCACGAAGGAAGGAGACGACCGAGCCATGGTAAAGTTAATTTGCGAGCGGCCACGAGCCTTTGTTGTTGCATGCGAGCAATTGTCCACACTGTTCCGAGTCAAAACACACCGAGACGCCTCGGAATTCCCAAACAAATCGCAGGTTCTAGCCACTCGCTTTAGCTGCTCTTCCTCCCCGGGACCTTTGTATAATCTGCTGCTGACAGCACAAAATCCTACCTGAAAACGCCCTGCATGCATCGATCGCTCCTCCCGCACGAACTAAACTAAACTAGTGTTACACAGTGTCCTGGATGTGCCCACAAAGTAAGTACAGTAGTATCCATCTTCTCTGTCCAGTGCCCACAAGCTCACACGAGTGCATCGTTCTATCGTGCTGCTGCTGTCATTAGTGCCAGGTCTCTCCGGCCGATCTCTGTGCGCTTGCATCGATCACGGGCACACTACACGGCCGAGAGTAAACAAATCAACGTGCCGTTTTGCGCAACTTCTCGGGCCCTGATCTACCGTACGAACAAACACGCAGTTCCTGGTTACATCTACTCCTACTACTAGTACACAGACACTATGTAAACTTTGCGGTCAAAGCAAAGCACGAGGTCCGACACGCGCCCGCACGCTCGCACGGCTCCGCTAGCTCGGTATTCGCTCATTTTATGTTCAACATCTGTTGGTGTTGGCTACCACTAGCACACCACACCACCCCGGCCGGCTCCAGTATATTGTGATGCGGAGCGATGGCCCTCTACCAAAGTGGTGGTACACTTGGCATTGTTGGGAGTGGGGGAGGAAGGACGCCGGACCCATGCATGTAGCAGAGGCTTGCCGTGCGCCTCAAAGGGCCCGACACATGAAATATAGCACAAGTACACTTGACCACAGCAGGTACATCGTCGCCTCATTTTTCTGTGGGACTCTCTGTAAAGGAGGATTCAATTCATATATTGAGAAAATACGCGTCCATATTCATCGGATGGGTTTGGCTACGGGGCTGCTGATGCTATTGGCCGGTTAATGGAATAATTCTTGTTTTTCATGGCCTATGCGGCAGATAAATGCGCTTCGATATGTGTGAACAGTAGTACTATTCCAGCATATCTATGTTAGGAGCCGTCAAAACGTAACTCAATTCTGATTTATTTTTTTATGTTCAATTCATCAGCTATATCTGCTTAGTATATACTAGTACCTCTATTTCTAAATTTCAGATGATTTTATAGGCTAAAATAGCCTACCAGAACTTTTTAGAACAGAGGTACTCCCTCCGATCCAAATTAATTGACTTAGATTTGTCTAGATTCGGATGTATCTAGACATATTTTAGTATTAGATACACCCGAATTTAGATAAACTCAAGTCAATTAATTTGGATCGGAGGGAGTAATATAATTGAAGTTCTCTTCACTCTCAACGGAATCTCAACACGGAGACCTCACGCCAAGTTTGACATGAGAAATCTTATACGACTTAGATTTAGTAAAAAATCTTAAATTCAACTCTCAAATGTACCTTGGAAAGGTTTTTGGAAGCCTTGTAAAACTGGATGCCTCAACAACCCGTCCAATGACGAGCCGGGAGAACAAAACGGCCTAGCAGACTCTCTACAGCCAGTGCATGCACTCTAGAAGCCGTCGCCTCCATATGTTGTTGACCCAACTTCAGAACAAGGATCAAGATATAGACCTTGCAAGGGCTACTGTCGGCTCCACCATGGCACCAAACATCACCACCGTCCCAAGCACGTCCAACATTAGGTGTTCGCCGCTGAGACCCTACTGCACCACGCCATCGAGACCCGCCGGCATCGATGTGTTTGATGCCGTGTGCACCACCTCCTCGATCAGCACCATCAGACACGGGTCCCATAAGTGATGAGTGTATTTTGCATCATGTTTTACCTTATGTTTCTTGCATTAGCAGTGACATGATTTGGTATTTTACCGCTCAAAGAGCATGTATGCCCCATGTGTGGCTTTTGTAATTATTGAAATCTCTATGGGATAATGTTTGCATTGAGTTATATTTGTAGGAATTGTCCATAGGCATTGCTTGAACCGTGTGTTGGCTTCACAGTTCAAAGAAGAAGAAAGCAAAGAAGATCAAGCGTTGACCAAGGTTATGTTCAAGAGAAGACCCAAAGAATGTTCATGTGAGAGTTGAGCCTTTTGGAATCATGTCTTTAAGAAGAAGATAATGTGAGCATTAATGCATTATTTCAAGGCATTATATTGAAGAGAGTATAAGTTATAAGGTTTATCAAGACAAAGTGCAAATAGTGGATAAAGTGGATCAACACACACGACTTCCTTCTCCCCCTCAAGAGCGTGGAGCGTGCCAGCTACCCTCGCCAGAGCTGATGATAGGACTGATGGTGCTTGTTTGGTAATGCACTCTAACTAGGTGGGGTTCCCCAGGTCGGTGTTGGACATGTTGGACGTTTTCTCAGTTCACCTGTCTCCCGTGGATGGTGATTTGGACCAGCAGCATGGTCCAAAGGCCATGGTTCTCTAGACTACTCCCGTGGGGATACAAAGCACTACAACATTATGTGGAGCCTGTAAGAAGCCCATCAACTCCATCCTGAATAGTCTGGTAGCCAATCTCTGCCGGAACAAGACAAAGTACACATGGCTGTGAGGAGGAGTGGACGGATCTGTGGATGGTTTCCTCCCGGCACCCCGATCCGCCAGCAGTAGCGTACCCTCATCACTAGGATGGGGATCTATAGGGACGTCGAGGTGATGGTGAAGAGGCGTTGGATGTCTACCAGGACCTGTTCACGAGACCCCTACTCCAGTAGCACATAGGCGTGGTCCTTCGTCTGTTCGGCTGGATGTACGAGGCCTTACCTGTGTGTGATGGCGCACCGATGGAGTGTCTAGTCTGATTGGTGTTATTTTCTAGTTCCAATCCTTTCCCCATCTGATATCTACTATAATAATGGATGATCCCAAAATTTTCCATTGGTATTTGGAATGCACATGGCTTAAACTCCCTAGCTCGTTGTCTAGCGATATCGCGAGTTTTGTCGCCAGCAAGCCAGTGGTGGTATGCTTATAGGAGACCAATATGGCGGTCATCACTGATCGCGTGGTGAGGGAGAGCCTCGGACCCTATTGACCTGGCAATCTAACCTGGTATGCGTCACCCACCCTCACTTCTCTAACAATGCGATCACATCTCATATATCGACAGGTGTGGATCATAGATGGTGGTTCACATGAGTTGAGGATAAGAGAGCCTTCCTCCAGGAGATGCAGCATATTCGGAACCTACACGTTGGTTTGTGGATCGTTGTCGGTGCTTTTAACCTCATCATCAACCCGGAGGATAAGAACTAGGGGACCCTTCACCTCAGGCGAACACTTGCAGTTCTAGAGCTCAAGGACATGTACCTCAACAAACGGATATTCACCTGGAAGAGTGAGCAGGAGCAACCCACCTTGTAGAAACTAGACATGGTCTTCGCAATGGTGAATTCAGAAGCATGCTATCGGATGCCTTCCTTTTAGTTTTGTTGGCAGGCCCCTCGGGTCACTGCCTCTGCTGTTATGCGTATCACCGGACTTCCAACGAGGGCGTAGATTCCAGTTCCAGTCCTGCTGGCCCAAAGTCGAGGCTTCATGGAAGTAGTACAAGAAGCGTGGAGTATTCAGCAGTGAGAGCCAATCCCTTCAAGAGGCTTGATGCAAAACTAAGAGTCATGGCCAAGAGGCTATCTTGCTGGAGCTCCAAGTTCATCGGAAGCATCAAAATGTAGATCCTCTTAACTAAAGAGCAGATCCTTCGCTTCGATGTGGCCATTGAGAGTCGATAACTCTCACCCGAGGAGCATGGTCTGCGGCACCTACTCAAGAAGAAGCCCTTAGGACTGGACTCCCTTCAGAGGACTCTAGCGCGATAGAAATCGAGGATCCTTTAGCTTCTGGAGGGGGATGCGTGCACGTGTTTTTTCCACACGCATGCTGGCCACCAAAGTCGGAAGAATTTAATTAGCCACCTTATAGTGAATAATGTTTGGATCTCAGATCATGTGGACAAGGCTAAACTTGTGGATAGGTTCTTTGAGGACTTGATGGGAGTGATAGGATACCTAACTTCCTTGCTTGATATGGACTACCTGGGGATGCAGTCGATGGACCTCTAGCACATTGACGAAATTTTCACAGAGGAAGTGAAGGAGATATGCCCTAGAGGCAAATAATAAAGTGTATTGTTTGATATCTATCTTATATATTCATAATACGTTTCATACTGTGCTATAACTATGTTTATACGAAATGTTAATACACGTGTGGTATGTAAACAAACAGTGTCTCTAGTTGCCTGATACGTTGCAAACGTATCCATAATTTTTTATGTTCCATGCTTGGTTTTATCTACTTTCTTATGTTTTGTCCACACTTTGGAATACTTTTCATGTGATTTCTTAGACTAACCTATTAATAAGAGCCACAGTGCCAGCTGCCTGTTTTCTGCTGTTTTTGGTTCTAGGAAAGTTAGAAAATGAATATTCTCGGATTGGATGGGACAAAAGCCAAAATCAGTTTTTCACCGAGGGACACCTTGAGCCAGAATACGAGACGGAGAGGGGCTGGGGCCCGGCTGAAGGAAATATGCCCCGAGAGGCAATAATAAAGTTGTTATTATATATTCCTTATACATGATAGATGTTTATTTTACATGCTAGAAATGTATTGATTCGGAAACATCAATACATGTGTGTTTAATAAACAAAAAGGGTTCCTAGTCATGCCTCTCTTATAGACTAGCTTGTTGATTAACAGGATGATCAAGGTTTCCTGATCATGGACATTGGATGTTGTTAATAACAAGGTCACACCATTGGTGGAATGATGTGATAAACATTCATCTGAAGTATAGCATTACGATCAAGTCATTATGTTTATATTGCTATAACATCATACGAAGTAATCTTTATCCTTAGACCATGAGATCATGTTAATTGCTAACACCGGAAGAGTACCTTGATAACATCAAACGTCACACCGTAACAGGGTGACTATAAAGATGGGTTCAGTACTACGAAGGTATTATGTTGAGGCTCATGGATCAAGAGTGGAATTTGTCAATCCAGATGACGGATAGATATACTCTAGGCCCTCTCGGTGATATCACATTAGGATAGCTTGCAAGCAAGTGATGTGATCACTAGAATGTTAGATCACGGGAACGAGAAAAGAGTGCATGTCGGTAACGAGATCAAACTAGGTATGGAGATACCGATGATCGAATCTCGAACATGTAATATATCGAGAGACAAAGGGATTTAGTTACAAGCGTTAAAGGTTCTCACGATCACAGGAGTCATCGTTGAATGTGTAGGAGTCAGTATGGATCTCCAGGTCCCGCTGCTGATTATTGATCGGAGAAGGGTCTCGATCATGTCTGCATTATTCGCGAACCGTATGGTGGCACACTTAAGAGTTATCGGACACCATTTTGGAGCACATATGTTTCAGACGAAAGAATTGCAAAGTGCAGGAATTATTTCAATAGAAACCAGAAATTGTTTCGGGTGAAATTGCAGAAGGTGGTTCTGCATGTGATATTGAAATATTGCAAGGGGCTATATGTGAATGTTTGTTAATTAAAGTAATTAACAAAATTCTGAATAAATTTAATAAAAAGAGTTTTATTAAATGAGAGAGCATTAAATTTGGAGAAATTTAATGCATTTAAAGTGGAGACTTTAAAAGGGAATGTGAAGAGGCATTTTAATGTGGAGGGGTTACCACCACATGAATGGGGGAGGTGAGGGGTCACCCCCCCATGCGCCGGCCATGGAGAGAGGGGGCACCCCCCTCCTCCTATAAAAGGCCACCCATTCACTCCTTCGTCCTCACACCTCCTTGTGAAGGATCTCTCTCCCCCTCTAGAATTATTCCCCCATGGTCTCGGATTAGCGAGATACATGTTCCCGGTGGCATTTCTTCTGGAAGGAGTTGCTGCTTCCGCTGGATCGCTAGAGCGAGGAGTTGGAGGTTGTCCGGTGGCTTGAACGTGTGTGCGAGTGCGGATGCGCTGTTGAGTTGCGGCGCTCGGACTTCCTCACGATCTTGAGATCGGCAAGTGTACGACTACATCAACCACGAGTTCCTACTCGTTAACAAAGCTCGTTGTCTATGAGGGTAAGTTCTCGTTGGATGTATGTCCACCCGTTGCTTTGAACCTAGTAGATAGATCTTGGCGTGTAGTTCACACCGTAGGAATTTTTTTGTTTTCTATGTTGCGGACCCAACAGTGGTATCAGAGCCTGATCTATGAGTAGGTCCTTAGCACGGGCAGTACACATATGGTTGATATGTGGGCGATGATGATCATGTTATTGCATCTTCTATATATTTTGGATATTGGTGGCATAGTGGGATGAAGCGGCCCAGACCAACCTTACATGTCATCGTACATGGGACCGGTTCCACGACTGACATGCAACTTGTTTTGCATAAGTGGCTGGCGGGTGTCTGTCTCTCCTACTATAGTCAATATCTGATTTACAACGAGTTGCTAGTAACTTAGTTATCCTTGTTGTGGTTCATGTTCGTAGGTAAGAACGGTTCTATCTCCGAAAGCCTTAAGCCACGTAAAACTTGCAATTGATAAATTAGAGGCGTCTAGTTTAGATCGTTGCTGGGCTAGTGTGTTGATATGGTATTATTGTAAGTAGATGTATGGTGGATACTCTTACAACACACTCAACGTGTAAGTTCCATAGACCTTGGCCTTACACACAAAGGAATAATAGAGATCATACCACGATGCAAGTGATAGAGATCAACTGCATGGACCATATCATCTCACTTTACACATTAGATGTTAGCATCTTATACTACTAGTTTGGCGTGTTTGATAGCATTATAAGATGATCCCTCTTTTAGATATCAAGATAAAAATGTGTTCTTCCTTGAGTATGCACCATTCTATGGATCGTGTTTCGAGACATCACGTGATGATCGGATATACTCGAATCTACGCTTTCATAGGAACGGGTGTAAGACAGTTTTACACACGCGAATACTAAGGTTCTTACTTAGCGATCCTAGCATGTACAGACATGGCCTCGGAACACGGACCGAAAGGTTAAGCATGAGTCATATGGTTGATATGATGCCCATATAGATGCTCGCCTTTGAAGTTATATCAACTCACGTGATGATCGGACTTGGTATAGTGGATTTGGTTCATGTAATCACCAAAAGGACACGAGGAACGTCGTTTTTGAGTGGGAGTTCATTAGTAATTTGGATTAGTTGAACTCAATCTATCATAAACTTAGTCTAAATAAACTTTACAAATTCTGTTGTAGATGGCACCACCTGCTTTTAATTTCAATGTGTTCATGGAGAAAGAGAAACTTGCTGTGAATGGTAGCAACTTCACCAACTGGGCTATGAATTTGAGTATTCTCCTCACTGCTGCACAAAAGCAATATGTGCTAGATGCGCCGCTAGGCCCTCCACCAGCTCCTGATGCCCCTGACGAGGAAAAGAATGTCTATGTGACTCGTCAGGAGGACCACAACTTAGTTCATTGCGGCATACTGTATGGGCTAGATCCAGAACTTCGAAAGCGTTTCGAAAATGGCAATGCCTTTGATACCATGGGAGAATTGAAAATGATTTTCGATACCCATGCTGCCGTAGAGAGTTATAATGCTACAGAAAAGTTCTTTAGCTGCATGATGGAGGAAAACAGCTCCGTTAGTGAGCACGTACTCAAAATGTCTGGGTACGCCGATAAGCTTGTGTCCTTCGGAATAACGATTCCCATTGACTTAGGCATACATCGTGTTCTCCAATCTCTGCCACCTAGATACAAGAGCTTCGTGATGAACTATAATATGCAGGGCATGAAGAAGTCTCTTCCCGAGCTTCTGTCAATGCTTAAGACTACAGAAGTGGAGATTAGGAAAGAACATCAAGTGTTGATGATCAATAGGACCACCGGTTTCAAGAAGGACAAGAAAGGCAAGCACAAGGGAAAGAAGGATGGAAAGTCTGTTGCCATGCCTAAAAAGAAACCCCGGGCTGGCCCTAAGTCTGACACCGAGTGCTACTATTGCAAGGGGACTGGCCATTAGAAGCGCAACTGCCCCAAGTATTTGGCGGATAAGAAGTCCAGCAAGGCAAACAAAGGTATATGTGATATACATGTTATTGATATGTACTTGACTAGTACTCGCAGTAGCACCTGGGTATTTGATACCGGATCGGTTGCTAATATATGTAACTCGGTTCAGGGGATACGGATCAAGCGACAACTAGCAAGGGATGAGGTCAGGATGCGGGTCGGCAATGGATCAAGAGTTGATGTGATCGCCGTCGGGACGCTGCCTCTCCATTTTCCATTCGGATTAGTTATAAACCTAAATAATTTTTATTTGGTGCATGCACTAAGCATGAACATTGTATCTGGATCGTGTTTGATGCAAAGTGGTCATTCCTTTAAATCTGAGAACAATGGTTGTTCGATTTATAAGAATGATATCTTTTATGGTCATGCACCTATGTTGAATGATTTATTTCTATTGGATCTCGATAGTAATATTACGCACATTCATAATGTTAATGCTAAAAAGATTAAACTTGATGATGATATGTCTACATATATGTGGCACTGCCGTCTAGGTCATATTGGCGTTAAACGCATGAAGAAACTCCATTCTGATGGACTTTTGGAATCACTTGATTTTGAATCATTTGATACATGTGAGTCATGCCTTATGGGCAAGATGACTAGAACGCCGTTTCCGGTTCAATGGAACGGGCGAAAAATCTGTTGGAGATCATACATACTGATGTGTGTGGACCAATGAGTGTGTCGGCGCGAGGTGGATATCATTATTTTGTTACTTTCACGGATGATTTGAGTAGATATGGGTATATCTATTTGATGAAACACAAGTCTGAAAATTTTGAAAAGTTCAAGGAATTTCAGAATGAAGTGGAAAATCATCGTAATAGAAAGATCAAATTTCTACGGTCTGACCATGAAGGAGAGTATCTAAGTTACGAGTTTAGCACACACATGAGAGAGTGTGGAATATTTTCACAACTCACGCCTGCCGGAACACCACAACGTAATGGTGTGTCAGAACGTCGTAATCGTACCTTATTGGATATGGTTTGATCTATGATGTCTCGGACTGACTTACCTCTGTCATTTTGGGGTTCTGCACTAGAAACAGCTGTATTCACTTTAAATCGGGCACCATCTAAATCCGTTGAAACGACACCGTATGAATTATGGTTTGGAAACAAACCTAAGCTGTCATTTCTTAAGGTTTGGGGATGCGATGTTTATGTGAAGAAACTTCAACCGGATAAACTCGAACCTAAAGCGGAAAAATGCGTCTTCATAGGATACCCTAAGGAAACAATTGGGTATACCTTCTATCACAGATCCGAGGGCAAGGTTTTTGTTGCCAAGAATGGATCCTTTCTTGAGAAGGAGTTTCTCGCGAAAGGTGTGAGTAGTCGGAAGGTAGAACTCGAAGAGGTTATTGAACCTTCTCTTCATGGAATGGCGAGTGGCGCAGCACCGGAAGTTGTTTCGGAGTTGACTTCACCTAATGAAGAGAGAGATGATGATAATGATCATGAAAGTCCGAAAGAGGACACTATCGAACCTCGCAGGTCAAGCAGGACACGTGCAGCTCCTGAACTGAACGGCGATCCTGTTGTGAATTTCATGGTTGATGAAATGGATGACCCTGCGACGTATGAAGAAGCGATGATGAGCCTGGATTCCAACAAATGGCTAGAAGCCATGAAATCCGAGATGGAATCCATGTACGAGAACCAAGTTTGGAACTTGGTGGACTTACCTCACGACCGAAAGGCCGTTGAGAATAAATGGATTTTCGAAAGGAAAACTGATGCTGATGGTAATATGACCATCTATAAGGCTCGACTTGTCGCAAACGGGTTTCGACAAATTCAAGGAGTTGACTATGATAAGACATTCTCTCCCATAGCGATGCTTAAATCGGTTAGGATTATGTTAGCAATTGCTGCATATTTCGATTATGAAATATGGCAGATGGATGTCAAAACTGCGTTCCTCAATGGTAAGATTAAAGAAGAGTTGTATATGATACAACCTAAGGGTTTTGTCGATCCTAAGGATGCTAATAAGGTGTGCAAACTTCAGCGATCCATCTATGGACTGAAGCAAGCATCACGAAGTTGGAATCTCCGCTTTGATGAGGTGATCAAAGAGTTTGGATTTGTCCAAACTTATGGAGAGGCTTGTATTTACAAGAAAGTGAGTGGGAGCAATGTGTCATTTCTGATATTATATGTGGATGACATATTATTGATTGGAAATGATATAGATCTTTTAAAAGTGTTAAAAGTTATCTAAACAGCAAATTTTCGATGAAAGACCTTGGCGAAGCGTCATATATATTAGGCATTAAAATCTATAGAGATAGATCAAGGTGCCTAATTGGGCTATCGCAGAGTACATACCTTGATAGGATATTAAAGAAGTTTAATATGGACGAAAGTAAGAAGGGGTTCTTACCTATGTTGCAAGGCAAGACATTGAGTAAGACTCAAAGTCCGGCTACGGCGGAAGAAAGAGAGATGATGGATAAGATCCCCTATGCCTTGGCCATAGGCTCTATTATGTATGCCATGCTATGTACAAGACCAGATGTGGCACATGCTATTAGTTTGACTAGTAGGTACCAATCTGATCCAGGTTCGGAACACTGGATAGCGGTAAAGAACATCCTCAAGTACTTGAGAAGAACTAAAGATATGTTTCTCATATACGAAGGTGAAGAAGAGCTAGTCGCTAAGTGTTATGTCGATGCTAGCTTTGACACCGATCCACTAAGTCTCAATCCGGATACGTATTTCACTTGAACAGAGCAGCAGTTAGTTGGAGGAGTTCCAAACAACCTGTGGTGGCTGGATCAACAACGGAGGTGGAATATGTTGCTGCTTTAGAAGCGGCGCAGGAGGCAGTTTGGATGAAAGAGTTCATTATAGAACTGGGTGTGGTTCCCAGTGCGTTGGACCCGATGGTGATCTATTGTGACAACAATGGAGCCATAGCCAATGCAAAGGAACCAAGGTCTCACAAGAATTCCAAACATATTAAGCGCCGGTTTCACTCCATCCGCGAGCATGTCAAGGATGGAGATATAAAGATTTGTAAAGTACACACAGACCTAAATGTAGCAGATCCGTTGACTAAAGTTCTCCCTAGGGCAAAACATGATCAACACCAGAACTCCATGGGTGTTAGATTTATCACTATGTGAACTAGATTATTGTCTCTAGTGCAAGTGGGAGACTGAAGGAAATATGCCCTGAGAGGCAATAATAAAGTTGTTATTATATATTCCTTATACATGATAGATGTTTATTTTACATGCTAGAAATGTATTGATTCGAAAACATCAATACATGTGTGTTTAATAAACAAAAAGGGTTCCTAGTCATGCCTCTCTTATAGACTAGCTTGTTGATTAACAGGATGATCAAGGTTTCCTGATCATGGACATTGGATGTTGTTAATAACAAGGTCACACCATTGGTGGAATGATGTGATGAACATTCATCCGAAGTATAGCATTACGATCAAGTCATTATGTTTATATTGCTATAACATCATACGAAGTAATCTTTATCCTTAGACCATGAGATCATGTTAATTGCTAACACCGGAAGAGTATCTTGATAACATCAAACGTCACACCGTAACAGGTTGACTATAAAGATGGGTTTAGTACTACGAAGGTGTTATGTTGAGGCTCATGGATCAAGAGTGGAATTTGTCAATCCAGATGACGGATAGATATACTCTGGGCCCTCTCGGTGATATCACATTAGGATAGCTTGCAAGCAAGTGATGTGATCACTAGAATGTTATATCACGGGAACGAGAAAAGAGTGCATGTCGGTAACGAGATCAAACTAGGTATGGAGATACCGATGATCGAATCTCGGACATGTAATATATCGAGAGACAAAGGGATTTAGTTACAAGCGTTAAAGGTTCTCACGATCACAGGAGTCATCGTTGAATGTGTAGGAGTCAGTACGGATCTCCAGGTCCCGCTGCTGATTATTGATCGGAGAAGGGCCTCGATCATGTCTGCATTATTCGCGAACCGTAGGGTGGCACACTTAAGAATTACCGGACACCATTTTGGAGCACATATGTTTCAGACGAAAGAATTGCAAAGCGCAGGAATTATTTCAATAGAAACCGGAAATTGTTTCGGGTGAAATTGTAGAAGGTGGTTCTACATGTGATATTGAAATATTGCAAGGGGCTATATGTGAATGTTTGTTAATTAAAGTAATTAACAAAATTCTGAATAAATTTAATAAAAAGAGTTTTATTAAATGAGAGAGCATTAAATTTGGAGAAATTTAATGCATTTAAAGTGGAGACTTTAAAAGGGAATGTGAAGAGGCATTTTAATGTGGAGGGGTTACCACCACATGAATGGGGGAGGTGAGGGGTCACCCCCCATGCGCCGGCCATGGAGAGAGGGGGCACCCCCCCTCCTCCTATAAAAGGCCACCCATTCACTCCTTCATCCTCACACCTCCTTGTGAAGGATCTCTCTCCCCCTCTAGAATTATTCCCCCATGGTCTCGGATTAGCGAGATACATGTTCCTAGTGGCATTTCGTCTGGAAGGAGTTGCTACTTCCGCTGGATCGCTGGAGCGAGGAGGTGGAGGTTGTCCGGTGGCTTGAACGTGTGTGCGAGTGCGGATGCGCTACTGAGTTGCGGCGCTCGGACTTCCACACGATCTTGAGATCGACAAGTGTACGACTACATCAACCACGAGTTCCTACTCGTTAACAAATCTCGTTGTCTACAAGGGTAACTTCTCGTTGGATGTATGTCCACCCGTTGCTTTGTACCTAGTAGATAGAAGTTGGCGTGTAGTTCACACCATAGGAATTTTTTTGTTTTCTATGTTGCGGACCCAACACCGGCCACACCACCTGGCCGCGGGCCAAGCCTGGCCCGCGCCAGGGGGTGGTCTGGCCGCCCCAGGCACCCCCTCGGCCTCTCCTTCCGCCTATATATTGCCTCTGATACGGAAACCCTAAGTACCCGATCAAAATTCCACGAAAGAGTCTATAGCCGCCATCATCTCCGTCCCTAGATCGGGAGAGATCTGAAGCTCTTCCTGGCACCCTGCCGGAGAGGGGAATTCACCCTGAAGGCCTTCTTCATCACCATGCAAGCCTCCGGTGTGATGCGTGAGTAGTTCATCTCTGGGCTACGGGTCCATGTAGTAGCTAGATGGCTGGTTCTCCTCCTTTGAGCTATCATGTTTAGATCTTGTGAGCTCCATTCATGATCAAGATCATCTATTTGTAATTCTGCATGTTGTGTTTGCGGGGATCCGATGGATATTGAGATGTTATTTCAGATTGATTATTGATTATATCATGTTTTTGTTATTTGTGATCTTGCATGCTTTCCATTGTTAGTAGCTATCTTGGCCAAGTAGATGCTAGCAACTCCAAGAGTTAGTATTTATGCTCGATAGTGGGTTCATGCCTCTGGTAATCTGGGGAAGTGACAGAAATCTCTAAGGTACTACATGTGTTGTTGCTACTAGGGAGGAAACAACAATCCTTTGTTCATAGAACAATCGTATTGTTTACTTTACACGCAATTCGTAATGCAATTATCCATTGCTTGCAACTTAATACTGGAGGAGGTTCGGATGATAACCTGAAGGTGGATTATTAATCATAGGTGCAGTTGGATTACAGTCTATGTATAATGTTGTAATGCCCAATCAAATCTCAAAGGAGTCAAGATGAGTAGTATATGCTTGTATGCTTTCTCGATGTTTGTCAATTGCCCTGCTGTAATTTGTTCACCCAACATGTTATCTATCTTAAGGAGAGCCACCTCTAGTGAACTATGGACCTCGGTCCTTTCTTTTACTATCAATCAACTGTTTACTGTTTTGTGTTTACTTTCTGCAAACTATTACTTTCTTCCACTCGATACGTTTAATCCTTTGTTTTCAGCAAACCGATGAGATTGACAACCTCATCGCAAGTTGGGGACAAAGTTATGTGGTTGTGTTGTGCAGGTCTCCACGTTGCTGCTAGCACCGGTAGTGCGCCTTGCCAAAGTTCAGCTAGCTATACCTTTGGAGTGTTTCCTTGCTCCTACTGGATTGATAACCTTGGTTTCGTAACTGAGGGAAAACTTACTGCTGTGCTCATCATACCTTCCTCTTGGGGTTCCCCAACGAGCTTGTTAATACACGAGTCAACATTGCCTCTAGTGAACTAGCTCATTGGTCATGAGGATGATCTAGGGTTTCGAGATCATGGGCATTTATGCCAATTGACAATGAGATCATGTCATTAGTTGCATGATGTGATAGACAAAGATCCGATAATTGTATCTTAATGAGATCTAGTTACAAAGTTCACCATTAAAGATAAACATATAAAACCTTGCAACATGATCCTTAGACTGTGAGATAATGCAAATCACCGTTCTAGATGGAGCTTAGATGGCATCAAGCATAATATCATGATAGGGTGATCAAAAAGGTGTTAGTCGAGTTTTCCAAAGGGACGTGTAGAGGAGTACATATCAAGACCAGGATTTGCCAATCCATGTAACAAATAGATACATGTGGCCATCTCGGTGAAGTTGCATTAACGAAGCTTGCAAGCATGTGACTTGGTCACGGAATGCACCGACATGGGAATGAGTAAACAAGTTCATCGGTAACAAGACCGA
Source organism: Avena sativa (assembly GCA_916181665.1). Taxonomy (NCBI): domain Eukaryota; kingdom Viridiplantae; phylum Streptophyta; class Magnoliopsida; order Poales; family Poaceae; genus Avena; species Avena sativa. Next base: position 415,252,095 of record OV702296.1, read on the forward strand.
ACGAAGGTATGGAGATACCATAGATCAAGTCTCGGATGAACTAGGTATCAAGTGGCAAAAGGAATGGGAAACGACGTTAACGGTTCGAGCGATAAGATTCATGAAATGCACGGGGATCAACATGGGCATCCACGTCCCTCTGATGATCATTAATATGAGAGAGGTCTCAATCATGTCTGGAGTGTTTCCGAACCGAAGGATGTCACGCTTAAGGGTGGGGACGCTTAGGGATAGATGCGGTATCGTAGGAGAAATAGAGAGAGAGAGATCGGAATAATTTCAGGTAAAATCTGATGTTGATCGAAGGGGTCCGTAAGGAGTTCCGAAATAAAGAAATATAATAATATGTGTATTTTATATTAATTGGTGAATTAATATTAAATATATATTTTTATTTTATTTTTATAGGCAGACCATTGCTAATGGGCCTCACCCGGAGGGGAGGCCCAAAGGGGCAAGGCGCTTATGGAGGAGGGCCAGCCGGCCAAGGGTTGGTGGGCAACCCAAGTGGGGCCCACCTAGGGTCGGCGGCTCCCCCTTGGTGGCTGGCGGGTGTAGGGATTAGTCCCACAGCGCCTGCCCCTTGGGTGGTGCCCCTCCCTTCCCACTATATATAGGGGTCTCCCAATTCCCCTTGGGACCATCCCATTCTCTCATTCTCTCTCTCTCTCTGATTGCCATTGAGGACTTCTCCGTAATATTGGAGAGGACCTCTAGGGTTTCGAGTTCCCAATCTTCACACTACCATCATGTGATCTTTGGTCTGCCGTCTTCCTCTTCTGCTGCTTGGATGGATCGGAGCCCAGGAGACGCCGCCTACACCGAACGTGTGTAGTACTTCAGAGGCCCCACACTTGGGGTGCTTAGAGCTGCTCGTCTTCATCAACATACGGCTTCCTACTTAAGGCATTCCACGGTCTTCAATGGTATGCATATCATCTTCTTTTTCCCTTACTTATGTCTACATAGTATAGATCCTGGTATTAGTGTTTGCATAGTTAGAATTTTTTGTTTTCTGCTACGAAACCCTTCAGGAAGAACTATTGGTAGCCATCAGAGGCATGCCGTTGGACAAGTGTCCCGAACCAGTTGGCTTCTTCACCTGTTTTTCGTATCCTACTAGAGCATTATCTAGGAAGATGTCATGGATTCCTTCACCTCGCTCTCTAGGCTAGACTTCTAGGGCTTTGGAGCGGTGAACATCGCCATGATCACGCTTTTCCCAATAAAACAGGCAAGGAGGAGGTTCGGGCCATCTGACCAATCAGCCTAATTCACAGGATCGCCAAGTGGGTGGCCAAGGTGATCACGAACCGCGTGGCCCTGACCCTCCCATAAATGGTGGGGGTACACTAGGGCGCGTTCATGCATGGACGATGTCTACATGAAAATTTCATGATGTTGCAAGGGATGGCTCGCAAACTTCACACCAACAAAACTCCAATTTGAAAGGTTCGCAGCATAGAAAACAAAAAATTCCTATGATGGGAACTATTATACGCCAAGATCTATCTATTAGATACAAGCAATGGGTGGATATACATCCATAGAGAACATACCCTCGAAGACAACAAAGCTTTATTAACAAGATGGAACTCGTGGATGATGTATTCGTATACTTGCCGATCTCAAGATCGTGATGAAGTCCAGCAGGTCCAGCTCCAGCACGTCCATCAGATCCAGCTCCAGCAAATCCAGCACCACCAAGTCCAGCACTGCAAAGCAGCGGTGCATTCGTGATCGCACACACGTCCGGTACCCCCGACAACCTTCGTCCCTCTCTCTAGCAAAGCAACGGAAGCAGCAAATCCTTTCCAGATAAAGCCGTCGAAAACATGTATCTCGCTAATCCGAGACTATGGGGAAAATACAAGAGGGGGAGAGAGATCCTTCACGAGGAGGTGTGAGTGAGAAGTGAGGAGAGGGAGGCATTTTATAGGAGGAGGGGGTGCCCCTCCCCATGGCCGGCACCCAAGGGGTGACCCTTCACCTCCTCATTCATGTGGTGGTAACCCCCTCCACATAAATATGCCCCTTCACATTCTCTATTAAAGTCTCCGCTTTAAATGCATTAAATTTCTCCAAATTTAATGCTCTCTCATAAAACTCCTTTTATTAATTTTATTAAGAATTTTGTTAATTAATTTAATTAACAAACATTCATATAAAACCCCCTGCAACATTTCAATATTTAATGCAGAACCAATTTCAGCAATTTCACCCGAAACAGTTTCGATGTCTATTGAATTCTAGCGCTTTCTTAAATATTTATCTGAAACATATTTGCTCCAAATGGTGTCGGTATCCCTTAAATGTGTCACGCTACGGTTCACAAATAATGCAGACATGACCGAGACCCCTCTCCGATTAATAATCAGTAGCGGGACCTAGAGATCCGTACTGACTCCCACATATTCAATGATGACTCTTGTGATCGTGTGAACCTTTAACGTCGTAACTAAATCCCCTTGTCTCGCGATATATTACATGTCCAAGATTTGATCATTGGTATCTCCATACCTAGTTTGATCTCGTTACCAACATATACTCTTTTCTCGTTTTCGTGATATCACATTCTAGCGATCTCATCACTTGCTTGCAAGCTAACCAATGTGATATCACCGAGAGGACCCAGAATATATCTATCCGTCATTGGGATGGACAAATCCCACTCTTGATCCATGACCTCTACATAACAGTTTCGTAGCACTGAACCCACCTTTATAATCACCCTTTCATGGTGTGACCTTTGATGTTATCAAGATACTCTTCCAGTGTTAATGATTGACATGGTCTCATGGTCTAAGGACTAGAATTACTTCGTATGATGTTATAGCAATATAAACACAATGACTTTGATCGTAATGCTATACTTCGGATGAATGTTCATCACATCATTCCACTAATATTGTGACCTCGTTATTAACAACATCCTATGTCCATGATCAGGAAACCTTGATTATCTTGTTAATCAACGAGCTAGTTTATAAGAGAGGCATAACTAGAAACTTTCCTTTTGTTTATTAAACACACATGTATTAACGTTTCCAAATTAATACAATTATAGCATGCAAAATAACATTTATCATAAACAAGAAATAAGATAATAACCACTTTATTATTGCCTCTCGGGCATATTCCCTTCACAATTGTGCTCCTCAAATTGGACATCACTAAGGCTTTTGACATAGTGGATTAGGCTTCCTTGTTGGAAGTTCTGAGAAAGTTGCCCTTCGGGGAGCATCTCCTAGCTTGTATTTGCATGCTACTCTCCATGGCCTCCACGCACATCCTGAAGAACGGTTGTCCAGGTGCGAAGGTGGCAAATAGAAGAGGATTTCGACAAGGGGACCCGCTCTCCCCATAGATGTTCATCCTGATCATGGAGGTTTTTCATATGGTGATTCTCAAAGCAAAGAGCCAGGGGCTTCTCGCCAGGCTTCTCGCAATAGGCCTTCAGCACCGCACACCAATCTACACAGATGACATGGTCACTTTCTTGAGACCATCATTGGTGGATTTCCAGGTGATCTCCGAGATCATTGAGGACTTCGGACTGGCATCGGGCCTCCGGACCAATTTTCCCCCTGACCTAGGCGCTACAGCCATGAGAGAACTCCTTGAATTTGTAGACCGGCTTGAGGAGATCACCTTGATAGAGAGGACGTATGATGTCTTCAAATGGAACCGGGACCCAAGCAACTGCTACACTACTAAGCCATGCTAGCCTTGTTTGAGGGGCGGAGCTCGCGATGGCGGGAGCTCTGCGGATCTGGCATTCCCGAGCCCCCGTCAGCTACAAGGTCGATGTTTGACTGGCCGTGAGGAACATGTGCTGGACTGCTGACAGGTTGATCCAGTGCGGAGTACAACACCTGACGGCATGTCCCTTCTACGACCAGTGTGGAGATACTATCAACCATCTCTTGATGGGATGCATCCTTATTCGTGAAGTGTGGATGACCTGCCTGGGTTGGTGGGGCAAGAGTCAATGGATGCCCGAGCACAATACGAAGCTCGTCACATGGCTTCAAGATATACGTGGCGGCAAGGGCCACGAGCATGACCTCTAGACGAGAGTTTTCTTAGTCAGCTGGATGATCTGGCATTAGCGGAATGACGTGGTCTTCGAAGGGGCCAACCCATCTCCTGGAGTGGTCGTCTAGAAATGTTTTGCCGAGGCAAGCCTGTGGAGAGCTGCGGGGTTCTTCCGCGACTGCCTAGGGTGGGTAGATAGGTGGGATGCCCCGAGTAGTTGGTTAGGGTTTGTGTGTGATGTCCCTGAGGCAGCGTGGAGTTGCGCTTGGAGCGTATTAGCCACAACACGTTGTAAAACTTGGCCTCTTGGTCCCCTTTCTATGAAAAAATACGGTCTCTCGGAACTTATCCATGAAAAATATCTTAATCATAGTTGTATAGAATCTTGTTTAACATAGTTATTGGTGCACGTAGATGATCATGCTTGCTAAATTAAATGTTAGTTCTATTTCAAATAATAGATTTAAGCCAAAATCATAAAAGTTTCAACTCGTTTATTCACCCCTCGAGTACATCGTTAGTTTTATTCAAACTGATTTAAGCCAAAATCATAAATATTTCAAATCGCCTATATTCACCCCTCTAGGCTACAGCAACGCTTCTTTCGCCGTTAAAATTGAAAACTTAGTTATAACCCATTTATAATTAAAAAACCCAGTTCCAAAACCCTCGGCTGCAACCCTGTTTGGCACTTGTAACTAAAAATCTCAGTTACACGAGACCCCGAGGTTGAGGAATAAGTAGCAAATAAGCAAATAGAATCACATGTAAATCTAATCGTCCTAAAGTTGAAATGAGCTCTATTTTAAATCTCCTTTGAGTACTAATCAACAAAGATACTGCAAAGTTTCTCTGGTTCTATAGTATAATTCAGTGATCTGTTTTTCTTTGATGTACCACAAAAATTCTCCAAACATAGTATCTGTGTACTAAGAAATGGTCAAATGAAAATAGCAAATGGAACTGTCATGCATGCAAATTATTAAACAGAATGAAACACAAAGTAGAAAATTCTGCAAAAAGAAAAAGGTAAATGGAAGAAAGAACAACCATAATAAGATCGATAAAAGATCCGATCAAATCTATTGTATCATGACAGGCTCTCGGAATTCGGAGAGTAGTAACGAACGAACAAATGAGGAAGAATACTAGTCTCTTGGGTAGAGCCCCTACTAGCTAAGCTAGCTCCAAGTTTCAAAGACGGAAACTTGAAATCAAAAACCACAAGAACACGACTCCGCCTGCATGCAGCTGCGAGTGAATGACGATGATGACGATGCTAGCACCCTTTTCTCGAGTCATTTCCCATGCTCCTGTCGATCGTTCCACCTCCATAAATGAGTGACCCTTCACTTCACTCGCAGATCCCCCCCCCAGAGATACGCTTTGGCAGCAACCATCATTGTTGGTGCCTGGTCTCGGCCACTTCTCGAAGCAAACGCTACACGGATCACGAAGCTCGTAGTATGAGCTAGGTTAGGCTGCCTGCATGCCTACCTAGTCGGTGTAGCCTAGGCGCTGTAGCTCCCTGCCGAGTCCGTCGTCGTCGTCATCGTCATCGTCATCCTCGCTGCTGCTGCCGTCACCGCCGCGGACGTCCTCGTCGGCGTGGGTGGACATCGTGGAGGACGCGCCGTCGCCGGAAGACGAGGGTGGCGCCATGAGCTCGAGCGCCAGCGGGTCCACGTTGGAAGCCGGGGTCGCTGGTCGTGACGAGGACGCCGACAGGGCGGGCGTGCGGGGCACGAGGACCTCCGGCTCCGTGAGCTGCCGGCCGTCGCGCGGCGGCGAGAAGACTACGGGCAGGTACTCGTCGCTGTCGCACGGGAACTTGGAGTTCTTGAAGTTCTTGAAGTGCTCCTTGAGCGCCTCCAGGCCCTGTTGGTGCATTGCGCGCATATAGCGGCGCACGACGATGCTAGTATTAAGTTAACCGAGCAAACTCCGGTGGCATATAGTAGGAGGAACTGGTCAAGAAAGATTCATGGGGTGGCATGAGTTTTTGTACGTACCTGCAAGCGTGCGTACGTTACTTGGCAGATCTTACGCGAGTTGTACACCTCCCATGGCTGCTTGTGGAACGCCTTGTACAGACGCACGGTGGCCTCCGGCGAGGTCAGGTTCACGAACCCGTACCCCACATTGCACTTGTTGCTGCATATCACGGTATAACAATTATGGAGTATACCAATGATGTTCACATGTTAATTTGCAGATGCCGCTGACTAAGTAAGAGCTGTACCCTCTGTTTATTATGTTAACACGTAGTTCGAGAAAAACAATTAACCATAAAATTTGATCAATTATATATGAATTATGTCATAAAATTGTACCGTTGGAAGCATATTTTGAATATGAATCGAATGATGTAATTTTTATGAAATTAAGCTTTTATTTTATAAGATTTGCTAGTTCTCATGCTGTCTCGGACCTTGCTAAATCTAGGACACCATTGGATCTGTCTCATAATCCATGAGAACGGAGAGTTGCACGTGGGTTGCAACCGAGAAAAGTGTTCACCTAGCACAATTTTTTTGTTCATGCACTGCAAATGTATGTAAAACATGCGATGCAAGTTTTTTTTTGGTTCACCGCCAACAAATAGTATGACGTCAACTTCTGAGATTTACCTGAGCTCTAGGTACGTCCTTATTTTTTTGATTAAATTTAGAAAAATGATACACATCACCCTAGGATGAACCATTCCATCCCCAGGAGGCCCCACCCCTTATCCTCTCGTCTTCTCCCTACCGCAAAACAACTCGAGGTACCGCAAAACAACTCGAGAAAAAAATTCCCCCCAGCGTCTCCCCTCGCCGCTAGCCTAGCGACGGGCCTCCTATCCTCCTCGCCTCTGTTCCTCTCTACCTCGCTACCGTCGCTCACCTGACACCTCCTTTTCCAGCCGCGACCGTCGCCCCCGCCTTTCCTGCCGCCTCCTGTACCTCGCCAGAGTCGAGGGCCGCGCCTAGCCATCCCCGGCCGCCTTCCGGCGCCCCACTGTGTGCTGCTCTGCCAGTGTCTTTTGAGGCGTCAGACGGCAAGGAGGTCATCCTTCCCGATTGCACGTGACTAGAGGCTAATCTCGCCGGACTCCGCACCGCCACTCCCCTCTCTCTTCCACCTCCTTGTCCGACGTGCACTGGCATTGCTCCCCCCCATAAGCCGATTGTGCTACCCACGGCGTCCGGAGTTGCTACCTGCAGCGACCAGCGTTGCTCCCCGCAGCGTCTGGCGTTGCTACCTACGGTGACCGAATTTGCTAATTGGGGTGACGACGTTGCTACCGACGACAGCAGCTTTTACTACTTTGGGCCAAGGGGGTTGATTTTTCTATGTAATGGTTTATGATTTGCTATGTACTCGTTTAGTTCTTGCTACATTGACATTCTTCAAATGCTATAATGTTTTTTACAAAATAGCTTAACTTTTTTTTTTGCTACAACCACTTTGTGTTTTTACTACAATGGCATAATTTTTTTGCTACAATGTCTTCGACGAAATTTCCGACGAGGTCGCCTACGAAGTTGGATTTGCTAAAATAGGATATTTTATTTGCTACAACCGTATCTGGCAAGGTCTCCCGGCGAAAGTCTCCAGCGAGTTTGAGTTTGCTACATTAATCCAATTTTTGGTTACAAAGTCTCTGGCGAGGTCTCCAAGGAAACGGTCTATTTTGTTCTATTTTTGAACGCAAACATTTTTTCCTACATGTAGCAAAATAGAGACATTTTGTAGACAAACGGGACTCCCTAGAAAAACGGGATTATGGGCTATTTTCTTTTTTCTTATGCATTAGGCTGATAAACCGGAATGGAGAGTAGTAGCTAGCAAAATATTAGAGTAACAAGTAAAAACTCGTTACCCTATTTAATTTGCACTCCTATGTAGACGTCAGAAGTTTTTGGAGCTAGTACAATTTTTTACTATTGATGTGAGGCTTCCTATGGACACCAAAACGCACCAAGTTCCGCCCGTCATTGGGCACTAATGAGAGATTGACAAGTCTTTTCTCAACAGGCGAAAAGATGGCAGTCAAGCAGAAGTCACAAGAAAGTGGTTCAAGTTAGCCTACCACGCAAAATTTCATACTACTTTGACTCCATCTAAAAAGCTAAATAAAAATATGTACAAAGGAGCAGGCTTTTACGATGCAACTTTTCACCGCTACTCCATGATTCCCTCGCCACCCCATCGTTGGTTTCTCCGTTCGTGCTGGCCTTGCTATGGAAGCGCAGGGCAGGGCTGTGCAAAAGCAAGCAAGAAAGAAATTGGCAGAGAGAGGGAGGCAGGGAGGAGGATCCTAGAGAGGCAGCAGCAGGTGTGCGAGAAAAGAAAGACAGGTGAATGAACAGAGACCCCTTTCTGAGCGATCTCAGCAACAAAAGAATTCATTGCATCGTAACGAGATGGATGCAACAAAAGAATTCATTGCATCGTAACGAGATGGATCCGGTGTGATCTCCAATTTCTTTTCCATTTGGGCTAATAGCAACAATGTGGTGCAGACCATCTGCACAGAGTGTGTAGTGGTACTCTACTACAGTCCTATCACAAGATGCCTCCGCCCAGTGCCACACATGCTCACACATCCGGCAGCTAAAACCCAAAAACTTTGTCCCAGTTTGTTCTACCAATGTTTTACCAGTACCTACCAGTACAATTTCTACCTCAATTGAACCAACTTTTCATAAAATTTAGTTGTCTAGAAAAATTTCTCATAAAATTTTACTACTAGTAAATCGCAATTTAAGCACCATAAAATATAAGAACTCCCTCCGACCCATATTAATTGACTTGGGTTTGTCTAGATTCGGATGTATCTAGTACTAAAACATGTTCAGATACATCCAAATCTAGATAAGCCCACGTCAACTCGAGAGTAATAAATTGGGGAGCTTAATTATAATTGGGAGACTCACCTGAAATCTATGGGGAGGTAGAGGAAATCGTAGGAAGAGAAAGGCTGGCCTTCGAACTCGCCTTCGCCGGACTCGATCTTCTTGTTGTATTCGATGCAGTGGTTGTCCAGCATGTTCAGGATCAGCTTCTGGCTGCGACGAAACAAAAGATCACACCAGCTCAGGAGTCAGCACGCAACACCAAGATAGGATCGGAGAAATCTTCACAAAATGCAGCATGCACCCATGAAATATAGTACTCCTCCTACTAGCAGATAGATGCATTGTTGCGGCAAATGCGGAAGCTAGCTAGCACGACGACCTGTACTTGTTCGGTATGTTCCTGATCATCACGGTGGTCCGCGTCTCCTCCGGTTCCTGCGTGTTGCTGTCGGTGGCTGCCGCGGCACTGGCGGCGCTGTTGTCGGCGTCGGGCTGTTTGAACTCGTACCGCGTCTCCCACCCGCCTCTCCAGCTATTCGGGCTTCTCCAGCTCCCGGGCCGGCTGACTGCTTTCGTTGTGCACTGCTGCTTCCCGGACGCCGACGCGGTCGCGGATGCCGGCGACGACGATACGGAAGGCGAAGCCGGAGAAGACGATGTTGCGTTGACGACGATGGTGATGTTCTTCCCGCGTTTGCCCTTCCGTTCATGGCTTGTACCGGCATTGTTGCCACCCTTGGGCTGATCGCGAGCGCTAGACTTTGGGGAGCTCCTCCTCAGCAGCACCACCCCTTCCCTCGCTTCTTTGCCTGCGCCGGACGACGGCGGCGGTTGCGACGGAGCCGGCAAGGGACGCCACGTTGGTTGCAGCCTCGGCGGCGTCGGGGCGATGGGCCGCTGCGGCACGTGCGCGCGCCTACGTGCAATTTGACAGGAAGCACGTCAAATTAGCCGACCACTGGATGGCAAGTGTGTGTGTGTGGCCTAAGAATTACTAGTGAATTACCTGCGGAAGCCGGGGACCGACGGGCGCGTGTACTCGAGGAGGAGGCGGTGGCCGAAGAAGTCCCGGCCGTTGAGCTCGGCGAGCGCGCGCGCGGCTGCGCGCGAGTCGAAGAACTCCAAGAATTTGTTGCCCGACCGATGCGCCGACTCCCTCACATCCTTCAAGTCACCTGCAAATCAACAAACACGAGTCAGACACTGGTGGGTGAGGGTGTCGAGGCGAGAATTGTGAAGTGGTGGCGGTGGCTGCGCACCGTAAGCTTGGAAGGCCTGGCGGAGCTCGGAAAGGGAGACGTCAGGAAGGGAATTGAGCACGACGAGGGAGCCGCGGTTGGCGCCGTCGTCTGGCAAGGAGGAGCCGGCGACGAAATTGGCCCAGACGACCTGGCCGAGGACGAGGCCACGGCTGTCCTCGTGCTGCCAGTCCCAGGCCGGCGGCGGCTGGGGTTGCCAGGCGGACGTGGCGGCGAAGTGCTGGCTGAGGCGGCACTGCTGCCGCATGTGCTGCTCGCGCACCGCGGCGACCGCGTGCTCGGCGGCGCGGAGGTCGAAGAAGTGCACGGTGGCCACGCCCTCGGACACCAGGGCCGGCGCGTCGACGGCGCGCACGTCGCCGAAGGGCGCCATTGCACGCGCGACCTCGGCCTCCGGCGTGTGCGGCGGCAGCAGGCTGAGCACGACCGCGCGGCTCGGCGGTCCTTCAACCGCCGGCACGGCAGGCGAGGACACAGGGATCCCGAATTGCTGCGGAATCGGGACCGTCTGCGGCGGCGGCATGGGCATGGGTACGGTCATCGGCATCGGCATCGGCATCGGAGCCGGCGGTGGCATAACCGGGTACGTCACCGGCGGGCAGTAGAGCTGCTGCTGCTGAAGCGGCGGGAATGGGTAGGCGGTGGGGTAGTATTCCTGAGCTCTGGCGTCGAGATTGTTTTGGGGAGCTCCCGGTATGCCCCCGATGCCACTCCCTCCTCCTCCTCTCTCCATGGCTCGAGGACGTGAGAGACCAAAATTAGAGAAGCAGCGGTGGTGGTGGAAGGAAGATCTAGAACATTCTAGGGGTAAATTCTCGGTCGCGGCACGAAACTGCGATCAAGAAACTAGGCTAAAATTGTACTTCCTCGGTCCCCATCCTCCTCTCCCCCTGGGCTCTTGCTTAGCTGTGTACAGTCCGCGTGTGTGAGTGGAGGAGTACTTGGGGAGGAGAGAGAGAGGCGGGGGAGGAAATGGGAGCTCTTTTTATGGAAATGGTCGCGGGAAAAGAAAGCAGGTGGGCTTTTATTTGGAACTCTACAGGAACAAAGGGGGGAGAGGGAGGGAGGGAGGGAGGGAGGGGTCGGGAGTCGGGACCGGAGAGTGGCGTTGCGTTGTGTTTGTGTCGTGCGGGTGCGGCTGGTGTTGTTGGCTGGGATCTTCTGTGGTGCCAGAGCGTGTTGATCTTTCGGGAGACATGGATTATTCCGTACAGTTTATTACACCCGTCGTGTCTGGTTTCACGGATCTTCTAATTGCTGTTGTCTCGTGCGTTCAGGGAATGACTATTTGTCAGCAGATTTAGATTTAGAAATAAAATTCTCTCTTAGCCCGTTATCGGTCGTTGTTCAGTAGTACAGATTTCCTACAGTGCAGTCGATATTCAGGCGAACAGGATGGGTCAAATGTGACAGAGGTAATTCGACACGCACATAGCCACTAATTATGGCGGGTTTTGTTAATGCACATAAATTATGCAGATAGCCACCAGATTGAAAAAATAGCGGCATGATGTCAGAACCCATAGTTTAGAGTCTAGAGCAGGTAATTGATATGTGTGCATTGCATTTATGTATACAAAACAATGGAATTTAAAATAATTCATCAAAATAACTAAAGGATTCACAAAGTGTTGGCAAATTGGACATGACTTTCGCTTATTTTGGTATTTATGGATCACAAGTGAATAGTAAGTCAATTATGGACTAAAGTGCATAAAGTCGGTGACGTACTATAGTTATTAAAATGGATATTGCAATTCAAGTATCACAGTGGAAATTTCACGATGAAATCTTACATTTTATAGCAATTCTACTACTCTAAAATAAAAATCAATGCTCAATTAAAAAAATTAAAGTAAATGCGCTATTGTAAATCAAAGTAAAGTCGAATAGTACAAGTATTCATACATTCTCTCGATACATAATTCCATATACAGATCAGTCGTATATGCAATACCATGCTTTTATTCAACAATGTAAAAGAAAACGGCAATGTCTTGATCCAAGGATATTACAAGTTTATAATATTGAATAACATGGCCAATGCACAATGGAAATAAAATCCAAAACAAACTAAGCTAAGTTGAAATAATCATGATCACTTTTCTTCTTAACATGGAGTCAGGACAACAAATAAGAGAGTGAGGGTTATGATTAAGATATCACTGGATCGTGAGGACTTGCATATTAGTGTTGAGAGCTTAATCATAGACCTTAGCACTAGGCTTACATCCAAGCAATTATGGTTATCATAAGGTAACATAAGGCAACCAAATAAGCGAATGATCATGGTTTTCATCAAGTAAGGTTCTATCTTAGTTTTTATAGAGAAGGCCACTACCAAAATCCGGTTTTCTAGAAATGCAAGGTGATAGTTGTGAAATACAACCATTTTTATCTGTAATTAAAATAGATATAAGTTAAGTATTTGATGGAGTATTTATCTAGCCTTGCTACTAATAATTAATTATTGTATAGATATGCAAATCCTTTGTTTTATTTTTCTCCTTGCAGAAATGAACACTTTTATGGAGAAATCTAGATTAATTGACAAAGAATCATGATTTCCTAATTTTCCCAACTCAAAGCTGCCATACAGAGGCGTTCAAACACTTTAGCGACCATCGGTATGGGCGTACCTCCATCGTACCGTCCGTCCGTCGCATCTCCCGAGTCAAACTAAGCAACTTTCGTGAAGACACCTATATATAATCCGCATCAGAGCCGCCATAAATCCTAACGAGTCAGAAGACATTCGTAGGAAACAAATCTGAGAAGAGGATATCCACCAAAGAGCCGCCACTATCACCATCATCATAGCCATCCCTCCATCTCCATCTTCATTCCCCCTTTGTAGCCATAGCCATACACTTGTAATCTTGATCTCATCACGATTGACGAGAATTGTAAGACTATTTGGTATTTGTCTCAAGAATTTCTATATTCAATGCGGGCTGAGGCCTATGTTGTGATTTAATAGTTGATTTATATTTGTATCGTCATCTCTTACATTTATCCAAGGACTTCTAAGGTGCCCATGACCCCGAGGATTGATAAAGGTGATGAGGTGAGATGAATGGTAATCTGCAGCTATGTGTGAAACCCGTTGATAGCAAGGGGAGTACAGTAGTTGTTTGAGATCCATTTGGAAATCACGGTGACATCACTATTCATAAAACTTTCGTCTGTTTACTTAATAATTATGTAACCCTACTCGACGGTGGTGTAGTGCTTGGACAAAAGTCTATAGTATTTTATGTCTGACAAAGACTATAATAGCTATGAACGCATCGTCCACATTATCTATGTAAATTAGATCACGATTCATGAATGAGATTTATCATTATATTTATCTCATATACATATGTGCAGCTTTAGGTAAATTCTTAGCCTTGGTCTAGCTCCATCCATCGACACACAAAACACAAAAGTATACGTGAGAGGTCTGGTAAACAAAGATACTAAAAATTCTCAAGGTCTTGTTCGACACAATATTACACCAAGAAAATTATTCCCAAGGATCAATAAACCTAATTCTTCTCGGGGAAAAGCAAGTTGTACTACATCCATAATCTGGATGGAAGGTATTAACCTTTTTCTCGTGTCGTTGTTGCGGAAGTAATTCTTCCTATCCTAGTGAGGTTATTAGAGACATTCAAGTTAGTTTTTTAGTTTTAATTTACTTTTTGTTATCAATCAAAAACCTAAAAATATTAGTTTATCTTTTTATTACTAGTCTTGTTATTTGTCATAATATAAAAATGCAAAAATATTGGAGTTATGGCACAAACGAAGCTTGGGAGTATGCTACTCCAATAATAATTATTTACGTGCATCCATTACTTAGCCTACTATCATAGCAGAGAATTGTGAAATTAAGTATATTTGAGTTTGGTTCAACAGAACTAATTTGGAGGCTCAATTATTGAGGAAGCATGTATGCATTTAAATACCTTTATTGGGATATGCGATATGAAGCGCATAAAAGATGTTGACTCCGATGCGGTTAAGTTGTGTTTATTCCCTTTCTTGTTGGTTGCTAGCTTTGCCTAAAAGAACTATTTCTTCATGAGGGGAATGTATTAGTATTTTCACGAATAAGTTTTCCCTCCTGCTGAAACTATACAACTCCGATATAATATTACACGCTTTAGACAAGAAGTTTGCAAGCCACTAGAGCTTGCGTGAGAAAGGATGAAGGAGTATCTAAGAAACTGTCCTAAGCATGGGATAAAAGAGTGGTTAATTCTCTGTTTATTTTACAATGCTCATAATCCTATGTCTAAATTGGGCAGCTTAATTATAATTGGGAGACTCACCTAAAATCTATAGGGTGGTTGTAACATTCAAAAAATACTAATCAAGATTATCAAGTCTAATCGCCCAAATTTAGGGTTAACAAAAACTTTTATTCCAAAAATCTATATGAATGCATGTGTGATTTGCATTAATGTAGGATTGATTGATTCTGCCATGTTTGATTGCTACAAATGATGAGAAATGGTTTAAGGATGAATACTACATCATCTAGGCCATTTAAAAACAAAAGCAAAAGAAATCAAATATGAATTAGATAACCAAATGGTCATTTTGACCAAAGTTAACCACTAGACTTTGAGTGTTCTTAGAAGAGAAATTCTAATAGAAACAATTCAACTTCTTTTCGCCCCTTGCTAGACCAAGTAAAAGTGAACCAAGGCCCGCCTTACAAAGTTATGAAAGCTATTTCCAAATCAATTTAAAGGACAGTTCAAATTTGAATCTAGTTCATATGGTAAGATCACACTTTTTCAAAAACCACTCAAACCAATTCCATTTGACTTCTCCAAGCAATCATAGACACTCAAGCATAAGATAAGACCACTCACCAAATTTCATTTGAAAATTCGAAACTTAAATTCTTTCGGCCATTTCATCAAACACTTGGCAGACACTAAATAATCATGTGCTTAACTTCACTGTTTGAGCAGTAATCCTAGACCAATTTGGTCCCCTCTTCAATCCCTTGTCTCCCACAGTGTCGAGTAGCACCAGACCAGCTCCCCCTTAGCCGCTGTGCACCAGTGCAGCGTCGCCCGAATATGGTCATCGCCGGCCGACAGTGGACAGCGCGATAGAGGCCACGCCGCCCTCGCCCACGACGCGCACCAGACACGCCACCATCCACCGCCACCCACTGTCCAAGCCACGACCACAGCCAGGCCCTGGACCACCGCAGCAACGCCGCACCCAACCTCTCTGCGCCATGCCGAGAGCACGCCAACGCGCCGCACCCGACCGCCTCGCACAGACCGCGCCTCACTCTCTCCGCGCACGCGCCCACTCGCCATGATCACAGCCACCTCCCAGACACCCCCGTTCGCCGCCACGCGACCCGTAGCACTCGTGCGCCGTCACCAACATGTCCGCGCAGAGCGCCACACGCGCCCGACCAACCTCGACCGCCCCGTGCCACGCCTTTAAGCCAGCAACGACCACCAGGGAACAACGCACCATCCCCTACCCTCAGTCGCGCCGATAGCCACATGTACCGTCGTCACCGATGAGCCCAAGCCCATGCCGCTCTGTCACCTCGCCGTTGTATAAATAGACACCCATGTGCCTCCATTGTCCACACCAACACCCTCCCCACTCCTCATAGACACTCCCTCACCGTTCCCCGGAGCAAGACGAGCTCTCCTTCGCCGGAATTTGGCCGGAGCCCGCCGCTTTAGGAGGAGAAGGGCGCCGTCGATTGAAGCCACCCCAGGAGCTGTCATGACCGCGCCTTGAACCGTCGTCGTCGACCACGTCGATTGCGCCCATCGCCGACCCTAGCTGGAGCCCAGGTGAGCCGCACCAGACCACTACCGCCGCGTTAGGTTAAATTCCTCGCCGGAGCAGTTCGGCGTCGACGATGACCCTCCGCCTTTATTCGCTTTCTAATCGCACGACCTAGATTGCCCGATACCGCTTCACGTAGATTAAGTCGCTGACTAGTGGACCCCCTTTGTCAGCAGCTCGCTGCGCCACGTAGTGCAGTTGGGCCGGCCCGTTTAGTTTCCCGTGCAGGCCTGGAGATTCAAATTAGTATTTTCCAATTTAGTTTAAAACCATATTTTGTCAGTTGATTAGAAAATCAATTCAGAGAGATTCACTGAACCAAATTGCATGATTCAAATTTTGTTAGAAAGATATTTAAATTATCTATACAAGCCCGTTGGATTTAAATCATTTGGAGTTAGAGATCACATATAGTAAAAATAACAAGACATAGACTTTTTCAACTTCAAACATTTTTCAAAAATCAACCATAAATGCTTTTGAGTTGATTCCAACTCTCAAAAATCACATTTGATAAGATCTATATGAATATATAAAAATATTTAGGTTTGCATGTAGTGACATTGGACTAGTACTAAAAGAATGCTATTTGGGCATTTCTAGTCACTTTAAATCTATTAAATAATAATCTTAAAATTTATAAAATATGATTAACACTTTAAATCACATTCCCATGTATCAGAATATGTGGTGATGACATGTGTCCACATGATCCATATTTTAATTGGAGAATATTAAATCTTAATTATTTTCAATGAGTAGAAATTACTTTTCTAAAATAAGATAAATCAAATTAAGTCTTTATTTCATGTGAGGATTGTGATGATGCTAGATCATCAAGTGTAAACCTTAGTTTGCTAAATAGAAGCAGTTAAGTATTGTTTGGTGATTGTGTACCCTGTATTCATTTATAGACGATAGTACCGACCCAAGCTACGAGGAGGAGGAGGAGTACCAAGAAGAAGAAGAAGAAAACTTCAACCACTGCTCTACTCAAGGCAAGCCATTACTAATTGCAAGCTAGCACTTGCAAACCTCATATATGTGCAAGTTATCCTTGCAAGACAACTTAAGCAAGATGCATTAGGCATGCTTTGGTTATACCATTTTGATTATCCCCATCCCAAGTTTTACTTGCAAGCTTTATCTTTTACCTTTACCAAAGTTCTTTACTTTTAGTTAGTGCTTTGTGAGTATTGGAAGAATAGTATAGATAGCATAAAGAGTATAAAACTAGGCCTCACTAGATATACTTAGATGTCATTCCATGGCATGAGATTAAAGATCAGCACCCCTCATTAGTGAACACTCTTAACTTTAGTGGCTAGTGCTAAGCATAAAAGTTGATCACTTTAGATGGGAATACTTGGTGAAATGATTATGAAAACCTTGGAATGATGATTCATTCTATTGAAATGTTTTGACATGTGTTATGAACACAAATGGATTTAATGATGAAAATGTTGAGGCATGAGCCTTAGCCCTTTATAAAAACTGATGGTTGGGTTCGGATGCGATACCATTCCAAGTTTACCGTATAACCATAATACCTGAATTGGGTAGGGCTTAGCCGAAAGCTCATATGCCTTAGTATGGGTTCCCTCATGGAAGAGGTTGATCTGAGGCTACCTCGTGAGTGTGAATGTCCACCTATGCAGTGCCCAGGATGGAAGATGGCCATGGCTAGGAGGCCAAGCTCATAGGGGAGGTGTCTGATATGTTGCTAACGTATCCATAATTTTTGATGTTCCATGCTTGGTTTTTATCTACTTTCTTATGTTTTGTCCACACTTTGAGGTATTTTTATACACTTTCTGGAACTAACCTATTGACAAGATGCCACAGTGCTAGTTGCCTGTTTTCTACTGTTTTTGGTTTCAGAAAAGCTAAAAAATGAATATTGTCGGAATTGGACTTGGACAAAAGCCAATATGCCTATTTTTCCTGGAGCAACACAGAAACACGAAGCATAGACGGAGTAGGGCACCAGGGTGGGCACACCATATGGTGGCACAGGCTAGCCCTGGCCGCACCACTAGGTGGTGTGGGCCCCCTGGCGGCCCACCGACCTTCCCTCTTCGCCTATAAGATGCCTCCCGATACAAAAACCCTAAATCATCCAGCCTCTAGCCACGAAAAGTTCCGCAACGCCGCCACCACCGAAGGGGAGATTCGGGGGACAGAAAGTCTCTGTTCCAGCACCCTGCCGGGATGAGGAAGTGCCCCCGGAGCCATCTCCATCAATCTCCACCACCATCTCCATCGTCATTGCTGACTCCCATGATGAGGAGGGAGTAGTTCTCTCTCGAGGATAAGGGCTCTACCAGTAGCTATGTGTTCATCTCTCTCTCTATGCATGATCATATTGTGATCATGAGCTTTGTAATCAAGTAGACCTACTTTGCTACTCAAGTGCTTTATTAGATCTCTTCTCTCCCCATGTGTGTGAAAGTGACAGCATGCACATCATGGTGGCACTTAGGCTAGAGATTACAAATACTTGTTATGAGTTATATTTGGAGTTGGATGTCTTTATGAAATTTTGGTGTTTGTTGGAACCATCTAGTGCTCAAGGTGACAGTGTGGGGTTATCTAGATGGGAAAGGCTTACTTTGAGGTGTGCTGTTATAGCCCTACAATGGATTAGAGTGTCCAACCGGAGAGTAGTTAAGAGTAGTATCATAAAGAGAATATATTTATATGAGAGTGTTCACTAGTGAAAGTATGATCCCTAGGCCTTATTTCTAAGCATTGAAACACCATTTGCAACTAGATCTGTTACATGTTTGCTTGTTGCCATCTTTATTTCAGTTTGCCTTTAGTCTCTTTCACGCCATCAAGCTATTTTCTACCACCGTTGTCTTATATCCATACCACTTATATTTTACTATCTCTTCGCCAAACTAGTTCACCTATACACCTGACAAGTGTATTGGGTGTGTTGGGGACACAAGAGACTTCTTGTATCTTGATTGCAGGGTTGCTTGAGAGGGGATACCTTTGACCACTTCCTCCCTGAGTTTGATAAACCTTGGGTGATCCACTTAAGGGAAAACTTGCTGCTGTTCTACAAACCTCCACACTTGGAGGCCCAACAAATGTCTACAAGAATAGAAGTGCGTAGACATCAAGCTATTTTCTAGCGCCGTTGCTGGGGAGGTAAGGTAAAAGGTACTCACATCCTCCGGTGTGAGTGCTCGAAGTTATTTCCTTTAGATTCTGCAATTATATCTTTTTGTTTCTTGTTTTTATTTTCTCTAGTTAGGCTTAATGGAAAACAACAACAAAATTAGAGAGCTTTATAGTATTTATCTTGAGTTAGGACATGAAGTGTTTGAAGAGAAAATTTGAAAACCTATGGAACTTTATTTACATGCTAATAGCAATGTTATTAGTATGAATTCTTTGAACACCATTATTGCTAATGCTATGGAAGTCTAAGCTTGGGGAAGCTGGTTTTGATGAGCATGCTATTTTTAGTCCCCCAAGCACGGAGGAGAAAATTTACTTTGATGATACTATACCTCCGATATATGATGATTACAATGATGAGTATGATATTTTCAGTCCACCTACTATTGAGGAGAAAATTAATTATGTTTACAATATGCCTCCTATATTTGATGATTATGGTGATGAGAATAATAATGATAGCTATTTTGTTAAATTTTCTCTCACTATAATTAATAAGAATGACTATGTTTATGTGGGGAGTATTAATTCTTTTATGCATGTGGCTCACGATAAGAATGTTTTATGTGATAGTTATATTGTTAATTTTATTCATGATGCTACTGAAAGTTATTATGAGAGAGGGAAACATGGTTTTATGCATCTCAATAATATTAAGTTTCCCCTCTTTATGTTGAAAGTCTTGAAGTTGCACTTGTTTTGTTTTACTATGCTTGTTGCTTTGTGCTTTTATGACTTGTTTCTTTACAAGATTCCTATGCATAGGAAGTGGGTTAGACTTAAATATGCTTTGAATTTGCTTCTTAAAGCTCTCTTTTACTTCAACTCATATTTCTTATGTGAGCATCTTCTCAAACTATCATGCCTAACTTAAAGGCGTTAAAGAAAAGTACTTATTGGGAGATAACCCAAAAGTTTTAGTTGAGTCTTGGAAGTTATTACCTATGTAATAATCGCTCCTTATCCTTTTTATTTGCTTTTTGTGCCAAGAGTAACCTCTAATGAGAGAGAAGTAAGATTTGGGGAAGTGCTGTCCCAAAACAGATTTTTGTGCTTCGTTGTAAAAATTCGTGAAAAATCTCTGTATGTCGGTTTGAGTTGTAATGTTTTGTGCTTCTGCACCAGGTTGTTATCCAACTTTCGTTAGTTCAACACTTTTCGATTTGAGCAACATAAGGTCTTCGAAAAAATTGGTTTTTACCTGCTGGTCTGTTTTGATAGATTTCTGCCATTATTTGCATTTGCTTCTTGTTGATTCCTTTTTGGGTTCTCTTTGGGAAATTGAGCTTTTTAAGGGAGGTGCTACAGTAGCTTGTGTTTTAATGGAAGTTTTATTGGTGTTGAAACTGAACCCAAAGACTTATTATCTTGAGTACACTAATGTTGCTAATAAAGATTGTGTGATGTTTTGTATGAAGGAAAAATTTCAGGTGTAAGGAAAAGATTGATGTAATGAGATGAAGAATGGACTAAAGCTTAAGCTTGGGGATGCCACCCGTGTCATCCCAAGAAATATCCAAGAAGTACAAGCATCAAAGTTTAGGGATTCCCAAGGCATCCCCTTCTTCATCAATAAAAATCTCAGGTTCTTCCAAACACTTCATTTTTATTGTTTCATGCACAGTTGTGTTGTTCTTGGAGCGTATTTGTTTTTGTTTTTGGTTTTCGTTTGCTTGGTTTTCTTAGTTTGCTTGAATAAATTGGTTGGACCCCCTCTTTCATACATTAGTTTCCAAAAAAGATTGGTTTGGATTGGAAAAGAGTAGGAAAAGTTCATGCTTAAGTGGTAAAAGGAGCTTGTTTTTGACTTTGGCCTATGCTTTGTCATGTCATGCTTGATATTGTTTTGGCTTTATGCTTAGTGATCATTGTTGTAGCATTACATGTTATAAACAATTGAGATTACTTAATGTGCCTTGAAAGAATCATGCGTTGTTTTAGCATATTAAAGCATAGTATTTTCGTATTCTCCTTTGATGCTTTATTTGGGTTGACTTGGCGCATGCTCACACCATGTTATGACTATCCCAAGTCACCATAGCCTTTATGATCCTTTAGTTTTCGACTTGTAATATCACTTTATGCTTTAATCAATGATGTTTTGTCGCTTTGCATGATTATGGCCATTATTGCTCTCTTAGTTGGTCGCTCCCAGTCTTTTGCTAGCCTCCGTAACCAAGTATGAGTTCCACTCATGCATCCAAATCCTAAAACCAAGATATTCCAAAGAGTCCACCATACCTTCCTATTAGCATTTGATATTCCAAGTATATTCATGTTTTTATCTACCTTCTGAATTAAACTTGTTATGAGAAAACTAGTGATTAAAGCTCTCACGGACTTGATGGCACACTTTACTTTTCTTGACCTTAATAAACTTGAACCATTGTGTCATCTATGTTGTATATGCTTGCACTTATATGTTGGGGATTAGCAGAACCATGCTGTCATGGGGAACGCTTTCAACATTACACTTGTACTTTGTACCTAGTTGAATCATGCTCTTTTGTCTATGGCTGTCGTCCGTGTGAAATGAAAGGGGAGCTTGTAAGTCCATGGAGTTATGTATGTGTGTTAGAGAAACGCCTAGGCCACCGGTCTAATCCATGTTGTCATTGTGGAAACCTGCAGCGTAATCATAATGAGCTGTCTATGAAGCATTCTTCTTATAAAAAAAGAGTTAGATATTGAGAAAAAGTGAAAAAGAAAAAAAGAAATGAGAAAATAGGAAAGAGAGAAAAAAGCACCATTTTCCCATGGTAAATAAGAAGATTGCTGAGATGCTCGTTGTCTCCTTGCCTTGTCATTTTGATATGGGGATTCTTCCGTATCATCGGGAAGGGGTACCCCGTTGGCGGTTTTCTATGATACACATGTACTTACTATGACAAGAACTTACCGGTAACTAAACTTGAGTAGCATGAGGAGCGGCCTTCGTATTCAAAGGACATGATATTTCCAACTTGTACTTTGTCAAGCATATACTCCATAGTTTGTTCACTTTAACCTTAATCACTTCAAGATGCTTATGATAGGGGCAATGAGAGCTGAAAGCTAATAAGTACCATAATTTTTGGAAGCTCTTTATGAGACTTGAATCCCTGCTTCCTTCAATCAAGGCCTTTCTTTTACTTATACATTGAGTCTCCACCTTCTATCTTTATGCACCTATTGAGAGAGCATAGTGGCTATTCTTAGTTCTATATGCATTGTCCCAAGACTTGTTGATTGATGCATAACTTTGATATTGCTTGTTCTTAAACTATTTGTATCTAGTCACCCTTATGAACTTTGAAGGTGTCCTATGCATTTATGTTTGCTACTCTATGAGGGACAAGCTGAATGCCATTATGCTATGTTTTCTTTATGTGAAACAAACAAATGTTTTGCAAAGCATTGTTATTCATGAATCTTTTGTTTGTGCCTTTTCATGTTACAACATAGTTGCTATGTCTTATTGTTAGAACTTTATCTTTCATGCTATGTTGAAGTACTATGATCCCAACTATCAATGTTTTACAAATACTTTGATCAAGTTTATGATGGTGCATGTCACCTCAAAAATTATTCTTTCTTTTTATCACTTACCTACTCGAGGATGAGCAGGAGTTAAGCTTGGGGATGTTGATACGTTGCTAACGTATCCATAATTTTTTATGTTCCATGCTAGGTTTTTATCTACTTTCTTATGTTTTGTCCACACTTTGAGGTATTTTTATACACTTTCTGGAACTAACCTATTGACAATATGACACAGCGCCAGTTGCCTGTTTTCTGTTGTTTTTGGTTTCAGAAAAGCTAAAAAATGAATATTCTCGGAATTGGACAGGACACAAGCCAATATGCCTATTTTTCCGGGAGCAACACGGAAACACGAAGCTGAGACGAAGTAGGGCACCAGGGAGGGCACACCATATGGTGGCGCGGGCTAGCCCTGGTCGCGCCACCAGGTGGTGTGGGCCCCCTGGCGGCCCACCGACCTTGCCTCTTCGCCTATAAGATGCCTCCCGATGCAAAAACCCTAAATCATCCATCCTCCAGCCACGAAAAGTTCCACAACACCGCCGTCACCAAAGGGGAGATTCGGGGGACAGAAAGTCTCTGTTCCGGCACCCTGCCGGGACGGGGAAGTGCCCCTAGAGCCATCTCCGTCGATCTCCACCACCATCTCCATCGCCGTTGCTGATTCCCATGATGATGAGGGAGTTGTTCTTCCTCGAGGCTAAGGTTTCTACCAGTAGCTATGTGTTCATCTCTCTCTCTATGCATGATCATATTGTGATCATGAGCTTTGTAATCAAGTAGATCTACCTTGCTACTCAAGTGCTTTAATAGATCTCTGCTCTCCCCATGTGTGTGAAAGTGACAGCGTGCACACCATGGTGGCACTTAGGCTAGAGATTACAAATACTTGTTATGAGTTATATTTGGAGTTGGATGTCTTTATGAAATTGTGGTGTTTGTTGGAACCATCTAGTGCTCAAGGTGACAGTGTGGGGTTATCTAGATGGGAAAGGCTTACTTTGAGGTGTGCTGTTATAGCCCTACCATGGATTAGAGTGTCCAACCGTAGAGTTGTATCATAAAGAGAAGATATTTATATGAGAGTGTTCACAAGTGAAAGTATGATCCCTAGGCCTTGTTTCTAAGCTTTGAAACACCGTTTGCAACTAGATCTGTTACATGTTTGCTTGCTTCCATCTTTATTTTAGTTTGCCTTTAGTCTCTTTTACGCCATCAAGCTATTTTCTAGGACCGTTGTCTTATATCCATACCACGTGTATTTTACTATCTCTTTGCCGAACTAGTGCACCTATACACCTGACAAGTATATTGGGTGTGTTGTGGACACAAGAGACTTCTTGTATCTTGATTGCAGGGTTGCTTGAGAGAGGATACCTTTGACCACTTCCTCCCTGAGTTCGATAAACCTTGGGTGACCCACTTAAGGGAAAACTTGCTGTTGTTCTATAAACCTCTGCACTTGGAGGCCCAACAACTGTCTACAAGAATAGAAGTGCGTAGACATCAGTGCCTATACTAGAGTGTGTAATTGAAAGGTTATGATTGATTATCCATATACTCAGTATGATTGATTCAGGGTTATCCCTGACAGATGTATCAAATTTTGTGGTGAAAGTGTACCACCTGTGTAGAGTGACAAACTATTCGAATAGCCGCGTCCGTGGTCATGGACAGTTAGAGTGGCCATACTGTTCCGTCGTCAGATGTTTTCAAAATGACTTGTGATGTGAACTATGATTTTGACTTGACCACAACAGGGTTGTGAATATGAAAGCTAGTTTCCCACTTAAGTGATTTAGAATATTAACTTAGTTTTCTTTACTTCTAAACTCAGTTTTAGATAAATCTGGCTTTTTGCAAATAAACCTAGAGCTTAAGATTCCTACTAGAATTACCTTACTTGTTAGTGATAGTTTGCGAGTACTTAAAGAGTACTCATGGCTTTGTCCCTGGCTATTCCCGTGGCCAGACTATGAGGAGGACTATCAGGATGATGGACAGCAGGAGGTCTATGACAACTAGGATCATCTCCCATCGTTAGCATTACCCGTGACCCTGAAGATGGAGCCCACTACTACGTTTAATTTCCGCTGATTGATTTGTATTAAGACTGGATCATGAGATCCTTTATTTGTAAGACCTTATTATGGTTTGTAATGGATGATGTACTATGGTACTACTTCTGTTATGTCTCACAAAAAGGTAATCCTGGGATTGTGATGTATGGCATAACAGGCATTTGGGATTAAAAATCCGGGTGTTGCCAGTGGTAGAGGACATCGTAGGAGGAGAAAGGCTGGCCTTCGAACTCGCCTTCGCCGGACTTGATCTTCTTGTTGTATTCGATGCAATGGTTGTTGAGCATGTTCAGGAGCAACTTCTGGCTGCGACCAAACAATAGATCACACTAGCTCAGGAATCAGCAAGCACCACCAAGATAGGAGAACTCTTCACAAAATATCACAAGTGTTGTTAAATTGGACATGACTTTCACTTATTTTGGTATTTACGTATCACAAGTGAATAATAAGTCAATTATGGACTAAAGTGCATAAAAGTTGGTGATGTACCCATTTATAAAAAATGGATATAACAATTAAAATATCACAATGATATATGGATCTCGGTGTAATTTTCCCTTTTTAGGTCCTTGATGTAAAATGTACTCCCACTATCCGTGTAAAATTTTAACCTCAAAATAAATGGTGAAATTTAAACAAATTTAAGCTTAGTTGTCAATGATTATGAATATTCTTGGATTTCAAGACGAACGACCAAGGTCATGGCCATATCTACATCATACTTTGTGCTGATGATGTCATATCCAAGAATTTGCATGTTGGCAAATTTGGTATATTTTGAAAACAATCGAAGAGGAAGTAGTATGAAGAGTATGATCTGATCAGCTACTCTCTCGAGAAGGAGCCAAACCCGGAAGTTTTTCTTGCTTAATTTTAGGGTCCTTTGTGCTAAATGTATGGACCTTGATATAATTTCCCACTTTTTTAGGTCCTTGTTATAAAATGTACTCCCGCCATCTGTGTAAATTTTTAACCTAAACATAAGTGGTAAAATTTAAATGAATTTAACTTTAGTTGTCAATGAGTATGAATATTCTTGGATTTCAAGCCGAATGATCAAGGTTATGGCTATATCTACGCCATACTTTATGTTGATGATACCGTATCAAGAATTTACATGCCGACAAATTTGGCCCTATTTTAAAAACAATCAAAAGGGAAGTAGTATGAAGAGTGTGTCTCGATTATCTGCTCTCTCAAGAACCGAACCCGACTATTTTCCTTACTTAATTTTAGGGTCCTTTGTATTAAATGTATGGACCTTGATGTAATTTTCCCTTTTTAGGTCTTTGATGTAAAATATACTCCCATCGTTCATGTAAAATTTAACTTGAGGAGTACAAGTAAATGTCAAATGTACTCCCACTGCCTGCGAGGTAGTATTGTGCACGGCTTTATCTTGCGTGTACTGGTTGCCATGCAAAATGACATGCATTAGTTTGGATAAATTTTGAAAATATTTCTTATGGCTTAAAATGTACAAACATCATTGGGTTTCAAGACAAATTAACCACTCTTCTTATGTGATAATATGCCCATATTCGGTAGGTACGAATCCAAGAATTTGCACGACGGTAAATCTGATCATGTTTCGAAAACAATCAAAGATAATAATGAAAGAACAAAAAAAGATTGCACATGGCATCCTTTTGCGTGTATTATTTGCCATGAAAAATGATAAACATGAGTTCCGACAACTTTTGAACATTCTTGTGTTTGAAACTGGACGACCAAGGTTATGGCCATAATCCACATCATAGTTTATGGTGATGTTCCCATACTTGGGAGTAGATGGGTGAATCTTGCCATGGTAAACAATATTGACACTAGGAGTTTACCCTATTGAAAAAAATAAGAGCGGAAAGACACTATGAGCACAGAGGAGGCAGCGCAAGAGTAGCGAAGAGGAGGATTTGAAGGTGGTCTAATGTCAGAGCAAAACTGCGATGGGTTCTTGACACGAGGTACATGGTACAGTGAGTAGTAGTAAATTTTAGGACCTTTACTATTTATGCATGCAAAAGAAATTATGTTTTCACTCTCCTTCACTTCCTCATCGCCATCCACACCCCGGCCGACTGATCTCTCTCTCGTCCACAACGTGGCGCTGCACGTGCATCTACCTGCCTTGTGTCGGCGCCTCCGTGTTTGTGTCTGGCATGTTCTTCAGCTGCGTTGGTGGGATCTATTTTGGGCCTTGGTGGAAAAAAGTAGTAGAGTAGCAATTTAATCTTTCCCAGTTTCAAAATTTTTACTTCCTTCCCAAACATCCGGGGGATATTCAAAAGATCGCCATTCGTAGTACTACTTAAGCAGTAGACAAGGGATTGGTTGATACTACATCCCATCGCATTGGATGCACACAATTATGATCTGGCTACCCTTCCTACTCCCAACTACTCCCCCTCCATTCGTTCCATTTCACACCTAGGAAGAGGAAGCACCAAGCATACCCGCAACAAGCTCGTTCAAAAGTGAGGAGCACTCTTTTTTCCGTGAAGCAAGTAATACTCCTCCCTTCTCAAAATAGGACACGTATTACTTTTGTTCAAAGTCATATTTAATAAACTTTGACTAAGTATTTAGAAAATATATGAACGTCTATGATATTAACTAAATGTTATTAGAATCATCATGAACTATATTTTCATATTATATGCATTTGACATTAGAAAAGTCAGTATGTTTTTCCATATAGTTGGTCGAACTTTATAAATATTGACTTTGACCAAACCTAATACACGTCCTAATTTGGGAAAGACAAAGTGGTATAAAGAGTATGGCTCGATCAGCTGCTCTCTCGAGAAGGAGTCGTACCTGACCGTTTTCCGTTTTTTAATTTTAGGGTACTTTGTGCTAAATGTATGGACCTCGATGTAATATTCTCTTTTTAGGTCCTTGATGTAAAATATACTCCGACCGTCCGTGAATTTTTTAACTAGAGGAGTACAAGTAAATGCGATATATTACTCTTAATTTTTTCCAAAATTATTTTGAAGCTAGCTAGGAATTTAGTATAGCACAACCACCAAGAGTTCTAAAAAATTCAGGTTCTTAGCTATGCAAGAACATGGCATGGTGGTATTCCCATATTTGGTACATGGGTGCTTTGTTCTTGGCATGGTGAACGATAACACTGCTAACGGGAGTAAACCTTTTTTAGGTCCTTGATATAAAATGTACTCCTACCGTCCATGTAAAAATCTAACTTAAAAGTAAGTGGTAAAATTTAAACGAATTTGAGCTTAGTTTTCAATGAGTATGAACATTCTTGGATTTCAAGTCGAACGACCAAGGTCAAGGATATATCTACATCATACTTATGGTAATGATCCCATATCCAAGAATTTGCATGTGGACAAATTTGGCTATATTTTAAAAACAATCGAGAGAAAGTAGTATGAAGAGTATGTCTCGATCAGCTGCTCTCTCGAGATGGAGCCGGACCTGACTGTTTTTCTTGCTTAATTTTAGGATCCTTTGTACTAAATGTATGGAACTCGATGTGATTTCCCCTTTTTAGGTCCTTGATGTAAAATGTACTCCCACCGTCCATGTAAAAATTTAACCTAAGTAAGTGGTAAAATTTAAACGAATTTAAGTTATTTGTCAATGAGTATGAACATTCTTGTATTTCAAGCCGAACGACCAAGGTCATGGCCATATCTATATCATACTTTATGTTGATGATCCCATATGCAAGAATTTGCATGCCAGCAGATTTGGCCATATTTTGAAAACAATCAAAGAGGAAGTAGTATGAAGAGTATGGCTCGATTGGCTACTCTCTCGAAAAGGAACCGAACCCGACTATTTTACTTGTTTAACTTTAGGGTCCTTTGTGCTAAACGTACGGACATCGGCGTAATTTCCCTTTTTAGGTCTTTGATGTAAAATATACTCCCACCGTCCGTGTAAGATTTTAACTTAAAATTAAGTGGTAAAATTTAAAAGAATTTAAGTTTGTTTATCAATGAGTATGAACATTCTTAAATTTAAAACCGAACGACCAAGGTTAAGTCCATATCTACATCATACTTTATGTTGATGACCCTATATCCAATAATTTGCATGCTGACAAATTTATCCATATTTTGAAATCAATCAAAGAGGAAGTAGTATGAAGAGTATGGTCGATGAGCTACTCTCTCGAGAAGGATCTGAACCCAACTATTTTCCTTGCTTAATTTTAGGGTTCTTTGAGCTAAATATATATATCTCGATGTAATTTTCCCTTGTTAGGTCCTTGATGCAAAATGTACTCCCACCGTCGATGTAAAATTTTAACCTACAAGTATGTGGTAAAATTTAAATGAATTTAAGCTTAGTTGTCAATGGGTATGAACATTCTTGGATTTCAATACGAACGACCATGGTCATGGTCATATCTACATCATACTTTATGTTGATGATCTCATATTCAAGAATTTGCATGTTGACAACCATATTTTGAAAACAATCAAAGAGTAAGTAGTATGAAGAGTATGGCTCGATCACATGCTCTCTCGAGAAGGAGCTGAACTTGACTGTTTTACTTTCTTAATTTTAGGGTCCTTTGTGCTAAATATATGGAACTCGATGCAATTTCCCTTTTTAGGTCCTTAGTGTGAAATATACTCCCATCGTCTGTTTACAATTTTAACCTAAAAGTAAGTGGTAAATTTTAAACGAATTTAAGTTTGGTTGTCAATGAATATGAACATTCTTGGATTTCAAGCCGGACGACCAAGGTCAAGGCCATATCTATATCATACTTTATGCTGATGATCTCATATACAAGAATTTGCATGTCGACAAATCTAGCAATATTTTGAAAACAATCGAATATATTAAAAACAAAAAACAAACAATTTTAATTTTCCAAGTGATAAGAATTTATTTTCTGAAAGAAAGTATGAATAATATGTATTTCCTTTTTCTGATAAAAATACAAAGAGCGGGAAGAGAGTATGAGCATAGAGGTGGCAGCTTGAGAGGAGGGAAGAGGAGGAGTTGAACAATGCAACGTCAGAGCAAAACTACGATGGATTCCTCACACGAGGTACAAGGTACATTGAATAGTACCAAATTTAAGTACCTAATATATATGCATGCCTGGCATGTAGGTTCAGCGGTTATTAATTTTAAGGGACCTATATCTCAAAAAAACTTTAAGGGACCAAGTTCGTGGATAATTAAACGCGAGGGACCAAGTTTAGGTGTGTTTTCCTTTCAGGTTCTTATGAAACTGGTAGAAATTCACCGAGTACCTGGGAAAATGATAAAGAGAGTTTGCGAGGATGAAGAAGCACTTCATTTAATCATTAACATAACAACACGAGTTTACATATATAAGATTCACTGTTGAACTACTGCAGGTCTAGCGGCATCTCATTAGACACTGGCATCAATGTCAGCTCTAGCGCCACCATCGTCTCCGACCCATCGGCACCTCCGGATAAGCCAGCGGTACCTCCTAAGCCATCGGCAGATCCGGGAGGACTCTGTGGATGAAGTTGCTATTGTTAGGGAACTGATCCCAGTAGTTGGTGAAGTTGTTGACGCCAGTGAACACCACCATCTCACAGCCGCAGTGGAAGACCTAGCCGTAGAGGATACGAGTGTCCCTGAAGTTGATGAACTTGACCATCAAAGTCCCTCCCGAATTGTTGGAGAGGCTGTACATATGGTACTTACGCGGCAACCGTAGCTGACATCAAGGAAGGTGCACGCTAGCTGCCATGGTGTTCTCCATGGGGATAAGGCCCAAATGCGTAGGGCAATGTCCTCCTGTGCAGCGATGTTGTTGTCTTTGTGCTCTGGTACGGCGGGTGGTAGCCAGAAGGTGGCCATGGATGACGACGTGGATGGAGATGGTTGCTAGAAGCGGAGGACTAGAGATGATTTGGTGCTATGGGATTATGGGGAAGGGGAGAGAATAAATAAGAGACTCGTTTTATATAAAACGTCAATGTTTACATAAAAGTACCAAAATATTTCAAACTTTTAATTTGTGAATACTTTATTTGTTTGTAATAAACTTGTTTTTGAACATAAGGTTTGACCTTTCATTCACATAACCAGATGTCCATCGAAGAGTTTTTCAAACTGTCGGATCATCAATTTACGTTTGGTTTATTACAACTCTCATAAAAGCACCCTATTTATTCATAAAATTTTAACACATAATTGCTTTCCCGTGATTTATTTAGTGTGTCACTAGTATTTGTTTGCAGACAATAAACAGAAAAATATATTTTTGAGTAAATATTTATTTTCTTAAGAGCAAGCACGGTGAACATGGCTCGGAATGCCACGAGCCCGATTTTCCGAACAAAGTTTGGACCATGTTTCACTTTCGATTACCAAATGTTATGAGTTCTCAAGCTTCTTAGGTAACTTCACAAACTTAAACTAATTTAAGACAATTTGTCAAAGTCAGGTAAAATTTAACTACGAGGAAGTGGAAGATTTCTCTTAAAATTATATAATTATCTTTTGAAGGTTACAAAGTTTATGAGTTTTCAAGCTTCCTATAACATGCACTTAAATGACTTTCTGTCGATTTATCGTAATTAGATTAAATTTTAACTACAAGTAAGCGTGATAGATTCTCTTAAAAAACTCTAGCATCATCTTACTTTAAGATACCGAGGCAGTTAATACATAAAAAAACAACGAGAGTTTTGTAGGATTCAAATTCTTTTTCACAAAAAAGATTTTTTCTATGCAAGCATGGAGAGTAAGGCCCACAATGCAACCACCCCATTTTTCATACAAAGTGTACAAATTTTTATGGACAATTCCGAAGTTACATGAATTTTCAAGCTTCCTATCTAATTTGCCACTTAAACCACTATATGTCAATTTGCAAAAAATAGGTCAAATTCGTACTTCGAGTGCATGATAGCCTGCTAGTTCTTTAATTTACCTAAGATCGTTTTAAGGTTCTGATGACTGCAAGTGCATAGACCAATTGTAGCTAGTTTTGAAGTAAAGATATCGAACCCACAGAGAGCTATTGGTAAAGGTCTTTATGCCCCTCGTTACTCTCTACCAAAGTATACTTATAAGTTGTCTTTAATTTTAAGTAAAGGGTGTTTGAAAGGTTTATGGTTGTTTGCATAAAAGTAATTAAAACAAGTAAAAGAAAACAAGTAACAAGATTGTATGAAAGCATGGTTGAACTCAATAGGGCAAAAACATTATCGGGGATGTAGGATACACCACTAGCATAGTATTATTATTATATGTAATCAAGATAATATATTCCTTGTCTCGTGATATGTATGGAGAGAGCCCCATAATAAGATATTCACGGCAAGGCTCATAGGAAACCACTTTGTTGAGCCAAGTGTGAGGTCACCTCTAAATAAACACTGCGATGTCTGAGAGCAATCAGCCATACAAACCACCGCAATTAAGGGTTTCCCCATGGACATCGTAATTAGATTAGGGAGTCTCTCTTTAATCCCCCTTTGACCGTGTAGGTTAAGCCGGCGCCAATCTGTCACGGGCATTCTGGTTACGCTTCCAAGACACGTCCAAAGGGTTTCTCCCTCCCTTTAGTCCCAAAGGCAAATGATATGCGGCCAACAATGCATACCATCTAAAGAGAGAGATCAAACACAAATCATAATTATATCATAGACAAGCAAGTCATATGGACACAATAATAGATCATCTTTATTATAAGTTCATAATTGTGCTAGGGTTTCTCTATCTCCCCAAAAACAAAGGAACTACTCACACATGGAAGCAAACCAAAAAACATCATCATAATCAAATGAATGGATTAAAGTACGAGGGTAGATCTAATACAAACCACAATTGGATCTGGAATGAGAAAGAGATCTAATAGATGAAAGATGGGGTAATGGTGATAACGAAGATGCAACGATTCATGATGAGGGGGATGATGCATTGTCCTCCAATGATCCGTGGATCAGCAGGGATTTTACCCCAGCCAAGTTCCTCCTTCAGATCCCTCTCGGATGTGGTGTTTCGTAGTTTCTTGTGGCTGCGAATGTCGGATCTCCCTCTTGTCTTTGCCAGGGAGACGTATTTGATGAGGCGGTCACGATGGCATCTGGTACGGGCGGACGGTACGGGCGGGCTCCGCCCGTACCAGTGGTCGTTAACCCTGATGATTCCTCCTCTGCGATTGGTATTCTTCCAGGAGCGAAGGCAAATTCATAAAATGACTTTTATCACTTAGAAATATTATATAATTACACAATATGACAGCTCTAATTGATATGTTTATAAAAACAAAATCAGAAGGTTAAGGCGGCAGAGTCAGTCGCGAGCTACAGTACGGGCGGGTTCCGCCTGTACCACGCCCCCGTACGGACTCCTTACTGCCTTTCTTCTCCCATTTTTTTACGAAAGAATAACGAGAAATAACATGGGGAAAACAGTAGTAGTAATGACCATCGGTACGGGCGCGTCGGCCTGTACTGTCCGGTCGTACCAAATCAAAAAGAATCGGCATTAGTATTCCGAATGGTTAACGACCAGTGGTACGGGCGCGTCTGACCCTATGGTACGCTCGTACCAGGTCGAAAAACCATTCAGGATGACCAGAAAAACTAGACGAGTTCAAAGAAAAAGATAGAATCAACCAAAAAGTTTCCAAAGTAGCAGAACTTTAAGTAATTTACACTTCATTACCTAGCTTTCGCTTGTTGTATTCTTCAGCTGGGATCAAAGAGATTAATTCCAAAGTGTTTACTTCACCAACTCTATAATGTTTTAATTGCTGCACATTAACAATCCAGGATGAAGAAGAAGGCGTAGTATTTTTCAGCCTTACTGCTCCTGACGGATATGCTTCTTCAACATCGTATGGTCCTTTCCACCTGGATTTCAACTTTCCTGCAAAAATCTTAAGCCTAGAGTTGTAAAGCAAAACTTTATCTCCGGTTTTAAATCGCTTGCCCTCTAACTTTCTGTCATGCCACTTTTTAACCTTTTCTTCAAATATTCTACTATTTTCATAAGTCTCATTCTTGAGTTCATCAAAAGCATGAATGTCCAAGAGTCATTTTTCTCCCGCAGTTTTAAAGTCAAAGTTCATAGTTTTGATAGCCCATAGGGCCGTATGCTCGAGTTCTAACGGAAGGTGACAATTTTTATCGTAAACCATTTTGTATGGTGGCATTCCCATGGGGTTCTTGAATGCTGTGCGATACGCCCACAATTCATCATTGAGCTTCAAAGCCCATTCTTTTCTTGACCTGTTCACCGTTTTCTGGAGCATGACCTTGATCTCTCTGTTAGATAATTCCACTTGTCACTGTTTGAGGATGGTAAGGCGTGGCTACCTGGTGGTCTACTCCATATTTTTGAAGTATCTTGTCAAAAGTTCCCTTCATAAAATGAGTTCCACAATCAGTAATCAAAAATCGGGGTACTCCAAACCTGGGAAAGAGGATATCCTTGATTATCTTAATGGAAGTGGCTGCATCTGCATGAGCTGTGGGTATAGCTTCAACCCATTTAGTAACATAATCAACACCAACAAGAATATGAGTATAACCATTAGAGGGAACAAATGGTCCCATAAAGTCCATTCCCCATACGTCAAATGGCTCTATTACTAAGTTATATTTCATATTCATTTCTTGTCTTTTTACTATATTACTCATACATTGACAAGCATCGCAATTTCTAACATATTCGTGAGAGTCTTTAACTAGCGTAGGCCAGTAGAAACCTGACTACAAGACTTTGGTTGTAGTGCGATTACCAGCGTGATGCCCACCATAGGGACTATCATGGCAAGCTTTAAGGATATCCTTTGCCTTGTGCTCGGGTACGCATTTCCAGATTATCCCATCTATGCCATGCCTATATATGTAAGGGTCATCCCAATAGTAATGTTTTAAATCATTGAATAATTTCTTTCTTTGATTATAATCCATTCCTTTCGGTTAAAACTTGCCTACTAGGAAATTAACATAATCTGCAAACCAAGGATCGCGAGGTTCTATAACTGCAAGATATTCACCAGGCATAGATATTACCCTTGAATTGCGGATATAGTGTCTAAACTTATCGCAAGCAAAAACGATAGCTAGGAGTTCTTTCTCAGTTGTCACATAGTTCCTTTGATCATCATTAAAGACTCGACTAGCATATTGAATAACATTGAGATTAGGATCATCTCTTTGTCCTAAAACAGCCCAATAGCATAATCACTAGCATCACACATAGTTTTAAATGGTTCTCCCATTTAGGTGGTTGAATAACTGGTGCAGAAGTTAGTGCCTTTTTTAACTATTCGAAAGAATCATGGCAATCTCTATCGAAAGTAAAGTGAGTATCTTTATCTAAGAGACGAGTTAAAGGGGCAGTTATTTTAGAAAAATCTTTAATAAAGGGTCTGTTGGCTCGTGTATTAACGAGCTCGTTGGGGAACCCCAAGAGGAGGTATGATGAGCACAGCAGTAAGTTTCCCTCAGTTATGAAACCAAGGTTATCAATCCAGTAGGAGCAAGGAAACACCCCAAAGGTGTTGCTAGCTGAGCCTTGGCAGGGCGCACTACCGGTGCCAGCAGCAACGTTGCGACCTGCACAACACAACCACAGAACTCTATCCCCAACTTGCGATGAGGTTATCAATCTCACCGGTTTTGCTGAAAACAAAGGATTAAACGTATCGAATGGAAGGAAGTAATAGTTTGCAGAAAGTAAACACAAAGCAGTAAACAGTTTGTAGATTGTATGTAAAAGAAAGGACCATGGTCCATAGTTCACTGGAGGTGGTTCTCCTTAAGATAGATAACATGTTGGGTGAACAAATTATAGCGGGGCAATTGACAAACATCGAGAAAGCATACAAGCATATACTAATCATCTTGACTCCTTTGAGACTTGATTGGGCATTACATCATTATACATAGACCACCATCCAACTGCATCTATGACTAATCCACCTTCAGGTTATCATCCGAACCCCCTCCAGTATTAAGTTGCAAGCAACAGATTATTGCTTTACGAATTCCGTGTAATGTAAACAATACGATTGTTCTATGAACAAAGGATTGTTGTTTTCTCCCTAGTAGCAACAGCACATCTTGTACCTTAGAGATTTCTGTCACTTCCCCAGATTACCAGAGGCATGAACCCACTATCGAGCATAAATACTAACTCTTGGAGTTGCTAGCATCTACTTGGCCAAGATAGCTACTAACAACGGAAAGCATGCAAGATCACAAATAACAAAGACATGATAGAATCAATAATCAATCTGAAATAGCATCTCAATATCCATCGGATCCCCGCAAACACAACATGCAGAATTACAAATAGATGATCTTGATCATGAACGGAGCTCACAAGATCTAAACATGAAAGCACAAAGGAGGAGAACCAGTCATATAGCTACTACATGGACCCGTAGTCCAGAGATGAACTACTCACGCATCACACCGGAGGCTTGCATGATGATGAAGAAGGCCTCCAGGGTGAATTCCCCTCTCCGGTAGGGTGCCGGGAAGAGCTTCAGATCCCTCCTGATCTAGGGATGGAGATGACGGTGGCTTCAGACTCTTTAGTGGATTTTTGATCGGGTACATAGGGTTTTGGTCCCGAGGGCAATATATAGGCGGAAGGAGAGGCCGAGGGGGTGCTGGGGTCGGCCAGACCACCCCCTGGCGCGGGCCAGGCCTGGCCGCATGGCCAGGTGGTGTGGCCAGGCCCTAGCCCTTCTCCGTCTCGTATTCTGGTTCCAGATGCCTTCCGGTAAAATAGCGACTTTGGCTTTTGTCCCGTCCAATTCCGAGAATATTCATTTTCTGACTTTCCTGGAACCAAAAACAGCAGAAAACAGGCAGCTGGCACTGTGGCTCTTGTTAATAGGTTAGTCTAAGAAATCATATGAAAAGTATAGAACATCAAAAATTATGGATACATTTGCAATGTATCAACATCCCCAAGCTTACTCCTGCTCGTCCTCAAGTAGGTAAGTGATAAAAAGAAAGAATAATATTTGAGGTGACATGCACCATCATAAACTTGATCAAAGTATTTGTAAAACGTTCAAAGCTGGGATCATAGTACTTCAATCATAACATGAAAGACAAAGTTCTAGCAATAAGACAAAGAAACTATGATGCAACATGAAAAGACACAAACAAAAGATTCATGAATAACAATGCTTTGCAAGATGTTTGTTTGTTTCACATAAAGAAAACATAGCATAGTAGCATTCAACTTGTCCCTCATAGAGTAGCAAATATAAATGCATAGGACACCTTCAAAGTTTATAAGAGTGACTAGATACAAATAGTTTAAAACAAGCAATATCAAGTTATGCATCAATCAACTAGTCTTGGGATAATGCACATAGAATTAAGAATGGCCACTATGCTCTCAAAGTAGGTGCATAAAGGTAGAAGGTGGAGACTCAATATAATGGTGGAAGAAAGGCCTTCATAAAAGCAAGCAGAGATTCAAGTTTCATAAAGAGCTTCCAAAAATTATGGTACTTATAGCTTTCAACTCTCATTTCCCCTATCATAAGCATCTTGAAGTGATTAAGGTTAAAGTGAACAAACTATGGTGTACATGCTTGACGAAGTATAAGTCAGAAATCTCATGTCCCTTGAATACGAGGGCCGCTCCTCATGCTACTCAAGTTTAGTCACCGATAAGTTCTTGTCATTGTAAGTACATGTGTATCATAGAGAACCGCCAACAGGGTACCCCTTGCCCGATGATACGGAAGAATCCCCATATCAAAATGACAAGGCAAGCAGACAACGAGCATCTCAACAATCTTCTTATTTACCATGGGAATATGGTTCTTTTTTCTCTCTTTCCTCTTTTCATAATCTTTTTTTTTCAATATAGGACTCTTTTTTATAAGAAGAATGCTTCATAGACAGCTCATTATGGTTACACTGCAGGTTTCCACCATGTCAGCATGGATTAGACCAGCGGCCCAGGCGTTTCTCTAACACACATACATAACTCCATGGACTTACAATCTCCCCTTTCATTTCACACCGACGACATCCATAGACAAAAGAGCATGATATCAACTAGGTACAAAGTACCAGTGCAATGTTGAAAGCGTTCCCCATGACAACATGGTTCTGCTAATTCCCAACAAATAAGTGCAAGCATATACAACATAGACGACACAATGGTTCAAGTTTATTAAGGGTAAGAAAAGTAAAGTGTGTCATCAAGTTCGTGAGAGCTTTAATCACTAGTTTTCTCATAACAAGTTTAATTTGGAAGGTAAACAAAAGCATGAATATACTTGGAATAGCATAAACTAGTAGGTAGGTATGGTGGACTCTTTGGAATAACTTGGTTTAGGGAGTTGGATGCATGAGTTGAACTCATACTTGGTTGTGGAGGCTAGCAAAAGACTGGGAGCGACAAACTAAGAGAGCAATAATGGCCATAATCATGTAGAGCGACAAAACATCATTGATCAAAGCATAAAGTGATACTACAAGTTGAAAAATAAAGGATCATAAAGGCTATGGTGACTTTGGATAGTCATAACACTGTGTGAGCATGCGCCAAGTCAACCCAAATAAAGGATCAAAGGAGAATACCACTATACTATGCTTTAATATGCTAAAACAACGCATGATTTATCCAAAGCACATTAAGCAATCTCAATTGTTTATAACAAGTCATGCTACATCAAAGAATACTAAGCATAAAGCCAAAACAATATCAAGCATGGCATGACAAAGCATAGCGCACAGTAAAAAACAAGCTCTTTTTACCACTTAAGCATGAACTTTCCTACTCTTTTCCAAACCAAACCAAACTATTTGAAAATCAATGTATGAAAGAGGGGGTCTAACCAATTTATTCAGCAAACTAAGAAAACCAAGCAAACGAAAAAACAAAATGAAAACAAAAAAGAAGACGCTCCAAGAACAACACAACTGTGCGTGAAACAATAAAAATGAAGTGTTTGGAAGAAACCTGGGATTTTTATTGATGAAGAGGGGGATGCCTTGGGCATCCCCAAGCTTTGACGCTTGTAATTCTTGGATATTTCTTGGGGTGACACGCGTGGCATCCCCAAGCTTGAGCTTTAGTCCATCCTTAATCTCATTACTCATTCCTTCCATACACCTAAACATTTTTCTCATACAAAACTTCACATAATCTTTATTAGCAACATTAGTGCACTCAAGATAATAAGTCTTTAGGTTCAGTTCTAACACCAAATAAACTTCCATTAGAACACTAGATACTGTAGCACTTCCCTCAGAAAGCTCAATTCCCCAAAAGAACTAAAAAAGGAACCAACAAGAAGCAAATGCAAAAAATGGCAGAAATCTGTCAAAACAGACCAGCAAGTAAATAAGAATTTTTTCTAAGACCTTATGTTGCTCAAATCAAAAAGTGTTGAACTAATTAAAGTTAGATAACAACCTGGGGCAGAAGCAAAAAAATTCACGCCTCAAAAGGACGTTCATAGATTTTACACGAATTTTTACGGTGAAGCACAGAAATCTGTTTCGGGACAGCAACTTTCCCAATCATTACTTCTCTCTCATTAGAGGTTACTCTTGGCACAAAAAGCAAATAAAAAGGATAAGGAGCGGTTATTACTGAAGTAATAACTTCCAAGACTCATCTAAAACTTTTGGGTTATCTCCCAATAATTACTTTTTTCTTTAACGCCTTTAAGTTAGGCAAAAGAAGCAAGAAAAAGAATCAAGTGTTCTCAAATGAAGAAGCATTAAGATTAATACCAGAAATATCTTCAACAAGGCAAGGTATATCATCCAAATAAGTTCTAGAGGATCCTCTCTCAATGCTCTTAGGTTCACTATTTTCATCAAAAGGGTTTTCAGGAACAATCCATTCAAGATTCTTTTTTATGGCTTCATGTATTGCTACCAGTTTAAAGGCTATTGGTATCTTAGTTTCCTCCCCATTAGGTTCAGTTTTGTTCATCTTTTCTCGTGTACCAACAACATCTACGCATGAGCCTAGCATATTAAAGAGTTCAAAGACTTTTCTAGCTTCCTTGGCAACATCATAGAATTCCTTAAGCAAAGTTTCTAGAATGAAATTCCTCTTTTCAGGGTCCTCAATTTCTTTAAGTTTAAGAAACATTACTTGCATCAAGGGGTTAAGGTTAACAAACCTAGCTTCCAACATGTGAACTAAAGAAGCTGCAGCAATCTCATAGTTCGGAGCAAGTTCTGCAAGGGATCTATCCTCAATATCCTCATGTTTACCAACATGATTAAAGAATTCTTCAATATTATCTTTTCCAATTATAGAACCACTCCCTATTGAAAGGTCTTTCATGGTGAATTTAGGGATCAACATGGTGAGCTAAGGAAGAGGTAACAACTAAAGGAGACTTATTTTTTGTGTGTTTTTAATAAAGAAAGCAAACTTGTAAAACTAATTTTTGTGTGTTTTTGATAAAGAAACAAGCAAACAAAACAAAAAGAAACTAAGCAAAACAAAAACAACAAAGTAGAGATATTGGTTATGAGGCACTCCCCTTGTGAAGATGTCCTTGACTCCCGGCAATGGCGCCAGAAAAATACTTGCTGACTCGTGTATTAACGAGCTCGTTAGGGAACCCCAAGAGGAAGGTATGATGAGCACAACAGTAAGTTTCCCTCAGTTATGAAACCAAGGTTATCAATCCAGTAGGAGCAAGGAAACACCCCAAAGGTGTTGCTAGCTGAGCCTTGGCAGGGCGCACTACCAGTGCCAACAGCAACGTGAAGACCTGCACAACACAACCACAGAACTCTGTCCCCAACTTGCGATGAGGTTGTCAATCTCACCAATTTTGCTGAAAACAAAGGATTAAACGAATGGAAGGAAGTAATAGTTTGCAGAAAGTAAACACAAAGCAGTAAACAGTTTGTAGATTTTATGTAAAAGAAAGGACCGAGGTCCGTAGTTCACTAGAGGTGGCTCTCCTTAAGATAGATAACATGTTGGGTGAACAAATTACAGCGGGGCAATTGACAAACATCGAGAAAGCATACAAGCATATACTAATCATCTTGACTCCTTTGAGACTTGATTGGGCATTACAACATTATACATAGACCGCCATCCAACTACATCTATGACTAATAATCCACCTTCAGGTTATCATCCGACCCCCCTCCAGTATTAAGTTGCAAGCAACAGATTATTGCTTTACGAATTGCGTGTAATGTAAACAATACGATTGTTCTATGAACAAAGGATTGTTGTTTTCTCCCTAGTAGCAACAGCACATCTAGTACCTTAGAGATTTTTGTCACTTCCCCAGATTACCAGAGGCATGAACCCACTATCGAGCATAAATACTAACTCTTGGAGTTGCTAGCATCTACTTGGCCAAGATAGCTACTAACAACAGAAAGCATGCAAGATCACAAATAACAAAGACATGATAGAATCAATAATCAATCTGAAATAGCATCTCAATATCCATCGGATCCCCGCAAACACAACATGCAGAATTACAAATAGATGATCTTGATCATGAACGGAGCTCACAAGATCTAAACATGAAAGCACAAAGGAGGAGAATGATACATTGCAAATGTATCTATAATTTTTGATGTTCCATGCTTGGTTTTATATACTTTCTTGTGTTTTGTTCCAACTTTGGAGTACTTTTCATATGATTTCTTTGACTAACCTATTAACAAGATGCCACAGTGCCAGTTGCCTGTTTTCTGCTGTTTTTGGTTCCAGGAAAGTCAGAAAATGAATATTCTCAGAATTGGACTAGACAAAAGCCAAAGTTCCTATTTTACCAGAAGACTCATGGAGCCAGAATACGAGACGGAGGAGGGCCAGGGCCTGGCCACACCCTCCCAGGCACGGGCTAGCCCTACCCGCGCCACCAGGTGGTGTGGGCCCCCTCGGTCTCCCCTTTCGCCTATAAGAGCCTCCCGATACCAAAACCCTAAGGGATCAATCAGAAATCCAAGAAAAGTTCTGCAGCACCGCTGCCACCGAAGAGGAGATTCGGGGGACAAAAAGTCTCTGTTCCGGCACCCTGTCGGGACGGGGAAGTGCCCCCGGAGCCATCTCCATCGATCTCCACCACCATCTCCATCACCATTGCTGATTCCCATGATGAGGAGGGAGTAGTTCTCTCTCGAGGCTAAGGGTTCTACTAGTAGCTATGTGTTCATCTCTCTCTATGCATGATCATATTGTGATCATGAGCTTTGTAATCTAGTATATCTACCTTGCTACTCAAGTGCTTTAATAGATCTCTGCTCTCCCCATGTGTGTGAAAGTGACAATGTGCTCACCATGGTGGCACTTAGGCTAGAGATTACAATTACTTGTTATGAGTTATATTTGGAGTTGGATGTCTTTATGAAATTGTGGTGTTTGTTGGACACATCTAGTACTCAAGGTGACAGTGTGGGGTTTTCTAGATGGGAAAGAGGAACTTTGAGGTGTGCTGTGATAGCCCTACAATCGATTAGAGTGTCCAACCAGAGAGTAGTTAAGAGTAGTATCATAAAGAGAAGATATTTATATGAGAGTGTTCACTAGTGAAAGTATGATCCCTAGGCCTTGTTTCTTAGCATTGAAACACCATTTGCAACTAGATCTGTTACATGTTTGCTTGTTTCCATCTTTATTTCAGTTTGCTTTTACTCTTTTCCCACGTCAACCACATGCCATCATGTTATTTTCTATCATAACACGTAATAAAGGCAAACTGAAATAAAGATGGCAACAAGCAAACATGTAACATATCTAGTTGCAAACGGTGTTTCAATGCTTAGAAACAAGGCCTAGGGATCATACTTTCACTAGTGAACACTCTCATATAAATATCTTCTCTTTATGATACTACTCTTAACTACTCTCCGGTTGAACACTCTAATCCATGGTAGGGCTATAACAGCACACCTTAAAGTAAGCCTTTCCCATCTAGATAACCCCACACTGTCACCTTGAGCACTAGATGGTTCCAACAAACACCACAATTTCATAAAGACAACCAACTCCAAATATAACTCATAACAAGTATTTGTAATCTCTAGCCTAAGTGCCACCATGGTGTGCACGCTATCACTTTCACACACATGGGGAGAGCAGAGATCTATTAAAGCACCTGAGTAGCAAGGTAGATCTACTTGATTACAAAGCTCACGATCACAATATGATCATGCATATAGAGAGATGAACACATAGCTACCGGTAGAACCCTTAGCCTCGAGAGAGAACTACTCCCTCCTCATCATGGGAATCAGCAATGTTGATGGAGATGGTGGTGGAGATCGATGGAGATGGCTCCGGGGGCACTTCCCCATCCCGGCAGGGTGCCGGAACAGAGACTTTCTATCCCCCGAATCTCCCCTTCGGTGGCGGCGGCACTGCGGAACTTTTCGTGGATTTCTGATTGATGATCCAGGGTTTATGCATCAGGAGACTTCTTATAGGAGAAGAGGCAAGGTCGGTGGAGTGCCAGGGGCCCACACCACCTGGTGGCGCGGCCAGGGCTAGCCCGCGCCACCATATGGTGTGGCCAGGCCCTTGCCCTCCTCCATCTCTGCTTCTGGCTCCATGAGTCTTCCGGTAAAATAGGAACTTTGGCTTTTGTCCCGTCCAATTCCGAGAATATTGATTTTTTGACTTTCCTGGAACCAAAAATAGCAGAAAACAGGCAACTAACACTGTGACTCTTGTTAATAGGTTAGTCCAAGAAATCATATGAAAAGTACTCCAAAGTGTGGAGAAAACACCAGAAAGTGGATAAAACCAAGCATGGAACATCAAACATTATAGATACATTTGCAATGTATAATCATGCCATGCTTGATATTGTTTTGGCTTTATGCTTAGTATTCTTTGATGTAGCATGACTTGTTATAAACAATTGAGATTGCTTAATGTGCCTTGGATGAATCATGCGTTGTTTTAGCATATTAAAGCATAGTATAGTGGTATTCTCATTTGATGCTTTATTTGGGTTGACTTGGCACATGCTCACACCATGTTATCACTATCCAAAGTCACCATAGCCTTTATGATCCTTTAGTTTTCAACTTGTAGTATCACTTTGTGCTTTTATCAATGATGTTTTGTTGCTCTGCATGATTATGGCCATTATTGCTATCTTAGTTTGTCGCTCCCAGTCTTTTGCTTGCCTCCGTAACCAAGTATGAGTTCCACTCATGCATCCAACTCCCTAAACCAAGTTATTCCAAAGAGTCCACCATACCTACCTACTATCTTATGCTATTCCA
Source organism: Avena sativa (assembly GCA_916181665.1). Lineage (NCBI taxonomy): Eukaryota > Viridiplantae > Streptophyta > Magnoliopsida > Poales > Poaceae > Avena > Avena sativa. The sequence goes on from OV702296.1 coordinate 415,296,065, forward strand.
AGTATATTCATGCTTTTGTTTACCTTCCACTTGTTATGAGAAAACTAGTGATTAAAGCTCTCACGAACTTGATGGCACACTTTACTTTACTTGCCCTCAATAAACTTGAACCATTGTATCGTCTATGTTGTATATGCTTGCACTTATTTGTTGGGAATTAGCAGAACCATGCTTTCATGGGGAACGCTTTCAACATTGCACTTGGTACTTGTACCTAGTTGATATCATGCTCTTTTGTATATGGATGTCGTCGGTGTGAAATGAAAGGGGAGCTTGTAAGTCCATGTATATGTATTAGAGAAACGCTTGGGCCGCTGGTCTAATCCATGCTGACATGGTGGAAACCTGCAGTGTAACCATAATGAGCTGTCTATGAAGCATTCTTCTTATAAAAAAAGAGTCCTATATTGAGAAAAAAAGAGAAAAAAGAGATACTATGAAAAGAGGAAAGAGAGAAAAAAGCACCATATTCCCATGGTAAATAAGAAGAATGCTGAGATGCTCGTTGTCTGCTTGCCTTGTCATTTTGATATGGGGATTCTTCCGTATCATCAGGCAAGGGGTACCTCGTTGGCGGTTCTCAATGATACACATGTACTTACAATGGCAAGAACTTACCGGTGACTAAACTTGAGTAGCATGAGGAGCGGCCCTCGTATACAAGGGACATGAGATTTCTGACTTATACTTTGTCAAGCATGTACACCATAGTTTGTTCACTTTAGCCTTAATCACTTCAAGATGCTTATGATAGGGGCAATGAGAGCTGAAAGCTATAAGTACCATAATTTTTGGAAGCTCTTTATGAGACTTGAATCCCTACTTCCTTTTACAAAAGGCCTTTCTTCCACCATTATATTGAGTCTCCACCTTCTATCTTTATGCACCTACTTTGAGAGCATAGTGGCCATTCTTAGTTCTATGTGCATTGTCCCAAGACTAGTTGATTGATGCATAACTTGTTATTGCTTGTTTTAAACTATTGTATCTAGTCACTCTTATGAACTTTGAAGGTGTCCTATGCATTTATGTTTGCTACTCTATGAGGGACAAGCTGAATGCCACTATGCTATGTTTTATTTATGTGAAACAAACAAACGTCTTGCAAAGCATTGTTATCCATGAATCTTTTGTTTGTGCCTTTTCATGTTGCATCATAGTTTCTTTGTCTTATTGCTAGGACTTTGTATTTCATGTTTGATTGAAGTACTATGATCCCAGCTATCAATGTTTTACAAATACTTTGATCAAGTCTTTGATGGTGCATGTCACCTCAAAAATTATTCTTTCTTTTTAGCACTTACCTACTCGAGGACGAGCAGGAGTTAAGCTTGGGGATGTTGATACATTGCAAATGTATCTATAATTTTTGATGTTCCATGCTTGGTTTTATCTACTTTCTTGTGTTTTTTTCCAACTTTGGAGTACTTTTCATATGATTTCTTGGACTAACCTATTAACAAGATGCCACAGTGCCAGTTGCCTGTTTTCTGCTGTTTTTGGTTCCAGGAAAGTCAGAAAATGAATATTCTCAGAATTGGACGGGACAAAAGCCAAAGTTCCTATTTTACCGGAAGACTCACGGAGCCAGAATACGAGACGGAGGGCCAGGGCCTGGCCACACCCCCCAGGCGCGGGCTAGCCCTACCCGCGCCACCAGGTGGTGTGCCCCCCTGGCACCCCCTCGGTCTCCCCTTTCACCTATAAGAGCCTCTTGATACCAAAACCCTAAGGGATCAATCAGAAATCCACGAAAAGTTCCGCAGCGCCGCCACCACCGAAGAGGAGATTCGGGGGACAGAAAGTCTCTGTTCCGGCACCCTGCCGGGACGGGGAAGTGCCCCCGGAGCTATCTCCATCGATCTCCACCGCCATCTCCATCACCATTGCTGATTCCCATGATGAGGAGGGAGTAGTTCTATCTCGAGGCTAAGAGTTCTACTGGTAGCTATGTGTTCATCTCTCTCTCTATGCATGATCATATTGTGATCATGAGCTTTGTAATCTAGTAGATCTACCTTCCTACTCAAGTGCTTTAATAGATCTCTGCTCTCCCCATGTGTGTGAAAGTGACAGCGTGCTCACCATGGTGGCACTTAGGCTAGAGATTACAATTACTTGTTATGAGTTATATTTGGAGTTGGATGTCTTTATGAAATTGTGGTGTTTCTTGGACTCATGTAGTACTCAAGGTGATAGTGTGGGGTTTTCTAGATGGGAAAGATGAACTTTGAGGTGTGCTATGATAGCCCTACCATCGATTAGAGTGTCCAACCGGAGAGTAGTTAAGAGTAGTATCATAAAGAGAAGATATTTATATGAGAGTGTTCACTAGTGAAAGTATGATCCCTAGGCCTTGTTTCTTAGCATTGAAACACCGTTTGCAACTAGATCTGTTACATGTTTGCTTGTTTCCATCTTTATTTCAGTTTGCTTTTACTCTTTTCCCACGTCAACCACACGCCATCAAGTTATTTTCTATCACCATTACCACTTATAATTATCCATACCACTTGTATTTCACTATCTCTTCGCCGAACTAGTGCACCTATACACCTGACAAGTGTATTGGGTGTGTTGGGGACACAAGAGACTTCTTGTATCTTGATTGCAGGGTTGCTTGAGAGGGGATACCTTTGACCACTTCCTCCCTGAGTTCGATAAATCTTGGGTGATCCACTTAAGGGAAAACTTGCTGCTGTTCTACAAACCTCTGCACTTGGAGGCCCAACAACTGTCTACAAGAATAGAAGTGCGTAGACATCAGAGAACCAGCCATCTAGCTACTACATGGACCCGTAGTCCAGAGATGAACTACTCACGCATCACACCGGAGGCTTGCATGATGATGAAGAAGGCCTCCAGGGTGAATTCCCCTCTCCGACAGGGTGCCGGGAAGAGCTTCAGATCCCTCTCGATCTAGGGATGGAGATGACAGCGGCTACAGACTCTTTCATGGATTTTTGATCGGGTACCTAGGGTTTTGGTCTCGAGGGTAATATATAGGCGGAAGGAGAGGCCGAGGGGTGCTGGGGTCGGCCAGACCACCCCCTGGTGCGGGCCAGGCCTGGCCGTGCGACTAGGTGGTGTGGCCAGGCCCCAGCCCTTCTCCATCTCGTATTCTGGCTCCAGATGCCTTCCGGTAAAATAGCGAATTTGGCTTTTGTCCCGTCCATATCCGAGAATATTAATTTTCTGACTTTCTTGGAACCAAAAACAACAGAAAATAGGCAACTGGCACTGTGGCTCTTGTTAATAGGTTAGTCCAATAAATCATATGAAAAGTACTCCAAAGTGTGGATAAAACACTAGAAAGTAGATAAAACCAAGCATGGAACATCAAAAATTATGGATACATTTGTAATGTATCAACGTCTATAGAAACCGGCATGTCCAAGAATTTTTTCACCCCTTTTATATCTTGCGGGATTGGAAGTGTTTCTAAGGTGGCTAAATTCGAACTATCAATCTTAATATTCTTTTCAGAAACCTTATGCCCAAAAACTATACCTTCCCTTCCCGTGAAGCGGTAGCGCTCCCAATTTAGTACCATTTGGGTTTGTTTACACCGATGCAAAACTCTATTAAGGTTATAGAGACATTGTTCAAAAGTAGTTCCATAGACAACAAAATTATCCATTAGAACTTCCATGGAACTTTGTACAAAACTGTCAAAAATCTTTAGAACACACTCTTGAAAAGTAGCAGCTGCATTACACAATCCAAAAGGCATTAATCGATAAGGATAGGTTCCATAGGGACATGTGAAAGTAATATTTTCTTGATCTTCGGGCTGGATAGCTATTTGAGAATAGCCAGAATATCTGTCAAGAAAACAAAAAAAGAATTAATGGACATCCTTTCCATAATATCATTAGTGAGAGGGAGTTGCTTATGCATTTTTATGGTTTCTTTATTCAACTTCCTAAAGTCAATACACATTCTATATCCTGCTATTGTTCTAGCTGGGATTAATTCACCTTTATCATTATTAATTATTGTTATGCATCCTTCCCTAGGTATGCAATGAGTTGGACTCACCCATTTACTATCTGAAATTGGGTAGATAATACCATTATCCAACATATGAATTGGGTCCTTTCTTACTACATCTTTCATTTTAGGATTTAATATTTTCTGATTATCAACAAGTGGTTTAGCATCTTAGACCATAGATGTTACTATGGTGGGATTTATACCGTTTATGTCATTAAGAGTGTATCCAAAGGTTTCTCATTGTTTGGTAAGTACTTCTAACAATTTCGTGCTTTCCTCTAGAGAGAGCTTATCATCCAAAATTACTGGGCATTTACCTTCCTTATCTAAAAATTCATACCTGAGTCCTGGAGAGAGAGGTTTTAAAATAATAGGCGGCGGATCCTCGTCTCCTTTTCTTTCAAGTTCTTCATATTCATATCTGAGACCTGGTTCGGCCTCCGGTGCGGTGTTGAGGATTTCATCCAAATCTTATTTTGCAGAGTCGTTGGCAAGAGAATCATCACTTGTCAAACTTCTCTCTAATTCAGATTGCGGAGTACAAAAATAGATTGCTGCCAATTCTTCAATAGTCTTCTCCTCCTTAATCTCAATTTTCTTATCATAAGGAAGTCTCATGAATTGACTGTAGTTTATTTCACCAAGCTGCAAAGATAAAGCCTGCCTTTTGTTGTCAATATCAATGTTCATAGAGTTGTAAAACGATTACCAAAAATCACTGGGCAACTGGGGTTCAACGGTATTTTGATAATATGAAAATCAACTAGATACACAAAGTCCCCAACAAAAATGCAAACATTGCGGAGTATCCCGCGAGTAGGATGCAAAGTTTGATTAGAAAACATAAAAGTAGATTCTCATTGCTCAAGGGAAGACTCATCAAGGTGATCACGCAATTCTGCATAGATAGTGTAAGGCATGATGTTTATTGAAGAACTTAAGTCACAGAATCCTACAAAAGTGATCCCTCCTAAACAAAAGGGAATTTTCTACTGGCTTTTATTCTTATCATCAAGCTTCCCTCCTATCATTTCAGAGGATTATTTACTCACCATTATCACTTCTTCCTTGAACAATTCGGGTTCCAAAAGTTCTTTTACTATCCCAATATTTTCTTTAATGGCTCCCAAGTTTCTAGTTGACTTTCCTATTCTTTTATTCCCTTCACCCTACTATCCATTACCTTAGTTAGAATAGTTTCCTCTTCGGCTAATATTTTCTTTTAAATTTTTGAATATTTATCATCATGGAAAGTTTTAGAGGGTTTTTCTTCTTCAGGTGGAATCTTTTGGAATCTGCAGGTAGTCAGCGTACGATCTAATTGTTGGGTCCGCGGCATAGAAAACAAAAAATTTCCTACGATGAGAACTATACGCCAAGATCTATCTACTAGATACAGAGCAACGGGTGGACATACATCCATGGAGAACTTACCCTCGAAGACAACGAGTTTTGTTAACGAGTAGGAACTCGTGGTTGATGTAGTCGTACGCTTGCCGATCTCAAGATCGTGTGGAAGTCCGAGCGCCGCAAATCAGCAGCGCATCCGTCCTCGCACACACGTTCAAGCCACCGGACAACCTCCACCTCCTCGCTCCAGCGAATCAGCGGAAGCAGCAACTCCTTCCAGACGCAAGGCCACCGGGAACATGTATCTCCCTAATCCGAGACCATGGGGGAATATCTAGAGGGGGAGAGAGATCCTTCACGAGGAGGTGTGTTTTGTGAGAGGGGAGAGGGGGGCTTTATATAGGAGGGAGGGAGACTCCTCCCCTCCCATAGCCGGCGCATGAGGGGGGACTCCTCCCCTCCTTCATTCATGTGGTGAACCTCCACTCACATAAACATGGCCTCCACCCAAAATCCCACTCACATGTATTTAATTTCCACCAAATGAAATGCAACTCTCAATTAATAAAACTCTTTTATTTATTTTATTCAGAATTTTGTTAATTACTTTAATTAACAAACATTCACATAAAACCCCTTGCAACATTTCAATATCACATGCAAAACCACTTTCTGCAATTTCACCCGAAACAATTCCGGTTTCTATCGAAACAATTCCTGTTTCTATCGAAACATTTCCTGCGCTTTGCAAACCTTTTGTCTGGAACATATGTGCTCCTAAATGGTGTCCGGCAACCCTTAAGTGTGTCACCCTACGGTTCGCGAATAATGCAGACATGATTGAGACTCCTCTCAGATCAATAATCAGAAGCGGGACCTGGAGATCCATACTGACTCCTGCATATTCAACGATGACTTCTGTGACCGTGAGAACCTTTAACGTCATCAATTTAATCCCTTTGTCTCATGATATAATACATGTCCGAGATTTGATCATCGGTATCCAGTTACCTAGTTTGATCTTGTTACCGACATGCACTCTTTTCTCGTTCCCGTGGCATAACATTCTAGTGATCACATCACTTGCTTGCAAGCTATCTTAATGTGATATCACCGAGAGGGCCCAGAGTATATCTATCCGTCATCGGGATTGACAAATTCCACTCTTGATCCATGAGCCTCAACATAGCACCTTCATAGCACTGAACCCACCTTTATGGTCACCCCGTTACGGTGTGACGTTTGATGTTATCAAGATACTCTTCCGGTGTTAGCAATTAACATGATCTCATGGTCTAAGGACTAAGACTACTTTGTATGATGTTATAGCAATATAAACATAACAACTTTATCATAATGCTATACTTCAGATGAATGTTCATCACATCATTTCACAAATGTTGTGACCTTGTTATTAACAACATCCAATGTCCATGATCAGGAAACCTTGATCATCTTGTTAATCAACAAGCTAGTCTATAAGAGAGGCATAACTAGGAACCCTTTTTTTTATCAAACACACATGTATTGATGTTTCCTATCAATACAATTATAGCATGCAAAATAAACATCTATCATATACAAGGAATACATAATAACAACTTTATTATTGCCTCTCAGGGCATATTTCCTTCAGTCTCCCACTTGCACTAGAAACAATAATCTAGTTTATATAGTGATAAATCTAACACCCATGGAGTTCTGGTGTTGATCATGTTTTGCCCTAGGGAGTACTTTAGTCAACGGATCTACTACATTCAGGTCCGTGTGCACTTTACAAATCTTTATATCTCCATCCTTGACATGCTCGCGGATGGAGTGAAACCGGCGCTTAATATGCTTGGAATTCTTGTGAGACCTTGGTTCCTTGGCGTTGGCTATGGCTCCATTATTGTCACAATAGATCACCATTGGGTCCAACGCACTAGGAACCACACCTAGTTCCGTTATGAACTCCTTCATCCAAACCGCTTCCTGCGCTGCTTCTGAAGCAGCAACATATTCCGCCTCCGTCGTTGATCCAGCCACCACAGGTTGTTTGGAGCTCATCCAACTAACTGCTGCTCCATTCAAGAGAAATACGTATCCGAATTGAGACTTAGAGTCATCCGGATCAGTGTCAAAGCTAGCATCGACATAACACTTAGCGACTAGCTCTTCTTCACCTCCGTATACAAGAAACATATCCTTAGTTCTTCTCAAGTACTTAAGGATATTCTTGACTGCTATCCAGTGTTCCGAACCTGGATCAGATTGGTACCTACTAGTCAAACTAATAGCATGTGCCACATCCGGTCTTGTACATAGCATGGCATACATTATAGAGCCTATGGCTGAGGCATAGGGGATCTTATCCATTATCTCTCTTTCTTCCGCCGTAGCCGGACTTTGAGTCTTACTCAATGTCTTGCCTTGCAACATAGGTAAGAACCCCTTCTTAGTTTCGTCCATATTAAACTTCTTTAATATCTTATCAAGGTATGTACTCTGCGATAGCCCAATTAGGCGTCTTGATCTATCTCTATAGATTTTAATGCCTAATATATATGAAGCTTCACCAAGGTCCTTCATCGAAAATTTGCTATTTAGATAACTTTTAACACTGTTAAAAAGATCTATATCATTTCCAATCAATAATATGTCATCCACATATAATATCAGAAATGCCACATTGCTCCCACTCACTTTCTTGTAAATACAAGCCTCTCCATAAGTTTGGACAAATCCAAACTCTTTGATCACCTCATCAAAGCGGAGATTCCAACTCCGGGATGCTTGCTTTAGTCCATAGATGGATCGCTGAAGTTTGCACACCTTATCAGCATCCTTAGGATCGATAAAACCCTTAGGTTGTACCATATACAACTCTTCTTCAATATTACCATTGAGGAACGTAGTTTTGACATCCATCTGCCATATTTCATAATCGAAATATGCAGCAATTGCTAATCATAATCCTAACCGACTTAAGCATCGCTACGGGAGAGAATGTCTCATCGTAGTCAACTCCTTGAATTTGTCGAAACCCCTTTGCGACAAGTCGAGCCTTATAGATGATTACATTACCATCAGCATCAGTTTTTTCTTTTGAAAATCCATTTATTCTCAACGGCCTTTCGATCGTGAGGTAAGTCCACCAAGGTCCAAACCTGGTTTTCGTACATGGATTCCATCTCGGATTTCATGGCTTATAGCTATTTGTTGGAATCAGGGATCATCATCGCTTCTTCATACGTCGCAGGGTCATCTATTTCATCAATCATGAAATTCATAACAGGATTGTCGTACGGTTCAGGAGCTGCACATGTCCTGCTTAACCTGTGAGGTTTGGTAGTGTCCTCTTTTGGAGTTTCATGATCAATATCATTAGCTCTCTCTTCATTAGGTGAAGTTAACTCCGAAACAACTTCCGGTGCTGCGCTACTCGCCATTTCATGAAGAGAAGGTTCAATAACCTCTTCGAGTTCTACCTTCCAACTACTCACACCTTTCACGAGAAACTCCTTCTCAAGAAAGGATCCATTCTTGGCAACAAAGACCTTGCCCTCGGATCTGTGATAGAAGGTATACCCAATCATTTCCTTAGGGTATCCTATGAAGACGCATTTTTCCGCTTTGGGTTCGAGTTTATCCGATTGAAGTTTCTTCACATAAACATCGCATCCCCAAACTTTAAGAAATGACAGCTTAGGTTTGTTTCCAAACCATAATTCATACAATGTCTTTTCAACGGATTTAGATGGTGCCCTATTTAAAGTGAATACAGTGGTTTCCAATGCATAACCCTAAAATGATAGTGGCAAGTCAGTTAGAGACATCATAGATCGAACCATACCAATAAAGTATGATTACGACGTTCTGACACACCATTACGTTGTGGTGTTCCGGCAAGCGTGAGTTGTGAAACTATTCCACAGTCTTTCATATGTGTGCTAAACTCGTAACTAAGATACTCTCCTCCACGGTCGGACCGCAGAAATTTGATCTTTCTGTTACGATGATTTTCCACTTCATTCTGAAATTCTTTGAACCTTTCAAAGGTTTCAGACTTATGTTTCATCAAATAGATATATCCATATCTACTCAAATCATCCGTGAAAGTAACAAAATAACGATATCCACCTCGCGCCGACACACTCATTGGTCCACACACATCAGTATGTATGATTTCCAATAAATCTGTCGCCCGTTCCATTGAACCGGAAAAACGGTGTTCTAGTCATCTTGCCCATAAGGCATGGCTCACATGTATCAAATGATTCAAAATCAAGTGATTCCAAAAGTCCATCAGAATGGAGTTTCTTCATGCGTTTAACACCGATATGACCTAGACGGCAGTGCCACTTATATGCAGATATATCATTATCAAGTTTAATCCTTTTAGCATCAACATTATGAATATGCGTAATACTACTATCGAGATCCAACAGAAATAAACCATTCAACACAGGTGCATGACCATAAAAGATATTATTCATATAAATTGAACAACCATTGTTTTCAGACTTAAACAAATAACCACTTTGCATCAAACACGATCCGGATACAATGTTCATGCTCAGTGCAGGCACCAAATAACAATTATTCAGGTTTATAACTAATCCCGACGGCATCTGGAGAGGCAGCGTTCCGACGGCAATCACATCAACTCTTGATCCATTGCCGACCCGCATCGTGACCTCATCCCTTGCTAGTTGTCGCTTGTTCCGCAGCCCCTGAACCGAGTTACATATATTAGCAACCGATCCCGTATCAAATACCCAGGTGCCACTGCGAGTACTAGTCAAGTACACATCAATAACATGTATATCACATATACCTTTGTTTGCCTTGCCGGCCTTCTTGTCCGCCAAATACTTGGGGCAGTTGCGCTTCCAATGGCCAGTCCCCTTGCAATAGTAGCACTCGGTGTCAGACTTAGGGCCAGCTCGGAGTTTCTTTTCAGGCGCGGCAACAGATTTGCCGCCCTTCTTTCCCTTCTGCTTGCCTTTCTTGTCCTTCTTGAAACCGGTGGTCTTATTGATCATCAACACTTGATGTTCTTTCCTAATCTCCACTTCTGCAGTCTTAAGCATTGATAGAAGCTCGGGAAGAGACTTCTTCATGCCCTGCATATTATAGTTCATCACGAAGCTCTTGTAGCTAGGTGGTAGAGATTGGAGAACATGATGTATGCCTAAGTCAATGGGAATTGTTATTCCCAAGGACACAATATTATCGGCGTACCCAGACATTTTGAGTACGTGCTCACTAACGGAGCTGTTCTCTTTCATCATGCAGCTAAAGAACTTTTCAGAAGCATTATAACTCTCTACGGCAGCATGGGTATCGAAAATCATTTTCAATTCGCCCATGGTATCAAAGGCATTGCCATTTTCGAAACGTTTTCGAAGTTCTGGCTCTAGCCCATATAGTATGCCGCAATGAACTAAGTTGTGGTCCTCCTGACGAGTTATATAGACGTTCTTTTCCTCGTCAGGGGCATCAAGAGCTGGTGGGGGGACTAGCGGCACCTCTAGCACATATTGCTTTTGTGCAGCAGTGAGGAGAATCCTCAAATTCATAGCCCAGTTGGTGAAGTTGCTATCATTCGCAGCAAGTTTCTCTTTCTCAATGAACACATTGAAATTAAAAGCAGGTGGTGCCATCTACAACAAAATTTGTAAAATATATTTAGACTAAGTTTATGATAGATTGAGTTCAACTAATCCAAATTAATAATGAACTCCCACTCAAAAACGACATCCCTCGTGTCCTTTTGGTGATTACATGAACCAAATCCACTACACCAAGTCCGATCATCACGTGAGTCGGTGTAGCTTCAAAGGCGAGCATCTATATGGGCATCATATCAACTATATGACTCATGCTTAACCTTTCGGTCCGTGTTCCGATGCCATGTCTGTACATGCTAGGCTCGTCAAGTAAGAACCTTAGTATTTGCGTGTGTAAAACTGTCTTACACCCGTTGTATGAAAGCGTAGAGTCGAGAACACCCGATCATCACGTGATGCCTCAAAACATGATCCACAAAACGGTGCATACTTAAGTAAGAACACATTTTATCTTGATATCTAAATGATGGATCATCTTATAATGCTACCAAAAGCGCCAAACTAGCAATATAAGATGCTAACATCTAATGTGTGAAGTGAGGTGATATGGTCCATGCATTTGATCTCTATCATTTGTATCGTGGTATGATCTCTATCATTCCTTTGTGTGTAAGGCCAAGGTCTATGGAACTTACACGTTAAGTGAGTTGTAAGAGTATCTATCATACATCTACTTACAACAATACCATATCAAGACACTAGCCCAGCAACGATCTAAACTAGACGCCTCTAATTTATCAATTGCAAGTTTTACGTGGCTTAGGGCTTTCGGAGATAGAACCGGTCTTACCTACGAACATGAACCACAACGAGGATAACCAAGTTATTAGCAACTCGTTTTAAATCAGATATTTACTATAGTAGGAGAGACAGACACCCGCTAGCCACTTATGCAAAACTACTTGCATGTCAGTCGTGGAACCGGTCTCATGTACGATGACATGTAAGGTTGGTCCGGGCCGCTTCATCCCACTATGCCACCAATATACAAAGTACATAGAAGATGCATTAACATGATCATCATCGCCCACATATAAACATATGTGTACTACCCGTGCAAAGCACCTACGCATAGATCAGGCTCTGATACCACTGTTGGGTCCGCAGCATAGAAAACAAAAAAATTCCTATGATGAGAACTATACGCCAAGATCTATCTACTAGATACAGAGCAACGGGTGGACATACATCCATGGAGAACTTACCCTCGAAGACAACGAGTTTTGTTAACGAGTAGGAACTCGTGGTGGATGTAGTCGTACGCTTGCTGATCTCAAGATCGTGTGGAAGTCCGAGCGCCACAAATCAGCAGCGCATCCGTCCTCGCACACACGTTCAAGCCACCGGACAACCTCCACCTCCTAGCTCCAGCGAATCAGCGGAAGCAGCAACTCCTTCCAGACGCAAGGCCACCGGAAACATGTATCTCGCTAATCCGAGACCATGGGGGAATATCTAGAGGGGGAGAGAGATCCTTCACGAGGAGGTGTGTTTTATGAGAGGGGAGAGGGGGGATTTATATAGGAGGGAGGGAGACCCCTCCCCTCCCATAGCCGGCGCATGAGGGGGGGGGGACTCCTCCCCTCCTTCATTCATGTGGTGAACCTCCACTCACATAAACATGGCCTCCACCCAAAATCCCACTCACATGTATTTAATTTCCACCAAATTAAATGCAACTCTCAATTAATAAAACTCTTTTATTTATTTTATTCAGAATTTTTTTAATTACTTTAATTAAAAAACATTCACATAAAACCCCTTGCAACATTTCAATATCACATGCAGAACCACTTTCTGCAATTTCACCCGAAACAATTCCGGTTTCTATCGAAACATTTCCTGCACTTTGCAAACCTTTTGTCTGGAACATATGTGCTCCTAAATGGTGTCCGGCAACCCTTAAGTGTGTCACCCTACGGTTTGCGAATAATGCAGACATGATTGAGACTCCTCTCAGATCAATAATCAGAAGCTGGACCTGGAGATCCATACTGACTCCTGCATATTCAACGATGACTTCTGTGATCGTGAGAACCTTTAATGTCAGCAATTTAATCCCTTTGTCTCATGATATAATACATGTCCGAGATTCGATCATCGGTATCCAAATACCTAGTTTGATCTCGTTACCGACATGCACTCTTTTCTTGTTCTCGTGGCATAACATTCTAGTGATCACATCACTTGCTTGCAATCTATCTTAATGTGATATCACCGAGAGGGCCTAGAGTATATCTATCCGTCATCAGGATTGAAAAATTCCACTCTTGATCCATGAGCCTCAACATAACACCTTCATAGCACTGAACCCACCTTTATGGTCACCCTGTTACGGTGTGACGTTTGATGTTATCAAGATACTCTTCCGGTGTTAGAAATTAACATGATCTCATGGTCTAAGGACTAAGACTACTTTGTATGATGTTATAGCAATATAAACATAATGACTTGATTGTAATGCTATACTTCAGATGAATGTTCATCACATCATTTCACAAATGCTGTGACCTTGTTATTAACAACATCCAATGTCCATGATCAGGAAACCTTGATCATCTTGTTAATCAACAAGATAGTCTATAAGAGAGGCATATCTAGGAACCCTTTTTTTATCAAACACACATGTATTTATGTTTCCTATCAATACAATTATAGCATGCAAAATAAACATCTATCATATACAAGGAATACATAATAACAACTTTATTATTGCCTCTCACGGCATATTTCCTTCACTAATAATTAGAATAACCATGCGATGGTCAATATTAAAATTCCCAAGCAATTTTCCTACCTTTCATGAAGCTAGAAATATTTTTAAATAATTATACTCTATGGGGTTCTCCTTGTTAAACTCTACCTCATAATAGGCTTTCTCTATCCTATTCACCGTATCTAGCAAGTTCCATGCCCTCTCAATATTGAATTCGGTGAACGACCCATTTGTAAGGGAATCGCGTTCATTTCTATTATCATCATTCAAACTTACGTAGAGGGTGTGTATCACTAGACAAGGTGGGAAATTATGATGGGGATAGCGATCAAGCAACCCCCGAAATCTTGTATACCCTTTATAAAAGCTTTCTTCAGGTTTTCCTTTAAAATTTGTAACCATGCGCCTTGCGCCAAGAGTTTTCATCATGGGAAAGAAATCAACTAGAATAGAGAGGCTAGCCTCTCCCAGGAGTTAGTAATTTTTGAAGTACTTTGAATGTACCAAGAACGGGCCTCATCAATGAGAGTTTGAGCAAAGAGAGCAAACTTAACCTTGTCCTCAGTTTGTAAATTGAGGTGGAAAGTTCCACGAATATCTTCAAAGAACCCTACATGCTCATACGGATCTTCCGTACCATCTCCTACAAACTTCTTTGCATGCAATAGATCCAAAACAATGGGATTAATATCATACCCTCTTGGGTTTTTGGATTTTAAATAAGCGTCCATGGGAGGACCGGAATTCCTCACAACCTCAACTATATTATATGTTGGTACTCGCCCATAATATATCACCTGAAACTAATAAACAACTTTAGTAAAATGATAAGTAAAACAAGTAACTAAGAACAAAGACCAAAATAGATTAGCTCCTCGGCAACGACGCTAGAAAATAGCTTGATGTCTACGCACTTCTATTCTTGTAGACAGTTCTTGGGCCTCCAAGTGCAGAGGTTTGTAGAACAGCAGCAAGTTTTCCCTTAAGTGGATTACCCAAGGTTTATCGAACTCAGGGAGGAAGTAGTCAAAGGTATCCCTCTCAAGCAACCCTGCAATCAAGATACAAGAAGTCTCTTGTGTCCCCAACACACCCAATACACTTGTCAGGTATATAGGTGCACTAGTTCGGCGAAGAGATAGTAAAATACAAGTGGTATGGATATAAGACAATGGTGCTAGAAAATAGCTTGATGGCGTGGAAGAGACTAAAGGCAAACTGAAATAAAGATGGCAACAAGCAAACATGTAACAGATCTAGTTGCAAACGGTGTTTCAATGCTTAGAAACAAGGCCTAGGGATCATACTTTCACTAGTGAACACTCTCATATAAATATCTTCTCTTTATGATACTACTCTTAACTACTCTCCGGTTGAACACTCTAATCCATGGTAGGGCTATAATAGCACACCTCAAAGTAAGCCTTTCCCATCTAGATAACCCCACACTGTCACCTTGAGCACTAGATGGTTCGAACAAACACCACAATTTCATAAAGACATCCAACTCCAAATATAACTCATAACAAGTATTTGTAATCTCTAGCCTAAGTGCCACCATCGTGTGCACGCTGTCACTTTCACACTCATGGGGAGAGCAGAGATGTATTAAAGCACTTGAGTAGCAAGGTAGATCTACTTGATTACAAAGCTCATGATCACAATATGATCATGCATATATATATATATAGAGAGAGAGAGATGAACACATAGCTACTGGTAGAACCCTTAGCCTCGAGGAAGAACTACTCCCTCATCATCATGGGAATCAGCAACGGCGATGGAGATGGTGGTGGAGATCAATGGAGATGGCTCCGGGGAACTTCCCCGTCCCGGCAGGGTGCCGGAACAGAGACTTTCTGTCCCCTAAATCTCCCCTTCGGTGGCGGCGGCGGTGCGAAACTTTTCGTGGCTGGAGGCTTGACAATTTAGGGTTTTTGCATCGGGAGGCATCTTATAGGCGAAGAGGCAAGGTCGGTGGGCGGCCAGGGGCCCCACACCATGCCCTGGCGCAGCCAGGGGGACCCGCGCAAAGGGGTGGTGTGGCCACCCTGTGGCCCCCTTCGTCTTCCCTTCTGGCTCCGTGAGTCTTCCGGGAAAATAACGACTTTGGCTTTTGTCCAGTCCAATTCCAAGAATATTCATTTTCTACTTTTCTGGAACAAAAAACAGCAGAAAATAGGCAACTCGCACTGTGGCATCTTGTTAATAGGTTAGTCCCAGAAAGTGTATAAAAATACTCCAAAGTGTGGACAAAACATAAGAAAGTAGATATAAACCAAGCATGGAACATCAAAAATTATAGATACGTTTACAACGTATCAACACCCCCAAGCTTAACTCATGCTTATCCCCGAGTAGGTAAGTGATAAAAAGAAAGAATAATTTTTGAGGTGACATGAACCATCATAAACTTGATCAAAGTATTTGTAAAACATTGATAGCTGGGATCATAGTACTTCAACATAGCATGAAAGACAAAGTTCTAACAATAAGACATAGCAACTATGTTGCAATATGAAAAGGCACAAACAAAAGATTCATGAATAACAATGCTTTGCAAGACGTTTGTTTGTTTCACATAAAGAAAACATAGCATAGTGGCATTCAGCTTATCCCTCATAGAGTAGCAAACATAAATGCATAGGACACCTTCAAAGTTCATTAGAGTGACTAGATACAAATAGATTAAAACAAGCAATATCAAAGTTATGCATCAATCAACAAGTCTTGGGACAATGCACATAGAATTAAGAATGGCCACTATGCTCTCAAACTAGGTGCATAAAGATAGAAGGTGGAGACTCAACATAAAAGTAAAATAAAGGCCTTCATAGAAGGAAGTAGAGATTCAAGTTTCATAAAGAGCTTCCAAAAATTATGGTACTTATTAGCTTTTAGCTCTCATTGCCCCTATCATAAGCAACTTGAAGTGATTAAGGTTAAAGTGAACAAACTATGGTGTACATGCTTGACAAAGTATAAGTCGGAAATCTAATGTCCCTTGAATACGAGGGCCGCTCCTCATGCTACTCAAGTTTAGTTACCGATAAGTTCTTGTCATAGTAAGTACATGTGTATCATAGAGAACCGCCAACGGGGTACCCCTTGCCCGATGATACGGAAGAATCCCCATATTAAAATGACAAGGCAAGCAGACAACGAGCATCTCAGCATCTTCTTATTTACCATGGGAAAATGGTGCTTTTTTCTCTCTTTCCTCTTTTCTCATATCTTTTTTTTTCTTTTTCTCTTTTTTCTCAATATCTGAGTCTTTTTTTATAAGAAGAATGCTTCATAGACAACTCATTATGGTTACGCTACAGGTTTCCACCATGACGGCATGGATTAGACCAGCGGCCCAGGCGTTTCTCTAACACACATACATAACTCCATAGACTTACAAGCTCCCCTTTCATTTCACACCGACGACATCCATAGACAAAAGAGCATGATATCAACTAGGTACAAAGTACCAGTGCAATGTTGAAAGCGTTCCCCATGACATCATGGTTCTGCTAGTCCCCAACATATAAGTGCAAGCATATACAACATAGATGACACAATGGTTCAAGTTTATTAAGGGCAAGAAATGAAAAGTGTGCCATCAAGTTCGTGAGAGCTTTAATCACTAGCTTTCTCATAACAAGTTTAATTCGGAAGGTAGATAAAAACATGAGTATACTTGGAATATCATATGATAATTGGTAGGTATGGTGGACTCTTTGGAATAACTTGGTTTTAGGAGTTGGATGCATGAGTGGAACTCATACTTGGTTATGGAGGCTAGCAAAAGACTGGGAGCGACCAACTAAGAGAGCAATAATGGCCATAATCATGCAGAGCGACAAAACATCATTAATCAAAGCATAAAGTGATAATACAAGTTGAAAACTAAAGCAGCATAAAGGCTATGATGACTTGGGATAGTCATAACATGGTGTGAGCATGCACCAAGTCAACCCAAATAAAGCATCAAAGGAGAATACCACAATACTATGCTTTAATATGCTAAAACAGCACATGATTCTTCCAAGGCACATTAAGCAATATCAATTATTTATAACAAGTCATGCTACAGCAAAGATCACTAAGCATAAAGCCAAAACAACATCAAGCATGTCATGACAAAGCATAGGCCACAGTCAGAAACAAGCTATCTTTTACCACTTAAGCATGAACTTTTCCTACTCTTTTCCAATCCAAACCAAACTATTTGAAAACCAAAGTATGAAAGAGGGGGTCCAACCAATTTATTCAAGCAAACTAAGAAAACCAAGCAAACGAAAAAGGAAAAAGAAGATGCTCCAAGAACAACACAACTGTGCATGAAACAATAAAAATGAAGTGTTTGGAAGAAACCTGGGATTTTTATTGATGAAGAAGGGGATGCCTTGGGCATCCCCAAGCTTTGACGCTTCTACTTCTTGGATATTTCTTGGGGTCACACGCGTGGCATCCCCAAGCTTGAGGTTGAGTGCATCCTTCATCTCATTACTCATTCCTTCCATACACCTAAAATTTTCCTTCATACAAAACTTCACACAATCTTTATTAGCAACATTAGTGCACTCAAGATAATAAGTCTTTAGGTTCAGTTTCAACACCAATAAAACTTCCATTAAAACACAAGCTACTGTAGCACTTCCCTCAAAAATCTCAATTCCCCAATAGAACTCAAAAAGGAACCAACAAGAAGCAAATGCAAATAATGGCAAAAATCTGTCAAAACAGACCAACTGGTAAAAACCAATTTTTTCGAAGACCTTCCGTTCCTCAAATCAAAAAGTGTTGAACTAACGAAAGTTAGATACCAACCTGGGACAGAAGCACAAAACGTCATGCCTCAAAACGACGTATAGATATTTTACACGAATTTTTACGGTGAAGCACAGAAATCTGTTTCGGGACAACAACTTTTCCAAGCATTACTTCTCTCTCATTAGAGGTTACTCTTGGCACAAAAAGCAAATAAAAAGGATAAAGAGCGGTTACTATAGAGGTAATAACTTCCAGGACTCATCTAAAACTTTTGGGTTATCTCCCAATAAGTACTTTTCTTTAACGCCTTTAAGTTAGACATGATAGTTTGAGAAGATGCTCACATAAGAAATATGAATTGAGAGTAAAAGAGAGCATCAAGAAGCAAATATAAAACACATTTAAGTCTAACCCACTTCCTATGCATAGCAATCTTGTAAAGAAACAAGTCATGAAAGCACAAAGCAACAAGCATAGTAAAGCAACACAAGTGCAACTTCAAGACTTTCAACATAAAGAGGGGAAAATTAATATTATTAAGATGCATAAAACCATGTTTCCCTCTCTCATAATAACTTTCAGTAGCATCATGAATAAAATTAACAATATAACTATCACATAAAACATTCTTATCATGAGCCACATGCATAAAAGAATTAATACTCCCCACATAAACATAGTCATTCTTATTAATTATAGTGGGAGCAAATTCAACAAAATAGCTATCATTATTATTCTCATCACCATAATCATCAAATATAGCAGGCATATTGTAATCATAATTAATTTTCTCCTCAATAGTAGGTGGACTGAAAATATCATATTCATTATTGTAATCATCATATATTGGAGGTGTAGTATCATCATAAGCAATAGAATACTTATCTTCCAAAGTGTGTTCTTTTGTAAACATATCATCATTGCAAGGACCATGGATGACACTAATAGTACTAAAGATATTTTCAATATCAAAAGTTGTGTGCTTTTCCCAATCATGATCACTACTATAGGTAATAGGCATAAGAACATCATCGAGTTCAGACTCATCAAAAACTTTAATAGGAGCAACATGCTTAGGGGAAAATACCGTTTCCTCTCTCCTTTTACTCCTCCTCTTCTTCTTTTTCTTCTTCTCTTTAGGAGGGAGAGGCTTGAAAGGAAGCTTCTCCATATACCCTAGTTTATTGTTAGAGACAATAGAAGAAACTTTGGAGGATTCCTTCTTTCCATTAATAAGATCAAAACACAAATTAGTCCTGTCATATTTTGGTAAAATATCATCTTTTATAATATTTTGTATGTAAGTATTTGTGTGGCAATTATAACACAATAAAGATGACAACCATGCAAGACGCTATTCATATAAAAAGCACTCATATCTACCAAAGAGGTTTTCCTTGATAACTCTTCACACCCCAAAAATAATGTAATTTCATCATGCTGATTAGGAGTGATCATGTCATCACAATACAAACTTGCAGTACTCATTGGATTAGAAGGGCTATTATTATGGCCCGAGCATTGAAAATTGAAATGACCCACTTCAAAGCAAAGTTCACAAATAAAAGGATAGAGGGCACAAACTTTTTTACCAAGATCATTTAGAGCCCTAAACCACGTTCTAGTTTTTTCATTCCTGTGGGTGATACAATATTCTTATTCAATTTGATTATTCTCACAAGGTCTATGTATTCCACAAAAATTAACATCCTTATAAGAAATAGTACTTTCAGAGGTTTGAGCATGTTTATTGCTATCATTAATAACAATTTCATTTTCCATGCAAGTGT
Organism: Avena sativa; assembly: GCA_916181665.1. Lineage (NCBI taxonomy): Eukaryota > Viridiplantae > Streptophyta > Magnoliopsida > Poales > Poaceae > Avena > Avena sativa. Next base: position 415,316,293 of record OV702296.1, read on the forward strand.
CTTTAAAAGGCTCATGATACATATCCCATTTTTCTTTAGGAGCATTAATATGAGAAGCAAAGGCTCTCAACAATCAACAAGAATTTGAAGATCAAGACCATATTTAACACGAAGCTCTTGAAAATCAGCAGTTTCAGCAAAATACTTAATGCAATCATACTCATAGTTTATACCTGGTTCTTTACCTTTGTTGTTATCCCAATCTTCGGTATTGCTTTAAATTGTTTCAAGAAGATCCCACTTAGCTTTGACCTCCTTACTTGTGAAGGATCCCTCTAAACAAGTATCTAGATATTCCTTGTAATGTCCTAAAAGCCTTGCATAGAAGTTATTAATAACAATATTACTGGGGAGCTCATGAATGGGACATTTGAGCATTAGTGACTTCAATCTCCCCCATGCTTGGGCAATACTTTCTCCATCATGTGGATGAAAATTATAAATGTAATTCCTATCTTTATGAATTTCATGAGGAGGATAAAATTTAGAGTAAAAGAGAGATTCAAGTTCCTTCCATTCCAAATGAGGAGGGTCATCTAGCAGCTCATACCACTCCCTTGCTTTGGCCTTAAGTGAAAAAGGGAATAGCTTACTCTTAACTTGGTTCATTGAAATACCTGCACACTTAAACAACTCGCATAATTCGTGTATAAAGAGTAAATGATCACTAGGATGGACAGTTCCATCTCCCAAATAACAGTTGTTCATAACACGTTCAATAATTTTTATAGGTATTTTAAAAGAGATGCTTTCAGTATGTGGATTTAAAATATCACGAGTATCATTAGAATTACCACATATGGAAGATAAAGTATCATCAGAGCAAATTTTCTACTTTAAAGCTGGGGAATTAAAAATATCATTTTTATAAAAACTAACTTCCCCAAGCTAAGACGTTTCCATAGTATTAGTAACAAAGGTGTTCAGAAGATTCATACTAATAACATTATCATTAGCATGCAAAGAAAGTTCCATGGGGTTTTTAATTTTCTTTTCAAACAATTCATGTTCTACACTAGGAAAAATACTAAAAAGCTCTCTAATTTTGTTGTTGTTTTCCATTAAGCTTAACTAGTGAAAACAAGAAATAAAAAGAAAAAATTGCAGAATCTAAAGGAAATAACTTCGAGCACTCACACCGAAGCATGTGAGTACATTTTACCTTACCTCCCCAGCAACGGCGCCAGAAAATAGCTTGATGTCTACGCACTTCTATTCTTGTAGACAATTGTTGGGCCTCCAAGTGCAGAGGTTTGTAGAACAGCAGCAAGTTTTCCCTTAAGTATATTACCCAAGGTTTATCGAACTCAGGGAGGAAGTGGTCAAAGGTATCCCTCTCAAGCAACCCTGCAATCAAGATACAAGAAGTCTCTTGTGTCCCCAACACACCCAATACACTTGTCAGGTGTATAGGTGCACTAGTTCGGCGAAGAGATAGTAAAATGCAAGTGGTATGGATATAAGACAATGGTGCTAGAAAATAGCTTGATGGCGTGGAAGAGACTAAAGGCAAACTGAAATAAAGATGGCAATAAGCAAACATGTAACATATCTAGTTGCAAACGGTGTTTCAATGCTTAGAAACAAGGCCTATGGATCATACTTTCACTAGTGAACACTCTCATATAAATATCTTCTCTTTATGATACTACTCTTAACTACTCTCCGGTTGAACACTCTAATCCATGGTAGGGCTATAACAACACACCTTAAAGTAAGCCTTTCCCATCTAGATAACCCCACACTGTCACCTTGAGCACTAGATGGTTCCAACAAACACCACAATTTCATAAAGACATCCAACTCCAAATATAACTCATAACAAGTATTTGTAATCTCTAGCCTAAGTGCCACCATGGTGTGCACGCTATCACTTTCACACACATGGGGAGAGCAGAGATCTATTAAAGCACTTGAGTAGCAAGGTAGATCTACTTGATTACAAAGCTCACGATCACAATATGATCATGCATATAGAGAGAGATGAACACATAGCTACCGGTAGAACCCTTAGCCTCAAGGAAGAACTACTCCCTCATCATCATGGGAATCAGCAAAGGCGATGGAGATGGTGGTGGAGATCGATGGAGATGGCTTCGGGGGCGCTTCCCTGTCCCGACAGGGTGTCGGAACAGAGACTTTCTGTCCGCCGAATCTCCCCTTCGGTGGCGGCGGCGCTGCGGAACTTTTTGTGGCTGGAGGCTTGACGATTTAGGGTTTTTGCGTCGGGAGGCATCTTATAGGCGAAGAGGCAAGGTCGATGGGCGGCCAGAGGGCCCACACCATGCCCTGGCGCGGCTAAGGGACCCACGCCAAGGGGTGGTGTGGCCACCCTGTGGCCCCCTTCGTCTCTCCTTCTGGCTCCGTGAGTCTTCCGAAAAAATAACGACTTTGGCTTTTGTCCGGTCCAATTCCGAGAATATTCATTTTGTGACTTTTCTGGAACCAAAAACAGCAGAAAACAGGCAACTGGCACCGTGGCATCTTGTTAATAGGTTAGTCCCATAAAGTATATAAAAATACTCCAAAGTGTGGACAAAACATAATAAAGTAGATATAAACGAAGCATAGAATATCAAAAATTATAGATACGTTTGCAATGTATCAGACTGCAAGTGCACAGACTAATTGTAGCTAGTTTTGATGTAAAGATATCGAACCCACATAGAGCTATTGGTAAAGGTCTTTATGCCCCTCGTTACTCTCTACTAAAGTATATTATAAGTTGTATTTGATCTCAAGTAAAGGGTGTTTGAAAGGTTTATGGTTGTTTGCATAAAAGTAATTAAAACAAGTAAAATAAAATAAGTAGCGAGATTGTATGAAAGCGTGGTTGAACTCAGTAGGGCTAAAACATTCTCGGGGATGTAGGATACACCACTAGCATAGTATTATTGTTATATGTAATCAAGATAACATACTCCTTGTTTCATGATATCTGTGGAGAGAGCCCCATAATAAGATGTTCACGACAAGGCTCGTAGGAAGCCACTTTGTTGAGCCAACTGTGAGATCACCTCTAAATAACCACTGCGATATCTAAGAGAAATCACCCATACAAACCACCGCAATTAAGGGTTTCCCCATAAATATCGTAATTAGCTTAGGGAGTCTCTCTTTAATCCCCCTTTGACCGTGTATGTTACGAGCCAACACCAATCTATCACAGGGCATTCCGGGTACGCTTCCAATATACGTCCAAAGGGTTTCTCCCTCCCTTTAGTCCGGAAGGCAAATGATATGCGGCCGACTACGCATACCATCTAAAGAGAGAGATCAAACACAAATCATAATTATATTATAGACAAGCAAGTCATACAGACACAAGAATAGATCATCTTTATTACAAGTTCATAATTGTGCTAGGGTTTATCCATCTCCCCAAGAACAAAGGAACTACTCACTCATGGAAGCAATCAACAATATCATCATAATGAAATGAATAGATTAAAGTACAGGGGTAGATCTAATGTAAACCACAATTGGATCTAGAATTGCAAAGAGATCTAATAGATGAAAGATGGGGTAATCGTGGTGATGAAGATGCAGAGGTTGATGATCAAGGCGATGATGCATTGTCCTCCAATGATCAGTGGATCAGCAGGGATTTTACCCCGGCCAAGTTCCTCCTTCAGATCCCTCTCGAATGTGGTGTTTCGTGGTTTTTGGTGGCTGTGAATGTCATACCTCCCTCTCGTCTTTGCTAGGGAGAAGTATTTGACGAAGTGTTCACGATGGCGCCTGATACGGGCAGACGGTATGGGAGGGCTCCGCCTGTACCAGTCGTCGTTAACCATGTTGATTCCTCCTCCGCGATTGGTATTCTTCCAGGAGCGAAGGCAAATTCATAAAATGACTTTTATCACTTAAAAATATCATATAATTACACAATATGACAACTCTAATTGATATGTTCATATATGACGCCATGATTTGGGATTCTGTTGAAACAAGAACGAAATAGCGTGCGTAGGCGCGGTGAAATACAAAAATCCCTATTCTATTTATGCAAAAACAAAAGGTAAATATGCTTCAATTTTGGACGTATCAGGTTCCTAGGTAGTTAATAAATCAAAAAACACCGAGTGATTTAAAAGATTCAACTTATTGCAAAGAACTTACATTTTGGCCGCCAAGTTTAAACAAGCTTAAAAAACGAGAAAATCTAGCTATAAGAAAAAACGTAGAACATTCGAACGGTATCCTCTTGCGGGTACAAGTTGTCATGCAGAATGAAACATTAGTTGTGGTAACTTTAGAAAATCTTTCTTTGCAATATGGCATATCATGCAAGGACACCCTTGGATTTAAAGACAAATGATCAATCCGACGTGATAATATGCCATATTCAGTAGATGCACATGTGTGGCAAGGTAAACAATGTTAACACTGGTAGATTGTAATGCAATTTCTGCTACATGTGTATCAATACTGGACTAATAGTTTATCATTTTGTCAACTGCATACTTTATTATGTTGTTTCCTGCTCATTTTAGACAACTACATACTTACTGGAGTACTACAATTTCTTTATATTTCTAGCTAGATTTTTGTTTTCATGTTTGTTTATGTGCATGTTCGAGCGGCTATTGTTGGTGTGCATGGTGTTTCTTAGAGTGAGGAGTTGAAGGGCGAGGTGTCAGGTTTCCTATCCATCTTGATCCCAAGATCTAGGCATCACTGGCGTTGCTCTACCACTTCCACACTAATCTCTCTCTTCTCTTAGGTTATATCACCTCTTCTTCAATATTCTAACGCGGTGCATCTATTGACCGAGGGCCCCAAAATGCTGAGGTTTCAATTACGCTATGCTAAAATATTCTATCAACATGAGATGTTTGAAAACATTGACCCCGAACATATCCCATATCTTGGCATAAGATCATTGTTGCTAAAATGCTATTTGCTTGATTTTACCTGTACTTACAATTGTTTGTGTGAATGAATTACGTGGAGTTCAAATTTGACCTAATTTTGGTAAATCAAGAAGTTAATTAAGTGGAGCCAGGAAGCCAGAAAATTCAAAAAAGGGAATTATCCATTGGACATGGGTATGACTTGTAGGGTCTTCATCATGGGCATACCTGCTACAGATCCAGGACAAGGCCCATAAGGAGCCAAAGTCTTTGGAAGCATCCGAAGTCCAGGAACCAGACGTGACAAACAAGACAAATCCCAAGGCGTAGCCGACATAGTCATAGAGTTACCTTTTATTCTGTAATCGACTCGGACTATACTCTAAGACTTAGCCTCTCATATAAAGTCTAGGAGGAGCCGACAGGAAGGGAACCTGACAATCGATTCACGCCAATCCGCTGTAAGCTAGATCATATCTAGCAATCTGGCGACTTTGTACTCTCCATCAATAAAATCAGACAAGCAGGAAGTAGGGTTTCCTCTACGAGGGCCCGAACCGAGGTAAATTTTGCCTCCCTTGTTTGCCTAGTAAGCTTAAGAAATCACCAACGACCCCTTTTTCCTGAAACCTAAGTCCATAACAATGGACATTGCCGAGGTTACTCCTTGTCACCATTAAACATGGTTCACTTTGTGTGAACATTTGGATGGCAACATTCTAGACCATATTCTTTTTTTACCTCCTTCACATTAAAAAAAATCGGTGACTTGGAGAATTGAAAACAACTTTTTTCTATAACATTCAAAAAAACTAGTTGTTTCTCATGTAAAGATGCTGATATCTACCAAATATTGGCATATTATCATAAACTATGATATATAGTAGAGATGACTATGACCTTGTTCATTTAGTTTGAAACATAAGTTTGTTCATACATGGTATGCCATGTCGTGAAGTAAGTTTTTCATGAAGCTAGCAAAACTTAGGTCTACCATTTTTCATGCAAACTAGTATACTTAAGAGGACATCATGCGCAAGTTTTTAATTTTACATTTTCTTCATTTTCTATGACTTTTCAAAATGAGTCAAATTTGTGGGCAGACAAATTCAAAACAAAATGTTGAATATTTTAAAACTCTCTATAGTTTCTATATATTCACTATATGTGTACCTTAAAACGATAATTGAATTTTTTAAGACCCATCTATCACTTAATTATAGCACAAATTTAACCTCGTTTTGGTAAATCAACATATAATCATTTAAGTGAGCGAAATAAGCTAGGAAGTTTGAAAGAATAAAAGATTGGGAATGGTCCACTTTGTGTGAAAATTGGTTGGCCATGTTCTTGGCCATATTCTTCATACTTCCTTGGAACAAAAAACATTTATGTCAATTGGAAAATTGAAAATAATTATTTTCCTAAAAATTAAAAACTCACATTGTTTACTATGCCAAGTTACACCCATCTACCAAATAAAGACATATTATCATAAACCTATGATGTAGAGATGTGCATGACTTTGGTCTTTGACATAAAACCCAATAATGTTCATACATGATATGCCATATTGTGAATCAAGTTTTTTAGAAGCTGTAAAAAGTTAAGTGTACTTCCTTTTTCATGAAAACTACTACATGTGAGAGGACATCATGCACAAGTTTTTCATTTTTTTGTTTTATTTAAGTTCTAACTTTTTTCTTCAAAACCTGATCCAAATTCATATAAAGAAGTTTGATTCTTTCAATGGTGGATTTGACCACATGTGTATCATTAAAATATTTTTAGAACAATTTAAGATCAATTTATCACTTACTTGTACTTCAAATTCAACTTAATTTGGGCATATCGATATAAAGTCATTTAAGTTGGCGAAATTAGTGAGGAATATTGAAAAATAATAAAACTTGGGAATTATCCATTAAACATGGTTCGCTTTGTGTGAAAATTAGGGTGGCAATATCATTGGATGTATTCTTCACACGTCCTTAAAACTAGTTTTTCCTTCAAGTTGAAAATGATTTTTTTCATAAACATTAGTAACTCACATCGTTAACCATGCCAAGATACTCCCATCTACCAAATAAGTACATATTATAATAAATTATGATGTAGAGATGGCACTGACATTGGTCATTTGGCATGAACCTCATGTTTGTTCATAAATTAGAAGTCATATTGTCAAGCATGTTATTTCACAAGCTGTCAAAATTCATCCCTAATTTTTTTTATGAAAACGTGTACACATAGGAGGACACGCAAACTTTCCTTTTTTTTGATTTTTTCAAATTTGTGGACATGCAAATTCATGACAAGAAGTTGAATCTTTAAAAAATCTCAGTGGTTTTTTATATATTACTGCATGAATACCTTAAAATGTTTTTTATAAACATTTAAGAGAAATTTATCATTTACCTGTAGTTTTAATATGACCTAACTTTGGTAAATGAGCATCAAATCATTTAAGTGAGCAAAATAAGCTAGAAATCTAACATGCTCTAATGATAGCAAGAAAACAAATTAACACCTCTAGCTAAATATGTGTAACATGTTGCAATGCTATGATCAAACTAAACAATCGTGACTACATAAATAAATAGCAGCAGTATAATAGGCATATGCAGCTACACGAACATGACCACATTATCATAGTGATGCGTTGAATTCAAATCTCATTTCAAAATAGATTCATAACAATCGAATATATTCGCAAAACAAATCCACTACTAGATTCCTAAAGTTATTTGAAATGTCTTCCAAGTTGGGTTTGGGATGGTTAGACATGTGTAACCTTCCCACTGTCGTCGGTGGCATTCGGTTCACAGGCCCTTACTATCAACTAGAAAACTATCACTAGAAACCAAGTCTAGGAGACTGGTAGCTTTAGTTCTAACGGGTGGGTGCAGGGACGGGTGCTCACCATGTGCATGTAATCGTCTGTAGAGATCAGAATCTGAATTGAAAGAGTGTCCGATTATGTCATGCATGATCTACAGCTCGACCTTCTAGTTCCACTGGTCAGCCCTTTTCCTTCTCACGGTCTTGATGGCGCAGCAGTCCGTCCTCCATGGACGGAGTCGTGGGGAATGCGAGTGGCGTTTGGCGGCAGCCTCGCGGCTTCACGAGATTAGAACAACTCTAACCGATCCCTTTTATTTTAGAGGACTTTTGGCCGGACTAAAGCTTAAAATACTAAATTTAGTCCTCTAAACTTAGTGCCGCAAAAATGATTCCTAATAATTTAGAGGACTTAAATTTTTCTTTTTGCAAATCAACCTATTTGAACCAAAGTATCAATATTACAAACCATATAAAATGTAAATAAGTCTAATTATTAATTATTACACACTGAATTAATGAATAAAATAAATTGTTTCAAATCAAACAATTAAAAAAACATAATTAGGCACCGTCGTGTAGACGCCAGTGATGCTCAACAAGGTCATCTTGCAGCTTGTTGTGTTCAGCTTTGTTCTCAATTTTTTGATGCATTTCGAGAAACTGGTTCATCATGTTTGGGTCATGCTCAGGCTCAACAGGGTCTCCGTCTGAGATATACCTATAGTTCGGTGGCATATCTCTCCCATCTTCGATGAAAAGATGAAACAATGCTAGGAGGAACTAGACACTTTTTCAATATAGTAGAAGCGGATCGGCGTGAGAATTCCGGAAAATCGTCCCTGACAGGGATCGAACTCCGGTCATTGGGATGCGCCAACTGTGACCCAACCACTAGGCTATTGCCTCGTTCTCTCTCATCTTTAATGATCATGTTATGCAAAATGATGCAACATGTCATTATCTGCCATAGTGTTTGTGGTTTGCAATACTCCACGGGTCCACGCACAATGGCAAAGAGCTTCTGAAGCACACCGAAGACCCTCTCCACATCTTTCCTTTGAGCCTCTTGTGCTGTTGCGAACTGAGATTTCATGGGGGTATTGCAAAGATGCGGAAGAATTGTCTGGACAAATGTGGACCATGGAGGATATATCCCATCATCTAGATAGTATCCCATTGTGTACTCATGGGAGTTGATCTCATACTTGCAAGGAGGAGCTTCACCCTAGATAAGCCGTGAGAATAGTGGTGACCTCGACAACACATTGAGGTCATTCAGAGAGCCAGGTAATCCGAAGAATGAATGCCATATCCATAGGTCATTCGATGCAACTTCCTCAAGTATGATTGTTACATGTTTGTAGTGGCCTTTGTATTGATCCTTCCAACTACCTGGACAGTTCTTCCAGCTCTAGTGCATACAATCGATTGATCCAAGCATCCCTAGCCGTCCTAGAGCTTCACCCTCAGCAAGCAGCCTCTCGGTGTCTTCCTCATTTGGTGCCCTCAAATATCCTTCCCCGAATACATCAATCACATCTTGTGTAAACCTTCTCACAGCCTCCAAAATTGTGTCCTCACTAATGCGGACATATTCATCTATGGCGTCGGCCGAGCAACCATATGCAAGCACCCTCACGGCCACAATGCACTTCATCAATGGGCTTGCACTCATCTCTCCCGTTGCACTCCTCCGGATCTTGAACCAATCATCCCGATCCTCCACGGCTCTTGATATTGGGAGGAACAAGGCCTTCAACATCCGAAACCACTGTCAGAATTGGTGGTATAGATAGATGCAACCGGGGTTGAAATAATCCTGCATGATCCGAGCATGGCCCTCACTCCTATTCCGGTTGATCCAAGCACGGCCGAATTGCAATCCAAGCCTCGGCCTCTGGAAATCCTCGTTCACAATCATCAACAAAGCCATCTCCAAATCTTCATCATCTTCTTCTTCCTCCTTCGACAAAGAGTCGTCGAAGAACATCTCTCTCAACCTCTTCATCTACAGCCAAAGGTGCTCTCGATCAAGCCGGTTGCCAACAAACCAAAAAGAAAACTTGTTGTGCAATATCATCGAATACCTTGAGGGCGGCGGAGGTGGAGGCCGCGATTCCGGCTTGATGCGGCGGCTATCAGGGGCGATTCCGGTGACGGCTAGCACCGACGAGTGGGGGGGGGGATGGAGGGGAAACGAGCGGCGGGTGTTCGCAGCTACGAGCAGAGGTGGCTGGTGGTTGCCAGTGTGAACGCCGGCGAGAATACGGTGGCGGGGCCAGCGAGGCTCAGGCGGCGAGGTGGAGGAGTAAAAATATAGTCCAGCGCCCGCGGTCGGCCATATTTAGGGGCCGCGGAGGGGCTGGACTAAAATTATTCTCCGCTAACGGCCGCTTGGGGATCGGTTCGGTGCGTCCCCAGACGTTAGCGGCCAAAAAAAGTACTCTAAAGGCCGAAAGAGGACCAGTTAGAGTTGCTCTTAGATCCATGTGGATCCGAGGGCTCTGGGTGATGGCATTATTGTAGTTAAACTTGCTGTTTAGAGTTTCATCATGTTTATTTTCTATTGTGTCAAGCATCAAGTTCATACTCGGTAGTGTGCACACCTATAGTTACCTCTGTTCGGAATTATTAGTCCCAAGAGCTTTTCTACATTTTTTGAGATTATAAGGGCTATCTCAGTTATTAGTCTCTCTCGTGCAATGCATGTTCTACTTTTTCTCTCACTTCTCAAATGCATGTAAAACTATTGGTGCATCCATATATTAACGAGAGAGTTATAGAGTGTCTTGGTATTATCAACTTGGCCTTTAGGACTAATAATCCCGAAGGAAAAGCTAGTAGTCGTGTTATCAGGTTTTCTTGGTGCTTTGCATGTACGGTACTAAGTTTGCATGTGTTACTTAGCTACATGCCTAGCTAGTATAGGAGGAGAGAAACACGTGTGCATGCGTGGCGTGGATAGAGTCAGCTGATCGATAGAATTAGAAGTGGACCTGTTAATTACCCGTGCATATCTCCAGCCGAGGAGAGTGGCCGAATGGTGTGGCCAGCGTGGTTGCCAATTCCATCGGCTAGTGGATATCAAGCAGCCGTGGGCTTGACCAATTGTATGTGCATAACCAGTTGCATTTGTTAAGAGAGAACAAAATGCAAAGTGTGTGCGGTGCCGCAAAAGGTCCATGTGTGTTTTTCTTCTACCGTATACGTGTGTGTGTTGATTCTAGTTGGGCAAAATCTATCATTTGCTATCAGAGCCTCATGCGTTCGAGGTTCGAGTCTCCGTCGTTGTCGAGGTGCGTCATGAGCAACAGAAAAAGCATGTTTCCTGATAAGTCGTGTCACCAGCGGCAAGGAGGTGATGGTCATGGTGCGGAGGCCATTGTCGTGTAGATTTCATCATCCATGTTCAAGTCATCGACAATGTGCGTCATGCACGACAACATAGAGGTGATTCACCGAAAAATTGCAGCACGGTTGACATGGGTATACCCTATAGGTACTCGAGCTTGGTATATACGGTCCAAATACATATAGGCCCACGGTGTCGCCAAGGCCCGGATGGAGGGACTCGACTAACCTACGGACTCTCGATTGCTTGAAGGACAAAAAGAAGCTAAAGATAGAAAGTTTGAAGGGGAAAACCCTAACTTGTAACCGATTCGACCTGCTACCTGAGACCTAGCTTATCTATATAAAGGCTAGGAGGGGGCGGCGAGGAGGACACACGCAACCCTAGTTTCCACAACCCTTGCCAGATTGCATCTGCGCACCATTGTAACTTTCGACTCCTTCGATAATTCCACGAGCAGACAAGCAGGAGTAGGGACCTCTACGAGGCCTGAACCTGGGTAAATCCTTTGTCCCCTGTGTGCTTCTTTGCTAGCCGATAGATGTCTCCAGCGCTCCCTCCTTCTCCAAAACCCAAGTCCATAACAATGGGCATTGACGAGTTAAACCCTCGTCAATTGGCGCCGTCTGTGGGAATTGGGAGTGCTGATGTTACGGCTTCTTCGGCCCCATCAAACGCGATCTACAACTCTGCAGCAGCGGAGATTCGCCAGCTTTTCGGCGCCTTCGACTTCACCGTCCACACGCCGGCTACTCGCCCGGCCTTCGAGTCCGTGGGCGACGGAATCAGCCTAGCGATTGGGAGCTTCCGCTTCTAGGTTGGTCAGATGGGCACGCTTCGCATGCCCGATCAGCCGACGGCACCGGCGATTGCCCCAGCATCATGGTTCCCTCCATCGATCGGCACCCTCAGCGAGCTCAATGCTCTGGCGGTAGTTGGGAACATGGTCAGCGACAGCAGTCGCGACTCCGATCGAAGCGATCTGGCCACTGAAGATGGAACCTACGGTTCCGGATCTGAAAGTTGTGGAAGCAACAACTTCCCATATCACTTCATGTGCACCGTCATCAACGCAGGCGACACCTCTGCCAACCGCGGCAACGGTGGTAACACCGGCAACGGCACCGACCCGCCCAACGCCGCCAATGGCGGCAACGGCGGCAATGGAGGAGCAGTCGAACCCCCTAGCATAATCAACGAGCAAAGCGGCGAACGCGTCGTGATCAGGCTCAACGAGCAAGAGTGGGAACGCTGCCGCGAAGCCCTACGAGGTGCACCTCTACCCTTCGGGTCCCCTCAGGAACTACTGATGGGTTACCACTGGCTCCTAAAAGAGGAATTCAAGCGCCAGAAACAAGCAATCGCGCAACTTGAGGCGCGTAAAAAGGCGGCGGACGAGTCAAGCCTTCGTCGCGCTGGGCTCTCCTCCTACGGAGGATCCTCCTCAAGAGGCAACGGGCATCTCGCCAGAAAGAGGCAATCGCGGATGGCTCACCTCACCGAACAAGAACGCATAGACGCCGCGAAAGTCCTCGACTTCGGCTCTATGACAGTTGACACGAGAGGCAACGTGGTTCCCAGGACGCGACAGGCTGCAATGACAGCGGCCACCATGTACCTTCTCAATAACCAGCCACCGGCTAGAGATCCCCGAACGGCCATGCACCGATCTACGATCACGGGCCTAGGGCTAATCGAGGCCGCCCTCGACAAGGAACCGGTACTAGACCCAAAAAAGGGCAAAGCGTTAGCAAAGCGCTACTCCTCGCCCTCGTCTAGCGATGACAGTCACGACCTGTCTCGGCGCCGCTGCTCACGGCGACACGATCGCGACTACGATGCACGCGATGAACTCACGCAGCGCAAGATCGACAAGTCAAGGGCACGACGTGCTCGATCGACTGACTCGGAAGAAGAAGATGGGGAGCTCTGCGGCGCCAGATGCTTTAGCAGATCCATCAGGCAAAAGTGAATGCCTAAAGGGTTCAAACTCCCATCAGAGAACCCGAAATTTGACGGTCTGCAGGACCCCAAGATCTGGCTGGAGGATCACATCTCCTCCGTCAGGCTACATGGAGGCAGTCGAAGTACTGCCATGCAATGCTTGCAGCTACAGCTGCAGGGCGCCGCCCGGGCATGGCTCAATAACCTCCCACGCGGATCCATTCGTAGCTGGGATGAGCTGGTCTACAGCTTCGTGCGCAACTTTAAGGGCACGTACAAATGCCCCGCCTTAATCGAAGAACTAAGATGCTGTCAGCAAAGATCTGGCGAATCGCTGTGCTCTTACATCCAAAGGTGGTCCATCATCAAGAACTCCGTGGAGAACATCTCGGAAGACCGCGCGATTGATGCATTCATCGGTGGTGTCCGCCGCATGGAACTCAAGGAGGAGCTAGGCCGCTCAAAGCCCCAGACCATCGACCACCTGATGGAGATCGCGAATCGATGGGCTGATGGAGAAGATTCGGTGAAGAATCGCGTTCACTCTGACGAAGAGGCAGAACTCGAACAAAGACGCGACCGCCGGAGTAAGCGTCGCATGCGCGTCTATGACGATCGCGATGACGTCAACATGGTCGCAGCCGGCTACGCTGATAGACGCGACGATAAATGCAACAGCGGATACCACAGCGGCGGATACCGCGACTCCGGGAAAACCACGCAAGTGTGCCAACGCCGCACTCGCGATGAAGCACCCGCGACCTCCATCGAGGACAAACTGTCCGGGCCATGCACGGTACACTTTTACATCGACAAGCATGATGGCAAGAGAAAGTCCAGCCACCTCCTCAAGGACTGCCACGAGTTCCTCAAGCTACATGAGGGATTGGTTCGAATGAACCGCAGTGCAGTCGAAAGAGGCTACGGAGCCGCTCCAGGCGCCGTGGCACATGGCGCACCACCACCACCACCTAGACCACCCCCGAACGGAGCTGCACCAGACCAACACCACGGAGGCGAACCGTACCCACGGGCCATGGGTACCATGATGATCCAAAAGGGGCGCACCTCCAATAGGGTGCAGAAGACCATCACTCGCCAAGTCAACTTGGCCACGCACTCGCCACCATCCACCACTGAGTACCTCAGTGGTAGCGAGTCGTGCATTACTTTCGACAAACGCGACCACCCGCCTCAAGTACCTCGCCCAGGTCATTGCCCCCTCGTACTCGAGGCGCAAATTGGAGGCTTCGACATGAGTCGCGTCTTCATGGATGGCGGAAGCGGTATCAACCTCATATTCGCGAGTACCTTGCGAGCAATGAGGATCCCTCTAACCTGCTTGGAGGCATCGGACACAACGTTCCACGGCATCGTCCTAGGAAAAGGCGTATACCCCCTGGGCAAAATCAACCTCGACGTCATATTCGGCACGCCGAAGAACTTCCGGCGCGAGCGCATCGACTTTGAAGTTGTCGACTGGCCCTCACAATACCACTGCATCCTCGGGCGCGTCGCGTTCGCTAGGTTCATGGCAGTACATCACTACGCCTACCTGCAGATGAAAATGCCAGGTCCCAACGGCGTCATCACGATCAACGGGAGTTTCGAGCGATCTAACAGTTGCGACAGGGAATTCAACAGAATCTCCCAGTCCTTCGGCATGCAGGAGGAGCTCGCGCGATTGAAGGAAACGACAGACAATAGTCTGCCCCCCTGAGTAGGCCAAGCTCACCTGACCTCTCCTTCGACTCATCTGTGCACACAAAGAATGTGCAGGTCCATCCATCAGATCCCGCTAAAACGGCCCTCATCGCCAACAACTTGAGTCCCGCATAGGAACTCGTGCTCGTCGAATTCCTCCGTGAGCACTGGGAAATTTTCGCCTGGTGTCCTGCGGACATGCCAGGAGTTCCCAGGGAATTCGCCGAGCACGCACTCAACATCAACCCCGACGCAAGGCCAGTCAAGCAAACAATCAGGCGATTGTCTGAACCACGGGCACAGGTAGTCGGAATGGAGATCAACAGACTCCTCGAGGCCAAATTCATACGCGAGATCAAGGAAAGCACTTGGCTCGCCAATACGGCGCTGGTGCCAAAAAAGGACACGGATATCCTACGGATGTGTGTGGACTTCACTTTTTTAAACAAGCACTGCCCAAAAGATCACTTCCTGCTACCACGGATCGATCAAATCATCGACTCCACCGCTGGATGCAAACGCCTCTGCTTCCTCGACGCCTACCCAGGCTATAACCAAATTCGAATGAAGGAGGAAGACCAGAAGAAGACCTCGTTTACAACGCCCTTCGGTGTGTTCTGCTACAACACAATCCCCTTTGGGCTAAAAAACGCAGGAGCCACGTACCAGCGGTGCATGCAGGCCTGCCTCAAGGAGCAACTTGGTCACAACATCCAAGTCTACGTCGACGACATAGTAATCAAAACCAAGGAAGAAGCCTCTCTAATCGACGACTTGCGCGAAACCTTCGCCAATCTCGATCGCTACCGGATAAAGCTCAATCCGGACAAATGCGCCTTCGGCGTACCCTCTGGGCAGCTGCTCGGGTATCTCATCTCCGCGAGAGGGATTGAGGCAAACCCGAAAAAGATAAAGGCCATACTGGCCATGGAGAAGCCAAAAACATAAGAGGTGTTCAACAACTAGCCGGGCGAATCGTGGCTCTCAGTCGATTTATCAGTCGAATAGGAGAAAAAGCGCTGCCCTTCTATCAGCTCCTCCGCAAAGCTGACAAATTCGAGTGGAATAATGAAGCGCAAGAAGGATTCGAAGACCTCAAGCACCTGCTATCCACCTCGCCAGTATTGGTAACTCCACGAGAAAGGGAACCACTGCTGCTGTACATCTCCGCCACCAACCAAGTGGTTAGCACAGTGCTCGTCGTCGAACGGGCCGAGGAAAACAAGGTCCATGGCGTACAACACCCGGTATACTACCTCAACGAGGTCCTCACGCCAACAAAACAGCGGTACCCGCACTACCAGAAGCTGGCGTATGGCGTCTTTATGACCGCCCGACGACTGCGCCATTACTTCTAGGAACACCCAATCGTGGTAGTCAACGACGCCCCATTGGGACATATCCTCAATAACCCTGACGCCACAGGCCGAGTCGCGCTTTGGGGAATCGAACTGTCTCCACGAGACATCACATACGAAAAGCGCGGCGCAATCAAGTCGCAAGTTCTCCCTGGCTTCCTCGTACATTGGATGGAAAACCAACTCCCGGACAAGCTAGACATGTCCTACCTCTGGACAATGCACTTCGATGGGTCTAAAAGGAAAGATGGAGCAAGAGCAGGTGTCATACTGACATTGCCTCAAGGGGACAAGCTGAAATACGTCCTGCGAATGCAGTTCACATCCTCAAACAACGAGGCTGAATACGAGGCCCTGTTACACGGGATGAGGATGGCAAAGCCTGCGGCGCAAAGAGGCTAATCATATATGGCGACTCCAAGCTGGTCGTCAACCAAGCAATGCACGAGTGTGACGCACTGAACGACAACATGATCGCATACCACGACCTCTACGACACACTTGAAGGAGACTTCGATGGTTGCGAGTTGCGACACATAGGTCGTGAAAGCAATGAGGAGGCGGACGCACTCGCCAACATAGGCTCCACCTGCGCACCCATACCACCTGGGGTATTTCTCGAGCGCATATGCGAACGCTCCATCAAGCCAAAGGCCGCAGAGAAGAAAACAAGCGCAGCAACGGACTTGGTGGATACGCCACCCATTGAGCCAACGACACTCGATGACTTAGATCTCGACACAGGACTCGAGGAACCAATGAGCGTCATGATGATCGGACAATCCTGGACATAGTCGTACATTACGTACCTCCTCAAAAAGCGCCTACCGGATGACCCGACAAACGCACGACACATCGCGCGACGCTCCAAGGCATTCGCCGTTATCAACGGTGAATTGTATAAACGCAGCATCACAGGCGTATTACAACGATGCGTCTCCCTAGCCGATGGAAGAGCAGTCCTCCTCGACATCCATGAAGGCACCTGCGGGCACCACGCCGGCAGTCGCGCCCTCGTTGCCAAAGCTCTACGAGCTGGATTTTACTGGCCCACGGCCATGCGCGACGCCAAGGATATAGTCCAAAAGTGCAACGCTTGTCAGCGATTCGCAGACAAACCACATGCACCAGGCGCAGAACTCCGGCCTATCCCATTGGCCTGGCCCTTCGCCCAGTGGGGACTCGACATGGTTGGCAAACTTCCAGGGTCCTCGCAAGGAGGCTACGTCTACCTCCTGGTCGCAGTCGACAAATTCACCAAGTGGATTGAGGCCATGCCAGTGACCAAGCAATCAGGGCGCAGCGCAATAAAGTTCTTCGAGTCCATCGTCTACCGCTTCGACGTGCCACACAGCATCATCACCGACAACGGAACGAACTTTACATCCAAGGAGTTCCAAGAATTCTGCGAGAATCTGGGGATCAACATCAGCTACGCCTCAGTCGCACACCCACAGACCAACGGTCAGGTGGAAAAGGCAAACGGGCTCGTCTGCAGCGGCATCAAGAAGCGACTCCTCCGACCACTCGAACAAGCCACCGGCTGCTGGCCAGATGAACTGCAATCTGTACTCTGGACCCTGCGTACAACTCCAAACAGCGCCATCGGCTACACGCCATTCTTTATGGTACACGGAGCAGAGGCAGTACTACCCGCCAAAGTACGGTACGAAGCGCCACGCGTAGTCGCCTACAGCGAGCAGGAGTCATCCCTCGCACTCGAAGACTCTGTCGACCTCCTTGACGAAGCAAGAGAAATCGCCGTAGAAAGATCCACGATCTACCAGCAGAACCTGCGCAACTATCATAACAGAAGGCTTCGCCCCAGATCCTTCGTCGAAGGTGACCTAGTCCTGCGACTGAAGCAGCAGGGACATCTCAAGCTCGAGTCCCCCTGGGAAGGATCGTACGTGATTACAGAAGTAATCCTAGGTGGCGCCTATCACCTTCAAGATTTAGAGACAGGAGTCGCACACTCCAACCCTTGGAACGTCGCACAACTGTGACGCTTCTACCCTTAGTCGTTTTTCCTTACTTTTGCATCGCAAATAAGGCTATTCAGCCAAGGCTACTTAGCCGCACATTGTACTACGTACTGTTCTTCGAATAAATAAAAGCTAAGTGCCCCAAAACTCCGTGTTCTCCTTTCTTTTGTCAACTTTCATACTCGGGGGCTACGCCACCCTATACACACATGTTCTTCGAACAAAAACGCGACATCCTTAGTAGCTGGCACATCAATCGAACCCCTTAACACAAACTCAACACAGCTGCAACGCACCTGACAGGTTGACAAGGGAACGATACAAAGATGGCCAGGCTAACGAAAAGGACTCGCATAAGTGCAACGCACCCCACGCTTATAAAGCTATTTGTATACATTCAACAATAAATTATCTACAAATATATATGAGCTTTACAACACCAGTACACTTATATGCATGATACATATTTGGCTACCCTTGCAACAGAAGAACATTAGTCTGTTCCTCGAAGAAGTCAACGATCTCCTCGGCTGGACGATCCACAGCCTAATAGTGCGGCACCATGTTCCAGGAAGATCCTGCTGGTGGCACCGGTGGCCCAGAAGCAATGGCGGCGACATCCACGTCAGGCCTGTGCAAACGCACCACGGAGAGGGCAGCCTTGGCACCAGCCACCAACTGCTGCCTCACGTACTCGCGAACCGCGGACATATCTTGAAACTTGGTCAGAAGGGCCAGCAGGCTTGATGGAATATCGTCCAGCGGGAACATCGCCCGGTAGATGTTCTTCAAACACGACTGTGACTTCTTCAGAAAGAGCAGCACTCGTGAGGCGCGATCCTGTAGGGTCGCTAATGCAGTCGCACGATCATGATCTACCCAGAAGTATCCACTCTCCTGAAGTTGCTCCTGGGTGAGATCATGAAGGTGGATGGCAATCCTATCCCTCTCCTCCTGCGGACGGCGTGCACTAACTGATGGTTTCGTAGCATGGAAAACAAAAAATTTCTACCGCAAGAACGAACAAAACCCAGATCTAATCTAGATAAAAGCCAAGATCTAATCTATTAGACATGAGCAATGAGATAGATCTGTACTAACCCTCGTAGAACCGAAAATGTTACGAGATTAGATCTCGGGGTTGATGTAGTCGATCACTTGCCGATCTCAATATCGTGTGGACGATCCTTCCGGCACCGTGTTCCGGCAGCGCTTTCGCAGTCGGTCACACGTGCGGAGTCGAAGCAGACCTTCCTCTCCCTGTTCCAGCGAGCAGCGGAGGTAGTAGATCTTCTCCATGGAATCCCAGCAGCACGACGGTGTGGTGGTGGTGGTGGAGAGAATTCTGCAGGGCTTCGCCTAAGCCAGAGCTGAGCGAAGGAAGAGGAGAGAGGCGGCGGCTAGGGCTTGTTGTATGAGAGATCTAAGGGGTGGCGCCCCCTCCCCTCTATTTAAAGGAGGGAGGCGCGCCATGGGAGGGGGAGTCCTAGTAGGACTCCCCTCCCTCCTTGGCCGGCAGGTTGGGAAAGGGGGGAGGAGTCCTCCTTCCCCACGAATCCGTGTCTAGCCCCCACAAGGTTTCCTTGACCCTTTCTTGGTTTTCAAGCAAACACCAAGAACTCTTCTAGAACCTTCCAGAACATTCCGAAACCTTCTAGAATCTCCATATAAACACTCCGGAACATTTCCTAACTTAGAAAATGATCCCCAATATATGAATCTTATTCTCTGGACAATTCCGGATCTCCTCGTGATGTCCCGGATCCAATCCGAGACTCGGGACAACATTCGGTCTCCAACGCATATTCCATATCTACTTAAAACAACTTCGAACCTTAAGTGTGTCACCCTACGGTTCGTGAATATGCAGACATGATGGAGACACCTCTCCGATCAATAACCATTAGCGGGATCTGGAGAGCCATAACGGCTCCCACATACTCAACGATGACTTCGTGATCGATAGAACCATTAACATACGAAACCAATTCCCTTTGTCACGCGATATTCTACTTATCCGAGGTTTGATCGTCGGTATCTCTATACCTAGTTCTACCTCGTTACTGATAAGTACTCTTTACTCATTCCATGCTATATCATCCCTTGTGACCCAGTCACATGCTTGCAAGCTAACTAGATGACATTCAACCGAGAGGGCCGAGAGCATATCTATCCGTCATATGGATGGACAAATCCCAATCTTGGTCCATGCGCTTCAACACATACGTTCAGAATACCCAATGACACCTTTATAACCACCCAGTTACGAAGCGGTGTTTGATATCATCAAAGTACCCATCCGGTGATGGTGATTAACATAACCTCATGGTCGAAGGATTAGGTTACTATGCATTTGAAAGCTTACAGCAATACGAACTTAATGACTTGATCTTATGCTACGCTTTACTATGGGTGTGTGTCCATCACATCATTCTCCTAATGATATAACCTTGTTATTAATGACATCCAATGTCCATGATCAGGAAATCATGATCATCATTTAATCAACAAGCTAGTTCCACAAGAGGCTTACTAGGGACTCTTTTATGTTTACAAAACAGACATGTATCAGTGTTTCCTTATAATACAATAATAGCATGGGATGTAAACATTCATCATAAACACAAAGATATAATAATAACCACTTTTATTATTGCTTCTTGGGCATATCTCCAACACTAACAACTACATGAAGCAGCATCAACAATATGAGTATAACATACCATTGCGATTAACTACAAAGGAAAAGACGAGGATGAGCAAACTAACACTTAAACTGGTCACCCAGTTGCGTCACCTCGCCAAGCAGATATTGCTCACGGGCGACGGCTTTTTCAGCCTTTGACTTCCACACGTCCGCGCTACCACGGATCACGGGCAATTCACGCTCCAGTTGCTTCACGCGATCACGAAGTCGCGAAAGCAAGGACAGCTCCTCTACCCTGGATCATGGTGGTGCCATTGCATCCTCAAGAGATGGCGAGTACGGGGTTCCCCCCACATGACCACTTGATGTACCCTACCAAAAATCAAGCCAGAGGCAAAATAAGGCGACCAACTCAAAAGTCAAAAGTAACAGACGCATTCAGGATCAATAAAAGTATCTACAAACACATTCGCCAGCAGGCATGTTCTCCAATCAAAAGAGCAAGTCCATCAGCTATTACAAGAAACTAACTACGGAGCAGCTGGCTTCTTCGACTTCGATGACCCCGGGGGCTTCATCAAGTCCGTGGCAGTATCAGATGCCACTGACTTTCCGCCGGCCCCTAAGGCCGAAGTTTTTGCAGCCTTCTTTGCACGATTGAGCTCCTCCGAATACTTGGCAACAGTGTTTATCAAGGAATGGCCATATTTGGCACAGGCAATCGCAAAGGGAGCGAATACTACCTGTTGACCATCCGCGCCAACAGGCATCATCTTCGACACTGCAGAGGGATCCACTTCGACTCTGTGGGCTTGCACCATGGCAAGCGACATGGTCGCGCCAGCTGCGCGGAGGGAGTTCTTGTACGTGGCAGGCACACCCCCAGCGAGCGACTCCACCAGCTCTTCCACATTGTCGACCAGCTCCGCCTTCGGCATCAGCTCCTCCCGGAGGCGACTCAGGGTGGCCTTAGCTTTGGACATCGGTGCTACGATCTTCGACCGCAGATACCGCGCCCGCCATAGCGTCATCGCGACCAAGGGCTTGTGGATCAAAACTCAAGCCACTAGCATCTACACCAAAATACACACATGGATAAAACTTCTAATGCCACCGACACTACAGAGGAAGAGAAGAACGAGGCAGCAAACGTGTCGCGGCGGCACACTCACGGTGAAGATTTAGGAGGGGTGCCTCTCGTCGAGGAGGCCGGTGGTGTTGGTGGAAATCCACATGAAAAGATGTCATTGTGGCCATCTATATGTTGTGTGTTGCAAGAGAGGAAATAAGTTAAAACCAGATTAGGGAGGTAATTGTCGTAACTAATCTTGTTTAGTGTTAAGTTTAGAGTCCGAACATGTTTAATTTGTGTAATCAAGTCACCTACGGAAGTTGCGACAGTCTGCTACGACCATATGTGTAGATAAGCTAATGGTCTAGTTTAGTTATTGGATTTAGTCTAAGTAGAGGCAGGTTACGTGCGTACCGTTTTGGTCAGGTCGTGTGACAGTTTGTATGGAACTTAACTTCGTCTGGAGTGTTCTCAGTTAAATCCATGTATGAGGATCTTATGAACGACCATACGGTTTTTCTTCGGAAATATCTTTGAAAATTAAAGATCCCGCTTAAGATCAAAAAATTTATGTGGTTCCTTCACAACAAAGTGCTTCTTACTAAGGATAATCTAGCTAAAAGGAATTGGGTAGGATGTACCAAGTGTTGTTTTTGTGGGGCGCAGGAAACCATAGAACATTTGTTTATATCATGTCCTTTTGCTCGTCTGCTGTGGTGTATTGTCAATTTTGCTTATGATCTACCCCCTCCAACTGATATAACACACATGTTTGGAAATTGGTTGAATGGAGTTGACAAAACATCTAAGGCTAGAATTCGTATTGGTGTTTCTGCCTTATGTTGGTCTATTTAGAGATGCAGAAATGATATTATCTTTAACAAAATAAAAACTTTCAATTTTTTGCAGGTTATCCATATGATGACACATTTTGGCTAGGTCTTGTGATGTAACTAGCCTAGGTTTTATTTCTAATTCTGCTCCGGTGTCAATCCGGAAGACTCTATGTATTGATGCTATGTGATCAATAAAGTACCACTTCTCTGTTAAAAAAAAAAGACCAGTGGGTGCAGCCATTTGCTAATGGTCGTGCACCATTTATTCAGCCAAACGTACTGGCGGCAGCTTAATCGCATAGATGTGTAATGCCTTTTTCTGCTTTTTTTTCGCTGGTTGATCCATGTATCAACTTTAAGCGACTCGTGAATTGTAACTGCTATAGAATGATGAATGTCGGATGATGTTTTAATAAAACTGTTTGCATCAACCGATGCAGAGGCCGGGGTTTTATTCCTCTTTTCGAAAAAGAAAAAGAAAAAGTCGTGTGACAGTTGAAGAGAGCTGCACAAGTGCTAAATTGTGTCTGTACGCCACTTAGCTAGTGGAGTGAAAATAGGATCAAGTAGGTGTGGCTTGAACGTGCGTGTGTGCATGTACTGCCTGTTTAAGTCACAGAAGGTGAATGAGAAAAAGTGGCCAGCGAGCAGAGCAACAATGTAGCCCATGTGCTATACCAAAGGAGAAAACACCTCTCGGTAAAGTTATTGTCTTCCCTCTTTGGTGAGTGTGTGTGCTTCGTGGGTATTTTTAGTTTTCTGATCTTCTGCGTGTTCACGAAAGAAGGGAGATTGAGAGGTAGAGAAGAGGAAGAGGGGCTGCGACTGCGAGGTGCAGCCCCAACAGGCGCGATGTGGCAGAGGTCGAGGCGGAAGAATCAGCAGCGGACGTTCTATGCCGCAGCTCTAAGCGTGCTATGCACGAACTCGGAACTCCTGCCGTGCGAAGTCGAGTGAGTATACCTAGCTGGGCTGGCTCGGCTTGGCCTCGGTAAAGTGGGCTCCGTTGGGCTGCTTGCTCGGGCTGACCTATAAGCACAAAGGGAGAGAATAAACAAGAGGAAAGACAGACATCTGCCTACAAATGCAGTCGGCCAAAATATGCCGTGCATGTATGTTGCATTGCATGGCTACAGCCAAAGCATGTATGCACGTGCATGTGATGAGCTGCACCAATAAAACCAAATAGAAAACTTTAAGAGAAGTAGAGAACCAAACAAGAAAGCGATTGACAAATCAAAATCAAACTTGAATAGTAACACCAAGACTTTAATCTCTTGTCCTATTTATAAAATTAATTTAAAAGAATTAATTTTTAAAACTTCAAATAAAATACCTATTTTATTTGATTCTGATGCAACATACTTTGCTTTAAAATTTTAACCATAAAAAATCATGATGTTAGAAGGATGCACACCGGAAGGGAGCCGAGGTAGCTCAAAACCAGCACCAATATGGTGTAGAAGAACTCCCACAATAAGTTCAAGGGAAAGAATAAGATCGTTCAGACTACTAACTTTAAGAAGAATAAGAAGAACAAGGCACTTGGTCCTTTCTTGTGTGTGGCAAGATTGAACATTGGGCTTCAAACTACAAGCAGTGTAAATGGAGAAAGAATCACAATAGACAGAACTCAAAGTTTGCTAACGTAACAATTGGCAACAATGAGGGCGGTGCATCTAGGTATGGTAGTCTACCTATTGTTTTGTGAGTTTGTCAGTCTAAAAATTGGTGGGTTGACATATTTTCTAATATTCATGTGTGCGTTGATATCTCTTTGTTTTCTTCTTATCAGGTCACATGAGATCTCTCCGTCTTGATGGTAAAAGGGTCGCATGCTTCTGTTCATGGTGCAGTGTTGGCATGGTACATCTGACGTTTACTTCGAGGGATATCGTGTATCTAAAGAACGTGCAACATGTGCCCCCAACAGCAACATACACTACCACCGGCGGTAGTTAGCACCGACGCACCATATATTTGATGTGTCAGCGGTAGTGTATGTTGCTATAGGCATTTTTCTAGTAGTGAGTGGTTCCCTTTTAAAAGAAGGTTTTAAGTTGGTGTTTGAATCTAATAAAGTAGTTAAGATGCATAATTTATTGTTAAAAGCTATGAGTACGGAGGTCGGTTCCACCTCCCTATAAGATTTTTGTGATAAGGCTGTGCACTGTATTTGTTACCCGGGCAATGAAACCGATGTTTGGCATTCATTGCATGAAGCGGATAGGTAAGATGAATTTATTTTTGAGTTTCACTTTAGCCAAAGGCTCTAAATTCCAAGCGTGTGTTCAAGCTAAGCAATCTCGCAATCCTCATAAGCATGTGGAGAAAGCAAGAAACTTGATGCCGCTGGATCTTATACACTTATATCTATGTGATATGAGTGGTGTGTTGACCAAAGGTGGAAAGAAATACTTCATGGCATTAATTGATGATTCTAGTAGATATTAGAAATAATGGGCTAATGTATTTAAGCCCATATGTGATTTTAGATTTTTCCTAAATCTCAAAACCCATGTGTGTGGAAGCCCATGTGTGATTATGGCCCAAGTTGGTGGCAGCTCACATGTGAGTGGAGTGAGAGCTAAAGTTTAGTCTCACATGAAAAGTTGGAGGAGAGTTACACCACCTTATAAGGTGGGGTGGTTCACCACTTAGTAAAGTGACTGAGAAGAGGAGAACTACACGCGCGCTCCTCCTCCTCCGACGCCGCCGCTCGCATGCCCGCTCGTCTCGTCACGACGCGCGTGCGTGTCGCGGGTTGCGGGAGTCTCGCCGAGCCGAGCTTTATTTTTGATGCTTAGGAAAACTGGTGCGATTGTTACAGACGTGTCAACATTTAGTAGATTCGGGTCGCTCCCGGATCGTGGGATATCTGTAACCGACCGAACATGCGCAACGTGGGCTTGGTCCACGGCGTGCCCTGTGCGGGTTTCCCGAGCCGCTCATATAAACGCATGTGCAGTTTCCATCACGAACACACCGAATCCAATCTAAGGTTTTGCCAACCTCTCTGCTTGCGCCGCCACCGTAGCCTACTCCATCCCGCTTGCCGGCGTGCACCGGCGGACGGAAGAGCAGGTCTCTGGAACCAATCGCCTTTGTGATCCTGTACGGGAGAGGGCGAATAAGATTTTTGGGAAGCGCTCTGCACAACTGCTCGAGTTCTTCATCACGGGTCATCTTCCATCCAAGTCGGGTGGTGCTGCCTATCGTCGTCTTCGCCGCCGTCTCCTTCGATCAGTCTTCCCCAAGGTTACTGTTGCGACTACATCTGCAAGCAAACGGTACATGTGACGTGCTGGTATCTGGTTATTCATCATGTTTTGCGAGTACATGTTTAGCTATTACCTGTTTCCGTTCATCTTGTTACTTAGTACATCTAGTATGTTTGAGTTACATGTGCTACTAGTTGTTTTGTCATGTTTAATATTCTGGAATTAATCATGGAAATTGTGCCTAATTATCCAACAATCTAAAAACCTTATTATAGGCAATTTTCTGAGTTAAACATGGGACACTTGGCCGATGCGATGAAGCTGGAAAAGTTTACCGGTGTTCATTTTAAAAGGTGGCAGTATAAGACCACTATGTGGCTACAAAATCTGAAAGTATTCGAGGCTAGTAAGAGTTTACCTGAAGGAACTCTGAACAAGATCAGAACAAGTTCAAGGAAACCAATCTTGCCTTTATGGGATGTATTCTGAGTGTTCTTGACAACAAGCTGTTTGATGTGTACATGCACATCAAAGATGGAAAAGAGCTCTAGGACGCACTGAACGCTAAGTTCGGTGTAACAAATGCTGGCAGTGAACTATACATCATAGAGAACTTTCATGATTATAGGATGGTTAACCACCTTTCTGTAGTCGAACAAGCTCATGAGATACAGTACTTTGCCAAGGAGCTTGAAATCCTTAAGTGTAACTTACCCGACAAGTTTGTGGCTGGGTGCATCATTGCAAAGTTGCCTTGTTCATGGAGGAACTTCGTCACAACTCTCAAGCATAAGAGACAAGAGATATCGGTTGAAAACCTGATACGTCTCTTGATGTTGAGGAGAAGGCTCGGGCTAAGGACACTGCTGAGAAAGGAGGCGAGGGTCAGTCTAGCGCCAACATGGTGCAAAAGAGGACCTTCGGCAAGAACAAAGGGAACTATAAGCCCTCCTTCAACAAGCCTGAAAAGACTACAACCTTGAAGAAGAAGAAGAAGAAGCCGAACAAGGCCGGGGTAGGATGCTTTACCGGTGGAGAGCTCGGACACTTTTCCAAGGACTACCCAGAACGTGTAGATCGCAGAGGGAAAAGTGGAAAGACTGTCAACGTCATGACCGCTAGCAACACGGATGGGTATGGTAATTTATTTACTATTCTTTCAGTGTTTCAATCACCATGTTGGTCGATTGATACGGGTGCTAATGTTCATGTGTGTGCTGAAATCTCTATGTTCACTTCTTATCAGGTTGCTCGGGATTCTTCTATCCTAATGGGGAATGGATCACATGCTTCTGTTCGTGGTGTTGGCATGGTGGATCTGAAGTTTACTTCCGGAAAAATCGTGCAGCCGAGGAACGTGCAGCATGTCCCTACTATGAACAAGAATCTCGTTATTGGCTCCCTTCTATGCAGAGATGGGTTCAAGGTTGTGTTAGAGTCTAAAAAACTCGTCGTTTCAAAATGTGGACAATTTATCGTTAAAGGTTATGAGTTTGGAGGCTTGTTCCATTTCTCTATTTTAGAGTTTTATAATAAATCCATGAATCATATTTGTGGTGATGTTAATGATGATACCAGTGTTTAGCATTCTTGTTTATGTCACATTAATTTTAGTTTGATGTCTCGAATGTTCAGCATGAGTTTAATTCTGAATTTCACTATTGCCAAAGGTTCTAAGTGCCATAGTTGTGTGCAATCAAAGCAACCTCGAAAGCCTCACAAAGCTGACGAGGAGAGAAACTTGGCACTTCTAGAACTCATACATTCTGATCTATGCGAGATGAATGGTGTGTTGACAAAAGGTGAAAAGAGATATTTCATGATATTGATTGATGATGCGACTAGATACTTCTATGTTTATTTGTTGCGCACTAAAGATGAAGCTTTAAACTACTTTAAAGTTTATAAAGCCGAAGTTGAAAATCAACTAGAGAGAAAGATCAAACATCTTAGGTCGGATCGTGGTGGTGAATGTTTTCCCAAAATCTTTGACGAGTTCTATGAGGAACATGACATTATTCATGAGAGGACGCCTCCCTACTCGCCCCAATCAAACGGGGTTGGCGAGAGGAAAAACCACACGCTGACTGACTTGGTGAATTCCATGCTAGCCACTGCTGGTTTATCAAAGGCATGGTGGGGGAGGCTTTGTTGACTTCATGTCATGTCCTGAATAGAGTTCCTAACAAGAATAAAGAAAATACCCCTTATGAGGAGTGGGCTAGGAGAAAACCATCACTTGCGTATTTGCGCACTTGAGGGTGTTTGGCTAAGGTCAACATACCGATTCCCAAGAAACGCATACTTGGACCTAAGACAGTGGATTGTATCTTTCTAGGATATGCTCTGCGGAGTATAGGCTATAGATTTCTAGTGGTTAAGTCTGAGGTTCCTAATATGCATGTTGATACTATAATGGAATCTCGTGACGCATCATTCTTTGAGAATATGTTTCCTACGAAAGATATGCATAGCACTGCTAGAATTTCTTCTGAAATACTTCCTGAATCTAGTGCATATATTGAGAACTTTGAACAACCACATGAGGAAGTCCTAGAGAAGGATGACGATGAACATCCCATGAGGAGTAAGAGACAAAGGATTGCAAAATCCTTTGGTAATGATTTCATCATGTACCTTGTGGACGATACTCCCAGATCCATTGCAGAGGCATATGCATCTCCTGATGCAATTGATTGGAAAGAAGCTGTCCAAAATGAGATGGACTCGATTCTTTCTAATGGAACTTGGGAATTATCAGAATGTCCCTATGGCTGTAAATCTGTGGGCTGTAAGTGGGTGTTCAAGAAGAAGCTAAGGCCTGATGGTACTATTGAGAAGTACAAGGCACGGCTTGTAGCAAAGGGCTACACACAGAAAGAAGGCGAAGATTCCTTTGGCACCTATTCACATGTCGCTCGACTGACCACCATTCGAGTACTACTGTCCCTGGCTGCCTCTTATGGTCTTCTCGTTCATCAAATGGATGTGAAGACAGCTTTCCTTAATGGGGAGTTGGAAGAGAATATCTATATGGATCAGTCGGATGGGTTTGTGGTAAAAGGTGAAGATACAAAGGTGTTCAAGTTGTTAAAATCTTTATATGGCCTGAAACAAGCACCTAAGCAATGGCATGAAAAAAATTGACAGAACCCTACTTTCTGTTGGTTTTGTCATCAATGAGGCTAATAGGTGTGTGTACTATCGCCATGATGGGGGCGATAGTGTTATATTATGTTTATACGTGGATGATATTTTGATATTTGGTACAAACATGAATGTAATAAATGAAGTTAAGGCTTTCCTGTCAAAGAGTTTTGACGTGAAAGATCTGGGAGAGGCTGATGTGATTCTAAACATCAAGCTTATTAAGAACAAGAATGGGATTACTTTAACACAATCTCATTACGTTGAGAAGGTCTTGAGCCGTTTTGGATTTATTGATGGCAAGACTTCTCCAACACCTTATGATCCCAGTTTGACTTTGCGAAAGAATAGGAAGGAACCAACAGATCAGTTGAAATATTCACAAATTGTTGGTTCTCTCATGTACTTAGCAAGCGCTACAAGATCCGATATCTCTTTTGTTGTGAGCAAATTGAGTAGGTTCATGTCTAACCCGGGTATTGATCATTGGCATGCACTTGAAAGGGTCATGCGCTATCTATGTGGTACAATGAGCTATGGGATTCACTATTCAGGTTACCCTGCTATGCTTGAAGGATATAGTTATTCAAACTGGATCTCTGAAGTTGATGAACTCTATGCCACGAGCAGGTATGTGTTTACCCTTGGAGGTGGCGCAGTGTCATGGAGATCTCGTAGACAAGCCATATTGATGAGGTCAACTATGGAAGTGGAACTTACTGCTTTAGACACATCCACTGTTGAGTCAGAATGGCTACGTGTACTCTTGATGGACTTGCCCATGGTTGAAAAACATGTGCCGGCAATCCTTTTAAATTGTGACAACCAAACTGTTATTGTCAAAGTGAACAATTCTAAGGATAACACAAAGTCATCAAGACATGTCAAGAGATGTTTGAAATCTGTCATGATATTAAGAAACTCCAGAGTAATAACTGTTACATATACTCAAACAGATAAAAACCTAGCAGATCCATGGATGTCACACCATAGTGGTAACCCAACCTATGTGATCGGAGATCCTGTAAATGAGGATCTGGAAAGAACAAGCTAGTGGTTTGACTGAGGAGAGTACTTTTGTAACCCTCTCTATGTGAAGATGCATGACTCTCAAAATCTGTAAGGCAGGTTGGCAACATGCCTTAATGTATTTATGTTGGCTATAACTAGCAAAGATGTCAACATGGCTCCTCTACCTCTCCCACCCTAGTAGCCGCCACCACCCCTGTCACCGGTGATCTCCCTTGATGCCGGTGATCCCCATCTCCCATCCCTTCCATTCTCTCCGGCGTGTCTCTTTTCCCCAATTCCCACCCTGTTTTCCTGCCCAAGATGGTGGAAGCCCAATGGCGCTAGAAGGCTACCTATTCAATGGTGGACGACAAGAGGAAGAGAATTTTCGATGGATCCCTACATCTCTTGTCCAATAAGGACTGGATTGTCCTACATAATGCAAAAGGGAGTCCGATCATTGGCAGATTCCTTGATTGTGGTGAAGGAGTCCGTCCGGGATCTGAGGTATTTTTCCCATCTCACTCTATATTGGTGGGCATTTGTTTTAGGAATCCAGGATCTGGTATCGCTGCCGCACCTGAACCAATACCGAATTCAGAGTATGTTCAACCCAGTGCAAATCTACCTCTTGACGATATCTCCTTTGCGGTTCATGATTCAATCTCTATGGGTTTGGATTTCGCCTCGGGTGTTCAGATCAGAAGAGATATAAAGTTTCATTTTGGATCAACAGTGCATCCTATTGGCAAGTCAAACAATTTCCTTCTAGTGGTTTCCTCTGGCAGATCTAAATTTAAGTTGACTAAAGACACTATTAGCTTGGCCTTGGAATCCTGTATTGGTGGAAATTGTGATGATCTGAATGTGGTCAGGCTTGGTCTTCGAACATTCAGGTTTTCTGTCAGCTCTAAGGCCGTAGGTCTCCATATCTACTCTATTCGCTCCTTTAAGTGTGATAGTTTCAAATGTTACTTCCACCTTTTCTCTAATGGTGGCCCAGTTTGGAGAAGAGAATTTGTCTTATGGCAGAAGGAATGTGATATGGAATGGGTCCTGGTTAGTCCAAGAAAGAAAAGTTCTGCTTGTGCCTTGAATGCTCTAAAGAAAAGCCCTCCTTAGTCAATTCTCAAAAAGTCATCAGGGACTTCTGGGAAAAGTTTGCAATTTGCACAGCCTTTGGACTATGAAGCTTGCTTGGGCTATGAAATGCCTATTCGCAATCAGTCTGCTTATGTTCCTCTGCACGATGGTTATGTGGCTGGAATGGATGATACGTCCATTTTGCATCACTATTCTATGTCTTAATTCACTATTATTCATTGATATATTTCGTATTGAGAGGTGATACTTATGTTATTTCATCTACTTTTGCATGGTTGATGACTTTTGGAGCATGGACCGCTGCAGTCAGGACTCTAATAGAAAAGGTGCTGTTTGGAGGCAAAATTCGCGAAGATCAGAAAATCCGGGAAAATATACGGAAAATTCTATTTTTCCAGAAGACTCAAGATACCAGAAGATGGAGTGGAGGTGGGCCACAGGGGGCCCACACCACCCCATGGCGCAGGCAGGCCTAGGCCACGCCAGGGAGTGGTGTGGCCACACTGGCCCACTCCAGCCTCTCCCCTCTGGCGTATATCTTCCTCCAGAAACCCTAAGACTAGGAGAGGGACCACAAAAATATTCCGCCGCCTCTGCGGGGCGGAGAACACAGAGAGAGAAAGATCTCTCCGACAAACAGATTTCTGTCGGAGGAATTCCTTCCCGGGGAGGGGAGATCGTCGCTATCAACACCACCATCAAGATGGACTTCATCGGGATCATCATCACCACCACCATCATCACCATCAGCACCCTCATCACCATCTCCATATTGCTGTAACAATTGGTTGAATCTTGCTATAGTTCATAGGGGAAACTTTCCCGATGTTGATTACTCTTTGTAGTTGATGCTATTGAGTGAACCATTGAATTATTGTTTATGTTCAGATTGTTATACATCATTATTCCATCCTGATCATGATCCATATGATGTCTTGTGAGTAGTTCGTTTTGTTCTTGAGGACATGGGAGAAGTCTTGTTGTTAGTAGTGGAGTTGCGTTGAGAAAGATTCAATAGATTGTTATTTAAGTTGTGGTGTACTTCTTCTAGTGGTGTCATGTGAACGTCGACTACATGACACTTCACTTATATGGGCCTAGGGGAATGCATTGTGTATTTGGCTACTAATCGTAGGGGTTGCCGGAGTGACAGAAACCTGAACCCCCGTTAGGAAACCATTGCACAAGGGACGTAAGGGTCTTAGAGTTTAAAGCTGTGGTTAGGTTTTACCTTAATTACTTTCTTGTACTTACGGATGTTTGCAAGGGGGTTTAATCACAAGTATGTATTAAGTCTTGGATGGGACGGTACATTAGCACAGGTTCACCCACACAACACTTAGCAAGCTAAAGAAGATTAATCGACTATATGAAGCGAAAGCACTTGACAATCTTCCCATGTGTCCTCGAGAACGTTTGGTCATCTATAGAAATACAACCGGCTTGTCCTTTGCTGCATAAAGGATTGGGCCACTTGCTACATTCATTCTTACTGTCTTTCATTTACTCGTACTTTTTTTACTTGCTTTATCGAAAACCCCTAAAAATCCGTTTGCTAAGAATTTGCAGAGAATTCCTGAATCATACCACTAGCCAGCACCTTCTGCTCCTCGTTGGGTTCGACACTCTTACTTATCGAAAATACTGCGATACACCCCCTATACTTGTGGGTCATCAAGACTATTTTCTGGCGCCGTTGCCGGGGAGTGAAGCGCTATTGGAGAGTGCAACTATTAAAGGAAACTTCTACTGTGAGTATTGTTTACTTCTGTTAGTTGCTTTATTTTCGTTATGGATAATTCGCTGAGTTTCTTATTTGGTAATGCTACTACCACTGCTAAGGTAGTAGATAAGCCACCACCTGCTGAGAAAGATGTTTTCAAAATACCTACAAGAAATATTGATCGTGTTATGGATAACTACTATGTTGGGGATGGAACTGTCCATCCCGGTGATCATTTACTCTTTATACACAAATTATGCGGGTTGTTCAAGTGTGCAGGTATTACTACAGATCAAGTTAAGAAGAAGTTATTCTCATTATCACTGAAAGGAAGAGCTGAGGAATGGTATAAGCTGCTGAAGAATGGTCAAGCTCTGGAATGGGAGGAAATAGTGCCTCTCTTTTACTCAAAGTTTTATCCTCCTAGTGAGATTCATAAAGATCGGAATCAAATATACAACTTTTGGCCTCTTGATGGAGAGAGTACAGCTCAAGCTTGGGGGAGATTGAAGTTACTGATGCTCAAATGTCCTATTCATGAGCTCCCCAACAATATTATTATCAACAACTTTTATGCAAGGCTCCCTCTACATGACAAGGATTTATTGGATGCTTCTTGTGCTGGAACATTCACTCACATGGAAGAAGTTAAATGGGACCTTCTAGATCGTATTCAAGACAATGTTGAAGCTTGGGAGAATGACAAAGGTAGAAAGTCAGGTATAAATTATGATTATGAATGCATTGAATCTTTTATGGGAACTGATGACTTTCAAAATATTAAAAATGGTTATGGTCTAGACTCCCAAGCTATTGCTTCTTATTTTAAGGCTTTTGCTTCCTACATTGAAGTGCCTAAAAAGAAGTGGAATAAGTATCATGAACCTTATAAAGATATTGCTAAGAGTGTTCCTGCAAGAAATACTGAAGTTTATACTGCTAATCATGTTTTACCTGAACCTTACATTGAGAAAATGCCTTTTCCAGTTAAGGTAAAGGAACATTCTATGATAGCTAGTATGGTTAATGATAGTATGAATAAAACTGTTGAACCTGATAAACAAATGGTTGATGAACCTATAGTAGCAAATGTGAAAGACTTTGTCACTAAGTATGAGGAAGAGGGACACACTATCCATTGTAAGGATACCTCTAATATTGTTTCACAAAGTAGTGTTATGAGAGCTAGTATTCCCGTGTTTTCTATTAGAATAAGTGATCATTGCTATGATGGTCCTTGTGATAGCTATATTGTTAAGTTTATGCATGATACTGAAAGCTACTATGAGAGAGGGAAAAGTGTTCTTATGTATCTCAATAATATCAAGTTTCCTCGTTTTATGCTGAAAGTTTTTATGATGCGTTTCTTTTGCCTTCTTATGCAAGTTGCCTTTGGTTTCAATAACTTGTTTGTTTACAAAATCCCCTTGCATAGGAAGTGGGTTAGACTTAAATGTGTGGGTGTTTTTGCTTCTTAATGCTCTGTTTCGCTTCAATTTATATCCCTATGAAAGTTTCTTCAAAACTATCGTGCCCATCTTAAATGGCTATAAAGAAAGAGCTTTATGGGAGATAACCCAATTTGTTTTTTATTTTAGTTTGTTTTTGTTTCTTTTAGTCTTAGAAGTTATTACTTCGGTACTAACCGCTCCTTATACGTTTTGTTTGGTTTTTGTGTCAAGATCAACCTCTAATGAGAGAGAAGTAAGATTTGGGGAAGTTGCTGTCCCGAAACAGATTTTTGTGCTTCACCGTAAAAATTCGTGAGAGACCTCTGTCTGTCGGATTGAGCTGTAATTTTTTGTGCTTCTGCCCCAGGTTGTTATTTAACTTTCGTTAGTTTTGCACTTTTTTATTTGAGCAACATAAGATATTCTAAAAAATTGATATTTACCTGCTGGTCTGTTTTGACAGATTTTGCCAATCTTGCATTTGCTTCTTTATTCGATTTCCTTTTTGAATTCTTTTTGGGTTTTCAGAAGTAGTTGCTACAGTAGCTTATGTTTTGATGGTTTTCAGTTGAAGTTGGACTCAAAAGGTTTTATCACTTTACTTATACTAATGTTGCTAATAAGAACTGTGTGAAGTTTTGTGTGAAAGAAATTTCCAGGAAGTGGAGATAATGGTGTAACAAGGAAGAGAAATGTTGTATGACTCGAGTAATAAGTATATGAAGATGAAGGTATCCATGATATTCAAGTGATGACTCCGGAAGGATCCATTCAATACCAAATTCAGAGACCTGCAGAGTCCGTTTCCAACTAGGTAACAGTTCTGGTAAGAAAAGTTCCGCAAAAATACAATCCAACTATATTGTTGCAGTTTTCAGTCAATAAGGAATGCTATGAAGTGAAAAAGGGACGGAACCGGAGCCAGGGTGGCCCACACCACCCCATGGAGCGGGCCCACCCTTGGCCGCGCCACCAGGTGCTGAGTCCACCCCGGACTCCGCCTCCGACTCGTTTTCTCCCAGTACCTTCCTTTTGATATGAAACTTCGTAATATATAACCCCCCGGATCCCCCCGAGGTCCTTATATCGTGTTTTCTTCGTGTTTTTGTTTCGATCTGTTTCTGCCAGGACATACTCTTTGAAGGTTTAGAAGCACAATGGTGTCCGCCAAGGATAAAGGGAAGGAACCTATGGAGGAAGAGGGCCGTATTGAGCATAACTCGGAATTGATTCGCACTCTCACCTTCGAGATTGAGGACCTTGGGAAACTGATCAGAGAGCTCATCGAGAGGATACCACCACCACCAAAGGAGTAATTCGTCATCAGGTTTTGCATCCCCTTGGTTTGTTCCAAGCTTGGGGGAGTGTCGCGGTATCATATCACTATCTTCTATCTTTTTACCTTGTTAGTAGAGTCATATCTTGAATAGAGGAGTTATTATGTAGTATGGTTTGCATTATGGAAGTGTCCCCTCTCTCGTTAGATATGTATCCCTTGGCGTGAGTTTCCGTTATGGAATACTAATGAGAAGTTCTATCATTCACTCTTTTGCATAGCTTATATTAGTTTTCAATTCGTGGTTATATGCTTGGTCTTGTTGTTAGTATTGGTAGCACTTTGGGATCATTGAGTTAATTTAGTTGGTTTTGGCAAACCTGGCTCAGTCAGTAGCAACACCCTTTTTGAGAGTTGAAAAGAAAAGGATAGAAGTACTCGTGAGAAAAATAATTTCATCATCTTTCTTTCTTGATTTGCTCATAAAAGTCTAGTATTCTCTAGTTAAGATCTTTTGTGCTTCCAAGGAAGATTGCATGTTTGTCTTTATCACTTGTATGTTTGTTTGTTTCCCTCAACTCTTGTACTTTCTACCCAGCCTTGCTAGCCAAAAATCTGTACTGAGAGGGAATTCTTCTCGTGCATCCACCTCCTTTAAACCAAAACCTTTGCCATTTGTGTCCACCATACCTACCTAGTAGCATTATTGTTGTTCCAAGTAAATTCCTGTTTTGTGTACCTCCCAAATTAAACTTGTTATGTGAAAATTAGTGATTAAAGCTCTCACGAACTTGATGGCACACTTTATTTTCTTGCATTTAATAAACTTGAACCATTGGGTCCTTCTTTGTTGCGTATATGCTTGCACTTTATGAGTTGAAGTTAGCCGAACCATGTATCATGGGGACCGCTTTCAACACTTCATTGGTACTTGTACCTAGTTGATATCATGTTCTTTTGCTTATGGATCCCAGCGGTGTGAAATAAAAGTGGAACGTGTAAGATCATGGAGTTTATATGTGTGTTAGAGAAACGCCTGGGCCGCTAGCCTAAGCCATGCCTAATCATGGTGGAAACTTGCAGCATAACTATAGTGAGCATTCTATGAAGCATCCTCAATAAAAACCTATGCAAATAGCAAATAAAAAGATCGCTGAGATGCTCACTGTCTGCTTGCCTTATCATTTTGATTATGGGATAGCTCCTGTGTCATGTGCAAGGGGTACCTCGTTGGCGGTTCTCAATGATACGCATGTATTTACAATGACAAGAGCTTGCTCGTGACTGAAGTTGAGTATCATGAGGATCGGTACCCATAAGTAAGGGGCTTGAGATTTCAACTTATAACTTGTCAAGCATATCCTCTTAGTTGTGTCACTTTAACCTTAACCACCTAAAGATGCCTATGATAGGGGCAATGAGAGCTGAAAGCTAGTAAGTATCATAATTTTTGAGAGCTCTTTATGAGACTTGCAATCCCTGCTTCCCTCTGCGAAGGGCCTTTCTTTTACTTTGTAGTTGAGTCAGTAAACATATTCCCTTCTATCTCAGCAAGTATTTTGAGTTGTTCTGTTTCATTCATTCATATGATGATTTATTCAATCATGTTTCTTATGGTCCTTGCTTTGTGCATTGCTCTTATCTTGATGTTTACTACTTTGAAAGCTTTCATTGAAAAACCAGCTATTTGTGAACTCCGGCAAATTATCAACTATCCTTCGACCAAGAGCTAAGTTTGCCATTACCAATTATGATTCACTTTATGTATCTTTATTGTGTTTCCTTTACTCATTGCAAGTTGAGTTATATAATAGTGAGTTGTCTTCTATTATGATCTATGTATTTGATGAATGTGATGCTTCTTGTCCGTATCCTTTTATTGACTCTTCACTCCATAAACTTGAGGTCATGTTTATTGAGCTCAGTTTTGCTTGGGGACAAGCGAAGTCTAAGCTTGGGGGGAGTTGATACGTCCATTTTGCATCACTATTCTATGTCTTAATTCACTATTATTCATTGATATATTTCGTATTGAGAGGTGATACTTATGTTATTTCATCTATTTTTGCATGGTTGATGACTTTTGGAGCATGGACCACTGCAGTCAGGATTCTGATGGAAAAGGTGCTGTTTGGAGGCAAAATTCACGAAGATCAGAAAATCCGGGAAAATATACGGAAAATTCTATTTTTCTAGAAGACTCAAGATGCCAGAAGATGGAGTGGAGGTGGGCCATAGGGGGCCCACACCACCCCATGGAGCGGGCAGGCCTAGGCCGCGCCAGGGAGTGGTGTGGCCACCCTAGCCCACTC
Organism: Avena sativa; assembly: GCA_916181665.1. NCBI lineage: Eukaryota > Viridiplantae > Streptophyta > Magnoliopsida > Poales > Poaceae > Avena > Avena sativa. Next base: position 415,354,136 of record OV702296.1, read on the forward strand.
CAGCCTCTCCCCTCTGGCGTATATCTTCCTCCCGAAACCCTAAGACTAGGAGAGGGACCATAGAAAGATTTCGCCGCCTCTGCGGGGCGGAAAACACCGAGAGAGAAAGATCTCTCCGGCAGATAGATTTCTGCCGGAGGAATTCCTTCCCGGAGAGGGGAGATCATCGCCATCAACACCACCATCAAGCTGTACTTCATCGGGATCATCATCATCATCACCACCATCATCACCATCAGCACCCTCATCACCATCTCCATATTGCTGTAACAATTGGTTGAATCTTGCTATAGTTCATAGGGGAAACTTTCCCGGTGTTGATTACTCTTTGTAGTTGATGCTATTGAGTGAACCATTGAATTATTGTTTATGTTCAGATTGTTATACATCATTATTCCATCTCTGATCATGATCCATATGATGTCTTGTGAGTAGTTCGTTTTGTTCTTGAGGACATGGGAGAAGTCTTGTTGTTAGTAGTGGAGTTGTGTTGAGAAAGATTCAATAGATTGTTATTTAAGTTGTGGTGTACTTCTTCTAGTGGTGTCATGTGAACGTCGACTACATGACACTTCACCTATATGGGCCTAGGGGAATGTATTGTGTATTTGGTTACTAATCGTAGGGGTTGCCGGAAACCTGAACCCCCGTTAGGAAACCATTGCACAAGGGACGTAAGGGTCTTAGAGTTTAAAGCTGTGGTTAGGTTTTACCTTAATTACTTTCTTGTACTTACGGATGTTTGCAAGGGGGTTTAATCACAAGTATGTATTAAGTCTTGGATGGGACGGTACATTAGCACAGGTTCACCCACACAACACTTAGCAAGCTAAAGAAGATTAATCGACTATATGAAGCGAAAGCACTTGACAGTCTTCTCGTGTGTCCTCGAGAACGCTTGGTCATCTATAGAAATAAACCGGCTTGTCCTTTGCTGCATAAAGGATTGGGCCACTTGTTGCATTCATTCTTACTGTCTTTCATTTACTCGTACTTTGTTTACTTGCTTTATCGAAAACCCCTAAAATTCCGTTTGCTAAGTATTTGCAGAGAATTCCTGAATCATACCACTAGCCAGCACCTTCTGCTCCTCGTTGGGTTCGACACTCTTACTTATCGAGAATACTACGATACACCCCCTATACTTGTGGGTCATCAATGGACAAGATTCATAATACTTACCCATCTTCTTCTGGTTTATCCTTAGCTGAGAAAGACCAAATGTTGATTGTGGGTTCAATATCTCTATCTGCAAAGGGTCAGTCTTCTTTACAGAAAGATCAGTTTAAGATACAAACCACCCCATCCACCACTGAAGCGATTGTTGAGGCGGGAATTTCGCCTACCGGTCCTTTGTAATTTCGAAAGGATTTGGGCCCTAAGCCAATTGGGCCTCTAAATGCTATGGACAAGAATCAGAGTCAATATTGGGATTGTCGTAAATGCCTGGGCCTGGGGCACCTGCTGGTTGCGTGTCCAAATAAGGTCAGATGCTGGGCCTGTTTCAATTATGGGCATATTGCTAAGGAGTGCTTAAGTACAATGGTTAAAATGTCCAAAATATGGGTTCCAAAACGGGTCGGAATTGGACAGAACTGTCTTGGCCCTCGCGCCACCAGATATTTCCCTGTCGATACACCTCCCTCTACTGTTACAAGGACTCTTTCTCCTGACACAAAGGGAAATCTGCCTCCTCAAGTTCCCTCATCAACCCCGGAAAACCCTATTCCTCCGACCCCCCACACCATGGCGGTGTATGCGATTGATCCCCTGCCTTGGCTTCCATGGGGTCACCAAGTCATCGATAGAGGAGAGCACAGGTTGCCAAGGACCTTCTACACCCCCAACGCATGATCCACCACCGCAGCACCAGGACTACTGTGTTGCAGTCATCGAGCCAGCTCAGCCGCCAGCAGCCATGGCTCTTGGAGAGATCGGGTGAGAAATCTTTTGGTTGCCACTCTTAATCGCAATGTTTTGGAGGATCAGCCAACTATGTTTGGGGTGGGTTTGTTTCGTCTTAATAGCCCCAATTCGGTGGAAACCCTGGTATAGCATGGTATTTTCCCTCTAGACAATGTATCTATTCGATTTCATAGGCAGGATGAGGTGCCAGATAATTTCAGAGCAGTCCAGGGTTTTAGAAGGGGTTGGTTAATGTTCTTAGGCCTTAATGCTGATTATCGCAACGGCTATGACATTGCTAATGTTGTCTCAACTTTTGGGAAGTATCATTATTGGAATAATAACGACCCAATAAAGTGCAGAGCTCTGGTTTATGCCTCTTTTCCTGACATCACTCTAGTCCCCAGAGATGTTGTTTTCAAAAAATATGCAACAGTTGGTGGGGCTCGACGCAATTGGACTTCAGCAGTTTTCATATTATCTGCTAATTTTGTTGATGTTATGCCAGCTGATGAGGACCCAATGCCATTGGATGGGAATCCCCACCCCCTGCCTGGTAACCTGCTGCCAAACCAACACAACAATTTTGTGATGCCACAATATCCTGAGAATGGCTGGAATCAAGTCAATGCACAACATGAGTAGCAAATGGAACCGAATAACTGGCATATGGACAATGATGACAATGATAATATGGTGGATGATCAAGGCAGCATGGTTCTGAATCCATCTGATAATGAGGATGATCAGCAGCAGCAACACCTGTTTGTTCCACCCCAATTAGTTGGACAACACTTTGATGTTATGCATATTGGTAGGGTCTGCACATTCATTGGACCTGTCCCTCCTCCTGATATGCAGTGGAAAAACCTTTTCAAGTCCCTGATGCCTGAGATGATGTCCAAGAAAATACTTGTGTGTCTACAATTTTCTCATTTTGCTATTTTGCTGATAAAGAGAACTTGGGCTGATGCGTTTGAGGAAGCATATGTCTGGCGTATTCCTGAGCCGCTGCAACTAGATTCTACTAGAAGATTGATTTTAGTCTTACCAAGTCCACATTCAGGGGCAATACTATTGCAATTTGATGAGGAGGACCATACTCTGTCACAGGACTCTATGGTCTTCTCTGCATCCCCAGTTTCTCGAGCCAAACGCTCCCGGTCACGTAAGCGTCCTACGGTGTTTGTACAGCCAGAGAATCGACGCTTCACTAGAAGCAGCTTAAAAGATGATGGGAACCGTCCAAGATCGGTGTTAGAGTAGCCTAAACGAAAGAAGAGGCCCAGGTCAAAGATGCTCCTTGTGCAGCTTGAAGATAAGGACATTGCGCAAGAAAATAATTTTGAGACTGACAACAGTGAGGCATCCCCTGATAATATGGAGATACCTGCAACTCCAATTCAGGTGATGCAGGTGGTTGGACACGCGCTGGGAATTGACCCTGCTAAACTGACCAAGGAACAACTTGAAGCTGCTCCTAAGGATGGAAACCACTCCCCTACCAATGATTAGTGGAGAAAGGATAAAACAATTCGGGCAGGATGTGGATGTTGCTCGTCTTACATGTTACCTGATATTTTTTAGTCATTTCTCAGTGGGTCAGTTTAGCTTTTCTATCAGGATTTGAGTCAGTCTTTGGAGTAATGAAGGGCCTGTCTTATGATGGATATGGGTATTTCATTTGTGTTTTGTCAGTCCACAATGTGTCAGTCAAACGATTTTTGTCTATGTCAGTCATGTGGTGTGTGACTTGGTGTTATGCTCCAAGTGGTATGTACTCTGCTACTCACTTAAATTATGTGTCGTTTATCTAGAAGAATGTGGCGTATCTTATGCTGGAATGCGTGGTCTGAATTCTGAGTCTAGACAAAATGGAGTGAGACAAAAAATTAATGAAAGTAATTGTGACATCATCTGCCTCTAGGAAACAAAATGTGAGCTCTTTTATTGGAAGTTAATCCGAAAATTCTATCCTAAAAAGTTTAATAACTTTGCTTTTTCCCCATCTGTTGGGGCCTCTGGGGGATTATCGTTTTAAGGAATTCTACAATCTTCTCATGACAGTTGATTGAGGTACAGAGGTTTGGGGTAATCATTCAGTTCACTTCTCTGCATAATAACTCCCTATGGACTTTGGTCTCAGTATATGGACCATGTCATGGCTCAGATCAACAGAACTTTGTTGATTGGTTATATGATCTACACATTCCTATTGGAGATAACTGGTTGCTAATTGGGGATTTTAACTTCATTCGCTCTTCGGATAATCGGAACCGACCAGGAGGGGATGTAAATGACATGTTTTTATTTAATGAAATCATTGGTCACCTGGGCATGTTGGAACTACCCCTGAAGGGTCGCGCGTACACCTAGTCTAATATGGAGTCAGTACCATTACTTGAGTAACTCGACTGTTTTTTCACTAGTGCCAACTGGATATCTGATTTCCCTAACTCAATTGTACTACCCTTAGCCAAAACTGGATCTGATCATATCCCTTGTGTGGTCACCATTGGTACAGATATCTGAAGGAAATATGCCCTGAGAGGCAATAATAAAGTTGTTATTATATATTCCTTATACATGATAGATGTTTATTTTATATGCTAGAAATATATTGATTCGGAAACATCAATACATGTGTGTTTAATAAACAAAAAGGGTTCCTAGTCATGCCTCTCTTATAGACTAGCTTGTTGATTAACAGGATGATCAAGGTTTCCTGATCATGGACATTGGATGTTGTTAATAACAAGGTCACACCATTGGTGGAATGATGTGATGAACATTCATCCGAAGTATAGCATTACAATCAAGTCATTATGTTTATATTGCTATAACATCATACGAAGTAATCTTTATCCTTAGACCATGAGATCATGTTAATTGCTAACACCGGAAGAGTATCTTGATAACATCAAACGTCACACCGTAACAGGGTGACTATAAAGATGGGTTCAGTACTACGAAGGTGTTATGTTGAGGCTCATGGATCAAGAGTGGAATTTGTCAATCCAGATGACGGATAGATATACTCTGGGCCCTCTCGGTGATATCACATTAGGATAGCTTGCAAGCAAGTGATGTGATCACTAGAATGTTATATCAGGGGAACGAGAAAAGAGTGCATGTCGGTAACGAGATCAAACTAGGTATGGAGATAACGATGATTGAATCTCGGACATGTAATATATCGAGATACAAAGGGATTTAGTTACAAGCATTAAAGGTTCTCACGATCACAGGAGTCATCGTTGAATGTGTAGGAGTCAGTACGGATCTCCAGGTCCCGCTGCTGATTATTGATCGGAGAAAGGTCTCGATCATGTCTGCATTATTCGCGAACCGTAGGGTGGCACACTTAAGAGTTACCGGACACCATTTTGGAGCAGATATGTTTCAGACGAAAGAATTGCAAAGCGCAGGAATTGTTTCAATAGAAATCGGAAATTGTTTCGGGTGAAATTGCAGAAGGTGGTTCTGCATGTGATATTGAAATATTGCAAGGGGCTATATGTGAATGTTTGTTAATTAAAGTAATTAACAAAATTCTGAATAAATTTAATAAAAAGAGTTTTATTAAATGAGAGAGCATTAAATTTGGAGAAATTTAATGCATTTAAAGTGGAGACTTTAAAAGGGAATGTGAAGAGGCATTTTAATGTGGAGGGGTTACCACCACATGAATGGGGGAGGTGAGGGGTCACCCCCCCATGTGCTGGCCATGGAGAGAGGGGGCACCCCCCTCCTCCTATAAAAGGCCACCCATTCCCTCCTTCATCCACACACCTCCTTGTGAAGGATCTCTCTCCCCCTCTAGAATTGTTCCCCCATGGTCTCGGATTAGCGAGATACATGTTCCCGGTGGCATATCGTCTGGAAGGAGTTGCTGCTTCCGCTGGATCGCTGGAGCGAGTAGGTGGAGGTTGTCCGGTGGCTTGAACGTGTGTGCGAGTGCGGATGCGCTGCTGAGTTGCGGCGCTCGGACTTCCTCACGATCTTGAGATCGTCAAGTGTACGACTACATCAACCACGAGTTCCTACTCGTTAACAAAGCTCGTTGTCTATGAGGGTAAGTTCTCGTTGGATGTATGTCGACCCGTTGCTTTGTACCTAGTAGATAGATCTTGGCGTGTAGTTCACACTGTAGGAAAATTTTTGTTTTCTATGCTGCGGACCCAACGGTGGTATCAGAGCCTGGTCTATGCGTAGGTGCTTAGCACGGCTAGTACACATATGGTTGATATGTGGGCGATGATGATCATGTTATTGCATCTTCTATGTATTTTGGATATTGGTGGCATAGTGGGATGAAGCGGCCCGGACAACCTTACATGTCATCGTACATGAGACCGGTTCCACGACTGACATGCAACTTGTTTTGCATAAGTGGCTGGCGGGTGTCTATCTCTCCTACTATAGTCAATATCTGATTTACAACGAGTTGCTAATAACTTAGTTATCCTCATTGTGGTTCATGTTTGTAGGTAAGAACGGTTCTATCTTCGAAAGCCCTAAGCCACGTAAAACTTGCAATTGATAAATTAGAGGCGTCTAGTTTAGATCGCTGCTGGGCTAGTGTGTTGATATGGTATTGTTGTAAGTAGATGTATGGTGGATACTCTTATAACACACTCAATGTGTAAGTTCCATAGACCTTGGCCTTACACACAAAGAAATGATAGAGATCATACCACGATGAAAGTGATAGAGATCAAATGCATGGACCATATCATCTCACTTTACACATTAGATGTTAGCATCTTATACTGCTAGTTTGGCACGTTTGATAGCATTATAAGATGATCCCTCTTTTAGATATCAAGATAAAAATGTGTTCTTCCTTGAGTATGCCCCGTTCTATGGATCGTGTTTCAAGACATCACGTGATGATCGGGTGTACTCGAATCTATGGTTTCATAGGAACGGGTGTAAGACAGTTTTACACACGCGAATACTAAGGTTCTTACTTGGCGAGCCTAGCATGTACAGACATGGCCTCGGAATACGGACCGAAAAGTTAAGCATGAGTCATATGGTTGATATGATGCCCATATAGATGCTTGCCTTTGAAGCTATATCAACTCACGTGATGATCGGACTTGCTATAGTGGATTTGGTTCATGTAATCACCAAAAGGACACGAGGGATGTTGTTTTTGAGTGGGAGTTCATTAGTAATTTGGATTAGTTAAACTCAATCTATCATAAACTTAGTCTAAATAAACTTTACAAATTCTGTTGTAGATGGCACCACCTGCTTTTAATTTCAATGTGTTCATGGAGAAAGAGAAACTTGCTGCGAATGGTAGCAACTTCACCAACTGGGCTATGAATTTGAGGATTCTCCTCACTGCTGCACAAAAGAAATATGTGCTAGAAGTGCCGCTAGGCCCACCACCAGGTCCTGATGCCCCTGACAAGGAAAAGAATGTCTATGTGACTCGTCAGGAGGACCACAACTTAGTTCATTGCAGCATACTATATAAGCTAGAGCCAGAACTTCGAAAGCGTTTCGAAAATGACAATGCCTTTGATACCATGGGAGAATTGAAAATGATTTTCGATACCCATGCTGCCGTAGAGAGTTATAATGCTACAGAAAAGTTCTTTAGCTGCATGATGGAGGAAAACAACTCCGTTAGTGAGCGCGTACTCAAAATGTCTTGGTACGCCGATAAGCGTGTGTCCTTGGGAATAACGATTCCCATTGACTTAGGCATACATCGTGTTCTCCAATCTCTGCCACCTAGCTACAAGAGCTTCGTGATGAACTATAATATGCAGGGCATGAAGAAGTCTCTTCCCAAGCTTCTGTCAATGCTTAAGACTGTAGAAGTGGAGATTAGGAAAGCACATCAAGTGTTGATGATCAATAGGACCACCGGTTTCAAGAAGGACAAGAAAGGCAAGTACAAGGGAAAGAAGGGTGGCAAGTCTGTTGCCACGCCTGAAAAGAAACCCCGGGCTGGCCCTAAGTCTGACACCGAGTGCTACTATTGCAAGGGGACTGGCCATTGGAAGCGCAACTGCCCCAAGTATTTGGCGGACAAGAAGTCCAGCAAGGCAAACAAAGGTATATGTGATATACATGTTATTGATGTGTACTTGACTAGTACTCGCAGTAGCATCTGGGTATTTGATACCGGATCGGTTGCTAATATATGTAACTCGGTTCAGGGGCTACGGAACAAGCGACAACTAGCAAGGGATGAGGTCAGGATGCGGGTCAGCAATGGATCAAGAGTTGATGTGATCGCCGACGGGACGCTACCTCTCCATTTGCCATCGGGATTAGTTATAAACCTAAATAATTGTTATTTGGTGCCAGCACTGAGCATGAACATTGTATCTGGATCGTGTTTGATGCAAAGTGGTCATTCCTTTAAATCTGAGAACAATGGTTGTTCGATTTATAAGAATGATATCTTTTATGGTCATGCACCTATGTTGAATGGTTTATTTCTATTGGATCTCGATAGTAATATTACGCACATTCATAATGTTAATGCTAAAAATATTAAACTTGACGATGATATGTCTACATATATGTGGCACTGCCGTCTAGGTCATATTGGCGTTAAACGCATGAAGAAACTCCATTCTGATGGACTTTTGGAATCACTTGATTTTGAATCATTTGATACATGTGAGCCATGCCTTATGGGCAAGATGACTAGAACGCCGTTTTCCGGTTCAATGGAACGGGCAACAAATCTATTGGAAATCATACATACTGATGTGTGTGGACCAATGAGTGTGTCGGCGCGAGGTGGATATCGTTATTTTGTTACTTTCACGGATGATTTGAGTAGATATGGGTATATCTATTTGATGAAACACAAGTCTGAAACTTTTGAAAAGTTCAAGGAATTTTAGAATGAAGTGGAAAATCATCGTAATAGAAAGATCAAGTTTCTACGGTCTGACCGTGGAGGAGAGTATCTAAGTTACGAGTTTAGCACACACATGAAAGAGTGTGGAATAATTTCACAACTCACGCTTGCCGGAACACCACAATGTAATGGTGTGTCAGAACGTTGTAATCGTACCTTATTGGATATGGTTCGATCTATGATGTCTCTGACCGACTTACCTCTGTCATTTTGGGGTTATGCACTGGAAACAACTGCATTCACTTTAAATCGGGCAGCATATAAATTCGTTGAAACGACACCGTATGAATTATGGTTTGGAAACAAACCTAAGCTGTCATTTCTTAAGGTTTGGGGATGCAATGTTTATGTGAAGAAACTTCAACCGAATAAACTCGAACCCAAAGCGGAAAAATGCGTCTTCATAGGATACCCTAAGGAAACAATTGGGTATACCTTCTATCACAGATCCGAGGGCAAGGTTTTTGTTGCCAAGAATGGATCCTTTCTTGAGAAGGAGTTTCTCGCGAAAGGTGTGAGTAGTCGGAAGGTAGAACTCGAAGAGGTTATTGAACCTTCTCTTCATGGAATGGCGAGTGGCGCAGCACCGGAAGTTGTTTCGGAGTTGACTTCACCTGATGAAGAGAGAGCTAATGATAATGATCATCAAACTCCGAAAGAGGACACTACCGAACCTCGCAGGTCAAGCAGGACACGTGCAGCTCCTGAACTGTACGGCAATCCTGTTGTGAATTTCATGGTTGATGAAATGGATGACCCTGCGACGTATGAAGAAGCGATGATGAGCCCGGATTCCAACAAATGGCTAGAAGCCATGAAATCCGAGATGGAATCCATGTACGAGAACCAAGTTTGGAACTTGGTGGACTTACCTCACGACCGAAAGGCTGTTGAGAATAAATGGATTTTCAAAAGGAAAACTGATGTTGATGGTAATGTGACCATCTATAAGGCTCGACTTGTCGCAAAGGGGTTTCGACAAATTCAAGGAGTTGACTACGATGAGACATTCTCTCCCATAGCGATGCTTAAATCGGTTAGGATTATGTTAGCAATTGCTGCATATTTCGATTATGAAATATGGCAGATGGATGTCAAAACTGCGTTCCTCAATGGTAAGATTGAAGAAGAGTTGTATATGATACAACCTAAGGGTTTTGTCAATCCTAAGGATGCTAATAAGGTGTGCAAACTTCAGCGATCCATCTATGGACTAAAGCAAGCATCACGAAGTTGGAATCTCCGCTTTGATGAGGTGATCAAAGAGTTTGGATTTGTCCAAACTTATGGAGAGCTTGTGTTTACAAGAAAGTGAGTGGGAGCAATGTGGCATTTCTGATATTATATGTGGATGACATATTATTGATTGGAAATGATATAGATCTTTTAAACAGTGTTAAAAGTTATCTAAACAGCAAATTTTCGATGAAAGACCTTGGTGAAGCGTCATATATATTAGGCATTAAAATCTATAGAGATACATCAAGGCGCCTAATTGGGCTATCGCAGAGTACATACCTTGATAAGATATTAAAGAAGTTTAATATGGACGAAAGTAAGAAGGGGTTCTTACCTATGTTGCAAGGCAAGACATTGAGTAAGACTCAAATTCCAGCTACGGCGGAAGAAAGGGAGATGATGGATAAGATCCCCTATGCCTCGGCCATAGGCTCTATTATGTACGTCATGCTATGTACAAGACCGGATGTGGCACATGCTATTAGTTTGACTAGTAGGTACCAATCCGATCCAGGTTCGGAACACTGGATAGCGGTAAAGAACATCCTCAAGTACTTGAGAAGAACTAAGGATATGTTTCTCATATACGGAGGTGAAGAAGAGCTAGTCGCTAAGTGATATGTCGATGCTAGCTTTGACACCGATCCGGATGACTCTAAGTCTCAATCCGGATACGTATTTCTCTTGAACGGAGCAGCAGTTAGTTGGAGGTGTTCCAAACAACCTGTGGTGGCTGGATCAACAACGGAGGCGGAATATGTTGCTGCTTCAGAAGCGGCGTAGGAGGCAGTTTGGATGAAAGAGTTCATTACAGAACTGGGTGTGGTTCCCAGTGTGTTGGACCCGATGGTGATCTATTGTGACAACAATGGATCCATAACCAACACAAAGGAACCAAGGTCTCACAAGAATTCCAAACATATTAAGCGCCGGTTTCACTCCATCCGCGAGCATGTCAAGGATGGAGATATAAAGATTTGTAAAGTACACACGAACCTGAATGTAGCAGATCCGTTGACTAAAGTTCTCCCTAGGACAAAACATGATCAACACCAGAACTCCATGGGTGTTAGATTTATCACTATGTGAACTAGATTATTGTCTCTAGTGCAAGTGGGAGACTGAAGGAAATATGCCCTGAGAGGCAATAATAAAGTTGTTATTATATATTCCTTATACATGATAGATGTTTATTTTACATGCTAGAAATGTATTGATTCGGAAACATCAATACATGTGTATTTAATAAACAAAAAGGATTCCTAGTCATGCCTCTCTTATAGACTAGCTTGTTGATTAATAGGATGATCAAGGTTTCTTGATCATGGACATTGGATGTTGTTAATAACAAGGTCACACCATTGGTGGAATGATGTGATGAACATTCATCCGAAGTATAGCATTATGATCAAGTCATTATGTTTATATTGCTATAACATCATACGAAGTAATCTTTATCCTTAGACCATGAGATCATGTTAATTGCTAACACCGAAAGAGTATCTTGATAACATCAAACGTCACACCGTAACAGGGTGACTATAAGGATGGATTCAGTACTACGAAGGTGTTATGTTGAGGCTCATGGATCAAGAGTGGAATTTGTCAATCCAGATGACGGATAGATATACTCTGGGCCCTCTCAGTGATATCACATTAGGATAGCTTGCAAGCAAGTGATGTGATCACTAGAATGTTATATCACGGGAACAAGAAAAGAGTGCATGTCGATAACGAGATCAAACTAGGTATGGAGATACCGATGATCGAATCTCGGACATGTAATATATCAAGAGACAAAGGGATTTATTTACAAGCGTTAAAGGTTCTCACGATCACAGGAGTCATCGTTGAATGTGTAGGAGTCAGTACGGATCTCCAGGTCCCGCTGCTGATTATTGATCGGAGAAGGGTCTCGATCATGTCTGCATTATTCGCGAACCGTAGGGTGGCACACTTAAGAGTTACCGGACACCATTTTGGAGCACATATGTTTCAGACGAAAGAATTGCAAAGCGCAGGAATTGTTTCAATAGAAAGCTGAAATTGTTTCGGGTGAAATTGTAGAAGGTGGTTCTGCATGTGATATTGAAATATTGCAAGGGGCTATATGTGAATGTTTGTTAATTAAAGTAATTAACAAAATTCTGAATAAATTTAATAAAAAGAGTTTTATTAAATGAGAGAGCATTAAATTTGGAGAAATTTAATGCATTTAAAGTGGAGACTTTAAAAGGGAATGTGAAGAGGCATTTTAATGTGGAGGGGTTACCACCACATGAATGGGGGAGGTGAGGGGTCACCCCCATGCGCCGGCCATGGAGAGAGGGGGCACCCCCCCTCCTCCTATAAAAGGCCACCCATTCCCTCCTTCATCCACACACCTCCTTGTGAAGGATCTCTCTCCCCCTCTAGAATTATTCCCCCATGGTCTCGGATTAGCGAGATACATGTTCCCGCTGGCATTTCATCTGGAAGGAGTTGCTGCTTTTGCTGGATCGCTGGAGCGAGGAGGTGGAGGTTGTCCGGTGCCTTGAACGTGTGTGCGAGTGCGGATGCGCTGCTGAGTTGTGGCGCTCGGACTTCCTCACGATCTTGAGATCGGCAAGTGTACGACTACATCAACCACGAGTTCCTACTCGTTAACAAAGCTCGTTGTCTACGAGGGTAAGTTCTCGTTGGATGTATGTCCACCCGTTGCTTTGTACCTAGTAGATAGATCTTGGCATGTAGTTCACACCGTAGGGAATTTTTTGTTTTCTATGCTGCGGACTCAACAATATCCCTAAAGCAAAGTTATTCCGTTTTGAAAGTTATTGGATAGATCTTCCAGGTTTTAAAGATTGTGTGCTTAAATCCTGGGCCAAAGACTCCAAAAAATTGTATAGTTCAGCAATAATGGCAGATAAGTTAAAAACCCTTAGACAAGACCTGAGAAAATGGCACACCAGTCTATCTAAAATTAAGGATGTTATCCTTAATTGCACCAAAGTTATTCTGATATTGGATACCTTGGAGGAAAAAAAGCCTTTATTCAGAACTGAATTCAATTTTAGGAAAATTGTCAAATTACATCTCTCTGAACTTCTTAAAGCTAAATGTAACTACTGGAGGAAAAGATGTCGTGTCAGATGGATTAAGCAAGGGGAGGATAACACCAAACTTTTTTCATGCTATGGCGACAGAACGTTACAGAAGAAATAGTATTGCCATGCTTATGGATGATAATGGTAATGAGGTCTCAGATCATGATCAGATGGCTGGTATGCTATGGAAAGCTTATAAAGATCGAATGGGTCAATCTGAGGGTATCACTATGCAGTTTGACCTATCATATCTGCTGACACCGGTAGAGGGCTTGGCTGATCTAACTAGGCCCTTTGAAAAAAAGGAAATGGATGAGGTCATACAGAATATGCCCACTGACCGGGCTCCTGGACCAGATGGTTATAATGGTCTGTTTGTGAAAGGCTGTTGGCCCATTATACAAGCTGAATTTTACAATTTAGCTAAGGATTTCAATGAGGGGAATATTAGCCTGACAAACATCAATGGGTCATATATAACTCTGGTTCCTAAAGTGCCGACTCCCTCAAATGTCAATGATTTTTGGCCCATATCACTTACGAATGTCTGCCTTAAATTTATCACTAAACTAGTTGCTAATCGTCTGCAAGATAAAATACTACAGTGCATTTACAAAAACCAGTATGGTTTCCTTCGGAATAGATCTATCCAAGATTGCCTAGCTTGGGACTTTGAGTATTTACATCTTTACCATGTCTCAAAAAAGCCAATCATCATCTTGAAGTTGGATTTTGCTAAAGCATTTGACATAATAGAACATGAAGCCATAATTAGGTGATGAAACATAAAGGGTTCAATACAAAATGGCTCAGTTGGGCTAAGGAAATTATGTCCTCTGGAACTTCTGCTATTTTACTTAATGGTATACCTGGCAAACAGTTTGTGTGCAAGAGGTGTGTGAGACAGGGAGATCCCTTATCCCCTGTTTATTATATATTTGGGTCTGATTTACTTCAATCGGTTGTCAATGACCTCATGCACCAGGGATTGATCACACAGCCTATTATTACTCATGAGGTGGATTTCCCCATCATCCAATATGCAGATGACACTCTGTTGATAATGCCTGCTGATATTGACCAAGTAAGAAGCCTTAAACATATTCTGCAAAAGTACTCCCTCTTCACTGGTCTTAAAATTAATTATTGCAAATCACAAATGGTTCCTATCAATGTTCCAGATGATTTGATTAATTCTCTCGCAAATGAATTTGGATGTCTGATTGATTCAATGCCATTCACTTATCTTGGTTTTCCTTTGGGCACTACCAAACCACATATAATTGATCTCATGCCCCTGGTATGCCGTCTAGAAAGGAAATTGTCATCTAGTTCAAGCTTTCTATCTCAGGGGGCTAGATTGCAACTTATCAACTCTGCTTTAACCTCAATGCCCCTACACTTCCTCTGCACTTTGGACCTCTGCCCAGGTTTAACCAAGCAACTGGATAGAATTCTTCGACAATGTCTATGGCGTGATTACTCTAACACTCCAAGACCGTCACTGGCTGCATGGGAAATGGTCTGTAAACCAAAATCATGTGGTGGACTTGGTATTGTCAATTTTCAGAAACAAAATGCAGCCCTGCTTATCAAGTTTCTTGACAAATTCTATAATAAATTTGATATACCATGGGTACACCTTGTCTGGACTGAGCATTATGAGGGTAGGATTCCTCATGCACAGAACCTTTGTGGCTCTTTTTGGTGGCGAGACATTATCAAGCTTGTGGACAATTTCAGAGGTGTGGCTAAGGTGGATATAGGCAGAGGTGACACGTTCCTTTTTTGGTCTGACAACTGGTCATTGCATGGCACTAATAGACCTCTCAGTGCTCGTTTCCCTTGACTTTTCTCCTTTGCACTGGATGTTCATATTTCAGCCAAAGATATGTATTCATTAGGGAATCCATACTCTCACTTTTATCTTCCCCTATCAAGAGAGGCAAATTAGGAGCTGACTACTATTAGAGCAATAATGAATGACAATCCTCTATTGGATCAGAATGATTACTGGACGTACTGTTGGGGAGACAAATATACTTCTAGCAGCTTCTATACTCACATACATGCTCATATGATGGTTCCAAAAGTTAATCATTGGTTATGGAAGTCGGCGTGTATTCTGAAAACTAAAGTCTTTGCCTGGTTGTTGCTATCGGATAGGCTGAACACAGGAGACATGGTGCAGCGATGACACTGGAATGTTACAGATGATACTCACTGTGCTCTGTATTCTAAGGGCACATGAGGATAGGATCTACCTGTTCTTTGAATGTAATTTCAGTGTCCGGATATGGAACTATCTCCAAATTGATTGGTCTCGTGGCACTGGAGATCTACAAAGTAAGGTTGGTTTTGCAAAAAGAAGCTTTGGCAAACCTTTTTTATGGAGGTCATGATCACTGCTTGTTGGAATATATGGCTCTTGAGAAATGGAAAAAATTTCAGAGATGAGAGGCCATCCTTTACTAAATGGAAGACCTAGTTTGTACATGACATGCTTCTACTACAGTATAGAATCAAAGTAAAGCACAAGGAACAACTACTTGATTGGATTGGACAACTTCCATAGTTTTGCTTGTTTTGTATGTTTCTTTCTTAATCTATATATATTGTTTGATAGGTTTGCACCTCAACAAACCCTTTGTTGTAATTTTTGTAATTAGAACCTTTTGGTCTTTTTAATAAAATGTTGTGGGGATATTTCCACACAGTCCTTGGTCAAAAACTAGCAAAGATGTCGTCCTACAGGGCATTCTTGAAACAATACACCTATATGAGCTCGACTGTAAACATTGCGGTCTATGAGACTTGGGTGGTCTGTAGTAAACTCATGAAGAGACCAGGGAGTATGACGTATATGCTCCAACCCGCGGGGTAGGCTACTGGCAGCCAGGTACTAGTTATGATTTTGAGTGAAATCTATTGGCACAAAACTTGCAATTCAAGGTTCGTCCAGTATTCAAGTTGCTGATAAACGTAGCTCACGATTCTAGGCAGAAGTTCAACTTAACACTCTCTGCTGAAACACTGGTATATAAACAAGTAGCGATGATTGACAAATCTTCAAATGGGCATTTGAGATCTGGTGGGGGATTGTTAGAAATAATGGGCTAATCTATTTAAGCCCATATGTGATTTTAGATTTTCTCTAAATCTCAAAGCCCATCTGTGTGGAAGCCCATGTGTGATTATGGCCCAAGTTAGTGGCAGCTCACATGTGAGTGGAGTGGGAGCTAAAGTTTAGTCCCACATGAAAAGTTGGAGGAGAGTTACACCACCTTATAAGGTGGAGCGGTTCACCACTTAGTAAAGTGACTGAGAAGAGGAGAACTACACGCACGCTCCTCCTCCTCGTCACGACGCGCGCCGCGGGTTGCGGGAATCTTGCCGAGCCAAGCTTTATTTTTGATGCTTGGGAAAACTTGTGCGTGCACAACGTGGGCTTGGTTCACGGCGTGCCCTATGCGGGTTTCCCGAGCCGCTCTATATAAACGCATGTGCGGCTTCCACCACGAACACACCGAATCCAATCTAGGGTTTTGCCAACCTCTCTGCTTGCGTCGCCACCGTAGCCTACACCATCCCGCTTGCCGGCGTGCACCGGTGGACGGGAGAGCAGGTCTCCGAAACTACTCGTCTTTGTGATCCTGTACGGGAGAGGACGAATAAGATTTTCGGGAAGCGCTCTACGCGACTGCTCGAGTTCTTCATCATGGGTCGTCTTCCATCCAAGTCAGGCGGTGCTGCCTATCATCGTTTTCGCCACCGTCTGCTTCGATCAGTCTTCCCCAAGGTTACTGTTGCGACTACATCTGCAAGCAAACGGTACGTGTGACGTGCTGGTGTCTGGTTATTCATCATGTTTTGCGAGTACATGTTTAGTTGTTACTTGTTTTCGTTCATCTTGTTGTTTAGTACATCTAGTATATTCGAGTTATATGTGTTACTAGCTGGTTTTGTCATGTTTAATATTCTGGAATTAATCATGAAAATTATGCCTAATTATCCAACAGTAGATTTTTCTATGTATATTTCTCTACACCACTTTAAAATCTATAAGGCGGGAGTTGAAAATCAACTTGAGCACAAGATCAAGAGAGTTCAGTAAGATTGTGGTGCAGAGTATTTATCTAATGAATTTGATTTATTTTGTGCGGAACATGACATCATTCATGAGAGGACGCTTCCCCAGTCTCCCAATCAAACGGGTTTTCCAAAAGGAACAAGCATACTCTAACATGTTTGGTTAATGTCATGTTAGGAACTTCGAGTTTATCCAAGGCATGGTGGGTGATATGATATTGACATCTTGTCATGTCTTAAATAAAGTTCCCATAAAACATAACGAAACTGATCCCTGTGAATTATGTGAGAAGAAAAGGTTGACACTCTCGTATCTACAAAGTTGGGGTACAGTTTGGTACAGGTGAATTTTCCAATTTCCAAAAAGCGTAAACTTGGACTAAAGACCATAGACTATGTCTTTCTTAACTATGCTCATCATAGTGTTGGATATAAATATCTAGTGGTGAAATATGAGGTACATGACATGAAGGTTGGTGCAGTTATGGACCAAATGATGTTACTTTATTTGAGGATATTTTTCCTATAAAAGATATGCCTTGTACTTCTAGGCAGTAGTCTGCTAAAACTTTCGAACCTGATATTCTTATGGAATATTATAAATGAACACTTGATGAAATTCATGTGGACAAAGACAATGAAGTTACAGTAAGGACCAATAGACAGAGGATCACAAATGAATTACCATGTTAGTAAACCAATCTATGTGTGGGAGATCCCGTGAATGAGGACGTGAGAAAACAAGCCATTGGTTATTTAGAGGAGAGTAACTTTTACTAACCCACTTTAATAAAGATGCACTATTCTCACAAACTATATGGTAGGTTGATTTTTGCTTAACATAAGCCAAGATGCTATCCTACATAGCAGTTTTGAAAGAACGCACCTATGTGAGCCCGACTACTGGTCACAGTCTATGAGATAGGGTAATCTCTAGAAAGTTCGTATAAAGGCTAGGAGTGTGACTTATATGCTCCATCCGAGGGTTACCTTCGCCAGCCTAATATCAGTATGACATTAGGTGAATCTTATTTACACAAAACTGGTAATTCAAGGCTTAGTCTATTTTTGGGTGTCGATGAGTGTAGTCTAGTGTTCTAGATGGAAGTTCAATTTAACAAGCTGCAGTGAAAACACTGATCTGGAACAAAGTGATGTGATGTGCCTACGAGACTTTATGGAGATTGTTAGAATTTACTAGTGATCCTGAGCCCCTAGCCCAACTAAAATGCTGAAATTCACATATGAACCATTCATGCATACATGGCAAGAGGTGAGATTAAACTTTAGTCTCACAGTGCTAGTTGTGAGCGAGTTCGGACCTCTTTATATCGAAGGATGTTCTACCACTCACTAATGTGTAAAAAGAAGAGTAGCTCTCGCACACTCCTCCTCTGCCGCCTGCCTCATCACGTTGTGTCACACCGCCCCGTGATGCGGGAATGAGATGTTTATATTTTTGTTGTTCGGAAAAAATAGTTATGTATTAATTATGGATTATTAATGGACATGTTAATCAATCAGTCGTTTTCAGATTTTATAGATTGTGGGTTGTTGTTGATTGGATTGTGGGCTATTGCCCACATCTTACCGGACCTACATTATATAAATAGGCAGTCGCGAACCCTAGCCGTTACCAGCAACTAGATTGCATATGTTTATATATGCCACCAAAGTTCCACCTCTCTGTGTTGTCCTTGGTTACTCAAACCCGTCAATCGCTTGGCTGGCCATCTTGGGTGAGCAGGCCTCCGAAACCCCGTCTCTGTGATCCTGTACCGGGAGAGAGGGGATAAGATTTTTGGGAATCTTCTCAACGTGATTGCTCAAGTTCATCTCCATCAACTACATCTGGTTCCTCGACTCCATCGCCATGTCGGCTGCCGCCACCAAGAAGGCAGTTGATGCCGCCGCTAGTGGCGGAGCACCGCCCGTGTCGTTGTTGGTCATACCATTAATTGACTTGTACATTTTCTTTAACCTGTAGTTATTTTCTCTGTTGATTACTACATATGTAGTATGCGTAGATGTGCTAGGTTTTCACTTCATGTAAGTTGCATGCTAGTTATTCTTGAAAATTGCATTGTCATATTTTATACTTGAATTAAATTAGCACAAAAATTACAAATTATTTCAACTATATTTACATAAAAATGTACTACTCCCTCCGACCCAAATTACTTGACTTAGATTTGTCTAGATTCGAATGTATTTAGACTTATTTTAGTGCTAGATATGTCCGAATCTAGACAAAAGCAAGTCAACTAATTTGGATCGGAGGGAGTATTAAAAAACCGATACACATAATACGTCCTCCTCGTTTACCCGCGCAGGGGCCTGAATCTTGGTAAATGGATGTCTCGTTAATTTGAGCGAACCTCGACTACAAATTCACGTGCTGTTTGAAGTGTAGGTTGATGGGATTTTAGAACGCAGGGAATCGCGTGGCCTATCGGCGTCTCCTCCGGCGGTGGTGGACTTGCCCGGTCGAGGGAGGGAAAGGACTCGAGCGGCGCGTTGTTGCCGTCAACGCCGTCGAGTTGCCATTTGCCAATATAAATAAATATAAAATGATCTGAAGTTCTGAACGCACCGTGGCTCCGCCGTAGCAATAGTAAAACATGGTGAGAGTTCTGTTGGTCTCAAATCAGAAAGGTTTGCTCGGATAAAGAGTAGAGACTGCTGTCGGCAGATATTTACACTAGTGGAAAACAGGTCTTCAGTGCCGGTCCGTAAGGGGTCTTAGTCCTGGTCCTGATAACCGGGACTGGAGGGGCGGGACTAAAAGCCCACCCATTAGTCCCGACCCTCTTACCAGCCGGGACCAATGGACATCTACGTGGCTGTCTCTGCGGCGTTGGGTGTCCCCCATTAGTCCCGGTTCGTAATACACGAACCGGGACAAATGGTTCTCTGCCGTGGCAGCATTTTAGGCACTTTCTCTGCCGCAGCAGAGAATTTAATTTATATTTTTTTTATTTCAAAATAGTTTTCTACGCCAGCACATGCCGTACATGTTCGTGCATACATAAGATAACTTCTCTTAAGATCGAGCATACAAATATATACATGATAGTTACACATGAAGATCACAATTATCGGGACTAGAGCCCGTCTATTCAATTACACGGCCAGGGATCATCAGCGCCTATTCACACTAAATTCTCCGGCGTCGTCTATCATCTCGTTCATCAAGAATCCTGCCAGTTCTTTAGCAATTGCTACTACGCGTTGCTGTGGTAGGAGCTGATCCCGTATTTTCTCAAACTATATAAGAAAAGGAGATCAATATGAATATCAATCATGATAACAAAAAGTGACGGTAATAAAAATAATGTTATGAATGTATTGCTTACATCGACTCTATAATCATTCAGCTCACTGGTAAACGTGCGAATGAACTCATAAACGTAGAATCCACATAGATTCGTCCCCTGTGGCTGCCTCGCGCACTTTACGAGAATAGAATTCAATCAAAATAATAATCATACATCATAATTGTATTGAAACTAGAAGTAAAGAGATGCGCCTACTACTTACCGAGACCGGCTTAAACGTCAGCTTCTCAGTAAAGTCACCCGTAACCGCACTCTTGAACTGGTTCCAAACCCTACCTAGTAAAGAAAATGAATGAGTTATTTATTACGTGATATCTCAGGAAATCAACGAAAGAGACCGCTGTAGCACAAAAATTACCTCTGGAGCATGTCCTGCATGTCACTAAACTGTTCCAGGGGTCTCTTTAATGGGTTCATGACTTCAACTCTTCCCTTATCAAGTTGAATGTCCATAAGAATCCAGTGGAAACTGTACACGTTTATATATACATCAGTAACTCATCAGTTACACTTAACATCGAGTAAGCAAAAGAGAATGTGTACAATAGAGTAAGACACTCACGCGAAATTATAAGGAAACAGTATGTGGTCACAGAAATTTTGCTCCGTTAGAAACCTTAGAAGGTTTTCCTGTGTTTCCTCGGGTTTTTCCTTTAGCGTCCGACAGTGTATTTTATCTGGGTCAATGAACCCAACACTGAAGATTGACCTTCTTTTACATTCCATGATCTTCATTCTGCATAATAATAGAGTACAAAAGGATATAATTAGGATAATTACATGCAATGAACTGAACAACTGAAAAAATGAACAGCTTATATATAGACAATGAATTCAACAACTTACAGACAATAGCAACTCATGAGACTTTTGTCGATGGCGTCGAAAGTGTATAACTGAAAGAGTTCTGGAAACTCAACATGGACCTCTTCTTCTCGGAAGTAGTAGTCATGTGGGACTTTCGCCACGATCATTATTCTCTCCTCCTTTACGGCATTCAAGTACCATTTATGTAAACTCCGCATTTGTATTGGCAGTTGTTGGAACTGCTCAAAGCTGACCAGAGGCTTCCCTGGGACATATGTAGGGACTACCTGGGCCTTGGGTAACTTGTCGTCCTGGGAACCTAGCGATTCCTCAACAGTCACATTCATAGCGGCCGCAAGCTTCTTAGCTTCTTCCATATCCTGCTGGGGAGTGTCATAGGATACCACCTTGAGGGGTGGGGTCGATTTTTTGGCCTGTTCCCCGAGCTGGGGGACGTCCTTTCTTTTCCCGGTTGCACTTTGACTTGATGATTTGCTCCCGCTTGCACTTCTACTTGATTTGCTCTTCTTCACTTCCTTCTGAAGTGTGCGTCGATAGTCATCTGGCTTATGGTGCAAGTCATATTGCGATTTTGTGTTCAGAAAAGAAAGTGCATACGCTTTTTGCTTCTCGGTGTATGATGGGTTCGTAGCATGGAAAACAAAAAATTTCTACCGCAAGAACGAACAAAACCGAGATCTAATCTAGATAAAAGCCAAGATCTAATCTATTAGACATGTGCAACGAGATAGATCTGTACTAACCCTTGTAGACCCGAAAGCGTTACGAGATCGGATCTCGTGGTTGATGTAGTCGATCACTTGCCGATCTCAAGATCGAGTAGACGATCCTTCCGGCGCCGTGTTCTGGCAGCGCTTCCGCAGTCGGTCACACGTGCGGAGTCGAAGCAAACCTTCCTCTCCCCGTTCCAGCGAGCAGCGGAGGTAGTAGATCTCTCCACGGAATCCAGCAGCACGACGGCGTGGTGGTGGTGGTGGAGTAGAGAATTCTGTAGGGCTTCGCCTAAGACAGAGCAGAGGGAAGGAGGGGGAGAGAGGCAACTTGAAATCTTGAGAATAGAAGGGGCAAGGGAGTTTGTGCCTCCACCCCTCTATTTAAAGGAGGGAGGCGCCATGGGGAGGTGGAGTCCTTGTAGGACTCCCCTCTCCCTTGGCCTGCGGATCAAGGAGGTGGGGAGAGAGTCCTACTCCCCCACGAATCCTTGTCTTGCCCCATAAGGATTCCTTGATCCTTTCTTGGTTTTCAAGTAAACTCCAAGAAATCTTCTAGAACCTTCCGGAACATTCCGAAACCTTCTAGAATCCCCATACAAATACTCTAGAACATTTCCTAACTTAGAAAATGATCCCCAATATATGAATCTTATTCTCCGTACAATTCCGGATCTCCTCATGATGTCCTAGATCCAATCCGAGACTCCGAACAACATTCGGTCTCCAACGCACATTCCATATCTACTTAAAACAACTTCGAACCTTAAGTGTGTCATCCTACGGTTCGTGAATATGGAGACATGATGGAGACACCTCTCCGATCAATAACCATCAGCGGGATCTGGAGATCCATAACGGCTCCCACATACTCAACGATGACTTCGTGATCGATAGAACCAGTAACATACGAAACCAATTCCCTTTGTCACGCGATACTCTACTTATCCGAGGTTTGATCGTCGGTATCTCCATACCTTGTTCTACCTCGTTAATGATAAGTACTCTTTACTCGTTCCATGATATATCATCCCTTGTGACCTAGTCACATGCTTGCAAGCTAACTAGATGACATTCCACCGAGAGGGCCCAGAGCATATCTATCCGTCATATGGATGGACAAATCCCAATCTTGGTCCATGCGCTTCAACACATACTTTCAGAATACCCAATGTCACCTTTATAACCACCTAGTTACGAAGCGGCGTTTGATGTCATCAAAGTACCCATCCGGTGATGGTGATTAACATAACCTCATGGTCGAAGGATTAGGTTACTATGCATTTGAAAGCTTGTAGCAAAACGAACTTAATGACTTGATCTTATGCTATGCTTACTATGGGTGTGTGTCCATTACATCATTCTCCTAATGACATGATCTTGTTATTAACGACATCCAATGCCCATGATCAGGAAACCATGATCATCCATTAATCAACAAGCTAGTTTAACAAGAGGCTTACTAGGGACTCTTTTATGTTTACAAAACACACAAGTATTAATGTTTCCTGTTAATACAATTATAGCATGGGATGTAAACATTTATCATAAACATAAAGATATAATAATAACCACTTTATTATTGCCTCTTGGGCATATCTCCAACAGTCTCCCACTTGCACTAGAGTCAATAATCTAGTTAAAAACTTGTGCATTCAACACCTATGGCTTTCTGGTGTTGTATAGACACTATTGCTAGTGGTAAACATAATCTTCGGATCTGACACTTCCAGGTCCGTGTGTATTTGCATGTCCTTGCGTCTCTATGCATTACTCATTCTCCAATGAGATGGCATCGTATAAATTTGGTCCTTTGGTGAGACCTTTAGTTCCTCGGGATTAAATCATGTTGATACAATTGTCATACAATGTATCTTCATAGTATTATCCCGCTATGAACCACACCAAGTTTGATAACAAACTACTTGACGCAAATGCCCTCATTTGCTTCTACAATAGTAGTCATATACTTAGCCTTTTGTTGTAGTATCTGTCACAATGTTTTAACTTTGGTACTCAACAAAATCCATTATGGAACTTCCTTTCCATTACATTGTGCCACCCATAGTTTAAATTGAGATAAACTTAATTTGTGACAAAACTAGTATCAATGCAACAATTTACAATGAACTATTTGTCACCACTATATAAATAATATATTCTTAGTTCTTCCAAAGTTCATAGGAATATCCCTACTATTGTCCAATGATCATCTTATGAGTCATTCTGGTATATGCTCATAACATTTAGAGCATAGGACATATCTGGATGTGTACATCTCAAAGATTGATCAAAATATTCTTGTGATTTCACCAAGTGTCAAAACACTTGAATCTCGTGTCAACACACTTGAATCTTGATTCAGTCCTTTCTGTGCATCAAGAACCTTTCTTGTTGTTTCCATATTGAACTCATTCAACATCTTATCTATGTACATTTGGCAAAACCATATTAGCGCCTCAATCTATCCATATAGACATTGATGCCTAATTCTTGGGTTATGCCTAAGTCTTTCATCGAAATGAAATTCTTAACCTGTGTCAATAAAAGATACATCATTTCTAATCAACAATATGTCTTTCACATAATGTATTAGAAATATGTCTTAGCGCTCCCACTTAATTTCTTGCAAAATGCAAACATTTTCACCGTCTCTGATAAAATTAAACCTTTTAACGGTTTCATCACGGTGAAGATTCCAACTCCGCGATGCTCACTTCAACCATTGAAGTTTTGCATACTCTTTTAGCATCCTTTGAATTAACAAAACCCTTTGGATCGTGTCATGTACACGTCCTAGGTAACCATTCTATTAGAAGAACTTGTTTTGTTTGTTCAACTACCATATACCAAAATATATGTAGTGGTTGCTACATTAATCCGTCCAGACTAAATATCGCTATGAAAGATCAAATCTTATCATAGTCAATTCCTTGAACATTGTCATAAACTCTTTCCGACATGTCGACTATTTCATAGATGTGAAACATCCATGTCTATTTCTTTATAGATCCATATATGACTGTAAGGTCTTGCACCTTTCCAGAGGGTCTTTCAAATTCAAAGCTTGATTTCTCGTGTATGGAATTATCACGGATTTTATGGCTTCAAGACACTTAACGAAGTCAGGGCCCATCATTGATTATTTGCATGTAGTCGGTTCATCATTGTCAAACAACAATGCTTTAACTCTCAAATCTTGGCATTTGATTACTTACCCGACCTACTTGGTTCAATAGGAACTTAGATCTCCGTGACCACAACCTTTGAGGCACGTGAGACATGAGCATTGTTGCTGCCTCCGGGACACTTACCGATGCTGCGCAACTCAGCACATATTAGCCAAGGTTCAACAACCTTGTCAAAGTTCTATTGTCCTCCCACTTAACTTTTCACCAAAAATCCCTTCTCAAGAAACTCGACATTCTAAGTGACAAACACTTTTTGTCTTCGGTGTTATGGAGGAATACCCAATGGTTATTCGAAATAACCTACAAAGACATGCTCCTCCGACTTTGGTTGTAAACATTTTACTTATGCCTAGCATACCAAAAATTTAAGAAAGGATAACCTGGGTTTTATCCCAAACCATGACTTATATGGTGTCATTTCAACGGATCACGATGGAGCACTTTTCAGTGTAAAAGCGGTAGTCACTAAAGCTTTAATCTTTAAAATATAATGGCAGTTTTATAAATGACACCTTTGATCTTACCATGTCAAACAAGGTTTCATTACATATCTTGAACACTCCATGCTCCTATGGTGTTTTGGGCAATGCAAATCCATGGAACGATTCCTCAAATCTTAGGTGTTTTGCTAAACTTGTAACTCAAACATCTTTATGATCCAATCATAAACTTTTTTATTTTCTTGTTACAATAATTTTCCACTTCATCTTGAAAGTCTTTGAACATTTTCAAATGTTTCATACTTCTTCCTTATTGAGTAGGTATATACATATACTCACTCAAATCTTCGGAGAAAGCATATGAAGTTGAAATCCATCGCCCACGACTACACATAATGGACTATATACATCAATATGTACAAATTCCAATCAGTTAGTCGTCCGTTCCTCTTTTGGCCTACGAACAGAGT
Source organism: Avena sativa (assembly GCA_916181665.1). Taxonomy (NCBI): domain Eukaryota; kingdom Viridiplantae; phylum Streptophyta; class Magnoliopsida; order Poales; family Poaceae; genus Avena; species Avena sativa. The sequence continues at coordinate 415,380,330 of OV702296.1, forward strand.
TTTAATTATCTCCAGGAAAGTATCACAAGCGTCATTTGATCAAAATCAAAGACTCCAAAAATCCATCAACATGGAGTTTCTTCATGTATCCCTAACATAATTTAAACGGTGATGTCACTTCGCAAGTGATCTTTCAATTATTTGTCTTGCGACATTTTAGCATTAGTTTTATGGTCGTTATTTCTCCAACCAGACTTGTATATCATCCATCTATTATGGAATATGGTAATTATTTGAACAACCTTTTGTCGTCATAATACCTGATCAAAATAACAATTATTGAAACAAATCTTGAAGGCAAGCTTTGATGTTAACGAGCAACACAACAACCCTTTGTTTGTTTTCGATGAACATCATCACATATTCTATTGCTAGTTACTTAGGCCATTGCAGTTCATGAATTGGGTTGTCTTGTATGACACTTCATACCAACCAATTCGGTATCCAATACCGCAGAACCACATTGTTTAACAACCAAGGAATACAGCCATAACATGTATCTTATATATACCTAAGTTGGATATCTCCAATCTTTTCTTTTCTGCCAAATATTTTATAGATTCTCTTTCAAGAATTCCTTTTCTTTTAAAAAGAATCTATCAACATCAATAGTGGTGTCATTCACATGACACATAGTACAAAGTGTGTATAGTCAAATACTAATACCTTTGAACTTGCACTTTGAAGTGGATCACCTTCATCAAATGTTTGGCATTCTTTCAAAATTCCATTCTTTAGTAATCTTTTAGTGTAGTAAACATTTTACTTACATCTTCTATTCATCCTTATCATGACAATTTTCATGATCAAGCTGCTATAGCTTATAAAGATGAATTGCGAATATAATGTTTCTTTTCCAAAACCTTTTGGAGGATTAGGACGACTGGCGTCTCCAATCTTCACAAATTCTCATCAAATATGAGGACGTATACTCTATCATGTTGTAACCAACACATTGTTTTAGATATCGCAATACCTTTCACATATGATGGTTTCTGAAACATTGCTTTCAGCTCTTAGATAAACTTGATATTAAAAACAATCTTTTGAGTATCAAGAATCATGGAGGCAAACATGATACATTAGATACTAACACTGGACTTGTTACTCTTGATTTAATACTGTTTATTAAACTTCACAGAGTAAACGGAGTTTGCTGAAAGTTTGCAATATGACTTTTAAACTTTAGATTGACACTCAAAACAATACGATACCAGTTCGTAAAGCAAATATCCAGAATTTCTATAGTTCTACTATCTCAACTATAACTAAGCGTAAGGTGGTGAACGGATGCCAATGACTACAACAAACTATGCAAATTCACTTTGATTGTGTTTATGATAAATTGAGTTTGACTAATCCAAATTACAAAAAGAACTCCCACTCAAAACAACATCCCTCGAGTTGTTTTAGTGATTACACGAACCAAATCCACTACACCAAGTCCGATCATCACGTGAGATGGCGTAGCTTTAAAGGCGAACAATCAACATGTTCATCATATCATCCATATGACTCATGCTTTACCTTTCGGTATTCCGTGTTCCGAGACCATGTCTGTACATGCTAGGCTCGTCAAGGTTAACCTTAGTATCCGCATGTGCAAATCTGGCTTCCACCCGTCGTATGCACACGTAGAATCTATCACACCCGATCATCACGAGATGCTTCGAAATGAGGAGTCTTAGCAACGGTGCCTACTAAGGATGAACACTTTATTAATTGATATTTAGTGAGAGGGATCATCTTATAATGCTACCGTCGCGATCTAAGCAATACAAGATGCATAAAGGATTAACATCACAGGCAATTCATAATTAGTGTGATATGATATGGCCCTTTCTTCTTATGCCTTTGATCTCCATCTCCAAAGCACGGACATCATCTCCATCATCACCAGCATTGCGTCAAGGTCAGTGGCGCCGCTTCATGGTTGTCCATCATCACTAGCAACTATTACAACTACTTGGAATAAAGCTATTACAAGATGAATAGACACGCAAGTCTTAACAGAATTAAAGACAACCATTAGGCTCCTGCCGGTTGCCATATTACAACAAGGATCATTGCATACATCAAATATAATCACAATCATATGATGGCCATATCACATCACAAAACCCCTGCAAAAACAAGTTAGACGCCTCTAATTTTCTTTGCATGTTTTACGTGGTTTGGGGCTTTCAAATAAGAACGGATCTTACCTACGAAACTGAACCACAATGTTGATACAGGTGCTATCAAGTGCAAAGTGTAGATTGGATCTATACTATGATAAGAGACAGACACATGCAAAGCCACTTGTGCAAAGCAAGTTACACGTCAAGCGTGGAGAAAGTCTCATGTGCGATGACATGTAAGGTTAGCCCGAGCCGCTTCATCCCACCATACCGCAAGATGCAAAGTACACAAAGCAAAAGACGGCACGAGCACCAACGCCGACAAAAACATTGTGTTCTACTCGTGCAACAGATCTACGCATAGACACGGCTCTGATACCACTGATGGGTTCGTAGCATGGAAAACAAAAAAATTCTACCACAAGAACGAACAAAATCCAGGTCTAATCTAGATAAAAGCCAAGATCTAATCTATTAGACATGTCAAACGAGATAGATCTGTACTAACCCTTGTAGACCCGAAAGCGTTACGAGATCGGATCTCGTGGTTGATGTAGTCGATCACTTGCCGATCTCAAGATCGAGTAGACGATCCTTTCGGCGCCGCGTTCCAGCAGCGCTTCCACAGTCGATCACACGTGCGGAGTCGAAGCAGACCTTCCTCTCCCTGTTCCAGCGAGCAGCGGAGGTATTAGATCTCTCCACGGAATCCAGCAGCACGACGGCGTGGTGGTGGTGGTGGAGTAGAGAATTCTGCAGGGCTTCGCCTAAGCCAGAGCAGAGGGAAGGAGGGGGAGAGAGGCAACTTGAAATCTTGAGAATAGAAGGGGCAAGGGGGTTTGTGCCTCCACCCCTCTATTTAAAGGAGGGAGGCGCCATGGGGAGGTGGAGTCCTTGTAGGACTCCCCTCTCCCTTGGCCGACAGATCAAGGAGGTGGGGAGAGAGTCCTACTCCCCCACGAATCCTTGTCTTGCCCCATAAGGATTCCTTGATCCTTTCTTGGTTTTCAAGTAAACTCCAAGAAATCTTCTAGAACCTTCCGGAACATTCCGAAACCTTCTAGAATCCCCATACAAATACTCTAGAACATTTCCTAACTTAGAAAATGATCCCCAATATATGAATCTTATTCTCCGTACAATTCCGGATCTCCTCGTGATGTCCCAGATCCAATCCGAGACTCCGAACAACATTCGGTCTCCAACGCACATTCCATATCTACTTAAAACAACTTCGAACCTTAAGTGTGTCACCCTACGGTTCGTGAATATGCAGACATGATGGAGACACCTCTCCGATCAATAACCATCAGCGGGATCTGGAGATCCATAACGGCTCCCACATACTCAACGATGACTTCGTGATCGATAGAACTAGTAACATACGAAACCAATTCCCTTTTCACGCGATACTCTACTTATCCGAGGTTTGATCGTCGGTATCTCCATACCTTGTTCTACCTCGTTACTGATAAGTACTCTTTACTCGTTCCATGATATGTCATCCCTTGTGACCTAGTCACATGCTTGCAAGCTAACTAGATGACATTCCACCGAGAGGGCCCAGAGCATATCTATCCGTCATATGGATGGACAAATCCCAATCTTGGTCCATGCGCTTCAACACATACTTTCAGAATACCCAATGTCACCTTTATAACCACCTAGTTACGAAGCAGCGTTTGATGTCATCAAAGTACCCATCCGGTGATGGTGATTAACATAACCTCATGGTCGAAGGATTAGGTTACTATGCATTTGAAAGCTTGTAGAAAAACGAACTTAATGACTTGATCTTATGCTATGCTTACTATGGGTGTGTGTCCATTACATCATTCTCCTAATGACATGATCTTGTTATTAACGACATCCAATGCCCATGATCAGGAAACCATGATCATCCATTAATCAACAAGCTAGTTTAACAAGAGGCTTACTAGGGACTCTTTTATGTTTACAAAACACACAAGTATTAATGTTTCCTGTTAATACAATTATAGCATGGGATGTAAACATTTATCATAAACATAAAGATATAATAATAACCACTTTAATATTTCCTCTTGGGCATATCTCCAACAGTGTATACCGGGGCGGGCTCGGGTTTCTTCTTTTGAAGCTACGCAACACATTCGTCCTTTACGATCATGTCGGTTTCCTCGTCAGTACGATCGTAAGGTCTGATAGAAAGATTCTTATGAGGTACACTTGGGAGGGGCGACATTTGTCGTTTTGGGCTGCTGCGTCGTTTAGTACTAATCGGAGGCTGCGGCGGAGATCGAGATGGACTCGGGCTGTGGTGGTCGTAGTCATGGGGTGGGCTTCTTGGAGGTGATGGAGGTGAAGGTGACATGCGACCACTCGGAGGCGGTGTTGGCTTTGGCGTCCAGCCTGGAAGCTTGATGTTGTTCTTGTCCCATAGAATGATACCACCCAGTACTTCTCCGAGTGTCCTCTCAACTTCAGGTCTAGGGATGTCAAGCTCCATTGAGTCCCACCCCATTGCGATTTCATCCACACCAACTTTAGCATAGCCAGCTGGAATCTCATGGCCATGCCAGCATGTGCCAGGTGGACAAGGTAAAGCACATCCGACCGCCACCTTGATGGATAGGTTCTTCACCTTCTGATGGAGCTCACAAGATGCCTGCTCCTTGATTCCATCCACGGGGTAGCCGGGACCGCCATCTACCATACGTGCATCGTCAGAAGGGACCTCCGATTCAGCCATGCTGCTTTTCCACTGAGATGGGACGGCGGTAATATTGAGTACAGGATCTTGCAGGCCTGCTGATCCTCGAAGTTCGGCAATCTGTTGCTGATGCATTCGAAGTGTTCCTATCAACTCGGTGAACTTGTCTCCCTCCTCCTCCTGCCGTCGCCTCTTTGCTCTTTCTCGGCTCCTATAAGTATCTCTGCCTTTGGGAAACCCCATCTCCCACGTATAACTAGGGCCAAGGTCTCGTACACGTCCTCCGCGTTCGTCAGTCCCGAGGACCTTTGTCAGCAAATCTTTCTCTCTATCGGGACGGAACTTTGTTGTCCTTGCTTTAATCTCCTTCACCACTTTCTGCTATGTATCCCGGGGTATCCTAATCCCGTCACTGCAAATAAGGTCCCCTGTACTTTCATCATACTCACTCCCATGCCCAAGGAACCAATTCCTTGCCCTCAGATCCCATTCTCCGCATATTGGTTCTGGAGTGATCCCTTTAGCAAGCAGCTCATTCTCTTTAGAATCCCACTTTGGCATGGCAGCCGCGTAGCCCCTGGCCCCAGGTGATGGTGATATTTCTTCATCACGGCATTTTTCTTGTTTTTTGCCGATATTTCCATAGCAGGTTGTGACTCCTTGTACTTCACAAATGCATCCCAGTTAGCCTGCTGCTTCGTTAGATAGCATTCAAATTTAGGAGCCTTCTTCGTCTTCTGATACTTTTGCCATAATGCTTTCTTCCAGTTCTTGAATAGTTCGGCCATCTTCGTAAGAGTCCACTGCTTGACTTTCTTCCTCAATGCAGATGTGTCGGCATCATCCTCACATTCTGGCAGGGTGAAATGTGTCATGAGGTCATTCCAAAGACCCTCTTTGCACCTGTCGGAGACATACTCACCCTCTTTCGCCCCTTTGGTCTTATTCCACTCTCGAACGGTGATCGGGATGCGATCCCTAACCATAACTCCGCATTGTTGTTTAAATACAGTTTTAGCCTTTTTGGGTTCCACCGGTTCACCCCGTGGTGATACCCGCGTAATTGTATAACGTGTAGATGCGTCCAACTTTTGGCCGGGCCTCGTTTGGAATATTTTTTGCTCGATGTGGAGGCCTAAGAGAAGAAACATTCGTCAATTTATATATATATATACAACTCAGTTAATGCATCTACTGATCACCAGACTTCATATATATACCTCGCCGTCGGCTTCTCCACCACCGGAGCCGTCGGCTTCTCCTTGATCATTTCGGTCGACCTCCTCTCCCTCACAGGAGGGGTTCAGATAAATCGACGGAGATTCGGGTGGATCAACATGGGGGGTGTCGTTGATCATATCCTCAAGAATTTCTTCCTGTGCTAGGTCTCTCTGGATTGGATCCATAGTTTTCTACAAAATGCACAGAATAACATTTTTCATTCAATATTGCTGCATAAAATAACACTAAAGAATAATATGAACACGCAATTTGCTACAATAATACTAAACAATAGCAAAATTCTAGTGATGCCCTAACCCGAACCCTAAGTCCGGGCGGCCCGCAAGCACCACCACCCTAACCCTATCTCCGAGGGCCCACGAGCACCACCACCCTAACCCTAAGTCCGGTGGTCCACGAGCACCACCACCCCAACCCTAAGTCCAGTGGCCCGCGAGCACCACCACCCTAACCCTAAGTCCGGGGGCCCGCGAGCACTACCGGACTTAGGGTAGTTATTTCTTTAGCTTAAGTCCGGGGGCCCGCGAGCACTACCACCCTAACCCTAAGTCCGGGGGCCCGCGAGCACTACCATCCTAACCCTAAGTCCGGGGGCCCGCGAGCACTACCACCCTAACCCTAAGTCCGGTGGCCCGCGAGCACTACCACCCTAACCCTAAGTCTGGTGGCCCGCGAGCACCACCACCCTAACCCTAAGTCTGGGGGCCCACGAGCACTACCGGACTTAGGGTAGTTATTTCTTTAGCTTATCTTTATTTAGCACTGATGCTTGTCTGTCTCAATCGACACTATAATACTACATACTATATAATATACTACTATATATATTATTACTAGTAATAAATATATATACACAAACATATATATACTATATTTATATACTAGTAATAAATATTAAAATATAAAAAAGATACAAGAAATAAAAAAACATACACTAGAAATTAATATATACTATACTAGAAATATATACTATACTAGAAATTAATATATACTATACTAGAAATTAATAAAAAAACATACACTAGAAATATAAAAAAGATAAAAAAACGTCGGCGTGCACACACCGACCTGCTTGCCCGCTGTGGTCGGCGCCACCGCCGGCGTGCACGACGACATTCAGATGATGGCGGTGCGCGGCAGCGCAGGGCCGGAAAGCAGAGAGCGCCGCGCGCGGGGGCTCTAGAGGCGGCGGCACGACGAAGTTCGGATGGCGGCGCGCGAACGGCGCAGGGCCGAAAAAAGCAGAGGATCGCGGGGGTTTATTACCTGGTCGACGGGGACGCACGCGCACGGCGGTGGTGCGGCGGCGACGCGGATGGCCGGAGAAAAATTTGACAGCCTGCCGGCGTAGTTCTTCGTCCTCGCACGCGATTTTCCCTACAGTGAGTGGAGATGGTGGGGGAGTGAAGGGGCGGTGATATAAGGGAAAGGACCTTTAGTCCCGGTCCGTATACTTTAGTCCCGGTGCGTTATACGGACCGGGACTAAAGGTCCCCCCTTTAGTCCCGGTGCGTGCCACCCACCGGGACTAAAGGGTTTTCGGCTCAGCCCAACAGGCGCGCGCCAACGCTGGTCGCTTTTTCAAAAAAATTCACCCTGGTGCGCGCCTGTTTAAAAAAAATTCAATTAGCATATTATTTAAACATTTTAATTTTACAGTTTTTGCATACTTATGAATTTGAGAAAAAATTCAACATGAAAAGTTCTTAAATTTGAATAACTAATCCAAATCTATTTTCTGTTTTATAAAATAATTATTCTAACTAGTGAAACTAATAACCATTTTGCCATTTTCAATTTAAAAATGCATTAAATATTATATTTTGCATATATTTAAATAAGTGATTCAAATCAATTTTCTGTTTTATAAAATAATTATTCTAACTAGTCAAACTATTAACCACTTTGCCATTTTCATGTAATTCCGATGCTCCGGTGAAACCCTAGACCGGATCGTCTACCCTGTCTTATTTTTTCCCGCCCGTTCTCTTCCGGATCATAGCCCCTTTAGGGTTTAGGGTTTAGGGTTTTTGGTTTAGGGTTTAGGGTTTAGGGTTTTCAGTTTAGGGTTTAGGGTTTTTAGTTTAGGGTTAGGGTTTAGGGTTCCCTCCTCTGACTTAGGGTTTAGGGTTTAGGGTTTAGACTCATATCTGTCGCCTCTCTCCACTCTATCCCATGGCTTCCACCATACCTCTAACCCCAGGGAGGCGGAGATGCCATAGGGCGTGTGCACCAAGGGCATCTTCGAGAAGTTCCGCCACGGGAGATTTCCCAACCCTTCCCTCCATCCATGGGGATGAAACTCTCCATCCATGTTGGCTTGGTCGTTGCCATAGCACATCTAGACTCATATCTGCCGCCTCTCTCCACTCTATCCCATGGCTTCCACCATACCTCTAACCCTAGGGAGGCGGAGATGGAGTCTTTCACGGGCTAGCAGGAATATATTTTCCGAGGCGGAACTTCCGAAGATGCCATAGGGCGTGTGCACCAAGGGCATCTTCGAGAAGTTCCGCCACGGGAGATTTCCCAACCCTTTCCTCCATCCATGGGGATGAAACTCTCCATCCATGTTGGCTTGGTCGTTGCCATAGCACATCTAGACTCATATTTGCCGCCTCTCTCCACTCTATCCCATGGATTCCACCATATCTCTAACCCCAGGGAGGCGGAGATGGAGTCTTTCACAGGCTAGCAGGAATATATTTTCCGAGGCGGAACTTCCGAAGATGCCATAGGGCGTGTGCACCAAGGGCATCTTCGAGAGGTTCCGCCACGGGAGATTTCCCAACCCTTTCCTCCATCTATGGGGATGAAACTCTCCATCCATGTTGGCTTGTTGAGTTGCTTGCCATGGCGTATCGATGCTCCTTTTATAGGCACGACGCCGCTTCTACTTTGTCTTCTTCCTCCGACAGGGCGTCGTGCGCTACATGCTTTATCTCATCGAGCAGTGCGTCCACCCACGCGTCGTTATCCTACCGACAGCTTTAGTCTCGGTTTGAGCCCCCACCCGGTACTAAAGGTTACCCACGCATCCTTATCCCACCGAAAGTTTTGTTAGATGACACAAAAACCACCTTTAGTCCCGGTTGCACCCACTAGTCGGTACTAAAGGTTAGCCACCCCCAGATAAGGCCCACCCAGATAAGCCTCCCCCAGATAAGGCCCCCCATCTTTTGTCCCGGTTTGAGCCCCCACCCGGGATGAAAGTTTCCTGCGCCACTACGTTCCCGCGCTTTCCACCGGTTCCCACCTCTGTCTTCCCGCCATTTTTTCAGTATATATATGTACGCTTGGCCTCCATTTACATATCACATCTAGACTCATCATTCTCTTCCCATGGCTTCCATCGTATCTCTAACCACCCGGGAGGCGGAGGCGCTTTGCGCCGGATGGCCATCACGAACCACTACTACCTCGAGCTCACGCTAGAGCAGCGGAGGAATCCCAACTGGCATCCCGACTATTTCCCGACTTGGGAAGCCTTCTTCATCAATCGGCGTGAGAGGGCGCTCGCCAGGCACGAGGAGGACGGCCCACCTCCTTGGAACTTCAACGAGGCCGGCCGTCGGCTGTGGTGGCGCGGCCGGACTCTCTGGAGTGTCATGGCCTACAACACGACCGGCAATAACCCCCGCCTGCGGTACCCTCAAATCCAGCCCACGCGTGCCCAACCATCAAGGTTCGACTACGGCGACCCCGACGACGACAGCGACGACGGAGCCGGCGACTATGATGACTACAGTGGCGCGTATTACAGGGCTAGGCAGGAGCATGACTGAATCACTCCAACATCTAGTGTTGTGGTTTTCTTCTGCACCGTAGCCATGGAGAATCTTCGTCATTTAACATGATACATTACATAGATTTATGTCTCAAATAAAAGGTTTAATTACATAGATTTATGTCTCAAATAAAAGGTTTAATACATTATTACACATCACCAACATCTAGTGTTGTGGTTTTCTTCTGCACCGTAGCCATGGAGAATCTTCATCATTTAACAGGATGCTTGGTTCAGTTTTCACTTTGAAGGGCGGAATTTCATGAAACTTATTGTAATCTTCTGACATGTCTGTCTTGTCATCCACTCCCATGATGTTTCTTTTCCCTGAAAGAACTATGTGGCGCTTTGGCTCATCGTATTCTGTACTCTTTTGCTTATCTTTCCTTTTTCTCGGTTTGGTAGACATGTCCTTCACATAGAAAACCTGAGCCACATCGTTGGCTAGGACGAATGGTTCATCCATGTACGCAAGATTGTTGAGATCCACTGTTGTCATGCCGTACTTTTCGTCTACATGTACCCCGCCTCCTATCAGCTTGACCCATTTGCACCGAAACAAATGGACCTTAAAAGTAGGTCCATAGTCAAGTTCTCATATCTCCTCTATGTACCCATAATATGTGTCAATATGCCCATTGTCATCTGTTGCATCAAAGCGGACACCACTGTTTTGGTTGGTGCTCTTTTTATCTTGGGCGATCGTGTAAAATGTATTCCCATTTATCTCGTACCCTTGGAAAGTACATATAGTCGAAGATGGTAACCTGGCCAACGAGTACAACTCATCTCCAACAATGGTGTTATTCATGAGATGTGTCTACAACCAATTGCCAAAATTCTTCTCGTGTTCCCCTTTAATCAAGGTTTAAGGCTTCCCGGGTTTTCGGAGCGTAGAATATTCTTGTGTTTCTCGATATACGGAGCCACCACGGTGGAATTGTGTAGAACTGTGTAGTGTGCTTGAGTGAAAGAATGCCCGTCCCTACATACCATTGATTTCCTTCCTAGTGTGCCTTTTCCAGTCATCCTCCCCTCATACCGAGATTCAGGAACACCAATCGGCTTAAGGTCAGGAAGAAAGTCAACACAAAACTCAATGATGTCCTCTGTTCCATAGCCCTTGGAGATGCTTCCTTCTGGCCTAGCACGGTTATGAACATATTTCTTTAAGACTCCCATGAACCTCTCGAAGGGGAACATATTGTGTATAAACACAGGACCGAGAATTCTAATCTCTTCGACTAGGTGAACTAGGAGGTGCGTCATAATATTGAAGAAGAATGGCGGGAACAACAACTCGAAGCTGACCAGACATTGGACCACATCAATCTGTAACCCTGATAGGCTTTCTCGATCGATTACCTTCTGAGAAATTGCATTGAGGAATGCACATACCTTCACAATGGCTAGTCGAACATTTTCTGATAGAATTCCCCTCAATGCAACCGGAAGCAATTGCGTCATAAGCACATGGCAGTCATGAGACTTTAGGTTTTGAAATTGTTTCTCTTTAATATTTACTATTCCCTTTATATTCGACGAGAAGCCAGACGGGACCTTGCTACTGAAAAGGACTCCAAAAAAGATTTCCTTCTCTTCTTTGGTAAGAGCGTAGCTGGCAAGCCCTTGAAACTGCCCTGGATGCTTGCCGTCTCGTCCTTTATGATGTTGCTGGTCCTCCCGTGCTGCCGGGGTATCTTTTGACTTCCCATACAAGCCCAGGAAGCCTAGAATATTCACGCAAAGATTCTTCGTCAGGTGCATCACGTTGATTGCAGAGCGGACCTCATGCACTTTCCAATAGGGTAGCTCCCAAAATATAGATTTCTTCTTCCACATGGGTGCGTGTCCGGTAATGGGGTCTTTCGGAACAGGTTGTCCTCCAGGACCCTTTCCAAAGATTACATCCAAATCCTTGACCATACCAACTACATCAACACCACTACGGGGGACAGGCTTCGTCCGGGTTTCTGCCTTGCCATTGAAATGCTTGCCTTTCTTCTTTAAGGGATGACTGTGCGGAAGAAAACGGCAATTGTACAGGTACACATTCATTCTACATTTATCCAAATATATACTTTCAGTCTCATCTAAACAGTGTGTGCATGCATTGTATCCTTTGTTCGTTTGTCCTGAAATGTTACTAAGAGCAGGCCAATCATTGATGGTTACGAACAACAACGCTTGTAGGTCAAATTCCTGCTGTTTGTGCTCATCCCACACACGTACACCTGGTTTGGCCCACAACTGTAGAAGTTCATCAACTAATGGCCTTAGATACACATCAATGTCGTTGTCGGGTTGCTTCGGGCCTTGGATGAGCACTGTCATCATAATGAACTTCCGCTTCATGCACAACCAAGGAGGAAGGTTGTAGATACATAGAGTCACGGGCCAGGTGTTGTGACTGCAGTTCTGCTCCCCAAAAGGATTCATGCCATCGGTACTTAGACCAAACCATAAGTTCCTTGCGTCACCAGCAAAGTCCGGGAAGTCTCTCTCGATTTTTTTCCACTGCCGACCATCAGCAGGGTGCCTCAACATCCCGTCTTTCTTACGGTCTTCCATGTGCCATCGCAACAACTTGGCATGCTCTTTATTTCTGAACAAACGTTTCAACTGTGGTATTATAGGAGCATACCACATCACCTTGGCAGGAACCCTCTTCCTGGGTTGCTCGCCCTCAACATCACCAGGGTCATCTTTTCTGATCTTATACCGCAATGCAGTGCATACCGGGCATTTATCCATATTCTCGTACTTCTCACCGCGGTAGAGGATGCAGTCATTAGGACATGCATGTATCGTCTGCACGTCTAATCCTAGAGGGCAGACAAGTTTCTTTGCTTCGTACGTACTAGAGGGCAATTGGTTATTTCTTGGAAGCAGCTTCTTCATTATTACCAGCAACTTTTTAAATCCCGAGTCAGTCATACCGGTCTCTGCCTTCCACTTCAACAGTTCCAGTGTGCTACCCAGCTTCTTCTGGCCATCTTCACAAGTTGGATACAGCAATGTGTTGTGGTCCTGTAACATCTGCTCGAACTGCAACCTCTCCTTTTCTGTGTCGCAGTCTCGCCTTGCATCACTAATGACCCGACCAAAATCATCAACGGGCTCATCTGGTTCCCGTTCTTCACCCCCTTCTTTTTCATTGTCTTCAACTGCGGTATCATCGTATTCAGGGAACATAGATCGGTAGTTGCCATCATCGTTCTCTTCTTCATCGCCGTCTTCCATCATAACCCCTCTTTCTCCGTGCTTGGTCCAAACATTATAACCGACATGAAACCGGACCGAAGCAGGTGGCTCTAAATGACTCTTGAGGAAGTGTGAGTCTGCTCATTCCGACATTCAATACATGGACAACACATAAAACCATCCCGCCGCTTGTTCGCCTCGGCCACAAGGCGAAAAGAACGCATGCCTTCTCTGTAAGCGTCAGAGCGTCGGTCACCGTACATCCATGGGTGGCTCATCTGGATCATACAACCATGCATATATATCAAACACAATCACGATGCTTAAATTAGTACCGCGCAGTCAAAACGAGAAAATAGTTGCTAACCTTTTAGGACACCTCAAAACAAAGAGGAGAAACCTTAAGTGTCGCTCTGACACCTCATATCATATTTTGTCTTGTGTAAACTCAAGTGGCATCGCTCTAATAGGCATTTCACCGAACACCTCTAGTGCATATGAAGAAAAAAAGTTAGCACAAAGTTATACCCACCTCTCACATAGGAAAAAAACAGAAGAGAGTGGAGGGCTGGATGCATATATATAGGGCAGGCCATTAGTGCCGGTTTGAGATACAAACCGGGACTAAAGGTTCTGCCAGGAGCACGCGCGCCGGTCTAGACCCATTTGTCTCGGTTTGTATCTCAAATCGGGACTAATGGTTCCTTACGGACCGGGACATAGTGCCTCGGCCTTCTCGGGACTAATGGCCCGAACCAAAGGCATTTTCTACTAGTGTTATATCAAAATAACCTAAACTTGAAAGAAATCCACAAATTGAACTTTGGCCGAAAGAATTTTACTCTATCTAACCGTTTTTCCGTTTTTGCAGCGCCGTATTCATGGCGTTGCACTGTGTTGTGCAACACCACGACAGGTGGCGCCTGGTGGCGCCACACTTTAAAAGTGCAACGCCATAAACGACGGTGCCGCACTGTGTTGTGCAACGCTATGAACGATGACGTTGCACTGTAGAGTGCAGCGCCACCCTATACGATGCTGAAAAAGAGTTAGATTTAGTAAAATTCTTTTGGCCAAAGTTTAATCTGTGAATTTCTTTTAAGTTTAGGTTATTTTAATGTAAATACCCGCTGTGGGCCACCCTGGGAAATCAAAGCACGCTATTCTGCGGCGAATCCCTGGGTAACGCAGCGTCCACAGTAATCGTAGAAGATCTTGCGCCCTGGTTGGACGGAGAGACAAGCTCAGGGAAGGGCAGGGCAGGCGGTGGGAAGAGTAGCCAGCCAGCCGCTGGTTTAGACTAGGTCAGTCGTGGGTCCGCCTCTTTAAGCAAGAAGAGAGATCAATGTCCTGTCTAGTCTAGTGGTATATATTCTTTGTATTTATCCACAGTAGTAAAACAGTACGTACGCCTTGCCTGACTGACATATCTGTATTGTCACCCTTCGCTTCCTTTCAGGCTAGCTAGCTAGAGAGCCCTGCCAGCTTTCTGCACCTCGTTTACCTGATCGATGTATCTCGGCGTCCGTCGATCAGATCATATGCATGCAGTGCGAAGAGATAAGAGATGATCACTCATACTCGCCGTGCAGAGTCTCGCAGCCTGCGTCACAGCTCACAAGTCTCGTAGTTTGCCGAGAATTCTGCCAATCCTCTTGCGTAATTGTCTTGGGCTGTTGGAGGGACGGGACACTGGTATAGTACTCAGTTCTGTTCAGGGCTGGCACGTGGCCTCGGGCTCGTGCGATCTTGTGCACGCGCGCGTTCAAGGTGTCGTTCGCGCGACATATCCATGCACACTCTCCCGCTGACACGCCCGATCTCTTGTAGATGTGCCAATTCGCCAAAAAATTCTTTTATTCCATTGAGCTATGCATCACTCCTATTGCATATATGCCCCTCTGCACATCGTCAATGTCAAATATACCCCACTATAATCCATTGTCAAAACTCAAAACTGTCCTGGCAGCAGGAGCATGTCGACAAGTCACATGCACTTCAATAAAAAAAAAGGACCTTCGACCGGTCTTATAGTTTGCAACGTCGCGCGCTACGAGGATGTTGTTCGACTCAGCTTGGTGATGGCTTTCGATTTTGTCGGTGGCATCGCCATCGTGTTGTGGTCGGGTTTCTATTAATTCGGCTGAGTTGGAGTCACAACTGGGCTTTGGGTTTGTGATCTCGGTGAGGTAGACCTTCAACTTTGTCTCGGCTGCATGTTGGCCTTCGCCACGTTCCACGGTTTTCTTATAGTGTTTCAGTGTAGCTCTTCGACGCACCCATGACATGGAGGTGCCGGGGTTTGGTCGCGGCTCATTGGAGCTCTTCGTCTGTCTTGTTGGTGCTTCTCGTGCAATGTCCCTGATCAGTGGCGGAGCTTCCTTGGGGCAAAACTGGGCTATGGCCCACCCATCCTAAGAGATTTTCTGCCTATGTACTTGTGAATTCAGCTCACTAACAACACATTTTAATCTCTTTCAGCGCGTACTGGCCCGCCCATCTTTTTTTTAGCAAGCTCCGCCAGTATCCCTGATGCTGGTCTTTTGGTAGTTACTAGGAAATATGGCGCGGCGATACGCCGCGCCCGTGTTGTCATTTTTAGATAACCTAAGTCTGGTGCTAATAGAATTTTACTTGTAATCTCAGCTGATCTCAGCTACCAGAGAGAAGAGATGGTAGCATGTTTCTCTCAAAAACTGATGTCTATTTGCAAAGCCAATTCAGAGCATATTTGATAATATTATGCTAGATGCAATGCCAGGAATGTGACTGAAAAAGGAAAATATTACAACTTCATGTACTCCCTCCGACCCAAATTAGTTGACTCGGATTTTTCTAGATTCGGATGGACAAAACCAAGTCGAAATAATTTGGATCGGAGGGAGTACCTAAATCTGAATTTTCTTGCACATATACGCATAGAACTTGCCTTATAGCCTGAAGAGGAGAATAAGTAACTATTATTGTATGACACACTAAAATGGAAACAAACCGCTGGTTCACTAATATCTTGAAACATACAACCAAGGTTACTGATGACATGGAAATGACATGATGTTATTAACTTCTAGTCCGCCACTCTCATCATCTACGGTTCAAAACTTGCCACTCTATCGTTGGGAGCTTCTAAGACACCGATACCCTTAATGAACAATCTTCATTAGTTGTTTCAAGGCTTTGCATCAACTTCTTTGAGATACTATTGCAAGATCTCAATTCATGCCTAAAAGACTGCTCTTTGACATGTCTATTAGTCTGAACCTAACAGACCTACATGAATCCATCTCGCCCAAAATCATGCCAGTATGCATCATGTAATTCAGCTCCCATATTTCTCCCACTCTGAACTTCAGTGCAACTCAATAATGTACTATCTTCCTGCAAAACTACATCAATTAGTGGAGAAAATCCGATATTGCAGGTTGATTTATGCAAACAAAAGCCGAATCAGTAATAATGCATAGTGCTGAAGAGAACCACTAAAGCAAACCTAAACATTATGTTGTTCAAGTACTATGTATGATGAACTTGGAACAACCAAAGATTAAGGATCATAGGATAGGTCGTTACAGACAGCTAAAAGTTGTGAATAAAAAGTAGCTATTCTTCACATAGAGCTTAAATCAGTATGTAGAATTCAGAGCCATCGAGAATATAAAGTCGATAGGGTTATGAGAGCGAGTTTAAGCTCTGGATTCTAGTTATCAACCCTTTTGTGCCCTTTTTATTTGACGGATGCATGTAAACAGTTGGTACTCATCTTTGTGGATGCCATTCTCTCTAAATTTCTCCAGCAAGACAATGGCATACAATTATCAGTCATCATATGAGTACTCAAGTGTCTTCGGCAATTGAATAGGAGTCTTGGACCATCTGAGCTCAAGTGTCTTTGGCCGATTAATCTATCAGTCATCAGATTTACTTATAAAGGACGAACTATTTGTAAGATAGGAGATGCCCATGTATGTCACATATAATCTCTAAAGAAAGAACAGAAGGTGAAATACATACCTGGAAAAATTTACACTTCACATGCAGAGAAACAATTCATAGCAAAGACTAAAAAATGTATAGTCAGCATTCCATAGACGCAAGAAGCTTCATCCATTTGTGAAATCTGTAAAATACTCGTTTTAAAAATCATCAAATCAAATGTTGTTTATATTCACATCTAGAGAAAAGAGTTGTCGAGAGATAAGGAGATGCATGAACTCTGCTAATGTCACCTCACCAGAATAGTCTCCTAGCTACAGAATTAAGCATATGGTAGTTGACAGATAATCCCACTTCATGGATATGAAGGAAGAACGTCCTATAAATCTGCATTTCAGACAATTATAAGAGGATAAAATCAGACGAAGAAGGAATGATTTACCTTGTTTTCATTTTAGACAGATCCAAGAACTGTGAGCAGAAAGGGAAAGGAATATAGCTTTTCATGTACTCATATAACAGGAAGCATGTAGTATGTGAAGTATACTCAGAAAATAGAGGAAATAATACACACATGTAAAGAACGGCAGCAGGAAAATCTAGTAAAAATAATCCTGCACTGCTTGGTTGGCATCTCATAACTCATAAGTGGTACTAAAATCACAATAGCAAACAGGACGGTTCCTCATACTGAACAAAGAACAAATTTACCGTGCTCACAATCATTGAATCAATACATGCTACCCTGACTAACATGCAAGTAGCAACTTACCCCTGCACTGTAGCTACGTAAGGTCGCATAAATAATGAACTTTGATGTTTCATGCAACTATTTATTTCACCGGTCCAGAAGAACATAAGCGAAGTGCAATGTCCAAAGATGGTGCACCTTTATTCAGTTAGTAATGGCAATAGAAAATCTATAAATGGGAGATTAAAGTAACTTCTCTTACGTTAGCCCTTTGCTAAAAGTGTGCCGGAAACATCAACCCATGAATACCACTATTCCATCTTTGCACCCAAATTAACACTCAGCAAACCAAGGTTCTAGATAGTTGTTGCCGCTAGGCTTTCTTACCAATGTATGCGAAATGGCGGTTGTATCAATTCTTCTCAGCAATGTTGGCCATAAAACTGAAAAGACCTCCAATTGGCATCTTTGTGGACCTTAGCCAAGGTCAAATGGGTGTGTGGACCAAGCAAACACGCTGGTGCTGCAAAACAGTTCAGAAATTGGGAACATTAAGTTCTATTATGTGAGGTAATAACAACAAAAAGAAATCTCTTAATGGTATTAGAATTTGTGTATAGATTTGATGAAAAAAAAAGTATTGTGCAGATAGGTACACTCCCTTTGGAGATATGTAACAGTGGATTTCCTCTTCATGCTTTACTGAAACCAGAGGAAAAACACTCTACAAAAGTATATGCAGGTCTGCAAGGTCTGAAGCAAATCGCGAAGTGTGTAAATTGACCTGAATCATCATGTCGTACGATATGAACTATCCTTAGTTAACCTGTGTATCGAAGAATAATAAGAAAGATCAATGTTCGATCAAAGACACAGGATGTTGCAATCACCTGCAGAACTATGATTGAATCTCCTTAATATTTTAAAAATAAGTCGCGCATCAGTGACACATCGTCTTCTAGATGATTCCTAGAGGCGTTCAATACTGCCTTGCAAAACCGATAGTTGATGCGGACAGAGAACCTAGCAAGGCAAATCAGAGGAGGAGGCAGTGCACGTACCGTCGAAAAAGAGATGCTTGGGTAGTGACCGATGGTTCCGGCGGCACTTTCGTGACCCGGCAAAGCCCTCCTCGTTGTTTACTGGTGCGTGTGTGCCACCTCCATCACCACCCGCCGCCGCCGCCCCTGCGCCGCGCAGCACCAAGTTGAGGCCATGCTCCAGACCAGGAGGAGGTGAGGAATGATGTCCAGGGAGGAAGAAGAAGGAGCCAAGAGGGAGCCGGCCCCCGGGTGGAGCACGTGAGCGAGAAGGATGGAGCCTTTTCTGTGAGCCACGATGGGGATTGGATAGGAGGAGAGTAGCCGGAGATTTGAGAGTAAGGAAGAAAAGGATCTGGATTGTCACCGAACAGCCTGGAAGACACAGAAAAATAACAAAAAAAAATCACACCGTGGGTACCGGTTACTGTAGATGCGATCTACAGTAACGGAGGCTGATTTGGCACACGTAAATGATAGCTGAGGTGCTTAGCTTTCATATATATAGATATTATGGTGTAGTATGGTGGATTTTGTTCGAAGTTTCCTCGAGGCTTTGTCCTTTTTGTGTGTGCGATTGTGTTCGTTGGTATGCGCACGTGTTTCTTTGGTTTTATGTCATCTCTTGTATTCCATGTGGGCTCTGGTTCATGTGAATATATCTTCTAGAGGCTCGAAGCTTCATAAGCAAGACGAATGAAATTCAAGAGGAGGGTCCCTCCTCCCAGTGATCATTTTAAAAGGTTTGTAACCTGAATAAGACGCAAGTATCTGTTCCCCCATCCCAATTTTCATATTGTTCTTGGATAGTTTCTAAAAAATAATAAAAGATAGGTCACCGTGAGTATCTGGATTGTACTTCTATAGAATTTCATCACGAAGCATGACCATACCTGACCCATACAAAAACAAAAAGAGGAGTGCTCCTGTACTTTCCGTCTTTTTTTTGGCACGCTTTTTAAAGCAACTTGACGGCTGAGATTAAGGGTGCTAATTACACCTGGTTTGGATTTGGATCATGCCGGTCGGGATCTAATGCCAGTTCCCTTAATCTCAGCCGTTAGTCTGCTTTGGAAAGCGTGCCAAAAAACAGACGGAAAACACAGGAGCACTCCACAAACAAAAATACCCAAGCAACAAGAATATTGTATGTGTGC
Organism: Avena sativa; assembly: GCA_916181665.1. Classification (NCBI taxonomy): domain Eukaryota; kingdom Viridiplantae; phylum Streptophyta; class Magnoliopsida; order Poales; family Poaceae; genus Avena; species Avena sativa. The sequence goes on from OV702296.1 coordinate 415,400,196, forward strand.
CACACATTGTATATCTTTTACGAGATGTTTTAAAATATAACATAACCATGTCTATGCTTTATTTCACGTTTTTTGGAAACACAGAAGTCTGGGTGCAACTAGTTGAGCATAGTAGCTTCCCCAATGCTCAACGCAATATTCAACGAGAAACGTGATCATTCTAGCGTGCATGGTTTCATCATGCTTTAGAGAATGCATTGGAACGATTGTGCCTAGAAATCTTTCGCCGCCTAGAACAGTAAGATTCGATGATTAAAGAAAGTTGGAGTAGCTCAGCAAAAGTAGTTTTTTTTGTGTGTGGATAAGCAGCAAAAGTAGCTCTACAGGTGCAGTGGGAGCCTGGAACTGGATTACTGGATCAGCTGGGCTGAGCCCAATGCGACAGTACATGCGCCAGGTTCCGACTCATTCCAGCCTGCGATAAAAGCAGGTGTGCAGAATTCATTTCCAGTCCATCACTGTGCACGCTGTGGTACTACTGCAGACAGAAGCATCTGGATCTGGTAGGCCGGCCGATCTAGGCCCTACTTCGGCCGTTACTGTATCTCGATCGAAAGTCAGGGGATGTATAAAAAAGTCTACGGTATGCTCTACCAGTATACCGGCAGCAGTTCGACCAGTATACTGGCAGCATCGTCGTGGAGCACAGTGGTGGTGACAGGGAACGTACCTACAGCTACAGTACGGGCGGCTCGAGCCATACGCTGCCACAGCTTCTATCGCCACCATGCCGGCGACCAGGTTTCGGACCAGGGAAGGTGTGTACAGTGTGAGACGAAGCGGGTGGCCGAGAGAGGCAAAGCCGTGTGGCAGCCACAGTTTCACTCCGGCGGTGATCCCGAACGATCGACGAGCGGCTCCTCGGCCAGGCCCCCATACCGGCCGGGCATCGGGCAACCAGCTTTTGCTTTTTCGCTTTTCCGGGACGGGAGACCTTCATGGATCCGGTCCAGTCGAATCGAGCGTTTCACCGGAACGCCATGGCCAGTGCCTGCCGGCGTCTGGGCGTACGCATGACCATGTCCATTTCTTCACTCGTGTTTAGGGGGAGCCTCCGCAGCCTCAGCCTATGCTGACAATCATATGCGCTCGGGACTGCATTACGTGGGCTCTCCAATAACAGGGTACAAACTAAAACTGCGCTTCGATGGAGTTGTACAACCACGCAAGAAAAGGGTGCGATTATTAGCTTGCCACCTGCAGGCTGCAGGACGCCCACGCGGCTGCGCCGGCGGTTCGCCGGAGCCACCCCGTCCCGCACCCCCGCATTCATGTGCACGGTGACAAACGGCGACCAGTAGCTCGCTGTGTTCACGTACCACAAGTACGTACCTGACGTACTCGCGGAGCCATGCGCCAGCGGCCAGCCATGGCTACATGCTACGCACCTAGAGCCACGCAAGCAGGCTCCTTCTTGGCTTACCTCCACCCAGCAGCAAGCAGTACGTACGCGAAGCTAGCTCCGCATCTCTCTGTTACCGAGGCCGACCCATGTGGCACTTGCAACTCGCAACCAGACTTAAACTACACGTTGCCAAAACAGAGATCGCAGTTACAATAGAACGCGTTTGGTAGCATACAGTTCGTCGGGCAGGTCTGCTCGGAACTAAAACGGGCTGTTTGAAATCCTGCATTCGAGGTTGGGCCGTGTCAGCGCAAACTTTAAAGCAGTCCACAGGAAGTCCAGCAAGACAGTCTCGTCGTGCGCCTAGTACAAGCAAAAGCGGCGCTCGCCCACACGAGCTCGTCTAGCGATAGGACGGATGGAAGATTTCCGCTCCAGTGAAAAAGGGAGCAGAATACATTCGCTCACCTCCTACCAAAACACTCCCTGCCCGCTCACCGCCGAAACCAAATCCACCATTCCTCTTCCACCTTCCGAGGTCATAGCCGGCCATCGGCGACCTTCCGTGAAGTGTACTGCCTCCTATTCGTGGAGCCGTCCCCGCGGTCGCCATGCCGAGCTAGGATGACTGCGAGACAGCCCGATTCAATCGTATCTAGGGATAAGTTTAATTTCACCCAATTCCTCCTTTCAGTTAGAGTTTGCTAGCGATTTTGAAATTTTTAGTTGAACTCATTTCGTCTGTTAGGACCTAACGGACATGGACTATGCTCCTGACTCCATTGAAGATCCCACCTCCCGCGACAGGGTAGTGAATTGTCCTCATCTGTGTCGTGTACACAGGTTAGATCCCGATAAACATGTGGTGTTTGAAGGAACCAACACGGGCTATAGATTCTATGTGTGCCAAGTGAAGAATGTAAGTTCTATTAGCTCCTAGCTCATCCAGTAGATTTGATCATGTAATTCTGCTTTGTAGGAAGTCTCCAACCATGGGTTTTTACGAAAAATGCATTAGGACGACTATGGGGGCATTATGAAGACAACAACAATGCAAGAATCAACTAGAGGATTCAGAATGCAAAGTTTGTGAAGGAACTGTCTAATGAGAAGAACATCGTTGAGAAGAAGTACTCAAGTCTACTAGTTGATGTGAGGAATTTTATGGAAGAAACTGAGAAAAAGGTGATGGAGGATAACTTGGCAAGGATTAGGGCTGAGGGGGAATTAGTGGACAAGAACAAGGAGATGTGCGTTGTTCAGACAGAAGCGCTGAAAAATGAAGTGAAAATACTGAAGTAGGTGCAGAGAATCCAAATAGAGATTATGAAATGCTCAACGCTAGCGAGGCTAACAAGCGTAAGCTGAAGTAGATCAAGGAAATCTATGATGGTTGAGTTATATTTGTATTGATGTTGTAACTATGTCCTAAAAACTTCTGAAGTAGTGGTGATAGGTTAACACCATGGTGGTATGTGAATTGTGCTCCCCTTTTGGCAACGATCATGCATGCACCTGTTAGTGTACTGAGATGCTTGTTATGACTGGTTCCTGCTATTGTGTTATTCTTCCTACTTGTGTTGTTCATGCTTGTGTTGTTGGTGTTTGTGTTATTCTTGTCATAGTAGAGCAAGGTGATCATAACACACGAATTGTTTTGTTCCTTCCTATTTGTGTTGTTCATGATCGTGTTCTTGGTGTTTGTGTTGTTCTTGTCCGTGTAGAGCACGGTGATCATAGAACACCTCTTGTGTTGTTCTTCTTCCTGGTGTAGTTCCTCCTGCTAGTGTTGTTCTTCCTCCTGGTGTAGTTCCTCCTGCTAGTGTTGTTCCTGCTTCGGTAGTTCCAGGTTGTGTTGTTCCTTCTTGTGTTGCTATTGCTTGTGTTGTTCCTTGATTTCATGTTCATGTTTGTGTGTTCTTCATGATCACATATGGTGTTCATCCGTGTGTTCTTCCGGCCAGGTAACCTCACCACATGGTAAAGAAAGTTGACCATAATAGACTTCTTGTGGCAACCAAACAAGGGGACTATGCATGAGATGGATCAAAAGTTGTATGCACAAGCAACCAAACAATATGGGCATAATAGCCCAACCAATTCTCTCACCCCAATTGCAGCTACGAAACACAACACAATTTCTAACCCAAAGTCTGTATGTGCTTGGTAGTGCCCACCCTAGAACTGCCCAAGGGAGACAAGACAAACACGCAGGCCCAAACAGCGCCCATAAAGAATGCTCTCTTTGTTCAAAAATATAATATGTTTTATTCTTTTTTTAAAGCAGACGTATGTAGACATCTTTAATGTGTAGGTTCGGAGTTAAATGAGTAAACCTATACACTAAAAGCCATTTAGATACATGTGTTTTAGAAAAACCTAAAATATCTTATTTGAAAACGGAGCGAGAAGATTTTATTACCTCCGTCCTAAGGAATAAGGCGTCCTCATATTGCGTGTTTTTCTTTGACCAAAAATTACTCTAAATATAAATAAAAAATGTTGGTACAAAATTAGCATCATTATAAAGTGTATTTTAATAGGAATCCAACAGTACTAATTTTACACAATATAATCAAATTTTAGTTATTTTATTTATTCGATCAAACATTATTTCTTAAAAAACGTGTGCACCTTATTTCTTAAAACGGAGGTAGTAATTGGTAATGATGTATCATAATAGTTCCAGGTCTCCCGTCGAGCCAAGTTTCTTGGATTCCGTGACTGGCCTGAGTGGGAGGCCAATGAACGAAGAAGGTTATTCGTGAATGGTCTTAGGGCATCTCCACTAGAAAGGCCCAAACGCGCGATCCAAATGACCCGTTTTTGTCAGTTTGGGTTAAGTCACCGGCGTTTTTGGGTCGTGGTCCGGCCTGTCCGGCCAGCCGCGCGACCCAAATTGTCCTATTTTGTTTAGTCAGCACAAGAGAGAGACGGGGCAGCCCAAGAGAGAGAAGAGAGAAGAAGTCCCATAGTGCGACTGCCAACTGGACCGGTCTGTTACAACAACCGGATAGACCAGCATCCGTGTTTATCCGAACAGACCCATCTGTAATCCAAATTTGATGCTTGGATGCATCGGTCCGGCCTGAATCTGTTCGGATGGGTCATCTCGCGTGGACTGATTAGGACACGGTCGTTTGGGTCTCCCGTGGAGATGCCCTTAGAGAGGCTGTGTTTTTTGTCGAGCGTACGTTGTCAACATGTCCTCCCAGTCTTCGATAAACAAGTGCTGTCGATTTTGATGAGAGGGTGCAACCTCCGTGTGATGGAGGCTCTCGTTTAGTTTGACCAGTGGACACTTTTTTTCAAGAAATTTAGAGAGCTTTATTCAACCAAAAGCATTGCCTAAGTAATCAGCAACAAGGCTGCTTACCAGGAAGCTGGGAGGTTTTTCAAGTACACCACAATCCAGAATTACTGGGAACACTAGGATAACGCGTATGTTAATAACTCGTAATAAATACATAATTAATTTGCTGAAGATCAAAAATATAAACCATGATTTGAGATCGGCTTATTCCCGCAACCCGTATCGTGTCGATGCGAGCCGGGCAACGGAGGAGTGCACGAGGACTACTTCTCTTTGTACTCACTTAGTAGTGCTAGAACAACTTAACTTATAAACCACTCCAAATAGCAATGTGTGATTAAACTATAGTCTCACCCCTTGCATGCATAAATGAGCAATATGAGAATTTTAATTTGTGTTGGTTGTGGGCCTAAAGCCAACATAAAATTCCAAAGGTTTATATAGTTTATACAAGACAATCCCTATCTACCGCTTATATGCTCCGCCTGCGCGTATGTGGTTACTTGGCCCGGCCCATTAGGGGCTCCTCTGATTGTTCAGGCTTATGTACCATTATTTTTATCTTTTTCTTTGCCTTTTTTCTTAAGTTTCTGGTTTGGCTTTAAGTTTTTTACCTTCTTGTTTATTATTTGTATTCCTTCTTGTTTCCTTCTTTTTTTTACCCTTTATGTTTTGAACTAATTTTAGATTGAATATTTTTAAAATTTGAAAAAAATGAACCTTTTTAATAAGTTTTTTTAAAATTACCTTTTCAAAATTATAGTGTTTACAAATTTGAACTTTTCAAATTCAATATTTGAACTTCTTAAAATCTGATGTTTTAATTTTTTAATAAAATAGAAAAGAAAAGGATTGGCAAAAAATTAAAAATAAAAGAAATAAGACAAAACAATACCTGTTATTTTGGGCTGCATTGGAGGTGGTCCATGAAGAAGCTGTGTAGGCGGGACCAAAAAAATCCCGCAGAGAGCAGGGCATAGGCGCTCCCAAGATGCATGCTATATTTTTTTTCATAACAATCATTTCATAAAATATGAGAAGCCAAATCCCAAACGGCCTGTTTGTTTGCATGGCAGAGTTGCTCTGTGTATAGTAGCATAGGTCTTCGACAGCGTGAAGAGAAAACTAATAGGAAGAGCCAGGGACTGAACAAATGACACCATCCTCTTCTTCCCACTTTCCAGTCCAGATCAATCACGCATCAGGAAAACAAAAACAATTCAGCACTTGTGCTAGTTGGTAAAGTGAACTCCTAAATCATCTGATGCTTTGAAGCTTCGCGTGAGGCCATAAGACGATACTGATAGTGATAGCGACAACAATACCAAAAATATTATTGTGGTCTTGGCGTACAATCTTCGTCAAAATCACGTAGTCAGTGCAACAAGAGCTTGGACAAATGGATAGGTATGACCTGCAAGAAAAGAACAACTGAACACAAAATGTATACATCATCATAAGGCCAGCGATGCAAGTATATGTAACTAAGTCAAAAAAAAAAGAAATGTATACATAAGGCCAGCAATATGCAAGTATGTAACCAAGTCGCAGCTCACACGTTCATCGCGTCAGTGCTGTCATACTTGTACTAGACAATTCAGCAATTTCCTTTGCTTTGGTCTTGAAAAGATAAGACAAGTGTACACAAGTATGCATTGGCAGCAGGTCGCACAGGAGCGAAATGGCCTAATTATATCCACAATATATCATAGTCTGAATAATCTGTTTAGATCACGGTCGGGACATATATAATAATCTTCACGTGTGAATAAGTACAGTTAGGTGCATGATTAAGATACGCGCATATTCGTCGCCCAGATGATATTTCCCCCCTACCTCTCAACAGTTCTGAGAACGACACGGCCACACTGGCGCAGTGCAGCGCCATGCATCCTCATATCCCAGATCGCCCCCCATAAATTGGTTCATGATTGGCCGCGGATCATCTGGTCCCAACCAGTCGGTGTCACGTTATAGTGTGGTGGCTCGCCGGCATAGCAAGGGCCATATAAACCTCCTAGCTCTTGTCTCGAGTGGCAAAAATGGCGAGGCTCAACGTTCAAACGCTCATCTATGCTGGCAAAACCACCGAAAGATAATGCCGTGTCTTTGCTGAATGGAAGCGATCAAACTAATAGCGTCTTCAGCGATCTATGTCCGTACGTATCTCAAGCGCCAGGCTACAAGTACGGTTTGGGGGCAGCGGCTCTTAACCAACGTGAACACGTGACGAACTTTTCCCACGAGAACTGGCATATGAGTATGTAATATTCTTTAGGACGTTGGAAAATGCACACTATGTAGAAAGGGTAAACTATTTATTGGAGCGCTCGCAGCATATATCCTCTGGTACTGCAAAAGGGCACATAAAGGTGCTGAAAACCAATCGATCTAGTTCCCAGAGAAAAGTGCTTGTTAACTACTGCATTATTGTTCTAAATTGGACACACCTGATGTTGGTGCCAAGCATGGTGCAAACCAGAGGCGGATCCAGGAAGGGGCGAGGGGTGGCCAGCCCCTATGGTTCGGGCCCCCTCAAGGATATGTAATGGGGGCTTGCATTAATTTTGATACTCAATTGCTAATTGTAATACTCAGTCGATTAGGCTAGACAATTGTGTGCAATGTGATGATTGCTCAAGTTTTATGGGACAAGCCCATAACATTGACCACATACCGATTGAAGCATCGGCAAAACCACATATAGAGCAACTCATCCATGGGATATATATGAATTTTTTCTCTACTCAGTTTCCCTCGACAATCTAGTCGGATTATTTCTTCCTTCTTCGCCATCGCTGTGGCACCGTCATTGGTATCGGGATTTTGTATTCAGGTGAGGTCGTGTCCATGGTTACTGATTAGTGAAGGCACAAAGAACAACTCCCATGCGTTTGAGAACTATCAACTATGGCCTCTTGCCGCCACCCGGCATGTCCAATACGTGAATTGATCATCCTAAGGTATGATCCCAGATATATGCATGTTGGTTACTCAATTGCTAGTTTGATTACCTCATCTAATAGAAATTGCTTAGGCAGATCAATTGCGGATTATATACACCGGCATTTTTAGGAGTATTTAGTAATTAACTAATTATTAAATTATTGTGTGAGTTATTTGATAGCTCTGGGCATAGACCTACACTCAAACTAGTAGAATATAGTTTGCTTTTTTATTGCAAAACATATAATGTTATAGTTTGATATCCATATTATACACAATAAGACTTGGTATAATTTAGTGTTTATCTTTTTTATGGTGAATTTCTTCTTCACCCCACAGGCTCATATATTGATGTGCCTCTTGATTTATTTAGTATTCTTCTACAACCTTATATGATTAATCGTATTTGTTAGGAAAATTACTGTAAATTTTACCGTTCATGAGAGCATAGATTTGTTATTTGATGGGATTGCAGTCGTAAAACAAATAAAAGGAACCTAGAATTAAAGAAAATGTGTTCGGATAACAAAACAATATATATTTAAGTTTTGGTGTAGTGTTATTGTATACCTATTTTATGGTCATTGTCGTTCCGGCCTCCCTATGGTCAAATCCTAAATCTGCCCTGTAGAAAACTGTCTGTCAACTATCGAGTACGGGTCAATTCAAAGGCAGTATAAGAGCATCTCCACCATCTCCCCCGGCAGGATGTTCGCTATTTTTTATTAAATAATACGATTTATTTAACAAATTTCACGAATAATACACGAATTTGAGGAATTGTGAATCTAGCGCGGCGTCGGTGTTTGAAATGCCGACCACAACCTATCAGCATTTGAAATGCCGACCACACCCTATCAGTGTTTGAAATGTCGACCACAACCTATCAGCATTTGAAATACCGATCACATATGTCATCATCTTGTTTTTAACAAAGGAAAGAGAGCCCAGTCGGTAGTTCAAATGTCGATAGGTCTAGTCGGTATTTTAAATGCCGATAAGTACTAGCCGGTGTTTCAAACATCGACGCCGCGCTAGATTCGTAATTTTTGAAATTCGTGTATTATTCGTAAAATTTGTTAAATAAATCGTATTATTTTTAAAAAAATAGCAGGATGTTCAGCAACAATACATGTCAGGTGCTATCGGGAGGCCGCCACACGTTGCCGTTGTATTATGAGGGGCTGCCTGGTAGTAAAACGCCCCTCAGAAGATAGTAAAGGGATCGGAGGCAGTAGTAAAACTCGTGTTTTCTCTGGGCAAACCAGATGGTAGACTGAACTACTAGTGGTGCAACAAAACAAACATGGGCCACACTAAACCGATAACGCTGACCCTACCCGCCACGTCCTCCGACCATGTACATGCATGCATGTGGCTGACCATCCCCTCTAGGAGTCATAGGTCCAATAACAACAGCCACTTGGCACTTGCTACGCTCTGTATGGTTGGTGATTAAATTAATCTTGGCCACGTCGGACAGATTAAGTCCGGCCTGCCCTGGATAGCAACCCGGCGTGAGGCCAAGACGCGGCTACGAGCAGTAGCTGATCTGCTGGTCGATCGGGAAATCCTAAATCGCGAATATTCTTGCAGTAAGATGATAATGACAGCTTTAGCCAAAACATGAATGTTCTTCTACTGATCGCGTACAATTAATCAACGTCATAAGGTTGGAAACTTGGAATACGGATGAGAAAGACGGGTCAGCGGGGAAATGAATGATAATAAGGGGGAAAATACCTAAGACCAACGACATAACTGAGTTCTGAATTTGGATGATCATATGCGTCAGTGTATACGCATAATTCAGTACTAATGCAGAGTCGCAGCTGGCATACCAAACCAAGCCTGAAATAAGAGAACTTGCGCGTGATGCTTCACACGCCTCCCACGAGGACGGTAGAGAGATAGTAATGCACATAATATATTGTGCCCTTATTCTTCACGTTAATCTATTATATTGTGCGGTTCTGGCGTACAATCTCTAGCAAAATCAAGAACCGACTATATATTTTTGATTTATTGGATATAAGAATTCCCTATAAGAAAAGGCAGAAATGCACACTAAACCAACGGTACGTGTAACTTTATTATAGCGGATGGTCATGTGTATGTCCAAGCGGATTAACGCCAGCCTCACACGTACGAGACAGATCAGCAGTTCACTTTTGTTTTCTTCGCAAATACAATCAAATCAAGCCGGTACACATGTACGAATCTCGCTGGTCGCAAGGTTGTGAAATAGTCTTATTATGTCAAGAATATTCTCCGAGCACATGCATTGCCGCCAGGGCCGTCCAAGAGGGGCGTGCGACCTGGGCGACGGAACAGGGCCCCCAAAATTCCGGGGCCCCAGATCCTGCTCCTCCTGCACTGGATTGCACAACTGCGTTTCATCTCCCCATAGCCAAGTCTGATCAGTACATCCTCCGACCAGTCAGGCCTCCCTGACTCTGTGAGACCGTAGGTATTTTACGTTGTAATTCTCGCCCTAGGATGAGCCCGACTAGCAAATACAGTTTTTTTTTGCGGGGAGCAAATACAGTTAATTAGCTTAGGTTTGTTAGAAGTAGTAATCAGTTGCATAGTGTCCGAGTCAGGAGCATGTGTTCTGAGTCTGTTGCTAGCCTGCTCGTGGCGTCAGGTAATGGTAGTGCATAAACATAACATCAGATTCTACCGTGTGGATTAAGATAAATATAAGAGGGAAAATGGCACTATACGTGTCCTTAGGAAAAAAATGTTATGCTATGTTATTTTTTTTTGACTTGATCAAATTTTGAGGTGAAAGTGTGTCCTTTCTCCATTTCGGAATGTTCGCCTCCACCTTCGCCGAGGCCCCGGCCATCAGTTTCTTATATTGTAATACTAAATTATATGAAATAACATCAACAAAACCACGCATCACGCCATCAGTTTATTATATTTTAATACTAAATTTATGAAATAGCGTCAACAAAATCATCGCATTCACATCCAGCCACCAGTCTATTATATTTTAATACTAAACTATATGAAATAGCACATACCAAATTAAATAATTAACAAAATTATACTTTATTAGTTATATATATGATTCTACAAATTAGGGCCCATTCTTTTCTTTATTCACACCGGGGCCTTAAATTTCTGGAGACGGCCCTGATTGCCGCGATTGCACCGCCTCCATATCAAGGTCCTCAGGTGCCATCAGTAGTGTATTGCTCCCGCGATCCGCTTTTAAAATATAACATGTTTTATCTTTATGAAACGAATGTATCTAGATATTTTTCATATATAAATTTACTCCGAACCTACACACAAAAAGATGTTTAGATACACATTCGCTTCACAAAAACTAAAACATCTTATTTGGAAGGGGGGAGTGGTACATTCCCAGTACCCAAAACTTCCATGTCCCCTGTGGAAGTTTTGTTAACTTTACTAGATCGACTAGGTGTAGATTATATCGGTAGAACCTTTGCTATGAATCGAATGTGGTGCTAGGGCTTTGACCGAGAGAGAGAGAACAGAGAGGGGAAAGGGGAACTAACCTTCTCCTGCGCTTGATGAACCAGTGGCGTTGGCCATGGTGGTCGACGGCGTGGGCGTGGGCAAGTTGGCGGCGGTGGTGAGTCTTTCCGTAGCTAGCGCTGACCCTAGATCGGTAGGGATGTCGGCGGGGGAGCGGCGACAGCGTCGAACCTTGTATCGTATGCCCCGGCCCCCACCTCCTCTTTATAGCGCTTCCACAGGGGCCCCACCAACCTGGTTCGGTTGGACGCCCCCGATCAGGGCACGAGTCAAAGGGCTCGTTCGATCCGTTGGGATCAAACGGGAGAGGTCAATCTAACATTCTCCCCCTTGATCTCGACTTCCCTTTATACTTTACACTTTACTCGTTTCATCACAGTTCGGTACATAGAGCATGTTTCATCATCACAGCTCAATTGCCGATAGAATCAGACAGCTACAATATACCTCTTGTTTTGAAACAAATTCTGTTTCTTTTGGGCCTATCCAGGAATCATAGGCTTTCCCTTAAACCTATGCCGGCTAAGTGATCCTTGAACACATTGGGTGGTAAGCCTTTCGTTAGCGGATCCGCAAACATATCCTTTGTCCTTATATGCTCGAGTCTTATAGTGTGATCCTGGAACTTATCTCTCACAACATAATATTTTATCTCCATTGGTTTGGAAGTATTACTCGACTTGTTGTTGTGAGCATAGAATACTGCGGGCTCGTTGTCACAGTATCTTTAGTGGTTTGCTAATGCAATCTACCACTTTCAAGTCGGGTATAAATTTCTTTAACCATATCGCCTGCCCCGTTGCCTCATAACATGCTATAAATTCTACATACATGGTGGATGATGCAGCTATTGACTGTTTGGAGCTTCTCCACGAAATAGCCCCTCCTGCGAGAGTGAAGACGTATCCTGTCGTGGACTTTCGATCGTCTTTGTCTCCCGCAAAATCAGCGTCTTAATACCCTCTTATTTCTAGAGAATCAGACCTTCTATTTGTTAGCATGAGGTCTTTTGTGCCTTGCGCATAATGCAAATCTTCCTTTACCATCTTCCAGTGTTGTATGCCTGGATTCTTTTGATATCTGTCGAGTACGTCGGTGATAAAAGCTAAGTCAGAGCGAGTGCACACTTGTTCATACTGTAAGCTTCCAACGGCCGAAGCATATGGTACCACTTTCATTTTGATCGATCTCAAATTGACTCTTGGGACATGGAAATTTCCCAAAACTGTCGCCCTTGACTATAGGAGCAGGTGTGGTATTGCATGCATATTGTATTTCTTTAGAACCTTCTCTAGGTATGCCTTCTGCGACAATCCTAGAACCCCATTTGTCCTATCTCGGTGAATTTCTATGCCCAAAACATATGAAGCTTCACCAAGATCTTTCATATCAAGGTTTAAGGACAAGGACTTCTTTATTTCTAGTAGTAGACCGACATCGCTGCTAGCAAGCAAGATATCATTGTTGGAGATATGCCCAAGAGGCAATAATAAAAGTGGTTATTATTATATCTTTGTGTTTATGATGAATGTTTACATCTCATGCTATAATTGTATTATAAGGAAACACTGATACATGTGTGTTTTGTAAACATAAAAGAGTCCCTAGTAAGCCTCTTGTGGAACTAGCTTGTTGATTAAATGATGATCATGGTTTCCTGATCATGGACATTGGATGTCATTAATAACAAGGTTATATAATTAGGAGAATGATGTGATGGACACACACCCATAGTAAGCGTAGCATAAGATCATGTCATTAAGTTCGTATTGCTGTAAGCTTTCAAAATGCATAGTAACCTAATCCTTCGACCATGAGGTTATGTTAATCACCATCACCGGATGGGTACTTTGATGACATCAAACACCACTTCGTAACTGGGTGGTTATAAAGGTATCATTGGGTATTCTGAAAGTATGTATTGAAGCGCATGGACCAAGATTGGGATTTGTCCATCCATATGACGGATAGATATGCTCTGGGCCCTCTCGGTGGAATGACATCTAGTTAGCTTGCAAGCATGTGACTAGGTCACAAGGAATGACATAACATGGAATGAGTAAAGAGTACTTATCAGTAACGAGGTAGAACTAGGTATGGAGATACCGACGATCAAACCTCGGATAAGTAGAATATCGCGTGACAAAGGGAATTGGTTTCGTATGTTAAATGGTTCTATCGATCACGAAGTCATCGTTGAGTATGTGGGAGCCGTTATGGATCTCCAGATCCCGCTGATGGTTATTGATCGGAGAGGTGTCTTCATCATGTCTGCATATTCACGAACCGTAGGGTGACACACTTAAGGTTCAAAGTTGTTTTAAGTAGATATGGAATATGCGTTGGAGACCGAATGTTGTCCGGAGTCTCGGATTGGATCCGGGACATCACGAGGAGATCCGGAATAGTCCGAAGAATAAGATTCATATATTGGGGATCATTTTCTAAGTTAGGAAATGTTCCGAAGTGTTTGTATGGAGATTTTAGAAGGTTCTGGAATGTTCTGGAAGGTTCTAGAAGAGTTCTTGGTGTTTACTTGAAAACCAAGAAAGGGTCAAAGGAAATCTTGTGGGGCGAGACACGGATTCGTGGGGGAGGAGGACTCCTCCCCCCCTTCCCAACCCGCCGGCCAAGGAGGGGAGTCCTACTAGGACTCCCCCTCCCATGGCACGCCTCCCTCCTTTAAATAGAAGGGAGGGGGCGCCCCCTCCTAGCCCTCTCTCATAACAAGCTCTAGTCGCCGCCTCTCTCCTCTTCCTTCGCTCTGCTCCGGCTTAGGCGAAGCCCTGCAGAATTCTCTCCTCCACCACCACCACCACACCGTCGTGCTGCTGGGATTCCGTGGAGAAGATCTACTACCTCCGCTGCTCGCTGGAACAGGGAGAGGAAGGTCTGCTTCGACTCCGCACGTGTGACCGACTGTGGAAGCACTGCTAGAACGCGGTGCCGGAAGGATCGTCCACACGATCTTGAGATCAGCAAGTGATCGACTACATCAACCCCGAGATCTAATCTCGTAACGCTTTCGGTTCTACGAGGGTTAGTACAAGATCTATCTCGTTGCTCATGTCTAATAGATTAGATCTTGGCTTTTATCTAGATTAGATCTAGGTTTTGTTCGTTCTTGCGGTAGAATTTTTTTGTTTTCCATGCTATGAACCCATCAATCATCCACATACAGAATTAGGAAAATATATCTCCCACTTTTAAACTTTGCGTAAACATAGTCGTCCTCAACATTCTCTCTAAATCCCAATTTCTCATCATGCGATGCATCTTCTAGAGGTGGCTGCTGCTTCTCCCTTTCATGCTCAACTGTGGGTTCAATCGGCTCCTGACGGACAGGTTCTAGATCTTCACTCACTATTGTCATGGGTGAAGTTGCAACAGGTGCTTGCACCACAACCTCTAGGGTTATTGATGCATGAACAACAAGTAGCTCGAAGAATGGCTCCTGAGTCATCGGATTAGGTGCATGCACCCTGTTCTCCTCAAGATCAATTTTCCGAGTTACCATGCTCCCCCTCGTCATTTCATCCTCTTTGAAAACAACATGTGGCAACTGAATTTTTGGGGTCAAGCTTTGCTATATTTCGATTTCAATTAAATACTTTGGCCTCGGCTGGGCTCCCCCACACCCTTAGGTGTTGTAGCGAGGGAACTCTACTTTGGCCTTGGCTGGGCTCCCCCACACCCTTAGGTGTTGTAGCGAGGGAACTCTTCATGTTCACAACTAGTCTTTCTATTCTCCCCCTTGAAATATGGCCTAAACGATAGTGCCATAATTTCGACGAGTCATGAGTTCTCGTTATTTTCTTTGGATCTTTATTCAACGAGGAACATCCTTTTTCACATTACACAGAATAAACTTTTCCACGAGTAGATAATTAAAAATAAGCTCATTGTGGATGAAAGCAACACCCACACAATTTTTATTACAATAAATGGCACACTAGCCATGTCCACAATGACATTCAAAGTTTACTTTGTTCGAACATGATACACTTATTAAAATTTCTATGCAAAAGAAGAAGCATAGAGGACATCCGTAAGAAAGATCGTCGATCCATCAGCAAGCTCCAAGGAGATGTCGCCAATGGCCTCAACATCCGCTAGGATTCCATCTGCGACTTCATCGCATCCTTCGCTTCTTCTCATAATCCTCGTCGAATGGAATCCCTGTAACGAATTTGCAACATGAACAGTTGCTCCTAAGTCAATCCACCAAGTAGATTTTGAAGGCTGTTTATACAGGGATTCATTTACAAAAGAAACGTTGTTGTTACCTTTCCTTGCCATCAGTTCCTTCAACCAAACAGAGCAATCTTTCTTGAAATTCCCTTTCTTGCCGCAGTGGAGACATGCATCTTTGTCCACTGGAAGAGCAGGCCTCTGCTGATGCTGATGGTGCGTGGGAGCTTTACCATATGGCTTAGTAGGGGAGCCATGGTTGCTTTGAGTGAAATTCCTTTTCTTGCTGTCTTTGACAAAGTTCAAGGAACCTCCATTCTAGGCTTTGAGCCTCTCCTCTTCTTGAGTACACATGGCGATAGTCTTTTCTATGTCCCATTTTTCAGGGGCCATATTGTAATTGACAACAAAGTTCTCAAACTGTTGAGGCAGTGACACCATGACCAGGTGGACAAGGAGAGCAGGCTTTATCTCCAGATCAGCTTCCATGGCCTTCAATTTGGCAGCCATGTTGCTCATCCGGAGGATGTGCTCCCTGATGCCATGTCCACCTCCTGTATAGTTCTCTGTTACCAACTGCTTCAGCGGCTGGGTTGCATATGTCTTTGAAGAGCCAGTGAAATGGCCCTTTATCTTTTCCATGTACTCCCCTGCAGAAGCACACTCTGTGATTGAACCAACAATTGCCGGCTCAACCGTGTTTAAGCCGGTTCATAGTTTGGTTCCAAACCAGCTAAACCACGAACCCAGCCCGCACCGCACCGTTATGACAGTTTAGCCCGGTTTACCATGGTTTCTGATTTCACACCGCGGATTAATAGAGGTTAGTTGGGTTGAGCGGGTTGGAACCTGCGGAAACCGCTCAACCCGTCTTAGTTATTTCCCGACGACAGCAGCAAGTTCAGTTAACCTGCGTAGGCATAGCTCTGCGTTGTTGTGAGATCTTCTCGAACGCCGACGAGCTAGACGCGGCCAGCAGCTGGACGCCGGCGAGCTTGCCCAGCAGCCGGTATCACACGCTCCATCATCCCGCGCCACCTAGGGGCCACCTCGACACCATCGGACGCCGTCGAGCTGGACGCGACCAAGAGCTGGACGGACGAGCTCGTCCAGCAGCTGGTATCACACACCGATCGTCCTGCCGTCCTGCGCCGACTCGACACCATCAGACGCCGTAGAGCTGGACACGGGCAGGAGCTGGACGCCGGCGAGATCGACTCCATCATCCGGCGACGCACAGGACCGGCCACTGCGACGTAGAAGACAGAGGGAGGTCTCGGAGGTGCGAACACCGCTGCTACTCTGCTCGCCAGCTCGTGCGGGCTAGAGCACCGTTCCACGCCGCCGCCCTACACACGGTCTGGAAGAGGCAGTGCAAGAAGGCTGTGGCCGCAGGGGCGCCGGCCGAGTTGGGCGCGTGTAGGAGCTCAAAACATCCTCGTCAGTTGATCTTTTGCCATGCGCGTTTGAGACGCCGGCAGGAACTTGGCTCGAGATTGCCCGACATGTCTGTAGTTTCATTGCACGGTGCCAAACCGTCAAAACCGTGGAACCAGCCCAACCCAACCCATATATACATCAACCACTAACCCGTTGGAACCAAACCAAGCCAGTCCAAACCGGAGAATATTTTGCGGGTTGAGAAAACCAGCCAAACCCATTCAACCCATCCATGCACAAGTTTAACCGTGTTCTTTATGAATGCCATGCATTTCTTGTTGGCGTTCTGCCACTTTTGGTTCTCTATGGAGTATGCTGTTGGAGATATGCCCTAGAGGTAATAATAAATGTAGTTATTATTATATATCTTTGTATTTATGATAAATGTTTACATTCAAGCTATAATAGTATTAACAAGGAAACCATTAATACTTGTGTGATTTGTAAACTTAATTTGAAGTCCCTAGTATAGCCTTTATACTTCACTAGCTTGTTGGTTGATTGATGATGTGGTTTCTTTGTCATGAACATTGAGATGTTATCAACAACAAGATCATATCGTTAGGAGAATGATATGGTGGACATACTCCTATAGACAAGCGTAGCATAAAGATCAAGTCATTTCAATAGTTCAATTGCTATATGCTTTCTGATACATAGTAACCTAATTCCTTCGACCATGAGATCATGCATATCACCTTTACTGGATGGATGCTTTGATGTCATCAAACACCACACCGTAACAGGGTGGCTATAAAGGTGACATTGAGTGTTCGGAAAGTATTGGTTGAAACACATGGATCAAGAGTGGGATTTGTCCATCCACATGACGGATAGATATTCTCTGGGCCCTCTCGGTGAAATGTCATCCAATTAGCTTGCAAGCATGTGACTTGGTCACAAGGGATCACATATCACGGGAACGAGAAAAGAGTACTTATCAGTAACGAGGATGAACTAGGTATGCAGAGATACCGACGATCATAACCTCGGATAAGTAACATATCGTGAGACAAAGGGAAATTGGTATCGTATGTAAGTGGTTCATTCGATCGCAAAGTAATCGTAGAAATATGTGGGAGCCATATGAATTTCCAGATTCCTCTATTGGTTATTGTTCGGAGAAGTGTCTCGATCATGTCTGCATAATTCACGAACCGTAGGGAGACACACTTAAGGATTCGACGTTGTTTGAGTAGTTATGGTATTATGAGAAAGAGACCGAATGTTGTTCGGAGTCTCGGATGGGATCCGGGATATCACGAGGTGATCCGGAATGGTCCGGAGAATAAGATTCATATAAGGAAAGTTCCGTTTCGGAGTTGGGGAATGGTTCCGGTGTTTTCATCGGGAACATTCTAGAAGGTCCCGGAATGTCCGGCACTCCGGAGGGGGAAGGGTACATGAATGTGTCATTGTAAGTTGGAATGATTGCATCATGTACTAGGTGTTCTTGCTGTCCAAAATAAAGGGTTTATTTAAATCCTAAATTGAAAAGTCAAACGGCTAGTTTGAAAGTCAAACGGCAATTTTGGGAAGTGGGAAGAGAGGAGGATTGGTGGAGGCCGAATTGGAGGAGGGTTCCTCCCTTGGCCGGCGCCCCACCAAGCCGACTTGGGGAGGGACTCTCCTCCCCTTGGCCGGCCAGCCCTCCCACCTATATAAGGAGGGGCAGGGCTCCCCTCCTAGACACACAAGTTTCCTATCCTCTAAACTAAACCCTAGATCTAGACCCCGGTTTAGAGCTATTCGGTTTAGAGCCTTCTAATTGGTTTAGAGCCTTCTAATTGGTGTGTCTAATTACTAGACCACTAATAGCCTCTCTCATAAGCTCCACCATACTCGCACCGGCTTAAGGCGAAGCCCTGCGGGATTTCCCCTCTACCTCCGGTACCACGCCGTTGTGCTGCCGGAATCGCGAGGAGAGTGCTACAACCTCCGCTGCCTGCTGGAACAAGGGAGAGGAAGGTCTTCGTCGAGTACCGAACGTGTGACCGACTGCGGGAGCGCTGCGGGAACGCGGCGCTGGAAGGATCGTCTACGCGATCTTGAGATCGGAAAGAGTACGACTACATCACCCACGAGAATCTGCTCTCGTTAAACACTTTGGAATCTTCGAGGGTGAGTTATTCCATCGACTCGTTGCTGCAATCTAGTAGATAGATCTTGGCTTGTTTGTTTGTATGCGATAGAAAATTTTGTTTTCCATGCTACGAACCCCTACAGTGGTATCAGAGCCGTGTCTATATGTAGATCTGTTGCACGAGTAGAACACAATGGTCATTGTGGGCGTTGATGCTTTTATTGTAGATTGCTTTTTGTGTACTTTGCATCTTGCGGTATGTTGGGATGAAGCGGCCCGGGCTAACCTTACATGACATCGTTCATGAGACTTGCTCCACGCTTGACATGCAACTCGTTTTGCATAAGTGGCTTTGCGGGTGCCTGTTTCTCCTAGCATAGTAAAGATCCAATTTACAACGGGTGATCAACAATGCTAGTATCAATGTTGTGGTTCTTGTTCGTAAGTTAGAACGACACTTATGGAAAGCCCCAAACCACGTAAAATATGCAAAGAAAGTAGAAGCGTCTAACTTTGTTTTGCAGGGGTGTGCAGTGATGTGATATGGCCATGATTGTGATTATATTTGATGTATGCAATGTTCCTTATTGTAAGTTGGCAACCGGCAGGAGCCATATGGTTGTCTTTAATTTCTGTTAAGACCTGCGTGTCTATTCAAAATAGTTGTAATAGTTGAAGCTGGCGGACGACAACCATGAAGAAGCGTCATTGACCTTGATGCTATGCCGGTGATGATGGAGATCATGTTCGTGCTTGAAGATGGAGATCGGAAGCACAAAGAAGAAAGGCCATATCATATCACATATTATGAATTGCATGTGATGTTAATCCTTTATGCATCTTGTATTGCTTAGTAGACGACGGTAGCATTATAAGATGATCCCTCATGCACATAAATTTCAAGTTCTAAAGTGTTCACCCTTAGTATGCACCGTTGCCAAAGCTTGCTGCTTCGAAGCACCACGTGATGATCGGGTGTCTTTGATTCCGCGGGTGAATACAACGTAAGCAAGCCAGATTTGCTTATGCGGTAGCTAAGGTTTGATCTTGACGAGCCTAGCATGTACAGACATGGCCTCAGGAACACGGATCGCCGAAAGGCAAAGCATGAATCATATAGTAGATATGATGAACATGATGATTGTTCGCCATTAAAACTATATCAGCTCTCGTGATGATCGGTGTTGATGTAGTGGATTTGGTTCGTGTGATCACTAAAACAATGTGAGGGATGTTGTTTTGAGTGGGAGTTCACCTAGTTTAATTTCATTAATTAATTTGAACTCAATTTGTCATAAACTTAGTCTAAACTATTGCAAATATGTTGTAGATCAATGGCAGCCCCTACCATCAATTTTAATGCGTTCCTAGAGAAAGAAAAGTTGAAAAACAATGGAAGCAACTTCGCGGATTGGTTCCGCAATTTGAGGATTGTCCTCACAGCTGGTAATTTGACCTATGTGCTGGATGCACCGCTAGGTGACCCACCTGCAGCTGATGCTACCGATGAAGTAAAGAATGTTTACCTCGCTCGGAAGAATCAGTACTCCATAGTACAGTGTGCTATCTTGTATGGTTTAGAATCGGAGCTTCAGAAAAGGTTTGAAGAGTCAGATCCATATGATATTGTCGAGGATCTCAAATTAATTTTTGAGACTCATGCGGCAATTGAAAGTTATGAAGCTTCTGAAAAGTTCTTTAACTGCAAGATGGAAGAGGGTAGCTCCGTCAGTGAGCATGTGCTTAAGATGTCTGGGCACGCAAATAAACTTCAAAGCTTGGGTATAGTGATTCCTAATACTTTGGGGGTTTACCGCATCCTCCAATCACTACCACCAAGTTACAAGAACTTTGTGATGAACTACAACATGCAGAACATGAACAAAGAGTTGCCAGAACTATTTGCTATGTTAAAATCTGCAGAAGTGGAGATCAAGAAAGAGCACCAAGTGTTGATGGTCAATAAGACCACCAAATTCAAGAAAGGCAAGTCTAAGCAAAAGGGACACTTCAAGAAGGGTGGTAAGAAAGTTACCACGCCGACGAAGAAGACCAAGGCTGGACCTAAGCCTGAAACTGAGTGCTTTTACTGCAAGGGAGAAGGTCACTGGAAGCGGAATTGCCCAAAGTACTTGGCGGATTTGAAGAACGGCAACATCAAGAAGAAAGGTATATCTGATATACATGTTATTGATGTGTATCTCACTAGTATTCGTAGTAGTGCCTGGGTATTTGATACTGGTTCGGTTGCTCATATTTGTAACTCGAAACAGGTGCTGCAGAATAAACGGAAACTAGCGAAGAACGAGGTGACGATGCGCGTGGGAAACGGATCAAAGGTTGATGTGATCGCGGTCGGCACGCTACCTCTTCATCTACCATCGGGATTAGTTTTATACTTAAATAATTGTTATTTAGTGCCTGCATTGAGCATGAACATTATATCAGGATCTTGTTTATTGCGAGACGGTTACTTGTTTAAATCAGAGAATAATGGTTGTTCGATTTATATGAGTAATATGTTTTACGCACATGCACCTTTGATAGATGGTCTATTCTTGTTGAATCTCGATAGTAGAAATACACATATTAATAACATTGAAGCTAAACGATTGAAATCAAGCGATAATTCGACCTATATGTGGCACTGTCGTCTTGGTCACATTGGAGTGAAACGTATGAAGAAACTCCATTCCGATGGACTTCTTGAATCACTTGATTTTGAATCACTTGAAAGATGCGAGGCATGTCTGATGGGTAAAATGACTAAGACTCCATTTTCTGGTATGATGGAGCGAGCTACGGACTTATTGGAAATCATACATACCGATGTGTGTGGTCCAATGAGTGTAGCATCGCGCAGTGGTTATCGTTATGTTCTTACCTTCACGGATGATTTGAGTAGATATGGGTATATCTATTTCATGAAACATAAGTCCGAAACTTTCGAGAAGTTTAAGGAGTTTCAAAGTGAGGTAGAGAATCAACGTAACAAGAAGATTAAATTTCTACGTTCTGATCGTGGAGGTGAATATCTAAGTTACGAGTTTGGCGAGCATTTGAAGAAATGCGGAATACTTTCACAATTGACACCGCCGGGAACACCACAGCGTAATGGTGTGTCTGAACGTCGTAATCGAACTCTCTTAGATATGGTTCGTTCTATGATGTCACTTACAGATTTACCGCTATCATTTTGGGGTTATGCATTAGAAACAGCCGCATTCACTTTAAATAGGGCACCATCTAAATCCGTTGAAACGACACCGTATGAATTATGGTTTGGGAAGAAACCTAAATTGTCGTTCCTTAAAGTTTGGGGATGCGAAGCCTATGTAAAGAAGTTACAGCCGGACAAGCTTGAACCCAAAGCGGAAAAATGCGTCTTCATAGGATACCCGAAGGAAGCTATTGGGTATACCTTCTATCATAGATCCGAAGGCAAAATCTTCGTTGCCAAGAATGGATCCTTTCTAGAGAAGGAATTTCTCTCGAAAGAAGTGACTGGAAGGAAAGTAGAACTCGACGAGGTTGTCGAACCTTCTCTCGAAATTGCGAGTAGCGCAGCACCGGAAGAAGTTCCTGTGGTGCCTGCACCAATAAGAGAGGAAGCTAATGATGGTGATCATGAAACTTCGGTTGAAGTTACTACGGAGCCTCGAAGGTCAACGAGAACTCGTACCATTCCAGATTGGTATGATTCCATTATGAATGTCATGTTGGTGGACAACACCGATGACCCTGAGACATATGAGGAAGCGATGATGAGCCCAGATTCCAATAAACGGCAAGAAGCCATGAAATCCGAGATTGGATCCATGTACGAAAACCAAGTATGGACTTTGGTGGACTTACCGGATGGCCGGAAGGCTGTCGAGAACAAATGGATTTTCAAGAAGAAAACAGATGCTGATGGTAATGTTACTGTCTATAAAGCTCGACTTGTCGCAAAAGGGTTTCGACAAATTCAAGGAGTTGACTACGATGAGACTTTCTCACCGGTAGCGAAGCTAAAATCTGTGAGGATTATGTTAGCAATCGCTGCATATTATGATTATGAGATATGGCAGATGGATGTCAAAACAGCATTCCTCAATGGAGACATTGATGAAGAGTTGTATATGATACAACCCAAAGGTTTTGTCGATCCTAAAGATGCTAACAAGGTATGCAAGCTTCAACGGTCCATCTATGGATTGAAGCAAGCATCCCGAAGTTGGAATCAACGTTTTGATAAGGTAATCAAAAGTTTTGGTTTTATACAAACTTATGGAGAAGCTTGTATTTACAAGAAAGTGAGTGGGAGCTCTGTAGCATTCTTAATACTGTATGTGGATGACATATTGTTGATTGGGAATGATGTAGACCTTCTTAATAGTGTCAAAGAGTATTTGAATAATAGTTTTTCAATGAAGGATCTTGGCGAAGCAGCTTACATATTAGGCATAAAGATTTATAGAGATAGATCGAAACGCCAAATATCATTGTCACAAAGTACATATTTGGACAAAGTTCTAAAGAGGTTTGGAATGGAAGATAGCAAGAAAGGGTTCTTGCCCATGTTGCCCAATACGACCTTGAGTAAAACTCAAAGTCCGACATCGGCAGAAGATAGAGAAAGGATGAGTAAGACTCTCTATGCCTCAGCCATAGGATCTCTAATGTATGCCATGCTATGTACTAGACCCGACATCGCATATGCTGTTAGTCTAACTAGCAGATATCAAAGTGATCCAGGAGTGGATCATTGGACAGCGGTCAAAAACATCCTTAAGTACTTGAGAAGAACTAAGGATATGGTTCTTTCTTATGGAGGTGATGAACAAGCTCGTTGTTAATGGTTACACCGATGCTAGTTGGAACACCGATCCGGATGATTCTAAATCACAATCTGGATACGTATTTATTTTGAATGGTGCAGCAGTTAGCTGGAGGAGTGCAAAGCAAAGCGTTGTGGCGAGATCTTCAACTGAATCGGAATACATGGCTGCTTCGGAGGCTTCACAAGAAGCGATATGGATGAAAGAGTTCATTACAGAGCTGGGTGTGGTTCCTAGTGCGCTGGACCCAATGTCTATCTACTGTGATAACATGGGCGCCATAGCCAATGCGCAAGAACCAAGGTCACACAAGAAGCTGAAGCATATCAAGCTGCGTTTTCACGCTATTCGAGAACATATCCAGGATGGGGATATAAAGATTTGCAAAGTACACACAGATCTGAATGTGGCGGATCCGTTGACTAAACCTCTCCCGAGGGCAAAACATGACCAACACCAAACTGCCATGGGTGTTCGGTGTATTACCATGTAATCTAGATTAGATGACTCTAGTGCAAGTGGGAGACTGTTGGAGATATGCCCTAGAGGTAATAATAAATGTAGTTATTATTATATATCTTTGTATTTATGATAAATGTTTACATTCATGCTATAATAGTATTAACAAGGAAACCATTAATACTTGTGTGATTTGTAAACTTAATTTGAAGTCCCTAGTATAGCCTCTATACTTCACTAGCTTGTTGGTTGATTGATGATGTGGTTTCTTTGTCATGAACATTGAGATGTTATCAACAACAAGATCATATCGTTAGGAGAATGATATGGTGGACATACTCCTATAGACAAGCGTAGCATAAAGATCAAGTCATTTCAATAGTTCAATTGCTATATGCTTTCTGATACATAGTAACCTAATTCCTTCGACCATGAGATCATGCATATCACCTTTACTGGATGGATGCTTTGATGTCATCAAACACCACACCGTAACAGGGTGGCTATAAAGGTGACATTGAGTGTTCGGAAAGTATTGGTTGAAACACATGGATCAAGAGTGGGATTTGTCCATCCACATGACGGATAGATATTCTCTGGGCCCTCTCGGTGAAATGTCATCCAATTAGCTTGCAAGCATGTGACTTGGTCACAAGGGATCACATATCACGGGAACGAGAAAAGAGTACTTATCAGTAACGAGGATGAACTAGGTATGCAGAGATACCGACGATCATAACCTCGGATAAGTAACATATCGTGAGACAAAGGGAAATTGGTATCGTATGTAAGTGGTTCATTCGATCGCAAAGTAATCGTAGAAATATGTGGGAGCCATATGAATTTCCAGATTCCTCTATTGGTTATTGTTCGGAGAAGTGTCTCGATCATGTCTGCATAATTCACGAACCGTAGGGAGACACACTTAAGGATTCGACGTTGTTTGAGTAGTTATGGTATTATGAGAAAGAGACCGAATGTTGTTCGGAGTCTCGGATGGGATCCGGGATATCACGAGGTGATCCGGAATGGTCCGGAGAATAAGATTCATATAAGGAAAGTTCCGTTTCGGAGTTGGGGAATGGTTCCGGTGTTTTCATCGGGAACATTCTAGAAGGTCCCGGAATGTCCGGCACTCCGGAGGGGGAAGGGTACATGAATGTGTCATTGTAAGTTGGAATGATTGCATCATGTACTAGGTGTTCTTGCTGTCCAAAATAAAGGGTTTATTTAAATCCTAAATTGAAAAGTCAAACGGCTAGTTTGAAAGTCAAACGGCAATTTTGGGAAGTGGGAAGAGAGGAGGATTGGTGGAGGCCGAATTGGAGGAGGGTTCCTCCCTTGGCCGGCGCCCCACCAAGCCGACTTGGGGAGGGACTCTCCTCCCCTTGGCCGGCCAGCCCTCCCACCTATATAAGGAGGGGCAGGGCTCCCCTCCTAGACACACAAGTTTCCTATCCTCTAAACTAAACCCTAGATCTAGACCCCGGTTTAGAGCTATTCGGTTTAGAGCCTTCTAATTGGTTTAGAGCCTTCTAATTGGTGTGTCTAATTACTAGACCACTAATAGCCTCTCTCATAAGCTCCACCATACTCGCACCGGCTTAAGGCGAAGCCCTGCGGGATTTCCCCTCTACCTCCGGTACCACGCCGTTGTGCTGCCGGAATCGCGAGGAGAGTGCTACAACCTCCGCTGCCTGCTGGAACAAGGGAGAGGAAGGTCTTCGTCGAGTACCGAACGTGTGACCGACTGTGGGAGCGCTGCGGGAACGCGGCGCTGGAAGGATCGTCTACGCGATCTTGAGATCGGAAAGAGTACGACTACATCACCCACGAGAATCTGCTCTCGTTAAACACTTTGGAATCTTCGAGGGTGAGTTATTCCATCGACTCGTTGCTGCAATCTAGTAGATAGATCTTGGCTTGTTTGTTTGTATGCGATAGAAAATTTTGTTTTCCATGCTACGAACCCCTACATATGCCAGCTCTACTGGAGCATAGTCCCTTTTCTTTCTGTCCCATGCAACATCATCATCGCCAACATCTCTGATGGGCTCTGTCGGCTTGGTGGGAGGCTTGGTCTCAAGGACCCAATCCACCGCAGCGCAGATGAACGCGAAGTCCACCTTCTTTCTCCACTCAGAGTAATTGTCACCTCTCAGTGTGGGGACCTCCTTGATGCAGTTCATCAAGTAGAACCCTCCTGAAAACCACAAAGAAGTGAGAACAATAACAATTGCATGTATTAATCCAACATTGGTCAAAATTAAGACATACAAATGTTTATGCAAATAATTCTACATCACCATTGGGCAGAACATAGAATCAAAAGCACATTACTTTAATTACTTTGAGATAACACACTAATCACAATCATGCTATTTACAACGTTGGTTAGAAAAATAACGTGAATATGACCAGAATATTACTTTAACATGCTCTAAAAAAAGTAATATCACTTTTGTCATTTATTAAATTTTAAAAGAGCTCTTTTGACTATTTGCAGCGGAAGAATGAATTAAAATTCATTAACTTTAAACTTTATAGAAACCATTTACTATTACTTTAGTATTTTTTAGACAAAATTTCGTTGGATAATATTGTATAGAAAAAACTAGACGAAAATTGTCAAAAAACTGTACAAGAAACGTCAAAAAACAACTTCTGTAAAATAAAACAGAAAAACCTGGGCGAAAAACCGGCCCAAGCCATAGTCTGCCGATCGGGCGGCAGACAAACAGCCCATGGCCTAGCAGCCCAGTGCAGCTCGCCCTTATGTGCCGCTCGCAGCAGCCTGCAGCCCTCGCCGCGGCCCGCCAGCGGCCCAACTCCCTCTGCCCGCGAAGCAGCCCAGCACGGCGTGCCGCCAGATCGTGGCCGTTCGCCACCATCCGACGGTCGGCCGCCCTCCTCGCGGGAACAAAAGTGGGGCCAACGCTTGCCTCCTGTAACCCTAGCCCCCATTTCGCCTACTCCCCCGCGTCCCCCTGTGGCGCTGCGCTGTGGCGGCGCTTGCTACAGCAGAGGCGAGGTGGCTGCGCCGCCCGGCGTCCTGCCGGCGACGAGCCCCTCCCTCTCTTTCTCTGTCCCGCACGCCCCTGTCCGTTGCCGCCCTGGCACGCAGCCGACGACGGCGAGCCCCGTCCTTCCTCCTTTCCCCTCTCCTGTACACCTCCCCCACATCCCGCTCTACGTCCGGCGAGGCAGAGAGAGATGAGACGGAGCGGAAGGCGGCGCCCCCTGCCCCACTTGCCGGCGGCGCGTCCACCCGAGGGTGAGTGCACGGCCGTCAAGCGGCGCAGCGGTGGTGCCCTTTGCCGACGCGCGGCGGCGGCCGGTGACCCTTTTTTTTTGATCTGAATCGGGGTTTTTCTTTCTCTTTCGGGTTCGAGATTTCGGGATTTGGGCTTCTCTGTTTTGCTTTCTACCGAAAAAAATCCACAACCTAACCTTGCTCTGATACCAATGTTAACTTTACTAGATCGACTAGGTGTAGATTATATCGGTAGAACCTCTGCTGTGAATAGAATGTGGTGCTAGGGCTTTGACTGAGAGAGAGAACAGGGAGGGGAAAGGGGAACTAACCTTCTCCTGCACTTGATGAACCAGTGGTGTTGGCCATGGTGGTCGACGGCGTGGGCGTGGGCAAGTTGGCGGTGGTGGTGAGTCTTCCCGTAGCTAGCGCTAACCCTAGATCGGTAGGGATGTCGGCGGGGGAGCGGCGGCAGCGTCGAACCTTGTATCGTGTGCCCCGGCCCCCACCTCCTCTTTATAGCGCTGCCACAGGGGCCCCACCAACCTGGTTCGGTTGGACGCCCCCGATCAGGGCGCGAGTCAAAGGGATCGTTCGATCCGTTGGGATCGAACGGGAGAGGTCAATCTAACAAGTTTATATACTTCATGTAGACCTTACTAAAAAAAATTGAATAATGGGTAATAACTTGAATAATTCCGTGACAGTGGAGTCTCTTGACATGAGCCATATCACTCTAAATCTGGCATGTCCGTGAATAGGACGTTGTCCTCGTAAATTACTTCCTCCATCCGGTTTACAAGACAAAATAATATCGTCAAAGTCAAAAAATTGTTTTCTCTCAGTAAGTCTATTGACAAATATAAACATCTACAATCCGATAAAAATATTATCGACCGATCTAATAATGTTAATTTGATATTGTAAATGTTTCGACTTGCTCTTGATACTGAGTGTCGTATAGTAAGTACAATGTATGCATTTGATATCTCCAGCTAATATTAGTAGGTCGAAATGAAATTGACACGGCTAACAGGTCGTAATGTCGTTGCAACATGAATACAAGTAGTTGACTGTCGTACCATACGTAGTACATGTCCATTCTAGGGCTGTATAAATTTGGCACACTTGTTGCAAGTGGTGCAACAAACACATCATGATTAGTGGATAACCCTGACCCCACTCGCCACGTCCTCCTTCCATCCATGTCCAATGCATGAATCTGGCTCACCCATCCACCCCCTAGCTAGGCTCCAGCAGCAACATCTACTTGCTAATTACTTACTACGCCTACATGGTTAGTGATTAACCCGACATGGTCTTTTAACCACTAAACTAATCGCGGCCACGTCGGAGGGATTAAGTCCGCCACGATGCGATGACTCGGCTGCGATCCTAAGCAAGAGCATGTAGTGGGCGTAGCTGGGACCCGAGGCTTACGCTGGCCGGCCGAGAACTCCTAAATCCTCTCGGATGACCCCCAAAAATAACATCCACGATGCTATTGAGTTGACAACGACAGCGTCAATAAAACACGGATATTCTCTCGCTGATCGGGCACAATCTTTTGTCAAAGTCACAGGCTGGAATAATGATAAGACCAACATGTAACCAAATTCTTAATTCAGATGGTCATATATGTAAGTAAGTGTACACGCATAATTCAGCAATACAAAGTTGTGGTTGCAATATATACCAGACCAAGCAATAACTACTTTTTTCTGCGGGTATTCTTCTTCCTCCTTCGAGAGAAAAGTCCCCATCCGTGGAATATTACAATTTGCATACTAACTATCCATGACCGAACAATTGTCATCAGGCTATTCCCTGCATTAGATATTTATTCTCTATATCATATACAGTATACATATACAAATGTATACGATAGTCAATCCGGAAAATGATATGCCTCTCGAGCCTGAGGACGACACAAGCGCGCTACATTACACTGTGTGTGTGTGTGTGTGTGTGTCTTACTCCATGGTGCAACCTGCGAGCATGCTTAATTGCTAATTAAACACCCATAGGTATCATACCATCATGGTTAAGAGCTCTGGTCCGAACCCGTCAATGTCCTTAGCAGCCGGAGCTGCAAGTAGCAGCACAGTAGCTACTACTGGCATCTGAAGACGCTGCTCGATCGCGTGCGGCAAGGGCCAGATTAGCTCCCTCCAGGGGCAAAATTGGGGTGTTTGAAAGGGTCAAACTAGGCGTTTGTTTGGCAAATGGAAGCAATTTCCATCCATCTACCTCAAGCGCCAGTGTTAACAGACTGGCGGCAGGGGCGTACTTGAGGAATTAGGCGCTTCGTGCTAAATGTGGAAATAGACCATTGAACAAATACTTGCATTGATGGGGGGAAATATCAGAAATATCTAATCTTCTTTAATTACTCGACACGCTTCTAGATTATCCCGAGTTGTCGACATACAATACAAACAAAAAATTCGACCATTATTACATCATCGATGAATTACACTCCAAAAATCCAAAAATGGAAAAGGCCTAATTATACTCCAAAATTTTCGAATTTGACGTGTAGCTGTAAAAGCCATAAAGAGTATAGTGCATACCTCAAATCATTAAAAATGGTGTTATGGTAATAGTGGTCGTTCAACATTCAAGTCCAGCCATGGAAAAAGTTTGACAAGAATAGGGGACAATTTGGAATAATAGTGAAAATCAAAACTGTTCATCAAAACCAAAAATACATGTGGAAAAATAAAAATAAACATTGAGATGAGTAAAAGATGAAATAGTCTAGGAAACATACAAAAATATCTTAGAATTTTTAGAAGTGAAGTAAAATCAGCAGAAAAAGGAATCTATTGTAGGAAACCGGAAATTCTGAAAACTAACAGATAGTTAATTTACATTCATAAAATTTTAGTAAAAATGTCAAATAGAATTAACTCGACATTCATACATCCACTCATATACATCCTAGACAAATAGTTAATGTCAAATTTTCTGATTCTTTTATGCATCGACATTCATTCATCCACTCATACACGTGATGGGATCATGGGATGCATGCAATTCATACAAGCACTCATACACCTGAAGGCATGCATGCAGTTCATACATCTTTTTGAAGACAAAACAAGGAAGCAACTCTCAGCTCATGCAATGAGACAGACCAGTCGCAAGTACTGACATATGCAGATATTCGACCCCGTATATGCCACGGCATATAGCTCTTTGGAGACACCGAAGGACACCATGCAAAAAGTGCTCAAAACTAATGTACTTTTTGATGGAGTAGTTAGCAAAAAGTGTTGAAAAGGGCATGTTAAGAATAATAACCGTCCCTCTCCATCACAAAAGATCACACACTCGATAATACCGCATGACTCGATGACAATAATGCAGTATAAAATAACACACCAGATGCGAGTGATATGACAAAACAAGATGGTTAGAAGATAACCCAGGCCCTGCTCGCCACGTCCTCCTCCCTTCGTGCACACACATGTATGTGGTTCACCCAACCATCGTTTTGTTGCTGGACCCTTGGGGCATGGTTGTTGAACCATGTCCCCGGGCTTCAGCAACAAAACAACGCGTTGTATTGCCAGCTATGCACTGCCTCGTCAACTCGGTCACTGCCACTAACTAAGCTTCTATGGTATTTCAACCCATAACTTTTGAAGCCATAAAGTTTACATACCTCAAACTACTAAAAACGATATTAACTTTTAAGGCATGTCGGTCCAGTCATCGCTAGAATTCAAGAAACTCAATCAAGTTCCCAAAGTTATTAAGAACAAAATGAGCAAAACAATGAGAACTAGAAATTATCTAAAATATTAGGAAAGGCAAAAAAGAAACAACTAGGAGTCGTTCGGTAAGCATCCACTCGTTTACGGGAAGGCACTTCAAGCACTCATTTGGAGACAAAATACAGGTAGCAACTCTAGCTCATACACGATATAGTACCATTCTCATGTACCGACATATATATGCAAGAATCGTCCTCGCAAACAAAAATGCGGTTCTCCGGACTCGAGTAGAGTATGCATAGGAGAAAAATATTACTAGCAACAGCATATGGCTCTTTCGAAACCCCGAAAAGACAGACATAAAGGAAGTCAGGATCTAGTCACCAAAAAAAGTGCTCAAAAGTGCACGTTAAGAATAGTTGCTGTCCCTCTCCCTCGAAAAAAGATTACAGTAAATTGTCGCACACGATTCCAGTGCTGCAACAAAAGAGCCGGTTAACCATAGCAGCAATCCGAAAAAAGAATTGCAACCCTGCGGACTCGATTCAGAGAACGAACAATATTACAGTAGTAGCAGCAGCATGTAGCTCTTCAGATACCCCGAAAGGACACAAGACCAAAAGTGGCACGTTAACGTCCCGGCATCGATATGATCCACCTCGAGAAGATTACAGTAGACCGGCGGCGGTGGTTCGGCAAAAGCGCCTGTTAACTATAGTACGTGCCGTCTCGGTAGCATTATAAATCAAAAACACTGGAGTAGTGGTGCAAGTGCAACATCAGACAAACAACCTGGTTAACTAGCAGATAACGCTGGCCCTACACGGCCACGTCCTCCTAATTCCTGCGTGCAAGCACGCATGGATGCGACAAAACACCTTGCTGACGTAGCACGGGCCATGTCAACTTGGTCACCGTACTCGATTAAGGTTATTCCTAGCAGAGGCGGATCCAGGCCCAGGGCAATAAGGGCCATGGCCCGGGGCGTTGGGAAATTCCTGGCCTACTATTCATAGAAAATGAAATTTGGCCCGGGTTGCAGGCTTGCAGCCCAGGTAATGCCTAACTCGGTGGTAGCCGTTCGCTTGAAGTGGAAGCCCATGCTCGACGCGTCCACAGTCCACCGAGCGTAAACGAGCCACGCCTCCCATGACCCATCGCTCACTTCGTTGCTGCGCAAGGAGCGCGCGGGCGCCGCCACACCTTGTGGACATGGCCACACGCCCACGCCGGCAGGCCGTCTCGCCGCCCCTGCCGGACCCTGCCCTCTTGGTCCTGTAAGCGCCCTGCCTGGCCGCCGCCTCCTTCCCTCCTCGGCTCCTCCGCGAGATCTACGATCAGGGCCATACCTGATAATTTAGAGGCCCCGTACAAAATTAAATATTTGGCCCTATGCATATACTAGAATTTAACACTCCAGTAAACGCGTTTTTGTTTTTGTTTGAAGTCGCTAAATTGTGGCGAGTTTGTTTTCCATTCAAAAAAAGAACCATAAATTTTACTTGGATTTGATTGAAATATAAATAAAACATAACCGATGTATTCAAGTTTTCTCGTACTATTGTTATCTAGGAGGTAATTTGACCGAAAGGCAGTTATTATAACGTCTATCAAAATGAACAATTTAAATATTTTCTTTATAAAAGTGAGGCCGTAACCTTTTTATCTGAGAATTACAACCTCTCTTTGAAGAAAGATGACATCTTAGGATTATCAAATATAGTACTACATTTTACTATTACTATATACAATTTATTATTGGTCAAGTGATATACTAACAATAAAATGGGTGCACTATGGAGAAAATGTTTATGTGTTTTTACTAACAAAATGGATGCACTATGGAAAAAATGTTAGGATCCGACAACCCGGGCCTTGTTAAATAGAGGAACTACATATTGATGAAAAATCTTGGTCTCATTTAGTAACTGCTACTCAAGTTGAAACTTGAAAGTTGCCAGTTCTAAAAAAGACTTAAAATTGCTGCTATCGCTTTAGCATTCCTAGTTACAAAATCCCTTGAGTGTTGTTGTTTGAATCGTGTATGTGCAGTTTCGAAAGACTCACCACTCTGCATCATGGAGGAGACAAAAAAAAGGGGCCCTGCCTTGGAAATTGATATCTGGTTGGGTTTTCTAGGAGTATAATTATTCATTGTATAATCTCTTGATTAATGCTTATACTAAATGGACACTTAGAAAATAGGGCCCCAACCAATCGGAGGCCCTGTGCAGGTGCACACTCTGCACTTGCTTGCGGTACGGGCCTGTCTACGATCGGCGTCCTACGGCACTGTCATTAGTGCCATCGACATCTTCTGCATCGGGACCTCGGCAGAACTCCTGCTGATTGCTCCCCAGCTTGTATGCGGCTCCTCTTAGCTAGGTAATTTATTGTTTTAGGTATTAGGAACAGACAATGAAGAACGGAATAAAAACTCCTGCCTGATTCAGTGATTGACTGATTGTGCTATGGTCGACAATTGTTTGTACAGTAATTAAATGTATGTTTTAGGAACAGAAGATGAAGAGATATCTTCCATTGATCTCTCAAACCAAAGATACTCAAAGATACTCCTCGAACTAGTGATTTGGTACTATCTTTTGTATTCCCGTACTCGTTCTATAAAAAATTCATCTTCATGTAGAAAACTATGGATTTGAAAGTATATGTTCGCTATCTTGCCAAATTTTCTATGCTATTAAGAGAGGTTTTTTGGTAGTTTTTCTTAGGCTTCGTTTTTGGCCCGGGGTTTGCTTCAATCCTGGCTCCGCCACTGATTCCTAGTGGTAGTATCATAAGGTATACTCCGTATCGATAAAATGATGAATAGTGGTATCCCAATATGATACGGTACTCCCTCCGGGTCGCATGGCGCCATTCCAATTGCATGCAGTTTCACCGGGAGAGCACGATTAGAGGCAGGGACATTAATTAGGGATTTAATAGCACTAGTGGAAACGAGGCCTTTGGTTGAGCCTGGAAATAGGCT
This sequence comes from Avena sativa, assembly GCA_916181665.1. Lineage (NCBI taxonomy): Eukaryota > Viridiplantae > Streptophyta > Magnoliopsida > Poales > Poaceae > Avena > Avena sativa. Next base: position 415,434,276 of record OV702296.1, read on the forward strand.
TTAACACCGGTTCTTCTACGAACCGGTGTTAAAGGGGGGCCTGTACCAGCGTGACCCATGCAGCAAAAACTTTTAACACCGGTTCGTAGAGAAGAACCGGTGTTAAAGCCCCCTGCACCAGTGGCCCGCGCAGCCCCCCCTTTAACACCGGTTCGTGGCTTGAACCGGTGTTAAAGGGGGGAGGAGCTATATAAGACACCGCAGCCCACACCCCACTCTTCTATTTTTTCACTATCTCATTTTGGAGCCTAGCAAGAGGGTGTGAAGTGTGCTAGTTTATGTTTTTTTGTATGCACAAGAGGTGTTCGGTGAAATGCCCGAGAGCTCAAAATAAGTTTTCTCGTTGCTCTTTCCTTCTCGGTCGAGGTCGGCAACTATCCTTTCATGTGTCATTGATGTACTATATATATAAATGGTCATCTCCCTATTATTTTTTGATATATACTATATATTAATGCAGATGAACCAACAATGGATGTACGGTGACCGCCGCACTTCCGAGTACATTACGGGCCTTCAAAATTTCATCGTTGTGGCTAATGCAAACCGTGGTCACAATGATTTTATGTGTTGTCCGTGTGTTCACTGTCAGAACAAGAAAAACTACTCAAATACCAGAACCATTCACGCCCACCTGCTTCGATCCGGTTTCATGCCCAGCTATAATTGTTGGACCAAGCACGGAGAAAAAGGGGTTGTGATGGAAGACAACGAAGAAGAAGAGGATGATGACAACTATCATAATATGTATCCTGAATATGATGATACTGCAACGGGGGAAGATAATGAAGATCAAGAGGCAGCAGATGGGCCCGCTGATGACGATCTTGGTCGGGCCATTACTGATGCAAAGGAAGAATGTGAAACTGAAAAGGAGAAGGAGAAGCTGGAGCAGATGTTAAAGGAGCACAAAACATTGTTGTACCCAACTTGCGAAGATGGCCACAAAAAGCTAGGTACCACACTGAATTTGCTGCAATGGAAGGCAGAGAACGGTGTGACTGACAGCGCATTTTCAAAGTTGTTGGTAAAAATGAAGAATCTTCTTCCAAGAAATAATGAGTTGCCCGACAGTACATACCAAGCAAAGAAGGTTGTCTGCCCTCTAGGATTAGACGTGCAGAAGATACATGCCTGCATTAATGACTGCATCCTCTACCGCGGTGAGAAGTACGAGAATTTGGATGCATGCCCGGTATGCACTGCACTGCGGTATAAGATCAGACGAGACGATCCTGGCGATGTTGAGGGCGAGGCCCCTAGGAAGAAGGTTCCTGCCAAGGTTATGTGGTATGCTCCTATAATACCACGGTTAAAACGTCTCTTCAGAAATAAAGAGCATGCCAAGTTGTTGCGATGGCACATGGAAGACCGTAAGAAAGACGCGATGTTGAGACACCCCGCTAATGGGTCACAGTGGAGAAAAGTCGAGCGAGAGTACCCGGACTTCGCACGTGAGGCAAGGAACTTAAGGTTTGGTCTAAGTACATATGGCATGAATCTTTTGGTGAGCAGAGCTACAGTCACAACACCTGGCCTGTGACTCTATGTATCTATAACCTTCTTCCTTGGTTGTGTATGAAGAGGAAGTTCATTATGATGCCAGTGCTCATTCAAGGCCCGAGGCAACCCGGCAACGACATTGATGTGTACCTAAGGCCATTAGTTGAAGAACTTTTACAGCTGTGGGCCAAACCAGGTGTACGTATGTGGGATGAGCACAAAGGGGAGCCATTGACCTACGAGCATTGCTTTTCGTAACCATCAATGATTGGCCTGCTCTTAGTAATATTTCAGGGCAGACAAACAAGTGATACAATGCATGCACACACTATTTAGATGAGACTGAAAGTGTATATTTGGATAAATGTAAGAAGGTTGTATACCTAGGGTATCGTCGATTTCTTCCGAACCTGCATCCAGTAAGAAAGAAAGGCAAGCATTTCAAACGTCTGGCAGAACCCCGGAGGAAGCCTGTCCTCCATACCGGTGAGTAGGTATTTGGTATGGTCAAGGACCTAAAAGTAATCTTTGGAAAAGGTCCTGGCAGTCTATCTGTTCCGAATGACGATGCCGGACACACGCCCATGTGGAATAAGCAATCTATATTTTGGGACCTACCCTATAAAGTCTTAGAGGTCCGCTCTTCAATCGACGTGATGCACGTGACGAAGAATGTTTGCGTGAACCTGCTAGGCTTCCTTGGAGCGTATGGGAAGACAAAAGATACACCGGAAGCACGGTAGGACCAGCAACGTCTGAAAGACCCTGAAGAGCCTATGCATCCTGAGAACGAGAAGGGTAAACGATGCCACTTAACTCCTTCCAGCTACGCTCTTACCAAAGCAGAGAAGGAAATCTTTTACGGTTTTACAAAGATCTATCTTGGTTGCCCCGTATATCAATGAACACAAGAATTTAATACGCCTCAAACACCCGGGACAGTCTGATGAATGGATTATAAGTGAACACATGGCGAGTTTTGGCGGTTGGCTGCAAAGACTTCTCACGAATAACACCACTGTTGGGGATTAGCTGTACTTGTTGGCCAGGACACCATCTTCGACTGTATGTACTTTCCAAGGGTACGAGATAAATGGGAATACATTTTACACGATAGGCCAAGATAAAAAGAGCACCAACCAAAATAGTGGTGTCCGCTTCGATGCAGCAGAAGACAATGGGCAAAAGACCACGTATTATGGGTTCATAGAGGAGATATGGGAACTTGACTATGGACCTAATTTTAAGGTCCCCTTGTTTCGATGCAAATGGGTCAAGCTAACAGGAGGGGGGTTAAGGTAGACAAGAAGTACGGAATGACAAGGGTGGATCTCAACAATCTTATGAAGGTAGATAAGAACTTAGACGAACCATTCGTCTTAGCCAATGATGTGGCTCAGGTTTTCTATGTGAAGGACATGTCTACCAAACCGAAAAAAGAAAAAATAAGCAAACAGATACATCACACGATGAGCCAAAGCGTCACATAGTTCTTTCAGGGAAAAGAAACATCGTGGGAGTGGAGGACAAGACAGACATGTCAGAAGATTATAATAAGTTTGATGAAATTCCGCCCTTCAGAGTGAAGACTGACCCAACCATCCTGTTAAACGGTGTTGATACTCCATGGTTACGGCCGACGCGATCATAAGATTGACTATATGTATTAATTGAGCCATTTTTGGCACACATATGTATCTCAACATGGAAATCAATGTCATATTTCTTCTGTTAACAATATATGTATTAAATGAGCCATTTTTCTTCCTTCTATTTCTTCCTTCCATTTTTCTTCCCGCCATTTTTTCCCGCCATTTTTCTTCCCGCCATTTTTCTTCCCGCCAGTTCTTTCCTCCAGTTCTTCCCGCCAGTTCTTCACTATATATATATGTAGGGTTGGCCTCCATTGTCATTGCACATCTCTAGACTCATATCTGCAACCTCATCACTCTTTCCCATGGCTTCCACCGTAGCACTAACCCCCAGGGAGGCGGAGGCGCTTTGCGCCTCGAACTACCCTTGCCCGCCGGGCTACTGTGTCCCCGTTGGCTGGATGCTGAGCGCCGGAGGCGTGCCGGTTCCTCCTGTCCCTCTAGGTGTGGCGCGCCGGATGGCCATCACGAACCACTACTACTTCGAGCTCACGCCGGAGCAGCGGAGGAATTCCAGATGGCATCCCGACTATTTCCCTACTTGGGAAGCCTTCTTCGTGGATCGGCGTGAGAGGGCGCTCGCCAGGCACGAGGAGGACGGCCCACCTCCTCCGAACTTCAACGAGGCCGGCCGTCGGCTATGGTGGCGCGGTCAGACTCTCCAGAGCGTTATGGCCTATGACACTGCCGCCGACTCTAACCCCCGTCTGCGCTACCCTCAAGTCCAGCCCATGCATACTCAGCCTTCAAGGTTCAATTACGGCGACCCCGACGACGACAGCGATGATGGCAGCGGCGAGTATGATGACTACAGTGGCGAGTATTACAGGTGTAGGCAGGATCATGACTGAATCACTCCAACATTCCGAAACAAGTTCGGCCGATTGTTACTTAATCTGGCTATGTATCTTAATTTTCTGTTCTTTTATGTATCTTAATTTTCAGTCGTGCTTTATGTAACTTACTATTAGTTGCATTCTGTATTTTAATTCCAGTTCTATCTTCTTCACAAAATGACCTATCTCATTCGAGGTTTCTTGGCTTTCGGGTCAAATGACCAATGTTATGGCTAGAATCAAGGCATAGTTTGTGATAATATGGCCATATTGTATATACATGTGCATCATGGCATGGCAAACAATGTTGCAAGAGGAAGTTTTCCTTTTTATCGCACCAAAAAGGCATTTTCCATTTTCCGAGCATAAAAACGGACGGTTTTGTGAAACAACCACCAAATGGCTAATTCAAAAAACCACCACCATATTTTACAAAAATACTAGACCACCTTATATGGACAATGTACCAACAGGGGGATCTGAAACCTTTCCGTCCACCTCTGGTGAAAAAGACAAATTTCTGCCGAATCGGTAGGAAGTGGGTCAGATATGAACTACAGGTACATGATACGATGCTCATGATTTTTTACAAAAATCATTTTTAGGTTCACAATATGCTATTTTATCAAAAATCCAATGCAAGTTGAACGAGGCTTTGTCAGATTCAAGTGTATACAAAAGATGCGGCATTTAAATATCCAATCAATTCAAAAAAGTTAATACAAAATAAACTATGATTTGCTCTAATAAAATAGGGTTAGATTCCTTTTTAGATGCTTAATATTTCTTATGTTCAAAGTTTTAGGATTTGACAATTTATTTTTGTTTGAATTGAATAATCAAAATTTATATGTAAGTGTTTTAATCATTTTGAAAATTTTCATCTAAAGTAAATATAAAATGTTTTTACATGAATGGATAGATATTATTTTTCTGAAAATTATGATATATTATTCATATTTTTCTGAGTTGAAATTAATAAGATATGAATTTTCTAAATTCATATCCTATTTTTTGAATTATAAATGCCCCCACCCCTTTAATGCATGAAATAAATGCCCCCCCTTTAACACCGGTTCCAGCCACGAACCGGTGTTAAAGGGGGGCGTGCGCACACCCCCCCTTTAACACCGGTTCGTGGCTGGAACCGGTGTTAAAGGGAGGGTGCGAGCGCGAAACGAATTCCCCCCTTTAACACCGGTTCTAGCCACGAACCGGTGTTAAAGAGGGAGGGTTATAACGCGCGCCTTCCCCTTCCTTCTTCCCCCCAGCCAGATCGAAAGCGCGTGCGCAGAGAAAAGCAGAGGAGAGCCGGCACCGTCCAGCCGTCGCCGTCGCCGCCCTCGCCGTCGCCATCCCGCGGGAGCGCTGTCGCCCCCCTCCCCGTGCGCGAGCCGTCGCCGTCGCAGTCGACGCCCCCCGCCGGGCAATCACCGTCCGCCACCGCGCGCGCCCGCGTCGGTCGCCACCCCCGTCGCCGACGCTCGGATCCGCCGCGCGCCAACACCGAAGCCTCCGCCAACTCGGAGCCGCCGCCGCCAACCCCGCGTCCACGACCGCTGCCGCCGACCCCGTTCACGAGAGTTGCCGCCACCGGCGGTGAGAGCTCTCTGTTTGTGTTTTGGAGATATTGGATATTGGTGATAAATGTTATTTGTGTGTATATTGGATAAATGTTGCATATATGTATATATATTGTTGTGTATGAATAATTTTATTTGTGTGTAATTGCATATATATATTGTTGCATATATGTTGTATATATTGTTGCATATATGTATATAATTAGTTATTAGTATTTTATAAGTGTGTAGTTTAGTGTGTATTATTAGTAGTTTAGTGTTAGTATTAGTTTAGGGTTTATTTAGTTTAGGGTTATTAGTTTAGGGTTTATTTAGTTTAGGATTATTAGTTTAGGGTTATTTAATTAGTTTAGGGTTATTTAGTTTAGGGTTATTTATTTAGTGTAGTTTAGTGTATTTAGTTTAGGGTTATTTAGTGTATTTTATAGTTAGTATTAGTTTAGGGTCGTCACCTCGCTGCTCTGCAAGCGCCGCCGCTGGCCGTCGTTGTTAACGTCGCTCCGGTGACCCCTAGGTAGTGGCGCCGCCCGTTTTAGGTAGGCCGCATCACGTTGAGGCGAACCCGCTACCTCGCGCGCCCTAGGTTGCTCTCCAGCGCCGCCAGCCGCCGCTTTCTGGAGCATCCTCCGGTCAGCCACTATAGCTAGCCCCTCTCATATGCATCCGGGATTTCTCTGAATTAGGGTTTGGACCCCTCGGAACTCGTTTAAAATGATCAAGCATCCTTAGGGTTTTAATTTCATTTGTGTATTTATTTGTGTATTTTTGTATGAATAATATGTATATTTGTGTATGAATCCAAGTCCACTTGAATATTTACTCTCTTACTGTAGATAATATTATTGTTTTAGAAACTATGGATCCACTTAGTAGAAACCTTGAAGAACAAGAAATAATGGAGAACATTATCGATGAGGACACCTCACAATATCTGAACTTGGAGGGACATGATGACAGCTCAAGTAGTCATGGAGAAGATGAAGACTCCGGTGAACGCAATTTAGTGATTACAAAGTCCGGCGAGATATATGCATTGATTAAGCATCTGCTGACTTCCACCAACAATCTTCTTCTACATGTATTAATTAACGCTTCTTTCTTCTTTTAGCCCTCTGGATCGACCAGCCAGCAACCATCTTCTTCTATGAAAAAGAGCAAGCGAGGCGCGAGCCATCGGTTAAAAGATCGTGCAAATTTCACGATCGAAGCAGTCCGTGTTGATGGCAGGCCGATGGAGCCCAAGAAGGTCGCAGACAAATTTGTACGTCAGGCTGAAGTTCTTGTTAGGGCCGATGGAGCCCAAGAAGGCTGGATGTTGTGTGTAATAATAGTTGCTTAATTATTCATATACTCGTATGTACCGATGACGATGTATGTGTATACCGCTCCTGATCGATTCTCCCTCCCCCCCTCCCAATCCCTGCCGCGCCGCAGAAATACGCCCAGAACGGGGCAGGGGCAGAACTCTGCCGCGGCAGAGATTTATCTCCTTTTCCTGCCGGGGTTAAAGGGGGGGCCCTGAGCCATGCGGCAACCCCACGTGCGCCACCCTTTAACACCGGTTCGTATAAGAACCGGTGTTAAAGGGGGGCCCCTCTAACACCGAACCCTCAACAGCGGTTCTACAACCGCTATTAGAGGGCCCTCCAAACCGGTGTTAGAGGGAGGTGTGCACTAGTGTAGAAGCGTGTTAGCCCGCAATTTTCTCTTCTTCCTATTCCATTCCGTGGTGTGAATGGGTGGGTGATTTAATCAACATGCAAGTGGGAAGCTGATTCAATCTGCATGCATGCACAAAAAAACTGCTCTTTACTACCATTAATTACCTAGAATTAGGCGTGCAGAATCTTGTGGGCCTAACAAACCATGCTAATTTTGCGTCAATCTCAACCAACCAAAATGTGACTAGATCCAAGAGGAAACGCATTGGCGCCCTGTAAACCGACCCCGAGGGAGTATCGTAGCACATGTAACAAGAAAAAATATACATCTTATACGTTAAATTACATTAAGATTCTACAAATAATTAAATACCATGTGACTATGATACGCATAGATGATACTAAGAACTATATGCGTAGTATCATGCGGTAGTATCATATGCATAATACTAGTAGTAATATGATACTCTCACTATGACCAGCCTAACACATCATGTTCATCTTTGAAAAAATTCAGTTTTGAAAGCTTTTTGCCAAAACCCCTTTTCTTTGCTAGTTCCTCTTAATTGCAAGCCTATTATGGTTTTACCTAACATCTGCTTGTTTGACACTATATAGTCATCCAGATGTTTATTTGTATAGAGATTTCAATTACGAACCCGTAGAAACTTGTTTCGCTCGATTCGGAGCTGTAGATCAAAAGTTATGATAGTATTAGTGTGGACTGAATTTTCAGATTCAGGTATTTCAGAAAAACAGACAGTTCAGAGTTAACAGCAGTGCAGAAAATAATAAAGAGAAAAGGAAAAAAACCGGCAGCCCAGTCGGGCAGCCGCCCGAGGCCCACGTGGGGCCCAGCTCGCGCTAGCGGCCGCGGCCGAGCCAGCCGGCCCACCAGCGGCCCTCCTCTTCTCCATTTTTCTTTCCCTTTTCTTTTTCTTCTGTTTTTCCCCTGGCCGCGGGCCCCACCTACCAGTCGCACGAGCTCTCCGTGCTCGACCAGGATGTTGTCGCCGCCGAGTTCGTGGCAGGGACGAACGGCTCGTCCGAGTTCCTCGGAGATTCGGTGCCGATTTTTGCTCGCCCTTTTGCCCCTTTAAAGCTCTTATCGCAGCCGACTTTTTCCCCCTCCTAGACCTATCTATCGCGCCACCACCTCATGCCGATTGCTCGCCGGAGTTCCCGGAGCCACCGCCGCCATTGACGTCGGTAAGGAGCTCTCGGCCGACCTCCGCGCCCCTTCCTGCCGCAGGAGCACCGCAGCGCCCCACCCGTCCTTTTCTGACCCTTTTCGTTCGCCCTACCGCACGCAGGACCGCCCGCGAGCTCGCCGGAGTCCGCCGCCCGTCGCCACCGCTCCAGCCGGGAATCGCTGCCGCCCGAGGTCGCCGACGACCGCCCCGACCACGCCCTGCACCCGCCGCTACTTGCCGCACCCCGTGCACCGCTCCACCGCCGCCGGACCCCGCCGGAACGCCGCCGACCGTCGCCACCGCCAGCTCAGGTGAGCATGCTGCCGTGTGTTTCCCAGCTGCCGGATCCCGAGCCAACGGCTCAGATCGGCCGTTGACTGGACGGCCAGCCGCTGACTGGTCAAAGTCTAGTCAGCGCCGCGTCAGCCGGGCCCACGCGTCAGCGGGGAATATTTCCCGGAATATTCTCGGAATATTCCCTCGGATTTTACAGATTTTAGTAAAAATTGCAGGAAATTGTTTTAACTTCTTAAATTTATAGAAAAAAATCTACTTGGCCAAAAATTGCAAATAAGGTATCGTTGGATTCGCCAAATTGTGTAGAATTTTATTCTGCAATAATATCCCAGGTTTACTGTATGTATTTTCCTGAGATTATAGAAAGGCTTAAAGTAGTATTTAATTCACAGAAAAAGTTATGTAAATTTTTTTGGCGTAATTCCTTTTGGTCTAGGCTCTAATTGGAGTTATCTATCCAGTAGTATTTTTGTCAAACTTGTACTGCATTTTTTACATATTTGGTGCAATGTTTTGGCTAAAGACCTTTTAACTAGACCTCTTTTATGCATAAATTGTTTTCTTTGCATTAAATGTTTTCTCATGCATCATCCAGTAGTAGAATTGATCAGAGAACTTGAGCAAGCTACTGAAGCTTTGTTAAAGTACCATGCATGCATTGTGTTGCATCTGTTGATCTCTATGTGTGGTTTGTTTATTGTTTGAATTGCTTTCGTGTAGATTGTGAGGATTGTAACCCGTGCGACTGTCCGGACTGTGCTTTTGACTCCGACAACTACCAAGGCAAGTGGAGCTTCATAAATGTCCTATTTACTTTATATATGCATTGTAGCTTGTTTTGTTTTACAAGTATTATCTATTGCTATGCTATCCTATTATGCCGTAGTCTACCTTGTTAGGCGAGCCATCATGAGTAGCTGTGCTTAGCTATGCTTATGTAGACGGGGGTGGGATATACCATGGCAAAGCTTGTTTTGAAAGAACGTGTTTGGAAAGTGAAAACAACTTAATTTAATGAACTATCTGGGTGGATTGGTAATTGCTTGGTTCGTGAATGCCGGGCCCATGTCTATGGTTTACCGAGTAGTTCACTTGTGGATGGCCACCCAAGTTTCTGAGAAATGATTAGTGTCTTGATTTGGTAGCTTCCGTGTGCAACCATATGCCAGTGAGTTATTGGTGGCTGGATGGACTTAGTAGGTCATGGCGACCCGATCTCTTCGTATCCAGAGATGTAGTGATTGTGATAGGTTGGTACGGTGCGTGGATGGGCTTGGGAAGCTACTTCCCGAATTGTCTCTTCTTGGGCTTCTCCCTATCATGACTTAATATGCGTGTCGTGGTACGAGCGGGTCGACCAAGTCATGTGGGTAAAGTGTGCAATCCCTGCAGGGTGTAAAACTAAGTGCTTAGCCGTGTCCCAGGTAATGGACGTTTGAGTTGCTGAATTGTGGGTGCTATGACATGTTCTCCTTCATTCTAACTTGTAATTGCTAAAACTTGTGGTTGAAACTTAATTGGGTTGTTTATTGAAGATTAAATGTTTTACAAAGGATTTACAAAGGTTAGGATAAAGTATTTTGCTGCTGCAACTAAGCCTGAACCCCACAAGCCAGATATGCATATAGCTATTAGCATTCTTGTTTCTCTCATTGTTCCACTTGCCAGTGCATTCCAAGTGCTGACCCTTCGGGGCTGTTACGTTTCATGTTGCAGGTTACTCTTCCGATTACTCTGAGTAGTAGTGTTGGTTGCGACCCTCCACTCAACATTTTGTTCGTCTGTGGCGTATAATGGAGACCGGAGCTACTTTATTTATGTTATATATGTGCTACTTGCTTTTGTGCGAGCGTTATGGTCTGCAAACTTTGTAATAAATGCAATATTCTGGATCATACCGCTGTAATAATGATGCACTGTTAATTCTTTGATGTCTATCGATACTATGTATGCCAATGAACCGATCCAGGGATTGGCGTGATACATAGAGGTGCAATCCTTGCGGGTTGTACCGTTTCAGATGGTATCAGAGCAGTGTGTTGACTGTAGGATCGTTACCTAGGATTGGAATAGGAAGCCTTATGTTTACTTAAGCCTATTTGAAATTTTGTCTTTACTCTTATGCCTTTCATTCTAGTAAATTATTTTCTTTTGCTATCCTAACTCTTTCCTCTTTACAATTGATAGATGGGAGATGCTACCAGAGTTGAGTATGTTGAGCTCCAATCACCAAGGCCCTTCGCAAGACAGCTGGCGGAGCTTTGCAAGACACTGGGCATGCTAATGCCGATGTTCAAAGGGAGAAGGCTGAACACCTATGTGCCTGGAGATCGCGTGTGGGAGATCACCGCGATTGTTCTTGCAGACCCCACTGTGCCTGGTATTGAGAACCTGAACCTCACCAAGAAGTACCTTACCTGGGAGCAAGGAGTGGAGTCGGCCATGCACGAGACCCTGTCACGCCTGTGCTATCTCCACCGACACCGACTACCAGCAGGTTCACCCTTCCTTGCATTTGGAGGTCGGAATGAGCAAGGGCTTGTGATGATTACCACAGGTGATAAGAACAACATGTCGCTCCCAGTGAAGCAGTTAGAAGACATGGAGATCAAAGATTGGGAGAGGGAAGAGAAGTTGATGCAGCAAAAGGAGCAGCTAGATTATTTTCAGGGCACGGTGCACTTGCAAGGGTATGAGATGGAAACTTTGCACACTGTCGTGAATACAATGGAGCAAGCCCTCATTGGAAGAGATGCCACGATTGCAGCGCTGAACCAAACCATTGTGCAAAGGGATCAATTTGTGGCTGATCGTGATCAGACCATTGTGGACATGGCTGCCCAGATTGCTGCCCTTCAAGCACAGCAGAATCTGTTGGGTCCGCAGCATAGAAAACAAAAAATTTCCTACGATGAGAACTATACACCAAGATCTATCTACTAGATACAGAGCAACGGGTGGACATACATCCATGGAGAACTTACCCTCGTAGACAACGAGCTTTGTTAACGAGTAGGAACTCGTAGTTGATGTAGTCGTACACTTGCCGATCTCAAAATCGTGATGAAGTCCAGCAGGTCCGTCTCCAGCACGTCCATCAGATCCAGATCCAGCACAACCAAGTCCAGCACCGCAAAGCAGCGGTGCATCCGTGATCGCACACACGTCCGGTACCCCAACAACCTCCATCCCTCGCTCTAGCAAAGCAGCGGAAGCATCAACTCCTTTCCAGATAAAGCCACCGGGAACATGTATCTCGCTAATCCGAGACCATGGGGAAATAATACTAGAGGGGGAGAGAGATCCTTCACAAGGAGGTGTGAGTATGAAGGTGTGAGAGGGGGCCTTTTATAGGAGGAGGGGAGGGTACCCCTCCCCATGGCCGACGCCCCAAGAGGTGAGCCCTCACCTTCTCATTCATGTGGTGGTAACTCCCTCCACATAAATTTGCCCCTTCACATTCTCTTTTAAAGTCCCCACTTTAAATGCATTGAATTTCTCCAAATTTAATGCTCTCTCATTTAATAAAACACTTTTATTATTTTTTATTCAGAATTTTGTTAATTACTTTAATTAACAAACATTCACATAAAACCCCCTGCAACATTTCAATATTACATGCAGAACCAATTTCAGCAATTTCACCCGAAACAGTTTCGGTGTCTATTGAAATAATTCCAGCGCTTTCTTAAATCTTTATCTGAAACATATTGCTCCAAATGGTGTCGGTATCCCTTAAGTGTGTCACCCTACGGTTCACGAATAATGCAGACATGATCGAGACCCCTCTCAGATCAATAAACAGAAGCGGGACCTGGAGATCCATACTGACTCCTACACATTCAACGATGACTTCTGTGATCGTGAGAACCTTTAACGCTAGTAACTAAATCCCTTTGTCTCGCGATATATTACATGTCCGAGATTCGATCATCGGTATCTCCATACCTAGTTTGATCTCGTTACCGACATGCACTCTTTTCTCGTTCCCATGATATAACATTCTAGTGATCACATCACTTGCTTGCAAGCTATTTCAATGTGATATCACCGAGAGGGCCCAGAGTATATCTATCCGTCATCGGGATGGACAAATCCCACTCTTGATCCATGAGCCTTAACATAACACCTTCGTAGCACTGAACCCACCTTTATAGTCACCCTGTTACGGTGTGACGTTTGATGTTATCAAGATACTCTTCCGGTGTTAGCAATTAACATAATCTCATGGTCTAAGGATAAAGATTACTTCGTATGATGTTATAGCAATATAAACATAATGACTTTGATCGTAATTCTATACTTCGGATGAATGTTCATCACATCATTCCACCAATGGTGTGACCTTGTTATTAACAACATCCAATGTCCATGATCAGGAAACCTTGATCATCTTTTTAATCAACAAGCTAGTCTATAAGAGAGGCATAACTAGGAACCCTTTTTGTTTATTAAACACACATGTATTGATGTTTCCGATCAATACAATTATAGCATGCAAAATAAAAATTTATCATAAACATGGAATAAGATAATAACCACTTTATTATTGCCTCTCGGGCATATTCCCTTCAGTCTCCCACTTGCACTAGAGTCCATAATCTAGTTTGAAAAACTTTGCGTATTGAACACCTATGGCTTTCTGGTGTTGCATATATGCAATTGCTAGTGGTTAACATAATCTCCGGATCTGACAGTTTTAGGTCCGTGTGTATTTGCATGTCTTTGCGTCTCTACGCATCACTCATTCTCAAATGAGATGGCATTGTATAAATTTGGTTCTCTAGTGAGACCTTTAGTTCGTTCGGGTTAAAATATGTTGATATTATTGTCACACAATATATCTTCATAGTATTAGCCCACTTTGAACCACACCTAGTTTGATAACAAACTACTTAACACAAATGCCCTCCTATGCTGCTACTATAGCAGTCATACACTTAGCCTTTTGTTGTAGTATTCGTCACAATATCTCAACTTTGGAACTCATCCAAATCCATCATGGAACATCCTTTCCATTATATTGTGCCACCCATAGTCTAAATTGAGATAAATTTAATTTGTATCTTGTGACAAAACTAGTATCAATGTAACACTTTACAATGAACTACCTTTAACTATTTGTCACTTATACATTATATATTCTTAGTTCTTCCAAAGCTCATAAGAATATCTTTACTATTGTCCAATGATCATCTCATGAATCATTCTGGTATATGCTCATAACATTTAGAGCATAGGACATTCTGGATATATACATATCATGGTATAATCGATCAGAATCTTCATGTGATTTTACTCACCAAGTGTTGAAACACTTGAATCTTGATACAATTCTTTCCATGCAGCAAGAACCTTTCTTGTTGTTTCCATATTGAACTCTTTCAATATCTCATATATGTATGTCTGGCACAACCATATTTGTGCCTTAATCTATCCATATAGATATTGATGCCAAATATTCCTGGTTTTCCCAAGTCTTTCATCGAAATCTTATTTTAATGAAGATCTTAACTTGTGTCAATACAAGATACATCATTTCCAATCAATAATATGTCCTCTACATAATGTATTAGAAATATGTCTCAGCGCTCCCACTTAATTTCTTGCAAATGCAAGCATCTTCATCATCTCCGATGAATTTAAACTCTTTTAACAGTTTCATCATGGTAAAGATTCCAACTCCGCTATGCTTACTTCAACTATTGAAGTTTACATGCCCTTTTAGCACCCTTTGATCTAACAAAACCCTTCGGACCATGTCATGTACATGTCCTAGGTTACCGTTCTATTAGAAGAACCTTGTTTTGTTTATTCAACTACCATATACCAAATTATATGTCGTGGTTGCTACATTAATCCGTCAAGACTGTATATCGCTATGAAGGATCAAATCTTGTCATAGTCAACTCCTTGAACATTGTCGTAAACTTCTTTCCGACATGTCGACTATTTCATAGATGTTAAACATCCATGTCTTATTTCTTTATGGATCCAAACACGACCAATATGCTTCACGCCTTTCCGGGGGGTCTTCCAAGTTCAGAAACTTGTTTTCTCGTGTATGGATACTATCACGGATTCTATGACTTCTAGTCATTTTATGGAGTCAGGGCCCATCATCGCTTCTTTGCATGTAGTCGGTTCATCATTGTCAAAACAATAACGACTTGCTTATCAAATCTTACTATTTGATTCTTACCGACCCACACGGTTCTATAGGAACTCTAATCTCCGAGATCACACCTTTTGTAATCACGAGAGCTATGAGCACTGTGGCCGCCACCGGGACACTTTCCGGCGCTGTGCTACTTAGCACATATAGCTAAGGTTCAACAACCTTATCAAAGTTCTATTGTCCTCCCACTTAACTTTTCACGAAAAGTTCCTTCTCAAGAAACTTGACGTTCCAAGCGACAAACTCTTTTGTCCTCGGTGTTATGGAGAAATTCCCAACAAATTCTTTGGGATAACCTACAAAGACGTGCTTATCCGACTTTGGTTGTAAACATTTTACTTATGCATAGCATACCAAAATTTAAGAAAAGACAATTCAGGTTTTATCCCAAACCATAACTCATATGGTGTCATTTCAACGGATCACGATGGTGCTCTTTTCAGTGTAAAAGCGGTAGTCTCTAAAGCTTCAATCTTTAAAACATAATGGCAGTTTTATAAATGACACCTTTGATCTTACCTTGTCAAACATGGTTTGATTTCATCTCTCGAATATGCCATACTCCTATGGTTTATCGGGAAACACAAATCATGGAACAATTCCTCAAGTCTTAGGTGTTTTTGCTAAACATGTAACTCAAATATCTTCCTTTATGATCGAATCATAAACTCTTTATTTTCTTGTTACAATGATTTTTCACTTCATCTTGAAAGTCTTTGAACAATTTTCAAATGTTTCATACTTCTTCCTTATTAAGTAAATATACAGATATATTCACTCAACTTCTTGAAGAAAGCATATGAAGCAAAAAGATCCATCACATATGGCTACACATAATGGACTTATGCACATCAGCATGCACAATTTCCAATAAGCTAGTCATC
The DNA here is from genome assembly GCA_916181665.1 of Avena sativa. Classification (NCBI taxonomy): domain Eukaryota; kingdom Viridiplantae; phylum Streptophyta; class Magnoliopsida; order Poales; family Poaceae; genus Avena; species Avena sativa. The sequence continues at coordinate 415,450,063 of OV702296.1, forward strand.
CGTTCCTCTTTGGCCTATGAATAGAGTTTCAATTATCTCGAGGAAAGTCTCACATGCGTCAATTGATCAAAATCAAAGACTCCAAAAATCCATCAACATGGAGTTTCTTCATGTTTTCTTTCAAATATAATTTAAACAGCGATGTCACTTCATAAGTGATCTTTCAATCATTTGTCTTGCGACATTTTAGCAATAGTGTTTATGGATGTGATTTCTCCAACTAGACTTGTAAAAGTTCATCCATCCTTTATGGAATACGGTAATTATTTGAACAGCCATTGTTCTCATGATACCGGAACAAAATAACAATTATTAAAACAAATCTTGAAGGCTAGGTTTGATGACAACGAAAAAACACAATAACACTTTATTTGTTTTCGATGAACATCATCACTCATTCTCTTGCTAGTTACTTAGGCCATTGTAGTTCATGAATTGTGTTGTCATGTATGACACTTCATACCAACCAATTCGATATCCAATACCGGTATCCAATACCTAAGAACCACATTGTTTAACAAGCAAGGAATATAGCCATAACATGTATATCTTCTATATACCTAAGTTGGACATCTCCAACCTTTTATTTTCTGCCAAATATTTTATAGATTCTGTTTCAGCAATTCCTTTTCTTTTAAAAGAATCTATCAACATCAATAGTGGTGTCATAGACATGACACATGGTACAAAGCGTATATAGTCAAATACTAATACCTTTGGACTTGCACTTTGAAGTGGATCACCATCATCAAATGTTTGGTGTTCTTTCAAAAATCCATTCTTTAGTAATCTATCAGTGTAGTAAACATTTTACTTACAGCTTCTATTCATCCTTATCATGACAGCTTTCATGATCAAGCTACTATAGCTTATAAGGAAGAATCACGAGTATAATATCAGTTCCCAAAACCTTTTTGGTAGATTCGGATGCCTAGCATCTCCATCCTTCACAAATTGTCATACAATATGAGAACATGTATTTTGCTAAATTATACTCTATCATAATGCAACCAAAAACATTATTTCAGATATCACAATATCTTTCACACATGATGGTTTCTGAAACAATTTCCAGCTCCAATATAATCTTGATATTAAAACAACTTTTGAATATCAATAATCATGGAGGCAAACATGATACTTTAGATACTAACATTGGAATTCTTACTCTTGATTTAATACTACTTATTAAACTTCATGGAGTAAATAGAGTTTGCTGAAAGTTTGCAATAGGACTTATAAACTTTAAATTGACATTCAAAACAATACGATACCAGTTTGTAAAGTAAATATCCAGAATTCTATAGTTCAATTATCTCAAATAAAAAACTAATCATAAGGTAGAAAACGAATGCCAATGACTACAACAAACTATGCAAATTCACTTTGATTTAACTTATGACAAATTTGGTTCGACTAATCCAAATTAGAAATGAACTCCCACTCAAAAACGACATCCCTCGTGCCTTTTTGGTGATTACATGAACCAAATCCACTACACCAAGTCCGATCATCACGTGAGTCGGTGTAGCTTCAAAGGCGAGCATCAATATGGTCATCACATCAACTATGTGACTCATGCTTAACCTTTCGGTCCGTGTTCCGAGGCCATGTCTGTACATGCTAGGCTCCAAGAACCTTAGTATTCACGTGTGTAAATCTATCTTACACCCGTTGCATGAAAGCGTAGAGTTGAGAACACCCGATCATCACGTGATGTCTCGAAACACGATCCATAGAACGGTGCATACTTAAGGAAGAACACATTTTATCTTGATATTTAAATGAGGGATCATCTTACAATGCTACAGAAAGCGCCAAACTAGCAGTATAAGATGCTAACATCTAATGTGTAAAGTGAGATGATATGGTCCATGCATTTGATCTATATCATTTGCATCGTGGTATGATCTCTATCATTCCTTTGTGTGTAAGGCCAAGGTCTATGGAACTTACACGTTGAATGTGTTGTAAGAGTATCTGTCATACATCTACTTACAACAATACCATATCAAGACACTAGCCCAGCAACGATCTAAACTAGACGCCTCTAATTTATCAATTGCAAATTTTACGTGGCTTAGGGCTTTCAGAGATAGAACCGTTCTTACCTACGAACATGAACCAAAACGAGGATAACCAAATTATTAGCAACGTTGTAAATCAGATATTGACTATAGTAGGAGAGACAGACACCCGCCAGCCACTTATGCAAAACAAGTTGTATGTCAGTCGTGGAACCGGTCTCATGTACGATGACATGTAAGGTTGGTCCGGGCCGCTTCATCCCACTATGCCACCAATATCCAAAGTACATAGAAGATGCAATAACATGATCATCATCACCCACATATAAACATATGTGTACTACCCGTGCAAAGCACCTACGGATAGATCAGGCTCTGATACCACTGTTGGGTCCGCAGCATAGAAAACAAAAATATTCCTATGATGAGAACTATACGCTAAGATTTATCTACTAGATACAGAGCAACGGGTGGACATACATCCATGGAGAACTTACCCTCGTAGACAACGAGCTTTGTTAACGAGTAGGAACTCGTGGTTGATGTAGTCGTACACTTGCCGATCTCAAGATCGTGATGAAGTCCAGCAGGTCCGGCTCCAGCACGTCCATCAGATCCAGCTCCAGCACCACCAAGTCCAGCACCGCAAAGCAGCGGTGCATCCGTGATCGCACACACGTCCGGTACCTCGACAACCTCCGTCCCTCTCTCCAGCAAAGCAGCGGAAGCAGCAACTCCTTTCCAGATAAAGCCACCGGGAACATGTATCTCGCTAATCCGAGACCATGGGGAAATAATACTAGAGGGGGAGAGAGATCCTTCACAAGGAGGTGTGAGTATGAAGGTGTGAGAGGGGGGCCTTTTATAGGAGGAGGGGAGGGTACCCCTCCCCATTGCCAGCGCCCCAAGAGGTGACCCCTCACCTTCTCATTCATGTGGTGGTAACTCCCTCCACATAAATTTGCCCCTTCACATTCTCTTTTAAAGTCCCCACTTTAAATGCATTGAATTTCTCCAAATTTAATGCTCTCTCATTTAATAAAACTCTTTTATTATTTTTTATTCAGAATTTTGTTAATTACTTTAATTAACAAACATTCACATAAAACCCTCTGCGATATTTCAATATTACATGCAGAACCAATTTCAGCAATTTCACCCAAAACAGTTTCAGTGTCTATTGAAATAATTCCAGTGCTTTCTTAAATCTTTATCTGAAACATATTGCTCCAAATGGTGTCGATATCCCTTAAGTGTGTCACCCTACGGTTCGCGAATAATGCAGACATGATCGAGACCCCTCTCAGATCAATAATCAGAAGCGGGACCTGGAGATCCATACTGACTCCTACACATTCAACGATGACTTCTGTGATCGTGAGAACCTTTAACGCTAGTAACTAAATCCCTTTGTCTCGCGATATATTACATGTCCGAGATTCGATCATCGGTATCTCCATACCTAGTTTGATCTCGTTACCGACATGCACTCTTTTCTTGTTTCCGTGATATAACATTCTAGTGATCACATCACTTGCTTGCAAGCTATTTCAATGTGATATCACCGAGAGGGCCCAGAGTATATCTATCTGTCATCGAGATGGACAAATCCCACTCTTGATCCATGAGCCTCAACATAACACCTTCGTAGCACTGAACCCACCTTTATAGTCACCCTGTTACGGTGTGATGTTTGATGTTATCAAGATACTCTTTCGGTGTTAGCAATTAACATGATCTCATGGTTTAAGGATAAAGATTACTTCGTATGATGTTATAGAAATATAAACATAATGACTTTGATCGTAATGCTATACTTCGGATGAATGTTCATCACATCATTCCACCAATGGTGTGACCTTGTTATTAACAACATCCAATGTCCATGATCAGGAAACCTTGATCATCTTGTTAATCAACAAGCTAGTCTATAAGAGAGGCATAAGTAGGAACCCTTTTTTTATTAAACACACATGTATTAATGTTTCCGATCAATACAATTATATCATGCAAAATAAACATTTATCATAAACATGGAATAAGATAATAACCACTTTATTATTGCCTCTCGGGCATATTCCCTTCAGAATCCTCCACCAAACAATGGCAACAATTATGATGGGAACGATGATGATGATGATGCGGATAATTGTGATGGAGGTAACAATGGTGGAGGAGGTAACAATGATGATGGTGGAGGCAGTGATGGTGGAGGAAGCGATGACGATGATGGAGGAGATGCAGCGGGCGCTTTTGTTGAAGGAAGTGATGAGGAGGACCCCGAAGAGGTGGAATTTGAGGACTCAAGCGAAGAGGACTCGGAAGAGGTGTACACACCACCACCATGGCATGCACCAAGATCGAAGCGTCAGCGCATGGACTCCAGAACCTATTGCAACCTATTCATCAAATAGCTAGAGATGGTCCTCCAAAACTAGTCTTCGTTAGGGATATTCATTAGTCTTAGGCATCGATCAATGTAAACTTCTGCACTATTAGCTTATTGTGTTTAGATTGCTCAGTGAGTACCTTGAAGTTCCAGGATTTTTTCGTGAGATTTATTAAATGATTTTTGAACAAGTTTGGGTAATTTTCGTGAGTTTACTGCTGCAGTTTTCTGCCGGACCAGTTTTACCACGCAATTTTTAATTCCTTACTGGTAACTCGGATTGCACTCATATTTTAGGATCTGGAGCGTAATTACCTTTAGCATCTGCAAAAAAATTGGCTAAAATTCCTGACGATCTTAAGGTGCCCAGAAAAATTCATGAACAGGACAGAACTGTTCTACCAGATTTTCTGGTTTTGCTTATTTTGCTGTTTTGCCTTGCCAAACGCTGTGGTCAGCATTTCTAAACTATTTTTGCAGCTATATACTATTAGTGAAAACCTGGAACAAGGTTTGTGTGTGTGTTTGATCATGTGGTGATTGCTTATGATTGTTGTGGCTTGAGCTTGTTACATGGGTAGAGGCCTATCGCTTATCTGTAGTTTTTCTCTTTAATCTTACCTGTGCTGAACCGCAGATGTCACGCCGCCGATCGGATGAGATGGCTCAGCTCATGGCTGCTCAAGCACAGCTGACCCAAGTGATGACGCAATTCATGGCAACTCATAACAACAACAACAACAACAACAACAACAACAACAACAACAACAACGGGAACAATCCGCCGCAGGGGGATGCTCTCACTAGGTTCTTGAGGCTGAGGCCAGCTAAGTTCTCCTCTGCACCTGATCCCATGATTGCTCTCGACTGGCTTCATTCTGTGAACAAGGACCTGGTAACCGTTGGCTGCACTGATGCTGAGAAGGTGAGGTTTGCTGCTCACTTGCTGGAGGGATCAGCTGCCTCATGGTGGGATGCTTTCCAGATTACTCACCCGCTGGAGACAGTTACCTGGGATATGTTTGAGCAAGCATTCAGGACAAACCACGTATCTGCCAAGACCATGAGCCCGAAGAGGAAGGAGTTCCGCAACCTGCGCCAGACCAACCGCACTGTGGCGGATTACATAGAGGAATTCAACAATCTCTCTCGCTATGCCCCTGAGGATGTGGACACTGATGCCAAGAGGAGGGAGAGGTTCCTGGATGGTCTTAGTGATCAGCTCTCACTTCAGCTATCTGTGGTTTATTGTCCGACATTTCAGGAGCTGATGGACAAGGATAGAATTCTGGAAGGGAAACATCAGCAGGTGGAAAGGCGTAAGAGGAAGAGCAGCCATCACTCCTCAGGATCACACCACCATGCTCGCACCTCCTATGATGGACACTCTGGATACTCTAAGCATGGCGGAGATGACCGTAACCACCGTGGAAGTAGTGGACATATCCACGAGGTTCACAGGAGTGACAATCGCCACCGTGGAGGAAATGGTCACCACCATAATGGCCACCACCACAATGGCCACAAGAGCTATAGCAGCAACTCTGGAAGGAACAATGGACACAGCCGCTCTGGCAGGAGGGATCTCAGTGAAGTGGAATGCTTCAAGTGCAAGAAGATGGGGCACTATGCTGATAACTGCCCAGAGAAGAGGATTGAAGCAGGAAGAAAGCCCTACGCAAACCAGAAGGAAACGGTCAACCATGTGAATGTCGAGGAGATTCAGAATGAACCAGAGCTAGTGGTTGGTAAGTTTCCAATCAATACCCACATCGCATTTGTTCTTTTCGATACTGGTGCATCGCATACATTCATATCAAGGGCATTTGTGGATAAGTATAAGCTACCTACCGAGGCTCTTTAATGGATCTATTAGAGTAAGCTCCCCTGGGGGAGAGATGATAGCTAGTGCTGCTTGTCGTGGATTGACACTAGAAATTTGTGCTTATGTATTTCCTGCACACCCGGTTATACTAGAATCCCAGGGTCTAGATGTCATATTGGGCATGGATTGGATGTCGGAACATCAGGGTCAGATAGATTGTGCTCAATGAGAAATATCACTCACCACACCAAAGGGAGTAAGGATCAGATATAAGTCGCCTTTCAGGACTGGAGTGGCCAAGTTGAATTCTCTTAAGGGGGTTAGCCTAGAGGATGTGGCCGTAGTAAAGGAGTACCCCGATGTGTTTCCGGATGAGCTGCCAGGGATGCCACCTGACAGGGACATGGAGTTTCTTATTGACTTGATGCCGGGAACAGGACCGATAGCCAAGAGGCCGTATAAGATGGATGTTGAGGAACTGAAGGAGTTAAAGAAGCAACTTAGGGAGCAATTGGACAAGGGATTTATTCAGCCCAGTTCATCATCTTGGGGCGCGCCTGTTCTATTCGTGGAGAAGAAGGACAGTAGTAAGAGATTGGTGGTTGACTATCGCTCACTTAATGAAGTGACTATCAAGAATAAATACCCATTGCCCAATATAAATGACATGTTCGATCAGTTGGAAGGAGCAAAGGTGTTTTCCAAGATTGACTTAAGGTCAGGATATTTCCAATTGAAGATCCAAGAGGAAGACGTACCCAAGACCGCCTTCACCACTAGGTATGGGTTATATGAGTATACAGTTATGTCTTTTGGACTAACAAATGCCCCGGCATATTCTATGACCATGATGAACAAGGTATTCATGGAGTACTTGGATAAGTTCGTGGTGGTATTTATTGATGACATATTGATATACTCCAAGGATGATGCTGAACATGAGAAACACCTGCGACTAATTATGGAAAAGCTGAGGGAGCATAAATTATATGCCAAGTTTAGCAAGTGTGAATTCTGGTTGAACATTGTTGGTTTTCTTGGACACATGGTGTCAGGTGAAGGAGTCGCAGTCGATCCAAGCAAGGTGGTGTCAGTTACAGAATGGGAGTCACCCAAGAATGTGGGAGATATTAGGAGCTTCTTGGGACTTGCTGGATATTACAGGAGGTTTATAGAGAACTTCTCCAAGATTGCAAAGCCAATGACTGAACTACTGAAGAAGGAGAAGAAGTTTGAATGGACCAAGGAGTGCGAAGCTAGTTTCCAGGAACTGAAGCAGCTCCTAGTGACCGCACCTATCCTGTGTTTGCCAGATATTCAGAAGGATTTCCAAGTGTATTGTGATGCCTCTCGTCAAGGACTGGGTAGTGTACTGATGCAGGATGGTAGAGTGGTATCCTATGCCTCGAGCCAACTCAAACATCACGAGAGAAATTACCCCACGCATGACTTGGAACTAGCGTCTGTTGTGCACGCGCTCAAGGTATGGAGGCACTACCTGATGGGTAAGCATTGTGATGTGTTTACGGATCACAAGAGTCTGAAATACATATTCACTCAGAAGGAGCTGAATATGAGACAGAGGAGATGGCTGGAGCTCATAAAGGACTATGACATGAGTTTGCAATATCACCCAGGGAAGGCCAATGTTGTAGCGGATGCGCTGAGTCGCAAGGTTTATGCTAATGGCCTGATAGTGGGGGAGTTACCCAAGGATTTGTGTGAACAACTCAAGGATCTCAGGTTGGAAGTAGTATCCGAGGGATACTTGGCAACAATGGAAGTTAAGCCAACGCTTCTGGACGAGATTAGAGAAGCTCAAAAGAAGGATAGTGACCTGGAGGAGATAAGAGGAAACATACCCAAGGACAAGGCTGAAGGTTTTCGCGAGGATGATCAAGGGACGCTATGGTACAAGGATCGCTTGTGTGTGCCCAACGATCCAGAGATGAGGAAGTTGATATTTCAGGAAGCTCATAATTCGCCATACTCTATACATCCAGGTAACACGAAAATGTACATGGATTTGAAGGAAAGGTTTTTGTGGGTTAACATGAAGCGGGAGATTGCGAAATATATTGCTCTATGTGACGTCTGTAGTAGAGTGAAGGCCGAGCACCAGAAGCCAACAGGGTTACTACAGCCATTACCGGTACCTGAATGGAAGTGGGATAGAGTTGGAATGGACTTCATCACAGGATTACCCAGGACCAAGTCAGGATATGATTCTATTTGGGTAGTGGTAGATCATTTGACCAAGGTAGCTCACTTTATACCCGTGAAGACCACTTATACCAGTGCTAAGTTAGCCAAGATCTACATGAACAGAATTGTGTGCCTGCATGGAGTTCCTAAGAGCATTGTGTCAGATAGAGGCACCCAATTTACTTCTCACTTTTGGCGCCAGCTCCATGAGTCGTTGGGAACGAGGTTGGAGTTTAGCACAGCTTTCCACCCCCAGACGGATGGTCAGACCGAGAGGGTTAATCAAATCTTGGAGGATATGTTGAGAGCCTATGCCTTGGCTCATGGCGCTAGTTGGGATGAAAATTTACCTTATGCTGAGTTCTCCTACAACAACAGCTACCAATCCAGCATCAAGACATCACCCTTTGATGTACTATATGGTAAGAGGTGCAGAACACCATTGTTATGGGATGGTGTAGGTGAACGTCAACTGTTTGGACCGGATTTGATCAAGGATGATGAAGAGAAGGTTAGTTTGGTCCGGGACAGGTTGAAGGTAGCATAATCGAGACAGAAGAGTTATGCTGATTCTAAGCGCAAGGAAGTGGCGTATGATATTGGAGATCGAGCATATCTCAGAGTTTCGCCACTACGTGGAATTAAGCGATTTGGAATTAAGGGCAAGCTGGCACCTCGGTTTATAGGGCCCTACAAGATCCTGGCATGCAAAGGAGAGGTTGCGTACCAGCTGGAGATGCCAGAGGTTCTATCCGCTGTCCACGACGTGTTCCATGTGTCTCAACTGAAGAAATGTCACCCGGAGATGGTGGATACACCATTGAGGGATACCGTTCCATTAGATGAGGTTCAGCTAGAGAGCGACCTGACCTATGAGGAGAAACCGGTCAAGATCTTGGAAACAGCGGAGAGGTTTACACGCAGCAAGACGATCAAGTTTTGCAAGATGCAATGGAGCCACCACACCAAGGAGGAAGCCACCTGGGAGCGAGAGGATGACCTCCCACACCTATTTACTAGCCACGGCGAATCTCGAGGACGAGATTCATCTTAAGGGGGTTAGTCTTGTCACATCCCAAATTTTAGATTTGGTACTGCATACTTGCATGGCATTGCATCATGTTCATCTTTGAAAAAAATCAGTTTTGAAAGCTTTTTGCCAAAACCCCTTTTCTTTGCTAGTTCCTCTTAATTGCAAGCCTATTAGGGTTTTTACCTAGCATCTGATTGTTTGACACTATATAGTCATTCCAGATGTTTAGTTGTATAGAGTTTTCAATTACGAACCCGTAGAAACTTGTTTCGCTCGATTCGGAGCTGTAGATCAAAAGTTATGATAGTATTAGTCTGGACTGAATTTTCAGATTCAGGTATTTCAGAAAAACAGACAGTTCAGAGTTAACAGCAGTGCAGAAAATAATAAAGAGAAAAGGAAAAAAAATCCGGCAGCCCAGCCAGGCAGCCGCCCGAGGCCCACCCGGGGCCCAGCTCGCGCCAGCAGCCGCGGCCGAGCCAGCCGGCCCACCAGCGGCCCTCCTCTTCTCCCTTTTTCTTTCCCGTTTCTTTTTCTTCTGTTTTTTCCCCTGGCCGCGGGCCCCACCAGCCAGCCGCACGAGCTCTCCGTGCTCGACCAGGACGTTGTCGTCGCCGAGTTCGTGGCAGGGACGAATGGCTCGTCCGAGTTCCTCGGAGATTCAGTGCCGATTTTTGCTCGCCCTTTTGCCCCTTTAAAGCTCTCATCGGAGCCGACTTTTCCCCCCTCCTAGACCTATCTATCGCGCCACCACCTCACGCCGATTGCTCGCCGGAGTTACCGGAGCCACCGCCGCCATTGACGCCGGTAAGGAGCTCTCGGCCGACCTCCGCGCCCCTTCCTGCCGCAGGAGCACCGCAGCGCCCCACCCATCCTTTTCTGACCCTTTTCGTTCGCCCTACCGCACGTAGGACCGCCCGCGAGCTCGCCGGAGTTCGTCGCCCGTCGCCGCTGCTCCAGCCGGGAATCGCCGCTGCCCGAGGTCACCGACGACCGCCTCGACCCTGCCCCTGCACCTGCCGCTGCTTGCCGCATCCCGTGCACCGCTCCGCCGCCGCCGAACCCCGCCGGAACGCCGCCGACCGCCATCGCCGCCAGCTCAGGTGAGCATGCCGCCGTGTGTTTCCCAGCCACCGGATCCCGAGCCAACGGCTCAGATCGGCCGCTGACTAGACGGCCAGCCGCTGACTCAGCGCCGCGTCAGCCAGGCCCACGCGTCAGCGGGGAATATTCCCGGAATATTCCCCCGGATTTTTCAGATTTTGGTAAAAATTCCAGGAAATTGTTTTAACTTCTAAAATTTATAGAAAAAGATCTACTTGGCCAAAAATTGCAAATAAGGTATCGTTGGATTCATAAAATTGTGTAGAATTTTATTCTACAATAATATCCCAGGTTTACTGTATGTATTTTCCTGAGATTATAGAAAGGCTTAAAGTAATATTTAATTCACAAAAAAAGTTCTGTAAACCTTTTTGGCGTAATTCCTTTTGGTCTAGGCTCTAATTGGAGTTATCTATCCAGTAGTATTTTTGTCAAACTTGTACTGCACTGTTTACATCTTTGGTGCAATGTTTTCGCTAAAGATCTTTTAACTAGACCTCTTTTATGCATAAATTGTTTTCTTTGCATTAAATGTTTTCTCATGCATCATCTAGTAGTAGAATTGATCAGAGAACTTGAGCAAGTTACTGAAGCTTTTTTTAAGTACCATGCATGCATTGTGTTGCATATGTTGATCTCTATGTGTGGTTTGTTTATTGTTTGAATTGCTTTCGTGTAGATTGTGAGGATTGTAACCCGTGTGACTGTCCGGACTGTGCTTTTGACTCTGACAACTACCAAGGCAAGTGGAGCTTCATAAATGTCCTATTTACTTTCTATATGCATTGTAGCTTGTTTTGTTTTACAAGTATTATCTATTGCTATGCTATCCTATTATGCCGTAGTCTACCTTGTTAGGTGAGCCGTCGTGAGTAGCTGTGCTTAGCTATGCTTATGTAGATGAGGGTGGGATACAACATGGCAAAGCTTGTTTTGAAAGAACATGTTTGGAAAGTGAAAACAACTTAATTTAATAAACTATCTGGGTGGATTGGTAATTGCTTGGTTCGTGAATGCCGGGCCCATGTCTATGGTTTACCCGAGTAGTTCACTTATGGATGGCCACCCAGGTTTCTGAGAAATGATTAGTGTATTGATTTGGTAGCTTCCGTGTGCAACCATATGCCAGTGAGTTATGGGTGGCTGGATGGACTTAGTAGGTCGTGGCGATCCGAGCTCTTCGTATCCAGAGATGTAGTGATTGTGATAGGTTGGTACGGTGCGTGGATGGGCTTGGGGAGCTACTTCCCGAATTGTCTCTTCTTGGGCTTCTCCCTATCATGACTCAATATGCGTGTCGTGGTACGAGCGGGTCGACCAAGTCATGTGGGTAAAGTGTGCAACCCCTGCAGGGTGTAAAACTAAGTGCTTAGCCGTGTCCCCGGTAATGGACGTTTGAGTTACTGAATTGTGGGTGCTATGACATGTTTTCCTTCATTCTAACTTGTAATTGCTAAAACTTGTGGTTGAAACTTAATTGGGTTGTTTGTTGAAGATTAAATGTTTTACAAAGGATTTACAAAGGTTAGGATAAAGTATTTTGCTGCTGCAACTAAGCCTGACCCCCACAAGCCAGATATGCATATAGCTATTAGCATTGTTGTTTCTCTCATTGTTCCATTTGCCAGTGCATTTCAAGTGCTGACCCTTTAGGGCTGTTACGTTTCATGTTGCAGGTTACTCTTCCGGTTACTCTAAGTAGTAGTGTTGGTTGCGACCCTCCACTTAACATTTTGTTCGCCTGTGGCGTCTAATGGAGACTGGAGCTACTTTATTTATGTTATCTATGTGCTACTTGCTTTTATGCGAGCGTTATGCTCTGCAAACTTTGTAATAAATGCAATATTCTGGATCATACCGCTGTAATAATGATACACTGTTAATTCTTTGATGTCTATCGATACTATGTATGCCAATGAACCGATCTAGAGATTGACGTGATACATAGAGATACAATCCTTGCGGGTTGTACCGTTTCAACGATAGTGTGAGCATCATAACTAGTAGGAGAAAATTGCACAAACCAACACCTATTGCTACTTCACTTGCACAGAACACCAACTGTACGTGTTTTTTGCAGAAACCACTAACTATACGTGTAATTCATTGCACAGATGTAAAAATCTGGTATTAGGTTGCTTAACAACAAATCTGAGGGCTAGACCTCATATGTCAGTGCTGACACGACATGCACGTGTTATTGGGTAATTTTTCTTCAAATAACTTTAAAAGAAATATGTAATTTTTTAATAATTTAAACGATATAACTAACAAATCCGAGAAAGTTTGATTTTTTTAGATTATCCGTTAAAAACATTTATCATATTTCGGCCAAAACTGAAAATATTTTAGTAAGTGAAACAATATTACGTTGGTAATCTCTGAAAGTTTTACGTTAAAAAAATAGCCGATGAGACGTGAACACCACATCACCCTTGCCTTGTGGGGCTCTATCATCAAATTTATATTTAACCAACTTTATCCTAGATTAAGACCTTTGTGCAACAATTACATGTATAGCTCGTGGTTTGTACAAAAAATACGTATTGTTGGTATTTCGTGCAACTAGAGCAGTAATAGATGGTGGTTTGTGCAATTTCCTCTAACTAGTAGTATCATGCCATGTTGATAATTTTTTTGATATGACACAACAATTAATGAAGAAAGAGATGGTTAGAATATCATAGTAATACCATATCATAGCACGTAAAGGTAAAATCTCAATGCAAATAAATCATGTACACAGTTTTACATTAAAATTCTATAAATAATTAAATATAGTATTACTATGATACTGCCATATGATACCATGCACTATAAAATAGTATCATAATAAGCTCGCTCGATCGGTTCGCCAGGTCGGCCTTCTCCCTATAGCAACCGGCCTGAGACTTATGCTAGTCATAGTGCAAAATAACTTATAAATATGCATATGTTACTACTCTAGATTAGTACCTCTATAATGGGAAATAACTTTTGTGTGATCACATTAATTATGTTGTACACTCATTTTATTTTTATATGTGTAATGTTACAGTAACATAGCTAGTTACTTCCTCAGTTTTGGTTTACAAGTCCAGCGCATATATCTAGGTTATCAATTTAACCTATATAATTTAAATTATATAATATCATTGGTAAATACAAAGTCTAAAATTTCCGGTTTATATATTACTAAGTTGCTCAATTTATTGATATAAAAATACGCGCAAGATTTGTAAACTAAAAGAAAAGATTACTCTCTTTATTAACCCATTGTCACGTAATAGAAGTACGAAGTACTGAGTTGGACTCTTGGTTAGCGGTGAAGTTACACCCGCTATGTCCAGAGCGAGCGTACGTAGGGCTATGAGCAGTAGCTGCGGCGTGAGGCTGAGCTGTGACATGGCTGTCGCGCTTCCAACCGGGCACTGTGACAGCCAGGTAGGGCCCTTCTGCAGATGAGGACGAGTCGGCCGGGGGCCACGTCGACGAAGGAGGCACAGGCAAGCCGCGCCCAGTCGGCCGAGTCGACCGGGGGCCACGTCGACGTTGCATCTTGCATGGGAGGCCTATGTGGCGCTTCCTCCTTCCAAGGGGCGGTTTAGCCTCTTCGTCATCGACCCGCGACCCCTGGACCGCGCGCGCAGTGGCGTCAGCACTCGCGTCGGCCGCGCGCGGCGCTGCTCAGATCACTTCGCGAATCGCACCCTCAGGTCGCGAGAAATTCCGTAGCGAAGGCCCGTTCCGGTTTTTTCCGTCTTCTATTTTGTCTTACTGTCTTTACTAATCTCCTTCTGTCTCCAGCAGCCAGCGGGCCCGCCATTCAGGCTCATGTCGGCCACTTTGGCTGGTACCGTATCATCACTGTATCTGTCCGCCGCTAACGATATTTTTTTCTTGCACCTCGCCTGCGCGTGATCATTGCGTTCCTGTATTTTAGGACGGGTCCAGTCCATCGCATGCCGCATGCCGCATGCGGGTATTATAATTAGCAATCAGCCGGATCATATATGGACCAAACAGCTTGCTGCATCGTAAAATAGAAATACTGTTCCAAAATAACTCAAATTCTAGCTTTGTTCTACTAAATCAAACTTCTTTAAGTTTGATCGGATTTAACCAAAATGCTTGATTTGTTTTATGTTGTCTTCCGTTCTTACCAATTTTGTTCTACCTTTTACTATCCAGTGGTAACTCAAATTCTAGCTTCGTTCAGATGTTTGATTTTAGCCTTGATATTGAACATTCGGGTGCATTCAGGACCGAATACCACGATTCCATCTGTTCGGCGGGTCAACGTATTGAAGCCGGGTATTCTAGCTCGATATCGAGGCGCAGTCCCGAGCGGCAAAAAGAAGGAGAGCTGATGTCGAGAGGTTAGCCTATAGATTGCTGTGTATTCGGTCCGCACCGCTTCGACGACTAAACCGAGCGGAAAAATATCTCATCTCTCCCTGCTCGACAGCCTCGCATGCGGGCGACCCAAGTGGCGGCGGCATCATAGGTAGTTCGGCCTCCCGCCATCTCCTTCTCCGGCTGGGCATGGCTCTGTTGGCCTCCCGCCCCACATTCCTTCTTCCCCGTGCTCTCTCTTTCTCCGGTTGTCTCTCCCTCCTCTCTCATCTCTCTCTTTTCTTTCAGCAGGTACGTAACTGATTAGACGGAGCTCCGGCGTCCCGTGCACCAGCACCCCAAGCTTTGCCTTTTTGGTCTAAGATGAGTTGCAGCGCCGGAAGAAGCTCTGCCGTCGCCCAGGCACGACAGCAGCTTGGTCGCGCATGCACAACCCTGGTCATGCGAAGTTCACTCTAGCCTGCCTGAGCCTTGCTAGTACGGATGCAGGTTCTGGTCAAACATAGAAAAAATAAGTGCTGCACTTTAACCCCAGCGATCAATTGTACTTTAACCCTTTTTATCTCTCTTCAAGTGCGTGTGTGAATTGTACTTTAAGCCCAGCGATCAATTCATGATGTGGGTGTAGCTGAGCTAGTGTACATGAGAACAACAAAATTGGGTTGAGTCGATGTCTTCGGGCCCTGCGACCTGCCTCTCGCCATGAAGCCTGTGAGGCCTAGCCGTTTTCTTCGGCTCTGACTTCCTCTCCGGGGACATGGACCAGGCTCTTCGTAGCGCCCGCTGTTGTCGTTGTGCTAGTGTCGTTTGGCGGTGCCCTAGACCTAGTCGAGTTAGGTGTTGCGGCTTTGTGTGGTTTGTGCCGGTTTTTCTTTAAAACTATACCGTTTGGGGTCTTTTTTGGTTCGGTTCTCCTTTTAACCGGACCCATGTGTATATACGTTTGTATCGGGTTTTGGCCGGTTTCCCTTCCAAACCGGCCAATTCTCTTCTTCTAATAGAAAAGGCAGTGCTCCTGCTGGTTGCTCCAAAAAAATCTGTATGAAGCTTTTACAATATCATATCCTCATTTTCTATGTGATTAGATAGCACGATATCCAACTTTTTATAATGACCAAAGTCCCTAGAACTGCGATTCATCACTTTAACCATCCAAACACAATTGGCATTCAACATCAATATTTAGTACGAATTCTGAATATCTAACACATCCAGACAGAAATATTGTCATTCCACCTCAATATCAATATCTTGGATATTGGACATTCAATCTAATACAATGCCTAGCCTCTCAAAGCAAACATCCAAACGAAGCAAATCAGCATAGAGATTAGAACATACCCATTCGTTATAAAGGTAACCCTAGTCTTTTATTTTAATGATAGAGAAGAAATAAATCCTCATATTTGACCAACATCCTCGCACGAATCTGAAAGAGTTCTTCCCCAAAGGATTCTTCTCTGTATCTTCGATTCTCCACAGGTCCAACAGAGTTATCGGCCGATTCCTTGAACTTTCAAAGTGCTATCTTTACTCACAGGAGGTAAACTGTCCACTTCTCGACGTCATTGAGGACCTGTCGAGTTAGGTTGTGTGCCACTATCGCCAGTGGTAGAGCTAGCCCAGGAAGTATGGGGCTCAAAACGTGAACTATGAATGTTTAGGAGGGGGATTGCAGTATTTTCTTTCATCAAAGTCCACAAAAAAATTCTTCAATAATTCTACAAAGTCTAGGTGGGAGGGGGCAATACCCCCCCCCCCCCCCCCGAGTTGTACATAGCTGCCGGATTTTTGCCATGAAACGCGCATCCTCTTTGTCTTTTTATCGAGGTAGATTTTTATGGCTTGAAGTTCATGCTTTTCCAATGGATATGTCTCCTCAAATAAAATTGGTCCAAGTCTAATCAGAAGCTTGTAATGGTAGGAGAAATGGTATGTACATGAGTTGGCCGGGGGACGATGTTTGATGTTGGAAAAAAGATGGAACCCCTGGAACAATGACTGTATTAATTATTTTTTTATGTTACAATATTGCAAGATTTTTGTACAGAATATAGAAAACTATGGAAAGAAATGAAGTTCAAATGAAAATGTTATCCCAAGATGAGAATAGTCCATATTTCTTTCTTACAACTATATTTTTCAGCCATGTCAAATCCTCTTTAAAGATAGTTATGCATTCATAGAGATTAGGTTTTACTCCTTGGATGATCATTGTATTCCTGGTCTTCCAAACAACCAAGTACCCAAGATGATTAGTTCCATACATGATGGTTTGTTAATTTTCATCTTCAACGAAGAAATGCAGTCCAAATTGCCAAGATCAACAGGCACACCAAAGGATGGGCATAAATATTTCGGGCAAGCTTGGGAAAAGGGCCAATGCAATAAAAGATGATCTCTTGTTTCCATTATATACCCACCACACATAGAACACATGACTGAATTGTCGATCCATGTAGATTCTGATCATGGCCTTTCCTTGCCATAACTGAATTGTCGATCCATTCTGTATGTGACATATAGCAAGATACTTGTACGCTGGAAATAATCTGAGTCATTCTCTCCGCCAAAAAGAACATTCAGCCTACTTTGCATTTGTGTAATAGATTTTACAAACCATTTAAATAATGGTAATTCTGTTTGGTTAAAAGGAAACCCAATTTTTTTTATAAGAAGGCAATCTTTTTATTTTGTAGATCTTTTATTTTTAAGCCACGTTTATCCTTTTGTCTGCACACCAAGTGTCAAGTAGCAAACAATATCTTCTCTATTTATCTACTTGATGGGTGATGTCTCCATAGATTTTCGGAGTGCTCATGAAAAATGTAGAGTGTGAGGATAAAACTTAGTTGACTAGTTCAAATTTTCATGCAGAAGTTAAGAAATCAGAACAAGTCTTAAATTCTGGTTATGAGGAGCAAAAAATGGTGCATTGTAGGCATAATAAACCTAGATTGTTCAATTCTAGAGAGTCACGACTTCGTTTGCATTCCTCGACATGGTCGATGGAAGGTATCAGAGTCCACATCTAGAGAAACCTACAGGTGTTTTCCTATGTCGACGATGTATATGGGAAATGTGTGTGATGTTAGCGACGGTTTCCGTGTGAGGCATGCCTCTACTAGTACACCTTTAGATCTGCGTAAATAGTTCCACACTTACACCTTCTTCCTTGCCTTTTGAGACGCCGATGAATGTCGAAGATGGCGAGCAATGCACATAGTAACCGGAGAGTGTCTTTGCTCCTGAGCACCAACGCTCTCTTTGTCAAAAATAATAATAATTAAAACCATATTTTACAGGTTTCAAAAATATCTTGAAAATAATTACGGTTATAATTCATGATGTATCCCACAAGCATGCAAAACCGTGACTTGAATTTCTTTGTATTTTGGCCTACACATACTTGCACAGATCTACACTCTTGTCATTTTTGTACAACTCAAAATACAAAATATTTGAAATTGATATTTTACATGTTTGTCGAATAAATCATGGGCTACATCCAATTTTTTTAATATTTTTTAAAACTCATAAATATGATTTTGAATTTTTTAAAAATAGCAACAGCACCGGAGCCCGAGAGCCAAATATCTCCACCCCATATTAAGCAACTTATTTGTTAATTTATAGGTATTTGATGAATAAAAAGGCCATCTTATTTGATATTTTGCAGTTGTTTTCTACAGATGTATGGTTGAGCTGTGTCTCTTGCCCCTTCCAACTAGGCCACGTGTGCTGTAAGCCTCACTGTGCAATATGAACGGAACACGTGTACCCTCTTAGAAAAATATCGTGTAAGCAAACCCAAAGAAGCTTCCAACAAATATGCTAGGCTAGCGAACGCATGAAGTCCCCGAGAATACCATTTCTCTCGGGGGCAACGTTTGAAAACGTGCAACGAGCAATCGGCGCTCCGGAGGGGCGGCTCTCCATCCGTTCCCCGCCAACTTCTATATAAGCGTACCAACGCCAGCAGCGATCCGCCTCCTCCGAGACTCACCACACGCACACACGCAGCCAGCGACGCACCCCCACCAGAACATCTCGCCCTCTTCCCAGATATTTCCCCTGCGCTTTTCTTCTCCCTCGCTCCCTCCCTCTACCTCTCCTTCGCGATCCAGTTAATCAGCATCAGCCAACACACGACATGCCCGAGGCACCACGGCCCGACGGCGGCGCCGCCGCCACCCTCGTGCCCGCCGACGTCGACGTCGTCACCACTGGCAGCCGCCGCAAGATCCCGGCGCATTCCTCTGTTCTCGTAAGCCGAACCTCCTTCTCCGGCTTATCTTCTGATTTCTTGGCGCATTTACTTGTCGCCAAACGCTTCTGACTGATTTGCCGCTCGACCATGACTCGGTCAATGGACGCTTGTTCCTTCAAGTTCCAACAGTTTCTGAAGGGGATTTTTTTTTCTTTTTTTGCATCGACCAGGCGTCGGCGTCGCCGGTGCTGGAGAGCGTCCTGCAGCGCCGCCTGCAGCGGGTGAAGGAGAGCGGCAAGCCCGGCAGAGTCGTCGTCCGCATCCGCGGCGTCACCGACGACGTCGCGGCGGCCTTCGTCCGCCTCCTCTACGCCGGCAGGTACCGTGCTGTGCTCTCTGTCGCCTCCCTGGAATCGCTGCTAATTATTTTTTGACACATGCGTTTCTTGCAACCTTGGGTGAGCGAAAGTCCGGACAATGATTAGCACGCTGTATTTGAGTATTAACACACGAGGTGGAAAAAGGACAGCTCGTTAGTAGCACTATTAGCACACACGAGGTTAGAAGAAAAAAAAAGCATAGAAACACGAGGTGAAAAAAGAACAGCTCATTAGTAGCACTATTAAGACACGAGGTAAAAACGGAAACATTGCATGTGTAGTACTACCCCACCCTGGTCGACAGGCTGGACGTTCTGGCAGGCCCGCCTAATTAGCGTTTCTGCTCTGTTTCCTTGCATTCAGAACTGATTGCTAGCTAATGTTTGCACCGACAAAATTTGAACTTCTGATCGATTCTCCCTCCCCAACACGTAGTACGAAGTAGTAACAATTTAGCTCTAGATCGATTCCTTGTACTCCATGTTAAAGACCAAGTTTAACAAATGTGTAGTACTACCATGTTTAAATAGTAGGTAGCCAATCTCTCCGATGCGAGTCCCATTCCCCAACCACAAAATCGTGCGATCGTACCTCCACGAAGATTAGCTAATAAGCTGACAAAACTGCAGAGCAGATATTTTATTTCCGAACTTTCATTTCTGACCGATCAGCGGTCATCGCATCGCCTGACTACGTAGATCCAGTGAACCTCCGAATGGATCCCGCCATGGTTGATTGGGATGCATCATCGCTGTCTCGTCGCCTTCCGCGGCGCCCCCCAAGTCGGCCAACTTGCCAGTTTTGTCTCATCATTTGCGAGACGATAGGCGAGAAGACGGCACGGCCGAGGGACGACGTGTGCAGATAACGTTAACCGTTGCCGCCTCAGCCCCGAGCCATACAAAACCCAGGCGATTTTCCTGGGAGCCGTCGAGTCGAGCACCGAAAAAGTTTCTCGAATTTTCTCAGGTCTGTTCCCTCGTCCAGGCAGCAGCCACCCACGCACGGATGGATGGCCGAGAGAAAGGAGAAAAAGTAGTAAAACGAAAACGCGATAGTATTTCTTTTTCCCGTCAGTTTTGTTTGGTCTGGTTGGTGGCGACGGTATCGCCTGGCCGGTTGGAGCCTCCCTCCCCGCAGCTCGGAGGCGGCCCCGGCCACATCATGTTGCTGTCGCAGACACAGCTAAACGATCGCGGCGGGCGTCATCATCGCTACTACTACTTGCCACCAAATGGAAAAAAAGAGAATACTCACCCCTGTTTCCTCGACCGCCCAAATGGCCGCACCGTCCAATAATACAATTCACAACGCGCTGTCCGCAACTATTCTATTATTACACTAGTATACTACACATGTTTATATCTGCGTGTGTTCCCGTGATTGGGAAACAATATCTAATTTTCGTGGTGGGAAATCCTCCAAATGGTGGTACGTGCAGGCGTGGCGACGGCGAGGCAGTTGTGGACGAGGACGTGGAGCGGTACGCGGAGCAGCTGCTGGTGCTGGCGCACGCGTACGGCGTGCCGTGGCTGAAGCGGTGGTGCCAGGAGGCCATCGGCTCCAGGCTCACCCCGGGCACCGTCGTCGACGCGCTGCAGCTGGCCGACCTCTGCGACGCGCCGCAGCTGCACCTGCGATGCATGAGGCTGCTCGCCAAGGAGTTCCGCGCCGTCGAGCGCACCGAGGCGTGGCGGTTCCTCCGCGAGAATGACCCCTGGCAGGAGCTCGACGTCCTCAGCAGCCTCCAGGACGCCGACTTGGTAAGCATCGCATATCGCTGCTGCTGCTGAAATATCGCAACGAGACGAAACGAGAATTTTTCATCAACTGTTTGTTTGCTGCGCCTGATATTCCTGTAAAGTTCTTCTACCGGTCGTGTGGCTCCGTCGGTGTGGGACATGCATGTCGCTCGGCACTTGAGGTGTCGTTGTTTGTGAGCGGTGGCGTGTGTGATGATGCGAAAGCGCAGCAATAGATCGTGGTCTGCCAAGATGATGTCTCGGTGCGCGGTGCACTCGGGGACATGGCGAGCATGCCGGCCTCGTCTTCCATGCTTTGGGTCCGGGAGATGCTGGGCATGTCCGGCAGTCCTGGCCGGCATGTCCCGTCGTTCGTTCGTGCGCATTGAGGACTGACGCCAATGTCTCATCTGCTTGCCTTTCTGTGGCCGGTGGATGAGGTCTCATCATGCCGCACACGTCGTTACTTTTGGGTCGGTCGGTCCGCCTCCACGCGCACCAAGTGCGAACGGAGTGGTCGGTGAATGTTCACATCTCCGAAATGGTCATGCCAACCGCTTTCCATTCAGGTGGAAAGAAACCCAGTGGTCATGGCCATTGCTTATGACCGCACACGCCCACCGAACTTTTGATTTGACAGAAGTTTGCGAAAACCGAACACGTTTCTTGGTTACGTCGCTCGGATGATGAACTGACAGAAAGTTACTTGAATGGCGTGCAGCGGCGACGCAGGTGGCGAAAGAAGAGCGCGGAGCAGCGGGTGTACATGGAGCTGAGCGACGCCATGGACACCCTGCACCACATCTGCAAGGACGGCTGCACGGAGGTCGGGCCCCTCGGCCAGGCGCCGGCACAGACGCCGTGCCCGTCCTACGCGACGTGCCGCGGCCTGCAGCTCCTCATCCAGCACTTCTCCCGGTGCAAAAGCCGCAGCACCTGCACCCGGTGCCAGCGCATGTGGCAGCTCCTCCGCCTCCACGCCGCGCTCTGCCGCCTCCCCGAAGGCCAATGCAACACCCCTCTCTGCACGTAAGTACCCAGACACACATGTTGCTGCCGATCACTGATCAGTGATCAGTCACAACTTGCAGCAGGAATCGGTCGTATGTGGAGCTTGTTCCTGATGTTGCAATTGTGAATTTGTGACCGTGCAGGCAGTTCAAGCACAAGGAGCAGCTGAAGGAGGAGATGACGACGACTCCGGTTTCGCCCAAGGCCGGCGGTAGTGGCGACGGCAGGTGGGGGCTTCTGGTGAAGAAGGTGAAGGCTGTCAGGGTCATGTCTTCTCTCGCCAAGAGAAGCCCCAATGACACCGAGTGTTGAGGGAATGTGTTTGTGAGAATCGATCCGCTCTCGGAGTTGAGGCAATGTGTTTCATCACAGCATCAGCCTGAGACAAGTTAGGGTAGCGCTAGATTATCTGTAGTGTATGAGTGTACCGAAGAGAGCTATTTTTGGCTTGTATTCGTTTAGAGATTAGAGATATCTAATCTCTCTATATATTGAGTAATGTACATTAGTTCTATCCCTTGTGTTCTTTTTTGTGGGGCGAGAGAGGAAACGGGCGGAAAGTTGTCGTGAAAGCTGCTTGTACTGCAATAGTAGCAGAGGATATTTTTTGGAAAGGAAAGCAACAGCTCTGCCTAGCCATTAATTAAGAAGAAAGTACCCGGTTAATTAGAGAAATACATGGCCAACACTAATACAAACAGGACCAAGCCCTCCCAAACACCAAGACAATAGGACCTTACCCACGCTTGCCGATGACACATTGGAGACCAACCACCCAGAAGGGGAAGAAGCCTGCATCCACAAATCCATGCAACAGAAGTGGTGCACGACACGCCGACGACCAACATAAGATCCACATCATCGCCTGCACAACACAAGGCAAAACACCCTCAAAGCTGTCGAAGAACACTAGAAGCCACCGCCCCAACTTTCCCCTCCTCTGCCGTGACCTACACGGTCAACCAAGACCACCACCTTCTGGGTCCGCAGCCCCGACTTACCGCCACTTGCTCCTGAGCTCCAATATCGCACGAACACTGCCCCGACATGAAGTCCAACCGCTCCCTCTAGGACGCGTTGACCCAGCCGACAACACCACCACACCAGCGACACAACAGTGCCACCCAAGACGCCAGCCTACCTCATAGGGCCGCCACCCGCGATGATTCCCGAGGACACCGCCTCAACTACAAGAACAACCTCTCGGGGCCACCACCCCGAGATCCACCACACCATCATTAAGAGAGTCACGACCAATGAGCCACTTGCGGAATATCCAAGGATATGCCTCCAAGAAGGTAGCGACGTTTCCGACGCCATCACCCGCTATGGAAATCCATGGCTAGGGATTTTCCCGAACCATAACCCCATGGGAGCGAGAGCTGGAGCTCTACGACAATGCCTCCAAGAAGGTAGACGATACCAGGGTGCCGCCGCTGTCGGAAGTGACCAAAGTCCGAAGCTAGGCTTTTGCCTAGATCTCCTCCACTTCCTCATGAATGGGGTGACGTCCAGGCAGATTCGCAACACTAAAAGCGTGCAGATTATAGACGATGCAGATAGCGTGTAACAAGAACAACTCTCCACGACATCCACCAAGATCCTCTCTATGAGGCACCTGCAGTAGCACCTCCTGCCACGACAAGCACCTACACACGCCCTCAGTCCTCAGGGGCAGCAGATCGTGACCATGCCCAATCTATCCGCCACATACTCCTTACTAGCGACACCACCGACGTATCCCCGGGGTTGTCGCCCTGGCGTTCTCCAAGCCCATGTGAGCTACACCACAGCCCCTGCTGGGTAGTTCGAGATGGAGAGCCGCGGAAACAGATGGCTCAAATCGAAAGCTGCAGCCCCCAGCCCTGCATGGCACGCACACTACAAGATCTGGGTCGATACATGAATCTTTTTATGAAGCACCTAGAAAACATCATGGATCCATGACGTTCTGGACCATTTCATCATGACATGTTCAAAGGGCCTAAAACTGGGTTATTCATGGTGTTCCTAGTTTTCGTCACGGAGAGGGTGACATCAGAAACGGACATGATGACGTTAGAAACGGGTGTGATAACGTCATGGGAGCAGTGGTAACAAAATCTAGCCATGACAAAAAATAACGTCACGACTGTGATGACTTCATGGAAGGTTATCGTGACATCATCTGATGCCGCTAACGACCGTTCGCAGTGTTGTTTGCCATGTGGAACCGTCCACGATGAAAAAACGTCATGGGTGATTGAGCCTGGGTTGGGCGGTCCCGTTGGTCGTGAAGAATTTGCAGGAACGTCACAGAAGACCATGACTTTTTCGAGCAGTTGGAACATCACGGATCTCTTTATGAGGAGAGGTACATGCCATTTTTTCGTCATAGAAATTGTTACTGATGGCCATCTATGACATTCTACCTTTGATCCATGATGGTTCGAAAATGTCATGTACCGAGCCAGATCTTGTAGTGGCACCATCCCCGGCCTCCTGCCGGAAAAAACGGCGTCGTTGTCCACTAGATCTGTAATCAGACCACAGTGTCAGCCACCTCACTCCACCTTCCTCTGCGTCGGTCACCTATGTTTCCACCAGCACTATCTGCATCACGTGTGCGCCGCCCATACGACAACACCGATGAGCGTTGTCACCACCAACCTAGGGCCGCCGCCCTAGCGCCCTTCTCCACCACACACTTCGAACGACGGATTCCCTGCCTCCCTTTAGGAACAGGGCCACTGCTACCACAACAAGGGACGGTGGCAGCGGTGGCATGTGAGGAGGGGAGAGGCCAACGATGGGAGGCGCTAGGGTTTCCCCTGAGTCGTCAAAGGAGGGTGACACGAGAATTGGGGGAGGTTCGCGGTTTGTATTTTATATGGATAAGTTTAGTAGCAGAGGATGTGATTTAGAGCAACTCTAGCAGATACGGTAAAAATGTCGGAACTATGAAATTCCGGCGAGTTTATAGGTTGGGTCGATTTTGTACGACCTAGCATACATTGTACTATGACCCAAACCGTTAAATAGTTTAAAATGGCTCGTTAACTCGCGAGTTCGAGTGGTACATATACATACCAAAGCTGTGGGTGCGGGGAGAAACCCTCACTAGCTCTGATGCACAACCCTAGCTCCATTGTGCAGCCGCCGTGAACAACACGTACTCCGACGAGTGATTACGAGAGCTTCCCACACATATATGATCATGTATTCTTTTCACGAATGGTTTGAGGTTGGGGAAGGCCGTGCCAGACGTGGCAATGGCTAGGACCCTACCCCGCCCAGATGTAGAGACCTCTCCGAGGAGGAGAGGAAGTGCACCATCCGCTCTGAAGGCGCAAAGAAGCGGGCAACGCTGCGGTAGACCAACCGCGGATCTCGCCCCCGTCGTCCCTCTGCGCCTACGTGCCACCAACTGTCATGGTATTGTCAACACATACACCATATGGGTATCCTAACAATGAGTTTAGAGTATGAGGGGTGTAAGGTGGATAGCATCCGGGATAGCGTGACACAACTTACCCAGGTTCAGATCTCACGACAGTGGCGAGATCTTACTCCTGCTATAAATCACTATAATGGTAATACGTCGAGTTACAAGGATTGTGTAGGGGTTCGTAGCATGGAAAACAAAAATTTTCTATCGCATACAAACAAACAAGCCAAGATCTATCTACTAGATTGCAGCAACGAGTCGATGGAATAACTCACCCTCGAAGATTCCAAAGTGTTTAACGAGAGCAGATTCTCGTGGGTGATGTAGTCGTACTCTTTCCGATCTCAAGATCGCGTAGACGATCCTTCCAGCGCCGCGTTCCCGCAGCGCTCCCGCAGTCGGTCACACGTTCGGTACTCGACGAAGACCTTCCTCTCCCTTGTTCCAGCAGGCAGCGGAGGTTGTAGCACTCTCCTCGCGATTCCGGCAGCACAACGGCGTGGTACCGGAGGTAGAGGGGAAATCCCGCAGGGCTTCGCCTTAAGCCGGTGCGAGTATGGTGGAGCTTATGAGAGAGGCTATTAGTGGTCTAGTAATTAGACACACCAATTAGAAGGCTCTAAACCAATTAGAAGGCTCTAAACCAATTAGAAGGCTCTAAACCGAATAGCTCTAAACCGGGGTCTAGATCTAGGGTTTAGTTTAGAGGATAGGAAACTTGTGTGTCTAGGAGGGGAGCCCTGCCCCTCCTTATATAGGTGGGAGGGCTGGCCGGCCAAGGGGAGGAGTTCCTCCCCAACTCGGCCTAGGGAGGTGCGCCGGCCAAGGGGAGGAATTCCCCTCCAACTCGGCCTCCACCTCTCCTCCTCTTTTCCCACTTCCCAAAACTGCCGTTTGACTTTCAAACTAGCCGTTTGACTTTTCAATTTAGGATTTAAATAAATCCTTTATTTGGGACAGCAAGAATACTTAGTACATGATGCAATCATTCCAACTTACAATGACACATTCATGTACCCTTCCCCCTCCGGAGTGCCGGACATTCCGGGACCTTCTAGAATGTTCCCGATGAAAACACCGGAACCATTCCCCAACTCCGAAACGGAACTTTCCTTATATGAATCTTATTCTCCGGACCATTCCGGATCTCCTCGTGATATCCCGGATCCCATCCGAGACTCCGAACAACATTCGGTCTCTTTCTCATAATACCATAACTACTCAAACAACGTCGAATCCTTAAGTGTGTCTCCCTACGGTTCGTGAATTATGCAGACATGATCGAGACACTTCTCCGAACAATAACCAATAGAGGAATCTGGAAATTCATATGGCTCCCACATATTTCTACGATTACTTTGCGATCGAATGAACCACTTACATACGATACCAATTTCCCTTTGTCTCACGATATGTTACTTATCCGAGGTTATGATCGTCGGTATCTCTGCATACCTAGTTCATCCTCGTTACTGATAAGTACTCTTTTCTCGTTCCCGTGATATGTGATCCCTTGTGACCAAGTCACATGCTTGCAAGCTAATTGGATGACATTTCACCGAGAGGGCCCAGAGAATATCTATCCGTCATGTGGATGGACAAATCCCACTCTTGATCCATGTGTTTCAACCAATACTTTCCGAACACTCAATGCCACCTTTATAGCCACCCTGTTACGGTGTGGTGTTTGATGACATCAAAGCATCCATCCAGTAAAGGTGATATGCATGATCTCATGGTCGAAGGAATTAGGTTACTATGTATCAGAAAGCATATAGCAATTGAACTATTGAAATGACTTGATCTTTATGCTACGCTTGTCTATAGGAGTATGTCCACCATATCATTCTCCTAACGATATGATCTTGTTGTTGATAACATCTCAATGTTCATGACAAAGAAACCACATCATCAATCAACCAACAAGCTAGTGAAGTATAGAGGCTATACTAGGGACTTCAAATTAAGTTTACAATTCACACAAGTATTAATGTTTCCTTGTTAATACTATTATAGCATGAATATAAACATTTATCATAAACACAAAGATATAATAATAACTATATTTATTATTGCCTCTAGGGCATATCTCCAACAGTCTCCCACTTGCACTAGAGTCATCTAATCTAGATTACATGGTAATACACCGAACACCCATGGCAGTTTGGTGTTGGTCATGTTTTGCCCTCGGGAGAGGTTTAGTCAACGGATCCGCCACATTCAGATCTGTGTGTACTTTGCAAATCTTTATATCCCCATCCTGGATATGTTCTCGAATAGTGTGAAAACGCAGCTTGATATGCTTCAGCTTCTTGTGTGACCTTGGTTCTTGCGCATTGGCTATGGCGCCCATGTTATCACAGTAGATAGACATTGGGTCCAGCGCACTAGGAACCACACCCAGCTCTGTAATGAACTCTTTCATCCATATCGCTTCTTGTGAAGCCTCTGAAGCAGCCATGTATTCCGATTCAGTTGAAGATCTCGCCACAACGCTTTGCTTTGCACTCCTCCAGCTAACTGCTGCACCATTCAAAATAAATACGTACCCAGATTGTGATTTAGAATCATCCGGATCGGTGTTCCAACTAGCATCGGTGTAACCATTAACAACGAGCTGTTCATCACCTCCATAAGAAAGAACCATATCCTTAGTTCTTCTCAAGTACTTAAGGATGTTTTTGACCGCTGTCCAATGATCCACTCCTGGATCACTTTGATATCTGCTAGTTAGACTAACAGCATATGCGATGTCGGGTCTAGTACATAGCATGGCATACATTAGAGATCCTATGGCTGAGGCATAGGGAGTCTTACTCATCCTTTCTCTATCTTCTGCCGATGTCGGACTTTGAGTTTTACTCAAGGTCGTATTGGGCAACATGGGCAAGAACCCTTTCTTGCTATCTTCCATTCCAAACCTCTTTAGAACTTTGTCCAAATATGTACTTTGTGACAATGATATTTGGTGTTTCGATCTATCTCTATAAATCTTTATGCCTAATATGTAAGCTGCTTCGCCAAGATCCTTCATTGAAAAACTATTAATCAAATACTCTTTGACACTATTAAGAAGGTCTACATCATTCCCAATCAACAATATGTCATCCACATACAGTATTAAGAATGCTACAGAGCTCCCACTCACTTTCTTGTAAATACAAGCTTCTCCATAAGTTTGTATAAAACCAAAACTTTTGATTACCTTATCAAAACGTTGATTCCAACTTCGGGATGCTTGCTTCAATCCATAGATGGACCGTTGAAGCTTGCATACCTTGTTAGCATCTTTAGGATCGACAAAACCTTTGGGTTGTATCATATACAACTCTTCATCAATGTCTCCATTGAGGAATGCTGTTTTGACATCCATCTGCCATATCTCATAATCATAATATGCAGTGATTGCTAACATAATCCTCACAGACTTTAGCTTTGCTACCGGTGAGAAAGTCTCATCGTAGTCAACTCCTTGAATTTGTCGAAACCCTTTTGCGACAAGTCGAGCTTTATAGACAGTAATATTACCATCAGCATCTGTTTTCTTCTTGAAAATCCATTTGTTCTCGACAGCCTTCCGGCCATCCGGTAAGTCCACCAAAGTCCATACTTGGTTTTCGTACATGGATCCAATCTCGGATTTCATGGCTTCTTGCCATTTATTGGAATCTGGGCTCATCATCGCTTCCTCATATGTCTCAGGGTCATCGGTGTTGTCCACCAACATGACATTCATAACGGAATCATACCAATCTGGAATGGTACGAGTTCTCGTTGACCTTCGAGGCTCCGTAGTAACTTCAACCGAAGTTTCATGATCACCATCATTAGCTTCCTCTCTTATTGGTGCAGGCACCACAGGAACTTCTTCCGGTGCTGCGCTACTCGCAATTTCGAGAGAAGGTTCGACAACCTCGTCGAGTTCTACTTTCCTTCCAGTCACTTCTTTCGAGAGAAATTCCTTCTCTAGAAAGGATCCATTCTTGGCAACGAAGATTTTGCCTTCGGATCTATGATAGAAGGTATACCCAATAGTTTCCTTCGGGTATCCTATGAAGACGCATTTTTCCGCTTTGGGTTCAAGCTTGTCCGGCTGTAACTTCTTT
Source organism: Avena sativa (assembly GCA_916181665.1). NCBI lineage: Eukaryota > Viridiplantae > Streptophyta > Magnoliopsida > Poales > Poaceae > Avena > Avena sativa. The sequence goes on from OV702296.1 coordinate 415,479,857, forward strand.
ACATAGGCTTCGCATCCCCAAACTTTAAGGAACGACAATTTAGGTTTCTTCCCAAACCATAATTCATACGGTGTCGTTTCAACGGATTTAGATGGTGCCCTATTTAAAGTGAATGCGGCTGTTTCTAATGCATAACCCCAAAATGATAGCGGTAAATCTGTAAGTGACATCATAGAACGAACCATATCTAAGAGAGTTCGATTACGACGTTCAGACACACCATTACGCTGTGGTGTTCCCGGCGGTGTCAATTGTGAAAGTATTCCGCATTTCTTCAAATGCTCGCCAAACTCGTAACTTAGATATTCACCTCCACGATCAGAACGTAGAAATTTAATCTTCTTGTTACGTTGATTCTCTACCTCACTTTGAAACTCCTTAAACTTCTCGAAAGTTTCGGACTTATGTTTCATGAAATAGATATACCCATATCTACTCAAATCATCCGTGAAGGTAAGAACATAACGATAACCACTGCGCGATGCTACACTCATTGGACCACACACATCGGTATGTATGATTTCCAATAAGTCCGTAGCTCGCTCCATCATACCAGAAAATGGAGTCTTAGTCATTTTACCCATCAGACATGCCTCGCATCTTTCAAGTGATTCAAAATCAAGTGATTCAAGAAGTCCATCGGAATGGAGTTTCTTCATACGTTTCACTCCAATGTGACCAAGACGACAGTGCCACATATAGGTCGAATTATCGCTTGATTTCAATCGTTTAGCTTCAATGTTATTAATATGTGTATTTCTACTATCGAGATTCAACAAGAATAGACCATCTATCAAAGGTGCATGTGCGTAAAACATATTACTCATATAAATCGAACAACCATTATTCTCTGATTTAAACAAGTAACCGTCTCGCAATAAACAAGATCCTGATATAATGTTCATGCTCAACGCAGGCACTAAATAACAATTATTTAAGTATAAAACTAATCCCGATGGTAGATGAAGAGGTAGTGTGCCGACCGCGATCACATCAACCTTTGATCCGTTTCCCACGCGCATCGTCACCTCGTTCTTCGCTAGTTTCCGTTTATTCTGCAGCACCTGTTTCGAGTTACAAATATGAGCAACCGAACCAGTATCAAATACCCAGGCACTACTACGAATACTAGTGAGATACACATCAATAACATGTATATCAGATATACCTTTCTTCTTGATGTTGCCGTTCTTCAAATCCGCCAAGTACTTTGGGCAATTCCGCTTCCAGTGACCTTCTCCCTTGCAGTAAAAGCACTCAGTTTCAGGCTTAGGTCCAGCCTTGGTCTTCTTCGTCGGCGTGGTAACTTTCTTACCACCCTTCTTGAAGTGTCCCTTTTGCTTAGACTTGCCTTTCTTGAATTTGGTGGTCTTATTGACCATCAACACTTGGTGCTCTTTCTTGATCTCCACTTCTGCAGATTTTAACATAGCAAATAGTTCTGGCAACTCTTTGTTCATGTTCTGCATGTTGTAGTTCATCACAAAGTTCTTGTAACTTGATGGTAGTGATTGGAGGATGCGGTAAACTCCCAAAGTATTAGGAATCACTATACCCAAACTTTGAAGTTTATTTGCGTGCCCAGACATCTTAAGCACATGCTCACTGACGGAGCTACCCTCTTCCATCTTGCAGTTAAAGAACTTTTCAGAAGCTTCATAACTTTCAATTGCCGCATGAGTCTCAAAAATTAATTTGAGATCCTCGACAATATCATATGGATCTGACTCTTCAAACCTTTTCTGAAGCTCCGATTCTAAACCATACAAGATAGCACACTGAACTATGGAGTACTGATTCTTCTGAGCGAGGTAAACATTCTTTACTTCATCGGTAGCATCAGCTGCAGGTGGGTCACCTAGCGGTGCATCCAGCACATAGGTCAAATTACCAGCTGTGAGGACAATCCTCAAATTGCGGAACCAATCCGCGAAGTTGCTTCCATTGTTTTTCAACTTTTCTTTCTCTAGGAACGCATTAAAATTGATGGTAGGGGCTGCCATTGATCTACAACATATTTGCAATAGTTTAGACTAAGTTTATGACAAATTGAGTTCAAATTAATTAATGAAATTAAACTAGGTGAACTCCCACTCAAAACAACATCCCTCACATTGTTTTAGTGATCACACAAACCAAATCCACTACATCAACACCGATCATCACGAGAGCTGATATAGTTTTAATGGCGAACAATCATCATGTTCATCATATCTACTATATGATTCATGCTTTGCCTTTCGGCGATCCGTGTTCCTGAGGCCATGTCTGTACATGCTAGGCTCGTCAAGATCAAACCTTAGCTACCGCATAAGCAAATCTGGCTTGCTTACGTTGTATTCACCCGCGGAATCAAAGACACCCGATCATCACGTGGTGCTTCGAAGCAGCAAGCTTTGGCAACGGTGCATACTAAGGGTGAACACTTTAGAACTTGAAATTTATGTGCATGAGGGATCATCTTATAATGCTACCGTCGTCTATTAAGCAATACAAGATGCATAAAGGATTAACATCACATGCAATTCATAATATGTGATATGATATGGCCTTTCTTCTTTGTGCTTCCGATCTCCATCTTCAAGCACGAACATGATCTCCATCATCACCGGCATAGCATCAAGGTCAATGACGCTTCTTCATGGTTGTCGTCCGCCAGCTTCAACTATTACAACTATTTTGAATAGACACGCAGGTCTTAACAGAAATTAAAGACAACCATATGGCTCCTGCCGGTTGCCAACTTACAATAAGGAACATTGCATACATCAAATATAATCACAATCATGGCCATATCACATCACTGCACACCCCTGCAAAACAAAGTTAGACGCTTCTACTTTCTTTGCATATTTTACGTGGTTTGGGGCTTTCCATAAGTGTCGTTCTAACTTACGAACAAGAACCACAACATTGATACTAGCATTGTTGATCACCCGTTGTAAATTGGATCTTTACTATGCTAGGAGAAACAGGCACCCGCAAAGCCACTTATGCAAAACGAGTTGCATGTCAAGCGTGGAGCAAGTCTCATGAACGATGTCATGTAAGGTTAGCCCGGGCCGCTTCATCCCAACATACCGCAAGATGCAAAGTACACAAAAAGCAATCTACAATAAAAGCATCAACGCCCACAATGACCATTGTGTTCTACTCGTGCAACAGATCTACATATAGACACGGCTCTGATACCACTGTAGGGGTTCGTAGCATGGAAAACAAAAATTTTCTATCGCATACAAACAAACAAGCCAAGATCTATCTACTAGATTGCAGCAACGAGTCGATGGAATAACTCACCCTCGAAGATTCCAAAGTGTTTAACGAGAGCAGATTCTCGTGGGTGATGTAGTCGTACTCTTTCCGATCTCAAGATCGCGTAGACGATCCTTCCAGCGCCGCGTTCCCGCAGCGCTCCCGCAGTCGGTCACACGTTCGGTACTCGACGAAGACCTTCCTCTCCCTTGATCCAGCAGGCAGCGGAGGTTGTAGCACTCTCCTCGCGATTCCGGCAGCACAACGGCGTGGTACCGGAGGTAGAGGGGAAATCCCGCAGGGCTTCGCCTTAAGCCGGTGCGAGTATGGTGGAGCTTATGAGAGAGGCTATTAGTGGTCTAGTAATTAGACACACCAATTAGAAGGCTCTAAACCAATTAGAAGGCTCTAAACCAATTAGAAGGCTCTAAATCGAATAGCTCTAAACCGGGGTCTAGATCTAGGGTTTAGTTTAGAGGATAGGAAACTTGTGTGTCTAGGAGGGGAGCCCTGCCCCTCCTTATATAGGTGGGAGGGCTGGCCGGCCAAGGGGAGGAGTTCCTCCCCAACTCGGCCTAGGGAGGTGCGCCGGCCAAGGGGAGGAATTCCCCTCCAACTCGGCCTCCACCTCTCCTCCTCTTTTCCCACTTCCCAAAACTGCCGTTTGACTTTCAAACTAGCCGTTTGACTTTTCAATTTAGGATTTAAATAAATCCTTTATTTGGGACAGCAAGAATACTTAGTACATGATGCAATCATTCCAACTTACAATGACACATTCATGTACCCTTCCCCCTCCGGAGTGCCGGACATTCCGGGACCTTCTAGAATGTTCCCGATGAAAACACCGGAACCATTCCCCAACTCCGAAACGGAACTTTCCTTATATGAATCTTATTCTCCGGACCATTCCGGATCTCCTCGTGATATCCCGGATCCCATCCGAGACTCCGAACAACATTCGGTCTCTTTCTCATAATACCATAACTACTCAAACAACGTCGAATCCTTAAGTGTGTCTCCCTACGGTTCGTGAATTATGCAGACATGATCGAGACACTTCTCCGAACAATAACCAATAGAGGAATCTGGAAATTCATATGGCTCCCACATATTTCTACGATTACTTTGCGATCGAATGAACCACTTACATACGATACCAATTTCCCTTTGTCTCACGATATGTTACTTATCCGAGGTTATGATCGTCGGTATCTCTGCATACCTAGTTCATCCTCGTTACTGATAAGTACTCTTTTCTCGTTCCCGTGATATGTGATCCCTTGTGACCAAGTCACATGCTTGCAAGCTAATTGGATGACATTTCACCGAGAGGGCCCAGAGAATATCTATCCGTCATGTGGATGGACAAATCCCACTCTTGATCCATGTGTTTCAACCAATACTTTCCGAACACTCAATGCCACCTTTATAGCCACCCTGTTACGGTGTGGTGTTTGATGACATCAAAGCATCCATCCAGTAAAGGTGATATGCATGATCTCATGGTCGAAGGAATTAGGTTACTATGTATCAGAAAGCATATAGCAATTGAACTATTGAAATGACTTGATCTTTATGCTACGCTTGTCTATAGGAGTATGTCCACCATATCATTCTCCTAACGATATGATCTTGTTGTTGATAACATCTCAATGTTCATGAAAAAGAAACCACATCATCAATCAACCAACAAGCTAGTGAAGTATAGAGGCTATACTAGGGACTTCAAATTAAGTTTACAATTCACACAAGTATTAATGTTTCCTTGTTAATACTATTATAGCATGAATATAAACATTTATCATAAACACAAAGATATAATAATAACTATATTTATTATTGCCTCTAGGGCATATCTCCAACAGATTGTGGGTCTCGCTGTATGCAAGTTGTGCTATGCACTTGTTCTTCTATTGTGCGTGCCCTGAAGGATCCCATAGGCCTGCTTATAAAGGCGCAAGGACCAAGGGTTATAGGAAGAGTCCTAACTAGATACGGTTACAGAGTCCTAGACTAATACATAATCCGTCTTGTCCTCCAAGGCACGGACTTTCATCTTAGGCGGTGGAACGCCGCCTTCCATGTCCTGGCTGAACCTCTATCTTGTCTATTAGAGCACCTCCACTCGTTGGACGTTCCTAGGCCGAAATCCGGAGCTAAAATAGCGCCGGACAAAAAAAGATTTTAGCCTGGGAACGGCTGGTTTTCCAGTCGTGTTCCCAGGCCGAGTTCCCGGGTTTGGACAAATTTCAACAAAACTCGGAAAACTTTGGGCGAATATAGGAGGATTTCATTAAAAGAGGGCATATTCATAAATATTACATCGAATTTCGGCGGGCACCCGAATTCTGACTTCATTTAGGCTAGAAAAACTAAAAAAGGCTGAGGCCGATGCCGCTGGACGCCGTCTACATGTCGAAGTTGCGGTAGAAGCTCGTGTAGTCGGGGTCCGCCTTGTCGTCGTTGTCGTCGTTGCTCAGCGGCTGCAGGGGGCACGAGCTGCCTTGTCCAGCGTCACCACACCTCCACGGCTGGAACGACGGGACACCGTCGTCATCGTTGTTGAGGATGACGAGCGGTGCGCCTTGGTAGGCGGGCTCGTCGCGAGCTCTGGCTGCCTGACGCTCGACCTCCTACTGCCAGCGCTGGGCACGCTGTGCCTCATCTTGCTCGCAGTCCGCCCTGGACCAGGCAAGCAGGTCCGGCTTCGGCATCAGCGGCGGCGGCGACGGCTGGTCCCACAAAGAGCGTTCCATCGCCATCTTGATGGTGAAGGAATCCTCGTCGATGGGCACCGACCGGTCCACCGGCTCCGGCTTCGGCTGGCGCAGGTGAAGCCGGCCGGTTGGCAGCGTCGGTGGGTGATGCGCTCGACTTTCAACGTAGAGCTCGTTGGGAACCCCAAGAGGAAGGTATGATGAGCACAGCAGTAAGTTTTCCCTCAGTTATGAAACAAAGGTTTAATCGAACCAGTAGGAGCAAGGAAACACGCCAAAGGTGTTGCTAGCTGAGCTTTGGTAGGGCGCACTACCGGTGCTAGTAGCAACACGGAGACCTGCACAACACAACCACAGAACTTTGTCCCCAACTTGCGATGAGGTTGTTATTCTCACTGTGTTTTGCGGAAAACAAAGTATTAAACGTATCGAATGGAAAGAAGTAATAGTTTACAGAAAGTAAACACAAAGCAGAAACAGTTTATAGATTGTATGTAAAGAAAAAGGACCGGGATCCATAGTTCACTAGGCTCTCCTTAGATAGATAACATGCTGGGTGAACAAATTACAGTGGGGCAATTGACAAACACCAAGAAAGCAATACATCCATATACTAATCATCTTGACTCCTTTGTTGGGGGGATAACCCCGGGTAGGGTCACTCCGGGGTATAAGGGCCGAGTTAGCCGAGGTTCGGCAAGGTCAAAGCAGATGCTGGCCGAGTCACCTCAAGGCAGGCCGGATCACGGAGTAACCCGGACCAGGGGTCGCCTAACATTGTCTCGTCCGACTCAAGGAGTAAGTCGGAGATACTTGTCTAGCTTATATGCAGGAACAGGCGTGGCTGGATCAACTGTGATCCGGATCCTCGCTTGGCTTCTAGGAGAAGGAAGGAATCTCTCTGGTAAAAAAGAAGGCCCGGTGCGTACTGGATGAGCGAATAAAGCAAGGACAAGACCACCGGATCGTGGCCGACAAGGGTGACGACGCTCACGTCGGCTGACGCAGGCGCCGCAGAGGCTACGTCGCTAAAGCAAGTGTGACGCGGGGGACAAGCACCCCTGTCGGGTTACTACTTTTGGAGGGGGCATATTCTTAGGAATATGCCTCCACATATGCCCTAGGCCAGGACCGAACCACCTCTATAAAGGGGGGGTTGGGGTTCTGGTAAGGGGGTGGGGTCTTTTTTGATTGGGAGCAAGGAGAATTCTAGTTAGTTGAGCTCTGGTGGATCTAGGGTTCTTGGGGCTAGTTGGTAGGCAAGAGTAAGAGAGTTTCCTCTTCCTCCTCTAGTCAATACAGCTCGAGGAGCACCTGTAATCTTGGAGATCGAACATCAATACAAAGCTTCTGTGTAGAGAATCACTCTACTATCCCTCCCTAGATTCCCCTAGCGCATATTAGTCCCCACCATTAGCCTATCCATGGCATCTGCCGTGACACCACCGCGACAGTTGGCGCCCACCGTGGGGCTAGCGGCGCTAGCAGGGGTGAAGATCCGGACGGGAAACTTCATCGGCACCGGCGAAAGCATCGTCTCCGGGCTCGTTCAGCGCTTTGGAGCGCTGGACTACGTCAGCGACAATGCTGGCTGCTTCGGCACGCGCCCCCTTCCGTGCAACGGCATCTTCGTCAAGCTCGGTGCGCACAAGGTCTATGTTGTTGTGGACGTGTCTTGCGTTCATCCGCGTCGCGTCGTCGATGCAGGAGAACCACCCCTCACTGTGGCTCGCGGGGCGCGTATCGCTCGCTCCCCGGACCATGCAGAGGTGATGATGACTGCGCCAGGCGTGGGCATGAGCAAGGACCCAGCGCCAGGCCCGGAGGTAACGCCTAAGGCACCGAGGAAAGCTAGGGGTCCTCCGCTAGAGAGGCCTGAGAACGTGCTGAGGGAAGCTATGGATAGCTTGGCGAACCCGGTGGCAACAGTGATAGATCCGGCTCAGGCACAGGCCGAGCTAGAGGAGACCCGGCAAAAGATACTGGAGGGCGCAAAGAAAATAGCAGCAACTCAGCAGTCGTTGAACATGACGCTGCGTGAGTACGCGAAAGCGAACAAGGTTGATGCAGTGAGGGTAAAAGGGAAAAATCTCATAAGTGAGATGAACAGAGAAGGTGATGATGGACCAGAAGGGTCGGAAAACTATTTGTCCGTGGGGTTGCCGAAGTACAGTACCCCGGCAAAGAACCTCAGAGCAGCAGATGCCGCGGCGTCCGAGCTAAAGGGTCTGACGGGTGAAGCCCGTCAGAGACAGCAAGACCGGGTTAACGAGCTGGTTCGGATTGCGAACAGGCAGAACGAGGAGCTGCTGAGAGGTAACCCGGAGAGAGTTGGAGCTTCTAAGATCGTCCATTCGGCGATAAGTAACCCGGAGAAATCCGCTGGAGCCGCATCATCGCCTCATGGTGACCCAAGGAGAGAAGAAGTAGTAACCTCGGCCAGATGGAACAAGCAGATCGTTCCGTACGACCCAACGCGTGCGGGAAAAGAAAAAGAGATGCGGAAAAACGACGATCGACGAAGTGTGAGCCGAGGTGAAGCTGGTCGAGGTAACCACAACCAAGGCAATGCCGGTCAAGGGAATGCTGCCAACGGCAATGCCGGACAGCGAAACTCGGCAGGAGCGGGTCAACCGCAGCAGCAGAATGCACCAAGGCAAGAGCAAAGTGCCGGCTGCGGTATGCAACAAAGAGGAGCACAACGAGAGCAAGACCGATATAATGACGGAGACTCGGAGATGATGAATGCGGGATACGCAAGACCGGACTATCATGTGATAGGCTCGAGATTGGGAAGCAGAGATTTGATGCCGGATGACGCCAGGCTAAAACTGGATCGCCTGTATAGGTCGGAACAGATCGAATGTCAAGGTCCTCCAGGTCCAGCGTGCTTTGGACCCCGGATCATGAAGGAACCTCCAGTACCCAATTTCCAATTACCCAGGGACACGAAGACGTATGACGGCAGTACAAAGCCAGAGGATTGGCTGATAAACTACACAACAGCTGTGAAAATTGCAACTGGCAACTTGAGATGGGCTGTACGATATGTACCCCAAATGTTGGAAGGTCCGGCTAGGGTATGGCTGAATAATTTGGCGCCCGGAAGCATCAATTGCTGGATAGATTTTGAAGAAATGTTTATCAGCAACTTTTCAAGTACATATCAGAGACCGAATAGGCCACAGACCCTGGCAATGTGCAAGCAGAGGTCTAACGAAACAGACCGTGAAACCCGGTGGTGTACCGTGACAAACTCGTGCGAGGGAGTCTTAGAGTCACAGGCTATAGCGTGGTTCGCACAAGGGTGCAGATATGGCAGCGAGTTGTGGATGAAATTACAAAGGAAAATGCCAGTCACATTGGCAGAGATGATCCGGATCGCGGATTCTTATGCTTTGAGTGATCCGACTCAACCTAGGATCGCGTCGAACGTGTCCAATGAGGAGTACTATCCGAGGGACGGAGCCGGGTCATCCCGGAGGAATGATTACAGGGGAAAAAGGAGAGACGATAGACCGGACCATCGGTATGGTTCGCAACAAGTTGCGGCCGTGAATCAAGATCAGCCCGGAGCAGGGAGCAATCAACGCCAGAAAACGGGAGGGAAATGGACTCCTCGAAACGATGGCAAGAAAACGTGGACTCCGGAGCAGAAGAAGAAATGGCAAGAAAAGAAAGATCGTCCGAGGTATACCTATGAGTCAATGTTGGACCAGCCATGTAAATTCCACATGCCAAATCCGAGCAGTTCGGCGGGTCACACAACGAGGCAATGTGAGTGGATGCGTAAGATAGAACAAGGTGGTTCGGGGAATGCTCAGGCACCCCGGAATGATCAACCTCGGCAGGAGTTACCCCGACAGCAACTGCTTTCCGGAGCAAACACGCAGCAATTGATGTTGCCTCCCCCTCCGCCGAGGTATGACAACAGCGAGAGAAGGGATGCAGTGCATCAGGTGGAAAACCAGTAACCACCGGATCAGAGGTACTCCGGAAACGAGGGAAGGAATGAGTACAGGGAACATCACCAGAGCTATTGTGTGTTCACAACAGAGGAAACAAATAGGAAGAGCTTGCAGCACCGACATATGGAGGTTAACGCGGTTATGCCTGCAGTGACGAGGTACATGTCTTGGTCAGACCAGGAAATTACCTGGAGCGTCAAAGATCATCCCAAGCTTATGCCAAGTCCGGGCTCGTATGCACTAGTGTTAGATCCGACGTTCATTGGACCAAACATTAATGTAAGGTTCTCCAAGGTACTAATCGACAATGGGAGTAGCATTAACATCATGTACGCGGATACGATGCGCAAGTTGGGCATCTCGGAGAACATGCTCCAGGCTACAAGAACAACTTTCCATGGTATCGTACCAGGCATATCCTGCGAACCCATAGGCAAAGTCCGGGTCGACGTGCTATTCGGTACAAGGGATAACTGCCGAACTGAAAATCTGGAGTTTGAGGTCGTGAACTTGGAGAGCGCGTATCATGCATTACTCGGGAGACCAGCACTGAGAAAATTCATGGCAAGTTGCCACGTTGGTTATCTGAAGATGAAGATGCTCGGACCAAATGGATCAATTACTATCGCTGGGGATTTCCGACGTTCTATTGAGTGCGCCTCAGCCGGGTCTAACCTAGCCGAGTCACTCGTAATTGCCCAAGAGAAAAGAAAAATCCAAGAGGTGGCGGCATTAGCTCAGTCCACGCAGCATTATATGCCGGCGTTAAGTAACCCGCATGGAAGCGTTTCGTTTCAAGCCGCGAAGGACACCAAGAAGATCCCGGTGGATAACATGTTTCCGGAGCGTACCGTAACAATTGGGGCCGAGTTAACTGACAAATAGGAAAGCGAGCTCGTCAACTTCCTCCGTGAGAATTGGGATATTTTTTCTTGGTCCACACAGGACTTGCAAGGTGTTCCGAGGGAGTTGGCCGAGCACTCTTTGAATGTAAGACCCGGAGCAAGGCCAGTGAAGCAGCCTCTCCGACGCTTCACCGAGGATAGGAGAAAGGTCATTGGTGACGAGATAACTCGGTTGCTAGCAGCAGGATTTATCATGGAAGTGACGTATCCGGATTGGCTCTCTAATCCGGTGCTGGTAGAAAAGAAGAAGGATGATCCGAACGTGGCAGTGGTTTGGCGTATGTGTATCGATTACACGAACCTGAACAAGGCGTGTCCAAAAGATCCATTTCCACTACCGAGGATAGATCAGGTCATCGACTCTACCGCGGGATGTGAACTGTTGTCGTTTATTGACGCTTATTCTGGTTTCCACCAGATACCTCTGAACCCGGATGATCAAATAAAAACTGCCTTTATTACCCCGTATGGGGCTTATTGCTATCGCACTATGCCGTTTGGTTTACGAAATGCAGGAGCAACGTACCAAAGATGTATGCAAAAATGTTTGCACGATCAAATAGGTCAAAATGTACAAGTCTACGTGGATGATGTGGTTATCAAGACCAAGTAAAGCGCAATGCTCCTTGATGACATAAGGCGAACATTCGCGAACTTGAGGAGATTCCGGATGAAGCTTAACCCGGAGAAATGCACCTTCGGTGTCCCGGCTGGGAAATTACTCGGATTCCTCGTCTCCAGCCGAGGTATCGAGGTTAATCCAACTAAGATCCGAGCCATCGAACGAATGGAGCTGCCGAAGTGTCTCAACGACGTCCAGAAGTTCACTGGATGCCTGGCGTCGTTGAGTCGGTTTATATGTCGGTTAGGGGAAAAGGCACTGCCTCTCTACCAACTCATGAAAAAATCAGATAAGTTCGTTTGGACACCGCAGGCCGATGAAGCTTTTGCCCACTTAAAAAAGATATTGGCCACTGCACCAGTATTAGCTTCTCCACTGTCAAAGGAGCCAATGTTGCTCTACATAGCCGCAACCAACCGAGTTGTAAGTGCAGTGATTGTAGTGGAGCGAGATGAAGAGGGTAAGTCGGTGCAGAGGCCAGTGTATTACTTGAGGGAGGTATTGTCCGCCTCAAAACAGAACTACCCGCATTTTCAAAAGGTGGCATGCGGAGTTTATATGGCGGCAAAGAAGTTAAAGCACTACTTTGAGGAGCATCCCATCAAAGTGATATGCGAAGCCCCAATATCCGAGATAATGGGTAACAAAGATGCGAATGGCAGAATTGCGAAATGGGCAATTGAGCTAGCACCTTACGCACCCCAGTATGATAGGAGAGAAGCGATCAAGTCCCAGGCCGTGGCAGATTTTTTCGTGGATTGGGCCAAGGTAGAATACGAACCGCCGCCACCAGATCCGAACTACTAGAGGATGCACTTTGACGGATCGAAAACCAAAACCGGGTTAGGTGCCGGGGTTGTGCTTACCTCGCCAAAGAAGGATCAGCTCAAGTACGTATTGCAGATCCATTTCGCGACATCGAACAATGTCGCTGAGTACGAGGCTCTTGTGCATGGTCTCAAAGTGGCAAAGGAGATTGGCATACGTCGGATAATCTGCTTTGGCGACTCGGATCTAGTAATACAGCAAGTGTCCGGAGTGTGGGACGCCTTGGATCCAAACATGGCACTATACAGATTTCATGTGCAGAAAATCTCAGGTTACTTTGAGGGATGCGAATTTCACCATGTACCTCGCGTGGAAAACGAAGCTGCCGACATGCTGTCGAAGCTCGGATCGACCCGACAGGCAATTCCACCAGGCGTAGCATTGGAGCACCTCAGAAAACCATCTATCAGGCCGTCCCCAGGAACCGATTCAATCTATGTCCCGGAAAACGCGGAATCCGGAGTTGAGTCCATGGACATTGACACGGGAGGTAGCACGCCGAACCGGGGACTACCTCGGCGAACCCGGGGACTACCTCGCTAGACCCGGGGACTGTTCAGCGTGATCCGGCTGAAGTTATGCCGGTGGATCGGATGGAAATTGATGAGGAGATGTTCCCTGCGCGAGCAGTACCACCTTGGGCACTGCCTATATACCAGTTCTTGAAAGATGGAACGTTACCCACTGAGGAAGTGCTAGCCAGGCAAACTCAGAGGAGAGCCAAAGCTTACACAATCATCAATTCCGAGCTATACAAACGGAGTGTAACCAATGTCCTCCAGCGGTGTGTTGATCCGGAAGAAGGACTTGACATCCTCCGAGATATAGACCAAGGAGAATGCGGGCATCACGCCTCATCCCGGGCCTTAGTGGCAAAGGCGTTCCGGCATGGATTCTATTGGCCAAGTGCCTTGGAGCAAGCACAAGATCTGGTGAGAAAATGCAATGGTTGTCAAAGGTACGCCACCAAGACACATATGCCTATGTCGGAACTCAAAACCATACCAATTACATGGCCATTTGCTGTGTGGTGCTTGGATATGGTTGGCCCGTTCAAACCAGCAAGAGGAAACATGACGCACATTCTGGTCATGGTGGACAAGTTTACGAAATGGATCGAAGTGAAGCCTATAAGAAAATGTGATGGGGCTACAGCCGTAACATTTCTCAAAGACATTATCTTGCGATATGGTTATCCGCACAACATTATAACTGATAACGGCACAAATTTTGCTGAAGGAGCATTTGCACGATTCTGCCGAGATAAGAAAATCCGACTCGACGCAGCCTCGGTAGCCCACCCCGCATCGAACGGACAAGTGGAAAGATCCAACGGATTAGTGCTATCCGGGATAAAACCCCGGCTCATTGAGCCGCTGCAAAGATCAGCGGGGTGCTGGATAGAAGAACTACCAGCGGTGTTATGGAGTTTAAGGACAACTCCGAATCGATCAACGGGCTACATGCCATTCTTTCTGGTATATGGGGCAGAAGCTGTATTACCAGCCGACATAGAGCATGATTCGCCTAGGGTCACCCAGTACACAGAAGCCGAAGTGCAAGAAGCCCGGCAAAATGATGTTGATCTGCTGGAAGAAGCGAGAGAACTGGCACTGTCCAGATCCGCCATATATCAGCAAAATCTCCGACGCTATCATAGCCGGAAAGTGTGCCCCCGAGTCTTCCGGGAAGGCGATCTGGTGCTCCTGTTGGTACAGCGTACCACTGGCATGCATAAATTATCCCCCCCATGGGAAGGACCATTTATTGTGAGCAAAGCATCGCACAATGACTCTTATTATCTCATAGATGCAAAGCCACAGGAAAAGAACAAGGCGGACAGGTCCGGAGAGGAATCCAAGCGACCGTGGAATGTAGCACTACTTCGTCCCTTCTACACTTAGCTAAAAAGTGTATGTATCCGAGTCATCCTCATATGTCGGTATGTATGTCGGCAATGAGCTTATCAATGAAATAGCGGAGCCTCGAGCAGTAACTCTGGGACTGCCTTAATAAATGATTGTTGTTACTTTTTATGCGTTAGCTGGAATGACTCGTTTCGCTTAACCCGGATTAGTAATGTGTGAGCACCAAAAACCCAACCCTTCGACTTGCTGCTGTCTAACAAGAATTGGCTTCATGGCGGGCAAGGGAACAAGTTTGGAATTGCGTAGCACATGAAAAACTACTAAGGAAACGATCATTTTCCAGCTAACGTTTTTTTTTCGGACTAACCCCGTATTTATTTTCAAGCTATTATGTTGAATTATTTTGAGCCAATCCCCAAAGTTTCTTAGTATTGTTAAAACGATTCTTGAGGATCGGATTCGTAAGTCGTAAAACCAAATCAAGGTAGACACGGATCGAGCCAGAGAGTTAGACGAACAAGAAAATGAAACTCGGGGACTACGCCCAAGTTAATCCGGCATATAAGCATAGTAGCAAAATATCATGTATTCAGCATACAATTGCACCCGGCATACCGGGGATCTGATAAATTTTCAAGTTTTTTCAACTAAGGAGCGGCAGGAGGAGGAAGTTTAGCGTCATCATCACTGTCTTCAATATCTGAAGCAGCATCTTCTCCATCATCGCCCGACCCATCCTCCACGTTCTCCATATGCTCCTCCTCGCCGGATTCCAGAAAGCTCGGCCCCTCAACCCAGTCATGGACTGGAGAATATTCGACGAGGCTGTAGGCGCAAGCCTGGCGCCGAGCTACCCACTCCGGATCATCGGTCCATTTGGATCCGGTGCGCCGACGGGTGAGGAGGCTCATATCGATCTTCTCGTACCATGAAAGGATACGATGGAGGAGGGTATCTGCTGCGGCACACCCGACGGATTCTCTCCAGAGGTCAAGCTGAGTCTCAACCTCCATCAGTTTTTCGGCAAGGAGCATGATCCTTTCTGGAGCATTCTCGCTGGGCCAGAAAGCATTGAAGATCCGGACCGCAACGTCGAGGAGATCTTTCCCATAGTTCTTGATGGTTTCCACCCGAGCTGGCACGCTGACCAACAGGTCCTCCATGTCTAAGGGGATGCTCTCACCATTAGGAGCGATGGGAGTACCCCTCTCTTGGAGGAATTTGGCAATGGTAGCACTGGCGATGACGGTACCCTCCGGAAAATGATCTGAAAATAAGGAAAAGGAAGATGCTGAAGCAAAAGCATATGAGCTAACCCAGAAAACTAGGTCGGACAAGGGGAAGAAACTTACGTGAGATATGGCGATGGATCCGGGTCAACTCCTTGATACAACTGTCGCGTCTCTGGCAAAGTTGTTCAAGCTCAGCGAGCGCGACCCAAGCTGGACCTCGGATTCCTTAAGCAGGTCCTAGTCCTTGGAGATCTGGAGGGTAAAGCGCTCACGTTCTTCGGTGAAGTTCTGGCCAACTTTTTGGAGCTCGGTTTTGTGTTGGGCCTTCATCTTCTCCATCTCGACCTTGAGTTTAGCTATTTCGTCGTCCTTGGTCCGGAGGAGGGCGAGCTCATCGTTCTTCTTCTTCTTCAGCTCGGCTTGATGCTGTCCTGCTTGTTCGAGAAAATGCAGCATCATATCAGGCACGGGCACACTATCCTCAAGCGATGCTGAAATAGTGTGTTGACCCGGCAAAGCCGAGGAGTGAATGTTTGCCGAGCCAAGGAGAAGAAATAATGGGAAACACAACGACGTTGGCCGAGAGAGGACATACCTCGGATTTCCTCCAAGTTCTTCCGCATAATCTTGTTTTCAGCCTCCACCCCAGCTGCAAAAAACCGAATAAGGAGATTAGTCCGGCGAAAACAAATGAAACGCAGAGGTGTTAAGAGAGGAAATTACCCCTCTTTTCATGCTCCGTGCCAAGTGCAACATGTTTTGCGCGCAAAATCTTGTGGGTGTCAAGCAGGCGCTAAAACTCGGCGCTCCGACGATTGGTGGTTACCTTACAAAGGTACAGGCGTGTAAAATTAGTTCGGTGCATATTCGAAGTGTACAAGATCCGGGCCAAGCAGAACTTAACCCGGCTCTAGGTGTGTGCATATTTGAAGTGTACAAGATCCGGGTCAAGCGGAACTTAACCCGGCTCTAGCTGTGTGCATAGTTGAAGTTTACATGCAGCTACGTTGATCTTCTAAGGAGCACCCAGCCGAGTAACAAGTCACTCCGCCGGAGGCTCGAGGACTAATGGTTATTATCTACAGCATGTAAAAAAGAAACGACGTACCTCGATCATACGCCCAGCGAGGTTAATGGCCTTGGCGGCGGTATTCATCTGAGCGGAAAATTCAGCTAGGCCGAACTTTTCCGGGAGATCGTCGGTGTAGACGAACTCCGCCTTATTCCAGTTCATGACGAACTCGATGAGGCTCGGAGGGTACCGTTCGCCAGTGGGCATGTGGGGCGCCACCAAGCCCTTGGTTTGAGCTTCTTTCCTTTCAATCAGGGCAAGAGCTGGGCTAGTGTGAAGAACCATCTGCTGTGAATCGGCTGGCTCGGCAGGAGGATCCGTCGCTGCTGGTGATTTCTTTGGAAGCATTGACGACAAAGTTCGCTGCCCAACCTCGACGGAGGCAGACTTGCCTTTGGCTTGCTGGGAGGAAGTGACCACAGTGGATTTGCCCTTGGAAGCCGCTGGAGTGGGTCCTCGCCGAGCTTGAGATGACTCGGACGAGGCAGATGAACTTGGCACATGAGCTTTGGTGGCTGGTGTTGGAGCTGCTGTTGGTTTCTTCGGAGCCGGGACAGGCACTGGTTCGGTGGCTGGTGCTGGAGCTGCTGCTGGTGCTGGAGTTGCGGTAGACTTGATAGTTGCTGGTTGCGGCAATGCCGAAGTGCCGGACACCGCTGCCTCGGCCGATCCGACCCCTCCCGATCCGAGGTCGCGTTCCTCTGAAGGAGGTACTGCGGAACCCGGAGCGGCCGCAGAGCCCTCCGGAATAGGGCTTAGCGGGCGTGACTCGTCGTCACGAGGAGGGGAAGGACTAGACCAAAGAAGAGAGGAGATGCTCGATCCGCTCTGAGGAACCTCCACAGGAGCCCTACAAGAGAAAATAAGGTCAGGAGTGAAATTACCCCAATGCAGGGAGAAGTGTGTTGCGTAGTGGAAAATGACTTACGCATCCGAGGTCTCGGCCTCCTTAGGTTTCCGGGCCCTCCGTGCTGGGGCTTTGCCTGCCCGTTTGGAGGCAGTCTTGTCTCGGGCCTTCTTTTGCCTTTTGGAAGGCTGAGAAGGTTCGGAAGAAGAACTTGACGCGGATCCGCGCTTCTTCTTCGATGCCACCGGAACAGGCTCGCCCGTGGCAAGTGGAGAATCCTCGTGGATGTGCCCACCGGGGTTAGCTGATGCCGGGAAGGCAAAAGAAAGAGGGACAGCCTCAACGGGTTCAATCACGTCGATATCCGAGTCATCCTCATCATCGGGCCAATCTCTAAGAGAAGAGAATTTACCGCTGGGTCGTTTGGTGGCATCGGTTGTGGGGAGGAACATCTCCTGGTCCGGCTCCTCCTCATCCGGGATTTCTCAGTCCGGGGCCCACTTAAGGGTTGGATCCGTGCCATCCTCGAGGGTTTGCTGGAGAAACAGCTAAGAAAAAAGCACAAGGAGCAAAGTCAAAAATACGATAAGAACCGACATGTAATTGATCTGAAACAAGTTTACCCCGCGAAGCTTACCGCAGGAGGGAGCCTGTCACGGCAGTAATGCTCGATTCCCCATGTCCATTCGGCGGAGAAGTCCTTATGGGTGGTGAAAAGAGCCTTGACCCGGCGGAAGATCTCCGTATTGCTCAACTCAAACGAGGAGGTTCGGTTGGAGTCGCGGCTGAAGCTCATGTGGCACAACTTGTGAGTGCGCCGCTGGAGGGGAGAGATTCGGTTGCGCACGAATGTGATCATGGCATCCTCGTTGCGCAGTCCGAGCTTCTTCAGCTCCGCAAACCTTTTGTTGACTTGGTTGGCCAGAGCTGTAGGTTTATTGGCAACCTCCTCCTAGAAATCCGTGTCAGGGGGACCCAGAGCGTAGGGCAGGAACCGGATCAAGTCTTCCGTGCCTTCATTCCGGACGTAGAAGAAGGTCCGGGCCCATCCTTTGCAGGAGTCAAGCCCGGTGACCCGGGGAAAGATTGAATACCTCCGGGGCGAGATTGAGGCAGCTCCGAACTGAGTGAGCTGCTTGTCCTCCGACTCGACGTGGATGTTGGGGACGATGTTGCGACGGAGGCCGAAGAACCAGATCCACAGCTCCTTCGTGGGCCATAGTCTGGTGTAGCCTTCAATCGAGGAAACGAAAGCGGACAGAGAGGTGATGGCGTTCGCCGGGAGATGATGTGGTTGCAGGTGATAGGTCCGGACCCAGTCCCGGAAGAAATCACTCACCGGAAGACCAAATCCCCGTTGGAAATGGGATAGGAAAACGACGAACTCACCCGGATTGGGTGAGGGGGCCAATTCCGAGGAGGGGAGACGAGCGGCGACGCTGGCGGGAATACGCCGGGTCCGGTAGAGCCAGTCGATGTCGTCCTGGCAAACCCACGAACCGGCCCATGCGCCGCGGTCCGCCGTGCCGGCGTCCTCATCCATCTGCTGCTCGACGACAATGAGCTCCTCCTCCGTCATCTCGAATCCGCTGTCCTCGCTGGAGCTGGCGACGGCGGGGCTCTGTGGTCTAGATTGACGAGGACCCGTGGCTAAGCAGTAGTGCAGCGGTGGCTGTGGTGCGGAGGCACGGAGAAGGTGCGGCGGCGGCGCTGCTGCAACGGGCACTGGCGGCGGCGCAGTTGTGAGGAAGAAGAAGAGGAACGGGCGAGGGGGCGCGGAGATGGAAAAGTGCTAAGGAGCGTGCCCCTCCCCTATTTAACCGCCCCCAGTAATCAACGAGTGGGATCGTGCTGCGCTGGAGAGCCACACGGTGTGGCCGTGTATCACCAGCATCGACCAATCAGAGAGAAGCCACACCGGGGGCCGCAGAGTAAATATGATCCCATGACGCGACGTGCAGTTGCGGTAAACGAGGAGACAGACGTGACGTAACCCCCGCACAGTAATCACTAACATTTACTGCGGCCGTTACTGTGCTGGCCCTTAAAATGAGGCAACATAATGATTAACCTTTACGTGGGTTGGGGTACGAGAGAAGGAAGCAAGGCCCGGATCCGAGCCACGATGATAACCCGGCCAGCAAGTGAAAACTTGAAATGTGCAGAGGGAAAGTAAAACCATAGGATCCGAGGCAAAATGGTAACCCGGCCGACAAGTGAAAACTTGGAACGTGCGAAGGGAACGTAAATCCATATAATCCGAGACAAGAAGTTAACCCGGAACTAAACGTCCGAAGCTTAGATACGAATGAACCTGATGTGGCCAGGTCGCTAAGGCCGCACCAGCTTCGGGAATTAATGTTGGGGGGATAACCCCGGGTAGGGTCACTCCGGGGTATAAGGGCTAAGTTAGCCGAGGTTCGGCAAGGTCAAAGCAGATGTTGGCCGAGCCACCTCAAGGCAGGCCAGATCACGGAGTAACCCGGACCAGGGGGGTCGCCTAACATTGTCTCGTCCGACTCAAGGAGTAAGTCGGAGATACTTGTCTAGCTTATATGCAGGAACAGGCGTGGTCGGATCAACTATGATCCGGATCCTCGCTTGGCTTCTAGGAGAAGGAAGGAATCTCTCTGGTCAAAAATAAGGCCCGGTGCGTACTGGATGAGCGAATAAAACAAGGACAAGACCACCGGATTGTGGCCGACAAGGGTGACGACGCTCACGTCGGCTGACGCAGGCGCCGCAGAGGCTACGTCGCTAAAGCAAGTGTGACGCGGGGGAAAAGCACCCCTGTCGGGTTACTACTTTGGGAGGGGGCATATTCTTAGGAATATGCCTCCACGTATGCCCTAGGCCAGGACCGAACCACCTCTATAAAGGGGGGGTTGGGGTTCTAGTAAGGGGGTGGGGTCTTTTTTGATTGGGAGCAAGGAGAATTCTAGTTAGTTGAGCTCTGGTGGATCTAGGGTTCTTGGGGCTAGTTGGTAGGCAAGAGTAAGAGAGTTTCCTCTTCCTCCTCTTGTCAATACAGCTCGAGGATCACCTGTAATCTTGGAGATCGAACATCAATACAAAGCTTCTGTGTAGAGAATCACTCTACTATCCCTCCCTGGATTCCCCTAGCACATATTAGTCCCCACCATTAGCCTATCCATGGCATCTGCCGTGACACCACCGCGACATCCTTTGAGACTTGATTGGACATTACAACATAATACATAGACCTCCATCCAACTGCATCTATGACTAATAATCCACCTTCAGGTTATCATCCGAACCCCCTCCATTATTAAGTTGCAAGCAACAGATTATTGCTTTATGAACTGCGTGTAAAGTAAACAATACGATTGTTCTATGAACAAAGGATTGTTGTTTTCTCCCTAGTAGCAACAGCACATCTAGTACCTTAGAGATTTCTGTCACTTCCCCAGGTTACCAGAGGCATGAACCCACTATCGAGCATAAATACTAACTCTTGGAGTTGCAAGCATCTACTTGGCCAAGATAGATACTAACAACGGAAAGTATGCAAGATCTCAAATAACAAAGACATGATAGAATCAATATTTATCTGAAATAGCATCTCAATATCCATCGGATCCCCGCAAACACAACATGTATGGATTACAAATAGATGATCTTGATCATGAACGGAGCTCACAAGATCTAAACATGAAAGCACAAAGGAGGAGAAACCAACCATCTAGCTACTACATGGATCCGTAGTCCAAGGATGAACTACTCACGCATCACACCGGAGGCTTGCATGGTGATGAAGAAGGCCTCCAGGGTGAATTCCCCTCTCCGGCAGGGTGCCGGGAAGAGCTTCAGATCCCTCCCAATCTAGGGATGGATATGACGGCGGCTACAGACTCTTTCGTGGATTTTTGATCGGGTACTTAGGGTTTTCGTCCCGAGGGAAATATATAGGCGGAAGGAAAGGCCGAGGGGGTGCCGGGAGCCACCACACCACCCCCTGGCGCGGGTCAGGCCTGGCCGCGCGGCCAGGTGGTGTGGCCGGCCCCTGGCCCTCTCTGTCTCGTATTCTGGCACTTGATCCCTTCCGGAAAAATAGGCACTTTGGCTTTTGTCCCGTCCAATTCCGAGAATATTCATTTTATGACTTTCCTGGAACCAAAAACAATAGAAAACAGGCAGCTGGCACTGTGGCTCTAGTTAATAGGTTAGTCCAAGAAATGATATGAAAAGTACTCCAAAGTTGGAACAAAACACAAGAAAGTGGATAAAACCAAGCATGGAACATCAAAAATTATAGATACATTTGCAATGTATCAACATCCCCAAGCTTAGCTCCTGCTCGTCCTCGAGTAGGTAAGTGATAAAAAGAAATAATTTTTGAGGTGACATGCACCATCAAAGACTTGATCAAAGTATTTGCAAAACATTCAAAGCTGGGATCATAGTACTTCAATCATAACATGAAAGACAAAGTTCTAGAAATAAGCAAAGAAACTATGATGCAACATGAAAAGGCACAAACAAAAGAATCATGAATAACATGCTTTGCAAGACGTTTGTTTATTTCACATAAAGAAAACATAGCATAATAGTATTCAGCTTGTCCCTCAATAGAGTAGCAAATATAAATGCATAGGACACCTTCAAAGTTCATAAGAGTGACTAGATACAATAGTTTAAAACAAGCAATATCAAGTTATGCAATAATCAACTAGTCTTGGGACAATGCACATAGAACTAAGAATGGCCACTATGCTCTCAAAGAAGGTGCATAAAGATAGAAGGTGGAGACTCAATATAATGGTGGAAGAAAGGCCTTTTGTAAAAGTAAGTAGGGATTCAAGTCTCATAAAGAGCTTCCAAAAATTATGATACTTAAAGCTTTCAACTCTCATTGCCCTATCATAAGCATCTTGAAGTGATTAAGGTTAAAGTGAACAAACTATGGTGTACATGCTTGACGAAGTATAAGTCAGAAATCTCATGTCCCTTGTATACGAGGGCCGCTCCTCATGCTACTCAAGTTTAGTCACCGGTAAGTTCTTGTCATCGTAAGTACATGTGTATCATTGAGAACCGCCAACGAGGTACCCCTTGCCCGATGATACGGAAGAATCCCCATATCAAAATGACAAGGCAAGCAGACAACGAGCATCTCAACATTCTTCTTATTTACCATGGGAATATGGTGCTTTTTTCTCTCTTTCCTCTTTTCATAGTATCTCTTTTTTTCTTTCTCTTTTTTCTCAATATAGGACTCTTTTTTTATAAGAAGAATGCTTCATAGACAGCTCATTATGGTTACGCTGTAGGTTTCCACCATGTCAGCATGGATTAGATAAGCGGCCCAAGCGTTTCTCTAACACATATACATAACTCCATGGACTTACAAGCTCCCCTTTCATTTCACACCGACGACATCCATATACAAAAGAGCATGATATCAACTAGGTACAAGTACCAACTGCAATGTTGAAAGCGTTCCCCATGAAAGCATGGTTCTGCTAATTCCCAACAAATAAGTGCAAGCATATACAACATAGAAGACACAATGGTTCAAGTTTATTAAGGGCAAGTAAAGTAAAGTGTGCCATCAAGTTCGTCAGAGCTTTAATCACTAGTTTTATCATAACAAGTGGAAGGTAAACAAAAGCATGAATATACTTGGAATAGCATAAGCTAGTAGGTAGGTATGGTGGACTCTTTGGAATAACTTGGTTTAGGGAGTTGTATGCATGAGTGGAACTCATACTTGGTGGTGGAAGCTAGCAAGAGACTGGGAGTGATAAACTAAGAGAGCAATAATAGCCATAATCATGCAGAGCGACAAAACATCATTGATCAAAGCATAAAGTGATACTACAAGTTGAAAACTAAAGGATCATAAAGGCTATGGTGACTTTGGATAGTCATAACATGGTGTGAGCATGCGCCAAGTCAACCCAAATAAAGCATCAAAGGAGAATACCACTATACTATGCTTTAATATGCTAAAACAACGCATGATTCATCCAAGGCACATTAAGCAATCTCAATTGTTTATAACAAGTCATGCTACAGCAAAGAATACTAAGCATAAAGCCAAAATAATATCAAGTATGGCATGACAAAGCATAGCCACAGTCAAGAACGAGCTCTTTTTACCACATAAGTATAAACTTTCCTACTCTTTTCCAAACCAAAACAAACTATTTGCAAACCAATGTATGAAAGAGGGGGTCCAACCAATTTATTCAGAAAACTAAGCAAACCAAAGCAAACGAAAAACCAAAACAAAACAAAAAAGAAGACGCTCCAAGAAAAACACAACTGTGCATGAAACAATAAAAATGAAGCGTTTGGAAGAAACCTGAAATTTTTATTGATGAAGAAGGGGATGCCTTGGGCATCCCCAAGCTTTGATGCTTGTACTTATTGGATATTTCTTAGGGTGACACGCGTGGCATCCCCAAGCTTGAGCTTTAGTCCTTCCTTCATCTCATTACTCATTCCTTCCATACACCTAAAAATTTTCCTTCATACAAAACTTCACACAATCTCATTAGCAACATTAGTGCAATTAAGATAAAATGTCTCAAGGTTCAGTTATAACACCAAATAAACTTCCATTAGAACACTAGCTACTGTAGAACTTCCCTCAAAAATCTCAATTCCCCAAAAGAACTCAAGAAGGAACCAACAAGAAGCAAATGCAGAAAATGGCAGAAATCTGTCAAAACAGACCAACAGGTAAAAACGATTTTTTTAGAAGACCTTATGTTGCTCAAATCAAAAAGTATTGAACTAACGAAAGTTATATAACAACCGGGGTCAGAAGTAGAAAAAATTACAGCTCAATCCGACATACAGAGCTCTCTCAGGAATTTTTACGGTGAAGCACACAAAAATCTGTTTCGGGACAGCAACTTTCCCAATCATTACTTCACTCTCATGAGAGGTTACTCTTGGCACAAAAAGCAAATAAAAAGGATAAGGAGAGGTTATTACAGAGGTAATAACTTCCAAGACTCATCTAAAACTCTTGGGTTATCTCCCAACAAGTACTTTTCTTTAACGCCTTT
This sequence comes from Avena sativa, assembly GCA_916181665.1. Classification (NCBI taxonomy): domain Eukaryota; kingdom Viridiplantae; phylum Streptophyta; class Magnoliopsida; order Poales; family Poaceae; genus Avena; species Avena sativa. The sequence continues at coordinate 415,504,214 of OV702296.1, forward strand.
AAATTAGGCACAAGAAGCAAAGAAAGAATCAAGTGTTCTCAAATGAAGAAGCATTAAGACCAACTTTCTCGCCCTTACATCTCTTACTTTTATTCTTAGCCTTGGGGAAAATATGATTGTTTGGTGGAGAAGAAATGTGCATGGTCCCCTTTTCCACATCTATTATTGCTCCAAGAAGTTCCAATAGGGACCTTCCAAGTGTAATTTGTCCTTTTACTGCACATTCAATAACAAGATAATCAATAGAAATCATTTTCCCAAGGATCTTTGTAAACACTCCTTCAGCTATTCCAAGAGGTAATATGGTAGTATTATTACTAAGAGATATTTCTTTTCCTCCCTCAATGAGCCCCCAAGTATTCAGAGATTTATAGATATCTTTGGGCATAAGGACAAATTCAGACATGATATCACAACGAGCTTGAAAAGTTTCAGCATTCATCTCAATCTTTACTGTAGGGAACCACTTTGATGGTTCAGAGTTAATTGGGACATAATCGTGATGCTCCCTAAGCGTATTATAGCACCCTTCTAATCTAGTAGTGCTAACCTCAAGAGTGTCCAACCTAGCAAATATTTTTGCGAAGGAAATATCAGTTTGGCTAGGCATGTTGTAAGTGAGGATCAATTTCTTTATAGCATTAATAGCATCATCATCATTACATTGGAGGAAATCTCCTCCCACAATAGCATCTAGGGCATATCTATAGCAAAGAGCAATCCCAAGGTAAAAACTGCTAAGGAACAAGCTTTGAGTCATTTTAGGCTCAGTTTTTTCATGTAGATCAGAGATTCTAGACCAAGCTTCCTTAAAACTTTCCTCAATTCCTTGTTTAAAAGTGCAAATCATTTCCTTGGGTGACATAGTGACAGGAGCAAGGCTAGACATAAAGAGATAGGAACTAATTTTTTGTGTTTTTTTGAAATAAGAAAGCAAACAAGTAAAACTATTTTTTTTGTGTTTTTGAAAGAACAAAACAAGCAAACAAAGCAAAAAGAAACTAAGCAAAACAAAAACAACAAAGTAAAGAGATTGGTTATGAGGGACTCCCCTTGTGAAGATGTCCTTGACTCCCCGGCAACGGCGCCAGAAAAGATCTTGATGCGCTCGACTTTCAACGTAGAGCTCGTTGGGAACCCCAAGAGGAAGCAATGATGAGCACAACAGTAAGTTTTCCCTCAGTTATGAAACCAAGGTTTAATCGAACCAGTAGGAGCAAGGAAACACCCCAAAGGTGTTGCTAGCTGAGCTTTGGCATGGCGCACTACCGGTGCTAGTAGCAACGTGGAGACCTGCATAGCACAACCACAGAACTTTGTCCCCAACTTGCGATGAGGTTGTCAATCTCACCGTGTTTTGCGGAAAACAAAGGATTAAATGTATCGAATGGAAAGAAGTAATAGTTTGCGGAAAATAAACACAAAGCAGAAACAGTTTATAGATTGTATGTAAAGAAAAAGGACCGGGATCCATAGTTCACTAGAGGTGGCTCTCCTTAGATAGATAACATGCTGGGTGAACAAATTACAGCGGGGCAATGGACAAACACCGAGAAAGCAATACATGCATATACTAATCATCTTGACTCCTTTGAGACTTGATTGGGGCATTACAACATAATACATAGACCGCCATCCAACTGCATCTATGACTAATAATCCACCTTCAGGTTATCATCTGAACCCCCTCCAGTATTAAGTTGCAAGCAACAAATTATTGCTTTACAAACTGCGTGTAAAGTAAACAATACGATTGTTCTATGAACAAAGGATTGTTATTTTCTCCCTAGTAGCAACAGCACATCTAGTACCTTAGAGATTTCTGTCACTTCCCCAGATTACCAGAGGCATGAACCCACTATCGAGCATAAATACTAACTCTTGGAGTTGCTAGCATCTACTTGGCCAAGATAGCTACTAACAACAAAAAGCATGCAAGATCTCAAATAACAAAGACATGATAGAATCAATAATCAATCTGAAATAGCATCTCAATATCCATCGGATCCCCGCAAACACAACATGTATGGATTACAAATAGATGATCTTGATCATGAACGGAGCTCACAAGATCTAAACATGAAAGCACAAAGGAGGAGAAACCAGCCATCTAGCTGTTGGAAATATGCCATAGAGACAAATAGTAGTAAGGACTATTATCATATTTCATATAGTTTATGATTAAGTTTTATATCATGCTATAACTGTATTGAGTGTAAACATCAATACACGTGTGATATACAAACAACCAGGGGTTCCCAGTGAAACTCTAGTCACTGGTTCATTGGTCAATAGATGATCATGTTTCCTGATCATGTGGCATTTATGCCAGTTGGAAATGAGGTCATCTCATTCGGAGAATGAGATGATGAACCAATACCAACCTAAACATCGTGACCCGATCATGTCACGAAGTTCAAAGTTACGATGATTAGAAATGGATCCTCGTAGACTATTTCTTAGAGCGTGAGGTTAATTCAATCACTGTCTCTCGAGGGTGCTTAGATATCATCAAACGCCATCTAGTAAAACGGTGGTTATAAAGGTGTGTTCAGGTATTCGGAGGAAACCGTAGAGGCAATATATGTCGAGAGCGGGATTTGTCCGTCCATGTGACGGGAAGATACTCAAGGGCCCACTCGGAGAAGTTATATCCAATAGCTGCGCAGCGTGTGATTAGATCACGCGGATATCACTTGTCGGGACGAGTTAAGTAGCATTGTTCAGTAACGAGATTGAACACGACATGGTGATGTCATTGATCAAATCTCGGGCAATGAAAGTATCGAATGACAAAGGGAATAAGACACGACTGTCCCGGTTCAAACGACGAAAGATCTTCGTGGAACGCACAGGGGTCACATGGCCATCCAGATCCCTCTGTTGATCATTGGTGCGGGAGTGTCCCGACCATGTCTGGAGTGTTCCCGAACCGTAGGGTATCACGCTTAAGGGCTTGATGATGCTTAGAGAGTGTTTATAGGATCGGTAGAATCACCGAAGAAAAGAAGGGAGAAAACCGGAAGGGTTTCAGTAAGTCCGGAGGATGTCCGGAGTGGAGGTGGAAGGTGTTCCATGGCCATGGAGATTAGATAATGTGTGAATGAATGTTAAATATTGATTTAATCATTTATTCATAATTATTTAATAAAGAGAAAATAAATTAAAAAGATCAAAAGGCTTAATGGGCCAAATCCGGAGGGAGAGGGCCCATTAGGGAAAAGGAGAAAGGGGAGAAGGACCAAGGGGGAGGCCAGCTGGGCCTTGCCCCCCGTGGGGCCCACTAGTGGCCGGTGGCCACCACCTCCCCCCCCCCCGTGGGGTATATTGGCCTAGAAAATACACCCAATAATCAATAAAGGTCTCCCCACTTTTGGGAGGACCTCCAATTGATATTTTCTCTCTCCCCCTCTCTCTCGTGACCGTGGTCCCAAGTCTGGACTGCACGAGCGAGAGACATCTTCACCGCGGAGCGCCTCGTGCTGCGAGATTCGGATACGGGAGCTCTACTTCCGCAACTGCTGCTGGATCGGGGAAGCGGGAGTCATCGTCAGGCACCAGACGTGTGTAACTCCCACGAGGTGTCACACTTGAGGCACTCAAGTCATTGGAGCTAGAAGGAGCGCAAGGACTTCATTATGACCTTGAGGTCGGCTTCGGCTCGTCTACATTAACCACGCTCTCCTGAGCATTGACAACGCTTTTCGGTCTTCGAGGGTAAGTTCGCGAAAAGCCTCTCCCATTACTGTATTAATAATAGATAGGTCCTGGCAGCTTCAGGGGTTCAGGGGCGTAGAGTAAAATTTATTGTTTTTATGCGCGGAACCCTTTCACTAGCTACTATATGGATCCGTAGTCCAAGGATGAACTACTCACGCATCACACCAGAGGCTTGCATGGTGATGAAGAAGGCCTCCAGGGTGAATTCCCCTCTCTGGCAGGGTGCCGGGAAGAGCTTCAGAGCCCTCCCGATCTAGGGATGGAGATGACGGCAGCTACAGACTCTTTCGTGGATTTTTGATCGGGTACTTAGGGTTTTCATCCCGAGGGCAATATATAGGCGAAAGGAGAGGCCGAGGGGGTGCCGGGAGCCATCACACCACCCCCTGGCATGGGCCAGGCCTGGCCGCACGGCTAGGTGGTGTGGCCGGCCCCTGGCCCCTCTCCGTCTCGTATTCTGGCACTTGATCCCTTCCGGAAAAATAGGCACTTTGGCTTTTGTCCCGTCCAATTCCAAGAATATTCATTTTCTGACTTTCCTGGAACCAAAAACAGCAGAAAATAGGCAGCTGGCACTGTGGCTCTTGTTAATAGGTTAGTCCAAGAAATCATATAAAAAGTACTCCAAAGTTGGAACAAAACACAAGAAAGTGGATAAAACCAAGCATGGAACATCAAAAATTATAGATACATTTGCAATGTATCAGCGGGTGGGGCTCGTTGATGACGATGCCCCACGAACGCGTCGTCGGCAGCGAGTGAACCAGCGTGTCGGCCTCCCACTTGGGGGGACGAAGAGCCTCGCCGTTGGTGTGCGGCGACTGTGCCGGCGTGGATCCGAACGAGCACGAGATGGTGGCGGAGGAGGAGCTCAGGCTGCCCATCCTCCTGGGCAGCCAGCTGGCCGAACGATGGCGCCTTGCCCTCACCGCGGGTGCCGGCGAACGCGGGAAGCCCAACCGGGTTTTTTGCCGGCGTGGATGTGCTCGAGGACGGCATGGAGCGTCCGTCCAGGCGCACTCCACCATCGGCGGCGGCCCACCGTGTTGTTGCGCTTCGGTGGCGAGCCTAGAGGTCCTTGGTGGGCGGCGAGTTCGGCGAGCCGGCGCTCGGCGAAGAACAGCTCCCAGTGCACGAGGTTGCCGGGGTCTTCGGCAAGCTCGAGATCCAGCATCACCATTATCGCGGCATGGATCTCTTCCACCATTTCGTCATGTTTGTGGACCGGCAGCACCGACATGCTGTCGGTGCTGAGCTTCCACCCGGGCGGGCAGCGGAAGTCCGGTGGCGCCTTGTAGCCAGCGTCATGCAGCATTCGGGCCTCCCAGGGCTGGAGCGTCCACCAACCAAAGCCGTTCGCCGCCGCAGGGTCGCTAGGTACCTCTCCGCCATCATCTTCACCGAGTGCTTCATTTCGCCGGAGTTCATGGTGGAGTGGGGTGGGCGGGGCAGTGTACTGTGAACCGGCGATGGAGCCGTGTTTTATAGACCGAGACAGGCGGCAAACGCGGGAGGAGTGTAGCGGCGTGGCGGGAAAGGGGAAACAGCGGGAAGCCGAGGTGGCGGTGGCGCGCCATTACGGTGACGCGTGGTCGACGAGACGGGCAGTTATTGCTCGGCGGTCCGTCGCGGGAGCCGAGGCGAAATGATGACTATGATCGGCCTCCAATCGCTGATTGGGCGGGTCCACACGCCGAATTTTTTTCCCGCCGAATTCGCTTCGTCCGGCGTTCCCAGCGCATTCCCGGCGCCCCGGGAACGGTCTGGCAAATTTTGGGCCGAATCCAGATGAAACCGGCATCTTGGGAACACGACTGGGCCAATTTTCAGCGTCTGGACAAAAAAACGCCCTGGCAATGACCTGCTGGGAACCCGAGTGGAGATGCTCTTAGCAACTGGGCCGCCCGGTTAGGTCAGGCCTAGCCACCATCTGTGGGCCACCCAGGATTGTCGGTATGAGACTATATACCGTAGGTATACCTATTTGGTATATCCACATCAGTGGTGGTACTCCTCGTCCGCGAATCAACGCCGCACGGCATTGCCGAAACATGTCTCCATGGTCTATAGGTATGTGCACATTAGAGAATGTCGCTACGGCGAGGGATCCTCTCACCTCGCTCCTCTATCCCCCATCCTCCAACGACTGGATCTCCCTATCCCCTCCATGTGCTCAGGTGGTGGTTGCCGCGGACTATGTGCATGACTAGGACAAGGAGCGCATGGCGGTGGATATGCTCATCCACGAGCCGGAGGGCGAGCGCATTCGTGGAGCTGGCCAGGGCGAGGGAGGAGGCGCACGCAGAGGGCGTCGTGAAGCTGGCCCCGATGGACCTCATAGATCTCAGCAAGGACTAAGCGGTCTACTGCCACGCCCATAAGCTCGCCACCGAGCTCGATTTTGACCCCGGGTGCTACCGTAGCTATCTTATTTGTGTAATTAAGTAGATCCACGCATCGAGCAGCTTTTGATCTACTGCAGTATGTATGTAAAGACTCTGATCGAACTCGTCCGCATCGTTAAATTCCTCCGAGATGATCTTCATTTAAATTTCAAATTTTGTCTGTGTTCGAAACTGGGAAAAGTAAATACAATCGCATGTACTCGTTAGCATATCCGTTAGATTTGCTCTTATCATCAAGCAAGAAACTGGTAACTAGAGATGGGCGGGTCTAAGGTGTCAAGTAGGATCCCACTTATATCACAAATCTCAAAATGAATTAGAGATGGGATCCCACTTGACACACTAGACGGGTCTGCTAGGGCACAACTCCTCTAAATTCATGATTAGATACCTTTGTCCGTTTGTTTCCTGCACATAAATATATTCATGGACGGAACTTTAATCCATGCACAAATCCGTTGGATGTGCAGCAATTGACAGATATTCATGCAGCGAATAAAAAATAAAAATCTCCTTATCGTGAGGGTTAGGGTGTATTATTGGGCTAAAGCCTGGGCCTTCTGGGCTTCAGGGATTCGGGTATTACTTAGGATTAATCTGGGTCTAAGCCACCAAGTGGGTGTATCCATGCCTTCGTCTCAAACGAAGTGATTTGAGTTTGACTAGATTCACATGTATCTAGACATATTTTAAAACTAGATATATGTGAATCTATACAAACCTAAGTCACTTAATTTTGGACGGAGGGTCATTTTGTACTTGTTCGAAACTGCGATTTGAGGGGTACTCCAAACCAATGTCAACAGATGTGGTGATCAGCCTGCAGTATGCTGATGACACCCTGTTTTTCCTAGAAAACAATCCCAAGGTTGCTAGAAATTTAAAATGGATTCTCACTTACTTTGAACAGATTTCCGGTATGAAGATATTTTTTCATAAAAGTGAACTACTCCTTATAAATCTTAGTCAGGAAGAGTTGGTTCCTTTCTTAGATATTTTCTTAGATATTTTCCAATGTGTACCTAGAGATTTCCCTGTAAAATATTTAGGGATTCCCCTTCATTTTGATATACTTAGTAGAGAAGATCTTCAGCCTTTGTTTGAGAACCTACTAGCTAGGATTTCTGGCTGGAGAGGTAGGTTACTCTCCTCTGCTGCTAAAAGGACTCTTATTCAGTCTGTTTTAGCTAGTATTCCTATTTACCTTCTTTCTTTCTTTAAATTCCCTAAGTGGGCCCTAAAATTGCTTAATTCTCATAGGGCTAACTTCATGTGGAATGATGAGGAGGGGAACCACAAACTACATTTAGCCAACTAGGCTTCTATTTGCATGAAAAAAGAATTTGGGGGTTTAGGTATTCCAAATATCCAAGATTTGAACATTTGCCTGATTGGATCCTGGATTAGGAGATATATTCAGGGGGAGGGCTCCATGTGGAGAAAAGTTATAGATGCTAAATATGAAACTAGGAGCCCCAATATTCTTTCTTGCCATGACATTCATACTTCTACTTTTTGGAAAGGTGTGATGTGGACATCTAAAGATGTTAAGATAAGGTATAGGTGGAAGGTAGGAAATGCTAAGATAGGGTATAGGTGGAAGGTAGGAAATGGTAGACAAATAAAGTTTTGGGAGGATATCTGGTTTGGTAACTCCCCTTTAGCTGTCCAGTTTTGGGATATCTATTTTATATCCAACCAACAAACTCAAACCATTGCTGAGCTTTGGGATGGAAATCAGATTAGAGGAACTTCTAGAAGAACCTTTTCTAAGAGTCTAGTAATCCAATGGCAAGAGTTATTGGTAATTGCAAGAAGCATCTCCTTTAGTGATCAGGATGATCAACTTATCTGGCAATATGATTCAAAATGGGTTTATTCTTCTAGTTCCATGTATTCTATTATTAATTTTAGGGGTATAGAACAGATTTTCTTGCCTGCTGTGTGAAAACTGAAAATACCACCTAGGGTTCAGGTCTTTCTGTGGCTTTTTTCCTAGAATAAGATCATGAAGTAGAGATAATCTTAGGGCTAGAGGAATTCTAAAACCTTTAGAATGTGAATTCTATAAAGAATTCGAATATGTTCATCATCTGATGTTTGAATGTATTGTTCCTAAACTTCTCTGGTCAGAAGTCTTTAAAGTTTTCAATATTCAGATTTCTGACTTTGAATCAGTGGCTAGTAGGTGGTTATGCAACAAGAACTTCTTACATTTTAATCTTGTTTTTGCAGCTATCCTCTGGGGACTATGGAATTCTAGAAATAGGATGGTTTTTAATAGATCTACCTGGATTAATATGAAACAAGTTTGGCATATGGTGTTGTGCTATATAAGAAATCGGAAGGTGCCCTTCAAAGTTTGACATAGGTATGATTACTCGGGTCCCTATGGTTTGCTACCAAGGGCCTGTAGAAAGGCTTACGGCCCACACAGAGTCAAGATGAAGACCCAAAGGAGCAACCGACAAAGATTATAGTTATATTAGGAAAGAGGAACAAAGACCGACATAGAGTTTCTGTTGTAATCATGTAACCTATCCGCATACAGCTTTGAGACCTGACCTATTATATAAAGGGCGGGAGAAGCCTATGCAGACCACCGAACAATCCCCAAGCGATTTGTAACAGAGCGATTTCTTCTTAATATTCAGGCGACTTTGATCCCATTGTTTCCTGACATCCGACGAAATCCCCAGCGTTCTATTTTCCGCAAAACCCTAAGTCCTTCTTCATGGACATTGCCGAGATCTCCCCTCATCAGGGGGACTGCCCAATTCATGGATCACCTACTCCAAAAGCTCAAAATACCACTGGGACTGATCGCGGGCTGACCTTCTCAGACTTCGGCTAGGTTTCCTCTTGGAAAACCATAGTTGTGAGCAAAGTGCATGTAGGGATGGTATCGCTAGAGTACATGCAAAACCACTGAAGTGAAGATTCCTCTATTCATGTGGTGATCTGAAGTGCTGGTTCTTGTTGTACTCCTTTGGCTTCTCCCCTAAACCTCCTCGTTAGTGTAGTGTCATGCATGGTTTGCTTTTTGAGCCGTTGTTCTTAGGCTTTTGGAACTGTAATAGCTTTAATCCCTTCTATTGTCTTTTGCACTGTTTTCGTATACTTTGGTTTTGTATGAACCGTTTGTTTCTTTTCTGTTATGAAAAGGAACAGGGGAGTAAAATCCCTTTTGATCTTAAAAACCAATGTCGACGGGTTAGGTATCCATGGATACTCGATTTCATGAATATTATTGACATCACTACTTGATATCACTGAATGAGAAACAATCTCATTTCTTGTTGAGTTCATGATCTAGTTTGCTGGTGATAAAATTTTGACTTGCTATAAGTCAATAAGTGTCTAAATATTTTCCGAAGAATCAAAGCGCCAGGTATAGTAGGCCAAAGATGACCCCATTTAGGGCACGTACACTGCAATGTACTTATGTATAGTGAGTGCTTAACAAGAAGAATGTTGCCCCATCATTCGAGTCATACATAACTTTCATTCCCTCCAATGTAAGCACCTATTTGTAGGGCTTAGAAGACTTACTTTCTATTAACTAGTACTTATTAAATTTGTAAGCACCTCCTAAGTATTCAATGTCCAATGAAGCCCTCATCCCTTCAAATTAATCAACAATGATATCCCCCATAGAAAAGACATTTATATTTTTCTAAGCACCTCTCTAACACATGCTAACAAATTAATCACCAATGATCGCTCAAAAACCTGACACTGATCGGTTCCCCCCCCCCCCGTCCGTCACCACCTTTCAACCATTGTGCCAACACCCAAGCTAGACTAGACACGTTTCTAGGTTAACAAGACCCTATCATCCGTCCTTATGGGGTTGCTGCTACCTCACTGTCATGAGTTGTTGCCCTCATGTAACACCCCTGCCACCCCTAGGCTGGGGGTGCCACTCATGTTAGGTCTCTAGAATCTCTAGACTAACCTCATAGACGAACACACATCTTTGCAACATGCTTTGTGCCCACTTATGTGCACCCTGGGAAGTTTCCTGTGTGGTCACCCATCCTAGATTGCTCTCAATCAAACACACTTAACCTAGAAGTTTTATGGAAATGAGCTTTAAGAAAACAAGATGCTTCTTGTTAGTGTGAGTATTTTATCAATCAGATTAAGAACTGGGCCGGGATATCACACCTAACGTACAAACCATAGCCTTAGATAGCCATCTTGATGTCCACAGTTTCCACCACGGGGAATCGACCCTCGAAGACAATCCCCGTTTAGAGGGAGGGGAAAAAACCGCCAGTGTCACCCCAAAGTTTGTGATTAATCATCATAGTACGGAGGACTCTTCTAGATACCGATTGTACATGTTATTGAGTTAGAATACCGACCTTACTAGAGTATAAAAGAGCATGCATGCATGCATGGGAGATACAAGCAATGATATCAACACTATAAATGCTATTTTCTGAAATTTAAAATAATTTATCTATCACCCCGCGAACCTATTTTTGTTCCAAAGAGAGTTTCAAAAGCAGACACATATTTGTATTTTTCAACGACCTTTTTCCGTTTACAAAGTTACATCCAAAAGATTTATGAAGTTGCCACTGTACTGATGCTAAAGTTATCACATGGTAACTTGTTACAAAATATATTGACAACTTAAGCATGGTAACAAAGGAATCAAGAAAAAGTGTGTTCAAATGTACCTACATAGGATTATGTTAAGAAACTCACGGCGATATAGAGCCAACTGAAAAATATGTTGTTATCAAGCAAACGGTTTCTCGGACACATTTTTTATCTCGAAATTAGTTTTCAATGTGATCTTGTCATATTCGTTATTTCTTTTTCATGGTTTTTTAGACACATAACCAAACTTAACCTGTTGGGTCGCCTCTAATACGTCCAAAACGTATCTATTTTTCCGAACACTTTTGCTATTGTTTCTCCTCTATACTTGTGTGATTTGGATGCAACTAATGCGAACTGACGCTGTTTTCAGCAGAATTGCCTTGGTGTCTACTTTTTGTGCAGAAAATCAACTATCCGAAAAAATCCCGGAAAATAAAAAATCCTAATTCACCCGAAGACTCCAGGAGCCAGAATACGAGACGGAGAAGAGCCCTGGGGTGGCCACACCACCTGCTGGCGCGGGCCAAGCCAGGTCGCGCCAGGGGGTGGTGTGGGCCCCCAGGCACCCCCTCGGCCTCTCTCTTCGCCTATAAGGAGCCTTCTGACCTAAAAACTTCGGGGGGTTCGATGTTTTTCCAGAAGGAGTTCCGCTCCGCCGCCACCACCAGATTCCACGAAACAGCACCAGAAACTCCGTTCTAGCACCCTGCCGGGACGAGGAATTGGAGGAGATCATCGCCATCATCATCACCATCGCTTATCCATCGACCATCCATGTTTCTCCCATCTATGAGTGAGTAATCCCCCGTTGTAGGCTATGGGGATGGTAGGGATTGGATGAGATCGTTCATGTAATGGCATCAGATTGTTAGGGCATAGTGCCTAGTATCTCTATTAGTGCTTTATGACTTTGTTGCAACTTTGCTGCTAAGTTTGCTGCTTCTGCCTTAAACATTATAGATGAAGATTATGATTTCTCTCTCGATCTATCCTACATAGCTATTGTCGAGAAAGAACCTTTTTGTGGGACTAAGAATGAAAGTGTGGTAGCACATATGAATGAACTTTCTACCATGAGTGGCTTGTTTTCTGATGATATTAAAATGCGTACTTACTTTGTTGCTAAGATTTTCCCTTTTTCACTGAAAGGAGAAGCTAAAACTTGGTTTGGTAATTTACCTCCTAGATCTATTGATAGCCCTAAGTGCTTGTTTAATACTTTCCTGCAGAAATATTTTCCTCCTAGTGCTAGACATGCTGTTTTGCAGGAACTTTTTGATTTTAAACAGGGAGAAAAAGAGGTATTGCCCGAATCTTGGGCAAGGTTTTGTGCTTTGATTCATGCACATGCTGGAAGTCCATTACCTAAGAATGAACTACTGGATATATTTTATAATGGACTAACCGAAGAATCTAGGACATACCTAGATAGTTGTGCTGATTGTGTTTTCAGGAATAGGACTCCCAAGGAAGTTGAGGAATTAATGGCTAAAATAAGTAAGAATTATGAAGATTGGATTCCTCCTAAACAAGTTATTCCTGAAGTAATTGTACCTAAACCATCTATTCCTGTGCCTATTCCAACATCAAAGAAGAGGGGAGTTATTGAATTAAATGATGAAGTGATGAAGGAAGCTAAGAAATGTCTTAAGGAGAAGGGAATTAAAGCTGCAGATGTCAAGAATTTACCTCCTATAGAGGAATTATGTAAGCCTATTCCCTACTCACCCACTATTGAGGTACAATCTCTCCAACACTTTGATGAAGGTGATATCCCTTACTCTAAACCTCTTGATCAATGCTTAGAAGAATTTGATATCTTTACTGTTAAGCAAGATAACTTTAATAAAAGGGTGCAAAATCATCTTATGGAAAACACTAGAGCTATTGTTGAGTTGAAAGATATTGTGGAAAGAACCTCTAATGATGTTAAAATGATTGTTAAACACTTTCAAATGGTTCAAACTCAAATAGATCAAGTTGTTAAAGTGCAAAACGACTTGCTAGTTAATGCTGCTAAAGAAAAACATGCTTATGAAATTAGAACTAGAAGTGGTGCTGCTACCCAGGATCCTCTATATCCTGAGGGGCATCCCAAAAGAATTGAGCAGGATTTTCAACAAGCTGAAAATAGTGGTTCTACTCGTAAGAAAAGGAAAAAGAAACATAAAACTGTTGTAGAACCCTCTGAACCTGCTATAGATCCTAATAGTATACCTATCTCTGATGCTGAAACTGAAAGTGGTAATGAAGAAAATGAAGTGCCTAATGAAGAAAAAGTTGAAGAAGAACCTGAAAATCACACTAAGACTACTAAATACACTAAAGAAGATTTTGTTGCTAAGAAACATGGTAGTGAAACAGAACCTTGGGTCCAAAAACCTATGCCTTTCCCTGATAAGAAACACAAGTCAAAGGAAGATGAACACTATAATAAGTTTTGTGAGTGGATGAAACCTTTATTCTTGCAAATTCCTTTGACTGATGCTATTAATTTCCTTTGACTGATGCTATTAAACTTGGAGACCCAGGGAATCCAGCTATCCCTTGCTCTATTCAGAACAGTTATGTTAGAACTGCTTTGTGTGATTTGGGAGCTGGAGTTAGTGTTATGCCTTTCTGTCTCTATAAGAGGCTTCAGCTTGAAAAATTGATACCAACTGATATATCTTTGCAAATGGCTGATAAGTCTACCACTATTCCTGTGGGTATATGTGAGGATGTACCTGTTCAGGTGGCTCACAATTGCTTGATATTAACTGATTTTGTTGTGCTTGAAATGTCGGAAGATGATAATATGTCTATTATTCTCGGGAGACCTTTTCTTAATACTGCAGGAGCTATTATTAATTATAATCAAGGAAAGGTGACCTTCAGTGTCAATGACAAGGAACATACTGTCTATTTCCCCAAGAAGATTGAAAGGACTTATGGTTTAAATTCAATTGAACATGTTGAAGGAACTCAAGTTGGAGAAACATATTGTCCCATAGCAAAAGAAAAATTTGAAACTATTATGATTGGGACCATTGCTATCAAAGTTGAGGTAACATAATCATTAGTGGAATACAAAGTTTTGTCTCATATGCAATTGTTTTGGTGGCAAGACTTGATCAACCTTGCTAACAAAAGGATTCCATTGAACCAAACAATGTTTTCATTATGATTATCTCCGTTTATTTCTATCCTTTGTATTTTAGTTTTTGCTTTCGTTTAGTTTTCTTTGTGTTGTTAGTTTGCTTGCATGCTAGAACTTCTGTAGTTCTAGCCTTGTTTTGTCCTTGCATCATGTTTCCAAAAAGAAAAAAGATCTTTCTGTCAGAAAAATCATTCTTCTATTTTGAAAAATGCCCAAAAATAAAGTGTCTCGAAAAATTCCAGAAAATTCATATTAAATTTTTACGTGAAAAAAGGGGCAGAGGAGTACCTGGTAGGTACCAGGGGGGCCCACCAGGCAGGCACACCACATGGTGGCGCGGCCAGACCTGGGTGGCGCCATGCCTTGGTGTGGGCCACCCCTGGCCCCCACTGCTTCTCTCTCCTGCCACTTTCTTCTCTCTCCCGAGTAAGCTCCAGTTCATAGCTCAAAATCACGTTCTCTCTGTGCTTGCCCTCGATTTCTTCGATCTCTTTGCTCAGCCCATCTTTCTTGATGAAATTTGGAGCAATTGTTCCTTGGTATGTGACTGTTGGGTCCGCAGCATAGAAAACAAAAAAATTCCTATGGTGTGAACTACACGCCAAGATCTATTTACTAGGTACAAAGCAACGGGTGGACATACATCCAACAAGAACTTACCCTCGTAGACAACGAGCTTTGTTAACGAGTAGGAACTCGTGGTTTATGTAGTCGTACACTTGCCAATCTCAAGATCATGAAGTCCAGCAGGTCTGGCTCCAGCACGTCCATCAGATCCAGCTCCAGCACCACCAAGTCCAGCACCGCAAAGCAGCGGTGCATCCGTGATCGCACACACGTCCGGTACCCCGACAACGTCCGTCCCTCGCTCCAGCAAAGCAGCGGAAGAAGCAACTTCTTTCCAGATAAAGCCACCGGGAACATGTATCTCGCTAATCCGAGACCATGGGGAAATAATACTAGAGGGGGAGAGAGATCCTTCACAAGGAGGTGTGTTTGAGAAGTGAGGAGGGGGTGGCCTTTTATAGGAGGAGGGGGTGGCCCTCCTTCATGGATGGCGCATGGAGGAGGTGACTCTTCACCTCCTCCATTCATGTGGTGGTAACTCCCTCCACATAAATTTGCCCCTTCACATTCTCTTTTAAAGTCTCCACTTTAAATGCATTAAATTTCTCCAAATTTAATGCTCTCTCATTTAATAAAAATATTTTATTTTTTTATTCAGAATTTTGTTAATTACTTTAATTAACAAACATTCACATAAAACCCCCTGCAACATTTCAATATTACATGCAGAACCAATTTCAGCAATTTCACCCAAAACAGTTTCGGTGTCTATTGAAATAATTCCAGCGCTTTCTTAAATCTTTATCAGAAACATATTTTCTCCAAATGGTGTCAGTATCCCTTAAGTGTGTCACCCTACGGTTCGCGAATAATGCAGACATGATCGAGACCCCTCTCCGATCAATAATCAGCAGCGGGACCTGGAGATCCATACTGACTCCTACACATTCAATGATGACTTCTGTGATCGTGAGAACCTTTAACGCTAGTAACTAAATCCCTTTGTCCCGCAATATATTACATGTATGAGATTCGATCATCGGTATCTCCATACCTAGTTTGATCTCGTTACCGACATGCACTCTTTTCTTGTTCCCGTGATATAACATTCTAGTGATCACATCACTTGCTTGCAAGCTATTTCAATGTGATATCACCGAGAGGGCCCGAAGTATATCTATCCGTCATTGGGATGGACAAATCCCACTCTTGATCCATGAGCCTCAACATAACACCTTCGTAGCACTGAACCCACCTTTATAGTCACCCTGTTACGGTGTGACGTTTGATGTTATCAAGATACTCTTCCGGTGTTAGCAATTAACATGATCTCATGGTCTAAGGATAAAGATTACTTCGTATGATGTTATAGCAATATAAACATAATGACTTTGATCGTAATGATATACTTCGGATGAATGTTCATCACATAATTCCACCAATGGTGTGACCTTGTTATTAACAACATCCAATGTCCATGATCAGGAAACCTTGATCATCTTGTTAATCAACAAGCTAGTCTATAAGAGAGGCATAACTAGGAACCCATTTTGTTTATTAAACACACATGTATTGACGTTTCCGATCAATACAATTATAGCATGCAAAATAAACATTTATCATAAACATGGAATAAGATAATAACCACTTTATTATTGCCTCTCGGGCATATTCCCTTCAGTCTCCCACTTGCACTAGAGTCAATAATCTAGTTTGAAAAACTTTGCGTATTGAACACCTATGGCTTTCTGGTGTTGCATATACGCTATTGCTAGTGGTTAAGATAATCTCCGGATCTGACAATTTCAGGTCCGTGTGTGTTTGCATGTCTTTGCGTCTCTACGCATCACTCATTCTCAAATGAGATGGCATTGTATAGATTTGGTCCTTTGGTGAGACCTTTAGTTCATTTGGCTCAAAATATGTTGATATTATTGTCACACAATATATCTTCATAGTATTAGCCCACTTTGAACCACACCTAGTTTGATAACAAACTACTTAACACAAATGCCCTCCTTTGTTGCTACTATAGCAGTCATATACTTAGCCTTTTGTTGTAGTATCTGTCACAATGTCTCAACTTTGGAACTCATCCAAATCCATCATGGAACATCCTTTCCATTACATTGTGCCACCCATAGTCTAAATTGAGATAAATTTAATTTGTATCTTGTGACAAAACTAGTATCAATGTAACACTTTACAATGAACTACCTTTAACTATTTGTCACTTATACATTATATATTCTTAGTTCTTCCAAAGCTCATAAGAATATCTTTACTATTGTCCAATGATCATCTTATGAATCATTCTGGTATATGCTCATAACATTTAGAGCATAGGACATTCTGGATATATACATATCATGGTATAATCGATCAAAATCTTCATGTGATTTTACTCACCAAGTGTTGAAACACTTGAATTTTGATACAATCCTTTCCATGCAGCAAGAACCTTTCTTGTTGTTTCCATATTGAACCCTTTCAATATCTCATATATGTATGTCTGGCACAACCATATTAGCGCCTTAATCTATCCATATAGATATTGATGCCTAATATTCTTGGTTTGCCCAAGTCTTTCATCGAAATCTTATTTTAATGAAATTCTTAACTTGTGTCAATACAAGATACATCATTTCCAATCAACAATATGTCCTCTACATAATGTATTAGAAATATGTCTCAGCGCTCCCACTTAATTTCTTGCAAATGCAAGCATCTTCATCATCTCCGATGAATTTAAACTCTTTTAACAGTTTCATCATGGTGAAGATTCCAACTCCGCTATGCTTACTTCAACTATTGAAGTTTACATGCCCTTTTAGCATCCTTTGAATTAACAAAACCCTTCGGACCATGTCATGTACATGTCCTAGGTTACCGTTCTATTAGAAGAACCTTGTTTTGTTTATTCAACTACCATATACCAAATTATATGCAGTGGTTGCTACATTAATCCGTCAAGACTATATATCGCTATGAAAGATCAAATCTTGTCATAGTCAACTCCTTGAACATTGTCGTAAACTTCTTTCCGACATGTCGACTATTTCATAGATGTTAAACATCCATGTCTTATTTCTTTATAGATCCAAACACGACCGATAGGCTTCACGCCTTTTCGGAGGGTCTTCCAAGTTCAGAAACTTGTTTTCTCGTGTATGGATACTATCACGGATTCTATGACTTCTAGTCATTTTATGGAGTCAGGGCACATCATCGCTTCTTTGCATGTAGTCGGATCATCATTGTCAAAACAATAACGACTTGCTTATCAAATCTTACTATTTGATTCTTACTGACCCACACGGTTCTATAGGAACTCTAATCTCCGAGATCACACCTTTTGTAATCACGAGAGCCATGAGCATTGTGGCCACCACCGGGACACTTTCCGGTGCTGCGCTACTTAGCACATATAGCTAAGGTTCAACAACCTTATCAAAGTTCTATTGTCCTCCCACTTAACTTTTCACGAAAAATTCCTTCTCAAGAAACTTGACGTTCCAAGTAACAAACTCTTTTGTCCTCGGTGTTATGGAGAAATTCCCAACAAATTCTTTGGGATAACCTACAAAGACGTGCTTATCCGACTTTGGTTGTAAACATTTTACTTATGCATAGCATACCAAAATTTAAGAAAAGACAATTCGGGTTTTATCCCAAACCATAACTCATATGGTGTCATTTCAATGGATCACGATGGTGCTCTTTTCAGTGTAAAAGCGGTAGTCTCTAAAGCTTCAATCCTTAAAACATAATGGCGGTTTTATAAATGACACCCTTGATCTTACCATGTCAAACATGGTTTGATTTTATCTCTCGAATATGTCATACTCCTATGGTTTATCGGGAAACACAAATCATGGAACAATTCCTCAAGTCTTAGGTGTTTTTGCTAAACATGTAACAAAAATATCTTACTTTATGATCAAATCATAAACTCTTTATTTTCTTGTTAAATGATTTCCACTTCATCTTGAAAGTCTTTGAACAATTTTCAAATGTTTCATACTTCTTCCTTATTAAGTAAATATACAGATATATTCACTCAAATTTTCGGAGAAAGCATATGAAGCAAAAAGATCCATCGCATATGGCTACACATAATGGACTATGCACATCAGCATGCACAATTTCCAATAAGCTAGTCATCCGTTCCTCTCTGGCCTATGGACGGAGTTTCAATTATCTCGAGGAAAGTCTCACATGCGTCAATTGATCAAAATCAAAGACTCCAAAAATCCATCAACATGGAGTTTCTTCATGTTTTCTTTCAAATACAATTTAAACAGCGATGTCACTTCATAAGTGATCTTTCAATCATTTGTCTTGCGACATTTTAGCAATAGTGTTTATGGATGTGATTTCTCCAACTAGACTTGTAAAAGTTCATCCATCCTTTATGGAATACGGTAATTATTTTAACAGCCATTGTTCTCATGATATCGAAACAAAATAACAATTATTTAAACAAATCTTGAAGGCTTGGTTTGATGACAACGAAAAACACAATAACACTTTATTTGTTTTCGATGAACATCATCACTCATTCTCTTGCTGGTTACTTAGGCCATTGTAGTTCATGAATTGCGTTGTCCTGTATGACACTTCATACCAACCAATTCGGTATCCAATACCGGTATCCAATACCTAAGAACCACATTGTTTAACAAGCAAGGAATATAGCCATAACATGTATATCTTCTATATACCTAAGTTGGACATCTCCAATCTTTTATTTTCTGCCAAATATTTTATAGATTCTCTTTCAGCAATTCCTTTTCTTTTAAAAGAATCTATCAACATCAATAGTGGTGTCATCAACATGACACATGGTACAAAGCATATATAGTCAAATACTAATACCTTTGGACTTGCACTTTGAAGTGGATCACCATCATCAAATGTTTGGTGTTCTTTCAAAAACCCATTCTTTAGTAATCTATTAGTGTAGTAAACATTTTACTTACATCTTCCATTCATCCTTATCATGAAAAACTTTCATGATCAAGCTACTATAGCCTAGAAGGAAGAATCGCGAGTATAATATCAGTTCCCAAAACCCTTTTGGTAGATTCGGATGCCTAGCATCTCCATCCTTCACAAATTCTCATACAATATGAGAACATGTATTTTGCTAAATTATACTCTATCATAATGCAACCAAAAACATTGTTTCAGATATCACAATATCTTTCACACATGATGGTTTCTGAAACAATTTCCAGCTCCAATATAATCTTGATATTAAAACAACTTTTTAAATATCAATAATCATGGAGGCAAACATGATACTTTAGATACTAACATTGGAATTCTTACTCTTGATTTAATACTACTTATTAAACTTCATGGAGTAAATAGAGTTTGCTGAAAGTTTCAAATAGGACTTATAAACTTTATATTGACATTCAAAACAATACGATACCAGTTCGTAAAGTAAATATCCAGAATTCTATAGTTCTATTATCTCAAATAAAAACTAAGCATAAGGTAGAAAACGAATGCCAATGACTACAACAAATTATGCAAATTCACTTCGATTTAGTTTATGACAAATTGAGTTTGACTAATCCAAATTAGAAATGAACTCCCACTCAAAAACGGCATCCCTCGTGCCTTTTTGGTGACTACATGAACCAAATCCACTACACCAAGTCCGATCATCACGTGAGTCGGTGTAGCTTCAAAGGCGAGCATCAATATGGTCATCACATCAACTATGTGACTCATGCTTAACCTTTCGGTCCGTGTTCCGAGGCCATGTCTGTACATGCTAGGCTCGCCAAGTAAGAACCTTAGTATCCGCGTGTGTAAAACTGTCTTACACCCATTGCATGAAAGCGTAGAGTTGAGAACACCCGATCATCACATGATTTCTCGAAACACGATCCATAGAACGGTGCATACTTAAGGAAGAACACATTTTTTTATCTTGATATCAAAAAGAGAGATCATCTTACAATGCTACAGAAAGCGCCAAACTAGCAGTATAAGATGCTAACATCTAATGTGTAAAGTAAGATGATATGGTCCATGCATTTGATCTCTATCACTTGCATCGTGGTATGATCTCTATCATTCCTTTGTGTGTAAGGCCAAGGTCTATGGAATTTACACGTTGAATGTGTTGTAAGAGTATCTATCATACATCTACTTACAACAATACCATATCAAGACACTAGCCCAGCAACGATCTAAACTATACGCCTCTAATTTATCAATTGCAAGTTTTACGTGGCTTAGGGCTTTCGGAGATAGAACCATTCTTACCTACGAACATGAACCACAACGAGGATAACTAAGTTATTAGAAACTCGTTGTAAATCAGATATTGACTATAGTAGGAGAGACAGACACCCGCCAGCCACTTATGCAAAACAAGTTGCATGTCAGTCGTGGAACCGGTCTCACGTACGATGACATGTAAGGTTGGTCCGGGACGCTTCATCCCACTATGCCACCAATATCCAAAATACATGAAAGAAGCAATAACATGATCATCATCGCCCACATATAAACATATGTGTACTACCCGTGCAAAGCACCTACGGATAGATCAGGCTCTGATCCCACTGTTGGGTCCGCAGCATAGAAAACAAAAATATTCCTATGCTGAGAACTATACGCCAAGATCTATCTACTAGATACAGAGCAACGGGTGGACATACATCCATGGAGAACTTACCATCATAGACAACAAGCTTTGTTAACGAGTAGGAACTCGTGGTTGATGTAGTCATACACTTGCCGATCTCAAGATCGTGATGAAGTCCAGCAGGTCCGGCTCCAGCACGTCCATCAGATCCAGCTCCAGCACCACCAAGTCCAGCACCGCAAAGCAGCGGTGCATCCGTGATCGCACACACGTCCGGTACCCCGACAACCTTCGTCCCTCGCTCCAGCAAAGCAGCGGAAGCAGCAACTCCTTTCCAGATAAAGCCACCGGGAACATGTATCTCGCTAATCCGAGACCATGGGGAAATAATACTAGAGGGGGAGATAGATCCTTCACAAGGAGGTGTGTTTGAGAAGTGAGGAGGGGGTGGCCTTTTATAGGAGGAGGGGGGTGCCCCTCCTTCATGGCCGGCGCATGGAGGAGGTGACTCTTCACCTCCTCCATTCATGTGGTGGTAACTCCCTCCACATAAATTTGCCCCTTCACATTCTCTTTTAAAGTCTCCACTTTAAATGCATTAAATTTCTCCAAATTTAATGCTCTCTCATTTAATAAAACTCTTTTATTTTTTAATTCAGAATTTTGTTAATTAATTTAATTAACAAACATTCACATAAAACCCCCTGCAACATTTCAATATTACATGCAGAACCAATTTCAGCAATTTCACCCGAAACAGTTTCGGTGTCTATTGAAATAATTCCAGCGCTTTCTTAAATCTTTATCTGAAACATATTTGCTCCAAATGGTGTCGGTATCCCTTAAGTGTGTCACCCTATGGTTCGCGAATAATGTAGACATGATCGAGACCCCTCTCCTATTAATAATCAGCAGCGGGACCTTGAGATCCATACTGACTCCTACACATTCAACGATGACTTCTGTGATCGTGAGAACCTTTAACGCTAGTAACTAAATCCCTTTGTCCCGCGATATATTACATGTCCGAGATTTGATCATCGGTATCTCCATACCTAGTTTGACCTCGTTACCGACATGCACTCTTTTCTCGTTCCCGTGATATAACATTCTAGTGATCACATCACTTGCTTGCAAGCTATTTCAATGTGATATCACCGAGAGGGCCCAGAGTATATCTATCCGTCATCGGGATGTACAAATCCCACTCTTGATCCATGAGCCTCAACATAACACCTTCGTAGCACTGAACCCACCTTTATAGTCACCCTGTTACGGTGTGACGTTTGATGTTATCAAGATACTCTTCCGGTGTTAGCAATTAACATGATCTCATGGTCTAAGGATAAAGATTACTTCGTATGATGTTATAGCAATATAAACATAATGACTTTGATCGTAATGCTATACTCAACAAGCTAGTCTATAAGAGAGGCATAACTAGGAACCCTTTTTGTTTATTAAACACACATGTATTAACGTTTCCGATCAATACAATTATAGCATGCAAAATAAACATTTATCATAAACATGGAATAAGATAATAACCACTTTATTATTGCCTCTCGGGCATATTCCCTTCAGTGACTCCTCCCCTTATCCAAGTAGATTTGTGTTTAGTGGATTGTATGTTGAGTATTTTGCTGCTGTAGGTGACTGGTTATGAGAGCTTGTAAGCTTGTTTGATGCTTAGAGATATAGTTTTGATGCATGTTTAGGCCTCTTGCTAGTCCCTATGAGTAGAATCCTTCATCATATTTACTTTGCAATCACTTGTTTAATAGGTGTTTAAATTTCAGAATAAAAGATGAGTGAGCACCACCTAAACCAACATGAGCTTTTGGTTCCTGAGGTCATGAAGGTCCATAGGGAGGAGGAAGTTTTTCCCTCCATATATCCATGCCCTGAGTTCATGAGAGCTACAGGAATTCTACAAGATTTCCACACTTTGGTTTCTAATGCAGGGTTAGAGCGTTTCTTGGAAGATGAACCTTGTCAATTTGTGAAGCTAACCATGTCTGTGGTGCAGGATTTCTAATTTAGTCACTCTTTGCCTAACCCCATGGTCCATTACAAAATTTACAATATTGCTGTCAATCTTTCTCTTGATGATTTTTGTGCAGCCATTAAGTTACCTCAATGGGGATCATGTAAGAAGATTAAAGAGAGACCGGAACCACTCATGGATTTATACGCAGAAATTTGTCAAGGGAGTAGCTTCTCAAAGGAGAATGGAAAAATCCGTAACATTCATCTTCCCTCCATTCGCTACTTTGCTTACTTTATTGCCAAGTGTGTTCTTGCTAGGAAAACTGCCAATAAGTTATCTTTGTTTGATCTAGCATTTATCTCTGCTGCTCTTAAACGAGGCAGGTCTTACAACTTAGGTGCTTTGATAGCCTTCCGTCTTGCTGCTAACCGTGAGAAAGGTGGAGTCTGTGGAGGCCTTATTGCTTCTCGTTTACTAGCATTGCATGGTTTAGTTCCTCATCATCTAGACCTTCAGTTTCCCATAGAGAGGCTTGATTTTAATTCCATGATACAACATAAATTTATTTCCTCGTGGGCTAGTTTGAGTGAGTTGTCTTATGAAATAACCTTTCTCAAAGCCGGTTGGAGAAAGAGCAAGTCCGAGCGTGTTGTTCTTTTGCCTGCACCTGTTTTGTTTAACCTTGATAACAGGGAAGGATGGTCCCTCACTGAGGAGGAGCTTGACACGTACTTGGGAGAGCTATCCCAACAGGAGCAGGACACTAGAAGGGAGGTCACGGATGATTCGGTCCAGCCCTCGAATGAGGGAGAGTCTTCATATCAGCAGCCCGCTTATGATTGGGGAGCTTCTTATTCTTCTCATGGGCCCAGCTACGACCATTCTTACCAAGATCCGCCCGCTTGGAACCCCTATTCGTACATGGATTGATACCCACTTACGCCAAAAGCCTAAGCTTGGGGGGAGGTACGCCGACACCGCACTCATCTCCATATCATGTTGCGTCGGTTCTTTGTATATTCATGCTTTTGTTCTCTTTTTAGTTTTTGTTCTTGTTTACTTTTGCTTTCTAAAACACACAAAGACCAAAAATATTTTTGTTGTTTCTCTTTGGTTTGCTTCTTCGTTTTGCTTTGGTTTTCTTGTTCCTTTTTGCTTTGTTTGAACTATTCGAAAACCCCAAAAAGATTTTGCTTTGTTTGTTTTTCTCTTTTGGTTTTTGTTTAAAAATCGAAAACACCAAAAATATTTGTCGTTCTTCTTTGGTTTTTGTGAGTTGGCTACATGGTTTGGCAGTTCTCAGTGGATTATTGGTTTCATATTATTATTCAAGCCACACAAGTGAAGAGCAATAATGAGGATTAATGACAACTTGAGACGTGGTAAGAGGCTGGTAACGAACTCTATTTGTTTTCATTTTTGAACATATACTCATCACTGTGGGCGTGCTTAGTCTGTTCATGTAGAGTGTATGTTTTCTTTGGATGCTTAGTAGTTCTTGCTTTCTTGTGATTAGATCCAGCTCGCTAATAGGTTGTAGCATGTCTCATGAATGTTTGCTTGCATTACTCTATTCATAAAGTGGTATGACACTGTGGTATCCTCCTCTGAATGTTTCATTTGATCGACTTGGCACATGCTCATGCATGCACATGACTGTAATAATCAGTTAAGCCTTGACGAATTATTTTTCCTTGAGGATCTTGAATCATTTTCATGCCATGAGTAGTCTTGTTTTGTTGCAAGCATGATAATAACAGCTATTGCTCTCTCGTTTATCGCTCCCTTAATTTTGCTAGCCTTCACTTCCACTGAGTGTCTTACTCATGTTTCCAATTCCCTAAACCAAATATTTCCAATTTGCTACTTCCGTGCATATTCAATATGCCTTGTTTTCTTCCGAATAAAATGTTTGCTTGTTATGAGAAAGTTAGTTAGTAAAGCTCTCACGAACTTGATGGCACACTTTATTTTCCGCACTTAATAAACTTGAACCATTGTGAACTCTCCATGAAAGTTATATGCTTGCTAATTATAGGCTGGGGATTAGCAGAACCGTGCTGTCACGGGGAATGCTTTCAACACTTGTAAATATATACCCAATTGATATCTTGCTCTTTTGTTTGCGGATGTCATCGGTGTGAAATAAAAGGGGAGCTTGTAAGTCCATGGAGTTATGTATGTGTGTTAGAGAAACGCCTGGGCCGCTGGTCTAATCCATGCTGACATGGTGGAAACCTGCAGCGTAACCATAATGATATCTATGAAGCATTCTTCTTATAAAAAAAGAGAGTTATAGATATTGAGAAAAAGGAAAAAAAGAGTTTTATGAAAAGAGGAAAAAGAGAAAAAAGCACCATTTTCCCATGGTAAATAAGAAGATTGCTGAGATACTCATTGTCTGCTTGCCTTGTCATTTTGATATGGGGGTTCTTCCGTATCATCGGGCAAGGGGTACCCCGTTGGTGGTTCTCAATGATACGCACATACTTACAATGACAAGAACTTACCCGTAACTAAAGTTGAGTAGCATGAGGAGCGGCCCTCGTACTCAAGAGACTTGGGATTTCCAGTTTATAGTCTGTCAAGAATATAACTCAGATTGGACCTCACTCTCACCTTAACCACATTAAAGATGCCTATGATAGGGGCAATGAGAGATCAAAGCTAACAAGTACCATACTTTCTGCATTTGGAAGCCTTTCAAATTATTCAAAACTTTTTCCTTTACTTATGGAGTCTCCACTTATTCTTTGAGCACCCTCTTGAGAGCATAATTGTCTTTCTTTATGTTTGTTTCATTACTGGATTATTTGTGTTATGACTTTGATGCTTGTATCCTTGATATCTTTACTTCTAGTCATCACTTGAACTTCAGAGGTGCCTTGACATTCATAATCAAAGGCAAGTGAGATACCACTCTATCATACCTTTCTATGAGCATTGTAATGTTGCTTATGTTTGTGCTTCGTGCTACTTATTATTCTTGAGTTGGAATCTCTTCATAGCTTGCAATGACTACTAAGTAGACTCAGTTGCATACTCTTTATTATGAATTGTCTAAGTAGTTGATCACATTGCTGAGAATATTTACATCATATGAAGCAAATGTGTTCGTGAAAGTTCTTTTATCGCACTCAGTTTTCAACTGAATTGCTTGAGGACAAGCAATAAGCTAAGCTTGGGGGGAGTTGATACGTCCAAAATGTATCTACTTTCCCGAACAATTTTGCTATTGTTTCTCCTCTATACTTGTGTGATTTGGATGCAACTAATGCGAACTGACGTTGTTTTCAACATAATTGCCTTGGTGTCTACTTTTTGTGCAGAAAATCAACTATCAGGAAAAATCCCGGAAAATATGCCAAAAATCCTATTTCACCCGAAGACTCCAGGAGCCAGAATACGAGACAGAGAAGAGCCCTAGGGTGGCCACACCACCTGCTGGTGCGGGCTAGGCCAGGCCGCGCCAGGGGGTGGTGTGGGTCCCCCAGGCACCCCCTCGGCCCTATAAGGAGCCTTCTGACCTAAAAACTTCGGGGGGGTCGACGTTTTTCCAGAAGGAGTTCCGCTTCGCCGCCACCACCAGATTCCACGAAACAGCACCAGAAACTCCATTCTGGCACCCTGCCGGGACGGGGAATTGGAGGAGATCATCGCCATCATCATCACGATCGATTCTCCATCGACCATCCATGTTTCTCCCATCTATGAGTGAGTAATCCCCCGATGTAGGCTATGGGGATGGTAGGGATTGGATGAGATCGTTCATGTAATGGCATCAGATTGTTAGGGCATAGTGCCTAGTATCTCTATTAGTCCTTTATGACTTTGTTGCAACTTTGTTGTGCTTAATGCTTGTCACTAGGGCCCGAGTGCCATGATTTCAGATCTGAACTTATTATCGATTCATTATGATAGTATTGTTTCTAGTCTTATCTACAAGTTGTATACACACGTCGTTGTCCGGAACCTATGGTCCCGAAGTGACAGAAATCGGGGTAGCCGGAAGGGAAAGGCTTTGATGTGAGGATCACATGTGTTCACGGAGTGTTAATGCTTTGCTCCGGTGCTCTACTAAAAGGAGAACCTTAATTGCCAGTAGTTCCCTAGAGGCCCCGCTGCAAACGGGCTGGCAGGACAAAAGATGTTGTGCAAGTTCTCATTGCGAGCACGTATGAC
Source organism: Avena sativa (assembly GCA_916181665.1). Taxonomy (NCBI): domain Eukaryota; kingdom Viridiplantae; phylum Streptophyta; class Magnoliopsida; order Poales; family Poaceae; genus Avena; species Avena sativa. The sequence goes on from OV702296.1 coordinate 415,531,444, forward strand.
TATATATGGAACACATGCCTAGGATTGTCTAGTACTTGGATGCTTCATCTTATTTATCTGCAATTTCCCTATGTTCTGATTGCTATGTGAATTGTCTTGTCCATGCAACGCCCGTCCATCCATCCCTATGCCTACCGCACTCGAATCCCGCTGTTTACTGCTTTTGTTACTACTGTCTTTGCTTTGCTACTGCTGTTACTTTACTAATCCTACTACAAATCTGTTGCTACTGATAAACTGCTGTGAGCAAGATTGTTTCCAGGTGCAGCTGAATTGACAACTCAGTTGTTAAGGCTGATAAGTATTCTTTGGCTCCCCTCGTGTCGAATCAACAAATTGGGTTTCACTTCCCTCGAAAATACTGGGATACACCCCTATACTTGTGGGTCATCATCCTCCAAGGAGACTCCAGAGGCCCCCCTCACCGCCCAAGAACCCAAGCATCACCTCCTCGTTCACCCTGTCACCACCGAAGGAGACCTCCAGCGGACGGCTGCGGTGGGTTGCCCCTTTTTTCAGTCGATCGTCCTGCATCCCTGGCATACTCAGCCACCGCAGCCTTTTTGTTCTGGAGGTTTAGCACTATGCCACACCGCGTGACCGTCTGCTATCGAGCTGTTCAAGATCACCATAGGGCTCGATCCAGGTAGGCCTCATGTGCATGACCCCACCAGCGCCATCACACCAATGACATCGATCGACCCGGGGTCCGATGCGGCACTCCTCCAGCGCCAATATGGGTATGTTGGAAATATGCCCAAGAGACAAATAGTAGTAAGGACTATTATCATACTTCATATAGTTTATGATTAAGTTTTATATCATGCTATAACTGTATTGAGTGGAAACATCAATACATGTGTGATATACAAACAACCAGGGGTTCCCAGTAAAACTCTAGTCACTGGTTCATTGGTCAACATATGATCATGTTTCCTGATCATGTGGCATTTATGCCAGTTGGAAATGAGGTCATCTCATTCGGAGAATGAGATGATGAACCAATACCCAACCTAAACATCGTGACCCGATCATGTCACGAAGTTCAAAGTTATGATGATTAGAAATGGATCCTCGTAGACTATTCCTTAGACCGTGAGGCTATATCAATCACTGTCTCCCGAGAATGCTTAGATAGCATCAAACGCCATCTAGTAAAACGGTGGTTATAAAGGTGTGTTTAGGTATTCGGAGGAAACCATAGAGGCAATATATGTCGAGAGCGGGATTTGTCCGTCCATGTGACGGGAAGATACTCAAGGGCCCACTCGGAGAAGTTATATCCAATAGCTGCGTAGCGTGTGATTAGATCACGGGGATATCACTTGTCGGGACGAGTTAAGTAGCATTGTTCAGTAATGAGATTGAACACGACATGGTGATGTCATTGATCGAATCTCGAGCAATGCAAGTATCGAATGACAAAGGGAATAAGACACGACTGTCCCGGTTCAAACGACGAAAGATCTTCGTGGAACGCACAGGGGTCACATGGCCATCCAGGTCCCTCTGTTGATCATTGGTGCGGGAGTGTCCCGACCATGTCTGGAGTATTCCTGAACCATAGGGTATCACTCTTAAGGGCTTGATGATGCTTAGAGAGTGTTTATAGGATCGGTAGAATCGTTGAAGAAAAGAAGGGAGAAAACCGGAAGGGTTTCGGTAAGTCCGGAGGATGTCCGGAGTGGAGGTGGAAGGTGTTCCATGGCCACAGAGATTAGATAATGTGTGAATGAATGTTAAATATTGATTTAATCATTTATTCATAATTATTTAATAAAGAGAAAATAAATTAAAAAGGTCAAAAGGCTTAATGGACCAAATCCGGAGGGAGATGGCCCATTAGGGAAAAGGAGAAAGAGGAGAAGGACCAAGGGGGAGGCCGGCTGGGCCTTGCCCCCCTGCGGGGCCCACTAGTGGCCGGCGGCCACCTCCTCCCCCCTCCTCTCCTTTAGTCCCACCCCAGGACTTGAGGGGAGGTAGTACATTTGGATACCCAATTTAATGATATTTGTAAAACATTTGTATGAACATTTGTAAGTTTTAAAATTGATAATGTATGAACATTTGTAAAACATTAAAAATGCCTTGTTTTAAAATACCCAATTTAATGATATTTCATTAATGAATGAAACCATTGTTTAAATTCAAAGTTATGCGATAATATGTGAAAGTCATTCGATTTCTTTTCACATATAAATCATGCCTAAGTTCGGCAAAATAACTTGAACACCGTGTATTACTTGAATACAATGTGTTTAATGAATAGTTAAAAGTAAATACATATTCGATGTATTGGATTTTAACATCAATGGTAATTATCATTAAATGATTGTTTAAATCTGTAAAGTAAGTTTACCAAAGGAAACATGAATATGAAACTATTTTGATTTGATCAAAGTGTTTCATCAACAAAGGGTATAAATATAAAAGAGAATCCAATTACTATGATTTGATCAATAGTAATGAAATTCGAATTTATAAGAATGGCATAAAAGAAATTGTGGGATGCAAAATGTTTTGAAACGTCAAAATACAAAGCATCACAATGTGATATTAGATATCAAAAAGGGGTTGAATAGAAGGCACCAAATAAATCGTTGTAGTGTATATGTAGAGACCATTAGTTTAGAAATAGTTAACACTCAATTAGAATTAGCGAACCATTAATTCGTGAAAGTTTTGGGGTTATTCGATATAACCAAAACAATAGCGAATAAGTCCTTGTAGAGTATTCATTGGAAACTTTGAATACAAAACCCATAGCTCAAACCAAAAGGAAAGCAAGATTCATATTGCTTGGATTTTGGTACATTCTTGAGAAAGCTCACTTCAGTGATATTTATCAATTATGGAGCAAATGGAAATTAGTGTAAAACACGATGAGGATTCAAAACCCTGCATCAGAGTGTTGAGAAGCGCAACGGACAGCGTTCCTAAACGATTCTCTTCACAGAAGGAAAGAACCAATGATTTTGATCATTGTGTTTTTCCCTCCACTATTGTTTTTCACTATATGAAGTAGGATTCAAAATGTAAATCCATATCTTGTATGGAAACATTTGTGAATCACTTGTCATGATTTTTGGAATATGACATACCTACAAACTACTAAGGAAATAATGGTAAACTAAATTATGAGAAATCCTAGAAGCAAAATTCCCTTGAGATTAGAAAACAATTCGTTGCTGAATCTCACAAGTAAAAGGGGTTACTTGGAATTTTCCCAAATGACTGCAAAGCCATAATAAGAAAAGGGGGTGAATGACAAAAGCATAATTTGTCAAGTATTGGACAAATTCAAATGAATTTGATTCATGTGTGCTAAATGTCTAGTGGATTTAAAACTAGTAAAGTACTAGTATCTCATAATAAATCTCCAAGTTTGATGTTTAATCAAAGGATTTTGAAAATGTTCAAAATAGTTAAGGAGATATGCAATTTGCATAAAATTGAGTGGGAGCTATGAAAGTCTTCCTAAAACAATATGTGATTGAATATTTTTAAGTGGGAGCAATATAAGACTTAAATTCAAATATGTAAGAACATAGTTTGAGTAAGAGTACTGACTCGTACCCAAATATGTTAGCAACATAGTTTGAGTGGGAGCTTATAGGAGTAATTCTTAAGTAAGTTAAGGATGAAAGTGAAAATACTTATAAATAATGATTTATAAGATGTAGAAGTTGATAATAAGTGTATTATGATATTATGTAGTATTTCTTAAGGGATTCTGAAAGCTGTTTTAGAATAGAAGTTAATTAATAAACCGGTCCTTAATAACTCAAATTAGGAATAGCATTAAGTTTGAACATCAATGGTTGAAAGAAAGAAATGGATGGTCGTCATCCACTATGTTGAGACATAGGTTCTATCTTAGTAAACCATGATGATAACTTAGCATAATATGTGATCTAAATAAGGAACATTTAAAAGTGATTTAGTTCGAATCACAGAAGTTGAGCTAAGTTTGTCCGCAGTGTCTAGTAGAGAACTGTGGATATATTTTCCAAATCCATAAAGGATAACATATCTTAAAGCATAAAGAGTTATGTTATAAGTAATATGTTGGAAACTCCTCTAGATACCAATTAATGTCAAATAGGAAGCGAGGTGAACAAAACATTGAAAGTTGCACAGAGTGCACGGGTGTTTCGATGAATACATTTATAATAATAGATAAGGGTACCATCTAAAGTGTTGTATAATGTTATGACGGGGCTAGTTCGCTTTTAACGTAGAATGATGTGTCCCAGGGCACACTGCCCATGAGAAAGCCCTCGAGGTTGATCTAACGTCACTGTAGGCTCCTGGAATCAGGCCTCGTTCTGCTGCCATGACGACGATGCATACACATAGATGCTGTCATATGATGATAGAAGATTAATGTCAATCAAGGTGACATTAGTAAGTTGCAAAGCATTTGGGACTGTAAAGTACAGACCCAAGACTCAACCTCTTCCATGAGCAACCATGTTCAGGGTACGGGATATATAGTGCCAATGATTGAGAACAAATGCAGCTAGTGTATTTGTACTCTAGTGCAAGTGGGAGACTGTTGGAAATATGTCCTAGAGACAAATAGTAGTAAGGACTATTATCATATTTCATATAGTTTATGATTAAGTTTTATATCATGCTATAACTGTATTGAGTGGAAACATCAATACACGTGTGATATACAAACAACTCGGGGTTCCCAGTGAAACTCTAGTCACTGGTTCATTGGTCAACAGATGATCATGTTTTCTGATCATGTGGCATTTATGCCAGTTGGAAATGAGGTCATCTCATTCAGAGAATGAGATGATGAACCAATACCCAACCTAAACATCGTGACCCGATCATGTCACGAAGTTCAAAGTTATGATGATTAGAAATGGATCCTCGTAGACTATTCCTTAGACCGTGAGGCTATATCAATCACTGTCTCTCGAGGGTGCTTACATATCATCAAACGCCATCTAGTAAAACGGTGGTTATAAAGATGTGTTCAGGTATTCGGAGGAAACGTAGAGGCAATATATGTCGAGAGCGGGATTTGTCCGTCCATGTGACGGGAAGATACTCAAGGGCCCACTCGGAGAAGTTATATCCAATAGCTGTGCAGCGTGTGATTAGATCACGAGGATATCACTTGTCGGGACGAGTTAAGTAGCATTGTTCAGTAACGAGATTGAACACGACATGGTGATGTCATTGATCGAATCTCGGGCAATGCAAGTATCGAATGACAAAGGGAATAAGACACGACTGTCCCGGTTCAAACGACGAAAGATCTTCGTGGAACGCACAGGGGTCACATGGCCATCCAGGTCCCTTTGTTGATCATTGGTGCGGGAGTGTCCCGACCATGTCTGGAGTGTTCCCGAACCATAGGGTATCACGCTTAAGGGCTTGATGATGCTTAGAGAGTGTTTATAGGATCGGTAGAATCACCGAAGAAAAGAAGGGAGAAAACCAGAAGGGTTTCGGTAAGTCCGGAGGATGTCCGGAGTGGAGGTGGAAGGTGTTCCATGGCCACGGAGATTAGATAATGTGTGAATGAATGTTAAATATTGATTTAATCATTTATTCATAATTATTTAATAAAGAGAAAATAAATTAAAAAGGTCAAAAGGCTTAATGGGCCAAATCCGGAGGGAGAGGGCCCATTAGGGAAAAGAAGAAAGGGGAGAAGGACCAAGGGGGAGGCCGGCTGGGCCTTGCCCCCTGCGGGGCCCACTAGTGGTCGGCGCCCACCTCCTCCCCCCTCCTCTCCTTTAGTCCCACCCCGGGACTTGAGGGGAGGTAGTACCTCCCCTCCCCTATATAAAGTGGGGTATATTGGCCTAGAAAATACACCCAATAATCAATAAAGGTCTCCCCACTTTTGGGAGGACCTCCAATTGATATTTTCTCTCTCCCCCTCTCTCTCGTGACTGTGGTCCCAAGTCTGGACTGCACGAGCGAGAGACATCTTCACCGCGGAGCGCCGTCGCGCTGCGGGATTCGGATCCGGGAGCTCTACTTCCGCAACTGTTGCTGGATCGGGGAAGCGGGAGTCATCGTCAGGCACCGGACGTGTGTAACTCCCACGAGGTGTCACACTTGAGGCACTCAAGTCGTTGGAGCCAGAAGGAGCGCAAGGACTTCATCACGACCTTGAGGTCGGCTTCGGCTCGTCTACATCAACCACGCTCTCCTGAGCGTTTACACCGCTTTTCGGTCTTCGAGGGTAAGTTCGCGAAAATCCCCTCCCGTTACTGTATTACTAATAGATAGGTCCTGGCAGCTTCAAGGGTTCAGGGGCGTAGAGTAAAATTTATTGTTTTTATGCACGGAACCCCTACAGGGTATGCCTCATGTGGATCTGAAGCAATGCAGGTCTCCACCAGCGCCACCACGCCATCAACTTCGATGCCAACCGATCCTGCACTACCGAATCAGTCTTATTATGGTTAGGGATTTGGTCATCGTTGCGGGCACAGATCTGCAGGTACTGGATCAAGATTATGGTACACAGAGCCACAAGCACATTCTTCTGCTCGGACTTTGCCACCCGATGGGTTCCATTATGTCGATTTCATCGATGGCGATATCCAAGTCTAGTGGCGCCCCTAGTCCTGCCTAGGCACTTTTGGTGCCATGATACACAAGGTGTTGTAGGGGATCATGGCATTCGCGTTTTGAAGATTTCATGATGTTCTTGTAGCGGATCATGAGAGGCATGCGTGTTAAGCGATCGCCATTGCTGCAGTAGTAGGGAGTGTGGATGGTGACAGTGGCAAACTTCATTTTTGGGGTCCATATTCTTAGGGTGAAAACCCTCGGTCTGACATTGTGGTTGTGTATGGCAATGGGGTCTTAATATTCGTTCCCTTGTTGAAGGCATTGTTTGGGAGCTGGACCTTCTCTAGGGTGAAAACCAAGGATCTGACTATATGCTGGTTTGATCGGACGATGACAATGTCTGTACACTGTTACCTTCCCGGAGACATCATTTTGGAGAGCATGTTCAGATTTTGGGTGTCATCACCACTGCTCATGCTCATGCGAGTCTCTAATTGCTTTGTGTGGGGACTCTGCTTTCTTTTTTCCTCTTCTTTTGTTCTTTCGGTTGTGTGCATTCTTGATATCTCTCTATATACTGTGTTTTTCTTGCGAAATTCCACCGATGTATAATCATCAACAAAATACAAATAGTCTACAAGGTAGTACAGACTAAAATTGGATCTTTGGACCATCTAGCGATGTCTAGATACACTAGCGCGAGCCGAAGGTGCACCATCTTCCTCGCCCCTCCATCATCGGCGTTAGGCAAAACTTGTCGTAGTGGAACTTGTTATATTATATGGACGAAAAGTCAACGTGCTAAGACCCAAAAGGACCAACGCAGTAGAGCAGCAACCCTTGCCAATGATAATAATCGTAAATCGAAAAAGACTGACCTCAAACACCAACGAACACGAAAAATAATCGGCTCCCGTAAAATACTTCAGACACATAACTCCATGCGCTCTCTCTCGATGCTAGATGCATCACCGGAGCAGGAATATGATGGGGAGTATCTTATTCTAACTTCAGTATATAGTCATCGCCTCACCATCCCAAAAAAGTAATGAAAAAGAATCTAAACAAAGAATAAAAACCTTATGTTGTTGGATAGGCTTGGTATAAATATATTATTCCCTCCGTTCAGAAATAAGTGACTTGCATTTATCTAGATTCACATGTATTTAGACAATACAATAAAACATGTCTAGATATGTATGAATCTAAACAAATCCAAGTTATTATTTATTTTTTTATAAATAAATTCGTTATTTCTAACGCGTTTTCTCTCTCCATGTGCATCTAGCCAAGCAGCAATTCTACTCTTATGCATGCAAATGTGCCCCAGAAGCTTCACGGGTGCATGAGCATCACGGACTGAGGGTATCAATCGACACGGATCCGAACGATGAAGCTCGCGTCGCGCCGAAAACCAAATTTAGAAGGAAAATGATATATATCATCTGGGGATGAAAAACTTTCATCGTCCGGGTCCTATGGCTCGCATGCATGACGCGTCCTCCACGTGGTGCGACAGCGACGGTCCGTGCCTTATCTCCACCCGTCTTCCGTTTTCGCTTTCTCCCGTGTCTCTACATAGCTAGCACCGCCCCGCGAGCTCCAAAATTCCATGGCAACGCACAGCTGCTGTCCTAGCTCAGGCCGTTGCTCCGCCACTACCCAGCTATGCACGACCAACCTGCGTGTCGCCGGCGTCTCTCCAACCACCGGGAAACCCTGCATCAGCCCCATCCAATTGCTCCCATCTCCGCCATGGATTTTTTTCCCCTCTCCCCCACCATGGATTAATCCTCGAGGTGCTGCCCGCAGCACGCTGCTCGGAGTCCAGGACGACGGTGCTATCGAGGCACGGTGGCGCCTTCTCCGTTGTTCGCCGCTGCTACAAGGGCACCATCTTTTTGCTATGAGCGTCCACCGGCCTTGCTACAGAAGGCACGGTGGCCTTGGTACAGCGGCATGGCGGACGTGTTCTCCGACGACGGTGAGAACACCATTTTGCTACAAGGGGCGCGAGTCTCCCGCGGCGTGCGCCGTTGCTCCCTGCAACACCCGGCTTTGCTACGTGCGGCGGCTGGCTCTGCTCCCTGCAGCGCGCGGCGTCTGCTCCTTGCGGTGCCCGGGTTGCTATAAATGCATGGCGGCCTTGCTACCGCGGCACGGCGGCGTTGCTACAGTGGGCGACCGACCTTGCTACAGAAGCATGACGGCGCTGCTACAGTGGGCGACCGACCTTGCTACAGAAGCACGACGGCGCTGCTACAGTGGGCGGCCGACCTTGCTATCAATGGCGCCAAGATTTGCTCCCTACGTTGCCCGTTTTTGCTACCGGTGGCGATGCTACTAACGGCGTGGCCGGCGTTGCTCCTTGCTGCAGGCGTTTTTGCTGCCGACAATCGGTGTCTTCGCTATCGATGACTAATGGATTTGCTACAGTAGTATAAATATTTCGCTACAACCGTTCTCCTGTTTTTTCTACGACATCCCGATAAAGTTTTTTGACGAGGTGCCCAAAAAAGTCTCTGGCGAGGTCTCCGACGATATTAGTTTTTTGCTACATTAGAATAACTTTGTTGCTACAACCGTCTTGTGGGTTTGCTACAACAGTGTTAACTTTTTGCTACAAGATCTCCGGCGAGAGTCACCTACGAGTTTTTTCCGACGATGTTTTTGGCGAAGTCGTTTTGCTACATTAGTATAATTTTTTTGCTGCATGGTCTCCGGCAAGGTCTCCGGCGAGATCTCCGACGGGAGTTCTATTTTCTGGAACGAACCGTTTTTTTGCTTCGGAAGCAAGTGTGGAGACATTTTTAGCAAAAATGGAATTCTGCAGCAAAAACGGGATTTATAGTCAAAAGACAGGACACGTGTCAGACAACGGATCAGGACGGTGGAAACGATCCTATCGTCCGGGGACGCTCAGCATCGCCCAATTTAGAACGCTTTGCGCTTTACGTTTTCTGTAATTGTGAAACCGTTCCGGTTCAGAAAAGACGGACTCGATACCGACTCGGAAGTCAGAACAGAGCCTTTACATAGATGCGAGATGAGCTCCTGGAAATCACCACGTGACTTTGGAATCCAACAAGGAGTTTTCTTTGAAGCCCTGCACCACCATGGCCAGCGAATCAGGACTGGGGATGCTGCAGGCGGAGGAGGCGTTCACCGGCGAGGAGGGTGCACTGGGAAGGAAGGCGCCGACGGCCAGTCTCGAGGCATGTGCAACAAGGGAAGGGGAGGTTGATGGCCGATCCAAGTCGGCTGAGGAGGAGGAGGAGGCTGGCCTGTCCGAGGTCCTGGATCAGGGCGCCGATTCAACAGTGGTGGCCGACGAGATGACGGACGAAGAGGACGACGCCGTCGACTCCCCGTTCGATGGCGCGTTCTACGCGGAGTGCAAAGCACGGTTCGAGGAGCGGTTCCAGGAGATGATGGCTGAGCGGATGGCCGACGAAGACGACGACTCCAGCTACTCCCCGTTTAATCAGGGCGACGATGCGACTGTGGTCGACGACTGGATGACGGACGAAGAGGACGACGAGGTCGAGTCCCCCGTTTGATGACGCGTACCTCGCAGAGTGCAGAGCATGCTACGACGCCAACTTCGAGGAGCTATTGGCTGACCAGATGATGTATGCGTAGTGTGTGAATCGACTAGCTGCGATCTAGCAAAGGGGTAGCTCGATTGATAGTCCTCGTAGTAATTCTCTTGTGAGATTAGAGAAGAAACGGGCGGAAATTTCTTGTACAGTACAAGTATTTGTTGTAAGAAACATGCGATGTTTGAATGTGTTCCATGTGAATTTGTGATCAAACTTCTTATTACCCCTGATAGGTGACTATAGTCAATTAAAGGGAAAAAATTCGAAGAGGGACTCCATGCCGACTCCGAGGGCCCAGCGTACTTTGTATGATTTGGCGTTTTCACTAGAGACCTTGACCCTTGGATGGCAGGCCTTGCCGTCACTATGTTCTGAACGGGGGTAGGGTAGTGTCCTCCTGGAATTGGCTTTCTAGTCAGCGCTTGCGGCGGCTGGGAATTAGCTCTGTCCCCAATGGCCGCGGCGCCAACCACCGATGTGCCGGCGACATCAGCTGCCGGTACCAACTGTCTAGTCATTCTAGTTGTCCTTCCGAGGTTGGTTAACCGCGGGTGGATCTCGTATGACATTGAAGAGATCTATAGGGAACAGGAGGCCTTAGCTTCCGAGTCTTTCGCTCTGTCCCCAATGGCCGCAGCGCTAGCCACCGATGTGCCGGCGACATCAGCTGCCGGTACCTACTGTCTAGTCACGCCAGCTGTCCTTCCGAGGTTGGTTATCAACTGCGGGTGGATCTCGTATGACATTGAAGAAATCTATAGGGAACATGAGGCCTTAACTTCAGAGTCTTTCGCTCAAAATCAGAAACCGATCTTGGCTCAGCTTGCTGACTCACGAGCAATTCCTTTCAGCGAGCGACACACTTCTTTTCAGCGATAATCGCTCAGTGAGGGAGCTCTGTTGGAGAAGAGTGGGACTAGAAAGAGGGAATACCCATGTCAGGCCATGTAAGGCCAATAGTTGAGGTACCTGGATCCAGACAAAACTCCAAACATGTAAGAATCTACTCTTAGTTAGAAAGAATCGGTTATCGCAATATCAGCTGTCGCATAATCAGCAGCTATGGGGATTATGGCTCGTCTGCTTCTCTTGTACGAGGGTAGATCGATATGTATCGATCTTTGCGACTCGGGTTGCCACGTTCTCTGAGGAGATTGGCGTAGTTAGGAGATTTGTCGGAAGTGCGTCTCCAGCCATGAAGATGCCACATGTTAGTCTCTCCGCTGGAGATTGGACCGTAGTCATCCTCAGACTCGCTCCCAAGCTCTTCGTCCAGCAGCGGGTAGATTGGTTCTTGGTAGTTGACATCCTCGTCGCTGAGGTAACCGGCTTCCTCTAGGAGGGGTAATGTGTCCTCGTTTGAGCCGGTACTTCCCTCAAGATCTGCGCCGACGTAGCCGATGAAGATGTCGATGTATCCAACCGTAAGGATGATGCCGCTAGTCACCTCGTGAGTCGCCGGGTCCACGTAGCCTCATCAATGAAGTTGAGGCTTCCAAACTGCATGAATTGGTCAACAACGATAAAACCTTGAGTCACATGCCCCACGGTGGGTGCCAAATATCGGCCAAATACCACGACCGGTACCATCGTGAGAGGGGCCGGCGAAGCGGAGCGTAGCGACATCAGGTGAATCAGGAACATGATTGGTACACACGAGTTACCAAGGTTAGGTCGATCGCTCTAGAGGTAAAGATCTACTCATATTTTGTTGCTTGTATATCGAGTTACAAGATTTTTACGAGTAAGGCCTTTGTGCTTAGCCGGCGGATTTTGAGATCTAGGCGATTGGCTTACGAATCTGTGTATACAATCGCAATCTCTGTAAGCTCTAGATCTATCCCTATCCCTAGATGGTCTTATTTAGACGTCTGTCTTAGGGTTTTCAAGACTCCCAACTGTCGACTATTATTTTCTTGTCTTGTACTTCAAGTTTTTAGGCTTCGTCTCTATCTATGACTTCCCTAAACCGACTAAGGATTGAGCCTTACCCAGCTCAAGTCTCGTTTCTTGTGTAAGTCCACCTGGGACGAACATGTCATGCGATTAGTCTTCCTAGTATGCATACCTGACATTGACATATCGATCGTAGTCCGTGTGTTGTCTTTGGTGGTGGTTAGAGTGTTGTCGCGAGTGATTGATCACTGTGGCGGATTTTTTTTCTCCTTTTTATTTTCTTTTTTGGTTGTGTACATCCTTAGTATATTCGCGCATCTTATTATAGATAAGCTAGGTGTAATTGATATCTTCGTATATTTATATAATCTCCTCAAAAAACATATAGGATTTAGTTTTGAAACACACCGTGGTACAAAGACAACAATGAAAACATGTTGTCAATATTTTCAGCGGCACAACATTTTTGTCTTGGAAATTAATTTTGTATTATGATATTGTCATAATCGTTATTTCTTTCACTTTACACGTAGCAAATACTCCCCTGTTCTAAAAAAGAATGTCACACATTTATTTAGATTCGTATCTATTTAGACATGTTCTAGTATATAGACAAATATGAATCTAGATAATTTTGTTGGGCACATGGAAATATATGTTTCTGGATCAATAAAGGAAAACCACACTGCTGCCCCCGCCCTCCCCCTTTCCCCTCCCGCGGTGCACCCCAGGGCGCCGTCGGGGGGCTCCCCTACCGTCTCCTACCCCTCCCCCTCCTTGATCCTCCACCCCTTCGCCGCTGCTGCCGGCGCCGATCGTGGTGGCGGCGGGCCCGGCGCCGAAGGGGCCGACGAGAGTAGATCGTGGTGGCTGTTTCTCCGGTGGCGGCTGGGGCCGGTGCTGGTTCTTCGGCTGCGCGCGGCAGCCAGGGCGGCTCCCCTGGTCGTGTGGCGGCGGTGGCTGCCCATAGACGTGAGATCCGATCATGGAGATCGGCTGTTTGCGGCGGTGGCTTTCCCATCGGGTATCGGCGCAAGCTATGGCGGTTGTGTGGTCGTAGATCTAGGCTTCCGCCTAGATGAAGCCTAGATCTGCCATCGGCGCGGCCTTTTGGTTGCTGAAGGTGTGTGAGAAGGTGGTACGTTGCTTCTTGCTCGGGTCGACAGACCGACGGGAGCACGTGGTTATTGCAGGCTTCTCTCCTCTTCCACCGAAGGGGACGGGCGGCAGACGATGGTGTGGGGGCCTGTTGTTCTGTCCAATAATGGTGGGCAGTCCTAGGGTTTCCTTCAATGTGAAGACAAAGATCTGCTTGTTGCTTGCTCTCGTGGATCTAGCCTGGAGAGGCGGGTTCCGAAAGGCTCCGTCGGCGAACTCCCATGGTGCATTATGCTTGGAGATTGCTGGATCGGAAGATATTCGGTTGTGCGCACCTTGTTTTTCTAGCCGTTTGGTTTTAGCGGGAGTGTTGTGAAGCTCTGTTGTTTGTTCCCACCAAATGCCATTCAATGAGGCATGGTGAAGTCAGATACGGAGAATGTTCGGAAAGCGGAAATATGAGGGCAGCAATTGTGATTTGAGTCTTTGTGGCGATGGCAAAATGGATGCGTGATCTGTGACTTGAAGCAGCGACTGTTTGTGGGGGAAGACAACACATGAGGAGTTCCCAGTCTTACCTTGCAGGGTAAAAATCCAAGGTCTGGTCTTAACTGGTTGTGTCTGGCAATGGCCTTGTTGAAGGCATTGTTTTGCGAGCGAGAACTTTCTCCAGGGTGAAAACCTATGATCTTTGATCGGGCAACGACGATGCTTGTGCACTGTTTCCTTCTTGAAGGCGTTGTTATTGGAGTGGAGGACTACTAGTGTTGTTCTGGTGGTGTCAGTGTCGTTGCTTCCGTAGCGGGACTCTCTTCTTTTTTGTAATTCTTTTTTCTTCTTTCTAGGTTGTGTGCATCCGTAAGGCCGCTAGCGCATGCGTTGTTGCAGAAGTTTGGTGTAATTGGTATCTCCGTAATATTAATATATACTCTTTTCTAAAAAAAAAAATTGTGATATATATCTAGGAAGTACACGTTCTCTTCCCATTTGCTGCTAGCCAAATACTTGGCTGATGCATGTAAATGGACCACACAAGCTTCACGCGTATATGAAAAAAACACTCTGCAGCTCGTCGCGCCGAAAGACCAAATTTTAGAACGCTTTGCGCTTTACGTTTTCCGTAATTGTGAATCCGGTACCAAAAGGAATTCGATGACGGACTCGATACCGACTCGAAGGTCAGAACTCAGAACAGAGGCTTTATATAGATGCCAGATGAGCTCTTGGAAATCCGTGACTTGGAAATCCAACAAGGAGTTTTCTCCGGAGCACTACACCACCATGGCCAGGGAATCAAGAGTGCAGAGCACGGTACGAAGCCAACTTCGAGGAGCTATTGGCTGACCAGATGATGTACGCGTAGTGTGTGAATCGACGTACTGAAGGGAGCTGTTTCTGGCCTGTCATTGAGATGTTTGGTCTCTGTTGAGAATTGTACGTTGGTTCTAGACTAGCTGCGATCTAGCAAAGGGGTACCTCGATCGATAGTCCTAGTGCCGGCTCTATATTCTGCGGGGCTCAGAGCGATGTCGACAAGACACTACAGGAAACCCCCACTACGCCGACGGCATTTATCCGTCGGCACAGGCCAGATACCTGTCGGCGTAGCAGTAAGACTCCGGCTGCCGTTGGCGTAATCTGGCATCGGCGCAGAGCTGGCGGCCGTCGGCATAAATACACCGTAGGGACAGTCCAGGTGGGACCCACTTGGCCCGGTAATGGCCGTTAGGGGCAGGGTAGACTACATCAACGGCCGAGCCGTTGGCGTTGGTGTCCATGTGGCTCGAGCTGGGCCATCACCTGGGCGCCCACAACAGCTGGTACACCGATGGCATAGCCGTCGGCGTACCTTTACACGTGGCTGGACTTGGGCGTCCGCTTCACCTGTTACGCCGATGGCATAGCCGTCAGCCTAGCCCTGCCGACCAGGATTTTTTCCCCAATTGTTTCCAGCTTTTCCAGCACACAAAAATCACAATATATATATGTTCATCCCAACATGCATACACAGTACATATATAGTGCATACACAATACATATATATATATCATCCAAAAGTGCCCGACATCAAGTACATACACAATACATATGTATCATCATCATACAATGCATAGGACCGACGCCGTTGCTGCGCCGTCACGACCGGCCGGCTGGGCCCACGCTAGGCCCAACTACGCCGACGGTTGTTCTACGCTGACGGTTGCCGTCAGCCCATCTCACCCTAGGCCGACGGCTATATTACGACGACGGTCCCACACAGCCTACACCGACGGCTTTCCTAAGCCGACGACATGTTTGCTGGTCCGCCCGTACCCTGCTGCTACGCCGACGGCCCTGACATTTGGCCGTCGGCGTAGTGTTTGGCCATAGGCGCTTTGAGTGTTTCATGTAGTGAGAGGGCCCCTAAAGCCAATATATATGCGATCATAACTAGATATATACACATATACATGGTTATTTTCACTTGCAAAAAATTAAGAGGTAATATCTAACCACATATGTATAGTGGAGATGTCTACAAATAACAAGCACTAAAGCAACATCACATTACGATAGAAAGAAAGAATAAAAAGAGTATAAAAATATAAAGTATTCCCTCCTAGTTTGACTACCTCAAATAAAACCCAAATTCCAATGAGCCCATCAACAATCATGCTTTAGTTCTACTTGTTGGAAAATATTTATTTAAAACACCATTTTGTGATTCAATAAGTTGATTCACTCGCTTTCGTTTCTTTCTTTTCGCAGCACCAGAGGATTGTTTCGGCATTGTAACACCGGCCATGGATTAATGGTGAAGGAACTTACATGAATTTACGATCTTAAAAGTTAAAACCTAATTAAGGGATTAAATCAAGAATTGGATGGAGGATCTGACCATGGATTAAATCGTGGACTTACAGACTGACATGTGGAGAGCAGGCCGCATGCGAGCAACCGATTGGCAAGATGGTGATGGCCGATGGATTAGGAGCAGCGCCGCCTGTTGCGGAAGAGATGACCATATACAAGGCCTAAATCACGATCAGCTGAACAACCGAATCGACGGAAAGTCAAGTCTTGATGGATCGATCGTACCACTACAGGAAAACTGCGCTACGCCGAGGGCCAGCTGCCTTCGGCACAGGCTGTGCCGAGGGAAGCCATCGGCATAGCCCCCTCGGCATAGCAGCCTGTCGGCCCAGGGGCTACGCCGACGGGCACCCTCGACACAGCATGTGCCGACGACATTGCCCTCGGCATCATCCCATCGGCATAGATTGACATCCGTCTGTATTTTTCAAAAAAAAAAGAAAAATTGTTTTTTTTTAAATTTTGAATTGTTTGAATCCCTCTCACTTTTAAATTGTTTGAATCTCTCTCGCTTGGGATATTTTTAACACTAAGTACATTTAATCTTAGATTAAATAGTAGTTTTGGTCAAACTTTCTGGTCGGTCACCCATCCCCACACTATTTCGTTCCCAGTACGCTTAACTTCTCAGTTCCCTTCACTCCCAACATGCTTAACTTTTCGGTTTCCTTCAGGCAAGCTCGCGAAACAAATCATACCTTGTTGTCAATACTACCATATTAATCCTATTAACTCTGATACCACTATGCCACGTGTTTTTATTTTTTGAAATTCCAAACAATTATTTAAGTAAACAACAATGAATATATAATAATAATATTGAATTCCAATGAAAATAAAATAAGTAATAAAAATAATATTCTATTCTTTTTTGCCATTATTATCATATAATATGGCATAATTAATATCTTTAAATTTGTAAATCAAAATTTCACAAATAATTATCCATTATTATCAGAAAAATGTGAGGAATCCAAATATGAAATAACTAATTTTATAATAAAAATTCATTTTTAAATTAACTTTTTCCCTTTTCAAATTTTGAAAATCTAAAATAATCTAAATTGATTAGAAAAATAAGAGGAATCCAAATATGAAACCCATATCATATGTTTGCCATATCAAGATACAAGTGTCTTTAAAAAATCATGAGCAAACTACGAAACACCTTTAATATTGGTTGTATATGCTTCATAAAAGTCGTAATTTATAGCACTCAGAAAATGGAAAATGGTTTTTTGATGCGATGAAAAGGAAAACTTATATCTGCAACATTGTAATCTATCCCAAGATGCACATGCGTGTACTATGGACACATTAGCACAAAATATGCCACGATTCTAGCCATGATATTGGTCGTTTAGCCTGAAATTCATAAAACCTCGAACATGATAGCTCATTTTGAAAAGGTTTTTTGTAATATTTACAATATTCCAAGTTTGATATTTTCCATTGCAACTATATCACATAATATGACAGCACGCAAAGGTTTTACAATGTTTAGATCGTTTTTGAATTTCTTATGCCCGTTTAAAACTATGATCAAAACGACGTGCGTGAAGATTCTTAACTCGGAGCTGAGTCTCCGTAAACTTGCAGTGGATCTCTGATAAAATAGCATATTATGAACCTAAAAATAATTTTTCAAAAAAATATAAGCATTAGATCATGTTCCTATAGTTCAAATCTGACCGACTTCCTACCTATTCGGCATGAATTTGTGTTTTTTATGAGGGATGGGCGAAAAGGTTTAAGATATCCCGGTTGGGAAATTGTTCATATAAGATGGTCTAGTATTTTTCAAAAATGGAGTAGTACTAATGTAAAACTTCCATTTGATAGATGTTTCACAAAACACCCCCTTTTTAGCACTCAGAAAATAAAAAATAAAATTTTGGTGAGGTAAAAAAGAAAACTTCCTCCTGCAATATTGTAAGCCATTCCAAGATGCACATGTGTCCATAATATGGGCACATTATCACAAACTATACCGCGATTCTAGCCATAATATTGGTTGTTTGGCCTGAAATTCATTAAACCTTGAACATGATAGCTCATTTTGAGAAGTTTTTTTTTGTAACATTTGCAATATTACAAGTTTAGTATTTTTCCTTGCAACTATATTACATAATATGACACTACGCTAAGGTTTTATATTATTTGAATCGTTTTTAAATTTCTTATGCCCATTTCAAACTATGGTCAAAACAACGTGCATGAAGATTCTTAGCTCGGGGCTGAGCCTTGCTAAATTTGCAGTGGATCTCTAATGACATAGCATATTGTGAACCTAAAAATAATTTTCCAAAAAATACCATGAGCATTAGATCTTGTACCTGTAGTTTAAATCTGACCGAATTCCTACCGATTCGGCAGGAATTTCTCATTTTCATGAGGGGTGGATGGAAAAGTTTAAGATACCCTGGTTGGAAAATTGTTCATGTAAGACGGTCTAGTATTTTTAAAAATTGGAGTACCAATGTGAAAGTTTCATTTGGTGGTTGCTTCACAAAGCACCCTGTTTTTGCTACTCGGAAAATAGAAAATGGAATTTTGGTGAGGTAAAAAGGAAAACTTCCTCCAGCAATATTGTAAGCCATCCGAAGATACACATGTGTGTATAATATGAGCACATTATCACAAGTTATGCCACGATTCTAGCCATAATATAGGTTGTTTGGCTTGAAAGCCATGAAACCTCGAACATGATAGCTCATTTTGAGAAGTTTTTTTTGTAATATTAACAATATTCCAAGTTTGATATTTTTTGCAACTATATCACATAATATGACACCACGTGAATATTTTACATTCTTTGGATCGTTTTTGAATTTCTTATGCCCGTTTTAAACTATATGTAATATTTTTATGTTTTACTTAATTTTTATTTTTAAATGTGTAATATTTGAGTGTAGATAGATAGATCTTATTTTTCTGCAGATTTTGATATATTATTTGTATTTTTGTGAATTAGAATGATTTAGTTATGATTTTTTTAAGATTAATGTGATAAAATGAAAAATAGCTATACTGAGGGCATTGCTGTCAGGGTAGCCTTAACGCCGTCCCGCGCGCGGTAGCTAGGCCGACGGCCGTAGCTATGCCGAGGGCCGCCCTCGGCCTAGTTAGGCTATAGAGATGGCATTCCTGTGCCGGGAGCCGGCCGCTGGCCTGGGCTAGGAAGGACCCTACGTCGAGGGCCTCGACATTTGGCTGTCGGCGTAGGTTCTTACGCTCGTAGCGGGCTTTTCCTGTAGTGTACCCCTGATAGGTGACTATAATCAAATAGCGGGAAAGAATTCAAAGACGGACTCTGATACGTTGCTAATGTATCCATAGTTTTTGATGTTCCATGCTTGGTTTTATCTACTTTCTTATGTTATTTCAGATTGATTATTTATTTTACCATGTCTTTGTTATTCGTGATCTTGCATGCTTTTTGTTGTTAGTAGCTATCTTAGCTAAGTAGATGCTAGCAACTCTAAGAGTTAGTATTTATGCTCAATTGTGGGTTCATGCCTCTGGTAATCTAAAAAAGTGATAGAAATCTCTAAGGTACTAGATGTGCTGTTGCTACTAGGGAGAAAACATTAATCCTTTGTTCATAGAACAATCGTATTGTTTACTTTACACGCAATGTGTTATGCAATTATCTGTTGCTTGCAACTTAATACTGGAGGGGTTCGGATGATAACCTGAAGGTGGATTATTAGTCATAGATGTAGTTGGATTACGGTCTATGTATAATGTTGTAATGCTCAATCAAATCTCAAAGGAGTCAAGATAATTAGTATATGCATGTATGCTTTCTCGATGTTTGTCAATTGCCCCGCTGTAATTTGTTCACCCAACATGTCATCTATCTTAAGGAGAGCCACCACTAGTGAATTATGGACCCCGGTCCTTTCTTTTACCATCAATCTACAACTGTTTACTATTTTTCTATTTACTTTCTGCAAGCAATTACTTTTTTCCACAAAATACGTTTAATCCTTTGTTTTCAGCAAAATCGGTGAGATTGACAACCTCACTATAAGTTGGGGGCAAAGTTCTGTGGTTGTGTTGTGCAGGTTTTCACGTTGCTACTGGCACCGTTAATGCGCCCTGCCAAAGTCCAGCTAGCAACACCTTGGAGGTGTTTCCTTGCTCCTACTGGTTCGATAACCTTGGTTTCATAACTGAGGGAAACTTACTGTTGTGCTCATCATACCTTCCTCTTGGGGTTTCCCAACGAGCTCGTTATTACACGAGTCAGCAAGTACTTTTCTGGCGCTATTGCCGGGGAGTCAAGGACATCTTCACAAGGGGAGTCGCTCATAACCAATCTCTTTACTTTGTTGTTTTTGTTTTGCTTAGTTTATTTTTGCTTTGTTTGCTTGTTTCTTTATCAAAAACAAAAAAAATTAGTTTTACTAGTTTGCTTTCTTTATTAAAAACACAAAAAAGGACTACTCTTGAAAACACTAAGTTGTGTGACTTCACTAGCACCAACAACAATGATTTCATGTGCACACCTATTGCTCCACCTGTTCCTGGAGCTACTTTCTTTGAAATAAAACCTGCTTTACTCAATCTTGTTATGAGAGAACAATTTTCTGGTATTGGTAATGAAGATGCTGCTGCTCATATAAATAACTTTGTTGAACTTTGTGAGATGCAAAAGCATAGGGATATAGATGGAGATATTATTAAGATTAAATTGTTTCCTTTCTCTTTGAGAGGAAAAGCTAAAGAATGGTTGCAATCCCTAACTAGGAATAGTATTGATTCTTGGACTAAATGCAAAGATGCTTTCATTGGAAAATACTATCCTCCTGCTAAGATTATATCTATGAGAAGTGAAATAATGAAGTTTAAACAATCTGATAATGAACATGTTGCTCAAGCTTGGGAAAGAATGAAATCTTTGGTAAAGAATTATCCTACTCATGGACTGACTGCTTGGATGATTATCCAAACCTTTTATGTAGGATTGAACTATTTTTCAAGAAATCTATTGGATTCTGCTGCTGGAGGTACCTTTATGACCATTACTTTGGGTGCTGCAACAAAGCTTCTGGATAATATGATGGTTAACTATTCTGAATGGCATATTGAGAGAGCTCCACAAGGTAAGAAGGTATATTCTGTTGAAGAAACCTCCTCCTTGAGTGATAAAATTGATGTTATTATGTCTATGCTTGTTAATGGGAAGGCTCATATTGATCCAAATCATGTTCCCTTAGCCTCTTTGGTTGCTCAAGAAGAGCAATTTGATGTGAACTTTATAAGAAATAACAATTTTAGCAACAATGCCTACAGGAATAATTTTGGTAATAATAACTATAGGCCATATCCTCCCAATAATGGTAATGCTTATGGAAATTCCTACAACAATAATAGGAGTGCTCCCTATGAACTTGAAGTTATTCTTAAAGATTTTATTAGTAAACAAACTACTTTCAATAAAACTATTGAGGAAAAACTCTCTAATGCTGAAAGAAATATAGCATCATTGGCTGAAGCTCAATCCTCTTTGAATAAAATGGCTGCTAAACCTGAAACTATTGATAATCCCTTTGCTGCTACTAATTCCATACAAGTTAGAATTGATGAGAATGTTAGACTATTAGCTGAATTGTATGCTAAGTGGGAAAGAGAGAAGATGAAATTGCTAGAAACATTAGTGTTTCTACTATCACTACCACTAGAGTTGAAGCTAGTAATAGCTCTACTACTTTAGATGATAATTATGATTTTGATCTTGATGGTTGCAACATCTCCAAAGTTATTAAGTTCCTACAAAAGCTCGCTAAAAGTCCTAATGCTAGTGCTATGAATATGGCCTTTATAAAACACATTGGTAATGCTCTCATAAAAATTAAAGAAGAAAAGATGAAACATAAATCTTCTATTCCTATGAAACGAGAAGATGGTTGGGAACCTATCATTAATATGAAAGTGAATGATTTTGATTTCAAAGCTTTATGTGATCTTGATAGTAGTGTTTCTATTATACCTAGAAGGATTTATGATATGCTTGATTTGCCACCATTGGAAGATTGTTATTTGAATGTCCCACTTGATGATAATGCTAAAAAGAAACTCACCATTAAATATCAATGATGATGTTCTTATTATGGTTAACAATGCCTATGTTCCCGTTGATTTCTATATTTTGGATGTTGAATGCAATGCTTCTTGTCCTATTACTTTGGGAAGACCTTTTCTTAGAATTGTTGGTGCCATTATTGATATGAAAGAAGGCACCATTAAATATCAACTCCCACTCAAGAAAGGTATAGAAAACTTCCCTAAGAAGAGAGAGAAGATTTCTTTTGCCTCTCCTATGAAAACAAAATTTGCTCTTAATGCTTC
Source organism: Avena sativa (assembly GCA_916181665.1). Classification (NCBI taxonomy): domain Eukaryota; kingdom Viridiplantae; phylum Streptophyta; class Magnoliopsida; order Poales; family Poaceae; genus Avena; species Avena sativa. Next base: position 415,553,802 of record OV702296.1, read on the forward strand.
TTCATTTGAGAACACTTGATTCTTTTTCTTGCTTCTTACGCCTAACTTAAAGGCGTTAAAGAAAATTACTTATTGGGAAATAACTTAAAAGTTTTAGATGAGTCTTGGAAGTTATTGCTCCAGTAATAACCTATCCTTATCCTTTTTATTTGCTTTTTGTGCCAAGAGTAACCTCTAATGAGAGAGAAGTAATGATTGGGAAAGTTGCTGTCCCGAAACAGATTTTTGTGCTTCACCGTAAAAATTCTTGTAAAATCTCTGTACGTCGTTTTCAGGGGTGAATTTTTGTGCTTCTGCCCTAGGTCTTCGAAAAAATTGGTTTTTACCTGCTGGTCTGTTTTGACAGATTTCTGCCATTATTTGCATTTGCTTCTTGTTGGTTCCTTTTTGAGTTCTTTTGGGGAATTGAGCTTTTTAAGGGAAGTGCTACAGTAGTTTGTGTTTTAATGGAAGTTTTATTGGTGTTGAAACTAAACCTAAAGACTTATTATCTTAAGTGCACTAATGTTGCTAATAAGGATTGTGTGAAGTTTTGTATGAAGGAAAAAATTTAGGTGTATGGAGAAAATGATGTAATGAGATGAAGAATGGACTAAAGCTCAAGCTTGGGGATGCCACCCCGTGTCATCCCAAGAAATATTCAAGAGGTACAAGCGTCAAAGCTTGGGGATGCCCAAGGCATCCCCTTCTTCATCAATAAAAATCCTAGGTTTCTTTCAAACACTTCATTTTTATTGTTTCATGTACAATTGTGTTGTTCTTGGAGCGTCTTCTTTTTCGTTTTCATTTGCATGGTTTTATTAGTTTGCTGAATAAATTGGTTGGACCCCTGATGACCCACAAGTATAGGGGGTGTATCGCAGTATTTTCGATAAGTAAGAGTGTCGAACCCAACAAGGAGCAGAAGGTGCTAGCTAGTGGTATGGATCAGGAATTCTCTGCAAATACTTAGCAAACGGATTTTTAGGGGGTTTTGATAATGTAAGTAAATAAAGTACGAGTAAATAAAAGACAAGAAGAATAAATGCAGCAAGTGGCCCAATCCTTTATTCAGCAAAGGACAAGCCGGTTGTATTACTTAAGATGACCAAACGTTCTCGAGGACACATGGGAACTGTCAAGTGCTTTCGCTTCATATAGTTGATTAATCTTCTTTAGCTTGCTAAGTGTTGTGTGGGTGAACCTGTGCTAATGTACCGACCTTCCTAGGACTAATACATACTTGTGATTATACCCCTTGCAAACATCCGTAAGTACAAGAAAGTAATTAAGGTAGAAACCTAACCACATCTTTAAACTCTAAGACCCTTACGTCCCTTGTGCAATGGTTTCCTAACGCGAGTGTAGGTTTCTGTCACTCCGGCAACCCCTACGTTTAGTAGCCAAATACACAATGCATTCCCCTAGGCCCATATAGGTGAAGTGTCATGTAGTCGACGTTCACATGAAACCACTAGAAGAAGTACACCACAACTTAAATATCAAACTATTGAATCTTTCTCAACACAATTCTACTACTAACAACATGTGTTCTCCTATGTCCTCAAGAACAAAACGAACTACTCACAAGACATCATATGGATCATGATCAGAGATGGAATAATGATGTATAACAATCTGAACATAAACAATAATTCAATGGTTCTACTCTATAGCATCAACTACAAAGAGTAATCAACACCGAGAAAGTTTCCCCTAAGAACTATGCAAGATTCAACCCAATTGTTACAGCAATATGGAGATGGTGATGAGGGTGCTGATGGTGATGATGGTGGTGGTGATGATGATGATGATCCCGATGAAGTCCATCTTGATGGTGGTGTTGATGGCGACGATCTCCCCTCTCCGAGAAGGAATTCCCCTGACAGAAATCTGTCTGCCGGAGAGATCTTTCTCTCTCGGTGTTTTCCGCCCTGCAGAGGTGGCGGAATCTTTCTGTGGTTGCTCCCTGAGTATTAGGGTTTCGTGAGGATTATATACGCTAGAGGGGAGAGCTAGAAGTGGACCAGGGCGGCCACACCACCTGGTGGCGCAGCCTAGGCTGGCCCACGCCAGGGGGTGGTGTGGGCCCCCTGTGGCCCATCTCCACTCCTCCTTCTGGCTTCCTTCGTCTTCTAAATTTTTTGGATTTTCCATGTATTTTCCCGGATTTTCTGATCTTCGCGAATTTTGCCTCCAAACAACACTTTTTTCCATCAGAGTCCTGACTGCAGCGGTCCATGCTCCAAAAGTCATCAACCATGCAAAAACAGATAAAATAACATAAGTATCATCCCTTAATATGAAATATATCAATGAATAACAGTGAATTATGATATAGAATAGTGATACAAAATGGACGTATCAACTCCCCCCAAGCTTAGACTTCACTTGTCCACAAGCGAAACTGAGCTCAATAAACATGACCTCAGGTTTATGGAGTGAAGAGTCGATAAAAGAATACGGACAAGAAGCATCACATTCATCAATACATAGATCATAATAGAAGACAACTCACTATTATATAACTTAACTTGCAATGAGTAAAGGAAACACAATAAAGATACATAAAGTGAATCATAATTGGTAATGGCAAACTTAGCTCTTGGTCGAAGAATAGTTGATAATTTGCTGGAGTTCACAAATAACTAGTTTTCACTGATAGCTTTCAAAGTAGTACACACCAAGATAAGAGCAACATGCAAAACAAGGAACATAAGAAACATGATTGAATTGATCATCATATGAATGAATGAAACACAACAACTCAAAATACTTACTGAGATAGAAGAGAATAGGTTTACTGACTCAACTAAAAAGTAAAAGAAGGGCCCTTCGCAGAGGGAAGCAAGGATTGCAAGTTTCATAAAGAGCTCCCAAAAATTATGATACTTATTAGCTTTCAGCTCTCATTGCCCCTATCATAGGCATCTTTAGGTGGTTAAGGTTAAAGTGATCAAATATGAGGATATGCTTGACAAGTTGTAAGTTAAAAATCTCATGTCCCTTGAATACGAGGGCCGCTCTTCATGCTACTCAAGTTTAGTCACCGGTAAGTTCTTGTCATTGTAAGCACATGTGTATCATGGAGAACCACCAACGAGGTACCCCTTGCCCGATGATACGGAAGAATCCCCATATCAAAATGACAAGGCAAGCAGACAACAAGCATCTCAACAATCTTCTTATTTACCATGGGAATATGGTGCTTTTTTTCCTCTCTTTCCTCTTTTCTCATCTTTTTTTTCTTTTTCTCTTTTTGTCAATCTCTATCTCTTTTTTTATAAGAAGAATGCTTCATAGATGCTCGTTATGGTTACGCTGCAGGTTTCCACCATGATAGCATGGATTAGACTGGCGGCCCAGGCGTTTCTCTAATGCACATGCATAACTCCATGGACTTACAAGATCCCCTTTCATTTCACACCGACAACATCCATAGACAAAAGAACATGATATCAACTAGGTACAAAGTACCAGTGCAATGTTGAAAGCGTTGCCAATGACAGCATGGTTCTACTAATTCACAACTTACAAAGAGCAAGCATATATGCAACATAGATGGGCACAATGGTTCAAGTTTATTAGATGCAAGAAAGTAAAGTGTGCCATCAAGTTTGTGAGAGCTTTAATCACTAATTTTCACATAACAAGTTTAATTTGGGAGGTAGATAAAAACATGAATTTACTTGGAATAGCAATAGTGCTAATAGGTAGGTATGGTGGACACAAATGGCAAAGGTTTTGGTTTAAGGATTGGATGCACGAGAAGAATTCCCTCTCAGTACAGGTTTTTGGCTAGCAAGGCTGGGTAGCAAGTATAAGAGTTGAAGGAAACAAACAAACATACAAGTGATAAAGACAAACATGTAATCTTTCTTGGAAGCACAAAAGATCTTAACTAGAGAATACTAGACTTATGAGCAAATCAAGAAAGAAAGATGATAAAATTATTTTTCTTTAGAGTACTTTTATCTTTTCATTCAACTCTCAAAAATAGTGTTGCTACTGACCGAGATAGGTTTGCCAAAACCAACTAAATTAACTCAATGATCCCAAAGTGATACCAATACTAACGACAAGATCAATCATATAACCACGAATTGAAAACTAATATAAGATATGCAAAAGAGTAACTGATAGAACTTCTCATTAATATTCCATAACGGCAACTCACACCAAGGGATACGTATCTAACGAGAGAGGGGACACTTCCATAATGCAAACCATCCTACATGATAACTTCTCTATTCATGATATGACTCTACTAAAAAGGTAAAAAGATAGAAGATAGTGATGTGATACCGCGGTACTCCCCCAAGCTTGGAACAAACCAAGGGGATGCCAAACCTGATGATGAATTACTCCTTCGGTGGTGGTATCCTCTTGATTGGCACGAGGAAATCTTCCATCATCTTGCGAAGACTGTTATTCTCCTCTTGAAGCATATCCACCTTCCTCCTCAAGACTCGGTACTTGTCGCAGAACTCATCATTGTCTCGTAGAGCTTCCACTGCTGCAGGACAAGAACTGAGATCTAGAGTTGGAGGTATCAGCCCCGTCATGCATGTTGTCATGTCCTTTACTTCCTCCCTGTCATTCCGATCCATGTCTTCGCGCCTAGTTGCGATCCTTTCTTCTTCCACCCGTCCTACGAAGGTCTTCTACTCAAGATTGTGATGGAGCTCACGACGACATCGCAACTCGTAATCCTTTGAAGATGAACCCTTGAACGACATTTGAACAAAACAGACCAAAACAAAAACACGACGAGAACACGATATACGAACCTCGGGGGATTATATATTACAAAGTTTTACAGCAAAAGGAAGGTACTGGGAGAAAACAATTCAGAGGCGGAGTCCGGAGTGGCCTCACCACCTGGTGGCGCGGCCAAGGGTGGGCCCGCGCCACAGGGTGGTGTGAGCCACCCTGGCTCCGTTTCCATCCCTGTTTTGCTTCGTAGCTTTCCTTATTGGCTAAAAACTGCAAAAATATAATTGGATAGTATTTTCGCGGAACTTTTCTTACCAGAACTGTTACCTATTTGAAAACGGACTCTGCAGGTCTATGAATTTGGTATTTAGTAGATTTTTCCGGAGTCACCACTTGAATAACATCAATATCTTCATCTTCATACACTTATTACTTGAGTCATGAAACCTTTCACTTCCTTATTACACCATTATCTACACTACCTGGAAATTTCTTTCACACAAAACTTCACACAGTTCTCATTAGCAATATTAGTATAAGTGAAGTGATAAAACCTTTTGAGTCCAATTTCAACTGAAAACCATCAAAACATAAGCTACTGTAGCAACTCCTTCCGAAAACCCAAAAATAATTCAAAAAGGAAATCGAATAAAGAAGCAAATGCAAAAGTGGCGAAATCTGTCAAAACAGACCAGCAGGTAAAGATCAATTTTTTTTGAAAATGTTCCGTTGCTCATATCAAAAAGTGCAAAACTAAAAAAATTTAAATAACAACCTGGGGCAGAAGCAAAAAAAATTACAGCTCAATCTAATAGACAGAGATCGCTCACGAATATTTCCGGTGAAGCACAAAAATCTGTTTCGGGACAGCAACTTCCCCAAATCTTACTTTTCTCTCATTAGAGGTTGATCTTGACACAAACCAAACAAAAAGGATAATGAGAGGTTATTACCGAAGTAATAACTTCCAAGACTCAAAGAAAAACAAAAACAAACTGAAAACACAAATAAATTGGGTTGTCTTCCAAAAAGCTCTTTCTTTATAGCCATTAAGATGGGCATGATAATTTTGATGATGCTCACTTAGGAATATGAATTAAAGTGAAAGAGAGCATTAAGAAGAAAAAATACACACGCTTAAGTCTAACCCACTTCCTATGCAAGGGAATTTTGTAAACAAACAAGTTGTTGAAATGAGAAACCACTAGCATAGGAAGGCAAAACAAGTGCAACATAAAAACTTTTAGCATAAAACAAGGAAACTTGATATTATTGAGATGCATAGGAGCACTTTTCCCTCTCTCATAGTAACTTTCAGTATCATGCATAAACTTAACAATATAACTATCACAAGGACTATCGTAACAAAGATCACTTATTCTGACAGAAAACACAGGAATACTAGTTCTTATAATACTACTTTGTGAAACAATATTAGAAGTATCCTTACAAAGGATAGTGTGTTCCTCTTCTACATATTTAGTGACAAAGTCTTTCACATTTGCTATTATAGGTTCATCATCCATTTGTTCATCAGGTTCAACAGCTTTATTTGTACTTTCATTAACCATACTAGCTATCATAGAATGTTCCTTTATCTTAGCTGGGAAAGGCATTTTCTCAATGTAAGGTTCGGGTAAAATATGATTAGTAGTATAAACTTCAGTATTTCTTGCAGGAACACTCTTAGCAACATCTTTATAAGGTTCATGATACTTATTCCACTTCTTTTTAGGCACTTCAATGTAGGAAGCAAAAGCCTAAAATAAGAAGCAATAGCTTGAGAGTCTATACCATAAGCATTTTTAATATTTTGAAAGTCATCAGTTCCCATAAAAGATTCAATGCATTCATAATCATAATTTATACCTGACTTTCTACCTTTATCATTCTCCCAAGCTTCAGCATTGTCTTGAATATGGTCCAGAAGATCCCATTTAGCTTCTTCTTCCATGCGAGTGAATGTGTTGGAATTATGCCCTAGAGGCAATAATAAAGATGTTATTATTATAATTCTTGTTCATGATAAAGTTTATATTCCATGCTAGAATTGTATTAAGCGGAAACATTAATACTTGTGTGGTTTGTGAACAACACCGTGTCCCTAGTACGCCTCTATGGACTAGCTCATTGATCAATGATGGTTAAGGTTTCCTGACCATAGACATGAGTTGTCAATTGATAATGAGATCATATCATTGGGAGAATGATATGGTGGACAGACCCAAACTAAGCGAAGCAATTAGATCGTGTCCTTGTGTTCATCTTTGCGAAGCTTTTCCTATGTCAAATATTGTATTCCTTAGACCATGAGATAATACAACTCCCTGGTATCAGAAGAAAGCTTTGAGGTCATCAAACGTCATCCTATGAGAGGGTGATCATAAAGGTGTCTCTCAGGTGATCGGAAAGTATCTGTTGGGTTGTATGTATCGAGATGGAATTTGTCCCTCCCAAGTCGGAGAGATATACTTCGGGCCCACTCGGTAATCGATATCAACACCGCTTGCAAGCATGTGGTTAAGGAGTTAATCACAAAGTGATATCGGATTACGGAACGAGTAAAGTACTTGCTGTGAACGAGATTGAACTAGGTATGACGATACCGACGATCGAATCTCGGGCAAGTAAAATATCGCGAGACGAAGGGAATATATATATGGGATTGATTGAATCCTGGCATCGTGGTTCATCCGATATGATCACCGATGAATGTGTGGGAGTCAATATGGGTGCCCAGACCCCGCTGTTGATTATTGATAGAAGATCATGTCTGCATATTCTCGAACCCGCAGGGTCACACACTTAACGTGTCTCGACACTAGGATAGATTGGATACTTGGTTTATGAATTTTTGTTCGGAGTCTCGGATGGGATCCGGGACATCACGAGAGGTTCCGGAATGGTCCGGAGAATAAGATTCATATAAGGCAGTGCAGTTTTTGGAGTTCGGAATTGTTCCGGATTAATCGGTATTGTACCGGAAGCTTCTAGAACCTTCCGGAAGGGGACCAACGTGGCCCCACCTTCCGGGAGGGGGCATGGGCCTATGAGGGAGTGTCCTGGCCGCATTGGGCCAGGGGCACAAGGCCCCATAGGGCCCAGCCGATCCTAGATAAGTTTAAAATCGTTTAAACTAGAGATAGGGTTTCTAGATAAGGGATAAGTTTAAATCGTTTAAACTAGAGATAGGCTTGGAGGAGGGGCTAGGGCTGGCCGCCGCCACCCCCTCTATATATAGAGGGCTGGTGCGCCCCCTTCCCCCTACACACACACCTTCCTCCAAGCCCTAGCTGCCTTGCTACCTTCCTCTCTCCCTCCCGACTGTTTGTAGGCGAAGCCCTGCGGCAGAAATTCTCCACCATATACACCACGCTGTCGTGTTGTAGATCCAATCCATCTCTCCACCATACTTGCTGGTCCGAGGAAGGAGGAGACGTCGAGGTGCTGCACGTGTGCATCTCACGGAGGCACCGCCACTTGTGGTGCTAGATCGGATCGGATCGCGAGGAGGAGAAGCGAGTACGACTACATCACCCACGTTCCGACGAACGTTCCGCTGTGCGAATCTTCAAGGGTATGAAGATCTAATCCAATCTCTCTCGTTGTTTGCATCTCCTAGATTAGATCTTGGCTTTCCTTCTGTTCGCTTCCGTAGAAAATTTTGATTTACTATGCTGCGAAACCCTTCAGTGGTATCAGAGCTAGATCTATGCGTAGATGTGATTCACGAGTAGAACGCAACATGGTTGTTGCGGGCGTTGATGTTTTCTGTTGCAAGCCTCTTGTTTGTGTTCTTCTTATGACGCGGCATAGTGAGATTGAAGCGGTCCAGGCCAACCTTACGCGACGTCGTTCTTGAGACCGGCTCCGCACTTGACGTGTGGCTTGTTCCACACATGCGGCTGGTGGATGTCAGTTTCTCTCACTATAGTGTTCATGGGATTAACACCGGAGTTTGGCAACCATAATATCACCGTTGTGGCTTTCCGTAGGTAAGAATCGTTCTTAGCATCTACTCCCATAAGCCACGTAAAACATGCAACAACAAAGTAGAGGCGTCTAACTTGTTTTTGCAGGGAGTGTTTTCTGTGATATGGTATGGCCCAAGATGTGATGTGTATAATGTATGCGATGATCATGTTTTGTAATGTTTCACGACTTGCATGTCGATGAGTACACAACCGGCAGGAGCCATATGGTTGTCTTTATAATTGTGTATGACCTGCGAGTCAACTTCTTATACGCCATGTAATAGCTTTACTTTATCGCTAAGTAGTTAGCAATAGTTGTAGTCGCTATTCGTGGTGGAGGCAATCATGGTGGAGTGATGGAGATCATGCCGGAACGCACAAGATGGAGATCATTGCGCGAAGATTGGCTATACCATGTCACATAAAGTTATATGCATGTGATGTTTATCCTTTTATGTATCTTATTATGCTTAGATCGCGACGGTAGCATTATAAGATGATTCCTCACTTAAATATCAAGATAAAAATTGTGTTCTCCCCAAGTATGCACCGTTGCGAAAGTTCATCGTGTCCAAGCATCACGTGATGATCGGGTGCTATAGACTCTACGCTCACATACAACGGGTGCAAGCCAGTTTTGCACACGCGGAAATACTTGGGTCTAGCTTGACGAGCCTAGCATGTACAGACATGGCCTCGGAACACAAGAACCGAAAGGTTAAGCATGAGTCATATGAATGATATGATCGACACTTCGTTGTCCACCATTGAAACCACATCTCTTCTCGTGATGATCGGATTAGGTGTGGTGAATTTGGATCGTGTTCACTAAACAACTTGAGGGATGTTGAATTTAGTGGGAGTTCATCTAGTAATTTGATTAAGTTGAACTATTTATCATGAACATAGTCTAAATTGTACTTGCAAATACTGTAGATCACATGGCCAAGTCCAACTTCAACTTCAACGTTTTTGCTGAGATAGAAAAGCTTAGAAACAATGGGTCTAACTTCACCAAATGGTTCCGCATTCTGAGAATCATTCTCGCTGGCGGACAAAAGGACTATGTCCTTGAGAAAGCGCTAGGTGACGCCCCTGCTGTAGATGCGCCGGCTGATGAAAAAGCTGTTTATCAGTAGCGCAAGGATGATTATGATTTGATTAAGATCGCCATGTTGTATGCTATGGAATCGGATCTTCAAAATCGTTTTGAGGAGTTCGCCGGGCCCTTTGAGATTCTCGAGGAGCTGAAAAACATGTTTCAGACTCAAGCCCGTTCTGAGAGATATGAGATCTCTAAGAAATTCTTTAACTACAAGATGGAGGAAGGGAGTTCCGTTAGTGAGCACGCCATTAAGATGTCGGGCTACACTCAACGCCTTGCGCAACTGGACTGCAAGATTCCAGAGGAGCTCAAGATTGACACTCCTAGCTGCAAAAGTTTTGTAGTTGATCACAATCAGATTGGTTCCACTGATATGATCACTGAGCTCTTGGCTAAGATGAAAGTAGCGGAGGTGGACATCAAGAAGGATAATCATGTGTTGATGGTCAACAAGCCCTCCTTTAATAAAGGTAAAGGTGCAAAGAAGCCCTTCAAGAAGGGCGGCGGCAAGCGCAATGCCCCTGCTGAGAAAAAGCTCAGGTCTGGTCCCAAGCCGGACACTGAGTGCTTCTATTGCAAGGACAAGGGTCACTGGAAGCGCAACTGTCCGAAGTACTTAGCGGACAAGAAGGCTGGCACCATCAAAGGTATATTTGATATACATGTTATTGATGTTTTCCTTACTAGCCCTCATTGTAGTGCCTGGGTATTTGATACTGGTTCAGTTGCTAATATTTGTAACTCGAAACAGGAGCTACGGAATAGACGGCGGCTTGCGAGGGATGAGGTGACGATGCGCGTTAGCAACGGATCAAGAGTTGATGTGATGGCCGTCGGCACGCTCTCCTTAGTTTTACCTTCGGGATTAGTTTTAAACCTTAATAAATGTTATTATGTGCCTGCGTTGAGCATGAACATTATTTCTGGATCGTGTTTAATGCAAGACGGTTATTCATTTAAATCGGAGAATAATGGTTGTTCTATTTATATGAGTAACATCTTTTATGGTCATGCACCTCTTGTGAATGGTTTATTTCTTCTAAATCTCGAAAGGGATGAAACACACATCCATAACATTGAGGCTAAGAGATGCAAAGTAGATAGTGATAATACTACTTATTTGTGGCACTGTCGTCTAGGTCATATTGATGTAAAGCGCATGAAGAAACTCCATTCTGATGGACTTTTGGAGTCTCTTGATTTTGAATCATTTGACACATGCGAACCATGCCTCATGGGCAAGATGATCAAAACCCCGTTCTCCGGTATGATGGAGCGAGCAACGGACTTGTTGGAAATCATACATACCGATGTATGCGGACCGATGAGTGTTTCGACGCGCGGTGGATATCGCTATTTTCTCACTTTTACCGATGACTTAAGTAGATATGGGTATATCTATTTAATGAAACATAAATCTGAAACATTTGAAAAGTTCAAAGAATTTCAGGATGAAGTGGAGAACCATCGTAACAGAAAGATTAAGTTTCTACGATCCGATCGTGGGGGCGAATATTTGAATTATGATTTTCTCATGCATCTCAAAGCAAGTGGAATCGTTTCACAACTCACGCCACCCGGAACACCACAGCGCAATGGTGTGTCTGAACGCCGGAATCGAACCCTATTAGATATGGTCCGATCGATGATGTCTCTTACTGATTTGCCGTTATCATTTTGGGGTTATGCATTAGAAACCGCTGCATTCACTTTAAATAGGGATCCATCTAAATCCGTTGAGACGACACCGTATGAACTGTGGTTTGGTGCTAAACCTAAGTTATCATTTCTTAAAGTTTGGGGATGCGAAGCTTACGTCAAGAAGTTGATGCCGGACAAGCTCGAACCCAAAGCGGAGAAATGCGTCTTCATAGGATACCCTAAGGAAACTATTGGGTATACCTTCTATCACAGAACCGAAGGCAAAGTGTTTGCCGCAAAGAACGGTTCCTTTCTTGAGAAGGAGTTTCTCTCGAAAGAAGTGAGTGGGAGGAAAGTAGAGCTAGACGAGGTTATTGAACCTTCTCTTGAATTGGAGAGTAGCGCAGCACCTGAAATTGTTCCAGTGCCGCCTGCACCAACAATAGAGGAAGCTAATGACAAGGATCATGAAGCTTCGGACGATGCTGCTACTGAACGTCGCAGGTCGACAAGGTCGCGTGCCCCTCCTGAGTGGTACGGCAACCCTGTCTTGACTGTCTTGTTAGTAGAAGACAGTGAACCTACGAACTATGAGGAAGCGATGATGAGCCCAGACTCTGAGAAATGGCTAGAAGCCATGAAATCCGAATTGGGATCCATGAGCGAAAACCAAGTATGGACTTTGGTGGACCCTCCTAGCGACCGAAAGGCCGTTGAGTGCAAATGGATCTTCAAGAAGAAAACGGACGCGGATGGTAATGTTACCGTCTATAAAGCACGGCTTGTTGCGAAAGGTTTTCGACAAGTTCAAGGTGTTGACTACGCTAAGACTTTCTCTCCCGTAGCGATGTTTAAGTCCATTCGGATTTTATTAGCAATTGCTGCGTTTCATGATTATGAAATATGGCAAATGGATGTCAAGACTGCTTTCCTCAATGGCAACATTGATGAAGAGTTGTATATGATGCAACCCGAAGGTTTTGTCGATCCTAAAGATGCTGATAAAGTATGCAAACTTCAGCGTTCCATTTATGGACTGAAGCAAGCATCTCGGAGTTGGAACCTTCGTTTTGATCAAGTGATCAAGAGATTTGGATTTGTTCCAAATTGCCACGAAGCTTGCATCTACAAGAAAGTGAGTGGGAGCTCGGTGACGTTTCTGGTACTATATGTGGATGACATATTGATTATTGGAAATGACATCAACATGCTTAACGATGTGAAGAGTTATTTGAACAAGTGTTTTTCAATGAAAGACCTAGGTGAAGCTGCTTATATATTGGGCATCAAAATCTATAGAGATAGACAAAGACGCCTGATAGCTTTAAGCCAGAGTACATACCTAGACAAAGTTCTGAAAAGGTTCAGAATGGATAAGGCATTGAAAGGTTCAGTGCCTATGTTGTCAGGTAAGGTATTGAGCAAGGCTCAGTGTCCAGCTACGGTAAATGATAGGGAAGCTATGAGCAAAGTGCCTTATGCCTCGGCCATAGGTTCCATCATGTATGCCATGCTGTGTACTAGACCGGATGTGTCCAATGCTCTTAGTTTGACGAGCAGATATCAAAGTGATCCAGGAGTGGAACACTGGACAGCCGTGAAGAACATCCTAAGGTACTTAAATAGGACTAAAGAAATGTTCTTAGTCTATGGGGGTGATGAACAGCTCGTCGTAAAAGGTTATGTCGATGCTAGTTTCGACACCGACAAGGATGATTCTAAATCTCAGACAGGATACGTGTATATTTTGAATGGAGGAGCTGTGAGCTGGAGAAGCTGCAAGCAAAGCGTGATCGCGGGATCTACAGTAGAAGCGGAATACATGACTGCTGCAGAAGCGTCAAGTGAAGGAGTTTGGATCAGAAACTTCATCACTGAGCTTGGTGTGGTTCCAAGTGCATTGGACCCACTGGAGATATTGTGTGACAACACTGGCGCCATAGCACTCGCTAAGGAACCAAGATATCATCCAAAGACCAAGCATATCAACCGCAAGTTTCATATAATCCGAGATTATATAGCAGATGGAGATCTGAAGATCAGCAAAGTACATACAGATCTGAATGTTGCAGATCCATTGACTAAACCTCTTCCACGTGTAAAACATGATCAGCACCTCAGTGCCATGGGTGTGAGATTGTTGCCAAATGTAAACTAGATTATTGACTCTAGTGCAAGTGGGAGACTGTTGGAATTATGCCCTAGAGGCAATAATAAAGATGTTATTATTATAATTCTTGTTCATGATAAAGTTTATATTCCATGCTAGAATTGTATTAAGCGGAAACATTAATACTTGTGTGGTTTGTGAACAACACCGTGTCCCTAGTACGCCTCTATGGACTAGCTCATTGATCAATGATGGTTAAGGTTTCCTGACCATAGACATGAGTTGTCAATTGATAATGAGATCATATCATTGGGAGAATGATATGGTGGACAGACCCAAACTAAGCGAAGCAATTAGATCGTGTCATCGTGTTCGTCTTTGCAAAGCTTTACTTATGTCAAATATTGTATTCCTTAGACCATGAGATAATACAACTCCCTGGTATCAGAAGAAAGCTTTGAGGTCATCAAACGTCATCCTATGAGAGGGTGATCATAAAGGTGTCTCTCAGGTGATCGGAAAGTATCTGTTGGGTTGTATGTATCGAGATGGAATTTGTCCCTCCCAAGTCGGAGAGATATACTTCGGGCCCACTCGGTAATCGATATCAACACCGCTTGCAAGCATGTGGTTAAGGAGTTAATCACAAAGTGATATCGGATTACGGAACGAGTAAAGTACTTGCTGTGAACGAGATTGAACTAGGTATGACGATACCGACGATCGAATCTCGGGCAAGTAAAATATCGCGAGACGAAGGGAATATATATATGGGATTGATTGAATCCTAGCATCATGGTTCATCCGATATGATCACCGATGAATGTGTGGGAGTCAATATGGGTGCCCAGACCCCGCTGTTGATTATTGATAGAAGATCATGTCTGCATATTCTCGAACCCGCAGGGTCACACACTTAACGTGTCTCGACGCTAGGATAGATTGGATACTTGGTTTATGAATTTTTGTTCGGAGTCTCGGATGGGATCCGGGACATCACGAGAGGTTCCGGAATGGTCCGGAGAATAAGATTCATATAAGGCAGTGCAGTTTTTGGAGTTCGGAATTGTTCCGGATTAATCGGTATTGTACCGGAAGCTTCTAGAACCTTCCGGAAGGGGACCAACGTGGCCCCACCTTCCGGGAGGGGGCATGGGCCTATGAGGGAGTGTCCTGGCCGCATTGGGCCAGGGGCACAAGGCCCCATAGGGCCCAGCCGATCCTAGATAAGTTTAAAATCGTTTAAACTAGAGATAGGGTTTCTAGATAAGGGATAAGTTTAAATCGTTTAAACTAGAGATAGGCTTGGAGGAGGGGCTAGGGCTGGCCGCCGCCACCCCCTCTATATATAGAGGGCTGGTGCGCCCCCTTCCCCCTACACACACACCTTCCTCCAAGCCCTAGCTGCCTTGCTACCTTCCTCTCTCCCTCCCGACTGTTTGTAGGCGAAGCCCTGCGGCAGAAATTCTCCACCATATACACCACGCCGTCGTGTTGTAGATCCAATCCATCTCTCCACCATACTTGCTGGTCCGAGGAAGGAGGAGACGTCGAGGTGCTGCACGTGTGCATCTCACGGAGGCACCGCCACTTGTGGTGCTAGATCGGATCGGATCGCGAGGAGGAGAAGCGAGTACGACTACATCACCCACGTTCCGACGAACGTTCCGCTGTGCGAATCTTCAAGGGTATGAAGATCTAATCCAATCTCTCTCGTTGTTTGCATCTCCTAGATTAGATCTTGGCTTTCCTTCTGTTCGCTTCCGTAGAAAATTTTGATTTACTATGCTGCGAAACCCTTCAGAATGATCTAGCACAAGAAGCATCCAATAAATCCTTATCATGAACAGAAAGCCTTGCATAAAAGTTATTGATAATAATATTGTTGGGGAGCTCATGAATGGGACATTTGAGCATTAGTAACTTCAATCTCCCCCAAGCTTGATCTGTACTCTCTCCATAAAGAGGCCAAAAGTTGTATATTTGATTCCGATCTTTATGAATCTCACTAGGAGGATAAAACTTTGAATAAAAGAGAGGTACTATTTCCTCCCATTCAAGAGATTGGCCATTCTTCAGCAGCTTATACCATTCTTCAGCTCTTCCTTTCAGCGATAATGAGAATAACTTTTTCTTGACTTGATCTATACTGCCTGCACACTTGAACAACCCGCATAATTCGTGTATAAAGAGCAAATGATCACCGGGATGGACAGTTCCATCTCCAACATAATAGTTATCCATAACACGGTCAATAATTCTTGTAGGTACTTTAAAAGTATCATTCTCAGTAGGTGGTGGTTCATCTACTACCTCAGTAGTGGTAGTAGCATTACGAAATAAGAAACTCAGCGAATTATCCACAATGAAAATAAAGCAACTAGCAGATGTAAACAATACTCACAGTAGAAGTTTCCTTTACCAGTTCCACTCTCCAATAGC
Organism: Avena sativa; assembly: GCA_916181665.1. Taxonomy (NCBI): domain Eukaryota; kingdom Viridiplantae; phylum Streptophyta; class Magnoliopsida; order Poales; family Poaceae; genus Avena; species Avena sativa. Next base: position 415,569,769 of record OV702296.1, read on the forward strand.
ACTTCACTCCCCGGCAACGGCGCCAGAAAATAGTCTTGATGACCCACAATTATAGGGGGTGTATCGCAGTATTTTAGATAAGTAAGAGTGTCGAACCCAACGAGGAGCAGAAGGTGCTAGCTAGTGGTATGGATCAGGAATTCTCTGCAAATACTTAGCAAACAGATTTTTAGGGGTTTTTGATAATGTAAGTAAATAAAGTACGAGTAAATAAAAGACAAGAAGAATAAATGCAGCAAGTGGCCCAATCCTTTATTCAGCAAAGGACAAGCCGGTTGTATTACTTAAGATGACCAAACGTTCTCGAGGACACATGGGAACTGTCAAGTGCTTTCTCTTCATATAGTTGATTAATCTTCTTTAGCTTGCTAAGTGTTGTGTGGGTGAACCTGTGCTAATGTACCGACCTTCCTAGGACTAATACATACTTGTGATTATACCCCTTGGAAACATCCGTAAGTACAAGAAAGTAATTAAGGTAGAAACCTAACCATAGCTTTAAACTCTAAGACCCTTACGTTCCTTGTGCAATGGTTTCCTAATGGGTGTTTAGGTTTCTGTCACTCTGGCAACCCCTACGATTAGTAGCCAAATACACAATGCATTCCCCTAGGCCCATATAGGTGAAGTGTCATGTAGTCGATGTTTACATGACACCACTAGAAGAAGTACACCACAACTTAAATATCAAACTATTAAATCTTTCTCAACACAATTCCACTACTAGCAACATGACTTCTCCCATGTCCTCAAGAACAAAACGAACTACTCACAAGACATCATATGGATCATGATCAGAGATGGAATAATGATGTATAACAATATGAACATAAACAATAATTCAATGGTTCCACTCAATAGCATCAACTACAAAGAGTAATCAACACCGGGAAAGTTTCCCCTAAGAACTATGCAAGATTCAACCCAATTGTTACAACAATATGGAGATGGTGATGAGGGTGTTGATGGTGATGATGATGATGATCCCGATGAAGTACGGCTTGATGGTGGTGTTGATGGCGATGATCTCCCCTCTCCGGGAAGGAATTCCTTCGGCAGAAATCTGTCTGCCGGAGAGATCTTTCTCTCTCGGTGTTTTTCGCCCCGCGGAGGCAGCGGAATCTTTCTGTGGTCGCTCCCTAAGTATTAGGGTTTCGTGAGGATTATATACGCCAGAGGGGAGAGCCAGAGGTGGACCAGGGCGGCCACACCACCTGGTGGCGCGGCATAGGCTGGCCCACGCCAAGGGGTGGTGTGGGCCCCTTGTGGCCCATCTCCACTCCTCCTTCTGGCTTCCTTCGTCTTCTGGAAAAAATAGGATTTTCCATGTATTTTCCTGGATTTTGTGATCTTCGCGAATTTTGCCTCCAAACAACACTTTTTCCATCAGAATCCTGACTGCAGCGGTCCATGCTCCAAAAGTCATCAACCATGCAAAAACAAATGAAATAACATAAGTATCATCCCTTAATATGAAATATATCAATGAATAACAGAGAATTATGATATAGAATAGTGATGCAAAATGGACGTATCAACCCCCTCTTTCATGCATTGGTTTTCAAATAGTTTGGTTTGGATTGGAAATAGAGTAGGAAAGTTCATGCTTAAGTGGTAAAGAGAGCTTGTTTTTGACTGTGGCCTATGCTTTGTCATGCCATGCTTTATATTGTTTTGGCTTTATGCTTAGTGATCTTTATTGTATCATGGCATGTTATAAACAACTGAGATTGCTTAATGTGCCTTGGAAGAATCATGCGATGTTTTAGCATATTAAAGCATAGTATTGTGGTATTCTCCTTTAATGCTTTATTTGGGTTGACTTGGCGCATGCTCACACCATGTTATGACTATCCCAAGTCACTGTAAGCCTTTATGATCCTTTAGTTTTCGACTTGAAATATCACTTTATGCTTTGATTAATGATGTTTTGTCGCTTTGCATGATTATGGCCATTATTGCTCTCTTAGTTGGTCGCTCCCAGTCTTTTGCTAGCCTCCATAACCAAGTATGAGTTCCACTCATGCATCCAACTCCTAAAACCAAAGTATTCCAAAGAGTCCACCATAACTACCTATTAGCATTTGCTATTCCAAGTATATTTATGTTTTTATCTACCTTCCGAATTAAACTTGTTATGAGAAAACTAGTGATTAAAGCTCTCACGAACTTTATGGCACACTTTACTTTTCTTGCCCTTAATAAACTTGAACCATTGTGTTGTCTATGTTGTATATGCTTGCACTTATATGTCGGGGATTAGCAGAACCATGCTGTCATGGGGGACGCTTTCAACATTGCACTTGTTCTTTGTACCTAGTTGATATCATGATCTATTGTCTATGGATGTCGTTGGTGTGAAATGAAAGGGGAGCTTGTAAGTCCATAGAGTTATGTATGTGTGTTAGAGAAATGCCTGGGCCGCCGGTCTAATCCATGATGTCATGGTGGAAACCTGCAGCGTAACCATAATGAGCTGTCTATGAAGCATTCTTCTTATAAAAAAAGAGTCAGATATTGAGAAAAAAAGAGAGAAAAAAAGAGATATGAGAAAAGAGGAAAGAGAGAAAAAAGTACCATTTTCCCATGGTAAATAAGAAGATTGCTGAGATGCTCATTGTCTGCTTGCCTTGTCATTTTGATATGGAGATTCTTCCGTATCATCAGGCAAGGGGTACCCCGTTGGCGGTTCTCTATGATACACATGTACTTACTATGACAAGAACTTACCGGTAACTAATTTTGAGTAGCATGAGGAGCGGCCCTCGTATTCAAGGGACATGAGATTTCCAACTTATACTTTGTCAAGCATATACTCCATAGTTTGTTCACTTTAACCTTAATCACTTCAAGATGCTTATGATAGGGGCAATGAAAGCTGAAAGCTAATAAGTACCATAATTTTTGGAAGCTCTTTATGAAACTTGAATCTCTGCTTCCTTCTATGAAGGCCTTTCTTTTACTTTTATGTTGAGTCTCCACCTTCTATCTTTATGCACCTATTGAGAGAGCATAGTGGCCATTCTTAGTTCTATGTGCATTGTCCCAAGACTTGTTGATTGATGTATAATTTTGATATTGCTTATTCTTAAACTATTTGTATCTAGTCACTCTTATGAACTTTGAAGGTGTCCTACGCATCTATGTTTGCTACTCTATGAGGGATAAGCTGAATGCCACTATGCTATGTTTTCTTTATGTGAAACAAACAAACGTCTTGCAAAGCATTGTTATTCATGAATCTTTTGTTTGTGCCTTTTCATGTTACAACATAGTTGCTATGTCTTATTGTTAGAACTTTGTCTTTCATGCTATGTTGAAGTATTATGATCCTAGATATCAATGTTCTACAAATACTTTGATCAAATTTATGATGGTGCATGTCACCTCAAAAATTATTCTTTCTTTTTATCACTTACCTACTCGAGGACGAGCAGTAGTTAAGCTTGGGGATGTTGATACGTTGCTAACGTATCCATACTTTTTGATGTTCCATGCTTGGTTTTATCTACTTTCTTATGTTTTATCCACACTTTGGAGTAACTTTATACACTTTCTTGGACTAACCTATTAACAAGATGCCACAGTGCCAGTTGCCTGTTTTCTGCTGTTTTTGGTTCCAAGAAAGTCAGAAAATGAATATTTTTGGAATTGGACGGGACAAAAGCCAAAGTCAGTTTTTCACCGAGGGGGACATGGAGCCAGAATACGATACGGAGAGGGTCTAGGGTGCGGCCACACCACCTAGCCACGCGGCCAGGCCTGGCTCGCGCCAGGGGGTGGTGCGGCCACCAGGGAACCCCCTCGGCCTCCCCTTTCGCCTATAAGATGCCTCCGATACAGAAACCCTAAGTACCTGATCAAAATTCCACGAAAGAGTCTCTAGCCGCCGTCATCTCCATTCTAAATCGGGAGGGATCTGAAGCTCTTCCCGGCACCCTGCCGGAGGGGAGAATTCACCCTGGAGGCCTTCTTCATCACCATGCAAGCCTCCGGCGTGATGCGTGAGTAGTTCATCCTTGGACTACGAGTCCATTTAGTAGCTGGATGGATGGTTCTTATCCTTTGTGCTATCATGTTTAGATCTTGTGAGCTCCGTTCATGATCAAGATCATCTATTTGTAATCCTATATGTTGTGTTTGCGGGGATCCAATGGATATTGAGATGCTATTTCAGATTGATTATTGATTCTATCGTGTCTTTGTTATTTGTGATCTTGCATGCTTTCCGTTGTTAGTAGCTATCTTGGCCAATTAGATGCTAGCAACTCCAAGAGTTAGTATTTATGCTCGATAGTGGGTTCATGCCTCTAGTAATCTGGGGAAGTGACAGAAATCTCTAAGGTTCTAAATATGCTGTTGCTACTAGGGAGAAAACAACAATCTTTTGTTCATAAAACAATCGTATTGTTTACTTTACACGTAATGCGTAATGCAATTATCTGTTGCTTGCAACTTAATACTGGAGGGGGTTCGGATGATAACCTGAAGGTGGATTATTAGTCATAGATGCAGTTGGATTACAATCTATGTATAATGTTGTAATGCCCAATCAAATCTCAAAGGAGTCAAGATGATTAGTATATGCATGTATGCTTTCTCGATGTTTGTCAATTGCCCCGTTGTAATTTGTTCACCCAACATGTCATCTATCTTAAGGAGAGCCACCACTAGTGAATTATGGACCCCAATCCTTTCTTTTACCATCAATCTACAATTGTTTACTATTTTCTGTTTACTTTCTGCAAGCAATTACTTCCTTCCATTCGATATGTTTAATCCTTTGTTTTCAGCAAAACCGGTGAGATTGACAACCTCACTGTAAGTTGGGGGCAAAGTTCTGTGGTTATGTTGTGCAGGTTTCCACGTTGCTGCTGGCACCGGTAGTGCGCCCTGCCAAAGTCCAGCTAGCAACACCTTGGAGGTGTTTCCTTGCTCCTAATGGTTCGATAACCTTGGTTTCATAACTGAGGGAAACTTAGTGATGTGCTCATCATACCTTCCTCTTAGGGTCCCCAACGAGCTTTTTATTACATGAGTCAGCAGACTCCATGCCGACTACGAGGGCCCGACATACTTTGTAGGATTTGGCATTTTCTCTAGGGACCTTGACCCCTTGCATGCAGCCCTTGCCGCCACTATGTTCTGAACGGGGGTAGGGTAGTGTCCTTCTGAAATTGGCTTTCTAGTCAGCGTTGGTGGCGGCTGGGGGTTAGCCCTATCCCTAGTGGTTGTAGCGCTAGCCACCGATGTGCCAGCGATGTGAGCCGCCGGTATGTCCTGTATGGTCGCGCCATCTGTCCTTCCGAGGTTATCAACCGCGGGTGGATCTCATATGGTGTTGAAGATAACTATATGGCGCAATGTAGGAGGCCTTGTCTTCTGAGTTTTTCCCTGAATCTCAGAAATCAATCTTATCTCAGCTTGCTGACTCGCGAGCAATTCCTTCTCGCGAGTGACATGCTTATTTTCGGCGATAATAGCATGCTTCTCTTGTATGTGGGTACATAGATATGCCTCGATCTTTGTGACTCTGGTTGCCACGTTCTCTACGGAGATTGGTGTAGCTACGAGATTTGTCGTAAGTGCATCCCCTGCCATGAAGATGCCGACTCTGTTAGTCTCTCCGCTGGAGATTTGACCGTAGTTGTCCTCAGACTCGCTGCCAAGCTCTTCATCTAGAAGCGGTTCTCGTCGCCGAGGTAACCGGCTTCCTATAGGAGGGCTGGTGTGCCCTCGTTAGAGCCGGTACTTCCCTTATTAAGATATGCATTGATGTAGCCGACGAAGATGTCAATGGATCTAACCGGAAGGACGGTGCCGCTAGTCACCACTTGAGTCGTTGGGGTCCATGTAGCCTCATCAACGAAGTTGAGGCTTCCAAACTGCATGAATTGGTCGACAATGATAAAAACTTGAGTAGCATATCCCATGGTGAGCGGATGTCAGGGGAATACCATGGCGGGTACCATCGCGAGAGGGATCAAAATGAAGCGGGGAGTAGGGACATCAGGTGAATTAGGGACACGATTGGTACACATGAGTTACCAAGGTTTTGCCCCTCGCTCTAGAGGTAAAGTCCTAGTTATGCTTTGTTGTATTGCTTGTATATCGATTTACAGGATTCCGACGACTAATGCTTCTATACTTAGCCGGTGGGTTTCGAGATCTAGGCAATTGACTTATGAATTTTTGTACGCAGTCGCAATCTCTGTAGGATCTAGATCTATATCTATCCCTAGCCGGCCTTATATAGACGACCGACTTAGGGTTTACAAGACTTCTGTGTCAACACGGGAGTAGGAGTCCTAACAAATGTCGACTACTATCTTCTTGCCTTGTACTTCAAGTTTTTAGGCTTAGTCCCTATCTACGACTCCCCTGAATCGAATAAGGATTGAGCCTTATCCGGCTCAAGTCTCGTTTCTTGTATAAGTCCACCGGGGTGGCCATGTCGTCCGATTAGTCATCCTAGTATGCATACCCGGCTCGACATATCTCTGAAGGCAGTCTGTGTGTTGTCTTCGGTAGTGGTTAGAGTGTTGCTGCGAGTGATTGATCACCGTGGCAGGGTCTTTTTTCTCCCTTTTTTTTGGTTGTGTGCATCCTTCGTGTATTTGGGCCTCTTGTTATGCAGAGACTAGGTGTAATTGGTATCTTCGTAATATTTATATATTCTCTTATCAAAAAAATGTAGGATCTAGTTTTGAATCACACTGTGGTACAACCCCACATTAAAACATGTTGTCAATAGTTCAACATTTTTTATCTCGAAATTAGTTTTGTATTATAAAATCGTTATTTCTTTAACTTTACACTTAGCAAATACTCGCTCTGTTTCAAAAAAGGATATCACGAATTTATTTAGATTTGTATCTATTTAGGCACGTTTTATTGTATAGATAAATGCGAATCTAACGTATCCGTGACATCTAGTCAGGGACAACACGCGCGTTCTCTCCCCATTTGCTGCTGGCCAAATACTTGCATGATGCATGCAAATGGACCACACAACACCGTCTTCACGCGTGCATGACCATCACGGACTGAGGGTATTGATCAACACGGATCCGAAACAAAAACACCGTGCAGCTCGTCGCGCCGAAAACCAAATTTAGAACGCTTTACGTTTTCCGTAATTGTGAAACCGGTCCGGTACGGAAAGGAATTCGAAGACGGACTCGATACCGACTCGGAAGTCAGAACAGAGCCTTTATATAGATGCGAGATGAGCTTGACGGACCAGGTGACTTTGAAATCCAACAAGCTCTGGAGCCCAGCACCACCATGGCCAGCGAATCAGGACTGGGGATGCTGCAGGCGGAGGAGGCGTTCTCCGGCGAGGAGGGTGCACTGGGAAGGAAGGCTCCGACGGCCAGTCTCGAGGCATGTGCAACAAGGAAACGGGAGGTTGATGGCCGCTCCAAGTCGGCTGAGGAGGAGGAGGAGGCTGGCCTGTCCGAGGTCCTGGATCAGGGCGCGGATTCGACGGTGGTGGCCGACGAGATGACGGACGAAGAGGACGACGCCGTCGACTCCCCGTTCGATGGCGCGTTCTACGCGGAGTGCAAAGCACGGTTCGACGAGCGGTTCCAGGAGATGATGGCTGAGAGGATGGCCGACGAAGACGACGACGCCAGCTACTCCCCGTTTGATCAGGGCGACGATGCGATGGTCGACGAGGAGATGATGGACGAAGAGGACGACGACGTCGAGTCCCCGTTTGATGACGCGTACCTCGCAGAGTGCAGAGCACGCTACGAAGCCAACTTCTAGGAGCTATTCGCTGACCAGATGATGTATGCGTAGTGTGTGAATCGACTAGCTGCGATCTAGCAAAGGGGTAGCTCGATCGATAGTCCTCGTAGTAATTCTCTTGTGAGATTATAGAAGAAACCGACAGAAATCTCTTGTACTCCCTCGGTCTCAAAATAGATGTTAGAAATTTATCAAAATTTGGATGTATCTATCGGAAATTCAATTTGCCTCATAGGTGTAGATGCACTCAGCGCTGAAATGACGTATTTTAAAATATTTAAAATTTCAGAAAAAATACAAGGGTGTACACGCTGATATTCTATATCCGTACACGAAGTTTTATGAAGAAAAGACATTTTATGTGGCTTGTATAAAAAGACAATTTTCTGTATTGTAAAATAGCTTTTCGCAAGACAAATTTTTGTTTTTTACACATACCATAAAAAATATCTTTTCACCGTAAATACTTTGTGTGAGAACTAGCATGTCAAGATGTACACCCAAGATTTTGTTTCAGATTTTTTCAATATTTTGTAATTCATATAAAATATATTTGTCATATTTGGTTCATCTAGACTTGGGAGCCAAAAATCTATCTATCGGAAATTCACTTTGTCTCATAGATGTAGATGCACCCACGGTCAAAATGACGTATTTCAAAATATTTAAAATTTTAGAAAAAATATCCAGATGTACATGCTGATATTCTATGTTCGTACATGAAGAAAAGACATTTTATATGGCTTGTATAAAAAGACAATTTTCTATGTTGTAAAATAGCTTTTCACAAAACATATTTTTTGTCTTTTTACATAGACCACAAAAAATGTCTTTCAACCGCAAATACTTTGTGTGAGAATATAGTATGTCAAGATGTACATCAAGGATTTTGTTTCGGATTTTTTCAACATTTTGTAATTTATATAAAATATATTTTTCATAATAAGTTCATCTAGAACTAGGAGCCAAAACGCCATGTCCTCTATCTACTATATACCAAATAGTCTCTAGATTCATCCAAAATGTGACAACCACGACATCTATTTTAAGACGGAGGGAGTATAAGTATTTGTTGTAAGAAACGTGCAACGTTTGAATATGTTCAATGTGAATTTGTGATCAAACTTCTTATTAACCCTGATAGGTGACTATAGTCAATTAAAGGGAAAGAATTCGAAGAGGGACTCCATGCCGACTCCGAGGGCCCGACGTACTTTGTAGGATTTGGCATTTTCTCTAGAGACCTTAACCCCTTGGATGGCAGCCCTTGCCGCCACTATGTTTTGAACGGGGGTAGGGTAGTGTCCTTCTGGAATTGGCTTTCTAGTCAGCGCTTGCGGCGGCTGGGGGTTAGAGCATCTCCAACCACACCCTTAGAGGACCTCCCCTAGGCCCCTTTTCAGTGCGGATGGACGAAACCCCTAGGAGACCATTGGTCCAACATCTGTCCGGCGAACACAAGCCAATCTCGGTGCGCCGAGGTTCGTCTCGGGGTGCCGGATGAAGGGAAAAATCGGGTTGGCTAGCATTGTCGGCGAGACAAGCTGATTTCCCGCCGAATCACTTTCCCTTTCCCACCGTTTCACTTAGAAGTGGAGGGATGTTCGCGTGTCTCTCACCAAGGCCAACGACAACACCTACAACCCAGAAACTCCGGTGCCGCTGGCAGCGGAAAGGCAGGCCAGAGCTCGGACAGAAGAAAGCCCAGGCAGCCAAAGTCATGGTGCCGCCGGACAAACGGCTACAAACATCTATCGGGAAGTGCCTCACCGACGCCAATGAGCACGCCGCACAGTGGGACAAGAAATTCGATGAACGATGGAAGGTGCTCCTCCAGATATAGGGCCTCAACCTCGACCTACTCAAGACGAACATCACTGTGAAGAAACGCAACACCGACCTAGCGTTTCTGATCGGGGAACCCGACGATGATGATGACCAGGTGAAGGTGTGGTACATGGCAGAGCGAGCCGCTATCTTGGTTGGCATGGCTACCCCTGGCACGACAACACCAGCTGCGAGACCCACGCCGAACACCAGGCCGAGTGCCGCTCTAGTTTCTTCGTCCACCTCGTCGTCGACCACCGCTTTGTTCGAGACTTTGCTGATCTCCACAATTGTGGACGCTATTCCTGGCTCTTCACCTAAGGCGACCTTCCCGTCCGACGATGCTGACATTTGATACTGTCGCCAATGTTATAGCTTTTTTGCCGCACTTTGGTTTTTTATGTTCGCCAGACTTTGTACTTAACTGCGATCACCTTTTTGTGGCGGGAAGAACTTTTTCAAAATTTGCGCCAATTTTTCTTTACCTATGGACCAAGTTTTGGGGGGATAACTGAAAGTTTGGCGACCCCCAGGCCGAAAGTTCCCCCCGTCCAGCGCAAAATAGCGTCGGATTTCGGCCTGAGGGCCTCCAACAGCCGAAGATGCTCTTTGCTCTGTCCCCAACGGCCGCAAGCCAGCCACCGATGTACCGGCGACATCATTTGCCGGTACCTATTGTCTACTCACGCCAGCTGTCCTTCCGAGGTTGGTTATCAATCACGGGTGGATCTCGTATGACATTGAAGAGATCCATGGGGCGTAGTGTAGGAGACCTTGGCTTCCGAGTCTTTCGCTCAAACATGGAAACCAGTCTTAGCTCAGTTTGTTGACTCGCAAGAAATTCCTTCCCGCGAGCGACACACTTCTTTTCAGCGATAATCGCCTTCTTCTCTTGTACGAGGGTAGATCGATATGTCTCGATCTTTGCAACTCAGGTTGCCACATTCTCTAAGGATATTGGCGTAGCTAGGAGATTTTTTGGAAGTGCGTCTCCATCCATGAAGATTCCACATGTTAGTCTCTCCGCTGGAGATTGGACCGTAGTCCTCCTCAGACTCGCTACCAAATTCTTCGTCTAGCAGCGGGTTGATTGATTCCTGGTAGTTGCCATCCACGTCGCTAAGGGCGTGTTTGGTTGCCTGTTTTATCGTTTCTCGCATGGGCCGAGAAAAAATAAGGGCGTTTGGTGTATTGGGTCGCATGTGTTTTTTGCATCGCACGAACTTCAAAGCTGCCCAAAAGTTATCCCGCTGGGAACGCCGATTTTAGGCATTTCCGCGGGGATAGGCCCCGCTTGTGCAAAAGCGGGGTAAAGCTGCACCGCCAGTGCGAGCTCGGTGATGGCGTGAGCCACAGGTTTCCCCCAAAATATGGCGGGAAGAATTTCGTCACTGCGCGCTGACGCGCGTCGGTATAAAGCACCACCCATCACACCAACGACCGTCGCCACCATTTTCCCCATTCTTCGAGCTCTCAAGCCGACGAGGTTCAGCATCATGCAACAGGTAAGCGGTGGGAGCGGTGGTGGTGGTTGTAGACCGTATGGTGCAGGCATTCTTCTCCAAGATCTTCATCCTCGACGTGCTTCGCTCCTCTAATGCCGGTGAGTTCCATCAAACCCTAGGTCTAGTAGCTTCTGTCTGTTACCCTTTCTAGATTTGATTGTAGTTTGCAGTATATCTGGGTTAGTATGCCTAAGAAACTGCTAGGTATAGTCATAGATTGGTGTTTTCCTGGACTCATTGCATGTTTAGGCTTGTGTTCATGTGTGTAGTCTAGGTCCTGATACGTGCAATCGTGAAATGTGTAGGACATGACCAACAATGAGTTCAGCCAGGCCCTCCTGGATTCTTAGGAGACCTTTGTCGATGAGACCCAATCCCAGCTACCGCCTCATCAAGAGCGGCGTCAGGACAGAGAAGGGGTTCAAAGAAGTGCACCTAAATACTGTTGCATGCAAGGTGTTTGAGTTCTGTGGCATCGAGGTGTCCTCCCAGCAGGTGTACAACCACCTGCGTAAATGGAGGACTAGGTGGATCCATATCTCCAAGCTCAGAGACCTTAGCGGAACTAGCTGGGATGAGGAGACCTGCACCATCATCATGGAGGACACCCAATACAGGGGACACATCTCGGTATTAACTAATTTCAGTAACACTCCTTTGATTTTGAACACTAGACTCACTAACCTTGCTAACCTCCCAGCAATTCCTTGTCTCAGGATCACCCCAAGGATGCTGAGTATCTGAACAAGACTATCGCCAACTATAAGCAGATGGAGGCCATCTTCTCCTTCGTCCTTGCCACTGGTAGGTTTGCAATGGGCTCCACTGAGCCCCTTGGTGAACCATGCCCTGAATACGTACAGACCCAGGAGTCGGAGACAGTGGTACTTGATGAGGATGCCGAGACCGATGTTGCCGCTGGTTCTCCTGCTGGCGACGTTGGTCACGGTGGTAGCACAAATGCCTACGTTGCAGGTGGCTACGATCCTAGCAAGAAGAGGAAGAGGTCGCTGCTGGGGGAGGAGGACGTCGTCGCCATCACGTGCATGACCGAGGCCGTGAAAGCGGTGGCGACCGCCATCACCACTGCTTCCCCTCCTGATGTGCACCCAGATCTGTACGATGTTGTCATGGCAGCCAAAGGGTACAACCCTGAGGCTCTGATGGTGGCACTCAACCACCTCTTACACAACCGGGCTATGGGAAACGTCTTTGTTCAGATGGAAGAGGACCACAGGGATCTCTGGCTCAGGACCTTCCTGGCCAACCACAACTACGTGTAGTGCTTGCTCCCTGATCATGGAGATGGTGGCAGCAGTGCATGCATAATGAAGAAGAAGTTATATATTTTGAAGTAGCTAGGGACTTGATGAAAACTTATGCCTGTTTATTGTGAGGTGGTATATAATAACCCCTCACATGATGGAGAACTTATGCTGTGTTAGTATTGCACCCCTTTTGATGTGGTGGTATGATCTCCTGAAACATGCTTATGAATACTATAAAAAATTATTTGGGCCTGCAGATGGTTTTGCTATTAGACTGTCTGATGATAATTGGGAGGATTGGGAGAAACTCAATGATCAGGATAGAGAGAGCATGGGGATACCTTTCTTAGAGGATGAAATCAAAGATGTGATTGAGAAGATGGAGAAGAATAAAGCTGTAGGACCTGATGGTTTACCTGTGGAGTTCTATCAACTCTGCTACCAAATTATCAAACACGATGTTATGGCTACTTTTGAGGATTTTCACTCTCATAAAATTGATATGGCCAGTATCAACTATGGTATAATCACCTTGTTACCGAAAAGTGAGGATGCTGATATTATACACAAATTCAGACCCATATGTCTGTTACAAGTGTTATTTAAGATTTTCACAAAAGCTATGACAATTAGAGTTGAACCTGTGATGCATAAACTGATTGAGACTTGTCAAATGGCCTTCATCAAAGGGAGATTCATATCTGATGGTGTCACTCTTTTGCATGAGATTTTGAAGGAGGCTAAAGTCCAAAAATAACAAGGTGTGGTTTTGAAGTTGGATTTTGAAAAAGCATATGATAAAGTCAACTGGGAATTCTTGTTCCATTGTTGTAAGTGATGACTGGCTGATTTGGTTGAAAAATGTTGTTACGCAGGGGACACTTAGTGTGCAAATTAATGGTGAAGTAGGTCCTTATTTTGGAAGCTTCAAAGGTGTAAGACAGGGAGATCCTTTCTCCCCTTTCCTATTCAATATGGCAGGTGATTGTTTGGCCAAGATGGTGTTGAATGCACAGGCAGGTGGTCTGTTCACTGGGTTAGCTAATAATTTGTTTGAGAAAGGAGTAGCCATTCTGTAGTATGCTGATGACACTATTTTGTTCATTAGAGATGATCTGGAGGGTGCCAGAAACTTGAAATTGCTGCTATATCTGTTTGAAGCAATGTCTAGTCTTAAGATCAATTTTGAAAAAAGTGAGGTGATGATGATCCTGGAAGATGATGCAAAGTTGGAAATGTATGCAACACTTTTGAACTGTTAAACAGGGGAATGGCCTATCAGGTATCTAGGCCTTCCCGTGTGTAGCAGGAAATGTTCTGTAGCTGAGATGAGATTCATTGGGAAAAAAGGGAAAAAAGATGGATGTTGGATGGGAGGTGCTCTCTCTATGGGAGGTAGATATATCAAGATCACTTCCTGTGTGTCACGTGTGGCTGTGTATCCTATGTCTATGTTTCTCTTACACAAAACCAATGTGGAAGAGGTGGAGAAACATACTAGAACTTTTTTCTGGTATGGTAGGGAAGGTAGGGAAAAATATCAGTTTGTCAAGTGGAAATATATCTGCATACCTAAGAAAAAAGGTGATCTGGGTATTAAGAACATTAGAATCTTTAACATCAGCTTATTGTGTAAGTGGTGGTGGAGGTTGGAATCTGAAGATGGTCCCTGGCAAATGTTTGTAAGAAAAAAGTATTTGGGAAATGGAGGGATTTTTCCAGTAAAACACAAACAAAGTGATTCTTCTTGTTGGTCTGATCTGCTGAAAATTAAGGAAATTTATATGTCTGGGAGAAAGATGGTGGTTGGGAATGGTCTGAGAATAGATTTCTAGGGGAATGGTCTGAGAAAGATGGTGTTTAGATATGCATTTGAAGAGTAAATTTCCTTAAGTTTTTGATATCTGTCGACATCAGAATATAACTATTGCTACAATGGCTGGGACAAATTGGTAATGTTCTTTTAGGAGATGGTTGTAACACCCTCAAATCGGCCCTATGCAAGTTTTAGCCCTTTCTGCCAAACCCGCATAGAAACGATTCAAGGACGCCCACCAGGCACTTTCGTGCGGGTGGAAAACGAAGTAATACCATTACACAACAGTCCTTGATGGGACCCACAGAACAGATATATATACAACAACGACTCCACGAGTCAAGAATACAGATATACTATACAAAGATCCAAATCACCTTGAAAATGATAGAGCGTCCGACTACGAACAAGATACAAATGGGGCTAAGAGCCCTGAAGAATAACCAATGGCGTCCATAACCCTGCCCAGACCAAGCCGGAAGGGTAACCTTGCTAACGACGTCGATCTCAAACCTGCTAAACAAAAGGGGTGCCGACAAAGGGCAAAGGAAAAAGAGGAGCGTCAGTACTGAGGCCAGTACACGGCGAGGCTAGAATTCGGCGGCTCTCGCCTACATAGGTATGGTGGACTGAAGCGGCAGCGCAGCAGCACTAAATAACCTATAGAGACTCAGTAAAACTGGCGGCTATTAGAGAGGGATAAGAAAGACCTATCCGGATCCGACCTGATAGTAACACCAAACATACCCATCCTGGTATTCCCCCTCGAGACCAAACGAGGAAGTCAAACCGAGGAACTCACACCGTTGGCAGTTTTATCCATTCCATTATAGTTGCAGCACTTACTAATCAGATATAAAGCTTGAGTCATCCTGATAGCATAAGTAGTGGGCAGTTTTAGTTATCATTCCGTTGTAGTTGGAACATTTACTAGTCAGATATAATTGTCCTGGGGAATCCCAAAACCCAGTAGTTGTTGACACTTTTATCACATTCCATTGGAGTTGCAATACTTACTAGGTAGGTATAGTATGACAAAGATCACCACAGATCCACCAGTTGTTGGCATTTTAATATCCATTCCATTGTAGTGAAGCTGATTACTAGTCACATATTAAGTCAAATTTATAACACTACTTTAGTTATGCTTGTCTATGATCGAGATACTATGCTCCAAGTCGTCCATAACCACGGACACGGCTTTCAGAAAGATTTACCCTGCAAGGGTGCACAAATAGCAACACACACTCAATCAACCTCGGAAAAACCAACTCAAAACCCAACAAGGCTTTCACGACAAAGCAATCATAGGATTCATAAAATATTTCAGGGGGCCACCCCACTAAGCTACCTGCAACGAAGTTGGCCGGCTCCGGAACGGACCCAGGGTTTGCAACGACGGCTGTAAACGATTGGGAACCCGAAAGTGTGACTGGGCTTGCCGATACCGCGAAAACGTGGCGCGATCCAAAACAGTACAGGTGCTCCACACACAATCGTAAATAAAGCAGTAAAGTATGACATAAGTACAGGGTAGTAATAAAACCCCAAACTAGTTTGTGGCCCCAAGAAAAAGAAATGAATCAAGCTCTGGCTCAGGAGGGTCCATAAGGCCTCCCGGATGTGGATAGTGCGAATAGTCAAAGAACAGGTATCAAGTACTCAGGGCCTACAGGACACAAGTGGGCATAAAAACCAAATAGCATATATTGCCCACCGGTGCCTCTTTCATTAGTTATCCCAGCAATTTAATAGTTGTATTTAAAGTCATGATCATCTCCACCATAAACATCTGCCAGCATTCCAACAACTGTGGTACTCGACAACACGAGATCGCACATGAGCAAGCAACTACGACTAGCAAGGCCATCTATCTACCAAACAACAGGTATTAGGAGGTATCCATGCCAATATAGAGGCTGCACGGGATATAACTGGTGCACGAAAACTAAAGCATCACGACACGGATAATAATAGATCAACAGGAGGAAATAAAGACTATAAATGCAAAATAGGTAGAAGGGGGAGAGATGCTCGCCTGGGAAACACTGCTGACGGATCATATCCGGAGAACTTGTCGATACTCGCATCAACTCATCGGCCTAATCCGCGAAGAAGCAAACACTAGAAGAAACACCGGATGCAATATTTAATACTACGGCAGAAGATCCGACATGCTTATGATATGATGCATGGCATGGCACAGATGCGGTGCAATTAGGCAATATTAAGCGGAACCGGAGTCCCGATAATTAATTAATAGGTTCCAGTTATTTAACTACCCCGCAATTTAAATGTTGTATTAACAAGGCGAAACATGGCATCGGTTCGCTACACCAATTTAAATGGAGGCGATATAAGACTAGAAAAGCCCGCATATGCACTCCATATTTAATTTAGGTGATTCGACTATTTAACCCAACCCACCGATGACATGTATGCAAGGATGACGATTTAATATGCAACAAGATATATGGCAATTTATAAAATAGGGGCTCGGGAAAAGGTTCACACATTGGCGTTTGTTGATCTTGGGGTTCCGAGGGTTCAGGGTTCGGACTCAGGGTTCGACGGGGAGCGGTTCGACGGGATCGGTCTCGGACAACGGAAGGAGAGCTTGGCGTTCCGGGAAGAAGGACTTGTTTTGGCGTTGGAGGATCATCGGATCCACCCTGGTCGGTGTCGATCTTGCCGTCGCGAAGATCTTGTCGGGTCCACGTATCGGGTCGGTCGACGGTCTTGTCATTTCGTGGCGGAGATCTTGGCGCCTCGGGTCTCGGCGTCTTCGGATACCGGGAAGGAGGTCTTGGCGTTCCTGGGCCTCGGCGTCAGATTCGGGAAGGAGATCTCGTCAATCCGGCGCATCGGATCTAGGATGGAGAACTTTGCGTCCTTGTCGAAGCTCTCGGGTGACGGTGTCGGTCTTGGGGTTCGGCACCGGAAGATCTTGTCGATGGTCGATCTTGACTTGCCAGTGGAGGTCGTGGCAGCTCTTGGTGTCGGCGGGATCGGTCTTCGGGTCATCGGGTCCATGTGGAAGAACTTGGCGTTCCGTGAAGAACTTGATGTCCCGGGAAGAAGAACTTGAGGGACGGCATCCTCCGATTCCCTATCGACGGTCTTGTTGCCCCTGACGGGGTACTCCGGTTTTGACTTCGATTGGTGATGACGGACTTGGTTTGACCTGTGGTCTTCGGATGCACTCATCTCAGTGTGGGGATCTTGATACAACGATTGGATCGAGGTAGACGTCCGGGTACTGAGAACATGGGCTAGGACACTGCCTTAGATACAACACAGAGGAAACAACACATACACACATGTGCACATGCTTGAGCGAAGTGTGGCTACTGCGGATATCAAAAACACGGGCACACCCGCAAGCTCGAGGCACTGCAGCGATGCGACCTGCAGGTGCGGAACAGGACGGCGGCAACGGGAGCTGCTGCCGGCGGCGGCTTAAGGTACAGAGGCGAAGTGGTCCAGGGCGACACAGACGACAGATAGAGGCAGCAACTGAACCGAGGCGACACCACGGAGAGCTCGGGAAGAGCGGCGACGGCGGACCCAGGCGGGGGTCGGAGGAGCGCTGCGGTGGCGGCCCGGGGCTCGGGCCGGAGGCGACGGCGACTGGAGCGAGGCGGCCGGGTCGAGGAAGGCCAGAGGTGAGGGCGGCCAGCGGGAGGTGGGCCACCCCTAGCGGTCAGAGGAGGCGCGGGAGGGCCGGCGAGCGGCTGGGGCCCCGCGGCGGCGCGGCGGGTGAGCTCGCGTCTGCGAGGTCGAGGCGGGAACGCGTCCTGTAGAGAGGGAGCTCCGGGAGGCAGGGGCTCATGGCGGCCAGCTGCTGGGAGCGAAGCGGGTGGCTTGCATGGTCCGACGGCTGCAGAGGGAGCCGCGGAAGAGGCAAGGCCGGAGGTGGGGAAGGAGAACAAGCGGGGCAGCGCCAGGGCAGAGGTGAGGTCGTCGCGACACCGGAGTGTGGCGGCGTGGCAGGATGAGGACGACAGCCGGAGGAGAGTGCGGGGCGGCCGGAGCTCTGCCTGGGGCTGCGGGGGAGGGGCGCATCCGGCGGCAGCGAGCGCGTATGGTGGAGGAGCGAGGCGAGCGAACATGGTCGGGGAGAGAGAGGGGATCGCGAGCGAGAGCAACGGCGTGGGGTGGGGATCGAGGCCAGAGAGGGTGGGAATCGCGCAGGTGGGGCGCGGTGGGGCCAGCCGAACGGGAGCGGATGGGTTGGTGGGCGTCGGTCGCATGCAGGAGGCGTGCACGGGAGAGCAGATGGGGTTGGTGGGGAGGTGGCATGTAGGAGTGGCCGGCTGCTGGGAGGGCCCACAGGCAGGTGGCGTGGGGATGGGTGCAGGTGGAGGAGCTGTGGGTTTGGTCGGGTCTGGGGGGCGATTAGGTGGAGGGGTGCGGTGAGGTGTCGAGCTGTGATAGGACGGGGTGAGGTGGAGGGGTGGAGGAAGTGGCTGGGTGGATTAAGGTTGGGTAGATTAGGAATTTTGGAGGTGGCCGGCCGGGCTTTTGGGCCCGGCGGGCTGCCTCCTAAAAACAACTTAAATATTTATTTATTCAAAACGGGGCTTTTGAAATCCGATTGTAGACGAAACAAATTAATCCGGAGATCCGGGTTTTAATTTGAAATAAAGACAGAGCGTATAGAAAACAAAACCAGGCTTTTCGAAAATAGTTTTTAAACAAACAAATGCATGATGACATGACGATGCTCAAATGCAATGTGGCATGATGACATGAGCATGCGGTCATGATAATGCAATACACAAAAACACAACGATTTTCTAGTAGTGATTTTAGCAGGATGCCACAATGGTTAAATGTGGATAATCAGGAACAGTACAGAGGGTTGCAGGTGATACTTGCTGATATTACTTTGTTTGAAGAAACTGACAGACCTAGGTGGTTGTGGACAAAAACAAGGATCTTCACTATCAAGTCAATGTACAGTCATCTGTCAAATGGTGGGGTGGATAGAAGTTTTAGACATTTATGGAAAACCAAGATTCCTTTGAAAATCAAAATTTGGTTATGGCTCATTTGGCATAATGCAATCCCATCTAAGGATAACATGAAAAGGAGGAAGTGGACTGGTGACACAACTTGTAGGTTTTGTGACTAGGAAGAATCAATTGGTCACCTCTTCTTTTCTTGTCCTGCTAAATATGTGTGGAGTGTGGTGGCTAGATCTGTGGGTGTTGAGACTAGGCATGGGTCCTTTTATCAGTATTTCTAGTGGATTCCTCGCTTCTTGGATGTTAGCCGCAACATTTAGATTACTGCTGTAGCAGCTATCTGTTGGGCAATCTGGAAGCTCAAGAATAGACCATGCTTTGATCACAAGATGATTAAGTCTCTGGTGGATTTAGTAATGTATGCTTGTGTTTTCATGAAATATTGTGCAGGGATTCACGATGCCGAGGAGGGGGAGCTGCTGACGGATGGTGCTGAAACGCTGTAGAGAAATGCGCTAGCGGATGCTGAAGCTATGGACACAGCTCGTGTGCCTCTCCTTGGATTGCCATCTACCAGCCGCAAATGAACCAGATCTCCTACTGATGTACAAGAGGAAGATTGATTCAGAAAATCTCCCTGGTGTGGAAAAAGCAAGAAAATGATGCCTTTTGGTCACGGTGGCCTTCTATGTTTGATGGTGGTGACTGTGTGTTCCTCTTAGTTTCTCGTTTATGTTTGTTTTGTTAAAAAACACTAGCCCTTCGTGGCGGTGATCTTGTGTCCCCCTTTCACTTCCTTCCTGTTTTACTTTGTCATTCTGGGTGTTGAACTTACTGCTATGTTGTTGGTAGCAGATAGGGGTAGTTTTTACTTTTTGGCTCCTAGGAGCTTGAACCTGCTTGTTTCGGTTCTTGGTTGTTCTGTTATCTGCTGATAGTGGAACCCGACCCCTATGTTGTGGGGGTTGTATAGAAAAATCTCACCAGAGATGTTGGTCGTGATCGGTTAGATCACACTAACTTGGTAGGTTGGAACTGATGATGCTTGTGCCCATATGATCATGCATGCTTAACTAGTTTATGCTTGTGCCTTGTGTTTGTGAAATTGATCTGTCTGCCTTACTCATATGTGTTATGTCTCATGAAAATACAACTGGTACGTGGTGTACTACGGCAAGAAGCCGGGAATCTACAAGACATGAAAGGAGTGTAACCAACAAGTGACGGGTTACCGGCGCAACCTCCATAAGGGATTTAAGACTCTAGAGCAAGCACAAAAAGGCTACTCTGAGTTCTTAGCAGAGCGTCCCTAGAAGGAACAACCGTCAGTAGAAATGAAGATCAATTTCACTCCGCAGCCATCAATTCGTCAACAAGTTCATCCACGTGAGCAGGTTCTACCTATACGGGGTGTAAGTATGATCAAAGACATCATCATCGTCGTCCTAATCATGTGGATTATCCACTACCAGTTGTTCTAATTCAGGTTGATCGATCATGTAGATCTTAAACCCTGACGGCTAGTTGGTAAGCTCACCATTTTTCCATGCGAGGTAAGCATATCGAGCCGTATGCGAGCTCCCAAACGTGCAACTTTGCACCAACAGAGCCCAATCTAAGAAACCAAACAAAGTGGCCATATGGGCTCTCCTAGTGGAGAAACAAAAATACAGGCAACCACATAAACAACCTATCTTGGCCCGAGGGCAATCTCCCCCATGCAGCACCCAACGAGCTAAATGACAAAAACGGAAAATTCCGGCCCGAGCAACCAAACATGCCCTAAGGTAACCGGCTTCTTCTAGGAGGGATAATGTGTCCTCATTTCAGCCGGTACTTCCCTCAAGATCTACACCGATGTGGCTGACGAAGATGTCGATGGATCCAACCGGAAGGACGATGACGCTAGTCACCTCTTGAGTCACCGGGTCCACGTAGCTTCATCAACAAAGCTGAGGCCTCCAAACTGCATGAATTGGTCGACAACGATAAAACCTTGAGTCGCATGCCCCACGGTGGGTGCCAAATACCATGGGAATACCATGACGGGTACCATCACGAGAGGGGCCGGTGAAGCGGAGCATAGCGACATCACGGGAATTGGGAACAGGATTGGTACACACGAGTTACCAAGGTTCGGCTGATCGCTCTAGAGGTAAATACCTACTCATTCTTTGTTGCGTGTATATCAAGTTACAAGATTCTGAGGAGTAAGGCCTCTGTGCTTAGCCGGCGGGTTTCGATATCTAGGCGGTTGACTTACGAATTTGTGTATGCAATCGCAATCTCTGTAAGCTGTAGATCTATCTGTATCGCTAGCCCGTCTTATTTACATGCTCGGCTTAGGGTTTACAAGACTCCCGAATGTCGACTATTATCATCTTGTCTTGTACTTCAAGTTTTTAGGCTTCGTCTCTATCTAAGACTTCCCTGAATCGACTAAGGATTGAGCCTTACCCAGCTCAAGTCTCGTTTATTGTGTATGTCCCACCAGGGACGGACATGTCCTGCGATTAGTCTTCCTAGTATGCATACCTGACTCGACATATCTCCGATGGTAGTCCGTGTGTTGTCTTTGGTGGTTGTTAGAGTGTTGCTGCTAGTAATTGATCACCGTGGCAGGATCTTTTTTCTCTTTTTCATTTTCCTTTTTTGTTATGTGCATCCTTAGTGTATTGGCGCATCTTATTATAGATAAGATAGGTGTAATTGGTATCTTAGTATATTTATATATTCTCATAAAAAAATATAGGATTTAGTTTTAAATCGCACTGTGGTACAAAGACAACAATGAAAACATGTTGTCAATATTTCCAGGGGCACAACATTTTTGTCTTGGAAATTAGTTTTGTATTATGATATTGTCATAATCGTTATTTCTTTCATGTTACACTTAGCAAATACTCCCATGCTAAAAAGGATGTCACGGATTTATTTAGATTTGTATCTATTTAGATATGTTCTAGTATATAGATAAATATGAATCTAGATAAATTTGTGACATATATCCAGGAAGTACACGTTCTCTTCCCATTTGCTGCTAGCCAAATACTTAATTATCTGATGCATGCAAATGGACCACACAAGCTTCACGCGTGCATGACCATCACGGACCGAGGGAGGGTATCTATCAACTCGGATCCGAAACAAACACACCCTGCAGCTCGTCGCGCCGAAAGACCAAATTTAGAAGGCTTTTGCGCATCCGGTACCGAAAGGAATTCGAAGACGGACTCGATACCGACTCGGGGGTCAGAACTCAGAACAGAGCCTTTATATAGATGCCAGATGAGCTCTTGGAAATCCGTGACTTGGAAATCCAACAAGGAGTGTTTTCTTTTCTCTGGAGCCCTGCACCACCATACCATGGCCAGCGAATCAGGACTACAGATGCTGCAGGGGGAGGAGGCGTTCACCAGCGAGGAGGGTGCACCGGAAAGGAAAGCGCCGACGGCCAGTCTCGAGGCATGTGCAACAAGGAAAGGGGAGGTTGACGTCCTGGATCAGGGCGGCGACACCACGGTGGTGGCCGACGAAACGACGGACGAAGAGGACGACGCCGTCGACTCCCCGTTCGATGGGGCCTTCTACGCGGAGTGCAAAGCAAAGTTCGAGGAGCGATTCCAGCAGATGATGGCTGAGCGGATGGCCGACGAAGACGACGACGCCACCTACTCCCCGTTTGACCAGGGCGACGATGAGATGATGGACCAAGAGGAGGAGGAGGAGGACGACTTCCTGTTTGATTAGGCGTTCTAGGTAGAGTGCAAAGCACGCCACGAGGCGCAGTTCCAGGAGCTGATGGATGGATGAGCGGATCATGTAGTGTGCATTGTAGTGAAGAGAAACCTGAATTTGTTGGAGTAGAAGTATTCATTGTAAGAAACCTGCAATATTTGAAGGTGTTCTGTTGCCATCGCAAGCCTCTGCCGCAAAGTCTTACGGCGGTTTTCAGAAGCGTCTCTGTATTTATTTTACGAGTGTTTAGCTATTCTTTCATGTGCAGATGTAATACTAGTACAAACCTTTCATCCCACGATACATCGTTTTTGTGCTTCAATTTTACCGTGGTCAGCTTCGAAAACAGGCATTATTTAACTCACTTCAACTTTCAGTTCCGGTTCACTCTTACTGAACCGTGCCTGCATCAGAGCTACATCCCGAACTGAATTAGCTGCGATGAACGCAAATACCACGACGGGTCCTTACTCTTGCATTAGAGCTTAATTACACATCGCTGACTAAAGGCGATTCTGCAAACACCATACATAACAAACTGGCTGTGAAATTTGGAGAGAGTGCAGGACAATTTTTTAAAATGAAGAATTCGCAGTTGAGGATTTAGTCATTCAACATGAAGCAAAGCTCTAGAACATGGTGGGAGGTAAGATACCTTTTTTTTAGATAAAAGGCAGCGCGAGCCGCCCGACTTTAAATTAAATTAGTAAAGCCAGACTTAACAAACATGGCAGCACCACCACAGGCCCAGGGGCAGTGGCATAAGTTTACTAGCCATCACACAGTCACATAGGCAAAATAAATAAAGTAGCAGAGACATCACTTGTCTCAAACAAACTAATTAGGACTACCAACAGGCCCGGCGCGGGTTGCAGCGTCGTCGGTGCTCCTCGTGCCGCCGTGCCCTTGTCGCTGCCAACTCTGCTTCCTCTTCTTGCTGAGCGAGGCTGTCGGGTAAGTCTTATTCCTACTTCCCTCTCTCAGTCCCTCTCTGTGTTGCCTTGCCTAACCCTAATTAGGGTTGGATCATGTGTTAGGGTTCCTATTTTCTCCTTCTGATACTCCCAATCCCAGTATTATCTGCCTGGTATAACCACTACTCTCATGGTACTCTGATGGATTCGGCTCTATGGATTGCTTAGTACTGATGTCCGTAGTGTCCTGTTATTTGGTTTATGCTCATAAATCAATTATGATGATGCCATGGATGCAGTCCTAAATATTCCATGTTATATATTTACACTCTACCTGATGCTTGTATATGGCTGGTAATGTCTTGAATATACCTAGGCTTGTGGAAATTATACTGGAATGCTATTCCAGTCTAGCATGTTTACTGGATTCTAATCTCTTTTAGAGATGTTGGTGATGTCTAAATGGAAGTGCAACTATGCTTAACTTTGTCGGCATGAAAAGTAACTTCCAGGATGATTTTACTTCATATATTTCATAAGGACTTGGTCCTTGTTTGCATATATGCTTGATCCAGACCTTGTTGGTTATCCATCTACTGTTATAAAAATAACAGTAAGGCAATAATGATTCCTAGATTAGAAGCTAGGAAGATGAATTGATCCCTTTATCTGCAATAGCTCGTGTTTATTGTATGATAGCTTGTTGTTGTCGAATTGATGACAAGTACGCCATGAGGGGGTTCTCGGGGCGTGTGGAAGAGAGGGGTGTGAGACGTATGGTGTTTCAGGACGGTGATCACACAAGTTTACCCAGGTTCGAATCCGTCGGCTTTGGACAGATCCTACTCCTGCTAGCAATCTAGTAATATGGCAGCGCCGGAATATGGGTTACAAGGGTTTCGCCTGTGCGAGTTGAGATTGTAGACTATTGTGAGGGTGCCCTAAAGGCTCTCCCTAGGACGGCTTATATAGATATCCGGCCTAGGGTTTACAGGAGAGACCTATCCGGCTACGATTAAGAGTCGGTTACAGAGTACATCTTGAACTACAAGTAACACTACGGGCCTATGTCGGTAAGTCTTCTGGGCCTTCCCGTAGCCAGACTAGACTCCGTCTCTTCTCCCTGACTGGGCCGCCCGTGAAGCAAAGCTCTAACCCAAAGTGGGCCACACTGGTCAGTGAGGCACAGTGAGGATACCCAGAAAGTATATCCCCAACAGCAGCCCTAGAAGCGTCCATGATCCAAAGTCAGATTTCATCATCGTCTAGCTTGATCTTCGGCTTGCAGAATCGTGAAGGGTTCATGAAACTTCAAAAAAGAAAGGATAGGATCCGAGTCTCAACTGATCCGGACCTATGAATATGTTATTCAGGTTTCCAGCTCGAAATTCAAACTAAGCGGGAACTTGGTTTCTGGCGTAACCTGACACTAGGCATGGTCAAGTCACGTCACTGACAGACATTCCTGTCAGCACGACCATTGGTGGGTCCGCCTTTCATGGAACCGAGGCGCCGTTTTAATGCGTGCGTGGAGATCGAGGCGGCGTAATCATCGCGCGGGGTTACCCAGTTCTTTCCACGACACATGGCACGTTCACTGTTTGCGTTTACACGAATCTTGACGCGCCTGGAGGATATAAGTGGTAAGGATCCTTTTTCCCATCTTCTTCACTAGCACTTGTGCCGTTTCCTTCTCCCCAACGTCTCCCCACGAATCCAAAGCTCCTCTGCTCCCCAGAAACCTCCAGCGCTGCCCATCCAAGGTCACCGGCACACAGGAAAAATGGCTTCAGCATCATCTTCCGGCACGGCGGCGACGACAGCGAGCAGCAACGGCGGAGAAGGAGAGCAACTGCGGGGTCTGGATCCCGTGCGTCCTTGATGACGCCAAGCTCCGCATCATGGAGGATGAAGGGCTCCTCCGCACCAGCGACTAGTGGAGCGGCTTCAGCGAAACCGTCCCCAACCCCCACGACGGCGAGCGAGTACACTTTGGCACTCACCTCGACAGAGGTTTGAGCTTTCCTCCCTCGGATTTCTTTTTTGAGGTTATAGATCACTACGGAGTTCAACTCCATCATCTTCCCCCGAACTCTCTCTTAGAGATGAGCGTGTACGCATCTTTGTGCGAGGGGTATCTCGGCATTAGGCCGAGCCTTACTCTTTTCTGGTTTTACTTTCATGTCTGAAGAAATTCCATCACTGCCGGTAATCCATATATTACCGGTACTATTAGTTTTTCTGTTAGAAGAGAGCGCGTCTATGCTTGGATTATGGCCAGTGAGTCGGTCAAGCAATGGCCGTCCACTTTCTTTTATCATAAGGATATTCCCGCTCCCGGCAAATCTACTGCTTTGCCGGCTTTCGTCGACGGTGCCGCCATGCCCAAAGAGTCCTGGGACGCAGATGCGCCGGCTCTCAGTGATGATCTGCTTCTTTCCAAGAGGCGGATCGAGTATTTGATGAAGCACAAGGGCCTGGAATGGTCCGACTTAGTTCACTGCTAGGTGGCATGCCGGATCCAGCCTCTCCAACATCATGGAGACCGGCTTATGCACTCCATCACGGCGTCCAAGAAGTACTCGCTCCGAATCTGCTCCAAGCCTTACACGGATAAAGATTACGTGTGTCAAATTAAGTGGCTGATAAGGGAGCGGATTGGGAGGAAAATCCTAGAGCTGTCTTTGGACATGCGTACATCAGAAGATCCTATAGTGCCGGTAAGTTTCCAGCAGTAACTCGATTCGTGTGTTCATATTTTCATTGTTTTTGCAATACTGAAATATGTCGTCTCTTTTCAGCTTGCTGACCTCCCTGAGTCGGAGCTTGCTGTAGTCGAGGGATATCCTCCTGAGATTTCTTAGGATGACGGAGAATTGGTTCCACTATCGGAGACCCTTACTCGGAAGCGTAAGGCTCCAACAGAGTCCATTGGCACAAAGGAGGTGCCCGTTGTGAAGAGGTAACTTTCCTCACAAATTCTGTCTTGTACTTTATTCAAAATTATTTTCCGAGATGTAATGTTCTTTGTTCTATTACCTTCTCAGAGCTAAACAGCTCACCAAGGGCAAAGGGAAGGGAGTTGCCTCGAAGCCCCTGCATCAGTCAAAGCTAAACTTGGCTTCTCTTGCCGTAGCTCCTCCGACTCCTGCTCCTCAGCCTTCTGCAGCACCGGATATTACTCCATTTGTGACCGTTGTAGAAGATCCGGCTAAATCAGCAGAGCCAGCGATCCTTGGGTCGCAAACTGACGTCACCATGGGTGACCCAGGTTTTGATAAGGGTGAACCCTCTTCGGGTAATGATCCCTTGACAGATGTCTTTGCTGACAATCTCCTCAGCAATCCAGGTCTTGGCAAACTTGGCCTTTCTTAGAAATCTGTGTAGGAGATTCAACGGCTGGCCTGGCAATGCCTAGAGAGCCGGACTATCTCTGCCGAAGAAGAAGCACAAGAAGCAGAGGACGTCAAGTACTCTGAACTTCTTAAACAAGTCCATCTTTGTGATGAGAGGATGAGAACCGGCGAGCTTCCAGCACCACCAGTGATCCCGCTCACCCTCGCCGAGAAGGTTACTACAGAAGTGAACATGAGTTTGAGCAAACTCACTCATGAACAACATGTCAGTCAGAATTCCAACTTTTACTTTATTCCATATCATATCCTCTAGCCCCCAAGCATGAAGTTGGATAGACAATCCGGATTTATGTTTCCTGAGGATGCCAAAGAATTAATAGTATAGCCCCCAAGGCTCGTGCTGATATTAGTAAAAAAATATTAGCCCGAGCCTTTAGTAGACTTCTGACTCTGGGTATTCTGACTTAAATAAAGTTAATTAATATAACTAGGAATAATTGAAGAATATCTATAACAAGCAGAGAGAAATCAGAGGTCTCCGACTTGAAAATGCTCAACTTAAAGTATCCAGGGATGAGGCTGAAGGTAACCATTTCAGTACTCAAACCTTGCCTTTTATTTCATAGTCGAATTTTGTTCAACTGTTGTTCTTTTGACTATAGCACTGGTAAAGTAGTCCTTGGCTATGATTGAGGAGGCCGAGAATCTGAAAACCTTGGAGGTAGAAAACAAGGACCTCCGCCAAGAGCTGAATAAGCTTAAGGCGGATCATGAGAAGAGCATTGCTCAAGTTCTCGAACCCTCCTCCATGGCCACCGAGGAGCGTGATCGTAAGATTGTGCTCTAGGATAAGAAAATCTCGGATCTCGGCAATGAATTATTCAGAGAGAAGGATATCATCGATGCACTCTAGGCTAAACTCCAGAGTCTTCGGGAGGATAAAACCAAAGTCGACGATATCATTTTTAGTATGTTTCCCTCTTTCTGAATTTTCTGCATCTTCCGACTCTTTGGAGTCTGGGTTTATTTTATTAACCTTTTTGCATTACATGCGCAAGTCCTCTGAACTTACTGGACTCAGCCTCTGTCGAGTCTCGCACTAGCCGGCTTACACAAGTCGGAGATTTGCTTCATGACTTCTGTCAATCCCTTGAGGATATTGGCGAAGTTCTCAAGGTTCCGGACATGCATAGCATGTCCGGCTTTGAAGTCCGAGACAAAGCCAAGGAGATGCCCCAGCTTATCTAGAACTGTAACATGTCCTACGCACGGACCGCAGCGCAGAACGCTCTCACCATGGTCATGAGCCAACATGGAAGCATGGAGATCTGGCAAGTGACTAGAGGGTATTCTACTGTGGATGAAGACGACTAGGAGCAGAACATCAAAGCAATCATGGACTCCTGTGTCGGATATGGGTGCCACGTAGCTGACTTAACCAGCTACGATACTCCCTTATTCACTCGCGTAGAGACGCCGCCTCCGCCCGCCGAAGAAACTGGTGAAGTTTCCAACGATGAACAAACCATCTCGGATTTGAACGTCTCGAAAAGTTATCGAGGCGAGGCTGATGTCTCTAGTGAGTCGGAAGTTCCTTCTTCTTCCCCTGCATCATAGAGCATCAGAACAAACAATGTATTATTCTAAAAACAATCCGGGTTGTAAATCAGTAGTATGATACTTTTGCTAGTGCTAAGTTTTATTTTATCTATTCAGCACTTTTGGCTTTATAATTTTCGTGCCTAAAATGTTTACATAAGCACTTTATGTTTTTTGTCTGTACTTATCATTTATCTGGCCTTCTGCCTCGTCCCTTTCATGAGCCGGCCAACCTTTAGCATGGAAACTTTGCTGAGCAACGGAGCTCAATTGCTAAACCAGTTTAAACTCGGAAACAAAGCCGGCTTCCAGTACCAACAATTCACTACTCAAAAAATGCCCGCATCTGGCAATTAGACAAATAACCAAAGTACAGACTATAAAATTTAGATTTATACCCTAAGGTAGCAATTTTAGAATCGAAAATCTAAACCAAAACAAACATGAGCATAAAGTACTTTCAAGTATTCTGAGATTTTCGACTGTGACATGATCATTCGGAAATAAGATGGTAAAAAACTTCTCAGAAAAAATTTGAGGCAACCAATACTTTATTTCTCACTTGAACATGTACACATATATGATTACAAAGAAAGATAAACTAAGAATAAAAGGGACGTAGCTGAGAAATATTCCATGATCTGTCTAATTCTTCTAGGTCTGTACTGCCTCCAGCTCTCTTTCTTTTCTTAGTAGCAGGTCTTTTTTTGACTGCCCGCATATCAGTTAGATAGTAAGAACCATTGTGCAATACTCGACCAACTAAAAAAGGCCCTTTTATATTGGGAAAAGTTTGTGCTTTCTTTTCTGCACAAGCCGGAGAACCAAATCGCCCTTATTAAAATACTGGTTTCTAACTCTCTCGCTATGATACGTGTGTAACTTCTGCTGATAGGCTGTTGATCTCATCTCAGCAACGACGCGAACTTTTTCGACTAGTCGAGATCATTCTGTCGAGAAATTTAGGCATCCTCTTAAATATACGCGGCAACCCTAGGAGAAGTGTGAATTAAATCACTAGGAAGAATTGCTTCTTCGCCATAGACCAAGAAGAAAGGTGTGTATCCAGTTGACCTGTTCGAAGTTGTTCGTAAGCTCCATATTACAGAAGGTAATTCCTCTGCCCAAGCCCCCGCAGGACGTCATAGTGGTGCTTCGAGTCTTGGTTTTAGGCCTTGTAGGATTAAACCATTTTCTCTTTTGACTTTTCCATTAGCCTGCGGATGTGCGACTGATGCAATGTCAAGCCGGATATTTTGTTCGTTACAGAATTCGGCAAGCTCTCCCATAGAGAAATTACTCCTGTTGTCCGTGATAATGCTATGCGGATAACCGTATCGGATTATGACATCCTCGACAAATCTTCTGGTAGTTGCTCCATCACAACTAGTGACGGGTTTAGCCTCAATCTATTTTGTAAATTTATCCACCATCACTAAGAGATGAGTAAATCCACTTGGAGCCCGTTTGAACGGTCCTACCATGTCAAGCCCCCAGACCGCGAAAGGCCATGTTATAGGAATTGTTCGCAGCTGATCAGCCGGAACGTGAGCTTGTTTGGTGTATTTTTGGCAGCCCTTGCACATCTTGACCAGCCGTTCGGCATCTGCCTTGGTTGTAAGCCAGAAAAAACCGTGTCGGAAAGCTTTGGCAACTAGAGATTTGGCTGCAGCGTGGTGACCACACTCGCCTTCATGGATCTCCCGTAAGATTTCCACTCCTTCTTCCAGAGATACATGGTGCTGAAAGACCCCAGATGCACTCCGCTTATAGAGCTCACCACTAATTATAGTGTAGGCTTTTGCTCGTCGGATGATCTGCCGGCTCAGAACTTCGTCTTCGGGTAATTTTCCGTCTACCAAGTAATCAAGGTAGGGTTGAGTCCAGTTGGGAATCACATCTAAAACTGCTACTAAAGGTGAGTCGGATTTGGTCGGATATTCCTCATCTACTCCCTTTATAGAGGGAACTTTGAGGTGGTCCAAAAAAGCGCCATCCGAGACCATTTTCCGTGTAGAGCCTATTCGAGATAGTGCACCTACTTCCTCGTTTTCTGTTCGAGGGATGTGTTGAACTTCAAACCCTTCAAACGATTTAGATAGTTCATCCACGACAGCCCTATATGCTACCATGTGTTTGTTCGCATTATAGATATCCGACACTTGTTGGGCAACAAGATCCGAATCTCTATAACACATTAAACGTCGGATGCCGGTATCCTTAGCAATCCGGATTCCATGCAGTAGTGCTTCGTACTCAGTAATGTTATTCGTCGCCGTGAAGTGGATCTGCAATACATAGAAAAGTTTTTCTCCTTGGGGTGATTTGAGTACCACGCCAGCCCTCGAGCCCTCGAGCGCTTTAGACCCGTCAAAATGTAAGGTCCAGTACTCCGACTCTGGCAGGGTCATATTCTTCGTTGTCTCTGTCCAATCAGCGACAAATTCAGCGAGGATTTGGGATTTGATTGCTGTACGAGGTTTGTACTCAATGTCGAAAGCTAAAAGCTCTATGCCCCATTTGGCGACGTGTCCTGTGGCGTCACTATTGTTGAGTATGTCTCTCATGGGAGTTGTGCTCACCATGGTAATTGGATGTTCCTAAAAATAATGACGTAACTTACAAGATGCTAAGAACACACCATAAGCCAGCTTTTGATAGTGCGGATACCGCTGCCTTGATTCAGTTAAGACCTCGTTGGGATAGTAAGTCGGACGCTGCACCAGGTGTTCCTGATTTTCCTCTGGTCTCTCCACCACCATGACAATACTGATGACCATGTTTGTCGCAGTGAGATATAGCAACATCGGTTCCTGTGGTTCCGGTGCTACAAGGATGGGAGCAGATGAGAGTACTGCTTTCAGGTCCTGTAGTGTAGCTTCAGCTTCGTCAATCCAAATGAACTTTTTGGCCTTTTTCAGGAGCTTGTATAGTGCTACGGCTCTTTCACCGAGCCGGCTTAAAAACCGACTGACTGGGACAATGCAACCAGTTAGTCTTTGAATGTCCTTCAGGCGAGTTGGCCTGGAAATATTGAGTATAGCCTTAATCTTGTCCCGGTTTACCTCTATGCCTCTTTGAGACACGATAAAACCTAACAATTTTTTGGCTGGTATTCCAAAGAAGATTTCTTCGGGTTAAGCATTATGTTGTATTTTCGTAGATTGGCGAACGTTTCCTCCAAGTTGGAAATTAAGGTTTCCTTATTTTTGGACATCACCGCAATGTCATCCACATATGCATGTACATTGCGTCTGATTTGGTCATGGAGGCAATGTTGCATAGTGCGCTGGTAAGTAGCTCCTGCGTTCTTGAGCCCAAAGGGCATCGTAATGAAACAGAAGGTTCTGAAGGGGGTTATGAATGAAGTTTTGACTTTGTCAGATTCCTTCATCCAAATTTGGTGATAACCGGAATATGTGTCGAGAAAACAAAGGAGTTTCGAACCTGCCATAGAATCGATATCTTGATCAATCCTAGGCAGAGCAAACGGATCTTTGGGACAAGCCTTGTTCAAGATAGTATAATCAACACACATCCTTAAATCAGTGGTGTCCTTTTTAGCGACCATTACAGGATTGGCTGACCACTCAGTGTGGATGACCTCTTCTATGAATCTGGCTAACTTGAGCCGGGCTAGTTCCTTAGCTATTGCCTTATGCTTTTCATCGCCAAAACATCGTAGGGACTGTTTGACGGGTTTAGCGTTCGGGTGTACATTTAGAGAGTGCTCAGCAAGTTCCCTAGGTACTCCGGTCATGTCAGATGGCTGCCATGCGAAGATATCTTGATTTGCTTGGAGGAACTTGACGAGCGCGCTTTTCTATGCGCTATCTAGGCCTACGCCTATCTCGGTCACCTTGGAGGGGTCATTGATACATTGCAAATGTATCTATATTTTTGATGTTCCATGCTTGGTTTTATCCACTTTCTTGTGTTTTATTCCAACTTTGGAGTAGTTTTCTTATGAATTCTTGGACTAACCTATTAATAAGAGCCACAGTGCCAGCTGCCTGTTTTCTGCTGTTTTTGGTTCCAGGAAAGTCAGAAAATGAATATTCTCGGAATTGGACGGCACAAAAGCCAAAGTGCCTATTTTTCCGGAAGACATCAAGTGTCAGAATACGAGACGGAGAAGGGCCAGGGAGCCACCACACCACCTGGCCGCGCGGCCAGGCCTGGCGCACGCCAGGGGGTGGTGTGGCTGCTCCTGGCACCCCCTCGGCCTCTCCTTCCGCCTATATATTACCCTCGGGACAAAAATCCTAAGTTCCCGATCAAAAATCCACGAAAGAGTCTGTAGCCGCCGTCATCTCCATCCCTAGATCGGGAGGGATCTGAAGCTCTTCCCGGCACCCTGCCAGAGAGAGGAATTCACCCTGGAGGCCTTCTTCATCACCATGCAAGCCTCCGGTGTGATGCGTTAATAGTTCATCCTTGGAGCTAGATGGCTGGTAGCTAGATGGCTGGTTCTCCTCCTTTGTGCTTTCATGTCTAGATCTTGTGAGCTCCGTTCATGATCAAGATCATCTATTTGTAATTCTGCATGTTGTGTTTGCGGGGATCCGATGGATATTGAGATGCTATTTCAGAGTGATTATTGATTCTATCATGTCTTTGTTATTTGTGATCTTGCATGTTTTCCGTTGTTAGTAGCTATCTTGGCCAAGTAGATGCTAGCAACTCCAAGAGTTAGTATTTATGCTCGATAGTGGGTTCATGCCTCTGGTAATCTGGGGAAGTGACAGAAATCTCTAAGGTACTAGATGTGTTGTTGCTACTAGGGAGAAAACAGCAATCCTTTGTTCATAGAACAATCGTATTTTTTACTTTACACGCAGTTCGTAAAGCAATAATCTATTGCTTGCAACTTAATACTGGAGGGGGTTCGGATGATAACCTGAAGGTGGACTATTAGTCATATATGCAGTTGGATGGCGGTCTATGTATAATGTTGTAATGCCCAATCAAGTCTCAAAGGAGTCAAGATGATTAGTATATGCATGTATTGCTTTCTCGATGTTTGTCAATTGCCCCGCTGTAATTTGTTCACCCAGCATGTTATCTATCTAAGGAGAGCCACCTCTAGTGAACTATGGATCCCGGTCCTTTTCTTTACATACAATCTATAAACTGTTTACTGCTTTGTGTTTACTTTGTGCAAACTTTCACTTCTTTCTATTCGATACGTTTAATCCTTTGTTTTCCGCAAAACACGGTGACATTGACAACCTCATCGCAAGTTGGGGACAAAGTTCTGCGGTTGTGTTGTGCAGGTCTCCACGTTGCTACTAGCACCGGTAGTGCGCCCTGCCAAAGCTCAGCTAGTAACACCTTTGGGGTGTTTCCTTGCTCCTACTGGTTCGATTAAACCTTGGTTTCATAACTGAGGGAAACTTGCTGTTGTGCTCATCATACCTTCCTCTTGGGGTTCCCAACGAGCTCTACATCAACACCGCCATCAAGCATTTTTCTGGGCGCCGTGCATTGAGCCATCAAGCATTTTTCTGGCGCCGTTGCCGGGGATCGAATAAGAAGAAGAAGAAACTCCCACGTCAACTACACACCATTAAAAGACATTTTTCTAGCGACGTTGCCGGGGAGTCAAGGACATCTTCACAAGGGGAGTCCCTCATAACCAATCTCTTTACTTTGTTGTTTTTGTTTTGCTTAGTTTCTTTTTGCTTTGTTTGCTTGTTTTCTTTATCAAAAACACACAAAAAATTAGTTTTACTAGTTTGCTTTCTTATTCGAAAACACAAAAAAATGACTACTCTTGAAAACACTAAGTTGTGTGACTTCACTAGCACCAACAACAATGATTTTATGAGCACACCTATTGCTCCACCGGTGCCTGAAGATAGTTTCTTTGAGATAAAACCTACTTTACTCAATCTTGTTATGAGAGAACAATTTTCTGGTATTGATAATGAAGATGTTGCTTCCCATCTAAATAACTTTGTTGAACTTTGTGAGATGCAAAAGCATAGGGATATAGATGGTGATATTATTAAGCTGAAATTGTTTCCTTTCTCTTTGAGAGGAAAATCTAAAGAATGGTTGAATTCCTTAACTAGGAATAGTATTGATTCTTGGACTAAGTGCAAAGATGGTTTTATTGGAAAATACTATCCTCCTACTAAGATTATATCCATGAGAAGTGAAATAATGAAGTTTAAACAACTTGATAATGAGCATGTTGCTCAAGCTTGGGAAAGAATCAAATCTTTGGTAAAGAATTGTCCCACTCATGGACTGACTGCTTGGATGATCATCCAAACTTTTTATGCAGGATTGAACTATTCTTCAAGGAACCTATTGGATTCTGCTACTAGAGGTACCTTTATGACCATCACTTTGGGTGCTGCAACGAAACTTTTGGATAATATGATGGTTAATTATTCTGAATGGCATACTGAGAGAGCTCCACAAGGTAAGAAGGTAAATTCTGTTGAGGAAACCTCTTCCTTGAGTGATAAAATTGATATCATTATGTCTATGCTTGTTACTGGGAAAGCCCATATTGATCCAAATAATGTTCCTTTAGCCTCTTTGGTTGCTCAAGAAGAGCAAGTTGAAGTGAACTTCATAAGAAATAACAATTTTGGCAACAATGCTTATGGTAATAATGCTTATAGGAACAATTTTGGTAACAACAATTATAAGCCATATCCTCCCAACAATGGTAATGCTTATGGAAATTCTTACAACAATAATAACAGTGCTCCCTCTGAACTTGAAGTTATGCTTAAAGAGTTTATTAGTAAACAAACTGCTTTCAATAAAACTATTGAGGAAAAACTCTCTAATGCTGAAAGAAATATAGCATCTTTAGCTGAAGCTCAAACTTCTTTGAATAAAATGGCTGCTAAACCTGAAACTAATGAGAATCCCTTTGCACCTACGAATGCTATACAAGTAAGAATTGATGAAAATGTTAGACTATTAGCTGAATTACATTCTAAGTGGGAAAGAGAAGATGAAATTGCTAGAAACATTAGTGTTTCTACTATTAGCACCACTAGTGTTGAGGCTAGTAATAGTTCTACCACTTTAGATGATAAATTTGACTTTGATCTTGATGGTTGCAATATCTCTGAAGTTATTAAGTTCCTACAAAAGCTTGCTAAAAGTCCTAATGCTAGTGCTATGAAATGGCCTTTACAAAACACATTACTGATGCTCTCATAAAGATTAAAGAAGAAAATATGAAACATAAAGCTTTTATTCCTATAAAACAAGAAGCTGGTTGGGAACCCATCATTAATATGAAAGTGAATGACTTTGATTTTAAAGCTTTATGTGATCTTGATAGTAGTGTTTCTATTATGCCTAGAAGGATTTATGATATGCTTGATTTGCCTCCTCTTGAAGATTGTTATTTGAATGTCCCACTTGATGATAATGCTAAAAAGAAACTCATGGGGAGTCTTAATGATGTCCTTATTATGGCTAAAAATGTCTATGTCCCCGTTGATTTCTATGTTTTGGATGTTGAATACAATGCTTCTTGTCCTATTACTTTGGGAAGACCTTTTCTTAGAACTGTTGGTGCCATCATTGATATGAAAGAATGCACCAT
Source organism: Avena sativa (assembly GCA_916181665.1). Taxonomy (NCBI): domain Eukaryota; kingdom Viridiplantae; phylum Streptophyta; class Magnoliopsida; order Poales; family Poaceae; genus Avena; species Avena sativa. The sequence goes on from OV702296.1 coordinate 415,606,102, forward strand.
TAAATATCAACTCCCACTCAAGAAAGGTATAGAACACTTCCCTAAAAAAGAGAAAATATTTCTTTTGCTTCTCCTATGAAAACAAAATTTGGTCTTAATGCTTCTTCATTTGAGAACACTTGATTCTTTCTTTGCTTCTTATGCCTAACTTAAAGGCGTTAAAGAAAAGTACTTATTGGGAGATAACCCAAAAGTTTTAGATGAGTCTTGGAAGTTATTACCTCTGTAATAACCTCTCATTATCCTTTTTATTTGCTTTTTGTGCCAAGAGTAACCTCTAATGAGAGTGAAGAAATGATTGGGAAAGTTGCTGTCCCGAAACAGATTTTTGTGCTTCACCGTAAAAATTCGTGGGAGAGCTCTGTAAGTCGGATTGAGCTGTAATTGTTTTTTCTTCTTCACCAAGTTGTTATCTAACTTTCTTTAGTTCAACACTTTTTGATTTGAGCAACAGAAGGTCTTCGAAAAAATTCGTCTTTACCTGCTGGTCTGTTTTGACAGATTTCTGCCATTTTCTGCATTTGCTTCTTGTTGGTTCCTTTTTGAGTTATTTTGGGGAATTGATCTTCTTGAGGGAAGTGATACAGTATCTAGTATTCTAATGGAAGTTTATTTGGTGTTAGAACTGAACCTTAAGACCTTTTATCTTGAGTGCACTAATGTTGCTAATAAAGATTGTGTGAAGTTTTGTATGAAGGAAAAATTTAAGGTGTATCGAAGGAATGAGTAATGAGATGAAGGATGGTTTAAAGCTCAAGCTTGGGGATGCCACACGTGTCACCCCAAGAAATATCCAAGAAGTACAAGCGTCAAAGCTTGGGGATGCCCAAGGCATCCCCTTCTTCATCAATAAAAATCCTAGGTTTCTTCCAAACGCTTCATTTTTATTGTTTCATGCATAGTTGTGTTGTTCTTGGAGCGTCTTATTTCATTTTTGTTTTGGTTTTCGTTTGCTTTGGTTTGCTTAGTTTTCTGAATAAATTGGTTGGACCCCCTCTTTCATACATTGGTTTGCAAATAGTTTGGTTTGGTTTGGAAAAGAGTAGAAAAGTTCATGCTTATGTGGTAAAAAGAGCTCATTTTTTACTATGGCCTATGCTTTGTCATGCCATGCTTGATATTGTTTTGGCTTTATGCTTAGTATTATTTGCTATATCATGACTTGTTATAAACAATTGAGATTGCTTAATGTGCCTTGGATGAATCATGTGTTGTTTTAGCATATTAAAGCATAGTATAGTGGTATTCTCCTTTGATGCTTTATTTGGGTTGACTTGGCGCATGCTCACACCATGTTATGACTATCTCAAGTCACCATAGCCTTTATGATCCTTTAGTTTTCAACTTGTAGTATCACTTTATGCTTTGATCAATGATGTTTTGTCGCTCTGCATGATTATGGCCATTATTGCTCTCTTAGTTTGTCGCTCCCAGTCTTTTGCTAGCCTCCACAACAAAGTATGAGTTCCACTCATGCATCCAACTCCCTAAACCAAGTTATTCCAAAGAGTCCACCATAACTACCTACTAGCTTATGCTATTCCAAGTATATTCATGCTTTTGTTTACCTTCCAAATTAAACTTGTTATGAGAAAACTAGTGATTAAAGCTCTCACGAACTTGATGGCACACTTTACTTTTCTTGGCCTTAATAAACTTGAACCATTGTGTCTTCTATGTTGTATATGCTTGCACTTATTTGTCGGGAATTAGCAGAACCATGCTTTCATGGGGAACGCTTTCAACATTGCACTTGGTACTTATACCTAGTTGATATCATGCTCTTTTGTATATGGATGTCGTCGGTGTGAAATGAAAGGGGAGCTTGTAAGTCCATGGAGTTATGTATATGTGTTAGAGAAATGCCTGGGCCGCTGGTCTAATCCATGCTGACATGGTAGAAACCTGCAGCGTAACCATAATGAGCTGTCTATGAAGCATTCTTCTTATAAAAAAAGAGTCCTATCTTGAGAAAAAAAGAGAAAAAGAAAAAAAAGAGATATGAAAAGAGGAAAGAGAGAAAAAAGCACCATATTCCCATGGTAAATAAGAAGATTGCTGAGATGCTCATTGTCTGCTTGCCTTGTCATTTTGATATGGGGATTCTTCCGTATCATCAGGCAAGGGGTACCCCGTTGGCGGTTCTCAATGATACACATGTACTTACGATGACAAGAACTTACCGGTGACTAAACTTGAGTAGCATGAGGAGCGGCCCTCGTATACAAGGGACATGAGATTTCTGACTTATACTTCGTCAAGCATGTACACCATAGTTTGTTCACTTTAACCTTAATCACTTCAAGATGCTTATGATAGGGTCAATGAGAGCTGAAAGCTATAAGTACCATAATTTTTGGAAGCTCTTTATGAGACTTGAATCCCTACTTCCTTTAAAAAAAGGCCTTTCTTCTACCATTATATTAAGTCTCCACCTTCTACCTTTATGCACTTACTTTGAGAGCATAGTGGCCATTCTTAGTTCTATGTGCATTGTCCCAAGACTAGTTGATTGATGCATACTTTGATATTGCTTGTTTTAGACTTTTGTATCTAGTCACTCTTATGAACTTTGAAGGTGTCCTATGCATTTATATTTGCTACTCTATTGAGGGACAAGCTGAATACTATTATGCTATGTTTTCTTTATCTGAAACAAACAAACGTCTTGCAAAGCATTATTATTCATGAATCTTTTGTTTGTGCCTTTTCATGTTGCATCATAGTTTCTTTGCTTATTGCTAGAACTTTTTATTTCATGTTATGATTGAAGTACTATGATCCCAGCTTTGAATGTTTTACAAATACTTTGATCAAGTCTTTGATGGTGCATGTCACCTCAAAAATTATTCTTTCTTTTTATCACTTACCTACTCGAGGACGGGCAGGAGTTAAGCTTGGGGATGTTGATACGTTGCAAATGTATCTATAATTTTTGATGTTCCATGCTTGGTTTTATCCACTTTCTTGTGTTTTGTTCCAATTTTGGAGTACTTTTCTTATGATTTCTTGGACTAACCTATTAACAAGAGCCACAGTGCCAGCTGCCTGTTTTCTGCTGTTTTTGGTTCCAGGAAAGTTAGAAAATGAATATTCTCGGAATTGGACGGGACAAAATCCAAAGTGCCTATTTTTCCAGAAGACATCAAGTGCCAGAATACAAGACAGAGAAGGGCTAGGGAGCCACCACAACACCTGGCCGCACGGCCAGGCCTGGCCCGCGCCAGGGGGTGGTGTGGCCGCTCCCGGCACCCTCTCGGCCTCTCCTTCCGCCTATATATTTCCCTCGGGACAAAAACCCTAAGTGCCCGATCAAAAATCCATGAAAGAGTCTGTAGCCACCGTCATCTCCATCCCTAGATCGGGAGGGATCTGAAGCTCTTCCCGGCACCCTGCCGGAGAGGGGAATTCACACTGGAGGCCTCCTTCATCACCATGCAAGCCTCCGGTGTGATGTGTGAGTAGTTCATCCTTGGACTACGGATCCATGTAGTAGCTAGATGGCTGGTTCTCCTCCTTTGTGCTTTCATGTCTAGATCTTGTGAGCTCCGTTCATGATCAAGATCATCTATTTGTAATTCTGCATGTTGTGTTTGCGGGGATCCGATGGATATTGAGATGGTATTTCAGATTGATTATTGATTCTATCATGTCTTTGTTATTTGTGATCTTGCATGCTTTCCGTTGTTAGTAGCTATCTTGGCCAAGTAGATGCTAGCAACTCCAAGAGTTAGTATTTATGCTCGATAGTGGGTTCATGCCTCTGGTAATCTTGGGAAGTGACAGAAATCTCTAAGGTACTAGATGTGTTGTTGCTACTAGGGAGAAAACAATAATCCTTTGTTCATAGAACAATCGTATTGTTTACTTTACACGCAGTTCAAAAAGCAATAATCTGTTGCTTGCAACTTAATACTAGAGGGGGTTCGGATGATAACCTGAAGGTGGATTATTAGTCATATATGCAGTTGGATGGCGGTCTATGCATAATGTTGTAATGCCCAATCAAGTCTCAAAGGAGTCAAGATGATTAGTATATGCATGTATTGCTTTCTCGATGTTTGTCAATTGCCCCGCTGTAATTTGTTCACCCAGCATGTTATCTATCTAAGGAGAGCCACCTCTAGTGAACTATGGATCCCGGTCCTTTTCTTTACATACAATCTATAAACTGTTTACTGCTTTGTGTTTACTTTGTGCAAACTTTCACTTCTTTCCATTCGATACGTTTAATCCTTTGTTTTCCGCAAAACACGGTGAGATTGACAACCTCATCGCAAGTTGGGGACAAAGTTCTGTGGTTGTGTTGTGCAGGTCTCCACGTTGCTACTAGCACCGGTAGTGCGCCTTGCCAAAGCTCAGCTAGTAATACCTTTGGGGTGTTTCCTTGCTCCTACTGGTTCTATTAAACCTTGGTTTCATAACTGAGGGAAACTTGCTGCTGTGCTCATCATACCTTCCTCTTGGGGTTCCCAACAAGATCTACATCAACACCGCCATCAAGCATTTTTCTGGGCGCCGTGCAACATCATCCTTCAATGGCGTCTTCTTCGTCTCTTCTGATGCCTTGAACTCCGGATTCGGCTTTGTCACCTTCTTCTTTGTTGCGGGAATCTCGGATGGATCGACGGTCTTCTTGATCTCCTGGTACTCCTGGGCGTGTAGCACGGCTTCAGCAAAGGCGGCATTTTTGTCCTGCACTCTCGCGCCTTCTTTGGGTCTCCCCTGATGGTAATCATGCCGTTGGGACCTGGAATTTTCATCATATTGTATATGTAACACGGACAAGCCATAAAAGCCCAGTAAGACGGACGTCCGAATATAGCGTGGTACGTGCTCTTGAACGGGACCACTTCGAAGGAAAGTGCTTCCGTCCGATAGTTCTTTCGAGTTCCAAAGGTAACATCTAAAGTGATTTCCCCCAGGGAATTAGCTTGTCTTCCTAGGACAACTCCGTGAAAGATCACAGAGCTGTAATTCAGCTAGGTCTCCGAGATGCGCATCCGGCGTAGTGTTTCGACATATAAGATGTTAATGCTGCTACCGCCATCCATGAGAGTCTTGGAGAAACCATAGCCATCAATAAGTGGATTGACAACTAAGGCGTATTTTCCTCGCCTGTGCAACTTAGGCGGATGATCAACACAGTCAAAGGTGATTGCCACTTCCGACTAGTCCAGGAATTGGGGGACAGCCAGAACTGTTGCGTTGAGCTCATGCAGAACTGCTTTCTTGACCTTAGCTGGTTGAGATCCGAGGAAGGTGACGTAAGTGTCTTTCTTTGTTGGGAAGTTTTTCTTCCCCTCCGGCTTGGGATTTGAAGGATCAACTTCCTCCATGTCAGAATCTTCATTGGTCTCTTTATCTTTTTCGGGATTCCTCTTTCCCTTCTTTCTCTTAGCCCTGTAGCCAGCAGTATCGTATTTCGTGAAGTCGTCATTAAAACGACACTCGGTGTTTGTGTGAGACGAGCCCCCATTGGCATCTAAGTGATGCACACATGGGTTATTGGCAATGTCGGCCCAGGAGTAGGTTTTGCCAGGTTGCTGGTCTCCTCTACCCTGGACTCTTGATGTCCCACGACCACGTCCGCGGCCACCACCGCGCCCTCCTCATCCTCCAGACCCAAAAGTAGCAGTGACCACTGCCGTTTTCGCATTGGGTTTTTCTTTCGAGGTATTCTTGCGCTTCTGAGCTTGCTGCTTTGGTTGTTTTGCTGACTGTGGCACAGCTAGGGCGTTCAGTAATCCCTCTGCGTCATCGTCAACATCTGCATACTTGCTCACTATTTCTATCATCTCTCCCAAATCAGTGACCTTGTCACACTTCAAGCGATGACGTAGTTAGCCAATTGGGAGTTCTGCAATGAAAGCTTCAATCGCAGTTTGATTGTTTACTCCCTCACAGGAGTTCTTAGTGTCGATCCATCGTCCAAGGTAATCTCGGCAAGTTTCTCCGGCTTTCTGGGTGCAATGCTGCAGGTCTCCTACCATACAGGGCCTCCGATATGTGACTTCGAAATTCCGAAAGAACGCGCTTTGCATGTCATACCAGTTGTGGATGGTGTTCTCCGGAAGTTCATTGAGCCATGACCATGCCGTCTTCCGCAACATAAGTGGGAGATACCAGGTCGCGACCAGGTTGTTCCCGCCTTTGGCGATGCAGCAAGCTTGGAAGAAATCCTGGAGCCAAGTATCTGGCCGAGCTACACCGTCGTAGGGCTGGATATGTCTTGAGATAGCAAATCCTTCTGGGAATCTTGTCGCTCTTATACATGGTCCGAAGCATTTTGGGCCCACGTATATATCATCATTTTCGTAGCGTCGTGCCTCTATGTTGGAGTTAATCCGGTGTCTCGCGTCACTTGGGGATAGAGATTGTCGTCCTGATTGACGGCTGTGGCTGCGGTGCCTTGGAGTCGGACTTTGGCTTCTGCCACCACCTCCTCCGCCACGACGCCCTCCTTGGCCTCCTTGAGAGCCGTTGTGATGGCTACTTGGTGGAGTGGATTGTTTCCGGCTGATCGTCGGTCTCCGTCCGGAGCGTCATTATTTTGGTTCCTGGGAGGATCTTCATTATGACGAGCCCCCTGCCGACTTGACTTGGCACGGTGTCCGTCATTCTTTCGTCTGTCACTCCCAGCACGGTGGGGGTCATCCGGACGGCTTGTATGTCTAGGAGGTGGCATTCTTTGTTGGTCCTCCTCCCGACGCTTCTCCTTGTCTTCTTCCTTGCAACCGCTCGACTCGCCGGGGAGGATTTCTCGGATACAGTGCAGCAATCGCCTCTTGCTCGGCGGCTGGAGCAACATTGCACCAGTCACGTGTAGTTATATGATGCTGTCCTGAAGATCCAGTTCTTGAGTGATTGTCTTCCCGACGGTCGGAACGGTGATGCTGTTCTGGAGCCCATTGGGGTCTTATGCCGTTCCAGGCCAGATCCGTGCGACATTAGTCGGATTGAGAGACTAGTTTTCCGCTTCCGGATTTCGTGACCTTCTGTTGCTCCAAACCCTTGGTTAGTAGCTTAATGCCCAATCGAACCTGTTCCGGGCAAGGATTATTTGCCAAGATGTCTCGAGCAGCAGCAGTGTTTTGTACTGGTGTTGGATACACCAGATCCCCGTTACTATCGATCCGAGGCATCCTCGGATCTCCCTCAAAGAGAACCTTGCATACTTTCGGAAATCGATTGTCACGTGTGTGTCGTTTATGGTTCTTCTGATGTTGCAGAGAGATGAGCTTCTCTGCCTTGGCCATGTGCTTCTTCTCTTCCTCGATGTTCTTGGCTTCATCCAAGAGTACTTGGCGACGCGCTTCTAGGGCTTGGGCCCTTTCGTCCAATTCTATGGCAGTAAGTTCTGCCGCAGTAGGGATAGGTGTGGTTAATGCAGCATCGATGAGTTTACGGGCACCTGTGGTGACCACGTGTCCATCCACCGACTCTTCTTTGGGATTGTCTGGGATAAGTGCTCCATCCGATTCTTCCTCGTATTCCTCGGCAATCACGTCCTCTGCTGGAAGTTCTTTTGTCGGGGTCTTGTTTTTCTTGTTCTTCTTCTTTGCCTTCTTGGCAGCGCCGGTAGCAAAGATGGCTTTGGGTCCGTTTCCTGGAGTCAAGCTCTGATTGGTACTTTCGGACATCTGGACCTCGGGATTGTCTCTCAGATCCATGTCATCCTGCATTTTGGGAGAGTTTTCTCCAAATCCTTCATACATGGCTTATCCTTCTTCTGCAGCTTTGGAGTTGTACTCCTCTTCATATTCTGTGGAGAACTTTTGGAAATCCACCGATGTCATCGATTCATCTCAGGATGCGGGTAAGTCGGTGTTTGTTCCGATCGCCTCTAGCACCGAGTCCGTGTTGTCTCCAGCATCGGCAGAGCCAGATCCAGATCCAACATATCCAACAAAGTGCGATGTGTGGGTCCTGAGGTGGTTGTGGCTCTCCTCGTGGGCTTCCTCGAAGATCTTGATGGTGTCGAGAAGCTCATCCACGTTTGCACCTTGCAGCATCATGCGCCTCAACATATGCCTCAGGAAAGGTTGGTCTGTTCCGGCGTTGGTAGAGTCGGAACCAAGGTTGTTGTTGTGCTCCTTCTGGACATCGACCTCGGTGGGTGGATCGATCTGGGATTCGGCCTTGCTAGGGAGATAAACTCCATATTCGACTTGAACCGCAAGATCTGCTTCAGGATCGGCCTTTTCCACTATCTCCGCCATGGGTGCGGGCTGGGTGGGATTGGGGTTTTCTAGGATCTGGAACTCTGCCACCTCCATGGACAAAGGGGACCCAGAAATTTCTTCTGCCTCTATCATCACCGCTAGGATGGGTGGGGCAGGTTCAGGGAATCTGATGTACACATCGATCTCGCCGAAAGACATGATGGTGTATGCGGTCACGGCTTCCCTAGCCGGAATCTAGGTCTCATCGAGAACAATGAGAGGGATGTCACTGGCGTAGAGGATGCCACCTACGGCGATGGTCTCACCGATTCCGATTCTTGCAGATTCTGCTCGGAACACAGATCTGAAGCTCACTTTCCCCATGGTGGGCGCCAACTATCGTCGGATTGATGACAAGTACGCCATGAGGGGGTCCTCGGGGCGTGTGGAAGAGAGGGGTGTGAGACGTACGGTGTTCCGGGACAGTGAGCACACAAGTTTACCCAGGTTCGAATCCGTCAGCTTTGGACGGATCCTACTCCTGCTAGCAATCCAGTAATACGGCAGAGCCAGAATATGGGTTACAAGGGTTTCGCCTGTGCGAGTTGAGATTGTAGACTATTGTGAGGGTGCCCTAAAGGCTCTCCCTAGGATGGCTTATATAGATATCTGGCCTAGGGTTTACAGGAGAGACCTATCCGGTTACGATTAAGAATCGATTACAGAGTACATCTTGAACTACAAGTAACACTACAGGCCTATGTCAGTAAGTCTTCTGGGCCTTCCCGTAGCCGGACTGGACTCCGTCTCTTCTCCCTGACTGGGTCGCCCGTGAAGCAAAGCTCTAACCCGAAGTGGGCCACCCTGGTTAGTGAGGCACAGTGAGGATACCCGGAAAGTATATCCCCAACACTTGCCTGAATATTACTGCCCTTAGTGGTACTTGTGAGGCTAGGCTACTACTACGGTGCTTCCAGTAATCGGAATGTGCCCAGGAGCAACCAACCAACAAGTTTGGATGATACTATTTTGCTGATACCATTCTTGCACTAGATCAGGTCAGTGATGCAAAGGCTAAGACCTAATCTATTTATTAGATAGAGAACAGATGATGCTTGTAGCTATTTAACATTCAATGATGAGCTTACATCCCATTTGGGTGTAACTCTAAGGATAATCATAAACTCCAACAACTCATGCCTGAGAAAATAACAAGATCACATACTAGGCATGTTTTGTGGAAATGATCAACCTGCTATTAGGGTTGATGCTGTGGAATACTTGACTTGCTCCTCTCCTTCCAGATGATGTCTTGGCTTGTTCCTATCCTTCCAGTTGATGTATGGACTTGCTTCTCCTAGTTGTGGCTCCTTGTTTGACCTTGTTGGCTACTTCCTATGAGTGGCTTGTCCTTCTCGTCCCATCCACTGGCCTGACCTTGCTTAACACCCAAACTACCCCCTCCTTATGTGACCATAGTTTCCTTAGTATCTACTGGATTTGTTTGATGGATTAGTGGTTGATCTGTTGATTGTTTGGCTGAGATGTGGTGGTGTGCTTGCGGTTCTTGCTATGGTGAAATTTGATCAGTAGAGAGAACTCTATGCTGGTGCAGCTATTCATTTTATCTCTCTCTCATAGCACCCATGTGTCGACAGCACACAGGCATGCAGTCGTGTGTGAGCTACTTCACTATTCTAGATGAGCTCTAGTAACTTTGGACTATTACTATTGTTACTTCTCTGTCTGGTTAAATTTGCCCCTTAGGCCGATGATGTTGCACTAAGGCCCTTTTAGTATAAAGAGCAGATACAACTATTGGTGAAACTTCCCCATATTCATTTTAGCTCAATGATGTGATCAAATAGTGCATTTCACTGTTATAACTGAGAAAAAAATCCCTAATATTAACCTATTTCATTTCTGTTTGTTTTCTTTGTTTATCTTGTAGGTACAAAATAATACAAGAAAAGATATGAAGATAGAATGATTAGTTTAGGCAAAATAGATAGGCTTTTCCCTTATTATTTTTGTAATACTTTCTTATTTACTTTTATTTTTGTACAACTTTGTAATCTGTTGGATATTAAAGAAATAAAGATTTCTATTCTTTTATATTCATTTGAATTACTTTAATTCCTTGCATTTCCTTTATTTGCATAATCACTATGTGACGTAATAATACTTCAATTTTAATTACACAAATGTTATTTAATAAGATAAACTTCTAAATACTTATAGTTTAAATTTATTTCAAAAGTCTAATATAAAATTTAAATACTAAATTGAATCACTTATCCATAACATTTGAATTTCACTAGAGATCATGTCAGAATTCATAACACTCACTGAAATGAGTTAAACCTTAACTCACCAAAGTGAGAAAAACCCTGATCCCTCTAGTCTTTTAGTTTATAAAAAATTACCCCAATTTTATAAATGAATACATGCACATGCATATATTCCTACATCAACCGTTCGTTGGTTCCTAAACATTGGGATGTTACAGTATTCTCCCCTTAAAGAAAACTTTGTCCCAAAGTTGTATTAGTGTGTACCTGAAATGTTCTAGATAAGCTTCTCGCAAATCCTCCTCTTTCTCCCAAGTAGCTTCTTGTTCCAGATGGTGTTTCCATTGCACCTTGCAATATTTAATAGCTCGATTTCTTAACCTCTTCTAGTTCTCCTCTAGAATCTTGGATGGTCTCTCAACATAAGTCAAGTCTACTTGTAGCTCCAACTCCTTATGAGTAATGGAATCCTCTGGTGCTTTTAAACACTTCCAAAGTTGTGATACATGGAAGACATTGTGAACTTGAGCTAATTATTTTGGTAACTTTAGAGCATAGGCCACTGCTCTCTTCTGGCTCACAATCTTGAAAGGTACAATATATCTTGGACTTAGATTCCCTTTGATTCCGAATATCTTGACTCCCTTCATCGAACTAACCTTCAAATATACCATATCTCCAACTTCAAGATTCCAAGATCTTCTACTTTGATCTGCATAACTCTTCTAACGACTCTGAGCTATTTTCAACCGATCTCGAATGATATCAATGATGTCTTGCTCTTCCTTGATATAATTTGATGCAAACTCTTTGTTTCCACCAGGTTCATACCAACATATTGGAGATCCACATCTTCAACCACAAAGTATTTCATTGTTGGAGATATGCCCAAGAGGCAATAATAAAAGTGGTTATTATTATATCTTTGTGTTTGTGATGAATGTTTGCATCCCATGCTATAATTGTATTGTTAGGAAACACTAATACATGTGTGTTTTGTAAACATAAAAGAGTCCCTAGTAAGCCTCTTGTTAAACTAGCTTGTTGATTAATTGATGATCATGGTTTCCTGATCATGGACATTGGATGTCATTAATAACAAGGTTATATCATTAGGAGAATGATGTAATGGACACACACACCCATAGTAAGCGTAGCATAAGATCAAGTCATTAAGTTCACATTGCTACAAGCTTTCGATACATAGTAACCTAATCCTTCGACCATGAGGTTGTGTTAATCACCATCACCGGATGAGTACTTTGATGACATCAAACACCACTTCGTAACTGGGTGGTTATAAAGGTGTCATTAGGTATTCTGAAAGTATGTGTTGAAGCGCATGGACCAAGATTGGGATTTGTCCATCCATATGACGGATAGATATGCTCTGGGCCCTCTCGGTGGAATGTCATCTAGTTAGCTTGCAAGCATGTGACTAGGTCACAAGGGATGGCATAACACGGAACGAGTAAAGAGTATTTATCAGTAACAAGGTAGAACTAGGTATGGAGATACCGATGATCAAACCTCGGACAAGTAGAGTATCGCGTGACAAAGGGAATTGGTTTCGTATGTTAATGGTTCTATCGATCATGAAGTCATCGTTGAGTATGTGGGAGCCGTTATGGATCTCCAGATCCCGCTGATGGTTGTTGATCGGAGAGGTGTCTTCATCATGTCCACTTATTCACGAACCGTAGGGTGACACACTTAAGGTTCGAAGTTGTTTTAAGTAGATATTGAATGTGCGTTGGAGACCGAATGTTGTTCGGAGTCTCGGATTGGATCCGGGACATCATGAGGAGATCCGGAACTGTCCGGAGAATAAGATTCATATAATGGGGATCATTTTCTAAGTTAGGAAATGTTCCAGAGTGTTTGTATGGGGATTCTAGAAGGTTTCGGAATGTTCCGGAAGGTTCTGGAAGATATCTTGGAGTTTATTTGAAAACCGAGATAAGATAAGATAAGATAAGGGGAGTTTAAAGGGGAAACTTGGGGGGAAGGACTCTCCCCCCAAGCTCCCTAGTGCGCCGGCCCTAAGGGGTGGGCCTAGGGGTGGGAACCCTAGGCCACACCCCTCCCTCTATATATAGAGGGGTGGAGGCGCCACCCCTCCTTGCCCCTTCCCACTCCAAACCCTAGCCGCCTCTCTCTTCCTCCTTCCATCTGCTCCGGCTTAGGCGAAGACCTGCAGAATTCTCTCCACCACCACGCCGTCGTGCTGCTGGGATTGCGTGGAGAATATCTACTACCTCCGCTGCTCGCTGGAATGGGGAGAGGAAGGTCTGCTTCGATTCCGCACGTGTGACCGTCTGCGGAAGCGCTGCCGGAACGCGGCGCCGGAAGGATCATCTACTCGATCTTGAGATCGGCAAGTGATCGACTACATCAACCTCGAGATCCAATCTCGTAACACTTTGGAAACTACGAGGGTTAGTACAGATCTATCTCGTTGCACTTGTCTAATAGATTAGATCTTGGCTTTTATCTAGATTAGATCTGGGTTTTGTTCGTTCTTGCGGTAGAATTTTTTTGTTTTCCATGCTGCGAACCCATCAGTGGTATTAGAGCCTTGTCTATGCGCAGATCTGTTGCACGAGTAGAACACAATGGTGTTGTGGGCGTTGGTGCTCGTGCCGTCTTTTGTTGTGTGTACTTTGCATCTTGCGGTATGGTGGGATGAAGCGGCTCGGGCTAACATTACATGTCATCGCACATGAGACTTGCTCCACGCTTGACGTGCAGCTTTCTTTGCACAAGTGGCTTTGCGGGTGTCTGTCTCTCCCATCATAGTATAGATCCAATCTACACTTTGCACTTGATAGCACTTGTATCAACGTTGTGGTTCAGTTTCGTAGGTAAGATCCGTTCTTATTCGAAAGCCCCAAACCACGTAAAACTTGCAAAGAAAATTAGAGGCGTCTAACTTGTTTTTGCAAGGGTTTTGTGATGTGATATGGCCATCATGTGATTGTGATTATATTTGATGTATGCAATGATCCTTGTTGTAATATGGCAACCGGCAGGAGCCTAATGGTTGTCCTTAATTCTGTTAAGACCTGCGTGTCTATTCATCTTGTAATAGCTTTATTCCAAGTAGTTGTAATAGTTGCTTGTGATGATGGACAACCATGAAGCGGCGCCACTGACCTTGACGCAATGCTGGTGATGATGGAGATCATGTCCGTGCTTTGGAGATGGAGATCAAAGGCACAAGAAGAAAGGGCCATATCATGTCACATTAATTATGAATTGCCTGTGATGTTAATCCTTTATGCATCTTGTATTGCTTAGATCGCGACGGTAGCATTATAAGATGATCCCTCTCACTAAATATCAAGTAATAAAAGTGTTCGTCCTTAGTTGGCACCGTTGCTAAGACTCGTCATTTCGAAGCATCTCGTGATGATCGGGTGTGATAGATTCTACGTGTGCATACAACGGGTGCAAGCCAGATTTGCACATGCGGAAACTAAGGTTAATCTTGATGAGCCTAGCATGTATAGACATGGTCTCGGGACACGGAATACCGAAAGGTAGAGCACGAGTCATATGAATGATATGATGAACATGAAGATTGTTCGCCGATGAAACTACATCTTGTCTCGTGAAGATCGGACTTGGTGTAGTGGACTTGGTTCGTGTAATCACTAAGACAATGTGAGGGATGTTGTTCTGAGTGGGAGTTCACCTAGTTAGTTTAAGAATTAAAGTTGAACTTAATTTATCATAAACTTAGTCTAAACTACTTGCAAATTTGTTGTAGATTATGGCGAACCTCTCCATCAATTTCAATGCGTTCCTAGAGAAAGAAAAACTTAAGAATAATGGAAGCAACTTCACGGACTGGCTCCATGGTCTGAAGATTGTCCTCAGGGCTGGACAGATGACCTATGTGCTCGATGCACCGCTAGGTGACCCACCTGCAGAAGATGCCACCGATGACGTAAAAAATGTTTACGCCACTCAGAAAAATCATTACTCCACAGTTCAGTGTGCCATCCTGTACGGTCTAGAAACGGAGCTTCAGAAGCGCTTTGAGCACCACGACCCGTTCGAGATCATTAAGGAGCTCAAGCTCATTTTTGAGACTCACGCGGCCATGGAGAGCTATGAGGCCTCCGAAAAGTTCTTTACCTGCAAGATGGAAGAGGGAAGCTCCGTTAGCGAGCATGTGCTCACCATGTCTGGGCACGCAAACAAGCTCCAAGAGTTGGGGATAACGATTCCTAATGAGTTAGGGATTCACCGTGTCCTCCAATCACTGCCACCGAGTTATAAGAACTTTGTGATGAACTACAATATGCACTGCATGAACAAGACGTTGCCTGAACTATCGTCCATGCTGAAAACTGCTGAAGTGGAGATCAAGAAGGAGCACCAAGTGTTGATGGTCAATAAGACCACAAATTTCAAGAAACAGGGCAAGCCTAAGAACAAGGGCAACTTCAAGAAGGATGGCAAGAAAGCTGCCGCGCCTGCTAAGAAGCCCAAGGCTGGTCCTAAGCCTGAAACTGAATGCTTCTACTGCAAGGGTGCTGGTCACTGGAAGCGTAACTGCCCCAAGTACCTGGCAGATCTGAAGAACGGCAACATCAAGAAGAAAGGTATATTCGATATACATGTTATTGATGTGTATCTTACTAGTAATCGTAGTAGTGCCTGGGTATTTGATACTGGTTCGGTTGCTCATATTTGTAACTCGAAACAGGAGCTGCGGAATAAACGAAGACTGGCGAGAGACGAGGTGACGATGCGCGTTGGAAATGGCTCCAAGGTTGATGTGATCACCGTCGGCACGCTCCCTCTACATCTACCTTCGGGATTAGTTTTAAATTTGAATAATTGTTATTTGGTGCCTGCGTTAAGCATGAACATTATATCTGGATCTTGTTTATTGCGAGACGGTTACTCTTTTAAGTCCGAGAATAAAGGTTGTTCGATTTATATGAGTAATATCTTTTATGGTAATGCACCTGAGATGAATGGTTTATTCTTACTAAATCTCGATAGTAGTGATACACATGTTCACAACATAGATGCTAAACGAACAAAATTGAATGATAATTCTACATACATGTGGCACTGTCGTCTTGGTCACATTGGAGTGAAGCGTATGAAGAAACTCCATTCTGATGGACTTCTTGAATCACTTGATTTTGAATCACTTGAAAGATGTGAAGCATGTCTAATGGGAAAAATGACTAAGACTCCATTCTCTGGAATAATGGAGCGAGCTACAGACTTGTTGGAAATAATACATACCGATGTGTGCGGTCCAATGAGTGTAGCATCGCGTGGTGGATATCGTTATGTTCTCACTTTCACAGATGACTTAAGTAGATATGGGTATGTCTACTTTATGAAACATAAGTCTGAAACTTTCGAGAAGTTTAAGGAATTTCAAAGTGAAGTGGAAAATCAGCATAACAAGAAGATTAAGTTTCTGCGTTCTGACCGTGGAGGTGAATATCTAAGTTATGAGTTTGGCATGCATTTAAATAAATGTGGAATACTTTCGCAGTTGACACCGCCAGGAACACCACAGCGTAATGGTGTGTCCGAACATCGTAATCGAACTCTCTTAGATATGGTTCGGTCTATGATGTCTCTTATAGATTTACCGCTATCTTTTTGGGGCTATGCATTAGAGACAGCCACATTCACTTTAAATAGGGCACCATCTAAATCCGTTGAAACGACACCGTACGAATTATGGTTTGGTAAGAAACCTAAGTTGTCGTTCCTTAAAGTTTGGGGTTGCGAAGCGTATGTAAAGAAGTTACAACCTGATAAGCTAGAACCCAAAGCGGAGAAATGTGTCTTCATAGGATACCCTAAATAAACAATTGGGTATACCTTCTATCATAGATCCGAAGGCAAAGTTTTCGTTGCCAAGAATGGATCCTTTCTTGAGAAGGAGTTTCTCTTGAAAGAAGTGACTGGAAGGAAAGTAGAACTCGACGAGGTTATTGAACCTTCTCTCGGGGTTGAGAGTAGCGCAGCACCAGAAGATGTTTTTGTGTCGCCTGCGCCAACTAGAGAGGAAGCTAATGATGGTGATCATGAAACTTCGAACGAAGTTGCTGCTGAAACTCGCAGGTCAACGAGAGTTCGTACCACTCCTGAGTGGTATGACTCTGCCTTGAACGTCATGTTGGTGGACAACACTGATGACCCTGCGACGTATGAAGAAGCTATGGTGAGCCCAGATTCCGACAAATGGCTAGAAGCCATGAAATCCGAAATGGGATCCATGTACGAAAACCAAGTATGGACTTTGGTGGACTTACCGGATGGCCGTAAGGCTGTCGAGAACAAATGGATTTTCAAAAGAAAAACAGATGCTGATGGTAATGTTACTGTCTATAAAGCTCGACTTGTCGTGAAAGGGTTCCGACAAATTCAAGGTGTTGACTATGATGAGACTTTCTCACCAGTAGCGAAGCTAAAGTCTGTGAGGATTTTGTTAGCAATTGCTGCATATTTCGACTATGAGATATGGCAGATGGATGTCAAAACGGCGTTCCTTAATGGTGACATTGAGGAAGAGTTGTACATGGTACAACCCAAGGGTTTTGTCGATCCTAGTGATGCTGACAAGGTATGCAAACTTCAGCGCTCCATTTATGGACTGAAGCAAGCATCCCGGAGTTGGAATCAACGTTTTGATAAAGTAATCAAAATTTTTGGTTTTATACAAACTTATGGAGAAGCTTGTATTTACAAGAAAGTGAGTGGGAGCTCTGTAGCATTCCTAGTACTATATGTAGATGACATACTGTTGATTGGGAATGATATAGAACTTCTTAATAGCGTCAAAGCCTATTTGAATAATAGTTTTTTCAATGAAGGATCTTGGCGAAGCGGCATATATTCTAGGCATCAAGATTTATAGAGATAGATCAAGACGCCTGCTAGCGCTTTCACAAAGTACATACCTGGACAAAGTTCTAAAGAAGTTTAGAATGGAAGAGAGCAAGAAAGGGTTCGTGCCCATGTTGTCAGGTAAGACCTTGAGTAAGACTCAAAGTCCAGCTACGGCAGAAGATAGAGAGAAGATGAATAATGTTCCCTATGCCTCAGCTATAGGTTCTATCATGTATGCCATGTTGTGTACGAGACCGGATATAGCACATGCAGTTAGTTTGACTAGCAGATATCAAAGTGATCCTGGAATGGAGCACTGGACAGCGGTCAAGAATATCCTTAAGTACCTGAATAGGACTAAGGATATGGTTCTTTCTTATGGAGGTGATGAACAGCTTGTTGTAAACAGTTACACTGATGCTAGTTGGAACACCGATCCAGATGACTCGAAGTCACAGTCTGGATACGTATTTATTTTGAATGGTGCTGCAGTGAGTTGGAGGAGTGCCAAGCAAAGTGTTGTGGCGAAATCTTCAACTGAATCGGAATACATAGCTGCTTCGGAGGCTGCACAAGAAGCCATATGGATGAAGGAGTTCATTACTGAACTTGGCGTGGTTCCTAGTGCGTTCGACCCGATGGCCATCTACTGTGACAACACAGGTGCCATAGCTAATGCACAGGAGCCAAGGTCACATAGCAAGCTAAAGCACATCAAGCTACGTTTCCATGCCATTCGCGAGTATGTCTGAGATGGTGACATAAAGATTTGCAAAGTACACACTGATCTGAATGTGGCAGATCCATTGACTAAACCTATCCCTAGAGCAAAACATGACCAACACCAGAACACCATGGGTGTTAGGTATATTACCATGTAATCTAGATTATTGACTCTAGTGCAAGTGGGAGACTGTTGGAGATATGCCCAAGAGGCAATAATAAAAGTGGTTATTATTATATCTTTGTGTTTATGATGAATGTTTGCATCCCATGCTATAATTGTATTATTAGGAAACACTAATACATGTGTGTTTTGTAAACATAAAAGAGTCCCTAGTAAGCCTCTTGTTAAACTAGCTTGTTGATTAATTGATGATCATGGTTTCCTGATCATGGACATTGGATGTCATTAATAACAAGGTTATATCATTAGGAGAATGATGTAATGGACACACACACCCATAGTAAGCGTAGCATAAGATCAAGTCATTAAGTTCACATTGCTACAAGCTTTCGATACATAGTAACCTAATCCTTCGACCAAGAGGTTGTGTTAATCACCATCACCGGATGAGTACTTTGATGACATCAAACACCACTTCGTAACTGGGTGGTTATAAAGGTGTCATTAGGTATTCTGAAAGTATGTGTTGAAGCGCATGGACCAAGATTGGGATTTGTCCATCCATATGACGGATAGATATGCTCTGGGCCCTCTCGGTGGAATGTCATCTAGTTAGCTTGCAAGCATGTGACTAGGTCACAAGGGATGGCATAACACGGAACGAGTAAAGAGTATTTATCAGTAACGAAGTAGAACTAGGTATGGAGATACCAATGATCAAACCTCGGATAAGTAGAGTATCGCGTGACAAAGGGAATTGGTTTCGTATGTTAATGGTTCTATCGATCATGAAGTCATCGTTGAGTATGTGGGAGCCGTTATGGATCTCCAGATCCCGCTGATGGTTATTGATCGGAGAGGTGTCTTCATCATGTCCACTTATTCACGAACCGTAGGGTGACACACTTAAGGTTCGAAGTTGTTTTAAGTAGATATTGAATGTGCGTTGGAGACTGAATGTTGTTCGGAGTCTCGGATTGGATCCGGGACATCACGAGGAGATCCGGAACTGTCCGGAGAATAAGATTCATATAATGGGGATCATTTTCTAAGTTAGGAATGTTCCAGAGTGTTTGTATGGGGATTCTAGAAGGTTTCGGAATGTTCCGAAAGGTTCTGGAAGATATCTTGAAGTTTATTTGAAAACCGAGATAAGATAAGATAAGGGGAGTTTAAAGGGGAAACTTGGGGGGGAGGACTCTCCCCCCAAGCTCCCTAGTGCGCCAGCCCTAAGGGGTGGGCCTAGGGGTGGGAACCCTAGGCCACACCCCTCCCTCTATATATAGAGGGGTGGAGGCGCCACCCCTCCTTGCCCCTTCCCAGTCCAAACCCTAGCCGCCTCTCTCTTCCTCCTTCCATCTACTCCGGCTTAGGCGAAGCCCTGCAGAATTCTCTCCACCACCACCACCACGCTGTCGTGCTGCTAGGATTGCATGGAGAAGATCTACTACCTCCGCTGCTCGCTGGAACGGGGAGAGGAAGGTCTGCTTCGATTCCGCACGTGTGACCGTCTGCGGAAGCGCTGCCGGAACGCGGCATCGGAAGGATCATCTACTCGATCTTGAGATCGGCAAGTGATCGACTACATCAACCCCGAGATCCAATCTCGTAACACTTTGGAAACTACGAGGGTTAGTACAGATCTATCTCGTTGCACTTGTCTAATAGATTAGATCTTGGCTTTTATCTAGATTAGATCTGGGTTTTGTTCGTTCTTGCGGTAGAATTTTTTTTCCATGCTGCGAACCCATCAGTGGTATCAGAGCCTTGTCTATGCGCAGATCTGTTGCACGAGTAGAACACAATGGTGTTGTGGGCGTTGGTGCTCGTGCCGTCTTTTGCTGTGTGTACTTTGCATCTTGCGATATGGTGGGATGAAGCGGCTCGGGCTAACATTACATGTCATCGCACATGAGACTTGCTCCACGCTTGACGTGCAACTTGCTTTGCACAAGTGGCTTTGCGGGTGTCTGTCTCTCCCATCATAGTATAGATCCAATCTACACTTTGCACTTGATAGCACTTGTATCAATGTTGTGGTTCAGTTTCGTAGGTAAGATCCGTTCTTATTCGAAAGCCCCAAACCACGTAAAACTTGCAAAGAAAATTAGAGGCGTCTAACTTGTTTTTGCAAGGATTTTGTGATGTGATATGGCCATCATGTGATTGTGATTATATTTGATGTATGCAATGATCCTTGTTGTAATATGGCAACCGGCAGGAGCCTAATGGTTGTCCTTAATTCTGTTAAGACCTGCGTGTCTATTCATCTTGTAATAGCTTTATTCCAAGTAGTTGTAATAGTTGCTTGTGATGATGGACAACCATGAAGCAGCGCCACTGACCTTGACGCAATGCTGGTGATGATGGAGATCATGTCCGTGCTTTGGAGATGGAGATCAAAGGCACAAGAAGAAAGGGCCATATCATGTCACATTAATTATGAATTGCATGTGATGTTGATCCTTTATGCATCTTGTATTGCTTAGATCGTGACGGTAGCATTATAAGATGATCCCTCTCACTAAATATCAAGTAATAAAAGTGTTCGTCCTTAGTTGGCACCGTTGCTAAGACTCGTCGTTTCGAAGCATCTCGTGATGATCGGGTGTGATAGATTCTACGTGTGCATACAACGGGTGCAAGCCAGATTTGCACATGCGGAAACTAAGGTTAATCTTGACGAGCCTAGCATGTACACACATGGTCTCGGGACACGGAATACCGAAAGGTAGAGCACGAGTCATATGAATGATATGATGAACATGAAGATTGTTCGCCGATGAAACTACATCTTCTCTCGTGAAGATCGGACTTGGTGTAGTGGACTTGGTTCGTGTAATCACTAAGACAATGTGAGGGATGTTGTTCTGAGTGGGAGTTCACCTAGTTAGTTTAAGAATTAAAGTTGAACTTAATTTATCATAAACTTAGTCTAAACTACTTGCAAATTTGTTGTAGATTATGGCGAACCTCTCCATCAATTTCAATGCGTTCCTAGAGAAAGAAAAACTTAAGAATAATGGAAGCAACTTCACGGACTGGCTCCGTGGTCTGAAGATTGTCCTCAGGGCTGGTCAGATGACCTATGTGCTCGATGCACCGCTAGGTGACCCACCTGCAGAAGATGCCACCGATGACGTAAAAAATGTTTATGCCACTTAGAAAAATCATTACTCCACAGTTCAGTGTGCCATCCTGTACGGTCTAGAAACGGAGCTTCAGAAGCGCTTTGAGCACCACAACCCGTTCGAGATCATTAAGGAGCTCAAGCTCATTTTTGAGACTCACGCGGCCGTGAAGAGCTATGAGTCCTCCGAAAAGTTCTTTACCTGCAAGATGGAAGAGGGAAGCTCCGTTAGCGAGCACGTGCTCACCATGTCTGGGCACGCAAACAAGCTCCAAGAGTTGGGGATAAAGATTCCTAATGAGTTAGGGATTCACCGTGTCCTCCAATCACTGCCACCGAGTTATAAGAACTTTGTGATGAACTACAAAATGTGTAAAAATACTCCAAAGTGTGGAAAAAACATAAGAAAGTAGATATAAAACAAGCATGGAACATCAAAAAATATAGATACGTTTGCAACATATCACCAGACTTTGAGCTTTCACTCTCTAGAAAGTATGGCATTCAGAAACATACTTCGCAATGTCTCTTTTCATGTTGTTCCACCAGAATAATTCCTTGATATCCATGTACATCTTGGTACCGCCCGAGTGAATTGAATAAGGTGTTTCATGAGCTTCCTGAAATATTATATCTTTAACTTCAGGTACATCCGACACACAGATCCGATTCTAGAACCATAAAGAACTATAATCACCCAAGTGAAATGCTGATGGTTGACCTTCTGATATCCTCATCATTTCCTCAATAACAAAAGGAACATCATGTTGTCACCAAATTATTTCATTGTGAAGATCACTGAAGCTTTCTGCAATAATCCTCATAGTAGCTAAACCTCCAAGTGATGTTGTTCCCACTAGTTGAACTTGTAATCTTTCTAGGTCCATCCTCAATTCATTTGGAAACTCCCTATTTGTAGGTTGAGTATCGGTGCTCTTCTAGCTTAAAGCATCTGCTACCACATTAGCCATCCTCGTGTATATTTGATTGTAAGGTCATAATCCTTAATTAACGCTAGCCATAGTTTTTGCCGCATGTTCAATTCCTTCTAGGTAAAGAAATATTTGAGAATTTTGTGATCTGTATATAGTTCACACCTCGATCCATAAAGAAAATGCCTCCAACTTATCAAAGCAAACACCACTGCTGCTAACTCGAAATCATGTGTTGGGTAATTGAATTAATGTGGTTTGAGTTGTATAGATCCATAAGCAATACCTTGTGATCTTGCATCAGCACACAACCTAATCCATCCTTGGATGCATCATGGTAAACTGTGTAATCTTTGCCTATTTCCGGCACTGCTAGAACTGGTGTTGTAGTTAACTTGGACTTCAATCCTTGAAAACTTTCTTCACACCTGTCAGTCCACACAAATGGAGTATTCTTTCTTAGCAACTTAGTCACTAGTCTGACTATTTTGGAAAAACCTTCAATAAATCTTCTATAATACCCTACCATTCGCAAAAATCCTCTGACTTGTTTAACATTAGTAGGTACACTCCAATCCAGAACTGATTGAACTTTTGTTGGATTTACAACAATTCCATCCTTGCTAATCACATGACCAAGGAATTCTACCTGACCCAACCAGAACTCACATTTACTGAACTTAGCGTATAGCTTATGTTCCCTTAGGATTTGCAATGCTATCCTCAAATGATCAGCATGTTCGTCCTTATCCTTAGAATATATCAGAATATCATCGATGAACACTATGAAGAACTTGTCCAAGTACGGCATAAAGATCTTGTTCATCAAGTTCATGAAAATTTTTGGTGCATTAGTCAATTGAAAAGGTACGATTAAATACTCATGGTGTCCACACCTTGAGACAAATGTAGTTTTTGGAACATCTTCGGGCTTTATCTTAGTTTGATGATAGCCTGATCTGAGATCAACTTTGGAAAATACTCTTGCCCCTTGACTTGATCAAAGAAATCTTGAATTCTTGGCAAAGGATATTTGTTCTTGATAGTAACATTACTTAAATTTCGGTAATCTCCACACATCCTCTGTCCTTCGTCACGCTTATCCACGAAAATAACTGGAGTTTCCCATGGTGATACACTTTCTTGAATGAAACCTTTACCAGCTAGCTCATCAATTTTCTCTTTAAGCTCTTTAAGACCCATCTTGTATGGTGGTTGTGCAATTGGTGCAATTCCTGGTATCAAGTCAATAGTGAACTCGATTTCTCGATTAGGTGGCATTCCAAGTAATTCTGCTAGAAATACATCCATAAATTATCTTCACAACTTTACCTTACTCATGGAGTTTAAATGTAGATCCACATCTATATGTGTGTATCTATCTGCTTGATAAACTACTCTTCCTCCACCTGGATTTTTGATCGAGGTAGTATTGTCTTCACAATTAACTTGAGCTTCGTGTTAAGTCATCCAATCCATCCCCAGAATTACTGCTATTCCTTTAATTGGGATCACATAAACATCCGCATAGTAAACACATCCACAAATCATGATAACTTGATTCATATTTATGTGGGTTACTACTACAGTACTCCCATCTTTATTACGGTCAATGGGATTTCTAACGGTGCCCCTCTAACCCCAAATTTTTCACAAAATTGCTTAGAAATAAATGAAGTAATTGCACCAGTGCCAAATAAAACCTTTCCAGGGTAAGAAAGTATGTTGAGCGTACCTATCACGGCTTGGCCAGAGTTATCAACTTATTCTAGAGTGGTGGAGTTTAGCTTCCCAAAAGGTTTGGTTCTCTTGCCATTGTTATTCTTCCCATTATTTCCACCTCTTACGGTTAACCGCTGATGCATGTAAAATGCATACATGAACTTTGTAGTTTGTTGACATGATTACCCACATACTTGCATCATACATAATGTTATGCATGTTTTACATTGATTTTTCAGGATTTACCGATGATCCCCTTTATTTTGGTTATAACCCTGCAGGGCAGAAAAACCCTGTTTTCTATGTTTTTGATGTTTCAGGACCTATACGGAGTCAAATGGACCTGAGATTTTGGGGATGTCAATATTTTACCACAAGAAGCATCTGGAGCGCAAGAACCTCGAGAGAAGGGCCAGGAGGCCCAAAAGAGCCCAGAGGGCGTTCCCAGCCCATGTGGGCATGCCTCTGCCCTCTTTTCCTCCTCGATCGTCCGATTGCCTTGATTCTTTCGCCCACGGAGTTATCTTGGCCTAAAAACCCCTATATAAGGACCCCCGAGGAGTCCTCGAGACGGAGCACACTAGAGACAAAAATACCACCAAATAGAGTTAGATTCAGTGAAGATTGGAGGGGAAACTCCATCAAAGCCGCCTCTGGAGGGATTTCCACCTTCTCCAACATCTCTAGCATCATCATCATGATGAAGAGGGAGTATCCACCCCCTGGACTTTGGCTTTATGGTGGTAACTTGATCTAATATCTCCATGGATGATCGTTATTGAGTCCATATGATGTTCCTTGCATGAGTATGGATCTATCTATGTAATTCCTATGGTGGATATTGTGTTATGAGATAGTACTTGTTATTCATTTACCGTTGTGTTGTATCTTGTATGGTTTGTCATACTCTAGGAATATTCTATGATGCATGTAATGGTTTAGATATATACATAATGCCTTGTTTATCCATATCATGAGGTGATTGACACCACTAAGTGGGGGTAGATGAGAGAGATGTGATAATACTCACAACATATCACAACCTATGAATCATTGCACTAGTGTTTAGAATGTTTTCCATTAAGAAGAGTATGATGTATGTAGGTAATGGGTGGTCGAGTGACAACAACATATATATTGAGTGACAGCAATGCAGACCAACATCCTTTATCTAGGGGTAAAGAGGGAGAAGTATGATGTGTGGTGTGACAGCCTTATTGCAAGGGTGACCTAGCAACACAAAGGAGTAATTCTTTCACCTATGTGTTTTACGACATGTAGCCACCATTAAAACATTGCAATTGTGTTTAACTTTACTATCTATAACATGATAATCACCATAGATGGAGAAGAGAGGATTAAGTGAACCCATGAACCCATGTCCATTGTTCCCATAATAGAAAACCCTTGTATTGTCCTCTTGCATTGAAGAGGATTGGGACAGTCTTACATTCTTGTTTTGTTACATTAAATTAGCATCTATTAAATCAACCATCGTGTTCCTTAACTTGTTTAGTACATAATCAACTAAAACTTGTGACACTTTAGTTGTAAAGAATAGATAGCTTTTCCTTCTTGCTCCCATGGATCGATACCCTACTTCCACATTGAGAGGTACTACGGTGATCCCCTACACTTGGGGGTTATCAACCACCACCTCCTCCCTTCATAGGCCAACCTCCTGCCGATTTATTCTAACATTCGGGCTTCATATTCCCTTTCTGCCCACACCCAGGGCATATAATCACAGGCTGCTTATACTCCCATTTGATGTGACCTAGAAGTCCACAATTGTTGCAGATAATATTCCTCCATGAGTTGAATTGTTCTTGATTATTGTTTGCATTGTAATTATTATTGGAAGTCTTGTATCTAGGTTTGAAGCTCTTGTTTGGCGTTGATTTGATTGATGGAGACTTCTTCATTTCTTTCTTCGCCCTCTTCCTCATGTCCTCTTGGACTCCTTTATAATCATCCTCGAAGGTAATCGCTACATCTAGCAGTTGTTGGAATATTTGCTTACTGGCAAGCCTCAGCTGCATTTTCACATACGGTTTCAAGCCACGCATGAATCACTTCTTCCTCTTCTATTCAGTGCTTACCTCTTCATTTGTGTAACGATATAACTGACTGTATTCTCTTATATACTTCATCACACTAGAATTTCCCTATTGTAACTCCTCAAACTCTCTGCGCTTCAATTCCAGAATACTTTCTAGAACATGATACTCCTGGAATCTCTGGTTGAACTCGTCCCGGGTGTATTCTCTATCTAGAAGTTGCATTGCTAACTAATTCTCCCACCAAGATGTTGTAGGTCCAGTTAAGACATATGTTGCATACCTCAGCTTCTCTTCATCATTACACCCCACTATCTTCAACTTTTGTTTAGTGTTCGTTAACCAATCTTTTGCATCCGTAGGTTCTAGTGTAGAAGAAAAGGGTAATGGCCTTGCATTTTGAAAATTAGAGAGACTCACACCTCGGCCTTCAGGCTCCCTCTGAGTTACAACCCGATCAAGTAGGTTTTGCAGGAACTTGTTCTGGGACTCCTACATTTCTAATCCCTTACTAGGTTTCCAACCTAAGGTCAAATTAATTCCTCTAATACCAACTGCGGTGACCCAGCATACCACTGCATGTTGTAGTATGCAAGTCGTTGACATAACACTCACGGAACACCGTTCTGCAAATATTACATCCCTTAGAGTGGTACAACAGAAACATTGCGGATCCACAATACATACAAACTTATTATTACAATACCAAAAGAACAGTATCAAGAGGTTCTCAAACTTACAACTAGCAAAGTTCCAACATAAGAACGGAAGATCCAAATTAATTAACAAGGTAAGGGCTCAATAGCTTATTCTATAGAGATTTATGCTGCTCGGCTCATCCTAGGGACTTAGTACTACTATAGCAACTACTCTGTCTCGTTGCCTTCAGCACCATAGTAGATCTCATAGTCCACCCCTTCAACTCTGCCGGAGAGATCATGTTCTTCATAAAAGATGTTGTCTTGGCACTTTGTAGCATGCATTAGAGTATCCTCCTGGTCTTCAAAGTCTAAGAAGGGGATCAAAGGAAAGAGTGAGTAACAGTGTTACCCAGAAAGTTCATTATATGCAAGGTTGGAAGTTTGATGCACTAGCTACCACCTAAGACTATAAGTCTTAGGTTCTATGCAGTTTTATAAACATTTCTTCGAAGATTGCTTTTATTTTGAAATCTATGCCCATTAGTCTTCACAGGTTGACCAGAACTTCATGGAGTTTCTTTCCTACCACATTTGTAGCTCCTTCCCGGAATAAGGAGTAACATGTCATAATTATTATACTCTATAGAGGTGTGTTGCTTTACCCATGAGAGATCCTTATCCATGTTGCACAACCGGGCATACTTTCCCATCCACATGAGCTTTGGTGTGGGGCCTAGTATAAGAACCTAAGCCAATCACTGCCCTTCTCCGTGACCCCACATGCCTCCTTGGTGTACGTCATGTCTACCTCTAGAATTACAGCGATGAACGCACAGACCATTATAGATGCCAGAACTACCATGGAACATTGTGGGACCCCACCCATATACTACACATCCTCTAGAAATTAAACCACGCTACAAGGATCCAGTCACGACCTGCGCATCTATCGACATGCAAAAGGAAGAAGATTCAGCTGACTTCACTATCCCATTCTAGGTCTCATGGTTAACACATATTATACGGCTCTAGAATCACTGATGTCATGGGCTATTAAGACCTATCTGATAACTTCACTTCACATGGAATTCTAGATTCCATTGCTAGCTGTAATAGATTACCATGTCTTAGGATGATAACTGATACCTCATATTATTGCGAAAATATTCTTTTCTAACTCCTTTTTCGAACATAGGTGATCACACAACAAGTTTCAAACACTTTGGAAAACACATCAAAGGACATGAGCAAGTGATGAACTTCCTTGTGACTACAAGGTAGTGAAGTTTGATGGTTCGACCTGACCCTGAACTCTTGTTTCTACGAAACACCATCATTGTTCGGTAAGAACAATGTTTAAAGAAGCAATAAAGAATTATATATACTAATATTATGCAATACTTTATTATTTATAAACCCTTCTTTAAATGTTTCACCCATATAATTAAACTTAAAAGATCAGTTTGAATGACTAATATATGGAAAACAAGTATTTTATTACAATAAAGTAGATAAATAAGGATTTATTACTTTTGAAATCCTAAAACCTCTTGAAATAACATACTTAGTCAAGATCTTAAAAATGGTTTTTATTTACTTTTAAGTATTATCCTTATTTTTATAAAATTCCGTAAAGGAATTGTTGCTTTTAAATATTTAGTTTAAATTTTACCCTTTCAAAAGACAAGTTAGTATTTTTATTAGATAGCTTATAATTTTGTGAGCATTTAGAGGTATCATATGTATTTTTAGGATTTTTCTTTATTTTTCTAGAGCCTAAATACTCTCATGGGTATTTTTGTTATTTAAAATTTTATTAAAGATTTAACCTTTCTTTATTTAGCTGGACTGGTCCCATGGGCCAGCCCAGCCCGGCCTATTTGGCCCACTCGGCCCACTTTAGTCCACTCGGTTGGGTCAAACCCAACCTAGTCCCTGGCTCATGCTCGGTCCGCCTTATCCTCTCGCTTTCACTTGCTCGCTCGCGCATCCCTCTCTTCTATCTCTGGCGATGTTGCGGTGCCACCATCGTCACCCTTCGACCCCGATCGGCTCTGGCCATTCTAGCTACCGCTGACATGCTCATCGACCAAGCGCTCAACGCTACGTCGTTTGGTCCTAGCTGATTTGTCGCGTGAGCTCTCGCCCGGCTACATTGACCCCGCACTAGCGATTAGGGTTGCGGCCCTCCTTGCGGTGCCATGATCCGGTGACGTCGTAGATATGCTCTGGTGGTATGGTGGTGCGGTGGTCGCCCTCTATCATCCTCTTCTTCGATGGCCATAGTGTCCTATTATTTGGTTTATGCTCATAAATCAATTATGATGATGCCATGGATGCAGTCCTAAATATTCCATGTTATATATTTACACTCTACCTGATGCTTGTATATGGCTGGTAATGTCTTGAATATACCTAGGCTTGTGGAAATTATACTGGAATGCTATTCCAGTCTAGCATGTTTACTGGATTCTAATCTCTTTTAGATATGTTGGTGATTTCTAAATGGCAGTGCAACTATGCTTTACTTTGCTCGCTTGAAAAGTAACTTCCAGAATGATTTACTTCATATATTTGATAAGGAATTGGTCTTTGTTTGCAGATATGCTTGATCCACACCTTGTTGATGATCCATCTACCGTTATATAAAAATAACATTAAAGTAATCTTATAATGATTCCTAGCGTAGAAGCTAGGAAGATGATTTGATCCCTTTATCTACAATAGCTCGTGTTTGATGTATGATAGCTTGCCTGAATATTACTGACCTTAGCGGTACTTGTGAGGCTAGGCTGCTACTATGGTGCTTCCAATAATTGGAATGTGCCCAGTAGCAACCAGCCAACAAGTTTGGATGATACTATTTTGCTGATACCATTCTTGCACTAGATCAGGTCAGTGATGCAAAGGCTGAGACCTAATCTATTTATTAGATAGAGAACATATGATGTTTGTAGCTATTTAACATTGAATGATGATCTTACACCCCATTTGGGTATAACTCTGAGGATATCATAAACTCCAATAACTCATGCTTGAGAAAATAACAAGATCACATACTAGGCATGTTTTGTGTAAATGATCAACCTGCTATTGGGGTTGATGCTGCGGAATACTTGACTTGCTCCTCTCCTTTCAATTGATGTCTTTCCTTGCTCCTATCCTTCCAATTGATGTCTGGACTTGCTTCTCCTAGTTGTGGCTCCTTGTTTGACCTTGTTGGCTACTTCCTGTGAGGGGCTTATCCTTCTCCTCCCAGCCACTGGCCTGACCTTGCTCAACATCCAAACCACCCCCTACTTATCTGACCATGGTTTCCTTAGTAGCTACTGGATTTTTTTGGTGGATTTATGGTTGATCTGGTGAGTGTTTGGCTGAGATGTGGTGGTGTGCTTGCGGTTCTTGTTGTGGTGAAACTTGAT
Source organism: Avena sativa (assembly GCA_916181665.1). Lineage (NCBI taxonomy): Eukaryota > Viridiplantae > Streptophyta > Magnoliopsida > Poales > Poaceae > Avena > Avena sativa. Next base: position 415,636,188 of record OV702296.1, read on the forward strand.
CAGTAGAGAGAACTCTCTGCTTGTGCGGCTATGCATTTTATCTCTCTCTCACAACATCCCTATGTCAACATCACACAGGCATGCATGTGTATGTGAGCTACTTCACTATTCTAGATGAGCTCCAATAACTTTGGACTATTATTGTTGTTACTTTAACCTTTCTATCTCTGTCTAGTAAAATTTTCCCCTTAGGCCGATGATGTTGCATTGAGGCCCTTTTGGTATAAAGAGTAGATACTTCTAGTGGTGAAACTTGCGCCATATTCGTTTTAGCTCAATGATGTGATCAAACAGTGCATTTCACTATTATAACTGAGAGAAAAATCCCTAATATTAACCTATTTCATTTATGTTTGTTTTCTTTGTTTATCTTGCTGGTACAAAATACTTTAAGAAAAGATATGAAGATAGAATAATAGGTTAGGCAAAATAGATAGGCTTGTCCCTTATTCTTTTTGTATTACTTTCTTATTTACTTTTATTTTTGTACAACTTTGTAAGATGTTGGATATCAAAGAAATAAAGATTTCTATTCTTTTATCTTTATTTGAATTACTTTAATTCCTTGCATTTCCTTTATTTGCATAATCACTATGTGAGGTAATAATACTTCAATTTGAATTACTCAAATGTTCTTTAATAAAATAAACTTCTAAATACTTATAGTTAAAATTTATTTCAAAAATCCAATACAAAATTTAAATACTAAATTGAATCACTTACCTAAAACATTTGAATTTCACTAAAGATCGTGTCCGAATTTATAACACTCATTGAAATGAGCTAAACCATAACTCACCAAAGTGAGAGAAACCCTGATCCCTCTAGTCCTTTAGTTGGCGAAAAATTTACCCTAATTTTATAAATGAATGCATGCACATGCACATATTTCTACATCTACCCTTTGTTGGTTCCTAAATGCTGGGATGTTATAATTTTGCTTCCTTAATACATATTGGTCTTGTCTATTTTTGTTGTGTTGCCACATTCGCCGTGTTTCTGGGGCAGGGATGTGAGGTGTCTCACCCTGCCATCGCCGAAGGAGGCCTCCGACGGCGGTGGGGTGCCCATTTTTAGTCCTTATTCTCGTGTCCCTGGCATGCTCAACCGTCACCGCTTTTTTCTAGAGGTTCAACACTATGCCACACCGCGGGGGTGTATGCCAGGATCGCCATAGGGCTCGATCTGGGTAGGCGTCACATGAGTGACTCCACCAGCGCCATCAGGCCAACGAGGATCTGAAGCAATACATGTCTCCACCTGCACCACCATGCCATCGACTTCGACGTGAACCGATTCTGAACCGTCGACTTAGTTTTGGTGTGGTTAGGGATTTGGCCATGGCTGCGTAGGATACATGGTTGGCCAGTCATGGATCTGTAGGCGCCAGATCAAGACTATGGCACACAGAGCCATGGGTCAATTCGCTTGCTCTGACTTTGCTACGGGGTTGGATCCGTTGTGGTAACACCATCGAGGACAATATCCAAGTCTAGTGGCGCCCCCAGTTCACCTTGGATCTTCCTAGGAACTTTTGGTGCCACGATACACAAGGTGTTGTTAGGGGGATCACAGTGTTCGTGTTTGGGAGATTTGAGAGTGTCCTCGCAACGAATCACTAGAAGCATGTGTGTGGGCATGGTGACACTGGCAGATTTCATTTTTGGCGGTCCATATTTCGGGATGAAAACCCTCCGTCGACCTTGTGATTGGGTCTAATAATGGTGGCTTCCTACTCGTTCCCTTGTTGAAGATATTATTTGAGGATTGGACATATTTTAGGGTGAAACTGAGGATCTAACTATATGCTGGTCAGACCGGACGAAGATAGTGCTTGTAAATTGTTAGTTTACTAGAGGCGTTGTTTTGGACAACATGTTGGGAGTTTAGGTGTCGCCACTGCTCTTACTAATGCGAGTGTCTTATTGCTTTGTGCGGGGAATTCTTTTTTCTTCTCTTATTCTTTTGGTTGTGTGTATTCTTGATGTCTCTCTAGACATTATGTTGTTATACAAAAGCTGGATGTAATTGGTATAAATATACTCCTTTTATCAAAAGAATAGTTATATGTTTCTATGTGTACTTAGCAATCACGCGTTTTCTCCCTCCATGTGCATCTAGCCAAGCAGCAATTCTATTCGGATGCATGCAAATGTGCCACATAAGCTTCACGGACTGAGGGTATCATATCAATCAACACGGATCCGAAACAAAAACACCGTGCAGCTCGTCGCGCCGAAAGACCAAATTTAGAATGCTTTGCGCTCTACGTTTTCCGTAATCATGAATCCGGTACCGAAAGGAATTCGAAGACGGACTCGACACCGACTCCGAGGTGAGAACTCAGAACAGAGCCTTCATATAGATGCCAGACGAGCTCCTGGAAATCACCAGGTGACATCGAAATCCAGCAAGCGGTTTTCTCTGAAACCCTGCACTACGACCATGGCCAGCGAATCAGGACTACAGATGCTGCAGGCGGAGGAGGCGTTCACCGGCGAGGAGGGCGCACCGAGGAGGAAGGCGGCGACGGGCAGTCTCGAGGCATGTGCAAGAAGGAAAGGGGGAGGAGGGAGCGGCGGCCGAGAAGAAGGCGGGCCTGTCCAAGGTCCGGGATCAGCGCGGCGACGCAACGGTGGTGGCCGACGACGTAATGACGGACGACGAGGAAAGCGACGACGGCGTTGACTCCCCGTTTGATGACGCATTCAACGACGCGGAGTGCAAAGCACGGTTCGAGGAGCGATTCCAGGAGATGATGGCTGAGAGGATGGCGGACGAAGAGGAGGAGGATGAGGACGATGACGATGACGACGACGACATTGAGTCCCCGTTTGATATTGACGCGTTCCTCGTAGAGTGCAGAGCACGGTACGAGGCGAGCTTCGAGGAGCTGTTGGCTGATCAGATGATGTATGCTGTGTGAGCATGGCATGTCTGTGACTGTGATTCCCCTCCTACCACGAGAGGAAGCTAGCTGTATTTCTGGCCTTTCTTAGATGTTTGATCTAACTAGCTGGTATTAATTCTTTTGTCAGATTAGAGGAGGATAATAGACGGGCGGAAATTTGTCAAGTATTTGTAGCAAGAAAGTTGCAATCTTTTAATGAATGTGTTCTTTGTTCGTCGCAAGCAAGAATCCTCTCGACTTTCCCTGATAGGGGCAAGTTAATTGAACGGCGGGAATTCGATGACAGACTCCTCCGTGCCCGACTCAGTCCGAAAGTCTGAACAGAGCTAGGGTTTGCCTCCTCCTAGTATATAGTACTAGATCGACGGAAAATAATCCACAAACACAAATTCTCACGCACCCCTCGAAACAGGCTTTACGTCCCGCTTTATAAATAAAGCCACAAACAAACATAGTACAACAGCGTCGACGGCGTCAGGCGTCAAAAAGAAAAACAAAGCGAAGTCTGCTGGGGCCACAACACATCATACCCAAGAAACAAAAAAAGCGAAGAAAGGAGCTAGTGAGCTCCCTCTACGACGCCACGGAGGGACTAGCAAGGGCCATGAAGCGCTGCGCTGACGTCCTGAGCGCCTGCAAGATCCCGTCCACGATGTCCCTGTCCCTCTGTCTAGAAAGCGGGTACCACTGCTGGAGGTAGGATAGAGTCAGAAGCACGGCGAGAAAAAATCCGCTTAATCACCATCTTATTACGAACATTCCATAGCGTCCACGTGATAGCCGCAAACACTAACCAGAAGAGATGGCACCTCCTTCCGGTACGGTTTGCCTTTGTCTCTAAGAACTCTCCGAGCTCTTGGGCCTGCCAGGACGTCCCAAGTGCTTCACCGACAAAGTTCCACAGAAACTGAGCAGCAGCCAGCAGGACATGTGAACATTATGTGGGAACACGTTTCCGGTGTCCCACATAACAGACATAGCCCATTTCCTGGGCCGTTGCGTTTCGATACTTCTACCCTCGAAGGGAGCCGATCCCGCAGCAGTTGCCACAAAAAAATCCGCAAGCGCAGGGGTAGGGGCGTCTTCCAAAGGTGAGACGTCCAAGGTAATTCCTAACCCTGGAACAGGGACCTATATGCCGAACTAACAAAGAAGGCTCCCGAGGGAGACTGGCTCCATATGATCTTATCCCTCCCCTCTAAGAGGGATACTGGTTCAAGGAACCCCGCAGCCTCAGGAAGTCAGCAGCCTCAGCGTCATTGAAGGACCTCCGGAACGGGATGTTCCATTGTCCTCCCTGGACAGCCTCGGCCACTAACATCGAGGGGGCTGCGCATATGGCAAAGAGGTACGGGAAATCCTAGGAAAGGGGGACGCCCTGTACCCAGGGGTCAAGCCAAAACAGGACTTCCTGGACATTACCCACCCCAAAGGAAGATCCCCGGAGGATGAGGTGTTTAATGTCCTGGATGGCCCACCAGAACTAGGAGCCCTCTCGACGCTCACACACCAACAAGGGGCGGCCCCGGAGATACTTGGCCTTGATGAGTTGCAACCAAAGACCGCCATCGTCTTGGAGGATCCGCCACACCCACTTCAGCAACGACGTTGAAGCGGTGTGAGTCAAGAACACCTAACCCCCCAAGGATCTTGGGGGTACAAATGTCTGCCCACTTCACCATATGGTATTTCTAGTGCCCATCTCTAGCAACCCAAAAGAACCTAGATAGCTCATTTTTCGAAGTTCTGCGTGAGTACCTTCAGGAAGCAGGTATATGCCCATCTGATACATGGTGAGGCTAGATAGACACGAGTTGATCAACATAATCTTGCTGCCCTTGGATGTGAGGCGCGCACGCCACGTTTCGGCCTTAGACCGATCCTTCGTGACCATGGGAGCGAGGTCTCTTATCAACACCCGAGAGTCTCATAGGCATACCAAGGTAAGTGATGGGGAAGTCCGCCAGCCGACAGTTTAGGTGGTCTGCGATGCGCTGTCTATCCTCATCGGAGTAGCCCAGGATCATGACCTCGCTCTTGTCGAAGTTGATCTTGAGGCCCGACATGGATTCAAAACACATGAGTAGGAACTTGAGGTTAATAATGTCTAGGTCCGCCCCCTGTACCATGACCATGGCATCGTCCGCATATTAGAGGTGGAAGATCCCACCTCCGGGGATTAGGTGCCCTACCACACCCGAAATGTGGCCAGCAGTCTTGGATTTGTCCAAGATCTCTGCCAGGGCATCCACCGCAGCGTTAAAGAGCAGGGGAGAGATCGGGTCACCTTGTCTAATGCCATAGGTGGGTCGAAAGTATGGACCCATTTCCCCATTCACATTATTTGGGACATATTCTAGGGTGAAACCGAGGATCTAACTATACGTTGGTCAGACCGAACGAAGATAGTGCTTGTAAATTGTTGGTTACTAGAGGTGTCGTTTTGGACAACATGTTCGGAGTTTAGGTGTCGCCACTGCTCTTACTAATGCGGGTCTCTTATTGTTTTGTGTGGGGACTTTGTGTTTCTTTTTTCTTCTTCTTTTATTCTTTCGGTTGTGTGCATCCTTGATGTCTCTCTAGACATTATGTACTCCTTTTATTTTATCAAAAGAATAGTTAGTATTTCTTTCTATGTGTACGTTTTATCTCTCATGTGCATCTAGCCAAGCAGCAATTCTATTCGGATGCATGCCAAATGTGCCACGGAAGCTTCACGAGCGCATGACCATCACGGACTGAGGGTATCATATCAATCAACACGGATCCGAAACAAACACACCCTGCAGCTCGTCGCGCGGAAAGACCAAATACCGAAAGGAATTCGAAGACGGACTCGATACCGACTCGGAGGTCAGAACTCAGAACGAACAGAGCCTTTATATAGATGCGAGACGAGCTCCTGGAAATCACCAGGTGACTTCGAAATTCGGCAAGCAGTTTTCTCTGAAACCCGCACTACCACCATGGCCAGCGAATCAGGACTACAGAAGATGCTGCAGGCGGAGGAGGCGTTCGCCGGCGAGGAGGGCGCACCGAGGAGGAAGGCGCCGACGGGCAGTCTCGAGGCATGTGCAACAAGGAAAGGGGAGGAGGGAGCGGCGGCCGAGAAGAAGGTCCGGGATCAGGGCGGCGACGCAACGGTGGTGGCGGACGACCTAATGACGGACGACGAGGAAAGCGACGACGTCGACAACTACCCGTTTGATGACGCGTTCAACGACGCGGAGTGCAAAGCACGGTTCGAGGAGCGATTCCAGGAGATGATGGCTGAGAGGATGGCCGACGAAGACGACGACGCCAGCTACTCCCCGTTTGACTTTGATCAGGGCGACGATGCGACTGACAGGATGATGACGGACGAAGAGGAGGACGATGACGATGACGACGACGAGATTGAGTCCCCGTTTGATATTGACGCGTTCCTCGCAGAGTGCAGAGCACGGTACGAGGCGAGCTTCGAGGAGCTGTTGGCAGATCAGATGATGTATGCTGTGTGAGCATGGCATGTCTGTGACTGTGATTCCCCTCCTACCACGAGGAAGGTAGCTGTATTTCTGGCCTTTCTTAGATGTTTGATCTAACTAGCAGCTGGTATTAATTCTTTTGTGAGATTAGAGGATAATAGACGGGCGGAAATTTGACAAGTATTTGTAGCAAGAAAGTTGCAATCTTTTAATGAGTGTGTTCTTTGTTCATCGCAAGCAAGAATCTTCTCGACTTTCCCTGATAGGAGGCAAGTTAATTGAACGGAGAGAATTCGATGACAGACTCCGTGTCCGACTCAGTCCCAAAGTCTGAACAGAGCTAGAGTTTGCCTCCTACTAGTATATATAGTACTAGATCGATGCGCCCTTGGAAAATAATCCACAAACACAAATTCTCACGCACCCAACCTGAAATTCGGAAAATCAGGTTCCTCGGCGAGTTGAGACCAGACCTACCGATGGCCGACAACGAGGGGTCTCCGTTGAATTCCTGCACCACCGGTGCCGGCGAATCAGGCCGACTGGTGCTGCAGCCCTGCACCAAGGCAGGAGAAGGGATCACCCGCGAGGAGAGTGCACTGAAGAGGAAGGCCCCGACGGAGACGGCCAGTCCCAAGGCGTGCGCCACGAAAAGGAAGGGAGACGACGGCTGCACAGCGACGGCAGACGAGAAAGCACCGGCAGCCGAGAAGGAGATCCTAGATCACGGCACCCATGTGATGGACGAAGAAGAGGACGAGGACGAGGACGACGATGAAGACGACTTCGACACGGTCTATGCAGAGTGCAAGAAACAGCACGAGGAACACATCCAGCAGCTCATTGCTAGCTTACCGTTTGTGTTGAAGTTCAAAGATTATTCCATTGATTCCGATGGCGAGGAGAATGAACCAGTCGAATGGAAGTGAGCTGTTAGTGTCAGCATCACCATGCATAGATTCAGAGCTCCCTTAATCTCAGTCGTCAGGCTGCTTTAGAAAGCGTGCCAAAAAATAGACGAAAAGCATAGGAACACTCACAGCATCAGCATGTTATCAGGGTAGTTAGAGTACTTAGTCTACTTAAGTGAGATGTAAACTGCCAGTACTGTTTTATAGCAAAGTACTCCCACCGTCCTAAAATAAGTGACTTGCATTTGTTTAGATTCGGATATATCTTATACTAAATAAGGCTAAATACATACGAATTTAGACAAATCCAAGTCACTTATTTTGGGACGGAGGGAGTATGATTAATCGTCATAGCATGAAACATGCAATGTTTGAACGTATAATATTGATAATAGTAAACAATCTTCACTCAATCGACTGACAAACTGGTTAATTCGCGAGGCCACTAAAAGTGACCTACAAAAGAAATGACTGCATTGATTGGTCTCACCAAGAATTCATGATTCTTTTTAGATTGCTCGCCGCATATGCCAATGTGGCAAGAATTCATGATCTTGCTCTGGGTAACAATTTTGATCAGCTCAATACTGGTTCAAGTAACAGAAGTCACGAGTTAACAAATAGGCAAAATATTTTGTAGATATATGTGCACTGCTTTAAATCAACAAAATGAAAAATATAAAGCAAGAAAGAAAAAACTGAAGAATATATAGGCAACGCTCAGAACTGGATACAAAGCTGAAAGGCACTGCACATACAAGTACCCGGCAAAAAAAAGCAGTAAGGAAATATGCCCCCTTGAAACGCCACCGGTCATTTGTTTGATCAAGGATAATCACCTTCATTACAAAATATGTATAAGCAGTTCAAAACAACACCTCACAGGTCATGAACAAGGCAATGGAGCTGAGTTGCGCTGTTTTATAAACTGGGCATGATTCAACATGAGCATAGCATCTTGCACTCAAGGAAGCCATAACAACATCTTAGTTTATTGGAGGTATCAGGCGTACAACAACCAAGCATTATCACTTGGAAAATAAAAACAGGACAAAGCAACTAATCGAAGCCATTGGCAAAACGATGATCATGCTTCGCTCTCTTTTGCTTGGGCAATTAGCTCTGCTTGCATTTTCTTTATCTCTAGCTCCCTTTCCATCCTTTCTTGCTGAAACAACAAGACACACTTTTAGCTGCTTCCAGAAAACACTCATGTACATGTGTACATACTTCTCAAAACTATATATCTATACAAACATTAATAGTACTCCCTCCGTCCTAAAAAGGATGTTGCAAATTTACCTAAATTTAGATGAATCTACATACTAAATAGCGTCTAGATACATTTAAATTTACACAAATCTGAAAACCCCTCTAGTCACTTGGCTAGACGCTCTGTAGTTTTTTCTGGGCTAAGCCCTTTTGTATATTCTTTCGTCCTTCTTGTACATATTTTTCTCTTAATAAAATTTACTGTCGAGGCCTCTCCTACAGTTTTCAGCTCAAAAAAAAATTACACAAATCTGCGACATCCTTTTCAGGACAGAGGGAGTACACCACTTTGCAAACGGTATTTCCATGGTAATGATTTTGGTGTGTGGGAGTGTATATGTAGGTGGATGTCAAACTGGTGGTGATTATCTTTTTGGTAGAAACAGCACACACAACACCTAAAACCACTGTCTGCGTTTATCTAGCACTAAAAAGTTCCTAACAACAAATAGACACATAATGCTCTCATATCTCAAGCCTCGTGATGAATCTAGAGATACGATAATCCAAAAAGGAGTTAAGCTTACAAATGTAGAAAATATAATTCTAAGCTCAGCGCTCAAGGAAACATAACTACAAAAAGTTTCCATCTCACTCTGGAGTTTCAAGAGTCCTTGCTTGATCTTTTGGGGACAATGGAGGGTGATATTTAATATACACTATCAGAGAGGCAGGTGTGCAATGTACAGACAAAAAACATGCTTACTGTATTTGCAAATAGATTATAGGCCCCCTTGAGAAATCTACCCTTAGCATAAGCCCCCAATGAGCAAGACTCGAAGAGTGGATTTGTGTTAACTGAGTGACGACTCATATGCTAGCTTCGACGAGTCATGACTCAAGTCAAACAATAGCCGCTGATCATACTGCTAAAAATAACAGGAACTATGAACAATCAACGTTTCATATCTTGATGATTGTTCACCGCACATGCTATGATAATTAATAAGTAATAAGCCCAGCATAACAAAATACGGAAACAGAAACAAATGGGATGTTGTGAATGTGCATATAGGTTACAAGCTACCCTTGGGCAATTTACTGTTAGTACCAGCTCCATGTAACACAAGGGAGGAATATTAGTCAGTGAGTGAATATAACCCACATGTCACCCGGATGATAAAAGCTACATCTACTCATTCCAAATAATTCCAACAACAATCATGCAAATTTCTCGAGTCACTACTCAGTAGTAGGATAGGCAATACCAAAGCAGAAAACAGGTTAGATGGATATTCATGATGTAACCTGGTTTTAGAGGGGTGAGTTTTCAGTTAAATGACAACAGCAGCAACAAAATGGTCCAACTCAAGCTAATTGTATTTGGACCGACTGACTGAATTCTGCAGCAAACTACAATCATCAAGATTGGGTTTGAAGATCCAATGCGGTAGGAATGCATGACTAAATTCAAATATATATTATTCTTGCAGCTGCGAAAGACTGGAAGGAACTAATGTGGGAGGCAGAGCTACTGTACAGCTGTGGAGCTACGTGACACAACTTCCACTTCCTAAAGTAAACATGGACGTTGTTTCCATCGTACTGGGCCAACCTATGGAATACGTAGCTCTTACGGAGGTTCAGCTCCTTCTACAGTGTGAATCCCTAGTGCTTGCACGACCTTATATGTTCAGACATAACTCCTATGAGGCTATGACCGTGAATCTAAAAAATGAGCCTATGACCCTTTATATGTTACACCCTTTTTGTGCTCCAACTCTGTAAGCATCATTTCTAGTTCCATTTCACTGTGTGCTGCGTGGAAAAATCGAGAGGTACATATCATACTTCCAAGTCCGCAAGAACGTCGTAGAATCCCCGACTAGAGAAATGCTCCCCCGCTTCAAATCTCGACATCACCACCTGGCCAAGAAGGTCAAGCCTACTCCCAGGATCTACGGTTCATCCGTCCGGTCAGGCACGACCCATCATCAAGCTCGCTAGTCCAATCTACGATTCACGAAGACTAGACACACAGAGCTAATCGCGGACGGAGAAAGACCTAGATCTGCCGTGGCGAGCTAACGCATTCATTCAGTGAGGCGGAGGAAGGGGAGAAATTAGGCCGCCAGCGGTTAGGTTTACCTTCTCGTCCTGGTGGAGGGCGATCCAGACGTGGACCTTGTCCATGGACTCCCAGAAGAGGAACGCGCCGAAGGTCATCGCGAAGTAGGTCGCCACCCGCACCATCTTCTTCTTCCTCCTCCTCTCCGATCTCTCGCCCCGGCGGATTTGGATTCGGCGACGGCTCTGCGTGTGGGGATGGACGGGATGCCTCAGTCGACGGCCCCGGGGATCAGATTTTGGGCTGAGCAGTGAGCAGACCGAGAGTATGAACGAACGGGTTGATCTGGGCCTCGTTCGCTTTTCAGCCTAACATGGCCTGTCTAAGTGAGTAGTGAGTAGTGTAGTGTAACGAGGGCAGGTCCAGTATTCTCTTCAGTTTTCCATTTCCGAAGTCATTTTTTGGAGTAAGTTTTTTATTTCGTTTGAGGGAAACTAGCTTCCCAGTTAAAGCCAACACTCATGTAAAAAAAAAAGTTAAAGCCAACACTTGTGGGAAAATCGGCATAAATAGTTTTTTCTTCATTCCACATTTTTTACTGACCACATTTATTATTGACCTGAACAATACTGGATAATAACTTCTGAATAATCTGACTCTGCTTCGATAGCTTTACACCCGATTGTATTGGCCAGTTCCAATCCATCATGCTGAGTTATAAAAGCCCCTTGGCTCCACATTAAAGTACTAAGTACTATTAGGAAAACAGAGTTTATATATAGATTTTGTGTACCATGCAGAACAGTGCGTACGTGCACGTTTTAAATTTTTCTGAGAGAACAGACATGGGCTCGCAATTCATGCACACAATTATAAAACTCCACACACCACGCTTACTACACTGGTATAATTGAGTTCGTGATGCCATGGTCACACCTCTGACGCGTCAATCTTGCAACAAAAAATTTTTTTGAACTGAATCTTGCAACAAATGGTAGAGGGGCAGTTTAGATTCTTGGGGAGGAAGATGAGGATCGGGAGAGGATTCAGAGTTCAGTGACATCAACGCTACCTTCCCCTTTCGCGTCTTCACTCGCCCCGTTGCATTCATCCCTTGTTTCTTCAGTTTTTTTCTGACAGTCTTTTCCTTCACTATCTTCAGACTTCAACACTTCAGAGCTTGCCACACCAGCGACACTGTCCAGCGACATGGCCCGGAGCAAGGGCTTCGAGGAGGCCGGCGTCCACAGCGACACCGATCAGGTGCTCGGCTTCTGCCAAAGTGCCAATTGATCGATGGCAAAACTCGATCAAGAACATACCATCTGAACGTGTGTTGCAATAGTGCATCAAGTGATGGACGACGGCAAGCGAGGTAAATGAGTCCGCGTTGACACATGGTCTCTCATCCCAATACCCAGCTTACAAGCAGACTTGACAGCGAAAAGTCATCTTCTAGCCGGATGCGAAGCGGGCCAGTCATCAATCTGCTCGCTCAATATGGCATTCGGGATAACTTCAGCATCTTCCCTGCAGAAGGTATCCTACACAGGTTGCTGCAACAAAATCTACCACGAAAACAGCTTGGTCTTCTGGTGGATCAGGGAGAATCCGTCTGCTACAGGCCATCTTCAAGGTTTATCTCAATTCTCATGTACCTAGTGTGCGACAGTAATAAAAAACAGATTCAGCTATACTACAATATCCTCAGATAAAACATCTAGTTCTCGTCACAAATTAAGCTTACCAGCTCAGTGTCCACCAACCTTGCATTGTAAGGGCAAGCAGGTTTCCTCCTCCCTAGACAAGTGAGGTGTACCCCTCTTGTATCATTAAACACATTCACGGTCACTGAGTTGCATACCTGATTGGGATGGACTGCGGGGATATTTGAGAAATCAATTACTGTATTAGAATCTACAATTTCTCACAGTTTTGCTGCCAAAATATACATGCAGTTTTACGAATGGATACAGTATCACATATGCAAGCATGGAATAGTAGAGAGATATGATAAGACTATTCCATGCCATCTCCATTGTTTCAGTTCTGACAATTAATGACATACGCAAGTTGCAAGACTAATTAATTTGGCTCTCATGCTTTAGTAAGCCCACTACAGGAACTAGGAACAAAGATATTCAGTCTTAGAAGAACAAGGTAGGAATCAAATATCCAAAATAAACACACACGCAATATAATTATATTTCTAGGAAAAATCTTAAAGATTGTCTGCAATTGTAGTACTGGCATACATATCATAGAAAGAAAAAAGGAGGATGAGAAGAAACAAAACATGCTAGATAAATATTCGCAAGGAAGCATATCTGAATGACAATGAATGAACCAACATCCAAAAATAATACAAATATATTTCACATGGAAAACAGCACAGAACAGTCTTTTGCTTTCTGGTCCTCTAGTCCTGGATTCATCAGAAATTTGGTCCACCCATACATCAACATTTTCATGATCTTAAACCGAAGTGGGGAACACAAATATATAATATTCAGACTCCTCAGAAATTGCTGCAGGAGATGCTTTCATCTCTACCAGATGATGACATCAACATATTGGGATCAGAAATCAAATCACCAGTTTCATCAGACATAAGCCAGTAGTCACAGCCAAACTAACCTATAACAACCATACTGTAGCAGAAAACCATCGTCCAGTCAGGCAAAGAACACAAAACTAAGAATTACCAATAGTAAACAATTATAATTGTGTCATAGGCTGATAGGCAGTTCCAATCTTCATAGCCTGTTCTAGGTTCATGTAAATCTGAATCTAGTGGGCACTTCCCCTCTGCAAGTGGTTGCATAGTCCTCATCAAGGTGTGGTGCAGCTTCCTTGTGAGGGCATATGAACTTATCCACGAATACCTTCTCATTGATCAAGAGTATACTATAGTAATCTTTGCCATGATCTAGCAATCCATCTTCCTTAAGAAACTTCATAACATAGTACCGGGGCCTGAGTCGTCGCTCCAGGCTAAGAGTGAGCATTGCCGGCCGATGAGCAATGTATGCAGGTTCCAACCCCATCTCAGAGATAAGGAAATCTGATTTTCTCTGCAGCGTGTCCTTAGATACAGTCAGCACAATCGGAGCCTTAGACACAGCAATTTTCACCTCACAATCCGACCACATTAACGTGGTCTTCAAGAACTCCACTTTAGCGGCAATCTTCTCCTTGTTGAGGGGTTCAACAGCGCGCAGAGCGTGTCTGAACATCCCAGATCCACGGGGCACACCTAAACCCTCGGCGTATGCCACCATCGCCTGGACGCGCTCCTGTTTGGAGATCAGCATCCTTGGCTTACAGATGCACAGCTTGGCAATGTCGCAAGCACCTAGCCCGCACTGCCGCAGGAACGCGACATTGGGCTCTACCCTGTTAAAGCTACTGCCGACGAGGTAGCAGCTTCTCTGGAGCACCCTCAGGAGGTCCTCGGAGGAGCCTAAGAGGTTCAGATAGTACTGAACCTTGGAGACGATGGATCTGCACCGGAATTTGTCACCCGCGAGTGAGAGGAGGCGCAAGATCTCAGAACGCGATATGCCGAGGCCGGTGAGCCCGACGACGACGGGGCCCAGGGTTCTCTCCACGCCGGTACACAGTAATTTGGGGTCCTTCGCGACGGCGGCCGCGATGTCGGCGGGGGCGAGGCCGAGGTCCGCGAGGAAGGCGAGGACGGCGTCGGGGTTGGAAGGGGACTTGAGGTGGGAGAGCTTCGAGGAGGCCTTGAGGGCCTGGTCTCGGGCGAGGCCGCAGGTGGCGACGAGGTACTCCTCGACGGCGAAACTAGGTCTTGAGGAAACGACGGCCGCGGAGACGGAGAGGACTCGGTGGAAATGAGGGATGGGGGAGGTGGCAGGAGAAGAGAGTAGACGGCTGAGGATGCACTTCTGGAGGCGGAGCATGTTGCAAGCGACGGCGCTGCGACACCGGCGACGAGGGCAGAGATTTCCGGTTGGAACTGTGAAAGAGGATAGTATAGATACGATACGGTATTTCATTTCTTTGTGTAAATGAAATGTAAGTCGTTTGGCATCAAACCTGGCCAACGGGCCGGGCTTTGGCGGGCCAGCTCACGGCACACGGAAAAAGCACGGCACTGGTCTGGCCCGGCCAATGGCGTACCGGGCTCCGGGCCGGCCCGTGAAGCAGTGGGGCCATGCCTGGCCGCAGCCTCGGGCACGCGTGTCAGCCCGATACGGTCCGTTTAGCATGCCTACAGCTGAATCTGGAAAATATACAAGAAAAAGAGCTATTGCGAGGGTTGAATCGGCGACCTCGTCCTTCCCGCAACATCCCTACGACCAACAGGGCACGAAAGTTGGTCGCGGAAACGTTCTTGTCATATGAGAAACTCGCCCAGTTTTGTAAGATATGTCGATGGGGCCGCCGGAAATAACATTCGGCCCGCGTGCTTCACGGGCCGGCCCGCCAAGAATACGTGTCGTGCTTGGGCGCGGAGGCCGGTCCCCGTGCCGGCACGGCCCGGCACGCGAGCTTCATGTGTCGTGCCGTGCCGGGCACGCGAAGCCTGTGCCGGGACAACCCGTTGGCCAGGTCTGTTTGGCACTCAGATATTCATTTGAAATGAATAGAATGTTGTGATTCCAAAAACACACGCACGTTTGGCTGCCACACGAATTTGAAAATGATCGTCACAAGTATTTCTCGTAACTTTTTAACCTCAAAACACACATCAAAATAGAGGTGGCTATTCGGCTCACGGGTGGATTAGCATCGATTAAGAGAAGATATATTTTGAAATGTCAAAAAAATTAAAAAAAAAGTCTACATATATATTCACACATTTTATGCTCGTTCACAAGTTTCTGAGATGAAAGAAAATTCTACATGTCCCGCGTAAAAAGACAAAAAATCTCTTGTGAATAGTCTTATTTACGTGACCCTTTTTATCTTTTTATACATAACACATAACATGTTCTTTCATTCCGAAAACTTGTGAACGAACATATAATGTTCCAATATACATGTAGATATTTTTTTAAAATTTTTTGACATTTTAAAATATGTATTCTTGTAATGGGTGCAAATGCACTCGTGAGTCAAAAGGGTTCCACATCAAAATACTAAAACATAAATTATCATCCAAATTCTAAAGTTTTAGTCCATAAAACATAGATGCACCGACATAATAAATACAAGTTGCAGAGTTTAAATAAGTTAAACAGGATGCAAATGGCAGACTGCTACAACACAAAGGAAGATCTGAATCATGTGTTTATCTTCTTGAACACCCACTTCTTCATCCGTTCAGACAGTGCCACCAAAGACTTGAACTTGCGATCATCACCAACAAGAATATCATGTATTGTCAATTATTGATCATCTTCTAGATCTGGTATGCCACCAAGAACCGCCTAGATTTCCTTAGGAAGGAGGAGGCGGCGAGGTGGTGGGAGGAGGAGCAGCGAGATGGCATCGGGAAGGAGGCGGCGATGCGGTGGGAGGAGGAGGCGGCGAGTGAGGAGGGGTAACTTCGACAATGTCCATAATTATGGACTTGGGTTTGATGGAAACGAGAGCGTTGGTGATTTTGTCGGCCTATTAGACAAACAAGGGAGTCGAATCCTGTTTGAGCTTTATTGCAAAGAGATGTTACAAAGTCGTTGATTCCCTAGATACAATCTAACTCACGGCGGATTGTATCTATTCCAAGCTAGGGTGATCTCTCCGTCGGCTCCTCCCAGCCCTTATATAAAAGGCTAGGTCTCAGAGTCCAATACGGATCGGTTCTAAGTTTGATTATAGTTGTCCGACTATGTCGGTTCATATTCCTATGAGGATCAACTCGTCTAGTTCCGCCAAGTTTGATCTCCCCATCACCGACCATTTCCACCATGGTTTCGTGGGGCAATGGAGAAGAGTTGTCGCAGGATCTGAGCTCGAATGGCAATGTGAGTACCCTGCACCTACACTGTTCGATTTCTAGGGTTAGTTCATCTAGATTTGGGGGGTTTAGGATTTAGGTGATTCCTTCTCTAATTTCTACCACATTTCAACGTGTTAGAGTATCAACACCACGTATGAATTCATATTATTACGGGTTAGCTGCCGATGGGGAGGAGCCTGTGCTTTGTAAGTGTGGATTTGTGGCCACCAAATTCGTAGCATGGGGTTGTGACACTAGAAGGAGGTATCTAGATTGTGAAGGGAATTTATGTGAGCATTTTGAAATTGGTATAGATAGTGTAATGCAGCTAATTTCAGTGAAGTATGTATTAATTTATGGACTGCCTTAACTGATGTGGGATGGAGAGAAGTGTGATTATGTGCATTGGGTTGATCTGGTGTGGCCTGATGCTCTGATGAAAGCAGTGGGCAAGCTTTGGGACTTGTTTGCAGAAACTAAACAAGGCAGTGTGAATGATGCCCTAGACTACGTGGAGCAGATGTTTGAGTTTCAAGACCAAATTAAAAAGCTTAACCTTGATTTGAGGACAACACGGGTAAAAGTAGTGCAATAAAAGCAGGTGACTTTATCCCACAAGGCCAAAGTTGAACAAGCTTTGATGGATGCAAGGGATGAACTTCACGAGAAAATGACTACTGATGGAACAGCTTGCAACATGCACAAATATTTGTTGATCAAGGCGGAGAAAGATAGGGATTGGTATAAGGAGGAGAAAAGGAAGCTGGAGTATATTGTATCAGATTTGCTGAAGCAGAAAGAAGGCTACATGGAAAAGCTCAACAAGATAAAGGAGCTTACTGACATGAAATAGGGCCCTTATTCCTTGTGCTGTTGAATTCACAGTTGTAGTTGAATTCTGAGGTGTAGTTTTATTATGATGTGTTCTTGAATAATGATGTGCTGTTGAATTCTGAATTATGGATTATTTTTGACTTGTAATATGTTGAATTGTAATGCATTTGTTAGGTGAACAAGGTTTCAATTAATGCTGAAATATTAGTGTTGAATGATTGATGTTGAATTCGGCACAAGGAATTATTGTTAGATAAACATAACAGGTTCAACAGTTTAGGGTTTATGCTCATTCAAAAGAGCACAAGTTCAATAGAGAGTGATATTATAAGGTCCCAACTTGTGCATCTCTCCCAGAAGTTTGCACATCAAACACTTAAAATCACAGGTTCAACATGTGCATCTCTCCCAGTAGATGCATTTTCCTTAGCATTTAAATAGGACATGAAGCCTCTTTCTATCCTTGGTGAAACAAAAGAAGATCTTGCTACAACACTCGATGATCTTGGTGGTCTTGGAGCTTGTGGGGCCATTGGATCTTGATGAGGTGCAGCACTTGATGATCTTGGTGGCCTTGGAGTTGGTTGAGCTTGAGTAGGTGCATCACTTGAAGAAGATTGACCTCCTCCATCACTACTTGGACCTGCTCCATCAGGATTAGTCATGTTTTCTTGTTATCAAGGAAAGTTTAATTTGCTAAATTGTGAGTAAGCTTCAGTGATTAGGTGATTGAACATATGTAGTTTCTTTACGTTGTGATTCTTTTTCCTTAATGCAAGATCAGGTCTAAGAGGCTGTGAGCAGCTAGTATATTTGTTCCCTTGTAGTTTGCAGTTACTACAGGTGATAGTGGCCATCCTGAAAGATTCTTTCGGCTTTGGTACTTAAAATTTGCCTTTGATTCTTTTTTCTTGCCTTCTTCCCTTTTGGTGATCTTTAAAACCTAGTGGCATGATGTCTTCAGTGTTAGTCCTAGTCCATCCATGTTGTGGCATGGGATAGAATACTGTCCTATAGCATTTCAAGAAGAAAGGTTTCTTATAGAATTCAGACACATAATCTTCTGTATATTCACCAACTTTGAATATGGCACTAACAACATGGTTACATGGCAATTCAGACAGATCCACTTCCTACAAGAACAACTTCTGTTTAGCAGATTGAGCTCATAAGTATGATCTCCAGTTTGCACCTGCCACAATCCATCATCTTCCCTATTAGGCACACAATTCCTTGCATATTTCTTGTTTTATTCAAGTTTCACTACATAAAAAGGTGTGATCTCCCATGATGGTGGTTTTCCTCCTTTTCTCTTTTCATCAAACCTCACCATATGTTTGTCATAAATCCCTACAAGTATTGTCACAATGGGTTTGTTTCTCTCATCCAGGATATATCTATTGGATACTTCACTAAAATTGTTGTTGACCAAATTTGTCTTGCAATTTGTGTCAAAGTCCCACATTTCCCATGTGTGCATAGGAATTTTAGACAACCACTGCCAAGGATCACATTGCTTCTTCATTTCTTCCATTCCATTATCAAAATCATGCTTGGTGTAAGAATAAGAAGCATTGTCCATGCATTTGTTAGAGTCCTCTTCTCTAAAGTCTGCTATTAGAAAATTGTCATATATGTGCCTAAGATAGAAGAATATAGTGGACACAACTTTGATTAGGCTTTTCTGCTTGCCAGACATTATGGTGTAGTGCCCAAATTGTCCTTCTTCTCCACCTAGGGCTTCCTTCGGTTGTTCAAGAAACCACTGCCAATTTGCAGTATCTTCCTTAGCAACAATATCCCATGTAATAAGATATCCTTTATTGTTATCATCTCTGCCAGTAGCTGCTAAAATTTGAGCTCCTATTGTGAGTTTGATGAAGCAGTCATCTAAACCAATGAAGGGCTTGCGGCCTTCAAAAATCCCGGCCTTGCGGCATTAACACAAAATAAAGGGCCAAGAAACCTTGGCTTGTCACTAATAAATACTTGTTGGTCTCTTTTAATTGCTTCCTGCTCTTCCTCTGTTGGGCCCCTCTCGGTGGTCTCAATACATCTTGAACCTAGATTTTTATCTGTAACAGTTTGCAAATAGTCTCCAATTTTGTGGTACTGCTGAAAGGATCATATGGGCACCTAGAGGGGGGGTGAATAGGTTCTACTTCAAATTTTACTCCTTTTTCAAATTAGGGTTTGACACAAAGGTAAATTCTCTAGATATGCAACTAGGGTGAATTTACCTATATGTCGCACAAGCACAACTAACTAAGCAAGAAAAAGATAAAGTAAGGTGCGATAAAGGATAGAAGTAACCAAAATGAAGTACGCGGAGACACAAGGATTATTTCCTGCAGTTCCTTCCTTTTGAGGGGAAGTACGTCTGCGTTTGGAGAGGTGGTGGTATCAAACCACCAACGCCACGAGAGGCCTCCCTTGTTCTCCGGTGAAGCTCACCCCAAAGGGATCGATTAACGGTTCCACTATATCAACAACCTTCAAGTTGGTAGCCGACACCCTTACAACAAGTTCGAGGCACACATCCACAACTAAATTGGAGGCTCCTGAATCCAAGCAAGCTATCAAAACAATCAAAGACAAGCTTGTAAGAACCAAATCGAGGCCTAGGGTTTCCAATGAAACCCTAGAGCAAGGGGCCCTCAAGTGAATGAGGGGGAAATGAAGATCTCTCTTGGTGAAGCTGTAGATTAAGGCCTCCTCCTTTGATCCTCCAAAGATTAGTGACTTTGGATGGGGAGATCTAGTTGATTTGGTGGCTCTAATTGTGGTGTTCTTCTTTTCTGGGATGAGCAGCTGGAGGTAGGGGATGAACTCCCCTATTTATAGCCCCACGAATTTCTGACCGTTTTCTGCCTGTTGGTGACTTTCCACACCGGAGACTCCAGTCTGCACACCGAAGATTCTGGTCTTCACCAGAGATTTCGGTCAATATCCGGTCCATCTCCAGGCCACCTATCAGATTGTCTTGGGCCTGGTCTTGACGCTCACTCCGGAGATTTGGCAGAAACTCTGGACCAGGGAACACCGGAGACTCCGGTGTTTTCACACCGGAAACTCTGCTCTAAGACACCACACCGGAGATTCCGGTCTGTCTCCATACCCCTAGCCAGAGTGTCCCTAGGCAACCTCTTGGATCCACACGGGAGACTTCGGTCTGGATTATCCAGGAAACTTCTGTTTCATCCAGGGATTTTTCCACTATGACATGGACCTTTCTCTTTTCAGTAGATTGACCTGGAAACATTAGCACACTATAAAATGATCCTCATGTTATTAATGAACACCAAAACAAATTAGGACAATAAATGTCCTTTCAATCTCCCCCTTTTTGGTGTTTGATGACAACAAGAAGTTTTGCATGAAAATTTAAACATAGTTATGCTCCCCCTAAAGATGTGCATCAAGATATACATGTAGTGCAACACATATAGGATAATAGACAGTAAAGGATCACATAGCTAGGGCATAGCATGTCCACGAAAATAGTAGATAGTATCACAAGAACCAAAGAAAACAAATGCAAAGGTTCAAAATTCAAAATTTAAGATACACGGTCATAAGCAAATAAGAAGCAACCTATGCTAATGCCCATCCCATGCAAAACCCCGGACCCTAATAGATAGATTCTCCCCCTTTGGCATCGAGACGCCAAAAAGGGAAAAGACCATGCTATCGCCCCAAATGAATCACTCGTAGTCATCATCTTCATCCTCATCATGTTCCTCCTCATAGTCATCATCAGCACTTGAGGGCCTTTTCCATGATGGCGATAGGAGGAAGTACCCTGAGAAGCAAAGCCATAAGTAACATCTGAGAAGGTCTTCTAATCAATTAAGCTGTCATTCCTCGCATTCCAAGCACCAGACGAGAGTGTGTGATCTGACTCTGCAGATGGTTCAGCCCATGCTCATCGGTGTATTCTGCTTCTCCTTCCTCATCTTCCTCTTCTCCTTGAGCCTTAATCTCCTTGAGATGCTTCTCAATTATGCGGTTGCTCTTGTAGGAGGCATTTTGTTCCTTGTGGATGTCCACATTCATGCAACACAATGTCTTCTCCCAAAATGATGCCTTCTTGACCTTCTCATGGACATACTCACGGGTGATAGGTGCATTGGAAGCATTCTTCCTTCTCGGGCCCCTCGGAGGAGTGGGAGCCCGCTTATCCTTACTCTCAAATGGTTGCCTAGGAGTTGGACCCATTCTCCCTTTCTTTTGGAGTTGAACTAACTCATGTGTTTCAAGGTGAGCTGGGATGTGCAATGCCGCTTGTAAAGCTCTTTCGTCGAGTGCGCGATCATGACAGGACTCGAGGAAGAAGCCCCGGCTAACTCCGTGCCAGCAGCCGCGGTAAGACGGGGGGGCAAGTGTTCTTCGGAATGACTGGGCGTAAAGGGCACGTAGGCGGTGAATCGGGTTGAAAGTGAAAGTCGCCAAAAAGTGGCGGAATGCTCTCGAAACCAATTCACTTGAGTGAGATAGAGGAGAGTGGAATTTCGTGTGTAGGGGTGAAATCCGTAGATCTACGAAGGAACGCCAAAAGCGAAGGCAGCTCTGAACCAT
This sequence comes from Avena sativa, assembly GCA_916181665.1. NCBI lineage: Eukaryota > Viridiplantae > Streptophyta > Magnoliopsida > Poales > Poaceae > Avena > Avena sativa. The sequence goes on from OV702296.1 coordinate 415,658,080, forward strand.
GAGCTTGAGTATTGATGAGCATCATCACAAGAGCTGCATATGGAGGAGACTTCAGGAAAAGAATGGCATGATACATTTCCTCAAAAATGAAATCCATGACGTCAATCTCATAACCTTCAGCAGTGGGGCCAGCACACACCACCTTGTGAGCATGATGGAGCAAGTTGACTAGGCCACACTGCATGGCATCATCGTTTCCAGCACTAGGAGAAATAGTGTGGTGAAAGATCCTCAACAGCAGATTGTAGACAGGCTTGAGTCCCTTGGACTCCCCAATGGTGGCATTACTCCCATAGAGAGGTGCAAGCTTGTTTTTACTTTCACCAAGAGCTGCATCATGCATGCGGTGCCCAACAGGAACAAACACACCACTGAAAGTATGGCTAATGACTCTGACAAAATCATAGAAGGTGGTTGTGCAGCAGAAGTTACCGGTCATCCATGTCATTGTCCTAGCAGGATCATGATCAAAAACAACTGTGGCATAAAATTGCTGAACAAGGATGATGTTGTAGTCCTCATGGAGCTCCATAAAATTGTGCATCCCAAGATTCTCTATTACCCAAAGAGCATCAGTGAAGTAGTCATTGGCACTCATATACAGAAAGTCCATATACCATTGAGGACAAACCAGGGACTTGGTGAGATTGCTATAGATATCCTTCATGAACACTTGTTGTTCCTTCCTCCAATAGCATGGGTCATCGCTGGTTCTTGGTAAGTCATAGAACCTTGTCTTGCATAGCTCGCGGTACTCTTTCTTGGACATGTGAGCAAGGGACTGCAAGTTGTCATACTTAGCCCTTTTGGCATGGTTCTCTTCCTCAATGCGCTCATTATTCCTTCTCATATATTCAACATCTCTGGCCTGCTGCCTTCGGTTAGTGCTGCCTTTGGTTAGACGGTGGAATCACATAATGTCCAACATCTTAATCAAACCATGTGTCAACCCTTTTTGACTTAGCTTTGGTGCCACCATGATGAGTACCAGAGCCACCTGTGGAGGGGGATAGCATGGAGATGAGCATAAATGTCCTGGATACAAAAAAACCCTAAAACCCTTGCAGGATGTGCTAGAAGTGATCCACACCAGAGTCTCTGGTGTGCCACACCGGAATCTCTGGCTTAGGCTGGAATCTCTAGTTCGAAGGACCGGAATCTCTAGTCTGGAGATGTCGGGTGGCACATGGAGGCTGTGGGAGGCCTCACTTCTAGCAGATCGGGCAAAGAATCGAGGCTAATGTGATAGTGGTGCATGCATACATGAGGTTCTAGTGGAAAAATTGGTAAATTGCTCAAAATAAATGAAGGGGATGAACCCTAGGTACATGGGGTGAGAGAGGGTATCAGATATGTCCATTGGAGAGATTTCACTAGTGGGGAATGGCCCAAAGGTGGAGAGGGTGGAGTTGGCCGGGGAATCCCAGCGACTTCTGGGCCTCCAGGAGGCAGTTTTGGAGGAGGAGGCAATGGGTGTGAGGGTGGAGGTCGGGTTGGAGGAAAGAGATCTGTTTGCCTCTTTCACCCCGACCTCCTTTAGTCACTGCCCGAAACTGTCTCAGACCGGAGACTCTGGTCTAGTGGACCGGAAACTCAGGACTAACCAGAAACTCAGGACTAATCGGAAACTCTGGTGTAAGCACATCGTAATCTTCTGTCCTCTTCGACCAGAACTACCAGATTTTAAATGTTTGGGGACATATATGATTGAAAGCAAGTTTTGTAGGGAGAGACAAGACTTGGGTTAAGATGCCAACCCGTGGAAGAAATAATCATTGAAAACAAAAAATATCCAATAAAGCTCAAATTCAAATCAAAATTAAGAACCAACTCTTCATCATGAAGAGGGCAGTATCCTAGGCCACCATGTAAGAGCGTGAGGCATGACACCGCAAAGAATTATCCTTGAGTTCATTGCCACTACTCATCAATTAATCTCACATGTCACACAATTGATATTAAGATAATTGATTTTCTTAATTTTGGCATTATGGGCGGAGGGATAGCCCAATGATTAGGACCACACTCCCCTATCTCCATGCTTGCACCTAAACCACACAATGATCAAGTTATAGGTGAATATGTAAGATGATCAAGAGAAACTCCTTGAATCTATGATATTTAGCTCATTCCTCAAATAGCAAAACCTTGCTTCATCAAGTGGTTTCATGAATATATTGGCAAGTTGGCCTTTGGTTGATACATAAGATAGCTCAATATCTCCTCGAGAAACATGATCTCTAATGAAATGATGACGAATATCAATATGCTTTGTCCTTGTATGATCCACCGGGTTATAGGAAATCTTGATAACACTTTCATTGTCACACAAAAGAGGCACATTGTCATAATGGACACCATATTTCTTTAAAGTTTGCCTCATCCATAACAATTGAGTGCATGCACTAGCGGCTGCCACATATTCGGCTTCGGTGGTGGAGAGTGATATACAATTTTGCTTCTTGGAGGACCAACACACCAAAGACCTACCAAGGAATTGGCACGCCTCGGAGGTTGATTTCCTATCATCCTTGTCACCAGCCCAATCCGAATCCGTGTACCTACAAAGAGAGAATGTTGAGCCCCTAGGATACCACACACCATAGTTTGGGGGTATGAACCAAATATCGAAAGATTCTTTTGACCGCCATCAAGTGGCTTTATTTAGGAGCTACTTGATATCTTACACATACTCCTACACTTAACACAATGTTGGGTCTAGATGCACAAAGGTAAAGCAAATAACCAATCATGGACTGGTATACCTTTTGATCCACATCTTTACCATTTGGATTTAGTTCAAGATGAGTCTTAGTTTCCATGGGAGTATGAGATCCATTTAGTTCTTTCATGTTGAACCTCTTGAGCATGTCTTGAGTATGCTTGGTTTGATTGAAGAAGGTTTCTCCTCTTACTTTCTTGATTTCAAAACCAAGAAATACTCTTAGCTCCCCCATCATAAACATCTTGAACCTGTCAGTCATAAGCTTCAATAATTCATCATTAAATGCTTTGTTAGATGACCCAAAGATATATCATCAACATATATTTGGCAAACAAAAAGCTCCCCATTGACTTTCTTAGTAAAAAGAGTAGGATCAGTTTTCCCAACTTCGAACCCACGGTCTAACAATAACTCCCCAAGGTGCTCATACCACGTGCGTGGAGCTTGTTTAAGCCCATAGAGCGCCTTATCAAGCTTGTAGACGTGGTTTGGAAAGTTGGGATCCTCGAACCCCGGGGGGTTTCTTAACATAAACCAACTCATGCAATGGACCATTTAGAAAACCACTTTACACATCCATCTGTTGTAATTTAAAATAATGATGTGCAGCATATGCAAGAAGGATACGGATGGACTCAAGGCGAGCCACGGGAGCATAAGTCTCCTATAATCAATGCCTTCAATTTGAGAGAACCCTTGCGCTACCAATCTTTCCTTGTTCCTCATAACAATTCAATGTTCATCTTGATTGTTCTTGAATATCCATTTAGTGCCAATAACATTGCAGCACTCATTGGGCTTTTCTACTAACTTCCGTACTTTGTTTCTCTCGAAGTTGTTGAGCTTCTTATGCATTGCTTCTAGCCAATCTGAATCTTCAAGAGCTTTCCACACTTTCTTGGGCTCCACCATGGATATGTGAGCTTGATGCTCACCAAAATGCTTCAATTGATCTCGAGTAGACATACCACTCCTTATATCACCAAGAACATCCTCAAGAGTGTGATATCTTCTTTCCAAACATTCTGTCCACTCTAGCTTTGCGACGAGTTTCGATCTCCTTGTTGTTTATTATGGGGATTACTTCATCATTTTGGTCGTCGTCTTGACCATCAATTTGACCTTGATCAACAATGGGTTCATTTTCATCAACATGAGGTATAGGTTGATCTTGATGTTGATCAGGCAAACTACTTGAAAGGCGTTGAGATGATCTTGTGGATGACTAACTAAATCTGCCTTATGCAATTGTCTATGCAGGGATGGACAATCCGGTCAATGGAGATACCGAATAATCTAGCCTAGAGCTTTCTACCTGAGCAACTTGGTGAGGGTTCTCAGTTTGTCTTTGGCTTTGGTCATCCTCGTCCTCAATGATAGGAGATTGTTGAAGTTATGAAGATGAGGGCTCCACTTAAGTAGAGCATAGTTCTTCTCGATCCACCACAAGGGGTTCCTCAATGGGGCGGATGAATCCCGCACCCATTCTTCTTATGGCATCTTGAGGTATTTCATCATCTACATCACAAACATCAACATGCCCCGCTTGGGGGGCATCATATTCTTTGAAAACCACACTACAATATTCTATGACAATTCTAGAGAGTTTATCATAGATTCAATAAGTGTGGGAATCGAGACCATAGCCAACAAAAATACCCTCTAAAGCTTTGGAATCAAAATTGGACAAATGAACACCTTTTATGAGATAGAAACACTTACAACCAAACACCCAGAAGTATGAAATGTTGGGCTTGTTACCGGTAAGTATTTCACATGGAGTCTTGATCAACTCTTTGCAGAGGTAGAGCCGGTTCGATGATTGCCTCAGCCCAAAAATTGTATGGAGACATAAACTCCGCCAACATGGACCTTGCCATATCCATTAATGTTCGATTCTTCCTCTCAGCTACACCATTTTGCTGATGGGTATATGCAGCGAAATATTGATGTTTTATCCCCTCATCACTAAGAAATCCATTCAATGTGTAGTTCTTGAACTCGGTGCCATTGTCACTTCTTATCACCAACATAGGGACAATGTATTAACGTTGAACCATATTGACAAAATCAATGAAGTATTGTTGGGTCCCACTCTTCAATTTGAAGAAATATACCCATGTATATCTTGAGTAGTCATCAACAATCACCAAACAATATTTCTTCCCACCAAGACTTGCATGAGATAGAGGACCAAAGAGATCCACATGACGGAGCTCCAAGATCCTCTTGAATTTTATAATGTTGTTTGGTTTATGGGGAGAGTCATGCATCTTTCCTTCAACACAAGCCCTGCACACATGATCTTTGGCAAAACAAACATTTTCTTTTAATCCAACAATATGGGAACCCTTGTGGAGACTTTGCAAAGTTCTCATATTGACATGGGCTAGTCGGTTATGCCATAACCAACCCACATCGGCCTTTCTGAATAAGCACATCGCACTTGTAGTGGGTTTCCCCGAAAAGTCCACCACATACAAGTCATTTTCAACTTACCCAATGAAAGCAACCTTTAGAGTCTTGCGCCATAAGAGGACCACAATATCATTATCAATAAATACGGCAAAGCCCATCTTTCCTAGAGCACGGACTGAAAGTAAATTATATCTAAGGGTCTCGACAAGCATGACGTCCACAAGAGTAGTATCATGTGCAACCACAACCATGCCAAGATCCATTACCTGAGATCTTGATTTATAGGCATATGTGACGGTTATTTGATCATGATTTGGTCTTATCTCCATCATTATCGCCTTGCTCCTGGTCATATGACTTGTGCATCCACTATCAAGCACTCACTTTGACCCGCCGGAAGCATAGTTCTATAAGAGATCAAACTAGTTTTTAGGTACCCATTTTCAACGGGTCCTCTCTTGTTAGTGACAAGGGTCTTGGGAACCCAAATAGACAAAGAAATATAACCATCAAGTGGGCCAACATATTGTGCATAAACATCACCATAATGATCACGCATTAAGACATAGTGAGGGTTAGCAATTCCCACAAAGTCATCTTGTGACATAGTTATGCCACATGTGGTATTACTACCCACAATGGTCTTGCCTTTTGCTTGTGCGGTCTTGGCCTTCTTCTTCTTATTGAATCTTCTTCTTCTTGGCCTTGGACACATAGACAATGCCACCTTTCCCATTGTTTTACCTTTGCTTACTCAAAAGATCATCAAGAGACTCATTTCCTTTTGGGAAAGTGGCCTTGCAAGATCCCCCTTTAACCTAGCATTTTCTTCAAAGAGGTTTGTACTACTAGACGGAATGAAAATACTAGGTGAATCAACATTAGTCAATTGAGTTTGAAGTTGTTCACGAGACTTTGTGAGTGTCAAGAGTTTGCTTTCTAAGGCCTTGTGATCCTTGTCAAGCTTCTCAAAGTCCTCGGCAAGTTTGTCATGAACAACACCAAACTCAATCTTATTCTTTTTAGCCTTTTTATACTTAGCAATGGCATGATCATGTTCCTTAATGAGTTTAGCGATAATTTGATCAGTTGCCTCATCGTGGCCTTCAATTTTTCTTCAAGAGCCTCTCTAGTCTCTTTATCTTCTTCTAGTTAGAGCGCCCATCTCAATTATGTGCTCTCTCCCAAGTTTGCATCTTTCATCGAGAAGCTCTTGTGTGTGAGAAAGTTGATTCAAGAGATTTACAAAATGCTTCTTGTGATCCCCTTGCAAGTTAGTCATATAAGCATCAAAGGCAACTAATTCCTCCTTCACCTCAAGAGTTATATCATCATTTAATTCATCACCAATACTAGGGGTGGAGAGAGGGGATGATGATACCTCCGATGATCTTGCCATAAGGCAAGTGACGTTGTTGTTGGAGAGATTCTCATTTGGTGAATCGAAGAGTGATAAAGTGGATGTAGAGGTGGCGGCGATGGCAGCCACACCATTCGTCATTTCTTCTTCTTCCTGATCCTCATCACCAGAGAAGAACTCTTCATATGCTATCAATGCAATGTCACCATACTTCTTGTTGGTGGCATTCTTTTTGTTGAAGGGCTTCTTGAAAGAGGCCTTTGGATTTTTCTTCAATATGAGGGCACCACCATTATCTTCTCTCTTCTCATATGAACATCCGACAACAAAATGATAGCGGTCACCACAGTTGAAACAAGTTCTCGATCTGGAACCATTCTATTTTCTACCACTTGGGTTGCTTCTTCGTTGCATCTCCATCTTGGCCTTGGCGGGATCTTTCCAAAAGTTTCTTGCATAGAAGGCCATGTATTCACCATGAGCAACCTTGACATCTTCGGGGTGGCTCATAGTAAGTGCGCCATCACTTCCTTCTTCTTCTTATTCTTCTTCTTCTTCTTCATACTCCACAACCTTGGCCTTCAAGGCAAGATAAACACCACTACTCATTCCAATGGCACGAGCCCTAGCATCATTAGGATTCTTGGCAGCAACCTTGAAGGCGGACATTTCTTGCATCACTTCATTGGATGTCATGAGGTGGTAATTGTGTCTCCCTTGGAGACTCTTTAGGTCGGTAGACTCGGAGTGCATGAGCGCACTCACATACTTCATTTTTACCCAAGCGTCATCAATATGAGAGTCACCAACATTTCTGAAGGTGGTGGTAGTGGATTTGAGTCTTCGATACATGTCTTCATGACTCTCACAATCCTTCATATAGAAGCCTTTGGCTTCATTGCTCAAGGAATCATATATGTTTCTTCTCATGCTCTCATTCCCAACAAACAAGTCAATGAGAGCTTCCCAAGCTTCCTTGGCAGTGTTGAAGTGTTAAATGTGAGGAAATCTTTTGGTCCCACCCCAAGTTGAATCATGTGCAAAGCAGTGGCATTGAGTTGACTATTGACCACTTCTCTTCTTTTCAAGTTGGTAGGATCCTCAATTTTGAGTCCTTCTTCAATATTATTCCACAAGTCAACGTAAGAGCTGCGCACATGAGATTTAATTATAACTTTCCATTGAGCAAAGGTATGTGAAACTAGCATGGGTGGATCACCTCTATTATTTATGTGGGGATGAGGGATTGGAGGGTCGGGAGAGTACCACCCAGGAACCGAATGGTGCTCTTCCTTCCCATCGCCCTTTTTGGTGGAGGAGTTAGTGGGATTATGCTCATCCCCACAACCTCAACCAATGGTTTAGCCGGAGCGTTCACCTTTGGAATCGGGGGAGGTTCCTCTTGGGATGGAGGTGGTGAGGCTCTGAGGCTCCCCTTACCTTAACAAATTTCTCTACTAGTAGACGCAATTGTTGGATTTCGTTTCCCAAGGTGGAGCTCAAGCTTGTTTCCAAGTTCTTGAGATCCACCATGGTCATCGAGGTGCTAGCCTCACCCTCTCCATCAACATATGGGTTACCCATACACTCTTAGATGGTTAATCCTGAATAAAGAGCTGAGGCTCTGATACCAATTGAAAGGATCGTATGGGCACCTAGAGGGGAGGGGGTGAATAGGTGCTACTTCAAATTTTACTCCTTTTTCAGATTAGGTTTGACATAAAGGTAAATTCTCTAGATATGAAACTAGGATGAATTTACCTATATGTCGCACAAGCACAACTAACTAAGCAAGAACAGGATAAAGTAAGATGCGGTAAAGGATATAAGTAACCAAAATGAAGCACGCGGAGACACAAGGATTATTTCCCGCAGTTCCTTCCTTTTGAGGGGGAAGTACGTCTGCATTTGGAGAGGGGGTGGTATCAAACCACCAACGCTATGAGAGGCCTCCCTTGTTCTCCGGTGAACCTCACCCCAAAGGGATCGATTCACGCTTCCACTATATCGGAAACCTTCAAGGTGGTAGCCGGCACCCTTACAACAAGTTCGAGGTACACATCCACAACTGAATTGGAGGCTCCTGAATCCAAGCAAGCTGTCACAACAATCAAACACAAGCTTGTAAGAACCAAGTCAAGGCCTAGGGTTTCCATTGAAACCGTAGATCAAGGGGCCCTCAAGTGAATGAGGGGGAAATGAAGATCTCTCTTGGTGAAGCTGTAGATCAAGGCCTCCTCCTTTGATCCTCCAAAGATCAGTGACTTTGTATGGTTGGATGGGGAGATCTAGTTGTACTCCTTTTATGATATTTGCCTGGACTTCAGAAAGGCCGAAACGGTAGGTGTCCACGATGCCTACTGTTAGGTGGCAACTAGTAAATGCTATACATCAAGAACTGGCCTTCGAACCCGTACGATTTCCGAGGCATGCCTCTCTGAGGCCCCTCCCACCAGCTCTCGCCGGTGTCACTCCGGCGCCGTCGCACACCATATCATGGGCTCCTCTTCACTTGATTCTTTGTTGGGGGGATACCCCCGGGTAGGGTCACGCCGGGGTATAAAGGCCGAGTTAGCCGAGGTACGACAAGGTCAAAGCGAATGCTGGCCGAGTCACCTCAAGGAAGGCCGAATCTCGGGTAACCCGGACCAGGGGATGTCCACCTAACTGGGTCTCAACCGACTTAAGCCGTAAGTCAGATAGATGAATCTAACTTGTATGCAGGAACAGGTGTGGCCAGATCAACTACGATCCGGGTCATATCAAGCTTCCAGGAGAAGGAAGGTATCTCGCTGGTCAAAGGTAACCCCGGTACGCACAGCATGAGTAAAGCGGATAGGGGCAGGACCACCGAGGCGTGGCCGACAAAGGTGACGACACCAATGTCGGCTGACGCAGGCGCCGCAGAGGCTCACGTAGCCTCTGCATGGATGACGTGGAGGAAAAGCGACCCGGTCGGCTTACTATTTTGGGAGGAGGCATATTCCCTGGAATATGCCTCACGTATGCCCTAATTGGAGAGCTAGCCACCCATATATAAGGGGGGCTAGGGCCTTTGTAGAAAGGGTTGATCTCGATTGGCTAGATTTTACTTGGTTCCTGAGGGCTAGCTAGCGGTGAGAGTAAGAGAGTTCCTTCTTTCTCCCCTCTCCAATACAGCTCGAGGAGCACTTGTAAACCTTGGAAGTGAATCAAATACAAACCTTATGTGTGTGGAATCACCTCACTATCCCTCCCTGGATTCCCCTAGTGCATTTAGTCCTCACCTTTAGCCTACCCATGGCATCTGCCGTGACACCACCACGACAGCTGGCGCCCACCGTGGGGCCAGTGGCGCTAGCAGGGGTCAAGATCCGGACGGGAAACCTCATCGGCACCGGCGAACGCATTGTCTCTAGGATCGTTCAGCGCTTTGGAGCGCTGGACTTTGTCAGCGACAACGCTGGCTGATTCGGCACGCGCCCACTTCTGTGCAACGACCTCTTCGTCAAGCTCGACGCACACAAGGTCTACGTTGCTGTCGATGTGTCATGCGTTCATTCGCGGCACGTCGTCGGGGTAGGGGAGCCACCCCTTAGCGTGGTTCACGGGGCGCGTATCACTCGCTCCCCGGACCGTGCTGAGGTGATGATGACTGCGCCTGGTGCAGGCGCAAGCAAGGATCCGACACCAGATCCGGAGGTAACGCCTAAGGCACCAAGGAAAGGTAGAGGTCCTCCACTAGAGAGGCCTGAGAATGTGCTGCGGGAAGCGATGGATAGCTTGACAAACCCAGTAGCAGCAATGGTAGATCTGGCTCAGGCACAGGCCGAGCTAGAGGAAACTAGGCAAAAAATTCTAGAGGGAGCGAAAAAGATAGCCGCGGCTCAGTAGTCATTGAACATGACTCTGCGTGAGTACGCAAAGGCAAATAAAGTAGATGCTGTAAAAGTGAAGGGGAGAAATCTCATGAGTGAAATAAACAAAGAGGGTGATACTAGGATTGAAGAGTCAGAGAACTGTCTATCTGTGGGGCTGCCGAAGTATAGTACCCCGGGGAAAAACCTCAGAGCAGCGGATGCAACTGCGTCCGAGTTAGAGGGTCTAACGGGTGAAGACCGTCAGAGACAGCAAGATAGGGTCAATGAGTTGGTTCGGATCGCGAACAGGAAAAATGAGAAATTGCTCAGGGCTAACCCGGGGAGAGCTGGGGCCTCCAAGATCGTTCATTCGGCGATGGGTAACCCGGAGAAATCCGCTGGAGCTGCATCCTCTCCTCATGGTGGTCCTAGGAGAGAAGAGGTAGTAACCTCGGCCAGGAGAAACAAACAGATCGTCCCGTATGACCCAACAAGGGCAGGGAAAGCAAAAGAAGTACAAAGAAATGATGATCGACAGAGTGTGAGCCGAGGTGAAGCTGGCCGAGGTAACCGTGACCAAGGCAATGCCGGTCAAGGAAACGCTATAAATGGCAATGCCGGACAGCGCAACTCGGCAGGACAACCGCAGCAGCGGAATATACCAAGGCAAGAGCAAAGTGCCGGCCGAGGTATGCAACAGAGAGGTGCTCCACGAGAGAAAGACCGGTATAACGATGGGGATTCGGAAATGGTGAACGCGGGATACCCAAGGCCGAACTATCATGTGATAGGGTCAAGATTGGGAAGTAGGGATTTGATGCCTGATGATGCCAGGTTAAAACTAGATCGGCTGTATAGGTCGGAGCAGATTGAATGTCAAGGTCCCCCGGGTCCTACGTGGTTTGGACCCTGGATCATGAAGGAGCCTCCGGTACCCAACTTCCAGTTACCTAGAGGCACAAAGACGTATGACGGCAGTACTAAGCCGGAAGATTGTTGATAAACTATGCTACGGCTGTGAAAATTGCTACAGGCAACTTGAGATGGGCTGTGAGATACGTACCCCAGATGTTGGAGGGGCCAGCAAGGGTATGGCTAAACAATTTGCCACCTGGAAGTATTAACTGCTGGATCAATTTTGAGGAAATGTTTATCAGCAATTTCTCAAGTACATATCAGAGGCCGAATAGGCCACAGACCCTAGCTATGTGTAAGCAGAGACCGAACGAGACGGACCGAGAATTTTTAACCCGGTGGTGTACCATGAGAAACTCGTGTGTGGGTGTGATAGAGTCACAGGCCATAACATGGTTTGCGCAAGGATGCAGATATGCGAGCATGTTGTGGCAAAGATTGCAAAGGGATATGCCAACTACATTGGCAGAGACGATCCGGATTGCAGATTCATATGCCTTGGGTGATCCGACTCAACCTAGGCTTGTGTCAAACGAGTCAAATGAGGAGTGTTACCAGAGAGATGGAGCCGGGTTATCCCGGAGGAATGACTACCGGGGTAAAAGAAGGGATGACAGACTGGATTACCGTATAATTCGCAACAAGTTGCTGTTGTGAATCAAGATCAGCCCGGAGCAGGGGGAAATCAACGTCAGAAAACTGGAGGGCAACAGTGGACACCGAGAAATGATGGCAAGAAAACTTGGACGCCAGAGCAAAAGAAACAGTGGCCGGAAAATAAGGACCGTCCGAGGTATACTTATGAGTCAATGTTGGATCAGCCGTGTAAATTTCACACGCCAAATCCGAGTAACCCAGCGGGTCATACAACGAGGCAATGTGAGTGGATGCATAAGATAGAACAAGGTGGTTCGGGGAATGCTCAGGCACCTCGGAATGATCAACCTCGACAGGAGTTACCCCGGCAGCAACTGCTCTCCGGAGCGAACACGTAACAGCTAATGTTGCCTCCCCCTCCGCCGAGGTATGACAACCATGAAAGAAGGGATGCAGTGCATCAAGTGGAAGACCAGCATCAGCCGGATCAGAGGTACCCCGGAAATGAGGGGAGGAATGAGTACAGGGAGCATCATCAGAGTTACTGTGTGTTTACCACTGAGGAAACAGATAGAAAGAGCTTGCAGCACCGACATATGGAGGTCAATGCGGTAATGCCAGCAGTGACGAGGTATATGCCTTGGTCGGACCAGGAGATTACCTGGAGCATCAAAGATCATCCCAAGCTTATGCCAAGTCCTGGTTCATATGCGCTAGTGCTGGATTCGACATTCATTGGGCCTAACATCAATGTGAGGTTCTCAAAGGTACTGATTGACAATGGCAATAGAATTAACATCATGTATGCGGATACAATGCGCAAGTTGGGTATCTCGGAGAACATGCTCCAAGCTACGAGGACAACTTTCCATGGCATTGTGCCAGGCATTTCTTGTGAGCCAATAGGCAAGGTCCGGGTTAACGTATTGTTCGGTATGAGAGATAATTGCCGAACTGAGAATTTGGAGTTTGAAGTGGTGAACTTAGAAAGTGCATATCACGTGTTACTCGGAAGACCAGCACTGAACAAGTTCATGGCAAGCTGTCACATCAGTTATCTGAAGATGAAGTTGCCCGGGCCAAATGGAGTGATTACCATTGCTGGAGATTTTCGACGTTCAATTGAGTGTGCGTTAGCCGGGTCTAACCTAGCCGATCCACTCGTGATTGCGCAAGAGAAAAGAAAAATCCAAGAGGTGGCGGTGTTGGCTCAGTCCGCGCAGCAATATATGCCGGCGTTGAGTAATCCGCATGGTAGCGTTTCATTCCAAGCCACAAAGGATACCAAGAAAGTGCCTGTTGATGATATGTTCCTAGAGCGCACCATAACAATTGGTGCCGGGTTAAATGATAAATAGGAAAGCGAGCTCGTCAATTTCCTCTGTGAGAATCGGGACATTTTTGCTTGGTCCACACAGGACTTGCAAGGTGTTCCGAGGGAGTTGGCCGATCACTCTTTGAACATGAGACCCAGAGCAAGGCCGGTGAAGCAACCTCTCCGCCGCTTCGCCGAGGATAGGAGAAAAGTCATTAGAGACGAGATAGCTCGGTTACTGGCAGCAGGATTTATCATGGAAGTGCTTTACCCGGATTGGCTATCTAATCCGGTGTTGGTGGAGAAGAAGAAGGATGATCCGAATGTGGCAGTGGTTTGGCGTATGTGTATTGATTACACGAACCTGAATAAGGCGTGTCCAAAAGATCCATTTCCACTACCAAGGATAGATCAGGTCATAGACTCAACTGCTGGATGTGAACTGTTGTCATTCATTGATGCATATTCTGGTTTCCACCAGATACCTCTAAACCTGGATGATCAAATAAAGACTGCATTTATCACCCCGTATGGGGCTTATTGCTATCGCACCATGCCGTTTGGTTTACGTAATGCAGGGGCAACGTACCAAAGATGTATGCAGAAATGTTTGCACGACCAAATTGGTCAAAATGTACAGGTGTATGTGGATGATGTGGTTATCAAGACCAAGGAAAGCAAAACGCTCCTTGACGATATCAGGCAGACGTTCGTGAACCTAAGAAGGTTCCGGATGAAGCTTAACCCGGAAAAATGTACCTTCGGTGTCCCGGCTGGAAAATTACTCGGATTTCTTGTCTCCAGCCGAGGTATCAAAGTTAATCCAACTAAAATCCGGGCCATTGAACGAATGGAACTGCCGAAGTGTCTTAACGATGTCCAGAAGTTCACTAGTTGCCTGGCATCATTAAGTCGGTTTGTATGTCGGTTGGGAGAAAGGGCATTGCCTCTCTATCAACTCATGAAAAAGTCGGACAAGTTCATTTGGACGCCGCAGGCCAATGAAGCCTTTATACAATTAAAGAAGATGTTAGCCACTAGACCAGTGTTAGCCTCTCCACTATCGAAGGAGCCAATGTTGCTCTATATAGCCGCAACCAACCGAGTTGTAAGTGCAGTCATTGTGGTAGAGCGTGACGAAGAGGGTAAGTCAGTGCAAAGGCCAGTGTATTATCTGAGCGAGGTATTGTCAGCATCAAAGCAAAATTATCCGCACTATCAGAAAGTGGCGTATGGTGTGTACATGTCGGCAAAGAAGCTAAAACATTATTTTGAGGAGCACCCTATCAAGGTAATATGTGAAGCTCCCATATCCGAGATAATGAGTAACAAGGATGCAAGTGGCAGGATTGCAAAATGGGCAATTGAACTAGATCCCTATGGGCCACAATATGACAGAAGAGAAGCAATCAAGTCTCAGGCTGTGGCTGACTTTTTTGTGGACTAGGATGAGGTACAATATGAACCGCCGCTACCAGATCCGAACTACTGGAGAATGCACTTTGACGGGTCAAAAACACAAACCGGGTTAGGCGCCGGAGTTGTGCTTACCTCGCCAAAGAATGACCAGTTGAAGTATGTGCTACAGATCCATTTCGCAGCATCAAACAATGTCTCTGAATATGAAGCACTTGTGCATGGGCTCAAAGTGGCAAAAGAAATTGGGATACGTCGGATCCAATGCTTTGGCGACTCGGATTTGGTAGTTCAGCAAGTGTCGTGGCTGTGGGACGCTCTTGATCCAAACATGGCATTATACAGATTCCATGTGCAGAAAATATCTGGTTACTTTGAGGGATGCGAATTTCGCCATGTACCCCGGGTGGAAAACGAGGCTGCCGATGTATTGTCGAAGCTCGGATCAACCCGACAAGCAATTCCATCGGGTGTAGCATTAGAACACCTCAGAAAACCATCCATCAGATCGTCCCCAGAAACTGACTCGATTTACGTCCCGGAGGATCCAGAGTCCGGAGCTGTGCCCATGGACATTGACATGGGAGGTGGTGCGTGAAACCCGGGGACTGCCTCAGCAAACCCGGGGACTGCTTCGCAGGACCCGAGGACTGCTCAGCGTGATCCGGTTGAAGTTATGCCGGTGGATCAAATGGAAATTGATGAGGATGTGTTCCCAGTACGAGCAATACCAGCTTGGGCACTACCCATATTTCAATTCCTGAAAGATGGAACTTTACCCACTAAGGAGGTGCGATCCAAGCAAACTCAGCGGAGAGCAAAGGCATAGACAATCATCAATTCCAAGCTATACAAAAGGAGTGTGACCAATGTCCTCCAGTGATGCGTTGACCCGGAAGAAGGGCTTGACATCCTCCGAGATATACATCAAGGGGAGTGCGGGCATCATGCCTCGTCCCGAGCCTTGGTAGCAAAAGCTTTTCGGCATGGATTCTACTGGCCAAGTGCCTTAGAACAAACAGAGGATTTGGTAAGAAAATGCAATGGTTGTCAGAGGTACACTACCAAGACGCATATGCCAATGTCAGAACTCAAGACCATACCAATCACATGGCCATTCGCCGTATGGTGTTTGGACATGGTTGGCCCGTTCAAACCAGCAAGGGGGAATATGACTCACATTTTGGTCATGGTGGATAAGTTTACAAAATGGATCGAAGTAAAGCCAATAAGAAAATGTGATGGATCTACGGCCGTGACATTTCTCAAAGACATCATCTTGAGATACGGTCATCCTCACAGTATCATAACTGATAATGGCACAAATTTTGCTGAAGGAGCATTTGTGCGATTCTGCCGGGATAAGAAGATCCGGCTGGACGTTGCCTCGGTAGCTTATCCTACATCGAACGGGCAAGTGGAAAGATCCAACGGATTAGTATTGTCTGGGATAAAGCCCCGGCTCATTGAGCCGCTGCAAAGATCAGCGGGGTGCTGGATAGAAGAACTACCAGCGGTATTGTGGAGTTTAAGAATAACTTCGAATCGATCAACAGGCTATACGCCATTTTTTCTGGTATGTGGGGCAGAAGCTGTATTACCAGCCGACATAGAGCATGATTCGCCTAGGGTCACCCAATACACAGAAGCCGAAGTGCAAGAAGCCCGGCAAAATGATGTTGATCTACTGGAAGAAGCGAGAGAATTGGCATTGTCTAGATCCGCCATATATCAGCAAAATCTCCGACGCTATCATAGCCGGAAAGTAAACCCCCGAGTCTTTCGGGAAGGTGATCTAGTACTCCGGTTGGTACAACATACTGCTGGCATGCATAAGTTATCCCCCCCATGGGAAGGGCCATTCATTGTGAGCAAAGCATTGCACAATGATTCTTATTATCTTATCAATGCCAAGCCACAGGAAAAGAACAAGGCGGACAGGTCCGGCGAGGAATCTAAGCGTCCATGGAATGTAGCTCTACTTCGTCCTTTGTACACTTAGCAGAGAAGTGTATGTATTCGAGTCTCTCATATGTCGGTATGTATGCCGGCAATGAGCCTATCAATGAAATGTTGGCACCTCAAGCAGTAACTCGGGGACTGCCTTAGTAATATTTGTTGTCTTCTATTATTTATACATCAGCTGAAGTAAGTTGTTCTACTTAACTCGGATTAGTAGTGTGTGAGCACCAAAAACCCAACTCTTCGACTTGCTGCTGTCCAACAAGAATTGGCTTCATGGCAAGCAAGAGAACAAGTTTGGAATTGCCTAGCACATGAAAAACGACTAAGGAAAAGAACTTAATCGAGCCGACATTTGTTTTTCGGACTAACCTTGTGTTTACTTTCGAATTATTATGCTGAATTATTTTGAGCTAAGCCTAAAGTTTCCAAGTATTGTTAAGAAAATTTTTGAAGCTCAGATTCGTAAGTCGTAAAACCGAATCAAGGTAGACACGAGCCGAGCCAAAAGATTGGATGAACAAGAAAATGAAACTCGGGGACTACGCCCAAATTAATCCGGCATAAAAACTTAGTAGCAAAATATCACCTGTGTACTAGATACAATTCCACCCGGCATACCGGGGATCTGATATACTTTAAAGTGTTTTCACTCAAGGAGCAGCAGGAGGAGGAAGTTCGGCGTCATCTTCACTGTCTTCGATGTCCGAGGCATCGTCCTCTTCATCCTCATCCGAGCCATCTTCAACGTTCTCAGTGTTTTCATCACCGGCGGCTTCCAGGAAGCTCGGTCCCTCATTCCATTCATGAATGGGAGCATATTCGATGAGGCTATGGGCGCAAGCCTTGCGCCGAGCTACCCACTCCGGGTCACTGGTCCATTTGGATCTGGTGCGCATGCGCGCTAGGAGGTTGAGGTCGATCTTCTCGTACCACGTAAGTACATAGTGGAGAACGGTCTCAGCTCCGGCGCGTCCAGTGGATTCCCTCCAAAGGTCGAGCTGGGTCTCGCATTCCATCAACTTTTCAACAAGAACTGTGGTTCCCTCCGGAGTGTCTTCTGCAGGCCAAAACGTGTTGAAGATTCGGATTGCAACGTCAAGGATATCCTTGCCATAGTTCTTGATGATTTCCAAGCGAGATAACAGGCTGACCAACAGGTCCTCCATGTCATAGGGAATCTCTTCAGCGTCAGGAGCAACGGGAGTACCCCTCTCTCGGCGGAATTAGCAACAGCGGCGCTCGCAATGGCAGTGCCCTCTGGAAATTTGCCTGAAAACGAGACAAGGGAAGCAGGTAAAGAAAAGACATGTGAAGTAACCCAGAGAAATATGCCGGATAAGGGAAAGGAACTTACGTGAAATATGGTTGTGGATCCGGGTCAACTCCCTGGTACAGTAATCACGCCTTTTGTGAAGCTGCACAAGTTCAGTGTTCGCCGACTCAAGTTTGATGTCGGCCTCTTGGAGAAGTTCTCGGTCCTTGGAAATTTGGAGGTTGAGGCGCTCGCACTCCTCGGTGAAGTCTTGGCCAGCCTTTTGAAGCTCGGATTGGTGCTGCGCTTTCAATTTCTTCATCTCTGCTTTAAGCTTGGCGATCTCATCATCCTTGGTTCGGAGGAGGGCAAGCTCATCATCTTTCTTTTTAAGTTCGACTTGATGCTGCCCTGCTTGTTCGAGAAAATGCAGCATCATATCAGGCACGGGCACACTATCTTCCAGCGATACTGAAATAGTTTGTTAACCCGGCAAAGCCGAGGTATGAATGTTTGCCGAGCCAAGGAGAAAAGGAGATAGAAAGCAGAGCAAGGTCGCACAAAAGTAACTTACCCTTGATCTGGTCAAGCTTCTTCCTCATTATGGTATTCTCAGCTTCCACCCCAGCTGCGAAAACCGAATGACGGGTTAGTTCGGCAGAAAAAGGAAGAGAACACAGAAAAATATCAAGAAGAGAACTTACCCCTTTTCTTGTGTTCAGCGAGCAGTGCATTATGCTTTACGCGCAGCATCTTGTGAGTATCAAGGAGACGTTGAAACTCGGGCTCCGGCGGTTGGTGGTCACCTGAAAAGAGTACAAAAATATAGCTTAAGCCTTGTGCATATTCGAAGTGTACAAAATCCGGGCCAAGTGGAACTTAACCCGGCTCTAGGTGTGTGCATATTCGAAGTGTACAAAATCCAGGCCAAGTGGAACTTAACCCGGCTCTAGGTGTGTGCATATTCAAAGTGTACAAAATCCGGGCCAAGTGGAACTTAACCCGGCTCTAGGTGTGTGCATATTCGAAGTGTACAAAATCCGGGCCAAGTGGAACTTAACCTGGCTCTAGGTGTGTGCATATTCGAAGTGTACAAAATCCGGGCCAAATGGAACTTAACCCGGCTCTAGGTGTGTGCATATTCGAAGTGTACAAAATCCGGGTCAAGTGGAACTTAACCTGGCTCTAGGTGTGTGTATATTCAAAGTGTACAAGATCCCGGCCAAGTGGAACTTAACCCGGCTCTAGGTATGTGCATATTCGAAGTGTACAAGATCCGGGCCAAGTGGAACTCAACCCGGCTTTAGGTGTGTGCATATTCGAAGTGTACAAAATCCGGGCCAAGTGGAACTTAACCCGGCTCTAGGTGTGTGCATATTCGAAGTGTACAAAATTCGGGCCAAGTGGAACTTAACCCGGCTCTAGGTGTGTGCATATTCGAAGTTATCAAGGAGCTATGTTAGTTTTTCTAAGGAGCATCCGGCCGAGTAACAAGTTACTCCCCCGGAGGCTCGGGGACTAATGGTTATATCACTAATATCTACAGCATGCTAAGGGAAAGGTGAAGTAACGTACCTCTATCATCCCACCCGCAAGGTTAATTGCCTTAGCGGCTGTGTTCATTTGAGCAGAAAACTCGGCGGGACCGAACTTCTCCGGGAGATCATCGTTGTGGATGAACTCCGCCTTGTTCCAGTTGTTCACGAACTCGATCAAGGTCGAAGGGTATCGTTCGCTGCTGAGCATGTGGGGTGCCACCAAGCCCTTGGCATGTGCTTCCCTCCTCTCAGCCTGGGCAAGGGCCGGGCTGGTGTGCAAAACGAGTTGCGCGTCAGCTGGGTTGGCAGGGATGTCCTTCGGTGGTGGAGTTTTCTTCGAGAGCATGGACGCGAGTGTGCGCTGTCCAGCCTCGATGGATGTTGCCCTAGTGGCGTCAGGGGCCTTCTTGCCCTTAGGATGCTGCCGAGAAGTGGAAGTTGTTGCAGCAGATTTACCCTTGGAAGCTACCTTGGTGCTTTCTCGCCGAGACTGAGAAGACTCAGACGAGGCGAAGGGGCTTGGTGCTGCTGATGTTGCTTTGGCTGCTGGTGCTTGAGTTGGTGTTGGTGCTGGTTTCTTCTTCGATGGGGGTGCTGAGGTAACCTTGGTGGTAGCTGGTTGCGGTGGAGCCGAAGTAGTGGTGGCCGCTGCCTCGGCAGAGCCAGTCTCCCCCGCTCCAAGGTTGCCCTCCTCTTGACGAGCTGGGCTGGAACCCGAAACAGCTGTTGAACCCTCTGGGATTGGGCTCAGCGGGCGTGAATCGTTGCCACGAGGGGGAGAAGGGCTGTGTCGGAGCGGGGAGGCAATGCCGAATCTACTCTGTGGGACCTCCACCGTGGCCCTGCCGAATCAAACAGCGTCGGATGAGAAACTATAACAATGGAAGAGAAAGTAAATGGCAGAGGGAAAAGAGGCTTACTCATCCGAGGTCAGGGGATCCTTGGGCTTCCGAGCTCTTCGTGCTGGGGCCTTGGTTGCGAGCTTGGAGGCAGTTTTGTCCCTAGACTTCTTTTGCCTTTTGGTTGGCTGAGAAGGTACGGAGGAAGAAGTTGATGCGGCTCCCCTTTTCTTCTTCGGCGCAACCGGAATAGGATCACCCACAGCAAGGGGAGGGTCCTCATGGATCTGCCCACCGGGGTTAGCTGATGCCGGAAAAGCATAAGAAAAGGGGACAACGTCAAATGCTTCCATCACCTCAACATCCGAGTCATCTTCATTGTCGGGCCAATCTCTAATGGAAGAGAGTTTACCGGTGGGTCACTTGGTCGCGTCGGCCATTGGGAGGAACAACTCCTGATCCGGTTCCTCCTTGTCAGAGGTATCCTGGTCAGGTGCCCATTTGAGGGAGGGCTTGATGCCATCCTCGATAGTTTGCTGAAGGAATTGCTAAGGGAAAGAAAAGACAACAGAGTTAAGTATACAACAGCGACTGGCATATAATTTAATTCGGAGAAAGTTTGCGGCATGAAGCTTACCACGGGAGGAAGCCTATCTCAGCAATAATGTTCCATTCCCCACGTCCACTCAGAGGAGAAGTCCTTGTGGGTGGTGAAGATGGCCTTGACCCAGCGGTAGATCTCTGTGTTGCTCAGCTCAAAAGACGAGGTCCGGTTGGGGTCGCGGCCCTAGCTCATGTGACAGACTTTGTGTGTGCGCTTCTGGAGGGGGGAGATTCGGTTGCGCATGAACGTGATCATGGTGTCCTTATTGCGCAATCCGAGGTCCTTCAACTCCTGGAACCTCTTGTTAACCTGGTTCGCCGGGACGGTGGGCTTCTTGGGGACCACGTCCCATAGCTCCGGATTGGGAGGACCCGGAGCGTAAGGGCGCAGCTGGATCAAATCCTCAGTGGAATCATTCCGGACATAGAAGAAAGTCCGGGCCCATCCCTTGCAAGAGTCCAGCCCAGTGACTCGGGGGAAGACGGACAACCTCTAGGGAGAAATTGATGCAGCACCGAATTGCGTAAGCTGTTTGTCCTTCGGATCTAGATCTACATTTGGAATCACATTCCAGCGAAGGCCGAAGAACCGGATCCAGAGCTCCTTCGTGGGCCACAGTCCGGCGTAGCCTTCGATGGTGGAGGCAAAGGCGGAGAGAGATGTGATGGCATTGGCTGGAAGGTGGTGCGGCTGGAGTTCGTATGTGTTTAACCAGTCGTGGAAAAAGTCGCTCACTGGCAGACCAAATCCGCGCTGAAAATGAGATAAGAACACCACATACTCACCCGGATTGGGTGAGGGGGCTAACTCGGAGGAAGTGAGGCGTGCGGTGACGCCCTCCGGGATGCGCCTGGTGCGATAAAGCCAATCCAGGTCATCCTGGCAGACCCAGGAGCCTGCCCACGCGCCGCGGTCGGCGCCCGCAGCATCTTCCTCCATCTCCTACTCGGCGACGACGAGCTCCTCCTCAGTCATCTCGAGTTCGCTGCCCTCACTAGCGCTAGCGGCGGTGGGGGGCAACGGCCTAGACTGGCAGCGACCCGTGGCGGAAGAGATGCGCAGAGGGGGCGGCGACGCTGGTGAGCGTGGAGGCAGTGCGGCGGCGGCGCTGCTACTCAGACGCGGTGGCGGCGGCGCTGTCGAGGGAGAAGAAGAAGAAGAACTAGAGGCAGAGGGGCGCGGAAGTGGGGAAAAGACCCAAGGGGCGCGCCCCTCCCCTATTTAACCACTCCCTCGAGGGGCAAGTGGGATCGTGTTATGCGGGTATGCCACATGGTGTGGCCGTGTATAGCTCGGATCAACCAATCAGCGATAAGCCACACGGAGGACCACATGGTGTAGCGGATCCCATGACGCGACGCATTGATGCAGTTAACGAGGAGGCAGGCGTGATGTGACGTGCGCACAGTAACTCCTGACAATAACCGCGGCGGTTACTGTTGCTGGCCCTTAAAATGAGGCAACCTAATGATTAGCCTCCATGTGGGGAAGCGTACGAGAGAAGGAAGAATGACCCGGATGAGATTGTGGTAACCCGGCCAGCAAGTGAAAACTTGGAATGTGCCAAGGGAAAGTAAACCCATGAGATCCGAGATAAGAGGTAACTCGGAGAAGGAACACAAAGCTCGGTGAAATTGAACCTGCTGTGGCCTTAGCGGCTAAGGCAACTAAGACCGCACCAACTTCAGGGACTAATGTTGGGGGGATACCCCCGGGGTATAAAGGCCGAGTTAGCCGAGGTACGGCAAGGTCAAAGCGAATGCTGGCCGAGTCACCTCAAGGCATGCCGAATCTCGGGGTAACCCGGACCAGGGGATGTCCACCTAACTGGGTCTCAACCGACTTAAGCCGTAAGTCGGATAGATGAATCTAACTTGTATGCAGGAACAAGTGTGGCCGGATCAACTACGATCCGGGTCATATCAAGCTTCTAGGAGAAGGAAGGTATCTCGCTGGTCAAAGGTAACCCCGGTACGCACAGCATGAGCAAAGCGGACAGGGGCAGGACCACCGAGGCGTGGCCGACAAAGGTGATGACGCCAATGTCGGCTGACGCAGGCGTTGCAGAGGCTCACGTAGCCTCTGCATGGATGACACGGGGGAAAAGCGACCTGGTCGGCTTACTATTTTGGGAGGAGGCATATTACCTGGAATATGCCTCCACGTATGCCCTAATTGGAGACCTAGCCACCCCTATATAAGGGGGGCTAGGGCCTTTGTAGAAAGGGTTGATCTCGATTGGCTAGATTTTACTTGGTTCCTGAGGGCTAGCTAGCGGTGAGAGTAAGAGAGTTCCTTCTTCCTCCTCTCTCCAGTACAGCTCGAGGAGCACTTGTAAACCTTGGAAGTGAATCAAATACAAACCTTCTGTGTGTGGAATCACCTCACTATCCCTCCCTGGATTCCCCTAGTGCATTTAGTCCTCACCTTTAGCCTACCCATGGCATCTGCCATGACACCACCACGACATTCTTCTGGTGGTGATTGGAAAATCACCTATTATAGAAGTTCCACCGATGGTAATGTAGGGGTTCGTAGCATGGAAAACAAAAATTTTCTATCGCATACAAACAAACAAGCCAAGATCTATCTACTAGATTGCAGCAACGAGTCGATGGAATAACTCACCCTCGAAGATTCCAAAGTGTTTAACGAGAGCAGATTCTCGTGGGTGATGTAGTCGTACTCTTTCCGATCTCAAGATCGCGTAGACGATCCTTCCAGCGCCGCGTTCCCGCAGCGCTCCCGCAGTCGGTCACACGTTCGGTACTCGACGAAGACCTTCCTCTCCCTTGTTTCAGCAGGCAGCGGAGGTTGTAGTACTCTCCTCGCGATTCCGGCAGCACAACGGCGTGGTACCGGAGGTAGAGGGGAAATCCCGCAGGGCTTCGCCTTAAGCCGGTGCGAGTATGGTGGAGCTTATGAGAGAGGCTATTAGTGGTCTAGTAATTAGACACACCAATTAGAAGGCTCTAAACCAATTAGAAGGCTCTAAACCGAATAGCTCTAAATCGGGGTCTAGATCTAGGGTTTAGTTTAGAGGATAGGAAACTTGTGTGTCTAGGAGGGGAGCCCTGCCCCTCCTTATATAGGTGGGAGGGCTGGCCGGCCAAGGGGAGGAGAGTCCCTCCCCAAGTCGGCTTGGTGGGGCGCCGGCCAAGGGAGGAACCCTCCTCCAATTCGGCCTCCACCAATCCTCCTCTCTTCCCACTTCCCAAAATTGCCGTTTGACTTTCAAACTAGCCGTTTGACTTTTCAATTTAGGATTTAAATAAACCCTTTATTTTGGACAGCAAGAATACTTAGTACATGATGCAATCATTCCAACTTACAATGACACATTCATGTACCCTTCCCCCTCCGGAGTGCCGGACATTCCGGGACCTTCTAGAATGTTCCCGATGAAAACACCGGAACCATTCCCCAACTCCGAAACGGAACTTTCCTTATATGAATCTTATTCTCCGGACCATTCCGGATCTCCTCGTGATATCCCGGATCCCATCCGAGACTCCGAACAACATTCGGTCTCTTTCTCATAATACCATAACTACTCAAACAACGTCGAATCCTTAAGTGTGTCTCCCTACGGTTCGTGAATTATGCAGACATGATCGAGACACTTCTCCGAACAATAACCAATAGAGGAATCTGGAAATTCATATGGCTCCCACATATTTCTACGATTACTTTGCGATCGAATGAACCACTTACATACGATACCAATTTCCCTTTGTCTCACGATATGTTACTTATCCGAGGTTATGATCGTCGGTATCTCTGCATACCTAGTTCATCCTCGTTACTGATAAGTACTCTTTTCTCGTTCCCGTGATATGTGATCCCTTGTGACCAAGTCACATGCTTGCAAGCTAATTGGATGACATTTCACCGAGAGGGCCCAGAGAATATCTATCCGTCATGTGGATGGACAAATCCCACTCTTGATCCATGTGTTTCAACCAATACTTTCCGAACACTCAATGCCACCTTTATAGCCACCCTGTTACGGTGTGGTGTTTGATGACATCAAAGCATCCATCCAGTAAAGGTGATATGCATGATCTCATGGTCGAAGGAATTAGGTTACTATGTATCAGAAAGCATATAGCAATTGAACTATTGAAATGACTTGATCTTTATGCTACGCTTGTCTATAGGAGTATGTCCACCATATCATTCTCCTAACGATATGATCTTGTTGTTGATAACATCTCAATGTTCATGACAAAGAAACCACATCATCAATCAACCAACAAGCTAGTGAAGTATAGAGGCTATACTAGGGACTTCAAATTAAGTTTACAATTCACACAAGTATTAATGTTTCCTTGTTAATACTATTATAGCATGAATATAAACATTTATCATAAACACAAAGATATAATAATAACTATATTTATTATTGCCTCTAGGGCATATCTCCAACAGTCTCCCACTTGCACTAGAGTCATCTAATCTAGATTACATGGTAATACACCGAACACCCATGGCAGTTTGGTGTTGGTCATGTTTTGCCCTCGGGAGAGGTTTAGTCAACGGATCCGCCACATTCAGATCTGTGTGTACTTTGCAAATCTTTATATCCCCATCCTGGATATGTTCTCGAATAGCGTGAAAACACAGCTTGATATGCTTCAGCTTCTTGTGTGACCTTGGTTCTTGCGCATTGGCTATGGCTCCCATGTTATCACAGTAGATAGACATTGGGTCCAGCGCACTAGGAACCACACCCAGCTCTGTAATGAACTCTTTCATCCATATCGCTTCTTGTGAAGCCTCCGAAGCAGCCATGTATTCCGATTCAGTTGAAGATCTCGCCACAACGCTTTGCTTTGCACTCCTCCAGCTAACTGCTGCACCATTCAAAATAAATACGTACCCAGATTGTGATTTAGAATCATCCGGATCGGTGTTCCAACTAGCATCGGTGTAACCATTAACAACGAGCTGTTCATCACCTCCATAAGAAAGAACCATATCCTTAGTTCTTCTCAAGTACTTAAGGATGTTTTTGACCGCTGTCCAATGATCCACTCCTGGATCACTTTGATATCTGCTAGTTAGACTAACAGCATATGCGATGTCGGGTCTAGTACATAGCATGGCATACATTAGAGATCCTATGGCTGAGGCATAGGGAGTCTTACTCATCCTTTCTCTATCTTCTGCCGATGTCGGACTTTGAGTTTTACTCAAGGTCGTATTGGGCAACATGGGCAAGAACCCTTTCTTGCTATCTTCCATTCCAAACCTCTTTAGAACTTTGTCCAAATATGTACTTTGTGACAATGATATTTGGCGTTTCGATCTATCTCTATAAATCTTTATGCCTAATATGTAAGCTGCTTCGCCAAGATCCTTCATTGAAAAACTATTATTCAAATACTCTTTGACACTATTAAGAAGGTCTACATCATTCCCAATCAACAATATGTCATCCACATACAGTATTAAGAATGCTACAGAGCTCCCACTCACTTTCTTGTAAATACAAGCTTCTCCATAAGTTTGTATAAAACCAAAACTTTTGATTACCTTATCAAAACGTTGATTCCAACTTCGGGATGCTTGCTTCAATCCATAGATGGACCGTTGAAGCTTGCATACCTTGTTAGCATCTTTAGGATCGACAAAACCTTTGGGTTGTATCATATACAACTCTTCATCAATGTCTCCATTGAGGAATGCTGTTTTGACATCCATCTGCCATATCTCATAATCATAATATGCAGCGATTGCTAACATAATCCTCACAGATTTTAGCTTCGCTACCGGTGAGAAAGTCTCATCGTAGTCAACTCCTTGAATTTGTCGAAACCCTTTTGCGACAAGTCGAGCTTTATAGACAGTAACATTACCATCAGCATCTGTTTTCTTCTTGAAAATCCATTTGTTCTCGACAGCCTTCCGGCCATCCGGTAAGTCCACCAAAGTCCATACTTGGTTTTCGTACATGGATCCAATCTCGGATTTCATGGCTTCTTGCCATTTATTGGAATCTGGGCTCATCATCGCTTCCTCATATGTCTCAGGGTCATCGGTGTTGTCCACCAACATGACATTCATAACGGAATCATACCAATCTGGAATGGTACGAGTTCTCGTTGACCTTCGAGGCTCCGTAGTAACTTCAACCGAAGTTTCATGATCACCATCATTAGCTTCCTCTCTTATTGGTGCAGGCACCACAGGAACTTCTTCCGGTGCTGCGCTACTCGCAATTTCGAGAGAAGGTTCGACAACCTCGTCGAGTTCTACTTTCCTTCCAGTCACTTCTTTCGAGAGAAATTCCTTCTCTAGAAAGGATCCATTCTTGGCAACGAAGATTTTGCCTTCGGATCTATGATAGAAGGTATACCCAATAGTTTCCTTCGGGTATCCTATGAAGACGCATTTTTCCGCTTTGGGTTCAAGCTTGTCCGGCTGTAACTTCTTTACATAGGCTTCGCATCCCCAAACTTTAAGGAACGACAATTTAGGTTTCTTCCCAAACCATAATTCATACGGTGTCGTTTCAACGGATTTAGATGGTGCCCTATTTAAAGTGAATGCGGCTGTTTCTAATGCATAACCCCAAAATGATAGCGGTAAATCTGTAAGTGACATCATAGAACGAACCATATCTAAGAGAGTTCGATTACGACGTTCAGACACACCATTACGCTGTGGTGTTCCCGGCGGTGTCAATTGTGAAAGTATTCCGCATTTCTTCAAATGCTCGCCAAACTCGTAACTTAGATATTCACCTCCACGATCAGAACGTAGAAATTTAATCTTCTTGTTACGTTGATTCTCTACCTCACTTTGAAACTCCTTAAACTTCTCGAAAGTTTCGGACTTATGTTTCATGAAATAGATATACCCATATCTACTCAAATCATCCGTGAAGGTAAGAACATAACGATAACCACTGCGCGATGCTACACTCATTGGACCACACACATCGGTATGTATGATTTCCAATAAGTCCGTAGCTCGCTCCATCATACCAGAAAATGGAGTCTTAGTCATTTTACCCATCAGACATGCCTCGCATCTTTCAAGTGATTCAAAATCAAGTGATTCAAGAAGTCCATCGGAATGGAGTTTCTTCATACGTTTCACTCCAATGTGACCAAGACGACAGTGCCACATATAGGTCGAATTATCGCTTGATTTCAATCGTTTAGCTTCAATGTTATTAATATGTGTATTTCTACTATCGAGATTCAACAAGAATAGACCATCTATCAAAGGTGCATGTGCGTAAAACATATTACTCATATAAATCGAACAACCATTATTCTCTGATTTAAACAAGTAACCGTCTCGTAATAAACAAGATCCTGATATAATGTTCATGCTCAACGCAGGCACTAAATAACAATTATTTAAGTATAAAACTAATCCCGATGGTAGATGAAGAGGTAGCGTGCCGACCGCGATCACATCAACCTTTGATCCGTTTCCCACGCGCATCGTCACCTCGTTCTTCGCTAGTTTCCGTTTATTCTGCAGCACCTGTTTCGAGTTACAAATATGAGCAACCGAACCAGTATCAAATACCCAGGCACTACTACGAATACTAGTGAGATACACATCAATAACATGTATATCAGATATACCTTTCTTCTTGATGTTGCCGTTCTTCAAATCCGCCAAGTACTTTGGGCAATTCCGCTTCCAGTGACCTTCTCCCTTGCAGTAAAAGCACTCAGTTTCAGGCTTAGGTCCAGCCTTGGTCTTCTTCGTCGGCGTGGCAACTTTCTTACCACCCTTCTTGAAGTGTCCCTTTTGCTTAGACTTGCCTTTCTTGAATTTGGTGGTCTTATTGACCATCAACACTTGGTGCTCTTTCTTGATCTCCACTTCTGCAGACTTTAACATAGCAAATAGTTCTGGCAACTCTTTGTTCATGTTCTGCATGTTGTAGTTCATCACAAAGTTCTTGTAACTTGGTGGTAGTGATTGGAGGATGCGGTAAACTCCCAAAGTATTAGGAATCACTATACCCAAACTTTGAAGTTTATTTGCGTGCCCAGACATCTTAAGCACATGCTCACTGACGGAGCTACCCTCTTCCATCTTGCAGTTAAAGAACTTTTCAGAAGCTTCATAACTTTCAATTGCCGCATGAGTCTCAAAAATTAATTTGAGATCCTCGACAATATCATATGGATCTGACTCTTCAAACCTTTTCTGAAGCTCCGATTCTAAACCATACAAGATAGCACACTGAACTATGGAGTACTGATTCTTCCGAGCGAGGTAAACATTCTTTACTTCATCGGTAGCATCAGCTGCAGGTGGGTCACCTAGCGGTGCATCCAGCACATAGGTCAAATTACCAGCTGTGAGGACAATCCTCAAATTGCGGAACCAATCCGCGAAGTTGCTTCCATTGTTTTTCAACTTTTCTTTCTCTAGGAACGCATTAAAATTGATGGTAGGGGCTGCCATTGATCTACAACATATTTGCAATAGTTTAGACTAAGTTTATGACAAATTGAGTTCAAATTAATTAATGAAATTAAACTAGGTGAACTCCCACTCAAAACAACATCCCTCACATTGTTTTAGTGATCACACGAACCAAATCCACTACATCAACACCGATCATCACGAGAGCTGATATAGTTTTAATGGCGAACAATCATCATGTTCATCATATCTACTATATGATTCATGCTTTGCCTTTCGGCGATCCGTGTTCCTGAGGCCATGTCTGTACATGCTAGGCTCGTCAAGATCAAACCTTAGCTACCGCATAAGCAAATCTGGCTTGCTTACGTTGTATTCACCCGCGGAATCAAAGACACCCGATCATCACGTGGTGCTTCGAAGCAGCAAGCTTTGGCAACGGTGCATACTAAGGGTGAACACTTTAGAACTTGAAATTTATGTGCATGAGGGATCATCTTATAATGCTACCGTCGTCTACTAAGCAATACAAGATGCATAAAGGATTAACATCACATGCAATTCATAATATGTGATATGATATGGCCTTTCTTCTTTGTGCTTCCGATCTCCATCTTCAAGCACGAACATGATCTCCATCATCACCGGCATAGCATCAAGGTCAATGACGCTTCTTCATGGTTGTCGTCCGCCAGCTTCAACTATTACAACTATTTTGAATAGACACGCAGGTCTTAACAGAAATTAAAGACAACCATATGGCTCCTGCCGGTTGCCAACTTACAATAAGGAACATTGCATACATCAAATATAATCACAATCATGGCCATATCACATCACTGCACACCCCTGCAAAACAAAGTTAGACGCTTCTACTTTCTTTGCATATTTTACGTGGTTTGGGGCTTTCCATAAGTGTCGTTCTAACTTACGAACAAGAACCACAACATTGATACTAGCATTGTTGATCACCCGTTGTAAATTGGATCTTTACTATGCTAGGAGAAACAGGCACCCGCAAAGCCACTTATGCAAAACGAGTTGCATGTCAAGCGTGGAGCAAGTCTCATGAACGATGTCATGTAAGGTTAGCCCGGGCCGCTTCATCCCAACATACCGCAAGATGCAAAGTACACAAAAAGCAATCTACAATAAAAGCATCAACGCCCACAATGACCATTGTGTTCTACTCGTGCAACAGATCTACATATAGACACGGCTCTGATACCACTGTAGGGGTTCGTAGCATGGAAAACAAAAATTTTCTATCGCATACAAACAAACAAGCCAAGATCTATCTACTAGATTGCAGCAACGAGTCGATGGAATAACTCACCCTCAAAGATTCCAAAGTGTTTAACGAGAGCAGATTCTCGTGGGTGATGTAGTCGTACTCTTTCCGATCTCAAGATCGCGTAGACGATCCTTCCAGCGCCGCGTTCCCGCAGCGCTCCCGCAGTCGGTCACACGTTCGGTACTCGACGAAGACCTTCCTCTCCCTTGTTCCAGCAGGCAGCGGAGGTTGTAGTACTCTCCTCGCGATTCCGGCAGCACAACGGCGTGGTACCGGAGGTAGAGGGGAAATCCCGCAGGGCTTCGCCTTAAGCCGGTGCGAGTATGGTGGAGCTTATGAGAGAGGCTATTAGTGGTCTAGTAATTAGACACACCAATTAGAAGGCTCTAAACCAATTAGAAGGCTCTAAACCGAATAGCTCTAAACCGGGGTCTAGATCTAGGGTTTAGTTTAGAGGATAGGAAACTTGTGTGTCTAGGAGGGGAGCCCTGCCCCTCCTTATATAGGTGGGAGGGCTGGCCGGCCAAGGGGAGGAGAGTCCCTCCCCAAGTCGGCTTGGTGGGGCGCCGGCCAAGGGAGGAACCCTCCTCCAATTCGGCCTCCACCAATCCTCCTCTCTTCCCACTTCCCAAAATTGCCGTTTGACTTTCAAACTAGCCGTTTGACTTTTCAATTTAGGATTTAAATAAACCCTTTATTTTGGACAGCAAGAATACTTAGTACATGATGCAATCATTCCAACTTACAATGACACATTCATGTACCCTTCCCCCTCCGGAGTGCCGGACATTCCGGGACCTTCTAGAATGTTCCCGATGAAAACACCGGAACCATTCCCCAACTCCGAAACGGAACTTTCCTTATATGAATCTTATTCTCCGGACCATTCCGGATCTCCTCGTGATATCCCGGATCCCATCCGAGACTCCGAACAACATTCGGTCTCTTTCTCATAATACCATAACTACTCAAACAACGTCGAATCCTTAAGTGTGTCTCCCTACGGTTTGTGAATTATGCAGACATGATCGAGACACTTCTCCGAACAATAACCAATAGAGGAATCTGGAAATTCATATGGCTCCCACATATTTCTACGATTACTTTGCGATCGAATGAACCACTTACATACGATACCAATTTCCCTTTGTCTCACGATATGTTACTTATCCGAGGTTATGATCGTCGGTATCTCTGCATACCTAGTTCATCCTCGTTACTGATAAGTACTCTTTTCTCGTTCCCGTGATATGTGATCCCTTGTGACCAAGTCACATGCTTGCAAGCTAATTGGATGACATTTCACCGAGAGGGCCCAGAGAATATCTATCCGTCATGTGGATGGACAAATCCCACTCTTGATCCATGTGTTTCAACCAATACTTTCCGAACACTCAATGCCACCTTTATAGCCACCCTGTTACGGTGTGGTGTTTGATGACATCAAAGCATCCATCCAGTAAAGGTGATATGCATGATCTCATGGTCGAAGGAATTAGGTTACTATGTATCAGAAAGCATATAGCAATTGAACTATTGAAATGACTTGATCTTTATGCTACGCTTGTCTATAGGAGTATGTCCACCATATCATTCTCCTAACGATATGATCTTGTTGTTGATAACATCTCAATGTTCATGACAAAGAAACCACATCATCAATCAACCAACAAGCTAGTGAAGTATAGAGGCTATACTAGGGACTTCAAATTAAGTTTACAATTCACACAAGTATTAATGTTTCCTTGTTAATACTATTATAGCATGAATATAAACATTTATCATAAACACAAAGATATAATAATAACTATATTTATTATTGCCTCTAGGGCATATCTCCAACAGGTAAGTTCCTAGTTGGATCTCTGATTCTCTCGGCTAATCACTGGCTGATCATTCTCAATTCCAACGGCTTTCCGCTGGAGGGTAGATGCATGGAAAATGGGGAGGTACTCTCGATTGGATCAGTGGTGAGGTTCCCCTCTCATCTTGCAAGAATCAATGATTTTTCGACACCATCTTCTGGTTTTCTTGAGATTTCTCATGTTAAGGATGACAAGGTTGAAGATTTGAAACTTATGTGGCACGTTACAAGTTCTTCCTTGCCTTTTGATGATTTGGACAAAGCTCCTGGTTTTTTGGTCCTTTATTCTCTTGCTAAGCGAGCTGTGTTGCTTAATCAAGATAAGGTGGTGATTGATGCTAGGTTCCTTCTTCAAAATGAAAAGATCTTCTCTGGAGTGACTTTGGATCTTGTGATCAAAAGAGTGGTGGTGGGTGCTCAAATTTCCGACATGACACAAGCATCATTAGACAAGATCAACAAATGCATTTCATTGGATTTCTCTAAAGGGAAGAATTTTGAGACAAATATGTTCAAAAAATTTGGTCATCACATCAATTTCTCTAGAGGATTACGCAGAAGACCTTTCTTCCTGGTTGGCTCATTTGGCCGTGCCAATTTTAATATTGATGTTCATACTATTGGCATTGCACTCCAAGCATATATTGGTGGCCTAGCATCAAAATTTCAAGTCAAGATCCTCCAAGATAGAACATTTAGATTCTCTGTCGCATCACGTGCTGTGGGCTTTGAAATATATAATTCTGGTACATTCTCGGATGAATTTTTTGTCTTGAAGATCAACCTTTGGGGTGATGGAGGTCCAAATTGGAGATTTGAAGAGAAAGAATACTACAAAGAATTGGACAAGGATTGGATTATTGTTTCATACAATAAGAAAAAAAGGCTTCGGTTTTTGATCGTATTGGATCACCATTTCCTCGTCAACGGTCCCATGCAATAACGGTCAAATCAAAGGTGATATTAAACGAGTTGTACCGGGCACGTCATTTGCGGAAATCGTGGTTAATGGGAAAGTTAATGAGGGTGCGAAATCTCCTGCAGACAACAAATCATCCTCAATTAATCTGCCTGGTCTTTTACCATTTTTGAAATTTCCCAACCTTCCCTTCTTGTCCTTGGCCCGACAAATCTTACCTTAATTGGTTCAAGGCCCATGTCTTGCTGCAAGTGTCGCGGCCCAGGGTGTTCGACTGTCTTAAAGATTTTGCCCTCGCCCAAAAAAAGAAAATTCCCGAACCCCCTGCCTCCTCAACTCCCATGCCTGCAGAAACCCCAACTGCCTTGCTCCGCTCGTTGCCGGCGACAACCATTGCCGCAATGGCTAACATTCTGCTTGACCCTCAGCCTTTCCTACCCCATGGCTTCGAGATTTTGCAGGTGGCTGGCCGGAATCATGTCAAGAGGGTGGTGGTTCCTCGTCGACCGAGGGATCATGAACAGTATGCTATTGCGAACATTCATCCCCTTCCCCTGGTCCAGTTCCATTTGATAATATCAGAGATGTGTTGCAATATTTCTTTTTCAATGAGGCTCGTGTTGATTTTCGTGATATTCAAGACTGTCCATTTGGCTCTGCATATGTTAAATTTACCAATGTCAGTGACCGGGACCGTTTAATTGCTACGGGTCCAATCCCTTTCCAGGATGTTGCTATCTCTTTTGCTAGGCACAATGAGGGCATTAACTGGCGTAGAAATCAGTTTAACAATGAATGCTAGGTCATGCTTCTGGGTCCTCCACTTGATCATTGGCATACTGATGATCTGAATGTTGTTTTCTCTAACATTGGAAAGGTGTTGCTATGGGAAAGGGACCCTGAGCACAAAGGCAGGATCATTGCTAAACTCAGAGTCACTGACCTTTTGGATGTGCCTAAAAGTGTTAGATTCACCATTGGGGACCTTGTGGAAACTGAATCATGGACTTTCTATGTGGAACTTTTAAACAGCAACCTCCTGGGGGGGCCACCAGATGAGGACCCACTACCTGATGATGATGCTGACCCTCATCCCTTGCCTGTGGTGGGACCCATTTCTGCCCCCCTCCTCCACCACCACCTCCACAGCCTGAAGGGGACATTGGTGGATGGGACCAATGGGTTGATCCAGCTCCTCAACAGAATAATGCTGGTTGGGGTAATTGGAATGCAGTTTAGGGACCTATGTTTGCTGAGGGTGTAGACATGCCTATTGATAACCTAGATTTTCCACCTCAGGAGGCTGACAGTGCTGTTACTGGTTCCATTCCTGTGGCTAATGTTTCTTCTGACAATGACAATGACAATGCTTCTGTCCATGGAGCTGATGATATTGAAGTAGAACAACAGACTGTTGAAGATAACCAGGATGTGGGCATGGGTGAGGGACTGCTTAATATACTACAGAATTACCTGGATGATGAGGAGGAGAGCCATCATGCTAATGAGGGGAATCAGCAGGATGACTGGATGATTAAAGACACAAACGTTCTCTCTCCAAATGAGGCACATCTGCAAGTTGGGATGGTCCTCACTCCTTTTGCCAACTCCTCTGAGGTGCTATCTGCTAAGCAGTCCTTCTCCAAGCAAGGACTGGAACTCTAGGACAGATTCTTTGTTGCACACATCAACAACTCCTCACCTGGCAAAGGCAGACTGCAATGTGATATTCCTGTAAGTTGGTTTAACTTTATCATCCTCATGCTCATCACTCCTAAAAAATTCAGTTGGGCAAGACATTTCCTTCTCCTCTTTGGGATATTATTAAAGAGCCAATTGTAGAAGAAAATACCTTTACTTTCATTATCCCTGATGAATGTGTTGGAGAGATGCCTCCTCACTTCCTGAATGATTCTCCATCGAACCTGATGGTGCCAAATGCTCCAGCAAAAAAAGGAGGGGCAAAGAACCTTTGGTGGACACTGAGGTGAGAAGGAGCCCCAGAATTGTGGAACTTAATGGAGGATTTAAAAGTCATGTGAATTGCTCTGATTTTAATTGTCTCTCTTGCAATGCTGCTTCTCCTTGTCTCAGCAATAAAGTTGTTAAAAACCTTGCTGATTCATTTTGCAAGGTTAAGGAGGGTGAACTTGAGAAAAGGCTGCTGAAGAAGAGCAAGGTCAATGATCCGACCATCAAACCACCTGGAAAACCTGGACCAAAGAAGATTGGTTCTGACACAAACCTTTCAAGCAAGAAGAAGGGAGGAGCTGCTGAATCTTGTGGACAGCAGTCTAAGAAGAAAGCACCTAAATAAATGTTTTTAATGTCTGCACAATATTATCCTTTTGTGTCTGGATCAATTACCCTTGGAATCTGTTATGAGTTGTTTAGAATCATTATGATGCTATGCATGTTTATGACTTCAGTACCTTATGATGTTTACAAGTTTGTTTGTGTGACTACAAATCTTGTGTCACCCCAATGTTATCTCAACCTGATTATCAATGAGTAACAACAGAAATTGGAAGATTCTGAACTGGAATCTCAGAGGAATTAACTCTGAGAAGAAGTGGTTGGCATTAAAAAGTAAAATCATTGAATCTGAATGTGATATCATTTGTCTCCAAGAAACCAAGAGAGAAATCTTTGATATAAATTATTTAAAGAAATTATGTCCAAATAAATTTGACAGCTTTGACTTTCTTCCTTCAATTGGTGCTTCTGGAGGGATCATCATTATATGGAACAGTTCATTGTTTAATGGAACCAGAGCATTCCAAAATGAATTCTCCACTTCTATCACTTTCACCTCCCAACTATCTAATGACTCCTGGACTCCTACAAATATCTATGGCCCATGTCAAGCTGATAGGAAAATTGACTTTTTGGACTGGTTTTCCAACATCATGATGCCTGATAATGTGGATTGGCTTGTCCTAGGAGATTTTAATCTTATCAGAAGACTTACTGATAGAAATAAAAGTGGGGGTGATGTTAATGACACTATGCTTTTTAATGAAGCTATTAGCAACCTAGGACTTATTGAATTACCACTGAAAGGAAGGAAATTCACTTGGAGTAACATGCAGAAAGATCCCCTTCTGGAAAGACTAGATTGGTTTTTTTACTTCTAGCTCATGGACAACCAAATATCCTTATACATTGGTTACCCCCCTATCCAAGCCTACTTCTGATCACCTACCTTGTGTCATCTCAATTGGAACAAACATTCCCAAGGCACAAATATTTAGATTTGAAAATTACTGGCTTCATCATTCTGATTTTAGACAGATTGTGCAAAATGCCTGGAATATACCAGTGAATCACCAGGACTTGGCAAAAAGGATTTGTGCCAAGTTGAAAAATGTGAGGAGAGGCATCAAGATTTGGGCCAAGCAGTTACCATGCTTAAAAGACCAAATAAATAAGGTGAATGACACAATTGACCTTCTGGATCTACTTGAAGAGTCTATAACCTTAACCATCAATGAATGGCACCTCAGAGATATTCTAAAATCCCATATAATCTCTCTGCTCCAGAATCAAAACACCTATTGGAAACAAAGAGGAAAAATTAAATGGGTAAAACTTGGTGATGAAAACACAAAGTTTTTCCACTCCAAAGCCACCATCAGCTATGGGCACAATTATATATCAATGATCAAGAATGATAGTGGGCATGAATTCTTTAATCACTATGACAAGGCTGACATTCTATAGAATGACTCCAAAGCTAGAATGGGTACATCAAACAAAACTGAGATGCTTTTCAACCTTGAATATTTCTATGGAAATGGTATGACTAATGAGATGAGGAATTCACTTGAAAGGCCTTTTCTTGACAAAGAAATTGAGGAGGTTATATCTGATTTGCCAAATGACAAGTCCCCTGGGCCTGATGGTTTTAAGAATGAATTTATCAAAAGCTGCTGGTCAATCATTGGAAATGATATCAAACTGCTGATCCATGACTTCTACAATGAAAAGGTCTCTCTTGAAAGCATCAACTCATCCTACATTACTCTCATTCCTAAAATTATATGCCCTTCTACCTCTGCTGATTTCAGACCAATATCCTTATTGAACTGTGTGTTCAAAATCATCACCAAACTTCTTGCAAACAGACTACAATCTGTTATTCTGGAATTGGTGCATAAAAATCAATATGGTTTTCTCAATAATAGATCTTTTCAGGATTGCCTTGGATGGGCATTTGAATACCTTTTCCAATGCCACAAATCAAAGGAGGAAATCCTAATTCTAAAACTTGACTTTGAGAAGGCATTTGATACAGTTGATCACTCTGCCATCATAAATATACTCAAAGCTAGAGGATTTGGCAGGAAATGGATCAAATGGATAGGAATGATTTTTGAATCTGGATCCTCTGAAATCCTTCTAAATGGGGTGCCTAGGAAAAAATTCTACCGCAGGAGAGGTGTGAGACAAGGAGACCCCCTTTCACCACTCCTTTTTGTTCTTGCTGCAGACCTCCTTCAATCTGTCCCGAATAAGGCTATGCACATGAATCTTCTGACCCCCCCAATTGATGGACCTCCCAATAGTGATTTCGCTGTAATTCAATATGCTGATGATACATTGGTGGTACTTAAGGCAGATGCTTCCCAATTATTGTGCTTTAAAGCCCTTCTTCAAACTTTTGCAAACTCCACAGGACTCAATGTCAACTACTTGAAGTCTAGCATGATGCCAATAAATTTATGTAATGATAGGTTGATGCATTTTGCTCAGACAATCAATTGTCAAACTAGCATCCTCCCTTTCACCTATCTTGGATTGCCACTAAGCATAACAAAGCCATCCATGGAACACTTTCTGCCTATTGTTCAGAGAGTTGAAAGAAGACTTTGTGGTATAGCTGATTTGTTGAACTATGGAGGAAAACTGAAACTAGTAAAATCTGTACTTTCCTCACTCCCTCTATTCTTCATGAGTTGTCTAGAGGTACCAATTGCCATCAAGGATCAAATTATAAAATATATGAGACAGTGTCTTTGGAGAAAAAATACTGAAGATGTTCAAGCCAAGGGACAAGCACTGGTATCTTGGGATAAAATTTGTCATCCTAAAAATCAAGGGGGTCTAGGAGTCCTGAATATCCAGATTCAAAATACTGCCCTCCTTTTAAAGAACCTGGACAAATTCTACAACCACCATGACATCCCGTGGGTTCATCTCATCTGGGAAACCTACTACAAAAATGGAAAATTACCTAGAAGAAGCATGGAAGGATCATTCTGGTGGAAATCTCATATCAAGTTAATTGATAATTTTAAAGGCATGGCTAAGTGCAATCTGAATTCTAGAAAATCTGCCTATTTTTGTTCTGACCTTTGGCAAGATGAGTGCTTTAAGAATAAATTCCCACATCTCCTGTCCTATGCTAAGTCCTCAAATACCAGTGTTCATGACTTCTTACATGCTGATTTCTTGGAGGATAATTTTCACCTACCTCTTTCTCAACAAGCCTACTCTGAGTTTTTAATCATGGAAGAAAGATGCCAGGAAATCATGCCAACCACTCATGAGTACATCCATGATAACTGGAGTTACATTTGGGGGTCAGATAAATTTGAAGTAAAAAAGGCCTACTCATCCATGATTGGATACTCCCCATCATCACCTCATTTCTCTTGGCTTTGGACATCCTCTTGCCAGAATAAACACAAATTCTTCTTCTGGATTTTGCTTCTGGACAGACTGAATACAAGGAATCTTCTAGAAAGAAAACAATTCATCCTGCCTGACTACAATTGTGTAACTTCCAACTATTACTTGGAAGAATCAGTTAACCATTTATTCTGGGAATGTTCTTTTGCAAACAAATACTGGGACCATATTTACAGAAATAGAACTGCAAACTTAACTAGGTTGGAAGCTATTTCAGACATTAAAGAAAAGTTACACCTGCCATTTGCAATGGAAATCATTGTCATGGCTACCTGGGGTATCTGGATCTGCAGAAATGAGAAGATTTTTAATGACAAAAGACCCACACTAGAAAGATGGAAAGCAATCTTCTATCAAGAGATGATATGGATTCAGTTCAGAATCAAAGGAAAATACAAGGAGAAATTCAAAACCTGGCTGAATCAACACTTAGATCAGAGATAGAGTAGATTTCCCACCTTAGAGGTATCTTTCTTGTTTTGATCTGCCTTAGATCAGTAGACTATATGTATTTATCTTTGTAACATACTCATACCCATATAATAAAAAAATTGCAGTGGGGATTTTCCCTACTGTTTCACCTCAAAAAAATTGGTGGCTCTAATGGTGGTGTTCTTATTTTCTAGGACGAGCAGCTGGAGGTAGGGGATGGACTCCCCTATTTATAGCTCCACAAATTTCTGACCGTTTTCTACCTGTTGGTGACTTTCCACACCGGAGACTCCGGTCTACACACCGGAGATTCTAGTCTGCACCGAAGATTTCGGTCAGTATTCGGTCCATCTCCGTACCACCTATCAGATTGTCCTGGGCCTTGTCTTGACGCTCACTCCGGAGATTTGGCAGAAACTCAGAAACGTGTCGTAGTTCACAGCCATCGAAGTCACCTTCGAGTGTGTCGTAGAGGTCGTGGTAGGCGATCATGTTATTGTTCAGCGCGTTGCACTCGTGCATCGTTTGGTTGACCACCAGTTTGGAGTCGCCATAGATGATGAGCCTCTTGGCGCCACAGGCTTTCGCCATCCGCATCCCGTGTAGCAGGGCCTCGTATTCAGCATCATTGTTGGAGGCAGTGAACTGCATTCGCAAAATGCATTTCAGCTTGTCTCCCTGGGGCGATGTTAGTATGACACCTGCGCCAGCTCCGTCCTTTCGTTTGGATCCATCAAAGTGCATTATCCAGAGGTAAGACATATCTGGCTTTTCGGGGAGCTGGCTCTCCATCCAGTGCACGAGGAAATCAGGGAGGACTTGCGACTTGATCACGTCGCGCTTTTCATATGTAATGTCTCGTGGAGACAGCTCGATTCCCCAAAGCGCGACCCGTCCAGTGGCGTCGGGGTTGTTGAGGATATGCCTGAGCGAAGCATCATTAACCACCACGATTGGGTGGTCCTGGAAGTAGTGGCGCAGTCGCCTGGCTGTCATGAAGATGCCGTATGCCAGCTTCTGGTAGTGCGGGTACCGCTGCTTTGTTGGCGTGAGCACCTCGCTGAGGTAGTAGACTGGGCGATGCACCCCATGGACCTTGTTTTTCTCGGCTCATTCCACCACGAGCACCGTGCTGACCACCTGGTTGGTGGCGGAGATGTAGAGCAATAGTGGTTCTTTTTCGCGTGGAGTCACCAGTACTGGCGAGGTGGATAGTAGATGCTTGAGGTCTTCGAATGCTTCTTGTGCCTCGTCGGTCCACTCGAACTTGTTAGTTTTGTGAAGGAGTTGGTAGAAGGGCAGTGCCTTTTCACCCATCTGACTGATGAATCGACTAAGCGCCGCGATTCACCCAGCCAGCTGCTGGACGCCTCTTACATTCTTCGGCTTCTCCATAGCCAGTATGGCTTTTATTTTCTTCGGGTTTGCCTCAATTGTTGGGTTCGCAGCATAGAAAACAAAAAAATTCCTACGATGGGAACTATACGCCAAGATCTATCTACTAGATACAAGCAACGGGTGGATATACATCCATAGAGAACTTACCCTCAAAGACAACAAAGCTTTGTTAACAAGTTGGAACTCGTGGATGATGTAGTCATACACTTGCCGATCTCAAGATTGTGATGAAGTCCTTCAGGTCCAGCAGCTCTAGCACCATCAGGTCCAGCACCATCAAGTCCAGCACCGCAAAGTAGCGGTGCATCCATGATCACACACACGTTCGGTCCACCGAACAACCTCTGCCTCCTCGCTCCAGCGACGCAGCACAAGCAACAACTCCTTTCCAGATAAAGCCACCGGGAACATGTATCTCGCTAATCCGAGACAATGGGGAATAACTAGAGGGAGAAGAGAACCTTCACAAGGAGGTGGTGCAAGAGGAGAGGAGGAGGAGGAGGTGCTCCTTATATAGGGGAGGGGGCAGCCCAAGGGGGCATGGCACCGGCCATGGTGGGTGCTCCCACCTCTCCCTCATTGTTGGGGGGATACCCCCGGGTAGGGTCATGCCGGGGTATAAAGGCCGAGTTAGCCGAGGTACGGCAAGGTCAAAGGAGGTGCTGGCCGAATCACCTCAAGGCAGGCCGAATCACGGGGTAACCCGGACCAGGGGATGTCCACCTAACTGGGTCTCAGCCGACTTATATCAGAAGTCGGTAAGATGTATCTAACTTGTATGTAGGTACAGGTATGGCCGGATCAACTAGGTACGATCCGGGTTATATCAATCTTGTAAGAGAAGGAAGGTATCTCGCTGGTCAAAGGGTGACCACTGTACGCAGAGCGTGAGCGAAGCGGACAGAGGCCAGGACCACCGAGGCGTGGCCGACAAAGGTGACGATGCCTGTGTCGGATGACGCGGGCGCCGCAGAGGCTCACGTAGCCTCTGCATGGATGACGTTGGGTTAAAGTGACCCGGTCGGCTTACTATTTTGGGAAGAGGCATATTCCTTGGAATATGCCTCCACGTATGCCCTAATTGGAGACCTAGCCACCCCTATATAAGGAGGGCTAGGGCCTCAGTAGAAGGGGGTTGGTCTTTAACTGGTTGATCTCTAGAGGGTTGTATTTTACTAGTGTGTTCCGGAGGGCTAGCTAGTGGTGAGAGTAAGAGAGTTCCTTCTTCCTCCTCTCCCCAATACATCTCAAGGAGCACTTGTAAACTGTGGAAGTGAATCAAATACAAAGCAACAGTGTGTGGAATCACCACACTATCCCTCCCTGGATTCCTCTAGTGCATCTTGTCTCCACCTTTAGCCTATCCATGGCATCTGCCATGACACCACCACGACAGTTGGCGCCCACCGTGGGGCTAGCGGCGCTAGCAGGAGTGAAGATCCGGATGGGAAACTTCATCGGCACCGGCGAACGCATCGTCTCCGGGCTTGTTCAACGCTTTGGAGCGCTGGACTTCGTCAGCGACAACGCTGGCTGCTTCGGCAAGCGTCCTCTTCCGCGCAAAGGCCTCTTCGTCAAGCTCAGCGCGCACAAGATCTACGTTGCTGTCGATGTGTCGTGCGTTCACCCGCGGCATGTCGTCGAAGGAGGCGAGCCACCCCTTAGCACGGTTCGTGGGGCGCGTATCACTCGCTCCCCAGACTGCGCTGAGGTGACGATGACTATGCCAGGTGCAGGCGCAAGCAAAGATCCGGCACCAGATCTGGAGGTAACGCCCAAGGCACCAAGGAAAAGTAGAGGTCCTCCGTTAGAGAGGCTAGAGAATGTGTTGCAGCAGGCGATGGATAGCTTGTCAAACCCAGTAGCAGCAGTAGTAGATCCGGCTCAGGCACAAGCCGAGCTAGAGGAGACTAGGCAAAAAATACTAGAGGGTGCGAAAAAGATAGCCGTGGCTCAGCAGTCGTTGAACATGACACTGCGTGAGTACACAAAGGCAAATAAGGTAGATGCTGTAAAAGTAAAAGGGAGAAACCTCATGAGTGAAATGAACAAAGAGGGTGATACTAGGATTGAGGAATCAGAGAACTGCTTGTCCGTGGGGCTGCAGAAGTATAGTACCCCGGCAAAGAACCTCAGAGCAGCAGATGCAGCTGCGTCCAAGTTAGAGGGTCTGACGGGTGAAGCCCGTCAAAGACAGCAAGATAGGGTCAATGAGTTGGTTCGGATCGCGAACAGGCAAAATGAGGAATTACTCAGGGCTAACCCGGAGAGAGCTGGGGCCTCCAAGATCGTTCATTCGGCGGTGGGTAACCCGGAGAAATCTGCTGGAGCTGCATCGTCTCCTCATGGTGGTCCTAGGAGAGAAGAGGTAGTAACCTCGGCCAGGAGGAACAAACAGATAGTCCCGTATGACCCGGCAAGGGCAGGAAAAGGAAAAGAAGTGCAGAGAAATGAGGATCGACAGAGTGTGAGCCGAGGTGAAGCTGGCCGAGGTAACCGCGACCAAGGCAATGCCAGTCAAGGGAATGCTGTAAATGGCAATGCCGGACAACGTAATTCGGTAGGTGCAGGGCAACCGCAGCAGCGGAATATACCACGGCAAGAGCGCAGTGCCGGCCAAGGTATGCAACAGAGAGCAGCTCCACAGGAGCAAGATAGATACAATGATGGTGATTCAGAAATGGTAAACGCTAGGTATCCCAGGCCGGACTATCACGTGATAGGGTCAAGATTGGGAAGCAGGAATTTGATGCCTGATGACGCCAGGTTAAAACTGGATCTGCTGTATAGGTCGGAGCAAATCAAATGTCAAGGCCCTCCGGGTCCTGCGTGTTTTGGGCCCCGAATCATGAAGGAGCCTCCGGTACCTAACTTCCAGTTACCTAGAGGCACAAAAACGTATGACGGCAACACAAAGCCGGAGGATTGGTTGATTAACTATGCTACAGCTGTAAAAATTGCTATAGGCAACTTGAGATGGGTTGTGAGATATGTACCCCAGATGTTGGAGGGGCCAACGAGGGTATGGCTAAACAATTTGCCACCCAGAAGTATTAACTATTGGATCGATTTTGAGGAAATGTTTGTCAGCAATTTCTCAAGTACGTATCATAGGCCAAATAGGCCACAGACCCTAGCAATGTGCAAGCAGAAACCGAATGAGACAGACCGGGAATTCCTAACCCGGTGGTGTATCGTGCGAAACTCCTGTGAGGGTGTAATCGAGTCACAGGCCATAGCATGGTTTGTGCAAGGGTGCAGATATGCAAGCATGTTGTGGCAAAGATTGCAAAGGGATATGCCAACTACATTGGCAGAGACAATCTGGATCGCTGATTCGTATGCCTTGGGTGATCCAACTCAACCTAGGTTAATGCCAAGTGAGTCAAACGAGGAATACTACCAAAGAGATGGAGCCGGGTCATCCCGGAGGAATGATTACCGAGGTAAAAGAAGAGATGACAGACCGGATTACCCGTATAGTTCGCAATAAGTTGCTGCTGTGAATCAAGATCAATCTGGTGCAGGAACCAACCGACGTCAAAAAACTGGAGGACAACAATGGACTCCAAGAAATAATGGCAAGAAAACTTGGACGCCAGAGCAGAAGAAACAGTGGCAAGAAAAGAAGGACCGTCCGAGCTATACTTATGAGGCAATGCTGGATCAGCCGTGTAAATTTCACACGCCAAATCCGAGTAACCCAGTGGGTCACACAACTAGGCAGTGTGAATGGATGCGAAAAATAGAACAAGGTGGTTCGGGGAATGCTCAGGCACCTCGGAATGATCAACCTCGGCAGGAGTTACCCTGGCAGAAATTGCTCTCCGGACAAACACGCAACAGTTAATGTTGCCTCCCCCTCCGTCGAGGTATGACAACCATGAAAGAAGGGATGCAATGCATCAAGTGGAAGACCAGCGTCAACCGGATCAGAGGTACCCCTGAAACAAGGGGATGAATGAGTACAAAGAGCATCATCAGAGCTACTATGTGTTTACCACAGAAGAGACGGACAGAAAGAGTTTGCAGCGCCAACACATGGAAGTTAATGCGGT
Source organism: Avena sativa (assembly GCA_916181665.1). Taxonomy (NCBI): domain Eukaryota; kingdom Viridiplantae; phylum Streptophyta; class Magnoliopsida; order Poales; family Poaceae; genus Avena; species Avena sativa. Next base: position 415,702,925 of record OV702296.1, read on the forward strand.
AATGCCAACAGTGACGAGGTATATGCCTTGGTCGGACCAGGAAATCACCTGGAGCATCAAAGATCATCCCAAGCTTATACCAAGTCCTGGTTCGTATGCGCTAGTGTTGGACCCAACATTCATTGGGCCAAGCATCAATGTGAGGTTCTCAAAGGTGCTGATTGACAATGGCAGCATCATAAATATCATGTACTTGGACACGATGCGCAAGTTGGGTATCTCGGAGAACTTGCTCCAAGCTACAAGGACAACTTTGCATGGCATTGTGCCAGGCATTTCTTGCGAGCCCATAGGCAAGGCCCGGGTTGATGTATTGTTCGGCACAAGAGATAACTGCCGGACTGAGAATTTGGAGTTCGAGGTTGTCAATTTGGAGAGCGCATATCACGCGTTACTCGGTAGGCCAGCTCTGAACAAGTTCATGGCAGGTACCCATATCAGTTACTTGAAGATGAAGCTGCCCGGGCCAGATGGTGTGATTACCATAACTGGTGATTTCCGACGTTCCATTGAGTGCGCGTCAGCCGGGTCTAATCTGGCCGAGTCACTCATGATTGCACAAGAAAAGAGAAAAATCCAAGAGGTGGCGGCGTTGGCTCAATCCACGTAGCAGTATATGCCGGCGCTGAGTAACCGCATGGTAGTGTCTCATTCCAAGCGACAAAAGATACCAAAAAAGTGCCTGTTGATGACATGTTCCCAGAGTGCACCGTAACAATTGGTGCCGGGTTAAATGACAAATAGGAAAGCGAGCTCGTCAACTTCCTCCGTGAGAATCGGGATATTTTTGCTTGGTCCACACAGCACTTGCAAGGTGTTCCGAGGGAGTTGGCCGAGCACTCTTTGAACGTGAGACCCGGAGCAAAGCCGGTGAAGCAACCTCTCCACCGCTTCATCGAAGATAGGAGAAAAGTCATAGGAGATGAGATAGCTCGGCTGCTAGCTGCTGGATTTATCATGGAAGTACTTTACCCGGATTGGCTATCTAATCCGGTGCTGGTGGAGAAGAAGAAGGATGATCCGAACGTGGCAGTGCTTTGGCGCATGTGTATCGATTACACGAACCTGAATAAGGCGTGTCTGAAAGATCCATTCCCACTGCCAAGGATAGACCAGGTCATAGATTCCACTGCTGGGTGTGAACTGTTATCATTCATTGATGCATATTCTGGTTTCCACCAGATACCTCTGAACCCAAGTGATCAAATAAAGACCGCATTTATCACCCCGTATGGGGCTTATTGCTATCGCACCATGCCATTTGGTTTACGTAATGCAGGGGCAACGTACCAAAGATGTATGCAGAAGTGTTTGCACGACCAAATTGGTCAAAATGTGCAGGTGTATGTTGATGACGTTGTTATCAAAACCAAGGAAAGCAAAACGCTCCTTGACGATATCAGGCAGACATTCGCGAACTTAAGGAGGTTCCGAACGAAGCTTAACCCGGAAAAATGCACCTTCGGTGTCCCGGCTGGAAAATTACTCGGATTTCTTGTCTCCAGCCGAGGTATCGAAGTCAATCCAACTAAAATCCGGGCCATAGAGCGAATGGAACTACCGAAGAGCCTTAATGATGTCCAGAAGTTCACTGGTTACCTAGCATCCTTAAGTCGGTTTATATGTCGGTTGGGAGAAATGGCACTGCCTCTCTATCAACTCATGAAAAAGTCGAACAAGTTCATTTGGACGCCGCAGGCCAATGAAGCCTTTATCCATTTAAAGAAAATGTTAGCCACTGCACCAGTGTTAGCCTCTCCACTATCAAAGGAGCCAATGTTGCTCTATATAGCCGCAACCAACTGAGTTGTAAGTGCATTAATTGTGGTAGAGCGCGACGAAGAGGGTAAGTCAGTGCATAGGCTAGTATATTACCTAAGCGAGGTGTTATCCGCATCAAAGCAAAATTATCAGCATTATCAGAAAGTGGCGTATGGTGTGTACATGTCGGCTAAGAAGCCAAAACACTATTTTGAGGAGCACCCCATGAAAGTAATATGTGAAGCTCCCATATCCCAGATAATGAGTAACAAAGATGCAAGTGGCAGGATTGCAAAATGGGCAATTGAGCTAGCCCCTTATGCGCCACAATATGACAGAAGAGAAGCAATCAAGTCTCAGGCTGTAGCCGACTTTTTTGTGGACTGGGCCAAGGTGCAATATGAACCACCATTACCAGATCCGAACTATTGGAGAATGCACTTTGACAGATCAAAAACAAAAACCGGGTTAGGCACTGGAGTAGTACTTACCTCGCCAAAAAATGACCAGCTGAAGTACATGTTGCAAATCCATTTCGCAGTATCAAACAATGTCGCCGAATACGAGTCACTTGTGCATGGGCTCAAAGTGGCAAAAGAAATTGGGATACGCTGGATCCAATGCTTTGGTGACTCGGATTTGGTAGTTCAGCAAGTGTCGGGGCTGTGGGACGCTCTGGATCCAAACATGGCATTATACAAATTCCATGTGCAGAAAATATCTGGTTATTTTGAGGGATGCGAATTTTACCACGTACCCAGGTGGAAAATGAGGCTGCCGATGTATTGTCGAAGCTCAGATCAACCCGACAAGCAATTCCATCGGGTGTAGCATTAGAACACCTCAGAAAACCATCTATCATGCCGTCCCCAGAAACCGACTCAATCTACGTCCCGAAAGATCCGGAGTCCGGAGCTGTACCTATGGACATTGACATGGGAGGTGGTACGCGAAACCCGGGGACTGCCTTGGCAAACCCGGGGACTGCTTCGCAAGACCCGGGGACTGTTCAGCGCGATCCGACGGAGGTTATGCCGGTGGATCAGATGTAAATTGATGAGGATGTGTTCCCAATGCGAGCTGTACCAGCTTGGGCATTGCACATATTCAATTCCTGAAAGATGGAACCTTACCCGCTGAGGAGGTGCTATCCAGGAAAACTCAGAGGAGAGCAAAAGCATACACGATCATCAATTCCGAGCTATACAAAAGGAGTGTGACCAATGTCCTCCAACGACCCAGAAGAAGGGCTTGACATCCTCCGAGGTATACATCAAGGGGAATGTGGGCATCATGCCTCGTCCAGAGCGTTGGTGGCAAAAGCTTTTCGGCGTGGGTTCTACTGGCCAAGTGCCTTAGAACAAGCAGAGGACTTGGTAAGAAAATGCAATGGTTGTCAGAGGTATGCTACCAAGACACATATGCCAATGTCTGAGATCAAGACTATACCAATTACTTGGCCATTTGCTGTATGGTGTTTGGACATGGTTGGCCCATTCAAACCTGCGAGGGGGAACATGACCCACATCTTGGTCATGGTTGATAAGTTTACAAAATGGATCGAAGTAAAGCTAATAAGGAAATGTGATGGAGCTACGGCCGTGACATTTCTCAAGGATATCATCTTGAGATACGGTTATCCTCACAGTATCATAACAGATAATGGCACGAATTTTGCTGAAGGAGCATTTGCACGATTCTGCCAGAATAAGAAGATCCGGCTAGACGTAGCCTTGGTAGCTCACCCCGCATCGAACGGACAAGTGGAAAGATCCAACGGATTGGTATTATCTGGGATAAAACCCTGGCTCATTGAGCCGCTGCAAAGATCAGCGGGGTGCTGGATAGAAGAACTACCAGCGGTACTGTGGAGTTTAAGAACAACTCCGAATTGATCAATAGGTTATACACCATTCTTTCTGGTATATGGGGCAGAAGCTGTATTACCAGCCGACATAGAGCATGACTCGCCTAGGGTCACCCAATACATAGAAGACGAAGTGCAAGAAGCCCGGCAAAATGATGTTGATCTGCTGGAAGAAGCGAGAGAATTGGCATTGTCCAGATCTGCCATATATCAGCAAAATCTCTGACGCTATCATAGCCGGAAAGTAAACCCCTGAGTTTTCCGGGAAGGTGATCTGGTACTCCGGTTGGTACAACGTACTGCTGGCATGCATAAGTTATCCCCCCATGGGAAGGGCCATTCATCGTAAGCAGAGCATTGCACAATGACTCATATTATCTCATCGATGCAAAACCACAGGAGAAGAACAAGGCGGACAGGTCTGGCGAAGAATCTAAGCGTCCATGGAATGTAGCTCTACTTCGTCCTTTCTACACATAGCAAAGAAGTGTGTGTATCCGAGTCACTCATATGTCGGTATGTATGCCGGCAATGAACTTATCAATGAAATCTTGGCACCTCGAGCAGTAACTCGAGGACTGCCTTAATAATATTTGTTGTATTTGGTATTTATTATTTATACGTCGGCTGGCATAAGTTGTTTCTACCTAACCCGGATTAGTAGTGTGTGAGCACCAAAAACCTAACTCTTCGACTTGCTGTTGTCCAACAAGATTTGGCTTCATGGCAAGCAAGAGAACAAGTTTGGAATTGCGTAACACATGAAAAACGACTAAGGGAAGGAACTTAATCGAGCCGACGTTTGTTTTTCGGACTAACCTTATGCTTATTTTATTTTTACTATGCGGATTTATTTTGAGCTAATCCTAAAGTTTCCAAGTATTGTTAAGTCAATTTTGAAGCTCGGACTCGTAAGTCATAAAACCGAACCAAGGTAGACACGAGCCGAGCCAAGAAATTGGAGGAACAGGAAAATGAAACTCGGGGACTACGCCTAGGTCAATCCGGCATAAAAACTTAGTAGCAAAATATCACTTATGTGCTTGATACAATTGCACCCGGCATACCGGGGATCTGATGAAATTCAAAGTGTTTATAATCAAGGAGCAGCAGGAGGAGGTAATTCGGCGCCAGCGGGTGCAACCCCAGCCTCGGCTTCGGAGTCATCTTCATCCTCCTAGACGTCCGAAGCTTTGTCCTCTTCGCCCTTACCCGAATCATCTTCACCATTTTCAGCATTTTCGTCCTCGGTGGCACCTAGGAAGCTTGGTCCCTCGTTCCATTGATGAACGAGGGCATATTGAATGAAGCTATGAGCGCAAGCCTTGCACCGAGCTATCCATTCTGGGTCAGTAGACCACCTTGATCCGGTGCGCATGTGCTCAAGGAGATCGAGGTTGATCTTCTCATACCACGTAAGCACATAGTGGAGGACAATCTCAGCTCCGGCGCGTCTAGCAGATTCTCTCCAGAGATCGAGCTGAGTCTCGCACTCCATAAGCCTGGCAAAAAGAGCAGTGGCACCCTCCGGAGTATCTTCTTCAGGCCAGAAGGCATTGAAGATCCGGATTGCTACATCCAAGATGTCCTTGCCATAGTTCTTCACAATTTCGACACGAGAAGACAAGCTGACCAGCAACTCCTCCATGTCATATGGAATTTCTCCAGCGCCAGGGGCAATTGGGGTACCCCTCTTCTGGCGGAACTTGGCGACAGCAGTAGCTGCAACAGCATTGCCCTCTAGAAATTTGTCTGAAAACGAGACAGGTGAAATAAGTGAGAAGGGTTAACCCGGAAAGTTTCATGACAGCTGAAGAGAAAAAACTTACGAGAAATGTGGCTGTGGATCCGGGTTAGCTCCTTGGTACATTTGTCACGCCTTTCCCGGAGTTGCACAAGCTCAGCATTTGCCGACTCAAGCTTAGAGTCGGCCTCCTTCAGCAATTCTTGGTCCTTGGCGATCTGGAGGTTGAGACGCTCGCGCTCTTCAATAAAGTCCTGGCCAGCTTTTTCCAGTTTGGATTGGTGATGTGCCTTTAGCTTCTTCATGTCCACCTTAAGCTTGGTGATTTCATCATCTTTGGTTTGGAGGAGGGCGAGCTCATCATTTTTCTTCTTGAGTTCAGCTTGATCCTGCCCTGCTTGTTCGATAAAATGCAGCATCATGTCAGGCACGGGCACACTATCTTCAAGAGAGGCTGAAATAGTTTGTTGACCCGGCAAAGCTGAGGTATGAATATTTGCCGAGCCAAGGAGAAAAGGAAATAGAGTGCGGAGGAAGGAAGCAAAAATGACTTACCCTTGATCTGCTCCAAGTTTTTCCTCATGATGGTATTCTCGGCCTCCACCCCAGCTGCGAAATCCGAATGATGGATTAGTTCGGTGGAAAAAGACGAAGAAAAATGGAAAAATGCCAAGGAAGAAACTTACCCCTTTTCTCGTGTTCAGCGAGAAGTGCACTATGTTTTGCGCGCAGCATCTTGTGAGTATCCAGGAGACGCTGAAACTCAGCACTCAGGCGATTGGTGGTCACCTGAAAAGAGTACATAAGGATAGCTTAGCCTTGTGCATATTCGAAGTGTACAAAATCCGGGCCAAGTGGAACTTAACCCGGCTCTATGTGTGTGCATATTTGAAGTGTACAAGATCCGGGTCAAGTGGAACTTAACCCGGCTCTATGTGTGTGCATATTCGAAGTGTACAAGATCCGGGCCAAGTGGAACTTAACCCGGCTCTAGGTGTGTGCATATTCGAAGTGTACAAAATCTGGGCCAAGTGGAACTTAACCCGGCTCTAGGTGTGTGCATATTCGAAGTGTACAAGATCCGGGTCAAGTGGAACTTAACCCGGCTCTAGGTGTGTGCATATTCGAAGTGTGCAAAATCCGGGCCAAGTGGAACTTAACCCGACTCTAGGTGTGTGAATATTCGAAGTGTACAAGATCCGGGCCAAGTGGAACTTAACCCGTCTCTAGGTGTGTGCATATTCGAAGTTATTAAGGAGCTACGTTAGTTTACTAAGGAGCATCCGACCGAGTAACAAGTTACTCCCCCGGAGGCTCGGGGACTATTGGCTATATCAATAATATCTACTACATGTTAAGGAAAAGATGAAGTAACGTACCTCCATCATCCGACCTGCAAGGTTAATTGCCTTGGCAGCGGTATTCATCTGGGTAGCAAACTCAGCAGGCCCGAATTTCTTCGGGAGATCATCATTGTCGACGAACTCCGCCTTGTTCCAGTTGTTTACAAACTCGATCAAGGTCGGAGGATAGCGCTCGCCGCTGAGCATGTGGGGTGCAACTAGACCCTTAGCGTGGGCTTCTTTCCTCTCAACCTGGGCAACAGCGGGGCTGGTGTGCAAAACGAGTTGCGCATCAGCTGGCTCGGCAGGGGCGTCCTTCAGCGGTGGAGTCTTTTTCGGGAGCATGGACGCAAGTGTACGCTGTCCAACCTCGATTGACGCTGACCCGGTGGCGTCAGGAGCCTTTTTGCCCTTGGGCTGCTGCTGAGAAGTTGAAGTTGCTGCAGCTGATTTGCCCTTGGGAGCCGCCTTGGTGCTAGCTTTGGTACTGCTGGTGTCTTCTCGCCGAGCCTTGGAAGACTCGGATGAGGCAGAAGGACTTGGTGCTGGTGGTGGTGCTTTTGCTGTTGCTGCTGGTGCTGGGGATAATGACGGTGCTGGTGCTGATTTTTGTTTTGGCGGAGGTGCTGTGGGTATCTCGGATGAAGCTGATTGCAGTGGAGCCGCAGTGGTGGTTGTTGCTGCCTCGGCAGAGCCAGTTTCCCCCGCTCCGAGGTTCCCTCCTCTTGACGAGGTGGGCTAGAACCCGGAGCAGCCGCTGAACCCTCTAGAATGGGGCTCAACGGGCGTGAATCGTCGCCACGGGAGGGAGAAGGACTATGTCGGAGCGGCGAGGCAATGCCGGATCCACTCTGAGGGACCTCCACCGTGGCCCTGCCGAATCAAATCATGAATGATGAGAAACTATAACAAAAGAAGAACAAGTAAATAGCAAAGGGAGAAACGACTTACTCATCCGAAGTCAAGAGCTCCTTGGGCTTGCGAGCTCTCTGGGCCACGGCCTTAGTCGTGGACTTGGTGGCGGCTTTGTCCGTGGACTTCTTTCGCCTTTTAGCTGGCTGAGAAGGTCCGGAGGAAGAAGCGGATGCGGCCCCCCTCTTCTTCGGTGCGACCGGGACAGGCTCACCCGTGGCAATGGGAGGATCTTCATGGATCTGGCCACCAGGGTTAGATGATGTCGGAAAAGCATAAGAAAGGGGGATAGCGTCAAATGCCTCCATCACCTCAATGTCCGAATCATCTTCATCGTCGGGCCAATCTCTAATGGAAGAGAGTTTACCGGTGGGTCTCTTGGTCGCATCAGCCATCGGTGGGAACATCTCCTGATCCAGCACCTCCTCATCCGAGGTGTCTCGGTCAGGCGCCCATTTGAGAGAAGGCTCGGCGCCATCCTCAATGGTTTGCTGAAGAAACATCTAAGGGAAAGAAAAGGCAAAGGGATTAAAACTACAACAGAAACCGACGTATGATTTAATTCGGAAAAGGTTTGGAGCACGAGACTTACCGCAAGCGGAAGCCTATCTCGGCAAAAGTGTTCGATTCCCCACGTCCACTCAGCAGAGAAGTCCTTCTTAGTGGTGAAGAGGGCCTTGACCCGGCGGAAGATCTCGGTGTTGCTCAACTCAAATGAGGAGGTCCGGTTGGGGTCACGACCCCAGCTCATGTGGCAAACTTTATGTGTACGTTTCTGGAGGGGGGAGATCCGGTTACGGACGAATGTGATCATCGCGTCCTTGTTGTGCAATACCAGGTCCTTCAGCTCCTGGAACCTTTTGTTGACTTGGTTCGCCAGGACGGTGGGCTTCTTGGGGACCTTGTCCCACAGATCCGGATTAGGAGGACCCGAAGCGTAGGGGCGCAGCCGGATCAGATCTTCAGTTGTGCCATTTCTGACATAAAAGAAGGTTCGGGCCCAGCCCTTGCAGTAGTCAAGCCCCGTCACTCGGGGGGAAATGGACTGCTTCCGAGGCGAGATAGAAGCTGCGCCGAACTGCGTGAGCTGCTTGTCCTCCGGATCCAGAGCTATATTCGGAATCACGTTCCGGTGAAGGCCAAAGAACCGGATCCATAGCTCCTTCATGGGCCACGGTCTGGCGTAGCCCTCGATGGTGGAAGCGAAGGCAGAGAGAGGTGATGGCGTTAGCCGGAAGATGATGCGGCTAAAGCTCATACGTGTTGAGCCAGTCGTTGAAGAAATCGCTAGCGGGGAGCCCGAACCCACGTTGGAAGTGGGAGAGAAATACCACATACTCACCCGGATTGGGTGAGGGGGCAAGCTCCGCGGAGGCGAGGCGTGCGATGACACCCTCCGGGATACGCCGAGTGCGGTACAGCCAGTCAATATCGTCCTGGCAAACCTAGGACCCAGCCCAAGCGCCGCGGTCGGCGTTCACCGCATCCTCCTCCATTTCCTGCTCCGCGACGGCGAGCTCGTCTTCTGTCATCTCGAGGTCACTGTCCTCACTGGCGCTAGCGGCGGTGGGGGGCAGTGGCTTGGACAGACGAGGACCCGTGGAAGAAGAGATGCGGGGAGGTGGCGGCGACGCTGGTGCGTGAGGAGACGGTGCGGCGGTGGCGCGGTCAAGCAGAGGCGGTGGCGGCAGCGCTGTCGCTGGAGAAGAAGAGGAAGAAGAAGAGTCAAAGGGGGCGCGAGAGTGGGGAAAAGACCCAAGGGGCGCCCCTCCCCTATTTAACCACGCCCTTAAGGGGTAGTGGGATCGCGCTATACGGGCGGGCCACACGGTGTGGCCATGTATAACCCGGATCAACCAATCAGCAGCGAGCCACAAGAAGGGCCACAGGGAGCAGGAGATCCCACGGCGTGACGTTATGATATAGTTAACAAGGAGGCAGGCACGATGTGACGTGGGCTATAGTAATATCTGACAATAACTGCGGCGGTTACTGTCGCAGGCCCTTAAAATGAGACAAAGTAATGATTAGCCTCCACGTGGAGAAGCGTATGAGAGAAGGAAGAATGACCCGGATGAGTATGAGGTGACCCGGCCAGCGAGTGAAAACTCGGAATGTGCCAAGGGAAAGTAAATCTATGAAATCCGGACTATGAGGTAACTCGGAAAAGGAGCAAAAGGCTCGGTAAAATTGAACCTGCTATGGCCTTAGCGGCTAAGGTAGCTAAGACCACACCAGCTTTGGGGACTAATGTTGGGGGATACCCCCGGGTAGGGTCACGCCGGGGTATAAAGGCCGAGTTAGCCGAGGTACAGCAAGGTCAAAGCAGGTGCTGGCCGAGTCACCTCAAGGCAGGCCGAATCACGGGGTAACCTGGACGAGGGGATGTCCACCTAACTGGTTCTTAGCCTACTTATATCGTAAGTCGGTAAGATGTATCTAACTTGTATGCAGGTACAGGTATGGCCGAATCAACTAGGTACGATCCGGGTTATATCAAGCTTGTAAGAGAAGGAAGGTATCTCGTTGGTCAAAGGGTGACCACTGTACGCAGAGCGTGAGCGAAGCGGACAGAGGCTAGGACCACCGAGGCATGGCCGACAAAGGTGACGATGCCTGTGTCGGATGACGCGAGCGCCGCAGAGGCTCACGTAGCCTCTGCATGGATGACGCTGGGTTAAAGTGACCCAGTCGGCTTACTATTTTGGGAGAATATGCCCCCACGTATGCCCTAATTGGAGACCTCGCCACCCCTATATAAGGAGGGTTAGGGCCTTAGTAGAAGGGGGTTGGTCTTTAACTGGTTGATCTCTAGAGGGTTGTATTTTACTAGTGTGTTATGGAGGGCTAGCTAGTGGTGAGAGTAAGAGAGTTCCTTCTTCCTCCTCTCCCCAATACAGCTCAAGGAGCACTTGTAAACTGTGGAAGTGAATCAAATACAAAGCAACAGTGTGTGGAATCACCACACTATCCCTCCCTGGATTCCTCTAGTGCATCTTGTCCCCACCTTTAGCCTATCCATGGCATCTGCCGTGACACCACCACGACACTCATTCATGTGGGTGGAGCTCCCACTCACATAAACACACACATCCACTCATGTCCACTCACATGCATTAAATTTCCACCAAATTTAATGCAAGCTCTCATTAAATAAAACACTTTTATTTATTTTATTCAGAATTTTGTTAATTACTTTAATTAACAAACATTCACATAAAACTCCCTGCAACATTTCAATATCACATGCCGAACCAGTTTCAGCAATTTCACCCGAAACAATTCCGGTTTCCATCGAAATGATTCCAGCGCTTTCTTAATCTTTATCTGAAACATATTTGCTCCTAAATGGTGTCGGTATCCCATAAGTTTGTCACCCTACGGTTCGCGAATAATGCAGACATGATCGAGACCCCTCTCCGATCAATAATCAGCAGCGGGACCTGGAGATCCGTACTGACTCCCACATATTCAACGATGACCCTTGTGATCGTGTGAACCTTTAATGTCGTAACTAAATCCCTTTGTCTCACGATATATTACATGTCCAAGATTTGATCATCGGCATCCAAATACCTAGTTTGATCTCGTTACCGACATGCACTCTTTTCTCGTTCTTATGATATAACATTCTAGTGATCACATCACTTGCTTGCAAGCTATTTCAATGTGATATCACCGAGAGGGCCCAGAGTATATTTATCCATCATCGGGATGGACAAATCCCACTCTTGATCCATGAGCCTCAATATAACACCTTCGTAGCACTGAACCCACCTTTATAGTCACCCTGTTACAGTGTGACGTTTGATGTTATCAAGATACTCTTCCGGTGTTAGCAATTAACATAATCCCATGGTCTAAGGACTAAGATTACTTCATATGATGTTATAGCAATATAAACATAGCGAATCTGTTCGTAATGCTATACTTCGGATGAATGTTCATCACATCATTCAATGTTGTGACCTCGTTATTAACAACATCCAATGTCCATGATCAAGAAACCTTGATCATCTTGTTAATCAACGAGCTAGTTTATATGAGAGGCATTACTAGGAACTTTGTATTTTGTTTATTAAACACACATGTATTAACGTTTCCAAACTAATACAATTATAGCATGCAAAATAAACATTTATAATACACAAGGAATAAGATAATAACCACTTTATTATCTCCTGTCGGGCATATTCCCTTCATCAATCGATACCCGAGTAGTTGCCCAGATGGTACGTTGAAGGCGCATTTGTCTGGATTGAGCTTGATCCGGTAGCGGTCGAGGTTGGCAAAGGTCTCGCGTAAATCATCGATTAGCGAGGCTTCCTCTTTGGTTTTGATGACGATGTCATCAACATAGACTTGGATGTTGCGACCAAGTTGATTCTTGAGGCAAGCCTGCATGCACCGCTGATAGGTGGCTCCTGCGTTTTTAGCCCGAAGGGCATTGTGTTGTAGCAGAACATACCAAAAGGCATCGTAAACGTTGTTTTCTCTTGATCTTCCTCCTTCATTCGAATCTGATTATAGCCTGAGTAGGCGTCGAGGAAGCAGACACACTCACATCCTGCGGTGGAGTCGATGATTTGATCGATTCACGGTAATGGGAAGTGATCCTTTGGGCAGTGCTTATTCAAGGAGGTGAAGTCCAAGCACATCCGCAGGATATCCGTGTCTTTTTTAGGTACAAGCACCGTGTTAGTGAGCCACGTGCTTTCCTTGATCTCGTGTATGAATTTGGCGTCGAGGAGTCTATTGATCTCCATTCCGACTGCCTTTGCTCTTGGTTCAGACAATCGCCAAATTGTCTGCTTGACTGGCCTTGCATCTGGATTGACATTGAGTGCATGCTCGGCGAATTCCCTGGGAACCCCTGGCATGTCCGCTGGACACCAGGCAAAGATTTCCCAGTGCTCACGGAGGAATTCGACGAGCGCGAGTTCCTATGCGGAACTCAAGTTGTTGGCGATGAGGGTCGTCTTGGTCAGGTTCGTTCGGTGGACCTGGACCTTCTTCGTGTGCACCGACGAGTCAAAGGACAGGTCGGGTGAACTTGGTCGGCTTAGGGGGGGCAGACTGTTGTCTGTCGACTCCTTCAATCTTGCGAGTTCCTCCTGCATGCCGAAGGACTGAGAGATTCTGTTGAATTCCCTGTCACAGCTGTCGGACCTTTCGAAGTTGCCGTTGATTGTGATTACGCCGTCTGGGCCTGGCATCTTCATCTGCAGGTCATGAATCTTGCGAACGCGACACGTCCGAGGATGTAGTGATATTGCGAAGGCCAGTCGACGACCTCGAAGTTGATGCGCTCTCGCCGGAAGTTTTGCGGCGTGCCGAAGATGACGTCGAGGTTGATTTTGCACAGGGGATATACACCTTCCCTGGGACGATGCCGTGGAATGTCATGTCTGAAACTTCCAGACACGTCAGAGGGATCCTCATCGCACGCAAGGTACTCGCGCACATTAGGTTAATGCCGCCGCCGCCATCCATGAAGACGCGGCTCATGTCGAAGCCCCCAATCTGCACCTCAAGTACGAGAGGACAGTGACCTAGATGAGGAACTTGGCGCGGGTGGTCATGCCTGTCAAAGGTGATGTAGGAGTCGCTTCCACTGAGGTACTCAGTGGTGGAAGGTGTAGAGTTTGTCGCCAAGTTGACTTGGCGGGTGATGGCCTTCTGCACTCGATTTGAGGGACGCCCTTTTTGGATCATCCCCATGTTGCCCACAGGTCGTGGGTATGTTCGCTTCCGTGATTCTCGACCGGTGCAGCTGCGGGTGGTGGTGGTCCGTGCGGTGGCGGAGGAGGTCCATGTGCCACGGCGCCTAGGGCGACTCCATAGCCCCTGTTGACTGCGTCGCGATTCATCCGGGCCAGACCCTCGTGGAGCTTGAGAAACTCGCGGCAGTCCTTGAGAAGGTGGCTAGATTTTTTCTTGCCGTCGTGCTTGTCGATGTAGAAGTGCACGTTGCACAGCCCAGACAGTTTGTCCTCGATGGTTGTTGCGGGTGCCTCTTCGCAAGTGCGGCGCTGCCATACCTGTGTAGTTTTCCCGGAGTCGCGGTATCCACCGCTGCGATAGCCATTGTTGCGGTTGTCGTCGCGTTTGTTGGTGTAGCCGGCTGCGACCATGTTGATGTCGTCTCGGTCATTGTAGACGCGCATTCGCCACTTGCCTCGACGGTCGCGTCTGCGCATGAGGTCGCCGTCTTCGTCGGAGTAGGTGTGGTTTTTCACCGAATCCTCTCCATCGGCCTACTAATTCACAATTTCCATCAGGTGGTCGATTTTTTTGGGCTTCGAGCGGCCCAGCTCCTCCCTGAGCTCTATGCGCCAAACGCCACCGTTGAACGCATCGATTGCGCGGTCTTCCGAGATGTTTTCCGCAGAATTCTTAATGATGGACCACCTCTAGATGTACGAGCGTAGTGATTCGCCCAACCTTTGCTGGCAGCTCCTCAGCTCTTCGATTGATGCGGGCCTTTTATAAGTGCCCTTGAAGTTGCGTACAAAGCTGTAGACCAGCTCTTCCCAGTTGCGGATGGATCTATGCGGGAGATTGTTGAGCCATACACGGGCGGCACCCTGTAGCTGCAGCTGTAGGCATTGCATGGCCGTGCTTCGACTCCCGTCATGTAGCCTGACGGAGGAGATGTGGTCCTCCAACCAGATCTTTGGGTCTTGTAGGCCGTCGAACTTTTGGTTTTCCAACGGGAGTTTGAACCCTTTAGGCATTCGCTTCTGCCTGATGGCTCTGCTGAAGCATCTAGCACCGCAGAGTTCAGTCTCGTCCTCTTCTGAGTCAGTCGAACAAGCGTGTATTGCGCTTGATTTGTCAATTTTGCGCTGCGTGAGGTCATCCCACACATCATAGTCATGATCGTGCCGCCGTGAGCGGCGACACCGAGACAGATCGTGACTGTCATCGCTGGACGAGGGTGAGGAATAGCGTTTTGCCAGAGCCTGGCCTTTCTTTGGCTCCAGTGTCGGCTCTTTGTCGAGAGAAACCTCGACTAGCCCTAGGACCGCGATCGTAGATCGGTGCATGGCGGCTCGGGGATCTCCAGCTGGCAGCTGGTTATTGGGGAGGTACATGGTGGCCGCTGTCACCACAGCTTGCGGTGTCTTTAGGACCATGTTGCCCCGCGTGTCAACTGTCATAGAGCTAAAGTCGAGGACTTTTGCAGCTTCTATGTGTTCTTTCTCAGTGAGATGGGCCATTCGAGATCGCCTTTGTTGGCCATGTACTCGTTGCCCTTGGAGGAGAATCCTCTATGGGAGGAGAGCCTGGCCCGTCGAAGACTCAACTCATCTGCCGCCTTTTTACGCGCCTTGAGTTGCGCGATTGCGTGCAGCTAGCGTCTGTACTCCTCCTTTAGTAGCCAATGGTAGCCCATCAGCATGTCCTGCGGCGTACCGGGGGGCAGAGGATTGCCTCATAGAGCTTCTCGGCAATATGCCCACTCATTGTCGTTGAGTTTAATCACAACACGCTCTCCTATGTGTTCGTTCACTATGGTTGGCGGCTCGACTGTCGCTCCGTTGTTGACGGGCGTGCCGTTGCCACCGTTGGTGGGGCCACCATTGGGCGTGCTGCTGTTGGGTGGTTCAGCGCCGAGGGGCGGCCCGGTGCCGGATCCGTGGCCAGTGTTTTCGCGATTGGCGGTGGTGTCGCCTACATTGATGACTGCGCACATGAAGTGGTTAGGGAAGTTGTTGCTCCCGCAACTTTCAGATCCGGAGCTGTAAGCTCCATCTTCGGTGGCTAGATCACCTAGATCGAATCCGCGACTGTTGTCGCTGTCCGTGCTCCCAGTTGTTGCTGAGGTGTTGAGCTCGCTGAGGGTGCCGATTGGTGGCGGGAACCACGATGCTGGAGCAATCGCGGGTGCTGTTGGCTGGTCAGGCATGCGAAGCATGCCCATCTGACCAACTTGGAAGCGGAAGCTCCCAATCACCAAACTGATTCCATCGCCCACGGACTCGAAAGCCGGGGAAGTGGCTGGCGTGTGGATGGTGAAGTCAAACGCGCCGAAGAGTTGGCGAATCTCCGCTGTTGCGGAGTTGTAGATCACGGTTGATGGGGCCGAAGAAGCCGTGACATCAGCACTCCCAATTCCCACAGACGGCGCCAATTGACGAGGGTTTAACTCATCAATGCCCATTGTTATGGACTTGGGTTTTGGATAAGGAGGGAGCGCTGGAGGCATCAGTCGGCTAGCAAACAAGCACACAGGGACGCAAGATTTACTCAGGTTCAAGCCTCGTAGAGGTCCCTACTCCTGCTTGTCTGCTCTTGGAATTAATGAAGGAATCGAAGATTACAGGGGCACGCAGATGCAATCTGGCGAGAGTTGTGGAAACTAGGGTTGCATGTGTCCTCCTTGCCGCCCCCTCCTTGCCTTTATATAGATAGGCTAGGTCTCTGGTAGCAGGTCGAGTCGGTTACAGATTAGGGTTTTCCCTTTAAACTTTCTATCTTTAGCTTCTTCTTGTCGCGCAAGAAATCGAGAGTATGTGGGCCACTCGAGTTCTCCATTTGGGCCTTGGCACCGCTGTGGGCTTCCGCCGTATCTAGACCATATATACCGAACTCGAGTACCTGTAGGGTATACCCATGTCAGGGGGACACCAGAGACTCTAGTGTTTTCACACCGGAAACTCCGGTCTGAGACACCACATCGGAGATTCCGGTCAACCGGTCTGTCTCTGAACCCCTAGCCAGAGTGTCCATGGGCAACCTCTTGGATCCACTCCTGAGATTTGAGACAAAACTCTGGACTACACCGGAGACTACAGACTATGCACACCGGAGACTCCGGTCTATATTAATCAGGAAACTTCTGTTTAATCCAGAGATTTTTCCACTATGACATGGACTTTTTTATTTTCAGTAGATTGACCTGGAAACATTAGCACACTGTAAAATGATCCTCACGTTGTTAACAAACACCAAAATAGATTAGGACAATAAATGTCCTTTCAACTGCCCCTTGTGATCCTCGATCACCTTTTCCCTTGCTTTAGTCTTTGCCCTATAGGACATTCTCTTTGGCACTTCAACACCAAAATCCTTTTTTGGTTTGTCAACTAGAGTTCTGATGCCTATGTTTGGATCAGACTTGAAGTTTTCAACATATGCATTGCTCAGAAACTTACTGATAACTCCGTTGCTTGATGGTTTAGTTGGAGAATGATACCTTCGATCTGGATTACAGATGTAGTATAGTAGCTTTTTCCCTAGTAGACCTAGGTTTATTGAATCTTGGAAACGATTGTTCTGTGGAAATAATAAGGCACATCTACAAGACTTCGTTTACTCGTTTTATTTTATGTTTACCAAACCTTTCTAGTTTACTTTGAATCGTTGGTTGTTGCAATGGATGGAAATAGGTCAGGGTTGAAGATCCACCTGCAGCTGCACATACATATGGATAAATATAATATAAGCACATTGATGTGTGAAATGATCTAATATAGATAGGGTTGTGATTATTGGCTCAATGTATCGAGCTCATTGGGGAACCCCAAGAGGAAGTTATGATGAGCACAACAGCAAGTTTTCCCTCAGTTATGAAACCAAGGTTATCGAACTAGTACGAGCAAGGAATCACCTCCAAGGTGTTGTTTCCAACTTGGAATCCTACACAACACAACCACAGAACTTTGCCCCCAACTTATAGTGAGGTTGTCAATCTCACCGGTTTTGCTGAAAACAAAGGATTAATTGTATTGTGTGGAAGATAGTAGTTGCTTGCAGAAAGTAAACAAAAAATAGTAACTAGTTGTAGATTGATGGTAAAGAATGGATCGGGGTCCATAGTTCACTAGTGGTGATTCTCCTTAAGATAGATGACATGTTGGGTGAACAAATTATAGCGAGGCAATTGACAGACACCGAGAAAGCATATATGCATATACTAATCATCTTGATTACTATGAGATTTGATTGGGTATTACAACATTATACATAGATTGTAATCCAACTACATCTATGACTAATAATCCACCTTCAGGTTATCATCCGAACCCCCTCCAGTATTAAGTTCCAAGCAACAGATAATTGCATTAAGCAAAGTGCGTAAAGTAAACAATATGATTGTTCTATGAACAAAGGATTGTTGTTTTCTCCCTAGTAGCAACAACACATCTAGTACCTTAGAGATTTCTATCACTTCCCCAGATTCGTAGAGGCATGAACCCATTATCGAGCATAAATACTCCCTCTTGGAGTTGCTAGCATCTACTTGGCCAAGATAGCTACTAACATCGGAAAGCATGCAAGATCACAAATAACAAAGACATGATAGAATCAATAATCAATCTGAAATAGCATCTCAATATCCATTGGATCCCCACAAACACAACATGTAGGATTACAAATAGATGATCTTAATCATGAACGGAGCTCACAAGATCTAAACATGATAGCACAAAGGAGGAGAACCAACCATCTAGCTACTACATGGACCCGTAGACCAGGGATGAACTACTCACGCATCACACTAGAGGTAGGCATGGTGATGAAGAAGGCCTATAGGGTGATCTCTCCCCTCCGGCAGGGTTCCGGTAAGAGCTTCAGATCCCTCCCGATCTAGGGATAGAGATGGCGATGGCTACAGACTCTTTCGTGGAATTTTGATCGGGTACTTAGGGTTTTCGTCCCAAAGGCAATATATAGGCGAAGGGGCAAGGTTGATGGAGAGCCAGGGGCCCACACCCCTGGTGGCGCAGATAAGGCTGGCCGCGCCACCACCAGGTGTGGCCGCCCTGGTTCCCCTCTTTGTCTCCCCTCCAGACTCCGTATTCCTTCTGGTGAAATATTGACTTGGGATTTTGTCCGGTCCAATTCTGAGAATATTTCCTTACTAGCTTTTCTGAAACCAAAAATAGCAGAAAATAGGCAACTGGCACTGTGGCATCTTGTTAATAGGTTAGTTCCATAAAATGTGTAAAAATACTCCAAAGTATGGACAAAACATAAGAAAGTAGGTATAAAACAAGCATGGAACATCAAAAATTATAGATACGTTTGCAACGTATCAACATCCCTAAGCTTAACTCCTGCTCGTCCTCGAGTAGGTAAGTGATAAAAAATAATAATTTTTGAGGTGACATGCACCATCATAATCTTGATGAAGGTATTTATAACATTGATAGCTAGGATCATAGTGCTTTAACATAGCATGAAAGATATAGTTCTAACAATAAGACATAGCAACTATGTTGTAACATGAAAAGGTACAAATAAAAGATTCATGAATAATGATGCTTTGAAAAACATTTGTTTGTTTCACATAAAAAATAATAATGAGAATGGTATTCAGCTTGTCCCTCATAGTGTAGCAAAACATAAATGCATAGGACACCTTCAAAGTTCATAAGGGTGACTAGATACAAATAGTTTTAGAACAAGCAATATCAAAGTTATGAATCAATCAACAAGTTTTGGGACAATGCACATTAAACTAAGAATGACCACTATGCTCTGTTAATAGGTGCATAAAGATAGAAGATGGACACTCAACATAATAAGTAAAAGAAAGGCCCTTCATAGAAGGAAGCAGGGATTCAAGTTTCATAAAGAGCTTCCAAAAATTATGGTACTTATTAGGTTTCAGCTCTCATTGCCCCTATCATAAGCATCTTTAGGTGATTAAGGTTAAAGTGAACAAATATGAGGATATGCTTGTGTAACATCCCAAAACTTTAATCCAAGCTTATCAAGATCAAATCATCCAAAAATAGGGTTAACAAAAACTTTTCCAAATTAAATATGAAAGCATTCATATGTGTGTGCATTTAAAATAGGAGTTGATTTGAAGTGCCTTGTTTAAGTGATCCAATGCTTGTAAAATGTTTCTTAGGTGATTTAAACATCATCTACATCATTCCCAAACTTTTCCTAAAGAAAATCAAATAAAAAAGAATTAAAAGGAGGAATGGTCATTTTGGCCATTTTAATCCACTACACTACTTTGAGTGTTCCTAGCACTCATTTCTTAACAGAAATAATTCTTGATCTTTGCACCCCTTGATAGTACACATAATGAGGTACCAAGGCCCACCTTTTGATCTGCTAAAAACATTCTTTTACTTATTTTAAATGACATTTGAAAATTGAATCTAATGCATATGCATAGATCACCCCTATTTCAAAAACCATCTTTTTGAACTCCACTTTCAAAACCCTTGCAACCAGAGACTACCTAGCACTAGTGGAGCTCACTCAAAAAATTTGAAAACAAAATTTAAAACTTTTTCTCTTTCGGCCATTTTGTCAAACACCTTGCTGGCAAGATCATTATGGCCTAACTATTACTGTTTTGGGCTGATATTGTCTAGCAATTTTGAAGTGCTTTGATCATCTTTGTCCCCCTCAAGCCTAACCAGAACCACACCAGCACATCCCCTACCTCCTAGTTGCACTGCATTGCCATGTCGAGCCACTCCTCGCTGGCTGACCGTGCACTCGGAATAGCAGCCCTCTCCAGCCTCTCTCACCATGTCTAGCAAGTTGCCAGTGGTCCACCTCCACCGTCCAACCAGCCCCAGGCCAGAGACAGAGAGCAGAGCGGCCAGGAACCGCCGCTCTCGGAGCTGGTCGACCATGCCGACGCTGCCTGCAGAGCACACTCTGTCCCCGCGTGCACAAGCCACCGCTCGACCGCAGCCCGTGCCCACCGCTCCGCCACGACCTAGGGAACACCCCAGACACCCCCGTTCGCCTCCCAACACACCATAGCAACCGCTCGCCATGGACGTTGCCGCTTCTGCCGCTCAGAGCGCCACCTCGCCCAGACCGCATACCACCGCCCCTACGGCCGCATTCACTTCCTAGAGCACCGCCAGGAGACCGCCTGTCGATCGCCACCCTCAGCCATGCCGCTAGTCGGCGGTAGCCTTGTCTCCACCGTCGCCTGCCCATCCCGCTCGGTCTCACCGTCGGGCCTATAAAAGGAGGCCTCCCCAGCCTCTTCTCTCCATACCACTCCACTCCCCTCACCTCACTGAACCTCACCCACCTCTAGCCGGAGCAAGGGGAGCAGCAGCTCGCCGGAATTGGAGCCGGAGCCGCCGCCTCTCGAGGAGAAGGGCGCCGCTGATTGCGAACACCCCAAGATCCGCCACAACCATGCCTCGCCTCGCCGTCGTCTTCCAATTCGTTTGCCCGCCTCACCGACCTTGTTGGAGCCCTGGTACGTCCCCAGCAGACCCCCACCGAGCCGCTAGGGTTTGAGCTCGCCGGTGACCTGTTCGTCGTCGACGACGACCCTTAGCTGTAGATTCCCCTACTAATCCTACGGCGCACAGCGCGCATACCGTTTCGCGTGTTATGACCCACTAACAAGCGGGACCCCCTGTCAGCTGAGCCCCGCGCCGCGGCGCTAGCCCACCCGTTCAAATCTGGATTTTTCTTTTTAGTTAAATCTAGTTTTTGTCCACTAGTTTAAAATTCAATTCAGAGAGTTTTATAAATCCAAATTGCATGAAACCAATTTTGTCTGAAAGGTGTTGAAATGATCTATCCAAGCCCGTTGGATTTAATTCAAGTAGAGTTATAGATCTCTCCTAATAAAAATAACAAAACAGAAGCATTTGCACCTTGCAACATTTTTATAAAATCAACCAAGTTAGCTTTTGAGTTGATTCCAACTCTCAAAAATCACATTTCACTATATCTATATAAATATGTAATAATATTAAGGTTTACATGCAGTGACTTTGGACTAGTACCAAAATAATGCTATATAGGCATTTCTAGTCACTTTAGATCATTAAATAATGAACTTAAACCAAAGCAATATTGATCCAACCCTTAAATCTCATTCCCACATGTTAGAATATGTGGTGATGACATGTGTCCACATTATCCCATATTTTAAGTGGTGAATATTAAATCTTAGTTAATTTTTCAATGAGTAGAAATTACTTTTCTAAAATAAAAAGAAAGAAACTATTGAATTAAACTTGTGATGCTTGTGGTGATAATAGATCATCAATTGTGTGTCTTAGAATGCTATCTAGCCTAGTTAAGTATTGTTTGGTGATTGTGTACTCCGTATGTATTTATAGACGATAGTACCGACTAAGCTTTCGAGGAGGAGGAGTTCTACCAAGAAGAAGAAGAAAACTTCAACCACTGCACCAACCAAGGCAAGCTAGCACTATCCAAGATTAACCCTTGCAAGTTATACTTGCAAGCCACCATTAACAGTGCAAGCTAACCCTTGCAAGTTTAGTGCTTAGCAAACTAGAATCAAACTAGATGGTTTATCAAAGATGCCTTAAGCATGCTTTGAGCACCCCTTTTTGATTATTAGTACCTCAAGTCTTATTGACAAGCTTCATCTCCCTTAGTTTACACAAAGTTCTTTACTTATTTTGAAGGTAGCATAAAAAGTATAAAACTTGACCTACTTAGAAACCTTTAGATGTCATTCTATGGCATGAGATTGAACCCATCACTTCCACCTTAGTGAACACTCTTAACTTAGTTTAGAGTAGATCAAAAACTTGAGTCACTTTAGATGGGAACACTTGGTGAAAATGAATTGTGAAAACCTTGGAATGATGAGTCATTCTATTGAGATGTTTTGACATGTGTTGAGAAACACAACTGGTTTATGATGATGAAAATGATGAGGCATGAGCCTTAACCCTTTTATAAAACTGATGGTTGGATTTGGATGCGATACCATTCCAAATTTACCGTACAACCACACTACCTGAATTGGGTAAGGCTTAGCTGGAAATTTATATGCATTAGTATTAGTTCCCTCGCGGGAGAGGTTTGAGCTGAGGATACCTCTCATGATGTCCACCTATGCAGTGCCCAAGATGACTAATGGTCATGGTTGGGAGGCCATGCTCATAGGAGAGGTGCTTGTACTAGGGTGTGTAAAGGGAAGGTTATGTTTGATTATCTGCATACTAAGTATGATGATTCAGGGTTATCTCTGACAGATGTATCGAATCTCGTGGTGAAAGTGTACCACCTCTGCAGAGTGTCAAACTATTCGAATAGCCGCGTCCGCGGTTATGGACAGTTGGAATGGCCATACTGTTTCGTTGTCAGATGTTTTCCAAATAACTTGAAATGAATGATGAATCTTGACTTGACCACAACAGGGTTGTGTTTATGATACTAGCTTCCCAACTTAAGTGATTCTAGAGTTTTACCTTATCTTTCTTTGCTTCAGAACTCAGCTTAGGTTTCAAACTGAACTTTATAGTTAAACCTAGATTTAGCACTTTAACTTAGAACTATAGTACCTGTTAATAGTAGTTTGCGAGTACTTAAAGAGAACTCATGGCTTTTGTCCCTGGCTATTCTCATGGCCAGACTATGAAGGAGACTATCAAGAGGATGGTCAACGGGACGGCTATGATAACTAGGACTATCTACCTTCGTCAGCATTGCCTGTGCCCTTGAAGATGGACCCCACCGCTACGCTTATCTTTTTTTTCCGCTGCTTGTTGTATTAAAGACTGGATCATGAGATCCTTATTTGTGTAAGACCTTATGTATGGTTTGTAATGGATGATGTACTGTGATATCCAATCCGTTATGTCTCGCAAAAATGGTAATCCTGGGATTGCGAGGTAGGCATAACGGGCATCTGGGATTAAAAATCCAGGTGTTGACAAGTTGGTATCAGAGCCATCCTGACCATAGGAGACCCTAGTTAGAATGGACGTCCAAACCAAAAACTTAGCTTCAAAACCAAAGTGAGTATTTATGAAAAACTATTTCCTCTCTTACCCTTGTGAACTCATTCTTTCTCAAAAATTCATGTTCCTCAAAATTCTTACATTACTACTTAAAATTTGACACACTTGATCACTTCACTAACTTCCTCATCCTTAATTCTTGTAGATGGAGACTCAGTTCAGCAAGTTTTACCAGTTGGGAAACGGAGGTCAGCTGGTCTTCGAGAGGGATCTGGATTCACTGTCGGAGTTACTAGTGATGGGTTCGTAGCATGGAAAACAAAAATTTTCTACCGCAAGAACGAACAAAACCCAGATCTAATCTAGATAAAAGCCAAGATCTAATCTACTAGACATGAGCAACAAGATAGATCGGTACTAACCCTCGTAGAACCGGAAGCGTTAACGAGATTAGGTCTCGTGGATGATGTAGTCGATCACTTGCCGATCTCAAGATCGTGTGGACGATCCTTCCGGCGCCGCGTTCCGACAGCGCTTCCGCAGACGGTCACACGTGCGGAGTCGAAGCAGACCTTCCTCTCCCCGTTCCAGCGAGCAGCGGAGGTAGTAGATCTTCTCCATGGAATCCCAGCAGCACGACGGTGTGGTGGTGGTGGTGGAGATGAGAATTCTGCAGGGCTTCGCCTATGCCTGTGCAGAATAAAAATGGAGGAGAGAGGCGGCTGAGATTGGGAGTTATGAGACAAGGTACAAGAGGGGGCACCCCTCCCTTCTATTTAAAGGAGGGAGGCGCGCCTGGGGAGGGGGAGTCCTAGTAGGACTCCCTCCTCCTTGGGCCGGCGGGTTGGGGGGAGGAGTCCTCCTCCCCCACGAATCCGTGTCTTACCCCACTTGGTTTCTTTGATCCTTTTCTTGGTTTTCAAGCAAACTCCAAGAAATCCGCTAGAACCTTCCAGAACATTCCGAAACCTTCTAGAATCTCCATACAAACACTCCGGAACATTTCCTAACTTAGAAAATGATCCCCAATATATGAATCTCATTCTCTGGACCATTCCGGATCTCCTCGTGATGTCCCGGACCCATTCCGAGACTCCGAACAACATTCGGTCTCCAACGCAAATTCCATATCTACTTCAAACAACTTCGAACCTTAAGTGTGTCACCCTACGGTTCGTGAATATGCAGACATGATGAAGACACCTCTCCCATCAATAACCATCTGCGGGATCTGGAGATCCATAACGGTTCCTACATACTCAACGATGATATCGTGATCGATTGAACCATTTAACATACGAAACCAATTCCCTTTGTCTCGCGATATTCTACTTATCCGAGGTTTGATTGTCGGTATCTTCATACCTAGTTCTTCCTCGTTACTGATAAGTACTCTTTACTCGTTCCATGTTATGTCATCCCTTGTGACCTAGTCACATGCTTGCAAGCTATCTAGATGACATTCCACCGAGAGGGCCCAGAGTATATCTATCCGTCATATGGATGGACAAATCCCAATCTTGGTCTATGTGCTTCAACACATACTTTCAGAATACCCAATGACACCTTTATAACCACCCAGTTACGAAGCGGCGTTTGATGTCATCAAAGTACCCATCCGGTGATGGTGATTAACATAACCTCATGGTCGAAGGATTAGGTTACTATGTATTTCAAAGCTTACAACAATACGAACTTAATGACTTGATCTTATGCTACGCTTACTATGGGTGTGTGTCCATCATATCATTCTCCTAATGATATAACCTTGTTATTAATCACATCCAATGTCTATGATCAGGAAACCATGATCATCAATCAATCAACAAGCTAGTTCAACAAGAGGCTTACTAGGGACTCTTTTATGTTTACAAAACACACAAGTATTAGTGTTTCCTAATAATATAATTATAGCATGGGATGTAAACATTTATCATAAACACAAAGATATAATAATAACCTATTTTATTATTGCCTCTTGGGCATATCTCCAACAGTCTCCCACTTGCACTAGAGTCAATAATCTAGATTACATGGTAATATACCAAACACCCATGGCGTTCTGGTGTTGGTCATGCTTTGCTCTAGGGAGAGGTTTAGTCAACGGATCTGCTACATTCAGATCAGTGTGTACTTTGCAAATCTTTATATCACCATCTTGGACATACTCGCGAATAGCATGAAAACGTAGCTTGATGTGCTTCAGCTTGCTATGTGACCTTGGCTCCTGTGCATTAGCTATGGCACCTGTGTTGTCACAGTAGATGGCCATCGGGTCTAACGCACTGGGAACCACGCCAAGTTCAGTAATGAACTCCTTCATCCATATGCCTTCTTGTGCAGCCTCCGAAGCAGCTATGTATTCCGATTCAGTTGAAGATTTCGCCACAACGCTCTGCTTGGCACTCCTCCAGCTTATTGCAGCACCATTCAAAATAAATACGTATCCAGACTGTGACTTCGAGTCATCTAGATCGGTGTTCCAACTAGCATCAGTGTAACCATTTAGAACAAGCTGTTCATCACCTCCATAAGAAAGAACCATATCCTTAGTCCTATTCAGGTACTTTAGGATATTCTTGACCGCTGTCTAGTGTTCC
This sequence comes from Avena sativa, assembly GCA_916181665.1. Taxonomy (NCBI): domain Eukaryota; kingdom Viridiplantae; phylum Streptophyta; class Magnoliopsida; order Poales; family Poaceae; genus Avena; species Avena sativa. Next base: position 415,728,829 of record OV702296.1, read on the forward strand.
ATTCCAGGATCACTTTGATATCTGCTAGTCAAACTAACAGCATGTGCTATATCCGGTCTCGTACACAACATGGCATACATGATAGAACCTATGGCTGAGGCATAGGGAACATTATTCATCTTCTCTCTATCTTCTGCCGTAGCTGGACTTTGAGTCTTACTCAAGGTCTTACCTGACAACATGGGCACGAACCCTTTCTTGCTCTCTTCCATTCTAAACTTCTTTAGAACTTTGTCCAGGTATGTACTTTGTGAAAGCGCTAGCAGGCGTCTTGATCTATATCTATAAATCTTGATGCCTAGAATATATGCCGCTTCGCCAAGATCCTTCATCAAAAAACTATTATTCAAATAGGTTTTGACGCTATTAAGAAGTTCTATATCATTCCCAATCAACAATATGTCATCTACATATAGTACTAGGAATACTACAGAGCTCCCACTCACTTTCTTGTAAATACAAGCTTCTCCATAAGTTTGTATAAATCCAAAGTTTTTGATTACTTTATCAAAACGTTGATTGCAACTCCGGGATGCTTGCTTCAGTCCATAAATGGAGCGCTGAAGTTTGCATACCTTGTCAGCATCTTTAGGATCGACAAAACCCTTGGGTTGTACCATATACAACTCTTCCTCAATGTCACCATTAAGGAACGCCGTTTTGACATCCATGTGCCAAATTTCATAATCGAAATATGCAGCAATTGCTAACACAATCCTCACAGACTTTAGCTTCGTTCAAGGAAGAGTCATACCACTCAGTAGTGGTACGAACCCTCGTTGACCTGCGAGGTTCAGTAGTAACTTCGTTCGAAGTTTCATGATCAGCATCATTAGCTTCCTCTCCAGTTGGTGCAGGCAGCACAGAAACATCTTCCGGTGCTGCTCTACTCTCAACTCCGAAAGAAGGTTCAACAACCTCGTCGAGTTCTACTTTCCTTCCAGTCACTTCTTTCGAGAGAAATTCCTTCTCCAGAAAGGATCCATTCTTAGCAACAAAAACTTTGCCTTCGGATCTATGATAGAAGGTATACCCAATTGTTTATTTAGGGTATCCTATGAAGACGCATTTCTCCGCTTTGGGTTCAAGCTTATCAGGCTGTAACTTCTTTACATATGCTTCACAACCCCAAACTTTAAGGAATGACAACTTAGGTTTCTTTCAAACCACAATTCGTACGGTGTCGTTTCAACGGATTTAGATGGTGCCCTATTTAAAGTGAATGCGGCTGTCTCTAATGCATAGCCCCAAAATGATAACGGTAAATCTGTAAGAGACATCATAGACCGAACCATATCTAAGAGAGTTCGATTACGACGTTCGGACACACCATTACGCTATGGTGTTCCCGGCGGTGTCAACTGTGAAAGTATTCCACATTTCTTTAAATGCATGCTAAACTCATAACTCAGATATTCACCTCCGCGGTCAGAACGCAGAAACTTAATCTTCTTGTTACGATGATTTTCCACTTCACTTTGGAATTCCTTAAACTTCTCGAAAGTTTCGGATTTATGTTTCATAAAGTAGACATACCCATATCTACTCAAGTCATCCGTGAAAGTGAGAACATAACGATATCCACCACGCGATGCTACACTCATTGGACCGCACACATCGGTATGTATTATTTCCAATAAGTCTGTAGCTCGCTCCATTATTCCAGAGAATGGAGTCTTAGTCATTTTTCCCATTAAACATGCTTCGCATCTTTCAAGTGATTCAAAATCAAGTGATTCAAGAAGTCCATCAGAATGGAGTTTCTTCATACGCTTCACTCCAATGTGACCAAGACGACAGTGCCACATGTATGTAGAATTATCATTTAATTTTATTCGTTTAGCATCTATGTTGTGAACATGTGTATCACTACTATTGAGATTTAATAAGAATAAACCATTTATCTCAGGTGAATTACCATAAAAGATATTACTCATATAAATCGAACAACCTTTATTCTCAGACTTAAAAGAGTAACCGTCTCACAATAAACAAGATCCAGATATAATGTTCATGCTTAACGCAGGCACCAAATAACAATTATTTAATTTAAAACTAATCCCGATGGTAGATGTAGAGGGAGCGTGCCGACGGCGATCACATCAACCTTGGAGCCATTTCCAACGCGCATCGTCACCTCGTCTCTTGCCATTCTTCGTTTATTCCGCAGCTCCTGTTTCGAGTTACAAATATGAGCAACCGAACCAGTATCAAATACCTAGGCACTACTATAATTACTAGTAAGATACACATCTATAACATGTATATCGAATATACCTTTCTTCTTGATGTTGCCGTTCTTCAGATCCGCCAGGTATTTTGGGCAGTTACGCTTCCAGTGACCAGCACCCTTGCAGTAGAAGCACTCAGTTTCAGGTTTAGGACCAGCCTTGGGCTTCTTAGCAGGTGCGGCAGCTTTCTTGCCGTCCTTCTTGAAGTTGCCCTTGTTCTTAGGCTTGCCCCGTTTCTTGAAATTGGTGGTCTTATTGACCATCAACACTTGGTGTTCTTTCATGATCTCCACTTCAGCAGTTTTCAGCATGGACGATAGTTCAGGCAACGTCTTGTTCATGCAGTGCATATTGTAGTTCATCACAAAGTTCTTGTAACTTGGTGGCAGTGATTGGAGGACACGGTGAATCCCCAATTCATTAGGAATCGGTATCCCCAACTCTCGGAGTTTGTTTGCGTGCCCAGACATGGTGAGCACGTGCTCGCTAACGGAGCTACCCTCTTCCATCTTGCAGGTAAAGAACTTCTCAGAAGCTTCATAGCTTTCCATGGCCGCGCGAGTCTCAAATATGAGTTTGAGCTCCTTAATGATTTCAAATGGGTCATGGTGCTCAAAACGCTTTTGAAGCTCCGATTCTAAACCGTACAGGATGGCACACTGAACTGTGGAGTAGTGATGTTTCCGAGTGGCGTAAACATTCTTTACGTCATCGGTGGCATCTTCTGCAGGTGGGTCACCTAGCGGTGCTTCGAGCACATAGGTCAACTGACCAGCCCTGAGGACGATCTTCAGTCCACGGAACCAGTCCGTGAAATTGCTTCCATTGTTCTTAAGCTTTTCTTTCTCTAGGAACGCATTGAAATTGATGGAAACGTTCGCCATTATCTACAACATATTTGCAAGTAGTTAAGACTAAGTTTATGATAAATAGTGTTCAAATTTAATTCTCAAATCAACTAGGTGAACTCCCACTCAAAACAACATCCCTCGCAGTTGTTTTAGTGATTACACGAACCAAATCTACTACACCAAGTCCGATCATCACGTGAGATGATGTAGCTTCATCGGCGAACAACCTTCATGTTCATCATATCAATCATATGACTCATGCTCTACCTTTCAGTATTCCGTGTTCCGAGACCATGTCTGTACATGCTAGGCTCGTCAAGATTAACCTTAGTTTCCGCATGTGCAAATCTGGCTTGCACCCGTTGTATGCACACGTAGAGTCTATCACACCCGATCATCACGAGATGCTTCGAAACAACGAGTCTTAGCAACGGTGCCAACTAAGGACGAACACTTTATTACTTGATTTTTAGTGAGAGGGATCATCTTATAATGCTACCGTCGTGATCTAAGCAATACAAGATGCATAAAGGATTAACATCACAGGCAATTCATAATTAGTGTGATATGATATGGCCCTTTCTTCTTATGCCTTTGATCTCCATCTCCAAAGCACGGACATGATCTCCATCATCACCAGCATTGCGTCAAGGTCCGTGGCGCCTCTTCATGGTTGTTCATCTTCACTAGCAACTATTACAACTACTTGGAACAAAGCTATTACAAGATGAATAGACACGCAGGTCTTAACAGAATTAAAGACAACCATTAGGCTCCTGCCGGTTGCCATATTACAACAAGGATCATTGCATACATCAAATACAATCACAATCACATGTAGGCCATATCACATCACAAAACCCCTGCAAAAACAAGTTAGACGCCTCTAATTTTCTTTGCAAGTTTTACGTGGCTTGGGGCTTTCGACTAAGAATGCATCTTACCTACGAAACTGAACCACAACGTTGATACGAGTGCTATCAAGTGCAAAGTGTAGATTTGATCTATACTATGATGGGAGAGACAGACACCCGCAAAGCCACTTGTGCAATACGAGTTGCATGTCAAGCGTGGAGCAAGTCTCATGTATGATGACATGTAATTTTAGCCCGAGCCGCTTCATCCCACCATACCGGAAGATGCAAAGTACACACATAGCAAAAGATGGCACGAGCACCAACGCCCACAACCTCATTGTGTTCTACTCGTGCAACAGATCTACGCATAGACAAGGCTCTGATACCACTGATGGGTTCGTAGCATGGAAAACAAAAAAATTCTACCGCAAGAACGAACAAAATCCAGATCTAATCTAGATAAAAGCCAAGATCTAATCTACTAGACATGAGCAACGAGATAGATCGGTACTAACCCTCGTAGAACCGAAAGCGTTAACGAGATTAGATCTCGTGGATGATGTAGTCTATCACTTGCCGATCTCAAGATCGTGTGGACGATCCTTCCGGCACCGCGTTCCGGCAGCGCTTCCGCAGACGGTCACACGTGCGGAGTCGAAGCAGACCTTCCTCTCCCCGTTCCAGCGAGCAGCGGAGGTAGTAGATCTTCTCCACGGAATCCCAGCAGCACGACGGTGTGGTGGTGGTGGAGATGAGAATTCTGCAGGGCTTCACCTATGCCTGTGCAGAAGAAACATGGAGGAGAGAGGCGGCTGAGATTGGGAGTTATGAGACAAGGTGCAAGAGGGGGCACCCCCTCCCTTCTATTAAAAGGAGGGAGGCGCGCCTGGGGAGGGGGAGTCCTAGTAGGACTCCCTCCTCCTTGGTCCGGCGGGTTGGGGGGAGGAGTCCTCCTCCCCCACGAATCCGTGTCTTACCCCACTTGGTTTCTTTGATCCTTTTCTTGGTTTTCAAGCAAACTCCAAGAAATCCTCTAGAACCTTCCAGAACATTCTGAAACCTTCTAGAATCTCCATACAAACACTTCGGAACATTTCCTAACTTAGAAAATGATCCCCAATATATGAATCTCATTCTCCGGACCATTCCGGATCTCCTCGTGATGTCCCGGACCCATTCCAAGACTCCGAACAACATTCGGTCTCCAATGCAAATTCCATATCTACTTCAAACAACTTCGAACCTTAAGTGTGTCACCCTACGGTTCGTGAATATGCAGACATGATGAAGACACCTCTCCCATCAATAACCATCAGTGGGATCTGGAGATCCATAACGGTTCCTACATACTCAACGATGATATCGTGGTCGATTGAACCATTTAACATACGAAACCAATTCCCTTTGTCTCGTGATAATCTACTTATCTGAGGTTTGATCGTCGGTATCTTCATACCTAGTTCTTCCTCGTTACTGATAAGTACTCTTTACTCGTTCCATGTTATGTCATCCCTTGTGACCTAGTCACATGCTTGCAAGCTATCTAGATGACATTCCACCGAGAGGGACCAGAGTATATCTATCCGTCATATGGATGGACAAATCCCAATCTTGGTCTATGTGCTGCAACACATACTTTCAGAATACCCAATGACACCTTTATAACCACCCAGTTACGAAGCGGCGTTTGATGTCATCAAAGTACCCATTCGGTGATGGTGATTAACATAACCTCATGGTCGAAGGATTAGGTTACTATGTATTTCAAAGCTTACAACAATACGTACTTAATGACTTGATCTTATGCTACGCTTACTATGGGTGTGTGTCCATCATATCATTCTCCTAATGATATAACCTTGTTATTAATCACATCCAATGTCTATGATCAGGAAACCATGATCATCAATCAATCAACAAGCTAGTTCAACAAGAGGCTTACTAGGGACTCTTTTATGTTTACAAAACACACAAGTATTAGTGTTTCCTAATAATACAATTATAGCATGGGATGTAAACATTTATCATAAACACAAAGATATAATAATAACCTCTTTTATTATTGCCTCTTGGGCATATCTCCAACAACTAGGACGCCCGCATCCGGAGTTTCTTGGAGCTCAACTTCCAGGACCCCCAGGAGGAGACCTACAGTGGCTAGTCACCGCAGATCTAAGAGGAAGCATCGAAGCTCCCACTTCTGGAAAAATTCAGTTCTCTGTGAGAGAGAACAACTGGCTAGATGGATTAGCCAGGGCAATGCATGAAGCTCTCGCACGTCTATGTGCCCTCAGCGTCAACAAGATCCAAGGAACCCGTTTTTCCCACTATGCAAGACGTGACTTCATGGGAATGCCGATGGAGATGCCAAGTCACCCAGAGTTGAGGCATCAAGTGGAGAATCTTGACTTCTTGCTACACGACAGACAGCAGGAACTGGACAATGCCAGGGAGTTAGCCAACCAGAACCGTGCCATCGCCGGCCAGAAGGCCCAGACTTTCGCACTGCTCGTCCAGGATCGCCAGTCTCTTTGCCGCCAGCGTGCAAATAAGGATCGCACCATCGCCCGTCTTTGCAAGAAGGTGGCCGACCTGGAGAAGACCGTCAAGGAGCAGGAAGCTCAGCTTGCCGCCAAGGAAGAAGAAGATGAGGGTGAAGACATCCAGGGAGACATGGATTCTTACCTCAGCAACGATGATGACTTTCTGGAGGAGGATGCTGTGGACTTCTACATTGATGATGAGGACTCCGACTTCATCGACGATGAGTAGATGCACTAGAGCACTATCGTAGCATGAGTTATATCGGTCCCACTGTATCGTAGCTTGCAGAATGGTTCTTCAAACCATCTGCTTTCCTTTGTTTGTTGTGGTGTATGTTGTATCGTGTGCTTGCTTGCATAAATGAAAAAGAAGTTAGTTGAAAAACCTGAGTCTAACTCAAAGTTTTAGCTTTGAAAACCCAAAACCATGAACCTTAGAATTTCCCTCTTACCCCTATATCTATCTCAATCTTCAGATGACTCGTGGAAACCAAGGAGGGAGCAGCTCGTCGCAGGACCCAATGCTGCAGATCTTGCAGAATCTCATCGCAGACTGTGAAGCAAGCAGGTCCGAGCACCAAGCCAACTTAGCAACATTGCAGCAGATCGCACAAATGGCTCTCAACAACCAAGGACATGGAAATCAGGATCACCATGGATCCAAACTCAAAAAAATTCAGAATACCAATCCCCCAATCTTCAACCAATCTGAAAACCCATTAGATGCTCATGACTGGTTACAGACCATGGAAAACAACCTTGAAGTTGCAGGAGTTGATGAAAATGAGAAAGTTCTCTTTGCCCCCCACTATCTGGCAGGAGATGCAAGAGCTTGGTGGAATAGCATCCGCAATATGAACCATGGTCAGGTTATGACATGGGAAGCATTCAAAGTCAAGTTCAGCCGCACCCACGTGCCGCAAGGTCTAGTCAACAGGACGAGAGATGAATTCCGCGAATTGAAGCAAGGAAGAATGACTGTGGTAGAGTACCGTGGTAGATTCCTTTCACTTGCCAGATATGCACCTGATGAGATCAACACAGAGGCCAAGAAGAAGGAGAGATTCTTGAACGGACTGCATGATGAGATGCAGACTGTCCTTGTCAATATCCGCTTCCAAGATCTCGAAGAGCTAGTCGACTCTGCCATTCAGATGGAAGGGAAGATTAACCAGGCAAACGACAACCACAAGCATCGTATGATGCAGCAGTCTAGATCCAGTAGTCACCAGAAGTACCGTCCCAACCCCTCAGGATATGCACCAAGGAACAACCGACCCCCAAATTCTCGCCCAAGCAACCCCAACCGTAGTGGAGGCAATGTGAAGTCCGGAGGAAACAATCACAACTCCGGTAATGCCAACAATTTCAATCGTGCCCCTCCCAAGAGCAACAACAACAACAACACTACACCCAGAACTGGCAGCAATGTTGTGCCTGTCATAGTCAAGGACAAGTCCGAGATCACTTGTTTTGAGTGTGGAGTGAAGGGTCACTACTCCAATGAGTGTCCCAAGAAGACTACCACCAATGCCCCTGTGAATGCCCCAGCTCAGCAGCAGCGTCGTGTTCAACCAGGAAGGAGGTTTGCCCCAGGGAACCCTCACAACCGCAACGGTCGCCTCTTCCACATGAACGCAGAAGAAGCCCAGGAAGCGCCAGATGTAGTACTGGGTATGTTTTCTGTCAACTCAGTTTTAGCAAGAGTATTGTTTGATTCTGGAGCATCGCATTCATTTATCACCGAAGAATTTGCATGCACTAGTAAGATTCACCCAACCAACCTGAAGCATGTCATGATAGTTCAAATCCCCGGTTCGACTACAAAAGCTAGAAAAATTTGCAAAGCTGTACCTATCAGAATACATGGGATAGATTTTTATGCCAACCTAATTGTACTTGGAACCAAAGGATTGTAAGTAGTACTAGGTATGTACTGGATGTCAAGGCATAAAGGATTGATAGACTGTGATAAGAAAGCCATCACCATGACCTGTAGTTCTGGAGTAACAGTAGAGCATATCTCTGAAACCTTACCCCGTCAATTCAAGTGCAACAAGAGTGTAGCCCTGCCCACCATAGACCAAGTCAGAGTAGTCTGGGAATACCCCGACGTATTCCCAGATGAATTGCCAAGTATGCCCCTGGATAGGGATATTGAGTTCATTGTCGAACTAATCCCCGGAACCAGACCTATAGCCTAGAGACCCTATAGCATGAACCCCTCAGAGTTAGTGGAGCTGAAGAAGCAGTTGGATGCCATGTTAGCCACAGACTTGATTCAGCCAAGCGCATCGCCATGGAGATCACCAGTGTTATTCGTCGACAAGAAAGATGGAGGCAATCGTCTGTGTACAGATTACAGAAAGTTGAATGATGTCACCATCAAGAACAAGTACCCTTTGCCAAAGATTGAGGATCTATTTGATCAGTTGACTGGAGCCCAGGTATTCTCAAAGATTGATCTTAGGACTGGTTATCACCAACTTAAGATTCATGCAACGTATATTCCAAAGACCGCCTTTACTACTCGCTAGGGTTTATACGAGTATACGGTTATGTCTTTTGGATTAACCAATGCCCCTGCTTATTTCATGAATCTCATGAATAAGATATTTATGAATTTCCTAGATAAGTTTGTAGTTGTGTTTATCGACGACATCCTTATCTACTCCAAGTCAGAAGAAGAGCATGAGCAACATCTGAGAATCATCCTAGAAACCCTGAGAGAGCATTAGTTATATGCCAAGTTCAGCAAGTGTGAGTTTTGGCTAAAGGAAGTAGGATTCCTAGGACATATTGTGTCTGCCGGAGGAGTCTCTGTTGATCCCGCCAAGATCAAAGATGTCGAAGAATGGGAAGCCCCAACCACTCAAACCCAAGTCCGTGCATTTCTCGAATTATTGGGATACTACCGCAAGTTCGTAGAAGGATTCTCGAGCATCGCCCGACCCATGACTCAATTATTGAAGAAGGACAAGAAGTTTGAATGGACAGACAAGTGTGAAGCCAGTTTCCAAGAGCTGAAGAAGAGATTGATATCAGCCCCAATATTGATCATGCCAGACATCAAGAAGCCGTTTGATGTGTATTGTGACGTATCCAAGATTGGTCTAGGATGTGTATTGATGCAAGAAGGCAAAGTTATCGCGTATCTGTCTCGACAACTGAAGCAGCATGAGCAGAACTATCCGACCCATGATCTTGAGCTAGCAGTTGTGGTTCTAGCATTAAAGACATGGCATCATTATTTGATGGGTAATCGCTATGAGATTTACTCAGATCACAAGAGCTTGAAGTATATCTTCACTCAGAAAGAGCTGAATATGAGACAAAGGAGATGGATAGAGTTAATCTAGGATTATGACCTTGATATTCACTATCACCCCGGCAAAGCCAATGTGGTAGCGGATGCCCTTAGCAGATTGCCGTGTAGGCTTAACACCATGATCAAGGAGAAGCAACCAAGTTTGTATGAGGAATTGGAGCAGTTCAGGACTGAATTAGTTAGCAAAGGATTCTTAGCTAGCATTGAACTTCAACCCACGTTGATTGGCCAAATCAAGGAAGCCCAGAAGGGAAATGAAAGTATCGACGGAATCAAACGCCGTATTGGTACAGGAAAGGTACCTGGATTCACCGAAGACGAAGAAGGAGTACTGTGGTACAAAGGACGTATATGTGTGCCAGCTGATTCGGAGCTGAAGGAAGTTATCATGAAGGAAGCTCATGATACTCTTTATTCTATCCACCCCGGAGGAACAAAGATGTATCAGGATTTGAAAGAGCAATTTTGGTGGCACAAGATGAAGAGAGAAATCGGAAGCTACATCGCCAAGTGTGACGTCTGTCAAAGAGTCAAAGCAGAGCATCAGAGACCTGCAGGACTATTGCAACCATTGCAGATTCCGGAATGGAAATGGGATTCCGTCGGAATGGACTTTATCACCAGTTTGCCTACCTCTAGTAGGGGAAATGACTCAATCTGGGTCATAGTTGATAGACTGTCCAAGGTAGCCCATTTTATGCCTGTCAAGACTACCTACCAGAGTGCAAAGCTAGTAGAGCTGTACATTGCTAGGATTGTTAGTCTGCATGGAACCCCCAAGATCATTGTGTCAGATCAAGGAACCCAGTTTACTTCAAGATTTTGGCAGAAAGTTCAGGAAGGTTTAGGAACCAAGTTGAACTTCAGTACCGCGTATCACCCACAAACAGATGGACAGACTGAGAGAGTCAACCAGATCCTAGAGGATATGCTTAGAGCTTGTGTGTTGGAATACAGATCAAAATGGGAAGACTGCCTGCCTTTCGCAGAATTCTCATATAACAATAGTTATCAAGCTAGTTTGCAGATGGCACCATTTGAATTCCTATACGGAAGAAAGTGCAGTACCCCTTTAAATTGGTCGCAAGTAGGAGAGAGTTAGATTTTTGGACCCGACATTCTCCAAGAAGCAGAAGAGAAAGTTCACAAAGTCCGTGAGCACCTCAAGACTGCCCAATCCAGACAGAAGAGTTATGCTGACAAGAGAAGAAGAGACCTGACTTTCAATGTCAGAGATTTTGTATACCTCAAAGTTTCACCATTGAAGGGAACTCAACGCTTTAGTCTGAAGAGAAAATTAGCCCCCAGATATATCGGACCTTTCAAGATTCTGAACCATAGAGGAGAAGTATCGTATCAACTGGAACTGCCTAAAGAGATGTCAGCCATCCACGACGTGTTTCATATCTCGTTACTCCGCAAATGCTTGGAAGTTCCCGAGAAGACGGAAGTTTTCAAGAACATCGATCACAGAGCTGTGGAAATCAACAATGACCTGACCTATCAAGAAGTACCCATCTGCATCTTAGAAGAGGCCTACAGAACCACCAGGACCAGGAGCATCAAGTTTCTCAAGATTCAGTGAGCAACCATACCGAGGAGGAAGCCACTTGGGAGCGCGAAGATTATATTAGGACAGAGTTCCCAGATCTCTTTAGTTCCTAGTTTTCTTTGTAAATCTCGGGACGAGATTTTGTTTAAGGGGGGAAGGTTTGTAACATCCCAAAACTTTAATGCAAGCTTATCAAGATCAAATCATCCAAAAATAGGGTTAACAAAAACTTTTCCAAATTAAATATGAAAGCATTCATATGTGTGTGCATTTAAAATAGAGGTTGATTTGAAGTGCCTTGTTTAAGTGATCCAATGCTTGTAAAATGTTTCTTAGGTGATTTAAACATCATCTACATCATTCCCAAACTTTTCCTAAAGAAAATCAAATCAAAAAGAATTAAAAAGGAGGAATGGTCATTTTGGCCATTTTAATCCACTACACTACTTTGAGTGTTCCTAGCACTCATTTCTTAACAGAAACAATTCTTGATCTTTGCACCCCTTGCTAGTACACATAATGAGGTACCAAGGCCCACCTTTTGATCTGCTAAAAACATTCTTTTACTTATTTTAAATGACATTTGAAAATTGAATCTAATGCATATGCATAGATCATCCATATTTCAAAAACCATCTTTTTGAGCTCCACTTTCAAAACCCTTGCAACCAAAGACTACCTAGCACTAGTGGAGCTCACTCAAAAATTTTGAAACCAAAATTTAAAACTTTTTCTCTTTCGGCCATTTTGTCAAACACCTTGCTGGCAAGATCATTATGGCCTAACTATTATTGTTTTGGGCTGATATTGTCTAGCAATTTTGAAGTGCTTTGATCATCTTTGTCCCCCTCAAGCCTAACCAGACCCACACCAGCGCATCCCCTACCTCCTAACTGCACTGCATTGCCATGCCGAGCCACCCCTCGCTGGCCGACCGTGCACTCGCAGCAGCAGCCCTCTCCAGCCTCTCTCTCACCATGTCTAGCAAGTTGCCAGTGGTCCACCTCCACCGTCCAACCAGCCCTAGGCCAGAGACAGAGAGCAGAGCGGCCAGGAACCGCCGCGCTCGGAGCTAGTCGACCATGCCGACACCGCCCGCAGAGCACGCTCTGTCCCCGTGTGCACAAGCCGCCGCTCGACCGCAGCCCGCGCCCACCGCTCTGCCACGACCTAGGGAACACCCCAGACACCCCCGTTCGCCGCCCAACGCACCACAGCCACCGCTCGCCGTGGACGTTGTCGCTTCTGCCGCTTAGAGCGCCACCTCGCCCAGACCGCATACCACCACCCCTACGGCCGCATTCACTTCCTAGAGCACCGCCAGGAGACCGCTTGTCGATCGCCACCCTCAGCCATGCCGCTAGCCGGTCGTAGCCTTGTCGCCACCGTCGCCTGCCCATCCCGCTCGGTCTCACCGTCGGGCCTATAAAAGGAGGCCTCCCTAGCCTCTTCTCTCCACACCACTCCACTCCCCTCACCTCACTGAACCTCACCCACCTCTAGCCGGAGCAAGGGGAGCAGCAGCTCGCTGGAATTGGAGCCGGAGCCGCCGCCTCTGGAGGAGAAGGGCGCCGCTGATTGCGACCACCCCAAGCTCCGCCGCAACCGTGCCTCGCCTCGCTGTCATCTTCCAGTTTGTTTGCCCACCTCGCCGACCTTGCTGGAGCCCTGGTACGTCCCCAGCAGACCCCCACCGAGCCGCTAGGGTTCGAGATCGCCGACGACCTGTTCATTGTCGACGACGACCCTCAGCCGTAGATTCCCCTTCTAATCCTACGGCCCACGGCGCGCGTACTGTTTCGCGTGTTATGACCCACTGACAAGAGGGACCCCCCTGTCAGCTGAGCCCCGCGCCGTGGAGCGCCACTGGGCCGGCCCCAGTTCTTCCCCGCGCTAGTCCACCCATTCAAATCTAGATTTTTATTTTTAGTTAAATCTAGTTTGTGTCCACTAGTTTAAAATTCAATTCAGAGAGTTTTATAAATCCAAATTGCATGAAACCAATTTTGTCTGAAAGGTGTTGAAATGATATATCCAAGCCCATTGGATTTAATTCAAGTAGAGTTATAGATCTCTCCTAATAAAAATAACAAAACAGAAGCATTTGCACCTTGCAACATTTTTATAAAATCAACCAAGTTAGCTTTTGAGTTGATTCCAACTCTCAAAAATCACATTTCACTATATCTATATAAATATGTAATAATATTAAGGTTTACATGCAGTGACTTTGGACTAGTACCAAAATAATGCTATATAGGCATTTCTAGTCACTTTAGATCATTAAATAATGAACTTAAACCAAAGCAATATTGATCCAACCCTTAAATCTCATTCCCACATGTTAGAATATGTGGTGATGACATGTGTCCACATGATCCCATATTTTAAGTGGTGAATATTAAATCTTAGTTAATTTTTCAATGAGTAGAAATTACTTTTCTAAAATAAAAAGAAAGAAACTATTGAATTAAACTTGTGATGCTTGTGATGATAATAGATCATCAATTGTGTGTCTTAGAAATGCTATCTAGCCTAGTTAAGTATTGTTTGGTGATTGTATACTCCGTATGTATTTATAGATGATAGTACCGACTAAGCTTTCGAGGAGGAGGAGTTCTACCAAGAAGAAGAAGAAAACTTCAACCACTGCACCAACCAAGGCAAGCTAGCACTATCCAAGATTAACCCTTGCAAGTTATACTTGCAAGCCACCATTAACAGTGCAAGCTAACCCTTGCAAGTTTAGTGCTTAGCAAACTAGAATCAAACTAGATGGTTTATCAAAGATGCCTTAAGCATGCTTTGAGCACCCCTTTTTGATTATTAGTACCTCAAGTCTTATTGACAAGCTTCATCTCCCTTAGTTTACACAAAGTTCTTTACTTATTTTGAAGGTAGCATAAAAAGTATAAAACTTGACCTACTTAGAAACCTTTAGATGTCATTCTATGGCATGAGATTGAACCCATCACTTCCACCTTAGTGAACACTCTTAACTTAGTAGTTTAGAGTAGATCAAAAACTTGAGTCACTTTAGATGGGAACACTTGGTGAAAATGAATTGTGAAAACCTTGGAATGATGAGTCATTCTATTGAGATGTTTTGACATGTGTTGAGAAACACAACTGGTTTATGATGATGAAAATGATGAGGCATGAGCCTTAACCCTTTTATAAAACTGATGGTTGGATTCGGATGCGATACCATTCCAAATTTACTGTACAACCACACTACCTGAATTGGGTAAGGCTTAGCTGGAAATTTATATGCATTAGTATTAGTTCCCTCGCGGGAGAGGTTTGAGCTGAGGATACCTCTCATGATGTCCACCTATGCAGTGCCCAAGGTTGGGAGGCCATGCTCATAGGAGAGGTGCTTGTACTAGGGTGTGTAAAGGGAAGGTTATGTTTGATTATCTGCATACTAAGTATGATGATTCAGGGTTATCCCTGATAGATGTATCGAATCTTGTGGTAAAAGTGTACCACCTCTGCAGAGTGTCAAACTATTCGAATAGCCGCGTCCGCGGTTATGGACAGTTGGAATGGCCATACTGTTTCGTTGTCAGATGTTTTCCAAATAACTTGAAATGAATGATGAATCTTGACTTGACCACAACAGGGTTGTGCTTATGATACTAGCTTCCCAACTTAAGTGATTCTAGAGTTTTACCTTATCTTTCTTTGCTTCAGAACTCAGCTTAGGTTTCAAACTTAACTTTATAGTTAAACCTAGATTTAGCACTTTAACTTAGTACTATAGTACCTGTTAATAGTAGTTTGCGAGTACTTAAAGAGTACTCATGGCTTTTGTCCCTAGCTATTCTCATGGCCAGACTGTGAAGGAGACTGTCAAGAGGATGGTCAACAGGACGGCTATGATAACTAGGACTATCTGCCTTCGTCAGCATTGCCTGTGCCCTTGAAAATGGACCCCACCGCTACGCTTATCTTTTATTTCTGCTGCTTGTTGTATTAAAGACTGGATCATGAGATCCTTATTTGTGTAAGACCTTATGTATGGTTTGTAATGGATGATGTACTGTGATAGCCAGTCCGTTATGTCTCGCAAAAATGGTAATCCTGGGATTGCGAGGTATGGCATAACAGGCATCTGGGATTAAAAATCCGGGTTTTCAGCTTGACAAGTTATAAGTTGAAATCTCATGCCCCTTACTAACAAAGACCGAACCTCATGCTACTCAACTTTAGTCATGAGTAAGTTCTTGTCATTGTAAGTACATGTGTATCATAGAGAACCGCCAACGGGGAACCCCTTGCCCGATGATACGGAAGCATTCCCATATCAAAATGACAAGGCAAGCAGACAATGAGCATCTCAGCAATCTTTTTATTTGCTATTTGCATAGGTTTTTATTGAGGATGCTTCATAGATTGCTCATTATGGTTATGCTGCAAGTTTCCACCATGATTAGGCATGGCTTAGGCTAGTGGCCCAGGCGTTTCTCTAACACATATACAAACTCCATAAGCTTACAACCTCCCCTTTTATTTCACACCGCCGGGATCCATAAGAAAAAGAACATGATATCAACCAAATAAAGTGCAATGTTGAAAGCGTTCCCCATGGTAACATGGTTCTGCTAATTCACAACTTATAAAGCGCAAGCACATACGCAACATAGATGGGCACAATGGTTCAAGTTTATTAAGTGCAAGAAAGTAAAGTGTGCCATCAAGTTCGTGAGAGCTTTAATCACTAATTTTCACATAACAAGTTTAATTTGGAAGGTAGATAAAAACATGAATATACTTGGAATAGCAAATGCTAATAGGTAGGTATGGTGGAATATTTGGAATAACTTGGTTTTATTTGGAGTTGGATGCATGAGTGGAACTCATACTTGGTGAGGCTAGCAAAAGACTGGGAGCAACCAACTAAGAGAGCAATAATGGCCATAATCTTGCAAAGCGACAAAACATCATTAATTAAAGCATAAAGTGATATTACAAGTCGAAAACTAAATGATCATAGAGGATATGGTGACTTGGTATAGTCTTAACATGGTGTGAGCATGCGCCAAGTCAACCGAAATAAAGCATCAAAGGAGAATACCACAATATTATGCTTTAATATGCTAAAACAACGCATGATTATTCCAAGGCACATTAAGCAATCTCAGTTATTTGTAACAAGTCATTCTACAGCAATAATCACTAAGCATAAAGCCAAAACAATATCAAGCATGACATGATAAAGCCTAGGCCATAGTCAAAAACAAGCTCCTTTTATACCACTTAAGCATGAACTTTTCCTACTCTTTTCCAATCCAAACTAACTTATTTGAAAACTAATGAATGAATGAGGGGGGTCCAACCAATTTATTAAAGCAAACTAAGCAAACAAAAACTAAGAACAAAAACAAAGACGCTCCAAGAACAACACAACTATGCATGAAATAATAAAAATGAAGTGTTTAGAAGAAACCTGAGATTTTTATTGATGAAGAAGGGGATGTCTTGGGCATCCCCAAGCTTTGACGCTTGTTGACATGGGTATACCCTATGGGCACTCGAGCTTGGTATATACGGCCTGAATACGTAGAGGCCCACTGTGTCGCCAAGGCCCAATTGAGGAACTCGAGTAACCTACTGACTCTCGATTGCTTGAAGAACATGAAGAAGCTAAAGATAGAAAGTTCAAAGGGGAAAACCCTAACTTGTAACCGACTCGACTTGCTACCCGAGACCTAGCCTATCTATATAAAGGCTAGGAGGGGGCAGCGAGGAGGACACACGCAACCCTAGTTTCCATAACCCTCGCTAGATTGCATCTGCGCACCATTGTAATCTTCGATTCCTTTGATAATTCCACAAGCAGACAAGCAGGAGTAGGGACCTCTACGAGGCCTGAACCTGGGTAAATCTTCGAGTCCCCTGTGTACTTGTTTGCTAGCCGATAGATGTCTCCAGCGCTCCCTCCTTCTCCAAAACCCAAGTCCATAACAATGGGAATTGATGAGTTAAACCCTCGTCACTTGTACTTCTTGAATATTTCTTGGGGTGACACGGGTGACATCCCCAAGCTTGAGCTTTTGTCCATACTTCATCTTCTCACATTACTCTCCCCTACACTTAAAATTTCCTTTATACGAAACTTCACACAATCTTCATTAGCAACATTAGTGTACTCAAGATAATAAGTCTTTTGGTTCAGTTTCAATACAAGTAAAACTTCCATTAAAACACAAGCTACTGTAGCACTTCCTTTAAAAAGTTCAAATGATCAAAGAGAACTCAAAGAGAAAGAGATTAAGAGGCAAATGCAAATAATGGCAGAAATCTGTTAAAATAGATCAAAAGGTAAAAACCGATTTTTTCGAGGACCTTCTGTTGCTCAAATCGAAAAGTGTTGAACTAACGAAAGTTGGATAATAACCTGGGATAGAAGCACAAAATATTATAGCTCAAACCGACGTACAGAGATTTTTCACGAATTTTTACAGCGAAGCACAAAAATCTGTTTCGGGACAACAACTTTCCCAAGCATTACTTCTCTCTCATTAGAGGTTACTCTTGGCAAAAAAATCATAGAAAAAGGATAAGGAGCGGCTATTACAGAGGTAATAACTTCCAAGACTCAACAAAAAGGTTCCTAATGAAATTTGGGTTATCTCCCAATAAATGCTTTTCTTTAACGCCTTTGAGCTAGGCATAAGAAGCAAAAAGAATCAAGTATTCTCAAATGAACAAGCATTAAGATAAATACCAGAAATATCTTCAGCAAGGCAAGGTATCTCATCCAAATAAGCTCTAGAGAATCCTCTCTCAATGCTCTTGGGTTTACTATTTTCATCAAACGGGTTATCAGGAACAATCCAATCAAAATTCTTTTCTAAGGCTTCATGCATTCCTACAAGTTTAAAAGGTATTGGTATCTTAATTTCCTCCCCATTAGGTTTGGTTTTTTCCATCTTTTCTCATGTACCAATAACATCTACACATGAGCCTAGCATATTAAAACGATCAAAAACTTTTCTAGCCTCTTTAGCAACATCATAGAATTCCTTAAGCAAAGTTTCCAGAATAAAATCTCTTTTTTCAGGATCCTCAATTTCTTTAAGTTTAACAAACATTACTTGCATTATGGGGTTAAGGTTAACAAACCTAGCTTTCAACATGTGAACTAAAGAAGATGTAGCAATTTCATAATTTGGAGCAAGTTCTGCTAGGGATCTATCCTCAATATCCTCATGCTTGCTAACATGATTAAAAAATTCTTCAATATTATCTTTCCTAATTATAGAGCCACTACCTATTGAAAGGTCTTTCAGGTGAACTTAGGGATCAACATGGTGAGCTAAGAACGAGGTAACAACTATAGAAAGAACTAATTTTTTGTGTTTTGATATAAAGAAGCAGACTAGTATAACTAATTTTTTGTGTTTTTGATAAAAGAAGCAGGCAAACAAAGCAGAAATAAACTAAGCAAAACAAATAAAACAAAGTAAAGAGATTGGTTATGAGGGACTCCCGTTGTGAAGATGTCCTTGACTCCCCGGCAACAGTGCCAAAAAAATAGCTTGATGGCCCAAAATATATCGAGCTCGTTGGGGAACCCTAAGAGGAAGGTATGATGAGCACAACAGCAAGTTTTCCCTCAGTTATGAAACCAAGGTTATCGAACCAATAGGAGAAAGGAAACACCTCTAAGGTGTTGTTTCCAACTTGGAATCCTGTACAACACAACCACAGAACTTTGCCCCAACTTATAGTGAGGTTGTCAATCTCACCGGTTTTGCTAAAAATAAAGGAATAAACGTATTGTGTGGAAGATAGTAGTTGCTTGCATAAAGTAAACAAAAAACAGTAAATAGTTGTAGATTGATGGTAAAGAATGGACTGGGGTCCATAGTTCACTAGTGGTGATTCTCCTTAAGATAGATGACATGTTGGGTGAACAAATTACAGCGGGGCAATTGACAGACACCGAGAAAGCATATATGCACATACTAATCATCTTGATTCCTATGAGATTTGATTGGGCATTACAACATTATACATAGACCGTAATCCAACTGCATCTATGACTAATAATCCACCTTCAGGTTATCATCCGAACCCCCTCCAGTATTAAGTTGCAAGCAACAGATAATTGCATTAAGCAAAGTGTGTAAAGTAAACAATACGATTGTTGTATGAACAAAGGATTACTGTTTTCTCCCTAGTAGCAGCATCACATCTAGTACCTTAGATATTTCTGTCACTTCCCTAGATTCCTAGAGGCATGAACCCACTATTGAGCATAAATAGTCCCTCTTGGAGTTGCTAGCATCTACTTGGCCAAGATAGCTACTAACAATGGAAAGCATGCAAGATCACAAATAACAAAGACATGATAGAATCAATAATGAATCTGAAATAGCATCTAAATATCCATCGGATCCCCGCAAACACAACATGTAGGATTACAAATAGATGATCTTGATCATGAACAGAGCTCACAAGATCTAAACATGATAGCACAAAGGAGGAGAACCAACCATCTAGCTACTACATGGACCCGTAGTTCAGGGATGAACTACTCACGCATCACACCGGAGGCAGGCATGGTGATAAAGAAGGCCTTCAAGGTGATCTCTCCCCTCCGGCAGGGTGCTAGGAAGAGCTTTAGATCCCTCCCGATCTAGGGATGGAGATGGCGGCGGCTACAGACTCTTTCATGGAATTTTGATCGGGTACTTAGGGTTTTCGCCCCGAAGGCAATATATAGGCAAAGGGGCAAGGTCGGTGGAGAGCCAGGGGCCCACACCCCCTAGTGGCGTGGATAGGGCTGGCCGTGCCACCACCAGGTGTGGCCGCCCTGGTTCCCCTCTTCGTCTCCCCTCCGGACTCCGTATTCCTTCTAGTGAAATATTGACTTGGGCTTTTATCTGGTCCAATTCCGAGAATATTTCCTTACTAGCTTTTTTGAAACAAAAAACAGCAGAAAATAGGCAACTGGCACTATGGCATCTTGTTAATAGGTTAGTTCCATAAAATGTGTAAAACTACTCTAAAGTGTGGACAAAACATAAGAAAGAAGATATAAAACAAGCATGGAACATAAAAAATTATAGATACGTTTGCAACGTATCAGGTTGTGGGTAGCACATCCATAAACACTAGAGACCCTGCGAGCCACAGATATAGCAATAGTCTTTTGATCCAACTGTTATACCATGAAGCACCGGGTGATGACACACGAGTATAGGGGATCACAACAGTCTTCGAGGGAAGTAAACCCAATTTATTGATTCGACACAAGGGGAGCCAAATAATATTTATAAGCCTTAACAACCGAGTTGTCAATTCAGCTGCACCTGGAAATAATCTTGCTCGTAGTAGTTTATCAGTAGCAACAATTTTGTAGTAGCAATAGCAAAGTGATAGCAGTAGTAAAAGTAAAGACAATAGTAACAATTAAAGTAAACAGTAGGATTAAAGCGTGGTAGGCATAGGGATGGATGGATGGGCGTTGCATGGACAAGAAAATTCATGTAACAATCAAGACATAGGGCATTTGCAAATAAATAAAATAAAGCATCCAAGTACTAAATAATTATAGGCATGTGTTCCATATATAGTCATACGTGCTCGTAATGAGAACTTGCACAACATCTTTTGTCCTACCAGCCCGTTGCAGCGGGGCCTCAAGGGAATCTACTAGCAATTAATGTGCTCATTTTAATAGAGCACCGGAGCAAAGCATTAGCACTCCATGAACACACGTGATCCTCATATCATAGCCATCCTCTCCGGTTATCCCAATTCTTGTCACTTCGGGGCCTTTGGTTCCGGACAATAATATGTGTATACAACTTGCAAGTAAGATCATAAACAATAATATCCTCATGAATCAATAACATGTTCAGATCTAAAATCATGGCACTCGGGCCCTAGTGACAAGCATTAAGCATAACAAGTTGCAACAATGTCAAAAAGCACTAACAATAGATACTAAGCACCATGCCCTAACAATCTGATGCAATTACATGAACGATCGCATCCAATCCCTACCATCCCCATAACCTACAGCGGGGGATTACTCACCCATGGAAGGGGGAATCATGGATGGTTGATGTTGAAGCGATGGTGATGATGATGGCGATGATCTCCTCCAATTCCCCATCCCGGCAGGGTGCCAGAACAGAGTTTCTGGTTTTAAATTGTGGTTTCTGGTGGTGGCGGCGCAGTGGAACTTTATCTGGAAAAACGTCGACCCCAACTCTATTTTTAGGTCAGAGGGCTTATATAGGCGAAAGGAGAGGTTGAGGCGGAGTACGAGGCAGCCACACCACCCCTTGGCACGGCCTGGCTGAGCCCGCGCGACCAGGTGGTGTGGGCCCCTCGTGGCCCTCCTTCGTCTCATCTTCTGGCTCCATGAGTCTTCTGGTAAAATAGGAGTTTTGCGATATTTTCCGGTATTTTTCCTGAAAGTTGAGTTCCTGCACAAAAACGAGACACTAAAGCAATTCTACTAAAAACAGTGTTAATCCGCATTAGTTGTATCCAAATCACACAAATTAGAGAAGAAACAATAGCAAAACTGTTCGGGAAAGTAGATACGTTTTGGACGTATCAACTCCCCCAAGCTTAGCTTATTGCTTGTCCTCAAGTAATTCAGTTGAAAACTGAGTGCGAAAAAAGAAACTTTCACAAACACATTTGCTTCATAAGATGTATATATTCTCAACATATGATCAAATACTTAGGCAATTCATAATAAAGAGTATCCAAATAAGTTTACCCAGTAGTCATCCGAGCTATGAAGACATGTTAACCCAATAATAAGCAACATGACACATAAGCATATGCAGGATTGTAGTGCTCATAAGAAGATATGGTAAAGTGGTAACTCGCTTGCCTTTCTTTGGAGCAAAACATAAATGCCAAGGCACCTCTGAAGTTTAAGTGAAGACTAGAAATAAAAATATCAAAGATACAAGTGTCAAAGTTATGTCATAATTAACCGTGTTTTGGGACAAGCACATTACACTAAGAATGACAGATATGCTCTCGGGAAGGTTCTCAAAGAATAAATGGTGACTCAACATAAAAGTGAAAGAAAAGATTTGAAAAGTTTTAAAGGCTTCCAAATGTTGAAAGTATGGTTCTCATTAGCTTTGAGCTCTCATTGCCCGTATCATAAGCATCTTTAGGTGATTAAGGTTAAAGTGAACAAATATGAGGATATGCTTGACAAGTTATAAGTTGAAAATCTCATGCCCCTTGCTTACGAGTACCGAACCTCATACTACTCAACTTTAGTCACGAGTAATTCTTGTCATTGTAAGTATATGTGTATCATAGAGAACCGCCAACGAGGTACCCCTTGCCCCATGATACGGGAGCTTTCCCATATCAAAATGACAAGGCAAGTAGACAATGAGCATCTCAGCGATCTTTTAATTTGCTATTTGCATAGGTTTTTATTGAGGATGCTTCACAGATTGCTCACTATGGTTATGCTGCAAGTTTCCACCATGATTAGGCATGGCGTAGGCTAGCCGCCCAGGCGTTTCTCTAACACATATACAAACTCCATGAGCTTACAAGCTCCCCTTTTATTTCACACCATGGGGATCCATAAACAAAAGAACATGATATCAACTGAATAAAGTGCAATGTTGAAAGCATTCCCCATTGTAACATGGTTCTGCTAATTCACAACTTCTAAAGCGCAAGCATATATGCAACATAGATGGGCACAATGGTTCAAGTTTATTATGTGCAAGAAAGTAAAGTGTGCCATCAAGTTTGTGAGAGCTTTAATCACTAATTTTCACATAACAAGCAAACATTCTTACATGGAAGAAAACACAGCATAATAAATATGCAAGGAATAGCAATGAAGCTAATAGGTATATATGGTGGACTCTTTTTGACAATTTGGTTCTAGGGAGTTGGATGCACGAGTAAAGCTTATACTCAGCACAAGTGAAGGCTAGCAATAGAAAGGGAGTGACAATCGAGAGAGCAGTAACTGTCATTATCATGCTTGCGACAAAACAAAATTAATAGTGGCATAAAGGTGACACAAGAACTCTAAGGCAGAATAAATCATCGAGGCTTAACTGACTTTTTGTTTAGTCATATGCATGCGTGAGCACGTGCCAAGTCGATTCAAATAAAACATTCAGAGGAGGATACCACAATGTCATACCAAGTTATGAATAGAATAATGCAAGCAAACATTTTTATGACATGTTACAAACTATTGAGATGGACTGGAACTAATCATAAGAGAGCAAGAACTACTAAGCATCCATTAAATAACATACACCTTACATGAACAGACTAAGCATACCCACAATGATGAGTATATGTACAAAAATGAAAACAAATAGAGTTCATACCAGCCTCTTACCACACCTCGAGTTGTCATAAATCATCATTGCCTTTCACTTGTGTGACTTGAATAATAAGATAAAACCAAACTCCAAGGAGTCACTGAGGACCGCTGAACCCTGCAATGAACTTTACAAAACCAGAGAAGAAGAACAAATGGTTTTGGGTTTTCAATTTTTTTAAAGACAAGGCCCGAAGGAAAGAGCAAACAAAACAAAATATTTTTGGGTTTTTCGAACAATCAAACAAAATCTGAAAAGGATGAAGCAACCCAAGGCTAAAAGAAAAAGAAGCAAACAAAAAGAAATAACGAAAATATTTTTGGTCTTTTTGTGTTTTGGAAAACAGAAATAACGTGAGAACAAAAACTAAAAAGAAAGCGAAAAATGGATATGCAAAGTACCGACTGAACATGATATGTAGATGAGTGTGTGTAAGGTCCCCAACCTTTAATAAGATTGAGTCCCCTGTGTTTACAATGCTAGTCCCTGGATCAATAGCTAGCATCCACAGTTCAGATGTAATATCGAGAAACAAAGGTCATAATACAACTTTATAACCAGGAATAAAATAATTTTATTACATCAAACATAGCTCATTGGCTATTTACATTACATTGCAGCGGAATAACTATAGTCATGGGTCCTTCATCTTCAAAGTGCCACAGGCAGACATGTTGGTTGTAGACTTTGTAATCCTAATCATTCAACTTCACTAATAACAATCAAACCTGCAACATAATAAGTTACAGCCACAAGGGTCAATACATTTGAATTGTATTGGCAAGCTTCACTTTTATGTATAATATAGGTGGATCCTATCACTACATGCATATTTGGTTAAGTAGAGTTTAAGGCTCATTTGCATAAAGCAATATTTTATCCTATCTTTTCAAAAATGGTTTTTGGTCCTTTGTCAAAAATCTCTTGAGCACCTTAGTAACTCCAAGTGCATCAAGTTTTGTCAAAAACCTCTTGAGCTTCTTGGTAACTCCAAGTGCATCAAGTTTTAAAAGTTTTCTTTTAGAAATTAGAATGTCGAGATCTTCCATAGCTTCAGGCCTTAGTTGCTCAGTATTGTCCATAACCGGGGACACGGCTAAGTACTTAGATTTTATTATCTTCTGCAGAAGTTGTACACTTTACCCACATGACACAATCTCGTCTTGACGCCACCAGTGGCCGCTGGATAAGTACTCACCAAAATGGAGTACCGGCAGATCGAGAATGTGACAAAGTCTTTCCATAGGAGTCCTCCCAATACACAATGCTAGCTTGTCTACCAGGCACAAATGTAGGGTTACTCCCTTACACAAATCTAGTTAACCTGGAGATGCCAATGCATGGGTCTTCCACTATGTAGTTGACTAAGCCAGAGCCCATTTAGCATGTGGTTGCACACGGAAGCCACTGTACGAGAAACATGTTCGATCTCTAAGTCCCTGGGTGGTTTTCTTTTAGTGCACAACAAAAGAGATAGCCATATAAACATGGTTCCTTTTGTTGCCACCTTGTCCATCTTTGAGTATCCTTGTCCACCCAGGTGGTTCATTGAGTACTTGTTTTATTATATAAAACATAAGTCTTTTCAATACTTCATATAATCATAACATGTATCCTATCCCAAAATATAGCTGGGCTAAGCATACTACAACTACATTGTTTTCACTAAGGAATATATAAGGGTATCCTATTAGGATTTAGCATAGCATAAGTATAAAATTGTTTTCATGCATGTTTTCAAAATCCACTAAGTATAATGAAAATAGTAGGACTTTTGTATGATAGTGTAACTTGCCTTTTTGGTAGGGAATGGTGGTTCACTCCTTGATCTTGCTAGTCTCACACTTCTCTAACTTCACTACAAGTCAATCAAGCAAACACAAAATCAACTAACATTCCAAACAAAGTCAAACAAACAATTTCACACTCACAAAGCAATGGAATCTAAGTCATGCATAAGCATGCAAAGGTTGGTTCTATTGGAAGGATGGTCTCCACTAGGCTTCTAAACTTTGTAAGTTCCAATTTGGTCATTTACCAAAATGGCAAAGTCATTGGTTAGAGGGTTTTGCTCAAAAACCATTTTAGAATCCATTCATCATTTTATGTGGTGGAAAATAATTCTATCAAGGCAAAACTTTATGTTTTTCACCAAATGAGTTGCTATTGCAAAACTTGGTGTTTTGGGTTAGTAGGTTTGGTTCAAAACATTTTCTCCAAAGTTTTCTTTATGAAAGCATTTTCATAAACAAAACAAATAGTTTTAGTTAGCTAGAAATGGACTAAACTAATTAATCCATCCTATTCTTTTCCAAAATCATTTTCCAAACTATGGGTTGGTTCCTAGGGTCAGTAAGGTCACAACAAACTAATTGGCAAAGGTTTTAACCTAAAAATCATTTTTAAATGATTTTTCTAAGCTAAACTAGCAATCAAATGTTTCTGCATAAACAACCAATCTAACCAATACTATTTGCTAAACTAAGGGCAGGGTTGGTTAGGGCTTGTCTTGCTGATTCCAACGACATAAAGTTTGTAAAATTTGGACGTGTGGATCCAAAGATACAAGGGTTTGAAGTTTGCAAGAAATTCTGTTTTCAAATCCTGTTTTAAACAGCTCTGGGACACGCGGCATGATATCATTTGTTGATACCGGTTCGTCTGGATCGGCAACGTGGAGCGTTGGATTAAGTTAGATCGCACGGTACCGGGTGCGTACCCATTCGCGTTTAAGTGGTTCTATCGTATCCGCCCGATCTAGATCGAACGGCTGCAATCACTCAGACCATCAACTGGCGGCGCTGCGGTGGCTAACGGCGGCGGAGCGGTCGGTCGACGACGGAGGCGACGCTACAGGGGGTGAGGGAGAAGGAGGAGTAGCTCACCGGGCTCAGGGGGTTACGGCGATGCTCGGGGAGGTGTTGGTCGGGCGAGGGGCGCTCGGGGTCTGCGGCAATTCCTCACCGGAGTGGAGGACGGCGTCGGGTGCGTCGGGTGGTCGTCGTGGACGTCGCTGTGGTTCACTCCAAGGCAAGGTGAAGACGTGGTTAGATGCGCGGGTCCAAGGCAAGGTTGTGTGCGTGAACGAGGAGTGAAGGGGCGGTCTGGTCTTACCGGTGGGACTCGTCGGAGCGGAGGCAGACGGCGACGGCGAGTCGAGCTTGTCGAAGACGGTCTTCTGGGTCACGCGCGGGCTAACCAGGAGTACTGGGAGATGCGTGGAGTCGAGAGGAGTCCACTCGCGTGAAGTAGAGGCAGAGGGGTGGTCGGAGTTGGCCGGAATCGCTGCGACAGCTCGTCGGACAGAGGCGGCTCGGGGAGAAATTGGAGCGGCCTGGGGGCGAGCTTGGGGAAGGAGTCTGAGGGGAAACGGAGGAGAGAGCGAGGCGATTAAATAGGCGTCGTCAGGGGGCTAATTCATCGCGTGTTTAAGGCGAATTACGCCGGAGTTATTCTGCCTGCAACGGCTGGCGAAGGGTGGGCTCGGTTAGTGGCGGGTGAGGAGGAAGAACAGTGAAGTGGGGCCGTCTTGTCAGCGTTAGAGGAAGTAAGGGAGTTGGGTCCACCGGTCAGGGACTTAGCGGGTCAGTTAAATGGTGTCAACAGTTTTCTCTGCGGGGAGGGAATACTGGCTGCTGGGCCTTAGCTGGGCTGCTCCTATTTCCACTATTTTTTTTCTGTCTAATTCTTTTTCCTTTTTCTAATTCTTTTCTGTTTTAAATTTCAAACAATTAATTCAAACAATCACTCAACTTCACTTTGAATTTGGTTCTGTTTGGCAACATAATCCAAATCTCAAAATGAAATAATATTTTTATTTATTGTAGGATCCATTCTATAATTAAATAAAATGGACCTTTAGTTATTTAATAGTGTTTGATTTATTTAATAAAATTTCCATCTGAAATCCAATTATTTTCAAAACCAAACCAGAAGGTTTTATTTGAAAAATAAAAGATTACTTGGAAACTTATTTCAATAAATAAATAAGTTTTGGTGTTTAATTAAAATGGGAAAGCCTTTACTTAAATAAAATTGGATATTTAAATCCTTATTATTTTATTTAAATAAACCTTTACTCATTTTAATCAAAGCAAAACCTTTTAATAAAAGATTTCAAAGTAGTAATAAAATACTTGGTGTTCATTTAAAATGGGAAAAGCTTTTACTTAAATAAAATTGGATATTTAAATCCTTTATTTTATTTAAATAAACTTTTACTCATTTTATCAAAACAAAATATTTTATTTCAAAAGTTTGGCCAAAATTAATTTGGCTCACCCTTTCACTTGAAAACAAAGTCTTTTATTAAAAGATCTAAATAGTATTTCCAAAACAATTTATTTTTCCTTTATTAAATGTTTATCTTTTTAATCCCTTTAGGATTATAATTGTTCACCAATTGGTATGGGATTTGGTAAGGGCTTTATTGGCTTTGGAAATTTCAATTTCCTTCTCTTATTATAGTCATAAGATTTTGTCTATGGTTCCAATTTGAGTGAAACCAACTTCTATGGTCTTACTTGATCCTTTGTGGAAATTTGTTGATCAAATTTGGTATGGATCAAATCCATGGATTTGGAGATACTTTGGAAAATGATTTCCTTCCATTAGGGTTTAGGGATTTGGATTTATTTTCCAAGTGTTCAAATTTCCAGATACATTCATTGAGGAATGCATTTCCCTTGATTTGGATTTTTGTTGAATTCAAAGTTTGTTCAGGATGGGATTTTTAAGTCTCCTTTTAGAAACAAAAGTTTCTTTTCACCCTGATTTTCAACAAAAATTTATTTTGTTTATTTATTTTTCACATTACAAGATTTGGAAAATCTTGGGATGTGACAGGCTACCACCCTTAAATCAAATCTCGTCCCGAGATTTGGGGAGGCTAGGGTTACAAGTTGGCTTCAAGGCAACTAGGGTACTACCACCCTTAAAATAAAGTCTCATAGGGTTACATTGATGGTTCTCTTGACTATAGGTTCAACACTTGATATTCAGACAAGGAATCCTTATTTGACTTAACTGAGTTATCTAAATACTGACATCCACTTCTTCTATCTCTTCAATGTTTCCATCCATGTCAATGTGGTTCACATGTCCTTTCTGGGTCACATTGGAGTCATTTCCATTGGCTCTTCTAGCAGCCTTTTTCTTTTTCTTCTCAGGACAGTTTGATGCATAGTGTCCAAGTTCCTTGCAGTTATAGCACTGCAACTGGCTAATGTCCTTCTTCCTGTAAGTGTTATGTTGGTTCTGACCAAGATCATCTCCATTGTCAGTATCATTTCCATTATTCTCACTTCCATTGTTATTGTGGTGATACTGATGTGGTTCAGAATCTTCATTGTTCCTTTTGAGTGAATGTTTCTTCTTTGATGATCCTGAATGATTCTTGAGTTTATGCTTCCTCTTTCTGTTCTCAACTTGATTCATCTTGTTTTCCAAAATGATGGCTTTGTCACAGAGTGATTGATAAGTTGGGACATAGGCAACGACTAGCTGTAGGTTCAACTCATCATTAAGTCCTTCAAGAAATTTTTCTTTTCTCTTAGCATCTGTATCAACTTCGTCCGGGGCGTAGCGTGCCAGATTGTTGAATTCTTCAATATACTCAGCCACATTGAGGTGATGTTGTTTCAGATTGTGAAACTCCTTTTTCTTCAAGTACATTACTCCAGGTGAGATGTGAGTGGTTCTGAATCCATCTTCAAAAATATCCCAGGTCACATCTTCAAGGGGAGTGGTGATTTGAAAGTTGTCCCACCATGTTGCTGCTGGTCCTTCAAGCAGAAATGCTGCAAACCTTACTTTTTCTTCATCAGTGCAACCAACAGTCACTAAGTCTTTGTTTACTGAACGTAACCAATCATCAGCTTCCATTGGATCAGTTGTTCCAGAGAACCTTGCAGGCCTAAGTTTCAGAAACTTGGTGAGCATGTCAAGTGCTGGAGGATTATTCTGATCGTTGTTGTTGTTGTTGTTGTTGTTGTTGTTGTTGTTGTTGTTCTGATTCTGGATGAGTGTGGTCATCATCTGCATCAGTTGCGTCTGAGCTGTCATCATCTGCTGCATCTCAGGAGTGATGTTGTTGTTTCGGTTGGGGTTGGCACGACGGGGAGGCATCTGTTGGTTTGATAGGGATAAGTATTGGTGGATAGGTTTTTAAGAAGTCCTAACACACAACTCAAAACTATCAAGTTCAATCAAACAATCAAACCATCAAACATTCAACAAGCAACCAATCACTTAACAACTTATGAGCTTAACTCATGAGTTGAAGTAAACAACAAGTTTCAAGCATATTTTTAGGCAACCAAAAATATTTTTGTTACACCACACAAGTTGGTGGGTTTGACTTAAACTAAATATGGTGGTCCATCTATATGGTTCACTTGGAATCCTGCCATCCTTCTTTGTTGATTTTTCTTGAATGAGGTCTTTGTATCCTTGGAGAATTCTTGGTCACAAAAACTTCAAAGGTGATGATGGTTCCTTCTAAGTTGTGTTCCCTTAGTCTTCAAATCTTGAGCAAGATTTCTTGTCTCATTTGTAGTCTATAGTGATATCCTAGGTTGAAGTCTTTGGTGAACATGATGAAGTCATTAGAGTTGATGAAGTTGAAGTCACTAGAGTTGAAGGTGTTGAAGAAGTCCTTTGCACTTGGTGTAGTCTTTGGTCATGGGGTAGGCTTTCCATTAAGTTTGAAGTAGAAGAGAAGTAGAGTTGAAACCAAAATGATTGAGGAAAGAGTTTACAAGATTGTTTTTGTAAATAAGTTTTGGAATAAGACAACTCCTATTGTCTAAGGGTTTTTGTCCAATCCTAGGGTTACAAATCCTACAGGCAACACAATGCTCTGATACCATCTGTAAGGTCCCCAACCTTTAATAAGATTGAGTCCCCTGTGTTTACAATGCTAGTCCCTGGATCAATAGCTAGCATCCACAGTTCAGATGTAATATCGAGAAATAAAGGTCATAATACAACTTTATAACCAGGAATAAAATAATTTTATTACATCAAACATAGCTCATTGGCTATTTACATTACATTGCAGCGGAATAACTATAGTCATGGGTCCTTCATCTTCAAATTGCCACAGGCAGACATGTTGGTTGTAGACTTTGTAATCCTAATCATTCAACTTCACTAATAACAATCAAACCTGCAACATAATAAGTTACAGCCACAAGGGTCAATACATTTGAATTGTATTGGCAAGCTTCACTTTTATGTATAATATAGGTGGATCCTATCACTACATGCATATTTGGCTAAGTAGAGTTTAAGGCTCATTTGCATAAAGCAATATTTTATCCTATCTTTTCAAAAATGGTTTTTGGTCCTTTGTCAAAAATCTCTTGAGCACCTTAGTAACTCCAAGTGCATCAAGTTTTGTCAAAAACCTCTTGAGCTTCTTGGTAACTCCAAGTGCATCAAGTTTTAAAAGTTTTCTTTTAGAAATTAGAATGTCGAGATCTTCCATAGCTTCAGGCCTTAGTTGCTCAGTATTGTCCATAACCGGGGACACGGCTAAGTACTTAGATTTTATTATCTTCTGCAGAAGTTGTACACTTTACCCACATGACACAATCTCGTCTTGACGCCACCAGTGGCCGCTGGATAAGTACTCACCAATATGGAGTACCGGCAGATCGAGAATGTGACAAAGTCTTTCCATAGGAGTCCTCCCAATACACAATGCTAGCTTGTCTACCAGGCACAAATGTAGGGTTACTCCCTTACACAAATCTAGTTAACCTGGAGATGCCAATGCATGGGTCTTCCACTATGTAGTTGACTAAGCCAGAGCCCATTTAGCATGTGGTTGCACACGGAAGCCACTGTACGAGAAACATGTTCGATCTCTAAGTCCCTGGGTGGTTTTCTTTTAGTGCACAACAAAAGAGATAGCCATATAAACATGGTTCCTTTTGTTGCCACCTTGTCCATCTTTGAGTATCCTTGTCCACCCAGGTGGTTCATTGAGTACTTGTTTTATTATATAAAACATAAGTCTTTTCAATACTTCATATAATCATAACATGTATCCTATCCCAAAATATAGCTAGGCTAAGCATACTACAACTACATTGTTTTCACTAAGGAATATATAAGGGTATCCTATTAGGATTTAGCATAGCATAAGTATAAAATTGTTTTCATGCATGTTTTCAAAATCCACTAAGTTTAATGAAAATAGTAGGACTTTTGTATGATAGTGTAACTTGCCTTTTTGGTAGGGAATGGTGGTTCACTCCTTGATCTTGCTAGTCTCACACTTCTCTAACTTCACTACAAGTCAATCAAGCAAACACAAAATCAACTAACATTCCAAACAAAGTCAAACAAACAATTTCACACTCACAAAGCAATGGAATCTAAGTCATGCATAAGCATGCAAAGGTTGGTTCTATTGGAAGGATGGTCTCCACTAGGCTTCTAAACTTTGTAAGTTCCAATTTGGTCATTTACCAAAATGGCAAAGTCATTGGTTAGAGGGTTTTGCTCAAAAACCATTTTAGAATCCATTCATCATTTTATGTGGTGGAAAATAATTCTATCAAGGCAAAACTTTATGTTTTTCACCAAATGAGTTGCTATTGCAAAACTTGGTGTTTTGGGTTAGTAGGTTTGGTTCAAAACATTTTCTCCAAAGTTTTCTTTATGAAAGCATTTTCATAAACAAAACAAATAGTTTTAGTTAGCTAGAAATGGACTAAACTAATTAATCCATCCTATTCTTTTCCAAAATCATTTTCCAAACTATGGGTTGGTTCCTAGGGTCAGTAAGGTCACAACAAACTAATTGGCAAAGGTTTTAACCTAAAAATCATTTTTAAATGATTTTTCTAAGCTAAACTAGCAATCAAATGTTTCTGCATAAACAACCAATCTAACCAATACTATTTGCTAAACTAAGGGCAGGGTTGGTTAGGGCTTGTCTTGCTGATTCCAACGACATAAAGTTTGTAAAATTTGGACGTGTGGATCCAAAGATACAAGGGTTTGAAGTTTGCAAGAAATTCTGTTTTCAAATCCTGTTTTAAACAGCTCTGGGACACGCGGCATGATATCATTTGTTGATACCGGTTCGTCTGGATCGGCAACGTGGAGCGTTGGATTAAGTTAGATCGCACGGTACCGGGTGCGTACCCATTCGCGTTTAAGTGGTTCTATCGTATCCGCCCGATCTAGATCGAATGGCTGCAATCACTCAGACCATCAACTGGCGGCGCTGCGGTGGCTAACGGCGGCGGAGCGGTTGGTCGACGACGGAGGCGACGCTACAGGGGGTGAGGGAGAAGGAGGAGTAGCTCACCGGGCTCAGGGGGTTACGGCGATGCTCGGGGAGGTGTTGGTCGGGCGAGGGGCGCTCGGGGTCTGCGGCAATTCCTCACCGGAGTGGAGGACGGCGTCGGGTGCGTCGGGTGGTCGTCGTGGACGTCGCTGTGGTTCACTCCAAGGCAAGGTGAAGACGTGGTTAGATGCGCGGGTCCAAGGCAAGGTTGTGTGCGTGAACGAGGAGTGAAGGGGCGGTCTGGTCTTACCGGTGGGACTCGTCGGAGCGGAGGCAGACGGCGGCGGCGAGTCGAGCTTGTCGAAGACGGTCTTCTAGGTCACGCGCGGGCTAACCAGGAGTACTGGGAGATGCGTGGAGTCGAGAGGAGTCCACTCGCGTGAAGTAGAGGCAGAGGGGTGGTCGGAGTTGGCCGGAATCGCTGCGACAGCTCGTCGGACAGAGGCGGCTCGGGGAGAAATTGGAGCGGCCTGGGGGCGAGCTTGGGGGAGGAGTCTGAGGGGAAACGGAGGAGAGAGCGAGGCGATTAAATAGGCGTCGTCAGGGGGCTAATTCATCGCGTGTTTAAGGCGAATTACGCCGGAGTTATTCTGCCTGCAACGGCCGGCGAAGGGTGGGCTCAGTCAGTGGCGGGTGAGGAGGAAGAACAGTGAAGTGGGGCCGTCTTGTCAGCGTTAGAGGAAGTAAGGGAGTTGGGTCCACCGGTCAGGGACTTAGCGGGTCAGTTAAATGGTGTCAACAGTTTTCTCTGCGGGGAGGGAATACTGGCTGCTGGGCCTTAGCTGGGCTGCTCCTGTTTCCACTATTTTTTTTTCTGTCTAATTCTTTTTCCTTTTTCTAATTCTTTTCTGTTTTAAATTTCAAACAATTAATTCAAACAATCACTCAACTTCACTTTGAATTTGGTTCTGTTTGGCAACATAATCCAAATCTCAAAATGAAATAATATTTTTATTTATTGTAGGATCCATTCTATAATTAAATAAAATGGACCTTTAGTTATTTAATAGTGTTTGATTTATTTAATAAAATTTCCATTTGAAATCCAATTATTTTCAAAACCAAACCAGAAGGTTTTATTTGAAAAATAAAAGATTACTTGGAAATTTATTTAAATAAATAAATAAGTTTTGGTGTTTAATTAAAATGGGAAAGCCTTTACTTAAATAAAATTGGATATTTAAATCCTTATTATTTTATTTAAATAAACCTTTACTCATTTTAATCAAAGCAAAACCTTTTAATAAAAGATTTCAAAGTAGTAATAAAATACTTGGTGTTCATTTAAAATGGGAAAAGCTTTTACTTAAATAAAATTGGATATTTAAATCCTTTATTTTATTTAAATAAACTTTTACTCATTTTATCAAAACAATATTTTATTTCAAAAGTTTGGCCAAAATTAATTTGGCTCACCTTTTCACTTGAAAACAAAGTCTTTTATTAAAAGATCTAAATAGTATTTCCAAAACAATTTATTTTTCCTTTATTAAATGTTTATCTTTTTAATCCCTTTAGGATTATAATTGTTCACCAATTGGTATGGGCTTTGGTAAGGGCTTTATTGGCTTTGGAAATTTCAATTTCCTTCTCTTATTATAGTCATAAGATTTTGTCTATGGTTCCAATTTGAGTGAAACCAACTTCTATGGTCTTACTTGATCCTTTGTGGAAATTTGTTGATCAAATTTGGTATGGATCAAATCCATGGATTTGGAGATACTTTGGAAAATGATTTCCTTCCATTAGGGTTTAGGGATTTGGATTTATTTTCCAAGTGTTCAAATTTCCAGATACATTCATTGAGGAATGCATTTCCCTTGATTTGGATTTTTGTTGAATTCAAACTTTGACCAAAGTTTGTTCAGGATGGGATTTTTAAGTCTCCTTTTAGAAACAAAAGTTTCTTTTCACCCTGATTTTCAACAAAAATTTATTTTGTTTATTTATTTTTCACATTACAAGATTTGGAAAATCTTGGGATGTGACAGTGTGATGTCGGTATACCTCCCCCCAAGCTTAGGCTTTTGGCCTAAGTGGGGATCAATCCCAAGCTGGCCAAGACGGGACGCCTCCATAATATGACGAAGAAGTGCCTTCGTCTAGATATGAACTCGATGGCGCCCCACTGTAGTGCGCAGAGTAGTCGTAAGAGGGCACATCCCCCTAGTGCTGCCCGTGGAAACCAAGCAAGCGGAGCTGCTCATCCACCTCCTCCTTGGAGCGTGACCATGGCATCCTGCAAATACTGAACAAAGTAGGTTGTGGCAAGGGAATTTCCATCTCATCTCCGTCAGTAAACAACATCCTGTAAACTAAACTCTCTATACTAGAGTTAGCAGTAACAAAGTGATGTGATTTCATAGCAGCAAGATCAAGCCTTTGTGGTGTCAGCACAGTATCATTAGGATCAACATAAAGTTCCAAGACAGCAACCATGCATGTGGTAATAATGCCCCCATAAATGGGTCCTGTAGGAGCTAAGCGGCGGGCAATGAGAGAACCAAGATTATACTTAGTTTCATTATTAAGAGCAGCAGTAAGAAAAGCTAAATGATAATTAGAAATATTGCTAGTGTTCTCTCTACCAAGAATGCTAGTGGCAAGATAATAAGCAAAATATCTAAGAGCTGGGAGTTGAATGTTCGTTACCTTCCCACGCTGAGCTATGCGGTCATCGTCATTTGTCACACTTCGGTAGAGTTCCAGCAAATCAGTAGGTCGACCTTGGATCTAATTCACTGTCCCAGTCATGCCTATGCCTATAATGCTGCAAAATCTTTCCAATGGCATGGTAATAGGCATATTATAAATTTTGAACGAAACAGTTGACCGATAAGGGGTGTTAGTGAAAGTGAAACTTCCAATGAAAATTTTGGTGAGCACGGCATATTGCACACTCTCATCCTGCATGTAGGTGGTTAGACTAACCCTCTGAAGAAGAAGTAGGAAATCATCAAGGATCCATGCAGCTTGCAAAAAGGCAAAGCAAGGGAAGGTGGATGGATTAGCATCTCCCTCGTCTCCTTCATTGCCAAAGCACGGTGCAATAAGATCTTCATTATATGATGGCCTAAATTGAGATGCTGATCTCGAAGGCCTTGTCCTACTAGGTGTGTCTCTCTCAAATACTTCCCCAAAAGTATGATTGTTCATCTCTCCTTTTTATAAAATTTTAGACAACCATCACAAATAATAATTGCAAAGTGATTACATAATGAAAGGAACCACTTATAGGGACTTGCAAGAGGGATAAACATGCATCAAAACAATTTATCTAAGTATAGAACAAGCATGCAAGCTCATATAGCCTATCACCTATAGTAGCAAAATACTAAAGATATAATCTACCAATCACAAATCTACTTGGACAAGTGGAGGAGTCACATACCCGAGAACAAATGCTCCAAATTTCAACAGCAAAGGTGGGATGAGCAAGGAGATCGAAAATCGTGAGCAAGAACAGTAGGAACCCGAGTTTGAGCAATGAACTGGTATTTTCTTGGGAGAGAGAGAAGTGGCAGGCGAGAGAATAACTGGAGGGCCAGGGGTGGCACACACCATGGCCAGGAGTACCCCTGGTGTGGCCGCACCACCAGGTGGTGTGCCTGCCTGGTGGGGGCCCCCTGAGTCACTCCACGTACTTCTCTGCCCCTCTTTTGACATAAAAATTTAATATGAATTTTCTGAAAAAAATTCGAGAAACTTTATTTTTGAGCAATTTTCAAGTATTGATGAATGATTTTCAGGCAGAAAGATAATATTGGAATGATGTAATAACAAAACAAAACCTAAACTTCAGAAGTTCTAAGACACTCTAATATGCAAGCAACTAACAAAATAGAAAAGTAAACTGAGTGAAAGCAAAAATTAAAAATGGATAAAGTAAAAGTAAGCAAAGATAATCATGGTGAAAGCATTGTTTTGTTCTTTAAAATCCTTTGGTCTTGTTACCAAAACAATTTTATATGAAACAAAACTTTGCATTCCACTAAATGATTATGTTACCTCAACCCTGATAGCAATAGTCCCAATCATAATAGTTTCATATTTTTCTCGTGGTATGGGACAATATATTTCTCCAACTTGGATGCCCTCAATATTTTCAATTGAATTTAAGCCATAAGTCCTATCAATCTTCTTAGGGAAATAAATAGTATGCTCCTTGTCATTAACATTAAAAGTTACCTTTCCTTGATTACAATTAATGACAGCACTTGCAGTATTAAGAAAAGGTCTTCCAAGAATAATATACATACTATCATCTTCAGGCATTTTAAGCACAACAAAGTCAGTTAATATCAAGCAATTATGGGCCACTTGAATAGTAACATCCTCACATATACCAATAGGAATAGTAGTAGACTTATCAGCCATTTGCAAAGATATATCAGTTGGTATTAATTTTTCCAATTGAAGTCTCTTGTAGAGAGAAAAAGGCATAACACTAACTCCTGCTCCCAAATCACACAAAGCAGTTCTAACACAATTATTTTTAATAGAACATGGAATAGTTGGAATCCTTGGGTCTCCAAGTTTCTTTGGAACCTTACCATTAAAGGAATAATTAGCAAGCAAAGTAGAAATTTCCTCATTAGGGATCTTCCTTTTATTAGAGATAATATCCTTCATCTACTTTGAATAAGGAGGTAATTTAATAGCATCACTTAAAGGAATTTGCAAAAATAAAGGTTTCATCCACTCACAAAACTTGTTATAGTGTTCTTCTTCCTTTGACTTGTATTTCTTATCAGGAAAAGGCATTGGTTTTTGGACCCAAGGTTCTCTTTCACTACCATGTTTTTAGCAACAAAATATTCATTAGTGTACTTAGTATTCTTAGTGTGCCTTTCAGGTTCGTCTTCAATGTCTTCTTTATCAGGAGCATCATTTTTTCATTACCATTCTCAGTTTTAGCATCAGAGACAGATATACTATTAGGATCTTTAGCAGTTTCAGAAGATTCTACAACTATTTATGTTTATTTTTCTTTCTCTTAGAGGAAGTACCACTATTTTCAATTTGTTGAGAATCCTGCTCAATTCTTTTAGGATGCCCCTCAGGATATAGAGGATTCTGAGTGGCAGCACCACTTCTAGTTCTAATTTCATAAGCATGTTTTTCTTTAGAAGCATTCACTAGCAAATATTTTTGTACTTTAATAAGCTGATCAATTTGAGTTTGAACCATTTGGAAATGCTTAACAAGCATTTTAACATCATTGGAGGTTCTTTCCACAATATCTCTCAACTCAATAATAGCTCTAGAGTTTTCCATTAAATGATTTTGCACCCTCTTATTAAAATTATCTTGCTTAATAACAAAAATATCAAATTCTTCTAAGCATTGATCAGGAGGTTTAGAATAAGTAATATCACCTTCATCAAAATGTTGGAGAGAGTGTACCTCAATAGTGGATGAATGGGAGATTGGCTTACATAATTCTTTTATAGGAGGTCAATTCTTCACATCTTCGGATTTAATACCCTTCTCCTTAAGACATTTCTTAGCTTCCTTCATCACTTCATCATTTAGTTCAAGCACTCCCCTCTTCTTTGGTGTTGGTGTTGGCTCGGGCACAGTTAACTCAGGTGTAGTTGACTTAGGTGTAGTCCAGTCATCATAATTCTTGCTTATTTTAGCCATTAATTCCTCAGCTTCTTTAGGAGTTCTCTTCCTGAAAACACAATCAGTACAATAATCCAGGTATGTCCTAGATTCATCAGTTAGTCCATTATGATAAATATCAAGAAGCTCATTTTTAGGTAATGGACACACAGGATGAGCATGAATCAAAGCACAAAACCTCGCCCATGATTCATGCAATATCTCCTTTTCTCCTTGTTTAAAATCAAAAAGTTCCTGCAAAATGGCATGCCGAGCACTAGGAGGGAAATATTTTTGAAAGAAAGTATTAATCAAGCAATCAGGGTTATCAATAGATCTAGGAGGTACATTATTAAACCAATATTTAGCTTCTCCTTTCAGTGAAAAGGGAAAAATTTAGCAACAAAGTAGTTGCGCATCTTAATATCATCAGAAAATAGGGCACTCATGGTAGAAAGCTCAGTCATATATGCTACATCACTTTCATTCTTAGTCCCACAAAAAGGCTCTTTCTCAACAATGGTTATGTAAGATAAATCAAGAGAAAAATCATAATCCTTATCTTTAATGTTTATGGGAGATGTAGAAAACTTAGCATTAGGAGATAATTTAGGTCTAACAGTATGTTTCTCTAGAAGACTCTTAATATCACTTCTACCATGAGTGTTTTGGCATTCTTTAATAAATTCATCAGTCATTTCTATATATCTGTCTTCAATATCATAGCTCTCTCTAGACTTAGGTGAACTGACATGTGTAGTAGTGTCTTCATTAGGAGTTTCAGTATTTCTAGTTAAAGTTCTAGCAATCGTAGCATCTAGGAAAGGACGTAATGAACCACTCTTATCAAGCACAGTAGAAGCAGCATCATAAGTATCAGAAGTTTTAGATTCAGCAGAAGTAGCAGTATGTGTAGCATGTGTATGTGATGGTGTAAGGAGCTTACTCATCACAGATGGTGAATCAAGAGCAATAGAGGTGTTCAGAACTATACATCTCCTTGTAGTGGATGGTAATATCGGAACTTTTCCATCACGAGTTTTACCAATGATGAATGGATAGCAATGAACAATAATGATACCAAGTGAACTTGATAAATAGAGCTATGCTCCCCAGCAATGGCGCTAGAAAATAGTCTTGATGACCCACAAGTATAGGGGATCGCAACAGTCTTCGAGGGAAGTAAAACCCAATTTATTGATGGACGGGCGTTGCATGGACAAGATAATTCATGTAACAATCAAGACATAGGGCATTTGCAGATAAATAAGATAAAGCATCCAAGTACTAAATAATCATAGGCATGTGTTCCATATATAGTCATACGTGCTCGTAATGAGAACTTGCACAACATCTTTTGTCCTGCCAGCCCGTTGCAGCGGGGCCTCAAGGGAATATACTAGCAATTAATGTGTTCATTTTAATAGAGCACCGGAGCAAAGCATTAACACTCCATGAACACACGTGATCCTCATATCATAGCCATCCCCTCCGGTTATCCCAATTCTTGTCACTTCGGGGCCTTTAGTTCCGGACAATAATATGTGTATACAACTTGCAGGTAAGATCATAAACAATAATATCCTCATGAATCAATAACATGTTCAGATCTAAAATCATGGCACTCGGGCCCTAGTGACAAGCATTAAGCATAACAAGTTGCAACAATGTCAAAAAGCACTAACAATAGATACTAGGCACCATGCCCTAATAATCTGATGCAATTACATGAACGATCTCATCCAATCCCTACCATCCCCATAGCCTACAGCGGGGGATTACTCACTCATGGATGGGGGAATCATGGATGGTTGATGGAGAAGCGATGGTGATGATGATGGCGATGATCTCCTCCAATTCCCCGTCCCGGCAGGGTGCCAGAACGGAGTTTCTGGTTCCGAATCGCGGTTTCTGGTGGTGGCGGTGCAACAGAACTCTATCTAGAAAAACGTCGAACCCCCCTATGTTTTTAGGTCAGAGGGCTTATATAGGCAAAAGGAGAGGTCGAGGCAGAGTCCGAGGCAGCCACACCACCCCCTGGCATGGCCTGGCCTGGCCCGCGCGGCCAGGTGGTGTGGGCCCCTCGTGGCCCTTCTTCGTCTCGTCTTCTAGCTCCGTGAGTCTTCTCGTAAAATAGGAGTTTTGCGATATTTTCCGGGATTTTTCTTGAAAGTTGAATTCCTCCACAAAAACGAGACACCAAAGCAATTCTGCTGAAAACAACGCTAGTCAGCATTAGTTGCATCCAAATCACACAAATTAGAGAAGAAACAATAGCAAAAGTGTTCGGGAAAGTAGATACATTTTGGACGTATCACCGGGCTATAAAAATTATTAAGTAAAATACAGATCAAAGCATTAAGAACGGTGATGTTGTTGTTAATCCCAAGTGGATCTCTAAATGCAGACCGTACTTCCCTTGTTGTCACTAGGTTTCGCGTGAAGTCGCAGTTCATCACTTATATTTCCTCGAGCCTTTATCAATCCCTGGGATCTTAGGTACCTATAAGTCCATGGATCGAGACAAGAGACAAACAAACAAAGATACATATCTCCTATTCAATCACCACACAATATTCCCATGTTTTAGATGCACATAATCGCTACAAGGTTTCACCCCAACCCGCTGCCCGTGAGAACTACTCACTCAAGATAAATGATAGAAAATATTGTGCAAATACTTAGACTGAAATCAAATATTCTTACAATGGTTGCTGAATCACAAGGAGATCTCAAGTACAAGATAATGGCTATGTCTATGGAGTGGATGGAGGATGGAGAGGATGAACTATGGTGGTGGATCTCCTTCGGTGGTGTTGTGATGCAATCTGAGAATGGCAACCCTCTGCACGGCGGCTGGAGTCTCGAAATATATAGGCATCTTCACGAAAGTTGCAGGGTTTGACCTAAGGAAG
Organism: Avena sativa; assembly: GCA_916181665.1. Lineage (NCBI taxonomy): Eukaryota > Viridiplantae > Streptophyta > Magnoliopsida > Poales > Poaceae > Avena > Avena sativa. Next base: position 415,770,373 of record OV702296.1, read on the forward strand.
GTTGTATGGTATGGGAGGCTCTGGTCGTACGGCAGGTCATTAAAACGTTTTTCTCCTAGAAACAAAAATCTAAAAACTCATCCTTTGTGTCGAGATATGGTATGGGCACACGGTACGACCGGCTCCGGTCATACTGCTAGTCGTTAAAGCCTCTGAAATCATCAAAACACAAAGGTTTTCAGTAAAAACTTCATATGCCTTTGCACATCTATTTAACCAAAAGAATGACACCAAAAGCACTTCACTAAAATTCAGTACCTTCTTTGGCCAAGTGTTAGCAAAAAATTAAAGACTGAGGGTTACCTTGATTTCTTCTCATCTCTTCAAAGGATCTTCTTTGAACACTCCTTTATTAAAAACAAAAACAATATAAAACTAACACAAGTAAAAACTTCATTTTATATGGGTTGCCTCCCATGAAGCGCTTCTAGTTAAGGTCCATTAGCTTAACCCATACAGTGATCATTTGGGTTTTGGAAGTGGAACACCCACTCTAAAATAGTTAGCTTTCAAAGTAATGACAACATCATCATTAGGCTTGGAATTTTTCTTCCTAGGGAAGTGGACTACAAAAGGTTCTCTAGATGGTAATCCTATTCTCACATTCCCTTCATGCAAATTAATTAGAGCTTTAATAGTTCTTAGGAATGGCCTACCTAGAATTATAGGTGATATGAGATCTTCAGGCATGTCCACTATAACAAGATTAATAAGAGCAGGACATCCTTTAATTTCAACTACTATATTTTCTTTGATCCCAATAGTTTGTTTATAAGTTGAATTGGCAAGATGGAGTATCATTTTAGTAGTTGCAAATGGCCCTAGATTTAGTTTATCAAATAATCTTTTAGAAATTGTTGGAACACTTACACCAAGATCACAAAGTGCAACGAATTTATTAACACTTATTTTGATTTTGATAATGGGCTCAAAGATATCATCTAGCTTAGCCAGAAGTTTATCGGCTAGCATTCTATATTCCATCTCTAATTCATGTACCTTTTATGCTACTTCCTTTATAAATTGTCGGTACATGACATGTTACCTTGTTCAATAACATGATTCTTCATAGTGATCATCTTTAGAAGATCTTTTACGGTATAGTCCGATGATGATGCATTGCTATAAACTATATCTTCAGGCTTCTTATCTTTGTCTTTTACCGTCATCATCTTAACATCTTCCACCGGTTTGGCTCGGGCTTTCCCACAAATCTTACAAGTATGAGAGTTTGACTCTCAGCTATCTTGCCTAATCGTGCCTCCACGGTCTTTGTTCTTTCCTGCAGAGTTTGCACATCATTTCTAATAACAACATCCTGGTTAGATAATTTATCAATAATATTGTCATGGTTCTCTTTTATTTTAATAAGAAAATTATTTTGATCAGTTTGTCCTTGCGTAAAGGTTTTAAAAGAATTCTCCAAAGGGAGAGTACCATGATTTGCTCCATTATTATTATAGTTGTTATTTGGAGCACCTATAGGATTAGGATATTGTTTTTGAAAGTTTGATCCAGAATTTTGACTCTTCCATGCAGCGTTATAAAGATTATGAGCTATAAAATTGACTTCATTACTATCGGTAGTGATAGAATTAACTTGGGTATCTTCCTTACCCTTTACAATGTTTAAAAGCTCATCTACCTTTGAAGTAAGCTCTTCATTGTGCTCCTCGGTGATTGAATTCACCATTTTGAGGAGGTTCTTTCCACATGCCATTGAGCATGGTTGCTTCACATATCATCAGGAAGTTGCTTTGCAACATTCACTTGCTTCCCTATGAAGGTTCCTCCTATTGCGGTATCTATAATAGACATAGATATTGGGTTAAGAGCATTATAAAATAAATGTAAAATAAGTCATTCTTCCATCCTATGACTAGGACAGTTCATGATTGCTTCCTTCATTCTCTCCCAAGCAAGCGCTAGTGGCTAATGATCTTCTTGTCTAAAGCTTGTTATGTTGGATCTTAGCTGCATAGTCTTAGCTGGAGGGAAAAATTTAGTCATAAAAAATTAGTACATTCCTCCCAAGATTTAATAGTGCCTTTAGGCAAAGCTATAACCAATCCTTATCCTTTCATATTAAAGAGAAAGGGAATAAACGTAATTTTACCATATTAGGGTCAACATCTTTTATGTGCATCATGTCACATATCTCAACAAATGTGTTTAGGTGCAAACCTGAATCCTCGATAACCGAGCCTCCAAATTGATTTTGTTGAACCAAACTCAACAAGTTAGGCTTAATTTCATAAGTTTCTTTTTATATCAACTGTGGGCTGAGTAATAGGTGCACGAATAAAATCATCATTGGGAGTAGCATACTCCCCAAGTTTCTTTTGAGCCATGGCTCTTTTCTTTTTGGTATTTTTGGAATAAGAGAAACAAATAAGTAAGTAACTATTTTTTTTGGATTTTCAATAGATAACAAAAAGTAGACTAAGAACAAGACATAAACTAAAAACAAAAATAAAACAAATACATGGTCTCTAGTGACTTTACTAGGATAGTGAACTGCTTCCATGGCAACAACGCCAGAAAAAGGGTTGATACCTTCGATCCAAATTATGGATGTAGTATATTAGCTTTCCCCTAGTAGACCTAGGTTTATCGAACCTTGGGAAACGATTGCTGTGTGGAAATAATAAGGCACGTCTACAAGACTTTGTTTACTCATTTTATTTTATGTTTACCGAACCTTTCTAGATTACTTTGAATCGTTGGTTGTTGCAATGGATGGAAATAGGACAGGGTTGAAGATTCACCTACAGCTGCACACATACATATGGATAAAGATAATAATAAGCACATTCATGTGTGAATTAATCTAATATAGATAGGGTTGTGGAAAGCACATTCATAAACACTAGAGCCCCTACGAGCCATAGGCATAACAATAGTCTTTTGAACCAACCATTATACCACGAAGCACCTGGCTATAACAATTATTAAGTAAAATACGGATCAAAGCATTAAGAATGGTGATGTTGCTGTTACTCCCAAGTGGATCTCTAAATGAAGACTGTACTTCCCTTGTTGTCACTAGGTTTTACATGAAGTCGTAGTTCACCACTCATCTTTCCTCGAGCCTTTATCAATACTTGAGATCTTGGGTACATACAAATCCATGGATCAAGACAAGAGACAAAGAAATAACAATACATATCTCCTATTCAATCACCACACAATATTCCCATGTATTAGATGCACATAATCATGGCAAGTTTTCACCCCAACCCGCAACTCGTGAGGACTACTCACTCATAACAATAAGATAAATGATAGAAATATTGTGCAAATACTTAGACTGCAATCAAATATTCTTACGATGGTCACCAAATCATAAAGGAGATCTCAAGTACAAGATAATGGCTATCGCTATGGAGTGGATGAACGATGGAGAGGATGAACTATGGTGGTGGATCTCCTTCGGTAGTGTTGTAAAGCAATCTTAGAATGGCAACCCTCTGCACGGTGGCCGGAGTATCGAAATATATAGGCGTCTTCATGAAAGTTGCATGGTTTGACCTAAGGAAGCCAAGTCACACAGTACGGTCACCATACGGGCAGGCCTTGCCCATACTACAGGTCGTTAAGCTTGCAGATGACTCCTATTCATCCCCAATTGACTTGGCTAGTAGAAAACGTGATAATCGTCAATGAGTGCTCCTGATTTCGCCTTAAAAGTGTGATTTCATGTATAATACAAATGAAAAACAAGGATTGCGTATCTTTTCAATAATTAGTCATTAGTAGCAGGGATAGAGAGATTCTTGGTCAATTACTTGACTTAAAATGCGATTTAAATGCGGAGAAAGATGGCTATTTTCACAGCCATCAGACAACAATGCTCCAAATGCATTTTTTATACAGAAAGTACTCTCATGCTTGATTTTGGAAGCTGACATATAAAGAACTCTCATGCTTGATCTTGATAGCAAACAATAATTCTATTTGGCCCATTTATGTGGTAATGAAAATTCCTAACTTGAGCTATGTGTAGTTGACACGGTGCTCGACAAAACTAATAAACATCCTTGAAGCAAAGCTTGATCCTGAATTGCTGCTTAGAATTTTCCCTAGTTTCATCATGCCACACCCTCTCAGGTTGCTTCTTTGCTATGTTTTTATCCCTTTTGCCAACACAAATGGTTGAGGCTCACATCCATCATCCTCTTCTTCTCCCAGAAAACCTAAGTGCTCTTCATCATCATGATCAAATGGAGCCCAATCTTGCTTAGGTGGCATTTTAGCTTGAGAATGTGCCTTGTAGTAGGGATCTTCCTCTTCACTTTCTTATTCACTTGCATCTCTAAAAAATATCCTCTGCCTCTATCTCATCCTCATACAGTTGTTCATCAACCTTCCTCTTCATATTAGCTATTCTTTTCTTCATGTCCTTTGTTTCCCGATGGCTCTGAAATATAGCCATCTACGTCCACATTTAAACTTTATATTATTCATACTTTTGATGAAATATCTCTCTAAACCCTGCCACTAATGCCTAATATTCAGAGGGGTATGCAATCCTTTCTTTTATATTTTTCCTACGCAGATAATTTCGTTTAAAGGAGGGAATACACTACATTAAAGTCAAAGATACGAGATTTCCAACAACCAGAAGAAACCAGGAGTCGTAAAGTGGAGGCAGACGCTTTAACGACCAACAATACGACCAGAGCAGAAATTCCGGCCGTATAGCTCTGGTCGTATAGTTTGCGCTGCCACCGTTAGGTCAAACAGAACAACTTTCATGAAGGGACCCCTATATAAAGAAGCCTCGGGCGACGAGACCCCCCCCCCGAGACCTTGCCAAAAGTCTCTGCCACAAATCACTAGCCGCCTCCAGATCTCAAAACCCTTCTCCATCTCCATCTCCATAGCCATATTCCACCACTTGTAATAGTAGATCTCTTCTTTGCTTGGCGACATTGTAAGACTATTGCTATCAATCTTATGATTTTTATTACAATGTTTGTGATTGTTGATCTCATCTCTATGTGTGAGTAATTCTCCTTGGGCTAAAGGCTTTGGCCTAGCCTTGTAGCAATTGTGCATGTTATTTATCATAGATGGGATCATGTATTAGTTTGTATGGCATGATGATTATTGTATCCTCTCTTGCCTCAATCCAAGTACTTGTCAGGTACCCAAGACTCCGAGGGTTGAGCCAGGTATAGGGAGTACGAGTAATGACTGATCTGCAGGTTGGGAACCCTAGTGACAGAAGGGGTAGTACGGCTGTATGTGAGGGATTTGCTTGGGGATTAACGGTGACATCACTATGCATATCATTAGCTCTCTTTCTTCAATGGATGAGACTAGTAGGTTATTGTTATAAGCGGTTGCGGAGGAAATAGAAATTATGGATGCACTGCCCACATATAATTTATCTTGCTCTAACAAGTACATGCATACTTTATTTCCATCTTTTATTCCCATTAGATGTTTTGCACAGCTACAGGTGAAACCGAACGCCCTAGGGCCTCTCTCTCCATCATCGACAACAACAAAAATACACAAGCTATTGGTCCGGTAAAAACACAAAAGGAATTCCAGAACTCCCGAAGGTCCGTTAAAGTAACTTCACTACGTATTTGCTTCCCGAGGATTCGATAAACCTAGGTATACTAGGGAAAAAGAAGCTATACTACATCTGTAATCCGGATCGAAGGTATCATTTCCTTCCTCCTCATCTCCTTTACCTACACTGGATCAAACTTTCATGGAAACAACCAACTATCACTGCCATCAGATGCTTCTCCCTCGTCTTCATCTTCTTCTTGCTCTACTGACAGCAAATTCTCATCACTTTGTGTGCACAAAGGCTGAAAGGACACACTGTTTTGGGTCTCAAATAGGTTATGACCATGCTCTTCCTTTTCTACATCACATGAGATGTGGCTTGGATAAGATTTTGCATAGAATTTATCTGTATTATTCCTCTTGACATGAGACAAAATAATAACTTGTTTACTCTTGTCTCTCATCACAATTAAGACCATTTTCTTGGACCTTTCATACTTCATGACCATCTCTTCCACCTTAACATTGCTATCCACTATTTCTAGCCCATTCAATCCCTTCCCTTCTTCTTTTACATAGTACATTGAAGCACACATATCATAACCTTCCTTCTCCATTAGTCCCAACAAATTCAAAAACCTTATATCTGATCTTAACATTTTTGATTGCACAAAATTTGCACCATCAAATTGAATGTACAGATCCCAAATCTCTGAATGTGGCCTAAAATAAGTAAAGAAAATGTTCAACAATCATTTTCTACTACTAAAACTAACCAAATTGGACACAAACCCTAACTATTAAATTCCCCATATTCAAAAAAAGTAAAAGAAGCTTACCCGCCGTTGGAGACATAATGGATGAGCAGGTCCTCGCTTAATTGGCTCATCGCAGCCAATTGTGATGAAGAAGCTTCAACCCACGTGGCGTCCTGCTCTGGCTCCGACGAGAGATCCATGGACTCACAGTCTTCATCGGAGTCCAAATCGATGCCCCCATATTGAATCAGTGGCTGAAGAGCACCTACCACACGAAACGACCGATGTCGCCTCCACTGCAACCTCCTCCATCGTCGTTCGGCGTCCCACCGCCTCCACTCGCCATTGCTATCACGGGAGTGGCAAAGTAACTGAAAGATGTTGTGGTCACTAAGCGTCAAAGGGGAAAAGGCTTCCCTAACGACCGCGCCCTTACGGCTATTCGCTTCGTCCGTCAAGTCCCTGCCATGTAAGCATTGACAACAGTCCCACCTGCCAAGAAGTCAGTTAAATGACTAAACATACACCCCTACCCCAAAAGTGGTTTTTATGTGTCGTGAAACCCTAAGGTGGTAGTTTCTTGACAGGAGTGGCGCAAATGTGGTAGTTTCTTATCATTTTCTCTTCTTTGAGTGATTTAGTTGGCCATTGTGTCGATATTGTATAGCCTGAGCCAATGTTTTAGGAGGCCCCAACGTCTAATGGTGGGCAATGAATGGGAAGGTGATCAATTGATTCCCTAGTTCTCTTGCAATGCGGGCAAAGGACATAATTTGGCTAACCTCTCTTCTCAAAACGATCTGTCATTTAAACCCTATTTTGGAAAGCTAGGCAAGCGAAGAACCTTATTTTGGGGAAGCCCAAATCTTCTAAACTAGTCTCTTCATGTCATATTAAATGGCCTGTGAGCTTTCACGATATTTTGCCTTCCATGTCTTTGTCAAGATTGCTATTTTGAATTTGGATCCTGATATTTATTGATTAGAAAGAATTTTAGAATTCATGTAATCGATTAGAAAGAATTTTAGAATTCGTGTAATTGATTAGAAAGTATTTTAGAATTTTTTTAGATCAAAAGGGGTTTTCTCCCCTGTAACCTTTCATAATGAAAAGAAACAACAGCACCACACCAATCCAGTTCTTACAGAGAGAAAGTACACAAAATAAAAGACTGCCCTAAACATTCTAACCAAATGTTTTGCCAGGCCAAGAGCAAACCTAACAACCAAAAAAGACCTAGAAGAAACTGCCACAAGGTCGTCTGCCAACATCTGAACTCAAACAAAGAAAGACCCGAGCTATGTAAGGGTAGAAACACATCCACACCAGCCTAGACTATAAACACTACATGAATGGAGTCTTCCTCATCTTTGTGGTTCTGCAGATAGTTTAGCAACACCTTCCCTCCATGAGTTTTACCCAGTGAGGTAGACTTCCAGGTAGAAATCCATCCAAAATAAGGGCAAGTCAGCACGAGGGGAGTCTTAGAGGTCTTTTGAGTTTTTGCAGCAGACGGGTTGTAAACCTTCCAGTTTCTCCTTCTCCTAGCTCTTGGAATGGTACCTTCCAATTTCTCAGATAGGAGAGCACCAGATTCCAAACCTATTTCGTATTTATCCAAGAAGATGTGTTAAAAACTAAATTATTTCTAACATTCCGCGGCCCCTAGAGCACAACTGTAGAGACTACCTTGAAATGCAGGAACTTTTTATTGCATAACCATTTACTAGCTACAGATTCATAGTCAGAAACCTAAATATGAAAAATCTTCAAAACATCAGACCAAACGGATCTAGCAATAATACAATCAAACATCAGGTGATGCACTGACTCAAACACTTCACAAAATTCACATTCCAAAGGTTTAGGAATACCTCTAGCTCTTAAATTGTCTCTAGCCATTATTTTATTCTGAGATAGAAGACATAAAAAAATCTAAACCCTTGGAGGGATTTTAAGTTTCCACACAGCAGGTAAAAAGATTTGTTTGATGCCTCTAAAGTTAATAATAGAATACATAGAGCTAGAGGAATAAACTCCTTTGGAATCATACTTCCAGATAAGCTGGTCCTCTTGATCAGTAAAATTAATAGTCCTAGCAATGACTAATAACTCCTGCCATTGGGCCATCAACTCATCAGTAAAGGTTCTCCTAAAACCCCCATAATCTGTTCCCCATCCCAAATCTCAGCAATGGTATGAGATTGCTGATTAGAAATAAAATAGAGACCCCAGAATTGGACGGCTAAAGGGGAATTTCCAAACCATAAATCTTCCCAGAATTTGATATGCCTGCCATCACCTACCTGCCACTTATATCCTACTTTAACTGCTCTACAAGCCCACATCACCCCTTTCCAAAAGGTGGAGGGATGTATATCATGGCAAGAAAGAATATTGGGATTTCTAGTATCATATTTTGCATCAATTACTTTCCTCCACAAAGCCCCCTCACCCTGAATGTATCTTTTTACCCAAGATCCAATCAAACTGATGTTTAGGTCCTGTAGATTAGGAATACCCATGCCCCATAATCTTTTTTCATGCAAATGGAAGGCCAATTAGCTAGGTGTAATTTATGATTCCCCTCTTCATCATTCCACAAAAAGTTGGCCATCTAGGAGTTAAGTAGAGTCAGGGCCCACTTTGGGAATTTAAAGAAAGACAGGAGATACACAAGAATACTAGCTAAAACTGCCTGAATGAGAGTTCTCTTAGCAGCTAGAGAGAGCAGTCTCCCTCTCCACCCAGTCATCCTAGCCAAAATACTCTCAAAGAGAGGTTGGAAATCCTCCCTACTAAGTCTATCAAAATGTAAGGGAATCCCCAGGTATTTTATAGGAAAATCTCCCGCAACACATTGGAAGATCTCCAAAAAAGGGGCCAAATCCTTCATGGTTAAATTTATAGGGAGCAATTCACTCTTACAAAAATTAATCATCATGCTAGAGAGTTTATCAAAACAAGTCAAGATCCATTTCATATTTCTAGCTACTCTAATATCATTTTCTAAAAAAAGGAGAGTATCATCTGCATACTACAGACTGATAACCCCTCTAGGAATACAATTAGGGCACAAGCCTCTAATCAAATTGTGTTGGGCTCCTTTAATGATCATCCTAGAAAAAACATCAACAACAGAGTTGAAGATCAAGGGGGCAATAGAGTCCCCTTGTCTCAGCCCTTTACCAGTGAGGAAAAACTCACTCTCTACATCATTAATTTTAACACCCACTGATCCACCAGTAGTAACCTGCCTAATCATTCTAATAAATTTAGAGTCAAAGCCTATACACTCTAGAATTCCGTAAAGGAAGTCTAAATTAACTCTATCATAGGCTTTATCATAATCTATTTTCAAAACTAGACCTTGATTTTTCTTTTTGTGAACTTCATGAATAATCTCATGAGCTGTAACTACACTTTCTAGAATAAACCTCCCTTTAATAAAGGAAGATTGATAAGAGGATATCAACCTCCCAATGACCTTAGCATATCTATTGGTTAGAACTTTTGTAAAAATCTTAAAAGAACAATTAAGCAAACTGATAGGTCTGAATTTCTTCATAGATCTAGCATCATTCTCTTTAGGGATAAGAGTGATCATAGCAAAGTTAAGCCTATAAATATCCAATCTACCATGATACCAAGCCTCAAACATGCTTACCAAGTCAGCTTTAATAACATCCCAGAAATGTTGGTAAAACATAAAGGAAAGGCCATCTGGCCCAGGTGCTCCATCTGAGTAGGAAACAAAAATAGCAGTTTTTTGATTTCCTCTTTAGAGAAGGGGCCACCCAGGACATTATTCTCTCTTGTCCTAATTTTTTCATCATAAAAAAAATCTGTCCTAAGATTGGTATCAGCTCTAGGTTCAAAACCGAAAAGGTTTTTGTAATAATCTACTACTACTACTTTCAACATGTCCTTTATCTCATTCACAGGCCCCTCGAGCCCATTTAGAACAGGGATCATCATCTTCCTCCTTCTTTGATTTGCTACAGCATGAAAATATGATGTATTCATATCCCCTTCTAAAATATTCCTATCCCTAGATCTTTGCCTTGCCTTGGTTTCCTCCATAATCCAATAGCTATTTAAATCCTTAATAATAAAATCAAATCTAGCTCTCTCCTCATCACTCAAAGGAGTAGTTTCAGATTTAATATCAAGAATGTCATATTCTTTCATCCATTTTTTTCTCTTTCCTAATAGCAGCTTCTAGGTTGGCACTCCACCCTTTAGCTAGCTTCCTAAAATATCTAACCTTAGCTTGCTAGATATCTACCACATCTGTACTATCCACCTTAATAGTCTAAGCCTTAACTACCATATCCCTAAAGTCAGGCCTAGCAAGCCACCATTTTTCAAATTTAAATCTGAATTTCTTTAGGATATGTGACTCCCCAAACTCCCAAATAATAAGAGTATGGTCACTCCCAATCCTAGCTAGGGTTCTAGCACTAGACAAAGGAAATAGACTCTCAAAATTGGTTGTGCAGAAGATTCTATCAATCTTACTCATAATGAGGTTTTCCTGATTGTTACCCCAAGTATAAGCTCTACCAGCTAACCCTATTTCCATAAGGGCCCAGATCTTCACCCATTCATTAAATCTATATGTCCATCTATAGTATACATTACCACTACTTTTATCACAAGGGGATCTAATTAAATTAAAGTCCACACCAATCATGGCAGGACCATCTCAGTTAATAAAAAGATCATGTAACTCAGAAATAAAAGCTTGTTTCCTATCATCATAAGTTGGACCATACACCATAGTAATTCTAATAGTAACACCAGAAATCTTATTTTTAAGTATAGTACTAACTGAAAAAACTCTAATATCCCATGCTACAACATCAAACATATCACAACTAATTCCTACCAGAATACCACCTGCAGTACCTACAGCAGGTAAATAATCCCAAGAAAAAATCCTATTACCTAACAGAGATTTTAGAAAGGAGTTACTAAACTTTTCCTTCTTAGCCTCTTGAAAACCTATGTAATCTACATTCAGAGGAGCTATATTATCATCTATAAACTTTTTCCTACCAAGAGCAGAGATACTCCTACTATTCCAAAATGCACAAATCATTGAAACTTTTTCCTGGGGTGCTTTCCCCGAGACTTATTAACTACTTCTATCCATTTTGCAGCTATACCATAAACATCCTCATTATTTAGTAAAGGAGTTGAAACCACATCAATACTATCTCTAGAGACCAAGTCTACATTATCCCTAAGGTTCTCATGCAGTTCTACACCTACTGGTAAAGCCACATCTTCTAATTCATCTACATGTAAAACATTAAAAGGGTTAGCATTCATTATACCTTTCATTTTTGGTTTCTCCAGATTAATCACCTTCTTTCATTCCATAGCTTTGTCCAGAACCTTCTGAGATCTGTCAATTCTATGACTCTACCTTGTGGATTGGATAGGGCCCCTAGCTTTCTTTTTCTTGCCTTTAGCTCCCTCTGCACCCATGGAATCAACAATCTCTTTTTTGGTTGGTAGAATAAACTCAGGAAGAGATAAATCCACCTCTGCTGTAGCTGACTTGTTGGCTTCAAAACTCCCTTGTTCATCAATCTAGAAGCCAGAGACATGCTCCTCCCCTGTAGCAGGCAAAGGAGACTTATCCCAGATAAACCCACCAGATTCATCAACAAGCCCTTTCTCCTCCAAGATCTAGAGCACTCTAGTTGCATTTAAGGATCCTTTATCTTGACCATCAGTTCCACTAGCTGCCATTCTAGTCTTGAAGCTATTATTTTGCCCTTGCACATCAGTATTCTGGTTGCTGCTATTTCCTCTATCCTGAATGTCAAAAGGTTTGTCAGCATCTATTCCTCCTTGTTTCTGGTTGCCCTCACCCTTCTTATTCTGATCCAGCTCATCTCCCAACAAGTCATCAGCATCATCTTCCTCCACAAGAAATTCAGTAGTGAATCCCAACTGAAATAGCCCTCCATGGAAATTGAACAGCCTACTACCCAGAATTTTGAGTGGATCCCTACACTTAATCTTTAACCTGACACACTTAGCATTATCCTTGAACACACTCAACAAGTCCACATCCTGCATGATTCCACAAACTGAACTGACTTGATCAAGTACATTCCATTGACACCACTTTGATTGTAGGCCAGAAACTTTGATCCAAGTGGTAACAAGGGATTCCACTAGCTCTGGATCCTCACTCCAAGCCTCAACCTTGACCCATACACCCTCTTTAGCCAAACCAAACCTAGGATAACCAATCACTTGATCAACCAGGATGTGTGGTGGGAATCTGACTAGATAAACACCTGGGTGGCCTAATTCTCTGATCTGACATGGCCAGTTTGTTTTCTAAATCTTAGAGAACTCCACAGCCAACTCAGTGCTGGTGATTTCACCTCCTTCCACCACTACCAAACCACGGTTCTTAGTGGATCCAACAGGGTTAATGATCACTTTAGGAGTTTCATTGTGGTAAAAGCCCAAACCAGTAGCAGCACTACCCACATACCTAGCTATCTGATGTGGCCTTCTTTTGACTGGGCAGTCTAACAACCTTGCAGATGAAACAAATTGATTGTTTACCACAGACAACTTGATGATGGACTGGTTCTCCACAACACATACAAATAGAACTTGTGTAATTCATCTGTGTAAGTACATTAGGGCCAACATTGCTTTGCTCCTTTTGAGATGTTGTCTTCTTCTTAACTTTTCCCTAGACTTTAGCTTTCTGATTATCACCACTACTCTGGGACTGCTACTGTTGTTGTGAACCTCCTTGCTGAGAAGCCACCATTGATTTGATTGCAAACCAAACTGGGGATTTTGTGGGTATGGAGGAAAAGGACTGGGGAATCCCCATGGAGGTGGGATGCTACCAGGCATGAAGCCATAAGGAGGTGGGTGCTGAAAATCATAAGGAGGGGGAGGCATCTGGCCATAGTCATACCCTTGCATATGCTACTGCTGTTGCGTCTGAGACTACATTTGAGGATGATGCATATGTTGCTGCTACCAGGAATCAGCCCCTCTTCCTCTCCCTTGCTTCATACTACCTCCATACATGGCCAAGCCTATAGCAATTTGCCCCTGTTCCCCTGCTTCTTCATCTTCAACCCCTAAGATCTTCAAGCCAGTTGGTTCCTCCGCCGCCACTTTTGGGAGGAGGGGTAAACCCTAGGAGGCCAGAGAGGTTTGACTTTATACGATGGAACGAGGGTTTGCCTGGGATGCTCTGGAATATGCCAAAGTTGGTGGAAAAGGGACTCCACCTCCCTGTCACCATGGACCAAAATTCCTTCCCCCACTTTTCCACTGACTTTTGGACCCCGCCATAGACAACATCGTCCTCTAGCTCAACCTTTCCCTTGAAAGTTCAATTCCCGCTCCCTCTGAACCCTAAAGCCGCCTGAACCCTCCATGACAAGGACATCTCTGAATTTCATCACTATATTATCAGGAACACTTACAGATTCTTGAGGACCTCCATCAATGTTTTGTTCTAGCTCAAGAGGAGCAGTGCTTGCAAAGCCTTCGATTCTAGGTGAGATAGACTTGGCCACTCCATCTCTAGAACAATAGACTCTCCAGTTTCTCCCATGGATTCCTTCTGGCGAAACAGACCCAAAGGCATCTGCATGTCCATCTGAGCCTTTTGTACACGATTCAGGACCTTTGTCAAACTTGCATAGCTCAACCCTTGCATGGCCTCCCTCTTCGATTGCGCCGAAAGTGCCAGGACCCCTTGCCTCCTGCCAGTCAATACCGAGGGAGCCGATGAAGAGTCGGCAGGACCTTGGGGAAGCAGCGGCCTATAGGGGTTCCGCGCATAAAAAACAATAAATTTTACTCTATGCCCCTGAACCCCTGAAGCTGCCAGGACCTATCTATTAGTAATACAGTAATGGGAGGGGCTTTTCATGAACTTACCCTCGAAGACCGAAAACCGTTGTCAATGCTCAGGAGAGCGTGGTTGATGTAGACGAGCCGAAGCCGACCTCAAAGTCGTGATGAAGTCCTTGCGCTCCTTCTGGATCCAACGACTTGAGTGCCTCAAGTGTGACACCTCGTGGGAGTTACACACGTCCGGTGCCTGACGATGACTCCCGCTTCCCTGATCCAGCAAAAGTTGCGGAAGTAGAGCTCCCGGATCTGAATCTCGCGGCGCGACGGCGCTCCGCGGTGAAGATGTCTCTCGCTCGCGCAGTCCAGACTTGGGACCACGGTCACGAGAGAGAGGGGGAGAGAGAAAATATCAATTAGAGGTCCTCCCAAAAGTGGGGAGACCTTTATTGATTATTGGGTGTATTTTTTAGGCCAAATACCCCACTTTATATAGGGGGAGGGGAGGTACTACCTCCTCTCAAGTTCCGGGGTGGGACTAAAGGAGAGGAGGGGGGAGGGGTGGCCATCGGCTAGCCTCTAGTGGGCCCCACGGGGGGGCAAGGCCCAGCCGACCTCCCCCTTGGTCCCTCTCCCTTTCTCCTTTCCCCTAATGGGCCCTCTCCCACCAGAAATTGGCCCATTTAAGCCTTTTGACCTTTTAATTGATTTTCTCTTTATGAAATAATTATGAATAAATGATTAAATCAACATTTAACATTCATTAACATATTATCTAATCTCTGTGGCCATGGAACACCTTCCACCTCCACTCCGGACATCCTCCGGACTTACCGAAACCCTTCCGATTTTCTCCCTTCTTTTTTTCGGCGATTCTACCGATCCTATAAACACTCTCTAAGCATAATCAAGCCCTTAAGAGTGATACCCTACGGTTCGGGAACACTCCAGACATGGTCGGGACACTCCCGCACCAATGATCAACAGAGCGACCTGGATGGCCATGTGACCCCTGTGCGTTCCACGAAGATCTTTTGCCATTTGAACTAGGACAGTCGTGTCTTATTCCTTTTGTCATTCGATACTTGCATTGCCCGAGATTCGATCAATGACATCACCATGTCGTGTTCAATCTCATTACTAAACAATGCTACTAAACTCATTCCGACAAGTGATATCCCCGTGATCTAATCACACGCTGCGCAGCTATTGGATATAACTTCTCCGAGTGGGCCCTTGAGTATCTTTCCGTCACATGGATGGACATGTCCCGCTCTTGACATATAT
Source organism: Avena sativa (assembly GCA_916181665.1). Lineage (NCBI taxonomy): Eukaryota > Viridiplantae > Streptophyta > Magnoliopsida > Poales > Poaceae > Avena > Avena sativa. Next base: position 415,785,804 of record OV702296.1, read on the forward strand.
TGCCTCTACGGTTTCCTCCGAATACCTGAACACACCTTTATAACCACCATTTTACCAGATGGCATTTGATGCTATCTAAGCATTCTCGGGAGAGAATGATTGATATAGCCTCATAGTCTAAGGAATAGTCTACGAGGATCCATTTCTAATCATCGTAACTTTGAACTTCGTGACATGATCGGGTCATGATGTTTAGGTTGGGTATTGGTTCATCATCTCATTCTCTGAATGAGATGACCTCATTTCCAACTAGCATAAATGCCACATGATCAGGAAACATGATCATATGTTGACCAATGAACCAGTGACTAGAGTTTCACTGGGAACCCCTGGTTGTTTGTATATCACACGTGTATTGATGTTTCCACTCAATACAGTTATAGCATGATATAAAACTTAATCATAAACTATATGAAATATGATAATAGTCCTTACTACTATTTGTCTCTAGGGCATATTTCCAACAGTCTCCCACTTGCACTAGAGTACAAATACACTAACTGCATTTGTTCTCAATTATTGGCACTATATATCCAGTACCCTGAACATGCTTGCTCATGGAAGAGGTTGAGTCTTGGGTCTGTACTTTTACAGTCCCAAATCCTTTGCAACTTACTAATGTCACCTTGATTGACATCAGTACTCTATCATCACATGATAGCATCTGTGTGTATGTATCACCACTATGGCAGCAGAACGAGGCCTGATTCCAGGAGCCTACAGTGACGTTAGATCAACCTCGAGGGCTTTCTCATGGGCACTGTGCCCTAGGACACATCATTCTATGTTAAAAGCGAACTAGCCCCGCCATAACATCATACAATACTTTAGATGGTATCCTTATCTATTATTATAAATGTATTCATCGAAACTCTAGTGCACTCTGTGCAACTTTCGATGTTTTGTTCACCTCGCTTCCTAGTTGACTTTAATTGGTACCTACAGGAGTTTCCAACATATTCCCTTATAACATAACTCTTTATGCTTTAAGATATGTTATCCTTTATGGATTTGAAAAACATGTCTACAGTTCTCTACTAGACACTACGGACCATCTTAGCTCAATGTTCTGTGATTTGAACGTAATCACTTTCAAACGTTCCTTAATCGGATTACATATTATGCTAAGTTACCATCATGGTTTCTAAGATAGAACCTATGTCTCAACATAGTGGATGATGATCATCCTTTTCTTTCTTTCAACCATTGATGTTCAAACTTAATGCTATTCTTAATTTGAGTTATTAAGGACTAGTTCCTTAATTAACTTTTGTTCTGAAACCCTTTTCAGAATCCCTTAAGGAATACTACATAATATCATAATACACCTATTATCAACTTCTACATCTTATGAATCATTATTCATAAGTATTTGCGCTTTCATCCTTAACACGCTTAAGAATTGCTCCTATAAGCTCCCACTTAAAATATGTTCCTACATATTTGAATTTGAGCCTTACATTGCTCCCACTTAAAAATATGTCAATCACATATTGTTTTAGGAAGACTTTCATAGCTCCCACTCAATTTTATGCAAATTGCATATCTCCTTTTTACTTTGAACAACTTCAAAATCTTTTGATCAATTATCAAACTTGGAGATTTATTATGAGATACTAGTACTATTACTAGTTTTAAATCTACTAGACATTTAGCACACTTGAATCAAATTCATTTGAATTTGTCCAATACCTGACAAATTGTGCTTTTGTCATTCACCCCTTTTTCCTACTATGGCTTTGCAGTCATTTGGGAAAATTCAAGTAACTCCTTTTACTTGTGAGATTCAGCAACCAATTGCTTTCTAACTTCAAGGGAATTTTTCTCATAATTCTAGTTTACCATTATTTCCTTTGTAGTTCGTAGATATGTCATATTCCAAAAATCATGAAAAATGATTCACAAATGTCTCCATACAAGATATGGATTTACATTTTGAATCCTACTTTATGTAGTGAAAAACATTAGTGGAGGGAAAACACAATGATCAAAATCATTGATTCTTTCCTTTTGTGAAGAGAATCGTTCAGGAACACTGTCCGTTGCGCTTCTCAACACTCTGATGCAGGGTTTTGAATCCTCATCGTGTTTCACACTATTTTCCATTTGCTCCATAATTGAGAAACATCACTAGAGGTGATCTTTCTCAAGAATGCACCAAAATCCAAGCAATACAAGTTTTGCTTTCCTTTTGGTTTAGCTATGGATTTCATATTCAAAGTTTCCAATGAATACGCTACAAGGACTTATTCGCTATTGTTTTGGTTATATTGAATAACCCCAAAACTTTCAGGAATTCAAATGGTTTACTAATTCTAATTGAGTGCTAACTATTTCTAAATTAATGGTCTCTACATACTCTACAATGATTTATTCGGTACCTTCTATTCAACCCCTTTTGATATCTAATATCATATTGTGATGCTTTGTATTTTGACGTTTCAAAATACTTTGCATTCCACAATTTCTTTTATGCCATTCTTATAAATTTGAATTTCATTACTATTGATCAAATCATAGTAATTAGATTCCCTTTTATATTTATACCCTTTTATTGATGAAATACTTTGATCAAATCAAAATAGTTTCATATTCATGTTTCCTTTGGTAAACTACTTTACACATTTAAACAATCAATTAATGATAATTACCATTTTCGTTAAAATTCAATACATCGGATATGTATATACTTTTAACAATTCATTAAACACTTTGTATTCAAGTAATACACGGTGTTCAAGTTAATTTGCCGAACTTAGGCATGATTTATATGTGATAAGAAATCGAATGACTTTCACATATTATCACATAACTTTGAATTTAAACAATGGTTTTTCATTCACTAATGAACATATCATTAAGTTGGGTATTTTAAACAAGGCATTTTAATATTTTACAAATGTTCATGCATTATCAATTAGTTTCAAACAACAAGGATAATTCACATATAATCAAACAAGATATGAACATGAATAGAAATCATTCATAAAAGTGGAACAACCGTTTGTTACAAACTCATATGAATAACCGTCTCACGAAGTGTGAGACACACTAAAGAAGTTCACAATCTCTTGATTACAATAATCATCCTAAACACGAACTAAATGATAAATGTTGAGGGAGAGTGTTGTCGGCCATCATCATCATGCTCGCCATCAACACGCAACGTCACCTCCTCTCCAGCAAGCACCTCTATGCAGAAGGACCTGTTTTCACCAAAACAGAACAAGTATCAGATATACTTTAACACTGCAAATGTGTTTGCAAGATTATAACATTTATAAAACTGTATATCAAATATATACCCTGGTCGTCGATGACCTCTCCGGCGATTGGTTCAACCTTTACATTCCAGAAATGTAATATGAACTCATGGAAGTCCAATGCTTCCGTATCACTGAAGGGTTCATAGCATGGAAAACAAAAAAATTCTACCGCAAGAACGAACAAAACCCAGATCTAATCTAGATAAAAGCCAAGATCTAGTCTACTAGACATGAGCAACGAGATAGATCGGTACTAACCCTCGTAGAACCGAAAGCGTTAACGAGATTAGATCTCGTGGATGATGTAGTCGATCACTTGCCGATCTCAAGATCGAGTAGATGATCCTTCCGGCGCCGCGTTCCAGCAGCGCTTCCGCAGACGGTCACACGTGCGGAGTCGAAGCAGACCTTCCTCTCCTCGTTCCAGCGAGCAGCGGAGGTAGTAGATCTTCTCCACGCAATCCCAGCAGCACGACGGCGTGGTGGTGGTGGTGGTGGAGAGAATTCTGCAGGGCTTCGCCTAAGCCGGAGCAGATGGAAGGAGGAAGAGAGAGGCGGCTAGGGTTTGGAGTGGGAAGGGGGCAAGGAGGGGTGGTGCCTCCACCCCTCTATATATAGAGGGAGGGGTGTGGCCTAGGGTTCCCACCCCTAGGCCCACCCCTTAGGGCCGGCGCACTAGGGAGCTTGGGGGGAGAGTTCTTCCCCCCCAAGTTTCCCCTTTAAACTCCCCTTATCTTATCTTATCTTATCTCGGTTTTCAAATAAACTCCAAGATATCTTCCAGAACCTTCCGGAACATTCCGAAACCTTCTAGAATCCCCATACAAACACTCTGGAACATTTCCTAACTTAGAAAATGATCCCCATTATATGAATCTTATTCTCCGGACAGTTCCGGATCTCCTCGTGATGTCCCGGATCTAATCCGAGACTCCGAACAACATTCGGTCTCCAACGCACATTTAATATCTACTTAAAACAACTTTGAACCTTAAGTGTGTCACCCTACGGTTCGTGAATATGCAGACATGATGAAGACACCTCTCCGATCAATAACCATCAGCGGGATCTGGAGATCCATAACAGCTCCCACATACTCAACGATGACTTCGTGATCGATAGAACCATTAACATACGAAACCAATTCCCTTTGTCACGCGATACTCTACTTATCCGAGGTTTGATCATCGGTATCTCCATACCTAGTTCTACCTCGTTACCGATAAATACTCTTTACTCGTTCCGTGTTATGCCATCCCTTGTGACCTAGTCACATGCTTGCAAGCTAACTAGATGACATTCCACCGAGAGGGCCTAGAGCATATCTATCCGTCATATGGATGGACAAATCCCAATCTTGGTCCATGCACTTCAACACATACTTTCAGAATACCTAATGACACCTTTATAACCACCCAGTTACGAAGTGGTGTTTGATGTCATCAAAGTACTCATCCGGTGATGGTGATTAACACAACCTCATGGTCGAAGGATTAGGTTACTATGTATCGAAAGCTTGTAGCAATGTGAACTTAATGACTTGATCTAATGCTACGCTTACTATGGGTGTGTGTGTGTCCATTACATCATTCTCCTAATGATACAACCTTGTTATTACTGACATCCAATGTCCATGATCAGGAAACCATGATCATCAATTAATCAACAAGCTAGTTTAACAAGAGGCTTACTAGGGACCCTTTTATGTTTACAAAACACACATGTATTAGTGTTTCCTTATAATACAATTATAGCATGGGATGCAAACATTCATCATAAACACAAAGATATAATAATAACCACTTTTATTATTGCCTCTTGGGCATATCTCCAACAGTCTCCCACTTGCACTAGAGTCAATAATCTAGATTACATGGTAATATACCTAACACCCATGGCGTTCTGGTGTTGGTCATGCTTTGCTCTAGGGAGAGGTTTAGTCAACGGATCTGCCACATTTAGATCAGTGTGTACTTTGCAAATCTTTATGTCACCATCTCGGACATACTCGCGAATGGCATGGAAACGTAGCTTGATGTGCTTCAGCTTACTATGTGACCTTGGCTCCTGTGCATTAGCTATGGCACCTGTGTTGTCACAGTAGATGGCCATCGGGTCCAACGCACTAGGAACCATGCCAAGTTCAGTAATGAACTCCTTCATCCATATGGCTTCTTGTGCAGCCTCCGAAGCAGCTATGTATTCCGATTCAGTTGAAGATTTCGCCACAACACTTTGCTTGGCACTCCTCCAGTTCACTGCAGCACCATTCAAAATAAATACGTATCCAGACTGTGACTTCGAGTCATCTGGATCGGTGTTCCAACTAGCATCAGTGTAACTGTTTACAACAAGCTGTTCATCACCTCCATAAGAAAGAACCATATCCTTAGTCCTATTCAGGTACTTAAGGATATTCTTGACCGTTGTCCAGTGCTCCATTCCAGGATCACTTTGATATCTGCTAGTCAAACTAACAGCATGTGCTATATCCGGTCTCGTACACAACATGGCATACATGATAGAACCTATGGCTGAGGCATAGGGAACATTATTCATCTTCTCTCTATCTTCTGCCGTAGCTGGACTTTGAGTCTTACTCAAGGTCTTACCTGACAACATGGGCACGAACCCTTTCTTGCTCTCTTCCATTCTAAACTTCTTTAGAACTTTGTCCAAGTATGTACTTTGTGAAAGCGCTAGCAGGCGTCTTGATCTATATCTATAAATCTTGATGCCTAGAATATATGCCGCTTCGCCAAGATCCTTCATTGAAAAACTATTATTCAAATAGGCTTTGACGCTATTAAGAAGTTCTACATCATTCCCAATCAATAGTATGTCATCTACATATAGTACTAGGAATGCTACAGAGCTCCCACTCACTTTCTTGTAAATACAAGCTTCTCCATAAGTTTGTATAAAACCAAAAATTTTGATTACTTTATCAAAGCGTTGATTCCAACTCCGGGATGCTTGCTTCAGTCCATAAATGGAGCGCTGAAGTTTGCATACCTTGTCAGCATCACTAGGATCGACAAAACCCTTGGGTTGTACCATGTACAACTCTTCCTCAATGTCACCATTAAGGAACGCTGTTTTGACATCCATCTGGCATATCTCATAGTCGGAATATGCAGCGATTGCTAACAAAATCCTCACAGATTTTAGCTTCGCTACTGGTGAGAAAGTCTCATCATAGTCAACACCTTGAATTTGTCGGAATCTAGGCTCACCATATCTTCTTCATACGTCGCAGGGTCATCAGTGTTGTCCACTAACATGACGTTCAAGGTAGAGTCATACCACTCAGGAGTGGTACGAACCCTCGTTGACCTGCGAGGTTCAGTAGTAACTTCGTTCGAAGTTTCATGATCACCATCATTAGCTTCCTCTCCAGTTGGTGCAGGCGGCACGAAAACATCTTCCGGTGCTGCGCTACTCTCAACCCCGAGAGAAGGTTCAATAACCTCGTCGAGTTCTACTTTCCTTCCAGTCACTTCTTTCGAGAGAAACTCCTTCTCAAGAAAGGATCCATTCTTGGCAACAAAAACTTTGCCTTCGGATCTTTGATAGAAGGTATACCCAATTGTTTCTTTAGGGTATCCTATGAAGACGCATTTCTCCGCTTTGGGTTCTAGCTTATCAGGTTGTAACTTCTTTACATACGCTTCGCAACCCCAAACTTTAAGGAACGACAACTTAGGTTTCTTTCCAAACCACAGTTCGTACGGTGTCATTTCAACGGATTTAGATGGTGCCCTATTTAAAGTGAATGCGGCTGTCTCTAATGCATAGCCCCAAAACGATAGTGGTAAATCTGTAAGAGACATCATAGACCGAACCATATCTAAGAGAGTTCGATTACGACGTTCGGACACACCATTACGCTGTGGTGTTCCCGGCGGTGTCAACTGCGAAAGTATTCCACATTTCTTTAAATGCATGCCAAACTCATAACTTAGATATTCTCCTCCGCGGTCAGAACGCAGAAACTTAATCTTCTTGTTACGATGGTTTTCCACTTCACTTTGAAATTCCTTAAACTTCTCGAAAGTTTCGGACTTATGTTTCATAAAGTAGACATACCCACATCTACTTAAGTCATCCGTGAAAGTGAGAACATAACGATATCCACCACGTGACGCTACACTCATTGGACCGCACACATCGGTATGTATTATTTCCAATAAGTCTGTAGCTCGCTCCATTATTCCAGAGAATGGAATCTTAGTCATTTTTCCCATTAGACATGCTTCGCATCTTTCAAGTGATTCAAAATCAAGTGATTCAAGAAGTCCATCAGAATGGAGTTTCTTCATACGCTTCACTCCAATGTGACCAAGACGACAGTGCCACATGTATGTAGAATTATCATTCAATTTTGTTCGTTTAGCATCTATGTTGTGAACATGTGTATCACTACTATCGAGATTCAGTAAGAATAAACCATTCATCTCAGGTGCATTACCATAAAAGATATTACTCATATAAATCGAACAACCTTTATTCTCGGACTTAAAAGAGTAACCGTCTCGCAATAAACAAGATCCAGATATAATGTTCATGCTTAACGCAGGCACCAAATAACAATTATTCAAATTTAAAACTAATCCCGAAGGTAGATGTAGAGGGAGCGTGCCGACAGCGATCACATCAACCTTGGAGCCATTTCCAACGCGCATCGTCACCTCATCTCTTGCCAGTCTTCGTTTATTCCGCAGCTCCTGTTTCGAGTTACAAATATGAGCAACCGAACCAGTATCAAATACCTAGGCACTACTACGATTACTAGTAAGATACACATCAATAACATGTATATCGAATATACCTTTCTTCTTGATGTTGCCATTCTTCAGATCTGCCAGGTACTTGGAGCAGTTGCGCTTCCAGTGACCAGCGCCCTTGCAGTAGAAGCATTCAGTTTCAGGCTTAGGACCAGCCTTGGGCTTCTTAGCAGGTGCGGCAGCTTTCTTGCCGTCCTTCTTGAAGTTGCCCTTGTTCTTAGGCTTGCCCTGTTTCTTGAAATTGGTGGTCTTATTGACCATCAACACTTGGTGCTCCTTCTTGATCTCCACTTCAGCAGTTTTTAGCATGGACGATAGTTCAGGCAACGTCTTGTTCATGTAGTGCATACTGTAGTTCATCACAAAGTTCTTATAACTCGGTGGCAGTGATTGGAGGACACGGTGAATCCCTAACTCATTAGGAATCATTATCCCCAACTCTTGGAGCTTGTTTGCGTGCCCAGACATGGTGATCACGTGCTCGCTAATGGAGCTTCCCTCTTCCATCTTGCAGGTAAAGAACTTTTCAGAGGCCTCATAGCTCTCCACGGTCGCGTGAGTCTCAAAAATGAGCTTGAGCTCCTTAATGATCTCGAACGGGTCGTGGTGCTCAAAACGCTTCTGAAGCTCCGTTTCCAGACCGTACAGGATGGCACACTGAACTGTGGAGTAATGATTTTTCCGAGTGGCGTAAACATTCTTTACGTCATCGGTGGCATCTTCTGCAGGTGGGTCACCTAGCGGTGCATCGAGCACATAGGTCATCTGACCAGCCCTGAGGACAATCTTCAGACCACGGAGCCAGTCCGTGAAGTTGCTTCCATTGTTCTTAAGTTTTTCTTTCTCTAGGAACGCATTGAAATATATGGAGAGGTTCGCCATAATCTACAACAAATTTGCAAGTAGTTTAGACTAAGTTTATGATAAATTGAGTTCAACTTCAATTCTTAAATTAACTAGGTGAACTCCCACTCAAAACAACATCCCTCACATTGTCTTAGTGATTACACGAACCAAGTCCACTACACCAAGTCCGATCTTCACGAGAGAAGATGTAGTTTCATCGGCGAACAATCTTCATGTTCATCATATCATTCATATGACTCATGCTCTACCTTTCGGTATTCTGTGTTCCGAGACCATGTCTGTACATGCTAGGCTCGTCAAGATTGACCTTAGTTTCCGCATGTGCAAATCTGGCTTGCACCCGTTGTATGCACACGTAGAATCTATCACACCCGATCATCACGAGATGCTTCGAAACGACGAGTCTTAGCAACGGTGCCAACTAAGGACGAACACTTTTATTACTTGATATTTAGTGAGAGGGATCATCTTATAATGCTACCGTCGCGATCTAAGCAATACAAGATGCATAAAGGATTAACATCACAGGCAATTCATAATTAGTGTGATATGATATGGCCCTTTCTTCTTGTGCCTTTGATCTCCATCTCCAAAGCACGGACATGATCTCCATCATCACCAGCATTGCGTCAAGGTCAGTGGCGCCGCTTCATGGTTGTCCATCATCACAAGCAACTATTACAACTACTTGGAATAAAGCTATTACAAGATGAATAGACACGCAGGTCTTAACGGAATTAAAGACAACCATTAGGCTCCTGCCAGTTGCCATATTACAACAAGGATCATTGCATACATCAAATATAATCACAATCACATGATGGCCATATCACATCACAAAACCCCTGCAAAAACAAGTTAGACGCCTCTAATTTTCTTTGCAAGTTTTACGTGGTTTGGGGCTTTCAAATAAGAACGGATCTTACCTACGAAACTGAACCACAACGTTGATACAAGTGCTATCAAGTGCAAAATGTAGATTTGATCTATACTATGATGGGAGAGACAGACACCCGCAAAGCCACTTGTGCAAAGCAAGTTGCACGTCAAGCGTGGAGCAAGTCTCATGTGCGATGACATGTAATGTTAGCCCGAGCCGCTTCATCCCACCATACCGCAAGATGCAAAGTACACACAGCAAAAGACGGCACGAGCACCAACACCCACAACACCATTGTGTTCTACTCGTGCAACAGATCTACGCATAGACAAGGCTCTGATACCACTGAAGGGTTCGTAGCATGGAAAACAAAAAATTTCTACCGCAAGAACGAACAAAACCCAGATCTAATCTAGATAAAAGCCAAGATCTAGTCTACTAGACATGAGCAACGAGATAGATCGGTACTAACCCTCGTAGAACCGAAAGCGTTAACGAGATTAGATCTCGTGGATGATGTAGTCGATCACTTGCCGATCTCAAGATCGAGTAGATGATCCTTCCGGCGCCGCGTTCCGGCAGCGCTTCCGCAGACGGTCACACGTGCGGAGTCGAAGCAGACCTTCCTCTCCCCGTTCCAGCGAGCAGCGGAGGTAGTAGATCTTCTCCACGCAATCCCAGCAGCACGACGGCGTGGTGGTGGTGGTGGAGAGAATTCTGCAGGGCTTCGCCTAAGCCGGAGCAGATGGAAGGAGGAAGAGAGAGGCGGCTAGGGTTTGGAGTGGGAAGGGGGCAAGGAGGGGTGGTGCCTCCACCCCTCTATATATAGAGGGAGGGGTGTGGCCTAGGGTTCCCACCCCTAGGCCCACCCCTTAGGGCCGGCGCACTAGGGATCTTGGGGGGAGAGTCCTTCCCCCCCAAGTTTCCCCTTTAAACTCCCCTTATCTTATCTTATCTTATCTTATCTCGGTTTTCAAATAAACTCCAAGATATCTTCCAGAACCTTCCGGAACATTCCGAAACCTTCTAGAATCCCCATACAAACACTCTGGAACATTTCCTAACTTAGAAAATGATCCCCATTATAAGAATCTTATTCTCCGGACAGTTCCGGATCTCCTCGTGATGTCCCGGATCCAATCCGAGACTCCGAACAACATTTGGTCTCCAACGCACATTCAATATCTACTTAAAACAACTTCGAACCTTAAGTGTGTCACCCTACGGTTCGTGAATATGCAGACATGATGAAGACACCTCTCCGATCAATAACCATCAGCGGGATCTGGAGATCCATAACAGCTCCCACATACTCAACGATGACTTCGTGATCGATAGAACCATTAACATACGAAACCAATTCCCTTTGTCACGCGATACTCTACTTATCCGAGGTTTGATCATCGGTATCTCCATACCTAGTTCTACCTCGTTACCGATAAATACTCTTTACTCGTTCCGTGTTATGCCATCCCTTGTGACCTAGTCACATGCTTGCAAGCTAACTAGATGACATTCCACCGAGAGGGCCTAGAGCAGATCTATCCGTCATATGGATGGACAAAGCCCAATCTTGGTCCATGCGCTTCAACACATACTTTCAGAATACCTAATGACACCTTTATAACCACCCAGTTACGAAGTGGTGTTTGATGTCATCAAAGTACTCATCCGGTGATGGTGATTAACACAACCTCATGGTCGAAGGATTAGGTTACTATGTATCGAAAGCTTGTAGCAATGTGAACTTAATGACTTGATCTAATGCTACGCTTACTATGCGTGTGTGTGTGTGTCCATTACATCATTCTCCTAATGATACAACCTTGTTATTAATGACATCCAATGTCCATGATCATCAATTAATCAACAAGCTAGTTTAACAAGAGGCTTACTAGGGACCCTTTTATGTTTACAAAACACACATGTATTAGTGTTTCCTTATAATACAATTATAGCATGGGATGCAAACATTCATCATAAACACAAAGATATAATAATAACCACTTTTATTATTGCCTCTTGGGCATATCTCCAACAGTCACCACTCATGATGCTACTCCGGACATGTCCTCTGTAGCTGGGAGGCAATGACCGTAGCAGTACGTCTATCGCAAATGGATCAGCCATCCATTAATCCACGAAGTGAACCAGTCTCGTGTGTGCATCAAACATGCGCTCCAAGTGACTCTTCAGACATGTATGCTCCTCCATATGTATGGAAAGGAACTCTCCAAGCAACTCGTGCTTCCACATGCGCACATGGCCTATGAACTCTGCTCTCAGCTGATCCACCATCGAATATGGGTCAAGATCACCCATGAGCAGATGTAGTTCATCCACCATCCCATAACGCATTATTATCTGAATGTAAGTGGACATCTCTTGGCGATAGTAGCGATCTGCCAGCTCTTGTGGGGTCTCATAGTAGTCTGGCTCAGTCAAATCCATCGTGCGGCGTATGTAGTCTACCACATGATTCCTAGTAAGGAGATCATCTAGGCCCACAAGCCAACTAGGGAAGTTGGATCCATCAAGTCTAAGTTTCTCACCCTTTACCCAATCCTTAATCTCAAAGTAAGCTTCACGGTGAGCCGTCTACATTTATAATTGCAAAAGGAATTTAGACTACGTTTATAATTAAATGAGTTAATAATAACTCCACTCAGAAACACCTATCCCCAAAGAGGGTTCCTAGTGATAACACGACCCCTATCAGCCACATCTCCCCCGATCATCACGGCCATCAATGTGGGTTCAAGGGTGGACGCTAAACGTCGGTCACATCATTCATGCGACTCGTGCTCGATCTTTCGACCATCCGCATTCCGAGGCCCCGCTTCTCTAGCGTGCTAGGCTTGCTAACTCAACCTTAGTGTATTCGCTGTGCAATATGGCTTGCACCCACTGTATTCGAACGTAGATATGTCTGACACCCGATCATCACTGCCTGCCTCATACCGAAGAACTTTCTTGGTGGTGCACACTAAGGGGGAACACAATCGTTGGTTATTTTAACAGGGATCATCTTATTAGGCTACCGTCGAGTATCTAATACTAGCACACAATAAGACATACAAACAATAATATTGAATGTAAATGCTATGTGATATGGTCCTTCACGTCGTGATCTCCATCCATCGTCACCGGGTTCCGGCGCCAGGGTTCCGGCGCCGTAGACACTAGGGTACCAGTGTCATTCCGGCGTGGTAGTTTGTCACCTTCGTGACTATCTACTACTATGCAACAAAAGGTAATTACTTTACCTTTGCCACAACCATATCACAAAGCAACGTCCCCCTGCAAAACAAAGTTAGACGCTTCTACTTTATCTTTGCATGTTTTACGTGGCTGAATGGGCTTTCGCACAAGAACCGTTCTTACCTACGAACTTTCAGCACAACGTTGATCAAGTAGTTGTCTATACTACACCCCTTCCGGGGCCCTCCGTTGCAAATTGTATACCAACTAATGCGAGAGATACAGACACCCCCCCTAAGCCACTTTATACGGTACAAGTCGTATGTCAAGCGTGGACCAGTCTCGCGAATGAAGGCGTAAAGTCGGTTGGGGGCCGCTTCATCAAGCATTACTGCGGTATACACAAGTACACGTGGGAGGGTAACAACTAAAAGATCAACACCCACACGCTACATCTCGTGTGTTCTACCCGTACTAGCATTACTACGCATAGATCTAGCTCTGATACCACTATAGGGGTTCCGCGCATAAAAACAATAAATTTTACTCTACGCCCCTGAACCCCTGAAGCTGCTAGGACCTATCTATTAGTAATACAATAACGGGAGGGGCTTTTCGCGAACTTACCCTCGAAGACCGAAAAACGTTGTCAACGCTCAGGAGAGCGTGGTTGATGTAGACGAGCCGAAGCCGACCTCAAGGTCGTGATGAAGTCCTTGCACTCCTTCTGGCTCCAACGACTTGAGTGCCTCAAGTGTGACACCTCGTGGGAGTTACACATGTCTGGTGCCTGACGATGACTCCCGCTTCCCCGATCCAGCAACAGTTGTGGAAGTAGAGCTCCCGGATCCGAATCCCGCAGCGCGACGGCGCTCCGCGGTGAAGATGTCTCTCGCTCGCGCAGTCCAGACTTGGGACCACGGTCATGAGAGAGAGAGGGGGGGAGAGAAAATATCAATTAGAGGTCCTCCCAAAAGTGGGGAGACCTTTATTGATTATTAGGTGTATTTTCTAGGCCAAATACCCCACTTTATATAGGGAGAGGGGAGGTACTACCTCCCCTCAAGTCCCGGGGTGGGACTAAAGGAGAGGAGGGGGGAGGGGTGGCCGCCGGCCAGCCCCTAGTGGGCCCCGCGGGGGGCAAGGCCCAGCCGGCGTACCCCTTGGTCCCTCTCTCCTTTCTCCTTTCCCCTAATGGGCCCTCTCCCTCCGGAAATTGGCCCATTAAGCCTTTTGACCTTTTAATTGATTTTCTCTTTATTAAATAATTATGAATAAATGATTAAATCAACATTTAACATTCATTCACATATTATCTCCGTGGCCATGGAACACCTTCCACCTCCACTCCGGACATCCTCCGGACTTACCGAAACCCTTCCGGTTTTCTCCCTTCTTTTTTTCGGCGATTCTACTGATCCTATAAACACTCTCTAAGCATCATCAAGCCCTTAAGCGTGATACCCTACGGTTCGGGAACACTCCAGACATGGTCGAGACACTCCCGCACCAATGATCAACAGAGGGACCTGGATGGCCATGTGACCCCTGTGCGTTCCACGAAGATCTTTCGTCGTTTGAACCGGGACAGTCGTGTCTTATTCCTTTTGTCATTCGATACTTGCATTGCCCGAGATTCGATCAATGACATCACCATGTCATGTTCAATCTCGTTACTGAACAATGCTACTTAACTCGTTCCGACAAGTGATATCCCCGTGATCTAATCACACGCTGCACAGCTATTGGATATAACTTCTCCGAGTGGGCCCTTGAGTATCTTTCCGTCACATGGATGGAAAAATCCCGCCCTTGACATATATTGCCTCTACGGTTTCCTCCGAATACCTGAACACACCTTTATAACCACTGTTTTACCAGATGGCGTTTGATGCTATCTAAGCATTCTCGGGAGACAGTGATTGATATAGCCTCACAGTCTAAGGAATAGTCTACGAGGATCCATTTCTAATCATCGTAACTTTGAACTTCGTGACATGATCGGGTCACGATGTTTAGGTTGGGTATTGGTTCATCATCCCATTCTCCGAATGAGATGACCTCGTTTCCAACTGGCATAAATGCCACATGATCAGGAAACATGATCATTTGTTGACCAATGAACCAGTGACTAGAGTTTCACTGGGAACCCTTGGTTGTTTGTATATCACACGTGTATTGATGTTTCCACTCAATACAGTTATAGCATGATATAAAACTTAATCATAAACTATATGAAATATGATAATAGTCCTTACTACTATTTGTCTCTAGGGCATATTTCCAACACGGCCGCAGTAGCTTCTGGCTCGAGCGTGGTGCTCTGGAGCGCCAGGACGAGATCCCCTCCCGATTTTCCCCCTCCGCGGCCTCCAACCCCTGATCCCTCTCTAGATGATTCTCCTTCGCCGCCTCCAATCCCCGATTCCTCTCTCGCGAAAGCCGGGCCGCAGCTCGGCTCATCCTCTCCTCCATCCTCCAGAATCGCCAGCGTGAGACGACGAGTTGTTGTAGATCTATTTCGCCCCGACTTAGATAAGACGAGGAGAGAGCATCGGAATGAGAAATCCTAAGGATCGAAGGTGGAAAGAGGGCCGGAGTGGGTAACGTGCCCCCCCCCCCCCCCCTCAGACCCGCCATGGCCGAGGATCGGACGCCCGCCATGAACAGGGAACCCGAAAGGAATAGTGGTCGCGAGAGGCGCCATCGGTTCAGTGTCACTCTATATGGAGGCTCTTGTAGTTTCTCTGACAGACACCAAGAATTTTAGAATTCGTGTAGTGGCAGTTCATCTTGTACAAGACGATAAAAACAGTACAACTAATAAAAGAGCACGCCTGTGTATCCAGTTCAATTGCAAATGCTGATTGTGTGCGTCCGTTTTGTAATTCTCGAACTTCCGGAAAGAACATGCCCCCAACACTTCAGAAAACTATAATGAAAGGTCACAAGCAGCTACTACAGGATCGATTTACTCTAGCAAAATAGCACTACAGGATCGTACTAATATATCTGAGACACGACGAAAAACCACGAGTACCACCATTTGTCCTAAACAAACTCTCTCAGGAAGAAACCAGAGCCGGTTCAGCTGCAAGCATGTCCAAGAGCATTCCATGAGTAGTACCACCATCAACGGCCGCACTGGCGACACCACCACCATCACCAGCAGCAGCGCCAGGCGAGCCGCGGCTATGAAGCCACCACAGCAAGTTGGTCAGCGTGTTGCCGTCGTCGTGCGACGCCAGCTCCCTTGTCTTGGCCAGCGCCGACTCCTTGTCGTAGGTCCCCTCCAAGGCGTACACGAACCCCTTCCACCCGTCGCCGACGCCGTCCCTGGCCAGTGCCTGCGCGGTCCATCGCACCAGGTCCCTGGCGAACCCGGCGTCCGGGAAGAGGGCCTCGCTGATGGGCACGATGGGGAGCAGCTGGATCCCCAGCCTGCACTCCTTCCACTCCGGCGGCGCGAACCAGAGGCCGCTGTCCCTCTTGTTCGCCCACACGACGCCCACGACGCGGTTGCTGCCGGTGAAGTCGTCCTCGTAGATCGCGTCGCCCTCCCGGACGTGCCACCATGTCTGCGCCGCCAGCATCTCCAGCGCGGTCAGCGTGGCCGCGGCGGAGACGAGGGGCGCGTCTCCGTAGCTCAGCCCCAGCAGCGCCGCGGAGTAGTAGGCGTTCACGGCCTCGCTGGTGCTCTCCTGGTTGCGCCCGTCGCCGAACTCCGTCAGCCCGCCCGCCCAGGAATGCAGCTTCCAGAGGTCGAACGTCCTCATCCTGGTGTAGTAGTAGCTGGCGGTGGATTGCGGCGAGGTTGTCATGAAGTCGGCGACCATGGAGTAGGCCTGAGGCATGTACTGGCGGCCCCAGGCCGGGTCGATCTTGGCGAGCACAGCGATGGCGTACACGAAGTAGCCCAGGTGGTAGTGGTGGTCGTTGTAGATCCCGAAGCCGAAGTCGGCGCCGGTGTCCGTCGTCCCCTGCCGAGTGACGAGGCCGCCCCATATGGGATCGTACCGGAAGCCATTGCCCTCGAAGCTGCCGTTCAGCCACGGCGTGACGGTGGCAGTCAGGAAGCGGTGCACCGCCGGGATGACGTCCGGGCACCCGATCTCCTCGGCGATCAGCGCCAGCCTCGCCGCCCTGGCGATTGCCTTCCCGTAGAAGTAGGACGAGGCGGTGGTGATGGGGCTGGAGGCGAGGTCGTCCACGTCCTTGCGCAGCGCGGCCACGATCTCGGGCACCCCGTCCTCGCTGACGCCCCGGGTGGAATGCCAGGTGGGGAGCACCGGGTCGGTCCTTAGAGCCCACGCGTCGCCGACGACGCCGACGAGGTCGCCGTCGATGCTGCGGTACCTGAAGTCCTCGAGCACCCGGACGCCGCGGTCCTTGGAGAGCAGGCGGAGGTGGAGCGGGTGGGCGAGCATGAGCAGGTCCCCCGACCCATCCGTGCGCCAGGTGTAGTCGACGGAAAAGGGGCGGTTCAGCGCGGCCTGTCCGCCCGTCGGGAAGCAGCCGCTGTACTGGTCAAGGACCGCCTCCATGGCCGCGTCGGGCAGGAAGGCGACGCGGATGACGCCGTCGAATCCTGGCGCCGCGAGCTGCGTGACGCTGGCCATGGACAGGCGGATCGGCTCGGACGCGTAGAGGAGGAAGGTCTGGCCGCTGTTCATCCGGAGGCGCCACCTGGTGAGCGCGCCGTCGCGGGGGGCGGCCTCGAGGAAGGCGTGGACAGAGGAGAGGGAGATGTCGACGGGGACCCCCGCGGTGGCGACGGTGACGAAGGGGCTGCCGCGGACGAGGAACGCGCGCAGGTACGGGGAGAAGTCGAGGGTGACGGAGAGGTCGTCGAAGGCGTAGATGCGGTGGGGCGCGGCGGCGTCGGATGGAGAAGAGATGGTGAGGTCGGCGACGAAGGTCTGGGCGTGGAAGGACGGGGAGTGGACGCTCTTCGGGTAGCAGACCGTGAGCGCCGCGGCGGCGGACTTGACCGAGTACGGGTGGATGTACTCCGGCTGATCCCCGTTGTTGAGCGCGAAGTTCTGGAAGAAGGAGTTGGTGGGGAGCGGCGCAAAGAGGAGCTCTGGGTGGAAGAAGCGGGCCGGGTCCGGGAGCACCATCGACGCCGCGTGCGGGAACGCGGGGAGCGAGGACGGCGGCGGCGGCGGGGGAGGCATGTCGGGCTGTGGCGGCGGGGTGGGGTTGTGGCTGGACTGCCAGAAGAGGAACGCGGCGAATGCCACCGCGAAGTACGTGGCGACCTGCGCCATCCTCTTCCTCTCCATCGCCGTCTGTCACGGGAGACACAGCAGAGCCGGGCTTCGATTATATAGGCGCCGCCGCGGCCGGTCGATCTCTCTCTCCGCGGAGGACTGCGATTGGCGACGGCCGCGTCCCCATTTGCCTCAAGAACTTGGTATCGAAGCAAACATTACTAAATCACACAGGTTACTAAATTTTGTTACTCCCTCAGATCCATATTAATTGACTTGGATTTGTCTAGATTCGGATGTATCTAGAGTTTTAGTACTTCCTCCGACCCATATTATTTGACTTGGATTTATTTAGTTTCGGACGTATCTAGTACTAAAACATGTCTAGATACATCCGAATCTAGACAAATTCGAGTCAACTAATATGGGTCGGAGGGAGTACTAGATACATCTGAATCTAGATAAATCCAAGTCAATTAGTTTGGATCGAAGGGAGTACTTAGTTTTCCTAGGTACTTCCTCTGTTCTAAATTATAAGATATTTTAGTTTTATGAAATGAGTGTATCTAGACTTCTTTTAGTGTGTAGATTTATTTAGTTTTAGAGTGAACTTATACACTAAAAGGGATCTAAATACAGTCTTTTAACAAAATCTGAAACATTTTATATTTTGAAATCGGAGGGAGTATTTTTTTAACGGGAGTCATACAATTGCCTTGCCTATCCTTTTTTTTGGGGGTAGTTTTCCTAGCTTTGGCAGTACTCCCGGACCCGGAGGGAGTAGAATTTTTTTTAACAGGAGCCATACAATTGCATTTACAATCTTTTCTTTGTAGTTTTCCTGGCTTTGGTAGCAGTAATTTTTTAACAGGAGCCATACAATCGCCTTTCCGATCTTTTCGTCGGCTTAGTGACAAAGGAACAGCTATTGACAACAGTAATACAACGATCACAAAGCAAAGTAAGCAGAGTATAACAGAGAGAACATTTCTGCCCTGGGCAAGAGAGGCCACGCCAGTAACATTTTTTTACAGTGATTTAGTCCATATACAACAGGTTTACATATACAAAGACTAACACAAACTTCTACAAGAGCAATTGCACCTGCAGGGTGATAGCACACCCAGGTGTGATAATAGCAAAGACTGAGTGGTCATAACAGTATTCTGCCAACACATTTATGCAACAATCTTCTTCCAGACAAATTACCCATTTTCTTACATCAGGAAAACTTACTTCCTTCCCTTTTATCGCTTTTCATGGGATAGGCAACAGGTGTGCATTTTCAGATATCAATATAACCAAGCTATACATTGCTGCCCTCTTCTAAAGAGGCTTCTGTTGGAGCAAGCTGTGACACACTGTTGTGCCCTCATTGCAGTAGCCCGCTCCTCTTCCCCCAACCCATGGCTACTATGTACAGAATCGTGCAGCCGGCAATGGTTCCAAAGGTGGTTTCCCAAAACTTCACATGTGCTGCTCGTGTCGCCTCTGGAGTGTCGGGATTGTAAAGTGATATGCCAATGTTCATCCCGAAAAGACCAACGACAGCCACTCCAGCAGTAACAACAACTGTTGCAGTCGAGAGCATGACCCCCATCTGTAGGAGCTGATTCTGCTTGTCGTCCAACATTATGTTGATGTAATCCTCGGTATCATCAACATATTCCCGCAGCTTCAACCAAAGGTACAGCAAGTATATGTTAAGCTTGAGAATTTGATGTACAAGCATTCGATATATAACTCCCTATCCCAATGCCTCATGGTTAGAAAGAATATTGCTGACAGTAAATGGAAGATCAGAAAAATCATTCTAAAGAACCTCCGATGAAACCAACTGAGAAAAGTGAACTCAAGTACTCAACCAAAAACAAAACAGTGTCTTCTGATATAACAATAAGCTTCTACTTCTAGAGTGCCCTAGCTAATAATATTTAGCTTGTTAAAGGCATCATTTCCGCAACATTTTATAACTTGTACCACAATGTTTTTTACTAACTGGTAATAGCATTGTATGTTCTCAACATACGTCAGATAGCACTATAAATTCACGCTCCGGATCTAAAGTTCTTTTAATAATAATAGGTGGGCAGGAACTCAGCAATAACACCGAAAGAGAACAACTCTTACATGTGAAAGCTTATTCAGTGTGCCATCAATTTGCACAAAATAGGCCTCCAAAAGCATCTCCAGTTCTTCAATGTTGGGCTTGTAACCAGCAAAGCTAACATTGGTTCCATATGGCTCGCTTCTATAATCTTCATCCCTAACACACAAATGAAATGATTGCATATATTTAACATATTCATACATGCATATTGATGCATTCCAACCAGCCACGGACAGAGATGTTTATGTCTACAGAAATAGCAGTACTCCCTCCGTTCCAAAATAATCCACGTCCAAATTTTATCCTAAGTCAAACTACTTTAGTTTGACCAAGTTTTGAGGACAATATATGAACATCTAAAACACAAATTTATTTTTATTACATGAAGCATACAATAAATTTCACACTATATAAATTTGATATTGTGGATACTGACACTTATTCCTATAACTTTGGTCAAACTTAGAGGATTTTGACTAAGAACAAACCTAGAACATCTACTATTTTGGAACAGAGGAAGTACATCTGAAGGAATAAAGTAGAGATATCTCGATTTGTTGACTTACCTATCCTCCTCCAACTGAGGATCATGATCATCAACCTCAACTCTGGATGAAGTCTCACTGAAATCTTGTTGAGCAAGTTTTTCTGTCAAGTACATTTCAGCCATGTCCATTTCATCATCCAATAGGTGCTCAAGTTCATCCCTCACCTGTCAGAAAGTAAATTTTATCAATGTGGATTTATTGCAAGTCAACAAGGACAAAGTAAAAATTGCAACTTCTTTTCTTATGGAACATATATATCAATATGCATGGGTAATTCCTCTTCTCCCACTTCCAGTTATTATGTCAATGGGATTTGGCCTTTTTTTTATTCCGAAATGAGTTCAGAAGATTGCAGTGAGTAGATTTTTCCGAGGAAATTATAGAGCTGAAGAACAGATATAGTGGTAGGCGGTGGCCAGATGTGCGTATAATGAAGGTGAGGGTGAAGATTTGGGGGGGGGGGGGGGGGGGGGGATTCACATAGTTATGGAGGTTCCGAAAAAAGTAGCCAGCAGAATGGAACAGAAAATTATGTTTGACAACACCAACCTACAATAGTATGATACAGCAGCAGCAGAAATTGACAAGAAGATTTACGTGAAATAGATTGCACCCTCAAACAAGTTAAATTGCCTACCTTCTGCACACGTCCAGAAATTGCCACCAGACGGCTCTTAATTTGCCTAACTCGCTCAAGATTCAATGTACTGATCTTTGAAGTTAGCTCATCCAATGCTGGGTATGCCTCTTTCTCCAGAGTCCCAGTCTGCGGAAAAAAAAAACAGACCAGTCACTGTCTGTAACTACCAATAGACCAAGTTTTATTTATTTGCAAGAACTGAGAACTACTGCTATCTCAAACTGATGTGTATACTTTGTTATCTTATATGCAATATATATGAACATAAACCAGGGAGACTACTCCAGGGTCAGCGACTCCATCTATCTGTAAATAACATATAAACAGGACTGCCCCATGTTTTCTGGGAAAGCAGGATTACCAAACTTCTATAAATTGCTCCAACAAGGCCTCAAGTTCATCTGATAAGTACATCTGAATAAATGAATGAACATCGTATGTACTACCTCCGTTCCATATTAACTGTCGCAGATTTGTCTAGTTACACATGTATCGACGGAGGGAGCAATAACAAAGGCTCAATATCGAACAAGACATTGTGTGAAACTGTGAACCATGTTAAAACAAGCTATCCTAAGATGGCAAATAGGATAATTTGGATGTATTCAAATAAGTTGAACCAGAATATCCAGAAATATGATGAGACACGTACTTCCTCTTCTAGAGATCTACATGCTGACTCGAGACACACTTCAAGGGCACGAAATTCAAAAGGTAAAATCTTGGTGCTTCCATCTTTCACTCCGGCCAACGTAGGCATACTGCTGCTGTGGGTCATTCCGCCCACCGCATTAGGAGTCTTCTTAGCCATCTCCAGTTCTTGTCCTTTAGATGAACTAGGAGCAGGAAATGGCGAAGCAATCGCAGATGATTCACCCTCAATATCAGTAAACTCTGCAGCCTGTTAAAAGAAAAGGAAAGTTGACATATTCATACAGCCACTTATGCTTTACCACAGTATCGCTTCTAAAAAGCAGAAAACCAAGTGGAATGACCTAAGTGTCAGAATCAACAACTTGAACTTTGCATATAAACTATGTGACCACGCATGTGCTCTTACATGCTTCCTATAACTGAAGTGTGAAATCCGCCAAGTCAGCAAAACATATATTATGCTAACTGTATGAAGGTCTGATGTTTTTTGGTTGGCAAAATGTCGAGTTCAATTCAGCAGCAGCGATATGGATGCTCTAACAGATGTACTCCCTTTGTCCCGAATTACTTGTCGCAGATTTGTCTAGATACGCGTTTAGTGTATAGATACATGTAAATCTACACAAATTTGTGACATCTAATTTGGGACAGAGGGAGTACTCAACATCAAGGGCAACACCAGCACTACTGGCTAATCACAGTTTCGAGAAATCATGAAAGACATCTGATCCCACACCACACAACAAAGACATAGTCCTGACAAAAATTACTAACACTGGCATCATTCAGGTCCTAACACATAATGTGATATTTTGCAGTGTCCTTTTAGAAGCAGAACACAAAGTTCACTACATATGACTTGAAAACTTAAAAATACAGTCTCCCCCATACTTCTCCTATCCACCTACAGCTCGGATATTGTACCACAATTATTGTACTAGTCTAAATCATAAGCCTAGAAGCAAAGCATATGGTGAATCGACAGGAAGCAGATGTACAAGAATATACCTGACCAGAGGAAATGAGCACGCGGGCCTGGAGATCGCGGACGAATTGCGCGAAGTCGGGGTCCTTGGAGTTAGGGAGCAGCACCTCGGCGGCGGTGATCACGGCCTTGACGCGCTCCAAGTTGACGACGATGGCGCGCTCACGGCCCAGGATCGTGGACGGGTAGGACAGAAGAGGGTCGAGCACCCTCAGGTCGCGCGCCGGCAGCCCCGTCCGCGCCATCACCGCGTGCTTTCCGGCCTCCTCGAGCCGCGCTCGCCCCGATGCCGGCACCACCAGCCACTCCCGGCTCGCTGCCGCCGCCGCGGCAGCGCCCGCCTTCCGCCTCCCCCCGCCGCCCGGCACCGTCGCCAAGGGCCTCATCCCTTATTCCCGGAGTTAGGGTTTCGATTGCGATCGCCGACGGCAGCGGTGGAGGTGGAGGTGTGTGTGGTCGGCTGAGAGGAGGTGCGTGGGGCTCTAGTGAAAATTGGAGGCCTTGTCCGTAAATGTTACAAGAACAATTTTGTTTGGACTTTGTGGTAGTATCTCAGACCAGAAAACAGTAAAAATATAGTCTCGTGCAGAAAAAGCGGACCAAAAATATCAGGTGGAAAATAATGTTAATATTTCTTCTGCCTTAAATTAAATTCTTTGCGGGGAGATGATTGTATCTCTACTATATAATATACGTTACGGTGGTTTTCGTCACGTCTAATTTTCGTCCGTCGGCTGTTTATGCAAATAAGCCCCTTGGTATTCGGAAAGCAACCCGCGGTACTCATCCTCTCTCGCGTAAGAAAAATCTCCTTGATCTCCCTATATCCTGGGCTCCCAGCCTTTGTCTTCTGTGCGCCTCTCTATAGGCCACTGCTCCGGCGGGGTCGATGCAGGGGATTGGAGGGAAGCGCCGGCGAGCTCGATGGAGGGAATTGAAGGCTCGCGACCAGGTCGACCTCCTCCCCGAGCTGTACCGAGCGCGTAGAACACCTGGAGCTTCCAAGCCAACTCGTCAGAGGGAGGGGATGGGAGGGGCTGCTGTGAGCTCGATGCATTGGATTGGAGGACGGCTCTAGCGGGCAAGATGCAGGGTACTAAGGACAGCGCCGGCGAGCTCAGGGCAGGGGATTGGAAGGCTGCGCCAAATGAACACTGGGCAGACTGCTGGTGCGCCGCCAAACCAAAAATAGATCCTTCACCCCGTGCCTCCGGCCCCGAACCTGCAGCTCTAGGAAGAGGCGCCGACTCCTGCGCGAACCACTTCGCCAACACCCTGTTCCGCGAGCAAGTTCCAGGAGGTGCCCAAGAACGGGGTCAACTTGAACGACGCCTCTGGCGTCAACCATGCCAAACTCAAGCTGCAGGAGGTCATCGATTTCCTCGAGAATCCTGATAAGAACAATGTGCTCGGGCCAAGATCCCCAAGGGATTCCTGCTCGTTGGCTCCCAGGACCAAGAAGACGTTGCTCGCCTGCATCTTTGCAGGGGAGGCCGGGGTGCCGCTCGGTATGAGTTCATCGAGCCTGCAACCAGGGCCGTATCCGAGAAAATAGAGGCCCTGTGCGAAACCAGAAATTAGGCCCTCGGCGTGATGTTTAGCAATTTGGAAAACAAGATTTTGTAATATATATATAAACCTTCTCCAAAATGCGAAGTAGTATCAAAAACTGAAAATGGAAACAAAATGGGGTGAAATGGCATTTGATTTATTTTTGAAGCACGCTGTTGACGACGATGCCGGCGCGTGGCTCTCACGGTTCAATTTCTCCTCCTCTTGATGAATTGGCGTTTGGCCATGAAGTTTAATTTTGGATATATCAATTTCAACCAACACAAAATATAAAGGTAAAAAAGGCTGAACACGGGTTCTTTGTCTGACCCTGCTATTTGCTAATTCGAAATTTGAGCTTGATTTGGATGACAAAATGCAGTGCACATAGCCTAGAAAATGACATAATTGATACATATGTCCACCTTATACTATATATAAATTTTCTTGCAGAAAATTTTGCTTGCAGACCTATGGTGGATCCGTCCATAGACGGGCCTCCAACTCCACGGCAACCATATTGCAAGGACGACACTAGGCAGCAAGGGATAAGTGGAGATGATATATTTAAATGAAAACACCAAATAGATAGTAGATGCTAGACTGATGAGGGTGCATATCTATTCTAGGGAAATCATGATCAAAAGTCGAACAAAACTATGCTCGTGCAGCAAAAAAAGAAAAAGGCAGATAGATATGTGCGTGATTTGGGGACTATCAAGTTAATTTGGTTCTGACTTCGAGACATCATGCAGCATTATTTCATTAAATTATGCTCAATTTTTTTTTTGAAGGGAATAAATTAGGCTCCCCTAAACAAAATTTGGGGCCCTCCTGATAGGAGGCCCTGTACAGCCGAACCCTCTGAACATGCGTCCGGTACGGGCCTGCCTGCAACCACCTGAGCCAGCTTTCGACGAGCGAGCGCGAGCAGCAGTAGCCCAGTCTCCGTCTCGCCGGTGGGATTGAAGCGGGCTCTCTTTTTTTCTGTGTGAACTTGGGCATGTGACATGTTCCTAATACTAATTAAATCTTGTGGGTGTGATTCTTCTAGAGGGAACTAAATCCTCAGATATCGGTGCTGTCCTTTCTACTGTTCGACTAATACCCTGTTATACACGGCTGCTAATTTGTTTCATTCTATGCATCTACATCCATCTGTTAATACCTTTTTCAACATACTCGATTAATTTACTTTGGGCTGTGTCATGTCTCATCGCTCCAGGATATAATCACCAAAGAAATGAAACACCGACAATGGCTTCGGCTAACATCGAGATGTTTATTTCAAAACCAAAGAAGTGAGTCATATTGAACTTTAGAAAAAATTTATAAACAAAATATGACATAGCGAATATAATTTTAGGGTTAAAATTTGGTGACGCATGGTGCATGATTGTGTAGAAGTCAATAAAATAATTCTAAAATATTTGTACACATTAAAATAAAAAATGCGAGTCTACTTTTAAATAAAATAGAGAAGTTATTTTAGCAACAAAAATAGGGATATGGTGGGGCCTTGGCGAGCGTCAGCCAAGCTTGCCCGGTGGACTGAATAGGTATCGCAACCTCTATAAATTTAAAAAGTTTTACTCCCTTGGTCTCAAAATAGATGTCACAAGTTTATCTAAATTTGGATGAATATAACGCTAAATAGCGTCTAGATATATCTATTTTTTGACAAATTTATAATATCTATTTTGAGACGGAAGGAGTACTATTTTTTTATGTACTGTTAGAAAAAGAAGGGCTCCCAAGTGCTTGAAAATTAATTCATTAACCCGATATACTATATTATGCTCATATAATCTACAAGGTCAATAATATTGTTCTCATGCAACAATACGTAGGCGTAACCGTGGCAACGCACGGGCATTCATCTAGTATTAGTTAGATAATAGTGATACTACAATCCCTCTAGATACAATCCCAAATTTCATAACGAATTAACCCTTAATAGATTTGTGCTTTTTAGTTTAACATCCCAAATCTAGCTAACTCATCACTAGTCTTATTACAGAATAATCTATGAATTTTTACTAATGAACCAACACTACAGTAAACGACCCAGGCGTCGACGGCCAGATCTCGTCGGCGGCCCGCTTTGCCGACGACAGCCGTCGGCGTGTCGGCGCTTTTCCCCGTAGGCATAGTCTATGTTGACGTCGGCGTATACTCGCAGGCCGACGATTAACCCAGGCCGTCGGTGTATACGCCGCCGGCGTACCCACTGTGGGACCCACATACGGGGGTGACGACCGTTAGGTCTGGCGGTCGATACGTCGACGACATTCGGCTGGTCACATGTCGCGGCTTCGCTTCCCTGGATGGATTCATGGATTCTACGCCGACGGCATTGCCGTTGGCCCATGTTACCCCGCTGGGCTAGCCCCGGCGTTACGCCAACATCATTGTCGTCGGCCCATGTTGCCCCGCTAGGCTAGCCCCGTCGATACGACGACAGCTTCACCGTCGGCCCAGGTAGGTAGGCATGACATATGGTCATTCCTACGCCGACGTCAAAGCCGTTGGTGTAGACGCTGTCAGTTTTTTTAAAATTTATTGTTTATGTTTCGTTTCCTGCATATTAAATTTTTTCGCAACTCATGCATATCCCCAGATTTTAGGCACATTATACAACACATGCACATCGACACAAACATAATATCATCATCCAAATAGTATAGATACACTTCATCATCCAAATATCATAACTACACATTATCATCCAAATATCATAACTACACATCACCATCCAAATATCATAGTTAGATCATCATCCAAATAACATAGCTAGTATCGATACAAAAGGAACAAGTTCCCTACACCTCCCGAGAGCCGTCCAGCAAGGGAGAGTCCGAGAGACCCGGCTCTCCTAGTGCGAAATCAGGCGAAGGATGGTGTGGATCAGCCGCCGTCGAACCACCACCGGAAGAAGGAGAAGCACGGCCAGGATGAACCGGCGTGGTCTCGCGCGAGGCACAACCACCACCGGAAGCACCAGGAGAACCACAACCGCTATGAACCGGTGTGATCGCGCGTGATGCAGCCAGTGAGAGATAAGCACGACCAAAGGGTCCAGTCCTAGAGCATCCCGTTCCCTACATGTTTGAGCAAGAGTTAGCAACCACCTAGGCATAGGAAAGCGGTAACAACTGGTTTGGCAAATAACTTACCGGGGTCCCTAAGTAGAAGGTGAAAGCGAATCTGTCCTTTGATAGGAAGATTGGACGCAGCCCCGACCTAGTTGGCCATTGCGGTAGCGGATCCCACTCTCTAGTGTCATAAAACTTCTGGTCAGCCTACAAGATAGTTTAGAAGTCAGGCATTGCAGAAATAAAGGTTCAAACTAGGAAAAGTGAGATTGTCATCTTTTGCAAAAATAAAGGCTGAAACTTACAGCATCGCGACACTCTTCCCACTCCTCGTAGGCTGCTTGTCTCTGCATCCACGCCTCAAGCGCCACCACATGTTCCGCATGAGCGGCCCTGTAAGCCGCCTCCAAAGCAAGCTACAATTTTAAAAATAATGAATCTCGTCAACTTAGCCACTTAGGAACGAATGTCGGAAAGAGGATGGAAATGAGAAAAACTTACATGGTTGCAAGCTCGGGAAGGCAGTTGAGGAGGCGGGATAGCGGGTTCGTTGGCGGTGAGGGTAGCCTTGATCCGCATGAGGCTCAAAGCAGGAGTTCGCGGGGTTACCCTATCAAGAACCTTCAAACGACCGCGTCCCGACACTTTGATACTACGGAAGGTTACAAAGTGTATACACGCTCCGAAACTCCCGCCGCGGATATACCACATGGAATCTTCTGGAGTCTTGGATGCAAGATTGTCTTGACATGTTGCTATGAGCTAACCATGCATAAACCAATAGAAGGTTCCACTGTCCTACCCCCTTACTTTGCTCATCTACGGGTATACGACGCAAGATGCATGGTCCAGGGTTTTCCCAAAAGAGGAACTTCGATGCCTCAGGATCCCAAAAGAGGGGTTTCCAGGGTTTCCCCAAAAGAGGAGCTTCGATGCAAAATTCTTGATCATGTAATGTTGTGTGACATTGTAAAAAATAGTGTTGAAGTTGTGTGCTCAGGTTCTATAAAGATCAAGATATACTTGAATGAATAGTGTTGTTGAAACTATCACATGCTATTAAAAACAAGTTTTTGTTGATAAAACACCTTTGTGCTAACACTGTGCGCCAAACGCAGTATCTTACTGGTCGGAGATTTATGGGGAAGGGGATTGGTTGGGGAAAAGTATTGAGTGAGCCGAGTGTATTCACTAAAACCACTAGGGATAATACATAGAAAAACACCAGAAGATGCTTCCGCCAAACAAGGCCTAAGTAGTGTATTCTATAGGGCCTAAGACCAGCCACACCGTCTGTTTGGTTCAAAGAAAGAAGTGAACCGACGCAGTGTTGTTGCAGTGTATTGAATCGGTAGTGGGTCCCACTGATCAAGTGTCTTTTCATGCATGCATATGGCTTTTCCTCACAGATCTGTCACTAGGACCCACAAATGCATGAGAAAAGCGAACCATCTTGAGAAATTATCTATAAGCTTAAGCCTGAGCACATACAAACATTCTAAGGCCATTTGTCAAAAACGTGACACTTTCATGTGGGCCCATTTTTATACTCTTCACGTTGACGTGTAGGACCGTGTGGGGCTCCTTCGTGCGTGTAGTGGAGGCGTGCATGTGTAGCTTTACACATCATTGTTTTCATTGCATCCTCTTTTATTCCCTTCGTGGCGCCGCCAGCCCAATCCTCCTCTATATTTTGCGGCAGAAGAGCCCACCACAGCCTCCAATCACGGTGGTTTTAAGATTAAATTGAGCAAACGTATGATAACTACTCAGCCTAAAAAACAGCGGTAGTTCTAAACATGTGTGACCATCGTACTAACTAGCGTACCCACACCCCTTTTGCATAGATCGAACCATTATCTTCTTACATCTATATTAGGGATATTAAAACTGAGACAAAACCGAACAATCTCACGACCTGACAATTTTCGGTCATCGGATCATGTTGTGAGGAGGTTTACGGCCGTTAGATAGTATCTTCATTTCCGAAATAGGTTGATTGTTCCTGAGGGAAGCTTCTCTCGACATCAAATCCGCTAACTATGGTTAATTACCCGCAATCGCCACGCGAGTCAAGCCACCTCGAAACGTTTTTCTCCCTTATCCCCGAAACCTCCCACATCTCCCATGTCATCGGGCGACCAGGGCTACCACTGCCACCGCCCCTGACCACCATTCTCTTCCACTACGGTTCAATTCCCTGCTCGATTCCCGTCCTTCCCTCCGGTCTAGATCCCCTAGAATCCTCTCCCTTACGACCCCGTGCTCGATTCCCGTCGTTGATTGACCCGGCGCTGCAAGCACAACCGCCACCGCCATTTTGTCCCAGAAAATCCCGCCGCCCGCCTGCCAGGAGGTCACGCCTGTAGCAGTAGCTCGTCACCGACCATGCAATGAACCTTGAACGGGAGCTCGCTGCAGATCACGCCTGCCTCTACCAGGACCTTATCCCACATGCCCGCAAGATCCAATCCTTGAACAGGAGGTTGTCGCTGGAACGTTGGCTTTCCCCATGTCAATATGTGATTTCTTTTGGTATTTCTATTGTATATGCACTCCATGTCCGTCCGTCGAATTAATTTTCTAATCTTGAATTCTACAAGTTTGATACGATAAAGGATTGATTGTTGTCTGTTCATCTTTCTTAAGCTGAATGTCTGAATTCCCTGCAACATAATCGATAATTTCTGTAGTAAAGGGATTCTTCGGTGTGAAGTGTTTTTGCCCTCCTGTTCTGTATTTGTGCTTAAGAAAAGCTGCTCCATAACCTGAAGTCAACATGTGAACGATGCACTTATTTTATCCATCAAGTGTATAATGCACAGAGAAAGAGTTAGCCGCATGTCAATTGTCAATCTTCCTACATAGGTCATAGCGAGCTGAAAAAAAATGGTTGTACTTGCATCGAGATTACTACTAGATCAGTACGCAGAAAGGAAAATAAAAAATAAAAAGGGTACTCTAGACATTTTACAAGACCCTCTCACTAATCTGGATCTGAAGCTAATTTCTCTCCCAAACATATTTTTACTACTCTAGAGAAAGTTAAGTGGAGTGGAGTTTAAAGATGGAGTGAAGTGGAGCGGAGTGGAGCTCTCCCAAACACTCCTGAGCAAGAAGAAGATTGGAATAAAAGCTCTTTTACTTGAACAGCTGATCCCGTGGAGTCAATAGAAGTTATTGCTTCTATAATAATTATTTTCTACAATACAGATAATTAGCTTCTTGATTTACTATAGTACAATTTTCTTATGACACCGTACATGACATGTTTTTTTACTGAGCAGAGCTTCAGGACAACTAGATTACATATGAAGTGCTCTACCAGGTATTCACGCAAAAAAAAGAAGATTGGCATGAAACACATCACTTGAACTTTAAATTTATTATGGGCCAGTAAACATTCGGGTCTGTTCACCGAGTTCTGGACTCATGCCTTTGATTGTTGGAGGCCTGAATATACAATAGAGGTAAGTGACTAGAAATTTCTTATTATTTACTGTGTGCATCAATCAATAACTAGATAAAAGTATTAATAGACATCCCATGCACCTAAACCAATCTGGTCTTTCGCTAACAACTGCGGCTAAACACTTCTTAGAGTTTAAGTTGCTACCGCTCAATGGATAGAACTACTATAGTTGTTGCACTTCTTGTGTTGTACGGTTGCTTGGCTGTAACAGAGTTCTAGTTATCTATTACAAATTGCTTCAAGCCTAATAAGGGAGTGTTTTTAAGCACTACGCAAAAGCATCCAAGAGGTTATTCTCAATTGAATTGTTTGAGTAACTCTATTGTCCTTACCTTGAAGAAAACTTGTGTCTTGAACCAATAAAAAATTAGGTTGTTAAATATATTGCCGATTGTTGATGCTGATTGTGACCGTTGTTCTGTTGAATGGTTCACCGTTGGGGCATGAAACCTGGTTGTGCAAACCTCTTTTATTGAGCTTATAGTTAACTCACTTGGTCACTACTTGTGATCAACTGTTTAAAGCTTATTTAATCTCTTACGTATTTAAGTATTCATTAGGATCAGCGATGCTGGTGTTTATTCTTACAAAGGAAATAATCAGGGTGTATGACAATTAGCTCGAGGAACTGAAAGAGGACTATGCTGAGGAAGCCTTGTTGGAGATATGCCCAAGAGGCAATAATAAAGTGGTTATTATCATATCTTCACACTTATGATAAATGTTTACATACCATGCTATAATTGTATTAACCGGAAACATTAATACTTGTGTGATTTGTAAACTAAAATAAGAGTCCCTAGTAAAGCCTCTTGTTAAACTAGCTTGTTGGTTAATATATGATCATGGTTTCCTGATCATGAACATAGAGATGTTATTAACAACAGGATCATATCATTAGGAGAATGATGTGATGGACATACTCCTATAGATAAGCGTAGCATAAAGATCAAGTCATTTCAATAGTTCAATTGCTATATGCTTTCTGATACATAGTAACCTAATTCCTTCGACCATGAGATCATGCATATCACCTTTACCAGATGGATGCTTTGATGACATCAAACACCACACCGTAACTGGGTGGTTATAAAGGTAGCATTAAGTGTTCGGAAAGTATTGGTTGAAACACATGGATCAAGAGTGGGATTTGTCCATCCACATGACGGATAGATATACTCTGGGCCCTCTCGGTGAAATGTCATCCAATTGGCTTGCAAGCATGTGACTTGGTCACAAGGGATCACATATCACGGGAACGAGAAAAGAGTACTTATCAGTAACGAGGTTGAACTAGGTATGCAGAGATACCGACGATCATAACCTTGGATAAGTAACATATCGTGAGACAAAGGGAAATTGGTATCGTATGTAAGTGGTTCATTCGATCGCAAAGTAATCGTAGAAATATGTGGGAGCCATATGAATTTCCAGATTCCTCTATTGGTTATTGTTCGGAGAAGTGTCTCGATCATGTCCGCATAATTCACGAACCGTAGGGAGACACACTTAAGGATTCGACGTTGTTTGAGTAGTTATGGTATTATGAGAAAGAGACCGAATGTTGTTCGGAGTCTCGGATGGGATCCGGGATATCACGAGGTGATCCGGAATGGTCCGGAGAATAAGATTCATATAAGGAAAGTCCCGTTTCGGAGTTCGGGAATGATTCCGGTGTTTTCATCGGGAATGTTCTAGAAGGGTCCGGATTGTCCGGCACTCCGGGGGGGGAGGGGTACATGAATGTGTCATTACATATTGGAGTGATTGCATCATGTACTAAGTGTTCTTGTTGTCCCAAATATAGGATTAAATTGAATCCTAAAACAGAAAAGTCAAATGTCCAGTTTGAAAGTCAAACGGCTAAAACAAGAAACTGTGGGAAACAAGCAAGAGGAGTTGGAACCAACTTGGAGGAGGAGTCCAACTCCTCCAAGCCGGCGGCCAGCCCTAGGCCGAGTTGGGGAGGGACTCCTTCCCTCCCCTGGCGCGCCAGCCCCCTCCCATCTATATAAGGAGGGGCAGGGCTCCCCTCCTAGGACACACAAGTTCCTATCTTCTACCTCCGGTTTAGAGCCGTTTTGGTTTAGAGCTTCCAGTTGCTTTAGCCTGCGGTTTAGAGCCTTCTAATTGGTTTAGAGCCTTCTAATTGGTGTGTCTAATTACTAGACCACTAATAGCCTCTCTCATAAGCTCCACCATACTCGCACCGGCTTAAGGCGAAGCCCTGCGGGATTTCCCCTCTACTTCCGGTACCACGCCGTTGTGCTGCCGGAATCGCGAGGAGAGTACTACAACCTCCGCTGCCTGCTGGAACAAGGGAGAGGAAGGTCTTCGTCGAGTACCGAACGTGTGACCGACTGCGGGAGCGCTGCCAGAACGTGGCGCCGAATGGATCGTCTACACGATCTTGAGATCGGAAAGAGTACGACTACATCACCCACGAGAATCTGCTCTCGTTAACCGCTTTGGAATCTTCGAGGGTAAGTTATTCCAAACGACTCGTTGCTACAATCTAGTAGATAGATCTTGGCTTGTTTGTTTGTATGCGATAGAAAGTTTTTGTTTTCCATGCTACGAACCCCTACAGCGGTATCAGAGCCGTGTCTATATGTAGATCTGTTGCACGAGTAGAACACAATGGTCATTGTGGGCGTTGATGCTTTTATTGTAGATTGCTTTTTGTGTACTTTGCATCTTGCGGTATGTTGGGATGAAGCGGCCCGGGCTAACCTTACATGACATCGTTCATGAGACTTGCTCCACGCTTGACATGCAACTTGTATTGCATAAGTGGCTTTGCGGGTGCCTGTTTCTCCTAGCATAGTTAAGATCCAATTTACAACGGGTGATCAACAATGCTAGTATCAATGTTGTGGTTCTTGTTCGTAAGTTAGAACGACACTTATTGAAAGCCCCAAACCACGTAAAATATGCAAAGAAAGTAGAGGCGTCTAACTTTGTTTTGCAGGGGTGTGCAGTGATGTGATATGGCCATGATTGTGATTATATTTGATGTATGCAATGTTCCTTATTGTAAGTCGGCAACCGGCAGGAGCCATATGGTTGTCTTTAATTTATGTTAAGACCCGCGTGTCTATTCAAAGTAGTTGTAATAGTTAAAGCCGGTGGACAACAACCATGGAGAAGCGTCATTGACCTTGATGCAATGTCGGTGATGATGGAGATCATGTTCGTGCTAGAAGATGGAGATCGGAAGCACAAAGAAGAAAGGCCATATCATATCACATATTATGAATTGCATGTGATGTTAATCCTTTATGCATCTTGTATTGCTTAGTAGACGACGGTAGCATTATAAGATGATCCCTCATGCACATAAATTTCAAGTTCTAAAGTGTTCACCCTTAGTATGCACCGTTGCCAAAGCTTGCTGCTTCGAAGCACCACGTGATGATCGGGTGTCTTTGATTCCGCGGGTGAATACAACGTAAGCAAGCCAGATTTGCTTATGCGGTAGCTAAGGTTTGATCTTGACGAGCCTAGCATGTACAGACATGGCCTCAGGAACACGGATTACCGAAAGGTAGAGCATGAGTCATATAGTAGATATGATGAACATGTTGATTGTTCGCCATTGAAGCTATATCAACTCTCGTGATGATCGGTTTTGATGTGGTGGATTTGGTTCGTGTAATCACTAAAACAATGTGAGGGATATTGTTTTGAGTGGGAGTTCACCTAGATTAATTTAATTATTAATTAGAACTCAATTTATCATAAACTAAATCAAAGTGAAATTGCATAGTTGTTGTAGTCATTGGCATCTGTTTACCACCTTGCGCTTAGTTATAATTGAGATAATAGAACTGTAGAATTCTGGTTAGTTACTTTACGAACTGGTATCGTATTGTTTTAAGTGTTAATCTAAAGTTTAAAAGTCCTATTGCAAACTTTCAGTAAGTTCCGGTTACTCCATGAAGTTTAATAATTAGTATTAAATCAAGAGTAACAATTCCAAGTGTTAGTATATAAGTATCATGTTTGTATCCATGATTCTTGATATTCAAAGGATTCCCTTAATATCAAGGTTATCTAAGATCTGAAAGAGTTGTTTCAGAAACCATGATGTGTGGAAGATATTGTGATATCTGAAACGAAGTTTTGGTTGCAACATGATAGAGTATAATATGGCAAAAGTCATGTTCTCATATTTGATGAGAATTTGCAAAAAGGTTGGAGATACTTGTTGTCCTAATCCTCCAAAAGGTTTTGGATAGCAACATTATACTCATAATTCATCGTTATAAGCTAAAAGTAGCTTGATCATGGACGATTCCATGATAAGGGTGAATATTTGATGTAGGTAAAATGTTTACTACACCAAGAGATTACTAAAGAAAGGAATTTGAAAGAACACCAAATATTTGATGATGGTGATCTACTTCAAAGTGCAAGTCCAAAGACATTGGTATTTAATTATACACGCTTTGGACTATATGTCATATGTATGACTCCACTATTGATATTGATAGATTCTTTCAAATAGAAAAGGAAATATTGAAAGAGAATCTCATAAATATATGGCAGAAAAGAAAAGACTAGAATTGTTCAGTTTAAGTATATAGATGATATACATGTTATGGCTATATTCTTTGCTTGTTAAACAATGTGGTTCTTAAGTATTTGATACTGAATTTGTTGGTGTGAATCGTCATACGAAACAACACAATTCATGAACTACAATGGCCTAAGTAACTAGCAAAAGAATATGTGATGATGTTCATCGAGAACAAAATAAAGGGTTATTGTGTTGCTTGTTAAACATCAAAGCTTGCCTTCAAAGATTTGTTTTATCAGGTATTATGAGAACAAAAGGATTGTTCAAATAAATTGCCGTAATCCATAAAAGATGGATGATTCGCAAATCTCGTTGGAGACATCACATCCATAAAACTAGTGCTAAAAATGTCGAAAGACAAATTGATTGAAAGATCACTTAGGAAGTGACATCGCCGTTTAAATTATACTGGAAAGAAAACATGAAGAAACTCCATGTGGATGGAATTTTGGAGTTTTTTTGATTTTTGATCAAATGACGCTTGTGAAACTTTCCTAGAGATAATTAAAACTTCGTTCATAGGCCAAAAGGGAATGAATGACTAGCTTATTGGAACTTGTACATATTGTTGTACGAAATCCATTATGTGTAGTCAAGAGCGATGGATTTCAACTTCATATGCTTTCTCCGAAAATTTGAGTGAATATATGAATATTTACTTAATAAGGATGAAGTATGAAACATTTGAAAAGTTCAAAGACTTTCAAGATGAAGTGCAAAATCATTGTAACGAGAATATGAATAGTTTATGATAAGATCATAAAGGAAAATATTCAGTTACAAGTTTAGCATAATACCTAAGATTTAAGGAATCGTTCCGTGGATTTGCATTTCCTGAAACACCATAAGTGTATGGAGCGTTCGAGATATGTAATTAAACCTTGTTTGACATGGTAAGATCGAAAGGTGTAATTCATAAAAATGCCATTGTATTTTAAAGATTAAAAGCTTTAGAGATTACCGTTTTTCCACTGAAAAGAGCTCCATCATAATCCGTTGAAATGACACCATATAAAGTTATGGTTTGGGATAAAACCCAAGTTGTCCTTTCTTAAACATTGGTATGCTATGCATAAGAAAGATGTGTGCAACCAAAGTCGGATGAACCTGTCTTTGTATAAACTGTTCCTCCATAAAACACCGGAGACAAAAGTGTTTGTTGCTTAGAACGTCAAGTTTCTTTAAGAAGAAATTTTTCGTGAAAAGTTAAGTGGGAGGACATTAGAACTTTGATAAGGTTAAAAGAACCTTAGCTGTATGTGCAGAGTTGCGCAGCACCGAAAAGTGTTCCGGAGGCAGCAACAAAGCTCATGGCTCACGTACCTCAAAGGTTGTGGTCACGGAAATCCAAGTTCCTATTAAAACAAGTAGGTCGGATGAACAATCAAATACCAAGATTTGAGGGTTGAATCATTATTTGAGAATAATGAACCGACTACATGCAAAGAAGCAATGATGGGCCCTGACTCCGTCAAATGGCTTGAAGCCATAAAATCCGTGATAGTTCCATACACGAGAAATCAAGTTTTGAACTTGAAGGACCCTCGAGAAAGGTGTAAGACCTTACTGTTGTGTTTGGATCTATAAAGAAATAGACATGGATGTTTTACATCTATGAAATAGTCGACATGTTGGGAAAGAGTTCACAACAATGTTCAAAGGTTGACTATGACAAGATTTGATCTTTCATAGTGATATTTAGTCTAGACGGATTAATGTAGCAACCACTACATATAATTTTGTTATATGGTAGTTGAATAAACAAAACAAGTTCTTCTAATAGAATCGTTACCTAGGACATGTGCATAACACGGTCCATAGGGTTTTGTTAATTCAAAGGATGCTAAAAAGCATATGCAAACTTCAATGGTTGAAGTAAGCATAGCGGAGTTGGAATCTTCACTGTGATGAAACTGTTAAAGGAGTTTAAAAGTTCATCAGAGACGATGGAGATGCTTGCATTTGCAAGAAATTAAGTGGGAGCGCTAAGACATGTTTCTAATACATTATGTAGAAGACATATTGTTGATTGGAAATAATATATCTTTTATTAACACATATTAAGAATTTCATCCCGATGAAAGACTTAGGCAAAACCCAAATATTTGGCATCAATAGACGCTAATATGGTTGTGCCAGAAGTACATAGACAAGATATTGAATGAGTTCAATATAGAAACTACAAGAGAAGGTTCTTGTCGCACATAAAGGATTGAATGAGTTCAATGTTGATGATATATTCAAGTGTATTGACATTTGGTAAAGTGAAACAAATAATCAAGTATAGATTGATACTTGATGTATGAAATCACAAAGAGTATTTATATCAATCATACTGTGATATGTACAAATCCAGATATGTCCTATGCTCTAAATGTTGTGAGCATATACCAGAGTGATTCGTAAGATGATCATTGGACAATAGTAAGGATATTCTTATGATCTTTTGGAAGAACTAAGAGTATAATATTTGTAGAAGTGACAAATAGATGGTTAGTTCATTGTAAAAGTACTACATTGATACTAGTTTTGTCACAAAGTACAAATTAAGTTTATCTCAATCTAAACTAAGGGTGGCACAATATAATGGAAAGTGAGTTCCATAATGGATTTGGATGATTTCCAAAGTTAAGACATTGTGACAGATACTACAACAAAAGGCTAAGTATATGACTGCTATTATAGCAGCAAAAGAGGGCATTTATGTCAAGAAGTTTGTTATCAAACTAGGTGTAGTTCACAGTGGGATAATACTATGAAGATATATTGTGCGACAATATTATCAACATGTTTTAACCCCAAAGAGCTAAAGGTCACACCGAAAGACTAAATTTATACAAAGCCATCTCATTAGAGAATGAGTGATGCGTAGAGACGCAAAGACATGCAATTACACACGGACCTGGAAGTGTCAGATCCGGAGATCAGTTGACCACTAGCAATCGTGTACATACAACACCGGAAAGCCATAGGTGTTGAATACACAAAGATTTGAAACTAGATTATTGACTCTAGTGCAAGTGGGAGACTGTTGGAGATATGCCCAAGAGGCAATAATAAAGTGGTTATTATCATATCTTCACACTTATGATAAATGTTTACATACCATGCTATAATTGTATTAACCGGAAACATTAATACTTGTGTGATTTGTAAACTAAAATAAGAGTCCCTAGTAAAGCCTCTTGTTAAACTAGCTTGTTGGTTAATATATGATCATGGTTTCCTGATCATGAACATAGAGATGTTATTAACAACAGGATCATATCATTAGGAGAATGATGTGATGGACATACTCCTATAGATAAGCGTAGCATAAAGATCAAGTCATTTCAATAGTTCAATTGCTATATGCTTTCTGATACATAGTAACCTAATTCCTTCGACCATGAGATCATGCATATCACCTTTACCAGATGGATGCTTTGATGACATCAAACACCACACCGTAACTGGGTGGTTATAAAGGTAGCATTAAGTGTTCGGAAAGTATTGGTTGAAACACATGGATCAAGAGTGGGATTTGTCCATCCACATGACGGATAGATATACTCTGGGCCCTCTCGGTGAAATGTCATCCAATTGGCTTGCAAGCATGTGACTTGGTCACAAGGGATCACATATCACGGGAACGAGAAAAGAGTACTTATCAGTAACGAGGTTGAACTAGGTATGCAGAGATACCGACGATCATAACCTTGGATAAGTAACATATCGTGAGACAAAGGGAAATTGGTATCGTATGTAAGTGGTTCATTCGATCGCAAAGTAATCGTAGAAATATGTGGGAGCCATATGAATTTCCATATTCCTCTATTGGTTATTGTTCGGAGAAGTGTCTCGATCATGTCCGCATAATTCACGAACCGTAGGGAGACACACTTAAGGATTCGACGTTGTTTGAGTAGTTATGGTATTATGAGAAAGAGACCGAATGTTGTTCGGAGTCTCGGATGGGATCCGGGATATCACGAGGTGATCCGGAATGGTCCGGAGAATAAGATTCATATAAGGAAAGTCCCGTTTCGGAGTTCGGGAATGATTCCGGTGTTTTCATCGGGAATGTTCTAGAAGGGTCCGGATTGTCCGGCACTCCGGGGGGGGGGAGGGGTACATGAATGTGTCATTACATATTGGAGTGATTGCATCATGTACTAAGTGTTCTTGCTGTCCCAAATATAGGATTAAATTGAATCCTAAAACAGAAAAGTCAAATGTCCAGTTTGAAAGTCAAACGGCTAAAACAAGAAACTGTGGGAAACAAGCAAGAGGAGTTGGAACCAACTTGGAGGAGGAGTCCAACTCCTCCAAGCCGGCGGCCAGCCCTAGGCCGAGTTGGGGAGGGACTCCTTCCCTCCCCTGGCGCGCCAGCCCCCTCCCATCTATATAAGGAGGGGCAGGGCTCCCCTCCTAGGACACACAAGTTCCTATCTTCTACCTCCGGTTTAGAGCCGTTTTGGTTTAGAGCTTCCAGTTGCTTTAGCCTGCGGTTTAGAGCCTTCTAATTGGTTTAGAGCCTTCTAATTGGTGTGTCTAATTACTAGACCACTAATAGCCTCTCTCATAAGCTCCACCATACTCGCACCGGCTTAAGGCGAAGCCCTGCGGGATTTCCCCTCTACTTCCGGTACCACGCCGTTGTGCTGCCGGAATCGCGAGGAGAGTACTACAACCTCCGCTGCCTGCTGGAACAAGGGAGAGGAAGGTCTTCGTCGAGTACCGAACGTGTGACCGACTGCGGGAGCGCTGCCAGAACGTGGCGCCGAATGGATCGTCTACACGATCTTGAGATCGGAAAGAGTACGACTACATCACCCACGAGAATCTGCTCTCGTTAACCGCTTTGGAATCTTCGAGGGTAAGTTATTCCAAACGACTCGTTGCTACAATCTAGTAGATAGATCTTGGCTTGTTTGTTTGTATGCGATAGAAAGTTTTTGTTTTCCATGCTACGAACCCCTACAAGCCTATGTGACAGTAACGATGGTGCTGACCGAACTGAATGAACATAGTGACAGTGGAAACACGGTTTCTTTCGTGATGATATGGAACCACAAGAAGGGAAGAAAGTGATGTTGGGTCTGCAGCATAGAAAACAAAAATTTTCCTACGGTGTGAACTACACACCAAGATCTATCTACTAGGTACAAAGCAATGAGTGGACATACATCCAACGAGAACTTACCCTCGTAGACAACGAGCTTTGTTAACGAGTAGGAACTCGTGATTGATGTAGTCGTACACTTGTCGATCTCAAGATCGTGATGAAGTCCAGCAGGTCCGGCTCCAGCACATCCATCAGATCCAGCTCTAGCACCACCAAGTCCAGCACCGCAAAGCAGCGGTGCATCCGTGATCGTACACACGTCCGGTACCCCGACAACCTCCGTCCCTCGCTCCAGCAAAGCAGCGGAAGCAGCAACTCCTTTCCAGATAAATTCACCGGGAACATGTATCTCGCTAATCCGAGACCATGGGGATAATACTAGAGGGGGAGAGAGATCCTTCACAAGGAGGTGTGTTGTGAGAGGAGGAGAGGGGGGCACCCAAGGGCCATGGCGTGGCAGCCATGGTGGTGCCCCCACCTCTTCCACATTCATGTGGGTGGAGCTCCCACTCTCATAAAAAGCCTCCACTCAAAATTCCACTCACACATGCATTAAATTTCCACCAAATTTAATGCAAGCTCTCATTAAATAAAACTATTTTATTTATTTTATTCAGAATTTTGTTAATTACATTAATTAACAAACATTCACATAAAACCCCCTGCAACATTTCAATATCACATGCAGAACCAGTTTCAGCAATTTCACCCGAAACAATTTCGGTTTCCATCGAAATGATTCCAGCGCTTTCTTAAATCTTTATCTGAAACATATTTGCTCCAAATGGTGTCGGTATTCCTTAAGTTTGTCACCCTACGGTTCGCGAATAATGTAGACATGATCGAGACCCCTCTCTGATCAATAATCAGCAGCGGGACCTGGAGATTCGTACTGACTCCCACATATTCAACGATGACTCTTGTGATCGTGTGAACCTTTAATGTCGTAACTAAATCCCTTTGTCTCGCGATATATTACATGTCCAAGATTCGATCATTGGCATCCAAATACCTAGTTTGATCTCGTTACCGACATGCACTCTTTTCTCGTTCCCGTGATATAACATTCTAGTGATCACATCACTTGCTTGCAAGCTATTTCAATGTGATATCACCGAGAGGGCCCAGAGTATATCTATCCGTCATCGGGATGGACAAATCCCACTCTTGATCCATGAGCCTCAACATAACACCTTCGTAGCACTGAACCCACCTTTATAGTCACCCTGTTACGGTGTGACGTTTGATGTTATCAAGATACTCTTCCGGTGTTAGCAATTAACATGATCTCATGGTCTAAGGATAAAGATTACTTCGTATGATGTTATAGCAATATAAACATAATGACTTTGATCGTAATGCTATACTTAGGATGAATGTTCATCACATCATTCCACCAATGGTGTGACCTTGTTATTAACAACATCTAATGTCCATGATCAGGAAACCTTGATCATCTTGTTAATCAACAAGCTAGTCTATAAGAGAGGCATGACTAGGAACCCTTTTTGTTTATTAAACACACATGTATTGATGTTTCCGAATCAATACAATTCTAGCATGTAAAATAAACATTTATCATAAACATGGAATAAGATAATAACCACTTTATTATTGCCTCTCAGGCATATTCCCTTCAGTCTCCCACTTGCACTAGAGTCAATAATCTAGTTTGAAAAACTTTGCGCATTGAACAACTATGGCTTTATGGTGTTGCATATACTCTATTGCTAGTGGTTAACATAATCTCCGGATCTGACAGTTTCAGAT
Organism: Avena sativa; assembly: GCA_916181665.1. Taxonomy (NCBI): domain Eukaryota; kingdom Viridiplantae; phylum Streptophyta; class Magnoliopsida; order Poales; family Poaceae; genus Avena; species Avena sativa. The sequence goes on from OV702296.1 coordinate 415,828,532, forward strand.
TCGTGTGTATTTGCATGTCTTTGCGTCTCTACGCATCACTCATTCTCAAATGAGATGGCATTGTATAAATTTGGTTCTCTGGTGAGACCTTTAGTTCGTTCGGCTCAAAATATGTTGATATTATTGTCACACAATATATCTTCATAGTATTAGCCCACTTTGAACCACACCTAGTCTGATAACAAACTACTTAACACAAATGCCCTCCTTTGCTGCTACTATAGCAATTATATACTTAACCTTTTGTTGTAGTATCCGTCACAATATCTCAACTTTGGAACTCATCCAAATCCATCATGGAACATCCTTTCCATTATATTGTGCCACCCATAGTCTAAATTGAGATAAATTTAATTTGTATCTTGTGACAAAACTAGTATCAATGTAACACTTTACAATGAACTACCTTTAACTATTTGTCACTTATACATGATATATTCTTAGTTCTTCCAAAGCTCATAAGAATATATTTACTATTGTCCAATGATCATCTTATGAATCATTCTGGTATATGCTCATAACATTTAGAGCATAGGACATTCTAGATATATACATATCATGGTAAAATCGATCAGAATCTTCATGTGATTTTACTCACCAAGTGTTGAAACACTTGAATCTGAATACAATTCTTTCCATGCAGCAAGAACCTTTCTTGTTGTTTCCATATTGAACCCTTTCAATATCTCATATTGAACCCTTTCAATATCTTATATATGTATGTCTGGCACAACCATATTAGCGCCTTAATCTATCCATATAGATATTGATGCCTAATATTCTGGGTTTGCCCAAGTCTTTCATCGAAATCTTATTTTAATGAAATCCTTAACTTGTGTCAATTCAAGATACATCATTTCCAATCAACAATATGTCCTCTACATAATGTATTAGAAATATGTCTCAGCGCTCCCACTTATTTTCTTGCAAATGCAAGCATCTTCATCATCTCCGATGAATTTAAACTCTTTAACAGTTTCATCATGGTGAAGATTCCAACTCCGCTATGCTTACTTCAACTATTGAAGTTTACATGCCCTTTTAGCACCCTTTGAATTAACAAAACCCTTCGGACCATGTCATGTACATTTCCTAGGTTACCGTTCTATTAGAAGAACCTTGTTTTGTTTATTCAACTACCATATACCAAATTATATGTAGTGGTTGCTACATTAATCCGTCAAGACTATATATCTCTATGAAAGATCATATCTTGTCATAGTCAACTCCTTGAACATTGCCGTAAACTTCTTTCCGACATGTCGACTATTTCATAGATGTTAAACATCCATGTCTATTTCTTTATAGATCCAAACACGACCGATAGGCTTCACGCCTTTCCGGAGGGTCTTCCAAGTTCAGAAACTTGATTTCTCGTGTATGGATACTATCACGGATTCTATGACTTCTAGTCATTTTATGGAGTCAGGGCCCATCATCGCTTCTTTGCATGCAGTCGGTTCATCATTGTTAAAACAATAACGACTTCTGTTTCAAATCTTACTATTTGATTCTTACCGACCCACATGGTTCAATAGGAACTCTAATCTCCAAGATCACACCCTTTGTAATCACGAGAGCCATGAGCATTGTGGCCACCACCAGGACACTTTCTGGCGCTGCGCTACTTAGCACATATAGCTAAGGTTCAACAACCTTATCAAAGTTCTATTGTCCTCCCACTTAACTTTTCGCGAAAAATTCCTTCTCAAGAAACTTGACGTTCTAAGCGACAAACTCTTTTGTCCTCGGTGTTATGGAGGAATTCCCAATAAATTCTTTGGGATAACCTACAAAGACGTGCTTATCCGACTTTGGTTGTAAAAATTCTACTTATGCATAGCGTACCAAAATTTAAGAAAAGACAATTCGGGTTTTATCCCAAATCATAACTCATATGGTGTCATTTCAACAGATCACGATGGTGCTCTTTTCAGTGTAAAAGTGGCAATCTCTAAAGCTTTAATCTTTAAAACATAATGGCAGTTTTATAAATGACACCTTTGATCTTACCATGTCAAACAAGGTTTGATTTGATCTCTCGAACATACCATACTCCTGTGGTTTATCGGGAAATGCAAATTCATGGAACAATTCCTGAAATCTTAGGTGTTTTGCTAAACCTGTAACTCAAATATCTTCCTTTATGATTAAATCATAAACTCTTTTATTTTCTTGTTACAATGATTTTTCACTTCATCTTGAAAGTCTTTGAACAATTTTCAAATGTTTCATACTTCTTCCTTATTAAGTAAATATATAAATATATTCACTCAAATTTCCGGAGAAAGCATATGAAGCAAAAAGATCCATCGCATATGGCTACACATAATGGACTGTCGTGGTGGTGTCACGGCAGATGCCATGGATAGGCTAAAGGTGGGGACTAATACACGCTAGGGGAATCCAGGGAGGGATAGTGGAGTGATTCTCCACGCAGAAGTTTGTATTGAATTCCTTTCAAGATTACAAGTGCTCCTAGAGCTGTATTGGCAAGAGGAGGAAGAAGGAGCTCTCTTACTCTTGCCCACAGTTTTTCCCTAGAACCTTAGCTCCGCTAGTATCAAAGAAAACTCAACCTCTCTCTACTGAAACCCTAGCCCCCCTTATATAGAGGAGGCTCGGTCCCTGCCTAGGGCATACGTGGAGGCATATTCCTAAGAATATGCCTCCTCTCAAAGTGGTAACCCGACCGGGGTGCTTTTCCCCCGCGTCATACATGCTTTAGCTATGTAAGACTCTGCGGCGCCTGCGTCAGCCGACATGGGCGTCGTCACCCTTATCGGCCATGACCCGGTGGTCCTGCCCTTACCTGCCTCGCTCATGCAGTGCGTACCGAACCTTCTTTTTGACCAGAGAGATTCCTTGCTTCTCCCAGAAGCTAAGCGGGGACCCGGATCATAGTAGATCCGGCCACACCTGTTCCTGCATATAAGTTAGACAAGCACTTCCGACTTACTCCTTAAGTCGGTTGAGACAATGTTAGGCGACCCCCCTGGTCCGGGTTACTCCGTGATCTGGCCTGCCTTGAGGTGACCCGGCCAACATCCGCTTTGACCCTGCCGAACCTCGGCTAACTCGGCCTTTATAACCCGGAGTGACCCTACCCGGGGGTATCCCCCCAACATTAGTCCCTGAAGCTGGTGCGGTCTTAGCTGCCTTGGCCGCTAAGGCCACATCAGGTTCATCTATGTTCGAGCCTTGGGCGTTTATTCCCGGGTTAGCTCTTTATCTCGGATTATATGGATTTACGTTCCCTTCGCACGTTCCAAGTTTTCACTTGCCGGCCGGGTTACCACTGTGACTCGGATCTCATGGTTTTACTTTCCCTCTGCACATTCTAAGTTTTTACTCGCGGTCCGGGTTACCATGGTTTGATCCGGGCCTTGCTTCCTTCTCTCATACGCCAACCTACGTGGGGGCTAATCATCACGTTGTCTTATTTTAAGGGCCTGCACAGTAACCGCCGCAGTAATTGTCAGTTATCACTGTGCGTGGGTCACGTCACGCCTGCCTCCTCGTTTACCGCATCTGCGCATCACGTCACGGGATCGCTTCTGCTCCGTGGCCCCCTGTGTGGCTCTTCTCCGATTGGCTGATGCAGGTGATGCATGGCCACACCGTGTGGCTCGTTGGCATAGCACGATCCCACTCATCCGCTCAAGGGGTGGTTAAGTAGCGGAGGGGTGCACCCCTTAGCATTTTCCCACTTCTGCGCCCCTCTGCTCATTGCTCTTCTCCTTCGTCTTCCTAGCGACCGCGCCGCCGCCAGTGCTTCTAGCAGCAGCGCCGCCGCCGTGCTTTCCCCGTGCTTCTGCGTCACAGCCACCGCTGCGCAACTTCTTCACCACGGGTCCTCGCCAATCCAGGCCTCAGATTCCCGCCGCCGCCAGCGCCAGCGAGGGTAGCGAGCACGAGATGACGGAGGAGGAGCTCGCCGTCGCCGAGCAGGAAATGGAGGAGGACGCCGCCGCGGCGGACCGCGGTGCGTGGGCCGAATCATGGGTCTGTCAAGATGACCTTGACTGGCTCTACCGGACCATACGCATTCCTGCCGGCGTCGCCGCTCGTCTCTCCTCCGCCGAACTGGCCCCCTCACCCAATCCGGGTGAGTTCGTCGTGTTCCTGTCCCACTTCCAACGGGGATTTGGTTTGCCGTGAGCGATTTCTTCCGGGATTGGCTTAGCACCTACCACTTGCAGCCGCACCATCTCCCAGCCAACGCTATCACCTCTCTCTCTGCCTTTTCTTCTATGATCGAAGGCTACACCGGACTGTGGCCCACGAAGGATCTGTGGATCCGGTTCTTCGGCCTTCGTCGCAACGTCATCCCCAACATCCAAGTAGAGTCGGAGGATAAGCAGCTCACCCAATTCGGAGCTGCCTCCATCTCACCCCGGAGACTTTCCGTTTTCCCCCGGGTCACCGGGCTTGACTCCTGCAAAGGATGGGCCCAGACCTTCTTCTATGTCCAGAATGCGGGCACTGAAGATTTGATTTGGTTGCTGCCCTACGCTCCGGGTCCACCTGACCCAGAATTCTAGGAGGAGGTCTCCAAGAAGCCCACAGCTCTGGCCAACCAAGTTAACAAGAGGTTCGCAGAGCTGAAGAAACTCGGATTGCGCAATGAGGATGCTATGATCATGTTCGTGCGCAACCGAATCTCTCCCCTCCAGAAGCGCACCCACAAGTTGTGCCACATGAGTTTCGGCCGCGATCCCAACCGGACCTCCTCCTTCGAGCTGAGCAACACGGAGATTTTTCGCCGGGTTAAGGCTCTCTTCACCACCCACAAGGACTTCTCCGCCGAATGGACATGGGGAATTGAGCACTTCTGTCGTGACAGGCTCCCTCCCGCGGTAAGCTTCGCGGGGCAAACTTATTTCGGATCAAATATGTGTCAGTTTTTGTTGTATTTTTGACTCTGTTCTTCATGCTTTCTCTCAGCTGTTCCTTCAGCAAACTCTTGAGGATGGTACGGATCCAACCCTTAAATGGGCGTCGGACCGAGAAATCCCGGACGAGGAGGAGCCAGACCAGGAGATGTTTCTCCCTATGACCGACGCTACAAAACGACCCAGCGGTAAATTCTCTTCTCTTAGAGACTGGCCCGATGATGAGGATGACTCGGATGTCGACGTGATTGAACCTGTTGAGGCTATCCCTTTTTCTTTTGCCTTTCCGGCATCAGCTAACCCCGGTGGGCATATCCACGAGGATCCTCCACTTGCTACGGGCGAGCCGGTTCCGGTGGCGTCAAAGAAGAAGCGCGGAGCCGCATCAAGTTCTTCCTTCGAACCTTCTCAGCCCACAAAAAGGCGAAAGAAAGCCGGAGACAAGACTGCCTCCAAGCCGGCAGGCAAAGCCCCAGCACGAAGGGCTCGGAAACCCAAGGAGGCCGAAACCTCGGATGCGTAAATCATTTTTCGTTGCGTAACTCACTTTTCCTTGCATCGCGGTAATTTCTCTTCTGACATTATTCTCTTCTTTAGGGCTTCGGTGGAGGTCCCTCAGAGCGGATCAAGCATCTCTTCACCACTTCGATCTGACCCTTCTCCTCCTCGTGACGATGAGTCACGTCCGCTGAGCCCTATTCCAGAGGGTTCTGCGGCTGCTCCGGGTTCCGCACTACCTCGTCGAGAGGAACATGACCTTGGAGCGGGAGGGGTCGGTCCAGCCGAGGCGACGGCGTCCACCACTTCGGCATCGTCGCAACCAGCAGCCACCGAGTCTATCTCAACACCAGCACCCGCAGCAGTTCCAGTACCAGCGACCGAGCCAGCACCAACACCTGTTCTGGCACGAAGAAAACCAACAACAGCTCTCAGTCCAGCTACAAGAGCACCAGTGCCAAGTTCTTCCGCCTCGTCCGAGTCATCTCAACCTCGGCGAGGAACTACTCCAGCAGCTTCTAAGGGGAAATCCAGTGCAGTTACTTCTTCCCAGCAAGCTAAGGGCAAAAAGGCTCCGGATGCCACCAAGTCTGCATTTGTCGAGGCTGGGCAGCGAACCCTAGCATCGATGCTTCCCAAGAAAGCTCCAACAGCGAAGGATGTTCCTGCCGAGCCAACTGATGCGCAGCAGATGGTCTGCATACCAGCCCAGCTCTTGCCTTGGTTGAGAGGAAAGAAGCGCACGCGAAGGGCTTGGTGGCACCCCATATGCCCACCGGTGAGCGGTACCCTCCGAGTCTTATTGAGTTCGTCATGAACTGGAATAAGGCGGAGTTCGTCCACAACGACGATCGCCCGGAAAAGTTCGGCCCCGCAGAATTTTCCGCCCAAATGAATACCGCCGCTAAGGCAATTAACCTCGCGGGGCGAATGATGGAGGTATGTCGTTTCTCCTTTACATGCTGTAGATAATAACCATTAGTCCCCGAGCCTCCGGTGGAGTAGCTTGTTACTCGGCCGGATGCTCATTAGAAAACCAACGTAGCTGCATGTGAACTTCGAATATGCACACACCTAGAGCCGAGTTAAATTCCACTTGGCCCGGATCTCGTTCACTTCGAATATGCACACACCAAGAGCCGGGTTAAGTTCCACTTGGCCCGGATCTTGTACACTTCGAATATGCACACACCTAGAGCCGGGTTAAGTTCCACTTGGCCCGAATCTTGTACACTTCGAATATGCACACACCTAGAGCCGGGTTAAGTTCCACTTGACCTGGATCTTGTACACTTCGAATATGCACACACCTAGAGCCGGGTTAAGTTCCACTTGGCCCGGATCTTGTACACTTCGAATATACACACACCTAGAGCCGGGTTAAGTTCCACTTGGCCCGGATCTTGTACACTTCGAATATGCACCAAGCTAATTTTACACTTCTATACTTTTTTCAGGTAACTACCAATCGCTGGAGCGCTGAATTTCAACGCCTGCTGGATACCCACAAGATGCTACGTGCAAAACATGTTGCACTTATTGCAGAACATGAAAAGAGGGGTAATTTTCTCCCTCGGCACTTCTCCGTTTTCCTTCACCTTCTTCTGCCGAACTAATCTCCTCATTCGGTTTCTGCAGCTGGGGTGGAGGCTGAGAACAAGATCATGCGGAAGAACTTGGAGGAAATCCGGGGTATGTCCTCTTTTGTCCGACCTCGTAGTGTTTTCCATTTCCTCTTCTCCTTGGCTCGGCAAACATTCACTCCTCGGCTCTGCCGGGTCAACATACTATTTCAGCATCGCTTGAGGATAGTGTGCCCGTGCCTGATATGATGCTGCATTTTCTCGAACAAGCATGACAGCATCAAGCCGAGCTGAAGAAAAAGGATGATGAGCTCGCTCTCCTCCGGACTAAGGACAACGAGATTGCCAAGATCAAGGCTAAGATGGAGAAGATGAAGGCCCAACACCAAACCGAGCTCCAAAAGGTTGGCCAGAACTTCACAGAAGAGCGTGAGCGCCTTACTCTCTAGATCTCCAAGACCAGGACCTACTCAAAGAATCCGATATCCAGCTTGGGTCGGCAAACGCTGAGCTTGAGCAACTTCGCAAGAGACGCGATGACTGCATCAAGGAGTTGACCCGGATTCACAACCATATTTCACGTAAATTCCTTTCCCTTATCCGACATAATTCTCCGGGTTAGTTCATATGTCTTTGCTTCAGCTTCTTCCTTTGCCTTGTTTCCAGGCCAGTTTCCAGAGGGTACTCCTATTGCGAGCGCTGCTGTTGCCAATTTCCGCCGAGAGAGGGGTACTCCCGTCGCCCTTGACGGTGAGAGCATTCCCTTAGACATGGAGGACCTATTGGTCAGCCTGTCATCTCGCGTGGAAGTCATCAAGAACTACGGCAAAGATCTCCTCGACGTTTCAGTCCGGATTTTCAACACGTTCTGGCTCAGTGAGAGCGGTCCAAAGAGGATCACACTTCTTGCTGAAAAGCTATCAGATATCGAGACCTAGCTCGACCTCTGGAGGGAGTACGCTGGGCGTGCCACAGCTGATACTATCCTTCACCATATACTCACATGGTACGAGAAGATCGACCTTAGCCTCCTTACACGTCGGTGCACCGGATCCAGATGGACTGATGACCCGGAGTGGGTAGCTCGGCGCCAGGCTTGCGCCTACAACCTCGTCGAATATTCTCCTATCCATGACTGGGTTGAAGGACCGAGCTTACTGGAATCCGCTGGGGACGAGCACGTTGAGAATGTTGAAGATGGGTCGGATGAGGATGGAGAAGATGATGCCTCAGATATTGAAGACAGCGACGACGACGCCGAACTTCCTCCTCCTGCTGCTCCTTAGTTCAAAAAACTTGAAAATTTATCAGATCCCCGGTATTGCCGGGTGCAACTGTATGCTGTATATGTGGTATTTTGCTACTAGTTTCTATGCCGGATTAACTTGGGCGTAGTCTCCAAGTTTCATTTTCTTGTTCGTCCAATCCTCTGGCTCGGTCCGTGTCTACCTTGATTCGGTTTTACGACTTACGAATCCGAGCTTCAAAAATTGTTTTAACAATACTTAGAAACTTTTACGCTTAGCTCAAAATAATTCGGCATAGTAACTTGAAAATAAATACAGGGTTAGTCCGAAAAACAAACGTTAGCTCGAATAAATTCGTCTCCTTAGTCGTTTTTCATGTGCTACGCAATTCCAAACTTGTTCTCTTGCTTGCCATGAAGCCAATTTTTGTTGGACAGCAGCAAGTCGAAGAGTTGGGTTTTTGGTGCTCACACATTACTAATCCGGGTTAAGTAGAACAACTTATTCCAGCTAACGTACGAGAGACAACAACAATAATTATTAAGGCAGTCCTCGAGTTACTGCTCGAGGCGCTGCTATTTCATTGATAAGCTCATTGCCGACATACATACCGACATATGAGACGACTCGGATACATACACTTCTTAGCTAAGTGTAGAAGGGACGGTGCTACATTCCACGGTCGCTTAGATTGCTCTCCGGACCTGTCTGCCTTGTTCTTTTCCTGTGGCTTTGCATCTATAAGATAGTAAGAATCATTGTGCAATGCTTTGCTCACAATGAATGGCCCTTCCCATGGGAGGGATAATTTATGCATGCCAGTAGTACGTTGTACCAACCGGAGCACCAGATCGCCTTCCCGAAAGACTTGGGGGCACACTTTCCGGCTATGGTAGCGTCGGAGATTTTGCTGATATATGGCGGATCTGGACAGTGCCAGTTCTCTCGCTTCTTCTAGCAGATCAACATCATTTTGCCGGGCTTCTTGCACTTCGGCTTCTATGTATTGGGTGACTCTAGGCGAATCGTGCTCTATGTCGGCTGGTAATACAGCTTCTGCCCCATATACCAGAAAAAACGGCGTATAGCCTGTTGATCGATTCGGAGTTGTTCTTAAACTCCACAATACCGCTGGTAGTTCTTCTATCCAGCACCCCGCTGATCTTTGCAGCGGCTCAATGAGCCGGGGTTTTATCCCGGATAATACTAATCCGTTGGATCTTTCCACTTGTCTGTTCGATGCGGGGTGGGCTACCGAGGCTACGTCCAGCCGGATCTTCTTATCTCGGCAGAATCGTGCAAATGCTCCTTCAGCAAAATTTGTGCCATTATCAGTTATGATACTGTGAGGATAACCGTTTCTCAAGATAATGTCTTTGAGAAATGTTACGGCCGTAGCTCCATCACATTTTCTTATAGGCTTCACTTCAATCCATTTTGTAAATTTATCCACTATGACCAGAATGTGTGTCATGTTTCCCTTCGCCGGTTTGAACAGGCCAACCATATCCAAGCACCATACGGCAAATGGCCATGTAATTGGTATGGTCTTGAGTTCCAACATTGGCATATGTGTCTTAGTGGCATACCTTTGACAACCATTGCATTTTCTCACCAGATCTTCCGCTTGTTCTAAGGCACTTGGCCAGTAGAACCCATGCCGGAATGCCTTTGCCACTAAGGCTCGGGATGAGGCATGATGCCCGCATTCTCCTTGGTGTATATCTCGGAGGATGTCAAGCCCTTCTTCCGGGTCAACTCATCGCTGGAGGATGTTGGTTACGCTCCATTTGTACAGCTCGGAATTGATAATCGTGTATGCTTTTGCTCTCCTCTGAGTTTGCCTGGCTAACACCTCCTCAGTGCGTAACGTTCCGTCTTTCAGGAATTGGAATATAGGCAGTGCCCAAGCTGGTATCGCTCGTGGAGGGAATACGTCCTCATCAATTTCCATCTGATCTACCGGCATAACTTCAGCCGGATCACGCTGAGCAGTCCCCGGGTCAAACGAGGTAGTCCTCGGGTTTTCTGAGGTAGCCCCCAGGTTGGCTGATGCAGTCCCCGGGTCTCGCGTACTACCTCCCGTGTCAATGTCCATGGGCTCAGCTCTGGATTCCGTATTTTCCAGGACATAGATCGAGTCGGTTCCTGGGGACGGCCTGATAGATGGTTTTCTGAGGTGTTCCAATGCTACGCCCGGTGGAATTGCCTGTCGGGTCGATCCGAGCTTCGACAGCATGTCGGTAGCCTCATTTTCCACTCGGGGTACATGGTGAAATTCACACCCCTCGATGTAACTAGATATTTTCTGCACGTGAAATTTGTACACTACCATGTTTGGATCCAGGGCGTCCCACACTCCTGACACTTACTGCACCACCAGATCCGAGTCGCCAAAGCATATTATTCGACGTATGCCAATCTCCTTTGCCACTTTGAGCCCATGCACAAGAGCCTCGTACTCAGCGACATTGTTCGATGCCGCGAAATGGATCTGCAATACGTATTTTAGCTGGTCCTTCTTTGGCGAGGTAAGCACAACCCTGGCGCCTAATCCAGTTTTGGTTTTCGACCCGTCAAAGTGCATCCTCCAGTAGTTCGGATCTGGTGGCGGTGGTTCGTATTGTACCTCGGCCCAATCTACAAAAAAGTCCGCCACAGCCTGAGACTTGATCGCTTCTCTTCTGTCGTATTGGGGCGCATAAGGGGCTAACTCAATTGCCCATTTTGCAATTCTGCCACTCGCATCCTTGTTACCCATTATCTCGGATATGGGAGCTTCACATATTACTTTGATGGGGTGCTCCTCAAAGTAATGCTTTAACTTCTTTGCCGCCATATAAACACCATATGCCACCTTTTGAAAGTGCGGGTAGTTCTGTTTTGAGGCAGACAATACCTCGCTCAAGTAATATACTGGCCTCTGCACCGACTTACCCTCTTCATTGCGCTCTACTACAATCACTGCACTTACAACTCGGTTGGTTGCGGCTATGTAGAGCAACATTGGCTCCTTTGATAGTGGAGAGGCTAACACTGGTGCAATGGCCAACATCTTTTTTAAGTGGGCAAAGGCTTCATCGGCCTGTGGCGTCCAAACGAATTTATCCGACTTTTTCATGAGTTGGTAGAGAGGCAGTGCCTTTTCTCCCAACCGACATACAAACCGACTCAATGATGCCAGACACCCAGTGAACTTCTGGACATCGTTAAGACACTTCGGCAGCTCCATTCGCTCGATGGCTCGGATCTTAGTTGGATTAACTTCGATACCTCGGCTGGAGACGAGAAATCCGAGTAATTTTCCAGCCGGGACACCGAAGGTACATTTTTCCGGGTTAAGCTTCATCCGGAACCTTCTCAAGTTTGCGAATGTTTGCCTTATGTCGTCAAGGAGCGTTTTGCTTTCCTTGGTCTTGATAACCACATCATCCATGTATACTTGTACGTTTTGACCTATTTGGTCGTGCAAACATTTTTGCATACATCTTTGGTACGTTGCACCTGCATTACGTAAACCGAACGGCATAGTGCGATAGCAGTAAGCCCCGTACGGGGTAATAAACGCAGTCTTTATTTGATCATCCGGGTTCAGAGGTATCTGGTGGAAACCAGAATATGCATCAATGAATGATAACAGTTCACATCCCGTGGTTGAGTCTATGACCTGATATATCCTCGGTAGTGGAAATGGATCTTTTGGACACGCCTTGTTCAGGTTCGTGTAATCGATACACATACGCCAAACCACTGCTACGTTTGGATCATCCTTCTTCTTTTCTACCAGCACCGAATTAGAGAGCCAATCCGGATATAGTACTTCCATGATAAATCCTGCTGCTAGCAATCGAGCTATCTCGTCTCCAATGACTTTTCTCCTATCCTCGGCGAAGCGGCGGAGAGGTTGCTTCACCGGCCTTGCTCTAGGCCTTACGTTCAAAGAGTGCTCGGCCAACTCCCTCGGAACACCTTGCAAGTCCTGTGTAGACCAAGCAAAAATATCCCAATTCTCACGGAGGAAGTTGACGAGCTCGCTTTCCTATTTGTCAGTTAACCCGACACCAATTGTTACGGTGCGCTCCGGGAACATGTCATCAACTGGAACCTTCTTGGTGTCCTTTGCGGCTTGGAATGAAACTCTGCCATGCGGGTTACTCAACGCCGGCATATACTGCTGCGCGGACTGAGCTAATGCCGCCACCTCTTGGATTTTTCTTTTCTCTTGCACAATCACGAGTGACTCGGCTAGGTTAGACCCGGCTAAAGCACACTCAATGGAACGTCGGAAATCTCCAGCAATGGTAATCACTCCATTTGGCCCGGGCAACTTCATCTTCAGATAACTGATGTGGCAGCTTGCCATGAACTTGTTCAATGCTGGTCTTCCGAGTAACGCGTGATACGCACTTTCCAAGTTCACCACCTCAAACTCCAGATTTTCAGTTCGGCAGTTATCCCTTGTGCCGAATAGCACGTCGATCCGGACTTTGCCTATGGGCTCACAAGAAATGCCTGGTACAATGCCATGGAAAGTTGTTCTCGTAGCCTGGAGCATGTTCTCCGAGATGCCCAACTTGCGCATCGTATCCGCATACATGATGTTAATGCTACTACCATTGTCAATAAGTACCTTGGAGAACCTCACATTGATGTTCGGTCCAATGAATGTTGGATCTAGCACTAGCGCATATGAACCTAGACTCGGCATAAGCTTAGGATGATCTTTGATGTTCCAGGTGATTTCCTGGTCCGACCAAGGCATGTACCTCATCACTGCTGGCATTACCGCATTAACTTCCATATGTCGGCACTGCAAGATTTTCCTATCTGTTTCCTCGGTTGTGAACACACAATAGCTCTGGTGATGTTCTCTGTACTCATTCATTCCCTCATTTCCGGGGTACCTCTGATCCGGCTGTTGCTGATTTTCCACCTGATGCACTGCATCCCTTCTGTCATTGTTATCATACCTCGGCGGAGGGGGAGGCAACATTAGCTGTTGCGTGTTTGCTCCGGAGAGCAATTGCTGCCGGGGTAACTCCTGCCGAGGTTGATCATTCCGGGGTGCCTGAGCATTCCCCGAACCACCTTGTTCTATCTTACGCATCCACTCACATTGCCTCGTTGTGTGACCCGCCGGGCTATTCGGATTTGGCGTGTGAAATTTACACGGCTGGTCCAACATCGACTCATAGGTATACCTCGGACGGTCTTTCTTTTCTTGCCACTGTTTCTTTTGCTCCGGAGTCCATGTTTTCTTGCCATCGTTTCTTGGAGTCCATTGCCCTCCCGTTCTTTAGCGTTGGTTGCTCCCTGCTCAGCTGCAACTTGTTGCGAACCATAGCGATGATCCGGTCTATCATCTCTTCTTTTTCCTCTGTAATCGTTCCTCCGAGATGACCCGGCTCCGTCCCTCTGATAGTACTCCTCGTTTGACTCGTTTGATGCGAGCCTAGGTTGAGTCGGATCACCCAAGGCATACGAATCAGCAATCCGGATCATCTCTGCCAACGTAATTGGCATTTTCCTTTGTAACTTCATCCACAACTCGCTGCCATATCTACATCCTTGTGCAAACCATGCTATGGCATGTGACTCTATGACACCCTCACACGAGTTTCTCACGGTACACCACCGGGTTAAGAATTCACGGTCCGTCTCATTAGGTCTTTGCTTGCACATTGCTAGGGTCTGCGGCCTATTCGGCCTCTGATATGTACTTGAGAAGTTGCTGATAAACATTTCTTCAAAATCTATCCAGCAGTTGATGCTTCCGGGTGGTAAATTATTCAGCCATACTCTGGCCGGACCTTCCAGCATCTGGGGTACGTATCGTACAGCCCATCTCAAGTTGCCAGTGGCAATTTTCATAGCCGTAGCATAGTTTATCAGCCAATCCTCTGGTTTGGTACTGCCGTCATACGTCTTCGTGCCTCTGGGCAACTGGAAGTTGGGTACCAGTGACTCCTTCATGATCCAGGGTCCAAAGCACGCTGGACCCGATGGACCTTGAGATTCAATCTGTTCCGACCTATATAGGCGATCCAGTTTTAACCTGGCGTCATCTGGCATCAAGTCCCTGCTTCCCAATCTTGACCCTATCACATGATAGTCCGGTCTCGGGTACCCCGCGTTCACCATCTCCGAATCACCGTCATTGTATTGGTCTTGCACTTGGGGTGCACCTTTCTGTTGCATACCTCAGCCGGGGCTTTGCTCTTGACTTGATATATTCCGCCGCTGCGGTTGTCCTGCTCCTGCGGAGTTTCGCTGTCCGGCATTGCCGTTGGCAGTGTTTCCTTGACCAGCATTGCCTTGGTCGTGGTTACCTCGGCCAGCTTCACCTCGGCTCACACTTCGTCGATCATCATTTTTCCGCGTTTCTTTTTCTTTTTCTGCACGCGTCGGGTCGTACGGGACGATCTGTTTGTGCCGTCTGGCCGAGGTTACTACCTCTTCTTTCCTTGGACCACCATGAGGTGACGATGCGGCTCTAGCGGATTTCTCCGGGTTACCCATCGCCGAATGGACGATTTTGGACGCTTCAGCTCTCTCCGGGTTAGCTCTCAGTAGCTCTTCATTCTGCCTGTTCGCGATCCGAACCAGCTCGTTAACTCTTTCTTGCTGTCTTTGACGGGCCTCACCTGTCAGACCCTCTAACTCGGACGCAGCCGCATCCACTGCTCTGAGGTTCTTCGCCGGGGTACTATACCTCGACAACCCCACAGACAAATAGTTTTCCGACCCCTCGGCTCCATCATCACCTTCTCTGTTCATCTCGCTCATGAGATTTCTCCCTTTTACTTTTACCGTATCAACTTTGTTTGCCTTTGCATACTCACGCAGCGTCATGTTCAGCGACTGCTGAGCCGCGGCTATTTTCTTTGCACCCTCTAGTATCTTTTGCCTAGTTTCCTCTAACTCGGTCTGTGCCTGAGCCGGATCTACCACTGCTGCTACCAGGTTAGCCAAGCTATCCATAGCTTCTCTCAGTACGTTCTCAGGCATCTCTAGTGGAGGCCCTCTACCTTTCCTTGGTGCCTTAGGTGTTACCTCCGGGTCCGGTGCTGGGTCCTTGCTCGCGCCTGCACCTGGCGCAGTCATCATCACCTCCGCATGGTCCGGGGAGCGAGCGATACGCGCCCTGCGAGCCACGGTGAGGGGTGGTTCCCCCGCATCGACGACGCGACGCGGATGAACGCATGATACGTCCACCGCAACGTAGACCTTGTGTGCTCCCAGCTTGACGAAGAGGCCGTTGCGCGGAAGTGGGCGCGTGCCGAAGCAGCCAGCGTTGTCCCTGACGAAGTCCAGCGCTCCAAAGTGCTGAACAATCCCGGAGACGATGCGTTCACCGGTGCCGATGAGGTTTCCCGTCCGGATCTTCACCCCTGCTAGCGCCGCTAGCCCCACGGTGGGCGCCAACTGTCGTGGTGGTGTCACGGCAGATGCCATGGATAGGCTAAAGGTGGGGACTAATACACGCTAGGGGAATCCAGGGAGGGATAGTGGAGTGATTCTCCACGCAGAAGTTTGTATTGAATTCCTTTCAAGATTACAAGTGCTCCTAGAGCTGTATTGGCAAGAGGAGGAAGAAGGAGCTCTCTTACTCTTGCCCATAGTTTTTCCCTAGAACCTTAGCTCCGCTAGTATCAAAGAAAACTCAACCTCTCTCTACTGAAACCCTAGCCCCCCTTATATAGAGGAGGCTCGGTCCCTGCCTAGGGCATACGTGGAGGCATATATTCCTAAGAATATGCCTCCTCTCAAAGTGGTAACCCGACCAGGGTGCTTTTCCCCCGCGTCATACATGCTTTAGCTACGTAAGCCTCTGTGGCGCCTGCGTCAGCCGACATGGGCGTCGTCACCCTTGTCGGCCATGACCCGGTGGTCCTCCCCTTGCCTGCCTCGCTCATGCAGTGCGTACCGGACCTTCTTTTTGACCAGAGAGATTCCTTGCTTCTCCCAGAAGCTAAGCGGGGACCCGGATCATAGTAGATCTGGCCACACCTGTTCCTGCATATAAGTTAGACAAGCACTTCCGACTTACTCCTTAAGTCGGTTGAGACAATGTTAGGCGACCCCCCTTGGTCCGGGTTACTCCGTGATCCGGCCTGCCTTGAGGTGACCCGGCCAGCATTCGCTTTGACCCTGCCGAACCTCGGCTAACTCGGCCTTTATAACCCGGAGTGACCCTACCCGGGGGTATCCCCCCAACATGGACTATATACATCAACATGCATAATATCCAATAAGTTAGTCATCCGTTCCTCTTTGGCCTATGGACAGAGTTTCAATTATCTCGAGGGAAGTTTCACAAGCATCAATTGATCAAAATCAAAAGACTCCAAAAATCCATCAAGATGGAGTTTCTTCATGTTTACTTTCCATTATAATTCAAACAGCGATGTCACTTCATAAGTGATCTTCCAATCATTTGTCTTACGACATTTTAGCAATAATGTTTCTGGATGTGATTTCTCCAACTAGACTTGTAAAAGTTCATCCATCCTTTATGGAATACAGTAATTATTTGAACTACCATTGTTATCATAATACCGGAACAAAATAACAATTATTAAAACAAATCTTGAAGGCTAGGTTTGACGACAACGAAAAACACAATAACACTTTATTTGTTTTCGATGAACATCATCACTTATTGTTTTGCTAGTTACTTAGGACGTTGCAGTTCATGAATTGTGTTGTTCTGTATGACACTTCACACCAATCAATTCGGTATCCAATACCTCAGAACCACATTGTTTAACAAGCAAGGAATACAACCATAACATGTATATCTTCTATATACTTTAGTTGGACATCTCCAACCTTTTATTTTCTGCCAAATATTTTATAGATTCTCTTTCAGAAATTCCTTTTCTTTTAAAAGAATCTATCAACATCAATAGTGGTGTCATTAACATGACACATGGTACAAAGCGTATATAGTCAAATACTAATACCTTTGGACTTGCACTTTGAAGTGGATCACCATCATCAAATGTTTGATGTTCTTTCAAAAATCCATTCTTTAGTAATCTATTAGTGTAGTAAACATTTTACTTACATCTTCTATTCATCCTTATCATGACAACTTTCATGATCAAGCTACTATAGCCTATAAGGAAGAATCACGAGTATAATATCAGTTCCCAAAACCTCTTTTGGTAGATTCGGATGCCTAGTATCTCCATCCTTCACAAATTCTCATACAATATGAGAACATGTATTTTGCTAAATTATACTCTATCATAATGCAACCAAAAAACATTGTTTCAGATATCACAATATCTTTCACACATGATGGTTTCTGAAACAATTTCTAGCTCCAATATAATCTTGATATTAAAACAACTTTTTGAATATCAATAATCATGGAGGCAAACATGATACTTTAGATACTAACATTGGAATTCTTACTCTTGATTTAATACTACTTATTAAACTTCATGGAGTAAATAGAGTTTGCTGAAAGTTTGCAATAGGACTTATAAACTTTAAATTGACATTCGAAACAATACGATACCAGTTCGTAAAGTAAATATCCAGAATTCTATAGTTCTATTATCTCAAATAAAAACTAAGTATAAGGTAGTGAACAGATGCCAATGACTATAACAAATTATGCAAATTCACTTCGATTTAGTTTATGACAAATTGAGTTCGACTAATCCAAATTAGAAATGAACTCCCACTCAAAAACGACATCCCTCGTGCCTTTTTGGTGATTACATGAACCAAATCCACTACACCAAGTCCGATCATCACGTGAGTCGGTGTAAAAGCTTCAAAGGCGAGCATCAATATGGTCATCACATCAACTATATGACTCATGCTTAACCTTTCGGTCCGTGTTCCGAGGCCATGTCTGTACATGCTAGGCTCGCCAAGTAAGAACCTTAGTATTCGCGTGTGTAAAACTGTCTTACACCCGTTGCATGAAAGCGTAGAGTTGATAACACCCGATCATCACGTGATGTCTCGAAACACGATCCATAGAACGGTGCATACTTAAGGAAGAACACATTTTATCTTGATATTTAAATGAGGGATCATCTTACAATGCTACTAAAAACGCCAAACTAGCAATATAAGATGCAAACATCTAATGTGTAAAGTGAGATGATATGGTCCATGCATTTGATCACCATCATATGCATCGTGGTATGATCTCTATTATTCCTTTGTGTGTAAGGCCAAGGTCTATGGAACTTACACGTTAAGTGAGTTGTAAGAGTATCTATCATACATCTACTTACAACAATACCATATCAAGACACTAGCCCAGCAACGATCTAAACTAGACGCCTCTAATTTATCAATTGCAAGTTTGACGTGGCTTAGGGCTTTCAGAGATAGAACCGGTCTTACCTACGAACATGAACCACAACGAGGATAACCAAGTTATTAGCAACTCGTTGTAAATCAGATATTGACTATAGTAAGAGAGACAGACACCCGCTAGCCACTTATGCAAAACTAGTTGCATGTCAGTCGTGGAACCGGTCTCATGTACGATGACATGTAAGGTTGGTCCGGGCCGCTTCATCCCACTATGCCACAAATATCCAAAGTACATAGAAGATACAATAACATGATCATCATCGCCCACATATAAACATATGTGTACTACCCGTGCAAAGCACCTATGCATAGATCAGGCTCTGATACCACTGTTGGGTCCGCAGCATAGAAAACAAAAAATTTCCTACGGTGTGAACTACACGCCAAGATCTATCTACTAGGTACAAAGCAACGGGTGGACATACATCTAACGAGAACTTACCCTCGTAGACAACGAGCTTTGTTAACGAGTAGGAACTCGTGATTGATGTAGTCGTACACTTGCCGATCTCAAGATCGTGATGAAGTCCAGCAGGTCCGGCTCCAGCACGTCCATCAGATCCAGCTCCAGCACCACCAAGTCCAGCACCGCAAAGCAGCGGTGCATCCGTGATCGCACACACGTCCGGTACCCCGTGTAGGATCCCCAACCTTTAATAAGATTGAGTCCCCTGTGTTTACAATGCTAGTCCCTGGATCAATAGCTAGCATCCACAGTTCAGATGTAATATCGAGAAACAAAGGTCATAATACAACTTTATAACCAGGAATAACATAATTTTATTACATCAAAACATAGCTCATTAGGCTATTACATTACATTGCAGCGGAATAACTATAAGCATGGGGTCCTTCATCTTCAAAGTGCCACAGGCAGATGTTGGTTGTAGACTTTGTAATCCTAATCAATCAATCTTCACTAAAACAATCAAACCTGCAACATAATAAGTTACAGCCACAAGGGTCAATACATTTGAATTGTATTGGCAAGTGATACTTTGGTAGTATAGTGGAGTCTAACATCTATATGCATTTTGGCTAAGTGGAGTTGAGGCTTTGCATTGCTCAAAATAGATTTTTCCTATCATTTGAAAATAAGTTTTGTTTGGCAAAAACAAATTCCAAGGCATCTATCAATCAGAGACTGAAGATCCACTCAGGGCATCTTCCAATCAAAGACTGAAGATTATCTTGGCAAAAACAATTTTCTTAACCAAAGATTGAAGATCCTATCAAGGCATCTATCCATCAAAGACTGAAGTTTTGAAGATCCTTTCAAGGCATCTACCAATCAAAGATTGAAGAATTTCACACAACCCTTGTTGAACCCACAAGTTTTAATTTAGAAATTGGAATGATGAGATTCTTGATTGCTTCCATGTCTTGATGCTCAAATTGTCCTTTACCAGGGACATGGCTAAGTACTTAGGTTTTACACTCTGCAGAGGTGGTGCACTTTACCCACAAGACTTGGTTTCCCAAGACAAAATCTTTCAGAAGCCTTCCCTTAGACCAACATGGACGCGCTCCAACCTATCAATCACTACCACCCACTATCCATGTGGCTAAGTTCTTGCAACCTATATGATCATGGCAGAGCCCATATTGCCAAGTGGTTGCACTTGAAGCTTCTCAACATTTGACATCTCAAATCTCTTTGTTTCCTGGGTGGCCATCCACAAGTGAGATACACAAGCCAGTCCCTGGCCTTGTGAACCACTCAACATAAGCCATTCCTTCCATTTCCACCCAGGTGATTCATTAACTTTTAGTTGTTTTATTAAACAAAACATAAGTCTACAGACTTAGAATATTTTCCTTAGTGTGAATATATATCCCACCCAAGTTTACTATTAGCTAGGCTAAGCTTGAGAGTAGTGGGATTCTTAACTTAGGAAAATCCTACTAAGGATTCTTTCTACTAGTTTTCCTATAGTAAGATCTATACTTAGCAAAACAAAAACCATGCAAGTTTTACTTAGCAAAAACACTAATGCATAGTGAAAATAATGGGACATAAGATATGAAGCATCACTTGCCTTTTTGGTAGAGGGTATAAGTTCACTCCTTGTCCTTGCAACACTCACACTCTTCAAGTCACTACAATCAATCAAGCAAGGCACAAACTCAATCTACCAATCAAGCAAAACAACATACACAAACAAAATAACAAAGTCAAAGAATTGCATGCAAGCATGCCAAGCTTTGCTTTGTTTGCAAAAGTGGTTCCTAGTGGTTCATAGACATTTGGGTACACCTAATGGTCATTTTTGTAGAGTGGTAAAGTCATGCATAGGCATGCAAAGATTGGTTCTAATGTAGGGATGGTCTTCACTAGGCTTCTAACTTTGTAATTTCCAAATTGGTCATTTACCAAAATGGCAAAGTCATTGGTTAGAGGGTTTTGCTCAAAAACCATTTTTAAATCCATCCATCATTTTATGTGGTGGAAAATAATTCTATCAAGGCAAAACTTTATGTTTTTCACCAAATGAGTTGCTATTGCAAAACTTGGTGTTTTGGGTCAGTAGGTTTGGTCCAAACATTTTCTCAAAGTTTTCTTTATGAAAGCATTTTCATAAACAAAACAAATAGTTTTAGTTAGCTAGAAATGGACTAAACTAATTAATCCATTCTATTCTTTTCCAAAATCACTTCCAAACTATGGGTTGGTTCCTTGGGTCAGTAAGGTCACAACAAACTAAATTGAAAAGGTTTTAACCTAAAAATCATTTTTAAATGATTTTTCTAATGTTAGCAAGCACACAAAAGAATCTGCAAAGTTAAACAAGTTAACAGATACTATTTGCTAAACTAAGGGTAGGGTTGGTTAGAGCTTGTCTTGCTGATTCCAACGACATCAAATTTGTAAAATTTGGACGTGTGGATCAAAAGATACAAGGGTTTGAAGTTTGCAAGAAATTCTGTTTTCAAAATCTATTTTAAACCTAACAGGCGACACGCGACGCAATTCTATTCGTCGGTACCGGTTCGGTCGGATCGAGTGCTGCGGTGCGTTAGATCTAAGTTAGATCGTGCGGCTTAGGTAGCGTACCTCTTCGGCGTTAAGTGAAACTATCGTAGCCGATGGATTTGCATCTAACGGTCGCTGCTTGCTTGACCTAAAAGGAGCGGCGATGCGGCGGCTGCTGGCGGCGGAGTGATCGGTCGGTGACGGTGCCGGCGATACAGGAAGTGAGGGAGAAGGAGGGGTTGCTCACCGGGCTTAGGGGGTCACGGCGATGCTCGAGGTACTGACGGTTCGACGAGGGGCGCTCTGGTTCAGCCGCGATTCCTCGCCGGAGTAGAGGACGACGACGGACGATTCTGTCCACGGTCGAAGACGAGGCTGTGGTCCACGAGAAGACAAACGGAGGTCTGGGTTAGACGCAGGAGGTTATGGCGGAGCTGTGAGCGTGAACGAGAGGGGTCGGGGTGGTCCTGTGCTTACCAGAAGAGTCGCCGGAGAAGAAGCAGACACGGCGGCGCTCTGTTCTTGACGAAGGCGAAGATTGGGGGCGCCCTAAGACAAACGGAAAGTGCTGTTAGGTTCGTCTGAGCTTGGAGATCATCATCGTGTTCTCGGGGAGGAGAGGGGTGACCGGAATCTACCCGTGGGGCTCGTCGGAGAAAGAGGCAGACGGTGGTGACGGTGGTCGAGGTGGTTATCGACGCTCTGGGTCGCTCGGGGGCAAGCTGGTGCTACGGGGATGATCGCCAGGAGGTGTGGATCGCGAGAGGATGGTCGAGGAGGCAAGGGGCGGTCAGGTTTGGTCGGAATCGGAGATGGGAGCTCGTCGGAGCAGAGGGTGCTCGGGGAGGAATTGAGGGCGGTCTAAGGCGTGCTAGCGCGGGGTGTCAGAGGGGATTTATAGAGGAGAGGGAGGCGTTTCCATCTGCGTGATCAAGGCGAGGTAAAGGCTCGGTGTTAAGGTGAATTAAGCGCGAGAGATCAACGGCAGCAAACGGCGACGAGGGGGGGGGAAGAACTGGTCCGCGGGGAGAACGATGAACAACTGTCGGTGGGGTCCTCTGGTCAGTGGGAAAGGGAGAGAGAAGGGGGTCCACGGTTCAGTCACTCTGCGGGTTTCTTTCTCGGTACAGAAAACGGTTCGGAGGCGTGGGTGAGAGAGGTGGGACCGTCTCGTTAGCGAGTGAGTGAGAGGAAGAAGTGGGTCCGTGCTGTCATTGGCTCAGTGGGTCTGTTTCTGGGTGTAAAATGTTTTCCTTCGGGGAGGGAGTACTGGGCTGGACTGCTGTTGGGCCAAAGCTGGGCTGGGTCTGTTTTCTTATTTTTTTCTGTCTAACTCTTTTTCCTTTTTCTATTCTATTTTTCTGTTTGAATTTCAAACAATTATTCACACATTCAAACAACACTCAAATCAATTCAAACAAGCAGCAAACTTTTCATTTGAATTTGGTTCTGTTTAACAACATAATCCAAATCTCAAAATGAAATATTATTTTTATTCATTTTAGGATCCATTTAATAATTAAATAAAATGGATCTTTAGTTATTAGGGTTTGATTTATTTAATATAATTTCCATTTGAATTCCAATTATTTCCAAAACCAAACCAGAAGGTTTAATTTGAAAAATAAAAGAATACTTGGAAACTTCTTTAAATAAATAAATAAGTTTTGGTGTTTTAATTAAAATGGGAAAGCCTTTACTTAAATAAAATTGGATATTTAAATCCTTATTATTTTATTTAAATAATCCTTTTCTCATTTTAATCAAAGCAAAACCTTTTAATAAAAGATTTGGAGTTCATTTAAAATGGGAAAAGCTTTTACTTAAGTAAAATTGGATATTTAAATCCTTTATTTTATTTAAATAAACCTTTACTCATTTTATCAAAACAAAATATTTTATTTCAAAAGTTTGGCCAAAATTAATTTGGCTTATCTTTTCATTTGAAACCAAAGTCTTTTATTAAAAGATCTAAAACAGTGTTTCCAAAACAATTTATTTTCCTTTGATAAATGTTTTACTTTTTAAATCCCTTTAGGATTATTTGTTCACCAAAGGGTATGGGCTTTTGGTAAGGGCTTTATTGACTTTGGAAATTCAATTTCCTTATCTTATTATACTTCTAAGATTTTGCTTATGGTTCCAAACTATGTGAAACCAACTTTTAAGGTCTTTCTTGATCCTTTGTGAATATTTGTTGATCAAATTTGATATGGATCAAATCCATAGATTTGGAGATACTTTGGAAATTGATTTCCTTCCATTAGGGCTTAGGATTTGGATTTTGGATTTACTTTCCAAGTGTTTAAATTCCAGATACATTCATTGAGGAATGCAATTCCCTTGGTTTGGGTTTTTGTTGAATTCAAACTTTAGAATCCCATCTTTAACAAACTTTGGCTAAAGTTTTTCCTTTTAGAAACAAAAGTTTCCTTTCACCCTGATTTTCAACAAAAATTTATTTTATTTATTTTATTTTTCACATTACAAGATTTGGAAAATCTTGGGATGTGACAGGCTACCACCCTTAAAAGAAATCTCGTCCCGAGATTTGGGGAGGCTAGGGTTACAAGCAGGTTCAAAACAACTAGGGTACTACCACCCTTAAAAATTTTCCAACTAAACTAGATGTTGGCTTGCTTGGAATCTTGATGAAACTTCTGCATAGTGTCCTTGTTTTCCATTCTTGACTCAAGGGCTAAGGTTGGGTTTCTCCATTGGCTTGTTCATCTTGTTCTTCATCTTTTCTGGGCAGTTGGTTGTATAGTGTCCTGGTTCTTTACAATTGAAACAGTGGATATCTTGGAGTTCTTTACGTTGCTCTTGTGGACAAACTGCTACATAATGGCCTGGTTCTTTGCAGTTATTGCACACTACTTGGTCCATCCTTTTATTCTTTATGGACTCTGGGCATCCACTGGGGTTGTGTCCCATTTCCTTACATTTACGACATTGCACAAGGCTCATGTCTTGCTTTGGTTTCTTGGGCTTCTTTGATCCTTTGAATTGGGTTGTCTTGTTTGGAGGTATGAGTGGTCCTTTTCCTTTGTCATCAACATTCTTGGCGTACTTGGATCCTTCTTGTTTCCTTTGTTCAACAATGGCATAGATGGGGCATTGGATAGGTACATGGTCATTTCCTTCACATAGGTAGCAAGTAACTTGAGATGTGGGGCATTGTCCAATAGGATGTTTCTCTTCACAGTTAGGGCATTGATCTTCATGCTCTTTGGAAGTATGGTCCTTGTCTCCACAAATATTGCAAGCTGGGGCTCCATCTAGAATAATATTCTTGTCATCCTTGTTGTCATACATTCTTTTGGGATAGTTTTCTTCCATGCTGATCATTTGATTAGTCACCTTAAGCATCAGTTGGGATTGTTCTTCCAAAAACTTTTGCAAGGTAGGGTCTTTATCACTATTGTTGGTTATGAACTGAGCTGTTAGTTGGCTCAATTGGTGTTGGGTTGCTAGGAGTTCTCTCATGCTGTCAACTTGGTTGTTGTTGTTGTTGTTGTCTCCATCCTTGATGTTGGAGTTTCTTGGAGAAGTCATCTGTTTGGGTTGGAGGGGGATTTAGAATAGGCAAAAGGTTTTTCTAAGGAATCAATTCTATTCACACACTTCACAATTCACACAAGCAAAGTGCAAGCAATCATAAACCAAACATTTCACTCAAACAACAAAGTCTAAGAACATTTTTAGGCAACCAAATAATTTTTGTTACACCACATAAGTTGGTGTGTTTGACTTAAACTAAATATGGTGGTCCATCTATATGGTTCACTTGAAATTTTCCATCCTTGGTTGATTCTTCTTGAATGAGATCTTTGTATCCTTGGAGAATTCTTGTGTCTTGGCCACAAATACTTCAAAGATGTTGATGGCTCCTTCTAAGTTGTTTTTCCTTAGTCT
This sequence comes from Avena sativa, assembly GCA_916181665.1. Lineage (NCBI taxonomy): Eukaryota > Viridiplantae > Streptophyta > Magnoliopsida > Poales > Poaceae > Avena > Avena sativa. The sequence continues at coordinate 415,853,991 of OV702296.1, forward strand.
TCAAGTGATACGTTACTCAAGACTTGTAGTCTTTAGTGATATCCAAGTTGAAGTCCTTGGTGTACATGTTGAAGATGTTGAAGAAGTTGAAGTCATTAGAGTTGATGAAGTTGAAGAAGTCCTTTGCACATGGTGTAGTCTTTGGTCATAGGGTAGGCTTTTCCATCAAGTATGAAATAGAAGAGAAGTAGAGTTGAAGCCAAAATGGTTGAGGAAAGAGTTTACAAGATTGTTTTGTAAATAAGTTTTTGAACAAATACAACTCCTATTTTTCTAAGGGTTTTTGTCCAATCCTAGGGTTACAAATCCTACAGGCAACACAATGCTCTGATACCATCTGTAGGATCCCCAACCTTTAATAAGATTGAGTCCCCTGTGTTTACAATGCTAGTCCCTGGATCAATAGCTAGCATCCACAGTTCAGATGTAATATCGAGAAACAAAGGTCATAATACAACTTTATAACCAGGAATAACATAATTTTATTACATCAAAACATAGCTCATTAGGCTATTACATTACATTGCAGCGGAATAACTATAAGCATGGGGTCCTTCATCTTCAAAGTGCCACAGGCAGATGTTGGTTGTAGACTTTGTAATCCTAATCAATCAATCTTCACTAAAACAATCAAACCTGCAACATAATAAGTTACAGCCACAAGGGTCAATACATTTGAATTGTATTGGCAAGTGATACTTTGGTAGTATAGTGGAGTCTAACATCTATATGCATTTTGGCTAAGTGGAGTTGAGGCTTTGCATTGCTCAAAATAGATTTTTCCTATCATTTGAAAATAAGTTTTGTTTGGCAAAAACAAATTCCAAGGCATCTATCAATCAGAGACTGAAGATCCACTCAGGGCATCTTCCAATCAAAGACTGAAGATTATCTTGGCAAAAACAATTTTCTTAACCAAAGATTGAAGATCCTATCAAGGCATCTATCCATCAAAGACTGAAGTTTTGAAGATCCTTTCAAGGCATCTACCAATCAAAGATTGAAGAATTTCACACAACCCTTGTTGAACCCACAAGTTTTAATTTAGAAATTGGAATGATGAGATTCTTGATTGCTTCCATGTCTTGATGCTCAAATTGTCCTTTACCAGGGACATGGCTAAGTACTTAGGTTTTACACTCTGCAGAGGTGGTGCACTTTACCCACAAGACTTGGTTTCCCAAGACAAAATCTTTCAGAAGCCTTCCCTTAGACCAACATGGACGCGCTCCAACCTATCAATCACTACCACCCACTATCCATGTGGCTAAGTTCTTGCAACCTATATGATCATGGCAGAGCCCATATTGCCAAGTGGTTGCACTTGAAGCTTCTCAACATTTGACATCTCAAATCTCTTTGTTTCCTGGGTGGCCATCCACAAGTGAGATACACAAGCCAGTCCCTGGCCTTGTGAACCACTCAACATAAGCCATTCCTTCCATTTCCACCCAGGTGATTCATTAACTTTTAGTTGTTTTATTAAACAAAACATAAGTCTACAGACTTAGAATATTTTCCTTAGTGTGAATATATATCCCACCCAAGTTTACTATTAGCTAGGCTAAGCTTGAGAGTAGTGGGATTCTTAACTTAGGAAAATCCTACTAAGGATTCTTTCTACTAGTTTTCCTATAGTAAGATCTATACTTAGCAAAACAAAAACCATGCAAGTTTTACTTAGCAAAAACACTAATGCATAGTGAAAATAATGGGACATAAGATATGAAGCATCACTTGCCTTTTTGGTAGAGGGTATAAGTTCACTCCTTGTCCTTGCAACACTCACACTCTTCAAGTCACTACAATCAATCAAGCAAGGCACAAACTCAATCTACCAATCAAGCAAAACAACATACACAAACAAAATAACAAAGTCAAAGAATTGCATGCAAGCATGCCAAGCTTTGCTTTGTTTGCAAAAGTGGTTCCTAGTGGTTCATAGACATTTGGGTACACCTAATGGTCATTTTTGTAGAGTGGTAAAGTCATGCATAGGCATGCAAAGGTTGGTTCTAATGTAGGGATGGTCTTCACTAGGCTTCTAACTTTGTAAGTTCCAAATTGGTCATTTACCAAAATGGCAAAGTCATTGGTTAGAGGGTTTTGCTCAAAAACCATTTTTAAATCCATCCATCATTTTATGTGGTGGAAAATAATTCTATCAAGGCAAAACTTTATGTTTTTCACCAAATGAGTTGCTATTGCAAAACTTGGTGTTTTGGGTCAGTAGGTTTGGTCCAAACATTTTCTCAAAGTTTTCTTTATGAAAGCATTTTCATAAACAAAACAAATAGTTTTAGTTAGCCAGAAATGGACTAAACTAATTAATACATTCTATTCTTTTCCAAAATCACTTCCAAACTATGGGTTGGTTCCTTGGGTCAGTAAGGTCACAACAAACTAAATTGCAAAGGTTTTAACCTAAAAATCATTTTTAAATGATTTTTCTAATGTTAGCAAGCACACAAAAGAATCTGCAAAGTTAAACAAGTTAACAGATACAATTTGCTAAACTAAGGGTAGGGTTGGTTAGAGCTTGTCTTGCTGATTCCAACGACATCAAATTTGTAAAATTTGGACGTGTGGATCAAAAGATACAAGGGTTTGAAGTTTGCAAGAAATTCTGTTTTCAAAATCTATTTTAAACCTAACAGGCGACACGCGACGCAATTCTATTCGTCGGTACCGGTTCGGTCGGATCGAGTGCTGCGGTGCGTTAGATCTAAGTTAGATCGTGCGGCTTAGGTAGCGTACCTCTTCGGCGTTAAGTGAAACTATCGTAGCCGATGGATTTGCATCTAACGGTCGCTGCTTGCTTGACCTATAAGGAGCGGCGATGCGGCGGCTGCTGGCGGCGGAGTGATCGGTCGGTGACGGTGCCGGCGATACATGAAGTGAGGGAGAAGGAGGGGTTGCTCACCGGGCTTAGGGGGTCACGGCGATGCTCGAGGTACTGACGGTTCGACGAGGGGCGCTCTGGTTCAGCCGCGATTCCTCGCCGGAGTAGAGGACGGCGACGGACGGTTCTGTCCACGGTCGAAGACGAGGCTGTGGTCCACGAGAAGACAAACGGAGGTCTGGGTTAGACGCAGGAGGTTATGGCGGAGCTGTGAGCGTGAACGAGAGGGGTCGGGGTGGTCCTGTGCTTACCAGAAGAGTCGCCGGAGAAGAAGCAGACACGGCGGCGCTCTGTGCTTGACGAAGGCGAAGATTGGGGGCGCCCTAAGACAAACGGAAAGTGCTGTTAGGTTCGTCTGAGCTTGGAGATCATCATCGTGTTCTCGGGGAGGAGAGGGGTGACCGGAATCTACCTGTGGGGCTCGTCGGAGAAAGAGGCAGACGGTGGTGACGGTGGTCGAGGTGGTTGTCGACGCTCTAGGTCGCTCGGGGGCAAGCTGGTGCTACGGGGATGATCTCCAGGAGGTGTGGATCGCGAGAGGATGGTCGAGGAGGCAAGGGGCGGTCAGGTTTGGTCGGAATCGGAGATGGGAGCTCGTCGGAGCAGAGGGTGCTCGGGGAGGAATTGAGGGCGGTCTAAGGCGTGCTAGCGCGGGGTGTCAGAGGGGATTTATAGAGGAGAGGGAGGCGTTTCCATCTGCGTGATCAAGGCGAGGTAAAGGCTCGGTGTTAAGGTGAATTAAGCGCGAGAGATCAACGGCAGAAAACGGCGACGAGGGGGGGGGAAGAACTGGTCCGCGGGGAGAACGATGAACAGCTGTCGGTGGGGTCCTCTGGTCAGTGGGAAAGGGAGAGAGAAGGGGGTCCACGGTTCAGTCACTCTGCAGGTTTCTTTCTCGGTACAGAAAACGGTTCGGAGGCGTGGGTGAGAGAGGTGGGACCGTCTCGTCAGCGAGTGAGTGAGAGGAAGAAGTGGGTCCGTGCTGTCATTGGCTCAGTAGGTCTGTTTCTGGGTGTAAAATGTTTTCCTTCGGGGAGGGAGTACTGGGCTGGACTGCTGTTGGGCCAAAGCTGGGCTGGGTCTGTTTTCTTATTTTTTTCTGTCTAACTCTTTTTCCTTTTTCTATTCTATTTTTCTGTTTGAATTTCAAACAATTATTCACACATTCAAACAACACTCAAATCAATTCAAACAAGCAGCATTTGAATTTGGTTCTGTTTAACAACATAATCCAAATCTCAAAATGAAATATTATTTTTATTCATTTTAGGATCCATTTAATAATTAAATAAAATGGATCTTTAGTTATTAGGGTTTGATTTATTTAATATAATTTCCATTTGAATTCCAATTATTTCCAAAACCAAACCAGAAGGTTTAATTTGAAAAATAAAAGAATACTTGGAAACTTCTTTAAATAAATAAATAAGTTTTGGTGTTTTAATTAAAATGGGAAAGCCTTTACTTAAATAAAATTGGATATTTAAATCCTTATTATTTTATTTAAATAATCCTTTTCTCATTTTAATCAAAGCAAAACCTTTTAATAAAATATTTGGAGTTCATTTAAAATGGGAAAAGCTTTTACTTAAATAAAATTGGATATTTAAATCCTTTATTTTATTTAAATAAACCTTTACTCATTTTATCAAAACAAAATATTTTATTTCAAAAGTTTGGCCAAAATTAATTTGGCTTATCTTTTCATTTGAAACCAAAGTCTTTTATTAAAAGATCTAAAAAAGTGTTTCCAAAACAATTTATTTTCCTTTGATAAATGTTTTACTTTTTAAATCCCTTTAGGATTATTTGTTCACCAAAGGGTATGGGCTTTTGGTAAGGGCTTTATTGACTTTGGAAATTCAATTTCCTTATCTTATTATACTTCTAAGATTTTGCTTATGGTTCCAAACTATGTGAAACCAACTTTTAAGGTCTTTCTTGATCCTTTGTGAATATTTGTTGATCAAATTTGATATGGATCAAATCCATAGATTTGGAGATACTTTGGAAATTGATTTCCTTCCATTAGGGCTTAGGATTTGGATTTTGGATTTACTTTCCAAGTGTTTAAATTCCAGATACATTCATTGAGGAATGCAATTCCCTTGATTTGGGTTTTTGTTGAATTCAAACTTTAGAATCCCATCTTTAACAAACTTTGGCTAAAGTTTTTCCTTTTAGAAACAAAAGTTTCCTTTCACCCTGATTTTCAACAAAAATTTATTTTATTTATTTTATTTTTCACATTACAAGATTTGGAAAATCTTGGGATGTGACACCCCGACAACCTCCGTCCCTCGCTCCAGCAAAGTAGCAGAAGCAGCAACTCCTTTCCAGATAAAGCCACCGGAAACATGTATCTCGCTAATCTGAGACCATGGGAATAATACTAGAGGGGGAGAGAGATCCTTCACAAAGAGGTGTGTTGTGAGAGGAGGAGAGGGGGGCACCCAAGGGACATGGCGTGGCAGCCATGGTGGTGCCCCATCTCTTCCACATTCATGTGGGTGGAGCGCTCACTTCCATAAAAAGCCTCCACTCAAAATTCCACTCACACATGCATTAAATTTTCACCAAATTTAATGCAAGATCTCATTAAATAAAACTATTTTATTTATTTTATTCAGAATTTTGTTAATTATATTAATTAACAAACATTCACATAAAACCCCCTGCAACATTTCAATATCACATGCAGAACCAGTTTTAGCAATTTCACCCGAAACAATTTCGATTTCCATCGAAATGATTGCAGCGCTTTCTTAAATCTTTATCTAAAACATATTTGCTCCAAATGGTGTCGGTATCCCTTAAGTGTGTCACCCTACGGGTCGCGAATAATATAGACATGATCGAGACCCCTCTCTGATCAATAATCAGCAGCGTGACCTGGAGATCCGTACTGACTCCCACATATTCAACGACGACTCTTGTGATCGTGTGAACCTTTAACGTCGTAACTAAATCTCTTTGTCTCACGATATATTAATGTCCGATATTTGATCATTGGCATCCAAATACCTAGTTTGATCTCGTTACCGACATGCACTCTTTTCTTGTTCCCGTGATATAATATTCTAGTGATCACATCACTTGCTTGCAAGCTATTTCAATGTGATATCACCGAGAGGGCCCAGAGTATATCTATCCGTCATCGGATGGACAAATCCCACTCTTGATCCATGAGCCTCAACATAACACCTTCGTAGCACTGAACCCACCTTTATAGTCACCCTGTTATGGTGTGACGTTTGATGTTATCAAGATACTCTTCCGGTGTTAGCAATTAACATGATCTCATGGTCTAAGGATAAAGATTACTTTGTATGATGTTATAGCAATATAAACATAATAACTTTGATCGTAATGCTATACTTCGGATGAATGTTCATCACATCATTCCACCAATGGTGTGACCTTGTTATTAACAACATCCAATGTCCATGATCAGGAAACCTTGATCATCTTGTTAATCAACAAGATAGTCTATAAGAGAGGCATGACTAGGAACCCTTTTTGTTTATTAAACACACATGTATTGATGTTTTCGAATCAATACAATTCTAGCATGTAAAATAAACATTTATCATAAACATGGAATAAGATAATAACCACTTTATTATTGCCTCTCGGGCATATTCCCTTCAAGTGAAAATGAAGGAAATTGTCCAGCAAATCATTGAGCTGTCCAGGGCTATCAAGACAGCGTTGAGCAACCCAACACTATGGCTCCTCTACGGCCGACCTTAACTAGAACACCTATCTGTATTTAATTATGTATTAAGTCACTAAGTGGAGTAGAATTTCCACCCTATGTATTTTGTTGGACCTTCTGATTGCTTTATGCAGTAAGTGAACTTGGCAGTAGTTGTTCGTTGTCATGGAAATTCAAGGTCTACTTTCATTCCCTCAAATTCAACTCTTTCATTACCATCTTCTATTACTAACGACTATATTGTGAAAACTCTTATCACTCTATTTCTAAAATATACGGGCGCAGCAACGCGCGCCATCATGATCTAGTATGCCAGCAGGACACAATAACAACAAAATATGGAGGTGGTGTTTTGGCTCATGGGTGCATATGAACGGTATTATGAAAAAAATATAAACAAATTTTAAAATGTCAAAAATTAATAAAGAAAATCCTGCGTGTATATCTAGACATTTTGTGTTCTTACACGACTTTTCTGAAAAAAATACCATTTTATATGACTTGTGTAAAAAGACAAAAAATTATCCAAAAATAATCATGTCGGAGCATTGAATTTGTGTTCTTTACACAGGACACAAAAAATATTTTTTGCAAGAAAGGTGTGTGTGAACATAGAATGTCCAAACATACATGCATATATTTTTTTTCTAAATTTTTTTGACGTTTCGATTTTTTTAATAGTGGGTTCATTTGCACTTGTGAGCCGAATTGGATTATCAGACATATTGCGCATATAGTTTCATAGAACAAATAGTCGTGGGTGTACCGCCTATAGTGCTTAGAACAAACCACCACGAGTGTACTGAACATATCACGCATTGCCGGAAAATCATACAAGTGCCGCGGTGAAGCGCGTCTATTCGTCTAGTCTCTTTTTCATTCTGACAGCTTGAACCAATTCGTGCCAAAGCCCCACAGTGTATTCAACCGGTTCATACTCTTCTTTGAATCGCTTCTCAACCATAGTGAGGTTGGGCTAAGAGCATCTCCACTAGCATTCCTAGGAGGGCCTCCCGAGGACGTTTTTTTCGTCCGGATGGTGGAAAATCGCCGAGTCACGTTCCTAGGCTCCCACTTTTTGCCGGATTTGGCTAATTTTTCATCCGGCGTTCCTAGGCCGAACCCGGGGTGCCGAGAACCGCCAGGGAACGCCGGATGAAGCGAAAAACGGATGGCACAACCCTGTTGGTGACCCAAGGCCGAGCTCCCGCCTTTTTTCTCCATTTCCCGCCACATCTCCCACTAGTTCCCCGAGCTCCCGCGCGCCGTGTCGCCCAAAGGTTTCGTCAAACCCCAATCCGCCGTCAGCGTACCAAAGGAGAAGAAGCAGAGGAAGCCGACGCCGAGGCCTAATGGCTTAACGAGCGCCGAGTGGTTGAGTGATTGCCGGCGGAGGAAGATCGAAACAGAGAGCCATAGGGTGGGACAACGAGGTCGGAGGAGGGGCAAGCGATCATGGCGAGGAAGGCGAACGAGCGTGTTGCACGTACGGCTATGTCCCGTCCAACGCCTCTCGTCGGCGTGAAGTGGGGAAGCCAACTAAGTGTCAGTTCTCCGACCGGGTTCTCGCCGATCTCACTGGCCATGTACTAGGAGAGTCAAGCGAATCCACGCTAGATGTTCTCGTACTCCCTCGAGTTCGACGGCGGGTTCAACCCGAATGTGCTCTTCCCTTACCCCGCACCTCGCCCTCCGGCCTTCAACATCAACATCAATGTCTCCTACGCCAGCTCTCCAGCGTACGCCGGCTCTTCTCCATCCATGCGGTGCAGTCCGCTTCAGTTCGCCGGGAGCAGCTCCACGCCTGCCCTGTTCGGCGACATGGATGCCCGCATCCTATTCGGCGGAAGTGCGAGCGACACGTACATGTGTACATGATCGCCTCCGGTTCCGCGGTGGCCGGAGGCTCGTTCTTCACTCAAGAGCAGACCCGCACCAATGCCAAACATGGACTGGAATCCCAAGATTTTGCCAAAGGCCAGGCCGACGACCCGACGCAAGCTGATGATGGGGAGGAGGCCGAAGAGGACGCCTTGGCAACAGTGAAGGGGAAGGGGGAGAAGAATAGGAAGGGGCCACCGAAGCCCCGTGTCAAGTGGACGATCCTTGAGGTCATGTGCCTTGCGGAAGCATGGAAGTCGGTGAGCATGGATCCCATCACCGGCGCAAACCAAAACTCGAAGAATTACTAGAGGCGTGTGAATTTAGGGTTCGATGAGCGCAACCTATTGAACCCGATGTACAACAAAGTTCACATGGAGCGTGGAGAGAAGGCCATGACCAATCACTAGGGAGTCGTGCAGCAGGTGGCACGGCATTCTCAAAGAAATCAAGCGCACACCATTCAATGATGCAAGCCTGGATAGCAAGGTAGTTCGCCGACCTCAAGCCAAAACTATGCCGATTTCATGCCTTTCCTGACTTGCACTACGCCTTGTTTTCGCAGCTCGTGCGTGCACTCGGCATGTACCTAATGCATGTAAAATGCATCCATGAATTTTGTTGTTTATTTCTTTAAAATCATTATTATTTTGCTACATTATTATATTTATTGGGACTAACCTACTAATACTTGCAAAAGTGCACAAGTTCTTGTTTTACACTTTGTTGTGTAGGAAATACATAAATATGAAAGGAAACCATGCATTATGGAGAAATCTGGAAATTCTAGGAATTTGTCCCTGCGGAACTCTTTTCGAAGATTGCCAGAAAAGATCCTGAATATGATACCTAATGGAAAACGTGTAGAAGGAAAATAGTGGGGAATTTTATATGCAGAAATTTAGATACAAAACCCGTTCCAATCGAAGTCCATATGTATTTTTTATAGCCATAATACTGCGGAGGAGAGGGACTCCGAAAATATGTGACGTGCTTGACTCAAATTCCTTCCATCTTTGATCATTTCGGTCCAACCACGACTTTATGGACTCACTAAGGACATAGGGGACTCCTAGGAAGGTTCCAGAGATGCCTAAGAGCCCTTGGATCCAAGCGGCATCCATTCTATGGCGAAGATTGCATCTCCGCCACTATATATTGAAAGAAAAACCTAGTGTTGGAGGCATCCACCCATAGTCACGAAATTCCCCCTCCTTGATAGTCCCCAAGGAAGGTGAGGACCTCCTCAAGATCAGCACCATCTCCAAGAAAGAAGAAGGGGCAAGGGGGTGCTACCTCCAATGGCAGCCGACGCTCACCGTGTGGCCGCCTCTCCCCCTTGGGGAGGCTCATCTCCATCACCATCTACTACAAGATCCCATCATCCCCACTATAATCTCTTGGCAAATATGATGTATGATGCAATATATTATTTTTCCTATGATCTATTGTATAACTATGTTGATTGTTATGGCAATTGTGATCTAGTTTGTTTTGGTTGCATACAAGTATATGTTATCTTCTATGATTATCTTGATGCACTAACATATGAGTGCACACATATGTTGGGGATGCACAAGGTTTTCACTGTTGCATGTTGATAGGATGAGGGATAGACGGAGTTTGACAGAAGCCGAATCCCAAGTCTTAGAAATATATGTAGTATTAATTCATGGTTAATCAACGGGGTATTATCATGGTGACCTTAGATCTAAATGCGGTGGTTGGACTTTATATCTTAAGATTCTTTTGTTTGTTCTTAATTGGCCTTGGGATCAATCACTAGTGGTGTATTTGCTCATATCTATGGCTACACCTAGTTATGGCTCCTCCTAGAAGAAACAATAAAAAGACTATATATGTGCTTCACTAATTGCGACAACCAAATGAATGAAATAACAAGTTGCCTAAAAATTTGCTCCCATAGTATATCCACATGCACTCCACTAGCTTCACTTCATTTGCATTATTTTACTTATAGTATTTATTTTAACTACTTTATTTTTTTCTAGTTAATACCAAAAACAACCCCCCCCCCACACACACACTTTAGATCCTAACTTTGCATAGAAGGCCATATAAGTGGGTTATAGGACTTTAGAGAATAGATAGTTTACCTTCAGCTCCTTGTGGGTTTGACACTCAAATACTTATCGAATTGTACTACGGTGATCCCCTGCACTTGGGGGTTATTAGTACCGCACAGACACCAATACGGAGTTCATATTCCACCATCTGTTCGACAAGATCGAACTTCCAGAAATGGATGGACACGTGCATGAGCCTCGCCAAGAACAAGGACGATGTGTACAACCCTGACGCTGCACCCCCAGCTGTCGGCGAAGGAAGGCCAAAGCTAGGCCAGAAGAAGGCGAAGATGCTGAAAGCTACAAGATCTCCCACCGAACGACTCCACATGTCCATCGAGAAGTGCATCACGGACTCCAAGGCCCATGCTGAGAAGAGGCAGGAGAAGACCAAGGAGAGGTGGATGCAGCTGCTGCAGAACCAGGACAACAAACTCAACCTCCTCAAGGCGAACTTCGCCGCTAAGAAGAGGAACATAGACCTCCAGTTCCTAATGGGCGGCGAAGATACCTCGGCGATGATCCCCCGAGGTCAAGGCCTAGTACATGGCGCGTTGCTACACCATCCTCGACTAGGACGTCTCCATCAGCACGCCGAACCCTACGTCGATGACACCTTCGATCCGGATTACGTATGTAGTATAGCTCTTTTTCCCTAGTAGACCTAGGTTATCGAATCCACGGGAAGCGAATGCGTAGTGAAGTTACTTTAACGGACCTTCGAGAGTTTTAGAATTCCTTTTGTGTTTTCACCGTACTAGTAGCTTGCGTCTTTTTGTTGTTGTCGATGATGGAGAGAGAGGGCCTAGGGCGTTCGGTTTCACCTTAGCTGTGCAAAAACATCGGATGGAAATAAAAGATAGAAATAAAGTATGCATGTACTTGTTAGAGCAAAATAAATTATATGTGGGCAGTGCATCCATAATTGCTATTGCCTTCGCAACCGCTTATAACAATAACCTACTAGTCTCATCTATAGAAGAAATAGAACTAATGATATGCATAGTGATGTCACCGTTAATCCCAAGCAAATCCCTCAGATATAGCCGTACTACCCCTTCTGTCACTGGGTTCCCAACCTGCAGATCAGTAATCACTCATACTCCCTATACCTGGCTCAACCCTTGGGGTCTTGGGTACCTAACAAGTCCTTGGATTGAGGCAAGCAAGGATACAATAATCATCATGTCATACAAACTAATACACGGTCCCATATATGATAAATCACATGCACAATTGCTACATGAGTAGGCCGAAGCCCTTAGCCCAAGGAGAATTACTCACACATAGAGATGAGATCAACAATCACAAACATTGTAATGAAAATCATAAGGTTGATAGCAATAGTCTTACTATGTCACCAATCGGAGAAGAGCTCTACTATTACAAGTGGTGGAGTATGGCTATGGAGATGGAAAAGGATGTGGAGATCTGGAGGCGGCTTTCTGGCGAGGTATGGCTTCTTCGGGGTCTAGGGAATAGTGAGAGATGTTTTCCCGTCGCCTAAGGCTTCTTTAGATAGGGGTCCCTTCATGAAAGTTGTTCTGTTTGACCTAACGGTGGCGGCGTCAACTATACGCCCGGAGCTATACGGTCAGAATTTTTGCTCCGAATATATAGTTGGTCGTTACGGCGTATGCCTTCGTTGGATGGCTCCTGGTTTCTTCTGGTTGAACGAAATATCGTATCTTTGACTTTAATGTAGTGATTCTCTCCTTTATACGACATTATCTATGCAGGAAAAATACAAGAACAAAGGATTGCATACCCCTCTGAATATTAGCATTAGTGGCAGGGTTTAGAGAGATATTTCATCAAAAATATGATTAATATCCAGTTTAAATGTGGACATAGATGGCTATATTTCAGAGCCATCAACCTCCCCAAGCTTAAACTTGATCGTCTCGAGCAAGAAAACCAAAATCAAAAAGGAACTCAGCATTTAAACTGAAATAACGAGATGGTGATCTTACTCATGATTAATAGTCTCATGTTTCCTCCACTTCATAAATATGAAAAACTTCAGCATAGATAGAGTAATGGCAAGCATATCATATAGGTTTCATTCATCCTTATAGCGCAGCAAAATTATTATAAGCATGGATGATCCAAATGAGTAAATTTTATTCCATGTCAAGTAATTAACTCATAGGCTTGCCTTTGAACAGGTAAGTATAATCATGTAAATTAAGAGTGTGAGAGTTGTTATGAAAATCATATATAGTGGAGTATCTCAATTCTCCCACATCAATGAATCAAGACTCTGCAAACACTACTTTTCTATTCATTGTCCTTCAAGAATTTTTAGTTTTTAAGTAACTGAGAGCATGCCAAAGATTTTTATTAGTTTACCGGGCTGTGATGGACACTCGTGGCATCACTAAGGTTTGTGTTCCTTTTGCATAATGATTACTCATAATAGCCATAGGAGTGATTCCATCATAATTACAGCTACCCGGGAGTGCCAAGAATCTTACCCACTATAGCATTGTTGCTACAAGTGTTTAATCAACTCATAGCCGAAATCTAGGAGTTTCATCCATGAAGATCGCTCATAGACTAGCAGAGTTGTTGGCATCCCATGAAGTTTGACACGCATAAACCTAGATCATTCTTACAATTAACAAGTCAAACTTTGGCATGCACACAAAAACAGCTAAACATGAATTCAATCGAACAAATATTTTCAAAGAGACCTATTTAAGTCAATCAATATTTTCAGTGGTGTCAAGTGTCTCTAGAAATAAGCCTTCAAGACTAAGCACTACAACACCCAAGCCTTCAATTGTGAGAATTTTTCTTATTACAATTGTTTAGCAATTTTTAGGCAAGACTTGGTTAATTATGAGAGCTGGAACAAAATGAGCCCAATTAAATACCCATGCAAACAAAAATCTTACTATGATACAAAGACTCACTCCACCAATATATATCTCAACATTTACTACTAACTAGCATGGGTTTCTCAAACTTCAAAAGCGGGGAGTGATGACCCACAAGTATAGGGGGTGTATCGTAGTATTTTCGAGGGAAGTGAAACCCAATTTATTGATTCGACACAAGGGGAGCCATAGAATATTTGTAAGCCTTAACAACTGAGTTGTCAATTCAGCTGCACCTGGAAACAATCTTGCTCACAACAGTTTATCAGTAGCAACAGTTTTGTAGTAGGAATAGTAAAGTAGCAGCAGTAGTAACAAAAGCAGTAAACAGTGGGATTCGGGTGCGGTAGGCATAGGGATAGATGGATGGGCGTTGCATGGACAAGACAATTCACATAGCAATCAGAACATAGGGCAATTGCAGATAAATAAGATAAAGCATCCAAGTACTAGACAATCCTAGGCTTGTGTTCCATATATAGTCATACGTGCTCGCAATGAGAACTTGCACAACATCTTTTGTCCTGCCAGCCCGTTTGCAGCGGGGCCTCTAGGGAACTACTGGCAATTAAGGTGCTCCTTTTAATAGAGCACTGGAGCAAAGCATTAACACTCCGTGAACACATGTGATCCTCACATCAAAGCCATTCCCTTCCGGTTATCCCGATTTCTGTCACTTCGAGGCCATAGGTTCCGGACAACAACGTGTGTATACAACTTGTAGATAAGACCAGAAACAATACTATCATAATGAATCAATAACATGTTCAGATCTGAAATCATGGCACTCAGGCCCTAGTGACAAGCATTAAGCACAACAAGTCGCAACAAAGTCACAAAGCACTAATAAAAGATACTAGGCACCATGCCCTAACAATCTGATGCCATTACATGAACGATCTCATCCAATCCCTACCATCCCCATAGCCTACAGCGGGGGATTACTCACTCATATATGGGGAAACATGGATGGTCGATGGAGAAGTGATGGTGATGATGATGGCGATGATCTCCTCCAATTCTCCGTCCCGGCAGGGTGCCAGAAAGGAGTTTCTGGTGCTGTTTCGTGGAATCTGGTGGTGGCGGCGGAGCGGAACTCCTTCTGGAAAAACATCGAACCCCCCGAAGTTTTTAGGTCAGAATGCTCCTTATAGGCGAAGAGAGAGGCCGAGAGGGTGCCTGGGGGGCCCACACCACCCCCCTGGCGTGGCCTGGCCTGGCCCGCGCCACCAGGTGGTGTGGCCACCCCCTGGCTCTTCTCCGTCTCGTATTCTGGCTCCTGGAGTCTTTGGGTGAAATAGGATTTTTGGCATATTTTCCGGGATTTTTCCTGATAGTTGGTTTTCTGCACAAAAAGTAGACACAAAGGCAATTCTGCTGAAAACAACGTCAGTCTGCATTAGTTGCATCCAAATCACACAAGTTTAGAGGAGAAACAATAGCAAAAGTGTTCGGGAAAGTAGATACGTTTTGGACGTATCAACTCCCCCCAAGCTTAGCTTATTGCTTGTCCTCAAGCAATTCAGTTGAAAACTGAGTGCGATAAAAGAACTTTCATGAACACATTTGCTTCATATGATGTAAATATTCTCAGCAATGTGATCAACTACTTAGACAATTCATAATAAAGAGTATGCAACTGAATCTACTTAATAGTCATTGCAAGCTATGAAGAGATTCCAACTCAAGAATAATAAGTATCATGAAGCACAAACATAAGCAACATTACAATGCTCATAAAAAGGTATGATAGAGTGGTATCTCGCTTGCCTTTGATTATGAATGCCAAGGCACCTCTGAAGTTCAAGTGATGACTAGAAGTAAAGATATCAAGGATACAAGCATCAAAGTCATAACACAACTAATCAAGTAATGGAACAAACACAAATAATGACAACTATGCTCTCAAGAAGGTGATCAAAGAATATGTGGAGACTCAACAAGTAGAAGAAAAAGGTTTTGAATACTTTGAAAGGCTTCCAAATGCTAAAAGTATGGTACTCGTTAGCTTTGAGCTCTCATTGCCCCTATCATAAGCATCTTTAATGTGGTTAAGGTGAAAATGACACAACTAAGAGGATATGCTTGACAAGTTATAAATCGAAGTCTCATGCCCCTTACTTACGAAGACCGATCCTCATGCTACTCAACTTCAGTCACAAGCAAGCTCTTGTCATTGTAAGTATATACGTATCATAGAGAACCGCCAACGGGGTACCCCTTGCACATTACACGGGAGCTATCCCATAATCAAAATACAAGGCAAGCAGACAATGAGCATCTCGGCGATCTTTTTATTTACTATGTGCATAGATTTTTATTGAGGATGCTTCATAGAATGCTCATTATGGTTATGCTGCAAGTTTCCACCATGATTAGGAATGGCTTAGGCTAGCGACCCAGGCGTTTCTCTAACATACATACAAACTCCATGATCTTACAGGTTCCACTTTTATTTCACACCGCCGGGATCCATAAGCAAAAGAACATGATATCAACTAGGTACAAAGTACCTATGAAGCGTTGAAAGCGGTCCCCATGATACATGGTTCTGCTAACTTCAACTCATAAAGCGCAAGCATATGCGCAAAAAAGAAGGACGCAATGGTTCAGGTTTATTAAGTGCAAGAAAATAAAGTGTGCCATCAAGTTCGTGACAGCTTTACTAACTAACTTTCTCATAACAAGCAAACATTTTATTCGGAAGAAAACAAGGCATATTGAATATGCACGGAAGTAGCAAATGATGCTAAAGGGTAGGTATGGTGGACACTTTGGAAAAATTTGGTTTAGGGAGTTGGAAACTTGAGTAAAACATACTCAGAAAAATTGAAGGCTAGGAATAGTAAGGGAGCGACAAACGAGAGAGCAATAGCTGTCATTATCATGCTTGCAACAAAACAGGACTACTCATGGCATGAAAGTGATTCAAGATCCTCAAGGCAAAATAATTCTCATTATTGCTCTTCACTTGTGTGGCTTGAATAATAATAATATGAAACCAATATCCACTGAGGACTGCCGAACCCTGTAGCAAACTCGCAAAAACCAAAGAAGAACGACAAATATTTTTGGTGTTTTCGATTTTTAAATAAGAACCAAAAGAGAGAAACAAGCAAAGCAAAATCTTTTTGGGGTTTTGAAATAGTTCAAACAAAGCAAAAAGGGAAAAACAAACCAAGGCAAAAAGAAGAAGCAAACCAAAGAGAAACAACAGAAATATTTTTGGTCTTTTTGTGTTTTTTAGAAAGCAAAAGCAAAGAAGAACGAAAATATGAATATACAAAGTACCGACGCAACATGATATGGAGATAAGTGCGGTGTCGGTGTACCTTCCCCAAGCTTAGGCCTTTGGCCTAAGTGGGTATCAATCCATGTACGAATAGGGGTTCCAAGCGGGCGGATCTTGGTAAGAATGGTCGTAGCTGGGCCATGAGAGGAAGAAGAAGCTCCCCAATCATAAGCGGGCTGCTGATATGAAGACTCTCCCTCATTCGAGGGCTGGACCGAATCATCCGTGACCTCCCTTCTAGTGTCCTGCTCCTGTTGGGAGAGCTCTCCCAAGTACGTGTCAAGCTCCTCCTCAGTGAGGGACCATCCTTCCCTGTTATCAAGGTTAAACAAAACAGGTGCAGGCAAAAGAACAACACACTCGGACTTGCTCTTTCTCCAACCAACTTTGAGAAAGGTTATTTCATAAGATAACTCACTCATACTAGCCCACGAGGAAACAAATTTATGCTGTATCCTGGAATTAAGATCAAGCCTCTCTATGGGAAACTGTAGGTCTAGATGATGAGGCACTAAACCATGCAATGCTAGTAAACGAGAAGCAATAAGGCCTCCCAGATTCCACCTTTCTCACGGTTAGCAGCAAGACGGAAAGCTATCAAAGCACCTAAGTTGTAAGACCTATCTTGTTTAAGAGCAGCAGAGATAAATGCTAGATCAAACGAAGATAACTTATTGGCAGTTTTTCTAGCAAGAACACACTTGGCAATAAAGTAGGCAAAGTAGCGAATGGAGGGAAGATGAATGTTACGGACTTTTCCATTCTCCTTCGAGAAGCTACTCCCTTGGCAAATTTCTGCCTATAAATCCATGAGTGGTTCAGGTCTCTCCTTAATCTTTCTACATGATCCCCATTGAGGTACCTTAATAGCTGCGCAAAAATCATCAAGAGAAAGGTCGACAGCTATATTGTAAATTTTGTAATGGACCATGGGGTTAGGCAAAGAGTGACTAAATTGGAAGTCCTGCACCATAGACATGGTTAGCTTCACAAATTGACAAGGTTCATCTTCCAAAAAGTGCTCTAACCCTGCATTAGAAACCAAAGTGTGGAAATCTTGTAGAATTCCTGCAGCTCTCATGAACTCAGAGCATGGGTAAATGGAAGGAAAAACTTCCTCCTCCCGGTGGACCTTCATGACCTCAGGTACCCAAAGCTCATGTTGGTATAGGTGGTGTTCACTCATCTTCTATTCTGAAATTTAAACACCTATTACACAAGTGATTGCAAAGTAAATATAATGAAGGATTCTACTCATAGGGACTTGCAAGAGGCCTAAACATGCATCAAAACTATATCTCTAAGCATCAAACAAGCTTACAAGCTCTCATAACTGATACGTCCATTTTGCATCACTATTCTATGTCTTAATTCACTATTATTCATTGATATATTTCATACTGAGAGGTGATACTTATGTTATTTCATCTATTTTTGCATGGTTGATGACTTTTGGAGCATGGACCGCTGCAGTCAGGATTCTGATGGAAAAGGTGTTGTTTGGAGGCAAAATTCGCGAAGATCAGAAAATCCGGGAAAATATACGAAAAATCCTATTTTTCCAGAAGACTAAGGATGCCAGAAGATGGAGTGGAGATGGGCCACAGGGGGGCCACACCACCCCATGGCGCGGGCAGGCCTAGGCCGCGCCAGGAGGTGGTGTGGCCACCCTGGCCCACTCCAGCCTCTCCCCTCTGGCGTACATCAACCTCCCAAAACCCTAAGACTCAGGGAGCAACCACAGAAAGATTTCGTCGCCTCTATAGGGCGGAAAACATCGAGAGAGAAAGATCTCTCCGGCAGACAGATTTCTACCGGGGGAATTTCCTTCCCGAAGAGGGGAGATCGTCGCCATCAACACCACCATCAAGTTGGACTTCATCGGGATCATCATCATCATCACCACCATCAACTCCATCAGCACCCTCATCACCATCTCCATATTGTTGTAACAATTGGTTGAATCTTGCTATAGTTCATAGGGGAAACTTTCCCGGTGTTGATTACTCTTTGTAGTTGATGCTATTGAGTGAACCATTGAATTATTGTTTATGTTCAGATTGTTATACATCATTATTACATCTCTGATCATGATCCATATGATGTCTTGTGAGTAGTTCGTTTTGTTCTTGAGGGCATGGGAGAAGTCTTGTTGATAGTAGTGGAGTTGTGTTGAGAAAGATTCAATAGATTGTTATTTAAGTTGTGGTGTACTTCTTCTAGTGGTGTCATGTGAATGTCGACTACATGACACTTCACCTATATGGGCCTAGGGGAATGCATTGCGTATTTGGCTACGAATCGTAGGGGTTGCCGGAGTGACAGAAACCTGAACCCCCGTTAGGAAACCATTGCACAAGGTACGTAAGGGTCTTAGAGTTTAAAGCTGTGGTTAGGTTTCTATCTTAATTACTTTCTTGTACTTACGGATGTTTGCAAGGGGTATAATCACAAGTATGTATTAGTCTTGGATGGGGCGGTACATTAGCACAGGTTCACCCACACAACACTTAGCAAGCTAAAGAAGATTAATCAACTATATGAAGCGAAAGCACTTGACAGTCTTCCCATGTGTCCTCGAGAACGTTTGGTCATCTTAAGTAATACAACTGGCTTGTCCTTTGCTGCATAAAGGATTGGGCCACTTGCTGCATTTATACCTACTGTCTTTTATTTACTCGTACTTTGTTTGCTTGCTTTATCAAAAACCCCTAAAAATCCATTTGCTAAGTATTTGCAGAGAATTCCTGATGTATACCACTAGCCAACACCTTCTGCTCCTCGTTGGGTTCGACACTCTTACTTATCAAAAATACTGTGATACACCCCCTATACTTGTGGGTCATCAAGACTATTTTCTGGCGCCGTTGCTGGGGATTGAAGCGCTATTGGAGAGTGGAACTGGTAAAGGAAACTTCTACTGTGAGTATTGTTTACTTCTGTTAGTTGCTTTATTTTCGTTATGGATAATTCGCTAAGTTTCTTATTTGGTAATGCTACTACCACTGCTAAGGTAGTAGATAAGCCACTACCTGTTGAGAATGATGTTTTCAAAATACCTACAAGAATTATTGATCGTGTTATGGATAACTACTATGTTGCGGATGGAACTGTCCATCCCGGTGATCATTTACTCTTTATACACGAATTATGCGGGTTGTTCAAGTGTACAGGTATTACTACAGATCAAGTTAAGAAGAAGTTATTCTCATTATCACTGAAAGGAAGAGCTGAGGAATGGTATAAGCTGCTGAAGAATGGTCAAGCTCTGGAATGGGAGGAAATAGTGCCTCTCTTTTATTCAAAGTTTTATCCTCCTAGTGAGATTCATAAAGATCGGAATCAAATATACAACTTTTGGCCTCTTGATGGAGAGAGTACAGCTCAAGCTTGGGGGAGAATGAAGTTACTAATGCTCAAATGTCCCATTCATGAGCTCCCCAACAATATTATCAATAACTTTTATGCAAGGCTTTCTCTTCATGATAAGGATTTATTGGATGCTTCTTGTGTTGGATAATTCACTCGCATGGAAGAAGAAGCTAAATGGGATCTTCTGGACCGTATTCAAGACAATGCTGAAGCTTGGGAGAATGACAAAGGTAGAAAGTCAGGTATAAATTATGATTATGAATGCATTGAATCTTTTATGGGAACCGATGACTTTCAAAATATTAGTAATATTTATGGTCTTGATTTGCAAGTTATTATGAATTTCTTTAGAGCTTTTGCTTCCTATATCGAAATTCCAAAAAGGGGATGGAACAAATACCATGCACCTTACAAAGATATTGTTGACTATGCTCCTATTGGAAGTGCTGAGTATAGCATTATTGACCCCATCTTACCCGAACCTTATATAGAGAAGATTCCCTTCCCCAAAAAGGTAAAGGACCATCCTATGATAACTAATGTAATCACCAAAAGTGAAAAAAGAACTGTAAAACCTGATGAACAAATAAACATTGAACCTGTGGTAGCAATTGTGAAAGACCTTATCACTAAAAGCGTAGAAGATGGGCACATAGTCTTTTGTGAGGATGCTTCTAATATTGTTTCCCTTCCCAATAGAACTAAAAAGGCTAGTGTTCCTGTGCTTTCTGTTAGAATTGGTGATCATTGCTATTATGGTTTATGTGATATTGGTGCAAGTTCCAGTGCTATTCCTTATGAGCTTTACAGAGAAATTATGCATGAAATCAGTCCTTGCGAGTTGGAAGAGCTTGATGTGGTTATTCACCTTGCTAATAGAGAGACCATCTCTCCAATTGGTATTGTACGAGACGTGGAAGTTCTTTGTGGTAAGATTAAGTACCTTGCTGATTTTCTAGTACTTGGTTCGGCTGCTAGTAAAACCTACCCTATCATTTTTGGTAGACCTTTCTTGAGTACTTGTGGAGCTATTATTGATTGCAAGAGGGAGAAAATCTTGACTAAGTTTGATGGGGAATCTTATGAGTTTAATTTTTCGAAATTTGCTAAAGAACCTTGCAAAGAGGAAACCCATAATGAGGATTTTAGGGTTGAACAACTTTCTTCTATTTCTCTTGCTCCTAACAATGCTTTGCAGCAATTTATGGAAGATCATGAAAGTGAAATATTCATGGAAGAAAGGAATGAGATTGACATGATTCTCCGTGATCAACATATGATGCTTAAGCACGACTTGCCTGTAGAAGACTTGGGTACCACGATGCCACCTAAAAAGGATCCGGTTTTCAATCTAAAACCTCTCCCTGATGATCTTAAATATGCTTATATTGATGATAAAAAGATATATCCTGTTATTGTTAGCGCTAAACTTTCAGGGAAGGAAGAAGAAAGGTTATTGGAAGTTTTGAGGAAACATCGAGGCGCTATGGGCTATACTCTGGATGATTTAAAAGGGATTTCACCTACTATATGCCATCATTCTATCAACATAGAACCAGATGCGAAGCCAGTAGTGGAGCACCAACGACGTTTAAACCCTAGGATGAAGGAAGTGGTAAGGAATGAGGTATTGAAACTCCTTGATGCTGGTATTATTTACCCTATTGCTGATAGTGAATGGGTTAGTCCTGTTCATTGTGTTCCTAAAAAGGGAGGTATTACCGTTGTCCCTAATGATAATGATGAGCATATTCCTCAAAGAATAGTGGTAGGCTATAGGATGTGCATCGATTTTAGGAAAGTCAATAAAGTTACTAAGAAAGATCACTACCTGCTTCCTTTTATTGATCAAATGTTGGAAAGGTTGTCTAAAAAGACCCATTTTTGTTTTCTTGATGGTTATTCTGGTTTCTCTCAAATTGCTGTTAAACAACAAGATCAAGAAAAAACTACTTTTACTTGCCCTTATGGAAATTATGCTTATAGACGTATGCCTTTTGGTTTATGTAATGCTCCTACTACTTTCCAAAGGTGCATGTCTGCTATCTTTCATGGTTTTTGTGAGGAAATTGTAGAAGTGTTCATGGATGACTTTTCTGTCTATGGAACTTCTTTTGATAATTGTCTGCACAACCTTGATAAAGTTTTGCAGAGATGTGAGGAAACTAATCGTTTTCTTAATTGAGAAAAATGCCACTTCATGTTTAATGAAGGGATTGTTCTTGGGCATAAGGTTTCTGAAAGAGGCATAGAAGTTGATAGAGCTAAGGTTGAGGCAATTGAGAAGATGCCATGACCAAGAGGCATCAATGGTATTCGTAGTATCCTTTGTCATGCTGGTTTCTATAGGAGGTTTATTAAAGAGTTCTCTAGGATATCAAAACCTCTCACTAATCTTCTTCAAAAAGATGTACCCTTCGTTTTGATGATGATTGTAGGGAAGCTTTTGAAACTCTTAAGAAGGCTTTAACTACAGCCCCTATTGTTGAACCACCTGATTGGAGTTTACCCTTTGAAATAATGTGTGATGCTAGTGATTTTGCTGTAGGGGCTATCCTTGGGCAACGTATTGATAAAAAGTTAAATGTTATCCATTATGCTAGTAAGACCCTAGACGCTGCTCAAAGGAATTATGCCACTACTGAAAAGGAATTTCTAGCTGTTGTTTTTGCCTGTGATAAGTTTAGGCCCTATATTGTGGACTCAAAAGTAACCATTCATACTGATCATGCTGCTATTAAATATCTTATGATGAAGAAGGACGCTAAGCCTAGGCTTATTAGATGGGTACTGCTTTTACAAGAGTTTGATCTACATATAGTAGATAGGAAGGGTGCTGAAAACCCTGTAGCTGATAATTTATCTCATTTGGAAAACATCTCTTTTGACCCTATGCCTGTTAACGATAGTTTCCCAAATGAACAACTAGCTGCAGTAGGGCTGAGATCACAAGGAAGCCCTTGGTATGCTGATTATGCTAACTTTATTGTCTCCATGTATTTTCCTCCAACTTTTATAGCTCAGCAAAGAAGAAAGTTCTTCTATGATTTGAGGCATTATTTTTGGGATGACCCACACTTATACAAAGAAGGAGTTGATGGTATTATGCGAAGATGTGTTCCAGAATATGAACAAAAGGAGATATTGCGTAAATGTCATGGTAGTGCCTATGGAGGACATCATGCAGGAGATAGAACTGCACAAAAGGTACTACAATCAGGTTTCTACTGGCCTACCCTTTTTAAAGATGCAAGAAAATTTGTCCTATCTTGTGATGAATGTCAGCGTGTTGGTAATATTTCTAGACGCAATGAAATGCCTATGAACTACTCTCTAGTTATTGAACCTTTTGATTGTTGGGGATTTGACTTTATGGGTCCTTTCCCTCCTTCGAAAGGCTACACTCATATTCTTGTTGCCGTTGATTATGTTACTAAGTGGGTAGAAGCTATTCCTACAAAGAGTGCTGACAAAGAGACTTCTCTAAAAATGCTTAAGGATGTTATCTTTCCTAGGTTTGGGGTGCCTAGGTATCTCATGACTGATGGGGGTTCTCATTTCATTCATGGTGATTTTAGGAAGACCCTTGCTAAATATGATGTTAATCATATAATTGCTTCAGCTTATCACCCCCAAACTAGCGGGCAAGTAGAGTTATCAAATAGAGAGATTAAATCTATCTTGCAAAAGACTATTAATAGGTCTAGGAAAAACTGGGCTAAGAAGTTGAATGATTCTTTATGGGCTTATAGAACTGCTTACAAAAATCCTAAGGGAATGTCTCCTTATAAAATGTTTTATGGGAAAGCTTGTCACCTACCCTTAGAATTAGAACACAAAGCTTACTGGGAAGTGAAAGAACTAAATAGAGATTGTAAGCTCGCTGGTGAGAAAAGGTTATTTGACTTAAGTTCTTTAGATGAATGGAGGAGTGAAACCTATGAGAATGCTAGGCTCTTTAAGGAAAAAGTTAAAAGATGGCATGATAAGCGAATACTTAAGAGAGAATTTCATGTTGGTGAGAAAGTTCTATTGTATAGGTCTTGTCTCAGATTTTTTGCAGGTAAGCTACTATCAAAATGGGAAGGACCTTTCATCATTGAAAAAGTATACCATTTAGGAGCAATAAAAATTTCTTCTCTAAAATATAATACTACACAAGTAGTGAATGGACAGCGACTCAAACACTATATTGCTGGAGATCCTTACAATGAAGATGTTGATGCCTTTCAAGTTATAACTCCAGAGAAATTTATTGAGGACCAAATTCAGAGACCTGCAGAGTCCGTTTCCAACTAGGTAACAGTTCTGGTAAAAAAAGTTCCACGAAAATACAATCCAACTTTATTTTTGCAGTTTTCAGTCAATAAGGAAAGTTATGAAGCGAAAGAGGGACGGAACCGGAGCCAGGGTGGCCCACACCACCCCATGGCACGGGCCCACCCCTGGCCGCGCCACCAGGTGCTGAGGCCACCCAGGACTCCGCCTCCGACTCGTTTTCTCCCAGTACCTTCCTTTTGATACGAAACTTCATAATATATAACCCCCCGGATCTTCCGAGGTCCGTATATCGTGTTTTCGTCGTGTTTTTGTTTCGATATGTTTCTGCCAGGTAAAATCTCAGATTTGTAGCCTCAATGTCTTCCACTGGATCAGTTAAGGGAGATTCCTTGGAAGATATCATCAACCCATACATGAGAGAATTGAAGATTCATCCCAAGGAGTTATTGCTCGAAGGTGGGGAGGTTTGGATTAAAGAGGTTCAAGGCCCTAAAGGTGAAGGAAGTCTGGAGGACAAGATGGAAGCATTGGAACAAGAAGTCTTTAGGTACAAGAAGATGGTGGAGCGCGAAGTGGATATCATCCATAAGATTTGTTCCGAACTCATCACTAAGCACCAAAAGGAGACTGCTGAACTCAAATACGAAGTCCTCGCACTCCGCCAAACAACCAATGAACTGCAAGCACAGTTCTATGACGTTCAAAATCAAAACTGTGAGTATGAGGCTAGATTTAAACTCATAAGTGCTGCTGCAAGTTTCAGGATGTTGGAAACCACGATGTCCTTTGTTGACGGGAAGCCTTTACCTTGGAAGACGGACGAAGATGAGAGGATACCACCACCACCTAAGGAGTAATTCGTCATCAGGTTTGGCATCCCCTTGGTTTGTTCCAAGCTTGGGGGAGTGCCGCGGTATCACATCACTATCTTCTATCTTTTTACCTTATTAGTAGAGTCATATCATGAATAGAGGAGTTATTTTGTAGTATGGTTTGCATTTTGGAAGTGTCCCCTCTCTCGTTAGATATGTATCCCTTGGTGTGAGTTGTCGTTATGGAATATTAATGAGAAGTTCTATCATTCACTCTTTTGCAATAGCTTATATTAGTTTTCAATTTGTGGTTATATGATTGATCTTGTTGTTATTATTGGTATTACTCTGGGATCATTGAGTTAATTTAGTTGGTTTTGGTAAACCTGGCTCGGTCAGTAGCAACACTATTTTTGAGAGTTGAATGAAAAAGATAGAAGTACTCTAGAGTAAAATAATTTCATCATCTTTCTTTCTTGATTTGCTCATAAGTCTAGTATTCTCTAGTTAAGATATTTTGTGATTCCAAGGAAGATTGCATGTTTGCCTTTATCACTTGTATGTTTGTTTGTTTCCCTCTACTCTTGTACTTGCTACCCAGCCTTGCTAGCCAAAAACCTGTACTGAGAGGGTATTCTTCTCGTGCATCCACCTCCTTTAAACCAAAACCTTTGCCATTTGTGTCCACCATACCTACCTAGTAGCATTATTGCTATTCCAAGTAAATTCTTGTTTTATCTACCTCCCAAATTAAACTTGTTATGTGAAAATTAGTGATTAAAGCTCTCACGAACTTGATGGCACACTTTACTTTCTTGCACTTAATAAACTTGAATCATTGTGCTCACCTATGTTGCGTATATGCTTGCGCTTTGTAAGTTGTGAATTAGCAGAACCATGCTGTCATGGGGAACGCTTTCAACATTGCACTGGTAATTTGTACCAAGTTGATATCATGTTCTTTTGTCTATGGATGTCGTTGGTGTGAAATGAAAGGGGAGCTTGTAAGTCCATGGAGTTATGCATGTGTGTTAGAGAAACGCCTGGGCCGCTGGTCTAATCCATGCTGACATGGTGGAAACCTGCAGCATAACCATAACGAGTATCTATGAAGCATTCTTCTTATAAAAAAGAGATAGAGATTGAGAAAAAGAGAAAAGAAAAAAAAGTGGTTATGAAAAGAGGAAAGAGAGAAAAAAGCACCATATTCCCATGGTAAATAAGAAGATTGCTGAGATGCTTGTTGTCTGCTTGCCTTGTCATTTTGATATGGGGATTCTTCCGTATCATCGGGCAAGGGGTACCCCGTTGGCGGTTCTCAATGATACACATATGCTTACGATGACAAGAACTTACCGGTGACTAAACTTGAGTAGCATGAGGAGGGGCCCTCGTATTCAAGGGACATGAGATTCTCAACTTACAACTTGTCAATGCATATCCTCATATTTGATCACTTTAACCTTAATCACCTAAAGATGCCTATGATAGGGGCAATGAGAGCTGAAAGCTAGTAAGTATCATAATTTTTGGGAGCTCTTTATGAGACTTGCAAGCCCTGCTTCCCTCTTTGAAGGGCCTTTCTTTCACTTTTTAGTTGACTCGGTAAACCTATTTCCTTCTATCTCAGTAAGTATTTTGAGTTGTTGTGTTTCATCCATGCATATGATGATTTATGCAATCATGTTTCTTATGTTCCTTGTTTTGCACATTGCTCTTATCTTGATGTTTACTACTTTGAAAGCTATCATTGAAAAACCAGCTCTTTGTGAACTCTAGCAAATTATCAACTATTCTTCGACCAAGAGCTAAGTTTGCCATTACCAATTATGATTCACTTTATGTATCTTTATTGTGTTTCCTTTACTTAATGCAAGTTGAGTTATATAATAGTGAGTTGTCTTCTATTATGATCTATGTATTTGATGAATGTGATGCTTCTTGTTCGTATTCTTTTATCGACTCTTCACTCCATAAACCTGAGGTCATGTTTATTGAGCTCAGTTTCGCTTGGGGACAAGCGAAGTCTAAGCTTGGGCCGAGTTGATACGTCCATTTTGCATCACTATTCTATGTCTTAATTCACTATTATTCATTGGTATATTTCATATTGAGAGTGGTTGATGACTTTTGGAGCATGGACCGCTGCAGTCAGGATTCTGATGGAAAAGGTGATGTTTGGAGGCAAAATTTGCAAAGATCAGAAAATCCGGGAAAATATATGGGAAATCCTATTTTTCGAGAAGACTAAGGATGCCAGAAGATGGAGTGGAGATGGGCCACAGGGGGCCCACACCACCCCATGGCGCGGGCAGGCCTAGGCCGCGCCAGGAGGTGGTGTGGCCATCCTGGCCCACTCCAGCCTCTCCCCTCTGGCGTATATCAACCTCCCGAAACCCCAAGACTCATGGAGTGACCACAGAAAGATTCCGCCGCCTCTGCGGGGCGGAAAACACCGAGAGAGAAAAATCTCTCCGGCAGACAGATTTCTGCCGGGGGAATTCCTTCTCGGAGAGGGGAGATCGTCGCCATCAACACCACCATCAAGCTGGACTTCATCGGGATCATCATCATCATCATCATCGCCATCAGCACCCTCATCACCATCTCCATATTGCTGTAACAATTGGTTGAATCTTGCTATAGTTCATAGGGGAAACTTTCCGGTGTTGATTACTCTTTGTAGTTGATGCTATTGAGTGAACCATTGAATTATTGTTTATGTTCAGATTGTTATACATCATTATTCCATCTCTGATCATGATCCATATGATGTCTTGTGAGTAGTTCGTTATGTTCTTGACGGCATGGGAGAAGTCTTGTTGTTAGTAGTGGAGTTGTGTTGAGAAAGATTCAATAGATTGTTATTTAAGTTGTGGTGTACTTCTTCTAGTGGTGTCATGTGAACATCGACTACATGACACTTCACCTATATGGGCCTAGGGGAATGCATTGTGTATTTGGCTACTAATCTAGGGGTTGCCGGAGTGACAGAAACCTGAACCCCCGTTAGGAAACCATTGCACAAGGGACGTAAGGGTCTTAGAGTTTAAAGCTGTGGTTAGGTTTCTACCTTAATTACTTTCTTGTACTTACGGATGTTTGCAAGGGGTATAATCACAAGTATGTATTAGTCTTGGATGGGGCGGTACATTAGCACAGGTTCACCCACACAACACTTAGCAAGCTAAAGAAGATTAATCAACTATATGAAGCGAAAGCACTTGACAGTCTTCCCATGTGTCCTCGAGAACGTTTGGTCATCTTAAGTAATACAACCGGCTTGTCCTTTGCTGCATAAAGGATTGGGCCACTTGCTGCATTTATACCTACTGTCTTTTATTTACTCGTACTTTGTTTGCTTGCTTTATCAAAAAAAACCTAAAAATCCGTTTGCTAAGTATTTGCAGAGAATTCCTGATCCATACCACTAGCCAGCACCTTCTGCTCCTCGTTGGGTTCGACACTCTTACTTATCGAAAATACTGCGATACACCTCCTATACTTGTGGGTCATCAATAACCAGTCACCTACAGCAGAAAAATACTCAACATATAATCCACTAAACACAAATCTATTTGGACAAGGGGAGGAGTCACATACTAGGGAACAAATGCTCCAAATTTCAGCAAGAAAATGGGCTGAGCAAGGAGATCGAAAAAATCGAGAGCAAGCACAGCAAGAATGCGATTTTGAGATATGAACTGGATCTTACTTGGGAGAGAAGAAAGTGGCAGGTGAGAGAGTCAGTGGGGGGCCAGGGGTGGCCCACACCAGGGCATGGCGCCACCCAAGGCTGGCCGCGCCACCATGTGGTGTGCCTGCCTGGTGGGCCCCCCTGGTACCTCCCAGGTACTCCTCTGCCCCTTTTTTCACGTAAAAATTTAATATGAAATTTCTAGAATTTTTCGAGACACTATTTTTGGGCATTTTTTCAGAAATAGAAGAATGATTTTTCTGACAGACAGATTTTTTTTCTCTTTTAGAAACATGATGCAAGGACAAAACAAGGCTAGAACTACAAAAGTTCTAACATGCAAGCAACTAACAACACAAAGAAAACTAAACGAAAACAAAAACTAAAATGCAAAGGATAGAAATAAACGGAGATAATCATAATGAAAACATTGTTTTGTTCAATGGAATCCTTTTGTTAACAAGGTTGATCAAGTCTTGTTACCAAAACAATTGCACATGAGACAAAAATTTGTACTCCACTAATGATTTTGTTACCTTAACCTTGATAGCAATGGTCCCAATCATAATAGTTTCAATATTTCTCTTGGTATGGGACAATCTATTTCTCCAACTTGAATGCCTTCAACATGTTCAATTGAATTCAAACCATAAGTCCTTTCAATCTTCTTGGGGAAATAGACAGTATGTTCCTTGTCATTAACATTGAAGGTCACCTTTCCTTGATTACAATTAATAACAGCTCCCGCAGTATTAAGAAAAGGTCTCCAAAGAATAATAGACATACTATCATCTTCAGGCATTTCAAGCACAACAAAATCAGTTAATATCAAGCAATTGTGAGCCACCTGAATAGGTACATCCTCACATATACCCATAGGAATAGTGGTAGATTTATCAGCCATTTGCAAAGATATATCAGTTGGTATTAATTTTTCAAGTTGAAGCCTCTTATAGAGAGAGAAAGGCATAACACTAACTCCAGCTCCCAAATCACACAAAGCAGTTCTAACATAACTGTTCTTAATAGAGCAAGGGATAGTTGGAATCCCTGGGTCTCCAAGTTTCTTAGGAACCTTAACATTGAAGGAATAATTAGCAAGAAAAGTAGAAATTTCTTCATTAGGGATCTTCCTTTTATTCGAGACAATGTCCTTCATATACTTTGAGTAAGGAGGCAATTTAATAGCATCAGTCAAAGGAATTTGCAAGAATAAAGGCTTCATCCACTCACAAAACTTATTATAGTGTTCATCTTCCTTTGACTTGTGTTTCTTATCAGGGAAAGGCATAGGTTTTTGGACCCAAGGTTCTCTTTCACTACCATGTTTCTTAGCAATAAAATCTTCTTTGCTGTATTTAGTACTCTTAGTGTGGTTTTCAGGTTCTTCTCCAACTTTTTCTTCATTAGGAACAACATTTTCTTCATTACCACTTTCAGTTTCAGCATCAGAGATAGATATACTATTAGGATCTATAGTAGGTTCAGAGGGTTCTACAACAGTTTTATGTTTCTTTTTCCTTTTCTTACGAGTAGAACCACTATTTTCAGCTTGTTGAGAATCCTGCTCGATTCTTTTGGGATGCCCCCAGGATATAGAGGATCCTGGGTAGCAGCTCCACTTTTAGTTCTAATTTCATAAGCATGTTTTTCTTTAGCATCATTAACTAGCAAGTCGTTTTGCACTTTAACGAGTTGATCTATTTGAGTTTAAACCATTTGAAAGTGTTTAACAGTCATTTTAACATCATTAGAGGTTCTTTCCACAATATCTTTCAACTCAACAATAGCTCTAGTGTTTTCCATTAGATGATTTTGCACCCTTTTATTAAAGTTATCTTGCTTAACAATAAAGATATCGAATTCTTCTAAGCATTGATCAGGAGGTTTAGAGTAAGGGATATCACCTTCATCAAAGTCTTGGAGAGAGTGTACCTCAATAGTGGATGAGTAGGGAATCGGCTTACATAATTCTTCTATAGGAGGTAAATTCTTGACATCTATAGCTTTAATTCCCTTCTCCTTAAGACATTTCTTAGCTTCCTTCATCACTTCATCATTTAATTCAATAACTCCCCTCTTCTTTGATGTTGGAATAGGCACAGGAATAGATGGTTCAGGTATAATTACTTCAGGTATAGCTTGTTTAGGAGGAGTCCAATAATTCTTGCTTATTTTAGCCATTAATTCATCAGCTTCCTTAGGAGTCCTATTCCTGAAAACACAATCAACACAACTATCTAGGTATGTCCTAGATTCCTCGGTTAGTCCATTATAAAATATATCAAGAAGCTCATTCTTAGGTAATGGACTTCCAGCCTGTGCATGAATCAAAGCATAAAACCTTGCCCAAGATTCGGGCAATACCTCTTTTTCTCCTTGTTTAAAATCAAAAAGTTCCTACAAAACAGCATGTCTAGCACTAGGAGGAAAATATTTCTACAGGAAAGTACTAATCAAGCACTCAGGGCTATCAATAGAATCCAGGAGGTAAATTACTAAACCAAGTTTTAGCTTCTCCTTTCAGTGAAAAGGGAAAAATCTTAGCAACAAAGTAAGTACGCATCTTAATATCATCAGAAAACAAGCCACTCATGGTAGAAAGTTCATTCATATGTGCTACCGCACTTTCATTCTTAGTCCCACAAAAAGGTTCTTTCTCGACAATAGCTATGTAAGATAGATCGAGAGAGAAATCATAATCTTCATCTATAATGTTTATGGGAGAAGCAGCAAACTTAGCATCAGGAGACA
This sequence comes from Avena sativa, assembly GCA_916181665.1. NCBI lineage: Eukaryota > Viridiplantae > Streptophyta > Magnoliopsida > Poales > Poaceae > Avena > Avena sativa. The sequence goes on from OV702296.1 coordinate 415,885,669, forward strand.
ATTTGGGTCTAATAGTATGCCTCTCAAGGAGACTCTTAGCAGCGCTCCTATCATGAGTGTTTTTACATTCTTTAATAAACTCATCGGTCATCTCAACATAACCATCTTCAATATCATAACTCTCACTAGACTCAGGTGAGCTAATAGGTGTGGTAGTGTCTTCATTAGTAGTTTTGGTATTTTCATTTATAGTTCTAGCAATCGTAGCATCTAGGAAAGGACCTAATGAACCACTCTTATCAAGCACAGTAGAAGCAGCATCATAAGCATCAGAAGTTTTAGATTCAGCAGTAGTAGCAGTGTGTAGCATGTGTATGTGGTGGTGTAAGGAACTTACTCAGAACAGACGGTGAATCAAGAGCAACAAAGGTGTTCAGAACCGTACATCTTCTTGTAGTGGATGGTAAAATAGGAACCTTGCCATCACGAGACTTACCCATGATGGATGGATAGCAGCGAACAATAGAGAATCCAAGTGAACTTGATAAATAAAGCTATGCTCCCTGGCAACGGCGCCAGAAAATAGTCTTGATGACCCACAAGTATAGGGGGTGTATCGCAGTATTTTCGAGGGAAGTGAAACCCAATTTATTGATTCGACACAAGGGGAGCCAAAGAATATTTATAAGCCTTAACAACTGAGTTGTCAATTCAGCTGCACCTGGAAACAATCTTGCTCACAGCAGTTTATCAGTAGCAACAGTTTTGTAGTAGGAATAGTAAAGTAGCAGCAGTAGTAAAGCAAAGAAAGTAGTAACAAAAGCAGTAAACAGTGGGATTCGAGTGCAGTAGGCATAAGGATGGATGGACGGGCGTGGCATGGACAAGACAATTCACATAGCAATCAGAACATAGGGCAATTGCAGATAAATAAGATAAAGCATCCAAGTACTAGACAATCCTAGGCATGTGTTCCATATATAGTCATACATGCTCGCAATGAGAACTTGCACAACATCTTTTGTCCTGCCAACCCGTTTGCAGCGGGGCCTCTAGGGAACTACTGGCAATTAAGGTGCTCCTTTTAATAGAGCACTGGAGCAAAGCATTAACACTCCATGAACACATGTGATCCTCACATCAAAGCCATTCCCTTCCGGTTATCCCGATTTCTGTCACTTCGGGGCCATAGGTTCCGGACAACAACGTGTGTATACAACTTGTAGATAAGACCAGAAACAATACTATCATAATGAATCAATAACATGTTTAGATCTGAAATCATGGCACTCGGGCCCTAGTGACAAGCATTAAGCACAACAAGTCGCAACAAAGTCATAAAGCACTAATAAAAGATACTAGGCACCATGCCCTAACAATCTGATGCCATTACATGAACGATCTCATCCAATCCCTACCATCCCCATAGCCTACAACGGGGGATTACTCACTCATAGATGGGGGAAACATGGATGGTCGATGGAGAAGCGATGGTGATGATGATGGCGATGATCTCCTCCAATTCTCCGTCCCGACAGGGTGCCAGAACGGAGTTTCTGGTGCTGTTTCGTGGAATCTGGTGGTGGCGGCGGAGCGGAACTCCTTCTGGAAAAACGTCGAACCCCCAAAGTTTTTAGGTCAGAAGGCTCCTTATAGGCAAAGAGAGAGGCCGAGGGGGTGCCTGGGGGGCCCACACCACCCCCTGGCATGGCCTGGCCTGGCCCGCGCCACCAGGTGGTGTGGCCACCCCTGGCTCTTCTCCGTCTCGTATTCTGGCTCCTGGAGTCTTCGGGTGAAATAGGATTTTTGGCATATTTTCCGGGATTTTTCCTGATAGTTGATTTTCTGCACAAAAAGTAGACACCAAAGCAATTCTGCTGAAAACAGCGTCAGTCCGCATTAGTTGTATCCAAATCACACAAGTTTAGAGGAGAAACAATAGCAAAAGTGTTCGGGAAAGTAGATACATTTTGGACGTATCAGGGAGTCATAAGGCATACCTCTCATGTTTGGTTCCACTTCTCTCTTTCTTTTTTATTTGTTTCTTGGAAACTCAAAGTCGATCACTCTCCTGCAAACATACGAACACCTCGAGGCGGAAACAAAAGAAAGAGGGAAAATAAGAAAAAATGGAGAAATCTTTTTGTGACTTTAAGAGAGGGAAATAAAGAATAGAAAATTGGCGGCAAAGCTTGGCTAGAAAATTTCGAAAGCAAATAGAAAGAACTAAAGATAAAGTGTTGGAGAAACCAACATGAGTGCTTATAAACTCAAACAAAAATGTAACCTCGAAATAAAAGCAAATAAACGCCAACTAAAAGTACATGAGGAAACTTCCCCAAGCTTAGGATTTTGCAAGCCCTTCAAATCATTATGGTGGCGGAAAAAAGTCGTTACTCCAGTTCGCGAATTGAGTGGAGAGGTTACTTGTTGATTCTCGGAGGTTCAAACAGAGGTTGTGCATCCTCTCCACAATCCCTCCAAGTCCTTGGAAATCTTCGTATGTTGCGAACCGGGTTTGTGGCTCCTCCTCCTGATGAGGGGCTTCTTGCTCCTCCTCTTGGTCCTCATCCTCTTCAGGAATCTCCTCCTCGGGTTGGTACTGCTCAACCTACACATCATATAGCAAACATCCTTCCTCGATAGAGAAAATACTATTAGGCAAAGGAGCGGGGTAGATATGCCCAGCTCCAGCAAAATGCAGATAATAAACACCACCTCTCCTAGTGAGCATTCCACAGGCCCTGAAGGTGGAGAAACCAACACACGTCTCACCTAGTACAGGTTGCAACTCACCTAGATCGATGTCTAGGGCAGTGGCAAGCACGGTGATGACGTCTCCTCTTGTGATTGGCCCTTGGCTTTGGGAGGCTTGCTGCTCCAAGTAGCGCACAAGGATGGCGCCCAAGTTGAGTGACAGGTTGCAGTTGATGTAAGCAGCCTTTGCGAGGACTAGGATGTCCTCCTTGTTGAGTCTCGTGAACTCATTGCGTGCATGCAAGGTGTTAGCAATAACTTAGAACAAATAGCGAATTGCAGGATGTTGAATATTCTTCCCCTTGTTCACTCTACTAGTAAAACTCATTCCATTATAGTATTGATCAGGGGAAGGAATTAAACCAATAAAGGATGCGTGTAAAGCATGAACTTCATTGTTTGGCAAATTAAAGCATGCACACCATTCATATAACGTTAAAGTGTAGTTGTTGTTCATTAGACGGAAAGAAATAGTATCCTCTCCTTGCCACAGTTTAATAGTGCTTTGCAACGAACTTAGGAATTCAATGGTTAAGCGATGATAAGTAGGTACATAATTGTACACAAAGTTTTGCAGGCCAGCTCTATTGCAAAGTAAATTAAAGTCATCAAAAAATACCGAGTTGGTTCAATATAATGGGGCAAGCCCACTTAGTGGCGTTTACTTCACGGTTCTTGATTGTGTTGAAGCGTTCACGATGGGCCTCATCCCTAAACCGTATCCCCATGCGTTCCTGAGCGGCAGCCTGAGAAGCGCTAGCGGTGGCACGAGCACGAGTTTGGCTCCTTGTGTTCATCTTCTAAAACATTGAAAAAGGCAAAAATAAAACTTTTTGATCCAACAATAGTAAGTATAATATGTTCCTCATCTAAGCACACTAAAGAATCTCCTCAAGATAATAATCTAGGTAAGAAAATCATGGCAATTAGTTCATAGTAGGTCTCACCCTAGATTTATAATGACAATAGATGGAAGATGAATTTGCAAAAATTAATTGGAGGATCGAAGGAGAAACATACCGTAGATCACTTGTGTGCGAGGAAATCGAACGAAATTGAGTAGAGATGAAGATCCCTTGAGGTTTTGAGAGAGTTTGGAGGTAGAAGAAAGAAAAAGGATTGACGTTTTGGAGTTGGGAGTACCTTCCCGTGCGATTTTGTGATCGGACGCAACTATACGGGCGGAACATGCGTTCCGGCCGTATAGTTGGTGTTCTGTCAAAATATTAGGTCTTCCTCCTGGCGGCGTAGCTATATGACCGTAGCTATACGGGCAGAACAAAATGTTCCGGTCGTATAGTTAGTTGTTAAACTGTCCGTCCCTGTGAACAAAAGGCCTCAATATCTATACGACCAGAACTATACTGCCGAAATTTTTATTCTCGATGTATAGTTGGTCATTAAACTCCCAGTACATATGAACATAATTTGTACGGAGGCATTGATATCTATACGACCGAAACTATACGGCCAGAAGTTTTATTCCCGCTGTATAGTTAGTCGTTAAATTGTCTATACATAAGAAAAAATTGTACGGAGGCATTGATATCTATACGGCCAAAACTATACAGCCAAAATTTTTATTCCCGCTGTATAGCTGGTCGTTAAGCTCTCGGTACATATTGTAGGAAATTTTTCGATGGCAAAGATAACTATACGACCGGAACTATACGGATAAAAATTTTGTTCCTGAAGTATAGTTGGTCGTTAACCGTCTGTGTCCATCAAATTTTTTCTGTTTCTTTGTAAACTATTTCTTTTCCTGTAACTTAGCAATGTACCTTGTTTTCGACAGAAAATTGACAAAAAATATTGTCGACCAATAATAGCATGAATAATGCAGAAATTCAAGTACTACCAAATTTCTTCTCCTCAAATGGAGTTTTCTAGCACTCTTTATTGAACATGAACTTTAAACTAAAACTAAGAACTTAACTCAAACCTTAATTTAACATGGGTTGCCTCTCATGAGGTGCTCTTTTATGGTTAATACCTTGACCTTGATGATACTCACTTTGGCCAGATGAGTGGAACACCCACTCCAAAGTAATTGGCCTTCAAAGTGATGGCCTCCTTCTCGCCATGTTTGGCTTTCTTCTTCCTAGGGAAATGAATAACAAAAGGATCTCATGAAGGTAATTACAGCTTCACGTTCCCTTCATGAAGGTTAATTAAAACTTTTATAGTTCTCAAGAAAGGACTACCTAATATTATAGGAGCAACAATATCTTTAGACATGTCAACAAAAACGAAATCAATGAGAGCATGATAGCATTTGATGTAAACTAAAGTGTTCTCCTTAATCCCTACAGTTTGTTTATAGGTAGAATCTGCTAGATGCAATTTTAATTCAGTAATTTCAAAAGAGCCAAGATTTAACTTGTTAAAAAGACTCTTTGGAATTGTTGAGACGCTTGCACCTAGATCACAAAGTGCAGCTATCTCATTAGTTTCAATCTTTATCTTAATAGTAGGCTCAAATATGTCATCTAGTTTAACAGGTAACTTTTCAGCAATTTTCTTGTATTCCTCTTCAAGCTCACGTACCTTAATTGCTACTTGATCAACAAAGTGTTGATACATGGCTTCATCATTACCTTCACTTACCAAAATTTTGACGTTGATCCTTTTTACGAGATCTTCGATGGTGTAGCTTGTGAAGGGGCATTACTATAATCAAGTTTTTCAGGCTCCTCCCTTTAGATCCTTATCATTTTGAGTTCTTCAACAGGATTGGGCTCAGCTTTACCTGCAAATTTAGCTAGAATGAGAGTTTGACTATCGGTTATCTTACCTAGTTGTGCCTCAATGATCCTTGTTCTTTCTTGAAGGGCTTGTAAATCATTTCTCAAACTAACAGCTTGGTTAGATAATTTACCAAGCATATCATCATAGTTCTCCGTAATTTTGACTAGAATATTATTTCGTTCATTTTGCGAGTCTATGAAAGACTTAAGCATTTCTTAGAGACTACCATTACTAGTTCCCATATTATTATTAGAGTTATTTGTAGGACTAGCATAATGTTTCTGAAAATTAGGATTGTAACTCTTCTTCCAAGCAGGATTAGAATCATTACGAGCTACGAAGTCTATTTCTTCTATATTTGTTTCGGGGGTAGATCTTACTTGAGTTTCTTTACCTTTTACAGCTAGTATGAGCTCATCCAACTTAGCATTGAGATCTCCGTTCTCTTGTGGTGAGACAGAGTTCACCTTCTTCGTGTTTGATCTTTCAACATGCCATTGGGCATGGTTGTCTTGCATATTGTCTAGCAGCTGCTTTGCTTCGGTAATATGTTTACCCATGAATGTTCCTCCTGCTGCAGTATCTAGCATAGACTTACACACAGGATTAAGAGCATTATAAAATAAATTGAGGATTAACCAATCTTTCATCCCATGACTAGGACAGTTTCTTAGGCATTCTTTCATCCTCTCCCATGCAAGCGCTAGTGACTCACGCTCTTCCTGTCTAAAACCAGTAATATTAGATCGGAGTTGTATAGTCTTTGTAGGTGGGAAAAATTTATTCATAAATACAGAAGTACATCCCACCCATGATGTAATAGTATTTTTAGGAAAAGATAGCAACTATTCTTTAGCTCTTCCTCTTAGAGAGAAAGGGAATAGACGTAATTTGACCGCATCAGGGTCAACATCTTTTATACGCATCATATCACATATTTTAGTGAATGTATTTAAGTGCATACCTGCGTCTTCAACAGCAGAGCCTCCAAATTGATTCTGTTGAACCAAACTTAAGTAATGGGGCTTAATTCATAATCATCAGCAGCAATTGCTGGTTGAGTAATAGGAGTATGCAAATAATTATTATTGGGAGTAGCAAACTCCCCAAGCTTCTTTTCAGCCATACTTCCTATGTTTTTGGGTTTTCTTAGATTAAACATTATAATAGTAAAAACAAGAATTTAAAGACTAACTAATTTTTTTAGTTTATCAAATAAAGACTAAAAGCAAACTAACAAAATTAAAAACAAGAATTAAAACTAGCAAGGTTCCTAATAACCTCACCACGATAGCTATTGCTTCCCCGGCAACGGCGCCAGAAAAAGGGTTGATACCTTCGATCCGGATTACGGATGTAGTATAGCTCTTTTTCCCTAGTAGACCTAGCTTATCAAATCCACGAGAAGCGAATGCGTAGTGAAGTTACTTTAATGGACCTTCGGGAGTTTTAGAATTCCTTTTGTGTTTTCACCGAACCAGTAGCTTGCGTCTTTTTGTTATTGTCGATGATGGAGAGAGAGGGCCTAGGGCGTTCGGTTTCACCTGTAGCTGTGTAAAAACATCTGATGGAAATAAAAGATATAAATAAAGTATGCGTGTACTTGTTAGAGCAAGATAAATTATATGTGGGCAGTGCATCCATGATTGCTATTGCCTCCGCAACCGCTTATAGCAATAACCTATTAGTCTCATCCATAGAAGAAAGAGAACTAATGATATGCATAGTGATGTCACCGTTAATCCCAAGAAAATCCCTCACATATAGCTGTACTACCCCTTCTGTCACTGGGTTCCCAACCTGCAGATCAATCATCACTCATACTCCCTATACCTGGCTCAACCCTCGGGGTCTTGGGTACCTGACAAGTCCTTGGATTGAGGCAAGAGAGGATACAATAATCATCGTATCATACAAACTAATACACGATCTCATCTATGATAAATCACATGCACAATTGCTACATGGCTAGGCCGAAGCCCTTACCCAAGGAGAATTACTCACACGTAGATGTGAGATCAACAATCACAAACATTGTAACAAAAATCATAATGTTGATAGCAATAGTCTTACAATGTCGCCAATCGGAGAAGAGATCTACTATTACAAGTGGTGGAGTATGGCTATGGAGATGGAAAAGGATGTAGAGATCTGGAGGTGACTTTCTAGCGAGGTATGGCTTCTTCGGGGTCTGGGGCGCAGCGAGAGATGTTTTCCCGTCGCCCGAGGCGTCTATATATAGGGATCCCTTCACGAATGTTGTTCTTTTTGACCTAACGGTGCCGACGCCAACTATACGACTGGAGTTATACGGTCGGAATTTTTGCTCCAGTCGTATAGTTGGTCGTTATGATGTCTACCTTCGTTGGACGGCTCCTGGTTTCTTCTGGTTCAAGGAAATATCGTATCTTTGACTTTAATGTAGTGATTCGCTCCTTTAGACGATATTATCTGTGCAGGAAAAATACAAGAACAAAGGATTGCATACCCCTCTGAATATTAGCATTAATGATAGGGTTTAGAGAGATATTTCATTAAAAATATGATTAATATCTAGTTTAAATGTGGACGTAGATGGCTATATTTTAGAGCCATCAGGCGACCGTCTCGTCCACCACTCCTTCGCCGAGCTTGGCCTCCACCTCTTACAATTTGTTGACTTGCCATGTCTTGCTGGAGGAGCCCATCCCCGTCGCACCAGACACGGCGGAGGAGCCCATCCCTGTCGACGAATGATTGCCATATTTCATCCTGTTTTGTAATAATTTTGTTTGTCGAACCTCATTTGGGTGAATTTTTGTTGAACTCTTTAGACATTTTTTCTATCAAACAACTTTGGGCGAGATTTAGCCAGCTGGGAAAAAAATTCGCCGATCTTGTCTTGTCAGGGAACCACTCCGGTGTTAAACGCGAGTGGAGATGCTCTTAGAGAATCTCCACTTGGGTTCCCAGTAGGCCGTTCCCAGGGCATTTTTTCATCCGGACACCGAAAATTGGCCCAGCCCCGTTCCCAGGATGCTGGTTTCGTCCGGATTTGGCCCAAAATATGTCCGGCCTTCCCAAAATTGGCCCAAATGCTTGTCACTAGGGCTCGAGTGCCATGATTTCAGATCTGAACTTGTTATTGAATCATTATGATAGTACTGTTTATGGTCTTAACTGCAAGTTATATACACATGTTGTTGTCCGGAACCAATGGCCCCGAAGTGACAAAAATCGAGATAACCGGAGGGAATGGCTTTGATGTGAGGATCACATGTGTTCATGGAGTGTTAATGCTTTGCTCCGGTGCTCTATTAAAAGGAGCACCTTAATTGCCAGTAGTTCCCTTGAGGCCCCGCTGCAAACGGGCTGGCAGGACAAAAGATGTTGTGCAAGTTCTCATTGCGAGCACGTATGACTATATATGGAACACATGCCTAGGATTATCTAGTACTTGGATGCTTTATCTTATTTATCTGCAATTGCCCTATGTTCTGATTGTTATGTGAATTGTCTTGTCCATGCAACGCCCGTCCATCCATCCATATGCCTACGGCACTCGATTCCTACTGTTTACTGCAAGTGTTACTACTGTCTTTACTTTACTACTGCTGTTATTTTACTATTCCTACTACAAAACTATTGCTACTGATAAACTGTTGTGAGCAAGATTGTTTCTAGGTGCAACTGAATTAACAACTCAGTTGTTAAGGCTTATAAATATTCTTTGGCTCCCCTTGTGTCGAATCAATAAATTGGGTTTCACTTCCCTCGAAAATACTGCGATACACCCTCTATACTTGTGGGTCATCAAGACTATTTTCTGGCGCCGTTGCTAGGGAGCATAGCTTTATTTATCAAGTTCACTTGGAATCACTATTGTTCAAGCTTAGTTTATTTCCACCTTGTTTGCTTGTTTCTTTATCAAAGATACAAAAAATAGTTCCTACTCTAGTTGTTATTTTCGTTGGTCTGTTATTGTCTTGCTTTATCATGCTTTCTATCAATGGTTGTTTTCTTTGAAACTGAATCTTATTGGCAAGGTGGATTCACAGAAGATCAAAAATATTATTATAAGGAACACCACTTGTCACAAAAAGGGAAACACTTATGGGAACAAATTGATAAATTGTATACCATTGCTAGAAATGTGTGCTCTACTTATAATGTTACTTATTGTTTTGATAAATCTTGTTGCTGTAAGAGGTATAAACACCTCCCTTTTCAATGTGAGTATAATGATAATGTTACCATATCTTCTTATGTTAAAGGAAATTATGACTTTTATGATGTGGAACAAATTGAAGAATTTATTGCTTATAAGGGTGCATTTGAACTTGCTAGTTTGCTTGAAAATATTGATGATTCACCCTATAAATATGAGGTTTATGATATACTTAAATTTTGCTTTGATAATTACAAGGAAGAAAATGGCTATATTCTTGAATATATTAATAGTTGCTTTCCACAAATGGAAGAGACTAATGCCTTGCAGGATCTTATGGAAGAAGAAATTGATGGACCTGAAATCTCATTAGATGAAAAAGAGAAGGAGAGTGATGAAAAAAAGGAGGAAGAATGGATTAGCTACCCATGCCTACCTTCTAATGAGAGTAACTCTTTATCCCTTACATTATTTGATTGTCCCCCATGCTTACCAAAGGAGGATGAATGTTATGCTCATGTTATCTGTGATAATCCTTTATTTGTGCCTAACTTCGAGATGCATGGTACTAAAGGGTTTTTATTAGAAATTGTTTATGATAAAGCTCTAGACGATGGTACTATATTGAATAACCAGTCATCGTTTTATAGAATTGTTAAAAGTGGGTTTGAAGGTTTTAATCCCACTATTTTTGAGCTTGATAAAAATTATGTTTTTGTAGAACATGAAAAGCATGCTTTATGTCATAGTTATATTGTTGAGTTCATTCATGAGGCTACTAAAAATTATTATGAGAGAGGAAAATATGGTTGTAGAAGTTTTCATGGTATTGAAACACCTCTCTATGTGCTGGAAGTTTTGAAGTTACTCTTGTTTTATCTTCCTATGCCTGTCTCTTTGTTCTTTGCAAATTTATTTGCATACAAGATTCCTATGCATAGGAAGTGGGTTAGACTTAAATATGTTTTGACTTTTCTTCTTGATGCTCTCTTTTACTTCAATTCATATTTCTTATGTGAGCATCCTCTCAAACTATCATGCCTAACTTAAAGGCGTTTAAAAAAGTACTTATTGGGAGATAACCCAAAAGTTTTAGATGAGTCTTGGAAGTTATTACTTCAGTAATAACCGCTCCTTATCCTTCTTATTTGTTTTTTGTGCCAAGAGTAACCTCTAATGAGAGAGAAGTAATGATTGGGAAAGTTGTTGTCCTGAAACAGATTTCTATGCTTCACCGTAAACATTTGTGTAAAATCTCTATATGTCCTTTTGAGGCGTGAATTTTTGTGATTCTGCCTCAGGTTGTTATCTAACTTTCGTTAGTTCAACACTTTTTGATTTGAACAACAGAAGGTCTTCTAAAACATCGTCTTTACCTACTGGTCTGTTTTGACAGATTTCTGCCATTTTCTGCATTTGCTTCTTGTTGGTTCCTTTTTGAGTTCTTTTGAGGAAATTGAGCTTTTTGAGGGAAGTGCTACAGTAGATTGTGTTTTAATGGAAGTTTTATTAGTGTTAGAACTGACCCTAAAGACCTATTATCTTTAGTGCACTAATGTTGCTAATAAAGATTGTGTGAAGTTTTGTATGAAGGGAAAATTTCAGGTGTATGGAAGGAATGAGTAATGAGATGAAGGATGGACTAAATCTCAAGCTTGGGGATGTCACGCGTGTCACCCCAAGAAATATCCAAGAAGTACAAGCGTCAAAGCTTGGGGATGCCCAAGTCATCCCCTTCTTCATCAATAAAAAATTCCAGGTTTCTTCTAAACACTTCATTTTTATTGTTTCATGCACAGTTGTGTTATTCTTGGAGCGTCTTCTTTTTCGTTTTCGTTTTGGTTTTTCGTTTGCTTGGTTTTCTTAGTTTGCTTAATAAATTGGTTGGACCCCCTCTTTCATACATTGGTTTTCAAATAGTTTGGATTAGATTGGAAAAGAGTAGGAAAGCTCATGTTTAAGTGGTAAAGAGAGTTTGCTTCTGACATGTGGCCTATGCTTTGTCATGCCATGCTTGATATTGTTTTGGCTTTATGCTTAGTACTCTTTGCTGTAGCATGACTTGTTATAAACAATTGAGATTGCTTAATGTGCCTTGGATGAATCATGCATTGTTTTAGCATATTAAAGCATAGTATAGTGGTATTCTCCTTTGATGCTTTATTTGGGTTGACTAGGCACATGCTCACACCATGTTATGACTATCCCAAGTCACCATAATCCTTTATGATCCTTTAGTTTTCAACTTTTAGTATCACTTTATGCTTTGATCAATGATGTTTTGTCGCTCTGGATGATTATAGCCATTATTGCTCTCCTAGTTTGTCGCTCCTAGTCTTTTGCTAGCCCCCACAACCAAGTATGAGTTCCACTCATGCATCCAACTCCCTAAACCAAGTTATTCCAAAGAGTCCACCATACCTACCTACTAGCATATGCTATTCCAAGTATATTCATGTTTTTGTTTACCTTCCAAATTAAACTTGTTATGAGAAAACTAGTGATTAAAGCTCTCACAAACTTGATGGCACACTTTACTTTTCTTGCCCTTAATAAACTTGAACCATTGTGTCATCTATGTTGTATATGCTTGCACTTATTTGTTGGGGATTAGCAGAACCATGCTGTCATGGGGAACGCTTTCAACATTGCACTGGTACTTTGTATCTAGTTGATATCATGCTCTTTTGTCTATGGATGTCGTCAGTGTGAAATGAAAGGAGAGCTTGTAAGAGCATGGAGTTATGTATATGTGTTAAAGAAACGCCTAGGCCGCTGGTCTAATCCATGCTGACATGGTGGAAACCTGCAGCGTAACCATAATGAGCTGTCTATGAAGCATTCTTCTTATAAAAAAAGAGTCCTATATTGAGAAAAAAGAGAAAAAGAGAGAAAAAATATATTATGAAAAGAGGAAAGAGAGAAAAAAGCACCATATTCCCATGGTAAATAAGAAGATTGATGAGATGCTCGTTGTCTGCTTGCCTTGTCATTTTGATATGGGGATTCTTCCGTATCATCGGGCAAGGGGTACCCCGTTGGCGGTTCTCTATGATACACATGTAATTACGATGACAAGAACTTACCGGTGACTAAACTTGAGTAGCATGAGGAGCGGCCCTCGTATTCAAGGGACATGAGATTTCTAACTTATACTTTGTCAAGAATATATACCATAGTTTGTTCACTTTAACCTTAATCACTTCAAGATGCTTATGATAGGGGTAATGAGAGCTGAAAGCTATTAAGTATCATAATTTTTGGAAGCTCATTATGAGACTTGAATCCCTACTTCCTTCTATGAAGGCCTTTCTTCCACTTATATATTGAGTCTCCACCTTCTATCTTTATGCACCTACTTTGAGAGCATAGTGGCCATTCTTAGTTCTATGTGCATTGTCCCAATACTTGTTGATTGATGCATATCTTGATATTGCTTGTTTTAAACTATTTGTATCTAGTCACTCTTATGAACTTTGAAGGTGTCCCATGCATTTATTTTTCCTACTCTATGAGGGACAAGCTGAATACTACTATGCTATGTTTTCTTTATGTGAAACAAACAAACGTCTTGCAAAGCATTGTTATTCATGAATCTTTTGTTTGTGCCTTTTCATGTTGCATCATAGTTTCTTTGTCTTATTGCTAGAACTTTGTCTTTCATGTTATGATTGAAGTACTATGATCCCAGCTTTGAATGTTTTACAAATACTTTGATCAAGTTTATGATGGTGCGTGTCACCTCAAAAATTATTCTTTCTTTTTATCACTTACCTACTCGAGGACGAGCAGGAGTTAAGCTTGGGGATGTTGATACATTGCAAATGTATCTATAATTTTTGATGTTCCATGCTTGGTTTTATCTACTTTCTTGTGTTTTGTCCACACTTTGGAGTACTTTTCATATGATTTCTTGGACTAACCTATTAACAAGAGCCACAGTGTCAGCTGCCTGTTTTCTGCTGTTTTTGGTTCCAGGAAAGTCAGAAAATGAATATTCTCGGAATTGGACGGGACAAAAGCCAAAAATCCTATTTCACCAGAAGACTCTCGGAGCCAGAATATGAGACGGAGTGGGGCTGGGGCCCAGCCACACCACCTGGCCACGCGGGCTGGGCCTGGCCAAGCCAGGGGGTGGTCTGGCCACCCCAGACACCCCCTCGGTCTCCCTCTTCGCCTATAAGATGTCTTCTGACCTAAAAATTCAGGGGGGGGTTAACGTTTTTCTAGAAAGAGTTCCGCTCCGCCGCCACCACCAGATTCCACGAAACAGCACCAGAAACTCCGTTCTGGCACCCTGTCGGGACGGGGAATTGGAGGAGATCATCGCCATCATCATCACCATCGCTTCTCCATCGACCATTGATGTTTCCCCCGTCTATGAGTGAGTAATCCCCCGTTGTAGGCTATGGGATGGTAGGGATTGGATGAGATCGTTCATGTAAGGGCATCAGATTGTTAGGGCATGGTGCCTAGTATCTTCTATTAGTGCTTTTTGACTTTGTTGCAACTTGTTATGCTTAATGCTTGTCACTAGGGCTCGAGTGCCATGATTTCAGATCTTAACATGTTATTGATTCATTATTATAGTATTGTTTATGGTCTTAACTACAAGTTGTATACACATGTTGTTGTCTGGAACCAATGGCCCCGAAGTGACAGAAATCGGGATAACCGGAGGGAATGGCTTTGATGTGAGGATCACATGTGTTCATGGAGTGTTAATGCTTTGCTCCGGTGCTCTATTAAAAGGATCACCTTATTTGCCAGTAGTTCCCTTGAGGCCCCGCTGCAAACGGGCTGGCAGGACAAAAGATGTTGTGCAAGTTCTCATTGCGAGCACGTATGACTATATATGGAACACATGCCTAGGATTATCTAGTACTTGGATGCTTTATCTTATTTATATGCAATTGCCCTATGTTCTGATTGCTATGTGAATTGTCTTGTCCATGTAACGCCTGTCCATCCATCCCTATGCCTACCACACTCGAATCCTACTGTTTACTACAATTGTTACTACTGTCTTTACTTTACTACTTCTGTTATTTTACTATTCCTACTACAAAACTGTTGCTACTGATAAACTGTTGTGAGCAAGATTGTTTCCAGGTGCAGCTGAATTGACAACTCAGTTGTTAAGGCTTATAAATATTCTTTGGCTCCCCTTGTGTCGAATCAATAAATTGGGTTTCACTTCCCTCGAAAATACTACGATACACCCCCTATACTTGTGGGTCATCACTCTGCACGACGCCGTGCCTCCGCTGGTCGTGGATGTCAACGAGCCGAATGAAGGAAATATTCCCTGAGAGGCAATAATAAAGTTGTTATTATACATATTCCAAGTATATGATAGATGTTTATTTTGCATGCTATAATTGTATTAATTTGGAAACATTAATACATGTGTGTTTAATAAACAAAGGAAAGTTCCTAGTTATGCCTCTCTAATAAACTAGCTCGTTGATTAACAAGATGATCAAGGTTTCCTGATCATGGACATTGGATGTTGTTAATAACAAGGTCACAACATTAGTGGAATGATGTGATGAACATTCATCCGAAGTATAGCATTACGATCAAAGTCATTGTGTTTATATTGCTATAACATCTAACAAAGTAATCATAGTCCTTAGACCATGATATCATGTTAATCACTAATACTAGAAGAGTATCCTGATAACATCAAACGTCACACCGTGAAATGGGTGATTATAAAGGTGGGTTGAGAGCTACGAAAGTGTTATGTAGAGGCTCATGGATCAAGAGTGGGATTTGTCCATCCCGATGACGGATAGATATTCTCTGGGCCCTCTCGGTGATATCACATTGGTTAGCTTGCAAGCAAGTGATGAGATCACTAGAATGTTATATCACGGGAACGAGAAAAGAGTACATGTCGATAACAAGATCAAACTAGGTATGGAGATACTGATGATCGAATCTCGGTCATGTAATATATCGCGAGACAAAGGGATTTAGTTACTAGCGTTAAAGGTTCTCACGATCATAGAAGTCATCGTAGAATGTGTAGGAGTTAGTATGGATCTCCAGGTCCCGCTTCTGATTATTGATCTGAGAGGGGTCTCGATCATGTCTGCATTATTCACGAACCGTAGAGTGACACACTTAAGGGACACCAACAACATTTGGAGAAAATATGTTTCAGATGAATGAATTGCAAAGCGCTAGAATTATTTCAATAGACACCGAACATGTTTCAGGTGAAATTGCTGAAATTGGTTTTACATGTAATATTGAAATGTTGCAGGGGGTTTGCTAGCCCAAAATATATCGAGCTCCTTGGGGAACCCCAAAAGGAAGGTATGATGAGCACAGCAGTAAGTTTTCCCTCAGTACGAAACCAAGGTTATCAATCCAGTAGGAGCAAGGAAACACCCCAAAGGTGTTGCTAGCTAAGCCTTGGTAGGGCGCACTACCGGTGCTAGTAGCAACGTGGAGACCTGCACAACACAACCACAGAACTCTATCCCCAACTTGCGATGAGGTTGTCAATCTCACCGGTTTTGTTGAAAACAAAGGATTAAACGTATCGAATGGAAAGAAGTAATAGTTTACAGGAAGTAAACACAAAGCAGTAAACCGTTTGTAGATTGAATGTAAAAGAAAGGACCGGGGTCCATAGTTCACTAGAGGTGGCTCTCCTTAAGATAGATAACATGCTGGGTGAACAAATTACAGCGGGGCAATTGACAAACATCAAGAAAGCATACAAGCATATACTAATCATCTTGACTCCTTTGAGATTCGATCGGGCATTACAACATTATACATAGACCGCCATCCAACTGCATCTATGACTAATAATCCACCTTCAGGTTATCATCCGAACCCCCTCCAGTATTAAGTTGCAAGCAACAGATTATTGCATTACGAATTGCGTGTAAAGTAAACAATACGATTGTTCTATGAACAAAGAATTGTTGTTTTCTCCCTAGTAGCAACAACACATCTAGTACCTTAGAGATTTCTGTCACTTCCCCCGATTACCAGAGGCATGAACCCACTATCGATCATAAATACTAACTCTTGGAGTTGCTAGCATCTACTTGGCCAAGATAGCTACTAACAACGGAAAGCATGCAAGATCACAAATAACAAAGACATGATAGAATCAATAATCAATCTAAAATAACATCTCAATATACATTGGATCCCCGCAAACACAACATGCAGAATTACAAATAGATAATCTTGATCATGAATGGAGCTCATAAGATCTAGACATGAAAGCACAAAGGAGGAGAACCAGCCATCTAGCTACTACATGGACCCATAGTCCAGAGATGAACTACTCACGCATCACATCGGAGGCTTGCATGATGATGAAGAAGGCCTCTAGGGTGAATTCCCCTCTCCGGCAGGGTGCCGGGAAGAGCTTCAGATCCCACCCGATCTAGGGATGGAGATGACGGCGTCTATAGACTCTTTCGTGGAATTTTGATCGGGTACTTAGGGTTTCCGTATCAGAGGCAATATATAGGCAGAAGGAGAGGCGGAGGGGGTGCCTGGGCGACCATACCACCCCCTGGCACGGGTCAGGCCTGGCCGCGCGGCCAGGTGGTGTGGCCAGGCCCCATCTCCTCTCCGTCTCGTATTCCGGCTCCAGATGTCTCCCGGTAAAATAGTGACTTTGGCTTTTGTCCCGTCCAATTCCGAGAATATTCATTTTCTGACTTCCTGAAACCAAAAACAGCAGAAAATAGGCAGCTGGCACTATGGCTCTTGTTAATAGGTTAGTTCAAGAAATCATATGAGAAGTACTCCAAAGTGTGGACAAAACATAAGAAACTAGATAAAACCAAGCATGGAACACCAAAAATTATAGATACATTTGCAATGTATTAACATCCCCAAGCTTAACTCCTGCTCGTCCTCGAGTATGTAAGTGATAAAAAGAAAGAATAATTTTTGAGGTGACATGCACCATCATAAACTTGATCAAAGTATTTGTAAAACATTCGAAGCTGGGATCATAGTACTTCAATCATAACATGAAATACAAAGTTCTAGCAATAAGACAAAGAAACTATGCTGCAACATGAAAAGGCACAAACAAAAGATTCATGAATAACAATGCTTTGCAAGACATTTGTTTGTTTCACATAAAGAAAACATAGCATAAAAGTATTCACCTTGTCCCTCATAGAGTAGCAAATATAAATGCATAGGACACCTTAAAACTTCATAAGAGTGACTAGATACAAATAGTTTAAAACAAGCGATATCAAAGTATGCATCAATCAACTAGTCTTGGGACAATGCACATAGAACTAAGAATGGCCACTATGCTCTCAAAGTAGGTGCATAAAGGTAGAAGGTGGGGACTCAATATAATGGTGGAAGAAAGGACTTCATAGAAGGAAGCAGAGATTCAAGTTTCATAAAGAGCTTCCAAAAATTATGGTACTTATAGCTTTCAGCTCTCATTGCCCCTATCATAAGCATCTTAAAGTGATTAAGGTTAAAGGGAACAAACTATGGTGTACATGCTTTGAAGGAAATATGCCCCGAGAGGCAATAATAAAGTTGTTATTATATATTCCTTATACATGATAGATGTTTATTTTACATGCTAGAAATGTATTGATTCGGAAACATCAATACATGTGTGTTTAATAAACAAAAAGGGTTCCTAGTCATGCCTCTCTTATAGACTAGCTTGTTGATTAACAGGATGATTAAGGTTTCCTAATCATGGACATTGGATGTTGTTAATAACAAGGTCACACCATTGGTGGAATGATGTGATGAACATTCATCCGAAGTATAGCATTATGATCAAGTCATTATGTTTATATTGCTATAACATCATACAAAGTAATCTTTATCCTTAGACCATGAGATCAAGTTAATTGCTAACACCGGAAGAGTATCTTGATAACGTCAAACATCACACCGTAACAGGGTGACTATAAATATGGGTTCAGTACTACGAAGGTGTTATGTTGAGGCTCATGGATCAAGAGTGGAATTTGTCAATCCATATGACGGATAGATATACTCTGGGCCCTCTCGGTGATATCACATTAGGATAGCTTGCAAGCAAGTGATGTGATCACTAGAATGTTATATCACGGGAACGAGAAAAGAGTGCATGTCGGTAACGAGATCAAACTAGGTATGGAGATACCGATGATTGAATCTCGGACATGTAATATATCGAGAGACAAAGGGATTTAGTTACAAGCGTTAAAGGTTCTCATGATCACAGGAGTCATCGTTGAATGTGTAGGAGTCAGTATGGATCTCTAGGTCCCGCTGTTGATTATTGATCGGAGAAGGGTCTCGATCATGTCTGCATTATTCGCGAACCGTAGGGTGGCACACTTCAGAGTTACCGGACACCATTTTGGAGCACATATGTTTCAGACGAAAGAATTGCAAAGCGCAGGAATTGTTTCAATAGAAACCGGAAATTGTTTCGGGTGAAATTGCAGAAGGTGGTTCTGCATGTGATATTGAAATATTGCAAGGGGCTATATGTGAATGTTTGTTAATTAAAGTAATTAACAAAATTCTGAATAAATTTAATAAAAAGAGTTTTATTAAATGAGAGAGCATTAAATTTGGAGAAATTTAATGCATTTAAAGTGGAGACTTTAAAAGGGAATGTCAAGAGGCATTTTAATGTGGAGGGGTTACCACCACATGAATGGGGGAGGTGAGGGGTCACCCCCCTCCTCCTATAAAAGGCCACCCATTCCCTCCTTCATCCTTACACCGCCTTGTGAAGGATCTCTCACCCGCTCTAGAATTATTTCCCCATGGTCTCGGATTAGCGAGATACATGTTCCCGGTGGCATTTCGTCTGGAAGGAGTTGCTGCTTCCGCTCGATCGCTGGAGCGAGGAGGTGGAGGTTGTCCGGTGGCTTGAACGTGTGTGCGAGTGCGGATGCGCTGCTGAGTTGCGGCGCTCGGACTTCCTCACGATCTTGAGATCAGCAAGTGTACGACTACATCAACCACGAGTTCCTACTCGTTAACAAAGCTCGTTGTCTACGAGGGTAAGTTCTCGTTGGATGTATGTCCACCCGTTGCTTTGTACCTAGTAGATAGATCTTGGCGTGTAGTTCACACCGTAGGAAATTTTTTGTTTTCTATGCTGCGGACCCAACAGTGGTATCAGAGCCTGATCTATGCGTAGGTGCTTAGCACGGGTAGTACACATATGGTTGATATGTGGGCGATGATGATCATGTTATTGCATCTTCTATGTATTTTGGATATTGGTGGCATAGTGGGATGAAGCGGCCCGGACCAACCTTACATGTCATCGTACATGAGACCGGTTCCACGACTGACATGCAACTTGTTTTGCATAAGTGGCTGGCGGGTGTCTGTCTCTCCTACTATAGTCAATATCTGATTTACAACGAGTTGCTAATAACTTAGTTATCCTCGTTGAGGTTCATGTTCGTAGGTGAGAACGGTTCTATCTCCGAAAGCCCTAAGCCACGCAAAACTTGCAATTGATAAATTAGAGGCGTCTAGTTTAGATCGTTGCTGGGCTAGTGTATTGATATGGTATTGTTGTAAGTAGATGTATGGTAGATACTCTTACAACACAGTTAACGTGTAAGTTCCATAGACCTTGGCCTTACACACAAAGGAATGATAGAGATCATACCATGATGCAAGTGATAGAGATCAAATGCGTGGACCATATCATCTCACTTTACACATTAGATGTTAGCATCTTATACTGCTAGTTTGGCGCGTTTGGTAGCATTATAAGATGATCCCTCATTTAGATATCAAGATAAAAATGTGTTCTTCCTTGAGTATGCACCGTTCTATGGATCGTGTTTCGAGACATCACGTGATGATCGGGTGTACTCGAATCTACGCTTTCATAGGAACGGGTGTAAGACAGTTTTACACACGCGAATACTAAGGTTCTTACTTGGCGAGCCTAGCATGTACAGACATGGCCTCGGAACATGGACCGAAAGGTTAAGCATGAGTCATATGGTTGATATGATGCCCATATAGATGCTCGCCTTTGAAGCTATATCAACTCATGTGATGATCGGACTTGATATAGTGGATTTGGTTCATGTAATCACCAAAAGGACACGAGGGATGTCGTTTTTGAGTGGGAGTTTATTAGTAATTTGGATTAGTTGAACTCAATCTATCATAAACTTAGTCTAAATAAACTTTACAAATTCTGTTGTAGATGGCACCACCTGCTTTTAATTTCAATGTGTTCATGGAGAAAGAGAAACTTGCTGCGAATGGTAGCAACTTCACCAACTGGGCTATGAATTTGAGGATTCTCCTCACTGCTGCACAAAAGCAATATGTGCTAGATGTGCCGCTAGGCCCCCCACCAGCTCCTGATGCCCCTGACAAGGAAAAGAATGTCTATGTGACTCGTCAGGAGGACCACAACTTAGTTCATTGCGGCATACTGTATAGGCTAGAGCCAGAACTTCGAAAGCGTTTCGAAAATGGTAATGCCTTTGATACCATGGGAGAATTGAAAATGATTTTTGATACCCATGCTGCCGTAGAGAGTTATAATGCTACAAAAAAGTTCTTTAGCTGCATGATGGAGGAAAACAGTTCCGTTAGTGAGCACGTACTCAAAATGTCTGGGTACGCCGATAAGCTTGTTTCCTTGGGAATAACGATTCCCATTGACTTAGGCATACATCGTGTTCTCCAATCTTTGCCACCTAGCTACAAGAGCTTCGTGATGAACTATAATATGCAGGGAATGAAGAAGTCTCTTCCCGAGCTTCTCTCAATGCTTAAGACTGCAGAAGTGGAGATTAGGAAAGAACATCAAGTGTTGATGATCAATAGGACCACCGGTTTCAAGAAGGATAAGAAAGGCAAGCACAAGGGAAAGAAGGGTGGCAAGTTTGTTGCCACGCCTGAAAAGAAACCCCGGGCTGGCCCTAAGTCTGACACCGAGTGCTACTATTGCAAGGGGACTGGCCATTAGAAGCGCAACTGCCCCAAGTATTTGGCGGACAAGAAGTCCAGCAAGGCAAACAAAGGTATATGTGATATACATGTTATTGATGTGTACTTGACTAGTACTCGCAGTAGCACCTGGGTATTTGATACCGGATCGGTTGCTAATATATGTAACTCGGTTCAGGGGCTATGGAACAAGCGACAACTAGCAAGGGATGAGGTCAGGATGCGGGTCGACAATGGATCAAGAGTTGATGTGATCGTCGTCGGGACGCTACCTCTCCATTTGCCATCGGGATTAGTTATAAACCTAAATAATTGTTATTTGGTGCTTGCACTGAGCATGAACATTGTATCTGGATCGTGTTTGATGCAAAGTGGCCATTCCTTTAAATCTGAAAACAATGGTTGTTCGATTTATAAGAATGATATCTTTTATGGTCATGCACCTATGTTGAATGGTTTATTTCTATTGGATCTCGATAGTAATATTATGCACATTCATAATGTTAATGCTAAAAAGATTAAACTTGATGATGATATGTCTACATATATGTGGCACTGCCGTCTAGGTCATATTGGCGTTAAACGCATGAAGAAACTCCATTCCGATGGACTTTTGGAATCACTTGATTTTGAATCATTTGATACATGTGAGCCATGCCTTATGGGCAAGATGACTAGAACGCCGTTTTCCGGTTCAATGGAACGGGCGACAGATCTATTGGAAATCATACATACTGATGTGTGTGGACCAATGAGTGTGTCGGCGCGAGGTGGATATCGTTATTTTGTTACTTTCACGGATGATTTGAGTAGATATGGGTATATCTATTTGATGAAACACAAGTCTGAAACTTTTGAAAAGTTCAAGGAATTTCAGAATGAAGTGGAAAATCATCGTAATAGAAAGATCAAATTTCTACGGTCTGACTTTGGAGGAGAGTATCTAAGTTACGAGTTTAGCACACACATGAAAGAGTGTGGAATAGTTTCACAACTCACGCCTGCCGGAACACCACAACGTAATGGTGTGTTGGAGCGTCGTAATCGTACCTTATTGGATATGGTTCGATCTCTGATGTCTCTGACTGACTTACCTCTGTCAATTTGGGGTTATGCACTGGAAACAGCTGCATTCACTTTAAATCGGGCACCATCTAAATCCGTTGAAACGACACCATATGAATTATGGTTTGGAAACAAACCTAAGCTGTCATTTCTTAAGGTTTGGGGATGCGATGTTTATGTGAAGAAACTTCAACCAGATAAACTCGAACCCAAAGCGGAAAAATGCGTCTTCATAGGATAGCCTAAGGAAACAATTGGGTATACCTTCTATCACAGATCCGAGGGCAAGGTTTTTGTTGCTAAGAATGGATCCTTTCTTGAGAAGGAGTTTCTCGCAAAAGGTGTGAGTAGTCAGAAGGTAGAACTCGAAGAGGTTATTGAACCTTCTCTTCATGGAATGGCGAGTGGCGCAGCACCGGAAGTTGTTTCAGAGTTGACTTCACCTGATGAAGAGAGAGCTAATGATAATGATCATGAAACTCCGAAAGAGGACACTACCGAACCTCGCAGGTCAAGCAGGACACGTGCAGCTCCTGAACTGTACGGCAATCCTGTTGTGAATTTCATGGTTGATGAAATGGATGACCCTGCGACATATGAAGAAGCGATGATGAGCCTGGATTCCAACAAATGGCTAGAAGCCATGAAATCCGAGATGGAATCCATGTACGAGAACCAAGTTTGGAACTTGGTGGACTTACCTCACGACCGAAAGGCCGTGGAGAATAAATGGATTTTCAAAAGGAAAACTGATGATGATGGTAATGTGACCATCTATAAGGCTCGACTTGTCGCAAAGGGGTTTCGACAAATTCAAGGAGTTGACTACGATGAGACATTCTCTCCCGTAGCGATGCTTAAGTCAGTTAGGATTATGTTAGCAATTGCTACATATTTCGATTATGAAATATGGCAGATGGATGTCAAAACTGCGTTCCTCAATGGTAAGATTGAAGAAGAGTTGTATATGATACAACCTAAGGGTTTTGTCGATCCTAAGGATGCTAATAAGGTGTGCAAACCTCAGCGATCCATCTATGGACTGAATCAAGCATCACGAAGTTGGAATCTCCGCTTTGATGAGGTGATCAAAGAGTTTGGATTTGTCCAAACTTATGGAGAGGCTTGTATTTACAAGAAAGTGAGTGGGAGCAATGTGGCATTTCTGATATTATATGTGGATGACATATTATTGATTGGAAATGATATAGATCTTTTAAACAGTGTTAAAAGTTATCTAAATAGCAAATTTTCGATGAAAGACCTTGGTGAAGCATCATATATATTAGGCATTAAAATCTATAGAGATAGATCAAGGCACCTAATTGGGCTATCGCAGAGTACATACCTTGATAAGATATTAAAGAAGTTTAATATGGATGAAAGTAAGAAGGGGTTCTTACCTATGTTGCAAGGCAAGACATTGAGTAAGACTCAAAGTCCGGCTACGGTGGAAGAAAGAGAGATGATGGATAAGATCCCCTATGCCTCGGCCATAGGCTCTATTATGTATGCCATGCTATGTACAAGACCGGATGTGGCACATGCTATTAGTTTGACTAGTAGGTACCAATCTGATCTAGGTTCGGAACATTGGATAGCGGTAAAGAACATCCTCAAGTACTTAAGAAGAACTAAGGATATGTTTCTTATATACGGAGGTGAAGAAGAGCTAGTCGCTAAGTGTTATGTCGATGCTAGCTTTGACACCGATCCGGATGACTCTAAGTCTCAATCCGGATACGTATTTCTCTTGAACGGAGCAGCAGTTAGTTGGAGGAGTTCCAAACAACCTGTGGTGGCTGGATCAACAACGGAGGCGGAATATGTTGTTGCTTCAGAAGCGGCGCAGGAGGTAGTTTGGATGAAAGAGTTCATTGCAGAACTGGGTGTGGTTCCCAGTGCGTTGGACCCGATGGTGATCTATTGTGACAACAATGGAGCCATAGCCAATGCAAAGGAACCAAGGTCTCACAAGAATTCCAAACATATTAAGCGCCGGTTTCACTCCATCTGCGAGCATGTCAAGGATGGAGATATAAAGATTTGTAAAGTACACACGGACCTAAATGTAGCAGATCCGTTGACTAAAGTTATCCCTAGGGCAAAACATGATCAACACCAGAACTCCATGGGTGTTAGATTTATCACTATGTGAACTAGATTATTGTCTCTAGTGTAAGTGGGAGACTGAAGGAAATATGCCCTGAGAGGCAATAATAAAGTTGTTATTATATATTCCTTATACATGATAGATGTTTATTTTACATGCTAGAAATGTATTGATTCGGAAACATCAATACATGTGTGTTTAATAAACAAAAAGGGTTCCTAGTCATGCCTCTCTTATAGACTAGCTTGTTGATTAACAGGATGATCAAGGTTTCCTGATCATGGACATTGGATGTTGTTAATAACAAGGTCACACCATTGGTGGAATGATGTGATGAACATTCATACGAAGTATAGCATTACGATCAAGTCATTATGTTTATATTGCTATAACATCATACGAAGTAATCTTTATCCTTAGACCATGAGATCATGTTCATTGCTGACACCGGAAGAGTATCTTGATAACATCAAACGTCACACCGTAACAGGGTGACTATAAAGATGGGTTCAGTACTACGAAGGTGTTATGTTGAGGCTCATGGATCAAGAGTGGAATTTGTCAATCCAGATGACGGATAGATATACTCTGGGCCCTCTCGGTGATATCACATTAGGATAGCTTGCAAGCAAGTGATGTGATCACTAGAATGTTATATCACGGGAACGAGAAAAGAGTGCATGTCGGTAACGAGATCAAACTAGGTATGGAGATACCGATGATCGAATCTCGGACATGTAATATATCGAGGGACAAAGGGATTTAGTTACAAGCGTTAAAGGTTCTCACGATCACAGGAGTCATTGTTGAATGTGTAGGAGTCATTACAGATCTCCAGGTCCCGCTGTTGATTATTGATCGGAGAAGGGTCTCGATCATGTCTGCATTATTCGCGAACCGTAGGGTGGCACACTTAAGAGTTGAAAGAGCATTTCATGTTTTCCTATGTTTTGCGTGTTAGATAACAATACTACGGAGACTTTTCATGTGCGCTAAGTGTGCAGGAAGTTTTGAGGGGGGCCGGATTATCTGCCCCTCCAAGGGCCGGATAATCCGGCCTACCTCATCTCTCAAGAAAGCCAAGGCGCGTTGCTCAGTGTCCAGGCGGATTTTCTCCCAGAAAATCCAAACTGGGGCGGTTTTTCCTCCCCAGGCCGGATAATCCGGGTTTCGCAAGGGCCGGATAATCCGGCCCCCAGTTTTCAAGCAAAAGGACCCAAGGCGCGTCGCTTAGTATCCGGTCGGATTTTCTACCGGAAAATCCGAACTGGGGTGGTTTTTTCTCCCCAGGCCGGATAATCCAGTCTTCGCATAGGGCCGGATAATCCGGCCCCCAGAAGTTGATCAAGGGCAAGCTCGGCGCGACGCTCAGAGAGGGGGCGGATTGTCTGTCGGATATTCCGAGTCTAGGGCGGAGTTTGCCCAGACCGGATAATCCGGCCCTCACTTGGGCCGGATAATCCGGCCCCCAAAGTGTGCAACGGCTGGTTTTTGGAAGGGGGTATAAGTACCCCTTCTTCCCCAACGTCCAGAACTCTTGATTCATTCGAATTTGACCAGACCCTGTGCAAGAGCTCTAAATCTCGATCTCCCACATCAACCACCCTAAGGTCTTGATCTTTGGTGGAATTGAAGGAGGAGAAGTTCATCATCAACATCAAGAATCAAGCACTTCAACTCCTCTCCACTCACTTGGAGGAATCCCTGATCTAGTATTCTCGTCAATACCTAGATTGTGTTATTGTATTTGACAACTTTGTTCTTGTGGCAGCTTGTTGTCATTTCAGGAGCCTCCAAGTTGTTGTGGAGTTGTTGCCCCGCTAGTTGTGTAAAGGCGCCGGTGCCCGCCTCGAAAGGTACCTATAGTGGAAGGTGGGTCAGGCCTGTTGTGGCGAGATCCATCGGAGAACAGGGTGAGGCCTTTTGTGGTGTGGTGGTCTTAGTACCGCCCACCCCTCCAACGCAGACGTACTTCCCTTAACAAGGAAGGAACTGCGGTTAAACAAATTCTGTGTCTCGCGTGCTTCTCTTCGGTTCACGCGTTCCTCTTCCACTCGCTCCTTACTCGCTAGTAGATAGGTTTGCATATAGGGAAATTCCTCACATTAGTTTATCTAGAGAATTTACCTTTGTGCTAAGCCTAAAATTGAAAAAGAATTAAAAATTGGTATAGCACCTATTCACCCCCCCCCCTCTAGGTGCCCATACGATCCATTTCAATTGGTATCAGAGCCCCGACTCTTAATTCGGGCTTAACCGCCTAAGAGTAGTATGGGTACAAGGGATGATGGAAATGAGGCTGTGGATAAAGTCACAATGGATGATCTCAAGTCGTTGGAAACAACCTTGTTGAAATCCTTTGAGGCCAAGATGGAGGAGATGAATCAAATGATTGCTCGCCTTACATCATCCATAGCCCCATCTCCATCCTCCTCTGAGGCTTCCTCACCATCATCTAAGGAAAAGGGTAACACCGGATCCAAGGATGATGATGTGGAAGGTGAAAAACTAAATGGTTCCACCTCCAAAAAGGGAAGTGGTAAGGAGGAATATAGTGAGGTTCGCCACGTATATTCCCCCGACCCACCTATCCCTCATCCTCATATAAACATAGGGGGATCCTCCCAAGCTCACTGCATCTTCTTTTAACCAATGGCAATTTCTAATGAAATCTCATGTTTGCAGCTCCTCCATTGAATTGTGGAGGATCATTGAAGAAGGTCTTCATGTTGGAGATCAAACCAATCTAACAAGAAGGGAAGTTGTGGATAGCCAGTTGAATGCCACTGCTCTCCACATGATACAGCTGGGTGTGGGTCCCAAGGACATGCCACACATTGAACATCTCAACACGGCTAAAGAGGTGTGGGATGCTCTTACGGACCTTTTTGTTGGAAATGAAAGCATGAGAAGAAACCGATATGATGCCCTTAGTAACAAAGCTGAGGGATTCTACATGTTGGATGGTGAAAACCATGAGGACATGTATAGAAGACTCAAGGGCATCGCACCAACATTTCGGAAGCATGGGGCCACTCACATTGATGATGCATGGATAAAAAGGAAGTATGTGAGTGCCTTAATGCCTTTCGAACCGACGGATTTGAAGAGCTTGCAAGGTAGACACAACTATCATCAAATGACATCCAATGAAGTCATGCAAGAAATGGCGTCATTCAAAGTGGCGGCAAAGAATGCTGAAGATGCCCGTGCTCGGGCCATTGGAATGCAAAAGGGTGTCAATATGGCTCTCAAAGCCAATGTTGCTGAGCAAGAGGATGATGAAGGAGCATTTGAGAGGATATCCATGGACTTCCCCGATGAGGTCAAACGTGCTCATGGTGAGTACATGGCATTCTATGCAAGGAACTTTTGGAAGGACCCTGCCAAAGCCAAGTCTAAACTTGAGTGCAAGAACGGGTCAAATGGAAGAAGAGAAAGTGGCCCAAGATTGAGAACTTGCTTCAACTGTGGAGATAGACTACACTTTGTAGCCGAGTGTCCTTATGAAAATAGAGAAGACAATGGTAGCAGGCTCATTTTTAAAGAGAAATCCAAAGTTCCTAAGAAGAAGTCATTTGTTAAGAAGAATGGTCCTTTCAAGAAGCAACCCAAGATGGTCCTTGTAGCTCAAGAGGAATACTCCTCCGCAAGTGAAGATGAAGAGGATGATGATAGTTCCCGCGAAGTGGCTGCTATAGCCACCACATCGACTCCCTCCTCTCTCTTCGACTCGCCGAATGAGAACGCCATCAACAACAACGCCACTTGCCTAATGGCAAGAGGATCCGAGGTATCGACTTCTAACTCCTCATTTTCTAAGACTAACATAATTTTAGATATGGATGATCATGACAGTATTGAAATGAAAGAAGAAGTTATTGCCTTGGATATTTTTTTCACTAACCTACAAGGTGAGCACAAACTCCATTTTGATACTCTTATGAGTCAACTTGCTCGAGCCGAAGATCTCCTTGAAGAAAAGGGCAGAATTGAAAGAGAAGATGCCTTGGAGATAGCCTCCTTGAAGAATGCCTTGGAAGAGGAAGAGGAAACTCGAGTTTCTTTGGAAGAAAGACTCGAATCCCTAGAGGAGTCACAAGAACAAGCTATAGCTCAGCTCATTAAAGAACGTGACCATGCCCTTGCCAAGGTAAAGAAACTAAAGAAAAAAAGATTGATTTTGGGGATGTTCATGCTAGACTTTTGGAGAAGTTTTATGATCTTGAAAGTGCTCACAAGGCATTGAAGAGTGATCATTCTACCCTAAATGAGTCTCATGACCAGCTCCAAACTCAATTGAAATGGTATGATGTACCAAGTACCTCATCTTCATCCATTGGAAAAGAAGATCTTGCAAGGAGTTCTCAATACAAAGGTAAAGGGGGTATTGATGAGATACTGAGCAGGCAAAGGACAAACAACATTAAATAAGGTCTTGGTTACATACCCAAGATAAAGAGCAAGAAAAACAACAACAAGAAGAAGAAGAAGACTGCTCAGTCAAAGACTAGTAACATTACCAATGACAAGACTAATTATGATGGTTTTGCAGGGATCAACAATCCTAACTTCGAACTATATTGTGATGCTTATGGTGATGTGTATGCTAGTTATGTAGGGCCTTATGACTGTTACATTCCTTGGTCTATTTGGGTTCCCAAGACCCTTGTTACTAACATGAGAGGACCCATTGAAAAATGGGTACCTAAAACCAAGAAGTAATTTTCTTGCAGGGCTATGCTTCCGGTGGTTCTAAATGGGTACTCGATAGCGGTTGTACGAGTCATATGACCGGAAGCAAGGAGATCATCACGGAGATGCGGCCAAACCTTGATCACATTACCGTCTCCTATGGTGACAAGTCAAAATCTGAGGTATTGGGTCTCGGCAAAGTTGTGGTGGCTCACGATATCTCCCTCGTGGACGTCATGCTTGTTGAAACCCTCGGGTATAACTTACTTTCAGTTCGTTCCCTTGGTAAGATGGGCTTTGCAGTTTACATTGATGCTGATTTGGTGGTACTCTTGTGGAGCAAGTCTCTAAAAGTCGCTTTCGTGGGATATGTCGAAAACGACCTGTACGTGGTAGACTTTTCGGGGAAAACCACTACAGGTCCGATGTGTCTTTTAGGAAAGGCTGACGCGGGTTGGCTATGGCATCGCCGACTAGCCCACGTCAATATGAGAACTTTGCAAAGTCTCCACAAGGGTGGCCACATTCTTGGACTAAAAGAAAATGTCTCTTTTGCCAAAGATCGTGTCTGCAGGGCGTGTGTTGAAGGGAAAATGCATGATTCTCCTCATCGAAGGAAAACCATTATCTCTTCAAAAAGGATCTTGGAGCTTCTTCATGTGGATCTTTTCGGACCTCCATCTCATGCAAGCCTTGGTGGGAAAAAGTATTGTCTAGTGATTGTTGATGATTACTCAAGATACACTTGGGTTTATTTCTTCAAGTTGAAGAGTGAAACTCAACAAACTGTCATCGACTTCGCCAACGAGGTTCAATGTCAACACAACGTCCCCATTCTGGCTATAAGGAGTGATAACGGCTTAGAGTTCAAGAACTACACCTTAAATGAGTTCCTAAGTGAAGAGGGGATAAGACATCAATATTCCACTACGTACACCCCTCAACAAAATGGTGTAGTCGAGAGGAAGAATCGAACTCTAATGGACATGGCAAGACAATGTTGGTCGAATTCAAATCTCCATATAACTTCTGGGCTGAAGCAATCTCTACTGCTTGTCATTCATCCAATCGTTTATACCTCCGCAAGATTTTGGACAAGACTCCGTATGAAATACTTACCGGTAACAAGCTAAACATCTCATACTTTCGGGTATTTGGGTGTAAGTGTTTCTTTCTTATTAAAGGAGTTCGTTTATCTAAGTTTGATTCTAAGGCTCTAGAAGGTATTTTTGTTGGTTATGGTGCCGAATCCCACACTTATAGAGTCTACAATATGCTCTCCGGAACTGTTGTAGAATCTTGTAGTGTGGTGTTCGAGGAAAATGACAGTTCCCGTGCGGAGCAAGTTGGTGTTCGTGATGCAGATGTTGAAATACCCCAAGATGCCATAAGAAGAATGGGCGTGGGATTCTTCCGCCCCATTGAGGAACCCCTTGTGGCGGACCGGGAAGGACAATGCTCTACTCATATAGAGCCCTCATCTACACATACGCAACACGCTCCAACCACGGGGGTAACTTCTACACCATCTCCATCAACTGCTGAAGGTCAAGATGCTCCAGAAAGCTCTAGGCCGGATTTTTCGGTGGATACCGGATTATCCGGCCACCCCGCTCCAGCAGCTCCTGGTGGTGAAGATATCAACACAAGCTCCAGGCCAGATTTTCCGGCTGACCCCCGATTATCCGGCTCCTTGCCAGGTCAAGACAGTCCCAGGCTTCCTAATGTTGCTGCTACAAGTCCTCCCAGGCCGGATTATCCGGCCACTTCATCGGCCGGATTATCCGGCCCTGACTCTCCAGTTCTGCAGCCTCCTGTTATGGCTACGGACTCACCTCAAGGGCATGCATCTCCACCACCTGCTACTGATGTTCCAGCTACTGATCAAGGCGGAGAAAATGCCTTCAATGAAGACTCAAGTGATGAATCTCCTCCACCAAGAGACAACAAACTTATTGAACTTCGTCGCAAGGCTCGGGCTGATCGCAACCTTGAGTTGAGGGGTCACACTCTCGACAAGGTTGTTGGTGATCTTCGATGAAGGGTGTCTACTAGAAGAGAATTGGCCAGTTTTGGTGAGCATCAAGCTCATATCTCCATGGTGGAACCTAATAAGGTCTTTGAAGCTCTTGAAGACCCAGACTGGGTTGTTGCTATGCATGAAGAATTGAACAATTTCGAGCGCAATAAAGTCTGGAAACTAGTGGAGAAACCCAAAGTGTGCCGCATTGTTATCGGCACCAAGTGGATTTTCAAGAACAAGCAAGATGAGAATGGCATCGTTGTGAGGAACAAGGCAAGACTTGTAGCACAAGGTTACTCCCAAGTTGATGGCATCGACTTCGGCGAGACCTATGCTCCTGTGGCTCGTCTTGAGTCCATCCGTATCCTACTTGCTTATGCTACTCATAACAATTTTAAGTTGCAGCAAATGGACGTCAAGAGTGCCTTCCTTAACGGTCCTCTACATGAGTTGGTATACGTAAAGCAACCCCCGGGGTTTGAGGATTTTAACTTCCCGAACCATGTCTACAAACTCGATAAGGCACTCTATGGCCTTAAACAAGCCCCACGTGTGTGGTATGAGCACCTTAAAGAGCTTTTGTTAGATCGTGGCTTCGAAGTTGGGAAAATCGACCCCACTCTTTTTACTAAGAAGGTTAAGGGGGAGCTCTTCATATGCCAACTATATGTAGACGATATCATTTTTGGTTCTACTAATAAAGCTTTTAACGATGAATTTTCAAAGCTTATGACTGACAGGTTTGAGATGTCTATGATGGGGGAATTACGGTTCTTTCTTGGATTCGAGATCAAGCAACTAAGGAACCTTTATTAATCAAGCAAATTACATCCAAGACATGCTCAAGAGATTCAAGATGACGGATCTAAATGGTGTCGCTACTCCGATGCAAACAAAGTGTCATCTCGAACTCAACCCTCATGGTAAAGATGTGGACCAAAAGGTATACCGGTCCATGATCGGCTCTCTTCTTTACCTCTACGCATCTAGACCCGATATTGTGTTGAGTGTGGGAGTGTGTGCAAGGTATCAAGCAGCTCCTAAAGGAAGCTACTTAGTGGCGGTCAAGAGGATCTTTCAGTATTTAGTTCATTCCCCCAACTTTGGTCTCTGGTATCCCAAGGGCTCCAATTTCTCTTTATGTGGTTATACTGACTCAGATTGGGCTGGTGATAAGGATGATCGGAAGTCAACTTCTGGAGCTTGTCAATTCTTGGGAAGATCTCTTGTATGTTGGTCCTCCAAAAAGTAGAATTGTATATCTCTCTCCACCGCCGAAGCTGAATATGTTGCTGCTGCCAGCGCT
Source organism: Avena sativa (assembly GCA_916181665.1). Taxonomy (NCBI): domain Eukaryota; kingdom Viridiplantae; phylum Streptophyta; class Magnoliopsida; order Poales; family Poaceae; genus Avena; species Avena sativa. The sequence continues at coordinate 415,918,424 of OV702296.1, forward strand.
TGTACCCAATTATTGTGGATGAGGCAAACTTTAAAGGAATACGGTGTCAATTGTGACAAAGTGCCTCTTTTATGTGATAATGAAAGTGCTATCAAAATTGCGTACAATCCAGTTCAGCACACGAGGGCGAAGCATATTGAGATTCGGAATCATTTTATTCGTGACCATGTTGCTCGAGGTGATATTGATCTATCTTTTGTGATCACAAAGAATCAACTGGCGGATATTTTTACAAAGCCACTTGATGAAGCAATATTCTGCTATTTGAGGAATGAGCTAAATATCATTGATTCCGGGAGCTTGTCTTGATTACTCATGCACCCTCTCATAGATCTCAATCCCTATTTGGTCTAGGTGTGGGCATGGATATAGGGGGAGTGTGGTCCTAACATATTGGGCTAACCCTCCCCCCATAATGCCAATAGCAAGTTATATCATTTCTCTTAATATCATGTTGTGATATGTGAGCTTATTGATGAGTATTGGTCGTGAACCCAAGATATATCTTCGCGGTGTCACACCATACACTCCAACAAGGTGGCTTCGTCCACCACCCTCTCCTTCGTGGAGAATTGGATCTTTTTGGATGTTATTTGCTCTCTCATGTTCTTATGGGAATCACACTCCATCTTGGCTTTTATTTGATTTGGAATGACACTGAGGAGCTTGAAGATGAGGATGAGGAAGAGCATGAGGACGAGGACGAGGACTATGATGAGTGATCCCATGGGGCGCTAGCATCGCTCTTCTCCCTTTTTGGTGTCTCGATGCCAAAGGGGGAGAAGTAGTTCTATTAGGTTGTCCGTGGATTTGCATGGGTCGGGCATAAGCACTTGCACTTTTTATTCGTTATTTCTTGCTTATGCCCATTTAGCGTTGAACTTTTATATTCGTGGTTTGTGATTTGTGGTTGAGACTTTATGTGGTTGTCTGGATGATACCTATGGACTTCATATCATGGATTATGCTCATGGTTATATCTATTCATATCCTACTGCTAGTGGTTTATCACGGAAGGCGCGCGCTCATAATGGTTATCCACTAATAGTGATGATTTATGTCAAGGATGCCTATTCTCTACTTCGGTGGTATGTGTTTTTGCCCTTTTGTCTATGGAATAGATTCACCGATTTGTGTGCATTTGTATTCCAATGCAAAACTCTATTATGCACACATTGAGGGGGAGTCCTCTCCATAGCTATCTCTGTTTGTCTTGTGTCTTTCTCCTGCAAATCCTGGTATTGTCATCTAACACCAAAAAGGGGGAGATTGAAAGAGCATTTCATGTTTTCCTATGTTTTGCGTGTTAGATAACAATACTATGGAGACTTTTCATGTGCGCTAAGTGTGCAGGAAGTTTTGAGGGGGGGCGGATTATCCGCCCCTCCAAGGGCTGGATAATCCGGCCTACCTCATCTCTCAAGGAAGCCAAGGCGCGTTGCTCAGTGTCTAGGCGGATTTTCTCCCGGAAAATCTGAACTGGGGAGGTTTTTCCTCCCCAGGCCGGATAATCCGGGTTTCGCAAGGGCCGGATAATCCGGCCCCCAATTTTCGAGCAAAAGGACCCAAGGCGCGTCGCTCAGTATCCGGTCGGATTTTCTACCGGAAAATCCGAACTGGGGCGGTTTTTTCTCCCCAGGCCGGATAATCCGGTCTTCGCATAGGGCCGGATAATCCGGCCCCCAGAAGTTGATCAAGGGCAAGCTCGGCGCGATCCTCAGAGAGGGGGCGGATTGTCTGCCGGATATTCCGAGTCTAGGGTGGAGTTTCCCCAGACCAGGTAATCCGGCCCTCACTTGGGCCGGATAATCCGGCCCCCAAAGTGTGCAACGGCTGGTTTTTGGAAGGGGGTATAACTATCCCTTCTTCCCCAACGTCCAGAACTCTTGATTCATTCGAATTTGACCAGACCCTATGCAAGAGCTCTAAATCTCGATCTCCCACTTCAACCACCCTAAGGTCTTGATCTTTGGTGGAATTGAAGGAGGAGAAGTTCATCATCAACATCAAGAATCAAGCACTTCAACTCCTCTCCATTCACTTGGAGGAATCCCTGATCTAGTATTCTTGTCAATACCTAGATTGTGTTATTGTATTTGACAACTTTGTTCTTGTGGCAGCTTGTTGTCATTTCAGGAGCCTCCAAGTTGTTGTGGAGTTGTTGCCCTGCTAGTTGTGTAAAGGCGCCGGTGCCCGCCTCGAAGGGTACCTATAGTGGAAGGTGGATCGGGCCTGTTGTGGCGAGATCCATCGGAGAACAGGGTGAGGCCTTTTGTGGCGTGGTGGTCTTAGTACCGCCCACCCCTCCAACGCAGACGTACTTCCCTTAACAAGGAAGGAACTGCGGTCAAACAAATCCTGTGTCTCCGTGTGCTTCTCTTCGGTTCACTCGTTCCTCTTCCACTCGCTCCTTACTCGCTAGTAGATAGGTTTGCATATAGGGAAATTCCTCACATTAGTTTATCTAGAGAATTTACCTTTGTGCTAAGCCTAAAATTGAAAAAGAATTAAAAATTGGTATAACACCTATTCACCCCCCTCTAGGTGCCCATATGATCCATTTCAAGAGTTACCAGACACCATTTTGGAGCACATATGTTTCAGACGAAAGAATTGCAAAGCGCAGGAATTGTTTCAATAGAAACCGGAAATTGTTTCAGGTGAAATTGCAGAAGGTGGTTCTGCATGTGATATTGAAATATTGCAAGGGGCTATATGTGAATGTTTGTTAATTCAAGTAATAAACAAAATTCTGAATAAATTTAATAAAAAGAGTTTTATTAAATGAGAGAGCATTAAATTTGGAGAAATTTAATGCATTTAAAGTGGAGACTTTAAAAGGGAATGTGAAGAGGCATTTTAATGTGAGAGGGTTACCACCACATGAATGGGGGAGGTGAGGGGTCACCCTCCCCATGCACCGACCATGGAGAGAGGGGGCACCCCCCCTCCTCCTATAAAAGGCCACCCATTCCCTCCTTCATCCTTACACCTCCTTGTGAAGGATCTCTCTCCCCCTCTAGAATTATTTCCCCATGGTCTCGGATTAGCGAGATACATGTTCCCGGTGGCATTTCGACTGCAAGGAGTTGCTACTTCCACTGGATCGCTGGAGCGAGGAGGTGGAGGTTGTCCGGTGGCTTGAACGTGTGTGCAAGTGCGGATGCGCTGCTGAGTTGCGGCGCTCAGACTTCCTCACGATCTTGAGATCGGCAAGTGTATGGCTACATCAACCACGAGTTCCTACTCGTTAACAAAGCTCGTTGTCTACGAGGGTAAGTTCTCGTTGGATGTATGTCCACCCGTTGCTTTGTACCTAGTAGATAGATCTTGGCGTGTAGCTCACACCGTAGGAAATTTTTTGTTTTCTATGCTGCGGACCCAACATGAGTAGTCGGAAGGTAGAACTCGAAGAGGTTATTGAACCTTCTCTTCATGGAATGGCGAGTGGCGCAGCACCGGAAGTTGTTTCGGAGTTGACTTCACCTGATGAAGATAGAGCTAATGATAATGATCATGAAACTCCGAAAGAGGACACTACCGAACCTCGCAGGTCAAGCAGGACACGTGCAGCTCCTGAACTGTACGGCAATCCTGTTGTGAATTTCATGGTTGATGAAATGGATTACCCTGCGATGTATGAAGAAGCGATGATGAGCCCGGATTCCAACAAATGGCTAGAAGCCATGAAATCCGAGATGGAATCCATGTACGAGAACCAAGTTTGAAACTTGGTGGACTTACCTCACGACCGAAAGGCCGTTGAGAATAAATGGATTTTCAAAAAGAAAACTGATGCTGATGGTAATGTGACCATCTATAAGGCTCGACTTATCGCAAAGGGGTTTCGACAAATTCAAGGAGTTGACTACGATGAGACATTCTCTCCCGTAGCGATGCTTAAGTCGGTTAGGATTATGTTAGCAATTGCTGCATATTTCGATTATGAAATATGGCAGATGGATGTCAAAACTGTGTTCCTCAATGGTAAGATTGAAGAAGAATTGTATATGATACAACCTAAGGGTTTTGTCAATCCTAAGGATGCTAATAAGGTGTGCAAACTTCAGCGATCCATCTATGGACTGAAGTAAGCATCACGAAGTTGGAATCTCCGCTTTGATGAGGTGATCAAAGAGTTTGGATTTGTCCAAACTTATGGAGAGGCTTGTATTTACAAGAAAGTGAGTGGGAGCAATGTGGCATTTCTGATATTATATGTGGATGACATATTATTGATTGGAAATGATATAGATCTTTTAAACAGTGTTAAAAGTTATCTAAACAGCAAATTTTCGATGAAAGACCTTGGTGAAGCGTCATATATATTAGGCATTAAAATCTATAGAGATAGATCAAGGCGCCTAATTGGGTTATCGCAGAGTACATACCTTGATAAGATATTAAAGAAGTTTAATATGGACGAAAGTAAGAAGGGGTTCTTACCTATGTTGCAAGGCAAGACATTGAGTAAGACTCAAAGTCCGGCTACGGCGGAAGAAAGAGAGATGATGGATAAGATCCCCTATGCCTCGGCCATAGGCTCTATTATGTATGCCATGCTATGTACAAGACCGGATGTGGCACATGCTATTAGTTTGACTAGTAGGTACCAATCTGATCCAGGTTCGGAACATTGGATAGCGGTAAAGAACATCCTCAAGTACTTAAGAAGAACTAAGGATATGTTTCTTATATAGGGAGGTGAAGAAGAGCTAGTCGCTAAGTTTATGTCGATGCTAGCTTTGACACCGATCCGGATGACTCTAAGTCTCAATCCGGATACGTATTTCTCTTGAACGGAGCAGCAGTTAGTTGGAGGAGTTCCAAACAACCTGTGGTGGCTGGATCAACAACGGAGGCGGAATATGTTGCTGCTTCAGAAGCGGCGCAGGAGGCAGTTTGGATGAAAGAGTTCATTGCAGAACTGGGTGTGGTTCCCAGTGCGTTGGACCCGATGGTGATATATTGTGACAAAAATGGAGCCATAGCCAATGCAAAGGAACCAAGGTCTCACAAGAATTCCAAACATATTAAGCGCCGGTTTCACTCCATCTGCGAGCATGTCAAGGATGGAGATATAAAGATTTGTAAAGTACACACGGACCTAAATGTAGCATATCCGTTGACTAAAGTTCTCCCTAGGGCAAAACATGATCAACACTAGAACTCCATGGGTGTTAGATTTATCACTATGTGAACTAGATTATTGTCTCTAGTGTAAGTGGGAGACTGAAGGAAATATGCCCTGAGAGGCAATAATAAAGTTGTTATTATATATTCCTTATACATGATAGATGTTTATTTTACATGCTAGAAATGTATTGATTCGGAAACATCAATACATGTGTGTTTAATAAACAAAAAAGGTTCCTAGTCATGCCTCTCTTATAGACTAGCTTGTTGATTAACAGGATGATCAAGGTTTCCTGATCATGGACATTGGATGTTGTTAATAACAAGGTCACACCATTGGTGGAATGATGTGATGAACATTCATCCGAAGTATAGCATTACGATCAAGTCATTATGTTTATATTGCTATAACATCATACGAAGTAATCTTTATCCTTAGACCATGAGATCATGTTAATTGCTAACACTGGAAGAGTATCTTGATAACATCAAACGTCACACCGTAACAGGGTGACTATAAAGATGGGTTCAGTACTACGAAGGTGTTATGTTGAGGCTCATGGATCAAGAGTGGAATTTGGCAATCCAGATGACGGATAGATATACTCTGGGCCCTCTCGGTGATATCACATTAGGATAGGTTGCAAGCAAGTGATGTGATCACTAGAATGTTATATCACGGGAACGAGAAAAGAGTGCATGTCGGTAACGAGATCAAACTAGGTATGGGGATACCGATGATCGAATCTCGGACATGTAATATATCGAGAGACAAAGGTATTTAGTTACAAACGTTAAAGGTTCTCACGATCACAGGAGTCATCGTTGAATGTGTAGGAGTCAGTACAGATCTCTAGGTCCCGCTGCTGATTATTGATCGGAGAAGGGTCTCGATCATGTCTGCATTATTCGTGAACCGTAGGGTGGCACACTTAAGAGTTACCCGACACCATTTTGGAGCACATATGTTTCAGACGAAAGAACTGCAAAGCGCATGAATTGTTTCAATAGAAACTGGAAATTGTTTCGGGTGAAATTGCAGAAGGTGGTTCTGCATGTGATATTGAAATATTGCAAGGGGCTATATGTGAATGTTTGTTAATTAAAATAATTAACAAAATTCTGAATAAATTTAATAAAAAGAGTTTTATTAAATGAGAGAGCATTAAATTTGGAGAAATTTAATGCATTTAAAGTGGATACTTTAAAAGGGAATGTGAAGAGGCATTTTAATGTGGAGGGGTTACCACCACATGAATGGGGGAGGTTAGGGGTCACCCCCCATGCGCCGGACATGGAGAGAGGGGGCACCCCCCCCCTCCTCCTATAAAAGGCCACCCATTCCCTCCTTCATCCACACACCTCCTTGTGAAGGATCTCTCTCCCCCTCTAGAATTATTCCCCCATGGTATCGGATTAGCGAGATACATGTTCCCGGTGGCATTTTGTCTGGAAGGAGTTGCTGCTTCCGCTGGATCGCTGGACCGAGGAGGTGGAGGTTGTCCGGTGGCTTGAACGTGTGTGCGAGTGCGGATGCGCTGCTGAGTTGCGGCGCTCGGACTTCCTCACGATCATGAGATCGGCAAGTGTACGACTACATCAACCACGAGTTCCTACTCGTTAAAAAAGCTCGTTGTCTATGAGGGTAAGTTCTCGTTGGATTTATGTCCACCCGTTGCTTTGTACCTAGTAGATAGATCTTGGCGTGTAGTTCACACCGTAGGAATTTTTTTGTTTTCTATGTTGCGGACCCAACATGCTTGACGAAGTATAAGTTAGAAATCTCATGTCCCTTGAATACGAGGGCCACTCCTCATGCTACTCAAGTTTAGTCACCGGTAAGTTCTTGTCATCGTAAGTACATGTGTATCATAGAGAACCGCCAACGGGGTACCCCTTGCACGATGATACGGAAGAATCCCCATATCAAAATGACAAGGCAAGCAGACAATGAGCATTTCAGCAATCTTCTTATTTACCATGGGAATATGGTGCTTTTTTCTGTCTTTCCTCTTTTCATAATCTCTTTTTTTCTTTTTTCCTTTTTCTCAATATCTGACTCTTTTTTTATAAGAAGAATGCTTCATAGACAGCTCATTATGGTTATGCTGTAGGTTTCCACCATGTCAGCATGGATTAGACTAGTGGCCCAGGCGTTTCTCTAACACATATACATAACTCCATGGACATACAAGCTCCCCTTTCATTTCACACCGACGACATCCATAGACAAAAGAGCATGATATCAACTAGGTACAAAGTACCAGTGCAATGTTGAAAGCGTTCCCCATGACAACATGGTTCTGCTAATCCCCAACAAATAAGTGCAAGCATATACAACATAGATGACACAATGGTTCAAGTTTATTAAGGACAAGAAAAGTAAAGTGTGCCATCAAGTTCGTGAGAGCTTTAATCACTAGTTTTCTCATAACAAGTTTAATTTGGAAGGTGAACAAAAGCATGAATATACTTGGAATAGTATATGCTAGTAGGTAGGTATGGTGGACTATTTGGAATAACTTGGTTTAGGGAGTTGGATGCATGAGTGGAACTCATACTTGGTTACGGAGGCTAGCAAAAGACTGGGAGCGATAAACTAAGAGAGCAATAATGGCTATAATCATGCAGAGCGACAAAACATCATTGATCAAAGCATAAAGTGATACTAAAAGTTGAAAACTAAAGGATCATAAAGGATTATGGTGACTTGGGATAGTCATAACATGGTGTGAGCATGCGCCAAGTCAACCCAAATAAAGCATCAAAGGAGAATACCATTATACTATGCTTTAATATGCTAAAACAATGCATGATTCATCCAAGGCACATTAAGCAATCTCAATTGTTTATAACAAGTCATGCTACAACAAAGAATACTAAGCATAAAGCCAAAACAATATCAAGCATGGCATGACGAAGCATAGGCCACGGTCAAAAACAAGCTCTCTTTAACACTTAAGAACTTTCCTACTCTTTTCCAAACCAAACCAAACTATTTGAAAACCAATGTATAAAAAAGGGGGTCCAACCAATTTATTCAGCAAACTAAGCAAACAAAGCAAACAAAAAACCAAAACAAAAACGAAAAAGAAGACGCTCCAAGAACAACACAACTGTGCATGAAACAATAAAAATGAAGCGTTTGGAAGAAACCTGGGATTTTTATTGATGAAGAGGGGGATGCCTCGGGCATCCCCAAGCTTTGACGCTTGTACTTATTGGATATTTCTTGGGGTTACACACGTGGCATCCCCAAGCTTGAGCTTTAGTCCATCCGTCATCTCATTACTCATTCCTTCCATACACCTGAAATTTGTCCTTCATACAAAACTTCACACAATCTTTATTAGCAACATTAGTGCACTCAAGATAATAAGTCTTTAGGTTCAGTTCTAACACCAATAAACTTCCATTAAAACACTAGCTACTGTAGCACTTACCTCAAAAATCTCAATTCCCCAGAAGAACTCAAAAAGGAACCAACAAGAAGCAAATACAAAAAAGTGCAGAAATCTGTCAAAACAGACCAACAGGTAAATATGAATTTTTTCGAAGACCTTCTGTTGCTCAAATAAAAAAGTTTTGAACTAACGAAAGTTATATAACAACCTGGGGCAGAAGCACAAAAATTCACGCCTCAAAATGACATACAAATATTTTACATAAATTTTTACGGTGAAGCACAGAAATCTGTTTCGGGACAGCAACTTTCCCAATCATTACTTCTCTCTCATTAGAGGTTACTCTTGACACAAAAAGCAAATAAAAAGGATAAGGAGCAGTTATTACTGAAGTAATAACTTCCAAGACTCATCTAAAACTTTTGGGTTATCTCCCAATAAGTATTTTTCTTTAACGCCTTTAAGTTAGGCATAAGAAACAAGAAAAAGAATCAAGTGTTCTAAAATGAAGAAGCATTAAGAGCAATACCAGAAATATCTTCAACAAGGCAAGGTATATCATCCAAATAAGTTCTAGAGAATCCTCTCTCAATGCTCTTAGGTTCACTATTTTCATCAAAAGGGTTTTCGGGAACAATCCAATCAAGATTCTTTTCTATGGCTTCATGCATTGCCACTAGTTTAAAGGGTATTGGTATCTTAGTTTCCTCCCCATTAGGTTCAGTTTTGTTCAGCTTTTCTCGTGTACCAACAACATCTACACATGAGCCTAGCATATTGAAATGTTCAAAGACTTTTTAGCTTCCTTGGCAACATCATAGAATTCCTTAAGCAAAGTTTCAAGAATAAAGTCCCTCTTTTCAGGGTCCTCAATTTCTTTAAGTTTAAGAAACATTACTTGCATTAAGGGGTTAAGGTTAACAAACCTAGCTTCCAATATGTGAACTAAAGAAGCTGCAACAACCTCATAGTTTGGAGCAAGTTCTGCAAGGGTTCTATGATCAATATCCTCATGTTTACTAACATGATTAAAGAATTCCTCAATATTATCTTTTCCAATTATTGAACTACTACCTATTGAAAGGTCTTTCAGGGTGAATTTAGGGATCAACATGGTGAGCTAAGGAAGAGGTAACAACTAAAGGAGACTTAATTTTTTGATGTGTTTTTAAATAAGAAAGCAAACTTGTAAAACTATTTTTTGTGTGTTTTTGATAAAGAAACAAGCAAACAGAACAAAAGTAAACTAAGCATGTCGTTGGATTGATGACAAGTACGCCATGAGGGGGTCCTCGAGGCGTGCGGAAGAGAGGGGTGTGAGACGTACGGTATTCTGGGACAGTGAGCACACAAGTTTACCCAGGTTCAAATCCGCCGGCTTTGGACGGATCCTACTCCTGCTAGCAATCCAGTAATACGGCAGAGCCGAAATATGGGTTACAAGGGTTTCGCCTGTGCGAGTTGAGGATCTAAAGTATTGGGTGCCCTAAAGGCTCTCCCTAGGACGGCTTATATAGATATCCGGCCTAGGGTTTACAGGAGAGATCTATCCGGCTACGACTAAGAGTCGGTTACAGAGTACATCTTGAACTACAAGTAACATTATGGGCTTAAGTCGGTAAGTCTTCTGGGCCTTCCCGTAGCCGGATTGGACTCCGTCTTTCTCCCTGACTGGGCCGCCCGTGAAGCAAAGCTCTAACCCGAAGTAGGCCACCCTAGTCAGTGAGGAACTATGAGGATACCCGGAAAGTATATCCCCAACAGTAGCCCCCGGAGGCCTCCAAGATCCAGAGTCAGATTCATCATCGTCTAGCTTGATCTTCGGCTTGCAGAATCTTGAAGGGTTCCTGAAACTTCACAACAAAAGATACGATCTGGGTCTTTAAAAAATAAGTCGGACCTTTCAGTTGGTTACTCGGATTTTCCAGCTCGTTTCAACTAAGCCGGAACTTGGTCTCTCATGCCACCTGACACAAGCATGGTCAAGTCACGTTACCTGACAATGTTCCGTCATCACGACCGTTGGTGGGTCCGCGGTCCGCAGAACCGAGGCGCCGTTTCAATGCGTGCGTGGAGATCGAGGCGACATAATCATCGTGCGGGTCCTTCCTAGTTCTTTCCACAACGCGTGGCGGTTGTACTGTAGCGTTTGCACGAATCTTGGCACAGGTAGGTGGATATAAGGGGTTTAGATTTCTTATTCTCCTTTCCACCAGTCCTTCATCATTTCCTTCCTTCCCAATCCTCCTGCGTGCACAGAGCCTCTTCATCCTTCCCCCATAGAAACTCCCAGCGCCGCCCCTTTAAGGTCACTTTCTCACCGGAGAAAAATGGCTTCTTCATCTTCTTCCTCTGGTTTGGCAGCAGCGGCAGTGGCGGCGAAGGCGGAAGCTGCAGCGGAGAAGGAAAGCTACAAGGGAATCTGGATCCCCTGCGCCCTCGACGAGGCAGGCCTCAAGAATGTGGAGAAGGAGGGGCTGCTCGTCGCCGGCGACTGGCAGAGCGGCTCCGGCGAAACCGTCCCCAACCCACACGAGGACGAACGAGTCCACTTCGGCACTCATCTGGACCGAGGTCTGTCTTTTCCTCCCTCGGAGTTCTTATCCGAGGTGATATATCACTATGGAGTTCAACTCCACAATCTTCCTCCCAATTCTCTTCTAGAAATGAGCGCATATGCTGCGCTTTGCGAGGGCTTTCTCGGTATTAGGCCGAGTTTGCTTCTCTTCTGGTTTTACTTTCATGTCCGGAGGTATTCCATCACTGTCGGTGTTCCTTACATCACCGGCACCATTAGTTTTTCTCTTAGACGAGACCGGGCATATCCCAAAATTTCTGCCAGTGACTCGGTCAAACAATGGCCAGCCACTTTTTTCTACCATAGGGATATTCCGGCTCCCGGCAAAGATACTGCTTTGCCGGTTTTTGTTGACGGAGCCGCCACGGCCCAGCCTTCCTGGGACGAGGCTGCTCCGGCTCTCACAGATGATCTGATCCTCGCTAAGAGGCGGATCAAATATCTGATCAAGCACAACGGTCTGAAGGGGTTCGACTTGGTCTAGTGCTGGTTCTCACGCCGGATCCAGCCACTTCAGTACCACGGGGATAGACTGATGCACTCTGTCATGTCTTCTCTGACCGACTCCCTCCGCATCAGCCCCAAGGCCTACACCACTCAAGGCTACATAAGCCAGATCAAGTGGTTGATCAAGGAGCGGATCGAGAGGCGGATTCTAGAGGTTTCTCTGGACATGCACACAACGGAAAACCCTATGGTGCCGGTAAGCTTTTATCATCACACCTTTTATGTGTTTCTATCTTTGAGTTATATTGCAATGCTGATATGCTTTCTTGTTTTCAGCTTGCTGACATCCCCGAGTCAGAACTTGCTCCACTCGAAGGATACCCTTCGGAGTTTTCTCAGGAGGTGGAAGTAGTTCCACTGCCGGATCTTGCGCTCAAGAAGCGCAAAGCTCCGACAGTGGCGGTTGGCACAAAGGAGGTGCCTGTCGTGAAGAGGTACTCTTTCCGTCACAACTTTTCCATCTTTGTGCTTTACTTAAACTTCTTTCTGAGATGTAACGTTTCCGACTTTGTTACCTTCTCAGAGCTAAATCGATCATCAAGGGCAAGGGGAAAGGGATTTCTTCGAAGCCCTTACGCCAGACGAAGCTTGTCATAGCTTTGCCTGCCGTAGCTCCTCCGACTCCAGCTCCTCAACCTTCTACAACTCCGGCTATCTCGTCGGAAGCTGCAGAAGATCCGGCTCCTCAAATGGAGCATGTGATCCTTGGGTCACAAACTGACGTCATTGTGGGTGCGTCAGGTCAAGATAAGGGTGAACCCTCTTCGGGTAATGATCCCTCGGCTGAAGTCTTCACTGAAAACCTCCTCAACAGTCCGGGTCTTGCCAAGTTTGGTCTGACCCGGAAATCTGCAGAGGAGATCCAGTGGCTAGCCAGGCAAGTCCTGGACAAAAGCCATCTATCCCCCAAAGAGGAAGCGCAAGAAGCAAAGGATGTCAAGTTCTTTGACCTTCTTACTCAAGTCCGCCTTCACGACGAGAGGATCAGGACTGGTGAGCTTCCAACAGCCCCAGTGATTCCTCTTACTCTCACCGAGAAGGTGGCAGCTGAAGTGAACACGGGTTTAGATAAACTCACCCGCGAGCAATATGTAAGTCGGAATTCCAACTCTTGTTTTTACATTGTGTTATATCATATCCTCTAGCCCCCAAGCATGAAGTAGGATACAGAATCCGAGTTTATGCTTTCATTAGGATGCCAAAGAACGAACTAGTGTAGCCCCCAAGGCTCGTGCTGATATTTAGTAAAAATATTAGCCCGAGTCTTAAGTAGCTTTCTGACTTACAGAAAGTATGTTCCTATAACCAGGAATTATTGTCCAATGTTTGTAATAAGCGGAGAGAGATCAAAGCTCTCCGACTTAAAAATGCTGAGCTCAAGGTAGCCAAGGATGAAGCTGAAGGTAAATATTTCGAGATTCAAACCTTGTCTTTTGCTTTTTCTATGTCGGATTTTCTAAACTGTTGTTCTTTTTGTCTTACAGCGTTGGTGAAACAATCCATCGCTATGATTGAAGAGGCCGAGAACCTCAAAACCCTGGTGGTGGAAAACAAAGGACTTCGCCAAGAGCTGGATAAGCTCAAGGCAGATCATGAAACGAGCATAGCTCAAGTCCTAGAATCCTCCTCCATGGCCACTAAAGAGCGCGATCGCAAGATTGCCGCTCAAGATAAAATAATCTCGGACCTCAAGAATGAGCTTGGCAGAGAGAAGGACATATCCCAGGCGCTCCGGGCTGAACTCCAGAGTCTCCGGGAGGAGAAGACCAAGATTGACGACGTCATTTTTGGTACGTTCCACCTCTCTGACTTATCTTTTCTTCGACTTTCATCAATGTCGGATTTTTCTTGACTTGCTTTGTGTATAGGTCCCCTAAAGTTGACGAACTCTTCCTCGTCCGAGCCCCGCACTCACCGGCTTACCCAAGTTGGTGATCTTCTTCATGACTACCGCCAGTCCCTTGAGGACATTGGCGAGTCTCTCAGGATTCCGAACATGCCAAGCATGTCGGATTTTGAGGTGCGGGACAGGGCCAAGGAGATGCCGCAACTTGTTCAGGACTGGAATATGTCCTACGTGCGGACTGCTGCACAGAACGCCCTCTCCATGGTCATGAGCCATCATGGAAACATGGAAATATGGCAAGTGACTAAAGGGTACTGCAAGGTAGACGAAGACGGCCAGGACCAGGACCTTCAAGCCATCATGCACTCCTGCGCCGGATACGGGTGTCACGTAGCTGATCTGACCAGCTACGAGATCCCGTTCTTCACCCGCGTGGCTACTCCGCCTCCTCCTGCAGAAGAAACCGAAGAAGTTTCCGACGATGAACGCACCAACTCGGATGCGGACATCTCGGAACGATATCAACGCGGAGTGACCAGTGAGCTAGTAGATCCTTCATCTTCTACTGTGTTATAGACCAGAAATTGATGTATTATTCTAGAAAAAACTGATGTGATTGTAAATATTAAGTACTATTCATCTTTTGCAAGTGCTAAACTTTTGATCTATTCAGCACTTTTGACTTTTGAAATTTTTGCGTGCCTGAAATGTTTACACAAGCACTTATATTTTTAGTCTCGACTTATCGTTTATCTGGCTTTCCGCCTCATCCCTTTCGTGAGTCGGCTAAACCTTCAGCCGGAAACTTTGCCGAGCAACGGAGCTCAATTGCTAAACCAGTTTAAACTCGGAAACAAAGCCAGCTTCCAGTACCAACAATTCACTACTCGGAAAATGCCCGCATCCGGCAATCAGATAAATAACCAAAGTAAAGACTAGAAATTTTTAGAGTTATACCCGAAGGTAGCAGTTTTTAGAATCGGAAATCTAGACCAGAACGAACATGAGCATAAAGCACTTTCAAGCATTCTGGGATTTTCGACTATGACATGATCATTCGGAAATAAGATGGTCTAAGAACTTCTCAGAAAAAACTTGAGGCAACCAAAACTTTTATTTCTCACAGAACATGTACATATGCATGATTACAAAGAAGGATAAACTAAGAATAAAAAGGATGTAGCTGAGCAATATTCCATGGTCTGTCTAACTCATCCGGATTTGTACTGCCTCCATCTCTCTTTCTCTTCTTAGTAGCAGGTCTTTTTTTGACTGGCCTCATGTCAGTTAAGTAGTACAATCCATTGTGCAATACTCGACTAACTAAAAAGGGCCCTTCCCGTACTGGGGAAAGTTTGTGCTTTCTTTGCTACACAAGCCGGAGAACCAAATCACCTTTATTGAAAGATCTGTTTCGGACTCTTTGGCTATGATACTTGCGTAACTTCTGCTGATAGGCCATAGATCTCATTTCAGCAACGACGCGAACTTCTTCGACTAAGTCGAGATCATTTTGTCGAGAAATCTCGGCATCCTCTTCGATATACGCGGCCACTCTAGGAGAAGTATGAATTAAATCACTAGGAAGAACTGCTTCTGCGCCATAGACCAAGAAGAAAGGTGTGTATCCTGTTGACCTGTTCGGAGTTGTCCGAAGACTCCAAATTACAGAAGGTAATTCTTCTGCCCAAGCCCCCGCAGCACGTCGTAGTGGTGCTTCGAGTCTTGGTTTCAAGCCTTGTAGAATTAAACCATTTGCTCTTTTGACTTGTCCGTAAAGCTTGTGGATGTACGACTGACGCAATGTCAAGCCGGATATTTTGCTCATCACAGAATTCAGCCAGTTCTCCCATAGAAAAGGTACTCCCGTTGTCCGTGATAATGCTATGCGGATAACCATACCGGATTATAACATCCTCGACAAATCTTTTGGCTGTTGCTCCATCACAACTAGTGACAGGCTTAGCCTCGATCCACTTGGTGAATTTATCCACCATCACTAAGAGGTGGGTAAATCCACTTGGAGCTCGTTTAAAGGGTCCTACCATATCAAGCCCCCAGACCGCAAAAGGCCATGTTATAGGTATTGTTCGCAGCTGATTAGCCGGAACATGAGCTTGCTTTGCGTACTTTTGGCAGCCTTTGCATGTCTTGACTAACCGTTGGGCATCTGCCTGAGCTGTAAGCCAGAAAAAGCCATGTCGAAAAGCTTTTGCCACTAAATATTTGGATGCAGCATGGTGACCACACTCGCCTTCGTGGATTTCCCTTAAGATTTCCACTCTTTCTTCTGGAGATACACAGCGCTGAAAAACCCCAGAAACACTCTGTTTATGGAGCTCACCCTTAACAATAGTATAGGCTTTTGCTCGTCGGATAATCTGCCGGCTCAGCACCTCGTCTTCGGGTAATTTGCCATCTACCAAATAATCGAGGTAGGATTGAGTCCAGCTAGGAATTACAGCCAGAACTGCTATTAAAGGTGAGTCGGATTTGGTCGGATATTCCTCATCTACTCCCTTTATCGAGGGAACTTTGAGGTGCTCTAAAAATGCGCTATCCGGGACCTCTTTCCGTGCAGAGCCTATTCGAGATAGTGCATCTGCTTCCTCATTTTCTGCTCGAGGGATGTGTTGAACTTCAAACCCTTCGAACGATTTAGATAGATCATCCACGACGGCTTTATATGCTGCCGTGTGCTTATTTGCATTACAAATATCCGAGACTTGCTGAGCAACAAGATCTGAATCTCCGTAACATATCAAACGTCGGATGCCAATATCCTTGGCAATCCGGATTCCATGCAGCAGTGCTTCATACTCGGCAATATTGTTTGTCGTTGTGAAGTGGATCTGCAACACGTATAATAGTTTATCACCTTGGGGTGATTTGAGCACCACGCCAGCCCCCGAGCCCCCTCGAGCCTTAGACCCATCAAAAAAGAGGGTCCAGTATTCCGACTCAGGGAGGACCATGTTCTCCTTCGTCTCTGTCCAATCAGCGACAAAGTCGGCAAGAATCTGGGATTTGATTGTTGTCTGGGGTTTATACTCAATATCGAAAGCTGAGAGCTCTATGCCCCATTTGGCGACACGTCATGTGGCGTCGCTGTTGTTGATTATGTCTCTCATGGGAGCTTTGCTCACCACGGTAATTGGATGCTCCTAAAAATAGTGTCGTAGCTTACGAGATGCTAGGAAAACACCATAAGCTAGCTTTTGGTAGTGCGGATATCGCTGTTTTGATTCCGTAAAGACCTCGCTGACAAAATAAGTCGGACGCTGCACCAAGTGTTCCTGATTTTCCTCTGGTCTCTCCACCACCATGACGATGCTAACGACCTTATTTGTCGCAGAAATATAGAGCAACATCGGTTCCTGAGGTTCCAACACTGCGAGGATAGGAGAAGATGAGAGTACTTTCTTCAGGTCTTGAAGTGCAGCTTCAGCTTCGTCAGTCCAAACAAAATCCTTGGCCTTCTTCAAGAGTTTGTATAATGGTGCGGCTCTTTCACCAAGCCTGCTTACAAATCTACTGACTGCAGCAATGCAACCAGTTAGTCTTTGTACGTCCTTCAGGCGAGTTGGCCTGGAAATATTGAGTATAGCCTTGATTTTGTCGCGGTTCACCTCTATGCCTCTTTGAGACACGATGAAGCCTAACAATTTTCCTGCTGGTATTCCAAAGAAACATTTCATCGGGTTAAGCATGATGTTGTATTTTCGTAGATTGGCGAACGTTTCCTCCAAGTCGGAAATGAGCGTTTCCTTCTTTTTGGACATCACCGCGATATCATCCACGTATGCATGTACATTGCGCCCGAGTTGGTCATGAAGGCAACGCTGCATCGTGCACTGGTACGTAGCTCCTGCGTTATTCAGCCTGAAGGGCATCGTAACAAAGCAGAAGGTTCCGAAGGAGGTTATGAATGAAGTTTTGTTTTTGTCAGATTCCTTCATCCGGATTTGGTGATAGCCGGAATATGCGTCGAGAAAACAGAGGAGATCCGAGCCTGCCGTAGAATCGATAACTTGATCAATTCTAGGCAGAGCGAACGGATCTTTTGGACAAGCCTTGTTCAAGGCAGTATAATCAACACACATCCTTAAATCAGTGGTGTCCTTTTTAGGGACCATTACAGGATTGGCCGACCACTCAGTGTGGATGACCTCTTCTATGAATCCGGCTAACTCGAGCCGTGCTAGTTCCTTAGCTATTGCCTTACGCTTTTCGTTGCCAAACCGTCGTAAGGACTGTTTGACGGGTTTAGTGTTCGGGTTTACATTTAGAGAGTGCTCGGCAAGTTTCCTAGGTACTCCGGTCATGTCAGATGGCTTCCATGCGAAGATATCTTGATTTTCTTGGAGGAACTTGACGAGCGCGCTTTCCTATGCGCTATCTAGGCCTACGCCTATCTGGGTCACCTTGGAGGGGTCATCATCCTTCAACGGTGCTTTCTTCGTCTCTTCTGATGCCTTGAACTCCGGATTTGGCTTGGTAACCTCCTTCTTCGTTGCGGGCATCTCGGACGGATCTATGCTCTTCTTGATCTCCTGGTACTCCTGGGCGTGCAGCATGGCTTCAACAAAGGTGGCATTTCCATCCTCGCACTCTCGCGCTTTCTTCGGGTCTCCCCTGATGGTGATCACGCCGTTGGGACCTGGAATTTTCATCATATTGTAAATGTAACACAGACGAGCCATAAAAGCCCAGTAAGCCGGACGTCCGAATATAGCGTGGTATGCGCTCTTGAACGGGACCACTTCGAAAGAAAGTGCCTCCGTCCAATAATTCTTTGGAGTTCCAAAGGTAACATCCAAAGTGATCGCTCCTAGGGAATTAGCTTGTCTTCCTAGGACAACTCCGTGAAAAATCACAGAGCTATGGTTTAGATGTGTCTCCGAGATCTTCATCCGGTGTAGCGTTTCGACATAGGGAATATTGATGCTTCTACCACCGTCCATGAGGGTCTTGGAGAAACCATAACCGTCAATAAGTGGGTTGACGATCAAGGCGTATTTTCCTCGCCTGTGTAACTTAGGCGGATGATCATCGCGGTCAAACGTGATTGCCACTTCTGACCAATCCAGATACTGGGGGACAGCCGGAACTATTGCATTGAGCTCGTGTAGAACTGCTTTCTTGACCTTTGCTGGTTGAGATCCGAGAAAGGTGACATAAGTGTCCTTCTTGGTAGGAAAAGTCTTCTTCCCTTCCGACTTGGGATTTGAAGCATCAGCTTCCTCCATGTCAGAATCTTCCTTGGTCTCTTTGTCTTTTTTGGGATTTTTCTTTCCCTTCTTCCGCTTAGCTTTGTAGCCCGCGGTGTCATCTCTTTTGATGTCGTCGTTGAAACGACATTCAGCATTGGTGTGGGACGAGCCCCCACTAGCGTCTAGGTGATGCACACATGGGTTATTGGCAATGTCGGCCCAAGAGTAGGTTTTGCCTGGTCGTTGTTCTCCTCTGCCTTGGACCCTTGATGTCCCACGGCCACGCCCGCGGCCTCCGCCATGTCCTCCTCGTCCTCCAGACCCGGAAACAGTAGTGACTACCGCTGTTTCCGCGTTGGTTTTTTCTTTCGAGGTGTTTTTGCGCTTCTGAGCTTGTTGCTTTGGTTGTTTTGCCGACTAAGGCACAACTAGGGCATTGAGTAGTCCTTCTGCATCATCGTCAGCATCTGCATACTTGCTCGTTGTTTCTATCATCTCTCCCAAATCGGTAACCTTGTCGCATTTCAAGCGATGGCGTAGTAAACCAATAGGGAGACCTGCGATGAAAGCTTCAATCGCAGTTTGATCATTTACTCCTTCGCAGGAGTTCTTGGTGTCGATCCATCGTCTGAGGTAATCCCGACAAGTTTCTCCGGCTTTCTGGGTGCAACGCTGTAGGTCTCCAACCGTACAGGGCCTCCGATATGTGCCTTCGAAATTCCGAAAGAACGCGCTTTGTAAATCATACCAGTTATGGATGGTGTTTGCCGAAATTTCAATGAGCCATGATCGTGCCGTCTTCCGCAACATAAGTGGGAGATATCGGGTTGCGACCAGGCTGTTTCCGCCTTTGGTGATGCAGCAAGCTTGGAAGAAGTCCTGTAACCAGGTGTTTGGCCGAGCAATGCCGTCGTAGGCTTGGATATGTCTTGAGATAGCAAATCCTTCTGGGAATTTTGTAGCTCTGATGCGTGGACCGAAGCACTTTGGGCCCATGTACACGTCATCGTTTTCATAGCGCCGAGCCTCTATGTTGGAGTTGATCCTGTGTCTTGCGTCATTCGGGGATAGAGATCGTCCCGAATGCCGGCTATGGCTGCGGTGCCGTGGAGCCGGACTTCGGCTTCTGCCACCACCTCCTCCGCCATGTCGTCCTCCTTGCCCTCCATGGTGATGACTATCTGGTGGAGAAGGTGGAGCAGCTGGATAGTTTCCGGCTGATCGCCGGCCTCCGTCCGGAACGTCATTATTCCAATTCTAGGGAGGGTCTTGGCTACGACGAGCCCCCTGCCGGCTTGTACTGGCATAGTTTCCGTCGTTTCTTCGTCCGTCGTTCCCACCATGGTGAGGCTCAACCGGACGGTTCTCATGTCTAGGAGGTGGCATTCTCTGATGATCCTCCTCCCGACGTTTCTCTTTATCTTCTCCCCTTCGATCCTTAGATTCTCGTCGGGGAGGGTTCGTCGGATTCAGGGCAGTGATGGCGTCTTTCTCGGCCGCTGGGGCGACGTTGCTCCAGTTACGTGAAGTTTTGTGATGCTGTCCTGACGATCCGGTTCTCGAATAATTGTCTTCCCGTCGTTCGGGGCAATAATGTTGCTCCGGAACGTAATGGGGTCTTACGTCAGCCCATGCCGGATCTGTGCGACATTGGTCAGCATCTGAGACCAGCTTTTGACTTCCGGACAGGGCGACTTTTTGCTGCTCCAGTCCCTTGTTGAGTAGCTTGATACCCAAACGGATCTCCTCTGGTCCTGGATTAGCCGATAGAATTTCTCGGGCCGCCACGGTATTTTGTACTGGTGTTGGGTATACCCAATCTCCGTTGCTATCTTTCTGTGGCTTCCCCATCTCATCTCCAAAAAGGACGACACGGACACGTGGGAATTGGTTGTCATCTATGTGACACTTCCGTGTCTTCTAATGCAGACGAGACATGTACTCCTTGTTCGACATGCGTTTCTTCTCCACCTCGATGTTTTTGGCTTCATCGAGGAGTTGTTGATGACGCGCTTCTAGGGCTTGCGCCCTTTCATCCAGCTCATCTGCAGTAAGTTCTGCAGCTGTAGGGATAGGTGTGGTTAATGCGGCATCGATGAGTTTACGCGCACCTTCGGTGATCACGTGTCCATCCACCGATGCTTCTTTTTTCAGCTCGTCTGGGATAAGTGCTCCATCCGAGTCTTCTTCATATTCCTTGGCAATCACCTCCTCTGTCAGAGGGTCTTTTGCCGGGGTCTTATTTTTCTTGTTCTTCTTCTTTGCCTTCTTGGCAGCGCCAGTAGCAAAGACGGCCTTGGGTCCGTTTCCCGAAGTCAAGCTCTGATCGGTACTTTCGGACATCTGGACCTCGGGATTATCTCTGGTGTCCATGTCATCCTACGCTTTGGGAGAGTGTTCACCGGATCCTTCATCCATGGCTTCTCCTTCTTCTACAACTTTGGAGTTATACTCCTCTTCATATTCTACAGAGAACTTTCGGAAATCTGCTGACGTCATCGACTCATCCGAGGATGCGGGTATGTCAACGTTTGTTCTGATTGCCTCCAGCAGCGAGTCGGTGTTTTCTCCAGCATCGGCAGAGCCGGATCCGGATCCCACGTATCCGACGAAGTGCGATGCGTGCTTCCTGAGGTACCTGCGGCTTTCACGATCAGCCATATCGAAACTTTTGATGGTCTCGAGGATTGCATCTGCGCTTTCGCCTTGCAGTATCATACGTCGTAGTGTGTACCTTAGGAAAGGCCTGTCTGTTCCGGCATCATCAGAGCCGGAATTAGTGTCATTGATATGCTCCTCCTGGATTTCGACTTCCACGGGTGGGTCGATCTGGGATTCGGCTCCTCCAGGGAGATCCACTCCAGATTCGACGTTGACCGCTAGGTCTTCTTCAGGTTCGGATTTCTCCACTGTCTCCGCAACTGGTGCGGGCTGGGTGGGATTAGGGTTTTCTGAGATCCAGAACTCTGCCGCCTCTGTGGACAAAGGGGACCCAGAAAATTCTTCTGCCTCTATCATCACCGCTGGGGTGGGTTGGGCAGGTTCAGCGAAACCGATGTAAACATCAATCTCGCCAAAAGACATGATTGTGTAGGCAGTCACGACCTCCTTTGCCGGAATCCAAGTCTCATCGAGAACGATGAGAGGGACGTCGCTGGCGTAGAGGATGCGACCGACGATGATAGTCTCGCCGATTCCGATTCTTGCAGATTCCGCTCGGAACGCAGATCCGTAGCTCACTTGCCCCACGGTGGGCGCCAACTGTCGTCAGATTGATGAAAAGTACGCCATGAGGGGGTCCTCGAGGCGTGCGGAAGAGAGGGGTGTGAGACGTACGGTATTCCGGGACGGTGAGCACACAAGTTTACCCAGGTTCGAATCCGCCGGCTTTGGACGAATCCTACTCCTGCTAGCAATCCAGTAATACGGCATAGCCGGAATATGGGTTACAAGGGTTTCGCCTATGCGAGTTGAGGATCTAAAGTATTGGGTGCCCTAAAGGCTCTCCCTAGGACGGCTTATATAGATATCCGACCTAGGGTTTATAGGAGAGATCTATCCGGCTACGACTAAGAGTCGGTTACAGAGTACATCTTGAACTACAAGTAACATTATGGGCCTAAGTCGGTAAGTCTTCTGGGCCTTCCCGTAGCCGGGTTGGACTCCGTCTTTCTCCCTGACTGGGCCGTCCGTGAAGCAAAGCTCTAACCCGAAGTGGACCACCCTGGTCAGTGAGGAACTGTGAGGATACCCGGAAAGTATATCCCCAACAAAGCAAAACAAAAATAACAAAGTAAAGAGATTGGTTATGAGGGACTCCCCTTATGAAGATGTCCTTTACTCCCCGGCAACGGCGCCAGAAAAAGTCTTGCTGGCCCAAAATATACCGAGCTCGTTGGGGAACCCCAAGAGGAAGGTATGATGAGCACACAAGTAAGTTTTCCCCTCAGTACGAAACCAAGGTTATCAATCCAGTAGGAGCAAGGAAACACCCCAAAGGTGTTGCTAGATGAGCCTTGGCAGGGCGCACTACCAGTGCTAGTAGCAATGTGGAGACCTGCACAACACAACCACGGAACTCTGTCCCCAACTTGCGATGAGGTTGTCAATCTCACCGGTTTTGCTGAAAACAAAGGATTAAACGTATCGAATGGAAAGAAGTAATAGTTTGCAGAAAGTAAACACAAAGCAGTAAACAGTTTGTAGATTGAATGTAAAAGAAAGGACCGGGGTCCATAGTTCACTAGAGGTGGCTCTCCTTAAGATAGATAACATGCTAGGTGAACAAATTACAGCGGGACAATTGACAAACATCGAGAAAGCATACAAGCATATACTAATCATCTTAACTCCTTTGAGATTCGATTGGGCATTACAACATTATACATAGACCGCCATCCAACTGCATCTATGACTAATAATCCACCTTCAGGTTATCATCCAAACCCCCTCCAGTATTAAGTTGCAAGCAACAGATTATTGCATTACGAATTGCGTGTAAAGTAAACAATACGATTGTTCTATGAACAAAGGATTGTTGTTTTCTCCCTAGTAGCAACAACACATCTAGTACCTTAGAGATTTCTGTCACTTCCCCAGATTACCAGAGGCATGAACCCACTATCGAGCATAAATACTAACTCTTAGAGTTGCTAGCATCTACTTGGCTAAGATAGCTACTAACAACGGAAAGCATGCAAGATCACAAATAACAAAGACATGGTAGAATCAATAATCAATCTAAAATATCATCTCAATATCCATCGAATCCCTGCAAACGCAACATACATAATTACAAATAGATAATCTTGATTATGAATGGAGCTCACAAGATCTAGACATGAAAGCACAAAGGAGGAGAACCAGCCATCTAGCTACTACATGGACCCGTAGTACAGAGATGAACTACTCACGCATCACACCGGAGGCTTGCATGATGATGAAGAAGGCCTCCAGGGTGAATTCCCCTCTCCGGCAGGGTGCCAGGAAGAGCTTAGATTCCTCCCGATCTAGGGATGGAGATGATGGCGGCTATAGACTCTTTCGTGGAATTTTGATCGGGTACTTAGGGTTTTCATATCAGAGACAATATATAGGTGGAAGGAGAGGCCGAGGGGGGTGCCTGGGGCGGCCAGACCACCCCCTGGCGCGGGCCAGGCCTGGTCATGCGGCCAGGTGGTGTGGCCAGGCCCCAGCTCCTCTCTGTCTCGTATTCTGGCTCCAGATGTCTCCCGGTAAAATAGTGACTTTGGCTTTTGTCCCGTCCAATTCCGAGAATATTCATTTTTTGACTTCCTGAAACCAAAAACAGCAGAAAACAGACAGCTAACACTGTGGCTCTTGTTAATAGGTTAGTCCAAAAAATCATATGAAAAGTACTCCAAAGTGTGAACAAAACATAAAAAAGTAGATAAAACCAAGCATGGAACACCAAAAATTATAGATACATTTGCAATGTATCAGGGTTTTATGTGAATGTTTGTTAATTAAAGTAATTAACAAAATTCTGAATAAAATTAATAAAAGAGTTTTATTAAATAAGAGAGCATTAAATTTGGAGAAATTTAATGCATTTAAAGTGGAGACTTTAAAAGAGAATGTGAAGGGGCATTTTAATGTGGAGGAGGTTACCACCACATGAATGGGGGAGGTGAGGGGTCACCCCCATGGGGCGCCGGCCATGGGGAGGGGTACCCCCTCCTCCTATAAAAGGCCACCCCTCTCACCCTTCTTCCTCATACCTCCTTGTGAAGGATCTCTCTCCCCCTCTAGAATTATTCCTTCATGGTCTCGGATTAGTGGGATACATGTTTTTGGTAGCATTTCGTCTGAAAGGAGTTGCTGCTTCCGCTGCATCGCTGGAGCGAGGACGCAGAGGTTGCTCAGTGTCCTGAACATGTGTGCGAGTGCGGATGCGCTGCTGGTTTGCGGCGCTAGGACTTCCACACGATCTTGAGATCGGCAAACATTCGACTACATCATCCACAAGTTCCTACTCGTTAACAAAATTTGTTGTCTTCGATGGTAAGTTCTCTATGGATGTATATCCACCCGTTGCTTGTATCTAGTAGATAGATCTTGACGTATAGTTTCTATCGTAGGAAATTTTTTGTTTTTTATGCTGCGAACCCTTCACCGAACATCCTCGCCTGGTCCAAGGGGGACTGAGCCGGCCTACCAGGGGCGCGCCTCTCGTCGTCCTCGACGACGACGACGTTGACCCTTCCTACAGCCGTGGAGGTGCGGCGACGCAGGCCAAGGCAGCTCGCGCCCTCCGCACGGCGGCGACGATGATGGCGACGACGACGACGACACGATGAACCCGAACTACACCAACTTCTACTGTAACTTCGGCATGTAGACGGCGTCCACCGGCATCGACATTTGCTTCGGCTTCGGCCTTTTTTAGTTTTTTTTTAAGTTTTTCTTAGCCTAGGTGAAGTCAGAATTCGGGTGCCCACCCGAATTCGACGTAATATGTACGAATCAACCATTATTAATGAAATCCGCCTATATTCATCAAATTTATCGGGTTTTGCTAAATTTTGTCCAAATTAGGAACTCGGTCTGGAAACGCGACTGAAAAACCGGTCATTAATAAACCGAAAACTTGCTCCATTCGGTACTATTTACGTCTGAATTTTGGCCTGAGAACGGCTAACGAGTGGAGATAGTGTAAGTAGTAGTATATATTCTACTACAGGTGAACGACCTTATCGAGTCGTATACGTCCAAGTTCAGTTACCGCCAATAAATTTTGCTCTTTCCGGGAGTGCTGACTCGGCTCTGTTTCTTCGCTCGGTCTCACTGGCCAATCTTTGCGTGCACCAGAAGGCTCTCCCGTGCTGCGCCACTCCCCAGTGTCCCCACCCGTCACTCGCTCGTCGGCCGTCGGCTACACATCCAGAGTCGATCCCAGCCGTGCGGTCCCTCCCACTCCCACCCCTCGAAATCCCCTCCACCTTTTCGAAACTACCTCCTTTGTTTCTCCTCCTCTCCTCCCTTTCCTAGATCGCACCAAAACGGAACTCCCCCTCCATCCATACCGAAACGAAGCAAACGAGGAGCGGACTAGCGAAGGATCCCCACACCCGCGGCCCCGCCTCCCTCTCGCGCGATCTGATCGGCGTTTCCGTCCGGGCGATCGGAGCAAATGCTGCGGGAATCGAGCCACCGCTGCCGCTGCTGATCGCGGTGAGCCACACCCGCTCCGATCCGCTCGATCGCCGCGTTTCTCCGCTGTTTTTGCGATTATTTTCTGGTAGATTTGACGGTACGCGCGGCAATTTGAGCTCCGCGTGGTCGCGCGCGCGGGATTTTGCCTGATCGGTGTTGTATTTCGCGCCTGATTTCTGATTTAGTGCGAGGTGACGTCAGCAGAGCCGCGGGGACGGTAGTTGTGCATGTGCTCGCTGTGGTGTTGGATTGGTGTCTAGCTTTGATTCGGGTCCCTAGCTCGTGATGCGGGTTCTGCTTGAGGTGAGAGAGAGTTCGGTTTCGCTTAATCACGGTCTGGAATTTGTGTTCTCACAGCTTTGCTCGACCATTCTATAGTGCTTGCTGAGTCCTGGACTCCTGGTTTCGTACGGTTGCTATAGGCATCGTTTGTATCGGCGCATATCTCAGTTGTTTTAGGCTTCGTTTTTGATGTGTTTGCTTAGCTGGAGCTCAGTCGCTGTATATTCTTATGCTGATTGAGTGGAGTCGATGGTGGAAGTTTGTATTAACTGTAGGAAGAACTATTTTGGGGCAGAGCTAGCTTTCAACACTAATGAATTTTGGTTCATGAGTGTATCCTTTTGAGGCCACCCCTTCTATCATCCAGGAAATGGGGGCATGGGTTTCAGTTTAACCTGAAGAACTGGATAGTACTTCTCTTAATCTAGGAATCATGGCTGAAATCAATTTAGTACCCCTTAAATCAGTAATGAGGAGAGCTAGCTGGAGAAAATATTAGTGTCTTCTTTGATGGTGTTTTATATACTCTGCTACACTGCTACCTGAAATGCGTCCAAACCAGTTGAGCCACCTGAACTCTCTTTCATGAAATCCTGTCAGGTCAAAAAAGCGGGGGTTGTCTGTTCCCTTCAAACTTTTACTCTTGATTGCGTTCCAATTATTCCATGCTTTCATTTATACATCAGTAATGTGGAAATGATGAACAATTATCACCTAAATTCTTTTGCTGGTCTCAGTTTTATTCATCACGACAGCCTTTCCTCTTTG
Source organism: Avena sativa (assembly GCA_916181665.1). Taxonomy (NCBI): domain Eukaryota; kingdom Viridiplantae; phylum Streptophyta; class Magnoliopsida; order Poales; family Poaceae; genus Avena; species Avena sativa. The sequence goes on from OV702296.1 coordinate 415,945,334, forward strand.
CGACTTTGCTCGATTGGAATTAACCATTGCATGTGCCATGCCCACTATTAACTAGTATTAAGTACTTACCTTTCGTTTGTTCGTGGACCACTTAATTGTTGGTTGATTTCTTAGTCTTACACTCTATAGTTTGAATTTAATTCCATCTGATTATAGAACTTCATCCTGGCAGGTTTTGATTAGAGCGAACATTGGATGAAGTTTGTACTGATCTATGGAAGTGGGTACTCTACAAGATGCTCAGGAGATTAAGAATGAAGAGAATGACATCGAAGAAAATGGCAGTTCCGATCCCGTGGTTTACCAGCTAGTTCGGGTATATTCTTACTTTCTTAGCTATATTATACCTTCAAAGGTACATTGTGATGTTTCCCATTGCTTATAGACCTTTGATGAGCACTTACTTTTTCATATAAATAAGGTTGAAGGTGATGGAACACTCGTTCCTCCTACGGAGGACGAAGTCTTGCAGATTGAACAGTTTCTCGATGAGAAGGTTGATCTGCCTTCTATTGAAGATGTAGGACACGTGGAGGACTTTTTTACTAATGACTGCATGTTTCTGACAAAGCCTGACTTTGAAGGTGCTGGCAGTATATGTATTCAGTTTGAATCATTACTGTGCTATTTCATTTCCTTTTGGGTGTTCTCATTTCACTGGACAGTATTTAGATGTGATGTTGGAATACGGTTTAGCCATACAAAATTCATGTTTCCTGCATTACATATTAATTCAACCCCTTTGACTACTTAAGATGCTTACTATTTATGAAACTTGTGCAGAGGGGTATTCTGAATTAGAGACTACTGGTGAAATACATACACTGCAGTTTGATGCTGACCTAGAGGTATGTATGTTGCTTATGTAATGTGCATCATTAATATTTTCCATGGTTCCAAGATTTTCAGATTTGCTACTATGCAATAGGCTACTAGAAAATAAGTTTAGTGCGCATCCAGGAATCTTTTTTTGTTCAATGTTTGAAGCTAAATCTGACATGGTTTTTATATGGGCTGCCCAGATTCTGTAAAATTCTCAAATTAGAGTTTGTCATGTTTGGAAAGCATCGTCTTTGTTTCCTATGAGATTCCTGTGATCCAAACAGGTCTTGCCTATGACTTCAATAATAATACATTTATATGCAATACTTGTTGTTTGAACCACCTTTAGAATTAGCACTATTCATGGTCATCTAGTCTGAATAGCAGATCTGTGTTTACTGTTTCCTACTCAAGCAATGCCTTCTTCATTCATGCTTAAGCTTTCCTTCATATATGTGCTATTCAGGTATAGCTAGATCAGGGGAGAGATTTTAGAACATGACCCAATAGTTAACAGGGAGAGATGTTGGCAAGTATCAGAATTGAGCTAGTAGAAATAACATATAGGCAAGTTTCCATGCCTAAATTTATCCCATAGTCTATTCAAAGCCGTGGGAAGGTTTAAAGTGGATTTATGTAAATGTTTTTTGTTGTGGTGCTGCAGATAAAGTTTTTTCATGTGGCTAATAAGTGAGTACACTGTTAGTTTTAAGCAAATCTCTTTAGGCTAACGAGCCCGGACAGTTAGTTAACCTTGTTTAGCATATCATCTGCATGATATCCGTTAATGCTTGAGTGGGATTTGACAATTTATCGTAATTAGATCAAATTGCCAATTTACCTACAAATCTTTCTTGTGCACACATTATCTATGTTTTACTTATCTAAGTGAATTTGACTTTACGGAGATGCATATTGTTTCGCAGGAAGACAGGTTAAAACCATTGGATGTCTCACTTGATCTTCCCTTAAAGTGTATAGTTGGTCATGATCACGGGCAAGATAAATTGAATACAGAACAAGGGGATAACAGCATTGTTCATCAGGACAATACTTCAACCGAGACTACAAAATCAACAGTAGTAAATGACTCTTGTAGTGCTGAAAAAGAAAAGGCTGACGCCTGCTCAAGACCTGTAAATAACTCATCTACAGGACAATCTATTTCTGGAGTTACTAGTTCGGTTCCTGACTTCTCCATTTTAAGAGGAGAAGTCTGTTTGGATAATCTTACAATTAGAGAGCTTCAGGAAGCATTTAGAGCTACATTTGGTCGCCAAACTAATGTCAAGGACAAGTTATGGCTCAAAAGACGGATTACAATGGGGTTGACCAATTCCTGTGATGTTCAAAGTTCTGGTTGTGTAGTTAAAGATTATAAAATTGTTCGCGATGATGCAAAACATGAGCTACCTGCCATTGAAGGAATACCTAAGGTTGAGGTTGAAGCCACTTCTTTGGTTAGGAACCAAGTGTTTTGTCCTGGAAATGAGAGAGATGCACCATCTTGCTCTTACTATCAAAGTGAGGACCAACAGCGATCCTCCAAGAGGCTAAAAGGAGCATCAGCAGAAAAAGATGAACCAGAAGGAACTTTGCAGGATGAACAAGGCACTGCTAAGAGACTTCGAAAGCCAACAAAAAGATACATTGAGCAGCTCTCAGATATCGGGACTTGTGACTCCACTGGGAAGCTTTCTTCACCAGGAAAAATGGCTGCACATGATGAAGTGTTACTGAGACAACGGGTTACACCTTTCGAAGAAGTTGATTCATTGAGTATAACATATCCTACTCGAAGAGATACTTTCGGAGGATTCAGTGTACACGTTCCTTACGTGTCGAGGATGAGAAGGGGGCGTCCTCGGAGAAACCTCCTTTCGTTCTTGGTAATAAACTACCTATGCATAATTTATTTTCACAGGTTGCTTTCTGTCTGTGTTCTCACTACATTTTAGGAATGATGATACGTGTCATTCTCTTTATTTTCTTGAATGTGGATTTTGGTGGTATGATGGTGCCCTTGTCTACCTTTATTTTCTCAAGCACTACTCATCGCTTGTACATTTTGGCAAGTAATTTTCAGTATGCCCGAGTAGGATAGAATTACTATGCACTCAGTTTGATCACATGTCAGATTCTCACCTGAGAAACTTAGCTTGTGCTGAAGTATATTTCAAGCAATTATATTCGGTGCCTAATTTTCAACTATGTAACTATTGTTGATTTATTATTTTTCTTCATTTAAGTTTGCTGCCTTGGCAATCCCTTATGCCATTTTGTCAAGAGAACTTTGAAAAATCTCTGAACTTTTGTTATGCCATGCACCCATGTTGTCCGTTAAAGTACTTAAGATGTTGGTCTGATGGTCTCACTTGAATGCACCACATATCTTTCCTTGTGGATGTCACAATAGTCTGTGTCTGACATGTAGGTTAATATATAACTGTTACGAAATACTTGCTTTGTCATATCATCTCCAGTGCACTGTCAGAACAATTTAGACCAAGGACTTAAATGGTCTAAATGGAGAAAAGCACATCATATTAGCCTAATTATACAAAGTTGATGCAACCTGCCAGTGTCCAGCTGAGCCATTAGTAAATTGCAGCATATGTTAGCACAACGTTTTGGATTTCTCACCAGATGTCACTAAAGTGTTCTCTCTTTGTTATACTTTGAATAACAGGATGATGATGCTTCTGTGGAGTGCACCGAGGTTCAGTTGGCAGTTGAGGTGATGTCAGGAAAAGATAGTGAACAGGAGAACCATGTAAACAAGGCCATGGAAGTTTCACCAATGGTATGCTTATATGGCTCTGATCATGTAGGAGCATGTAGCAGAAATCTGAACTTAAGAAGCTCATAACTAACTAGAAAGATATACTGAAACACGTATTACTTAAAAATTCAAACATGGTTTGCCGAGCTGCAATTGCGACCTGTGTGTAGCATGAAATGAAATAATTTCTGTTGTCTATCTTGTTACTAGAAAAATGCTGAGAAGAGAGGTGGGCTTATAGAAACAACTGATGATGATGAGGTTCAGACCGTACAAGCAAACGACGTTTGCAGAACTGCCGCCAAGCCGAAAACACAGGGGTCTTTAAAACGGAAACACCATCGAGCATGGACATTGTCCGAGGTTCAGAAACTGGTCGATGGTGTGGCTCGTTTCGGGGTTGGCAAATGGTCCGAGATTAGAAGACTATCCTTCTCTTCATATTCTTACCGCACCTCGGTGGATCTCAAGGTGGGTTTGCTTGCAATTCCTCACTCATTCCTTTAGTTTTGGTTTTCTAATGGATCATGCTGCCGCTTGTTTAGGATAAATGGCGTAATCTGATCAGAGCCAGCCAGACACAGCTTGTCCCGGAAAAAGATGTAATATCTCCCTCCCTTTTAACTTATGCATTATCACCCTTTACTCTGTCTATCGCAGTTATGCCCATCCTTTCATTTATTTGCTTCTGAATTACTCACTTTCTTGACTCTTCAATCCTGCTGAGCAGGGTGTCTGTCCCCGGAAAAGCAATCCTTCGATCATACCAATACCACCGTCCATTTTGTTACGAGTGAAAGAGCTAGCTGAGCTGCAGCCACCAGCAGGTAACCTGGCAGCACCGATCAAGTTCTCAAGGCCTGGCAGCAAGATTGCACAGGGGAAAGGATCGGGTTTCTTGTGATCCGTCATCCATGTGCTGCAACGCAAGTAGATGGAAACTGCCGAGAGAGATAGGTGTGCGCTTGTGGACGATGAACACTACGTTTTGTCACGACAAAGTTGTGGTCGTGTTCTCCGCGTGCAATGTAAATAATCTCTACTCCTGCAATGAAATGCAATGCCTCTTCACCTGGTTTCTCCGCGGCATGTAGCTTAGACCTTCATAGATGCCTTACCTTATCTGTGAGTGGATTAGTCAGGTGCGCGTTATAATGCCTAGTGAAACTATACTCACCATGATACAAGTATCCCATTGAAGAAACTGCTTATGTTCGTCGAAGCTGGAAAAAGCGATACGGCACCAAACATACTACGAATGTGTGCTGGAACATCGGAGAGCATGGCCTCTGCAAAACGAGTTATTTTTTGTGAAGGCAAAGCGAGGTTCTTCCTAAAAAAAGCGAGGTTCTTCCTCTCTGAACAAACTATCGCCCAGAATCTCTGTAGCCTCAGGGGTACTCTTTGAATTCCGAGAAAAATGTGTGGAGGTTACCACGTTTTTTTCTACCCATTGAAATTATCGGCCAGTTGTGTGATTGGCCCAGGCCATTTATGATCCAGGCCCATGCGACCAACATATTACACTGGGCCATAGCAGGCCCTGCAGGGGTACACTGGGTTGTGGCAGGCCGTGCAAGGGTACACTGGGTGGGCTATCCAGTCCAACAATTGCAGCCCTGGGCTGCCTGTGTGCACCTGCTGAGCCCGCAGGGTTAACGGCCGCGTGCGATCCGCCGCCACCTGCGCCCTCGGCGGCTTAATAAAACCCCCACCCAGGAAGCGCTCCAAACATGGGGCATCCCATCTTAATTAGGGCAGGAGGAAGCGAGAGCGTCTGCGCTGAGGAAAGCTAGGAGAGCGAGCGGAGGATCTGTCCGTGCGTCTGTTCTCAGGTGCCCGGGTATGGATTTTCCAGCTTTGATCTGTTTTTGATCTTGCATTTGAGTTTTTTTTCATCTATTTGCATGTGTTTGCTATAGATCTGTTTTGATTTGGATCATATTTTTGTATGTCCAAGAAAATTTGGTATATTTGAAGTAGATCTGTTAAGTTTATAATCACCTTGTTAGGCTTACACTTCAACATTCTCTTACGTGTGTCTCAATAAGGCCTAAACGTATAGAAAGGAGGGAAGCAATTTTTTTTAATTAAACAGCCAAAACTAAGAGTTTAATCTAACCATATAACCACCAGAACCGAAAGTTTGAACTGATAGAAAAGAATAGACAGTCCACATATACTTTAACGACTACAAACTGAGATTTTGCTCTTGATTTCATAATAGTACCAACACGTTCAGTCTGAACCATATCTACTTCCTCCGTTTTGTTTTATTACAAAGTTGTACTAAATCAGCTCAACTAATATGGAATGGAGGGAGTACCATTTTCCACATTTAGATATTATAGACCCACCCGATTAAGTGTTGAATGCTGATATGACTCATTCACAAGTCTATCTGAGATGCCACATCACGTGATAGGTGGCCCATCCCTCCCAAATCGTGCTTATTATTATTAGTTATTATGCGAAGCTGCCCCTAGAATCATCTTATTACTTTTGTGTGGGAGTTGCTTACAATTGGAGAAAAAACCAATTCTACATATGTTTTAGACAATCTCATGCCTGCCCTACCCTAGATCTAGAACCGTGATTAGCAAGCACTACTGTTAGGTTCTTGAAAGTTTCCTCTTGACTTCCAAAACACCTATACAAGGAACAATTTTACACTAGTGATCGGCAAGCCATTCTGGTACTCGAAGGTGTATGAAAAGAAGCTTTAGCAAGATTGCCAACCCAAACTCTAGCTTTTGTTATTTCGACACAAAAGTTGGCTCTGGTTGAGGAAAAGAAGGCTGCTCAATGGAAATCAGAGGAAGGAGGACAGGCAACCTCCATGTCATGAATTTCGGGATTCGTTATTGATAAGTTGATTTTTCCAATGAGCAACTATGGATATTGCATACATGATGACTTGAAGAGGAATCACACACTCGATGTCAATGCTTAGACGATGTGCAATCAACTTATGAGTGACCATGGTTTTTCTCTTCGCTGTTGATGCACACTTTGTCAAGTTGATCTCAAGTCCTCTCAACTATGTTAAGCTAACTATATTTTTTATAAGTGCACATTCTTGTGTGTCATCAAACTTTATTGATATGAGCTTAAACTTACTCGAGCTTTGTTTGAGCTAAGCTTGAGCCTGACTACAAGCTCAAAGGCAAGCTTATCTCTCAAACTTCTACGTTGAATCAACAAAGTGGATGCCCATGCCTATGTATCTGGGAATTGTCTAAGTTGAGTAATCTTCTACAACATCTCGAAAGGCTTGCACTATCTAAGGAGGGGGCATGTTGTGCACATATGTGACCAGTTGTTAGTAAGAACTCTGTTGAAGGAAATAAGATATGCAAAGCAGCAAAAGGGCACACTGAGGGATTTTCATACTAGATCAACTCAACAGTAACAAATCTACTTTGAGACTCACCTCTTCATGGTTGGCTATAAAAAGAAGTCTCTTTAGTCCTGAGCTCTATGGATTTGGCTTGTGGGCTCAACACCCTGTTATCAACGTTTGCTTTGGACATGAGGCTTTGAAATGGTTGAAAGCAGATGCAAAATTAAAAGAAACTAATCTAGCAACCTTAAGTCTAATAGTAAGGAATTTCTTTCAACTCAGTTGTAAGCGGGTGGTACCTAGAGAAAAGTTGCTAGAAGGAAAGGACTAAACCCATTTGTTCAAGTAAAGGATATCTCCATGTGTAGAAGTAATGAAAGGAAGGAATGAAAACCTCTTGAGAAATCCTAGCCATTTTGCACATCAGCATGTATATACAAGTACAAGTAATCCTTTGTTTCCTTGTACTAGCCAAAGGCAGTTTTCAAGTGGTACGAGGGATTTCAAGCATTATGAGTGGTTTGCAAATCGATTACATTGGCTATTAGGAGTAATCTTGTCAATGTAGTTGGCTGGTAGAAGGAGCTAGCTTAGTCATGAAGTATCTAGGGTATGTAGGAGAACTCTAGAGCTGGGAATGTTCTAGAGTAAGATATTTAGTAGTATGAAATATCTAAAATTTGTTGAGTATTCTAGAAATATGGTGTAGGGTTTGGATTGTGCCACATGGTGAAGCACATCAAGGCACATCAAGACAGAGAGCTGTGAGTGTGAAGCTCATATCTTTAGAAGAGGGAAATTCCTGGGTGGGAGTTAGTATCCTAGATCCAACAATTGGTATCAGCGCCAAGTTGTGTTATCTAGAGTGTTACATGGACAAGGGTGGAGAGATTGTTTCCACTCGATACCCTATAAGAGCAACTACTTGGCACCCTTGTGAAAGGGGTGGTGAAAGTGCACACTCAATGGTCTGGTATTGTCGGAGAGTGCACAAGAGGTGGTGTGATACCATTCTCGTAGAAGGTGTTGGTGTGAGGCTGACCACTATGGTGTGATTCCATTATAATTGAAAAAGGTTGGTGTGAAGTCAATGACGTTGGTGTGATGTCGTTGTCAAGTGGATGAGTCGGTGTGAAGTCGATGGCTATGGTGATGGGTGTGATGCCACTGGCACATGGAAGGTCGGTGTGAAACCGAATCGGTGGCGTGATGCCATATTATATGGAGTCAGTGTGAGGTTGACCAGCAGGGTGTGATGTCGTTGCTCAATGTGATGTGAGCCAGTGTGAGGCTGTCACAAGATGAAGTGCATGGTCCAAGTGATATGGATTAGCGGATATAGTTGAAAAGATTAAGGGGGAGATTGTTAGGAGTAATCTTGTCAATGTAGTTGCCTGGTAGAAGGAGCTACCTTAGTCATGAAGTATCTAGGGTATGTAGGAGAACTCTAGAATTGGGAATGTTCTAGAGTAAGATATTTAGGAGTAGCATGAAATATCTAGAGTTTGTAGAGTATTCTAGAAGTATGGTGTAGGGTTCGGAATGTGCCACATGGCAACAATCTAAAGGGTCATGTACACGTATAAATAGGGGTACCACCCCTCCCATGTAACGGATGTAACCAAGGTTAGTACACTTGAGATATCTAATAAAGCTTCCTACTAGTAGAAGCCCTGTGTGTGTGAAGCACATCAAGACAGAGAGCTGTGAGTGTGAAGCTCATATCTTTAGAAGAGTGAGATTCTTGGGTGGGTGTTAGTCGCATAGATCCAACATTGGCGCGTTGTGACAAGAGGCACTTCAATTGTTCAGCTAAGTTGCACATGAACAAGTAGCAGTAAGCGATCTCCTACTTGGATGTCTCCTAGTATGGGCGATGAAATATTTGATGTGCGCAAGTACAACATATTTAGTGCCCTTCACTCATTCGGTTTTGGATATGCCATGAGTTAACATTAAGTTTCCATGGGACCACCATGTACCTCACTCTAGAGAAAAGCTCTCATACCTATACTCGAACGTGATTGTACTTGAGATGCGCCATCTTCTAGACCACTCATTGTATCATCGGCTAATCCTTACTATGTTTTGAACTCTATCATTTGCAGTACCAAAGTCGTTGAGAATGTCAAGAGACTCTGACAAGAAAAATGTATTTGGAGTTGATCCCTTGGAGCACTACAAGCATATTATCTCTGAGTTGTTACTCAGGAAAGAAGACACTTTCTCTACAAGAGTTGTGAAACGAGTTAAAGGGGTTGTGACCCAAAATGTTGTTAAAGCTAGTCAAGAATCTCTTCCATTATTCACAGAAGAAATCAGGGGCCTTTCCAATTGTGACATGGAGAGATTAAAGCATGTTCTTCATGACGTATTTACAATCCTCAATGACGATGTTGATGAGGTACAATCTTGAATGACTCCTTCCCCTATCCATTATGTACATGTAACTTCTTAGCCTAGATACCATATTGGTTCAACAAGTTCACCCAAACACTAGATGTAATCTATCTTTATCCTACTAGAATGACCATACAAAGAGATGGAGTTGGGAAAGGATAGAGTTTTCACAACTTTGGCGTAGAGACCTTCCTTGGGGAACATGTTTAGGGCATGTTTGATTCAAAGGATTTCCAAAGGAATTTTGTAGGATTCTTCTTACCCATAGGAATTTTTCTTATAGAGGCCATTTGATTCAAAGGATTGAACCCTCCAAAGTTCCTATGAATTGCTTCCCTATACTACAATCCTAGAGGATTTCTAGTAAGAGGTCAGACCTCTTGGAAAATTTCCTATGTGTCTTTGCCAACTATGCCATGTACTCAATCTCTATAGAAATTTCCTATGTTTTTCTTGAGCCAAAGAGGTCCTTAGCTTTTATATGGTGAACAACCATACAAAAGGCTGCTATCTGAATTAAGATAAGTATATCATATGTATCCATGTTTGCAACAACAAAATAAGCATCCCATTTAACATTCTCCACTGCGGTGACACATGGAAAATACTTTGACAATATATTACACTTACCAAATGCTCTCATCGTTTCAAAATAAGGCACACTTGTTTCATAGTCTCCAATGCATGTTTTGACTTTGATTTTCACTTATAATATACCTACAAAATTAGTAAAAGGAGATATGACAGACAAATACAACTGTATTATTCTTAAATGCCCACTGCATATAACAGTGGTCTGCATGTGTGTACTTATGTGCCTTATACTTGGAACTGAGTAAGTACTTCATATGAGATGTGTTATTATTCATCTTACTTCTGTTTGATGTGAATATATTAGGAATCATAATTGATATAAGGAAAGACTTGAACTTATCATCTATGCAGTAATTTTCCACAATTCCATGTCATTTGGCAACCTTGTAACTTTACGAAGATGCTAAAGTTTACTGATAGAGCTATACTGCTATATAATAGTATTAGGCATGCGCTGGATTAAAAAAATGTGGCAACGTGTGCACCTAGAAAGGTCGGTGATTTAGTATCTTGTCTCTGAAACCCTGTGCCCCAAACCAAGCTTCTATAAGCTCTAATAGCTAAGCATGGACACCTGGTTATATGAGCTGTGAGGTGAGCAGTAACATGTCAACTCAAGACCAAGCTAGTCAAGACTCGAGGAATCTTGGAGATGCAGGCTCGTGCCTTCTTGGACTCCCTAGGGAGGACCTAGTCTTTTTCTGTTAGTACGGAGCACACAATAAAAGTACAAGGCAGATGTACTAATTGTAAACAGCCCTGGCTATGTTTCAGGCATGTAGAACCTAGTAGTTTGTTATTTCTGTTTCTCCAATTCTTAAGAGTGCTCAATCTAGCTGTCTACATAAGCTTCTGAAGTTACAATGCCATTGTCACTAATTTAAGACTCTTTGATATTGCTTAGGAATAACTGCTGATATTAGTCATTTGTCTAATATCTAAATTTGACTGCAGATATTTGGTTACATTTTAGCAATATCTGAATTTAGGTCTGAGAAGTTGCTATCAAGCCATGCAAGCGGACCATGTGAAGACGAGATCACCCCACCGAGTGCTAAAAAACGGAAAACACTGACGGTTTCTACACCGGATGCTTGTGAAGAATTACATTGTCATATTAGTTCAGATATCTTTGAACAGGTGAAGAAACTTTATTCTATACCTAACCGCCATGCTTGATTTGCTACTTTTCCCCTTGCATATAACCCATTTTGTTCAGCCAATCCAACAATAAATCTGTAAAAAAATGGAAGATTATTGAAAATACCCTCATCCCAGCTACCTTTTCCAAGAACCGGATGCCCTGCTAATGCAAAGAATTGGAAAAACTTTGTTGCACTTATTTGTGAGCAAAACTGTGTTACTTTTATGGCACACATGCAATTGCCAATCATAATTCCGGCAAAAGAAATAAAAAATTAGGTCACCGGTTTTATTTTGGCAGTCTTCCATGTCAAATCATGTGAGAGATTGAGAATGATGTCAAGTTAGGCTATATACCAAACCAACGGTTCCACTTTAAGAATATTTTCAGAAATTGCCAAGGCATTGACTGCTGAGGTTTTGCTTCTGGCAGCTCACAAGAGATATCCGGTTGATGGAAAAAAGTGGCAAATCACGTCAAGAGGCTGTGAAAAAGTTTTCTGATGGGTTGCTGCGGAAGGTATTTAACATGGCATTAGGTTATGGAATCTTCTTCGACAAATAATATCATGAGTTCTACTTCCAAGGATTCAAGCGAGACATTTTTTCAGCTTAGTAATATGGTGCAAGGCGTTGATGATTTACTGGACACAGTGACATCCAAGTGCAGGTGGCGTATGTTGTCTCAATTGAGTGATATGCTGACAGTCAAGATTGTATACATTCTAGCATATTCAGAATTTGTTGAATTGTTGCACATGAGCAGATCTATGACCACTGCTGAGAAGATTGAACTCGGTAAGCGCATCCGCAAGCTCCCGGAGAAGGCACTTGATCACCTGGTGGAGGTAGTTAAAAGGAGGAAATCTGAAATCTCGGGTTCTGATAAAATATCATTCAACTTGGGAAGACTGGTATGCTCCTTATAAATACTCCCACTAGTTAATTTACCATGCGAACTGTTCATGTGGTTTGGGTTTTCTGTTATGCCAATCATGATGCTACCATACAAATATTGGATTTTGATACTCCTATTAATCTATACAAGGCGGACAGTCTGTCACGAAAAAGTGGTGCTATGCTGGATTCATATACTTCAAACGAGCACGTTTTGCTTTAATTTGCATATATCTTTACTTATTCACAAACTCTGTTATATCACTATATTCAGCTTGGTCTCACTTACTTTCATTTGGTTAGGATGATGCGACTTTGTGGAGACTGTACTACTATGTACAAACAGGGCTGAAAGCAAAACAAGATCTGGCCATCACCCCTCCTCAGGTGACCAATGGACGTCGTCCAGGTTTTACTACATGTAGTCTTTAGCAGAATTCAGTGTAGGCGGTAGTGCTTGGAGAAACACATTAGCTTCAGTTTGTCGCCAATGTAAACGTCTACGAGCTCGTACGAGGGGATAGTCCTTGCATTGATAGATGTAGAGTATCTCCAAAAACAGCACCATGAATGGTGTCTAGAGCTAGAGGAGATAGTGCACTGACCACTAACTCACTAGGGCGCTGCTGGCAATTTTGTATTAGTATGCCACAGTGCAAAATCAATCCTGGTTATCTCTCCTTCAGATATTGCACTTCTCTGCAAGGCATTCTGCTTTTTTTCCTTTCTGCATATTTTGCTCTTATTCAATGTTTCTGCAAAAGTTCCAACAATGGAGGCCCTTTCTGGCCTACGAAAGATATCACGTCGACGCCGGTGTCTTTTTCCTAGGTTTGGTCGTTCTCTGGCAGATTATTTGAATAGCCAGGTCTAAGAATTGGCAAGAATTGACAGGAAAGTTTCCTGGAGTGCGCAAGTGGACAGAGGTTCAGTGCTGCACTGCGTCAATCAAATCGCCGCCTCCATTTGTGTGTATTATTAATGGAAACGTTAAGCTTATCATATTGTTCCTTTTCTCTCTCTTAGAAAGGCATGTGACAATGCTTTACATTTAAGATAATCGAATATATGAACGAGAGCAACAGAACACTGTAATGGTATAGCTTTTCTGTAGCATATTGTAGTGCTCTGATAGGGAGTCTCCCCGTTATATGAATTAATATCAGGATGCCTCTTCTTGCTTTGAGCAACGAAATGAAGGTACTAGATGCGTTTGTGCCGTACGATGCTGTTCTGTGATTAGTTGAAACGTATGAACAAGAGATTACCAAGAGTGCCAGCTACAGATGTAAAAATGCACCTGAATTCTAGGAGCCTATCATGTAATGCCAAAGTGCTGTCAGTCTTATCCTCGAATGGTCTCATATGCCGCCATCATCCGCACACTTGCAAAAGATTTGCGTGCCTATATTACAAGATTAAATAGGGGTAGAAATATTAGATAATTGGTGCAATATAATAGTTTCTCATATTTTCTGAAGCAAAAGTAAGTCGAATAGGCGAGGGATATTGCTGGAAACAAATACATATTAGAAATAATATTTGTAACAGTATTAGAATTGTATTAGACATCTTTTATACAACTTCTTGTACAAGCCTAGTACCACAAAGTACTCCCTATAAATACATGAGAATGGGGCTCGGGATGTACCCGAGTTGAACCCTTACCGATAGTCTAGATTTGACATGGTATCGAGAGCCACCTATTCCACGAGCTGATCGGATCGATCTCATCTATCCCCACCGCGTCGCCACAGGCCACGCCAACAAAAGAAAAAACCTAAAAAAGGGAGAACGGCGAGCACGTCGTCTCGATCTTCGCGTAAAAAAGAGACATGCAGTCAGGAAACTACGCTGAATATGTCATCACGTCATCATTACTGCTGCACGGGCTCACGTTCGAAACGTCTCGTCAAAGGCATATCTTTCGAGAATCAAACAGCGGAAATTCTTCATCAATAACGTCATAGCAAAAATAGTTCAGTGGAACAGATACACATCCAAAGAAAAATAGGGACTCGAAGTAAATTACTCCATCAAAAAGATTGAGACTACTGTCAGAAATGAAAATTTCGACTGTAGCCTCGAGGGTTACTCCTATCGAGAGCGTTGGTCGCGCACCCGACAAATATTCGAGGAAACATTGACATCATAGTAGAAAGATTTTCGAGCCTATGTCCTGATGCATACATCCGAACATAGCCTCGGGGGCTACTCCTATCAGGAACGCTGACGCGCGCCTGATAAAAAAAAAACTCATATCGGGAGATTCTGCAAAGAAACAAAATTAGGCATCCGACAAAAGTCAAAAGCAAGTAATCTCGGATCGCATCCAAACGCAATAAAAACAAAAACTTGAATTTGATGTAGGACAACCTTGTTTTTGCCTAGGAGCAATTAACCGATTCCCGATCCGTCGGATGCATTAGGCTCGTTAGACCAAATCCCTATAAAGTCAAAATAGGAAAAACAAAAGGAAAAGAACTAAGCATATCTTTGAGACTCAACCTGAATCTACGGTTCAGGTAGAGTCTTAGAGGCTACTAACATAGGTATGATTACTCGGATACCTATGATTTGCTACCCGGACCTGCAGAAAGGCTTACGATCCATGAAGAGTCAAGATGAAGGTCCAAAAGAGAAACCGACAAATGTTGCCCTACAAAGGGCTACTGTATATCAGCAAAACTTGCGCAACTATCACAGTCGGCGATTGCGTCTTAGGTCCTTCGTTGTGGGCGATCTCGTTCTTCGCCTCAAGCAAGATGGACATCACAAATTGGAGTCACCCTGGGAAGGACCTTGCATTGTCACAGAAGTTATTTCCGGAGAAGCATATCGGCTACAAGACAAGAAGACAGGAGTTAAATGTTCCAATCTATAGAATTTATGTTTTCTCACAATTTAAATTACAATAAGGTCTATGGCCTGGCTTCTTAGCCAAGATATTGAGGCCAACGACCAGGCGAAAGTCCGCCGAACAATGTATCTTCAACTTCAGATTATAAATAAAAGATAAGTTCTTCATACTCTAAGTCTTTATTTATATAATTTTTACCAGCAAAACAGGGATCTCTTATTTTCTGAGCATTATTCTCCTAAAACTAACAACAATTATGAGCCTATGTACAGATACAGGCATCCGAACATAGCCTCGGGGGCTACTCCCATCGGGAGCGCTGGCGCGCACCGGATAGAAATTAAAATTGTGCATATAGAATCAAAGCAGTTTCAACCGTAAACCTATGAGTTTTACTTTAGTGTATCCTCAAAAGGTTACTCCCATCGGGAGCTTCTATAAAACGGAAATCTGATAAATTTCAGAAATTCCAACAACAAAATAAGGCAGTCGATAAAAATCATACAAAAATCTTGGATTACACCCGACGCGATAAAACTCCGAATGTCGTGTCCAAGACATGAAGGTAAGTCCCCGGGATTCGTCCTGTGTGGCCTGGTAATCACACAAGAATGTGCTCTATCAGTAAAATATCCGTATCAACGATGTGATGAAAAATCCTGACGGACGCGTTGGGTACCTGATAAAATAGAACCGTGATTCAGTATTCGGTAAGACCTCAACGTCTCGAACTGAACCACGCTAGTTATAATTCCGAGTTCAGGCCTGGGCACCTGAATTTGATGCAGGTATACAGTGTCTTTGCCCAGGAGCAATTAACTGATTCCCGATCCGTCGGATGCATCAGGCCTATTGTAGCACATCCCTATAAAACCATAAAAACTCAGAACATAGAAAAACTAAAAAATATCTTTGAGACTCAACCAGAATATATGATTCAGGTAGAGTCTCGGGGGCTACTGAGATGGGTACGATTATTCAGATACTTATGATTTGATACCCTGGTGGTATAAAGGCTAACGGTCCATGAATATTCAAGATGATGGCCCAAGAAGCGTCCGATGAAAGCTTTAGTTGTATTAGGAAAGAAAATATGAACCGACATTGTGTTGGTATTACTAGATGATTGTGGCGCGCGTTGCCGCGTCCGTTTATTACTATAAAATATGATTGTAGAATTTTTCATAAATATCGATATAAAGCGTGAAATTTTGCAAAAGGTGACTCTTATATTGGTAAGTAATCTAATAGCGGAATACAATTTGGATGCATGTAGTGTGGTAGACTTAGTCTAACAAATGACGATTATAATTTATAGAACCCCCATTTCATGGGGATTAGACAAATACATAGATTTTACCATCATGTTTACAAACAAACTGGATTTAACACATGATTGTAGTTTTTTCAATTTCAATGGCGCTACCTTGAGCATACCCACACACAGCTGCAGATTGCAAGTCGTCTCAACATGGCTTCACACTCTTTTCTTTACCATGCGGGCTTACTTGAGGTTCTTTTGTTGTTCATACACATTCCCTAGATCATGAGGAAGCTTGCTCGTTCTTTCGCAACTGTCTAAAGCAGGGAAAATATTGCTTGCTTGTGGCCTACTTGTTAGGTTTAATCACTTTTGGTGAGAGGTTGCTTTTCATCTAGATAAAATTAGACGTCGATTCTTTACCCTAGTTAAACCATTCATTAAAAAATTAGAGAGCAAAAAATGCAATACCTAATGTATTAGCATCATGTAGTACTAAACTGGAATTGATCTACATGATTTGTAGAAAAATAATCCATGTGAACGAGCAAAAGTAAATTTTGGATACTGATATATATTGCAACAAAAAGTTAAGATGCTGACAGGCTGCAATATATTGTAGTTTATAGTTTGCTAACTCCTTCATATATATACACATTACTTTGATTTTAGTCACTTAAATCAGCAGCTGAGGGGAAGAAAAATACATGAAAAGAGCATATGGTAAGTATTAAAAGGAGATGGAAAATAGTACTTGGATGTCAAATGAAATATGAAATGAAGTTTGCAGGAATCAATCATGTGTTGCGCTAGAAATAATTTGCTGCACCGTTGCTACCTTGAATCCTTCTGAAACTAAATACATGGTATATGTATATATGACACTTATTTGAATTATAAAAACTATATGCTGCTTGCAGTTAAGAACGGTAATCCATCTAATCCTCGAAATTAACTTATGATGGTGAAGCATACCTTGTCATCACACACAAAAAATGAATCAGAAAAGCAAAGTCGAAGGTAGATTACCTGTTCTTCTCAGGATAAAGTGGAAACGCTAGACAGATCTTAGCAGGAACAACAAAACCATTAGCCCAAGGTCAACATAAGCTACTCCATCACCACCTAAACAGTTCGAAGCATACTTTGTGAAGTTATTTCTTCTCTTAGAAGGTAATGAATTTACCAAGCAAGAGTTGCACAAGTTTGCGACAAAAAATGGCAATCAAATTTGAAGACATATCAATATGTATCTGAACTCACTAAAATTCAGTAAACCACAGCTCCGCATTTGTAAACCAATATTTATCAGATCCACTCCATGAGCTAATTAATCGCCAATTTCACAATTTAATATAGAATATTTCCATTTATTAACCCATGGAATTGAGTCTCGCTGGAGAGACTAGGATCAAAAGCAAAGAGAGGGATCAAGAAGTATGTGATGAGATGAACAATCAATGGGGAAAAAAGAGATGAAGGTACAGCGTGTATTAGAGAAAGAATGGAGAGTGGAGTACCATCACGGCTCAAGGTGCTGCCATCTAGTTCAAGAGTGCGGGGGGCGCAATGGGAGGGAAGCGTCAGCTAGTGTCGCATCGGGGCCGGCCGGGATGACTTCTCACTCATCGTCCTCCGAGCATAGTGGCGTACGACCACAGATACATACAGACAAAAGGCATTGTTTGTAATCTTATTTGCACACCCAAGCTGCAGATCGGGAAATTGTATGAACCCTAGCATATGAAAAAGCATAATCTCAGCATTACCGTGTCCATGTGGGCTCTCACATGGCGCGGCGACCAGCGCGCATCGCCACAACGAGGAAGAGCAGCTCCTCCACAACCATCCAGTCATCCAGATGGCGGCAGTGGGTAGGTCACCCCAGAGTTGTTGGTATCCTCATGAAGGAGGGAGCAGCATCAGAACACAATTTCGCCCACAATCGCCGTTGCCCCTCCATCTTTCTCTGGCGCATCGAGGATGGAAGCTGCGGCGCTCCTGGGTTCGCCCACACCGAGATGGGGATCGGTGCGGGGAGTGTGGGGTGCAGCGAGGTTGGGCGTCGCTCTAGACATTGGCTATTTTCTTCAATCATACGTGTGGACATCTAGACCGTTCGTCCGAGATCTAACGGGATGTTTTAGATTTTCCTTGTAGAGTAGCGTCCCCTAGGGACACTCGGCCCATGAGAGGCCCATGCGGGGAAGAGGGGCATCTGACGGCTGGAAACGACTAGAACGCTAAATCCAATGGCCAAAATCAGTAATAGCACGAGAGAGCTCCAATTTGGTTCAGTTTTAATATCCCTAATAATCAAACATATGTAATCTGTGTGCATACGGCTTTGAGACCCGACCTATTATATATAGAACGGGAGAAGCCTACGAGGAGGTACCTAAAACCACCAAGCGATCTGTAATAGGGATTTTCATCAAGTAATCATGCGACTTTGACTACCTTGTTTGTTTGACATCCGATGAAATCACCAGCGTTCTCTTTTCCGCGAAACCCTAAGTCTATAACCATGGGTATTGCCGAGGTTACCCCTCGTCAAGAGGGCTATGGCACACTTCCCCAGGCATCGATCTGGTTTGTTCCAATGATTCCACCAGCTCTAGAAACCTAGGGCTCAATCGCAGATTGGAGGAACTACTTATCTTCAGTCTTCGTATTAGTTTTCTCATCGATGTGTTGTAGTTCTGTGTGTACTACTAAGTTTTAGCACTCTATTAGTTATGCATCCCAACGCGTGATACAATGCTACACACCTATCCTATGTGTATTGATTATGTAATGTTTTATCAATGTTTTATCTATGTTTCTGCAAGTCCCGTATTCAGTTATCTAGCACAAATGTAGTATCTAGAAAAAATAGGTGTCCCAACAATTGTTGCAATTCCACGCCTAGTTTGTCATGCTAAATATTGCTACTGTATTAGAGCACATGACAAGAATGTGCCACCTATCCATGATTGATGAGATGGACCTAGCTTCTCATCTTGTGTGTACATTAAATTGCTCATGTATTTGTTCCCAAAATAGTCATGACGGCTGGCGAACTCCACTCTCGGTGCACAATGCTTCATCAACAAGCCTCTGGTGATGTCATGTAAAGTAAACACCATTATCATCATCATCAGTCCATTTAGGCTCTCGCCTTTTCTTCATCGCAAACCTACAAGTTTCAGTAGAAAAATCGAATAAAAACACATTCGATATGTTCTTCTACCTCACACACAAAGGCGCGGGGAAGAATGCACCTCTTAGGCATTGTGCCGAACGCCATGGATACGTCCTGGACATGATTAGAGGAAGACTTGGTGGCTGCGACCATATTGACGTTGAGCTCCCAATTGGGAGGAGCAGAGCTTGGTCGAGCATGTACACCCTACTGACAGATATCCAAGGGGATATCGCGTCCCAACAGCATGCCCATGCTGCGACCGCACCAACGACGAGCTCCGAATCGGGAGGTGCAGAGCGGGGTTAAGTAGGCTCACTGTATTTAAAGATCTCCTCCCAGTGGGAACTCCCATCCCGGATCCATGCCATGGATGCGGCCACAACAACAGCGACCACGATGGCGAGCTCCAATTTGGTAACGAGAGTGGTGCTGTCTCGTGGTTGATAACGAGCTCGTTGGGGAACCTAAGAGGAAGGTATGATGAGAACAACAGTAAGTTTCTCTCGGTTATGAAACCAAGATTATCGAACTAGTAGGAGCAAGAAAACACCTTCAAGGTGTTGTTTTTAACTTGGAATCCTGCACAACACAACCATAAAACTTTGCCCCAACTTACAATCTCACTGGTTTTGCTGAAAACAAACGATTAAACGTATTGTATGGAAGAAAGTAATAGCTTGCAGAAAGTAAACAGAAAACAGTAAGCAGTTGTAGATTGATGGTAAAATAAAGGACCGTGGTCCATAGTTCACTAGTGGTGATTCTCCTTAAAATAGATGACATGTTGGGTGAACAAATTACAGCGGGACAATTGACAAACATCGAGAAAGCATACATTCATATACTAATCATCTTGACTCCTATGAGATTTGATTAGGCATTACAATATTATACATAAACCGTAATCCAACTGCATCTATGACTAATAATCCACCTTCAGGTTATCATCCGACCCCCCTCCAGTATTAAGTTGCAAGCAACAGATAATTGCATTACGCATTGCGTGTAAAATAAACAATACGATTGTTCTATGAACAAAGGGTTGCTGTTTTCTCCCTAGTTTTTTTGACACCTTTACCGTAGGGGAATCCCCTATGGTGTGATTTTATATATTACTGAAAAATAATCCTACTATGTACAAAGTCTAAAGGGGAAGAAAAACATCAGGGGGGGAAGAAATGTCTATGGTAAGTAAAACAAGGGAGAACACAAATTACACAAAGTGGGAAAAGGTCCATTCTACAATTACGGCGTTTTCTCCCGAGTAGCAACAACACATCTAGTACCTTAGAGATTTCTGTCACTTCCCCAGATTACTAGAGGCATGAACGCACTATCGAGCATAAATACTCCCTCTTGGAGTTGCTAGCATCTACTCGGCCAAGATAGCTACTAACAACGGAGAGCATGCAAGATCACAAATAACAAAGACATGATAGAATCAATAATCAATCTGAAATAGCATCTTAATATCCATCGGATCCCCGCAAACACAACATGTAGGATTACAAATAGATGATCTTGATCATGAACGGAGCTCACAAGATCTAAACATGATAGCACAAAGGAGGAGAACCAACCATCTAGCTATTACATGGACCCGTAGTCCAAGGATGAACTACTCACGCATCACAGCGGAGACTTTCATGGTGATGAAGAAGGCCTCCAGGGTGAATTATCCCCTCCGGTAGGGTGCCGGGAAGAGCTTCAGATACCTCCCGATCTAGGGATGATATGACGGCGGCTACAGACTCTTTTGTAGAATTTTGATCGGGTACTTAGGGTTTCTGTATCGGAGGCAACTTATAGGCGAAAGGGGAGGCTGAGGGGGTGCCCTAGGCGGCCACACCACCCCCTGGCGGCCTAGCCGCGTGGCCAGGTGGTGTGGGTGGCCCCTGGCCCCTCTCTGTCTCGTATTCTGGCTCCGTGTCCCCCTCGGTGAAATATTGACTTTGACTTTTGTCCCGTCCAATTCTGAGAATATTCATTTTCTGACTTTCTTGGAACCAAAAACAGTAGAAAACATGCAGCTGGCACTGTGGCATCTTCTTAATAGGTTAGTCCAAGAAAGTGTATAAAAAGTACTCCAAAGTGTGGATAAAACATAAGAAAGTAGATATAAACCAAACATGGAACATCAAAAATTATAGATACTTTAGCAACGTATCAAGTGGTACCGAGAAGAGGGCCCTTAAAGGGAATGGATGCGGGTGCTTACTGTGTTGTCTACATGGCAGCCTAGGTGGCAACGAAATAACAGTCAAAACTGACAAGCGGGACCCAACATGATGAACGTCGTAGCGATATTTTGAGTTCAAACATTTTGATTCCATTCATGCCGAAATGACCTGTCTGGGAAATTGGCCACGCAACCTAGATAACCCAATTTGATTACACGCAACTCCGGCCATCTGGGCCATGGGCTCGGGAAGCACAGCTTGGGTAACTTCAATATCCACGGGCTTGCTAGTTAAATGGCAATTGGCACATACAATTCGTCTCGTTGCTTCTCGTGGGTTTTCATAACCCTGGTGTGCAAAAATGGGATATGCATTTGAAATGGATGTCCGAGTTATTATGTATATCATGATCGATGTATCGATCGAGTCATCTATTCTTTACCCAAGAAAAACTATTTCTATTTTCCATATCCAATCGCGGATCCCTGAATTTCTTCGAGACCTTAAAGTAAAACGCCCTCCATCAAGGGGATTACTATCTCGCCCTCGAACCGGTATGTGACAGCAAGAGGCGCTCCCAAGAGGCAGCGGCGGCAAAACCCATCTAAGGTTCCTTCCCTCCGCCAACGACGCCACCGGTCTGTCCCGTCTCCGGCGGCCTTAGGGCCTTTGAGGCGTGGCGGACCACGGCCTCTCGCCGGCGGGAGGTCTTAGTGTTTTGTTTAGACTATTTTCAGTGTCTTTTTTAGGATGTTGAGGCAGCGGCTATGTCCTGGAGTCAGAATAAGGTCCTCCCCGTCCTATCCTCGCTCCGGTGATGCGTCTAGCATCGACGAAGGGCGTGTGAAGTCGTGTGTCCGACAGATCCCTTGGAATCTGGTCGTTTTTCGTTGGTGTGTTTTGAGGTCAGTCCTTCCGATCTACGTTGGTCATCTTCGACGATGGTTGCTGCTCTGGTGCGCTGGTCCTTTGGGACCTTAGCACGACGACTTCCCGTCTGTCTACTACAACAAGCTCTACCACGACAAGCTTTGCCCGGCTGCGGTGATGGAGGGGCGAGGACGGCGGCGCGCGTTCGGCTCGTGCCAGTGTTTGTAGTCGTCGCTAGGTGGTCCATTCCCTTATTTATAATTTTTATTACTTGTAGGACTCTTTGTACTGTTGTTGATGATTATTAATAGGTCGGTGGAATTTCGAAAAAATGGGATTACTCTCTCATGGTCCCACATGTCAATGCAGTAGCGATCAAAGGGTTGACTCAGATGGAAATAAAAGTGAAAAATGTAACACCCGTGAGACAAAAAACTAGTTAGTCCTAAAAATATGTGAGTTGTTCTTTCAAAAATCTAAACAAGAAAACAGTCTGGTAGACCCTTGCTATTATATGCTAAAACCTGCTTCAGATTGTGTATTAGTGCACCTGTCTTCTTGCCTCCGAGTCTCCGACCCTGGGTAACTGGGCAAAACGGCGGTAGCAGCTTAGTTGCCGTGGCGCGTGCCGCCCTCCTCGCCGTCGCGCCGTGCGTCAGTGAGCAGCACGTCACCTAACAAACTTCCCTAACATTTTCGCCTAACCGAACGCCGGAAAAAGCTTCGGCGTGTGATGCCTCCGATCGAGAAACACAGCAAGTAGCGCGACTGAGGACGTACGTACTACCGAATATATCTACGTACTAGCAGGCAACAGCACGACGCAACAACTACAAAAGTTGCAACGGTGCACGCGATGCCAGAGAAGAAACTGGTAGCCCGATCGACCGGAGCAGCGCCGCACATGCTACGGAGGCTCTATCACGTGTTGGTGCTTGTGCTTGTACTCTTAGGCCATCGCTATCCGATCTCTTATATTTTGAGAAGTATAATGCTTTTTTTCTAATCAATACCCGTAATTCATAGTAACAAATAGTACATGGTAGAGATACATAAACTGTCTTCAACGACTAGAAAATAAAATCTAAAAAAAAGAGCAAATCTCAAAGGTCTTCAAAATATTCTTCTTCCACGACACAATCTTGCACTTGTCTGAAGGCAGTCGAATAATAATGACACATATATCAAACCATAGAGCTGTAAATACCAACAAGGGTTCTCCCTTAATTTTAATTTAATTTAGAGAAGTATAATGCCTCCTTACATTCTTTAAAGGCGGTTTCTAACGGAATCCTTAAACTTAGCTCCCTAAAAAAAATTCTTCTTATTACAAAACAATTGGTCCATACGTACCGACATATAATCGTAGATTAGTAGTGCACACATAATACAACCCGATGCAATTGGTACATATCAATACATAGTGAACACATATCCATAGAACCCGATACAAACCACGGCGTTCAAGTTTTTTCCATAGATTAATAGCGCATTAGAATGCATAACAAGAATATGTCAGTTATTCATGACTGATGATAGCGATTGAACTGCTCCACTTGTTTTTTATTACTGTTCTCATGATTTTTTTCCAAAACTGTTGGAAAGGTTGGTTAACTCCATTCTATATGAACAATGCCTTATCAACAAGCAATTGGTGATGCCATGCAAAGTACGTATCATTGTCTTCGTCCTCCGACCATTGTACTTCTTCCGTGATCTTCTTCATGGAGTTACCACTTAAAAATAATGACAAACAAAGCAATACTTCTGTATGTGTGTTGATATTTGATAAGATGGAAGGAGAAAAACTCGCCTTGTGCCAACCGTGTTGGGTCCAGCGTAGGGATGAGATGAGGACGACGCTGCGGCCATCGGTCCTAGGACAACGAGACCTTGCGCCGACACCGGATCGGCCTCCACCATTTCCATGGATGCGCCGGGCATAGCAAACCCTAGACCGCACGGGATCTACAGTGGGCGAGAAGAAGGAGGGGAAGGTGTGTATCGGCCTGGGGAGTTCGGCCGCGTGGGGTGGTGGCAGGTTTTTTCTCTATGGAGGCGGAGGTCGATTATTTTTAGGGGTCGTCGGGCGAGGAGTAAGAATTATAAGCAGCTAAAGTTATGCGGTTTCGGCTAGGTGCGGGGTAGAGGGGTTTTCCCTTTAACCGGTTTTAAGGGAACGGCTAAAGCTGTCCTTAGCTGGAATATACGCACTACTATACACCACTAGATCTTTTGTCCAAAATAAAGACACCCGATAATAGCACTGATATTCCTTTTCCAGCATGTGTAAGTAAAATAACTTTGTAGACTCGAGAGTTTTTATCGTGCTGGTCGATTAAATAAATTTGTGTCAATGTAAGAGTAGATCTTTAATTAGTCCGAAACAAAGGCACCCGACAATAGCACTGATATTCTTTTTCCATGCATGTGTAAGAAAATGACTTTTTGGTTTAACTACTCCCTCCGTCCCAAAATAAGTGACGTGAGTTTTCTAGATTCGGATGTATCTAGATACGTTTTAGTATATAGATGTATGCGAATTTAGACAAACTTAAGTCACTTATTTTAGGACAGAGGGAGTATTTTTTTTTGCGAAAAGTACTAATTAATTAATTAAATATGTCTCCATGAAAGAGGAGCACATTTTTGCAATTTAGTTTGCACGACATTTCTAGCTAGGAGAGGGACCTACGCACGCACTGCGGCACTGGATACGTCCCCGTGCTGCATACGGAGCAGATCGATCATATCGACTGTAGTGCGTCTTTTTGAATCTGCCAATGATATACATAATCATCTGCCCCTTTTGAACTTCACTGCTTTGTCTATATATGTGCTCTCTCAGTATCTCTGTTAGGCCAACCCTCTTCCATCTCTTCCTCCCTGGGTCTGCCCAAACAAATTCGCTAGCTAGCAGACCTCGTCGTGCATACGGAAGCCGGAGAGGCAGAGAGAAGCAATGGCTTCCTCTTCGCTCGACACCGAGGCAGGCCAAGCACACAAGGCCGCCGGCGACGGCGAATACACCACCGCAGCCACTGCTCACGCCGTAGACACAGGTTCGTAGCACACACACGCATGATCGACCAGTGATCGAGCATCAATTTTCGCGCGCCTCTCCCTCCTGTCTGTTTCTTGATTGGGTTCATGCGTATGCATGGCGTATGTGGGCATATAGATTCATGGCAGCAGGTGGGGCTGCTGCTGGTGACGGGGTTCAACTGCGCCTACGTGCTGAGCTTCTCGAACCTGATGATGGTGCCGCTGGGGTGGTGGTGGGGCGCCGCCTGCCTTCTCCTCGTCGGGGTCGCTGCCTGGTACGCCAACTGGCTCCTCGCCGGACTCCACCTCGTCGACGGCCACAGGTTCATCCGCTACAGGGACCTCATGGGCTACGTCTTCGGTACACGCTGCCTAACTGATGATACTAGTAGTAACACTTGTGTGTCATATAAATGACGACAGAATTAACATTCAGTCGAATTTGCGGTCGTGACATATATATTACCGTGATTAAACTCGCTAATAAGCAATGATCCTACACAAATGTAACAAAAGTAAAGTAGTATACACAACTAATCAACAACGTGCTACGTGCACAGTTGATTTGGAATACTCCTCATTCTGATCTAGCTTGTTGTTAATGTGAAGGGACAAACATGTACTACATCACCTGGTTCCTGCAGTTCACCACCCTGCTCCTGGGAAGCATGGGCTTCATCTTACTAGGCGGAAGAGCTCTCAAGGTATATAATATTTTGTGAATTACTTTAGTACAGTTAGTCGACCATGAGTCATATAGCATTAGACCAAAAGCAACGTGTATGCTTATTAAGTTATCTAAATAATGCTCCCATTGACCAGGCAATCAGCGCGGAGTTCACCGGCGAGTCCACGCCGCGGCTGCAGTGGTTCATCGCCGCGACGGGCTTCGTGTACTTCGCCTTCGCCTACTTCGTGCCCACCATCTCCGCCATGAGGAACTGGCTCGCCACCTCCGCCGCGCTCACCGTCACCTTCGACGTCGCCCTGCTTGCCGTCCTCGTCAGAGATGGTACTGAATGTGATGGCCACGCACGCATCCCATTTTCTTCTCATGCTTGCTAGGAATCTAGGATGACTGTGGTTGATTAACAGAAAGCTCGCCAAGCCTTTTTAGCTGAGAGCGAAAGCTCACCGAGTTTGGTAAACATTGTGTGGGTGCGTGCATAGGGAGATCGAGTAAGCAGACGGACTACACGATCCACGGGACCCCGCAGGAGAAGGTGTTCAACGCGCTGGGCGCCGTGGCCGCCATCCTCGTCTGCAACACCTCCGGCCTGCTCCCCGAGATTCAGTCGACGCTGCGGAAGCCGTCGGTGTCCAACATGCGGCGCGCGCTGGCGCTGCAGTACACGGTGGGCGCGGCGGCCTACTACGGGATCAGCGTGGCCGGCTACTGGGCGTACGGCGCCGCCGCGTCGGAGTACCTCCCCAACCAGCTCGGCGGGCCGCGCTGGGCGTCCATCCTCATCAACGCCACCGCATTCCTCCAGAGCATCGTCTCCCAGCACGTACGTACGCCTCTCTCTCGCTGACCACTGCACTGTACGTGTAGTGGCCGTTGTTCATCCTGTGCTCGATCGCCGTGCATGCAGCTGTTCACGGTGCCGATCCACGAGGCCATGGACACGCGGCTGCAGAGGCTGGACGAGGGGATGTTCTCGCGCCACAACATGGCGCGGCGGCTCGTCGCCAGGGGGGTACTCTTCGGCGTCAACGTCTTCGTCACCGCGCTCTTCCCCTTCATGGGCGACTTCGTCAACCTCTTCGGCTCATTCGCGCTATTCCCGCTCACCTTCATCTTCCCCAGCATGGTCGTCCTCAAGGTAAAACTCATCTCCAGTAACATGGACTGTTAGTGTTACAGGATGGGTGATCTTAACGATGGTGTCGTGCAGATCAAAGGGGAATGCGAGGGGAGATGGCACAGGCTCTGGCACTGGGGCATCATCGTCGCCTCCTCGCTTCTCGGCGTCGCCACATCAGCCGCGGCTGTCCGTCTCATCGTGCACAACGCCAGCGTGTACCGTTTCTTCGCCGACATGTAGAAGACGCACCAGCTGGCGTCCCATACCGACCGGTGCGAATATTAATTTACCTGGGCGCGCAGCCACGTCCAAACGTCACACCAAAATACTAGGTACTCCTAGAATATCTCATTCAGGCCAATTCGTGGACAAGATGGCATTGGACAAAACTAAGCAGTAGTATAAGCTGCGGATTTGCAGGCGCGTCTTCAATGGAATTGCAACCAACAAACATGAATGGGGAAATGTTAATTTCAGTTACTTGAAAGCTGCGGATTTGTACAAGCACCTTGAAAAACAAATAAATCCCGGGTAAAACAGAGAAAAAGGGAGGAACGAATTGTCTAAACCTACTTGTCAGATATCAGGACGAAAGCAAATCCTTATGTACACACGTTGCAAGTACCATTACACTATTGTTGGAATCATCGGGACATTTTTCCTCTTTTTCCTTTTCAGCATCTTTTTCGCAAAGCCAATTCTGTCATTGAAAACTCCTGGTATCCATTTCTCACGCTGAAGTTCGGATCATTCTTGGTTGGGTGTAAATACTCGAGAGGTCCCCTGCTCCATCTTGGAGAGGTGGATCACCGGCTCCGCAGAACTTGGCTCAGACCGGTGCCTGGCGGAACCTCTGATGGCCACTCAAGGCTTGCAATCCATCACCCAGTGTGAGGCAGGATGGTCTCAAGTATTGCCACCCACTCACAATGATCCAAACATCCACTAGCTAATATAGCTTTATTCTTGTGGAGATTGGAGTCCGACAGATTGGACATGATTGCAGTGTCTGCCCACACTCACAGCAGGTCTGCAAAGTAAGCACTTTGTTAGAAACGATGATGTTGATACTGACCTTGCAACACACACCCAAAAACAAAAGAAGGATACCCCAAGAATCAACAACAACGTATTAGTATTCTACTGAGGGAGGAAGAGTGTGTGATGTGTCACCTGGTGTCCGCAGCCAAAAGCCATGTCTTTCGGGTTCACAAGGCAGATAGGGCACACCTGCAGATAAAAATGTTAGTAAGAAACAAAAGATGCAGTTTCCTGCCCGCAGAAATACAGTAGGAAATTATGAGATCATCAATCAACATACGCAATTACAGCATATGAAAGTTTACCTGATTGTCATAAGCAGAAGAAGGTGCAGCAGGGGCCGCGGTATGTGCAGTTTCATAGGGAGGATAAGATGATGATGATGAGGTAGTTGGTTTACTAAAGCTTTTCGTTCCATATGAATAAGCATCATGGCTTCCAGTAGGGGGAGGCAGAGGAACCCTTTGTGGAGCTTTCAATGAGCGACGACTGTTTGCCATATAGATAGAAGTCAGCACATATTGCACACTGAATAAACAATCAAGGAAGCAAGCATTTAGTGTACATGGAGGAGAGGGGGATCGTACCCTAAAATTCCTAATTCCACAGTTGCCTTGTACTGTTGTGGTATCTCCATCAAGGCTGAAAGAGCAAATGCTGCCTCTTTTCTTGATTGTGGCATGTTCTTGGACATTATCTCCGAAAAATTCACAAACTGGACAAGTAACAGATTCTCAGTGTTACAATAGCATCAACCAGTTCACAAAAAGGGAAACGAAATGAAATCAATCTTCTTAATTTTTATTGTTCAGCTCCTAGTAACTTACTTGAAAATTGTCAAAAGCACGGGCAGGAATGTTGTCATCAAATTCCTTCATCATGTCCCAGGGGCCATCACCAACTCCTACCAATACAATAGATAGCGGCAACTCACTGCATACAAAAAACAAAAACTGGAACAATGAGCAACATCCATGACACAGGAGGGCAGGTCAATAATAAAGCTAGTCAATATGAGCATATCAAAAACAGTATAACGAGAGCACTTATGAAAGACGAACCTGGCCCTGACAATGGCATCAACAGTTTTCTGCTCTTGGGAACTCAGTTGCCCTGATGCAGTGTCTACACTCCTCGTGACCTAAGTTCACAATATCAGTCAATACGAGAACATAAAGAGAATATCCAGTTTCGAGATTAAACTGTGGGTAGGACATGGAAAATATGACACATGCAAATATAAACTGCTTTATCACTTATCAGGCGTGAAGAGAATTAGACTACAGGATACATGTTTCAGAATAAGGATATGATCCTGTGCAAATGGGCTGGATGTTCCAAACACATAAAAATAGAGCGTGGAGTTTCCTTCAAATTTTCTATAACAATTACCAGATATAGGGGAAATATTTTTATCTTGGAATTCTGCATGGCTGCAGAATATATCTTCCATATATCTGATAATTTTTAAAACACCCGAATGTTCACACATCACAGCCAATTTCTATGGAAACTTGTAGCATGTAACCGTCTATAAGATATTCGATCACAAGAGAAAGAAGGAAAGTACAAATACAATGTTTAGATGTATGTAATTTAAGTTTAGAGCATGTCACATGGCATCCCTCGAATTCAAAAAATTATGATACCTGAAGTCTAAGTTGTGAACTCAGCTTAAATAGATTCCAGGACAAAACCAAAAATTGAAACAATGAGTAACATCCATACGCTGTGAACTCAGCTTAGAATAGTACAATGATAACATGGTTGTAGAAAAACATAGTGCCCACGTGAAGGCTCCATTTAAGCATAGAATTATCTTCTGCTATTGTATATGCCAGCACCCCAGAGCAAATGAACAGTCATGCAGATGATAATGACAAAATATCTTTCAGTTAGAATGCAACAAGTCTGCATTAACCACATCTCACATACACACTCAGAATTACTACCAACTACACAAATACATTCACCACTAGAAAAAGAGTGTAATGTATTAACATAGTACCTGCCCATCAGCAATTATCAACAGAACATGGTATTGCCCGCCACTTTGTTCCACAATGGTCATAGCCATCTCAATAATTGGTGCGAAGGATGTCGGTCCTGTTAAAGCCGACATTAACACTCAGAATTTACACACGTACAGAACCTACTTGGAAGACAATAGCGTAACTTATGCTTACCAGCTAACCGCAAATGTGGAACAAGTTCCCTGTATCGCTCAAGAGCTTCTGAGAATCCATTGCAAGGTCTCTCATCAGGATAAAAACAGAAGACGTCTTGGTCATGTGTTGATGCTGAAAAAAGCAAACGGTTGGTTTTATGGTTCAGACAAATTATAATAGTGGTGAGAAATGATCAACTATCACACGATCTTTACCATCTCCAAATCCGAAGCAGGGAATCAAGTTATCTTCATCAAATTTTGACAACGTTTGCCCAAGAATCGAGATTCCTTGTTCATAAGGATTTGGTACACTGCTGATGTGGTGTAAACTACGCCCATGGAAGGAGAATTTGCCTGATAAAAGGACACACATCATTAGCATCAGGAGGCAATGCAGTGAGCAGACTATCTGGCGAATAAAGCGAAAGAGTGGATCATAAGCACTAACCTGTCCATTCGTTGCTCTTTGTGAAATCAATACCTACGATAAGATTCGAAGACTCGAGTCCAGCTTGAGCCAGAGCATCAGTAACCTGCAAACAAATTAACAATGTTGAACAAACCAGTCCAGGGGAATAACAGTGATGTGATTAAACTCCATAATTTGCCTATGTTCCTGACTCTTTAACTGATACTGATGACAGCAAAGCCAGTATACAGAAAGAATGTTAGAATCTAATGGAAGCTAGTGAACAATTTTGATACTGGTAAGTAACCACTTCTCCAGTTAGGGGCATATCACATTCTTGGAAAACCAGATAGGAGGTATGATATACTGGCTACTAGATTTGATCATTTAATCAAAAGCCTGAACCAGTCAGACAAACTGTACCACCGCTCAGTCACAATATTCAGGCCTCAAGTAGACACATTTGGCAACTGGGCATTCCAGAAATTGACCCGATACAGACAACTGCAACCCATACCCATATCCTATTTGAGAGGACCAAGCAGCAGATCCCAACTACAGCCAGACATCCACCACGCAATAAACGTTTTTTATTAATTAATTGCAGCAATGAGCTGTTAACAGTTAACACCAGCCATTGATTTCCGGGTGCATGAACCTTTCATCAACAGTGATTGATGGTTGACCACCAGTTTAACTTGTGATCTCTGTATGATTATTATGCTTAAACTTATGCTTGAACTCAAACCAGTTGACCTGCCAACTACGGAGCATCCTGTACTCCCTAGAGATCTCAAATGTCTGTGGATTGGCCGACTATGAAGCACATATCGGCAGTGCCACCAGATTCCGAGCAATCCTAAAATGGGCCGTATGTACGAATAGAAAGGCGCGTGGGTGCTCGAGTCCAAATTAATTCGCTGCTTCCAACCTCGAAGTAGTAAGATCTACGCGAACAGATGAATTTCGCGGTGGTTTGCTTCAACAAGCAATCCAATCTAGACCCGAAACTACTGCTAGTCGGGGAATGACGCGCGTACCTGTTCCACGGACTGGAAGTCGTCGGCGATCCGCGAGTAGCGCCTGTCGAGGCGCGGCGGCTTGGATCCCCTTGCCGGCGGCGGCGGCTGCGGCGCGGCGACGGGGGCCGGCTGGTAGGCCGGGTACGGCGCCGCGTAGCCGCCCTGCTGCTGCGGCGGCGCGCCGTACGGGTACCCGCCCTGCGGGTCCTGGCCCGCGCCGTAGGGGTGGTAGGGCGGGTACTGCGGCGCCGCCGGCTGCTGGAAGGAGCCGGAGTGGGCGTACCGCCCGCGCCCGCTCCCGTCCCGCGACTCGCTCCTCGACAGGCTCCCTCCCATGCTCTCTCTCTCGGCTGGACACAAAGGGGGGGACAACTGGACGCGGGTGTAGTATATATCCGCGCGCCTCAGGCGGTGGCCGCTGTAGCAACGTCGGTGGGCGGCGGGCTGGGCTGGGTGGGGTGGGGACGGAAGCAACCGCGGCGCCGCCTTGGAGGCTTGCTTGCTTGCTTGGTTGCAGTTGCAGGGACGCGAGAGGAGGAGCCTTCCGGTGTGCTTCGTCTCTCGCAGGCTCGTGTTTGTCCTGCGCGTTCTATCGCGTGGGCAGAGACGCCGCTGCCGCTGCCGCTGCCGCTGAGTTGGATTGTTGGCTGGACTCTTGATTTGATTTCGCTCCCTGACTTTTTGACAGCAAGTATCACGGGGAGGAATCGAGAGGCGGATGCGGTATATATATCCACCGGGCCGTGATCGACCCTAGCTAAGCTAGCGAGTCACGTGCACGGAAACTCATCCTGGTCCCGGAGGAAACTGCGCCGCGGCCTCGCGATTGCCTACGTGGAATCTTCGCATCTTTTTTGGTTCTCGACGAAAAGCAATGAAGCTTTTTACCCGGATTCTCGAGATATTCAGGAGGAAAAATAGGCGAGCGCCAGGCGAGGAGAGCTTTACTTTTTAAACAAGAGAAAGTGGATTCCAGATGCCGTTGTTTCTAAATTGGAATTGCTGCTTTGGATTGGTATATCTCGCCGATAATTGGGAACGAGAACCACGTGTCCTGCAAGTCCTACCTATTAATACTTAGAGCATCTCCACTCTGTTGGTTGTTCCTGGACCGAAATCCGGACCTAAATAGCGCCGAACGGAGGAAGGTTTCAGCCTAGGAATAACCGATTTCCCACTCGTGTTCCATGCCGAGTTCCCAGACGAATCAAAAAACGGCGACATTTTCGAATTTTCTTGTTCCCGCGGCGAAAACTTGGCCATAGGGTGTTCGGCAGAAATACGCCAAAATAGTTCGGCCATCAAATTATCACGGAACAAGATAAAATGGGTCGACGATCAGTCGTCGATGGGGGTGATCTCCTCCGGCATGTCCGGTGCGACGGGGATGGGTTCGTCGGTGTTCCTGCTGGCCGACTGGTTGGAGGAGGTCAAAGCGGAGCTCGGCGAGGGCACGACGCGGAGAGCTTGTGCCTCGGACGTTGCTCCCCTCATCGTCTGAGCTTCGGCGAGCTCCTGCGCCTGCTTTGCCCTTGCCTTCCTGTCCCTACGGTTGTCTGTATCAGACTTTCTCTTCGTGGATAGGGCCAACCAGGAGGGGGCGCTCTTGTCTTCAGGTCTCGGCACGGGTGCTCTCGGCTTCCTGACCTTTTTCTCCTTTGGTTCGTCGGCGGCGGATCGGGGTTTGGCGAAAGCCTTGGGCGGCATGGCGGGCGGGAGCTCGACGAACTGGCGAGAGATGTGGGGAATTGTGGAAGGAAGGCGGGAGGCGAAGAAGAAAAGGGCGGGAACTCGGACTCCACTCGCCGACAGGGCTGGCCCACCCTCGTTTTCTCTCCATCCGGCGTTCTCAGACCGTATTTAAGAAAAAATCAAAATCATATTTGTAAGTTCTAAAAATATTAAACAAAATTCTGCACGTAGCCCATGAATTTTTAAAAGACGTTCAAAATATCAATTTAAAATACTTTATATTCTACATTGTACAAAAATGACAAGAGTGTAGATCTTGCAAGTATGTTTTCGAATTCGTAAATTTTATCAGATTTGTATAAGTCAAAGTACAAAGAATTTCATGTCACGGTTTTGCACGCTTGTGAGATACAACATTGATTATGTCCCGAATTATTTTTAAATATTTTTAAAATTTGTAAAACATGTTTTTTTTTAAATGAAGGGAGCACTAGTGCTTGGGAGCAAATGACACTTTCCGAGGGAGCACTCTCTACAAGTAATGGTGGAGCCAAAAACTTCTAAAGCTTGGTCAAAACTATTAAAATCAAGAAATACAAGATATTGCGGTGTGGATACAATTGCTCATTTACTTCTATGTAATTATTTTGTCCATTTCTCGCTTGACATCGTGTGCTGTAGGAAAAACTTCTCAACCTTAAGGATCTCAATGATCAGATCGGATGGTTCTTATCATCGCCTTAAAGTATGTATTTCTTTGTCGTCATAAAAACCATTATCAAAGACGATTCTTTTTCAATGTTTGCCGGCCGTTGCGACATTTACAGCCAAAATATCAACATAAAAATGTTTTTCCTACAGCACACGATGTTTTTGCCGTTCGATAAGAATCTAACAACAATCTATTTCTACATCATCAGTTCTTCTAAAAGCCACCATGCCTTTCGTGGCTACCACCACAACGTAAGGTTATCCGGTGACAACGTGAATCTAACCCCTGGTATCGAATTTTGTGTTGCTATTGCACCCTGCTCAATTCAGGATCACCTCCGTCCTCGCATCTCCGACTCGCTGGAGCACACGTCATGAAGGGTAAAAAAATTAGTTGTGACTTTAAGAAAGCCGGTTTAAGAAAACCTTTGGTCGTGAGCTATAGCTAATCTGAAAAGTAAAATAGGATCGTATGAAAGCCTTTTGGGAGCATAGCATGTGTGTTAAGTTATCTTTTTTGTGTACATAATTGTATCTATTAGGTGCCTGCATGTGATGCTGATACCAGATCTAATCCCCCAAAGGTATAAATTTAATACTATAGAGTGAGTACTAGCAAGTTTTGACAGAGCACAACCTGATCGGTAATGTTTTCTCCGTTTTAAAATATAAGGTGTTTTAGCTTTGTGAAAAGAATGTATCTAGATCTCTTTAATGTGTAGGTTCACTATAAACCTAGATGAACCTACACACTAAAAGAGGTCTAGATATAATCCATTCACAAAGTTAAAACATCTTATATTTTAAAACGGAAGGAGTACTAGCAAAATCAGCTTTCTGGTGTTATTTATTAGCCACGCCGTGCCTTGTTCAATCAAAGATAGTTCGTTCAACTGCGCGCAAGTCCTCGCGTTCCTGGCAGTTTCATTCTGTTCATAGCCTTACCTAACTCTTAACCATCGGTTGGTTGCGTTCATTATTTGTTGTTGACACTTACCTACGGTGGGTACTACTACTCACTTTCCTATTCTATTTTTTAAGCAGGATATAATCAAGTAATTTGGGGAACAAGCTTCAAGTGGGCTATGTTTTTCTTAGTAGCAGTCTTCTTGCTTGATCACGTCGTCCCGGAAAGGAGGAAATTTCCTTGGCTCAGCTTCCAAGGGCACGCCCCTGGCCTGCGCCTGCAAGTTGTGACCGTTGATTCATCCTGTTCCCCGTTGTTTAGGCTAAAACTAGCTAGTTGGCCGTTCCTGTCCGGTGTGACTTTGACGTGCAGTATACATACAATACTCCCTCCGCTCCGGTTTATTAGGCACATACCTAGTTTAAAAATAAATTTGACTATTAATTTTGGTCGATAAATTTTACATAATATGTCACAAAAATTATACTATTGGATTCATCTTCAAAAGTACTTTCTAATGGTATATTTTTTAGGACATATATTATATATTTTATTGGTCAAAATTAAAGGTCAAATTTATTTTTAAACTACATGAGTGCCTAATAAACCAGACCGAAGGAAGTAGTTTAAACAAAAATTTCAATTTTTAGCGAGTAATTCTCTCAACTTGGGATGCTCACCCTTGACAAGTTGTTGTATTTTGTTGAAGAAATACCAAGTTGATGTGCGCGCACGTCATTTCCTCTGAATGTGCCTCTCCTCAATGGTCCGACGGACGTCATGAAGGCCCTGTACTTGTGTGCGTCACTGTGAACCCGTAAGCAACCAATGAATGACTGAGTACGCCATACCAATGTACTAGTAAGTATTTTACCCGCCAAAATTAAAATACCCAAGTGGTATTTCAAAAGGAAAGAGCAATACACTACTAGAAGGAGCTAGCACGATATATATTGATGCAGTCGTCAGCGACGTGGTGCCCACATTTTGTCTAGAAGTTACACTACTAGTTTGTGTACACATATACTCTCTCTGTTTTAAATTACTCCACCGTCACGCTTACGTAGGTGGACTAATGCTTTCTCATTTTTTATTTAAAAAAATCCTATTTGAAATAGATATTATGAAATGTGTATTCGTATACAAAAATCCTAGAATTTTTTTAGATGAAAATAAGAGAGTACTGGCCCACCTAGGTAAGTGTCGCGCGGAGTAATTTGAAGCAGAGGGAGTACTACTCCGTCCGTCTCAAACTAATTGTGTGTCAACTATGTCTAAATTCACGTGTATCTACACACTATAACGTATTTAGATTCATCCAAATTTACTCAATTTTGTGGCATTCTTTTTAGAATGAAGGGAGTACTACACTTGCATTTTCTTGGTTCTGTTCTGCATCATAGTCTCCAAGTATACCACAACTAATTTACGCGGCATATATTAATGTGGCAAGGATAAGGTGGTGCCGTGCAATACATGTATACGTCACTGGATATATGTATGACAATGACGCCGCGTATATAGCCCAATACTTAACGCGGAAGAAACCAAACGGCGTTGGTTTACCGGTTCCGTACTGCAGCAGCAGCCGGGATACGAAATGATCGATCGACGGTCGGCCTAGCTTTTTCATCATCGTCATCTGCGACGTTCATCGACCATGAAATGCTAGCTAGGTTGGCGCAGCCGTGCCAATTGTTGCTCCGTCTTTTTTGGTCGACGTCGAACCTTATGTAATAACGTGTACTGAACCCAGCTAACACCTACCTAATCAGTTGGCATCTTCCTGCGTTATTTGTTGTAACCTAGGGTCTCAAGGGCTCAAGGCTATTTCTCACTTCCCGGAAGCTTAGGAGAAGAAAATGACATCGATCCATCCAGGCATCCAGTTTACTAAATCGTACGTATACTATATAAAAGTCTTAGGCCTAGTTTGGCAATAATTCTTTTATAAAATTAAAGTATATTACAATAAACCATAGTAGTGTCTAACATTCTAATAGGCTAGCAATACTTCAGTTCTAGAAAAAAGAGGTCCGAAATTGTTTTTCTAATACTTCAAAAATAGCACGTTTTAAGAAATACTGGAGTACTAATACTACAGTTTTTAATCAGAGCTAAACACATCAAAGTTTTTAAAACTGGAGTATTTTGAGGAATCATAGCATTGCTGAAATACTTTAATTAAAAGTACTTGGCTACCAAACAAAGTCTTAGCTCGTAGGCATGGTTTAGCTTTAGACCATGAGGCCGGAAGAATGGCTCTTGTGATTTGCCACCACAAGCGCGATCAAGGTTGGCGAGCTGGCAAAGGTCGCGCGTTAAGGAAGCTATAGCTTCAAGCGAGAACAACACGTAGATTGGGTCATTGGGCTCTTACCTCTGGGTTACGTACAATTCGATGACAAGGAAGGGAACATGTGCGGTGCGTGTCGACTGTCTGAAACCCGACCACGGGTTGGCTGCAGACGAAGACCTTCTGGGTTCACGTGGGTACCTATCGGCTGCCATTTGACCTAACGAAACACGCTTATGACTGTCCGAATGCAGCTCTCAGCTGTCCTTGTCAAAGCTTCTGACGGCTAGTAAGTTGCCATGAAGCTACTGTAGTCTCCTAATGTTTGCGCGTCCCTCTTGTTTTTTCTCGCTACACAAAACGATAGGCAACTAGAATCAACTAGAAACAACTAGGCAAAACCCCTCCTGGGTCGCTGCGCGTGGCGACTCCGGAGGGTCCAAAAACCCTAGGCCCAGCCGCCACCGCCGGCCAATTTCTCCGGCCGCTGCCGCCGCGGCGCCAGCCTCGCCCTGGTTGCCGAAGGCGGGGGTGCTTCCTCTGTGTGTCTCGTCGGGCTCTTGCGCGCGGAGGTCGGCTAATGAGCGGGCGGAGACCGTGCGGCAGGGCGGCGACAGCCGCGACGATGGGGCGGCAGCGTCTTCTCCGACGGGGCGACTCGCAGCGGCGCACGGTGGGGAGGCGCGGAGGAGGACTGAGATGGCTGCGGAGATGGGCGAGGGCGACGGCTACCCTCCTGGCCTGATTTGCGGATCGGATCTGAGCTCGTTCCGATCGCCAGGAGCCAGCCGGCGGTGTGGGGACTGCTGTTGGTTTGGCCTGAATAAAGATGGTTGTCCTTTGATTTCCCTCTCTCTATGATGAAGAACTACATGTCGCCGGTAGTCATTGATTTTTGGTGGACTACCGAGTTCTGGAAGACTCTGTCGGTGAATTCCAAATGGACGATATGCCTGGAGTTCGTAGCCGCGGACGGTGTTTCGGTCACACACAACCATGTTTTTTGCTGGCCGTTTGGTTTGACAGGTGGCATTGTGAAACTCTGTAATCTGTTGCCATTATGGGACATACTTGGTTCCAAGGTGAAGTCAGACGCGGAGAATGGCACGGAAAATGGGAACTGATAACGGGTAATGGAAGTTTGAGTCCTGGGGATGTAGGATTTATGGCTTGGTGTTTTGTGATTTGGAGTAGCGGAATTGACAAGCGGGAGCGACAACACATGAGGAATTCAGTGTCTAATCCTGCAAGGTAAAGACCCAAGGTTTGGCCTTAACTGGTTGTGACTGGCAATGACCTTGTTGAAGACATTGTTTTGTGTGTGCGGACTTTCTCTAGGGTGAAAACCTATGATCTTTGATCAGGACGATGATGGCTCCAGAAATAACTGACTTAGGTTTGTCTAGATTTGAATGTATCTAGACACATTTTAGTGTATAGATCTAATATACCTAATTTTGGATGGGATGGCGGTTGATCTTTTTGGATCGGTCGCCCCCAAATTTTGCCGTCTTCGTTGTCGATTGGTGAAGATGCGTGGAGGCCATCTGGAACTGCTTCGCATCATGAGGATGCCTAGGGCGGAGGCCCTGGGCTTGGTGGTGGTGGTTTCTCTGTCGGAGATGGTCGGCTTGAGGCTACGTTGATAGACCCAGGATCCGTCATCTAGTCCCGGCTACGAGGTAGGAAGACCTAGATGCTGGTAAAAACCGTGTCGATTGGTGGGTGATGGCGGCGTTACCACGGCGTGACCTTGATGAAGGCATCGTCGAGCAACTAGTGTCGACCTCACTCGTGCTGCTCTGGGGGAAACCCTAAGATCTTCGGGTCGGGCGACGACGGCGCCACAGTGTCACGTTCTCTCTTAGGAGCATCGTCTGTGGAGCAGCGCTGGATGGAAGAGGTAGGAGAGGCAGAGCGGCTGGCGTCCATGGAGGTGGTGCTACTTGGCACCGCGGTGGTGTTGGTGGCTGGTGTGGGCATCGATCTACAAGCTGAAGACAGTTTGGTGGAAGATAATGAAGGCGGCGACATCCGGAGTGTGTGCGTGGGCGCCGCTCCGTGGATAGGCTGGGCGGATCTAGGGCTCCTTTTGCACGAGTTTGAGCCGCCGTGCTCATGCACTTCAGATTCTCCTGGTGAGTCGCTACAAGTGACAGTGGGGTGGGTCGAAAGAGGCAGCTAGGTGTTTGCTAGATCTCGTTGGGGAGCTGGCGATACGACTATCATTTTTTCTCGGTGTTTTGTTTTGGTGGATCTGGTTTGTATGATCTTTGTAATGGTTTTTGCCAGACATTGTGGTTCTAATAAAGGTTATGTGCATCGCTTGATGCAGAGGCCGGGGTCTCGCTCCCCATTTTGGAAAAAAGTTGTCGGGGTCTCGCTCGCCATTTTGAAATAAAAGTTATTTCTGGACGGAGGGAGTATTAAAGATTTGAGGGACGTTAGTCGTCTTCTTCAACTGACTACAGAATTTCTGAATTTGAAAATGTTATTCCTACCGATCCATATAAGATATTAATCAACAACACTCAATATTATGGATCGGAGCAAGTAGAACATTTCCGAGGACGTCCCAAGTAATAAGGCCAACTCCAACGCCCCACGCAAAACAGACAGTTCTTTTGTCAATTTCTGTTCGTTTCTGTCCATTTGTAGGGCGGCGTGGTGGACACGCCCCGGGATGATGTCCAGCCTGCCATGGTCGGTGCATCCAACGGTGCCCCCACCTGTCCGGCCTTTTCTTCCCAGCTATCAAGCAAATTTAAAAATAGGACTAGCGGAGTGCCGAATTGAACCAAATTTTAAAGGACCAGCGGTGTACAAAAACATGATACATGATTTATACATGCACGCAAACATAAATAGAGCAATCCCATCTTGCTGGTAGATCATCTTTCTCTTCTTCTCGAACCAACCCCGTTGGATTGGGTCCATGTCGGTGAGATCCGCACTCATGATCCGATTTTCTTCGGCGAGCCGCTTCAGCTCTACCTTCTCCTTCCTAACATGGGCGTTGATCTCTTCTATCTCAAGACGCTTTGACTGGATTTCATAATAGTTCTTCGCCATGTCTTCTCTCTCTTTGTGTTTTCTCTCTTCCCTCTTGTCGATGGACATCTCCTTCTCGGCGATCATATCTTTCAACGTCTCCTGGATGGCAACTGATGAAGCTTCACGCTTGAGCTCTAGCTTGGAGATGTTCCTCCCTCCCGGCCTTTTGGTTTCTGGTCCTTCCTCGTCGATGATGATTTCGGTGCCTGAACCCTTTGCACTCCCCGCATAGAGCTCTTTCCACTTCTTGCAATCTTTGAGCTTTGTCCAACAATGGACCATTGTGAAAGGTTTCTTCTCGTGGCAAGCTTTGAAGCGCTCCAATGCTTGCCACACCTAAACCAACAAGCTCAAGTTCATGTTTGAATGCTATATAGAAATGCAAACCTCGCACAAGTGAGAACATATAGATATGTAGCAACATACCATGTCTCCAACTCCAATGCCACTCACGGGCCTTGACTTAACATGGTCATAAGAGGTACAAAACTTTGTGCGTTGCTCGGAGATGAATGCCCACCTCTTCGTAAGTGAGTTCTCGTTGCGATCACTCGCAAACGGATGCTCACCGAAATGCTTGTGCTCATGAAAGTACTTACATACTCGGTTCCAAAATGCCCTACCCTTTTGTTTCGCACCAGTTATTGGATCTTGCCCAATTTCCATCCATTCCTCGCAAAGCATCTTGTCCTCAAGGGATGTGTACGACCCACTCCTTCGGCTACCGCCTTATGTTTGTCGGACTAGTTCGTCCACAAACAAAGGTTCATGGTCAATGGAGATACCATCTTCCTGGGTACCATGGCCCGGAAAGGATCCTGCAAGGGCGTCTCTCGTTGGATCATATACACCGGCGAGAAAAGAACAAGGAGCAGACAAGTTACCTGTGTCGGAGTGGGTGTTCGAGTGGGCGTCGGAGTTGGGGCCGGAGTTTTATCAATCAGCTTGCATGGAGCGGGCATGCTGTCGTCGGGGATGCTCCTCGCGGTCTTTCTGCTGCATGAAGAGCCGTCGTCGACATGTGCCGCGTTCAGGTCAAGGGCAAGCAATGCCAACGAAGAGTCACCAACGATCTCCGGCCCACCGATGACGGTTGCTTCGATATGAGGTGGTTTGTTCGTGGACGTTGGCCGATCTCACTGTGCCTGTGCCGAAGGCAGCTAGCTGCTGCTCCTTTATCATGAGCAAAGTGGCAGCATTTCGCAGCGAGGGCCTCAGCAATGAACTTGGCCTGGACGGCGGTGACGTGCTCAAGGGCAGCGGCCCTTTCCTTGGCGGCTTGGGCATCGGCAATACACTGCCGGGCCTTCTCTCGCTGGTCAGCCCTCTTCCATGACTTCTACTTCCGCTGGTCGTCCGTCAGTTCTCTCTTCACGCGGACGATACTAACGACAGCTTTTAAAGGACGAGCGATGGCCGGAGCAAGGGAAACAACGGCCAGTGGATCGGAGGCCTAAGCAGAGCGACCGGAACCGGGACAGCTCCTGGAGGCACGAACGGGTTTACCATCCGTGATTTACTTTTAGCACGTCAGGAATCAGAGACAATGGCTTTCTTGCAATTTGCCGCTACAAGCGCGAGGCCGGCGAGCTGACAACGGTCGCACGTAAGCCACCTAGCTTCACGCGAGAACGACACGTGGATTGGACTCTGGATGACGTGCCCCTGCTGCATACTGCATACGCTCCCTGTGTAGTATCTCATTCGACGGGTACGAAGTTTTCGATGCCAAGGAAGGCAGCATGTCACATGTGCGGCGTCGACAGTCTGAAAACGGACGGTCCGCGTTTGTTGCAGACGTAGACGTTGTGTGTTCATGTGCGTACCTATCACTATCAGCTTCCGTTTCACCTGACGAAACAGGCTATTTCTGTGAATACTTAATACAGTTGTTGTTATCTGTCACTGTGAAGCTTCTGATGGGTAAGCTGCCATGAAGCTACTGCATTCCCGAAATGTTTAATTGCCTGTTAATTTTGTCTTCTGCTCCTGCCTTCGAAGCAACCGAAGGTTTGAACGTGCGTGCGAAGAACCAAGAACGCCGGCGAGAAGAGGTATGCGACGACATACTTGCAGAGAAGACGAGAGATACAAGTACTGTAAGACTAATAAGGGTGAAGGTTGAAGCAGAGTAAAATAATTTAACAAAACAAAATTGAATTGAAACTCAAATTTGACCTTCTCCCTTGGACAATACTATTTTATATTAGAAGATCCATCTCTTGGTAAGGGCGAGACTGTTTGAAGATATAAATATTACTCCCTCCGTCTTAAAATGGATGGCATAGATTTTTCTTTTTCTTGCGAAAATTCCATCGATCTATTAATAATCATCAACAACAGTAGAAAAGTCTAAAACGTAACAAGAATTACAATTAGATACTTGGACCACCTAGCGACGACTACCTACACTAGCACGAGCCGAAGGCACGCCGCCGTCCTCGTCCCTCCTTCACCGGAGTCGGGCAAAGTTTGTCGTAATAGAGCTTGTTGTAATAAATAGACGGAAAATCGTCATGCTAAGGCCGCAATGGACCAACACACCAAAGCAGCAATCATTGTCAATAAAGACAATCATAGATCGGAAGAGACATGCCTGAAACCACACCAATAAACACGAAAAACAAATAGATCCGCGTGCCCTCTGTTGATGCTAGGCGCACCACCGGAGCGAGGATAGGGTTCCGCACCCCTCGCCGATGACGTCATCAGTCCGTTCCGTCTCCGACGTCCCTAGGGCCTTGAAGGCGTGCCGGACCACGGCGTCTCGACGGCGAGAGGTTTCAGTTCTTTGTTTAGTCTATTTTTTTTGGTGTCTTCTTCATGATGATGAGGCGGCGATGACTACATCCTGGTCAGAATAATGGATGGCGTAGATTTATCTAGATTTGCCTGTATCTAGACGTGTTTTAATGTATAGATACATAAA
The DNA here is from genome assembly GCA_916181665.1 of Avena sativa. Taxonomy (NCBI): domain Eukaryota; kingdom Viridiplantae; phylum Streptophyta; class Magnoliopsida; order Poales; family Poaceae; genus Avena; species Avena sativa. The sequence continues at coordinate 415,988,757 of OV702296.1, forward strand.
AATTTGGACAAATCTACGACATTTTTTTTCGGACGGATGGAGTATTTAGTATCGAGTGTTTTAGTTAACATGTACAATGATTAACATTTAAGTTTTTAATTTTGTATAGGGTGCCTAGCTCTTATGGTGGCTTGGAGAAATTAATGACGCGCGTACTTAGGCCTTTCACAATAGGGTGTCTCTTAGCTCGTTATCCTAGGCAGTGGTATATCATAAGAGACAACTACAATGACTTGTACCTTAAGAGATGTATCTACATTTACCCCACAAAAAAAAGTATATCTACATTTAATAACTTTGGGTACATGCATGCATGTGATTGGGCTAACCATGTATTTTATCTATGATACCATGATACAATAACACTTTCTCTCTTTATTAAATATGGTGCGACATAAACAATTTAACTATGATATCGTGCTAAGAAACGTCCATTGAAAAAGGCCTTAGGATGTCTAGCTCTTTTTCATATGCACAATACTTATCGAGATGGCTCCCAACCTTATAAAAAAAATCCGCCCACCTCAAGTTCACTCACAAAAGAGCCCGAACCAATTACTGTGTAACATCACAACCTCGCCGAGCTGCCACCGCTCGCCCGTTGCACCCATCCCATTAGAGCATGTATAATGGGAGGTGCTTAGAGGGGTGCTTACAAAAATAAACCAACCATTTTGCTAAGCATTGGTGCTTATTTGTATAGAAGAGGTGCTTAGTTAGGCATCCACCTAGTATAAATAAGCACCGGTGCTTATCGAAAAACCGGTTTATTTTTCTAAGCACTTTCCTAAGCACCTTGCATTGTGCGTGCTCTTATAGTCCCACACCCCGTCAGCCCTGCTCTAATTCAACCGCACATGAGCCGTCGGACCGGATCCAACCACTGAGTCCCTCCTTATGAGCTCGTCGTTGCCCGTGCACCCCTCTGATCGGTCTCGTTGTTGACCCGCCACGGCCCACGGGGTCTTGGACAGAGAATGTGAACACGTAGCCCCTCCACATAGTCGAGAATTGCACAAATTCATCTGGCGAGGTATATTTTTCTTGCATTTAGACGGTTGGGGATTTTTGTAAAACTTCACCTAATCGATCACTTTATGGATTCTCCGTGTTACCATGGTATGCTTTTTGGAGTTTAAGATGACTGTTGAAGGAGAATAACGAAGTTGGCAAAGAAAGAGAGCAAAGAGAAGCTAAGGGTCTTGTAGGTGGCAAACAAGAAGATGGATAAAGAAATTAAGAAAATTGAGAAAGAAAATATGATTTTTTTAAAGGGGAAATAGCACCCCGGCCTCTGCATCGGTTGGTGTACACAATATTTTATTAATAGTCTATCATTCAGAGTTATTACACAATCGAGGATCGCTAAAAATTGACACATATATCAACTAGTGAAAGATAACAGGCATATGACAACTAAGCATCATGTAGTTGACTAATATGTTGTCAACTAGGTTGGCTGGAAAAAAAAGAACATTGAGCTACATTTGGCTGATATTGTTCAATAGAGGACCACGAAGGCAAATACATCTGGAGCACATCGATCTACATGCTGATGACGGGTTGGCGAAAGATATTGAAGGCGGCGACATCCGGAGCATGTGCGTGTGCACTGATCCGTGGATAGGCTGTGCGGTTCTGGGGCTCCTTTTTCCTGTGTTCGAGCCGCCGCGCCCAGACACTCCAGCTTCTCTTGGTGAGTGGCAATAGTGAGAGTGACCATGGGACGGGGTCGAAAGAAGCAGCTAGGTGTTTGCTAGATCTCGTTGGGGAGCTGGCGATATGGTTATCGTTTTTTGCTCGGTGTTTTGTTTTGGCAGTTCCGATTTGTATGATCTTTGTAATGGCTTTTGCCAAACTTTTGTGGTTCTAATAATGAATAAAGGTTGTGTTCATCGCTTGATGCAGAGGCCGGGGCTCCGCTCCCCATTTTGAAAAAACGAAGGCAAATACATCCAAGTTGAAGATGAATAAGACCATGAAATATGCTCTCTAGAAGGAAATCTATATGTAACATGCATTGTGTGCTATTGTAAATCTAGTCACTAGGTTGTAATTGAAAATTTAAGATCATGTAGACCACATATATAAGCCAGGAAGCAAGTTTTGGTAATATTGGTGGAGAAGAGCACGGTTATTTATTTTATGATTTTCATTGATTTATAGTATTTACAAGCGTAAATATAAAATGGCACGCAAAAGTGTGCGTCGAAAAATACCTAGTGACCGAACAAACTGCAAAAGGCTTAGTGTTTTCCTCGACGCAGTTATTTTTGAGGGTGTTCAAACATTGCCTATCCTCTCATGTGGCCTTTAGGCATTTGAAATTGAGCACATTATCATAAAAATCTCGATTTATGAGAAGAGACCCATAGTGCAATGGTCGGAAGGTAAAAGAACCAAGCGCCAGTACCCGGGTTCGATTCTTACCTCCTACCTTAACGACAATGCCGGGTGAAATCCTTCCTAGGTCTTGTTATTTAAAAAACCTGCTTTATAAAAGGCTAACATTTTCTTAATAAACTATGAGTTATGCCATCTAGGTCAAGTGATTTGCTTGTCGCATATCTCCGATGACATCATTTTTTTAGGCGTAGATTTTTTGTTGAGAAAATGCAATTGACTTGGATTTTCATTTCATTGAACATGCATCAGGGTACAACCTTTCATTGAATAAGCATGCAAAAGTTTTTGTTGTTGAGAAAATGCAAAATAATTTGATTTTCATTTCATTGAGCATGCCTTGGGGTACAACCTTTTGAGAGGAGGGCACACACGACCATCCTCACCAAGTGACTGAAAGTGCACCTAGAGTCATCCTAGTGAGTATTGGATGAATAATGACAATATTGTTAAGGGACTGACATGTTTATCTAGTTTACATAGGAATGTAGTCCTAGTATTTGGTCCTACCACCCCTCAAAAAGACATTGAATACTAAAAGAATTAGGACACATACACTGGCTTAATGCATGAAGCGAACCTGGCAGCTGGCGCGCTTGAGGACTTGTAGTTGAACAACTTTGAAGAAAGTGCAGGCTGAAGACTCAAAGACGCGGATGCTACTATGAATCAAGGAGCAATTCTAGCAGCATGTCTCAAGACTTGAAGATGAACAAGGTTGAATACAATAGTATTTATTTATAGCTTTGAGTCAAATAGAATCAACCATACTATTAAGGACGGTTAGATCTTCAAGGTCAACACAACTTGTTATGTATGATCAACTCAACTTAACTATCTTGTTAACAACAATACGTTTGGAAATCTCTTGAGGCATCGGTATGCTTTTACAACTTGAGATTTCAAGAAGAGATTGTAGGTAGTATATATGTGTTTAGTCTAGCACCTCATATTGTGATATGTCGATGCCTGGGAGTTAGGTCTTCATGGCCACTACTGAATCCCTAGGTGATTGATGCATGTGTGCACATCATCAGTTGGTGAGGACAACCTCAATGGAGGTAAAGGAAACCTCGGACACCGTTGTTTTCTGTGTCAGTTGTTGCCATCCAATGAGTTTGCCCTGGCCCATTTAAACATAGATCTCTGCACTATTACATAGCGATGCTATGGACACGGGTTAAAAACCCATTAGCAATTGATAAACCTTACGTTTCCATATACTCGTCATTGATGTGAGGACTTCTATGGCAACAGAGTGGAAACCCGTCATTATTGAGGGTTATTCTTGGCAACGGTTTTTGTTATCCCCATGTTTTCATAAGAGTGTACTTGTTTGTTATGGTTTTTCCCGTTCCACTCGTTTGCACCAGGCTATTCTTATGTGCTAATAATATGAATTTATATTTCACACCAGATTAAAATGCAGGCATACATAAGCACTAAAACGGTAACATAATTTTGTTCATAACTTGGAACATTGCCATCATTATATTTGTGCCATAATAGTACCTATTACACATTGTAATACCAATAGCAACTATGTTCTGTATGTCTTCCGCTTGGTCGCACCCAAAGGTCTTCCAAAGAGGCTGAACTAGTTGTTTCATGTTTTTCCATACCACATATTTGGCATACTTGATGTCACTGATAGTTGTAAGTTCATGGATGGACAAACTATAGTCAAATCTCACAGAACATAGTCTCAAATTCAAGTGAGAAAAATAAGGATAAACAAATATACCTTAGTGATAGCGACTAATTGAGGCACATATGCATTACAACAATATCTTTAGTATAAAAATATATGCATAAGACAACAATATATGTAGTACACCAATATATGCAAAAGGCAGATCAGTATGGTTCAAAAGATGGTACTGGGGTTTAGCTACGAATTGCTATGGTTCAAAATAAAAAAGAGAACAAATCAAGAACATAACACACAAATAGATATATTTATATCTCATTTTCTCCACAGCTCCAACAGATCCTCCACGGCCTCGCCTTCGGGGCCACCACCTCCACACCGCCAACAGATCTTCCCAATGGGAGTATACCCGATGCTTATGTCATTGACGACATTGTCTTTTCCTCCTAGTTATCACAGACCAGCAGATCCGCCCAATGATAGGATGATCCCATCGATTGGCCTCATCTTCCGTTCCCTGTCATCACTAGCCTCCTCCACTAACGACGATAGATCCTCAAGCGTCGCCGCCGCCAGCGAGGAGTGTGTGGGGGGAGGGGGAGGGGAAGGTGGTATACATCAAGCGTCGCCACGGCCAGAAAGGGGAGTGGTGGGGCAATGAAAATGTTAAGTTTTTTTGGGGGGTTATCCAACTTTTATATGTGCGCAAACTTATTGACAACGGTTAACTTCACCCATTTGCATTGAGAAAAAAATATATAATAAATTTGTTTAAACTCGTACATTACAAAATCTACTACACATTATGACGATCTGCGGGCCTATTATAGCCAACTAATCTCCAGTGCTTCCTAGCAAGCTCAAAGTCAATGCGAGCATCGAGAGTTGCATATTTGATTTTATCGTAGCTCAACGGAATATCAGTCTAGTCTCCTTCTCTGATTTCTACTGTCTTGGAGCGTCCTTACGGATATGAGTCACTAGATAAGCATTAGAAAGAGCGATGAGAGATGGACGATTGTTGCAGGTTGGGTTCTGGAGAGCCTACTGGAGGTTGATTGCAGAAGAATGGTGATGTTGTAGTACTGCAGCATACAAACATCATTCTGGATAGGGGTGCCGCAGAACTTGATGGTTTTATCCCTCAAAAACTGTCCAGGGAGCTCCAGCACTCCATCTGCACAACAAATCTGGAAGACGAGAGATTCACATGCCACCGAAAATTGCAGGATGGCTGTGTGTTGCCTCCGCTCGTATGGCAGATTCGCTTGGCTAATGTGTACATTGCTTCAGTGAACTTGCAATCCAGCCCAACCACCTTGACAGGTGCGATGTCGAGGAACTTCTCCTTGATGGAGCGGATCCGCCTCACCACGCACTTTGCACGCTGGGTGAACGTCACCTTGAATCCCCTGTCTTCTGTTTCGGAGTAGTACAACCGTCTGTTAGTTACTATGAGCACCATTGGAATCGAGGAAGCTGGACTTTTGGTGTTGTCGAGAGTTGTGGGAGGAGAGGTCGACAGGAGAATTGTGTGTGATAATTTGCAGTGCGAGGGTGATTTTATAGTGGTTGCGCCTATGGTTGGTGTGAAAACGTTCAGGTTTACATGGGAATGAACCGCAGAATTTATGAACACAGGAACAAAACCATCGTACAATTTATGATCACGTTTGCAATAGTTCCGTTGCGTCCTCCGATGCCATTGAAAACCCCATTGCACATGATTTAAATAAAATGTCTGTTTCCGGAAGAAATGACAATGGAGCATTAACTTCCATCATTGCCGATGTAGCTCGGGTCGTTGGCTACCTAGTCGAAAAGGCCTTGTTCGTCACGGGTGTTTACGTATAACCGTGGGTCATCTCGCTGCCGTTGCCAATGGGGGTATCCTTAGTGTTGCTCTATAGTAGTACCGAATACCGCCGAAGTAGAGGCTGACCGAAGACAACAAAACAAGTCACTAGAGAAGAACACCAACACAGATAGGGAAGCCGAGAGAATTGACATTGAAGGAGGAAACCACTGACTAGTGTAGTGCCATCAGGCTAGCTACCACCAGGAATGTGTTGAGCAGGACTGGCGGCTCCACATGCACCGCGCCATCGCCGAGCATGGTGTTGATGTGCCATCCCGCAGCCTACGTCGGGGCACAGCGGAGGTGCCGCCGCCAACTGGGTTGTCGCTCGCATGCTCGTTTGTCCAATGGCTGGGGAGGTTGGATGGGGTGGAGTGGGTTACCGCATGCCATCTTAGGGCATGACGGCCTAGATCTAGACACATGCACCTTCGTCGCACACAGCCAGCGTCTAGCCGGCGCCTTTTATAGCGTCACGCACATAGTGAACCTCCGCATCTCAATATCTCGCACATGCAACCGTGCGCAGCGCCACCATGTGCTCCCTCTACGCCAAGTACTACCGTGTTGGCCACACGAATGAGGGCTCTGTTGCCGGCATCTTCCGGCGAAGGCGAGGGGAGGGGTGCTCATGTGGCAGGAAGGGTTTCGCCCAGGGGTGAAGCCAGGAAAAATGGTCGCCAGGGTCAACATGAATAAGTCGAAAGAATGTGTGCCTAAAAGATGTAGCACTAATATATAGTCCCTCTATTTTAATAAGTAAGGCGTCATGTTTTCCGCGGATTTTTTGGACCAAGAATTACTCTAAATATATAAAGATTGTTAGTATAAAACTAGCATTATTAGAAAGTGTTTTTTAATACAAATCCAACGAATTATGTGCAATATAATCAAGATTTTGTTCCTCAATTTTTTGGGTCAACTTTTACCTTAAAATGTGCGCGTGACTTATTCTTTAAAACAGAGGTAGTATGTGCATATCGCATAACCAAATGGGTAGCTGGTACTAATTAACGATTGTGGTATGTATATTTTAGCAAACTCCCATAAATGAGAAACAATAATTGTCAACATACAATATTAAAATAAAGTCGGATTACAATACTCCCTCCGATCCATATTACTTGTCGCTCAAATGAATGTATGTAGGCATGTTTTAGTACTAGATACATTTAGTTTTGCGACAAGTATTATAAATCGGAGGGAGTAGTAATTACCTCGCTACTTCTTTTGACCTCTAGGGTCTTTCATCTTGAGAAAATGGTCTATCGCAATTTTACGTGGAGTTGAATATAGAAATCTTTACTTCAAGAATCAAAAGATGTAATGATTCGTGAAATCATCACCAATGTGACTATGTAGCGTTGTTTTAACTATTTTCATCGATGAAAAGCACCTCTCAACAGATGCAGTGGTGACGGGTAGAACTAGCACCGGCTTGATGAGCTTATATACTAAAAGATCATTTGTTGTGGGTGGATGTGGTTTTATTTAAAAATTCAGAAACACTCCTTCATTTTTTACTGCACCGTAGAATTAGCAAATGATAATTAGTACTCCCTCCGATTTAAATTAGTGTTCTCAAATTTGTCTAAATTCGGATGTATCTAACACTAAAACATAACTACGTACATTCGAATCTAGACAAATCTGAGAATATTAATATGAATTAGAGGGAGTAGTACAAAAATCTATGCGGGTGTTTTGAGGCATGATTGAGACTATCTAATCGCCTGATCAGCCATTGCCCAATACCACCCAAAGGCCCAAACCTTCAACAAAATAAATGAACACATCGGGCAACCCTAATTTAATTTGAGGATTAGGAATGCTGGATAATAAATCTCCTTTGGATCAGTTAGATGGAGAAACAAGTTATAGCGACACTTACAGATCGTAGAATGTTGATTTTCGCAGCGGAGGAGAGTAGCAACGAGGGACAGCCGTCGGCCGGCGATACAGACCAGCGGACGCGCGCTGCCGCATGGACGAGCGACATCGCTGAAAAAATAAGGGGAAGCGAGACGGCGAAGAGCGAGCATGAAGTCCGAGCGAGTCAAGCGATGGTTTCCCTAGCGATTCTGGGTACTGTTGGGCTTGCATACATGAATGGACTCTTAACGGACTAGGATTAAATTCTATTCTCACGATCATTTTGTGTACTGGGCTGGGGTCAAAATCTTATTTTCACTGGGGTCATATTTTCTACTGGGCTATACTTACAAGGGTTTCAGCCAAATTTATTGGGGTCAACTGACCCCAGCCGGACACTGTAGCTCCGCCCCTGGTTTCGCCACCATAGTCCCCCCTGAGCGATGTTGGGGGTAATCTTGCTTATTTGTACCATGCAAAAGATGATCAAGATCAAATTGTATGTTTATGTTATTAGCATGTCCCGGTATTTATTTAAAAGCTTGCAGCAACAATTATGTTTTCTCAGGATGTTTCTCATGAGAGATGACATCATTTTCAGTCAATAAAGTTCTGTTAATCAGAATTGAGGCCAAGGAGTGAAATAATTTAGTATTCTCATCCTCTAAAGTTACCCACTTAATCTTTCCCATTTTCTTTCGGTATATTCCTCATTTCAGCAAGAAAGTGAGATGCTCCTTAAGCTTCTCTCTAAAGGCCCTTCCCTTACATACACTACAGGATTTCTCTTCTTTGCCGTGCGCTAGAAAGACACGGCAAATGACCTTTTTCTCTCGGCAACGCCTTTGCCGTGCGCGCGGCAACGAATAGACGGCAACGTGTGCGACGGCAAAGCCGCTTTGCCGTGAGCTCTCAAGTACACGCACGGCAACGGCCTTTGCCGTGGGTCTTCCTCACGCGTGGCAAAGAAAAAGAGATAACTAGAGGAGGACGGCGTCAGTACGCCTTTGCCGTGGGCGCGTCTTTGCCGTGGGGTGGGCCTATGCCGTGGGGCGCTTCGTTGCCGTGCACTTCCTGCTTTGCCGTGCGTAGCCCTTTGCCGTGAGCCCATCCTTTGCCGTGAGTGAATGTATGTCGTGTGTTACTCTGTGTCGTGAGCTACTCTTCGCCGTGCGTATATATCAACAAACACACGACAAAGGCCCTGGAGCTGCACCTCCTCTGCTCCTAGATTACGACACGTGGCAGCCTTTGCCGTGTGAAGCTCACGGCAAAGTGACCATATGTCCTTTGTCGTGTGCTTACACACGGCAAAGACCCCTGCATTTTCCATTTTTTCTCTGTTTTTTGTTATTACCTGCATTTAAATACACAATATATAGGAATCATAACACAAGATCATCACGCATGTAAACAAGATCACTTGTATCATACCAAACATGATCACAAGATCTTCACACACATAAACATGATCAAAACAAGTTCACAAGAATATAACACATCATCATCAACATGCAACCACCACAAATATTACAAATTTGAGCTACAAATGCTCTAGATCATCACCAAGTACATGATCATCACCATCAAGTTCTCCTCAAGCTCAAGTGCTACACATCCATGAATGCATCCTCGACAAGATCCTACAAGTTCAAAAGCAAAACTAAATGAAAATGACAAGTAAAATTTGACAAGCACATGAATATGACAAGTTAAATTTCACAATGGAATGGAATTAGACAAGTACATGAATTTGACAAGTAAATTTCAACGAGTACATGAATTTCACAAGTGACATTTTGAACAAGTGGCATGGCCAAGTTTTCTCTATGGCTAAGTTTGGCTAAGTGACATGACATGGCTTAATAATCTAGAAGTATCGTGGCACGGCTATATTTTAAACAACTGACAAATTTAGGAGAACTAACCTTGATGGTAGCTAACCATGTCCTTCTCCGTCTCGTCCGTGATCTTAGTCTCCTCCGTGTCCTTCTCCGTTTCCTCCGTGTCCTTCTCCTACACATGGTCAAAAGAAAAATCATGAGATTGATACATTTTCTACAAGTGGCATGGCTATAGTTTTGCATTTTCAAGTTTAAATTCTACAAGTGACATGTTTTTAGGAGAACTCACCTGGAAACTGCGTCAGGCTCCGGATGATGTTCGGATTGGCGAAGGTATGAGGAGTCAGCGGGCTCTGACTGGGCTGTTCCTAGAAGGGCGGCACGTTCGATCCACTCGTCGACCCACCTGGTAAGTACCCGGGCAACTACAACATGGGGAATATATTGCGACCATTAAACAATGAGACAAGATAACATAAGATGAAGATATTAAGTTAACCACTTACCCACGAGAAGGCGAAAGGAGAAGTAGGAATACTCCCCGGTGCAGCGGTCAGAAGCTGCTGGTTCACAAACCAGCTCATCATCTGCGGATGCTGCTGCATCTGCTGCTACATCTACGCCTACTGCTGCTGCTGCTCCTTAAGCTGCTGCTCCAGCTATGCCTGCCGCTGTTGGGACTCCTCTCAGATTCTCTGTTCCCTTGCTTCCATCTCCGCCTACATTGTGTCGTCGCGATGTCATTAACATTGCAATGGAAAACATGTAATTAAGCATAGAGGACCGAGGAAGAACATACCCGTAAGCGGTCGATAGCTATATCCGAAGCCCATGGGCGGGTCTGTACCTAAGGCCCACCACTCTTACAACCACTACGGGCCTGGCGTAGAGATGGAATTGTCATTGGGTTGACGGACCCGTCACCAATCCATAGGCGGCCATGCTTTAGGCCTTCTCCCGCCAGCACCGCAACCTCGGGGTCAAACTCCTAGGTGAGTGGATTGGAGTTCTCACCGTGCTTCTCCTTGTACCTGATACATTGCAAATGTATCTATAATTTTTGATATTCCATGCTTAGTTTTGTCCACTTTCTTGTGTTTTGTTCCAACTTTGGAGTACTTTTCATATGATTTCTTGGACTAACCTATTAACAAGAGCCACAGTGTCAGCTGCCTGTTTTCTGCTATTTTTGGTTCCAGGAAAGTCAGAAAATGAATATTCTCGGAATTGGACGGGACAAAAGCCAAAGTGCCTATTTTTTCGGAAGAGATCAAGTGCCAGAATACGAGACAGAGAAGGGCCAGGGAGCCACCACACCACCTGGCCGCGTGGGCAGGCCTGGCCCGCACCAGGGGGTGGTGTGGCCGCTCCCGGCACCCCCTCGGCCCCTCCTTCCGCCTATATATTGCTCTCGGGACGAAAACCCTAAGGACCGGTTCAAAAATCCACGAAAGAGTCTGTAGTCGCCGTCATCTCCATCCCTAGACCGGGAAGGATCTGAAGCTCTTCCTGGCACCTTGCCGGAGAGGGGAATTCACCCTGGAGGCCTTCTTCATCACCATGCAAGCCTCCGGTGTGATGCATGAGTAGTTCATCCTTGGACTACGGATCCATGTAGTAGCTAGATGGCTGGTTTCTCCTCCTTTGTGTTTTCATGTTTAGATCTTGTGAGCTCCGTTCATGATCAAGATCATCTATTTGTAATTCATACATGTTGTGTTTGCGGGGATACGATGGATATTGAGATGCTATTTCAGATTGATTATTGATTCTATCATGTCTTTGTTATTTGAGATCTTGCATGCTTTCCGTTGTTAGTAGTTATCTTGGCCAAGTAGATGCTAGCAACTTCAAGAGTTAGTATTCATGCTCGATAGTGGGTTCATGCCTCTGGTAATCTGGGGAAGTGACAGAAATCTCTAAGGTACTAGATGTGCTGTTGCTACTCGGGAGAAAACAGCAATCCTTTGTTCATAGAACAATTGTATTGTTTACCTTACACGCAGTTCGTAAAGCAATAATCTGTTGCTTGCAACTTAATATTGGAGGGGGTTCAGATGATAACCTGAAGGTGGATTATTATTCATAGATGCAGTTGGATGGCGGTCTATGTATTATGTTGTATTGCCCAATCAAGTCTCAAAGGAGCCAAGATGATTAGTATATGCATGTATTGCTTTCTCGGTGTTTGTCAATTCCCCCGCTGTAATTTGTTCACCCAGCATGTTATCTATCTTAAGGAGAGCCACCTCTAGTGAACTATGGATCCCAGTCCTTGTCTTTTACATACAATCTATAATCTTCTACTGCTTTGTGTTTACTTTCTGCAAACTTTTACTTCTTTCCATTCGATAAATTTAATCCTTTGTTTTCCGCAAAACACAGTGAGATTGACAACCTCATCGCAAGTTAGGGACAAAGTTCTGTGGTTTTGTTGTGCAGGTCTCCACGTTGCTACTAGCACCGGTAGTGCGCCCTGCCAAAGCTCAGCTAGTAACACCTTTGGGGTGTTTCCTTGCTCCTACTGGTTCGATTAAACCTTGGTTTCATAACTGAGGGAAACTTACTGCTGTGCTCATCATACCTTCCTCTTGGGGTTCCCAACAAGCTCTACATCAACCACGAGCCATCAACACTTTTCTGGGCGCCGTGCATTGAGCCATCAAGCGATTTTCTGGCGCCGTTGCCGGGAGTCAAGGACATCTTCACAAGGGGAGTCCCTCATAACCAATCTCTTTACTTTGTTGTTTTTGTTTTGCTTAGTTTTATTTTTGCTTTGTTTGCTTATTTTGTTCTTCAAAAACACAAAAAAAATTAGTTTTACTTGTTTGCTTTCTTATTTCAAAAACACAAAAAAATTAGTCTCCTTTAGCAGTCACCTCTCCCCTAGCTCACCATGTTGATCCCTACATTCACCTTGAAAGACCTTTCAATTGGTAGTGGTTCTATAATTGGGAAAGATAATATTGAAGAATTCTTTAATCATGTTAGCAAACATGAAGATACTGAGGATAGATCCCTTGTAGAACTTGCTCCAAATTTTGAGATTGCTGCAGCTTCTTTAATTCACATGTTAGAAGCTAGGTTTGTTAACCTCAACCCCTTAATTCAAGTAATGTTTCTTAAGCTTAAAGAAATTGAAGACCGTGAAAAGAGGGATTTTATTCTAGAAACTTTGTTTAAGGAGTTCTATGATGTTGCCAAAGAAGATAGAAAAGTCTTTGAACGTTTCAATATGCTAGGCTCATGTGTAGATGTTGCTGGTACACGAGAAAAGATGAATAAAACAGAACCTAATGGGGAGGAACCTAAGACACCAATACCCTTTAAACTAGTAGCAATACATGATACCATAGAAAAGAATCTTGATTGGATTGTTCCTACAAACCCTTTTGATGAGAATAGTGAACCTAAGAGCATTGAGAGAGGATCCTCTAGAACTTATTTAGATGATATACCTTGCCTTGTTGAAAATATTTCTGGTATTGATCTGAATGCTTCTTCATTTGAGAACACTTGATTCTTTCTTTGCTTCTTATGCCTAACTTAAAGGCGTTAAAGAAAAGTACTTGTTGGGAGATAACCCAAGAGTTTTAGATGATTCTTGGAAGTTATTACCTCTGTAATAACCTCTCCGTATCCTTTTTATTTGCTTTTTGTGCCAAGAGTAACCTCTAATGAGAGTGAAGTAATGATTGGGAAAGTTGCTGTCCCGAAACAGATTTTTGTGCTTCACCGTAAAATTTCCTGAGAGAGCTCTGTATGTTTGATTGAGCTGTAATTTTTTGTGCTTCTTCCCCAGGTTGTTATCTAACTTTCGTTATTTCAACACTTTTTGATTTGAGCAACAGAAGATCTTCGAAAAATTTCGTATTTACCTGCTGGTCTGTTTTGACAGATTTCTGTCATTTTCTGCATTTGCTTCTTGTTAGTTCCTTCTTGAGTTCTTTTGGGGAATTGAGCTTTTTGAGGGAAGTGCTACAGTAGCTAGTGTTCTAATGAAAGTTTATTTGGTGTTAGAACTGAACCTTGAGACTTATTTATCTTAAGTCCACTAATGTTGCTAATGAGATTGTGTGATGTTTTGTATGAAGGAAAAATTTCAGGTGTATGGAAGGAATGAGTAATGAGATGAAGGATGGACTAAAGCTTAAGATTGGGGATGCCACGCGTGTCACACCAAGAAATATCCAAAAAGTACAAGCATCAAAGCTTGGGGATGCCCAAGGCATCCCCTTCTTCATCGATAAAAATCTCAGGTTTCTTCCAAACGCTTCATTTTTATTGTTTCATGCACAGTTGTGCTTTTCTTGGAGCGTCTTCTTTTTCGTTTTTGCTTTGGTTTTTAGTTTGCTTGGTTTTCTTAGTTTTATGAATAAGTTGGTTGGACCCCCTCTTTCACACTTTGGTTTGCAATTAGTTTGTTTTGGTTTGGAAAAGAGTAGGAAAGTTCATACTTTTGTGGTAAAAGAGCTCGTTTTTGACTGTGGCCTATGCTTTGTCATGCCATGCTTGATTTTGTTTTGGCTTTATGCTTAGTATTATTTGTTGTAGCATGACTTGTTATAAACACTTGAGATTGCTTAATGTGTCTTGGATGAATCATGCGTTGTTTTAGCATATTAAAGCATAGTATAGTGGTATTCTCCTTTGATGCTTTATTTGGGTTGACTTGGCACATGCTCACACCATGTTATGACTATCACAAGTCACCATAAGCCTTTATGATCCTTTAGTTTTCAACTTGTAGTATCACTTTATGCTTTAATCAATGATGTTTTGTCACTCTGCATGATTATGGCCATTATTGCTCTCTTAGTTTGTCGCTCCCAGTCTTTTGCTAGCCTCCACAACAAAGTATGAGTTCCACTCATGCATCCAACTCCCTAAACCAAGTTATTCCAAAGAGTCCACCATACCTACCTACTAGCTTATGCTATTCCGAGTATATTCATGCTTTTGTTTACCTTCCACTTGTTATGAGAAAACTAGTGATTAAAGCTCTCACGAACTTGATGGCACACTCTACTTTAATAGCCCATAATAAACTTGAACCATTGTGTCGTCTATGTTGTATATGCTTGCACTTATTTGTTGGGAATTAGCAGAACCAGGCTTTCATGGGGAACGCTTTCAACATTGCACTTGGTACTTGTACCTAGATGATATCATGCTCTTTTGTATATGGATGTCGTGTGTGTGAAATGAAAGGGGAGCTTGTAAGTCCATGGAGTTATGTATATGTGTTAGAGAAACGCCTGGGCCGCTGGTCTAATCCATGCTGACATGGTGGAAACCTACAGCGTAACCATAATGAGCTGTCTATGAAGCATTCTTCTTATAAAAAAAAGAGTCCTTTATTGAGAAAAGAGAAAAAGATACTACCAAACAGAGAAAAAAGCACCATATTCCCATGGTAAATAAGAAGAATGTTGAGATGCTCGTTGTCTGCTTGCCTTGTCATTTTGATATGGGGATTCTTCCGTATCATCAGGCAAGGGGTACCCCGTTGGCGGTTCTCAATGATACACATGTACTTACAATGACAACAACTTACCGGTGACTAAACTTGAGTAGCATGAGGAGCGTCCCTCGTATACAAGGGATATGAGATTTCTGACTTATACTTCGTCAAGCATGTACACCACACTTTGTTCACTTTAACCTTAATAACTTCAAGATGCTTATGATAGGGGCAATGAGAGCTGAAAGCTTTAAGTATCATAATTTTTGGAAGCTCTTTATGAGACTTGAATCCCTACTTTCTTTTACAAAAAGCCTTTCTTCCACCATTATATTGAGTCTCCACCTTTTATCTTTATGCACCTACTTTGAGAGCATAGTGGACATTCTTAGTTCTATGTGCATTGTCCCAAGACTAGTTGATTGATGCATAACCTGTTATTGCTTGTTTGAAACTATTGTATCTAGTCACTCTTATGAACTTTGAAGGTGTCCTATGCATTTATATTTGCTACTCTATTGAGGGACAAGCTGAATACTATTATGCTATGTTTTCTTTATGTGAAACAAACAAACGTCTTGCAAAGCATGTTATTCATGAATCTTTTGTTTGTGCCTTTTCATGTTGCATCATAGTTTCTTTGCTTATTGCTAGAACTTTGTCTTTCATGTTATGATTGAAGTACTATGATCCCAGCTTTGAATGTTTTGCAAATACCTTGATCAAGTCTTTGATGGTGCATGTCACCTCAAAAAATTATTTCTTTTTATCACTTACCTACTCGAGGACGAGCAAGAGTTAAGCTTGGGGATGTTGATACATTGCAAATGTATCTATAATTTTTGATGTTCCATGCTTAGTTTTGTCCACTTTCTTGTGTTTTGTTCCAACTTTGGAGTACCTTTCATATGATTTCTTGGACTAACCTATTAACAAGAGCCACAGTGTCAGCTGCCTATTTTCTGTTGTTTTTGGTTCTAGGAAAGTCAGAAAATGAATATTCTCGGAATTGGACGGGACAAAAGCCAAAGTGCCTATTTTTCTGGAAGGGATCAAGTGCCAGAGTACGACACGAAGAAGGGCCAGGGAGCCACCACACCACCTGGCCGCGCGGCCAGGCCTGGCCCACGCCAGGGGGTGGTGT
Source organism: Avena sativa (assembly GCA_916181665.1). Classification (NCBI taxonomy): domain Eukaryota; kingdom Viridiplantae; phylum Streptophyta; class Magnoliopsida; order Poales; family Poaceae; genus Avena; species Avena sativa. Next base: position 416,004,993 of record OV702296.1, read on the forward strand.
GGCCGCTCCCGGCACCCCCTCGGACCCTCCTTCCGCCTATATATTACCCTCAGGACGAAAACCCTAAGGACCCGATCAAAAATCCACGAAAGAGTATGTAGCCGCCGTCATCTCCATCCCTAGATCAAGAGGGATCTGAAGCTCTTCTCGGCACCCTGCCGGAGAGGGGAATTCACCCTGGAGGCCTTCTTCATCACCATGCAAGCCTCCGGTGTGATGCGTGAGTAGTTCATCCTTGGACTACGGATCCATGTAGTAGCTAGATGGCTGGTTTCTCCTCCTTTGTGCTTTCATGTTTAGATCTTGTGAGCTCCGTTCATGATCAAGATCATCTATTTGTAATTCATACATGTTGTGTTTGCAGGGATACGATGGATATTGAGATGCTATTTCAGATTGATTATTGATTCTATCATGTCTTTGTTATTTGAGATCTTGCATGCTTTCCGTTGTTAGTAGCTATCTTGGCCAAGTAGATGCTAGCAACTCCAAGAGTTAGTATTTATGCTCGATAGTGGGTTCATGCCTCTGGTAATCTAGGGAAGTGACAGAAATCTCTAAGGTACTAGATGTGATGTTGCTACTAGGGAGAAAACAACAATCCTTTGTTCATAGAACAATTATATTGTTTACCTTACACACAGTTCGTAAAGCAATAATCTATTGCTTGCAACTTAATACTGGAGGGGGTTCGGATGATAACCTGAAGGTGGATTATTAGTCATAGATGCAGTTGGATGGCGGTCTATGTATTATGTTGTAATGCCCAATCAAGTCTCAAAGGAGTCAAGATGATTAGTATATGCATGTATTGCTTTCTCGGTGTTTGTCAATTGCCCCGCTGTAATTTGTTCACCCAGCATGTTATCTATCTAAGGAGAGCCACCTCTAGTGAACTATGGATCCCGGTCCTTGTCTTTTATATTCAATCTACAATCTTTTACTGCTTTGTGTTTACTTTCTGCAAACTATTACTTCTTTCCATTAGATACGTTTAATCCTTTGTTTTCCGCAAAACACGGTGAGATTGACAACCTCATCGCAAGTTGGGGACAAAGTTCTGTGGTTGTGTTGTGCAGGTCTCCACGTTGCTACTAGCACCGGTAGTGCGCCCTGCCAAAGCTCAGCTAGTAACACCTTTGGGGTGTTTCCTTGCTCCTACTGGTTCGATTAAACCTTGGTTTCATAACTGAGGGAAACTTGCTGCTGTGCTCATCATACCTTCCTCTTGGGGTTCCCAATGAGCTCTACATCAACCACGAGCCATCAACACTTTTCTGGGCGCCGTGCATTGAGCCATCACCCGACGTGGGTCGAACCAATGACATTTGAATACGATGGGATTTAACCCTTTGTCAAACCCGTAATTCAGCTCGTATATACCCTCGACTCTTCCATAGTAATGGAGTCCATCATCACCTTTACATACCACCCCACTATTTATTGTCTTCCGATTGGGCCGGTTTGTTGTGTATTCATGGGTATGGAAGCGATACCCGTTCACGTCATAAGCATTGAACGTGCGGACGGAATGGCTAAAGCCCCTAGCAATTTTTCTTATCTCGGGATTCATCTCTTTGTCGGTCCTTGCCTACAAGTTTAGCACGATAAGTTTAGAACGAAAAATGACCAATGAATGTCAGCAGTGCAAGCAAAGTTGGATAGAATAGTACCAAACCATAGAACCAGCTAATGAAACCGAAACCACCGCCCTTATCGAAAAGAACCTTAGATTCTTCTAGGTAGGATTCCTGTGGGTATACCTCCAATGTTTATGAGTGAATTGTCTATACCAATGTAAAGAGGAAGAGTTAGCCACTAACATACGAGTAAATGTCTTGGAATAACTAAATGGTGAGCACTTACTCGATGTACGGCTTCACTTCCTCCATGGTGTTCAAGACATATGAGTGGATCAAGTCCCGCTCATGTATATTCGTTGTGTAGCTCTTTGAGCCACTTGACTTGCCACCAAGCCCTACAAAGATGCTAAGCTTGGGTACATCTTCAGTGTTGGCGACATTGTAACGAAGGACTAGGTTGTGCTTTGTGGGAATGTTGGCATCATAGTGCTTAGTGGTGAAGTTTGCCACCTCCTCGTTAAGGACTGCCTCGGCAATGCATGCTTCGATCTTGCATTTATTGCCTGTTTTTTCACGAAGCTTCTTCGTTTCTCTCTCAGGCGGAAACTGCCAATGGCCCCACACAGGCCCCCCTTTAGAGCCTCCTCCGTGAGGTGCAATATCATATGTTGCATCGGATTAAAGAACCCTGGTGGAAGGAGCCTCTCTAGATCGCAAAGCAACTCGGGTGCCTATTCATGTAGCTTCTCAACCACTTTGGTGTCTAACTCCCTAGCACAAATCTGGCGGAAGAAAAAGCTCAACCTCGACAGCACTCGCCAAGTCTCCTCATCGACATAGCCTCGAATCATCACCGGCATTATCCGCTCAAGCCATACATGGTAGTCATGACTCTTGAGCCCTTGTACTTGCAAAGTTTGCATGTTCACACCCCTCATCCAGTTGACTGCGTACCCATCAGGGAAAAACAAGCATTGCATGATCCACTGGAAGATCTCCCTTTTTTGGGGCTTTGTTGGGCAGAATGGAGCCTTTGGCTTAGTCCACCCTATTTTGGCGCCAGCAGGTGGCTGCATCTTCAACTTTGTCCTATCACACCATTTTTCTTGATCAATCCGAGCCTTGATGTTATCCTTCGTCTTCTCAGTATCCATGATTGTGCTCCAAAGGGCCTCGCTAATATTCTTTTCGGTGTGCATTATATCAATGTTATGCGGGAGCTCGAGATCCTCAAAGTAAGGAAGCTTCCATAAGCACGGTTTGTGGGTCCATTGGTGTGTCTCCCCATATCCCAAGAAACCATTCCCATCGGGGCTAGGCTAGAGAGCTTCTAACTCAGCCTTGAGTTCATGTCTGGTCTTGAGAAATGGCTTCGGGTCATGGACAACACGGCCTTTCTTAAAACTCTTTTTATCACTCCTGTATTTATGATTCTCCTTAAGGAACTGTCAAGCTTCATCAAAGCAGGAATACTTGCCTCCCTTATCAAGCCAGAAGAAAGTCACAGCCTGCCTGCACACAAGGCAAGGCCACTTCCCATGTGTACACCACCCGTAGAACAAAGCACGTGCTGGTAGGTCATGCAGAGATGTGTGGTACCAGACATACATATCGAAGTGCTCCTTCTTTGCTGCGTCGTATGTTCAGGTCCCGCGGCCTTCCCAGCCAGGAAGTAAGTAATCCACCAGCGGTTCCAGGTACACGTTCATGTTCTTACCCGGGTATTTCGGCCCTAGGATTATCATCGACACAAACATGTCCTCTAATCTCATGCAGACGCTAGGGGGAGGTTTAGGGGAATAACGAACATTGGCCAACAACTGTATGTTGTAGCCGACATACTGATACATTGCAAATGTATCTATAATTTTTGATGTTCCATGCTTGGTTTTATCTCCTTTCTTGTGTTTTGTCCACACTTTGGAGTACTTTTCATATGATTTCTTGGACTAACCTCTTAACAAGAGCCACAGTGCCCGCTGCCTGTTTTTTGCTGTTTTTGGTTCCAGGAAAGTCAGAAAATGAATATTCTCGAAATTGGACGGGACAAAAGCCAAAGTGCCTATTTTTTCGGAAGACTCACGGAGCCAGAATACGAGACGGAGGAGGCCCAGGGGCTGGCCACACCCCCTAGGCGCGGGCTGGGCCTGGCCACGCCAGGGCATGGTGTGGGCCCCCCAGGCACCCCCTCGGTCTCCCTCTTCGCCTATAAGAAGCCTTCTGACCTAAAAACTCTGGGGGGGTTCGACGTTTTTCCAGAAGGATTTCTGCTCCGCCGCCACCACCAGATTCCACGAAACAGCACCAGAAACTCCGTTCTGGCACCCTGCCGGGATGGGGAATTAGAGGATATCATCGCCATCATCATCACCATCGCTTCTCCATCGACCATCCATGTTTTCCCCATCTATGAGTGAGTAATCCCCTGTTGTAGGCCATGGGGATGGTAGGGATTGGATGAGATCGTTCATGTAATGGCATCAGATTGTTAGGGCATGGTGCCTAGTATCTTTTATTAGTGCTTTATGACTTTGTTGCGACTTGTTGTGCTTAATGCTTGTCACTAGGGCCCGAGTGCCATGATTTCAGATCTGGACATATTATTGATTCATTATGATAGTATTGTTTTTGGTCTTATCTGCAAGTTGTATACACACGTTGTTGTCCGGAACCAATGGCCCCGAAGTGACAGAAATCGGGATAACCGGAGGGAATGGCTTTGATGTGAGGATCACATGTGTTCATGGAGTGTTAATGCTTTGCTCTGGTGCTCTATTAAAAGGAGCACCTTAATTGCCAGTAGTTCCCTTGAGGCCCCACTACAAACGGGCTGACAGGACAAAATATGTTGTGCAAGTTCTCATTGCGAGCACGTATGACTATATATGGAACACATGCCTAGGATTATCTAGTACTTGGATATTTTATCTTATTTATCTGCAATTGCCCTATATTCTGATTGCTATGTGAATTGTCTTGTCCATGCAACGCCCATCCATCCATCCTATGCCTACCGCACTCGAATCCCACTGTTTACTGCTATTGTTACTGCTGTCTTTACTTTACTACTGCTGTTACTTTGCTATTCCTACTACAAAACTGTTGCTACTGATAAACTGCTGTGAGCAAGATTGTTTCTAGGTGCAGCTGAATTGACAACTCAGTTGTTAAGGCTTATAAATTTTCTTTGGCTCCCCTTGTGTTGAATCAATAAATTGGGTTTCACTTCCCTCAAAAATACTGCGATACAGCCCCTATACTTGTGGGTCATCACATACCATATGGATTGAACCCATCGGTTGATATCGCAACTGCTACGCTCCTCGAGTCACCGGCTTTCAGTGGATATTTAATGACAAAGTTCTTCCATGCACTACCACCCGACGGATGTATCATCTTGTCGAGGTATCTTTTCCCTTCTACGGGCCACTGCATCTGTTGGGTAGTATCTTCGTTCATGAAGAGCCGTTGGATCCTCGATAGGACTGGAAGATACCGGAGGATCTTCTGCGCAACCACAGTCTACCTCTTCTGACCATCACCATTGGGGTCAACCTCAAAGAACCTAGAGGATTTGCAATCGATGCAATAATTTGTGTCGGCGTGCTCCTTTGTGAATAGCATGCATCCCTTTGGACAAGCGTGTATCTGCTGAGATGACATCTTAAGGTCACTGAGCAATTTGGTTGAATAGTAGAAGTTCTGCGACAAGAGGTGCCCTTTTGGCAGAATGCTACCAACGACAGCCAGAAGTTCATCGAACCCATCTCTGCACAAGTTCCTGTGGCACTTGAAGGCCATAAGGCGAGCGATGGCATCTAATTGGGTTACATCTGTATTAACATATAGGGGTTTCTGCGAAGCAAACAAAGCCCCGTAGTACTTCTTTGTGTTTATCTCCGGCTCCTCACTTGTCTCCTTATCCTGAGGTGTCTCCGCCTCTACATGAGGGATTTCAGGCACATTACCATTAGCCAAGTTTTCTAAGCACTTATCAAACCCAGTATCATATTCTCCCCTAGGTTGAATCTGTTGCACCTCCATCCTAGCATGATTGGATAACTTTTCTCCATGGAAAGTCCAAGTCTGGTAGGATGGTGTGAAGCCGAACTTGAGCAAGTGAGTACTCATAGTTTCCTTGTCCTGTGGTTTTTCGTTAGCGCACTTTCTACAAGGGCAAAATACTGTTCTCGGTCTGCTAGCGATATTAAAAGCCTTGTTCACGAACTGCTCGGACTTTTCTCCCCATTCCTGAGTATAGTTCCACTGACTGATTCTGCCATCGTACATCCAGTCACGATTCTCCATCCTCTAATCAGTACGAAAACAGAATATACAATGCTTTCAATTAATCATGACATTAAATAAATCTGGTATTAGTTTAGTTAATTTTAGCAAACATAGCCATACACACACTTATCTTTCTAATAGGTAAAGAGGGTCCTACCAACCGCCGGATCCGTACATTAAGTACGTTCTCCCTGCTCTACAACGATCCGAGATAGAATTTTGGCAGCACCTCTCCGCTGCTCTCCCGATACACGTCTCGACAAAAAGCCGAGAGGAATGTGCATCCGGAGAGCAACGGGGAGGCGCTGCCGAAATCCTATCGCGGACCGAAGTAGAACATGGAAAACATACCCAACTACACATCTGCCGGCTGTCCCGATAAATGCCGTAAGAGTTACGGTTATATAGTATGCGAGACCACTAATGCATATTTATCCGTGTAACCCTCACGGCCGGGAAGAGACACCTAGGTAATGCGACAGACTTGGTGATCTAGACACGAAAATAACCCTAGGTACAAGAGAGGAGAACAAATTTTTACCCTCGAAGCATGATCGAGAGGTGAAGAAGATTAGCGACCCTCCCGCAAAATGCCCTACACCGTCGACAGCCCCACCCTCAAAATCAATAGATATCATGCACAAAGAAGAATAGTTATTAATATACACATGTATTCATATATGCCAACAAATCTTCGTCAATTAATTCCGCAACACACACCGTAGTTTCTATCTAGAGGGTGTTTTCTTTCTCATATCTTATTTTGATCATCTCTCTGAGAAAAATTTAATTGAATATATAGTACAAGTAAAATGACGGAATATTTGCATATAAAATGCAAAATAAATAATCGAGACTTATGTTGTACAAGGATTGAAGCAATAGATACAAAAGGTTAGTGCAAGGCTGCAAGCAATCTAAGTCATGTAACTTTGCCTTACAATCCCAAAACACATACATCCTTATATTTAGAACTGATTGATTTCCAAACAGGCAGGGGTAACTGCACCATATCCTCAAAACTTGCTTATTTAATGACGGAATAACCATACCATGTGATTATCTTATGGCCATAAATATCAAAACAATTTCACAGGAAATACCTAGCTCGATTCTGCTTTAGCAAGTATAAATTATAAACCACAGATAACGTATTTCTTATACAAAACCTAGATTTGATTTGAAAATTAATAAGGGTATGCTTGGATGACTACCAAAGCTATCCCTGCCAAAAAAATTGGCTAGCCCCTGAATTTACAGCAGCCCCTGAAGCAGTGCCAAATAATTGGCTCGACAAGCACCTCGGCCGTGCTCCCGCGTAAATCTGGCCAATATGCGGGCAACATGCCGTCTTGCCCCCCTCTTTCTAGGTGGGACACATCTATTTTTAATTGTTACTTAGAGCATGTGGGTGGGTGTTTTGATTCTTCGGATAGGTAATTAATCTGTGGTTCCTACACGATTAGCAAGTGCATGCACCAGGATCCAGGGTAGTCATTGTTTGTAGCAAGTTCCAGCGCATGTTATTACTTTAAGTTTTTTGGCTCTTTGACTGCATCTTAGTATAGTTTTATTTGTACTATACTATCAAATTTGGTTAATAGACGTGTCAAATATTTGGATAAGTATACTCCAAGGGGCTATTTTAATCTACAGATACAATCTAATAATCATCTATTCCCAACTGGGAGAATCAGAAATTACATAGTTTTTTTAGCAAAATAAAAATTTACACAGTTGATGAAGAGGCAGAGCTCGTTCGGGCGGGGCACTAACCTGGTGGAGGAGACGGGGACGACGACGAGGTGGAGTAGGGCCGCGAGGTGGAGGAGGGGAGCCACTGGCCGGAGCTCCTCTCGCCCTGTTCGCGAGCCAGCCGACCCTCTACCGTGCAAGGGCGGCCAGGACGGCATGCGTGGTGGGTCGGGGCCGGCCGGGTGGGGCGGGGTTAGGGCCGGGTGGGATGGGGGAGGGGCCGGCAGCGGCATGCGTTGCGGCGGCTGGGGGCAGAGTCGGGTAGGAGCGTGGCGGCGGCGCGGATAGGGGTGCGTGGCGGCGGCCGGGGGCAGAGTCGAGCTCGAGGGTGAGCGAGAAGGGGTGGTCGCGCGAGTGGATAGGGGCGGGCGTGGCCCCACGCGAGTTTAGTGGATAGGGTGGCACCCCTTTGCCGCGGGCCGACAAAATCCGCACGGCAATGAAGTCTATGTCGTGTACCACAAGAAAAACTCACGGCAAAGACCCCTTTGCCGTGGGCCACTGCAAGACTCACGGCAAAGAGCCCTTTTCCTTTTCTTCTTCCTCTTTCAGTAGTATTTATTCTAATATTATATTTATTCTTTAAATTAGTTTAAGTTTTTAGTGTATATTTTTTAGTATTAGTTGTGAAAATGTGTATACAGCATGGTTCCAGACTTATATAAGGGGGAAACTCCCCATTTCTGTAAGGGTTCCACAGGTTTAGGGGTAGACGATCCGAGGCCCGCGGGTGAGGGTTTCGGCAGTAGAGTAGGATATTGTCACTCCCCTTGTGACCCCACATGGTTTTACATCATCCTATGACCTAGACAAACACAAAACAAGAGAGAGCTACCCCTGTGAGAAGAAAGTCTAGGGGGTAGACGACCCGAGGCCCACGGGTCAGGGTTCCGCAGGGAACCACGCTCCGGGGCATCGGAACACCTCAAGGACTTGCATGTGGCCCTAGCACATGCATGAAAGTGTGGTGCTATGTTGAAACATACAAAACCTAGTCCCCGGGTGCATGTGTCCCCCTTCGCAGGCATGCGCTGTAACCTAAAAGCGAGGGTTCTGGACTCGTCTAAGGGGGAAAGTCCTTGTTTCGGTGAAACCGGGTAGGATATTGTCACTCCCCTTGTGACCCCACATGATTTTACATCATCCTATGACCTAGACAAACACAAAACAAGAGAGAGCTACACCGAGCTACCCCTGTCAGAAGAAAGTCTAGGGGGATAGACGACCCGAGGCCCGCGGGTCAGGGTTCCGCAGGGAACCGCGCTCCGAGGCATCAGAACACCTCAAGGACTTGCATGTGGCCCTAGCACATGCATGAAATTGTGGTGCTCTGTTGAAACATACAAAACCTAGTCCCCGGGTGCATGTGTCCCCCTTCGCAGGCATGCGTTGTAACCTAAAAGCGAGGGTTCTGGACTCGTCTAAGGGGGAAAGTCCCTATTCCGGTGAAACCGGGTAGGATATTGTCACTCCCCTTGTGACCCCACATGGTTTTACATCATCCTATGACCTAGACAAACATAAAACAAGAGAGAGCTACATCGGGCTACCCCTGTGAGAAGAAAGTCTAGGGGGGTAGACGACCCGAGGCCCGCGGGTCAGGGTTCCGCAGGGAACCGTGCTCCAGGGCATCGGAACACCTCAAGGACTTGCATGTGGCCCTAGCACATGCATGAAAGTGTGGTGCTATGTTGAAACATACAAAACCTAGTCCCCGGGTGCATGTGCCCCCCTTCGCAGGCATGCGATGTAACCTAAAAGCGAGGGTTCTGGACTCGTCTAAGGGGGAAAGTCCCCGTTCCAGTGAAACCGGGTAGGATATTGTCACTCCCCTTGTGACCCCACATGGTTTTACATCATCCTATGATCTAGACAAACACAAAACAAGAGAGAGCTACACCGGGCTACCCCTGTCAGAAGAAAGTCTAGGGGGTAGACGACCCGAGGCCCGCGGGTCAGGGTTCCGCAGGGAACCGCGCTCCGGGGCATCGGAACACCTCAAGGACTTGCATGTGGCCCTAGCACATCCATGAAAGTGTGGTGCTATGTTGAAACATACAAAACCTAGTCCTCGGGTGCATGTGTCCCCCTTCACAGGCATGCGTTGTAACATAAAAGCGAGGGTTCTGGACTCGTCTAAGGGGGAAAGTCCCCGTTTCGGTGAAACCGGGTAGGATATTGTCACTCCCCTTGTGACCCCACATGGTTTTACATCATCCTATGACCTAGACAAACACAAAACAAGAGAGAGATACACCGGGCTACCCCTGTTAGAAGAAAGTCTAGGGGGTAGACGACCCGAGGCCCGCGGGTCAGGGTTCCGCAGGGAACCGCGCTCCTGGGCATCGAAACACTTCAAGGACTTGCATGTGGCCCTAGCACATGCATGAAAGTGTGGTGCTATGTTAAAACATACAAAACTAGTCCCCGAGTGCATGTGTCCCCCTTCGCAGGCATGCACTGTAACCTAAAAGCAAGGGTTCTGGACTCGTCTAAGGGGGAAAGTCCTTGTTCCTGTGAAACCGGGTAGGATATTGTCACTCCCCTTGTGACCCCACATGGTTTTACATCATCATATGACCTAGACAAACACAAAACAAGAGAGAGCTACACCGGACTACCCCTGTCAGAAGAAAGTCTAGGGGGTAGACGACCCGAGGCCCGTGGGTCAGGGTTCCGCAGGGAACCGCGCTCCGGGGCATCGGAACACCTCAAGGACTTGCATGTGGCCCTAGCACATGCATGAAAGTGTGGTGCTATGTTGAAACATACAAAACCTAGTCCCCAGGTGCATGTGTCCCCCTTCACAGGCATGCGCTGTAACCTAAAAGCGAGGGTTCTGGACTCGTCTAAGGGGGAAAGTCCCTGTTCCGGTGAAACCGGGTAGGATATTATCACTCCCCTTGTGACCCCACATGGTTTATATCATCCTACGACCTAGACAAACACAAAACAAGAGAGAGCTACACCGGGCTACTCCTGTCAGAAGAAAGTCTAGGGGGGTAGACGACCCGAGGCCCGCGGGTCAGGGTTCCACGGGTGAACCGTGCTCCGGGGCATCGGAACACCTCAAGGACTTGCATGTGGCCCTAGCACATGCATGAAAGTGTGGTGCTATGTTGAAACATACAAAACCTAGTCCCCGGGTGCATGTGTCCCTCTTCGCAGGCATGCGTTGTAACCTAAAAGCGAGGGTTCTGGACTCGTCTAAGGGGGAAAGTCCCTGTTCCGGTGAAACCGGGTAGGATATTTTCACTCCCCTTGTGACCCCACATGGTTTTACTTGGGCCCACGGTAGAGGAAAATGCAGAAAAAACTCACGACATAGCTTGGGCCCACGGTAAAGCATGCTTTGCCGTGAGTTTCTCCTCAGTGACACGGCAAAGCTGTATTTGCCGTGCACTTACTCACGACAAAGTGGAGAGAGAGAACAACAAAAGATCCCCGTAGCTGCACTAACCGACAACCTCATCTTACCGCAGTGGCAGAGCCATACTTTGCCATCCTTGAGACCAAAGTTCGAATCCCACAAGACTGGGTTGGGCCAATCTTTTTAATTAAACATGTCCTTTGCCGTGGGCCATTGCAAACTGACGGCAAAGACGGCTTTGTCGTGCGCCACCACACGGCAGCGACGCGCCGTTAGTCCCCTCCGTCGCCCCACCGTCAACAACGGAGTGGTGGGCCCTTCTGCAGGGAATATTCCCACGGACGGGGCCGAATAAGCCGCGCTGCCGTGTGACCTCCCTTTGCCATGCGTTTCATTGGTCTTTGCCGAGCGTTCTTTCTTTGCCGTGTGTTACTTCTGATCTTTGTCGTGAGGCTTTTCATTGCCGTGGGTTGGTCTTTCGGTGTGCCGTGTTACTTTTCTTTGCCGTGGGTCCTTCTGGTCTGCTCACGGCAAAGGTTTCTTCGCCGTGTCATGGCTCACGGCAGAGGTGCTCCGCACGGCAACGAGCTTTTTTCCTGTAGTGATACAACTCTATAGAATTCTCAACAACATCTAGCAGACAAATCACTTCATTAGCATCCACAATAGAGCTTAAGCTTGGCATGTGACCTAGAACACTTCTTCAACTCTTTCCTTAAAATCTTAACTTGGCACTTATTCTTTTTGCAGCATCTACGAAGCATATGGATTCAGACCAAATTATTTTCAGTGGGAATAAAAGTCTTCATGCTTCATCCAGTTATTTTCAAACGTGAAGATGCCTGATTTTGGAATAGAAGATTGGATGGATATGACACGAGATGTGATCAGAAGTTGCCATTGCTAAGGAAAAGGCCCATGTATTTGGAAAGTTAAGTGTTGGAGAGTAAAAAAAACATCTTTCAAGTAGGGGCGAGGCTTGCATATTACTCCAAATATAAATTTCCTGCATTTGAAGTGTATAGTTTATATTGCCACCAGGCTTGTACTCCCTCCGTTCACAATTAGATTGCATTGTGGGTTTAGTCAAAGTCAAATTTTTTGAATTTTGACCAAATATTTAGCAAAAAATATAAGTATCTACCGTGTAAAACTTATAGTACTGGAATCTTCGTAAGTTACACTGGTATTCCTCCTGGTCTGCCCGCTGATGAGAGGTAACAACAAAAATATCAAACTGTGGGGTGCAAAATTGTTTAATGTTCAGCAGGTAAAAGGATTCCAGTTTTGTCTCTTGAAACTTGAAAGCAATCAATGCCACAGTTGACCTGAATCACCTTACGATAAATATGCAAACCATCTTTGTGCAGCATTAAAACCTCTGATGTCACAGTTTACTGTTCTTTGATTGCAAGTTTGCTGCTGCAGTAGATATATACTACAGTACTATGGTTGATGGTACAAATTCAGAGAGCAGTACGTGCATTCCGGATCGAATCGTTACTAATGCCTTGCTACGATTTTCTTAGGCTTATGTAAGGATTGCACTGCATTGACGCAAGTTTACATCTGATCCAGGTGCAGGAGAGACGAATAATTGACAGAAAAACACCGGATACAATCTTCATTCGATCCATAAATAAAAAGGTCGCAAACACAAATATAGAAACCACAAGGCGTCTCTGAATGTTGGGCACACGATCGAGCAGAGCTGCTGCATAAAAGCGAAGGAGAGGCACGCCTCTTCAGTTAGCTGAGGCGGCGCCGTGAGACATGGTCGCCATGGCAAACTCAACTAGCTTGCCGACTTCCGGCATGACCGCCTCGACCTCCTCCAACGCGTCGAAGCTGTCCGCCCACACGGCCAAGAGCGGAGTCGTGGCGGGGTCGAAGGTCTTGACGCCCTTCATGGCGTCGCCCGCGTGAACCCACGCGAGGAGGCCGCCGAGCATGACGTCCACGAGCCCAGCACTGTCACCGCCGAAGAATGGTTTCCCCTTGGAGCACTCCTTCAGGGCTCCCTCCAGGGTCTCCACCGCGGCCGCCGCCTGCTTCTTCCCCTCCGCCTTCTCCTCCTCCGTCTTGCCGCTCGACGCCTGGCTCGACGCTTTCAGGAGCTTGTCATCAATGTAAGAGGCCCAGAAGCGGGCGACGGCGTGGTCATGGGGATCCGCCGGGAGGAGAGAGGGGCCGATGCCGGCAAAGGCCTCGTCGACGTATTGCAGGATGACCGACGACTCGCAGACGGGCTCGCCGTTGTGGATCAGCACCGGCACCTTGGCATGGACGGGGTTGGACTTGAGCAGCAGATCGCTCTTGCTCCTGAGTGTTGGATAGATCTCTCCCACGTTCGGGCCCAACGGCCCGAACGGTGACCCTCATCGCGCCCTAATCGGGGGCGCCCAACCCTATCCATGGTTGTGGGCCCCTGTCGCCAGTGCGTATATAAAGAGGTGGGGGGCCGGACGCACACGGTACGAGGTTCACCGTGCGCCGCAGCCCCCCACCAACACACCCACCGATTAGGGTTTCGCACTAGGCCGACGGGAAGCTCCACCGCCACCGCTCTCAACTACCCACGCTCACGCCTTCGCCCTTTTGTCCCATGGCCAACGACGGCGGATCTAGCTCCGGAGCTAGCTCCGGCATCCCCTCCGGTTCGTGCTTGGGGAGCACAGGCGCAGGTAGTACTACTCTCTCTCTCTCTGTCTCAGATACCACAGATCTACCCTAGTAGTATTACCGAGGATAGACTAGACCTAACAATGGTATCAGAGCGATTAGATCTAGTCTTTCCGGTAGAAAAGCAAAAGAAGACAAAGAAAACCCTAGATCCAAAAGTGTGCCTTGCCCCTCTGGCCGCGCCGTCCCCCTCGATCCCTATGCGCATCGGCAAGCCGAGGCATAAGGAAGAAGGACACACCCCTTCGGGGGCAAAGTAAAGCCCCAGAATTCCAGATCTAACCCTAGATCGAAGCCCTGATTCAAAACAGAGAATCCCACAGAAAGAAAAGCCCCAAACCACCCCAAAGAAATCCCCAAAGCCCGATTCAAAAAAAAAGGGGGAAGTGGGGAAACCCACTGGCCGCCGCCGCACGCCGGCGAGGGGCACCGCCGCTAGTCCTCTTGACGGTCGTGCGCCCACCCTCGGGTGGACGCACCGCCGGCAAGGGGGCCAGGGGGGCGGCGTGGCTCCGGCCGCCAACCTCCTCGTTTGGTTTTTGGTTGGTGGAGGGGTGGATGGGAGAAAGAGAACAGAAAAGGGAGAAGGAGAGCTCGGGCGTGGGAGGGAGGGGCTCGCCGCCGGCGACACCACCGGGCGGCGCAGCCGCCTCGCCGAACTCCACAGCACCGCCAGAGAGAAAGAGGGAGGGGCGCGCGTCTCGCGGCCGCCTCGCCTCGGCCTCACGCGGCTCCTCTGCCGGTGAGCTCGCGGGGAGCACGCGGGGTCCCCGCGGCGCCGCCGCTGAGCCCACGCGGGCAGGACGCGGAGAGGACAGGGGGAAATGGGGGCTAGGGTTAGGAGGGCTGCGGCGGGAGGGGTTTTTGACCCGCGCGAGGAAAGCGGGCAGCCGTTGGATGCAACGGATGGCCTGGATCGCGCCGCGCGTTGGCGCTCCTGGCCGCACGACCTAGGGTACGCTCGTCAATGGCCAGGATCCTCTGGCGCGGGCGGCGTTGGGCGGGCCAGGCGCTGGGCAGGCCGAGCGAGTGGGCCGCGGGCGAGAGTAGGCCCGTTGCTGGGCTGCGGCAGGCTGAGGCGGCGCGGGAGTGTCGGCTATATGCCGCGCGGGCGCTGGCGGGCGGCAGCAAGCTACGCAGCGCGCGCGGGCGGAGCAGGCCGAGGCGGCTGCGGGCTGGCTGGGCCGGTGCCGTGGGCCGCGGCGGCAGGCTGCCAGACGGCGCGCGTGCGCCGGATAGCTGCAGCGCGCGCTTGGGCCTTGGGCCGCTGTGCGCTGCCCACCGTTTTTAGCCCAGTAGGGCGGTTCTGTCCAGCCTTTTCTGTTTTTTATTTTACAGAATTGTTTTTTAACTGTTTTTGCTTAGTTTTAAGCAGATTTTCAGCATAGTTTTTTCTAGTCCTTTATTTCAGAGAATATTTGACTAGAGAATATGCAAAGGCAGATTTTTTCTGTAAAGTATGAGTTTTATGAAAGTCATTATTAATGTTTCCGCTGCAAATAGATGGTTTAAATTGCAATAATGCAATAAAAGTTGTTTAAATTTTGACATAAAGATGTGATAAAGTGATTAAAGTGATTATGTCTCATGCTATTAATTGACCAACGTTATTAATAAACATGACCATAATCTTTTCCATTAAGTATTAAAGGTGCATTTAAATTTATTTCTGCCCAACGGTGATGTAATTTTAAATAGCACGAAACGATTGCATGCTTAATTTATACCAACGTTGAATTAATGCATACAGTTGTTTTACTTGGTGATCTCACATCTTTTGTGATTTTCAGGAGGTCTCAACCTCATGGTATGTTTGAAGGACATCCCGCTCCTAAGGGGGGACAACTACTCCGAATGGAGGAAGAAAGTTGACTTGACGTTCGTATGCGCCGAAGTGGATTGGGTGGTTGACACCAAGCAACCAGTCAAGCCCGATGACCCGGTCAGGGGTGCTGCTGAGGAAAGTGCTGACTTTGAGAAAAGGAAGAGGGACCATGCTCCATTGGAGCTGGCCTACTCTATTGATAACCAGAAATGGGTGAACGCCAAAAAGAAGACTCTGGCCTTCGTAAAGAACACAATTGAGAACGCCATAGTGGGCTCAATTGGAGAGTGTGCTACCGTGGGCGAGTATCTCGCCAAGATAAAGAGCCAGTTTACTGGCTCTTCAAAGATGTATGCGACCCAGCTGTTAAAGCAGCTGGTTACTGAAAAGTACACGGGAGGACCCCACGGAATAAGAGAGCACATCTTGAGGATGTCAAACATGGCAGCAAAGCTCAAGCCCATGGATGAGGACCTCGAGCTAAAGCCAGCAATCTTGGTGCACCTTGTGATGGCCTCACTGCCACAGCCTTTTGAAAACTTTGTAATAAACTATAATATGTCCCCTAAAAAGTGGGACATAGAAAAGACCATTGGGATGTGCTCCCAGGAAGAGGAAAGGCTGAAAGCCCTTCACGGCGGTTCTCTGAACTTCGTGAAGGACAACAGGAAGAGAGGCTTCACAGGTGGCAACCATGGTGGCTCACCCTCCAAGCTCCATGGCAAGGGTCCAATGCAACACCAGTACCAGCATCACCAGTCCACCCCTGGGGAGAAGGATCAGTGCCATCACTGCAAAAAGACTGGGCACTACAAGAAGGACTGTCCAGTTTGGCTGAAGTACATCATGGCCAAAAATGGTAAAGATTTTGTTTCTTTTGTTAATGAATCTCTGTATGAAAAGTTTACTAGATCCACTTGGTGGATTGATTCTGGAGCAACTGTTCACGTTGCCAACTCTTTACAGGGGTTCCATTCGACAAGGAC
Organism: Avena sativa; assembly: GCA_916181665.1. Taxonomy (NCBI): domain Eukaryota; kingdom Viridiplantae; phylum Streptophyta; class Magnoliopsida; order Poales; family Poaceae; genus Avena; species Avena sativa. The sequence goes on from OV702296.1 coordinate 416,021,484, forward strand.
CACGCCAAAAAGAGAAAGATGCATTGAAGTGGCGAATGGAATAGAAGCAGAAGTGGAGGCCATTGGTGACGTCCCTCTGGAGCTGGCTGATGGCTCTTTGCTTTTGCTCAAAGATGTACTTTTCGTTCCTTCATTACATAGGAATTTAATAAGTGTTTCCTGTTTGGACAAAGATTCTTACGAATGTTATTTTGGAAATGGCAAGTGTGCCATTTGGTTGAAAGACAAATGTGTGGGTGTTGCTACATTATTTGATAAGTTATATTTGTTATCCCTGCATGAGAAAGTTCTTTCTGTGTGTGATGTGAATGAAAAAGTTTCCTTGTCGAACAAAGAACAAAAGAAAAGAAAGCGAACTCTTGACTCATCGAAACTATGGCACTGTAGACTAGGCCATATTTCGAGGGGAAGAATAGAAAGCCTCGTTAAAAATGAAATTCTTCCTCCGTTAGAGTTCTCTGACATAGAACAATGCATAGATTGCATCAAAGGAAAGTATGCCAAACAAATTAAAAAGGGTTCAAACCGAAGCATAGCAACACTAGAAATAATCCACACGGATATTTGTGGACCGTTTTCGGTGAAAAGTGTGGATGGCTATGATTCATTCATAACATTCACGGATGATCACTCCCGGTATGGTTATATTTATCCAATCAAAGAAAGATCTGAAGCGTTGGATAAATTTAAAATTTTCAAAGCTGAAGTAGAAAATCAGCACGATAAAAGAATCAAAATAGTTCGGTCCGATCGTGGGGGGGAGTACTACGGTCGGCATACTCCATATGGTCAAGTACCAGGACCCTTTGCACGGTTCCTGCAAGAAAATGGAATAGTCGCCCAGTATTCTATGCCGGGCGAACCTCAGCAAAACGGAGTAGCTGAAAGGCGCAACCGTACCCTTATGGATATGGTGCGCAGCATGATGAGCTATTCCACCCTCCCGTTGGGATTGTGGATGGAGGCGCTTAAAACCGCCATTCATATTCTCAACAGAGTACCAAGTAAGTCGGTGCCCAAAACACCGTATGAATTGTGGACAGGCAGAGTCCCCTCTCTGCACCACTTGAGGGTCTGGGGGAGCCCAGCTGAGGCAAAAGTTTTCAATCCAAACATTGCAAAGTTAGACCCCAAAACAGTATCTTGCCATTTTATTGGCTATCCAGATAAGTCCAAAGGCTATCGTTTCTACTGTCCCGACAGATACACAAAGTTTGTAGAAACAAGACATGCAGTCTTCTTGGAGGATGAATTGATGAGGGGGAGCACGGTAGCTAGGAAAATTGATCTTGAGGAGAAGAGGGTGCATGCACCTAATCCGATGACTCAGGAGCCATTTTTCTCGCTACCTGTTGTGCCACCATCTACAACCCCTGAGGTTGTGGTGTCGGCACCTGTTGTGACTCCACACGTGACAACAATGGGCGAAAGTTCGGAACCTGTCCGTCAGGAGCCACCTGAACCCACTATTGAGCACGAAAGGGAGCCAGAACAACCACCTACTATAAATGTGCCTGAACCCGAGGCAAGAAATGAGCAAGAGTCTGATGAACTCAGACGGTCTAAAAGAGAACGAAGACCAGCCATTTCCAAAGACATCTACAAAGTTTACAATGTAGTTCATATGGAGGGCGATCCTACCTCATATGAAGAAGCCATGAGTATCCCTCACTCAGACAAGTGGGTAGAGGCAATGGAAGATGAAATGATATCGATGAGTTCCAACGATGTTTAGGACTTAGAGGAAATTCCCAAAGGAGCCAAAACAGTAGGATGCAAGTGGGTCTACAAAACAAAGTATGACTCCAATGGGAATGTAGAAAAGTACAAATCTAGACTTGTGGCAAAAGGCTTTACGCAAAGAGAAGGCGTAGATTACAATGAGACTTTTTCTCCGGTCTCATGTAAGGACTCCTTCAGAATCATCATGGCACTAGGTGCACATTTTGATTTAGAGTTACATCAAATGGATGTCAAGACGATATTTCTAAATGGAGATTTAGAAGAAAATGTTTACATGAAACAACCCAAGGGTTTTTTCATGGAGGGGAAGGAACATATGGGATGCCGCCTAAAGAAATCCATTTATGGGTTAAAGCAAGCCTCTAGGCAGTGGTATTTAAAGTTTAATGATACCATTAAAGGATTTGGATTCAAAGAAAATGTTGAGGACAATTGCATTTATGCAAAATTCAAAAGTGGGAAATATATTTTCCTAATTCTATATGTGGATGACATTCTGCTTGCTAGCAGTGATGTTAGTCTACTACTAGAAACAAAGAAGTTCTTGTCATCAAACTTTGACATGAAAGACCTTGGTGAAGCCTCTTATGTTTTGGGCATAGAAATTCACCGAGACAGAAAGAATGGAGTGTTAGGACTGTTGCAGAAAGCGTATTGTGAAAAGATTTTAAAGAAATACAATATGCATGTGAGTAATTCAACACCTGCTCCCATAGTCAAGGGCGACAGTTTTGGGAAATCCCAATGTCCAAAGAATCAATATGAGATCGATCAAATGAAGTCAGTACCATATGCTTCGGCTGTTGGAAGCTTACAGTATGCACAAGTGTGCATTCGCCCTGACTTAGCTTTTATCACCGGGGTACTCGGTAGATATCAAGAGAATCCAGGCATAGAGCACTGGAAGATGGTAAAGAAAGCTTTGCATTATGTGCAAGGCACAAAAGGCCTCATGCTTACATATAGAAGATCTGATTCCCTAGAGATAAAAGGGTATTCAGATGCAGATTTTGCGGGAGATAAAGACGACCGAAAGTCCACGACAGGGTATGTCTTTACTCTCGCATGAGGTGCTATTTCGTGGAGAAGCGCCAAACAGTCGATAGTTGCATCATCTACGATGTATGCAGAATTTATAGCATGTTATGAGGCCATGGGACAGGCGTTATGGTTAAAGAAATTCTTACCCGACTTGAAAGTGGTTGACTGCATCAGCAGGCCACTAAAGATGTACTGTGACAACGAGCCCGCAGTATTCTATGCTCACAACAACAAGTCGAGTAATGCTTCAAAGTCTATAGATATAAAGTATTATGTTGTGAAGGACAAAGTCCAAGATCAAACTATAAGTCTCGAGCATATAAGGACAAAGGATATGCTTGCGGATCCGCTAACGAAAGGCTTACCACCCAATGTGTTCAAGGAACACATAGCCGGCATGGGTTTAACGGCAAGCCTATGATTCCTGGACTATAGAGGCCCAAAAGTAACAGAATTTGTTTCAGAACACGAAGGTACATAGTAGTTGTCTGATTCTATCGGCAATTGAGCTGAGACGATGAAACATGCTCTATGTGTCATTCTGTGATGAAATAAGTAAGGTACAAAGTTAAAAGTAAAGTCGAGATCTAGGGGGAGAATGTTGGATAGATCTCTCCCACGTTCGGTCCCAACGGCCCGAACGGTGACCCTCATCGCGCCCTAATCGGGGGCGCCCAACCCTATCCATGGTTGTGGGCCCCTGTCGCCAGTGCGTATATAAAGAGGTGGGGGGGGGGGGGGGGCGGACGCACACGGTACGAGGTTCACCGTGCGCCGCAGCCCCCCACCAACACACCCACCGATTAGGGTTTCGCACTAGGCCGACGGGAAGCTCCACCGCCACCGCTCTCAACTACCCACGCTCACGCCGTCGCCCTTTTGTCCCATGGCCAACGACGGCGGATCTAGCTCCGGAGCTAGCTCCGGCATCCCCTCCGGTTCGTGCTTGGGGAGCACAAGCGCAGGTAGTACTACTCTCTCTCTCTGTGTCTCAGATACCACAGATCTACCCTAGTAGTATTACCGAGGATAGACTAGACCTAACACTGAGGTCCTCCTTGACGTACTCGTAGCTCACGCCCTTGAGGCTCAGCGCGAGCCGCACTCGCAGGACGAACGGGCTTGCCCACATGCCTAGCAGCTTCACTTCGCCGTTTCCTCCTGCGGCCATTGTTGGAATGCTAGCTGGTGTCTTGCTCAGTTCTTGCGTTGTTGGTGTTTGGCTGGTGTTATGGATGGAGGGGGCGACGGGTATTTTTTGAAGGATGGAGGGGGCGACGGGTATTTTTTGAAGGATGGAGGGGGCGACGGGTATGTATGTATAGATCGACAACTACACGTCTACACGCGCATCTTTGGCTTAATGTGAGCATATCCTTGCGAGCAACCCTTCCAAATTTGTTTATTTTTTTTTTGCAAAAAAAGATCCGGATCTATTTTATGAGTTTATAAGAAGTACAAAGTATCCTAAACATAATAAAAATTACATCGAGGTCTTTGGACCACCTAACGAATACTACAACGAGCATATTCTTGCGAGCAACCCTTCCAAATTTGTTTATTACAATGATGGTTTACATGTTCCTCTCCTAACCACGCATGTCAGAAATGAAAATAGGCCACAGATAAATCAGTCAACCTCACTAAATTTCTACTGGGTACTACAACGTGTGTGTTCATGTGATCTGTTGGGATAAAGCTTCCGACTCTACCCGATAAGTAGAGTCAACCGCCAAAACATCACCATCGTTAAATGGTTATTATCCTCTCCTAATTTTCAAATGTAGTTGTTCACCTACTAATTACTTTTTTTATCTCGATCTCTCCCTATCTATACCTAATAATAAAGTACGAAGTGTTTCTTACTGGTTCTGCTTTTTTTGACGATTTTGTCCTCCCACCAATTCACATATTACTACCAACGTCATCGGTAAATAAAATAACCGTTCACCAAGAAAAATTTCCTTTGTCCGTTGGCCTGCCCACGTCCGTTCCCACGCGTACACGTAAAGTCCTCCATGCTAGCATTGAGCCTTTTTTGTTTATTTTCGTGTCTCGGAGCAAAGGAACATAAAAGCCTTGCATGCATGATTAGTAACTATTGCATGATCATTGTTTGAGAACTGTTTGCTCTGGCCTCTACATACACATATGTGAGGGCTACATATGTCAGGGCTACAACATTGTATCGCGAGAAATTAAGATTTTGTAATCTTTTCAAACTGTCGCCGCTGCCCAGCCACGCTGCTGCGCATCCTCGCGTTTCACGTCACGCTGCCGCCTATCCTCTCGACAACACCGACGACGGCGGTGGACCTATTTGAAGGACGTCTGTTGTAGCAAGATCGACCTTGATTCTCGCTGGCCAACATCATCTGCATGCACACCAGCAACCATGGATCAAGCGGCAGTACATCACCTGCCATTTAGATTACAAGCAGCAAGCCTCAATCGCGAGAGACAGTACTCCATGTATATTTACTTGCACAGATTATAGATCCATTTGATTCCCTTCTATGGATCCAAATGTAACTTCCTAAATAACTGTAATTTGTATTAATTAAGTAGGTTCAAAGAGGGTGGATTGCAACGACATGCGCGAAGGGTCGGGGACGAGCACGATGGCCATGGACGCGGAGGTGCATGGCCCTCGAGGTCGAGGAGCAAGGGTTCCGGAGATGTGGAGACCGGAGCTGCATCGGTGAGGCGGGAACCGAGCAGGAAACGGTATTGCAGAAGGGAGGTCGAGCCGGTGTCATGCCGATGTAGTAAGTATTTTTAGCTTATGTCAATTAACGTGGTTATATATTTATTTTTTCCGGTGCAACGCACGGGCACTTTTGCTAGTTTATATTTAAGTAGAACAGGGAAAGTTTGACATTTTTCCACCGGAAGCCTTTCACGTCATTGCCAATGTCATCAGCACATGTCATTTGTGTTTCTCAGGCTTGGAGAACAAGCTTCGTAAGAGTATTTAATTCAGCATAAGCTGGTCATCCGTGGAACGGTAGTATAGTGATATCATAGTTGAGAAGATAGCGTGTGAAGAATGAACTGATTAGTGGCGTGCACGATGATCGATTCAATTGCAATGTCAAGTGGCAATGGTGGACACTAACTAATATGTACTACTTTTTAGATTAAGCAACATTTTAGAATTGTGTTGACCAAAGATTTAGTTCACTCTTATCCTGCATCCATCCAACTCGGTATATTTTTGTCTTTTCACACAAGAAATAGAACTAAAGAGGACAAAATGTATAGAGGATAAAATGTCCAATGCTTCCACTTTGCGTGCTATCGTGGAAGTAATTGCAAAATTAGACTACTAAGTAAAGTCATGATAAAATTTAAATTTGTTTCATAACATTGGAACATGATGTATATACCACGCGGCACATCTAAGATCCAAATTCATGACAGTAGACGAATTTACAGTTCATTGTAATAACTTAACTAGCTACTATTCAAGGTAAATATAGACCGAAAAGGGAAACCTTGGTTATAGTTCCCTAGCCTACACAATCTTGATGGAACTTATACCACTCTTTTCGCATGGTCTCCTTACTAAGAAGGGATTTTTTGAGAGTTCAACAACTAAAGTTTGCACCTCAGAGTCTTGATTAGATGGCATGAGTAGATAGTATCGAAAAGATCTATTTTTATTTGTGGTTGAAAACTATTCGTGCTCATATTTTGTCATATAAAAAATGAAAATACAAAATACAATAAAGTTATCACAAGTTTGCTTGTAAGCTAGATATAACTTTGACATGGGGCATAGAATTTTTTAATCTCTAGTTGTTTGGAAATTACATAACTAAGCTTGTGTTGCCTTGTATGAGTACATGCTTTCTTCCTTTGATCCGGTCCATCAACACAAATGAATATTCAAGTCCATGATGATGTATCCACGTCCATATGGATCCAACGAACCCAAGAACACCTCAATCGAAATCCGTATAAAGAAATGGCAACCAAATACTAAAAGACCAGGAACTGTAATGAGCATTATGTTGGATATATGCCCAAGAGGCAATAATAAAGTGGTTATTATTATATCTTTATATTTATGATAAATGTTTACATCCCGTGCTATAATTGTATTAACCGGAAACATTAATACTTGTGTGTTTTGTAAACATAAAAGAGTCCCTAGTAAGCCTCTTGTTAAACTAGCTTGTTGATTAATGGATGATCATGGTTTCCTGATCATGGACATTGGATGTCGTTAATAACAAGATCATATCATTAGGAGAATGATGTGATGGACACACACCCATAGTAAGCATAGCATAAGATCAAGTCATTAAGTTCGTTTTGCTACAAGCTTTTCAAATGCATAGTAACCTAATCCTTCGACCATGAGGCTATGTTAATCACCATCACCGGATGGATACTTTGATGACATCAAACGCCGCTTCGTAACTGGATGGTTATAAAGGTGACATTGGGTTAAACCGAAACCCTTTTCTTTTAGGAAAGAAAAAAATCCATATACAAAAAGAAGGAGTATGGGATGGGTAGTAGGAATCGAACCTGCAACCCCAAGGGTATGAGGATGAGGCCAAGTCATCATGCCCCTTATGCCCTGGGTGACACACGTGCTACAATGGGCGGGACAAAGGGTCGCGATCTCGCGAGGGTGAGCTAACTCCAAAAACCCATCCTCAGTTCGGATTGCAGGCTGCAACTTGCCTGCATGAAGCTATTTTGGCATTTTGGATTTCAGGGCTTTTAGCCCCGGTTAGTGAAGGACCAGAGAAGCTCTCTAGTTATGAATCGGGTATAGAACCCATGGGGGGGGCTTGGCTACAATTCCAAATACGCTATTACATGTTTGCGCTAGTTTTTGTTGTTTTTGATGTGGAAACCGTCTTTTTTCAAACCTGCTCTGCTCCCATTTAAGGAAAAAGAATTTCACATTCTTCCTGAAAGGAAGGGAGGATTAGGAAAGTCCTATTGATTGCTGCTTTCTCCAGACCGATGGGAAAAGCATGAAAGTATGTGTTGAAGCGCATGGACCAAGATCGGGATTTGTCCATCCATATGACGGATAGATATACTCTGGGCCCTCTCGGTGGAATGTCATCTAGTTAGCTTGCAAGCATGTGACTAGGTTACAAGGGATGACATATCATGGAACGAGTAAAGAGTACTTATCAGTAACGAGGTAGAACTAGGTATGGAGATACCGACGATCAAACCTCGGATAAGTAGAGTATCGCGTGACAAAGGGAATTGGTTTCGTATGTTAAATGGTTCTATCGATCACGTAGTCATCGTTGAGTATGTGGGAACCGTTATGGATCTCCAGATTCCGCTGATGGTTATTAATCGGAGAGGTGTCTTCATCATGTCTACATATTCACGAACCGTAGGGTGACACACTTAAGGTTCGAAGTTGTTTTAAGTAGATATGGAATGTGTGTTGGAGACCGAATATTGTTCGGAGTCTCGGATTGGATCCGGGACATCACGAGGAGATCCGGAATTGTCCGGGGAATAAGATTCATATATTGGGGATCATTTTCTAAGTTAGGAAATGTTCCAGAGTATTTGTATGGGGATTCTAGAAGGTTTCGGAATGTTCCGGAAGGTTCTAGAAGATTTCTTGGAGTTTACTTGAAAACCAAGAAAGGATCAAGGAATCCTTCTGGGGTAAGACAAGGATTCGTGAGGGAGTAGGACTCTCCCCCCACCTCCTTGATCCGCCGGCCAAGGGAGAGGGGAGTCCTACAAGGACTCCACCTCCCCATGGCGCCTCCCTCCTTTAAATAGAGGGGTGGAGGCACAAGCCCCCTTGCCCCTTCTATTCTCTAGATCTCAAGTTGCCTCTCTCCTCCTCTTTCCCTCTGCTCTGGCTTAGGCGAAGCCCTGCAGAATTCTCTACTCCACCACCACCACCACACCGTCGTGCTGCTGGGATTCCGTGGAGAGATCTACTACCTCCGCTGCTCGCTGGAACGGGGAGAGGAAGGTCTGCTTCGACTCCGCACGTGTGACCGACTGCGGAAGCGCTGCCGGAACGCGGCGCCGGAAGGATCGTCTACTCGATCTTGAGATCGGCAAGTGATCGACTACATCAACCACGAGATCCGATCTCGTAACGCTTTCGGGTCTACAAGGGTTAGTACAGATCTATCTCGTTGCACATGTCTAATAGATTAGATCTTGGCTTTTATCTAGATTAGATCTGGGTTTTGTTCGTTCTTGCGGTAGAAATTTTTTGTTTTCCATGCGGCGAACCCATCAGTGGTATCAGAGCCGTGTCTATGCGTAGATCTGTTGCACGAGTAGAACACAATGGTTTTGTGGGCGTTGATGCTCGTGATGTCTTTTTGCTTTTGGTGTACTTTGCATCTTGCGGGATGGTGGGATGAAGCGGCCCGGGCTAACCTTACATGTCATCGCACATGAGACTTGCTCCATAGTTGACGTGCAACTCGTATTGCACAAGTGGCTTTGCGGGTGTCTGTCCCTCCCATCATAGTATAGATCCAATCTACACTTTGCACATTGATAGCACTTGTATCAACGTTGTGGTTCAGTTTCGTAGGTAAGATCCGTTCTTATTCGAAAGCCCCAAACCACGTAAAACATACAAAGAAAATTAGAGGCGTCTAACTTGTTTTTGCAGGGGTTTTGTGATGTGATATGGCCATCATGTGATTGTGATTATATTTGATGTATGCAATGATCCTTGTTGTAATATGACAACCGGCAGGAGCCTAATGGTTGTCTTTAATTCTGTTAAGACATGTGTGTCTATTCATCTTGTAATAGCTTTATTCCAAGTAGTTGTAATAGTTGCTAGTGATGATGGACAACTATGAAGCAGCGCCACGGACCTTGACGCAATGCTGGTGATGATGGAGATCATGTCCGTGCTTTGGAGATGGAGATCAAAGGCATAAGAAGAAAGGGCCATATCATATCACACTAATTATGAATTGCCTGTGATGTTAATCCTTTATGCATCTTGTATTGCTTAGATCGCGATGGTAGCATTATAAGATGATCCCTTTCACTAAATATCAAGTAATAAAGTGTTTGTCCTTAGTAGGCATCGTTGCTAAGACTCGTCGTTTCGAAGCATCTCGTGATGATCGGGTGTGATAGATTCTACGTGTGCATACGACGGGTGCAAGCCAGATTTGCACATGCGGATACTAAGGTTAACCTTGACGAGCCTAGCATGTACAGACATGGTCTCGAAACACGGAATACCGAAAGGTAAAGCATGAGTCATATGGATGATATGATGAACATGTTGATTGTTCGCCTTTAAAGCTACATCATCTCACGTGATGATCAGACTTGGTGTAGTGGATTTGGTTCATGTAATCACTAAAACAACTCGAGGGATGTTGTTTTGAGTGGGAGTTCATTTGTAATTTGGATTAGTCAAACTCAATTTATCATAAACACAATCAAAGTGAATTTGCATAGTTTGTTGTAGTCATTGGCATCCGTTCACCACCTTACGCTTAGTTATAGTTGAGATAGTGGAACTATAGAATTTCTGGATATTTTCTTTACGAACTGGTATCGTATTGTTTTGAGTGTCAATCTAAAGTTTAAAAGTCATGTTGCAAACCTTCAGCAAACTCTGTTTACTCTGTAAAGTTTAATAAACAGTATTAAATCAAGAGTAACAATTCCAGTGTTAGTATCTAATGTATCATGTTTGTCTCCATGATTCTTGATACTCAAAAGGTTGTTTTTAATATCAAGTTTATCTAAGAGCTGAAAGCAATGTTTCAGAAACCATCATATGTGAAAGGTATTGAGATATCTAAAACAATGTGTTGGTTACAACATGATAGAGTATACATCCTCATATTTGATGAGAATTTGTGAAGGTTGGAGACGCCAGTCGTCCTAATCCTCCAAAAGATTTTGGAAAAGAAATATTATACTCGCAATTCACCTTTATAAGCTATAGCAACTTGATCATGAAAATTGTCATGATAAGGATGAATAGAAGATGTAAGTAAAATGTTTACTACACTAAAAGATTACTAAAGAATGGAATTTTGAAAGAATGCCAAAGGTATTAGTATTTGACTATACACACTTTGTACTATGTGTCATGTGAATGACACCACTATTGATGTTGATAGATTCTTTTAAAAGAAAATGAATTGTTGAAAGAGAATCTATAAAATATTTGGCAGAAAAGAAAAGATTGGAGATGTCCAACTTAGGTATATAGAAGATACATGTTATGGCTGTATTCCTTGCTTGTTAAACAATGTAGTTCTGCGGTATTGGATACCGAATTGGTTGGTATGAAGTGTCATACAGGACAACACAATTCATGAACTGCAATGGCCTAAGTAACTAGCAAGAGAATATGTGACGATGTTCATCGAAAACAAACAAAGGGTTGTTGTGTTGCTCGTTAACATCAAAACTTGCCTTCAAGATTTGTTTCAATAATTGTTATTTTGATCAGGTATTATGACGACAAAAGGTTGTTCAAATAATTACTGTATTCCATAATAGATGGATGATATACAAGTCTGGTTGGAGAAATAACGACCATAAAACTAATGCTAAAATGTCGCAAGACAAATAATTGAAAGATCACTTGTAAAGTGACATCGCCGTTTAAATTATATTGAAAGGGATACATGAAGAAACTCCATGTTGATGGATTTTTTGGAGTCTTTGATTTTGATCAAATGACGCTTGTGATACTTTCCTGGAGATAATTAAAACTCCTTTCGTAGGCCAAAAGAGGAACAGACGACTAACTGATTGGAATTTGTACATATTGATGTATATAGTCCATTATGTGTAGTCGTGGGCGATGAATTTCAACTTCATGTGCTTTCTCCGAAGATTTGAGTGAGTATATATATATACTTACTCAATAAGGAAGAAGTATGAAACATTTGAAAATGTTCAAAGACTTTCAAGATGAAGTGGAAAATCATTGTAACAAGAAAATAAAAAGTTTATGATTGGATCATAAAGAAAGATGTTTGAGTTACAAGTTTAGCAAAACACCTAAGATTTGAGGAATCGTTCCATGGATTTGCATTTCCCAAAACACCATAGGAGTATGGAGTGTTCAAGATATGTAATGAAACCTTGTTTGACATGATAAGATCAAATGTGTCATTTATAAAACTTCCATTATATTTTAAAAGATTAAAGCTTTAGTGACTACCGCTTTTACACTGAAAAGAGCTCCATCGTGATCCGTTGAAATGACACCATATAAGTCATGGTTTGGGATAAAACCCAGGTTGTCTTTTCTTAAATTTTTGGTATGCTAGGCATAAGTAAAATGTTTACGACCAAAGTCGGATGAGCATGTCTTTGTAGGTTATTTTGAATAACCATTGGGTATTCCTCCATAACACCGAAGACAAAATTGTTTGTCGCTTAGAGTGTCGAGTTTTTGAGAAGGAATTTTTGGTGAAAAGTCAAGTGGGAGGACAATAGAACTTTGACAAGGTTGTTGAACCTTGGCTAATATGTGCTGAGTTGCGTAGCATCGGTAAGTGTCTTGGAGGAAGCAACAATGCTCATGGCTCACGTGCCTCAAAGGTTGTGGTCACGGAGACCTAAGTTACTATTGAACCAAGTAGGTCGGGTAAGTAATCAAATGCCAAGATTTGAGAGTTAAATCATTGTTGTTTGACAATGATGAACCGACTACATGCAAATAATCAATGATGGGCCCTGACTTTGTTAAGTGGCTTGAAGCCATAAAATCCGTGATAATTCCATACACGAGAAATCAAGCTTTGAATTTGAAAGACCCTCTGGAAAGGTGCAAGACCTTACAGTCGTATATGGATCTATAAAGAAATAGACATGGATGTTTCACATCTATGAAATAGTCGACATGTTGGAAAAGAGTTTACGACAATGTTCAAGGAATTGACTATGATAAGATTTGATCTTTCATAGCGATATTTAGTCTGGACGGATTAATGTAGCAACCACTACATATATTTTGGTATATGGTAGTTGAACAAACAAAACAAGTTCTTCTAATAGAATAGGTTACCTAGGACGTGTACATGACACGATCCAAAGGGTTTTGTTAATTCAAAGGATGCTAAAAGAGTATGCAAAACTTCAATGGTTGAAGTGAGCATCGCGGAGTTGGAATCTTCACTGTGATAAAACCGTTAAAAGGTTTAATTTCATCAGAGACGATGAAGATGTTTGCATTTTGCAAGAAATTAAGTGGGAGCGCTAAGACATATTTCTAATACATTATGTGAAAGACATATTGTTGATTAGAAATGATGTATCTTTTATTGACACAGGTTAAAGAATTTCATTTCGATGAAAGACTTAGGCATAACCCAAGAATTAGGCATCAATGTCTATATGGATAGATTGAGGCGCTAATATGGTTTTGCCAAATGTACATAGATAAGATGTTGAATGAGTTCAATATGGAAACAACAAGAAAGGTTCTTGACGCACGGAAAGGACTGAATCAAGATTCAAGTGTGTTGACACGAGATTCAAGTATTTTGACACTTGGTGAAATCACAAGAATATTTTGATCAATCATTCTTTGAGATGTACACATCCAGATATGTCCTATGTTCTAAATGTTATGAGCATATACCAGAATGACTCATAAGATGATCATTGGACAATAGTGGGGATATTCCTATGATCTTTGGAAGAACTAAGAATATATTATTTATATAGTGGTGACAAATAGTTCATTGTAAATTGTTACATTGATACTAGTTTTGTCACAAATTAAGTTTATCTCAATTTAACCTATGGGTGGCACAATGTAATGGAAAGAAAGTTCCATAACGGATTTGGTTGAGTACCAAAGTTAAAACACTGTGACAGATACTACAACAAAAGGCTAAGTATATGACTACTATTGTAGCAGCAAATGAGGGCATTTGCGTCAAGTAGTTTGTTATCAAACTAGGTGTGGTTCATAGCGGGATAATACTATGAAGATACATTGTATGACAATTGTATCAACATGGTTTAATCCCAAGGAACTAAAGGTCTCACCAAAGGACCAAATTTATACAATGCCATCTCATTGGAGAATGAGTAATGCGTAGAGACGCAAGGACATGCAAATACACACGGACCTGGAAGTGTCAGATCCGAAGATTATGTTTACCACTAGCAATAGTGTCTATACAACACTAGAAAGCCATAGGTGTTGAATGCACACGTTTTTAACTAGATTATTGACTCTAGTGCAAGTGGGAGACTGTTGGAGATATGCCCAAGAGGCAATAATAAAGTGGTTATTATTATATCTTTATGTTTATGATAAATGTTTACATCCCGTGCTATAATTGTATTAACCGGAAACATTAATACTTGTGTGTTTTGTAAACATAAAAGAGTCCCTAGTAAGCCTCTTGTTAAACTAGCTTGTCGATTAATGGATGATCATGGTTTCCTGATCATGGACATTGGATGTCATTAATAACAAGATCATATCATTAGGAGAATGATGTGATGGACACACACCCATAGTAAGCATAGCATAAGATCAAGTCATTAAGTTCGTTTTGCTACAAGCTTTTCAAATGCATAGTAACCTAATCCTTAGACCATGAGGCTATGTTAATCACCATCACCGGATGGGTACTTTGATGACATCAAACGCCGCTTCGTAACTGGGTGGTTATAAAGGTGACATTGGGTATTCTGAAAGTATGTGTTGAAGCGCATGGACCAAGACTGGGATTTGTCCATCCATATGATGGATAGATATACTCTGGGCCCTCTCGGTGGAATGTCATCTAGTTAGCTTGCAAGCATGTGACTAGGTCACAAGGGATGACATATCATGGAACGAGTAAAGAGTACTTATCAGTAACGAGGTAGAACTAGGTATGGAGATACCGATGATCAAACCTCGGATAAGTAGAGTATCGCGTGACAAAGGGAATTGGTTTCGTATGTTAAATGGTTCTATCGATCACGAAGTCATCGTTGAGTATGTGGGAACCGTTATGGATCTCCAGATCCCGCTGATGGTTATTGATCGGAGAGGTGTCTCCATCATGTCTGCATATTCACGAACCGTAGGGTGACACACTTAAGGTTCGAAGTTGTTTTAAGTAGATATGGAATGTGCGTTGGAGATCGAATGTTGTTCGGAGTCTCGGATTGGATCCGGGACATCACGAGGAGATCCGGAATTATCCGGGGAATAAGATTCATATATTGGGGATCATTTTCTAAGTTAGGAAATGTTCTAGAGTATTTGTATGGGGATTCTAGAAGGTTTCGGAATGTTCTGGAAGGTTCTAGAAGATTTCTTGGAGTTTACTTGAAAACCAAGAAAGGATCAAGGAATCCTTGTGGGGTAAGACAAGGATTCGTGGGGGAGTAGGACTCTCCCCCCACCTCCTTGATCCGCTGGCCAAGGGAGAGGGGAGTCCTACAAGGACTCCACCTCCCCATGGCGCCTCCCTCCTTTAAATAGAGGAGTGGAGGCACAAGCCCCCTTGCCCCTTCTATTCTCTAGATCTCAAGTTGCATCTCTCCTCCTCCTTCCCTCTGCTCTGGCTTAGGCGAAGTCCTGCAGAATTCTCTACTCCACCACCACACCGTCGTGCTGCTGGGATTCCGTGGAGAGATCTACTACCTCCGCTGCTCGCTGGAACGGGGAGAGGAAGGTCTGCTTCGACTCCGCACGTGTGACCGACTGCGGAAGCGCTGCCGGAACACGGCGCCGGAAGGATCATCTACTCGATCTTTGAGATCGGCAAGTGATCAACTACATCAACCACGAGATCCAATCTCGTAACGCTTTCGGGTCTACAAGGGTTAGTACAGATCTATTTCGTTGCACATGTCTAATAGATTAGATCTTGGCTTTTATCTAGATTAGATCTGGGTTTTGTTCATTCTTGCGGTAGAAATTTTTTGTTTTCCATGCGGCGAACCCATCACATTAGTACTACCATATGTCCATATCACCCTTCTACACGTTCGTGAAATCAAACCAAACCTCGTTCGTGAAGGGGGACGAAGCATATTCAAAGTGGAACTCTCCAAAAGTACCAAACTGACCTCCATAAGCTTATTTAAAGTGGGGGAAAACCCTAGCTACAGTGTGTACTCTTCTCCATCAACCCCACCTCCATCTCCACCTGACGAGGGTTTAACTCATCAATGTCCATTGTTATGGACTTGGGTTTTGGAGAAGGAGAGAGCGCTGGAAATCTCGGTACGGCTAGCAAACAAGCACACAGGGACGCAAGGTTACCCAGGTTCAGGCCTCGTAGAGGACCCTACTCCTGCTTGTCTGCTCTTGATTGATGATGATCCGAAGGATTACAAGGTTGCCGATGGCGGTGTCGCGCAGATTGGATCTGGCGTATGTCTAGATCTATTGTGTATTGTGGGAGTCGCGATTGTCTATTGGTGTCTTAGGTCGTGTCCTCCTCGTTGGACCCTCCTAGCCTTTATATATGGGGAGGCTAGGTCTCAGGTACCAATACGAGTTGGTTACAAGTTGGATTAGAACTCTAGTCTTGAGCTTTCCTTGTCTTGTGCGTTTGGGAGTCCGTATCCATATGGGCTTCATACCAGTCGAACCGTCATAGGCGTCATGGACCTTGGCGATTCGTCGAGTGGGCCTTCCGTCGAGCTGCACCAGGTACACTGTAGTTGAGTGCCTATTGGGAATACCCATGTCAGTAGCCCCGAGTGTCCATGTGAATCATAGATTCGGATGGAGACTCAGAAGTCTTGATCTTCACATTAGGATGTCGGAGTCGACAATTGTGTCGAGTGCGTAGCACTTCTCTCGGAAGTTCATCGGGTCAGTCAAATTTGTAGTAGTTCATAGGGATGATGGTAAACGTGCTTGGTGCGCTCGATGGATCGGGACCAGTTAATTGCTCTAGGGCAAAAACAACGCCACCTACTCAAACTCGAGTCCTCGGACTCGAATCCGGAAATTGCTGACGTAATTCGACTCAGGCCGTGGAGGTCTTACATGATTCGAATTCCAGTGTGTAAATGTGAGCACTCGACGCGTCCGTCAAGGCTTATTCATCGTACCTGTAGGTACAGATTATTTCTGGTAGAGCGCAGCAGATGCGTTGCCAGACCTTATTCAGGTCTTATCTTCACACTGTAAGCGCGGCATCCGAATTTTGTCATCGCGGAGATGATTCGGGTGGCCCAGGAGACGTAATCTCTTTGTAGGGGAAATACATGGCGGAGTCGCCATAGCATTCGAGTGTGGATGTTATCGACACACAGTACGATGTACGAGGAAGAAAATAACCATAGGGTGCGCGGCTTGCGCTCTCTATGGGAGTAGTCCCCGAGTGCCTAGTTGAGTCGAAGACTCAGGCAGGGACTAAAAGACCTTTTGCGTCTGTTGTCGTCTTTGTCTTGCTTGTTTCAGTCGAAGATTCAGGCAGGGAGTAACCCGAAGTCTACAATCGAATCGCTGATTCGAGTGAAGGGTTTTCATGATGCTTGGATATCTTCACAAATTTCTTCGGGTGCGCGGACAGCGCTCCCTATGGGAGTAGCTCTCGAGTCCTTAGTCGAATCGTGGATTCGAGTGAGGATTCAGAGCATGTCACTCGAGGATCTTGTATATGCGCGACCAGCGCTCCAGTTTGGAGTAGCCCCCGAGTGTCTGGCGGAGTCGTAGACTCGGGCAGAGACTCGAGTATTGTATCTTGCAGTGGTAGTCGAAAATCACGCGAGGAGAAACCACTGACCCGGAAGTGCATCGAGTCAGCTTTTCACGCATAAGGAGCCAAGGGTCGACGATGTAGTCAAAGTCATGCGGCGATTAGCTGGGTGAGTCGACGATGCAGATGGAGTCGACACAGTCATTTCTATCGGGTGCGTGACCAACGTCGCATGTGTGTAGCAGCAAGCGATACAACCATCCGAGGAGGTACTCGACTTGGGTCTTGAGTGTATGTCGTAGCCAGTTGTTTTGTCGACTCCTGTTGGAGGACCCGATAGAATAGCTCGACATAGTAGACATCCTTGTAAGCTGCATAAATATTAAGAATTGTGAAGTACTTGTATCTTGTAAAGAAATATTTGTCTGCTGACTTGTAAAGTAAGATTCTGGTGCCAATCGAGTCGACACTTTTGCACTGTATGCTAGGCCTTTTCGTTAGCCTGATTACCCTTAGTCTCGGTACCTTACCAAGGCACTCGGAGTTCAAGGATTCGACGGTCAGGCAGAATCAGCTACTCGGGCTATCGCGTATGAGGGGCTCGAGTGCGTGGAGTCGACGGCACATTAGGTTACTCGAAGAGGGCGTAGCCCCCGAGTGTTTCGAGTGCAATTAAAGTAATAAAGAAATCAGCTCTAAGTAGAGAGAAACTTAGCTTTATTGATAGTCGTCGTGATAAACTAGTCGCAAGATCCGATGCGATCGGCGGGTCGCGGGAGTCGAAGATTGTAGCGGCTCGTGATCGCAGGAGTCGAGGGAGCCCCCGAGTCACCCGATATGAATACCGCAGCCGGTCGTTGAAGCTGAAGACCGTGGCAGGTCGCCGAAGCGGAGGGAGCCCCCGAGTCGAATATCGTAGCGAATCACTGGAGTCGAAGACTAGAGTTGACGTGGCAGCGAGTCACACGACGGACGTAGTCGACGCGGCGGATCGGAGTCACGTGGTGATGATGAATCACCATATATGAAGACTGTAACGGGCCACAACAGTCAAAGACCGTATCGGGTCACCTCACCCGAAGATCGCAGCGAGTCGCGTGATGGAATCGAAGACTCAGTAGATGGGCGGAGTCGGAGACCGTAGTGAGTCACCGTAGCCGAAGGCGGTAACGGGCCTCGCGGCGGAGTCGACGGAGCCACCGAGTGTAGATTCGATGTTGTCGATGTAGTCGAGGCGGCGTTCGAGAGCCGATGCGACGGACCGGAGTCGACGCGGTAGTGGGTCGCCAAATCCGATGGCAGCAGTAGTTTGTCGCAACCGAAAATTGCAGAAGGTCGCCGTAGTCGAAGAATACAATAGGTCGTCGGGGTCAAAGACCGCAACGGGTCACGCGGCAAAGTTAGTCAATGTGGAAGATTTGGAGTTGCCCGCAGAGAAACTGACGCACTTATTGATGGCGAAATCAAAACCGGCCATAAAGAAAATGCAGTCGTGAAGATGAAGCCACCCACAACAGAGGTGAAATTTTAATCAGCCGTAATGGTGAGTAGGACGTGACATCGTTGACGTAAAACCCATGCAGGACGCATGTGCACATTTGTTAATAACTTGACGCCAGATTAGTAAAGTGTATCCAACGAAGCAGACTTTTTCCCTACGAACTGGGCGTGTGTGTATTTGATTCGGTTTGCAAGTCGTGTGCTCCAGCGAGCGATTCCTTTGGCACCTTATTCTCTTTTTTTTCTCTCCATGTCATCACGTGGTGTAGCAGGACGTTTCCAAACGCATACCTCTTTGCTGACTTTCCTTTTTCTTTTTCTTTCCTCTTCCTTATAGGAATCGTTGCCGTGATGGATTATTTTTGCTCTTTCCAAAAATCTGGTCCATGTCCGGCCAGATTGATACGGCTCAGCTGAGTACACCCGCAAAAGAAATCAGTCACATAGCGTCCAAATTGATTGTTCCATGGTAACTGACGGGTTTTTCTTTGGTTCAAAAAATATATAAAAAAATAGGACCCCATGACTTATTGCCGTGCACGTCCGATTTAGAGTCAGATCTCCATCAGGTCGCCGACTGGATTGATCTTGTGAATCTGTGTGCTCTGCTGCTTGCAAATCATATTGGTTTCTTGATCTTCTCGGTGGATCTCAATCGTGCCATCTTTCGACGGTCGCAGAACACACGCTTGATAGCGAGCCGATCGCACACTCGCGGTGAAGCCGCGGCAAATTTATTCCCGGAAGCAGACGAGTCGAGGATCACTGATGATGGAGCCGTCGAGATTGCAACATCAGCGCACTCACTTTCCACAGACGGCGCCAATTGACGAGGGTTTAACTCATCAATGCCAATTGTTATGGACTTGGGTTTTGGAGAAAGAGAGAGCGCTAGAAATCTCGGTACGGCTAGCAAACAAGCACACAGGGACGCAAGGTTTACCTAGGTTCAGGCCTTGTAGAGGATCCTAATCCTGCTTGTCTGCTCTTGATTGATGATGATCCGAAGGATTACAAGGTTGCCGATGGTGGTGTCGCGCAGATTGGATCTGGCGTATGTCTAGATCTATTGTGTATTGTGGGAGTCATGATTGTCTATTGATGTCTTAGGTCGTGTCCTCCTCGTTGGACCCTCCTAGCCTTTATATATGGGGAGGCTAGGTCTCAGGTACCAATACGAGTTGGTTACAAGTTGGATTAGAACTCTAGTCTTGAGCTTTTCTTGTCTTGTGCGTTTGGGAGTCCGTATCCATATGGGCTTCATACCAGTCGAACCGTCATACGCGTCATGGACCTTGACGATTCGTCGAGTGGGCCTTCCATCGAGCTGCACCAGGTACACTATAGTTGAGTGCCTATTGGGCATACCCATGTCACCACCATATCACCATGGTGGAGCCATAGCACCACGCCACATCGAGATCCATCTCCATCCACCACAACCTTAAGGAAGGTAGGGAAGGAAGACACCAAGGAGCTACCACCGAGGCGATGCCAATGCACTGCCTCCATATTGTCACCGCCATCATCATCGTCATCTTCATTGCTCATTCTTCCTATCCCATCATGATCTTCGTGATGGGTTATAACATGGCTTGAACCACGTTTTTAATGTTATGATTATTTGAGTATTTGTGGATATACCTGGAAAGTATAACCCCGACAGTTCTATTTATTCTTTATGTGGTTCTATTCATGTTATTATCTTAGTGATTAGAGATGTATGACCCATTGGTGTAGTTGGAGACATCCAACTCCCTAGGCTACATATGAAGTAGATGGATATTTTATGCGAACCATTTGACCTTCGGATGAGATGGTTGATATCTCTTGATGCGTGCATCTATCTAGGAGCACGATTGTCCATAGAAATTAATTCCTTTGGTCCGATCTTTATGATCTTAAATATCTTCCATTACCACATTAGTGAACATGTAATGGGAGGGGGACAATGGAGTTATATTATGCAACTTGGCAAGTTGGAAGACAATGGTATTCGAGGGATCGCCACATATACGGGGTAATCTATGCCATAGATGTAGAGAGTAACTCATATACGCCACTTAGCCTTGCAGTCACAACATTATGTTTCTAACTGCATTGGATGATTTAGCATTTACTTTCTTCTCTAGTTTACTTCTAGTACTAGTAGTAGTTATTTACAAACCCCTCTCTTTAATTACCTATTTCCAAACTGTGGTTTGGGTACGGTGCGAACGTGGATGCGCTGACAACGAAGTCGCGGGGTTGTGTGATTTGTATTTTGCAAAGCTTACAAAGTACGATATATACTGTGAGAATATTTGTTGCTATAAGTACTGAAAGAACCCTGGTTAGAGCAGAAAAAACGTAGCCATCAGAAGATGATGAAGATGAAGAAAAAGAGGAGGAGGAAGAAGAAGATTCAGACCTATGCTTGTCCATCCATGCTAGTTCTCCATATATTCCCGTAATTATCCAAAATGAATCCTCACTGCCCCTTTGACAAGAATATCAATGTAGTTAGGGTGCAACATTTTTATGTCTTTCAATGTGTTTGGAAAGTTAAGTGTCTAGGTTGGAGAGTAAAAAAACATCTTTCAAGCAGGGCCGAGGCTTGCATATTACTCCAAGTGTATCATTTATATTGCCACCAGGCTTGTACTCCCTCCGTTCACAATTAGATTGCATTAGGGTTTAGTCAAAGTCAATTTTTTTAAGTTTGACCAAATGTTTAGCAAAAAATAAAAGTATCTACCATGTAAAACTTATAGTACTGGAATCTTCGTAAGTTACACTGGTGTTCCTCCCGATCTGCCCACTGATGAGAGGTAACAACAAAAATATCAAACTGTGGGGTGCAAAATTGTTTAATGTTCAGCAGGTAAAAGGATTCCAGTTTTGTCTCTTGAAAGCAAACAATGCCACAGTTGACCTGAATCACCTTACGATAAATATGCAAACCATCTTTGTGCAGCATTAATACCTCTGATGACTACAGGAATAAACAGAGGCGCCGCCGGCCGGCCCCCGTCGGCACAACACCATTTTGCCGTCGGCACAGGCTGTGCCGACGGTGGCCGTCGACGTAGTCCCCTCGGCGTAGCTAATTGTCGGCGTAGCCCCTCGGCCGTCGGCGTAGCGGTTCCCCCTCGGCATAGTCTTGAAGTGGGCCCCACGATGTCAGACGACGGCCGTTGGGTGGCCGTCGGCGCAGGCCTTGGTAACGGCCCAGCCCTTGAGCTACGCCGACGGCCACGCCGTCGGCACATGCCTTGGTAACGGTCCAGCCCTGTAGCTACGCCGACGGCCAGACCGTCGGCACAGGCCTAAATTATTTCAATTTTTTTATTTTTTTTAAGTTTTTTGAATTATTTAACTCATTAATCTCACAAGAACATTTTTATTTCTAAGTACACTTAATCTTAAGTCAAATTACACTTGTAGTCAAACTTGCCAATCGGTCACCCATCCTAACACTACTCTAGCCCTAGCACGCTTAACTTCTAAGTTTCTTCCACATGAGCTTCCAACAAAGAAATTAGAACTTGTTGTGAATACTATGATATCTATCCTATTAACCATTAGACTATAATGTTAGACGTCATTATTTTTTTATAGTCCATACAATTATTTAAGTAAACAATAATGAATTAGTAATAATAATATTGAATGCAAATAAAAATAATTTTTTTATTTATTTTGCCTTTTTTTCTTTTAATATTGAATAATTTATATATACAAATCCGTAAATCGTAATTCGAAAAATAATATATCTAAATCGATCGGAAAAATGAGAGGAATACAAATATGATATTCCTATCATCTAATTAGTTATGTATCATATCTTTTTAACACTAGACCAACCGAAACTATGTCAGGATTCATGAAACACCCGTTTTTGGCACTCGAAAAATAGAAAATGGCTTTTTGGTGCGATGAAAAAGAAATCTTTCTCCCGAAACATTGTTTGCCATCCCATGATGCACATGTATACACAATATGGACAAATTATTACAAACTATGTCTTCATTCTAGCCATAACATTGGTCATTTGACCCGAAAATCAGGAAACCTCGAACGAGATAGGTCATTTTGTGAAGATTTTTTTGAGACATAATCAATATACCAAGTTTGATATTTTTCCTACTATATCACATAATATTACACCACGCGAAGATTTTACATTGTTTGGATCGTTTTTAAATTTCTTATACCCGTTTTAATCTATCGTCAAACTTTTTCGAACGACGGGCATAAAAGTTCTTAGTTCGGGGCTGAGACTCGCTAAACTTAAAGTGAATCTCTGATGAAACATCATATTGTGAACCTAACAATAATTTTTGTAAAAAATCATGAGCATCCGATCATGTACCTGTAGTTCATATCTGACCCACTTTCTATCGATTCGGCAGGAATTTGTCTTTTTCACAAGGGATAGACAGAAAGGTTTGAGATCCTCTTGTTAGCACATTGTCCATGTAAGGTGGTCTAGTATTTTTGAAAAATATGGTGGTAGCATTTTGAATCAGCCATTTGGTGGTTGCTTCACAAAACTGCTCGGTTTTTGCACTCAAAAAATGGAAAATGGCTTTTGGTGTGACGAAAAGGAAAACTTCCTCCTAAAACATTGTTTGCCATCCCATGATGCACATATATGTATAATATGGACACATTATCACAAACTATGCCTTTATTCTAGCCATAATATTGATCATTTGACTCGAAAGCCAAGAAACCTCGAACGAGATAGGTAATTTTGTGAAGGTTTTTTTGAGACATAATCAATATAGTAACTTTGACATTTTTCCTTCTAACTATATCACATAATATGACACCACGCGAAGGTTTCGTATTGTTTGGATCGTTTTTGAATTTTTTATGCCCGTTTTAAACTATCGTCAAACTTTTTCGAACGATGGGCATGAAGATTCTTAGCTCAGGGCTGAGACTCGCTATACTTGAAGTGGATCTCTGATAAAACAACATATTGTGAACCTAAAAATAATTTTTGTAAAACATCATGAGCATCCGATCATGTACCTGTAGTTCATATCTGACCCACTTTCTACCGATTCAGCATGAATTTGTCTTTTTCACAAGGGATAGACAGAAAGGTTTGAGATCCTCCTGTTAGCATATTGTCCATATAAGGTGGTCTAGTATTTTTGAAAAATGTGGTGGTAGCATTTTGAATCAGCCATTTGGTGGTTGCTTCACAAAACCGCTCGGTTTTTGCACTCGAAAAATGAAAAATGGCTTTTTAGTGCAACTAAAAGGAAAACTTTCTTCTGAAACATTGTTTGCCATCCCATGATGCACATGTATGCACAATATGGACACATTATAACAAACTATGCCTTCATTCTAGCCATAATATTGATCATTTGACTCGAAAGCCAAGAAACCTCGAACGAGATAGGTCATTTTGTGAAGATTTTTTTGAGACATAATCAATATACTAAATTTGATATTTTTTCTTCTAACTATGTCACATAATATGACACCACGCGAAGATTTTACATTGTTTGGATCATTTTTGAATTTCTTATACCCGTTTTAAACTATATATAATGTTTTATGTTTCACTTAATTTTTGTTTACGAATATGTAATATTTGAGTGTAGATAGATAAATCTTATTTTTCTGCAAATTCTGATATATTATTTGTATTTTTCTGAATTAGAATGATTTAGTTATGATTTTTCAAAAATTAATGAGGTAAAAGAAAAAATAGCTATGGCTAAAATTAAATGGAAAAAAATGTGAAGGCCTACGCCGACGGCCTAACCGTCGGCACATACCAAATAATTTTTTCCAAAGAGCTATGCCGACGGCCATAGCCTGGCTACCTAACGCCGTTTCCGTTGCCATGTCTAAACTAGGGCTATGCCGAGGGCCACCGTCGGCACAACCCTCTCTACTACGCCGACGGCCACGCTACGCCGAGGGCTACCCTCGGCACCGTCATCTACGCCGACGGCCGGCTGGTCTGCTGGCCAGGGGAGGCAGCTATGTCGACGGCCCCGACATTTGGCCGTCGGCGTAGCCGACCGGCCGTCGGCGCCTCAGTTCTTTCCTGTAGTGGATGTCACAGTTTACTGTTCTTTGATTGCAAGTTTGCTGCTGCAGTAAATATATACTACAGTACTATGGTTGTGGTACAAATTCAGAGAGCAGTACGTGCATTCCGAATCGAATCGTTACTAATGCCTTGCTATGATTTTCTTAGGCTTATGTAAGGATTGCACTGCATTGAAGCAAGTTTACATCTGATCCAGGTGCATGAGAGACGAATAATTGACAGAAAAACACCGGATACAATCTTCATTCGATCCATAAATAAAAAGGTCGCAAACACAAATATAGAAACCACAAGGCGTCTCTGAATGTTGGGCACACGATCGAGCAGAGCTGCTGCATAAAAGCGAAGGAGAGGCACGCCTCTTCACTTAGCTGAGGCGGCGGCGGCGGCGCCGTGAGACATGGTCGCCATGGCAAACTCAACTAGCTTGCCGACTTCCGGCATGACCGCCTCAACCTCCTCCAACGCGTCGAAGCTGTCCGCCCACGCGGCCAAGAGCGGAGTCGTGGCGGGGTCGAAGGTCTTGACGCCCTTCATGGCGTCGCCCGCGTGAACCCACGCGAGGAGGCCGCCGAGCATGACGTCCACGAGCCCAGCACTGTCACCGCCGAAGAATGGTTTCCCCTTGGAGCATTCCTTGAGGGCTCCTTCCAGGATCTCCACCGCGGCCGCCGCCTGCTTCTTCCCCTCCGCCTTCTCCTCCTCCGTCTTGCCGCTCGACGCCTGGCTCGACGCTTTCAGGAGCTTGTCGTCAATGTAAGAGGCCCAGAAGCGGGCGACGGCGCGGTCATGGGGATCCGCCGGGAGGAGAGAGGGGCCGATGCCGGCAAAGGCCTCGTCGACGTATTGCAGGATGACCGACGACTCGCAGACGGGCTCGCCGTTGTGGATCAGCACCGGCACCTTGGCGTGGACGGGGTTGGACTTGAGCAGCAGATCGCTCTTGCTCCTGAGGTCCTCCTCGACGTACTCGTAGCGCACGCCCTTGAGGCTGAGCGCGAGCCGCACTCGCAGGACGAACGGGCTTGCCCACATGCCCAGCAGCTTCACTTCGCCGTTTCGTCCTGCCATTGCTATTTGCTAGCTGCTGTCTTGCTCAGTTCTTGCGCTGTTGGTGTTTGGCTGTTGTTAGGGATGGAGGGGGCGACGGGTATATATTGATCGACAACTACACGCGCAGAGATTGCTCCGGCCGGTGCAATTGTACAATTTGTTTGGTTATATGCAGAGTATTTTAATTTCGTTTTCCTGATTATTGTGTTTTGCTATCAAGTAGTCCCATCTATTTTGCCGTACCACCAGCGCTTCTTTGACTTGGACAAATGTGAGCATATCCTTGCCAGCAACTCTTCAAATTAGTTTATTACAATGATGGTTTATACATGTTCCTCTTCTAACCACACCCACACGTCAGAACTGAATTTGTAGTGGATACTACAACGTGTGTGTGTTTTTATTTTCATGTTACCAGCTGGGATAAAGCTTGAAACTCTACCCCGATAGATAGAGTCGTCCGCCAAAACTTTACCACAAGATTTCTGTTTGATCCACTGCTAATTACTTTTTTTAGAGACCGTGCTACGTTTAGATTCGGATTGCAAATTTCGGCGGGCACTTCACCGGTCCCATGCAAGTGCTGTACGCCCTCCGCTCCTGTGTTATGGCTAGAAATAAAAAGTGAGTTTAGTGCTAAACATAAATGACAAAATAGATGATATTATCGGCTTAAATACGAAATCTGAAAATTCAAAATAATTTGTTGATCCAACCGTTTATCCAATTTATGATCCATTTTTACCGTTGGACTAGTCGCGACGAGATCTTTGAAAGTAGATCCCATGTTGATATATTTTAACAACTTTTTTTGATACAAATGTTATCCATCCAATAACATGTAAGTTATCCATCAGTACTATATAAGTTATCCACCATACGAAGGGGTTGTGTGTTTACTTATATGCGTGTGAAAAATACAAATATGAACTCCCCCGATTTAAGATCTGTTTTCACCAAACTCTCTCGCTATCCTAACACTTATGCTGCCGTGTCTAAATCAAGTAAGTCTATCGCACATGTAATTAACTAAAATAGAGGTAACCAGGCATTAAAAATTATAGTAACCGTAAAGAGAACTAAAGTTATCCTGAAAATTATACAAAGTTACCCACAGGGATAAACAAAATGTTATCCATGACATTGTATAATAATTACCATAGTAAATCCATACTTTGGTATATAAGTTATCCACCCAATAACATGTAAGTTATCCACTAGTACTATGTAAGTTACCCACTAGGTAACACATAAGTTATCCACCATACGAAGGGATTGTGTGTTTGAGTTTTTGTATGCGTGCGATAAACACAAATATGAACTCCTCTGATTTAAGATCCATTTTTACCGAGTTGACGACAACGAAGTCTTGCTATCTTAACACCTAGGCTACCGTGTCCAAATTAAATAAGTTTATCGCACATGTAATTAACTAAAATAGAGGTAATTAGGGCTTAAAAAATATAGTGCCCACAAGGAGAACTAAAGTTATCCTGAAAATTGTACAAAGTTACCCACGGGGATAAATAAAAATTATCCATGGCATTATACAATAATTAACCACTAGTAACACGAGAGTTATCGATGCTTCGGCATGTAAGTTATCCACCACTATAAAAATTTACCCGGGCAACTCAATTCGAAAGGTTACCGCGTCAAACATCAAACATAATCTACTTAAATGAATTAAATTTAACCTCTTTTGCATACAATATAATATATGAGGTCTTATGCCCCACTCACCCACCACCCTAAGTTGTAGCGAACAAACAGAATGCGCAACCAGTAGTCTAGCAGCTCGGCTTCACCACTCGTCGCCGCTATCGTGGCATAAGGGTGACGAAGCATCGCAGGGTGTTAGGATACTGAGCCTTCATTGCTCGTCGATGCTAATGCATCGACGATGACAAAGCCTCAATACCCTAGGGTGCCGCGTCCCAATTAAACTAGCTCGTAGCTTATAATTGATTAACGTAACTAAAATACAGGGCAACCGAGGTTTTATAAGGCGTAAAAAATAGAAAATTTATGCCACATGAGAATGCAAGGACGTCTCGACCCTACCCGTTTATATGGTGGATAACTTATATGTTATATGATGGATAACTTACATAATATGACATGGATAACTCGCGTGTTAGGGATGATAACTTTTTGGTCCAATTTTTTCATCATCGAAACATGTCAACATGTGATCTAGTTTCGAAGATCTCGTCGCGACTACCCAAAGGTAAAAACAGATCCTTTTCGAATTTTCGATTTCATCATTAGTTGGCTTTGATTCGTTTTATCGTTTAGTGCATGCACACTTAGCACTGCACACGCGCCCGTAGGTTTTGGAATTCCTCGGACTGGTCGCTAGTAGGATTTTCCCTTTTTTTATCTCGATTTCTCCATATTTCTATTGGACTAGAACGGGAGAACTTTGACATTTTTTCCCCGGAAGCCTTTGACATCATCGCCAGTGTCATCAGCACATGTCATTTGTTTTTTCAGGCTTGGAGAACAAGCTTCATGATAGTATTTAATTCAGCATAAGCTGGTCATCCGTGGAACGGTTGTATATACTCCCTCCAATCCAAATTAATGTTTTCAGATTTATCTAGATTCAGATGTATCTAGTTATATTTTAGTGCTAGATACGTCTGAATCTAGACAAATAAAAGAACATTAATTTGAATCAAGGGAGTAATGATATCATAGTGGATAAGAAGTGTGTGAATGGACTGATTAATTAGTGACATGCACAATGATCGATTCGATGTCAAGTTGCAACGGTGGAGACTATTTAGATTAAGCAACATTTTAGAATTGTGTTGATCAAAGATTTAGTTCACTCTTATTCTACATCCGTCCAACTCGGTATATGATTGTCTTTTCACACAAGAAATGGAACTCAAGAGGAGAAACTGTATACGGGATAAAATGTCCAGTGCTTCACTTTGTGTGCTATCGTGAAGTAATGCAAAATTAGACTACTAACTAAATTCATGAAGAAATTAAATTTTTTATTTCATAACATTGCAACATGATGTACGTATCACGCTACACATCTAAGAGCAACTCTAACCGATCTCCTTCATTTTAGAGGACTTTCGGCCAGACTAAAACTTAAAATCATATATTTAGTCCTCTAAACTTAGGCCCGCAGATCCGATCCCCAATAACTTAGAGGACTTAAATTTTGTTTTTTGCAAATCAACCTATTTGAACCAAAGTACATATAAAAT
Source organism: Avena sativa (assembly GCA_916181665.1). Lineage (NCBI taxonomy): Eukaryota > Viridiplantae > Streptophyta > Magnoliopsida > Poales > Poaceae > Avena > Avena sativa. The sequence goes on from OV702296.1 coordinate 416,050,748, forward strand.
ATAAATAAGTCTAATTATTCATTATTACAGACTGAATTAATGAATAAAATAAATTGTTTCAAATCAAACAATTGAAAAAAAAAATTAGGCGCAACCGGGGTTGAAATAATCCCGCATGATCCGAGCATGGCCCTTACTCCTATTCTGGTTGATCCAAGCATGACCGAATTGCGATCCAAGCCTCGGCCTCCGGAAATCCTCGTTCACAATCATCAACAAAGCCATCTCCAAATCTTCGTCATCTTCTTCTTCCTCCTCCGACAAAGAGTCGTCGAAAAACATCTCTCTCAACCTCTTCATCTACAGCCAAAGGTGCTCTCGATCAAGCCGGTTGCCAACAAACCAAAAAGAAAACTCATTGTGCAATATTGTCGAATACCTTGAGGCGGCGGAGGTAGAGGCCGCGACCGGGACGATTGAGCTGAGCAAAAGGGTCGAGGACGCCGCCGGGGCTCCGCGACAACCTTGCTACCCTACGATGGTCGTATAAATCCCTCCACCGGTGCAACGCGACGACCGGACGCCGACGAAGCTCGAGGACACCACCGGTTGAAAAGCTCGTCGCAATGAACCTTGGCGGCCAGTGCTGGTCCGTGGCGTTCCAATCTACGAGCCCCATGCTCCGATAGCCTTTTTGCCGAAAGAAACGACCTCGCCGGGGTCGGAATCGACCTTGAATCGGCGGCGGGCTTCCGGCTAGATGCGGCGGCTATCGAGGGCTATTCCAGCGATGGCTAGCACCAGTGTGTGTGTGGGGGGGGGGGTGGAGGGGAAACGAGCGGCGGGTGTTCGTAGCTACGGGTGGAGGCGCCTGGTGGTCGCCGGTGTGAACGCCGGAGAGAATAGGGTGGCGGGGCAGCAAGGCTCAGGCGGCGAGGTGAAGTAAAAATATATCTAGCGTCCGCGGTCGGCCATATTTAGGGGCCGCGGAAGGGCTGGACTAAAAAAATTCTCCGCTAACGGCCGCTTGGAGATCAGTTCGGTGCATGTCGAGCCGTTAGCGGCCAAAAAAGGGGACCGGTTAGAGTTGCTCTAAGGTCCAAATTCATGACACTAGACAATTCATTTTAATTTCTTAATTAGCTACTATTCAAGGTAAATATAGGCCAAAAAGGGGAAACCTTGGCTAAAGTTTGTCTAGACTGGATGACATGAGTGGATAGTATTGAAAAGATCTATTTCTATTTGTGGTTGATAACTATTCATGCTCAACTTTATTTTATAAAAATAAAAATACAATAAAGTTATCACAAGTTTGACATCTGGCATAGAAGTTTTTTTACCTTTAGTGGTCTGGAAATTACATAACTGATCTTGTGCTGCCTTGTATGAGTAGAGTACATGCTTTCTTCTTTTGATCCGGTCCATCAACATAAAATGAATATCCAAGTGCATGGTGATGTATACTCGTCCATACGAATCCAACGAAACCAAGAACACCTCAATCAGAATCATATGAATAAATGGCGTCCAAATACTAAAAAACTAGGAACTTTAACAAGCATTAGTACGACCATATGACCGTACCACCCTCCTACACGTTCATGACGTCAAACCAAACCTCGTTTGCCAAGGGGGGCAACACATATTTAAAGCAAAACTCTCCAAAAACACAAAACCAACCTCTAGAAGCCTATTTAAAGTGGGGGAAACCCTAGCTAGAGTGTGCATTCTTCATCTCCATCAACGCCGCCTCCATCTCCACCATCACCAAGTTTTCCTCCTCCTTTCAGTCCGGGATTTTGGGATGAAGTGAGATCTTCGCTGAATGTTAGGCCGTGTGCGCGGCTGTGTGCCAGGAAATGTCCAAACGCGACGCGAGTGTGTGGAGCTGGGTCCGGGACGCTGACAATTGGTATCAGAGCCAGCACCGTCATGCCTGTCTGGGGGGCTTCCTAGGGGGATGGGGTGTTAGGTACCAAGCGTTGTCGGTGACTTTAGTCCCACCTCGCTAGTAGGAGGAGGCCACGGAGAGTTTCCCTTCTTCAGTCCGGGCTTTGGGGATGGAGTGGGCTCTTCGCTGAATGTTGGGCCGTGTGCGCGGCTGTGTGTTAGGAAACGTCCAAACGCGACGCAAGTGTGTGGAGCTGGGCCCAGGACGCTGACAACGTGCATTCCGAATTTTCTTAGAGCAAGGACAATAGTATAGTCAGCTGTTGGCTATAAGCCAAGTGTCATGTCATTTATAGCCAACTTAGAGCTAGCATGTATAATAGTGAGCTACAAAAATATACTATTTTAGCACTATATGGCGCACCTTTCACTCTTTTAAAGTGTCTAGGAGCACGTGCTAGAGCTGACTCTTGCATGAGAGCCCACTCTTCTTTTCTCTCTTATTCTCTCTCTTCTAACTAGGCAAAGAAATAATATTTTAATTGTTATAGCCAACTGACTAGGACTTATTATACTTGCTCTTAGACTTATGTAAGGATTGCACTGCATTTACATCTGATCCAGGTGTAGGAGAGACGAATAATTGACAGAAAACACCGGACACAATCTTCATAAATAAGTCTCGCAAACACAAATATAGAAACCACAAGTCGTCTCTGAATGTTGGGCACACGATCGAGCAGAGCTGCTGCATAAAAGCGAAGGAGAGGCACGCCTCTTCAGTTAGCTGAGGCGGCGCCGTGAGACATGGTCGCCATGGCAAACTCAACTAGCTTGCTGACTTCTGGCATGACCGCCTCGACCTCCTCCAACGCGTCGAAGCTGTCCGCCTAGGCGGCCAAGAGCGGAGTCGTGGCGGGGTCAAAGGTCTTGACGCCCTTCATGGCGTCGCCCGCGTGAACCCACGCGAGGAGGCCGCCGAGCATGACGTCCACGAGCCCAGCAGTGTCACCACCGAAGAATGGTTTCCCCTTGGAGCACTCCTTGAGGGCTCCTTCCAGGGTCTCCACCGCGGCCGCCGCCTGCTTCTTCCCCTCCGCCTTCTCCTCCTCCGTCTTGCCGCTCGACGCCTGGCTCGACGCTTTCAGGAGCTGCAAATTTATGCACGTATAGTATATCACCAAACCTTAACTCGCCGATGAAACCATCAATAATTTACACGTTCATTATATACCTTGTCGTCAATGTAAGAGGCCCAGAAGCGGGCGACGGCGCAGTCATGGGGGTCCGCCGGGAGGAGAGAGGGGCCGATGCCGGCGAAGGCCTCGTCGATGTATTGCAGGATGACCGACTGTTGTGTTTCAACAATGCTAGCTGGTGTCTTGCTCAGTTCTTGCGTTGTTGGTGTTTGGTTGTTGTTAGGGATGGATGGGGCGACGGGTATGTATAGTATATAGATCGACAACTACACGCGCATCGATCAATGTGAGCATATCCTTGCCAGCGACCCTTCAAATTTATTTATTGCAATGATGGTTTATACATGTTCCTCTCTTCTGACCACATGTCAGAACCATGGGAAAAAAATAATCCCTCCGATCCATATTAGTTGACTTGGATTTATCTAGATTCGGATGTATCTGGTACTAAAACATATCTAGATACATTCGAATCTAAACAAATTCAAGTTAACTAATATGGGTCGGAGGGAGTAGCATATATAGGAACCAAACGCTACGCTATACAAAATCTACTCGCTATGACTCTAAACACTTTTTAATGACACTCTATAATGCCACAACGCAATAGCGGCACTAAAAACCTACGAAAATAGCTCTGTCCATAAGCCCATTCATCCCGTGAGTCCACCACGATCCAATACTATGCATCTAAACCCTGCTCAACTAAACCCAATTCCCTAGTTCCCATCCCCCCACGCGACGGTAGCAGCTGCAACGCCCATCTCCTCTAGGTCTTGTCGACGGTCTGTCTCTGCTCGGCACGTCCACCAGATGCAGTGAAACTCTAAAAGGACGCGCGCCTAAATTCCTCGACCAGGGAGTTGACCTGACGCAGGTCTTGTCCTCCAACTTGGCATGCGCCAGATGTCAGTAAACTTTGTCATTTGGCCACCACTTGTTAATTGGTTATGCATGTATTAGTCTGGAAAAAATCAGCTGCTTGAAATCCCTAGCGGTACTTGCTATACCTCAATTTTCTAATTTTTTGCACACGCTGTTTTAAAAATAGCGCGCTATTAGCACGCTATAACTTGCATAGCGTCTGGAAAAGGGCTACGCTAAAAGAGATAGCACGCTATTTTTTTTCTTGGTCAGAACAGAATTTGTAGTGGATACTACAATGTGTTTGTGTCTTCATGTTACCAGCTGGGATAAAGCTTGAGACTCTATCCCGATAAGTAGAATCGCCCGCCAAAACATTACCACCGGTAAATGATTATTATCCTCTCCTAGTTTTCAAATAAGTTATGTTCACCCACTAATTACATTTTATCTCGATTTCTTCCTATTTCTGTTTAAGTAGAACAGGGGAAGTTTGACATTTTTCCTTCGGAAGCCTTTGACGTCATTGCCAGTGTCATCAGAACATGTCATTCGTGTTTTGAAGGCTTGGAGAACAAGCTTCGTAAGAGTATTTAATTCAGCATAAGTTGGTCATCCGTGATATCATAGTTGAGAAGATAGTGTGTGAATGAACTGATTGGTGACGTGCACGATGACCGATTCAATGTCAAGTTGCAACGGTGGACACTAACTAATATGAATTGTTTGGATTAAACAACATTTTAGAATTGTGTTGACCAAAGATTTAGTTCACTCTTATTCTGCATCCGTCCAACTCTCGGTATACGATTGTCTTTTCACAGAAGAAATAGAACTCGAGAGGAGAAAATGTGTAGAGGAGAAAATGTCCAGTGCTATCGTGGAAGTAATGCAAAATTAGACTACTAATTAAAGTCACGCAGAAATTAAATTTTTTGTTTCATAACATTGGAACATGATGTATACACCACGCTACACCCTGGTACAGGCTGCCGTCCTGGCTCCTCCGCGCCATTGCTGGCCCGACCTCGCAACCTGGTGCGGTGCTGGACTGATGCTTCTCCTCGGCTGCGGCTTGCCTCCCCCATCTTCTGCTTGCCGGCTAATATGCAGGCTGCTCAGCGGATTAGACCAGGACACAGAAAAGCCCCAAGGGCTAGGTACTTTCAATTCCTCTCACATAGTGTTTGGACGTAGGGTTTTCAGGGCATCTCCACCGGATCAACCCAACCCATCCGAGCGTGTCCTAATTGGTCCGTGCGGACAGCTGGACCAAATGCGGCGTCCTAGCGGGATGATCCATCCGGACAGACTCAGGCCAGACTGACCCATCAGCGACCCAAATTTGATACCCTGATGGGTCTATCCGGACAGACGCGGCCGCTGGTCTGTCCAGCTGTTGTAGCAGGGCACATGGCACAGTTGACGGACCCTTATTCTCTCTTCTCTCTCTTCTCTCTCTTGGCCTGTCCCGTCTCTCTCTTGGACTAGCCAAACAAAATAGGAGAGGCCGGACCACGATCCAGTAACGCCAGTGGCTCGACCTAAACGGGTAAATCCGGCCCGTTTGCCTCTCCCCCGGTGGAGGTGCCCTTAACTTGGAATTGGGGTATTTGAAATTGCTGGGCCGAATTCCCTCGTTTGGAGAGGTAGTTGAATTAGAAGCTGGAAACTACGCACGATTCCGAGCCGCGACCCCGCGCGTGTTCGCCGGGCCTTCGGGAAATTCCGAGCTGCTACCCTCGGAAAGGCACGGAAGAGCAAAGCGGTACGCTCCCTCCATCCCGTGCGATAGAAGTGGAGCGAGGCTCGCCGTCCGCGAGCTCCAGCAGCAGGCGCCGCCGCCGGAGGTAAGCTCCGCTCTTCTCCCCATCCCCGCCCTCTTCTCTCCTGCCTTCCGTCCTCTGCCTCTCCCCTTCCACTCTCCCTCTCAGGACGCTTGTGGGAGCCATGCCTGAACCCTAAATCCACGGGCGATCCAACCCTAAATCGCCGGCGGGAGCTCCCCAGCGGCCGCAGATGTACATGGCGGTGGCTCCCTGGCAGGGATCTTACCGCCCTCTCCCTGTCCATCCTCTTCCCCTTCTCTTTCTCCATTCTCTGCAGGTATTTTAGTGCATACTACTTTTGTGGAATAGCTAGCGAACTAACCTCTAGCAAATGATGCGTATCTTGTACATACTAGTTTTGTGCAATAGCTATATTAGCTGTTTCTGATCAATTTTCGTTACCCTTTGTTTCCTAGTGATATAATCAGTCTTACTGATAGCAGTCACCACTTCACTGTATCACTACAGCTAAAACTGTATGCTGTTATTATGGTTCTTGCTAAAACTATGGTGCTTGCACTCGTGTAATGCGTTATGTACAGACGACTTCGAGTTATGCCTTGGTAATATGAATTGGTGTTTTAATATTATGCTGTGTGAAAAATAATACTCCCTCCCATCTAAATTAATGGACTCGGATTTGTCTATATTCGGATGTATCTAGTCATGTTTTAGTGCTAGATAAATCCGAATCTAGACAAATCTAAGTCCATTAATTTGGATTGGAGGAAGTATATAAACATCAAATATGTACATAGTATTTGCATATAAGTAGACATGTTTATATTTTTAAAACTCAACAAAACTTTCAGTTCTATGATTTGTACATACAAACAGGATTTGGAATTGGGTTCCACCCTTTGATTCCAACAACAAATTCCATATACATCCAAACACCGGAATTGGAAATTGAGTCTATTTCCTTTTCATCTTGGATTTGAAATTTTCAATCCAATTCAATTCTAAGCTAAAATTTCTACATCCAAACATTGCGTCAATGAATCGAACTGATTTAAGCCGACTGTTCAGAATTGAAATGACTTACGGAGTATTGATTTTATGTTTTAGGAATAGAAGATGATGAATCAAGAACAACTGAGTTGAAGCCAAAAATATAAGCGCCTAGGTTTGGCCGGGGCTGCTCCAATCCTTGCCCCGCCGCTGTCCACGTCGTCCTGTCCCTCCCCTCTTCTGCGTCGCCTTCGTTTCTGCGCCCCAATCCGCCATGAAGCTGGTAAGCGTCAAGCCCTCTTCTCTCTCTAGTAAAACCCTAAGCACCTGATGCTAACCCTAACATTGGTGTCTTTTGACAGACTTGCTTGGCCACACCCGGCAGCGGCGGCGGCTACCACACGGCGGCGAGCCACTTGCTGGAGCTGGAGGGGCTCTGCCTCCTCCTCGACTGCCCCATAGACCTCTCGGCCCTCTCAGCATTCGCCCCGGTGCCCCTTGGCGTGGACTCCGGCGATGTGGGGGACCTCATCCGGGCGGTGCCCTACTACTGGTCACCGGCAGCAGCGGCCGCCACCAAAGCAGGTGGAGTAGACGCCGTGCTCGTGTCATCCGCCACGGGGATGCTTGGCCTCCCCTTCCTCACCCGGCTCCCCAGCTTCGCTAACACCAAGGTGCATTCCCCATCTTTGCTGGACTGCTACTTAGGGTGCAAACTGGTTGTTTAGTCTGCAGCTTGTGCTTGTAGTTTGATCGATTGTTTCAAAGAAAAAATTGCTGTGTGATACGACAATTTCTTGTACGATGTGCATCCGACCCGGACTCTGCACCGTGTTTCAATCCTAGTGACAAGGGGTTGCATGTTTGAAACTGTTGTTACTGCATGATTTCGCGTCATTCAGTAATCAATAGCTATTCAGACCATCTTGAAGAAGCCCGCTGAATGCAAAATTGAATAATCTGAAAGACATATAAGTTAGCTCGTCGTTTCTCCTTCAGTTTGTTTGCTCATAATTAAAGATTTATATAATAGGGTCTGAACAAATTGGACTTGATGTTTTTTTTTCAAAATTTTAAAGAAATCCACTCAGGTATGAATACATAGGGCATGGTCATTGGCTTTTACTCATGATTGCAGATAATTAACATCCTTAGGTTCCTTTTTAAGACAATATGGAATTTAGTGGCCGGTATAATTGGGCTTATATTTTTTTCTTCAAACAAGAATGGGAAACTTTGCTCATATATGAATACCAAGGGATCAAAGCATAAGATGTTGGCTGTAAAGTCTTATTTTGGATGAAACTTCACTTCCATAGGCAGGCACTAGAGTCCAATATGAAGTATAGTGCGGGGGTGGTTGACTGTTTTGTATGGATAGGTTTATGTTACAGAGGTAGCAGCAAGGATTGGAAAGCTAATGATGGTGGAGCTGGTGGAGATGCACTCTGAGTTTGCAAGCTACTATGGACCTGACATGGATGAGACACCCAAGTGGATGGATGGGGAGAAACTCGGTAAACTCCTGTCAGTGTTGCAGAAGATAGTGATTGAAGATGAGGGAAGTGATTTATCTCCTTTGATGCCTCTCTACAGGTACATTTATTAATAAGCAATATACCTGCCGAATTGCATCATCTGACACCTGTTACATTTTAATTGTGCAGCAATTTATATCTGAAGCTTAAAAGCATGTTCAGTTTTCCTTATGTATTCTTGACCTTTAGACATAGTTCACAGTAGTTGGTTAATTTTTCGGGTTGTGATAAATGCATATAGTATCCAAGCATCTGATAAGCTGAGCGATATTTTCTGCATAAAGATCATTTTAGAATTTGATTTCAGTGAAACATGTCCCTAAATAGAAAAAATACATGAAAACAGTTATATCGAATTATTCAGGTATTCCAGGACAAACTTAGTTTTGTAGAACAATTGGTCTTAGTTTTTTGTTCATCCTAATCATAATCAAATTCAAAAATTGACAACAGACAATTTCTGATATTTTACTAGCCAGGTAGAAAATATAGAATTATAATGGACAAAATTTTGTTTCTAACTATATGGTAAGTTTGTAACATATGATAGTTTATATAAACCAAGAGTTACTTGAAATCCATACATGACTCTGAAATTCGAAGTCGTTTCTGATAGGACAATTATTTGACTGCTTATATATTACATCCCCCGTAATTAATTTCACTGTTAGACCAGTTGTTTTGGTGTAACTGATAATGCCATTTGAATCAAAGATCTACATATTTTCTGCTTAGTGTCTCAGTTGTATGCAAATAGAGCTGATTATATTTCAGTTATTACTAAGCAAGTATCTGAGATTGGACCATGCTGTTGCCATTCAATTATATGGCCACATAGACGATTCACTACTTGATAATGACATCAGTACTTTCATGACACTGCCCTATCCTGCTTTTCTTCTCTTAATTGGATTACACCTATTTGGCAGTGCAGCAAACATAGAAGAATGCATGCAGAAAACCGAGCCTATCAAATATGGACAGGAGGTTTGCTTCAATGGCATGTTGATGCTGAAAGCCTCTAGTTCTGGCCTGGAGCTTGGCAATTGTGCCTGGTCATTAAAGGGTCCAAGAGCAAGTATTACCTACTTGCCAAGCACAGTGTTTGTGTCGGCCCATGCCTTAGATTGTGACTATAACTCACTGAAGGAAAATGATATTATTTTGTTTTCGGATTTCTCATCCTTGAATGTCATAGATGAGGATAATGAGAATCTGGGTGAGCATGCAATGCTTTGTGATGACTCGGTGTCAAGGTATGCTAGTGTGTTTGTGTTGCACTTCTGTTGTTTTGTATGACTTGCATATGTGTTAACCTTTGCCTTTCTTTTTACATGAAATGTTACTTCAAATCTTCAAGGGATGATGATGTCGATGAGGATGAGAACATCCAAATCCTGGGTAAGAATGATGACATTGCAGGGGAGATTGAAAGAATCAGCTTCATATGCTCATGTATAATAGATGCGATAAAATCTGGAGGTTCTGTTTTAGTACCAATAGGACGACTTGGCGTAATTCTCTTAATTTTGGAGCTTCTATCAGAAACTCTACATTCTTCCGACATGAAGGTAATTTTAGTCATTACCCCTTGTAATCGCATAGCAGACTAATTGTTCAAACCATTGTTATCAAATATTTGTATTGTGCATGCTTAATGTGCTTTGTCCATGTGGACGTCAACTCTAGAAGGACCCGTTGTTAAATAGTGTTAAAAATATGTTTGTACTTGCTTAATGTGCTTTGTGAATACCAGCATATACTTTGTTTAGGATATGGTTTTGCTAATGTTGAAATGCCAAGTTGACAATGCCTGACTCACGCTTAACTGTCTGTTAGATAATTAGCTTTAAAAAGGATTTAGAGATGGATGTGGTACAAATGTGTTTAGTTCTACAATGTAGTCATATTAAATATTGAGCTCCTTCTTTAGTTCTACAATATGAAATGTTAAGCCCATTCCAAATCACTATATTTTTTCTGTATCACCATTTGTTTTACCATGTTTTTCATCTGTTGTTTTGGGCTGACATTCTGTTCCTGTTTGAGTCAGGTACCCATATATATGATCTCTGGTGCAGCAGAAAAAATGATTGCCTTTACCAATGCCGTGCCAGAATGGCTATGCAAGCCGCGCCAAGAAAAGGTCATTCCCTTCTCACTATGCTAGTTTTGACATCCATTTCGAAAAAAAGGTAGTTTTTGACATACGAATTTTACATGGTCTTACTGGACGTTGCTTATCCTGCAGCTATTCTCTGGGGAGGCATTATTTGGCCATGTGGAGCTTTTGAAGGAAGGCAAACTATTTATGTTCCCTCATCTATACTCAAAGGGCCTGCTGTAAGAAGTTCATCAAAAATTTCTTTGTTCGATATTACACTGTACAACGCATGCATGATAGATAACCTTAAGATCATTTAGTTTAGGATAACAAACTGTGACTTGTTCTTCTTTTCTAGTCTCCTTATAGAAGCTGGGTACTGTCTGTTTCTTATTTTGGTTGTATATTAATTTACACAGGTCCGACAATATTTGGTTGCTATGTTTAGCATAATTTATAGAACATTTCCTGTTTTGTTGTTCATATGAGCTCACTTGAACAGTTGGATTTTAGTACTTTTTAAATCTGTTGTTCCTTTCCTTTCTGCTGTGTAACCACACTCAATCCTGTCAGGGCAGCATGGAAGGAGCCTTGCATTGTATTTTGCCCAGACTTGAGCCTTAGGCATGGTACAGCCGTCAGTTTGCTTCGTCGGTGGCATGCAGATAAACGAAATCTTCTTGTTTTGGAGGTAAACAAGTGTCTAATCTTTGTATTGAACATAGCATAATTTTATTGCCATTGTAATGCTCATTTCATAATTATTTTATCCGCAGCAAGGTGTTGATGCTGAGTTGGCTCTTAAGCCTTTCATGCCTGCGGCAATCCAAGTTCTCGAGTGTTCTTTCCTTTCTGGAATAAAGTATGTCGAAATATCAAAAGCTTATGTTTTACTACTCCCCCGCTTCAAAATATAAGATGTTTTAGCCTTTTTCTGAAACACATGTATCTAGACGTCTTTTTAGTGTGTAGGTTCCGAACCTACACACTAAAAAGACGTCTAGATACATGTGTTTCAGAAAAAGGCTAAAACATCTTATAATTTGGAACGGAGGGAGTACTTCCTACTAGCAAAGCAGAATATGCAGAATAAAAGTTCGACTTTCTTGTTGACAGGACAGGGAAAGTTAATCCATTACTGGCAGTTCTCAAGCCGAAGCTCGTGCTGGTATGCCATGACTCATTTTCTCGCATCCATCCGGTGGAGCTGCTTTTCTCCGAGCCAGCAATCATTTACTTACGCTCTCTACTTCACCATGCAGTTTCCTGAAGATCTGAAGTCACGGTGTCCACTGAAGGAGGACGCTCCATGGTCATTCCTGTATTACTCCGAGGTCAAGACCATCAAGATCCTGAATACACGAGAAGAATTTGAGGTGCGGCTCGCAGCCAATGTCGCCCTTGGGTTGCAGCCTAGGCAGCTGGACGGGACCATCGCCGTGGCGAGGCTGAGGGCAAAGCTCCATCTCAGCAACGGACAGTACATGCTGGTCGCTCCAAAGGATCATTCTGATGGTCGATCGAAGCGGCAGTTGCTACACTGGGGAGCTGTCGACGCAGGCCGTGTGTTGTCGGCGTTGCAAGAGAAGGGGTTAACCTGTGGTTTTGCTGCAGATGATGATGTCTCGGCGGGTTGTGAGCGCTCGGTTTCGGTTACTAGTCCGGAAGAAGCTCTGGTGAAGATGACGTCGGAAAGAACTGTGATTTACTGTGACGATGAGAATACAACCAAACAAATTTATGATGCTCTTAGTAGTGTTTGTAATGGAATCTAATTACTCGCTGTACATGAGTATGGACAGATGGATGTACTCCCGTTTTAAAATATAAGATGTTTTAGCTTTGTGAATGAAGTGTATGTAGACCTCTTTTAGTGTCTAGGTTCATCTAGGTTTGGAGTAAACTAGAACAAAAAGGGATCTAGATACACTCTCTTCACAAAGTTAAAACGTCTTATATTTTGAAACGGAGGGAGTAGAATACACAACTCTTTCGCTGTGGGAAGGGGTGGGAATCGGAAATTCGGAATGGTCTTCTTTTAGTATAGGGACCGGAGTGGTCTTTGTGAAATGCAAAACCAACTTTGAACCTTTTTTTTTTTTGGAGAATGAAGCTAAAATATTTAGATGCTACACTAATCGGCTCAGTGGATGTCTAATTTCTGCTCCTGGGGTAAGCCCAATCTTGTTCTCAAAAGAAAAAGCTAAGCCTCTGTACACTACTCTCTTTGCTCTGATTCTTCTCCCTTCCTTGGCCGGCGGAATAGATTTGCTAGGAACATGTATGCAGAGAGAATTGAAATATACTATCTCTGTTTTAAAATATAAGATGTTTTAGCTTTGTGAATGAAGTGTATCTAGACCTCTTTTAGTGTCTAGGTTCAGATAGTAAAAGAGGTCTATATATACTCCTTCCACAAAGCTAAAATCTTATATTTTGAAATAGAGGGAGTACTAGTTTGGAAGAATATGGATCATGTCTATGTCATTGTAATAGGATCAGCCAGTAAATCTGAACCTATATTTTCGTTAACAATGAAGTTCCAATAACCATCAATTTGACCAATAAAATATACTCCCATAAATTTATATATTCATATTCGTATTCACAAAAAAGTTCCAAATGGTATATTTTTTATCATATAATTCTCATATATTATTGGTCAATGTTAGTCCACGCACTCGTGTAAATGTGGACGGAGGAGTACTCCCATCCCAGAACGATTCGCACGCCGAAGCAAAACAGTTCGCGCGCTCCTGACACTATTCTCTCGCTCGCTCTAGGGTTTACGGCCGCCGCCGTCGCCGCGCCCCGGCTGCCGCCGGACCTGGCCCCAACCGCGCCCTCCGCTCGCCTCCGTTCTCATGGATTCTCAGGCACGCCTCGCCCCAGCTCCCAGTTAGGCTCGCTCCCCCGACGAACTTCGGACGCCGAGCTCCGCCGCCGACTCGCCGGAGCAGATCGGGCCATCTCCTCCGCCGTAGTCCTCCCCTTCTGACCCACCTCCACCGGCCGTAAGCTCGGCTTGCCCCACCTCCAACGGCCCACTGCTACTCCGGCCTCTCGAGCTCAAGGTTTGAGCTTCATTTTGTGTTGTCAGATGTGAATGCTTGTATGAATAGATGCAATTTATGGTTTCATACGCGAATTCTCGTAGAATTGATGCACTTTTGATGTCATATGTGAGTGTCGAATTGACTCATTTTACGCCTAATTGTACAGCGAGCATGTTTCTAGTACCTAAAATTTGCATCTTGTTGAGGCTGGACGGCGAATGATGACTTAAAGCATATGAATTGGATGTTATACGAGTGCTAAAATTATCTGTTTATTAGACATTGGGCATTTTTAACATTGATGCCATGCATATCATAAAATGGAAAAGGGGAAACCTGGCAAACTTACTTGGGATGCCTTTTGCGTCACAGGTTCTTCTTGATCTGTGTATCGAGGAAGTGCGAGTGCATAACCGACCTACCGCATGTTTGAACACAGTTGGATATGCCAATGTGATAAGGATGTTCAAAGGAGCGCACAGTTCAGGACATGTTACTAGAGCATCAAGCATAAATATTTTATATAGCATTGATCAAACTATCATCGCATTGCAACGTTTGTAATAACGACTTAAGTAAAAAACTGGTCTTATTTGGATGTATCAAGACTCAGGAGGTTCTTTTGAGCTAGCTTTTTAATTAGAATTTGGACTGGTGCCAGGACAAAGTGGTAGCACATGGCCTAATCGCATGAAGAGGTTCTCGACAACCTTGGATACTTTCAAAGATGTCGTATACTTCTAATATGCAAACAATTAGGACTGCAAATGATAGTTTTTTCTGAGAACGCAACTGAGCTTTAGTAATAAATAAGATCACAACAAAAGAGTTCTGGAGCTGCTCACCTCTGCAGCCTCTGCTGGTGGCGCAAGACTGGCGGAGGCCTGGAGCGCTGAAGTAGTGCACTAGAATGGCCCACAGACTGCGCCCATTTGAGCGGGATCTGAGGGAGGGAGAAGGATCCGGTGAGGGGGAAGAGAGGAGGGTCGGCAGTGGCATGGGGACCTCTAGCTTCTAGTGTCAGATAAGCACATGGGGAGAAGTGGGGAGCATATTGATTTGAATTGTTTTTCTTTTGCTGGTGAAGAATCTTAATTTTCTTGGATTGATCCAAGAGTTCTTTCTTGCCATTTCCTCACTGTGAGCAATCTGATACTCCAATGCAATGATATCATTGTGGATCATTGCTGTCTAGAGGGGGACTGTCCTGAGTACTTCTGTACGTCTGATCCTTTTGTCCTGAAGGTGTAGCATTTATCTGCTTATTAGATTCTACTCTGTTAGCAACAAATATCATTTGGAAATGGAGTTTTTGAATCTTTCCAGACATTGCTCTGCTTTGTGATCTTTTGAGGAGACTACTTCATGAGTGCTGTGTTTGGGAAACAGCATTTTTATTCATATAAAAGGATAAAAAAGGACAAGCTACCTGATTATTTTTCATGTTTAAACACACTAAGCCAGGATATAACTAAACCTAAATCACATAGGGTATGGATCACTTGTGTTAGGCATGGGACTATGCTCTTATTCTATACTATGCTAGCACAAAAATTGTTTGGTATCATGACTCGACAAGATACAGCAAACTGTAATACATGGCTCTTTTAGTATTAGTGTATGCTATCCTCTTCGAATGGACCAGAACTTCTCCTATTTGTGTATAATAAGTCATAGATCTGACATTGTACTGTATTGGCTATTTGTCTTTGTTTTCGTTTCTTATTTGTCAAGATTCCTGTGGTTGCAGATGGCTAGGTGGGATGAAATTCTGACTCTTCCTGTTCAGAACCCAACCACATTAGAGTTTTCAGCAGCAGATATCACGTGGTCTATGGTCGTGGGCTGGAAGGACTCGATGGACAGGCTTGCGCTCATTCCGTTTTCTAGGGTGAATGACTTCGTCAGAGGAGAATCAAACAACAAAGAATGTCCAACACGATTTCATGTTGAAGCACGCAGAAGGCGTCCTCCAACGATGAACTGCAAACCAAAAGTTGATGGGATACTCGAGTATATTCTGTAAGTAAATGGAACCATGACTATTCTTTATTCTAGGATCTGAGGCTGTTCATTCATCTTAGCAACTTTTTTTAACATCTCCAGGCTATAGATAATCAGGCTATCACTATTTATTACACTGCCTTCAGCTCTTCTTACCCTAGCTATTTCCTGTTTGAGATGCTATAATTTGAACAGAAGATGTGAACATGATGACACCATTGCATGCAGGTATTGGTGCTCTTTTGGTCCAGATGATTATAGAAAGGGGGGTGCTGTCCGGCCTAGCAGGTCCTCTTGTGGAAAGAGGAAGACACCTGCTGGTCGTCCTAATACAAAGAGGGGATGTGTTTGCCATTTTATTGTGAAGCGTTTGATTGCTGAACCATCACTGGCTCTTGTGATTTATAACCACAATAAGCATGTAGATAAAAAAGGCTCACCCTGCCATGGTCCCATGGACAAGATGGCTGCAGGGACGAAAGCAATGTTTGCACCGTACATATCTGAGGAGTTACGTCTTGAAGTTATATCTTTGCTCTATGTTGGTATTCCTGTCGAGAGCATAATGCAGAGGCATACTGAAATGGTCGAAAGGCAAGGAGGACCATCAAACCGTGATGACCTTCTTACTCACAGATATGTTAGGAGGCTGGAAAGGAAAATACGGCGTTCTGTTTATGAACTTGATGACGATGACTCTGTTAGTATTAACATGTTCGTTGAGAATCACCAGGATTGCATATTTTTCTTTGAAGATTTTACCGATAAGGATAGCTTTGTCTTGGGTATTCAGACGGATTGGCAGCTACAGCAGATGATTCAGTATGGCAACCGCAGTTTACTTGCTTCCGATTCAAAGTTTGGAACAAACAAGTTAAAGGTTTGTCAAATCTCATTTTATTTTCTTTATAGTAGTTCAAAGTTTTCTTCGATTTCATCATAGTATTGTTGTTCACTGTTTTGCAGTATCCTGTACATAGTATACTTGTTTTCGACCAGCAGAAAAACGCGATTCCTGTTGCTTGGATCATAACTCCCAATTTTACACACTGTGAAATATATAGATGGATGGGTGCTCTTTATGACCGAGTTCGTACAAAAGATCCAACATGGCAGTTGGGTGGCTTCATTATTGATGATCCCTTGACCGATGTTCGCACTATAAGGTAACTGGTGCTTCTCTACTAGTGTACTCTTTCCTTGGATTTGGGTTCCTGAGCGGAGATCCACTTTGGCTCGTAGGTGTAGATGCACCCACTGCCAAACAGTACTTCAAAATGTTGAAAATTTCAAAAAAAAAAAATCCGGGTGTACATGTTGACATTCTATGTCCGTACACCAAGTTTCATGAAAAAAAGATATTTTATGTGGATTGTGTAAAAAAAGACAATTTTTGGTGTTGCAAAATAGTTTTTCACAAGACCTTTTTTTCCTCTTTTTTTGTACAGACCTCAAAAAATGTCTTCTCACCGCAAAACTTTGTGTCAGGACATAGCATATCCGGATGCACACACGGGATTTTGATTCGGAAATTTTCAACACTTTGAAATTCATATAAAATGCATTTTTCATAATAGGTGCATTTAGACTTGGGAGCCAAATCGCAATGTCCCTGAGTATGTATTCTGCTGAACAGGGAAGTGTTCCATTGCCCGGTTTTGATTACCATATGGCGCATCCGGCATGCTTGGCATAAAAATTTGATGAGCAAGTGTTCAGACCTTGAGAAGCGTTCAGTGATGGCTAAACGACTTGGTAATGTATTATCCAATATCTGCGGAGGAAATGGTGGTACGGAATTATTTGAGGCCTTCCTGGAAGATTTTGTTGATTGCTTTGATTTTCTGGACTACTTCAAAGCTCTATGGTTGCCAAGACTTGGTTGGTTCATGTGCCTTTGCTTTACCTTGTTTTACCTACCATATCTTGATTTTACTCGTTAGAGGGTTTTTGATAAGTTTTGTAATTCAACTATTTAATCTGTCTGCTACTGCTCATTGTCTGCCAGGGGCATGGACAACTGTCTTGAAGGCCACCCCGTTGGCTAGTGCTGAGGTAGCTTCAGCAATCGAGAGTTACCATCACCTGCTAAAACTCCGCCTGTTGAACGAGGCAGATGAAAGCATCTACCTGCGTGCAGATTGGTTGGTTCACAAGTTGGGTACAAAGGTTCATTCTTACTACTGGTTGGATGAATTTTCTGGGAAGGACAGTTTTTCTCGTTACTGGAGGAGCGAATGGAAAAATGGCCCCAGCCAATGGCAGCAGGGATTGCAAATTCCAGATTCTGATATTGTCATAGAAGATAATTGTGCTAGGGTGGTCAGCCAGAAAGATAAGGAGAGGGTCCCATGCCATAGTGAATCCAGGTTCTGAGCTTGCATTGTGTGACTGTAGCTGGTCAATGAAGGGAAACCTTTGCAAACATGTGATGAAGTCGACTAAGGTTTGCCGCGACAGGGGATTGGCACCACCATCCTTGGCTCTACTTCGCTATTACCAGGCACTGGCAAATGTTGTCCATTGCCCACCCAGTGACTCTGTGGTTTGTGACCATGCAGTTTCTGTGGCAGTTTCTGTTAGGACACAGTTAGAGATGCTACTTGGCACCACCAATGGTGGTTATCTGAATACATCGGCTTTCAAGGATCCCCAATCAACCAGTGAGCCCAGAGAGTCCAATACTCAAGTAGTCTGCATTGAAAACGGTGCCTGTGCAAGTCAATCTCCAGCTGCCTTGGGTGACATCAATGAAGATCCCACCGCCGAAGACAGTGATCAGGACAGTTATGCTTTTAAGAAAAGAAAGTGTGGAGGAGACAAAGCTGCTACAGCTGCGGAAGTGATGCAACCTTCTGAAACTGAGATCAGACATTGCCCGGAATGTGGAGAAGCTTCTGATGGCGATGAAAGAACTGAAGAGATGCAAGCTTCTGATGGCGATGAAGGAAGTGCAGAGATGCAAGCTTCTGATGGCAACGAAGGAACTGCGGCGACGCCAATCATGGAACCTTCTGAAACTGAAGGCAGTGCCGCAACTCCTGAACTGAACGATTCTTCGGATGAGATTAGATGAGCTAGTCGGATAGGTTGGATATGTGGCCTTAGCATGCAATAAAAATTCGGAGGTCTGTATATACTGTAGTCACTAAAGAACTAGTAATTAGTTTTGGTTCTATTATTGAATTCAATGAGCTGATGCATATATATGTTAGTTAAAGCATGGAGGGCAGAAAGAAGCCAGAATCTCAATGGAAGCTGAAAAACCTAATGACCACATGACTAAGTAGATGCCAAAACCTTACTAGCTCAGTCAAGAGTTGAAATTCTGCACTGAGGATTTCTGAAGTTAGTCATGGTCATAATAAACGGAGGCTTGTTCGGGTATGCTGCTACGACCGATGAATCATGTGTACTACTCCCTCCGTTTCAAAATATAAGATGTTTTAGGTTTGCGAAGGTAATGTATCTAGAAACCATTTAGTGTGTAGATTCGGAGTGAACCGCTCCGAACCTACATACTGAAAGACGTCTGGATACATTATCTTCACAAAGCTAATATAAAACGGAGGGACTACTAAGCAAACCATGTACTGTACTAGCTTTGTGCCAGGATCTGGAAGCACACACCAAACCTCAAAACGGTTAAGCTAAGGCCAGTCCTAGTGATCGTCTCTTTGTCTTCTCCAATGCTCGTATAGGAGGTGCAGTCTTAACCATTCACGTCAGTTTTTTTTTTGTCTTAACGAGGATGAAACATAAGAGCATTGGAAGAGGCCTAGCAGCAGTGGTGTTCATACCATACGGCAGACAATCCGTGGAAGAAAAAAGCTACTAAAAATTGCCTGACATCAGACTAACTGTCTATGCTATAACTCCAGCAAGATGGACATTGTCAGATCTACTACTCAGGTCTAGAGATGTTGGTGCGTGTGTCGAGCGTTGCAAGAGAAGCGAACTGGATGTCAAATGTGAGCTTGAGATCTCTTGCAACCCTGGGATATCAACAACTGGAAGGACGTCTCGATTGGTCGAGTGAGTTGACGGAGACTTTTGTCTACCTCGTTGGATACAAACTCAGCCCTCACATGTCATTGGTAGCACGTACTCGTATTATGCACTAGGTTGCTGTCAACAAGTAGCCCGGCCGGACTCCGAGTGGATAGCCCGGGACTCGGGGAAGAAAATCCTATAAGACCCGGTCTATATTCCTCAAAGATAGACCCATCTCTATACATAGTGGTTAGAAAAAAGACTAATTAACAGACGAAAAAAAGACTAAAAAATTAAAAAAACAGACACGTGTCACGGTCTTATAGGATTTATTTCCCTCGGATGATGGCACCTTAAAACTAGGCCAGCACCGGGCTCCTCAACTCATCCAAGTCACCAATGATCTGTCCCGTGTTCCGTGGGAAAGAAATCCTATGCGACCAGGTCGTACAGCCCCAAGGGGTGGACCAACTCATATGGATAACACCTGGCAACAGAAACCTCAAAGCATTCAGGCAACTATTCGTGAATCCTGTTTCTTTTTCCACCGTCGTATCCTCCTTCCTGCTGCCTCTTCTCCACGCCGTCAAAATTCAAATGCTCTGCCGCGGATCCAGCGACCGCGCTCATCTGCTAATCGGCCGGCGCAGCGCTCGCTCTGCTCTCCCACAAGCATCCAGGCCAACGGAAGGCGAACGCACCGCCGGTCATTGTAGTCCCGCGTCCATGGCCATACTCGTCGGTGCTGGCGGCGCAACTCCCGTGGTCATTGCGTTGCGAACCACCAGCGCTCCACGGTCTCCCTCCTCGACACGGTCGGTCGCAGAACACCAGTGGATCACGCCATCCGAGGATAGAAGGTAGATTGAAAGAGGCAGGAAGACGAACGACAATGGAAGGCTCGAGAATGGATTATTCGCCGTGGGAATTAAGAAGTTTAAATGGAATTAATTATCCGTGGCCTGATTGCACCGCGATTAGAGACACAAATCACCGCTCTTTTTTAATCACAAATCGCTGCTAAGGAGACACAAATCTGAGTGGGAATTAGGAATTGGAATCAGTTTTACCTAAAAAAAAAAGGAATTGGGATAAGTTGCCTGATGCTTTGAGATTTGTGTTGTCAGGTGTCACCCGCATGAGTTGGTCCACCGCTGGGGCAGTACGACCTGGTCGCATAGGATTTCTTTCCTGTTCCGTGGACTGTGGAAACCACGTACGATGGTGCCTCCACGAAAACGCCGACGGAAAAACCGGCCATCACCGGCGGCAGCCGACGAGCAGACGCTACCGACGGACCTACTCCTCGAGATCGTCTCCCGCTCGGACCCCGCCACCCTCATCCGCTGCGCCGCCGCATGCAAGCTCCTCCGCCGCGACATCCTCGACCCGTCCTTCCTCCGCCGCGTCACTCGGCACGGCGGCGCCGTGCCGCCCCGCGTCCTC
The DNA here is from genome assembly GCA_916181665.1 of Avena sativa. Classification (NCBI taxonomy): domain Eukaryota; kingdom Viridiplantae; phylum Streptophyta; class Magnoliopsida; order Poales; family Poaceae; genus Avena; species Avena sativa. Next base: position 416,071,565 of record OV702296.1, read on the forward strand.
GCGTACCTCCACAACCGCTCCATACGCGGCCGCAGCCACAACCGCAGCCTGGAGCCCCTGGTCTCGCTGGTCCACCCGGCGACCCCCGCCGCCTCCTCCTTCACGGCTGGAACCCTCGCGCCCTACGTGTCGCGCCACGCCCTCCACGTCCTCCGCCGGTACGAGACGCTGGCGTCGCGCGGCGGCCTCGTCGTGCTCTGCTGCCGCCGACGTTACGTCAAGAGCAGCATGATGTCTGATCCCTGCCCTGCCTTGTGCGTGCTCGACCCCATGACGGGCGACTGCAGCTACCTCTCTGGTCCGCCGGACCGCCGCCCCCCAGACTGATACCGGACTTATGTTCTGCTCATCGCCGCGGACGACGGCATAGGATGCCCCTTCTCGCTGCTGGTAACCGACGTGGACGTCTGCGGCAGAACAGGCGAAGCTAGAATCGCGGTGCAGGCCGGCAGAGCCACGGAGGAAGACGGCGGCACCAGCTGGGGGCCTGCCACTTTCGATGCCTACCGTGACGGCCACCCGTTAGGGCGGCCCGAAGACGGGCACGAGGCCGTCGTCCTCCATGGAGGCATCATCAACTGGCTGCTGTCGTATGGCGACAAGGTCCTCACCTACGACATCCGCACGGAGAAGCTGGGCACAGTGAAGATCCCGCCCACCGGCTGTGGAGGAAGCCAGCTGCTTCTAGGGAAGTCGCCGGACGGGAGACTGCGGCTCCTCGCCGCCGAAAGGTTCATGGTGTCCGTGTGGCTGCAGCTCATCTCGGGTAGTTGGGTGAAGGAGTCCGCGATCGATGTGGAGCAGAAGCTACTGTCGCTGAATCCCAATACCTCTCCGGCCGGTATGCTGATTGATTTTGAGTGCTCCAGAGAGAGGAGCGGCGCAGTGCTGTTGCGGGTGTACCGCAAGGAGAAGCGGCGGCGTCGCAGTCCGCTCATTGTCCTTGACTTGGAGACGAAGGAGATGCGCAAGCAAGAGTCATACCCTTCCTTGTATCCTTCCTTGCTGTTTGAGGTCGACTTGTCGCTGCGGCTACAAGCCATGAAAATATTTTCCTAATCTACTGTCTGAAACCGATCGACCACGATCTGGACATGTGTTGGAGACCTGTGTTTCTACCATGCACGGGAGGTGCCTCCACCGTTGCTCTGTGTTGAGATTTGTATTTCAAGAAAAATTTGCATGTAGGCTATCTCAGACTAAGTCTCTAGTCTCTACCATTGTTTAGTACATTGATTTAATTTCGAGCATAAGATTTGAAATATCCATATTTGTTGAAATATATATTTCTTTCCATTTTATTTTTTAAACAAGTCTAAAAAGGATTTGTTCAGGAAACATTCAAAATTTAAATTCTGAAACAGATGCAAACATCATGATACACGATGAAACTAGACACAAAAGATTGTGCCTTCAAATTGTCCTCTAAGATAATTGCCAAATATTATCTAACTTTGATGAACCAAGTTTAAAAAAGAGTGAAACAAATTATTTCAATGAAAAAAATTCACCAAGTGTCAACAAGTTTCATCATGTTTCAAAAGTCAATTTCCAAACATTGTCATAAAGTATCTTATATTGGTCTCATTTTGAAGCTGTATTTACAAGGAACTCAAATATTCAAACAGCTCACAAATTAAACTCTTGGTTCAAAAGATACAAAGATTTTAAATTTTACAACTAGATGTAATAGTGTGAAGAGAGAAGGAATCTAACTTACACAAAACGCAAAATCTGTAAAGAAAGAAAAGGAGAGAAGGTAGGCGCTAATTAAAATACAAATTATTTATTTAATTTCACGAATAATAGAGAATTTTGGAAATTGTCAAATATAGCGCGGCCTCGGGGCGTGGAATCCCGACCAGGCCCTGTCGGGGGACGGAATCCGGAGCAGACCTGCCGGGGTCTCGAATCCCGACCGCATGGAGCACGGGGCCTGCCCTGCCGAGCTGTCGGCCGACAGAGGAGGAGCGGGGGCTCGTCGGGAGTGGAGCGCCCGATCGGCCTGTCGGGGTTTGAACTCCCGTGCAGAGGTCCTTCTTATCCACACGCTGGTCTTCACAATGGCTACAAGTGCGTAGATATTTTCACGGGTCGGATTTATATATCACGGGATGTCACATTTGATGAGTCAGTTTTCCCATTTTTTACATCATCCTAATGCCGGAGCATAGCTACGCGCTGACCTCCTTGTTTTGCCTCCATCCTTTACCGGACAGGGGGCAGGATATGCTATGTAAATTACCACTAACTTTTTTGATGAAAACACTATGCAAGAGATTTTCATTGCACGGCAATCCCGATGGAGATTTGTTTGCAGCAGAATCTGCCCCGGGATCCGAAACTGCCGGCGCATCCGACTTGGATCCCGCATCACCAGCGCCGGTTGCGGTGACCCAGCATACCACTGCATGTGTAGCACACTATAGTCGTTCACATGAAATCTATAGAACACCGTTTCGTAAATATCACATCCCTCAGAGTGGTAGAACAGAAACATTGCGGATCCATATTACAAACATACACACTTCATTATAATTACAAACCAGAAGTTCCAACTTCAAGTGTTACAAAATTACAAACCAAACTTACTTAGATTCAACGGAAGATATAAAATTCAAACTCACACTCCAAACTGAGCTCAACAACTTATTCTATAAAGGTTATGCTGCTCGGCTCAATTGTTTTACTAATAACTAAGGCAACTACTCGGACTCATTGCCCTGCACTCCGTAGCGTATTTCGTAGTCCACCCCTTCAACTCCTCGGGACAGGTCTGGCTCTTCATAGTAGACATTATCTTGTCCTTCAGCTGCGTACATTGAAGGGTCTTCTGGATTCTCAGAGTCTAAGTAGGGGTTCAAAGGAAAGAGTGAGTAACAGCGTTACCCAACAAGTTCATTATATGTAAGGTGGGAAGTTTGATGCTCTATCTACCACCTCAGACGATACGTCCTTGGTACTATGCAGTTTTCATAAACATTTCTTCAAAGATTGATTTTATTATCAAAAACTATGCCCATCAGCCTTCACAAGTTGACCAGAACTTCATGGAGTTTCTTTCTTGCCGCGTTCGTAGCTCCTTCCCGGAACAGGAAGTAACATGTCACAATTCTTACATTCTGCAGAGATGCGTTGCTTTACCCATGAGAGACCAACTCCTTGTTGCACAACCGGGCGTACTTTTCCGTCCACAATTCCGTGATGTGGGGCCCAGTAGGTGATCCAAGCCAATCACTGCCCTCTCCGCGATCCCATATGGTTGCACGATCCTCCGGGGCTGACTACACCTCCGTTAAGCCCCCATTTAGGGCAAGCTACAACCCTGGTGAGTTCCCAAAGACTCTATGAGCCGGTTATGCCCCTGGCAAGCTCCATAAAGGTCCGATTGTACCTCTAGCAGCCGCTCATACATAATCTAGATACCAAAAACGTGGATCCTAAGGGTGCTCACCCATATGCTGGATCCGCACAAGGAATTCACAACGTCACGTTAAGGTCATCTTGCCTCCATATGAAAGGAAGAAGATACAGCTGACTTCTCTGTCCCATTCCAAATCTCATGCTTAACGCGTAATATACGACGCTAGAATCACTGATGTCATGGGTTGTTAAGCCTATGTGACTTATGCAATTGGAACCCTAAGTTCCATTGCCAATCTTTATCATCACTTAGGATAATAACTACATCTTATTTATTAGAGAAGATAATATTTTCTTTCTCTATATCATAGATGATAACACATAATTTGCAATATCTTTGATAAAGACTCTTCAAAGGACATGAGCAAGTTATGAACTTGCCTTGTGACTGCAAGATAGTGAAGTCGGATGCTTCCACTTGACCTTGAGCTCCGATTTCTACAAAGAACCATCATTTCTCGGTAAGGACAATATTTAAAAAAGCAATATGAAATGCATAGTAATGTCGTGCAATGATTTATTATCTGCTTCTTTGCATATTTTACCCTCTTAGTAAAAGTTTGCTATTTTATTTAATTAATAAAAGAAAAGTATTATTCTAATAGTTAAAAATATAACTTATTTAATTTTTTACTCTTTTACATATTTACTAAAATTCCTTTAAAGAAATAAGACTTTATTGTTATCACACTGAATTTACTTTTCAAAAATACAAACTAATATTTTTCTATAATAGTATATTAATTTAGGATCTTAAAGATGAATTTTATTCAATTTTAAGTGTTTGTTATATTTTTATAAAATTCAAAAGTAATTGGCACAAAATTAATAATGGACCTAATTTTTAGTTACCAAAAATTCTATTAATTATTTTTACTTAATAGGGAATCTTTTTGTGAGTTCATAGATATATTATTTATGTTTTTAAGATTTTTATTTATTTTTCTTGAGTTGTTTTTGTTTTAGGGGCATATTTGTAAATATTTCTTTTAAACAACTCCTCTAAAATACGGGCCTGGCCCACTAGGCTGACCCGACCCAACCTGCCCCGGTTAAGTCCACCAGGGTAGTACTAAGCTGCCCACAGGCCCAGTACCCCCCACGCACTCACACTCCTCTCCCCTCTCTCTCTCTCGCTCACGTGGTCACCTCCTCTGCTCGATGCCGCCACCGCGCACGATACCTGCCTGGTCCGGCTGCCGTTGCTGCCGCCACGGTACAAGATGACTAAGATGATGCCACCGCTCTGATCTATCCGAGCAGATCTGCCGATGGGGTCCTCTCCTAGCCGCGCTGACCCCTACCCGGGCTAGGGTTAGGGTTTGGCCGCCCTAGAACTTCGGCGATGGTGCGCCGGGGTTCTCTCGATGTGCTTTCCTGCATCTCCGGCGGGTGCTGACGTGCTGCAGGCATGGGTTGCAGCGCCACTTTGGGGTGCTCCCCGTACCGCCACTTCTGTACCATCGTCGGCCATTCCTCTTCTTCCTCTTCAATTACTTTTGCGAGGACCTCGAGTAAGTTTGGGTTCTTCCCCCTTTGTGCTCCTCTCTTGCGCTCTAGCTATTCTCCCCTGGCGTGATTACAGATTAGCCCCTGTCTAGGGTTCATCCCTATGCACAGATGTTGAATTAGTTCCTTTGGTCCATCCTACAAGTGTTATCCTTCTAGGTTGGTTTGCTAGTGGTACATGTGCTGAATAGGTCATTGCCACCTTGTTCTTTGTCAGAGAACCCTCTGTGAAAGTATATTGAATCTTTATGTGACTACCCTTGTTGCATCTGTGATGGGTTCATTAGATTGGATTGAGTCTCACTGTTATGCTAGAGTTGGAATGCTCTCTAACATGGGTATACCCTACAGGTACTCGAGCTTGGTATATACGGCCTGAATACATAGAGGCCCACGGTGTCGCCAAGGCCCAAATGAAGAACTCGAGTAACCTACGGACTCTCGATTGCTTGAACAACAAGAAGAAGCTAAAGATAGAAAGTTAAAAGGGGTAAACCCTAACATGTAACCGACTCGACCTGCTACCCGAGACATATCCTATCTATATAAAGGCTAGGAGGGGGCGGCGAGGAGGACACACGCAACCCTAGTTTCCACAACCCTCGCCAGATTGCATCTGCGCACCATTGTAATCTTCGATTCCTTTGATAGTTCCACGAGTAGACAAGCAGGAGTAGGGACCTCTACGAGGCCTGAACCTGGGTAAATCTTCGAGTCCCCTGTGTGCTTGTCTGCTAGCCGATAGATGTCTCCAGCGCTCCCTCCTTCTCCAAAACCCAAGTCCATAACAATGGGCATTAATGAGTTAAACCCTCGTCACTCTCTATTATTAGTTCTTCTGTGAAAGAAATGATTTCCAATTGATGTATTGGGAAGATGATTAACTGTTAGCTGACCTAGATTATGTAATCTTTGGGTAATCTTTGCTTGGGTTAGAACAAATCCTAGTGACATCTCTTAGGAATGGTACACAGGGTTTGCTCCAATACTGGCTTTGGTTTACAAATGTTCCAGAATGACTTGATGCTTAATTGCTTTGAAAACCCTTACTATATATGTTGGCTTATGATATTAACCATTTGATTTATGCCTGTGATGCTGGTCTGAGGCATAGGAACTAGTTCCCTATTTGGCTATCCCTTATAGTTATGTTCTGGTATTAATACCAGTTACTGATTCTAGAATCCTTTGGATGAAATAATGGTTGTGCTTTTGTGAATCCATAAGATCTATGGATTCTGTGGTGCTACTCTATTAAGAGATGTGCCCAGAGTTCAATACCTTGGCTGTGTTTATACTGAAAGATGAAATATAATTTTTATATCCAGGATCAGTGATGCTGGTTTGAGATCCTGGTATTATTTGCACAGATATACTGCTTGGCTTTAGCTCTAATACCTCTATGATGGATACACCCCACTTGGGTGATTTCTAAGAGGTTTAGTATAAAACAACACATGATTTCTTATCTGGATAAGATAGTTGGATCATGTGAAGGTTTTATAGTACTCACCACAATAGTGGAGTGGTTGGTGTTGTTGCTAGTTGATCTGGTGGCTTGATCTTGCTAGTCTGCTCTGTTGGTTGGATCTTGGCCTGCACCTCCTGGTTCTGCGCCTTCTCCTCCTCTTCTCCTGTGATCTGGATGTTGCCCTTGCTATCCTTATGCACCACCCCCTCCTTATGTCACCATGTTGAGGTGAAGTAGTGGTTAATTTGGTATAGTGACTGGTGATTTTGTGGATGCTTTGGTGAGCTCGATGAAGTCTGAGCGTGTTCTAGAGAAGGAGAGCGATGTTGGCTGTGGATGAGCTTTGGCTTTGTGCTCTTCTTGAGTGCTAGTAGTGTTGCTGATGTATCGACAACACACTGCATGCATTCTATGACTAAGATGTGTGTCTGTGTGTACTAATCGTGTGGATCAGCTCAAGTAATCTGGATTTTATTTTTACCTGTTTACTTGTTAGCGGCCTGGTGAAACTTACCTCTCTCCACTTGGCTTCTAATGTGGCATCTGGGCTATCTACTTAAAAGAACAGATACTACACCTTTGGTGAAACTTGCCCCTTTATTATTTACTCAATGATGTAATATGAACAGTGCACTTCACTGTTCACCACTGAGAGTAAACTTAACTAACCACTAACCCTTTCTTTCATTTAGTTGTTTTTCTTATTTGCAGGAACAAGATCTGGATAAACAAGATCTAGTATAGGAGTAGATATGTAGTATAGGTTTCAATTGTAATCTTCTTTTTATTCCTTTTTGTAAAGAATCTTGTAAAGATGTGATAATAAGTAAATAAAGTTTGTTTCTATCTTCAGTAATGTTTAGTGTTTTTGGTGTATTTATCACTATTTGTGTTATTATTATTTAATCAGGAAATAAGATTCCATTTCTTATTTAATTTTCCTTATCTTAAATCCTTATTGTTATCTATTATATCTATAATTTAACCAACTAATATTAATAAGGAATTTTGGAAATCAAATCAATAATACAAACTTCTAATTTTCAAATTCTTTCAAATTGATTTAAATTTCGAATTTGAATTCAAAGTAACTTCCCCAAAATCTTAATAATGCCTAAAGGTCATGTCAAAATTCATAGCAATCACTAACAAGAGCTATTCCTACCTCCAGTTAGCGAAAGAAACTCTGATCTCTTTAGCGTTTTGTTTGGCGAAAATTTTACCCTGATTTTACAGATGCATGCATGCACAAACTTAGATTCCTAATTCTACCCTTCATTGGATCCTAATGCTGGGATGAGTACTTAAATAGCTCTGGATATGCTTCTCTTAAGTCATCTTCTTTCTCCCAGGTGGCTTATCACTCTGGGTGATGTTCCCATTGTACCTTGCAATATTTGATTGCCCTATTTCTCAACATTTTCGAGTTCTCCTCTAAAATCTTACAGGGTTTCTCAACATACGTCAAATCTGCTTGTAGCTCAATCTCTTGGTGTGTGATGGCATCATCGGGAACTTTAAGACATTTCTGGAGTTGTGATACATGGAAAACATTGTGAACTTGAGCTAGCCTTTTTGGTAACTCCAGAGCATAAGCTATTGTTCTATTCTAACTCAGTATCTTGAATGGTCCAATATATCTTGGGCTTAGTTTTCCTTTGACTCCGAATCTTTTTACTCCCTTCATCGGACTTACTTTGAGATATACCCTATCCCCCACTTCTGGATGCCATGATCTTAGGCTTTGATCAACATAACTCTTCTGTCAACTTTGAGCTATCTTCAATCGATCCCTGGTAATATCGATGATATCTTGCTTTTCCTTGATATAATCTGGTGTAAATTCCTTGCTACTACTAGGTTCATACCAGCATATAGGTGATCTACACTTCCTTCCATATAGTACTTGGTAAGGTGCTGCCTTCAGACTTCTCTGATAATTATTGTTGTAGGAAAATTTTGCCAATGGTAGATGATCTTCCCACGAACCTCCAAAATCTAATGCACAAGCTCTAAGCATGTCCTCTAAAATTTGATTGGCCCTTTCTGTCTCGCCTCCAGTTTCTGGATGATACGCTGTGCTGAAATCCAACTTTGAACCAAGTGCTTCATGTAATCGTTTCCAAATGCTGATGTAAACACAAATCCTCTATCTGATACAATCTTCTTGGGTACCCCGTGCTTACTCACAATTTCTTTGATATAGATTTCTACTAATTTTTGGCATTATCCTTCTGGTTTACAGGAATAAAATGAGCACTTTTTGTGAGTCTATCAACAATCACCCATATCATATCCTTCCGCTTCGGTGTCATGGGTAACCCTGTGATAAAATCCATTCCAATTTCTTCCCACTTCCATTCTGGAATTTCCAAAGGTTGTAATGGTCCTGCTGGACTTTGATGTTCTGCTTTAACCCTTTGGCAAGTATGGCATTCAGATACGTACTTTGCAACGTCTCTTTTCATATTATTCCACCAAAACAACTCTTTTAAATCCATGTACATCTTTGTACTTCCTGGATGAATGGAATATGGTGTTTCATGAGCTTCCCGAAGTATCACCTCTCGAATTTCTGGCACATGTGGTACACAAAGACGATTTTGAAACCATAAAGATCCATAATTTCCTAGGTGAAAAACTGATGTTTGACCTTGAGAGATTCTTCGAACTTCTTCAGCAATGAAAGGGTCATCACCTTGATGTCTAAAGATTTCATGTCGAAGATCACTACTCTGTTCTTCAATTACTCTCATGGTAGCTAATCCTCCAAGATCTACTGTACTTATAAATTGTATTTCCAACCTTTCCAAGTCCATCTGTAATTCTTTTGGCAGTTCTCTATTCATGGGTTGCGTATATGTGCTTTTCCGACTTAAAGCATCTGCCACAACATTTGCTTTTCCAGGGGTATAATTGATTGCTAGATCATAATCTTTAATTAACTCCAGCCAACGCTTCTGTCTCATATTTAATTCCTTTTGAGTGAAGAAATATTTGAGACTTTTGTGGTCAGTGTATAACTCACATCTTGCCCCATAGAGAAAATGTCTCCATCCTTTTAAAGCAAAGACTACTACTGCTAACTCTAAATCATGAGTTGGATAATTCACTTCATGTGGTTTTAGTTGCCTAGATCCATAAGCAATTACCTTACGATCTTGCATAAGCACACAATCTAATCCTTCTTTGGATGCATCACATTATACTGTGTAATCTTTTCCTGGTTCAGGAACTGGTAGGATTGGTGCGGTAGTTAATCTGGTCTTCAACTCCTGAAAACTCGCTTTGCACTTATCATCCCATATGAAAGGTGTATTCTTTCTTAACAATTTGGTCATTGGTCCAGCTATCTTGGAAAAAACTTCAATGAACCTCCGATAATATCCGGCCATACCTAAGAAACCTCGGTTTTGCTTTACATTGGTTGGTGCCTTCCATTCCAGTACTGACTGAACCTTGGATGGATTTACAGCAATTCCATCCTTACTGATCACATGACCAAGGAACTCTACTTCGTCCAACCAGAATTCACACTTACTGAACTTAGCATAAAGCTTATGTTCTCTTAGGATTTGCAATGCTATTCTCAAATGCCCTGCATGCTCTTCTTTATCCTTAGAGTATATCAAAATATCGTTAATGAATACTATGACAAACTTGTCCAAGTAAGGCATGAATATTTTTTTCATCAAATTCATGAATATTGTTGTGCACTGGTCAGACCAAAAGGTACGACTAAATACTCATGATGTCCATACCTTGATACAAATGCTGTTTTAGGAACATCTTTAGGTTTAATCTTTATTTGATGATAACCTGACCTTAGATCGATCTTGGAGAATACTCCAGCTCCCTTGACTTGGTTAAATAGATCTTGAATTCTTGGTAATGGTTACTTGTTCTTGATGGTGACATTGTTGAGATTTCTGTAATCCCCACACATTCTTCGTCCTCCATCTCGTTTATCCACAAAGATCACCGGAGTTCCCCACGGAGATACACTTTCCTGAATGAATCCTTTCCGGGCTAGTTCATCAATTTGCTCCTTAAGATCTTTTAATTCTTTTGGCCCCATCTTATATGGTACTTGAGCTATTGGTGCTGTACCAGGTATCAGGTCAATAGTGAACTCTATTTCCCGATCAGGTGGCATTCCTGGTAACTCTGCTAGAAAAACATCTTGAAACTCCTTCACCACCAGAATATCTTCCAACTTGACCTCCTTCATTGAGTTCAACTACAGATCTACCATGATATGACTATGTTTATCCACCTGATAGACTATCCTTCCTCCACTTGGAGACCTGATTGAAACTGTTTTATCCTCACAATTGATTTGAGCTCCATAATATATCATCCAATCCATTCCCTGCACTACTGCTATTCCTTTTAATGGGATCACATAAAGATCCGCATAATAGGTTTGACCACAGATTGAGATGACTTGGTTTAGATTAATATTTCTAACTACCACGATCCCTTCGGCGGTAACTATGGTCATAGGTTTATCTAACGGTGCCCTTCTAATCCTGAATTTATCACAAAATTCTTCAGATATGAAAGAAGTAGTTGCACTAGTATCAAATAAAACTTTTCTGGGATTTGTGAGAATATTGAGCGTACCTATCACCGCTTGATCCGAGTTATCCACCTCCTCTAAGGTTGCGCAATTCAGCTTTCCAGTAGGTCTACCTCTCTTGCCATTGTTATTTTTGGCATAGCTTCCTCCTTTGTTAGGTTGTCCACCTCCGCCTCCACTGGCTTGTCCTCCACCCTTTGTGGGCCAACCACCGGGTGGTTTGTTTGGGCAATCAGGCTTAATGTGACCCTTTTGCCCACAACCAAAACAAATAATCACTGGTTGCCTACAATCTTTGCTAATATGTCCTAGAAGTTTACAATTGTGACATATGACATTCCTTCCAGGATTGAACTAACCTCCAGTGTTGTTGTTACTCTTGTTGTTGTTGTTGTTGTTGTAGGGTCTATTTCTGGGTTTGAATTCCAAATTCATTTTGGGTTTACTTGCTTGAATCCTCTTTGTTTCCTTCTTTGCTCTCTTCCTGCAGTCCTCTTGGACATTCTTGTAATCATCCTCAAAGGTTATAGCCGCATCAAGCAACTGTTGAAAAGTTTGGGTGTTGGCCAGCCTCAACTGCATCTTTACAAATGGATTTAGTCCACGCATGAACCTCTTCTTCCTTTTTGCCTCCGTGCTAACTTCTTCAGTAGCATAACGAGATAAATCACTAAACTCCCAGATGTACTTCATGACACTGGAGTAACCTTGTTGCAGTTCTTCAAACTCCCTACGCTTCAGCTCAATGATACTTTTCGGAACATGGTATTCATGGAATCTTTGCTTGAACTCCTCCTAGTTGTACTCTCTTCCTGGAAGTTGCATAGCTAACTGACCCTCCCACCATGCTGCTGCAGGTCTGGTCAATAGATGTGTTGCATATCTCAACTTCTCTTCCTCATTGCATCCTACAGTTTTCAACTTTCTTTCAGTATCTGCTAACCAATCCTCTGCATCCATTGGTTCTGGAGCGGATGCAAAAGGTAAAGGCCTGGTATCCTGGAAATCTAAAAGACTAACACCAAACCCTTGAGGTACCCTCTGCTGTCCCACTCGATCTACCAAACCCTTCATGAATTTGTTCTGGGACTCTTGCATCATTTGCATGTACTGCATAAAGTTCTGCTCCATTAATGGCCTCATTGGTGGTGGTGGTAAATTTTCCTGCATTCTGGCATCTTCATCTGCCTTTCCCTTAGCTTCGCTCCATGCGCTGCTGCTCAGTCTCGTTATCTACTCCCGTTTCCATACCCCTAGTCCTGTAACATAAAGAGAACACTCATAATTACATCATGCATATGTGTTCTAAGCTCAACTTCATGCATAGAACTAGTCACACAATGGAAAACAATATCCAAATAAGAACCAAATATGCATTACACACATATTATACATTACATGCCACATAGTTGGTACAACGTGATTACAAACCCTTACTATTTAAGTATTACAAACTCATGTGGTACTATCCCACTTATTTATTTACATCAAGTCCTCAGACTCTAACTCCCGTATCCTGCGGAGATACTCCCAGTCAAAGTCACACTCCCCAGAAGTTGCGTCATTCATCGTACATACCCGGAGTACAACCATGCTGACGTGAAGTACGACGCACCGTCTGTGGAACGACTTGCCTCTTCGACGGACGATACTCAGTATCAGAAGTCTCCGGACTTGACATATCATTCAACTGAAGTGCATCCATACCTTCCAACTCATCTGAAGTATCTACCGAATCATCCTCATCACTATCTTCTTCATCCATCTCCCACAACCCGACTCTAGAGGAATCAATAGAATATTCCGCACCGGTGCCCCCAAGTACTTTGCTGATACATTGCAAATGTATCTATAATTTTTGATGTTCCATGCTTGGTTTTATCTACTTTCTTGTGTTTTGTCCACACTTTGGAGTACTTTTCATATGATTTCTTGGACTAACCTATTAACAAGAGCCACAGTGCCAGCTGCCTGTTTTCTGCTGTTTTTGGTTCCAGGAAAGTTAGAAAATGAATATTCTCGGAATTGGACGGGACAAAGCCAAAGTGCCTATTTTTTCAGAAGACATCTGATGCCAGAATACGAGACGGAGAAGAGCTGAGGGCCGGCCACACAACCTGGCCGCGTGGCCAGGCCTGGCCCGTGCCAGGGGGTGGTCTGGCCGACCCCAGCACCCCCTCGGCCTCTCCTTCCGCCTATATATTGCCCTCAGGACCAAAACCCTAAGAACCCGATCAAAAATCCACGAAAGAGTCTGTAGCCACCGTCATCTCCATCCCTAGATCGGGAGGGATCTTAAGCTCTTCCCGGCACCCTGCTGGAGAGGGGAATTCACCCTGGAGGCCTTCATCATCATCATGCAAGCCTACGGTGTGATGCGTGAGTAGTTCATCTCTGGACTACGGGTCCATGTAGTAGTCAGATGGCTGGTTCTCCTCCTTTGTGCTTTCATGTCTAGATCTTGTGAGCTCCGTTCATGATCAAGATCATCTATTTGTAATTCTGCATGTTGTGTTTGCGAGGATCCGATGGATATTGAGATGCTATTTCAGATTGATTATTGATTCTATCATGTCTTTGTTATTTGAGATCTTGCATGCTTCCCGTTGTTAGTAGCTATCTTGGCCAAGTAGATGCTAGCAACTCCAAGAGTTAGTATTTATGGTCGATAGTGGGTTCATGCCTCTGGTAATCTGGGGAAGTGACAGAAATCTCTAAGGTACTAGATGTGCTGTTGCTACTAGGGAGAAAACAACAATCTTTTGTTCATAGAACAATTGTATTGTTTACTTTACACGCAATTCATAAAGCAATAATCTGTTGCTTGCAACTTAATACTGGAGGGGGTTTGGATGATAGATGCAATTGGATGGCGGTCTATGTATAATGCTGTAATGCCCAATCAAATTCCAAAGGAGTCAAGATGATTAGTATATGCATGTATTGCTTTCTCGGTGTTTGTCAATTGCCCCGCTGTAATTTGTTCACCCAACATGTTATCTATCTTAAGGAGAGCCACCTCTAGTGAACTATGGATCCCGGTCCTTTCTTTTACATACAATCTACAAACTGTTTACTGCTTTGTGTTTACTTTCTGCAAACTATTACTTCCTTCCATTCGATACGTTTAATCCTTTGTTTTCCGCAAAACACGGTGAGATTGACAACCTCATCGCAAGTTGGGGACAAAGTTCTGTGGTTGTGTTGTGCAGGTCTCCATGTTGCTACTAGCACCGGTAGTGCACCCTGCCAAGGCTCAGCTAGCAACACCTTTGGGGTGTTTCCTTGCTCCTACTGGTTCGATTAAACCTTGGTTTCATAACTGAGGGAAACTTGTTGCTGTGCTCATCATTCCTTCCTCTTGGGGTTCCCCAACGAGCTCTACATCAACACTAAGCCATCATCTGCTAGGTATGATAGTCCTCAACTATGATTGGATAGTGCATGTTATCTGGAGTTGGATAATGTTCTAGTGACTCAAACACCCTTTCTTCAGGATCTTCCTCATCGGACTCTACATCTTCCACATGGACATCTCTTCCATCAACGGAATAAGATCTCACACCCATGGGACTAGTCTGTCCGATATCTCCAACTGAATCTTCCACAAGAATAGGATTCCCAGCAAATCCATCCATCGATCCATACCTCCATCCTTCAGAATTTCCAATAGGTAGTTCTAAGTCTTCAATTCCCCAAGAGCTCTGTGGTACTGGATGACTAGTGCCCTCATCAGGATATCTAGTAGGTTCTGGTATAGGTGAGTAAGGATATGGTGTAAAAGATGCTGGATCTATAGGTATATCTTTGAAAAGTGGGTTAACCCTATCCACTGCTTCATTCTCCAGTTTAGATGCTAACTTCTCCCTTCTTTTAGGATTCGTTAAATCCTCTAACATATCAACCTGATCTTCTACAATAACCTGATGTGTCTTATACAAAGACCCAACCATCAGTCGATACAGATCCATAAACTTAGAAGCTAGTTTTGGATGCTTCTTTACTAAAGTAAGATGATCCGGTTCAGGTTCCTCGTCTATAGAGTCATGAGGAATCACAGAATATGTGCTTTCTGCTAACTCTTCTGCTTTGTGCTCCCGAACATTGGCTATCGCCTCCATAATAGCAACATGATATGCTGCTAGGTAACTTCTACCTTCACCCATAGGTAAATCGTAATATAAACCAAGCTTCTTTGGTAGTTGGATGCTAACACGATATTCGGCTAACATTCGCCCATCATGGTAGGTAATGGTATTGACTAGAATATCAGTTGTGCAACCAAACACTCTCAGAAGTTCTCGAAGTTGTTCAGTTAACGCCCCTTGATAGTCATCGAGAGTCTCTTCTTTCCTTGCCAAAGTGTGTTTTGGAAACTTTGGTGCCATTTCCACTGTACATAAATAACATAAATGAATATAATTAGTATGCATTAATTATAATGATGCATCACAATAAAGAATTATCGCACTAAAAAATATAATGAAATATTCCCAATTTAATATTCATCATATAATCTAGAGAACTCTTTACCGTTGCTCCTAGACACCTGCAGTTATTTCCCTTTACTAGGTTTCCAACCTAAGGTCAAAGCAATTGCTCTGATACCAGCTGCGGTGACCCAGCATACCACTGCATGTGTAGTACACTATATTGTTGAGACACATAAAACCATGTTTCCCTCTCTCATAATAAATTTTAGTAGCATCATGAATAAAATTAACAATATAACTATCACATAAAACATTCTTATCATGAGCCACATGCATAAAAGAATTATTACTCTCCCTATAAGAATAGTCATTCTTATTAATCATAGTGGGAGAAAATTCAACAAAATAGCTATCATTATTATTGTCATCACCATAATCATCAAATATAGGAGGCATATTGTAATCATAATTAATTTTCTCCACAATAGTTGGTGGACTGAAAATATGATATTCATCATTGTAATCATCATATATTGGAGGTTTTGTATCATCATAAGCAATAGAATAGCTATCTTCTAAAGTTGGGAAACTAAAAAGATCATTTTCATAAAAACTAGCTTCCGCAAGCTTAGACTTTTCCATGGCATTAGCAATAATGGTATCCAAAGAATTCATACTAACAACATTGCTATTATCATGCAAATAAAGTTCCATAGGTTTTTTAATTTTCTCTTCAAACACTTCATGTCCTAACTCAAGATATATACTATAAAGCTCTCTAATTTTTTTGTTGTTTTCCATTAAGCCTAACTAGTGAAAACAAGAAACAAAAAGACAAAATTGCAGAATCTAAAGGAAATAACTTCGAGCACTCACACCGGAGGATGTGAGTACCTTTTACCTTACCTCCCCGGCAACGGCACCAGAAAATAGTCGTTTGCCATGGGAGGTTCTTCTTATTTAATCCTCCGGTGTGAATACCTTTTACCTTACCTCCCCGGCATGGCGCCAGAAAATAGCTTGATGTCTACGCACTTCTATTCTTGTAGACAGTTGTTGGGCCTCCAAGTGCAGAGGTTTGTAGAACAACAACAAGTTTTCCCTTACGTGGATCACCCAAGGTTTATCGAACTCAGGGAGGAAGTGGTCAAAGGTATCCCCTCTCAAGCAACCCTGCAATCAAGATACAAGAAGTCTCTTGTGTCCCCAACACACCCAATACACTTGTCAGGTGTATAGGTGCACTAGTTCGGCGAAGAGATAGTGAAATACAAGTGGTATAAATAATTATAAGTGGTAACGGTGATAGAAAATAACTTGATGGCATGTGGTTGACGTGGGAAAAGACTAAAGGCAAACTGAAATAAAGATGAAAGGAAGAAAACATGTAACAAATCTAGTTGCAAACGGTGTATCAATGCTTAGAAACAAGGCCTAGGGATCATACTTTCACTAGTGAACACTCTCATATAAATATATTCTTCTTATATGATACTACGCTGAACTACTCACCGGTTGGACACTCTAATCGTTGGTAGGGCTATAACAGCACACCTCAAAGTAAGCCTTTCCCATCTAGAAAACCCCACACTGCCACCTTGAGCACTAGATGGTTCCAACAAACACCACAATTTTATAAAGACATCCAACTCCAAATATAACTCATAACAATTATTTGTAATCTTTAGCCTAAGTGCCACCATGGGGAGCACGCTGTCACTTTCACACACATGGGGAGAGCAGAGATTCATTAAAGCACTTGAGTAGTAGAATAGATCTATAGATTACAAGCTCATGATCTCAATAAGATCATGCATAGAGAGAGATATGAACACATAGCTACCGGTAGAACCCTTAGCCTCGAGGAAGAACTACTCCCTCATCAACATGGGAATAGGCAACAGTGATGGAGATGGCGGTGGAAATCGATGGAGATGGCTCCGGGGGCACTTCCCCGTCCTGGCAGGGTGCCGGAACAGAGACTTTCTGTCCCCCGAATCTCCCCTTCGGTGGTGGCGGCGCAGTGGAACTTTTCGTGGATTTCTAGTTGACGATCTAGGGTTTATGCCTTGGGAGGCTTCTTATAGGCCAGAGGGCAAGGTCGGTGGGCGGCCAGGGGGCCCACACCATGCCCTGGCGTGGCCTGGGGGGACCCGTGCCATGGGGTGGTGTGGCCACCCTGTGGCCCCTCTCCGACTCTCCTTCTGGCTCCGTGAGTCTTCCAGGAAAATATCAACTATGGCTTTTGTCCGGTCCAATTCCAAGAATATTGATTTTCTGACTTTCCTGGAACCAAAAACAACAGAAAACAGGCAACTGGCACCGTGGCACTTGTTAATAGGTTAGTCCAAGAAATCATATGAAAAGTACTCCAAAGTGTGGACAAAACACAAGAAAGTAGATAAAACCAAGCATGAAACATCAAAAATTATGGATATGTTTGCAACGTATCATCCCCAAGCTTAACTCCTGCTCGTCCTCGAGTAGGTAAGTGATAAAAAGAAAGAATAATTTTTGAGGTAACATGCACCATCAAAGACTTGATCAAAGTATTTGTAAAACATTCAAAGCTGGGATCATAGTACTTCAATCATAACATGAAAGACAAAGTTCTAGCAATAAGACAAAGAAACTATGATGCAACATGAAAAGGCACAAACAAAAGATTCATGAATAACAATGCTTTGCAAGACGTTTGTTTGTTTCACATAACGAAAACATAGCATAGTGTCATTCAACTTGTCCCTCATAGAGTAGCAAATATAATTGCATAGGCCACCTTCAAAGTTCATAAGAGTGACTTGTCGTGGTGGTGTCACGGCAGATGCCATGGATAGGCTAAAGGTGGGGACTAATATGCGCTAGGGGAATCTAGGGAGGGATAGCAGAGCAATTCTCTACAGAGAAGCTTTGTATCGATGTTCAGTATCCAAGATTACAAGTGCTCCTCGAGCTGTATTGACAAGAGGAGGAAGAAGAAGTTCTCTTACTCTAGCCTACTAACTAGCCCAAAAACCCTAGATCCACTAGTGTTTTTCTTGCTACGTCTCTGAAAAAGACCCAACCCCCTTACCAGAACCCCAACCCCCCCTTATATAGGGGTGGTTCGGTCCTGGCCTAGGGCATACGTGGAGGCATATTCCTCCTCCCAAAGTAGTAACCCGACAGGGTGCTTTTCCCCCACGTCACTCTTGCTTTAGCGACGTTGCCTCTACGGCGCCTGCGTCAGCCGACGTGAGCGTCGTCACCCTTGTCGGCCACGATCCGGTGGTCCTGTCCTTGCTTTATTCGCTCATCCAGTATGCACCGGGCCTTCTTTTTGACCAGAGATATTCCTTCCTTCTCCTAGAAGCCAAACGAGGATCCGGATCACAGTTGATCCGGCCACACCTGTTCCTGCATATAAGCTAGACAAGTGTCTCCGACTTACTCCTTGAGTCAGACGAGACAATGTTAGGCGACCCCCCTGGTCCGGGTTACTCCATGATCCGGCCTGCCTTGAGGTGACTCGGCCAGCATCCGCTTTGACCTTGCCGAACCTGGGCTAACTCGGCCCTTATACCCCGGAGTGACCCTACCCGGGGTTATCCCCCCAACATTAGTCCCCGAAGCTGGTGCGGCCTTAGCGGCCTTGGTCGCTAAGGCCACATCAGGTTCATTCGTATCTAAGCTTCGGACGTTTAGCTCCGGGTTAACTTTTTGTCTCGTATTATATGGATTTACGTTCCCTTCGCACGCTCCAATTTTTCACTTGCCGGCCGGGTCACCAATTTGGCTCGGATCCTATGGTTTTACTTTCCCTCTGCACAGTTCAAGTTTTCACTTGCCGGCCGGGTTACCACCGTGGCTTGGATCCGTGCCCTGCTTCCTTCTCTCGTACGCCAACCCACATAGCGGTTAATCATTACATTGCCTTATTTTAAGGGCCTGCGCAGTAACCGCCGCAGTAAATGTCAGTGATTACTGTGCGGGGGTTACGTCACGTCTGTCTCCTCGTTTACCGCAACTGCACGTCGTGTCATGGGATCACATTTGCTCTGCGGCCCCCGGTGTGGCTTCTCTCTGATTGGTCAATGCTGGCGATACACGGCCACACCGTGTGGTTTTCCTGCATAGCACGATCCCACTCATTGATGACTGGGGGCGGTTAAATAGGGGAGGGGCATGCTCCTTAGAACTTTTCCATCTCCGCGCCCCCTCGCCCGTTCCTCTTCTTCTTCCTCGCAACCGCGCCGCCGCCAGTGCCCGTTGCAGCAGCGCCGCCGCCGCACCTTCTCCGTTCCTCCGCACCGCAGTCACCGCTGCTCCTCTGTTTAGCCACGGGTCCTCGTCAGTCTAGACCGCAAAGCCCCGCCGCCGCCAGCTCCAGCGAGGACAGCAAAATCGAAATGACGGAGGAGGAGCTCATCGTCGTTGAGCAGGAGATGGAGGAGGACGCCGGCGTGGCGGACCGCGGCACGTGGGCCGGCTCCTGGGTCTGCGAGGACGACATCGACTGGCTCTACCGGACCCGGCGCATTCCCGCCAGCGTCGCCGCTCGTCTCCCCTCCTCGGAGTTGGCCCCCTCACCCAATCCGGGTGAGTTCGTTGTTTTCCTATCCCATTTCCAACGGGGATTTGGGCTTCCAGTGAGTGATTTCTTCCGGGACTGGATCCGGACCTATCACCTGCAACCACATCATCTCCCGGCAAACGCCATCACCTCTCTGCCCGCCTTCGTTTCTTCGATCGAGGGCTACACCGGGCTATGGCCTACGAAGGAGCTGTGGATCCGGTTCTTCGGCCTCCGCCGCAACGTCGTCCCCAACATCCACATCGAGTCGGAGGACAAGCAGCTAACCTAGTTCGGAGCTGCCTCGATCTCGCCGCGGAGGTATTCAATCTTTCCCTGGGTCACCGGGCTTGACTCCTGCAAAGGATGGGCCCGGACCTTCTTCTACGTCCGGAACGAAGGAACGGAAGATTTGATCCGGTTGCTGCCCTACGCTCCGGGTCCCCCTAACACGGATTTCTGGGAGGAGGTTGCCAAGAAACCTACGGCTCTGGCCAACCAAGTGAACAAAAGGTTTGCAGAGCTGAAGAAGCTCGGATTGCGCAACGAGGATCCCATGATCACATTCGTGTGCAACCGAATCTCTCCCCTTCAGCGGCGCACTCACAAGCTGTGCCATATGAGCTTCAGTCGCGACCCCAACCGAACCTCCTCGTTCGAGTTGAGCAATACGGAGATCTTCCGCTGGGTCAAGGCTCTTTTCACCACCCATAAGGACTTCTCCGCCGAATGGACGTGGGGAATCGAGCATTACTGCCGTGATAGGCTCCCTCCCGTGGTAAGCTTCGCGGGGTGAACTTATTTCGGATCAATTTCATGTCGGTTCTTATCATATTTCTGACTTTGCTCCTTGTGCTTTTTTCTCAGCTGTTTCTCCAGCAAACCCTCGAGGATGGCCCGGATCCGACCCTTAAGTGGGCCCTGGACCGAGAAATTCCGGATGAGGAGGAGCCGGACCAGGAGATGTTCCTCCCCACACCTGATGCCACCAAACGACCCAGCGGTAAATTCTCTTCTCTTAGAGATTGGCCCGACGATGAGGATGACTCGGATATCGATGTGATTGAACCCGTTGAGGCTGTCCCTCTTTCTTTTGCCTTCCTGGCATCAGCTAACCCCGGTGGGCACATCCACGAGGATTCTCCACTTGCCACGGGCGAGCCTGTTCCGGTGGCGTCAAAGAAGAAGCGCGGATCCGCGTCGAGTTCTTCTTCCGAACCTTCTCAGCCTTCCAAAAGGCAAAAGAAGGCCGGAGACAAGACTGCCTCCAAACGGGCAGGCAAAGCCTCGGCACGGAGGGCCCGAAAACCTAAGGAGGCCGAGACCTCGGATGCGTAAGTTCTTTTTTCACTGCGCAACACACTTCTCCTTGCTTCAGGGTAATTTCACTCCTGACATTATGTTCTCTTGCAGGGCTCCTGTGGAGGTCCCTTAGAGCGGATCGAGCATCTCCTCTCCTCTTCGGTCCAGTCCTTCACCTCCCCGTGACGACGAGTCACGCTCGCCAAGCCCTATTCCGGAGGGCTCCGCGGCCGCTCTGGGTTCCGCAGTACCTCCTTCAAAGGGACGCGACCTCGGATCGGGAGGGGTCAGATTGGCCGAGGCAACAGCGTCCGACACTTCGGCATTGCCGCAACCAGCAACTACCAAGTCTACCACAACTCCAGCTCCAGCAGCAGCTCCAGCACCAGCCACCGAACCAGCGCCTGTCCTGGCTCCGAAGAAACCAACAGCAGCTCCAGCGCTAGCCACCAAAGCTCCCGTGCCAAGTTCATCTGCCTCGTCTGAGTCATCTCAAGCTCGGCGAGGACCCACTCTAGCGGCTTCCAAGGGCAAATCCACTGTGGTCACTTCCTCCCAGCAGGCCAAAGGCAAGTCCACCTCCGTCGAGGCTGGGCAGCGAACCTTGTCGTCGATGCTTCCAAAGAAGTCACCAGCAGCGACGGATCTTCCCGCCGAGCCAGCTGATTCGCAACAGATGTTTCTTCACACTAGCCCGGCTCTTGCCCTGATTGAAAGGAAAGAAGCTCACGCCAAGGGCTTGGTGGCACCTCACATGCCCACTGGCAAACGGTACCCTCCGAGCCTCATCGAGTTTGTCATGAACTGGAATAAGGCGGAGCTCGTCTACAACGACGATCTCCTGGAAAAGTTCGGCCCAGCTGAATCCGCTCAGATGAATACCACCGCCAAGGCCATTAACCTCGCTGGGCGTATGATGGAGGTACATTGTTTCTTCTTTACATGCTGTAGATAATAACCATTAGTCCCCGAGCCTCCGGCGGAGCCTTAGAAGATCAACGTAGCTGCATGTAAACTTGAAATATGCACACACCTAGAGCCGGGTTAAGTTCCGCTTGGCCCGGATCTTGTATACTTCGAACATGCACACACCTAGAGTCGGGTTAAGTTCCGCTTGGCCCGGATCTTGTACACTTCGAATATGCACCGAACTAACTTTACAAGCCTGTGCCTTTGTCAGGTAACCACCAACCGTCGGAGCGCCGAGTTTCAGCGCCTGCTTGATACCCATAAGATCTTGCGCGCAAAACACGTTGCACTTGGCGCGGAGCATGAAAAGAGGGGTAATTTCCTCTCTTAACACCTCACCGTTTCGTTTGTTTCTGCCGGACTAACCTCCTTATTCGGTTTTTTGCAGCTGGGGTGGAGGCTGAAAACAAGATTATGCGGAAAAACTTAGAGGAAATCCGAGGTATGTCCCCTTTCGGCCAACGTCGCTGTGTTTTCCATTCTTTTCTTTTTCTTGGCTCGGCAAACATTCACTCCTCGGCTTTGTCGGGTCAACACACTATTTCAGCATCGCTTGAGGATAGTGTGCCCGTGCCTGATATGATGCTGCATTTTCTCGAACAAGCAGGACAACATCAAGCCGAGCTGAAGAAGAAGGACGATGAGCTTGCCCTCCTCCGGACCAAGGACGGCGAGATAGCCAAACTCAAGGCCGAGATGGAGAAGATGAAGGCCCAACACAAAACCGATCTCCATAAAGTTGGCCAGAACTTCACCGAAGAGCGTGAGCGCTTTACCCTTCAGATCTCCAAGGACCAGGATCTGCTCAAGGAATCCGAAGTCTGGCTTGGGTCGGCGCTTGCCGAGCTTGAACAACTTCGCCAGAGACGCAATAGTTGTATCAAGGAGTTGACCCGGATCCATCGCCATATCTCACGTAAGTTTCTTCTCCTTGCCCGACCTAGTTTTCCGGGTTAGCTCATATGCCTTTGCTTCAGCATCCTCCCCTTCCTTATTTTCAGATAACTTTCCGGAGGGTACTACCATCGCCAGTGCTGCCGTTGCCAAATTCCGCCAAGAGAGGGGTACTCCCATCGCTCCTGATGGTGAGAGCATCCCCTTGGACATGGAGGACTTGTTGGTTAGCGTGTCAGCTCGGGTGGAAACTATCAAGAACTATGGAAAAGATCTCCTCGACGTTGCGGTCCGGATCTTCAACACATTCTGGCCAAGCGAGGATGCTCCGGAAAGGATCACGCTCCTTGCGGAAAAACTGATGGAGATTGAGACTCAACTTGACCTCTGGAGGGAATCCGCTGGGCGTGCCACAGCAGATACCCTTCTCCATCATATCCTTTCATGGTACGAGAAAATCGATCTGAGCCTCCTCACCCGTCGGCGCACCGGATCCAAATGTACCGATGATCCGGAGTGGGTAGCTCGGCGCCAGGCTTGCGCCTACAGCCTCATCGAATATTCTCCAGTCCATGACTGGGTTGAGGGGCCGAGCTTTCTGGAATCCGGCGAGGAGGAGCAGATGGAGAACGTGGAGGATGGGCCGGGCGATGATGGAGAAGATGCTGCTTCAGATATTGAAGACAGTGATGATGACGCCGAACTTCCTCCTCCTGCCGCTCCTTAGTTGAAAAAACTTGAAAATTTATTAGATCCCCGGTATGCCGGGTGCAATTGTATGCTGAATACATAATATTTTGCTACTATGCTTGTATGCTGCTTGGGCGTAGTCCCCGAGTTTCATTTTCTTGTTCGTCCAATTCTCTGGCTCGATCCGTGTCTACCTTGATTCGGTTTTACGACTTATGAACCCGAGCTTCAAGAATCGTTTTAACAATACTGAGAAGCTTTGAGGCTTGGCTCAAAAGAATTCAACATAATAGCTTGAAAGTAAATACGGGGTTAGTCGAAGAAAAAAAAAACGTTAGCTAGAATAGGATCGTTTCCTTAGTAGTTTTTCATGTGCTACGCAATTCCAAACTTGTTCCCTTGCTCGCCATGAAGCCAATTCTTGTTGGACAACAACAAGTCAAAGGGTTGTGTTTTTGGTGCTCACACATTACTAATCCGGGTTAAGCGAAACGAGTCATTCCTGCTAACGCATAAAAAGTAACAACAATCATTTATTAAGGCAGTCCCCAAGTTACTGCTCGAGGCTCCGCTATTTCATTGATAGGCTCATTGCCGACATACATACCGACATATGAGGATGACTCGGGTACATACACTCTTTAGTTAAGTGTAGAAGGGACGAAGTAGTGCTACATTCCACGGTCGCTTGGATTCCTCTCCGGACCTGTCCGCCTTGTTCTTTTCCTGTGGCTTTGCATCTATGAGATAGTAAGAGTCATTGTGCAATGCTTTGCTCACAATAAATGGTCCTTCCCATGGGGGGATAATTTATGCATGCCAGTGGTACGCTGTACCAACCGGAGCACCAGATCGCCTTCCCGGAAGACTCGAGGGCACACTTTCCGGCTATGATAGCGTCGGAGATTTTGCTGATATATGGCGGATCTGGACAATGCCAGTTCTCTCGCTTCTTCCAGCAGATCAACATCATTTTGCCGGGCTTCTTGCACTTCGGCTTCTGTGTATTGGGTGACTCTAGGCGAATCATGCTCTATGTCGGCTGGTAATACAGCTTCTGCCCCATATACCAGAAAGAACGGCGTGTAGCCTGTTGATCGATTCGGAGTGGTTCTTAAACTCCACAATACCGCTGGTAGTTCTTCTATCCATCACCCCGCTGATCTTTGCAGCGGCTCAATGAGCCGGGGTTTTATCCCCAATAGCACTAATCCGTTGGATCTTTTCGCTTGTCCGTTCGACGCGGGGTGGGCTACCGAGGCTATGTCGAGTCGGATTTTCTTATCTCGGCAGAATCGTGCGAATGCTCCTTCAGCGAAATTGGTGCCGTTATCAGTTATGATACTATGAGGATAACCGTATCTCAAGATGATGTCTTTGAGAAATGTCACAGCCGTAGCTCCATCACATTTTCTTATAGGCTTCACTTCGATCCATTTTGTAAACTTGTCCACCATGACCAAAATGTGCGTCATGTTCCCTTTTGCTGGTTTGAACGGGCCAACCATATCCAAGCACCACACATCAAATGGCCATGTAATTAGTATGGTTTTGAGTTACGACATAGGCATATGTGTCTTGGTGGCGTATCTTTGGCAACCATTGCATTTTCTCACCAGATCCTCCGCTTGCTCCAAGGCGCTTGGCCAGTAAAATCCATGCCGGAACGCCTTTGCCACTAAGGCCCGGGATGAGGCGTGATGCCCGCATTCTCCTTGGTGTATATCTCGGAGGATGTCAAGTCCTTCTTCTGGATCAACACACCGCTGGAGGACATTGGTTACACTCCGTTTGTACAGCTCGGAATTGATGATGGTGTAAGCTTTGGCTCTCCTCTGAGTTTGCCTGGCTAGCACTTCCTCAGTGGGTAACGTTCCATCTTTCAAGAACTGATATATAGGCAGTGCCCAAGCTGGTACTGCTCGCGCAGGGAACATCTCCTCATCAATTTCCATCCGATCCACCGGCATAACTTCAGCCGGATCACGCTGAACAGTCCCCGGGTCTGGTGAGGTAGTCCCCGGGTTTGCCGAGGTAGTCCCCGGGTTCGGCGTACTACCTCCCATGTCAATGTCCATGGGCTCAGCTCCGGGTTCCGTGTTTTCCGGGACATAAATTGAATCGGTTCCTGGGGACGGCCTGATAGATGGCTTTCTGAGGTGCTCCAATGCAACACCCGGTGGAATTGCCTATCGGGTCGAGCCGAGCTTTGACAGCATGTCGGCAGCTTCGTTTTCCACGTGAGGTACATGATGAAACTTGCATCCCTCAAAGTAACCCGAGATTTTCTGCACATGAAATCTGTATAGTGCCATGTTTGGATCCAGGGCGTCCCACACTCCGGACACTTGCTGTATTACTAGATCTGAGTCGCCAAAGCAGATTATCCGACGTATGCCAATTTCCTTTGCCACTTTTAGACCATGCACAAGAGCCTCGTACTCAGCAACATTGTTTGATGCCGCGAAATGGATCTGCAATACATACTTGAGCTGATCCTTCTTTGGCGAGGTAAGCACAACCCCGGCACCTAATCCGGTTTTGGTCTTCGATCCATCAAAGTGCATCCTCCAGTAGTTCGGATCCGGTGGCGGTGGTTCGTATTGTACCTCGGCCCAATCCACGAAAAAGTCCGCTACAGCCTGGGACTTGATCGCTTCTCTTCTATCGTATTGGGGCACGTATGGTGCTAGCTCAATTGCCCATTTCACAATTCTGCCATTCGCATCTTTGTTACCCATTATCTCGGATATGGGGGCTTCGCATATCACTTTGATGGGATGCTCTTCAAAGTAGTGCTTTAACTTCTTTGCCGCCATATAAACTCCATATGCCATCTTTTGAAAATGCGGGTAGTTCTGTTTTGAGGCAGACAATACCTCGCTCAAGTAATACACTGGTCTCTGCATCGACTTACCCTCTTCATCTCGTTCCACTACAATCACTGCACTTACAACTCGGTTGGTTGCGGCTATGTAGAGCAACATTGGCTCCTTCGACAGTGGAGAAGCTAATACTGGTGCGGTGGCCAACATCTTTTTCAAGTGGGCAAAAGCTTCATCAGCCTGTAGCGTCCAAACAAATTTATCTGATTTTTTCTTGAGTTGGTAGAGAGGCAGTGCCTTTTCCCCTAACCGACATACAAACCGACTCAACGACGTCAGGCACCCAGTGAACTTCTGGACGTTGTTGAGACACTTCAGCAGCTCCATTCGTTCAATGGCTCGGATCTTAGTTGGGTTAACCTCGATACCTCGGCTGGAGATGAGAAATCCGAGTAATTTCCCATCCGGGACACCGAAGGT
This sequence comes from Avena sativa, assembly GCA_916181665.1. Classification (NCBI taxonomy): domain Eukaryota; kingdom Viridiplantae; phylum Streptophyta; class Magnoliopsida; order Poales; family Poaceae; genus Avena; species Avena sativa. The sequence continues at coordinate 416,098,695 of OV702296.1, forward strand.
ACATTTCTCCGGGTTAAGCTTCATCCGGAATCTCCTCAAGTTCATGAATGTTTGCCTTATGTCATCAAGGAGCGTTGCACTTTCCTTGGTCTTGATAACCACATCATCCACGTAGACTTGTACATTTTGACCTATTTGATCATGCAAACATTTTTGCATACATCTTTGGTACGTTGCTCCTGCGTTTCGTAATCCAAACGGCATAGTGCGATAGCAATAAGCCCCGTACGAGGTAATAAAGGCAGTTTTTATTTGATCATCCGGGTTCAGGGGTATCTGGTGGAAACCAGAATAAACGTCAATAAATGATAACAGTTCACATCCCGCGGTAGAGTCGATGACCTGATCTATCCTCGACAGTGGAAATGGATCTTTTGGACACGCCTTGTTCAGGTTCGTGTAATCGATACACATACGCCAAACCACCGCCACGTTCAGATCATCCTTTTTCTTTTCTACCAGCACCGGATTAGAGAGCCAATCTGGATACATCACTTCCATGATGAATCCTGCTGCTAGCAACCGAGCTATCTCATCACCAATGATCATTCTCCTATCCTCGGCGAAGCGTCGGAGAGGCTGCTTCACCGGCCTTGCTCCGGGTCTTACATTCAAAGAGTGCTCGGCCAACTCCCTCGGAACACCTTGCAAGTCCTGTGTGGACCAAGCAAAAATATCCCGATTCTCACGGAGGAAGTTGACGAGCTCGCTTTCCTATTTGTCAGTTAACCCGGCCCCAATTGTCATGGTACGCTCCAGAAACACGTTATCCACCGGGATCTTCTTGGTATCCTTCGCGGCTTGAAATGAAACGCTTCCATGCGGGTTACTTAACGCCGGCATATACTGCTGCGCGGACTGAGCTAATGCCGCCACCTCTTGGATTTTTCTTTTCTCTTGGGCAATTACGAGTGACTCGGCTAGGTTAGACCCGGCTGAAGCGCACTCAATAGAACGTCGGAAATCCCCAGCGATAGTAATTGCACCATTTGGCCCGGGCAACTTCATCTTCAGATAACTAACATGGCAACTTTCCATGAATTTGCTCAGTGCCGGTCTCCCGAGTAATGCATGATACGCGCTCTCCAAGTTTACCACCTCAAACTCCAGATTTTCGGTTCGGCAGTTATCCCTCGTACCGAATAGCACGTCGACCCGGACTTTGCCTATGGGTTTGCAGGATATGCCGGGCACGATACCGTGAAAAGTTGTTCTTGTGGCCTGGAGCATGTTCTTCGAGATGCCCAACTTGCGCATTGTATCCGCATACATGATGTTAATGCTACTGCCATTGTCGATTAGTACCTTGGAGAACCTCACATTAATGTTTGGTCCAATGAACGTCGGATCTAACACTAGTGCATACGAGCCCGGACTTGGCATAAGCTTGGGATGATCTTTGACGCTCCAGGTAATTTCCTGGTCCGACCAAGACATGTACCTCGTCACTGCAGGCATAACCGCGTTAACCTCCATATGTCGGTGCTGCAAGCTCTTCCTATCTGTTTCCTCTGTTGTGAACACACAATAGCTCTGGTGATGTTCCCTGTACTCATTTCTTCCCTCGTTTCCGGAGTACCTCTGATCCGGTTATTGCTGGTTTTCCACCTGATGCACTGCATCCCTTCTCTCACTGTTGTCATACCTCGGTGGAGGGGGAGGCAACATCAGTTGCTGCGTGTTTGCTCCGGAGAGTAATTGCTGTCGGGGTAACTCCTGCCGAGGTTGATCATTCCGAGGTGCCTCAGCATTCCCCGAACCACCTTGTTCTATCTTGCGCATCCACTCACATTGTCTCGTCGTGTGACCCGCCGGGCTGCTCGGATTTGGCGTGTGAAACTTGCACGGCTGGTCCAACATTGACTCGTAGGTATACCTCGGACGATCTTTCTTTTCTTGCCATTGCTTCTTCTGCTCCGGAGTCCACGTTTTCTTGCCATCGTTTCGAGGAGTCCATTGCCCTCCCGTTCTCTGGCGTTGGTTGCTCCCTGCCCCGGGCTGATCTTGATTCACGTCCGCAACTTGTTGTGAACCATATCGATGGTCCGTTCTATCGTCTCTCCTCTTTCCCCTGTAATCGTTCCTCCGGGATGACCCGGATCCGTCCCTCGGATAGTACTCCTCATTTGACTCGTTCGACGCGATCCTAGGTTGAGTTGGATCACCCAAAGCATAAGAATCCGCGATCCGGATCATCTCTGCCAATGTGACTAGCATTTTCCTTTGCAACTTCATCCACAGCTCGCTGCCATATCTACATCCTTGTGCGAACCATGCTATAGCCTGTGACTCTATGACTCCCTCACACGAGTTTCTCACGGTACACCACCGGGTCAAGAATTCACGGTCCGTTTCGTTAGATCTCTGCTTGCACATTGCTAGGGTCTGCGGTCTATTCGGTCTCTGATACGTACTTGAGAAGTTGCTGATGAACATATCTTCAAAATCTATCCAAAAATTGATGCTTCCGGGTGGCAAATTATTCAGCCAAACCCTAGCTGGACCTTCCAACATTTGGGGTACATATCGTACAACCCACCTCAAGTTGCCAGTTGCAATTTTCACAGCTGTTGCATAGTTTATTAGCCAATCCTCCGGCTTTGTACTGCTGTTATACGTCTTCGTGCCCCTGGGTAATTGGAAATTGGGTACTGGCGGTTCCTTCATGATCCGGGGTCCAAAGCATGCTGGACCCGGAGGACCTTGACATTCGATCTGTTTCGACCTATACAGGCGATCTAGTTTTAGCCTAGCGTCATCCGGCATCAAATCTCTGCTTCCCAATCTCGACCCTATCACGTGATAGTCCGGTCTTGCGTATCCCGCATTCATCATCTCCGAGTCTCCATCATTGTATCGGTCTTGCTCTCGTTGTGCTCCTCTCTGTTGCATACCACGACCGGCACTTTGCTCTTGCCTTGGTGCATTCCGCTGCTGCGGTTGACCCGCTCCTGCCGAGTTTCGTTGTCCGGCATTGCCGTTGGCAGCATTCCCTTGACCGGCATTGCCTTGGTCGTGGTTACCTCGGCTCACACTTCGTCGATCGTTATTTTTCCGTATCTCTTTTTCCTTTCCCGCACGCGTTGGGTCGTACGGAACGATCTGCTTGTTCCGTCTGGCCGAGGTTACTACCTCTTCTCTTCTAGGGCCACCATGAGGCGATGACGCGGCTCCAGCGGATTTCTCCGGGTTACCCATCACCGAATGGACGATTTTAGAAGCTCCAACTCTCTCCGGGTTACCTCTCAACAGCTCCTCATTCTGCCTGTTCGCTATTCGAACCAGCTCGTTAACCCGGTCTTGCTGTCTTTGGCGGGCTTCACCCGTCAGACCCTCTAGCTCGGACGCCGCGACATCTGCTGCTCTGAGGTTCTTTGCCGGGGTACTATACTTCGGCAACCCCACAGACAGATGGTTTTCCGACCCTTCTGGTCCATCATCACCTTCTCTGTTCATCTCGCTTATGAGGTTTCTCCCTTTTACCCTCACTGCATCAACCTTGTTCGCTTTCGCGTACTCACGCTGCGTCATGTTCAACGACTGCTGAGCCGCTGCTATTTTCTTTGTACCCTCCAGTATCTTTCGCCGGGTCTCCTCTAGCTCGGCCTGTGCCTGAGCCGGATCTACCACTGCTGCCACTGGGTTAGCCAAGCTATCCATAGCTTCCCTCAGCACGTTCTCAGGCCTCTCTAGCGGAGGACCCCTAGCTTTCCTTGGTGCCTTGGGTGTTACCTTCGGGTCTGGTGCCGGATCCTTGCTCGCGCCCGCACCTGGCGCAGTCATCATCACCTCTGCATGGTCCGGGGAGCGAGCGATACGCGCCCCGCGAGCCACAGTGAGGGGTGGTTCCCCCGCATCAACGACGCGATGCGGATGAACGCAAGATACGTCCACAACAACATAGACCTTGTGGGCGCCGAGCTTGACGAAGACGCCGTTGCACGGGAGGGGGCGCGTGCCGAAGCAGCCAACGTTGTCGCTGACGTAGTCCAGCGCACCGAAGCGTTGAGCGAGCCCGGAGACGATGCATTCACCGGTGCCGATGAAATTTCCCGTCCGGATCTTCACCCCTGCTAGCACCGCTAGCCCCACGGTGGGCGCCAACTGTCGTGGTGGTGTCACGGCAGATGCCATGGATAGGCTAAAGGTGGGGACTAATATGCTCTAGGGGAATCCAGGGAGGGATAGCAGAGTGATTCTCTACACAGAAGCTTTGTATCGATGTTCAGTATCCAAGATTACAAGTGCTCCTCGAGCTGTATTGACAAGAGGAGGAAGAAGAAGTTCTCTTACTCTAGCCTACTAACTAGCCCAAGAACCCTAGATCCACTAGTGTTTTTCTTGCTACGTCTCTGAAAATACCCAACCCCCTTACCAGAACCCCAACCCCCCCTTATATAGGGGTGATTCGGTCCTAGCCTAGGGCATACGTGGAGGCATATTCCTAAGAATATGCCTCCTCCCAAAGTAGTAACCCGACAGGGGTGCTTTTCCCCCACGTCACTCTTGCTTTAGCGACGTTGCCTCTGCGGCGCCTGCGTCAGCCGACGTGAGCATCGTCACCCTTGTCGGCCATGATCCGGTGGTCCTGCGCTTGCTTTATTCGCTCATCCAGTATGCACCGGGCCTTCTTTTTGACCAGAGATATTCCTTCCTTATCCTAGAAGCCAAACGAGGATCCGGATCACAGTTGATCCGGCCACACTTGTTCCTGCATATAAGCTAGACAAGTGTCTCCGACTTACTCCTTGAGTCGGACGAGACAATGTTAGGCGACCCCCCTGGTCCGGGTTACTCCATGATCCGGCCTGCCTTGAGGTGACTCGGCCAGCATCCGCTTTGACCTTGCCGAACCTCGGCTAACTCGGCCCTTATACCCCAGAGTGACCCTACCCGGGGTTATCCCCCCAACATGACTAGATTCAAATAGTTTAAAACAAGCAATATCAAGTTATGCATCAATCAACTAGTCTTGGGACAATGCACATAGAACTAAGAATGGCCACTATGCTCTCAAAGTAGGTGCATAAAGATAGAAGGTGGAGACTCAACAAAAAAGTAAAAGAAAGGCCTTCATAGAAGGAAGTAGGGATTCAAGTCTCATAAAGAGCTTCCAAAAATTATGGTACTTATTAGATTTCAGCTCTCATTGCCCCTATCATAAGCATCTTGAAGTGATTAAGGTTAAAGTGACACAACTAAGAGGATATGCTTGACAAGTTATAAGCTGAAATCTCATGCCCCTTACTTACAAAGACCAAACCTCATGCTACTCAACTTTAGTCACGAGTAAGCTCTTGTCATTGTAAGTACATGTGTATCATAAAGAACCGCCAACAGGGTACCCCTTGCACATGATACAGGAGCTATCCCATAATCAAAATGACAAGGCAAGCAGACAATGAGCATCTCAGTGATCTTTTTATTTGCTATTTGCATAGGTTTTTATTGAGGATGCTTCATAGAGTGCTAATTATGGTTATGCTGCAAGTTTCCACCATGATTAGGCATGGCTTAGGCTAGCGGCCCAGGCGTTTCTCTAACACACATACAAACTCCATGATCTTACAAGTTCCACTTTTATTTCACACCGCCGGGATCCGTAAGCAAAAGAACATGATATCAACGGGGTACAAAGTACAAGTGCAATGTTGAAAGCGTTCCCCATGATACATGGTTCTACTAATTTCAACTTATAAAGCGTAATCATATACGCAACAAAGAAGGACCCAATGGTAAAAGTTTATTAAATGCAAAAAGTAAAGTGTGCCATCAAGTTAATGAGAGCTTTAATCACTAGTTTTCTCATAACAAGTTTAATTTGAAAGGTACACAAAAACATGAATATACTTGTAATAGCATAAGCTAGTAGGTAGGTATGGTGGACTCTTTGTAATAACTTGGTTTAGGGAGTTGGATGCATGAGTGGAACTCATACTTGGTTGTGGAGGTTAGCAAAAGACTGGGAACGACAAACTAAGAGAGCAATAATGGGCATAATCATGCAGAGCGACAAAACATCATTGATCAAAGCATAAAGTGATACTACAAGTTGAAAACTAAAGGATCATAAAGGCTATGGTGACTTGATATAGTCATAACATGGTGTGAGCATGCGCCAAGTCAACCCAAATAAAGCATCAAACGAGAATACCACTATACTATGCTTTAATATGCTAAAACAACGCATGATTCATCCAAGGCACATTCAGCAATCTCAATTGTTTATAACAAGTAATGCTACAGCAAATAATACTAAGCATAAAGCCAAAACAATATCAAGCATGGCATGACAAAGCGTAGGCCACAGTTGAAAACAAGCTCCCTTTACCACTTAAGCATGAACTTTCCTACTCTTTTCCAAACCAAACCAAACTATTTGAAAACCAATGCATGAAAGAGGGGGTCCAACCAATTTATTCAGCAAACTAAGAAAACCAAGCAAACAAAAAACCAAAACGAAAACAAAAAGTAAGACGCTCCAAGAACAACACAACTGTGCATGAAACAATAAAAATGAAGCGTTTGGAAGGAACCTGGGATTTTTATTGATGAAGAAGGGGATGCCTTGGGCATACCCAAGAATTGACGATTGTACTTCTTGGATATTTCTTTGGGTGACACGCGTGGCGTCTCCATGCTTGAGCTTTAGTCCATCCTTCATCTCATTACTCATTCCTTCCATACACCTGAAATTTTTCCTTCATACAAAACTTCACACAATCTTTATTAGCAACATTAGTGCACTCAAGATAATAAGTCTTTGGGTTCAGTTCTAACACCAATAAAACTTCCAATTAAACACTAGATACTGTAGCACTTCCCTCAAAAATCTCAATTCCCCAAAAGAACTCAAAAATGAACCAACAATAAGCAAATGCAAATAATGGCAGAAATCTGTCAAAGCAGACCAGCAGGTAAATACGATTTTTTTCGAACACCTTATGATGCTCAAATAGAAAAGTGTTGAACTAAAGAAAGTTATATAACAACCTGGGGCAGAAGCACAAAAATTCACGCCTCAAAAGGACGTATAGAGATTTTACACGAATTTTTACGGTGAAGCACAGAAATCTGTTTCGGGACAGCAACTTTCCCAATCATTACTTCTCTCTCATTAGAGGTTACTCTTGGCACAAAAAGCAAATAAAAAGGATAAGGAGCGGTTATTACTGAAGTAATAACTTCCAAGACTCATCTAAAACTTTTGGGTTATCTCCCAATAAGTACTTTTCTTTAACGCCATTAAGTTAGGCATGATAGTTTGAGATGATGCTCACATAAGAAATATGAATTGAAGTAAAAGAGAGCATCAAGAAGCAAATTCAAAGCACATTTAAGTCTAACCCACTTCCTATGCATAGGAATTTTGTAAAGAAACAAGTCATGAAAGCACAAAGCAATAAGCATAATCAAGCAAAAGAAGTACAATTTAAAGACATTCAACATAAAGAGGGGAAACTTAATATTGTTGAGATACATAAAACCATGTTTCCCTCTCTCATAATAACTTTTAGTAGCATCATGAATAAAATTAACAATATAAATATCACATAAAACGTTCTTATCATGAGCCACATGCATAAAAGAGTTATTACTCTCCCTATAAGAATAGTCATTCTTATTAATCATAGTGGGAGCAAATTCAACAAAATAGCTATCATTATTATTGTCATCACCATAATCATCAAATATAGGAGGCATATTGTAATCATAATTAATTTTCTCCACAATAGTTGGTGGACTGAAAATATGATATTCATCATTGTAATCATCATATATTGGAGGTTTTGTATCATCATAAACAATAGAATAGCTATCTTCTAAAGTTGGGAAACTAAAAAGATCATTTTCATAAAAACTAGCTTCCGCAAGCTTAGACTTTTCCATGGCATTAGCAATAATGGTATCCAAAGAATTCATACTAACAACATTGCTATTATCATGCAAATAAAGTTCTATAGGTTTTTTAATTTTCTCTTCAAACACTTCATGTCCTAACTCAAGATATATACTATAAAGCTCTCTAATTTTGTTGTTGTTTTCCATTAAGCCTAACTAGTGAAAACAAGAAACAAAAAGACAAAATTGCAGAATCTAAAGGAAATAACTTCGAGCACTCACACAGTAGTATGTGAGTACCTTTTACCTTACCTCCCCGGCAACGGCACCAGAAAATAGGCGTTTGCCGTGGGAGGTTCTTCTTCTTTAATCCTCTGGTGTGAATACCTTTTACCTTACCTCCCCGGCACGGCACCAGAAAATATCTTGATGTCTACGCACTTCTATTCTTGTAGACAGTTGTTGGGCCTCCAAGTGCAGAGGTTTGTAGAACAGCAGCAAGTTTTCCCTTAAGTGGATCACCCAAGGTTTATTGAACTCAGGGAGGAAGTGGTCAAAGGTATCCCCTCTCAAGCAACCCTGCAATCAAGATACAAGATGTCTCTTGTGTCCCCAACACACCCAATACACTTGTCAGGTGTATAGGTGCACTAGTTCGGTGAAGAGATAGTGAAATACAAGTGGTATAAATAATTATAAGTGGTAACGGTGATAGAAAATAACTTGATGGCGTGTGGTTGACGTGGGACAAGACTAAAGGCAAAATGAAATAAAGATGAAAGCAATAAAACATGTAACAAATCTAGTTGCAAACGGTGTATCAATGCTTAGAAACAAGGCCTAGGGATCATACTTTCACTAGTGAACTGATACGTCCAAAACGTATCTACTTTCCCGAACACTTTTTCTATTGTTTCTCCTCTAAACTTGTGTGATTTGAATGCAACTAATGCGAACTGACGCTGTTTTCAGTAGAATTTCCTTGGTGTCTACTTTTTGTGCAGAAAACCAACTATCAGGAAAAATCCTGGAAAATATGCCAAAAATCCTATTTCACCCGAAGACTCCAGGAGGCAGAATACGAGACGGAGAAGAGCCAGGGGTGGCCACACTACCTGGTTGCGCGGGCCAGGCCAGGCCACGCCAGGGGGTGGTGTGGGCCCCCCAGGCACCCCCTCGGCCTCTCTCTTCGCCTATAAGGAGCCTTCTGACCGAAAAACTTCGGGGGGGTCAACATTTTTCCAGGAGGAGTTCCGCTCCGCCGCCACCAACAGATTCCATGAAACAGCACCAGAAACTCCGTTCTGGCAGCCTGCCGGGACGGGGAATTGGAGGAGATCATCACCATCATCATCACCATCGCTTCTCCATCGACCATCCATGTTTTCCCCATCTATGAGTGAGTAATCCCCCATTGTAGGCTATGGGGATGGTAGGGATTGGATGAGATCGTTCATGTACTGGCATCAGATTGTTAGGGCATGGTGCCTAGTATCTTTTATTAGTGCTTTATGACTTTGTTGCGACTTGTTGTGCTTAATGCTTGTCACTAGGGACCGAGTGCCATGATTTCAGATCTGAACATGTTATTGATTCATTATGATAGTATTGTTTTTGGTCTTATCTACAAGTTGCATACACACATTGTTGTCCGGGACCTATGGCCCCGAAGTGACAGAAATCGGGATAACCGGAAGGGAATGGCTTTGATGTGAGGATCACATGTGTTCACGGAGTGTTAATGCTTTGCTCCGGTGCTCTATTAAAAGGAGGACCTTAATTGCCAGTAGTTCCCTAGAGGCCCCGCTGCAAATGGGCTGGCAGGACAAAATATGTTGTGCAAGTTCTCATTGCGAGCACGTATGACTATATATGGAACACATGCCTAGTATTGTCTAGTACTTGGATGCTTTATCTTATTTATCTGTAATTGCCCTATGGTCTGATTGCTACGTGAATTGTCTTGTCCATGCAACGCCCGTCCATCCATCCCTATGCCTACCGCACTCGAATCCCATTGTTTACTGCTTTTGTTACTACTGTCCTTGCTTTACTACTGCTGTTACTTTACTATTCCTACTACAAAACTGTTGCTAATGATAAACTGCTGTGAGCAAGATTGTTTCTAGGTGCAGCTGAATTGACAACTCAGTTGTTCAGGCTTATAAATATTCTTTGGCTCCCCTTGTGTCGAATCAATAAATTGGGTTTCACTTCCCTCAAAAATACTGTGATACACCCCCTATACTTGTGGGTCATCAAGACTATTTTCTGACGCCATTACCGGGGAGCATAGCTTTATTTATCAAGTTCACTTGGATTCTCTATTGTTTGTTGTTATCCATCCATCATGGGTAAGTCTCGTGATGGCAAAGTTCCTATTTTACCATCCACTACAAGAAGAGGTACGGTTCTGAACACCTCTGCTGCTCTTGATTCACCATCTGTTATGAGTAAGTTCCTTACACCACCACATACACATGCTACACACACTGCTACTACTGCTGAATCTGAAACTTCTGATGCTTATGATGCTGCTTCTACTGTGCTTGATAAGAGTGGTTCATTAGGTCCTTTCCTAGATGCTACGATTGCTAGAACTATAGCTGGAAATACCGAAACTCCTAATGAAGACACTACCTCACCTGTTAGCTCACCTGAGTCTAGTGAGAGTTATGATATTGAAGATGGTTATGTTGAGATGACCGATGAGTTTATTAAAGAATGTAAGAACACCCATGATAGGAGCGCTGCTAAGAGTCTCCTTGAGAGGCGTACTATTAGACCCAAATTGTCTCCTGATGCTAAGTTTGCTGCTTCTCCCATAAACATTATAGATGAAGATTATGATTTCTCTCTCGATCTATCTTACATAGCTATTGTCGAGAAAGAACCTTTTTGTGGGACTAAGAATGAAAGTGCGGTAGCACATATGAATGAACTTTCTACCATGAGTGGCTTGTTTTCTGATGATATTAAGATGCGTACTTACTTTGTTGCTAAGATTTTTCCCTTTTCACTGAAAGGAGAAGCTAAAACGTGGTTTAGTAATTTACCTCCTGGATCTATTGATAGCCCTGAGTGCTTGATTAGTACTTTCCTGCAGAAATATTTTCCTCACAGTGCTAGACATGCTATTTTGCAGGAACTTTTTGATTTTAAACAGGAAGAAAAAGAGGTATTGCCTGAATCTTGGGCAAGGTTTTGTGCTTTTATTCATGCACAGGCTGGAAGTCCATTACCTAAGAATGAGCTTCTTGATATATTTTATAATGGACTAACCGAGGAATCTAGGACATACCTAGATAGTTTTGCTAATTGTGTTTTCAGGAATAGGACTCCTAAGGAAGCTGAGGAATTAATGGCTAAAATAAGCAAGAATTATGAAGATTGGACTCCTCCTAAACAAGCTATACCTGAAGTAATTGTACCTGAACCATCTATTCCCGTGCATATTCCAACATCAAAGAAGAGGGGAGTTATTGAATTAAATGATGAAGTGATGAAGGAATCTAAGAAATGTCTTAAGGAGAAGGGAATTAAAGCTGCAGATGTCAAGAGTTTACCTCCTATAGAAGAATTATGTAAGCCTATTTCCTACTCATCCACTATCGAGGTACACTCTCTCCAACACTTTGATGAAGGTGATATCCCTTACTCTAAACCTCCTGATCAATGCTTAGAAGAATTTGATATCTTTATTGTTAAGCAAGATAACTTTAATAAAAGGATGCAAAATCATCTAATGGAAAACACTAGAGCTATTGTTGAGTTGAAAGATATTGTGGAAAGAACCTCTAATGATGTTAAAATGATTGTTAAACACTTTCAAATGGTTCAAACTCAAATAGATCAACTCGTTAAAGTGCAAAACGACTTGCTAGTTAATGCTGCTAAAGAAAAACATGTTTATGAAATTAGAACTAGAAGTGGAGCTGCTACCCAGGATCCTCTATATCCTGAGGGGCATCCCAAAAGAATTGAGCTGGATTCTCAACAAACTGAAAATAGTGGTTCTACTCGTAAGAAAAGGAAAAGGAAACATAAAACTGTTGTAGAACCCTATGAACCTGCGATAGATCCTAATAGTATATCTATCTCTGATGCTGAAACTGAAAGTGGTAATGAAGAAAATGAAGTTCCTAATGAAGAGAAAGTTGAGGAAGAACCTGAAAACCACACTAAGAATGCTAAATACACTAAAGAGGATTTTATTGCTAAGAAACATGGTAGTGAAAGAGAACCTTGGGTCCAAAAACCTATGCCTTTCCCTGATAAGAAACACAAGTCAAAGGAATATGAACACTATAATAGGTTTTGTGAGTGGATGAAGCCTTTATTCTTGCAAATTCCTTTGACTGATGCTATTAAATTGCCTCATTAGTCAAAGTATATGAAGGACATTGTCTCGAATAAAAGGAAGATCCCTAATGAAGAAATTTCTACTTTGCTTGCTAATTATTCCTTCAATGGTAAGGTTCCTAAGAAACTTGGAGACCCATAGATTCCAACTATCCCTTGCTCTATTAAGAACAATTATATTAGAACTGCTTTGTGTGATTTGGGAGCTGGAGTTAGTGTTATGCCTTTCTCTCTCTATAAGAGGCTTCAACTTGAAAAATTAATACCAACTGATATATCTTTGCAAATGGCTAATAAATCTACCACTATTCGTGTGGGTATATGTGAGGATGTACCTATTCAGGTGGCTCATAATTGCTTGATATTAACTGATTTTGTTGTGCTTGAAATGCCTGAGGATGAAAATATGTCTATTATTCTTGGGAGACCTTTTCTTAATACTGCAGGAGCTGTTATTAATTGTAATCAAGGAAAGGTTACCTTCAATGTTAATGACAAGGAACATACTGTCTATTTCCCCAAGAAGATTGGAAGGACTTATGGTTTGAATTCAATTGAACATGTTGAAGGCATTCAAGTTGGATAAATATATTGTCCCTTACCAAGAGAAAATTTTGAAACTATTATGATTGGGACCATTGCTATCAAGGTTGAGGTAACATAATCATTAGTGGAGTACAAAGTTTTGTCTCATATGCAATTGTTTTGGTAGCAAGACTTGATCAACCTTGTTAACAAAAGGATTCCATTGAACAAAACAATGTTTTCATTATGATTATGTCCGTTTATTTTTATCCTTTGCATTTTAGTTTTTGCTTTCGTTTAGTTTTCTTTGTGTTGTTAGTTGCTTGTATGTTAGAACTTCTGTAGTTCTAGCCTTGTTTTGTCCTTGCATCATGTTTCCAAACAGAAAAAAATCTGTCTGTCAGAAAAATCATTCTTCTATTTCTGAAAATTTCCCAAAAATAAAGTGTCTCGAAAAATTCCAGAAAATTCATATTAAATTTTTACCTAAAAAAGGGGCAGAGGAGTACCTGGGAGGTACCAGGGGGCCCCACCAGACAGGCACACCACATGGTGGCGTGGCCAGCCTTGGGTGGCGCCATGCCCTGGTGTGGGCCACCCCTGGCCCCCCACTAACTCTCTCACCTGCCACTTTCTTCTCTCTCCCGAGTAAGATCCAGTTCATTGCTCAAAATCGCGTTCTTGCTGTGCTTGCTCTCGATTTTTTCGATCTCCTTGCTCAACCCATCTTTCTTGCTGAAATTTGGAGCATTTGTTCCCTGGTATGTGACTCCTCCCCTTGTCCAAGTAGATTTGTGTTTAGTGGATTATATGTTGAGTATTTTGCTATTGTAGGTGACTGGTTATGAGGGCTTGTAAGCTTGATTGATTCTTAGAGATATAGTTTTGATGCATGTTTAGGCCTCTTGCAAGTCCCTATGAGTAGAATCCTTCATTATATTTACTTTGCAATAACTTGTTTAATAGGTGTTTAAATTTCAGAATAGAAGATGAGTGAACACCACCTAAACCAACATGAGCTTTGGGTGCCCGAGGTCATGAAGGTCCACCAGGAGGAGGAAGTTTTTCCCTCCATTTATCCATGCTCTGAGTTCATGAGAGCTGCAGGAATTCTACAAGATTTCCACACTTTGGTTTCTAATGCAGGGTTAGAGAACTTTTTGGAAGATGAACCTTGTCAATTTATGAAGCTAACCATGTCTGTGGTGCAGGATTTACAATTTAGTCACTCTTTGCCTAACCCCATGGTCCATTACAAAATTTACAATATTGTTATCAACCTTTCTCTTGATGATTTTTGTGCAGCTATTAAGGTACCTCAATGGGGATCATGTAAGAAGATTAAGGAGAGACCTGAACCACTCAAGGATTTATATGCAGAAATTTGCCAAGGGAGTAGCTTCTCGAAGGAGAGTGGAAAAATACGTAACATTCATCTTCCCTCCATTCGCTACTTTGCCTACTTTAGTGCCAAGTGTGTTCTTGCTAGGAAAACTGCCAATAAGTTATCTTCGTTTGATCTAGCATTTATCTTTGCTGCTCTTAGACGAGATAGGTCTTATAACTTGGGTGCTTTGATAGCTTTCCGTCTTGCTGCTAACCGTGAGAAAGGTGGAATTTGTGGAGGCCTCATTGCTTCTCGTTTACTAGCATTTCATGGTTTAGTGCCTCATCATCTAGACCTACAGTTTCCCATAGAGAGGCTTGATCTTAATTCCATGATACAGCATAAATTTGTTTCCTCGTGGGCTAGTATGAGTGAGTTATCTTATGAAATAACCTTTCTCAAAGCTGGTTGGAGAAAGAGCAAGTCCGAGCATGTTGTTCTTTTGCCTGCACCTGTTTTGTTTAACCTTGATAACAGGGAAGGATGGTCCCTCACTGAGGAGGAGCTTGACACGTACTTGGGAGAGCTCTCCCAACAGGAGCAGGACACTAGAAGGGAGGTCACAGATGATTTGGTCCAACCCTCGAATGAGGGAGAGTCTTCATATCAACAGCCCGCTTATGATTGGGGAGCTTCTTCTTCTTCTCATGGGCCCAGCTACGACCATTCTTACCAAGATCCGCCCGCTTGGAACCCCTATTCGTATAGGGATTGATACCCACTTAGGCCAAAAGCCTAAGCTTGGGGGGAGGTACACCGACACCGCACTCATCTCCATATCATGTTGCGTCGGTACTTTGTATATTTATGTTTTCGTTCTCTTTTTAGTTTTCGTTCTTCTTTGCTTCTGCTTTCTAAAACACAAAAAGACCAAAAATATTTCTATTGTTTCTCTTTGGTTTGACTTCTTCTTTTTGCCTTGGTTTGCTTTTCCCTTTTTTGCTTTGTTTGAACTATTCAAAAAACCCAAAAAGATTTTGCTTTGCTTGTTTTTCCCTTTTGGTTCTTGTTTAAAAATCGAAAACACCAAAAATATTTGTCATTCTTCTTTAGTTTTTGCGAGTTTGCTACAGGGTTCGGCAGTCCTCAGTGGATATTGGTTTCATATTATTATTCAAGCCACACAAGTGAAGAGAAATAATGAGGATCAATGACAACTTGAGGCGTGGAAAGAGGCTGGTAACAAACTCTATTTGTTTTCATTTTGTAAATATGCTCATCAGTGTGAGCTTGCTTAGTCCGTTCAAGTAGGGTGTATGTTATCTTTGGATGCTTAGTAGTTCTTGCTTTCTTATGATTAGCTCCAGCTCGCTAATAGTTTGTAGCATGTCTTATGAATGTTTTCTTGCATTGCTCTATTCATAAATTGGTATGACACCGCGGTATCCTCCTCTGAATGTTTCATTTGAATTGACTTGGCACATGCTCATGCATGCACATGACTGTAATAATCAGTTAAGCCTCGATGAATTATTTTGCCTTGAGGATCTTGAATCACTTTCATGCCATGAGTAGTCCTGTTTTGTTGCAAGCATGATAATGACAGCTTTTGCTCTCTCGTTTGTCGCTCCCTTACTATTGCTAGCCTTCACTTTCACTGAGTATGTTTTACTCAAGTTCCCAACTCCCTAAACCAAATATTTCCAAAGTGTCCACCATACCTACCCATTAGCATCATTTTCTACCTCTGTGCATATTCAATATGCCTTATTTTCTTCCGAATAAAATGTTTGCTTGTTATGAGAAAGTTAGTTAGTAAAGCTCTCACGAACTTGATGGCACACTTTATTTTCTTGCACTTAATAAACCTGAACCATTGCGTCCTTCTTTGTTGCGCATATGCTTGCGCTTTATGAGTTGAAGTTAGCAGAACCATGTATCATGGGGACCGCTTTCAACACTTCATAGGTACTTTGTACCTAGTTGATATCATGTTCTTTTGCTTATGGATCCCGGCGGTGTGAAATAAAAGTGGAACTTGTAAGATTATGGAGTTTGTATGTATGTTAGAGAAACGCCTGGGCCGCTAGCCTAAGCCATGCCTAATCATGGTGGAAACTTGCAGCATAATCATAATGAGCATTCTATGAAGCATCCTCAATAAAAATCTATGCACATAGTAAATAAAAAGATCGTCGAGAAGCTCATTGTCTGCTTGCCTTGTTATTTTGATTATGAGATAGCTCCCGTGTCATGTGCAAGGGGTACCCCATTGGCGGTTCTCTATGATACGTATATACTTACAATGACAAGAGCTTACTTGTGACTGAAGTTAAGTAGCATGAGGACCGGTCTTCGTAAGTAAGGGGCATGAGACTTCAATTTATAACTTGTCAAGCATATCCTCTTAGTCGTGTCACTTTCACCTTAATCACATTAAAGATGCTTATGATAGGGGCAATGAGAGCTCAAAGCTAACGAGTACCATACTTTCAGCATTTGGAAGCCTTTCAAATTATTCAAAACCTTTTCTTCTACTTGTTGTGTCTCCACATATTCTTTGAGCACCTTCTTGAGAGCATAGTTGTCATTATTTGTGTTTGTTCCATTACTTGATTATTTGTGTTATGACTTTGATGCTTGTATCCTTGATATATTTACTTCTAGTCATCACTTGAACTTCAGAGGTGCCTTGGCATTCATAATCAAAGGCAAGAGAGATACCACTCTATCATACCTTTTTTTAGCATTGTAATGTTGCTTCTGTTTGTGCTTCATGCTACTTATTATTCTTGAGTTGGAATCTCTTCATAGCTTGCAATGACTATTAAGTAGACTCAGTTGCATACTCTTTATTATGAACTGTTTAAGTAGTTGATCACATTGATGTCTACGCACTTCTATTCTTGTAGACAGTTGTTGGGCCTCCAAGTGCAGAGGTTTGTAGAATAGCAGCAAGTTTTCCCTTAAGTGGATCACCCAAGGTTTATTGAACTCAGGGAGGAAGTGGTCAAAGGTATCCCCTCTCAAGCAACCCTGCAATCAATATACAAGAAGTCTCTTGTGTCCCCAACACACCCAATACACTTGTCAGGTGTATAGGTGCACTAGTTCGGCGAAGAGATAGTGAAATACTAGTGGTATGGATAATTATAAGTGGTAACGGTGCCAGAAAATAGCTTTGATGGCGTGGAAAAGACTAAAGGCAAACTGAAATAAAGATGGAAGCTAGCAAACATGTAACAGATCTAGTTGCAAACGGTGTTTCAAGGCTTAGAAACAAGGCCTAGGGATCATACTTTCACTAGTGAACACTCTCATATAAATATATTCTTCTTTATGATACTACGCTGAACTACTCTCTGGTTGGACACTCTAATCGATGGTAGGGCTATAACAGCACACCTCAAAGTTCATCTTTCCCATCTAGATAACCCCACACTGTCACCTTGAGCACTAGATGGTTCAAACAAACACCACAATTTCATAGAAACATCCAACTCCAAATATAACTCATAACAAGTATTTGTAATCTCTAGCCTAAGTGCCACCATGGTTTGCACACTGTCAACTTCACACACATGGGGAGAGTAGAGATCTATTAAAGAACTTGAGTAGCAAAGTAGATCTACTTGATTACAAAGCTCATGATCACAATATGATCATGCATAGAGAGAGATGAACACATAGATATCGGTAGAACCCTTAGCCTCGAGAGAGAACTACTCCCTCCTCATCATGGGAATCAGCAATGGTGATGGAGATGGTGGTGGAGATCGATGGAGATGGCTCCGGGGCACTTCCTCGTCCCGGCAGGGTGCCGGAACAGAGACTTTCTGTCCCCCGAATCTCCCCTTTAGTGGCGGTAGCACTATAGAACTTTTCGTGGCTAGCGGCTTGATGATTTAGGGTTTTTTGCATCGGAGGCAATATATAGGCGGAAGGAGAGGCCGAGGGGGTGCCTGGGGGTGGCCAGACCACCCCCTGGCACGGGCCAGGCCTGGCCGCGTGGCCAGGTGGTGTGGCCGGGCCCTAACCCCTCTCCGTCTCGTATTCTAGCTCCAGGTGTCCCTCGGTAAAATAATAACTTTGGCTTTTGTCCCGTCCAATTCCGAGAATATTCATTTTCTGACTTTCTGGAACCAAAAACAGCAGAAAACAGGCAGCTGGCACTGTGGCTCTTGTTAATAGGTTAGTCCAAGAAATCATATGAAAAGTACTCCAAAGTGTGGACAAAACATAAGAAAGTAGATAAAACCAAGCATGGAACATCAAAACTTATAGATACATTTGCAATGTATCAACATCTCCAAGCTTAACTCCTGCTCGTCCTCGAGTAGGTAAGTGATAAAAAGAAAGAATAATTTTTGAGGTGACATGAACCATCATAAACTTGATCAAAGCATTTGTAAAACATTCAAAGCTGGGATCATAGTACTTCAATCATAACATGAAAGACAAAGTTCTAGCAATAAGACAAAGAAACTATGTTGCAACATGAAAAGGCACAAACAAAAGATTCATGAATAACAATGCTTTGCAAGACGTTTGTTTGTTTCACATAAAGAAAACATAGCATAGTGGCATTCATCTTGTCCCTCATAGAGTAGCAAACATAAATGCATAGGACACCTTCAAAGTTCATAAGAGTGACTAGATACAAATAGTTTAAAACAAGCAATATCAAAGCTATGCATCAATCAACAAGTCTTGGGACAATGCACATAGAACTAAGAATGGCCACTATGCTCTCAAAGTAAGTGCATAAAGATAGAAGGTGGAGACTCGATATAAAAGTGGAAGAAAGGCCTTCATAGAAGGAAGTAGGGATTCAAGTCTCATAAAGAGCTTCCAAAAATTATGGTACTTAATAGCTTTCAGCTCTCATTGCCCCTATCATAAGCATCTTGAAGTGATTAAGGTTAAAGTGAACAAACTATGGTGTATATGCTTGATGAAGTATACGTTGGAAATCTCATGTCCCTTGAATACGAGGGCCGCTCCTCATGCTACTCAAGTTTAGTCACCGGTAAGTTCTTGTCATCGTAAGTACATGTGTATCATAGAGAACCGCCAACGGGGTACCCCTTGCCCGATGATACGGAAGACCCCCATATCAAAATGACAAGGCAAGCAGACAACAAGCATCTCAGCAATCTTCTTATTTACCATGGGAATATGGTGCTTTTTTCTCTCTTTCCTCTTTTCATATATCTCTTTTTCCTCTTTTCTTTTTCTCTTTTTTCTCAATATCTGACTCTTTTTTTTAAAAGAAGAATGCTTCATAGATAGCTCATTATGGTTACGCTGCAGGTTTCCACCATGACAGCATGGATTAGACCAGCAGCCCAGGCGTTTCTCTAACACATATACATAACTCCATGGACTTACAAGATCCCCTTTAATTTCACACCGACGACATCCATAGACAAAAGAGCATGATATCAACTAGGTACAAAGTACAAGTACAATGTTGAAAGCGTTCCCCATGACAACATGGTTATGCTAATCCCCAACAAATAAGTGCAAGCATATACAACATAGACGACACAATGGTTCAAGTTTATTAAGGGCAAGAAAAGTAAAGTGTGCCATCAAGTTCGTGAGAGCTTTAATCACTAGTTTTCTCATAACAAGTTTAATTTGGAAGGTAGACAAAAACATGAATATACTTGGAATAGCATATGCTAGTAGGTAGGTATGGTGGACTCTTTTGGAATAACTTGGTTTAGGGAGTTGGATGCATGAGTGAAACTCATTATTGGTTACGGAGGCTAGCAAAAGACTGGGAGCGACAAACTAAGAGAGCAATAATGGCCATAATCATGCAGAGCGACAAAACATCATTGATCAAAGCATAAAGTGATAATACAAGTTGAAAACTAAAGGATCATAAAGGCTATGGTGACTTGGGATAGTCATAACATGGTGTGAGCATGTGCCAAGTCAACCCAAATAAAGCATCAAAGGAGAATACCACTATACTATGCTTTAATATGCTAAAACAACGCATGATTCTTCCAAGGCACATTAAGCAATCTCAATTGTTTATAACAAGTCATGCTACAACAAAGAATACTAAGCATAAGGCTAAAACAATATCAAGCATGGCATGACAAAGCATAGCCACAGTCAAAAAACGAGCTCTTTTTACCACATAAGCATGAACTTTTCCTACTCTTTTCCAATCCAAACCAAACTATTTGAAAACCAATGCATGAAAGAGAGGGTCCGACCAATTTATTAAGAAAACTAAGAAAACAAAGCAAAGAAAAAACCAAAACAAAAATGAAAAAGAAGACGCTCCAAGAACAACACAACTATGCATGAAACAATAAAAATGAAGTGTTTGGAAGAAACCTAGAATTTTTATTGATGAAGAAGGGGATGCCTTGGGCATCCTCAAGCTTTGATGCTTGTAATTATTAGATATTTCTTGGGGTGCCACACGTGGCATCCCCAAGCTTGAGCTTTAGTCCATCCTTCATCTCATTACACATTCCTTCCATACACCTAAAATTTTTTCCTTCATACAAAACTTCACACAATCTTTATTAGCAACATTAGTGCACTCAAGATAATAAGTCTTTAGGTTCAGTTCTATCACCAATAAAACTTCCATTAAAACACAAGCTACTGTATCACTTCCCTCAAGAAGCTCAATTCCCTGAAAGAACTCAAAAAGGAACCAACAAGAAGCAAATGCAAATAATGGCAGAAATCTGTCAAAACAGACCAACAGGTAAAGAAGAATTGTTTCGAAGACCTTCTGTTGCTCAAATCGAAAAGTGTTGAACTAACAAAAGTTAGATAACAACCAGGGGAAGAAGCACAAAAATTCACGCCGCAAAAGGACGTACAGAGATTTTACATGAATTTTTACGGTGAAGCACAAAAATCTATTTCAGGACAACAACTTTCCCAATCATTACTTCTCTCTCATTAGAGGTTACTCTAGGCACAAAAAGCAAATAAAAAGGATAAGGAGCGGTTATTATAGAGGTAATAACTTCCAAGACTCATCTAAAACTTTTGGTTTATCTCCCAATAAGTACTTTTCTTTAACACCTTTAAGTTAGGCATGATAGTTTGAGAAGATGCTCACATAAGAAATATGAATTGAAGTAAAAGAGAGCATCAAGAAGCAAATTCAAAACACATTTAAGTCTAACCCACTTCCTATGCAAAATAATCTTGTAAAGAAACAAGTCATTAAAGCACAAAGCAACAAGCATAGGAAATCAAAACAAGTGCAACTTCAAAATTTTCAACATAAAGAGGGGAAACTTAATATTATTGAAATGCATAAGACCATGTTTCCCTCTCTCATAATAACTTTCAGTAGAATCATGAATAAAATTAACAATATAACTATCACATAAAACATTCTTATCATGAGCCACATGCATATAATCATTATTACTTTCCACATAAGCATAGTTATTCTGATTAATTATAGTGGGAGCAAATTCAACGAAATAGCTATCATTATTATTCTCATCACCATAATCATCAAATATAGGAGGCATATTGTAATCATTAATTTTCTCCTCAATAGTAGGTGGACTGAAAATATCATATTCATCTTTGTAATCATCATATATTGGAGGTTTGGTATCATCATAAGCAATAGAATAGCTATCTTCCAAAGCTGGGGAACTAAAAAGATCATTTTCATAAAAACTAGCTTCCCCAAGCTTAGACTTTTCCATAGCATTAGCAATAATGGTGTCCAAAGAATTCATACTAACAACATTTCTATTAGCATGCAAATAAAGTTCCATAGGTTTTTTAATTTTCTCTTCAAACACTTCATGTCCCAACTCAAGATAAATACTATAAAGCTCTCTAGTTTTGTTGTTGTTTTCCATTAAGCCTAACTAGTGAAAATAAAAACAAGAAACAAAAAGACAAAATAGCAGAATCTAAAGGAAATACCTTCAAGCACTCACACCGGAGGATCTGAGTACCTTTTACCTTACCTCCCCGGCAATGGCGCCAGAAAATAGCTTGATGTCTACACACTTCTATTCTTGTAGACAGTTGTTGGGCCTCCAAGTGCAGAGGTTTGTAGAACAATAGTAAGTTTTCCCTTAAGTGGATCACCCAAGGTTTATCGAACTCAGGGAGGAAGTGGTCAAAGGTATCCCCTCTCAAGCAACCCTGCAATCAAGATACAAGAAGTATCTTGTGTCCCCAACACACCCAATACACTTGTCAGGTGTATAGGTGCACTAGTTCGGCGAAGAGATAGTGAAATACAAGTGGTATGGATAATTATAAGTGGTAACGGTGCCAGAAAATAGCTTTGATGGCGTGGAAAAGACTAAAGGCAAACTGAAATAAAGATGTAAGCTAGCAAACATGTAACAGATCTAGTTGCAAACGTTTAACATGATACTACGCTAAACTACTCTCCGGTTGGACACTCTAATCGATGGTAGGGCTATAACAGCACACCTCAAAGTTCATCTTTCCCATCTAGATAACCCCACACTGTCACCTTGAGCACTAGATGGTTCAAACAAACACCATAATTTCATAGAAACATCCAACTCCAAATATAACTCATAACAAGTATTTGTAATCTCTAGCCTAAGTGCCACCATGGTGTGCACACTATCAACTTCACACACATGGGGAGAGCAGAGATCTATTAAAGCACTTGAGTAGCAAAGTAGATCTATTTGATTACAAAGCTCATGATCATAATATGATCATGCATAGAGAGAGAGATGAACACATAGCTACCGGTAGAACCCTTACCCTCGAGAGAGAACTACTCCCTCCTCATCATGGGAATCAGCAATAGTGATGGAGATGGTGGTGGAGATCGATGGAGATGGCTCCGAGGGAACTTCCCCGTCCTAGTAGGGTGCCGGAACAGAGACTTTCTGTCCCCCGAATCTCCCCTTCGATGGCGGCGGCACTGTGGAACTTTTCGTGGCTGGCGGCTTGATGATTTAGGGTTTTTGCATCGGAGGCAATATATAGGCGGAAGGAGAGGTCGAGGGGGTGCCTGGGGTAGCCAGACCACCCCCTGGCGCGGGCCAGGCCTGGCCGCACGGCCAGGTGGTGTGGCCGGGTCCCAGCCCCTCTCCGTCTCGTATTCTGGCTCTAGGTGTGCCCCGGTAAAATAATAACTTTGGCTTTTGTCCCGTCCAATTCCAAGAATATTCATTTTCTGACTTCTTGGAACCAAAAACAGCAGAAAACAGGCAGCTGGCACTGTGGCTCTTGTTAATAGGTTAGTCCAAGAAATCATATGAAAAGTACTCCAAAGTGTGGACAAAACATAAGAAAGTAGATAAAACCAAGCATGGAACATCAAAAATTATAGATACATTTGCAATGTATCAGGGCCCAGTAGGTGATCCAAGCCAATCACTGACCTCTCCACGATCCCATATGTCTGCATGATCCTCCGGGGCTGACTACACCTTCGTTAAGCCCCCATTTAGGGCAAGCTACAACCCTGGTGAGTTCCCGAAGACTCTTCGAGCCGGTTATGCCCCTGACAAGCTCCATAAAGGTTCGACTGTACCTCCGGCAGCCGCTCATTGATAATCTAGATACCAAAAACGTGGAGCCTAAGGGTGCTCACCCATATGCTGGATCCGCACAAGGAATTCGCAGCGTCACGTTAAGTTCATTTTGCCTCCATATGAAAGGAAGAAGATACACCTGACTTCTCTGTCCCATTCCAAATCTCATGGTTAACGCGTAATATACCGCGCTAGAATCACTAATGTCATGGGTTGTTAAGCCTATGTGACTATGCGATTGGAACCCTAAGTTCCATTGCCAATCTTTATCATCACTTAGGATGATAACTACATCTTATTTATTAGAGAAGATAATATTTTCTTTCTCTATATCATAGATGATAACACACAATTTGCAATATCTTTGATAAAGACTCTTCAAAGGACATGAGCAAGTTATGAACTTGCCTTGTGACTGCAAGGTAGTGAAGTCGGATGCGTCCACTTGACCTTGAGCTCCAGTTTCTACAAAGAACCATTATTGCCCGGTAAGGACAATATTTAAAGAAGCAATATGAAATGCATAGTAATGTCATGCGATGATATATTATCTGCTTCTTTGCATATTTTACCCTCTTAGTAAAATTTTGCTATTTTCTTTAATTAATAAAAGGAAAGTATTGTTCTAAGAGTTAAAAATATAACTTATTTAAATTTTTTACTCTTTTAAATATTTACTAAAATTCCTTTAAATAAATAAGACTTTATTGTTATCACACTGAATTTACTTTTCAAAAATACAAACTAATATTTTTCTATAATAGTATATTCATTTAGGATCTTAAAGATGAATTTTTCTATAATAGTATATTCAATTTTAAGTGTTTCATATATTTTTATAAAATTCAAAAGTGATTGGCACAAAATTAATAATGGACCTAATTTTTAGTTACCAAAAATTCTATTAATTATTTTTACTTAATAGGGAATCTTTTTGTGAGTTCATAGATATATTATTTATGTTTTTAAGATTTTTATTTATTTTTCTAGAGTTTTTTTTTGTTTTAGGGGCATATTTGTAAATATTTAAGAGATGTGCCAGAGTTCTGTGGTGCTACTCTATTAAGAGATGTGCCTAGAGTTCAATACCTTGGCTAGGTTTATATTGAAAGATGAAATATAATTTTTATATCCAGGATCAGTGATGCTGGTCTGAGATCGTGGTATTATTTGCACAGATATAGAGCTTGGCTTTTGCTCTAATACCTCTATGATGGATACACCCCACTTGGGTGATTTCTGAGAGGTTTAGTATAAAACAACACATGATTTCTTATCTGGATAAGATAGTTGGATCATGTGAAGGTTTTATAGTACTCACCACAACAATGGAGTGGTTGGTGTTGTTGCTAGTTGAATTGTGGCTTGATCTTGCTAGCCTGCTCTGTTGGTTAGATCTTGTCCTGCACCTCCTGATTCTGCGCCTGCTCCTCCTCTTATCCTGTGATCTAGATGTTGCCCTTGCTATCCGTCTGCACCACCCCCTCCTTATGTCACCATGTTGAGGTGAAGTAGTGGTTAATTTGGTATAGTGGCTAGTGATTTTGTGGATGCTTTGGTGAGCTCGATGAAGTCTGAGTGTGTGCTAGAGAAGGAGAGCGATGCTGGATGTGGATGATCTTTGGTTGTGTGCTCTGCTTGAGTGCTAGTAGTGTTGCTGCTGTATCGACAACACACTGCATGCATTCTATGACTAAGCTGTGTGTCTGTGTGTACTGATCGTGTGGATAAGCTCAAGTAATCTGGCTTTTATTTTTACCTGTTTACTTGTTAGTGGCCTGGTGTAACTTACCTCTCTCCACTTGGCTTGGCATCTGGGCTATCTACTTAAAAGAATAGATACTACACCTTTGGTGAAATTTGCCCCTTTATTATTTACTCAATGATGTAATATGAACAGTGCACTTCACTATTCACCACTGAGAGTAAACTTAACTAACCACTAACCCTTTCTTTCATTTAGTTGTTTTTCTTATTTGCAGGAACAAGATCTGGATAAACAAGATCTAGTATAGGAGTAGATATGTAGTATCGGTTTCAATTGTAATCTTCTTTTTATTCCTTTTTGTAAAGAATCTTGTAAAGATGTGATTATAAGTTAATAAAGTTTGTTTCTATCTTCAGTAATATTTAGTGTTTTTGTTGTATTTATCACTATTTGTGTTATTATTATTTAATCAGGAAATAAGATTCCATTTCTTATTTAATTTTCCTTGCCTTAAATCCTTATTGTTATCTATTATATCTATAATTTAACCAAATAATATTAATAAGTAATTTTGGAAATCAAATCAATAATACAAACTTCTAATTTTCAAATTCTTTTAAATTGATTTAAATTTCGAATTTGAATTCAAAGTAACTTCCCCAAAATCTTAATAATGCCTAAAGGTCATGTCAAAATTCATAGCAATCACGAACAAGAGCTATTCCTACCTCTAGTTAGCGAAAGAAACTTTGATCCCTTTAGCGTTTTGTTTGGCAAAAAATTTACCTTCATTTTACATAGGCATGGATGCACAGACTTAGATTCCTAATTCTACCCTTCGTTGGATCCTAATGCTGGGATGTTACACCGGTTCCCTCGCTTGGGCCCATGTCAAGCGCGTCACGTGGGCCGGTTCCCTCGCTTGGGCCCGTGTCAAGTGCTTCATCGGTCGACGCTCCTCTACGAGTGTACCACGTGGGGCCTCCTCCACCACGTCTTCACCTGGACCACATGTCGGGCCCTGCACCATGTAGAAACCGCGTCGCCTTTTCATATGTCTAAAGAAAACACGTCGCATGCACCTAGGTGACCTGATCTTGAGAGATATCACTACAAGAATCTGGGCGGTTCATGAGGATCTGATATCGTCGTGGATGAGGACCAAAAAATCGTTGATGGCCATCCGCGATGAATTCTACGATGAAAAAATAGGTCATGGACCTCACGTCATAATTCAATCCATGATGTTTTCTCTGTCTGAAAACGTCACAGCCCGTCCGTGACGTTCCTCCAATTTCATCGCAGCAAACTGGACCGGCCTGACCCAGACCCGGTCTGTCATGACGTTTTTACTTCATCAAGAACGATGCCACGTGGTGGACGGCACCGCGAACTGCCGTCAATGATGTTTGCTAATATCATTGTTGTCGTCTGTGATGTCATCCCTATCGGGACATTTATTTTTTGTCATGACTTGATTTCGTAACCGTCGCTTCCTTACGTCATCACGTCGTCTATGACGTCATGCCAGCCGTGATGAATTTTGTTTCATCGTTGCCGGGCGCCGAGAGGTAGACATGTGATCCATTCAAATGATAACACATGTGTCAATTGCAGGACAAGACGAGGACCAATCAGCGCCAGACACGTATCGTCTAGAAGAAAAGATGATGTTATGCGTTACTAACCATGACGGAAATATTTCGTAAAGAAACATCAATACATTTATAGGATTACAATACATAATTTGACAGAAAATTCCAGGACAAATGTTTCACTCTCGAGAAATGAATACCAGACTCAAATAAGATATAAGAAGGTTCAACTCATGCCAGGCACATTTCCACAGATTCACCATATTGCCTATTGTTGTTCGGACAGGTGAGCTAACACTTGTTGTATTAATGCATTTGCCTCTTCTTGTTTCTTCCTTAGGTATTCTTGTTTCTTTTGCATTACTTGTAGGTCTTCCAAATACTTCAGCCTCTCTGCCTTGCCAAATTCGTTCACCTGCTGCAACTCCTCAATGGCACAGCGTAGTTCCACATTACCAGCTTTATGAGCCTCGAGTTGAGCTTCTAGCTGAGACTTGGTTGGTTTCGAAGTACTTGCAAAGATGTTGATGTTCTTCAAAATAGTTGGCTTTCTCTTGTTCTCAGACGACACAAAGTGCACATCATCGGTGGAAGGAATTGCTTCATCCTCTGTGCCATCTTCTGGAGGATATAACACCAACTTGCTTTCCACGATTGCCTACAATTTTTAGGAATAGAATAGAATATGAGAAACCTAGCAAGCAAATAATAAGCACATCGTATATGTGAGGGAAGAAAAGGGCATTGAATTTGATGAAGATGGAAAGTATTATAGAGGACTTACAGTTGCTTCTTGCATATTGTTAGTCAAGCCATTTTCGAGCAGTTCAATGGAGTCTTCCTCCATGTCGCACAAAACCTCGTAGCTACGAGCACCAGTGGCATGAGGGTACTTGACGAGTTGTCTGCTGATCTTGTTTTTTTTAGACATAGCCTAAACAAACAGGGAGCATACAGTCAGTCCATCTTAAAGAATTCAAACATGAGAAGTTTAGTAAACAAGACATGACCTTGTTTCTGGGGTCGGACCAAAAATCGACAAGCCTGCACCACTCCTCATTGCTCATGTGTTACACAGGAGATATCCTTGTAACTTCATTTGCTGGGAAATTGTCAAAAAACTATTTCTTTAGAGTATGCCGTTGATTTCTTGCGTGCCTCATTAACTGCTTGTTACAAGCAAACTGCACATCAGGTAGAGAGGGTCCATGACAAACTTTTGCTGAAATAAAACAAAGATTATCAGATTTCGCATTAACAACAAAAGGAAGAAAGGGACAACTGAGTGTTACAGAACATACAGAAACTTTGCCATAGAAGTCTGCTCTGACATCCGGCCTCTCCCTGTACTCTTTCCACTGTGGGAAGATAGGCATCTGAGTCTTGATTGTTACTGCACACTCAGTGGCAAACTTGGCAGCAATCCTTGGTGAAACCGGTCTAGTTCTTCCTGGAGGAACGACAAGTTGAAATATTTTTGTGGGCATGTTGTCAACCACCAACAGAGATCATCATGTGTAACAGTGTCTCCAGAATGATTATGCCCAAATTCATCTACAAGAATATAACAGGTATGAGTTAGTGTTCTATAACAGTAAATGCAATGAGTATGATTCACACAATATAATGTTAATCGGTTACTGTAGAGCAAGCAATTTGTTCAACATGTTACCTTCTTGATCCCAGTCAAAACGGTCAAATAACCATCCATCACGTTTCACATCAGGCCCCTCGCCTTTGGTAGCTAAACCCTCAGATGCATAGTCCCTTTGGAGAGGTGCACAGTCGCATTGGAGAGGCGCCCGTGCATGGCAAGGCGGGGGCTGCTGCTTGCCCTAGGGACGTGCACAGTCGCTTTGGAGAGGCGCATGTGCATGGCGGGGCGGGGGCTGCTGCTTGCCTTGGGGAAGTGCCCGTGGATGGTAGGTAGCGGTCTACTGGCCTAGGGGAGGTGCCCGCGAACACTAGGGATCTAGCTGCTAGCCTTGGGGAGGTGTGTGCTCAGCTTGCGCAGCTTCCCAGCCGCCTTGGTTAACTGGTTGCTTACCCTTGGACCTGGTTTTTCTAGAAGTTTCTGTGCCTGCACCTTGGCCCGCCAAGACGCGCTTCCGTTCAGATGCTAGACCAGCAGGAGCCAACAATGTCCCGACGGTAGCTGTCTTGTTGCATTTCCTCTTCTGTGGCTAGAAATTCCATTTGTACCGGTCAATTGGGGATAATAAAGAAGGAACATATATATGTCAAAATCAGTAAGCAAACAATTCAACACAAGATGAGTAAGGTAAGGGGTCGACATGCAACTCATTCTCCTCACTGACATCATCTAGGTCTCCTTCAATGATATCTTCCTCCTCTTTAGGATCATAGTCAGATCCAGAGCAGTCATTTCTTGTCTTTTTAGGAGAGAATATAGTTGGAGATGCGAAAAGACTTGCAAAGGGCCTAACACCCAGTTGTTGCAAGCGCTCATTGTTTCTGATGATGTTTTGAAGCCGACTTTCTTCCATGCGATGCATTTGAGTATCTAATATTAATAAAGAAATCCAAGTTAGCTACAAATTAAACAGGAAATTAAACAAAATATAATGTATGGTGTTGATTGCCCGATAGCAAACATGAGCAGGAAAATGAACATACTACCTCTCTCAAACAAGCAATTTCATAGGCATGGAAAATGAAACACATGAAAATTGAGAAGGCTTAAAAGAGCAGAGAATTCACATGCAAGGAGGTTGTTTACTTTCCTACAGGCGTTACGGCCTTTTTCTTTGTGCGCTTCTTGCCGGGAACCTTGCTGGCCTTCCTTGTCGGCGAGGAGGACGACGATCTGGCATGCCTTGACGTCTTGGTGGATAGCGAGGTGGACGGCGAGGAGACATGCATTGTTGGTGGGGTGGACGGCGAGGTAGCAGACCTTGACGCCGAGGTTCACGGAGATGAGGAGGACCTTGTTGGCGAGGTGGCAGATGGGGAGGACAGCCAGATGGCAGTGCTCGATGGCAAGGTGGCAGATCCGCGAGCTCGATGGCTTGGTCGGAAACCGGGAAGCTGAGGATGGGTTAGGGTTTGGGCTAGGTCGATGGTTAGATGATTACTAGGGCGGACGGCGGTGGGAGAGGGTATGACAACGACCGTGCTGCGATGGGCGAGCGGCGGCTAGGGAGAGCGTAGGAGATTTGGATCTGTCTCCTTTCAGTGAGGGGATAAAGAAGGGTTTCCACTAGATTACGTAAATGCCCTATGCGCCAACACATTGGTTACATTATGCGTATGGGTTAAACCGTAATATCAGCGCGCGAGAATTTGGGTGCCCAAAATTTTGGATCGGCGGGAGGACCGAACCCGAAATTTTGGATTGGCGGGATGACGGAACCATAGATTCTTGGCCGTTGGATGAGTGGTGTCTGGCTGAAATAAATCAACATTAGGTTTCAAACAATAGGGTTCTTAAGCTAGGTGACCGGTCTTGACAATCACTGACCAGTTTTTGAGACTATATAACACAAATGCATTGATCTATAGGGACTCCATTTGTGTCAAACAACCATGGTGGTCAGAAAGCTCAAAGAGCCCCTAGAATATGCAACTGCCACATGGAGATAATGGTGAACCAGTGTGATAGAAGCAGTTGCATCAGCACACCCAATTGGAGTGTGTGTGGATCATCAAGGTGTGGTTTTTGAGAATATATAACACAAATGCATTGATCTCTAGGGACTCCATTTGTGTCAAGCAACCATGGTGGTCAGAAAGCCCAGAGAGCCCCTAGAATATGCAACTGCCACATGGAGATGGTGAACCAGTGTGATAGAAGCAGTTGCATCACCACACCGGCCAACTGGAGTGTGTGTGGATCATCAAGGTGTGATTTTGATAATATATAACACATGCATTGATCTATAGGGACTCCATTTGTGTCAAACAACCATGGTGGACAGAAAGCCCAAAGATCCCCTGGAATATGCAACTGCTACATGGAGATGGTGAACCAGTGTGACAGAAGCAGTTGCATCACCACACCCAACTGGAGTGTGTGTGGATCATCAAGGTGTGGTTTTTGAGACTATATAACACAAATACATTGATCTATAGGGACTCCATTTGTGTCAAATAACCATGGTGGTCAGAAAGCCCAGAGAGCCCCTAGAATATGCAACTACCATATGGAGATGGTGAACCAGTGTGACAGAAGCAGTTGCATCACCACACCGGCCAACTGGAGTGTGTGTGGATTATCAAGGTGTGGTTTTGAGAATATATAACACATGCATTGATCTATAATAAAACTGAAAAATCTAGTGTGGCAAATAATAAAATCCCCCATGCGGGACCCACTCGTCATGCTGCTGCTCGCTTAACCCTCTCTAATCCCCACCACTTCGCACACATTCGCTCTGCCCGGCGACCACCAAATCCCCTCCCTCCCTAGTGACCACCAAATCCCCCTCCTCTCTCCCCGGTGACGGCGACGATAGCGGCGGATGTAGGCTCAGGGGTAAGGCTCCTCGAACTATATCCACGCATCTCTACTACTGCGTGTCTGTGTTTGATCACCGGCAACACACGTCGGTAATGCTATGCTCGATCTAGGTCACCGCGTCCGTGCTCTAGGTCACCGGTGACGGGTCTAGGCCCCAGGTAAACACTCGATCTTGGTCTAGGCCCTAGGTAAGCACTCGATCTATGTCTAGACCCCAGGTAAACACACGATCTAGGTCTATGCCCCAGGTCAACACTCGATCTAGGCCCTTACACTTGTTTTAGTCACTTGATGCTTGTGCCTCTAATTTAATTCTTGTATGTACTCTATGGGGCAGGTAGGGAACTGTGAGGATTGTAGGTTATGTGGCATTAAGGCTAGGGAGATACATGCGTAGGTTCTAAAATTGTTCCTACTAGCACTAACTGTACACATTGCATCCCTGTTCTATCGTACTAATAGTCGTCCTCAGACTTCTTAATGATCTTCAGATGGACCACATGGTGTTGAACCCCAAAAATTTGGAAGTTATTGCACAAAACATCATGGCGACGGCGCCGAGAAATTTCAAGCACCGACACAATGTTCCATCTTATGACGAGGTGAATCAACCTGTAGCCAAGAAAACTTAGAAACCAAGGGACCTTACTTGAGGTTAGAGTCACTGACATTGGCTTAAAGTTACAATCATTTTTATGCCGCAACACATTACTTTCTAATATATTCTTTCTAGGTCTATCGATGAAGGGCGGGGAGGACTTCGACGATTACTGCGTGTTTGGAAATGACATGGAATTGACTTCAAACCAAGTTGCGTATTTCAAAGCAATTTCAGGACACAAGCCACCTATACCGCACTATGTGTGCAAGATGAAAAAGTCAAATGTCATCCCTGGGAAGGCCAAGATGGTAAACTTCTGAGATTTGACTCTTTAAGGGCGTGTTTGTTTCAAAGGAATACATCCTACAAAATTCCTATGCATAACTTTCCTACACTACAATCCTATAAGATTTCAAACAAGAGGTGAGACCTCTTGGAAATATTCCTACGTGTTTATGATAATGAAGGAGATATGCCCTAGAGGCAAATAAGAAATAGGTTTTTATTATCATATCTCAATTAGTTTATAATAGTTTCATATTATGCTATAACTGTGCCAAGTAGAAACATTGGTACATGTGTGGTATGAAACAACAAAGTCCCTAGTAGCCTCTATTCATACTAGTTCGTTGGTCACGAAGATGATCTAGGTTTCAAGATCATGGGCATTTATGCCAACTGACAACAAGATCATATCATTGGAGAATGATGTGGTTGGACATTCCTCGAAGGATTGCAACACGATCAAGTCATCTAGTTCATTGTTGCAACATCTATACCTAGACTCCTTCTCCTTAGACCATGAGCTCATATTACTCACTGTTTCCCTAGGCTGCTTTGACTGCATCAAACATCATCTGGTAACACAGTGGCTATAAATGTGTACGTTGGGTATTCCGAAGGAACAGTAGATGACATGTGGCTGCAAGACCGGGATTTGTTCACCCACATGACGGGTAAAGATACATACGGCCGGCTTGGTGAGATTACATCCATATATGTTGCAACATGTGACTAGGTCACGGGGATGTAATATCATGGTAACAAGAAAACATAAACTTGTTGTGAATGAGATTGAACAAGGTATAGGATACCAATGATCGGATCTCGGACAAGTTGTATCGAGAAACAAAAGGAAGAGGATGCTACATTTAGACGGTTCAAACGACATTGTCATCAGGAATGCATAGGGGTCACATGGATATCCCTGGTCCCTCTGTTGATCATTGATACAGATCATGTCTAGAGCATTCTCGAGCCGTGAGAGGATACACTTAAGGGTACGATGAGAGCGATCATTCGTAAGACGGAATCATAGTAGAGAAAGAGAAAGCCAGAATCGTTCCGCAGAGAGATCCGAAGTTGTTCGGAGAAAGAATAAAGGACCGGAATCATTCCGAGAAAGATTCGAAGTCATTCGGAGGAAATCGAAAGGGAACCGAAAGGTCTTTCGGGTCAAGATGGATTTTGTAATATGTATTTACATATTAATTAGTGTAATTAATATTAAATATAATATTAAAATCTAATTTGAAGAGTTATTCCACTAATGGGGCAAACTTCCTAGGGAAATAGGGCCCATGAGGGAAAACCGGAGGAGGGAAGGGCCAAGGGCCAAGGGGCCAAGGCCCAGGCGCCTTGAGGGGGCCCACCCGGCCAGCCTAGGGCTGTGCGCGAGGTGGGGCCCACCCCAGGCCGGCTGGCCCATTAAGGCCCATGCGCCTCCCCCCTCTCCCTTGAGTAGTCCCACATGGGAAACCCAAAGGGGAGGGCACCCCCTCCCCCTATATAAAGGGGTGCCCATGGGTGGGATTAAACACACCAATAATTGGAGAAGTCCTTTGCTTGACTTCCTCCTTCTCTCTCTCCCTCCATACCTCGTGACCATGGCCCCATGTCTAGGCTGTGCGATCGAGGCCACCTGCTGTATGCCATTGCGCTACAGGGATTCCTAGCCGGATATCACTTCCGCACTCCCGGCGGGATCAGGGAGACGGAGGTCTCATCATGCACCGGATGTGTACGAAGACACGAGGCGCAACACTTGGGGCGCTTGAATGTCGTGAGCCGGAGCTGTTGCACGATGAAGATCAAGAAGGAGCAAGGGTGACCTACGAGGAGCTTCGTGACCTTGAGGTCGGCTTTGAGTACGACTACTCCAACCACATTCCCCGCGGAACGTTAACCGCGTACGGTCTACAAGGGTATGTATTCTCTATGCATCGGCCGTTACTACATTACTACATAGATAGATCCTAGGCTAAGTTTCTGGGGTTCCGTCGTAGGGAAATTTTTGTTTTCCGCTGATCCCCTACAGTGGTATCAGAGCCGATCTATGCGTAGGAGTGCTGTACGGCCAGTACGCACAAGTAATGTGCGGGCATTGATCCCTTAGTTGTTACCCTCTAACATGTACTTGTTTATATCGCGGTATTGTTTGATGAAGCGGCCCGGACCGACCTTACGCGTATTCGTACGCGAGACTGGTTCCACGCTCAACATACGGCTTGTATCGTATAAGTGGATAGCGGATGTCTGTCTCTCATTCAATAGTTGATATAGCGTTTACAACAGAGGGCCCCGAAAGGGGTGTAATAGAGACAACTGTCGGATCCATGTTGTGGTTGGAAAGTTCGTAGTTTAGAAACGGTTCTAGTGCGAAAGCCCTAACAACCACGTAAAACTTGCAATAGATAAAGTAGAGGCGTCTAACTTTATTTTGCAGGGGCATGTGATTATGATATGGCATTGGTCGTTACGAAGGTAAAGTAGTTTACTCTTCTGTTGCTAAGTAGTATAGTAATAGTCATCGTTCTGATGGACGACCTGGTGGCGGCATCGTGGACTTGGCGTCAAACCAAGGGTAAGATGGAGATAATGCCGAAGCGCTCGATGGATATCAAGGCGCAAGAAAGACCATATCATATCACATTATACATATGATGTTGATACCTGTTTTACATCTTATTGTGTGCTAGTATTTAGATACTCAACGGTAGCAAATAAGATAATCATTATTTAATTCCAATGTTCCGTGTTCCCCTTGTGTGCGCACCACCAAGAAAGTTTTTCGGTATGAGGCGATCCAGGGTTACAGGCCTGGGTGTCAGACATATCTATGTTCGCATACAGTGGGTGTAAGCCATGTTGCACAGTGAATACACACAAGTTAGATTTGGCGAGCCTAGAATGTACAGACATGGCCTCGGAACACAAGAGATCGAAAGATCGAGCATGAGTCACATGGATGATGTGATTGGCATTATTGAACGTCTACCTTTGATACTGCACTGATGGCCGTGACGATCGGGGGAGGTGCAGAGGATAGGGATCATGCGATCACTAAAATCGTCTAGGGGATGACCGTTTTAGTGGAGACCAATTATAAATTGATCTCTTATTATAAACTTAGTCTAGATGTTTGTTTGCAAATATCTTAGTAGACCTTAGCCTATCCCATTTAGGTCCTTTGCGACCATGGGAATATATTGCTTAATATGGAACTTAGCAAAAGGGTCCAACTTCATAGATTAATACCCACGCCTGAGGGATATCCTCGTAAAAGGTGATCTTCTCTTCTTGATACAATAACCATTAGGAGATAATTCGATGACTCCATAATGTTTCTATTTTCCCCATAATCATCCAATAAGCCATTCTCCATTCGATGGAGAGTTGGGCTACATTTTGTATTCTACAGAATAAGGCACATAGAGTATGAGCCATTGGATGGGCTTTCCTCCATCATGGATGAAAAGAGAATATTTGGAAAAAGCACTTAGCGATCTTGCATTAGAGTTGAGAACTCTTAGAAGGGCTTGATTGCAAAAGGAGATCATGAATGAAAAGGTATATGTTAGATATACAAAATTATAAATGTGGTTCTTGCAAAACTCGTTGCAGTTTGCAAAGTATTTGATACTTGTCCCGTTTTGTGAAAACAGGATGATCTGCTTGAGAATTGTTGGATTTGAGGCAACGTGACTTGATGATGGCAAGCAAAATAGTTGATGGCCAACATCACCTCTTCCCTCAAAGTTTATCATTTGGATTAGTGGACTTGAATATAATTTTGTAATCCTAGTTTGTGTGTCTTGCTTTTGGCAAGACGATTATTCATATGAACAAGTTACAAACCAGTTTGTACTATTCTTATGAATAATACCTTATGGTCACATTACGATTACAAATAAGTTATTCTCGTCACTATGTTAATGATAATAGTTTAAACATTTATAAAGGATTAGAATGCTAAAAGATATCCAAAGTTTAATAATGAAAAGACACTATAGTTTAAGTCATTTTGGTTATTGCAGGTTCTTTATGAAAGATCGGGGTCCTAGATGCTTAATCTAGAGACTTTGCAAAATCATGCCTCTTAGGCAGAATGACTAAAGCTCCACATTCTGGTAAAACGGTGATATGCGAAGAAATGTTGAAACTTATATATAATGATGTATCACATTTTCAACAAGTAGTGGAAATCATTTATTGTAGACTTAAGTGAATAAGTGTATTTACTTAATGAAACATGAGTTTGAAACGATTTGAATTGTTCAAATGAGTTCATGACTAAATGGGATATTGAATTAACTGAATTAGCAAGTCTCTTCGATTTGATCGACACGACTAAAGTATTCAAGTTAAGTTTAGCATAAAAAGGACTTGTGAAAGATGTTTCACAAATTATGATAATTGGATGAATTCAAACTTTGTTGAAATGTCTAAACATCATAATCAATATGTAGATACATATGGTACAATATTATCTCTTATCAGGGTTATAGTTGTCGTTTAGAGTTAGAGATCAAAATAAGCAAACACTCATTTGAAATATAAAGGAACATCTAAAAGATTCGTGGAAACAACACCATAAGTGTTATGGCACGTTCGAGTTTCTAGATATTTCGATAAGTCGAAATCGTGGCGAATAAACAAGTCTTTGTAGAGCATTCTTAGGAAGCTATGGATGCATCATCCACAAGGGGCAAACCTGCTATTGTCCTAAGTTGATGTGTCTTGATGAAGATACAGGTGCAATAAAGTAAAAGATCAAAACAAGGTATTTGACCTTACCTCTGAATTGTTGAGTGGCGCAGCGGAATTTGTTTCGTGAATCCAAACTCTACAAATAGAGGAGAAACCAATGATAATGATCATAAAGTTTCAGGGAATACTTTTACAAAGAAAGTAGGATTCAACTATATATTCTACAAGTTTGTGGAATTGTATTATTGATTCACTTATCATGTTTTGAACAAGACATACCTACGAATTAAGAAGAAGCGTGATGGACCTGAGTGCGAGAAATGACTATGAGTCATAAAATCCTATATTAAGTTACATTTGAGATTGCAAAGTAACATGTTACTTGATCTTATTAAAGTAAAGAAGTTTACTTGATATTTCTGAATGACTGCAAAGTCATAAGAATGAAATGAAACTTAATAAATGACAGAAGCTCGATTTGTCACAAGTTTGGACAAATTCAAGCACTTGACTACAACAATAGTGATGCTTAAGTCTTTTGGATTTACACTAGAAATATATGGATATTGAAGTCTCGTAATTGGAATTCTCAAATTGATAATGATCAAAGAATTTTGGAATGTCCAAGATTATCGAGAGGACCTAGATTTGAGTGGGAGCTAAGTGAAATCCCTGGATCTCAAACATGAATGTCATATTTGAGTGGGAGCTAAGTGAAGTCCCTAGATCTCAAACATGAATGTCATATTTGAGTGGGAGCGTGAAATCATTCTGGGATATGTGGATGGCATATGTGAATGATGTGATTGGTGTTAATAACATTTAAGTTAGATAAGTAAGGATGAAGTTGAAGTTATTAAACAAAGATATCTATCAGAATAGATTGATGAGTTTAATAAACACTAAATGTAGAATGCTTCCTGGACTTGATTCTGAAAGATGTTCGGAATATCCTAAGCAAGATTCTGAAGTAGCTCAGAATGAAACAAGGTAAGAAAGTAGTTCTTACTGTATAAAGCATTGAGTATTGCAACTATGGTTGAAAGAAAAAGATGTGTTGCATCTCCTGTGCCTCAGTCATAGGTTCTTCCATATAACCATGTTGTATACTCAACATAAAGTGACCCGAGGTTCTGGTTGGTAAGACAAAGTCTTAACTTTAAGAACATGTCTTTAAGTGATTCCTGAGTTGATCACTGAACCAGAATTAAGTTTGTACTTAAGTAGGAAGAATCAATGTAAGTGGCATAATTGCATTTCATGCACTAGGATCTACATAGATATAGAAGTATAAAGGCTACATCTAATGTGCTGTATAATGTTATGGCAGGGCTAGTTCGCTTTTAACGTAGAAAGATGTGTCCCAGGGCCCAGTGCCCATGAGAAAGCCCTCGAGGTTGATCTAACGTCACTGTAAGCTCCTGGAATCCGGCCTCGTTCTGTTGCCATGACTATAGTATATACACAAAGTATAGCAAAGTGTGTTTCGAAGTTTAGATGACAACAATGAAAAACGACCATCATCATAAACACTAGAAACAAAAGTCTCACTTTGTTGCCAAACAAATACTTCGACCCATTATAAGATAATGGAGTGAATGTCAGATTAGGAAGACATCAATGATTTCCAAAAGACATAATGATCTGGTAAAACAGAACATGGACATGACGTTTCCCATGAGCATGCATGATCTGTAAACGCATATGGTATATGGTTTATATGAGTAAAATGCGAACTGGATTATTTGTACTCTAGTGCAAGTGGGAGACTGAAGGAGATATGCCCTAGAGGCAAATAAGAAATAGGTTTTTATTATCATATCTCAATTAGTTTATAATAGTTTCATATTATGCTATAACTGTGCCAAGTAGAAACATTGGTACAGGTGTGGTATGAAACAACAAAGTCCCTAGTAGCCTCTATTCATACTAGTTCGTTGGTCATGAAGATGATCTAGGTTTCAACATCATGGGCATTTATGCTGGCTGACAACGAGATCATATCATTGGAGAATGATGTGGTTGGACATTCCTCGAAGGATTGCAACACGATCACGTCATCTAGTTCATTGTTGCAACATCTATACCTAGACTCCTTCTCCTTAGACTGTGAGCTCATATTACTCACTGTTTCCCTAGGCTCCTTTGACTGCATCAAACGTCATCTGGTAACACGGTGGCTATAAAGGTGTACGTTGGGTATTCCGAAAAAACAGTAGATGACATGTGACTATAAGACCGGGATTTGTTCACCCACATGACGGGTAAAGATACATACGGCCGGCTTGGTGAGATTACATCCATATATGTTGCAACATGTGACTAGGTCACGGGGATGTAATATCACGGTAACAACAAAACATAAACTTGTTGTGAACGAGATTGAACAAGGTATAGGATACCAACGATCGGATCTCGGACAAGTTGTATCAAGAAACAAAAGGAAGAGGATGCTACATTTAGACGGTTCAAACGACATAGTCATCAAGAATGCATAGGGATCACATGGATATCCCTGGTCCCTCTGTTGATCCTTGATACAGATCATGTCTAGAGCATTCCCGAGCCGTGAGAGGATACACTTAAGGGTACGATGAGAGAGATCATTCATAAGACGGAATCACAGTAGAGAAAGAGAAAGCCGGAATCGTTCCGCAGAGAGATCCGAAGTTGTTTGGAGAAAGAATAAAGGACCAGAATCATTCCGGGAAAGATCCAAAGTCATTCAGAGGAAATCGAAAGGGAACCGAAAGGTGTTTCGGGTCAAGATGGATTTTGTAATATGTATTTACATATTAATTAGTGTAATTAATATTAAATATAATATTAAAATCTAATTTGAAGAGTTATTCCACTAATGGGCCAAACTTCCTAGGGAAATAGGGCCCATGAGGGAAAACCGGAGGAGGAAAGGGCCAAGGGGCCAAGGCCCAGGCACCTTGAGGGGGCCCACCCGGCCAGCCTAGGGCTGTGTGCGGGGTGGGGCCCACCCTAGGCCGGCTAGCCCATTAAGTCCCATGCGCCTCCCCCCTCTCCCTTGAATAGTCCCACATGGGAAACCCAAAGGGGAGGGCACCCCCCTCCCCCTATATAAAGGGGTGCCCATGGGTGGGATTAAACACACCAATAATTGGAGAAGTCCTTTGGTTGACTTCCTCCTTCTCTCTCTCCCTCCATACCTCGTGACCATGGCCCCATGTCTGGGCTGTGCGATCGAGGCCACCTGCAGTACGCCCTTGCGCTGCAGGGATTCCTTGCCGGATATCACTTCCACACTCCCGGCGAGATCGGGGAGACGGAGGTCTCATCATGCACCGTATGTGTACGAAGACACGAGGCGCAACACTTGGGGCGCTTGAATGTCGTGAGCCGGAGCTGTTGCACGATGAAGATGATGAAGATCAAGAAGGAGCAAGGGGTGACCTGCGAGGAGCTTCGTGACCTTGAGGTTGGCTTCGAGTACGACTACTCCAACCACGTTCCCCACGGAACGTTAACCGCGTACGGTCTACAAGGGTATGTATTCTCTATGCATCAGTCGTTACTACATTACTACATAGATAGATCCTAGGCTAAGTTTCTGGGGTTCCGTCGTAGGGAAATTTTTGTTTTCCGTGCCGATCCCCTACAGATAACTATGACATATACCTAAACCCTATAAAATTACCTGCGTTTTTCCTACGGTGCATTTTTCAAACAGCTCATCTTACCGATTCCTGCATTTTTCATTCCTGTAGGATGCTTAGTATCAGGTCATTCTATTCCTGCACTTTTCCTATCCCAGTGTTTTACAAATCCTTTGAACCAAACGATCTCTAAATCTACTTATGCACATTGAACTATACTTCAACAACTAACTTTATTCTTCACATCCAGTACTTTTCAGCTAGGTACAACAATGCCCACCTCAACAGGTATCTGCCATTGGAGATTCCTGTCATAGTCACAGATCATGTAGGATGTAAGCATGTTCAGTTCATCCAAGGCAGGAATGATGTTTCCCAAATGACAAGCAACTGGTCAAAGGTTGTCGAGGCTGCTCGAATAAAAAAAATGGGATTTGATCATCTTCACCTTCTTTGAGGAGCTCATGTCTGGCTTCATGTGTCATGTAGGTCGCGTGAAATAAGGGCACATAGTACCTGGTTATGCGGGTTGGCTTCATGTGAACTCGTAGTCGGTTTGGAACTGAATGTGAACCTGCAGGTCGTGTACTTGGTTTGGAACTCTTTGTGAATCTGGTTCTCTAGTTGGTATGGAACTATATGTCAACCATGTTCTCTATATATTTGTAAGATTGTGTTCTATCTCCATATTGCTATGTGTTGTGTTTATTGTTGCTGTAGTTTCCTGTACTTTCACATTTTTGTTCTTCGTGTGATCGACAACATGTGTATAAGAAATATGAAGTAGTGCTATGTTTGAAACGTAGTTGTCTTGTCCAGCTATTGCGGCTTTTAGTCAAAACATCAGTTTATTTATTGAAGGACTACTGATTTAGGACATTCTTATAAGAATGGCGAAGTAGTAGATCTGTCGGAACAGAGTCCGCTGGTCCAGTGGTTACGGACCCTCCACCAACGAGTGTGCTCGCGAGTTTGAACCCTGATCAGGGTACTCTGTTTTCTACGTCATCTTTAATTTATACCAGATGTGCTGACAGTTGGGCCCGACTAAAACTCTAAGAACAACCCGTTAATCATTGATACAGATCATGTCTAGAGCATTCCCGAGCCGTGAGAGGATACACTTAAGGGTACGATGAGAGAGATCATTCGTAAGATAGAATCACAGTA
This sequence comes from Avena sativa, assembly GCA_916181665.1. Taxonomy (NCBI): domain Eukaryota; kingdom Viridiplantae; phylum Streptophyta; class Magnoliopsida; order Poales; family Poaceae; genus Avena; species Avena sativa. Next base: position 416,140,465 of record OV702296.1, read on the forward strand.
GAGAAAGAGAAAGCTAGAATCGTTCCGTAGAGAGATCCGAAGTTGTTCGGAGAAAGAATAAAGGACCGGAATCATTCCGGGAAAGATCCGAAGTCATTCGGAGGAAATCGAAAGGGAATCGAAAGGTGTTTCGGGTCAATATGGATTTTTTAATATGTATTTACATATTAATTAGTGTAATTAATATTAAATATAATATTAAAATCTAATTTGAAGAGTTATTCCACTAATGGGCCAAACTTCCTAGGGAAATAGGGCCCATGAGGGAAAACTGGAGGAGGGAAGGGCCAAGGGCCAAGGGGCCAAGGCCCAGGCGCCTTGAGGGGGCCCACCCGGCCAGCCTAGGGCTGTGCGCGGGGTGGGGCCCACCCCAGGCCGGCTGGCCCATTAAGGCCCATGCGCCTCCCCCCTCTCCCTTGAATAGTCCCACATGGAAAACCCAAAGGGGAGGGCACCCCCCTCCCCCTGTATAAAGGGGTGCCCATGGGTGGGATTAAACACACCAATAATTGGAGAAATCCTTTGGTTGACTTCCTCCTTCTCTCTCTCCCTCCATACCTCGTGACCATGGCCCCATGTCTGGTCTGTGCGGTCGAGGCCACCTGCAGTACGCCGTTGCGCTGCAGGGATTCCTAGCCGGATATCACTTCCGCGCTCCCGGCGGGATCAGGGAGACGGAGGTCTCATCGTGCACCGGATGTGTACGAAGACACGAGGCGCAACACTTGGGGCGCTTGAATGTCGTGAGCCGGAGCTGTTGCACGATGAAGATGATGAAGATCAAGAAGGAGCAAGGGGTGACCTGCGAGGAGCTTCGTGACCTTGAGGTCGGCTTCGAGTACGACTACTCCAACCACGTTCCCCGCGGAACGTTAACCGCGTACGGTCTACAAGGGTATGTAGTCTCTACGCATCGGCCGTTACTACATTACTACATAGATAGATCCTAGGCTAAGTTTCTGGGGTTCCGTTGTAGGGAAAATTTTGTTTTCCGCATCGATCCCCTATAGATAACTATGACATATACCTAAACCCTATAAAATTACATGCGTTTTTCCAACGGTGCATTTTTCAAACAACTCATCTTACCGATTCCTGCATTTTTCATTCCTGTAGGATGCTTAGTATCAGGTCATTCTATTCCTGCACTTTTCCTATCCTAGTGTTTTACAAATCCTTTGAACTAAACGATCCCTAAATCTACTTATGCACATTGAACTATACTTCAACAACTAACTTTATTCTTCACATCCAGTACTTTTCAGCTAGGTATAGCAATGCCCACCTCAACAGGTATCTGCCATTGGAGATTCCTGTCATAGTCACAGATCATGTAGGATGTAAGCATGTTCATTTCATCCAAGGCAGGAATGATGTTTCCCAAATGACAAGCAACTGGTCAAAGGTTGTCGAGGCTGCTCGAATAAAAAAATGGGATTTGATCGTCTTCACCTTCTTTGAGGGGCTCATGTCTGGCTTCATGTGTCATGTAGGTCGCGTGAAATAAGAGCACATAGTACCTGGTTGTGCGGGTTGGCTTCATGTGAACTCGTAGTCGGTTTGGAACTGAATGTGAACCTGCATGTCGTGTACTTGGTTTGTAACTCTTTGTGAATCTGGTTCTCTAGTTGGTTTGGAACTATATGTCAACCATGTTCTATATATATTTGTAAGATTGTGTTCTATCTCCATATTGCTATGTGTTGTGTTCATTGTTGCTGTAATTTCCTGTACTTTCACATTTTTGTTCTTCGTGTGATCGACAACATGTGTATAAGAAATATGAAGTAGTGCTATGTTTGAAACGTAGTTGTCTTGTCCAGCTATTGCGGTTTTTAGTCAAAACATCAGTTTATTTATTGAAGGACTACTGATTTAGGACATTCTTATAAGAATGGCGAAGTAGTAGATCTGTCGGAACAGAGTCCGCTGGTCCAGTGGTTACGGACCCTCCACCAACGAGTGTGCTCGCGAGTTCGAACCCTGGTCAGGGTACTCTGTTTTCTACGTCATCTTTAATTTATACCAGATGTACTAACAATTGGGCCCGACTAAAACTCTAAGAACAACCCGTTAAACCATGTCGTTCAAACCGAGTTGATAGGTGGGGTGAAGGCACAGATGGCCTGGTCGTCGAAACAAACAGTCAATCAAAGGCCCTTGACGAATTCCGTGACGATTTTATGCAGGAAGAAATGCCGAACTGGGCTTCAGGGCCTGGGACGAAATCCGTGACGAATTTTTGTCGACGAAAACCTCGAATGTCATGGATACCCGGGCTGGAGGCCCTTCGAGTGTGTCGCGACGAATTGGCCCAGAACGCCGGGCATCTATGACATTTTTACGGCGTGTCATGAATGAAAATGTCATGAATCGTCCAGATTCTTGCAGTGTATGGGTCCGGATCTTCGGCTTCGACACGATCCCCTGCGTCAACCGCTCCTAAGGCTCCTCTTGTGGCTGATATGCCACGAGCTCGTACACGCTCGCAAGCTGGTATTTTCCGCCCCAAAGAAATTACTAATGGTCATATTCGTTGGTGTAATTTGTGCAGCACTGGTGAACCTAAATATTTGGAAGAAGCTCTTTCCCATGACAAGTGTAGAAGGACGATGGATGAAAAGATCTCTACATCAAAAGCCAATAAAACTTGGCATCTCGTTCCACGACCACAAGGCAGCAACATCATTGATTGTAAGTGGGTCTACAAAATAAAACGCAGGTTTGATGGTACAATTGATCGTTACAAATCTCGTTTAGTGGAAAAAGGTTTTAAACAACGTTATGGAATTGACTACGAAGACACTCTTAGTCCATTCGTTAAAGCTACAAAAATTCAGTTAATTTTGTCTTTAGCAGTCTCTTAAAATTGGGAGATACATCAGTTAGATGTGAAGAATGCGTTTCTCCACGGCGTTCTGAAAGAAGAGGTATATATGAGACAATCTCCTGGGTATGAAAATTCTCCCAATCCTGGTTTTGTGTGCAAACTGGACAAGGCTCTTTATGGTCTTAAGCAGGCTCCTCGAGCTTGGTACTCTAGACTGTTTTCCAAACTTCACACTCTTGGTTTTACTCCATCCAAAGCTAATACTACACTATTTTTTCTATCGCAAGAATGGAGTCACTATTTTTATGCTCATCTATGTTTATGATATTATTGTCACCAGTCCTTCTAGGGAGGCAGTTTCTGCGGTTCTAGCAGAATTGCACATGGACTTTGTACTCAAAGACTTGGGACAACTTTATTATTTTCTTGGTATTGAAGGTATTAAGGTACCCAATGGCATTTCTTTGTCTCAAGGAAAATATATTTCGGATGTTCTCAAGCGTGTTGGTACGAGGGAATGTAAACCCGTTACCACCCCTCTCTCTACATTCGAAAAACTATCTGGCTCCGAGGGAGAACCTCTCAATGATGCTGATGCTACTCGATAGAGGGTATAGTAGGAGCCTTGCAGTATGTTACTCTGAGAAGACCGAATATTTCCTTCTCTATTAATAAGGTTTGTCTGTTTTTGCATGCACCAACAACTCTGCACTGGACACCTGTAAAGAGAATCCTTCGGTATTTGAAGTTTACTATTTCTCTTGGACTGAAACTTGTAAAGTCTGAGTCGACTTTGGTCAGTGCCTATTCTGATGTAGATTGGGCATATTTTCCAGTTGACAGGAGATCTACAAGTGGTTTTGCTGTGTTTTGGTGTGCAATCTTGTTTCATGTAGTGCACGTAAATACGACACAGTGTCATGGTAGAGCACTGAAGCTGAGTACAAGTCTTTAGGAAATGCTACAACTGAAGTAATTTGGATTCAAACTTTGTTAACAAAACTTGGTGCCAGTCATCCAAAGATAGCGTCATTGTGGTGTGATAATCTTAAAGCCACATATTTATCTGCTAATCCAGTTTTTCATGTTAGGACTAAGCATATAGAGGTTGACTATTATTTTGTTCAGAAAAGAGTTGCTAATAAGCAATTGGACATCATATTTATTCCTACATGTGATCAAGTGGCTTATGGATTTACAAAACTATTGTCAGTTAGACAACTAGAAAGTTTTCGTCGCAATCTTAACTTAAATAAGTTGTGATTGAGGGATGGTGTAAATCGTGTTGTGTTTGTAGCGGTTTTGGTACTTTGTATTGTACACGATATTGTGCTAGGGATATGCCTTAAGTTACCATGTATAGATTTCTTAAGTATCAAGGCATATCCCGATCGTACTGTAATCTTTTCATGTATATTTAACATGGAACCGTCCCTGCCAGAGACACATGTTCAAAGAATATTTTCATAAGTTGCGTACCTGTGACTCGCCAATAGAGCGTAGGTGTGGTTAGCCTCCTTAGGATATGGAGCAGCAGCTCCAGGCGGTGGGCATGATGCTGGTCAGATGGCGGACAATGTTGTGCGTGTATTTTTTTCCACTTCGATCATGAGACCGGTGAGGTGGCTTTGTCCCCGCTCGTAGATGACGAGTTGATGGCCTCTTCCTTCAGATCTGGCAAGCCCGGTGCGAGTTTCACACCGGGATGTGGTGTTCTAACTTTTTAGCGGCAAAAGATCATTTTTTATCAAGATAGTGTTCGTCAAGATATTGGTTCGACTCTTCTATGTGGAGGTCCGCGGTGGTCTGGTGTTTAGTGTTGGTGAGTGGTACCGTGCACACCGTGCAAGGGTTTAGGAGGGTCCTGACTTTCTTGCCGCTGGTGCGCCAACAGTGGTCTCCGCTCCCTCTCCTTTTCTCCTTGCCTGAGTAGGTGCTCGTTGAGGTCGAGACGACAAAAGGTTCTTGTTTGCTCAGATCTTGGGTTAGTCGAGATTCAGTTCCCACTGGCTGTACTAAACATTTTGAGGAGAAGATCTCAATGCAGGATGGTTTTGAAGGTGTCTCCTTGACGACATAGTGCTTGTTTGTGGTGTTGTAGCACTAGGCCGTTTGGAGTCTTGTTGGTGGCATTTTCCAGGCGAAAGCCCTGCTTGACGCTGTCGTGCCGTTAGCCCCGACCATCATTTCCCTCCTGAGGGCATTGTTATGGATCCCCTCCTTCCTCGTAGGCTTGTTCATAACAGTTGCTCCTCCCTATGACTAGTCTAAGATAAAGAACATCAAAGGGTCATTAGCTGAACGGTTGAACGATAAATATTTGAACGCATAATAAATAAACCTGAATTTTGTACTAGTTAAGAAAATGTACTTTCTAGTTCTAGTTCTAGATGAAAAGCAAATCGACTACTACTAAATTCTGGGCTTTCCCTGGGTGGGTTTCTCTGCTGGTCTGAGCCCATCTCCACCACACCGACTCTTGTCAGGCGGTCAGCCTCCCTTTGCCCTGCCCTTCCGGGTCCGGCCGATGGCCGCCTCCCGCCGCTTTGAGCGGAGATACTACCGCCTCCCCCCCGCCTTACGTCCTCGCTCCGGCGCCTCCTCCAGCTCGCCTTGCCCCGCCCTCGCCCCTGCGCCAACTTCTTCCTCTTCGCCTGCCCGAGCTCCTACCCGCCTCCCGCGAGGCCATCCTCGCCTTCGTCGGCAATATCGCTCAGGCGTCCACGCCCTCGTCTCACTACCCTCTGATGCATGGCAGACTCGCCTCTCCCCACCGAGTTCTACAACATCATCCTCTACGCCCTCTTCTACCTCCAGCGAAGGAATAGTTGCGAAGTCTACATTCAGATCAATCAGATGATTCTGCTGATCTTGTTCCCCAGTTACAAGTCAGTACTGGCCATCTACTTCGGTGCGTTTCAATATTTTCTTTACATCGAAGCTCAGTAGCGTGTCACCATACTACTATTATGAACAGTTTTGAATGGTAGTGCTCTTTTGGTGATTATTATCTACGAAACGTATAAACCGACAGTACCCACACTGTTTCTCAACATTTCAGCTGGGTTCTGTAATGACAGTTAAGAGGAAACCGAGAGTGGTCCTAATTTTTTTCCCGCTGCTGCGTCAGTTTGGTCCTTATTTTTTAAAACGGAACATTGAGATCCAAAATTTTTGTTCTGTGCTGCACATCAGGTCCTAAACAGCTCTAACCCGCGTTGACCGGTGCCACGTCGGCTGTAGGGTCCATGCTGCTTAACGGCTGGAGGTGAAAACTTGCAAAGAGCCCCTTCAGGTCCATTCCCATTCCTTCGACGCTCCAGCTCCCTTCTCTTCTCTCCCACGACACTGGAGGCGGAGGTGCTGCTCCGATGATGACCGGAGGCAATGGACCGGCGACAGCCGCCACAGGGATGCAGAACGCGGGGAAGGAGCCCGCGAGCAAGGGGCCCAAGTTGCGGCGACCCAACGATCCTCCTGCGCGATACGGTGAGTAACCCTAACCCTAGATCCTCAGTTCTTGCAGTGATAGCGCGGCAGTAGCTTTGTAGGTCGAATCGGTGATATAATTTGACGAATTGCATCATATTTAGGACCGCTTGAGGAGGAATTCACAGTAGAAATCAATTATGGTGGCTTTTTTTTGCAGTTTTGGGCCTTCGAAGAGCTACGTCGGTGGCAAACAAGCTAAGTTTGATGGTTGTGAAGCAGGCACTTGGTCACCTCTGTGGTTGGCAGATTTTATGGAGCATCTAGGTTATACTGAACTAGACAAGTACTCCATCTAGTGGCTTCTCCCTGGACAGGATATGGGATCAGGACTACGCATTGTCGACCGAGATACTGACACATTGCACACGTAGTGGTGCAAGGCATTCTTTGAGGAATTGCCCAAGTGTGATCTGCTGTTGAACAACATATGTGAAGTCTTTAACGGGTTAGTTTCTATCAACTCTTCAACAGTAGCAGTAATAGACCAGTTTAGCTTGTTTCTATGAACTGTTCATAAATATAGTTGCAACTGTAGGTACATACTTGATGCTAGAGAACTACCAATAATTACCCGTTTGAAGAAAATCAAAGATCAAATTATGCTTAGGTGTTTCAACAAGAACAAAGAAAATCAACATAATTGTCTTCTCCATTCTCCCAGTAGTAGTGGTTGCAAGGTTCGAGACCAACATGTGAAGAAATCAAGAACAAAATGACACCATGGAATTGAATCGAATCAGAAAATCCTGTGAATGAATTGAAGCTACAACTCACGCGGTGGTTAGGGCATTTGTAGAACAAACGTCCTGGATTGGCGGTCGATTGAGAGACGAGGCGGATGATCCGGTGAAACCGACAACACGGGCATGGCACCAACGACAGCGTCCCCGGTGGAAGAGATGGCGGGAGAGAAGCTACTGCGCCACCTTGACACGGGGATGGAGAAGCTGCCTTCCTCCGCGGTCGATTCTACGTAGACGAGCTCGCGGATGTGCTCATGGCGGCGGCTGGAGAAGAAACAGAGCGGGGGAGAAGAACTAAGAGCTGGTAGCTGACTAGCTGACTACTTATAGGGGTTGATTTGCAAATTTCCTATCAGCCAACCTGCGGGAAATCTCCCACCTAACGACCACAGCCGACGTGGCACCTGTCAAAGTGGGTCAGAGCTGTTTAGGACCTGGCGTGCAACACATAACAAAGTTTAGGACCTCGATGTTACGTTTTAAACAATAAGGACCAAACTGACGCAGCGGGAAAAGGATTAGGACCGCTCGTGTGGTTTCCTCGACAGTTAACCACATCGTTAGTCCGTTACCATTGTATTGCTCTCCAGACTCGCTGATTAGAATAAACTCTCTGGAGTAATATATGCTGGTTTCTTTGACCTTGACCAAGATTCATTTTGCGATACCACTTATTTTCGGCAAGAACATACCACAGTGTTAATATATCTTAGTTGGCTACTTTTTGGTAGGAACCAGTGTTGATGAAAACAAATCGAGTTAAACATGTGCACCTGTGCAATGACTTCCAAGTGGCACCCTGATAATGATGCATGCATATACATCATGTGATTTATAATTTCCTATTCTCATGAGGATTCTATAAAATACTAGTAACATGTAGCTTCTCCTTAATCTAAACTAACATCACTTCATTTACTAAGAATATGCCATTTGTAGAAGTGTCGCCAGACCACTACTGTAATGGCTGTCTGGCTTGCTCATCCAGAGGTTTATATCCTCTGCAGCACTGAATCACCTCTGTACTGAAACCATCATGAAGCATCTCTACCCCGTAGGCCTTTTCCTGCTCTCTTGTACTTGTCTCTCACTATGCGCTGCTGCGCCACTGAGAGCGGACATCCCGCGTGAAGCTGAAGCACTTATCAATTGGAAAGCTAGCTTGGCCGGCGCCGATGAGTCCTTTGGATCATGGTCGTTGGCTAACTCCACCAGCCTTTGCAACTGGACGCACATCAGTTGTGATCCGGCAAGGCACATCACAGAGCTTGTCCTAGACGGCACAAGCCTGAACGGCACACTTGACAGGTTTGACTTCTCGGCCTTTCCACACATTAAGAAACTCATCTTGTCCCAGAATGGTCTGTACGGTATCATTCCACCAGGAATTGGCAACTTGACAAGCTTGGTCCAGTTGTATATCATCCACAACCCATATTTGAGCGGCACTATTCCCCGCAGCATTGGCCAGCTGAAGGACCTTGTTGTACTGCATCTGGATACTCTGGGGCTCGATAGCACACTACCAAAAGAGATAGGTAACTTGATGATCTTGGAGCAGCTCAGTCTCAGTAGGGTTACTTTAATAGGATCAATCCCACTTACAATTGGGATGCTTGTGAAGCTCCGCGTGCTGTGGCTGGACATCAATAACCTGACAGGGAGCATCCCAATGGAAATTGGGGACATGACTGGACTGCAACAAATAGACTTCTGGGGTAATTTTTTAGAAGGGAAGCTACCAGGTATGATCTTCAGTTTGACACACCTGCAGGAATTGGATCTATCAAACAATCAGCTAGGAGGCCACATCGTCCCAGAGCTTGGGAATAGCAGCCTGTTGGATATATTTGAAATTTCATACTCCCTCCGATCCAAATTAATTGACTCAGATTTGTCTAGATTTGGATGTATCTAGACATATTTTAGTATTAGATACATCCGAATCTAGACAAATCCAAGTCAATTAATTTAGATCGGAGGGAGTACAACAACTTTTCTGGGATGTTCCCATCATCCATTTGCATAGGAGGCGCTCTTCGCATTGTCAGTGCTAGTTACAATGGATTTACGGGCATTCAGCACCAGACCTTCCAAAACTGCACAAGTCTAATGTCTATTGACTTCACATCAAACACCATTGTTGCAGATATAAGGGACTGTTTTGGTGAGCATCTAGGACTGCAGATGATGGCTTTTAGTCAAAACCTGTTGTATGGCACGCTTCTGAAAGATGGGGGCGAGGTATTCCTTTGTAACTATACTTATTTAAACATCCTAGACCTATCAAACAATGTCTTACATGGAGGACTCCCCAAGTGTTTCTGGGACATGCCAAGTTTGGGTTTCATTGATTTGTCCAGCAACTTTTCGATGGTGTAGTTCCGTTTTCTAGGACATGCCATGATAACCTCAACAACCTACACCTAGCAAATAACCTTTTCAAAGGAGCCTTTCCTTTGGGTCTTAAGAAATGCAAAAACCTTATCACTCTAGATCTTGGAGGCAATAATTTCTCAGGTTCAATACCTTCTTGGGTAAGCAACAGATTGCCAAATCTCAAATTTCTTCGATTGTCATCAAACATTTTTGACGGCACCATACCCCACCAAATATTACAATTCCGGCACCTCCAGGTATTGGACTTGTCAAAAAACAAGCTCACCGGACCTGTTCCAGACGATTTTACGAATTTTACTGGCATTAATCAGAAAGGCGTTGACTTCATATACGATAGCCAGTTCATGCAGCAAGTGCAGATTCAAATAGTTTGGAAGAATATGGATTATGTGTACGGTTTCATGATAGCAGCCATGGCAGGTATTGACTTATCTGGTAACTCTCTTTCACGAGAGATCCCAAATGGGCTCACAACCCTTGTTGGACTCATGTACCTGAACTTGTCAGGAAATTATCTGTCAGGTTGTATTCCAGAAGACATTGGCAATCTGGTACTGCTGGAATCGTTGGACCTTTCGCGAAACCAGCTCTCAGGGGAAATTCCTCCAAGCTTTGCAGGTTTGAAGAGCATCAGCTCTCTGAACCTCTCGAGTAACAGTTTATCGGGGAGGATACCTACAGGCAATCAGCTACGAACGCTCGTAGATCTATCCATATACAGCAACAATTCAGGGCTATGTGATTTCCCGTTGGAGGACTGCGTAAGTTCACCAACATCGACACAGAATGATATGAGCCAAGCTAAAGATAGGGAGGCATTGTGGGTGTATTGCTTTGTGGCTGCTGGGTTCGTATTTGGTTTCTTGCTGTATTGGGGCATGTTCTTCTTTCGCGTTGAGACCTGGAGATGTGCGTTCTATCAGCATGTGGACAAGCTGCAATGGAAGGTAACCAAGACGATATATAGCTGCTTGCCACGCTTCCAGGCTAGAGGCCCTGAATGAGAGAACGAGGAAGTTCATCGTGTGGGGCTGAAGTAAATGTGTACATATACATGCCCAATATCGAGCATGTCTGTAATATTTACTTTTCTTGGTTGTAAAGGTATTTGCTGCGTAGTGCTTTTATGTGCATGGTGTTATTCAAGTTCTGTGGCTACAGATGAGCTGTGCAACATTTACTCCTTAATTGTATGGTAGATAAGGCTGTTTGGAGGAAAGTAAATGAGATCTCTGGAATCAATTTGTCATATTGTTTTCTTACGTCTGTAGCTAGCTATTTGGTTAGTAACAACAATAGACATCTGTTTTGAACTCTTCTTCGGTCTGATATTTTGCGTTGTTTTTCTGAACTTAGAATGGCATTGTTTCTAACTCCGAACAAAAAGATCATTGTTAAGAAGGGGGTAATTGTGAATTTGTTAACAAGCTGAAGCAGAATATGTCATCTGAAAACTTGGCTTTCCTGTTGATAGGGTGGGGAAAGTTCATCCAGTACTGGGAGTTCTCAATCCAAAGCTTGTTATTACTTAGATCTTCTTGCACCATCCGGTGGAGCTACTTTTCTCCAAGATAGCGACAGTTTTCTTACGCTGTTCTTCACCGTGCAGTTTCCTGAAGGTGTGAAGATAGGGTGTCCAGTGAAGGAGGGTTCTCCATGGTCATCCCAGTATTACTGCCAAACCATCGGAATCTCAAATTTACGGGAAGAATTCGAGGCACGCTTGCAGCTGGTGTCGTCTCCATCTCAGCAACGGACAATATCTGCTGATTGCTCATCAATCTGATCGACCGATGTGTTACTTGCTGAGCTGTTGACGCGGGCTGTGTGTTGTGAATTCCATGTTCCTATCCTGCAGAGCAAGCACCGGCTACACCGGGGTAGGATGGGACCTCTGTATTCCAATCCCCCTTCTCAAGGCATGAGTATGCTCCAAACTTTTTCAGCCACATGGCAAGCACCAAATTGGCCGAAGATGACTGAGTTTGTGCTTAGAATTCATATACACGCATTTTGCAGCGTGCAGCAAAATGAGACACATTAGACCAGCAGCGTTCATAATTGCACTGGCAAGTGGCAAGTCGCGAAGTACCAAGGCTTCAAATGAGGTACAGTTCGGCTTACGCCCTCTAATTTCAGGATTAGTGGGCTATTCTGCCTTTGCACATTACGTATTACTTCTTTGTTAGTGTGTCATTAGTTGTTGTATTGGCTTCATGGTACCTGTAAACAGTCATGTACTCCCTCCGTTTCAAAATATAAGATGTTTTAGGTTTGTGAAGTAAATGTAGTCTTCTTTTAATGTATAGATTCACTTCAAACCTGAGTAAACCTACATATTAAAAGAAGTCTAGATACATTTGCTTCACAAAGCTAAAACATTTTATATTTTGAAACGGAGGGAGTAGCATTTAGCTTCTACTTAATCTAAATTAGCAGAACTTACATTTACTAAGAAGCCATTTGTCAGCGACGAGGTCCACCAGACCACCACCGTAATGGCCGCTTCTGCTTAATGTAAATTAACAGAACTTCATTTACTAAGAAGCCATTTATAAGCGACGAGGTCCACCAGACCACCACTGTAATGGCCGGCCGGCCGACCAGCTAGTTCATCCAGAGGTTTTATATCCTCTCCAGCAGGTTCATCCAGAGGTTTTATATCCTCTCCAGCAGTGAAGCACCACCCACATTGATGCCATCATGAAGCACCTCCATCCTGTAGGCCTCCTCCTACTCTCTTGCACTTGTCTCCTGCTATACCCTGTCGAGCCGGTGAGAGTTGACATACGACGGCGTGAAGCTGAAGCACTCGTCAATTGGAAGGCTAGCTTAGCCGGCACTGATGGCTCCCTTGCATCATGGTCGTTGGCCAACTACACCAGCCCTTGCAGTTGGACGTACATCACGTGCGACTCGGGCAAGCGCATCAGCGAGATCCACCTTAACGGCGCAAGTCTGAATGGCACACTCGATGAGTTCAACTTCTTGGCTTTTCCCCACCTGAAGAATCTCATCCTGTCCTGGAATGGTCTACACGGTACGATTCCAACAGGGATTGGCAACCTGACAAGCTTGGTCATGTTGCGGATCATCGGCAACCCGTATCTGAGGGGTGCCATTCCACACAGCATTGGCCAGCTGACGCAACTTACTGTACTGGAACTGAGAGAACTGGGGCTCAATAGCATGCTACCTGAAGAGATTGGTAACTTGACAAGATTACAAGTGCTCGATCTCAGCTCGGCTACTTTGACGGGATCAATCCCGCCTATAACTGGGATGCTCACGAAGCTCCTCTTCTTGTCGCTGGGCAACAACAACCTGACAGGGAGCATCCCAATGGAGATTGGAAACATGATAGCGGGCATAGTGGGTATCGACTTCTCTGGAAATTCTCTTGCGGAAGAGATTCCAAATGGGGTCACAACCCTTCTTGGACTCAGGTACCTAAACTTATCAGGAAATCTTTTGTCAGGATGTATTCCAAAAGACATCGGCAATCTGGTATGGCTTCAATCCTTGGACTTCTCGCGTAACAGACTCTCGGGGGAAATTCCCCCAAGCTTTGTAGGTTTAAAGAGCATCGGCGCTCTGAATCTCTCGAGTAACGGTTTATCAGGGAGGATACCTATGGGCAATCAGCTGCAAACGCTCGCCCATCCATCGATATACAGCAACAATCCAGGGCTTTGTGGTTTCCCATTGAATGACTGCGTGAACTCGTCGACATCGATTCAAAATGAAACGACGCAGGCTGCGGAAGACATGGAGTTACTGTGGTTCTATTGCTTTGTCGCAGCTGGGTTCATCTTTGGGTTCTGGCTGTACTGGGGCACGTTTTTGTTTTGCAGCGAGACCTGGAGATGTGCGTTCTATCAGTATGTGGACAACGTGCAAGGGAAGACTACCAAGAAGATATATAGCTGCATGTCGTGCTTCCAGGCCAGTGTCCCTGAACGACATGTCGAAAGGTGTGCATATACACGCCCAGTATCAAGCAGGTCTGTAATATTTCCCTTCCTTGGTTTTATAAGTATTTGTTACATAATACCTTGATGTACGTGACGCTATTCAAGTTTTGTGGTTACTGACGAGCTGTGCAACATTTATGGTTTGATTGTATGGTAGCTAAGGCTATATATTTTGATCAAACTAAATGAGGCCTTTGGAATCAGTTGTCAAATTTTTTAAATCTGTACCTAGACTTTTTGCTTGTAACAATATATATTTGTAGCAATTGAATTCGTTAAGAAGCGGAAGCAGAATATGTCAAATGAAAACTTAACTTTCTTTTTGATAGGGTGGGGAAAATTAATCCAGTACAGGGTTCCCAAGCCAACGCTTGTTACTACTTACCTTATCGTACCATCCGGTTGAGCTACTTTTCTTCAAGCTAGCGACACGCTGTTCTTCACCGATCACCGTGCAGTTTCTGAAGATGTTAAGATGGGGTGCCGACTGGAGGATTCTCCATGGTCCTTCAACCCATCGGGATCTCGAATTTTTTGGGAAGAATTTGAGGTGCGCTTGCAATCCTTCTCAGCAGCGGACAGTATGTTGTGAGCTCTGTATTCCGATTACTAGTCCGGTAGAAGCTCTGGTAAAGATAGCATATGAGAAGACTCTGATTTGCTGTGATGATGAAAATCAACCAGGTTATGATGCTCTTTGTAGTGCTTGTAACAAGATCTGATTATATGATACATGGATACATGATAAATATGTTGCTCCAAAAAAGTTGTGAACGCACTCAAAAAGAAAGGAAAAGAGAGGATGTATATGGGCCCTCTGTTTTTTGCCGTGGAAGGTTCAAAGTTGGTCAAGTTCTACATTTGGGAACCACCTTGTCTATTTTGGTTTTGGAAACGCAAAACAACCTAAATTTGAATAATATACAAATAAACTTGAAATTTTGGAAGTTAAAATGTATTTTTTGAAAAAAAAAGCAAATACTAAAATCTAGCCTCGGCCAACGAATGCCGTTTTATGTAGCCCATGGAGAAGCACAATCCATTCTCCTGCTGGACTAAGCACATCTCGACCACACACACTCCTCTCAGTTTCGCCGCTGCCCACCTAAAATCGCCGCTCCCTTCCGTGTCCGGTCAATGGCCGCCAGCGCGCCGCTTGGTCACGGAAGCTCCCTTGTCTCCAAGTGCCACTGCCTCGTACCACCGGAGATCGGAAGTTTTTTTTTACTAAAGGAGTTTGCGGTCCCAACTTCATTTTATAGAAGCTGAACAAGATACTATACAACCATCCTGACCACAGTTTTGGTCAGCAAACTCTCAGCAACTGACCCAACATGAAAAACTAAACTACCAGACCAACATAAATTCATACACAACTCCCGTAACTCCATAACTTTTGAACTAACAGACTACCAGGTCCAAAACTACAGGAAACACCTGCAACAGGACACACACGCCACATCTTTTTAGTTAACACCACACCAACTCTCCCTCAAGTTCATTTCAGGCGCATAGTGATCGGACCTCAGCCCTTGTTCTTATGGAAGATCTCCAATGCTACAGCCAGCGGCAGTTTAGCTCCGAAGCACTGTATGTCTCTGAGCTTTATCTTCTGCATTTTCCACCAAAAGGAAAGTTTGAATGCACTACCAGCAATAACTATATTAGGATCTACAGGATAAACATGCTCAGAACACGCCCCCTAATATTCCACGGATTACAAAGAACAACAACTACCCCAGATGCAATCACTTGCTGTAATCCAATTCCCCTAAAGTTTGAAATCCATTCACATACATTATCTACACCTACAGTAAGTTGGTGACTGTCCAAAGCACAGGCCACCACACTCCAACTATATCTGGCAACTGGACACTTCAAGAAAATATGGTCTATACTTTATTTCTCACAACAGAACCTACAAAATTCATTACCCTCCCAACCTCCCCTTACTAGATTATCTCCTCAGTCAGAATACTCCTCATTAAAAGTTAACCAAAGAAACACTTTAACACTAAGGGGGGCCTAGATTTTCCACATATGCTTAAGAGGGCACTCATTCTGCTTAGTTTTCAAAGCTAAGTACATAGATTTAACGGAGAATATCCCATTTTTATGTAGCAGCCAAAGACATCTATCTCTTTCCACATTCAAAACTACGTTTTCACATAAAGTTTTCAACGCTGCCAAAAGCTTAGCTGTCTCCCCCAGAAACCCCTTCTAAATCTGATACACCCCCATCCCTCCTCAAAAACTTTAGCTACAGTAAAACTAACACTTGAAGTCAATAAATAAATCCTAGCAAACTTCTCGCTAAGAGGAATATATCCTATCCAAACATCTTCCCAAAAGAAATGTTTTCACCATTTCCAATCACTTTGCTATAACACCTATAGAAAATAATAGATACTTTCATCACTCCATGCCAAAAATGTGAATCTAAAGGCTTGCTAACACACGTGAAAGACTATATTTTTGACAAATACTTTGCTCTTGCTAACCTCTACCAAATACCATCTGTATTTTCCAACTTCCACAACCATTTACTAATAAGACAAACATTCATAGTTTCTAAGTCAACTACCCCCATACTCACTTGATCTACTGGCTGACAGATTGTTTCCAGTTAACTAAGTGATATTTCCTTTCACCATCTTTCTCATTCCAAAGCAAACATTTAATAAAGAAGCTCATCCATCTTACCAGGGCATTTTGGTAAAGGAAACTAAGAAAGTAAACATAGAGGAATACTTCTCAACAATCTTTAAGCAACAACAACAACAACCTACCCCATGAGGCATTAATTTACCCTCCCAGCAATGAAGCACATTCTCCATCTTATCCTCTAACCCTTTCCGGTCACTATTCCTTAGCCTATAATGATGAAAAGGTAAAGGAATAGAACATTCAACAAAGGTAAAATAGAAGTATACTATTTCATTCTGCTCCGAGCCTTACCAAAACCACAAACTTCACTTTTCTAAAATTGATCTTCAGCCCAGATGGATATTCGAAAGTACACAAAACAATTTTTAGATTCCTAACACTTTCTGGATCATCCTCAAATAAAAAAGGGTGCCATCTGCATATTGCAGCATGACCACTCCCCCTTCAACTAAATTACTAACAACTCCTTTAAAAAGACCAACATTTTGAGATCTTCTAGTTAAAGCAGCTAGCACATCTACTGCATAATCAAATAAAATGGGTGATAGAGGATCACCTTCCCTCGCCCTTCTCAGAGTTTTAAAATAAGAACCTACTTGATCATTAACTTTGATAGTAACATAACCATCAGTGACCACTCTCTTAATCCAATTAACAAACATCATTGGAAACCCTTTCATCTCTAACACCCTAAAAGTAAAATTCTTATCTATTTTATTGTATGCTTCCTCCAAATCCACCTTAAACATAACAACTGGCGTTTTGGTTATATGAATTTCATGCAAATACTCATGTAGAAGGACTACCCCATCTAAAAGGTATCTCCCTTTTATAAAGGAAGTTTGGAGCTCTGGGGTAGCTTTGTCTAGTACACTAACTACTATGTAATTAATAACTCTGGCAAAAATTTTCAAAATAACATTAACCAAGCAAATAGGTCTATAAGCTTGTGGCTTATTAGCACCTTGACACTTGGGTAACAAGGTAATAATACCATAATTAAATTTGGCTACATCCAATCTATCATGATAAAATTCATTAAATAAAATTAATTGGTCAAGTCCCACTATGTCCCAAAACTTTTGATAAAATTCTATAGGTAAACCATCCGGACCAAGAGTCTTTCTGGTTTCCTTTTCAAAAATAGCAAAGATTTCCTCTATGCTAAAAGATTCAATCAAACTGCTTCTATCAAAATCATTCAAGATAGAAGCAACATGTACAGAAAAATTAACTACATTAATGGAGTAATTGCCCCTAAATAAATCTTTGTAAAACCTAGTGGAAAAAGGTAAAATATCTTTGTCCCCTCGAATAATTATTTTTCCTAGGTTAATAAACTATTATATTTCTACTCCTCCTCCCACTAGTTTTATCCATAAAATAAGCAGCAAGAGACTCACCTTCTAACAATTAATTTTCTATAGATCTCTAGAGCAACTTAACTTCATCTTCTCTAGTCATTATATATAACACGACTTCTAATTCTTTTTTCATGTATATTTATCTAAGTAAGACCCACTATTTTACTATTTTTTATCAATAATATCCATCTGCTCCATTAGACTTTTCTTATTTATTTTATTAAAACCTTCCCGATTAAGGTTCCAACCTTTCAAACTACTTCTCATACATTTAGCTCTATTCTGCCACATATCAAACACATTCCTTCCTCTATAATTTTTAAACCATATCTTATACAAAACTTCCTTCAAATCTGGTCTAAGAAAACAACATACTACAAAATTAAAAGGCTTAACAAATCTAACTTTTTCAGTACCAAAATCTAAAATAAGCACCGCATGGTCAGAACCAATCCTAGGTAAAGTATGAACAAAACAAACGGATACCTAGCCTTCCACTTAGTACTCTCAAACACCCTATCTAAACTTTCAGATAAAGGGCCAATCTGGTTATTATACCAAGTAATCTCCAAAGTCCCATTGTTCAACAATAGCACTAAACATACTAGATCGTTTATATAACCTTCTCTTTTTACTACTATCAAAAACGTGAACTAGATTAGTTAGAAAACGGTCTTTGTCGTTAGCATGAGCTTCTCGATAAACAGATACCAAATTCCACATAAAACTGATAACTTTCTTTTTCATCACTAATTTCCACCATCTCACACACATCAGAATTTACACCCAACACCACACCCCTCATACACATCTTGCTTAGGTAATGTTAGTTTATATATGTTGTCCCTATTTGAGTTACCAAAAGGTCTTGGTAAGAGGTTTAATTTCTATATGAAAAGGTTGTTGTATCAAGAAGAAGATAGGGCTAAGAAATACCACTTAGTTAGATGCGACAACGTTGCCGGCTAGAAGATCATGGAATTTAGGTGTAGTGGATAGCATATTTAAGTGAGAGCGTGACAACATTCTAGAATACGTGGATGATATATAATGAATATTGTGGATGGTATTAGTTATTGTAACACCCTCGAATCGATCCTATGTAAATTTCAGCGATTCCCGCCAAACCCACATAGAAACTATTCAAAGATGCCCACTTGGCACTTGCATGTGGGTGGAAAACGAAGTAATACCATTATACAATAGTCCATGATGGAACCCATAGAAACATATATAGACAACAATGACTCCCCGGGTCAAGAATAAAAATATACAATACAAAGATCCAAATTACCTTAAAAACGATATAACATCCGAGTACGGATAAGATGCAAACTAGGCTAAGAGCGCTGAAGAATAACCAATAACATCCATAACCCTGCCTAGGCCAAGCCAGAAGGGTAACCTTTCTAACGTCGTCGAACTTATACCTGTTAAAACAAAAGGGGTGCCGACAAAGAGCAAAGGAAAAAATGAGCGGTTAGTAATGATGCCAGTACATGACGAGTCTTAGAATTCGGTGGTTGTCGCCTACATAGGTATGGTGGACTGAAGCGGCAATGAAGCATGCAATAAACAACCTATAGATACTCGATACAACTGTCGGCTATCAGAGAGGCATAAGATAGACCTATTTAGAACCAACCTAATACTATCACCAAACGTACCTGTCGTCGGATTGATGACAAGTACGCCATGAGGGGGTCCTCGAGGCGTGTGGAAAAGAGGGGTGTGAGACGTACGGTGTTCCGGGACGGTGAGCACACAAGTTTACCCAGGTTCGAATTCACCGGCTTTGGATGGATCCTACTCCTGCTAGCAATCCAGTAATACGGCAGAGCCGGAATATGGGTTACAAGGGTTTCGCCTGTGCGAGTTGAGATTGTAGACTATTGTGAGGGTGCCCTAAAGGTTCTCCCTAGGACGGCTTATATAGATATCCGGCCTAGGGTTTACAGGACAGATCTATCTGGCTACGACTAAGAGTTGGTTACAGAGTACATCTTGAACTACAAGTAACACTATGGGCCTATGTCGGTAAGTCTTCTGGGCCTTCCCGTAGCCGGACTGGACTCCGTCTCTTCTCCCTGACTGGGCCGCTCATAAAGAAAAGCACTAACCCAAAGTAGGCCACCCTGGTCAGTGAGGAACTATGAGGATACCCGGAAAGTATATCCCCAACAGCAGCCCCTGGAAGTCTCCAAGATCCAAAGTCAGATTCATCATCATCTAGCTTGATCTTTGGCTTGCAGAATCTTGAAGGGTTCCTAAAACTTTAAAACAAAAGATACGATCCAGGTCTTAAAAATAAGTTGGACCTATGAGTGCGTTTATTTGTGCTTCCAGCTCGAAATTCAAACTAAGCTGGAACTTGGTCTCTGACGTAATCTAACAACAGCCATGGTCAAGTCACGTCACTGATGGACATTTCCTGTCAGCACGACCGTTGGTGGGTCCGCCTTTCGCAGAACCGATGCACCGTTTCAATGCGTGCGTGGAGATCGAGGCAGCGTAATCATCGCGCGGAGGTTTCCCCATCCTTTCCACGACACGTGGCACGTTCACTATAGCGTTTACACGAATTTTGACGCGCCTGGCGGATATAAGTGGTGTGGATTCTTTCCTCCATCTTGTCACCAGTTCTCAGCGTCGTTTCCTTCTCCTCTACGCCTCCTACGCACTTAGCGCTCCTCTGCCCCCAGAAAAAACCTCCAGCGCTGCCCATCCAACGTCATCGGCGCACCGGAAAGAATGGCTTCTTCATCATCCTCCGGCTTGGCAGCGGCAGCAGTGGCGGTGGTGACAGCGGCGGCAGCAGAGAAGGAGAGCCACCGTGGAGTTTGGTTCCCGTGCGTCCTCGATGACCCCAAACTCTGTGTCGTTGAAGATGAAGGGCTCCTCCGTGCCGGCGACTGGCGGAGCGGCTTTGGCGAAACCATCCCCAACCCCCACGACGACGAGCGAGTGCATTTCGGCACTCACCTTGATAGAGGTCTTTCTTTTCCTCCCTCAGATTTATTTTCCGAGGTGATAGATCATTATGGTGTTCATCTGCACCATCTCCCCCGAACTCCATCTTAGATATGAGTGCGTACGCCTCTTTGTGCGAGGGGTATCTCGGCATTAGCCCGAGCCTTACTCTTTTCCGGTACTATTTTCATGCCCGGAGAAATTCCATCACTGCCGGTAATCCTTATATTACCGGTACCATTAGATTTTCGGTTAGGCGTTAGCGTGTTTATCCCCGGATCATGGCAAGTGAGTCAGTCAAACAATGGCCGTCCACTTTTTTCTATCACAAGGATATCCCTGCTCCCGGCAAAGATCATGCTTTGCCGGCTTTCATCAACGGAGACACCACGACCCAAGAGTCCTGGGACGAGGTCGCTCCGACTCTCAGTGACGATCTGTTTCTCGCTAAGAGATGGATCGAATATCTGATGAAGCACAAGGGCCTGAAAGGGTCCGACTTGGTTCAATGCTGGGTGGCACGCCAGATCCAACCCCTTCAACATCATGGAGATCGACTGATGCATTCCATCATGTCGACGAAGAAGGATTCCCTTTGCATCAGCTCCAAGACCTTAAAGCCGAAAGATTATGTATGCCAAGTCAAATGGCTGATAAGGGAGCGGATTGAGAGGAAGATTCCGGAGCTGTCCCTGGACATGCATACAGCGGAAAATCCTTTTGTGCCGGTAAACTTCAGTAGTAACTCTTTTTATGTGCTCATCTTTATGTTATTTTTTGCAATACTGAGATACTTTTCCTTTTCAGCTTGCTGACCTCCCCGAGTCGGAGTTCGCTCCTATCGAGGGATATCCTCCTGAGTTTTCTCAGGATGAAGGTGAATTGGTCCCAATGCCGGATGTCGTTCCTCGGAAACGCATGGCTCCGACATTGGCCATCGGCACCAAAGAAGTGCCCGTTGTGAAGAGGTAATCTTTCCTCACAGGGTCTTTGTATTTTACTTGTAATTCCTTCTGAGATGCAATGTTCTTTGTTCTATTATCTTCTCAGAGCTAAACATCTCATCAAGGGCAAGGGGAAGGAAGCCGCCTCGAAACCCCTGCGCCAGTCGAAGTTCAAACTAGCTTCTCCTGTCGTGGATCCTCCGACTCCTGCCCCTCAGCCTACTGCAGCACCGGAGATTATTCCATCTCCGACTGTTGTAGAAGATCCGGCTCAACCATCAGAGCCAGCGATCCTTGATACATTGCAAATTTATCTATAATTTTTGATGTTCCATGCTTGGTTTTTATCTACTTTCTTATGTTTTGTCCACACTTTGGAGTACTTTTCATATGATTTCTTGGACTAACATATTAACAAGAGCCACAGTGCTAGTTGCCTGTTTTCTGCTGTTTTTGGTTCTAGGAAGTTAGAAAATGAATATTCTCGGAATTGGACGGGACAAAAGCCAAAGTTACTATTTTCCCGGAAGACTCACGGAGCCAGAAGGAGAGTCGGAGAGGGGCCACAGGGTGGCCACACCCCTCCTTGGCGTGGGCAACCCTAGGCCGCGCCAGGGCATGGTGTGGGCCCCCTGGCCAGCCACCGACCTTGCCTCCTTCGCCTATAAGAGCCTCCTGATACCAAAACCCTAGATAGTCAAGCCTCCAGCCACGAAAAGTTCCACAGCGCCGCCGCCACCGAAGGGGAGATTCGGGGGACAGAAAGTCTCTGTTCCGGCACCCTGCCGGGATGGGGAAGTGCCCCCGGAGCCATCTCCATCGATCTCCACCACCATCTCCATCACCATTGCTAATTCCCATGATGAGGAGGGAGTAGTTCTCTCTCGAGGCTAAGGGTTCTACCGGTAGCTATGTGTTCATCTCTCTCTCTATGCATGATCTTATTGAGATCATGAGCTTGTAATCTATAGATCTACCTTGCTACTCAAGTGCTTTAATAGATCTCTGCTCTCCCCATGTGTGTGAAGTTGACAGTGTGCACACCATGGTGGCACTTAGGCTAGAGATTACAAATACTTGTTATGAGTTATATTTGGAGTTGGATGTTTCTATGAAATTGTGGTGTTTGTTGGAACCATCTAGAGCTCAAGGTGACAGTGTGGGGTTATCTAGATGGGGAAAGCGAACTTTGAGGAGTGCTGTTATAGCCCTACCATGGATTAGAGTGTCCAACCGGAGAGTAGTTTAGCGTAGTATCATAAAGAAGAATATATTTATATGAGAGTGTTCACTACTGAAAGTATGATCCCTAGGCCTTGTTTCTAAGCACCGAAACACCGTTTGCAATTAGATCTGTTACATGTTTGCTTGCTTCTATCTTTATTTCAGTTTGCCTTTAGTATTTTCCCATGTCAACCACACGCTAGCAAGCTATTTTCTATCACCGTTACCACTTATAATTATCTATACCACTTGTATTTCACTATCTCTTCGCCGAACTAGTGCACCTATACACCTGACAAGTGTATTGGGTGTGTTGGGGACACAAGAGACTTCTTGTATCTTGATTGCAGGGTTGCTTGACAGGGGATACCTTTGACCACTTCCTCCCTGAGTTCGATAAACCTTGGGTGATCCACTTAAGGGAAAACTTGCTGCTGTTCTACAAACCTCTGCACTTGGAGGCCCAACAACTGTCTACAAGAATAGAAGTGCGTAGACATCAAGCTATTTTCTGGCGCCGTTGCCGGGGAGGTAAGGTAAAAGGTATTCACACCAGAGGATTAAAGAAGAAGAACCTCCCACGGCAAATGCCTATTTTCTGGCGCCGTTGCCGAGGAGGTGAGGTAAAAGGTACTCACATCCTCTGGTGTGAGTGCTCGAAGTTATTTCTTTTAGATTCTGCAATTTTTTTCTTTTTGTTTCTTGTTTTCACTAGTTAGGCTTAATGGAAAACAAAAAAAATTAGAGAGCTTTATAGTATTTATCTTGAGTTAGGACATGAAGTGTTTGAAGAGAAAATTAAAAAACCTATGAAACTTTATTTGCATGCTAATAGCAATGTTGTTAGTATGAATTCTTTGGACACCATTATTGCTAATGCTATGGAAAAGTCTAAGCTTGGGGAAGCTAGTTTTTATGAAATTGATCTTTTTAGTTCCCCTGCTTTGGAAGATAGCTATTCTATTGCTTATGATGATACCAAACCTCCAATATATGATGATTACAATGATGAGTATGATATTTTCAGTCCACCTACTATCGAGGAGAAAATTAATTATGATTACAATATGCCTCCTATATTTGATGATTATGGTGATGAGAATAATAATGATAACTATTTTGTTGAATTTTCTCCCACTACAATTAATAAGAATGACTATGCTTATGTGGAGAGTAATAATCATTTTATGCATGTGGCTCATGATAAGGATGTTTTATGTGATAGTTATATTGTTAATTTTATTCATGATGCTACTGAAAGTTATTATGAGAGAGGGAAACATGGTTTTATGCATCTCAATAATATTAAGTTTCCCCTCTTTATGTTGAAAATTTTGAAGTTGCACTTGTTTTGCTTTCCTATGCTTGTTGCTTTGTGCTTTTATGACTTGTTTCTTTACAAGATCCCGTTGCATAGGAAGTGTGTTAGACTTAAATGTTCTTTGAATTTGCTTCTTGATGCTCTCTTTTAATTCAATTCATATGTCCTATGTGAGTATCTTCTCAAACTATCATGCCTAACTTAAAGGCGTTAAAGAAAAGTACTTATTGGGAGATAACCCAAAAGTTTTAGATGATTCTTGGAAGTTATTACTTCAGTAATAACTGCTCCTTATCCTTTTTATTTGCTTTTTTGTGCCAAGATTAACCTCTAATGAGAGAGAAGTAATGATTGAGAAAGTTGCTGTCCCGAAACAGATTTCTGTGCTTCACCGTAAAAATTTGTGTAAAATCTCTATACGTCCTTTTGAGGCGTGAATTTTTGTGCGTCTGCTCCAGGTTGTTATCTAACTTTCATTAGTTCAACACTTTGTGATTTGAGCAACATAAGGTCTTCGAAAAAATTCGTCTTTACCTGCTGGTCTGTTTTGACAGATTTCTGCCATTTTCTGCATTTGCTTCTTGTTGGTTCCTTTTTGAGTTATTTTGGGGAATTGAGATTTTTGAGGGAAGTTCTTCAGTAGCTAGTGTTCTAATGGAAGTTTATTTGGTGTTAGAACTGAACCGTAAGACCTTTTATCTTGAGTGCACTAATGTTGCTAATAAAGATTGTGTGAAGTTTTGTATGAAGGAAAAATTTCAGGTGTATGGAAGGAATGAGTAATGAGATTGTAACATCCCTAAATTCATATTTCAAAGCTCATTCATATCATCATTGCATCCTTCATCATTTAGGGTTTTTCTCAAAATCATTTTAGAAACAGAAGCTTGGTGCTATGATTTCATGTGAGCAGATTTAATTCAAATGGCCATCACCCTTTGAGACTTGATTGTTTAGGAACTTGGTTGCTTGCCTCCATTGTTGGAAAGTTTAGGTGTAGCAATTTAACCAAAGTTTTCAACTTAGAAATAATTTCAAAACCCTTTTCAAAACATTTGCAAACCAGAGGCAAAGTCTCTATTTGTATTAAGCCCAAGCTTGATCAAGCCCTTGCAAGGTAACCACATGGTTAAATGACTGATTTTGAAACCTCAGTACCCTACAAAAATCTCCAGAATTGTTTGAATTCAAAAGGATTTGAATTCATATCAAAATCATTTCAGAAAATGGTTTTAGAAAAAGAAAAGGATTAATCAAAGGAAAAGGGTCGCGCGCCAGGCATCTGGCCCAGCAACGAAACGAGCCCAACAAGCCCACCCGGGGAGTTTTCCTTTTCTTCTCTCACGCACGAGCGCACGCACTCAGCCACTGACAGACCTACCCCACACCCCCTTTGCTTATTACGCTGACCAGCGGGCCCCGCCCACGTCAACCCCGTCTTCCCCAAACCGCGCTCGCGACCACGTCGCCGCTGCAGTCATGGCCGGTAATGGCGCGGCGTAATTGGGCATTAATCCGCGAGCGTTTCCTGTCGAGCCTCTGGCTATAAGATCCTCTCTGCCTCGCGAGCATTTCCCCCAAACACCTCGCTCACTCCGCCACCAGGCTGCCCTCAATCAACCCCACACCACCGCAGACAGAGCCCACTCCGGCGATCAATTCCGGTGAGCCTCGTGTTCCCCTCTGCCTCTCACTCTTGCTAACTGATTCAGTGAGTCTTTGCGCACCTCCTGACCTCACTAGTTCATCCTGTACTGCCCCAGGTCGCCGTTTCCGCTCGACACCGCAAGCACCGACGACCACCTCGACTCCGGCGACCAAATTCCGTAAGTCCCGTGCGCCCCTTCACTTCTGACTCACACGAGTTTGTTCGCAACATTCTTACGCATCACCTAAACCCTCTGGCTCGTGTTAGGGCAACGCGGACCCTCGGCAACGACTCCGACAACGACCACCCGACGTCGTGCACAACTCCGACGAGCTCTCTCAGCCACATCCGAGCGCCCCTTCGCAAACCGACGCTACCTTGAGCTTCAGCAGCTTCTCGCGAGCCTGGTATGACCCTTCTCCCTCTCGCGGACGACCTGGAACGCAAGCTCCGCCGTAGACCGAGCACTCCGCCGCTCGCTGACGCCGCGCGCCGCCAGGACATGGTCGCTTGCTCGCGAGCCGTCAGATCCAGATCCGAGCGCTAGGATAGATTCATTTAACTATGAAGCGGTACGCGATCTGGAGCGTACGATCTGTTTAGATCCTGCGGCTGCAGAGCTCGATCCAGTGCGAACCGGTACACGCCAATCACAAAGCGACGCGTGGCTAGGGTTAGATCTAAAAACAGATTTAAAAATCAGATTTTGATCCAAATTCAAACTGCCATAACTTTGGATTTCCACGTTGGATTTATGCAAACTTTATACCGTTGGATTCAGTGAATCAAGACCTTTCTGAATATCCAATGTGTTTAACAAATAGTAACCATTAGAATGACTTTATTTGTAGAAACTTGTTTAAGGCTATTTTGAGTATGGATTTAGTTTAGTAATTTGTTTTAGGATTAAATAAGTGTGTTTTGGCAAATTTGGTGTCTTGTTAAGTTTCTGTATTCATGCACTTGCTTGGCAAAGTTTTCAAAATGCCCACTCAGTAAATTCATGCATGCATGCATTCATATTATTTTTGATTGTATATGAATTGTGTGTAAATGTGTGCTACAATTTTGTGTGTAGATTTTGCTAGTGATTGTGACTGTGAAGAGTGCTACTCTCCCCATTACCAAGGCAAGTGATGCTTCATATCTTTTGTCCCATTACTTTCACTATGCATTAGTGTTTTTGCTAAGTAAGTCTTGCATGGATTTTATTTTGCTAAGTATAGACCTTGCTATGGGAAAACCTAGTAGATGAAGCCTTAGAAGAAATTTCCTAAGTTAAGATTTCTACCTACTTTCATGCTTAGCTTAGCTAATAGAAAACAAGGGTGGAATATATATTCATGCTATGGAAAAATTTCTAAGTCTGTGGACTTATGTTTTGTTTAATAAAACAACTAAGTGAATGAATCACCTGGGTGGAATGGAAGGAATGGTTTGTGTTGAGTGGTTCACAAGGCCATGGACTTGGCTTGTGTATCTCACTTGTGGATGGCCACCCAGGAACAAAGAGATTTGAGATGTCAAATGTTGAGAAGCTTCAAGTGCAACCACTTGGCAATATGGGCTCTGCCATGATCATATAGGTTGCTAGAACTTAGTCTCTTGGACAGATGGTGGTAGAGGGAATGATAGGTTGGAACGCGTCCATTTGACTAAGGAAAGGCTTCTGAAAGATCTTGTCTTGGGAAACCAAGTCCTGTGGGGAAAGTGCACCACCTCTGCAGAGTGTAAAACCTAAGTACTTAGCCATGTCCCTGGAAAAGGACAATTTGAGCATCAAGACATGGAAGCTATCAAGAATCTCCTCATCTCAATTTCTAAGTTAAAATCTTGTGGTTGAACAAGGGTTAAAAGGATCTTCAGTCTTTGATTGGTAGATGCCCTGAGTGGATCTTCAGTCTTTGATTGGTAGATGCCTTGGGAGATTTGTGCCAAACAAAAACTTAGTGTTTTCAAATGTTAAGGAAAAATATATTTTGAGCAATGCAAGCCTAAGCTCCACCTAGCCAAATGCATATAGTATTATAGTCCACTTTAAATAAGCTAAGGTATCACTTGCCAATACTATTCCAAAGTATTGACCCTCTGTGGCTGTAACTTGTAATGTTGCAAGTTACTCCGATGATGAATAGGAGTCATGAGTCTACACTCAACATGCTTGCTTGTGGCACATGAAGATGAAGACTTATGTTTATTTACTTATCCCATAAACTCTTGTATTAGGCCTTTGGCCCTGAGTTGTAAAAGACTATGTTTTATCTCTGGAATGGATGTAATAAACGACCTTTGTATCTGTGTACTTCATCTTAAACTGTGGATGCTAGCATTGATCCAGGGACTAGCATTGCAATCACATGGATCCTTTCCTTTAATAAGGAGGGATCTTACAGATGGTATCAGAGCACTGTGTTGCCTGTAGGATTATGACCCTAGGATTGGAAACCACTAAGGAAATTTTTTAACTACTTCTACACTTGTCTATTCTTCTCGTAAACTTTTCTAATCTTCTCATTCTCATCTCTATTTGTAGATGAAATCCATCAACGAAGCCGTGAAGAAAGGACCACTCATGACCATGACCTTGGAGTGTGAAACTAAGTTTCCCAAGATTCTCAAGGACCTCATGGAGGCAATGGAAGCACATGGTGCAGCTGTGTACAAGGGCTTTCCAGTGATGGAGGAAGGAGTGGAGTATTGGTGGGTGAAACTTCACTTGTACAAAAACAAGGAAGACAACCACAAAGAAAGAGGCTTCTGCATGTACACCAACACTTTTATGCACACCACATTCTTTGAGTCAGCAAGAGAAGCAGCTTGGAAGACTATCAAAGAACTCAGTGCTAGAGTCAAGTGCAAGATGCTCAACCTCCAAAAAGACTTAGAGAAAGAGAAGGAACATACCCAAGAGTTGGAAGTCACCAACGAAACCTTAAGGGGAGATATTATAGACTTAGTGATAGAAGCATGTGAACAAGATAGGCTGATTGCCTCTAGGAACATTGTGTTAGCCACCAGATCCAGTGAGATAGGTTTGTAAGCGCACTTCGTTAGTTGGACCACCACCTATCACCTTATTTTCCAAATGATACCTTAAATAAGTTTGAACCTTGGTTGATGTAATGGTTACATGTATGCATGACTTGTGTGATTTTTGTGTTCCATGGATATGTATGAATGTTGTCTTGTTTATTTTAAATTGTGTTGTTCTAACTTTTTCAATCTTATAAATAGATGCCTATTACCATCAGCACTGTTGAGGAGTTCCAGGTTACCCGTTTTGGTCCTCGTATCGTAGAGCTTACTACCTTGCTCGATCTCCCTCTTCCCACCATTACGGTGCACCCACTCACCAAGTTTGAGAGGAAGGACCTCTGGGGCTTCAAGGTGAACCAGCCAGGACGCCAGTCAGAGCCTACTACGGAGGCCATCGTCTTCAAGCTTATGCACGATGACAGGGAGAGAGGCATGGAGGTTGTCATGCAAGACCTGATAGGACGACTGTTAGGCCGTCACTCCCGACAGGTTAGAGGCACTCACTTCCACGCCTTCGGAAGGCGTGATGATGATGGAGAGTCCATCGAATTTGAGGACGACTCGAGGGCCACAGCAGAGCCGATACGCCTGTACCTCCAGGACTTAGAGACTCTTATTAGGCACATGGATACTGACAGGACCAACGTCATGCTTAGCAATGATGAGCTCCAGGTGCAGCTTCGCGAGAAGGACAAGCTCTTCGCGCAGCAGGACGATATTGTCAAGGAGATGGAGGCAAAGTTCGAGACCCAAGACCGTAAGTTCAAGATTCAAGAGAAACGTGTCCAAGATAGGAACAAAAGGATTCGGGACATGACCGAGGAACTGCAGTCCAAGGACTTCGAGTTAGAGCAGCAGCAGACAGTGATTGAGAGACTTCGTTCCCAGAAGAGGGCTCTCAAAGCCAAGATCGACTCCTTGACTACTACTATTGAGGAGAACAAGACCGCAATGGAGAACGCAGGTCTTACCTTTGTCGAGGAGGAGATTGATGCTGACGAGTAGACTTGACTACTCAGTTATTTCTTTTTACCGTACTTGTTATTTGTGAACTTATTATTGGACCATCCGACATGTGGATGGCTTGCCACTTGTGTGTTTTTACTTTGAGACTTTTGTTATCTTGTTGTTGAGCTTTTATCCTTGTGTTGCATGCTATGTGTTTGCTTGTGTGATGTATTGTGCATGAATCATGTAAGGGTATCTCATTCTTATCTCTATATGAATAAACCACAGATGCCTCCCCGTCGCGCAAACCCCAACCCCAACAACATTACCCCGGAAATGCAACAAATGATGAATGCGCAGACACAGCTTATGCAAATGATGACGACATTCATCCAAAACCAGAACAACAACAACCCCAATAACAATAACAACAACAACAACAACCCTCCGGGTTTTGATATGCTCACCAGATTTCTGCGTCTGAGGCCAGATAAGTTTTCAGGAACGACTGATCCCATGGTGGCCAATGATTGGCTACGTTCTGTGAACAAAGACTTAGTGACCGTGGGCTGCACGGATGCTGAAAAAGTCAGGTTCGCGGCACACCTGTTGGAAGGACCAGCCGCCGCATGGTGGGACAACTTTCAGATCACCACTCCTATCGATGAGGTGACTTGGGCTATCTTTGAAGATGGTTTTCGCACTACTCATATCTCACCAGGAATGATGAGCCTGAAAAAGAAGGAGTTTCACAACCTGAAGCAACGCCACCACAGCGTGGCTGAATATATTGAAGAGTTCAACAATCTGGCGCGCTATGCACCGGATGAGGTTGACACAGATGCCAAAAGGAAGGAAAAGTTTCTGGAAGGCTTGAATGATGAGCTGAATCTGCAGCTGTCTGTGGCATATGTTCCAACTTATCAGTCACTGTGGAGAATAAAATGAAGCAAGTCGAGAGTAGAAAGAGGAAACACTCCGACAAGCACAACTCGGGATCGTCCCATAAACGATCTCACTATGATGATAGTGTCAGCTCAGGATCCCACAAGCATGGGAAATTTAACAAGCACCACAACCACAACCGTCATGACAACAAGCATCATCGCAGTCATGACAATGATAAGTACAAGAATCACAAGAGTGGACATAAGAGCCACCATAGTGGAAGTGGAAGTGGAAGTAGAAACCATCCTAAAACGGACATCAGTCAGGTCGAATGCTATAAATGCAAGAAGCTGGGGCATTATGCTAATGAGTGCCCTGAAAAGAAAGTTGAAGGACCTAACAAGCCCAATCCTTTTCAGAAAGGACAGGTTAACCACATCAATGTGGAGGAGGTCTATGAAGAGCCTGATGCTGTTGCTGGTAAGTTCAGACTCAATTCCATCTCAGCATTTGTACTCTTTGACACTGGTGCATCTCATTCATTCATATCAAAAGCATTTGTCGAAAGAAATGAACTACCGGTACAAACCATTGGGTGTCCTATAAGAGTAAGTTCTCCTGGTGGAGAAATGATAGTAAACTCAGGATGTCATGACTTAGTCGTAGAGATCGGAAAACATAAGTTTCCAGTGAACCTAATAATCCTAAATTCCCAAGGATTGGATGTAATTTTGGGAATGGAATGGATGGCTAAGTATGAGGGAGTACTAGATTGTGCCAATCGTACAGTTGCACTCACAACCCCTAAAGGTAAGAGGATAAAATTCAAGTCCAATTTTAAATCTAAAGGAAGTAAGCTGAA
This sequence comes from Avena sativa, assembly GCA_916181665.1. Classification (NCBI taxonomy): domain Eukaryota; kingdom Viridiplantae; phylum Streptophyta; class Magnoliopsida; order Poales; family Poaceae; genus Avena; species Avena sativa. Next base: position 416,171,776 of record OV702296.1, read on the forward strand.
TTCTCTTAAGGGGGTTAGCATGGACAACGTGCCAATTGTGTGTGAGTATCCGGATGTGTTTCCGGAAGAGTTACCGGGAATGCCCCCAGATAGAGATGTAGAGTTTATAATAGATTTGGTACCAGGTTCTGGACCAAGAGCAAAGAGGCCTTATAAAATGTCAGTTTATGAACTTAAGGAACTCAAGAAACAGCTTGGAGAACAATTGCAGAAAGGATTCATCCAGCCAAGTTCTTCATCTTGGGGAGCTCCAGTTTTGTTCGTAGAAAAAAGAGACAGAACTCAAAGATTATGCATAGATTACCGTTCTCTCAACGAGGTAACCATCAAGAACAAATATCCTTTGCCAAGAATAAATGACTTGTTTGATCAGCTAGAAGGAGCTTGTGTGTTCTCGAAGATTGATCTTCGGTCAGGCTATTTTCAACTCAAGATAAGAGAGCAAGACATACCTAAAACAACATTCACCACAAGGTATGGATTGTATGAGTACACGGTGATGCCATTTGGTTTAACCAACGCTCCAGCATACTTCATGAATATGATGAACAAAGTGTTCATGGAATTTCTCAACAAGTTCGTTGTAGTTTTCATTGATGACATCTTAGTCTACTCCAAGAGCAAGGAAGAGCATGAAAGACATCTACGCTTGATACTTGAGAAACTAAGGGAACATAAGCTTTATGCCAAATTCAGCAAGTGTGAGTTTTGGTTAGAGGAAGTTGGATTTCTTGGTCACGTTATGACAAAGGATGGTGTAGCAGTTAACCCTGCTAAAGTTTCAGCTGTGACAGAATGGGAATCTCCTAAGAACGTAAAAGAGGTTCGTAGTTTCCTTGGTTTAGCAGGATACTACAGAAGATTCATTGAAATTTTTTCAAAGGTTGCTAAACCAATGACAGAATTGTTAAAGAAAGATAAGAAATTTGCTTGGTCTGAAGGTTGTGAACTCAGCTTTCAAGAATTAAAGAAGAGGCTTGTGTCAGCACCAGTTCTGTGCCTACTAGGCTTGGAAAAGGATTTCCAAGTGTATTGTGATGCTTCGCATCAAGGATTAGGTGCCGTACTTATGCAAGGCGGAAAAGTTGTGGCTTATGCCTCGAGACAACTCAAAACTCATGAAGTAAATTATCCTACTCATGATTTAGAGTTAGCCGCTGTTGTCCATGCACTCAAAACATGGAGACATTACCTTTTGGGGAAACGTTGTGAAGTATTCACCGATCATAAGAGTTTGAAGTATATCTTCACCCAGAAGGAAATCAATATGAGACAAAGGAGATGGCTAGAACTTATCAAGGATTACGACTTGAGTTTGCAATACCACCCCGGTAAAGCAAATGTAGTAGCAGATGCTCTAAGTCGTAAGGCGTTTGTAAATGGCCTTACCAAAGGTGAATTGCTAGATGACTTGTGTAAGCAATTCAAGGAACTCAGGTTGGAGATTGTGCCAGAAGGACATCTCATGTCTTTGGATGTTCAACCCACTCTGTTGGATAAGATTAAAGAAGCCCAAAAGACAGATAAAGAAATCGAAGAGATTAAGGAAAGGATTAGCCAAGGGAAAGCTAAAAGTTTCCATATAGACGAACAAGGTACTTTATGGTACGGGAAACGTATTTGTGTTCCACAAGATCCGGAATTGCGGAAACTGATTTTACAAGAAGCCCATAACTCTCCGTATTCTATTCACCCGGGAAACACCAAAATGTACATGGATATGAAAGAAAGATTTTGGTGGAATAACCTCAAAAGGGACATCGCCGAACACATTGCTTTGTGTGACGTGTGTAGTAGAGTGAAAGCGGAGCATCTAAAGCCAGCAGGTTTGCTTCAACCAATGCCTATTCCTGAATGGAAGTGGGAAAATATTGGTATGGATTTTATTACCGGATTACCAAGGACCAGGTCAGGGTATGATTCCATATGGGTAGTAGTGGATCGCCTAACCAAAGTGGCTCATTTTATACCCGTAAAGACAACTTATACAAGTGCCAAGTTAGCCAAGATCTACATGAGTAGAATTGTATGCCTTCATGGTGTGCCTAAGAGTATTGTGTCTGATAGAGGAACTCAGTTCACTTCTCACTTTTGGAGACAGCTTCACGAATCTTTAGGAACGAGGTTGGAATTCAGCACTGCTTTTCATCCTCAAACTGATGGACAAACAAAAAGGACTAATCAAATTCTTGAAGACATGTTGAGGGCATGTGCCCTAGACTATGGAGCAAGTTGGGATGAAAGTCTGCCTTACGCAGAGTTCTCTTACAATAACAGTTACCAATCTAGCATTGGGATGGCACCATTTGAGTTTCTCTACGGAAGGAAGTGTACCACCCCGTTGCTATGGAATGGTGTGGGAGAAAGAAGTTTGTTCGGACCAGATCTTATCAAAGACGCCGAAGAAAAGGTCAAATTGGTTAAGGACAGGTTGAAGATAGCACAATCTCGACAGAAAAGCTACGCAGATTCTAAGCGTAGAGAAGTCACCTACGAAGTTGGGGATAGAGCTTATCTTAGAGTATCACCACTTCGTGGAGTAAAAAGATTTGGAGTCAAAGGAAAGTTGGCACCAAGATATGTTGGACCATTCAACATTCTAAGTCGCAAGGGAGAAGCTGCATATGAAATCGAACTGCCAGCATCTTTATCAGCAGTCCATAATGTTTTTCATGTGAGTCAGCTCAAGAAATGTCACCCAGAAATGGAAGAATCTTCTTTGAATGATACCATATCTTTGGAAGAAGTTCAACTAGAAAGTGATCTCACCTATGAAGAAAAGCCTGTCAAGATTCTTGAGACCGCATAAAGAGTCACAAGGACAAAAACTATCAAGTTTTGCAAGGTACAATGGAATCATCATTCCGAAGAGGAAGCAACATGGGAAAGAGAAGATGATCTTCGGAAAGACCACCCTCACCTATTTGCTAGCCAATCCGAATCTCGAGGGCGAGATTCATCTTAAGGGGGTTAGATTTGTAACATCCCTAAATTCATATTTCAAAGCTCATTCATATCATCATTGCATCCTTCATCATTTAGGGTTTTTCTCAAAATCATTTCAGAAACAGAAGCTTGGTGCTATGATTTCATGTGAGCAGATTTAATTCAAATGGCCATCACCCTTTGAGACTTGATTGTTTAGGAACTTGGTTGCTTGCCTCCATTGTTGGAAAGTTTAGGTGTAGCAATTTAACCAAAGTTTTCAACTTAGAAATAATTTCAAAACCCTTTTCAAAACATTTGCAAACCAGAGGCAAAGTCTCTATTTGTATTAAGCCCAAGCTTGATCAAGCCCTTGCAAGGTAACCACATGGTTAAATGACTGATTTTGAAACCTTAGTACCCTACAAAAATCTCCAGAATTGTTTGAATTCAAAAGGATTTGAATTCATATCAAAATCATTTCAGAAAATGGTTTTAGAAAAAGAAAAGGATTAATCAAAGGAAAAGGGCCGCGCGCCAGGCATCTGGCCCAGCAACGAAACGAGCCCAACAAGCCCACCCGGGGAGTTTTCCTTTTCTTCTCTCACGCACGAGCGCACGCACTCAGCCGCTGACAGACCTACCCCACACCCCCTTTGCTTATTACGCTGACCAGCGGGCCCCACCCACGTCAACCCCGTCTTCCCCAAACCGCGCTCGCGACCACGTCGCCGCTGCAGTCATGGCCGGTAATGGCGCGGCGTAATTGGGCATTAATCCGCGAGCGTTTCCTATCGAGACTCTGGCTATAAGATCCTCTCTGCCTCGCGAGCATTTCCCCCAAACACCTTGCTCACTCCGCCACCAGGCTGCCCTCAATCAACCCCACACCGCCGCAGACAGAGCCCACTCCGGCGATCAATTCCGGTGAGCCTCGTGTTCCCCTCTGCCTCTCACTCTTGCTAACTGATTCAGTGAGTCTTTGCGCAATCCTGACCTCACTAGTTCATCCTGTACTGCCCCAGGTCGCTGTTTCCGCTCGACACCGCAAGCACCGACGACCACCTCGACTCCGGCGACCAAATTCCGTAAGTCCCGTGCGCCCCTTCACTTCTGACTCGCACGAGTTTGTTCGCAACGTTCTTACGCATCACCTAAACCCTCTGGCTCGTGTTAGGGCAACGCGGACCCTCGGCAACGACTCCGACAACGACCACCCGACGCCGTGCACAACTCCGACGAGCTCTCTCAGCCACATCCGAGCGCCCCTTCGCAAACCGACGCTACCTTGAGCTTCAGCAGCTTCTCGTGAGCCTGGTATGACCCTTCTCCCTCTCGCGGACGACCTGGAACGCAAGCTCCACCGTAGACCGAGCACTCCGCCGCTCGCTGACGCCGCGCGCCGCCAGGACATGGTCGCTTGCTCGCGAGCCGTTAGATCCAGATCCGAGCGCTAGGATAGATTCATTTAACTATGAAGCGGTACGCGATCTGGAGCGTACGATCTGTTTAGATCCTGCGGCTGTAGAGCTCGATCCAGTGCGAACCGGTACGCGCCAATCACAACGCGACGCGTGGCTAGGGTTAGATCTAAAAACAGATTTAAAAATCAGATTTTGATCCAAATTCAAACTGCCATAACTTTGGATTTCCACGTTGGATTTATGCAAACTTTATACCGTTGGATTCAGTGAATCAAGACCTTTCTGAATATCCAATGTGTTTAACAAATAGTAACCATTAGAATGACTTTATTTGTAGAAACTTGTTTAAGGCTATTTTGAGTATGGATTTAGTTTAGTAATTTGTTTTAGGGTTAAATAAGTATGTTTTGGCAAATTTGGTGTCTTGTTAAGTTTCTGTATTCATGCACTTGCTTGGCAAAGTTTTCAAAATGCCCACTCAGTAAATTCATGCATGCATTCATATTATTTTTGATTGTATATGAATTGTGTGTAAATGTGTGCTACAATTTTGTGTGTAGATTTTGCTAGTGATTGTGACTGTGAAGAGTGCTACTCTCCCCATTACCAAGGCAAGTGATGCTTCATATCTTTTGTCCCATTACTTTCACTATGCATTAGTGTTTTTGCTAAGTAAGTCTTGCATGGATTTTATTTTGCTAAGTATAGACCTTGCTATGGGAAAACCTAGTAGATGAAGCCTTAGAAGAAATTTCCTAAGTTAAGATTTCTACCTACTTTCATGCTTAGCTTAGCTAATAGAAAACAAGGGTGGAATATATATTCATGCTATGGAAAAATTTCTAAGTCTGTGGACTTATGTTTTGTTTAATAAAACAACTAAGTGAATGAATCACCTGGGTGGAATGGAAGGAATGGTTTGTGTTGAGTGGTTCACAAGGCCATGGACTTGGCTTGTGTATCTCACTTGTGGATGGCCACCCAGGAACAAAGAGATTTGAGATGTCAAATGTTGAGAAGCTTCAAGTGCAACCACTTGGCAATATGGGCTCTGCCATGATCATATAGGTTGCTAGAACTTAGTCTCTTGGACAGATGGTGGTAGAGGGAATGATAGGTTGGAACGCGTCCATTTGACTAAGGAAAGGCTTCTAAAAGATCTTGTCTTGGGAAACCAAGTCCTGTGGGGAAAGTGCACCACCTCTGCAGAGTGTAAAACCTAAGTACTTAGCCATGTCCCTGGAAAAGGACAATTTGAGCATCAAGACATGGAAGCTATCAAGAATCTCCTCATCTCAATTTCTAAGTTAAAATCTTGTGGTTGAACAAGGGTTAAAAGGATCTTCAGTCTTTGATTGGTAGATGCCCTGAGTGGATCTTCAGTCTTTGATTGGTAGATGCCTTGGGAGATTTGTGCCAAACAAAAACTTAGTGTTTTCAAATGTTAAGGAAAAATATATTTTGAGCAATGCAAGCCTAAGCTCCACCTAGCCAAATGCATATAGTATTATAGTCCACTTTAAATAAGCTAAGGTATCACTTGCCAATACTATTCCAAAGTATTGACCCTCTTTGGCTGTAACTTGTAATGTTGCAGGTTACTCCGATGATGAATAGGAGTCATGAGTCTACACTCAACATGCTTGCCTGTGGCACATGAAGATGAAGACTTATGTTTATTTACTTATCCCATAAACTCTTGTATTAGGCCTTTGGCCCTGAGTTGTAAAAGACTATGTTTTATCTCTGGAATGGATGTAATAAACGACCTTTGTATCTGTGTACTTCATCTTAAACTGTGGATGCTAGCATTGATCCAGGGACTAGCATTGCAATCACAGGGATCCTTTCCTTTAATAAGGAGGGATCTTACAGAGATGAAGGATGGACTAAAGATCAAGCTTGGGGATGCCACGCGTGTCACCCCAAGAAATATCCAAGGAGTACAAGCGTCAAAGCTTGGGGATGCCCAAGGCATCCCCTTCTTCATTAATAAAAATCCCAGGTTTCTTCCAAACGCTTCATTTTTATTGTTTCATGCACAGTTGTGTTGTTCTTGGAGCGTCTTCTTTTTCGTTTTGGTTTTGGTTTTTTGTTTTCCTTGTTTGCTTAGTTTGCTGAATAAATTGGTTGGACCCCCTCTTTCATACATTTGTTTTCAAATAGTTTGGTTTGGATTGGAAAAGAGTAGGAAAGCTCATGCTTAAGTGGTAAAGAGAGCTTGTTTTTGACTGTGGCCTATGCTTTGTCATGCCATGCCTGATATTGTTTTGGCTTTATGCTTAGTATTCTTTGCTATAGCATGACTTGTTATAAACAATTGAGATTGCTTAATGTGCCTTGGATGAATCATGCGTTGTTTTAGCATATTAAAGCATAGTATAGTGGTATTCTCCTTTGATGCTTTATTTGGGTTGACTTGGCGCATGCTCACACCATGTTATGACTATCTCAAGTCACCATAAGCCTTTATGATCCTTTAGTTTTCAACTTGTAGTATCACTTTATGCTTTGATCAATGATGTTTTGTCGCTCTGCATGATTATGGCCATAATTGCTCTCTTAGTTTGTCACTCCCAGTCTTTTGCTAGCCTCCACAACCAAGTATGAGTTCCACTCATGCATCCAACTCCCTAAACCAAGTTATTCCAAAGAGTCCACCATACCTACCTACTAGCTTATTCTATTCCAAGTATATTCATGTTTTTGTTTACCTTCCAAATTAAACTTGTTATGAGAAAACTAGTGATTAAAGATCTCACGAACTTGATGGCACACTTTACTTTTCTTGCCCTTAATAAACTTGAACCATTGTGTCATATATGTTGTATATGCTTGCACTTATTTGTTGGGAATTAGCAGAACCATGCTTTCATGGGGAACGCTTTCAACATTGCACTTGGTACTTGTACCTAGTTGATATCATGCTCTTTTGTATATGGATGTCGTCGGTGTGAAATGAAAGGGGAGCTTGTAAGTCCATGGAGTTATGTATATGTGTTAGAGAAACGCCTGGGCCGCTGGTCTAATCCATGCTGACATGGTGGAAACCTGCAGCGTAACCATAATGAGCTGTCTATTGATGCGCTTGACGATCGACGTAGAGCTCGTTGGGAACCCCAAGAGGAAGGTATGATGAGCACAACAACAAGTTTTCCCTCAGTTATGAAACCAAGGTTTAATCGAACCAGTATGAGCAAGGAAACACCCCAAAGGTGTTACTAGCTGAGCTTTGGCAGGGCGCACTACCGGTGCTAGTAGCAACGTGGAGGCCTGCACAACACAACCACAGAACTTTGTCCTCAACTTGCGATGAGGTTGTCAATCTCACCGTGTTTTGTGGAAAACAGATGATTAAACGTATCGAATGGAAAGAAGTAAAAGTTTGCAGAAAGTAAACACAAAGCAGAAACAGTTTATAGATTGTATGTAAACAAATTACCGGGATCCATAGTTCACTAGAGGTGGCTCTCCTTAGATAGATAACATGCTGGGTGAACAAATTACAGCGGGGCAATTGACAAACACCGAGAAAGCAATACATGCATATACTAATCATCTTGACTCCTTTGAGACTTGATTGGGCATTACAACATAATACATAGACCGCCATCCAACTGCATCTATGACTAATAATCCACCTTCCGGTTATCATCCGAACCCCCTCCATTATTAAGTTGCAAGCAACCGATTATTGCTTTATGAACTACGTGTAAAGTAAACAATACGATTGTTCTATGAACAAAGGATTGTTGTTTTCTCCCTAGTAGCAACAGCACATCTAGTACCTTAGAGATTTCTGTCACTTCCCCAGATTACCAGAGGCATGAACCCACTATCGAGCATAAATACTAATTCTTGGAGTTGCTAGCATCTACTTGGCCAAGATAGCTACTAACAACGGAAAGCATGCAAGATCACAAATAACAAAGACATGATAGAATCAATAATCAATCTGAAATAGCATCTCAATATCCATCGGATCCCCGCAAACACAACATGTATGGATTACAAATAGATGATCTTGATGATGAACGGAGCTCACAAGATCTAAACATGAAAGCACAAAGGAGGAGAAACTAGCCATCTAGCTACTACATGGATCCGTAGTCCAAGGATGAACTACTCACGCATCACACCGGAGGCTTGCATGGTGATGAAGAAGGCCTCCAGGGTAAATTCCCCTCTCCGGCAGGGTGCCGAGAAGAGCTTCAGATCCCTCCCGATCTAGGGATGGAGATGACGGCGGCTACAGACTCTTTCGTGGATTTTTGATTGGGTACTTAGGGTTTTCGTCCCGAGGGCAACTTATAGGCGGAAGGAGAGGCCGAGGGGGTGCCGAGAGCGGCCACACCACCCCCTGGCGCGGGCCAGGCCTGGCCACGCGGCCAGGTGGTGTGGTGGCTCCCTGGCCCTTCTCCGTCTCGTATTCTGGCACTTGATCCCTTCTGGAAAAATTGGCACTTTGGCTTTTGTCCCGTCCAATTCCGAGAATATTCATTTTCTGACTTTCCTGGAACCAAAAACAGCAGAAAACAGGCAGCTGGCACTGTGGCTCTTGTTAATAGGTTAGTCCAAGAAATCATATGAAAAGTACTCCAAAGTTGGAACAAAACACAAGAAAGTGGATAAAACCAAGCATGGAATATCAAAAATTATAGATACATTTGCAATGTATCAATATCCCCAAGCTTAACTCCTGCTCGTCCTCGAGTAGGTAAGTGATAAAAAGAAATAATTTTTGAGGTGACATGCACCATCAAAGACTTGATCAAAGTATTTGCAAAACATTCAAAGCTGGGATCATAGTACTTCAATCATAACATGAAAGACAAAGTTCTAGCAATAAGCAAAGAAACTATGATGCAACATGAAAAAGCACAAACAAAAGATTCATGAATAACAATGCTTTGCAAGACGTTTGTTTGTTTCACATAAAGAAAACATAGCATAATAGTATTCAGCTTGTCCCTCAATAGAGTAGCAAATATAAATGCATAGGACACCTTCAAAGTTCATAAGAGTGACTAGATACAATAGTTTAAAACAAGCAATATCAAAGTATGCATCAATCAACTAGTCTTGGGACAATGCACACATAACTAAGAATGGCCACTATGCTCTCAAAGTAGTGCATAAAGATAGAAGATGGAGACTCAATATAAAGGTGGAAGAAAGACCTTTTGTAAAAGGAAGTACGGATTCAAGTCTCATAAAGAGCTTCCAAAAATTATGGTACTTATAGCTTTCAGCTCTCATTGCCCCTGTCATAAGCATCTTGAAGGTGATTAAGGTTAAAGTGACAAAACTAAGAGGATATGCTTGACAAGTTATAAACCGAAATCTCATGCCCCTTACTTACGAAGACCGATCCTCATGCTACTCAACTTCAGTCACGAGTAAGCTCTTGTCATTGTAAGTATATGTGTATAATTAAGAACCGCCAACGGGGTACCCCTTGCACATGATACGAGAGCTTTCCCATAATCAAAATGACAAGGCAAGCAGACAATGAGCATCTCAACGATCTTTTTATTTGCTATTTGCATAGGTTTTTATTGAGGATGCTTCATAGAGTGCTCATTATGGTGATGCTACAAGTTTCCACCATGATTAGGCATGGCTTAGGCTAGCGGCCCAGGCGTTTCTCTAACACACATACAAACTCCATGATCTTACAAGTTCCACTTTTATTTCACACCGCCGGGAGCCGTAAGTAAAAGAACATGATATCAACGGGGTACAAAGTACAAGTGCAATGTTGAAAGCGTTCCCCATGAAACATGGTTCTGCTAACTTCAACTTATAAAGCGCAAGCATATACGCAACAAAGAAGGACCCAATGGTTCAAGTTTATTAGAGGCAATAAAGTAAAGTGTGCCATCAAGTTCGTGAGAGCTTTAATCACTAGTTTTCTCATAACAAGTGAAAGGTAGACAAAAGCATGAATATACTTGGAATAGCATAAGATAGTAGGTAGGTATGGTGGACTCTTTGGAAAAACTTGGTTTAGGGAGTTGGATGCATGAGTGGAACTCATACTTTGTTGTGGAGGCTAGCAAAAGACTGGGAGCGACAAACTAAGAGAGCAATAATGGCCATAATCATGCAGAGCGACAAAACATCATTGATCAAAGCATAAAGTGATACTACAAGTTGAAGACTAAAGGATCATAAAGGCTATGGTGACTTTGGATAGTCATAACATGGTGTGAGCATGTGCCAAGTCAACCCAAATAAAGCATCAAAGGAGAATGCCACTATACTATGCTTTAATATGCTAAAACAACGCATGATTCATCCAAGGCACATTAAGAAATCTCAATTGTTTATAACAAGTCATGTTACAACAAAGAATACTAAGCATAAGGCTAAAACAATATCAAGCATGGCATGACAAAGCATAGCCACAGTCAAAAAACGAGCTCTTTTTACCACATAAGCATGAACTTTCCTACTCTTTTCCAAACCAATACAAACTAATTGCAAACCAAAGTATAAAATAGGGGGTCCAACCAACTTATTCAGAAAACTAAGCAAACCAAGCAAACTAAAAACCAAAACGAAAACGAAAAATAAGACTCTCCAAGAAAAACACAACTGTGCATGAAACAATAAAAATGAAGCGTTTGGAAGAAACCTGGGATTTTTATTGATGAAGAAGGGGATGCCTTGGGCATCCCCAAGCTTTGACGTTTATACTTATTGGATGTTTCTTGGGGTGACACGCGTGGCATCCCCAAGCTTGAGGTTTGGTCCATCCTTCATCTCATTACTCATTCCTTCCATACACCTGAAATTTTTCCTTCATACAAAACTTCACACAATCTCATTAGCAACATTAGTGCACTCAAGATAAATAAGTCTTAAGGTTCAGATGTAACACCAAATAAACTTCCATTAGAACACTAGATACTTTAGTACTTCCCTCAAAAAGCTCAATTCCCCAAAAGAACTCAAGAAGGAACCAACAAGAAGCAAATGCAGAAAATGGCAGAAATCTGTCAAAACAGACCAGCAGGTAAAGAAGAATATTTTGGAAGACCTTATGTTGCTCAAATCAAAAAGTGTTGAACTAACGAAAGTTATATAACAACCTGGGGCAGAAGCACGAAAAATTACAGCTCAATCCGACGTACAGAGCTCTCTCAGGAATTTTTACGGTGAAGCACAGAAATCTGTTTCGGGACAACAACTTTCCCAATCATTACTTCACTCTCATTAGAGGTTACTCTTGGCACAAAAAGCAAATAAAAAGGATAAGGAGAGGTTATTACAGAGGTAATAACTTCCAAGACTCATCTAAAACTCTTGGGTTATCTCCCAACAAGTACTTTTCTTTAACGCCTTTAAGTTAGGCATAAGAAGCAAAGAAAGAATCAAGTGTTCTCAAATGAAGAAGCATTAAGACCAAATTTTCTTTTCATAGGAGAAGCAAAAGAAATCTTTTATCTCTTTTTAGGGAAGTGTTCTATACCTTTCTTGAGTGGGAGTTGATATTTAATGGTGCCTTCTTTCATATCAATGATGGCACCAACAGTTCTAAGAAAGGGTCTTCCCAAGGTAATAGGACACGAAGCATTGTATTCAACATCCAAAACATAGAAATCAACGGGGACATAGGAATCATTAACCATAATAAGAACATCATTAATACTCCCCATGAGTTTCTTTTTAGCATTGTCATCAAGTGGGACATTCAAATAACAATCTTCAAGAGGAGGCAAATCAAGCATATCATAAATCCTTCTAGGCATAATAGAAACACTACTATCAAGATCACACAAAGCTTTGAAATAAAAGTCATTCACTTTCATATTAATGATGGGTTCCCAACCATCTTCTTGTTTTATAGGAATAGAAGCTTTATGTTTCATCTTTTCTTCTTTAATTTTTATGAGAGCATCAGTAATGTGTTTTGTAAAAGCCATGTTCATAGCACTAGCATTAGGACTTTTAGCAAGCTTTTGTAGGAACTTAATAACTTCAGAGATATTGCAACCATCAAGATCAAAATCAAATTTATCATCTAAAGTAGTAGAACTATTAGTAGCCTCAACACTAGTGGTGGTGATAGTAGAAACACTAATGTTTCTAGCAATTTCATCTTCTCTTTCCCACGTAGCATGTAATTCAGCTAATAGTCTAACATTTTCATCAATTCTTACTTGAATAGCATTAGTGGCTGCAAAGGGATTCTCATTAGTTTCAGGTTTAGTAGCCATTTTATTCAAAGTAGTTTGAGCTTCAGCCAAAGATGCTATATTTCTTTCAGCATTAGAGAGTTTTTCCTTAATAGTTTTATTGAAAGAAGTTTGTTTACTAATAAACTCTTTAAGCATAACTTCAAGTTCAGAGGGAGCACTCTTATTATTGTTGTAAGAATTTCCATAAGCATTACCATTATTGGGAGGATATGGCTTATAATTGTTGTTACCAAAATTGTTCCTATAAGCATTATTACCATAAGCATTATTGCCAAAGTTGTTATTTCTTATGAAGTTCACATCAACTTGCTCTTCTTGAGCAACCAAAGAGGCTAAAGGAACATTATTTGGATCAATATGGGCTTTCCCATTAACGAGCATAGACATAATAATATCAATCTTATCACTCAAGGAGGAGGTTTCCTCAACAGAATTTACCTTCTTACCTTGTGGAGCTCTCTCAGTATGCCATTCCGAATAATTAACCATCATATTGTCCAAAAGTTTTGTTGCAGCACCCAAAGTGATGGTCATAAAGGTACCTCCAGCAGCTGAATCCAATAGGTTCCTTGAAGAATAGTTCAATCCTGCATGAAAAGTTTGGATGATCATCCAAGCAGTCAGTCCATGAGTGGGACAATTCTTTACCAAAGATTTCATTCTTTCCCAAGCTTGAGCAACATGCTCATTATCAAGTTGTTTAAACTTCATTATTTCACTTCTCATGGATATAATCTTAGCAGGAGGATAGTATTTTCCAATAAAAGCATCTTTTCACTTAGTCCAAGAATCAATACTATTCCTAGTTAAGGAATTCAACCACTCTTTAGCTTTTCCTCTCAAAGAGAAAGGAAACAATTTTAGCTTAATAATATCACCATCTATATCCCTATGCTTTTGCATCTCACAAAGTTCAACAAAGTTATTTAGATGGGAAGCAGCATCTTCATTACCAATACCAGAAAATTGCTCTCTCATAACAAGATTGAGCAAAGCAGGTTTTATCTCAAAAAAAGTATTTTCAGTCACAGGTGGAGCAATAGGTGTGCTCATAAAATCATTGTTGTTGGTGCTAGTGAAGTCACACAACTTAGTGTTTTCAAGAGTATTCATTTTTTGGGGTTTTCAAATAAGAAAGCAAACAAGTAAAACTAATTTTTTTGTGTTTTTGATAAGAAAACAAGCAAACAAAACAAAAAGAAACTAAGCAAAACAAAAACAACAAAGTAAAGAGATTGGTTATGAGGGACTCCCCTTGTGAAGATGTCCTTGACTCCCCGGCAACAGCACCAGAAAACGTCTTGATGCGCTCGACGATCGATGTAGGGCTCGTTGGGAACCCCAAGAGGAAGGTATGATGAGCACAACAACAAGTTTTCCCTCAGTTATGAAACCAAGGTTTAATCGAACCAGTAGGATCAAGGAAACACCCCAAAGGTGTTACTAGCTGAGCTTTGGAAGGGCGCACTACCGGTGCTAGTAGCAACGTGGAGACCTGCACAACACAACCACAGAACTTTGTCCCCAACTTGTGATGAGGTTGTCAATCTCACCGTGTTTTGCAGAAAACAAAGGATTAAACATATCGAATGGAAAGAAGTAAAAGTTTTCAGAAAGTAAACACAAAGCAGAAACAGTTTATAGATTGTATGTAAAGACAAAGGACCAGGATCCATAGTTCACTAGAGGTGGCTCTCCTTAGATAGATAACATGCTGGGTGAACAAATTACAGCGGGGCAATTGACAAACATCGAGAAAGCAATACATGCATATACTAATCATCTTGACTCCTTTGAGACTTGATTGGGCATTACAACATAATACATAGACCGCCATCCAACTGCATCTATGACTAATAATCCACCTTCAGGTTATCATCCGAACCCCCTCCAGTATTAAGTTGCAAGCAACAGATTATTGCTTTATGAACTGCGTGTAAAGTAAACAATACGATTGTTCTATGAACAAAGGATTGTTGTTTTCTCCCTAGTAGCAACAGCACATCTAGTACCTTAGAGATTTCTGTCACTTCCCCAGATTACCAGAGGCATGAACCCACTATTGTAGCGTCCCCAACCTTTAATAAGATTGAGTCCCCTGTGTTTACAATGCTAGTCCCTGGATCAATAGCTAGCATCCACAGTTTAGATGTAATATCAAGAAACAAAGGTCATATACAACTTTATAACCAGGAATAAAATAATTTTATTACATCAATACATAGCTCATTAGGCTATTACATTACATTGCAGCGGAATAACTATAGTCATGGGTCCTTCATCTTCAAAGTGCCACAGGCAGATGTTGGTTGTAGACTTTGTAATCCTAGTCAATCAATCTTCACTAAAACAATCAAACCTGCAACATCATAAGTTACAGCCACAAGGGTCAATACATTTGAATTGTATTGGCAAGTGATACTTTGGTAGTATAGTGGAATCTATCATCTATATGCATTTTGGCTAAGTGGAGTTGAGGCTTGCATTGCTCAAAATAGATTTTTCCTTAACTTTTGAAAACACTAAGTTTTTGTTTGGCACAAAACACCCAAGGTATCTATCAATCAAAGACTCTAGATCCACTCAGGGCATCTACCAATCAATGACTGAAGATCCTTTTAACCCTTGTTCACCCACAAGTTTTATTTAGAAATTGGAGTGATGAGATTCTTGAAGTTTCCATGTCTTGATGCTCAAATTGTCCTTTACCAGGGACATGGCTAAGTACTTAGGTTTTACACTCTGCAGAGGTGGTGCACTTTCCCCACAAGACTTGGTTTCCCAAGACAAGATCCTTCAGTAGCCTTTCCTTAGTCAAATGGACGCGCTCCAACCTATCAACCCATCTACCACCCACTGTCCAAGAGACTAAGTTCTAGCATCCTAAGATCATGGCAGAGCCCATATTGCCAAGTGGTTACACTTGAAGCTTCTCAACATTTGACAACTCAAATCTCTTTGTTCCTGGGTGGCCATCCACAAGTGAGATACACAAGGTTCACCAGTACCCCTGGCCTTGTGTAACCACTCAACATAACCATTCCATCCATTCCACCCAGGTGATTCATTAACTTAGTTGTTTTGTTAAATAAAAACAAGTCCTTAGACTTAGAATATTTTTCCATAGTGTGAATATATAAACCACCCTTGTTTTCTAATAGCTAGGCTAAGCATGGCATGACAACTTATCCTTAGGGAATTTCCTAGCAACTCTAGCATTCTAATCTATATAGGATTTCCCAACATCATTTGACAAGTGTGGCATGCAAGTCTTAACAAAATATAACTAATGCAAGTATAAAATATAGGTATGGAATATTCATGATGATATCACTTGCCTTTTTGGTAGAGGGTATAGGTTTACTCCTTGATCTTGCTAGTCTCACACTTCACTACAAGAAAATCAAGCAAACACAATTCAATTCACATTCCAAACCAAAGTTAAACAAACAATTTCTCACACACAAAGTAATGGGATCTAAGTCATGCATAAGTATGCAAAGGTTGGTTCTATTGTAAGGATGGTCTTCACTAGGCTTCTAACTTTGTAAGTTCCAAATTGGTCATTTACCAAAATGGAAAAGTCATTTGCAAAGAGGGTCTCTATTAGATTCCTAAACTTTGTAAGATCCAAATTGGTCATTTACCAAAGTGGTAAAGTTGTTAGCAAAAGGCTTTACTATAAAACCATTTTCCAAAACAAAGTGTCATTCTATGTGGTGTAGAAATATTATTACCAAGGCACTAACCTATAGGGTTCACCAAATGAGTTGCTATTGCAAAACTTGGTGTTTGGGTCAGTAGGTTTGGTCCAAAACATTTTCTCAAAGTTTTCTTTATGAAAGCATTTTCATAACCAAAACTATAGTTTTTAGTTAGCTAGAAATGGACTAAACCAATTAATCCATTCTAAACTTTTTAAAAAACATTTTCCAAACTATGGGTTGGTTCCTAGGGTCAGTAAGGTCACAACAAACCAATTTGCAAAGGTTTTAACCTAAAAATCATTTTTAAATGGTTTTTCTAATGTTAGCAAGCACACAAAAGAATCTGCAAAATCAAACAATCTATCAAATACTATTTGCTAAACTAAGGGTAGGGTTGGTTAGAGCTTGTCTTGCTGATTCCAACGACATCAAATTTGTAAAATTTGGACGTGTGGATCAAAAGATACAAGGGTTTGAAAATGGCAAAAGTTTCTGTTTTCAAATCTGTTTTTAAACCAAATAGGCGACACGCGGCGTGTTCTTACTGGTCGATACCGGTTCGGCCGGATCGTGGCTGTGGAGCGTTGGATCTAAGTTAAATCGTACGGTACAGGGCGCGTACCCATTCGTGGCTTAAGTGATCTATCGTATCCGCCCGATCTAGATCGAACGGCTGCAATCACTCAGACCATCAACTGGCGGCGCTGCGGTGGCTAACGGCGGCGGAGTGATCGGTTGATGACGGTGCCGGCGATACATGAGGTGAGGGAGAAGGAGGGGTTGCTCACCGGGCTCAGGGGGTCACGGCGAAGCTCAACTCGCTTGCAGTTTGTCGAGGGGCGCACAGAATCAGTCGGGATTCCTCGCCGGAGTAGAGAACGACGTCGGGCGGCTCTGTCCACGGTCGAAGACGGTGCTGTGGACCACGAGAGGACAAACGGAGGTCTAGGTTAGACGCAGGAGATCATGTCGGAGCTATGGGCGTGAACGAGAGGGCTCGGGGCGGTCGAGGCTTACCGGGGAACGTTGCCGGAGAAGAAGCAGACGACGGTTGCTCACAGTTGACGACGAGGCGACGCTACGGTGTGAGCTAGGACACGAGGACGATGGCATTAGTTGCGGAAGAAGTCACTGGTCTTAGGCGCATCATTGAAAAGAAGAGGGGCGGCTGGAAGCTACCTGTGGAGTTCGCCGGAGTTTGCAGACAGACGGTGGCGACGGTGGTCGAGGTGGTTGTCGACGCTCTGGGTCGCTCGGGGGCAAGCTGGCGCTACGGGGATGATCGCCAGGAGGTGGGGATCACGAGAGCATGGTCGAGGAGGTAAGGGGTAACGTTGGCTGGCCGGAATCGCTCGCGGAGCTCACCGGAGACAGAGGAGCTCGGGAAGAAATTAGGGGCGGTCTAAGGCGTGCCAGCGCGAGGTGTCAGAGGGGAAATATAGAGGAGACACGGGCGTTTCCATCTGCGTGATCAAGGCGAGGTAAAGGCTCGGCGTTATGACGAATTAAGCCGGAGAAATCAAAGCCTGCAACAGCGACGAGAGGAGGAAGAACTGGTCGCGGGGTGGGGAAGGAGAACAGTAGAGATGGGCCTACTGGTCAGTGGAAAGAAAGGAGGGGGAGGGGTCCACTGGTCATACACAGTGCGGGTTCCTTTCGCGGTGCAGAAAAATGGTTCGGGAGAGGAATAAGAGGCGGTGGGGCCATCTCGTCAGCGAGTGAGAGAGAGAAGGAGTGGGTCCTGGTTGTCACTCTCTGTGCGGGTTAATTATTTGGTGTGAATCGTTTTTCTAAGGGAGAAGAGAGGTGGGCTGGACTGGGCCTATTGGGCTGGGTCTGCCTTTTCCTATTTTTTTTATTCTGTCTAAACACTTTTCTTTTTTCTATTCTATTTCTGTTTTGAATTTCAATCAATTTCTCAAGCAACCAAACAATTCAAAACAATTCAAACAAACACTCAACTTTATATTTTGAATTTGGTTCTGTTTAACAACATAATCCAAATCTCAAAATAAAATAATATTTTTATTCATTTTAGGATGCATTTATTATTTAAATAAAGTGGATCTTTAGTTATTAGGGTTTGATTTATTTAACAAAATTTCCATTTGAAATCCAATTATTTTCAAAACCAAACCAGAAGGTTTTATTTGAAAAATAAAAGAATACTTGGAAACTTATTTAAATAAATAAATAAGTTTTGGTGTTTAATTAAAATGGGAAAGCCTTTACTTAAATAAAATTGGATATTTAAATCCTTATTATTTTATTTAAATAATCCTTTTACTCATTTTAATCAAAGCAAAACCTTTTAATAAAAGATTTCAAAGTAGTAATAAAATACTTGGTGTTCATTTAAAATGGGAAAAGCCTTTACTTAAATAAAATTGGATATTTAAATCCTTATTATTTTATTTAAATAAACTTTTACTCATTTTATCAAAACAAAATATTTTATTACAAAAGTTTGGCCAAAATTAATTTGGCTCACCTTTTCATTTGAAAGCAAAGTCTTTTATTAAAAGATCTAAATTTGTGTTTCCAAAACAATTTATTTTTTCCTTTGAAATTGCTTTATCTTTATAAATCCCTTTAGGATTACTTGTTCACCAATTGGTATGGCTTTTGGCAAGGGCTTTATTGGCTTTGGAAAATCAATTTCCTTATCTTATTATATTCACAAGATTTTGTCTATGGTTCCAAACTAAGTGAAACCAATCTCTAAGGTCTTTCTTGATCCTTTGTGATTATTTATTGGTCAAATTTGGTATGGATCAAATCCATGGATTTGGAGATACTTTGGAAAATGATTTCCTTCCATTAGGGTTTAGGGTTTTGGATTACTTTCCAAATGTTCAAATTTCCAGATACATTCATTGAGGAATGCATTTCCCTTGATTTGGATTTTTGTTGAATTCAAACTTTAGCCAAAGTTTGTTCAAGATGGGATTTCAAGTCTCCTTTTAGAAACAAAAGTTTCTTTTCACCCTGATTTCCAACAAAAATTTATTTTGTTATTTTATTTTTCACATTACAAGATTTGGAAAATCTTGGGATGTGACAGGCTACCACCCTTAAAATAAATCTCGTCCCGAGATTTGGGGAGGCTAGGGTTACAAGCGGGTTCAAAACAACTAGGGTACTACCACCCTTAAAAATTTTCAAACTAAACTACATCTTGGCTTGCTTGGAATCTTGGAAAACTTCTTCTTGGAAAACTTCTGCTTAGTGTCCTTTGTTTCCATGCTTGACTCATGGGCCAAGGTTGAGATCCTTCATAGGCTTGTTTATCTTGTTCTTCATCTTTTCTGGTAGAAATTGTTTCCTTATGGAGGTTTCCAAACATTTGATGTATTCTATCTTGCTTCATTTGTTGAACTATAGGATAGATGGGGCATTGAATAGGGACATGATTATTTCCTTCACATAGGAAGCAAGTAACTTGAGATGTGGGGCATTAGCCAACTGGATGTTCCTCTTCACAATTAGGGCATTGGTCTCCATGCTCCTTGGAAGTGTGGTCCTTGTCTCCACAAATATTGCAAGCTTGAGTTCCTTCTAAAATAACATCTTGGTCATCCTTGTTGTCATAAACTCCTTTGGAAGAATTGTCTCCAATGTTGATCATTTGAGTAGCCATCCTTTGCAACAATTGGGATTGAGTTTCTAAAAACTTTTGCATGGTTGGGTCTAATCCATTGTTGTTGGCTAAAAGCTGAGTTGTCACTTGGCTCAACTGGGTTTGGTTTGCTAGTAGTTGTTCTCTCATGTTGACCTCTTGATTGTTGTTGTTGGTGTCATCAACCTTGATGTTGGAGTCTCTTGGAGAAGTCATCTGTTTGGGTTGGGTAGGGATTAGAATAGGCAAAAGGTTTTTCTAAGAAATCAATTCTAATCACACACATCACAATTCACACAAGCAATGTGCAAGCAATCACAAACAAACATTCCACTCAAACAACAAGTTTCAAGCACATACTTAGGCAACAAAATATTTTTGTTACACCACATAAGTTGGTGGGTTTGACTTAACTAAGATATGGTGGTCCATCTATATGATTCACTTGTGATCTTTCCATCCTTCTTGGTTGATTCTTCTTGATTGAGATCATGGTTCCTTTGGGAAAAACTCTTGGTCACAAATACTTCAAAGGTGATGATGGTTCCTTCTAAGTTGTGTTTCCTTAGTCTTCAACTCTTGGGCAAAATTTCTTGTATCACTTGTAGTCCTTTGTAGTATCCAAGTTGGAAGTCCTTGGTGAATATGCTGAAGATGTTGAAGTCATTAGAGTTGAAGAAGTTGAAGTCATTGGAGTTGATGAAGTTGAAGATGTCCTTTGCACATGGCGAAGTCTTTGGTCAAAGGGTAGGTTTTTCCATCAAGTTTTGAAGTAGAAGAGAAGTAGAGTTGAAACAAAAAAAATGATTGAGGAAAGAGTTTACAAGATTTGTTTTTGTAAATAAGTTTTGGAATAAGACAACTCCTATTGTCTAAGGGTTTTTGTCCAATCCTAGGGTTACAAATCCTACAGGCAACACAATGCTCTGATACCATCTGTAGCGTCCCCAACCTTTAATAAGATTGAGTCCCCTGTGTTTACAATGCTAGTCCCTGGATCAATAGCTAGCATCCACAGTTTAGATGTAATATCAAGAAACAAAGGTCATATACAACTTTATAACCAGGAATAAAATAATTTTATTACATCAATACATAGCTCATTAGGCTATTACATTACATTGCAGCGGAATAACTATAGTCATGGGTCCTTCATCTTCAAAGTGCCACAGGCAGATGTTGGTTGTAGACTTTGTAATCCTAATCAATCAATCTTCACTAAAACAATCAAACCTGCAACATCATAAGTTACAGCCACAAGGGTCAATACATTTGAATTGTATTGGCAAGTGATACTTTGGTAGTATAGTGGAATCTATCATCTATATGCATTTTGGCTAAGTGGAGTTGAGGCTTGCATTGCTCAAAATAGATTTTTCCTTAACTTTTGAACACACTAAGTTTTTGTTTGGCACAAAACACCCAAGGTATCTATCAATCAAAGACTCTAGATCCACTCAGGGCATCTACCAATCAATGACTGAAGATCCTTTTAACCCTTGTTCACCCACAAGTTTTATTTAGAAATTGGAGTGATGAGATTCTTGAAGTTTCCATGTCTTGATGCTCAAATTGTCCTTTACCAGGGACATGGCTAAGTACTTAGGTTTTACACTCTGCAGAGGTGGTGCACTTTCCCCACAAGACTTGGTTTCCCAAGACAAGATCCTTCAGTAGCCTTTCCTTAGTCAAATGGACGCGCTCCAACCTATCAACCCATCTACCACCCACTGTCCAAGAGACTAAGTTCTAGCATCCTAAGATCATGGCAGAGCCCATATTGCCAAGTGGTTGCACTTGAAGCTTCTCAACATTTGACAACTCAAATCTCTTTGTTCCTGGGTGGCCATCCACAAGTGAGATACACAAGGTTCACCAGTACCCCTGGCCTTGTGTAACCACTCAACATAACCATTCCATCCATTCCACCCAGGTGATTCATTAACTTAGTTGTTTTGTTAAATAAAAACAAGTCCTTAGACTTAGAATATTTTTCCATAGTGTGAATATATAAACCACCCTTGTTTTCTAATAGCTAGGCTAAGCATGGCATGACAACTTATCCTTAGGGAATTTCCTAGCAACTCTAGCATTCTAATCTATATAGGATTTCCCAACATCATTTGACAAGTGTGGCATGCAAGTCTTAACAAAATATAACTAATGCAAGTATAAAATATAGGTATGGAATATTCATGATGATATCACTTGCCTTTTTGGTAGAGGGTATAGGTTTACTCCTTGATCTTGCTAGTCTCACACTTCACTACAAGTCAATCAAGTAAACACAATTCAATTCACATTCCAAACCAAAGTTAAACAAACAATTTCTCACACACAAAGTAATGGGATCTAAGTCATGCATAAGTATGCAAAGGTTGGTTCTATTGTAAGGATGGTCTTCACTAGGCTTCTAACTTTGTAAGTTCCAAATTGGTCATTTACCAAAATGGCAAAGTCATTTGCAAAGAGGGTCTCTATTAGATTCCTAAACTTTGTAAGATCCAAATTGGTCATTTACCAAAGTGGTAAAGTTGTTAGCAAAAGGCTTTACTATAAAACCATTTTCCAAAACAAAGTGTCATTCTATGTGGTGTAGAAATATTATTACCAAGGCACTAACCTATAGGGTTCACCAAATGAGTTGCTATTGCAAAACTTGGTGTTTGGGTCAGTAGGTTTGGTCCAAAACATTTTCTCAAAGTTTTCTTTATGAAAGCATTTTCATAACCAAAACTATAGTTTTTAGTTAGCTAGAAATGGACTAAACCAATTAATCCATTCTAAACTTTTTAAAAAACATTTTCCAAACTATGGGTTGGTTCCTAGGGTCAGTAAGGTCACAACAAACCAATTTGCAAAGGTTTTAACCTAAAAATCATTTTTAAATGGTTTTTCTAATGTTAGCAAGCACACAAAAGAATCTGCAAAATCAAACAATCTATCAAATACTATTTGCTAAACTAAGGGTAGGGTTGGTTAGAGCTTGTCTTGCTGATTCCAACGACATCAAATTTGTAAAATTTGGACGTGTGGATCAAAAGATACAAGGGTTTGAAAATGGCAAAAGTTTCTGTTTTCAAATCTGTTTTTAAACCAAATAGGCGACACGCGGCGTGTTCTTACTGGTCGATACCGGTTCGGCCGGATCATGGCTGTGGAGCGTTGGATCTAAGTTAAATCGTACGGTACAGGGCGCGTACCCATTCGTGGCTTAAGTGATCTATCGTATCTGCCCGATCTAGATCGAACGGCTGCAATCACTCAGACCATCAACTGGCGGCGCTGCGGTGGCTAACGGCGGCGGAGCGATCGGTTGATGACGGTGCCGGCGATACAGGAGGTGAGGGAGAAGGAGGGGTTGCTCACCGGGCTCAGGGGGTCACGGCGAAGCTCAACTCGCTTGCAGTTTGTCGAGGGGCGCACAGAATCAGTCGGGATTCCTCGCCGGAGTAGAGAACGACGTCGGGCGGCTCTGTCCACGGTCGAAGACGGTGCTGTGGACCACGAGAGGACAAACGGAGGTCTAGGTTAGACGCAGGAGATCATGTCGGAGCTATGGGCGTGAACGAGAGGGCTCGGGGCGGTCGAGGCTTACCGGGGAACGTTGCCGGAGAAGAAGCAGACGACGGTTGCTCACAGTTGACGACGAGGCGACGCTACGGTGTGAGCTAGGACACGAGGACGATGGCATTAGTTGCGGAAGAAGTCACTGGTCTTAGGCGCATCATTGAAAAGAAGAGGGGCGGCTGGAAGCTACCTGTGGAGTTCGCCGGAGTTTGCAGACAGACGGTGGCGACGGTGGTCGAGGTGGTTGTCGACGCTCTGGGTCGCTCGGGGGCAAGCTGGCGCTACGGGGATGATCGCCAGGAGGTGGGGATCACGAGAGCATGGTCGAGGAGGTAAGGGGTAACGTTGGCTGGCCGGAATCGCTCGCGGAGCTCACCGGATACAGAGGAGCTCGGGAAGAAATTAGGGGCGGTCTAAGGCGTGCCAGCGCGAGGTGTCAGAGGGGAAATATAGAGGAGACACGGGCGTTTCCATCTGCGTGATCAAGGCGAGGTAAAGGCTCGGCGTTATGACGAATTAAGCCGGAGAAATCAAAGCCTGCAACGGCGACGAGAGGAGGAAGAACTGGTCGCGGGGTGGGGAAGGAGAACAGTAGAGATGGGCCTACTGGTCAGTGGAAAGAAAGGAGGGGGAGGGGTCCATTGGTCATACACAGTGCGGGTTCCTTTCGCGGTGCAGAAAAATGGTTCGGGAGAGGAATAAGAGGCGGTGGGGCCGTCTCGTCAGCGAGTGAGAGAGAGAAGGAGTGGGTCCTGGTTGTCACTCTCTGTGCGGGTTAATTATTTGGTGTGAATCGTTTTTCTAAGGGAGAAGAGAGGTGGGCTGGACTGGGCCTATTGGGCTGGGTCTGCCTTTTCCTATTTTTTTTTATTCTGTCTAAACACTTTTCTTTTTTCTATTCTATTTCTGTTTTGAATTTCAATCAATTTCTCAAGCAACCAAACAATTCAAAACAATTCAAACAAACACTCAACTTTATATTTTGAATTTGGTTCTGTTTAACAACATAATCCAAATCTCAAAGTAAAATAATATTTTTATTCATTTTAGGATCCATTTATTGCTTAAATAAAGTGGATCTTTAGTTATTAGGGTTTGATTTATTTAACAAAATTTCCATTTGAAATCCAATTATTTTCAAAACCAACCAGAAGGTTTTATTTGAAAAATAAAAGAATACTTGGAAACTTATTTAAATAAATAAATAAGTTTTGGTGTTTAATTAAAATGGGAAAGCCTTTACTTAAATAAAATTGGATATTTAAATCCTTATTATTTTATTTAAATAATCCTTTTAATCATTTTAATCAAAGCAAAACCTTTTAATAAAAGATTTCAAAGTAGTAATAAAATACTTGGTGTTCATTTAAAATGGGAAAAGCCTTTACTTAAATAAAATTGGATATTTAAATCCTTATTATTTTATTTAAATAAACTTTTACTCATTTTATCAAAACAAAATATTTTATTACAAAAGTTTGGCCAAAATTAATTTGGCTCACCTTTTCATTTGAAAGCAAAGTCTTTTATTAAAAGATCTAAATTTGTGTTTCCAAAACAATTTATTTTTTCCTTTGAAATTGCTTTATCTTTATAAATCCCTTTAGGATTACTTGTTCACCAATTGGTATGGCTTTTGGCAAGGGCTTTATTGGCTTTGGAAATTCAATTTCCTTATCTTATTATATTCA
Source organism: Avena sativa (assembly GCA_916181665.1). Lineage (NCBI taxonomy): Eukaryota > Viridiplantae > Streptophyta > Magnoliopsida > Poales > Poaceae > Avena > Avena sativa. The sequence goes on from OV702296.1 coordinate 416,196,919, forward strand.
CAAGATTTTGTCTATGGTTCCAAACTAAGTGAAACCAATCTCTAAGGTCTTTCTTGATCCTTTGTGATTATTTATTGGTCAAATTTGGTATGGATCAAATCCATGGATTTGGAGATACTTTGGAAAATGATTTCCTTCCATTAGGGTTTAGGGTTTTGGATTACTTTCCAAATGTTCAAATTTCCAGATACATTCATTGAGGAATGCATTTCCCTTGATTTGGATTTTTGTTGAATTCAAACTTTAGCCAAAGTTTGTTCAAGATGGGATTTCAAGTCTCCTTTTAGAAACAAAAGTTTCTTTTCACCCTGATTTCCAACAAAAATTTATTTTGTTATTTTATTTTTCACATTACAAGATTTGGAAAATCTTGGGATGTGACAACTATCGAGCATAAATACTAACTCTTGGAGTTGCTAGCATATACTTGGCCAAGATAGCTACTAACAACGGAAAGCATGCAAGATCACAAATAACAAAGACATGATAGAATAAATAATCAATCTGAAATAGCATCTCAATATCCATCGGATCCCCGCAAACACAACATGTATGGATTAAAAATAGATGATCTTGATCATGAACGGAGCTCACAAGATCTAAACATGAAAGCACAAAGAAGGAGAAACCAGCCATCTAGCTACTACATGGATCCGTAGTCCAAGGATGAACTAATCACGCATCACACTGGAGGCTTGCATGGTGATGAAGAAGGCCTCCAGGGTGAATTCCCCTCTCTGGCAGGGTGCCGAGAAGAGCTTCAGATCCCGCCCGATCTAGGGATGGAGATGACGGCGGCTACAGACTCTTTCGTGGATTTTTGATCGGGTACTTAGGGTTTTCGTCCCGAGGGCAACTTATAGGCGGAAGGAGAGGATGAGGGGGTGCCAGGAGCGGCCACACCACCCCTTGGCGCGGGCCAAGCCTGGCCGCGCGGCCAGGTGGTGTGGTGGCTCCCTGGCCCTTCTCCGTCTCGTATTCTGGCACTTGATCCCTTCCGGAAAAATAGGCACTTTGGCTTTTGTCCCATCCAATTCCAAGAATATTCGTTTTCTGACTTTCCTAGAACCAAAAACAGCAGAAAACAGGCAGCTGGCACTGTGGCTCTTGTTAATAGGTTAGTCCAAGAAATCATATGAAAAGTACTCCAAAGTTGGAACAAAACACAAGAAAGTGGATAAAACCAAGCATGGAACATCAAAAATTGTAGATACATTTGCAATGTATCATCTATGAAGCATTCTTCTGATAAAAAAAGAGTCCTATATTGAGAAAAAAGAGAAAAACATAAAAAGAGATTATGAAAAGAGGAAAGAGAGAAAAAAAGCACCATATTCCCATGGTAAATAAGAAGATTGCTGAGATGCTCGTTGTCTGCTTGCCTTGTCATTTTGATATGGGTATTCTTCCGTATCATCGGGCAAGGGGTACCCCGTTGGCGGTTCTCTATGATACACATGTACTTACGATGACAAGAACTTACCGGTGACTAAACTTGAGTAGCATGAGGAGCGGCCCTCGTATACAAAGGACATGAGATTTCTAACTTATACTTCGTCAAGCATGTACACCATAGTTTGTTCACTTTAACCTTAATCACTTCAAGATGCTTATGATAGGGGCAATGAGAGCTGAAAGCTAATAAGTACCATAATTTGTGGAAGCTCTTTATGAGACTTGAATCCCTACTTCCTTCTATGAAGGCCTTTCTTTTACGTTTACGTTGAGTCTCCACCTTCCATCTTTATGCACCTACTTTGAGAGCATAGTGGCCATTCTTAGTTCTATGTGCATTGTCCCAAGACTAGTTGATTGATGCATAACTTGTTATTGCTTGTTTTAAACTATTTGTATCTAGTCACTCTGATGAACTTTGAAGGTGTCCTATGCATTTATATTTGCTACTCTATGAGGGACAAGTTGAATGCTATTATGCTATGTTTTCCTTATGTGAAACAAACAAACGTCTTGCAAAGCATTGTTATTCATGAATCTTTTGTTTGTGCCTTTTCATGTTGCATCATAGTTTCTTTGTCTTATTGCTAGAACTTTGTCTTTCATGTTATGATTGAAGTACTATGATCCTAGCTTTTAATGTTTTACAAATACTTTGATTAAGTTTATGATGGTGCATGTCACCTCAAAAATTATTCTTTCTTTTTATCACTTACCTACTCGAGGACGAGCAGGAGTTAAGCTTGGGGATGTTGATACATTGCAAATGTATCTATAATTTTTGATGTTCCATGCTTGGTTTTTATCTACTTTCTTATGTTTTGTCCACACTTTGGAGTACTTTTCATATGATTTCTTGGACTAACCTATTAACAAGAGCCACAGTGTCAATTGCCTGTTTTCTGCTGTTTTTGGTTCCAGGAAGTCAGAAAATGAATATTCTCGGAATTGGAAGGGACAAAAGCCAAAGTTACTATTTTCCCAGAAGACTCATGGAGCCAGAAGGAGAGTCGGAGAGGGGCCATAGGGTGGCCACACCCCCTTGGTGCGGGCAACCCTAGGCCACGCCAGGGCATGGTGTGGGCCCCCTGGCCAGCCACCGACCTTGCCTCCTTCGCCTATAAGAGCCTCCTGATACCAAAACCCTAGATAGTCAAGCCTCTAGCCACGAAAAGTTCCACAGCGCCGCCGCCACCGAAGGGGAGATTCGGGGGACAGAAAGTCTCTATTCCGGCACCCTGCCAGGACGGGGAAGTGCCCCCGGAGCCATCTCCATCGATCTCCACCACCATTCCATCACCATTGCTGATTCCTATGATGAGGAGGGAGTAGTTCTCTCTCGAGGCTAAGGGTTCTACCGGTAGCTATGTGTTCATCTCTCTCTATGCATGATCTTATTGAGATCATGAGCTTGTAATCTATAGATCTACCTTGCTACTCAAGTGCTTTAATAGATCTCTGCTCTCCCCATGTGTGTGAAGTTGACAGTGTGCACACCATGGTGGCACTTAGGCTAGAGATTACAAATACTTGTTATGAGTTATATTTGGAGTTGGATGTTTCTATGAAATTGTGGTGTTTGTTGGAACCATCTAGAGCTCAAGGTGACAGTGTGGGGTTATCTAGATGGGGAAAGCGAACTTTGAGGAGTGCTGTTATAGCCCTAGCATGGATTAGAGTGTCCAACCGGAGAGTAGTTCAGCATAGTATTATAAAGAAGAATATATTTATATGAGAGTGTTCACTAGTGAAATTATGATCCCTAGGCCTTGTTTCTTAGCACTGTAACACCGTTTGCAGTTAGATCTGTTACATGTTTGCTTGCTTCCATCTTTATTTCAGTTTGCCTTTAGTCTTTTCCCACATCAACCACACGCCAGCAAGCTATTTTCTATCACCGTTACCACTTATAATTATCTATACCACATGTATTTCACTATCTCTTCGCTGAACTAGTGCACCTATACACATGACAAGTGTATTGGGTGTGTTGGGGACACAAGAGACTTCTTGTATCTTGATTGCAGGGTTGCTTGAGAGGGGATACCTTTGACCACTTCCTCCCTGAGTTCGATAAACCTTGGGTGATCCACTTAAGAGAAAACTTGCTGCTGTTCTACAAACCTCTGCACTTGGAGGCCCAACAACTGTCTACAAGAATAGAAGTGCGTAGACATCAATCCTTGAGTCAGAAACTGACGTCACCATGAGTGACTCAGGTGTTGATAAGGGTGAACCCTCCTCGGGTAATGATCCCTCGGTAGAGACCTTTGCCGAGAATCTCCTAGACAATCCGGGACTTGCCAAACTTGGCTTATCTCGGAAGTCTGTGGAGGAGATTCAACGGCTGGCCCAGGAATGCCTGGAGAGGCGGACTCTCTCTGCCGAAGAAGAAACACAAGAAGTAGAGGATATCAAACACTCTGATCTTCTTGAAGAAGTTCGTCTTCACGACGAGAAGATAAGGTCCGGCGCGCTTCCAACAGCGCTAGTGATCCCTCTAACTTTCGCCGAGAAGGTTGCCACTGAGGTGAATTCGAGTTTAGACAAACTCATTCGCGAACAATATGTAAGTTGGAATTCCAACTCCCATTTTTCCTTATTTCATATCATATCCTCTAGCCCCCAAGCATGAAGCTGGAAAATCAAATTCGGTTTTATGCTTCCTTAGGATCCCAAAGAATGAACTAGTGTAGCCCCCAAGGCTTGTGCTGATATTAGTAAAAATATTAGCCCGAGTCTTTAGTAGACTTCTGACTCTGGATATTCTGACTTACAGAAAGTATATTCCTATAACCAAGATTTGTTGAAGAATGTTTGCAACAAGCGGAAAGAGATCAAAGCTCTCTGGCTTGAAAATGCACAGCTGAAGGTTTCCAAGGATGAGGCCGAAGGTAAACATTCCAAAACTCAAACCTTGTCTTTTATTTCATAATCCAATTTTTGTTGAACTGTCTGTTATTTTGACTTACAGCACTGGTAAAACAGTCCTGCGCTATGATCGAAGAGGCCGAGAATCTTAAGACCTTGGTGGTGGAAAACAAAGAAATTCGCCAAGAGCTGGATAAGCTTAAGGCAGATCATGAGAAGAGCATTGCTCAAATTCTCGAATCCACCTCCATGGCCATCGAGGAGCGTGATCGCAAGATTACGCTTCAAGATAAGAAAATCTCGGATCTCAGCAATGAGTTATTCAGAGAAAAGGACATTTCCAATGCACTCCGAGCTGAACTCCAGAGTCTTAGTGAAGAGAAGGCCAAAGTCGACGATGTCATCTTTGGTATGTTTCCCTTTTTCTGACTTATATACATCTTCTGACTCTTTTTGGAGTCCGGGTTTTATTTGACTTACCCCTTTGCATTATATGCGCACGTCCTCTGAACTTGACGGACTCAGCCTCTACCAAACCTCGCACCCACCGGCTTACCTAAGTCGGTGATTTGCTACATGACTTCCGCCAATCCCTCGAAGATATTGACGAAGTTCTCAAGGTTCTGGATATGCCTAGCATGTCTGGTTTTGAGGTGCGAGACAAGGCCAAGGATATGCCGTAGCTTGTTCAGGACTGGAACATGTCCTACGTGCGAACCGCAGCGCAAAACGCTCTCACCATGGTTATGAGCCACCATGGAAACATGGAGATCTGGCAAGTAACCAGAGGATACTGCAAGGTGGATGAAGATGGACATGAGTAAGACATCAAGGCCATCATGGACTCCTGCGCCGGATATGGGTGCCACGTAGCTGATTTGACCAGCTACGATACTCCCTTCTTCACCCGCGTGGACACGCCGCCTCCGCCTTCCGAAGAAACATCTGAAGTTTCCGACGATGATCAAACCATATCGGATTTGAACATCTCGGAACGTTATCAAGCCGAGGCTGATGTATCCAGTGAGCCGACAACTCCTACCTCTCCTCCTGCATCATAGAGTATCAGAAGAACAATATGTTACTCTGAAAAAACAATTTGGGTTTGTAAATAAGTAGTACAATACTTTTGCTAGGGCTAAGTTTTAATTTATCTATTCAACACTTTTGGCTTTGATATTATGTTCCTGAAATGTTTGCATAAGCACTTGTATTTTTTGTTTGCACTTATCGTTTATCTGGCTCTCTGCCTCGTCCCTTTCGTGAGCCGGCCAACTTTCAGCATGGAAACTTTGCCGAGCAACGGAGCTCAATTGCTAAACCGGTTTAAACTCGGAAAACAAAACCGGCTTCCAGTACCAACAATTCACTACTCGGAAAATGCTCGCATCCAGCAATCAGACAAATAACCAAAGTATAGACTAGAAAATTTAGATTTATACCCAAAGGTATCAATTTTTAGAACCGGAAATCTAAACCAGAAAAAACATGAGCATAAAGTACTTTCAAGTATTCTGGGATTTTTGATTGCGACATGATCATTCGGAAATAAGATGGTAAAAACTTCTCAGAAAGATTTTGAGGGAACGAAGACTTTATTTCTCATTGAACATGTACACATATATGATTACAAAGAAAAGTAAACTAAGAATAAAAGGGACGTAGCTGAGCAATATTCCATGGTCTGTCTAACTCATCCGGATTTGTACTGCCTCCATCTCTCTTTCTCTTCTTAGTAGCAGGTCTTTCTTTGACTGACCGCATATCAGTTAGGTAGTATGAACCATTGTGCAATACTCGACTAACTAAAACTGGCCCTTCCCATATTGGGGAAAGTTTGTGCTTTCTTTGCTGCACAAGCCGGAGAACCAAATCACCCTTATTAAAAGATCGGTTTCTGACTCTCTGGCTATGATACTTGTGTAACTTCTGCTGATAGGCTGTTGATCTCATCTCAGCAACGACGCAAACTTCTTCGACTAAGTCGAGATCATTTTGTCGAGAAATTTCGGCATCCTCTTCAATATACGCGGCCACTCTAGGAGAAGTGTGAATCAAATCACTAGGGAGAACTGCTTCTGCGCCGTAGACCAAGAAGAAAGGTGTATATCTGGTTGACCTGTTTGGAGTTGTTCGTAAACTCCATATTACAGAAGGTAATTCTTCTTCCCAAGCCCCCGCAGCACGTCGTAGTGGTGCTTCGAGTCTTGGTTTTAGGCCCTGTAAGATTAAACCATTTGCTCTTTCGACTTTTCCATTAGCTTGTGGATGTGCGACTGACACAATGTCAAGCCGGATATTTTGTTCATTGCAGAATTCGGCAAGCTCTCCCATAGAAAAGTTACTCCCATTGTCCGTGATAATGCTATGTGGATAACCGTATCGGATTATAACATCCTCAACAAATCTCCTGGCTATTGCTCCATCACAACTAGTGACGGGTTTAGCCTCAATCCATTTGGTGAACTTATCCACCATCACTAAGAGGTGTGTAAATCCACTTGGAGCCTATTTAAATGGTCCTACCATGTCAAGCCCCCAGACCGCGAAAGGCCATGTTATAGGTATTGTTCGCAACTGATCAGTAGGAACATGAGCTTGTTTGGCATACTTTTGGCAGCCCTTGCACGTCTTGACCAGCCGTTCAGCATCTGCCTTGGCTGTAAGCCAGAAAAAACCGTGTCGGAAAGCTTTTGCCACTAAAGATTTGGCTGCAGCGTGGTGCCCATGCTCGCCTTCGTGGATCTCTCGTAAGATTTCCACTCCTTCTTCCGGAGATACACAACGCTGAAAGACCCCAGATGCACTCCGCTTATAGATCTCACCACTAATTATAGTATAGGCTTTTGCTCGTCGAACGATCTACCGGCTCAGAACTTCGTCTTCGGGTAATTTTCCTTCTATAAAGAAATCAAGATAGGATTGAGTCCAGCTGGGAATCACAGCCAGAACTGCTACTAAAGGTGAGTCGGATTTGGTCGGATATTCCTCATCTACTCCTTTTATAGAGGGAACTTTGAGGTGCTATAGAAAAGCGCCATCCGGGACCTTTTTCCGTGCAGAGCCTATTCGAGATAGTGCATCTGCTTCCTCATTTTCTGTTCGAGGGATGTGTTGAACTTCAAACCCTTCAAACGATTTAGATAATTCATCCATGATAGTCCTATATGCCGCCATGTGCTTGTTTTCCTTACAGATATCCGACACTTGTTGAGCAACAAGATCCGAATCTCCATAACACATTAAACGTCGGATGCCGATATCCTTAGCAATCTGGATTCCATGTAGTAGTGCTTCATACTCGGCAATGTTGTTTGTTGGTGTGAAGTGTATCTGTAATACATAGAAAAGTTTATCACCTTGGGGTGACTTGAGCACCACGCCAGCCCCCGAGCCCCCGAGCGCTTTAGACCCGTCAAAATGCAAGGTCCAGTATTCTGACTCTGGTAGGGTCATACTCTCCATTGTCTCTGTCCAATCAGCGACTAAGTCAGTGAGGATTTGGGATTTGATTGCTGTACAAGGTTTGTACTCAATATTGAAAGTTGAGAGCTCTATGCCCCATTTGGCGACCCGTCCTGTAGCGTCAATATTGTTGATTATATCTCTCATGGGAGCTGTGCTCACCATGGTAATTGGATGTTCCTGAAAATAATGTCGTAACTTACGAGATGCTAAGAACACACCGTAAGCCAGCTTTTGATAATGCATATACCGCTGTTTTGATTCCGCTAAGACCTCGCTGAGATATTAAGTGAGACGCTGCACCAAGTGTTCCTGATTTTCCTCTGATCTCTCCACTACCATGACGATACTGACGACTTTGTTTGTCGCAGCAATATAGAGAAACATCGGTTCTTGTGGTTCCGGTGCTTCAAGGATGGGAGCAGATGAGAGTACTGCTTTCAGGTCTTGTGGTGCAGCTTTAGCTTCGTCGGTCCAAACAAAATTCTTGGTCTTTTTTCAGGAGCTTGTATAGTGGTGCGGCTCTTTCACCGAGCTGGCTTACAAACCGACTGACTGCGGCAATGCAACCAGTTAGTCTTTGTACGTCCTTCAGGCGAGTCGGCTTGGAAATATTGAGTATAGCCTTGATTTTGTCTCGGTTTACCTCTATGCCTCTTTGGGACATGATAAAACCGAACAACTTTCCGGCTGGGATTCCAAAGAAGCATTTCTTCAGGTTAAGCATTATGTTGTATTTTCGTAGATTAGCAAACGTTTCCTCCATGTCGGAAATTAGGGTTTCCTTCTTTTTGGACATCACCGCAATAGCATCCACATATGCATGTACATTGCGTCCGATTTGGTCGTGGAGGCAACGCTGCATTGTGCGTTGGTACGTAGCTCCTGCGTTTTTTAGCCCAAAGGGCATCGTAACGAAACAGAAGGTTCCGAAGGGGGTTATGAATGAAGTTTTGACTTTGTTAGATTCCTTCATCCGGATTTGGTGATAATCGGAATATGCGTCGAGAAAACATAGGAGTTCCGAGCCTGCCGTAGAATCGATAACTTGATCAATCCTAGGCAGAACGAACAGATCTTTGGGACAAGCCTTGTTCAAGGCAGTATAATCAACACACATCCTTAAATCAGTGGTGTCCTTTTTAGGGACCATTACAGGATTGGCCGACCACTCAGTGTGGATGACCTCTTCTATGAATCCGGCTAACTCGAGCCGTGCTAGTTCCTTAGCTATTGCCTTATGCTTTTCGTCGCCAAAACATCGTAGGGACTATTTGACAGGTTTAGCATTCAGGTGTACATTTAAAGAGTGCTCGGCAAGTTCCCTAGGTACTCCGATCATGTCAGATGGATGCCATGCGAAGATATCTTGATTTGCTTGGAGGAACTTGATGAGCGCGCTTTCCTATGCGCTATCTAAGCCTACGCCTATCTGGGTCACCTTGGAGGGGTCATCATCCTTCAATGGCGTCTTCTTCGTCTCTTTTGATGCCTTTAACTCCGGATTCGGCTTTGTCACCTCCTTCTTTGTCGCGGGCATCTCAGACGGATCTATGGTCTTCTTGATCTCCTGGTACTCCTGGGCGTGCAGCACAGCTTCGGCAAAGGCGGCATTTCCATCCTCGCATTCTCGCACTTTCTTCGGGTCTCCCCTGATGGTGATCACGCCATTGGGACCTAGAATTTTCATCATATTGTAAATGTAACACGGACGAGTCATAAAAGCCTAGTAAGCTAGACGTCCGAATATAGCGTGGTATGCGCTCTTGAATGGGACCACTTCGAAGGAAAGTGCTTCCGTCCGATAGTTCTTTGGTGTTCCAAAGGTAACATCCAAAGTGATTTCCCCCAGGGAATTTGCTTATCTTCCTGGGACAACTCCGTGAAAGATCACAGAGCTATAATTTAGCTGGGTCTCCGAGATCTTCATCCGGCATAGCATTTCGACATACAGAATGTTGATGCTGCTGCCGCCGTCCATGAGAGTCTTGGAGAAACCATAGCCGTCAATAAGTGGATTGATGACTAAGGCGTACTTTCCTCGCCTGTGCAACTTAGGCGGATGATCAGCACGGTCAAAGGTGATTGCCACTTCCGACCAGTCCAAGAACTGAGGAACAGCCGGAACTATCACGTTGAGCTCATGTAGAACTGCTTTCTTGACCTTTGCTGGTTGAGATCCGAGGAAGGTGACGTAAGTGTCTTTCTTTGTCAGGAAATTCTTTTTCCCTTCTGGTTTGGGATTTGAAGCATCGGCTTCCTCCATGTCGGAATCGTCCTTGGTCTTTTTATCCTTTTCGGGATTCTTCTTTCCCTTCTTCCGCTTAGCTCTATAGCCAGCGGTATCGTCTTTCTTGATGTCATCATTGAAACGACACTCGGTGTGTGTGGGACGAGCCCCCATTGGCTTCTAAGTGATGCACACACGGGTTATTGGCAATGTCGGCCCAGGAGTACGTTTTGTCGGGTTGTTGGTCTCCTCTACCCTGGACTCTTGATGTTCCGCGACCGCGTCCACGGCCACCGCCGCGCCCTCCTCATCCTCCAGACCCGAAAGTAGCAGTGACTACTGCCGTTTCCATGTTGGGTTTTCTTCCGAGGTGTTCTTGCGCTTCTGAGCTTGCTTCTTTGGTTGTTTTGCCGACTGTGGCACAGTTAGGGCGTTAAGTAATCCCTCTGCATCGTCGTCAGCATCTGCATACTTTCTCGCTATTTCTATCATTTCTCCCAAATCAGTGACCTTGTCACACTTCAAGCGATGACGTAGTAAACCAATTGGGAGTCCTGCAATGAAAGCTTCAATCGCGGTTTGGTCATTTACTCCTTCACAAGAGTTCTTGGTGTCGATCCATCATCCGAGATAATCCCGGCAAGTTTCTCTGGCTTTCTGGGTGCAACGCTGTAGGTCTCCTACCGTACAGGGTCTCCGATATGTGCCTTCAAAATTCCGAAAGAATGCACTTTGCATATCATACTAGTTGTGGATGGTGTTCTCCATAAGTTCATTGAGCCATGATCGTGCCGTCTTCTGCAACATAAGTGGGAGATATCGGGTCGCGACCAGGATGTTTCCGCCTTTGGTGATACAACAAGCTTGGAAAAAATCCTAGAGCCAAGTATCTGGACGAGCTATACCGTCATAGGCTTGAATGTGTCTTGAGATAGCAAATCCTTCCGGGAATTTTGTAGCTCTTATGCGTGGTCTGAAGCATTTTGGGCCCACGTATATATCATCGTTTTCGTAGCGGAGCGCCTCTATGTTGGAGTTAATCATGTGCCTTGCATCACTTGGGGATAAAGATCGTCCCAAATGATGGCTGTGGCTGCGGTGCCTTGGAGCCGGACTTTGGCTTCTACCACCACCTCCTCCACCATGACGCCCTCCTTGGCCTCCTTGGGATCCGTTGTGATGGCTACTTGGTGGAGAGGGTGGAGCAGCTGGATGGTTTCCGGCTGATCGCCGGCCTCCGTCCGGAGCATCGTTATTTCGGTTCCAGGAAGGATCTTCATTACGATGAGCCTCCTGCCGGCTTGACTCAGCATGGTGTCCGTCGTTCCTTTGTCCATCAGCCGGACAGCTTGTGTGTCTAGGAGGTGGCATTCTTTGACAGTCCTCCTCCCGACGTTTCTCTTTATCTTCTTCCCTGCGATCATTCAACTCTCGCCGGGGAGGATTCTTCGGATTTAGTGCAGCAAATGCCTCTTGCTCCATAGCTGGGGCAACGATGCACCAGTCACGTGCAGCTTTGTGGTGCTGTCCTAAAGATCCGGTTCTTGAGTAGTTGTCTTCTCGACGGTCGGAACGGTGATGCTGTTCCGGAACACGTTGGGGTCTTACGTCATTCCAGGCCGGATCTGTGCAACATTGGTCAGATTGGGAGACCAGTTTTCCGCTTCCGGACAGGGCGGCCTTCTGCTGCTCTAGACCCTTATTGAGTAGTTTAATGCCCAATCGAATCTACTCTGGGCCTGGATTACTTGATAGGATATCTCGAGCCACAACGGTGTTTTGCACTGGTGTTGGATACACCCAATCCCCGTTGCTGTCACACCGAGGCATCCCATGGTCTCCTCCGAAGAGGACTTTATGAATCTGCGGGAATTGGTCATCATGAGTATGACGTTTCCTGGTCTTCTGATGCTGCCGGAAGTTGTACTTCTCCGCAGTTGCCATGCGTTTCTTTTCTTCCTCAAGGTTTTTGGCTTCATCAAGGAGTACTTGGTGACACGCTTCTAGGGCCTGGGCCCTTTCGTCCAGCTCTTCAGCAGTATGTTCTGCAGCTATAGGAATAGGTGTGGTTAATGTAGCGTCGATGAGTTTACGTGCACCTTCGGTGATCACGTGTCCATCCACCAACTCTTCTTTGGGCTCTTCTGGGATCAATGCTCCATCTGAGTCTTCCTCGTATTCCTCGGCAATCACTTCCTCCACCGAAGGATCTTTTGCCGAGGTCTTGCTCTTCTTGTTCTTCTTCTTTGCCTTCTTGGCAGCACCGATAACAAAGACGGCTTTGGGTCCGTTTCCCAGAGTCAAGCTCTGATCGGTACTTTCGGACATCTAGACCTCGGGATTATCTTCGATATCCATGTCATTCTGTGCTTTGGGAGAGTTTTCTCCGGATCCTTCATCCATGGCTTCTCCTTCCTCTGCAGCTTTGGAGTTATACTCCTCTTCATACTCCACGGAGAACTTTCAGAAATTTGCCGACGTCATCGAGTCATCCGAGGATGCGGGTAAGTCGGTGTTTGTTCCGATCGCCTCCAGCACCGAGTCGGTGTTTTCTCCAGCATTGACAGAGCCGGATCCGGATCCAATGTATCCGACGAAGTGTGACATGTGGGTCCTGAGGTAGTTGCGGCTTTCCTTGTGGGCTTCCTCGAAGATCCTGATAGTCTCGAGAACTTCATCCAAGCTTGTGTCTTGCATCATCATACGCCTCAACGTGTGCCTCAGGAACGGTTGATCTATTCCGGCGTTGGCAGGGCCGGAACCAAGGTTGTTGTTGTGATCCTCCTGGATTTTGACCTCAGAGGGTGGACCGATATGGGATTCGGTCTCACCAGGGAAACCCACTCCAGATTCGACTTGAACCGCCAGGTCTGCTGCAGGCTCAGGTTTCTCCACTATCTCTGCAACTGGTGCGGGCTGGGTGGGATTAGGGTTTTCTGAGATCCGAAACTCTGTCGCCTCCGCAGACAAAGGGGACCCAAAACTTTCTTCTGCCTCTATCATCACCGCTGGGGTGGGTGGGGCAGGTTTAGCGAATACGATGTATACATCGATCTCGCCAAAAGACATGATGGTGTAGGTAGTCACTGCCTACCTAACCGGAATTCAAGTCTCATCGAGAACGATGAGAGGGACGTCGCTGGCGTAGAGGATGCGACCGACGGTGATAGTCTTGCCGATTCCGATTCTTGCAGTTTCCACTTGGAACGTAGATCTGAAGCTCACTTGCCCCACGGTGGGCGCCAACTGTCGTCAGATTGATGACAAGTACGCCATGAGGGGGCTCCTCGAGGCGTGTGGAAGAGAGGGGTGTGAGACGTACGGTGTTCCGGAACGGTGAGCACACAAGTTTACCCAGGTTCGAATCCGCCGGCTTTGGACGGATCCTACTCCTGCTAGCAATCCAATAATACGGCAAAGCCGGAATATGGGTTATAAGGGTTTCGCTTGTGCGAGTTGAGATTGTAGACTATTGTGAGGGTGCCCTAAAGGCTCTCCCTAGGATGGCTTATATAGATATCCGGCCTAGGGTTTACAGGAGAGATCTATCCGGCTACGACTAAGAGTTGGTTACAGAGTACATCTTGAACTACAAGTAACACTATGGGCCTATGTCGGTAAGTCTTCTAGGCCTTCTTGTAGCCGGACTGGACTCTGTCTCTTCTCCCTGTCTGGGCCCGTGAAGCAAAGCTCTAACCTGAAGTAGGCCACCCTGGTCAGTGAGGAACTATGAGGATACCCGGAAAGTATATCCCCAACAATACCCATCCTAGAATTTCCCCCTCGAGACCAAACAAGGAAGTCCTTCCGAGGAAACTCACACAGTTGGCAGTTTTATTCATCATTCCCCAACAATACCCATCCTAGAATTTCCCCCTCAAGACCAAACAAGGAAGTCCTTCCGAGGAAACTCACACAGTTGGCAGTTTTATGCATCATTCCATTAAAGTTGCCGTAATTACTAGTCAGATATAGGTAATACGAGGCATTCCAATATCACAAGCTATTGGCACTTTTAATTAACCATTCCGTTATAGTTGTAATACTTACTAGGCAGATATAGATATCTTGAGACACCCCAATTCCATCAGTTCTTGGCACTTTTAATTATTCATTCCATTGTAGTGGAGTTGATTACTAGTCATGCCAAAGTCAAATTTATAGCACTACTTTAGTTATAGCTGTCTATGGTCAAGACACTGTGCTCCAAATAGTCCATAACTGCGAACACGACTTTTTGAAAATATTTACCCTGTAGGGGTGCACAAATAGCAACACACACATGATCAACCTCGGAAGAACCAAATAAAATGCAACGAGGCCTCATGACAAAGCATTCATAGGATTCAAAAATTATTTCAGGGGGCTACCCCACTAAGATACCCGCAACAAAGTCGGCCGGGCTCCGAGGCAGACCCAGGGTTTGTGTCGACGACTGTAAATGACTGGGAACCCGAAAGTGTGACTGGGCTTGTTGATACCGTGGAAACATACCACAAGTCCTAAATAGTACAGTAGTAAACGCTCGCTACGAGCAACAATAGTAAATAAAATAGTAAAGCAAGGCATAAGTACATGATAGTAGTAAAGCCCCAAAAATAATTTGCGGCCCCAAGAAATAAGATGTGAATCAAGCTCAGGCTAAGGGGATTCATGGTCCCACATGCGGATAGTGCGATAGTTAAGGAACATGCATCAAGTACTCGGGGTCCTAGGTGGACACAAGTGGGTGGGATAACAACCAGATCTCAACTATTACCCACCGGTGCCTATACATTAGTTATATATACCTAGCATTTTAATTATCAAGTTGTAATTAAAACCATGATCATCTCCAACATAAAGCATGCGGTAACCTCCCAACAACCGTGGCACTCAGTGACTCAAACCAACACATGAGCAAGCAGCTACGACTCGCAAGGCCAACTATCTACCAAAACAACTGCAATAGGATGTGTCCATGGCAATATAGGATGCATGGAATAAAAATGGTACGGAAACTAAAGCATCGCAACACGGATAGTAATAGATCAACATGAGAAAGTAAAGAATATAACTGCAAAATAGGTAGAAAGGGGGAGAATGCTCGCCTGGGAAACATAGCCGAAGATACATTATCCGAAAAACTTATCGTCACTCGCATCAAATCAATGGCCTAATCCATGAAGAAACAAAACACTAAAAGAAACACCTGATGCACTATTTAATACTATGTCAGAAGATCGGGCATGATGCATGTATAATGTATGACATGGCAAAGATGCAATACAACTAGGCAATATTAGGCGGAATAGGGATCCCGACAATTAATTAGAAGGTTCATGTTGTTTAGGTACCCCACAATTTTAAATGTTGGCTTAATAAGGCAAAATATGGCATCGGTTCAAAAAATTTAAATGGAGTTGAGACAAGACAAATATAGCCTGCATTTACACTCCATATTTAATTATGAGATGAATTGACAAAGTACCCCAAAATGACCAAATATGTATGCAAGCATGTACAATTTAATATGCAACAAGTTACAATGTCATATTATAAAAATAGGGTCTCGGATAGGGATCACACATCTCGGTTTGGAGATCTTGGGTTCCAAGGGTTCGGGTTGGGCGGGATCGGTATTCGGTCTTCGGTCCGGTCCAGGAAGGAGAGCTTGGCATTCCGTGGTCTTCGATCTCATGTTGGAGTACTCGATGGCTTCTAGTGAGGTACCCGCGTAAGCACAAGTCCATGACACGGACTAGAGGAGATCTTGGCGGCAACACGATGTCGAATCGGAAAATCTCTTATCGAACATCGACTAGCGAGGGTTCCATGATTCATGCGGCTCTTCGTCTTGTACTTGGGTTCCATCACTACAGAAACATGCCATGGTAGGACTTGGACGTGAAGCCAGAGTAGCACGCCTTCGGGCAACAACGTCTGGAGATACACGCACGCGAGGCAACATGCTCGAGCTGGCCGGAGCAGGCACAACGGTGCGCTCCTGGTGGCAGCGATGGAATGAGGACGTCCGAGCACGACGCAGGAAAGACGGCGGGAAGGTAACCCAGGCGGCGCGGCCATGGCTCTTGGTGGCGGAGAGCGACGCGGCGACGATGCTTGGCAGGGCGGCGGTCGCAGGATGGACTTAGCAACACAGGAATGCTTGGGGCTTCGCTGTAGAGAGAAGGTGCTGGCGGCGGCGGAGCTCCGGGAGATGGATGTGAGGGCATGTGGGGTCGGGGGATGGCGGGGCTCGATGGTGGCAGCGTGGAGCTCGACAGTGGCCAGAGAGGGAGCCTACAGGGTCGAGGACAAGGTGGGCCGTGGGAGGAGGTGGCGGCGGGCTCGTGGAGCTCCTAGCGGCAGGGTGAGGAATATGTGCGGGGCGGTGTCGGCATGAGGCGGAAGCAGGGCGTCGCGGCCATGCTACCGGCGCGGGGGGATGGTGCTAGGGTAGGAAGAGCTAGGGCGAATGGCGGGTCAACATGAGGCGGCGCCTGGCAGAAGGGCCGATGGGCGAGGAAGGGGTAGGTGGGGAGAGGAGCGTCATGGGGTTGGGGACGGGGTCACAGGATCACGTGTAGGATCTTGATCCCATGTTGTGTGCTCTACAGGGTGGGGCCGGGCTCGCGCGGGTGGTAGCTTGCGTGTGGTGTAGGCGAGCGAGAGGCGGGCGTGCGTGAGGCGTTGGCATGTAGCATAGGGGCAGGGTCAGGCGGTGTGGTGTTCGGAAAGTAGGTAGGGGCTAGTTAGTGTTAGGATAGAACTAGGGTTTGGGGTTGGTTTAGGATGACCCACAAGTATAGGGGGTGTATCGCAGTATTTTTGAGGGAAGTGAAACCCAATTTATTGATTAGACACAAGGGGAGCCAAAGAATATTTATAAGCCTTAACAACTGGGTTGTCAATTCAGCTGCACCTGGAAACAATCTTGCTCACATCAGTTTATCAGTAGCAACAATTTTGTAGTAGCAATATCAAAGTAATGGCAATAGTAAAAGTAAAGACAGTAGTAACAATTGCAGTAAATAGTAGGATTAAAGCGCAGTAGGCATAGGGATGGATGGACGAGCGTTGCATGGACAAGACAATTCATATGGCAATCAAGACATAGGGCATTTGCAGATAAATAAGATAAAGCATCGAAGTACTAAATAATCATATGCATGTGTTCCATATATAGTCATACGTGATCGCAATGAGAACTTGCACAACATCTTTTGTCCTGCCAGCCCGTTTGCAGCGGGGCCTCAAGGGAACTACTGGCAATTAAGGTGCTCCTTTTAATAGAGCACCGGAGCAAAGCATTAACACTCCGTGAACACATGTGATCCTCACATCAAAGCCATTCCCTCCGGTTATCTCGATTGCTGTCACTTTGGGTCCTTTGGTTCCGGACAACAACGTGTGTATACAACTTGCAGGTAAGACCATAAACAATACTATCATAATGAATCAATAACATGTTCAGATCTGAAATCATGGCACTCGGGCCCTAGTGACAAGCATTAAGCATAACAAGTTGCAACAAAGTCAAAAAGCACTAATAATAGATACTAGGCACCATGCCCTAACAATCTGATGCCATTACATGAATGATCTCATCCAATCCCTACCATCCCCATAGCCTACAGCGAGGGATTACTCACTCATAGATGGGGGAAACATGGATGGTCGATGGAGAAGCAATGGTGATGATGATGGCGATGATCTCCTCCAATTCCCCGTACCGGCAGGGTGCCAAAACGGAGTTTCTGGTTCCGAATCACGGAATCTGGTGGTGGCGGCACAACGGAACTCTTTCTGGAAAAACGTCGACCCCCTGGTTTTTAGGTCAAGTGGCAACTTATAGGCGAAGAGGGAGGCCGAGGGGGTAGCCGAGGCGGCCACACCACCCCTAGGCGTGGCCTGGCCTAGCCCCAGTGGCCAGGTGGTGTGGGCCCCTCGTGGCCCTACTCCGTCTCGTCTTCTGGCTCTGTGAGTCTTCTAGTGAAATAGGATTTTTGGCATATTTTCCGGGATTTTTCCTGATAGTTGATTTTCTGCACAAAAACTAGTCACCAAGGTAATTCTGCAAAAAACAATGTCAGTCCGTGTTAGTTGTATCCAAATCACACAAGTTTAGAGGAAAAACAATAACAAAAGTGTTCGGTAAAGTAGATACGTTTTTGGACGTATCAACTCCCCCAAGCTTAGCTTATTGCTTGTCCTCAAGCAATTCAGTTGAAAACTGAGTGCGATAAAAGAAACTTTCACGAACACATTTGCTTCATAAGATGTATATATTCTTAGCATATGATCAACTACTCAGGCAATTCATAATAAGGAGTAAGCAACTAAGTTTACTTAATAGTCATTGCAAGCTATGAAGAGATTCCAACTCAAAAATAATAAGCAGCATGAAACATAAACATAAGCAACATTGCAATGCTCATAACAAGGTATGATAGAGTGGTATCTCGCTTGCCTTTGATTGTAGAGCAAACATAAATGCCATGGCACCTCTGAAGTTCAAGTGAAGACTAGAAGTAAAGATATCAAAGATACAAGCATCAAAGTCATAACACAATTAACCAAGTTTTGAGACAAGCACATTACACTAAGAATGACAACTATGCTCTTAGGAAAGTGCTCATAGAATAGGTGGTGACTCAACAAGGAAATGAAAAGGTTTTGATAAGTTTTAAAGGCTTCCAAATGCTGAAAGTATGGTACTCGTTAGCTTTGAGCTCTCATTGCCCCTATCATAAGCATCTTTAAATGGTTAAGGTTAAAGTGACACAACTAAGAGGATATGCTTGACAAGTTATAAGTTAAAATCTCATGCCCCTTACTTACGAGTACCGAACCTCATGCTACTCAACTTCAGTCACAATTAAGCTCTTGTCATTGTAAGTACGTATGTATCATAGAGAACTGCCAACAGGGTACCCCTTGCACATGATACAGGAGCTATCCCATAATCAAAATGACAAGGCAAGCAGACAATGAACATCTCAGCGATCTTTTTATTTGCTATTTGCATAGGTTTTTATTGAGGATGCTTCGTAGAATGCTCATTATGGTTATGCTGCAAGTTTCCGCCATGATTAGGCATGGCTTAGGCTAGCGGCCCATGCGTTTCTCTAACACATATACAATCTCCATGATCTTACAAGTTCCCCTTTTATTTCACACCGCCGGGATACATAAGCAAAAGAATCATGATATCAACGGGGTACAAAGTACCAGTGCAATGTTGAAAGCGTTCCCCATGATACATGGTTCTGCTAACTTCAACTTATAAAGCGCAAGCATATACGCAACAAAGATGGACGCAATGGTTCAAGATTATTAAGTGCAAGAAAGTAAAGTGTGCCATCAAGTTCGTGAAAGCTTTACTAACTAACTTTCTCATAACAAGCAAACATTTTATTCGGAAGAAAACAAGGCATGCTGAACATGCACGGAATAGCAAATGATGCTAATAGGTAGGTATGGTGGACACTTTTGGCAATATTGGTTTTAGGGAGTTGGAAACACGAGTAAAGCTTATACTCAGTGCAAGTGAAGGCTAGCAATAGTAAGGGAGCGACAAACGAGAGAGCAATAACTGTCATAATCATGCTTGCAACAAAACAGGACTAATCATGGCATGAAAGTGATTCATGACCCCTACGGCAAAATAATTCATCGAGGCTTAACTGATTATTGTTTCAGTCATATGCATGCATAAGCATGTGCCAAGTCAATTCAAGTGAAACATTCAGAGGAGGATACCACAGTGTCATACCAAGTTATGAATAGAGCAATGCAAGCAAACATTCATACGACATGCTACAAACTATTAGCAAGCTGGAGTTAATCATAAGAAAGCAAGAACTACTAAGCATCCATAAATAACATACACCCTACATGAATAGACTAAGCATGCCCACAATGATGAGTATATGTACAAAAATGAAAACAAATAGAGTTCGTTACCAGCCTCTTACCACACCTCAAGTTGTCATTAATCCTCATTATTGCCCCTCACTTGTGTGGCTTGAATAATAACATGAAACCAAATTCCACTGAGGACTGCTGAACCCTACAACAAACTTCACAAAACCAAAGAAGAACAACAAATATTTTTGGTGTTTTTAATTTTTAAAGGCAAGAACAAAAAGGAAAAACAAGCAAAGCAAAATCTTTTTGGGTTTTTTGAATAGTTCAAACAAAACCAAAAAGGAAAAAGCAAACCAAGGCAAAAAGAAGAAGAAGCAAACAAAGAGAAACAACAGAAATATTTTTGGTCTTTTTGTGTTTTAGAAAACAAAAGCAAAGAAAGAACAAAAACTAAAAAGAGAACGAAGCATGGATATATAAAGTACCGACTAAACATGATATGGAGATGAGTGTGATGTCGGTGTACCTCCCCCCAAGCTTAGGATTTTGTCCTAAGTGGGTATCAATCCCAAGCTGGCCAAGATGGAGCGCCTCCGTAGTATGGCGAGGAGGTACCGTCGTCCTGGTACGAGCTCGAGGACGCCCCACCGTAGTGCGCAGAGTAGTCGTAAGAAGGCACATCCTCCTGGTGCTACATGTGGAAACCAAGCAAGCGGAGCTGCTCGTCCACCTCCTCCTTGGAACACAACCACGGCCTCCTGTGAACACTGAACAAAGTAGACTGTGTCAAAGGAATCTCCCTTTCATCCCCATCAGTAAACAACATCCTGTATACTAAACTGTCCATATTAGAGTCAGTAGTGACGAAGTGATGTGTTTTCATGGCAGCAAGATCAAGCCTTTGTGGTGCCAATATAGTATCATTAGGATCCACAGAAAGTTCTAACGCAGTAACCATACGTGAAGCAATAATGCCCCCATAAATAGGTCCCCTAGCAGCTAGGCGGTGAGCAATGAGAGAGCCAAGATTGTACCGGGTATCATTATGAAGTGCAGCAGCGAGGAAGGCTAAATGATAATTGGAGATATTACTTGTGTTCTCCCTACCAAGAATGCTAGTAGCAAGATAATAAGCAAAGTATCTAAGAGCTGGGAGTTGGATATTTCTTATCTTCCCGCGCTGAGCTACGCGGTCATCGTCATTTGTCACACTTCGATAGAGCTCCACCAAATCAGCGGGTCGCCCTTGGATCTTCTTCACGGTCCCCGTCATGCCTATACCTATAATGCTGCAAAATCTTTCCAACGACATGGTAATAGGCAGATTATAAATTCTGAAAGAAATAGTTGACTGATAGGGGGTGTTAGTGAAAACGAAACTCTCAACGAAAGTTTTGGTGAGTACGGCATATTTCTCACTCTCATCTTCCATGTATGAGGTTAAACCGACCCTCTGAACCAGTAGTAAGAAATCATCGAGGATCCCTGTAGCTTGTAAAAAGGTATAACAAGGAAAAGTAGATGGGTGAGCATCCCCCTCATCTCCTTCATTACCAAATCATGGTGCAATGAGATCTTCATTGTATGAAGGCCTAAACTGAGAGGCTGATCTTGAGGGCCTTGACCTCCTAGGTGTGTCCCTCTCAAATATTTCTCTAAAGGTGTGGTTGTTCATCTTTGATATTCTGAAATTGAAACATCCATTACACAAGTGATTGCAAAGTGAATATATACTGAAGGGCACTACTCATGGGGACTTGTAAGAGGCCTAAACATGCATCAAAACAATATCTCTAAGCATTGGAAAAGCTTACAAGCTCTCATAACCTGTCACCTACAGCAACAAAATGCTCAAGATATAAACCACTAAACACAAATCTACTTGGACAAGCGGAGGAGTCACATACCGGAGAACAAATGCTCCAAATTTCAGCAGTAAAGATGGGCTGAGCAAGGAGATCGAAAAATCGTGGGCAGGAGCAGCAAGAACGTGATTTCGAGCAAAGAACTGATGTTTTCTCGGGAGAGAGAAAGAAGTGGTAAGTGAGAGAGTGAGTGGAGGGCCAGGGGTGGCCCACACCATGGCTAGGCGCGCCCCTGGGCTGGCCGCGCCACTAGGTGATGTGCCTGCCTGGTGGGCCCCCTGGTACTCTCCAGGCACTTCTCTGCCCCTTTTTTCACGTAAAAAATAATATGAATTTTCTAGAATTTTTCGAGACACTTTATTTTTGAGCAATTTTCAGGTATATATGAATGATTTTCTGACAGAAAAAGTTTCTGGAAAGATGCAATGACAAAACAAAACAAAAACTTCAGAAGCTCTAAGACACTCTAACATGCAAGCACCTACCAACATAAAAGTAAACTAAACGAAGGCAAAAACTAGAAAAGATAAAATAAAAGTAGACAAAGATAATCATGGTGAAACCATTGTTTTGTTCATTGAAATCCTTTTGTTAACAAGGTTGATCAGGTCTTGTTATGTCACATCCCAAGATTTTCCAAATCTTGTAATGTGAAAAATAAAATAACAAAATAAATTTTTGTTGAAAATCAGGGTGAAAAGAAACTTTTGTTTCTAAAAGGAGACTTAAAATCCCATCTTGAACAAACTTTGGTGAAAGTTTGAATTCAACAAAAATCCAAATCAAGGGAAAAGCAATCCTCAATGAATGTATCTGGAAATTGAACACTTGGAAAATAAATCCAAATCCCTAAACCCTAATGGAAGGAAATCATTTTCCAAAGTATCTCCAAATCTATGGATTTGATCCATACCAAATTTGATCAACAAATTTCCACAAAGGATCAAGAAAGACCTTAGAGATGGTTTCACTTAGTTTGGAACCATAGACAAAATCTTGTGGATGCAATAAGAGAAGGAAATTTAATTTCCAAAGCCAATAAAGCCCTTACCAAAAACCCATACCTTTTGGTGATCAATTAATCCTAAAAGGGATTAAAAAGATAAATCTTTGATAAAGGAAAAATAAATTGTTTTGGAAATACTATTTAGATCTTTTAATAAAAGACTTTGTTTTCAAATGAAAAGATAAGCCAAATTAATTTTGGCCAAACTTTTGTAATAAAATATTTTGTTTTGATAAAATGAATAAAGGTTTATTTAAATAAAATAAAAAGGATTTAAATATCCAAAATTTTATTTAAGTAAAGGCTTTTCCCATTTTAAATGAACACCAAGTATTTTATTACTACTTTGAAATCTTTTATTAAAAGGTTTTGCTTTGATTAAAATGAGTAAAGGATTATTTAAATAAAATAATAAGGATTTAAATATCCAATTTTATTTAAGTAAAGGCTTTCCCATTTTAATTAAAACACCAAAACTTATTTATTTATTTAAATAAGTCTCCAAGTATTCTTTTATTTTTCAAATTAAACCTTCTGGTTTGGTTTTGAAAATAATTGGAATTCAAATGGAAATTTTATTTAAATAAATCAAACCCTAATAACTAAAGATCCATTTTACTTAATAATAAATGGATCTTAAAATAAATAAAAATAATATTTCATTTTGAGATTTCGAATATGTTGAAAAACAGAACCAAATTCAAAGTACAAAGTTGAGTGTTTGTTTGAATTTGTTTGATTGCTTGAATATTTGATTGAAATTCAAAACAGAAAAGATTTAGAAAAAGGAAAAAGAGTTAGACAGAAAAAAATAGGAAAACAGGAGCAGCCCAGCTTAGGCCCAGTCCAGCCCAGTACTCCCTCCCCGAAGGAAAACACTTTACACCCAGATTCAGACCCACTGAGTCAATGACATCTGGACCCCACTCCCACTCCCTTTTCTTTCACTGCCAAGCGGACCCACTCACCCCGAACCGTTTTCCTGTACCGCGAAAGAAACCCACACAGCAGCTGACCGGTGGACCTCCTCCTCTCTTCTATTCCCACTGACCAGAGGACCCCACCGCCACCTCCTTCTTCTTCCCCGCACGACCCCGTCTCCCCCTCACCGCGCGGCAGTTTCTGCCCGTTGAGAGCTCGATAAATTCGCAGTAATTCCGTCCATTAAACCTCGCCGTGACCTCGCCCTTTTAATCGCCTCGCTCTCTCCTCCGTTTTCCCTCAGACCCCTTCCCCAAGCTCGCCCCCAGGCCGCCTCAATTTCTCCCTGAGCACCCTCTGCTCCGACGAGCCTCCTTATCGATTCCGGCCACACCCCGCCGCCTCTCGCCTACCTCTGCACGCGAGCACGCTCACCGCATCCTGGCGCATCTTTCTGTGCCATTCATTCACCCGCGGGCGCCCTCGAGCAACGCCTGCATCAAGCTCTGAGCAACACCGCCGTCCGCTCCAACTCCGGCGAACTCCACAGGTAGCTTCCAGCCGCCCCTCTACTTTTCGATGATGCACCTAAGACCAGTGACTTCTTCCGCAACTAACACCGTCGTTCTCGTGACCTAGCTCGCACCGTAGCGTCGCCTCCATCGTCGACAGTGAGCGCCGCCGTCTGCTTCTTCTCCGACGAGTTTCCCCGGTAAGCCTCGACCGCCCCGCGCCTCCTAGTTCACGCACACGACTTCGTCTGGGCCCTGCGCATCTAACCGTGTCGTCTTTTCGCTTTGAGGTGAACCACAGCACCGTCTTCAACCGCGGACAGAGCCGCCCGACGCCGTCCTCTACTCCGGCGAGGAATTACGCCTGAACCCGAGCACCCCTCGCCCGACCAACACCTCCCCGAGCATCACCGTGACCCCCTGAGCCCGGTGAGCTACTCCTTTCTCTCTCTCGCTTCCTGTATCGCCGGCACCGTCGACGACCGACCGTTCCGCCGCCAGCAGTCGCCGCAGCGCCGCTCGTCTGTGGTCGAGCTCCCCACAGCCGTCCGATTCAGATCGAACGAATAGGATAGATTCATTTAATCACGAAGGGGTACTAGCTCAGCGCCGCACGATTAGACTAGATCCAACGCTCCACGTTGCCGATCTGCGCGAAGCGGTACCGACGAATAGAATTACGCCGCGTGGCCAGTGTTTGATTAAAAACAGAATTAGAAAACAGAATTTCTTACAAACTTCAAACCCATGTATCTTTTGATCCACACGTCCAAATTTTACAAATTTGATGTCGTTGGAATCAGCAAGACAAGACCTAACCAACCCTGCCCTTAGTTTAGCAAATAGTATCTGTTAGCTTGTTTGATTTTGCAGATTCTTTTGTGTGCTTGCTAACATTAGAAAAATCATTTAAAAATGATTTTAAGGTTAAAAACTTTGCCAATTAGTTTGTTGTGACCTTACTGACCCTAGGAACCAACCCATAGTTTGGAAAGTGATTTTGGAAAAGAATAGGATGGATTAATTAGTTTAGTCCATTTCTAGCTAACTAAAACTATTTGTTTTGTTTATGAAAATGCTTTCATAAAGAAAACTTTGGAGAAAATGTTTTGAACCAAACCTACTGACCCAAAATACCAAGTTTTGCAATAGCAACTCATTTGGTGAAACCTATAGGTTAATACCCTAGTAGAAATGTTTCTACACCACATAGAATGACACTTTGTTTTGCACATTGGTTTTATAGTGAAACCTTTTTTGCAAATGACTTAGCCACTTCACAAAATGACCATTAGGTGTACCCAATTGTCTATGACCCATTAGGAACCCCTTTTTCAAACAAAACAAGACTTGGCATGCTTGCATGCATTACCTTAACTTTGCCACTTTGGTAAATGACCATTTTGGATCTTACAAAGTTTAGGAATCTAATAGAGACCCTCTTTGCAAATGACTTTGCCATTTTGGTAAATGACCAATTTGGAACTTACAAAGTTTAGAAGCCTAGTGGAGACCACCTTTACAATTAGAACCATCCTTTGCATGCTTACATGCATTGCCTTGACTTTGTTATTTTATGTGTGTTGTTTTGCTTGATTGGTGGATTGAGTTTGTGTTTGCTTGATTGACTTGTAGTGAAGTTAGAGAAGAGTGAGACTAGCAAGATCAAGGAGTAAACCTATACCCTCTACCAAAAAGGCAAGTGATATCTTCATGAATATTCCATACCTATATTTTATACTTGCATTAGGTATATTTTGTTAGGACTTGCATGCTATTTTTGTCAGTTGTTGATGGGAAATCCTATTTAGAATAGAATGCTGGAGTTGCTAGGAAATTCCCTAAGGATAAGTTGCCATGCCATGCTTAGCCTAACTACTAGAAAACAAGGGTGGTTTATATATTCACACTATGAAAAAATATTCTAAGTCTTTGGACTTGTGTTTTATTTAACAAAACAACTAAGTAATGAATCACCTGGGTGGAATGGAAGGAATGGTTTATGTTGAGTGGTTCACAAGGCCATGACATGGCTTGTGTATCTCACTTGTGTATGGCCACCCAGGAAACAAAGAGATTTGAGATGTCAAATGTTGAGAAGCTTCAAGTGCAACCACTTGGTAATATGGGCTCTGCCATGATCTTAGGATGCTGGAACTTAGTCTCTTGGACAGTGGGTGGTAGATGGGATGATAGGTTGGAGCGCGTCCATTTGACTAAGGAAAGGCTACTGAAGGATCATGTCTTGGGAAACCAAGGCTTGTGGGGAAAGTGCACCACCTCTGCAGAGTGTAAAACCTAAGTACTTAGCCATGTCCCTGGTAAAGGACAATTTGAGCATCAAGACATGGAAACTTCAAGAATCTCATCACTCCAATTTCTAAATAAAACTTGTGGGTGAACAAGGGTTAAAAGGATCTTCAGTCATTGATTGGTAGATGCCCTGAGTGGATCTAGAGTCATGTATTGATAGATACCTTGGGTGTTCTGTGCCAAGCAAAAACTTAGTGTTTTCAAAAGTTAAGGAAAAATCTATTTTTGAGCAAAGCAAGCCTAAGCTCCACCAGTCAAATGCATATAGATGATAGATTCCACTATACTACCAAAATATCACTTGCCAATACAATTCAAATGTATTGACCATTGTGGCTGTAACTTATTATGTTGCAGGTTTGATTGTTTTAGTGAAGATTGATTGATTAGGATTACAAAGTCTACAACCAACATGTCTGCCTGTGGCACTTTGAAGATGAAGGACCCATGACTATAGTTATTCCGCTGCAATGTAATGTAATTAGCCAATGAGCTAAGTTTGATGTAATAAAACTATTTTATTCCTGGTTATAAAGTTGTATTATGACCTTTGTTTCTTGATATTACATCTGAACTGTGGATGCTAGCTATTGATCCAGGGACTAGCATTGCAATCACAGGGATCTTTTCCTTTACAAAGGAGGGATCTTACAGATGGTATCAGAGCACTGTGTTGCCTGTAGGATTTGTAACCCTAGGATTGGACAAAAACCCTTAGACAATAGGAGTTGTCTTATTCCAAAACTTATTTACAAAACAATCTTGTAAACTCTTTCCTCAACCATTTTGGTTTCAACTCTACTTCTCTTCTACTTCAAAACTTGATGGAAAAGCCTACCCCATGACCAAAGACTTCACCATGTGCGCAGGACTTCATCAACTCTAATGACTTCAACATTTTCAACTCTAATGACTTCAACTTCTTCATGTGACTTCAACATCTTCATCATGTTCACCAAAGACTTCCAACTTGGATATCATTAAAGACTACAAGTAAGACAAGAAATGTTACTCAAGATTTGAAGACTAAGGAAAAACAACTTAGAAGGAGCCCTCAACATCTTTTGTGACCAAGACACAAGACTTCTCCAAGGATACAAAGATCTCAATCAAGAAGAATCCACCAAGAAGGATGGAAAGATCACAAGTAAACCATGTAGATGGACCACCATATTTAGTTAAAGATAAACACACCAACTTAAGTGGTGTAACAAAAATATTTTGTTGCCTAAGTATGTGCTAGACTTTGTTGTTTGAGTGGAGTGTTTGTTTGTGATTGCTTGCACATTGCTTGTGTGAATTGTGATGTGTGTGATTAGAATTGATTCCTTAGAAATCTTTTGCCTATTCTAATCCCTATCCAACCCAAACAGATGACTTCTCCAAGAAACTCCAACATCAATGATGGTGACAACAACAACAACAACCAAGAGAGGCACATGAGAGAGCTCATAGCAACCCAAAACCAGTTGAGCCAAGAGACAACTCAGCTTTTAGCCAATAACAATGGATTAGACCCAGCCATACAAAGGATTTTGAAGCTTCAATCCCAATTGATGCAAGGATTGATTACTCAAATGATCAACATGAGAGAAAACTTTTCCCAAGGAGTCTGTGACAACAAGGATGACAAAGATGTTATTCTAGAAGGAACCCAAGTTAGCAATATTTGTGTAGTCAAGGATCATGCAACCAAGGAGCATGAAGATCAATGCCCCAAGAAGAGAGAAAGATCTCCCATTCATGAAGAACAAGAACTAGAAGAACTCCTAGCTTTAGAGAAACCCAAGAAGAAGAAGAAGAAATGCCTCAACACTAGCAAGAAGGATATTACACAAGTGCAATGTTTCAAATGCAAAGAGATGGGACACTATGCCAATGAATGCCCAGAAAAGAAGATGGACCAAATAAACAAACAAGAGGCAATGACACCAAAGGAGAAGAAAGATATCAGCCAATTGATATGTTACAATTGCAAGAACCCAGGACACTATGCAAGCAACTGTCCAGAAAAGATGAAGAACAAGTTGATCAAGCCTATGGAGAAACTCAACCTTGGCCCATGAGTCAAGTGTGAAATAAAGGACACTATGCAGAAGTTTCCTCAAGATTCCAAGCAAGCCAAGATGTAGTTTAGTTGGAAAAATTTTAAGGGTGGTAGTACCCTAGCTGTTTGAGTCAATTTGTAACCCTAGCCTCCCCAAATCTCGGGACGAGATTTATTTTAAGGGTGGTAGCCTGTCACATCCCAAGATTTTCCAAATCTTGTAATGTGAAAAATAAAATAACAAAATAAATTTTTGTTGAAAATCAGGGTGAAAAGAAACTTTTGTTTCTAAAAGGAGACTTAAAATCCCATCTTGAACAAACTTTGGTGAAAGTTTGAATTCAACAAAAATCCAAATCAAGGGAAAAGCATTCCTCAATGAATGTATCTGGAAATTGAACACTTGGAAAATAAATCCAAATCCCTAAACCCTAATGGAAGGAAATCATTTTCCAAAGTATCTCCAAATCTATGGATTTGATCCATACCAAATTTGATCAACAAATTTCCACAAAGGATCAAGAAAGACCTTAGAGATGGTTTCACTTAGTTTGGAACCATAGACAAAATCTTGTGGATGCAATAAGAGAAGGAAATTTAATTTCCAAAGCCAATAAAGCCCTTACCAAAAACCCATACCTTTTGGTGATCAATTAATCCTAAAAGGGATTAAAAAGATAAACCTTTGATAAAGGAAAAATAAATTGTTTTGGAAATACTATTTAGATCTTTTAATAAAAGACTTTGTTTTCAAATGAAAAGATAAGCCAAATTAATTTTGGCCAAACTTTTGTAATAAAATATTTTGTTTTGATAAAATGAATAAAGGTTTATTTAAATAAAATAAAAAGTATTTAAATATCCATAATTTTATTTAAGTAAAGGCTTTTCCCATTTTAAATGAACACCAAGTATTTTATTACTACTTTGAAATCTTTTATTAAAAGGTTTTGCTTTGATTAAAATGAGTAAAGGATTATTTAAATAAAATAATAAGGATTTAAATATCCAATTTTATTTAAGTAAAGGCTTTCCCATTTTAATTAAAACACCAAAACTTATTTATTTATTTAAATAAGTCTCCAAGTATTCTTTTATTTTTCAAATTAAACCTTCTGGTTTGGTTTTGAAAATAATTGGAATTCAAATGGAAATTTTATTTAAATAAATCAAACCCTAATAACTAAAGATCCATTTTACTTAATAATAAATGGATCTTAAAATAAATAAAAATAATATTTCATTTTGAGATTTGGAATATGTTGAAAAACAGAACCAAATTCAAAGTACAAAGTTGAGTGTTTGTTTGAATTTGTTTGATTGCTTGAATATTTGATTGAAATTCAAAACAGAAAAGAT
The DNA here is from genome assembly GCA_916181665.1 of Avena sativa. NCBI lineage: Eukaryota > Viridiplantae > Streptophyta > Magnoliopsida > Poales > Poaceae > Avena > Avena sativa. Next base: position 416,226,815 of record OV702296.1, read on the forward strand.
TTAGAAAAAGGAAAAAGAGTTAGACAGAAAAAAATAGAAAAACAGGAGCAGCCCAGCTTAGGCCTAGTCTAGCCCAGTACTCCCTCCCCGAAGGAAAACATTTTACACCCAGATTCAGACCCACTGAGTCAATGACATCTGGACCCCACTCCCACTCCCTTTTCTTTCACTGCCAAGCAGACCCACTCACCCCGAACCGTTTTCCTGTACCGCGAAAGAAACCCACACAGCAGCTGACCGGTGGACCTCCTCCTCTCTTCTATTCCCACTGACCAGAGGACCCCACCGCCACCTCCTTCTTCTTCCCCGCACGACCCCGTCTCCCCCTTACCGCGCGGCAGTTTCTGCCCGTTGAGAGCTCGATAAATTCGCAGTAATTCCGTCCATTAAACCTCGCCGTGACCTCGCCCTTTTAATCGCCTCGCTCGCTCCTCCGTTTTCCCTCAGGCCCCTTCCCCAAGCTCGCCCCCAGGCCGCCTCAATTTCTCCCTGAGCACCCTCTGCTCCGACGAGTCTCCTTATCGATTCCGGCCACACCCCGCCGCCTCTCGCCCACCTCTGCACGCGAGCACGCTCACCGCATCCTGGCGCATCTTTCTGTGCCATTCATTCACCCGCGGGCGCCCTCGAGCAATGCCTGCATCAAGCTCTGAGCAACACCGTCGTCCGCTCCAACTCCGGCGAACTCCACAGGTAGCTTCCAGCCGCCCCTCTACTTTTCGATGATGCACCTAAGACCAGTGACTTCTTCCGCAACTAACGCCGTCGTTCTCGTGACCTAGCTCGCACCGTAGCGTCGCCTCCATCGTCGACAGTGAGCGCCGCCGTCTGCTTCTTCTCCGACAAGTTTCCCCGGTAAGCCTCGACCGCCCCGCGCCTCCTAGTTCACGCACACGACTTCGTCTGGGCCCTGCGCATCTAACCGTGTCGTCTTTTCGCTTTGAGGTGAACCATAGCACCGTCTTCAACCGCGGACAGAGCCGCCCGACGCTGTCCTCTACTCCGGCGAGGAATTACGCCTGAACCCGAGCGCCCCTCGCCCGACCAACACCTCCCCGAGCATCACCGTGACCCCCTGAGCCTGGTGAGCTACTCCTTTCTCTCTCTCGCTTCCTGTATCGCCGGCACCGTCGACGACCGACCGCTCCGCCGCCAGCAGCCGCCGTAGCGCCGCTCGTCTGTGGTCGAGCACCCCACAGCCGTCCGATTCAGATCGAACGAATACGATAGATTCATTTAATCACGAAGGGGTACTAGCTCAGCGCCGCACGATTAGACTAGATCCAACGCTCCACGTTGCCGATCTGCGCGAAGCGGTACCGACGAATAGAATTACGCCGCGTGGCCAGTGTTTGATTAAAAACAGAATTAGAAAACAGAATTTCTTACAAACTTCAAACCCATGTATCTTTTGATCCACACGTCCAAATTTTACAAATTTGATGTCGTTGGAATCAGCAAGACAAGACCTAACCAACCCTGCCCTTAGTTTAGCAAATAGTATCTGTTAGCTTGTTTGATTTTGCAGATTCTTTTGTGTGCTTGCTAACATTAGAAAAATCATTTAAAAATGATTTTAAGGTTAAAACCTTTGCCAATTAGTTTGTTGTGACCTTACTGACCCTAGGAACCAACCCATAGTTTGGAAAGTGATTTTGGAAAAGAATAGGATGGATTAATTAGTTTAGTCCATTTCTAGCTAACTAAAACTATTTGTTTTGTTTATGAAAATGCTTTCATAAAGAAAACTTTGGAGAAAATGTTTTGAACCAAACCTACTGACCCAAAATACCAAGTTTTGCAATAGCAACTCATTTGGTGAAACCTATAGGTTAATACCCTAGTAGAAATGTTTCTACACCACATAGAATGACACTTTGTTTTGCACATTGGTTTTATAGTGAAACCTTTTTTGCAAATGACTTAGACACTTCACAAAATGACCATTAGGTGTACCCAATTGTCTATGACCCATTAGGAACCCCTTTTTCAAACAAAACAAGACTTGGCATGCTTGCATGCATTACCTTAACTTTGCCACTTTGGTAAATGACCATTTTGGATCTTACAAAGTTTAGGAATCTAATAGAGACCCTCTTTGCAAATGACTTTGCCATTTTGGTAAATGACCAATTTGGAACTTACAAAGTTTAGAAGCCTAGTGGAGACCACCTTTACAATTAGAACCATCCTTTGCATGCTTACATGCATTGCCTTGACTTTGTTATTTTATGTGTGTTGTTTTGCTTGATTGGTGGATTGAGTTTGTGTTTGCTTGATTGACTTGTAGTGAAGTTAGAGAAGAGTGAGACTAGCAAGATCAAGGAGTAAACCTATACCCTCTACCAAAAAGGCAAGTGATATCTTCATGAATATTCCATACCTATATTTTATACTTGCATTAGGTATATTTTGTTAGGACTTGCATGCTATTTTTGTCAGTTGTTGATGGGAAATCCTATTTAGAATAGAATGCTAGAGTTGCTAGGAAATTCCCTAAGGATAAGTTGCCATGCCATGCTTAGCCTAGCTACTAGAAAACAAGGGTGGTTTATATATTCACACTATGAAAAAATATTCTAAGTCTTTGGACTTGTGTTTTATTTAACAAAACAACTAAGTAATGAATCACCTGGGTGGAATGGAAGGAATGGTTTATGTTGAGTGGTTCACAAGGCCATGACATGGCTTGTGTATCTCACTTGTGGATGGCCACCCAGGAAACAAAGAGATTTGAGATGTCAAATGTTGAGAAGCTTCAAGTGCAACCACTTGGTAATATGGGCTCTGCCATGATCTTAGGATGCTGGAACTTAGTCTCTTGGACAGTGGGTGGTAGATGGGATGATAGGTTGGAGCGCGTCCATTTGACTAAGGAAAGGCTACTGAAGGATCATGTCTTGGGAAACCAAGGCTTGTGGGGAAAGTGCACCACCTCTGCAGAGTGTAAAACCTAAGTACTTAGCCATGTCCCTGGTAAAGGACAATTTGAGCATCAAGACATGGAAACTTCAAGAATCTCATCACTCCAATTTCTAAATAAAACTTGTGGGTGAACAAGGGTTAAAAGGATCTTCAGTCATTGATTGGTAGATGCCCTAAGTGGATCTAGAGTCTTTGATTGATAGATACCTTGGGTGTTCTGTGCCAAGCAAAAACTTAGTGTTTTCAAAAGTTAAGGAAAAATCTATTTTTGAGCAAAGCAAGCCTAAGCTCCACCAGCCAAATGCATATAGATGATAGATTCCACTATACTACCAAAATATCACTTGCCAATACAATTCAAATGTATTGACCCTTGTGGCTGTAACTTATTATGTTGCAGGTTTGATTGTTTTAGTGAAGATTGATTGATTAGGATTACAAAGTCTACAACCAACATGTCTGCCTGTGGCACTTTGAAGATGAAGGACCCATGACTATAGTTATTCCGCTGCAATGTAATGTAATTAGCCAATGAGCTAAGTTTGATGTAATAAAACTATTTTATTCCTGGTTATAAAGTTGTATTATGACCTTTGTTTCTTGATATTACATCTGAACGGTGGATGCTAGCTATTGATCCAGGGACTAGCATTGCTATCACAGGGATCTTTTCCTTTACAAAGGAGGGATCTTACATGTTACCAAAACAATTTTATATGAAACAAAACTTTGTGTTCCACTAATGATTATCTTACCTCAACCTTGATAGCAATGGTACCAATCATAATAGTTTCATATTTTTCTCTTGGTATGGACAATATATTTCTCCAACTTGAATGCCCTCAACATGTTCAATTGAATTTAAACCATAAGCCCTATCAATCTTCTTGGGGAAATAGATAGTATGCTCTTTGTCATTAACATTAAAAGTCACCTTTCCTTGATTACAATTAATAACAGCTCCTGCAATATTAAGAAAAGGTCTCCCAAGAATAATAGACATATTATCATCTTCAGGCATTTCAAGCACAACAAAATCAGTTAATATCAAGCAATTATGAGCCACTTGAACAGGTACATCCTCACATATACCAACAGGAATAGTAGTAGATTTATCAGCCATTTGCAAAGATATATCAGTTGGTATTAGTTTTTCCAATTGAAGTCTCTTATGGAGATAAAAAGGCATAACACTAACTCCCGCTCCCAAATCACACAAAGCAGTTCTAACATAACTATTTTTATTAGAGCAGGGAATAATTGGAATCCCTGGGTCTCCAAGTTTCTTAGGAACCTTACCATTAAAGGAATAATTAGCAAGCAAAGTAGAAATTTCTTCATTAGGGATCTTCCTTTTATTCGAGACAATATCCTTCATATACTTTGAATAAGGAGGCAATTTAATAGCATCAGTCAAAGGAATTTGCAAGAATAAAGGTTTCATCCACTCACAAAACTTATTATAATATTCATCTTCCTTTGACTTGTGTTTCTTATCAAGGAAAGGCATAGGTTTTTGGACCCAAGGCTCTCTTTCACTACTAAGTTTCTTAGCAACAAAATCTTCTTTAGTGTATTTAGTATTCTTAGTATGCCTTTCATGTTATTCTTCAACTTTTTCTTTATCAGGAGCATCATTTTCTTCATTACCACTTTCAGTTTCAGCATCAGAGACAGATATACTATTAGGATCTTTAGCAGGTTCAGAAGGTTCTACAATAGTTTTCTTAGGAGTAGTACCACTATTTTCATCTTGTTGAGAATCCTGCTCAATTCTTTTAGGATGCCCCTCAGGATATAGAGGATCCTAGGTAGCAGCACCACTTCTAGTTCTAATTTCATAAGCATGTTTTTTCTTTAGCAGCATTAACTAGCAAGTCTTTTTGTACTTTAATAAGCTGATCAATTTGAGTTTGGACCATTTGAAAATGTTTGACAAGCATTTTAACATCATTAGAGGTTCTTTCCACAATATCCTTCAACTCAACAATAGCTCTAGAGTTTTCCATTAAATGATTTTGCACCCTTTTATTGAAATTATCTTGCTTAACAATAAAAACATCAAATTCTTCTAAGCATTGATCAGGAGGTTTAGAGTAAGGGATATCACCTTCATCAAAATGTTGGAGAGAGTGTACCTCAATAGTGGATGAGTGGGAGATTGGCTTACATAATTCTTCTATAGGAGGTAAATTCTTCACATCTACAGCTTTAATTCCCTTCTCCTTAAGACATTTCTTAGCTTCCTTCGTCACTTCATCATTTAGTTCAATAACTCCCCACTTCTTAGATGATGGTATAGGCGCAGGTATAGCTAGTTCAGGTATAATTGTTTCAGGTATAGCTGGTTTAGGAGGAGTCCAGTCTTCATAATTCTTGCTTATTTTGGCCATTAATTCCTCAGCTTCCTTGGGGGTCCTATTCCTGAAAACACAATCAGCACAACTATCCAGGTATGTCCTAGATTCTTCAGTTAGTCCATTATAAAATATATCAAGAAGCTCATTCTTAGGTAATGGACATCCAGTCTGTGCATGAATCAAAGCACAAAACCTTGCCCATGATTCAGGCAATATCTCTTTTTCTCCCTGTTTAAAATCAAAAAAATTCCTGCAAAATAGCATGTCTAGCACTAGGAGGAAAATATTTCTGCAGGAAAGTACTAATCAAGCAATCAGGGCTATCAATAGATCCAGGAGGTAAATTATTAAACCAAGTTTTAGCTTCTCCTTTCAGTGAAAAAGGGAAAATTTTAGCAACAAAGTAGGTGCACATCTTAATATCATCAGAAAATAAACCACTCATGGTAGAAAGCTCACTCATATGTGCTACCGCACTTTCATTCTTAGTCCCACAAAAAGGTTCTTTCTGAACAATAGCTATGTAAGATAGATCAAGAGAGAAATCATAATCTTTATCTTTAATGTTTATGGGAGATGCATCAAACTTATCATTAGGAGACAATTTGGGTTTTATAGTACGCCTCTCAAGGAGACTCTTAATAGCACTCCTATCATGGGTGTTTTGACATTCTTTAATAAATTCATCGGTCATTTCTATATAACCGTCCTCAATATCATAGCTCTCTCTAGACTCAGGTGAACTGACAGGTGTAGTAGTGTATTCATTAGGAGTTTCAGTATTTCCAGCTATAGTTCTAGCAATCGTAGCATCTAGGAAAGGACCTAATGAACCACTCTTATCAACCATAGTAGAAGCAGCATCATAAGTATCAAAAGTTTCAGATTCAGAAGTAGTAGCAGTGTGTGTAGCATGTGTATGTGGTGGTGTAAGGAGCTTACTCATAACAGATGGTGAACTAAGAGCAACTGTCACATCCCAAGATTTTCCAAATCTTGTAATGTGAAAAATAAATTAAACAAAATAAAATTTTGTTGGAAATCAGGGTGAAAAGAAACTTTTGTTTCTAAAAGGAAAACTTTAGCCAAAGTTTGTTAAAGATGGGATTCTAAAGTTTGAATTCAACAAAAATCCAAATCAAGTGAAATGCATTCCTCAATGAATGTATCTGGAAATTTGAACATTTGGAAAGTAAATCCAAATCCCTAAACCCTAATGGAAGGAAATCATTTTCCAAAGTATCTCCAAATCTATGGATTTGATCCATACCAAATTTGATCCACAAATATTCACAAAGGATCAAGAAAGACCTTAGAGATTGGTTTCACTTAGTTTGGAACCATAGACAAAATCTTGTGAATATATTAAAATAAGGAAATTGAATTTCCAAAATCTAATAAAGCCCTTACCAAAAGCCCATATCAATTGGTGAAAAATTATAATCCTAAAGGGATTAAAAAGATAAACATTTATCAAAGGAAAAATAAATTGTTTTGGAAATACTATTTGGATCTTTTAATAAAAGACTTTGTTTTCAAATGAAAAGGTGAGCCAAATTAATTTTGGCCAAGCTTTTGTAATAAAATATTTTGTTTTGATAAAATGAGTAAAGAATTATTTAAATAAAATAATAAGGATTTAAATATCCAATTTTATTTAAGTAAAGGCTTTCCCATTTTAAATAAACACCAAGTATTTTATTACTACTTTGAAATCTTTTATTAAAAGGTTTTGCTTTGATTAAAATGAGTAAAGAATTATTTAAATAAAATAATAAGGATTTAAATATCCTAAAGGCTTTCCCATTTTAATTAAACACCAAAACTTATTTATTTATTTAAATAAGTTTCCAAGTAATCTTTTATTTTTCAAATAAAACCTTCTGGTTTGGTTTTGAAAATAATTGGATTTCAAATGGAAATTTTATTAAATAAATCAAACCCTAATAACTAAAGATCCATTTTATTTAATTATTAAATGGATCTTAAAATAAATAAAAATATTATTTTATTCTGAGATTTGGATTATGTTGCCAAACAGAACCAAATTCAAATGAAAAGTTTGTTGTTTGAATTGATTTGAGTGTTGTTTGAAAGTGTGAATAATTGTTTGAAATTCAAAACAGAAAAATAGAATAGAAAAAGAAAAAGAGATTAGACAGAAAAAAATAAGAAAACAGACCCAACCCATTTTTGGCCCAACAACAGCCCACCTCTCTTTCCCCCTCTCCCTCACTCGCTGACGAGATGACCCCACCTCCTCTTATCGCTCCCCCGAACCGTTTTTCTGCACCGCAAAAGAAACCCACACTGAGGCTGACCCGTGGACCCCGTTCCCTCTTCCTTCCCACTGAACAGAGGACCCCACCGCCACCTCCTTCTTCCTCCCCGCGACCCCGTCTCCCCCAGACTTCGCCGGTCGTTTCTGCCCGTTGAAAGCTCGCATCAATTCGAGTTACTGCCGCGTTAATTCCTCGTCGCGACCACGCCCTTTTAATCGCCTCGCTCTCTCCTCCGTTTTCCCTCAGACCCCTTCCCCAAGCTCGCCCCCAGGCCGCCTCAATTTCTTCCCGAGCATCCTCTGTCTCCGACGAGGTCCAGAGCCAATTCCGGCCAAGACTCACCGCCCCTTGCCTCGTCGACCTAGCACACATACTCCACGCATCCAGACGCATCTGTCCGTGCTCCCCATTCACCCGCGGGCGCCCCAGAGCAACGCCTGCATCAAGCTCTGAGCAACACCGCCGTCCGCTCCAACTCCGGCGAACTCCACAGGTAGCTTCCAGCCGCCCCTCTACTTTTCGATGATGCACCTAAGACCAGTGACTTCTTCTGCAACTAACGTTGTCGTTCTCGTGACCTAGCTCGCACCGTAGCGTCGCCTCCATTGTCGACAGTGAGCGCCGCCATCTGCTTCTTCTCCGACGAGTTTCCCCGGTAAGCCTCGACCGCCCCGAGCCCTCTCGTTCACGCCCACAGCTCCGCCGAGATCTCCTGCGACTAACCCAGACCTCCGTTTGTCGTCTCGTGATCCACAGCAACGCCAACGACGACAACCCGAGAGCACCGCCGCCCGCAGCAACTTCGGCGAGAGATTCCACCTGAACCAGAGCGCCCCTCGACCGAACAACACCTCCCCGAGCACCACCGTGACCTCCTGAGCCCGGTGAGCAACCCCTCCTTCTCTCTCGCTTCCTGTATCGCCGGCACCGTCATCGACCGATCACTCCGCCGCCAGCAGCCGCCGCATCGCCGCTCCTTTTAGGTCAAGCAAGCAACGACCGTTAGATGCAGATCCATCGGACACGATTAGTTCACTTAACGCCGAAGAGGTACGCTACCTAAGCCACACGATCTACTTTAGATCCAACGCCTCACAGCCACGATCCCAACGAACCGGTATCGACCAGTAAGAACACGCCGCGTGTCACCTAATCTGTTTAAAAACAGTTTTGAAAACAGAATTTCTTGCAAACTTCAAACCCATGTATCTTTTGATCCACACGTCCAAATTTTACAAATTTGATGTCGTTGGAATCAGCAAGACAAGCTCTAACCAACCCTACCCTTAGTTTAGCAAATAGTATCTGTTAGCTTATTTAACTTTGCAGATTCTTTTGTGTGCTTGCTAACATTAGAAAAATCATTTAAAAATGATTTTAGGGTTAAAACCTTTGCAAATTGGTTTGTTGTGACCTTACCGACCCTAGGAACCAACCCATAGTTTGGAAAATGATTTTTTTTGAAAAGTTTAGAATGGATTAATTGGTTTAGTCCAATTCTAGCTAATTAAAAACCATTGTTTTGTTTATGAAAATGCTTTCATAAAGAGAACTTTGAGAAATTGTTTTGGACCAAACCTACTGACCCAAACACCAAGTTTTGCAATAGCAACTCATTTGGTGAAACCTATAGGTTAATACCCTAGTAGAAATATTTCTACACCACATAGAATGACACTTTGTTTTGCAAATGGTTTTATAGTGAAATCTTTTGCAAATGACTTAGCCACTTCACAAAATGACCAATAGGTGTTCCCAAAAGTTTATGACCCATTAGGAACCCCTTTTTCAAACAAAACAAGGCTTGGCATGCTTGCATGCATTACTTTAACTTTGCCACTTTGGTAAATGACCATTTTGGATCTTACAAAGTTTAGGAAGCTAATAAGAGACCCTCTTTGCAAATGACTTTGCCATTTTGGTAAATGACCAATTTGGAACCTACAAAGTTTAGAAGCCTAGATGAGGCCATCCTTACAATAGAAGCAACCTTTGCATGCTTATGCATGACTTAGATGTACCCAAATATCTATGACCCACTAGGAACCACTTTTGCAAACAAGGCAAAGCTTGGCATGCTTGCATGCAATTCTTTGACTTTGTTATTTTTGTTTGTGTGTGTTGTTTTGCTTGATTGGTAGATTGAGTTTGTGCCTTGCTTGATTGTTGTAGTGACTTGAAGAGTGAGTTTGTTGCAAGGACAAGGAGTGAACTTATACCCTCTACCAAAAAGGCAAGTGATACTTCATACTATCTATCCCATTATTTTCACTATGCATTAGTGTTTTTGCTAAGTAAAACTTGCATGGTTTTTATTTTGCTAAGTATAGACCTTGCTATAGGAAAACTAGTAGAATGAATCCTTAGAAGGATTTTCCTAAGTTAAGAATCCTATTACTATCAAGCTTAGCCTAGCTAATAGAAAACCTGGGTGGGATATATATTCATGCTATGAAAATTTCTAAGTCTGAGGACTTGAGTTTTATTTAATAAAACAACTAAGTTAATGAATCTCCTGGGTGGAATGGGACTTGCATGGTGGTTTTTGGTTGAGTGGTTCACAAGGCCCATGTTTATGGTTTACCTTAGTGTATCTCACTTGTGGATGGCCACCCAGGAAACAAAGAGATTTGAGATGCCAAATGTTGAGAAGCTTCAAGTGCAACCACTTGGCAATATGGGCTCTGCCATGATCATATAGGTTGCAAGAACTTAGCCACATGGACAGTGGGTGGTAGTGATTGATAGGTTGGAACGCGTCCATGTTGGTCTAAGGGAAAGCTTCTGAAAGATTTTGTCTTGGGAAACCAAGTCTTGTGGGGAAAGTGCACCACCTCTGCAGAGTGTAAAACCTAAGTACTTAGCCATGTCCCTGGTAAAGGACAATTTGAGCATCAAGACATGGAAGCAATCAAGAATCTCATCACTCCAATTTCTAAATAAAATTTGTGGGTGAACAAGGGTTGTGTGAAATTCTTCAATCTTTGATGGAGAGATGGCTTGGTACAAGGATCTTGAAATCATTGATTGAGGAAAATTGTTTTTGCCAAGCAAATCTTCAGTCTTTGATTGGTAGATGCCCTGAGTGGATCTCCAGTCTTGATTAGTAGATGTCTTGGAAAGTTTTTGCCAAATAAAACTTAGTATTTTCAAAATGATAGGAAAAATCTATTTTGAGCAATGCAAGCCTAAGCTCCACCAGCCAAATGCATATAGTATTATAGTCCACTTAAAATATACTAAGGTATCACTTGCCAATACAATTCAAATGTATTGACCCTTGTGGCTGTAACTTATGATGTTGCAGGTTTGATTGATTTTAGTGAAGATTGATTGATTAGGATTACAAAGTCTACAACCAACATCTGCCTGTGGCACTTTGAAGATGAAGGACCCATGACTATAGATATTCCGCTGCAATGTAATGTAAATAGCCAATGAGCTATGTTTGATGTAATAAAATTATTTTACTCCTGGTTATAAAGTTGTATTATGACCTTTGTTTCTTGATATTACATCTGAACTGTGGATGCTAGCTATTGATCCAGGGACTAGCATTGTAAACACAGGGGGCTCAATCTTATTAAAGGTTGGGGACGCTACAGCAACAGTGGTGTTTAGAACCGTACCTCTTCTTGTAGTGGATGGTAAAATAGGAACCTTGCCATCACGAGACTTACCCATGATGGATGGAGGGCAGCAAACAATAGTGATTCCAAGTGAACTTGATAAATAAAGCTATGCTCCCTAGCAACGGCGCCAGAAAATAGTCTTGATGACCCACAAGTATAGGGGGTGTATCGCAGTATTTTCGAGGGAAGTGAAACCCAATTTATTGATTCGACACAAGGGGATCCAAAGAATATTTATAAGCCTTAACAACTGAGTTGTCAATTCAGCTGTACCTGGAAACAATCTTGCTCACAGCAGTTTATCAGTAGCAATAGTTTTGTAGTAGCAATAGCAAAGTAATGGCAATAGTAAAAGTAAAGACAGTAGTAACAATTGCAGTAAATAGTAGGATTAAAGCGCGATAGGCATAGGGATGGATGGACGGGCGTTGCATGGACAAGACAATTAATATGGCAATCAAGACATAGGGCATTTGCAGATAAATAAGATAAAGCATCCAAGTACTAAATAATCATAGGCATGTGTTCCATATATAGTCATACGTGCTCGCAATGAGAACTTGCACAACATCTTTTATCCTGCCAGCCCGTTTACAATGGGGCCTCAAGGGAACTACTGGCAATTAAGGTGCTCCTTTTAATAGAGCACCAGAGCAAAGCATTAACACTCCATGAACACATGTGATCCTCACATCAAAGCCATTCCCTCCGGTTATCCCGATTGCTGTCACTTCGGGGCCTTTGATTTCGGACAACAACGTGTGTATACAACTTGCAGGTAAGACCATAAACAATACTATCATAATGAATCAATAACATGTTCAGATCTAAAATCATGGCACTCGGGCCCTAGTGACAAGCATTAAGCATAACAATTTGCAACAAAGTCAAAAAGCACTAATAATAGATACTAGGTACCATGCCCTAACAATCTGATGCCATTACATGAACGATTTCATCCAATCCCTACTATCCCCATAGCCTACAACAGGGGATTACTCACTCATAGATGGGGGAAACATGGATGGTCGATGGAGAAGCGATGGTGATGATGATGGCGATGATCTCCTCCAATTACCCATCTCGGCAAGGTGCCAGAACGGAGTTTCTGGTTCCGAATCGCGGAATCTGGTGGTGGCGGCGCAGTGGAACTCTTTCTGAAAAACGTCTAACCCCCCTTGGTTTTAGGTCAAGAGGCAACTTATAGGCGAAGAGGGAGGCCGAGGGGGCAGCCGAGGCATCCACACCACCCCTAGGCGTGGCCTGGCCTAGCCCGCGTGGCTAGGTGGTGTGGGCCCCTCGTGGCCCTACTCCATCTCATCTTCTGGCTCCGTGAGTCTTCTAGTGAAATAGGATTTTTGGCATATTTTCTGGGATTTTTCCTGATAGTTGATTTTCTGCACAAAAACTAGACACCAAGGTAATTCTGCTAAAAACAACGCCAGTCTGTGTTAGTTGTATCCAAATCACACAAGTTTAGAGGAAAAACAATAACAAAAGTGTTCGGGAAAGTAGATACATTTTGGACGTATCATTTAGCTGGGGTGGTAGGTGGTTTGGCCGGTTGGGCTTTTGGGCTAGACCGGTTGGACTGCCTCCCCCAATACATAACATTTTATTCTTTATTTACTTATTTTATCTTAAATAGACTTTTATAAATTGGTTTTAGACAAATAAAGGATCCGAGAAGATCCGAGGTTTTATAATTTGAAAAGAGGAAGGGGACATTTAGAAAGCAAATATAGGCTTTTAGGGAAAACTAGTTTTAGGCAAAATATGCTTGATGATGTCATGATGATGCTCAAATGCAACGTGGCATGATGAAATGAGCATGCTATCATGATGATGCACAAAGTAGTAATCAATGAGCGATTTTCTAGTAGTGGTTTTACCGGGGTGCTATAGTTATATATGTATATGTATATATATATATACGATGGATGAAGTTGAACAGATATTTAGACATATAGAATCTACAAAGATAGATCAATATGTTTTTCAAACATTCATTCCAAAATATTTCATAAAATGCATTTTGAAAGCAGTTCGGAGTACTTTGGTTTTAAATTCTAATAATATCAGAATAAGACAAGTATAGAAACAAGATTTCTCCTTGTGAAACTAGTCAAAACATTGGGTTAATATCAATATTAATCATAATGGTTAAAATGACAAGAATATAGATGATCATCATCTTTTATGATTCCATCATAATATTATTTCATGGAACCATAGTGTAAACTCGATGTAATGTGACCCATGTTCTTGGATAAAAGAACAAAGTTCTAAAGTGACTCTTAAGTGAATCACATGAAAGAAATTTTAAGCTTATCTTTTGGGTCTCTAAAGTGACTCTTAAGTGATCTTCATTGATGTTGAAGTATGCAGATACTTCAGAATCAGTAAGTCTGACTTTTGGCTAAAATAAGTCCGGATTCTAAATTGAGTGTGTTTTGGTATACATGACAATATTGAAAGTTCAGTTGATTGATCGACTGTCATTGTATACATAAGGAAAGAAATTCTCACTCTATCGCCAAATGAATGCTTCCACGCATTATGTGATAATGGTGTGTATATCAATATAAGTGACATTAATGATTTGCAAAGAATGCACGAATCTGGTAAAAACAGATGTAAGACAGGACATTTTCCATGAGCAAGCATGATCATGAGATCATATATAATATGATATTATGATTACTACCAAACACAACTATATTATATATACTCTAGTGCAAGTGAGAGAATGGAGGAGATATACCTAGAGGCAAATAATAAATGAGTTTATTGTCATATCTCAGTTAGTTCATAATAGTTTTATACTATGCTACAATTGTATCAAGCGGAAACATTGATACACGTGTGGTATGTAAAAACCAAGATTCAATTAGCCCCTATTTATACTAGTTCATTGGGCAACCGACGACCAAGGTTTCCTGATCATAAAGCATTTATGCCAGTTAACAATGAGGTCATGACATTGATGAATGTCATGATGGACATTACCTAATACAATTAATGCACCGCGACCAATTCAGAAAGTTCATTGTTGCAATAGTTGGAAATGAAGAATCCTATTCCTTTGAACATGAGATCATATTTAATCATCATCACTGACGGCTTCTTAGACTACATCAACCATCACACATAGTGTGATCATAACGGTGTATGTTGGGTAGTCTAGAGGGACACGCTCAGGTGTATGCATCAAGGTCAGTACTTGTTCTCCCGTGTGATGGGAAGATACACTAGGCACACTCAACGAAATTACATCCATAAGCTGCACAACATGTGACTATGTCATGGGGATGAAATATCACGGGAACGAGTAAAAGCTGCACTTGTCGGTAACGAGATATAGCAAAGTATAATGATACTAATGATCAGATCTCAGACAAGTCAGGTATCAGAGTAACAAAGAGAATTGGACTCAGCGTTTATGATTCAAATGACAATGAAATCATGGAATGCACAGGGGTCATTATGGGTATCCCGACCCGCTATTGATCATTAATATGAGAGGTGCCTCGATCATGCCTATGATATTCCTGAACCATAGGGTAACACACTTAAGGGTTTGATAATGCTTGAGATCATTTTGATTATAGGAATCATGGAAGAAAGATATGAGAATACCAGAAGTGTTTCGAGAGACAACCGGAATTGTTCCGGGAGGATCCAAAAGAGTTTGGAATGAACTGAAAGGTGTTTCGGGTCAAGGAGAATTTAATGATATGTATTTTATATTAATTGTTCGAAATAATATTTAACTAAATTTTATTGGGCAAACTTTCCCAAATGGTCCAAGTCCCGAGAGGGAACGAGGCCCAAGAAGGAAGCCGCCCAAAGGGGGCTACCCGTCGCCGCCTTGGGCTGCGTGCTGGGTGTGTCCACCCTCCGCCGACATGCCTAGGGCCACACGTGGGGCCCACCCTAGATCGGTTGACCGACCCTCCTCCTCTCGTGTGCATGTGCATCTGATGCGTCCAAAATTGAAGCATATTTATCTTTCATTTTGCAAAATTAGATTAGGATTTTTAGTATTTTACCGTGTTTGCACGCACCTTTATTCTTGTTTCAACAAGATCCAGAATTACTAAGTCTCTTTTGAACATATCCATTGGAACTGTCATTTTATGCAGTAATATTGTATTTTAAGTGACAAAAGTCATATAATTGATTTATTCTCGCACCTGGGAGATTGGCAAACACAAAGGGGAGCTCCAGGGAGCTTAACGACCATTGGTACGAGTGGAGCTTGCCCGTACCACCCGCCTATACCATGTGTCAGCACGTCCGCCTCATCAAATACTCTCGCCAAGTAATAGATCCAGGCGAATGCTCTCCAAGGACTGACGACGACTCCCGTTCTCCTTGATCCAGTCGAGATGTGGAAGTAGACCCTCTGGAACCGGGATCCAGCAGCGCGACAGCATGCCAATGATGTCAACTCCTGTGTGTACAATTATATCTTGGGACTGTCCTAACACAAGGGTCAACTAGAAAGAGGGGAAATTCCCGAAGAAGAAGTTCTTAGAAAATCCCTTTTTATTTTTGTCTTTTTCCCACCACCTTAGGTATTTTCTCTCTTCGGAACTTCCCTCAAGTCCCCAGGTGGGATTAAAGAAAAGAAGAGGAGGAGTGATAGTATCCGGAGGTGACTGGGCTGTCCCGCGCACACCAGCCCGCCGCGGCCTTGCAGCCTGTGTGGCTGAGGCGGTGGCCTGGTGGGCCTAGCTCCGTGGCCTGCCAGCGCACGCAGCGGCGTGAGGCGGCGTCATCCACGTGGGCCTGACCACGTCCTGTCAGCCGCCCGCCCACCAGCGCCCCCGCCTAGGGCCTACGGTACGACATGGGCTGGCCTATGCCCTGCGGCCCACCAGCCCTGAGTGGCAGTAGATACGCGTCGTGCGTGTGTGCTTGCCTGCACGCCTGCGTGGGCCGGCCAGCGGCCCACCAGCGTTAGCTTGCAGTGGTTGCTGGTCCACCGGGGTGACCTCCCTTTTGGATTGTTTTCCCTCTAGGAATTCAACCCTTTAGCAGAGGTTCCCCCATAATAATTAATTTAAATATTTTATTTAATATATATTAAATCACAATTAACATAATTAAATGTATAATTAAATCCTCTATCAATTCGAAATGCCTTTCAATTTATTCCTCTTTACGCACTTCTTCGGATCCTCTTTGGAACTTTTCTGGTAATATCTTATTGGAACAATTCCAATGCTCTCTATTTCTCATCAGTGATCCCTTCTTTCCATATCGATCTTAGAATATTGCCAGACCCTTAAGTGTGTTATCCTACGGTTTGGGAATGGCATAGACATGATCGATATCTCTCTCGATCAATGGTTGATGACTCCAAGTGCACAGATCAATTATAGCTAGTTTCGAAATAAGAGTATCGAACCCATAGAGAGCTATTTGGTTAAGGTCTTTATGCCCCTTGTCACTATCTACCAAAGGATACTTGTAAGCTGCCTTTCATTTCAAGTAAAAGGTGTTTGGAAAGTTTTGTGTTTGTGTGAAAGAAAGTAAATAAAACAAGTAAAGAAAATCAAGTAACAAATGTGTTGGAAATGGTGTTGGAACTCAATAAGATGAAAGCATTCTCAGGGATTTAGGATACACTGCTAGCATGGGATAATTAATCATAATTAGGATAATCTATTTATTTCATCATGATGTGTGTGGAGAGAGGTCAATAATAGTATGTTCACTACAAGACTTGTGGGCAGTCACTTTCTTGAGTCAGGTAATGAGGTCATCTCTAAATAACCACTGCAATGCCTAAGAGTAGTCACTCATACATACCACCACAAGTAAGGGTTTCCCCATGGATATCGTAATAAGCTTAGTGAATCCCTCTTTATTCCCCTTTGACCATGCAGGTTATAAGACAATGCTTGTAGTCACAAAAGTAACACTAGACATACTCCCATGCACGTCCTAAGGTATCAACCTCTCTTTAGACCCGGAGGCAAATGATATGTGGCCGACTACACATACCATCTAGAGAGAGAGATCAAACACAACATCATAGATCAACGGATCATAGACCAAATTAATAGATCATATTTATTTCACTTCATAATAATGCTATGGTTTCTCCATCTCCCTAAGAACAAAGGGAACTACTCACACATGGAAGCAATCAACAACATCATCATATTCAAATGGATGGATAAAAGTCTGAGGATAAATCTAGTGTAAACCACAATTGAATATGGAATTACAACAAGATATAAAGTATGGAAGAGGGGAATGGTGATGGTGATGGAGATGTAGAGGTTGCTAATGAAGGGGATGATGTGACGTCCTCCGATGATCCATGGAGCAGCAAAGATTTTCTCTTCTCTTAGTTCCTCCTCCAGATCCCTCTCTGGTGTGGTATTCCGAGGTTGGTGGTTTCTATGAATGTCGGATATCAGATCCGTATTTGCAAGGTGAAAGTATTTGACTAGGTGGACACTCTGACATGTGGTACATGCAAATGGTATGGGCAAGCTCTGCCTGTACAAAAGGTCGTTAAGACCTCTGTAGGCTTCCTCCATGTTTGCTTCTTTGTCGTGTTCGAATCATAAACTTTGTGTCCTTATCCCTTTGTTTCTTTGATACATGACTTGTCCAAGATTTGATCAATGGTATCAACATACCTATCTCATTACTGACAAGTCCACTTAATTCGTTACCATGATATTGTATCCCCTGACCTAGTCAGTGGTTGCAACCTATTGGATACAGTCTCACCGAGTGGGCCTAGTGTATCTTCCCATCACGTGGGTGAACAAATCCCAATCTCGATACATAGTCCTCAACTGTTCCTCTGGAATACCTAATGCACACCTTTATGGTCACCCAGTTATAGACATTATAGTTGATGTAATCAAAGCAGCCGTGGGATCTAGTGATTAATATGATCTCACGGTATAAGGAGAAGGTCACCTAGTTTCTAATATTGCAACAATAAACCATGTGACTTGATCACATTGCAATAAATAGGTTGGTAATGTCTATCATATCATTCTCCAATGATATGACTCTATTGTCAACTAGCATAAATGCTCCATGATTAGGAAACCTTGATCATCAGTTTCCCAACGAACTAGTTAAATAGAAGCTACTAGGGACTGGGTTTGTTTACATACCACACCTGTATCAATGTTTCCGATTGATACAGTTATATCACAGTATGAAACTATTATGAACTAATTTGAGATATGATAATAAACCTATTTATTAATTGCCTCTAGGCAATATCTCTTTCAGTTGAGGTTGCTGAAGAGATCGGTGATGTCCGGGAAGAAGTCGTTGTTCGGTAACTCGTCGTCGGATGTCATGATTGCCAGTGGTAGCGGTTGAGTGCTCCCCAAAAACCTGATCGCCCCTCACCTGTACTGGTTCACAAGAGGTCGAGTTTCGGAGGCCTAATATCTTGATCTGCGTTGCACGCTGCAAGTCGAGATGGGGAAGACGAAAGTAACAACGCAAGGTTCTGGAAATAGGTGCGTGTGATAGGTGCTGATTAGGTTTAGCAGAGTTGCTTATATATAGTGTAGGTCAGGAAGGTCATGGGGCACAACCCACGATCTAGAAAATAGAGAAATGGATGATTGATTAACGCGTCCGTTAATGATTCATAATTAATCCATGATTAATTTTCTTGGACAACAAAATAAAGCTCGGCTTGACGAGATTCCCGTAACCTGCAGCGCACACGCCTCATGAAGAGGCGAGGCAGGCACCGTCCGAGGAGGAGTACGTGAGAGCTGCTCTTTTTCTCACACCTTAGTGAGTGGTAGAACAACCTAGTATATAACGAGGTGCAACTCTCACTCAACTAGCAATGTGGGACTAAACTTTAGCACCACTATCACAATCATATGCTTCCATGCATAAATGGGCCAAAGAGTATTTCAGAATTTTTCTTATGGTCCGGCAGCCCAATACTCATCAAATTCCAACAATCCCCCACAAAGTCTCATTAGCACATCACATCACTTTTATTCCAGAACATTGTTTTATATACCGGTGCATAGTGGGGACTGTTAAGTTGAACTTCCACATTAAACTTCATGCTACACTAGCTAGCAACTTGAATAGTGGAGTATGCTTGAACTACAAGTTTTCTACACACTAGTTTCACACAAAATCTAGACTGATACAGGGCTGCCACAGGGCTTACCCGCGGTTTGGAGATCATGTGTTATACTCTAGAGCCTTTCATAAGTTTATAAGAGAGCACCCAACTCTCAAGGACTGCGGCATTTGACAGTCAGACTCATATAAGTGTGTTCTTCAAGAGATGTTCTGCAGGTCAACATCTCTGCTTAGATAAGCCACATAGAACACATTAAGATAAATATAAACCTACCATGCAGAATAGGAGAGTATAGCATCTTCACAAAGAGGTAAATTCAATATAGGGATACTCTCCACCTAGATATCCAACAGCTTGTCTCCCAACTCTAATTCACGGGATCTCCGATCACATAGAGTGGTTTACGACTGTGTACAACTCATAGCGTGGGTCTCAAGCCCATCTCCCTCGATGCATTATCTATCACATTATGTGTTAAACCCTTTGTGAAGGTATATGCCAAATTCTTAGATGTTTGGATATAATCCAATGCAATAACTCCGAAGATTCTTAGTTTCCTATCCGACTTTAATCTCCTCTTCACATGCCTTGATGACTTCATATTATCCTTAGAACTATTTATTTTGACGATCACAAATTTGATTATCACAGTTCATCAGGATGGCGTGTATTGTTTTTTCAACCACAAGTAAGTCCATCAAGAGCTCATGAAGCCACTCTGCTTCAATGATGGATGTGCTTAATGTTGTGAGTTATCCTTCCATTGTTGACCTCGTTAAGATGGTCTGCTTGCAAGACTTTAAGGAAACAGCGCCACCACCAAGTGTAAACAAATAACCACTCGTGGCCTTAATCTCACCAGCATTATATATCTAGTTTGAATCACTATAACCCTCAAGTACCCGTGGATACCTAGTATAGTGAATATCATAACTCACAGTTCCTTTTAAATAGATAAAAACTCTCTCAAGAGCATGCCAATGATCATCTCCAGGATTTGACACAAATCGACTTAGTTTGCTTATAGAAAAAAGATGGCAGGCCTCGTAGCGCTGGCTAAATACATGAGCGAGCCAATGATTTGCAAATACCTTAGTTGATCTTTACAATTCCTTCGATTCTTTCGAAGTAGCACATAGTTGGATCATAAGGCGTTGGAGAAAACTTGCATTCACTATACCCAAAGCGTCTCAATATGTTTTCCACATAGTGGGACTGAAGCAGTGTAATCTCAGCAAATTCCTAACTAGATGAACTAGTCATCTCCTGATTTGATGAGCTAGACATACCCTTCATGGGAAATATGTCCTCAAAGAAAGTCGCATCATTCGACTCCATAATTGTACCAACGTGCATGTCGGATACCTTAGATTTTACTATCAAAAATCTATAGCCAATGCTATAAAAAGCATGTCCCATAAAAACACAATCCACGGTTTTTGGTCCAATCTTTCACTTATTGGGTATTGGAATATTGACTTTTGTCAAACATCCCAAAGTTTGTAAGTAAGAGAGTTTAAGCCTTTTATTCTCCCATTCCTCAAATGGGGTCATAGTTTTATCCTTTACGGGAACACTGTTTAGGACATGACACGCAGTCATTAGCGCCTCCCCCACCATTCCTTGGAAAGACCCGATGTATTTAACATGGTGTTAACCAAATCAGTTAGAGTGTGTTTCTTTCTTTTGGACACCCCATTTGACTGAGGTGAGTAGGGAGGCATCGTCTCACGGATAATACCATGTTCCGTACAGAATAAATCAAATTCATTCAAAAAGTACTCTCCACCATGATCCGACCTTAGCCACTTGATTTTAAGATCAAGTTGTTTTTCTGCTTCACCTTATATATTTTGAAGTAGTTCAAAGCTTCATCTTTAGATTTCAAAATATAAACATAACAATATCTAGTGGAGTCATCAATCAGTGTCATGAAGTATCTTTTCCCACCTTTTGTCAACACATCATTCATCTCACAAAGATCTGAATGTATAAGTTCTACGGGTGCTAAGTTTCTCGGTTCTGTAGCCGTATGAGACTTGCGGGGTTGCTTTGCTTGCACACAAACTTGGCACTTAGAACCTTTGAAAGTGGTAAATTTAGGAATTAAACCCATATTGGCCAGCCGCGTCATGCAACCAAAGTTAATATGACAAAGTTATGAATGCCAAATATTGTACACATTATCATTGCAAACATTATTAATAACTTTAGTACATGAGTCTGACAAAGATAAGTAGAACAGACCTCCACACTCATAACCCTTTCCAACAAATTGTACATACTTAGAAATTACAACTTTATTGGACTCAAAAACCAACTTAAGACCATCTCGACATAAAAACGATCCACTGACGAGATTCTTATTGATGGAGGAAACATGCTGCACATTCGTCAGCTATATGGTCTTCCCCAAAGTAAACGTCAGATTTACCGTACCAACACCATGAACATAAGCACGTGAGCCATTTCCTATAAGCACGAAAGAAGTCCTTGAGACCTGATAAGAAGAAAACATGGAAATATCAGAACATACATGTGTATTAGCGCATGTGTCTATCCACCATTCTAGAGAATGACATACTGAAACGATAGTAGGTAAAATACCCTACCCAACATCCTTCATATCAGTATCGCTAATAACAACATTAGCGGTCTTGCCACCGTTCCCATGTTGACACTTGTCAAAGAGATTAGGAAAACTAAGAGCCCAATGATCAGGATCACCACAGACGTGGCAAGAGCCTTTCTTCTTATCATTTGTCTTCTTGAAGTTGGTTGAGTGCATGGCCTTGTTCTTGCCATCAAACTTCCCTTTTCCTTTAGATTTGTTCTTATTCTTGAACTTGTGGGATTGAAAGTTTTTCTTATGCACCAAATTGGCACTAGAACTTCCCTCAAATCCTCAAGCAGTTTTGTCATTTCCTCTCGCCTTCTCTTCCACATGAAGAGACCCAGTGAGATTCATAACAGAAAACTCCTTCGAGTTTGCCTCGAGCGCATCCCACGCAGCCTTGCCATTATAAATTGACATGTACGGTTCAACAATGTTGTCCCCAAGAACACTAAAAGGAGATGCCATAAACATGGTATCAAGTTTCTTGAAGGTCGCTTCCTGTTCAGTAGAAAGATCTCCTTCAGGTTTGCCAAGAGTGGCGTTATAGCAGTTTAGGTTTTCAAACCAGATAGCTTCTCTCATGCGCCATTGATATGTCATAAATGTATCTGTAATTTTTTATGCTACATGCTTGTTTTATATCTACTTTCTTATGGTTTGTTCACACTTTGAGGTATTTTTATACATTTTCTAGAACTAACCTATTAACAAGATGCCATAGTGCCAGTTGCCTGTTTTCTGCTGTTTTTGGTTTCACAAAAGCTAGTAAGGAAATATTCTCGAAATTGGATGGGACAAAAGCCAAAGTCAATATTTTACCAGAAGCAACACGGAGTCCGAAGGGCAGCCGAAGGGGGGCCAGGAGGCGGCCACACCCTATGGTGGCGCGGCCAGCCCTAGGCGCGCCACCAGGGGGTGGGCCCTCTAGAGCTCCACCAACCTTGCCCCTTCGCCTATAAAAGCCCCCCGGGATGAAAACCCTAAGTACCAGATCATAATTCCACAAAAAGTTCCGCAGCGCCGCCGCCACCGAAGAGGAGATTTGGGGGACAGAAGTCTCTGTTCCGGCACCCTGCCGGGACGGGGAAGTGCCCCGGATCCATCTCCATCGACTCCACCGCCATCTCCATCGCTGTTGCTGACTCCCATGATGAGGAGGGAGTAGTTCTCTCTCGAGGCTAAGGGCTCTACAAGTAGCTATGTGTTCATCTCTCTCCATGCGTGATCTGTTGAGATCATGAGCTTTGTAATCTAGGATCTATTCTACTACTCAGGTGCTTTAATTAATCTCTGCTTATCCCCATGTGTGTGAAGTTGATAGTGTGCACACCGTGTGGCACTTTGTCTAAGGTTACATAAATACTTATCATGAGTATAATTTGAGTTGGATGTCTTTATGAGATTATGGTGTTTGTTGGAACCATCTAGCGCTCAAGGTGATAGTGAGGGGTTATCTAGATGGGGAATGCGAACTTTAAGGTGTGCTGTTATATCCCTACATCGTCCAACCGAAGAGTAGTTCATGGTAGCATAATGAAGAGAATATATTTATATGAGAGTGTCCACTGTTATAGCCCTGCATCCCTAGGCCTTGTTTCTAAGCATTGAAACACCATTTACAATTAGTCCTGTTACATGTTTGCTTGTTGCCACTCTTATTTCAGATTGCAATTACCACTTATAGTCATCCATATTACTTGTATTTCACTATCTATTCGCTGAACTAGTGCGCCTATACACCTGACAAGTGTATTGGGTGTGTTGGGGACACGAGAGACTTCTTGTATCTTGATTCCAGGGTTGCTTGAGAGGGATACCTTTGACCACTTCCTCCCTGAGTTCGATAAACCTTGGGTGATCTACTTAAGGGAAACTTGATGCTGTTCTACAAACCTCTGCACTTGGAGGCCCAACACTGTCTAAAAGAATAGAAGCGTGCGTAGACATCAAGCTATTTTATGGCGCCGTTGTCGGGGAGGTAAGGTAAAAGGTACTCACATCTTCTGGCTACTAAGCTATCTTCTAGTACTGTTGCTGGTGTGCGAGTGCTCGAAGTTATTTCCTTTAGATTATGCAATTATATCTTTTTGTTTATTTTTTTATTTCACTAGTTAGGCTTAATGGAAAACAAAAAAAATTAGAGAGCTTTATAGTATTTATCTTGAGTTAGGACATGAAGTGTTTAAAGAGAAAATTAAAAAACCTATGGAACTTTATTTGCGTGCTAATAGCAGTGTTATTAGTATGAATTCTTTGAACACCATTATTGCTAATGCTATGGAAAATTATAAGCTTGGGGAAGCTAGTTTTTATGAAAATGATCTTTTTAGTCCCCCGAGCATGGAGGAGAAAATTTACTTTGATGATAATATGCCTCCAATATATGATGATTACAATGATGAATATGATATTTTAAGCCCACCTACTATTGAGGAGAAAATTAATTATGATTACAATATGCCTCCTATATTTGATGATTATGGTGAAGAGAATAATAATGATAGCTATTTTGTTGAATTTTCTCCCACTGCAATTAATAAGAATGACTATGTTTATGTGGAGTTAATTCTTTTATGCATGTGGCTCATGATAAGAATGTTTTATGTGATAGTTATATTGTTAATTTTATTCATCATGCTACTGAAAGTTATTATGAGAGAGGGAAACATGGTTTTATGTATCTCAACAATATTAAGTTTCCCCTATTCATGTTGAAAATTTTGAAGTTGCACTTGTTTTGCTTTCCTATGCTTGTTGCCTTGTGCTTTCATGACTTGTTTCTTTACAAGATTATTTTTCATAGGAAGTGGGTTAGACTTAATTTTGTTCCATATTTGCTTCGTGATATTTCTTATGTGAGCATCATCGAAATTATCATGCCTATCTTAATGGCTATAAAGAAAGAGCTTTTGGGAGACAACCCATTATATTTTTACTTTCAGTTTACTTTTGTTTTGTTAAGTCTTGGAAGTTATTTCCTCTGTAATAACCTCTCCTTATCCTTTTTATTTGGTTTTTGTGCCAAGAATAACCTCTAATGAGAGGGAAGTAAGATATGGGGAAGTTTCTGTCCCGAAACAGATTTCTGTGTGTCACTGTAAAAAATCGTGAAAAATCTCAGTACGTCGGATTGAGCTGTAATTGTTTCTTCTTATGCCCCAGGTTATTACCAAACTTTCGTTAGTTTTGCACTTTTCAATTTGAGCAACATAAGATTTTCGAAAAAATCGGTCTTTACCTGCTGGTCTGTTTTGACAGATTTCTGCCATTATTTGCATTTGCCTCTTAATCGGTTTCTTTTTGAGTTCTCTTGGATCACTTGAGCTTTTAAAAGAAATTTCTACAGCAGCTTATGTTTTAATGGATTATTTACTTGAGTTGAAACTGAACCCAAAGGATTATTATTTTTAATACACTAATGTTGCTAATGAAGATTGTGTGAAGTTTTGTATGGAGGAAATTTTCATGTGTAGGGAAGAATAATGTGATGAGATGAAGTATGGACAAAATATCAAGCTTGGGGATGCCACTCATGTCACCCCCATAAATATTCAAGAAGTACAAGCGTCAAAGCTTGGGGATGCCCAAGGCATCCCCTTCTTCATCAATAATCTCAGGTCTTCTTTCAAGACACTTTATTTTCATTACCTTATGCACTATGTGTTGTTCTTGGAGTGTCTTTGTTTTTAGTTTTATTTTTCTTTATTTGCCACAATAAGTTGGTTGGATCCCAACACACTTCTTTTGGAGAGAGACACACCCTGTTATTCATTGCCTAGAACACTCTAGTTTTCACTCTTATTGTTCTGTGAGTGTTCTCCTTTGCTAGCATTGCGTTTAGCTTTAGTTTTCTTATTCTTTTTGCTTAGAACTTTTTAGTTCTTCTTTGTAGATGGGTGAGACATGCTCTCTGGTCTTTATTGATTATTATCTTTGAGAGTTGTTTCAAATAAGTCGACTTGTGTTGGAAAAGAGTAGAAGTTTCATGCTTATAGTGGTACAAAAGGAAGCCTGTTTTGACTGTGACTTAGACTTTATCATGTCATGCTAGATGTTGCTTTGACCATATGCTTAGTGATTATTATTGTAGCATGACTTGTTTCAAACAATTGAGATTGCTTAATGTGCCTTGAAAAAATCATGCGTTGTTTTAGCATACAAAAGCATAATATTGTGGTATTCTCCTTTGATGCTTTATTTGGGTTGACTTGGCACATGCTTACACCATGTTAAGACTATGAACCAGTCACCATAGCTTCTATGATAATTTATTTTTTGACTTGTAATATCACTTTATGCTTTAATTAATAATGTTTTGTCGCTTTGCATGATTATGGCCATTACTGCTCTCTTAGTTGGTCGCTCCCAGTCTTTTGCTAGCCTCCACCTGTACTGAGTATGAGTTCTACTCATGCATCCAACTTCCAAAAAAACCAAGTTATTCCAAAGAGTCCACTATAAATTCCTATGCATGGCGTGTTGCACCATTTCAAGTATATTCATGTTTTTATCTATCTTCCAAATTAAACTTGTTATGTGAAAATTAGTGATTAAAGCTCTCACAAACTTGATGGCACACTTTACTTTCTTCCACTTAATAAACTTGAACCATTGTGTCCATCTATGCTATTTATATGCTTGCACTTTATAAGTTGTGAATTAGCAGAACCATGTTGTCATGGGGAACGCTTTCAACATTGCACTTATTATTTAGTTGATATCATGTTCTTTTGTTTATGGATCTTGGCGGTGTGAAATAAAAGGGGAGCTTGTAAGCTCATGGAGTTTGTATGTGTGTTAGAGAAACACCTGGGTGGCTAGCCTAAGCCATGCCTAATCATGGTGGAAACTTGCAGCATAACCATAGTGAGCATTCTGTGAAGCATCCTCAATAAAAACCTATGCAAATAGCAAATAAAAAGATCACTGAGATGCTCATTGTCTGTTGCCTTGTCATTTTGATATGGGATAGCTCCTGTGTCATGGGGCAAGGGGTACCCCGTTGGCGGTTCTCTATGATACACATGTACTTACAATGACAAGAACTTACTTGCGACTAAAGTTGAGTAGCATGAGGTTCGGTACTCGTAAGCAAGGGGCATGAGATTTTCAACTTATAACTTGTCAAGCATATCCTCATATTTGTGTCACTTTAACCTTAATCACCTCAAGATGCTTATGATAGGGGCAATGAGAACTGAAAGCTAATAAGTACCATAATTTTTGGAAGCTCTTTATGAAACTTGAATCACTGCTTCCCTCTATGAAGGGCCTTTCTTTTTTTACTTTTATGTTGAGTCTCCATATTCTATCTTTATGCACCAATTGAGAGAGCATAGTGGTCATTCTTAGTTTAATGTGCATTGTCCCAAAACTTGTTGATTGATTCATAACTTTGATATTGCTTGTTCTTAAATTATTTGTATCTAGTCACCCTTATGAACTTTGAAGGTGTCATATGCATTTATGTTTTGCTATACCATGAGGGACAAGATGAATACCACTCTTATTATGTTTTCTATATGTGAAACAAACAAACGTCTTTCAATGCATTGTTATTCATGACCTTTTGTTTGTACCTTATCATATTACAACATAGTTGATATGTCTTATTGTTAGAACTCTATCTTTCATGCTTATGTTTAGAGTACTTCGATCCCAGCTATCAATGCTTTGAAAATATCTTGATCAAGATTGTGATGGTGCATGTCACCTCAAAAAATTTTCTTTTTATCACTTACCTACTCGAGGATGAGCAGGAGTTAAGCTTGGGGATGCTTGATACGTCGTAAACGTATCTATAATTTTTGATGCTCCATGCTTGTTTTATATCTACTTTCTTATGTTATGTTCACACTTTGAGGTATTTTTACACATTTTCTGGAAATAACCTATTAACAAGATGCCATAGTGCCAATTGCCTGTTTTCTGCTGTTTTTGGTTTTAGAAAAGCTAGTAAGGAAGTATTCTTAGAATTGGACGGGACAAAAGCCAAAGTCAATATTTTACTCGAAGCAACACGGAGTCCGAAGGGCAGCCGAAGGGGGGCCAGGAGGCGGCCACACCCTATGGTGGCGTGGCCAGCCCTAGGCACGCCACCAGGGGGTGTGGGCCCCCTGGAGCTCCACCGACCTTGCCCCTTCGCCTATAAAATCCCTCCAAGACGAAAACCCTAAGTACCAGATCAGAATTCCACAAAACGTTCCGCAGCACTGCCGCCACCGAAGAGGAGATTCGGGGGACAGAAGTCTCTATTCCGGCACCCTGCCGGGATGGAGAAGTGCCCACGGATCCATCTCCATGGACTCCACCACCATCTCCATTACCGTTGCTGACTCCCATGATGAGGAGGGAGTAGTTCTCTCTCGAGGCTAAGGGCTCTACAAGTAGCTATGTGTTCATATCTCTCTCTATGCGTGATCTTATTGAGATCATGAGCTTTGTAATCTAGGATCTATTCTGCTACTCAAGTGCTTTAATTAATCTCTGCTTATCCCCACGTGTGTGAAGTTGATAGTGTGCACACTGTGTGGCACTTTGGCTAAGGTTACATAAATACTTATCAGGAGTATAATTTGAGTTGGATGTATTTATGAGAATGTGGTGTTTGTTGGAACCATCTAGCGCTCAAGGTGATAGTGAGGGGTTATCTAGATGGGGAATGCGAACTTTAAGGTGTGTCTTTGTAGCCCTACATCGTCCAACCGGAGAGTAGTTCAGGGTAGCATAATGAAGAGAAGATATTTATATGAGAGTGTCCACTAGTGAAAGTATGATCACTAGGCCTTGTTTCTAAGCATTGAAACACCATTTACAATCAGTCCTATTACATGTTTGCTTGCTGGCACTCTTATTTCAGATTGCAATTACCACTTATAATCATCCATATTACTTGTATTTCACTATCTCTTCGCCGAACTAGTGCACCTATACACCTGCCAAGTGTATTGGGTGTGTTGGGGACACAAGAGACTTCTTGTATCTTGATTGCAGGGTTGCTTGAGAGGGATACCTTTGACCACATCCTCCCTGAGTTCTATAAACCTTGGGTGATCCACTTAAGGGAAACTTGCTGCTGTTCTACAAACCTCTGCACTTGGAGGCCCAACATTGTCTACAAGAATAGAAGCGTGTGTAGACATCAGCCATCTATTATAGTGCATACCATCAAAAGGAGGTGGCCTAGTAGCCGCCGCTACACAAGTGGAATTCAATGCCTATTATCAGGTTTTTGGATTGTTGAAAATGTAAGCAATAATCCATATGATTTGATCCAAATAAATAACTGATAAAGCATAATCATACAAATATAAATTAAATATATCATGCAAACCAATAACGTATACGACATATTGCATCTATATAGAATAAACTGAGAACATCTACTCCAAATGCTAGAACAAGAAACTCTAGAAAAATCTGAAAGACATAGATTGAGATCACATACGTTGTAGGTGTTGGATATATGCCCTAGAGACAAATAATAATAAGGAGTATTATCATATTTCATAAAGTTTATGATTAAGTTTTATACCATGCTATAAATGTATTGAAAGAAAACGTCAATACACGTGTGCTATATAAACAACCAGGGGTTCACGGTGAAACTCTTGTCACTGGTTCATTGGTCAACAGATGATCAAGGTTTCCTAATCATGTGGCATTTATGCCAGTTGGAAATGGAGTCAACTCATTCTCAGAATGGGATGATGAACCAATACCCAACCTAAACATCATGACCCGATCATGTCACGAACTTCAAGTTATGATGATTAGAATAGACCTTGTAGACTATTCCTTAGACCGTGAGGCTATATCAATCACTGTCTCCCGAGAATGCTTAGATAGCATCAAAGGTCACTTGGTAATATAGTGACAATAAAGGTGTGTTCAGGCATTTGGAGGAACCATAGAGGAAATATATATCAAGAGCGGGATTTGTCCATCCGCGTGATGGAAAGATACTCAAGGGCCCACTTGGAGAAGTTATATCCAATAGCTGCGCAACATGTGATTTGATCAGAGGGATATCACTTGTCGAAACGATTCAAGTAGCATTGTTTGGTAACGAGATTGAACACGACATGGTGATGTCATTGATCAGATCTCGGGCAATGCAAGTATCGGGAGACAAAAGGAATAAGACACGAATGTCCAAGTTCAAATGACGAAAGATCTTCGTGGAATGCACAGGGGTCACATGGCCATTGATGTCTACGCACTTGTATTCTTGTAGACAGTTGTTGGGCCTCCAAGTCCAGAGGTTTGTAGAACAGCATCAAGTTTTCCCTTAAGTGGATCACCCAAGGTTTATCGAACTTAGGGAGGAAGTGGTCAAAGGTATTCCCTCTCAAGCAACCCTGCAATCAAGATACAAGAAGTCTCTTGTGTCCCCAACACAGCCAATACACTTGTCAGGTGTATAGGTGCACTAGTTTGGCGAAGAGATGGTGAAATACAAGTGGTATGATGATAGAAAATAGCTTGATGGCGTGAAAAGACTAAAGGCAGACTTAAATAAAGAAGGGAGCAAGCAAACATGCAATAGATCTAGTAACAAACGGTGTTTCAATGCTTAGAAACAAGGCCTAGGGATCATACTTTCACTAGTGAACACTCTCATATAAATATATCATCTTCATGATACTACTCCTAACTACTCTCCGGTTGGACACTCTAATCAATGGTAGGGCTATAACAGTAACCCTCAAAGTAAGCCTTTCCCATCTAGAAAACCCCACACTGTCACCTTAAGTACTAGATGAGTCCAACAAACACCACAATTTCATAAAGACATCCAACTCCAAATATAAATCATAACAAGTATTTGTAATCTCTAGCCTAAGTGCCACCATGGTGAGCATGCTGTCACTTTCACACACATGGGGAGAGCAGAGATTCATTAAGCACTTGAGTAGCAAGGTAGATCTATAGATTACAAGCTCATGATCACAATATGATCATGCATAGAGAGAGATATGAACACATAGCTACCGGTAGAACCCTTAGCCTCGAGAGAGAACTACTCCCTCTTCATCATGGGAATCAACAATGGTGATGGAGATGGCGGTGGAGATTGATGGAGGTGGCTCCGGGGGCACTTCCCCGTCCCGGCAGGGTGCCGGAATAGAGACTTTCTGTCCCCCAAATCTCCCCTTCGGTGGCGGCGGCGCTGCAGAACTTTTCGTGGCTGGAGGCAGGACGGTTTAGGGTTTTGGATTTGGGAGGCTTCTTATAGGCCAGAGGGCAAGGTCGGTGGGCGGCCAGGGGGCCCACACCACCTGGTGGCGCGGGTAAGGCTAGCCCGCGCCTAGGGGGGTGTGGCCAGGCCCTGACCCCTCTCCGACTCTCCTTCTGGCTCCGTGAGTCTTCCGGGAAAATAGTAACTTTGGCTTTTGTCACGTCCAATTCCGAGAATATTCATTTTCTGAATTCCTGGAACCAAAAACAGCAGAAAACAGGCAACTGGCACTATGGCATCTTGTTAATAGGTTAGTCCAAGAAATCATATGAAAAGTACTCCAAAGTTGGAACAAAACACAAGAAAGTGGATAAAACTAAGCATGGAACATAAAAAATTATAGATACATTTGCAATGTATCAGCCATCCAGGTCCCTTTGTCGATCATTGGTCCGGGAGTGTCCTGACCATGTCTAGAGTGTTCCCGAACCGTGGGGTATCACGCTTAAGGGCTTTATGATTCTTAGAGAGTGTTTATAGGATCGGTAGAATCACCGAAGAATAGAAAGAGAGAAAACCGGAAGGGTTTCGGTAAGTCCGGAGGATGTCCGGAGTGGAGGTGGAAAGTTTTCCATAGCCATGGAGATTGAATAATAGGTGAATGAATATTAAATATTTATTTAAACATTTATTAATAATTATTTAATAAAAGAGAAATCAATTAAAGGTCAAAAAGGCTTACTGGGCCAAATCCCGGAGGGGAAAGGGCCCAAGAGGGAAAGGCAAAAGGAGAAAGAGGCCAAGGGGGTGGCTGGCACCCTAGTGGGCCAGCCCCCCACGTGGGGCCCATGGGGGTGGCTGGTGGCGCCTCCCCCTCTCCCATGATTAGTCCCACCCTGGGACTTTGAGGGAGGTAGTACCTCCCCTCCCCCTATATATAGTGTGGTATTTTGACTAGAAAATACACAACAAAATATTCAATAAAGGTTTACTCACTTTTGAGGAGACCTCCAATTGATATTCTCTCTCTCTCTCTATCTCGTGAATGTGGTTCCAAGTTTGGACTGCACGAATGAGAGAAATCTTCACCGTGGAGCGCCGTCGCGCTGCGAGATTCGGATCCATGGGCTCTACTTCCACAACTGCTGCTGGATCGGGGAAGCAAGAGTCATCGACAGGCACCGGATGCATGTAACTCCCCGCGAGGTGTCACACTTGAGGCACTCAAGTCATTGGAGCCATAGGAGCGCAAGGACTTCATCATGACCTCGAGGTCAGCTTCGGTTTGTCTACATCAACCACGCTCTCCTAAGCGTTGACAACACTTTTCGGTCTTCAAGGGTAAGTTCGCGAAAAGCCCCTCCCATTACTGCATTACTAATAGATAGGTCCTGGCAGCATGAGGGGTTCAGGGGCGTAGGGTAATTTTTTTATTGTTTTCATACGTGAACTGTTGGAAATATGCCCAAGAGGCAATAATAAAATGGTTATTATTATATCTTTGTGTTTATGATAAATGTTTACATCCCATGCTATAATTGTATTATTAGGAAACACTAATACTAGTGTGTTTTGTAAACATAAAAGAGTCCCTAGTAAGCCTCTTGTTAAGACTAGCTTGTTGATTAATAGATGATCATGGTTTTCCTGATCATGGACATTGGATGTTATTGATAACAAGATCATATCATTAGGAGAATGATGTGATGGACACACACCCATAGTAAGCATAGCATAAGATCAAGTCATTAAGGTTGTTTTACTACAAGCTTTCAAATGCATAGTAACCTAATCCTTCGACCATGAGATTGTGTTAATCACCATCACCGGATGAGTGCTTTGATGACATCAAACGCCGCTTCATAACTAGGTGGTTATAAAGGTGGCATTAGGTATTCTGAAAGTATGTGTTGAAGCGCATGGATCAAGACTGGGATTTGTCCATCCATATGATGGATAGATATGTTGTGGGCCCTCTCAGTGGAATGTCATCTAATTAGCTTGCAAGCATGTGACTAGGTCACAAGGGATGAAATGTCATGGAACGAGTAAAGAGTACTTATCGGTAACGAGGTTGAACTAGGTATGGAGATACCAATGATCGAACCTCGGATAAGTAGAGTATCGCGTGAAAAAAGGAATTGGTTTCGTATGTTAATGGTTCTATCGATCACGAAGTCATCGTTAAGTATGTGGGAGCCATTATGGATCTCTAGATCCCGCTGATGGTTATTGATCGGAGAGGTGTCTCGATCATGTCTACATATTCGTGAACCATAGGGTGACACACTTAAGGTTCGATGTTGTTTTAGGTAGATATGGAATATGCATTGGATACTGAATGTTGTTCGGAGTCTCGGATTCGATCCAGGACATCACGAGGAGATCCGGAATTGTCCGGAGAATATGATTCATATAATGGAGATCATTTTCTGAGTTTCAGAAATGTTTCGAAGTATTCATATGGAGGTTCTAGAAGGTTTTAGAGTGTTCCAGAAAGTTCTAGAAGGTTCCATAGGGTTTACTTGAAAACCAAGAAAGAAAGGGGAGTACTTGGGGGGAAGAAAACTCCCCCCTCCCTTGGCGCGCCAGCCCTAGAGCCAAGGGGGGCCAGCCCTAGGTCGCACCCCCTCTATATAACACCCCAAACCCTGGTCGCCTCTCTCCTCCACCATCCTCCTGCTCCGGCTTAGGCAAAGCCCTGCAGAAATCCTTCTCCACCACCACCACCACGCCGTCGTGCTACTGGGATTCCATGGAGATCTACCACCTCCGCTGCTCACTGGAATAGGGTGAGGAAGGTCTACATCGACTCCGCACGTGTGACCGTCTACGGAAGCGCTGCCGGAACGCAGCGCCGGAAGGATTGTCTACTCAATCTTGAGATCGGCAAGTGATCGCCTACATCAACCACGAGATCCGATCTCGAACAAGGCTTTGGATCTACAAGGGTTAGTACAAATCTATATCGTTGCACTTATCTCATAGATTAGACCTTGGCTTTTCCATAGATTAGATCTTGGTTTTGTTCGTTCTTGCGGTAGAAATTTTTTGTTTTCCCTGCTATGAACCCATTAGTGGTATCAGAGCCATGCTATGCGTAGATCTATTGCACGAGTAGAACACAATGGTTATTATGGGCGTTGATGCTTTTGTTGTCGTTGTCTTCACGTGTACTTTGCATCTTGCGGGATGGTGGGATGAAGCGGCTCGGGCTAACCTTACATCTCCTCGTACATGAGACTTGCTCCACGCTTGACGTGCAACTTGCATTGCACAAGTGGCTTTGCAGGTGTCTGTCTCTCCCACCATAGTTAAGATTCAATTTACAATTAGCATCTGACAACACTTGTATTAGCATTGTGGTTCTTGTTTGTAGGTAATATTGGTTGTTATACGAAAGCCCCAAACCACGTAAAACATGCAAAGAAAATTAGAGGTGTCTAACTTGTTTTTGCAAGGGAATGTGATGTGATATGGCCACGATGTGATTGTGAATATATTTGATGTATGCAATGATCCTTATTGTAATATGGCAACCGGCAGGAGCCTAATGGTTGTCTTCAAATTCTGTTAAGACTTGCGTGTCTATTCGTCATGTAATAGCTTTATTCCAAGTAGTTGTTATAGTTGATATTAGTGATGGACAATCATGAAGCGATGCCACTGACCTTGATGCCATGCTGGTGATGATGGAGATCATGTCTGTGCTTTGGAGATGGAGATCAAAGGCACAAGAAGAAAGGCCATATCATGTCACATATTATGAATTGCATGTGATGTTAATCCTTTTTGCATCTTGTATTGCTTAGATCGCGACGGTAGCATTATAAGATGATCCCTCTCACTGAAATATCAAGTAATAAAGTGTTTGTCCTTAGTAGGCACCGTTGCTAGGACTCGTAGTTTTGAAGCATCTCATGATGATCAGGTGTTATAGATTCTATGTGTGCATACAACGGGTGCAAGCCAGATTTGCACATGCGAATACTAAGGTTAATCTTGACGAGCCTAGCATGTATAGACATGGTCTCGAAACACGGAATACCGAAAGGTAAAGCATGAGTCATATGAATGATATGATGAACATGTTGATTGTTCGCCTTTGAAGCTACATCTTCTCTCGTGAAGATCAGACTTGGTGTAGTGGATTTGGTTCGTGTAATCACTAAGGCAACATGAGGGATGTTGTTTTGAGTGGGACTTCACCTAGTTAATTCAGAATTAAAATTGAACTCAATTTGTCATAAACTTAGTCTAAACTCTTTGCAAATATGTTGTAGATTATGGTGACCCCCTCCATCATTTTTAGTGCATTCCTAAAGAAAGAAAAGTTGAAATACAATGGAAGCAACTTCACGGACTGGTTTCATAACATGAGGATTGTCCTCGATGCTGGTAAATTGGCCTATGTGCTGGATGCACCTCTAGGTGACCCACTGATAGCCCAAAATATATCAAGCTCGTTGGGGAACCCCAAGAGGAAGGTATGATGAGCACAACAGCAAGTTTTCCCTCAGTTATGAAACCAAGGTTTATCGAACTAGTAGGAGCAAGGAAACACCTCCAAGGTGTTGCTAGCTAGACTTTGGCAGGGCGCACTACCAGCGCCAGCAGCAACATGGAAACCTACACAACACAACCACAGAACTTTGCCCCCAACTTAAAGTGAGGTTGTCAATCTCACCAGTTTTGCTGAAAACAAAGGATTAAACGTATTGTGTGGAAGAAAGTAATTACTTGCAGAAAGTAAACAGAAAGCAGTAAACAGTTGTAGATTGATGGTAACAGAAAGGACCAGGGTCCATAGTTCACTAGTGGTGGCTCTCCTTAAGATAGATGGCATGTTGGGTGAACAAATTACAGCGGGGCAATTGACAAACATCGAGAAAGCATACAAGCATATACTACTCATCTTGACTCCTATGAGATTTGATTGGGCATTACAACATTATACATAGACCGTAATCCAACTACATATATGACTAATAATCCACCTTCAGGTTATCATCCGAACCCCCTCCAGTATTAAGTTGCAAGCAACAGATAATTGCATTACACATTGCGTGTAAAGTAAACAATACGATTGTTCTATGAACAAAGGATTGTTGTTTTCTCCCTAGTAGCAACAACACATCTAGTACCTTAGAGATTTCTGTCACTTCCCCAAATTACTAGAGGCATCAACCCACTATCGAGCATAAATACTAACACTTGGAGTTGCTAGCATCTACTTAGCCAAGATAGCTACTAACACCGGAAAGCATGCAAGATCACAAATAACAAAGACATGATAGAATCAATAATCAATCTGAAATAGCATCTCAATATCCATCGGATCCCCGCAAACACAACATGTAGGATTACAAATAGATGATCTTGATCATGAAAGGATCTCACAAGATCTAAACATGATAGCAAAAAGGAGAAGAACCAACCATTTAGCTACTACATGGACCCGTAGTCCAAGGATGAACTACTCACGCATCACACCGGAGGCTTGCATGGTGATGAAGAAGGCCTCCAGAGTGAATTCTCCCCTTCGGCAGGGTGCCAGGAAGAGCTTCAGATCCCTCCCGATCTAGGGATAGTGATGACGGCGGCTACAGACTCTTTCATGGAATTTTGATTGGGTACTTAGGGTTTATGTATCGGAGGCATCTTATAGGCGAAAGGGGAGGCCGAGGGGGTGCCCGAGGTGGCCAGACCACCCCCTGGCGCGAGCCAGGCTTAGCCGTGCAGCCAGGTGGTGTGGCGGCCCCCTGGCTCTTCTCCATCTCGTATTCTAGCTCCGTGTCCCCCTCGGTGAAAAACTGACTTTGGCTTTTGTCCCGTCCAATTCCAAGAATATTCATTTTCTAACTTTCCTGGAACCAAAAATAGCAGAAAACAGGCAGCTGGCACTGTTGCTCTTATTAATAGGTTAGTCGAAGAAAGTGTATAGAAAGTACTCCAAAGTGTGGACAAAACATAAGAAAGTAGATAAAACCAAGCATGGAACATCAAAAATTATGGATACGTTAGCAACGTATCAACATCCCCAAGCTTAACTCTTGCTCGTCCTCGAGTAGGTAAGTGATAAAAAGAAAGAATAATTTTTGAGGTGACATGCACCATCATAAACTTGATCAAAGTATTTGTAAAACAATCAAAGCTGGGATCATAGTACTTTAATCATAACATGAAAGACAACATTCTAGCAATAAGACATAGCAACTATGTTGCAACATGAAAAGGCACAAACAAAAGATTCATGAATAACAATGCTTTGCAAGACATTTGTTTGTTTCACATAAAGAAAACATAGCATAGTGGCATTCAGCTTGTCCCTCATAGAGTAGCAAACATAAATGCATACGACATCTTCAAAGTTCATAAGAGTGACTAGATATAAATAGTTTAAGAACACGCAATATCAAAATTATGCATCCATCAACAAGTCTTGGGACAATGCACATAGAACTAAGAATAGCTACTATGCTCTCAAAGTAGGTGCATAAAGATAGAAGGTGGAGACTCAACATAAAAGTAAAAGAAAGGCCTTCATAGAAGGAAGTAGGGATTCAAGTTTCATAAAGAGCTTCCAAAAATTATGGTACTTATTAGCTTTCAGCTCTCATTGCCCCTATCATAAGCATCTTTAGGTGATTAAGGTTAAACTGACACAACTAAGAGCATATGCTTGACAAGTTATAAGCTGAAATCTCATGCCCCTTACTTACGAAGACCGAACCTCATGCTACTCAACTTCAGTCACAAGTAAGCTCTTGTCATTGTAAGTACATATGTATCATAGAGAACTGCCAACGGGGTACCCCTTGCACATGATACAGGAGCTATCCCATAATCAAAATGACAAGGCAAGCAGACAATGAGCATCTCAGCTATCTTTTTATTTGCTATTTGCATAGGTTTTTATTGAGGATGCTTCATAGAGTGCTCATTATGGTTATGCTGCAAGTTTCCACCATGATTAGGCATGGCTTAGGCTAGCGGCCCAGGTGTTTCTCTAACACAAATACAAACTCCATGATCTTACAAGTTCCCCTTTTATTTCACACCGCCGGAATCCATAAGCAAAAGAACATGATATCAACTAGGTACAATGTACAAGTGCAATGTTGAAAGTGTTCCCCATGATACATGGTTCTTCTAACTTCAACTTATAAAGCGCAAGCATATACGCAACAAAGATGGACGCAATGGTTCAAGTTTATTAAGTGCAAGAAAGTAAAGTGTGCCATCAAGTTCGTGAGAGCTTTAATCACTAATTTTCACATAACAAGTTTAATTCGAAAGATAGATAAAAACATGAATATACTTGGAATAGAAAATGCTAATAGGTAGGTATGGTGGACTCTTTGGAATAACTTGGTTTTAGGAGTTGGATGCATGAGTGGAACTAATACTTGGTTATGGAGGCTAGCAAAAGACTGGAAGCGACCAACTAAGAGAGCAATAATGGCCATAATCATGCAGATCGACAAAACATCATTAATCAAAGCATAAATTGATATTACAAGTCGAAAACTAAAGGATCATAAAGGCTATGGTGACTTGGAATAGTCATAACATGGTGTGAGCATGCACCAAGTCAACCCAAATAAAGCATCAAAGGAGAATACCACTATACTATGCTTTAATATGCTAAAACAATGCATGATTCTTCCAAGGCACATTAAGCAATCTCAATTGTTTATAACATGTCATGCTACAGCAAAGATCACTAAGCATAAAGCCAAAACAATATCAAGCATAGCATGACAAAGCATAGGCCACAGTAAAAACCAAGCTCTCTTTACCACTTAAGCATGAACTTTTCCTACTCTTTTCCAATCCAAACCAAACTATTTGAAAACCAATGAATGAAAGAGGGGGTCCAATAAATTTATTCAGCAAACTAAGAAAACCAAGCAAATGAAAACCAAAACGAAAAACGAAAAAGAAGACGCTCCAAGAACAACACAACTGTGCATGAAAAAATAAAAATGAAGTGTTTGGAAGAAACCTGGGGTTTTTATTGATGAAGAAGGGGATGCCTTGGGCATCCCCAAGCTTTGACGCTTGTACCTCTTGAATATTTCTTGGGGTGACACGGGGTGGCATCCCCAAGATTGATCTTTAGTCCATTCTTAATCTCATTACATCATTCTCTCCATACACCTGAAATTTTTCCTTCATACAAAACATCACACAATCTTTATTAGCAACATTAGTGCACTCAAGATAATAAGCTTTAGGTTCAGTTTCAACACCAATAAAACTTCCATTAAAACACAAGCTACTGTGGCACTTCCTTCAAAAAGCTCAACTCCCCAAAAGAACTCAAAAAGGAACCAACAAGAAGCAAATGTAAATAATGGCAGAAATCTGTCAAAACAGACCAGCAGGTAAAAACCATTTTTTTCAAAGACCGTCTGTTGCTCAAATCAAAATTTTTTGAACTAACGAAAGTTAGATAACAACCTGGGGTAGAAGCACAAAAATTCACGCCTCAAAACGACGTACAGAGATTTTACACGAACTTTTATGGTGAAGCACATAAATCTGTTTCGGGACAGCAACTTTTCCAATCATTACTTCTCTCTCATTAGATGTTACTCTTGGCACAAAAAGCAAATAAAAAGGATAAGGAGAGGTTATTACTGAAGTAATAACTTCCAAGACTCATCTAAAACTTTTGGGTTATCTCCTAATAAGTACTTTTCTTTAACGCCTTTAAGTTAGGCATAAGAAGCAAGAAAAAGAATCAAGTGTTCTCAAATGAAGAAGCATTAAAACCAAATGTCTTGCCCTTACCTCTCTTACTTTTATTCATAACCTTGGGGAACATATGATTGTTTGGTGGAGAAGCGAAGTGCATGGTGCCCTTTTCCACATCTATTATTGCTCCAAGGAGTTTCAATAGGGATCTTCCAAGTGTGATTTGTCCTTTTCCTACACATTCAATAACAAGATAATCAGTAGAAACCATTTTCCCTAGGATCTTTGTGAATACTCCTTCAACTATTCCAATTGGTGATATTGTCGCATTATTAGCAAGAAATATTTCTTCTCCTCCCTCAGAAAGTCCCCAAAGATTCAAATATTCATAGATATCTTTAGGCATAAGACAGAATTCAGACATGATATCACAGCGAGCATGAAAAGTTTCATTATTTATAGCAATATTTACTGTGGGAAGCCATTTTGAGGGTTCAGAATTTATTGGAACATAGTCATGATGCTCTCTAAGTGTATTATAGCAATATTTTAAACTAGCAGTGCTGGTCTCAAGAGTATTCAATCTAGCAAATATGTTTATGAAGGAAGAATCAGATTTGCTAGGCAAGTTGTAAGTAAAGACCAACTTCTTTATGGCATTAACAGCATCATCCTCATTGCATTGGAGGAAACCTCCTCCCACTACAGCATCCAAAGCATATCTATAGCAAAGATCAATTCCAAGGTAAAAACTACTAAGGAACAAGCTTTGAGTCATTTTAGGTTTAGTTTTTTCATGTAGATCAGAGATTCTAGACCAAGATTCTTTGAAACTCTCTTCAATTCCTTGTTTAAAAGTGAAAATCATTTCCTCAGGTGACATAGTGATTGGAGCAATGCTAGACATAATGGCAACTTTAAGATAGGAACTAAATTTTTTTTGTGTTTTTTTAATAAAGAAAGCAAACTAGTAAAACTAATTTTTTGTGTGTTTTTGATAAGGAAATAAGCAAACAAAGCAAAAAGTAAACTAAGCAAAACAAAAACAACAAAGTAAAGAGATTGGTTATGAGAGACTCCCCTTGTGAAGATGTCCTTGACACCCCGGCAACGGCGCCAGAAAAAGTCCTTGATGGCCCATAATATATCAAGCTTGTTGGGGAACCCCAAGAGGAAGGTATGATGAGAAAAGCAACAAGTTTTCCCTCAGTTATAAAACTAAGGTTTATCGAACCAGTAGGAGCAAGGAAACACCTCCAAGGTGTTGCTAGATGGACTTTGGTAGGGCGCACTACCGACGCCAGCAGCAACGTGGAAACCTGCACAACCCAACCACAGAACTTTGCCCCCAACTTACAGTGAGGTTGTCAATCTCACCGGTTTTGTTGAAAACAAAGGATTAAATGTATTGTGTGGAAGAAAGTAATTGCTTGCAGAAAGTAAATAGAAAGTAGTAAAAAGTTGTAGATTGATGGTAAAAGAAAGGATCGGGGTCCATAGTTCACTAGTGGTGGCTCTCCTTAAGATAGATGATATGTTGGGTGAACAAATTACAGCAGGGCAATTGAAAAATATCGAGAAA
This sequence comes from Avena sativa, assembly GCA_916181665.1. Lineage (NCBI taxonomy): Eukaryota > Viridiplantae > Streptophyta > Magnoliopsida > Poales > Poaceae > Avena > Avena sativa. The sequence goes on from OV702296.1 coordinate 416,268,204, forward strand.
TCATACAAGCATATACTACTCATCTTGACTCCTATGAGATTTGATTGGGCATTACAACATGAAACATAGACCATAATCCAACTGCATCTATGACTAATAATCCACCTTCAGGTTATCATCCGAACCCCCTCCAGTATTAAGTTGCAAGCAACAGATAATTGCATTATGCATTGCGTGTAAAGTAAACAATACGATTGTTCTATGAACAAAGGATTGTTGTTTTCTCCCTAGTAGCAACAACACATCTAGTACCTTAGAGATTTTTGTCACTTCCCCAAATTACTAGAGGCATGAACCCACTATCGAGCATAAATACTAACTCTTGGAGTTGCTAGCATCTACGTGGCCCAGATATCTACTAACAACGGAAAGCATGCAAGATCAAAAATAACAAAGACATGATAGAATCAATAATCAATCTGAAATAGCATCTCAATATCCATCGGATCCCTGCAAACACAACATGTAGGATTACAAATAGATGATCTTGATCATGAACGGAGCTCACAAGATCTAAACATGATACCACAAAGGAGAAGAACCAACCATCTAGCTACTACATGGACCCGTAGTCCAAGGATGAACTACTCACGCATCACACCGGAGGCTTGCATGGTGATGAAGAAGGCCTCCAGGGTGAATTCTCCCCTCTGGCAGGGGGCCGGGAAGAGCTTCAGATCCCTCCCGATCTAGGGATCGAGATGACGGCAGCTATAGACTCTTTCATGGAATTTTGATCAGGTACTTAGGGTTTCTGTATCGGAGGAATCTTATAGGTGAAAGGGGAGGCCGAGAGGGTGCCCGAGGCGGCCAGACCACCCCCTGGCGCGGGCCAGGCTTGGCCACGCGGACAGGTGGTGTGGCGGCCCCTAGCCCCTCTCCATCTTGTATTCTGGCTCCGTGTCCCCCTCGGTGAAAAACTGACTTTGGCTTTTGTCCCGTCCAATTCTGAGAATATTCATTTTTTGACTTTCCTGGAACCAAAAACAGCAGAAAACAGGCAACTAGCACTGTGGCTCTTGTTAATAGGTTAGTCCAAGAAAGTGTATAGAAAGTACTCCAAAGTGTGGACAAAATATAAGAAAGTAGATAAAACCAAGCATGGAACATGAAAAATTATGGATACGTTAGCAATGTATCACCCACCTGCAAATACTGCGTCTCGGGATGAGAGCAGTGTGTATGACACAAAGCATGATGACTACAATCTTGTGAAATATGCGATCCTTATGTCAATAGAGCCTGAACTCCAAGAATGCTTTGAACTCAGCAATGTTGATGCGATTGTGAAGGAACTCAAAGCCATGTTTGAGAGCCAAATCTGTGTTGAGAGATATATGATCTCCAGCGAGTTCTTTAGTGTTAAGATGAAGGAACAGAGCTCTGTGAATGATCACGTCATGATGATGATGCGCTATGTTCAACGTCTCAAGGCGCTAGGATATGACATCCCAGTTGATCTTGCGATGGATAGAGTTCTGTAGTCGCTCCCACCCAGTTACCAAGAGTTTGTGCTAAATTACAAGATAAGACGTGCGATTGGATCACTCACTGAACTTGCTACCAATTTGGTGGCTGCTGAAGTAGACATGAAGGGAAAGGGTGAGCCCAAGGGCGACTTCAATGGAGGCAGCAAATTTGTTGCCAAACCTAAGAAGAAGACCCGTGCTGGCCCTGACCCTGATATAGACTGCTTTTGTTGCAAAGAGTGTGGTTACTGGAAGCGTAATTACCCCAAGTACCTTTGAAGAACGGCAACATCAAGAAGAAAGGTATATTTGATATACATGTTATTGATGTGTATCTTACTAGTAATCGCAGTAGCGCCTGGGTATTTGATACTGGTTCGGTTGCTCATATTTGTAACTCGAAACAGGAGCTGCGAAATAAACGAAGACTAGCGAGAGACGAGGTGACGGTGCACGTTGGAAATGGCTCCAAGGTTGATGTGATCGCCGTCGACACACTCTCTCTCCATCTACCGTCGGGATTACTTTTAAAACGTAAATAATTGTTATTTGGTGCCTGCGTTAAGCATGAATATTATTTCTGGATCTTGTTTATTGCGAGACGGTTACTCGTTTAAGTCTGAGAATAATGGTTGTTCGATTTATATGAGTAAAATTTAGTATGGTAATGCACCTGAGATGATTGGTTTATTCTTATTGAATCTCGATAGTAGTGATACACATGTTAACAACATAGATGCTAAACGAATAAAAATGAATGATAATTCTACATACATGTGGCACTATCGTCTTGGTCACATTGGAGTGAAGTGCATGAAGAAACTCCATTCCGATGGACTTCTTGAATCACTTGAAAGATGCGAAGCATGTCTAATGGGAAATATGACTAAGACTCCATTCTCTGGGATAATGGAGCGAGCTACGGACTTATTGGAAATAATACATACCGATGTGTGTGGCCCAATGAGCATAGCATCGCACGATGGATATCATTATGTTCTTACTTTCACGGATGACTTGAGTAGATATGGGTATGTCTACTTTATGAAACATAAGTCCAAAACTTTCGAGAAGTTTAAGGAATTTCAAAGTGAAGTAGAAAATCATCGTAACAAGAAGATTAAGTTTCTACGTTCTGACCACGGAGGTGAATATCTAAGCTACGAGTTTGGCATGCATTTAAAGAAATGTGGAATACTTTCGCAGTTGACACCACCGGGAACACCACAGCGTAATGGTGTGTCCAAACGTCGTAATCAAACTCTCTTAGATATGGTTCGGTCTATGATGTCTCTTACAAATTTACCGTTATCGTTTTGGGGTTATGCATTAGAGACAGCCGCATTCACTTTAAATAGGGCACCATCTAAATCCGTTGAAATGACACCATATGAATTGTGGTTTGGCAAGAAACCTAAGTTATCGTTCCTTAAAGTTTGGGGCTGTGAAGCGTATGTAAAGAAGTTACAACCCGACAAGCTTGAAACCAAAGCAGAGAAATGCGTCTTGATAGGATACCCTAAATAAACAATTGGGTATACCTTCTATCATAGATCCGAAGGCAAAGTTTTCGTTGCTAAGAATGGATCCTTTCTTGAGAAGGAGTTTCTCTCGAAAGAAGTGACTGGAAGGAAAGTAGAACTCGACGAGGTTGTTGAACCTTCTCTCAGATTTGAGAGTAGCGTAGCACTGGAAGATGTTCCTATGCCGCCTGCACCAATAAGAGAGGAAGCTAATGATGATAATCATGAAACTTCGAACAAAGTTGCTACTGAACCTCACAGGTCGATGAGGGTTCATGCCACTCCTGATTGGTATGACCCCGCGTTGAATGTCATGTTGGTGGACAACATCGACGACCCTGTGATGTATGAGGAAGCTATGATGAGCCCAGATTCCGATAAATGGCAAGAAGCCATGAAATCCGAAATGGGATCCATGTACGAAAACCAATTATGGACTTTGGTGGACTTACTGGATGGTTGCAAGGCTGTCGAAAACAAATGGATTTTTAAAAGAAAAATAGATGATGATGGTAATGTTACTATCTATAAAGATCGACTTGTCATGAAAGGGTTCCGACAAATTCAAGGAGTTGACTACGATGAGACCTTCTCACCGGTAGCGGAGCTAAAGTCTGTGAGGATTTTGTTAGCAAGCGCTGCATATTTCGATTATGAGATTTGGCAGATGGATGTCAAAACAGCATTCCTTAATGGTGACATTGAGGAAGAGTTGTATATGGTACAACCCAAAGTTTTTGTCGATCCTAAAGATGCTGACAAGGTGTGTAAGCTTCAGCACTCCATTTATGGACTGAAGCAAGCATCATGGAGCTGGAATCAATGTTTTGATAAGGTGATCAAAAACTTTGGATTTATACAAACTTATGGAGAAGCTTGTATCTATAAGAAAGTGAGTGGGAGCTCTGTAGCATTCTTAATACTATATGTGGATGACATATTGTTGATTGGGAATGATATAGAACTTCTTGAAACTGCCAAAGCCTATTTGAATAATAGTTTTTCAATGAAGGATCTTGGCTAAGCAGCATACATTTTAGGCATCAAGATTTATAAAGATAGATCAAGACGCTTAATAGTGCTTTCACAAAGTACATACCTGGACAAGGTTTTAAAGAGATTTAGAATGGGAGAAAGCAAGAGAGGGTTCTTGCCCATGTTGCCAGGTAAGACCTTGAGTAAGACTCAAAGTCTAGCTATGGTAGAAGATAGAGAGAAGATGAGTAAAATCCCCTATACCTCGGCCATAGGCTCTGTAATGTATGCCATGTTGTGTACAAGACCAGGTATAGCACATGTTGTTAGTTTGACTAGTAGATATCAAAGTGATCCTGGAATGGAACACTGGACAACAGTCAAAAATATCCTGAAGTACCTCAATAGGACTAAGGATATGGTTCTTTATTATGGAGGTGATGAACAACTTGTTGTAAACAGTTACACCGATGCTAGTTGGAACACCGATCCGGATGACTCGAAGTCACAGTCTGGATACGTGTTTATTTTCAATGGTGCTGCAGTGAGCTGGAGGAGTGCCAAGCAAAGCATTGTGACAAAATCTTCAACTGAATCAGAATACATAGCTGCTTCGGAGGCTGCACAAGAAGCGATATGGATGAAGGAGTTCATTACTGAGCTTGGTGTGGTTCCTAGTGCATTGGACCCGATGGCCATCTATTGTGGCAACACTGGTGCCATAGCCAATGCATAGGAGCCAAGGTCACACAGCAAGCTGAGGCACATCAAGCTACGTTTCCATGCTATTCACGAGTATGTCCAAGGTGGCGACATAAAGCTTTGCAAAGTACACACTGATCTGAATGTGGTAGATCCATTGACTAAACCTCTCCCTAGAGCAAAACATGACCAACACCAGAATGCCATGGGTGTTAGGTACATTACGATGTAATCTAGATTATTGACTCTAGTGCAAGTGGGAGACTGTTGGAGATATGCCCGAGAGGCAATAATAAAATGTTTATTATTATATCTTTGTGTTTATCATGAATGTTTACATCCCATGCTATAATTGTATTATTAGGAAACACTAATACTTGTGTGTTTTGTAAACATAAAAGAGTCCCTAGTAAGCCTCTTGTTAAGACTAGCCTGATCATGGACATTGGATGTTATTGATAACAAGATCATATCATTAGGAGAATGATGTGATGGACACACACCCATAGTAATCATAACATAAGATCAAGTTATTAAGTTTGTTTTGCTACAAGCTTTCAAATGCATACTAACCTAATCCTTCAACCATGAGATTGTGTTAATCACCATCACCGGATGAGTGCTTTGATGACATCAAACTCCGCTTCATAACTAGGTGGTTATAAAGGTGGCATTAGGTATTCTGAAAGTATGTGTTGAAGAGCATGGATCAAGACTGGGATTTGTCCATCCATATGACGGATAGATAAAAGGAAAAACTTCTCCCTACCTGATTACAACTGTGCAACCCTGAATTGTAACACTTAAGAAACGCTAGTTCATATCTTTTGGGAATGTTCATTTGCTTCTGAATGTTGGGATTATATCTTCCCTCAAAGAACTAGAAACCTCTCTGTACTAGAAGCTTTCCAAGATATCAAAACAAAGTTAAATTTGCCCTTTGCAGTAGAAATAATGATTATGGGAGCTTGGGGAATTTGGATCTACAGAAACAAGAAAATATTTGAAGATACAAGGCCAAGTTTTGCAAAATGGAAGGCAATCTTTCTCCAAGAGATGAGATGGATACAATATAGAATGAAAAGTAAATATTCCCTACTGTATGATAATTGGTTTCAGAGACAAGTTCATTAGAAGTTCATTATTCTATTAGATATTAGTAGTTACTCTCCATGTAACATATACATTGTAAATTACAAGCAAAATATATAATAAAAATTGCAGTGGGGGATTTCCCTTATCGTTTTACCCTCAAAAAAATATGACGGATAGATATGCTCTGGGCCCTCTCGGTGGAATGTCATCTAATTAGCTTGTAAGCATGTGACTAGGTCACAAGGGATGACATGTCACGGGACGAGTAAAGAGTACTTATCAGTAACAATTTTGAACTAGTATGGAGATACCAATGATCGAACCTCGGATAAGTAGAGTATCGTGTGACAAAAGGAATTGGTTTCATATGTTAATGGTTCTATCGATCACGAAGTCATCATTGAGTATGTGGGAGCCATTATGGATCTCTAGATCCCGCTGATGGTTATTGATCGGAGAGGTGTCTTGATCATGTCTACATATTCGCGAACCGTAGGGTGACACACTTAAGGTTCGATGCTGTTTTAGGTAGATATGGAATATGCGTTGGAGACCGAATGTTGTTCGGAGTCTCGAATTGGATCCGGGACATCACGAGGAGATCTGAAATTGTCCCGGGAATATGATTCATATAATGGAGATCATTTTCTGAGTTTTGGAAATGTTCTAGAGTATTCATATGGAGGTTCTAGAAGGTTTTGAAGTGTTCCAGAAAGTTCCAGAAGGTTCCATAGGGTTTATTTCAAAACCAAGAAAGAAAGGGGAATAATTGGGGGGAAGAAAACTCCCCCTCCCTTGGTGGGCTGGCCCTAGAGGGCCAAGGGGGCCAGCCCTAGGCCGCACCCCCTCTATATAAAGAGGGGTGGGGGCACCTTCCAATTTGCTCCTTCCACCCCAAACCCTGGCCGCCTCTCTCCTCCACCATCCTCCTGCTCCGGCTTAGGCGAAGCCCTGCAGAAATCCTTCTCCACCACCACCATCACGCTGTCGTGCTGCTAGGATTCCATGGAGATCTACCACCTCTGCTACTCGGTAGAACAGGGAGAGGAAGGTCTACATCGACTCTGCACGTGTGACCGTCTGCGGAAGCGCTACCGGAACGCAGCGCCGGAAGGATCGTCTACTCGATCTTGAGATCGGCAAGTGATCGTCTACATCAACCACGAGATCTGATGTCGAACAAGGCTTTGGATCTACAAGGGTGTTGGGTCTGCAGCATAGAAAACAAAAAATTTCCTACGGTGTGAACTACACGCCAAGATCTATCTACTAGGTACAAAGCAATGGGTGGACATACATCCAACGAGAACTTACCGTCGTAGACAACGAGCTTTGTTAATAAATAGGAACTCGTGGTTGATGTAGTCGTACACTTGCCGATCTCAAGATCGTGAGGAAGTCCGAGCGCCACAACTCAGCAGCGCATCCCCACTCGCACACACGTTCAAGCCACCGGACAACCTCCACCTCCTCCCTCCAGCGATCTAGCGGAAGCAGCAACTCCTTCCAGACGAAATGCCACCGGGAACATGTATCTCGCTAATCCGAGAGCATGGGGGAATAATTCTAGAGGGGGAGAGAGATCCTTCACAAGGAGGTGTGTGGATGAAGGAGGGAATGGGTGGCCTTTTATAGGAGGAGTGGGGGTGCCCCCTCTCTCCATGGCCGGCGCATGGGGGGTGACCCCTCACCTCCCCCATTCATGTGGTGGTAACCCCTCCATATTAAAATGCCTCTTCACATTCCCTTTTAAAGTCTCCACTTTAAATGCATTAAATTTCTCCAAATTTAATGCTCTCTCATTTAATAAAACTCTTTTTATTAAATTTATTCAGAATTTTGTTAATTACTTTAATTAACAAACATTCACATATAGCCCCTTGCAATATTTCAATATCACATGCAGAACCACCTTCTGCAATTTCCCCCGAAACAATTTCTGGTTTCTATTGAAACAATTCCTACGCTTTGCAATTCTTTCGTCTGAAACATATGTGCTCCAAAATGGTGTTCGGTAACTCTTAAGTGTGCCACCCTATGGTTCGCGAATAATGCAGACATGATCGAGACCCTTCTCCGATCAATAATCAGCAGCGGGACCTGGAGATCCGTACTGACTCCTACACATTCAACGATGACTTCTGTGATCGTGAGAACCTTTAACGCTTGTAACTAAATCCCTTTGTCTCTCGATATATTACATGTCCGAGATTCGATCATCGGTATCTCCATACCTAGTTTGATCTCGTTACCGACATGCACTCTTTTCTCGTTCCCGTGATATAACATTCTAGTGATCACATCACTTGCTTGCAAGCTATCCTAATGTGATATCACCGAGAGGGCCCAGAGTATATCTATCCGTCATCTGGATTGACAAATTCCACTCTTGATCCATGAGCCTCAACATAACACCTTCGTAGTACTGAACCCATCTTTATAGTCACCCTGTTACGGTGTGACGTTTGATGTTATCAAGATACTCTTCCGGTGTCAGCAATTAACATGATCTCATGGTCTAAGGATAAAGATTACTTTGTATGATGTTATAGCAATATAAACATAATGACTTGATCGTAATGCTATACTTCGGATGAATGTTCATCACATCATTCCACCAATGGTGTGACCTTGTTATTAACAACATCCAATGTCCATGATCAGGAAACCTTGATCATCTTGTTAATCAACAAGCTAGTCTATAAGAGAGGCATGACTAGGAACCCTTTTTGTTTATTAAACACACATGTATTGATGTTTCCGAATCAATACAATTCTAGCATGTAAAATAAACATCTATCATGTATAAGGAATATATAATAACAACTTTATTATTGCCTCTCAGGGCATATTTCCTTCAGTCTCCCACTTGCACTAGAGACAATAATCTAGTTCACATAGTGATAAATCTAACACCCATGGAGTTCTGGTGTTGATCATGTTTTGCCCTAGGGAGAAATTTAGTCAATGGATCTGCTACATTTAGGTCCATGTGTACTTTACAAATCTTTATATCTCTATCCTTGACATGCTCGCGGATGGAGTGAAACCGGCGCTTAATATGTTTGGAATTCTTATGAGACCTCGGTTCCTTTGCGTTGGCTATGGCTCCATTGTTGTCACAATAGATCACCATCGGGTCCAACGCACTGGTAACCACACCCAGTTCCGTAATGAACTCTTTCATCCAAACCGCTTCCTGCGCCGCTTCTGAAGCAACAACATATTCCGCCTCTGTCGTTGATCCAGCCACCACGGGTTGTTTGGAACTCCTCCAACTAACTGCTGCTCCATTCAAGAGAAATACGTATCCGGATTGAGACTTAGATTCATCCGGATCGGTGTCAAAGCTAGCATCAACATAACACTTAGCGACTAGCTCTTCTTCACCTCCGTATATAAGAAACATATCCTTAGTTCTTCTCAAGTACTTGAGGATGTTCTTTACCGCTATCCAGTGTTCCGAACCTGGATCAGATTGGTACCTACTAGTCAAACTAATAGCATGTGCCACATCTGGTCTTGTACATAGCATGGCATACATAATAGAGCCTATGGCCGAGGCATAGGGGATCTTATCCATCATCTCTCTTTCTTCCGCCGTAACCGGACTTTGAGTCTTACTCAATGTCTTGCCTTGCAACATAGGTAAGAACCCCTTCTTACTTTCGTCCATATTAAACTTCTTTAATATCTTATCAAGGTATGTACTCTGCGATAGCCCAATTAGGCGCCTTGATCTATCTCTATAGATTTTAATGCCTAATATATATGACGCTTCACCAAGGTCTTTCATCGAAAATTTGCTGTTTATATAACTTTTAACACTGTTTAAAAGATCTATATCATTTCCAATCAATAATATGTCATCCACATATAATATCAGAAATTCCACATTGCTCCCACTCACTTTCTTCTAAATACAAGCCTCTCCATAAGTTTGGACAAATCCAAACTCTTTGATCACCTCATCAAAGCGGAGATTCCAACTCCGTGATGCTTGCTTCAGTCCGTAGATGGATAGCTGAAGTTTGCATACCTTATTAGCATCCTTAGGATCGACAAAACCCTTAGGTTGTAGCATATACAACTCTTCTTCCATCTTACCATTGAGCAACGCAGTTTTGACATCCATCTGCCATATTTCATAATTGAAATATGCAGCAATTGCTAACATAATCCTAACCGACTTAAGCATTGCTACGGGAGAGAATGTTTCATCGTAGTCAACTCCTTGAATTTGTCGAAACCCCTTTGTGACAAGTCGAGACTTATAGATGGTCACATTACCATCAGCATCAGTTTTTCTTTTGAAAATCCATTTATTCTCAACGGCCTTTCGGTCGTGAGGTAAGTCCACCAAGTTCCAAACTTGGTTCTCGTACATGGATTCCATCTCGGATTTCATGGCTTCTAGCCATTTGTTGGAATCCGGGCTCATCATCGCTTCTTCATACGTCGCAGGGTCATCCATTTCATCAACCATGAAATTCACAACAGGATTGCCGTACAATTCAGGAGCTGCACGTGTCCTGCTTGACCTGCGAGGTACGGTAGTGTCCTCTTTCGGAGTTTCATGATCATTATCATTAGCTCTCTCTTCATCAGGTGAAGTCGACTCCGAAACAACTTCCGGTGCTGCGCCACTCGCCATTCCATGAAGAGAAGGTTCAATAACCTCTTCGAGTTCTACCTTCCGACTACTCACACCTTTCGCGAGAAACTCCTTCTCAAGAAAGGATCCATTCTTGGTAACAAAAACCTTGCCCTCGGATATGTGCTAGAAGGTATACCCAATTGCTTCCTTAGGGTATCCTATGAAGACGCATTTTCCGCTTTGGGTTCGAGTTTATCCGGTTGAAGTTTCTTCACATAAACATCGCATCCCCAAACCTTAAGAAATGACAACTTAGGTTTGTTTCCAAACCATAATTCATACGGTGTTGTTTCAACGGATTTAGATGGTGCCCGATTTAAAGTGAATGCAGTTGTTTCCAGTGCATAACCCCAAAATGACAGAGGTAAGTCAGTCAGAGACATCATAGATCAAACCATATCCAATAAGGTACGATTACGACGTTCCGACACACCATTACGTTGTGGTGTTCCGGCAGGCGTGAGTTGTGAAACTATTCCACACTCTTTCATGTGTGTGCTAAACTCATAACTTAGATACTCTCCTCCACTGTCAGACCGTAGAAATTTGATCTTTCTATTACGATGATTTTCCACTTCATTCTGAAATTCCTTGAACTTTTCAAAAGTTTCAGACTTGTGTTTCATCAAATAGATATACCCGTATCTACTCAAATCATCCGTGAAAGTAACAAAATAACGATATCCACCTCGCGCCGACACACTCATTGGTCCACACACATCAGTATGTATGATTTCCAATAGATCTGTCGCCCGTTCCATTGAACCGGAAAACGGCGTTCTAGTCATCTTGCCCATAAGGCATGGCTCACATGTATCAAATGATTCAAAATCAAGTGATTCCAAAAGTCCATCAGAATGGAGTTTCTTCATGCGTTTAACGCCAATATGACCTAGACGGCAGTGCCACATATATGTAGACATATCATCATCAAGTTTAATCTTTTTAGCATTAACATTATGAATGTGCGTAATATTACTATCGAGATCCAACAGAAATAAACCATTCAACATAGGTGCATGACCATAAAAGATATCATTCTTATAAATCGAACAACCATTGTTTTCAGATTTAAAGGAATGACCACTTTGCATCAAACACGATCCAGATACAATGTTCATGCTCAGTGCAGGCACCAAATAACAATTATTTAGGTTTATAACTAATCCCGATGGCAAATGGAGAGGTAGCGTCCCGACGATGATCACATCAACTCTTGATCCATTGCCGACCCGCATCCTGACATCATCCCTTGCTAGTTGTCGCTTGTTCCGTAGCCCCTGAACCGAGTTACATATATTAGCAACAGATCTGGTATCAAATACCTAGGTGCTACTGCGAGTACTAGTCAAGTACACATCAATAACATGTATATCACATATACCTTTGTTTGCCTTGCTGGACTTCTTGTCCGCCAAATACTTGGGGCAATTGTGCTTCCAATGGCCATTCCCCTTGCAATAGTAGCACTCGGTGTCAGACTTAGGGCCAGCCCGGGGTTTCTTTTCAGGCGTGGCAACAGACTTGCCACCCTTCTTTCCCTTGTGCTTGCCTTTATTGTCCTTCTTGAAACCGGTGGTCCTATTGATCACCAACATTTGATGTTCTTTCCTAATCTCCACTTCTGCAGTCTTAAGCATTGACAGAAGCTCGGGAAGAGACTTCTTCATGCCCTGCATATTATAGTTCATCATGAAGCTCTTGTAGCTAGGTGGCAGAGATTGGAGAACACGATGTATGCCTAAGTCAATGGGAATCGTTATTTCCAAGGACACAAGCTTATCGGTGAACCCAGACCTTTTGAGTACGTGCTCACTAACGGAGCTGTTTTCATCCATCATGCAGCTAAAGAACTTTTTTGTAGCATTATAACTCTCTACGGTAGCATGGGTATCGAAAATCATTTTCAATTCTCCCATGGTATCAAAGGCATTGCCATTTTCGAAACGCTTTCAAACTTCTTGCTCTAGCCCATACAATATGCCGCAATGAACTAAGTTGTGGTCCTTCTGATGAGTCACATAGACATTATTTTCCTTGTCAGGGGTATCAGGAGCTGGTGGGGGGCCTAGCGGCGCATCTAGCACATATTGCTTTTGTGCAGCAGTGAGGAGAATCCTCCAATTCATAACCCAGTTGGTGAAGTTGCTACCATTCGCAGCAAGTTTCTCTTTCTCCATGAACACATTGAAATTAAAAGCAGGTGGTGCCATCTACAACAGAATTTGTAAAGTATATTTAGACTAAGTTTATGATAGATTGAGTTCAACTAATCCAAATTACTAATGAACTCCCACTCAAAAACGACATCCTCGTGTCCTTTTGGTGATTACATGAACCAAATCCACTACACCAAGTCCGATCATCACGTGAGTCGGTGTAGCTTCAAAGGCAAGCATCTATATGGGCATCATATCAACTATATGACTCATGCTTAACCTTTCGGTCCATGTTTCGAGGCCATGTCTGTACATGCTAGGCTCGTCAAGTAAGAACCTTAGTATTTGCGTGTGTAAAACTGTCTTACACCCGTTGTATGAAAGCATAGAGTTGAAAACACCCGATCATCACGTGATGCCTCAAAACACGATCCACAAAACGGTGCATACTTAAGGAAGAACACATTTTATCTTGATATCTAAATGAGGGATCATCTTATAATGCTACCAAACGCGCCAAACTAGCAATATAAGATGCTAACATCTAATGTGTGAAGTAAGGTGATATGGTCCATGCATTTGATCTCTATCATTTGCATCGTGGTATGATCTCTATCATTCCTTTGTGTGTAAGGCCAAGGTCTATGGAACTTACACGTTAAGTGAGTTGTAAGAGTATCTATTATACATCTACTTACAACAATACCATATCAAAACACTAGCCTAGCAACGATCTAAACTAGACGCCTCTAATTTATCAATTGCAAGTTTTACGTGGCTTAGGGCTTTCGGAGATAGAACCTGTCTAACCTACGAACATGAACCACAACGAGGATAACCAAGTTATTAGCAACTCGTTGTAAATCAGATATTGACTATAGTAGGAGAGACAGACACCCGCCAGCCACTTATGCAAAACAAGTTGCATGTCAGTCCTGGAACCGGTCTCATGTACGATGACATGTAAGGTTGGTCCGGGCCGCTTCATCCCACTATGCCACCAATATCCAAAATACATAGAAGATGCAATAACATGATCATCATCGCCCACATATCAACATATGTGTACTACCCGTGCTAAGCACCTACGCATAGATCAGGCTCTGATACCACTGTTGGGTCCACAACATAGAAAACAAAAAATTTCCTACGGTGTGAACTACACGCCAAGATCTATCTACTAGGTACAAAGCAACGGGTGGACATACATCCAACGAGAACTTACCCTCGTAGACAACGAGCTTTGTTAACGAGTAGGAACTCGTGGTTGATGTAGTCGTACACTTGCCGATCTCAAGATCATGAGGAAGTCCGAGCGCCGGAACTCAGCAGCGCATCCGCACTCGCACACACGTTCAAGCCATCGGACAACCTCCACCTCCTCGCTCCAGCGATTCAGCGGAAGCAGCAACTCCTTCCAGATGAAATGCCACCAGGAACATGTATCTCGCTAATCCGAGACCATGGGGGAATAATTCTAGAGGGGTAGAGAGATCCTTCACAAGGAGGTGTGTGGATGAAGGAGGGAATGCGTGGCCTTTTATAGGAGGAGGGGGGTGCCCCCTCTCTCCATGGACGGCGCATGGGGGGTGACCCCTCACCTCCCCCATTCATGTGGTGGTAACCCCTCCACATTAAAATGCCTCTTCACATTCCCTTTTAAAGTCTCCACTTTAAATGCATTAAATTTCTCCAAATTTAATGCTCTCTCATTTAATAAAACTCTTTTTATTAAATTTATTCAGAATTTTGTTAATTACTTTAGTTAACAAACATTCACATATAGCCCCTTGCAATATTTCAATATCACATGCAGAACCACCTTCTGCAATTTCACTCGAAACAATTTCCGGTTTCTATTGAAACAATTCCTACGCTTTGCAATTCTTTCGTCTGAAACATATGTGCTCCAAAATGGTGTCTGGTAACTCTTAAGTGTGCCACCCTACGCTTCGCGAATTATGCAGACATGATCGAGACCCTTCTCCGATCAATAATCAGCAGCGGGACCTGGAGATCCGTACTGACTCCTACACATTCAACGATGACTTCTGTGATCGTGAGAACCTTTAACGCTTGTAACTAAATCCCTTTGTCTCTCTATATATTACATGTCCGAGATTCGATCATCGGTATCTCCATACCTAGTTTGATCTCGTTACCGACATGCACTCTTTTCTTGTTCCCGTGATATAACATTCTAGTGATCACATCACTTTCTTGCAAGCTATCCTAATGTGATATCACCGAGAGGGCCCAGAGTATATCTATCCGTCATCTGGATTGACAAATTCCACTCTTGATCCATGAGCCTCAACATAACACCTTCGTAGTATTGAACCCATCTTTATAGTCTCAAGATACTCTTCCGATGTCAGCAATTAACATGATCTCATGGTCTAAGGATAAAGATTACTTCGTACGATGTTATAGCAATATAAACATAATGACTTGATCGTAATGCTATACTTCGGATGAATGTTCATCACATCATTCCACCAATGGTGTGACCTTGTTGTTAACAACATCCAATGTCCATGATCAGGAAACCTTGATCATCTTGTTAATCAACAAGCTAGTCTATAAGAGAGGCATGACTAGGAACCCTTTTTGTTTATTAAACACACATGTATTGATGTTTCCGAATCAATACAATTCTAGCATGTAAAATAAACATCTATCATGTATAAGGAATATATAATAACAACTTTATTATTGCCTCTCAGGGCATATTTCCTTCAAAGGGTTAGTGTAGATCTATCTCATTGCACTTATCTCATAGATTAGATCTTGGCTTTTCCATAGATTAGATCTTGGTTTTGTTCGTTCTTGCGGTAGAAGTTTTTTGTTTTCCCTGCTACAAACCCATCATGAACTCCTACAGTGGTATCAGAGCTAGATCTATGTGTAGTATTGCTAGTACGGGTAGAACACACGATATGTAGCTGATGTCTACACACTTCTATTCTTGTAGACAGTTGTTGGGCCTCCAAGTGCAGAAGTTTGTAGAACAGCAGCAAGTTTTCCCTTAAGTGGATCACCCAAGGTTTATCGAACTCGGGGAGGAAGTGGTCAAAGGTATCCCCTCTCAAGCAACCCTGCAATCAAGATACAAGAAGTCTCTTGTGTCCCCAACACACCCAATACACTTGTCAGGTCTATAGGTGCACTAGTTCGGCGAAGAGATAGTGAAATACAAGTGGTATGGATAATTTTAAGTGGTAACGGTGCCAGAAAATAGCTTGCTGGCGTGTGGTTGACGTGGGAAAAGACTAAAGGCAAACTGAAATAAAGAAGGAAGCAAGCAAACATGTAACATATCTAATTGCAAATGGTGTATCAATGCTTAGAAACAAGGCCTAGGCATCATACTTTCACTAGTGAACACTCTCATATAAATATATTCTTCTTTATCATACTACTCTTCACTACTCTCCGGTTGGACACTCTAATCAATGGTAGGGCTATAACAACACACCTCAAAGTCTATCTTTCCCATCTAGATAACCCCACACTGTCACCTTGAGCACTAGATGGTTCAAACAAACACCGCAATTCCATAGAAACATCCAACTCCAAATATAACTCATAACAAGTATTTGTAATCTCTAGCCTAAGTGCCACCATGGTGTGCACACTGTCAACTTCACACACATGGGGAGAGCAGAGATCTATTAAAGCACTTGAGTAGCAAGATAGATCTACTTGATTATAAAGCTCATGATCACAATATGATCACGCATAGAGAGAGAGATGAACACATAGCTACCGGTAGAACCCTTAGCCTCGAGAGAGAACTACTCCCTCCTCATCATGGGAATCAGCAACAGTGATGGAGATGGCAGTGGAGATCGATGGAGATGGCTCCGAGGGCACTTCCCCGTCCCGGCAGGGTGCCGAAACAGAGACTTTCTATCCCCCGAATCTCCCCTTCGGTGGCTACGGTGCTGCGGAACTTTTCATGGCTAGAGGCTTGACGATTTAGGGTTTTTTCCTTGGGAGGAATATATAGGCGAAGGAGGCAAGGTCGGTGGCTAGCCAGAGGGCCTACACCATGCCCTGGCGCGGCCTTTTGGCTCCGTGAATCTTCCGGGAAAATATCAACTTTGGCTTTTCTCCGGTCCAATTCCGAGAATATTGTTTTTCTGACTTTCCTGGAACCAAAAACAGCAGAAAACAGGCAACTGGCACTGTGGCATCTTGTTAATAGGTTAGTCCAAGAAATCATATGAAAAGTACTCCAAAGTGTGGACAAAACATAAGAAAGTAGATAAAACCAAGCATGGAACATCAAAAATTATAGATACATTTGCAATGTATCAACATCCCCAAGCTTAACTCGTGCTCGTCCTCGAGTAGGTAA
This sequence comes from Avena sativa, assembly GCA_916181665.1. Lineage (NCBI taxonomy): Eukaryota > Viridiplantae > Streptophyta > Magnoliopsida > Poales > Poaceae > Avena > Avena sativa. The sequence goes on from OV702296.1 coordinate 416,285,147, forward strand.
GTGATAAAAAGAAAGAATAATTTTTGAGGTGACATGCACCATCATAAACTTGATCAAAGTATTTTTAAAACATTCAAAGCTGGGATTATAGTACTTCAATCATAACATGAAAGACAAAGTTCTAACAATATGGCAAAGCAACTATGTTGCAACATGAAAAGGCACAAACAAAAGATTCATGAATAACAATGGTTTGCAAGACGTTTGTTTGTTTCACATAAAGAAAACATAGCATAATGACATTCAGCTTGTCCCTCATAGAGTTGCAAATATAAATGCATAGGACACCTTCAAAGTTCATAAGAGTGACTAGATACAAATAGTTTAAAACAAGCAATATCAAGGTATGCATCAACCAACAAGTCTTGGGACAATGCACATAGAACTAAGAATGGCCACTATGCTCTCAAAGTAGGTGCATAAAGGTAGAAGGTGGAGACTCAATATATAAGTGGAAGAAAGGCCTTCATAAAAGGAAGCAGAGATTCAAGTTTCATAAAGAGCTTCAAAAAATTATGGTACTTATAGCTTTCAGCTCTCATTGCCCCTATCATAAGCATCTCGAAGTGATTAAGGTTAAAGTGAACAAACTATGGTGTACATGCTTGACAAAGTATAAGTTAGAAACCTCATGTCCCTTGAATACGAGGGCCGCTCCTCATGCTACTCAAGTTTAGTCACCGGTAATTTCTTGTCATTGTAACTACATGTATCATAGAGAACCGCCAATGGGGTACCCCTTGCCCGATGATATGGAAGAATCCCCATATCAAAATGACAAGGCAAGCAGACAACGAGCATCTCAGCAATCTTCTTATTTACCATGGGAATATGGTACTTTTTCTCTCTTTCCTCTTTTCATAATCTCTTTTTTTCTCTTTTTCTCTTTTTTCTCAATATAGGACTCTTTTTTATATAAGAAGAATGCTTCATAGACAGCTCATTATGGTTACGCTGTAGGTTTCCACCATGTCAGCATGGATTAGACTAGCGGCCCAGGCGTTTCTCTAACACATATACATAACTCCATGGACTTACAAGCTCCCCTTTCATTTCACACCAACGACATCCATATACAAAAGAGCATGATATCAACTAGGTACAAAGTACCAGTGCAGTGTTGAAAGCGTTCCCCATGACAGCATGGTTCTGCTAATCCCCAACAAATAAGTGCAAGCATATACAACATAGACGACACAATGGTTCAAGTTTATTAAGGGCAAGAAAAGTAAAGTGTGCCATCAAGTTCGTGAGAGCTTTAATCACTAGTTTTCTCATAACAAGTTTAATTCGGAAGGTAAACAAAAACATGAATATACTTGGAATAGCATATGCTAGTAGGTACGTATGGTGGACTCTTTGGAATAACTTGGTTTAAGGAGTTGGATGCATGAGTGGAACTCATACTTGGTTGTGGAGGCTAGCAAAAGACTGGGAGCGACAAACTAAGAGAGCAATAATGGCCATAATCATGCAGAGCGACAAAACATCATTGATCAAAGCATAAAGTGATACTATAAGTTGAAAACTAAAGGATCATAAAGGCTATGGTGACTTGAGATAGTCATAACATGGTGTGATCATGCGCCAAGTCAACCCAAATAAAGCATCAAAGGAGAATACCACTATACTATGCTTTAATATGCTAAAACAACGCATGATTCATCCAAGGCACATTAAGCAATCTCAATTGTTTATAACAAGTCATGCTACAACAAAGAATACTAAGCATAAAGCCAAAACAATATCAAGCATGGCATGACAAAGCATAGGCCATAGTCAAAAACAAGCTCTTTTTACCACTTAAGCATGAACTTTCCTCTTTTCCAAACCAAACCAAACTATTTGAAAACCAATGTATGAAAGAGGGGGTCCAACCAATTTATTCAAGAAAACTAAGAAAACCAAGCAAACAAAAACCAAAACGAAAACGAAAAAGAATACGCTCCAAGAACAACACAACTGTGCATGAAACAATAAAAATGAAGTGTTTGGAAGAAACCTCGGATTTTTATTGATGAAGAAGGGGATGGCTTGGGCATCCCCAAGCTTTGACGCTTGTACTTCTTGGATATTTCTTGGGGTGACACGAGTGGCATCCCCAAGCTTGAGCTTTAGTCCATTCTTCATCTCATTACTAATTCCTTCCATACACCTGAAATTTTCCTTCATACAAAACTTCACATAATCTTTATTAGCAACATTAGTGCACTCAAGATAATAAGTCTTTAGGTTCAGTTCTAACACCAATAAAACTTTCATTAAAACACAAGCTACTGTAGCACTTCCCACAAAAATCTCAATTCCCCAAAAGAACTCAAAAAGGAACAAACAAGAAGCAAATGCAAATAATGGCAGAAATCTGTCAAAACAGACCAGCAGGTAAAGACGAATTGTTTCGAAGACCTTCTGTTGCTCAAATCGAAAAGGGCGTACAGAGATGCACAAAAATTCATGCCTCAAAAGGACGTACAGAGATTTTACACGAATTTTACGATGAAGCACATAAATCTGTTTCGGGACAACGACTTTTCCAATCATTACTTCTCTCCCATTAGAGGTTACTCTTGGCACAAAAGGCAAATAAAAAGGATAATGAGCGGTTATTACAGAGGTAATAACTTCCAAGACTCAACTAAAACTTTTGGGTTATCTCCCAATAAGTACTTTTCTTTAACGCCTTTAAGTTAGGCATGATAGTTCGAAAAGATGCTCACATAAGAAATATGAATTGAAGTAAAAGAGAGCATCAAGAAGCAAAATCAAAGCACATTTAAGTCTAACCCACTTCCTATGCATAGGAATCTTGTAAAGAAACAAGTCATGAAAGCACAAAGCAAGAAGCATAGGAAAGCAAAACAAGTGCAACTTCAAGACATTCAACATAAAGAGGGGAAACTTAATAATGTTGAGATACATAAGCCCATGTTTCCCTCTCTCATAATAACTTTCAGTAGCAACATGAATAAAATTAACAATATAATTATCACAAGAAACATTCTTATCATGATCCACATGCATAAAAGAATTAATACTCCCCACATAAACATAGTCATTCTTATTGATTGTAGTGGGAGCAAATTCAACAAAATAGCTATCATTATTATTTTCATCACCATAATCATCAAATATAGGAGGCATATTGTAATCATAATTACTTTCCTCCTCAATAGTAGGTGGACTGAAAATATCATATTCATCATTGCAATCATCATATATTGGAGGTATAGCATCATCATAAGCAATAGAATAGTTATCTTCCCAAGTGTGTTCATTTGTAAACATATCATCATTGGAAGGATCATGGATAGCACTAATAGTATAGCAATTATTAATATCATCGTTTTTAGAATTGGTACCGAAGAGATTTTCAATATCAAAAGTAGTGTGCTCTTCCCAATCATGATCAGTACTATAAGTAATAGGCATAGGAACATCATCCAGTTCAGACTCATCAAAAACTATAATAGGAGCAACATGCTTAGGGGAAAATACCATTTCCTCTCTCCTTTTACTCCTCCTTTTCTTCTTTTTCTTCTTCTATTTAGGAGAGAGAGGCTTGAAAGTAAGCTTCTCCATATACCCTGGTTCATTGTTAGAGACAATAGAAGAAACTTTGGAGGATTCCTCCTTTTCATTAATAAGACAAAAACACATATTAGTCATGTCATATTTTGGTAAGATCTCATCTTTTATAATATTTTGTATGTAAGTATTTGTGTGGAAATTATCAACACAATAAAGATGAAAACCATGCATGACATTATTCATATCAAAAGCACCCATATCTACCAAAGAGGTTTTTCTTGATAACTCTTCACACCCCAAAAATAATGTAAGTTCATCATGCTGATTAGGAGTGATCATGTCATCACAATACAAACTTGCAGTACTCATTGGATTAGAAGGGCTATTATTATGGCCTGAGAATTGAAAATCGAAATGACCCACTTCAAAGCAAAGTTCACAAATAAAAGGATAGAGGGCACAAACTTTTTTACCAAGATCATTTAGAGCCCTATACCATGTTCTAGTTTTTTCATTCTTGTGGGTGATACAATATTCTTCTTCAATTTGATTATTCTCATAAGGTCTATGTATTCCACAAAAATTAACATGCTTATAAGAAGTAGTACTTTCAGAGGTTTGAGCATGTTTATTGCTATCATTAATAACAATTTTTTTCCATGCAAGTGTATTTATAAGGCTCATGATACATGTCCCATTCTTTAGGAGCATTAATATGAGAAGCAAAGGTTCTATAACAATCAACAAGAATTTGAGGATCAAGACCGTATTTAGCACTAAGCTCTTGAAAATCTATACTTTCAGCAAAAGACTTAATGCAATCATACTCATAGTTTATACCTGGTTCTTTACCTTTGTTGTTATCCCAATCTTCGGTATTGCCTTGAATTGTTTCAAGGAGATCCCACTTAGCTTTGACCTCCTTACTTGTGAAGGATCCCTCTAAACAAGTATCTAGATAGTCCTTGTAATGTCCTGAAAGCCTTGCATAGAAATTATTAATAACAATATTACTGGGGAGCTCATGAATGGGACATTTGAGCATTAGTGACTTCAATCTCCCCCATGCTTGGGCAATACTTTCTCCATCATGAGGATGAAAATTATAAATATAACTCCTATCTTTATGAATTTCACGAGGAGGATAAAATTTAGAGTAAAAGAGAGATTCAAGTTCCTTCCACTCCAAATGATGAGGATCATCTAGTAGCTCATACCACTCCCTTGCTTTGCCCTTAAGTGAAAAATGGAATAGCTTCCTCTTAACTTGGTTCATTGAAATACCTACACACTTGAACAACTCACATAATTCATGTATAAAGAGTAAGTGATCACCAGGATGGACAGGTCCATCTCCAAAATAGCAATTATTTATAACATGTCCAACAATTTTTATAGGTATTTGAAAAGGGATGCTTTCAGTATGTGGATTTAAAATATCACAAGTATCATTAGAATTACCACATATGGGAGATAAAGTATCATCAGAGCAAATTTTCTTCTTTAAAGCTGGGGAACTAAAAAGATCATTTTCATAAAAACCAACTTCCCCAAGCTTAGACATTTCCATAGCATTAGTAACAAAGGTGTTCAAAGAATTCATACCAATAACATTGCTATTAGCATGCAAATAAAGTTCCATAGGTTTTTTAATTTTCTCTTCAAACACTTCATGTCCTAACTCAAGATAAATACTATAAAGCTCTCTAATTTTTTTGTTGTTTTCCATTAAGCCTAACTAGTGAAAACAAGAAACAAAAAGACAAAATTGCAGAATCTAAAGGAAATAACTTCGAGCACTCACACCGGAGGATGTGAGTACCTTTTACCTTACCTCCCCGGCAACGGCGCCAGAAAATAGCTTGATGTCTACGCACTTCTATTCTTGTAGACAGTTGTTGGGCCTCCAAGTCTAGAGGTTTATAGAACAGCAGCAAGTTTTCCCTTAAGTGGATCACCCAAGGTTTATCGAACTCAGGGAGGAAGTGGTCAAAGGTATCCCCTCTCAAGCAACCCTGCAATCAAGATACAAGAAGTCTCTTGTGTCCCCAACACACCCAATACACTTGTCAAGTGTACAAGTGCACTAGTTTGGCGAAGGGATAGTGAAATACAAGTGGTATGCATAATTATAAGTGGTAACGGTGCCAGAAAATAGCTTGCTGGCATGTGGTTGACGTGGGAAAAGACTAAAGGCAAACTGAAATAAAGAAGGAAGCAAGCAAACATGTAACAGATCAAATTGCAAACGGTGTATCAATGCTTAGAAACAAGGCCTAGGGATCATACTTTCACTAGTGAACACTCTCATATAAATATATTCTTCTTTATGATACTACTCTTAACTACTCTCCGGTTGGACACTCTAATCGATGGTAGGGCTATAACAGCACACCTCAAAGTTCATCTTTCCCATCTAGATAACCCCACACTGTCACCTTGAGCACTAGATGGTTCAAACAAACACCACAATTTCATAGAAACATCCAACTCCAAATATAACTCATAACAAGTATTTGCAATATCTAGCCTAAGTGCCACCATGGTGTGCACACTGTCAACTTCACACACATGGGGAGAGCAGAGATCTATTAAAGCACTTGAGTAGCAAGATAGATCTACTTGATTACAAATCTCATGATCACAATATGATCACGCATAGAGAGAGAGATGAACACAAAGCTACCAGTAGAACCCTTAGTCTTGAGAGAGAACTACTCCCTCCTCATCATGGGAATCAGCAACAACGATGGAGATGGGGGTGGAGATCGATGGAGATGGCTCCGGGGGCACTTCCCTGTCCCGGCAGGATGCCGGAACAGAGACTTTCTGTCCCTCGAATCTCCCCTTCGGTGGCGACGGCGTTGTGGAACTTTCATGGCTGGAGGCTTGACAATTTAGGGTTTTTGCCTCGGGAGGAATATATAGGCGAAGGAGGCAAGGTCGGTGGCCAACCAGGGGGCCCACACCATGCCCTGGCGTGGCCTGGGCTGGCCCGCGCCAAGGGGTGGTGTGGCCACCCTGTGGCCCCCCTTCATGTCTCCTTCTGGCTCCGTGAATCTTCCGGGAAAATATCAACTTTGGCTTTTGTCCGGTCCAATTCCGAGAATATTGATTTTCTGACTTTCCTAGAACCAAAAATAGCAGAAAACAGGCAACTAGCACTATGGCATCTTGTTAATAGGTTAGTCCAAGAAATCATATGAAAAGTACTCCAAAGTGTTGACAAAACATAAGAAAGTAGATAAAACCAAGCATGGAACATCAAAAATTATAGATACATTTGCAATGTATCAGTAGCGTGTGGGCGTTGATCTTTTAGTTGTTACCCTCCCACGTGTACTTGTGTATACCATAGTAATGCTTGATGAATCGGCCCCAACCGACTTTACACGTTCATTCGCGAGACTGGTCCACACTTGACATACGGTTTGTACCGTATAAAGTGGCTTTGGGGGTGTCTGTCTCTCTTGCATTAGTTGGTATGCCATTTGCAATGGAGGGCCTGAAAGGGGTATAGTATAGACAACTACTTGATCAGCGTTGTGGTGATAGTTCGTAGGTAAGAACGGTTCTTGTGTGAAAGCCCATTTATCCACGTAAAACATGCAAAGATAAAGTAGAGGCGTCTAACTTTGTTTTGCAGGGGGCGTTGCTTTGTGATATGGTTGTGGCAAAGGTAAAGTAATTACCGTATGTTACAAAGTAGTAGTAGATAGTCACGGAGGTGAAGGACTACCACGCTAAAAAGAGACAGGTACCCTGTTGTCTACAGCGCCAGAACTCTGGTGCCAGAATCCAGTGATGCTAGATGGATATCACGACATGAAGGACCATATCACATCGCATTTACATTTAATGTTATTGTTTGTATATCTTATTGTGTGCTAGTATTAGATACTCGGCGGTAGCCTAATAAGATGATCCCTATTAAAATTACCAATGATTGTGTTCCCCCTTAGTGTGCACCACCAAGAAAGTTCTTTGGTATGAGGCATCGCCGTGATGATCGGGTGTCAGACATATCTACGTTCGTATACAGTGGGTGTAAGCCATGTTGCATAGCAAGTACACTAAGGTTGATTTGGAAAGCCTAGCATGTGTAGACATGGCCTCAGAACACGGATGGTCGAAAGATCGAGCACGAGTCGCATGAATGATGTGACTGACGTTTAGGCATCCACCCTAGCACCCACATTGATGGCCGTGACGATCGAGGGAGATGTGGGGAAAATGGGTCGTGTTATCACTAGAACCCTTTAGGGGATAGGTGTTTCTTACTGGAGTTATTATTAAATCATTTAATTATAAACTTAGTCTAAATTCCTTTTGCAATTATAAATGTAGAGATGGCTCACCGTGAAGCATACTTTGCTATTGAGGATTGGGTAATTGGTGAAAAACTTAGACTTGATGGATCCAACTTTCCTAGATGACTTGTGCGCCTAAATGATCTCCTTACTAGGAATCATGTGGTAGACTACATACGCCACACGATGGATTTGACTGAGCCAGACCACTATGATACCCCACAAGAGTTGGCAGACCGCTACTATCGTCAAGAGATGTCCACTTACATTCAGATAATAATGCGTTACAGGATGGTGGATGAACTCCATCTGCTCATTGGTGATCTTGATCCATATGCGATGGTGGATCACCTGAGAGCAGAGTTCATAAGCCATGTGCGCATGTGGAAGCACGAGCTGCTTGGAGAGTTCCTTTCCATAAAGATGGAGGAACATACTTGTCTGAAGAGTCACTTGGAGCGCATGCTTGATGCACACATGAGACTGGTTCACTTCGTGGACTACTAGATGGATGATCCATAGGCGTGCTGCTTCGATCGTTGCCTCCCAACTACGAAGGACATGTCCAGAGTAGCTTCATGAGTGGTGATACGAAAACATTGGATTTCCAAGAGTTCATATTACGTTCCAGGAACGTAAAGGTTGAACCAATCGCCAGAGAGGTCATCGATGAAAAAGGTATATATTTGATATACAATTTTGTAAATGTTATAATCTTGCAAACACATGTTGCAGTGTTAAGTATATTTGATACTTGTTCTGTTTTTCTGAAAATAGGTCCTTCTGCATGAGAGGTGCTTGCTAAAGAGGAGGTGACGTTACGTGTTGATGGCGAGCATGATGCTGATGGACAACGACACTCTCCCTCGACATTTATCACTTAGTTTATCGTTTTTGGATAGTTATTGTAATCAATAGATTACAAACTTCTTTAGTGTGCTTCACACTTTGTGAGACGGTTATTCATATGAGTTGGTAACAAACAGTTGTTCCACTTTTATGAATGATTTCTTGTTGTGTTCATATCTTATTCGATTATGTGTGAATTATCCTTGTTATGAAACTAATTGATAATGCATGAACATTTGTAAAATATTGAAATGCCTTGAAATTACCCAACTCAATGATATGTTCATTATGGAATAAAAACCATTGTTTAAATTCAAAGTTATATTGATAATATGTGAAAGACACTTGTATTCTTGTCACATATGAATCATGCCTAAGTTCGGAAAAATAACTTGAACACCGTGTATTGCAAGAATACAAAGTTTTTGATGTTAAAAGAGAATACATATTCGATGTATTGTGTTTTAACAAAAATGGTAATTATCATTATATGATTGTTTAGTTTACCAAAGAAACATAAGCATGAAACTATTTGATATGATCAAAGAATTTCAGCATATGAAGGGTATAAAGATAAAAGAGAATCTAATTACTACGATTTGATCAATAGTAATGGAATTCGACTTTATAAGAATGGCATAAAGAAAAATTGTGGAATGCAATGTGTTTGAAATGTAAAAAATGCAAAGCATCACAATATGATATTTGATATCAAAGTGGGTGAATAGAAGGCGCCAAATAAATCGTTGTATTATAGATGTAGAGACCATTAGTTAGAAATAGTTAGCACTCAATTAGAATAAAGAGTGAACCATATGGATTCATGATATCGACTCCATATCTAGTATGGATCATCGTGGAAGTTTTGGGGTTATTCGATATAACCAAAACAATGTCCTTGTAGAGTATTCATTAGAAATTATGAATATAATAGCCATAGCTAGAACCAAAAGGAGAGTGTAACACCCCAGCATTGGAGCTTAGAAATAAGCTGAGAAGAGATGTGTGCATTGCATTCATGCATAGAAAATCTGGATAATTTTCGTGCTTTTAAATAAAACTTGCCAAAGTGATTGAAGCTTCTCTTAACTTGGTGGAACTAAAGTAGATCATCAAGTTGACTGTGATAAGTTTCAATATGACCTTTGGTAAAACCTTATCTTTGGGGAATATAATTTGATCTAAGGGTAGATCAAATGTAATAAAACTAAGTCACAACACATTACTTAATAAGGAGTACTTGATATTCTAAAGATCATTACATGGTATTCCATACAACAACTCAAGGATGAATACATAAACTTCTAAATATTATATCAAGGTATTATCTACAACAAACCCTAAATACCAAGTTAAGTATACACCTTAAGTAAAGAAATATCATAACTAAAACTTGATATATTTATTTGCCATAGTTGTTCCTACCATGAGAATCACGGTAGTTTTTAAGCATTAACTCTTACCACAAATAGAGTAGGAAAGGAAGTCAAGCCAAGACCATCCAGCATATACTCTTAATATCATATTGAGAGGTGACATTCCTATTTAACCAAGTCCTAGTGACAAGTGATCATCAGTGTTGAGTGATCAATTTTTGACCTAGAACTCATTGACTCTTAGCTTTTACATATTATATTGACCTTCCAAAGACCCAAAGTGAATTAGTAAGAAGAAGGAACTAGTTATGGTAGAGTATGCCATCATCAATGGAATGTGATCCTTAGTGGTGATCAAACCATTTCATAGTAAGGGAGTTAACTCACACATGAGTTAACTAGAAGAAGAATTTAAACCCAAGAGTTTAGGTAGTAATTATGAAGCTATGAGAAAGTTAGTAGTATTAGAGTATCCAATGATAATCTTGTTAAGTCAAGTAGATACAAATATAAAGTAAGCTTGCTTAACAAGATAAGCCTTATAGAAAGACTAGTACAAGTCTACTACTTAGTTGATGATAGATGTTGATTAGACAATTAGAAGCCTAAGCTTAGTATGATCAAAGGATGGTGTTCATTAATCTCAAGTCTCTTAAGGATATATGACTTGGTGTGGAAGTAGAGTTGTGAGTACACCAAATTAGGCAAAGCCTAGTAAGAAAAATCCTCTAGCTTGATCACGAGAAGTCAAGATAGAGTATGATGAAGTATATGGTATGAGTTATATGGAGTAGTTGGAGGCATAGTAGTTTAACCAAGTTAATACAAGAACAAACTTGTATTGTGGAGAGTAGTACCATACCTGTTCCTAAGGATTGATATCCGTTGTTATGCATAGTGAGGATTGTAGTCTTGCAACCCTTGGTAGTAGTTCCAAGATGGAATTAAAGGAGTTAATGGATGGAGTTGGACTTAGCTAAATTGATGGATTCATCTAGGGTAGTTAAGAAGTGTAAGTGGTGTAGTAAAGTAAAAATGTGCAAGAGTGGATTAATGAAGTTAGAACTAATTAGATGAATGACTTCCTCAAAGGTAATTTAGAAATGGAAGTCATATATATACTAGGAGAAGAATGAAGGAGTAGTGTTGAAGTGGCAAGCCCATGTCATCATCTGATGATGCATATGGTGGAGTCAGATGATTGATTTATTCAGGAAGATGTGATATTTGTGAATAAGATAAGAGAGATTGATAGAGTATATTTAGGAAAGGAATTTCTTATATAAAGATAACCTTAGTGAGGTATTAAGGTAAGAGTGTTTGAGAAACCTTTAACCAACATTACATCAAGCTAGGACAATACCCATGTCTACCTCACTGTTCAAAACCCTAGAACTAAGTTAACAGTGGAACCATTCCTATTTTCAAGCAGCCAAAGAATAGTAGCTCTTAGTCAAATAAAGTTTCCAAGAGATAATTAGAGAACCAAATGAGTGTTATGGATGGAAGCCTTGTCTTCTCTATTATCTTAAACCCTAATAGAAAACTAGTCTCATGGAATCATCAAGACCACATTAAGAAGTAATCTTTATAGCTCACTCTAAGTTGAGGTATCAACCTACTCATATATTTAGAAGTAGTATCCCTAAACCTTGATCTCTAGCAACATTCATTAATAAACTTGAGGGTAGTGTATCCTCTAGGGTTTATAGTAAGTGTGGTACTGGAAACCCCAAGTAAAAGTTGCTAGGCATGTAGATCACTTGTGCCACCTGGAGGATAATGGTTATTCATCATTATATAATAAACTTCTATCAAAACATTAATCACACTAAAGAAAGTAGTGATCAACCAGTTCAAGAAGTGATCCGTGCATACTTTGAAAATAAGTAGTAGGGTTATAAAGAAATTGTAATGGAATTTTAATAAAGAAAATTCTAAACTTTACCAACCTTAGAACTTAAAATCACTATATAGTGTGGGTATTGAATGATGTTAGGTATGGATTTATTCTATGCAAATCATTTAACATTTTCAATCTTTACTATAACCACTATCATGTTAAAAATGGAAATCATTCTTATAAGATTTTCTCTCTAGAAGAAATAAATCCCTAAAGCCAAAGTCTTATTTGTTCTATTTACAAAGAGAACCACTCATATAGTTGTATTTCCTTTTTATACAACAAAATAATATAGGGGAATTGATTACAATGAATCTTTACACTATCCTAAATATTCTACCAAAATTCTAAATGTTTAAACCTTGTAGAAATAGAATTGGAAAAGAAATTATAAATAGAAAAGAAAACATAATATAAAAACAGATAAAAGAAAAGGAAGCAGCCAGCCGGACCAGACCACCATGGCCCGTATTCTATGCATCGCCCACGAGCAGCACCTTTCCTTTTCCGCTCACTCGGCCATGGCCCAATAGCAACCCAGAAGCAACCCACACACTGATTCGGTAGTCACTGGCAGGTGGGACCGAAGGAAGGACCGTGGGTTCATTTTGAGGAACCTTGGGGGGTTTTCTGCAAAGTGATCATCCTCGTCATTCTCACGCACATAGGCAGCTGCGTGTGCTCGCTGATGACCGTTCACCGTCGTCAGCAGAAATTAACCGCCGCGATGGCCGCCGACACTCCTGTGAGGATAAGAACACCACGACGATGATCTCATCCTCATCCTCTCATTCCCTCTCTCGCGCTCGCTCTCTCTTCCTCTCCATATCACATAGATCCGAAACCCTAGGCCATATCTCACCATCGATTACCGCTGTCCCGGCCTTCCCCTCGGCTAGCCAAGCCTTCTACGAGCACCACCATCTTCTTCTACGTCTGCCAGCCCGAGGATCAAACCAGGGATCACAGAATCGATCCCCACGACATCTTCTTCCTCGACTCCGACGAGGTCCGTCACCGTCCGTGTCATCGCCATCGACCACCTTCGGCCTCGCTGTCGCCACTGTCACCACCGGGGTGAGCTCCTAAATCCTCTACTGCCATCCGTTTCCACTATCTCATTCTGCATCGCCCTACCACCGTATACCTGTCACCACTGCTGCCATTCACCATTGCGGAGGCTATTCCGGTGACCTTAACCGAACGGTGCCTCCCTAGATAGGTTAATCATGCTCCCCGCTATCAAATACACCCTTCCATGGTGCCTCTGGAGCCATACACCAGCGTCGCCGCCATGCTCCAGTAGCATGACGTCATCTCTCCGGCGAGCTAGCGTCAGCAAAAGCAAATAGATTGTTTTGACTTGGTCTTTGCCGATGTGGCTGATGACGTGGTGGAGACCCCATCATTGACCGCCGCGCTGACGTCAGGGCGACATCATCATTGACCGATTCGCGCTTAGGTGGCATCCAACATGGCCTGACCCCACGGGTTAGTGACCCTGGGTAGATTAGGATCCAGTGTAAAAAAATATAACCCTAACTAGAAAATAGATAAAACATTATAAACTCAAATATTAATATTTACCAGAAATATAATAAAATGATTAAATCTTGTAAATTTAATAACTTTTGTTTTATAATTTAGAAATATATATTATATATCAAAATGTTCAGAAAAATAAAATCTATAATATAAACCTATTAGTACATTTTATGTTACAACTTAAATAAGATAATTATTATTTATTAATAAACAACCTATTAGGGATAAATCTTAAATAAATATATTCTATTATTTAAAAATTCATAAAAAATAAGTATAATATATGAAAATTCTTGGAAAAACAAAATACACATTCATAAACTTATTTTATACATTTTTTTGATACTCAACTCAATATTTATTATTCATTTAGTATTTATAAAGTGATGAAAACTTATAAAAATCATATCTTATTATTTAAAAATCACAAAAATACTTATAATATACCAAAATGATCACAAAAATAAAATCTACACATTAAAAATATAAATCTTCACACTTGAAGTAAAATAAATGAAAATATTAATTAAGTCTTGATTTAAACTATTTTCTAATATCTTAATGGATTAAAAATACAAAAATCTTCACTTTGACTTTAGCATTATTTGTTTAAAGTCTAAAAGTGTAACAACAAGTTCAATTGATGTTTAAGTGAAGTTAACATAGGTCTAACTATTTTAAGAAATATTAAAAATAATCCTTGAATACTTTTCTAAAAGCCCTAATTAATTAATAATCTTGCTTAAGTAGTCTTTTAGATACCATGCCCCATTTGAGTACTTTAGTATTGCATGCTACTTATTGTATTTACATATTGTCTCACACACTCACAAGCCTTAATAAGAAGCACAAGTGTGAAGCGAGTATAAAAGTGCGACACATTCTAAAGATATCACCACAAGCTTACAAACCCTAGATCAGATACAATTATTCCAGGGATTCACGTTTATCAAACTGCATTACATTACTTATGCATAATTGCATCTTGCTTCTTTAAACATTTGTCCTTACCGGACAAATGATGCTAATTATAGAATTTGGATCTTCTATTGTCTCGAAGACCGTGAGTGCATAATCTTGCAATCAAAAAAGGCAAGTTCACAACTTGCTCATGTCCTTTGGCTATTTTCTATCAAATACTTGTAACTCAAATGTTGTCATCACCTGAATTTCAAAAAGGTCAGAAAACACTATTTTCATAATAATATGATTATGGATTATTTACCAAATGGTAATTATCTATTGATACAGTTCCAATGGTAAAGGAACATAATATCTAGGACTTAATCAACCAATGTCGCTAGTGATTCTAGCGTCGTATATTACGCGTTAACCATGAGATCTGGAATGGGACAGAGAGGTCAGCTGGATCTTCTTCCTTTCGCATGGACGGATGACCTTATCATGAGGCTGCTGATTTCTCGTGGAGAATCCAACACATGGGTGGGACCCCTTAGTTCCCCACGATATTGGTGTCTAGATTATCTGTGCATAGCTGTCTTGGTGTAAGTTCACCATAGTTGATGGTGGCTGCCAGACAGAGCTGCTTACAGAGTCTTTCAGAGGCTACCCGAAGAGTAACTGTGGTAGTCCTTCTTGGGGGATCGTGTCTTCATGTGGGGTCGCGGAGAAGGGCAGCGATTGGCTTGGATCTTAGAACGGGCCCCATACCAAGGAAGTATGGACAAGCTCTAGACTTGGATGTGCAAAAGGCTAAGGTCTCTCATGGGTAAAGTAACGCACCTCTATAGAGTATAAGAACTGTGACATGTTACTCCCTGTTCCGGGAAGGAGCTATGAACGCGGCAGGAAAGGAACCCCACGAAGGTTCTGGTCAACCTGTGAAGGCTGTCGGACATAGTTTTCAGAATAAAAGCAACCTTTGAAGAACTGTTTACGAAAACCTGCATTGCCTACGACCTTTGGTCGGTGGCTGTAGAGATAGTGCATCATACACTCCTTTCTAGTGAACTTCCTGAGTACGCTCGTACTCAACCATACCTTCTAAACCCTTGCTAGGTTTTAAGCTATTGAAGACGATGTCAACATCAATTTCTGCTCAAGAAACCATCATCGGCAGCTCAAGTTCTTCAATAAAGTCTATGAAGTCAAAATATACATCAGCTGAAGTGAAGACAAAGTCTCTGTTTATATAGGAGTAGATACTCTAGCCATAAAACCTACTTCTATAGAGCATTGCATTAGTAACAATTGCAAGCCAAATAGTTTAGGTGTTAGTCTTATTAGCCAGATAGTTATGAATTATTATTTCTGGTTCTTCCTTGTAAAAAGTTCTTTCTCTCTCTTTAACCTAGAGTGTTCTCTGGATCTTCTGTAAAGAGTCGAGTTGTAATCTATAGTCATGTCTTGGACCTGCTGTGTTTCTGTTGTACCACTCTGAGGGATGTAATACTAGTGAACAATGTTTCATTGGTGTTATGTCAATGACTATAGTGTACTACATCATGCAGTCGTATGCTGGGTCACAATAGGTGTAACACCCCAGCATTAGGATCCAACGAAGGGTAGAAATAGGAATCTGAGTTTGTGCATGCATGCATTTGTAAAAATCAGGGTAATTTTTTTGCCAAACAAAAACCAAAATGGATCAGAGTTTCTTTCACTAACTTGAGGTAGGAATAGCTCTTGTTAGTGACTATTATGAATTTTGACATGACCTTTTGGAATTATTGAGTCTTTGGGGGAAGTTATTTTGAATTCAAGTTTGAAATTTAAATCAATTTGAAAGTATTTGAAAATTAGAAGTTAGTAATATTGAATTGTTTTCCAAAATACCTTATTAACATTGTTTGATTAAATTATAGATATATTAAACTACAATAAGAATTTAAGACAAGGAAAATTAAATAAGAAATGAATTCTTATTTCTTGATTCCATAATAATATTACAAATGGTGATAAATACACCAAAAACAGAATATTATAGAGAATAGGAATAAAACTTTATTAACTTATAACAATATCTTTACAAGATTCTTTACAAAAAGAATAAAAAGAAGGTTATAATTAAAACCTATACTATTTATCTACTCCTATACTAAATCTTGTATATCCAGATCTTGTTCCTGCAAATAAGATAAAACAACTAAAAGGAAAATAAGGGTTAGTTAGTTAGTTTTACTCTCAGTGGTGAACAGTGAAATGCACTGTTCAAATTAAATCATTGAGTAATAAAAAGAGGGGCAAGTTTCACCAGGGCAGTAACTAGTAAAAAGGTAATAGGTGAAGATTATTTCACTTGATCTGATCCACAACCAGGCCACACGCCCAGACCACACAGCTAGACAGCTTAGTCACCAAAATGCATGGACCTTGCTGTCAAGACAGCAGCAGTAGTACAAGCACTCAAACAGAGAACTCAGTCGAAGCACAGCTACAGGTAACTCATTTCTCCTTCTCGAGCACACACTCAGAGCTCATTGAGCTTGCCAAAGCCTTAACAAAATCACCAGCCAGTCTACCAAATCAACCACTAGTTCACCACAAGATGGTGACATAAGGAGGGGGTGGTGCCGGAGGATAGGAAGGGCAAGTTCCAGATCACAGGAGACTAGGAGGAGCAGGAGCAACACCAGGAGGTGCAGGACAAGATCAAGACAGCAGCAATAAGCAACACCATCACAGCACCAGCAAGCAACTTGTGTGGTGAGTTATACAAAACCATCACATGCTAAATCTCAGATGAGCATGTGTTGTTTTATATATGATCTTCTCAGAAAAGAACCCAAGTGGGGTGTATCCATCACAAAAGAGATTAATAAAGCCAAATTACCTATCTTAGCAAATCACTCCAATATCTCAGTCTGGGCATCATTGATCTTGGAGAATAAAACATGCTTATACATCCAAATACACAATAGCTTTAACTGAATGCTTCTGGGCACATCCAATGGATGGCAGCACCTCAGAAATGAGTTCATCTTAAAGCTCTATAGTACACATCATGGATTACCAAATCATTTTCTTAAAGGCTATAAGAATCATTGTCTTAAACTGATTACCAAAGCTCACTTGAGAGGGAAACATTAGATTAAAACATCTATCATTGCCTCAGACCAGCATCACAGGCTAATTTATCCAATAGAATGTTCTGCAACTTTCAGACATTATAGAACATAAATAAAAATAGCCCAGTATCTAGATGAAGCCTGTGTACCACTCAAATGAGGGTGTCACAAGAGCCCATCCTAACCAAGCAGTTTCTACCAGGGATTCCATAATACAATGCTTTCAAAAGAACACTTAATCATTTTCCTAATAGAACAATTAGGAATCATATTTGACACCTCTGTATCCTATCATCTGCAATTATCAGAGAGTAATTGGATTAGATATCCAACTCCCATTCTTTCATACCAAAGCATATCAACAAGGACCAGAAAACTAATCTCAACCCAGATCATAGCCATGATATAGGACAATAAGTAAAAGTATAGTTAACATCTTACTGACAGAAATAACTGTCAACACTGAAAACAATAGTATAGTAGTGAACCCTACACAACAAGATTCAGTAGGAAACCACCTCAGATAAACATGGCATCAAGGGATGAACCCTAGCACAGAGGGATGAACCCTAGTGCCATGGACAGATTTAATTAGGGTTCATATATTGCAAGCACTTAGAGGGTAGCAAGGTAAGCCAGAGAATAAGAGAGGGAGATGAGAGGAACTCACCTATGGTCCTCGCTGAAGTTAGAAGAGGAAGCAGAATCACCGGCGAGCGCACACGGCGACACGGGGAGCACCCGAGGGCGCTGCAACCCGCGCCAAGCCATGGCACGGTGGCCATAGCCACACGAGCAGCAGCGGTGACACCACGGGACCACCAGAAGCCCAGCACAGCACCACCGGGACGGCGAAATTCCACACGATAACCCCCCCCCCCCACCCTAGGGTTCAGGGTGGAGTCAGCCTGGACAGGAGAAGGGCTTGCAGACAAATCGAACAGGACCAGATGGCGAAGCAGCGTCGGCTACCTTGCCACACACCACGGCAGCGGTCGAAGTGGCCCGGGGAGGACGGAATCGAGCAGCGATAGCATCAGCAGCGCGACGGCGCTACGGGGCTGAGATAAGAGGTGTACGAGAGAGAAGAGGAGAAATCGAGTGGCACTAGGCCACTCGAGGGGGTTTGACCAGCCCAGATGGGCCGAGTTAGGGTTGCACTAGCCCAATGGGCTAGGTCCAGTTTAAAAGGAAAAGCTTAATTAAATTATTAAATGACCAAAATACCCCTAGGACTTAAATGGCTCTAAGAAATAAAATATAAATCCTAAAAATATAAATAAAATATAAATGGACTCATAAAAATGTCCTCTATTTAAGAAAAATAACAAATGGAATTTTAGGTAATGAAATCTAAAATTGTTATTATTAAGGTATATATTGCTTTGGAATTTTATAAAAATATACCAAACACATAAAATTGAATAAAATTCATTTTTACAATTCTAAAAAGGAGTGTTATTATAGAAAAATACTAGTTTGTGTTTTTGACAGGTAAATTGTGTGATAAAAATAAAGTCTTATTTCCTTAAAGGAATTTTAATTAAATATTTAAAAGAGTTATAAACTAAATAAATTCAATTTTAAACTCTTAAAATAATACTAGCCATTATAAAAATACTAAATATAATATTTATGAAGATTTCAAAGACTTTAGTAATACTTTTCTTTTAATTAAAGAATATAGCAAACTTTTACTAAGAGGGTAAAACACCCAAATAAGCAAATAATAAACCATTGCATGACATTACTATGCATTGCATATTGCTTCTTTAAATATTGTCCTTACCGAACAATAATGGTTCTCTATAGAAACCGGAGCTCAAGGTCAGGTGGAAGCATCCGACTTCACTACCTTGCAGTCACAAGGCATGTTCATCACTTCCTCATGTCCTTTGAAGAGTCTTTATCAAAGATATTGCAAATTGTGTGTTATCATCTATGATCTGGAGAAACAAAATATTATCTTCTCTAATAAATAAGATGTGGTTATCATCCTAAGTGATGATAAATTTAAGATTGGCAATGGAACTTAGGGTTCCAATTGCACAAGTCACCATAGGATTAATAACCCATGACATCAGTGATTCTAGCGCCATATATTACGCGTTAACCATGAGATTTGGAATGGTACGGAGAAGTTAGCTGGACCTTCTTCCTTTAATATGCAGGTAAGATGACCTTATTGTGACGTTGAGATTCCTTGTGTGGATCCAGCATATGGGTGGGCACCCTTAGGCCCCACGGTTTTGGTATCTAGATTATCTGTGAGCGGCTGCTGGAGGTATAGTCAGACCTTTTATGGAGCTTGCCAGGGGCATAACCAACTCATAGAGTCTCCGGGAACTCATCGGGGTTATAGCTTGCCCGAAAGGGGGCTTAACAAAGATGTAGCTCGGCCTGGAGGATCGTGCAGACATATGGGGTCGCGGAGAGGGGCAGTGATTGGCTTGGATTACCTACTAGGCCCCACATCACGGAATTATGGACAGGAAAGTACGCCCGGTTGTGCAACAAGGAGTTAATCTCTCATGGGTAAATCAACGCACCTCTGCAAAGTGTAAGAACTGTAACTTGGTACTCCCTATTCTGGGAAGGAGCTACGAACATGGCAAGAAAGGAACTCCATGAAGTTTTGGTCAACCTGTGAAGGCTGATGGGCATAGTTTTTGATAATAAAATCAATCTTTGAAGAAATGTTTATGAAAACTGCATTGAGCCAAGGACTGATAGTCCGAGGTGGTAGATAGAGCATCATACTTCCCACCTTGCATATAATGAACTTGTTGGGTAACGTTGTTACTCACCCTTTCCTTTGAACCCCCTGCTTAGACTCTGAGAAGCCAGAAGACACTTCGATGTACGCAGTTGAAGGGCAAGAGGATGTCTAGTATGAGGAGCCAGACCTGTCCAGAGTAGTGGAAGGGATGGACTACGAAACGCGCTATGGAGTGGAGGGTAACGAGTCTGAGTAGTTTTCTTAGTTATTAGTAAACCAATTGAGCCGAGCAGCCTAAAACTTATAAAATAAGTTGTTGAGCTCAATTCGGAGTATGAGTTTGAACTTTATATCTTCCGCTGAAACTACTTAAGTTTGGTTTGTAATTTTGTATCACTTGAAATTTGGAACTTCTGGTTTTGTAATATTAATAAAGTGTGTATGTTTGTAATGTGGACCCGCAATGTTTCTGTTGTACCACTCCGAGGGATGTGATATTTGCAGAGTGGTGTTCTGTGGATGTCATGTCAACGACTATAGTGTACCACACATGCAGTGGTATGCTGGGTCACCGCAGCAAAACTAGTATTGCTTGGATTTTGGTTTATTTTTGAGAAAGTTCACATTCAGTGATATTTCTCGATTATGTAGCAAATGGAAGATAGTGAAAAACATGATGAGGATTCAAAACCTTACATCAGAGTGTTGAGAAGCGCAATAGAAAGCGTTCCTGGATGGTACTCTTCACAAAGGAAAGAATCAATGATAGTGATCATTGTGTTTTCCCCACTGGTATTTTCACTACATAAAGTAGGATTCAAAATACAGCCCATATCTTGTATGGAGACATTTGTGAACAATTTGTCATGATTACCTGAATATGACATACCTACGAACTACTAAGGAAATAATGGTAAGCTAAAGATTATGAGAAATCCTAGAGGCAAAATTCACTTGAGATTAGAAAGCAATTCATTGTTGAATCTTACAAGTAAAGGAGTTACTTGGATTTTCCCAAATGACTGCAAAGCCATAGTGGAAAAGGGGGTGAATGACAAAAGCACAGTTTGTCAAGTATTGGACAAATTCAAATGAATTTGATTCAAGTGTGCTAAAAGTCTGGTGGATTTAAAAACTGGTAAAGTACTAATATCTCATAGTAAATCTCCAAGTTTGATATTTGATCAAAGGATTTTGAAGTCATTCAAAATAGTGAGTGGATATGCAATTTGCATGAAATTGAGTGGGAGCTATGAAAGTCTTCCTAAAACAATATGTGAATGAATATTTTTGAGTGGGAGCAATATAAGTCTCAAATTCAAATATGTAGGAACATAGTTTGAGTAAGAGTAGTGACTCATACCCAAACATGTTGGGAACATATTTGAGTGGGAGCTTAGAGGAGTGATTCTTAAGTGTGTATACGAAACATTAAGAATAAAAGCGCAAGTATCGATAAATAATGATTTATAAGGAGTAGAAGTTGATAATAAGTATATTACGATATTATGTAGTATTCGGAATAGAAGTTAGTTAAGGAACTGGTCCTTGATAACTCAAATTAGGAATGGAATTAAGTCTAACATCTATGGTTGAAAGAAAGAATAGGATGATAATCATCCACTATGTTGACACTGTTGGGGTTCGCAGCATAGAAAACAAAAATTTTCCTACGATGTAGACTACATGCCAAGATCTATCTACTAGGTACAAAGCAACGGGTGGACATACATCCAACGAGAACTTACCCTCATAGACAACAAGCTTTGTTAACGAGTAGGAACTCGTAGTTGATGTAGTCGTACACTTGCCGATCTCAAGATCGTGATGAAGTCCAGCAGGTCCGGCTCCAGCACGTCCATCAGATCCAGCTCCAGCACCACCAAGTCCAGCACCGCAAAGCAGTGGTGCATCCGTGATCGCACACACGTCTGGTACACCGACAACCTCCGTCCCTCGCTCCAGCAAAGCAGCGGAAGCAGCAACTCCTTTCTAGATAAAGCCACCAGGAACATGTATCTCGCTAATCCGAGACCATGGGGGAATAATACTAGAGGGGGAGAGAGATCCTTCACAAGGAGGTGTGAGTGAGAAGTGAGGAGGGGGGTGGCCTTTTATAGGAGGAGGGGGTGCCCCTCCTTCATGGCCGGCGCATGGAGGGGGTGACCCTTCACCTCCTCCATTCATGTGGTGGTAACCCCTCCACATTAAAATGCCCCTTCACATTCTCTTTTAAAGTCTCCACTTTAAATGCATTAAATTTCTCCAAATTTAATGCTCTCTCATTTAATAAAACTCTTTTATTATTTTTATTCAGAATTTTGTTAATTACTTTAATTAACAAACATTCACATAAAACCCCCTGCAACATTTCAATATTACATGCAGAACCAATTTCAGCATTTTCACCCGAAACAGTTTCGGTGTCTATTGAAATAATTCCAGCGCTTTCTTAAATCTTTATCTGAAACATATTTGCTCCAAATGGTGTCGGTATCCCTTAAGTGTGTCACACTACGGTTCGCGAATAATGCAGACATGATCGAGACCCCTCTCCGATCAATAATCAGCAGCGGGACCTGGAGATCCATACTGACTCCTACACATTCAACGATGACTTCTGTGATCGTGAGAACCTTTAACGCTAGTAACTAAATCCTTTTGTCTCGCGATATATTATATGTCCGAGATTCGATCATCGGTATCTCCATACCTAATTTGATCTCGTTACCGACATGCACTCTTTTCTCGTTCCCGTGATATATCATTCTAGTGATCACATCACTTGCTTGGAAGCTATCTCAATGTGATATCACCGAGAGGGCCCAGAGTATATCTATCCGTCATCGGGATTGACAAATTCCACTCTTGATCCATGAGCCTCAATATAACACCTTCGTAGCACTGAACCCATCTTTATAGTCACCCTGTTACGGTGTGACGTTTGATGTTATCAAGATACTCTTCCGGTGTTAGCAATTAACATGATCTCATGGTCTAAGGATAAAGATTACTTCGTATAGTGTTATAGCAATATAAACATAATGACTTTGATCGTAATGCTATACTTCGGATGAATGTTCATCACATCATTCAACTAATGTTGTGACCTTGTTATTAACAACATCCAATGTCTATGATCAGGAAACCTTGATCATCTTGTTAATCAACAAGCTAGTCTATAAGAGAGGCATAACTAGGAACCCTTTTTGTTTATTAAACACACATGTATTGATGTTTCCGATCAATACAATTATAGCATGCAAAATAAACATTTATCATAAACATGGAATAAGATAATAACCACTTTATTATTGCCTCTCGGGCATATTCCCTTCAGAGACATAGGTTCTATCTTGAAAAACCATGATGACAACTTAACATAATATATGATCCAAGACGGAACGTTTGTAAAGTGATTAAGTTCAAGTCACAGAACATTGAGCTAAGTCTGTCCGCAGTATCTAATAGAGAACTGTAGACATGTTTTCCAAATCCATAAAAGATGACATATCTTAAAGCTTAAACGGTTATTTTATAAGGGAATATGTTGGAAACTCCTGTAATACCGACTAAAGTCAAGTAGGAAGCGAGGTGAACAAAATATCGAAAGTTGCACAGGGTGCACTCGTGTTTCGATGATTACATTTATAATAGGGATTTCTATTTTCGTGCCCCTGGTTCGTTAGT
The DNA here is from genome assembly GCA_916181665.1 of Avena sativa. Taxonomy (NCBI): domain Eukaryota; kingdom Viridiplantae; phylum Streptophyta; class Magnoliopsida; order Poales; family Poaceae; genus Avena; species Avena sativa. The sequence continues at coordinate 416,309,095 of OV702296.1, forward strand.
TATACTCAGTTTTCCCTAGCCGCTTAGTTTTTCCTTACTTTTTGCCTCCCTCCATTCCAAAACCCTCACATGCACTCGGACGAGGGGATGCCGTCAGGTCAAAGGCTTGAAGGTTAGATGCTGACCGGTGGGACCGCGTTGCGGCGGGTCGTGCGTTGAGCATTACATTACGTCGCCTTGACCGTTACATGCTGACAGGTGGGGCCAGGATACACAGCGGACCAGCCATCCATTTCTCGCTGATTACGGGGGACGTGGTGTGGGACCATGTGGGGCGTCTTTGGTGGTTACGTGCGCCCTGTCGCCTAAATTGGAAGTTTTATTTTTTGTTATTTTCATGATTGGCCTTTTTAAAAGCACCTTTTCCCCTCTCTTTCTCGCTAACAATTGTATTTTTTTCCTAAAAAGGTAGCGAATCTAGAGCAGCTTCTCTCTTCATTCATTGTTCCTTTTGCCCTCGTTTTTTCCCAATCTGGTAGCAAATCTAGAGCAGCAAAACTAACCAGTACCATAAATAAATTCAGTAAACAGAGCAGATGTAGATAAATCAGCTAATATATGTTATATAGTACGGTACTTAACGAGATTCGACAATTAGGTTGCTCCGCAGCAGCAGCGGACAAGTTCAACACAGACAATACCAAAGAAGCTGCTTTACAACAGCAGCAATAGTAGATTAGTGGCCCCTCATGGCCTCTCCTAGGAGGGCCTCCGCCTCCCCCTCTGGCGCCTCCTCCACTTCTTGCTGCCTAGTCCCTTGACCTTGGGAGCCTTGGGCTTGATCGGGGGCATGCGACCCTCCTCGATAGCCACCTTCTGGAGGTTGCGGAGGTGAAGACCGAGCACCTGGTGCTTGGCTATGAAGTCATGGACATTCACGGACTCGCCGCAGGTCCTCACGTCCTCGACATGCTTCACGAGGGAGTTGAAGTCCGTGGTGTGTAGCCTCATGGTGGGGCAGAAGGGGCACCTATACACGTCACCGGCAAAGAAGTTATTATACTGTCCAGACTTCATCCTCCTCAATACATGACGAGTCTTGGTGTCCTTGCACTCGTCGTCGCTGCGGATGTTGCTGCTATCCTCCTATTGGAAAAAAAACAGTAGAGTGCAATAAGGACATGATTGAGATACTTTGATTATCGGGATTGATTATTTGCATAAATTAACTGACTGAGATCTCCTGATTATTCCCCAAATCTCAAACCAAATCGAATACTAATCCCAACTACAAACAGGAGGGTTCAAATATGAACATGGGGATTCATCGAAATATGATATCTAACACAAGAGGATTAGCTACTGTAAAAATACGAATAGTCAAGCCCTAATAACATACGATCTAGCATCCAGCGATGGGAACGGGGGAAGAACAAGGGAAGGGGAGAAAAGCCTGGTTACCTCCGACCATGGGTCGGAAATGCTGGTGTCGTAGGGGTTCTCCGGCCTTATGTAAACAACCTCCTCGTAGGGGTCCCAGCCGAGCGGGATCTGCCAGCGGCTGCAGTGGATGCGGGGACGGGGACGGGGGCATGTACGGGGACAGGGGCCTCCTCACCGACGGCCTTGGAGGCGCCGATGGCCACCATGCTGTTCTTCTCCATTGCCGGCGTGGTTGGAGTTTTCTTGTGGGTTTGGAGAAGGTGATGGGACAGTGGAGACGGTTGAGTGAGCGAGTGAGTGATGAGTGAGAGTGGGGAGGCCTCTATTAAAGGAGAAGGGTAGCGACGTTTTGTTGCACTACCGTGCACCGCGTAACCGCGTACGCTACTGCACCGTGCACGGCCACACGTGTTCTCTACCGCCCCGTGCACCGCACATGCGTACCGTGAGTCACGTTTTTCCCTTGTGTCTAACCATGGCGACTCAGTTGTACTCAGTTTTGCCCTCGAGTGTAACACTGGAAGTTTGGTTGTACTCAGTTTTGCCCCCAAGTACTAACACTGTCGTGTGCAATATACTCAGTTTTATCCTCCGGTGGCTGGTCAACAGAGAGTCAACAAATAGGTTTTAGCTAGCTAAGTGAGTCATTTTATGCACAACAAATTCAAAAAGAGCAAAACATAGTGGCATCTACTCAGGGAGTCTTATTATGTGACCTTCCACCATAAGAAATGTATATAAACCAAGTTTTAACCTAAATCACCACTTCTCAAATCACCTACTATCTATGAAGGTTCATGGCTTTCTACTCAAGCATCTTCCCAAAACATCCCTCCCCAAAACATAGTTGTCTGAATGAGGCAATAATTGTCAAACTAGTGTATATTTGAATTTCAAATAGTGTGATATATGCCAAGATGTATTTTATTGTATAAAAGACGCATTTCCATTTTTTAAATCTTTTTTTATTTTCTATTTGAATCCCTTTGTCAGTCTTGCCCTTGGTTTTTAAGTTCTACTCGATTTTGCCCTTGGTTCTTAAGTGCTACTCAGTTTTCCCCTCTCCTTCTATCCATCTCTCGCACATGTGCTCATCTTCACTGCTACGCTCTGATTGGTCGAGACAGTTGTCACACGGATCTTGCCCACCAACCGTTGATCCTATGTGATCTAGCGAACAGGATAACCCCTATATCTATCGGGGGCACCCCTCTATCCATGCAAAATAATGAGTATGCCACCGGTACTTTAACTCCATAAACAAATGAACTTGAATATAATTTGAAGGGAACGTGTTCGAAGGTGTATAATTTTTGCATTACATTCCACTCTATGAAAATGATAATCTCTCAAGATTTTCTTAGCACAATATTATCATATATTAAGTGCGATTTCAAAGAGTTCAAATATGTATAATTTTTGTATACGCAAGTTTCTGCATTACATTCCACTCCATGGAAATGATAAATGATCAGGATTTTATTAGCACAACATTACCATGACCTAAGTGCGATTTCAAAGAGTCCAAAGGTGTATAATTTTTGTATATGCCAGTTTATGCATTACATTCCACTATATGAAAATGATAATCTCTTAAGATTTTCTTAGCACAACATTATCACGTATTAAGTGCGATTTCAAAGAGTTCAAAGGTGTATAATTTTTGTATACGCAAGTTTATGCATTATATTTCACTCCATGGAAATGGTAATCTCTCAAGATTTTCTTAGCACAACATTATCACGTATTAAGTGCAATTTCAAAGAGTTCAAAGGTGTATAATTTTTGTATACGTAAGTTTATGCATTATATTTCATTCCATGAAAATGGTAATCTCTCAAGATTTTCTTAGCACAACATTATCACGTATTAAGTGCGATTTCAGAGAATTCAAAGGTGTATAAACTTCGTATCTGCAAGTTTATGTATTACATTCCACTCTACAAAAATGGGGGAGAAAATAATAATCTCTCAAAATTTTGTTAGCACATCATTATCACGTATTAAGTGCGATTTAAAAGTGTTCAAAGGTTTATAATTTTCACATATGCAAGTTTGTGCATTACATTCCACTCTATGAAAATGATAATCTCTCAAGATTTTCTTAGCACGACATTATCACGTATTAAGTGCGATTTCAAAGAGTTCAAAGGTGTATAATTTTTGGATACGCAAATTTATGCATTATATTTTTACTCCATGGAAATGATAAATGATCAGGATTTTATTAGCACAACATTATCATGTCCTAAGTGCGATTTAAAAGAGTTCAAAGGTGTATAATTTTTGTATAATTTTCGTATATGCATTATATTTCTCTATATGAAAATGAAGCAATGGCGTGGGCGCGGGGCTGGCTCGGGGTCCCATCTTGCAATGCCAACCTGGATAAGCTATGGGTCCGACGCTCACGTGGATAAGTTGTGGGTCCTCTGCTCACGTGGATAAGCTGTGGGTCCAGCGCTCACATGGATAAGCTATGGGTCTGATGCTGATCTGGATAAATTGAGAGAGGTGTCCACTATGGGAATCGACTGAACGCGGCCTCACTTGTCAGCATGTAACAATAAGGGTACACTATGGGACCCGACAGAACGCGGCCCTACTCGTCAGCACATAACGGCGAGGGTCCACTACGGGACCCGACTGAACGCGGTCCCACTTATCAGCACGTAACGGCAAGGCTGACGGACGGCGAGTTTCAGACCATGTGAGAGTTTCGTACAAGGAGATGGGCAAAGTGAGGAAAAACTAAGCGGCTAGGGAAAACTGAGTATAACTAACGAACCGAGGGCATGAAAATAGAAATCCCTTTATAATAATAGATAAGGGTACCATCTAAAGTGATGTATAATGTTATGGCGGGGCTAGTTCGCTTTTAACGTAGAATGATGTGTCTCAGGGCACAGTGCCCATGTGAAAGCGCTCGAGGTTGATCTAAAGTCACTTTAGGCTCCTGGAATCTAGCCTCGTTCTGCTTCCATAGCGACGATGCATACACAAAGATGTTATCATGTGATGATAAAGTATTAATGTCAATCAAGGTGACATTAGTAAGTTGCAAAGGATTTGGTACTGTAAAGTATAGGCCCAAGACTCAACCTCTTCCATGAGCAAGCATGTTCAGGGTACCGGGATATATGGTGCCAATGATTAAGAACAAATGCAGCTAGTTTATTTGCACTCTAGTGCAAGTGGGAGACTGTTGGAAATATGCCCTAGAGACAAATAATAATAAGGATTATTATCATGTTTTATAAAGTTTATGATTAAGTTTTATATCATGCTATAACTGTATTGAAAGTAAACGTTAATACACATGTGATATATAAACAACCAGGGGTTCCCGGTGAAACTCTAGTCACTGGTTTATTGGTCAACAGATGATCAAGGTTTCCTGATCATGTGGCATTTATACCAGTTGTAAATGGAGTCAACTCATTCTGAGAATGGGATGATGAACCAATATCCAACCTAAACATCGTCACCCGATCATGTCACGAAGTTCAAGTTACGATGATTAGAATAGACCTCGTAGACTATTCCTTAGACCGTGAGGCTATATCAATCACTGCCTCCCGAGAGTGCTTAGATAGCATCAAACATCACTTGGTAATACAGTGACAATAAAGGTGTATTCAGGCATTCAGAGGAACTATAGAGGCAATATATGTTAACAGCAGGATTTGTCCATCCACATGACAGAAAGTTACTCAAGGGCCCACTCGGAGAAGTTATATCCAATAGCTGCGCAGCGTGTGATTTGATCATAGGGATATCACTTGTTGAAACAAGTCAAGCAGCATTGTTCGGTAACGAGATTGAACACGACATGGTGATGTCATTGATCAGATCTCGGGCAATGCAAGTATCGAGAGACAAAAGGAATAAGACACGACTTTCCTAGTTCAAACGGCAAAAGATCTTCGTGGAATGCACAGGGGTCACATGGCCATCCAGGTCCCTCTATCGATCATTGGTTCGGGAGTGTCCCGACCATGTCTAGAGTGTTCCCGAACCATGGGGTATCACGCGTAAGGGCTTGATGATGCTTAGAGAGTGTTTATAGTATCGGTAGAATCATCAAAGAATAGAAAGAGAGAAAACCGAAAGGGTTTTGGTAAGTCCGGAGGATGTCTTGGAGTGGAGGTGGAAAGTGTTCCATAGCCACGGAGATTGAATAATATGTGAATGAACGTTAAATATTGATTTAATCATTTATTCATAATTATTTAATAAAAGAGAAATCAATTAAAGGTCAAAAAGGCTTAATGGGTCAAATCCCGGAGGGGGAAGGGCCCAAGAGGGAAAGGCAAAAGGAGAAAGGGGCCAAGGGGGTGTCCGGCGCGCTAGTGGTCCAGCCCCCACGTGGTGCCCATGGGGGTGGCCGGCAGCGCCTCCCCCTCCCCCTCTCCCATGATTAGTCCCACCCCGAGACTTTGAGGGAGGCAATACCTCCCCTCCCCTATATATAGTGGGGTATTTTGACCAGAAAATACACAACACAATATTCAATAAAGGTTTCCTCACTTTTGGGGAGACCTCCAATTGATATTCTCTCTCTCTCTCTCCCGTGACCGTGGTCCCAAGTTCGTACTACGCGAACGAGAGACATCTTCACCGCGGAGCACCGTCGCGCTGCGATATTCGGATCTAGGAGCTCTACTTCCGCAACTACTGCTGGATCGGGGAAGCGGGAGTCATCGCCAAGCACCGGATGCATGTAACTCCCTGCGAGGTGTCACACTTGAGGCACTCAAGTCGTTGGAGCCACAGGAGCGCAAGGACTTCATCACGACCTTGAGTTCGGCTTCGGCTCGTCTACATCAACCACGCTCTCCTAAGCATTGACAACACTTTTCGGTCTTCAAGGGTAAGTTCGCGAAAAGCCCCTCCCGTTACTGCATTACTAATAGATAGGTCCTGGCAGCATCAGGGGTTCAGGGACGTAGGGTAATTTTTTTATTGTTTTCATACGCGAATCCCTACAGTAGGCTATATAGCAGAGGCTATATACTACTAGGTTATCGTGCATGGTTCTGGAGAGGCGAGGCAACATGCAAGGGCAACATGCAAGGGCGGGCACTGTAGGGTTGCCTGGCCGCTTGTCTGCCGCCCAAAATGCCTCGACGGACTTGGAGTGCATGACCTACTATAATTTGGTCGCGCTCGTCGTCTACGCTGGCTGGTTTTCCTGGAAGCACCCCGACCGGCCATGGGTTGGCTCACCTATTCCTTATGACGAGAAGGATAAGCATCTTTTTGAAGCAACCACTGAGATCACCCTTGGAAATGGGGAGATCGCAGACTTTTGGCATGACCAATGGCTTGGTTGGGCTGCGCCTAAGACTAGCCCCAATGGGGGTATCATAGGTAGTATCATGCATGCCATGTTGGCAAAATTCTGACGTGGCATCCTAATTAATGATGAAAGAGGTTGTGTTGGTATCATAGGTAGATACCGTATCATAGCACGTAGTACTAGAAAAACTAATCCCAAATGAATCTTGTACACAATTTTGCATTGAGATTCTACAAAACAATAAATATACTAAGACTATGGTACTACTACATGATACTATGCATTGTGGAGATGGTATCATATACTAGTATCATATGCACGATACTACTATATGATACTTCCCATTGTGACTAGTCTAAGGACATTGCGCCCTCACTATATGCCATCGCATGCAGGAAGAGGCGCACTGTTCAACAAGCACTACAAAACAACCAATGGTTGCTCGACCTGGCACGTGGCCTCCTTCCTGCGATGCTTCCTGAATTGCTACAACTTGCCCTGCTCACCGACCAAGTCGTGCTACATGCTCATATCCTAGACTCCATTCGTTGGCGCTTCTCGGCGTCTAGAGAATACCCAGCTAGCTCGGCATATCTCATCCAGTTCACAGGAGCTACAACCTCTGACTTTGTCGATATCATTTGGAAAGGATGGGCACTAAGCAAATGCAAATTCTTCCTATGGACGGTCGCCCTTCAGAAAATCTTTACGGCTGATGCTCTTCTTCGCCGTGGATGGGAGAACAACTATTTCTGCCCCTTTTGCATAAGAAACTTGGAAACACCGTGTCACCTGTTGGTTGAGTGTCCATGGGTTCATAGAATCTGGGAGGTAGTTACACACCATGCCAACTTAACATCACTATCCCCATAGCTTTGGTCGGAGGTCGCGGACATCGTGAAATGGCTCCGGCTCCTTCATCGCTCCACAACGCCTGATTAGAAGAAGGTGACGAGATCTCTACTTCTTCTTACAACATGGGAGATTTGGAATGAAGGTAACAGACACGTTTTCCACCATGAAGCATTGTCGGAGAATGCCTTAGTGCAAAGAATTAGGGACAAGGTTCGCCTTTGGAACATGGCAGGAGCTAACATACCTTTTGATCCTGGTTGAGTGTCCTAGTTTCTTTTAGAGGGGTTTTCCCTTACCCTTACCTTTTTTCTGGGATCTTTTCTCTTTGTTTTTTCTGGCTTGGCTTTGGCCGATGTAACCTGGTTTCTGTAATACCCCCTTCTTATCAATGGATTTAGAGCAACTCCAACATACGCTCTATAATTTGGCGCTCTAAAAGTCGTATGCATCACGCTGTAATCGGATATAGCGCGCGGCAACGACGCGACCTCCATCGGAGGCTCTATTTTGTAGTGCGCGCTGAGAAGCCAAAAGTGTCCTCCAGTAGAGGCTGTAAAATAGAGCTCCACAAACTTGTATCTTCAACATATGTGTCACAATCAGGTCCCTATATTTTACAAATAAGACCCTATGATTGATTTGGGAAGAGCAATCGAGTCCCCAACCACTTCGTTTCTACTGTGGCGATGGGCGGCCACGGGCGGTCATGGCTGGCGTGATTCCGCTGAAAATGCGACGGCGGGCGGCCACGGCTGGCGCGATTCCGTGCGGGCGCGGCGACGGGCGGCCATGGCTGGCGTGATTCCGTCCACGACGATGACAGGCGTGCACAACTAGCGTGATTCCGTCGGCCATGGGCGGCGACGGGCGAGCGGTGGCTCCGTGCGATTCTGGGCGGTGATGGGCACACGGGCGACGCGATTCCCGGCGGTGACGGTCAGGAGGGAGGCGGACGGCGCGATTCCTGGCGGCAACGGGCGGACGGCTGCCGGCAAGCGGTGGCCAGGGCATCGGCAGGGGCGGCTTCGTGCATGGATGAACTTTCAGGATGGCAGTTGGGACTTCGCGCGTGGACTCGATTTTGCAGCGCGCTGGAGCGCACACACCAGATATGGCGCTTTGGATAGCGCAGTATGCCGCACGCGCAAAAAGATTTCCAGCGCGCTCTAGTTTAGAGCGGCTGCTGGAGCGCGAAAAAACGTGTCCGGCGCGCTATATTAGCGGTTATTATAGCGCATGCGCGTTTTAGAGTGTCTGTTGGAGTTTCTCTTAGCAGCTCTCCTATTAACTTTTCAAAAAAAGTGAAAGGTGGGCCATGCTTCTAATAAATTACTATAATTTATGTCTATTTATTGTATAAGCTGGCTATTAGTTTGACTATAGATAACATGGATATGGTTTATAGCCAACAACCGGCTCTACTATTGTCCTTGCTTTTAAGTGTTGTTTTTATATTTAATGAATTTGATGATACGAAAACGTGGGATTGTGGCTAGCCATTATTTTGTCTATGATTCCGTGCAAGGATTGTATTTTATTACTCCACCAATTTCTTTGTTCATTAACTATTATTATACTACACTAATAAACAAAATGGCTATAATAGCGCGCTAAGATGTGAAAGGTCTAAGCCCATCACTCCACAAAATAACAAATCCACTTATGTTTACGGGCTAATTAGATCTCCGTGACACGCTGTCCACACTCAGATCGTCGATTAAAAAAAAGGAAAATGATACGATAGATAACAAGCTCGAGATCTCCCGGATCGATCGCGTCTTTCCCTCGCCTGAAACAGACTCCACGTGGTCCCGGTACGTTACATTATCGTCTTCTCCGCCCCGTCAGGCCTCGACGCCGCGCGTAGCTCCTGCGCGCCGCCGCTGGCTCTCCCCAGCGCGCCGCCGCCTCCTCTCACCTCTCCTCGGCGCATGGCCGGAGGGCGCCCTTCCCCTACCTACTGCCTCTCCCTGAGGCCTCTTGTGCAGGGGCGCCGACGAGCTCCACAAGAGGAACCGGCTTGCTGCGCCGCCGTCGCCTGGACCTGGCGCCGGGCCGCCGCCGCTGCAGTCCACCCTTCCCGCACGTCATCGCCGCCGCCCTTGCCACGCGTCGCCGCAGACATCGTCAATAAGGAGTTACTGTCTTTCCCACCGTCTCCAGCACCTCACCGGAGTCACTACCTTCCTACACGGCGGTATGCTACGGCCGACTTTTGCTACCAACTGGGGGAAGCTTTTTGCTATCACGCGTGTACGCCGTTTGCTACTGGTGGTAGTTGGTTTTGCTACCTTGGGTCTAGGATATTGCTACCGATGTGTTTTGTATAAATTTTTCCTATGAATTTCGACGATGTCTCCGCTGAAATTTGTTGTTTTTGCTACACTAATATAATTTTTCGCTACATTTGTTCTTCTGTTTTGCTACATTAGTTCAATGTTTTTTGCTATGAGGTGTCTGAGGAGGTCTTCCAACGAAAGTCCCGGCGAGGTCTTCTTTTTGCTACATTATCATATTTTTTTGCTACCAGCGTTTTGTGGTTTTGCTACAACAGTGTAAAGTTTTTGCTACAAGTTCCCCGGCGAGATCTCCGGCAAAAGTCTTCGGCGAAGTCAGATTTGCTACATTAGCATAAAACTTTTGCTACATAGTATTCGGCGAAACTCCGGCGAGGTCTCCGGTGAAACTCTGGCGAGATCTGGCTTTTTCATTTTTGCTCCTAGATTAACCGTTTTTTTTGCTACATGTAGCAAAAGCGGGCTAGTCGTAGAAAAAAGGGATTAATAGGCGTTTTTTTGGGACAGGTGTCGCCTGGGGAACTATTTTCGCATCGACATTGCTCTCTCTGCCGCTCACCGTCTCCCACCGCTCGCCGCCGAGCCCCCTCCGGCACCCCCCCTCCGCGCAGGCATCCTCCCCTGCCGTGTCGCCGTCTCCCTAGTGCCTTGCGGCCGCTTCAGCGTCATCGGCCTTCCTCCCTGACCACCGTCTCGTGAGCCTCCTCGCCACGCGCCTCCATCTTTGCCTGCCCCGAGCTCCTCCCCGCCTTCCGCAAGGCCATCCTCGCCCTCCACGCTGAGTTCTGCAAAATCGTCATCCACGCCCTCTTCAGTCGCCACCGAGGGAATAGTTGCGAAGTATGGATGCTAATCAATCAGTGAGTCTGCTGGATCTTTTCTTACTGTCGAAGCTCAGTACCCACTCTGTTTCTCAGCATATCAGAATTGTTCTGTAACATTTCAAGAAGAAAAGAAAATGAATGGGTTCTGTAATGACAGTACCCACACCGTTATAATGACACATGTGATTTGTAATTTCTTATTCTCACGGGGACACTATAAAATACTAGTAGCATGTTGCTTCTCATTAATCTAAATTAAAAACACCTCGTTATAATCCCTTGTTAGTGGACTTGGGGGAGTTGGCCATTTTAAAACCAAAACCTTTTCGGCTTGAGGTGTCTTGGCTGGAGGATAACGAATTTATGTTGTGCTGTGAAACATACATGTCGCAGATGAACTGTAAAACATCTACGTTTTGATTGTGTGGTAGCTAAGGCTATTTGGAGGGAACTAAATCATTTCTGTTGAATCTCTTGATTCTGAATCTGTAGCTAGGTTCTGTGTTAGTAAGTAATAATAGACATTGCTGTTTTGAACTCTGCTTGTGCAGCCGTCTTGCGGACTTTATGGAATCTATGAATGGTATTGTTCTTAACTCAACAGCACATCAGAAGAATATGTCAAACAAAACCTTTACTTTGTTACCTTATTCAGGGAGCTCAAACCAAAACTTGACTTGTATTCTCACGCCATTAGGTCGAGCTATATTTTTCAAGCAGTGATAATTTTCTTATGCTGAGCATTACAGGAGGTATGCGGATACTAAGACAGAAAAAGAGTTTGTTTACAATTCATCCGCGCCACAAACAGTCGCGAGATGAAACTCCACCCACAAACACAATTATGGTACGTATTAATCTATCTAGTCCACCTCTACATACTAATTTCCATTGTCTACATTCTTCCTTAGTTTTGCAAACCACCAACCATGGGGAAGCAGCTTTAGCTTTGAAAATTCTAGCATTGCGCTCAAGCCAAATGAAGTGCAATGTGCAGATCACCACCGAATTGAAACCAGACCTCAACTTTGCTGGGATCCTGTCTTGACAACCTAACCAATTCTTGCAAAGAATATGACAATGATGAGCCAAGTGTTGAAAGCTGATCCAGCTTAGGGCGTAGAACCAAAATCTCCTGGGCAACAGGGCACTTGATCAGCAGGTGCTCGATGTCCTCTGCATCCTGAGAGCATAAGGGGAATATTGTTGATGAGGTAGCCCCCGACACGCTAGGCGATCGGAGGTCCAGCAGTGATTCCGCAAGGTAAACCACATGGAGAGCCTCAATATCAAAGGTGCCCATGGTTTCCATAGCAAGCGAAAGATAAAATGTATTTTCGAGTAAAAATGTCGAATACCAAATTGAGTTCTACAATATCATCTTACTTGCCCTCTTCTATCACTAGCAAATGAATAGTTTGTGAAGCCTGCCTACAAATCACTCAGTGGGTCTGCTTATCTTGTTCCCTAGTTAGCCATCTACTTCAGTGTATTTCATGGACCTTGACCATTAGGAGAGTTGTTGTTTCCATACTATCGAAGCTCAATTGTGTACCATACTAGCATGAACCAGTTTTTTCTATGTTAATGCTCTTTCAATTAATATCTATGGAAGGTATAAAGCGACAGTACCCACACTGTTTCTCACCATGTCAGCTGGGTTCTGTAATGACAGTTACCCACCTTACTATCGAACAAACTCTTTGGACTAATATATGCTGGTTTCTTTGACCATTTATTTTTTGAAGGGAGTTTCTTTGACCATGACCAATAGTTCATTTTGCAATACTACTTATTTTTTGTTCGTGCCATGACTTCCAAGTTCCAAGTGTCACCCTGATAATGACACATGCATACATCATGCGATTTGTAATTTTCCTATTCTCATGGGGAGTTGGGGACTATAAAATCCTAGTAGCCTGTAGCTTCTCCGTAATCTAAATTAACAGTACTCCCTCCGATCCAAATTAATTGACACAGACTTGTCTAGATTCGAATGTATCTAGACTTGTTTTAGTGCTAGATACATCCGAATCTAGACAAAACCAAGTCTACTAATTTGGGTCGGAGGGAGTACATCATTTACTAAGAAGATATCGTTTGTGAGCGATGAGGTCCACCAGACCAGCACTTAATGGAGGGCTGGCCGGCTCATCCAAAGGCTTTACATCCTCTACAGCAGTGAAGCACCACCCATACTGGAGCCATCATGAAACTCCACCCTGTAGACCTCTTCCTCTTCTCTTGTACCTGTCTGCTGCTATGCACTGCCACGCCGGTCAGAGCCGGCATCCGGCGTGAAACTGAAGCACTTGTGAATTGGAAGGATAGCTTGGCCGGTGCTGATAGCTCCCTTGGATCATGGTCTTTGGCCAACTCCACCAGCCTTTGCAGCTGGACGCACATCAGTTGCAACTCGGCTGGGCACGTCACAGGGCTCGACCTTACAGACACAAGTCTAAACGGCACACTTGACAGGTTCGACTGTTCTGCCTTTCCCCACCTGTAGAATCTCACCATGTCCCATAATGGTCTATATGGTACAATTCCAGAAGGGATTGGCAACCTGACAAGCTTGGTAAGGTTGGATATCAACCACAACATGTATTTGGGTGGAGCCATTCCACGCAGCATTGGCCAGCTAAAGCACCTTGTTGTACTGCTACTGGATAATTTGAGGCTTGATGGCACACTACCTGAAGAAATTGGTAACATGACGAGCTTGGAGGTTCTCACTGTGAGATCAGTTACTTTGACTGGATCAATCCCACTAACAATTGGGATGCTCGTGAAGCTCCGGAAACTGATCTTGGACTACAACAATCTGACAGGGAGCATCCCTCCGGAGATTGGAAACATGACAGAACTGCAGGAATTATCCTTTGCGCAAAACTATTTGGGAGGGCAACTACCAGGTACCCTGTCTCATTTGATAAAACTCCAGGATATGTACTTGTCAGAAAATCAGCTTGGAGGCCATGTCCCTGAGCTTGGGAATAGCAGCCTCTTGAGGATGGTTGACATTCACATGAACAACTTCTCCGGGATGTTCCCATCATCTATTTGTGTCGGAGGAGCACTGCGTTATCTCATTGCTGCATACAATAGATTTACCAGCATTCATCAGAAGACCTTTCAAAACTGCACAACCCTGCAACACGTGGAGTTCACGGCAAATAACATTGTTGCAGAGCTAAATGGCTGTTTTGGCGAGCATTCAAGACAACTTGAGGTGATGGCTTTCGGTCAAAACCAGCTATATGGCGGCATTCTAGCAGATGAGGGTGAGACATTCCCTTGTAACTATACTCTTCTACTGTTCTTAGACCTATCAAACAACGCTTTGGATGGAAGTATTTCCAAGTGTTTATGGGATATGCCAAGTTTGGAATTCATGGATCTGTCCAGCAACTCTTTCGCTGGTGTTGTTCCATTCTCTAGGACATGCGAAGATACTCTTAGGTATCTACACCTAGCCAATAACCATTTCATAGGAGCATTTCCTTTGGCTTTTAAGAAATGCAAAAACATGATCACTCTAGATCTTGGAGGCAATAATTTCTCAGGTACAATACCATCTTGGATAAGCAAGAGCTTACCTAGACTCAGATTTCTTCGTCTATCATCAAACATGTTTGACGGTATCTTGCCTAACCAGATATTAAACTTTCGCAAGCTTCAGCTGTTGGATTTATCAAAAAATAAGCTAATTGGTCCTGTTCCAGATGATTTTACGAATTTTACTGGTATGGTACATGCAAGTAAAAACAGTGATGATGACGCATATGTAGAGCAGATCCAAATAGTTTGGAAGAATGTGGGTTATGCTTACAGTACAACAATAACAGGCATGGTGGGTATCGACTTATCTGACAACTTTCTGTCACAAGAGATCCCTGGCGGGCTCACAACCCTTATTGGACTCAGATACCTGAACTTATCAGGAAATCATCTGTCAGGTTGTATTCCCGAAGGCATTGGCAATCTACTACTTCTGGAGTCCTTGGACCTTTCTCGGAACCAACTCACGGGGGAAATTCCTCCAAGCTTTGCAGGTTTGAAGAGCATCAGCACTCTGAACCTCTCAAGTAACGGTTTATCTGGGAGGATACCTACGAGCAATCAGCTGCAAACGCTCGTAGATCCGTCCATATACAGCAATAATGTAGGGCTATGTGGTTTCCCGCTGGAGGACTGCGTAAGCTCGTCAGCATTGACACTAAGCGAAACGAGACATGATGAAGACATGGAGGCACTATGGTTGTATTGCTTTGTGGCTGCTGGGTTCATCTTTGGGCTCTGGCTGTACTGGGGGATGTTCTTATTTTACAGTGAGACATGGAGATGTGCATTTTACCAGTATGTGGACAACATGCAAGGGAAGGTAGGCAAGAAAGTTCATTGCTGCATTTCGTGGTTCCAGGCTAAGGCATTGAACGAGGAGGTGCATCATGGGATGCTGAAGCTGAAGGGGCGAGTGTGTAGTATTTCCCTTCCTTGGTTGTAGAAGCATTGCAATGAGGAAGTTGTGTATATTTTCACATGTATGAGTTTACTTACGTTTTGTGTTGCTGGAGCCTACAAGCTTTTGTGCCCCAATTCCATGAAAAATTAGGTGAGGAGAGCATCTCTCCGCTCTGTAATAAGGAAATCTAAGTTGGCTTTGGATGGATGTCTTCTTTGCCCTCGCCCAAAATTTCGTTTTGTCACATCAAAGTACCAATCAAACAAATTTGTTATCACTAACTTGGAAAAACTAAAAGTTAAACCCAGCCGTTTATATATGCATTCGACAATGATATATACTTTACTTGCATGTTTTCTAAAGTGGCGTTTCCAACATCATGTATCTCTGGCATCTTGTCATTATTTCATAGTTTCACTAGATTGACGGAGAAACTGAAAATCTTGGAGATAATAGCTACTCCCTCTATTCCATAATGTAGTATGTTTTGGAAAACAGCTGAAGTGGTGGAATCAAGACCACACGACAAGCATATGATGCATCGGTGGCACTCAGTTGATGATGAACTACAAATGCCACTGCCACCAGCACTGAAGCCGAGAACAACTTCTGGGTAGACCTGTCCACTTAGGATCGTTAGTGATATGCTCCATTGTTCCGAGTGCCCTTTTCTTTTTCTGCAAATCAGATGGGAAACAAAAATTGTTTAGCTTCTTTCTTTATTCATCCTTTTTCTGGCTGCTGCCTAGTGTATTTTTTGCAATATTGACCAAAGCTTGCAGTGAAATATTATTGAAACTAATTTTTTTAAAGTGACATCGATTTTTCTACAAGCTATACAAATGACTCGGAGATGTAAAAGGTTGGCGCTGAGTGTATTTTCTAAACAGTGTGTGAGCTGTCAAGCTGCCATCCTTTTTCTTTCTGCGTATACCTGTCTATGTATTCACTAGTGTTTTTATATGGATGGGCTGATTTAAGTTTTTTTACTGCTGAAACATACATGTCGCAGATGAACTGTAGATCGTCTACATTTTGATTTTGTGGTAGCTAATGCTACTTGGAGGGAACTAAATGATTTCTGTTGAATCAGTTGTCAGTCTTGATTCTGAATCTGTAGCTAGGTTGTGTGTTAGTAAGTAATAATAGACATGCTGTTCTGAAGTCTGCTTGTGCAGTCGTTTTGTGGAGTGTATGGAAATGTAGGAACAGTATTGTTCTTAACTCAACAACACATCAGCACAATATGTCAAACAAAAACTTTACTTTGTTACCTTATTACAGGGAGGTCAAACCAAAACTTGACTTGTATTCTCGCACCATCAGGCGGCGATTATTTTCTTACACAGAACTTCTGAAAACATGAAGTCGTAGTGTACATTAAAGGAGGATTCCACGTTCATGTATTGCTCCAGCTGTGCCACTTGCAGCCGAAGTTCAGAAGTTGCCTTTTGCTACAGCTAGACAGTTGGGCAAGACCATCGCTGTTGTGAGATTGAGATCAAAGTTCATCTCAGCAGTGGACAGTATGTGACAGTTGCTCCAAAGGACCAGTCTGGTCAACCAAAGCGGCGCTTGGAGCCAGGCCTGTTATTAGCGTTGCAGGAGAGTGGAGATCTAGTCCAGGAGAAGCCTAGTGAAGATAACCTTAAAGGACTGCTATGCAGGTGCTGATGAAAATGACAACCAGCCCCATATACGAGAAATGTTCCTGAGAAAAAATGATGGTTGGTAGTATTTTTCTTTAGAGAAAAGATGCTTGTAGAAGTATGTGATTCAAATTGGTGAAGTTCTACATCTGGGACCTAATTTGAAGTGAAATTGGGAATTGGAAGGCAGAAGATAAAAAAATTCGAGAACGCACAGGAGGTCTGCGTATATTAAGACAGAAAGAGAGTTTGTTTACAATTCTTCCGCGCCACAAACTTTCGCGAGATGAAACTCCACCCACGAACACACTTAAGGTACGTATTACTCTGTCTAGTCCACCTCTATGTACTAATTTCCATTGTCTACATTCTGCCTTAGTTTTGCTAACCACCAACCATGGGGAAGCAGCTTTAGCTTTGAAAACTGTAGCATTGCGCTCAAGCCAAATGAAGCGCAATGTGCAGATCACCACCGAACTGAACCAGACCTCAACTTTGCTGGGATCCTGTCTTGACAACCTAGCCACCATTCCTGCAAAGAATCTAACAAATGAGGAGCCAAGTGTTGAAAGCCGATCCAGCTTAGGGTGTAGAACCAAATCTCCTGGGCAACAGTGCACTTAATCAGAAGGTGCTCGATGTCCTCTGCCTCCTGAGAGCATAAGGGGCAGGTTTGTTGATGAGGCAGCCCCCGACACGCTAGATGATCGGAGGTCCAGCAGCAATTCCGCATGCAGGTAAACCACACGGAGAGCCTGAATATCAAAGGTGCGGTTGCCATAGCAAGTGGAAGATAAATGTATTTTCGAGTAAAATTATCGAATACCAAATTGAGTTCTACAATATCATCTTCCACGCCTTCTTCTATCACTAGCAAATGAATATTTTGTGAAGCCTGCCTACAAATCAATCAGTGGTTCTGTTGATCTTGTTCCCTAGATACAACTCAGTACTAGCCTCTATTTCAGTGTATTTCATGCACCTTGACCATTAGGAGAGTTGTAGTTTCCATACCATTGAACCTCAAGTGTATCATACTAGCATGAACCAGTTCTTTTCTATGTTAATGCTCTTTCAGTTATTATTTATGGAAGGTATAAAGCGACAGTATCCACACTGTTTCTCACCATGTCAGTTGGGTTGTGTAATGACAGTTACCCACCTTACTATCGAACAAAACTCTCTGGGTTAATATATGCTGGTTTCTTTGACCATTTATTTTTTGAAGGGAGTTTCTTTGACCATGACCAATAGTTCATTTTGCAAAACTAATTAACAGTACATCACTTACTAAGAAGATATCATTTGTGAGCGACGAGGTCCACCAGACCAGCACTTAATGGAAGGCCGGCCGCCTCATTCGAAGGCTTTACATCTTGTACAGCAGTGAAGCACCACCCATACATCATGAAACTCCACCCCGTAGACCTCTTCCTCTTCTCTTGCGCTTGTCTGCTGCTATGCGCTGCCGCGCCGGTCAGAGCCGGCATCCGGCGTGAAGCTGAATCACTTGTGAATTGGAAGGCTAGCTTGGCCGGTGCTGATGGCTCCCTTGGATCATGGTCGTTGGCCAATTCCACCAGCCTTTGCAGCTGGACGCACATCAGTTGCAACTCGGCTGGGCATGTCACGGGGATCGACATTAAAGACACAAGTCTGAACGGCACACTAGACAGGTTCGACTGTTCGGCCTTTCCCCACCTGCAGAATCTCACCCTGTCCCAGAATGGTCTATATGGTACGATTCCAGAAGGGATTGGCAACCTGAAGAGCTTGGTAGGGTTGGATATCAACAGCAACCTGTATTTGAGTGGAGCCATTCCACGCAGCATTGGCCAGCTGAAGCACCTTGTTGTACTGCGACTGGCAGAATTGGGGCTTGATGGCACACTACCTGAAGAAATTGGTAACATGACGAGCTTGGAGGTGCTCACTCTGCACTCAGTTACTTTGACTGGATCAATCCCACTAACAATTGGGATGCTCGTGAAGCTCCAGGAACTAAACCTGGGCTACAACAATTTGACAGGGAGCATCCCTCTGGAGATTGGAAACATGACAGAACTGCAGAATTTATACTTTTCGCACAACTATTTGGAAGGGCAAGTACCAGGTACCCTTTCTCATTTGATAAAACTCCAGGATATGTACCTGTCAGAAAATCAGCTTGGAGGCCACAATGTGGCTGAGCTTGGGAATAGCAGCCGCCTGAGGATGGTTGACATTCACATGAACAACTTCTCTGGGATGTTCCCATCAACCATTTGTGTCGGAGGAGCACTGCGTATTCTCATTGCTGCATACAATGGCTTCACAGGCATTCACCAACAGACCTTTCGAAACTGCACAAACCTGCAGTATGTGGGCTTCACAGCAAACAACATTGTTGCTGATCTAAGGGATTGTTTGGTCGAGCATTCAAGACAACTTAAGGTGATGGCTTTCGGTCAAAACCAGCTATATGGCAGCATTCTAGCAGATGAGGGTGAGCCATTCCCTTGTAACTATACTCTTCTACAGTTCTTAGACCTATCAAACAACGCTTTGGATGGAAGGCTTTCCAAGTGTTTATGGGATATGCCAAGTTTGGAATTCATGGATCTGTCCAGCAACTCTTTCGCTGGTGTTGTTCCGTTCTCAAGGACATGCGAAGATACTCTTAGGTATCTACACCTAGCCAATAACCATTTCATAGGAGCATTTCCTTTGGCTCTTAAGAAATGCAAAAACATGATCACTCTAGATCTTGGAGGCAATAATTTCTCAGGTATAATACCATCTTGGATAAGCAAGAGCTTACCTAGACCCAAAATTCTTCGTCTATCATCAAACATGTTTGGCGGTATCTTACCCCACCAGATATTAAACTTTCGCAAGCTTCAGCTGTTGGATTTATCAAAAAATCAGCTAATTGGTCCTGTTCCAGATGATTTTACGAATCTTACTGGTATGGTACATGCAAGTAAAAAGAGTGATGATGATGCATATGTAGAGCAGATCCAAATAGTTTGGAAGAATATGGGTTATGGTTACAGTACAACAATAACAGGCATGGTGGGTATCGACTTATCTGGCAACTTTCTATCACAAGAGATCCCTGACGGGCTCACAACCCTTGTTGCACTCAGATACCTGAACTTATCAGGAAATCATCTGTCAGGTTGTATTCCCAAAGACATTGGCAATCTTCTACTGCTGGAGTCCTTGGACCTTTCTCGGAACCAACTCTCAGGGGAAATTCCTCCAAGCTTTGCAGGTTTGAAGAGCATCAGCACTCTGAACCTCTCGAGTAACGGTTTATCTGGGAGGATACCTACGAGCAATCAGCTGCAAACGCTCGCAGATCCGTCCATATACAGCAACAATCTAGGGCTATGTGGTTTCCCGTTGGAGGACTGCGTAAGCTCATCAATATTGACACCAAGCAAAACGAGACAGGGTGAAGACATGGAGGCACTATGGTTGTATTGCTTTGTGGCTGCTGGGTTCATCTTTGGGCTCTGGCTGTACTGGGGCATGTTCTTATTTTACAGTGAGACCTGGAGATGTGCATTCTACCAGTATGTGGACAACATGCAAGGGAAGGTAGGCAAGAAAGTTCATTGCTGCATTTCGTGGTTCCAGGCTAAGGCATTGAACGAGGAGGTGCATCATGGGATGCTGAAGTGAAGGGGCGAGTGTGTAGTATTTCCCTTCCTTGGTTGTAGAAGCATTCCAATGTGGAAGTTCTGTGTATTTTCACATGTATGAGTTTGTTTACGTTTTGTGTTGTTGGAGCCTACAAGCTTTTGTGCCTCAATTCCATGAAAGAACTAGGTGAGGAGAGCATCTCTCCGCTCTGTAATAAGGAATCTAAGTTGGCCTTTGATTACTGTCTTCTTTGCCCTCGCCCAGAAATTCGTTTTGTCACATTAAAGTACCAATCAAACAAATTTGTTGTCACTAACTTGGGAAGACTAAAAGTTAAACACAGCCGTACATATATGCAGTCGACAATAATATATACTTTACTTGCATGTTTTCTAAAGTGGCGTTTCCAACATCATGTATTTCTGGCATCTTGTCATTGTTTCATACTTTCACTAGATTGATGGACAAACTGGAAATTTTGGAGATGAAAGCTACTCCCTCAATTCCATAATGTGCAAACAGCTGAAGTGTTGGAGTCAAAGACCACACGACGCATCAGTGGTATGCTCCATTGTTCCGAGTGCCCTTTTCTTTTTCTGCAAATCAGATGGGAAACACAAATTGTTTAGCTTCTTTCTTTATTCATCCTTTTTTTGGCTGCTGCCTGATGTATTTTTTGAAATATTGATCAAAGATTGCAGTGGAATATTATTGAAACTAATTTTTTAAAGTGGCATCGATTTTTCTACAAGCTATACAAATGACTCGGAGATGTAAAAGGTTGGCGCTCAATGTATTTCTAAACAGTATGCGAGCCGTCAAGCTGCCATCCTTTTTCTTTCTGCGTATACTATCCTCGCTACCCCCATCCGGCGCCAATAATGTTTTCTATCAAGGTACACTATGACTGTTGTCCAACGATATGCCTAACCCTGACATCAAGCGGTTTGGTTGACAACATGTTTGATGGCACCATACTTTACCAGATATTACAATTTCGCCAACTCCAACTCTTGCACTTGTCAAAAAAACAAGCTCACCTGACTTATTCCAGATGATTTTACAAATTTTACTGGCATGGTACAACAGGAAAACATTACCTCTACAGTCTTTGAGCAGTACATATATGCATCGAAGATTCATATAGTTTGGAACAATGCAGATTATGTTTACGGTGTCATGACAGCAGGCATGGCGGATGTCGACTTCTGTAGCAACTCTCTTTTGCAGGAGATCCCAGATGGGCTCACAACCCTTATTGGACTCATGTACCTGAACGTATCAGGAAATCATGTATCTGGTTGTATTCCCAAAGACATCGGCAACTTGGTACAACTGGAATCTCTGGACCTTTCATCGAACCACCTGTCGGGGGTAATTCCTCCAAGCTTTACAGCTTTGAAGAGCATGAGTGTTCTGAACCTCTCAACCAATGAGTTATCAGGGAAGATACCTGCTGGTAGTCAGATGCAGACGCTTGTAGATCCGTCGATATTAGGGATATTAAAACCGAAACAAAGAGGAGCATCCTCACGAACTTGACATTGTTGGCCATCCGATCTCGCGGCAGGATATTTCCGGCCATCCGATTTTCATTAGCTTGTGCACTGGCCTAGTTGTCTCTAGGGGATGCTATTGTCTGCGTCAAATTGGCCTACTATGGTGACTTGGGCTGGGAACATACGCTAGGGCCCATGTACTCAGATACTGGACCGAGCTGAAAGTCTCGCTGGGCAGCTGAATGCAACACCCAATACGATTGAGAGAAAAAACAAGAGATGAGAGGAAGGAAAGGACTGGGGCGACACGAAGCGACAGGGGAGGTGAAGCCCCGCGATACTGCGAGCAGCACACCGCACACCCCACACGATGCGGTTGGGCGCCCGACACCATCCGCTCGTGCCTCCGATCGGACGCAGGCCAGTCGATTTAGGGGGCCATCAGTCTCCTATTCGGCAGTGAGCACGCCTCCGCAGCCGATGCGTCGTTGTAATGGATGTTGGTGCATCTGCTTGCCCCACATGGATCTGATGCGGCCGGATGAGATGCGGTTATGAAGGTCATCATCACCATCGAGTCTGCACACTTCGTCGTCTTAACTCTCGGCGACCTGGGACTCCTCCAGTTGAAAGACGTAAGACCCCTGTCAGCCTGTATGTTCCTGGCGTATATTTGATTACAGATGTCTTTCCGGTTTGTGTAGAGGATCAGGCTGGTAGCCGATGTTCTGATGTGAGTTCATGCCTGGTTGGTAGGGTCATGCGTTCTCGATTTCCATGCAATCAGTCAAAACTAATCTAGATTTTTTGATGATATGGAGCTGAACTAATTTACGTTGATGCAAATGATGAGAAGTTGCTGAAAAGTTACAACGGACCTCAACAAGCTGCTGGAGTTCGAAAGGTATATATATTTGAATCTAAAGGTATAGGTTTACAGCTTGATATTATTCCACACGAAGAAGAAAAGTATGTTTTTTAAACGATCATCATAGTATAACCATTCATTCATTTATCTATCCAAAAAAAAAAAAAGGTCACAATGTTAGATATTTTTGTCTCATGATGACGATTGATAATTATAGTTGAGCTGCTTATAGTTTATTATTTCTTTCCAATACACGTTTAATTCTAAAGTTAAAGTTACCAATGCTTAAAAGAAATTTATCCGACACCTTTTATATGATATAATGCAGGTTTTGAAAAATACAATTGTCTTATTCTACTCAGGGAAGAAGGTAAAATCCAAAATTCTAAATATGTGTGAGCTATAATCCTTTTCTTGAACACCTTGCTAAATGAGCCGCGACATGCCCACGCTTGCCCTCATCCGCAACAAAGCCACGTTCCTCACCGGATCTCCATCACCATCCGCGCTGATGCTGCCAGTTTTGCTAGGCTCCTCGCCTGCCGGAAGCTCGTCAAGAGTTTCAAGACATGAGTTGTGAGTTCGTTGACCTTAATGTTCAACATTGCCTAGCTGGAAGCAAAATTCGATGCAACATTTGTCCCGACCTGTACGAAAGATTTAGTTGTTACTTTAATCGTGGAAAAGTCTGAATATAGTACTGTTGGTATTCGTGGCTTTTAATGGAACCGGAAAGCTTGTTTATTTTTTAATTTTCTCCTTTCTTGTCTGGATTTTTGAACTGAACTGAACTTCACTTAACGTTCAAACGACCTCACAGTATGTCATAAAGTTTTTGAATTCTAAACACTATGTATCAATGCATTATAAGTTACCGCAGAATTTGAAATTGATTATCATATGATTGACTTTGCTATTAGCTGTGAGAGATTCGGTGAATTATAGTATTATTGGGACTGGCAACTTTGCAACAGATGTTACTTGCCATATCGTGTATGTACAACTTCACATTGTTACTTACTTTAAATATAACAACTTCTCAAATGCATTCAGAATTTATTATCATGTATTCCTAATATTCTATTATTCTAATGGATGGGCGCGGCATCGCGTGCCTACATGATCTAGTACAGAAATAATCCTGGATTATGTGGATTTCTGTTGGAGGACTGTGTAAACTCATCGGCATCGATGGTAAATGAAAGGAGCCAGGCTGAAGATAGAGAGACATTGTGGATGTATTGCTTTGTGTCTGCTGGGTTCATCTTTGGATTCTGGGTGTACTGGGGCATGTTGTTGTTGTACAGTGAGACCTGGAGATGTTCCTTCTATCAGTATGTGGACAACCTTCAAAGGAATTTAACCATGAAGATATATAGTAGCTGCATGTCATGGTTCCGCCAACAGCCTTGAATGAGCAAGTGCATCGCGTGGCGCTGAAGTAAAGGCTTGGGAATGCATACACGCCCAGTATCCAGGCTGATTGTACCGTGAAACATATATACGTGTTGCAGATAAACTGTAAAACATCTACGTTTTGATTGCGTGGTACCTAAGGATATTTGGAGGGAACTAAATCATTTCTGTTGAATCAGTTGTCACTCTTGATTCTGAATCTGTAGCTAGGTTCTGTGTTAGTAAGTAATAATAGACATGTTGTTTTGAAATCTGCTTGTGCAGCCGTTTTGCGGATTTTATAGAATCTATGAAGGACTGTACTAATGCGCAGCGCCGCACAGCACCCGCTCCCGTACGGCGGCTGTGACGTAATCGCTTCAGTCTAATATATACGCTACAGAAAACGAAGAGTCGTACCAAAAAGTAAAACAAGCAGGGTCGTGGCCGGCCTACCCGAAGAAAAGTTGAAAGCTAGCTGCCTATACGTGCAGTGTTGCTCGGCCACACATGTGGGATAGTTTTGGTTTCCAAATTAACTCGAGGGTAAATGCCACATTAATTTGTCCTAAGTGTCAGATTACCAATTGCCATATTAGTTTTGTCTAGTTGCCAGATTAATCAGACACAACTGTCTAATCACTAATTACGAGATTAGTTAGGTCTAGTTTTCAGGTTCAATTTTTGCTAATTGCCATGTTAAATACTTCTACTTGCCAAGTTAGTTACGCCCAATTTCAAGGTTTAACCACATTAATTTGGCCACTACTTGTCAGATTATTAATCACGTGGTTAATTAAGCCTATTGCCAAGTTCCTACATATAACTGCCAGGATCAAATCGTCTAATTGCCAGATTCAACACCACCTAAATTACCAGATTATTAATCGCGTGGTTAATTAAGCCTATTGCCAAGTTCATAAGTATAACTGCCAGGTTTAAATCGCCTAATTGCCAGATTCAACACCACATAATTGCCAGATTGATCAACACATCGGTTCAGTACATAAGCTCTCTTACTTACATTAGAGAAATCAGCATATCGACATGGAGGGAGAGGAAAAACTCAACAGATCGACATCAAAAGGCTCTACTACTTGCATCAGAAAAATCAGTACATCCCTGTGCTTGCTCGACGGCGTGCGGCGGCCTCTGCTGCTGCGTGCTCGGCGGCCGCAGCTCCCTTGTTGCGTGCTCGGCGGAGCGTGCGGCCGACCCTGTTGCAGGCTCTGCGGCGGCCGCGGCCTCCCTTCCGCGTGCTCGGTGGTGCGACCCGGTCTTCTCCGATGCGAGCTCTGTGGTGGCCTTACCTGATTTTTGCTCTGCTGCTGCATCCTCGTTGCCCTACCTACAGGCGGAAGCCTCTTCCTCGTTGTCGTCGGAGGCTGTGTCGCGTTGCGCTCGTCGGTGGCGACCTGGAGAAGCCCTCCATGTGTCGTGTCGCGCTCATCGGTGGAGGCCCGATGGAGCCCTCCCGCGGCACGGCGACGGCCTGGATCAGCCCTCCCCTAAGACATGCCGCCCTCGGCGGCGGCAGCGGCCTGAAGCAACCCTTCTCGTCGCGTCGTGCTCGTCGGTGGAGGCATAGAGGAGCTCTCCCGCGGCACAGCGGCGCCTGGAGCAGCCTTCCCCGTCGCGACATGCTCGTCTATGGAGGTCATCGGGGGATTTCGGGAGCAATTTTGAGTGGTCTTGGAGAGCCCGTGAGCGGATAACAGGGAAGAGATAAGAATGAGTAGGTCCAACCACGTGCGATGCGCTTTCGTGAATCTCGACGCACTGCCGCGCGCATGAGCAACCGTGTGGCGCCTCTTCTTAGATTTTTCCATCTATGAACGGTATTGTTCTTGGACTAGACTATAGCGCGGCGCCGCATCGTAGCGATCCCGTGCGGCGGCTATGCTGCAGCTGATAGCGTGCGCGCGAATGCTTCGCGTGACAACGTGTCTCCTGGGCTAGCACGTTGATGGGCCTTTTTTAAACTAAAGTGTAATCTCATATAGAGTACTAGAATACTGCTAGTAGATAAAATATCAGCAATTTTTTGAATGGATAAAACATCAGCTTTCACTTACATCATGTTTTTTTTTAAATATCCTCATCACGATGAAGAAGAAACGGATGCAACCCATATACCATTAGTTTCAGAAAACGTCACATAGTGTTACTAATTGCATGCATGATTAATTAGGTTTGAATTGCCAGATTAATTACAAGTAGCTGCCGGATTAATTTCGAGTAATTGCCGGGTTAAGTACTAAGTCGTTGTCATACTAATCGGTCAGATTAAATTAGATCCTAGCTGTAAGATTAATTAGTGTCAATTGCCAGATTAAGTAGATCCTAATTGACGCACTAACAACTGCCCGGTTTAATAAGATCCTAACTGCCATATTGATTAGGAGTAATTGCCAAATTCAAATCAGCCTAACTGACAGGTTAATTAGTGTCTACTTGCCAAGTTCATAGTTGCCAGATTTGACAGGTTAATTAGCCTGCCAAAAGCAAATTTGGTGCCCCCGTGGCGTTTGCTCTCCTTGGGCCTCTCTCCCCCAGATCCCCGCACCGGCCTCTCTCTCCCTCGTCGCCGGCGGCCACGGTGGCCGGCGAGGAGTGGGAGTGGGGTCTGGGTTCTAGTAGTTGTAGGTTTTCTTTTTGGTAGATCTCTCCCAGAAAATAATGAGGCGGCCGGATCTAGATCTATCAGTTCTTACACTCGAGTCTCTCTTCCTCAACTGCTCAGCAATGAGGCGGATGACAGGAGTGAGAGTGTTGGTGCTTCCTATGCCGGCACCTCCTGGCTGGTTCCATGGCGAGGATTTGCTTCGGCACACCTTGCTCCCATGCTCCCACCTCCTTCATGCTGTAATATTTTGGAGCTGGTTGACTGCTGCTCTCTCTATCCCTGCATGTTCTTGGCCATGGTGGCTAGGAAGGTGCAGATTGGAGGGACTCGGTTTTCCAGTTCGGTGGGGTACTACCCTAGTTCCGTGCGTCTTCGCTGCCGAGGTGGTGGAAAGATGGATGGGGCGGTGGGTTCTGTTGCTCCATGGGAAGACCAAGCTGCTGCAACTGTCGGAGTACATCAACGGTGGCGAATTTGCGCCACTGTTATCCGTGGTCGACGATGCCGCTCCGTGCTGCGGTGCTGCGAGCCCCGCGGTTTATTCAACCTCCTGGCCGGCGTGCCAATCTGGAGGCCTTTAGGCAACTCAGTCATGGCATTCATCGTCACTCCGATGTCAAGTGGTTTCGTCCCCGACGACGGCGCTGGCGGCCATGGCGTTGAGTTCATCTTCTTCGGTGGAGAGGTCCTCGATTGCATTTTCCATATCATATTTGAGGTCCTTTATGTAAAAGTTGATGACCTGGTTGTATTTTTCTTTTCTTTTAGGGTCATCTATGTAAAATATTATCCCACCGATTAATGCAGCTCTGGACTCTTCGAGGTCCTTCCCTTGTTCAAAAAAAAAATTAGCCTGCCAAAATTAACCCGTACTTAGTTGCCTACTAGTACTACGGTTGGAGACAACTCTTCTCCCTCCATACGCCTCCTCCTCGTGTTCCTCGCCGCCGGCGTCCCCGAGCAACGTACGAACGTCCCCACAGCGACGATGCGGATGCGGAGAAAATAGATGGCTCCTTCGTGGAGAAAAGGGGACGGAAGCTGATAGAGGCCTCCTCGTCGCTTGCGTGGCTCCGTGAGCTCGTTGGCACGCCTCCTCCTTGGGGAGGTTGCGTGCTCGGCAGCAACCTCCTTGGCTCCCGGCGCGGCGAGTGGCGGCGCCTCCGGCTGCGTGCTCTACGGTGGTGGCTCCCGGAGGCGTGCTCGGCGGTGGAGACCTCTTCCTCATGCCTCTCCGGCTCGGGGTTCCTCCATCTCCTTGTCACGGCGCCTCCCCTAGCGTGCTCGGTGGAGGCGGCCTCACCTCGTCCTCTCCCGGCGCTCTTCAGCCTCTTAGCGCGGCGAGCTCATGTGGTGGTCTGTGCGTGGTAGATATTTTGTGGTCAGGAGAAGCCCACCAGAAAACAAATAAGGGATAAGAGGACACGAGCGATGCTTTTCGCTAATCTTAACACACCGCCACACGGAAGGGAAAGGCACGCGGCGCCTTTCAATAGATTTTTCCATTGTTCTTAACTCAACAACACAGCAGCAGAATATGTCTTTTTTTTGAACGATAAAGAGCCCGAAGGCCCAGGAAGCTGCTCAATTAAAGACGGTGGGTACAGTTACAAAGAAACCCCTTCACAAAGGGGCCATACAGAAAAGGGACATCGCACTTGCAAAAAGGACCCTAACAAAAGGATAGGAAACGCGATCCGGTCCTTGCCCTTCTCCACCGCATCTGGTTGCCGTCGACGCCCTGGAGCCTGCATCGTCGCCGGGGAACTTGCCACTTGGGGTGATGCCGGCTTTGGACGACACGCACAGGGCGACGAAGAGATTCCGCCACTCACGGAAGATCAAGCTCGGCTTCATCTGAGCGGAGATGTGGCCCTTCTGGCCACAGATCAAGCTCGGCTTCATCTGAGCGGAGATGTGGCCCTTCTGGCCACAGATAACGATAGCGCGACTTCGCTGACATTGATGAAGAGTCGAGGTCGCAGCTTCACGGACTGCAGCATCTTGATGCTGCAAGCTCGGCGAAGCAATAGGACCACTCCAGGTTGCGCCACCCCATCGCTCCTCGCCACCACGGCCGGCCGGAGAGGAGCAGCGAACACCCAAAGCAGGCTTGCGCAGGCCAAGGCAACTGACCTTATGGATGGGGGCTCTGAAGACGAGCCACTCGCCGGATCTGGCTCCGACCGAAGGAGCACTGCAGCAGAGCAGATCAGCTTCAGTTGATGGCGGCTCTGGCCAGAAGAACTGCACATCAAGCACCCCGGCCACCTCACGACTCCCACAGCCACCAGCACGACCTCCTCTCCCCCCTCGCCGCCGCGGCCGGCTAGGAAGAGAAGGAGTACCCTCAGCTGTCAGATCTAGAGGCAACAGCACTTTATTCAGATGTCCTCCATCCGTGATAGCAGCATCAACAAGCTCCAACCATTGGAGGTTGCCAATCCACCGCGAGGACGGCCGATCGACACCATGCAGGAGCGTCGGTGGGGACAGGACCGACGGCATCTCGCCAAACGCCACTAGGGCAAACACAAGACCTAAATCTAATCCTACGACTCCTACGGCGAGAAGTCAGGGACCTAGACTTAGGGGGGGCTCGCCGCCACCACTCTCCCGTGGCAGCGCCGCTGGAGAGGGCATTGGCTCGGCCAGAGGCGCAGGGGAGGAAGGACAGCTACAGAAGAGAACGGAGGAGCGGAGGGGAAAAGAGTAGGGAGGCTCTCGAAGACATTCAGCAGAAGAATATGTCAATCAAAAGCTTTACTTTGTTACTTTGTTACAGGGAACTCAAACCAAAACTTGACTAGTATTCTGGCACCATCGGGTCAGGCTATATTTTTCAAGCGGCGATAATTTTCTTGTGCTGAACTTCTGAAGACACACCGTGTACATTAAAGGAGGATTCTGCATTCATGTATTACTCCAGCTGTGCCACTTGCAGCCAGAGTTTGGAAGTTGCCTTTTGCTGTAGCTAGGAAGTTGGGCAAGACCATCGCTCTTGTGAGATTGAGGTCAAATTTCATCTCAGCAGAGGATAGTATGTGATGGTTGCTCCAAAGGACCAGTCTGGTCAACCAAAGCAGCACTTGGAGCCAGGCCTGTTATTAGCATTGCAGGGGAGTGGACCTAGTCCAGCAGAACCCTAGTGAAGATAACACCTGAAAGGACTGCTATTTGCAGGTGCTGATAAAAATGACAACCAGACCCATATACAAGAAATGTTCCTCGAGAAAAATGATGGTTGGTTGAATTTTTCTTTAGAGAAAAGATGGATGTAGAAGTATGTGATTCAAATTGGTGAAGTTCTTCATCTGGGACCTAATTTAAGTGATATTGAAAATTGGAAGCCAGAAGATAAAAAGTATCGAGAATGATATATGACAGAAAGAGAGTTTGTTTACAATTCATCCGCGCCACAAATGGTCTTGAGATGAAACTCCACCAAAGAACACACTTAAGGTACATATTACTCTATCTAGTCCACCTCTACATACTTATTTCCATTGTTTACATTCTGTCTTAGTTTTGCTAACCACTAACCATGGGGAAGCAGCTTTAGCTTTGAAAACTATAGCATTGCGCTCAAGCCAAATGAAGGGCAATGTGCAGATCACCACCGAACTTAAACCAGCCTCAACTTTGTGTACTGCCCTTGCCGGTGTGATTGCCGGCGAAGGGGTCGGATGATCTTTCGTGAGGAAGAAGCTAGAACAGGAAGGGAGGAGAAGGAGATAGAGTCCAGCTTTCCTTTCTCATTTCACATCATACCAGTCTCGTTACAACCCCCAGCCTAAATAACACGCACGCATCCAGCTGGCACGCAGGCCACACGCACCACTCGTGCACCGCCGGCACACCTGACCCTTTTGGTCACGCAACCCACCTACTGCACAGTACCGTGCGTGACAACACCCCCCGGAGCAGAGCTTGCTTGTCCCCAAGCAAGCATGTCGGGGAATCGTGAAGTGATCACGTTCCAATCTTCCCAAGTCGCCGAGTCTGCTGGGATTGATGTCCATTTGATCAGGACTTGTGTGACTCAGCTCCTCCTTTCTTCACCATTCTGCGATCAAGAACAGCTTCAGGTACTGTCTCTCTTGCATCCAATGCTGGAATGGCTGGTAGCTCCGAGAAAACTAGAGTGTAGTCAGGGCGGAATTCCTTCAGCTGTGAAACGTGGAAAACAGGGTGTATAAGACTGCTATCTGGGAGCTCTAGCTTATACGCCACCTTGCCGATGCGCTCCACAATTTTGAAGGGCATGAAGAATTTATATGCCAGCTTTGGAAAGGGTCGATTGACCACGGACTGCTGTGCATATGGTTGTAATTTGAGCAGCACGCTATCGCCCAACTGGAACTCCTTCTCAGTGCGATTCTTGTCTGCCTTTAGTTTCATTCTGTTCTGGGCAGCAGCCAGGTTCTTCTTTAGCATTTCCATTTGGATAGCTCGCTCTGTCAGTATATCAGGTACAGGAGCATTTGGATCCACAGACACCGGTGGTGTGCAGCCCACATCTGGCTCATGCCCATACAGTGCTTTGAATGGTGATCCTCTGAGAGAACTGTGAAAAGATGAATTGTACCACAACTCTGCTATTGGCAGCCAGCTCTTCCACATCTTAGGATTCTCTTGAATACTGCAACGAAGGAACATCTCCAAACTCTGGTTCACCCTCTCACTCTGGCCATCGGTTTGTGGATGATAGGCCATTGTGAACTTCAGTTTGACTGCCAATTTTGCAAACAATAGGCGCCAGAAGTTGCTTGTAAAGATCTTATCGCGATCGGAGACAATTGACTTTGGCATTCCATGTAATTTCACCACAGAGTCGATAAATACCCGTGCCACTTGTTGAGCTGTGAAGGGATGTTTGAGTGGCAGGAAATGCGCGTACTTGGTGAATCGATCAACCACAACTAGAATAGTGTTGGCTCCTTCAGAGAGGGGAAGTCCTTCGACGAAATCCATGGTGATGTCCTACCAGGCACCTGCCGGCACCGGTAGCAGCTGGAGCAGTCCTTGCGGATGCTGGTTGGAATGCTTCGCGTGCTGGCACACAGTGCACTGGCGAACGAAATCTGTGACGGCTTGCTTCATCCCCTGCCAGGCGAACAGCTTCTTGATGCGCTGGTAGGTAGCTTGGATGCCGGAGTGGCCGCCGATTGCACTGGAGTGGAATGCAGCAAGCAGTTTCGTCTACAGCACGGAGTTAGCCCCAATCCAGACATGCCCATTGAATCTGATCAGTCCTTCCTGCAGTTCATAGCCATGTTCATCTGGGCTGGCTATGGCGAGCTCGGTGAGGCGCTTCTGCGCATCAGGATCAGTGGTGTAGGAATTTGCCACTTCCTGCAGCCAGGTTGGTTGTACTTCAGCGCGTGCTTGCACTACCATGAGGTGCCCGACACGAGAGAGGGAATCCGCGGCGAGGTTCTCAGATCCTTTCCTGTACATGATCTTGAATTGCAGGCCCATCATGCGCGCCATGGCCTTACGCTGCAGAGGGGATTGCAGATTTTGATCATCGAACTAACATAGGCTCAGATGGTCCGTCTTGATGATGAACTCGCCGCGCTGGAGGTATGGCCTCCACCGCTCCACTGCCATGATCAGCGCCAATAATTCCTTGTCATAGATGGACAATTGCTGATGAGATGCGCTCAGCGGCTTACTAAGAAACGCCAACGGGTGTTGGTCCTGCATTAGTACAGCCCCGATTCCCAGCCCGCAGGCATCTGTTTCAACCACGAATTGTTTGTCGAAATTGGGCAGTTGCAGAACTGGGGTGGAGCACATTGCTTCTTTGAGTGCCAGAAAAGCAGCTGCCGCCGCCTCAGACCACAGGAAACTCTTCTTCTTTAGCAAGTTTGTGAGTGGTCTAGCGATAATC
Organism: Avena sativa; assembly: GCA_916181665.1. NCBI lineage: Eukaryota > Viridiplantae > Streptophyta > Magnoliopsida > Poales > Poaceae > Avena > Avena sativa. The sequence goes on from OV702296.1 coordinate 416,341,784, forward strand.
GCATAGTTTTTGACAAACTTGCGATAGTACCCTGTCAGACCCAAGAATCCCCGTAACTCGGTGATTGATGCTGGTTGAGGCCAGTTCACCATAGCCTCTGTTTTGCGTGGGTCAGTGGCGACGCCGTCAACCGAGATGATGTGGCCCAAATACTCGAGGCTGCGACAGGCGAAGGAACACTTGCTGTCCTTGACGAAGAGCTTGTTCTGACGGAGAAGCAGCAATACTTCAGTTAGGTGAGCAACATGTGCTTCGACAGTAGCACTGTAGACGAGAATATCGTCCATGAACACAAGTACTGATTTGCACAAACAGGGACTCAACACGAGGTTCATGACACACTGAAACGTTGCCGGTGTGTTGCACAACCCGAACGGCATGACTCGGAACTGATAGTGCCCCTGATGAGTTTTGAAGGCCGTCTTGTGGTCATCTGCTGGCAACATACGAATCTGATGATATCCAGCTTGGAGGTCGAGCTTAGAGAAGACAGTTGCACCAGCCAATTCGTCGAGTAGTTCATCGATAACAGGCATCGGAAACATATTCTTGATAGTGAGCTCGTTCAGTCGACGATAGTCAATGCAAAAGCGCCAGGAGCCGTCTTTTTTCTGAACGAGGAGCACGGGAGAGGCATATGGAGACATGCTTGGAACAATGACACCTGATTCCAGCATGGACTTGACCTGTTTCTCTATCTCATCTTTGTGCGCTGGTGATTATAGATATGGTCTGGCATTGAAGGGCTCCGCATCTGACTTCAATGGAATGGCGTGGTCGTAATCCCTTTCTGGTGGCAGCTCTGTTGGGGTGACAAAAACATCCTCGAACTCCTTCAGTACCGCCTGAATGTCAGGTGGCACTGTTGCTGTAGTGTCATCAGAGTTTGGCTGCACTATGGCCATCGCCCATATTTCGTTGCCTTTATACCATTTGACAAGTTGTTCCACATGCAATTCGCTGAGGTGTAGCTTGCTCAGGTGCTGCCACTCCTTTCAGCTTGAGGAACTTGCCCTTGTGCTCAAAAGCTAGGCAGTGGTTTTGCCAATCGGTCACCATGGGGCCAAATTGCTGAAGCCAGTCCATGCCTAAGATTGCATCATACACTCCCAGTTCCAGTACACGCATATCTGTGTGGAAAGTCCCCCTGGCACCACCACTCCAGTTTAGGCACCATCTCAGAGCATTGCAGCAGAGACCCATCTGCTATGTTGACATGCACTATTGCCGTTGGCTGTACTTTGCAGTGGAGCCGCTCAATAAGGTTTGCATTCACAAAACTACTGCTACTGCCTGAATCCACCAAGATGAGCAACACCTGATTACCAACGAATGCTCTGAGTTTCAGTGTCTCGGCTCCTTCAGTTCCAGCCATAGCATGGATCGAGAGGCTCAACTGTTCAGCTTGGTGCAAATCGTGTAACTCCATCAGATTGAGCACTTCTTCTGACAGGAGCTCGGCTTGTGCTTCAGTTTGCACAGCATGGAGTTCTGCATTCTGTTTCTGAGCGCATTGGTGGCCCGGCTCGTACTTAGCCCCGCACTTGAAACAAAGGCTGTTGGCTCTGCGGTAATCTCGCAACTGACGATCACGCCAGAAATCACCTCCTCCAACTTTCAGTGTTGGCTTGTTGGCCTCCTGTCAAGGTGCAGGCTGTTCAGCGCGCCACATCGATGCTTACTTCTGAACCCAGGGCTTGGAAGCAGCGAACACTTCTTCATGTACAAGAGCCAGTAAGATTGCACGCTCGACAGTGCCCGGCACTTGCACCTCCACAGCTGCGCGAATGTCACTTTTCAAGCCTCGGATGAACTGAGTAACGAAAAATTGCTCATCGTAGTTGGGATTTTGTATGGAGACTTGATAGGAAAGAGCCTCGAACTGCGCCTGATATTCTGCAATCGTGCCTCTCTGTTTCAGTGCCAGAAGCTGCTTCACGTGCTTGCGATACTCATCGGAGCCAAATTTCTCGGTCACCGCGGCCATCAGCTCCGGCCATGTGTTGATGTCGTGGCGAAGGCGATATGCCTTCAACCACAGAGCAGCGTTGTCGTCCATGTGCAGGGTCGCAGAGACCAGCCAGAGCGAGGGATGGACATTGAACAACCGGAAGTAATCCAAACACTTGTCCTTCCAGATCTTCGGCTGCTCGCCATTGAAACGGGGAAATGACATCTTGAGATTGTGCTTTGTGGATGCCTCCTCCTGATGCCCATGCCTACCGCCACCAGCGCCTGTGAAACCCCCGCCGCCAACGCCGCCCGGTCTACCGCCACCAATGCCGCCCGGTCTACCGCCACCAACGCCCCCAAGCACACCGCCACCAGCGCCTCTAGGTCCACCGCCGCCAGCGCCCCCAGGCCCGCCGCCCGTGGTACCTCCGTGCGCGCCTGGTGCGGAGTTGGACGCCGAAGCTCCAGGTGCGTTCCCCAACCAGACAGGAGATGTTGGTTGGAGCGTGGCCTTACCCATCATCCACGGCGCCTCCGGATCTGGATCCTCATCCTCCGGTGGTGGGGCTCGAGAGTATGAGCGCTCCAATCGCTCGATGGTGGCCGAGATCCGGTCGTCGAACTCGGCGAGTTGGCGAGCCGCATCTGCCTGTGCCTTGGAGTTCGCCTGCACCGCCTCCCCGACGAGCCTGATCTGCGCCACCAAGCCCTGCTGAGTCGTATCCATCACGGCCACGCGCCCGTGCAGCAAATCCACGGCCTGCCTGCACTCGGTGAGTGAGTCCACCGTCGCCGTCGCCGCATCCTCCATCGCCGCCAGTACGAGTTGTGTCTGCGGGGAAGGCTTGGACGGCGCCGTGGTGCTCCCTCACCAATCGGTGCCAACCACGCCGCTCGAAAGCCTAGTGGGATTTTACGGCGAGCTCGATCAGTGAATTGGGAAGAACAGCACAGCCAGGAGCCCCCTTGGATCGATTGAACCTGATACCACTTGTACTGCCCTTGCCGGTGTGATTGCCGGCGAAGGGGTCGGGTGATCTTTCGTGAGGAAGAAGCTAGAACAGGAAGGGAGGAGAAGGAGATAGAGTCCAGCTTTTCTTTCTCATTTCAGATCATACTAGTCTCGTTACAAGCCCCGGCCTAAATAACACGCACGCACCCAGCTGGCACGCAGGCCACACGCACCACTCGTGCACCGCACGGCACACCTGACCCTTTTGGTCACGCAACCCACCAACTGCACAGTACCGTGCGTGACACTTTGCTGGGATCCTGTCTTGACAACCTAGCCACCATTCCTGCAAAGAATCTGACAAATGAGGAGCCAATTGTTGAAAGACGGTCCAGCTTAGGGTGTAGAACCAAATCTCGTGGGAAGCAGGGCACTTGATCAGCAGGTGCTCGATGTCCTCTGCATCCTGAGAGCATAAGGGGCAGGTTTGTTGATGAGGTAGCCCCCGACACACTAGACGATCGGAGGTCCAGCAGTGATTCCTGAAGGCAAACCACACGGAGAGCCTGAATATCAAAGCTGCCCACGGTTTCCATAGCAAGCGAAAGATAAATGTATTTTCGAGTAAAAAAGTCGACTACCAAATTGAGTTCTACAATATCATCTTCACGCCCTCTTCTATCACTAGCAATTGAATATTTTGTGAAGCCTGCCTACAAATCAATCAATGGTTCTGCTTATCTTGTTCCCTAGTTACAACTCAGTACTAGCCATCTACTTTAGTGTATTTCATGGACCTTGACCATTGGGAGAGTTGTAGTTTCTATACCATCGAAGCTCAATAGTGTATCATACTAGCATGAACCAGTTCTTTTCTATGTTAATGCTCTTTCAGTTATTATCAACGGAAGGTATAAAGCGACAGTACCCCGCACTGTTTCTCACCATGTCAGTTGGGTTGTGTAATGACAGTTACCCACCTTTTTTTTTTGCAGGAAAAAAAAAACTCTCATGGGGAGCAAAACTCTCTGGACTAATATATGTAAGCGACAGTTACCCACCTTACTATCGAACAAAACTCTCTGGACTAATATATGCTGGTTTCTTTGACCATTTATTTTTTGAAGGGAGTTTCTTTGACCATGACCAATAGTTCATTTTGCAAAACTACTTATTTTTTGTGTGTGCCATGACTTCCAAGTTCCAAGTGTCACCCTGATAATGACACATGCATGCATCATGCGATTTGTAATTTTCCTATTCTCATGGGGAGTTGGGGACTATAAAATCCTAGTAGCCTATAGCTTCTCCTTAATCTAAATTAACAGTACATCATTTACTAAGAAGATGCCATTTGTGAGCGAAGAGGTCCACCAGACCAATACTTAATGGACGGCCGTCCGGCTCATCCACAGGTTTTACAACCTCTACCGCAGTGAAGCACCACCCATACTTGAGCTATCATGAAACTCCACCCCGTAGACCTCTTCCTCTTCTCTTGCACCTGTCTGCTGCTATGCGCTACTGCGCCAGTGAGAGCCGGCATCCGGCGTGAAGCTGAAGCACTTGTGAATTGGAAGGCTAGCTTGGCAGGTGCTGATGGCTCCCTTGGATCATGGTCATTGGCCAATTCCACCAGCCTTTGCAGCTGGACGCACATCAGTTGCAACTCGGGTGGGCACGTCACGGGGCTCGACATTACAGGCACAAATCTGAACGGCACACTTGACAGGTTTGACTGTTCGGCCTTTCCCCACCTGGAGAACCTCACCCTGTCCCAGAATGGTCTATATGGTACAATTCCAGAAGGGATTGGCAACCTGACGAGCTTGATATGGTTGGATATCAGCAGCAATCTGCATTTGAGTGGAGCCATTCCGCGCAGCATGGGCCAGCTGAAGCACCTTGTTACACTGCAACTGACAAATTTGGGGCTTGATGGCACACTGCCTGAAGAAATCGGTAACATGACGAGCTTGGAGGTGCTCATTCTGAACTCAGTTACTTTGACTGGATCAATCCCAGTAGCAATTGGGATGCTGGTGAAGCTTCGGGAATTGAGCCTGGGCTACAACAATTTGACCGGGAGCATCCCTCTGGAGATTGGAAACATGACAGAACTGCAGGAATTATACTTTTCACATAACTATTTGGAAGGGCAACTACCAGGTACCCTGTCTCATTTGATAAAACTCCAGGATGTATACCTGTCAGAAAATCAGCTTGGAGGCCACACTATCCCTGAGCTTGGGAATAGCAGCCTTCTGAGGACGGTTGACATTCACATGAACAACTTCTCCGGGATGTTCCCATCATCCATCTGTGTCGGAGGAGCACTGCGTTATCTCACTGCTGCATACAATGGCTTCACAGGCATTCACCAACAGACCTTTCGAAACTGCAAAAACCTGCAGTATGTGGACTTCACGGCAAACAACATTGTTGCTGATCTAAGGGATTGTTTTGGCGAGCATTCAAGACAACTTGAGGTGATGGCTTGCAGTCAAAACCAGCTATATGGCGGCATTCTAGCAGATGAGGGTGAGCCATTCCCTTGTAACTATACTCTTCTACAGTTCTTAGACCTATCAAACAATGCTTTGGATGGAAGTCTTTCCAAGTGTTTATGGGATATGCCAAGTTTGGAATTCATGGATCTGTCCAGCAACTCTTTTGCTGGTGTTGTTCCATTCTCGAGGACATGTGAAGATACTCTTAGCTATCTACACCTAGCCAATAACCATTTCACAGGAATATTTCCTTTGGGTCTTAAGAAATGCAAGAACTTGATCACTCTAGATCTTGGAGGCAATAGTTTCTCAGGTACAATACCATCTTGGATTAGCAAGAGCTTACCTGGACTCATATTTCTTCGTCTATCATCAAACTTGTTTGACGGTATCTTGTCCCACCAGATATTAAACTTTCACAAGCTTCAGCTGTTGGATTTATCCAAAAATAAGCTAACTGGTCCCGTTCCAGATGATTTTACGAATTTTACTGGTATGGTACGTGAAGAAAAAAGCAATGATGTCGAATATGAAGAGCATATCCAAATAGTTTGGAAGAATGTGGATTATGATTACACTACAACCTTAGCAGGCATGGTGGGTATCGACTTATCTGGCAACTTTCTGTCACAAGAGATCCCTGGTGGGCTCACAACCCTTCTTGGACTCAGATACCTGAACTTATCGGGAAATCATCTGTCAGGTTGTATTCCGGAAGACATTGGCAATCTACTACTTCTGTAGTCCTAGGACCTGTCTCAGAACCAACTCTCGGGGGAAATTCCTCCAAGCTTTGCAGGTTTGAAGAGCATCAGCGCTCTGAACCTCTCGAGTAACGGTTTATCTGGGAGGATACCTACGAGCAATCAGCTGCAACCGCTCGTAGATTCGTCCATATACAGCAACAATCTAGGGCTGTGTGGTTTCCCGTTGGAGGACTGCATAAGCTCGGCAACATTGATGCAGAGCGAAACGAGCCAGGCTGAAGATAGGGAGAAATTGTGGTTGTATTGTTTTGTGGCTGCTGGGTTCATCTTTGGGTTCTGGGGCATCTTGTTTTTCCTCAGTGAGACCTGGAGGTGTGCATTCTATCAGCATGTGCACAACCTGCAAAGGAAGGTAACCAAGAAAATATATAGCTGCATGTCGTGCTTCCGGGCCAACGGCAATGAATGAGCAAGTGCATCGCTTGTGTTGAAGTGAAGCTCTGTGCAAGCACGCCCAATAATGAGCATGATTGTGTATTTCCCTTCCTTGATTGTAAAAGAGTAGTGACTAAGAAGTTCTGTGTACTTGCTAGTACTTTTATGTGCATGGCATTATTGAGTTTTCTGGCTATGGAACTACAAATTACAAACGAATCGTGCAAAGTTTGAAACTAGCAGAGTTTGAAACTACATGCCTATTAACCCATAACTTAGCACAAACATTCAAAATTATGAAAAATGATTCTAAAGAACTCATTTACTTCCATCCAAATAGAGTCAGTACATACATCATGTAATTTATAATTTCCTATTTTCATGGGGACTCTATAAAATACTAGGAGCATGTGGCTTCTATTTAATCTACACTAACAGTACTTCATTTACCGAGAGTGTGCCATTTGTAAGCCAGGACGTCCAACAGACCACTACTGTGATGGCCGGCAGGCCGGCTGCTCATCCAGAGCTTTTATATCCTTTGCAGCAGCGAAGCACCACTCGTACCTAAGCCATTATGAAGGACCTTCGTCATGTACCCTTCTTCCTCCTCTCTTGCACTTTTCTCCTACTATGCGCTGCCACGCCTGTGAGAGCCGACATAAGGCGTGAAGCTGAAGCGCTTGCGAATTGGAAGGCCAGCTTGGCTGGTGCCCATGAGTCCCTTGGATCATGGTCGCTGGCCAACTCAACCAGCCTTAGCAACTGGACGGACATCCTCTGCAACTCAGACGGGCACATCAGCAAGCTCGACCTTTTTGGTACAAGTCTGAACGGCACACTTGACAGGTTCGACTTCGCGGTATTTCCTTTGGTAGATAGTAACAAGGGGCATAAAGAGCTTTACCAATATCTCTTTGTGGCTTCGATATCTTTAATTCGAAACTAGCTATAATCAATATGTGCACTTGCAGTCATCAGTGAGCTCGGCTTCTGTTTTGGCCCAAGGTAGGTAACTCTCTTCTCTCACTACTTCTCTCTACTACTAGTTCTACTCCTGGCTTACCCTATCTAGGGTTTACTGTTCTAGCTCTATTAATGGGGATTCTCGAGTTCTAGCATGTTCTAGAGGCTTCTATACTATTAATTTGGCTCCTAGCATTCGACTTGGTCAATAGTTCATGTTCTATGTCTTTGTCTATATCTGAATGTCGGTGTGTTGCCACTATCTTTAGTTCACATTTCATCTTCGGTTAAGTACTTTAGGGTTTGTACTAGTGATGGTCTTGTATAGTTAATGTGCTAGAGTATTTTCTAGATTATCTTATGTTAAGTTGGTACTGTTCCTTTCTTTGCTATGAACAATAATGTGGTATTTACTTAACTGAACTTTACTATTCTTCTTCTAGCTAGTGTTCACTATCAGTGTTTAATAGGTTTACTACTATTGTTAATGATTGCTAAAGGTTTTACTTAGCATTGTGGTCAAAATCCATAACTCAAGCATGCTATCTAGGTTTAGGTGTAATTCTCTGCTTGTTTTTCTTAAGTGGTTGCTTAAGCTGCCAATTAATATTACACTGATGCACATTTGTGCTCTTAAGTGTTTACTTATTATTGTTGTCTTGGTTACTTGATCTTGTGATTTCCAAACCTTTGGTTCATTACTGTAAGTATGTAGATTAAGCATTATTTAATTTGCTTATGTAGGTGTATTTTAGATTAACAGAACTTCTTCTGTTATCAATCTTCCAATCCTTAGGTGGATCTCATGATCATACCCGGGGATGTGGGATTGATGATACGATTGAGTTCTTAAGTTGATTATCTACTGGTTTTACTAAGTGTCTGTGCCAATGACTAGTGGCATGGCAATGTGGTGTTCTCCTCTAATGGAGATGCACAGCCCTAGCTAGCCTAGGTGCATTCACAACTACAACTCTCTCTCTTTATAATCCTATGCTAAAGTTTAGCTATAAACATTTGAAGAATCCAAAATGGGCTTGGTGAAGATCTCGAGCTTGTCTTCTCCTCCCAGCTCCTGTTCTTGATTGATCTAGCTCGCAAATCTTTCTCCTCCACTAAAACTTTGTGTGAGAGGTTCCTAAGCTTTACTCTCTCTCTCAACCTATGGTATAAGAGTGATTCTTGTGAGCTTTGCTCTGAGGATTTGTGAGCTCTTGGTGGTGGTCTGGGCTACTATTGATAGTGTTATAGGATTCATGTGGTTGTGACACATCATTCGTTCTCTCTAAGTTGACTTTTAGTGTGGTAATCAGCTTATGTCATATGCCAATTATGGCAAGTTGGTTAAGGGCTAATTTGGTCAATTTATTTTTGGAACTTGAGAAGTAGATTTTCCTATTGATGTGTCCATATGTTTTCTTGATAGAATAAATTCTAGGAAATTTTCCTAGTAATAATTATTTCTTTGTTATCATGTTGGGTTCGGTAAAATATCAATATGAATTTCTATCATACTTTGCCATTTGTTTTTGTCACAAAATCCTTGTTCAAGCATACCTTTTATTTGCTAAGTTAATTGATTTATTTACTTGTCTTTTTCTACCGTTGTCTTGCTTACTAGCTTTCTATGATAATCCTAAGTTGTTCTAGCTTGATGAGCTAGTGATATTTCTACACACCTACCTCTATTGCTGGGTTTGCTGTTGTGATTGTTGTGATCTATCTACTACTGTTGGTTGCTATTGCTATATATTGCCTAGCATTATCTCCTGGTATTGTTGTAAAATTGGCTACTGCCACTGTTATCTACATTTGCTTTGATGCTTTACTGGTTTTGTTTCCATTGCTTAAACCCCTCAAACACATGAATTCTAGGACAAATTCTTAGAATTCTATTAGAATTCTATATCAAATGGTTCACCCAAGGGCGAACCTACATTTTAACATGACAAAAAGTCTCTTTATGTCCTTGTTTCTTTTTCAAGTTAAAGGAATGGGTAGAATGACTTCAAGATAAGATAGATAGATATGTTTTTATTTTTTGTAGTTTGTAATTAGGTTTCATTTTCTATTTCTAGTAACTTTCTCTTTTTGAGAAATCTTGTAAAGAACCTTGTATTTAATATATATATGAATAAAGATTACTTTATTTATGCGCTTATCTCCTTTTTACTTATGAGTTATATACTTTCGTAAGTTAAATATTTGAAGTCAAGTTTAAACAATTCAAACCTCAATTTTTGAACTCAATAGCCATTCATATCTAAATTATAAATTTAATCTTATGTGTAAGTGTGGATTTGAGTCATGGACTCCAAAGATTGTTGTCAAAATATTTTAAATTCCTAAATTTTGAAAATATAAGTTCATTTTAAATTTTGAATTCAAATCCTAGTATTGACCTAAATCAAACTTCAACACTAAATCACTTGTATCCTCTAAAACCAAAGTCTTAAAATTTTCACGCTTTCGTAAATGCATGATATGCAATAACACTCATTACAATTCAGTCCTCTAAGCGTTCCTATTCTTCGGATCATTACAGCTAGATGAAAGTTTTCACCCGGGGAGAACAAATCCCTCAAGCGAGAAAAGAGATGTTCCACAACAGCATCTCCAACAAGAAAAACGGCGCTAGTAAGCGTTGCCGTCGTCGACCCTGACTAAGGACATGCTTTCGCCGGAGCTCCTCTTCCAATCGAGCCCTCAAGGAAAGGGACTTGAAGATCCTTGCATAGGATGCCTCAATTATCTTCCGCTATCCAGCAGCCATAACACGACAACCCATAGTAGCACCTCATGGTATGATGAACTCCTAGCCTGCTGGGACCAAAACCATATGCGTTGTGCCGGAAATTGACACACCAGCCACATCAACTGGCCTCGCCGCTGCCGACATCATCTCGAGGCTGCCATACTGGCATTCTCGCCACACTCTAGACACCATGGCTAGAGACGCACCTCAAAGCCTACACGCGCCTAACAGGACATCCAAATCGAGCTTCACCCGAGCACCTACTGCTACATTCAGGTCTAGGTGCCTAGATCCCCAAATCGTCCAGCTTCCCTGAGCGAACCACCACTGCCCTCACCTGGCACGCCGCTTACAACGGCGAGCCGCGGCAACCACCAACTCTGCCCGAGCCCGAGCCTGCCCACTCAGCTTCCTCTCTCCGACCGTCGTCGCGCCTACGAGCCGGCTGCCACCACATGAGAATGTGGCGAGAGGGGTATGTCCAATGATACTAGACGCGTTTTTTTTTGTATAGGGGCATGTTTGATATTACTGTGTTCAATAAGAAGCAGGATGCTCTAGGATTTTACCTCACCTCTGACGATGTGGTTGAGTTAAAAGGGTATGAGCTTCGCTTTTGGTTGGAGCCTGATAGTTATGTGCCTGACCCTGATTTCTCACCCTATCTGTGGAAGCGGAATCATGATGATCCTGATGCTGGTGGTAATGGTAACTCGGGTGATGATGCTATAGATACTTCTGAGCCATCTATGACTACTGCTATGGGTGGGCCTTCTGGCCAGTTGGCTGGGTCCGGGAATTCTGCTCCTTCTTCATCGAGACAGGTTCCTGTGCAGGTGTATGCTGTGACTCCTTTCAACGCTTCTCCTGTTACGAAGCGTGGAAAGGAACTTCTATATGCCCTACCGCTTGACTCCCCCCTTCGTGGTGGCCGCTCTGCTAGTGCTTCTCCACATGTCACTCCGTCTCAGTTGCATGCGGCTCTCAGGGTGGAGAATGGTTCTACCGGAATATCACCCTCTCCTTCTCGCGGTCGGCCTAATATGATGTGCCATACTATTCCGCGGCCCTTTGTGGATGGGCTAGTGTTGATGGAGGTGGCCTCTAATGAGGTGGTGAGTGGGCTTTCCCGGGATGGGCTGGCCGGTTCTGCGGCGGCATATGGCATCTTGGCGGATGCTGATTCGGTGCCCTTAGACGTGGGACATGGCGTGACCGACAAAGGGGAGAACCTGGCCCTGGAGGGGTCGGGCTCTCTCCCAGCTGGCGGTGTTGGCGATGCCCAGGTGGGGTGGTCACCTAGGGAGGATCTGGCCCAGGCGGGGTCGGATTCCCTCTCCGACGGTGGCTTCATCGAGGCCCAGGCGGAGCGGTCCATTGGGGGAACCTGGCCCAGGTGGGGCCAGGTTCTCTCCTATGTACGCTGACACGGAGGAGTCTTCGTCATGGCGTCGACGCCCTTGGCGCATCTACCACAGATGAGGACTCGTTGGTGAAGGCTATGAGGAGGAAGGTGGAGTTAAATCTCGATTCTCAGGGTACTTTAAGTTCTTCGAAATCTTCTTACTTTTTCTACCCCTGTTATTGTTGATAGGTTAGCCAATGTTGATATTAGTATGGGTAGATCTGTTAAGGAAGTTAATTTTTCTTGTTCTACTTTGAGACATATGGAGGTTGACCGTTTAACGGTTACTCCTAAAGTTTTTGTTCTTCTTGACACATTACCAATAGAGGAGGAGGAGTTGCATGCCATAGTAGATGGTCAACTTCTGTCTCACTTAGTTGGTGAAGTGTCAGAGGTGGCTTTTGACGAGACTGGGCTGGGTTCATTATATGAGCTGAAAGCTTCTGGTCGGAAATCAAAGAGCCAAAAATCTCGCAAGAGGTCTCGTGTATCCAAATCTCCTATTGTTTCTCAATGAATGGTATGTTTTCAAATAGCATAGGTCTTCGTGACTTGGCTAAACATTTGTTCTATGCTGATTGTGTGAGAGATTATAAGTTGGATTTTTTGGGTATTTCTAAAACTGGTAGACGTGATTTCTCACAAGCCTTACTCAATCGCCTTTCTGGTGGAGTAGACTTTACGTGGGTTTCACGGCCGCTGCGAGGTAGATCCGAGGGAATCCTGTTAGGCGTCAGAGATGAGACGATGGAAGTTTTAGCTAGTTTGGCTGGAGATTTTTTTATTAAACTCCATATCCGTAACAAAGCTGATAACTTTACATGGTCTCTAGTCGCTGTATACGGGGTTGCCCAAGATGTTTTTAAGGCTGATTTTTTGCGTGAGTTGGTCAATTTGGCTAAGTACAATCCATATCCTATTCTTATAGGTGGTGATTTTAACTTGCTGAGATTCCCTCATGAGAAAAGTCGGGGACGGTATGATGAGCATTGGCCCTTCATGTTTAACGCTGTCATAGACAGTTTGGACTTAAGAGAGGTTACAATGCTTGGGAGACAGTTCACTTGGGCTAACAGTCTTCCGGAGCCTACATATGAAAAATTGGACAGAGTGCTTATGGATACCGATTGGGAAGATAAATTCCCTATGGTAACTGTTTGTGCTTTGGAACGTATTGAGGCTTTTGAGGGGTTCGTAGCATGGAAAACAAAAAATTTCTACCGCAAGAACGAACAAAACCCAGATCTAATCTAGATAAAAGCCAAGATCTAATCTATTAGACATGAGCAACGAGATAGATCTGTACTAACCCTCGTAGAACCGAAAGCGTTACGAGATTATATCTCGGGGTTGATGTAGTCGATCACTTGCCGATCTCAAGATCGTGTGGACGATCCTTCCAGCGCCGTGTTCCGGCAGCGCTTCCGCAGTCGGTCACACGTGCGGAGTCGAAGCAGACCTTCCTCTCCCCGTTCCAGCGAGCAGCAGAGGTAGTAGATCTTCTCCATGGAATCCCAGCAGCACGACGGTGTGGTGGTGGTGGTGGAGGAGAGAATTCTGCAGGGCTTCGCCTAAGCCGAAGCAGAGCGAAGGTAGAGGAGAGAGGCCGCGGCTAGAGCTTGTTATGAGAGAGGGCTAGGAGGGGGCGCCCCCTCCCTTCTATTTAAAGGAGGGAGGCGCGCCTGGGGAGGGGGAGTCCTAGTAGGACTCCCCTCCTATGGCCGGCGGGTTGGGAAGGGGGGAGGAGTCCTCCTCCCCCACGAATCCGTGTCTCGCCCCACAAGGTTTCCTTTGACCCTTTCTTGGTTTTCAAGCAAACACCAAGAACTCTTCTAGAACCTTCCAGAACATTCCGAAACCTTCTAGAATCTCCATACAAACACTCCGGAACATTTCCTAACTTAGAAAATGATCCCCAATATATGAATCTTATTCTCCGGACCATTCCGGATCTCCTCGTGATGTCCCGGATCCAATCCGAGACTCCGAACAACATTCGGTTTTCAACGCACATTCCATATCTACTTAAAACAACTTCGAACCTTAAGTGTATCACCCTATGGTTCGTGAATATACAGACATGATGAAGACACCTCTCCGATGAATAACCATCAGCGGGATCTGGAGATCCATAACGGCTCCCACATACTCAACGATGACTTCGTGATCGATAGAACCATTAGCATACGAAACCAATTCCCTTTGTCACGCGATATTCTACTTATCCGAGGTTTGATCGTTGGTATCTTCATACCTAGTTCTACCTCGTTACCGATAAGTACTCTTTACTCGTTCCATGTTATGTCATCCCTTGTGACCCAGTCACATGCTTGCAAGCTATCTAGATGACATTCCACCGAGAGGGCCCAGAGCATATATATCCGTCATATGGATGGACAAATCCCAATCTTGGTTCATGCGCTTCAACACATACTTTCAGAATACCCAATGACACCTTTATAATCACCCAGTTACGAAGCGGTGTTTGATGTCATCAAAGTACCCATCCGGTGATGGTGATTAACATAACCTCATGGTCGAAGGATTAGGTTACTATGCATTTGAAAGCTTACAGCAATACGAACTTAATGACATGATCTTATGCTACGCTTACTATGGGTGTGTGTCCATCACATCATTCTCCTAATGATATAACCTTGTTATTAATGACATCCAATGTCCATGATCAGGAAACCATGATCATCATTTAATCAACAAGCTAGTTCCACAAGAGGCTTACTAGGGACTCTTTTATGTTTACAAAACACACATGTATCAGCATTTCCTTATAATACAATTATAGCATGGGATGTAAACATTCATCATAAACACAAAGATATAATAATAACCACTTTTATTATTGCCTCTTGGGCATATCTCCAACAGCTTTATCGGATCACGCTCCATTACTTCTTTCTGTGGGAACACCATTACGTCAATCTAAACATAAGTTTAAATTTGAACTTGGATGGATGGAGCGTGATGGGTTCCATGATTTGGTGAATGCTATTTAGAAAAGACCGATTAGTGCTGCAACACCCATATAGCGTTGGAACAGCAAAATGCGTGCCCTACGCAAGTTCCTTCGTGGTTGGGCCAGACACACTGCCGGAATCCTTAAAAGGGAGAAAATACGCCTTTCGACCATCATTAACGATTTAGAGGCTTCCGCGGAAGTTAGGCTATTATCTGCACAAGAGATTGAGCTAAAAAACCAATCAAATGAGGAAATTGCCAGACTTCTTCGCGAGGAGGAACTCAAATGGTACCAACGCTCTAAGGAAAAATTTGTCCTTGAAGGAGATGATACAAGATACTTCCATGCAGTTGCAAATGGCAAGCATAAGAAGAAACTTATTCACTCTTTAATTCAGGATGAAGGTGCGATTGAGGGCCAGGAGCAGTTAAAAGCTTATATTACTAGTTATTACAAGGACTTGTTTGGGGCACCGTCAGAAAACTCTTTTGAGTTGGATGAGTCTCAAACATGTGATATCCCGCAGGTTTCGGTTGAGGAGCAAGGAAACACCCCAAAGGTGTAGCTAGCTGACCGTTGGCAGGGCGCACTACCGGTGCCAGAAGCAACGTGGATACCTACACAACACAACCACAGAACTTTGCCCCCAACTTGCGATGAGGTTGTCAATCTCACCGGTTTTGCTGAAAACAAAGGATTAAACGTATCGAATGGAAGGAAGTAATAGTTTGCAGAAAGTAAACACAAAGCAGTAAACAATTTATAGATTGTATGTAAAAGAAAGGACCGGGGTCCATAGTTCACTAGAGGTGGCTCTCCATAAGATAGATAACATGATGGGTGAACAAATTACAGCGGGGCAATTGACAAACATCGAGAAAGCAATACATGCATATACTAATCATCTTGACTCCTTTGGAACTTGATTGGGCATTACAACATTATACATAGACCGCCATCCAACTGCATCTATGACTAATAATCCAGCTTAAGGTTATCATCTGAACCCCCTCCAGTATTAAGTTGCAAGCAACAAATTATTGCTTTACGAATTGCGTGTAAAGTAAACAATACGATTGTTTTATTAACAAAGGATTGTTGTTTTCTCCCTAGTAGCAACAGCACATCTAGTACCTTAGAGATTTCTATCACTTTCCGAGATTACCAGAGGCATGAACCCACTATCGAGCATAAATACTAACTCTTGGAGTTGCTAGCATCTACTTGACCAAGATAGATACTAACAACGGAAAGCATGCAAGATCACAAATAACAAAGGCATGATAGAATCAATAATCAATCTGAAATAGCATCTCAATATCCATCGGATCCTCGCGAACACAACATGCAGAATTACAAATAGATGATCTTGATCATGAACGGAGCTCACAAGATCTAGACATGAAAGCACAAAGGAGGAGAACCAGCCATCTAGCTACTACATGGACCCGTAGTCCAGAGATGAACTACTCACGCATCACACCAGAGGCTTGCATGATGATGAAGAAGGCCTCCAGGGTGAATTCCCCTCTCCGGCAGGGTGCCGGGAAGAGCTTCAGATCCCTCCCGATCTAGGGATGGAGATGACGGCGGCTACAGACTCTTTCGTGGATTTTTGATCGGGTACTTAGGGTTTTGGTCCCGAGGGCAATATATAGGCGGAAGGAGGGACCGAGGGGGTGCTAGGGTCGGCTAGACCACCCCTAGCACGGGCCAGGCCTGGCCGTGCGGCCAGGTGGTGTGGCCGGCCCCCAGCTCTTCTCCGTCTCGTATTCTGGCATCTGATGTCTTCCAGAAAAATAGGCACTTTTGCTTTTGTCCCGTCCAATTCCGAGAATATTCATTTTCTGACTTTCCTGAAACCAAAAACAGCAGAAAACAGGCACCTAACACTATGGCTCTTGTTAATAGGTTAGTCCAAGAAATCATATGAAAAGTACTCCAAAGTGTGGACAAAACACAAGAAAGTAGATAAAACCAAGCATGGAACATCAAAAATTATAGATACATCTGCAATGTATCAACATCCCCAAGCTTAACTCCTGCTCGTCCTCGAGTAGGTAAGTGATAAAAAGAAAGAATGATTTTTGAGGTGACATGCACCATCAAAGACTTGATCAAAAGTATTTGTAAAACATTCAAAGCTGGGATCATAGTACTTCAATCATAACATGAAAGACAAAGTTCTAACAATAAGACAAAGAAACTATGATGCAACCTGAGAAGGCACAAACAAAAGATTCATGAATAACAATGCTTTGCAAGACGTTTGTTTGTTTCACATAAAGAAAATATAGCATAATAGTATTCATCTTGCTCCTCATAGAGTAGCAAATATAAATGCATAGGACACCTTCAAAGTTCATAAGAGTGACTAGATATAAATAGTTTAAAACAAGCAATATCAAGTTATGCATAAATCAACTAGTCTTGGGACAATGCACATAGAACTAAGAATGGCCACTATGCTCTCAAAGTAGGTGCATAAAGGTAGAAGGTGGAGACTCAATATAATGGTGGAAGAAAGGCCTTCATAGAAGGAAGCAGAGATTAGAGTCTCATAAAGAGCTTCCAAAAATTATGGTACTTATAGCTTTCAGCTCTCATTGCCCCTATCATAAGCATCTTGAAGTGATTAAGGTTAAAGTGAACAAACTATGGTGTACATGCTTGACGAAGTATAAGTTAGAAATCTCATGTCCCTTGAATACGAGGGCCGCTCCTTATGCTACTCAAGTTTAGTCACCGGTAAGTTCTTATCATCGTAAGTACATGTGTATCATAGAGAACCGCCAACGGGGTACCCCATGCCCGTTGATACGGAAGAATCCCCATATCAAAATGACAAGGCAAGCAGACAACGAGCATCTCAGCAATCTTCTTATTTACCATGGGAATATGGTGCTTTTTTCTCTCTTTCCTCTTTTCATAATCTATTTTTTTTCCTTTTTCTCTTTTTTCTCAATAGGACTCTTTTTTTTATAAGAAGAATGCTTCATAGACAACTCATTATGGTTTACAGGTTTCCACCATGTCAGCATGGATTAGACCAGTGGCCCAGGCGTTTCTCTAACACATATACATAACTCCATGGACTTACAAGCTCCCCTTTCATTTCACACCGACGACATCCATATACAAAAGAGCATGATATCAACTAGGTACAAGTACCAAGTGCAATGTTGAAAGCGTTCCCCATGACAACATGGTTCTGCTAATTCCCAACAAATAAGTGCAAGCATATACAACATAGACGACACAATGGTTCAAGTTTATTAAGGGCAAGAAAAGTAAAGTGTGCCATCAAGTTCGTGAGAGCTTTAATCAATAGTTTTCTCATAACAAGTTTAATTTGGAAGGTAAACAAAAACATGAATATACTTGGAATAGCATATGCTTGTAGGTAGATATGGTGGACTCTTTGGAATAACTTGGTTTAGGGAGTTGGATGCATGAGTGGAACTCATACTTGGTTGTGGAGGCTAGCAAAAGACTAGGAGCGACAAACTAAGAGAGCAATAATAGCCATAATCATGTAGAGCGACAAAACACCATTGATCAAAGCATAAAGTGATACTACAAGTTGAAAACTAAAGGATCATAAAGGCTTGTGGTGACTTGAGATAGTCATAACATGGTGTGAGCATGTGCCAAGTCAACCCAAATAAAGCATCAAAAGAGAATACCACTATACTATGCTTTAATATGCTAAAACAACGCATGATTCATCCAAGACACATTAAGCAATCTCAATTGTTTATAACAAGTCATGCTACAGCAAAGAATACTAAGCATAAATCCGAAACAATATCAAGCATGGCATGACAAAGCATAGGCCACAGTCAAAAACAAGCTCTTTTTATCACATAAGATTGAACTTTCCTACTCTTTTCCAAACCAAACCAAACTATTTAAAAACCAATACATGAAAGAGGGGGTCCAACCAATTTATTCAGCAAACTAAGAAAACGAAGCAAACGAAAAACCAAAATGAAAATGAAAAAGAAGGTGCTCCAAGAACAACACAACTGTGCATGAAACAATAAAAATGAAGCGTTTGGAAGAAACCTAGGATTTTTATTGATGAAGAGGGGGATGCCTTGGTCATCCCCAAGCTTTGACGCTTGTACTTATTGGATATTTCTTGGGGTGACACGCGTGGCATCCCCAAGCTTGAGCTTTACTCCATCCTTCATCTCATTACTCATTCCTTCCATACACCTGAAATTTTTCCTTCATACAAAACTTCACACAATCTTTATTAGCAACATTAGTGCACTCAAGATAATAAGTTTTATGGTTCAGGTCTAACTCCAAATAAACTTCCATTAGAACACTAGCTACTGTAGCACTTCCCTCAAAAAGCTCAATTCCCCAAAAGAACTCAAAAAGGAATCAACAAGAAGCAAATGCAGAAAATGGCAGAAATTTGTCAAAACAGACCAGCAGGTAAAGACGAATTTTTTCGAAGACCTTATGTTGCTCAAAGAAAAAAGTGTTGAACTATGGAAAGTTAGAAAACAACCTGGGAAAGAAGCACAAAAATTCACGCCTCAAAAGGACGTTCAGAGATTTTACACGAATTTTTACGGTGAAGCACAGAAATCTGTTTCGGGACAACAACTTTCCCAATCATTACTTCTCTCTCATTAGAGGTTACTCTTGGCACAAAAAGAAAATAAAAAGGATAAGGAGTGGTTATTACTGAAGTAATAACTTCCATGACTCATCTAAAACTTTTGGGTTGTCTCCCAATAAGTACTTTTCTTTAACGCCTTTAAGTTAGGCATAAGAAGCAAGAAAGAATCAAGTGTTCTCAAATGAAGAAGCATTAAGACCAAATTTTGTATTCATAGGAGAGGCAACAGAAATCTTCTCTCTCTTCTTAGGTAAGTGTTCTATACCTTTTTTGTGTGGGAGTTGATATTTAATGGTGCCTTCTTTCATATCAATAATGGCACCAACAGTTCTAAGAAAAGGTCTTCCCAAAGTAATAGGACAAGAAGCATTGTATTCAACATCCAAAACATAGAAATCAACGGGGATATAGGCATTGTTGACCATAATAAGAACATTATTAAGATTCCCCATGAGTTTATGTTTAGCATTATAATCAAGTGGGACATTCAAATAATAATTTTCAAGTGGAGGCAAATCAAGCATATCATAAATCCTTCTGGGCATAATAGAAACACTACAACCAAGATCACATAAAGCTTTGAAATCAAAGTCATTCACTTTCATATTAATGATGCGTTCCCAACCATCTTCTTGTTTTATTGGAATAGAAGCTTTATGTTCCATCTTTTCTTCTTTAATCTTTATGAGAGCATCAGTAATGTGTTTTGTAAAGGCCATGTTCATAGCACTAGCATTAGGACTTTTAGAAAGCTTTTGTAGGAACTTAATAACTTCAGAGATATTGCAACAATCAAGATCAAAATCAAATTTATCATCTAAAGTAGTAGAACTATTACTAGCCTCAACACTAGTGGTAGTGATAGTAGAAACACTAATATTTCTAGCAATTTCATCTTCTCTTTCCCACTTAGCATGTAATTTAGCTAATAGTCTAAATTTTTTATCAATTCTTACTTGTATGGCATTAGTAGCTGCAAAGGGATTATCATTAGTTTCAGTTTTAGCAGCCATTTTATTCAAAGAGGCTTGAGCTTCAGCCAAAGATGCTATATTTGTTTCAGCATTAGAGAGTTTTTTCTCAATAGTTGTATTGAAAGCAGTTTGTTTACTAATAAAGTCTTTAAGCATAACTTCAAGTTCAGAGGGAACACTCCTATTATTGTTGTAAGAATTTCCATAAGCATTACCATTGTTGGGAGGATATGGCTTATAATTGTTGTTACCAAAATTATTCCTATAAGCATTATTGCCAAAATTGTTATTTCTTATGAAGTTCACATCAACTTGCTCTTATTGAGCAACCAAAGAAGCTAAAGGAACATTATTTGGATTAATATGGGCTTTCCCAAGCATAGACATAATAACATCAATCTTATCGCTCAAGGAGGAGGTTTCCTCAACAGAATTTACCTTCTTACCTTGTGGAGCTATCTTAGTATGCCATTCAGAGTAGTTAACCATCATATTATATAGAAGCTTTGTTGCAGCACCCAAAGTAATGGTCATAAGGGTGCCTCCAGCAGTAGAATCCAATAGGTTCCTTGAAGAATAGTTCAATCCTGCATAAAAAGTTTGGATGATCATCCAAGCAGTCAGTCCATGAGTGGGACAATTCTTAACCAAAGATTTCATTCTTTCCCAAGCTTGAGCAACATGCTCATTATCAGATTGTTTAAACTTCATTATTTCACTTCTCATAGATATAATCTTAGCAGGAGGATAGTATTTTCCAATGAAAGCATCTTTGCATTTAGTCCAAGAATCAATACTATTCCTAGTTAAGGAATTCAACCATTCTTTAGCCTTTCCTCTCAAGGAGAAAGGAAACAATTTAAGCTTAATAATATCACCATTTATATCCCTATGCTTTTGCATCTCACAAAGTTCAACAAAGTTATTTCGATGGGAAGCAGCATCTTCATTACTAATACTAGAAAATTGTTCTCTCATATCAAGATTGAGTAAAGCAGGTTTTATCTCAAAGAAAGTAGCTTCAGGCACAGGTGGAGCAATAAGTGTGCTCATAAAATCATTGGTGTTGGTGCTAGTGAAGTCACACAACTTAGTGTTTTCAAGAGTAGTCATTTTTTTGTGTTTTTGATAAAGAAAGCAAACTTGTAAAACTAATTTTTTTGTGTTTTTGATAAAGAAACTGATACAATGCAAATGTATCTATAATTTTTGATGTTCCATGCTTGGTTTTATCCACTTTCTTGTGTTTTGTTCCAACTTTTGAGTATTTTTCATATGATTTCTTGGACTAACCTATTAACAAGAGCCACAGTGCCAGCTACCTGTTTTCTACTGTTTTTGGTTCCAGGAAAGAAAGAAAATGAATATTCTCGGAATTGGACGGGACAAAAGCCAAAGTGCCTATTTTTCCGGAAGTCATCATGTACCAGAATACGAGACGGAGAGGGGCCAGGGGGCCACCACACCACCTGGCCACACGGCCAGGCCTGGCACGCGCCAGGGGGTGGTGTGGCCGCCCCCGGCACACCCTCGGCCTCTCCTTCCGCCTATATATTACCCTCAGGACGAAAACCCTAAGTACCCGATATAAAATCCACGAAAAAGTCTATCGCCGCCGTCATCTCCATCCCTAGATCGGGAGGGATCTGACGCTCTTCCCGGCAGCCTGCCGGAGAGGGGAATTCACCCTGGAGGCCTTCTTCATCACCATGCAAGCCTCCGGTGTGATGTGAGAGTTGTTCATCCTTGGACTACGGATCCATGTAGTAGCTAGATGGCTGGTTCTCCTCCTTTGTGCTTTCATGTTTAGATCTTGTGAGCTCCGTTAATGATCAAGATCATCTATTTGTAATTCTGCATGTTGTGTTTGCGGGGATCTCATGGATATTGAGATGTTATTTCAGATTTATTATTGATTCTATCATGTCTTTGTTATTTGTGATCTTGCATGCTTTCTGTTGTTAGTAGCTATCTTGGCCAAGTAGATGCTAGCAACTCCAAGAGTTAGTATTTATGCTCGATAGTGGGTTCATGCCTCTGGTAATCTGGGGAAGTGACAGAAATCTCTAAGGTACTAGATGTGTTGTTGCTACTAGGGAGAAAACAACAATCCTTTGTTCATAGAACAATCGTATTGTTTACTTTACATGCAGTTCGTAAAGCAATAATCTGTTGCTTGCAACTTAATACTGGAGGGGGTTCGGATGATAAGCTGAAGGTGGATTATTAGTCATAGATGCAGTTGGATGGCGGTCTATGTATAATGTTGTAATGCCCAATCAAGTCTCAAAGGAGTCAAGATGATTAGTATATGCATGTATTGCTTTCTCGATGTTTGTCAATTGCCCCGCTGTAATTTGTTCACCCACCATGTTATCTATCTAAGGAGAGCCACCTCTAGTGAACTATGGATCCCGGTCCTTGTCTTTTATATTCAATCTACAATCTGTTTACTTCTTTGTGTTTACTTTCTGTAAACTATTACTTCCTTCCATTCGATTCGTTTAATCCTTTGTTTTCAGCAAAACACGGTGAGATTGACAACCTCATCGCAAGTTTGGGACAAAGTTCTATGGTTGTGTTGTGCAGGTCTCCATGTTGCTACTAGCACCGGTAGTGCGCCCTGCCAAGGCTCAGCTAGTAACACCTTTGGGGTGTTTCCTTGCTCCTACTGGTTCGATTAAACCTTGGTTTCATAACTGAGGGAAACTTGCTGCTGTGCTCATCATACCTTCCTCTTGGGGTTCCCAACGAGCTCTACATCAACACCGCCATCAAGCATTTTTCTGGGCGCCGTGCACTGAGCCATCAAGCATTTTTCTGGCGCCGTTGTCGGGGAGTCAAGGACATCTTCACAAGGGGAGTCCCTCATAACCATCTCTTTACTTTGTTATTTTTGTTTTGCTTACTTTCTTTTTGCTTTGTTTGCTTGTTTTGTTATTCAAAAACACACAAAAATTAGTTTTACAAGTTTGCTTTCTTATTTGAAAACACACAAAAAAATTAGTTCCTATCTTGAGTTGCCACTATGTCTAGCCTTGCTCCAATCACTATGTCACCCGAGGAAATGATTTTCACTTTTAAACAAGGAATGGAAGAGAGTTTAAAGGAAGCTTAGTCTAGAATCTCTGATCTACATGAAAAAACTGAGCCTAAAATGACTCAAAGCTTGTTCCTTAGCAGTTCTTACCTTGGAATAGCTGAAGGAGTGTTTACAAAGATCCTTGGGAAAATGATTTCTACTGATTATCTTGTTATTGAATGTGCAGGAAAAGGACAAATTACACTTGGAAGGTCCCTATTAGAACTCCTTGGAGCAATTATAGATGTGGGAAAGGAGACTATGCACCTGTATTCTCCACCAAACAATCATATTTTCCCCAAGGTTAAGAATAAAAGTAAGAGAGGTAAGGGCAAGAAATTTGGTTTTAATGCTTCTTCATTTGAGAACACTTGATTCTTTCTTGCTTCTTATGCCTAACTTAAAGGCGTTAAAGAAAAGTACTTATTGGGAGATAACCCAAAAGTTTTAGATGAGTCTCGGAGGTTATTATTAATTCAGTAATAACCGCTTCTTATCCTTTTTATTTGCTTTTTGTGCCAAGAGTAACCTCTAATGAGAGCGAAGTAATGATTTTGAAAGTTGCTGTCATGAAACAGATTTCTGTGCTTCACCGTAAAAATTCGTGTAAAATATCTGAACGTCTTTTTGAGGCGTCAATTTTTGTGCTTCTGCCCCAGGTTGTTATCTAACTTTCGTTAGTTCAACACTTTTTTATTTGAGCAACAGAAGGTCTTCGAAAAATTTCGTCTTTACCTGCTGGTCTGTTTTGACAGATTTCTGCCATTTTCTGCATTTGCTTCATGTTGGTTCCTTTTTTGAGTTCTTTTGGAGAATTGAGATTTTTGAGGGAAGTGCTACAGTATCTACTATTCTAATGGAAGTTTATTTGGTGTTAGAACTGAACCTTAAGACCTTTTATCTTGAGTGCACTAATGTTGCTAATAAAGATTGTGTGAAGTTTTGTATGAAGGAAAAATTTCAGGTGTATGGAAGGAATGAGTAATGAGATGAAGGATGGACTAAAACTCAAGCTTGGGGATGCCACGCGTGTCACCCCAAGAAATCTCCAAGAAGTACAAGAGTCAAAGCTTGGGGATGCCCAAGGCATCCCCTTCTTCATCAATAAAAATCCCAGGTTTCTTCCAAACGCTTCATTTTTATTGTTTCAGGCACAATTGTGTTGTTCTTGGAGCGTCTTATTTTTCGTTTTTGTTTTGGTTTTTCATTTGCTTTTGTTTGCTTAGTTTTCTAAATAAATTGGTTGGACCCCCTCTTTCATACATTGGTTTGCAAATAGTTTGGTTTGGTTTGGAAAAGAGTAGGAAAGTTCATGCTTATGTGGTAAAAAGAGCTTGTTTTTTACTGTGGCCTATGCTTTGTCATGCCATGCTTGATATTGTTTTGGCTTTATGCTTAGTATTCTTTGCTGTAGCATGACTTGTTATAAACAATTGAGATTGCTTAATGTGCCTTGGATGAATCATGCGTTGTTTTAGCATATTAAAGCATAGTATAGTGGTATTCTCCTTTGATGCTTTATTTGGGTTGACTTGGCGCATGCTCACACCATGTTATGACTATCTCAAGTCACCATAAGCCTTTATGATCCTTTAGTTTTCAACTTGTAGTATCACTTTATGCTTTGATCAGTGATGTTTTGTCGCTCTGCATGATTATGGCCATTATTGCTCTCTTAGTTTGTCGCTCCCAGTCTTTTGCTAGCCTCCACAACCAAGTATGAGTTCCACTCATGTATCCAACTCCCTAAACCAAGTTCTTCCAAAGAGTCCACCATACCTACCTACTAGCTTATGCTATTCCAAGTATATTAATGATTTTGTTTACCTTCCAAATTAAACTTGTTATGAGAAAACTAGTGATTAAAGCTCTCTCGAACTTGATGGCACACTTTACTTTTCTTGCCCTTAATAAACTTGAACCATTGTGTCATCTATGTTGTATATGCTTGCACTTATTTGTTGGGAATTAGCAGAACCATGCTTTCATGGGGAATGCTTTCAACATTGCACTTGGTACTTGTACCTAGTTGATATCATGCTCTTTTGTATATGGATGTCGTCGGTGTGAAATGAAAGGGGAGCTTGTAAGTCCATGGAGTTATGTATATGTGTTAGAGAAACGCCTGGGCCGCTGGTCTAATCCATGCTGACATGGTGGAAACCTGCAGCGTAACCATAATGAGTTGTCTATGAAGCATTCTTCTTATAAAAAAAGAGTCCTATATTGAGGAAAAAAAGAGAAAAAGAAAAAAAAGAGATACTATGAAAAGAGGAAAGAGAGAAAAAAGCACCATATTCCCATGGTAAATAAGAAGAATGCTGAGATGCTCGTTGTCTGCTTGCCTTGTCATTTTGATATGGGGAGTTGATACGTCCAAAACGTATCTACTTTACCGAACATTTTTGTTATTGTTTCTCCTCTAAACTTGTGGGATTTGGATGCAACTAATGCGGACTGACGCTGTTTTCCGCAGAATTGCCTTGGTGTCTACTTTTTGTGCAAAAAACCAACTATCAGGAAAAATCCCGGAAAATATGCCAAAAATCCTATTTCACCCGAAGACCCCAGGAGCCAGAATACGAGACGGAGAAGATCCAGGGGTGGCCACACCACCTGGTGGCGCGGGTCAGGCCCTCGGCCTCTCTCTTCGCCTATAAGGAGCCTTCTGACCTAAAAACTTCGAGGGGTTCGACGTTTTTCCAGAAGGAGTTCCGCTTCGCCGCCACCACCAGATTCCACAAAACAGCACGAGAAACTCCGTTCTGGCACCCTGCCGGGACGAGGAATTGGAGGAGATCATCGCCATCATCATCACCATCGCTTCTCTATCGACCATCCATGTTTCCCCCATCTATGTGTGAGTAATCCCCCGCTGTAGGCTATGGGTATGGTAGGGATTGGATGAGATCGTTCATGTAATGGCATCAGATTGTTAGGGCATGGTGCCTAGTATCTTTTATTAGTGCTTTATGACTTTGTTGCGACTTGTTGTGCTTAATGCTTGTCACTAGGGCCCGAGTGCCATGATTTCAGATCTGAACATGTTATTGATTCATTATGATAGTATTGTTTTTGGTCTTATTTGCAAGTTGTATACACACGTTGTTGTCCGAAACCAATGGCCCCGAAGTGACAGAAATCGGGATAACCGGAGGGAATGGCTTTGATGTGAGGATCACATGTGTTCACAGAGTGTTAATGCTTTGCTCCGGTGCTCTATTAAAGGAGCACCTTAATTGCCAGTAGTTCCCTTGAGGCCCCGCTGCAAACGAGCTGGCAGGACAAAAGATATTGTGCAAGTTCTCATTGCGAGCACGTATGACTATATGGAACACATGCCTAGGATTATCTAGTACTTGGATGCTTTATCTTATTTATCTTCAATTGCCCTATGTTCTGATTGCTATGTGAATTGTCTTGTTCATGCAACGCTTGTCCATCCATCCCTATGCCTACCGCACTCGAATCCTACTGTTTACTGCTTTTGTTACTACTGTCTTTACTTTGCTACTGCTGCTACTTTGCTATTCCTACTACAAAACTGTTGCTACTGATAAACTGTTGTGAGCAAGATTGTTTCCAGGTGCAACTGAATTGACAACTCAGTTGTTAAGGCTTATAAATATTCTTTAGCTCCCCTTGTGTCGAATCAATAAATTGGGTTTCACTTCCCTCGAAAATACTGCGATACAACACCTATACTTGTGGGTCATCAAGACTATTTTCTGGCGCCGTTGCCCGGGAGCATAGCTTTATTTACCAAGTTCACTTGGATTCTCTATTGTTCGCTGCTATCCATCCATCATGGGTAAGTCTCGTGATGGCAAGGTTCCTATTTTACCATCCACTACAAGAAGAGGTACGGTTCTGAACACCTCTGTTGCTCTTGATTCACCGTCTATTATGAATAAGTTCCTTACACCACCACATACACATGCTACACACGCTGTTACTACTGTTGAATCTAAAACTTCTGATGCTTATGATGCTGCTTCTACTGTGCTTGATAAGAGTGGTTCATTAGGTCCTTTCCTAGATGCTACGATTGCTAGAACTATAGCTGGAAATACCGAAACTCCTAGTGAAGACAATACCACACCTGTTAGCTCGCCTGAGTCTAGTGAGAGTTATGATATTGAAGATGGTTATGCTGAGATGACGAATGAATTTATTAAAGAATGTAAAAACACCCATGATAGGAGCGCTACTAAGAGTCTCCTTGAGAGGCATACTATTAGACCCAAATTGTCTCATGTTGCTTAGTTTGCTGCTTCTCCCATAAACATTATAGATGAAGATTATGATTTCTCTCTCGATCTATCTTACATAGCTATTGTTGAGAAAGAACCTTTTTGTGGGACTAGGAATGAAAGTGCAGTAGCACATATGAATGAACTTTCTACCATGAGTGGCTTGTTTTCTGATGATATTAAGATGCGTACTTACTTTGTTGCTAAGATTTTCCCTTTTTCACTGAAAGGAGAAGCTAAAACTTGGTTTAGTAATTTGCCTCCTGGATCTATTGATAGCCCTGAGTGCTTGATTAGTACTTTCCTGCAGAAATATTTTCCTCCTAGTGCTAGACATGCTATTTTGCAGGAACTTTTTGATTTTAAACAGGAAGAAAAAGAGGTATTGCCTGAATCTTGGGCAAGGTTTTGTGCTTTGATTCATGCACAGGCTGGAAGTCCATTACCTAAGAATGAGCTTCTTGATATATTTTATAATGGACTAACCGAAGAATCTAGGACATACCTAGATAGTTGTGCTGATTGTGTTTTCAGGAATAGGACTCCTAAGGAAGCTGGGGAATTAATGGCTAAAATAAGTAAGAACTATGAAGATTGGACTCCTCCTAAACAAGCTATACCTGAAGTAATTGTACCTAAACCATCTATTCCGGTGCCTATTCTACCATCAAAGAAGAGGGGAGTTATTGAATTAAATGATGAAGTGATGAAGGAAGCTAAGAAATGTCTTAAGGAGAAGGGAATTAAAGCTGCAGATGTCAAGAATTTACCTCCTATAGAAGAATTATGTAAGCCTATTCCCTACTCATCCACTATTGAGGTACACTCTCTCCAACACTTTGATGAAGGTGATATCCCTTACTCTGAACCTCTTGATCAATGCTTAGAAGAATTCGATATCTTTATTGTTAAGCAAGATAACTTTAATAAAAGGGTGCAAAATCATCTAATGGAAAGCACTAGAGCTATTGTTGAGTTGAAAGATATTGTGGAAAGAACCTCTAATGATGTTAAAATGATTGTTAAACACTTTCAAATGGTTCAAACTCAAATAGATCAACTCATTAAAGTGCAAAACGACTTGCTAGTTAATGCTGCTAAAGAAAAACATGCTTATAAAATTAGAACTAGAAGTGGAGCTGCTACCCAGGATCCTCTACATCCTGAGGGGCATCCCAAAAGAACTGAGCAGGATTCTCAACAAGCTGAAAATAGTGGTTCTACTCGTAAGAAAAGGAAAAAGAAACATAAAACTGTTGTAGAACCCTCTAAACCTGCTATAGATCCTAATAGTATATCTATCTCTGATGCTGAAACTGAAAGTGGTAATGAAGAAAATGAAGTTCCTAATGAAGAAAAAGTTGAAGAAGAACCTGAAAACCACACTAAGAATACCAAATACACTAAAGAGGATTTTATTGCTAAGAAACATGGTAGTGAAAGAGAACCTTGGGTCCAAAAACCTATGCCTTTCCCTGATAAGAAACACAAGTCAAAGGAAGATGAACATTATAATAAGTTTTGTGAGTGGATGAAACCTTTATTCTTGCAAATTCCTTTGACTGATGCTATTAAATTGCCTCCTTACTCAAAGTATAAGAAGGATATTGTCTCGAATAAAAGGAAGATCCCTAATGAAGAAATTTCTACTTTGCTTGCTAATTATTCCTTTAATGGTAAGGTTCCTAAGAAACTTGGAGACCCAGGGATTCCAACTATCCCTTGCTCTATTAAGAACAGTTATGTTAGAACTACTTTGTGTGATTTGGGAGCTGGAGTTAGTGTTATGCCTTTCTCTCTCTGTAAGAGGCTTCAACTTGAAAAATTAATACCAACTGATATATCTTTGCAAATGGCTGATAAATCTACCACTATTCCTGTGGGTGAATGTGAGGATGTACCTGTTCAGGTGGCTCACAATTGCTTGATATTAACTGATTTTGTTGTGCTTGAAATGCCTGAAGATGATAATATGTCTATTATTCTTGGGAGACCTTTTCTTAATACTGCAGGAGCTATTATTAATTGTAATGAAGGAAAGGTGACCTTCAATGTTAATGACAAGGAACATACTATCTATTTCCCCAAGAAGATTGAAAGGACTTATGGTTTAAATTCAATTGAACATGTTGAAGGCATTCAAGTTGGAGAAATATATTGTCCCATACCAAGAGAAAATTTTGAAACTATTATGATTGGGACCATTGCTATCAAGGTTGAGGTAACATAATCATTAGTGGAATACAAAGTTTTGTCTCATATGCAATTGTTTTGGTAGCAAGACTTGATCAACCTTGTTAACAAAAGGATTCTATTGAACAAAACAATGTTTTCATTATGATTATCTCTGTTTTATTTCTACCCCTTGCATTTTAGTTTTTGCTTTCGTTTAGTTTTCTTTTTATTGTTAGTTGCTTGCATATTAGAGTGTCTTAGAACTTCTATAGTTCTAGTTTTGTTTTGTCCTTGCATCATTGTTTACAAAAGAAAAAAATCTGTTTGTTAGAAAAATCATTCTTCTATTCTGAAAAATGCCCAAAAATAGTGTCTCGAAAAATTCCAGAAAATTCATATTAAATTTTTACGTGAAAAAAGGGGCAGAGGAGTACCTGGGAGGTACCAGGGGGGCCCACCAGGCGGGCACACCACATGGTGGCGCGGCCAGCCTTGGGTGGCGCCATGCCCTGGTGTGGGCCACCCTTGGCCCCCCACTAACTCTCTCACCTGCCACTTTCTTCTCTCTCCCGAGTAAGCTCCAGCTCGCTAATAGTTTGTAGCATTGTCTTATGAATGTTTGCTTGCATTGCTCTATTCATAAATTGGTATGACACCGTGGTATCCTCCTCTAAATGTTTCATTTGAATTGACTTGGCACATGCTCACGCATGCACATGACTGTAATAATCAGTTGAGCCTCGATGAATTATTTTGCCTTGAGGGTCTTGAATCACTTTCATGCCATGAGTAGTCCTGTTTTGTTGCAAGCATGATAATGACAGCTATTGCTCTCTCGTTTGTCGCTCCCTTACTATTCCTAGACTTCACTTCCACTGAGTGTTTTACTCAAGTTTCCAACTCCCTAAACCAAATATTTCCAAAGTGTCCACCATACCTACCTATTAGCATCATTTGTTACTTCCGTGCATATTCAATATGCTTTGTTTTCTTCCGAATAAAATGTTTGCTTGATATGAGAAAGTTAGTTAGTAAAGCTCTCACGAACTTGATGGCACACTTTATTTTCTGCACTTAACAAACCTGAACCATTGTGAACTCTCCATGAAAGTTATATGCTTGCTAATTATAGGCTGGGGATTAGCAGAACCGTGCTGTCACGGGGAACGCTTTCAACACTTGTAAATAGATACCCAGTTGATACCTTGCTCTTTTGTTTGCGGATGTCGTCGGTGTGAAATAAAAGGGGAGCTTGTAAGTCCATGGAGTTATGTATGTGTGTTAGAGAAATGCCTGGGCCGCTGGTCTAATCCATGCTGACATGGTGGAAACCTGCAGCGTAACCATAATGATATCTATGAAGCATTCTTCTTATAACAAAAAGAGAGAGATAACTATTGAGAAAAAGGAAAAAAAGAGATTTATGAAAAGAGGAAAGAGAGAAAAAACACCATTTTCCCATGGTAAATAAGAAGATTGCTGAGATACTCATTGTCTGCTTGCATTGTCATTTTGATATGGGGATTCTTCCGTATCATCGGGCAAGGGGTACCCCGTTGGCGGTTCTCAATGATACACACATACTTACGATGACAAGAACTTACCGGTAACTAAAGTTGAGTAGCATGAGGAGCGGCCCTCGTACTCAAGGGACTTGGGATTTTCAGTTTATAGTCTGTCAAGCATATAACTCAGATGGGACCTCACTTTCACCTTAACCACATTAAAGATGCTTATGATAGGGGCATTGAGAGCTCAAAGCTAATGAGTACCATACTTTCAGCATTTGGAAGCCTTTCAAATTATTCAAAACCCTTTGTTTTACTTATTGAGTCTCCACATATTCTTTGAGCACCTTCTTGAGAGCATAGTTATCATTCTTTGTGTTTGTTCCATTACTTGATTATTTGTGTTATGACTTTGATGCTTGTATCCATGATATCTTTACTTCTAGTCATCACTTGAACTTCAGAGGTGCCTTGACATTCATAATCAAAGGCAAGCGAGATACCACTCTATCATACCTTTCTATGAGCATTGTAATGTTGCTTATGTTTGTGCCTCATGCTACTTATTATTTTTGAGTTGGAATCTCTTCATAGCTTGCAATGACTATTGAGTAGACTCAGTTGCATACTCTTTATTATGAATTGTCTAAGTAGTTGATCACACTGCTGATAATATTTACATCATATGAACCAAATGTGTCCGTGAAAGTTCTTTTATCGCACTCAGTTTTCAACTGAATTGCTTGAGGACAAGCAATAAGCTAAGCTTGGGGGGAGTTGATACGTCCAAAACGTATCTACTTTCCCAAACACTTTTGCTATTGTTTCTCCTCTAAACTTGTGTGATTTGGATGCAACTAATGTGGACTGACGCTGTTTTCAACAGAATTGCCTTGGTGTCTACTTTTTGTGCAAAAAAACAACTATCAGGAAAAATCCCGGAAAATATGCCAAAAATCCTATTTCACCCGAAAACTCCAGGAGCCAGAATACGAGACGGAGAAGAGCCAGGGGGTGGCCACACCACCTGGTGGCGCGGACCAGGCCAGGCCACGCCAGGGGGTGGTGTGGGCCCCCCAGGCACCCCCTCGGCGTCTCTCTTCTCCTATAAGGAGCCTTATGACCTAAAAACTTCGGGGGGTTCGACATTTTTCCAGAAGGAGTTCCGCTTTGCCGCCACCACCAGATTCCACGAAACAGCACCAGAAACTCCGTTTTGGCACCCTGCCGGGACGGGGAATTGGAGGAGATCATCGCCATCATCATCACCATCGCTTCTCCATCGACCATCCATGTTTCCCCCATCTATGAGTGAGTAATACCCCGATGTAGGCTATGGGGATGGTAGGGAATGGATGAGATCGTTCATGTAATGGCATCAGATTGTTAGGGCATGGTGTAGGGGTTCGTAGCATGGAAAACAAAAATTTTCTATCGCATACAAACAAACAAGCCAAGATCTATCTACTAGATTGTAGCAACGAGTCGATGGAATAACTCACCCTCGAAGATTCCAAAGTGTTTAACGAGAGCAGATTCTCGTGGGTGATGTAGTCGTACTCTTTCCGATCTCAAGATCGCGTAGACGATCCTTCCGGCGCCACGTTCCAGCAGCGCTCCCGCAGTCGGTCACACGTTCGGTACTCGACGAAGACCTTCCTCTCCCTTGTTCCAGCAGGCAGCGGAGGTTGTAGCACTCTCCTCGCGATTCCGGCAGCACAACGGCGTGGTACCGGAAGTAGAGGGGAAATCCCGCAGGGCTTCGCCTTAAGCCGGTGCGAGTATGGTGGAGCTTATGAGAGAGGCTATTAGTGGTCTAGTAATTAGACACACCAATTAGAAGGCTCTAAACCAATTAGAAGGCTCTAAACCGCTGGCTAAAGCAATTAGAAGCTCTAAACCAAAACGGCTCTAAACCTGAAATTTAGAGGTAGAAACTTGTCTCTAGGAGGGGAGCCCTGCCCCTCCTTATATAGGTGGGAGGGGGTGGCGCGCCAGGGGAGGGAGGGAGTCCCTCCCCAACTCGGCCTAGGGCTGGCGCCGGCTTGGAGGAGTGGGACTCCTCCTCCAAGTTGGTTCCAACTCCTCTTGCTTGTTTCCCACAGTTTCTTGTTTTGGCAGTTTGACTTTCAAACTGGACATTTGACTTTTCTGTTTTAGGATTCAATTTAATCCTATATTTGGGACAGCAAGAACACTTAGTACATGATGCAATCATTCCAATATGTAATGACACATTCATGTACCCCTTTCCCCCCGGAGTGCCGGACAATCCGGAACCTTCTAGAACTTTCCCGATGAAAACACCGGAATCATTCCCGAACTCCGAAATGGGACTTTCCTTATATGAATCTTATTCTCCGGACCATTCCGGATCACCTCGTGATATCCCGGATCCCATCCGAGACTCCGAACAACATTCGGTCTCTTTCTCATAATACCATAACTACTCAAACAACGTCGAATCCTTAAGTGTGTCTCCCTACGGTTCGTGAATTATGCGGACATGATCGAGACACTTCTCCGAACAATAACCAATAGAGGAATCTGGAAATTCATATGGCTCCCACATATTTCTACGATTACTTTGCGATCGAATGAACCACTTACATACGATACCAATTTCCCTTTGTCACACGATATGTTACTTATCCGAGGTTATGATCGTCGGTATCTCTGTATACCTAGTTCAACCTCGTTACTGATAAGTACTCTTTTCTCGTTCCCGTGATATGTGATCCCTTGTGACCAAGTCACATGCTTGCAAGCTAATTGGATGACATTCCACCGAGAGGGCCCAGAGTATATCTATCCGTCATGTGGATGGACAAATCCCACTCTTGATCCATGTGTTTCAACCAATACTTTCCAAACACTTAATGCCACCTTTATAGCCACCCAGTTACGGTGTGGTGTTTGATGTCATCAAAGCATCCATCCGGTAAAGGTGATATGCATGATCTCATGGTCGAAGGAATTAGGTTACTATGTATCAGAAAGCATATAGCAATTGAACTATTGAAATGACTTGATCTTCATGCTACGCTTGTCTATAGGAGTATGTCCACCATATCATTCTCCTAACGATATGATCTTGTTGTTGATAACATCTCAATGTTCATGATATGGAAACCACAATCATTTAATCAACCAACAAGCTAGTGAAGTATACAGGCTATACTAGGGACTTCAAATTAAGTTTACAATTCACACAAGTATTAATGTTTCCTTGTTAATACTATTATAGCATGAATATAAACATTTATCATAAACACAAAGATATAATAATAACTACATTTATTATTGCCTCTAGGGCATATCTCCAACAGTCTCCCACTTGCACTAGAGTCATCTAATCTAGATTACATGGTAATATACCGAACACCCATGGCAGTTTGGTGTTGGTCATGTTTTGCCCTCGGGAGAGGTTTAGTCAACGGATCCGCCACATTCAGATCTGTGTGTACTTTGCAAATCTTTATATCCCCATCCTGGATATGTTCTCGAATAGCGTGAAAACGCAGCTTGATATGCTTCAGCTTCTTGTGTGACCTTGGTTCTTGCGCATTGGCTATGGCGCCCATGTTATCACAGTAGATAGACATTGGGTCCAGCGCACTAGGAACCACACCCAGCTCTGTAATGAACTCTTTCATCCATATCGCTTCTTGTGAAGCCTCCGAAGCAGCCATGTATTCCGATTCAGTTGAAGATCTCGCCACAACGCTTTGCTTTGCACTCCTCCAGCTAACTGCTGCACCATTCAAAATAAATACGTACCCAGATTGTGATTTAGAATCATCTGGATCGGTGTTCCAACTAGCATCGGTGTAACCATTAACAACGAGCTGTTCATCACCTCCATAAGAAAGAACCATATCCTTAGTTCTTCTCAAGTACTTAAGGATGTTTTTGACCGCTGTCCAATGATCCACTCCTGGATCACTTTGATATCTGCTAGTTAAACTAACAGCATATGCAATGTCGGGTCTAGTACATAGCATGGCATACATTAGAGATCCTATGGCTGAGGCATAGGGAGTTTTACTCATCCTTTCTCTATCTTCTGCCGATGTTGGACTTTGAGTTTTACTCAAGGTCGTATTGGGCAACATGGGCAAGAACCCTTTCTTGCTTTCTTCCATTCCAAACCTCTTTAGAACTTTGTCCAAATATGTACTTTGTGACAATGATATTTGGCGTTTTGATCTATCTCTATAAATCTTTATGCCTAATATGTAAGCTGCTTCGCCAAGATCCTTCATTGAAAAACTATTATTCAAATATTCCTTGACACTATTAAGAAGGTCTACATCATTCCCAATCAACAATATGTCATCCACATACAGTATTAAGAATGCTACAGAGCTCCCACTCACTTTCTTGTAAATACAAGCTTCTCCATAAGTTTGTATAAAACCAAAACTTTTGATTACCTTATCAAAACGTTGATTCCAACTTCGGGATGCTTGCTTCAATCCATAGATGGACCGTTGAAGCTTGCATACCTTGTTAGCATCTTTAGGATCGACAAAACCTTTGGGTTGCATCATATACAACTCTTCATCAATGTCTCCATTGAGGAATGCTGTTTTGACATCCATCTGCCATATCTCATAATCATAATATGCAGCGATTGCTAACATAATCCTCACAGACTTTAGCTTCGCTACTGGTGAGAAAGTCTCATCGTAGTCAACTCCTTGAATTTGTCGAAACCCTTTTGCGACAAGTCGAGCTTTATAGACAGTAACATTACCATCAGCATCTGTTTTCTTCTTGAAAATCCATTTGTTCTCGACAGCCTTTCGGCCATCCGGTAAGTCCACCAAAGTCCATACTTGGTTTTCGTACATGGATCCAATCTCGGATTTCATGGCTTCTTGCCATTTATTGGAATCTGGGCTCATCATCGCTTCCTCATATGTCTCGGGGTCATCGGTGTTGTCCACCACCATGACATTCATAACGGAATCATACCAATCTGGAGTGGTACGAGTTCTCGTTGACCTCCGAGGCTCTGTAGTAACTTCAACCGAAGTTTCATGATCACCATCATTAGCTTCCTCTCTTATTGGTGCAGGCACCACAGGAACTTCTTCCGGTGCTGCGCTACTCGCAATTTCGAGAGAAGGTTCGACAACCTCGTCGAGTTCTACTTTCCTTCCAGTCACTTCTTTCGAGAGAAATTCCTTCTCTAGAAAGGATCCATTCTTGGCAACAAAGATTTTGCCTTCGGATCTATGATAGAAGGTATACCCAATAGTTTCCTTCGGGTATCCTATGAAGACGCATTTTTCCGCTTTGGGTTCAAGCTTGTCCGGCTGTAACTTCTTTACATAGGCTTCGCATCCCCAAACTTTAAGGAACGACAATTTAGGTTTCTTACCAAACCACAATTTGTACGGTGTCGTTTCAACGGATTTAGATGGTGCCCTATTTAAAGTGAATGCGGCTGTCTCTAATGCATAGCCCCAAAACGATAGCGGTAAATCTGTAAGAGACATCATAGACCGAACCATATCTAAGAGAGTTCGATTACGATGTTCGGACACACCATTACGCTGTGGTGTTCCCGGCGGTGTCAACTGCGAAAGTATTCCACATTTCTTTAAATGCATGCCAAACTCATAACTTAGATATTCACCTCTGCGGTTAGAACGCAGAAACTTAATCTTCTTGTTACGATGATTTTCCACTTCACTTTGAAATTCCTTAAACATCTCGAAAGTTTCGGACTTATGTTTCATAAAGTAGACATACCCATATCTACTTAAGTCATCCGTGAAAGTGAGAACATAACGATATCCACCATGCGACGCTACACTCATTGGACCGCACACATCGGTATGTATTATTTCCAATAAGTCTGTAGTTCGCTCCATCATACCAGAAAATGGAGTCTTAGTCATTTTACCCATCAGACATGCTTCGCATCTTTCAAGTGATTCAAAATCAAGTGATTCAAGAAGTCCATCAGAATGCAGTTTCTTCATACCCTTCACTCCAATGTGACCAAGACGACAGTGCCACATGTATGTAGAATTATCATTCAATTTTATTCGTTTAGCATCTATGTTGTGAACATGTGTATCACTACTATCGAGATTCAATAAGAATAAACCATTCATCTCAGGTGCATTACCATAAAAGATATTACTCATATAAATCGAACAACCTTTATTCTCAGACTTAAAAGAGTAACCGTCTCGCAATAAACAAGATCCAGATATAATGTTCATGCTTAACGCAGGCACCAAATAACAATTATTTAAATTTAAAACTAATCCCGAAGGTAGATGTAGAGGGAGCGTGCCGACGGCGATCACATCAACCTTGGAGCCATTTCCAACGCGCATCGTCACCTCGTCTCTCGCTAGTCTTCGTTTATTCCGCAGCTCCTGTTTCGAGTTACAAATATGAGCAACCAAACCAGTATCAAATACCCAGGCACTACTATGATTACTAGTAAGATACA
Source organism: Avena sativa (assembly GCA_916181665.1). NCBI lineage: Eukaryota > Viridiplantae > Streptophyta > Magnoliopsida > Poales > Poaceae > Avena > Avena sativa. The sequence goes on from OV702296.1 coordinate 416,379,553, forward strand.
CATCAATAACATGTATATCGAATATACCTTTCTTCTTGATGTTGTCGTTCTTCAGATCCGCCAGGTACTTGGGGCAGTTAGGCTTCCAGTGACCAGCACCCTTGCAGTAGAAGCATTCAGTTTCAGGCTTAGGACCAGCCTTGGGCTTCTTAGCAGGTGCGGCAGCTTTCTTGCCGTCCTTCTTAAAGTTGCCCCTTTTTCTTAGGCTTGCCCTGTTTCTTGAAATTGGTGGTCTTATTGACCATCAACACTTGGTGCTCCTTCTTGATCTCCACTTCAGCAGTTTTCAGCATGGACGATAGTTCAGGCAACGTCTTGTTCATGCAGTGCATATTGTAGTTCATCACAAAGTTCTTATAACTCGGTGGTAGTGATTGGAGGACACGGTGAATCCCTAACTCATTAGGAATTGTTATCCCCAACTCTTGGAGCTTGTTTGCGTGCCTAGACATGGTGAGCACGTGCTCGCTAACGGAGCTTCCCTCTTCCATCTTACAGTTAAAGAACTTTTCGGAGGCCTCATAGCTCTCCACGGCCGTGTGAGTCTCAAAAATGAGCTTGAGCTCCTTAATGATCTCGAACGGGTCGTGGTGCTCAAAGCGCTTCTAAAGCTCCGTTTCTAAACCATACAGGATGGCACACTGAACTGTGGAGTAATGATTTTTCCGAGTGGCGTAAACATTCTTTACGTCATCGGTGGCATCTTCTGCAGGTGGGTCACCTAGCAGTGCTTCGAGCACATAGGTCATCTGACCAGCCCTGAGGACAATCTTCAGACCACGGAGCCAGTTCGTGAAGTTGCTTCCATTGTTCTTAAGCTTTTCTTTCTCTAGGAACGCATTGAAATTGATGGAGAGGTTCGCCATAATCTACAACAAATTTGCAAGTAGTTTAGACTAAGTTTATGATAAATTGAGTTCAATTTTAATTCTTAAATTAACTAGGTGAACTCCCACTCAAAACAACATCCCTCACATTGTCTTAGTGATTACACGAACCAAGTCCACTACACCAAGTCCGATCTTCACGAGAGAAGATGTAGTTTCATCGGCGAACAATCTTCATGTTCATCATATCACTCATATGATTCATGCTCTACCTTTCGGTATTCCGTGTTCCGAGACCATGTCTGTACATGCTAGGCTCGTCAAGATTAACCTTAGTTTCCGCATGTGCAAATCTAGCTTGCACCCGTTGTATGCACACGTAGAATCTATCACATCCGATCATCACGAGATGCTTCGAGACGACGAGTCTTAGCAACAGTGCCAACTAAGGACGAACACTTTATTACTTGAAATTTAGTGAGAGGGATCATCTTATAATGCTACCGTCGCGATCTAAGCAATACAAGATGCATAAAGGATTAACATCAAGGCAATTCATAATTAGTTGGATATGATATGGCCCTTTCTTCTTATGCCTTTGATCTCCATCTCCAAAGCACGGACATGATCTCCATCATCACCAGCATTGCGTCAAGGTCAGTGGCGCCATTTCATGGTTGTCTATCATCACTAGCAACTATTACAACTACTTGGAATAAAGCTATTACAAGATGAATAGACACGCAGGTCTTAACAGAATTAAAGACAACCATTAGGCTCCTGCCGGTTGCCATATTACAACAAGGATCATTGCATACATCAAATATAATCACAATCACATGATGGCCATATCACATCACAAAACCCCTGCAAAAAAAAGTTAGACGCCTCTAATTTTCTTTGCATGTTTTACGTGGTTTCGGGCTTTCGAATAAGAACGGATCTTACCTACGAAACTGAACCACAACGTTGATACAAGTGATATCAAGTGCAAAGTGTAGATTGGATCTATACTATGGTGGGAGAGACAGACACCCGCAAATCCACTTGTGCAAAGCAAGTTACACGTCAAGCGTGGAGCAAGTCTCATGTGCGATGACATGTAAGGTTAGCCCGAGCCGCTTCATCCCACCATACCGTAAGATGCAAAGTACACAAAGCAAAAGACGGCACGAGAACCAACGCCCACAAAACCATTGTGTTCTACTCGTGCAACAGATCTACGCATAGATATGGCTCTGATACCACTGATGGGTTCGTAGCATGGAAAACAAAAAATTTCTACCGCAAGAACGAACAAAACCCAGATGTAATCTAGATAAAAGCCAAGATCTAATCTATTAGACATGTGCAACGAGATAGATCTGTACTAACCCTTGTAGACCCGAAAGTGTTACGAGATTGGATCTCGTGGTTGATGTAGTCGATCACTTGACGATCTCAAGATCGAGTAGACGATCCTTCCGGCGCCGCGTTCCGACAGCGCTTCCGCAGTCGGTCACATGTGCGGAGTCGAAGCAGACCTTCCTCTCCCCGTTCCAGCGAGCAGCGGAGGTAGTAGATCTCTCCAAGGAATCCCAGCAGCACGACGGCGTGGTGGTGGTGGTGGAGTAGAGAATTCTGCAGGGCTTCGCCTAAGCCAGAGTAGAGGGAATGGGGAGGAGAGAGGCGGCTAGGGTTTGAGGATTCAAGGGGCAAGGGGGGTGGCGTCTCCACCCCTCTATTTAAAGGAGGGAGGCGCCATGGGAGGGGGAGTCCTAGTAGGACTCCCCTCCCTCCTTGGCCGGCGGATTGGGAAGGGGGAGGAGTCCTCCTCCCCCACTACTCCTTGTCTTGCCCTACAAGGATTCCTTGATCCTTTCTTGGTTTTCAAGCAAACTCCAAGAAATCTTCTAGAACCTTCTGGAACATTCCGAAACCTTCTAGAATCCCCATACAAATACTCCGGAACATTTCCTAACTTAGAAAATGATCCCCAATATATGAATCTTATTCTCCGGACAATTCCGGATCTCCTCGTGATGTCCTGGATCCAATCCGAGACTCCGAACAACATTCGGTATCCAACGCACATTCCATATATACTTAAAACAACTTTGAACCTTAAGTGTGTCACCCTACGGTTCGTGAATATGCAGACATGATGAAGACACCTCTCCGATCAATAACCATCAGCGGGATCTGGAGATCCATAATGGATCCTACATACTCAACGATGACTTCGTGATCGATAGAACCATTAACATACGAAACCAATTCCCTTTGTCACGCGATATTCTACTTATCCGAGGTTTGATCGTCAGTATCTCCAAACCTAGTTCTACCTCGTTACTGATAAGTACTCTTTACTCGTTCCATGTTATGTCATCCCTTGTGACCTAGTCACATGCTTGCAAGCTAACTAGATGACATTCCACCGAGAGGGCCTAGAGCATATCTATCTGTCATATGGATGGACAAATCCCACTCTTGGTTCATGCGCTTCAACACATACTTTCAGAATACCCAATGACACCTTTATAACCACCCAGTTACGAAGCGGTGTTTAATGTCATCAAAGTACCCATCCAGTGATGGTGATTAACATAACCTCATGATCGAAGGATTAGGTTACTATGCATTTGAAAGCTGATAGCAATACGAACTTAATGACTTGATCTTATGCTACGCTTACCATGGGTGTGTGTCCATCACATCATTCTCCTAATGATATAACCTTGTTATTAATGACATCCAATGTCCATGATCAGGAAACCATGATCATCTATTAATCAACAAGCTAGTTCAACAAGAGGCTTACTAGGGACTCTTTTATGTTTACAAAACACACATGTATTAGTGTTTCCTTATAATACAATTATAGCATGGGATGTAAACATTCATCATAAACACAAAGATATAATAATAACTACTTTTATTATTGCCTCTTGGGCATATCTCCAACACAAAGTTCATAAGAGTGACTAGATACAAATAGTTTAAAACAAGTAATATCAAGGTATGCATCAATCAACTAGTCTTGGGACAATGCAGATAGAACTAAGAATGGCCACTATGCTCTCAAAGTAGGTGCATAAAGATAGAAGGTGGAGACTCTGGGAGAAAGGCCTTCATAGAAGGAAGTAGGGATTCAAGTCTCATAAAGAGCTTCCAAATATTATGGTACTTATAGCTTTCAGCTCTCATTGCCCCTATCATAAGCATCTTGAAGTGATTAAGGTTAAAGTGAACAAACTATGGTGTACATGCTTGACGAAGTATAAGTTAGAAATCTCATGTCCCTAGAATACGAGGGTTGCACCTCATGCTACTCACGTTTAGTCGCCGGTAAGGTCTTGTCATTATAAGTACATGTGTATCATAGAGAACCGCCAACGGGTTACCCTTGCCCAATGATACGGAAGAATCCCCATATCAAAATGACAAGGCAAGCAGACAACGAGCATCTCAGCAATCTTCTTATTTACCATGGTAATATGGTGCTTTTTTCTCTCTTTCCTCTTTTCATAATCTTTTTTTTCTTTTTCTCTTTTTTCTCAATATAGGACTCTTTTTTTATAAGAAGAATGCTTCATAGACAACTCATTATGGTTACGCTGCAGGTTTCCACCATGTCAGCATGGATTAGACCAGCAGCCCAGGCGTTTCTCTAACATATATACATAACTCCATGGACTTACAAGCTCCCCTTTCATTTCAACCGACGACATCCATATACAAAAGAGCATGATATCAACTAGGTACAAGTACCAAGTGCAATGTTGAAAGCGTTCCCCATGACAGCATGGTTCTTCTAATTCCCAACAAATAAGTGCAAGCATATACAACATAGACGACACAATGGTTCAAGTTTATTAAGGGCAAGAAAAGTAAAGTGTGCCATCAAGTTCGTGAGAGCTTTAATCACTAGTTTTCTCATAACAAGTTTAATTTGGAACGTAAACAAAAGCATGAATATACTTGGAATAGCATAAGCTAGTAGGTAGGTATGGTGGACTCTTTGGAATAACTTGGTTTAGGGAGTTGGATGCATGAGTGGAACTCATACTTGGTTGTGGAGGCTAGCAAAAGACAGGGAGCGACAAACTAAGAGAGCAATAATGGCCATAATCATGCAGAGCGACAAAACATCATTGATCAAAGCATAAAGTGATACTACAAGTTGAAAACTAAAGGATCATAAAGGCTTATGGTGACTTGAGATAGTCATAACATGGTGTGAGCATGCGCCAAGTCAACCCAAATAAAGCATCAAAGGAGAATACCACTATACTATGCTTTAATATGCTAAAACAACGCATGATTCATCCAAGGCACATTAAGCAATCTCAATTGTTTATAACAAGTCATGCTAAAGCAAAGAATACTAAGCATAAATCCCAAACAATATCAAGCATGGCATGACAAAGCATAGGCCACAGTCAAAAACAAGCTCTTTTTACCACATAAGCATGAACTTTCCTACTCTTTTCCAAACCAAACCAAACTATTTGCAAACCAATGTATGAAAGAGGGGGTCCAACCAATTTATTTAGAAAACTAAGCAAACAAAAGCAAATTAAAAACCAAAACAAAAACGAAAAATAAGACGCTCCAAGAACAACACAAGTGTGCATGAAACAATAAAAATGAAGCGTTTGGAAGAAACCTGGGATTTTTATTGATGAAGAAGGGGATGCCTTGGGCATCCCCAAGCTTTGACGCTTGTACTTCTTGAAGATTTATTGAGGTGACACGCGTGGCATCCCCAAGCTTGAGTTTTAGTCCATCCTTCATCTCATTACTCATACCTTCCATACACCTGAAATTTTTCCTTCATACAAAACTTCACACAATCTTTATTAGCAACATTAGTGCACTCAAGATAAAAGGTCTTAAGGTTCAGTTCTAACACCAAATAAACTTCCATTAGAACATTAGATACTGTAGCACTTTCCTCAAAAAGCTCAATTCCCCAAAAGAACTCAAAAAAGGAACCAACAAGAAGCAAATGCAGAAAATGGCAGAAATCTGTCAAAACAGACCAGCAGGTAAAGACGAATTTTTTCGAAGACCTTCTGTTGCTCAAATCAAAAGGTGTTGAACTAACGAAAGTTAGATAACAACCTGGGGCAGAAGCACAAAAATTGACGCCTCAAAAAGACGTTCAGATATTTTACACGAATGTTTATGGTGAAGCACAGCAATCTGTTTCGGGACAGCAACTTTCCCAATCATTACTTCGCTCTCATTAGAGGTTACTCTTGGAACAAAAAGCAAATAAAAAGGATAAGAAGCGGTTATTACTGAAGTATTAATAACCTCCAAGACTCATCTAAAACTTTTGGGTTATCTCCCAATAAGTACTTTTCTTTAACGCCTTTAAGTTAGGCATAAGAAGCAAGAAAAAGAATCAAGTGTTCTCAAATGAAGAAGCATTAAGACCATATTTTGTTTTCATAGGAGAAGCAAAAGAAATCTTCTCTCTCTTCTTAGGGAAGTGTTCTATACCTTTCTTGAGTGGGAGTTGATATTTAATGGTGCCTTCTTTCATATCAATAATGGCACCAACAGTTCTAAGAAAAGGTCTTCCCAAAGTAATAGGACAAGAAGCATTGTATTCAACATCCAAAACATAGAAATCAACGAGGACATAGGCATTTTTAACCATAATAAGAACATCATTAAGACTCCCCATGAGTTTCTTTTTAGCATTATCATCCAGTGGGACATTCAAATAACAATCTTCAAGTGGAGGCAAATCAAGCATATCATAAATCCTTCTAGGCATAATAGAAACACTACTACCAAGATCACATAAAGCTTTGAAATCAAAGTCATTCACTTTCATATTAATGATGGGTTCCCAACAATCTTCTTGTTTAATAGGGATATAAGCTTTATGTTTCATCTTTTCTTCTTTAATCTTTATGAGAGCATCAGTAATGTGTTTTGTAAAGGCCATGTTATAGCACTAGCATTAGGACTTTCAGCAAGCTTTTGTAGGAATTTAATAAATTCAGAGATATTACAACCATCAAGACCAAAATAAAACTTATCATCTAGAGTAGTAGAACTATTACTAGCCTCAACACTATTGGTAGTAATAGTAGAAACACTAATGTTTCTAGCAATTTCATCTTCTCTTTCCCATTTAGCATGTAATTCAGCTAATAGTCTAACATTTTCATCAATTTTTACTTGTATAGCATTAGTAGATGCAAAGGAATTATCATTAGTTTCAGGTTTAGCAGCCATTTTATTAATCAATGAAGATTGAGCTTCAGACAAAGATGCTATATTTCTTTCAGCATTAGAGAGTTTTTCCTCAATAGTTTTATTGAAAGCAGTTTGCTTACTAATAAAGTATTTAAGCATAACTTCAAGTTCCGAGGGAGCACTCTTATTATTGTTGTAAGAATTTCCATAAGCATTACCATTGTTGGGAGGATATGGCTTATAATTGTTGTTACCAAAATTATTCCTATAGGCATTGTTGCCAAAATTGTTATTTCTTATGAAGTTCACATCAACTCGCTCTTCTTGAGCAACCAAAGAAGCCAAAGGAACATTATTTGGATCAATATGGGCTTTCCCATTAACAAGCATAGACATAATAACATCAATCTTATCACTCAAGGAGGAGGTTTCCTCAACAGAATTTACCTTCCTACCTTGTGGAGCTCTCTCAGTATGCCATTCAGAATAATTAACCATCATATTGTCGAGAAGTTTCGTTGCAGCACCTAGAGTGATGGTCATAAAGGTACCTCCAGTAGCAGAATCCAATAGGTTCCTTGAAGAATAGTTCAATCCTGCATAAAAAGTTTGGATGGTCATCCAAGCAGTCAGTCCATGAGTGGGACAATTCTTTACCAAAGATTTCATTCTTTCCCAAGCTTGAGCAACATGCTTATTATCAAGTTGTTTAAACTTCATTATTTCATTTCTCATGGATATAATCTTAGCAGGAAGATAGTATTTTCCAATGAAAGCATCTTTGCATTTAGTCCAAGAATCAATACTATTCCTAGTTAAGGAATTCAACCATTCTTTAGCTTTTCCTCTCAAGGAGATAGGAAACAATTTCAGCTTAATAATATCACCTTCTATATCCCTATGCTTTTGCATCTCACAAAAGTTCAACAAAGTTATTTAGATGGGCAGCAGCATCTTCATTACTAATACCAGAAAATTGTTCTCTCATAACAAGATTGAGTAAAGCAGGTTTTATCTCAAAGAAAGTAGCTTCAGGCTGATGTCTACGCACTTCTATTCTTGTAGATAGTTGTTGGGCCTCCAAGTGTAGAGGTTTATAGAACAGCGGCAAGTTTTCCCTTAAGTGGATCACCCAAGGTTTATCAAACTCAGGGAGGAAGTGGTCAAAGGTATTCCCTCTCAATCAACCCTGCAATCAAGATACAAGAAGTCTCTTGTGTCCCCAACACACCCAATACACTTGTCAGGTGTATAGGTGCACTAGTTCGGCGAAGAGATAGTAAAATACAAGTGGTAACAGTGATAGAAAATACTTTGATGGCGTGGAAGAGACTAAAGGCAAACTGAAATAAAGATGGAAGCAAGCAAACATGTAATAGATCTAGTAGCAAACGTTGTTTCAATGTTTAGCAACAAGTTCTAGGGATCATACTTTCACTAGTGAGCACTCTCATATAAATATCTTCTCTTTATGATACTACTCTTAACTACTCTCTGGTTGAACACTCTAATCGATGGTAGGGCTATAACAGCACACCTCAAAGTTCGCTTTCCGCATCTAGATAACCCCACACTATCACCTTGAGCACTATATGATTCAAACAAACACCACAATTTCATAAAGACATCCAACTCCAAATATAACTCATAACAAGTATTTGTAATCTCTAGCCTAAGTGCCACCATGGTGTGCACACTGTCAACTTCACACACATGGGGAGAGCAGAGATCTATTAAGCACTTGAGTAGCAAGGTAGATCTATAGATTACAAGCTCATGATCTCAATAAGATCATGCATAGAGAGAGATGAACACATAGCTACCGGTAGAACCCTTAGCCTCGAGGAAGAACTACTTCCTCCTCATCATGGGAATCAGCAACGGTGATGGAGATGGTGGTGGATATCGATGGAGATGGCTCCGGGGGCACTTCCCCGTCCCGGCAGGGTGCAGGAACAGAGACTTTCTGTCCCCCGAATCTCCCATTCGGTGGCGGTGGCACTGTGGAACTTTTCATGGATTTCTAATTGGCGATCTAGGGTTTTTGCATCGGGAGGCTCTTATAGGCGAGAGGGGAGACCGAGGGGGTGCCGGAGGGGCCCACACCACCCCCTGGCACGGCCTAGCCTGACCCGCGCCACCAGGTGGTGTGGTCACCCTCTGGCCCTTCTCTGTCTCGTATTCTGGCTCCAAGTGTCCCCCGGTAAAATAATAACTTTGGCTTTTGTCCCGTCCAATTCCGAGAATCTTCATTTTCTGACTTCCTGGAACCAAAAACAGACAGCTGGCACTGTGGCTCTTGTTAATAGATTAGTCCAAGAAATCATATGAAAAGTACTCCAAAGTGTGGACAAAACACAAGAAAGTAGATAAAACCAAGCATGGAACATCAAAAATTATAGATACATTTGCAATGTATCAACATCCCCAAGCTTAACTCTTGATCGTCCTCGAGTAGGTAAGTGATAAAAAGAAAGAATAATTTTTTAGGTGACATGCACCATCATAAACTTGATCAAAGTACTTGTAAAACATTCAAAGCTGGGATCATAGTACTTCAATCATAACATGAAAGACAAAGTTCTAGCAATAAGACAAAGAAACTATGATGCAACATGAAAAGGCACAAACAAAAGATTCATGAATAATAATGCTTTGCAAGATGTTTGTTTGTTTCACATAAAGAAAACATAGCATAATAGTATTCAGCTTGTCCCTCATAGAGTAGCAAATATAAATGCATATGACACCTTCAAAGTTCATAAGAGTGACTAGATACAAATAGTTCAAAACAAGCAATATCAAGTTATGCATCAATCAACTAGTCTTGGGACAATGCACATAGAACTAAGAATGGCCACTATGCTCTCAAAGTAGGTGCATAAAGTTAGAAGGTGGAGACTCAATATAATGGTGGAAGAAGGGCCTTCATAGAAGGAAGTAGGGATTCAAGTCTCATAAAGAGCTTCCAAAAATTATGGTACTTTTTAGCTTTCAGCTCTCATTGCCCCTATCATAAGCATCTTGAAGTGATTAAGGTTAAAGTGAACAAACTATGGTGTACATGCTTGATGAAGTATAAGTTAGAAATCTCATGTCCCTTATATACGAGGGTCGCTCCTCATGCTACTCAAGTTTACTCACCGGTAAGTTCTTGTCATTGTAAGTACATGTGTATCATAGAGAACCGCCAACGGGGTACCCCTTGCCCGATGATACGGAAGAATCCCCATATCAAAATGACAAGGCAAGCAGACAACGAGCATCTCAACAATCTTCTTATTTACCATGGGAATATGGTGCTTTTTTCTCTCTTTCCTCTTTTCATAATCTGTTTTTTCCTTTTTCTCTTTTTTCTCAATATCGGACTCTTTTTTATAAGAAGAATGCTTCATAGACAGCTCATTATGGTTACGCTGCAGGTTTCCACCATGTCAGCATGGATTAGACCAGCGGCCCAGGCGTTTCTCTAACACATATACATAACTCCATGGACTTACAAGCTCCCCTTTCATTTCACACCGACGACATCCATATACAAAAAGAGCATGATATCAACTAGGTACAAGTACCATGTGCAATGTTGAAAGCGTTCCCCGTGACAGCATGGTTCTGCTAATTCCCAACAAATAAGTGCAAGCATATACAACATAGACGACACAATGGTTCAAGTTTATTAAGGGCAAGAAAAGTAAAGTGTGCCATCAAGTTCGTGAGAGCTTTAATCACTAGTTTTCTCATAACAAGTTTAATTTGGAACGTAAACAAAAGCATGAATATACTTGGAATAGCGTAAGCTAATAGGTAGGTATGGTGGACTCTTTGGAATAACTTGGTTTAAGGAGTTGGATGCATGAGTGGAACTCATACTTGGTTATGGAGGCTAGCAAAAGACTGGGAGGGACAAACTAAGAGAGCAATAATGGCCATAATCATGCAGAGCGACAAAACATCATTGATCAAAGAATAAAGTGATATTACAAGTTGAAAACTAAAGGATCATAAAGGCTATGGTGACTTTGGATAGTCATAACATGGTGTGAGCATGCGCCAAGTCAACCCAAATAAAGCATCAAAGGAGAATACCACTATACTATGCTTTAATATGCTAAAACAACGCATGATTCATCTAAGGCACATTAAGCAATCTCAATTGTTTATAACAAGTCATGCTACAGCAAATAATACTAAGCATAAAGCCAAAACAATATCAAGCATGGCATGACAAAGCATAGGCCACGGTCAAAAATGAGCTCTTTTTACCACATAAGTATGAACTTTTCTACTATTTTCCAAACCAAACCAAACTATTTGCAAACCAATGTATGAAAGAGGGGGTCCAACCAATTTATTCAGAAAACTAAGAAAACCAAAGCAAACGAAAAACCATAACGAAAACAAAAAAGAAGACGCTCCAAGAACAACACAACTGTGCATGAAACAATAAAAATGAAGCGTTTGGAAGAAACCTGGGATTTTTATTGATGAAGAAGGGGATGTCTTGGGCATCCCTAAGCTTTGACGCTTTTACTTATTGGATATTTCTTGAGGTGACACACGTGGCATCCCCAAGCTTGAGCTTTAGTCCATCCTTCATCTCATTACTCATTCCTTCCATACACCTGAAATTTTTCCTTCATACAAAACTTCACACAATCTTTATTAGGAACATTAGTGCACTTAAGATAAAAGGTCTTAAGGTTCAGTTCTAACACCAAATAAACTTCCCTTAGAACACTAGCTACTGTAGCACTTCCCTCAAAAAGCTCAATTCCCCAAAAGAACTCAAAAAGGAACCAACAAGAAGCAAATGCAGAAAATGGCAGAAATCTGTCAAAACATACCAGCAGGTAAAGACGATTTTTTTCGAAGATCTTCTGTTACTCAAATCGAAAAGTGCTGAACTAAAGAAAGTTATATAACAACCTGGGGCAGAAGCAAAAAAATTCACGCCTCAAAAAGACGTACATAGATTTTACACAAATTTTTACGATGAAGCACAAAAATCTGTTTCGGGACAGCAACTTTCCCAATCATTACTTCTCTCTCATTAGAGGTTACTCTTGGCACAAAAAGAAAATAAAAAGGATAATGAGCGGTTATTACAGAGGTTATAACTTCCAATACTCAACTAAAACTTTTGGGTTATCTCCCAATAAGTACTTTTCTTTAATGCCTTTAAGTTAGGCATGATAGTTTGAGAAGATGCTCACATAAGAAATATGAATTGAAGTAAAAGAGAGCATCAAGAAGCAAATTCAAAACACATTTAAGTCTAACCCACTTCCTATGCATAGGAATCTTGTAAAGAAACAAGTTATGAAAGAACAAAGCAACAAGCATAGGAAAGCAAAACAAGTGCAACTTCAAAATTTTCAACATAAAGAGGGGGAACTTAATATTGTTGAGATACATAAAACCATGTTTCCCTCTCTCATAATAACTTTCAGTAGCATCATGAATGAAATTAACAATATAACTATCACAAGAAACATTCTTATCATGAGCCATATGCATAAAAGAATTAATACTCTCCACATAAACATAGTCATTCTTATTGATTGTAGTGGGAGCAAATTCAACAAAATAGCTATCATTATTATTTTCATCACCATAATCATCAAATATAGGAGGCATATTGTAATCATAATTAATTTCCTCCTCAATAGTAGGTGGACTGAAAATATCATATTCATCATTGCAATCATCATATATTGGAGGTATAGCATCATCATAAGCAATAGAATAGTTATCTTCCCAAGTGTGTTCATTTGTAAACATATCATCATTGGAAGGATCATAGATAGCACTAATAGTATAACAATTATTAATATCATCATTTTCAAAATTGGTACCGAAGAGATTTTCAATATCAAAAGTAGTGTGCTTTTCCCAATCATGATCACTATTATAGGTAACAGGCATAGGAACATCATCGAGTTCAGACTCATCAAAGACTATAATAGGAGCAACATGCTTATGGGAAAATACTGTTTCTTCTCTCATTTTACTCCTCCTCTTCTTCTTTTTCTTCTTCTCTTTAGGAGGGAGAGGCTTGAAAGGAAGCTTCTCCATATACCCTGGTTCATTGTTAGAGACAATAGAAGAAACTTTGGAGGATTCCTCCTTTTCATTAATAAGGCCAAAACACATATTAGTCCTATCATATTTTGGTAAAATCTCATCATTTATAATATTTTGTATATAAGTATTTGTGTGGCAATTATCAACACAATAAAGATGACAACCATGCATGATGCTAGTCATATCAAAAGCACTCATATCTACCAAAGAGGTTTTTCTTGATAACTCTTCACACCCCAAAAATAATGTAAGTTGATCATGCTGATTAGGAGTGATCATGTCATCACAATACAAACTTGCAGTACTCATTGGATTAGAAGGGCTATTATTATGGCCTGAGCATTGAAAATTGAAATGACCCACTTCAAAGCAAAGTTCACAAATAAAAGGATAGAGGGCACAAACTTTTTTACCAAGATCATTTAGAGCCTTTCACCACGTTCTAGTTTTTTCATTCATGTGGGTGATACAATATTCTTCTTCAATTTGATTATTCTCACAAGGTCTATGTATTCCACAAAAATTAACATGCTTATAAGAAGTAGTACTTTCAGAGGTTTGAGCATGTTTATTGCTATCATTAATAACAATTTCATTTTCCATGCAAGTGTCTTTATAAGGCTCATGATACATGTCCCATTTTTCTTTAGGAGCATTAATATGAGAAGCAAAGGTTCTATAACAATCAACAAGAATTTGAGGATCAAGACCATATTTAGCACCAAGCTCTTGAAAATCAATAGTTTCAGCAAAAGACTTAATGAAATCATACTCATAGTTTATACCCGGTTCTTTACCTTTGTTGTTATCCCAATCTTCGGTATTGCTTTGAATTGTTTCAATAAGATCCCACTTAGCTTTGACCTCCTTACTTGTGAAGGATCCCTCCAAACAAGTATCTAGATAGTCCTTGTAATGTCCTGAAAGCCTTGCATAGAAATTATTAATAACAATATTACTGGGGAGCTCATGAATGGGACATTTGAGCATTAGTGACTTCAATGTCCCCCATGCTTGGGCAATACTTTCTCCATCATGAGGATGAAAATTATAAATGTAATTCCTATCTTTATGAATTTTATGAGGAGGATAAAATTTATAGTAAAAGAGAGATTAAAGTTCCTTCCACTCCAAATGATGAGGATCATCTAGTAGCTCATACCACTCCCTTGCTTTGCCCTTAAGTGAAATAGGGAATAGCTTCCTCTTAACTTGGTTCATTGAAATACCTGCACACTTGAACAACCCGCATAATTCATGTATAAAGAGTAAATGATCACCAGGATGGACAGTTCCATCTCCAAAATAGCAGTTATTCATAACACGTTCAACAATTTTTATAGGTTTTTTAAAAGGGATGCTTTTAGTATGTGGATTTAAAATATCACAAGTATCATTAGAATTACCACATATGGGAGATAAAGTATCATCAGAGCAAATTTTCTTCTTTAAAGCTGGGTGATGGCTCAATGCACGACGCCTAGAAAATGTGTTGATGGCTCGTGGTTGATGTAGAGCTCGTTGGGAACCCCAAGAGGAAGGTATGATGAGCACAGCAGCAAGTTTTCCCTCAGTTATGAAACCAAGGTTAAATCGAACCAGTAGGAGCAAGGAAACACCCCAAAGGTGTTACTAGCTGAGCTTTGGCAGGGCGCACTACCAGTGCTAGTAGCAACGTGGAGACCTGCACAACACAACCACAGAACTTTGTCCCCAACTTGCGATGAGGTTGTCAATCTCACCGTGTTTTGCGGAAAACAAAGGATTAAACATATCTAATGGAAAGAAGTAATAGTTTGCAGAAAGTAAACACAAAGCAGTAAGAAATTGTAGATTGAATATAAAAGACAAGGACCGGGATCCATAGTTCACTAGAGGTGGCTCTCCTTAGATAGATAACATGCTGGGTGAACAAATTACAGCGGGGCAATTGACAAACACCGAGAAAGCAATACATGCATATACTAATCATCTAGACATGAAAGCACAAAGGAGGAGAACCAACCATCTAGCTACTACATGGATCCGTAGTCCAAGGATGAACTACTCACGCATAACACCGGAGGCTTGCATGGTGATGAAGAAGGCCTCCAGGGTGAATTCCCCTCTCCGACAGGGTGCCGGGAAGAGCTTCAGATCCCTCCCGATCTAGGGATGGAGATGACAGCGGCTACAGACTCTTTCGTGGATTTTTGATCGGGTACTTAGGGTTTTCGTCCCGAGGGCAATATATAGGCGGAAGGAGAGGCCGAGGGGGGTGCCAGGAGCGGCCACACCACCCCCTGGCGCGGGCCAGGCCTGGCCGCGCGGCCAGGTGGTGTTGTGGCTCCCTGGCCCTTCTCCGTCTCACATTCTGGCACTTGATCCCTTCCGGAAAAATAGGGACTTTGGCTTTTGTCCCATCCAATTCCGAGAATATTCATTTTCTAACTTTCCTAGAACCAAAAACAGCAGAAAACAAGCAGCTGGCACTGTGGCTCTTGTTAATAGGTTAGTCCAAGAAATCATATGAAAAGTACTCCAAAGTTGGAACAAAACACAAGAAAGTGGATAAAACCAAGCATGGAACATCAAAAATTATAGATACATTTGCAATGTATCACTGGGGAACCTAAAAGATCATTTTCATAAAAACCAACTTCCCCAAGCTTAGGCATTTCCATAGCATTAGTAACAAAGGTGTTCAAAAGATTCACACTAATAACATTATTATTAGCATGCAAAGAAAGTTCCATGGATTTTTTAATTTTCTTTTTAGACAATTCAAGTGCTATATTAGGAAAATGACTAAAAAGCTCTCTAATTTTTATGTTGTTTTCCATTAAGCCTAACTAGTGAAAACAAGAAACAAAAAGACAAAATTGCAGAATCTAAAGGAAATAACTTCGAGCACTCACACCGGTGGATGTGACTGCCTTTTACCTTACCTCCCCGGCAACGGTGCTTAAAAATAGGCGTTTGCCGTGGGAGGTTCTTCTTCTTTAATCCTCCGGTGTGAATACTTTTTACCTTACCTCCCTGGCAACGGTGCCAAAAATAGGCGTTTGCCGTGGGAGGTTCTTCTTCTTTAATCCTCTGGTGTGAATACCTTTTACCTTACCTTCCCGGCAACGGCACCAGAAAATAGCTTGATGTCTACGCACTTCTATTATTGTAGACAGTTGTTGGGCCTCCAAGTGCGGAGGTTTGTAGAACAGCAACAAGTTTTCCCTTAAGTGGATCACCCAAGGTTTATCGAACTCAGGGAGGAAGTGGTCAAAGGTATTCCCTCTCAAGCAACCCTGCAATCAAGATACAAGAAGTCTCTTGTGTCCCCAACACACCCAATACACTTGTCAGGTGTATAGGTGCACTAGTTCGGCGAAGAGATAGTAAAATACAAGTGGTAACAGTGATAGAAAATACTTTGATGGCGTGGAAGAGACTAAAGGCAAACTGAAATAAAGATGGAAGCAAGCAAACATGTAACAGATCTAGTAGCAAACGGTGTTTCAATGTTTAGAAACAAGGCCTAGGGATCATACTTTCACTAGTGAACACTCTCATATAAATATCTTCTCTTTATGATACTACTCTTAACTACTCTCCGGTTGAACACTCTAATCGATGGTAGGGATATAACAGCACACCTCAAAGTTCGCTTTCCGAATCTAGATAACCCCACACTGTCACCTTGAGCACTAGATGGTTCAAACAAACACCACAATTCCATAAAGACATCCAACTCCAAATATAACACATAACAAGTATTTGTAATCTCTAGCCTAAGTGCCACCATGGTGTGCACACTATCAACTTCACACACATGGGGAGAGCAGAGATCTATTAAGCACTTGAGTAGCAAGGTAGATCTATAGATTACAAGCTCATGATCTCAATAAGATCATGCATAGAGAGAGATGAACACATAGCTACCGGTAGAACCCTTAGCCTCGAGGAAGAACTACTCCCTCCTTATCATGGGAATCAGCAACGGTGATGGAGATGGTGGTGGAGATCGATGGAGATGGCTCCGGGGGCACTTCCCCATCCTGGCAGGGTGCCGGAACAGAGACTTTCTGTCCCCGAATCTCCCCTTCGGTGGCGGCGGCGCTGCGGAACTTTTCGTGGATTTCTAATTGGCGATCTAGGGTTTCTGCATCGGGAGGCTCTTATAGGCGAGAGGGGAGACCGAGGGGGTGCCGGAGGGTCCCACACCACCCCCTGGCATGGCCTAGCCTGGCCCGCGCCACCAGGTGGTGTGGCCACCCTCTGGCCCTTCTCTGTCTCGTATTCTGGCTCCAAGTGTCCCCCGGTAAAATAATAACTTTGGCTTTTGTCCCGTCCAATTCCGAGAATCTTCATTTTCTGACTTCCTGGAACCAAAAACAGCAGAAAACAGGCAGCTGGCACTGTGGCTCTTGTTAATAGGTTAGTTCAAGAAATCATATGAAAAGTACTCCAAAGTGTGGACAAAACACAAGAAAGTAGATAAAACCAAGCATGGAACATCAAAAATTATAGATACATTTGCAATGTATCACAGGCACAGGTGGAGCAATAGGTGTGCTCATAAAATCATTGTTGTTGGTGCTAGTGAAGTCAGACAACTTAGTGTTTTCAAGAGTAGTCATTTTTTGTGTTTTTGATAAAGAAAGCAAACTTGTAAAACTAATTTTTGTGTGTTTTTGATAAAGAAACAAGCAAACTAAGCAAAAGTAAACTAAGCAAAACAAAAATAACAAAGTAAAGAGATTGGTTATGAGGGACTCCCCTTGTGAAGATATCCTTGACTCCCCGGCAAAGGCGCCAGACAAAGTTGTTGATGGCCCAAATATATCAAGCTCGTTGGGGAACCCCAAGAGGAAGGTATGATCAGCACAGCAGCAAGTTTTCCCTCAGTAAGAAACCAAGGTTATCAATCCAGTAGGAGCAAGGAAACACCCCAAAGGTGTAGCTAGCTGAACGTTGGCAGGGCGCACTATCGGTGCCAGCAGCAACGTGGAGACCTACACAACACAACCACAGAACTTTGCCCCCAACTTGCGATGAGGTTGTCAATCTCACCGGTTTTGCTGAAAACAAAGGATCAAACGTATCGAATGGAAGGAAGTAATAGTTTGCAGAAAGTAAACACAAAGCAGTAAACAGTTTATAGATTGTATGTAAAAGAAAGGACCGGGGTCCATAGTTCACTAGAGGTGGCTCTCCTTAAGATAGATAACATGCTGGGTGAACAAATTACAGCAGGGCAATTGACAAACATCGAGAAAGCAATACATGCATATACTAATCATCTTGACTCCTTTGTAACTTGATTGGGCATTACAACATTATACATAGACCGCCATCCAACTGCATCTATGACTAATAATCCACCTTCAGGTTATCATCCGAACCCCCTCCAGTATTAAGTTGCAAGCAACAGATTATTGCTTTACGAATTGCGTGTAAAGTAAACAATACAATTATTCTATGAACAAAGGATTGTTGTTTTCTCCCTAGTAGCAACAGCACATCTAGTACCTTAGAGATTTCTGTCACTTCCCCAGATTACCAGAGGCATGAACCCACTATCGAGCATAAATACTAACTCTTGGAGTTGCTAGCATCTACTTGGCCAAGATAGCTACTAACAATGGAAAGCATGCAAGATCACAAATAACAAAGACATGATAGAATTAATAATCAATCTGAAATAGCATCTCAATATCCATCGGATCCCCACAAACACAACATGTAGAATTACAAATAGATGATCTTGATCATGAACGGAGCTCACAAGATCTAGACATGAAAGCACAAAGGAGGAGAACCAGCCATCTAGCTACTACATGGACCCGTAGTCTAGAGATGAACTACTCACGCATCACACCGGAGGCTTGCATGATGATGAAGAAGGCCTCCAGGGTGAATTCCCCTCTCCGGCAAGGTGCCGGGAAGAGCTTCAGATCCCTCCCGATCTAGGGATGGAGATGACGGTGGCTACAGACTCTTTTGTGGATTTTTGATCGGGTACTTAGGGTTTTGGTCCCGAGGGAAATATATAGGCGGAAGGAGGGGCCGAGGGGGTGCTGGGGTCGGCCAGACCACCCCCTGGCGTGGGCCAGGCCTGGCCGCGCGGCTAGGTGGTGTGGCCGGCCCCCAGCTCTTCTCCGTCTCGTATTCTAGCATCTGATGTCTTCCGGAAAAATAGGCACTTTGGATTTTGTCCCATCCAATTCCGAGAATATTCATGTTCTGACTTTCCTAGAAGCAAAAAACAGCAGAAAATAGGCAGCTGGCACTATGGCTCTTGTTAATAGGTTAGTCCAAAAAATCATATGAAAAGTACTCCAAAGTATGGAAAAAACACAAGAATGTAGATAAAACCAAGGATGGAACATAAAAAATTATAGATACATTTGCAATGTATCAAACGTATACAACAATATCAACCAATCTGCCTTTTTATCGTTAGTTTTATTTTTTTTACAAAAGTTGCTACTATTAGACTGAATTCAGTAGCTGATCATGTTGTTCGACCTTCTAAAACTACTTTCATGCAAGGACGAAACATCTTAGACGGTGTAGTAATCCTTCATGAGACAATTCATGAACTACACTCAAAAAACTAAATGGTGTATTGTTCATGATTGACTTTGAGAAGGCTCATGACAAGGTTAATTGGTCTTTTCTCCAGCAGACACTTCGAATGAAAGGTTTTTCAGAGGAGTGTTGCAATCTCATACAGTCCTTTGTGACTGGGGGTAGTGTAGCCATTAATGTCAATGATGACACTGTCAAATACTTCCAGACTAAAAAAGGGCTAAGACAAGGGGATCCGCTGTCACCTATACTATTTAATATAGTGGCTGATATGCTGGCTATCCTGATTGAGAGAGCTAAGGCTGCCGGCCAAATTGAAGGACTAGTTCCCCATCTTGTTGATGGTGTCATTTCTATTCTTCAATATGCTAATGATACTATCCTTTTTATGGAACACGATCTAGAGAAATCTAAGAATCTGAAATTAATATTATCATCATTTGAGATTCTCTCTGGATTGAAAATTAACTTCCATAAGAGTGATTTGTATTGTTTTGGCGAGGCTGAGAATGAGGCCTGATAACCCACAAGTATAGGGGATCGTGTGTAGCATTTTCGATAAGTAAGAGTGTCGAACCCAACAAGGAGCTAAAGGTAGGATAAATATTCTCTCAAGTTCTATCAACCACTGATACAACTCTACGCACACTAAACGTTTGCATTATCTAGGAAATAAAACTAGAGCAACAATACGAGTAATAGAGATAGCTTCGCATGATAATAAATAACAAGAAAGTAAAGCTAGTTGTTGCAGCAATAAAATACACTAAACTAACAGAACCATGAGTGTGGAATAGTGTTGGTAATTGTGGTGGCTTTTTTGGGTTCGCAGCATAGAAAACAAAAATTGTGGTATCTAAAGTATCATGTTTTCCTCCATGATTATTGATATTCAAAAAGTTGTTTTAATATCAAGATTATATTGGAGCTGGAAATTGTTTTAGAAACCATCATGTGTAAAAGATATTGTGATATCTGAAACAATGTTTTTGTTGCATTATGATAGAGTATAATTTAGCAAAATACATGTTCTCATATTGTATGAGAATTTGTGAAGGATGGAGATGCTAGGCATCCGAATCTACCAAAAAGGTTTTGGGAACTGATAGTATACTCGCGATTCTTCCTTATAGGCTATAGTAGCTTGATCATGAAAGTTGTCATGATAAGGATGAATAGAAGATGTAAGTAAAATGTTTACTACACTAATAGATTACTAAAGAATGGATTTTTGAAAGAACACCAAACATTTGATGATGGTGATCCACTTCAAAGTGCAAGTCCAAAGGTATTAGTATTTGACTATATACGCTTTGTACCATGTGTCATGTTGATGACACCACTATTGATGTTGATAGATTCTTTTAAAAGAAAAGGAATTGCTGAAAGAGAATCTATAAAATATTTAGCAGAAAATAAAAGGTTGGAGATGTCCAACTTAGGTATATAGAAGATATACATGTTATGGATATATTCCTTGCTTGTTAAACAATGTGGTTCTTAGGTATTTGATACCGGTATTGGATACTGAATTGGTTGGTATGAAGTGTCATACAGGACAACACAATTCATGAACTACAATGGCCTAAGTAACCAGCAAGAGAATGAGTGATGATGTTCATCAAAAACAAATAAAGTGTTATTGTGTTTTTCGTTGTCATCAAACCAAGCCTTCAAGATTTGTTTAAATAATTGTTATTTTGTTCCGGTATCATGAGAACAATGGCTGTTCAAATAATTACCGTATTCCATAAAGGATGGATGGACTTTTACAAGTCTAGTTGGAGAAATCACATCCATAAACACTATTGCTAAAATGTCGCAAGACAAATGATTGAAAGATCACTTATGAA
This sequence comes from Avena sativa, assembly GCA_916181665.1. Taxonomy (NCBI): domain Eukaryota; kingdom Viridiplantae; phylum Streptophyta; class Magnoliopsida; order Poales; family Poaceae; genus Avena; species Avena sativa. The sequence continues at coordinate 416,401,082 of OV702296.1, forward strand.
GTGACATCGCTGTTTAAATCAATTTGAAAGAAAACATGAAGAAACTCCATGTTGATGGATTTTTGGAGCCTTTGATTTTGATCAATTGACACATGTGAGACTTTCCTCGAGATAATTGAAACTCCGTCCATAGGCCAGAGAGGAACGGATGACTAGCTTATTGGAAATTGTGCATGCTGATGTGCATAGTCCATTATGTGTAGCCATATGCGATGGATCTTTTTGCTTCATATGCTTTCTCCGAAAATTTGAGTGAATATATCTGTATATTTACTTAATAAAGAAGAAGTATGAAACATTTGAAAATTGTTCAAAGACTTTCAAGATGAAGTGGAAAATCATTGTAACAAGAAAATAAAGAGTTTATGATTCGATCATAAAGGAAGATATTTGAGTTACATGTTTAGCAAAAACACTTAAGACTTGAGGAATTGTTCCATGATTTGTGTTTCCCGATAAACCATAGGAGTATGGCATATTCAAGAGATAAAATCAAACCATGTTTGACATGGTAAGATCAAGGGTGTCATTTATAAAACTGCCATTATGTTTTAAGGATTGAAGCTTTAGAGACTACCGCTTTTACACTGAAAAGAGCACCATCGTGATCCATTGAAATGACACCATATGAGTTATGGTTTGGGATAAAACCCGAATTGTCTTTTCTTAAATTTTGGTATGCTATGCATAAGTAAAATGTTTACAACCAAAGTCAGATAAGCACGTCTTTGTAGGTTATCCCAAAGAATTTGTTGGGAATTTCTCCATAACACCGAGGACAAAAGAGTTTGTTACTTGGAACGTCAAGTTTCTTGAGAAGGAATTTTTCGTGAAAAGTTAAGTGGGAGGACAATAGAACTTTGATAAGGTTGTTGAACCTTAGCTATATGTGCTAAGTAGCGCAGCGCCGGAAAGTGTCCCGGTGGCGGCCACAATGCTCATGGCTCTCGTGATTACAAAAGGTGTGATCTCGGAGATTAGAGTTCCTATAGAACCGTGTGGGTCGGTAAGAATCAAATAGTAAGATTTGATAAGCAAGTCGTTATTGTTTTGATAATGATGAACCGACTACATGCAAAGAAGCGATGATGGGCCCTGACTCCATAAAATGACTAGAAGTCATGGAATCCGTGATAGTATCCATACACGAGAAAACAAGTTTCTAAACTTGGAAGACCCTCCGGAAAGGCGTGAAGCCTATCGGTCATGTTTGGATCTATAAAGAAATAAGACATGGATGTTTAACATCTATGAAATAGTCGACATGTCGGAAAGAAGTTTACGACAATGTTCAAGGAGTTGACCATGACAAGATTTGATCTTTCATAGCGATATATAGTCTTGATGGATTAATGTATCAACCACTACATATAATTTGGTATATGGCAGTTGAATAAACAAAACAAGGTTCTTATAATAGAACGGTAACCTAGGACATGTACATGACATGGTCCGAAGGGTTTTGTTAATTCAAAGGGTGCTAAAAGGGCATGTAAACTTCAATAGTTGAAGTAAGCATAGCGGAGTTGGAATCTTCACCATGATGAAACTATTAAAAGAGTTTAAATTCATCGGAGATGATGAAGATGCTTGCATTTGCAAGAAATTAAGTGGGAGCGCTGAGACATATTTCTAATACATTATGTAGAGGACATATTGTTGATTGGAAATGATGTATCTTGTATTGACACAAGTTAAGAATTTCATTAAAATAAGATTTCGATGAAAGACTTGGGCAAACCCGGAATATTAGGCATCAATATCTATATGGATAGATTAAGGCGCTAATATGGTTGTGCCAGACATACATATATGAGATATTGAAAGGGTTCAATATGGAAACAACAAGAAAGGTTCTTGCTGCATGGAAAGGATTGTATCAAAATTCAAGTGTTTCAACACTTGGTGAGTAAAATCACATGAAGATTTTGATCGATTATACCATGATATGTATATATCCAGAATGTCCTATGCTCTAAATGTTATGAGCATATACCAGAATGATTCATAAGATGATCATTGGACAATAGTAAAGATATTCTTATGAGCTTTGGAAGAACTAAGAATATATAATGTATATGTGACAAATAGTTAAAGGTAGTTCATTGTAAAGTGTTACATTGATACTAGTTTTGTCACAAGATACAAATTAAATTTATCTCAATTTAGACTATGGGTGGAACAATGTAATGGAAAGGATGTTCCATGATGGATTTGGATGAGTTCCAAAGTTGAGACATTGTGACGGATACTATAACAAAAGGCTAAGTATATGACTGCTATAGTAGCAGCAAAGGAGGGCATTTGTGTTAAGTAGTTTGTTATCAAACTAGGTGTGGTTCAAAGTGGGCTAATACTATGAAGATATATTGTGTGACAATAATATCAACATATTTTGAGCCGAACGAACTAAAGGTCTCACCAAAGGACCAAATCTATACAATGCCATCTCATTTGAGAATGAGTGATGCGTAGAGACGCAGAGACATGCAAATACACACGGACCTGAAACTGTCAGATCCAGAGATTATGTTAACCACTAGCAATAGCGTATATGCAACACCAGAAAGCCATAGGTGTTCAATGCGCAAAGTTTTTCAAACTAGATTGTTGACTCTAGTGCAAGTGGGAGACTGAAGGGAATATGCCCGAGAGGCAATAATAAAGTGGTTATTATCTTATTCCATGTTTATGATAAATGTTTATTTTACATGCTAGAATTTTATTGATCGGAAACATCAATACATGTGTCTTTAATAAACAAAAAGGGTTCCTAGTTATGCCTCTCTTATAGACTAACTTGTTGATTAACAAGATGATCAAGGTTCCCTGATCATGGACATTGGATGTTGTTAATAACAAGGTCACACCATTGGTGGAATGATGTGATGAACATTCATCCAAAGTATAGCATTACGATCAAAGTCATTATGTTTATATTGCTATAATATCATCCGAAGTAATCTTTATCCTTAGACCATGAGATCATGTTAATTGCTAACACCGGAAGAGTATCTTGATAACATCAAACGTCACACCGTAACAGGGTGACTATAAAGGTGGGTTCGGTGCTACGAAGGTGTTATGTTGAGGCTCATGGATCAAGAGTGGTATTTGTCCATCCCGATGACGGATAGATATACTTTGGGCCCTCTCGGTGATATCACATTGAAATAGCTTGCAAGCAAGTGATGTGATCACTAGAATGTTATATCACGGGAATGAGAAAAGAGTGCATGTCGGTAACGAGATCAAACTAGGTATGGAGATACCGATGATCGAATCTCAGACATGTAATATATCGCGGGACAAAGGGATTTAGTTACTGGCGTTAAAGGTTCTCACGATCACAGAAGTCATCGTTGAATGTGTAGGAGTCAGTATGGATCTCCAGGTCCCGCTACTGATTATTGATCGAAGAGGGGTCTCGATCATGTCTGCATTATTCGTGAACCGTAGGATGACACACTTAAGGGATACCGACACCATTTGGAGCAAATATGTTTCAGATAAAGATTTAAGAAAGCACTGGAATTATTTCAATAGACATCGAAACTGTTTCGGGTGAAAATGCTGAAATTGGTTCTGCATGTAATATTGAAATGTTGCAGGGGGTTTTATGTGAATGTTTGTTAATTGAAGTAATTAACAAAATTCTGAATAAAAATAATAAAAGAGTTTTATTAAATGAGAGAGCATTAAATTTGGAGAAATTTGATGCATTTAAAGTGGAGACTTTAAAAGAGAATGTGAAGGGGCATTTTAATGTGGAGGGGTTACCACCACATGAATGGAGGAGGTGAAGGGTCACCCCCTCCATGCGCCGGCCATGAAGGAGGGGCACCCCCTCCTCCTATAAAAGGCCACCCCCTCCTCACTTCTCACTCACACCTCCTTGTGAAGGATCTCTCTCCCCCTCTAGTATTATTTCCCCATGGTCTCGGATTAGCGAGATACATGTTCCTGATGGCTTTATCTGGAAAGGAGTTGTTGCTTCTGCTGCTTTGCTGGAGCAAGGGACGGAGGTTGTCGGGGTACCGGACGTGTGTGTGATCACGGATGCACCGCTGCTTTGCGGTGCTAGACTTGGTGGTGCTGGAGCTGGATCTAATGGACGTGCTGGAGCCGGACCTGCTGGACTTCATCACGATCTTGAGATCGGCAAGTGTACGACTACATCAACCACGAGTTCCTACTTGTTAACAAAGCTCGTTGTCTACGAGGGTAAGTTCTTGTTGGATGTAGGTCCACCTGTTGCTTTGTACCTAATAGATAGATCTTGGCGTGTAGTTCACACCGTAGGAATTTTTTGTTTTCTATGCTGCGGACCCAACATGCCCAAGTCAATGGGAATCGATATTCCCAAGGACACAAGCTTATCGGCGTACCCAGACATTTTGAGTACGTGCTCACTAACGGAGTTGTTCTCCTCCATCATGCAGCTAAAGATCTTTTCAGAAGCATTATAACTCTCTACGGCAGCATGGGTATCAAAAATCATTTTCAATTCTCCAATGGTATCAAAGGCATTGCCATTTTCGAAACGCATTCAAAGTTCTGGCTCTAGCCCATACAGTATGCCACAATGAACTAAGTTGTAGTCCTCTTGACGAGTTATATAGACATTATTTTCCTCGTCAGGGGCATCAGGAGCTGGTGGGGGGCCTAGCGGCGCCTCTAGCACATATTGCTTTTGTGCAGCAGTGAGGAGAATCCTCAAATTCATAGCCCAGTTGGTGAAGTTGCTACCATTCGCAGCAAGTTTCTCTTTCTCCATGAACACATTGAAATTAAAAGCAGATGGTGCCATCTACAACAGAATTTGTAAAGTATATTTAGACTAAGTTTATGATAGATTGAGTTCAACTAATCCAAATTACTAATGAACTCCCACTCAAAAACGACATCCCTCGTGTCCTTTTGGTGATTACATGAACCAAATCCACTACACCAAGTCCGATCATCACGTGAGTCGGTGTAGCTTCAAAGGCGAGCATCTATATGGGCATCATATCAACTATATGACTCATGCTTAACCTTTCGGTCCGTGTTCCGAGGCCATGTCTGTACATGCTAGGCTCGCCAAGTAAGAACCTTAGTATTCGCATGTGTAAAACTGTCTTACACCCATTGTATGAAAGCGTAGAGTCGAGTACACCCGATCATCACGTGATGTCTCGAAACACGATCCATAGAACGGTGCATACTTAAGGAAGAACACATTTTATCTTGATATCTAAATGAGGGATCATCTTACAATGCTACCAAAAGCACCAAACTAGCAATATAAGATGCAAACATCTAATGTGTAAAGTGAGATGATATGGTCCATGCATTTGATCTCTATCATTTGCATCGTGGTATGATCTCTATCATTCCTTTGTGTGTAAGGCAAAGGTCTATGGAACTTACACATTAAGTGTGCTGTAAGAGTATCTATCATACATCTACTTACATACCATATCAAGACACTAGCCCAGCAACGATCTAAACTAGACGCCTCTAATTTATCAATTGCAAGTTTTACGTGGCTTAGGGCTTTCGGAGATAGAGCCAGTCTTACCTACAAACATGAACCACAATGAGGATAACCAAGTTATGAGAAACTCATTGTAAATAAGATATTGACTATAGTAGGAGAGAAAGACACCCTAGCCACTTATGCAAAACTAGTTGCATGTCAGTCGTGGAACCGGTCTCATGTGTGATGACATGTAAGGTAGGTCCGGGCCACTTCATCCCACTATGCCACCAATATCCAAAATACATAGAAGATGCAATAACATGATCATCATCGCCCACATATAAACATATGTGTACTACCCGTGCAAAGCATCTACGCATAGATCAGGCTCTGATACCACTGTTGGGTTCACAGCATAGAAAACAAAAAAATCCTACGAAGAGAACTATACGCCAAGATCTATCTACTAGATACAGAGCAACGAGTGGATATACATCCATGGAGAACTTACCCTCGAAGATAACAGAGTTTTGTTAATGAGTTGGAACTCGTGGATGATGTAGTCATACGCTTGCCAATCTCAAGATCGTGTGGAAGTCCGAGCGCCGCAAATCAGCAGCGCATCCATCCTCGCACACACGTTCAAGCCACCGGATAACCTACACCTCCTTGCTCCAGCGAATCAGCGGAAGCAGCAACTCCTTCCAGACGCAAGGCCACCGGGAACATGTATCTCGCTAATCCGAGACCATGGGGAAATTTCTAGAGGGGGAGAGATATCCTTCACGAGGAGGTGTGCTTTGTGAGGGAGGAGAGGGGGGCCTTTTATAGGAGAGGGGGGCTCCTCCCCTACCATGGCCGTCGGCTAAGGAGGGTTCCCCCACCTCTTCCTCATTCATGTGGTGGAAGCTCCACTCACATCAATTTTGACTCGACCCAAAATTCCACTCACATGCATTAAATTTCCACCAAATTTAATTCCACTCTCAATTAATAAAACTCTTTTATTTATTTTATTCAGAATTTTGTTAATTACTTTAATTAACAAACATTCACATAAAACCCCTTGCAACATTTCAATATCACATGCAGAACCACTTTCTGCAATTTCACCCAAAACAATTCCGGTTTCTATCGAAACAATTCCTGCGCTTTGCAATCCTTTCATCTGAAACATATGTGCTCCTAAATGGTGTCCGGCAACCCTTAAGTGTGTCACCCTACGGTTCACAAATAATGTAGACATGATTGAGACTCCTCTTAGATCAATAATCAGAAGCGGGACCTGGAGATCCATACTGACTCCTGCACATTCAACGATGACTTCTGTGATCATGGGAACCTTTAATGCTAGTAATTTAATCCCTTTGTCTCATGATATAAAACATGTCCGAGATTCGATCATCGGTATCCAAATACCTAGTTTGATCTCGTTACCGACATGCACTCTTTTCTTGTTCCTGTGATATAACATTCTAGTGATCACATCACTTGCTTGCAAGCTATCTTAATGTGATATCACCGAGAAGGCCCAGAGTATATATATCCGTCATCGGGATTGACAAATTCCACTCTTGATCCATGAGCCTCAACATAAAACCTTTGTAGCACTAAACCCACATTTATAGTCACCCTGTTATGGTGTGACGTTTGATGTTATCAAGATACTCTTCCGGTGTTAGCAATTAACATGATCTCATGGTCTAAGGACTAAGATTAGTTCGTATGATGTTATAGAAATATAAACATAATGACTTTGATCATAATGCTATACTTCGGATGAATGTTCATCACATCATTTCACAAATGTTGTGACCTTGTTATTAACAACATCCAATGTCCATGATCAGGAAACTTTGATCATCTTGTTAATCAACGAGCTAGTCTATAAGAGAGGCATAACTAGGAACCCTTTTTGTTTATTAAACACACTTGTATTGACGTTTCCTATCAATACAATTATAGCATGCAAAATAAACATCTATCATATACAAGGAATACATAATAACAACTTTATTATTGCCTCTCAGGGCATATTTCCTTCAGCTTTGTCCAAGTTTAAATAGCGAATAGATCGGGTTTATTGTCTTCGATGCAGTTTTCTATGTGGGAGAGGCTAAATATACATGCGTTTCACTACTTGGAATTACATGTACTATATGATTGGATTGTTAGCAAATATTCGTAAGTACTAATCAATGCATTAAGGTTTCCCCAACCATAGCCTTAAGTTTAATGGTCCACTTACTCCCATACGTGCAACGTTCTGGTTCGCATCCTCAGGTTTCTGTCACTCCGACAGAACTTCCCCTCTTCCTCTTACACATACTACAAACCTTATGATGTTTAATCCATGCGCGCACAAATATAATGGACACCAAAGGACTGTACCATATCAACATACAACTCTAATGAACCAAAGACGTTCAACCATTCAATCTAAAAACAAAAAAACTATGCAAACATGACATAGATCATAGGATTATAACTTATAGCATCAAACACCATGTTTACATAGGACGATACAAAGGTGTGTGGAAGGATGAACCACTACATACTAGGAGGATTAGGTGATGGAGATGGCGGTGAAGATGGTGAAGAGGGCGGCGGTGGCGCCGACGGTGGCGCGGGGGACTCCTTCCCCGCCGCCGGTATCATGGGGGAGCACCGCCCCTTAGCCCCCTTCCTTCATGGCTTTTTGGGAGCCCTCTCCCATGGAGATGGGATCCATGTGGGAGGAAAAAATGTAGCTTTGGTGACTGCAAATTCGTGGGTGGAGATGTGCTGGGCGAATTAGGTTTCCTCCCTTTATATAGCTTCTCGGATTCCCGTCACCCCATCTTGGGCTGCAGTAAATCAGGTCTAAAAGGCTCGTCCGGACTCGGAATCAGCTAAATTTTATGTCCAGAACGTTTGTCGCGAAATTGCCAACAACTTTGTAGTTGAAGAGTTTTCCGTTTGACGCCGTCTTCGACCCGAAACATGATCATCTTCAAAAAGAGTTCTGAGACAGATTTCTGGAAAAATCCCAATTTAACTCCAACAAGATTTCCACCTGTATTCTTGGTAATTCCTACACATCAAAGTGTAAAACAAAAACATTGTTCACTTTTGCAACTATTAGTAGGTTAGTCCAAATAAATCATAAACTTTATTAAAAAGGAGTGTTAAAAGCATATTATTAGCATAAAACCGTCAAAAATTATAGATACGTTGTAGATGTATCAAGGCCCATCTATACGCTAAACTATTCGGCTGTAGCTTGGGGCAATTTCTAATCAATTATCTGGGAATCCCGATTCATTATCGGCGGCTCACGATTGTTGAATGGAAACTCGTTGAGGAAAGATTACAAAAACGTCTTGATAGTTGGAAAGGTAAATTACTATCATTTGGTGGAAGACTTATTCTCATAAACTCAGTACTCACAAACATGATACTGTATATGATCTCGTTTTTTCAACTATCAAAAGGTGTCTTGAAGAAAATGGATTATTTCCGATCAAGATTCTTTTGACAAGGTGATGGTGAAAAAAAGAAATATCGACTTGCTAGATGGAATGTGGTTTGTAGACCAAAAGAATACGGTGGACTGGGCATACATGATTTGCAAGTCAAAAACACCGCACTTCTGGGTAAATGGCTGTTCAAACTACTTACAGAAGATGGTATCTGGCAAACCATTCGTTGGAGGAAATATATAGGCTCTAAGGCGGTGTCTCAAGTGGTTTGGAAACCCGGAGATTCACACTTTTGGGCGGGACTTATGGCGTCCCAAAAACACTTCTTTCAATTTGGTGTGTTTAATATTAAGGATGGATCGCAAATTAGATTTTGGGAAGATAAATGGCTTGGCCAAACTCCCCTTCGTCATCAATATCCAGCTCTTTACTCAATTGTTAGATACAAAGGAGATACACTTTCCAAAGTTTTGGAAGCTTATCCTCCTACTATGTCATTTAGATGAAGCCTCATTGGACCTAGACTTGAATCATGGAACAATCTTTTATTAAGACTGTCCATGGTACAACTGTCTGAGGGGGTGGATGAGTTCAAATGGAATTTACTTCAGAGTGGTAAATTTTCGGTTGACTCTATGTATAGGGATTTGATCCAACCTGATATTCCTGTCAATAACAATATTAAAATTTGGAAAATGAAGTTATCCCTTAAGACAAAGATATTTACTTGGTACCTTCGTAAAGGTGTAATTCTTACTAAAGACAACCTTGTTAAGAGGAATTTACATGGAAGTACACAATGTGTATTTTGTCATCATCATGATACAATACGACATTTATTCTCCCAATGTAAATTTGTTCGTGTTATATGGTCAATCATCCAAGTAGCCTCTGGTTTATCTCCTCCGTGATCGGTTGCCAATGTATTCGGCAATTGGTTAAATGGGATTCGGGATAAATATGGGACTTTATTTAGGGTGGGAGTGCTTGCTATTATTTGGTCGCTTTGGTTATGTAGAAATGACAAGATTTTTAATAACATAGTTTCTTCTTCTTTGTAGGTGATTTATCGTGCACCGGCTATCCTACGATCATGGATTCCGCTCCAGCGTATGGAGTTCCGCGACTTGTTTGCGGAGGGGTGTACGCGATTGGAGGATGTGGCAAGGGATATTTTCTCTCGACATGGATGGCAGCGTGATTTGCGGATTGAGCTGCCTTAGCCGCAGGCTGTTTTATTTTGTTATATGGATTGTAATTTTCGTACTTTAGTTTGATTCTCGTTTTGTGATTTATCGGCTGTGTGCATCCTAGTTATGCAAAGACCGGGTGTAAACATTGCTATTGAGTAATAAAACGCCCATTTCCAAAAAAAATTAGAGATGGAGAGAGTATTTTCGATGAAAAAAGAGTCGAATGCAAAATCCTTGGTTTATTCAGCGCACTCCGCGTTAGTTAGCTAGCTCATATGTGCAAAACTAGCACGGAGCCCCTACACGGTAAGAGCATCTCCAGCAGTGGCGCTAAACTCCTCCAGCGGAAGCGCGATTTTGACACACACTACAAAAATATAGCGCGGCGCGGCATTTTGCGCTTTCTCGTGCCTCATATTTCCGGCTCCAACTACAGCGCCGCGCTATCTCTTCGCTCGCACGGGAACACGCAACCGCTCAGAAAATTCACCCGCGTGTGCGACCTCTCCACTCCGCCTTCCCCCTTCACGCGGCCTCCGGCGCAACTCCGACGATGGACGGCTCCTCCGGCACCCCTCCAACCCCTCCCTACTCCATCCCCCCGCTGCCGGCGCCGGTGCAGTCCCACCACCGACCGCGCCAAACCCTAGCGGTGGCGCCGGGAACACCACCGTGGGGTTAGCCGCCACTCGTGCCCTCTTCATACCGCCGCGGACAAGCACCGGCACAGCGCTGCCGCCCATCGCGCCACCGAAGGGGAAAAGCACGGCCACAAAGCGCGGCGCAGCAGCGGCTCCCAAACCCAAGGCGTCGAGGAACAGCACCGCGGCTCGTCGCGCGCAGGCTGCACCGGTCCCCCAAGCGCCACCCACCTCCGCTCCGCCTCCACCGGCTATTCGACGGGCCACGCCAACCACAGCCGCCGTCGCCGCGCGCAACGTGCTCGATGAAATGGCAACAAGGTAAAAATTCTCTTTTTTGTTGTTTTTTTAGATACATATGAATGTTTTTCTAGGATTGTGATATGTGCATACATTGTAGCATTGATGACGAAAGTTTCTTGGAGACTATGGAGAAGATGGCCAAGGCAAGAGTGGAATACAATATGGACAAGAAGGAGGCCGAGGCAAGGGGGATGGCAATGGAGGAGAGGTTGGCGGCCGCCGAGGAGAGAAGGATGGCAATGGAGGAGAAGAAGATGGCCAATCAGGAGCATCAACACTTATTGGACGAAGAGAGGAAGCTCTTTTTCATGGACACCTCAAACATGGATGAGAGGCAAAAGGAGTACATCAACCTTGCTCGCGACGAAGTGTTGGATAAAAAAAGAAAGTTGGCAAACCTCATGAAGGCCCAAAATGAAGGAATGAGTGCGCCGGGAGGCTATGGAGGCGTGGGAGGCTATGGAGCACCACTTGGAGGCTACGGAGGCATGTGAGGCTATGGAAGCTTTGGAGGCATGGGAGGCTATGGAGCACCACCGGCGGGCTACGGAGGCATGTGAGGCTATGGAACACCACCGGCGGGCTATGGAGGCATGGGAGCACAAGCGGGAGGCTATGGAGGCATGTGAGCACAAGCGGGAGGCTTTGTAGGCATGGGAGCACTGTCGGGAGGATTTAGAGGCTATGGAGGCATGGGTCTTGGAAGCATGGGTGGGATGAGTGGGCAAGGCGCCATGGGTGGCATGGGAGCACCGCCCCTGGGAGGGTACATGGTCTCCTTGCTTGATCCATCTCCTTCTACCAATGAAGCATATGGAGATTCAACCGGCAACACCATCGTCCAAGACTCCGATGAAGATGCTCAACATGGAGGTGGCGGTGGAATGGAGGATGTTGACGAGTGATGATGATGATGTGTGTATGTTGTTGAGTCTAATTTGTGTTTGAACTATGTCATTTAGGTGAACTATGTCATTTTGTGAATAAACTATGTCATTTGTAGTTGAACTAAGTCATTTAGGTGATTCGAGAATTTTTAGAGCCATTTATGCATAAATATTTGGTTCATTTTAATCTTCTTTGTGATAGTTTTTGTTGTGTTTTTGGTTTGCGCTGGTAGCGCGCTGTATTTTGCAGCGTCTGGTGGAGGCACAAATTTCGCCGAGCCGCGCGCGTTGTAATTTAGAGCCTCCAGCGGAGGACGCGCGATTTTACTGCGCTGCAAACTAGCGCAGCGCGCTGCATCACACTTTTGCCACGCTGCAATTTAACGCCACCGCTGGAATGCTCTAAGGCCGATTAGTTAGCTAGCTCATCTGTGCGCTACTGTGCTGCGCGCTGTCGCTGCATGCATTGTGCTGTCACAAACTTTTGAAAGAGAAAAAAAGTTATTTGCAATCATTATCTCTTGTTTCTATTATATTATGAAAACCTTTGGATTTGGAACGAGGAGAGATGGCTGGGTGTGGATTCTCTCTGTCGATGGTTGCATGCGAAGAACTAATTGGTTCATGGTGAGCCGACAGGGTTAGTCGGTCTTGGGGGGGCTAACTGGCTCTCTCACACGAGACTGCACCCTGCCGATAAGCTTTGTCGGCCGGCGGTGAGCTGACAAGGCTCAGTCGTCCCATGCTGAGCCGACGCCGTGTTAGTTGTAAATTCCGTATTTTGTGTATTATTTTTAAAATTAAATAAAAATATATATTATTTTAAAAAATAGGTTAATTATGTAAGCCTATCGACCCGCCGAATAACATATCCACATGTTTCTGGGCTAATCCGATCTCCGTGACGCTGACTCCGGCCACACATTCCGTCGATTGAAAAAAACACTTTTTGCATCAATATTGGCCTCCCTGCCGGTCGCCGTCTCCCACCGCTCGCCGCTGAGCCCCCTCCCAGCGCTCCCCCTCCGCGCAGGCATCCTCGTCTGCCGTGTCGCCGTCTCCCTAGCGCCTCGCGGCCGCCTCGGCGTCATAGGCCTTCCTCCCTGACCACCGTCTCGTGAGCCTCCTCGCCACGCGCCTCCATCTTCGCCTGCCCCGAGCTCCTCCCCACCTTCCGCAAGGCGAGGCCATACTCGCCCTACACGCTGAGTTCTGCAAAGTCGTCATCCACGCCCTATTCAGTCGCCAGCGAGGGCTGGGAAGTATGGATGCTAATCAATCAGTGAGTCTCTGGATCTTTTCTTACTGTCGAAGCTCAGTAGTGTATCATATACATATGAACCACAAAATTTCTATGCTAATGCTCTTTCAGTTACATTGTCTATGAAACTGTACAAGTGACAGTACGTCAGTACCCACTCTGTTTCTCAACATATCAGAATGGGTCCTGTAACATTTCAAGAAGAACAGAAAAATAATGGGTTCTGTAATGACAGTACGCACACCGTTATAACGACACATGTGATTTGCAATTTCTTATTCTCATGGGGACTCTAGCTTCTCATTAATCTAAGAGTTGTGCTTCGGTGTCTCTCCCCCTGCCCTCCCACACCCACCCCCAAACATAAGTTTGTCCCGGGCAGTTTTTGTTTATGACCGGCAGAAACCCATATCCAGGCCCTTGCGTGCCCTGTATAGCCTCCTATAGGTATACTCATCGATAATTTTCTTACGCTGAACTTCTGAAAACAGAAAATCGCAATGCACATTAAAGGAGGATTCATGTATTGCTCCAGCTGTGCCACTTGCAGCCGAAGTTCAGAAGTTGCCTTTTGCTGCAGCTAGGCAGTTGGGCAAGACCATCGCTGTTGTGAGATTGAGATCAAAGTTCATCTCGCAGTGGACACTGATGATTGCTCCAAAGGACCATTCTGATCGACCAAAGTGCTACTCGGAGTTAGGCCTGTTATTAACGTTGCAGGAGAGTGGACCTAGTCCAGGAGAACCCTAGTGAAGATAACACCTGAAAAGACTGCTATTTGCAGATGCTGATAAAAAATGGCAACCAGAGCCATATACAAGAAATGTTCCTCGAGAAAAATGATGGTTGGTTGAATTTTTCTGTAGAGAAAAGATGGTTGTACACGTATATGATTCAAATTGGTGAAGTTCTGCATCTGGGACCTAATTTTAAGTGACACTGGGTATTGGAAGGTAGAAGATAAAAAAAAATCCGAGAATGCACAGGAGGTCTGCGTATCTTAAGACAGAAAGAGAGTTTATTTACAATTCATCCGCGCCACAAACGGCCGCAAGATGGAACTCCACCCGAACACACTTAGGGTACGTATTACTCTATCTAGTCCACCTCTACATACTAATTTCTATTGTCTACTTTTTTTTTTTGAAACGAGGCAAAATCTTTGCCTTTCATTGATATAGTAGAAAAGAGATGGTCTGTTTATACGGAAAACTGGCCGAAAAACCGTTACAACACAACACCACACGCCAGCCCCGAGACTGCGCTCCACACGGGTCGATGACCAACAAGGTCGACACCACACCTCAACGCATCAGGCGGAGGCGAAAGACCGGAGCCACCGCTCCAACTACCACGCCGGCCCCAGGGCCGCGCCCCGCCTAGCCAAAGACGAACCCGCCTCCGCCAAACCACCAAAAAACACTCCACAAGTCCCTCAGACCGGTGGACGTCCAAAGCGAGGCCCCAAGAGGCAAAGTGACACAAGAGCGCCACCCACGCCCGATCCCGCGAGGGATCTAGGGTTTTCCCCGGAGATCCCGAGCGGAGGAGCAAGAAACACCCGCTTCGACGACGACTTCAAGAAGGATGCGGCGCCCGCGGGCGTCACCGTCGTCGGTCCCGGCCAGCCTCCAGGACAAGGCTTTCGCCCAGCGAAGAGTCTCAAACCTCCCGCCCGCCCAACATGGATCGGCACAGACCACCACACCTCCCCTCCTCCTCCAAGCTCCCGACGATCATCAAGCAAACCTTCCGCCGCCACGCCTAGGCTCCCCGTCGCCGCGACGAAAGCCGCCGTCCGGATAATCACCGCTGGCCGCGAGATAGTTGCCGAAAACAACCAAAGCGAACCCGGGCAGCCGCCACCGCGAAAGGGGCCGAAGATCACCGCCACCAAAACACCTCCCTGGCGGCCCAAATCGAGCCCCAGACGAGCCCGCGCCACCACGACGAGCCCTCCGACCATGCGCCGCCCGCCAAACGCCGCCGCACACAGACGCGCCGTGGCCGCACCAGCCCGCCTCCCGCGCAGGCAGTAGGACAGCAACACGTAACTTCAGGCCTGCAAGGCCCAGATCGGGCCCGCGAGCACGGGGAAGCAGCTTTAGCTTTGAAAACTCTAGCATTGCGTTCAAGCAAAACGAAGCGCAATGTGCTGATCACCACTGAATTGAAACCAGACCTCAACTTTGCTGGGATCCCGTCTTGACAACCTAGCCACCATTCATGCAAAGAATCTGACAAATGAGGAGCCGAGTGTTGAAAGCACATCCAGCTTAGGGTGTAGAACCAAATCTCCTGGGAAACAGGGCACTTGATAAGCAGGTGATCTATGTCCTCTGCATCCTGAGAGCCTGAATATCAAAGGTGCCCACGCCCCATGGTTTCCATAGCAAGCGGAAGATAAAATGTATTTTTGAGTAAAACAGTCGAATACTAAATTGAGTTCTACAATATCATCTTCCACACCCTCTTTTATCACTAGCAAATGAATAGTTTGTGCCTGCCTACAAATTAATCAGTGGCTCTGCTGATCTTGATCCCCAATTACAAGTCAGTACAGGCCAACTACTTCAGTGTATGTCATGGACCTTGACCATCAGGAGAGTTGTTGTTTCCACACTATCAAAGCTCAATTGTTTATGAACCAGTTTTTTCTATGTTAATGCTCTTTCAGTTATTATCTATGAAAGGGACCCACATTACTTCTCACCATGTCAGTTGGGTTCTGTAATGACAGTTACCCACCCTACTATCGAACAAACTCTACGGACTAATATATGCTGGTTTCTTTGACCATGACCAATAGTTCATTTTGCAATACTACTTATATTCTGGTGTGCCATGACTTCCAAGTGTCACCCTGATAATGACACATGCATACATCATGGATTTGTAATTTTCCTATTCTCATGGGGAGGTGGGGACTACAAAATCTTAGTAGCCTGTAGCTTTTCCTTTAATCTAAATTAACAGTACATCATTTACTAAGAAGATGCCATTTGTGAGCGACGAGGTCCACCAGACGAGCACTTAATGGACAGCCGGCTGGCTCATCTAGAGGTTTTACGTCCTCTACAGCAGTGAAGCACCATCCATACTGGAGCCATCATGAAACTCCACCCCGTAGACCTCTTCTTCTTCTCTTGCACTTGTCTGCTGCTATGCGCTGCCGCGCCGGTCAGAGCCGGCATCCGGCGTGAAACTGAAGCACTTGTGAATTGGAAGGATAGCTTGGCCGGTGCTGATAGCTCCCTTGGATCATGGTCTTTGGCCAACTCCACCAGCCTTTGCAGCTGGACGCACATCAGTTGCAACTCGCTGGGCACGTCACAGGGCTCGACCTTACAGACACAAGCCTAAACGGCACACTTGACAGGTTCGACTGTTCTGCCTTTCCCCACCTGGAGAATCTCACCATGTCCCAGAATGGTCTATATGGTACAATTCCAGAAGGGATTGGCAACCTGACGAGCTTGGTAAGGTTGGATATCAACTACAACCTGTATTTGAGTGGAGCCATTCCACGCAGCATTGGCCAGCTAAAGCACCTTGTTGTACTGCGGCTGGTAGATTTGGGGCTTGATGGCACACTACCTGAAGAAATTGGTAACATGACGAGCTTGGAGGTGCTCACTCTGAGCTCAGTTACTTTGACTGGATCAATCCCACTAACAATTGGGATGCTCGTGAAGCTCCGGGAACTGTTCTTGGGCTACAACAATCTGACAGGGAGCATCCCTCCGGAGATTGGAAACATGACAGAACTGCAGGAGTTATACTTTTCGCACAACTATTTGGAAGGGCAACTACCAGGTACCTTGTCTCGTTTGATAAAACTCCAAGATGTATACCTGTCAGAAAATCAGCTTGGAGGCCACACTGTCCCTGAGCTTGGGAATAGCAGCCTTCTGAGGACGGTTGACATTCACATGAACAACTTCTCCGGGATGTTCCCATCATCCATCTGTGTCGGAGGAGCACTGAGTTATCTCACTGCTGCATACAATGGCTTCACAGGCATTCACCAGCAGACCTTTCGAAACTGCACAAACCTGCAGTATGTGGACTTCACGGCAAACAAAATTGTAGCTGATCTAAGGGATTGTTTTGGCGAGCATTCAAGACAACTTAAGATGATGGCTTTCAGTCAAAACCAGCTATATGGCAGCATTCTAGCAGATGAGGGTGAGACATTCCCTTGTAACTATACTCTTCTACAGTTCTTAGACCTGTCAAACAATGCTTTGGATGGAAGTCTTTCCAAGTGTCTCTGGGATATGCCAAGTTTGGAATTCATGGATCTGTCCAGTAACTCTTTCGCTGGTGTTGTTCCATTCTCGAGGACATGTGAAGATACTCTTAGCTATCTACACCTAGCAAATAACCATTTCACAGGAACATTTCCTTTGGCTCTTAAGAAATGCAAGAACCTGATCACTCTAGATCTTGGAGGCAATAGTTTCTCAGGTACAATACCATCTTGGATAAGCAAGAGCTTACCTGGTCTCAGATTTCTTCGTCTATCATCAAACTTGTTTGACGGTATCTTGCCCCACCAGATATTAAACTTTCACAAGCTCCAGTTGTTGGATTTATCCAAAAATAAGCTAACTGGTCCCGTTCCAGATGATTTTACGAATTTTACTGGTATGGTACATGAAGAGAGTAGCAATGATGAAGTCGAATATGAAGAGCAGATCCAAATAGTTTGGAAGAATGTGGATTATGCTTACACTACAACCATAACAGGCATAGTGGGTATCGACTTATCTGGCAACTTTCTGGCACAAGAGATCCCTGGCGGGCTCACAACCCTTCTTGGACTCAGATACCTGAACTTATCGGGAAATCATCTGTCAGGTTTTATTCCGGAAGACATTGGGAAACTACTGCTGGAGTCCTTGGACCTGTCTCGGAACCAACTCTCGGGAGAAATTCCTCCAAGCTTTGCAGGTTTGAAGAGCATCAGCGCTCTGAACCTCTCGAGTAACGGTTTATCTGGGAGGATACCTACGAGCAATCAGCTGCAAACACTCGTAGATCCGTCTATATACAGCAACAATCTAGGGCTGTGTGGTTTCCCGTTGGAGGACTGCGTAAGCTCGGAAACATTGATGCAGAGCGAAACAAGCCAGGCTGAAGATAGGGAGAAATTGTGGTTGTATTGTTTTGTGGCTGCTGGGTTCGTCTTTGGGTTCTGGGGCATCTTGTTTTTCCGCAGTGAGACCTGGAGGTGTGCATTCTATCAGCATGTGCACAACCTGCAAAGGAAGGTAACCAAGAAAATATATAGCTGCATGTCGTGCTTCCGGGCCAACGGCAATGAATGAGCAAGTGCATCGCTTGTGTTGAAGTGAAGCTCTGTGCAAGCACGCCCAATAATGAGCATGATTGTGTATTTCCCTTCCTTGATTGTAAAAGAGTAGTGACTAAGAAGTTCTGTGTACTTGCTAGTACTTTTATGTGCATGGCGTTATTGTGTTTTCTGGCTATGGAACTACAAATTACAAACGAATCGTGCAAAGTTCGAAACTAGCAGAGTTTGAAACTACATGCCTATTAACCCATAACTTAGCACAAAAATGATTCTAAAGAACTCATTTACTTCCATCCAAATAGACTCAGTACATACATCATGTGATTTATAATTTCCTATTTTCATGGGGACTCTATAAAATACTAGCAGCATGTGGCTTCTATTTAATCTACACTAACAGTGCTCCATTTACTAAGAGTGTGCCATTTGTAAGCCAGGACGTCCAACAGACCACTACTGTGATGGCCGGCAGGCCGGCTGCTCATCCAGAGGTTTTATATCCCTTGCAGCAGCGAAGCACCACTCGTACCTAAACCATTATGAAGGACCTTCGTCATGTACCCTTCTTCCTCCTCTCTTGCACTTGTCTCCTACTATGCGCTGGCGCTGCCACGCCTGTGAGAGCCGACATAAGGCGTGAAGCTGAAGCGCTTGTGAACTGGAAGGCTAGCTTGGCTGGTGCCCATGATTCCCTTGGATCATGGTCGCTGGCCAACTCCACCAGCCTTTGCAACTGGACGCACGTCCTCTGCAACTCAGACGGGCACATCAGCGATCTCGACCTTTTTGGTGTAAGTCTGAACGGCACACTTGACAGGTTCGACTTCTCGGCATTTCCCCACCTGGAGTTTCTCGACCTGTCCCATAATGGTCTGTATGGTATCATTCCACCAGGAATTGGCAACTTGACGAGCTTGGTCAAGTTGTATATCTCCAACAATTCTTTGAGGGGCGCCATTCCGCGCAGCATTGGCCAGCTGAAGCACCTTGCTGTACTGGAATTGTCAGATTTGGGGCTCGATGGCTCACTACCAGAAGAGATTGGTAACATGACGAGCTTGGAGGTGCTCTATATCAGCTCTACTACTTTGACTGGATCAATCCCACTAACAATCGGGATGCTCGTGAAGCTCCAGGTGCTGTGGCTGGACAACAACAACCTTACAGGGAGCATCCCAATGGAGATAGGAAACATGACAGAACTACAAGACATATACTCTCCACGCAATAATTTGGAAGGGCAGCTACCTGGTACCATATCTCATCTGATTAAACTCCAGTATTTTTCTCTGTTTGAAAATAAGCTCAGTGGCAATATCATCCCCGAGCTTTGGAATAGCAGTTTCCTGGAGACGGTTGACATTGAGAAAAATAACTTCTCTGGGTTGGTCCCATCATCCATTTGCATAGGAAGAGCAATGCATTTTGTCATTGCTGGATACAATGGATTTACAGGCATTCAACCCCAGACCTTTCGGAACTGCACAACCCTGCAGGTCGTTGACTTCACGGCAAACAACATTGCTGTAGACCTAAGGGACTACTTTGATGAGCATCTTGGACAGCTTCAGATGATGGATTTCAGCCAAAACCAGCTATATGGCACACTCCTGACAAATTGGGGTGAGGTATTCCTTTGTAATTTTACTTACTTGAAACTCCTAGACTTATCGAACAATGCCTTACATGGAGCTCTCTCCAAGTGTTTTTGGGACATGCCAAGTTTGTCTTTCATGGATCTGTCCAGCAACTCTTTCACTGGTGCAGTTCCGTCCTCGAGGACATGCAAAGATAGTCTTAACTATCTACACCTGGCCAATAACCATTTCACAGGAGCCTTTCCTTTGGCTATTAAGAAATGCAGAAACCTAATCACTCTAGATCTTGGAGGCAATAATTTCTCAGGTACAATACCATCTTGGATAAGCAGGAGCTTACCTGGACTCAAATTTCTTCGGCTGTCATCAAACATGTTTGAAGGTATCATACCCCTCCAGATATTATACTTACAGAAACTCCAGTTATTCGATTTGTCGAAAAACAAGCTCACTGGATCCATTCCAGATGATTTTACGAATTTTATGGGCATGTCACATGAACAGGGAGACATTGACTATGTAGATGCTGGCTACTACACGCATCCAGAGCAGATTCGAATAGTTTGGAAGAATGTAGACCATCTTTACATTATAATGATAGCAGGCATGGCAGGTATCGACTTATCTGGCAACCTTCTGTTACAAGAGATCCCAGGTGGGCTCACAACCCTTCTTGGACTGAGGTACCTGAACTTATCAGGAAATCATTTATCAGGTTGTATTCCCGAAGACACTGGCAATCTAGTTCTGCTGGAGTCCTTGGACCTTTCTCGGAACCAACTCTCGGGGGAAATTCCTCCAAGCTTTGCAGGTTTGAAGAGCATCAACGCTCTGAACCTCTCGAGTAACGGTTTATCTGGGAGGATACCTACGAGCAATCAGCTGCAAACACTCATAGATCCGTCCATATACAGCAACAATCCAGGGCTATGTGGTTCCCCGTTGGAGGACTGCCTAAACTCGTCAACATCGACACACGGTGAAAAGAGGCAGGGTGAAGACATGGAGGCACTGTGGTTGTATTGCTTTGTGGCTGCTGGGTTTATCTTTGGGTTCTGGCTGTACTGGAGCATGTTCTTTTTTCACAGCGAGACCTGGGGATGTGCGCTCTACCGGTATGTGGATAACATGCAAGAGAAGTTTTCCAAGAAAGTACATAGCTGCATTTCGTGTTTCCAGGCTAAGGCCTTGAACGAGGAAGTGTGTCGTGTGATGCTGAAGTGAAGGGGTGAGTGTGCAAGATTTCCCTTCCTTGGCTGTAGAAGTAATGCAATGAGGGAGTTCTGTGTCTTAGCTAGTGATTCGACATGTATGAGTTTTGCTAAAGTTTTGTGTTGCTGAAGCCTAGTACAAGTTTTGTGCAGCGATTCCATGAGAAACGAGGTGAGGGGAGCATCTTTCTGCTCTGTAATAAAGAATCTAAGTTGGCTTTGGATGTATGCCTCTGCTCTGTAATAACTAATTAAGCAACCTACATATATCGCTTTTGCCCCTGCTTTATAAATAAAGCCTAACGGCCAAACTGATACAAGGTGATGAGAGAAACCTCTTACAAGCAGATCAAAGATAAATAAGAAAAAAACTCTTACATATATCCATTCACGATTCGACAATGATATAGTCTTTACTTGCATGTTTTCTTGAAGTGGTGTCCCGACATCATGTACCAGACATCTTGTCATTGTTCCATACTTTCACTCAGTTGAAGAAGAAATTGAAAATCATGATGTTAACCTAGATGAAAAAATGGTGCTGGTTAAAGACGTGTATCGATGATAGTTAACAGCAGACTACCGGCCGGGTCGATCAGCAGCATGTCCGGGGCAGCGTTCCAAACAGTCTTTCAGAACCACGTTAGCATACTTCTGATGACAACGCCTTTGTCTCTAACCGCGTCGCCCACTCTCTCACCCCCACCGTCCCATGCGCTCACCCCTCCTTATATTCCTCATCACCGGCAAAGCATGGCGGCGGATGGGTGCATGAGGTCGGGGCGATGTTGAATCTGTACTGGATAGGTTCGAGGCAAGGAAGCGGAGACGGCCGACGCTGGATGCGGGAGCTGGACAGGAGACGGTGGCCTCGTGAGTGGAGGGGGCGGAGCGAGCGGAGGTGAGAGGGAGAACTCGGCAACGGAGGGGCCTTCTTCTTTTGAATTCCTTTTTTTCCGCCATTTGTCCCTGATTTTTCCAGTCAAAGCGGTGAGGATGATGTGACATCTCCGGATTCCACTTTGACCAGATCTCTTCCTTGCTGCGAGGTTGCGACCGGAAGGAGGCGGCGACAGCTGGAGGAAGAGGGAAGATGAGGGGCGGCGGTGTTTAGGGGGTTGGGGGTGGAGAGAGGAGGGGCGGACGGTGGGACCCGACGCCGCTTTGACCGCTGTTACCCAACGCGCACCCTGGCCACGCCCGTCCACATGCATCGGCAGCGAGTTAGGCCCACAGGACGCCCGCAAGCGCTCACAACGCGCCGCAGCGACCAAGCTTAAGCTTATAGGTAATTTGTAGTACTAGTTTTTGAAACTACATGGGGTTGAATAGCGAGTTGAGGGGGAAAAGTGGACAATGGGCAACGTTATTAGGAGGTTAAACATACTTATTTCATGGTGTACAACATCAGTGGTGCCAGCTGGAACCCAGTTAGAGCATCTCTAACCCATCCCCTTTCCGCGGCCGCATACTTTTATTTGCTACTCTAACCGCCGAAGGCGGCTCTAACCGAAGCCGCAAAATCGGTTAGAGGAGCAAATATGGGATACCGGCTCCTATAATCCCCCCTCTCTCCCAAATTTACTCGACTCCTAAATTTTCCCCTCCCGCCTCACCGCCGACCCCTCCCACCCAAAACCGCCGGAACTCGTCTTCGGCGCCGGGATTCTCCCCTTCTCCCGTTCGGAATGTCACCGGAGCTCGGTTCCGCAGCACCACCGGACTTTCCCGCCGACGCGACACCGTCGAAATCGACCCTAGTGATGGCTCCGATGCCGCGAAAACGGTTGGGCACCACCGGTGTGGCGCGATCGATGGTAGTGGCCGCCAAGACGACCTCCAAGGCCACAGAGATGACGGGGAAGCTCCGTCGGCCGCCCTTACGCCGGTGTTGAGCGGGCCGCGGGCGCGGAAGCCGACGGAGGCCATGATAGCCCATTAGCAAGCGGCAGGGGAGAAGAAGAAGAGGAATGCCATTGCGGCCTCTACACCTAAGACAGCGACCACGACGACGAAGGGAAAGCCCAAGCCGACCTCTAAGGCCACGTCGTCGTCCTCCTCGTTGGCCACCGTTGCACCTCAACGAGGTGCCCGCGAGGTGATCGATGAAATACCCGGGCCGACTCCGAGTGCCACCGAGGTGAGCATCGCCGAGTTCATGATCCAACTTGATCATTCTCACCACCAAGGCCTCGACGACCTCAAATTTAGCGGTGACTATAGGGGTTCCGTGTATGAAAACAATAAAAATTTACCCTACGCCCCTGAACCCCTGATGTTGCCAGGACCTATCTATTAGTAATACAGTAACGAGAGGGGCTTTTCGCGAACTTACCCTTGAAGACCGAAAAGCGTTGTCAACGCTCAGGAGAGCGTGGTTGATGTAGATGAGCCGAAGCCGACCTCAAGGTCGAGATGAAGTCCTTGCGCTCCTGCGGCTCCAACGACTTGAGTGCCTGAAGTGTGACACCTCGCAGGGAGTTACACACGTCCGGTGCCTGACAATGACTCCCGCTTTCCCGATCCAGCAGCAGTTGCGGAAGTAGAGCTCCTAGATCCAAATCCTGCAGCGCCACGACGCTCCGCGGTGAAGATGTCTCTCGTTCGCGCAGTCTGAACTTGGGACCACGGTCACGAGAGAGAGAGAGAGAGAGAGAGAGAGAGAGAGAGAGAGAGAGAGAGAGAGAGAGAGAGAGAGAGAGAGAGAGAGAGAGAGAGAGAGAGAGAGAGAGAGAGAGAGAGAGAGAGAGAGAGAGAGAGAGAGAGAGAGAGGAGAGAGAGAGAGAGAGAGAGAGAGAGAGGAAGTGAGGGAAGGAGGAAGGGAGGGAGAGAGAGAGAGTATCAATTGGAGGTCTCCTTAAAAGCAAGGAAACCTTTATTGAATCTTGTGTGTATTTATCTGGCAAAATACCCCCACTATATATAGGGGAGGAGGGGTTGATACGTTGCTAACGTATCCATAATTTTTGATGTTCCATGCTTGGTTTTATCTACTTTCTTATGTTTTGTCCACACTTTGGAGTACTTTTCATATGATTTCTTGGACTAACCTATTAACAAGATCCACATTGCCAGCTGCCTGTTTTCTGCTGTTTTGGTTCCAGGAAAGTCAGAAAATAAATATTCTCAGAATTGGACGGGACAAAAGCCAAAGTCAGTTTTTCACCGAGGGGGACACGAAGCCAGAATATGAGACGGAGAGGGCCAGAGGGCCGCCACACCACCTGGCCGCGCGGGCCAGGCCTGGCCGCGTCAGGGGGTGGTGTGGCCAGCCCAGGCACCCCCTCGGCCTCCCCTTCCTACTATAAGATGCCTTCGATACAGGAACCCTAAGTATCCGATCAAAATTCCACGAAAGAGTCTATAGCCGCCGTCATCTCCATCCCTAGATCGGGAGGGATCTGAAGCTCTTCCCGGCACCCTGCCGGAGAGGGGAATTCACGCTGGAGGCCTTCTTCATCACCATGCAAGCCTCCGGTGTGATGCGTGAGTAGTTCATCTTTGGACTACGGGTCCATGTAGTAGCTAGATGGCTGGTTCTCCTCCTTTGTGCTATCATGTTTAGATCTTGTGAGCTCCGTTCATGATCAAGATCATCTATTTGTAATCCTACATGTTGTGTTTGCGGGGATCCGATGGATATTGAGATGTTATTTAAGATTGATTATTGATTCTATCATGTCTTTGTTATTTGCGATCTTGCATGCTTTCCATTGTTAGTAGCTATCTTGGCCAAGTAGATGCTAGCAACTCCAAGAGTTAGTATTTATGCTCGATAGTGGGTTCATGCCTCTAGTAATCTAGGGAAGTGACAGAAATCTCTAAGGTACTAGATGTGTTGTTGCTACTAGAGAGAAAACAACGATCCTTTATTCATAAAACAATCGTATTGTTTACTTTACATGCAATTTGTAATGCAATTATCCGTTGCTTACAACTTAATACTGGAGGGGGTTCGGATGATAACCTGAAGGTGGATTATTAGTCATAGATGCAGTTGGATGGCAGTCTATGTATAATGTTGTAATGCCCAATCAAGTCTCAAAAGAGTCAAGATGAGTAGTATATGCATATTACTTTCTCGATGTTTGTAAATTGCCCCGCTATAATTTGTTCACCCAACATGTCATTTATCTTAAGGAGAGCCACCACTAGTGAACTATGGACCTCGGTCCTTTCTTTTACTTTCAATCTACAATCAACTGTTTACTGCTTTGTGTTTACTTTCTACAAACTATTACTTTCTTCCACTCGATACGTTAATCCTTTGTTTTCAGCAAAACCGGTGAGATTGACAACCTCATCGCAAGTTGGTGGCAGAGTTCTGTGGTTGTGTTGTGCAGGTCTCCACGTTGCTGCTGGCACCGGTAGTGCGCCCTGCCAAAGTTTAGCTAGCTACACCTTTGGGGTGTTTCCTTGCTCCTACTGGATTGATAACCTTGGTTTCATAACTGAGAGAAAACTTGTTGCTGTGCTCATCATACCTTCGTCTTTGGTTTCCCAACGAGCTCGATATATTTTGGGCCATCAAGCTCTTTTTCTGGCGCTGTTGCCGAGGAGTCAAGGACATCTTCACAAGGATTAAACTATTCTTCAAAAATCTATTGGATTCTGCTGCTGGAGGTACCTTTATGACCATTACTTTGGGTGCTGCAACAAAGCTTCTAGATAATATGATGGTTAACTATTCTGAATGGCATACTGAGAGAGCTCCACAAGGTAAGAATGTAAATTCTGTTGAAGAAACCTCCTCCTTGAGTGATAAAATTGATATTATTATGTCTATGCTTGTTAATGGGAAGGCCCATATTGATCCAAATAATGTTCCCTAGCTTCTTTGGTTGCTCAAGAAGAGCAAGTTGATGTGAACTTTATAAGAAATAATAATTTTGGCAATAATGCTTATGGTAATAACAATTATAGGCCCTACCCTCCTAATAACACTTATGGTTATAATGTTAAACCTGGATTACCTAGTGAAGGAAGAATTTTAGAAGTTGAAAGAGCCACTAAGAACTTCATGCAAATACAATATGAGCAAAATAAATTATTTCCTAAAACTATGGAGAAACAATCTACCATTTTGAAGAATATTAGCCATCAACTTGAGAGTTTAAATAGGGAAATTCCTAGTTTACAATTGGAACTTTCTAATGCTGAAAGAAATATATCATCTTTGGCTGAAGCTCAATCTTATTTAAATAAAATGGCTGCTAAACCTGAAACTATTGATAATCCCTTTATTGCTACCAATGCCATACAAGTTAGAATTGATGAAAATGTTAGACTATTAGCTGAATTGCATGCTAAATGGGAAAGAGAAGATGAAACTGCTAGAAACATTAGTGTTTCTACTATCACTACCACTAGTGTTGAGGCTAGTAATAGCTCTACTACCTTAGATGATAATTATGAATTTGATCTTGATGGTTGCAACATCTCTGAAGTTATTAAGTTTCTACAAAAGCTTGCTAAAAGTCCTAATGCTAGTGCTATGAATATGGCCTTTACAAAACACATTACTGATGCTCTCATAAAGATTAAAGAAGAAAAGATGAAACATAAAGCTTCTATTCCTATAAAACAAGAAGATGGTTGGGAACCCATCATTAATATGAAAGTGAATGATTTTGATTCTAAAGCTTTATGTGATCCTGATAGTAGTGTTTCTATTATGCCTAGAAGGATTTATGATATGCTTGATTTGCCACAACTTCAAGATTGTTATTTGAATGTCCCACTTGATGATAATGCTAAAAAGAAACTTATGGGGAGTCTTAATGATGTTCTTATTATGGTTAACAATGCCTATGTCCCCGTTGATTTCTATGTTTTGGATGTTGAATGCAATGCTTCTTGTCCTATTACTTTGGAAAGACCTTTTCTTAGAACTGTTGGTGCCATTATTGATATGAAAGAAGGCACCATTAAATATCAACTCCCACTCAAAAAAGGTATAGAACACTTCCCTAAGAAGAGAGAGAAGATTTCTTTTGCCTCTCCTATGAAAACAAAATTTGGTCTTAATGCTTCTTCATTTGAGAACACTTGATTCTTTTTCTTGCTTATTATGCCTAACTTAAAGGCATTAAAGAAAAGGACTTATTGGGAGATAACCCAAAAGTTTTAGATGAGCCTTGGAAATTATTACTTCTGTAATAACCGCTCCTTATCCTTTTTATTTGCTTTTTGTGCCAAGAGTAACCTCTAATGAGAGAGAGGTAATGATTGGGAAAGTTGCTGTCCCAAAACAGATTTTTGTGCTTCACCGTAAAAATTCGTTTAAAATCTCTGTACGTCCTTTTGAGGCGTCAATTTTTGTGCTTCTGCACCATGTTGTTATCTAACTTTCTTTAGTTTAACACTTTTCGATTTGAGCAACAGAAGGTCTTTGAAAAAATTCGTCTTTACCTGCTGGTCTGTTTTGATAGATTTCTGCCATTATTTGCATTTGCTTCTTGTTGGTTCCTTTTTGAGTTCTTTTGGGGAATTGAGCTTTTTGAGGGAAGTGCTACAGTAGCTTGTGTTTTATTGTAAGTTTTTATTGGTGTTAGAACTGAACCTAAAGACTTATTATCTTGAGTGCACTAATGTTGCTAATAAAGATTGTGTGAAGTTTTGTATGAAGGAAAAATTTCAGGTGTATGGAAGGAATGGGTAATGAGATGAAGGATGGACTAAAGCTCAAGCTTGGGGATACCACGCGTGTCACCCCAAGAAATATCCAATAAGTAAAAGCGTCAAAGCTTGGGGATGCCCAAGGCATCACCTTCTTCATCAATAAAAATCCTAGGTTTCTTCCAAACGCTTCATTTTTATTGTTTCATGCACAGTTGTGTTGTTCTTGGAGCGTCTTCTTTTTCATTTTCATTTTGGTTTTTCGTTTGCTTGGTTTGCTTAGTTTTCTGAATAAATTGGTTGGACCCCCTCTTTCATGCATTGGTTTTCAAATAGTTTGGTTTGGATTGGAAAAGAGTAGGAAAGTTCATGCTTAAGTGGTAAAGAGAGTTTGTTTTTGACTATGGCCTATGCTTTGGCATGCCATGCTTGATATTGTTTTGGCTTTATGCTTAGTATTCTTTGGTATATCATGACTTGTTATAAACAATTGAGATTGCTTAATGTGCCTTGGAAGAATCATGCGTTGTTTTAGCATATTAAAGCATAGTATTGTGCTATTCTCCTTTGATGCTTTATTTGGGTTGACTTGGCTCATGCTCACACCATGTTATGACTATCCCAAGTCACCATAGCCTTTATGATCCTTTAGTTTTCAACTTGTAGTATCACTTTATGCTTTGATCAATGATGTTTTGTCGTTTTGCATGATTATGGCCATTATTGCTCTCTTAGTTGGTCGCTCTCAGTCTTTTGCTAGCCTCCGTAACCAAGTATGAGTTCCACTCATGCATCCAATTCCTTAAACCAAGTTATTCCAAAGAGTCCACCATACCTACCTACTAGCATATGCTATTCCAAGTATATTCATGTTTTTTTTTACCTTCTGAATTAAACTTGTTATGAGAAAACTAGTGATTAAAGCTCTCACGAACTTGATGGCACACTTTACTTTTCTTGCCCTTAATAAACTTGAACCATTGTGTCGTCTATGTTGTATATGCTTGCACTTATATGTTGGGGATTAGCAGAACCATGTTGTCATGGGGAACGCTTTCAACATTGCACTTGTACTTTGTACCTAGTTGATATCATGCTCTTTTGTCTATGGATGTCGTCGGTGTGAAATGAAAGGGGAGCTTGTAAGTCCATGGAGTTATGTATATGTGTTAGAGAAACGCTTGGGCCGCTGGTCTAATCCATGCTGTCATGGTGGAAACCTGCAGCGTAACCATAATGAGCTGTCTATGAAGCATTCTTCTTATAAAAAAGAGTCAGATATTGAGAAAAAGAGAAAAAGAAAAGAAAAAAAGGAGATATATGAAAAGAGGAAAGAGAGAAAAAAGCACCATATTCCCATGGTAAATAACAAGATTGCTGAGATGCTTGTTGCCTGCTTTCCTTGTCATTTTGATATGGGGATTCTTCCGTATCATCGGGCAAGGGATACCCCGTTGGCAGTTCTCTATGATACACATGTACTTACGATGACAAGAACTTACTGGTGACTAGACTTGAGTAGCATGAGGAGCGGCCCTCGTATTCAAGGGACATGATATTTCCAACTTATACTTTGTCAAGCATATACTCCATAGTTTGTTCACTTTAACCTTACTCACTTTAAGATGCTTATGATAGGGCAATAAGAGCTGAAAGCTAATAAGTACCATAATTTTTGGAAGCTCTTTATGAAACTTGAATCTCTGCTTCCTTCTATGAAGGACTTTCTTTTACTTTTTTGTTGAGTCTCCACCTTCTATCTTTATGCACCTACTTTGAGAGCATAGTGGCCATTCTTAGTTCTATGTGCATTGTCCCAAGACTTGTTGATTGATGCATAACTTTGATATTGCTTGTTTTAAACTATTTGTATCTAGTCACTCTTATGAACTTCGAAGGTGTCCTATGCATTTATATTTGCTACTCTATGAGAGACAAGCTGAATGCTACTATGCTATGTTTTCTTTATGTGAAACAAACAAACGTCTTGCAAAGTATTGTTATTCATGAATCTTTTGTTTGTGCCTTTTCATGTTGCAACATAGTTGCTTTGTTTTATTGCTACAACTTTATCTTTCATGTTATGATTGAAGTACTATGATCCCAGCTATCCATGTTTTACAAATACTTTGATCAAGTTTATGATGGTGCATGTCACCTAAAAAATTATTCTTTCTTTTTATCACTTACCTACTCGAGGACGAGCATGAGTTAAGTTTGGGATGTTGATACGTTGCTAATGTATCCATATTTTTTGATGTTCTATGCTTGGTTTTATCTACTTTCTTATGTTTTGTCCACACTTTGGAGTACTTTTCAAATGATTTCTTGGACTAACCTATTAACAAGAGACACAGTGCCAGCTACCTGTTTTCTGTTGTTTTTGGTTCCAGGAAAGTCAGAAAATGAATATTCTCGGAATTGGACGGGACAAAAGCCAAAGTCAGTTTTTCACCGAGGGGGACACGGAGCCAGAATACGAGACAGAGAGGGGCCAGAGAGCCGCCACACCACCTGGCCACGCGGGCCAGGCCTGGCCGCGCCAGGGGGTGGTGTGGCCAGCCCAGGCACCCTCTCGGCCTCCCCTTCCGACTATAAGATGCCTCCAATACAGAAACCCTAAGTACCCGATCAAAATTCCACGAAAGAGTATATAGCCGCCGTCATCTCCATCCCTAGATCGGGAGGGATCTAAAGCTCTTCTCGGCACCCTGCCGGGGAGGGGAATTTACCCTGGAGGCCTTCTTCATCACCATGCAAGCCTCCGGTGTGATGCGTGAGTAGTTCATCTCTGGACTACGGGTCCATGTAGTAGCTAGATGGCTGGTTCTCCTCCTTTGTGCTATCATGTTTAGATCTTGTGAGCTCCGTTCATGATCAATATCATCTATTTGTAATCCTACATGTTGTGTTTGCGGGGATCCGATGGATATTGAGATGCTATTTCAGATTGATTATTGATTCTGTCATGTCTTTGTTATTTGTGATCTTTCATGCTTTCCGTTGTTAGTAGCTATCTTGGCCAAGTAGATGCTAGCAACTCCAAGAGTTAGTATTTATGCTCGATAGTGGGTCCATGCCTCTAGTAATCTGGGGAAGTGACAGAAATCTCTAAGGTACTAGATGTGTTGTTGCTACTAGGGAGAAAACAACAATCCTTTGTTCATAGAACAATCGTATTGTTTACCTTACACGTAATTCGTAATGCAATTATCCATTGCTTGCAACTTAATACTAGAGGGGGTTCGGATGATAACCTGAAGGTGGATTATTAGTCATAGATGCAGTTGGATGGCGGTCTATGTATAATGTTGTAATGCCCAATCAAGTCTCAAAAGAGTCAAGATGAGTAGTATATGCATATTGCTTTCTCGATGTTTATAAATTTCCCTGCTGTAATTTGTTCACCCAACATGTCATTTATCTTAAGGAGAGCCACGACTAGTGAACTATGGACCCCGGTCCTTTCTTTTACTTTCAATCTACAATCAACGGTTTACTTCTTTGTGTTTACTTTCTACAAATTATTACTTTCTTCCACTCGATACGTTTAATCCTTTGTTTTCAGCAAAACCGGTGAGATTGACAACCTCATCGCAAGTTGGGGGTAGAGTTCTGTGGTTGTGTTGTGCAGGTCTCCACATTGCTGCTGGCACCGGTAGTGCGCCCTACCAAAGTTTAGCTAGCTACACCTTTGGGGTGTTTCCTTGCTCCTACTGGATTGATAACCTTGGTTTCATAACTGAGGGAAAACTTGATGTGCTCATCATACCTTCCTCTTGGGGTTCCCAACGAGCTCGATATATTTTGGACCATCAGGGGTACACCCTCCCTCAAAGTCCCGGGGTGGGACTAATCATGGGGAAGGGGTGGGGAGGCACGCAAGCTAGCCCCCACCCATGGGCCCCACGTGGGACAGGCCCATTAGGGCCACCCCCTAGGCCTCTCGTAGGGGTGTGGTCCCCTTTTGGGCCCTTTCTCCTCCACGAATTGGCCCATTAAGCCCTTTGACCTTTTAAATTGATTTTCTCTTTATTAAATAATTATGAATAAATGATTAAATCAATATTTAACATTCATTCACATATTATTCAATCTCCGTGGCTATGAAACACCTTCCACCTCCACTCCGGACATCCTCCAGACTTACCGAAACCCTTCCGGTTTTCTCTCTTCTATTCTTCGGTGATTCTACCAATCATATAAACACTCTCTAAGCATCATCAAGCCCTTAAGCGTGATACCCCACGGTTCGGGAACACTCCATACATGGTCGGGACACTCCCGGACATTTGATCGATAGAGGGACCTAGATGGCCATGTCACCCCTGTGCATTCCACGAAGATCTTTTGTCGTTTGAATCGTGACAGTCGTGTCTTATTCCCTTTGTCTCTCAACACTTGCATTGCTCGAGATCTGATCAATGACATCCCCATGTCGTGTTCGATCTCGTTATCGAACAATGCTACTTGACTCGTTCGACAAGTGATATCCCTATGATCAAACCACACGCTGCGCATCTATTGGATATAACTTCTCCGAGTGGGCCCTTGAGTATCTTTCCGTCACATGGACAAACAAATCCCGCTCTTGGCATATATTGCCTCTACGGTTCCTCCAAATACCTAAACACACCTTTATTGTCACTGCATTACCAAGTGACGTTTGATGTTATCTAAGCACTCTCAGGAGACAGTGATTGATATAGCCTCACGGTCTAAGGAATAGTCTATGAGGATCCATTTCTAATCATCATAACTTGAACTACGTGACATGATCGAGTCACGATGTTTAGGTTGGGTATTGGTTCATCATCTCATTCTCAGAATGAGTTGACTCCATTTCCAACTGGCATAAATGCCACATGATCAGGAAACTTGACCATCTATTGACCAATGAACCAGTGACTAGAGTTTCACTGGGAACTCCTGGTTGTTTATATATCACACGTGTATTGATGTTTCCTCTCAATATAGTTATAGCATTATATAAAACTTAATCATAAACTTTATGAAATATGATAATAATCCTTATTATTATTTGTCTCTAGGGTGTATTTCCAACAGTCTCCCACTTGCACTAGAGTACAAATAAACTAGCTACATTTGTTCTTAATCATTGGCACCATATATCCGGTACCCTAAACATGCTTGCTCATGGAAGAGGTTGAGTCTTGGGTCTGTACTTTATAGTCCCAAATCCTCTTCAACTTACTAATGTTACCTTGATTGACATTAATACTTTATCATCACATGATAACTATAGGGGTTCCGCGTATGAAAACAATAAATTTTACCCTACGCCCCTAACCCCCTGATGCTGCCAAGACCTATCTATTAGTAATGCAGTAACGGGAGGGGATTTTCGCGAACTTACCCTTGAAGACCGAAAAGCGTTGTCAACGCTCAGGAGAGCGTGGTTGATGTAGATGAGCCAAAGCCGACCTCAAGGTCGTGATGAAGTCATTGCGCTCCTGCGGCTCCAACGACTTGAGTGCCTCAAGTGTGACACCTCGCAGGGAGTTACACACGTCTGGTGCCTGACGATGACTCCCGCTTCCCTGATCCAGGAGCAGTTGTGGAAGTAGAGCTCCTGGATCCGAATCCCACAGCGCGACGGCGCTCCGCGGTGAAGATGACTCTCGTTCGCGCAGTCCGAACTTGGGATCACGGTCATGAGAGAGAGAGAGAGAATATCAGTTGGAGGTCTCCCCAAAAGTGAGGAAACCTTTATTAAATCTTGTGTGTATTTATCTGGTCAAATACCCCCACTATATAGGGGGAGGAGGGGGTACACCCTCCCTCAAAGTCCCGGGGTGGGACTAATCATGGGGAAGGGGTGGGGAGGCGCACCGGCCAGCCCCCACCCATGGGCCCCACGTGGGGCAGGCCCATTAGGGTCGCCGACCACCCACTAGGCCTCTCCTAGGGGTGTGGTTCCCTCTTGGGCCCTTTCCCCTCCAGGAATTGGCCCATTAAGCCCTTTGACCTTTTAAATTGATTTTCTTTTTATTAAATAATTATGAATAAATGATTAAATAAATATTTAACATTCATTCACATATTATTCAATCTCCGTGGCTATGGAACACCTTCCACCTCCACTCTGGACATCCTTCGGACTTACCAAAACCCTTCCGGTTTTCTCTCTTCTATTCTTTGATGATTCTACTAATCCTATAAACACTCTCTAAGCATCATCAAGACCTTAAGCGTGATACCCCACGGTTCGGGAATACTCCAGACATGGTCGGGACACTCCCGGACCAATGATCGACAAAGGGACCTGGATGGCCATGTGACCCCTCTGCATTCCACGAAGATCTTTCGTCGTTTGAACCGGAACTGTCATGTCTTATTCCCTTTGTCTCTCGACACTAGCATTGCCCGAGATCTGATCAATGACATCCCCATGTCGTGTTCGATCTCGTTACTGAACAATGCTACTTGACACGTTCGACAAGTGATATCCCTGTGATCAAATCACACGCTACGCAGCTATTGTATATAACTTCTCCGAGTGGGCCCTTGAGTACTTTTCGTCACATGGATGGCCAAATCCCGCTCTTTGCATAGATTGCCTCTACGGTTCCTCTGAATACCTGAACACACCTTTATTGTCACTGTATTACCAAGTGACGTTTGATGCTATCTAAGCACTCTCGGGAGACAGTGATTGATATAGCCTCACGGTCTAAGGAATAGTCTATGAGGATCCATTTCTAATCATCATAACTTGAACTTCGTGACATGATCGGGTCATGATGTTTAGGTTGGGTATTGGTTCATCATCTCATTCTCAGAATGAGTTGACTCCATTTTTAACTAGCATAAATGCCACATGATCAGGAAACTTGATCATCTGTTGACCAATGAACCAGTGACTAGAGTTTCACTGGGAACCCCTGGTTGTTTATATATCACATGTGTATTGACAGTGGCGAAGCCAGGAAAAAATAGGAGCCTGGGCGGGTCTAAAAGCGCCTAGAATGACAACCCAAAATTTTGATATATGTTGCAAATATAGGTACCAAAATAAAAAACTGTGTAACATTATAGTTTGAAATAACCTGACACGTAATTAAATGTGAGAAAACAATAACTCACTAGAAAATGGTAGCCATAAATATAACTTAGAGAGATCCAAACATGCTCTCAGGGATCCAAAATAGATCCTGCAAGATTAAAACGAAGCGTGAGAATTACTAATGTATAGAGCTATGTAGACTTATTCACATGAGAAAGCATGTCACATACCACTGAAATACTAATGACGCCATGGAAAAACCCCTTTACGACTCTTGAATGCATGAAAACGTCGAGTAATAATGACATCATCAAGTGATTTGAATATTTCCCTCTCCGTGTAACATATCATCAAGTGATTGAACCAATCATCATTTATCTTGTTGCGCAATTTAGACTTGATAATTTTCATTGCCGAGAAAGCTCTCTCAACAGATGCCATTGACACTGGTAATAACAAAGCCAACTCGATGAGCTTGTAAACAAATGGAAATACCAAGTGCTTCTCTGTTTCAACCATTTTTTCGGCCAAACTTTCAACATCTTTACAAGCATAAAAAGCAACATGATTTCTCAAATGAAGAATGTAAGTCTCAAGTTGATCCCTCAATATTGCACGATCACCATTAGAGAAGTCTGCACTATAAATTTCAGCAATCCGAGAGAGATTCTCTACATCAAACTTGGAGAAAGAATTCTTGGGATCAAGACATGAGAAACAAGCAAGTACCTCCTGATTTGAGTCACCGAAGCGATGATTCATCTCAACACATATTTTATCAATAACAACATAGAAAATTTCAGCCTAATAATAACGAAAATTGTTGTACCTCTCCGAAAAGACCGTCCCAACCATCATCTCGCATGGTAGCCAACCTGAATTTGACATCATTAACTAATTCCATGGCCTGCACAATATTTATATCTTTCTTTTGCAAAAGTCGTGAAAGCTCATTTGTAATACCAAGCAACTTCAACATAAGCTTCAAAACAAGAACAAAAGCAAAACACTGCATATTTTCAATGCAACCCGCCGCATGACTCGGATTACGCCCATGGGCATCCACCGTGCTAAGAACTTTTATCACCGCAATCCACTTTTCCTCCAGACAAAGCAAGGTTTTATGATGTGATCCCCATCTAGTATCTCCAGGTCTAGCAAGGCTAGTTGGTTGATTCAAGCCTCTTCCTGTAGATACTTCACCTCTCTCAAGGCTATCCAAAATTTCTTTATGACTTTCTTCCATCAATACTTCCATTTTTTTGCAAGAGGAACTTGTTGTCACAATCAATGATACATACTCAAAAAAGTCATAAATATATGAGCAAGATGAAGTAGCTACAGTGACAACAACCGGTTGCAAACGAGGGCAAAACAATGAACATAGAAAGCATAAGGGTTCTCATCAAGAATTTTTCTTTGCAAGCCATTAAATTCACCTCTCATGTTTGAAGCTTCGTCGTAACCTTGCCCTCGTAGTCTTGAGATTGATAATTTGTGATTGTCAAGAATCTTAAAAAGAGCCAATTTTAGTGCCTCGGACGTAGTATCTTTTACATGGTACAAATGAAGAAATCGTTCCACAACCTTCCCCTCATTGCTCACGTACCTAGCAAAAATATTAATAATGATTAAATAAAGCACAACTTCACGAGGAGTAGAAAATAAACAAATGGAACAAAAATACAACTACTAACCTCAACATTACAGCCATTTGTTCTTTAACAGATATGTCTCTTGATTCATCGATAAGCACGGAGAACTTTTTATTGCCAAGCTCTCCCATAATCACTTCTCTGACTTCTTCCGCACAACACTTCGCAAGTTCCTTTTGTATGTCACCAGAAGTCATTTGACAATTTTTCCCACCATGATCAAAAGCATTTCTCACTTCTTCATTGCTATCCTTGTACCAATCTATCATCTCTAGAAAATTCCCCTTATTCAGTAAATTAGAAGATTCATCATGGCCACAAAATGACAAACCTTGGGCTATGAGATATCTTGAACACTCTAGAGAAGAAGTCAAGCGGAATTTGTACAATTCTTTTGATTCATCGGTTGCATGAGCCAACTTATTTGCCACACTCTGTCTTTAATTTTTGAAAGTATCACAATGCCTAACACAATTGTTGTGGCCACTATCCAAACCACCGACATGCTCAGGTAAGGCTCTATATGCATGCTTCGAATCCCTAAAGCCCGACTTAGTGAAGACTTCGAAGCCAAAGTGCTCAGCTCTTCTAGGTTGCTTAAATAGGAAACAATAAAAACAAAAAGCTGCATCCATGGACTCACTATATTATATCCAATTATACCTTGAATACCATGATTGAGAAAATGCTCTTGAATCTGTACGAGGAAATTTCAAGATTGGTTGGGTTGGACCCTTCAATATGTATGCCCTTCTAACTTGGTCTTGAACTTCTGGAGCGTATTCAACAACTTGTTTCCGAAGAGCGGGATCACATAAAATTTCAGCAGGATCAAAACCATTACTATTGGCTACATGAATCGACGGCTCTTGTTCTGGTTGTGCAACATTAAAATTTTCAGATCATATCTGATTTTAATAGTAACAAGGTTACAATTTAATGATTTGGATGTATAACTAAATAAAATTGCTCAAGTTAGATATAAATTCAAACACTAATTGGAAACTGTAGCGAAGAAATAATACTTTTGGAGAGTGAAATCGATTTTCTTCAATCCACTCGGAACTCCTAGTGCGTGTATCGCTGCAGTACAAAGTGAGAAGCATTGTTAATATCCCAAAGCTGAGTACCAAAGTTACCATAGAGAAACCAATCGAACCGATTATGAGAGGAGGTGCCCCCTGTGCCAGTAGCCTTGGTGTCGCCCGTCCGAAGGAGCAACGCTCGTGCCCGGCGAGACGCCCAATCTACCGCTTTGGGCTGCGATGCAGATGTAATCTGTATTATGCAGTGAAGCCGTCGAAAAGGGTCCAATAGGAAGAAACGGACTGGCGGCTGATCGCTGATCGATCGCTACGTGGCATCCTGAGTCGTTCGTGATTTGTCGTGACGAGAACGGATTGCAGCCTAGGAATTGACGTAGTGCTAAAAACTAAAGCAATTTTACTAGCTGGGCCGTTTGACCATGAAGCACAAAGTCAGGCTCAATTATGATTTGCCCGGGCTAATCACATCGAGACCAGCTGAAAACTTGACTTCCTAAAGTATATGTGTATACGTCCGCTGGCGAGGGAGCCCAGGCAGCTGCCCCGGCTCGCCGGGTACTGTCTCCGTCCATGTGTATTGATGTTTTCTCTTAATACAGTTATAGCATGATATAAAATTTAATCATAAACTTTATGAAATATGATAATAATCTTTATTATTATTTGTCTCTAGAGTATATTTTCAACAGTGACAACCTCAACTTTAGCGGCGACGATGATGCCACCGAGGTGGGCGACGAGGAGGCCGGGGAAGAGGAGGCCATGATACGTCGTAAACGTATCTATAATTTTTTATGTTCCATGCTTGTTTAGTATCTACTTTCTTATGTTTTGTTCACACTTTGGGGTATTTTTATACATTTTCTGGAACTAACCTATTAACAAGATGTCACGGTGTCAGTTGCTTGTTTTCTACTGTTTTTGGTTTTAGAAAAGGTAGTAAAGAAATATTCTCGAAATTGGACAAGACAAAAGCCAAAGTCAATATCTTACCCGAAGAAACACGGAGTCCGGAGGGGAGACGAAGTGGCGCACCAGGACGGCCACACATGGTGGTAGCGTGGCCTGGGGGCACGCCACCAGGGGGTGTGGGCCCCCTGGTGCTCCACCGACCTTGCCCTTTCGCCTATAAAAGCCTCCCGGGATGAAAACCCTAAGGACCCGATCAAAATCCCACAGAAATCCACGAAAGAGTCTATAGTCGCTGTCATCTCGATCCCTAAATCGAGGGGGGATCCGAAGCTCTTCCTAGCATCCTATCGGAGGGAAGAGATCACCCTGGAGGCCTTTTTCATCACCATGATTGCCTCCAGTGTGATGCGTGAGTAGTTCATCCCTAGACTACGGGTCCATGTAGTAGCTACATGGTTGGTTATCCTACTTTGTGCTATCATGTTTAGATCTTGTGAGCTCCGTTCATGATCAAGATCATCTATTTGTAATCTCACATGTTGTGTTTGCGGGGATCCGATGGATATTGAGATGCTATTTCAAATTGATTATTGATTCTATCATATCTATGTCATTTGTGATTTTTCATGCTTTTCGTTGTTAGTAGCTATCTTATCCAAGTAGATGCTAGCAACTCCAAGAGGGAGTATTTATGCTCGATGGTGGGTTCATGCCTTTAGTAATCTAGGGAAGTGACAGGAATCTCTAAGGTACTAGATGTGTTGTTGCTACTAGGGAGAAAACAGAAATCCTTTGTCCATGGGACAATCGTATTGTTTACTTTACACACTTTGCTTAATGCAATTATCTGTTGCTTGCAACTTAATACTGGAGGGGATTCCGATGATAAACCTGAAGGTGGATTATTAGTCATAGATGCAGTTGGATTACGGTCTATGTATAATGTTACAATGCCCAATCCAATCTCATAGGAGTCAAGATGATTAGTATATGCATGGTATGCTTTCTTAAGTCTGTCAATTGCCCCGTTGTAATTTGTTCACCCAACATGTTAT
This sequence comes from Avena sativa, assembly GCA_916181665.1. Lineage (NCBI taxonomy): Eukaryota > Viridiplantae > Streptophyta > Magnoliopsida > Poales > Poaceae > Avena > Avena sativa. The sequence goes on from OV702296.1 coordinate 416,440,734, forward strand.
TTATCTTAAGGAGAATCACCTCTAGTGAACTATGGACCCCGGTCTATTCTTTTACCATTGATAAACCATCTACTATTTAGTGTTTACTGGTTACTTTCTGCAAGCAATTACTATCTTCCACACAATACATTTAATCCTTTGTTTTCAGCAAAACCGGTGAGATTGACAACCTCACTGTAAGTTGAGGCAAAGTTCTGTGGTTGTGTTGTGCAGGATTCCAAGTTGGAAACAACACCTTCGGGCTGTTTCCTTCGGGTTGTTTCCTTGCTCCTACTGGTTCGATAACCTTGGTTTCATAACTGAGGGAAAACTTACTGCTGTGCTCATCATACCTTCCTCTTGGGGTTCCCAACGAGCTCGATATATTTTGATCCATCAGGCCACGGAGGATTCCACCGAGGAGGCCGAAGAAGGGTTGACCGAGGTGCGCAAGAAGAAGAGCAAGTGCAAGAACACGCCCAAGGCCCCGGGCAAGAGATTCACTAACTATAGCAAGGAAGAAGATGTTGTTGTGTGCCACGCTTGGATGAATATCTCGCTCGATGCTTCGGTTGGCGCCGTTCAATCAAAGGAGAAGTTTTGGGATGAGAATTGAGGATTACTACCACAAGGTGGTCACCGTGCCATCCTATCATACCCAAGGCTCACTTGGTCATCGTTGGGGCACAATTCTTGAGTGTTGCAACCATAGGGTCGGTGCCATGGAGTATGTCACCAATGCACCATCGAGTGGGGTTCCAATCACCGAGTGGGGTCCTCTCCAACAAGATGTGTACAAGTACCACAACAAGAGAGGTGTCAACAAGACTATGGCATATTGGGAGATTGCTCATGCGAGGATCTTGGCCCGAGAGCTAGGTGGTGGTGGTGGTGATGGTGGCCGAGGTGCTCCTTTAGATGGCTAAGATGGTGGAAGAGGTGTCCGAGATGGTGAAGGCCTCACTTTTGGATCTAACATGATCGATTTAATGTATTTTAGATAATATTTATGCATGTTTGTAATATGGATACTTTACATGTGGTGTGGAGATTTGAAAATTGTGATGATTTTTTTTACTTCTCTAGGTTTTGGGGGATCGAATCCGACGACCAAAGTTTAGAGAAGCAAATATACTCCTCTAAGTTTTGGGGATCCTTTTTCTCCTCTAAAGAAAAGGGGATGGGTTAGAGATGCTCTTAATGCATTTACAAATGGATACGTGTTCACAGATTAATCTTCTTAATTGTTATTAATCTGGCTTTTTTTGGAAAGGAGCATATATTAATATTGCAAGATACCAATTACACCTAGCCTCTGCAACAACACATTATCCTAATGGTATTACGGATGCACACAGCCAACAAAAGAAAGAAGAATTACATAAAAAAATAAAATAAAGTCTCACTTTAGTGATCTATGCCCTACAACAGCAACCAAACACCACCAAGGCACCACCAGAAATCCATCCTCTCCAAAAGCGACGCCTCCAAGAATGGAACGGTGCACTAGCGCCGTCATCGCCCTAATCATCGATCATAGGTTTTCACCCTGGAAAAAGTTTACGCTGACAAAACAATGCCTTCAACAAGGTCATTGCTAGGCACAACCAATTAAGGCGAGACCTTGGATTTTCACCCTGCAACTTGAACTCTGGAAATCTCCATACTGTCGCACCCACCTTCCAATGTCACTGCTCCAAGACCTAGAACACCAAGCCAAAACCTCATCGCAAACAGGATTCACACCACCATTAACATTCTTCAAACCTTGGCTTTCATGTCATTCTCCACAACTGACTTCACCATGGGACTAATGGCATGTCCTTGATGGCAACAGTCTGTAAAGCTTCACAACACTCCCCCTGAAACCAAACGGTCAGATAAAAACATGGTTGCACGCGACCGAGATCCATCTAATCTAGCAAACTCCGGCATGTCGTCTATTGGAGTTCACTAGCGGAATCTTCCGGAACACAACACTACGACCAGATCGATGAAGTCATGGAGCAGGATCATTGTCCTAGCACGAGAGGGATCCTAGGACCAACCCTCTTTATTCAAAGCCAGACTGGAAGCCCCCACACCACCAGTCCGTTGGGGTTCCGCGTATGAAAACAATAAATTTTACCCTACGCCCCTGAACCCCTGAAGCTGCCAGGACCTATCTATTAGTAATACAGTAATGGGAGGGGCTTTTCACGAACTTACCCTTAAAGACCGAAAAGCGTTGTCAACGCTCAGGAGAGCGTGGTTGATGTAGACGAGCCGAAGCTGACCTCAAAGTTGTGATGAAGTCCTTGCGCTCCTTGGCTCCAACGACTTGAGTGCCTCAAGTGCGACACCTCGCGGGGAGTTACACACGTCAGGTGCCTGACGATGACTCCCGCTTCCCCGATCCAGCAGCAGTTGCGGAAGTAGAGCTCCCGGATCCGCATCCCGCAGCGTGACGGTGCTCCGCGGTGAAGATGTCTCCCAGTCGCGCAGTCCAGACTTGGGACCACGATCACGTGAGAGAGAGGGGGAGAGAGAAAATATCAACTGGAGGTCCTCTCAAAAGTGAGAAGACCTTTATTGATTATTGGTGTATTTTATTTGGCCAAATACCCCCACTATATATAGGGGAGGGAAGGTACTACCTCCCTCAAAGTCCCGGGGTGGGACTAAAGGAGAGGAGGGGAAGGGGAGGCCGCCGGCCACCCTAGTGGGCCCTGCGCAAGGGGGGCTAGGCCCAGCCGGCCAGCCCCCTTGCCCCTTCTCTCTCTCTCCTTTCCCTAATGGGCCCTCTCCCTCCGGAAATTGGCCCATTAAGCCTTTGACCATTTAAATTGATTGTCTCTTTATTAAATAATTATGAATAAATGATTAAATCAACATTTAACATTCATTCACACATTATTTAATCTACGTGGATATGGAACACCTTCCACCTCCACTCCGGACTTACCGAAACCCTTTCGGTTTTCTCCCTACAATTCTTCGGTGATTCTACCGATCCTATAAACACTCTCTAAGCATCATCAAGCCCTTAAGCGTGATACCCCATGGTTCAGGAACACTCCAGACATGGCCGGGACACTCCCGCACCAATGATCGACAGAGGGACCTGGATGGCCATGTGACCCCTATGCGTTCCACGAAGATCTTTTGTCGTTTGAACCGGGACAGTCGTGTCTTATTCCCTTTGTCTCTCAATACTTGCATTGCCCAAGATATGATCAATGACATCACCATGTCGTGTTCAATATCGTTACTGAACAATGCTACTTGACTCGTTCCGACAAGTGATATCCCTGTGATCAAATCACACGCTGTGCAGCTATTGGATATAACCTCTCCGAGTGGGCCCTTGAGTATCTTCCCGTCACATGGACGGACAAATCCCGCTCTTGACATATATTTCCTATACGGTTTCCTCCGAGTACCTGAACACACCTTTATAACCACTGTATTACCAAGTGGCGCTTGATGCTATCTAAGCACTCTCGGGAGACAGTGATTGATATAGCCTCACGGTCTAAAGAATAGCCTGCAAGGATCCATTTCTAATCATCATAACTTGAACTTCGTGACATGATCGAGTCACGATGTTTAGGTTGGGTATTAGTTCATCATCTCATTCTCCGAATGAGTTGACTCCATTTCCAACTGGCATAAATGCCACATGATCAGGAAACATGATCATCTGTTGATCAATGAACCAGTGACTAGAGTTTCACCGGGAACCCCTGGTTGTTTGTATATCACACATGTATTGATGTTTCCACTCAATACAGTTATAGCATGATATAAAACTTAATCATAAACTATATGAAATATGATAATAGTCCTTACTACTATTTGTCTCTAGGGCATATTTCCAACAGTCTCCCACTTGCACTAGAGTACAAATACACTAGCTGCATTTGTTCTCAGTCATTTGCACCATATATCCGGTACCCTGAACATGCTTGCTCATGGAAGAGGTTGAGTCTTGGGTCTGTACTTTACAGTCCCAAATCCTTTGCAACTTTACTAATGACACCTTGATTGACATTAACACTTTACATCATATGATAGCATCTGTGTGTATGCATCATCGCTATGGCAGCAGAACGAGGCCTGATTCCAGGAGCCTATAGTGACGTTAGATCAACCTCGAGGGCTTTCTCACGGGCACTGTGCCCTGGGACACATCATTCTACGTTAAAAGCGAACTAGCCCCGCCATAACATTATACAACACTTTAGATGGTACCCTTATCTATTATTATAAATGTAGCCATCGAAACACTAGTGCACTTTGTGCAACTTTCAATGTCTTTGTTCACCTCGCTTCCTACTTGACTTTAATCGGTATTCACAGGAGTTTCCAACATATTCCCTTATAACATATCTCTTTATATTTTAGGATATGTCATCCTTTATGGATTTGGAAAACATGTCTGTAGTTCTCTACTAGACACTGCGGACAAACTCAGCTCAACGTTATGTGATTCGAACTTAATCACTTTTAAACGTTCCTTATTTGGATCACATATTATGCTAAGTTATCTTCATGGTTTACTAAGATAGAGCCTATGTCTCAACATAGTGGATGATGATCATCCTTTTCTTTCTTTCAACCATTTATGTTCAACTTAATACTATTCCTAATTTGAGTTATTAAGGGCTAGTTCCTTAATTAACTTCTATTCTAAAACCCTTTTCAGAATCCCTTAAGGAATACTACATAATATCATAATATACTTATTATCAACTTCTACATCTTATAAATCATTATTTATAAGTATTTGCGCTTTCATTCTTAACACAATTAAGAATTACTCCTATAAGCTCCCACTCAAAAATATGTCATTCACATATTGTTTTAGGAAGACTTTCATAGCTCCCACTCAAAAATATGTCAATCACATATTGTTTTAGGAAGAATTTCATAGCTCCCACTCAATTTTATGCAAATTGCATATGTACTTACTATTTTGAACACCTTCAAATCCTTGATCAAATATCAAACTTGGAGTTTTATTATGAGATACTAGTACTATTACTAGTTTTAAATCGTCTAGACATTTAGCACACTTGAATCAAATTCATTTGAATTCGTCCAATACTTTACAAATTGTGCTTTTGTCATTCACCCCCTTTTTCCACTATGGCTTTTCAGTCATTTGGGAAAATTCAAGTAACCCCTTTTACTTATAAGATTCAGCAATGAATTGCTTTCTAATCTCAAGGGAATTTTGCTTTTAGGATTTCTCATAATCCTAGTTTACCATTATTTCCTTAGTAGTTCGTAGGTATGTCATATTCTAAGGATCATGACAAATGATTCACAAATGTCTCCATACAAGATATGGATTACATTTTGAATCCTACTTCATGTAGTGAAACCACTAGTGGGGAAAACACAATGATCATTATCATTGATTCTTTCCTTTTGTGAAGAGAATCGTTCAGGAACATTTTCCATTGCGCTTCTCAACAATCTGATGTAGGGTTTTGAAACCTCATCATGTTTCACACTATCTTCCATTTGATCCATAATTGAGAAGTATCACTGAATGTGAACTTCCTTAAGAATGCACCAAAATCCAAGCAATACAAGTTTTGCTTTCCTTTTGGTTTTAGCTATGGATTTCATATTCAAAGTTTCCAATGAATACTCTACAAGGACTAATTCGCTATTGTTTTGGTTGTATCAAATAACCCCAAAACTCTTACGATGATCCATACTAGATACGAAGCCGCTTTCATGAATCCAAATGGTTCACTACATTCTAATCGAGTGCTAACTATTTCTAACTAATGGTATCTACATCTACACTACAACGATTTATTTGCTGCCATCTATTCCCCATTTTGATATCTAATATCATATTGTGATGCTATGCATTTTGACATCTCAAACGCATTGCATTCCACAATTTCTTTATGCCATTCTTATAAAGTTGAATTTCATTACTATTGATCAAATCATAGTAATTAGATTCTCTTTTATACTTATTGGTTGATGAAACACTTTGATCAAATCAAATAGTTTCATATTCATGTTCCTTTGGTAAACTTCTTTACACATTTAAACAATCTTATAATGATAATTACCATTTTGTTAAAACACAATACATCGAATATGTATTTACTTTTAACAATTCATTAAAACACTTTGTATTCAAGTAATACACGGTGTTCAACTTATTTTGCCGAACTTAGGCATGATTTATACGTGATAAGAAACCGAATGACTTTCACATATTATCACATAACTTTGAATTTAAACAATGGTTTTCATTCAGTAATGAATATCATTTAAGTTAGGTATTTTAAGGCATTTCATTATTTTACAAATGTTCATGCATTATCAATTAGTTTCAAACAACAAGGATAATTCACAAGTAATCAAACAAGATATGAACACGAATAGAAACCATTCATTAAAGTAGAACAATTGTTTGTTACAAACTCATATGAATAACCGTCTCACGAAGTGTGAGACACACTAAAGAAGTTCACAATCTCTTGATTACAATAATCATCCTAAACACAAACTAAATGATAAATGTCGAGGGAGAGTGTCGTCGGCCATCATCATCATGCTCGCCATCAACACGCAATGTCACCTCCTCTCCAGCAAGCACCTCTCATGCAGAAGGACCTATTTTCAGCAAAACAGAACAAGTATCAAATATACTTAACACTGCAAATGTGTTTGCGAGATTATAACATTTATAAAACTGTATATCAATATATACCTTTGTCATTGATGACCTCAGTGACATTTGGTTCAACCAACAAATTCCTGAGATGTGTCACGAACCGGTGGAACTCCATTGATTCCACGTCACCTCTCATAACGCAAGTCCTGACTTGTGCTTGGTAGCTTGGTGGCAGCGACCGCAACACAACGTCATTTGCAAAAGAGCCCGTCATCCAGCTATCCAAGAAGTATGTAGGCCTCATGCACACATCATGCATGCGCTCCAAGTGGTGGTCAAGTGATGAGTTCTCCTCCATCTTAATGGAGAAGAAGTCTCCCACCAGCTCATGCTCCCATATGCGTGCATGTTCCACGAAATGTGTCCTAAGCTGTAGCATTACCGAACGAGGGTTGACATCACCCACTAAAGGCCACAGCTCGTCCACCATTCCGAAACGCATTGTAACTGAAATGAAGGAGGCCATCTCCCGACGGAGATAGCGGTCTTCCCGCTGCTCAGGGGTCTCCAGGTCAATGGGCTGATCCAAATCCATCCCTTCGAGTATGTAGTCGACCACGTCATTCTCACTAAGGCAAACGTGGAGACGCACAACCCATATAGAGAAGTTCGATCCATCTAATCTGAGCTTCTCTCCTTCTAACCAATCAACCATCAACAGGAAAGGCGGCATCTACATATATAATTGCAAAAGGAATTTAGACTAAGTTTATAATTAAATGACTTGATAATAACTCCACTTAGAAACACCTATCTCCGGAAGGGTTCCTAGTGATAACACGGACCCTATCAGCCACATCTCCCCTGATCATCACGGCCATCAATGTGGGTTCAAGGGTGGACGCTAAACGTCGATCATATTATTCATGCGACTCATGCTCGATCTTTCGACCATCCGTGTTCCGAGGCCATGTCTGTACATGCTAGGCTCGCCAACTCAACCTTAGTGTATTCGCTGTGCAACATGGCTTACACCCACTGTATGCGAACGTAGATATGTCTGACACCCGATCATCACGGCCTGCCTCATACCGAAGAACTTTCTTGGTGGTGCACACTAAGGGGGAACACAATCGTTGGTAATTTTAATAGGGATCATCTTATTAGGCTACCGTCGAGTATCTAATACTAGATGATACATTGCAAATGTATCTATAATTTTTGATGTTCCATGCTTGGTTTTATCCACTTTCTTGTGTTTTGTCCATACTTTGGAGTACTTTTCATATGATTTCTTGGACTAACCTATTAACAAGAGCCACAGTGCTAGCTGCCTGTTTTCTGCTGTTTTTGGTTCCAAGAAAGTTAGAAAATGAATATTCTCGGAATTGGACGGGACAAAAGCCAAAGTGCCTATTTTTCCGGAAGTCATCAGATGCCAGAATACGAGACGGAGAGGGGCTAGAGGCCGGCCACACCACCTGGCCACGCGGCCAGGCTGGGCCGCGCCAAGGGGTGGTGTGGTGGCCCCTGGCACCCTCTCGGCCTCCCCTTATGACTATAAGATGCCCTCGGGTCGTAAACCCTAAGTACCCGATCAAAAATCCACGAAAGAGTCTGTAGCCTCCGTCATCTCCATCCCTAGATCGGGAGGGATCTGAAGCTCTTCCCGGCACCCTGCCGGAGAGGGGAATTCACCCTGGAGGCCTTCTTCATCACCATGCAAGCCTCCGGTGTGATGCGTGAGTAGTTCATCCTTGGACTACGGATCCAAGTAGTAGCTAGATGGCTGGTTCTCCTCCTTTGTGCTTTCATGTCTAGATCTTGTGAGCTCCGTTCATGATCAAGATCATCTATTTGTAATTCTGCATGTTGTGTTTGCGGGGATCTGATGGATATTGAGATGCTATTTCAGATTGATTATTGATTCTATCATGTCTTTGTTATTTGTGATCTTGCATGCTTTCCGTTGTTAGTAGCTATCTTGGCCAAGTAGATGCTAGCAACTCCAAGAGTTAGTATTTATGCTCAATAGTGGGTCCATGCCTATGGTAATCTGGGGAAGTGACAGAAATCTCTAAGGTACTAGATGTGATGTTGCTACTAGGGAGAAAACAACAATCCTTTGTTCATAGAACAATCATATTGTTTACTTTACACGCAGTTCGTACAGCAATAATCTGTTGCTTGCAACTTAATACTAGAGGGGGTTCGGATGATAACCTGAAGGTGGATTATTAGTCATAGATGCAGTTGGATGGCGGTCTATGTATAATGGTGTAATGCCCAATCAAGTCTCAAAGGAGTCAAGATGATTAGTATATGCATGTATTGCTTTCTCGATGTTTGTCAATTGCCCCGCTGTAATTTGTTCACCCAGCATGTTATCTATTTTAAGGAGAGCCACCTCTAGTGAACTATGGATCCCGGTCCTTGTCTTTTATATTCAATCTACAACCTTTTACTGCTTTGTGTTTACTTTTTGCAAACTTTTACTTCTTTCCATTGGATACGTTTAATCCTTTGTTTTCCGCAAAACACGGTGAGATTGACAACCTCATCACAAGTTGGGGACAAAGTTCTGCGGTTGTGTTGTGCAAGTCTCCACATTGCTACTAGCACCAGTAGTGCGCCCTGCCAAAGCTCAGCTAGTAACACCTTTGGGGTGTTTCCTTGCTCCTACTGGTTCGATTAAACCTTGGTTTCATAACTGAGGGAAACTTGCTGCTGTGCTCATCATACCTTCCTCTTGGGGTTCCCAACGATCTCTACATCAACCACGCACCAGCACTTTTCTGGGCGCCATACACAGAGCCATCACTAGCACACAATAAGATATACAAACGATAATATTGAATGTAAATGCGATGTGATATGGTCCTTCACGTTGTGATCTCCATCCGTCCTCACCGATTTCTGGCGCCAGGGTTCCGACGCCGTAGACACCAGGGTACCGGTGTCATTCCGGCGTGGTAGTTTGTCATCTCCGTGACTATCTACTACTATGTAACATAAGGTAATCACTTTACCTTTGCCACAACCATATCACAAAGCAACGCCCCCCTACAAAACAAAGTTAGACGCCTCTACTTTATCTTTGCATGTTTTACGTGGCTGAATGGACTTTCGCACAAGAACCGTTCTTACCTACGAACTTTCAGCACAACGTTGATCAAGTAGTTGTCTTTACTACACCCCTTTCGGGGCCCTCCGTTGTAAATGGCATACCAACTAATGCGAGAGAGAGACACCCTCCTAAGCCACTTTGTACGGTACAAGCCGTATGCCAAGCGTGGACCAGTCTCGCGAATGAACGCGTAAAGTTGGTTGGGGGCCGCTTCATCAAGCATTACTGCCGTATACACAAGTACACGTGGGAGGGTAACAACTAAAAGATCAACACCCACACGCTACATCTAGTGTGTTCTACCCGTACTAGCATTACTACGCATAGATCTAGCTATGATACCACTGTTGGGGGTTCCGTATATGAAAACAATAAATTTTACCCTATGCCCCTGAACCCCTGAAGCTGCCAGGACTCATCTATTAGTAATACAGTAACGGGAGGGGATTTTCGCGAACTTACCCTTGAAGACCAAAAAGCGTTGTCAACGCTCAGGAAAGCGTGGTTGATGTAGACGAGCCCAAGACGACCTCAAGGTCGTGATGAAGTCCTTGCGCTCCTTGGCTCCAACGACTTGAGTGCCTCAAGTGCGACACCTCGCGAGGAGTTACACACGTCTGGTGCCTGACGATGACTCCCGCTTCCCTGATCCAGTAGCAGTTGCGGAAGTAGAGCTCCTGGATCCGAATCCCGCAGCACGGCGGCGCTCCGCGGTGAAGATGTCTCCCGTTCGCGCAATCCAGACTTGGGACCACGGTCACGTGAGAGAGAGGGGAGAGAGAAATATCAACTGGAGGTCCTCCCAAAAGTGAGAAGACCTTTATTGATTATTGGTGTATTTTATTTGGCCAAATACCCCCACTATATATAGGGGGAGGGGAGGTAGGTACTACCTCCCTCAAAGTCCCGGGGTGGGACTAAAGGAGAGGAGGGGGAGGGGAGGCCGCCGACCACCCTAGTGGGCCCCGTGCAAGGGGGGCTAGGCCCAGCCGGCCAGCCCCCTTGCCCCTTCTCCCTCTCTCCTTTCCCTAATGGGCCCTCTCCCTCCGGAAATTGGCCCATTAAACCTTTGACCATTTAAATTGATTTTCTCTTTATTAAATAATTATGAATAAATTATTAAATCAACATTTAACATTCATTCACACATTATTTAATCTCTGTGGCTATGGAACACCTTCCACCTCCACTCCGGACAACCTTCGGACTTACCGAAACCCTTCCGATTTTCCCCTACTATTCTTCGGCCATTCTACCGATCCTATAAACACTCTCTAAGCATCATCAAGCCCTTAAGCGTGATAACCCACGGTTCGGGAACACTCCAGACATGGCCTGGACATCCCGCACCAATGATCGACAGAGGGACCTGGATGGCCATGTGACCCCTGTGCATTCCACGAAGATCTTTCGTCGTTTGAACCAGGACAGTCGTGTCTTATTCCCTTTGTCTCTCGATACTTGCACTACCCGATATCTGATCAATGACATCACCATGTCGTGTTCAATCTCGTTACTGAACAACGCTACTTGACTCGTTCCGACAAGTGATATCCCTATGATCAAATCACACGCTGCGCAACTATTGGATATAACCTCTCCGAGTGGGCCCTTGAGTATCTTCTCGTCACATGGACGGACAAATCCCACTCTTAACATATATTGCCTCTATGGTTTCCTCTGAGTACCTGAACACACCTTTATAACCACTGTATTACCAAGTGGCGATTGATGCTATCTAAGCACTCTCAGGAGACAGTGATTGATATAGACTCACGGTCTAAGGAATAGTCTACGAGGATCCATTTCTAATCATCGTAACTTGAACTTCGTGACATGATCGGGTCACGATGTTTAGGTTGGGTATTAGTTCATCATCTCATTCTCCGAATGAGTTGACTCCATTTCCAACTAGCATAAATGCCACATGATCAGGAAACATGATCATTTGTTGACCAATGAACCAGTGACTAGAGTTTCACCGGGAACCCCTGATTGTTTGTATATCACACATGTATTGATGTTTCCACTCAATACAGTTATAGCATGATATAAAACTTAATCATAAACTATATGAAATATGATAATAGTCCTTACTACTATTTGTCTCTAGGGCATATTTCTAACACGGTCTTCATCGGCCACCAAGACCCACCGGAAAAGAATGGTGGATCCATGGTGACCCAGGCCGCCATGAACACTAGCTCGACAAAGAGACAACACCGCAGGTGGAGACTAGATGAGCAAGCACCGACCCGTAGCCCATCGTCCTAGATCGGACCAGATGGGCCGCTAGACCGCCGCGTCACCAACCGGATCTGCGCTTCTCAAACCCAACCACCGCCCCTCCACCTCGCCAAGAGTAACCATGGCACCAACACCATACGCAGGCCCCATCCAACATCGGGGAATCCCTCCCTTCCACCATGCTAGGGCTGGGGGGTCTGATCCCCATCGTCCCCATCACCGACGCCGTGCTCTTAGGATGGCGGGCCTTCAAGGGCAATGAGGAGGGAAGGCAAGGAGGGGGAGGTGGCAGCGGTGCTAGGGGTAAGCCCCCTCGGTCGCCAAGAGGGGGCGACACGAGGGAGGCGACCAATGGTGACCTACAGAGTTCCCTAGTTTGTCATTCCACTACCACTACAAAATAGGCTTGCCATGTCATTTGTTCCTTGCAACGGGGCTAGGCCAAATAATCATCAACAAGCACAAAAAAGGCTTCACAATATCATCTGGTGGCACACCCTCGTGGCTCGAGAACCTGCCTACGACCTAACCCCCACGACCTCCCATGTGCGATGGTGCCGTACCACACCGGGAGGCCCCCACCGTACACCTCCAAGGCCCCCACCTCTCTCCCCTACTGCCACCGCCAGGGGTGCCGCCAGGTAAAGCCCGTGTGGTGTGATGGTGGTGCTCCTTTGCCGGTGGTTTCAATTTGAGGAGGCGGCGCCATCCACTCTTCGGCCATCCACCAGCGGTGTTGTGAGGTGGTGGCGGTCATGAGGAGCTCCGGTGGCTGGTGGTGGTTTAGTCGTCACTCTCCCTCTTGGGGGCATCATTTTTGGAGTATTTGGATGGTGGAGGCAATAAGGTGGAGTGGTGTACATCTTCCTCGTTGACAACGGCGAGTCTCAGTGGCGTGGCGCAACAGGGTCTCAGTGTTGGACGTGTTTTTATGGACTCATGCAGGGTGGAGGAGCTACCTGGCGAGGTGACAACGTCGATGGCAGGCCTAGTGAGGGATTCAGATCTTGCCCTGACATGGGCTTAGCGGTATCTACGACAGTGACGGCTTCAGTAGCATGTGCATAAGTTTCTCGCTAAGATTCTGCTAGACTGGATGAACACCCCTGTTTTGCTTAGAGGGTGTCACGGGTACGCGATATTCATGTTTCCTACTTGATGGGTGGATTTCGCGGTTTCAGGGCATAAGGCCCTCCGACATGGTCTTCACCCATTGTAGGTTTTGTAGGTGATGTATGGTGGCTTCAGATTTTTTTATGTATTCTCTTTGTCGGTCCTTTGTTGAATAAAATTAATAAAGAATGTCATATGCATCTTTTCAATGCAGAGGCTGTGGGTCTCATCCTCCATTTTGAAAAAATCACCCTCGCAACTGAGTTGTCCTAGTTATTGCCCCGGAGATTGTCGCAGTTGCGTAGGAACTTGGATGCCAGGGCGATGGCCCAAGATTGCTCAGCTATGTGGAATGTCCCGAGCCACCAGTGGATATCATCAGCCATAATTTTAGCGACGTAGCAGCCGAAGGGGTGCAGCCTCACGCCATGGTAGTCGGCGCTACTACTCGGGCGACGATGTGGCAGCGAAGGCGCGGAGCTCGTGGTGGTCAATTCGGCCCGGGGAAGGCCCATTAGGTGCGTGGAGGCCGATTGGGGTTGCTGGGCGGTGACCGGATCTGGTGGAGAAACGACGATAGGGCAATGACATAGCTATAGGGTAGCCGTTAGAGAGCGTTTTTTCCAAGTTGTCATATAAGTTAGTTTTTATAGGACCTGCCCTAGTAGTTAGAGATGATCTAAGGGAATCCATCTTATCTTAATCACGCCACGTAATCTAGATATAACAATAAAATATAATGTATAATGAGTTAATTTTTAGTCTTATCTCTATTAGCCATGTCTCCCTAAATATATGGTGAGAGAGATTATTGCTAAGAGATCATCTCTTAGTTAAGAGAAGCCAAACTTTTTTTAACCTTCTCTTTCTCCACCTCACATAAGATATCACCATTGTACATGCTCTAAGGGTGCCGTATTCCTCCATGGGGTGTTGTTGTGGGCCCTCTCTCTATGTCATGTTCCAGGTGAAAACCCTAGTCTTTTTTGGACTCTGCAATAGCGACGCGATACGTTGTAACCCTCTCGAGGCGTTGCCGTGAAGCTTAGGTTTCTATTGATTGCAGCTTCGAGTGTGTCTTTCCTGGCGTGAAGCCTCTTCGACTCCCTCGGTAGTCTAGGTTGCCTAGTGTTAGGTGTAACTTCTCCGGTTTTAATGCTCGACTTGAGTTGGAGGCTTGTTGCCCTCTCTTTTTTCCATTTCTTTGGCTTGCTTTGTAAAAGAGTTTTACTCTATATTTTAAATCGGTTCAGTTGTGTGGCTTTATTTCAAGGTATTTGAATGCAAAAGCCAAAATGAGTCGATTACAGAATGTTGGGCTTCACCAGGGGATGTTGTACTCCCTCCGTTCGGAAATATAAGACATTCTAGCTTTGTAAAATAAATGTATCTAGACATCTTTTAGTGTATAGGTTCACTCCGAACTTCTACAAACCATACACTAAAAAATATATACTCCCTCCGTCCTAAAATAAGTGACTTGAGTTTGTCTAAATTCGCATGTACCTATATACTAAAACGTGTCTAGATACATCCGAATTTAGACAAACTCACGTTATTTTAGGACGGTGGGAATAGGTACATTCAATTCACAGAAATAAAACATTTTATATCTCCGAACGAAAACATTTTATATTTCCACGAAGGGAGTATCGCCCATCGACCTGCCGAACGATTCTAGGCTAAGCCCATTACCACACTGATTCCGGCCACACACTGTCTTTCCTCGAAGTGATCGAAAGGAAAAAAAAACACTTGTCCTATCGCCATTGCCCTCCTTGCCGCTCGCCATCCCCACCCCCTCGCCGAGTCCCCTCCCGAAGCTCGCTTGCGCGCAGGCCTCCTCACCCGCGCCACTCCTCCGCCTCCTGCACCGGCGCTCGACCTCCGCCTCCTCCAGTCCTACTCGCGGCCTTCCTCGCCGACCACCATCTCACGAGCCGCCTCGCGGCCTCCAGCTCGTCCTGTCCCGCCCCTGCCCCTACGCTTAGCCTACCCCGAGCTCCTCCCCGCCTTCCACAAAGGCCATCCTCGCCTTCACCACCTCCAGGACATCCCTACGGCGTCCGACGCCTCGCGCCCCTCCGACTCGCGACAGACTCGCCCCCCTCCCCGGTCTCTGGAGAGTTCTACAACACCATCTGCCACGATTACAAGCTGCGAAGTCTGCATTCAAATCAGTGATTTTGCTGATCTTCTTCCCCAAGTACAAGTCAGTACAGGCCATCTACTTCGATGTATTTCATGGACAGGGGAGTTGTTGCTTTCTTACTATCTAAGATCAATAGTTCTCTAGCATGAGCCAATTTTTTTCTATATTAATGCTATTTTAGTTAAATTATCTGCTAAACATATATGAACTATCAAGTGACAGTACGTCAGTACTCGCACTGTTTCTCAACATATCAGAATGGGTTCTGTAACATTTCAAAAGGAAAAGGTAAAGGAACAGGTTATGTACTGGCAAACTTTCCAGATTGACTGATTAGATCAATCTCTCTAGAGTAATATATACTGGTTTCTCTCACCTTGACCAAAATTCATTTTGCAATACCAATTATTTTTGGCAAGAATATTCTGCAATGCAAATCTGACTTACTACCTCCTTCACGGTTTGCAGGGCGCCTAATCAAATTTGGGTTTTTCCAAAACTACATTGTTTCTAGGCGTATAAGAATTAATTATTAATTAATGTGACACCTTTCCTCTCAACTTCCTATGCATGCAACAGTCTCCCACCAATGCATGCGTCTTAACCGCTCACTAATATGCTAATTTTCAGCCAATACGTTCATGCCTAGATCCGTGAGATTTTTGTAGAGCGCCCTGCAAACCGTGAAGGAGGTAGTAGTTGGAACCATTGAAGCCTGATTTGCTAATCTTGGAAACTAGGAGCAAGGTTCTAAGTCGTTGATATCGGATTGATAGCTTAATGTCTTTTGAGAATATTAGACATGAATAAATGTATTGGGTCATAGTTCTAGAATTAGAGTTGAAAAGATTATTTATTATTTCGAGTTAAGCATGTTGTGGATAGCTTTCATCCAAGTATCACCCTATTAATGACACATGCATGCATCAAGCGTTTTGTAACTTTCCTATTCTCATGGGGACTATAAAACAATAGCATGTAGCTTCTCCTTAATCGAAACTAACAGTATGTCATTACTAAGAAGGTCCGTTTGTAATCCACGAGGTCCACCAAACAACAACTGTCATGGCCGGCTGGCCGGCAGGCTGGCTCATCCAGAGGTCCTATATCCTCTGCAGCAGTGAAGCCATACTGAAGCCATCATGAAGCACATCCATCCTATGGGCCTCTTCCTTCTCTCTTGCACTTGTCTCCTACTATGCTTTGTCGCGCCGATAAGCTCGGACATTCCTCGTGAAGCCGAAGCACTTGTGAATTGGAAGGCTAGCTTGGCCGGTGCCGATGACTCCCTTGGATCATGGTCGTTGGCGAACTCCACCAGCCTTTGCAGCTGGACGCACATCAGCTGCGACCCGGAAGGGAACATGAGAGGGCTCGACCTTAGGGACACAATTCTGAACGGCACACTTGACAGGTTCGACTTCTCGTCCTTTCCCCACCTGGAGAATCTCGTCCTGTTCAACAATAGTCTGTATGGTATAATTCCAGCAGGGATTGGAAACTTGACAAGCTTGGTTGAGTTGATGATCAGCAACAATCCATCTTTGAGGGGTGCCATTCCGCGCAGCATTGGACAGCTGAAGCATCTTTCTCGACTGGAACTGTCAGTTTGGGCGATCGATGGCACGCTACCTGATGAGATTGGTAACTTGACGACCTTGGAGGAGCTCTATATCAGCTCTGCTACTTTGACCGGGTCAATTCCACGAACAATTGGGATGCTCATGAAGCTCCGCATGCTCTCCGTACAACAGAGCACTCTGACAGGGAGCATCCCACTTGAGATTGGAAACATGACAGAACTAAAAAATATGCTCCTTACCCATAACTATTTAGAAGGGCAGCTACCAGGTACCATCTCTAATTTGATGTCACTCGTGGTTTTGGATCTGTCGGGAAATCAGCTCCAAGGACAAATCGTCCCCGAGCTTGGGAATAGCAGCCTCCTGGATACGGTCAGTTTTACAAGGAACTACTTCTCCGGGCTGTTCCCGTCATCCATTTGCATAGGAGGCGCGCTGCGTTTTGTCGATACTAGTCACACTGGATTTACGGGCATTCACCACCAGACCTTTCAGAACTGCACAACCCTGGAACATGTGGACTTCACAGCAAACAACATTGTTGCAGATATAAGGGACTTTTTTGGGGAGCATTTGTGGCAGCTTAGCACAATTGCTTTCAGTCAAAACCAGCTGTATGGCACGCTTCTGACAGATGGGGGCGAGTTATTCCCATGTAACTATACTTATTTAAGCCTGCTAGACCTATCAAACAATGTCTTACAAGGAGGTCTCTCCAAGTGTTTCTGGGATATGCCAAGTTTGGGATTCATGGATCTGTCCAACAACTCTTTCGATGGTGTCGTTCCATTCTCGAGCAGATGTGCCGAAACTATTAGCTATCTACACCTAGCCAATAACCATTTCAAAGGAACATTTCCTTTGGGTCTTAAGGAATGCAAAAACCTTGTCAGTCTAGATCTTGGAGGCAATAATTTCTCAGGTTCAATACCTTCTTGGGTAAGCAACAACTTGCCAGAACTCAAATTTCTTCGATTGTCATCAAACAATTTTGACGGCATCATACCTCGCAATATATTAAATTTCCGGCACCTCCAGATATTGGACTTGTCAAGAAACAAGCTGACCGGACCTGTTCCAGACGATTTTACGAATCTTACTGGCATGAATCAGAAAGACATTTACTTCATATACAATGACCGGTACATTTATCAAGTGCAAATTCAAATAATTTGGAAGAATATGGATTATGTTTATGGTGTCCTGATAGCAACCATGGCGGGTATTGACTTATCTGGCAACTCTCTCTCACAAGAGATCCCGATTGGGCTCGCAACCCTTCTTGGACTCAGGTACCTGAACTTATCAGGGAATCATTTTTCAGGCCGTATTCCCAAAGACATTGGCAATCTGGTACTGGTGGAATCCTTGGACCTTTCTGAGAACCAACTCTCGGGTGAAATTCCTCCAAGCTTTGCAGGTTTGAAGAGCATCAGCGCTCTGAACCTCTCGAGCAATGGTTTATGGGGGATGATACCTACGAGCAATCAGCTGCAAACGCTCGTAGATCCGTCCATATACAGCAACAACCCAGGGCTGTGTGGTTTCCCGCTGGAGGACTGCGCAAACTCGTCGGCATCGACGCAGAGCAAAACGAGCCAGGCTGAAGACAGGGAGGCATTTTGGGTTTATTGCTCTGTGGCTGCTGGGTTCATATTTGGTTTCTGGCTGTATTGGGGCGCGTTCATGTTTTGCAGTCAGACCTGGAGACGTGCGTTCTATGAGTATGTGGACCACATCCACATGCAAGGGAAGGCAACAAAGATTTATGGCTGCATTTCGTGTTTCCAGGCTAAGGCCTTGAACGAGGAAGTGCGTCGCCTGGTGCTGAAGTGAAGATGAGTGTGTAATATTTCGGGTTTCCCCTTCCTTGGCTGTAGAAGAATTGCAGTGAGAAAGTTATGTGTAAGAGCCGCAGGTGCTTTGACATTTATGGGATTGTTTAAATTTTGACATCAGTGATGACGGCTGAAACTCAGTTAATGCAGCATTTACGAATGGATATGTGTTCACGGATTAACCTTCTTACTCCTACATTAATTGCTATTAATCTGGCATTAATATGCATGGTTCCCTGGTTTGTCATTCCACTACCACTACAAAAAGGCTTGCCATTTCATTTGTTCCTTGCAAGTTGCAGCTCAGACCTAGGCAAAATAATCATCAACAAGGCTTCCTATCAACACCACATCTAAGCCAAGATGAGGACTACACAGACGATGCTCTTGACCATCGTCTTCCTCGTGCTAGCAACAGGTATTACTCTGGTGATGATGCGTTGCTTCATCAACTCGACAAACAACCATATACTTATGTGATTGCTTTAGTTTATCTTCATGGTATTGTTTCTTTTTTCTTTTTGTAGAGGTTGCAGTGAAGGCGGATGTGATCTGCGCAGGATCAATTCACCCGACGCTGGTAGCGTGTGATGCTCCGGCCTGCCTACACATTTGTCGTGCAAATGTCAATGAAGGCGGGGCGTGCCCTCACTGCAATTGGACTGCGACGTGTGTCCCTGAGGGATGCCAGTGTGATGTATGCAGGCCTAGCTAATAGACTGATACTAGTAGCTTCCCAAGATAAGATGTTATGTTCACTGTAATAAGGACGATGTTGTAAGGGTGTGCCCGAAGATCTGAGACATGATTTTGGTATTGCTTCACCAATTACATGAGAGAGTTCTTAGCATAAACCACCACTTTATCACAAAAAGTCCAAAAAAAACACCATTTTACAGCGGCGTGACAAAATGTGACCACTCTACTGTGAGGTTTCTGCAATGTACACTAAGCTAGAATTAAACCGAAATTGACACTGTTTTTGACAGCGGAACCCACCCAGGAGGCTCGCATGGCACGGCTCGACGGAAGGAGGAAACGACCGTCAACGGTAGGTACTTCCAAAGTTTCATGCTTTCCTTTATAGTGCTAACTACAACATGGCTTAGCCATCCATGTACTATTACATGCTTATTGTTTCGGCTGGTTGATTTGTACTAGTTTTTTTTTACCTCTGGGGCCTATGGATAATGGGTACTTACCCAGTAGGATAAGACTGTGGTAGAAAAACTTTATCCATGGATAAGTAAACGGTAAAGAATCTCTATCCGTTGGGTTTTACAGGTACGGGTATGGTAATGCAAAACCCACACCCATAAACCATGTACCGGGCATCGTAGTACCTGACATGTGGGGCCTGAGTAACATATAAGATAATTCAAAAAAACGCCTAATACTAGCTGCCTCTTGCTGCCTCACTAGAATCCCGAAAATTCCTCTAATCCCGCTGCCCACCGCCCAATTCATATAGGATATGTCCAAAAAAGAAACTCTAATCATTCAGTATCGTATAGAAAATTTAAAGTTTGAACTACATACTGTTTTGTTTTTATACAACTTATGTTGGGTTATAATGTTGTTTTCTTTCACGATGGGTGAGTTTTACCCGCATTTTTTTACCCCGACGGGTGCAGGTATGGGATAAAATATATACCCAGGTGCAGGTGCGGATATGAGTGACGGGAAAGATCTCTAGACGCGGGTGCGGGTTTGGTTAATCTCAACCCACACCCAAGGTGCCATCCATACTCGTACCCTCTGTCAGGACGGCGTGGCTCAGGTGGGCGACAGCCGTTACGTCGGCCACACGGCCCGTCCTAACCTAGCCTTTTAGGCATTGTTTTAGACTAGATGTTCACTCCCCTTCTCGTGCTCTCTCCGACTCCATGGCGATGGCGAAACAGGAGACGGTTTCACATGGGCGGGCAACGATGTTCCCGGACTGTTGTGAGAGGGCGGCATCTCTAACCGGTATCACAGGTGAACGCCGACCTAATGGTATTTAATGCCTAAGCGTTGAGTCGAGCAACAACTGTCTGGCAGCGGGCCCTGGTGCTGGACAGTCGAGCAACACACACCTCGGTGTTTTTTTGCGGCGCTGTGACTATCCTCGTGGATTGTTTACGAAAAATCGTAACCTGGTGGTTTTCTAACAAAGTTGCCCTTTTTTTACTTCCTCCGTCTAACAAAGGATGTGGCCAGGGTAGCGGACCGAAGGAACAAATCAATTTTGCAGTTACACCCCTGGTATTTCAAAATTTAACCAATCACTCTGTGTATATCAATCAATTGTCGGACCACATCTCCGCGTCGTCTTGCTGCCCTCGCGCCGCTAGAGGCCTCCTGCTGGAGCCAAGCAGAGCTCTCGCCGGCCTTCTGCACCAGAGCAAACACAGCTGCTGCCAGCCGGCCGGCCTTCTTCCTATGTCGCACGCTCGCCTCCCTCGCTACCAGCTGATCGGCCTTCTTACTACGTAGGCCACCCACCTTTTCTTCGAGCGCAAGCTTTGCGACTAAGTGCAACCAAGTTCACCGTTTGAATTTGGTCGGGCCTAAAGGCTTGGGTTGGCCTTCTTGATTTCGAGCCTAGAGATTGGACTGACATCCAAAATGTGCACGGTTGGTGGACCATCGCCATAAAGAAGAGGGGAGATTCAAGAAGAAGAGCCTTGGTGTCTCCCTTGCTCGCTGCCGGCCGGCCGGCCTGCTCGCTGATACATCGTCGGCCTTCTCGCTGCTCCACGCGCGCGGATCCAGCTCGTACTATTTGACAAGACACATATTCTTTACGTGCTCATGTTCTGAAATAGTGTTACGTACCAATATTCTACACCAGGCATCCTGCCCTTGTGTTCAATAATTCCATTGGACAACCCCTTCAAAAAAAATACTGGACAGACGAAAAGATCGCAATTCTTCTTTAGCAAAAAGGAAAAGACAGCTAGGTGAAAATGCAAATCCTGTGTACTGGCTTTCTGTTCTGGGCATATGAGATCAGCAGCGTGCCCGGCGCAGCCTGCCGTTGGGCGGCGGGTCGAGCCAGAGCGTGCACCGCGGGTTCACCCAGTATCTGTAGGGCAGCCACTTGCCGAAGTTGAGCTGCGTGTGGAAGCGTCCGGCGAGCTGGAGCACCACGGGGCCACCGTGCGTCGTCGCGTTCCGCCACGCATAGGCGTTCGCCCGCGAGATCGGGACCTCGCTGACGACGATGTCCACGCTCCGGAGCACGTAGCCGCCGGGCTCCTCCCGCACCGGCGCCGGCCGCATCGACTGAGTCCCGATCATGTGGCCCTGGTAGTAGAGGTCCAGCTGCATGTACCACAGCACCACGTTGATCTTGGTGTTTGGGCTGGTGACTGCCGCGAGCACGGTGAGGTCGGCGTTCAGCGCCAGGCCCCGGGGCGGGCCGCCCGGCACGGTGAGGTCGTCGACGTAGCCGGCGTTGAGGGAGGCGTCGGTCAGGCGGAGCCGCGGCGGCTGCGGGCGGTACACCAGGTACACGGCGAGCACGGCGGCGCCGATGAGGACGACCGCCAGCCAGAAGAGGATGCAGCAGAGCGTGAAGCAGAACGCCGCCGGACGCCTGCGCCTCTTCCTGCGGTCCGGCGAAAGGATGATCGGCGACTTCCCCTCCGAGTACCTCGTCGGCGTCCACGGACGGTGCTGCCGCGGCAGCCGCGCCGCCTGCGACGTGGGACGGTCGTGGTCATGCTGCTGCTGCTGCGGCGGCGGCGGGCTCCCGGGGTGGCCGTGGCCCGGCGGTGGCGCCAGCTGGGACTCCTGGTGGGCCTCGGCCCTGTCGTCCTTGATCGTGGAGACGCGCTCGACCATCTTGGTGGTCGTCCTGTGGACGCCGTTGCCGTCCGGGCGCGGCCCCATCGGCGGCGCTCCGACCGGCCGCATCGTCGTCCGCCGCTCGGCCGGGACGCGCTGCCGTGGCTCCTCCGGTGGCCGCTCCCGCCTCCTCATCCACGGCGGTATGTAGTACGGCTTGCCGGCGTCGACGGCCTCGCCGCCGCCGTGACCCTGTCCGCCGGGGGAGTGCCCGTCCCCGCCGGGATG
Source organism: Avena sativa (assembly GCA_916181665.1). Lineage (NCBI taxonomy): Eukaryota > Viridiplantae > Streptophyta > Magnoliopsida > Poales > Poaceae > Avena > Avena sativa. Next base: position 416,463,466 of record OV702296.1, read on the forward strand.
ATGCGCCGACGCTTGCTGGCTCGTCCCCGCTTCCCGGAAGGTGACGTACTCGTTAGGAGCACGTTTCGGGCGAGCCGCCATAGCGGAGCTGCTGCTGCTCCCCACGGCACCCTCGCGCATCGCCGCCACCGCCACAGCCACAGCCGCCGGCACCGGGGGCGGCTCCCTCTGCGCGCCCGCATTGTGATGACGCGCCGCCCGCGACGACGCGCGGCCACGGCTCGGCGGCCGCTCGCCGCCCGCCTCTGCTTTCTTGCTCATGGAAACGCGACAGAGGCAGACGGGGATCGAACTGGTAGAAACGCGACGCGGTACCGAAGAGTGGGGGGCGGCCGGGTGGAGGTGTGGTGGACAGAAGCATTTAGAAGGAGTGGAAGAGGGGGGGAGTGAGAATTTTGGAGGGAAAGGGAGGGAAGGAAGGTATCGTTCGATTTGTAACCGGGGCAAGCAACTTCAGCGCCATGTCCATTGCTTGCTCCATGCTCACACACACAACACTGGCAGGCACTGTACTGGTACTGGCAGAGGAATTTCTCCTTGCCGTGGCACCGGGGCTTGCTTGCCAGTTGCTACTTCCCGGCAGACTGATACTCAAAGCGACTTCTAAACTCTGCTCAAAAGTGCTCTCTGTCGAAAATCTGATGATGAAGAGTGTGAAAGAATTGGACATAAATGAGAGATGGGAACTGAAATACTTTTGGTCTTGTTTTCTATTGTTGTGATGATGTGCCATCGTCTTTAATCTCTTTGCCGCTCTCGGGCAATCTTGCTGGTAAATCAAAGCATTGTCGGGTTGAGGTTCGCCGACGGTGCCTGCAGGGGGGCCTCACGCAAGGTATGGGCAGCACAAGATGTTTGGTCGGTCCTCGATATATCCTCACGCACGTACGTGCTGCCGCTGTTTCCCTCTGTGTGTGTCAGTGTTTGCTTGCGCCGGCCGGTCTCCCTGCGAGGATCTTGAACGGATCCAATTGTACTTTTCTTTTTGCGAATCTAACTTGTATTACACTCTCAGATAGTGAGATATATTATTAGCCATTTGGCTTTTTATTTTTTTTCCTTTGAATTTTCTATGTATCACATGCATGTTGTAGTGTCACCCCAACGGAACTTGCAAATCAAACAGTTACAAACCCCATTCGGGTTGGGCGATGTGTTTAGATCCGCCCGAAACCCGGTAGCAGGCGCCGTATCCTCGCCGTATTTCATATGAGGTGGAGTCGGTTTGTACATTGTGTCTCCATGTGCCGGTCCCACCTCCTGTAATCACGCGTACAAGTGGCACCGATCGAGACCGTTGTCGCCGCAAAGAAGAGAGTCCACGGACGCCGCTATTTTGGAATTTGTGGTGCCGCCGAGGTCGCCTGGGCGCCATTGTTTCTCTCTGCTCTAATCTAAAAAGGGAAGCGACAGACCGCCGGAACCCTAACCCTAACTCCGTAACGACGTCCAGGCGACGCAGAAAAGTTTTACCTTGTAACCCTTATCGCCCGCCCTCAAGATCTGCTCGCCATGGGAGGTGACCAATCTAGGGTTTGATTCGTCGATTGCCTCCACCTCCTACATCTCCATTGTTGATCTTCGTACCAGGTGGTGGTTTGAGAGGTAATACCGTCCCCCCTAGTGCATGTAGTGCTTGTAGCAATGGTCGGCATAATCATTTTTTTGATTTTCGCACTGGTATAGGTGATGTCAGAATCAAGTAGGATGGAGGAAGATTTTGGATACACAGACGATGAATACTCTAGCTCGAAAGAGGTTGACCGGTCTTTGGGTGAGAACATAGTTTCAGAAGACGGGCCAGTCGATGTGGACGAAGATGTTGATGCCAATGCCGAGGTAGAAAATGTGAGTGACATATTTGCGGTTGTTCTTATGGTTACCACTAAATTTGGTATTGATGGTTATTAAATTGTCATATGGAGAGCGGTGTTGACAAAGAGAAAAAGATGACAAAGTATTGGACACAGAATTTATTAGTAAGGTAAAGCCGAGTGTTACCTTTCTATGACTTGCAATGGTTGCAATAATGATAAAAGCAGAACTAACATCGTTCTTTTTTGTTATGTTTAGGTATTAGTTGGTAGTGATAATGCTTATGACTATTACGGTGACTCGGACTTGGTGACCGCTGAACAATCTATTGAATCATACTCAGGAAACATGAGTGAGGTATGTCACTTGCATATATTTTTCTATGTAAACTAGTGAATGGAAGCAGTAGTTTAATTGTATTTTGTTCATCTTGTTGTGAATGTGTAGGTCACTGAAGAACCCGAGGTAGAGAATAAATATAAGGTGAAAAGTGACGATGATTCTGGACATTCAAAAGTTAAGGGGGGGAATGCACTAGAAGATAATGGACATGACTTTTTGCTTCGGAACCTGAGGCTTATGATTTCTACAATAGCTACGCTAGAGATCGTGAATTCAGCATTCGAAAGAGCAAGACCAAGTATAGCAAAAGCCATAATAGAGAAGTTCATAGGGGACGGTTTGTATGTTCTAGGGAAGAGAAACGTTACGCCAAGTTGCTAACCATGGAGAACCGCACCCGAAGGTTAAGACCACTGTCTCGCTGTAACTGCAAAGGGGAGATGGTTGTGAGGCATGATTTGGAAACTAGTAAATGGCTCGTTGTAAGGTTCTGTGATAACCATAATCATATATTAGCTAGACCGGACGAGGTTCCTTTTGTTTGGTCTCATAGGAAGATAAAATATTTCTAGAGAGATGAGATCTTAGCAATGGCAGCCGCAGGGATTATAAAGCATACGATTATGAGTTCCTTCATCAGCAAATACGGGCGGTACAGTAAGGTTGGATTTATGAGAAAATATTTGTACAACATGTGTTGTAGAGAGAAGAGGAAGTTGCTTGCAAACGGCAATGCTACCACATCCATCAAAATTATGGAGGCTAGGAAGAAGAAGTTCCCTGACTTTTTTTTCAAATATGATATGGATTCAAAAGGTTGTTTGAAAAGCTTGTTATGGTGTGATGCTCAGTTGCGTCAGGACTAACAGGATTACTACGACATTGTGGTGTTCGACAACACCTATAAGCTGAATCGGTACGGTATGCCTTTTATTTCGTTTGTTGGTAGGAACAACCATCGTAAGATTAAAGTATTTGCCTTTGCAATCTTATCGGATGAGACAGAGGCGACATATGTCTGGATGATTCAAAATTTTCTGCAAGCAATGTGTCAGCAGTATCCCATTTATGTAATCACGGATGCGGACGCTACACTTATGAGAGTTATTCGCAGGGTCTTGCGAAACGCATGGCACTATATATGTTCGTGGCACATCGAGAAAAACATGGCGAAACACCTAAGTTTCAATTCGTTGAACGAGTTCCAATCTCTTCTATATTACACCACCACGGAGAATGTATTTGAGGAAATATGGAACTCATTTGTTCACAAATGGCAGACAGATAGAACAAAATCTTGGTCGAGGAGGATGTACACCAAGAAGAAACTATGGTAAACGGTGTACCTAATCGAGGGGTTTTGGCTAGGCATAAAAAGCAACCAGAGGAGCAAAAGTCTAAACTCGTCCCTCCATCTTCACGTAGACTATGGGATGACCGTCGTCGATCTTATTCTGAACTACAAGAATGCTATTATCCGTATTTCTGTATTCACGAGAACGAGGCGCGGGATGACTTCACGACTTAGCAGACTGAGCCGGTGGCAGTAACTAGCTCGCATGATATTGAGAAAGCAGTGGCAAATGTGTTCACTTCAGCGAACTTCTATATCATGTAAGAGGAGCTCAACAATATCAACAACATAGTGCTTTCAGAAAAGAGGGTCGCGAGAGGTAATGACGACTCACATCAATTCATTATGGCATGGAAGAATAAACTTGAGAGAAGGTTCTATGTAGATTATATGCCGAGAAATCTCGATAAATTCATAAAGTGCATTTGTTGAAGGATGTTCCGTAAGGGGCTCCCTTGCAAGCATATCATGTTTGTTCTAAAGGAGCTACATTATGTTGAAATATCAGAGTGTCTAGTCCTTAAACGATTTTCGAAAAAGTCCAGAAAGGGTTTGCCAGTGATCCGCACAAGAGATCTCTTTGGATGGGGGTTTTCTGGGTCAAAGGACCGAATTAGATATACCGAGAGCTCAGTTTGTTATCTTCTCAAGCTCCACATGTATCATGCAACGACCCAGTCTTGTACAACCAGTTGAAGGCAAATTTTAAGGACATAATATCAAAGAGACGGGTGCATGAGAACAGGTCTCGTGTTTCCAGGAGCTTGTCTAATACGGATCCAGATGGGAATACAATACATGCTACTAAAGTTGGTCATCCTGATAAAGTAAAGCCAAAAGGTGCTCCAAAAAAATGCAAGAGAAAACATGACGACATGTCGAAAAATGGTAGACCACTATCATTCCACGAGCAAAATAAAAAGAAGTAGAAAGGCGTTTGTAGTGTTTGTAAATTGCTAGGACACACACGACGGATCATAAAATGCAAATATCATCCTAAGTAAGTGTTGATAGTCATGTCTTGATTAAATTGTGTACACACTGATACTAACAATTTCATAATCGTCATTTGCAGGCATGTTGCTGAGATGTGTTCGACAAGACCAACAATAGTTGCCAGCTGGATACGATGTTTGAAGATTAATTTTAGTTTACATTATAGTTTTTATTTTCGGTTAGTATAATTTGTACGGATTAAAAGACACAACTATTAGGCCTATTTCCTATTGATATTAAGTTTGAAGAGTTGAAGTAGCAAATAAAAGTTGTTGAATTTTTTGTTGTGCATGAACGATGATGGCTCTGAAATATAGCCATCTACGTCCATATTTAAACTGGATATTCCTCATATTTTTTATAAAATATCTCTCTAAACCCTGCCACTAATGCGAATATTCAGAGGGTATGCAAATCTTTCTTTTATATTTTCCTGCGCAGATAATGTCGTTTAAAGAAGGGAATCCCTATATTAAAGTCAAAGATACGAGATTTCCAACAACCAGAAGAAACCGGAGCCGTAAAACGGAGGCAGACGCTTTAACGATCAACTATACGACCGGAGCAAAAATTCTGCCGTATAGCTTCGGTCGTATAGTTGGCGCCGCCACCATTAGGTCAAACAGAACAACTTTCGTGAAGGAACCCCTATATAAAGAAGCCTCGGGCGACGAGAAAACAAGCCACACCTCACCAAAAAGTCTCTGCCACAGATCATCAGCCGCCTCCAGATCTCCAAACCCTTCTCCATCTCCATAGCCATATTCCACCACTTGTAATAGTAGATCTCTTCTCCGATTAGAGACATTGTAAGACTATTGCTATCAATCTTATAATTTTTATTACAATGTTTATGATTGTTGATCTCATCTCTATGTGTGAGGAATTCTCCTTGGGCTAAGGGCTTCGGCCTAGCCATGTAGCAATTGTGCATGTTGTTTATCATAGATGGGATCATGTATTAGTTTGTATGACATGATGATTATTGTATCCTCTCTTGCCTCAATCCAAGGACTTGTCAGGTACCCAACACCCCGAGGGTTGATCCAGGTATAGGGAGTATGAGTAATGACTAATCTACAGGTTGGGAATCCCAGTGACAGAAGAGTAGTATGGCTGTATGTGAGGGAATTGCTTGGAATTAACGGGGACATCACTATGCATATCATTAGTTCTCTTTCTTTTATGGATGAGACTAGTAGGTTATTGCTATAAGCGGTTGTGGAGGCAATAGAAATTATGGATGCACTGCCCACATATAATTTATCTTGCTCTAACAAGTACATGCATACTTTATTTCTATCTTTTATTCCCATCAGATGTTTTACACAGCTATAGGTGAAACCGAACGCCCTAGGCCCTCTCTCTCCATCATCGACAACAACAAAAATACGCAAGCTATTGGTCCGGTAAAAACACAAAATGAATTCTAAAACTCTCGAAGGTCCATTAAAGTAACTTCATGTAACACCCTCGAATTGGCCCTATGCAAGTTTTAGCCCTTTCCGCCAAACCCGCATAGAAACGATTCAAGGACGCCCACCAGGCACTTTCATGCGGGTGGAAAACGAAGTAATACCATTACACAACAGTCATTGATGGGACCCACAGCACAGATATATATACAACACGACTCCATGAGTCAAGAACACAAATATACAGTACAAAGATCCAAATCACCTTGAAAACGATACAGCGTCCGAGTACGGACAAGATGCAAATTGGGCTAAGAGCCCTGAAGAATAACCGATGGCGTCCATAACCCTGGCCAGGCCAAGCCGGAAGGGTAACCCTGCTAATGATGTCGATCTCAAACCTGCTAAAACAAAAGGGGTGCCGACAAAGGGCAAAGGAAAAAGAGGAGCGTCGGTACTGAGGCCAGTACACGGCGAGACTAGAATTCGGCGGCTCTCACCTACATAGGTATGGTGGACTGAAGCGGCAGCGCAGCATGCACTATACAACCTATAGAGACTCGATACGACTGTCGGCTATGAGAGAGGGGTAAGAAAGACCTATTCAGATCCAACCTGATACTAACACCAAACATACCCATCCTAGTATTTCCCCTCGAGACCAAACGAGGAAGTCAAACCAAGGAACTCACGCAGTTGGCAGTTTTATTCATTCCATTATAGTTGCAACACTTACTAGTCAGATATAGATAGTATGAGTCATCCTGATAGCATAACTAGTGGGCAGTTTTAGTTAACCATTCAGTTGTAGTTGCAGTACTTACTAGTCAGATACAATTAGCATGTGACATCCCAAACCCAGCAGTTGTTGGCACTTTTATTTCATTTCATTGGAGTCACGATACTTACTAGGCAGGTATGACATGACACGATACACCCCAGTTCCACCAGTTGTTGGCACTTTTATTATCCATTCCATTGTAGTGAAGCTGATTACTAGTCACATATTAAGTCAAATTTATAGCACTACTTTAGTTATGCTTGTCTATGATCGAGATACTGTGCTCCAAGTCGTCCATAACCGTGGATACGGCTTTCAGAAAGATTTACCCTGCAGGGGTGCACAAATAGCAACACACACACGATCAACCTCGGAAAAACCAAATCAAAACCCAACGAGGCTTTCACGACAAAGCAGTCACATGATTCATAAAAGATTTCAGGGGGCCACCCCACTAAGCTACCCGCAATGAAGTTGGCCGGCTCCGGATCGGACCCAGGGTTTGTGACGACGGCTGTAAACGACTGGGAACCTGAAAGTGTGATTGGGCTTGTCGATACCGTGAAAACGTGGCACGATCCAAAACAGTACGGGTGCTCCACGCACAATCTTAAATAAAGCAGTAAAGAATGGCATAAGTATAGGATAGTAATAAAGCCCCAAACTAGTTTGTGGCCCCAAGAAATAAGAAATGAATCAAGTTCTGGCTAAGGGGATTCATGGTCCCATATGCGGATAGTGCGATAGTCAAGGAACAGGTATCAAGTACTCGGGGTCCTACGGGACACAAGTGAGCATGGAAAAAACCAAATAACATCTATTGCCCACCGATGCCTCTACATTAGTTATACCAGCAATTTAATAGTTGTATTTAAAGTCATGATCATCTCCACCATTAATCATGTACCAACTTGCCGTCAACGGTGGAACGACAACGACGCGAAGCATCACATAAGCAAGCAACTACGACTCGCAGGACCGACTGTCTATCAAACAATAGGCAATAGGATGTGTCCATGGCAATATAGAGGCTGCAAGGAGTATAAATGGTGCACGAAAACTAAAGCATCGCAACCCGGATAGCAATAGATCAACATGAGGAAATAAAGACTATAAAAGCAAAATAGGTAGAAAGGGGGAGAATGCTCGCCTGGAAAACACACTGCCGAAGGTTCATATCCAGAGAACTTGTCGACACTCGCATCCACTCATCGGCCTAATCCGCGAAGAAGCAAACACTAGCAGAAACACCGGATACAATGTTTAATACTATGGCAGAAGATCCAGCATGATTATGATATGATGCAGATACGGTGCAATTAGGCAGTGTTAAGCGGAACCGGGGTCCCGACAATTACTTAGATGATTCAAGTTATTTAGAAACCCATCAAATTAAATGTTGTCTTAACAATGCAAAACATGGCATCGGTTCGCTACACCAATTTAAATGGAGTCCGGAATAAGGCAAAGATATCCCGCATAAACACTCCATATTTAATTATGAGGTGAATCGGCATAATGCCCCCAAACCACAGACAGGTATGCATGCATGAACAATTTAATATGCGACACTTGATAATGTCATATTATAAAAATAGGGGCTTAGGGTCACACATGTGGTTCTGAAGGTCTTGGACTCCGGGGGTTCGGGCCTTGGCGTCCGTGACGATGATCTTCGGGTTTTGGTGCTTCCGGTTCCATGATCGGGTTCGGGGTCCGTGTCGGTGATCTTGTCGTTCCGTGACCATCCGAGTTCCATGTCTGAGATCTAGTGTCTGGCCTGTGAATCTTGTGCACCGTTATATCCCAAACATCCAGATGGTCATCAGTTTTGTGCAGTCCTTGCGCATACACCACTAATTAACCATGCATCCACATCTCAACAACACTAAAGCCACACCAACTCTCCTTACCAGTACTTCACTTAGAGCCCGATGAGTGTTGCGCTTGCAAGGCAAAGGCACTTCGGCGGCAGGGTGAGCTTGTGGAGGCCAGGGTAGAGGCGATGCGGCGCGAGCGGGACAGAGCGGGGCCCATACGGAGAGAGGCGAGGCAGCAACGGCTTGTAGCGAGGCATGGGGCGCCGAGCCTGTGACGGGGATAGGAGGCTCGCGAGGGACGGAGGATGGCGATGGAGCATATGGAGCTCCCAGGCATACGATCTTGGGTTAGGATAGGGCCGTGGCGACGACTTTGCAGGCGGCGGCGCTGGGTCATGCAACCATACGCGGCTGGTGGCGGCGCCAAGTGGCGCTAGAGAGGAGGGCAGCGGCGAACGATCTTGCGGGGGAGGCGGGCGCGCCGCGGGGGCTCTACGATGGAAGAGAGGGAGCCACGGAGCAGGGGGTTGGCGGCAGGGCAGAGGAGAGGAGGCGGTCGATAGGGCGGCGGTGGCGGAGCTGGCGGGAGATGACGGAGAGGAAGGAGGCGAGGAAGCTCTTGGCGGCGGGGCACCGGCTCTGGGCGGCAGCCGGAGCCGAGCTCGGGGAGGGGCGGCGAGGTTGGGGAGAGAAGGCCCAGCGGCGGATCGAGGCTGGCGGGGGAGGCGAGAGGTGGAGGATGGGGTGGAGGCTCGGCGGTGGACCGCGAGGGAGGAGGAGGCCAGCGGCGGCTCTGCACGAGGTGGAGAAGATGGGCGATAGGGGAGATGCGAGAGGGAGGGGAGAGGAGCAGGAGATAGGCGAGGACGGGGTGGGGCCCACGCGGTAGGTGGCGGGGTCTGCGAGGCGGGGCCTGGGGATCGGGCCCAGGCGGGACTTTGTCGGGCGGGGGTGCATGGGGACGCAGGAGTGCGTGGTGTGTGTGTGTTAGAGAGGAGGTGGGGTGGAGCCAGGGAGGTGAGGTGGCGGGCTGGGAGTGGACGGGGTGAGGTGGAGGGTGGAGGAAGTGGCTAGCGGCGAGGCTGGATGGGTGCAGCTGGGTGGTAGGAATTGGGGTAGCTAGGGTTTGCTCTAGTTTTTGTTTACTGGGGGTGGCCGGCTAGGCCGGTTTGGCCTGGTTCGATTGCCCCCTAAAAATAATATAATATTTTATTTATTAAGAACGAGGCATTTGTAATCTGTTTTTAGACAAAACAAAATAATCCGGAAGACCGGTGTTTAGTTTGAATAAAAGACGGGGCGTTCAGAAAACAAAACCAGGCTTTTCAAAAATAGTTTTTGGCAAACCATGTCTAATGATGACGATGCTCAAATGCAATGTGGCATGATGACATGAGCATGCGGTCATGATGATGCAATGCACAAAAACACCGGGATTTTCTAGTGGTGGTTTTAGCGGGGCGCCACACTTCACTACGCATTCGCTTCTAGAGGATTCGATAACCTAGGTCTCCTAGGAAAAACAAGCTATACTACATCCGTAATCCGGATCGAAGGTATCATGGTGAGGTTATTAGGAATCTTGCTAGTTTTAATTCTTGTTTTTAATTTGTTAGTTTGCTTTCAGTCTTTATTTGATAAACCAAAAAAATAAGTTAGCCTTTAAATTCTTGCTTTACTATTATAATTCTTTGTTTAAGAAAACCCAAAAACATAGGAAATATGGCTGAAAAGAAGCTTGGACAGTTTGCAACTCCCAACAATGATTATTTGTGTACTCTTATTACTCAGCCAGCAATAGTTGCTATTGACTATGAAATTAAGCCCCATTACTTAAGTTTGGTTCAACAGAATCAATTTGGAGGATCTGCTATTGAAGACACAGGTATGCACTTGAATACTTTCACTAAAATATGTGATATGATGCGTATTAAAGACGTTGACCCTGATGCGGTCAAATTGCATTTATTTCCTTTCTCTCTAAGAGGAAGAGCAAAAGAATGGTTGTTATCTTTGCCTAGAAATACTATTACATCATGGGTGGGATGTACTTCTTTATTTATGACTAAATGTTTCCCACCTACAAAGACTATGCAACTCCGATCTAATATTACTGGCTTTAGACAGGAAGAGCCTGAGCCACTAGCGCTTGCATGGGAGAGGATGAAAGAATGCTTAAGAAACTGTCCTAGTCATGGGATGGAAGATTGGTTAATCCTCCATTTATTTTATAATGCTCTTAATCCTGTGTCTAAGTCTATGCTTGATACTGCAACTGGAGGAACATTTATGGGTAAACATATTACCGAAGCAAAGCAGCTTCTAGACAATATGCAAGACAACCATGCCCAATGGCATGTCGAAAGATCAAACACGAAGAAGGTGAACTCTATTTCACTACAAGAAAACGAAGAACTCAATGCTAAGTTGGATAAGATCATACTAGACGTAAAAGGTAAGGAAACCTAGGTAAGAGCCACCCCTGAAACAAATATTGAAGAAATAGACTTCATAGCTCGTAATGATTATAACCCTACTTGAAAGAAGAGTTACAATCCTAACTTTCAGAAACATTATTCTAGTCCTGCAAGTAACTCTAATAATAATATGGGAACTAGTAATGGTAGTCTCCAAGAAACACTTAAGTCTTTCATAGACTCATAAAATGAACAAAACAATATTCTTGTTAAAATAATGGAGAACCATGATGCCATGCTTGGTAAATTATCTAACCAAGATGTTAGTTTGAGAAATGATTTGAAGACCCTCCAAGAAAGAATGAGGATCGTTGAGGCACAACTAGGTAAGATAACCGAGAGTCAAACTCTCATTCTAGCTAAATTTGCAGGTAAAGCTAAGCCCAATCCTGTTGAAGAACTCAAAATGATGAGGATCCAAAGGGAGGAGCCTGAAGAACTTGACTATAGTAATGCTCCTTCACCAAGCTACACCGTTGAAGATCTCGTAAAAAGGATCAACGTCAAGATTCTGGTAAGTGAAGGTAGTGAGGAAGCTATGTACCAGCACTTCATTAATCCGGTAACGATAAAGGTACGTGAGCTTGAGGAAGAATACAAGCAAATTGTTGAAGAATTACCTGTTAAACTAGATGACGTATTTGAGCCTACTATTAAGATTAACATTGGAACCAATGAGATAGCTGCACTTTATGATCTAGGTGCATGCATCTCAACAATTCCAAAGAATCTTTTTAAGAAGTTAAATCATGGCTTCTTTAAAATTACTGAATTAAAATTACATCTAGCAGATTCTACCTACAAACAAGCTACAGGAATTAAGGAGAACACTTTAGTATACATTAAAGGTTGTTCCGCTCTCATTGATTTTGTTATTGTTGACATGCCCGAAGATGCTAGTGATCCTATTATTTTAGGCAGTCCTTTCTTAAGAACTATTAAGGCTTTGATTAATCTGCATGAAGGGAACATGAAGCTGCAATTACCTTCACGGGATCCTTTTGTTATTCATTTCCCCAGGAAGAAGAAAGCCAAACATGATAAAAAGGAGGCCATCACTTTCAAGGCTAATTACTTTGGACTGGGTGTTCCACTCATCTGGCCCAAGTGAGTATCGTCAAGGTCAAGCTATTGACCATAAAAGAGCGCTTCGTGGGAGGCAACCCATGTGAAATAAAGGTTTGAGTAAAGTTTTTAAGTTTTAGTTTAAGTTTATGTTTAATAAAGAGTGCTAGAAAACTTCATTTGAGGAGAAGAAGTTCGGTAGTACTTGAAATTCTGCTTTATTCATGCTATTGTTGGTCGAAAATATTTACTGTCAATTTCCTGTAAAAAAAACAAGGTATATCACTAAGTTACAGGAAAAGAAATAGTTTTCGAAGAAACAGAATTTTTTTGATGCACACAGAGAGTTTAACGACCAACTATACGGTGGGAATAAAAATTCCGGCCGTATAGTTCCGGTCGTATAGATATCTTTGCCATCAACAATTTTTCTTTAATATGCATAGAGAGTTTAACGAACAACTATACGGCGGGAATAAAAATTCCGGTCGTATAGATATCTTTGCCATCGAATTTTTTTCTGTAATATGTACTGAGAGTTTAACGACCAACTATACGGAGGGAATGAAAATTCCGGCCGTATAGCTCTGGTCGTATAGATATCAGTGCCTCTGTATAATTTTTTTCTAATGTACTGAGAGTTTAACGACCAACTATACGGCGGGAATAAAAATTCTGGTTGTATAGTTTCGGTCGTATAGATATCGATGCCTTTGTTTACTTTCTTTCGTGGGGACAAATAGTTTAACGACCAACTATACGGCGGGAACATTTTGTTCCGGCCGTATAGTTGCGTCTGTATAGCTGCGCCGCCAGGAGGAAACTCTAATATTTTGACAGAAGGCCAACTATACGGCGGGAACGCATTGTTCCGACCGTATAGTTGCGCCCGACCACAAAATCGCATGGGAAGGTACCTCTAACTCCAAAACTTCAATCCCTTTTCTTTTCTTCTACCTCCACAAAATCGCACGGGAAGGTACCTCTAACTCCAAAACTTCAATCCTTTTTCTTTTCTTCTACCTCCAAACTCTCTCAAAACCTCAATAGATCTTCATCTCTGCTCAATTTCGTTCGATTTCCTCGCACACGAGTGATCTACGGTATCTTTCTCCTCCGATCCTCCAATTACTTTTTGGAAATTCATCTTCGATCTATTCTCATTATCAATCTAGGGTGAGACCTACTATGAACCAATTGCCATGATTTTCTTGCCTAGATTACTATCTTGAGGAGATTCTTTAGTGTGCTATGATGAGGAATATGATGCACTTACTGTTGTTGGATCAAAAAAGTTTTATTTTTGCCTTTCTTCAATGTTTTAGATGATGAACACAAGGAGCCAAACTCGTGCTCATGCCACCGCTAGAGCTTCTCGGGCTGCCGCTCAGGAACACATGGGGATACGATTCAAGGATGAGGCCCATTGTGATCACTTCAATAGGATCAAGAACCACGAAGTGAAGGCCACAAAGTGGGCTTGCCCCATTATATTAAACCAACTCGGTATTTCTGATGACTTTAATTTTACTTTGGAATAGAGCTGGCCTGAAAAACTTTGTGTACAATGATGTGCCTACTTATCGCTGCTTAACCATTGAATTTCTAAGTTTGTTGCAAAGCACCGTTAAACAATGGCAAGGAGAGGACACTTTTTCCTTCCATCTGATGAACAACAACTACACCTTAACATTATATGAATGGTGCGCATGTTTTAATTTGCCAAACAATGATATTCATGCCTTACGTGCATCCTTTATTGGCTTAGAACCTACCCCTGAACAATACTATAATGGAATGAGTTTCACTAGTAGAGTGAACAAGGGGAAGAATATTCAACATCCTGCAATTCGCTATTTGTTCTATGTTATTGCTAACACCTTGCAGGCACGTAATGAGTTCACAAGACTCAACGAGGAGGACATCCTAGTCCTTGCAAAGGCTGCTTACATCAACTGTGGCTTGTCACTCAACTTGGGCAAAATCTTTGTGCGCTACCTGGAGCACCAAGCCTCCCAAAGCCAAGGACCAATCACAGGTGGAGGCATCATCACCGTGATTGCCACTGCCCTAGGCATCAACCTAGGTGAGTTGCAACCCGTGCTAGGTGAGACACGTGTTGTTTTCTCCACTTTGAGAGCATGTGGAATGCTTACTAGGAGAGGTGGTGTTTATTATCTGCATATTGCTGGAGCTGGGCATCTCTACCCCGCTCCTATGCCTAATGGTCTTTTCTCTATCGAGGAAGGATGTTTGCTATATAACTTGCAGGTTGAGCAACACCAACCCGAGGAAGAGATTCCGGAGGAGGATGAAGACCAAGAGGAGGAGCAAGAAGTTCCTTATCAAGAGGAGCAGCCACAAACCCGGTTCGCCACATACCAAGATTTCCAAGGACTTGGAGGGATTGTGGAGAGGATGCATAGCCTCTCTTTGAACCTTCGAGAATCAACTAGTAACCTCTCAACTCAATTTGCGAACTGGAGTAACGACTTTTTCTTGCCACCACAATGATTTGAAGGGCTTGCAAAAGCCTAAGCTTGGGGAAGTTTCCTCATGTATCTTTATTTGGCGTTTATTTGCTTTTATTTATTTAGAGGTTGTATCTTTATTTGAGTTTATAAGCACTCGTGTTGGTTTCCCCAACACCTTATTTTTAGTTCTTTCTATTTTGCTTTCGAGATTTTCTAGCCGAGCTTTGCCGCCAATTTTTCTATTCTTTAAACTCCCTCTCTAAAAAACCACAAAAAGATTTCTCCATTTTTCCTTATTTTCCCTCTTTCTTTTCTTTCTGCCTCGAGGTCTTCATGTATTCGTAGGAGAGTGATCGACTTCGAGTTTCCAAGAAACAAATAAAAAAGGAAGAGAGAAGTGGAACCAAACATGAGAGGTGTGCCTTATGAGTTATGACTCCCCACTTTTGAAGTTTGAGAAACCCATGCTAGTTAGTAGTAAATGTTGAGATATTATATTGGTGGAGTGAGTCTTTGTATTGTAGTAAGATTTTCCTTTGCATGGGTATTTAATTGGGTATGATTTGTTCCAGCTCTCGTAATTAACCAAGTCTTGCCTAAAAATTGCTAAACAATTGTAATAAGAAAAAGTCTCACAATTGAAGGCTTGGGTGTTGTAGTTCTTAGTCTTGAAGGTTTATTTCTAGAGACACTCAACACCACTGAAAATGTTGATTGACTTGATAGCTCTCTTTGAAAGGATTTGTTCGATTGAAATAATGTTTAGCGGTTTTGTGAGCATGCCAAAGTTTGACTTGTTAATCATAAGAATGATATGGCTTTTGCGGTGACCCAACATACCACTTCATGGTGTAGTACACTATAGTCGTTGACATAACACCAATGAAACACCGTTCACTAGTATTACATCCCTCAGAGTGGTACAACAGAAACACAGCAGGTCCAAGACATGACTATAGATTATAACTCGACTCTTTACATAAGATCCATAGAACACTCTAGGTTAAAGAGAGAGAAAGAAACTTCTTACAAAAAAGAACCCGAAATAATAACTCGGGACTAACTGAAGACTTAGACTAGCATCCAAACTAATTGGCTTGCAATTTCTACTAATACAATGCTCTATAGAAGTAGGTTTTATGGCTAGAGTATCTACTTTCTATCTAATCAGAACTTTGTCTTCACTTCGGTTGATGAATATGTTGACTTCATTGATTTTATTGAAGAACTTGAGTTGTCGATGATGGTTTCTTGAGCATAAGTTGGTGTTGACATCGTCTTCAATGGCTTAGAACCTAGCAAGGGTTAAGAAGGTACGGTTGAGTACGAGCGTACTTAGCAAGTTCACTAAAAAGGAGTGTATGATGCACTATCTCTACAGCCACAGACCAAAGGGCGTAGGCAATGCAGGTTTTCGTAAACATTTCTTCAAAGGTTGCTTTTATTCTAAAAACTATGTCCGACAGCCTTCCTAGGTTGACCATAACTTTCATAGAGTTCCTTTCCTGCCGCATTTATAGCTCCTTCCCAGAACATGGAGTAACATGCCACAGTTCTTACACTCTGCAGAGGTGCGCTACTTTACCCATGAGAGACCAACTCCTTGTTTCACAACCGGGCAGCTTATTCCCGTCCACAATTCCTTGATATGGGGCCCAGTAGATGATCCAAGCCAATCACTGTCCCTTCGCAACCTCGCATGTCCCCTTGGTGTATGCCATGCCCACACACTGAATTACGGCAATGGTTAGTACAGGACGTTCAGATGCCAGAATTATCGTGGGACATTGAGGGTTCCCACCCATATGCTACATATCCTCTACGAATTACCAATTAATGCACGCTACGAGGATAACAGCCACGACCTGCGCATCCGGATACATGCGAGGGGAAGAAGATACGGGTGACTTCCCCATCCTATTCCAAATCTCATGGTTAACACGTAATATACGACCCTAGAATCACTGGCGACATTGGTTGTTAAGTCCTAGATATTATGTTCCTTTACCACTGGAACTATATTAATAGATTGTTACCATCTGGTAAATAATCCATAATCATATTATTATGAAAATAGTGTTTTCTAACCTTTTTGAAATGCAGGTGATGACAACATTTGAGTTACAACCATTTGATAGAAAATAATCAAAGGACATGAGCAAGTTGTGAACTTGCCTTTTGTGATTGCAAGATAATGCACTCACCGTCTTCAAGACACTAGAAGATCCAAAATCTGGAAATAACATCATTGGTCCGGTAAGGACTAATTTTAAAGAAGCAAGATGCAATTATGCATAAGTAATGTAATGCAATTTGATAAACGCGAATCCCCGAACTAATCGTATTTGATCTAGGGTTTGTAAACTAGGGATGGTTTCTTTAGAATGTGTTTCACTTTTATATCAGCTTCACACTTGTGCTTCTTATTAAGGCTTGTGAGAGTGTGTGAAATAATATGCAAGTACAATAAGTAGCATACAATAGTAAAGCACTCAAATGGGCATGGTAACTAAAAGATTTCTTAAGCAGGATTATTAATCAATTAGAGCCTTTATAGCAATGCTTAAGGATTACTTTTACTGTTTCATAAAAGAATAACTTTTGAGGAAAAGGTCACTTTTACAAAGTAAAGGCAGTTAAACTTAAAGCTAACACCTTAAGGTTTTCTTACCAGTTAGAAGTATTAAAGAAGAAAACAATTAGAATTTTCGAATAGTTATTCCACTAGTAGGTGGAAACTTATACATTCTGAATAAGGCATCGTATTACAGGTGGTTCACTTCTTAGTGATTCCTAAAGGTAGAATACAAGTAGCATTGCTTTTTATGGAATTGGTGTTTTCTTAAGGTTATGCTTCATAAGTACAAAATAGGCATTACTTTAATTACTTAAGAACTTGATTTAAATTTAAGTGGTTTTCAAGACTAGCAGAGAAATTAGTAAATACATCTTAAGATGGTTAGACCTATTTTTACTTCACTTATACATCAATTGAACTTGTTTTTACACTTTTATACTTTAAACAATTAATGCCAAAGGCAAAGTAAAGATTTATGTATTTTTAATCCATTAAAATATTAGGAAATAGTTTTAATCAAGACTTAATAAATATTTTTATTTATTTTTACTTAAAATGTGAATAATTATATTTTTAATGTGTAGATTTTATTTTTGTGATCATTTTGGTACATTATAAGTATCTTTATGATTTACAATTATTAAGATATGATTTTATAAACTTTATTACTTTATAAATATTAAATACTTAGTTAAGTATCACAAAAATGTACAAAATAAGTTTATAAATGTATATTTTGTTTTTCTAAGAATTTTGATATATTATACTTATTTTTATGGATTTTAAATAATAAAATATATTTATTTAAAATTTATCCCTAATAGGCTATTTACTAATAATAATTATTATCTTATTTAAGTTGGAAAATAAAATATGATAACAGGTTTATAATATAGAATTTACTTTTCTGAATATTTTGATATATAATATATATTTTTCTGAGTTATAAAACAAAAGTTATTGATTTAACAAGATTTAATCATTTTCTAAAATTTCTAGAAAATATTGATATTGGAATTTATATTTTTTATCATTTTTCTAACAGAGAATACTTTTTACACCGAGGCTATACCTACCGTAAGTCACTGACCTATGGGACCACTTCCACGTTATTTCCAGAAATTTAAAACAATACATAAAAACGCTAATATGACATCAGCATGATGTCATGCTGACATCACCTGGGAGTGATCCTCCTAGGTCGTGGATCGATCTGTCTATCGGCTGTGCACGAGCAAACGGGCATGGACACATTGGACAGAGGACACTAGGGTGAGTCTAGTGGTGGTTGCGCGGTCGGTTTTTGGTCGCCGGAGTACGGTGCACGACAGCGACTAGCGGCGGTGGTGATCGGTGCACGTCGGCATACGATTCCAAGAAGCAATCAAGGAAACGGGAGGCACTAGCATGTTCAGTAACTCACTAGGAATGCGATGGTGCGGTCGGTGAAGCAAGATGCAGCCAGAATCGATGGCGAGAGCAGTGGCCGGCATCGAGGACTGAGGTCCCGATTGAGGCGATAGGGACCACCTCCGCTTGCATGGTTGGTATGAGGAGAACGAGAAGAACGAGGCGGATCTTCTAGTGAGCCTGATTAAGCAAGGGGATCTATGGAGCGATAACGACGAGCAGCTCCAGCGGGGCTAGGCTTTTGGCCGAGTGGGCGAGAGAGAAAGAGAGAGCTACATAGGGGAAATGGATGAGGATGAGCAGGGGCATCATGGTGGCCTTCTTATCTCCTCCAGGAGTCGGTGGAGAGTATCACGGCGCACGGCTGACGTCAACGATGGCATCGGGTGGTGGTGAGGTCCTCTAGCAAGCTGCATGTGTGCGTGGGGGTGACGACGATGGCATTTTGCAAGAAACCCCCTAGCCAAACTTCTGTCTCAACCCGCGGTCCACCCTCTTGACCCACCTGTCAGTGAGAGAGATGGAGATGATCTGGGTTGGTGTTGGGCTTCTGCTGGGCCATGGCTGAGTGAGTGAAACGTGGTTGCTTCTGCTCACGGGTGACGCATAAAACATGGACCATGGTGGACTGGTCCGGCTGGCAGACTCCTTCTTTCCCCTTTTCTATTTCTATTTTTATTTCTGTTTTCCACAGTTTCATTTCAAATATGATATCTACAAGGGTTTGAATATCCAGAAACTTTGTGGCATATCCAGAAGGGTTTAGAGATTCATTCTATTAAACCTCTTTCAATTTTTCTTTATATTTTCCAAATTCATGAATATATGAAAGGCTATTTTAAAGAAAAGTTATTAATAGGAATTAGGGTTTTAGAGATTTACTTCCTATAGGAAAATCTTATAGAAATGATTTGTATTTCCACTTAATGAATGTAATGGTAGTGGTTTAAGATGGCTAATGAGGTATATAGAATTCTATTCAAGCTTAGTCTTATATAAGGATTAATGTATAAACCTTATAATGAACTAAATCTTAGGTTCATAATTTGAGTGGTTTAAATTTTAGGATTATTTAAAGTTAGGAATTTCTTTTATTCCAATTCCATTACATTTTCTTCATACCATTCTACTTTTTTTCAAAGTAGGCATGGATCACTTCTTGAACTAGTTGTTCATTACTTCCTTAGATGTGATTAATGTTTCGATAGAAGTTTATTATGTTTTGGTAAACAACCATTATCATTCATGTGGACATGTGATTTCAATGCCTAGCAACATTTACTTATGGTTTCTAATACCACACTTACTATGGACCCTAGAGGATACACTACCCTCAAGTTTATTAGTGAATGTTGCTACAAATCAAGGTTCAAGAATTGCTCCTAAATTTATAATCCTGAATGATATCTCAACTTAGAGTGAGCTATAATGATTACCATTTCATGTGATTTTGATAGCTTATGAGGCTAGGTTTTTAATTAGGGTTTAAGATGTTAAGATAGACATGGCTTTCTCCAATACTACACTCCTATAACATTCTAATTATCTCTTAGAAACTTTATTTAACCAAGAGGTATTATTAAATGGTTACCTAGGAATAGGAAATAGTTCCACTATCAATTTGATTCTAGGGTTTTGAATAATGAAGTAGACATGGGTCTTGTCATGGCTTGATAAGATTTTAGTTAAAGGTTTCTCAAGCACTCCTACCTTAATACCTCACTAAGCTCATCTTTAAATAAGGAATTCCTTTCCTAAATATACTCTCTATATCTCTCTTATCTTATACACAAAGATCACATCTTCCTAAATAAGACAATCATCTGACTCCACCATATCCATCATCCTATGATGACATGGTCATGCCACTTCAATAATACTCATTCTCCATTCTTCTCATATAACTTATCTTACTTAACTACCATTGATGAACCTATCAATGTAGATCCTACTAACTCCATCCATTAACTCCTTTAAATACCTCTTGCAACTGCTTCCAAGGCTTGCAAGATTATAGTTCTCTCTATACATCACATGTGATAACAATCCTCTAGAATAGGTATGGTACTACTCCCATAATACAAGTTTGTTCTTGTATTAACTTGGTTAAACTACTATGCCTCCAACTACTCCATAAAACTTATGTTATATACTTGATCATACCCTATCTTGGCTACTCACGATCAAGCTAGATGGTTCATCTTACTAGGGCTTTGCCTAATTTGGTGTACTCACAACTCTACTTCTTCAACACCTAGTCATATATCCTCGAGTGACTTGAGAATAATGACCACCACCCTTTGATCATACATCACTTAAGATTCTAATTGTCTGATCAAGATCTATATTCAATTAAGTAGTAGCCTTGTACTAGTCTCTCTATAGGCTTATCTTGTTCAGCAAGCTTACTCTAAGGTTATACCCCCTTCACATAACAAGATTATTATTTGATGTACTAATACTACTAGCTTTCTTATAGCTTCATAATTACTATCTAAACTCTTGAGTTTAAATACTTCTTCTAGTTAACTCATGAGTGAGTTATCTCCTCTGATATCAAATGGTTTGATCACCACTAAGGATCACATTACATTGATGATGGCACACTCTACCATATCTAGTTCCTCCTTCTTATTAAGTTTACTTAAGGTCTTTGGAAGGTCAATATAATAGGTCACTAAGTTCTAGGTCAAGGATTTATTACTCAATAGTGATGATCAATTGACACTAGGACTTGGTTAAATAGGAATGTCATCTCTTAATATGATATTAAGGGTATGTGATGAATGGTCTTGGCTCAACTTCCTTTCAACTCTATTTGTGATAAGAGTTAATGTTTAAGAACTACCATGATACCCATGGTAGGAATCACTATGGCAATCAAGTGTATCAAGATTTAGTTATAGAGTTTCTTTACTTGGGTTATATTCTTAACTTAGTATTCAGGGTTTATGGTAGATAATACCTTGATATCATCTTTGGAATATTAAGTATTCATCCTTGAGTTGTTGTATGGAATACCATGTAATGATCTCTAGAAGATCAAGTACTCCTTATTAAGTAATGTGTTGTAACTTAGTTTTATTACCTTTGATCTACCCTTAGATCAAATTATATTACCCAAAGATAAGGTTTTAGCAAAGGTCATATTGAAACTTATCACAATCAACTTGATGATCTACTTCAGTTCCACCAAGTTAAGAGAAGCTCAATCACTTTGACAAGTTTTATTTCAAAGCGCGAAAATTATCTAGATTTTCTATGCATGAATGCAATGCACACACCACATCTCAGCTTATTTCTAAGCTCTAATGCTAGGATGTTACATCTTTACGCGTGTCAAACTTCATGGGATGCCAACAACTTTGTTGGCCTACGAACGATCTTCATGGAGGAAACTCCTAGATTTCGGCTATGAGTTGATTAAACACTTGTAGAAGCAATGCTACAGTGGGTAAGATTCTTGGCACTCCCGGGTAGTTGTAATCATGATGGAATCACTCCTCTGGATGTTATGATAAATCATTATGCAAAAGGAACAAAACCTTAGCGATGCCACGAGTGTCCATCACAGCCCGATAAACTAATAATTTTTTTGGCATGGTCTCAATAACTTAAAAACTAAAATTCTTGAAAGACAATGAATAGAAAAGTAGTGCTTGAAAAGTCTTGATTTATTAATATGGGAGAATTGAGATACTCTAGTGTATATGCTTTTCATGATAACTCCCACACTCTTAATTTACATGATTATACTTTACTATTCAAAGGCAAGCCTATGAATTGATTACTTGACATGGAACAAAGTTTACTCATTTGAATCATCCATGTTGACAATAATTTTGCTGCATTATAAGGATGCATGAGACCAGTATGATATGCTTGCCATTACTCTATCTATGCTGAAGTTTTTCAGATTTATGAAGTGGAGGAAACATGAGACTATAATCATGAGTAAGATCACCATCTCGTTATTTCAGTTTAAATGCTAAGTTCCTTTTTGATTTTGGTTTTCTTGCTCGGGGACAATCAAGTTTAAGCTTGGGGAGGTTGATGGCTCTTAAATATAGCCATCGACGTCCACATTTAAACTGGATATTACTCATATTTTTGATGAAATATCTCTCTAAACCCTGCCACTAATGCTAATATTTAGAGGGGTATGCAATCTTTTCTTTTATATTTTTCATGTGCAAATAATGTCGTTTAAAGGAGGGAATCACTACATTAAAGTCAAAGATACGAGATTTCCAACAACCAGAAGAAACCATGAGCCGTAAAACGGAGGCAGACGCTTTAACGACCAACTATACAATCGGAGCAAAAATTTCGGCCGTATAGCTCCGGTCATATAGTTGGTGCCACCACTGTTAGGTCAAACGGAACAACTTTCGTGAAGGGACCCCTATATAAAGAAGCCTCGGGCGACGAGAAAACAAGCTAGACCTCGCCAAAAAGTCTTTGTCACAGATCACCAGCCGCCGCCAGATCTCCAAACCCTTCTCCATCTGCATAGCCATATTCCACCATTTGTAATAGTAGATCTCTTCTCCGGTTGGCAACATTGTAAGACTATTGCTATCAATCTTATGATTTTCATTACAATGTTTATGATTGTTGATCTCATCTCGATGTGTGAGTAATTCTCCTTGGGCTAAGGGCTTCGGCCTAGCCATGTAGCAATTATGCATGTTATTTATCATAGATGAGATCGTGTATTAGTTTGTATGACATGATGATTATTGTATCCTCTCTTGTTCCAATCCAAGGACTTGTCAGGTACCCAAGACCCCAAGGGTTGATCCAGGTATAGGGAGTATGAGTAATGACTAATCTACAGGTTGGGAACCCCAGTGACAGAAGGGGCAGTATGGATGTATGTGAGGGATTTTCTTGGGATTAACGGTGACATCACTATGCATATCATTAATTCTCTTTCTTCTATGGATGAGACTAGTAGGTTATTGCTATAAGCGGTTGCAGAGACAATAGAAATTATGGATGCACTGCCCACATATAATTTATCTTGCTCTAACAAGTACATACATACTTTATTTCTATCTTTTATTCCCATCGGATGTTTTGCACAGCTATAGGTGAAACCGAACGCCCTAGGCCCTCTCTCTCCATCATCGACAACAACAAAAAGACGCAAGCTATTGGTCCGGTAAAAACACAAAAGGAATTCTAAAACTCCCGAAGGTCCATTAAAGTAACTTCACTACGCATTCGCTTCCCGAGGATTCGATAACCTAGGTCTACTAGGGAAAAAGAAGTTATACTACATCCGTAATCCGGATCAAAGGTATCAAACGGACACATGAAATAACGGATGCCATCATATTTTGTTTGTCACGTACTCAAATTGTTGCATGTAATGCTGGAAACATCTTTTGTTTGACTATGTTGGTGTGAAACAACCTATCTAAATGGAGTTTATGCTCCTCCGGTTATTGGTAATCCAAATCGACACATATTTGACTGAAATTTATCATATATCATAGTGCTACGAACATTACATTATCTGGATTACATTGCCAGGATTACAATTAACTGAAGATTCACTCTACTCTACTTCAGTGGCCACTAAACCAAACACAAATACTATGAAAATGAACACCACATTTTCATATTTTGCCTTGATAGCAGTTATCTCTCCACTTTTATTTTTTACTTCTTTTTCCAGAACCTGCATCCTAGACTCCCTTCACACTTCTTCTTCAGATAGAGGATCTCCTGTTTCTCCCGCATGTAGCCTCCACACTTCATCCTAGAGAACCCCAACCAGATCACTACAAAAATTTGGCAAAGGATTACCATACCATTCCATATAGCCACACCCACATCCATTATGTCCAATTTTTTAAAGACAAACGAATCAGATAGAGAGAGAGAGAGGAGAAAAGAATAAACGAAAAATTCAGAAACAATCCCCTCACCATTGCATCAACGCAAGCATAGTACCTCCTATTGGGGTTCTGAATGCTCCATGAAATCCATCTAGGCGCCTTCCGCCACGGATTGCAGTTGCAAAACTTGGCCGGCTCATACACCATGGGATTCTCTTGATTGGTGACCAATGATGACCCACAAGTATAGGGGGTGTATCGCAGTATTTTTGATAAGTAAGAGTGTCGAACCCAACGAGGAGCAGAAGGTGTTGATGAATGGCTTGGATCAGGAATTCTCTGTAAATACTTAGCAAATGGATTTTTAGTAGACAAATACACAATGCATTCCCCTAGGCCCATAAAGGTGAAGTATCATGTAGTCGATGTTCACATGACACCACTAGAAGAATAACACCACAACTTAATTATCAAACTATTGAATATTTCTCAACACAATTCCACTACTAACAACATGACTTCTCCCATGTCCTCAAGAACTAAACGAACTACTCACGAGACATCATATGGATCAAGATCAGGGATGAAATAATGATAAGTAACAATCTGAACATAACAATAATTCAATGGTTCCACTCAATAGTTGTTGGAGATATGCCCAAGAGGCAATAATAAAAGTGGTTATTATTATATCTTTGTGTTTATGATGAATGTTTACATCCCATGCTATAATTGTATTATTAGGAAACACTAATACTTGTGTGTTTTGTAAACATAAAAGAGTCCCTGGTAAGCCTCTTGTTAAACTAGCTTGTTGATTGATTGATGATCATGGTTTCCTGATCATGGACATTGGATGTGATTAATAACAAAGTTATATCATTAGGAGAATGATGTGATGGACACACACCCATAGTAAGCGTAGCATAAGATCAAGTCATTAAGTTCGTTTTGCTGTAAGCTTTGAAATACATAGTAACCTAATCCTTCGACCATGAGGTTATGTTAATCACCATCACCGGATGGGTACTTTGATGACATCAAACACCGCTTCGTAACTGGGCGGTTATAAAGGTGTCACTGGGTATTCTGAAAGTATGTGTTGAAGCGCATAGACCAAGATTGGGATTTGTCCATCCATATGACGGATAGATATACTCTGGGCCCTCTCGGTGGAATGTCATCTAGATAGCTTGCAAGCATGTGACTAGGTCACAAGGGATGACATAACATGGAACGAGTAAAGAGTACTTATCAGAGGAAGAACTAGGTATGAAGATACTAACGATCAAACCTCGGATGAGTAGAATATCGCGAGACAAAGGGAATTGGTTTCGTATGTTAATTGGTTCAATCGATCACGAAGTAATCGTTGAGTATGTGGGAGCCGTTATGGATCTCCAGATCCCGCTGATGGTTATTGATGGGAGAGGTGTCTTCATCATGTCTGCATATTCACGAACCGTAGGGTGACACACTTAAGGTTCGAAGTTGTTTGAAGTAGATATGGAATTTGCGTTGGAGACCGAATGTTGTTCGGTGTCTCGGAATGGGTCCGGGACATCACGAGGAGATCCGGAATGGTCCGGAGAATGAGATTCATATATTGGGGATCATTTTCTAAGTTAGGAAATGTTCCGGAGTGTTTGTATGGAGATTCTAGAAGGTTTCGGAATGTTCTGGAAGGTTCTAGAGGATTTCTTGGAGTTTGCTTGAAAACCAAGAAAGGGATCAAAGAAACCAAGTGGGGTACTACACGGATTCGTGGGGGAGGAGGACTGCTCCCCCCAACCCGCCGGCCCAAGGAGGAGGGAGTCCTACTAGGACTCCCCCTCCCCAGGCGCGCCTCCCTCCTTTAAATAGAAGGGAGGGGCGCCCCCTCTTGCACCTTGTCTCATAACTCCCAATCTCAGCCGCCTCTCTCCTCCACGTTTCTTCTGCACAGGCATAGGCGAAGCCCTGCAGAATTCTCATCTCCACCACCACCACCATGTCGTCGTGCTGCTGGGATTCCGTGGAGAAGATCTACTACCTCCGCTGCTCGCTGGAACAGGGAGAGGAAGGTCTGCTTCGACTCCGCACGTGTGACCGTCTACGGAAGCGCTGCCAGAACGCGGCGCCGGAAGGATCGTCCACACGATCTTGAGATCGGCAAGTGATCGACTACATCATCCACGAGATCTAATCTCGTTAACGCTTTCGGTTCTACGAGGGTTAGTACCGATCTATCTCGTTGCTCATGTCTAGTAGATTAGATCTTGGCTTTTATCTAGATTAGATATAAGTTTTGTTCGTTCTTGCGGTAGAAATTTTTTGTTTTCCATGCTACGAACCCATCAGTGGTATCAGATCCTTGTCTATGCGTAGATCTGTTGCACGAGTAGAACACAATGAGGTTGTGGGCGTTGGTGCTCGTGCCGTCTTTTGCTATATGTGTACTTTGCATCTTGCGGTATGGTGGGATGAAGCGGCTCGGGCTAACATTACATGTCATCATACATGAGACTTGCTCCACGCTTGACGTGCAACTCGTATTGCACAAGTGGCTTTGTGGGTGTCTGTCTCTCCCATCATAGTATAGATCAAATCTACACTTTGCACTTGATAGCACTTGTATCAACGTTGTGGTTCAGTTTCGTAGGTAAGATGCGTTCTTAGTTGAATGCCCCAAGCCACGTAAAACTTGCAAAGAAAATTAGAGGCGTCTAACTTGTTTTTGCAGGGGTTTTGTGATGTGATATGGCCTACATGTGATTGTGATTGTATTTCATGTATGCAATGATCCTTGTTGTAATATGGCAACCGGCAGGAGCCTAATGGTTGTCTTTAATTCTGTTAAGACCTGCGTGTCTATTCATCTTGTAATAGCTTTGTTCCAAGTAGTTGTAATAGTTGCTGGTGATGATGGACAACCATGAAGCGGCGCCACGGACCTTGATGCAATGCTGGTGATGATGGAGATCATGTCCGTGCTTTAGAGATAGAGATCGAAGGCATAATAAGAAAGGGCCATATCATATCACACAAATTATGAATTGCCTGTGATGTTAATCCTTTATGCATCTTGTATTGCTTAGATCGCGACGGTAGCATTATAAGATGATCGCTCTCACTAAATAGCAAGTAATAAAGTGTTCGTCCTTAGTTGGCACCGTTGCTAAGACTCGTCGTTTCGAAGCATCTCGTGATGATCGGGTGTGATAGACTCTACGTGTGCATACAACGGGTGCAAGCCAGATTTGCACATGCGGAAACTAAGGTTAATCTTAACGAGCCTAGCATGTACAGACATGGTCTCGGAACACGGAATACCGAAAGGTAGAGCATGAGTCATATGATTGATATGATGAACATGAAGATTGTTCGTCGATGAAGCTACATCATCTCACGTGATGATCGGACTTGGTGTAGTGGATTTGGTTCGTATAATCACTAAAACAACTCGAGGGATGTTGTTTTGAGTGGGAGTTCACCTAGTTGATTTAAGAATTAAAATTTGAACACTATTTATCATAAACTTAGTCTAAATTACTTGCAAATTTGTTGTAGATTATGGCGAACGTTTCCATCAATTTCAATGTGTTCCTAGAGAAAGAAAAGCTTAAGAACAATGGAAGCAATTTCACGGACTGGTTCCGTGGACTGAAGATCGTCCTCAGGGCTGGTCAGTTGACCTATGTGCTCGAAGCACCGCTAGGTGACCCACCTGCAGAAGATGCCACCGATGACGTAAAGAATGTTTATGCCACTCGGAAACATCACTACTCCACAGTTCACTGTGCCATCCTGTACGGTTTAGAATCGGAGCTTCAAAAGCGTTTTGAGCACCATGACCCATTTGAAATCATTAAGGAGCTCAAACTCATATTTGAGACTCGCGCGGCCATGGAAAGCTATGAAGCTTCCGAGAAGTTCTTTACCTGCAAGATGGAAGAGGGTAACTCCGTTAGCGAGCATGTGCTCACCATGTCTGGGCACGCAAACAAACTCCGAGAGTTGGGGATACCGATTCCTAATGAATTGGGGATTCACCGTGTCCTCCAATCACTGCCACCAAGTTACAAGAACTTTGTGATGAACTACAATATGCACTGCATGAACAAGACGTTGCCTAAACTATCATCCATGCTGAAAACTGCTGAAGTGGAGATCATGAAAGAACACCAAGTGTTGATGGTCAATAAGACCACCAATTTCAAGAAACGGGGCAAGCCTAAGAACAAGGGCAACTTCAAGAAGGACGGCAAGAAAGCTGCCGCACCTGCTAAGAAGCCCAAGGCTGGTCCTAAACCTGAAACTGAGTGCTTCTACTGCAAGGGTGCTGGTCACTGGAAGCGTAACTGGCCCAAGTACCTGGCTGATCTGAAGAACGGCGACATCAAGAAGAAAGGTATATTCGATATACATGTTATTGATGTGTATCTTACTAGTAATCGTAGTAGTGCATGGGTATTTGATACTGGTTCGGTTGCTCACATATGTAACTCGAAACAGGAGCTGCGGAATAAACGAAGACTGGCAAGAGACGAGGTGACGATGCGCGTTGGAAATGGCTCCAAGGTTGATGTGATCGCCGTCGGCACGCTCCCTCTACATCTACCATCGGGATTAGTTTTAAATTTAAATAATTGTTATTTGGTGCCTGCGTTAAGCATGAACATTATATCTGGATCTTGTTTATTGCAAGACGGTTACTCTTTTAAGTCTGAGAATAAAAGTTGTTCGATTTATATGAGTAATATCTTTTATGGTTATGCACCTGAAATGAATGGTTTATTCTTATTGAATCTCGATAGTAGTGATACACATGTTCACAACATAGATGCTAAACGAATAAAATTAAATGATAATTCTACATACAAGTGGCACTGTCGTCTTGGTCACATTGGAGTGAAGCGTATGAAGAAACTCCATTCTGATGGACTTCTTGAATCACTTGATTTTGAATCACTTGAAAGATGTGAAGCATGTCTAATGGGAAAAATGACTAAGACTCCATTCTCTGGTATAATGGAGCGAGCTACAGACTTATTGGAAATAGTACATACTGATGTGTGCGGTCCAATGAGTGTAGCATCGCGTGGTGGATATCGTTATGTTCTCACTTTCACGGATGACTTGAGTAGATATTTGTATGTCTACTTTATGAAACATAAATCCGAAACTTTCGAGAAGTTTAAGGAATTTCAAAGTGAAGTGGAAAATCATCGTAACAAGAAGATTAAGTTTCTGCGTTCTGACCGCGGAGGTGAATATCTGAGTTATGAGTTTGGCATGCATTTAAAGAAATGTGGAATACTTTCACAGTTGACATAGCCGGGAACACCACAGCGTAATGGTGTGTCCGAACGTCGTAATCAAACTCTCTTAGATATGGTTCGGTCTATGATGTCTCTTACAGATTTATCGTTATCATTTTGGAGCTATGCATTAGAGACAGCCGCATTCACTTTAAATAGGTCACCATCTAAATCCGTTGAAACGACACCGTACGAATTGTGGTTTGGAAAGAAACCTAAGTTGTCGTTCCTTAAAGTTTGGGGTTGCGAAGCATATGTAAAGAAGTTACAGCCTGATAAGCTTGAACCCAAAGCGGAGAAATGCATCTTCATAGGATACCCTAAAGAAACAATTGGGTATACCTTCTATCATAGATCCGAAGGCAAAGTTTTCGTTGCTAAGAATGGATCCTTTCTAGAGAAGGAATTTCTCTCAAAAGAAGTGACTGGAAGGAAAGTAGAACTCGACGAGGTTGTTGAACCTTCTTTCGGAGTTGAGAGTAGCGCAGCACCGGAAGATGTTTCTGTGCCGCCTACACCAACTGGAGAGGAAGCTAATGATGATGATCATGAAACTTCGAACGAAGTTACTACTGAACCTCGCAGGTCAACGAGGGTTCGTACCACTCCTGAGTGGTATGACTCTTCCTTGAACGTCATGTTGGTGGACAACACTGATGACCCTGCGACGTATGAAGAAGCTATGGTGAGCCCAGATTCCGATAAATGGCTAGAAGCCATGAAATCCGAAATGGGATCCATGTACGAAAACCAAGTATGGACTTTGGTGACTTACCGGATGGCCGTAAGGCTGTCGAGAACAAATGGATTTTCAAAAGAAAAACAGATGCTGATAGTAATGTTACCGTCTATAAAGCTCGACTTGTCGTGAAAGGGTTCCGACAAATTCAAGGAGTTGACTACGATGAGACTTTCTCACCAGTAGCGAAGCTAAAGTCTATGAGGATTATGTTAGCAATCGCTGCATATTTCGATTATGAAATTTGGCAGATGGATGTCAAAACAGCGTTCCTTAATGGTGACATTGAGGAAGAGTTGTACATGGTACAACCCAAGGGTTTTGTCGATCCTAGAGATGCTGACAAGGTATGCAAACTTCAGCGCTCCATTTATGGACTGAAGCAAGCATCCCGGAGTTGGAATCAACGTTTTGATAAAGTAATCAAAAACTTTGGATTTATACAAACTTATGGAGAAGCTTGTATTTACAAGAAAGTGAGTGGGAGCTCTGTAGTATTCCTAGTACTATATGTAGATGACATATTGTTGATTGGGAATGATATAGAACTTCTTAATAGCGTCAAAACCTATTTGAATAATAGTTTTTCGATGAAGGATCTTGGCGAAGCGGCATATATTCTAGGCATCAAGATTTATAGAGATAGATCAAGACGTCTAATAGCGCTTTCACAAAGTACATACTTAGACAAAGTTCTAAAGAAGTTTAGAATGGAAGAGAGCAAGAAAGGGTTCGTGCCCATGTTGTCAGGTAAGACCTTGAGTAAAACTCAAAGTCTAGCTACGACAGAAGATAGAGAAAAGATGAATAAAATTCCCTATGCCTCGGCCATAGGTTCTAGCATGTATGCAATGCTGTGTACGAGACCGGATATAGCACATGCTGTTAGTTTGACTAGCAGATATCAAAGTGATCCTGGAACGAAACACTGGACAACGGTCAATAATATCCTAAAGTACCTGAATAGGACTAAGGATATGGTTCTTTCTTATGGAGGTGATGAACAACTTGTTGTAAGCGGTTACACTAATGCTAGTTGGAACACCGATCCAGATGACTCGAAGTCACAATCTGGATACGTATTTATTTTGAATGGTGCTGCAATAAGCTGGAGGAGTGCCAAGCAGAGCGTTGTGGCGAAATCTTCAACTGAATCGGAATACATAGCTGCTTCGGAGGCTGCACAAGAAGGCATATGGATGAAGGAGTTCATTACTGAACTTAGTGTGGTTCCCAGTGCGTTAGACCCGATGGCCATCTACTGTGACAACACAGGTGCCATAGCTAATGCATAGGAGCCAAGGTCACATAGCAAGCTGAAGCACATCAAGCTACGTTTTCATGCTATTCGCGAGTATGTCCAAGATGGTGACATAAAGATTTGCAAAGTACACACTGATCTGAATGTGGCAGATCCGTTGACTAAACCTCTCCCTAGGGCAAAGCATGACCAACACCAGAACGCCATGGGTGTTCGGTATATTACCATGTAATCTAGATTATTGACTCTAGTGCAAGTGGGAGACTGTTGGAGATATGCCCAAGAGGCAATAATAAAAGTGGTTATTATTATATCTTTGTGTTTATGATGAATGTTTACATCCCATGCTATAATTGTATTATTAGGAAACACTAATACTTGTGTGTTTTGTAAACATAAAAGATTCCCTGGTAAGCCTCTTGTTAAACTAGCTTGTTGATTGATTGATGATCATGGTTTCCTGATCATGGACATTGGATGTGATTAATAACAAGGTTATATCATTAGGAGAATGATGTGATGGACACACACCCATAGTAAGCGTAGCATAAGATCAAGTCATTAAGTTCGTTTTGCTGTAAGCTTTGAAATACATAGTAACCTAATCCTTCGACCATGAGGTTATGTTAATCACCATCACCGGATGGGTACTTTGATGACATCAAACGCCGCTTCGTAACTGGGCGGTTATAAAGGTGTCATTGGGTATTCTGAAAGTATGTGTTGAAGCGCATAGACCAAGATTGGGATTTGTCCATCCATATGACGGATAGATATACTCTGGGCCCTCTCGGTGGAATGTCATCTAGATAGCTTGCAAGCATGTGACTAGGTCACAAGTGATGACATAACATGGAACGAGTAAAGAGTACTTATCAGTAACGAGGAAGAACTAGGTATGAAGATACTGACGATCAAACCTCGGATGAGTAGAATATCGCGAGACAAAGGGAATTGGTTTCGTATGTTAATTGGTTCAATCTATCACGAAGTAATCGTTGAGTATGTGGGAGCCGTTATGGATCTCCAGATCCCGCTGATGGTTATTGATGGGAGAGGTGTCTTCATCATGTCTGCATATTCACGAACCGTAGGGTGACACACTTAAGGTTCGAAGTTGTTTGAAGTAGATATGGAATTTGCGTTGGAGACCTAATGTTGTTCGGAGTCTCGGAATGGGTCCGGGACATCACGAGGAGATCCGGAATGGTCCGGAGAATGAGATTCATATATTGGGAATCATTTTCTAAGTTAGGAAATGTTCCGGAGTGTTTGTATGGAGATTCTAGAAGGTTTCGGAATGTTCTGGAAGGTTCTAGAGGATTTCTTGGAGTTTGCTTGAAAACCAAGAAAGGGATCAAAGAAACCAAGTGGGGTACTACACGGATTCATGGGGGAGGAGGACTCCTCCCCCCAACCCGCCGGCCCAAGGAGGAGGGAGTCCTACTAGGACTCCCCCTCCCTAGGCGCGCCTCCCTCCTTTAAATAGAAGGGAGGGGGCGCCCCCTCTTGCACCTTGTCTCATAACTCCCAATCTCAGACGCCTCTCTCCTCCACGTTTCTTCTGCACAAGCATAGGCGAAGCCCTGCAGAATTCTCATCTCCACCACCACCACCACGCCATCGTGCTGCTGGGATTCCGTGGAGAAGATCTACTACCTCCGCTGCTCGTTGGAACGGGGAGAGGAAGGTCTGCTTCGACTCCGCACGTGTGACCTTCTGCGGAAGCGCTGCCGGAACGCGGCACCGGAAGGATCGTCCACACGATCTTGAGATCGGCAAGTGATCGACTACATCATCCACGAGATCTAATCTCGTTAACGATTTCGGTTCTACGAGGGTTAGTACCGATCTATCTCGTTGCTCATGTCTAGTAGATTAGATCTTGGCTTTTATCTAGATTAGATCTGGGTTTTGTTCGTTCTTGTGGTAGAAATTTTTTGTTTTCCATGCTACGAACCCATCAATAGCATCAACTACAACTAGTAATCAACACAGGGAAAGTTTCCCCTAAGAACTATGCAAGATTCAACTCAATTGATACAGCGGTATGGAGTGGTGATGATGGTGCTGGTGGAGATGATGATGATGATGATGATGATCCCGATGAAGTCCAGCTCGATGATGGTGTTGATGGTGACAATCTCCCCTCAATGGGAAGGAATTTCCCCGGGAGATTTCTATCTGCCGGAGAGCTCTTTCTCTCTCTTTAGTTTTCCTCCCCGCAGAGGTGGTGGAATCTTTCTGTGGTTGCTCCTCGAGTCTTAGGGTTTCGAGGGGATTATATGCGTCAGAGGGTGATGCTAGAGGTGGGCCAGGGTGGCCACACCACCTGGTGGCATGGCTAGGACTGGCCCGCGCCAGGGGGTGGTGTGGGCCCCCTGTGGCCCATCTCCACTTCCCCTTCTGGCTTCCTTCGTCTTCTTGAAAAATAGAAATTTCCGTATATTTTCTAGGATTTTCTGACCTTCACCAATTTTGCCTCCAATAAATGCCTTTTCCATCAGAATCCTGGCTCCGGTGGTTCATCCTCCCAAAATCATCAATCATGCAAAAATAGATGAAATAACATAAGTACCATATCTTAATATGAAATATATCAATGAATAACATTGAATTATGATATAGAATGGTGATGCGAAATGGACGTATCAACTCCCCCCAAGCTTAGACTTCGCTTGTCCCCAAGCGAAAACTGAGCTCGATAAACATGTCCATGGGTTTATGGAGTGAAGTGTCGATAAAGATAATACGGACAAGAAGCATCACATTCATCAAAACACAAATCATAATAGAAAACAACTCACTATTATATAACTTAACTTGCAATGAGTAAGAGAAACGCAATAAAGATGCATAAAGTAAATCATAACTGATAATGGCAAACTTTGTTCTTGGTCATAGAACAGTTAACAAATTGTAGGAGTCAAACATAATGGGTTTTTAACGATAGTTTTCAAAGTAATATCCACTAAGATAAGAGAAGTGTGCAAACAAAGGAACATAAGAAACATGATCGAATATATCATCATCTGGGTGATTGAATCTCAACAACTCAAATGCTTGCTTAAGATAGAAAGGAATAGGTTTACTGACTCAACTAAAAAGTAAAAGATAGGCCCATTGCAGAGGGAAACATGGATTTCAAGTCTCATAAAGAGCTTCAAAGAATTATGGTACTTAGTAGCTTTGATCTCTCATTGCCCCTATCATAAGCATCTTTTAGGTGATTAAGGTTAAAGTGAACAAATATGATTATATGCTTGACAAGTTATAAGTCGAAAATCTCACGCCCCTTGCTTATGAGTCCCGGACCTCATGCTACTCAACTTTAGTCACAAGTAAGTTCTTGTCATTGTAAGTACATGTGTATCATAGAGAACTGCCAATGGGCCTTGCCCCATGATACAGGAGCTATCCCATATAAAAATGACAAGGCAACAGACAATGAGCATCTCAGCGATCTTTTTATTTGCTATTTGCATAGGTTTTTATTAAGGATGCTTCATAGAATGCTCACTATGGTTATGCTGCAAGTTTCCACCATGATTAGGCATGGATTAGGCTAGCCGCCCAGGCATTTCTCTAACACACATACAAACTCCATGAGCTTACATGCTCCCCTTTTATTTCACACCACCGGGATCCATAAACAAAATAATCATGATATCAACTGAATAATAAGTGCAATGTTGAAAGCGTTCCCCATGACATCATGGCTCTGCTAATCCCCAACTTATAAAGTGCAAGCATCTACGCAACATAGATGGACGCAATGGTTCAAGTTTATTAAGTGTAAGAAAGTAAAGTGTGCCATCAAGTTTGTGAGAGCTTTAATCACTAGTTTTCTCATAACAAGTTTAATTTGGAAGGTAGATAAAAACATGAATTTACTTGGAATAGCAATAATGCTAATGGGTAGATATGGTGGACACAAATGGCATAGGTTTTAGTTTTAGGATTGGATGCACGAGAAGCATTCCCTCTCAATACAGGTTTTTGGCTAGGAAAGTTGGGTAGCAAGCAATAAGAGTTGAAGGAAACAAACAAGCATACAAGTGATAGAAACAAACATGCAATCTTCTTTGGAAGGAAAAAAGATCTTAATTAGAGAATACTAAGCTTATGAGCCAAACAAGAAAGAAAAGATGATGAA
This sequence comes from Avena sativa, assembly GCA_916181665.1. Classification (NCBI taxonomy): domain Eukaryota; kingdom Viridiplantae; phylum Streptophyta; class Magnoliopsida; order Poales; family Poaceae; genus Avena; species Avena sativa. Next base: position 416,499,298 of record OV702296.1, read on the forward strand.
ATTATATATCTAAAAGTACTTTTTTCTCTTTTTATTCAATCCTCAAATAGTGTTACTGCTGACTAGAGCTAGGTTTGCCAAAACCAATCTAAAGTTACTTAATGATCCCAAAGTTATACCCATACTAACAACAAGATCAATCATATAACAGAAATTTGCAAACTAAAATAAGATGTGCAAAAATTAAATGATAGAACTTCTCATTAATATCCCATAACGACAACTCACACCAAGGGATACATAGATATCTAACTAGAGGAGAGATACTTCCATAATGCAAACCATCCTATATGATAACTTCTCTATTCATGATATGACTCTACTAAAAAGGTAAAAAGATGAAAGATAATGATGTGATACCATGGCACTCCCCCAAGCTTGGAACAAACCAAGGGGATGCCAAAACCTGATGATGAATTACTCCTTCGGTGGTGATGGTGTTCTGCCCATGATCGTAGTGAGAAAATCTTCCACGATCTTGCAAAGCCTGTTATTCTCCTCTTGAAGTATATCCACCTTTCTCCTCAGGGCTCGGTACTTATCACAAAACTCATCGCTGGCTCGTAGAGCTTCCACTGCTGCAGGGTAGGAACTGAGATCTAGCACTGGAGGTATCAGCCCTTGTCCTTTCATGCCTGCTGACATGCTCTTCACTTCCTCCTCGATGCTCCGATCTAGGTCTTCGCGCCTAGCTATAATCCTTTCCTCTTCCACCCATCCTACGAAGGTCCTCTGCTCAAGATTGCGATGGAGCTTGCATTAGTGTGATAGCTCATAGTCCTCCGAAGACGAATCTTGGAATGACATCTGAACAGAACAAATCGAAACAAAAACACGACGAGAACACGATATACGAACCTCGGGGGATCCGGGGGATTATATATTATGAAGTTTAACAATAAAAGGAAAGTACTAGGAGAAAACGGGTCGGAGACGAGCTCTGGGGGGCCACACCCCCTGGTGGCACGGCCAGGTGAGCCCACGCCACGGGGTGGTGTGAGCCACCTAGGCTCCGTTTCCGTCCCCCTTTCGACTCATTAATTTCCATGTTGGATAAAAACTACAAAAATATAAATTGAAAAGTTCTTCGCGGACCTTGCCTTACCAGAACTGTTATCTATTCGAGAACAGACTCTGCAGGTCTCTGAACTTGGCTTTTAATAAATTCTTCGAGAGTCATCGCTTGAATTATATCAAAATCTTCATTGTGAGAATCTTCAAAAATTTAGTGCTTGAGTCTTTTGACCACTCTTCATCTCATTACATCATTTTTCTCCTACCACTTGAAAATTTCTTTCATACAAAATTTTACACAATCTTCATTAGAAATATTAGATAATAAACCTTTAAGTTTAATTTCAACTGAAATCCGTCATAACCTAACCTACCGAAACAACTCCTTTCAAAAGCCCAAAAATAATTCAAAAAGGAAATCGATTTAAGAGGCAAATGCAAAAATGGCATAAATCTGTCAAAACAGACTAGCAGGTAAAGATCATTTTTTTTGAAAATCTTCTATTGCTCAAATCAAAAAGTGCAAAATTAACAAAAGTTAAATAATAACCTGGGGCGTGCACACAAAAAATTACAGATCGATACGACGTTATGGGATTTTTCATGATTTTTTACGGTGAAGCACAAAAATCCGTTTCAGGACAGCAACTTCCCCAAATCTTACTTCTCTTTCATTAGAGGTTGATCTTGACACAAAAACCAAACAAAAAGGATAAGGAGAGGTTATTACGAAAGCAATAACTTCCAGGACTCAAAAAGACCAAAATAAACTAAAAGCGAAAATATATTGGGTTGTCTCCCAAAAAGCTCTTTCTTTATAGCCATTAAGATAGGCATGATAAATTTCAATGATGCTCACATAAGAGTATGAATTGAAGTAAAAGAGAGCATCAAGAAGCAAATATACACATATTTAAGTCTAAACCACTTCCTATGCAAGGGAATTTTGTAAGGAAATAAATTGTTGAAACTAGAGGCTACTAGCATAGGAAGGCAAAACAAGTGCAACATAAAGACTTTCAGCATAAAACGAGGAAACTTAATATACATGCATAAGAACAATTTTCCCTCTCTCATAATAACTTTCAGAATCATGCATAAATTTAATGTTATAACTATCACATGAACCATTGTAGCAATGATCACTTATTCTGACAGAAAACACAGGGACACTAGCTTTCCTAGTTCCATTAGGATGTGAAACAATATTAGAAGTATCCTTACAAAGGATAGTGTGCCCATCTTCTATATTTTTAGTGACAAAGTCTTTCATATTTGCTACTGCAGGTTCAACATCTATTTGTTCATCAGGTTTTACAGCTTTCTTTGTACTTTCGTTAACCATACTAGCTGTCATAGAATGTTCCTTTACTTTAATCAGGAAAGGTATTTTCTCGATGTAAGGTTCAGGTAAAATATGATCCATAGTATAAACTTCAGTATTTCTAGCAGGAACACAATTAACAATATCTTTATATGGTGCATGATACTTGTTCCATTTCTTTTTAGGAATTTCAATATAAGAGGCAAAAGCCTTAAAATAATTTGCAATACTTTGAGAATCAAGACCATAAGCATTACTAATATTATGAGTCATCAGTTTCCATAAAATATTTAATGCATTCATAATCATAATTTATACCTGATTCTCTTCCTTTATCATTCTCCCATGCTTCAGCATTGTCTTGAATACGGTCTAGAAGATCCCATTTAACTTCTTGTTCCATACGTGTAAATGATCCAGAGCAAGAAGCATCCAATAGATCCTTATCATGAAGAGAAAGCCTTGCATAAAAGTTATTGATAATAATATTATTAGGGAGCTCATGAGTAGGACATTTGAGCATTAGTGATTTCAATATCCCCCAAGCTTGAGCTGTACTCTCTCCATCACGAGGCCAAAAGTTATATATTTGATTCCGATCTTTATGAATCTCACTAGGAGGATAAATTTTGGAATAAAAGAGAGGTACAATTTCCTTTCATTCAAGAGACTGGCCATTCTTTAGCAGCTTATACCATTCCTCAGCTCTTCCTTTCAGTGATACAGAGAATAACTTTTTCTTAACTTTATCTGTTGTAATACATGCACACTTAAACAACCCTCATAATTCGTGTATAAAAGCAAATGATCACCGGGATGGACAGTTCCATCTCCAAAATAGTAGTTATCCATAACACGATCAACAATTCTTGTAGGTATCTTAAAAGTATCATTTTCAGCAGGTGGAGGTTCATCTACTACCTTAGCAGTGGTAGTAGCATTACGAAAGAAGAAACTAAGTGAATTATCCATATTGAAATAAAGTAACTAACAGAAATAAACAATACTCACAGCAGAAGTTTCCTTTACCAGTGCCACTCTCCAATAGCGCTTCACTCCCCGGCAACGGTGCCAGAAAATTGTCTTGATGACCCACAAGTATAGGGGGTGTATCGCAGTATTTTCGATAAGTAAGAGTGTCGAACCCAACGAGGAGCAGAAGGTGTTGACGAATGGATTGGATTAGGAATTCTCTGTAAATACTTAGCAAACAAATTTTTAGGGTTTTTTGATAATGCAGATAAATAAAGTGCGAGTAAATAAAAGACAATAATAATAATTGCAGCAAGTGGCCCAATCCTTTCTTTAGCAAAGGACAAGCCAGTTGTATTACTTAAGATAACCAAACGTTCTCGAGGACACATGGGAATACTATCAAGTGCTTTCGCTTCATATAGTTGATTAATCTTCTCTAGTTGGATAAGTGTTGTGTGGGTGAACCTGTGCTAATGTACTGACCTTCCTAGGACTAATACATACTTGTGATTATACCCCTTGCAAGCATCCACAACTACAAGAAAGTAATTAAGATAAAGACCTAACCACAACCTTAAACTCTGAGATCCTACACTCCCTTGTGGAAAGGTTTCCTAGCAGGGGTTCAGGTTTCTGTCACTCCGGCAACCCCTACGATTAGTAGCCAAATACACAATGCATTCCCCTAGGCCCATAAAGGTGAAGTATCATGTAGTCGACGTTCACATGACACCACTAGAAGAATAACACCACAACTTAATTATTAAACTATTGAATCTTTCTCATTACAATTCCACAACTAACAACATGAATTCTCCCATGTCCTCAAGAACTAAACGAACTACTCACGAGACATCATATGGATCAAGATAAGGGATGAAATAATGATAAGTAACAATCTGAACATAATAATAATTCAATGGTTCCACTCAATAGCATCAACTACAACAAGTAATCAACACCAGGAAAGTTTCCCCTAAGAACTATGCAAGATTCAACCCAATTGTTATAGTGGTATGGAGTGGTGATGATGGTGCTGGTGGAGATGATGATGGAGATTGATGACCCACAAGTATATGGGTGTATCGTAGTATTTTCAAGGAAAGTGAAACCCAATTTATTGATTCGACACAAGGGGAGCAAAAGAACATTTATAAGCCTTAACAACTGAGTTGTCAATTTAGCTGCACCTAGAAATAATCTTGCTCACAACAGTTTATCAGTAGCATTAGTTTTGTAATAGCAATAGCAAAGTAATAGCAGTAGTAAAAGTAAAGACATTAGTAACATTGCAGTAAACAGTAGGATTAAAGCGCGATACGCATAGGGATGGATGGACGGGTGTTGCATGGACAAGACAATTCATATAGCAATCAAGACATAGGGCATTTGCAGATAAATAAGATAAAGCATCCAAGTACTAAATGATCATAGGCATGTGTTCCATATATAGTCATACGTGCTCGCAATGAGAACTTGCACAACATCTTTTGTCCTACCAGCCCATTTGCAGCGGGGCCTCAACGGAACTACTGGCAATTAAGGTGCTCCTTTTAATAGAGCACCGGAGCAAAGCATTAACACTCTTTGAACACATGTGATCCTCACATCAAAGCCATCCCCTCCGATTATCCCCATTATTGTCACTTCGGGCCTTTGGTTCCGGACAGCAATATGTGTATACAATTTGCAGGTAAGACCATAAACAATACTATCATAATGAATCAATAACATGTTCAGATCTGAAATCATGGCACTCGGGCCCTAGTGATAAGCATTAAGCATAACAAGTTGCAACAAAGTCAAAAAGCACTAATAATAGATACTAGGCATCATGCCCTAACAATCTGATGTCATTACATGAACGATCTCATCCAATCCCTACCATCCCCATAGCCTACAGCGGGGGATTACTCACTCATGGATGGGGGAAACATGGATGGTCGATGGAGAGGCGATGGTGATGATGATGGCGATGATCTCCTCCAATTCCCTGTCCTGGCAGGGTGCCAGAACGAAGTTTCTGGTTCCGATTCACGGAATCTAGTGGTGGCGGTGCAGCGGAACTCTTTCTGGAAAAACGTCGAACCCCCCTTGGTTTTTAGGTCAAGAGGTAACTTATAGGCGAAGAGGGAGGCCAGGGGAGGTGACCGAGGCGGCCACACCACCCCCAGGCGTGGCCTGGCCTGGCCCGCGCGGCCAGGTGGTGTGGGTCCCTCGTGGCCCTCCTCCGTCTCGTCTTCTGGCTCCGTGAGTCTTCTGGTGAAATAAGATTTTTGGCATATTTTCCAAAAAAATTCCTGATAGTTGATTTCTGCACAAAAACTAGACACCAAGGTAATTCTGCTGAAAACAGCGGCAGCCCGTGTTAGTTGTATCCAAATCACACAAGTTTAGAGGAAAAACAATAGCAAAAGTGTTCGGGAAAGTAGATACGTTTTGGACGTATCAACTCCCCCCAAACTTAGCTTATTTCTTGTCCTCAAGCAATTCAGTTGAAAACTGAGTGTGATAAAAGAAACATTCACGAACACATTTGCTTCATAAGATGTATATATTCTCAGCATATGATCAACTACTTAGGCAATTCATAATAAAGAGTATGCAAATAAGTTTACTTAATAGTCATTGCAAGCTATGAAGAGATTCCAACTCAAAAATAATAAATAGCATGAAACATAAACATAAGCAACATTGCAATGCTCATAAAAAGGTATGATAGAGTAGTATCTTGCTTGCCTTTGACTGTAGATCAAACATAAATGCCAAGGCACCTCTGAAGTTCAAGTGAAGACTAGAAGTAAAGATATCAAAGATACAAGCATCAAAGTCATGACACAATTAATCAAGTTTTGAGACAAGCATATTACACTAAGAATGACAACTATGCTCTCAAGAAAGTGCTCATAGAATATGTGGAGACTCAACAACATAATGAAAAGGTTTTGGAAAGTTTGAAAGGCTTCTAAATGCTGAAAGTATGGTACTCATTGGCTTTGAGCTCTCATTGCCCCTATCATAAGCATCTTTAAATGGTTAAGGTGAAAGTGAGGTCCAATACGAGTTATATGCTTGATAGACCATAAACTGGAAACCTCATGTCCCTTGAGTACGAGGGCTGCTCCTCATGCTACTCAACTTTAGTCACCGGTAAGTTCTTGTCATAGTAAATACATGTGTATCATAGAGAACCACCAACGGGGTACCCCTTGCCCGATGATACGGAAGAATCCCCATATCAAATGACAAGGCAAGCAGACAACGAGCATCTCAGCAATCTTCTTATTTACCATGGGAAAATGGTGCTTTTTCTCTCTTTCCTCTTTTCTCATCATATTTTTTCTTCTTTTTCTCAATAACTATCTCTCTCTTTTTATATATAAGAATAATGCTTCATAGATTGCTCATTATGTTTACGCTGCAGGTTTCCACCATGATTAGGCATGGATTAGACCGGCGGCCCAGGCGTTTCTCTAACACACATACATAGCTCCATGGACTTACAAGCTCCCCTTTTATTTCACACCAACAACATCTGTAAACAAAAGAGCATGATATCAACGGGGTATATATTTACAGGTGTTGAAAGCGTTCCCCGTGACAGCACGGTTCTGCTAATCCCTAGCCTATAATTTGCAAGCATATAACTTTCATGGACAGTCACTATGGTTCAGGTTTATTAAGTGCAAGAAATAAAGTGTGCCATCAAGTTCATGAGAGCTTTACTAACTAACTTTCCCATAACAAGCAAACATTTTATTCGGAAGAAAACAAGGCATACTGAATATGCACGGAAAAGAAAATGATGCTAATAGGTAGGTGTGATGGAAACTTTTGGCAATATTGGTTTTGGGGAGTTGGAAACACGAGTAGAGATCATACTCAGTGCAAGTGAAGGCTAGCAATAGTAAGGGAGCGACAAACGAGAGAGCAATAACTGTCATAATCATGCTTGCAACAAATCAGGACTAAACATGGCATGAAAGTGATTCAAGACCCCTGAGGCAAACTAATTCATCGAGGCTTAACTGATTATTGTTTCAATCATATGCATGCATGAGCATGTGCCAAGTCAAGTCAAGTGAAACATTCAGAGGAGGATACCACAGTGTCATACCAAGTTATGAATAGAACAATGCAAGCAAACATTCATATGACATGCTACAAACTATTAGAAAGCTGGAGCTAATCATAAGAAAGCAAGAACTACTAAGCATCCATAAATAACATACACCCTACATGAACATACTAAGCATGCCCACAATGATGAGTATATGTACAAAAATGAAAACAAATAGAGTTCGTTACCAGCCTCTTACCACACATCAAGTTGTCATTAATCCTCATTATTGCCCTTCACTTGTGTGGCTTGAATAATAACATGAAACCAAATTCCACTGAGGACTACCGAACCCTGCAACAAACTTCAAAAAACCAAAGAACAACAACAAATATTTTTGGGTTTCTGATTTTTAAAGGCAAGAACCAAAAGGAAGAACAAGCAAAGCAAAATCTTTTTGGGTTTTTCGAATAATTAAGACAAAGCCAAAAGGAAGAAGAAAACCAAGGAAAAAAGAAAAAGAAGCAAACAAAGAGAAACAAAGAAAATAGTTTTGGTCTTTTTGTGTTCTAGAAAGCAAAAGTAAAGAAAGAACAAAAACTAAAAAGAGAACGAAGCATGGATATACAAAGTACCGACTAAACATGATATGTAGATGAGTGTGATGTCGGTGAACCTCCCCCTAAGCTTAGGCTTTTGGCCTAAGTGGGTATCAACCCCAACGCAAGTAAGGGTTCCAAGCAGGCGGGTCATCGTAAGAATGATCGTGGTTAGGCCCTTGGGAAGAAGAGGAAGCTCCCCAATCATAGGTAGGCTACTCATATGAAGACTCCCCCTCATTCGAGGGCTGGACCGAATCATCCGTAACCTCCCTTCTAGTATCCTGCTCCTGTTGGGAGAGCTCTCCCAGGTATGCATCGAGTTCTTCCTCGGTGAGTGACCATCCTACCCTGGTATCAAGGTTAAACAAAACAGGTGCAGGGAAAAGAACAACTCGCTCGGACTTACTCCTTCTCCAACCATCCTTGAGAAAGGTTATTTCATAAGACAAATCACTCAAATTAGCCCAAGAAGAAACAAATTTATGCTGTATCATGGAATTAAGGTCAAGCCTCTCTATGGGAAACTGTAGGTCTAGATGATGAGGCACTACACCATGCAAAGCTAATAAACAAGAGGCGATGAGGCCTCCACAAATTCCACCTTTCTCACGATTAGCAGCAAGACATAAAGCTATCAAGGCACCCAAATTATAAGTCCTATCTCGTTTTAAAGCAGCTGATATGAATGCTAGATCATATGAGGATAACTTATTAGCAGTTTTCCTAGCGAGAACACACTTGGCAATAAAGTAAGCAAAGTAGCGAATAAACGGGAGATGAATGTTACGGATCTTCCCACTCTCCTTTGAGAAGCTGCTCCCTTGGCAAATCTACGCATACAAGTCCATGAGTGGTGCAGGTCTCTCTTTAATCCTTTCACACGATCCCCACTAGGGTACTTTAATAGCTGCACAAAAGTCATCAAAAGGAAGGTTAACAACTATATTGTAAATTTTGTAGTCAACCATGGGGCTAGGCAAAGAGCAACTAAATCGAAAGTCATGCACCACAAACATAGTTAGTTTCACAAATTGGTAAGGTTCATCTCCCACAAAATGCTCCAATCCTGCATTAGCAATTAAAGTATGGAAGTCCTGAGAAATCCCTGCAGCCCTCATGAATTCGAGGCATGGATAGATGGAAGGAAAAACCCTCCTCTCGGTGAACCTTCATAACCTCAGGCACCCTTAGTTCATGTTGGTTGAGTTGGTGTTCATTCATCTTATTTTCTGAAATTTAGGACAACCATCATATAAGTGATTGCAAAGTGAATACATAATGAAGGAAAGTACTCATAGAGACTTGTAAGAGGCCTAAACATGCATCAAAACAATATCTCTAAGCATTGAACAAGCTTACAAGCTCTCATAACCTGTCACCTACAGCAGCAAAATACTAAAGATATAAACCACTAAACACAAATATACTTGGACAAGCGGAGGAGTCACATACCAGAGAACAAATGCTCCAAATTTCAGCAGCAAAGATGGGCTGAGCAAGGAGATCTAAAAATCATGGACAAGAACAGCAAGAAAGCGATTTCGAGCAATGAACTGGTGTTTTCTCGGGAGAGAGAAGGCAGTGGCAAGTGAGAGAGTGAGTGGAGGGCCAGGGGTGGCCCACACCATGGTCAGGCGCGCCCCTGGGGTGGCCATGCCACCAGGTGGTGTGCCTGCCTAGTGGGGCCCCCTGGGTCACTCCAGGCACTCCTCTGCCCCTTTTTTCACGTAAAAATTTATTATGAATTTTCTGGAATTTTTCGGGACACTTTATTTTTGAGCAATTTTCAGGTATAGATGAATGATTTTCTGACAGAAAGATGTTTTTGGAATGATGCAATGACAAAACAAAACTAAAACTTCAGAAGTTCTAAGACACTCTAATAAGCAAGCAACTAGCAACAGAAAAGTAAACTAAACAAAAGCAAAAACTAAAATGGGTAAAATAAAGTAAGCAAAAATAATCATGGTGAAAACATTGTTTTGTTCATTAAAATCCCTTTGTTAACAAGGTTGATCAGGTCTTGTTAACAAAAAAATTATATGAAACAAAACTTTGTATTCCACTAATGATTATGTTACCTTAACCTTGATAGCAATGGTCCCAATCATAATAGTTTCATATTTTTCTTATGGTATGGGACAATATATTTCTCCAACTTGAATGCCCTCAACATATTCAATTGAGTTTAAACCATAAGTCATATCAATCTTCTTTAGGAAATAGACAGTATGCTCCTTGTCATTAACATTAAAAGTCACCTTTCCTTGATTGCAATTAATAACAGCTCATGCAGTATTAAGAAAAGGTCTCCCAAGAATAATAGACATATTGTCATCTTCAGGCATTTCAAGCACAACAAAATCAGTTAATATCAAGCAATTATGAGCCACTTGAACAGGTACATCCTCACATATACCAACAGGAATAGTAGTAGATTTATCAGCCATTTGCAAAGATATATCAGTTGGTATTAGTTTCTCCAGTTGAAGTCTCTTATAGAGAGAAAAAGGCATAACACTAACTCCTGCTCCCAAATCACACAAAGCAGTTCTAACATAACTATTTTTAATAGAGCAAGGAATAGTTGGAATCCCCGGTTCTCCAAGTTTCTTTGGAACCTTACCATTAAAGGAATAATTAGCAAGCAAAGTAGAAATTTCTTCATTAGGGATCTTCCTTTTATTCGAGACAATATCCTTCATATACTTTGAATAAGGAGGCAATTTAATAGCATCAGTCAAAGGAATTTTCAAGAATAAAGGTTTCATCCACTCACAAAACTTGTTATAGTGTTCATCTTCCTTTGACTTGTGTTTCTTATCAAGGAAAGGCATAGGTTTTTGGACCCAAGGCTCTCTTTCACTATCATGTTTCTTAGCAACAAAATATTCTTTAATGTATTTAGTATTCTTAGTGTGCCTTTCAGGTTCTTCTTCAACTTTTTCTTTATCAGGAACATCATTTTCCTCATTACCACTTTCAGTTTCAGCATCAGAGACAGATATACTATTAGGATCTTTAGCAGGTTCAGAGGATTCTACAATAGTTTTATGTTTATTTTTTCTTTTATTAGGAGTAGTACCACTATTTTCAGCTTGTTGAGAATCATGCTCAATTATTTTAGGATGCCCCTCAGGATATAGAGGATCCTGGGTAGCAGCACCACTTCTAGTTCTAATTTCATAAGCATGTTTTTCTTTAGCAGCATTAACTAGCAAGTCTTTTTTGTACCTTAATAAGCTGATCAATTTGAGTTTGAACCATTTGAAAATGTTTAACAAGCATTTTAACATCATTAGAGGTTCTTTCCACAATATCTTTTAACTCAATAATAGCTCTAGAGTTTTCCATTAAATGATTTTGCACCCTTTTATTAAAATTATCTTGCTTAACAATAAAAACATCAAATTCTTCTAAGCATTAATCAGGAGGTTTATAGTAAGGAATATCACCTTCGTCAAAATGTTGGAGAGAGTGTACCTCAATAGTGGATGAGTGGGAGATTGGCTTACATAATTCTTCTATAGGAGGTAAATTCTTCACATCTTCAGCTTTAATTCCCTTCTCCTTAAGACATTTCTTAGCTTCCTTCATCACTTCATCATTTAGTTCAATAACTCCCCTTTTCTTTGGTTTTGGTGTTGGTGTTGGCTCAGGAACAGTTAACTCAGGTGTAGTTGTCTCAGGTATAGTTGGTTCAGGAGGAGTCCAATCTTCATAATTCTTGCTTATTTTAGCCATTAATTCCTCAGCTTCCTTGGGAGTCCTATTCCTGAAAACACAATCAGCACAACTATCCAGGTATATCCTAGATTCTTCAATTAGTCCATTATAATATATATCAAGAAGCTCATTTTTAGGTAATGGACATCTAGCCTGTGCATGAATCAAAGCATAAAACCTTGCCCATGATTCAGGCAATATCTCTTTTTCTCCCTGTTTAAAATCAAAAAGTTCCTACAAAATAGCATGTCTAGTACTAGGAGGGAAATATTTCTGAAGGAAAGTACTAATCAAGCAATTAGGGCTATCAATAGATCCAGGAGGTAAATTATTAAACCAAGTTTTAGCTTCTCCTTTCAGTGAAAAAGGGAAAATTTTAGCAACAAAGTAGGTGCGCATCTTAATATCATCAGAAAACAGGCCACTCATGGTAGAAAGCTCAGTCATATATGCTATAGCACTTTCATTCTTAGTCCCACAAAAAGGTTCTTTCTCAACAATAGTAATATAAGATAAATCAAGAGAGAAATCATAATCCTTATCTTTAATGTTTATGGGAGATGCAGCAAACTTAGCATTAGGAGACAATTTGGGTTTTATAGTACGCCACTCAAGGAGACTCTTAATAGCACTCCTATCATGGGTGTTTTGATATTCTTTAATAAATTCATCGGTCATCTCTATATAACCATCTTCAATATCATAGCTCTCTCTAGACTCATGTGAGCTGACAGGTGTAGCAGTGTCTTCATTAGGAGTTTCAGTATTTCCAGCTATAGTTCTAGCAATCGTAGCATCTAGGAAAGGACCTAATGAGCCACGTTTATCAAGCACAGTAGAAGCAGCATCAAAAGTATCAGAAGTTTCAGATTCAGCAGTAGTAGTAGTATGTGTAGCATGTGTATGTGGTGGTGTAAGGAACTTACTCATAACAGATGGTGAATCAAGAGCAACAAAGGTGTTCAGAACCGTACCTCTTCTTGTAGTGGATGGTAAAATAGGAACCTTGCCATCACGAGACTTACCCATGATGGATGGAAGGCAGTGAACAATAGTGATTCCAAGTGAACTTGATAAATAGAGCTATGCGTCCCCGGCAACGGCGTCAGAAAATAGTCTTGATGACCCACAAGTATAGGGGGTGCATCGTAGTATTTTTGAGGGAAGTGAAACCCAATTTATTGATTCGACACAAGGGGATCCAAAGAATATTTATAAGTCTTAACAACTGAGTTGTCAATTCAGCTGCACCTAGAAATAATCTTGCTCACAGTAGTTTATCAGTAGCAACAATTTTGTAATAGCAATAGCAAAGTAATAGCAGTAGTAAAAGTAAAGACAATAGTAACAATTGCAGTAAATAGTAGGATTAAAGCACGGTAGGCATAGGGATGGATGGACGGGCGTTGCATGGACAAGACAATTCATAGAGCAATCAAGACATAGGGCATTTGCAGATAAATAAGATAAAGCATCCAAGTACTAAATAATCATAGGCATGTGTTCCATATATAGTCATACGTGCTCGCAATGAGAACTTGCACAACATCTTTTGTCCTGCCAACCCGTTTGCAGCGGGGACTCGAGGGAACTACTAGCAATTAAGGTGCTCCTTTTAATAGAGCACCGGAGCAAAGCATTAACACTCCATAAACACATGTGATCCTCACATCAAAGCCATCCCCTCCGGTTATCCCGATTATTGTCACTTCGGGGCCTTTGGTTCTGGACAACAATATGTGTATACAACTTGCAGGTAAGACCATAAACAATACTATCATAATGAATCAATAACATGTTCAGATCTGAAATCATGGCACTTGGGCCCTAGTGATAAGCATTAACCATAACAAGTTGCAACAAAGTCAAAAAGCACTAATAATAGATACTAGGCACCATGCTCTAACACTCTGATGTCATTACATGAACGATCTCATCCAATCCCTACCATCCCCATAGCCTACAGCGGGGGATTACTCACTCATGGATGGGGGAAACATGTATGGTCGATGGAGAAGCGATAGTGATGATGATGGCAATGATCTCCTCCAATTCCCTGTCCCAGCAGGGTGCCAGAACGGAGTTTCTGGTTCCGATTCGTGGAATCTGGTGGTGGCGGCGCGGCGGAACTCTTTCTGGAAAAACATTGAACCCCCCTTGGTTTTTAGGTCAAGAGGCAACTTATAGGCAAAGAGGGAGGCCGAGGGGGTGACCAAGGCGGCCCCACCACCCTAGGCGCGGCCTGGCCTGGCCCGCGCGGCAAGGTGGTGTGGGCCCCTCGTGACCCTCCTCCATCTCGTCTTCTGGCTCCGTGAGTCTTCTGGTGAAATAGGATTTTTGGCATATTTTCCGGGATTTTTCCTGATAGTTGATTTGTGCACAAAAACTAGACACCAAGGTAATTCTGATGAAAACAGCGTCAGTCCGTGTTAGTTATATCCAAATCACACAAGTTTAGAGGAAAAATAATAGCAAAAGTGTTCGGGAAAGTAGATACATTTTGGACGTATCAGAGATTATGATGATGATGATCCCGATGAAGTCCAACTTGATGATGGTGTTGATGGCGACGATCTCCCCTCTCTGGGAAGGAATTTCCCTGGCAGATTTCTGTCTGCCGGAGAGCTCTTTCTCTCTCTGCAGTTTCCCGCCCTGCAGAGGCGGCGGAATCTTTCTGTGGTCGCTCCCCGAGTCTTAAGGTTTCGAGGGGATTATATGCGTCAGAGGGCGATGCCAAATGTGGGCCAGGGTGGCCACACCACCTGGTGGCGCGGCCAGGGCTGGCCCGCGCCAGGGAGTGGTGTGGGCCCCCGTGGCCCATCTCCACTTCCCCTTCTTGCTTCCTTCGTCTTCTGGAAAAATAGGAATTTCCATATATTTTTTGGGATTTTCTGATCTTCACCAATTTTGCCTCCAAACAGTGCTTTTTCCATCAGAATCCTGGCTCTGGTGGTTCATCCTCCCAAAATCATCAATCATGCAAAAATAGATGAAATAACATAAGTACCATCTCTTAATATGAAATATATCAATGAATAATAGTGAATTATGATATAGAATGGTGATGCAAAATGGACGTATCAACCGATGTCCTCCCTTCTCCTCTCCTCCTTCTTCTGGTAGAAGCACGAAAGCCTTGCATGGAAGAACCACCAGAAGACCACAACATCACCTCTGGTTGCACCTCTTCGCGATGCACCAAAATCCCCTCAGTCGGCTATAGGAACCCTAAATCGCGGTTATGGGCTTCTTTTCATTAGCCACAAAGCCGTTTGGGGTGCTTAGCCTAGGCACTAGGGTTACAATCCTGGCTAAAACGCGGTTATGGGCTTTTTTATGGCACTGGCCTAGCGTTGTCGCTCTAGTACATGCCAGGTGCTTAGGCCAGTTCACACACGCGGCAAGGCATGCAAAGCTTAGCCGGATTGGACGCTAGCATGTATCATCTAGCCACTGCATTGGAGGCCGTGGCGCTTAGCTAGCTATTTTATTTTATTTTCTGTGATTATATTTTTTCTCCTGGAGCACCTTTACAAGCGTCTTGGACTGTAGAGGTGTTTGTAAGGACATGTAATCAAACTAATGTACATGCACAAACAATTACAAGATTGTAGATTTAAAAGTATTGATTTCTATGGTGATTAGGAGGAGGAGTGATCTTTGGGACACTAGTCTTGCTCTTGTCCCTTTTTGGCATCTTGATTCTAAAGAGGGAGAGGTTACAACATAGGCCATGTGGGATTTTCATGGGAAGTCACAAGCTCATTCTTTATTCGATCTTTAGTTGCTTGTGAACTTTATTTGCCTCATATTATTTGTGAACTCTATGTGCTACCTATTTGTGCTCCATGTAAGTGAAGACTAGGTGGTTATGCATTGTGTGGATCTATCTTATGTGGTGAAGCTCTCTCTATTTGATGCCCTTCTATAATTCTCTCACATAGGTTTGTGCAAAGATATGCGTATCAAGTCAAGTCCTTCCTCCCTTGCACCTATTGTTGGTTTGTAAAATTGAGGGGGAGTGTTGATCCTAGTGTGTGCTTGTGCAAAGCAATCTTGTATATTGATATGCACACATCTAGGGGGCGCCCGTCTCTATTTTCCAAACTTACTTTCCTTATCATCACATCTTTTATGCAAATGTGTGTGTTGTCATCAAACACCAAAAATGGGGAGATTGAAAGAGCATTTTTTATCCCTAAGTGGTTTTGATATTTGATGATGACACACATGTCAGACTAATCGTTTTCTAAGTGCTTTATAGGCTCTCTATGTTTGCGAGACATTTGATGCCCCTCAAAAAGGTCAATAACAAGACATAGTTTTCCTAGGTCATTTATTTGAGTTGCAGGAAAACCGTACTATCAAGAAGGGGCCCGCATTGGAAAGTTTGGGTCGAATCAACTCTACATTTATTTGGATCATACAACTTTTCCTCAATGGTAGAGAAGTAAGTGTGAATTATGTTCTTCGTTGGATGTTGCTTGCGCTGTTAGTACCAACCGGTAGTACCCGATTTCTTTTCCGGTGCTACCGCTTAGAACCGGTAGTACCGCCTGGAGGTATCAGACGCATCTGAGCTCAAACGTGAGCTGGGGATCCTCCTCAGGAACGTCTGGTACCACCACCCCAGCACTACCGCAGATTGTGGTAGTACCACCCCACTTCCGGCACTACTGCTATGTGGCTATATCGTGTCGTGTTGCGATACTATCGGCGGCATCTGAGGAGGTTTCTCCTCGGGCAGTGATGACCGATACCACCCTACAATACCTATCCGGTAGTACCGGTGATTTCTAGTACCACCGCTTATATGTCCGGTAGTACCGGTCGTCACGGTAGCCAATGGGCAGATTCCATTTTGGGGGTATAAAAGGGCTCTTCTTCCCCAACAGGAAAAGTGCCTCTTTTATCTATCTTCTCCATTGTTCTTGAGCTGAAATTTCCCTAGATCTCCCCCATAGTGCTCCAATCTCCTTGATACTTTGGGATTTAGTGGAGGAGGTCTAGATCTAGGGTTTCACCAAAGGAAAGTTGATTCCCCCTTATTTCCCCTTGTGGATCTTGTTACTCTTGGGTTCTTTGAACTCTAGACGGAAGAGGTCGGTCTCGGAGCTCGAGCATTGGTTGTAAAGCTTCGGGATCATGTTAGGAGGCTCCAAGTGTTGTGGAGGTCTACTCAACAAGTTTGTAAAGGTTTCGGTCACCACCTTCAAGGCCACCGCGTAGTGGATCGTGTGCTTGCCTTGAGGCAGGTGCGTGGGAGAATAGGGTGAGGCCTTTTGTGGCCCTGGTGGTCTTAGCACCGCCCACCCTTCCAACAAAGACGTACTTTCTCTCAAAAGGAAGGAACTTCGAGAAAACATCTCCGTGTCTACTCTCGGTTATTTCTATCCTTTACTCTATATTATTGTTATTACATCCTTGCTTTTCATATAGGTTCTCTCACCTAGTTGCATATCTAGAGAACTTACTTTGTGTCAAGCTTTAATTCAAAAAGATGTTAAAAATTGAGTAGCGCCTATTCACCCCTGTAGTCGCTTATACCGATCTTTCAAGTATTCGGTAGCTCTCATACTAGGATCAAATTCATTCAACAGAACATCATGTGTACCCATAGTCCAGGGAGATCCTTCTGTAACCCGAGTCTTGTCCGCTTTGGTTGCAAATTCAGCCAAGAATAGATTCTTACCCATGGGTCTGAACTCGAGCCCCTTAGGGTTACCCTAAATAGGGCGAAGCACAACTCTGATCGTCGAGATGTGCAACATGTTGGGTGCTAGAACCTTTCCCACAACATCCTACTCGGGGAAGCCAAGGTCCTCAACACTTTCATCCTCCCGAACGAATGCATCAACCTCTTTCGGTATAAGTCGCAGACATCCCAACATCTCTGCCATGTCGTCACCGACCGCAGTGTTAGGGGGTGGGGTGCTTGAAGATGCCTTGTGCGTTGGCAGATCACCGGAGGCGAACGCCAGGTTCCGAGTCGGGGTGGCCTGGCCGAACGAGGAGATCCCAGGTGCGGTTCTCTTACCACTCATGGCGGCGCGTGCGTCCGAAGAGGATTGGGCAGGAGCAGCACCGTCACGGGGGGAGGGAGAGGCTCGGGGAGAGAGGGTGGGGCGGAGGTGAGGGGATCGCAACCACCAGAGAGGGTCAGGAATCGCCACGATCGCCAGAGCGGAGGTGAAACCCTAGAAACGACATTGGAGCTAGAGTGTTCGGTGCAGCTTCACTCGTGATATAATTCTTATTGTGTTTGGGATGTTTTGTACTTCTAGTGAACTTTTATATAGATCTGTGTATTTTTGGCAAAAAAAAATTACCACATGTATTTTTTGGGCTCAAATCTACGAATTGCAGAATTGAAAAGAAAATAGATGACGGTTTGGTTGGAAAACCATTTGCATTTCATATGAAAAAACATTTGCATTTTTGAAACGTCAAAGCTCCACCAAGGCTCCCCGCAAAAAAAAAAAAAGCTCCACCAAGGCGATCGACCCCAAATTCAAAAAAACAGGTCAACCCGATGTCTGGAGTCTGGACCCACTGTCATAGTCCGTAAATACGATGGGCCGCGGAGACAAATCCTCGGCTGTTCCATTCCATAAACCCAGGGGGGACGCTCACCCCTCTCCTCGCCTCCCCCACCCCACAACACTCCGCAGCGCGGCCACTCCATTCGCCAAAACCCTAGCAAAATCACGGAGAAGAGAGACGCGGGGGGAAGCAGCCTTCCTTCCTCTCTCACCAGGGAAGATGCAGCAGGATCTCTGCTTCTGGGGTGCGTATCGTCTTCCCGAACCACTGATTCCGCACCCTATTTTTGGTGCCGGTTGTGCTCGTCTGATCGGCGGGGAAGGGGAAATTTCGCCGGTGGTGATGGATTTTATCCCTCAAGTTCGGACCAACCGTGGGCGGGCCTAATCGACCTAGGGTTGTTCGTTTCTGACCGATCTCTGTTAGTTTTTAGAGTGGCGCATTTCTGTGATTTCTGTCCGCGCCTGCAAGCCGTAATTACTGGAGTATTTCCCTTGTTTCCTTCGCGTAGGATTGTGTACACCGTGTCTTGATCCGGATAATGTAATGTGGGTGCCCGTTTATTTTGATCTGGAGTGAATGATGTGGTTTCCTGCTAATCTGTTCCGTCCTGTTCCTGGGTTTGGTCTGTGTGAACAACAATAATCTCATGGATATCAGATTGGATGCTATCACTTTGTCCTGTCCTTAAGCTAGTTGTGACCTACATTGTAGTGTGTTATTGACTTCGATATATGTTCTGTTGCAGCATGTATTCTTTGAAAGATAAGTCTCTTCTGGTAATCACCTGTTTGCACCCCCAATTGATGGCTAATGTTCTCTGTGATGAAATATACCCATTCTGTTTGCCATGATAATATGTGCTGCATATATTCATCTGGGCACTTCGGAAAGCAACAGATGCTTGTGTTTCCCAATATCCCTTATTTGTCAACCCACATTCCTGTCATTTCTATCTGCGCCTACAAACCTTAATTAGTATTTCCTTATCTTGTTAGCTTGTGGTTGCATACTGTGTCTTGACCTAGAGGGAGTAATATGGGTACCGTGTCCTGATATGGAGAGAGTAATGTGGGTACCCTGTCCTGATATGGAGCGGTTATTGTGGTTTCCTGCTTCTGTTCTGTGTTCTTCCTGGGCTTGGTTTGTGTGAATAATAATCACATGGCTATCAGATTGGATGATATTAGTTTGCTCTGTCCTTCCACTAGTCGCAACTTACCTTGTAATATGTTATCAACTTGTTCTGCTGTGACCTGTATTTCTTTTGAAGATAAGCATGCTCTGGTAATTGTCTGTTTGCACTGCCAATGGATGGTTTCTGTGCTGTGTGAAGAAATATCCCCATTGTGTTTGCCATAATAATGTGTGGTGTATGTATTTCTCTGGGTGCTTCAGAAAGAAACTGATATTTTTGTTTCCCGATTTCTAATGTTTGTTTAATGACTCATGTCTACTATGCATGAATGTTAACGGTCTTAGGAGTTGTTGTCAAACCTGGAGAGACAGTAAAGTGTGACCCAGGAGAGGTATATTATCATATTTCACAGGTGAGCTTTACACACTTTATTTATACTTGGCCGTTTAGCTCACTTGGAGGTGGACCAAGTTTGTATACTCTTCAGGTGTTTTCTTTTTTCGTTTACTACAGATAGCACTGGAGGTTGGCAAGGCGGAAGAGAACGTGGAAGTTTTTGTCAACATTGATGATGAAAGGATTAAGCTTGGCACACTTTCAGCTGATAATGATCATTCTGCATCTGATCTGGTGTTCAACAAGAAGTTTGAACTTCTGCACTCCTCAATGACCAGCAACATCTGCTTTACTGGCTACAAATTCAAGATCGTGGAAAGATATCCTTCCATATTTCTTTCTTCAATGTTTGCTAAGTAGCTTGAATATGCATTTGTGTTCTTTAACCGTTTTCCTTTCTGTAATCACATCTAACATATCTGCTAAAGGAGGTAAATGTCGTTTCCATTTTAGTATTGGGCATGCATGATGTTTTTTTCGTACTGTTGGCATAACTTTACTATCTGATGTTTCAGGTGATGAATCTGATGAGGAGGTTCCCTCACTAATTCCACTAGACTCCAATACAGATGGTAATATTCTTTTGCTATGCATAACAATTGCTGTTTGCTTGTTTAGGAGTTCAGAATGATTTATCTACCGATGATATTCGGGAGATTTCTTGTGTAGCTAAGATGTTCTTTGTCCTCTTTGCATTTGCTCTACCACTAGAACATGACACATTGACCCTCTTTGCATTTGCTCTACCACTAGAACATGACACATTGACCCTCAACTTGTTTGACATAATTTACTTTCAGTTTACAAGAAAGACAATGATGCTACACATGGTGCCAATAAGCTTACTGCACCAAGGCCTGCTGATGCTCCATCCTCTATACCAAAGGCTACAGTTGAGGAACCAACTAGTCCTGGAAAGCCAAAGGGGGATGATAAGGTTTGTAAATTTGTTAAGAATAAACAACCATGAGTTATGACGGAACTGTTGTTTCCTGGATGATTTGTTTTCTTGCTCTAGTTGTTCTGGATTGTCCATTAAGAATGTTGGTAAATAAGTTCAATAAATATTCTAACATATGCCAGTTAATTGTGTTACTAAAAACATGGTTTTAAAGGCGTCTAGGCGTCCCAAGGCGCTGGAGGGGCGCCTCAACGCCTAGGCGCTCAAGGCGCGTTGCAAAGCGACGCCTTTGAGGCTGCCTCAGAGGGAGGCAAGTAGGCAAGCAGCACACACACTAGTACACGCACCACCACCAACAGAACAGAGCAAAGGGAGGCTGCGCCATGGGGAGGAGAAGCCGTCCTTGATTCCCCTCTGGGAGAGGGCTGCGCCGGGGGGAGGAGTCGCCAGAAGCTTGGCCACAAGCTTGGCTGGAGTTGGGGAGGCCGGCAGATGGCGGAGCAATCTGGCTGGAGTTGGGGAGGAGCGCCTGAGAGGAGAGAGCTCCTCTCTCTCTCAATCAGTCGATTGGAGTGACTGGTTGGTTCCTCCCTGTCTTCTCTCTCTATTCCCCTCACTTCCCGCACCCAATTTCTCCAATTCCCGCTCCAATTTTGGATTCCCGCTCGGGCTGCTCTGTTTCCCGCTCGCCCAGGCCATGGCGTCAAAAGGAGAGAGCTCCTCTCTCTCTCAATCAGTCGATTGGAGTGACTGGTTGGTTCCTCCCTGTTCTCTCTGTCTTTTCCCCTCACTTCCTGCCCCCAATTTCTTCTCTTCCGCTCCAATTTTGGATTCCCGCTTAGGCTGCTGTTCTTCCCGCTCAACCAGACCAGGGCGTCCAAAATCGCCCAGAGCGACGACCTGGACGCGAAAGCGACGACCTGGACGCCTAGGCGGTCCAATCTGGACGCCTTCGACAGCAGTCCAAGGCGAGGACGACGCCTTGACGTTCCCGGGCGCTCCGACGCTTAGGCGACGCTAAGGCGACGCCTAGGCGACGCCTTTAAAACCATGACTAAAAATAGTTAACGTGGACTGTGTGCATACATTTTGACAGCTTTTTTATGTATATAATCAGTGATTTCCATGTGTACGCAGTTCCTACTTTTATGCAACCTACCACATTCTATAGAAACTGGTACTGGGATGAAGATCCACAATTGGTAGTTCATCACTTGTATTGCTCAAAAGTATATATCAAACTAATTTATTTGTTGTCTCGCCGTCGTTGTCAGTTAGTCGGATGTTGCTATTGGCTTGAGGCATATCTTGCCAACAATCCTGAAACCTACTCATTCTTTCTGTACCACAATAAGACACGGGATAAAATCTTAATAGGTTAGATGTTTGTCCATGTTATCATTAACAGCTTAAATATATGCTAGTTTCCAGTTTTCCACACCATAGATTCATAGTAAAACCAGACATGCCTTAGGTCCTGTCCTTAGACTCCTCCAGTGGCCCGCCATCTGCACGTCCTCCACATATTTTCGCAAGTACTGTTTCTGTACAAAAGCTGGCTTCTAAAACCACTAGCAGAGATGACTATTCATCTGGCCAGCCCGCTTCTTGTAGACCATGCTTGTTCATGAGCCTCATGAAGGCAGTGACTTATTTGGAAAACAACGAGATCCAGTGGCCGATGCCTGATAGGTGTATCATGGCCAGCATATAGTAGGTCCAGTCTGTGGGTCGATCGGGCCTCTGGTACCCCATTTGCCTGTGGTGGGTGGTCATTCACTCGTCTGATGCATCCTCATGGCACCATCATATGCGTTCATATTTTACCTTGATGTTTCTTTCATAGTCCTGTATTTTGTTGTGTCCCAGGCAGTTGACTTTCTGCATCTGCTACTCAGTAGGGCGTATTTAATAGGTTTGGTCCCGGATTAAAAACTGGAGATTTGGCTGCAAGTCTTTACACAAATGATGTGATTAATTTGTACTTTGCAGATGCACCTTTGATAATTCCCTTCTCGGTATGTGTTACATGGAGTGAGTGTCTGCTTTATCATTATGTCACTCACATGCCCAATTGCGCTAGTGCTAAGATAAATTAATTTTCGTGTTCAAGTGTTAATCATGTAACCCTAGGATAAGGTTCATATTTTTGGAATTAGGGAAAGCTTAGCCTCCTCCTGCACTGCACATGGCTCGTGTTCTAGTGGTAGGTTCTAGCAGCCTGAATAGTGCCCTAGGGAATTGATACTACTTTTATGCTAAAACCTGACTTGGATTTGTTATGCTGATTGCTGAATACATTTGCAGGACAAGGCTGATGTACAGAATCTAAGTGATGGCGAGGATAGTGAGAATTCTGAAGATGTGGATTATCCTCGGAAGGTGCGAGATTGCTCACACAGACCTGTTATTTTGATGTTTTTTTTGTAAAATCCTGAAACTCTTCCCTTTTTGTGTTGTTAACATACAGAAAACAAAGGGCGAGAAAATGCCACTGGAAACACCGCTGAAGACACCTCAGGGGAAGAAGGCAAAGATTGAAACACCAACTACAGGCAACAAAACTGGTGTGAAGCGCTTTTGATTTCTAATCTGCTGAACTCGCATTATTCTTGTAATGTCACGGTAATCTCACTAACTATTTGCACGCAGGCTATGTCCATGTCGTGACCCCTTATCCAGCAAAACAGGCTCCTAAGACAAATGACTATATCCATGTTGCGACCCCTCATCCAGCAAAACAGACTCGTAAGACAAGTGAGTATGTCCACGTTGCGACCCCTCATCCAGCAAAACGTGCTAGAAAGACACCTGAAAACAACGACAAGTCTACGCAATCAACTGGCCACATCTGTGGTTCATGCAACAGGCAAAATCTCCATCCTTTTCTTTGAACTTGTTAGTACCATCTATATGCTGTTTATCCTCACACATTCACTTCTCTTCTTCAGGACTTTCAGCTCCCCAATGGGTCTCAGAGATCATTCCAAGGCGAAGCATGGTGCCACCGAGTGACCTGAAACATATTATGGACAGAGTGGGGCGTTAGCTAGTAGGGGAGGGGCGGGGTGCCAGTTCAATGAATTTT
This sequence comes from Avena sativa, assembly GCA_916181665.1. Taxonomy (NCBI): domain Eukaryota; kingdom Viridiplantae; phylum Streptophyta; class Magnoliopsida; order Poales; family Poaceae; genus Avena; species Avena sativa. The sequence continues at coordinate 416,523,065 of OV702296.1, forward strand.
GGTATCGGTGATGCAGAGATGGTGTGTAAAGGGGTTGCTTTTTCTTGCATCGCTTGGCATGCACAATCAGGAATATTCTCGTTTTGACACCAATCTAGACTTGTTGGTGCTGTGGTTGAAATGCTGTTATCTGTGCCACATTCTGAAATCAGTGGTAATTATTTTGGTTGGTTTCTACTATTGTGTTGATGAATTTGTTTGTTTTGGTGAACTCATGCTTGTAAGTGGCCATTAGAAGGTGCTTTTGAGTGATGATCTGCCTGTGTGAAGGTGATGAAGTTTTTAATTTTATTACTGAGTGAAAGTCCTGAGCGAGTGATCATAGATTTTTGAAGAGTTTGTGCATGTTTCTTCGGTGAAGTAATGCTGTATGAAATCTCAAATGCATGCTTACGTGCTTGTGTTTATACATCCTCGCTTATAGATGCCAATTTTTTAGTTGAACGAGGATTCATTTCTCAGTTATGTACATTTCAGTCATTTCATGAACACAAGTTTGGATGTCATTTCATGAACACAAGTTCGGATACCCAAGTCACGAATGAATGTGGGACAACTATTTCAAAGCTCTCCAGATTTTCAAGGGGTCTGTGCTTCGATGCTGTCAAAACATTAGAAGGCAATGAAGACACCTGTTTCCAGAACTTAGCCAAACAGAAGAAAAATGAGGAGAGAGTGAATCACAGGGCCTCTAAATCTAGTTTGGAAGGCAATTTTACGTACGCAAAGGCGGTGAAAATGGCTTTGTTGCAGGATTGCAGCTATTAGAACATGAACACGGCAAATAAAAAGAAGCTACGATCACAATAGAATAGGCGAAGAGGAACTGAAGAATATAAACTAGAGCTCCCACATAGTACCATCAGAATATGGCATGCAAAAAATGGTAGAATTACTGCCTCCAACTCAGATGTTCTTGGAATTAACCGAGATCTCAGTAACTAGCAGATTCACCAAATATATCAACAGCCAACAGACAGCCAGAGGCAATATTTTTCAACTTCTAGGTTTCAGGAGGACCAAAACAACTAATCTAGTAATGATTATAGAGGACAAAAAAGTTGGGAGACGCAGCATCAGCAGCAGCAACCAAGTCACCCGCAACGTGCTGTCGCCTCTAGCAGCTCAAGCGTGCTTCGCCTTCTCATGGGATTGGAGAGCAGAATCACTTCCAAATGTCCTGTAAGAACTCGACAAGAGCACAGGCATTAGATGTCAAGCTCTGCAGCAGTTTACATTGCCAGAATACTACTAAATTGTCAAGCTGTCTACACACCTACTGCACGACTTGCAGGCATGAGTGCCAACAGGTTTGGGGGACTTCGCCTTTGGCTTGCCGTTGCTGTTCCCAGGCGCCTCGTTGGCCTGCTTTGCTGGATGAGGAGTTGCCACATGAGGACTCTTCTCGTCATCACCTGAAGTAAATGCAGACTTTGTTAAAACTGTTCTTACAACGGCATCCATGATAAGGTTGATAACATACCTGTTGTCTGGCCAGATGGTGTTGCAATCTTTGCCTTCTTGTCAGAAGCAGGTGTCTTCAAGGCAGTTTCGGCCACCCTCTTCTTGCCATCCTCAGGCTGTAGTGCACATAAAACAGAGTCAGGTTAGAATGTTGGAAGGAAATGGAAACAACGGGAGCTGTCAGATCCACACCTTCTTAGGAGTGTTTTTGTCTTCCTCGTCACTTGAATCCTCTTCGCTACTGCTAGCAATCTCTTCACTACTGATATCAGTATCCTCACTGCTGCTCTCATCTTCCGTACTGATACCATAATCTTCAGTACTGAGACCACCCTCTTCACTCGAATCATCCACGCTACTGGACTCATCTTCGCTACTGGACTCATCATCAGCCAAGTCCTGGGAAAAAGTGTTCCATTGTCAGCAAATATTTCAAAAAACTAAGAGGGTGAATGCACTTGCATAATTATCAGAATGCACTTACAGCATCTGAAGATAAGTCATCAAAAGAAGAAGAGTCACTATCATCCTCATCAGCAATAGGATTGATGGTCACTTGATTTTTTACGGTTTTCAGTACACCTAAAATGAAGACAGATTAGTTAGTTCCTGTTATAGCAGAAAAGTATGGAATATTGATGCAATATTTAACCAGGAACGTACCTTTATCTTTGCTAGAATCAGACGTGAAGAAAGCAACTAACAGGTCAAGGAAACAAAGGCTACATGAAGACAGATTTTAAATATCTCTGATAGACATAGTTGAAAAGAATGTATAGCTGTGGGCTCCAATGTTAAAAGGATATTCAGGCAGATCAGGCACGGCAACCTTGTTACCGCACACAAAGACACTGGCAGTCTCCGAACTGTGTGATAGCTCAAATTCTTTCTCAAATATCAAATCACAGAGAATCTGAGGGCAAGTTTCAGAAGACAGAGTTCCAATGACCACCTTGTTATCATCAACTTTAGGAGATACAACTACACTGACACTTCCTTTGTTTGTTTCACCAAGGGCAGCCTAAAAACAGAAACCAGAAAATGCAAGTAATTAAATCATTCCCTTAGGAGAGAGCACTGATTTAAGAGAACAGTATAGACACAAGTAGGCAGAAGCTGGACAATGAGGGGAATGTGTAAACCTGTGAGAGGTGAACCATAAACTCTTTACCAGAGTCACAAGAAAGAGTCTGTCCCGGCTTCACTTCCACACCTGTTCCGAGATAGCAAATACTAGTAACCAATAAGACAATAACACTTGATGATAAACTAACCCCAACAAGGGTATCTTTTCTACTCTGAAAGTAGATTATTAATCTAGCACCAACAGACAAATGAAAGTTGCTGTCACCAAATAAAGATGTTCTGCAGTGCTCCTGGTAATTGAATAAACAAAGTTGTATTTGTAAAAAAAAAAAATCTACATAGCAGCAATGCCATCTCACTGTAATACACGGATATTGTGACGAACTAAGAAAAGAAAATGCTAGCATCAGCTCGCCTCTATTGAACAGAGGAACAACCTGCTGTTCTTATTACAGCATGAGCAGAGCTTTGAAACAACTCAGCCGAAAAGAGCAAATTTCAACAGCAATCGACCACCTCGTTTCAGAAATTTTCTGTAGTAAATCACAAAACAAGATATTCCCCTATCGATAATCCATTAAACAAGGTGATATGCCAAAAAGATACAGTGCCAAAACATGTCACATTGCCAGCATCAGGACGAAATCACCGATTCCTCAACCCCCAACCAAACAACCCAACAAAATTGAGCCGTCTCGAAGCAACGAGGACCTAGGACCTAAAATCGGGCACCCGCAGCCAACAACGCAGTGAAGCTACGAGAGACGCGATGATTGACGAGGCGCGAGCTTACCTAGCGGCCAAAAATTCGAACCGAAAGCTCTGGAAAAAAAATAAAAACCACCCGAGGAGAACAAACCGCAAATCGCATCGAGTGGGAAGGAGGGGAAGGGAGGGATTACCCCAGAACTCCATGGAGGACATGCTGGCGGCTCGAGGAATCGAAGGCGCGGCCGCGTAAAACCCTAGGGGATTGGTCGATCGGACGGGTTTAGGGTTTTGGTGGTGGTGGAGGGGAGAAGGGATCAAGGGACCGGACACCAAATATTAAGGGAGACTCGGACGCTCCAGGGCCGTTCGATTCTTGCCTCAGCGATCTGTCCATCCGTTGCTGTGCATCTTTTTTTTTGTGCTTGCAAGTGGCCCCAGGTAGGCTTGAAGGTGATTTTGAACTGGGGAAAAGTAAAGGTCTTGCGAGTGTTCATAAGTTTCAGAGTAGTTTGTGCATATTTCTAGTTGTTTCAGGTAGTAAATCATCATGTAGTAGTTTTTTTTAAGACGAAATCAGTGTACTCCCTTTGTCCTGAAATAATTGACTTAAATCTGCCTAGATTTGTACATATCTAGACGTATTTTGTTGTGTAGATACATGCAAATCTAGACAACCCAAGTCACTATTTGAAAACGGAGGGAGTAGTTAAGTCATTTCCACGCACACATTTTCTTTTTCTTTGGATGTTCTTGTGTTTAGGTTTATTTTCTCTCTTTTCGGGAAAAGGGTATGAATTTGTCAGTTATCTGTGACATATACACAGTGGGAATTGCATATTGATTTCTCAGTTAGTTCTGGTAGGAGTATTTGTTTTAATGATTTGGTCGTTTCATGAACTTGTGTAATGGATGGTACTCGCCCTTCATTCCAAACAGTTTGGTCAAAGTTAAACTGTATAAAGTTTGATGAAATATATATGAAAAAAAATTCAACATCTATGTACTGAATGCGCACAATATGAAAATATATTCATGATGCTTCTAAAGTTATCGATTCGATATTGTAGATGTTGATGGCTTTTGCAATACATCTGGTCAAAAACATTTATAGCTATATTTGGTCAAACTTTAGGTAGTTACAAAACTAAAACGCAGCACACTTTGAAATTAGAGGGAGTATATGAAAAAAAAACCCGAGTCTTGTATGCTGCCAATAAATAGTAGTGTGCCGTGATTTGATTTTAAAACTTACACCTCTACAGAACTAAGCGAGTATATTCAGAAGAAACAGAATTGATAAATAATTGACAAAAGGAGAAAAATCCCCAGATCGTCAGGATTGCACCAACATCAGACTTCGCAGGCTACCGGCCAAGTCTCTTTGGATTTTGGGCAGGTCAAAGTAGCAGAGGTGATAAGTTGCTTCGTTGCAGCTACTAGGGCATGGGCGCGCACGGTAAATAAAACATCACAATTCACAGGCCTCCTAAATTAGTTAGGAAGACAGGTTAAAGTACGCGGAGGCGATGGAAGTTGCTTCGTTGCAATAAACAGAAATTATGAGCGCAGCAGACAAAGCGATAAGGAACTGCAGATCATGATTCATGATAGTAGAGCTTCCACATTGCAAAACTTGGACGGAAACAAAATGGTAAATTTACCACCTCACATTTCACCCACAACTCACATGGTTCAGGGAGTAAACAGCATCTCCAAAAGTAGCAGATGCACCAAAAACATGAATGGCGACGAGCATCAAGAGACTTGGTATGTAAGAACCAATGCCAGAGGCAATAATTTCCCAGGACCAAAGATCTAATCTAGTGAGGCAGTATTTTCCAGGTTCTAGGTTTCAGCAGAGGACCAAAAGGACTAATCTGGTGTGCCTGATTAGAGGACAAAACTTAATAGACTCTTCATCCGCAGCAGCAACCCGATCATTCACAGCATGTTGGTGTCACCACTAGCAGCTCAAGCGTGCTTTGCCTTCTCATGGGACTGGAGCGCTGAATCACATACAAATGTCCTGAAAGAATTCGACCAGGGTATAAGCATTAGGCGTCAAGCTCAGCAATTCTGCATCACCAGAATACTACAATTGTCAAGCCGCCTACATACCTGCTGCACGACTTGCAGACATGGGTGCCGACAGATTTGGGAGACTTCGCCTTTGACTTGCTGCTGCTGTTCCCAGAAGCCTTGCTGGCCTGCTTTGCAGGATGAGGAGTTGCCACATGAGGAACCTTGTCACCTGAAAGTAAAAGCAGACTTTGTCAAGACTGTTCTTCCAGCGGCATCCGTGATAAGGTGACAGGGAACTTCAGCAAGGTCATCAACACACCTGTTGTCTGGCCAGATGGTGTTGCAATCTTTGCCTTCTTGCCAGAAGCAGGTGTCTTCAAGGCAGTTTCGGCCACCCTTCTCTTGCCATCCTCGGGCTGCGCACATAAAACAGGGTCAGATTAGACTGTTGTAAGGAAATGGAAACAAGGGGAACTGTCAGATCCACACCCTAAGAGTGTTTTTGTCTTCCTCATCACTTGAATCCTCTTCACTACTACTATCAAGCTCTTCACTACTACTATCAACCTCTTCACTACTGGAATCATCCTCTTCACTGCTGCTATCATCCTCTTCACTACTGCTATCATCCTCTTCACTCGAATCATCTTCGCTGCTGGACTCATCTTCAGTCATGTCCTGGGAAGAAGTGTTTCATCCTCATCAAGTATTTCAAAAAACTAAGAGGGTGAATGCACTTGCATAACCATCAGAATGCACTTACATCACCTGAAGAAGTCAAGTCATCTGAAGAAGAAGAATCACTATCATCAGCAGCAGCAATAGGATTGATCACTTGATTGTGTACAGTTTTCACTTCACCTGAAATAAAGACAGATTAGTTCGTTTATGCTACAGCAGAAAAATATGGAATACATATGCAATATCTATCAAGGAGTGTACCTTCATCTTTGCTAGAGCCATACGTGAAGAAAGCAACAAGCAGGTCAAGGAAACAAAGGCTACAAGAAGACATATTTTAAATATCTCTGATAGATATATAGCTGAAAATAATGTGTAGTATTGGGCTTCTCAATGTTAAAGGATATTCAGGCTGATCAGGCATGACAGCCCTGTAACCGCACACAAAGACGCTGGCAGTCTTTGAACTGTGTGATAGCTCAAATTCTTTGTGAAAAATCAAATCACACACAAACTGAGGGCGATTTTCAGCAGACAGAGTTCCAATGATCACCTTCTGATCATCAACTTTAGCAGATACAACTATATTGTGACTTCCTTTCTTTGTTTCACCAAGGGCAGCCTAAAAACAGTAATCAGAACATGCAAGTAAATTGATTAGCCACGGATAGGATGCTGATAAAGTTTAAGAGAATAGTAGACACAAATAGGCACAAAATGGACAATTAGGGAAATGGGTGAACCTGTGAGATGCGAAGAATACACCCTTTTTCAGGGTCACAAGAAACAGTCTGTCCTGGCTTCACTTCCACACCTGTACCAAAACATCAAATACTTGTAACCAATAAGGAAATAACACTTGATAAATTAACCCCAAAAGGTTTTTTTTTACTCTTAAGATAGATAGTTAATGTGGAACCAACAAAGACTAAAAAAAAACTATATCCAAATGAAAATTGCTGCTTCACCAAACAAACCTGTGCAGTTCTGCTGGTAGGCAAATACACAGAGTTGTATTGGAAAAACCTACAAAGCAGCAATACCATCTCACTGCAATAAAATGTTTGATGACCAAAGAAATGCTAGCATCAGTTCCTGTCTACTGAACGACCACACAGCTTGCCATTCCATGACTGCCGTGAACCACCGAGGTGCAAAATTACAAAATATGTAACCTCCAGCAGCGGCCAATTTCATCATAAAAGTAGCATGAGCAGAGCTATGAAACAACTGGCCGAAAAAGGAGCACATTTCAACAGCCATCGCCCCCCTCGTTTGGGAACACTACTGTAGTAAATCGTAAGAAAAAAAGATATTCCCCTACAGATCATCCATTTTGCAAGGTGATGTGCCAAAAATTGCAATACCAAAACATGTCATGTGAACCAGCATCAGGACTTAATAATCAAGTCAACGACCTCCACCAAACAACCCAACGAAATTGAGCCTAAACAGATCATCTCAGCAATCGACCCCCTCGTTTCAGAAATTCATAAAACAAGATATTCCCTACGGATAATCCATTTTAAAGGCGATATGCCAAAAGTATGATAACGGAACATGTCACATGGCCAGCATCCAGACGAAATAATACAGGCAACCTCGGGTCCCTCAACCCCCAAAATAATCCAACGAAATTGAGACCCTAAACAGGTCAAATCGAGTCGAGGGGGAGGCGGGGGGAGGGGGAGGAAGGATTACCCCAGAAGAACTCCATGGAGGGCATGCTGGCTCGAGGAATCGAAGACGCGGCCGCGCAGTCCCCTAGGGGATTGGTCGGTCGGAGCGGCGACGGTGGCGGGTTTAGGGTTTTGGGGCTGGAGGCGAAGGAGGGGAAAAACGGACCGGGCACCAAACTTAAACAGAAGCAGATGCTCCAGGGCCGTCCGATTCTTCTCCCTGGTATCTCTGTCCGTTCGTTGTGCTGTTTCGACGAGATTTTAAAAAACACACGAAGGATGCTTTTGGAGTTTTGGTCTAAATTGGTGTGGTGCCTGTTAGAAATAAATATTTACAATTTATCTCAGGATAATCCCCGCATGTTAACTGCCATCGCAGCAGTTTGGCCCTGGAGCGGGAACCGCCTTTGTAAACGACGGTTCACATTGTATATATAGACCCATCAACATCAATAAAAGATACACTCGATTCATTCTCTCGATCTCTCTCGTTTTTTACTTCTAACACGTTATCAGCACCTTGCTCTGCGGAGAGAGCACTCTGAGAAGTCCGGCGATCGCGGAAATAAGGAAAAGTTGAGAAAGATGCCTCGCTTTTTTGTTGTCGTACCTTTGCCGCCTCCTGCAGGACGACGGTCGTCGTCGCCGACACGGTTTTGGAGAGCACCGCCGCTTCGACGGCTGACGCCCCTACATCGACCGCCGTGACGGCGCCAGCGGATACCGCCACCGCTCTTCGGCGCTGCCGCCTCGTGGCCCTGGGCCTCCCGCTCATATATAGACCCATCAATATCAATAAAGGATACACTTTATTCATTCTCTCGATCTCTCTCGTTTTTCACTTCTAACAGTGCCCACAAATGCTAGGGCGCGGACAACTGCCGCCACATACTCAAAGAGCCACGTCAACAAGTTTTTTTTAGAGAGTAGGCCAAAAGACTACCATATTCTTATAGAAGGTAGAAATTCGAGTATAAGACGACTACAATTCGATGCGAACAACAAGGACAGTAAAAAGTCCACATCGGCTAGTTCGAAGACAACTGCCACCAACATTACAACTTCGACACAAACGAGTCAATGAAGCTAGTAGGAGCCAAGAAGATGACGTCATCAGTATGTTTTGTAGTATCAAAACTTTAAAATGGTTTAGTACTCAAACCGTAAGCGATGTACAACCCGTCCTCACTTTCTGCTTTGTATCGAGAAATTTTTAAAACTAAACAACTTTTTTTTGGTTTTTAAAGTTGTCAGCCGACGATGGATGAAATTGCCATGATGTTGATATTGAATTTACCGCGTGGTAACTTGTACTAAAATACGGTGTCCACATGTTACTCTGTTGGTAAATGAAACTGAAAAGCCTAACAAATATCCAACTAGAATCTAGATTTAAGACACTCATCGATGCGCGTCTAACGGTGAAAAATGTAACGCTAGTTGGATAATTTTTGGAACTACGGTTCATTTTTATTCGTAAACGTAGCTTCTTGATTGGCTGCATCATTGCTCATTCCTTATGTGTTGCTTCAAATCTACTAAATATGTTCCATAACGTACATTTGGGCAAACTAATTTATTTTACCAAAACGTTCTACATTATGGGTCGAATGTAGTAGCATGCATGCCTCCTACTAAGCCCGATTCACACATACAACTGCAAAAACAGAGCAGCTAGCAGACACCCGCTCGTGAGCGCCATGTGAATCATTTGGGTGTAAACCTACAACACTGGTTTTGACGGGTGAATTTGAGATGTCGTGTTTGAATTGAGTTGTGGTCTCAAGCGAAGCGAGGACCACAGAGAAAGCATGGCGCGAGTGGGAAATGGGAAATATTCTCTCTGTCCCAAATAAGTGACGCAACTTTACGTAGATACAGATCTAAAAATGTGTTTGGACAAAGCTGCGTCAATTATTTTGAAACAGAGTGGGTACTATTTAAAAAAAAAATATGTTTCTGTATTTTGATGTGGGCTTGGCTCAATATACATGTGTCTTTTAGAAACACATAACTTAGTGACATATTTGTGTTCTGTTTATGTTACCTGATCACTAGACGCCAGTTGCAAACACGGATATAGCCAATAGTAGCGAAAATGCTGACGGTCAAGGCAAAAGACATGAACCCAAACCAACAAAAGATATTACCAACAGTAGTGAAATGCTACTCATCAGACATATCCACTGTTGGCGCCAGACACGCTTCAAACCGTCAGATATTGTTTCATTTGTGCTTCGAATCCCACCTCCACATACGGCATGTTCTCCATCAATTTTTGTTTCATGCAATTAGGTGTTGAATGAATTGAAACAAAATCTTGCATAGATCTTGACCTTTTGTTGTATTGGTTTCAGTTTTGTTGCATGTTTCTGGTAATTTTCCATACATAGTTCTTACTGGTGCTACAATAGTTCAACAATATCTTGCCTTAATCTCAATTTTCTGTCGCATTTGGTTCTTTGTTGTCAAAGTCTTTATGCTCTTTGGTGAAGAAAAAAAGGAGCATCCAAGAAATCATGTATGAGCTTGTCAAAGACTAATAGATAGACATACTGCTGAATTGCAATACTTTTGGCCCGTGCAATTCCTGCCACTGAACATATGGAGGCAAGTATACAACATCGACAACAATGGGCAGCAGAACCAGGTCAGCTCAGCTGTGTACTGCGGCTCCTGCATGTCTCGTCATCGTCACATCCATTTTATTCAGAAGATGACAGATCAACGAGGAGTAACATTTATTAGCATCACACGCATCCCTCTGTACTCTGGAGCCATGAATCCGTGGGCCGTGGCACTTAGCTGGTGGCTGCCTCAATCATACCTCCTGGACTTGCAATCTACCTCGCCGCTGAAGCTCGTGGAGCATGACCAGTGCAGCGGAATCCATCGCACTCTTCTTATCCGCGAAACTCTCTCCCATGAGGCTGATCGCATCACTGTTTGGTATTTGCAGTTTTATGGTTGAAGCGAAGGAGAACCCTTGAGGCGCAGCTTTCGCACAGCTATTTCGGAAAAGGGGAAGATCAGCTCGTTAGTTTACAGTATTACACAAGTTACCCAAAAGGACAATCAACAGTAGCCAAAGATTATTTTGACATATAAAGGTACCTTGGTTCTACTTTCACAGAATCAAATTTAGGCACTGGCCATTGTATCTTTTTGCAGAACTCATAAAGTGCTGCACGAGGTCCTCCTTTATTCCTTTTCACCGGTACGTGCACTGCATAGTTGAGATATTAGACACGGTTCTCTTGACTTGATACAGTGCATATACATACATGAGGTCCAGCCATGAACAAAGAACTCTGTACTTGGGATAATAAACAAAACAAAACTGCTGAGAATTGAAAACATGCCTGGTTTACCAAGGCTATCAGCTATCTTTGAACCAGCTGATTTCTTTCCACTGGTTGGTGTTGGAAGTTGTGCATCCATTGCATCAAACAAGTTGTCACATCTATTTGCAATACTACCTTGCTTCTGTAATTGTTGCATCCTGCTTGCATTCTTCGGAATTAGAAGCCCTTCTTCCTGCAGAAGAAAATCGAACATCAAGGGTTGAACTGCTGGACCTTAAACAGACACTATAACAAACCCGTGTGAAAATAGTTAAGCATAAAAAAGAAGAGGATACCTCAAGGTCCTTGAGTAACTTGGAAGCTGCATGTCCTTTAGCATCTTTTTTTTTCTTGCCACAACCTTGCCTGGCAAGGAGTTTCTCCTTGAGTTGCACGTCCAGAGTAGCCACTATTTTCTCTCCATCTGTACACTTAATTTTTACAAAGTATCCATTTTTGCTGCACCATTCAAGAAGCTCTCTGAAAGGAGGTAACTCCAGGTTCTCAGGCGTGACAATAGGGGAAAGAAGAGGTTTGAAAACACCCCAGACAACTCCCAAATCAAGTTTGGAATCTATAAGAATTGCACCCGCGATACTTTCTACAATATCACCTAGAACCTGCATGGCAAAAGATAGTTAACTATAACACATTCATATCGATAGGTGGTCAAAATATACTGGTGTATGGCGATTCTGGAAATGAAACAAAACGTGGGAACCAATGGTAGTACCAATAAATTGAAAATATGACTGATAATCTATCTAGGCCATCATGAGTAAATCACATGCATCAAAGGCTAAGGAAGAGAAACGCACTTTAGGCCCTCTTAATGCCGCATCTGGTAAAAGGTTGGCTTTGTCCAAGGAGGAATTTTCCAAACTATTTGCATATTCAGTAATCTGGTCTGGCAAAATCCCAGAAGAATGCTGGAGAAACTTATGGAACTTATGCTTGACTGCGACTTGTGCAAAATTTTCATTGTTTACTGAAGCACACCGTAAATCTGTCAACTCCCCCTCATCGGTGTCTTTATGACTATGGAAAAGATGTCGTGTTAACAGAATATCCAAGACAGCATCGCCAAGGAACTCCAGACGCTGCAACAAAGAACATTTAGTGTTTTCTGGTAGAAAAATTGCATAATAAAGATTAAAAGACAACCAGTATGAATAACAAGTAACATCAACCAATACCTGGTAGCAATATCTTTCTGCTGATTCCTGATGTGATGGGTGGGTAAGAGCTTCTAGCAGAAGACCTTTCACCGAAAATGCATAGCCTAGTTCCGCTTCAAGCATTTTAATTTCATCAACTTTCGGAAGATGAGTCCTCATCGATGCACTCAAGATGGTCTGAATAATCAATTCTTCCTCAATTTCAGTATTAACACCCAACCATTTGAGAACAGCCAGAGCTGCTCTTAAGCCACCTCCTACATAATATGCACCAATTATGGCTTCAACACAATCAGAAATTGTTTTGGAACACAGCCATCTGTGTCCCTTATCACACAGCTGGCCTATTTTCACAATAGGTTTGTCATCAACGGCATCAATATCCTGAGTTACAACCTCGGAATCTAGTGAGCAATTACAAGGAACAGGGTGAATCGAGAGCTGTCCTGGTGCAAGCCATCGGCGAGGATCAAATGCAGCATCACGTATGTAACCCTATGAATCACATGAAACGATTTATGGGATTAGTCTGTGACAACGTTAAAGATCCAACTTAAGAAATGCTGCATTTCTATAAATTGCCATGGATGAGATACAATTTACCTGTATTTTGTGTTCAGTTCCAACCCTATAAAGTGCAGCATTAGATATGATATCCATCCTACTGGATGTTAACTCCCCCTCATCCTGATCAGGAAATTTCAGGAAAAGGTGACAACTCACGGCATACTTCAGCACAGAATCTCCCAATAATTCTAGACGCTCCATGGAGAAGTCTTCAGAGCATCGAAGTGATGTAATAGCTTCAAGAATCTGAAGAGTGTGTGCAAATTGATTATGCCCATTTCAAGAAAATAACAAATGCATGCATAGAAGTGATCAGAAAATACTAATATGATTTCTTACCAGAAAGCTTGATATATTTGAATTGTCATATGAAATTTCACCTCTTAGTTGACTGGCTAGCATTAACGTCTCTATACGGTGCATCAAAGAGGGGAACAAGTAAAATGCTCTTAAAATGCTCTCGGATAAATTAAGGGGAATCAGCAACTCTGGGGGCATGTGAACACGGCTGTTTGCATTGTTCATGCCACCATTTTTCTTCTCACGGTTACCTAGAAAAAGCAACAAACAAACATGAATAATTGGAACAGGCTCCTACAAAAATCAACAACCTAGATGAATAACAAGGATAGGCTATATAACGAATGCTCCTAGAAAGATGCTTTATGTGATAATTCTTCAAAGGACAAGAAAGTAACTGAAATTGAAACAGGCTACAGAGAGAAAGACAAGGACCTTCATCTCTGAACTTCGAGGAAAGAAGGTTGTGAGGTTTATGGGTGGGTTTCAGCACTAGCAATGGCTGTGAGGGATGACGAAGAACTATGCCGTACCTGCACATGAAATCAATTAATCCAAACTGAGTTGAGCATATCTATGATTGAGCAATAATATAACTATACACAACAACAATCATACTTATTTTCGAAGTATTCTGTAAAGGTGTTAAACTCTGTTTCTTTGTTATCTGATACACCATCAAATGTGCTATTGGCAGATAAATCAGCAACATGAAGAGCAGTATATATCTTCCCTGTGTGAACTGCCAGCACTACCACATTTCTAAGGGCATGAGCCTCACATGACGTGTTAGCTAAATGAATTAGATCTCTATCATTTTGGTCGAAATCAAGTATTCCTGGTATGTTCATTTTGTCTTCAGAATAAATCTTCCTCATAAGTTTGACAGCTGTAGCGGCTTCATCGATCACTCTCCAATTAATGCAAGAAATGCCATGAGACTCCAGAGTAGGCAAAATAAGATACATATTTGCATTATTCCAGATAAATGCATCACATTTATTGAGAATGAATTCCCTCGGAACGTCGGACGATTTTGATCCAGTGAACAACTTTCCAAACAAACCATTGAACATAAGTGCTTGAAATAGCTTTGCTCGCTCCATCTAAGCAAAAAAAAAAAACAGAAGGAACCTTTCAAATTAAACAATAGCAAAGAAGGAGCAACAAATGTACCGAGAAGATAAGACAATCTTTCGCAGACCTGCTGAACATCCAACTCAAGAAGGTCACAAGGAGAGACTGAAGCTTTTACCATCTTGTCATGTAGATACAGATCAATATCCAAATTAGCAGCTTCATTTGCAATAGTTGTATCAATTAACAAAACAAATTCAGAGTATCTCTGACCAACTTGATCACAAGAAAAATTCAACTTATAGCTTTGAAGCTTAACAACAGTTTTTTCAGATGCCCAGGTACCAGACAAGGCACGGACTCCAGTTGTGCCATGTAGCTCCTTTCGTTTTGTTGTACCTTCGAGAAAGCAACAGAACATTGTCATCAGAATTATCGGTTATTCTTTACCAGGATGATCTTAGGATGCAAAAACCAGCTCTACCATATATGAAATGTTTTTAGAGCTTAGCCATCACGCACCTACACCCTCAGCAGATGACTGAACGGTTGTTTTTATCGAAATTCCTGGCGGTGGCTTTTCAACAGATGAACAAAGGAAGTCATCAAGTACTCCCAGTTGATGCAGCTGCTTACATGCATCAAGACAGACGAGTTGTTTCGCCTTCTGCTTGCTTCTTGCTTTTGGACCCACCAAAGGTGACAGCACATCACGAGATGGTAGTGTTAATGTACACACAAAACCATCACCATGATCGTTGAACTCAAACGAAGGTTTTGTGGTATTGTACCTGCAACATGAGTGCAAATGTAAGAACATGAAATTTGAGTCCTCCACACAAAAATAAAAACAAAATGGTAGAGCAGTTTTACAGGTATAAATATGTGTAGGCAAAAAGAAACAAAACTGAAACATGATCACTATACTTGTCCTTTGGAAGCTTGTTACAGTATTGGACGATAACACCAATGGTAGAATCAGCAGTTACTTTTGCGCCTGTCGTGCCTACAAGGTATTCATTTATTTCTCGAGTGGACAAGAAATCAGGGAGTGGATCCTCAGAATCTCTGTTCAAAGCAGTCTCAACCATCGAGGTTTTGCTTCTCAAAATGGCAGATACCAAATTATTTTGTTTCGCATTTCCCCTGCAAAAAATATCAAAATTATGAGCGTGTGTTTTCTCTTTTTACTGTTCTTTTTCGCAACAGTTTTGTCACCACAAGCATAAAGTTTTAGAATGGATGGCCAATTTTACCGTTCAATCATTAGTATGTACTGAGAGTCCTTTTGGCGCGCTCGCCCACGTGACTGCACAAAACTACATGTAGTCTTTGGTAAATCAAATTTTATTACACAGGAACAGTCTGGGAGATCGATACCCTCTTCCACAACATCTGTAGTAAATATTAAGTTCACCTACATTTCAGTTCAGAATTGGAAGACAAAAAAGTGTTAAAATCACGAGCGACATGTTTCTGTTTCTCCAAATATCGACAGATTTTAAGAACCTTTCCGGAGCGAAATGAATCCAGTGTGTCCTTCTGCATTTTAGGAGTCAGAGCATCCACTGAAGAACTGCCCCCAGTAAGAAAAGAAACTGTAAAATGTGAGAGGTGTGGAATTTTCTTCATTGCCCGTTCAATGACTCTAGCAGTGATCTTTCGGTCCACAAAAATGAGGCATCGGAAATGATTGAAGTTACTCCTATGAACAGAACAATGTCATGTCAATGTAAGGTTGCATAACTATGTCATGTCAGGTAGTGATAGCATCTTACTTGAAAGAGTACAAAATTTGGATGAGTTCATTAAGCTTTGGTGAAACATAGCACATCTTTGTAGCTTTCACACATCCACTCTCAGAATTTAGAAGCGCATCACTACCTGAAATGACATGAATTCATCAAACAGATGATATATCATACTTCATCTAGTGTTCTACAACGCTATATCTGTTGAGAATTGAGATCCTTTGCTAACAGCCTTTGCATCACCAAACCTTTCTGGAGGTGTTTGTCAAGTATACATGACACATCCTCAAAGAACTTCATATTTAGTGCTGAAATTTCTGCACACAAAAACGAGCTATTTGTATCACTTTGAATGTTTGTGGCATCAGATAGTTCCTTCAGCCAACCTTTTCTCTGACCCCTTTCAATGCAGATTTTGGTGGCCTGCAAGGAAGATAAATTATTTAACTACACCATGGAGTTCTAAAGGTAAAATGTTGAAAAAAATATGCCCTCCGTACCAAATTAATTGACTCAACTTTGTCTAGATACTCACGTATCCAGTATCTAGGCAAAGTTCAGTCAATTAATTTGGGACGTAGGGAGTATTAAAGATAGAAACTGCGTGTAACATTTTAAGCCCACAATATCAACAAGAACGAAGGTCACATACATCAGAAACAGAACCAATGAATCTAAGAAATACCTCACTAGCACAAAGAAGACCAACGTCATGAAGGCAATACAATATCTTTTCTGAAGAATCCCGTAGATGCTTCCGTGATTGTTTTGCTATTTCATCGGCTTCTTTTTTCTGGTAGTTGTTCTTATTCTGCAATTTTGTTATTAATGCATCATACTGCACAAATAAAAATAAACTGTCCTTAGACACAAAAGTTTGAGCCACAGAACTATAGTACTCCCTCCATCCAGAAATAACTGATTTGGGTTTGTCTAGATTCGAATGTATCTAGACATGTTTTAGTGTATAGATACATTCGAATCTAGACAAACTCAAGTCAGTTATTTATGGATGGAGGGAGTAGCATACTTTGAACAGTAAAGCAGGAAAACAAACTGATGTCCATTTTGGGAAGAAAAAAACTGATGTGAAACCTCAGAATGCAGACGTGCAAACTCTTCACTCAAATAGTTGAAACAAACTGTGCTCGGGTCATAGTATCTGTTCACATATTTTGCAGTAGGGGCACAAAGCTCCATTTCTTCTCTATCAGCAATTGTGTAGATCTGTTCGAAGCAAAACACAAACATAGCTTTATGTTCAAAACCACAATAAGAAAGCATATCTGGATATGGCTATATGTTTGCAGTTCAATAGACAGAATTAAAAAGTTGCGATATTGATTACTACAATATCCTTCATGAAAGTAGGATCTACCTTAGCATTTAGAAGCTTTTCCAGTTCAGAGAACTGAACTTCACAATCCAAATCAGAAGAGACAGCTGAAAAGATGACAAAGAAAAATTAAAATCATTAGAGAAGATTTATGGGGTGTAGAGAGCAAATCAAATCTACCATTGAAACTAGAAAGCAAGTCAAATGTTAATGAAGTCCGTGGAAAAAATACAACTAAAAATTATGGCATTCAAGATTTACTTCTCTGGATTCATGTTTCCTTCACTTTGCTATCACAGGTCTAGTTTAGTAGTTTGGTTCATGAACTTTTTTGTAAGAAAACGGCAGGGTAAACCCCAAGAGTATAAATAGGTATTTCCGTCAAATTCATTTTCCATTCACTTGGCCACCACACGTCAAGTTCAGTAGTTCATTTCATGACCTTTTTTGAAAGACAACAGTAGGGAAAACCCCGACAGGATAAACAGTAATAGTTGGTAGAACCATGGAGCTGCTGCTCTAGGCACAGATACCGTTTAGCCATGCTCTGAAGATTCAGAAACAGTGATGCAAACTACTGTTTATATACTATAAAGTACTGTAAAGTGTCATAAACATCTTTCTCGTACAGTTAACCAACCGCAACGTGACCAGTCTGGCACAGATCCCCACAATGCTTATTTTGAAACTGGCGGCATCCAGGAGTGGAGCAGTGATTCCATGGAGCTAAAAAAAGTATCGCCAGTACAATAGTAACCCAAGTGCGTACCATGAGAGCTTGGAAAGCTTGAATACAAGTAGCAGGACTGTAAATCCACTATCCAGGTAGGCTCAGTTCCTTATAGTTCACGACCTAAATGATATTGTTAATAGGATTGTGCCAGTAACTTCTTCAGTATATATTTTGTCAACCGTCTTGATGAATTGGTGAGTACTGAGAGCTCACCTGCCACCAATTCAACAGCTTTCATCATAGTGTCTCCAATCAGGCTCACCCATGCCATCATATTTACCAAGCAATCATTTAATTAACTTAAACTATGTATATGACATGAGGTTCATCAGTTTATTTAGTATCTAACATGTAAATAGAAAAGCAAATACATTGTAGCAAAACAAAAGAGTAATCTATATTTTTGTGAATGCTTACCTTTTTTTATAACAGGTGATGCTGTCATACCGAACACCTTTGGTTTGTGTTCAGATTGGTGATAGAACTCCTGCTCAAACCATAGGGACAACAAACAAAACAATTTCAGAGGGATTATAAGGAAGTGCTGAGCATAAGAAGGTGTTATGGTGTTTGACAATACCTTCATTATTCTAGAGTAAGGGTGATTGCCAGTTGCATGATGGCATTCATCAAATATCAGAAAACTAACCATGTCCAAGGTCAAGAAAGCTTTGCATAAAGCGTCTAGCAATACCATTGGCGTCATCACCATGACCTGCAATTTTTAGTGGCGCTCCAAAAGTAAGAAATGAAAGGATCTACATACAAACGAAACAAAATATAGTACTCCCTCCGACCCAAATTAGTTGATTTGGTTTTGTCTAGATTCAAATGTATCTAGACTCGTTTTAGTGCTAGATACCTTCGAATCTAGACAAAACCAAGTCAACTAATTTGGGTCGGAGGGAGTACTTGATCAAAATTTAAGGCCAGCATATGAGAAGGGGACTATGGACCAGTACAGTATATCAATAGTGGTAAAGTCAGATGCACTGTTAACCCAGATGAATTGGCAGAAGTTATCATGGATGAAGCATCCAGCAGTGATATATTAAAATAATTTAATAGGGGAGGGGAGCAAAAGGAAAGAACTGATACCTACACAAATTGATTTATTTCTGGATCAAAATACACAGCCATGACATAAGAAAGCATGAACATGCTTGTAGGCCAACTACGTCATTCATACAATGGTACATGTCAAGACCTTTTCGAACAAGCATTGTTCACAACTGATACATGATACATCTATGCCTAACCCCCACTATGTTATTCCTGCTATTGTCTGTGTTATCTGATCTACGCACCTGCAAGGATGAGGAAGTTTCTGTTGCTGCTGTCATGGTAAAAATAAAAGAAATATATGTTCCTAAATATGTGAGGTTATGTTTATGACGAATTGCAGCAATGCATTTGTTTTGTCTGGAGCCCATTGTCGAGTTTACAGAAATCTTGTAAGGAAAGGAAAGAGCGCCTGCAGAAAATGTTAGGAACAAGAAATATGAAGTGGAGCTGCTGAATTTTTTTATCAGCGTTCAATCTGAAGTGGACTCCATTGCTGAGAAGATTAACTCAAAACCGAGGATGTTTTCCCTTGAAGAGGGGGAGTGGGGATGATACAGCTATGGACCCCAGCTACGTCTTTTGCTCCTATTGTCCACATCATTTATCTAGGCACCCAGAAGGAAGATGAACTTTCTACTGAAGTTGGCCCGCTAAAGAAGAAAGATATATATGTTCCTAAGTATTTGAGGTTATGTTTGTGATGATGAAGTAGACATTGCGTGCGTCTAAGTGTGGGCAATTGACTTAGTCATCAGGTCCTTATCTGGTAGGGGTTCGCTCGCCTTTTCTCGTCTGATCTTGGTTCCTTTTATCGTGTGCGTAGTGTTAAACTAATTATCAAGGTGGAACGTTCCATGAAAGACTGGGCCACAACCCATAATATCTTCCCTGCAGCCTGAGGCTTGGTACTTATCAACTGATAACTTGGATAAAAAGCTCCTTCAGAAGAAATGGGGAACTAATAATTAACTAATGATCCTGGATCAGCACTTACCTGATATTTCGACACTTGTTCGTTCCACCTAAGAGAGGTCCATTCGTCAACCCCTTTGGCACCATAATAGGATTCCACCTCAAAACCCGTGTGGGTTTTAATCACCTCGTGTTGCTGTGAGGAGAAATGTCAGAACAAACTAGTTAAGCATACTTAAGCGAATGCACAATAAGCAGTCTACAGTACTGTAGTTAATTGGTACAACCTGCGTGACGAGCTGAACTGTCGGCGCAAGAAATATGATGATCTTCCAGTCGTTCTTCGATTTGTCGAGCTTCCTCGCAAAATCTTTCATGAGCATCACAGCAATCATGGTCTTCCCAGCTCCTGTGTCGAGCATCGCGATCGTGTTCCGCTCCTTGGCGACCTCATAGACATCGAGCTGGTATCTGACAGATTATGAAGGGCCGTCAGGGAAGAACACTCTGTTTTCTTTTTTCAGAACTAAGATTATAGAAAGATAGTGCTCTGAAAAAACAAATGGTGCCAAACCTTCTCGGGGTGAAGTCCTGGCACTCTGTCTTCTGACGTTTCTGCCTGTCTGCATCGTCTTCCTGAGCAGATGACTCCAACGGCCGCTTCAGAGGGTTCATGTTAACTGCAAATCCAACAACAAGAGAGGTCAATGGCAAATCCAATACACCACTAGCATCCTCCTCGCCAGTTCGAAGTGAATCCGTGAGGGGTGGAAACAAAAAAAAGAGTAAATTCCACATTTTACCCTCTAGTTTGATTTTTTTGACAAGAATTACCCCATTTAACAGAAATTCTACCTAATTACCCCATTTAGAGAAATGTGTGCCACTTTTTACCCTATTTAATTTAAACTAATACACTTTTTGTTAAATGGGATTCATGTCCACACCTCACGCATTGTTCTGGACTACCATTTTCCCCAGCTATCAACCCCTCATATTCCTCGCTTCGGTAGTGCCAGCATCACGTGCACTGCAGCTTTTCTGGCGGTGGCCTGACATGTGTACAATGATCTGGGGCGCTTGTTTTTAAGCATTCTATAATTGCTTCTACTTCGATTTTCTAAATACAGTACACGCAAAGAAGGAGCTAGTGCGTGCAGTGCTCGTACGTGTTAGTACTAGTAGAAGAACCTAGTAGAAGAACGGCAAACGTATAGATGAGGAAGACAACAACGTATGGCATGGTTGTAGCTAGCTAATCGCAAGACGCCAAGTTTCCTGCCGGTGTTAACACAAGGTTGATGGCGGCGCAGGCATACTAGAATGAGCTTTTCTATTCGTCAATGGATGGACAGGAGCACCATGCATGTTAGCGTTGTGGTGAAACTACTGATAGGGCGATGATATTGTTAAGGGATAGCGCCACGATGCCAGCAGGAGAGGAAACGATGACGTCGTGGCGAAGAATAGTGCAGGCGAGAGGGAGCATATGCGACATATAGCAGGTTAAATTTTAAATGGGGCAAAAAGTGGCACAAGTTTAACTAAATGGAGCAAAAAGTGGCACAAGTTTAACTAAATGGGGTAAACGAGGAGAATTTCGGTTAAATGGGGTAATTCTTGTCAAAAAATTCAACATAGGGGGTAAAAAATGGAATTTGCTCCAAAAAAAAAGTGTCCTAGCTCTGACAAAATAAAATGCTAACTGGCCGCTTAACCCCCAAAAATAACCCCAAAACAGCAAATCCCCCGAGATGACCACGGCCGAAACCAATGGCGCCCGAATGGTCTGGAACCGCGCTCCCATGCCCCGATTAGACGAGCGCGCCTCTGCTCCGAAAACAGAATCGCGGCACGCTCCAATTCGCCCGCATTAAACACGAACGAGGCGGCCAATCGAGGGGGGTCGAGGGCGCATTGCCGAACCCCGCCGCCATGATCAGGCCCTAATCGGCACAAACACCCAGCAGCCGCCAATCCCCAAAACGAGAAGGAACGCAAAAACCCCCCAATGCGCGAAAACCAAGCGCAAGCGGTTGGTTACCGTCGGGGACGGGGGCGGGGGCGGCCTCCAACGCCGCCGTTGCGGGGCCAGCGGCGTCCATCGCGTCTTCGCCTCCCCCTA
This sequence comes from Avena sativa, assembly GCA_916181665.1. NCBI lineage: Eukaryota > Viridiplantae > Streptophyta > Magnoliopsida > Poales > Poaceae > Avena > Avena sativa. The sequence continues at coordinate 416,545,096 of OV702296.1, forward strand.
CTCCGGCCGCCGCTTCTGCCATGAGGGAGGGGAATCAATCGCCGCCCCAGTCGTACGAGACAAGCTTCAAGCGAGGACGCCGAGGAGTACTCCAGACCCCACTGCGCACTCGTCTGTACTTGGAGGACGCGGCGCTGGGGTTCGTGGACGGGGTCACTGACACGGGCTGGCCCGCCACGAGTACGCCGTCCGATTCCCCTTTGTATACGTCACGGCGGGTAGAGATACTCGGGCGCCTTTCTGTATCCGGAAACGGGCGCTGACGTGGGCTCGGAATTCACTGCTTTCCTTTACCCAACAGAGGCCTATTTCCTCCGCAGAGGGAAACCGGCCCGCGCGTCATCGGCAGCAGACACCGTAGGTCGTGAACGTGAAGCTGTCGCCTCGGTGTGCGGGGCCGGGGAGCGTCAGAGCCTCAGAGGGGCGCGTGCTGCGGCTTGGTTCGTGCCTGGAGACGTGGTTTGGTGGTACGTGGGACCCGATGCTCGGCGGGGGTGGGCTGCAGTGCGGGGACGGTGCTTTCGCGATTCCATGTGTAGTGGGTGGCGACGTTTTCAGGAAGAATAATTCTACGGGACCTGGTCCACAGATTTGGAAGCGTGGACCAATTTTAGCAAATGATACGTATCAAAAACAGTGAAAAAAAATAAAATTAGAAACTGATTTTTAGATCTAAATTGTCACATGTCAATCAGGCAAGTTGGTCCACCTGTGGACCAGGTCCCATAGAATTTTTTTCCCGTTTTCACCGTTTGGGCTTTTGGATTTGACGGACGTGCACTAGCATGGCGTGTTCCCTCTTTCCTTACGGGTGGCTACGGTTATGGCACTGCAATTTAGGGGACACGCACCGCGGTCGACGCCGAAAGCTCCTGCTTTGTGCTACCCGAGTTTAACCCGAGCACATGTTCTGCCTCTTTTCTCCCTTCCATAGTTCGTTGTGCTTACCTCGAAATAGTCTTGCGTCCCGCTTTATATATAAATAAATAAAGTAACCACAAGTACAAGATTTCAAGCAGTCAAAATTGTTGGGGCAACAAAAAAGACATGCCCAAAAGAAAAAAAGAAATGGAAGAAGCGACAAGTCGACAAAACAAGAGCGACCCGCCACCGCGCCCTCCGAAATTGACCCACCATGCTTCTAGTATACCGAACCACCCAGTGCCAAGCAACACCTTCAAGAAGGGAAACGTTGTCGACACGACGTTGTTGCTCGGGCCAGCACAATGGACCTAGGGTTTCCCCCGACACTCGAAGTACAGTGGACTGGGGATATCCGCGACGCCCTCCAAGAAGGAAAGACGCCACCCGAAGACGGCACCGTGACGGAGTCGGACAGACCGTCAAGGATTTCTCCCTAACCACACCTACAAAAGAACGCTGGACGATTCGGCACACCACCACCAACCTCACCGCCAACCAGCGCGCGCCACCACGATCTTGCGCTCACAATCGTCATCGTCTCAACGAGGATACTTGAAAGCAGCCCGCAAGACGGAGGTACACGCCATTGTTCGAGCTAGGGACATCAATGCGGGAGGAGCCCACCTCCACCACCGCTAGGTGGTCGTCAACCGGACATAGCAGCAGGCAGGCACCCCATCCGTCAAGAATCAGCGTCAATTCGTGATCAATTCAGAATTAGTGGTTTTTGAGACGATCTCATCGAAATGCGGTAGACTTTTGCTCCGAGAGCGTAAAATGGTGGTAAATCGGAATTTTAATCATAACGTGGTGATGTGGTGGATTGATGCTAACAACTTTGTGTTCTCTAAGTTATAAGGAAAGGAAGAATCGCCCATCTAAACCTCCAAAGACCCGCAGAAAAGGCGAAAATGCCACCGGCATCCCGAAGCGTTGACTGCCACCTACAAGTTGACCAAATGCTCCACCCCCGCTGTCTCGCCTCCGTCCCCAATCATTTATCTCGCTTTTCCCTTCTCCGCCAGCGGCTCGCCTCACCGCCAACGCGCCGCTCAATTGTTCCGTCGCATATTCCTCCCACCTAGGTTCTGGCTCTGTGCCTCACACACAGACCACGAAACGAGCGAGCGATGGAGAGGGCGCAGGCGGCGGCATTTCTGCTGCTGGCGCTGCTCGCGGTGGTGGAGGGGAGGAGCCAGCCGAAGGGCGGCGAGAACGCGTGCGCCAAGGGATGGTAGTGCAACGGAAGCAGGTTCTGCTGCGACGGAACCATCACCGACTACTTCAAGGCCCACCACTTCGAGGAGCTCTTCCCCAGGCGCAACGACTCCATCGCCCATGCCGCCGGCTTCTGGAGCTACCAGGCCTTCATCGCCGCGGCCGCCCTCTTCGAGCCCCGCGGTTTCGGCACCACCGGCGGCAAGGACACGGGCGTCAAGGAGGTCGCCGCGTTCCTCGGCCATGTCGGCGCGAGGACCTCATGTACGCTTCTTCTCCGCCTCTTTGTGTTTGGGATCTGTAGAGATAATGGGAAGCAACAATGCTGGCTAGGCTTCGTGAATGCGAAGCCGATGCAGAATCTACTGCTACCTGATTTCCGGATTGAAGAAACATACTCTAGCAGGGCACACCATAATGTGCCCTGTTTGCGCAAAATACAGGCAACGGTATACATGTGCTGAAGCTGCTGATAGATGCAGAGGAAGTTGACAAACCTAAATAAATATGTAACCATAACCAAATTTCAGTGTGCTCAACAGGATTTAGCTGTGCAAGACGATTAAGGAATATATGTGCGCATCATCCCTGGCAAATAACATCAGAAGTCGCTCTGTGACATTCACAACATGTCAAACAAGACAGATGTGTTTACTGCAGAAGTGGAACTGTACCAATTGAGTGTTAACAATGGAATGTGATGATATACTCCCTCCGTATCAAATTATTTGACTCGATTTATCTAGATATGAATGTAACTAGACATGTTTCATAACTAGGTACATATGTATCTAGATAAATTTAAGACAACTAATTTGAGACGGAGGGAGTAGTAAACTTGCAGAGTCTGAGAATACAACAACTAATCAATGACATTCCTGTTATTACCAACCATGAACCGAGAGGAAACCAAGAAGTCCAAATTTCTGGGTCTTCTCTATCTCAGGGTATCACTTCTAAGTTATAGTAGTACACATTTTCCATCTCCAATGCTGTTTTGTGTACAAACCTCAGTCTCCTTTCCAGTAGTAGCAATTTTTTTTCTATTTTAGTAGCCTGGAATCAAGAAGAAGAGGACCTAGCTCCATAGCTTGAAACTCCAATATGTCCGTCATTAATTGATTAAAGTGTTATTGCTGAATCCAATTGAAGTGTTATTGGTGAATCCAATTTGATGTGCATTCTGGTAATTAGTTTTCACTGGAATCACGTTTCATCAGAATAGTTTCTTATGCAGTTTCGAACTTAATGCAGTCAGTTCTTCCCCGAATTTGTGAAGGATTTTGGTCTGAGTTTGAATCCATATTTGATTTGTAGTTTTTGGAGACCATTATATTTGTATAGGCTATCATTATCCAAGGTCTCGTAAACGCTTTATATGTTCACTTAAATTGCGAAACCTTTAGCAAATTATTAAGAACCCAAAATATGATATAGCGTATCTGATAAATACTTATTTTTTCTCGAACACACACCTAAGTGCGCGCCAGTTTCAGTAGAAGGCAATAAGGCATATCCAATAAATACTGAAACTGTTACTCCGTCAGGTGGATATTTTTATCCAAATCCAGTGGCCTGGGGGCTTTGCTACAACCGTGAAATGAGCCCAGACCAGAATTATTATTGCGACGACAGCAACGAGTTATATCGCTGTGTCGAAGGAGTCAGATACTATGGCCGAGGAGCTCTTCTTGTTTACTGGTCAGGCTGATATATTGCTCTCTCTGTTGCTGTTAAGTACTATGAGTTAACAAATGGTGATTTTTATTCTGAATTCTAATTGTTAATGATTCTCAGGAACTACAACTACGGTATCATCGGTAAGGGTATCAATCAGGACCTGTTGAGCTACCCGGAGTTACTTGAACAGAATGCCACCATAGCATTTGAAGCAGCAATCTGGAGGTGGATGACTCCAGTGAAGAGGAGGCAGCCATCAGCCCATGATGTCTTTGTTGGCAACTGGAAACTGGAAACCAACCAAGAGTGACACTTTGCCCAAGAGGTATCCTGGCTTTGGTGCTACAATGAACATCATGTATGGCCACCGTATCTGTGGCCGAGGGTTCGTCGGTGAGATGAATTTCACTTTGTCCCACTACCAGCATTATCTCGACTTGATGGGAGTCGGTCGTGAGCACCCCGGAGATAACTTGGATTGTGCTGACCAGGTGGCATTCAATCCGTCCTTAGAGAATTCTGATTCATAAGCAAGGCGCGTGTCAGATCCGCGGATGTTTGCCTGCGTCATTTGAGGCTAGCTGTTTAGCTTCCTAAACTATAGTAAAATCTGGTGTGTGAATTTGTATAGTAGTATGTTGTAGTAACTCTGGGATTGCCATTTGAAGTACTCCCTCCGTTTCGTAATATAAAATGTTTTAGCTTTGTTAAGGGAGTGTATCTAGACCTCTTCTAGTGTGTAGGTTCATTTAGGTTTGGAGTGAACTTACACACTAAAAATAGTCTAGATACACTCCCTTTACAATGTAAAGCTAAAACATCTTATATTATGAAACGGAGGGAGTATTTCGTAGTACCCTGGCCTCATTGAGATTTGAGCTAGAAAAAAGGGATGAGAAGATCTTCTTCAGACACGAGTTATTTTCCACACAGGCCAACTAGGGTCGGGTTGCCAAAAGAAAAGAACAAGTTCAACATCCCAGTGCAGCAAGAAAAGAGAGAAAGTTCAGGTTGCTGCCTAGTTCAACATCCCTCCGTTTCAAAATATAAGATTTTTTGCTTTGTGAAAGAGTTTATCTAGACCTCTTTTAGTGTGTAGATTTATTTCGATTTAAAGTGAACCTACACCTAAAAAAAGTCTAGATACACTTATTTCAAGACGCTAAAACATCTTCTATTTTAAAACGGAAGAAGTATATGTTCAAACTGAAAGGGATATAAAACTTGTCAGATATGTCGACATCTTAGGGTTCAAACCTCTAGCCCGATATCGGCATGCATGTACTGCAACCAAACATGAAAGAGCCTAATCTGGAGGTGTCGTCTCCCGAGGAACCAGGGTGCCCAGCGAAGACGCTGGGTGCGGGCTGACCCAGGTATAGCACCACGCGACCGTTCTCGTGAGCAACAAAAACCCACAGCAATGGAAATGGATACACACACCACGCGACGATATGCTGGGCTGTTCTAGGGTTCATTTTGCTTGAGTTCGTGTCGCCGCGTCAAGGCACTCCAGTATCTCTTGGCGAGTGGCAACAATATGGGTGACCATGGGGCAAGGTCGAAATATGTAGATAGGGGTTTGATATATCTCGTTAGAGAACTGGCGAAACGGTTATTGTTTTTCTCAGTGTTTTGCTTTGGCGGTTTCGATTTGTATAATCTTTGTAATGGCTTTGACAAACAATATGGTTTTAATAATAAATAAAAGCTGTGTGCATGGCTACCGCTTGATGCAGAGGCTGGAGTTCCGCTCCCTATTTCGGAAAAAAAAAATCGACTCAAACCTCTAGCCCGACATCAGCATGCACGTACTGCAACTAAACATGAAAGACGAGCCTAATCCGGAGGTGTCGTCTCCCGAGGAACCAGGGTGCCCCGCTAAGATAAGTCCTGCATGCTGACCTCACTAGCTGGTTCCATTTGTGATCCACTTTGAGGCTTGGCACCGATCACCTTACCGCGGACATAGCACCAAACCAAGAAAGCAGCGTAGCTCTTCCAGAAGGCGACATCTATGTTCTTGGCGACCACCGTCGAGCGCGCCTCGGCCAGCAGCCCCCTCACGATGCCAGCGCCGACCTCCCTTGGCAGCGGCAGCGCACACTGGCATGTCGTGGCGGCCGGCATCTGTGATCCCCTCGTTGCCATTGCTAATTCATAGTACGATTTTGGCTTCATCGCCTGCTTGACGACGTGACGTGTCCGGCTCTTGCGTGAGCTATGGCCTTGGTGCTGACGCTTCTTGCCTGCTGGGCTGGACGCGTCACTACGGGAAAAATTGTCGCTGTCGTGTAGACATGGCTTTGCCGTGTGCCAAATGGACTGAAACACAGCAAAGTTTGTCTTTGCCGTGTATAATCTAAAAAGCACACGGCAAAATACGCGAACACGGCAAATTTCTAAAAAGGAACACGGCAAAGAAATATACACGGTAAAAACCTACAAAGGAACACGGCAAAGAAAAAACACTCGGCAAAGTTGACAGCGGCAAACGGCATAGGTGTCATCACGGCAGCGAGGTGGAACCCGTGACCCCACAGGTCCACTTGACGGGAATGAGCTAACGGCAGCAGACGGTGGCCTCTTTGCCGTGTGCCCTTGCTAACCCTTTGCCGTGTGTATTACGCAGTATACATGGCAAATGGCCTTTGCCGTGTGTATTCTGCGGTATACACGGCCCTTTGCCGTGTGTATTCTGCTATATACACGGCAAAGTTCTATTTTTTTTCTTTTTCCCTTCTATCACATTACTCTTAGAAAAATCATTAAAAAATCATTCTAGTTCAGAAAAATAAAAATAATATATCAAAATTTGCAGAAAATAAGATCTATCTATCTACACTCAAATATTAGATATTTATGTTGAATATGAATCTTCATACTCGCCATTTTGACCATAGTTTAAAACAGGCATAAAAAATTCAAAAATGATCGAAACAATGTGAAACCTTCGCGTGGAGTCATATTATGTGACATAGTTGGAAGGAAAAATATTAAACTTGATATATTAATTATGTCTCAAAAAAACCTTCACAAAATGACCTATCTCATTCGAGGATTCCTAGCTTTCGGCTCAAATGACCAATGTTATGGCCAGAATCACAACATAGTTTGTGATAATGTGCCCATATTGTGCATTAATGTGCATCATGGGATGGAGAACAATGTTGCAGGAGGAAGTTTTCCTTTTTGTTGCACGGAAAAGCTGTTTTCTATTTTCGAGGCGCAAAAATCGGGACGTTTTGTGAAGCAACACCAAATGTTTAATTTAAAAATGCTACCACCCCATTTTTTAAAAAATACTAGACCACATTACATTAACAATGTCCCAACCGGGAATTTTAAAACCTTTCCATCCACCCCTGGTGAAAAAGCCAAATTTCTGCCGAATCGGCATGAAATGGGTAAGATATGAACTGCAGGTACATGATCTGATGCTCATAATTTTTTACAAAAATCATTTTTAGATTTACAATATAATGTTTCTTCAGATATCAAATGCAAGTTTAGCAAGGCTCGGCCCCGAGCTAAGAATCTTCATGCCCGCCATTCAATTAGGATTTGACAATAGTGATACATTGCAAATGTATCTATAATTTTTGATGTTCCATGCTTGATTTTATCCACTTTTTTGTGTTTTATTCCAACTTTGGAGTACTTTTCATATGATTTCTTGGACTAACCTATTAATAAGAGCCACAGTGCCAGCTGCCTGTTTTCTGTTGTTTTTGGTTTCAGGAAAGTCAAAAAATGAATATTCTCGGAATTGGACGGGACAAAAGCCAAAATGCCTATTTTTCCAGAAGGGATCAAGTGCTAGAATACGAGACGGAGAATGGCTAGAGGGCGGCCACACCACCTGGCCACGCGGCCAGGCCTGGCTCGCGCCAGGGGGTGGTGTGGCCAGCCTAGACACCCCCTCGGCCTCTCCTTCCGCCTATATATTGCCCTCGGGACGAAAACCCTAAGTGCCCGATCAAAAATCCACGAAAGAGTCTATAGCCGCCGTCATCTCCATCCCTCGATCGAGAGGGATCTGAAGCTCTTCCCGGCACCCTGCCGGAGAGGGGAATTCACCCTGGAGGCCTTCTTCATCACCATGCAAGCCTCCGGTGTGATGCGTGAGTAGTTCATCCTTGGACTACGGATCCATGTAGTAGCTAGATGGCTGGTTCTCCTCCTTTGTGCTTTCATGTTTAGATCTTGTGAGCTCCGTTCATGATCAAGATCATCTATTTGTAATTCTGCATGTTGTGTTTGCGGGGATCCGATGGATATTGAGATGCTATTTCAGATTGATTATTGATTCTATCATGTCTTTGTTATTTGTGATCTTGCATGCTTTCCGTTGTTAGTAGCTATCTTGGCCACGTAGATGCTAGCAACTCCAAGAGTTAGTATTTATGCTCGATAGTGGGTTCATGCCTCTGGTAATCTGGAGAAGTGACAGAAATCTCTAAGGTACTAGATGTGATGTTGCTACTAGGGAGAAAACAACAATCCTTTGTTCATAGAACAATCGCATTGTTTACTTTATACGCAGTTCGTAAAGCAATAATCTGTTGCTTGCAACTTAATACTGGAGGGGGTTCGGATGATAACCTGAAGGTGGATTATTAGTCATAGATGCAGTTGGATTGCGGTCTATGTATTATGTTGTAATGCCCAATCAAGTCTCAAAGGAGTCAAGATGATTAGTATATGCATGTATTGCTTTCTCGTTGTTTGTCAATTGCCCCGCTGTAATTTGTTCACCCAGCATGTGATGGCTCTGTGTATGGCGCCTAGAAAAGTGCTGGTGCGTGGTTGATGTAGAGCTCGTTGGGAACCCCAAGAGTAAGGTATGATGAGCACAGTAGCCAGTTTCCCTCAGTTATGAAACCAAGGTTTAATCGAACCAGTAGGAGCAAGGAAACACCCCAAAGGTGTTACTAGCTGAGCTTTGGTAGGGCGCACTACCGGTGCTAGTAGCAACGTGGAGACCTGCACAACACAACCACAGAACTTTGTCCCCAACTTGCGATGAGGTTGTCAATCTCACCGTGTTTTGCGGAAAACAAAGGATTAAACGCATCGAATGGAAAGAAGTAAAAGTTTGCAGAAAGTAAACACAAAGACGTAAATAGTTGTAGATTGTATGTAAAGAAAAAGAGGACCGGGATCCATAGTTCACTAGAGGTGGCTCTCCTTAGATAGATAACATGCTGGGTGAACAAATTACAATGGGGCAATTGACAAACATCGAGAAAGCAATACATGCATATACTACTCATCTTGACTCCTTTGAGACTTGATTGGGCATTACAACATAATACATAGACCGCCATCCAACTGCATCTATGACTAATAATCCACCTTCAGGTTATCATCCGAACCCCCTCCAGTATTAAGTTGCAAGCAACAGATTATTGCTTTACGAACTGCGTGTAAAGTAAACAATATGATTGTTCTATGAACAAAGGTTTGTTGTTTTCTCCCTAGTAGCAACAGCACATCTAGTACCTTAGAGATTTCTGTCACTTCCCAAGATTACTAGAGGCATGAACCCACTATCGAGCATAAATACTAACTCTTGGAGTTGCTAGCATCTACTTGGCCAAGATAGCTACTAACAACGGAAAGCATGCAAAATCACAAATAACAAAGACATGATAGAATCAATAATCAATCTGAAATAGCATCTCAATATCCATCGGATCCCCGCAAACACAACATGCAGAATTACAAATAGATGATTTTGATCATGAACGAAGCTCACAAGATCTAAACATGAAAGCACAAAGGAGGAGAACCAGCCATCTAGCTACTACATGGATCCGTAGTCCAAGGATGAACTACTCACGCATCACACCGGAGGCTTGCATGGTGATGAAGAAGGCCTCCAGGGTGAATTCCCCTCTCCGGCAGGGTGCCGAGAAGAGCTTCAGATCCCTCCCGATCTAGGAATGGAGATGACGGCGGCTACAGACTCTTTCGTGGATTTTTGATCGGGCACTTAGGGTTTTTGTCCCGAGGATAATATATAGGCGGAAGGAGAGGCCGAGGGGGTGCCGGGAGCGGCCACACCACCCCCTGGCGCGGGTTAGGCCTGGCCGCGTGGCCAGGTGGTGTGGTGGATCCCTGGCCCTTCTCCGTCTCGTATTCTGGCACTTGATCCCTTCCGGAATAATAGGCACTTTGGCTTTTGTCCCGTCCAATTCCGAGAATATTCATTTTCTGACTTTCCTGGAACCAAAAACAGCAGAAAATAGGCAGCTGGCACTGTGGCTCTTGTTAATAGGTTAGTCCAAGAAATCATATGAAAAGTACTCCAAATTTGGAACAAAACACAAGAAAGTTGATAAAACCAAGCATGGAACATCAAAAATATAGATACATTTGCAATGTATCAACATCCCCAAGCTTAACTCCTGCTCGTCCTCGAGTAGGTAAGTGATAAAAAGAAAGAATAATTTTTGAGGTGACATGCACCATCAAAGACTTGATCAAAGTATTTGCAAAACATTCAAAGCTGGGATCATAGTACTTCAATCATAACATGAAAGACAAAGTTCTAGCAATAAGCAAAGAAACTATGATGCAACATGAAAAGGCACAAACAAAATATTCATGAATAACAATGCTTTGCAAGACGTTTGTTTGTTTCACATAGAGAAAACATAGCATAATAGTATTCAGATTGTCCCTCATAGAGTAGCAAATATAAATGCATAGGACACCTTCAAAGTTCAAAAGAGTGACTAGATACAATAGTTTAAAACAAGCAATATCAAAGTATGCATCAATCAACTAGTCTTGGGACAATGCACATAGAACTAAGAATGGCCACTATGCTCTCAAAGTAGGTGCATAAAGGTAGAAGGTGGAGAGTGAATATAATGGTGGAAGAAAGGCCTTTATAAAAGGAAGTAGGGATTCAAGTCTCATAAAGAGCTTCCAAAAAGTATGGTACTTATAGCTTTCAGCTCTCATTGCCCCTATCATAAGCATCTTGAAGTGATTAAGGTTAAAGTGAACAAACTATGGTGTACATGCTTGACGAAGTATAAGTCAGAAATCTCATGTCCCTTGTATATGAGGGTCGCTCCTCATGCTACTCAAGTTTAGTGACCGGTAATTTCTTGTCATCGTAAGTACACGTGCATCATTGAGAACCGCCAACGGGGTACCCCTTGCCGATGATACGGAAGAATCCCCATATCAAAATGACAAGGCAAGCAGACAACAAGCATCTCAGCATTCTTCTTATTTACCATGGGAATATGGTGCTTTTTTCTCTCTTTCCTCTTTTCATAGTATCTTTTTTTCTTTTCTCTTTTTTTCTCAATATAGGACTCTTTTTTTATAAGAAGGATGCTTCATAGATAGCTCATTATGGTTACGCTGCAGGTTTCCACCATGTCAGCATGGATTAGACCAGCGGCCTAGGCGTTTCTCTAACACATATACATAACTCCATGGACTTACAAGCTCCCCTTTCATTTCACACCGACGACATCCATATAAAAAAGAGCATGATATCAACTAGGTACAAGTACCAAGTGCAATGTTGAAAGCGTTCCCCATGAAAGCATGGTTCTGCTAATTCCCAACAAATAAGTGCAAGCATATACAACATAGAAGACACAATGGTTCAAGTTTATTAAGGGCAAGTAAAGTAAAGTGTGTCATCAAGTTCGTGAGAGCTTTAATCACTAGTTTTCTCATAACAAGTTTAATTTGGAAGGTAAACAAAAGCATGAATATACTTGGAATAGCATAAGCTAGTAGGTAGGTATGGTGGACTCTTTGGAATAACTTGGTTTAGGGAGTTGGATGCATGAGTGGAACTCATACTTGGTTGTGGAGGCTAGCAAAAGACTGGGAGCGACAAACTAAGAGAGCAATAATGGCCATAATCATGCAGAGCGACAAAACATCATTGATCAAAGCATAAAGTGATACTACAAGTTGAAAACTAAAGGATCATAAAGGCTATGGTGACTTGTGATAGTCATAACATGGTGTGAGCATGCGCCAAGTCAACCCAAATAAAGCATCAAAGGAGAATACCACTATACTATGCTTTAATATGCTAAAACAACGCATGATTCATCCAAGGCACATTAAGCAATCTCAATTGTTTATAAAAAGTCATGCTACAGCAAAGAATACTAAGCATAAAGCCAAAACAATATCAAGCATGGCATGACAAAGCATAGGCCACAGTCAAAAACGAGCTCTTTTTACCACATAAGTATGAACTTTCCTACTCTTTTCCAAACCAAACCAAACCAAACCATTTCCAAACCAATGTATGAAAGAGGGGGTCCAACCAATTTATTCAAAAAACTAAGCAAACCAAGCAAACTAAAAACCAAAATAAAAACGAAAAAGAAGACGCTCCAAGAACAACACAACTGTGCATGAAACAATAAAAATGAAGCGTTTGGAAGAAACCTGGGATTTTTATTGATGAAGAAGGGGATGCCTTGGGCATCCCCAAGATTTGACGCTTGTACTTGTTGGATATTTATTGGGGTGACACGCGTGGCATCCCCAAGCTTGAGTTTTAGTCGATCCTTCATCTCATTACTCATTCCTTCCATACACCTGAAAATTTTCCTTCATACAAAACTTCACACAATCTCATTAGCAACATTAGTGCACTTAAGATTAATAAGTCTTAAAGATCAGTTCTAACACCAAATAAACTTCCATTAGAATACTAGCTACTGTAGCACTTCCTTCAAAAAGCTCAATTCCTGAAAAGAACTCAAAAAGGAACCTACAAGAAGCAAATGCAGAAAATGGCAGAAATCTGTCAAAACAGACCAGCAGGTAAAGACGAATTTTTTTGAAGACATTCTGTTGCTCAAATAAAAAAGTGTTGAACTAACGAAAGTTAGATAACAACCTGGGGCATAAGAACAAAAAATTACAGCTCAATCTGACATACAGAGCTCTCTCACAAAATTTTACGGTGAAGCACAAAAATCTGTTTCAGGACAGCAACTTTCCCAATCATTACTTCTCTTTCATTAGAGGTTACTCTTGGCACAAAAAGCGAATAAAAAGAATAAGGAGAGGTTATTACAGAGGTAATAACTTCCAATACTCATCTAAAACTTTTGGGTTATCTCCCAATAAGTACTTTTCTTTAACGCCTTTAAGTTAGGCATGATAGTTTGAGAAGATGCTCACATAAGAAATATGAATTGAAGTAAAAGAGAGCATCAAGAAGCAAAGAAAGAATCAAGTGTTCTCAAATGAAGAAGCATTAAAACCAAATTTTGTTTTCATAGGAGAAGCAAAAGAAATATTTTCTCTCTTTTTCGGGAAGTGCTCTATACCTTTCTTGAGTGGGAGATGATATTTAATGGTGCCTTCTTTCATATCAATGATGGCACCAACAGTTCTAAGAAAAGGTCTTCCCAAAGTAATAGGACAAGAAGCATTGTATTCAACATCCAAAAACATAGAAATCAACGGGGACATAGGAATCGTTAACCATAATAAGAACATCATTAAGACTCTCCATGAGTTTCTTTTTAGCAATATCATCAAGTGGGACATTCAAATAACAATCTTCAAGAGGAGGCAAATCAAGCATATCATAAATCCTTCTAGGCATAATAGAAACACTACTATCAAGATCACACAAAGATTTGAAATCAAAGTCATTCACTTTCATATTAATGATGGGTTCCCAACCATCCTCTTATTTTATAGGAATAGAAGCTTTATGTTTCATATTTTCTTTCTTAATCTTTATGAGAGCATCTGTAATGTGTTTTGTAAAGGCCATGTTCATAGCACTAGCATTAGGACTTTTAGCAGCTTTTGTAGGACCTTAATAACTTCAGATATATTACAACCATCAAGATCAAAATCAAATTTATCATCTAAAGTAGTAGAACTATTACTAGCCTTACAACTAGTGGTGGTGATAGTAGTGTTGGAGATATGCCCAAGAGGCAATAATAAAGTGGTTATTATTATATCTTTATGTTTATGATAAATGTTTACATCCCATGCTATAATTGTATTAACAGGAAACATTAATACTTGTGTGTTTTGTAAACATAAAAGAGTCCCTAGTAAGCCTCTTGTTAAACTAGCTTGTTGATTAATGGATGATCATGGTTTCCTGATCATGGACATTGGATGTCGTTAATAACAAGATCATATCATTAGGAGAATGATGTGATGGACACACACCCATAGTAAGCATAGCATAAGATCAAGTCATTAAGTTCGTTTTGCTACAAGCTTTTCAAATGCATAGTAACCTAATCCTTCGACCATGAGGTTATGTTAATCACCATCACCGGATGGATACTTTGATGACATCAAACACCGCTTCATAACTGGGTGGTTATAAAGGTGTCATTGGGTATTCTGAAAGTATGTGTTGAAGCGCATGGACCAAGATTGGGATTTGTCCATCCATATGACGGATAGATATGCTCTAGGCCCTCTCGGTGGAATGTCATCTAGTTAGCTTGCAAGCATGTGACTAGGTCACAAGGGATGACATATCATGGAACGAGTAAAGAGTACTTATCAGTAACGAGGTAGAACTAGGTATGGAGATACCGATGATCAAACCTCGGATAAGTAGAATATCGCGTGACAAAGGGAATTGATTTCGTATGTTAAATGGTTCTATCGATCACAAAGTCATCGTTGAGTATGTGGGAGCTGTTATGGATCTCCAGATCCCGCTAATGGTTATTGATCAGAGATGTGTCTCCATCATGTCTACATGTTCACGAACCGTAGGGTGACACACTTAAGGTTCGAAGTTATTTTAAGTAGATATGGAATGTGCGTTGGAGACCGAATGTTGTTTGGAGTCTCGGATTGGATCCGGGACATCACGAGGAGATCCGGAATTGTCCAGGGAATAAGATTCATATATTGGGGATCATTTTCTAAGTTAGGAAATGTTCCGGAGTATTTATATGGGGATTCTAGAAGGTTTCGGAATGTTCCGGAAGGTTCTAGAAGATTTCTTGGAGTTTACTTGAAAACCAAGAAAGGATCAAGGAATCCTTGTGGGGTAAGACAAGGATTCGTGGGGGAGTAGGACTCTCCCCCACCTCCTTGATCCGCCGGCCAAGGGAGAGGGGAGTCCTACAAGGACTCCACCTCCCCATGGCGCCTCCCTCCTTTAAATATAGGGGTGGAGGCACAAACCCCCAAGCCCCTTCTATTCTCTAGATCTCAAGTTGCCTCTCTCCTCCTCCTTCCCTCTGCTCTGGCTTAGGCGAAGCCCTGCAGAATTCTCTACTCCACCACCATCACCACGCCGTCGTGCTGCTGGGATTCCGTGGAGAAGATCTACTACCTCCGCTGCTCGCTGGAATGGGGAGAGGAAGGTCTGCTTCGACTCCGTACGTGTGACCGACTGCGGAAGCGCTGCCGGAACGTGGCGCGGGAAGGATCGTCTACTCGATCTTGAGATCGGCAAGTGATCGACTACATCAACCACGAGATCCGATCTCGTAACGCTTTCGGGTCTACAACGGTTAGTACAGATCTATCTCGTTGCACATGTCTAATAGATTAGATCTTGGCTTTTATCTAGATTAGATCTGGGTTTTGTTCGTTCTTGCGGTAGATTTTTTTTTGTTTTCCATGCTACGAACCCATCAAGTAGAAACACTAATGTTTCTAGTAATTTCATTTTCTCTTTCACACTTAGCATGCAATTCAGCTAATAGTCTAACATTTTCATCAATTCTTACTTGTATGGCATTAGTAGCTGCAAAGGGATTATCATTAGTTTCAGGTTTAGCAGCCATTTTATTCAAAGAAGATTGAGCTTCAGCCAAAATGCTATATTTCTTTCAGCATTAGAGAGTTTTCCCTCAATAGTTTTGTTGAAAGCAGTTTGTTTACTAATAAACTCTTTAAGCATAACTTCAAGTTCAGAGGGACCACTCTTATTATTGTTGTAAGAATTTCCATAAGAATTACCATTATTGGGAGGATAGTATTTTCCAATAAAATCATCTTTGCACTTAGTCCAAGAATCAATACTATTCCTAGTTAAGGAATTCAACCACTCTTTAGCTTTTCCTCTCAAAGAGAAAGGAAACAATTTCCGCTTAATAATATCACCATCTATATCCCTATGCTTTTGCATCTCACAAAGTTCAACAAAGTTATTTAGATGGGAAGCAACATCTTCATTACCAATACCAGAAAATTGTTCTCTCATAACAAGATTGAGCAAAGCAGGTTTTATCTCAAAGAAAGTATTTTCAGCCACAGGTGGAGCAATAGGTGTGCTCATAAAATCATTGTTGTTGGTGCTAGTGAAGTCACACAACTTAGTGTTTTCAAGAGTAGTCATTTTTTGGATTGTCAAATAAGAAAGCAAACTAGCAAAACTAATTTTTTTTGTGTTTTTTGAAGAACAAAACAAGCAAACGAAGCAAAAAGAAACTAAGCAAAACAAAAACAACAAAGTAAAGTGATTGGTTATGAGGGACTCCCCTCATGAAGATGTCTTTGACTCCCCGGCAATGACGCCAGAAAAATGCTTGATGGCTCTGTGTATGGCGCCTAGAAAAGTGCTGGTGCGTGGTTGATGTAGAGCTCGTTGGGAACCCCAAGAGGAAGGTATGATGAGCACAGCAACAAGTTTCCCTCAGTTATGAAACCAAGGTTTAATCGAACCAGTAGGAGCAAGGAAACACCCCAAAGGTGTTACTAGGTGAGCTTTGGCAGGGCGCACTACCGGTGCTAGTAGCAACGTGGAGACCTGCACAACACAACCACAGAACTTTGTCCCCAACTTGCGATGAGGTTGTCAATCTCACCGTGTTTTGCGGAAAACAAAGGATTAAACGTATCGAATGGAAAGAAGTAAAAGTTTGCAGAAAGTAAACACAAAGAAGTAAACAGTTGTAGATTGTATGTAAATAAAAAGAGGACCGGGATCCATAGTTCACTAGAGGTGGCTCTCCTTAGATAGATAACATGCTGGGTGATGTGCTCGTCGTTCGATGTACAGCTCGTTGGGAACCCCAAGAGGAAGGTATGATGAGCACAGCAGCAAGTTTCCCTTAGTTATGAAACCAAGGTTTAATCGAACCAGTAGGAGCAAGGAAACACCCCAAAGGTGTTACTAGCTAAGCTTTGGCAGGGCGCACTACCGGTGCTAGTAGCAATGTGGAGACCTGCACAACACAACCACATAACTTTGTCCCCAACTTGCGATGAGGTTGTCAATCTCACCGTGTTTTGCGGAAAACAAAGGATTAAACGTATCGAATGGAAAGAAGTAAAAGTTTACAGAAAGTAAACACAAAGCAGAAATAGTTTATAGATTGTATGTAAAGAAAAGGACCGGGATCCATAGTTCACTAGAGGTGGCTCTCCTTAGATAGATAACATGCTGGGTGAACAAATTACAGCGGGGCAATTAACAAACACCGAGAAAGCAATACATGCATATACTAATCATCTTTACTCCTTTGAGACTTGATTGGTGATGACCCACAAGTATAGGGGGTGTATCGCAGTATTTTCGAGGGAAGTGAAACCCAATTTATTGATTCGACACAAGGGGAGCCAAAGAATATTTATCAGCCTTAAAAACTGAGTTGTCAATTCAGGTGCACATGGAAACAATCTTGCTCACAGCAGTTTATCAGTAGCAACAGTTTTGTAGTAGGAATAGTAAAGCAGCAGCAGTAGTAAAGCAAAGACAGTAGTAACAAAAGCAGTAAACAGTGGGATTCGAGTGCGGTAGGCATAGGGATGGATGTACGGGCGTTGCATGGACAAGACAATTCACATAGCAATCAGAACATAGAGCAATTGCAAATAAATAATATAAAGCATCCAAGTACTAGACAATCCTAGGCATGTGTTCCATATATAGTTATACGTGCTCGCAATGAGAACTTGCACAACATCTTTTGTCCTGCCAGCCCGTTTGCAGCGGGGCCTCTAGGGAACAACTGGCAATTAAGGTGCTCCTTTTAATAGAGCACCGGAGCAAAGCATTAACACTCCGTGAACACATGTGATCCTCACATCAAAGCCTTTCCCTTCCGGTTATCCCGATTTCTGTCACTTCGGGGCCATAGGTTCTGGACAACGACGTGTGTATACAACTTACAGATAAGACCCAAAACAATACTATCATAATGAATCAATAATAAGTTCAGATCTGAAATCATGGCACTCGGGCCCTAGTGACAAGCATTAAGCACAACAAGTCGCAACAAAGTCATAACGCACTAATAGAAGATACTAGGCACCATGCCCTAACAATCTGATGCCATTACATGAACGATCTCATCCAATCCCTACCATCCCGATAGCCTACAGCGGGGGATTACTCACTCATAGATGGGGGAAACATGGATGGTCGATGGAGAAGCGATGGTGATGATGATGGCGATGATCTCCTCCAATTCCCCGTCCCGGCAGGGTGCCAGAACGGAGTTTCTGGTGCTGTTTCGTGGAATCTGGTGGTGGCGGCAGAGCGGAACTCCTTCTGGAAAAACGTCGAAACCCCCAAAGTTTTTAGGTCAGAAGGCTCCTTATAGGCGAAGAGAGAGACCGAGGGGGTGTCTGGGGGGCCCACACCACCCCCTGGCGCGACCTGGCCTGACCCGCGCCAACAGGTGGTGTGGCCACCCCAGGGCTCTTCTCCGTCTCGTATTCTAGCTCCTAGAGTCTTCGGTGAAATAGGATTTTTGGCATATTTTCTGGGATTTTTCCTGATAGTTGCTTTTCTGCACAAAAAGTAGACACCAAGGCAATTCTGCTAAAAACAGCGTCAGTTTGCATTAGTTGCATCCAAATCACACAAGTATAGAGGAGAAACAATAGCAAAAGTGTTCGGGAAAGTAGATATGTTTTGGACGTATCAACTCCCCCAAGCTTAGCTTATTGCTTGTCCTCAAGCAATTCAGTTGAAAACTGAGTGCGATAAAAGAACTTTCACGAACACATTTGCTTCAAATGATGTAAATATTCTCAGCAATGTGATCAACTACTTAGACAATTCATAATAAAGAGTATACAACTGAGTCTACTTAATAGCCATTGCAAGCTATAAAGAGATTCCAACTCAAGAATAATAAGTAGCACAAAGCATAAACATAAGCAACATTACAATGCTCATAGAAAGGTATGATAGAGTGGTATCTCGCTTGCCTTTGATTATGAATGCCAAGGCACCTCTGAAGTTCAAGTGATGACTAGAAGTAAAGATATCAAAGATACAAGCACCAAAGTCTAAACACAAATAATCAAGTAATGGGACAAACACAAAGAATGACAACTATGCTCTCAAGAAGGTGCTCAAAGAATATATGGAAACTCAACAAGTAGAAGAAAAAGGTTTTGAGAAATTTGAAAGGCTTCCAAATGCTGAAAGTATGGTACTTGTTAGCTTTGAGCTCTCATTGCCCCTATCATAGGCATCTTTAATGTAGTTAAGGTGAAAGTGAGGTCCAATCTGAGTTATATGCTTGACAGACTAGAAACTGGAAATCCCAAGTCCCTTGAGTACGAGGGCCGCTCCTCATGCTACTCAACTTTAGTTACCGGTAAGTTCTTGTCATCGTAAGTATGTGCATATCATTGAGAACCGCCAACGGGGTACCCCTTTCCCGATGATACGGAAGAATCCCCATATCAAAATGACAAGGCAAGCAGACAATGAGTATCTCAGCAATCTTCTTATTTACCATGGGAAAATGGTGCTTTTCTCTCTCTTTCCTCTTTTCATAAATCTTTTTTTTCTTTTTCTCAATAGCTATCTCTCTTTTTTTATAAGAAGAATGCTTCATAGATATCATTATGGTTACGCTGCGGGGTTCCACCATGTCAGCATGGATTAGACCAATGGCCCAGGCGTTTCTCTAACACACATACATAACTCCATGGACTTACAAGCTCCCCTTTTATTTCACACCGACGACATCCACAAACAAAAGAGCAAGGTATCAACTGGGTATATATTTACAAGTGTTGAAAGCGTTCCCCGTGATAACACGGTTCTGCTAATCCCCAGCCTATAATTTGCAAGCATATAACTTTCATGGAGAGTTCACAATGGTTCAGGTTTATTAAGTGCAGGAAATAAAGTGTGCCATCAAGTTCGTGAGCGCTTTACTAACTAATTTTCCCATAACAAGCAAACATTTTATTCGGAAGAAAACAAGGCATATTGAATATGCACGGGAGTAGCAAGTGATGCTAATAGGTAGGTATGGTGGACACTTTGGAAATATTTGGTTTAGGGAGTTGGAAACATGAGTAAAACACTCAGTGGAAGTGAAGGCTAGCAATAGTAAGGGGGCGACAAATGAGAGAGCAATAGCTGTCATTATCATGCTTGCAACAAAACAGGACTAATCATGGCATGAAAGTGATTCAAGATCCTCAAGGCAAAATAATTCATCGAGGCTTAACTGATTATTACAGTCATGTGCATGCGTGAGCATGTGCCAAGTCAATTCAAATGAAACATTTAGAGGAGGATACCAAAGTGTCATACCAATTTATGAATAGAGCAATGCAAGCAAACATTCATGAGACATGCTACAAACTATTAGCGAGCTGGAGCAAGAACTACTAAGCATCCAAAGAAAACATACACTCTACATGAACAGACTAAGCACGCCCACAGTGATGAGTATATGTACAAAAATGAAAACAAATAGAGTTCGTTACCAGCCTCTTACCACGCCTCAAGTTGTCATTGATCCTCATTATTGCTCTTCACTTGTGTGGCTTGAATAATAATATGAAACCAATAGTCCACTGAAAACTGCCGAACCCTGTAGCAAACTCGCAAAAACCAAAGAAGAACGACAAATATTTTTGGTGTTTTCGATTTTTAAATAAGAACCAAAAGAGAAAAACAAGCAAAGAAAAATCTTTTTGGGTTTTTCGAATAGTTCAAACAAAGCAAAAAGGGAAAAACAAACCAAGGCAAAAAGAAGAAGCAAACCAAAGAGAAACAACAAAAATATTTTTTGGTCTTTTTGTGTTTTTAGAAAGAAAAAGCAAAGAAGAATGAAAACTAAAAGGAGAACGAAAACATGAATATACAAAGTACCGACACAACATGATATGGAGATGAGTGCGGTGTCGGCGTACCTCCCCCCAAGCTTAGGCTTTTGGCCTAAGTGGGTATCAATCCATGTGCGAATAGGGGTTCCAAGCGGGCGGATCTTGGTAAGAATGGTCGTAGCTGGGCCCATGAGAAGAAGAGGAAGCTCCCCAATCATAAGCGGGCTGCTGATATGAAGACTCTCCCTCATTCGAGGGCTGGACCTAATCGTCCGTGACCTCCCTTCTAGTGTCCTGCTCCTATTGGGAGAGCTCTACCAAGTACGTGTCAAGCTCCTCCTCAGTGAGGGACCATCCTTCCCTGTTATCAAGGTTAAACAAAACAGGTGCAGGCAAAAGAACAACACGCTCAGACTTGCTCTTTCTCCAACCAGCTTTGAGAAAGGTTATTTCATAAGATAACTCACTCAAACTAGCCCACGAGGAAATAAATTTATGCTGTATCATGGAATTAAAATCAAGCCTCTCTATGGGAAACTGTAGGTCTAGATGATGAGGCACTAAACCATGCAATGCTAGCAAACGAGAAGCAATGAGGCCTCCACAAATTCCACCTTTCTCACGGTTAGCAGCAAGACGGAAAGCTATCAAAGCACCCAAGTTGTAAGACCTATCTTGTCTAAGAGCAACAGAGATAAATGCTAGATCAAACGAAGATAACTTATTGGCAGTTTTCCTAGCAAGAACACACTTGGCAATAAAGTAGGCAAAGTAGCGAATGGAGGGAAGATGAATGTTATGGATTTTTCCATTCTCCTTTGAGAAGCTACTCCCTTGACAAATTTCTGCGTATAAATCCATGAGTGGTTCCGGTCTCTCTTTAATCTTCTTACATGATCCCCATTGAGGTACCTTAATGGCTGCACAAAAATCATCAAGAGAAAGATTGACAGCAATATTGTAAATTTTGTAATGGACCATGGGGTTAGGCAAAGAGTGACTAAATTGGAAATCCTGCACCACAAACATGGTTAGCTTCACAAATTGACAAGGTTCATCTTCCAAGAAACGCTCTAACCCTGCATTAGAAACCAAAGTGTGGAAATCTTGTAGAATTCCTGCAGCTCTCACGAACTCAGGGCATGGATAAATGGAGGGAAAAACTTCCTCCTCCCTGTGGACCTTCATGACCTCAGGCACCCAAAGCTCATGTTGGTTTAGGTGGTGCTCACTCATCTTTTATTCTGACATTTAAACACCTATTAAACAAGTGATTGCAAAGTAAATATAATAAAGGATTCTACTCATAGGGACTTGCAAGAGGCATAAACATGCATCAAAACTATATCTCTAAGCATCAAACAAGCTTAGAAGCTCTCATAACCAGTCACCTACAGCAGCAAAAGACTCAACATATAATCCACTAAACACAAATCTACTTGGACAAGGGGAGGAGTCACATACCAAGGAACAATTGCTCCAAATTTCAGCAAGAAAGATGGGCTGAGCAAGGAGATCGAAGAAATCGAGAGCAAGCACAGAAAGAACATGATTTTGAGCTATGAACTGGAGCTTACTCGGGAGAGAGAAGAAAGTGGCAGGTGAGAGAAGTAGTGGGGGGCCAGGGGTGGCCCACACCAGGGCACGGTGCCACCCAGGGCTGGCCGCGCCACCACATGGTGTGCCTGCCTGGTGGGCCTCCCTGGTACCTACCAGGTACTTATGTGCCCCTTTTTCATGTAAAAATTTAATATGAATTTTCTGGAATTTTCCGAGACACTTTATTTTTGGGCTTTTTTCAGAAATAGAAGAATGATTTTCTGATAGACAGATTTTTTTTTCTTTTTTTGGAAACATGATGCAAAGACAAAACAAGGCTAGAACTACATAAGTTCTAGCATGCAAGCAACTAACAACACAAAAAAAACCAAACGAAAGCAAAAACTAAAATGCAAAGGATAGAATTAAACGGAGACAATCATAATCAAAACATTGTTTTGTTCAATGGAATCCTTTTGTTAGAAAGGTTGATCAAGTCTTGCTACCAAAACAATTGCATATGAGACAAAACTTTGTACTCCACTAATGATTATGTTACCTCAACCTTGATAGCAATGGTCCCAATCATAATAGTTTCAAATTTTTCTTTTGGTATGGGACAATATATTTCTCCAACTTGAATGCCTTCAACATGTTCAATTGAATTTAAACCATAAGTCCTTTCAATCTTCTTAGGGAAATAGACAGTATGTTCCTTGTCATTAACATTGAAGGTCACCTTTCCTTGATTACAATTAATAACAGCTCCTGTAGTATTAAGAAAAGGTCTCCCAAGAATAATAGACATATTATCATCTTCAGGCATTTCAAGCACAACAAAATCAGTTAATATCAAGCAATTATGAGCCACCTGAACAGGTACATCCTCACATATACCCACAGGAATAGTGGTAGACTTATCAGCCATTTGCAAAGATATATCAGTTGGTATCAATTTTTCAAGCTGAAGCCTCTTATAGAGAGAGAAAGGCATAACACTAACTCCACCTCCCAAATCGCACAAAGAAGTTCTAACATAACTGTTCTTAATAGAGCAAGGGATAGTTGGAATCTCTGGGTCTCCAAGTAGGAACCTTACCATTGAAAGAATAATTAGCAAGCAAAGTAGAGATTTCTTCATTAGGGATCTTACTTTTATTCGAGACAATGTCCTTCATATACTTTGAGTAAGGAGGCAATTTAATAGCATCAGTCAAAAGAATTTGCAAGAATAAAGGCTTCATCCACTCACAAAACTTATTATAGTGTTCATCTTCCTTTGACTTGTGTTTCTTATCAGGGAAAGGCATAGGTTTTTGGACCCAAGGTTCTCTTTCACTACCATGTTTCTTAGCAATAAAATCTTCTTCAGTGTATTTAGTAGTCTTAGTGTGATTTTCAGGTTCTTCTTCAACTTTTCTTCATTAGGAACTTCATTTTCTTCATTACCACTTTCAGTTTCAGCATCAGAGATAGATATACTATTAGGATCTATAGCAGGTTCAGAGGATTCTACAATAGTTTTATGTTTCTTTTTTCCTTTTCTTACGAGTAGAACCACTATTTTCAGCTTGTTGAGAATCCTGCTCAATTCTTTTGGGATGCCCCTAAGGATATAGAGGATCCTGGGTAGCAACACCACTTCTAGTTCTAATTTCATAAGCATGTTTTTCTTTAGCAGCATTAACTAGCAAGTCGTTTTGCACTTTAACGAGTTGATCTATTTGAGTTTGAACCATTTGAAAGTGTTTAACAATCATTTTAACATCATTAGAGGTTCTTTCCACAATATCTTTCAACTCAACAATAGCTCTAGTGTTTTCCATTAGATGATTTTGCACCCTTTTATTAAAGTTATCTTGCTTAATAATAAAGATATCAAATTCTTCTAAGCATTGATCAGGAGGTTTCAAGTAAGGGATATCACTTTCATCAAAGTGTTGGAGAGAGTGTACCTCAATAGTGGGTGAGTAGGGAATAGGCTTACATAATTCTTCTATAGGAGGTAAATTCTTGACATCTGCAGCTTTAATTCCCTTCTCCTTAAGACATTTCTTAGCTTCCTTCATCACTTCATCATTTAATTCAATAACTCCCCTCTTCTTTGATGTTGGAATAGGCACATGAATAGATGGTTCAGATACAATTACTTCAGGTATAGCTTGTTTAGGAGGAGTCCAATCTTCATAATTCTTGCTTATTTTAGCCATTAATTCCTCAGCTTCCTTAGGAGTCCTATTCCTAAAAACACAATCAGCACAACTATCTAGGTATGTCCTAGATTCCTCGGTTAGTCCATTATAAAATATATCAAGAAGCTCATTCTTAGGTAATGGACTTCCAGCCTGTGCATAAATCAGAGCACAAAACCTCGCCCAAGATTCGGGCAATACCTCTTTTTCTCCCTGTTTAAAATCAAAAAGTTCCTGCAAAATAGCATGTCTAGCACTAGGAGGAAAATATTTCTGCAGGAAAGTACTAATCAAGCACTCAGGGCTATCAATAGATCCAGGAGGTAAATTACTAAACCAAGTTTTAGCATCTCCTTTAAGTGAAAAAGGAAAAATCTTAGCAACAAAGTAAGTACGCATCTTAATATCATCAGAAAACAAGCCACTCATGGTAGAAAGTTCATTCATATGTGCTATCGCACTTTCATTCTTAGTCCCACAAAAAGGTTCTTTCTCGACAATAGCTATGTAAGATAGATCGAGAGAGAAATCATAATCTTCATCTATAATGTTTATGGGAGAAGCAGCAAACTTAGCAGCAGGATATAATTTGGGTCTAATAGTACGCCTCTCAAGGAGACTCTTAGCAGCGCTCCTATCATGGGTGTTCTTACATTCTTTAATGAACTCATTGGTCATCTCAACATAATCTTCTTCAAGATCATAACTCTCACTAGACTCAGGTGAGCTAACAGGTATGGTAGTGTCTTCATTAGGAGTTTCGGTATTTCCAGCCATAGTTCTAGCAATCGTAGCATCTAGGAAAGGACCTAATGAACCACACTTATCAAGCACAGTAGAAGCAGCATCATAAGCATCAGAAGTTTCAGATTCAGCAGTAGTAGTAGTGTGTGTAGCATGTGTATATGGTGGTGTAACGAGCTTACTTATAACAGATGGTGAATCAAGAGCAACAGAGGTGTTCAGAACCGTACCTCTTCTTGTAGTGGATGGTAAAATAGGAAACTTGCCATCACGAGACTTACCCATGATGGATGGATAGCAGCGAACAATAGAGAATCCAAGTGTACTTGATAAATAAAGCTATGCTCCCTGACAACGGCGCCAGAAAATAGTCTTGATGACCCACACGTATAGGGGGTGTATCACAGTATTTTCGAGGGAAGTGAAACCCAATTTATTGATTCCACACAAGGGGAGCCAAAGAATATTTATCAGCCTTAACAACTGAGTTGTCAATTCAGCTGCACCTGGAAACAATCTTGCTCACAACAGTTTATTAGTAGCAACAGTTTTGTAGTAGGAATAGTAAAGCAGCAGCAGTAGTAAAGCAAAGACAGTAGTAACAAAAGCAGTAAATAGTGGGATTCGAGTGCGGTAGGCATCGGGATGGATGGACGGGTGTTGCATGGACAAGACAATACACATAGCAATCAGAACATAGGGCAATTGCAGATAAATAAGATAAAGCATCCAAGTACTAGACAATCCTAGGCATGTGTTCCATATATAGTCATACGTGCTCGCAATGAGAACTTGCACAACATCTTTTGTCCTGCTAGCCCGTTTGCAGCGGGGCCTCAAGGGAACTACTGGCAATTAAGGTGCTCCTTTTAATAGAGCACTAGAGCAAAGCATTAACACTCCGTGAACACATGTGATCCTCACATCAAAGACCATAAACAATACTATCATAATGAATCAATAACATATTCAGATCTGAAATCATGGCACTCGGGCCCTAGTGACAAGCATTAAGCATAACAAGTCGCAACAAAGTCATAAAGGACTAAAATAAGATAGTAGGCACCATGCCCTAACAATCTGATGCCATTACATGAACGATCTCATCCAATCCCTACCATCCCCATAGCCTACAACAGGGGATTACTCACTCATAGATGGGGGAAACATGGATGGTCGATGGAGAAGCGATGGTGATGATGATGGCAATGATCTCCTCCAATTCCCCATCCCGGCAGGGTGCCAGAACGGAGTTTCTGGTGCTGTTTCATGGAATCTGGTGTTGGCGGCGGAGCGGAACTCCTTCTGGAAAAACGTCGAAACCCCCAAAGTTTTTAGGTCAGAAGGCTCCTTATAGGCGAAGAGAGAGACCGAGGGGGTGCCTGGGGGACCACACCACCCCCTGGCGCGGCCTGGCCTGGCCCGCGCCAGCAGGTGGTGTGGCCACCCCAGGGCTCTTCTCCGTCTCGTATTCTGGCTCCTGGAGTCTTCGGGTGAAATAGGATTTTTGGCATATTTTCCGGGATTTTTCCTGATAGTTGATTTTCTGCACAAAAAGTAGACACCAAGACAATTCTGCTGAAAACAGCGTTAGTTCGCATTAGTTGCATCCAAATCACACAAGTATATAGGAGAAACAATAGCAAAAGTGTTCGAAAAAGTCGATACGTTTTGGACGTATCAATTGGGCATTACAACATAATATATAGACCGCCATCCAACTGCATCTATGACTAATAATCCACCTTCAGGTTATCATCTGAACCCACTCCAGTATTAAGTTGCAAGCAACAGATTATTGCTTTACGAACTGCGTGTAAAGTAAACAATACGATTGTTCTATGAACAAAGGATTGTTGTTTTCTCCCTAGTAGCAACAACAAATCTAGTACCTTAGAGATTTCTATCACTTCCCCAGATTACCAGAGGCATGAACCCACTATCGAGCATAAATACTAACTCTTGGAGTTGCTAGCATCTACTTGGCCAAGATAGCTACTAACAACGGAAAGCATGCAAGATCACAAATAACAAAGACATGATAGAATCAATAATCAATCTGAAATAGCATCTCAATATCCATCGGATCCCCGCAAACACAACATGTATGATTACAAATAGATGATCTTGATCATGAACGAAGCTCACAAGATCTAAACATGAAAGCACAAAGGAGGAGAATCGGCCATCTAGCTACTACATGGATCCGTAGTCCAAGGATGAACTACTCACGCATCACATCGGCGACTTGCATGGTGATGAAGAAGGCCTCCAGGGTGAATTCCCCTCTCCGGCAGGGTGCCGGGAAGAGCTTCAGATCCCTCCCGATCTAGGGATGGAGATGACGGCGACTACAGACTCTTTCGTGGATTTTTGATCGGGTACTTAGGGTTTTCGTCCTGAGGGCAATATATAGGCGGAAGGAGAGGCCGAGGGGGTGCCGAGAGCCACCACACCACCCCCTGGCGCGGGCCCAGCCTGGCCACACGACCAGGTGGTGTGGCTGGCCCCTGGCCCTTCTCCGTATCCTATTCTCACACTTGATCCCTTCCGGAAAATAGGCACTTTGGCTTTTGTCCCGTCCTATTCCGAGAATATTCATTTTCTGACTTTCCTGGAACCAAAAACAGCAGAATACAGGCAGCTGGCACTATGGCTCTTGTTAATAGGTTAGTCCAACAAATCATATGAAAAGTACTCCAAAGTTGGAACAAAACACAAGAAAGTGGATAAAACCAAGCATGGAACATCAAAAATTATAGATACATTTGCAATGTATCAACATCCCCAAGCTTAACTCCTGCTCGTCCTCGAGTAGGTAAGTGATAAAAAGAAAGAATAATTTTTGAGGTGACATGCACCATCAAAGACTTGATCAAAGTATTTGCAAAACATTCAAAGCTAGGATCATAGTACTTCAATCATAACATGAAATACAAAGTTCTAGCAATAAGCAAAGAAACTATGATGCAACATGAAAAGGCACAAACAAAAGATTCATGAATAACATGCTTTGCAAGACGTTTGTTTGTTTCACATAAAGAAAACATAGCATAATAGTATTCGGCTTGTCCCTCAATAGAGTAGCAAATATAAATGCATAGGACACCTTCAAAGTTCATAAGAGTGACTAGATACAATAGTTTAAAACAAGCAATATCAAGTTATGCATCAATCAACTAGTCTTGGGACAATGCACATAGAACTAAGAATGGCCACTATGCTCTCAAAGTAGGTGCATAAATTATGGTACTTATAGCTTTCAGCTCTCATTGCCCCTATCATAAGCATCTTGAAGGTGATTAAGGTTAAAGTGACACAACTAAGAGGATATGCTTGACAAGTTATAAACCGAAATCTCATGCCCCTTACTTATGAAGACTGATCCTCATGCTACTCAACTTCAGTCACGAGTAAGCTCTTGTCATTGTAAGTATATGTGTATCATTAAGAACCGCCAACGGGGTACCCCTTGCACATGATACGGGAGCTTTCCCATAATCAAAATGATAAGGCAAGCAGACAATGAGCATCTCAGTGATAATTTTATTTGCTATTTGCATAGGTTTTTATTGAGGATGCTTCATAGAGTGCTCATTATGGTGATGCTGCAAGTTTCCACCATGATTAGGCATGGCTTAGGCTAGCGGCCCAGGCGTTTCTCTAACACACATACAAACTCCATGATCTTACAAGTTCCAGTTTTATTTCACACCACCGGGATCCGTAAGCAAAAGGACATGATATCAACGGGGTACAAAGTACAAGTGCAATGTTGAAAGCGTTCCCCATGGTACATGGTTCTGCTAATTTCAACTTATAAAGTGCAAGCATATACGCAACAAAGAAGGACCCAATGGTTCAAGTTTATTAGAGGCAAAAAAGTAAAGTGTGCCATCAAGTTCGTGATAGCTTTAATCACTAGTTTTTGCATAACAAGTGGAAGGTAAACAAAAGCATGAATATACTTGGAATAACATAAGCTAGTAGGTAGGTATGGTGGACTCTTTGGAATAACTTGGTTTAGGGAGTTGGATGCATGAGTGGAACTCATACTTTGTTGTGGAGGCTAGCAAAAGACTGGGAGCGACAAACTAAGAGAGCAATAATGGCCATAATCATGCAGAGCGACAAAACATCATTGATCAAAGCATAAAGTGATACTAAAAGTTGAAAACTAAAGGATCATAAAGGCTATGGTGACTTTGGATAGTCATAACATGGTGTGAGCGTGTGCCAAGTCAACCCAAATAAAGCATCAAAGGAGAATACCACTATACTATGCTTTAATATGCTAAAACAACGCATGATTGATCCAAGGCACATTAAGCAATCTCAATTGTTTATAACAAGTCATGCTACAGCAAAGAATACTAAGCATAAAGCCACAACAATATCAAGCATGGCATGATAGAGCATAGGTCACAGTAAAAAACGAGCTCTTTTTACCACATAAGTATGAACTTTCCTACTCTCTTCCAAACCAAACCAAACTATTTGCAAACCAATGTATGAAAGAGGGGGTCCAACTAATTTATTCAGAAAAATAAGCAAACCAAGCAAACTAAAAACAAAAACGAAAACGAAAAAGAAGACGCTCCAAGAAAAACACAACTATGCATGAAACAATAAAAATGAAGCGTTTGGAAGGAACCTGGACTTTTTATTGATGAAGAAGGGGGTGCCTTGGGCATCCCCAAGCTTTGACGCTTATACTTCTTGGATATTTCTTGGGGTGACACGCGTGGCATCCCCAAGCTTGAGCTTTAGTCCATCCTTCATCTCATTACTCATTCCTTCCATACACCTGAAAATTTTCCTTCATACAAAACTTCACACAATCTCATTAGCAACATTAGTGCACTTAAGATAAATAAGTCTTAAGGTTCAGTTATAACACCAAATAAACTTCCATTAGAACACTAGCTACTGTAGCACTTTCCTCAGAAAGCTCAATTCCCCAAAAGAATTCAAGAAGGAACCCACAAGAAGCAAATGCAGAAAATGGCAGAAATCTGTCAAAAAAGACCAGCAGGTAAAGACGAATTTTTTCGAAGACCTTCTGTTGCTGAAATCAAAAAGTGTTGAACTAACTAAAGTTAGATAACAACCTCGGTCAGAAGCACAAAAAATTACAGCTCAATCCGACATACAGAGATCTCTCACGAATTTTTACGGTGAAGCACAAGAATCTGTTTCGGGACAACAACTTTCCTAATCATTACTTCACTATCATTAGAGGTTACTCTTGGCACAAAAAGCAAATAAAAAGGATAAGGAGCGGTTATTACTGAAATAATAACTTCCAAGACTCATCTAAAACTTTTGGGTTATCTCCCAATAAGTACTTTTCTTTAACGCCTTTAAGTTAGGCATAAGAAGCAAAGAAAGAATCAAATGTTCTCAAATGAAGAAGCATTAAGACCAAATTTTGTTTTCATAGGAGAAGCAAAAGAAATATTTTCTCTCTTTTTAGGGAAGTGTTCTATACCTTTCTTGAGTGGTAGTTGATATTTAATGGTGCCTTCTTTCATATCAATGATGGCACCAACAGTTCTAAGAAAAGGTCTTCCCAAAGTAATAGGACAAGAAGCATTGTATTCAACATCCAAAACATAGAAATCAACGGGGACATAGGAATTGTTAACCATAATAAGAACATCATTAAGACTCCCCATGAGTTTCTTTTTAGCATTAGCATCAAGTGGGACATTCAAATAACAATCTTCAAGAGGAGGCAAATCAAGCATATCATAAATCCCTCTAGGCATAATAGAAACACTACTATCAAGATCACACAAAGCTTTGAAATCAAAGTCATTCACTTTCATATTAATGATGGGTTCCCAACCATCCTCTTGTTTTATAGGAATAGAAGCTTTATGTTTCATCTTTTCTTCTTTAATCTTTATGAGAGCATCAGTAATGTGTTTTGTAAAAGCCATGTTCATAGCACTAGCATTAGGACTTTTAGCAAGCTTTTGTAGGAACTTAATAACTTCAGAGATATTGCAACCATCAAGATCAAAATCAACTTTATCATCTAAAGTAGTAGAACTATTACTAGCCTCAACACTAGTGGTGGTGATAGTAGAAACACTAATGTTTCTAGCAATTTCATCTTCTCTTTCCCACTTAGCATGTAATTCAGCTAAAAGTCTAACATTTTCATCAATTCTTACTTGTATAGCATTGGTAGTTGCAAAGGGATTCTCATTAGTTTCAGGTTTAGCAGCCATTTTATTCAAAGAAGATTGAGCTTCAGCCAAAGATGCTATATTTCTTTCAGCATTAGAGAGTTTTTCCTCAATAGTTTTATTGAAAGCAGTTTGTTTACTAATAAACTCTTTAAGCATAACTTCAAGTTCAGAGGGAGCACTCTTATTATTGTGGTAAGAATTTCCATAAGCATTACCATTGTTGGGAGCATATGGCTTATAATTGTTGTTAATAAAATTGTTCCTATAAGCATTATTACCATAAGCATTGTTGCCAAAGTTGTTATTTCTTATGAAATTCACATCAACTTGATCTTCTTGAGCAACCAAAGAAGCTAGAGGAACATTATTTGGATCAATATGGGCTTTCCCATTAACAAGCATAGACATAATTATATCAATCTTATCACTCAAGGAGGAGGTTTCCTCAACAAAATTTACCTTCTTACCTTGTGGAGTTCTCTCAGTATGCCATTCAGAATAATTAACCATCATATTGTCTAGAAGTTTTGTTGCAGCATCCAAAGTGATGGTCATAAAGGTACCTCCAGCAGCAGAATCCAATAGGTTCCTTGAAGAATAGTTCAATCCTTGTGAAGATGTCCTTGACTCCCCGGCAACGGCGCCAGAAAATCTTTGATGTGCTCGTCGTTCGACGTAGAGCTCGTTGGAAACCCCAAGAGGAAGGTATGATGAGCACAGCAGCAAGTTTCCCTCAGTTATGAAACCAAGGTTTAATCGAACCAGTAGGAGCAAGGAAACACCCCAAAAGTGTTACTAGCTGAGCTTTGGCAGGGCGCACTACCGGTGCTAGTAGTAACATGGAGACCTGCACAATACAACCACAGAACTTTGTCCCCAACTTGCGATGAGGTTATCAATCTCACCGTGTTTTGCGGAAAACAAAGGATTAAAAGCATCGAATGGAAAGAAGTAAAAGTTTGCAGAAAGTAAACACAAAGCAGAAACAGTTTATAGATTGATTGTAAAGAAAAGGACCGGGATCCATAGTTCACTAGAGGTGGCTCTCCTTAGATAGATAACATGCTGGGTGAACAAATTACATCGGGGCAATTGAAAAACATCGAGAAAGCAATACATGCATATACTAATCATCTTGACTCCTTTGAGACTTGATTGGGCATTACAACATAATACATAGACCGCCATCCAACTGCATCTATGACTAATAATCCACCTTCAGGTTATCATCCGAACCCCCTCCAATATTAAGTTGCAAGCAACAGATTATTGCTTTACGAACTTCGTGTAAAGTAAACAATACGATTATTCTATGAACAAATGATTGTTGTTTTCTCCCTAGTAGCAACAACACATCTAGTACCTTAGAGATTTCTGTCACTTCCCTAGATTACCAGAGGCATGAACCTACTATCGAGCATAAATACTAACTCTTGGAGTTGCTAGCATCTACTTGGCCAAGATAGCTACTAACAACGGAAAGCATGCAAGATCACAAATAACAAAGACATGATAGAATCAATAATCAATCTGAAATAACATCTCAATATCCATCAGATCCCCACAAAACATGTATGATTACAAATAGATGATCTTGATCATGAACGGAGCTCACAAGATCTAAACATGAAAGCATAAAGGAGGAGAACCAACCATCTAGCTACTACATGGATCCATAGTCCAAGGATGAACTACTCACGCATCACACCGGAGGCTCGCATGGTGATGAATAAGGCCTCCAGGGTGAATTCCCCTCTCCAGCAGGGTGCCGGGAAGAGCTTCAGATCCCTCCCGATCTAGGGATGGAGATGACGGCGGTTACAGACTCTTTCGTGGATTTTTGATCGGGTACTTAGGGTTTTTGTCCCGAGGGTAATATATAGGCGGAAGGAGAGGCCGAGGGGGTGTCGGGAGCCACCACACCACCCCCTCGCGCAGGCCCAGGCTGGCCGCGCGACCAGGTGGTGTGGCCGGCCCCTGGCCCTTCTCCGTCTCGTATTCTGGCACTTGATCCCTTCCGAAAAAATAGGCACTTTGGCTTTTGTCCCGTCCAATTCCGAGAATATTCATTTTCTGACTTTCCTGGAACCAAAAGCAGCAGAAAACAGGCAGCTGGCACTGTGGCTCTTGTTAATAGGTTAGTCCAAGAAATCATATGAAAAGTACTCCAAAGTTGGAACAAAACACAAGAAAGTGGATAAAACCAAGCATGGAACATCAAAAATTATAGATACATTTGCAATGTATCATTGGGTGAACAAATTACAGCAGGGCAATTGACAAACACCGAGAAAGAAATACATGCATATACTAATCATCTTGACTCCTTTGAGACTTGATTGGGCATTACAACATAATACATAGACCGCCATCCAACTGCATCTATGACTAATAATCCACCTTCAGGTTATCATCCGAACCCCCTTCAGTATTAAGTTGCAAGCAACAGATTATTGCTTTACGAACTGCGTGTAAAGTAAATAATACGATTGTTCTATGAACAAAGGATTGTTGTTTTCTCCCTAGTAGCAACATCACATCTAGTACCTTAGAGATTTTTGTCACTTCCCCAGATTACCAGAGGCATGAACCCACTATCGAGCATAAATACTAACACTTAGAGTTGCTAGCATCTACTTGGCCAAGATAGCTACTAACAACGGAAAGCATGCAAGATCACAAATAACAAAGACATGATAGAATCAATAATCAATCTGAAATAGCATCTCAATATCCATCGGATCCCCGCAAACACAACATGCAGAATTACAAATAGATGATCTTGATCATGAACGGAGCTCACAAGATCTAGACATGAAAGCACAAAGGAGGAAAACCAGCTATCTAGCTACTACATGGATCCGTAGTCCAAGGATGAACTACTCACGCATCACACCGGAGGCTTGCATGGTGATGAAGAAGGCCTCCAGGGTGAATTCCCCTCTCGGGCAGGGTGCCGGGAAGAGCTTCAGATCCCTCCCGATCTAGGGATGGAGATGACGGCGGCTACAAACTCTTTCGTGGATTTTTGATCGGGCACTTAGGGTTTTCATCCCGAGGGCAATATATAGGCGGAAGGAGAGGCCGAGGGGGTGCCGGGAGCGGCCACACCACCCCCTGGCGAGGGCCAAGCCTGGCCGCGCGGCCAGGTGGTGTGGTGGCTCCCTGGCCCTTCTCCGTCTCGTATTATGGCACTTGATCCCTTCCGGAAAAATAGGCACTTTGGCTTTTGTCCCGTCCAATTCCGAGAATATTCATTTTCTGACTTTCTTGAACCAAAAACAGCAGAAAACAGGCAGCTGGCACTGTGGCTCTTGTTAATAGGTTAGTCCAAGAAGTCATATGAAAAGTACTCCAAAGTTCGAACAAAACACAAGAAAGTGGATAAAACCAAGCATGGAACATCAAAAATTATAGATACATTTGCAATGTATCAGCATGTTATCTATCTAAGGAGAGCCACCTCTAGTGTACTATGGATCCCGGTCCTTTTTCTTTACATACAATCTACAACTGTTTACTTCTTTGTGTTTACTTTCTGCAAACTTTTACTTCTTTCCATTCGATACGTTTAATCCTTTGTTTTCTGTAAAACACGAAGAGATTGACAACTGATGTGCTCGTCGTTCGACGTAGAGCTCGTTGGGAACCCCAAGAGGAAGGTATGATGAGCACAGCAGCAAGTTTCCTTCAGTTATGAAACCAAGGTTTAATCGAACCAGTAGGAGCAAGGAAACACCCCAAAGGTGTTACTAGCTGAGCTTTGGCAGGGCGCACTACGGTGCTAGTAGCAACGTGGAGACCTGCACAACACAACCACAGAACTTTGTCCCCAACTTGCGATGAGGTTGTCAAGCTCATCGTGTTTTGCGGAAAACAAAGGATTAAACATATCGAATGGAAAGAAGTAAAAGTTTGCAGAAAGTAAACACAAAGCAGTAAACAGTTTATAGATTGTATGTAAAGGACAAGGACCGGGATCCATACTTCACTCGAGGTGGCTCTCCTTAAGATAGATAACATGCTGGGTGAACAAATTACAGCGGGGCAATTGACAAACACCGAGAAAGCAATACATGCATATACTAATCATCTTGACTCCTTTGAGACTTGATTGGGCATTACAACATAATACATAGACCGCCATCCAACTGCATCTATGACTAATAATCCACCTTCAGGTTATCATCCGAACCCCCTCTAGTATTAAGTTGCAAGCAACAGATTATTGCTTTACGAACTTAGTGTAAAGTAAACAATACGATTATTCTATGAACAAAGGATTATTGTTTTCTCCCTAGTAGCAACAACACATCTAGTACCTTAGAGATTTCTGTCACTTCCCCAGATTACCAGAGGCATGAACCCACTATCGAGCATAAATACTAACTCTTGGAGTTGCTAGCATCTACTTGGCCAAGATAGCTACTAACAACGGAAAGCATGCAAGATCACAAATAACAAAGACATGATAGAATCAATAATCAATCTGAAATAGCATCTCAATATCCATCGGATCCCCGCAAACACAACATGTATGATTACAAATAGATGATCTTGATCATGAACAGAGCTCACAAGATCTAAACATGAAAGCACAAAGGAGGAGAACCGGCCATCTAGCTACTACATGGATTCGTAGTCCAAGGATGAACTACTCACGCATCACAACGAAGGCTTGCATGGAGATGAAGAAGGCCTCCAGGGTGAATTCCCCTCTCCGGCAGGGTGCCGGGAAGAGCTTCAGATCCCTCCCGATCTAGGGATGGAGATGACGACGGCTATAGACTCTTTTGTGGATTTTTGATCGGGTACTTAGGGTTTTCGTCCCGAGGGCAATATATATGCGGAAGGAGAGGCCGAGGGGGTGTCGGGAGCCACCAAACCACCCCTGGCGCGGGCCCAGCCTGGCCGCATGGCCAGGTGGTGTGGCCGGCCCCTGGCCCTTCTCCGTCTCGTATTCTAGCACTTGATCCCTTCCGGAAAAATAGGCACTTTGACTTTTGTCCCGTCCAATTCCGAGAATATTCATTTTCTGACTTTCCTGGAACCAAAAACAGCAGAATACAGGCAGCTGGCACTATGGCTCTTGTTAATAGGTTAGTCCAACAAATCATATGAAAAGTACTCCAAAGTTGGAACAAAACACAAGAAAGTGGATAAAACCAAGCATGGAACATCAAAAATTATAGATACATTTGCAATGTATCAACATCCCCAAGCTTAACTCCTGCTCATCCTCGAGTAGGTAAGTGATAAAAAGAAAGAATAATTTTTGAGGTGACATGCACCATCAAAGACTTGATCAAAGTATTTGCAAAACATTCAAAGCTGGGATCATAGTACTTCAATCATAACATGAAATACAAAGTTCTAGCAATAAGCAAAGAAACTATGATGCAACATGAAAAGGCACAAACAAAAGATTCATGAATAACATGCTTTGCAAGACGTTTGTTTGTTTCACATAAATAAAACATAGCATAATAGTATTCAGCTTGTCCCTCAATAGAGTAGAAAATATAAATGCATAGGACACCTTCAAAGTTCATAAGAGTGACTAGATACAATAGTTTAAAACAAGCAATATCAAGTTATGCATCAATTAACTAGTCTTGGGACAATGCACATAGAACTAAGAATGGACACTATGCTCTCAAAGTAGGTGCATAAATATAGAAGGTGGAGACTCAATATAATGGTGGAAGAAAGGCCTTTTGTAAAAGGAAGTAGGGATTCCAGTCTCATAAAGAGCTTCCAAAAATTATGGTACTTATAGCTTTCAACTCTCATTGCCCCTATCATAAGCATCTTGAAGGTGATTAAGGTTAAAGTGACACAACTAAGAGGGTATGCTTGACAAGTTATAAAACGAAATCTCATGCCCCTTACTTATGAAGACCGATCCTCATGCTACTCAACTTCAGTCACGAGTAAGCTCTTGTCATTGTAAGTATATGTGTATCATTAAGAACCGCCAACTTGGTACCCCTTGCACATGATACGGGAGCTTTCCCATAATCAAAATGACAAGGCAAGCAGACAATGAGCATCTCAGCGATAATTTTATTTGCTATTTGCATAGGTTTTTATTGAGGATGCTTCATAGAGTGCTCATTATGGTGATGCTGCAAGTTTCCACCATGATTAGGCATGGCTTAGGCCAGCGGCCCAGGCGTTTCTCTAACACACAGACAAACTCCATGATCTTACAAGTTCCACTTTTATTTCACACCGCCGGGATCCGTAAGCAAAAGAACATGATATCAACGGGGTACAAAGTACAAGTGCAATGTTGAAAGCGTTCCCCATGGTGCATGGTTCTGCTAATTTCAACTTGTAAAGCGCAAGCATATACGCAACAAAGAAGGACCCAATGGTTCAAGTTTATTAGAGGCAAAAAAGTAAAGTGCCATCAAGTTCGTGAGAGCTTTAATCACTAGTTTTCTCATAACAAGTGGAAGGTAAACAAAAGCATTAATATACTTGGAATAACATAAGCTAGTAGGTAGGTATGGTGGACTCTTTGGAATAACTTGGTTTAGGGAGTTGGGTGCATGAGTGGAACTCATACTTTGTTGTGGAGGCTAGCACAAGACTGGGAGCGACAAACTAAGAGAGCAATAATGGCCATAATCATGCAGAGCGACAAAACATCATTAATCAAAGCATAAAGTGATACTACAAGTTGAAAACTAAAGGATCATAAAGGCTATGGTGACTTTGGATAGTCATAACATGGTGTGAGCAAGTGCCAAGTCAACCCAAATAAAGCATCAAAGGAGAATACCACTATACTATGCTTTAATATGCTAAAACAACGCATGATTCATCCAAGGCACATTAAGCAATCTCAATTGTTTATAACAAGTCATGCTACAGAAAAGAATGCTAAGCATAAAGCCAAAACAATATCAAGCATGGCATGACAAAGCATAGGCCACAGTCAAAAACGAGCTCTTTTTACCACATAAGTATGAACTTTCCTACTCTTTTCCAAACCAAACCAAACTATTTGCAAACTAAAGTATGAAAGAGGGGGTCCAACCAATTTATTCAGAAAACGAAGCAAACCAAGCAAACTAAAAACCAAAACAAAAACGAAAAATAAGACGCTCAAAGAAAAACACAAGTGTGCATGAAACAATAAAAATGAAGCGTTTGGAAGGAACCTGGAATTTTTATTGATGAAGAAGGGGATGCCTTGGGCATCCCCAAGTTTTGACGCTTGTACTTATTGGATATTTCTTGGGGTGACACAAGTGGCATCCCCAAGCGTGAGCTTTAGTCCATCCTTCATCTCATTACTCATTCCTTCCATACACCTGAAAATTTTCCTTCATACAAAACTTCACACAATCTCATTAACAACATTAGTGCACTTAAGATAAATAAGTCTTAAGGTTCAGTTATAACACCAAATAAACTTCTATTAGAACACTAGCTACTGTATCACTTCCCTCAAAAAGCTCAATTCCCCAAAAGAACTCAATAAGGAACCCACAAGAAGCAAATGCAGAAAATGGCAGAAATCTGTCAAAACAGACCAGCAGGTAAAGACGAATTTTTTAGAAGACCTTCTGTTGCTCAAATCAAAAAGTGTTGAACTAAAAAACGTTATATAACAACCTTAGGCAGAAGCACAAAAAATTACAGCTCAATCCGACATATAGAGCTCTCTCAGGAATTTTTACGGTGAAGCACAAGAATCTGTTTTGGGACAGCAACTTTCCCAATCATTACTTCACTCTCATTAGAGGTTACTCTTGGCACAAAAAGCAAATAAAAATGATAAGGAGCGGTTATTACTGAAGTAATAACTTCCAAGACTCATCTAAAACTTTTGGGTTATCTCCCAATAAGTACTTTTCTTTAACGCCTTTAAGTTAGGCATAAGAAGCAAAGAAAGAATCAAATGTTCTCAAATGAAGAAGCATTAAGACCAAATTTTGTTTTCATAGGAGAAGCAAAAGAAATCTTTTCTCTCTTTTTAGGGAAGTGTTCTATACCTTTCTTGAGTGGGAGTTGATATTTAATGGTGCCTTATTTCATATCAATGATGGCACCAACAGTTCTAAGAAAATGTCTTCCCAAAGTAATAGGACAAGAACCATTGTATTCAACATCCAAAACATAGAAATCAATGGGGACATAGGAATTGTTAACCACAATAAGAACATCATTAAGACTCCCCATGAGTTTATTTTTAGCATTAGCATCAAGTGGGACATTCAAATAACAATCTTCAAGAGGAGGCAAATCAAGCATATCATAAATCCCTCTAGGCATAATAGAAACACTACTATCAAGATCACACAAAGCTTTGAAATCAAAGTCATTCACTTTCATATTAATGATGGGTTCCCAACCATCCTCTTGTTTTATAGGAATAGAAGCTTTATGTTTCATCTTTTTTTCTTTAATCTTTATGAGAGCATCAGTAATGTGTTTTGTAAAAGCCATGTTCATAGCACTAGCATTAGGACTTTTAGCAAGCTTTTATAGGAACTTAATAACTTCAGAGATATTGCAACCATCAAGATCAAAATCAACTTTATCGTCTAAAGTAGTAGAACTATTACTAGCCTCAACACTAGTGGTGGTGATAGTAGAAACACTAATGTTTCTAGCAATTTTATCTTCTCTTTCCCACTTAGCATGTCATTCAGCTAATAGTCTAACATTTTCATCAATTCTTACTTGTATGGCATTAGTAGCTGCAAAGGGATTATCATTAGTTTCAGGTTTAGCAGCCATTTTATTAATCAATGAAGATTGAGCTTCAGACAAAGATGATATATTTCTTTCAGCATTAGAGAGTTTCAATTGTAAACTAGGAATTTCCCTATTTAGACTCTCAAGTTGATGGCTAATGTTCTTCAAGATGGTGGATTGTTCCTCCATAGTTTTAGTAAATAGTTTATTTTGCTCATATTGCATTTGCATGAAGTTTTTAGTGGCTCTTTCAACTTCTAAAATTCTTCCTTCACTAGGTAATCCAGGTTTACCATTATAGCCATAAGTATTATTAGGAGGGTAGGGCCTATAATTGTTGTTACCATAAGCATTATTGCCAAAATTGTTGTTTCTTATGAA
Organism: Avena sativa; assembly: GCA_916181665.1. Lineage (NCBI taxonomy): Eukaryota > Viridiplantae > Streptophyta > Magnoliopsida > Poales > Poaceae > Avena > Avena sativa. The sequence continues at coordinate 416,585,723 of OV702296.1, forward strand.
GTTCACATCAGCTTGCTCTTCTTGAGCAACCAAAGAAGCCAAAGGAACATTATTTGGATCAATATGGGCTTTCCCATTAACAAGCATAGACATAATTATATCAATCTTATCACTCAAGGAGGAGGTTTTCTCAACAGAATTTACCTTCTTACCTTGTGGAGCTCTCTCAGTATGCCATTCAGAATAATTAACCATCATATTGTCCAGAAGTTTTGTTGCAGCACCCAAAGTGATGGTCATAAAGGTACCTCCAGCAGCAGAATCCAATAGGTTCCTTGAAGAATAGTTCAATCCTGCATAAAAAGTTTGGATGATCATCCAAGCAGTCAGTCCATGAGTGGGACAATTCTTTACTAAAGATTTCATTCTTTCCCAAGCTTGAGCAACATGCTCATTATCAAGTTGTTTAAACTTCATTATTTCACTTCTCATAGATATAATCTTAGCAGGAGGATAGTATTTTCCAATAAAAGCATCTTTGCACTTAGTCCAAGAATCAATACTATTCCTAGTTAATGAATTCAACCATTCTTTAGCTTTTCCTCTCAAAGAGAAATGAAACAATTTCAGCTTAATAATATCACCATCTATATCCCTATGCTTTTGCATCTCACAAAGTTCAACAAAGTTATTTAGATGGGAAGCAGCATCTTGATTACCAATACCGGAAAATTGTTCTCTCATAACAAGATTGAGCAAAGAAGGTTTTATCTCAAAAGTATTTTCAGCCACAGGTGGAGCAATAGCTGTGCTCATAAAATCATTGTTGTTGGTGCTAGTGAAGTCACATAACTTAGTGTTTTAAAGGGTAGTCATTTTTTTTGGTTTTCAAATAAGAAAGCAAACTTGTAAAACTATTTTTTGTGTGTTTTTGAATAACAAAACAAGAAAACAAAGCAAAAAGAAAACTAAGCAAAACAAAAACAACAAAGTAAAGAGATTGGTTATGAGGGACTCCCATTGTGAAGATGTCCTTGACTCCCCGGCAACGGCGCCAGAAAATCTTTGTTGTGCTCGTCGTTCGACGTAGAGCTCGTTGGGAACCCCAAGAGGAAGGTATGATGAGCACAGCAGCAAGTTTCCCTCAGTTATGAAACGAAGGTTTAATCGAATCAGTAGGAGCAAGGAAACACCCCAAAGGTGTTACTAGCTGAGCTTTGGCAGGGCGCACTATCGGTGCTAGTAGCAATGTGGAGACCTGCACAACCCAACCACAGAACTTTGTCCCCAACTTGCGATGAGGTTGTCAAGCTCACCGTGTTTTGCGGAAAACAAAGGATTAAACGTATCGAATGGAAAGAAGTAAAAGTTTGCAGAAAGTAAACACAAAGCAGTAAACAGTTTATAGATTGTATGTAAAGGACAAGGACCGGGATCAATAGTTCACTAGAGGTGGCTCTCCTTATGATAGATAACATGCTGGGTGAACAAACTACAGCGGGGCAATTGACAAACACCGAGAAAGCAATACATGCATATACTAATCATCTTGACTCCTTTGAGACTTGATTGGGCATTACAACATAATACATAAACCGCCATCCAACTACATCTATGACTAATAATCCACCTTCAGGTTATCATCCGAACCCCCTCCAGTATTAAGTTGCAAGCAACAGATTATTGCTTTATGAACTGCGTGTAAAGTAAACAATATGATTGTTCTATGAACAAAGGATTGTTGTTTTCTCCCTAGTAGCAACAACACATCTAGTACCTTAGAGATTTCTGTCACTTCCCCAGATTACCAGAGGCATGAACCCACTATCGAGCATAAATACTAACTCTTGGAGTTGCTAGCATCTACTTGGCCAAGATAGCTACTAACAACGGAAAGCATGCACGATCACAAATAACAAAGACATGATAGAATCAATAATCAATCTGAAATAGCATCTCAATATCCATCGGATCCCCACAAACACAACATGTATGATTACAAATAGATGATCTTGATCATGAACGGAGCTCACAAGATCTAAACATGAAAGCACAAAGGAGGAGAACCAGCCATCTAGCTACTACATGGATCCGTAGTCCAAGGATGAACTACTCATGCATCACACCGAAGGCTTTGCATGGTGATGAGAAGGCCTCCAGGGTGAATTCCCCTCTCCGGCAGGGTGCCAGGAAGAGCTTCAGATCCCTCCCGATCTAGGGATGGAGATGACAGCGGCTATAGACTCTTTCGTGGATTTTTGATCGGGTACTTAGGGTTTTCATCCCGAGGGCAATATATAGGCGAAAGGAGAGGCCGAGGGGGTGCTGGGAGCCACCACACCACCCCCTGGCACGGGCCCAGCCTGGCCGCGCGACCATGTGGGTCCCTTCTCTGTCTCGTATTCTGGCACTTGATCCCTTCCGGAAAAATAGGCACTTTGGCTTTTGTCCCGTCCAATTTCGAGAATATTCATTTTCTGACTTTCGTGGAACCAAAAATAGCAGAAAACAGGCAGCTGGCACTGTGACTCTTGTTAATAGGTTAGTCCAAGAAATCATATGAAAAGTACTCCAAAGTTGGAACAAAACACAAGAAAGTGGATAAAACCAAGCATGGAACATCAAAAATTATAGATACATTTGCAATGTATCAACAACCTCATCGCAAGTTGGGGACAAAGTTCTGTGGTTGTGTTGTGTAGGTCTCCACGTTGCTACTAGCACCGGTAGTGCGCCCTGCCAAAGCTCAGCTAGTAACACCTTTGGGGTGTTTCCTTGCTCCTACTGGTTCGATTAAACCTTGGTTTCATAACTGAGGGAAACTTGCTACTGTGCTCATCATACCTTCCTCTTGGGGTTCCCAACGAGCTCTACATCAACCACGCACCAACACTTTTCTAGGCGCCATACACAGAGCCATCAAGCATTTTTCTAGCGCCGTTGCCGGGGAACGAAGAAGAAGAAACTCCCACGTCAACTACACGCCATCAAAGATTTTTCTGGCATTATTGCCGGGGAGTCAAGGACATCTTCACAAGGGGAGTCCCTCATAACCAATCTCTTTACTTTGTTGTTTGTTTTGCTTAGTTTTCTTTTTTTCTGTTTTTGCTTGTTTTGTTCTTCAAAAAACACAAAAAAATTAGTTTTACTAGTTTGTTTTCTTTATCAAAAACACAAAAAAAATTAAGTCTTCTTTAGTTGTCACCTCTTCCTTAACTCACCATGTTGATCCCTACATTCACCCTGAAAGACCTTCCAATTGGTAGTGGTTCTATAATTGGGAAAAATAACATTGAAGAATTCTTTAATCATGTTAGTAAGCATGAAGATACTGAGGATAGATCCCTTGTAGAACTTGCTCCAAACTATGAGATTGCTGCAGCTTCTTTAATTCACATGTTAGAAGCTAGGTTTGTTAATCTCAACCCCTTAATGCAAGTAATGTTTCTTAAGCTTAAGGAAATTGAAGACCCTGAAAAGAGGGATTTTATACTAGAAACTTTGTTGAAGGAGTTCTATGATGTTGCCAAGGAAGCTAGAAAAGTTTTTGAACGTTTCAATATGCTAGGCTCATGTGTAGATGTTGTTGGTACATGAGAAAATATGAACAAAACCGAACCTAATAGGGAGGAACCTAAGATACCAATACCCTTTAAACTAGTAGCAATACATGATGACATAGAAAAGAATCTTGATTGGATTGTTCCTGCAAACCCTTTTGATGAGAATAGTGAACCTAAGAGCATTAAGGGAGGATCCTCTAGAACTTATTTGGATGATATACCTTGCCTTGTTGAAAATATTTCTGGTATTGATCTTAATGGTTCTTCATTTGAGAACACTTGATTCTTTCTCGCTTCTTATGCCTAACTTAAAGGCGTTAAAGGAAAGTACTTATTGGGAGATAACCCAAAAGTTTTAGATGAGTCTTGGAAGTTATGACCTCTGTAATAACCTCTCCTTATACTTTTTATTTGCTTTTTGTGCCAAGAGTAACCTCTAATGAGAGTGAAGTAATGATTGGGAAAGTTGCTGTCCCGAAACAGATTTTTGTGCTTCACCGTAAAAAATCGTGAGAGATCTCTGTATGTCGGATTGAGCTGTAATTTTTTGTGCTTCTGCCCCAGGTTGTTATCTAACTTTTGTTAGTTCAACACTTTTTTATTTGAGCAACAGAAGGTCTTCAAAACAATTCGTCTTTACCTGCTGGTCTGTTTTAACAGATTTCTGCCATTTTCTGCATTTGCTTCTTGTGGGTTCCTTTTTGAGTTCTTTTGTGGAATTGAGCTTTTTGAAGGAAGTGCTATAATATCTAGTGTTCTAATGGAAGTTTATTTGGTGTTATAACTGAACCTTAAGACTTATTTATCTTAAGTGCACTAATATTGCTAATGAGATTGTGTGAAGTTTTGTATGAAGGAAAATTTTCAGGTGTATGGAAGGAATGAGTAATGAGATGAAGGATGGACTAAATCTCAAGCTTGGGGATGCCACACATGTCACCCCAATAAATATCTAAGAAGTATAAGCGTCAAAGCTTGGGGATGCCCAAGGCATCCCCTTCTTCATCAATAAAAATCCTAGGTTTCTTCCAAACGCTTCATTTTTATTGTTTCATGCACAGTTGTGTTGTTCTTGGAGCGTCTTATTTTTTGTTTTCGTTTTAGTTTTTAGTTTGCTTGGTTTTCTTAGTTTTCTGAATAAATTGGTTGGACCCCCTCTTTCATACATTGGTTTGCAAATGGTTTGGTTTGGTTTGGAAAAGAATAGGAAAGTTCATACTTATGTGGTAAAAAGAGCTCGTTTTTGACTGTGGCCTATGCTTTGTCATGCCATGCTTGATATTGTTTTGGCTTTATGCTTAGTATTCTTTGTTGTAGCATGACTTTTTATAAACAATGGAGATTGCTTAATGTGCCTTGGATGAATCATGCGTTGTTTTAGCATATTAAAGCATAGTATAGTGGTATTCTCCTTTGATGCTTTATTTGGGTTGACTTGGCGCATGCTCACACCATGTTATGACTATCACAAGTCACCATAGCCTTTATGATCCTTTAGTTTTCAACTTCTAGTATCACTTTATGCTTTGATCAATGATGTTTTGTCGCTCTGCATGATTATGGCCATTATTGCTCTCTTAGTTTATCGCTCCCAGTCTTTTGCTAGCCTCCACAACCAAGTATGAGTTCCACTCATGCATCCAACTCCCTAAACCAAGTTATTCCAAAGAGTCCACCATACCTACCTACTAGCTTATGCTATTCCAAGTATATTCATGCTTTTGTTTACCTTTCAAATTAAACTTGTTATGAGAAAACTAGTGATTAAAGCTCTCACGAACTTGATGGCACACTTTACTTTACTTGACCTTAATAAACTTGAACCATTGTGTCTCCTATGTTGTATATGCTTGCACTTATTTGTTGGGAATTAGCAGAACCATGCTTTCATGGGGAACACTTTCAACATTGCACTTGGTACTTGTACCTAGTTGATATCATGCTCTTTTGTATATGGATGGCGTCGGTGTGAAATGAAAGGGGAGCTTGTAAGTCCATGGAGTTATGTATATGTGTTAGAGAAACACCTGGACCGCTGGTCTAATCCATGCTGACATGGTGGAAACCTGCAGCGTAACCATAATGAGCTATCTATGAAGCATTCTTCTTATATAAAAAAGAGTCCTATATTGAGAAAAAAGAGAAAAAAAGAGATACTATGAAAAGAGGAAAGAGAGAAAAAAGCACCATATTCCCATGGTAAATAAGAAGAATGCTGAGATGCTCGTTGTCTGCTTGCCTTGTCATTTTGATATGGGGATTCTTCCGTATCATCGGGCAAGGGGTACCCCGTTGGCGGTTCTCAATGATACACATGTACTTACGATGACAAGAACTTACCGGTGACTAAACTTGAGTAGCATGAGGAGCGGCCCTCGTATACAAGGGACATGAGATTTCTGACTTATACTTCGTCAAGCATGTACACCATAGTTTGTTCACTTTAACCTTAATCACTTCAAGATGCTTATGATAGGGGCAATGAGAGCTGAAAGCTATAAGTACCATAATTTCTGGAAGCTCTTTATGAGACTTGAATCCCTACTTCCTTTTATAAAGGCCTTTCTTCCACCATTATATTGAGTCTCCACCTTCTACCTTTATGCACCTGCTTTGAGAGCATAGTGGCCATTCTTAGTTCTATGTGCATTGTCCCAAGACTAGTTGATTGATGCATACTTTGATATTACTTGTGTTAAACTATTGTATCTAGTCACTCTTATGAACTTTGAAGGTGTCCTATGCATTTATATTTGCTACTCTATGAGGGACAAGCTGAATACTATTATGCTATGTTTTCTTTATGTGAAACAAACAAACGTCTTGCAAAACATTGTTATTCATGAATCTTTTGTTTGTGCCTTTTCATGTTGCATCATAGTTTCTTTGCTTATTGCTATAACTTTATCTTTCATGTTATGATTGAAGTACTGTGATCCCAGCTTTGAATGTTTTGCAATGATCAAGTCTTTGATGGTGCATGTCACCTCAAAAATTATTCTTTCTTTTTATCACTTACCTACTCGAGGACGAGCAGGAGTTAAGCTTGGGGATGTTGATACATTGCAAATGTATCTATAATTTTTGATGTTCCGTGCTTGGTTTTATCCACTTTCTTGTGTTTTGTTCCAACTTTAGAGTACTTTTCATATGATTTCTTGGACTAACCTATTAATAAGAGCCATAGTGCCAGCTGCCTGTTTTCTGCTGTTTTTGGTTCCAGGAAAGTCAGAAAATGAATATTCTCAGAATTGGACGGGACAAAAGCCAAAGTGCCTTTTTTTCCGGAAGGGATCAAGTGCCAGAATATGAGACGGAGAAGGGCCAAAGGGCGGCCACACCACCTGGCCGCGCGGCCAGGCCTGACCCGCGCCAGGGGTGGTGTGGCCAGCCCAGGCACCCCCTCGGCCTCTCCTTCCACCTATATATTGCCCTCGGGACGAAAACCCTAAGTGCCCGATCAAAAATCCACGAAAGAGTCTGTAGCCGCCATCATCTCAATCCCTAGATCGGGAGGGATCTGAAGCTCTTCCCGGCACCCTGCCGGAGAGGGGAATTCACCCTGGAGGCCTTCTTCATCACCATGCAAGCCTCCGGTGTGATGCGTGAGTAGTTCATCCTTGGACTACGGATCCATGTAGTAGCTAGATGGCTAGTTCTCCTCCTTTGTGCTTTCATGTTTAGATCTTGTGAGCTCCGTTCATGATCAAGATCTTCTATTTGTAATCATACATGTTGTATTTGCGGGGATCCGATGGATATTGAGATGCTATTTCAGATTGATTATTGATTCTATCATGTCTTTGTTATTTGTGATTTTGCATGCTTTCCGTTGTTAGTAGCTATCTTGGCCAAGTAGATGCTAGCAACTCCAAGAGTTAGTATTTATGCTCGATAGTGGGTTCATGCCTCTGGTAATCTGGGGAAGTGACAGAAATCTCTAAGGTACTAGATGTGCCGTTGCTACTAGGGAGAAAACAACAATCCTTTGTTCATAGAACAATCGTATTGTTTACTTTACACGCAGTTCGTAAAGCAATAATCTGTTGCTTGCAACTTAATACTGGAGGGGTTCAGATGATAACCTGAAGGTGGATTATTAGTCATAGATGTAGTTGGATGGCGGTCTATGTATTATGTTGTAATGCTCAATCAAGTCTCAAAGGAGTCAAGATGATTAGTATATGCATGTATTGCTTTCTCGGTGTTTGTCAATTGCTCCGCTGTAATTTGTTCACCCAGCATGTTATCTATCTAAGGAGAGCCACCTCTAGTGAACTATGGATCCCGATCCTTTTTCTTTACATACAATCTACAACTGTTTACTTCTTTGTGTTTACTTTCTGCAAACTTTTACTTCTTTCCATTCGATACGTTTAATCCTTTGTTTTCCGCAAAACACGGTGAGATTGACAACCTCATCGCAAGTTGGGGACAAAGTTCTGTGGTTATGTTGTGCAGGTCTCCACGTTGCTACTAGCACCGGTAGTGCGCCCTGCCAAAGCTCAGCTAGTAACACCTTTGGGGTGTTTCCTTGATCCTACTGGTTCGATTAAACCTTGGTTTCATAAATGAGGGAAATTTGCTGCTGTGCTCATCATACCTTTCTCTTAGGGTTCCCAACAAGCTCTACATCAACCACGCACCAATACTTTTCTGGGCGCCATACACAGAGCCATCAAATAGTTTCAAATGACCATAACTAAATCAAAAAAATCAAAACAATGTGAGACCTTCGTGTGGGGTCATATTTTGTGATATAGTTAGAAGGAAAAATATCAAACTTCGTATATTAATTATGTCTCAAAAAAAGTTCACAAAATGACCTATCTCATTCGAAGGTTCTTGACTTTCGGTTCAAATGACCAATGTTATGGGAAGAATCGCGACATAGTTTGTGATAATATGCCCATATTATGCATGCATGTGCATCATGGGATGGCGAACAATGTTGTAGGAGGAAGTTTTCCTTTTCGTCGTATGGAAAAGCCATTTTCTATTTTCGGAGCGCAAAAATTGGGGCATTTTGTGAAGCAACACCAAATGTTTAATTTAAAAATGCTACCACCCTATTTTTCAAAATACTGACCACGTTACATGAACAATGTCCCAACCGGGGATTTTAAAACCTTTCTGTCCACCCCTGGTGAAAAAGACAAATTTCTACCGTATCGGTAGGAAATGGGTAAGATATGAACTACAGGTAAATGATTTGATGCTCATGATTTTTTATAAAAATCATTTTTAGGTTCACAATATGATGTTTCTTTAGAGATCCAATGCAAGTTTAGCGAGACTCAACCCCGAGCTAAGAATCTTGATGTCCGCCATTCGATTAGGGTTTGACGATAGTTTCAAATGACCATAACAAAATCAAAAAAAATCAAAAAATTGCGAGACCTTCGTGTGGTGTCATATTTTATGACATAGTTGGGAGGAAAAATATCAAACTTGGTATATTGATTATGTCACAAAAAACCTTCACAAAATGACCTATCTCATTCGAGGTTTTCTGGCTTTCGGTTCAAATGACCAATGTTATGGGCATAATCGCGACATAGTTTGTGATAATATACCCATATTGTGCATGCATGTTCATCATGGGATGGCATACAATATTGCATGATGAAGTTTTCCTTTTCGTCGCACGGAAAAGCCTTTTTTATTTTAGGAGCGCAAAAATCGGGGCGTTTTGTGAAGCAACACCAAATGTTCAATTCAAAAATACTACCACCCTATTTTTCAAAAATACTAGACCACCTTAAATGAACAATGTCTCAACCAGGGATTTTAAAACCTTTCCGTCCATCCCTGATGGAAAAGACAAATTTCTGCCTAATCGGTAGGAAGTGGGTCAGATATGAGCTGCAAGTACATGATATGATACTCATGATTTTTTACAAAAATCATTTTTAGGTTCATAATATGATATGGATTTCATATTTGGATTCCTCTCATTTTTCTAATCGATTTAGATATTTTATTTGTCGAATTCCGATTTACGAATTTAATTATATGAATTATTCCATATTAAATAGAAAAAGGTAAAAAAAATAAAATCATTTTATTTTTTATTTGGATTCAAGATTATTATTACTTATTCATTGTTGTCTACTTAAATAATTTTTTGGAATCTAAAATTGAGATGTGTGACATCATGGTCCAAGACTTAATAGGATTGATATGAAAGTATTATCGACAAAGTATGTTTTCTTTCTCGGAAGCTCATTTGGAAGGAACGAAAAAGTTAAACGTGCTAGGACTAGAGTAGAGGTGGACATTTTAACCGAGAATCGATTTACCGAACCGTATTAACCTAAACCGATACCGAATAAACCGATACTGAAAGTATTGGTGCTAAGATCGGTTAGCGTTTTTGGATAACCGATTTTGCTTCGCTAATTTCGGTGGTAGCCCTCGGTCGACCGAATTGACCCCAACACTAAAACTCCACAGCTTTTTTTAGATTCACAAAGCCCCACAGCCGTTTGCCTGTTACATATCCTAGACTAGATGTTAGTATCGATTGACGTTTGGGCTTTGCCTTCAATTTTTAATTGAGTGGAACCTGTTTCTCTCACCATTGTTGCTGGCCCACACAAACTCACGCGATGTGGCAGCTTTCCAGAGTTCAGCCCAGCGATGCAGCTCCCAGGAGCCTACTTCGGTTCGTTCGATCAACACCGAGTACCGAACCGAGAAATTTGAGCACCGAAGTTTCGGTTTTGTAAAATCTTGAACACCGATCGGTTACTGTATCCTGGGGACCAAAAAAGTTAGATGACCGAAGTGTTACAGTATACGTGGATTATACTAGACCTTTCTACCTGTTCGGACTTTTGGTTACGTTGGCTAGTGCACGAAGCTTGACATGGTATCAGAGCTCAGGGTCTCGGGTTCGAGTCCTGGTTTTCACAATTTATTAAAAATTGCTGGTAGCCCCTCTTTGTGTCCACGTATATGCCTCTTGAGCTATACCTCTGAGACTGTTATATTCACGTGTTGACTTGTCTTCTCCGTCACACGTGAGAGGGAGTGTTACAGTACATGTGGATTGTACTAGCCCTTTTTATCAGTTCGGACTTTTGATTGCGTTGCTAGTGCACGAAGCTTGACAGCACCGAACCGAATGAATGCCCACTCCTGGGCTAGGATGGGCGACCGTAGGAAAAGTTTGACCATGAGTGCAATTTGACTTAATATTAAGCATACTTAGGATTAAAAGTATCCTATATGAGATTAACAAGTAAAAAATATTCAAAAAAGTTTTAAAAAAACAATTTTTAGTTTATTTTGAAAAGGCAGCCTCTTTGCTGTGTACGCGACACACGGCAAAGACAACATTTGCCGTGTAAGATTTATGAATGACCCACGGTAAATACAACCTTTTGCCGTGTTGAATTTATGAATGACACACGATAAAGAATAGACACCGTCATCTCTAAGGGGAACCGTCATCTTACATTACTTTGGCGTGTCTACGCGTAAGACAAACGATAAAGGTTTTGTCGTGTCTTATTTAGAAAACACACGACAAAAGGTCTTTGCCGTGGCAAACATGACCATGTGATATTTGCCGTATTCCAGAAAGTCTTTGCAAAGGGCCGCGCTGCCGTAGTGCGTGTCGTGCAGCCCACTGCAGCGCGCACCGGAGCATCTCGGTCTATGGATCAATCGATCGATGGTTGATCGCTAGCGCAGACGAGTGTCCAGGGTCTGTCGATTTGTGCTGATTCTCGCCATCGGGCTCGCGTATATAGGTCCGGCCCTGGGTACGTACAGTCCGACTCGGAATATGTAGTACGAGTGAGAGACCAGGACGGAGACGGCCGGCAAACGTCTGGCTTTCCAAACCGTAGAAACTAGATGATACCCCGCGCGTTGCTGCGGAAATCACGTTAGTAATGGTTGGTTTATAAAATGTCAAACTCTTCAGAGGATTAAAAAGATAATTATTTGTAATTCAAGTGAGAAGAAAGTTAGAACTGTATATGCATATTACTTCAAACAATAAAACGAGACACCATTGCCATCTTTTAGTCACCGGCAACACCATTGTCATCTTTTATTCACCGGAAACACCATTGTTTGGTATATATTGTATAATCCACTCTTGTATATTGTATACTCTACTCTTGAGTTAAGTACAAAAATTGAAAGTGAGTATACATTGTTAAAAACAATCCCTATTTACTCATGATTTGTTGTCATAGGAAGAAAGTAAGCATTACAATGTTGACAGCCTATTACGACCACATGACATGACGAAGTTGACATGTATGGTCCACAAAATTTATTCCGATTCCAATTTCAACCATGCTCCTGGTGTATATATATCATGTGCTTTTCTGAAGCATGGTTGTAAAAGAATAACAATCCCTATGAAAATAGAAGAGTCGATTCATTGTGAAACTGACCTTTTTGTACCGATGGACTGTGATTAATTAAGGATCAAATACAACTAATATAATCATACCTCTTCATGTTCCATGACACATAAGGCAATAAGATATTACAAAGAAATAATTTGCAAATTGTGAATAAAATAACGTTGAATCATTGCTATTTGACATGCAAAAGAAGGCGTATCACTACCTAAATATGTAGTCCAATAATTTTAGGTTCAAAATTGTCATATGTAATAAGCAGGAGACAATGTATGCACCAAAATCCAGGGATCCCATTTATGTGAGACACACTTCAATTAAAAGTGTCCTAGCTAATTTTCACATATACCTGTATATTTTATACTTCAGTTCAGTTGCCCAAACCAGGATAATTAGCTGTGCTTACTATAAAAAAGATGTACATATCAAAAGAAGCTCCAGAACCATGCTATAGTTAAAATAAACCTGTAATGTCCACATCTAGACTGATTGTTTATGTCTGTCTTTACTTCACTAATTAACCTGCATGGTTGAAAAGAAAAGGTGTTTTAATCTGAATCAGATACAGTTTTTAGCTCTAAATCATGCGGTAAAGCAACTGAATGGGCCATGCCAATAATTGATTCCTCCTTTGATCAAATACGCAAAATACTCAATTGATTCACACGCCACCAAGAAGTATGCATTGAGGCATTATCCTAGATTTTTAGCCTGTTTACCTGCTTAATCAGGTAAAGATAATCAACAAATAGATCGACAATATATCTTGTATCACAAATTGGGACGTGAAAATACCAGGGAGTGCAAGGAGATCTGCAACAAAATGAATGTAGCTTTCAAGACTTCCCGCCTGCAATGAATCCCGATCTATAATGAAAACAGAGATTACCTGATGAGAAAGAATGGAAATATGGAATAGTGGCACCAACATCAACCCCATGCGTTATGAAGAGATCAAGGTTGCAGGATCCTGCGAGTTAAGAGAGATACAGAGAGATGGCGTTGTGCCCGCGTTGATTACCTGAGAACATAGATATCAGTTAATATGATACAGGGAGCATGGAGAGAACGGGAGGGATTTGGTCACCAGCGACCGAGACGACATCAGCTGTATGGAAGAAGCGCCCACCTGTACTGGATGGAGATGAGCAAAGTCGGGAAAGGTTTAAATGGAGAATTCCACGCGAACTCGTCGGCTTCCTCCATCGGTTGCCGGTTCTCGTGGAGATCATGTAGAGAAGTGAGTGCTGATTGGGAAGAGGAAGCGCAAATCGGCATTGGTCCTAGTCGATGACGTTTCTTTAGACATATCAGATTTTTTTGGCCGCTTGACGAATCGCTCGAGAAGTAAGTAGTGTGACCACGTGAGATTATTTTTTTCCAACAAAAATGACCACGTGAGAACATGAGCGTTGCAATGGGCCTGTGGGCTGTACCAAAAAGATGGGTTACACGCTTTCAACGATCCTAAAACTAAACTGAACAAAAGACCCTAGAACTAAACAGACTGACGTGGCAGACTGACGATGTGGCATACAAATAATTAGAAACCGAAGAAAATGATGTGGCATGCTTGCATGTTGAGAGAAATCATGTAGTGGGGTGTTCCTATTTAGATATAGAAGATCTGGTGTGTGGATTTGGATTTATATAGTACTCCCTCTGTCTTAAAATATAAGACGACTAAGAATTAGTTAATAGTTAAATCATAACTTTGACCAAATATTTAGGGGAAAAAATCTACTACAATATTGAATGCAGGGGCGGAGCCAGAAATTGGACATAGGGGGGGGGGGGGGGGGCGAGAAAATTTTCCATAGCCTTTGATACCTAGTAAATTGAGATTTCAATTTTTGTAGTATTTTTCATGTGATACATCTCTATCTCTATATATCCGAAGGGCAGTTGAACGAGAGATGTCAACGCGTCAGTATGATATACCGGTAGAAAGTGATAATATATTAGTGCCCCTAAAATCACATTTTGGCCATTATAATCGAAAGTTCGTCTATCAAGTGTTGACAAATATATAAATTTGGTTGCATTACCATATATATGCACATGTTTACCAATTTGTAGAAACTAACACCAAGTTAATGAAGTGAGTAGCTGGTAAAATATTACTCTGGAGATACGTTATACTAACTAACTAGACGAATATGCCGCATGCAGGATCAATAGAACGGTTGGCGTCCTACGAGATGTGCTGATCCGAATGATTTTCTAGCGCTGGGTCATCGGCCAGCGGCCGGCGAGCTTGAGCAGCGAGGCCACGAGCAGTGCCGCCGTCTTAGCAAATGCTTTTTAGGGCAGGGCATGGCCAGTTGCAGCTAGTTAGATGGATTGATCCCAGGGCCGGTCCTGAGTTTTTGAGGGCCCGGGGCGAAAACAAAATTTGGGCCCATTAAAAAGAGCTCCCTATAGAGAAATTAACTAACGGGTTCCAACACCATAAACATAATTTACCGTATGCAACTAGTTATAGGCGATGACTTAAGAGATCAAACCAAAATAAATTTATGGTACATCGACCTGAGGCAAAATCATAATTTGGCCCTATAAAAAGATCTCCCTGTAGAGAAATTAACTAATCGGTTGCATCACCATAAACATAATTTACGGTATGCAACTAGTCATAGGCGATGATTTAAGAGATCAAACCAAAATAAATGTATGGTACATCGAGCCGAACAACTATCGCATGCGGCGGTGGAGAACAAACTAATTTGTATATGGCTAATAGATGACATGAAGAGAAAGTCTTGGGACAAAAAAATATATACTCTACCCATTCATCCAATCTAAAGAATATATTGTAGCCCCCCAATGAAGCTATTAGAGGCCATCTGCCTGTGATCCAATAGATACAGCTTCCAAACAACTTATGGCAATCCGATTCAGCCACAGGTGATCCGAACCGTTCGATCGAGACTGCTCGGTCGATCCTAGCCGTCCAGATCCATTATGCGTTTCTACCCGCACTCACCCGGACGCTAGCTTCCACCACTGGTCAGGGACGACTGGTGGAGGCAGTGCGCAGAATCGCTTCGGCCCTCTCCGTGGTGGTTCCACCGTTGTTTTCTGCTGCGCACGGGGGCAGCAGGCTCATTCCACCTCCTCCTCCCCTCCTGCCCCACATCCTCTCCTCAAACCCTAGTATGAATATATTAAGTTAGACATTGAAAAATGTCCATCACCACTAAATAAATTTGATGGACAACCTACTGACAAACAAACTAAAGATTCTAGAAAGATCAACCGTTAATTTTTAACATGGAATCAACCCTTTTAAAAACATTGGAGACAAGAGTATGGACCGTCGCTAATTCCCTATCGCCACATCGCCAACTGACTTCGATTGTGTGTACGGCTCGGGATATCTGCTACAGCTACTACACCTAGTTGCTGGTATTTTTTTTCTTATTTTTAAGGTACATACTTTTTTTAGAATCAGGCAGTACAAGTATTATTATTACGACAGAATCAACTACTAGTTTGCTCGGTTGAGATCTGAAAAATAAAGTGCTAGGTTGACGTGTTGCTGCGCTCTTTTTGCTGAACTCTAGAAGCCCCTACTCACAAATATATGGCCCATCTTGGTGTGGCCCACCACTACTTGACTATAGTCTGCGACCCTGAAGTACAAGGCCCAGTTAGGTAAAGGAAATGACGTTTCAGTTTTCTTCTTCCCTGGTAGACGTAGGAGAACTTCAAATGGCGCCGCCGGCGATGGCTGTAGGGCTGCTCTAGCTTGGATGTACCTACGCGGGGCCCCCTGGTTCTCGGGGGCCCGGGACGGCCGCCCCTCCAGACCCCCTCAGGGCCGGCCCTGATTGATCCTTATGACAGGGGAAACGGAACAGACGGCTTTGATCCAGGCTTCGTGCCACTCCACGATCGATGGTAAAGATGTGCAAATGGGCTCTCTTTGCTGCCGGTTGGGCTTTATACAATATGGATTAATGGGCTAGTGCTAAATCTGGGCTTAAACGCTGATTATCTGCGGCAATTACTGCATAAATTACTAAACATATACTAGCAGCAAGGTTGAGGGGGGCCGATCCTTAGGGGGGGTCCAGCCCCTGCTCGCCCCCCTTGTCTCCGCCTCTGATTGAATGGACATATTAATAAAATATAATTTATGATGAATTCACTAATATTGGTTCGGTATTGTAAATGTTCATATTTTTGTACATAAACTTATCAAACTTAGAAAACATTGTCTTATATTTTGGGACGGAGGGAGTAGTATCTTGTACTAACTCAGTTGAAGTACGGGGTTCGTAGTACAATGGCCTCATTGAGATTTGTGCAAGTACAAAGGGACGAGAAGATCTTCTTCCGACACTGACTTCTTTTCCACACGGCCAACTAAGGTCGGATTGCCGAAAGAAAAGCACAAGTTCAGCATCCCAGTGCAGCAAGAAAAGAGAGAGTTCAGGTTGCTGCCTAATGCAAGCAGAAGATATGTTTGACATCTCAAGTTCAAATTCCTGGCGTGACATCGGAGCTGGTACCATGTCCTGCAACTAAAGCAGCTGCAGTTCGCGCGGACGAAAGCTGACGAGCAGTGATTTGATTTCTGGTGGAGAGAACATCTGTCGCTCCTCAATGTTTTGCCGTTTAAGCCTCCTTGTAATTGATATATCTGTTGAAGTGTATAAGTAGATTGTACTAGCCTTTTCATCAGTTCGGACTTTTGGTTGCGTTGGCTAGTGCATGAAGCTTAACATGGTATCAGAGTCTAAGGTCTTGAGTTCGAGTCCTGGCTTTCGCAATTTATCCTAAAATTGCCGTTGCCCCCTCCGTGTCCACGTATAGGCCTCTTGTGTCATACGTGAGTTTCGCGCGCCGTCGCTCTCTTCTGATTGCACGTGCTGATTTCTTCCCGTCACACGTGAGAGGGGGTGTTGAAGTGTATAAGTAGATTGTACTAGCCCTTTCCATCAGTTCGGACTTATACACTTCAACAATATCGATCTGGATTTTCTTCTTGGTAGACCTGGTATATAGTTGGAATTGATCTGAATTTGATGCAGGCTTCGATATGGCCCGCCACAAACTCTGGTGTTGTGCTGAACTGCTGATGCAATGGAAGCAGGGAGTTTTCTCTGTGAGAATAGCTTGGATGGACAGGGCTACACCATACACCACAGCAAGTCAGCAATTCACCCGGAACTTGGATGGACAGATCGCCGCTCCTCCTATGGATTTGATGCAACAGTTTTACTAGAAAGGGAAAATGGCGCAAGTGGTAACCCCCGGCCGGACTGCTCGTTTCGTGCTCCATAAACACTCCAGCCGTACTTGAAACTCTTGGTGCGTTTTGGGAGGTGGACAGACTCGCAACGAGCCCGTACGTATAGAATGTAGCCGGACGCGCGCCTCGTGCGCGCGCGTGTATATAAGTAAGTGTACGCGTGTTGCCTCCGTCACTCACGCGGGCACCGCGCGCAACCAGCAGCTCCCATCATGGCCGACGCGGCCCGCGACGGGCAGACGGCCCTCGCGCTCCGACTTGTCAAGCTCCTCGCGCCGGCGGGCGACGATGCCGCCAAGGCCAAGCGCAACGTCGTGTTCTCACCGTTGTCCGTCCACGCCGCGCTGGCGCTAGTGGCCGCGGGCGCACGCGGCGCCACGCAGGCACAGCTGCTCAGCTTCCTCGGGGCTCCGTCCGCCGCCGAGCTCGCCGCCTTCGGCCGCCGTGTCACCGACACCATCCTCGCCGACAGGGAGGACACCGGCGGCCCGCGCGTGCTCTTCGGCGGTGGGCTCTGGGTCGACGAGTCGCGCGGGGAGATCAAGAAGGCGTTCCGGGACGTCGCCGCTGGTTCCTATAAGTCCGAGGCGCGCACCGTCAGCTTCGTCAAGAAGGTTAGTAACACCAAGTGGACATGTCTAATTAAACGCAATCTGCAATCGCCTTAATCTTCAGCGCATGAACCTGTGTGTGTCAAGATGATGAATTGATTTACTCTTATGTGAAGCCGAAGGAAGCAGTGGAGATGATCAACAACTGTGTGAAGCAAGCCACGAACGGCCTCATCGACTCCATCATCTCCACCGACGATATCGACGCTGACACCGACCTCGTGCTCGCGAACGCTGTCTACTTCAAGGGGGTATGGCTCGACCCGTTCGACTCAGGCTGCACCTCGCCGGGCACGTTCCAGCGTCTCGACGGCAGCCTCGAGGAGGCACAGTTCATGTCGTCGTCCTACCCCGGCCATTATGTCTCCTGCATGGACGGCTTCAAGGTGCTCAGGCTCCCCTACAGGCCCAACCTCCCAGCCTACGAATGGAATGAGCTGTTAGAGCGAGGAGAGATGTTTGCTCGCAATGGCATCGGTATGGCTGTCAATTACTCGGGATGTGCTGGACAAACACCTCTCTATCTTGATCCGGTTCTTCAAGACAAACGCAAGTATGGCAACAAGGTGATCAAATCAAACTCCACAGTCGTTGACTTGGTTTAATTTGTATCATTGTATGTAATATCAGAAGAGATTGTATTCATTGATCCAACGATATTATTTTCAACAGGCACGTTACGCCGATGACCGGCAGTATTCCATGTTCGTCTTCCTCCCTGACGAGAGTGGCGGGCTAGCCACCATGGTCGACTTGATCACATCGGCACCTGGCTACCTCTACAGCGCATTGCCCCAGACGAAGCCTGGGATGGTGAATCTTAAGCTGCCGAAGTTCGAGATAACCTTCAGCTGGGACGTCGACAGTGACCTCCGTCGGCTCGGGCTCTCGCTGCCGTTCTCGCGGGAGATTGGCGATCTGCGTGGCATATCTGAGAAGGACGATGTTAGCAGGAGGCCGACATTCCTGAGCAAGGTTGCGCACGTGGCCATCGTCAAGGTGAACGAAGAAGGGACCAAGGCGGCCGCGGTCTCAGGGGCCGTGTGCGGTGGCGGCGTCCCGTCAGACATTGTTGAGTTCAAGGCTGACCATCCATTCACTTTCCTCATCATGGAGGAGAGGTCAAGAGTGATCGTGTTCGCTGGGCACGTCCTTGACCCTACCAAGTGATCGATCGGCAGCAACATCATTTTTCAGTATAATGAAAGCTACCGGAGGCTATTGAACTGCACTGCATAGATCTTCACGTGGTTTCTAAATAATAAAGTATTATTAACTAAGGATAACCTAGCCAAGAGGAACTGGAGTGTGTGTAAAAAGTGTTGCTTTTTTGACGAAGCCGAAACAATTGAATATTTATTTATTACATGTCCTTTTGCTAAAATCATATGGCGTATGATTTTCTGTACCTATAATTTACCACCTTCTACCAATATCACTAATATGTTTGGAAATTGGCTAAATGAAGTGGATAATGCAAATAAACACATGATTGGAATAGGCATTTTGGCCATTTGTTGGTCAATTTGAAAATGTCGTAACAATTTTATTTTTAACAATATGAAAGTTTCATCTTTTTTGCAGGTTATCCATATGGCGGCGCACTGGATTCAGCTCTGGTCTTTCCTTCTTCTAGACCATCAGCAACCCATGATTTCTGGGTGCACCCGTCTTGTGATGGTTACTTCGGATTTTTTTAGCCAGGCTTCGTGGCGTCATTCAAATAATCGTGAGATTGACAGATGTCTAACTAGGTTCTGTTCTCTCTTGTGAGATCTCTTGTTTCGTTTCAGATGGTTGGTGTTTGTATTAACCTTATATGACGGATGTTTTTCTTTTATACTTTGTACTCAATACTGGTGCTTTGATTTTAATAAATGGTTGTGTGCATCCTCTGGATGCAGAGGCCGGGGGCTTCCCCCATTTTGAAAAAGTGGTTGCTTCTTCCGTCGTACTAGTAGTGCGTTGTTCTACTTTCTAGTAGGACCGCTGGGCTTGTACCGTTCAATTTCCAATCGTTTTTGGTACTACTAATAATGGAATTTCGTTTAAGTGATTGTTTTAGGGTTTGTTTGTTTGTTTGTGCTCGTGCTTGTGTTTTTGGATCCCAAATCACAAACTCAAACAAACACCTGAAATTAGTATAGGGATGCCCAGGCGAAATGCACCGAGAACTGTGGGAGCCTGGAAGCAAGGCCAGAGGTGCTTCTCACTAGTAGGAAAAGTCTTATAGGAGTTATTTTCCTAGTGATTCTCAAAAATAAATACACGCATCACTAGCAGGCTAAATAGTAATGGCATTCAAATAATCATGAACGCCACCACTAAAACCGAGTGGTGACACTCCCGGTTCTTTATACACCACCAGGAAATGGGTCCATCTGATGCAGCTGGGTCAAACGTAGTGGTCAGGGGCGGAGCCAAGGGGGTGAACAGGGGCTAGACCCCCCCTAATCGATCGCCCCCCTCAAGGTCTACCTTTTTTTAGGGGCTCAAGGTCTACCTACATGTGCTAGTATACTATGTGTGGTAAAAGCTAGATATAAACATGTGATTAATTAGCCCACATTTAATTTATTCAGTTGTAGTCCAACGAACAAAGCCTACTAGCCCATGTGTCTAATGAGTGGCCTTGTTTTTCAAGACCAGAACTTTAGAAGTCGCTCGATCTACATTTGACCATACAATTTCTGTCGATGGGAATTAGTAGATTGATTTACAACCGATGAATTGTTCATCGCACTGCTACCTGCAAGGACACTGTGTGCCGCTGGCCGCCGCTCGCTGCCTCAATACACCACAACACAAGAATAGAGAAGTACACGGTCTGCGCAAACCGCTCCGGCGCAAACCTCTACCGGTGTGCAATCTGCGATTCTATATTTCTATAACTAAAGTACAGTGTGAATGAATATTGCAATATTTTGCGAAGATGAATATTAAAATTCAATTCATGCATACTACTAGCTAGTTTCGTTTTGGTTAGATTGAATAGGAATATATATCAATTTGGACACTACTATAGAGTTGAAAGACAAATGCAAGAGAAGAATGGAAAGTAAAATTTATTTCTTGCAAAAATTGTGCTTTAGAAAATGAAGAGAAAGATACATAATGGACTAACCACTAACGATTTGTCACATCGTCGTTCTCTATTGATGCTATACATATTTATCATTGCATCGAAAAAATATTATCTATATGGTTCTATGGTTGTCGTCCTCGTCGCCCCCCTATGGTCAAATCCTAGCTCTGCCCCCGGTAGTGGTGGCATTCAGGAATGGTAAACGCCACCAGCCGTGATTATATTGACAATGTTTGTTTCTCATCAATGCCACTACTATTTTTTACCAAGACGTCTGACCCTAGCCTCTTACACTTCACACAGTCAAGTCCGCGCCCCCGTTTGTCTCTCTTTCGCTGGCCATTCCGTGCGGCCGCGACTCGACCGGCGCCATGCACCATCTGCGTCTGCTCCCCTCCCCCTCCACTTAAATTATATCCCACCCTCTACCCCCTCCACTCACTGTCTACCGTACGCTTCCACACTGCTGTGTCTCTGTTTTCCATCGCCACCGTGTCTCCGTCCGCGCCGTGACGCTTGATGCCGCCATCTCCATTCGCACCACCCGCCATTGTCCATCCCGCCTCGACTCTCCACCCTCCGTCCGCTATGCCGTCGGCGAGTCTCTGATCCCCTTAGATTTTTTGGAATAATATACACATGTGTAGTTGATATATATGTTGATTCATATGTGTAGATTCATATAATAGAGATGATATGTATAGTTGAATATAGTTAGTTTTAGATTGATTATTCTGGTAGAGATAAAATGACTATATGCAGAGTTGATATGGTATTAGATAAACTATATTTTCTTGTGAAGTATATGGTGTTAGATAAAATGGCTATATTTTCTTGTAGAAGACATGACATTGTGTTAAGTTTGTTTCACTGACTGTAGTGATGGAAGTGTTTCAGACTCACTACTCAGTGTCCATCTCATAATAGAGGGTCACTTTGAACATTTTTTGGTATGTATAATATTGTGACATGTAAATTTACTTAATTTT
Organism: Avena sativa; assembly: GCA_916181665.1. Classification (NCBI taxonomy): domain Eukaryota; kingdom Viridiplantae; phylum Streptophyta; class Magnoliopsida; order Poales; family Poaceae; genus Avena; species Avena sativa. Next base: position 416,607,558 of record OV702296.1, read on the forward strand.
TATTTTATGCTATTATCATTTATTTAACTTGTACATTTTGTGTGCATACTATCGTATGCAATGTATAAAGGAATTCAATGGAATGACATGATATATTGTGGAATTTCAGGCTCTTGGGTGAACATATATTGTTGACGTGCGCAAAGAGTGAGAAATAACTTGCCTTACAAGTTCAACATGGAGAAGGTTCATTACCCAAAATCAAATCCCCGCAGGCGTGTACCTATATTTTGCAATGGGAGCCTGGACCGAGAATCAGTGTCCTCTATTTCAACAAGGGCGAGGGGGAAGGTGGCGGCGATGAAGAGCAAGACCTATTGGATTCTGCAATTATCTCTCAAAGATGTGAGCTTACCGATAGTGAGGAGAAGTATATCGTTGACAAAACTTTACTCTAACGAATTCCTTCATCGTGCTAACGTTTGTCACTCGCTTAACAATTACGCATATTGAGCTACACAATATGATATGTTTTCACTTATCATTCTTTTTTCATTTTCTATTGTATTTGTAATGCGTGATGGTGATCTATTTAACATTAAGATATCTAACTTTTGCATCTTAGAAACTACCATCGAAGATGGTTTGTTCTCTTTATATTCCTCCAGAAAGGTTGGTTGGAGTATGTGTTGGAGCAAGAGGTGACATTGGCGTCGTTTTTTACATGACAATGACATATGATCGCATCGTCTTCAACAAGTAGGGGTGAAAGAACTTCCTTCAACCTTAATATCTGCATGTTGGGCAAACCATTCTCCTCATCGGCGGGATCACCTCATGCCGTAACTTTTAGATGATGTTCTTCATTAACATCATCATTCCTAATAACCAACTGCTATCAGATTCGGAGTCGTACTCCGAGTGATAGTTTGTCTGTATATGTGTAGTGATGCAACTTGTTAGTGTGATTCTTGTTTTAAACTGTTTGTTAATAACATGTGGTCAACAAACTCATTTATTTCATGATATTTTTGATATTATTGCTATTGCATGTATTATGTAAATTCAGCTATTTTTAATTCTTTGATTTCTGTTAGTGGTGTTTAACTAATATAAACGCCATGATTGTTTTAGCTACTGGCGACATTCACACCACACACCACTAGCATGGGAGTTACCGATGGCGTCCATAGCACGCGCCACTAGTATCAGTTACCAGTGGCATGAGCTTGGTGGCGTGCGGATTGAATGCCTACAATCCACTTTTCCGAATGCCACCCGTAAGGCTTTTCCTACTAGTGAATACTTATTAGTATTTACAAAATTCTTGCCATCCTCGTATAAACCCTAGATAGCCCATGCAATTAGGTAGCCATCGGCACTCCCGACCCAGTTCCCACCTCCTCCCTGCCCGTAGCCATGTCAGACTAGGGTTAGGGTTTCACTACCACCCCGATACCGGTGTACCCTGCCACCATTCCCCGCTACCATTCTAGATTTTGTTATTTTTGTGTAGCCCTTAATACAAAAAATTCATTAAGATTTTGCACGCTTGCAGGATACATTTTAGACTACGTGCATACTTATTTTTAATAATTTTTTTGTTGGAAATATGCCTGCGAGGAAATCAATAGTTGATGTTTCCCTAATATATTCTTGAGGTTTAAGTTGCCCTTGATAAAGTATCATTAATATGTATCATTGGATACATGATTCAGTTGTGGAACTACATGTTATGTGATTTGTTCTAAATTTTTCTTGGTCATAAGTTGGAGTCAGACACTCAAACCTAGACTAATGTGTAAGTGAGATGATGACTTGGTTCCACTAGTCATGTGAATGTTGATGCTAATCCAATTTACACCGACTTGGCTAAAGCGTTTAGCGAGTCGGACCGATGCTTAGTTGAGATGCAACGAGCATGTGGTCATTTGCAGTCTCAAGCAATGAAATCTTTAGACTTGAGGTGATCACATGATTCGAGTGCGGATCGGACGATTTATGTTCTGTCAAATAGTGTTTCATAACCGGGAAATTATAAAGGAAGAGTCTGGGACGGCTATGAATCAAGCTCCATGACGTGGATAATCAAGATGAGATTTGCCTCTGGGTAATGGAGAGATATTTGCTGAACCCTCTCGTGTTATATGATTCAAAAGCATGGTCATACACGATACAATTAAGTCTTAACCGAGGAGTCTAACTAAGTGTTAGTCCAGTGAATTGTATATCACAGAAAGAGAAGAGAGTTGAGTTATTAAAGGGATGATGAGCATTCGCCTATAGCTTGATAAGGTATATCATGAGACAACGGGACTTGAACGAAAGTCACATTGAGAAGGTTCGTCTTATGACTTTGCGAAGTTATCATGTTCTGCTAAGAGCCAAACTTTAACTATCTTCAAGTGATTGTGAACCTACAGAGTCACACATTTAAGAGAAATGGGTCCATATGGATCAAATCTATATGGACTTTGGGATATACCTTAGATGGGCTTCAAGCGTTAAGCCCACGTAGCTAGGAGGCATATATAAGTGGAACGGAAAGCAATGGTTCTCTAACCTGGCCTTCACTCTCTCCACTCCCAGATGAGGCAAAAGGGATCTAGCAGTCATGTGCTTGGTGCTCCTCCCACACGTGTGGATACCACTAGAGGCATTGCACGTGTAATGCTAAAGACAAACGAATTCGTGAAGGATTCTTTGCTACGGTTCGTGCAATCAAACTGCACTGCCTCGACCTGCTTCATCAAGTTCTGCATCTGCGTGCCTAGTAGTAAATCCGTGGCCTAATCCCTAAGCATAGATCGTGGTGTCCGCGGTAGAAAAAGTTTCATTGTGCACTGGTTGCACTCCGTGTGGCCCTTTATGTTTGAAACTTGTAAATATGATTCTTGAACTTCTAAAAATAAATGAGTCATTGGAGCTCTATTTTTTACTTTCTCTGCTTTCGCCTCATAAAGTTAAAAATACCAAAATAATAAATAAAGAACTTACACTAACCATGGAGAGACTAACTACTAGAACCCAAAAATTATAAATGATGATATCTCTCATCCCAAGAGGGGGAAAAATGAAGAGTTTGTTTAAACACCTCAATGTTACATGAATTGCACGGATAATATAACTTACTGCATTAAACAAGGATATAAATATTTCCAATATCAATGTCGGTATAAAAGGGATCCTAGCATTGCTTCTTACCAAGAGAATGAGTATTTATCGAAGCCTATGAGATAGATTCCTTTACCGATGAAAAACTAGAAACCTATATGACTCATGAACTTAGAAAGATCAAGTGAAATTTTTCTTAATTTTCCATAGAATATTTTAGTAATAATTCTTATGCTATTGATTATAATAAGAGGACCCACCTTATGATTAAACAAGAGAAGAAAGAGTGGGACCCTCCACCCTCACCGTCCAAATATGATACTCCCGCCGATTCATAATAAGTGTTGTTGATCAAAGACACTCATTATGGATCTAAGGGACTACTAATTAGCAAACTAAAAAGTTCAGTATTGTGTATGAACTACCTTGCTATTATGACGAATCTTTAGACATACCTACTAGTGTCTATAACCGCGTATGTAAGAAAATTGCAAAAGAAATCAAAAAGGGGTTGAGACCCACGGCCTCTGCATCGAAAATATGCATACGGTGTTTTTATTCATCAACACCTACAAACCCAGCAATGGGGAAAATCATGCCATCAGGGTCTAATCTATACCTAATAATAAAGTACAAATTGTTTTTCTGGCCCAACACTTTTTTAGACCGTTTTACCCATGCAATTTTTTAATTATTACCCACCATACCATCCATAAGTTATAAGTCGGGTAACTGCTTTTTCTCTTTGATGAGGCCGCCTCGCTAGGAGTAGTAAGCTAAAGGATTCTTATGGCCGGCCGGGCCAATGCATCATCTACGTGTGCGTTTCTAGGGAGACACGGTGGAAGCTACGACAAACACGAGATGATGTAAAAGTAATCCGTGTGGGCAGCCGCGGAGTGGGAAGCGGCAGAAGCTGACGGACATTGATCCATCTATGCATCCATCCACCTACACACTGCTGATCTGCGATGTTGTGCCTGTGCTCTCTGCCACACTTATTACGGCGTTGCTAGCTGTAACTTATATTGGCACCAAAAGCTCCATTTATTTTGACATTGCGTTACAATCTTTCGGGAAAAGAGCTAACTGGTCTACACGTGTGTCTCCTGCTCCGTGATTTGTTCTTTTCTTGCTTTGCTCGATACAGTATGCAGGAGTGTGGCGACGCCCCTTCCTGGTATGCCAAATGACACCCTATAAATGCTGGCTTGGCTGAGGCAGGAGGGCCCCACATACGGCAGCATAAAGTTAGGCTTAGTAAACTATTTGGACTTTTAGGTGAGAGCTCCTATGCATTTTCTTTTTTTGCCTTTTTTCTATTTTTAAAGAAAGAGGGGTTTGGAAAAAAAATTGAATGCACCCTCCCATTATATGCGTCTGCAAAGTGAATAGTCTATTTTTTTTAGAGGAAGTCGGTATAAGTGTAGAAATCATATCAAGGTAGTGGAAATAATTTCTAAGTTGCAACATACTCCCTCTGTTCCGTTTTACTATGCGCCTAAGTTTTTCTCTCTTTTTTCATATTAGTATGCGCCAATCGGACAGTTTCCGAAATAACCCTCAGCTGCCTCTGCATGCAGAGTCGTGTGATACTCAGCCACACATGCAAAGCGAACTCAGGGGCAAAATAGTGAGGAATGAAATAAAACAACCATGCACCGGCTCTCCTTGGTATGCGGCTCTGGCCCTCACGCGCAAAGTAAATGGGAACAGAGGGAGTAGCTTCGTAACTGGTGCGAATAGGTTCCTCCAAGATAATACAATTATCCAGCTCGAGACCAGTGTCGTGAGGCAAGATAAAAAATTCTGCATACGAAAGTTTGGACAAGTTCACCATGAACAAGAAATAACATGGCAACGCCATAGATGGTGGCACAAAAAACAAGTTTCGATGAAATTTTATTTATTTTCGTACTCCCAGTGCAACGCACGGGCACTGTTCCTAGTGCCCTAAAAACACAGAAAAAGAAACACCACCGACTAGGTACCAGGGGCATAACTGAGACATCTTATGGCGAACTGGGAGCACACATCTGGTCCAAACACCCTCAATCGTGTACTTCATGCACATGCTCCGGAAGTCGACACTGCGGCCAAACCGCGGAGGAATATTTGGAGCATAGATCTCCATGGTCCTTGCCAAGCATGCCGTTACCGCTGCCATGGTGCCACATAGCTCTCCCGGTATGTACGAGTCCATCATATCAAGTATGTCACCGAGACCTGACGCTCCACGCCGCCGAGACCTACCGTCATCGACATGGTAGAAGCAACACCGTTCCACCTCTTGCCTCCTCCATTCAGCACCTACTCCAAAAGTAATGGCCCAGGAGGGAGGGCGACACCGATAGCCGCACCATCATCCAAACTCAGAGACCCAGATTAAAGGTTTCCCCCGGAGCAGCCTGAGAGAGTAGGCGATGGCTTCCTTCGACAAGGTAACAACGCATAGATGTCGCCATCACCCACTATGAATAGAGTTAGAGCTCGGCGTTTACCGGCAGCCGCGCCTCACCAACTCACATCTGAGACTAGATGTGGGATCCCGAGATCCGTCACAACTAGCCACCAATCGATTGACCACCTTCGGCGAGGAGGTCAGTGCCCTGATGTCCTCGTGTTGCGTGACGAGCCGCACGCCAAGGAAAGCCTCAGTGTGTCGCTGTAGGAGCCATCAAACAATAGGAGCAGCATCGCCAATTGCAGCCCACCCACCTGGGCCTAGATCGTGTCCGCCATCACCCACCAGCTGCGCCGCCTACATCCACAAACCTGCCGCCACACCCTGGCCGTTGCCACCCACAACACCACCTCTAGGGGTGTCAGAGCGGGCGGCACCACCCCCATATTGGGGGTCGAGAAGATCCGACACCGCCCGGGATTTTCCTGGCGATGTCCCCGCTGGCGCCGATAGGAGGAGTGGGAGACGCATGCGGCCGAGAGGGGGGTAGAGGAGCCGATACGGCCGGACACGGCCACAAAGAACCAGGGGGAGGGGTGTGTGTGTGTGTGTGTGTGGGGGGGGGGGGGGAGAAAATGCAATTGCATACAAAATTTATCAAATATACATATTGTGCAAATTTTCTTAAATATTACTTGCCTACAAGTATCTTAAAATTTACCTCTTTGACCATTGATGAACTTATATGCCAGCACATGTAAATTCAACTTCCATATTTCGTACATCCATAAATTTATAGAAATTCCTACAATTCTATTATAAAAAATTGGTGGCTGCCGCAATGGCCGCCTCACAATCTAATAAATTGATCCAGTGCCGCATGTTGTAAAAAAACATTTGAAGTATCGAATCTCTAGCCGTAGCAGTCTTTGATACATTCGATTCATAAAGCTAAAACGTCTTATATTTCTGAACGTACTATTACCTTCAGACGTGTATTCAGTTGGTCTATAATAATGATGGAGGTCCTGAAATCCGTATTCGGATGTGCTTTATGCCCGATGAGCAGCATAACCCTGGGAGTCGATCAGATCATTACATGGGAAAACCGAATACTTATATCCGGTTTGGTACTACCAGTTGTTTAATCATAGTAGACCAGATCAAAGCAAGTTGCAGTTTTGTACATACGGGTGCATCCGCTAATGACAATGATTTGGTCTTTCTTTCCCACGTGTGTCACCTAACAACACCGTTTAATTTATTTGAACTGCCTTTTGCACCCACGGTTTGGTCCTGGCTGCTAAGGTTCTGGTGGCTGCTATGGTCCTAACTGCTATGTATATATACATACCATACACACAGACGACATAACACAAGAACATAACACACTCTTCTCGCACCTAGACATGGATTTGAGAACAGGATTCTGCTGTGCTCTGCTACTGGCCACACTGCTGCCTCTTTCAGCTAATCCGTCGAGCAAAGTAAGATGTTTTCCTCTTTGTTCAGAAGACTTGGCTGCATCGTTTCTGCATTAACCCGGCTTGTTCTGATATTGTTTCTTGGCGACTTTCTGCATCCAAATCTCAGCTATACATAGTGTATATGGGGGACAAGAAACATGATGATCCATCCGTGGTCACCGCGTCGCACCATGACTTACTAACCTCTGTTCTTGGAAGGTATTAGCTTGTAATATTTCATGTTACATATTATTATCATGAAGCAGAAATCGAACGGTAACATTTTTGTTTTATCTACAGCAGCAAGGATGATGCCATGAACTCGATAGTTTACAGTTACAAGCATGGATTTTCTGGGTTTGCGGCAATGCTCACCGAATCTCAAGCTGCGACACTCGCGAGTAAGCAATTGTCAATCTTGAAATGTCATCTTTATATCTTACTTGCATGATCGACATAAACTAATCAACACATTCCCGAACGTAGACTTCCCTGAGGTTGTCACCGTGGAGCCTAATATTTTTCATGAACCGCACACAACTCGGAGTTGGGACTTCCTTGGACTTGACTATTATCAACCACCACAGCAACCGGGTCTCCTCCAAAAAGCCAAGTACGGAGAAGATGTAATCATTGGTGTCATAGATACAGGTTTGCAATCCCATCTCCAGCTTATAAATCCAAAATATGAGAAAACCCAAAGATTGGGCATAATTTGACCCCATGCATATGCATATGATTCTACTATAACAGGCATATGGCCTGAATCACGAAGCTTTGACGACAACGGCTATGGCCCTGTTCCGGCACGGTGGAAAGGGAAATGCCAGACCGGCCAAGAGTTCAACGCCACGAGTTGTAATAGAAAGATCATCGGCGCGCGGTCGTACGACCGTGGCCTTAGCGCTGAGGTGCTCAAGAACGACTATAACTCGCCTAGGGACATCGACGGCCACGGCACCCACGCCGCATCGACGATCGCTGGCGTTGAGGTACAAGGCGTGAGCTTCCGGGGTCTAGGCACCGGTGTGGCACGTGGTGGGGCGCCACGTGCGCGGCTTGGTATCTACAAAGCGTGTTGGAACGGCGCAGGTTGCCCTGATGCGGCAATCCTCGCGGCCATCGATGATGCCATACACGACGGCGTGGACGTCCTGTCCCTCTCGCTAGGAGGGGCCGGTCGTGAAATCACCGGGACGCTGCATGCTGTGCAGAGAGGGATCTCTGTCGTGTTGATCGGCGGTAACGATGGCCCTGTGCCACAGACAGTCACAAATGTTGTGCCATGGGTCACGACGGTGGCTGCTAGCACGATTGACCGGGCTTTTCCGACTTTGATATCGCTCGGGAACAAAGAAAAACTGGTGGTAAGTATAAACATCTTCAAGCAATTTGTTTTGTGTGTGCGTGGATAGTTCCAAAGGGACGATCAACTTGACTCGCCTTAGACGAACTCTAGCTTGCATGGATAATTATCCTATAGTTTTCACAAACTTGACCCGGCTGAGGTTGTTAAAACTAAGGACCTAACCACAAATTTAATTGCTCGTCCTGAAGCTTTCCTTAATTCTTTTATTAATAGACTCCTTAATGTGTGGTTTGGTTTCAATCATAGGGTCAATCTCTTATGCATAATGCGTCTCTGATCAGCAACGACTTTATGGACCTAGTTTATGCGGAGAGGTAAATGCATTATGGCAGTTACTTGACACAATTTGTTTTGTATATAATCATGACGGTGTCAGCGTGAACTTACATACTCTTTTTGCGCAGATGCGACGCGGAGTCAGTGGCGTTGAGCAACGTCACGGGCAAAATCATCCTATGCAATGCACCAGCAGAAGCGAAATCCACGCCGCCCACGATTGCACTTTTGGACGCCCTCAACCATACCTTCGTGAACGGCGCGAAGGGCCTCATCTTTGCGCAGTACACTACCAACTCCCTCGAGGGCCTGGCTGGGATTGAACGCAGTATGCCCTGCGTACTGGTGGATTTTGAGGTCGCCCAGAGAATCATATCGTATGGGAGGAACTCAGCAGGGTAAGAGCTTAATGTTCTTGTTGTCTTAAACACAATGAAGATTTTTTTTCCTTTTTTCCTTACTCCAAGTATTCACGACGTGTCTTGTGTCTATGGTAGAAGCCCGGTGGTGAAGTTCTCACCAACCATAACTGTTGTTGGAGATGGGGTGCTATCGCCGAGGGTTGCCTCATTTTCCTCTAGAGGGCCAAGCCCCTCCTTCCCCGGCATACTCAAGGTATGTATCAGTCAACTTCTTAATTCAGGACGATATACAAATTGTTTAGAATGTAATATTATCCTCAACGAGTCTACTTGATACCTCGTCTTTATCTAGCCTCTAAAACTTATATCTCTATATTTGGACAGCCTGACATAGCTGCACCCGGAGTTGCCATCCTGGCGGCTCAGGGAGGCTCGTACGAGTTCAAGTCCGGAACATCTATGGCGGCCCCGCATGTTTCAGCTGTCATCGCGCTGCTCAAGTCGGTTCACCCTGACTGGTCACCAGCCATGATCAAATCCGCCATTGTCACCACAGGTACGCACAATATACTAATGTTCTACCACATAACAATCATAATTTATAAGTAACTCAGGTTGTTCCTTTGGACCCCTTGCAGCTTTAGTCACCGATCGTTTTGGTATGCCAATACAAGCAGATGCGGTCCCAAGGAAACTAGCTGACCCCTTCGACTTTGGTGGTGGTCACATGAACCCAGACAGGGCCGTCGACCCTGGCTTGGTTTACGACTTGGATGCGAAGGAGTACAACAAATTCTTTAATTGTAGCGTCGGATCTGTGGATGGTTGTGAGTCCTACCAACTCAATCTGAATCTACCGTCAATCGCCGTTCCGAACTTGAAGAACCAGGTCACTGTGTGGCGCACCGTCACGAACGTCGGGCCGGTGGACGCGACTTACCGAGCGACTGTTGAAGCTCCAGCAGGGGTAGTCGTGTATGTGGAACCATCTGTGATCACTTTCACTGCAGGTGGTAGCAGAAGCACAACATTTAGAATGACATTTATGGCAAAGCAAAGAGTGCAAGGTGGATACACATTTGGGAGTTTGACTTGGTTCGACCAAAGTGTGCACTCGGTGAGGATTCCTATTGCTGTGCGCACCGTGATACAAGACTTCATCGCAGATACATCTTAATTTATCGGTTCTCTTCCTTTTTTATCTATGTACTTCAATTATATAAGAGTTCTGGCAACGCTGAAAATGTATTTATTTATTACTATTACTTGTAAATGTCCTAGATGAATACAACATAGAGATTGTTTCCCTCATTTCCGACTGTTGGTGTCAAATGAAGCTTTAGGTTTTATGAGTTTCTAATATGGTTGGCTTTAAAAATTTCTACCGAGGCCACCCAAAGAGTGAAATTGCAGCGGCAAAAAACCAAATCTTGATTCCATGCATACATCGTTTTGAGTATCCTCCTCACGATGAGTTCTCAGAAGATGGTCATTTGAAACCTTTTTCATGGCCAAACAAGTGCAGAAACCCACTACTCGTTAGGGTTACTAGGAAATGTGGCGCAACGTACCTCTTTGGCACGTACGATTATTAGGAGCTAGTTTTAAGTGTTGGTTTGATGATTTGTAGGCTCGATGGAATCATCAGTAAGATAGTTTTCCATGTATAAGTGTTGCAGGGGTAGGTTCCAGCGAAGAAAGTACGACATCTAAAAGTATGTAAGTACCTGGTATTACAACACGCTAAAACATATCATAGAGATAAGTTTAAGTTACATATACATAGATGGAGTCCAAAAATAAATACATATACATGGATGGATAGGTATCTAACTTTACATAACACTGAAGTTAGGCGACATTTATGATATATCATTTACGGTGACTGGGATAGATGGATCCAAAGATTCAGGCGGGACTTATCCCGTTAAGTCTCTTCTCTGTTTTCTGTGTTTGGAGCAGGTTGATCGGATGATACAGGCGGTAGCTTACCATTTGCTGGGGAAAGGGAGGTTAACAACTAGGTGATCAATGCCCACATTCAACATGTGTTTTACCCGTACTAGCATAACTACACATAGATCGACTCTGATACCACTGAAGGTGTTCGGCAGAGGAAAACAAAAAAGGTCCTAGCTATTGCAACACGCATGCCAAGATCTATCTATGTGTTAAACAACAACAAGGATGGAGTTTCGGTAACATACCCTTGCAGACCGAACGCGGTTAACGTCCCGCAGAAAACGTGGATGAAGTAGTCATACTCGTAGACGACCTCAAGGTCACGTTGCTCCTCGCACGTCACCTCCTGGTCCTTGCACGACAGCTTCAATGCCACATGTGGCAGCGCCTCAGGGGTATCGCACACGTACGGTGTCCGGAGACGACTCCCGTTCTCCTTGATCCAGCCGGGATGCGGAAGTAGACTCTCTGGAATAGGATCCAGTAGCGCGGCGGCGTGCCGCTGGTGTCGACTCCCACGTGCGCAGTTCTTCTTGAAACCACACTCGCGAGATTCAACAAAGAGAAAGAGAGAGGGAGATTCTCTAAGTAAATATGCCTTATGAAATAGCCTTTTATTTTTGTGTGTCTTTTTCCCACCAATATAGAACTTTTTATATAGGGGGACAGGAAAGACTCCATTCCCTAAAGTCCCGGGGTGGGACAAAAGAAAAGGAGGAGGGAAGGCAGCCAGCCGGCCGAGTGAGGCCGTGGCTGGGTGGGCCCCGTGCCATCCCCACATGTCCGTGACCTAAGTGGCCAGCACCGCTGTGGCTGGCTGGGTGGGACTTGGCCATGGCCCACCAGCGCGCCACCCGCCCCACCCATAGAGTTAGCCTGCGGCCCGCCCGCGAGCTCAAGTGGGCCAGCTTGTCCTGCTCGCTAGCCCGCTATCCCGCTAGCGCCTGCCTGCTGGCACGCGCGCGTGGGCTGGCCTAGCCTGGCCAGTGGGACCGAGCTGTGGCTGCCCTTTGGGGTGGCTTCCCTCTAGGCCTTTTTCCTCCGGGGATATGGCCCAATAGATGAAGTAGCCCCATTAATATTAATTTTTAATATTTATTTAATACATTAATTCGCAATTAAAATATAAATGCATATTATAAAATCTCTATTAATTTGAAACACCTTTTGGCTTCTTTCCTTTCTCAGCAACTTCAGATCCTCTTTGGAACTATCCCGATAATCTTCTCGGAACAATTACAATTCTCTTTCTCATCGGTGATCCCTTCACTTCCATAGCGATCTCAGAACATCGTAAGACCCATAAGTGTGTTACCCTATGATTTGAGAATGGCACAGTCATGATCGAAATCTCTCCGGTCAATGATAAATAGCGGGACTGGGATCTCCATAATGACTTCCGTGCATTCCACGAAACTGTGTTGTTTCGAACCATAAACTCTGTTGTTTCGTGCATTCTATCTTTGGTATCACTATACCAATGTCGTTACTAACAAGTCCACTTAACTCGTTATCGTGATATTGTACCCCTTACCTCGTCAATGGTTGCAACCTCTTGGATACAATCTCACCGAGTTGGCCTAGTGTCTCTTACCAGCATGCGGGTGAGCAAATCCCGATATTGATACATATGCCTCAAATTTTACTCTAGAGTACCCAATAAATAATTTTATTGTCATCCAATTACGGTCATGACATTTGGTGTGATCAAAGCAGCCGTGGGAGACAGTCATTAGTATGATCTCACGGTCACTTAGTTTCTAACTATTGCAACGATAAACCATGTGACTTGGTAACATTGCAATACTTATATGAGTAATATCCATCATATCATTTTCTAATAATATGACTCCGTTGTCAACTGACATAAATGATCCATGATAAGGAAACCTTGATCATTGGTGGCCCAACGAACTAGTTGAATAGAGGCTACTAGGGACTTGGTTTGTTTATATACCACACCTTTATCAATGTTTCCTCTTGATACAGTTATAGCACAGTATGAAACTATTATGACCTAATTCGAGATATGATAATAAACCTATTTATTATTTGCCTCTAGGGGATATATCCTTCAGAAAGCGCTTAGCCAGCATTTATGGTGAATAAGAGCACCCTCCACGAAGCATAGTATTTTGGGTAGGCGGACAGGCCTCCTTGAAGGGAGGCCACAGACGTCGCTCGCCCCTCAATGGATGGGAAGGCATCTGTTTTTCCAAAACCACCCATCGCCTCTATGATCTATCGAGTGGGGGTACCCTTGAACGCCCCCCATAATGCTCATCTAGAAGTACTCCAAATCACAAAGAATGGTGAAAACCACGTCAATACATTTGAAGAAGATTGGACGAATCCCCCGTGAAATCTCCCCCACGCCCCTCGATGAGGACAAGATAAGAAGAAATAGCCTTCCTCAAGCTCAATACCAACCCCTAGCTCAATGTGTGGTACCCGCACTCTCCAAAGCATCTAGAACGACTAGAGGGACCAACTAAAAGCCCTCTCCCTTCAGGATCCCCGGGGGCGACGGTTCTGGCTCATGAGCGGTGCTCGGGGGATCTTCTGAATCTATGGGGACCTACCTCGCCAAAGGGTTAGAAAGGACAATCAACCTATTCGCGGGGCTGCCCTACCTAGCCCGTCGAAGAGAAAATATACTAGGAGCTCCACGAGAGGCATCCGCGGATTTCAACAAGAAACAAGCTACCTGGTCGCAGTGATGGAGCGCATGCCCGCCTCTGTCCCCCAGGCCTGGGAAAGATCACTCACGTACACTGCGAGTGCATAACTCCCTCGAAGAAAGTCAACACAAGATGAAAGAATCTCGGTGGTTTTCCTCACGTGAGGATCCCCACCTACCCAACTCCAGCGCCCTCCCGATAGCCATGGAGAAAGGCTTCGCAAAACAAAAAATAGCTACTCGTCCCCCTACTCGTGCGTCAGCAGCATGGACGACATAGGGGACCAGGAAGTTCACCGAGGGCGGGCTCCTAGGTCGAAAGCATGTCTCCACTCGGGAACCGAGCATGGTTCAACAGGGACTCGAGGAGAAGTCGACAACCAGAGGCGTCACGACCTTTCTCAAGCTGGGGCAAATACAGATGGTCAGGTTTATCCTGAAGAGGCACTTAGCATCGTGTTCACCGGAAGCCCCGCAACAATGTATCCGGGCTTGCCCATAGTTGGACTTGCATGACAGTCAAAAGCCATATACGAGCAGAATACTTGGGGGTTGTCCCCGTTGTAATGAAAAGCCATGCGTGCCAACTGGGTCCCAGATAACAAGCATTGTATCCATAAGCAATCCTCGTGGATGAATACAAATAAGTTGATCCTTTGCAGACTCATTTTGATTATCGATCATCCTAGCTGCTTCGTTAATGGAGAGTCATGTTTGGTTAGTCACATGTCCTTCTCATTTTTGTTATCCCGGAATGAATTCTGCAGATGAACAGCTTCGTGCAAAAATGGTTCTCTCGCAAGGGAGGCTGGCAGGCTCCCGCCTCACGATGTGGGCCCCTACAGAAGGTCTTGAAGCTCTCGTCGCCTGCATTTCCTCGGATGTCTGGAAGGCATATGGGATCAGTACCTCCCTACTATGCGGTCAGAGAGAGGCCACGAGTGGGCTTTAGGCTCAGACTTCTAATCGCCGCCTACCTTTCCCTCGTTACCCAGGGGGCAATCAAGACCGGTACCTCCACGCAATGTGGCCAGAGAGAGGTGGCGATCGGGCTTAAAGAAAGAGGACAAGTCTTGGTCGTTGCCTATCCTTCCTTGGTTACCCGGGGGCTAACTAGGATCGGCACCTCCTCGTTGTACTGCTAGGGAGAGTTGGCGATTGGGCTTGAAGCAAAGAAAACTTGGCGTAGGGCGTGTTTTCAGAGTAGATCTCATCGGGGATATCCATGCAACATCAACCTCTACACTCCAAAAACAAGTAATTTTACTACGAGAGAACATTCTATTTTATTCGCGTGAGTGAACACGTGCGAGGATTGAATCTCTAGAAGAAAAAGCACTTACCTATGCATGCCCAACGAGTTTAGGGGAAGGTATTGCCTGAATAGGTCTCTTCAGATCGCTCCCGAAGAACCATTCTTGGGCATTATCGCCCTGTCGATGCCTGGTTCGAGAAGCAAGGGTATCAAACATGAAGAACAAACATGGAGCATACAGGATTGGAAACACCCACAGTACAGTAGGCTACCACTCAAATAATTGTCGGGCTGGTGACTACAAGTGTAAGTTCATATGTAGATAGTTTTGAACTAAGAGTAGCAAATCACAGAGTTGGTAGAGGTCCTTATGCCCATCGTTACTATTCACTAGAGAGTACTTGTAAGTTATCTCTAATTTCAAGTAATGGTGTATAAAAGGTGTTGGTATTCGAGAGAAAACCTAAACGAGGACAAAGTAGTAAGCTAAAGTGAACAAGAGCAACGAGTATGGTTGTGGGAGTGACAATATGGCTAAGGAGTTCTCGGGGAATTTAGGATACACCTTGGTATCAGGAGTAAATAATAGCGCTAGATTATTTCGGCTCAAACTGCTATGCACGTCATCCCGATTCTTTTTGTCCGTGAGATGAACGTCAAGAAGGACACACGGCGACATCGCAGCCGAGCCCTGCTATCTCGTGAGGCGGGTCTACTGTGGGCCAGGGCGAAAGATTCCATACCGTGGACGAGTGCACCGCTCTCCATCTTACCCCACGTCGCTGGAAGGTGGGCCGCGCATGCAAACTAGGCTCGCGGTCAGCGTACGCGGGTAGGATCGGGTTCTGTGAGAGGCGTTCCCTTTGCGGCAACGCTTCACACCTGCCGGGTTGCAAGGCCTGCCGAGACACGACATGGCGCCATGATCCCATGCCGGCCATGGACTCTCTTATACATGGGCCCGCAGAGAGCCGACGTGGTACCGTAGAACCTAGGCGACGATGTTTTCTCGCGCACACGGGGTCGAGGCGGAGCCAATGTGGCTACAGACGGTATGGCCGGACATAGGTTATCATGGCAATGGGGCTGCGAGGACTGACTTGGCGCTGTAAGCCCCTGCCGATTTTGTTTTCTCGTGGACATGGGGTTGTGCATAGACGACGTGGCATCTTAACCCCATGCTAGCCGCGATTTCTCGCAGATGTGGGGCCATCCAGAACTGACATGGAGACAAAAGGCTGTGGCGTTCGTCAGGGTAGACTTTAGATGACACGTGTTTTCATGGTGACATCGTGTCGTGTGACCCTTTTGTACCCTACTTGGCAGCGTTATCTGTAGCCTGACAACATAGCCTGTAAATGGCCGCGGGTTGTCATGGTGAGATCATACACTAGCCACAAGAATGATAGATGGGTACGATAAGCGCTGGAGATAAGGTTCCATGGACAGTAGCCTTCACGTGCGCGCAACCTCCGTGACTCAACGTACGGATCCGCCTTTCTATTAGTACTACCTCCCGGTCCATTCACTAATACAGTAAATTGCTTCTTCTCTTCTCTCCCTCCCTGCTGTTCTTGCCCGGCCTGTTGCTAGGCAGGAGTCTCAATCAACCCAATGCTGGATGTTCTTCAGCCAACACTAGGTCGAACTTTACTCCAGCTCAGCCTGCGCACCACTGTCGATTGCTTCTTCTCTTCTCTCTCTCCCTGTTGTTCTTTCCCGACCTATTGCTAGGCAGGAGTCTCGATCGACCCAACACTAGTTATTCTTCAGCCATCGTTGGGTCGAACTTTACTCCATCTCAGCCTGCACGCCACTAGCAATGAGTAAGCTCTATCGCAGTTTGTTTTCTTTAATTTAAGATAGTTATCATGGTTGTTATGCTATTTCTCGCTTCTTAACATGTTATGCTATGTTTTATTATAGCTGCGGACTTCTCTTCTTCTTCAATCACTGGTCCGCATGTATGGACCTTCCACTACACTTGTGGACATATTCTAGGGCACATGAAATTTTCCGTCGGAATCCGACGCTTTGACGGTCATTTTCCAGCGAACCTAGTCAGTGGGTCCCGTAGGTGTACCCCCTAGCTTTCTCCGTACGAGGGTTGACCAATGACCTTTTTTTGTTTGTTTAGGTTTTTTTAGTCCATAGAAACATGGGAAACCAAGGTTCAGCCCAATATTCCATCGTTTTCCCTCCATTTGACCCATAGCGGGAGATTCCTCCTACCGGTCCAGCACTTCGGTGAGTGTGAACGCTTGTCTGGGAGGACGGTCATAGCTGGAGCTATAATTTGCATCTACGGACCTTCCACCACACTTGTGGACATATTCTAGGGCCACATGCAAGTTCCCGTGGAATTCCGGCGCTCCGACGGTCATCTTCTTGCGAAACCCTAGTCTATGGGCCTCGCAGGTCTACCCCCTAGCTTTGTCCATACGAGGGCCGACCAATGTATTTTTTGTTTATTTAGTCGATAGAAACATGGGAAACCAAGGTTGTCCCAAGATTCCATTTGTTTCCCTCTGTTTCACCCGTAGTGGGAGATTCCTCCTACCGGTCTAGCACTTCGGTGATTGTCAACGCATGCGTGGAAGGACGGTCACACCCGGGATCTAGAAATTGCATCTATGCACCTTTAACAACACTTGTGGAGATATTCTAGTGCTACATGCAAGTTCCTGTGGGATTCCAGCGCTTCGACTGTCATTTTCCAGCGAAACCCTAGTATGTGGGCCCTACAGGTCTACCTCCTAACTTTCTCCGTACGAGGGTTGACCAATGAACTTTTTTGTTTGTTTAGGTTTGTTTAGTGCATAGGAACATGGTAAACCAATTATGGGCCCAAGATTCCATTGGTTTCCCTCTGTTTGGCCCATAGCGGGAGATTACTCCTACAGGTCCAGCACTTCGGTGAGTGTCAACACATGCGTGAGAGGACGCTCACAGCCGGGAGCTAGACATTGAATCTATGGACCTTTCACCACACTTGTGGACATATGCTATGGCCACATGCAAGTTTCTGTCAGATTCCGACGCCTCAACGGTCATTTTCTAGTGAAACCCTAGTATGTGGGCCCCGTAGGTCTATCCTGTAGATCATCATCATTTTATATGAGCCCATTTCTAGTCATAATATTATTTTATTTTATGTGCTAAACAATAAAATGTAAATACAACGTATTGAATGGAATGTGGCGGGAAATAACTAGAAAAAGAGCTAAGCCGACGGCCTTCCATTAGGCGTCATCCCTTCGTTACTTGTGGGCTTGCTGGAGACATGTGGATGAAAGAAACACCGTCGGCTACACCGACGACAACCCTTGGGCTAGCGAACGATGCACCGACGGCGGCCCTCGGGCTAGCGTACAATATGTTGACGGCTTTCCTAGGCCGACTGTTTCGTGCTGGCCATGCGAGTCTCTGGAGCTGCGCTGATGACCCCGACATCTGGCCATGAGCGTCGCAAATTGCCATCGGCCTCCAGGTCGATTGCCATAATGATATGGTAACAACGTGATCAAATCGGACTCCACAGACATTGACTTGGTTTAATTTTTACGTAATATCACAAGAGATTGTATCCATTGATCCAATGATATTATTTTCAACATCCACGTACTCCGATGACCGACAGTATTCCATGTTCGTGTTCTCCCTGACAAGCGTGGCGGGCTCGCCACCATGGTCGACCTGATCACATCAGCACCTGGGTACATCTATGATGCATTGCCCCAACAAAGCCTAAGGTGGTGCATCTTGAGCTTCCCAAGTCTGAGATAACCTTCAACTGGGACGTTGAAGCGACCCCTATCAGCTCGGGCTCTCGCTGTCGTTCTTTCGGGACGTTGGCGATCTGTGAGGCATGTGCGAGAAGGATGACAACTGCAAGGGGGCCAACATTCCAGAGCAAGGTTGCGCACATGGCAATCGTCAAGGTGAGCGAAGAAGGGCCGGAGGCGGCCACGGTAACAAGGGAAGTGTCGGGTGGTATCAGACTCCAGTGTCTACAATGAAATCTTCAGGGCATGGTCCTTGCCAGGCAGGGGCGGATCCAGAAATTGAGCATAGGGGGGCGAGATGAAAATATAGTCTTAAAGGTATCCCAAATATGTTGATGCTACAGGGTCTCGCTTATATATTGTTCTTTTAGTTAAAGCTTGTTTTGGAATTTCGACAAATTATTAAACATTTTGATTTTTTGATTGATATCGAATCTATGGGTATTGGAACATTATGTGCAGTAGATTATGTGGAAACTGATTGTCCTGAGTCCGTGAAGATGCTGAAATCTGAAGGTGTTGATGGATCTGTCCATGCACCAATGGTAGAAGAGATTATGTCTCTGTTAAGAGTTTGTCAGACTTGTATTACTCATGTTAATCGTAGTCAGAATTGCAGTAGTCATTTTATGGCCAATTACGCTAGAACTAATGCTAGAACGGCTGTTTGGCATTGCTATGGTTTAGCAAATATTTGCTACCAAGATTGTAATCCTTGATTTGAGTAATGCAAGTTGTGTTTCGCAAAAAAAAAAAGTTGGAGATTGAACCAACTAGCTTGAAATGGCTTAAAATGATTATTATTAGTTGGGTCTTTCTATTATGACTTAAGCAGTTTAACTATTCTACTTAGTTCAAGATAATTCATAGACTATATATGATTCATATAACTCGGGAATCAAACTTGCAAGCAACAATTATTAGCTTGGACAATCAAACTAGCGCGCGACTGTAATATTTATGCGATCAATTGTCTACATACGGTAATACCTTGGAGAAATCTGGCGGTCAGGTTGGTGAGGAATTAGCTGTGGCTCACGACAAGGCGACATTCAGGTGTTCCATCGCCAATCACCGACGAGCGCCGCCTAAGTCCGGAGTTCCAGCGGCGACGCGACTATCAACTAAAGCCCTAGGCGGCTGGGCAGGCGAGGGCAGGCAACAGAAGCGGAGTAAACGATACGATACGATGCAGATGCTTGGCTTGGATCAACTGATCCATCCGATGGTTCAGTGCTTGCCGTCGCCCCCCCTGATCGGCCTCGGTTGTCAGGCTTGCCGTCGACGCTGCCATGGCATCAGACAACGCTCCCACCGTGCGCAAGCAACACTGATAGAACCGCCATTATCCGATCCGGGAGACCCATATCAAGGTCTCCCCCCAAAGAAGCCTGAGCGAGTAGGCAATGGCTGCCTTCAACAAGGTAACGATGCATAGAAGCTGCCATCACCCACTATGACCGGAGTCGGAGCTCGGTTTCCACCGGCAGTTTGTTCCTCACCAACTCACATCCGAGAATAGACGTGGGATCCCGAGATCCGCCAGAACTAGCCGCTAACCTACCGACCACATTCGACGAGGAGAAAGTCTCCGCTACCATACCCGAGGGCGGTACCCTGATGTCCTTGCGCCGCGTGAGTATCCGCACGCCTAGGAACGCCTCAGTGTGTCGCCGCTGGAGCCATCGAAGCAATAGGAGCAGTAGCACCGAATGAAGCCCGCCCAGCTGGGCCTAGATCGGGCCCGCCGCCGTCACCCACCAGCTGCGCCACCTACGTCGACAAACCCTGCCCTGGCCGCCGCCGCCAACAACACCACCTCTAGGGATGTCGGAGCGGGCACCACCACTGCATCCTAGATTGGGGACCGAGGAACTCCACCTCCACATGGGATTTGCCGAGCGACATCCCCTGCGGAGGCGGTAGGAGGAGGGGGAGACACGCGCGGCGGCGAGGTGGGGGTGCTAGATTGGTTTGCGCGGCCCAGCACTGTCACAAAGAGAGAGGGGAGGGGGAGGAAGATGCAATTGAATTCATAATTTACTAAATGTACATATTGTGTGGCGATTTTCTTAAATACTACTTCCCTACAAATATCTTAAAATTTTCACCTCTTTGACCACTGATGAACTTATATGTCATCACATGTAAATTCAACTTCCTTGTTTCCTGCATCCGTACATTTATAGAAATTCCTACCGTTCTGTTATTAAAAATGGGTGGGTGCGGCAATGGCCGCCTCACAATCTAATGAATTGATACAGTGCCGCATGTTGTAAAAAACAGTTGAAGAAACGAATCGGCCAATCTCTAGCCTTGGAATGTTTCGGTGAGTTCAGATTCCAGTGCCTACAACGAAATTCAGGTCGTGTTTGTCAACTAGGTAATGTATACTATTACCTACTGACGCGTATTCAGATGGTTTATGATAACGATGGAGCTCCTGAAATCCGTGTGTTTTATGCCCCATGAGCAGCGGAACCTTTGTCCGGAAAATAGAATACTTACACCCGGTTTGGTACTATACCAGTTTTTTAATCATAGCAGACCAGATCAAAGCACGGTGCTTCCTCTAATGACAATGATTTGGTCTTTCTTTCCCACGTGTGTCACCTAACAACACCGTTTAGTTTATTTGAACTGCCTTTTGCAACCACGGTTTGGTCCTGGCTGCTAAGGTTCTGGTGGCTGCTGTGGTGGTCCTGACTGCTATATATACGTACCATACACACAGACGACATAACACAAGACATAACACACACTCTTCTCGCACCTAGACATGGATTTGAGAACAGGATTCTGCTGTGCTCTGCTACTGGCCACACTGCTGCCTCTTTCAGCTAATGCGTCGAGCAAAGTAAGATGCTTTCCTCTTTGTTCAGAAGACTTGGCTTGCATTGTTTCTACATTAACCCAGCTTGTTCTGATATTGTTTCTTGGCGACTTTCTGCATCAAAATCTCAGCTATACATAGTGTATATGGGGGACAAGAAACATGATGATCCATCCGTGGTCACCACGTCGCACCATGACTTACTAACCTCTGTTCTTGGAAGGTATTAGCTTGTAATATTTCATGTTATTACATATTATTACCATGAAGCAGAAACGATGGGTAACATTTTAGCTTTATCTACAACAGCAAGGATGAAGCCATGAAGTCGATAGTTTACAGTTATAAGCATGGATTTTCTGGGTTTGCGGCAATGCTCACCGAATCTCAAGCTGCGACACTCGCGAGTAAGCAATTGCCAATCTTGAAATGTCATCTTTATATCTTACTTGCATGATCGACATAAACTAATCAACACATTCCCTTTTCCATGAACCGCACACCACTCGGAGTTGGGACTCCCTTGGCCTTGACTATTATCAACCACCACAACAACCGGGTCTCCTACAAAAAGCCAAGTACGGAGAAGATGTAATCATTGGTGTCATAGATACAGGTTTGCAATCCCATCTCCATCTTAAAATCCAAAATATGAGAAAACCTAAAGACTGGCCATAAGTTCACCCATGCATATGCATATGATTCTGTTACAACAGGTATATGGCCTGAATCACGAAGCTTTGATGACAACGGCTATGGCCCTGTTCTGGCACAGTAGAAGGGGAAATGTCAGACCAGCCAAGAGTTCAACGCCACGAGTTGTAACAGAAAGATTAGCGGCACGCGGTCGTACAACCGTGGCCTTAGCGCTGAGGTGCTCAAGAACAACTATAACTCGCCTAGGGACATCGATGGCCACGGCACCCACACCGCATCGACAATCGCCGACGTTGAGGTACAAGGCGTGAGTTTCCAGGGTCTAGGCACCGATGTGGCACGTGGTGGGGCGCCACATGCGCGGCTTGGTATCTACAAGGCGTGTTGGAAAGGCGCGGGTTGCCCTGATGCGGTAGTCCTCGCGGCCATTGATGATGCCATACACGATGGCGTGGACGTCCTGTCACTCTCGATAGGAGGGGCCGGTTGCGAAATCACCGGTACGCTGCATGCTGTGTAGAGAGGGATCTCTATCGTGTTGATTGGCGGTAATGATGGCCCCGTGCCGTAGACGGTTACAAACGTCGTGCCATGGGTCATGACGGTGGCTTCTAGCACGATCGACCAGGCTTTTCCCATCTTGATATCGCTCGGGAACAAAGAAAACCGGTGGTAAGTATAAACAATCTTCAAGCAATTATTTTGTGTGTGCGTGGATAGTTCCAAAGGGACGATCAACTTGACTCGCCTTAGATGAACTCTAGCTGGCATGGATAATTCATCCTATAGTTTTCACAAACTTGACCCAGCTGAGGTTGTTAAAACTAAAGGACCTAACCACAAATTTGATTGCTCGTCCTGAAGCTTTCCTCAATTATTTTATTAATAGACTCCTTAATGTGTGGTTTGGTTTCAATTACAGGGTCAATCTCTTATGCACAATGTGTCTCTTATCAGCAACGACTTTATGGACCTAGTTTATGCGAAGAGGTAAATGCATTATGGCAGTTGATATCCCACAAGTATAGGGGATCGTGTCTAGCCTTTTCAATAAGTAAGAGTGTCGAACCCAACAAGGAGCTAAAGGTAGGATAAATTTTCTCTCAAGTTCTATCAACCACTGATAAAACTCTACGCACACTAAACGTTTGCATCATCTAGAAAATAAAACAGAGCAACAATACGAGTACTAGAGATAGCTTTGCATGATAATAAATAACAAGAAAGTAAAGTTAGTTGCTGCAGTATAAAATACACTAAACTAACAGAACCATGAATGTGGAATAGTGGTGGTAATTGTGGTGGCTTTGTCCAAGTTTAATTAGTGAATAAATCGGATTTGTTGTCTTCGATGCAGTTTTATATGTGAGAGAGGCTAAATATACATGCGCTTTACTACTTGGAATTACATGTACTATATGATTGGATTGTTAGAAAACATCCGTAACTATTAACAATGCATCAAGGTTTCCCCAACCATAGCCTTAAGTTTAATGGTCCTCTTACTTCTATACGTGCAACGTTCCGGTTCGCGTACTTAGGTTTCTGTCACTCCGGTAAAACTTTCCCCTTCCTCTTACACATACTACAAAACCTATGATGTTTAATCCATGCGTGCATAAATATAATGGACACCAAAGGACTGTACCATATCAACATACAACTATAATTAATCAAAGACGTTCAACCATTCAATCTAAGAAGAAAGAAACTACACAAACATGACATAGATCATAGGATTATAACTTATGACATCAAACACCATGTTTACATAGGACGGTACAGAGGTGTGTGGGGGGGATGAACCACTGCATACTAGGAGGATTAGGTGATGGAGATGGCGGTGAAGATGGTGAAGAGGGCGGCGGCGGCGCGGGGAACTCCTTCCCCGCCGCCGGAATCATGGGGGAGCACCGCCCCTTATCCCCCTTCCTTCATGGCTTCTTGGGATCCCTCCCCCATGGAGATAGGATCCATAGGGGAGGCAAAAACGTGGCTTTGGTGACTGCAAATTCGTGGGTGGAGGTGTCCTCCACGAATTAGGTTTACTCCCTTTATTTAGCTTCTCGGATTCCCGTCACTCCATCTTAGGCTGTAGTAAATCGGCCCTAGCGGCTCCGTTCGGACTTGGAATCAGCTAAATGTTATGTCCAGAATGTTTGTCGCGAAATTTCAAACAACTTTGTAGTTGAAGAGTTTTCCGTTTGATGCCGTCTTTGACCCGAAACGTGACCATTTTCAAAAAGAGTTCTGAGATAGATTTCTGGAAAATCACAATTTGACTCCAACAAGGTTTCCACTTGTATTCTTGTAATTCCTACACATCAAAGTGTAAAACAAGAACGTTGTGCACTTTTGCAACTATTAGTTAGTTAGTCCAAATAAATCATAAACTTTATATAAAAAGAAGTATCATAAGCATAATATTAGCATAAAACCATCAAAAATTATAGATACGTTATGGACGTATCAAAATCCCCAAGCTTAGTTCCCGCTCATCCTCGAGTAGGTAAACGATAAAAACAAAATAATTTTTGAGGTGATATGCAGCCAACACAATCTTGATCATCATTATTATAAAAACATTACAGCTGGGATCAAAGTACTTAAAACATGATAGATATAATTTTATAACTTAGCAACCATGTTGCAATCATGAAAAGTAACACAAACAAAAGATCATGAGTAATGATTCATTAAAAGACATGAGTTTATTTAGAGCATAATAAAACATAGTAAAGTGGTATTCAGCTTGTCCTCATGGAATAGCAAAACATAAATGCAAGGACACCTTTAAAGTTCAAAGGATGACTAGAACAAGTAATTTAAGAACAAGTAATAACACAATCATGAGTCAATCAATAATAATTTTGGGACTATGCACATTACGCTCAGAATGACAACTATGCTCTCTTAGCTGGTGCATAAAGATAGAAGATGAAGACTCAATATAAAAGTAAAAGAAAAGGCCCTTCATAAAGGGAAGCAGGGATTTCAAGTTTCATAAAGAGCTTCCAAAAATTATGGTACTTATTAGCTTTTAGCTCTTATTGCCCCTATCATAAGCATCTTGAGGTGATTAAAGTTAAAGTGACACAAATATGAGGATATTCTTGACAAGTTATAAGTTTAAAATCTCATGCCCCTTGCTTACGAGTACCGAACCTCATGCTACTCAACTTTAGTCACAAGTAAGTTCTTGTCATTATAAGTACATGTGTATCATGGAGAACCGCCAACGGGGTACCCCTTGCCCCATGACACAGGAGCTATCCCATATCAAAATGACAAGGCAATAGATAATGAGCATCTCAACGATCTTTTTATTTGCTATTTGCATAGGTTTTTATTGAGGATGCTTCACAGAATGCTTACTATGGTTATGCTGCAAGTTTCCACCATGATTAGGCTTGGCTTAGGCTAGCCGCCCAGGCGTTTCTCTAACACACATACAAACTCCATGATCTTACAAGCTCCCCTTTTACTTCACACCTTCGATATCCATAAACAAAAGAACATGATATCAACTAAATAATAAGTGCAATGTTGAAAGCGTTCCCCATGATACATGGTTCTGCTAATTTACAACTTATAAAGCGCAAGCATATAAGTAACATAGATGGACACAATGGTTCAAGTTTATTAAGTGCAAGAAAGTAAAGTGTACCATCAAGTTTGTGAGAGCTTTAATCACTAATTTTCACATAACAAGTTTAATTTGGAAGGTAGATAAAAGCATGAATATACTTGGAATGGTGTAACACACCATGCATAGGAATTTATAGTGGACTCTTTGGAATAACTTGGTTTTCTTGGAGGTTGGATGCATGAGTGGAACTCACACTTGGTATATGTGGAGGCTAGCAAAATACAGGGAGCGACCAACTAAGAGAGCAATAATGGCATAATCATGCAAAGCGACAAAAAATTATTAATTAAAGCATAAAGTAATATTACAAGTCAAAAACTAAATGATTATAGAGGCTAAGGTGACTGGTTCATATTCTTAACATGGTGTAAGCATGTGCCAAGTCAACCCAAATAAAGCATCAAAGGAGAATACCACAATATTATGCTTTTGTATGCTAAAACAACGCATGATTCTTTCAAGGCACATTAAGCAATCTCAATTGTTTGGAACAATTATGCTATAGCAATAATCACTAAGCATAAAGTCAAAGCAACATCCAACATGACATGAGAAAGTCTAGGCCACAGTCAAGACGAGCTCCTTTTGTACCACTTATAAGCATGAAGCTTCCTACTCTTTTCGAACACCAATAAACTTATTTGAAACAATGTATGAATGCGGGGGTCCAACCAATTTATTTAAGCAAACAAAACAAACAAACCAATACTGTAAACTAAAACAACGGACTCTCCAAGAACAACACATAATATATGAAAGAATAAAACATAGTGTGTGAGAGATGACCTGATAAACTTGATGAATAAGAAGGGGGTGCCCGTGTCATCCCCAAGCTTTGATGCTTGTACTTATTGAATATGTTCTTGGGGTGACATGGGCATCCCCAAGCTTGAGCTTTTGTCCATTCTTCATCCAATTACATCATCCTTCTTTCCCTGCACTTAAAAACTTCTTCCATACAAAACTTCACATAATTCTCACTAGCAACATTAGTGCAAACACAATAGTAGATCCACTTGGGTTCAGTACCAACACAAGTCTAGCAACCATTAACATATTAGCTACTGTAATAACTTCTTTTAAAGCTCTTGATCAAGGAACATCAAAAGAAAGAGATTTAAGAGGCAAATGAAAAAGTTGGCAGAAATCTGTCAAAACAGAACATCGGGTAAAGATCTATTTTTCCAAAAATCTTCCGTTGCTCAAATCAAAAAGTGCAAAACTAATGAAAGCTAGATAATAACCTGGGGCATTGATACATTGCAAATGTATCTATAATTTTTGATGTTCCATGCTTGGTTTCATCCACTTTCTTGTGTTTTGTTCCAACTTTGGAGTACTTTTCATATGATTTCTTGGACTAACCTATTAACAAGAGCCACAGTGCCAGCTGCCTGTTTTCTGCTGTTTTTGGTTCCAGGAAAGTCAGAAAATGAATATTCTCGGAATTGGACAGGACAAAATCCAAAGTGCCTATTTTTCCGGAAGGGATCAAGTGCCAGAATACGAGACGGAGAAGGGCCAGGGAGCCACCACACCACCTGGCCGCGCGGCCAGGCCTGGCCTGCGCCAGGGGGTGGTGTGGCCGCTCCCGACACCCCCTCGGCCTCTCCTTCCGCCTATATATTGCCGTTGGGACGAAAACCCTAAGTACCCGATCAAAAATCCACGAAAGAGTCTGTAGCCGCCATCATCTCCATCCCTAGATCGGGAGGGATCTGAAGCTCTTCCCGGCACCCTGCCGGAGAGGGGAATTCACCCTGGAGGCCTTCCTTATCACCATGCAAGCCTCCAATGTGATGCGTGAGTAGTTCATCCTTGGACTACGGATCCATGTAGTAGCTAGATGGCTAGTTCTCCTCCTTTGTGCTTTCATGTTTAGATCTTGTGAGCTCCGTTCATGATCAAGATCATCTATTTGTAATTCATACATGTTGTGTTTGCGGGGATCCGATGGATATTGAGATGCTATTTCAGATTGATTATTGATTCTATCATGTCTTTGTTATTTGTGATCTTGCATGCTTTCCGTTGTTAGTAGCTATCTTGGCCAAGTAGATGCTAGCAACTCCAAGAGTTAGTATTTATGCTCGATAGTGGGTTCATGCCTCTGGTAATCTGGGGAAGTGACAAAAATCTCTAAGCTACTAGATGTGCTGTTGCTACTAGGGAGAAAACAACAATCCTTTGTTCATAGAACAATCATATTGTTTACTTTACACACAGTTCGTAAAGCAATAATCTGTTGCTTGCAACTTAATACTGGAGGGGGTTCAAATGATAACCTGAAGGTGGATTATTAGTCATAGATGCAGTTGGATGGCGGTCTATGTATTATGTTGTAATGCCCAATCAAGTCTCAAAGGAGTCAAGATGATTAGTATATGCATGTATTGCTTTCTCGGTGTTTGTCAATTGCCCCGCTGTAATTTGTTCACCCAGCATGTTATCTATCTTAAGGAGAGCCACCTCTAGTGAACTATGGATCCCGGTCCTTTTCTCTTTACATACAATCTACAATCTTTTACTGCTTTGTGTTTACTTTCTGCAAACTTTTACTTCTTTCCATTCGATACATTTAATCCTTTGTTTTCCGCAAAACACGGTGAGATTGACAACCTCATCGCAAGTTGGGGACAAAGTTCTATGGTTGTGTTGTCCAGGTCTCCATGTTTCTACTAGCACCGGTAGTGCGCCCTGCCAAAGCTCAGCTAGTAACACCTTTGGGGTGTTTTCTTGCTCCTACTGGTTCGATTAAACCTTGGTTTCATAACTGAGGGAAACTTGCTGATGTGCTCATCATACCTTCCTCTTGGGGTTCCCAATGAGCTCTACATCAACACCGCATCAGCACTTTTCTGGGCGCCGTGCATTGAGCCATCAGGCATATACAAAAAATAATGCAGGTCCATTTGACGTTCTGGCTAATTTATATGAATTTATTTTGTGACAGCACAGAATCTGTTCCAGGACAGCAACTTCCCCAAATCTTATTTCCTTCCTCTTAGAGGCTATTCTTGGCACAAAAACGAAAATAAAAAGGATAAGGAGCGGTTGATACAGAGGTAACAACTTCCAAGACTCAAAGAAAACAAATGTAACTGGTGTTTGATGCTAAGACAAATAAATAATAAGATACAAACGCTCCAAATTTATTCAAGTTTCTATGTTGCTCAAAAAACAAAGTTTAAAGGTTTGCAAACCGAGGGGTTGTTGAAGAATAGGGATGCGAAGACATCCCCAAGCTTATGCCTTTGGCCATTCTTCAATTTCTCTGTTTGGTGTTCCTTCATTCTTTATGAAAAACTTCAACACAAAAACTTCCCCATTCTTTTCTGCGGTTAGACATTAGTGCAATAGATAATATTTCCTAAGTGCTGCTATTAAACCAAATCAAATTTTGTTTTAGAGTTACAGAAAGGTTGCTTAAGGGGCCATCTTTTAAATAAAAGGTAAGACCCAAAAAGAATCAAATGAAAACGCAAAGAGGTCACTCTTGCAACAAAAGTCAGAATTTGTCCAGAAAAACAACAGCTGGAAAACGTAATTTTTAGGTGCACTTAAACATGTCTAAATTTTTTCCCAATCTTTTTGCGTGCATAGGATTAAGTGATACATAATCTGTCTAAATTTCTTGACTTTTTGAGTTTCCAGTAAAATATGAAAAATCGCGTGTTGGGCAGTAAATGCTGAAAACAGAAAAGCCATTTTTTTACATATGTATCAACTAAGCCAAATGGGCAAAACTTGGTACTTTATTTTTTATAAACTAAGAGACCAGATGCTAAACAATATCTAAACATGCTAGATACAAAAGGAAAACTCTAAATAAAAATCAAAGGTAAAAACCAAACAAATCAAAATAGAGAAGCAAACAAAGAAGCAAAATAAAAGAAACTATTTTTGTTGTTGTCAAATTATAAGTGAAAGTAAAGAATCAATAAAGACGAAATAAAGATCCTAATAAAACTAAAAAATATAAAACCAAGACATATAAAAGCAACTATAATAATAGTTAACACAATGCATATCATGTGGATGGGTAATATAGAATATGAAGGAGACAACCTCATGTTAGTCGATGAATAGGGGGATGACTCGGAATCCCCAAGCTTAGATGATTGTATCTTCTTGAATATGTTCTTGGAATGCACCCAACATCCCCAAGCTTGAGCTCTTGCGTCTTCTTGTTCATCTCAAATCACCATATTGATTAGAACTTATAAGCTACATCCACATAAAACTTCACAAAACTCATTAGTAGGGTTAGTACTCATTAAATAAAATCCACTAATATTCAGGAATTGACAAGTTTCATAATCTTAACTCAACATTAGCCACTGTATATACAAAGGTGTTCATGGTTTCCGTTGTCCGTCAAAAACTAATGAAACTAATAACACCAAGTACAATATTGAATAAACTAAGAAATCTGTCAATACTGAACAGTCTATAAAGATGACACACAACAAGATAGTTAGGTAGCTCAAATCGAAAAACTCAAAACTAATGAAAGAGAGATCATAATCTCAGGTTTATGCACAAAAAATTTCAGATCAAAATAATATTCTGAAAATTTATCACGATTTTTTATAGTGAAGCACAGAAATCTATCTAATCTGAACAGTTTGTGAAGATCGAATTGTTTGAGACAGCTAAGTAATTCAAATCAGAAAACGTTAGTTTAATAAAAGAAATATAATGAGCATTACTTTGCACTCAAGAAATTTCAGATCAATATCACGTTCTGGTGATTTTAAACATTTTATACGGTGAAGCATAGAAAATCTGTTTCTGGACAACAAAGCAAAACTATCAACTTCCAAGTAACTAAAAACTACAATTATCACTTTACTTTTATGGTATGGAGGAATATGTATAATATATACAATATACACAATACATATAACTTTTTAACTGAAAAGCTTCCATGGGAAGATTTATTTTGGTTTCATAGGCATGAACACAAGTGTTCAAGGTCGACCCCCACTTAACCATTACTCGTCTTTCTAAATCACTTTCCTTTTTGAAAACGTTTTTAGGTAATAAGTATAACTATATTTTTTTGTAATTTGCATTCCCTATCCATACTAAGATAGAGAACAACTTAAAACTGAAAGTAAAAATTACTTAGAGATAAAGCAAACAAGTGCACACAAGAATATTCATCCACACGATATTGCTCCCCGGTAACAGCGCCAGAAAAGGTCTTGATATCCCACAAGTATAGAGGATCATGTGTAGCCTTTTCGATAAGTAAGAGTGTCAAACCCAACGAGGAGCTAAAGGTAGGATAAATTTTCTCTCAAGTTCTATCAACCACTGATATAACTCTACGCACACTAAACGTTTGCATTATCTAGGAAATAAAAGTAGAGCAACAATACGAGTACTAGAGATAGCTTTGCATGATAATAAATAACAAGAAAGTAAAGTTAGTTGCTGCAGCAATAAAATACACTAAACTAACATAACCATGAGTGTGGAATAGTGGTGGTAATTATGGTGGCTTTGTCCAAGTTTAATTAGCGAATAAATTAGGTTTATTATCTTCGATGTAGTTTTTTATGTCAGAGAGGCTAAATATACATGCGCTTCACGACATGGAATTATATGTACTATATGATTGGATTGTTAGCAAACATCCGTAACTACTAACAATGCATCAAGGTTTCCCCAACCATAGCCTTAAGTTTAATGGTCTTCTTACTCCCATACATACAACATTCCGGTTCGCGCCCTCAGGTTTCTGTCACTCTGGCAGAACTTTCCCCTTCTTCTTACACATACTACAAACCCTATGATGTTTAATCCATGCGCGCATAAATATAATGGACACCAAAGTACTGTACCATATCAACGTACAACTCTAATGAACCAAAGACGTTCAACCATTCAATCTAAGAACAAAGAAACTACACAAACATGACACACATCATAGGATTATAACTTATAGCATCAAACACTATGTTTACATAGGATGGTACAGAGGTGTGTGGGAGGATGAACCACTGCATACTAGGAGGATTAGGTGATGGACATGGCGATGAAGATGGTGAAGAGGGCGGCGGCGGACCTTAGCCCCTTCCTTCATGGCTTTTTGGGAGCCCTCCCTCATGGAGATGGGATCCATGGGGAGGCAAAAACGTGGCTTTGGTGGCTGCAAATTTGTGGGTGGAGGTGTCCTCCACGAATTAGGTTTCCTCCCTTTATATAGATTCTCGGATTCCCGTCACCCCGTATTAGGCTGCAGTAAATCGGGCCTAGCCGCCCCGTCCGGACTTGGAATCAGCTAAATTTTATGTTCAGAATGTTTGTCATGAAATTTCTAACAACTTTGTACCCTCGACCTCTCCTTCCGCCTATATATTGCCCTTAGAACGAAAACCCTAAGTGCCCGATTAAAAATCCACGAAAGAGTCTGTAGCCGCCGTCATCTCCATCCCTAGATCGGGAGGGATCTGAAGCTCTTCCCGGCACCCTGCCGGAGAGGGGAATTCACCCTGGAGGCCTTCTTCATCATCATGCAAGCCTCCGGTGTGATGCGTGAGTAGTTCATCTCTAGACAACGGGTCCATGTAGTAGCTAGGTGGCTGGTTCTCCTCCTTTGTGCTTTTTTGTCTAGATCTTGTGAGCTTCGTTCTTGATGAAGATCATCTATTTGTAATTCTGCATGTTGTGTTTGCGGGGATCCGATGGATATTGAGATGCTATTTCACATTGATTATTGCTTCTATCATGTCTTTGTTATTTCTGATCTTGCATGCTTTTCATTGTTAGTAGCTATCTTGGCCAACTAGATGCTAGCAACTCCAAGAGTTAGTATTTATGCTCGATAGTGGGTTCATGCCTCTAGTAATCTGGGGAAGTGACAGAAATCTCTAAGATACTAGATGTGTTTTTGCTACTAGGGAGAAAACAACAATCCTTTGTCCATAGAACAATCGTATTGTTTACTTTACACGCAATTCGTAAAGCAATAATCTGTTGCTTGCAACTTAATACTGGAGGGGGTTCAGATGATAACCTGAAGGTGGATTATTAGTCATAGATGTAGTTGGATGGCGGTCTATGTATAATGTTGTAATGCCCAATCAAGTTCCAAAGGAGTCAAGATGATTAGTATATCCATGTATTGCTTTCTCGATGTTTGTCAATTGCCCCGTTGTAATTTGTTCACCCAGCATGTTATCTATCTTAAGGAGAGCCACCTCTAGTGAACTATGGACCCCGGTCCTTTCTTTTACATTAAATCTACAAATTGTTTACTTCTTTGTGTTTACTTTATGCAAACTATTACTTCCTTCCATTCGATACGTTTAATCCTTTGTTTTCAGGAAAACCGGTGAGATTGACAACCTCATCGCAAGTTGGGGACAAAGTTATGTGGTTGTGTTGTGCAGGTCTCCACGTTGCTACTAGTACCGGTAGTGCGCCCTGCCAAGGCTCAGCTAGCAACACCTTTGGGGTGTTTCCTTGCTCCTACTGGTTCAATAACCTTGGTTTCATAACTGAGGGAAACTTACTTATGTGCTCATCATACCTTCCTCTTGGGGTTCCCCAACGAGGTCATCAATCACGAGCCATCACCTGTCGCGTCCGTCTCTCGCTGCCGAGCACCTCAAGTGTGGTGTGTCTGCTAGTATCCACACATACAAGATGGAGAAACAACAAGGAGGTGCTAGCCTGTGATCCGCTGCCCTTGGGACAAGTTGGTGGTGTGTGAGGAGTGATGGATCTTCTTTCTACTGCCACCCCACCCACCTATACATAGGAAGTAGGTGAGGGTACACCTAGTGTCTCTTTAGTCCACAACTCTAACCCTAATGATGGTACACATGTACGCGCTTGAAGGCAACATTCAAAACAAGACCAACCTCACCATCAACCTTCGAGACAATATTGCGCACCTCTCGTCCTAGTTTAACTA
This sequence comes from Avena sativa, assembly GCA_916181665.1. Lineage (NCBI taxonomy): Eukaryota > Viridiplantae > Streptophyta > Magnoliopsida > Poales > Poaceae > Avena > Avena sativa. The sequence continues at coordinate 416,641,240 of OV702296.1, forward strand.
TTGGAGTGGACAATGGAACATGCAGGGCTTTCCTCCACCGCCACAATGAGCATCACGAGGGCTTGCAAAAGCCTATGCTTGGGGATATGTTCCCTAACCGATTTATTTATGTAATAATAAGATTGTACTTTAGATCCAAGTGAGCTTTAAAACACACGTGTTGGGATCATTCCAACACTTTTTTTCTTTCGTTTTGTTTTTTGTTTTTAGTACCTTGCCTTTTCGTCAATCCTTCTTTTCTTTAAACCCAGTCTTAAAAAATACAAAAATATCTCTCATTTTATCTTTATTCATGAAAAGTGGATTGCCATTTGCCTCTTTATTTCAATTTTATTAATGGGAGTGATCTACTCTGAGTTTTGAAGGAACACATCATATGGAAGAGAATTGTGAGTCACTCATAAGAGGTATGTTCTATGTCTCCCACTTTGAAAGTTTGAGTTTGATTAAGAGAAAGTCTCAAATTATGACTTGAGTGATGTTTAATTGTATTAAGAGTTTAGCCTTGAAGATACTCAACTGCATAGATATAATGATAGACTTGATGGTACTCTTGAAAGAATTTTGTTCGATGGAACTAATGCTTAGCAGTAATTGAGATACACGCCAAAACTTGACTTGTTAATCAAACTATGATAATTCTTTATGCATGTCAATAACATTGTCGCACTCATGGTATGCCACAACTATGCTGCCCGCGAACAATTTGTGTAGAGAACACTCTTGGATTTTGGCTATGAGTTAAATGAATATTCGTAGCAAGCAACTGCTATAATGTTTAAAAGTATGACACTATCATGGTCTGAGTTGCAACCAAAATAAAGAACAACCCTTTTGATCGAAAAGGTTAAAAAGTCTATCCTAGCCTAAACAATCTAGTTAAACTCACTAAGTCTTTGGCATAGTCGAAAAGTTCTTGAAAAAGCAGAGAATATAAAAGAAGTATTTGATAGGCTTGATTTATTGATTTGGGTGTTAATGAGACACTCCAATTCTATGCTTATTTTGACATGATCAGTCAATCATAATATGCTAATATGAAATCTTAAAGTATTCCTTAGCAAGGTGAGAGTTAACTAGAGGAATTGGAATAATTGCTTCACATCTAGTTATTCATTCTTATAAAACCTTTATTGTGATTTTCTTGATTTAACGAAGCTTGTATAATGCTCTTGCTACTAATATTTTTATGCTAAGTATTCAGGTCAAATAAGTGATTGAGGCATGATAATACCAATTGTAAGTGAACTTGCTTTCTTGTTGTTTTAGTTTAAACATTGAGTTCCTTATGATTTTTGGTCTCTTGCTCGAGGACGATCAATATTTAAGCTTGGGGATGTTGATGGCTATGAAAATAGCCATATTTATTAGCGTTTAAATCTTATATTAAGTCAAGCAATTGATAAAATATCTCTCTAGCCTCGCCACTAATGACTAATTATTGCAAAGATGTGCAAATCCTTGTTTTAAATTATAATGTGCAGGGAATCACTCTTTTATTGTGAAATCTGGAGCAATCAAGGAGAATCACATGTTCCCAACTCCACCAAGTTAACCAGGGTCCAAAGCTAGCGTCTAGAAGTGTTAACGAGCGTCGGTACGGGAGTAGCTTTCCCACACTGCCCGCTCGTACCACATGGTCGTGGCTTCGCTAGGTCAAACAGAGCAACTTTTGTGAAGGGCTCTATATATTTTGAGACTCCCAACCACCATAGAGAAAGCCTCCATTCACATATTGCTTTTGGGAACACAACGAGGAAGATACAAAACTTCACCACCACCATAGTTCATCATATCCATCTCCATCCATAGCCATATCCATAGTCATAACTTGTATTCAAGATCTCCTCGCATTTGGCGACTTTGTAAAGATATTTGGTATTGATCTAAGTAATTCTATAATATTTTCTATCCTTGATCTTATTATGAGTGATTAGTCCTCACGGGTTGCGGGTTGGGGAATAGCCTCGCATCAATTATGTGCTTCTGATTACATGGGAGTATTGTGTGGTGATTGCATCATAGATTTGTATTTGTATCATTGTCTCTTACCTCAATCCAAGGACTTGTCAGGTACCCAATACCTTGAGAATTGATCAAGGTTTGAGTTGAGATGTGTGGTAAACAGCGCCTATGCGTCAAACCTAGTGATAGCAAGGGGGTACAGTAGTTGTTTAGTGATCCACTTGGGAACAACGACAATCACTAATCTTAATGTTTTGGTTTGTACTTTACTTAATAATCGTTCATAGCCCGGTGCTTTGTGGTATAATAATTGGACCAAGCAACTTTATGCTATGCATGTGGCTCGTAGGGGCTTCAGTATTTATGGATATGCTGCCCACAAATCCCATCTATATTAGATCATTTACACATGAACATGCTTATTATTATATTTATCCTATATGTATGCATAGCTACAGGTGAAACCTCAACTCTGGCCTATCTCCATCCATTCATACAATCCCGATAACAAAAGCAAACTGGAAAGGTCTGGTAAATGAAGATGAAGCAAACTAACAAGTCTTGCAGACGCTCCTCAACCTACAACAATTGTTTCCCAAGGTTCGATTAAACCTAGGTCTTCTAGGAAAAAAGCTACTATCACTACAAGAATCCGGACGATCCGTGACGTTTTTTTATGACACGACCTAAAAACGTCACAGATTCCTGATGATCTAGAACGTTTCATCATAACGAGCTCCATCCCCCTCCAGCCCGGTTATCCATGACGTTCCTTGTTTTCGTCGTGGCAATTTCATCGCAGATTTCGTCCCAGGCCCTGAAGCCCAGTTTCCCATTTTGTCTGGTGCCAAATTCGTCGTGGATTTCGTCACCGCACATGTTCGACTCTTTTTTTCCATCGACCCTCTCCTACGTTCTTCAACCCCACTTGTCAACTCGGTGTCGATGGTACATACGTAGTGTATCTCACAGTAGTGCTGGGTTCGACGCGGCTTCGTGACGTTTTGTCCCAGCTGTTAGTTCCTTTGGTAGAAATTAAATAACAGAAAAACATTTTGTGTAGGTAGACGGAATCAAAGCATCAACCAATCTTTTGCAGAACTAACTTGCAACCGATGCATATGTCCATTGGTTTTGTGCTGATCTACAACTTTATTCTGTATATTACATACCACCTCTCAATGATAGAAAAGCAACAACATGAACGCAATGAACCAAAATATATACATAGTATATGGAGATAATATTACTTAGCATGTAGAGCACCAGGTTGAAAACAAGTTCCTTACCACTACAAGTTCACTGACAACATATTACATTAATGGTTCATCCAACACCACAACATAAACAAGCAGATACTTTTTGGCCTCACTATAGAACATTAACACAACCCATGAAGCCATGTAGCCCCTCATTTAAAAAGGTGAAGATGCACACATTCCCCTCCCTTATTCTAGCGAGTTCGAGAATATTAGACCAACCTCTTGTCATCTGGGCAGCATCATTCATGCCTTGGAAGAGGTTAACATGCTCAAAAGTGGTCTTGTAGGAGCATGCGAGTGGTAACACCTTTGGGAGATAGCGGTTGAGGTGTGCATGTCTGTAGCTAGCTAAAAAGTATTGTAGGAGAAGAATAATATTAGTTGTTGCCTAGAGTTCACTGTGCATAATAAAATTTAAATATTGAAATGTCAAATTTTAACCATTTTGGCCTTCCCACGGATGACATTTGACTTGTTCATCTTGCACACATAGTATGGTATAGATGGCTTGTATCGTTTAACTAACACTTTGAGGGAAGCAACTTGGTCAGAAGTAAATTCCAAATTGTTTCCAAACACGCAGTGCTCATCGAACTCCTCAACCCCCATGATACTTGGACCTAAAAAGAAAATATTAGAAAGTAATAATATGTATTTGCACATATATAAATGTAGCAAAACATGTATAGAATGACACACCTCTAGGAATAAGGATCCTCGATTTCTCGACTACTCTAAATCTTTTCATATAATCTTTAGCTCTTCGCCTTGCTATCTTAGCTTTCGTCTTGCGAAAAACTACAGCAGCAGGTTTCTTCACATCATCATCAGATGAGACATCGATGACGACAGCATCCTTCGTAGCCTAAATTAGACATTGCACTAATTAGAATATTTAGTTTTTATGCCATATACAATAGTAGTGCCAGTAGCATCAATTTTAGAACCTGCTCATGTATCTCCCTGGCCTTCATCGTACCTGCCCGAAAGAGTAAATACAAGAATTAAGTTAGAATACAATTCTAATTAGTCAATTATTACGAGAATCAAATTCAATGAGTAAACTAAAGGGCGCTTCTAGTGAACTAGCTAGATTGAGCCTTACCGTAAGCAGCAACATCGACAAGCGGAGCACTAGATTGTGAGTACATACGCGCTACCATAGAACAAGGAGGCGACACATCGAACTAGAACTAATTAAATAGCAACATCGACGCAGTGTCCTAGTACAAGGAGGCGATGCGTCGAACTAGAATGAGGAGGCGACCACATCGCCGGCCGGTTAACGAAGAGTTGACGCGGTGAAAGGGCGCTAGGCTGAGGAGCACTTACACGTCAGTTTGCAGCCTCCGCTGCCACTGTCGTCATCGGGATTTGGTCGTCCATGGGGAGGGGGGAGGGTTTTCTCTAGCGCGGATTTGGGGGAATTGGTGTGGGATTTGGGAGTGGCATGGAGGGGAGAGGGTTTTTTCTACCTGCTATGACAGGTGGGTCCCATGCGTGAGCGGTTTTGGTTCACAATGGCATCGTGTGGTAGGCTGACGAATGGGTCCCACGCAGACTAAATAATAGCACAATTTTTCTACCAGAAAAAGAGCTTTTGTTCAGCCAAGTTTGACAGACAGAATAACAACATAATGTTTTGGCTCATTTTCCAAATGAATAACTATTAATTCCATGAACTAAAGGACAATCATATTGATCAGTTCAAAGGCATACACACAACCATTAGTTCAACAAAAGCATGCAATACATGCATGCACACAACCATTAGTTCAAGCATGCACCACAAAGCATGCACACACGATCATCAGTTCAACACACGCATGCACACATCCATCAGTTCAAGCAGGCAACACAAATCATCCAACACTCCACCACCATAAGTTGGAACTACTCTTCGTCTATATCATCTTGTACTTCATCTTCTTTGTCACTGCAGTACTCCTTAATGGTGTCATCTACTTCAGGCTCACTTTCAACTTCCTCCTCTTCAACAACTTTCATTTTGCCTCTGATACGATCGAACACTGATGCATCTATGATGCGACCTCCGTTGACAGAGGGTCGACGTTTCCTGAAAGGCAGAGCCTCAGATACAGTTTCATTGTCAGAGCCTACAAACTGTTGGTATGCTACATCAGTATGCACCACCTCCTCCTCCTCTCCTTCGGCAACATCAAACTTATTTCTTTGAACTATTTGTTGAACCACCCTCCAGTTTTTGCCCTTGGCTGTGTTTGGCACGTAGAACACTTTTGTAGCCTGGGTTGCCAAGATGTAACTATCATCTTTGTACCAAAAATTGGTAATGTTGACACTCTGGAAGAGTTTATCATACACCATCTCAGTATCCTTGTGGCCCTCAAGCTGATACCAATCGCAGTGGAATAACACAACTGATCATTGGTGTTCCAAATCAGAGATAAAATACAACACCTTGATATCCTTGAGGACACCATAAAAAGGGATATCCTTCTCCGAGTGACAACCTTCAGTCATTACTCCACCGTTTTGTGTTTTCTTTCCCTTCTGACGATCAGCGGTGAGAAACCGAACACCATCCACAATACAAGCTGAATATGTTCTTACTCGAAAGTCTGGGTCACACGCCAATGCAAAAAGCTCTTCATCCACATCTTCTGGATTCTCCTGTCGCTTTTTCATGATCTGTATGTACCACAATAGAAATACAATATGGTCAAATCATGCATTGAGATTCTATATATAAAGGACATAGATAAATGCAAAAGGAAACTAACATGGTCCTTGAACCATCTTTGAAATCCCTGCTCAAGCCTTCTTTCCACATTGGGCATCCCATCGTTCACCAGCTGTTCTCGGCGAAGACTACAATCCAGAGAGTAACTCGGAATTAAAATCTTTAGGTGTATGGCAATATTGGATTCATAAGTATGGGAGATCAGAACATACATGATATATGGCTTAACCTCCTCATAGTTGTTTAGGACATACCATGTCATCTTGTGTAGCTCCCTTTGGAGGGTCAAATCAGTATCATCACTTCCTCCATAGCAGGTGACATGGCTTCCTCCAATCAAATTCACACCATGGCGAAACACATCACAAGCTGATTCATGTTGGTTACCTACATTTCTCGCTGGTCGATTGAATCTTGTCACAATATCATCAAGGTATCTAGCGAAAAAAGTCATGCACTCGGCAGCAATGTAGGCCTCTGCCACTGAACCTTCTGGACGTGACATGTTCCTGACATATCTCTTTAGAGTACACAACAACCTCTCTATTGGATACATCCACCCATAGTTCACAGGGCCTCGGAACATTGCCTCATCAGGTAAATGCACAGCCAGGTGGACCATCACATCAAAAAATGTTGGCGGAAAGATGTGTTCAAGTTTGCACAGAACTACTAGGATTTCATCTTTGAGCCTTTCCAACACCGATAGTTTCAAGTTTTTACTGCACAATTTCCTGAAAAATCTTCCCAGCTCTCCAAGTGGCGTGTAGATATCAGGATGCAAATACCCTCACATGCCAGCAGCCAATATTGCCTGCAACAGGATGTGGCAGTCATGGGTTTTAAGTCCTGTTATCTTGCGTGTAGGAACACTAACACATTTTCCCATGTTTGAACAAAACCCATCACGAAAAGTGCAGTCCCACAGATATTGACAAAACCCGTCTTCTGCTCCTTATTTAGGTAATACAGTGCATATGGACAGAGAAGGTCCTTCTCTATGTCTATGGGTTTCACATGTAGATCTTGCGTAATGCCTAGGTCTTCACAATCATACCTAGCCTTCAAGGTGTCCTTATTCTTCCCATCAAGTTCAAGTAGTGTGCCAATCAAGTTGTCACAGATATTTTTCTCGATGTGCATCACGTCGAGATTGTGCCGAAGTTTCAACGATGCCCAGTAAGGAAAGTCCTAGAAACCATGCCGCCAGTTCCAAATCGATGAAGGATCTATTCGCTTCCTCTTTTTGCTCCCAGGATCACATCTAGCTCCTGGTTTAAGATGCCTAACCTTTTCCAACTCAGCTTCTAACTCAACTGTAGTAAATTTGCTAAGCTTCGAGTGGTCATCATGAATGCCGGCAAGGTCCGTGTCTCGCTGCAAGCGGTGGCGCTTCCGGAGGAAACGATGCTGCGCAATGTAGCATAGTTTGCTCTTTATGGATTTGGACAGAGGATTTTTGTCACAATGTAGGCATGCATAATATCCTTTTGTTGTACGCCTAGACATAGTGCTACAAGCTGGGTAGTCATGGGTACACCAAAGAACCGCTGCTCGAAGATCAAACGTTTCGTTTTGAAATGCATCATAAGAGCGCACACCCTTCCAAAGTTGTTGCAAATCATCCAGCAGAGTCTCAATAAAGAGATCAAAGTCCTTTCCAGGACTTGATTTGCCAGGGATTAGAAGGCAAATCATGTAGTTTGATGCATCCGATGGTGGAAGGTTGTACGGAAGGGCAAATACAGGCCACATATTGTAGCTTGTGCTCATGGTTCTATAAGGATTGAAGCCATCATCAGTGACAAGGACGAGCCTTACGTTTCTAGGGTCGGCTGAAAAGTCCTCCCATGTTCTGTCAAAATCCTTCAATGCTTCACCATCAGCCGGATGACTGAGTATACCATCTCTGGGCATTCTACTTAACTTGTGCCACTGCATGTTCTCCGCTGTTTTCCTCGAAGAGAACAATCTCTGCAATCATGGCGCCAAAGGAAAATGACGTAGCACTTTGATAGCCGACAACCTTCTTTCTAGATATTTCCACCTTGAGGCGCCACATGTAATGCAGTTGTTCAGCTTGTCATTGTCCTTCTAGAAGAGCATGCAGTTGTTTTTGCACACATGTATGCTGTCGTAGGAAAGTCCAAGGTCCTCCAGATAAGTTTTTGCTTCACGGTATGATCTCGACAGGGTATTGGGATCCGGCAGTGCATCGGCAAATAGCTTCATACAATCATCGAAAGCAGTGTTGGTGATCTGGTGATATGAATTTTGATGAAGGAGCTTCACAACAAATGCAAGCCTGGAGTGTTTACTTCTCGGGTAAAGCTTGCGCTTTGCCTCTTCCATCAACTTTGCAAACAATTTCTCATGTTTACCGTCAGTTGGGACATTAGCAGCAATCTGGTCTATAGTTAATGCATCGCCTGCGTGCTTAAGGTCTTGCAACATATCTAGAACACTGTGACCTCCATCACCATCGCCTTCATCATCCATATACATATGGTCATTGTCATCACTGGCATGACCACCATTGTTACCACCATTAGGTGGATCTTCAATAATAGCAAGATCAAGTGGCTCTCCATGCTGTATCCACCGAGTATACGTGTGCGACATGCCACTAATGAGTAAGTGGTGATAAATAAGGCCTACATGTACCGTTCTCCGGTTGAGGCACTTACGACAGGGGCATGGAACCTCAACATTATCGCCATATCCCTCCTTGACAAATCTGACAAACTGTTTCAGGCCAGCTTTGTAGGTTTCAGTAAACTATCTGCCATGAACAATCCAACTCCTATCCATCTGTTAAGAATTAAATAAACAAATCACACTTTCAGAATAGGCTAGTGATTTTTTAGAACAGTTTTCTTTACAATGAACAAGCCAACTCATATCCATGTGTTGAACAATTAAAACAACAAATCTCATTTTTAGAACAGGCTAGTCATTTATCATAACAATTTACTTTACCATGCAACATATCCAACTCCTATTAATCTGTTGGACAATTAAACAAACTAATCACATTTTCTGAGAAGAATAATCCTTTTTAAGAAGATTTTTATGTAGATGAACAATCCAAGTGATATCCATGTGTTGAACAATTAAACAAACTATTTTTTACCTTGGCAGACACGGAGACGAGCGAGTTGAGCATGGAGATGGCGCCTAGAAGGGGAGATACCGAGGTGCGCGGAGACGTCGGCCGGAAGGGGAGTCCCAGTGGACAGCCTTGGAGTGTGGACGCCGAAATGGACGGGGAGACGCTGCTGCCGTGTGTGGTGGACCGGCAAAGGCAGTGGTGCCCTAGCCGCCACCACCGCATGTGGTGGACCGGATTTCAGATCTGGTTTCGAAACCTCTCGGGTGGAGTTCAGGTGAGTGTGTGGGAGGAAAAGAGGTGGGCCCCACAAGGCAGCGAAAGAATTTTCACTTGTCCAGCTAACACATGGGGTTCATCATAGGTGGGTCCACTGGTCAGGGTCCTCTTGGTTGCATGTTCGATACCTAGAGGTTTCCATTTTATTGAATTTCTTTGGACTTTATTTTTGCTCCATTTTGTCGAAACCGAAGCGGCACGTAGAGAGAGAGTGGACAAGACAGGTGTAGCTAGAGAGAGAGGGAGAGAGAGCGATAGAGCGTGCCCCATCGCTGCCTCCGGCGAGCTTTCATTGGAAGCGGGTGCACGACTTATATATTCTCCAATCTCTGGCGAGCTTCCTTCACGTATATATAGGTGCACGACGCGTCGCTCGATCTCACGCATTTTCTGGGCGAATGTAGGGGAGCTGCAACATCCATAGGCGCAAAGACGATGAAGTGAGGGACGTAACTTGCCATGGAATAACCGGCGGCGAGGCTCTATAGCAGCGGTAAGAATCCCCTTCATCGGAGTATAAACAACGACATAGATCTTCAGTAGCAGCAGCTCGATGAATCTGTAGGGTTTTCAGAGCTGCATAAATAGTACTTGTTCTGCATCGAATCTATAGCGTTTTCTCTATGATTGCTTCATCGAATCCATAGAGTTTTATCTAAGATTACTTCATCGAATCTCTAGAGTAAATCTAGGATGTGCAGATTTTGTTGGGTTGAATTTCTGCAGATTTTTTTGTTGGTACAATTTGTGGTGATATTTTGTTAATAACAATCTTCAGTATGTGTATGAAGAACTGTAGATTAGTACAATATGCACATCATTAGTTGTATTTTTGTAGGATTATCTATGTAGAATTGCAGACTAGTTGTATTTCTGCACATATATAGTACTAGTTGTCATTATAAAGTACAATGTAATCAGTGATAATATTAGTAACATCGTATCTTTTATTTTCCTGATCTTTTGTAGTTTTTGTGTTAAAAAAAGGAATATGGCTCAAAATGAATGTGTGACATGTCAGCAGCAACATGTGTGGTGTGGGAGTGGAAACACTGACCATGTGATGTATTTTAGAATGAGGATGAGATCACCCTTTTTGCAGAGGGATTTGTAAGTATTCTCGATTTTCATATACATATCTTATTTTAAATTTCCATATAAAATGCTTTATGTTCATGATCTTATGGATTTTTTCTGTTTCACAAATTTATGCAGGGTATTCCTTGTTGTTTCACTGAGCGTATGCGACAATTCGCCACATCTGACCTGGATGCTTGCTCGGAGTGACCGCCATGATCAAAATAGAACAATTGATGAATACTACTTCTATGTGCTGTATGGTGGGAATTTTAGGAGGTCTGTAGCATTATGTGGGCCATATTGGAGGGGGTTCTGTGTATCTTATAACATTGAACATAATGATGTTCTGACATTTGCATACAATAGAGTAGACATGTGCTTTATTGTTGAAGTGTCAAATGCGGATAATGTTGTCAAACCTTGGGTTGATCAAGACCAGTGTATGTATTGACTTCTTTGCACTGAAATGGTTTTTTCCTTACACACATGAGTACTTTCTTAATTATGTATGTTCCTTACACACAAACCTTCTTCAATTTCATATGCATGATCAGGGTGTTATAAGACCGAAGATTGTTGCAAGGTGACACTAGAGAAATCCATATTTTAGCACCCATGTAATGTCAGATGCTCTGTCGTGGGGGTGTCACGGCAGATGTCATGGATAGGTTAAAGGTGAGGACTAATAGCACTAGGGGAATCCAGGGAGGGATAGTGAGGTGATTCCTCACACAGAAGCTTTGTATTCGATTCACTCCGCAGATTACAAATGCTCCTAGAGATGTATTGGCGAGAGGAGGAAGAAGGAACTCTCTTACTCTCAACCACAGTTAACCCGTACAAGACCCTTAGAACCTAGAACCTTTCAGAATATATCAGCCCCTTCTACAGAGGCCCTAGCCCTCCTTATATAGGGGTGGCTAGGTCTCCACTTAGGGCATACGTGGAGGCATATTCCAGGGAATATGCCTCCTCCCAAAATAGCAAACCGACCGGAGTGCTTTTCCCCCGCGTCACCCATGCAGAGGCTACGTGAGCCTCTACGGCGCCTGCGTCAGCCGACACGGGCGTCGTCACCTCTGTCGGCCACGCCTCGGTGGTCCTGCCCTCTTTTGCTTCGCTCATGCAGTGCGTACCGGGGCTTCTTTTGACCAGCGAGATTCCTTCCTTCTCCTAGAAGCTAGATATGACCCGGATCATAGTTGATCCGGCCACACCCGTTCCTGCATACAAGTTAAATACGCCATTCCGACTTACGGCTTAAGTCGGTTGAGACCTAGTTAGGTGGACGCCCCCTGGTCTGGGTTGTCCCATGATTCGGCCTGCCTTGAGGTGACCCAGCCAGCATCCGCTTTAGCCTTGCCGAACCTTGGCTAACTCGGCCTTTATACCATGGTGTGACCCTACCCGGGGGGTATCCCCCCAACATTAGTCCCCGAAGCTGGTGCGGTCTTAGCTGCCTTGGCTGCTAAGGCCACATCAGGTTCAATTCTATCGAGCTTTGGATGTTATTTCTCCGAGTTTCCTCCTCATCTCGGATTCTTTGGATTTACTTTCCCTTGGCACGTTCCAAGCTCTCACTTGCTGGCCGGGTTACCACCCTAACTCGGACCTCATGGTTTTACTTTCCCTTGGCACATTCCAAGTTTTCACTTGCTGGCCGGGTTACCACGGTCTGATCCGGGTCTTCTTTCCTTCTCTCGTACGCTAACCACATGGAGGCTAATCATTAGGTTGCCTCATTTTAAGGGCCAGCCACAGTAACCGCTGCAGTAATTGTCAGTTATCACTGTGGCGCACGTCATGTCTGGCCTGCCTCCTCGTTAACCGCATCAATGCGTCACGTCATGGGATCAGCTACTCCCTGTGGCCTTCCGTGTGGCTCGCTGCTGATTGGTCGACGCGGGCAATACACGACCACACCGTGTGGCGTACCCGTTTGACACGATCCCACTCCCCCCTCGAGGGAGTGGTTAAATAGGGGAGGGACGCACCCCTTAGGTCTTTTCCCCCTCCTGCGCCCCTCTGCCTCTAGCTCTTCTTCTTCTTCGTCTTCCCCGCGACAGTGCCGCCGCCACTGCTTCTAAGTAGCAGCGCCGCCGCCGCACTGCTTCCCCACACCTCTGCATCACCGTCGCCGCCGCGCACCTCCTCCGCCACGGGTCGCTGTCAATCTAGGCCACTGCCCCCCACCGTTGCTAGCGATAGTGAGGGCAACGAACTAGAGATGACCGAAGAGGAGCTCATTGTAGCCGAGCAAGAGATGGAGGAAGACAGCGCCACGGCGGACCGTGGTGCGTGGGCCGGGTTCTGGGTCTGCCAAGACGACCTGGACTGGCTCTACCGCACCAGACGCATCCCCGCCGGAGTCACTGCTCGCCTTGCCTCCGCCGAACTCGCCCCCTCACACAATCTGGGTGAGTTCATGGTGTTCTTGTCCCACTTTCAGCGGGGGTTCGATTTGCCGGTCAGTGATTTTTTCCAAGATTGGTTGAATACCTATGAACTCTAGCCGCATCACCTTCCTGCCAACGCAATTACTTCTCTTTCTGCTTTTGCCTCGACGATCGAAGGCTATGCCGGACTATGGCCAACGAAGGAGCTATGGATCCGGTTTTTCGGCCTTCGTCGTAATGTCATTCCGAACATAGATCTAGAGCCGGAGGACAAGCATCTCACTCAATTCGAAGCTGCGTCCATCTCACCCCGGAGGTTCTCTGTCTTTCCCCGGGTTACCGGGCTAGATTCCTGCAAAGGATGGGCCCGGACCTTCTTCTATGTTCGGAATGAAGGTACTGAAGACTTGATCCGGCTTCGCCCCTATGCTCCGGGTCCTCCTAACCCAGAGTTATGGGACGTTGTCCCCAAGAAGCCCACTGTCTTGGCCAACCAGGTCAATGAGAGGTTCAAGGAGCTGAATGATCTCGGGTTGCGCAACGAGGACGCCATGATCACATTCGTCCGCAACCGGATCTCCCCTCTCCAGAAGCGCACCCACAAGGTGTGCCACATGAGCTAGGGCCGCGACCCCAACTGGACCTCGTCCTTCCAGCTTAGTAACATAGAAATCTACCGCCGGGTCAAGGAGCTCTTCACCACCCACAAGGACTTCTCCTCTGAGTGGACGTGGGGAATTGAGCATTATTGCCGGGATAGGCTTCCTCCCGTGGTAAGCTTCGTGCCACCCACTTTCTCCGAACTAGATCTTATGTCGGTTGCTGTTGTATTTTACACTACTAGGAAACAGCCTATCTGTGGCGCATGAAAAGGGGACTTCTGTGTCGCATATCTTTCGCCACTGTTACCTCGCCACTGAAAACTACTTCCTGTGGCGCATATGGATATGCGCCACAGAAGTTCTAGACTTCTGTGGTGCATTCCTTCATATGCGCCATAGGAAGAACTTCAGTGACGCATTTACGTGTATGCGCCACAGATATGCCATGCGCCACTAACTATATAATTATATGCGCCACTGATTGTGTAACATGTATTTGAAGTAAAATACTTTCCTGGTGTATAATCAGGTATTTATACATGATTTATCCAGATGAGTATAAAATACATTGCACAAGTAGTAGATGCATGAAAACCGACATATATATAATACAAACACTTAGAGCCCGATCGAGATACATATATAGTGTCAAGTGCCAAATTTTTACACAAGCGCCGAATACAAAGTTCATATCATCTCACATTACAAATATGAAGTGGCCACCGCCGCCTACACTAGGATCAAATATAATACAACTGTGATAATGGTGAGCAAGAGAATTAACCCGACCAATATCTTCATCCGGTTCTTCTTCCACAAGTGGTTCCTCCACTTGGCTATCGCCCTCCTCTCTAGTCGCGTATCCTTTGTAGATGTTGCCGCTGAACTTGTTCACTTGTTTGTGGCAATCCTCCCACTCCTCGTAGACTCCTGGAACCCTACCCATGTACACCACATACTACCTCGTCGCCATCTCTATAGACGACAAGGCATATTAGTAAAAATACAACGAAAAGAATGAATAAAGGGTTCACATCCATATATATATATGTTTATAGAATATAAAACAAAGGATCCATAAACCTAAAAGTTAGATCATCATAGAAGCAATAAGTTCAACGACAGCACGACCACAAGGTAGTTTAAGTCTAACAACAATGACCATTTCGACCACGAGATAGTAAAGTTTATGACACACACACACTAATACAGCAGGCGTCCATCAAGAATATACACACACTGGATCATGCTAGAGGCACACATCGATCACGACGAAGACTTCCTCTTCTGGCACGGCTTCGGGAACGATAAATAGCCCTCTTTCGTCATCCACGTCCTTGTGTCACCCTACTTATGGAGGCGTTCTTCGATCTCCCTCTTACTCAACCCTCTGGCTTGTTGTAGGGCACCACCCCTTGTGTTGACATCTTCAATGATGATTTGCGACAACTTCATCTGAATGCGATGGAAGTCTTCTCTAAGATCAGCATCGTCGATTTTCGCCAAAGTTTCAGCCCATCCTTGGAGACTAGATGGCAGCGTTAGGTTATGGCAATCCCGAACATAGCCTTTAAGGTGATGGAGGACGTAGAAGGCCTCCTTGGCACCAGCAGTCGACTTCTTGACATAGGGGAAGTCAAGCACGTGCTTGAACACGTGTTTTCCATCCTTGATACATTCCCCCTATCTACGAAGGTGCATCCCTTCTTGGTGTAGCCCTCGAGAGCCTCATTGAGAACACCCTTATTCTAGTGTAGTATTTCTTCTTCGTCAAACTCCCCGAGTCAAAATACGTGGCTAGCGAATACCTCGGGGCAAGGACGATGAGCGTGCAGTATTTGTCTCTGCACAACACAATTGGAACGGAATGTTGGAAAAAGAGCAAAGGAAAGAAATCTATAAGAAATGCATAAGTTACGGTGACGATGAGCGAGTGTGTGTACTTACTCGGGAAAGAAAGGCAAAAGAAGTGTGCCCTTCCTCTTGTTGTCCACCATGAACTTCTCGAGGTACGCCGTCACCTTGGTCTGTGTCTTTGATCCTTCGACCAACTGGCTGTCCCGCATGTAGTAGGGATCCACTATCGCGATTTCCGGGGTACTTTCTCTCTTGATCATGAGCGCCAGATTGAGCGCGTATAGGCGGACCAAGTTCTAGTCCAGCCGTTTCGTGAGAAACAGCTTTAATATGTCCTCGAACGCTATGAAGAATATATCCGTGGGGGGTTCATCGACGAAGCCCACGTCCAATGGCACCTTGGCCGTGAAAACCGGGTAATTTGGATCGTCCTCTTTAAGAAGTAGGGCCTCTAGTGTCTTGACACCCTCGTGCAAAGTTAACATGGCTCCAACCGCAATGTGGATCATATCCGGAGTCAATATCGGATCACCAGCTACATGCACTCGGGGCAAGCCAAATTGTGTGGATGGTACGACGATGGCGTCCTGACCCCGGTTCCTCTTCGGAAGAGGCTGGCTCGCACCCTTCTTATTATTATTACCTCTCTTCCTATAGTGCTTCTTCTTCACAACAGTGCCAGCCACTGCCATCTGCTCATCAATCGCCTTTCGGAGTGTGTTGGGGCTGAAAACCAATCCCGGTTTCTCTTGTGGTGGATCAGCGGCCGGAGGCGTCTCTTGAGAAAGACCATGGAAGACCAGGCGCTGCGTGCATGTATTGGGCCGATCAGCTTGATGGTCGTCGCGAGCTACGAAGGGTTCTTCATCCACAGAAGGCATATACAATCCTTTGGCGGCGCCGGTGTTGATGAAGTCGTCAATGACCAATTCATCATCATCTTCATGGGTGCCATCATGTGGTGGTGGTAGCGGGGGCGACGGCGGTTGCGGCACAACGTCTTTGCCATGTGGCGGTGCACACACTGCCAAGAGATGATGGTGACGGTTGGTGGTGGCGACAACGGCGGCTACTGGCTTCCGAGGTGGTGGCCGGGCGATGATCGGTCGAGAGGTGGCGCCGGTGCTCCCCCCGCAAGACAAATCTGGGTCTTTGGCCATGTCAAGGGCTAGTTGTAGCATTCCCCAAGGGTCTTGTGTTCGTCGGCTCCCTGAGGTTGAATGGGGGGGTCCATGTCGTTGCACCCTGGCAACACCCGAGCCAACCTGACCCTCATCACGTCATCATCCATTGGATTGTTGTGCATCGTGCGGCTCGCCGGTTGTATAAGAGTGCCCTTGGCAACATCCTTCAACTCACCGCCGACATCTTTAAGCAGGAGTACGCAAGAAGTGTCCTGAGGCAAAAACATGTTGTTGGGCGTCATGAGATGGCAACAGTCATGCATCAAAGGCATAAAGGAGATGACGTGCACTAACTAATTAGTTACCTTGGTGATGGCGTGGATCTCGGCTAATGTAGAGACACGGCGGATGCCGGCGGCCGGCCTATCATCATCTGCAATCTCCCGCTCGGGTGCCTCACAAAGCACCGCCGCCGTCGGCTGCGCCTTATTGGTATCTTTGGCGGGAGGGGCCGTCGGTGTGACCAAAATGAGGGGCTGCGTCCCGACATTGACGGCTGACGGGGTAACCAGGTCCGGCGATACGGTAACATTGATGCCCGAGTTGCTGCCGCTTAAGCTGGGCAGATGTATCAACCCCTGTCGACCTCTCGCATTCCAAGCAGTAAGCCCCTCAAAAAACTCAGGGGGGATCATCGAGCGAAGCTTCTCTTCCACTAACTTGTCCACCGTTTTCTGGTCCACCGCCTTCTCCTCCAGTGTCTGCACCTTCATCTTCAGCTCTGCAACAGCGGCTTTATCCTGGTTCTTCCTGTCCCTTCTTTTCCTAGCGTCCTCTTTGTAGAACTCCTTGAACTTCATGCTCGTACCGAAGCCGGACACACGGCCAGCTGAGGATGGCGGCAACCCCTTGTCCCTCTTCTTGTAAGCATTGGTTGCCCTGTTGAAAATCGTGTCCCACGGCTCCGTCGAATCCTGGGACGACTCTGTGGCAGTAGCATTCAGTTCCTCCTCCTGCAGAGACAAGGAAAGGTGAACCCATTTAGATTCTTGGCTTCATTATCTTAATTATAATGCAATAGACTTGAGATCAGCGATAAATTCCTTACCAGATTCTTCTTGAATTCCTTCACCTCCGGATCATCGGTGATGAACTCCCCTGTTTCCTTGTCCAGGTAGTAGCGGGCCCGAACAAATTGCCTAAGCTGCAAGTCCGTGATTTTAAGCCAAGGGTTGTCTTTACCAAGGCGTTCAAGCTCGGCGTCCTTCTTGTCCCAAATGGCCTGTTTCCCCCTGTAACCGCCGCTTCCAAGGTGGTGGTTACCTATGTTCTGTTCCCGCATACTCCTTCCCCATTGAGTCCATTTTATAGCGTCAGCGGTAGCTATATCCGCCTTGAATATCCTAAACTCCTCTTCGTCGAGCATCGGATTTTTCTTACTAATAACCTCCCAGCTTTCACCTTTGTCAATGCTATTCTTCACCTGGGTTTCCAGCTGCTCAAGGCGTTGCTCATCTTCGTGAGGGCTAGTCTGCTCACCGGGTTCTTATTTCTCTCAAGGTTTCTAAACTGCTCTGGGAATCTGTATCGCTTGTGAAGCTTCTTAAGGAGGTTATCGACCAAAGCTGCATGGTCAGCATGTCTGATGTACTTCGTGTTGATCGACATGCTTTCCCGGACGATGCACCCGAGTTGCAGGCCATACCCTTTAGCAATTGCCTCTGGCGCAATGGGTTGGCCACTTTCTGTGACCTCAGTGAACTCATCACAGACAGTGGCGAGCACTGGCACCTTCCGCTCCTTCTGTTCCTTCTTCTTCTTCTTCTGAGAAGCGGTCAGGTTGCCGCTACCGCCATCCGTCCTCTCGCCGCCATCGGTGCGGGTGCCGCCATCGGTGGTGTCATCCTCTTTGCCGCCGCCTTCACTAGTTCCATCGTAGTCATCTTCGTCCCCCTCGTAATCAGGATCTCCGCCCTCATTGGCCCCAGCAGCTCTAGCAACGGTCGCCTCCTCCTCCGGTGGTGGTGTCATCCTCATCGCCTCCTCCTCCTCCTCCTGTTGGGACCCCTGCCAGAATGACTGGTTGGCCTGTCTAGCTTGTTCTTCGACGCTGATCATGTGCTTAGAAGGGCCAGACTCCTTGTTGCCCGACATGTTTGCACTACTCTATTTAAAAGAGGCAAAATGTTAGCACAAATCTCGGCCGAAAAATTCGGCATGACCTTTGCTAATTTTTTGACCTAGGAGTGCCCATTTCTCAACCGAAATGGAAGTGAATCGACACTTCGGGAGAAATGGGCAACTCAAATGAAATCCTTGCAAGACAAAACACCCCATCCCCATATTGATAGCCCCATCCCCATATATGACAACACCATATAACAACACCATATAGCAGCACCATATAACAGCACCATATAGCAGCACCATATAACAACACCATATAGCAGCAAGAAAATAGCCCCAGCCCCCATCCATAGCCCCAGCAGTAGTAATAACCATATAGTACCAATATTTGTAGTAACAGCAGCACCATATAGTAACAGCAGCACCATATAGTAACAGCAGCACCAATCACTATACTGAGACCAGGATTTAGGTTGTTCTGGCAATCTCATACGAGCTTATGGGTTTGAGTGTTGGTCATTACAGCAGGCCCTAGTACAAGTGTTATTCAGTACTCTAGAACTACAAGGCACCATATAGTACTAGAACTCTAGAACTACAAGTAACCCAGGCCCTAGTACAGTGTTATTCAGTACTCTAAGTACAGTGTTATTCAGTACTCTAAGTTCAGTATGTATAGTGCAGTATTGAATATATTACTCCCTTTTACCTCTACCATGGATAGTGCATACAGACTTCGTAGTTTACTGAATTTCAAACAACACCATATAAACACCAGTAATCCCAATAGTTACTATCAGCAGTAAGCACTTGGAGAACAGCAAGAACAGAATAGTATGATCATAAACAGAATTCTGGGAAACCCTAAGCTGCACATCATTCTCTAGTGTCATTGACCACTGGAGTAAAACACAGAGGAATGTATGGAGAAGAAAACCTCCCTCTAGCAATACCATAACAAAAACAAAGCACAATGATAAATCTAGGGCCCATACTTTTCTCATTCATTTGTTCAGACTTAAATATGCACAACAAGATGAGCCCACACAAGGGCCACTAACACCATGCAGTGACCACTAACTAAACCATTCTTAATATACTTACATCTTAAAATTCTCTTCCATAAACCAACACTATATTTTAGCTTCCATAGCCACTTACTTAATTAACAGGCACTAGTTGAACAACTCCCCAAACCCCTTGTTATTTAGGCCTACAAGGTAACTAATGTCGTGATCACTAACAGATGTAGATACTAACTTTTTATTAGTTAAACTATAGATACTAACAGATGTAGATACTAATATTTCCACACTGCACAGGAAGGACAGATCAATATGCTAAAAAAACATCCAATCAGCTTTGCAACCTTAGACTACTCATTCCAATATAGTAAGCCAAAGAATTGATCTTCGAAACAGCTCTTTTTCTCCAAACTCTAGAACAAAGCTGTCAATGATAAAAGAAGCCAGGGGTGGGTTGCAAGTTATTCTAATACTTATTTGCATATATTGGAGTTCTCAGATCATTGCTCAAAGTAGACAAATGACTTGTAATTCCTAAGAAGATACATTGTCTCGATTTATTCTACAAATGAATAAAACTAACCACCATTACATCCTCCATAATGACATAGCAGAACATCAGTTCATAACATAAATATAGAAGGTAAAAATAAACTGGTTTTAGTTTCCTTCTTCTTAGTCAAGCACCTTCAATTCGAGGGTTCACCTTGTTGCACACCAAAGAAGAAGGCCACGACATGAATTCATATACACTGGATATCTCAAAATATACACTCATATACACTGAATATCTCAAAATATACACTCATATACACTGAATATCTCAAAATACACGGTATGAATTATTCATTTTAACTGAAGCTTGTTCTCCGTATTTGCTTGTTCTCTGTATTTAACTGATAGAGAAAGGGGAAGAGCATCAGCGGGGGTGGGGGTGGGGGGGACGAACCGTGGAGGGTGGGGGTGGGGGGACGAACTTGCTGTGGTGGTTGACAACGACGAGGGTTGCGGGGTCCGGCGCAATGGCTCTTCCTCCACGGGCTGCAGGGCGGCTCCTCCTCCAGTGGCTCCTCCTCCACGGGTTCGTCGGGTGGCTCCTCCTCCACTAGTTCACCGGGCGGCGCGGCGGTGGCGGCTCCGGCAGCAAGGGCTAGCGCATCGGTGTGACGTCTGCGGTCGTCTAGGGCTAGCGCGCGACGGTGACTGAGAATGGGGAGAAAGGGTGAAGCAGGCCGAACCGTTTATTTCGCTAAGTCCTGAGGTTCTGTGGCGCATTTCGGCAATATGCGCCACAGAAGTTGGAACTTCTGTGGCGCATACTGCCGAAATGCGCCACAGAACCTGTGGACTTAGTACAAAATGCGGCGCGCATGGTAGTATGACAAGATCACACACATGCCTTAGTGGTCTCTGCTGCTTGCTTGTGCCATTCTAAACCCGAGGCAACCAGGTTCGAATCCTGACTGTCTCACACTTTTTTATTTTTTAAAAATATATTTTTAATTATAGATCTGCTTAAAATAAAGCAAGAACATATACAAACATTCATATTTATTCAAAAAACTCTCTCCCCGAACATATACAATCATGTAATGTGTTTTTAATTATATATATGTCTAAAATGAAGCAAGAACATATACAAACATTCATATTTATTCAAAAAACTCTCTCTCCGAACATATACAATCATGTGATGTGTCGAGCTAGTATCTCTTCACAATCTTCTTGCCCTTTTTCGCCGTGGTTGAATACTTTAGCCCGTGCACTTTCAGATTTCTTCTTGTGAATGGACAACCTTTAGTAGGCAGTGTGGTCTTCCTTCTTACTTTAGTAGTAGTAGGCATGTCGAAGTACTTGTCAAATTCCTCTTCGATCTTCGGGTCGCCGTTTTTGTCGAAGTTTTGCTCGTTGGCGGCTCCTTCCATTCTGATGATGCTCCTCTTTCCCCTCCTAACTACAACACCGTTGGGATTTGACGGGTCGGTAATAAAAAAGCATTGATCAGCTTGGCTAGCGAGTACCCAAGGCTCATTTTTTGCAGAGGCGTTCTTTGTTGATTTGGCATCTGGTATAACCATTGTGGTGAAATAGCGGCCTTCTTTTTCTACGTTCTTGGCCCATCTAACACGAAACATCGGTACGATCTCTCCATAGTAGTCGAGCTCCCATATCTCCTCGATCCTTCCGTAGAATCTTTCCATCACAGTAGTCTCGTCATCAGTAAAGGATAACATAGTTACTCCTGAGTTTTGATATTCACTATTCTTGTCCTTTTCCTCGGTGTAGAATCTGTAACCGTTTATGTCGTATGACTGATAGGTCCTTAGGTTGTGCCCTGGGCCCTGCGACAAGAAGAATATGAGTTTTTGATCTTCCGTAGAAGGCGTCTGTGGGGGATTGTCCAGTTGCCTTTTCTTGAACCAACCCGTGAAGCTGGAGTTGTGCTCTCTGGTTACGTCTCCCTTCTTCCTCTGCCGGCCCTGGTCGACGTACTCTTGCTCGATTAAGCTTCTGTGATCTTCGACCCAAGGGCCGACCACTTCAATGTGTTGTAGCAAGACTCGGTGTGCCCTTTCAAAATCAGTGCGTCGACCATCAATGCCGACATGTAGTGAGCGGCAGCCCTCACGGTGACCATATCCACCGAGCCTGCCGAGGTGCTTCTTTGTGGGTATTCCAACATCCTTGTTCTCGATGGTTAGATAATTCTGGCAGAAGGAGATGCACTCGTAGATCAGAAAGCCCTTGGCTATGCTTCCATCTGGACGAGACCTGTTGCGAACGAATCCTTTGATGACACCATTTAGCCTTTCAAATGGCATCATGTTGTGCAGGAATGTCGGCCCGAGCTGGATGATGTCGTCCACGACATGTACAAGCAGATGCACCATGATGTCGAAGAATGCGTGCGGGAAGTAAATCTCAAGCTCGCATAGTATCATCACGATCTCTTCCTGTAGCCTATCGAGCTGCTTCACACTGATCGACTTCCTAGATATGACGTTGAAAAAGTTACAGAGGCCAAACAACGTCTCACGGACATGCTTGTCCATTATCCCACAGATCGCAACAGGGAGTATCTGCGTCATCAGCACGTGACAGTCGTGAGACTTCATACCGCTGAGCCTCTTCTTCGCCACGTCCAGATATTTGCTTATCTTCCCCGAGTAACCATGAGGAACTTTCACTCCTAAGAGGCACCTGAAAAACTGCTCGAGCTCCTCCAGACTCAGAGTGAAGCAGGCAGCGCGAAGCACCACCTCATTCTTCTTAACTCTTTTGCGGCAACCTTGAGTCCCTTCCTGATGATGATGATGATCATCATCACTATCAGGGTACTGAAGATCTTTCTTTATGCCAAGCAATTTAAGGTCCTTTCTTGCTTTCGGCCCATCCTTGGTCCTCTTCGGCATGTTTAGTAGAGTGCCAAGCAGACTCTCGGTAACATTCTTTGTGATGTGCATTACATCGAGGCTATGGGGAGTGTGAAGGACCTTCCAATACGGCAGGTCCCAGAAAACAGACCTTGCTTTCCATATACCCACCAGCGGCTTTGTCCTCGGTCGTTTTGTCCAGGCGCAGGGCAATCTACCCAATTATTCAAAAGCTCCTCGATTTCTTCGCCGCTCCTCGGACGCGGGGCTCTTTCGAGCTCGTCCTTACCATTGAACAGGTCACCATGTTTTCTCCACGGGTGATCCATGCGGAGCCACTTTAGAGTACCTTGGAACACGGTTTTCGAA
This sequence comes from Avena sativa, assembly GCA_916181665.1. NCBI lineage: Eukaryota > Viridiplantae > Streptophyta > Magnoliopsida > Poales > Poaceae > Avena > Avena sativa. The sequence goes on from OV702296.1 coordinate 416,664,531, forward strand.
GACCCGGGATCCCTTGGTAGCTGGAGATGCGGTGTCTCATCCATGCACTTGACGCATGCATTGTGTCCGTGGTTCACCTGGGCCGATACATATGCGTAACCAGGATAGTCCTGCACGGTCGTGAGCAACGCGGCTCTCAGATGGAAATATTCTTTAGTGTAGGCGTCCCACGTACGGGCCGGCGTCTCCCACAAGCTGGCTAACTCCTCTCTCAATAGCCCGAGATACAGATGCATATCGATACCTGGTTGTTTCGGCCCCTGAATAAGAATGCTCATGTGTACATACCTTTGCTTCGTGCATAGCCACGGGGGGAGGTTGTATGGCCATACAAACACGAGCCAGGTGCTATGCGTGCTACTCTGGTTTCCAAAAGGATTGAGTCCATCGGTGCTCATACCCAGCCTGACGTTCCTTGCATCGCCCCCGAACTCTTTGAACTCGATGTCTAATGCGTTCCACTGGCTAGCGTCTGAAGGGTGTGTCAGGATCTTGCCCTTCTCTGGATCATCTTTGGGTTTCTCTATTTCCGCGTGCCATTGCATGAGCTTTGCTTCCTTAGGATCTACGAAATATCGCTGCAGACGAGGGGTGATAGGAAAGTACCATACCACTTTTCGAGGAACTTTCTTGTTCCCTCTCTTGTACCGTCCTTGGCCACACACCGGACAAGTGGTTCTATCTGCGTACTCGTTCCGATAAAGTGCACAATCATTGATGCATGCGTGGTATTTAATGTGTGGTAGGTCGAGAGGGCACACGATTTTCTTGGCCTCCTCGATACTTGTTGGCAATGTGTTCCCCTTAGGAAGTCGGTCGTGCCAGTATTCCATGTTCGTGTTGAAGCTCACATCGGTCCATTTGTGTTCGGCCTTCATCTCTAGAGCCTTGAGCGTTACACTCAAACGTGTATCCTCGGGGCGACACCCAGGATACAATGGAGTCATCCCGTCTACCTCCATTTGGGCCAGCTTGGCTTTCTCTCTGGCTGCAGCTTTGTCGTTGCTCGTCTCCTTGAGGAGCAGTTCTTGAACATGAGGGTCCTGCAAGATCGAAGTTAGCAGCGTCTGTGTGTTCGCGTCTTCTCCTTCTTCGTGTCTTCTCCTTCTTCATGATCATGCCTGTCGTCATCTCCTTCTCCATGCTGATCATGCCCGCCGACATCTTCTTCGTCATGATGATCATGCCCGCTGGCATCTCCTTCGTCATGATGATCATGCCCGGTAGACTCTTCGTCTTCTCGCCCGCCCACGTCTTCGTGACCACCACCATGTCCTGTCGGCGCCTCATTGAGGTCACGCATGAAACCGCGCCTAAGCAGGTGACCCTCCAATTGTCCAGATTCAGGGTCGATCCAGCGCTGCAGTTTGCATGTTTGACATGGACATCTTATCATGGTCTTGTTGTTCAGAATCATGTCCTCCTTTAAGCCTTTCTTATACCTAGCAATTCGACCTTCGCTCATCGTGAGGACCATGGTTGCCTGAGCGGTCAAAACAGAGAATATAGGTGAGAACCACACCATATGAACACACACATGCATTAATGCTAGCCGGAAAAAATTTGGCATGACCTTTCCTAAAATTAGGACATATGGGTAGTGCAAAAATTTGCCGAAATGGAAATGAATCAACATTTCCGCAAACATCGATGCAACCACACCGGCCGGGCCCGACAACAACAAGCAAACAACAAAAAACTTCCTCCCATTGCAAACATTCATGCACCACACACAAGCATCGTATCTCCATGGATCGCACACACACACCGCCCACGCGACAAGCTTCACCTACATGTTCATGATGGCCAAGTACTCACCTAGCTATAGTAGACACAATAATAGCGAGACGGGACCGCGCGATGAGAGAGTATGGACAAATAGATCTACAATGCAAGTTGGTGGAGAGGAAATTAGTAAACAAATAGAGAGATGTGAGAGGGAAAAGTAAGGAACTTTTAGATCTAGAAGTTTGAGCGAAGCTTCTATTTACCAATCTATGGATTAAAGTAGGTTTAGATATAAGAAAATGGAGAAACTATGGGCAAGATGGGGTGTGAGGGAGGAAGACGAGTTGGGAGGAGGTAGAGATGTGAAATGGGTGGTGGTGGGATAGATAGATAAGAAAGCTAGCTCATGTCACCTTTTTAACATATGGATCTGGACGCCCTCGTCTGTGGCGCATATGGAGGAAATGCGCCACAGATGCTGAAACTTCTGTGGCGCATTTCTACCATGTGCGCCACCGAAGTGGGTGAATAAGATTACCTCTGTGGGGCCCACCCCCAAGTTCTGTGGCGCACATTGACATATGCGCCACAGAAGTGAAACACTTCTGTGGCGCATAAGTCAACGTGCGCCACAGAACTTGGGTGAATTAGATTCCGTGGTGGGGCCCTCCTCCATGTTCTGTGGCGCATATTACAGAATGCGCCATAGAACTTGGATCATCCCCCCCGCTGGCGGGTCCCACCAATCTTCTGTGGCGCATGCTCTGGAAAATGCGCCACAGAACTTCCAAACTTCTGTGGCGCATTCTTTCCAGTGCGCCACCGATGTCTTCCTGTGGCGCACAAATTGGCCTATGCGCCACTGAACATCTTGTCTAACTATAGGTTGTTTCCTAGTAGTGTTAACTCTGTTATCTTTTTTCTCCGTTATCTGAGGATGGCACCGACCCCACCCTCAAATGCGCGCCTGACCGAGAGAGCTCAGACGAGGAGGAATCGGACCAGGAGATGTTACTCCCAATGTCCGACGCGACCAAGCGACCCACCGGTAAACTCTCTTCTATTAGAGATTGGCCCGACGATGAGGATGACTCGGATATTGAGGTGATGGAAGCTGTTGATGCTGTCCCCCTTTCTTATGCTTTTCCGGCATCAGCTAACCCCGGTGGGCAAATCCACGAGGACCCTCCCCTCGCTACGGGTGAACCTGTTCTGGTAGCGCCAAAGAAGAGGCGTGTAGCTGCATCAAGTTCCTCCTCCGGACCTTCTCAGCCCTCCAAAAGGCGAAAGAAGTCCGGAGACAAAACTGCTTCCAAGCCAGTAGACAAGGCCCCAGCACGAAGGGCTCGGAAACCCAAGGAGCCCCTGACCTCGGATGCGTAAGCCTCTTTTCCCTCTGCAACTTATTCTTCCTTGCATTGTTTTAGTTTCTCTTCTAACATTATTTGATTCAGCAGTGCTGCGGAGGACGTCCCCCAGAGTGGATCTAGCATCTCTTCACTGCTCTGACCTAGCCCGTCTCCCCCTCGTGACGACGAGTCACGCCCGCTGAGCCCTATTCAAGAGGGTTCTACGGCTACTCCGGGTTCTAGCCCACCTCGTCAAGAGGGGGGCAACCTTGGAGCGGGGGAGACGGACCCAGCCGAGGCAGCGGCATCCACCACTTCGGCTCCGCCACAACCAGCAACTACTGAGACTACCTCAGCACCAGCACCAGCTCCAGCACCAGCACCAGCAACCACTCCGGCACCAGCACCAACTCCGGCACTAGCACCAACAACAAGAGCACCAGCGCCAAGCTCCTCCGCCTCGTCCGAGTCTTCTCAGTCTCGGCGAGGAAGTACCCAGGCAGCTCCTAAGGGAAAATCTGCCGCAACCACTTCCTCCTCTCAGCAACTCAAAGGCAAGAAAGCCCCTGACGCCACCAGGGCAGCGTCCATCGGGTCTAGACAGCGGACCCTCGCGTCCATGCTTGCCCAGAAGCCTCCAGCACCGAAGGACGCCCCTGCCGAATCAGCTAATGTGCAGCAACTTGTTCTGCACACCAGTCTAGCCCTTGCTCAGGTTGAGAGGAGGGAAGCGCATGCGAAGGGCTTGGTGGCGCCCCATATGCTCAGAGGTGAGCAATATCCTCCGACCTTGATCGAGTTTATGAACAACTGGAACAAGGCAGAGTTTGTCTACAATGACAATCTCTCGGAGAAGTTCGGTCCCGCCGAGTTCTCTGCTCAAATGAACACGGCAGCCAAGGCAATTAACCTCGCGGGCCGGATGATGGAGGTACTTCACCTTTTCCTTAGCATGCACTAGCGATATAACCATTAGTCCCCGAGCCTCCGGGGGAGTAATTTGTTACTCGGCCGGATGCTCCTTAGAAAACTAACGTAGCTCCTTGACAACTTCAAATATGCACACACCTAGAGCCGGGTTAAGTTCCGCTTGGCTCGGATCTTGTACACTTCGAATATGCACACACCTAGAGCCGGGTTAAGTTCCACTTGGCTCGGATCTTGTACACTTCGAATATGCACACACCTAGAGACGGGTTAAGTTCCACTTGGCCCGGATCTTGTACACTTCGAATATGCACACACCTAGAGCCGGGTTAAGTTCCACTTAGTCCGGATCTTCTACACTTCGAATATGCACACACCTAGAGCCGGGTTAAGCTCCGCTTGGCCCGGATCTTGTACACTTCGAATATGCACAAGGCTCAAGCTAAATTTGTGTACTCTTTTCAGTGACCACCAACCGCCGGAGCGCTGAGTTCCAGCGTCTCCTGGACACTCACAAAATGCTGCTCGCGAAGCACAATGCACATCTCGCTGAGCACGAGAAAAGGGGTAAGTTCTCTTCTTCACATTTTTCTGTTTTCCTTCATCTTTTTCTGCCGAACTAATCTGTCATTCGGTTTTCGCAGCTGAGGTGGAGGCTGAGAACAAGCTTATGAGGAAGAATCTGTATCAGATTAAGGGTAAGCTACTTTTGTCCGACCTTGCTTTGCTTTCCATCTCCTTTTCTTCTTGGCTCGGCAAACATTCATACCTCGGCTCTGCCGGGTCAACGCGTTATTTCAGCATCTCTTGAAGATAGTGTGCCCGTGCCTGACATGATGCTGCATTTTCTCGAACAAGCTGGCCAGCATCAGGCCGAGCTCAAGAAGAAAGACGATGTGCTTGCCCTCCTCCGAACCAAGAATGACGAGATTGCCAAGTTAAAGGCAGAAATGAAAAAGATGAAAGTGTGGCACCAAACCGAGCTTGAAAAGGCTAGCCAGGACTACACCGAAGAGCGCGAGCACCTCAATCTCCAAATTGCTAAGGACCGAGAACTTCTCTAGGAGGCCGACGTCAAATTTGAGTCGGCAAACGCTGAACTGGTGCAGCTCCGCCAAAGACGCGATAATTGCATCAATGAATTGACCCGGATCCACAGCCACATTTTACGTAAGTTCCTTTTCCTTATCCGGCATATTTCTCCGGGTTATCTCACATGTCTTTTCATTACTTGCTTCTCTTGTCCCGTTTTTAGGCAAATTTCCAGAGGGTACTCCCGTTGCGAGCGCCGCTGTTGCCAATTTCCGCCGAGATAGGGGTACTCCCGTCGCTCCTAATGGTGAAGACATTCCCTATGACATGGAGGACTTGTTGGTCAGCCTGTCATCTCGCGTGGAAATCATCAAGAACTACGGCAAGGATCTCCTCGACGTTTCAGTCCGAGTCTTCAACACGTTCTGGCCTGGCGAAGACACTCTAGAGAGAATCGTAATTCTTGCTGAAAAGCTGACGGAGATCGAGACCCAACTCGACCTTTGGAGGGAGTCCGCTGGACGTGCTGCAGCTGAGACCGTTCTTCACCACATACTCACGTGGTACGAGAAGATCGATCTCAGCCTCCTGACGCGCCTGCGCACCGGATCCAAATGGACCAATGACCCGGAGTGGGTAGCCCGGCGCCAGGCTTGCGCCCATAGCCTTATTGAATATGCTCCCATTCATGAATGGACTGAGGGACCGAGCTTCCTGGAAGCCGCTGGCGACAAAGAGGTTGAAAATGTTGAAGATGGTTCGGACGAGGATGGAGAGGATGATGCCTCGGACATCGAAGAAGGCGAAGATGACGCCGAACTTCCTCCTCCTGCTGCTCCTTAAGTAAAAACACTTGAAAACTTATCAGATCCCTGGTATGCCGGGTGGAATTGTATCCAGTACACATGTGATATTTTGCTACTAAGTTTTTATGCCGGATTAACTTGGGTGTAGTCCCCGAGTTTCATTTTCTTGTTCGTCCAATCTTCTAGCTCAGTTCGTGTCTACCTTGATTCGGTTTTATGACTTACGAATCCGAGCTTCAAAAAATATTTTAACAATACTTAGAAACTTTTAGGCTTAGCTCAAAATAATTCAGCATAATAATTTGAAAGTAAATACAAGGTTAGTCCGAAAAACAAACGTCGGCTTGATTAAGTTCTTTTCCTTAGTCATTTTTCATGTGCTACGCAATTCCAAACTTGTTCTCTTGCTTGCCATGAAGCCAATTCTTGTTGGACAACAGCAAGTCGAAGAGTTGGGTTTTTGGTGCTCACACACTACTAATCCGAGTTTAGTAGAACAACTTACTCCAGGTGACGTATAAATAATGAAAAACAACAAATATTATTAAGGCAGTCCTCGAGTTACTGCTCAAGGTGCCAACATTTCATTGATAGGCTCATTGCCGGCATACATACCGACATATGGGAAGACTTGGATACATACACTTCTCTGCTAAGTGTAGAAAGGATGAAGTAGAGCTACATTCCATGGACGCTTAGATTCCTCACCGGACCTGTCTGCCTTGTTCTTTTCCTGTGGCTTTGCATCGATAAGATAATAAGAATCATTGTGCAATGCTTTGCTCACAATTAATGGCCCTTCCCATGGGGGGGATAATTTATGCATGCCAGCAGTACGTTGTACCAACCGGAGCACCAGATCGCCTTCCCGAAAGACTCGGGGGCTTACTTTCTGGCTATGATAGTGTCAGAGATTTTGCTGATATATGGCGGATCTGGACAATGCCAATTCTCTCGCTTCTTCCAGCAGATCAACATCATTTTGCCGGGCTTTTTGCACTTCGGCTTCTGTGTATTGGGTGACCCTAGGCGAATCATGCTCTATGTCGGCTGGTAATACAGCTTCTGCCCCATATACCAGAAAAAAATGGCGTATAGCCTGTTGATCGATTCGGAGTTGTTCTTAAACTCCACAGTACCGCTGGTAGTTCTTCTATCTAGCACCCCACTGATCTTTGCAGCGGCTCAATGAGCCGGGGTTTTATCCTAGATAACACTATTCCGTTGGATCTTTCCACCTGTCCGTTCGACGCAGGGTGGGCTACCGAGGCAATGTCCAGCCAGATCTTCTTATCCCGGTAGAATTGCGCGAATGCTCCTTCAGCAAAATTTGTGCCATTATCAGTTATGATACTGTGAGGATAACCATATCTCAAGATAATGTCTTTGAGAAATGTTACGGCCGTAGCTCCATCACATTTTCTTATAGGCTTCACTTCAATCCATTTTGTAAACTTATCCACCATGACCAAAATGTGAGTCATATTTCCACTTGCTGGCTTAAATGGGCCAACCATATCCAAGCACCATATGGCAAATGGCCATGTAATCGGTATGGTCTTGAGTTCCGACATTGATTATGCATCTTGGTAGCATACCTCTGACAACCATTGCATTTTCTCACCAGATCTTCTGCTTGTTCTAAGGCACTTGGCCAGTAGAATCCATGCCAGAACGCTTTTGCCACCAAGGCTCAGGACGAGGCATGATGCCCGCACTCCCCTTGATGTATATCTCGGAGGATGTCAAGCCCTTCTTCTGGGTCAACGCATCGCTGGAGGACATTGGTCACACTCCGTTTGTATAGCTCGGAATTGATGATTGTGTATGCCTTTGCTCTCCTCTGAGTTTTCCTGGATAGCACCTCCTCGGTGGGTAACGTTCCATTTTTCAGGAATTGAAATATAGGCAGTGCCCAAACTGGTATTGCTCGCACAAGGAACACATCCTCATTAATTTCCATCTGATCCACCGGCATAACTTCAACTGGATCACGCTGAGCAGTCCCCGGGTCCTGCGAGGCAGTCCTCGGGTTCGCTGAGGTAGTCCCCGGGTTTGATGATGCAGTCCCCGGGTTTCGTGCACCACCTCCCATGTCAATGTCCATGGGCACAACTCCAGATTCTGTATCTTCCGGGACATAGATTGAGTCGGTTCCTAGGGACGGCCTGATAGATGGTTTTCTGAGGTGTTCCAATGCTACACCTGGTGGAATTGCTTGTCGGGTTGATCCGAGCTTCGACAGCATGTCGGCAGCCTCATTTTCCACCCGGGGTACATGGTGAAATTCACATCCCTCAAAGTAACCAGATATCTTATGCACATGAAATCTGTATAGAGCCATGTTTGGATCAAGGGCATCCCACAACCCCGATACTTGCTGTATTACCAAATCCGAGTCGCCAAAGCATAGTATCCGACGTATCCCAATCTCTTTTGCCACTTTGAGCCCATGCACAAGTGCTTCATATTCAGCGACATTGTTTGATGCCGCGAAATGGATCTGCAGCACATATTTCAGCTGGTCCTTCTTTGGCGAGGTAAGCACAACTCCAGTGCCTAGCCCGGTTTTTTATTTTTGACCCGTCAAAATGCATCCTCTAGTAGTTCAGATCTGGTGGGGGTGGTTCGTATTGTATCTTGGCCCAGTCCACAAAAAAGTCAGCCACAGCCTGAGACTTGATTGCTTCTCTTCTGTCATATTGTGGCGCATAAGGAGCTAGTTCAATTGCCCATTTTGCAATTCTGCCACTTGCATCTTTGTTACTCATTATCTCGGATATGGGAGCTTCACATATTACTTTGATGGGATGCTCCTCAAAGTAATGCTTTAACTTCTTAGATGCCATATAGACACCATATGCCACCTTTTGATAGTGTGGGTAGTTCTGCTTTGAGGCAGATAATACCTCTCTCAAGTAATACACTGGCCTTTGCATCGACTTACCCTCTTCATCGCGCTCTACCACAATCACTGCACTTACAACTCGGTTGGTTGCGGCTATGTAGAGCAACATTGGCTCCTTTGATAGTGGGGAGGCTAACACTGGTGCAGTGGCTAACATCTTCTTTAAGTGGGCAAAGGCTTCATCGCCCTATGGCGTCCAAACGAACTTATCCGACTTTTTCATGAGTTGGTAGAGAGGCAATGCCTTTTCTCCCAACCGACATACAAACCGACTTAACGATGCCAGGCAACCAGTGAACTTCTGGACATCGTTAAGACACTTAGGCAGTTCCATTCGTTCAATGGCCCGGATTTTAGTTGGATTAACTTCGATACCTCGGCTGGAAACAAGAAATCCGAGTAATTTTCTAGCCAGGACACCGAAGGTACATTTTTCCGGGTTAAGCTTCATTCGGAACCTTCTTAAGTTCGCGAATGTCTGCCTGATGTCATCAAGGAGCGTTTTGCTTTCCTTGGTCTTGATAACCACATCATCCACATACACTTGTACATTTTGACCTATTTGGTCGTGCAAACACTTTTGCATACATCTTTGGTACGTTGCCCCTGCATTATGTAAACCAAACGGCATGATGCGATAGCAATAAGCCCCGTACGGGATGATAAATGCAGTCTTTATTTGATCATCCGGATTTAGAGGTATCTGGTGGAAACCAGAATATGCATCAATGAATGACAACAGTTCACATCTAGCGGTTGAGTCTATGACCTGATCTATCCTTGGCAGTGGAAATGGATCTTTTGGACACGCCTTGTTCAGGTTCGTGTAATTGATACACATACGCCAAACCACTGCCACATTCGGATCATCCTTCTTCTTCTCCACTAGCACCGGATTAGAGAGCCAATCCAGATAAAGTACTTCCATGATAAATCCTGCTGCTAGTAACCGAGCTATTTCATCCCCAATGCCTTTTCTCCTATCCTCGGCGAAGCGGCGGAGAGGTTGCTTCACCGGCCTTGCTCCGGGTCTCACGTTTAAAGAGTGCTCGGCCAACTCCCTCGGAACACCTTGCAAGTCCTATGTGGACCAAGCAAAAATATCTCGATTCTCACGGAGGAAGTGGATGAGCTTGCTTTCCTATTTATCATTCAATCCGGCACCAATTGTTATGGTGTGCTCTGGGAACATATCATCAACAGGCACTTTCTTAGTATCCTTTGCGTCTTGGAATGAAACGCTACCATGCGGGTTACTCAATGCCGGCATATACTGCTGCGCGGACTAAGCTAATGCCGCCACCTCTTGGATTTTTCTTTTCTCTTGCGCAATCACAAGTGACTCGGCTAAGTTAGACCCGGCTGAGGCACACTCAATGGAACGTCGGAAATCTCCTGCAATGGTAATCACCCCATTTGGCCCGGGCAACTTCATCTTCAAGTAACTGATGTGGCAACTTGCCATGAACTTGTTCAATGCTGGTCTTCCGAGTAACGCGTGGTACGCACTTTCCAAGTTCACCACCTCAAACTCCAGATTCTCAGTTCGGCAATTATCTCTCGTGCCGAACAACACGTCAACTCGGACTTTGCCTATGGGCTCACAAGAAATGCCTGGTACAATACCATGGAAAGTTGTCCTTGTAGCCTGGAGCATGTTCTCCGAGATACCCAACTTGCGCATTGTATCCGCATACATGATGTTAATGCTACTGCCATTGTCAATCAGTACCTTGGAGAACCTCACATTGATGTTTGGCCTAATGAATGTCGGATCCAGCACCAACGCATATGAACCAGGACATGGCATAAGCTTGGGATGATCTTTGATGTTCCAGGTGATTTCCTGGTCCGACCAAGGCATATACCTCGTCACCGCTGGCATTACCGCATTGACCTCCATATGTCGGTGCTTGCAAGCTCTTCCTATCTGTTTCCTCGGTGGTAAACAAACAGTAACTCTAATGATGTTCCCTGTATTCATTCCTCCCCTCATTTCCGGGATACCTCTAATCCGGCTGATGCTGGTTTTCTACTTGATGCACTACATCCCTTCTCTCATGGTTATCATACCTCGGCGGAGGGGGAGGCAACATTAGCTGTTGCGTGTTTGCTCCGGAGAGCAATTGCTGCCAGGGTAACTCCTGCCGAGGCTGATCATTCCGGGGTGCCTGAGCATTCCCCGAACCACCTTGTTCTATCTTACGCATCCACTCACATTGCCTCGTTGTATGACCCGCTGGGTTACTCGGATTTGGCATGTGAAATTTACACGGCTGATCCAACATCGACTCATAAGTGTACCTCGGACGGTCCTTCTTTTCTTCCCACTATTTCTTCTACTCTGGCGTCCAAGTTTTCTTGCCATCATTCCTTGGTGTCCATTGTTGCCCTCCAGTTTTCTGACATTGATTGCTCCCTGTTCCGGGCTGATCTTGATTCACAGCTGCAACTTGTTGCGAACTGTACCGGTGATCTGGACCTCTATAATCATTCCTCTGGGATGATCCGACTCCATCTCTCTGGTAGTACTCCTCATTCGACTTGTTGGACACGAGCCTAGGTTGAGTCGGATCACCCAAAGCATACGAATCAGCAATCCGGATCATCTCTGCCAACGTAGTTGGCATTTTCTTTTGCAACTTTTTCCACAGCTCGCTTGCATATCTGCATCCTTGCACAAACCACGCTATGGCCTGTGACTCTATCACACCCTCACACGAGTTTCGCATAGTACACCACCGGGTTAAAAACTCCCGGTCCGTCTCGTTCGGTCTTTACTTGCACATAGCTAGGGTCTGTGGCCTATTTGGCCTCTGATACGTACTCGAGAAATTGCTGATGAACATTTCCTCAAAATCGATCCAGCAGCTAATACTTCCAGGTGGCAAATTGTTCAACCATACCCTTGCTGGCCCCTCCAACATCTAGGGTACGTATCTTACAGCCCATCGCAAGTTACCTGTAGCAATTTTCACAGTTGTAGCATAGTTTATCAACCAATCCTCCGGCTTAGTGCTTCCGTCATATGTCTTCGTGCCTCTAGGTAACTAGAAGTTACGTATCGGTGGCTCTTTCATGATCCGGGATCCAAAACACGCAGGACCCGGAGGACCTTGACTTTCAATCTGCTCCGACCTATACAACCGATCTAGTTTCAACCTGGCATCATCCGGCATCAGATCCCTGCTTCCCAATCTCGACCCTATCACATGATAGTCCGGCCTTGGGTATCCTGCGTTCACCATTTCCGAATCTCCATCGTTATACCGGTCTCGCTCTCGTGGCGCATCTCTCTGTTGCATACCTCGGCCGGCACTTTGCTCTTTCCTTGGTATATTCCGCTGTTGCGGTTGTCCTACAGTGTTGCGCTGTCCGGCATTGTCGTTAACAGCGTTTCCTTGACCGGCATTGCCTTGGTCACGGTTACCTCGGCCAGCTTCACCTCGGCTTACACTCCGTCGATCGTCGTTTCTTTGTACCTCTTTTGCTTTTCCTGCCCTTGTCGGGTCATATGGAACAATCTGCTTGTTTCTCCTAGCCGAGGTTACTACCTCCTCTCTCCTAGGACCACCATGAGGAGACGATGCGGCTCCAGCGGATTTCTCCGGGTAACCCACCGCCGAAAGAACGATCTTGGAGGCCCCAGCTCTCTCCGGGTTTGCCCTGAGCAGTTCCTCATTTTGCCTGTTCGCGATCCGAACCAACTTATTGACCCTATCTTGCTGTCTCTGGCGGGCTTCACCCGTTAGGCCCTCTAACTTGGACGCAGCTGCATCCGTTGCTCTGAGGTTTTTCGCCGGGGTACTGTACTTCGGCAGCCCCACGGACAAACAGTTTTCTCACTCCTCAATCCGAGTATCCCCCTCTTTGTTCATTTCACTCATGAGATTTCTCCCCTTCACTTTTACAGCTTCTACTTTATTTGCCTTTGCGTACTCACGCAGCGTCATGTTCAACGACTGCTGAGCCGCCGCAATCTTTTTTGCTCCCTCTAGAATTTTTTGCCTAGTTTCCTCTAGCTCGGCCTATGCCTGAGCTGGATCTACCACTGCTGCTACCGGGTTTGCCAAGCTATCCATAGCTTCTCTCAGTACATTCTCAGGCCTCTCTAGTGGAGGTCCTCTACCTTTCCTCGGTGCCTTAGGTGTTACCTCCGGATCTGGTGCCGGATCCTTGCTTGCGCCTGCACCTAGCGCAGTCATCATCACCTCAGCACGGTCCGGGGAGCGAGTGATACGCGCCCCGTGAACCACGCTAAGGGGTGGCTCCCCTGCTTCGACGACATGCCGTGGATGAACGCATGATACATCCACAGCAGCATAGACCTTGTGTGCACCAAGCTTCACGAAGAGGTCGTTGCGCGGAAGTGGGCGCGTGCTGAAGTAGCTAGCGTTATCGCTGACGAAGTCTAGCGCTCCAAAGCGCTGAACGAGCCCGGAGACGATGCGTTCGCCGGTGCCGATGAGGTTTCCCGTCCGGATCTTCACCCCTGCTAGCGCCTCTAGCCCCACGGTGGGCGCCAACTGTCGTGGTGGTGTCACGGCAGATGCCATGGATAGGCTAAAGGTGGGGACTAATAGCACTAGGGGAATCCAGGGAGGGATAGTGAGGTGATTCCTCACACAGAAGCTTTGTATTCGATTCACTCCGCAGATTACAAATGCTCCTAGAGCTGTATTGGCGACAGGAGGAAGAAAGAACTCTCTTACTCTCACCCACAGTTAACCCGTACAAGAACCTTAGAACCTAAAACCTTTCAGAAAATATCAGCCCCTTCTACAGAGGCCCTAGCCCTCCTTATATAGGGGTGGCTAGGTCTCCACTTAGGGCATACGTGGAGGCATATTCCAGGGAATATGCCTCCTCCCAAAATAGCAAACCGACCGGGGTGCTTTTCCCCCGCGTCACCCATGCAGAGGCTACGTGAGCCTCTGTGGCGCCTGCGTCAGCCGACACGGGCGTCGTCACCTCTGTCGGCCACGCCTCGGTGGTCCCGCCCTCTTTTGCTTCGCTCATGCATGCGTACCGGGGCTTCTTTTGACCAGCGAGATTCCTTCCTTCTCCTAGAAGCTAGATATGACCTGGATCATAGTTGATCCGGCCACACCCGTTCCTGCATACAAGTTAAATACGCCATTCCGACTTACAGCTTAAGTCGGTTGAGACCTAGTTAGGTGGATGCCCCCTGGTCCGGGTTACCCCGTGATTCGGCCTGCCTTGAGGTGACCCGGCCAGCATCCGCTTTAGCCTTGTCGAACCTCGGCTAACTCGGCCTTTATACCCCGGCGTGACCCTACCCGGGGGTATCCCCCCAACATGCTCTGAAATGAATTCCATATCTTGGGCTTTCTACACGGAGTTTGTAAGAGACCTGGATGAAGATGAGGTCTTAGAGATCCCTCAGTTGTTGGTGCACCGGGTGTAGGATGAAGATGATCTTCATCAGATGGTTAGTTAATCCCTTTTTCCTATGCTTTTCCTTCTTATTTTGTAAATTTATCAGGGTGGCCAGTTAACTAAGATCTGTTATATATTTTTGTTACTCAGGAAATTCCTTTGAGATGCACAAGGGAACACCAAATCCCAAAGAAAGGGCTCTATTGTGTATGCATGAAGAATAATTGTGATAAAGGCCTAAAAATCTTGGGGCGATATCGCATATCAGAAGTATATGATGATTGCATTGAGTTCACTGACCCCTGGACTAAATTCTGTGCTGAAAATAGAATTTTCCTTGATGATCTGCTCGTCGTCCAGGTCAAGGTGATGAGGCACTATATCAAGCTAATAATTGAGGTGGTCACCGGTCCAGTAGAGGAACAAGGATGCGGAAGACGACAGCAACAAGCAGTAGGAGGAGGACGAAGACGAGAGTGTGGGATCTGTGATGTCGGTTGTAGCTCAGAACTTCTGAATAAATCATCAGAATTTAAATTTCAAGAATGCATGCTCAGAAACTTTTGTGTTGTTGTATGTTAAACTAGCAATTATCTTTTGTTCAAATCTCTTGGGTTGTACCAACTTCATTATGTTTAATTATGAAAGAGAAAATATAAATGATTTCTCTCAATTTCTCGCATAGAAAAATGCACAACTAATTCCATATTCTCGCAGGAACTGGCCCCACTTGTTGAACCGGTGGCATTGCCACGATCTCCATGTAACCACGGTGAGTTCTCGAACCGAAGATGTAGTTACCATGTTTCTTCTTCCTCTTCCTTGGTTATTCCTCTGCAGTTATTCCTGGGCGCTTCTTCTTCCTCTGTTCTAGAACCATCGGTTCATCTTCTTCTTCCTCTCATAGGTAGTTCCTTGCGGGTATTTCCTTTCACCCATTTCCTTGCAGGCATGAACAATGGGAAACGCACAACAGAGACCCACTTTGTCCCTGCCCATGGCACCACGACTTTGATAGTGGTGTACACAAATGATGAAGTGATTGTGGAGACAACACTCGCTAGGTATGAGCAATTGCTTGAGAAAGATAAGTACAATTTTGTGGGGCTAGACTTGGAGTACACCCTTGCAAATAAGAAAAAAAATCCTCCACAAGAGATCGCCGTCGTGCAAATCGCCATACATGAGGAGGTCCGTGTTTACCACTTCTGCAGGTATGTGAAATTTAAATTTGAGATCACCACTTCTGCATCCCTTGTTCCCTTACATCCCTAAAACCATCTAACTGGAGGAGTAAACCAACCGAGAAGCATTGTCTGGCTTTGGTCGAGTTCTTGTGTAGGAAAGGGATAACTTTCACTAGCGTGGATATCACAAATGACACAATTATGCTTTCTCGTGTGTTGATAAAAATCCCAGATGGGTACCACATCGACATCCAAAATCTGTACAAGATCAAACAATACCTAGCGAAGGATGGCATGGGTGATCTAGCAGCGGAAATCATCAATAAATCCTATGCAAAACTAAAGAAATTGAAGCGACTCGAGCACGACTACTGTGAGTGGAAGCCGATGAGCTAGGTGCGCCTCGAGTATACAACCAGAGATGCCTACATGGAATACGAGTTGTATAGTAAGCTCATTACCATGAAATATAGGATGGTTAAGGCAAGGTTTTTCACGACAGAGCTATGCCCTGGTTGCAAGCTAGCCCAGGTGAAGAAGCATGAGGAGGACAGAAAGCGGTATCAGGACGAGCAGGGATCTTGGGGTGGCGACAGCAAGCGGTTGAAGGGGAAGCAAGTCAAGCACGACAACAAGTGGTGGTGATAAATTATGTGTTTGAACTATATTTTAGTTTATAGTTTATTTTGTGTACGTAGTATATATTTTGGGATGTATAGATTAGTTTGGGATCTAAGCATTGGAAGAACTTGCATGCATATGTATGTGTTTTCCTATATGATATATATATGTACAAAAGTGTGATGGGTTATTGAGATAGGCATTATATCTAGGCCCCTGGTGAGCATATGGTATCTCACATATATCGATCGATATGCATGCGCATGATCCAACATCTTCTTGGGCTCAAACTTTGAGATAGGTATCATCTAGGTAACTTCAGTGGATTTTGTGATGCACCTTTTCCTTTGTGGGATGCATGACCACACACACATGCTCCATTGGATTATTCTTTGATGCATGCAACTTCTATTACTGGTGCAGCATGCAATGTGGAAGCTACTTTTCCTATGTGATTTTGGTCTCTGTGACCATGCATGGTTTTTTACTTTGATACATGGATCCCCTAGAGACATTACATGATGTAGTGTGTTCTTTTCCTGAACCTAAACACTGGTATATATCCACTAGAGTCACTGGTCCACATGTACATCACCACATTGCATATATGTGCATTTCTCTTTTCCAAAACCACAATGATATCTATACACATATGCATGACCACACATGCATATACTACTCAAGTGGATTCTATGATGGTGGAACCATGCATGCAATGTGTGGAAGCTCCTTTATTTTAATTCCTATGTGTTTTTAGTCTCTATATGACCATATGGATCTCTCCTAGAGTCATATTGCATGCATGTGTGTTCTTTTCCATATTGCATTATTGTTGATATATATAGATCCACATGATGACCACATTGCACATTGTCTGTGTTCTTTTCCAATATAAATTTTTGATATATCTACATGACCACACATAAATCTGTGATGATGCAACTTATGTCACACTGGTGCAATATGCAATGTGTGGAAGCTGCTTTTCCTATGTGTTTCGTGGTCTTTGTGACCATGCATGTGGTTGTACACATGGAACCCCTATAGTCATTGCATATGTGTTCTTTTTCCTAAACTACATTGATATCCACACTAGCTAGATGTCATTGATCCACATACATGGCCACATTGCATGTATTCTCTTTTCCAAAACCACATTGTTGGTATATCTACCACACACTAGTGGATTCTGTGATGCAACTTCTATCACACACTGGTGCAACATGCAATATATATGTTGCTTTCCTATGTGTTTTGGTCTATATGCATGTGACCATGCATGGTTTAATACACATGGATCCCCTAGAGGCATTGCATGAGGTGTTTGTTCTTTTCCTAAACCAGTACACACTGATATATATCCACTAGAGCCACTGATCCCATCACATAACCACACGTTGAATATATATGTACAATGTTCTTTTCCAAAACAACACAAGATGATGATATATATCTCTCTACATATATGCATGACCACACACATATACTCAAGTGGATTATGTGATGATGCACAACTTCTGTCACACTGGTACATGCATGCATGCAATGTGGAAGCTCCTTTATTTAATTATTCCTATGTGTTGTTGGTCTCTATATGACCATACGGAATATATCTCCTATAGAGTCATATTCCATGCATGTGTTCTTTTCCATGCATATATTGAATTATTGTTGATAGATCCACATGAGATGACCGCATTACATGCATGTGTGTTCTTTTCCAATAATATACCACATTTTGATATATCTACATGACCACACATATAACTCTGTGATGATGCAACTTATGTCACACTGGTGCAACATGCAATGTGTGTGGAAGCTGTGCTAGCTTTTCCTATATATATGCATGTGTGTGTGTTTTGTCTTGTGACCATGCATGTGTACACATGGAACCCCTATAGTCATTGCATATGTGTTCTTTTTCCTAAACCACATTGATATCCACACTAGCTAGATGTCATTGATCCACATACATGACCACACATTGCATGTGATCTCTTTCCCAAAACCACATTGTTGGTATATCTACCACACATTAGTGGATTCTATGATGAAACTTCTATCACACACTGGTGCAACATGCAATATATATGTTGCTTTCCTATGTGTTTTGGTCTATATGCATGTGACCATGCATGGTTTAATACACATGGATCCCCTAGAGACATTGCATGATGTGTGTTCTTTTCCTAAACCATTACACACTGATATATATCCACTAGAGCCACTGATCCCATCACATGACCACACATTGCATATATATATGTACATTGTTCTTTTCCAAAACAACACAAGATGATGATATATATCTCTCTACATATATGCATGACCACACACATGCATATACTCAAGTGGATTATGTGATGATGCACAACTTATATCACACTGGTCCATGCATGCATGCATGCAATGTGGAAGCTCCTTTATTTAATTATTCCTATGTGTTGTGGGTCTCTATATGACCATACGGAATATATCTCCTATAGAGTCATATTGCATGCATGTGTTCTTTTCCATGCATATATTGCATTATTGTTGATGGATCCACATGAGATGACCACATTGCATGCATGTGTGTTCTTTTCCAATAATATACCACATTTCGATATATCTACATGACCACACATATAACTCTGTGATGGTGCAACTTATGTCACACTCGTGCAACATGCAATGTGTGTTGGAGCTGTGCTAGCTTTTCCTATATATATATATGTGTGTGTGTGTGTGTGTGTGTGTGCTTGGTCTTGTGACCATGCATGTGTACACATGGAACCCCTATAGTCATTGCATATGTGTTCTTTTTCCTAAACCACATTGATATCCACACTAGATAGATGTCATTGATCCACATACATGACCACACATTGCATGTGATCTCTTTCCCAAAACCACATTGTTGGTATATCTACCACACATTAGTGGATTCTATGATGAAACTTCTATCACACACTGGTGCAACATGCAATATATATGTTGCTTTCCTATGTGTTTTGGTCTATATGCATGTGACCATGCATGGTTTAATACACATGGATCCCCTAGAGACATTGCATGATGTGTGTTCTTTTCCTAAACCAGTACACACTGGTATATATCCACTAGAGCCACTGATCCCATCACATGACCACACATTGCATATATATGTACACTATTCTTTTCCAAAACAACACAAGATGATGATATATATATATCTACATATATGCATGACCACACACATGCATATACTCAAGTGGATTATGTGATGATGCACAAATTCTGTCACACTGGTCCATGCATGCATGCATGTAATGTGGAAGCTCCTTTATTTAATTGCTATGTGTTGTTGGTCTCTACGACCATATGGAATATATATATATATATATCTCCTATAGAGTCATATTGCATGCATGTGTTATTTTCCTAACCCACATTGATATGGCCACCAGAGTCATTGATAGATCCACACCATGATGGCCACATTTGCATGTATGTACATTGTTCTTCCAAAACCTACCACAATGATATCTCTACACATATGCATGACCACACAATGTATATACTACTCAAGTGGATTATATGATGATGCACAAATAATAATAATTATGTCACTGGTGCAACTAACCATGCATGCAATGTGTGGAAAGATCTCCTTTATTTAACCTATGTGTTTTTGGTCTCTATGACCATATATGGATCTCTCCTAGAGTCATATTGCATGCATGTGTGTTCTTTTCCATGCATATATTGCATTATTGTTTATAAATCCACATGAGATGACCACATTGCATGCATGTGTGTTCTTTTCCAATAATATACCACATTTTGATATATCTACATTATGACCACACATATAACTCTATGATGATGCAACTTATGTCACACTGGTGCAACATGCATGCAATGTGTGTGGAAGCTATGCTTTTCCAATATTGGTATTTGTGACCATGCATGTGGTTGTACACATGGAACCCCTAGAGTCATTGCATATGTGTTATTTTTCCTAAACCACATTGATATCCACACTACTAGAATCTAGATGTCATTGATCCACATACATGACCACATTGCATATGTTCTCTTTTCCAAAACCACATTGTTGGTATATCTACCACACACTAGTGTATTTTGTGATGCAACTTCTGTCACACTGGTGCAACATGCAATATGTTGCTTTCCTATGTTTTTTGGTCGGTATGACCATGCATGGTTTAATTTGACACATGGATATCCCCTAGAGACATTGCATGATCGATGTGTGTGTTCTTTTCCTAGTACACACTGATATATATCCACTTGAGCCACTGATCCCATCACATGACCACATTACATACACTATTCTTTTCCAAAACCACAATGATATAATCTCTAGCTACATGTACACATGACCACACACATGTATATACTCAAGTGTATTATTCTATGATGATGCACAACTTGTGTCACACTGGTGCAACCATGCATGCAATGTGTGGAAGCTCCTTTATTTATTAATTCCTATGTGTTTTTGGTCTCTATGACGACCATGGATCTCTCCTAGAGTCATATTTTGCAATGATGTGTTCTTTTCCTAACCCACATTATTGATATGGCCACCAGAGTCACTGTTGATAGACCACATGATGATGACCACACATCATTGCATTTGTTCTTTTCCAATAATATATACCACATTGATATCTAACTCCAGTGGATTCTGTGATACAACTTAACGCTTCTGTCACACTGGTGCAACATGTGCAATGTGGAAGCTAAGATTTCCTAGCTATATATGTGTGTTTTTGTTCTTTGTGACCATAATTTGACACATGGACCCCCCTAGAGTATATATATAATGTGTTCTTTTCCTAAACCACATTGATATATATATATTGAGCACAACATGACCACATTTGCATGTGTTCTTTTCCAAAACCATGCATGATGACCACACACTCCAGTGGATTTGTAATAGATCGATGCAACTTCTATCACACACTGGTACGGTGCAACATGCAATGTGGAAAGCTACCTTTCCTATGTGTTTTTGTATCTTTGCGACCATAGTTTTTGCACACCCCTAGCTAGACACATTGCATGTGTTCTTTTCCTAAACCACATTTTTATATATATCTACATGATTCTAGTGATGCAACTTCTGTCACACACTGGCCATGCAACATGGAATTGAAAGCTGGTTATTTATTATTTCCTATATGATGCTATTTAATTTAATTTAGTCTGACACACATGGATCCCCTAGAGTCATGCATGTGTTCTAACCACATTGATATATCCACTATACTCTAGTCATTCACATGGATATGTGGAAGCTGCTTTAATTTTCCTATGTATTTTGGTCTGTGTAGTGATGCATCTTCTTGGGCTCAAACTAATTTGATATATACCATATGTGTTGCTATGACCTAAAACTTACCAAAATAAGGATAAAAGTCCATCGTTCAACCCTAATCTGGAGAAATCCATTGTTCAAAATAAACCGCATTTTGATTCTTATCTAATCTAAATTTGAATATATTATCCAAAATACTTACCTCTCCTGAGATCAGTATACAAGCCAGAATATAAACTAGTAGTCAACATTATTGCTTTTTCAAGATTTATTCGTCAATAATTTATAGTTTTCTTCACCAAGGCTCTTTTAGTGAAGACTTTCTAAAATATGGTTAATTTTTTTGAACCCTCCATCATGCATCCGACGGCCAGGACACCAGCCCCAAATTTCCAGGTCAGATCCTCCTGCCCATGCGAAATTTGGCGCCAGCGTGGGAGAGTTTCTATGCAAACAAAAATTTCTCGAGCTGCAATTACGTTTGAGCCCACCCGTAGAGCGCCACCCAAGCATTCGCCCAAAGGTCATTCACGTAATCTATTCCAAACCCTTTTTATCCCCTCACCGAAATATGACATATCCAAATTTCCCCATCGCCCTCGGTGCCGCTGTCCTTCCCCTTTTCCCTTCGCCCTCCTTGCCGTCCTCCCCCTTTTCCCCTCGACCCTCCGCCCTATGCCTTTAATCCCCTCGTCTCCGTCCGTCCTTCTAGTAGTAACCTCTATGTCACCCTAGGACAAACCCTAGCCCCTCCTCACCGTCCCGGTTTTCTACGACGTCCGTCGACCTCGCCGGTCGTCCACCTCGCCGACAGCCGGCTGACCTTTTCTACCACCTCACTGTACACTTCACCCGCAAAGTCGGCCAGCTCGTTGTCCATCTCCCCGTCTAGCTCGCCATCTAGCTCGCCGTCCACCTCGCTGACAAGGCCCGTCACCACACTGACAAGGCCAATCCACCTTGTGACCCACCTCGGCGCCCACCTCGTCGACGAGGTCTACTACCTCGTCGTCCAGATCGATGCCACATGCCCCGAGTCACTACAAGAAACACGGTATCAAAAAGGCCCTACAGCCTGCAGGCAAGGAACACACTCATCCTCGATTCTCATGTTTTTTTACTTTGCCTGAGAAATGTTGTTCATTATCTTGTTCATGCCACCAATTTACCTTTTTTGTTGCAGTTATTCTCTCTTATTTGTTCTGCCTATGAAATTGCTTGTGATTTTATAAGTCTTGTGATCAGGGTTGCATTATCCTGTCTGTTGCATTAGTTTGACTGCTTCATGACATGTCTGATGAGCAGAGTATAAATTGTTCATAGTAGTCTGTTTTATATGATGATTACTATTGAACAATCAACATCATATATCATGACTTGTTTAATTGCCTATTTTAATTGCATGAAAGATGCTTATCCTTCTAATGTTTAATTGTCTTGCCCTGCTTATTAGTGCAACCAGCCAACCAATTGACAAGTGAGATTTAGAGTATTCGATTTATGATCAGTTTACATACAGATAAAGTTTGCATTATCTTGGTTGTTCCATTAGTTTGGCTGCTTCATCTTATGTCTTTTGATTAGAGTATAAATTGCTCATAGTGGACTCTATTACATGATGATTACTGTGGAACAATCAGCACCATAAGTTATATTTTCTTTATTTGCAGGATAGTTGCTTATCCTACTTATGTTTTATTGTGATTATCATCTTTAACTGCATGTATACTATTTCAGCTTATGATCTGTTTGC
Source organism: Avena sativa (assembly GCA_916181665.1). Classification (NCBI taxonomy): domain Eukaryota; kingdom Viridiplantae; phylum Streptophyta; class Magnoliopsida; order Poales; family Poaceae; genus Avena; species Avena sativa. Next base: position 416,687,556 of record OV702296.1, read on the forward strand.
GCGTGATAAAGGTTGCATTATCTTGCCTTTTTGCATTAGTTTGGCTGCTTCATCATATGCCTTATAATCATAGTAAAAAGAGCAAGGATGAAGGCCATGGGTCTGACTATTATCCTCAAGAGGAGGGGCAGGATGAGCTGGAGGTAGTCCCCTTACTTGCCTACTCATCTTTTGTGTAATTATTTGGTTACTTAATTTTCCATATATGTTGTGCTTTTTTATTATCCCGAATTGACTAGCTTTGAATTGTGTAGACTGAGAAGAGGAAATATAAGAAGAAACTTGTCGTCATGACAAGGATGGCTACTGATGGTGGATCAGCTACTCGGAAGCGCGTCTTGGCTAGCATGGCTTCCTCGACAGAAAGTACAAGACATACCAGGTCCAAGGGGAATCCGCCAGAAGTACTTCCACCTCCAAGTTCTCCACAGCGCCTACCAAGACCGCCAAGTGCTGCGACCTCTTCGCAAGAAACTCAGAGTCTGCAGATCCTGATGCTCGAGGAGAGAAGGTAGCAGCCCAAATCGAGATGGCAGCACTCCATGGCAGGAAGACAGCAGTCCAAGATGAGAAGATAGCTGCCCTAGGCAAGCAACCAACTCCCCAAGGAAAGCATATTATATTGTTTAAATGGCACTTATTATATGGTAGAACACTAACTCCACATTATATGTTTGTAGATGATTTTGGCCATCATCCTTCTGAAGACACTATTAAACATGATGATCCTCAAATTGTCTTGAGGGAAAAAACATGGGGAATCAGCGTGAGAACGTGTCCAAAGGAGGAAAGCTTCCATTTTCCATTCCTCCAAGAAGAACTATTGCTTCCAAGTTTGCCTCTGAGTATGCCAAAACAGTCAGGACTGGTATGCCTATCTTCCCCTACTGGAAAGAGTACAAGGAGAGGCCGGATGTCAGAGCAGAGTTCTACGATAGAGTTTTCGTATGTTCTGTGACTCAACTGCCCTTTTCTTCTTATTACTGTTCAAGCAGAGGCTGATGCACGATGTTTTATTTTAGCAAAAGTTTGTCATGGATGCATCACACCCAGATGTGTAGGTTTCTTGCAACCAGTAGTTAATGAGGCATGCAAGAATTCAAAGGCATCACCTAAAGGAGCAGTTTTTTGACCCCCTCCCACTGAATGAAGTAACAAGGATTTCTCCCGTTGAACACATGAACAATGCAGAGTGGTGCAAGCTTATTGATTCTTGGACTAACCCAGGAACCAGGCCAAGTCTTGTCTACTCAACTTTCCCCTATTTGTGTTTAACCAGGCTGCCTCTTATACACTAGGCTCTCTCTTTGTGTAGGCCCGTTGTCTAATAAATAGGTAAACAAGAAATAAACAACCTTATCGCAGTGACTTGTTTTTCTGTGATAGCCAGGGCTTCTCCAATCACAGTTTGAAAAAATCAACAGTAAGCCCTCTAGAATACTTTTCATCTTCCAAAATTTCAATGCCATATTTGTCTCTGAAATGAGTATGATCATTTGTAATTTGATGGCTATTTTTCTAATGTTTAATTATATTCCTAAAACTCAATAGGCAACCAAGGAAAGAAAGATGGCACCTAATGGTACAGAAGATATCACTAAGGCTGAACAACCTCCTTCCACCGACACGGTGCACTATGCCCTGGCGCGGGACATCAACATCCATTCTTCAAGACCAGCCAAGACTCTCCTTGAAGCGCAACTCGAGGCTCAGAGAGCATGGAATGCGATACTGCACAGTGCCATTGTGGGGTTGTAGACGGAGAGACCGGATGGCGATGCAGAAGCCCTGAAGGAAGCGCGGGAAGTGTGGAAGAAGCTATACCAGGTCCATCTTTGTCATCTTCGTATAATTCAATACCCTGTTTGTACATGAAGATGTGCTTGGAATTTGCTTGCTACTTTTCTAATGTTTGCTTCTATAACTTTCAGGCACCCATTGGAAGCACGGTGGTGCCATCTGCTGTAGAAGATAGTGATACATTGCAAATGTATCTATAATTTTTGATGTTCCATGCTTGGTTTTATCCACTTTCTTGTGTTTTGTCCACACTTTGGAGTACTTTTCATATGATTTCTTGGACTAACCTATTAACAAGAGACACAGTGCCAGCTGCCTGTTTTCTGCTATTTTTGGTTCTAGGAAAGTCAGAAAATGAATATTCTCGGAATTGGACAAGACAAAAGCCAAAGTGCCTATTTTTCCGGAAGTCATCAGATGCCAGAATACGAGACAGAGAGTGGCCAGGGGGTGGTCTGGCGCCTCTGGCATCCCCTCGGCCTCCCCTTCCGCCTATAAGATGCCCTCGGGACGAAAACCCTAAGTACCCGATCAAAAATCCACGAAAGAGTCTGTAGCCGCCGTCATCTCCATCCCTAGATCAGGAGGGATCTAAAGCTCTTCCCGGCACCCAGCCAGAGAGGGGAATTCACCCTGGAGGCCTTCTTCATCATCATGCAAGCCTCGGGTGTGATGCGTGAGTAGTTCATCCTTGGACTACGGATCCATGTAGTAGCTAGATGGCTGGTTCTCCTCCTTTGTGCTTTCATGTCTAGATCTTGTGAGCTCCGTTCATGATCAAGATCATCTATTTGTAATTCTGCATGTTGTGTTTGCGGGGATCCGATGGATATTGAGATGCTATTTCAGATTGATTATTGATTCTACATGTCTTTGTTATTTGTGATCTTGCATGCTTTCCGTTGTTAGTAGCTATCTTGGCCAAGTAGATGCTAGCAACTCCAAGAGTTAGTATTTATGCTTGATAGTGGGTTCATGCCTCTGGTAATCTGGGGAAGTGACAGAAATCTCTAAGGTACTAGATGTGCTATTGCTACTAGGGAGAAAACAACAATCCTTTGTTCATAGAACAATCGTATTGTTTACTTTACACGCAGTTCGTAAAGCAATAATCTGTTGCTTGCAACTTAATACTGGAGGGGGTTCGGATGATAACCTGAAGGTGGATTATTAGTCATAGATGCAGTTGGATGGCGGTCTATGTATAATGTTGTAATGCCCAATCAAGTTCCAAAGGAGTCAAGATGATTAGTATATTCATGTATTGCTTTCTCGATGTTTGTCAATTGCCCCGCTGTAATTTGTTCACCCAGCATGTTATCTATCTTAAGGAGAGCCACCTCTAGTGAACTATGGATCCTGGTCCTTGTCTTTTACATACAATCTACAATATTTTACTGCTTTGTGTTTACTTTCTACAAACTTTTACTTATTTCCATTCGATACGTTTAATCCTTTGTTTTCCGCAAAACACGGTGAGATTGACAACCTCATCGCAAGTTGGGGACAAAGTTCGGTGGTTGTGTTGTGCAGGTCTCCACGTTGCTACTAGCACCCGTAGTACGCCCTACCAAGGCTCAGCTACCAACACCTTTGGGGTGTTTCCTTGCTCCTACTGGTTCGATTAAACCTTGGTTTCATAACTGAGGGAAACTTGCTGCTGTGCTCATCATACCTTCCTCTTGGGGTTTCCAACGAGCTCTACATCAACATCGCACCAGCATTTTCCTGGCGCCGACACTGAGCCATCAAGCATTTTTCTGGCGCCGTTGCCGGGGAGTCAAGGACATCTTCACAAGGGGAGTCCCTCATAACCAATCTCTTTACTTTGTTATTTTTGTTTTGCTTAATTTCTTTTTGCTTTGTTTCCTTGTTTCTTTATCAAAAACACACAAAAAAATTAGTTTTACTAGTTTGCTTTCTTATTTGAAAACCCAAAAAAATGACTACTCTTGAAAACACTAAGTTGTGTGACTTCACTAGCACCAGCAAAAATGATTTTATGAGCACACCTATTGCTCCCCCGATGCCTAAAGATACCTTCTTTGAGATAAAACCTGCTTTACTCAATCTTGTTATGAGAGAACAATTTTCTGATATTGGTAATGAAGATGCTGCTGCCCATCCAAATAACTTTGTTGAACTTTGTGAGATGCAAAAGCATAGGGATGTAGATGGTGATATTATTAAACTGAAATTGTTTCCTTTCTCTTTGAGAGGAAAAGCTAAAGAATGGTTGAATTCCTTAACTAGGAATAGTATTGATTCTTGGACAAAGTGCAAAGATGCTTTTATTGGAAAATACTATCCTCCTGCTAAGATTATATCTATGAGAAGTGAAATAATGAAGTTTAAACAATCTGATAATGAGCATGTTGCTTAAGCTTGGGAAAGAATGAAATCTTTGGTTAAGAATTGTCCCACTCATGGACTGACTGCTTGGATGATCATCTAAATTTTTTATGCAGGATTGAACTATTCTTCAAGGAACCTATTGGATTCTGCTGCTGGACGTACCTTTATGACCATCACTTTGGGTGCTGCAACAAAAATTCTGGACAATATGATGGTTAATTATTCTGAATGGCATATTGAGAGAGCTCCACAAGGTAGGAAGGTAAATTATGTTGAGGAAACCTCCTCCTTGAGTGATAAGATTGATATTATTATGTCTATGCTTGTGAATGGGAAAGCCCATATTGATCCAAATAATGTTCCTTTAGCCTCTTTGGTTGCTCAAGAAGAGCAAGTTGATGTGAACTTCATAAGAAATAACAACTATGGCAATAATGCTTATAGGAGTAATTTTGGTAACAACAATTATAAGCCTTATCCTCCCAACAATGGTAATGCTTATGGAAATTCTTACAACAATAATAGGAGTGCACCCTTTGAACTTGAAGTTATGCTTAAAGAGTTTATTAGTAAACAAACTACTTTCAATAAAACTATTGAGGAAAAACTCTCCAATGCTGAAAGAAATATAGCATCTTTGGCTAAAGCTCAATCTTCTTTGAATAAAATAGCTGCTAAACCTGAAACTAATGATAATCCCTTTGCAGCTACTAATGCTATACAGGTAAGAATTGATGAAAATGTTAGACTATTAGCTGAATTACATGCTAACTGGGAAAGAGAAGATGAAATTGCTAGAAACATTAGTGTTTCTACTATTACCACCACTAGTGTTGAGGCTAGTAATAGTTCTACTACTTTAGATGATAAATTTGATTTTGATCTTGATGGTTGCAATATCTCTGAAGTTATTAAGTTCCTACAAAAGCTTGCTAAAAGTCCTAATGCTAGTGCTATGAACATGGCCTTTACAAAACACATTGCTGATTCTCTCATAAAGATTAAAGAAGAAAAGATGAAACATAAAGCTTCTATTCCTATAAAACAAGAAGATGGTTGAGAACCCATCATTAATATGAAAGTAAATGACTTTGATTTCAAAGCTTTATGTGATCTTGATAGTAGTGTTTCTATTATGCCTAGAAGGATTTATGATATGCTTGATTTGCCTCCTCTTGAAGATTGTTATTTGAATGTCCCACTTGATGATAATGCTAAAAAGAAACTCATGGGGAGCCTTAATGATGTTCTTATTATGGTTAACAATGCCTATGTCCCTGTTGATTTCTATGTTTTGGATGTGGAATGCAATGCTTCTTGTCCTATTACTTTGGGAAGATCTTTTCTTAGAACTGTTGGTGCCATCATTGATATGAAAGAAGGCACCATTAAATATCAAATCCCACTCAATAAAGGTATAGAACACTTCCCTAAGAATAGAGAGAAGATTTCTTTTGCTTCTCCTATGAAAACAAAATTTGGTCTTAATGCTTCTTCATTTGAGAACACTTGATTCTTTTTTCTTGCTTCTTATGCCTAACTTAAAGGCGTTAAAGAAAAGTACTAATTGGGATATAACCCAAAAGTTTTAGATGAGTCTTGGAAGTTATTACCTGTAATAACCGCTCCTTATCCTTTTTATTTGCTTTTTGTGCCAAGAGTAACCTTTAATGAGAGAGAGGTAATGATTAGGAAAGTTGTTGTCCCGAAACAGATTCCTGTGCTTCACCGTAAAAATTCGTGTAAAATCTCTGAACGTATGTTTGAGGCGTGAATTTTTGTGCTTCTGCCCCAGGTTGTTATCGAACTTTCGTTAGTTCAACATTTTTTTATTTGAGCAACAGAAGGTCTTTGAAAAAATTCGTCTTTACCTGCTGGTCTGTTTTGACAGATTTCTGCCATTTTCTGCATTTGCTTCTTGTTGGTTCCCTTTTGAGTTCTTTTGGGGAATTGAGATTTTTTAGGGAAGTGCTACAATAGATAGTGTTCTAATGGAAGTTTATTTGGTGTTATAACTGAACCTTAAGACTTATTTATCTTGAGTACATTAATGTTGCTAGTAAAGATTGTGTGAAGTTTTGTATGAAGGAAAATTTTCAGGTGTATGGAAGGAATGAGTAACGAGATGAAGGATGGAATAAAGCTCAAGCTTGGGGATGCCACACGTGTCACCCCAAGAAATATCTAAGAAGTACAAGCGTTAAATCTTGGGGCTGTCCAAGGCATCCCCTTCTTCATCAATAAAAATCCCAGGTTTCTTCCAAACGCTTCATTTTTATTGTTTCATGCACAGTTGTGTTGTTCTTGGAGCTATTCTTTTTCGTTTTCATTTTGATTTTTCGTTTGCTTGGTTTGTTTAGTTTGCTGAATAAATTGGTTGGACCCCCTCTTTCATACATTGGTTTGCAAATAGTTTGATTTGGTTTGGAAAAGAGTAGGAAAGTTCATGCTTATGTGGTAAAAAGAGCTCGTTTTTGACTGTGGCATATGCTTTGTCATGCCACGCTTGATATTGTTTTGGCTTTATGCTTAGTATTGTTTTCTGTAGCATGACTTGTTATAAACAATTGAGATTGCTTAATGTGCCTTGAATGAATCATGCGTTGTTTTAGCATATTAAAGCATAGTATTGTGGTATTCTCCTTTGATGCTTTATTTGGGTTGACTTGGTGCATGCTCACACCATGTTATGACTATCCCAAGTCACCATAGCCTTTATGATCCTTTAGTTTTCAACTTGTAGTATCACTTTATGCTTTGATCAATGATGTTTTGTCACTCTGCATGATTATGGACATTATTGCTCTCTTAGTTTGTTGCTCCCAGTCTTTTGCTAGCCTCCACAACCAAGTATGAGTTCCACTCATGCATCCAACTCCTTAAACCAAGTTATTCCAAAGAGTCCACCATACCTACCTACTAGCTTATGCTATTCCAAGTATATTCATGCTTTTGTTTACCTTCCAAATTAAACTTGTTATGAGAAAACTAGTGATTAAAGCTCTCACGAACTTGTTGGCACACTTTACTTTTCTTGCCCTTAATAAACTTGAACCATTGTGTCGTCTATGTTGTATATGCTTGCACTTATTTGTTGGGAATTAGCAGAACCATACTTTCATGGGGAACACTTTCAACATTGCACTTGGTACGTGTACCTAGTTGATACCATGCTCTTTTGTATATGGATGTCATCGATGTGAAATGAAAGGGGAGCTTGTAAGTCCATGGAGTTATGTATATGTGTTAGAGAAACGCCTAGGCCGCTGGTCTAATCCATGCTGACATGGTGGAAACCTACAACGTAACCATAATGAGCTGTCTATGTAGCATTCTTCTTATAAAAAAATAGTCCTATATTGAGAAAAAAAAGAGAAAAGAGAAAAAAAAGATTATGAAAAGAGGAAAGACAAAAAAAGCACCATATTCCCATGGTAAATAAGAAGATTGCTGAGATGCTCGTTGTCTGCTTGCCTTGTCATTTTGATATGGGGATTCTTCTGTATCATCGGGCAAGGGGTACCCCGTTGGCGGTTCTCTATGATACACATGTACTTACAATGATAAGAACTTACCGGTGACTAAACTTGAGTAGCATGAGGAGCGGCCCTCGTATACAAGGGACATGTGATTTCTAACTTATACTTCGTCAAGCATGTACACCATAGATTATTCACTTTAACCTTAATCACTTCAAGATGCTTATGATAGGGGCAATGAGAGCTGAAAGCTATAAGTACCATATTTTTTGGAAGCTCTTTATGAGACTTGAATCCCTACTTCCTTTTATAAAAAGGCCTTTCTTCCACCATTATATTGAGTCTCCACCTTCTACCTTTATGCACCTACTTTGAGAGCATAGTGACCATTCTTAGTTCTATGTGCATTGTCCCAAGACTTGTTGATTGATGCATAACTTGATATTGCTGGTTTTAAACTATTGTATCTAGTCACTCTTATGAACTTTGAAGGTGTCCTATGCATTTATATTTGCTACTCTATGAGGGATAAGCTGAATACTATTATGCTATGTTTTCTTTATGTGAAACAAACAAACGTCTTGCAAAGCATTGTTATTCATGAATCTTTTGTTTGTGCCTTTCCATGTTGCATCATAGTTTCTTTGCCTATTGATAGAACTTTGTCTTTCATGTTATGATTGAAGTACTATGATCCCAACTTTGAATGTTTTGCAAATACTTTAATCAAGTCTTTGATGGTGCATGTCACCTCAAAAATTATTCTTTCTTTTTATCACTTACCTACTCGAGGACGAGCAGGAGTTAAGCTTGGGGATGTTGATACATTGCAAATGTATCTATAATTTTTGATGTTCCATGCTTTGTTTTATCCACTTTCTTGTGTTTTGTCCACACTTTGGAGTACTTTTCATATGATTTCTTGGACTAACCTATTAACAAGAGCCACAGTGCCAGCTGCCTGTTTTCTGCTGTTTTTGGTTCTACGAAAGTCTGAAAATGAATATTCTCGGAATTGGACGGGACAAAAGTCAAAGTGCTTATTTTTCCGGAAGTCGTCAGATGCCAGAATACAAGACGGAGAGTGGCCAGGGGGCCACCACACCACCTGGCCGCGCGACCTAGCCTGGCCTGTGCTAGGGGGTGGTCTGGCCGCCTCTAGCACCCCCTCGGCCTCCCCTTCTGCCTATAAGATGCCCTCGGGACAAAAACCCTAAGTACCCGATCAAAAATCCACGAAAGAGTCTGTAGCCGCCGTCATCTCCATCCCTAGATCGGGAGGGATCTGAAGCTCTTCCCGGCACCCTGCCGGAGAGGGGAATTCACCCTAGAGGCCTTCTTCATCATCATGCAAGCCTCCGGTGTGATGCGTGAGTAGTTCATCTTTGGACTACGGATCCATGTAGTAGCTAGATGGCTGGTTCTCCTCCTTTGTGCTTTCATGTCTAGATCTTGTGAGCTCCGTTCATGATCAAGATCATCTATTTGTAATTCTGCATGTTGTGTTTGCGGGGATCTGATGGATATTGAGATGCTATTTCAGATTGATTATTGATTCTATCATGTATTTGTTATTTGTGATCTTGCATGCTTTCCGTTGTTAGTAGCTATCTTGGCCAAGTAGATGCTAGCAACTCTAAGAGTTAGTATTTATGCTCGATAGTGGGTTCATGCCTCTGGTAATCTGGGGAAGTGACAGAAATCTCTAAGGTACTAGATGTGTTGTTGCTACTAGGGAGGAAACAACAATCCTTTGTTCATAGAACAATCATATTGTTTACTTTACACGCAGTTCGTAAAGCAATAATTTGTTGCTTGCAACTTAATACTGGAGGGGGTTTGGATGATAACCTGAAGGTGGATTATTAGTCATAGATATAGTTGGATGGCGGTCTATATATAATGCTGTAATGCCCAATCAAGTTCCAAAGGAGTCAAGATGATTAGTATATTCATGTATTGCTTTCTCGATGTTTGTCAATTGCCCCGCTGTAATTTGTTCACCCAGCATGTTATCTATCTTAAGGAGAGCCACCTCTAGTCAACTATGGATCCCGGTCCTTGTCTTTTACATACAATCTACAACCTTTTACTGCTTTGTGTTTACTTTCTGCAAACTTCTACTTCTTTCCATTTGATGCGTTTAATCCTTTGTTTTCTGCAAAACACGGTGAGATTGACAACCTCATCGCAAGTTGGGGACAAAGTTCTGTGGTTGTGTTGTGCAGGTCTCTACGTTGCTACTAGCACTGGTAGTGCGCCCTGCCAAGGCTCAGCTAGCAACACCTTTGGGGTGTTTCCTTGCTCCTACTTGTTTGATTAAACCTTGGTTTCATAACTGAGGGAAACTTGCTGCTGTGCTCATCATACCTTCCTCTTGGGGTTCCCAACGAGCTCTACATCAACATCGCACCAGCATTTTCCTGGCGTCGACACTGAGCCATTAGATGGCATTGAGGATCAACCCCTTGCTTCCACTGATGAAAGCATCCATGCTTCAAGACCAACCAGCTCTCTCCTTGAAGCACAACTTTTGGCTGAGAGAGCAGCGAATGAGGCACTGAGCAGACACATTGCAGCATTGCTGAAGGAGATAAAAGCAAAGAATCAAGCGCGGAAAGCACTTGTGAACTTTGCAGACCTTATAAATGCATCACTTCAGCAATTCTTAGCTATATTGCGTAAGTGAACTGGTGGTGTGACTCAAAACTTGTTAGGCTCTTTTCTTTATTTTATTGGAAACTTATGTGCGAACCTATTTATGTCCCCTGAAACATGTGCCCTGCAATTTTTGTCATTTTGATTTGGACGGTGCAATCTAGCAAAGTTGCCAGCACTCTTCTCCGACGTCAATGAAAATGTCATGCTTGTTTAGTTGACGAAAATATTTCCTTCACCAATAGACGCCTATGTGCTGCACTTTCACTCGTCAACATCCTCGACGAAACAGGAACGGCATCTCTTCTGCCCTCATGAATTGAGTTTGTTATGCGTTGGAGATACGCGTTCATCTCTCATTGGTACACGATTCGCGCTGCAGATGGACCACGTGTTTCCTTCCTATTGGTCCACGTGTCGCCCTAACGATCGGCCACGCGTAAGCTGGCCAGCTTATTGCCGTGACGAAAACGAAATTCGTCTCCACCAGCATGATGAAATGAGAAGAATGACATAAGCAAATGAAAGGATGAAGTCAGCAAACGGCGCTAGTGAAATCAGGCCGTGATGAAAAAAATGTCAGGAAGTCGATGACGTCGTAAATGGCGAACATGACATCAGCAAATGTCGCTCACGGCCACCTGCGGTGCCCTTCGCCACGTGTCATCGTTCATGATGAAATAAAAACATCATGAAGGACCGGGCCTAGGTCGGGCCGGTCAAGTTTGCCGCGACGAAATTGGAGGAACGTCACGGACGGGCCGTGACGTTTTCAGACAGAAAAAACGTCAAGGATTGAATTATGACGTGAGGTCCGTGACCTATTTTTTCGTCGCAGAATTTGTCGCGGATGGCCATCTATGACGTTTTGGCTCTCATCCACGATGATATCAGATTGTCATGAACCGCCGAGATTCTTGTAGTGTATACTGCATCCGTAATCCGGATCGAAGGTATCACCGAGCAATCTTCATGTCATAGATCTGCATGGTCCTTTCCATTCCGTCGATGCTGCCATGGCATCAACCAACACTCCCACCCCACGTGAGTCCATCATTTCACGTTTGTCACCGAGACCTGATGCACCATGTCGCTGGGACCCTCTGTCATCGATATGGTAGATGCATCACTGTTGCACCTCTTGGCTCCCCCATCTAGCACCTACTCCAAAAATATTCCCCCAGGAGAGAGAGCAACACCGGTAGCACCGCCATCATCAGATCTGGGAGACCCAGATCAAGGTTTCCCCCGGAGCAGCCTAAGCGAGTAGGCAATGGATGCCTTCAACAAGGTAACAATGCATAGACGCAGCCATCAGCCCCTATGTTCAGAGTCGGAGCTCGGTTTTCACCGGTAGCCATGCCTCACCAACTCACATTCGAGAATAGACGTGGGATCCTGATATCCGCCAAAACTAGCCGCCAATCGACTGGCCACCTTCGTCGAGGAGGAAGACGTCGCTGCCATACCCGGGGGCAGCTCCCTAATGTCCTCGCACTGTGCGAGTAGCCGCACGCACAGGAACGCCTCAGCGTGTCAACGCTGGAGGCATCAAAGCAATAGGATAAGTAGCACAGAACGCAGCCCGCCCAGCGGGCCTAGATCGGGCTTGTCGCCACCACCCACCAACTGTGCCTCCTATGCCGCCAAACCCACCGCCATGCCCTAGCCTCCGTCACCTACAACACCACCTCTGGGGATATCGGAGTGGGCACCACCACTTCACCCTAGATTGGGGACCGAGAAGATCCACCGCCACACAGGATTTGCACGGCAACGTCCCTGGCGATGGCGGTAGGCAGAGGGGGAGACGCTCGTGGCGGCGAGGCGAGGGTGCTAGAGGGGTCTGTGTGGCCCGGCACCACTACAAAGAGCGAGGTGGAGGGTGGGGGAGAAGGAAGACGCAATTGAATTCATAATTTATCAAATGTAGATATTGTGCAGGTTTTATTAAATAGTAGTTCCCTACAAATATTCACCTCTTTGACCACTGATTAACTTATATGACAGCACATCTATACATTCAACTTCCATGTTTCCTGCATCCATACATTTATAGAAACTAGCACAGTGGCCCTAGCAAATGCAAGGGCATCATATTTAGGGTATGTTTAGTTCAGCAGTAGATTTCTAAAAATCAGCATTAGAAAATTGGTTGCGTAAATGTTGATACGAGGTGAGAACTGTGGGGAAGCTAGATTTTTTTTGGTTGGATCACCTGTGAACTCTGGATTCGATAGGAAATGTTTGTAACGACCACGAGGCCCTGAGAGACCCATTCATATAAATGTCCACACAAATATTTATTGTTGTACTATGAGGACATTTGACATTCCGATAGTGGAGTAGATTGTATGTAGAATCTTAGGAAATACGGAAATGTAAGGATCACATGCATGTTCATCGTCATCAATTTGCAAATCGAGCAAGTCTTATCCCTAGCCTTATCCGAATGACCATGCTGAATGAAAGCTTAGGAATTACCACGGGCTGTCCTCTCCCTCTCTAGTTCCTAGGGAATATGTTATTCCTCAAATCAATCGAACATGAATTATGTTCATCTATCCTGTGTGATCTTAACTCCTTTGGACCGGCTCCAATTGTCGCAATTTCCTTGAATTAAAATTAGGTCCCCAATTAATAACGACAATAAAATGACAATTGATGATGTGTGTTTTTTGACCAGCTTCTTTTTGGTGCAACCTTTCTAATTTCCTAGAACCTATTTGATTTGTATAAAAAACTAAATGTATTGTCTAAAATATGTAAGAGAATTTTCTCATGCAAGCTTGTCTTCTAGTCATACATGATCTTATTTTGGATATAGAGCTGTATCTAGGTGTTACCGCTTAATGTATGGCAGAAACTCTTCATATCTAAACATTGAGACACAAAGTACCATATAAAGGCATGCATGAAAAGACTTGATTCGCTTTAGTGTACCCTCTTAGGATTGCTCCTTATATCGACTATGCCAGATTTTTCCCTTGTTTACATGTATGGGAAAGAGGTTCCACCTACAAAATATGCTGTACTATAAACAATCTAACAGTTCAGTTTCATCACTTAAAGGGGATCCACGGGATAAATATCTAAATATTTTCTTTTTATCCAATTTTCGAGCACTTTTTTGTTTTTACTCTAAATATTGCTTTTTAGTATATAATGGTTAAATCTTTCGCTTGCTTACGTTACATTTCATCTCCTTTTATTTCTTACGCACAGTTAGGTGGTTGATTTATTTATTATCACATAATAATTTTAGTCCATATGGGAAATACAATATTACTTCTCTCTCGATGTAAAAAGTACTAAATTACTCCCTCCGCACAAATCCATTGAATAAACATGTATATCTAGACAAAGTTGATTGAATTAATTTGGGACGGAGGGAGTACTTGTTTTGTAATGGCTTGAGAGTTAAAAGTACTGGAAGATCAAGGACACTTCATGGGACATATAAGACAAAGGTAATGATCTAGAGAAGCTAATTCAGAGTTGAATCATTATTCATCACAGCATTATTAAAGGTCATTTTATGGGATTGTACGATGATAATGATCTTAGGCCTTTTATAATGGGGTGTATCTTAGCACGTTATCCTAAGAGAAATAGATGGTTAAGAGACAACTTCTCCAATGCATTGTTTCTTAAGTGGTGTCTCTACATTTAATGATTTAGATGACATGCATGCATATGATTGGTCTAACCATGTTTTTTTGCCTATGGTAGGGGTGTTTCTTAGCTAAGATACAACCACAATATCTTTTCTCATTAACTATAGTGCCACATAGACAAAGTGCATAGGATACACCGCTAAGATACACCCATTGTGAAAGGCCTTAGGAAGCTAAGTAAAGCATTTTAGATAGAAGCATTACTTTCAATTATAAAACTCATTAATTTCTTTGCTGTACTTTAACCATCATAATTATTTGGTCAACAGCTGCTACCACTCATGTATTAATTTCTATTTTTAAATTAGATTTTCACTAAAAATGGTACCCGAGGAAAAATCTAAGAAATTATTTAGTTGCACCGACCATTAAGCTGCGTGATTTTCTGTTCCTGCACCACCTCATCCATCCATTTATGCTCATATTTTCTACATGTACAATCCCACCATGAAATTTAACGTCAAAAAGATTAGAGTCTATGTGGGAAATCTACATTGTATAGAGAAACACTAATAAAAGATTGTGTGCATCAACCGATGCAGAGGCCGGGCTTTTTCCCCTTTTCGAAAAAATAGAGAAACACTAATATTTCTCTTCCAAATGAATTATAGACTCCTTGTTATCTAAAATTAGATGCACATATACAATATACAATATTATTTTCAGTTGTAGTTATTCAAGCAGTAACAAACAGGATACTTTACACCTTGAAGAAATCAATGGATTTATAGCGAAATATAGTACTCCCTCCGACCCATATTAGTTGACTCAAGTTTGTGTAGATTCATATGTATCTAGTTAAATATCTAGTCTAGATGCATCCGTATCTAGACAACTAATATGGGTCGAAGGGAGTAATAGGGATACCGGTGTTCTTTTTGGTGAGGCAGAGAGATAAAACAATCGATCAATTTGCAATGCTAGACGGATGATCGCAACCTGGGGAATAATGGATCTCCTCAACTTTTGTCGCAAAAAATCAGGTTCACGGTCTTAATTACCAATCATCTTGCACCGCGAGAGGGAAACAACCTACACATGGTGCGATATTATTGTGTCAGTAACTCAGTATACACTATAAACCTCTTTATAGATCAATATCTGATCGATATAGAAAGCCTTGTGACTTATACTGCAATCCATTTTCTGCCTACTTCCTGCGCTGGTAAATACCCAAAGCCACTGAACCAAATCCATCTGGCCATCTTTATGTAGATCGCATGCTATATCATCCGAAAATTGAGAGATATAGTCAAAGAAGAAAGAAACCTATCACATGCGCTCTCAATTGTTGGATGTGTGAGTGACACGAACCTTGGGTCCAGCTCGCCTGGCTATATGCGTGAAGCAGATTGGAACTTCACCCGATGATGTGCATGCGCGGAAATCGTCACGAAGGGAGCCGGCCGGCCGACCGGCCAAGAGCATCTTTGGACGCATGCGCGGAAATCGTCACGAAGGGAGCCGGCCGGCCGACCGGCCAAGAGCATCTTTGGACGCATGCGCGGAAATCGTCACGAAGGGAGCCGGCCGGCCGACCGGCCAAGAGCATCTTTGGACGCGGCTGCCGCGTGCGTGGGGATAATCTGGGGCATCCCGGATTTGTCGTCTTGTGGAAAAAACCAATCGGGGACACTGGGTAGGACCGATCGACCAAGGGTCTGCGGCGTGCCTGAGAAGATGCTACGGTATTCGAGACTGGATTTTATCTCCATCCCAGTTGTAAATTTTAGATCTAATAATCTCACTAATTTAGGTGATATGGTATAACGTGATGTTTTTTAAGTCAAACATATATCGTGTTAAGCAGGTTACGTAACTAATATGCTTTTGTTAAATTAAAATCGTAAATTTTAGATCTAACCATCAAGGATAATTCAGATGATGTGGATCAACGTTGTTAGCTTTGCGAAAAATCAAATAACGAAGAACGAAAATAAAATCGCAGCAAAGGAGACACAGATTTAACGTGAAAAACCCTCTCAAACAAAGAGAGAGAAAAACCACGGGCGTCAGCCAGCAGAACTTCATTATACGGGGAGTGTTTACACAACGCCAGGGATTTCACAGATGTAACCACTCCCAGCCGGCGACTTACAAGAGGTATATATAGCGGTGGTAACCTAGGTCATCAACGATCCGTACCGCGGCGACGGGCCCCGCTCCGCTCCATCGGAAGTTAGCCTCCTTAATAGAATTTGGATCATACTTCAACAAACTTCACCTTGAGACAAATTCCTTCTTATAGCATCAACAGCAATCATCTCCCTGAACAAACAAAGAAAACACTTTCGGCGCCAACAGCCACTTGGGCTAAACAGTTATATCAACTAAGCTTGAGCATAGCTCAAACTTAGCAACAGAAATAGGCTTTGTCATCATATCAGCAGGGTTATCATGAGTGTTTATCTTGCATACCTTTAGTGTACCTTGTGGAACAATGTCACGAATATAATGGTACTTGATATCAATGTGCTTTGTTCTCTCATGGAACATCTGATCCTTAGTAAGGTAAATAGCACTTTGACTGTCACAGAACAGGTTAATGCAAGAATCATCCTGACAAAGCTCAGCATACAAACCTTTCAACCAAACAGACTCTTTGCAAGCTTCAGCAACAGCCATATATTCTGCTTTGGTTGTAGATAAAGCAACAATTGGTTGCAGCGTTGCCTTCCAACTCACGGCACATCCTCCTACCGTGAACACATAACCTGTGAGGGACCTACTCTTATCCAAGTCGGCAGCAAAATCTGAATCCACATAGCCCGCGAGTCCCTCACCAGTCTTGCCAAACTTCAAGCAAGCATTCGATGTGCCACAGAGGTACCTGAAAATCCACTGAACAACTTTCCAATGTTCTTTACCAGGATTAGCCATGTAACGACTCACCAAACTCATAGCATAAGATAAATCAGGGCAAGAACAAACCGTAGCATACATCAAGGAACCAACAGCACTAGAATAAGGAACTCGAGACATGTACTCTATATCTTCATCAGAACTAGGACATTGCAATGCTGACAATTTAAAGTGAGGAGCAACAGGAGTACTAACTGACTTTGCATCATGCATATTAAAACGTTGACGAACTTTCTCAACGTAACTTTGCTGACTAAGAAACAACAACCTAGATTTTCTGTCTCGTTTAATTTTCATACCTAGGATTTTCTTAGTAGCACCAAGATCTTTCATCTCAAATTCACTACTTAGATGTGCCTTCAAAGTAGTGATTTCTTCCATGCTCTTGGCAGTAATTAACATATCATCAACATATAATAGCATGTAAATAGGTGATCCATTAACAAACTTTATGTAAACACAACTATCAAACTGAGATCTCTTAAAACCTTGTGAGATCATAAATGAATCAAACCTTTTGTACCACTATCTTGGAGATTGCTTCAAACCATAAAGCGACATCTTCAATTTGCACACAAAATCCTCCAGGAACTATGAACCCTTCAGGTTGGTCCATGTAAATCTCCTCCTCCAGTTCACCATGCAGAAAAGCAGTCTTTATATCTAGTTGCTCAAGCTCAAGATCATGCATAGAAACAATACCAAAGAAAGCACGAATAGAACTATGCTTCACAACCGGAGAGAAAACATCATTATAATCAATATCTGGAATCTGGCTGAAACCTTTTGCTACTAACCTTGCCTTAAACCTTGGAGGCTCATTAGGAGACAAACCTTCCTTTCTCTTGTATATCCACTTACAGCGGACGGCCTTCTTCTGTTTAGGAAAGCACACAACTTCCCATGTGCCATTCTTATCAAGTGATTGCATCTCTTCTTGCATAGTAGAAACCCACTTCTCGCGGTCAACGGATGCAACAGCCTCATTGAATGTAGCAGGTTCAGTATCATGCTCCACTTGTTCAGCACAACTCAAAGCATAATGAGCAAGATTACACTCTTCAATTAAACGACGAGGTGGAACTATGTTACGCCTCGGTCTATCAGCAGCAATAGATTCCCGTGGCTGCTGCAAAACAGTAGGTGAGTGCTGAACAACATCATCATCAATATTTTCCTCATGAGTATCATCAACAACAACATTATTATCAACAGTTTTCTGCAGGTGCTCCACCTGCACACTAAGTCCCTCTTCTCCAATAGCAACAGGAGAGGGATCTCATGGCAAGTTGTCATGATACATAACAGATTCATTGAAAACAATGTGCCTACTCAACAAAATCTTTTTAGTTTTAGGATTCCATAGTTCATATGCCTTAACTCCTGAACCATAACCAAGGAACATGCACTTAACAGCTCTAGGCTCTAACTTTCCATTATCAACGTGAGCATAAGTAGTGCAACCAAAAACTCTCAACTGTGAATAATCAGCAGGCGAACCTGACCATACCTCAATAGGAGTTTTCTTCTCAAGTGGAGTAGAAGGTGACATATTGATGAGGTAGCACGTTGTGTTGGCTGCTTCAGCTCAGAAACGTCTATGCATACCTGCATTAGACAACATACAGCGAGCCCTCGAGATGATGGTTTTGTTCATGCGCTCAGCCACGTCATTCTGCTGAGGAGTGTAAGGGATAGTGTGGTGCCTGATCATACCACTATTACTGCAAAACTCTTCAAACTCATTAGAACAGAATTCCATACCATTGTCAATACGTAGTACCTTTACCTTCTTTTCAGTTTGTTTTTCTACCATAACTTTCCACTTCTTAAAAGCATCAAAAACATCAGATTTATGTTTCAGAAAATATGGGCACACTTTTCTTGAGTAGTCATTAATAATAGTAAGCATGTAATTATCACCACCAATAGATGTCTTACGGAAAGGCCCATATACATCAACATGAACATAATCTAAAATGCCTTTGGTGGTATGAACGAAAGCATTGAATTGAACTCTTTTATGCTTACCAAAGACGCAGTGCTCACAGAACTCAAACTTACCCAAGTTGCAACCATCAATCAGTTCTCTCTTAACCAACTCTGTCATGCCATGTTCGCTCATATGCCTAAGACGCATATGCCACAGATTTGTTTTACCACAATCATCAGAATCATTAGAAGTAACAGCAGCAGCAATACCAGGCAAAGTTCTACCTCTAAGAACATATAACTTAGCAGAATTCATATCACCTATCATGTAAATAAGAGAACCGTTTGATACTTTTAACAACCTACGCCCACCGGCGTACTTGTATCCATCAACGTCCATGGTACTCAGGGAGATCAGATTTCTGGCTATAATTGGTATGTGATTCACCTCATTCAACGTACGCGTCACGCCATCATGTGTCCTGATCTTAACAGATCCAACTCCGGCAATATGGTATGGGTTGTCATTCCCCACACGTACAAAATCTCCAGTCTGCACATACTCATATGAACTGAACCAATCTTTGTTACAGAAAATATGAAATGAACATGCAGTATCAAGTATCCATTCATCATCACAAGATGCACAAGCAGCAAAAACGGCTAAACATTCACCGTCAGAACTATCAACAGAGACAATAGCAGCCTTACCAGTACCTTGATCCTTATCTTTCGGTTGGTAAGTACCGTTCCTTTTCTCCTTATTCTGTAGCTTCCAGCAATCATCAATAACATGATTAGATTTCTTACAATACCTGCAGAACTTGTCCTTTCCCTTGGACTTCGAACGACTTCTGCCATCTTTGCTCTTATCTCGGTTGCCATAGTTGTTAGATCTCTGCTCGGTCCTGCCACGAACCTGCAGAGCTTCGGCCTTGGATGACGCCCCATCTGTCTGCACCATAGTTTTTATCTTTTCCCTCTGTTGAGGGCCTCTTGTACTTTATCAAGGGTTATTTTATCACGGCTAAACAATATTGTATCACGAAAGTGTGTATAAGAACTAGGCAGCGAGCATAAGAGTAATAGAGCTAGATCCTCATCATCATATTTTACTTTCATAGATTGCAAATCAGAAACAATCTCTCTGAAAATAGATAAGTGATTCATTACCGATCCACCTTCCTGCAATCTATGCGAGAACAATTTCATCTTCACATGCATCTTACTGGTTAGATCCTTTGACATGCAGATCGATTCTAGTTTCAGCCAAAGAGCAGCAGTAGATTTCTCTGCCAAAACTTTCCTGCAAAATATTATTGGACAGATAAAGTTGAATCAAAGATAAAGCCTTACGGTCCTTTCGCTTCTCATCGTCGGACCAGATCTTCGCATTCGGTTTCCCAAATCCTTCCAGCGCTTCATCCATATCTGAAGTTTGGGCGAGAATCGCCCACATCTTCACCTGCCACAAGCAGAATCTTATGGTGTGGTCCAGTTGCGGTAGATCGAACTTCAATGATGACATGTCGCAAACCCTAGATTAGAACCTGGGGCTCTGATACCACTTGTTAGCTTTGCGACAATCAAATAACGAAGAATGAAAATAAAATTGCAGCAAAGGGGACACAGATTTAATGTGGAAAACCCTCTCAAACAAAGAGATGGAAAAACCACGGGCGCCAGCCAGCAGAACTTCACTATACGGAGAGTGTTCACATAACGCCGGGGATTTCACAGATGCAACCACTCCCAGCCGGCGGCTTACAAGAGATATAGCGGTGGTAACCTAGGTCATCAACGATCCGTACCGCGGCGACGAGCCTCGCTCCGCTCCGTTAGAAGTTAGTCTCCTTAATAGAATTTGGATCATACTTCAACAAACGCGGTGTCTCAAAAAACACTCTTATATTGCTTTTAGTATATAATAGATTCCTACCATTCTATTAGAAAAAATGGGTGGCTGTCGCAATGGCCGCCTCACAATCTAATGAATTGATACAGTACCGCATGTTGTTAAAAAAAAGTAAAATACAGTTGATGAAACGAATCAGCCAATCTCTAGCCGTGGAGTTCAGACTCCAGAGCCTACAACGAAAGCGTTTGTCAACTTCGATCGTATTCAGATGGTCTATGATAGTGATGGAGTTCCTGAAATCCGTGTGTTTTGTGCCCGATGAGTCGATCAGGTCATTACATCAGAAAACAAAATACAGTACTAATATCCGGTTTGGTACTACTACTATTATAGTTATTTAATATCCGGTTTGGTACTACTAGTGGACCAGATCAAAGCAAGTTGTCTTTTTCCTCGCAAGAGAAGGCACGGTGCATCCTCTAATGACATTGATTTGGTCTTTCTTTCACCAAACAACACCGTTTCTTTGAACTGCCTTTTGCACCCACGGTTTGGTCCTGCCTGCTATATATACATACCATACACACAGACGACATAACACAAGAACATAGCATACTCTTCTCGCATTCAGACATGGATTTGAGAACAGGATTCTGCTGTGCTCTGCTACTGATTACACTGTCGCCTCTTTCAGCTACTGCGTCGTCGAGCAAAGTAAGATGCTTTCCTCTTTGTTCAGAAGACTTAGCTTGCATTGTTTCTGCACCCGGCTGGTTCTGATACTGTTTCTTGGCGACTTTCTGCATCAAAATCTCAGCTCTACATAGTGTATATGGGGGACAAGAAACATGATGATCCATCCGTGGTCACCGCGTCGCACCATGACATACTGACCTCTGTTCTTGGAAGGTATTAGCTTGTGATAATTCATGTTGAATATTATTACAACGAAGCAGAAACTATTGCTAACATTTTTGTTTTATCTGCAACAGCAAGGATGAAGCCAGGAAGTCAATAGTTTACAGTTACAAGCATGGATTTTCTGGGTTTGCGGCAATGCTCACTAAACCTCAAGCTAAAACACTCGCAAGTAAGCAATTGTCAATCGTGAAATGTGATCTTCATGTCTTACTTGCATGATCGATATAAGCTAATCAACATAATTTCGAATATAGACTTCCCTGGGATTGTTACCGTGAAGCCTAATATTTTTCACGAACCGCACACAACTCGGAGTTGGGACTTCCTTGGCCTTGACTATTACCAACCACCACAGCAACTGGGCCTCCTCCAAAAAGCGAAATACGGAGAAGATGTAATCATTGGTGTCGTGGATACAGGTTTGCAATCCGATCTCTAGCTTAAATCCAAAACATGAGAAAACCTAAAGATTGGGCACCAGTTGACCCCAATGCATATGCATATGATTCTGTTACAACAGGCATATGGCCTGAATCACGAAGCTTTGACGACAATGGCTATGGCCCTGTACCGGCACGGTGGAAAGGGAAGTGCCAGCCCGGACAAGAGTTTAACACCACGAGTTGTAATAGAAAGATCATAGGAGCGAGGTCGTACGACCGTGGCATTAGCGTTGAGGCGCTCAAGAACGACTATAACTCACCTAGGGACATTGACGGCCACGGAACCCACGCCGCCTCGACGATCGCCGGCGTTGAGGTGCGAGGCGTGAGCTACAGGGGCCTCGGCACAGGCGTGGCACGTGGTGGGGCGCCACGTGCGCGGCTTGGTATTTACAAGGCGTGCTGGATGGGCGCGGGTTGCCCTGACGCGGCAGTCCTAGCGGCCATCGATGATGCCATACACGATGGCGTCGACGTCCTGTCACTCTCGCTGGGAGGGGCCGGTCACGAAGTCACAGGGACGCTGCATGCTGTACAGAGAGGAATCTCAGTGGTGTTTGCCGGCGGGAACGATGGACCCGTGCCACAAACGGTGACAAACGCCGTGCCATGGGTCACAACGGTGGCCGCTAGCACGATTGACCGGGCTTTCCCGACCCTGATATCGCTCGGGAACAAAGAAAAGCTTGTGGTAAGTATAAACAATCTTCAACCAATTATTTTATGGGTGAGTGGATAGTTTCAAAGGTACGATCAACTTGGCTCGGCTCAGATGAACTCTAGCGTACACGCATAGTCCATCGTATAGTTTTCACAAACTTGACTCAGCTGAGGTTGTTGAAACTAAGAACCTAACGACAAATTCGTTTGCTCGTCCCTGATGATTTCCATTAATTCTTTTATTGACTGATTAATGTGTGGTTGCTTTCAATTGCAGGGGCAATCTCTTATGCACAATGTGTCTCTGATTAGCAACGACTTTATTGACCTAGTTTATGCGGGGAGGTAAATGAATTATTAAAGCAGTCGCTTGGTATAATTTGTTTTGTAGCTAATCACGACCATGTCATCCTGAACTTATATACACTTTTGTGCAGATGTGACACGGAGTCAGTGGCGTTGAGCAACGTCACCGGCAAAATCGTCCTGTGCAATGCACCAGCGGAAGCGAAATCCACACCGCCCACGATAGCACTTGTGGACGCCTTCAACCATACCTTCGTGAACGGCGCAAAGGGCCTCATCTTTGCGCAATACACTACCAACCTTCTCGAGGGCTTGGCTGGGATTGAACGCATTATGCCATGTGTACTAGTGGATTTTGAGGTCGCGCAGAGAATCATATCGTATTGGAGGAACTCAGCAGGGTAAGAGCTTAATGTTCTTGTTGTCTGAAACACAATGAAGGTGTTTTTTTCCCTTTTTTTTTCCTTTCTCCAATGTCTTGTTTCTATGCTAGGAGCCCGGTGGTGAAGTTCTCACCAACCATAACTGTTGTTGGAGAAGGGGTGTTGTCACCGAGGGTTGCCTCATTCTCATCTAGAGGGCCAAGCCCCTCATTCCCCGGCATACTCAAGGTATGTATCATTCAATATCTTAATTCGAGACGATATACAGATTGTTTAGAATTTAATAGTATCCTTAATGGGTATACTCGGGACCTCATCATTATCTAGCCTCTAAAACGTGTATCTCTATATTTGGATAGCCGGACATAGCTGCACCCGGAGTTGCTATCCTGGCAGCCCAGGGTGGGTCCTACGAGTTCAAGTCCGGGACATCTATGGCGTGCCCGCATGTGTCAGCGGTCACCGCACTGCTCAAATCAGTTCACCCTGACTGGTCTCCTGCCATGATCAAGTCCGCCATTGTCACCACGGGTACGCACCATGAGAGTGTACTGAAGTTCTACCACACAAATAATCGTAATTTATGACTAACTCAGATTGTTCCTTTGGACCCCTTGTAGCTTCTGCCACCGATCGTTTTGGTATGCCGATACAAGCAGACGCGGTCCCGAGGAAATTAGCTGACCCCTTCGACTTTGGCGGTGGTCACATGAATCCGGACAAGGCCGTCGACCCTGGCTTGGTTTACGACTTGGATGCGAAGGAGTACAACAAATTCTTTAATTGCACCATCGGATTGGTGGATGGTTGCGAGTCCTACCAACTCAATCTGAATCTACCATCGATCGCCGTGCCGAACTTGAAGAACCAGGTCACCGTGTGGCGCACTGTCACAAATGTCGGGCCGGTGGACGCGACTTACCAAGCGGTTGTTGAAGCTCCGGCAGGGGTAGTCTTGTTCGTGGAACCATCTGTGATCAGTTTCACTGCAGGTGGTAGCAGAAGCACAATATTTAGTATGACGTTTACGGCGAAACAAAGAGTGCAAGGTGGATATACATTTGGAAGTTTGACATGGTTCGACCAAAGTGCGCACTCGGTGAGGATTCCTATTGCCGTGCGCACTGTGATACAAGACTTCATTGCAGATACATCTTAAATTCATTGGTCCTCTTCCTCTTATGTACTATATACTTCACTTACATGTGAGTTCTGGAAATGTTGAAAATGTATTTAATTATTTATTATTATTACTTGTAAATGGTCTAGATGAATATGAATACAATATAAGAGTATACGTTTCTCTAGGGAGATCTTTTTCTCTCATTTCCGACAATTTGTGTCAAATGAAGCATTTGTTTGTATGAGTTTGCAATATGGTTGGCTTTAAAATTTTCCAGTAACCAAGAGTGAAATTACAGCGCCCAAATACCAAATCTCGATTCACATGTCTGAATGCATACATCATTACTAGCTGGACCCCGCGCCGCACGATGTCGTTCTATGAGATGAAGAACAAAAGGACGTCCCTGTTGTAAACTACGACAGAGTCAATAAGACACGCTAGAGGTGAGTACAGTATTGTTTCGCATGGTGGGAAAATCCATGAAACGAAACCGATCAATTTATTGCACTATAACAGATATGTGTGTGAAGGGATTTGACTACGGATTTTACTGAACCTCTTACATAAGACCCGGTTAGTAGGTAAAACTCATAATTATATCATTGATATTTCTCTGAATTGCAGAATGGTAAAATAATTATTTTAGACAACGGGGAAGCGTAGTAAGAAAGGAGCCGTCTAAGCTCGTTGGTGTTGTGGCATTTCTGAATTAATTTATGGTTGTCATATGAAGTTTTCTCGCCAATGCCAGCCACCTCGATCAAATGTCTATTTAGGCCCGTTTTGGATCTCTGTTTTTAAAGTATTTGTGGAATATTTCAGTTTCTAAAATTACTGAAGTACTCAAGGCGGTTGGGTCCAACTACTATGGTTTTGGAAACTGAAGTATTACCAAAAACTACAGTTTTTTTTATTGCTGTATTAGAAACCTTGGTCCAGACCTATTTTTCCTATACGAAAGAATTCCTAGACGGAGACACACGCTCGCTACAAAACACACTTGCTTCGTCGTGTCATCTTCGCTTATGGTGCCTAGGGCGATGTCCCCTTCTCCCGCCATGGAGAAAGCAAGCTCTGGAATTGGAAAGAAAGGTCTGTTCTAGTCTATTCTTGCTTGATATTCTTCTTAACTTGATTGCACCATAGTTGCCATCTAGGAAAAAATATTCTTGCCGGATCCCCTCCAATTCCCACACATACCGATGTCATCGATCAAGTTTTGGTGCTCAGCATATCTGTATTGTCATGGTAGCATGCATGAATCAAACCCAAATATAGTGTAGATCTATTCCCTTTGGTTCACATGTATGTTTTTTCCAGGTTGGCTTTCACCTCCTGTGAAGATGTGTTAGATAATCTTCCTTACCGAGATCTCCACCGTCGGCTGACCCGGAAGCCGACCCTCTGGCACCTTGTATTCAGCGCCCATCCTCCAGCACCTAGATCGTCAACATCAGCGCCTAAGAAAGCCGTGCAAGCACAACAGTAGTACACTGCAAGAGCATGAGCGGTAGCCTACCAAGAAACATAGCACCCATGGTTCCTAGTTTCATGCATGCAATCTGCTGTCTCTAATGCCTTTTATTCATCCATGCCTCACAATATCAAGTCGATTATCCTGCACAAGTATCTCAAGTTCTTTGTTTGAAGCATTATCACCAATTAGTTTGTTAATTTATTTTTTGAAATTTCATGTAGTAGGATATGATGTTCCCAACATTCATTAGTCAGCCATGCATGCACCTATTCGGTCAAAAGGGGTCGCCCATGCAACAGAACAACCGATCAAAATGACAGTGAAACAGCAATTCCCAAACGTCTTGCAGTTTGCCAAAAACTGAGAAATACTATAATATCAAGAAACTGCAGTACTTGCCCATACATTGGAATACTTCAGTTTTGCAATACTAGTTTTGAAAAACGGAGCTCCCAAACATAGCATTAATTTCCCAACACAGAAAATGAATGCAACAGTCAACAATTAAATGGTACGGATAGTCTAGTAAAAAGTATCAATGCCAGTTTTCTTGGGCCAGTGAGCTTTGCAGGTTGCAAGTCAGTGTTCCAGCATTGAAAAAAAAAACTGCAAGCTGGCAAATCGCAATTTCTACAAATTAATTAAATTCAAACTGACTGTGTCGCTGTGGAAAATAATAAATCTCTAATATTTTCATGTATTGATTTGACCCTCTTAGGGGATATATATAGAGTTACAAGGGGTAGGTAGGCTTGGAGTACAAGATGACCTTAGAGTCCTAGTCTATCTCATATACGTATATGTATCCGTATTCTAACATCTTCCTCAGTCGTAGCGGGAGTGAAGCGAACGCTTGCGACTGGATTTAAAGACTTGCGCTTCCGTCTTCACCTCCTTGTCATTATCACCTGCGTGGACATGATCATGGCTGGCACCTAGGGGCGGTGACTGCGTCCCCTTCTAATGCCTCTCTTTCCTCCCGCAGTCACAGCAGGAGTGGCGTGGACGCAAGTGACGACGCAGACGCTGTTGACTGGAGTTCTTGAGTTGCTGTAGACGTTGTTCTTGATGTCGATGTCGAGGTAGAGCCATGGTCGAGGTGGGTGTGGTCGATGTCATAGTCGTTATATGTTGTGTGGCCGCCGGTGCCGGAGGCGCAAAAAAATGCGTGATTTTTGTTGTTGTTGTTGACGAAGCTGCAGTTGTAGACATTTTGCACCTTGTAAAGGTACCGTCGGGGCGTCTCGTGGACGCGGTCGTTGGTGAGACCACCAGTTTTGCCAGGACCGGAGGAACCCACCAAGCACACATGATTTTGCCAGAACCGTATGCGCGGTCGTAGGGGCATCACTAATTGTGATGCCAGTTTGTTGATGCAGTCGTCGGTGTTGTGGACGCGGTCGATGCCGTCGTTGTGCCTTGCAGTACGTGTACTGTCAGAGGGCGTCGTAGTTGTATGTCCATCGTGTGGACAATGTAGGGGTGGCGGCGGTGTGTGTTGACGAAGATGTTGATGAAGACCACGTTGATGTAGACCTTGGCAATGATGTTGTCGGCGATGTCGCAGTAGGCATGATGTAGAGCGTCGCTTGAAGGCGTCTCTTGTGGCGACGTTGGTGTCGATGCCGTCCTGCACGTGAGAAGTCGTCGAAGTCGTTTTTCACACCGGCCTGGCGTGTGGATGATGTTGATGTCGCTTCTCTGTGGATGTGCTTGACGAAGATCCCGGTGTAGTCGTACAACTTGATGTCGTGATTTGGGTCGATGTAGTCTGGATTCGTGCGGTGTAGATCGACGGTGTGATGGAGAAGGAAATCCCTCTGGTGTGCGCACGCCGAGCCGACTCGGTGAAGGTGTACACTCGGCAATGGCCCGAAGGTCGTGTTGTCGCCTGGTGCTGATGTTGTCATCCCGTGGTAGCTACCGTAGCCGCGCGGGCCTGTGTATAGCCGCATGTCGTGGCTGATCGAGTCTGACCGTCCATGATCCAACCACAAGGTAGCCAATGGCAGTTGCCTTTGGAGTTTTCTGGATGCATCGTGTGCGTGCGGCAGGATTGGCTTGCTCGTGCGCCATCTGGATTCGACTGCCGTCCTGTGGCCCGCGTGCACCATGGTAGATGTGCATGCACGTAGCCTCTTTGCACGCGTGACTTTTCCGGGTCGTCTCCCAGCTTCTTGATCGGCGGCGTCGATGTCCGGCGGCTTGTCCCCATGGATGGGTCACATAAATTCACGCGTCGCTGCCTGCAGATGGTGTCGTCCCCGACATTGTTGCAGTACCGGGCAGCGTGGAGATTGGAGATCTTGGCGCTTGCGACGCCGTGCCGTCTGGTCCGCCCGGGTCGTCCAAGTTTTGTGCCGCCGTGAGGCGTGTTGCCGCAGTTGCTGATCGCCGACGGCCCAATATGTGCACCTGAATTTCACAGGAGGAGCAGGGTCCTAGATTTAGGGATAATATTTTGTAGCTAATCAGATCTAATCTAAGAGGTTGGAATTTCGAAAATTGATCTAATCTATGAACTAGGAATTGCAATTGGATCTAATCTAGTCTAAAAAACCGATCCGATCTTTGATCGAAACCGGGTGCCGCCCTCCCGAGAAGTAATCTCTCCGAGGCGGCGCGCGTTGCGGAAGTGGAGAAGTCTTAGGATCGGCGCCGTATACCATGTGAAAAATAATAAATCCCTAATATTTTCGTGTATTGATTTGACCCTCGTGAGGGATATATATAGAATTACAAGGGGTAGGTAGATTTGAAGTACAAGATGATTTTAGAGTCCTAGTCTATCTTATATACGTATATGTATCCGTATTCTAACAGTCGCTGTGGCGCCTGCGTGATGTGAACAGACTCTGTCGAAACGCTTGCTTAAACAAAGTATTTCTACTAAACATAATTGTACTAAACTGAACAGCTAACTTCACTTCTTTAGCTACAACTGAACATAACTGTACTAAGATTCAGAACAAACATCAAGAACAAGCTTAGGTAAAATCTTCTACAATTACAGCTAAACGGGACCCCAACCTAAGGCTATCATGGAACAAGCATTGGTTCATCTACAAACTCACCATTCTGCCAATTGCAGATTTGCCATTAATTAACAAGGTAGCAATTGGCAGCAGAAGAGGCGTCGTCTCCGAAGAACACCTAGCTACAGATGGAGGGCATGCCGCAGCATGTTGATCGGCTTCGGTCCGCCAACGCATTCCCCTCACGGCTCATGATCTATGGATGCTTCGGAACTTGCTCGACGGAGAACCTGAAGGAGTTCCGTGACAGAAAACAAAAAAAATTCTACGTTGAAACGTCCAGACACCTAGAATCTATCAATATAGTAATACAGTAACGACCGGAGAATACATACCCTTGTAGACCTTACGCGGTTAACGTTTCGAGAGGAACGTGGTTGAAGTAGTCAAACTCGTAGCCGATCTCAAGGTCGCGAAGCTCCTCGCAGGTCACCCCTTGCTCCACCTTCATCGTACAGTAGCTCCGGCTCACGACATCCAAGGTGTACTATTGGTAGCACCCTCGAGATTTCGTACACATACGGTGTACGATGATGACCTCCGGTTCCCTCATTCCTATCGGGAGTGTAGAAGTAGATCTCCTGGCTAGAATCCCTACAGCGCAATGGCATGCTACGGGTGCGTCGTCTCTTGCAGGCGCCATCCTTCCAGGGACATCTCCATCGCGAGAGGACAACAAGGGAGAGAGAGAGGGAGAGATTTCCCTAAGGAATTGCCTCACCGATTTGCTTGAATTATTGTGTGTTTAACCCAACTCATGGGCACCCCTTTATATAGATGGAGGGAGGTGTACCCTCCCCTTTGGATGTCTCATGTGGGACTAAAAATATAAAGGAGAAGGGAAAACTGGGGTAGCTGGCCGGCTGGGCCATTGGGGCAGCCAGGTGGGCCAACCCGGCCTCGGCCCAGCTCGGCGCAGCAAGTAGCAGCAGAGAGCAGTAAGTAGCCATCAGCCGGGCGCGCCGACCTCGCGGCCCAGCACGCGCCTCGCGCGGTGGCCAGGCTGGCTTACCGGGTGGGCCGACCGAGCACCCGCGGTCCAGCTCACACGCCCGTGCGTCAACAGCGGTGTGGGCCGGCTCCCACCCGCGCGACCCAGCTGCCCGGCTAGCTCGCCCTGCCCGCCCAGCTCCCCCGTGCGCCCAATTGGGCCGGGTGGAGCAAGCCGGCAACGGCAGCACAACCGCGTGGGCTGGTCGGCCCAGCAGCATTTCTGCTGCCCTTTTTTTGCTGCCATTTCCTGCGGTTTCCTCCTGGGTCAATTTCCTCCAGGATTTTGGCCTAATAAGAAAGTTGCACTGTAAATTTTAATTTTAGTATTTATTTAGTATAAGTTAATTCACAATTAACATATAATAAATGTATATTATAAATTGCAGTTTATCCAAAACTCATTTCGGTCTTTTTAATTCTTTCTTTCTCCGAACAACTTCGAATATCTCCCAGAATGATTCCGTTATCTCTCTCTTCTGTGATTCTTTCTTATATAAGATCTCTAGCTCATCGTACCCTTAAGTGTATTGCCCTAATGGCACGAGGAACATCACATACATGATAGATACGCCTCTCATTTCAATGATCATTAGCAGGAAAGGGATGCCCATAATGACCTATGTGCATTCTACGAAGACAATGTCATTTAAACAGTAAACACCGAGTCCAATTTCATTTGTTTCTTCGATACGATTTGTCCGAGATCTGATCATTAGTATCATATACCTTGTTCAATCTCATTACTGATAAGTTATGGTTTACTTGTTCCCGTGATATTCTATCTCATGACCTAGTCACATGTTACAACATTATGGATGTAACCTCACCAAGTCGGACGTGTGTATCTTCATGTCACGCGGGTGAACAAATCCCGATCTTGATAATATAGGACTCAACTATTCCTCTAGAATACCTGATGCACACCATTATGGTCACCTAGTTATGGACATGATGGTTGATGTGATCAAAGCAGCAGCGGGAGATAATGATTGATATGATCTCACGATCTAAGAAGAAGGAAACTACGCTTTAACTATTGCAACAATGAACCTTGTGACTTGATCATACTCCAATAACTATCTTTGGGAAATGTCCATCATATCATATATAACTCTGTTGTCAACTGGCATAAATGCTCCATGATCAGGAAACCTTGATCATCGGTTGCCCAACAAACTAGCATAAATAGAGGCTACTAGGGACTTGGTCTATTTCGTACTACACATGTATCAATGTTTCCGCTTGATACAATTATAACACAATATGAAACTATTACGAACTAATTGAGATATGATAAAACCTATTTATTATTTTCCTCTAGGGAATATCTCTTTCAGTCTCCCACTCTCACTAGAGTACAAATAATCTAGCCTACAATCGCTGCTAGTCATAACATCATATGACGTTATGAACAAGAACGGTTGCTCGTGGAAAACATTCTATCTTTGATCTATTTTACCAGATCTATATGTCCTTTTGCAAATCGCTAATGTCTTCCAAATTTTGACATTTACACCATTATCACATAATGTGTCGAAGTATTCGTCTGGCAATAGAGTGAGACTTTTGTTTCTAGTGTTTATAATGATGGTTGGTAAGTCAATTGAACTTTCACTATTGTCATGTGAACCTTGGAAACCACTCAGCAGAAGTCGAACTTCTTTAGCCAAACTACTATAATAGCCACTTCTGAAGTAGCCATATACTTATATATCTATGTAGATCCTAATCCACAGTGCATTGATTGCAACTTCGATGTCTATTCTTTCTCCTTACGATTTAAGACTAAACTTAATTCTGGTTCAGTGATTAACTCTAGAATCACCTCAAGACATGTTCTTACAGCTAAGAACATGTTCTTCTAACCAGATCCCTGGGTCACATTCCGTCGAGTATACAATATGGTTATGTGGAAAGAACCTATGTACACATCTCTTTCTTTATTTTAACCACTTGGTTATAATACTAAGATTAACGCAATGCTTCAATAAGTAAGAATTGCTTTCTTACCTTGTTCCATCTGAACTACTTTAGAATCTTATTTAGGATATTCTGAACATCTTCAGAATCAAGTCCATAAGCATTTCGACTCTAATGCTTTATTAAACCTACCAATCTATCTCAATAGGTTTTCAATATTTAATACTTTGTTCAGCTTCATCCATAGGATACTTACTAACTTAAATATTATTAATACTAATTACATCATTCATCATATGTCTTACATATATACAAGAATGTTGTCATGCTCCCACTCAAATATATCATCAAATATGAGATGTAGGGACTTCACTTAGCTCCCACTCAAAATATGTCGCTTACACATTAAGATTTAGCTAAGATACTTAGCTCACACTCAAATGCAGGTCATCTCAATAATCTTGGACATTCCAAAATTCTTTGATCATCATAAAATTGAGAATCCAATCTATGAGACTACAGCATCCATACCGTTTGACAAAATCTGCTTTGTTGTACCAACTACAACCTTGCCTTCAATCTTGTCATTGAAGAAGATGCAGTTTTTACAAACTATACCACCAATTATCATATTGGAGTAATTGTTAGTGTAAATCCAACAAACTCAAACATCGATGCACAATTGCAGTCAATCCTTTGAATTTGTCCAAACATACTTTGTGACAAATCGTTCTTTCAAGTCTTTCTTTAAGTTTCGTTTCTTTCTTATGACTTTGCAGTCCTTTGGAAAGATTAAGTAAACATCTTTACTTAATAAGATCAAGTAACATATTGCTTTTCAATCTTAAATGTAACTTAATATAGGATTTTATGACTCCTAGTCATTTCTCTCATTTAGGTCCATGACACTTATTTGTAGTCCGTAGGTATGTCTTGTCAAATACCAAGACAAGTGAATCAATAATATAATTCCGCAAACTTGCAGAATGTATTATTGAATCCTACTTTCTTTTATAAAAGTATTTGCTAAAACTTTTATGATCATTATCATTAGTTTCTCCTCATGTAGAGTTCAGTATTTGGAAGATATTCCACTGCGCTACTCTTCATTTCGAATCTAAGGTCAAATACCTTATTTGAGATTTTACTTTATTTCACCTACATCTTCATCAAGAAACAATTTTTTGAGAAAACACAATACTTAATATAACAGTAGGTTTGCCCTTTGTGGAATATGTATTCATAATACACTACAAATATTTGTATATTCGCCACGACTTCAAATTATTGAAATCTCTAGAAACTCGAACGTGCCATAACTTGTTATGGTGTTGTTTCCACGAAACTTTTTATGTTCCTTATGTTTCAAAATAAGTGTTTTCTTATTTGATTTCTAACTCTAAATGATAACTATGACCCTGTAAGAGATATTTTTGGACCATATGTATCTAATACAAAATAATTATGATATTCAGACAAGTCAATACACTTTGATTTTGTCCAATCATCAGAATTTGTGAAATATCTTTCACAAGTCATTTTATGCTAAATATTTAACTTAAATACTTACTCATGTCGATCAAATCAAATAGACTTTGTATTCTTGTTAATTTCAATATCCTCCTTTATTTCGAAATCATTTGAACAATTCAAATAGTTTTAGCTTTGTGTTTCATTAAGTAAATACACATATTCACTTAAGTCCACAATTAAGTTTTATGATATAATGATTTTCACTATTTTTTTGAAAATGCAATACATCATATGTATAAAATTCAACATTTTTTTCGCATATCACCGTTTTACCAGAATGCGGGGTTTTAGTCATTCTGCACAATGAGGCATGGTTTCGCAAAGTCTATAGATCAAACATCTAAGACCCCAATGTTCATTAATATGAAAAACATGCAATAACCAAAATGACTTAAACTATAGTGTCATTCAATATTTTAAACTTGGATATCTTTTAGTAATACTCAAGATACTTCGTAAACTGCTACGAGTTTTGCAAGAATAGCATTTATACTTTGTATATCTAACATATACTATTTTTCTTCCATGACTCCCACTTTGGTCAGGCCCTTTTGAGAGTTCTTAACTCTGTCATGAACTTACGAAGTTGAATGTAACTACCTCGGTGAATTACGCTCTTAGTTACAAGCCTGGATGATCGGAAATGGTTAAAATAGTACGGTGGGGCCAAATGCCACTCACAGGTAGACCTTTCGGCCGTCCTAACCATTTCCAAACATCGGGACAAGAACGAGCGGCGTAATCGGCAGGCGAAGGGATCAACTACATACACAAATGAGTATGTATGCAAGCCACCATACAACAGTCCTCAGAGCCATTCCATCTAAAAGAAATAGAAATATTGCAACGCCATACGGCAAGATCCAAATATCCTAGATAGATATAATAGTTTAGGATATCTCCTCATACATCAAACATCAGAGTATCAGGCGGAAGCGGAAAACAAGATCCGAGTACGGATAAGAAGCAAATCAGCATAAGATGCCCCATAAATAAACACATCCCGCCCACAGATCACACGGATCCCCATTCCCGGAATCTCTACACCAAGTGATCGTTGCCCACATCGTCCGTCTCCTCCACCCAGTATCCATCTTGCGAGTATACCTGTTCATTTGAATCAAACAATTTATCGTGTGAGACCCTAGGGGTACTCAGCAAGTCTTTATGCCTCTAAAGGGGACACAACCTAGGGTGACGCAATTGCAGCAAAAGATAATACCTAACAATTCTATAGATACTCGCTAACCATCCGCCTAACCAAAGATAGACGGATGTCCGTGAATTAATAACAACAATTATAACAGGAATATTAACAGATCCATCCTCCTCCTCGCTTACCAACGAGGAAGCGGACGAACAACCCCCCATCCGTTGGCAGTTTTATTATCCATTCCATGGGAGTTGCACTACTTACTAGTCAGGATCTTAGTCAATTTAAAAGCGGTACTTTAGTTATACTTGTCTATGATCGAGAAACTAAGCTCCAAGTCGTCCATAACCGCGGACACGGCTTTCAGAAAGATTTACCCTGCAGGGGTGCACAAATAGCAACACACACTCGATCAACCTCGGAAAAACCAAATCAAAACCCAACGAGGCATTCACGACAAAGCGATCACAGGATTCAGAAATATTTCAGGGGGCCACTCCATTAAGCTACCCGCGACGAAGTTGGCCGACTCCGAGACGGACTCAAGGTTTGTGTGGACGGCTGTAAACGACTGGGAACCCGAAAATGTGACTGGGCTTGTCGATACAGCGAAAACGTGTCACGATCCTAAACAGTATAGGTGCTCCACGCACAATCGTAAATAAAGCAGTAAAGCATGGCATAAGTACAGGATAGTAATAAAGCCCCAAACTACTTTGTGGCCCCAAGAAATAAGAATGAATCAAGCTCTGGCTCAGGGGGGTCCATAAGGCCTCCCGGATGTGGATAGTGCGAATAGTCAAGGAACAGGAATCAAGTACTCGGGGTCTTACGGGACACAAGTGAGCATGAAAAACCAAATAGCAGATATTGCTCACCGGTGCCACTTTCATTAGTTAGCCCATTACTACTCAGGTTAAGTTGTTTAGGTACCTCGTTATCCATCAGACACTCACATACCCTACACATGCTGTTCTACGACCCGCATGGCTCAAACAACTCCTGTAGTAATGGCTCATGGGATGGAGGAACAAGCTTCGGTGGGGTCTAAAAGTAAAGGCTATGCAGTACTTGGGATTCCGTTTAATGCAAGCGCGACTCAATGATGCAAGAATAAGATAGAGGCAATAGGTACTATATGTATGTAAGCATGTGGTAGTGCTTGCCTGGCAGCTCAGTTGAAGCGAGAGAAGGATCTGGGTAGTGCTCCTGGGTTTCTTGATATATCCCCTGCTCAGCGTCTATTCGAAGAAGAACCAAACAAACAAGGGCCAACATAAATAAAGTGCACAAGCATATGAATAAAATGCGACAAGCAAACAATCATGCCATGATGAATGATGCACAATTTGCATGGCAATAAAGTAGCATGGCATGGGTGAGGTGTGGAATACAAGAATAAAGCATTTTATGGAGTTTTAGTCACCTTTTAACCTCCAATAAGTTGCTGTATACTTTATATTTATATGATGCATGCTGCAATTCAGAACATGGAATGCATAGATAGAACGGGCTCGTCGCGCTGATCAATTTAGACATATTATTTGTCAAATTTGGAGTTATAAATCAAAAGTTATTAAATAATTAAGGAAAAGGGCATTTTATTGTAATTTTAAACAACTCGAAATTTAAAGTGTTCAAAATATATTTTGGAGGGCATATTTGAAATCCTCACATTTTTCTGATTCAAAACATATATTACATGTTTAATTTGGAATTGTATTTTAAAAGATATTTAAAAACAGATTTAAATTTGAATTTAAATTAATTTAAAAAAGGTTTAAATTAAAACAGAGAAACAGAGATACTTTTGTCACTCAGCCCGTCCTAGCCCTAGACACTGACGGGTGGGGTCAAGCGGAAAAGGGGCCACGCGCGCAGAAATTCCTTTTTCTACCGCGGCTCTGGCTAGCCCACGCGGTTGACATGTGGGCCCAGCGGCTACGGCCCACATGCCAGGGGTGGGGCTGCATCGACTGACTGGTGGGGCTAGGGCTGGAGCGCGGGTTACGGTTTACAAAAATGCGGGGCGTTTTTGTAAAGTGACCGAGAGACTGACTGGTGGGGCTAGGTGGGACTGCGGGTTGAGGCGAAAATAAAAAGGGGGCTATTCGTAAATCGACCACATGCCCGTACTGTTCCTCTTCTTTCTCTGAACAGCAGACAGATTCGTGTGCGACAGGCAGAGCGCGGCACGCGGGGGACTCGAACCCGCGACCTGGGCGTGCGCGCGGAGGGCGAAGCCGCTGCGGTAGGTGGAGGTTGCTGACAGGGAGCATATCGGCGGCTAGGTAACGCTGGGTGCCACGGGGTCGTGCAGGTGCAGACACGCCTAGAGAGCGTTCGATGGAAAGATCGTAACGACCAGGACACAACGGTGACGGAGAGGATGTCTGGGAGGGTCGGACGCTCACCGCGAGGAGGTTGGTGCAGTCGGATCAGCTTGGGACGCAGGGGATCGGCGACGATGCAGACGGACGGCGAGATTAGGGTTTCGGCGGCGTCGCCGGTCCTGGTGAGCCTGGGGTCCTTCTCCTCCTCGCTGGCACGTGCGAGGCGACGCAGAGGACGGTCCTCGATCTCCTTCACCACCACCACGTCAAGCTTGCCGGCAGGAGCGAGAGGCAGACGGCAGTGCTGGCGCTTCCGGCGAGGAGAAGGGGTCGTCGGTGAGAAGAAGGAGGGGAGAGGCAGGGCCTCTGGGGCGGATCTGGGGACGGTACGAAAGAGAGGGAGGGAGAGATAAAGGCGAGGTAGAGCGGGGTGCCATGGGGGAGTGGGTTAGGGATAGAGGTGGCTTCGGCCACCTTTTCCTCCTCCCTTCACGTGCGCGAGCTGGCTTGGGCAGGGGCAGGGCAGCTGGCAGGTGGGACAGGGAAGGAAGGAGAGGGAGGTGGGGCTAGGGTGGCAGAGAGAGAGCTAGAGAGAGAGAGGAGGTAGGCTCGGGTGTAGCTTCGGCTAGGACTAGAGGCTCGGGTTAGGGTTTGTGCTAGGGTTGGGGTAGGAGGGTAGCTCGGCCAGGGGGAGTAGGTGGCTAGGTGGGGCCTGCATGGGAGGGAGAGGGGCACCTCGTCATGGTGAGAGGAGAGGGTGAGAGGAGAGGGGGAGATGAGGTAGGGTGTAACTAGGGTTAGATTTTAGGATTTTAGGTTTTTATCACATGCTTAAAATCAAGCCTAGATAAAAGGAGGGCTTTGGTGGTGTGGAAAAGAGGAGTAAGGTGTGTAGGGTTTTGTGTTGCACCAACTAGCTCATGCCAAAGATGGAGGAGGTGGTGGTGAGGTGAGGCTTGAGAGAGAAAGGTTGGAGCTCAACAAAAGGGGAAACAATCAAAAATTCCAAGAAAACCAAGGGAGATCAAATAGTGGTGATGGTTGCATGGCCCATGCAAATGCATTAAATGCCATGTTTTAATCTTGTGAAAACAAAATACTTATTCATGGCATTTATACCTATGCATCCCAAAACATGGGGTAAAGCCAAGCTAAAAGAATTAAAGGAATGCTCCATGTGGAGTAGGAGGGGATGACCATATTTGAATAAAAATGGGACATGCTAATGTGTATGTGCCACTAGGTATTTAGTAAGCCCAAAAATATCCCAACATGAGCATAAACCCCAAAACAACCCATATGGAAGCTAGAAAAGGGTTCCACTCACAAGGCATGCAAAGGTGGCCATGTGGCTCTCATAAACCAATAATGTGGAAACAATATGGTGCATATGTGAGAGCATGTGGAGATAGAATTGGATCCATCCCAACCCACATGAGCTAGAGGTAAAATCAAATAAGTTGCAATACTCATATATGGTGGAATGGTGGAATGATGGGGTGATGACAAGAAAGGTGGTGGAGTTGAATAAAAGATATGCCCCCAACTCAACTTGGGCATTTACACAGTATATCAATAACCAAATACAATATCAAGAGGTAAATACAATTTACAATGCATATGAGAGAAGAACCAAAACAAAAAGGGTTTTATATGATGCTCAAATGCAAGGTGGCATGATGACATGAGCATGATATCATTATGATGCAACCATTATATGTAGGAAGTAGCATATATATAGACTAGGCTAGTAGCATTGCAATTGTTAGACAATTGGGATGCTACATTGAACTATTCGTGTTTCATGACATAGCCTCTGATGACATCTTTGTGATCAGGAAGAAGCGAATTACAAAGACCCATTTGCCACAAATTTTTCCATAGTCCACATCACCTGTGTGGTGTTCATGACGCTAATGCAAGATCATTAAGTGATTCTCCCAGATCCATTTTCTTCCACCTAGTTTGGAACGAAAACTCATCCAACGGCTCAGTGGCTTTATTGGATGGTAATGGAGAAAACAGAAACTATCATCAATGGGGTTGAGCCCATTACATGACTTTGTGGAGTTATTGGAATATCTCATATTAGTCCTTGTATCAAGAAGAGAAGATCATCTAATTACGAGGATATCCCTCGGGCGTGGGTATTAATCTTTGAAGTTGGAACCTTTCTAAAGTTTCACAACAACAAGAAAATTCCCATGGTCTCAAGGACCTAAATGGAGTAAGTCAAGATCTACTAAGATATTTGCAAAAGACATCTAGACTAAGTTTATAATATGAGTTCAATTCTATAACTGAGCTCCCACTAAAATTGTCATCCCTTGGACGATTTTAGCGATCACATGATCCCTTTACACCGCATCATCCCCAATCATCACGGTCTTTTATGCAATTTCTAGGGTAGATATCACATATCGATCACATCCCCATGCAACTCGTGCTTGATCTTTCAATCTCCTGTGTTCTGAGGCCATGTCTATACATGCTAGGCTTGCCAATTCAACCATAGTGTATTCACTGTGCATACATGGCTTGCACCCACTATATGCGAATGCACAGATGTCTAGCACCCGATCATCATGGCCTGCTTCATAACTGTGAACTTTCTTGGTGGTTGTGCACTAATGGGAGAACACTACACTGGTATTAATAGGTATCATCCTATATAGTATGCTACCATTGAGTATCTAATACACGCACACAATAGAATGTAAAACTGGTATCAGCATCACATGTATATTGTGATATGATATGGTCCTTCTTCACGTGCCTTGATCTCCATAGAGCACTTCGGCATGATCTCCATCTTGCCACCAGTTTGACGCCAAATCCACGACGCCACCAGTAGGTCGTCCATCAGAACAATGACTATTACTATACTACTTAGTAACAAGAAAAATAAACTACTTTACCTTTCGTAATGACCAGGCCATATCATAATACAAGCCCTCTTGCAAAATAAAGTTAGACGCCTCTAATTATATTTTGCAAGTTTTACGTGGCTATTAGGGCTTTCACGATGGAACCATTTCTAATCTATGAACTTTCTAACCACGACATGGATCCAGAAGTTGTCTCGACTACACCCCTTTCGGGGCCCTCCGATGTAAAGGCCATATCAACTATTGAATGAGAGACAGACACCCGCTAGCCACTTATATGGTACAAGCCGTATGTCGATCGTTGAACCAGTCTCGCGTAAGAGTACGTGTAAGATCGGTCTGGGTCGCTTTATCAAACAATGCTACGATAATAGCAAGTACATGTTAGAGGGTAACAACTAAAGGATCAATGCATGCACAATCCACGTGTGTATTGGCCGTACAGCATTCCTACGTTGGAACACCCAGACACCCAGGATCTATCTATGTAGTAATGCAGTAACGATCGGAGCATATAGAATACATACCCTTATAGACTATACACGGTTAACATTTTGAGAGGAACGTGGTTGAAGTAGTCGAATTGTTAGACGACTTAAAGGTCGCAAAGCTCCTCCTAGGTCACCCCTTGCTCCACCTTCATCGTGTTGTAGCTCCGGCTCATGACATCCAAGGTGTACTATTGGTAGCACCCTCGAGGTTTCATACACATATGGTGTATGATGACGACCTCTGGTTCCCTAATCCCTGTCGGGAGAGCAGAAGTAGATCCCCTGGCTAGAATCCCTATAACGCAACGATGTACTGCAAGTGCGTTGTCTCTTGCAGGCGCCATCCTTCCAGGGACATCTCCATTGGGAGAGGACAACGAGAGAGAGAGAGAGAGTGATTTTCCTGAGGAATTGCCTCAGAGAATTGCTTGAATTATTGTGTGTTTAATCCCACCCATGGGCACCCCTTTATATAGATGGAGGGAGGTGTACCCTTCCCTTTGGGTGTCCCATGTGGGACTAAAAATATAAAGGAAAAGGGAAAACTGTGGTAGCTGGCCGGCTAGGCCATTAGGGCAGCCGGGTGGGCTATCCCAGCCTTGACCCAGCTCGACGCAGCAAGCAACAGTAGAGAGCAGCAACTAGTCGTTAGTCGGGCAGGCCGGCCTCACGGCCCAGCACGTGCCCCGCGTGGTGGCCAGGCGCAACGGCTAGGCTGGCTTATCGGGTGGGCCAGCCGAGCACTCGTGGTCCAGCTCGCACGCCCGTGCGTCAACAACGGTAGCGGCTGCATGGTCCGGGTGGGCCGGCTCCCGCCCGCCCAGCCCAGTGGCCTGGCTAGCTCGCTCTGCCTGCCTAGCTCCCCCGTGTGCCCTTTTGGGCCGGGGTCAAGCAGGCCAGCAGCAGCGGCCAGTGGCAGCAGCCGATGGCAGCAGCCTACCCTGCATGGCGGTTGTTATTCGCCACACACCCACGTGGGTTGGTCGGCCCAGCAACATTTCTGCTGCCCTTTTTTTGCTGTCTTTTCATGCGGTTTCCTCCTGGATCAATTCTCTCCGAGATTTTGGCCTAACGAGGAAGTTGCACTATAAATTTTAATTTAAGTATTTATTTAGTATAATTTAATTCACAATTAACATATAATAAATGCATATTATAAATTGCTATTTATCTAAAACTCATGTCGTTCTCTTTTCTTCTTTCTTTCTCCGAACAACTTCGAGTATCTCCCGGAACCATCCTCGTGACCTAGTCACATGTTGCAACATTATGGATGTAAGTCGGTTGTGTGTATCTTTCTGTCACGCTGGTGAACAAATATTGATTGTGATAACATAGGCCTCAACTATTCCTCTGGTATACCTGATGCACACCTTTATAGCCACCTAGTTACGGACATGTCAGTTGATATGATCAAAGCAGCCATGGGAGATAGTGATTAATATGATCTCACGATCTAAGGAGAAGGAAACTACGCTTTAACTATTGCAATGATGAACCTTGTGACTTGATCGCGCTGCAAACTATCTTTGGGAAATGTCCATCATATCATATATGACTCCATTGTCAACTGGCATAAATGCTCCATGATCAGGAAACTTTGATGATCGGTTGCCCAACGAAGTAGCATAAATAGAGGCTACTAGGGACTTGGTATGTTTCATACCACACATGTATTAATGTTTACTCTTGATACAGTTATAGCACAATATAAAACTATTATGAACTAATTGAAATATGATAATAAAACTGATGACCCACAAGTATAGGGGGTGTATCGCAGTATTTTCGAGGGAAGTGAAACCCAATTTATTGATTTGACACAAGGGGAGCCAAAAAATATTTATAAGCCTTAGAAACTGAGTTATCAATTTAGCTGCACCTGGAAACAATCTTGCTCATAGTAGATTATCAGTAGCAACATTTTTATAGTAGCAATAGTAAAGTAATAGCAGTAGTAAAAGTAAAGACAGTAGTAATAATTGCAGTAAACAGTAGGATTAAAGCGCGGTAGGCATAGGGATGGATGGACGGGTGTTGCATGGACAAGACAATTCATATAGCAATCAAGATATAGGGCATTTGCAGATAAATAAGATAAAACATCCAAGTACTAAATAATCATAGGCATGTGTTCCATATATAGTCATATGTGCTCGCAATGAGAACTTGCACAACATCTTTTGTCCTGCCAGCCCGTTTGCAGTAGGGCCTCAAGGGAACTACTGGCAATTAAGGTGCTCCTTTTAATAGAGCACCAGAGCAAAGCATTAACACTCTGTGAATACATGTGATCCTCACATCAAAGTCATCCCCTCCGGTTATCCCGATTGCTATCACTTCGGGGCGTTTGGTACAACAATATATGTATACAACTTGCAGGTAAGACCATAAACAATACTATCATAATGAATCAATAACATGTTTTAGATCTGAAATCATGGCACTCGGGCCCTAGTGACAAGCATTAAGCATAACAAGTTGCAACAAAGTCAAAAAGCACTAATAATAGATACTAGGCACCATGCCCTAACAATCTGATGCCATTACATGAACGGTCTCATCCAATCCCTACCATCCCCAT
Source organism: Avena sativa (assembly GCA_916181665.1). Taxonomy (NCBI): domain Eukaryota; kingdom Viridiplantae; phylum Streptophyta; class Magnoliopsida; order Poales; family Poaceae; genus Avena; species Avena sativa. The sequence continues at coordinate 416,730,423 of OV702296.1, forward strand.
AGCCTACAGCGGGGGATTACTCATTGAATGGATGGGGGAATCATGGATGGTTGATGGAGAAGCGATGGTGATGATGATGGCGATGATCTCCTCCAATTCCCCGTCCCGGCAGGGTGCCAGAACAGAGTTTCTGGTTCTAAATCACGGAATCTAGTGGTGGCAGCACAACAGAACTCTTTCTGGAAAAACGTCGAACCCCCCTTGGTTTTTAGGTCAAGAGGCAACTTATAGGCAAAGAGGGAGGTCGAGGGGGTGACCGAGGCGATCACACCACCCCTAGGTGTGGCCAGATGGTGTGGGCCCCTTGTGGCACTCCTCCGTCTCGTATTCTAGCTTCGTGAGTCTTCTAGTGAAATAGGATTTTTGGCATATTTTCCGGGATTTTTCCTGATAGTTGATTTTCTGCACAAAAACTAGGTAATTCTGCTGAAAACAGCATCAGTCCGTGTTAGTTGTATCCAAACCACACAAGTTTAGAGGAAAAACAATAGCAAAAGTGTCGAGAAAGTAGATACGTTTTGGACGTATCAACTCCCCCCAAGCTTAGCTTATTACTTGTCCTCAAGCAATTCAGTTGAAAACTGAGTGCGATAAAAGAAACTTTCACGAGCACATTTGCTTCATAAGATGTATATATTCTCAGCATATGATCAACTACTTAGGCAATTCATAATAAAGAGTATGCAACTAAGTTTACTTAATAGTCATTACAAGCTATGAAGAGATTCCAACTCAAAAATAATAAATAGCATGAAACATAAACATAAGCAACATTGCAATGCTCATAACAAGGTATGATAGAGTGGTATCTCGCTTGCCTTTGATTGTAGAGCAAACATAAATGTGAAGGCACCTCTGAAGTTCAAGTGAAGATTAAAAGTAAAGATATCAAAGATACAAGCATCAAAGTCATGACACAATTAATCAAGTTTTGAGACAAGCATATTACACTAAGAATGACAACTATGCTCTCAAGAAAGTGCTCATAGAATAGGCGGTGACTCAATAAGGGAATGAAAAGGTTTTGAAAAGTTTGAAAGGCTTCCAAATGCTGAAAGTATGGTACTCATTAGCTTTGAGCTCTCATTGCCCCTATCATAAGCATCTTTAAATGGTTAAGGTGAAAGTGAGTTCCAATACGAGTTATATGCTTGACAGACTATAAACTAGAAATCTCATGTCCCTTGAGAACGAGGGTCGCTCCTCATGCTACTCAACTTTAGTTACCGGTAAGTTCTTGTCATAGTAAATACATGCGTATCATAGAGAACCACCAACGGGGTACCCCTTGCCCGATGATACGGAAGAATCCCCATATCAAAATGACAAGGCAAGCAGACAACGACCACCTCAGCAATCTTCTTATTTACCATGGGAAAATGGTGCTTTTTTCTCTCTTTCCTCTTTTCTCATCATCTTTTTTTTCTTTTTCTTTTTCTCAATAACTATCTCTCTCTTTTTTTATAAGAAGAATGCTTCATAAATTGCTCATTATGGTTACGCTGCAGGTTTCCACCATGATTAGGCATGGATTAGACCGGCGGCCCAGGCGTTTCTCTAACACACATACATAAGTCCATGGACTTACAAGCTCCCCTTTTATTTCACACCGACGACATCCATAAACAAAAGAGCATGATATCAACTGGGTATATATTTACAAGTGTTGAAAGCGTTCCTCGTGACAGCACGGTTCTGCTAATCCCCAGCCTATAATTTGCAAGCATATAACTTTCATGGACAGTCACAATGGTTCAGGTTTATTAAGTGCAAGAAATAAAGTGTTCCATCAAATTCGTGAGAGCTTTACTAACTAACTTTCTCATAACAAGCAAACATTTTATTTGGAAGAAAACAAGGCATACTGAAATATGCATGGAATAGCAAATGATGCTAATAGGTAGGTATGGTGGACACTTTTGGCAATATTGGTTTTGGGGAGTTGGAAACATGAGTAGATCTCATACTCAGTGCAAGTGAAGGCTACCAATAGTAAGGGAGCGACAAACGAGAGAGCAATAACTGTCATAATCATGCTTGCAACAAAACGGGACTAATCATGGCATAAAAGTGATTCAAGACCCCTGAGGCAAAATAATTCATCGAGGCTTAACTGATTTATTGTTTTAGTCATATGCTTGCGTGAGCATGTGCCAAGTTAATTCAAGTGAAACATTCAGAGGAAGATACCACGGTGTCATACCAAGTTATGAATAGAACAGCGCAAGCAAACATTCATATGACATGCTACAAACCATTAGCAAGCTGGAGCTAATCATAAGAAAGCAAGAACTACTAAGCATCCATAAATAACATACACCCTACATGAATAGACTAAGCATGCCCACAATGATGAGCACATGTACAAAAATGAAAACAAATAGAGTTCGTTACCAGCCTATTACCACACCTCAAGTTGTCATTAATCCTCATTATTGCCCTTCACTTGTGTGGCTTGAATAATAACATGAAACCAAATTCCACTGAGGACTGCTGAACCCTGCAACGAACTTCACAAAACCAAAGAAGAACAACAAATATTTTTGGTGTTTTTTAATTTTTAAAGGCAAGAACGAAAAGGAAGAACAAGCAAAGCAAAATCTTTTGGGGTTTTTCGAATAGTCCAATCAAAGCAAAAAGGAAGAAGCAAACCAAGGCAAAAATAAAAAGAAGCAAACAAAGAGGAACAATGAAAATATTTTTGGTCTTTTTGTGTTTTAGAAAGCAAAATAAAGCGAAACATGGATATACAAAGTACCGACTAAACATGATATGTAGATGAGTGTGATGTCGGTGTACCTCCCCCCAAGCTTAGGCTTTTTGCCTAAGTGGGTATCAATTCCAAGCTGGCCAAGATGGAGAGCATCTGTAGTACGGAGAGGAGGTGCCCTCGTCCTGATACGAGCTCGAGGACGCCCCACCGTAGTGCGTAGAATAGTCGTAAGAAGGCACATCCTCCTGGTGCTGCCTATGGAAACCAAGCAAGCGGAGCTGCTCGTCCACCTCCTCCTTAGAATGCGACCATGGCCTCCTATAAATAATGAACAAAGTGCATTGTGGCAAAGGAATTTCCCTCTCGTCTTCGTCAGTAAACAACATCCTGTATACTAAACCCTCTGTACTAGAGTCAGTAGTGACAAAGTGATGCATTTTCATAGCAGCAAGATCAAGCCTTTGTGGTGCCAACACAGTGTCATTAGGATCCACAAAGATTTCTAAAGCAGCAATCATGCGTGAGGCAATAATGCCCCCATAAATAGGTCCCCTAGCAGCTAGGCGCGAGCAATGAGAGAGCCAAGATTGTACTTGGTATCATTATTAAGTGCAGCAGCGAGGAAGGATAAATGATAATTAGAAATATTACTAGTGTTCTCCCTACCAAGAATGCTAGTGGCAAGATAATAAGCAAAATATCTAAGAGGTGGGAGTTGAATGTTCCTTATCTTCCCGCGTTGAGCTACGCGGTCATCGTCATGTGTCACACTTCGATAGAGCTCCAGCAAATCAGCGGGTCGACCTTGGATCTTCTTCACTATCCCCGTCATGCCTATACCTATAATGCTGCAAAATCTTTCCAATGACATGGTAATAGGCCGATTATAAATTATGAAAGAAATAGTTGACTGATAAGGGGTGTTAGTGAAAACGAAACTCTCAACAAAAGTTTTGGTGAGCACGGCATATTGCTCACTCTCATTTTCCATGTACGTGGTTAGGCCAACCCTCTGAACCAGTAGTAAGAAATCATTGAGGATCCCTGCAGCTTGCAAAAAGGTAAAACAAGGGAAGGTAGATGGGTGAGCATCTCCCTCATCTCCTTCATTGCAAAAGCGTGGTGCAATAAGATCTTCATTGTATGATGGCCTAAACTGAGAGGCTGATCTTGAAGGCCTTGCCCTCCTAGGTGTGTCCCTCTCAAATATTTCTCCAAAAGTGTGGTTGTTCATCTTTGATATTCTGAAATTTAAACATCCGTTATACAAGTGATTGCAAAGTGAATACATAATAAAGGGAAATACTCATAGGGACTTGTAAGAGGCCTAAACATGCATCAAAACAATGTCTCTAAGCATTGAACAAGCTTACAAGCTCACATAACCTATCACCTACAGCAACAAAATACTCAAGATATAAACCACTAAACACAAATCTACTTGGACAAGCGGAGGAGTCACATACCGGAGAACAAATGCTCCAAATTTCAGCAGCAAAGATGGGCTGAGCAAGGAGATCGAAAATTCATGGACAAGAACAGCAAGAACGCGGTTTCGAGCAATGAACTGGTGTTTTCTCGGGAGAGAGAAGGAAGTGGCAAGTGAGAGAGTGAGTGGAGAGCCAGGATGGCCCACACCATGGCCAGGCGCGCCCTTAGGGTGGCCGCGCCACCAGGTGGTGTGCCTGCCTGGTGGGCGCCCTGGGTCACTCCAGGTACTCCTCTGCCCCTTTTTTTACGTAAAAATTTATTATGAATTTTCTGAAATTTTTCGAGACACTTTATTTTTTTAGCAATTTTCAGGTATTGAAGAATGATTTTCTGACAGAAAGATATTTTTGGAATGATGCAATGACAAAACAAAACTAAAACTTCAGAAGTTCTAAGACACTCTAATATGCAAGCAACTAACAACAGAAAAGTAAACTAAACGAAAGAAAAAACTAAAATGGATAAACTAAAGTAAGCGAAAATAATCATGGTGAAGACATTGTTTTGTTCATTAAAATCCCTTTGTTAACAAGGTTGATCAGGTCTTGTTACCAAAACAATTTATATGAAACAAAACTTTGTATTCCACTAATGATTATGTTACCTCAACCTTGATAGCAATGGTCCTAATCATAATAGTTTCATATTTTTCTCGTGGTATGGGACAATATATTTCTCCAACTTGAATGCCCTCAACATGTTCAATTGAGTTTAAACCATAAGTCCTATCAATCTTCTTTGGGAAATAGACAGTATGCTCCTTGTCATTAACATTAAAAGTCACCTTTCCTTGATTACAATTAATAATAGCTCCTGCAGTATTAAGAAAAGGTCTCCCAAGAATAATAGACATATTGTCATCCTCAGGTATTTCAAGCACAACAACATCAGTTAATATCAAGCAATTATGAGCAACTTGAACATGTACATCCTCACATATACCAATAGGAATAGTAGTAGATTTATCAGCCATTTGCAAAGATATATCAGTTGGTATTAGTTTTTCCAGTTGAAGTCTCTTATAGAGAGAAAAAGGCATAACACTAACTCCTTCTCCCAAATCACACAAAGCAGTTCTAACATAACTATTTTTAATAGAGCAAGGAATAGTTGGAATCCCTAGGTCTCCAAGTTTATTTGGAACCTTACCATTAAAGGAATAATTAGCAAGCAAAGTAGAAATTTCTTCATTAGGGATCTTCCTTTTATTCGAGACAATATCCTTCATATACTTTGAATAAGGAGGCAATTTAATAGCATCAGTCAAAGGAATTTGCAAGAATAAAGGTTTCATCCACTCATAAAACTTGTTATAGTGTTCATCTTCCTTTGACTTGTGTTTCTTATCAGGGAAAGGCATAGGTTTTTGGACCCAAGGCTCTCTTTCACTACCATGTTTCTTAGCAACAAAATCTTATTTAGTGTATTTAGTATTCTTAGTGTGCCTTTCAGGTTCTTCTTCAACTTTTTCTTTATTAGGGGCATCATTTTATTCATTACCACTTTCAGTTTCAGCATTAGAGACTGATATACTATTAGGATCTTTAGCAGGTTCAGAGGATTCTACAATAGTTTTATGTTTCTTTTTCCTTTTCTTAGGAGTAGTACCACTATTTTCAGCTTGTTGAGAATTTTGCTCAATTCTTTTAGGATGCCCCTGAGAATATAGAGGATCCTGGGTAGCAGCACCACTTCTATTTCTAATTTCATAAGCATGTTTTTCTTTAGCAGCATTAACTAGCAAGTCTTTTTGTACCTTAATAAGCTGATCAATTTGAGTTTGAACCATTTGAAAATGTTTAACAAGCATTTTAACATCATTAGAGGTTCTTTCCATAATATCTTTTAACTCAATTATAGCTCTAGAGTTTTCCATTAGATGATTTTGCACCCTTTTATTAAAATTATCTTGCTTAACAATAAAATATCAAATTCTTCTAAGCATTGATGAGGAGGTTTAGAGTAAGGAATATCACCTTCATCAAAATGTTGGAGAGAGTGTACCTCAATAGTGGATGAGTGGGGGATTGGCTTACATAATTCTTCTATAGGAGGTAAATTCTTCACATCTGTAGCTTTAATTCCCTTCTCCTTAAGACATTTCTTAGCTTCCTTCATTACTTCATCATTTAGTTCAATAACTCCCCTCTTCTTTGGTTTTGGTGTTGGTGTTGGCTCAGGCACAGTTAACTCAGGTGTAGTTGTCTCAGGTGTAATTGGCTCGGATGAAGTCCAGTCTTCATAATTCTTGCTTATTTTAGCCATTAATTCCTCAGCTTCTTTGGGAGTTCTCTTCCTGAAAACACAATCAGCACAACTATCCAGGTATGTCCTAGATTCTTCAGTTAGTCCATTATAATATATATCAAGAAGCTCATTTTTAGGTAATGGACATCCAGCCTGTGCATGAATCAAAGCACAAAACCTTGCCCATGACTCAGGCAATATCTCTTTTTCTCCCTATTTAAAATCAAAAAGTTCCTGCAAAATAGCATGTCTAGCACTAGGAGGGAAATATTTCTGAAGGAAAGTACTAATCAAGCAATCAGGGCTATCAATAGATCCAGGAGGTAAATTATTAAACCAAGTTTTAGCTTCTCCTTTCAGTGAAAAAGTAGGTGCACATCTTAATATCATCAGAAAACGGGCCATTCATGGTATAAAACTCAGTCATATGTGCTACAGCACTTTCATTCTTAGTCCCACAAAAAGGTTCTTTCTCAACAATAGTTATGTAAGAGAAATCAAGAGAGAAATCATAATCCTTAACTTTAATGTTTATGGGAGATGCAGCAAACTTAGCATTAGGAGACAATTTGGGTTTTATAGTACGCCTCTCAAGGAGACTCTTAATAGCACTCCTATCATGGGTGTTTTGACATTCTTTAATAAATTCATCGGTCATCTCTATATAACCGTCTTCAATATCATAGCTCTCTCTAGACTCAGGTGAACTGACAGGTGTAGTAGTGTCTTCATTAGGAGTTTCAGTATTTCTAGCTATAGTTCTAGCAATCGTAGAACCTAAAAAAGGACCTAATGAACCACTTTTATCAAGCACAGTAGAAGCAGCATCATAAGTATCAGAAGTTTCAGATTCAGTAGTAGTAGCAGTGTGTGTAGCATGTGCATGTGGTGGTGTAAGGAACTTACTCATAATAGATGGTGAATCAAGAGCAACAGAGGTGTCCAGAACCGTACCTCTCCTTATAGTGGCTGGTAAAATAGGGACCTTGCCATCACGAGACTTACCCATGATGGATGGATGGCAGCGAACAATAGTGATTCCAAGTGAACTTGATAAATAAAGCTATGCTCCCCGACAACAGCGCCAGAAAATAGTCTTGATGACCCACAAGTATAGGGGGTGTATCGCAGTATTTTCGAGGGAAGTGAAACCCAATTTATTGATTCGACACAAGGGGGGCCAAAGAATATTTATAAGACTTAGCAACTGAGATGTCAATTCAGCTACACCTGGAAACATAGCAATAGTTTTGTAGTAGCAATAGTAAAGTAATAGCAGTAGTAAAAGTAAAGACAGTAGTAACAATTGTAGTAAATAGTAGGATTAAAGCGCGGTAGGCATAGGGATGGATAAACAGGCGTTGCATGGACAAGACAATTCATATAGCAATCAAGATATAGGGCATTTGCAGATAAATAAGATAAAGCATCCAAGTACTAAATAATCATAGGCATGTGTTCCATATATAGTCATACGTGCTCGCAATGAGAACTTGGACAACATCTTTCGTCCTGCTAGCCCGTTTGCAGTGGGGCCTCAAGGGAATTACTGGTAATTAAGGTGCTCCTTTTAATAGAGCACTAGTGCAAAGCATTAACACTCTGTGAACACATGTGATCCTCACATCAAAGCCATCCCCTCCGGTTATCTCGATTGCTGTCACTTCGGGGCCTTTGGTTCCAGACAACAATATGTGTATATAACTTGCAGGTAAGACCATAAACAATACTATCATAATGAATCAATAACATGTTCAGATCTTAAATCATGGCACTCGGGCCCTAGTGACAAGCATTAAGCATAACAAGTTGCAACAAAGTCAAAAAGCACTAATAATAGATACTAGGCACCATCCCTAACAATCTAATGCCATTACATGAACGATCTCATCCAATCCCTACCATCCCCATAGCCTACAGCGGGGGATTACACACTCATGGATGGGGTAATCATGGATGGTTGATGGAGAAGCGAAGGTGCTGGCTAGTGGTATGGATCGGGAATTCTCTGCAAATACTTAGCAAACGGATTTTTAGGGGTTTTCGATAAAGCAAGTAAACAAAGTACGAGTAAATAAAATACAGTAGGAATAAGTGCAGCAAGTGGCCCAATCCTTTATGCAGCAAAGGACAAGCCGGTTGTATTTCTATAGATGACCCAACGTTCTCGAGGACACCTGGGAAGACTGTCAAGTGCTTTCGCTTCATATAGTCGATTAATCTTCTTTAGCTTGCTAAGTGTTGTGTGGGTGAACCTGTGCTAATGTACCGCCCCATCCAAGACTAATACATACTTGTGATTATACCCCTTGCAAACTCTAAGACCCTTACGTCCCTTGTGCAATGGTTTCCTAATGGGGGTTCAGGTTTCTGTCACTCCGGCAACCCCTACGATTAGTAGCCAAATACACAATGCATTCCCCTAGGCCCATATAGGTGAAGTGTCATGTAGTCGACGTTCACATGACACCACTAGAAGAAGTACACCGCAACTTAAATAACAATCTATTGAATCTTTCTCAACGCAACTCCACTACTAACAACAAGACTTCTCCCATGTCCTCAAGAACAAAACGAACTAATCACAAGACATCATATGGATCATGATCAGAGATGAAATAATAATGTATAACAATCTGAACATAAACAATAATTCAATGGTTCACTCAATAGCATCAACTACAAAGAGTAATCAACACCGGGAAAGTTTCCCCTATGAACTATAGCAAGATTCAACCAATTGTTACAGCAATATGGAGATGGTGACGAGGGTGCTGATGGTGATGATGGTGGTGGTGATGATGGTGATGATCCCGATGAAGTCCAGCTTGATGGTGGTGTTGATGGCGACGATCTCCCCTCTCCGGGAAGGAATTCCCCCGGCAGAAATCTGTCTGCCGGAGAGATCTTTCTCTCTCGGTGTTTTCCGCCCCGCAGAGGCGGCGGAATCTTTCTGTGGTCGCCCCTGAGTCTTAGGGTTTCGGGAGGTTGATATACGCCAGAGGGGAGAGGCTGGAGTGGGCCAAGGTGGCCACACCACTCCCTGGCGCGGCCTAGGCCTGCCCGCGCCATGGGGTGGTGTGGGCCCCCTGTGGCCCACCTCCACTCCATCTTCTGGCATCATGAGTCTTCTGGAAAATAGAATTTTCCGTATATTTTCCCGGATTTTCTGATCTTCACGAATTTTGCCTCCAAACAGCACCTTTTCCATCAGAATCCTGACTGCACCGTTCCATGCTCCAAAAGTCATCAACCATGCAAAAACAGATGAAATAACATAAGTATCACATCTCAATACGAAATATATCAATGAATAATAGTGAATTAAGACATAGAATAGTGATGCAAAATGGACGTATCAACTCCCCCAAGCTTAGACTTCGCTTGTCCCCAAGCGAAACTGAGCTCAATAAACATGACCTCAAGTTTATGGAGTGAAGAGCCGATAAAAGGATACGGACAAGAAGCATCACATTCATCTAATACATAGATCATAATAGAAAACAACTCACTATTATATAACTCAACTTGCAATGAGTAAAGGAAACACAATAAAGATACATAAAGTGAATCATAATTGCTAATGGCAAACTTAGCTCTTGGTCGAAGAATAGTTGATAATTTGCTAGAGTTCACAAATAGCTGGTTTTTCAATGAAAGCTTTCAAAGTAGTAAACTTCAAGATAAGAGCAATGTGCAAAACAAGGAACATAAGAAACATGATTGAATAAATCATCATATGAATGAATGAAACACATCAACTCAAGATACTTGCTGAGATAGAAGGGAATGGGTTTACTGACTCAACTACAAAGTAAAAGAAAGGGCCCTTCAAAGAGGGAAGCAGGGATTGCAAGTCTCATAAAGAGCTCCCAAAAATTATGATACTTACTAGCTTTCAGCTCTCATTGCCCCTATCATAGGCATCTTTAGGTGATTAAGGTTAAAGTGATCAAAAATGAGGATATGCATTAACAAGTTGTAAGTTGAGGATCTCATGTCCCTTGAATACGAGGGTCGCTCCTCATGCTACTCAAGTTTAGTCACCGGTAAGTTCTTGTCATCGTAAGCATATGTGTATCATAGAGAACCGCCAACGGCGTACCCCTTGCCCGATGATACGGAAGAATCCCCATATCAAAATGACAAGGCAAGCAGACAACAAGTATCTCAGCAACCTTCTTATTTACCATGGGAACATGGTGCTTTTTTCTCTCTTTCCTCTTTTCATAATTTCTCTTTTTTTTCTTTTTTCTCAATCTCTATCTCTTTTTTTATAAGAAGAATGCTTCATAGATACTTGTTATGGTTACGCTGCAGGTTTCCACCATGTCAGCATGGATTAGACCAGCGGCCTAGGCGTTTCTCTAACACACATGCATAACTCCATGGACTTACAAGCTCCCCTTTCATTTCACACCGACGACATCCATAGACAAAAGATCATGATATCAACTTGGTACAAAGTACCAGTGCAATGTTGAAAGCGTTCCCCATGACAGCATGGTTCTGCTAATTCACAACTTACAAAGCGCAAGAATATACGCAACATAGGTGAGCACAATGGTTCAAGTTTATTAAGTACAAGAAAGTAAAGTGTGCCATCAAGTTCGTGAGAGCTTTAATCACTAATTTTCACATAACAAGTTTAATTTGGGAGGTAGACAAAACAGGAATTTACTTGGAATAGCAATAATGCTACTAGGTAGGTATGGTGGACACAAATGGCAAAGGTTTTGGTTTAAAGGAGTGGATGCACGAGAAGAATACCCTCTTAGTACAGGTTTTTGGCTAGCAAGGCTGGGTAGCAAGTACAAGAGTTGAAGGAAACAAACAAACATACAAATGATAAAGACAAACATGCAATCTTCCTTGGAAGCACAAAAGATCTTAACTAGAGAATACTAAACTTATGAGCAAATCAAGAAAGAAAGATGATGAAATTATTTTTCTCTAGAGTACTTCTATCTTTTTCTTTTCAACTCTCAAAAAGGTGTTGCTACTGACCGAGCCAGGTTTGCCAAAACCAACTAAATTAACTCAATGATCCCAAAGTGATACCAATACTAACAACAAGATCAATCATATAACCACGAATTGAAAACTAATATAAGCTATGCAAAAGGGTGAATGATAGAACTTCTCATTAATATTCCATAACGGCAACTCACACCAAGGGATACATATCTAACGAGAGAGGGGACACTTCCATAATGCAAACCATACTACATAATAACTCCTCTATTCATGATATGACTCTACTAATAAAGTAAAAAGATAGAAGATAGTGATATGATACCGCGGCACTCCCCCAAGCTTGGAACAAACCAAGGGGATGCCAAACCTGATGACGAATTACTCCTTAGGTGGTGGTGGTATCCTCTCATCTTCGTCCGTCTTCCAGGGTAAAGGCTTCCCATCAACACAGGACATCGTGGTTTCCAACATCCTGAAACTTGCAGCAGCACTTATGCGTTTAAATCTAGCCTCATACTCATAGTTTTGATTTTGAACGTCACAGAACTGTGCTTGCAGTATGTTGGTTGTTTGGCGGAGTGAGAGGACTTCGTCTTTGAGTTCAGTAGTCTCCTTTTGGTGCTCGGTGATGAGTTCGGAACAAATCTTATGGATGATGTCCACTTCGCGCTCCGCCATCTTCCTGTACCTAAAGACTTCTTGCTCCAATGCTTCCATCCTGTCCTCCAGACTTCCTTCACCTTTAGGGCCTTGAACCTCCTTAATCCGGACCTCCCCACCTTCGAGCAACAACTCCTTGGGATGAATCTTCAATTCTCTCATGTATGGGTTGATGATATCCTCTAAAGAATCTCCCTTGGATGATCCAGAGGAAGACATTGTGGCTCCAAATCTGGGATTCTACCTGGCAGAAACAGATCGAAACAAAAACACGACGAAAACACGATATACGAACCTCAGGGGATCTGGGGGGTTATATATTATGAAGTTTCGTATCAAAAGGAGGGTACTAGGAGAAAACGAGTCGGAGGCGGAGTCTTGGGTGGCCTCACCACCTGGTGGCACGGCCAGGGGTGGGCCTGTGCCATGGGGTGGTGTGGGCCACCCTGGCTCCGTTTCCGTCCCTTTTTCGCTTCGTAGCTTTCCTTATTGACTGAAAACTGCAAAAATATAGTTGGATTGTATTTTCACGGAACTTTTCTTACCAGAACTGTTACCTAGTTGGAAACGGACTCTACAGGTCTCTGAATTTGGTCCTCAATGAATTTCTCTAGAGTTATAACTTGAAAGGCATCAACATCTTCATTGTAAGAATCTCCAGCAATGTAGTGTTGGAGTCGCTGTCCATTCACTACTTGTGTAGTATTATCTTTTAGAGAGGAAATTTTTATTGCTCCTGAACGGTATACTTCTTCAATGATAAAAGGTCCTTCCCATTTTGATAGTAGCTTACCTGCAAAAAATCTAAGACGAGACCTATACAATAGAACTTTCTCACCAACATGAAACTCTCTCTTAAGTATTCGCTTGTCATGACATCTTTTAACTTTTTCCTTAAAGAGCCTAGCATTCTCATAGGCTTCACTCCTCCATTCATCTAAAGAACTTAAGTCAAATAATCTTTTCTCACCAGCGAGCTTACAATCTCTATTTAGTTCTTTAACTGCCCAGTAAGCTTTGTGTTCTAATTCTAAGGGTAGGTGGCAAGCTTTCCCATAAACCATTTTATAAGGATACATTCCCATAGGATTTTTGTAAGCCGTTCTCTAAGCCCATAAAGCATCATTCAACTTCTTAGCCCAGTTTTTTCTAGACTTATTAACAGTCTTTTGCAAGATAGATTTAATTTCTCTATTTGATAACTCTACTTGCCCGCTAGTTTGGGGGTGATAAGCTGAAGCAATTCTATGATTAACATCATACTTAGCGAGGGTCTTTCTAAAACCGCCAGGAATGAAATGAGAACCCCCATCAGTCATGAGATACCTAGGCACTCCAAACCTAGGAAAGATAACGTCCTTAAGCATTTTTAGAGAGGTTTCCCCGTCAGCACTTTTCGTAGGAATGGCTTCTACCCACTTAATAACATAATCAACGGCAACAAGAATATGAGTGTAACCCTTCGAAGGAGGGAAAGGACCCATAAAGTCGAATCCCTAGCAATCAAAAGGTTCAATAACTAGAGAGTAGTTCATAGGCATTTCATTGATTCTAGAAATATTACCAACACGCTGACATTCATCACAAGATAAAACAAATTTTCTTGCATCCTTAAAAAGGGTAGGCCAGTAGAAACCTGATTGTAGTACCTTTTGTGCAGTTCTATCTCCTGCATGATGTCCTCCATAGGCGCTACCATGACATTTACGCAATATCTCTTTTTGCTCATATTCTGGAACACATCTTTGCATAATACCATCAACTCCTTCTTTGTATAAGTGTGGGTCATCCCAAAAATAATGCCTCAAATCATAAAAGAACTTTCTTCTTTGCTGAGCTGTAAAAGTTGGAGGCAAATATTTGGAGACGATAAAGTTAGCATAATCAGCATACCAAGGGCTTCCTCGAGAGCTCACCCCTACTGCGGCTAATTGTTCATTTGGGAAACTATCATTAACAGGCATAGGATCAAAAGAGACGTTTTCCAAACGAGATAAATTATCAGCTACAGGATTTTCAGCACCCTTCCTATCTACTATGTGTAGATCAAACTCTTGTAAAAGCAGTACCCATCTAATAAGCCTAGGCTTAGCGTCCTTCTTTGTCATATGATATTTAATAGCAGCATGATCAGTATGAATGGTTACTTTTGAGTCCATAATATAGGGCCTAAACTTATCACAAGCAAAAACAATAGCTAAAAATTCCTTTTCAGTAGTAGCATAATTCCTTTGAGCAGCGTCTAAAGTCTTACTAGCATAATGGATAACGTTTAGCTTTTTATCAATACGTTGCCCAAGGACAGCACCTACAGCAAAATCACTAGCATCACACATTATTTCAAAGGGTAAACTCCAATCAGGTGGTTGAACAATAGGGGCTGTAGTTAAAGCCTTCTTAAGAGTTTCAAAAGCTTCCTTACAATCATCATCAAAAACGAAGGGTACATCTTTTTGAAGAAGATTAGTAAGGGGTTTTGATATCCTAGAAAAGTCTTTAATAAACCTTCTATAGAAACCAGCATGACCAAGGATACTACGAATACCTTTGATGTCTCTTGGGCATGGCATCTTCTCAATTGCCTCAACCTTAGCTCTATCAACTTCTATGCCTCTTTTAGAAACTTTATGCCCAAGAACAATCCCTTCATTAACCATGAAGTGGCATTTCTCCCAATTAAGAACAAGATTAGTTTCTTCACATCTCTGCAAAACTTTATCAAGGTTGTGCAGACAATTATCAAAAGAAGTTCCATAGACAGAAAAGTCATCCATGAACACTTCTACAATTTCCTCACAAAAGCCATGAAAGATAGCAGACATGCACCTTTGGAAAGTAGAAGGAGCATTACATAAACCAAAAGGCATATATCTATAAGCATAAGTTCCGTAAGGGCAAGTAAAAGTAGTTTTTTCTTGATCTTGTTGTTTAATAGCAATTTGAGAGAAACCAGAATAACCATCAAGAAAACAAAAATGGGTCTTTTTAGAAAACCTTTCCAACATTTGATCAATAAAAGGAAGCAGGTAGTGATCTTTCTTAGTAACTTTATTGACTTTCCTAAAATCGATGCACATCCTATAGCCTACCACTATTCTTTGAGGAATAAGCTCATCATTATCATTAGGGACAATGGTAATACCTCCCTTTTTAGGAACACAATGAACAGGACTAACCCATTCACTATCAGCAATAGGGTAAATAATACCAGCATCAAGGAGTTTCAATACCTCATTCCTTACCACTTCCTTCATCTTAGGATTTAAACGTCGTTGGTGCTCCACTACTGGCTTCCCATCTGGTTCTATGTTAATAGAATGCTGACATATAGTAGGTGAAATCCCTTTCAAATCATCCAGAGTATATCCCATAGCTCCTCGGTGTTTCCTCAAAACCTCCAATAATCTTTCTTCTTACTCCCCTGAAACTTTAGCGCTAATAATAACAGGATATATCTTTTTATCATCAATAAAAGCATATTTAAGATCATCAGGGAGAGGTTTAAGATCGAAAACCGGATCCTTTTTAGGTGGCATCGTGGTACCCAAGTCTTCCACAGGCAAGTCGTGCTTAAGCATCTTAGGTTGATCACGGAGGATCCTGTCAATCTCATTCCTTTCTTCCATGAAGATTTCACTTTCATGATCTTCCATAAATTGCTGCAAAGAATTGTTAGGAGCAAGAGAAATAGAAGCAAGTTGTTCAACCCTAAAATCCTCATTATGGGTTTCCTCTTCGCAAGGTTCTTTAGTAAATTTTGAAAAATTAAACTCATAAGATTCCCCATCAAACTTAGTCAAGATTTTCTCCCTCTTGCAATCAATAATAGCTCCACAAGTACTCAAGAAAGTTCTACCAAAAATGATAGGATAAGTTTTACTAGCAGCTGAACCAGAAAATCAGCGGGGTACTTAATCTTACCACAAAGAACTTCCACGTCTCGCACAATACCAATTGGAGATATGGTCTCTCTATTAGCAAGGTGAATAATCACATCAATCTCCTCCAACTCGCAAGGACTGATTTCATGCATAATTTCTCTATAAAGCTCATAAGGAATAGCACTAGAACTTGCACCAATATCACATAAACCATAATAGCAATGATCACCAATTCTAACAAAAAGCACAGGATCACTAGCCTTTTTAGTTCTATTGGGATGTGAAACAATATTAGAAGCATCCTCACAAAAGACTATGTGCCCATCTTCTACGCTTTTAGTGACAAGGTCTTTCACAATTCCTACCACAGGTTCAATGTTTATTTGTTCATCAGGTTTTACAGTTCTTTTTTCACTTTTGGTGATTACATTAGTTATCATAGGATGGTCCTTTACCTTTTCGGGGAAGGGAATCTTTTCGATATAAGGTTCGGGTAAGATGGGGTCAATAATGCAATACTCAGCACTTCCAATAGGAGCATAGTCAACAATATCTTTGTAAGGTGCATGGTATTTGTTCCATCCCCTTTTTGGAATTTCAATATAGGAAGCAAAAGCTCTAAAGCAATTCATAATAACTTGCAAATCAAGACCATAAATATTACTAATATTTTGAAAGTCATCAGTTCCCATAAAAGATTCAATGCATTCATAATCATAATTTATACCTAACTTTCTACCTTTGTCATTCTCCCAAGCTTCAGCATTGTCTTGAATACGATCTAGAAGGTCCCATTTAGCTTCTTCTTCCATACGAGTGAATGATCCAGCACAAGAAGCATCCAATAAATCTTTATCATGTAGAGGGAGCCTTGCATAAAGGTTATTAATAATAATATTGTTGGGGAGCTCATGAATGGGACATTTGAGCATTAGTAACTTCAATCTCCCCCAAGCTTGAGTTGTACTCTCTCCATCAAGAGGCCAAAAGTTGTATATTTGATTCTGATCTTTATGAATCTCACTAGGAGGATAAAACTTTGAATAAAAGAGAGGCACTATTTCCTCCCATTCCAGAGCTTGACCATTCTTCAGCAGCTTATACCATTCCTCAGCTCTTCCTTTTAGTGATAATGAGAATAACTTCTTCTTAACTTGATCTGTAGTAATACCTGCACACTTGAACAACCCGCATAATTCGTGTATAAAGAGTAAATGATCACCGGGATGGACAGTTCCATCCCCAACATAGTAGTTATCCATAACACGATCAATAATTCTTGTAGGTATTTTGAAAACATCTTTCTCAGTAGGTAGTGGCTTATCTACTACCTTAGCAGTGGTAGTATCATTACCAAATAAGAAACTCAGCGAATTATCCATAACGAAAATAAAGCAACTAGCAGAAGTAAACAATACTCACAATAGAAGTTTCCTTTACCAGTTTCACTCTCCAATAGCGCTTCACTCCCCGGCAACGGCGCCAGAAAATAGTCTTGATGACCCACAAGTATACGGGGTGTATCGCACTATTTTCGATAAGTAAGAGTGTCGAACCCAACGAGGAGCAGAAGGTGTTGGCTAGTGGTATGTATCAGGAATTCTCTGCAAATACTTAGCAAACAGATTTTTAGGGGTTTTCGATAAAGCAAGTAAACAAAGTACGAGTAAATAAAAGATAGTAGGAATAAGTGCAGGAAGTGGCCCAGTCCTTTATGCAGCAAAGGACAAGCCGGTTGTATTTCTATAGATGACCAAACGTTCTCGAGGACACATGGGAAGACTGTCAAGTGCTTTCGCTTCATATAGTCGATTAATCTTCTTTAGCTTGCTAAGTGTTGTGTGGGTGAACTTGTGCTAATGTACCGCCCCATCCAAGACTAATACATACTTGTGATTATACCCCTTGCAAACATCCGTAAGTACAAGAAAGTAATTAAGGTAGAAACCTAACCACAGCTTTAAACTCTAAGACCCTTACGTCCCTTGTGCAATGGTTTCCTAACGGGGGTTCAGGTTTCTGTCACTCCGGCAAACCCTACGATTAGTAGCCAAATACACAATGCATTCCCCTAGGCCCATATAGGTGAAGTGTCATGTAGTCGACGTTCACATGACACAACTAGAAGAAGTACACCACAACTTAAATAACAATCTATTGAATCTTTCTCAACGCAACTCCACTACTAACAACAAGACTTCTCCCATGTCCTCAAGAACAAAATGAACTACTCACAAGACATCATGTGGATCATGATCAGAGATGAAATAATAATGTATAACAATCTGAACATAAACAATAATTCAATGGTTCACTCAATAGCATCAACTACAAAGAGTAATCAACACCGGGAAAGTTTCCCCTATGAACTATAGCAAGATTCAACCAATTGTTACAGCAATATGGAGATGGTGATGAGGGTGCTGATGGTGATGATGGTGGTGGTGATGATGATGATGATGATCCCGATGAAGTCCAGCTTGATGGTGGTGTTGATGGCGACGATCTCCCCTCTCCGGGAAGGAATTCCCCCGGCAGAAATCTGTCTGCCGGAGAGATCTTTCTCTCTTGGTGTTTTCCGCCCCGCAGAGGCAGCGGAATCTTTCTGTGGTCGCCCCCCCGAGTCTTAGGGTTTCGGGAGGTTGATATACGCCAGAGGGGAGAGGCTGGAGTGGGCCAGGGTGGCCACACCACTCCCTGGCGTGGCCTAGGCCTGCCCGCGCCATGGGGTGGTGTGGGCCCCCTGTGGCCCACCTCCACTCCATCTTCTGGCATCCTGAGTCTTCTGGAAAAATAGAATTTTCCGTATATTTTCCCGAATTTTCTGATCTTTGCGAATTTTGCCTCCAAACAGCACCTTTTCCATCAGAATCCTGACTGCAGCGGTCCATGCTCCAAAAGTCATCAACCATGCAAAAACAGATGAAATAACATAAGTATCACCTCTCAATACGAAATATATCAATGAATAATAGTGAATTAAGACATAGAATAGTGATGCAAAATGGACGTATCAACTCCCCCAAGCTTAGACTTCGCTTGTCCCCAAGCGAAACTGAGCTCAATAAACATGACCTCAAGTTTATGGAGTGAAGAGTCGATAAAAGGATATGTACAAGAAGCATCACATTCATCTAATACATAGATCATAATAGAAAACAACTCACTATTATATAACTCAACTTGCAATGAGTAAAGGAAACACAATAAAGATACATAAAGTGAATCATAATTGGTAATGTCAAACTAGGCGGCCTAGGAAGGAGAGTAGGGCGACGAGCTCCTCCTCTGTGCCACTAGCTAGGGTGTCTTGCGTCAATGTTGAGCTCACGCCCATCGATGCCATCACTCTCTTGTGAAGGCCACTCTACATTGAGGACGCACACTCCACTCTACTTTCTTGTTTTCCCATCCATAGCACGCTCGTCCATCACATGTCCGGCTGGCACGGAGAGGCGGAGTACGGATGGTTGCTACTGGTGGGTGTGGAACTAATAAGGAGAGGTGGAGGATAGAGCTTCTCCATGAATGGTTGTTTTCAGCGAGCGATGGAGATAGAGGACAGGCCGTTTATGGACATCATGCATAACCACTAGCACCAACATAAGGAGAGCATGCTTGACGGCTTGCAGGTGCTTGTTGCACTCGAGTCCTTGACCTATATTAGAAGAATCCGTGCTAGATATGGCCGTGATCATAACACAGTGAGATGGGTGTTGCTTGGGAACGGTTTTGTGCTAATGCCAAGCAAAAATAGGCAATTAAAAATGTGATGTTTCTTTCAGTATAGGGCATGCGTTTGGGAGCCACCTCCCCCATACGCGGATGCGGTGACCCAGGATACCACTCCATGTTGTAGTATACTATAGTCATTGATATAACACCAATGAAACACCGTCCACTAGTATTAGATCCCTTAGAGTGATACAAAAGAAACATCACGGGTCCAAAGTATGACTTTAGGTTACATATAACACATTACAAAAGATCTAGAGAACTTCCTCGAAATAGTGAGGAATATAATACGGAAGAAAACCAGAAAGAGCAAGTCGAAGTCTATTATAGGAGTACTACTACTAATATGTGTATTTATGGCTTGCCATTGCTGCTATAGCAATGTTCTACAGAAGTAGGTTCTAGCTTCTAGGAATTTATTTATACTCTACGCTTCAGCTTGACTTCCATAGCTTCTGGTGAAATCATCGACTCTGTTGATTTCCACTGGATATCTTCAGCTCTTCAAAGTAGATCACTTCCTAAGAATATCGTTGATTTCCCCGAGATCTAGCAAGGGTTAAGAAGATATGGTTGAGTACGAGCGTACTCAGCAAGTTCACTAAAAAGGACTATTTGATGCTCTAACTACAGCCGTAGACAATAGGTCATAAACTATGCATGTTTTCATAAACATTTCTTCGAAGGTTGCTTTTATTCTAAAAAAACTATGTTTGTCAGCCTTCATAGGTTACCTAGAACTTCATGGAGTTCCTTTCCTGTCATGTTCATGGCTCCTTCTCGGAACAGGGAGTAATATGTCAAAATTTAATACACTCTACATAGGTGCTTCACGTTTCCCATAAAAAATCTTAAGACTTGTTGCACTGCAGGAGTATGTCCCTGTTCAAACTTCCTTGGTTTGAGGCCTAGTCTAAGATCCAAGCCATTTGATGTCCTTCTCCACAGCCCCACATGACAACACGACCCTACAAGCAGGAATACCTCTACTATACCCCCCAATGTGAGTAGTTATAGCTATGATAACCCCTTGTAGACTCTGTAAGAAGATTTGCTCTGGTAGCCACCATTAGATATGGTGAACCTCCACCAACGATAGCTCTTCACAGATGATCTAGACACCAATAGTGTGGGGCACTGAGGGGTCCCACCCATGTGCTGTATCCTAGCAATGAATCTGCAGCTTCACAATAAGGTCGTCTATTGGCACATGAAAGGAAGAAGATCCAAATGACTTTTCCGTCCTATTCCAAGTTTTATAGTTAACGCATAATATACGGTGCTAGAATCACTGGCAATATTGGTTGTTAAATCCTAGATAATACATTCCCATGCAATGGTGATCCCATTTCCAGTCATAATAGATTAACTAATCGCCCTAGATCAGTAACCAATAGTTCACATTATCATTGAAAATATGTTTTTAGTTATCCTTTTTGAAATGCAGGTGGTAACAATAATAGATTGCAAATACTTGATAGAAAATAACCAAAGGACATGAGGAAGTGTGAACTTGACTTTTTGACTACAAGATTATGTAGCCAAGGTCTTCTAGTCGGTATAAATTCCAATATCTGAAAACATCATCATTGGTCCGGTAAGGACTAATGTTTAAATAAGCAATATGCTATTATGCATAGATAATGATAAATATTTTGTATAAATCCAAAAGTAAATCCCCATGTTTAAGTATGGATTGAGTTTGGTGATTTATGAAAGATTTGTGTTGCAAACAAGTGTATTTTACAATAAGTACGTATTCAGATTTTAAAAGTAATTGGTAAGTGATGAGAATAAAGCATAATAACAGATGATGATAGATGTGGGTTAGTAAGTATTCTTAAGGATATCCAAATTTCAAGTTGGTGGGTTTTAGCGGAATGGCTAAAGCTTTTGTTTAAAGTGGCAAAAAGAATAACTTTCAAAGAAAGTGCTTATTACATTAAGTTAAACAATTTGTAGTGTTCATAGAACACAATCGATGATAATTTGAACCGCTCTAATGATCTTAAGTTAATGCTTTCCCCGCAGGTTATTTGACAGACCAAAGTTAACTATAAAATGTAATTAAGTTCGGATACAATAGATTTGTATTGCTCTCATGATTAAGAGTTCTCCTTGATACGATCGATGATGGAATCATATAAGGATTGACTATAGCTCTATGAGTCTAAACTTAGCAGGTTGATGATAAGTGGATTATTGAGTTAAGGCTAACTTCGAGGTAAGGTGATTTCATTATATGATTTGTTCATTCTATTAAGCTTTAAAGTCATATTAGGTATGGTTAGAGACATGAGATCATTCACCCTCAATATAAGTGAATGATGCTAAAAGTTGTAATGAAGTTTTTGGTTATAGTTGATTTAAGACTTTAAAGGAGTATTAAATAGTTAACTTATGATAAAATAAGTATTTATTAGTATAAAGTAGATAACTAAGGATTTATACTTTAGAAATTTTAAAACCTTGTGGAATAACATAATTAAATTTTTTTAGTAAAATATATTTTTTTGGAAGCTCAAAAGTGATTTTTATTTATTTTTAGTCTTACTCTTATTTTACTCAAATTCCATAAAGGAATAAGTGTTTTCAAATATTCATTTAAAATTTATCAAAAAAAAATACAATTTAGTATTTTTCCTGGATAGATTATTTTTTTTTGAAGATTTAGAGATATTATATGTATTTTTAGGTTTTTTATTTATTTTCTAGGGCCAAAATACTCATAGGTGTATTTTTGTAATTTGTATTTTATGATTGAATTATTATTTTTCAATCTGGGCCTAGCCCTTAGGCCGGCCCATCCTAGTTTGGCAAAGTGGGTTGGGCTTAACCTACTATGGTGCCATGGGTCGACCGACCCAGACCACGCACGCGCACACCCCCTCTCATCCTCTTCTTCTCTCTAGCGACCTCGCATCGCCGCTCAATTCCGGCCGGCTTCGGCCGCCACCGCCTTGTTTGTCCTCGCAGCCGACGTTGCCATGTCGATTGGCCCTATTCGATTCTCCGCTCGCGCCCTCCTCTGGCCATGAAGTCTTCTCTCTTGTGACTAGGGTTTGTGGCCTCCCTTGTAGTGTCGTGCTCCAGCAACCCCTTGTTGTTGTGCTGGTGGTTTGGCGGTGTGTTGATGCCCAGCGCAACCATCCTTTTCATGTTGCTGCCGTGGTTGCAGCATGGTGCGGGTTGCAGCACCTTCTAGTGATCCCCGTGCTGTCGTGACTTTGTTGTCGGCTCTCTCTCTCGCTCTCTGCTTCATCTTCTTCTTGAGCGAGTCCCTAAGGTGAGTTTTTGTCTTCCTCTCCTCTCTCTGTTTCTCTCTAGTTACCTCATTGAATGGTGGATGTTAACCCTAATTAGGGTCTATGCTATGTTCTAGGGTTCAACTCTCTCCCATTGGCGGCCATGTACACAGTAGCTCTTGTCTAATATAGATTATATTCCAGAATTTTGTGATGGATGAACCTAGGCTCAACTCTGATAGTTGCATTGTCGTGGTGGTGTCATGGCAGATGCCATGAATAGGCTAAAGGTGGGGACTAAATGCACTAGGGGAATCCAGGGAGGGATAGTGTGGTGATTCCACACACGATAGTTTTGTATTTGATTCACTTCCAAGGTTTACAAGTGCTCCTTGAGCTGTATTGGGGAGAGGAGGAAGAAAGAACTCTCTTACTTTCACCACTTTCTAGCCCACGGTCACTTGCTAGAAGAACATAACCTCTAAAGACCAACCCTTTCTACAGAGGCCCTAGCCCTCCTTATATAGGGGTGGCTAGGTCTCTAATCAGGGCATACGTGGAGGCATATTCCAAGGAATATGCCTCCTCCCAAAATAGTAAGCCGACTGGGTCACTTTTCCCCCGCGTCACCCATGCAGAGGCTACGAGCCTCTGCGGCGCCCGCGTCATCCGACATAGGTATCGTCATATTTGTCGGCCACGCCTCGGTGGTCCTGCCTCTGTACGCTTCGCTCACGCTCTGCGCACAATGGTCACCTTTGACCAACGAGATACCTTCCTTCTCTTACAAGATTGATATAACCCGGATCGTACCTAGTTGATCCAGCCACACTTGTTCCTGCATACAAGTTAGATTCATCCTACTGACTTACGATATAAGTCGGCTGAGACCCAGTTAGGTGGACATCCCCTGGTCCGGGTTACCCCGAGATTCGGCCTGCCTTGAGGTGACTCGGCCAGCATCCACTTTGACCTTGCCGTACCTCGGCTAACTCGGCCTTTATACCCCGGCGTGACCCTACCCGGGGGTATCCCCCCAACATTAGTCCCCGAAGCTGGTGCGGTCTTAGCCGCCTTAGCCGCTGAGGCCACAGCAGGTTCAATTTCACTGTGCTTTGTGTTCTCTTTCTGAGTTTCCTCCTATCTCGGACTCTATGGGTTTACTTTCCCTTGGCACATTCCAAGTTTTCACTTGCTGGCCGGGTTACCACATACCCACCCGGGTCATTCTTCCTTCTCTCGTACGCTTCCCCACGTGGAGGCTAATCATCACATTTGCCTCATTTTAAGGGCCTGCGCTAGTAACTGCCGCAGTAATTGTCAGTTATCACTGTAGCACACGTCACATCATGCCTGCCTCCTCGTTAACTGCGTCATAACATCGTGTCATGGGATCCGTTGTGCCCTGTGGCCCTTCGTGTGGCTCGATGCTGATTGGTCAATCCGGATTGTACACGGCCACATGGTGTGGCCCGCTCGCAAAACGCGATCCCACTACCCCCTTGAGGGAGTGGTTCAATAGGGGAGGGGCGCGCCCCTTGGGTCCTTTCCCCACTTCCGCGCCCCTCTGCCTCTACTTCTTCCTCATCTTCTCCCGCGACAGCGCCGCCGCCGCACTTCCTCCACGCGCACCAGCATCGCCACCGCCTCCGCGCATCTCTTCCGCCACGGGTCACTGCCAGTCTAGGCCACTGCCACCCATCGCCGCTAGTGCCAGTGAGGGCAGTGACCTCGAGATGACAGAAGAAGAGCTCACCATCGCCGAGCAAGAGATGGAAGAAGACGCAGCGACCACCGACCGTGGCACGTGGGCTGGATCTTGGGTCTGCCAGGATGACCTAGATTGGCTCTATCGCACCAGACGCATCCCAGAGGGCGTCATTGCACGCCTCGCTGCCGCCGAGCTTGCCCCCTCACCCAATCCGGGTGAGTACGTGATGTTTCTATCCCACTTCCAGCGGGGGTTTGGTTTGCCAGTTAGTGATTTCTGCCACGACTGGCTCGATACATATGAGCTCCAGCCACACCACCTTCTGGCGAATGCCATCACGTCTCTCTCCGCCTTTGCCTCCACCATCAAAGGTTACGCCGGATTATGGCCCACGAAGGAGCTCTGGATCTAGTTTTTGGGCCTCCGCCAGAACGTGATTCCGAACATCCAGCTTGACCCGGAGGACAAGCAGCTCATGCAGTTCGGTGCTGCGTCAATCTCCCCGCGGAAGCAGTCCATCTTCCCCCGAGTTACGGGACTTGACTCCTACAAGGGATGGGCCCAGACTTTCTTCTATGTCCGGAACAACACAACTGAGGATCTGATCCGGCTGCGCCCTTACGCTCCGGGTCCTCCTAACCCGGATCTATGGGACAAGGTCCCCAAGAAACCCACTGTCCTGGCAAACCAAGTCAACAAGAGGTTCCAGGAGCTAAAGGACTTGGGGCGGCGCAACAAGGACGCGATGATTACGTTCGTCCGCAACCGGATCTCCCCCCTCTAGAAACGTACCCATAAAGTTTGTCACATGAGATGGGGCCGCGACCCCAACCGGACCTCCTCTTTTGAGTTGAGTAACACCGAGATCTACCGCCGGGTCAAGGCCCTATTCACCACCCACAAAAACTTCTCTTCTGAGTGGACGTGGGGGATTGAACACTTTTGCCGAGATAGGCTTCCTCCTTCGGTAAGTCTCGTGCCTCAAACCTTTTCCGAGTTAAATCATATGTCGGTATTTGTTGTCGGTTTTAATCCTATTGCCTTTTCTTTTCCTTAGATGTTTCTTCAGCAAACCATCGAGGATGGCACCGAGCCTTCCCTCAAGTGGGCGCCTGACCGGGATACCTCGGACGAGGAGGAACCGGACCAGGAGATGTTCCTTCCTATGGCCGATGCGACCAAGCGACCCACCGGTAAACTCTCTTCTATTAGAGATTGGCCCGATGATGAAGATGATTCGGATGTTGAGGTGATGGAAGCATTTGACGCTGTCCCCCTTTCTTATGCTTTTCTAGCATCAGCTAACCCCGGTGGGCAGATCCATGAAGATCCTCCCCTTGCCGTGGGTGATCCTGTTCCGGTCGCGCCGAAGAAGAAGAGGGGAGCCGCATCAACTTCTTCCTCCAGACCTTCTCAGCCAGCCAAAAGGCGAAAGAAGTCCGGGGACAAAACTGCCACCAAGCCTGCAACCAAGGCCACAACACAGAGGGCTCGGAAGCCCAAGGAGCCCCTGACCTCGGACGAGTAAGCTTCTTCTCCCTTTGTCATTCATATGTTCTTATTTTGTTATAGTTTCTCATCACACATTATTTGATTCGGCAGGGCCACGGTGGAGGTCCCCCAGAGTGGATCCAGCATTGCTTCGCCGCTTCGACACATCCCTTCTCCTCCCCACGGCGAGGATTCACGCCCACTGAGCCCCATTCCGGAGGATTCAACGGCTGCTCCGGGTTCCATCCCACATCGTCCAGAGGAGGGCAACCTTGGAGCGGGGGAGACTGGCTCTGCCGAGGCAGCGGCAACCACTACTTCGGCTCCCCCGCAACCAGCTACCACCGAGGTTCCTTCAACCCCTCTGCAGAAAAAGAAAACAGTACCAGCACCATCCTCAGCTTCGGCACCAGCAGCAACAACAAAAGCAATAGCAGCAACTCCAAGCCCCTCCGCCTCGTCCGAGTCTTCCCAGTCTCGGCGAGAAAGCACCAAGGCAGCTCCCAAGGGTAAATCTGCTGCAACAACTTCCACTTCTCAGTAGCAACCTAAGGGCAAAAAGACCTCTGACGCCACCAGGGCAGCGTCCATCGAGGCTGGACAGCGCACGCTCGCGTCCATGCTCCCAAAAAGGACTCCACCGCCGAAGGACGCCCCTGCCGAGCCAGCTAATGCGCAACTTGTTTTGCACACCAGCCCGGCCCTTGCCCAGGTTGAGAGGAGGGAGGCGCATGCCAAGGGTTTAGTGGCGCCCCACATGCTCAGCGGCAAGCGATACCGTCCGACCTTGATCGAGTTTGTAAATAAATGGAACAAGGCGGAGTTCGTCCACAATGACGATCTCCCAGAGAAGTTCGGTCCCGCCGAATTTGCTACGCAGATGAATACTACCGCCAAGGCCATCAACCTTGCGGGTCGGATGATGGAGGTACGTTAATTCATCTTTTCTTTAACATGTTGTAGATATTAGTGATATAACCATTAGTCCCCAAGGCTCCGGGGGAGTAACTTGTTACTCGGCCGAATGCTCCTTCGAAAACTAACATAGCTCCTTGATAACTTCAAATATGCACACACCTAGAGCCGGGTTAAGTTCCACTTGGCCCGGATCTTGTACACTTCGAATATGCACACACCTAGAGCCGGGTTAAGTTCCACTTGGCCCGGATTTTGTACACTTCGAATATGCATACACCTAGAGCCGGGTTAAGTTCCACTTGACCCGGATTTTGTACACTTTGAATATGCACACACCTAGAGCCGGGTTAAGTTCAACTTGGCCCGGATTTTGTACACTTCGAATATGCACACACCTAGAGCCGGGTTAAGTTCAACTTGGCCCGGATTTTGTACACTTCGAATATGCACACACCTAGAGCCGGGTTAAGTTCCACTTGGCCCAGATTTTGTACACTTCGAATATGCACACACCTAGAGCCGGGTTAAGTTCCACTTGGCCCGGATTTTGTACACTTCGAATATGCACACACCTACAGCCGGGTTGAGTTCCACTTGGCCCGGATTTTGTACACTTCGAATATGCACACACCTAGATCCAGGTTGAGTTCCACTTGGCCTGGATTTTGTACACTTCGAATATGCACAAGACTAAGCTATATTTTTGTACTCTTTTCAAGTGACCACCAACCGCCGGAGCGCTGAGTTTCAGCGTCTCCTGGACACTCACAAGATGCTGCACGCAAAACATAATGCACTTCTCGCTGAACACGAGAAAAGGGGTAAGTTTTCTTGACATTTTTCCGTTTTTCTTCATCTTTTTCCACCGAACTGATCCGTCATTCGGATTTCGCAACTGGGGTGGAGGCTGAGAATACGATCATGAGGAAAAAGTTGGATCAAATCAAGGGTAAGTTATTTTTGCTCAACCTTGCTATGCTTTCCATCTCCTTTTCTCCTTGGCTCGGCAAACATTCATACCTCGGCTTTGCCGGGTCAACAAACTATTTCAGCATCTCTTGAAGATAGTGTGCCCGTGCCTGATATGATGCTGCATTTTCTCGAACAAGCAGGGCAGCATCAGGCCGAGCTCAAATAGAAAGATGACGAGCTTGCCCTCCTCCGAGCTAAAGATGATGAGATCGCCAAACTCAAGGTAGATATGAAGAAATTGAAACCACAGCACCAAACCGAACTTCAGAAAGTTGGCCAGGACTATACTGAAGAGCGTGAGCGCCTCAATCTCTAGATTGCCAAGGACCAGGAAATACTCAAGGAGGCCGACATCAAGCTTGAGTCGGCTAATGCTGAACTTGTGCAACTCCGGGAAAGGCGTGACAACTGCACCAAGGAGTTGTCCCGGGTTCATAGCCATATTTCTGGTAAGTTCTTTTCCTTCGACCTACATTGATCTTTCCGGGTATGCTTCCTTTACTTATTCCACCTGTGTTATGTTTTCAGGCAAGTTCCCAGAAAGTGATGTCATTGCATCCAAGGCTGTTGCCAAGTTCCGCAAGGAGAGGGGTACTCCATCTGGTCCTGGCTCCATTCCTCTTGATCTCGAAGATTTGATAGTCAGCTTATCCTCTCGAGTCGAGACCGTGAGGAACTATGGCAAGGATGTTTTGGACGTAGTGATCCGGATCTTCAACGCCTTTTGGCCTGAAGAAGATACTCCGGAGAATATGTCTGTTCTTTTTGCCAGGCTTATGGACTGCGAGACTCAACTCGATCTCTGGAGAGAATCCGCTGGGCGTGCCGGAGCTGAGATCGTTCTCCACTACATGCTTACGTGGTACGAGAAGATTGACCTCAATCTCCTTGCGCGCATGCGCACTGGATCGAAGTGGTCTACTGACCTGGATTGGGTAGCTCGGCGCAAGGCTTGCGCTCACAGTTTCATCCAATACACCCCCGTTCATCAATGGAACGAGGGGCCGAGCTTTCTAGATGCCACCGATGATGAAAACGCTGAAAATGTTGAAGATGACTCGGATGAGGACGAAGAGGACGAGGCTTCGGACGTCGAGGAAGACGAAGATGAAGCTGAAGCCAAAGCTGGGGCTGCATCCGCTGGCACCGAACTACCTCCTCCTACTGCTCCTTGAGCGAAAAAACTCTTAAATTTCATCAGATCCCCGGTATGTCGGGTGCAGTTGTATTAAACACACAAGTGATATTTTTCTACTAAGTTTTTATGCTGGATTGGCTTAGGCGTAGTCCCCGAGTTTCATTTTCTCGTTCTTCCAATTTCTTGGCTCGGCTCGTGTCTACCTTGGTTCGGTTTTATGACTTACGAGTCCGAGCTTCAAAAATTGTCTTAACAATACTTGGAAACTTTAGGATTAGCTCAAAATAATTCAGCACAATAAATCGAAAGTGAACATAAGGTTAGTCCGGAAAAAAAACATCGGCTCGAATAAGATCCTTTCCTTAGACGTTTTTCATGTGCTACGCAATTCCAAACTTGTTCTCTTGCTTGCCATGAAGCCAAATCTTGTTGGACAGCAGCAAATCGAAGAGTTAGGTTTTTGGTGCTCACACATTACTAATCCGGTTTAAGTGGAAAAACTTATCCCAGCCGACGTATAAATAATAAATATAGAAGATAGCAAATATTATTAAGGCAGTCCCCGAGTTACTGCTCGAGGTGCCGACACTTCATTGATAAGCTCATTGCCGGCATACATACCGACATATGAGAGACTCGGATACATACACTTCTCTGCTAAGTTTAGAAAGGACGAAGTAGAGCTACATTCCATGGACGCTTGGATTCTTCGTCGGACCTGTCCGCCTGGTTCTTCTCTTGTGGTTTTGCATCGATAAGATAATAAGAATCATTGTGCAATGCTTTGCTCACAATGAATGGCCCTTCCCATGGGGGGATAACTTGTGCATGCCAGCAGTACGTTGTACCAACCGGAGTACCAGATCGCCTTCCCGACAAACTCGGGGGCTTACTTTCCGGCTATGATAGCGTCAGAGATTTTGCTGATATATGGCGGATCTGGACAATGCCAATTCTCTCGCTTCTTCCAGCAGATCAACATCATTTTGCCGGGCTTCTTGCACTTCGGCTTCTGTGTATTGGGTGACCCTAGGCGAGTCATGCTCTATGTCGGCTGGTAATACAGCTTCTGCCCCATATACCAGAAAAAATGGCGTACAGCCTGTTGATCGATTCGGAGTTGTTCTCAAACTCCACAGTACCGCTGGTAGTTCTTCTATCCAGCACCCCGCTGATCTTTGCAGTGGCTCAATGAGCCGGGGTTTTATCCTGGATAATACTAATCCGTTGGATCTTTCTACCCGTCCGTTCGATGCAGGGTGGGCTACCGAGACAACGTCCAGCTGGATCTTCTTATCCTGGCAGAATCGTGCAAATATTCCTTCAGCAAAGTGTGTGCCATTATCTGTTATGATACTGTGAGGATAACCGTATCTCAAAATGATGTCTTTGAGAAATGTCACGGCCGTAGCTCCATCACATTTTCTTATTGGCTTCACTTCAATCCATTTCGTAAATTTGTCAACCATGACCAGGATGTGGGTCATGTTTCCCCTTGCTGGTTTAAACGGGCCAACCATATCCAAGCACCATACGGTAAATGGCCATGTAATTGGTATGGTTTTGAGCTCCGACATTGGCATATGTGTCTTGGTAGCATAACTCTGACAACCATTGCATTTTCTTACCAAGTCCTCAGCTTGTTCTAAGGCACTTGGCCAGTAGAATCCATGCCGGAAAGCTTTTTCCACTAATGCTCGGGACGAGGCATGATGCCCACACTCCCCTTGATGTATATCTCGGAGGATGTCAAGCCCTTCTTACGGATCAACACATCGCTGGAGGACATTGGTCACACTCCTTTTGTATAGCTCGGAATTGATGATCGTGTATGCCTTTGCTCTCCTCTGAGTTTGCCTGGATAGCACCTCCTCAGCGGGTAAGGTTCCATCTTTCAGGAATTGAAATATGGGCAAGGTCCAAGCTGGTACAGCTCGCACTGGGAACACATTCTCATCGATTTCCATCTGATCCACCGGCATAACCTCAACTGGATCACGCTGAGCAGTCCCCGGGTCTTGCGAAGCAGTCCCCGGGTTTGCCCAAGTAGTCCCCGAGTTTGCCGAGGCAGTCCCCGGGTTTCGCGTACCACCTCCCATATCAATATCCATGGGTACAGCTCCGGATTTCGGATCTTCTGGGACGTAGATTGAGTCGGTTTCTGGGGACGGTCTGATAGATGGTTTTCTGAGGTGTTCTAATGCTACACCCAGTGGAATTGCCTGTCGGGTTGATCCGAGCTTCCACAATACGTCGGCAGCCTCATTTTCCACCCGGGGTATATGGCGAAATTTGCATCCCTCAAAATAACCAGATATCTTTTGCACGTGGAATCTGTATAATGCCATGTTTGGATCAAGAGCGTCCCACATCCCCGACCCTTGCTGAACTACCAAATCCGAGTCACCAAATTGGATCCGACGTAACCCAATTTCATTTGCCACTTTGAGCCCATGCACAAGTGCTTCATATTCAGCAACATTGTTTGATGCTGCGAAATGGATCTGCAGTACGTACTTCAACTGGTCATTCTTTGGCGAGGTAAGCACAACTCCGGCGCCTAACCCGATTTTTCGTTTTTGACCCGTCAAAGTGCATTCTCCAGTAGTTCGGATCTGGCAGCGGTGGTTCATATTGCACCTCGGCCCAGTCCACAAAAAATTCAGCCACAGCCTGAGACTTGATTGCTTCTCTTCTGTCATATTGTGACGCATAGGGAGCTAGCTCAATTGCCCATTTCGCAATCCTGCCACTCGCATCCTTGTTACTCATAATCTCGGATATGGGAGCTTCACATATTACCTTGATGGGGTGCTCCTCAAAATAATGCTTCAGCTTCTTTGCTGACATATACACTCCATACGCCACTTTCTGGTAGTGCGGATAATTTTGTTTTGAGGCTGACAATACCTCGCTCAGATAATACACTGGCCTTTGCGCTGACTTACCCTCTTCGTCGCGCTCTACCACAATTACTGCACTTACAACTCGGTTGGTTGCGGCTATATAGAGCAACATTGGCTCCTTTGATAGTGGAGAGGCTAACACCGGTGCAGTGGCTAACATTTTCTTTAATTGGATAAAGGCTTCATTGGCCTGCAGCGTCCAGATGAACTTGTCCGACTTTTTCATGAGTTGATAGAGAGGCAGTGCCTTTTCTCCCAACCGACATACAAACCGACTTAACGATGCCAGGCAACCAGTGAACTTCTGGACATCGTTAAGACACTTCGGCAGTTCCATTCGCTCTATGGCCCGGGTTTTAGTTGGATTAACTTCAATACCTCGGCTGGAGACGAGGAATCTGAGTAATTTTCTAGCCGGGACACCGAAGGTATATTTTTCCGGGTTAAGCTTCATTCAGAACCTTCTTAGGTTCGCGAACGTCTGCCTGATATTGTCAAGGAGCGTTTTGCTTTCCTTGGTATTTATCACTACATCATCCACAAACACCTACACATTTTGACCAATTTGGTCATGCAAACATTTTTGCATACATCTCTGGTACGTTGCCCCTGCATTACGTAAGCCAAAAGGCATGGTGTGATAGCAATAAGCCCCATACGGGGTGATAAATGCAGTTTTTATTTGATCATCCGGATTCAGGGGTATCTGGTGGAAACCAGAATATGCATCAATGAATGACAACAGTTCACACCCAGCAGTGGAATCTATGACTTGGTCTATCCTTGGCAGTGGGAATGGATCTTTTGGACACACCTTATTCAGGTTCGTGTAATCGATACACATACGCCAAACCACTGCCACGTTCGGATCATCCTTCTTCTTCTCCACTAGCACCGGATTAGATAGCCAATCCGGGTAAAGAACCTCCATGATAAATCCTGCAGCCAACAACCGAGCTATCTCATCTCCAATGACTTTTCTCCTATCTTCGGCGAAGCGGCGGAGGGGTTGCTTCACCGGCCTTGCTCCAGGTCTCACATTCAAAGAGTGCTCGGCCAACTCCCTCGGAACTCCTTGCAAGTCCTGTGTGGACCAAGCAAAAATGTCCCGATTCTCACGGAGGAAGTTGACGAGCTCGCTTTCCTATTTATCATTTAACCTGACACCAATTGTTATGATGCGCTCTGGGAACATATCATCAACAGGCACTTTCTTGGTATCCTTTGTGGCTTGGAATGAGACACTACCATGCGGGTTACTCAACGCCGGCATATATTGCTGCGCGGACTGAGCTAATGCCGCCACCTCCTGTATCTTTCTTTTCTCTTGCGCAATCACGAGTGACTCGGCCAGGTTAGACCTGGCTGACGCACACTCAATGGAACGTCGGAAATCACCAGCTATGGTAATCACTCCATTTGGCCCAGGCAACTTCATCTTCAGATAACTGATGTGGCAACTTGCCATGAACTTGTTCAATGCTGGTCTACCGAGTAACGCGTGATACGCACTTTCTAAGTTCACCACTTCAAATTCCAAATTCTCAGTTCGGCAGTTATCCCGCGTGCCGAACAATACGTCAACCCGGACCTTGCCTATGGGCTCACAAGAAATGCCTGGCACAATGCCATGGAAAGTTGTCCTTGTAGCCTGGAGCATGTTCTCTGAGATACCCGACTTGCGCATTGTATCCGCATACATG
The DNA here is from genome assembly GCA_916181665.1 of Avena sativa. NCBI lineage: Eukaryota > Viridiplantae > Streptophyta > Magnoliopsida > Poales > Poaceae > Avena > Avena sativa. The sequence continues at coordinate 416,764,211 of OV702296.1, forward strand.
ATGTTAATGCTACTGCCATTGTCAATTAGTACCTTCGAGAACCTCACGTTGATGTTAGGCCCAATGAATGTCAGATCCAGCACTAGCGCATACGAACCAGGACTCGGCATAAGCTTGGGATGATCTTTGATGCTCCAGGTAATTTCCTGGTCCGACCAAGGCATATACCTCGTCACTGGTGGCATTACCGTGTTCACCTCCATGTGTCGGCGCTGCAAGCTCTTTCTATCTGTTTCTTCTATGGTGAACACACAATAACTCTGATGATGCTCTCTGTACTCATTCCTCCCCTTGTTTCTGGGGTACCTCTGATCCGGTTGATTTTGGTTTTCCACTTGGTGCATCGCATCCCTTCTCTCATGGTTGTCATACCTCGGTGGAGGGGGGCAACATTAGTTGTTGCGTGTTCGCTCCGGAGAGCAATTGCTGCCGGGGTAACTCCTGCCGAGGTTGATCATTCCGAGGTGCCTGATCATTCCCCGGACCACCTTGTTCTATCTTACGCATCCATTCACACTGCCTTGTTGTATGACCCGCTGGGTTACTCGGATTTGGCGTGTGAAATTTACACGACTGATCCAGCATTGACTCGTAAGTATACCTTGGGTGGTCCTTCTTTTCTTGCCACTGTTTCTTCTGCTCTGGCGTCCAAGTTTTCTTGCCATCATTCCTTGGTGTCCATTGTTGCCCTCCAGTTTTCTGACATTGATTGCCCCCTGCTCCGGGTTGATCTTGATTCACAGTGGCAACTTGTTGCGAGCTGTACCGGTAATCCGGTCTGTCATCTCTTATTTTACCCCGGTAGTCATTCCTCCATGATGACCCGGCTCCATCTCTCTGATAGTATTCCTCCTTTGACTCGTTTGACACGAGCCTAGGCTGAGTCGGATCACCCAAGGCGTATGAATCAGCAATCCGGATCGTCTTTGCCAATGTAGTTGGCATCCCTTTGCAATCTTTGCCACAACATGCTTGCATATCTGCATCCTTGCGTAAACCATGTTATGGCCTGTGACTCGATCACACCCTCACATGAGTTTCGCATGGTACACCACCGGGTTAAGAACTCCTGGTCCCTCTCATTTGGTCTCGGTTTGCACATTGCTAGGGTCTGTGGCCTATTTGGCCTCTGATACGTGCTTGAGAAATTGCTGACAAACATTTACTCAAAATCGATCCAACAGTTGATACTCCCGGGCGGCAAATTGTTTAGCCATACCCTTGCTGGCCCCTCCAGCATCTGAGGTACGTATCTCACAGCCCATCTCAAGTTGCTTGTAGCAATTTTCACAGCAGTTGCATAGTTTATCAACCAATCCTCCGGCTTAGTACTGCCGTCATACGTCTTTGTGCCTCTAGGTAACTGGAAATTAGGTACCGGAGGCTCTTTCATGATCCGGGGCCCAAAACACGCTGGACCCGGTGGACCTTGGCATTCAATTTTCTCCGACCTATACAGCCGATCCAGTTTTAGCCTGGCGTCATCAGGCATCAAATCCCTGCTTCCCAGTCTTGACCCTATCACATGATAGTCTGGTCTAGGATATCCTGCGTTCACCATTTCTGAATCACCATCATTATATCGTTCTTGCTCTCGTGGAGCAGCTCTCTGTTGCATACCTCGGCCGGCACTTTGCTCTTGCCTTGGTATATTCCGCTGTTGCGGTTGTCTTGCACCTGCCGAATTTCGCTGTCCGGCATTGCCGTTTACAGCATTCCCTTGACCGGCATTGCTTTGGTCGCGGTTACCTCGGCCAGCTTCACCTTGGCTCACACTCCTTCGATCCTCATTTCTCTGCACCTCTTTTCCTTTCCCTGCCCTTGCCGGTCATATGGGACTATCTGCTTATTCCTCCTGGCCGAAGTTACGACCTCTTCTCTTCTAGGACCACCATGAGGAGACGATATGGCTCCAGTGGATTTCTCCGGGTTACCCACCGCCGAATGAACGATCTTGGAGGCCCCAGCTCTCTTTGGGTTAGCCCTGAGCAATTCCTCATTTTGCCTATTCGCGATCTGAACCAACTCATTGACCCTATCCTGCTGTCTTTGGCGGGCTTCACCCGTCAGACCTTCTAACTCGGATGCAGCTGCATCTGCTGCCCTGAGGTTCTTTGTCGGGGTACTATACTTCGGCAGCCCCACGGACAAACAGTTTTCCGATTCCTTAATCCTGGTATCACCCTCTCTGTTCATTTCACTCATGAGATTTCTCCCCTTCACTTTTACAGCATCTACCTTATTTGCCTTTGCATACTCACGCAGTGTCATGTTCAATGACTGCTGAGCCGCAGCTATCTTTTTCGCACCCTCTAGTATTTTTTGTCTAGTTTCCTCTAGCTCGGTCTGTGCCTGAGCCGGATCTACCGCTGCTGCTACAGGGTTTGCCAAGCTATCCATCGCTTGCTGCAGCACATTATCTGGCCTCTCTAGTGGAGGACCTCTACTTTTCCTCGGTGCCTTAGGCGTTACCTCCGGATCTGGTGCCGGATCCTTGCTCGCGCCAGCGCCAGGCGCAGTCATCATCACCTCTGCACGGTCCGGGGAGCGAGTGATACGCGCCCCGTGAACCAGGCTAAGGGGTGGCTCGCCTCCTTCGGTGACGTGCCACGGATGAACGCACGACACATCGACAGCAACATAGACCTTGTGCGTGCCGAGCTTGACGAAGAGACCGTTGCGCGGAAGATGACGCTTGCCGAAGCAGCCAGCGTTGTCGCTGACAAAATCCAGTGCTCCAAAGCGCTGAACGATCCCGGAGACGATGCGTTCGCCAGTGCCGATGAGGTTTCCCGTCCGGATCTTGACCCCTGCTAGCGCCGCTAGCCCCACGGTGGGCGCCAACTGTCATGGTGGTGTCACGGCAGATGCCATGAATAGGCTAAAGGTGGAGACTAAATGCACTAGGGGAATCTAGGGAGGGATAGTGTGGTGATTCCACACACGATAGTTTTGTATTTGATTCACTTCCAAGGTTTACAAGTGCTCCTTGAGCTATATTGGGGAGAGGAGGAAGAAAGAACTCTCTTACTCTCACCACTCGCTAGCCCACAGTCACTTGCTAGAAGAACATAACCTCTAAAGACCAACCCTTTCTACAGAGGCCCTAGCCCTCCTTATATAGGGATAGCTAGGTCTCTAATTAGGGCATACGTGGAGGCATATTCCAAGGAATATGCCTCCTCCCAAAATAGTAAGCCAACCAGGTCACTTTCCCCCGCGTCACCCATGCAGAGGCTACGTGAGCCTCTACGGCGCCCGTGTCATCCGACATAGGTATCGTCATCTTTGTCGACCACGCCTCGGTGGTCCTGCCTCTATACGCTTCGCTCACGCTCTGCGCACAGTGGTCACCTTTGACCAGCGAGATACCTTCCTTCTCTTACAAGCTTGATATAACCCGGATCGTACCTAGTTGATCCGGCCACACCTGTTCCTGCATACAAGTTAGATTCATCCTACTGACTTACGATATAAGTCGGCTGAGACCCAGTTAGGTGGACATCCCCTGGTCCGGGTTACCCCGAGATTCGGCCTGCCTTGAGGTGACTCGGCCAGCATCCGCTTTGACCTTGCCGTACCTCGGCTAACTCGGCCTTTATACCCTGGTGTAACCCTACCCGGGGGTATCCTCCCAACATGCATGCTCTGTGAAGTTCGCCTTGAGTTCATCTTATAGTGATGTTGATGCTTGGCCTAATTTGTTTCGTGTTGCCGCCTATGATTCTATTCATGTTCTTAAGTTGTTGGCTTTAAGTTGGGAATAACAGTATTCTGTGGTGATCCTGTTGTTACTGCTATTGTAGTAAGAATGATACCTTCCTAGATTAGATTCAAATATAAGTTATGATCATGATGATCATTGACTGTTGAAGTAATGATAGGTCATACAAATATGATTCCTGGCCTTTTGATTAGGAAGATGATATTCGTTTTATGCATTATGAACCAAAGCTTGCTATTTTGGATTGATGGGATGATACAAAATGAATCAGCGATGGTTAATCTCTTGCTGGAGTGATACTTGTGATCAAATTACCATTATGTGAATATCTTATGATGGATAGTTAAATACTGATGATTCCTAGTACTTTGGGAAAATGATTTGATTAAGTTCTTTCTGAAGCTTGTAACTGTGACTTCTTATTTGAGAAACATTTATCAGGCTAGGTTGCTATTGAGGTGCTACCAATACTGGGATGTGCCCATTAGCAACCAATTCACTAGATTTGCCTTGTTCTAGTTGCTTATTATTTGCTGGCTCCAGATTAGTTCAATGATGCATAGTATGAGACCTAATATGTGGATTAAAAGTAAGAACAGATGGTACATATGGCCGTTATGCATCCAGTGATGATCTAACACTCCACTTGAGTGTATCTCTGAGGTTTAAACTCAAATCCAACAGATCTTGTCTACATATATGATATGAACAAGTACAAGATTTGGATTTGCTTTGAAATCTCCCACATGTTGTGGTTGCTGATGTTTATGTTATTCTGGTTGCTGTTGGGAAGCTTGTCCAGACCGTTCCTATGGTTAGCTTGCCTTCCTATCCTTGGCCACTTCCTTGATCTGCTCTTGGCCTGCCCTTGCTTCAAACCTGCTCCACCCCCTCCTCGGGTAACCATTTTGGCTAGTGAAGTAATGCATTGTTGGGGTGTTTTATTGGTTAATATGATGGAATCTGGTGAAGAATAGAAGTTTGTGTATGCTATTCTTGCTGAGTGAAAGTTGGGTTAGCAGGGAGAAACTCCATGCGTTGCATGGTTGTGCTCCTTATCAACTACCTCCTTTCAACCTGGTGTCGACAATACACATTCATGCATATGTGACTTAGTTGTGTGCTTATGTGCTGTGATTGTGGATTAGCTCAAGTGAAAATATCTGATTTCTCACCCTTTTACTTCTATCCACTATGGTGAAACTTCCCCTTGTGTGGTTTATGATGTTGTCTTAAAACCTTTTAAATAAAAGAACAGATGTTGCCTTAGGTGAAATTTGCCACTTTTCTTTTTAAAATTTGCTCTATGATGAAATTTAACAGTGCAATTCACTATTAATATATGAGAGCATCAATAAAGATTTCTTTCATCGAATTGTCGTTTCATTTACTTAAATGTAATTTACCTTTTCATTCTTAAATTGTAAGTACATTGTATTTTTTGTATGTCATTGATAAATAAGAATTTATTTATTTTATTATGTGTGTAATTCCATTTCTATTATTACTTCATTTCAAATTCCTTTTGAATTCAAATAGAGCATTTGAATATTTAATTCAAATTGTCTTCCCTCAAACATGAACATTCAGTAGAGGTCATGTCGAAATCCGTCGCACTTGCCCTGATGTTTCCATCAGAATAAGAGAGATCTCGATCCCTCTACACTTGTTCTGTTCTGCGCAAAAATTTCCTGGATTTACTTATGCATGAATGCAATGCACACGCATGTGGTCTCTTATTTCTAACATAAAACTCTGGGATGTTACAGCGTACAACGTCCGGGCACTCTCTAGATAGTGTCCGGTCGCAAAATAGTTAGACTCAGTTTGGGGTCTTTGACTGGAGATGTCCTAATTCTCCCGTGTAGCCACCACTAGGTGTGTTGGAAATTTACCCGTGAGGCAATAATAATGTTGTTGTTATCATATTTCTAGTTCATGATAAATGTTTATGTTTCATGCTATAACTATGTTAATAGGAAACATAATACTTGTGTGGTTATATAAACAACACTTTGACCTGATAAGTCTCTACTAGACCATCTCATTGATTAAATGATGGCTAAAGTTTCCTAACCATGGATATGTGTTGTTAATTAATAACAAGGTCATATCGTTAGGATAATTATGTGATGGACAAACCCAAAACTAAGCATAGAAATTTGACTATCTCACTAAGCTTGAATTTCTGTACCTTTCTAATATCAAGTATCCTATTCCTTATATCATGTGACCATGTTACTCACTAGCACTGGAAGAATACTTTAGGAACAACAACCGACACTTCTTAACATGGTGATCATAAAGTTGTTTTTTAGGTATCTCAAAAAGTACTTGTTCAGTTGCATGAATCAAGACAAGGATTTATCAATCCATGTGATGGAGAGATGTCTCTCGGCCCTCACGATACGGTTCAACCGATAAAAGATCTTCATAAAATATGTGGGATCATTATGGACATCCACGGAACTGGTATTTATTACTTATTGGAGAGGTGTCTCGATTATTTCAACATGTTTGCCAATTCATAGGGTCACACACTTAATGTTTGGTAAATATAGGAAGGTAGTTATGGGACATTTGTAATGGTGAGTTCAAATATTGATTTGGTGCCTCGGATGAGATCCATGACATTATGAGGAGCTTCACAATGGTCTGGAGAAAATATTTATATAATGAAAGTGGGTTTTAGGGTTTCGAAAAAGTTTCAGGATTTTTGGTATCATATCAGAAAGTTCTAGATGGTTCCAGTGGGTTCCATGGTGGGGCCCACCTACCCCGTAAGGTAAACATGGACTTGGGAGGGTCACCAAACTTGCATGGGTCAGGGAGCCACATCCCTAAGGCAAGCGCCATATGGGTAAGCGCCTTGGGGGAGTTTCTACCTTGGCTGCTGCCCCATCATCTTGGGAGGGAAAGACTCCCCTACCCCCATGCCTATACAAAGTAGAGAAGGCACACATAAAAGCTAAGTTGTTGCCCCATCTCTTCTACTTAGAATCATCATCCCTCCGCGTTCTGGCAAAGCCCTTCATGCAAGATCTCCACCATAGCCATCACCCCATCGTTATGCTGGCCTAGATCCCATATGCTACTTCCTCTCTCTTGCTGGATCGAGAAGAAAGATTCATTGATGCATCATACGTGTGCATATCTCGAAAGCGTCGCTCGTTGCGATGTTTGATCGGCTAGATCGTGGAGGGAACGACTACGGAAACCACATTGTTAAAATGTTTTATTCTCGTGTTTCTTCAATAGTATGTAGATTTGGTTCTTGTTCGCTCTCTCGTGTGAACTTTTTCTATGTTGCGAATCCCATCAAGGTGGAGTGACGAAAATTTCAAGTTAGGCTCCACTGAAGACGAAAAACCAAGAGAGAGAGTAAGGAGAGAAAATCAAATGAAGAACTTAAGACCAAACACCGGGTACTAACCATAAGGTTGTAAAGTCTAGATCCACTATCTTGTTTTTGAAGCTGTGGTTCCACTATTTTTTGTGAGATTGTTCTAATCTCTCACTTTTGTGCCATCAATTTTCTCATTGTACGTGATACCTGTAATACCTTGATGTATGAGATAATCTAGTGCTCTATAGAGAAGAATTTTGTTGTATCCCACTATTGATAATGGTTGAATAAGATTTGGGTAGCTTCATTCCGTGGTTTCCTTCAAGTTGAGGGGGTTTCCATGTAAAATTTGGTGTCTCTAGGATGATGCTTATTGCTGCACTTTTAGGATGAGAGCTACCAGTACTTACACGACCAACTTATTGAAATCAGGTGATACTTGTACTACCTGGTTGCTGTTTGCACCCAAAACTTGTCTAGGTTCATGACGAACCAAGTTTTCTCCATATATGTTTGAGACATTGTTTCCTTTTGAGATGAGCAATGATTCGTGAGTTCGTACACATTGTTGTTGAAGTTAATCAATGATTTTGCTGCGTATTTTTAGTTCACCTTAACTGTGCTAATTCCCATAAGGTATAAGTCAATCTATTAAAAAAATAAGCAAAGGCCACCTAAAAAGGCGAAGATCTCCAAATGTCCAAATGTTTCAGGATGGATGGCATGTTTAGGGTAACACCAATATGACGACATAAAATAGACACGAAATGTTTCTGTTTTGTTCTATTTGGGGGGGAGAGGGTTCGTGGACATGTGTCCGACCCATCTTCGTTCTTTCCTAGCCATGTCACCTAATGACGCCGCCCCCATTTGGTCCAAGCATGTCCCTTTCTGCCTATTTTCACCATTTCAGGAATTTAAGCCATTTCTATACATACAATTTGTACATAAATGAAATAGTCCATAGAAGATAAAAGTGTATGAAAATCTGATTGGATGGGGTGAAGGGGCCTCAATAGTGGCTCTATGAAGGAAAACAACGCCCAAAAAATGTCAATACCGCTGTGGTCAATGACAAGGATTTCTCCATGATCCAGCTCACGCCACCAGCTCCCTAATCAGCAGCTGCACCACCACCAAGAGGACACCCACATTAAAGACTGGTGGAGAGGAGAGATCCAGAGGGAGGGCGAGATCTAACTTTCGGGATCTGGTGCACAAGCACATGGAGCAGCCCCCACACCTTTACCCACACTCGCAGTCGGTGGCGGACCTAGGAACTTTTTAAAGTATGGATAAACATGTCTAAGGTACCATTTTTTCAGGAAAAACTATTGTATGAAGTCATGTAACGCAAGGTACGGCACCATCAACCCAGGCGGTCGGCTGGACTGGAGGAACCTTGGGTCCACCCATGCCCGTTGTCGACATGTAGGCCGCACGGCCCAGGACACCGGCCAGTATCTGCGCATGCCACAGACTGTGCAGCCGACGTTGCCGCTCAAATCAAGGTCATCGCCTCATCATCCGAACACTCTATGTGAGACGCAGAGCGGTAGATCCTTGCCGCCACTTTCACCGGCGGGCCACACGGGCTTGCCCGGAGACCTCCTCAGGTGGCGGCAGGAGAGGAGAGCTAGAGGGGGTAGTGGTGCCAAGGGAAACCCTAGTCGCCTTTGGGGAGGGGGGGGGGTGACCCGAGGGCCGGGACCGACACCTCAACTGCTGACTTCTGCCTACCTCAATGTTAATGAGGAGCTGCTATGCATCCAATGGTCAAATGAACTCTGTGGTGAGATCTACGCCTCTTTTGTTTTCTAAATTCTGTGAATGATATGTGTGCTTTCGGCTAGCTGTATGTATACTAGCTAAATTACCAAATATATGGACACCAATTTCGAAGGCTATAAGAATTGCTGCTTTCCACATTCGCAGTAGATTTATGCGAATTTGGACATGAATTTGTGGCATGATAAGTACATGTCGTGTGAACGTTGTCGACTGGCTGCAGATTCTTTGCAGCCCTTCTCTGGGGCTCTGCTGGCACGTCTGCGAAAACAGCCAACTGTCCGAACCCGCCGCCCGTTGTCTCTTCAGGGAGCTCCACCTGCAAGCCGTGTATGGCAAATTAAAGGCCCTCGGAATGATCACTCCCGCTACGATACAAGGCGGACGCCGGCCGCCGGCCAAGACACGCGGTCGACCACTTGACGCGATCTCCGTAACAAAACCTTAATTACCCCCCACACCGCACCCGATTAACCAGTCTAAGACTGTACCACTGCAAGCAAAAAAAAAAGAAGCAGCAGCAACGAACGACGCAGCTAGCTGTCAGCCATGGCGGAGGTGGACGGCGCGCCGGACCTGACGGACTTCATGAACGACTGGTTCTTCGGCACCGTCGGCGCGAAGCACAGCGCCGCCAGCGCCGGCGCCGGGGCTGGAGGCGTGTACGACCTGACGGGCGAGAGCAGCAGCAGCAGCAGTAGCAAGAAGAAGCCTGCAGCTGCAGCCCCGTCGGAGAAGAAGCTGCAGCAGCGCAGCAGCTCGAGCAGGCAGACGCAGGATTGGCTGGAGGAGGCGAAGAGGATGGTCGGGTCCGGGTCGCCGGGGAGGATGGGCTCGCCGTCCAGGCAGGTGCCCAGGTTCGCCGGCGGCAACGGCACCGAGCCCTCGCCGACGCTCGACCGCCGGGACCCTATGTCACGTTCCGCCAGAAGGTAAACCTGATATCACTCCATTCGTGCACATGGATATGCACACGTTCTTTGGCATATGTTGTTTCGCGCGGTCCCAAATATTTTGTAGAAATGCGTTTGCAATTCGTAAGTTGTTCTATGTTTTTCCTAAATTTCACTGACATTATTTAACCTTTGCTTGTACTATCACAAAATAAATTAACATGTAATCATCCCATAGGCGAACAAGTCAATACATGGCTGCGGGTACATTATAGTAAAATCGAATACCTCCATACATGACATACAAACAAATAACAACACTCATCGCCACAGTTTTTATCGTGCTGGATGCCGTTGATTCTCTTCAGCATGTCCTTTCTCAAAGCAATGCTATTTTGCATCAATGCTGACTATGCGAAACCGGAGTATCTGGATGGGTAAAAAAACTGAGGAGGACAACATACCTAAATATATTCAATTTTTGAGAAAGAGGGAGTTATATGGATAATTAAATTGGGTTCTAGTGTGAAACAAATAATATTACTAATGCTAAAAAATATGTATAACTTTACACACAAACATGTTCAGTACATGTCCTAAGTGTACATGTAAATTTTTATGGACCAAACACAAGTTTTCTACCCTTTGCAAAAAACAAAAAAAGTTCCAAAAGTTGCTTTTTGAAACATCAAAATTATTATGTTCTTTCAAGACATATTGAAACTTGAAAGTCTTTTCTTGAGAAACTTTGCCGGCACATACAAGACACAATTATGTAAGTTATAAAAACATAATAGTATTATTTTAAAACATTATATTATTCATCCTTTTTAGGGATTTTTATCATTTTTTTATCAAAGGGGCCACATGGCTCTCAATTTCATTTACTAGAAACTAGAGTCTGGAATTTTTGTCTTACAGCTCAAAGAAACATTGCATTATCACATCTCATGATGCTAAGTAGAGAACAAAACCCATCTACCCAACAAGAGAAAAATTACCTTAATGCAACACCAACAGGAACCGTGAGAACACATCTCCAAACCTGACAGGAAATCTAAAACTCCAATTACTTCAAAATGACCATGACCACCATTCTCTGTAACACAATTCTGCATAATTGGGGAGGCAACTTTTCCTCTGCACAGAACTTATTTTGTTGGAACCAAGCTCTCTCATAACTAACCATGCACATATTGTTCTTGACATATTTTTTCATTTTTATCAGTAAGGAGTTCACACATTTTATATTCCCTCCGATCCAAATTAATTTGACCTAGATTCATTTAGATAAGGATCTATCTAACTTTAAAATGTGTTTAGATACATCCGTATTTAGACAAATCTAAATCAATTAATTTGGACTGGAGGGAGTAGCTCAGCTTCAACAGGCCGAACTCCACACTTTAGTCTCTCTTAATAAAATCTCTACTGTTAGTAGGCTGAAAGCACATATTTGTGACCCAATTATGATGAATTAGAAGCCCAATTACGACGAATTAGTGGCCCAATTTCAAAAACCACGTTCGCCTCACCAACAAACACTCTTTTCTTCCCGGCGCTCGTGCAGGCACCGGCAGCCGGGCGGCATCGGCGACGAGATCCTGCAGCGCGCGTCCATTATCTCCTCGCCGTCGCGCTCCGAAACTTCCGCTCCCTCAGCACCCCCCTCCCCTTCCCCGTCCCTGCCCCCAAACCCGCAGTCCTCCCGCCGCAAGTCCCGCTTCCTCGACCTGTCCGCCCCGGACTCCTCCTCCCACCGCCGCACCACCTCCTCTGCCTCCAGCTCTCCCTCCCGCCCCCCTCACCACCGCCGCCACGCCTCCACCTCCAACGCTCAAGTTGCCGACGGCCTCGACGACGGCATCGCTCGCCTCAACGCCTTCCTCCGCCGCCAGCGCGCCGCCTTAGACGATCTAGCCTCCGGGGACCGTCCCGGCTCGAGGCCCACGAAGGTCGTGCTCTCCGACGCCTCGAAAAGTAAGATCAGTCTTCCCGTTTCTTTCTGCGGTATAAATCCTCTTCCTCTGCTCGAACTGAATCTAACCTATGTTGCTCACTCGTGATCTCGAGCAGGCGTGAGCTCGATTGTGGCGGCGATATGCTACGCGTGGGTGCTGTCGAGCAATGCGGATGGCCAGGGCCAGGCGGCGGTGCCCGTGGTGAACATGCAGCGGAGCAGGATGGCGAGGTGCAGGCAGGCGGCCTGGCTCCTCTACCACGTCGGGGTCGACGCCTCGGCTCTGCTCTTCGCTGACGAGGTAAAGCAATGCTATCTGACGGAGGATTCGTTTCCGACAAATTGAACAACTGGTCTAGGTCCCGGAGTTATTGAGCGTTTATAATCTGGGCAGAGGCGGGACAAGGATAAGGCTATACATCATTTCAATCGCAGTAGTGTCATGTGGGTGTTCTTAATTTCGATTGGTACCATGTGGCCGATGACAGATAATATGCTTTGTGCATTTGCGAGTTTGTGCAAGCTTGTACTGTAATGTCTTCCCTTGCCGTTGATACACACATAGGGAAAGAGTAGGGGCTCCAGCAACAATTGAGGGACACCATAAATATGGCCCATTTATTTTCTTGATAAGATTTGAAAGATCTTAATGTGCCGCAGCGACAGCTAATTCTATCAATGGCTTGTTCCTACAACATCCTGGGTAAAAGGAAAATGTACATGATGCTGACTTTTGAAGCTGAATTAGGTTGATATGGAGGGACTGATAATGGATCAGCGAGCCAGCTTGGTAGTGGTGGGGCAAGATGTTTTGAGATCAAACGGCGAGGTAATATTGTGTACCTGTACTAAGTACTATCCATTTGTCCGTTGATGAACTTGTCTCATTCCAGCATTTACTTCATAATCATGCTCGTTTTTGCCTCTTAGGTGAGCTCAGTTTGCACAGTACTCGTCAATAGCTACTGTGAAGAAGTCTATAGCCCACTTCAGAGCCAAGACATAAAGAAACTTCTGGTTGGTGTATTTTCTACCTTCTCTAATGACAATTGTGCGTAAATTACTGGCTCTCCTGATTATGTTCCGTGGCTTTGCCCTCAGCTTGCAGGTATCCTGTTGGATACAAACAACCTTTCCAAGATGTGCTCGGACAAAGATTCAGAGGCAGTGCAACTGCTCTTATTTGGTACCTCTGAACATAAGAGGCACGACTTGTTTCAACAATGTAATGTGCTAATCTTTGTCTGACGTTAATTTACAAAAAAACATGTACAGAATAGTTGCAAAATCATACTAGTAATAACTATTGGAAACTTTGACCTTGCTTTGGAACAGTGATGCTTGATCACAATGATAATTCTTTTGTCGAGTTCCTGAAGAACACCTACAGAAAGTCATCCACAGATGGTGAGTTTCGTAATATCTTCAAACGATTCCTCTCATTTTTTGAAGTTTCTTTGCTGAAGTTATTGTACTCATCCATGTGTAAGACAAATTTTGCAATCTTCCAATTCTTATTAAAATTAAAACATCACTGACTTGTTATAGCTGATGCTATTAGAGTTGATTTTGCTTATTACTAGCATCTTGTGTTCAGTAAGCATTTCAGCTCTAACAACTTCTATGACTCAGTTGAAACTTCTGCAGTAGCTATGCTAGTGCTACATTTTTTTTTTCAAGTATGTTGGTCGTGTATTTTTTCCCCTAAAAGGTTTTGACACAATTTATCCTGCTATTCAAATTAACTAGGTGATGTGGACAGTCCTCCAGAGAAAAAGCACTCGAGCCAAGATACCAAAAAGTCAAATTCAAGTAATTCTTCCTACCCCTCCGTTATGATTTGATAGGAAGGTTGCATGTAAATATCTGCAAGATCCAATTTCAGTGAGAGCAGCAACTATATTTTGTTGGTTTACCTTGATTCTGAAAGGAAAAAAACTAGCAATACACTTGGAAGTTTGCTTCAAACAATCTGACAATTGCTTTGGATTGCATTGTCAAACATATGCCAAGTTTACACATTTATTGATGCTAGGAACTATTGATCAAAATTTACTCAGTTCCTATTCCAATGAAAAAAACTACTCCCTCCATCCCAAAATAAGTGACTTCGATTTGTTTAGACACACTAAAATATGTCTAGGTGCATGCGATTCTAGACAAATCCAAGACAATTATTTTGGGACGGAGGGAGTACTATTAAATGTTGCATAGCTCTGATTTGGTTGTTTTTGTTTCCATCACAGCTAACCAGAAACCAGCACGGGGAAGTGGTGGAAAGCCTGCAGACGAAGCTCCTCGTGCGAAGAACAAATTTTCCTTGGCAAAATGGTTTGGTTTTGGCCCAAAATAATATATTTTTTGTTACTTTGATTGTTCAGTCAGCCGATATATCGTGAACTTGATAAGTATCATGGCTTGTTTACTGAGGAAGTATATATGAGGTTTGGAAACATTCCTCTTCATACTGCGTCCATGTGGAAAGAGCACTGTATGAAGTATTTTGTAACTATTTGATACTGGATGTCTGGTCAATAAGTTTACTTTTCCATGTTTACATATTTGACTATGAAACACTGTCTGTATTATATTCTATTTAAGTTTACTTTTCCATGTTTACGTATTTGACTATGAAGCACTGCGTGTATTATTCTAGAATTAATTAAGAATAGAATCGTGAGAAGAGCATATGATGCTGACGATTAGAAGTACTTATAACATAACAAAGACGGATACAAATTCTCTTGGTCTAGATTCTAGCATTCCTAGTTTTAACAATTGCTGACAGCCAATTAGAGAGGTAGTACGAGCATTAGAATGGATAAAAACATGTCAACTTTTTCAGTTGATGGTAGGTGTACATGGCTGACTTGTTCTCCAGGGAGCTACTCTCCTTTTTTTTTTTGGCACTCTGTATAAACTATACTACTTGTTTTTAGTATCTAGGAGACGTAGTACAGTAAGTAGCATTTTTCTGTGTGTCTGATAATGACTCGAGGGACAGCTTAATGGAGACCCCTACTCAACTTGGACCTGGGAATTACCAAAGCTACATGGTCCAATGGATCATTACATAAAAAAAAACTGGGTGGACTCCTTGCTCTACTCCAGTTGCCAATACCAATAGTTACAGTTGAGTACTTCTGTTAAACTTCAAGAATATTATATAAGAATAGTATAGGTATTTCTGCCTCTATCTGCTGTCCCTGTTCTTGGACAGAGGAAAGCAGAGGATGTTAGTTAGGCCGGTCAAAACAAGTGAGTAGAAGAATCAGATAAGAAGGCAGAAGCAGTTGTAGTCCTACTAGTGTATACTAGCAGAAGATAGGAAGGAGTTAGGAGGGACCAGTTGTTAGCTGGAATTTGCCTAGATAAATTAGCAAGAATGAATGCATGATTGGGAAAGGCAAATGCGATTCTGAATCCTGGCTGTCATGTCACCACCCTCCATGTTTCTCCATCAGGACCAGGCTGTTCCTCATGCATCTCCATCCCCAGGACTATCCTGTGCCCCTCCATGCCAATCTTCCATGTGCAACACTCTCCGGTAGTATATGGCAATGAAACAGAATATGGCCTCAACCCAATCAATCACTCACATTCTTCAAGTCTCTCATTACATGGTAGTAGTAGTATGAGTTATCGGTTCATAACTTCATATCATGGTGAAAATGTCCACTCTGTAACGTACCAGTAGTAACAAATGTACTAGGATACCTAGCTAGCTATTCAGCCCATTCATTCAACCTTCCAGGCGTAGAGGAAGAGGCAGAAATCGGAGAACTCGTCGTCGTCGGAGAACTCGTCGGGAGAAGCCGCCGACAACAAGGACGGCGGCGCCTCGGGCTTGAAGATGAAGAGCGCCTGCCTCATCCCGGTGCCGAAGAGCCAGTCGTGCGCGTCCCAGTAGACCTGCACCTTCATCTTGTTGATGGAGATGCAGTCGTTCCCCCTGAACTTCCACTGCAGGTGCCTGACGAGCACGTTGACGGCCCCGTCGATCTTGATCGCCATGTCCACGTCCATCCCGGCGGCGAGGTTGCCGCTGCTGCACTCGATGCTGATGTCGTGCAGCTTGCCCTTGTCGTGGAACCTGGCCCTGGTGAGGAAGCGCTTCTTGCTGAAGACGTGGTCCTTCTTGCACACCAGCTGCGCCGCGTCCTGCAGCGACAGCGACGGCCGGGACCCCGTGCGGCGGAACGCCTCCTTCTTCTGGTTGCCCAGGAGGAGGACCACCTCCTCGCCGGAGACCACGGCCACGTAGTAGTCGGAGACGGGTTCCGGCTCGTCGGAGAAGCGCGCGGACCGGAGGTCCCACACCACGTCCACGGGCCTGCCGTCCACCTGGAACTGCTTGGCGCCGTACTTGCGCCAGAAGTGCCACGGCTGCATCTCCACCTTGCAGGCGCTGCTGCAGCTGCTCTTGTTGGCGTCGCCGTTGCTGTTGCCGTGCTCCCTGTGGCCGTTGGCGCCCACGGCGCCTGGCTTGTCCTTGCCGCCGCCCGCGGAGCCCTCGATGGAGACCTGCATGCCGTGGGTGAGCAGGTTCCTGCACCAGGTGACGGTGACCAGGCGGCTCTGCCCGGCGATCTCCGCGCGGTAGATGAGCGTCACCGCGCTCTGCCCTGACCTGGTGGTCGTCGCCGCCGACGATGCCGGGGCGTCCGGGAGGTGCTGCTTCTCGCCGGACGAGAAGCATGACGGGACCGAGAACAGGTCCTGCATCCTTCCTAGCGGCAGCGGCACTGACTCTCTCTCTCACTCTTCCCGAAGCGAATCCGATCAGGAAGATATCTGGCGTGTGACACAAGGGGGGTGAGTGATGGACTAAGGAAGGCTAGTAGCTATACATAGGCGGCGGCACGGGGGTGGGGCGCCATGGAAGCATGCAGAGCCGGCGTGGAGTTTGGCGGGGGAGACCGGCCTGTAGGTTCGCTAGCGAACCGATCGAGCTGGAAAGGAGGGAGGCCTAGAGCTAGAAGGGAAGTGAGCTGGAAGCGAAAGTGATTCGGGGGGATGCCATTGCCATGCCCAGGCCGGGATGGATGGGTGCGCGTTTAAAACCAGGGAGGGAACCTTCTCCTCCGCTTGGAATGAATAAATGCGCCATCTCATCTCGCAGCCAGGTCCCGCCCGGGACGGACCGGACCAAATCTTGATTTCTCTCCCTAGGCCATCACGCTCTGCTCCTGCTCCGTCCCATGCCAACGGATAAATCAATCAAGTCGCTTAGAGAACTATGTACTCCGTAGTATTTTTCTACTACTACCCTGCTGCCTACTTACACCACCAAGTAATACTATTGCTCTGACACAGAGAGAAATACTACGTATTGCTCCGAGGTTGTACATTAGAGTTGGTCCTGGCTAGTAGGTTGCAGTGGAATCCCCTCTTGAGGTCAGGCGTGGCACGAACCCCGCAGAGGGGTGGTTCACCATGGTGACCGTGGGAAAGGGGAATCCCCTCCGAGGTCCTATCGGCGCGTGGACAAGGAGGGCAGACGACGACCTTCTCCAGCGGCTCGTCTGACGGAGGAGGGCTTGCGCCAGGCTCTACTGCATTACCCGACCGACCAGGACAGGACCGGGTGAGGGACGTCTGAGGCGACTAGAGACATGACAGGGAACGACCACGCTTCCCGCGTCGGTCTTCGAGGCAGGAAGAAGCTGCGCCGGCAACGGTGCCACCCAAGGAGAAGAAAACGAAGAAGAAGAGAGGCGGCACGACCAAGCTTGAGACCTTGACCTTCCTAGAGTTGGTGGCTCAGGCGATAGACAAGATGGTGGAGGTGGATGAGGAGTCTCCGGAGGGCTGTGGTCTGGTCCGTATCCGGGTCCTTTGCCCGGACCCGACCCAACTTTTAGGGGTTCTCCCGGCGATCTACTTTGGTAAGGGCGACTAGCGCATGGTCGTTGAGCTGGACTCGGACCCTTGATTCCGAGTTCCCCTCCATGATTTTGCTGCCTCACCGTCTGACAGCCACTCGTGGAGTGAGGACGACTCATCTAGGGATGATGACGATGATGACCTGGCCAGGAGGGGGCATGGGGGATCTTCTCCAGCTACTACCCCCGCCCACTCCGGTAGGCGATACATACACTCTTGCTTCGACCTCGACTAAGTCTCAGCTTGGTCTCTCTCAAGTTCCGCTTGACATCACAATTTCTCAATATGGCTCCAACTTCATCAATGAGGCTGGGTTCATGGGACACCTAGACATGGAGGCGGATCCGAGGGCTCCGTGCAATGACTCTTAGCCGGAGGACAAGGACTCTGGGAGTGTGGGGTTGGAGGTGTCGGCACCCTCATCTGCGCACTCACCTGGAGTTGTCTACTACACCCTGTCGTCGGGAGTCTCACCCCCCGCCATAGGTCTCAGTGACGCCTGTGATACACGGCTTGGAGCCAACCCCGGTCTTCCCCGACACTCTGGTGGCTGGATCCAAGACACGCCAGCCCCCCTCCCCTGTCCCACCCCTCAGCCCTCCCACCAGAGTGCTTGGTTGGCGCGCTCGACGGTGGGAGGGTCTAGGACCGAGCGCATCGTCGCGGCGCTGGTGGAGCAGCGTGTGGCGGCATGCAACCTTGACACAGGTTTGTACCATGCGTCCCCTCTACTTCCCCTCCTTTTGGTTTGTAGTTCTTAGTGCTAGCAAAAGCGTCCCTAGAGCACCTCACACAAGTGGTAGCGGAGACTGGTATCATCTTCTGGGGAGAGCGTGGACCTCGTATGGAGCAGATTGCCGCGATCAGGGCTAAGGATATCTACGAGGGGACTCTGGCCGTGTCCTGCGCTCAGGTTGAACGTAGGCGGGTGGGTCCCCTTGAGCCCTCTAGACCTAGGCCTTCGGAGCCTAGGACTGGAGGGGGTAGATCTTCTGAGCCTGTCAACAGGGAGGCCACCCAGGGGACCACCTATCAGAGGAGGTCGCGAGGGAGGCCTCCAGCAGCATCATCTAGGGCCTCAACCTCTGGTAGGGCCCGATCTATCCCCCGTAAGTGGACTACCCCCAACATGGTGTCCCAATGAATTGGCCCGTGATCAAAACATTCATTTGGAACATCAGGGGGTTTGGGCAAGAGGGCCGACAATGCTAACTCAAAGAGGATATGAGACAATAAGGAGTGGACATCGTTGGCTTGCAAGAAACAATAAAACAATACTTCCTCATCTCGAAGCTCGAGGGACTTAGCCAGCATTAGTTCTCATGGAACTGGTTGTCGGCTTCAGGCCACTCTGGTGGTATCCTCCTAGGGTGAAGGAGGAGATATTCGAGATTGAGTATATGGACCGTGGGGATTTCTTTGTGACCATGTCTCTCACCCATGGGAAATCTGGCCTCCAATGGGAGATCATTATCATTTATGGCCCTGTGGACCATAGTAGATCCCTAGAGTTCCTGATAGAGTTGAAGGCGGAGGTGGAATGATGCACTATCCTGGTGGTCCCGATGGGTGATTTGAACCTGATATGCTCGCTAAATGACAAGAGATCCGACAATGTGGATCTGCCGAGGATGCGGATGTTCAATGATTGTATCGTGGATCTTCAGGCCAATAAGCAGATACACCTGGACCAATAAGCAGCTGCAACCAATCTGTAGTGTCTTGGATCGAGTCCTGGTCTCAGTTGAGTGGGAAGTGGTGTTCCCACTTTGCTCTCTTCAGGCCCTCACTAGGGTAGGCCCAGACCATGCTCCCCTCCTCCTATCTTCATGAGGGGGCACTCCACCGCATCTTAATCGCTTCCACTTTGAAAATGTCTAGCTTCATCAGCTGGCATTTGTGGAAATGGTCAAAACAAAGTGGAATGCAACAGTAGTGGCTCCTAACCGTAGATTCTGGGTGGTGGATATCTGGCATCATTGCGCCATGATGGTCTACCAATTCATGCATGGATGGAGATCTAACCTTGGTGCGGACCTTCATCGACAAAAGGACTCCATCCTAGGCGAGATCCAGCTCTTGGACTGGACGCTAACGAGCAGGGGATATCTACCAACGATTAGGCTCGTTGCTACTCCCTTGAGACCTCCTTGATGGAGATTTATAAAGGGGAAGCGACCTTCTAGAGACAAAGAAACCGACAAAATCGGGTTCTCAAAGTGGATGCCAACATGGCATATTTCCATGCGATTGCCAATGGCAGACGCAGGAAATGCTCTATCCCCTGCCTATGGGAGGATGAGAGACTCATGGAGGAGCCAGGGGATCCCTCCTCCCATATTTACTTCTTCTACAAGGAACTCTTCTCGGAGGGACCCTACTCACGGGTCGCATTAGCGGAGGACTTCTGGCCAGCTGAGGCTAGAGTTTCTTCCGACAAGAATCCGGAGCCCACGCTCCCTTTCTTTCCGGAAGAGGTAGAAAGGGTGGTTAGACCTATGAAGGCTAACTTGGCCCCAGGGCCGGATGGCTTCTCGGTAGCATTCTTCGAGACGTTCTGGGAAGTGCTCTAGGAGGTAGTTATGTCGATGTTCTAGAAGTTTTATACCAGAATATTGGTAATGTCCCACGTGAACTTTGGAGTGATATCCTTGATTCCCAAAGTTGTGGGAGCCCCAGACATCCGCGGATTTAGGCCAATTACGGTGATCAATATAATTGAATGCATCTTTGCTAAAGTTCTAGCCTTTCGCCTCGCCCCAATTATGGAGCGGCTGACCCATCCAAATCAATTTGCCTTCCTCAAAGGCAGACTGATTCAGGATGGGGTCATGGCCCTTCATGAGATGTCCATGAGGTAAAAACCAAACGGGTGAAGGGGGTGTTTCTAAAACTACACTTTCAGAAGGCTTATGACTGCTTGGACTAGAAGTTCCTTCGATAGGTGCTCATGTGGAGAGGCTTTGATTCCCGTGTAATCACTTGATCATGTAATTTGTCATGAGCGGGAGCACTACAATCAACATTAATGGGGAGGTGGCCCCAACTTTCGTCCCTCCCGTGAGGTCCGATAGGGTGACCCCATATCTCCAATCCTCTTCAATATAGTAGTTGACTCACTGGCAGAAATTCTGGAGAAAGCCAAGATCGTCGGCCACATCTCTGGTGTAGTTGGCCAGCTTATCCCAGGAGGGGGTGACTCACCTCCAATACACTGAGACACCATAATTATGGTGATAGGTTCAGACCTTGACATCATTAATCGTAAGTTCCTTCTTCTCTGCTTTGAGGTGATCGCCCTAGGGTTCTCCATAGAGGATAGGCAGAGAATAGCAGACAATCTCAACTACCGGCTCTCCTCGTTCCCCAGCACTTACTTAGGGATGTCGATCTAGGATACTAGGAACCTCATCAAGGATCTCGAGCCCCTAGTAGGACGAGTTAGAGCGAAATCAGAACCTTGGTGTGGCAGATTTACTTCAAAAGGGAGCAAGACGATCCTCATCGACTCGTGCATGTCCAGCCTAACTATGTACATGATGGGGGCCATACCTACTGCCAAAGGGAGTGCACTGCGCCTTTGACAAGGAGTTGTCTTGCTTCTTCTGCCAGGACCCGCACGGCTGCCAAAAGTACCATATGATTAAATAGGCATACATGTGCACCCCCAAGGACTTGGGGGGCATTGGAATTCTCGCCTCTCGCCAACTCCTAGAGTGTGACCGCCAGGATGACTCCCAGTTCTGGCGGTCCATCCAAGCTATCAAGCATGAAATCCTCCGAGGAGCAAACTTCTCCATTGGAAATGGAGAAGGCACCCTCTTCTGGCTTGATACATGGCTTGTAGAGTGCATAATTAGGGAGGCCTACCCTGACCTCTTTGGAATGTGTGCTAACCCATCGATTACCATTGCAGTAGCAGTGAGAGGAAGGAGGTGGGACATCGCGTTTTGGGAGACCCTTAGCCCAGGGGAAGCATAGGCGTGGATGGCCCTTAGCGCAAGTCTCCTGGTCACCCTCTGAGGAGGCGGACTCTCTCTCCTAGAGCTTGACCCCCTCGAGGGTATTCTCTGTTAGCTCGGCATACATGGCCCTATTTAGAGGGTCCGCTTGCCATGGACTAAACACCTGTGGAAGTCTCCTCTCCCCTTAAAGACTAAGATCTTCGTTAGGCAGCTACTTCATGATCGCCTTCCTTTGGGGGTTGAGGTGTCCATACGTCAGGGATCGGGAGACGAGTTATGTCCACTATGCGCGGTCCTGGAAACAGGAGTGCACATAATGTTCACCAGTCCCGTGGCCCGGTTTATGTGGAACTTCATCCTGTTAGAGTATTAGGTGTATACGATTGTTATGGTAGTTTAGACAGAGTTAGGATCTGTTTACGTACGGTCCTAACTTGACTCCTACTCCAAGATGATCCTCTGTACGCCTATATATATTCGCCCATGAGGCTCAATAATACATCCAACATATTCCACCAAACTCATACTCTTTCATGGTATCAGCCTAAACCGATCCCAAACCCTAGCCGTCGACAGCACGCTTCCGCCGCGCTGCCCTCGGGGAGGTCGATCTCCATGATCTCCGCCGGGGCTACGCAACCCGTACGCAGGGTTCATCCGCCGATCCGTGATCGGCTGTCCTGTAAGTCTTTTTCTCCGATCTCTTGATTGACTTTCTTTTTTGGTTTACCGAACTTAGATTGGATTGAGTCACCCACCGCCGTCGTCCACTCGTGTCTCTACTCCGACCATCGGCATCGACGATCTACATCATGCATGTGCGCCTGCCATCTCCGCTGCCGCGCCTGTCCTGACAGGTTGTGCGGCCTCACGGCAGACTGCCGCGCACCACGGGCGGCTGCTACACCTTCCTCGGAAGGCTGTCGCGGCTGCCCCCCTCGGATTTTCTTCGTCGTCATCCTCCGGGACTACACCGACTACGCCGCCATCGACTCCGATCTACGTGTCATCTATGCCATGGCGCATACGGTACACCATTGGTCTGATCAACCGATCTCGCGCCTGTGTACGCCAAGCACATCCCCGAGCACGCGCCTACCACCGATCGAGTTACAGGCTGCCACTGCGTCGCCCCTTCGGGCCGCAGCACTGCCGCCTTTGGTCCATGCTACTGGCTTCCGACGCACCTTACTTGGTGTGTATGTCGCCAGTGGTCTAGCCGCTGCACCGACTTGCGCCCTACAGCTATGCTGCCCCCTCAGGTCGTAGCGTTCCTACACGTAGTCTACATCACCGTCCCCGCGCACCGACGCCCCAGGCTATCTCCGCGCCACCTCCCATGGTGCGGGTCGCCTACGTCTGCGCATGGTCTTCATCACGCCGGATTCTTCTTCGCCAACTTTGAGTACTACCGTCGCGTCAATCTAGGCGTCCAACATGAGCACTCCAGGCCGCTGTTGGTTTCGCCGCCTTCTACGTCTTCGTCCCTGCCCTTGCGTGCCCGGTATTGGCAACACCAGTGTTTGCCTTCATCCCCGGTGCGTCCCCGAGCCTGGCAATCTCGGATCGGCGCCTCGTCTTCGTCGGCCTCGACAAAGTCTTCTTTGGCATCGACACCTTCCTCTACGACTGCCTTGACCGCGTCACCGACAAGATCTTATTCCTGTACTCAGTTCTCGCAAAACGGGAGTGTGCGTTCTTCCCTGACGTGCGCCTAGTTCTTACAAAACTATGGCCGCACCTCGTCCTCGGCGGCTCAGACTGCATCAACTTCGGCATCGACACCCCTCGGCAAGCTATCACGACCCCACGGCAAGCCTCCGCGGACCCTCGGCAAGCCTTCGCGGCCCCTCGGAAAGCCTCCGCAGACCCATGGCAAGTTGTCGCGGCCCCACAACGACTGCCTCGACGCGTCTCTGTCATCCTCCTCGCGCACTATGCGCATGCGGCTTCACGTGCGGCTACCTCGACACCGGCATCCCCAACCACGACATCGACCACGGCGACCCCTCGCACGGCTACCTCGACCTCGGCACTGCCCAACACTCTCGGCTCCCTCGACATCGGCACAAGGGCTAACACCTCGCTTGAGCATCATCAGCTTCCTCTATAGTTTAAGCTACCGCGACGCGACACCGTCTACGACGTTCTCGCTCGGACTGCAGGGGGATGTCAACCTAGTGGATTCTACTTTGGTTTATCTCCAGTCTGACCTTCCGTGATGTTCCAGTTGTTCACGACACTACCACTATGTCTACGGGAGGGTGTTAGAGTATTAGGTATATAAGGTTGTTATGGTAATTTAGACAAAGTTAAGATCTGTTTACGTACAGTCCTAACTTGACTCGTACTCTAAAATAATCCTTTGTACGCCTATATATACTCGTCCATGAGGCTCAATAATACATCCAAACTATTCCGCCAAACTCATACTCTTTCACATTCGAGAAGCCTTAGGCCCGATTGGGAAGCCCAGGACATCAGGGAGTTCCTAGAAACCCGCGCGAACGAGACTGGAAAGAGGTGTCGCCTCTTCTTGGGTTTGTGTTTGTTGCGATGTCTTGGACCCTATGGGCATTGCGCAATAAAATGGTGATAAAAAAAGTGTTCCTACGTCGTGCCACCGACTTGATATTTAAATTTCTTGTTTTTTGCAGCAGTGATACCCGCTTCGTAGGCATGTTGCATGCTTGTCCTGTGCAGAGACGGTGTTGTTGTTGTTTCGTTTGGGCTGGTTTGTGTTGTGGTCCCAGCATCTGTTATTTACTCTTGGTTTATTGTAAACTTTGCATGCATGGTTGCTTTACTTATAAAGCTGGGCGAAAACATGTTTCGGAGAGAGTAGGTTGGTGTTGGTTGATCGGTCCGAGATGGGCAGGTATAGACGTAGGCTGGGGTGGATCGGTTTCCCTGTTGGGGGGGGGGGGGGGGGGGGGGGGGGCTCCCAGGTCTCGGCGACGGCGAGCAGGCGCATGTGGGTAAACATGCTGCGGATCGATCATAGCGACGCATGTGGCGCGGGATTTCCGGTCTCTGGAGTCTAGGCTGGGGGGAGAGTATTGAGCAGTGTGCCTAACATTCTGCCTTGCTGGCCACTTGAGCTGGAAGCGGGAAAAATCAACTGATAACGGCTCGGGAATGTGTGTTTGGATCGCAATCACCGATCTGGGGTCTGGGGACAGGAGACGGATCGCCCTGTTCAATTACCGGATTGGATCCCGTCATCCAGGTGGATTACGGTGCTAAACTAACCAAACCCACCGTGTGCTGGATTTGACCGCAGCTCAGGGGCCGGCCTGCGATGACCCTGCGTTGCATAGGAGCATCAAGCACGCACAATGCTGCTACGGATTAGCAGAATCTGGCAAGTTCTCTGGAGAAAGGAACGGTTGGTCCTGCGACAAGAGAGCGGTCAATGGACACAACTGGCCCCTTTTGGATAAGAGCTCTGGTTTCCTTGCGGGGGCTGCGAAAGAAAAGGGAAGAGCGAGGTGACAACACTCCCGAGCTACCTAGCTGTGGATCCTTGCGCTGCGGATAGGGTAGATGGACCTGTGTGTGAGTGACTAGGCCTGTCGTCGTCGTCGTCGCTGTCAGTCGTGACTACCCACGCCCTGATCCAGGATCGGATTGGTCAGTGTCAGGACGCCGTCACTTCGCCATCCCCTGTCGTGTAACGCTTTTTGGCCTTTTGGGGAGGGAGGGTGCAGTGGCGACGGACGGATGATGCAACGTGTGATTATCCAGAGCTGCGATGGCCAAGTGACGGCGGCGGACTCGTTCGGACCGGCCGTCCGTACGCGGTAGACTGCGCAGGTGCCCGTTCCGTTGTGAGCCTGCTGGGACTGGGACTAGTAGAATCTACTAGCGCTGGAGCATGTGCTGCAGCAGCTGGATCTTGTAATAAGGGGGAAAGTGCTGAGGTTACTCAAGAGGTTGGTAAATGCTATCTACACTAGCTTTGACAGATGCTAGAGAGAAGCTGTGTCATAACTCGGGGTGTCATTTCAGCCTTTTTGGACCGATGGAGTACCCCGGCCGGCCGGCCGCCAGCATTCAGATCTCCGGAGATCGGCCGATCGGCACGGAACCAACTCTAACGAACCGAACCCAACCCAACCCAACCCAACTGCCACGTACGCGGATGCACGCGCACATGCCTATGTTCTCATCATCCCCTTCCGTGAAATCAATCAAGCACGCCTATGCGCGTCTTCACGTGTGCCGTCGCGGAGGAGCGCGGCGCAAGCCTGCACATGATATGGCCGGCCTTGCCTGCCTGAGTACAGCACAGCCCACGACAGCCGTGCTGCTGTGGCCGGTCACCGGGTCTGATTGTCCTGGCGCTGTACGTACGCCCATGCAGTGCAGTTGCCAAGCTGCATTTTAACGAAGCGTCGTTCATGTCAGAAACGATCGGTCGGTCGACGCCAACCGGAAAAGAGTCTTTTTTTTTGCCACGTCCAAATTAAAAGGCCCTGCTCAATGGTAATGCACAGAACAGAATAGCAGTTGTTGCCTTCCATAAATTTTATCAGACTCAAATGTCACATTAAACTAATGCTCCCTCTTTCCAAAAAAAAAAAAGACGTAATAGTCAAAAGTAGATGTCTTGTAACTTTGCATTATATTATACTAGCTGAATGCCCATATGCGTTGCTACGGTCATTGAATTTTTTTCTTTATTACACGTGTCTCACGTGTAAACATAAAATGAACAAAACTTTTTTCATTTTGGATTTATGGTGAGTTGTGCTTTAGTTTGTCCTCTCAAAATTCCAGAGCTAAATAGATGTTTTCTTGTTTAAAGTTGGCTGGTAGTTTGTATTATAAAAGCGAATTAAATCGCAAAGGGTCAAAAATTTAAAAAGCAAATCTGACAAATCTACCCCGAACTTGCTGTACACGGATATGATCTAAGCTATTTATTTAACTTTTGGTAAAACAGAACAAAAAAAAATAAAAAAAAATGTTTATAAATAAAAAACATTTGAGAGACTCCGACCGACATGGCCCAAAGGCCCGGCCGTTACCTAATGTAAGAAAAATTGACGGATAGGCTTTTTTAGGCAATGTCGAATAGATTATATGAAAATAGACTATAACCCCTTGTATAAGTCCTAAATGATCTTATCGGTGATAAAAAATTTCTTTAGAATTTAAGACTAAGATTACAATATTGAGTCCTACTATACCCATGGTAATTGTTGTCCATGTTTACGGGAAAAGAATGATGTCCATGTAAAAATTGATCGGACAAGGGTCACGCGATCATGTCATCTCGCAGAGTACAGTTCGTCAGGGTTGTACAGGATGGAATAAACAGGCAGCGTAGTATTCTCGTTATGTCTAATTTCTTCTGAAAAATCCATCAGGAAACATCACCACAATAAGATTTAACAGCAGAAGCATGATGTCTAATTTCTACTCAGTGATGATATGTTCGTTTAGAAAATATCAACGTATAGGTAACATTATGGACAATGCAGCCGGAATCTGTACCCAGCTACACATACATAAAAGATGATTTTTATGCAGCAAGAGCACAAAGTAGGCAGACCCATCACCAGGTTGGGGAAGACAATTATTCCGCAGGGACAGCTGCGCCTAAACATCGACGAATGGATGGGTTGCCCCAGCCGATTGTGTGC
This sequence comes from Avena sativa, assembly GCA_916181665.1. Classification (NCBI taxonomy): domain Eukaryota; kingdom Viridiplantae; phylum Streptophyta; class Magnoliopsida; order Poales; family Poaceae; genus Avena; species Avena sativa. Next base: position 416,791,424 of record OV702296.1, read on the forward strand.
CAAGCCGTCGCCGCCCTGAAGCGCCACCGCCATAACACATCCTCCGCGGGCGCAGCTCAATCAGGATATCTGTCAAAACAAATGAACTAAGAACAGATAAAAAATCTTAACGCCAGCCGCATCTTACTTCTAGTCTGCTACTAATTCTTGTGATCACCAATTAATCACGAGCACAGCCTGGATGGGACGTCCTTGCCGCCGTCTTAGTTGTGCAAAACCTGTGCGCGCACATTGATCCACTTGGCCAGCTCTGGCTCGCTCCAGCCCTTCGTAGTGGCTGGAATTGCAGGTTGGGCGGGGCAGCGACGTGGAGGTGGCAGGCGCGGCCATGAACCTCCGTGACCGACAAGCTCTGGGTTGAACACCAAGATAGACATGCCGCACATGGGGACGCCTAGGCACGATCCATCCACAGGAGCCGGATGGGTTGCGCTGTCGGCCGTCCAGACGGCTCAGCTGCTGAAGCTGCGGCAAAGGTCGTTGAAAACCACCTTGCCGGCCGCGTTCACGTACGGCTGGTGACGGCCACACCGGACGGTGGCAGCAGAGAGCTGGACCACCACCGTTGCTCCTCCCCTCTCTCCCCTGCCCAGTGCCGGCCCGCCCTCCCCGTCCCTGCAACGTACCAACACCACCGCTCCTCCTCCCTTCCTCATCTATCCTTCCTTCGCCCCTCTCTCCGTGGGTTGGACGCGGGCGGGCGTCGATGTAAGGAGCACGTAGGCGGCCGGGCACATGCAAGAATGAAAACCAATCGAACCAAATTCCTCAAATCCAGACCAAAATCGATAGCGCCAATGGCTCAACTTGAAGGATGAAGACGACCAGATCCGAGTGAGGCGGCGGACCCGGAGGCTTATCGGCATCCGCGCGTGGCGCCCGGCGGCCGCTGGCGTGGATGTAGTGGATAAGGCCAACTCTAGTCACGCGACGCTGCTGATCCACCTCACATGATACGTAGGCTAGGAGCGCAGGGCGTCCCGCTACGAATTGGCCTCGTCCGCCAGCTGCCGCTGTCTCGTCCACCCGTCGGAGGAGGCGGGGGTCGCAGGTCGCCGGAGATCGACGGCCACGATCCCAAGGCGTTCACAATCGAAAACTGCTCCTTGTTCCCTAGATCCCCATTTTCCTCATCCCCGAGACACCATCTTCCTTGTCCCTGAGCCACCTCTGCCACTCTGCCCCTCGCAAGGTGCAACGCCCGGCCCCTTCTACCACTCTGCCCCTCCCAAGGTGCAACGCCTGGCCCCCTCTGCCTTCCCCATCCTGGATTGATTGAGGTCATCCCCATGACTCTGTTCGGGAAGATGGTGAGAGAGGAGAAAAAATCTCTCGTGAACGAACAGGCGCGTGAACTGCCGCCCTACCCTGTCATTACCGCGACCCCATGTTCACGAGGCCTGAAGCCACGGATTTTTTAGAGGTAGCGACGGAGTTGACGTTCGACGCCGCTAGTCGGGACGATCGGGAGTCCATGGTCGGGGTGTCGATCTAGACAGGGAGGAGTCAAACAGGACGGGCGACCTCGTCTTCATCGTGGTTGATCTCGTTTCAGGCCGTGGTCGTGACTTGTGCAAGACTCCTGGTTTTCGGCGGGCGTCGATATGGCCGATGTCCGGCGGCCGGCTGGATTCAGCGGAGGCGGGCGTCGATTCGGCGAAGGAATACGGAGACGCAAGCGGCCGGGTCGAGAGGGAGGGGATCAGGTGAGCGTGAGTGGATAGGGTCGTGGTAGTTAGCGGTGGCAAGGGTGTAATACCTCCGAATAGAAGGGGCAAAACCGTCCAAACTATAGGTTGACGGAAAATTTCAGAACGCGACGAACGTACCGCTACATAAATTAGTAGATAGATAGATAGATAGACTACTACATGAACATCTATAATGCAAAATCAATACCAGTAGATCTACCGGAGAATATAATTTCGTAACATATTATTCCATATTGTAGATGTTTAAAACGTTGACCAAACTTATAGGACTTTGAATTTTGGCCATGGACGGACATACATCTCTTGAGCCTGGGTCGCCCAGGCTTGACACTGACAGGGGGGCGCAACATCATACCTTGAATTGGTTTTCACGTGTGTTTTTTACAACATGCATCCAAGCTTTTCAATAAAACTTAGCATAGAGGGTTTTGCAAGGTTTTAAACACGGCTAAGCCGCCCATGGCCACAAAAGAGAAAAGGGAAAAAGACGTGCTGCTCCTCTCCTCGATCTGCTTCTCTACCTCCTACTATCCTTTTGCCTAGCACACACATTGACATCATTTCATTGGTGAGCTTGACCTACTGATCTAGAAGTCCGGCGGTCGAAAGTCCGGGCGTTTCGTTCCAGCTAGAATCGCCAAAACCCTGCAATCACCACAACAGCTACCTCCAGCCTTTTGCTTGTTGGATGGCGAGTAGCAAGGGACAACCCCCAACTTCTTACGGTTTCATATGGTCTGGGCACAATGCCATCCAAACCTTTCCCAAGACATAATATGAACCAAAAATTTCTTGCAAAAGGACATTAGACAAGTAGGTGGTCAATGTCTTCCAGAACTTGGTCACATGGCGGAGTGCATCTGTCCTGATGGTCTATCCCTTTGCGTTGGGCACCTAGCAGCTGGCCAACAACGATTACGTAAAGCCAACCAGCAAAACAACTTATCTTTGAGATGTGAGTTTTTCCATAGGGTTTTAGCATAGTCTGCCACTCTGCCTCGGTGCTGTCAAGAAAGAACGCAGAGCATGCTGATGCAAAAGGAGTATGGCCCATTAGGAGTAAGGCGCTAGCTGAACGAATCTTCTTTTTTATGAACGAATCTTCTTGATTGTTTAGAGGTGGCAGATTCCGAATTTGGATCCACGGTTGCATGAATTCAGCCATGGCCTGAATGGAAGGAACACCCTTGATGTCAATTGTCATGGATCCATGCATTGCCTTGCAGCGTCTCAGCCATCGTCATCTTCTTAGCACATCTTCCACGAACAAACTCATGCAGCGAGGGAGCAATCTGAGCAGCCCTCCTTAGTCCTTCCGGCAAGCCACCTATCGGTCTAGAAGAAGATTATGTCGGTGTTCCACTTTGAACACTTATAGGCCGCCTAGAACATTTCCTCCACATCAATAATCAGATTAAACTATAGTCCAGTACAAGATCTTGCAGGTCCAACACGCTCCAGTAAATGCCATCTTCTCAAGACCGCATTGAAGAAATTGAGGTTATGGATACCTAGCCTTCTGAGATGCTTCAGCTTGCAGACTTGTTCTCAAGCAACCAGACAAATTCCCACCCTTTGCATCCTTTGAGCCATGGTGGCGATAAGATAGTAGGATATTGCGTCTCAAAGTAGGCACTTGAAGACCAAAAAATGGGGTGAGGAATGTTGCAGAGGAGAGGCGAACTGCCACAGAGGATAGGAGCGCCGTGGACGAGGAGATAACCGAGATTGAGGAAAGGAGGATGGGAAACCAGAATTGTTCAAGAGATCGGAGAATGAGAAAAAATCATGTCCAGGAGTCCAAATAGTTTAGACGAGAAGGGCCGAGCTTTTTTTAATTTTGAGCTTTGTTGTGAACAAATATTGGCAGCAAGAGGGTTCGTGGGTGGCCATGAAGGCAATGGTGGCACTTGTTTGGGTAACCAAAATTTATCAACTTAGGTGCACCTATGAAGGAGCCTGAACGTAGTTGTTACCAACACCTATCAACAAATGAACCATAACATCTTCTAAATTCAATCTCCAAGGACCGGGTGTTAGCGATATACTCCATTCCTATATGGCTATATGTGTACGAGTTGTATTGGACGTTCCAGTCCGTCTCCTACTTGTACGCTAGCACCGCAAAGTGCATGATATAAATACACACGATGGAAGACTTGGAAACTATACGAGTAGCGATTCTTTCTTACTTGATTGATTCATTGACGAAACTGATCGTCCGAAAACCCTTATCCATGTTGAAAGAGCATGTTTTCCCTCATGTGAGTTTTGTCACAGTGGACTTACGTTGGCATTGAGTTTCGCTTGAAGGTTTTGTCCATATGAAATGATTGTAGGACATATGTTGGTTTCAAGGTAAAAAAGGAGAATAATACAAAGAAGATCAAGTGATGACCAAGGTGTTATTCAAGGAGTGATCCGAAGATTGGTCATAAGAGTGTTAGTCTATCGAAAGTATGTCTTGATGAAGAAGATGGGATGATATCTAATTGATACCTTTAAGACATCAACATAATGAAGAAATAAAAAATGAAGTGAAAGTTTAAGTTGATCCATCTCGTAGAGATCAAATGCACTACAAGAATACCCCCATATGCGGATCCTTTTTGGGGAGACATAAGCCGAAAGTACCTCTAAAAGTTGGTTAACTGGCGGATGAGGGTTCACGGTGGCTATCGAGGGCGACACATAGATTTACGTTGTTGTATTACCAATACCGGCATAAATTGTGCTATGGTAGGTGGTATGCAAGTGTGCGCTACTGATTACCGTGGTTGACCGGGTGCAGGCATATTAACCGACGCCATGGATTATATGCGACCTACACAGTGGGTCCGTTTGGGCTGACGGGTTAACCCTGTCGCACTGACCACTGAACGCTTGAGGCCCATCATGGAAGGCAAGCATTGACCGGCCGGTTATAAGTATCTCGTATGTACTCTTCAATGTCTCCTACTCCTCACTTATCTTTACCCTCTCTTTGCACGAAAGCTTCAGCGGACGACAAGGCTAATCCGATGAGAGCTAGGAGACGTGCTACAGAGATCGACTGTGAGATGGACGTAAGCGTTTCTTTCTGGTTTTTAATTTTCATTTAGGCGTATATTGAGGGTTTATTGATCGAGATCCACTTGGATTTTCACACTTGGAGAAAATATTGTTTCTTCACATTTCATCACCCCTCCCGCAGATTATGCATGGATTACCACCTGATTCTAGTAATGATAGCACGCAATAGAATGGCGTCGACATGGAGACACGACTTCTGTGCAGGTATGGATTTCCACCGCGTTGCGGAGTTACATGTGAACCTACACGGAGCAGTGAGGCCGGCCGTAGAATCATATCTGCAGTGCCATTGTATGGGTTGATCTGGAGCACAAGACTCCATTTCTTTTGTGCATGTTGCGCTATCTCTAGAATCGAGTTAAATATAAGGACGTGTTGCACGAGCAACAAAAGGTATTCCAGTATCAGCAAATCAACAACACATCTCAATAAGAGGCGGAGCAATTTCTCCGCGAGCAGAAGACGGAATGCCAGAATATCTCCTTCCAGATGGACGATATTACTGGTAGAATGAGTCAATTAGTTCATTGTGGATTAGATGAACTATCGGATGATGATGTAGACTTTGTTATCTGAGAAGGATTAGTGGATAATGAGTATTAGTTCTCGTATTTTTATTTAGTTTGAACATGTATTGTATAATTATTATTTTTTGGATCTGTATTATATAACTATTATATGAGTACTTTATTGCATTCCTTTCTTTTTTTGAGAATTATTGTCTCCCTATATCTTCTTTTTTAGAATTCATTGTTTCCCTGCTTGTTTGCCTGTATGCAAACTTATATACTGGTCTAGAATGGCCAAGTCTACCCAAGCTTTAGATTTGAACCTTATCCGAAAAAATGTCCAGCTCTAGATCTCACTTTTCGCGTGGCGTGGGGTCGTGCGGTCAAACTCACCACTGACGCACCGCTCACGCATCGGTCAGCTTGCATCATGGACCCACTTATGATGTGTCCCATCACGTCCTCCCCGTCACAACTCGAGCACGCCAGCATCGTCAGCAATGACGCCATGCGCGAGGAAGAAAAAGCGTTGGGTGGTGACAACAAAATTTCCATGTCTCTGAACCGACGCTCGAATACAGGCATTTTAATGTTGCCTCGGGGGCTACTACCATCGGGAGCACTGGCTACACACTCGAAAGAAAAAGCAAAATATTCTCCAACAGAGTCGACAAAAGAATAACTTTGAATGTACCCATGTGAAACTTCAAACGATTACTCCCATCGGGAGTACCCGATGAAAACTTCAACATTACTGCAACAAAGTGTCAAGCTTCAAACAAGGCAGTTGATAAAAAAGAAAGAACTTCAAGTTCTCAGACCACGTCCGTCATGATAACATGTCTGAATGCCATGTTTACGACACAAAGATAAGACCTCGGGATCCGTCATGTGGGTCTGGTACCTGCACATGAATGCGCTCTGCTGGAAAATTTTCATATCTACGATATGATGAAAAATCCCGACGGACGTGTTGGGTATCAAAAACACAAAACTGGAACTCACTATTCGATAAGACCTCCGCGACCCGAACTGAGTTACGCCAGTATATACCAAGTCCGAGTCCGGAGACTTGCGCTTTAGAAGTTTCATGTTGTTTTTTCCCAAGAGTAATTAACGGGTTCCGATCCGTCTGATGCACCAGACTCGTTATACCAAAATCTCCATGACAAATTTATTAAACTTACAAGTCGCCTACTCGATAGAAACTTCGGGTATGCTACTTATGAATGCTAAAAATGTCTTGGAGACTCAACCCGAATCTACGATTCGAGTAGAGCCTAGAGGGCTACTGACATGGGTATGACTTATCAGGTTATCGTTATTGGTATACCTGATACGTATCTAAACTAAAGCCTACTAGAAATAAAGAGTCCTAGGAGCATCCGAAGTCTAGGAACCAAACATGATGATCAAGGTAGAAGCCTAAAGTTGTGAATTGACAGTCATAGAGTCGTACTCAAAATGTAATCCGAACTGTGCATGACTCTAGGACCCAGCTCCTCATATAAGGGCTGGAAGGAGCCAACGAGGAGGGTACCTTTTTCCAATCATAACAATCTGCTGTAAGTTAGATCACCTCTAGCAATTCGGCTACTTTGTACTCCCCATCAATAAAGATTGGACAAGCAGGAGCAGGGTTTCCTCTACGAGGGCCTGAATTCGGGTAAATCGCCTTCCTTATTTGTCTGGTAAGCCGATGAAATCACCAGAGCTCTCTCTTCTCTGAAACCCAAGTCCATAACAATAGGCATTGTCGATGTCACCCCTCATCATCAAGTGTCCCATAGTGGATCGTGTGCCCGCCTTGGTGGTGCGCATACGGGAGAATAAGGTGAGACCTTTGTGGCGTCGGTTGGTGGTGTGCTTCCACATCTTGGGGTCAGGCCGGCCTTTTTGTGGTGTTTGATATGCATTGAGCAAACACTCCTCAAGGTGAGCCGTTTTTGGTATTTGGAGAGCATTATGTGTATGCACCCGTCCAATGGAGATTAGCTTCCTTGGAAGTGAACTTCGGGATAAATCATGGTCTCCGTGTGCCTCAATATTTGTATACTCGAGTTATTTACTTATGCACTTTACTTTGTGATAGCCTTTGTACTTGTAAGTTATACATCTTTTCTATCACTTAGTTGCTTGACTTGCTTAGCATACATTGTTGGTGCACATAGGTGAACCCTTGTAATATAGGTTTGTGCTTCACAAATTAAACGCTAGTTTTATTACACATTTGTCCAACCCACTATTGTAAAAGTTTTTAACCGTATATTTACCCCCTTTAGAAAACATCCATGTCCTTTCACCCTTCACCGCCACTTTCGTCTCCACTGCCCACACCTGTTGGGTTCGTAGCATAGAAAATAAAAAAATTCTACGATGTGAACAACTAAGCACCAAGATCTATCTGCCTTGATACAATCAACGGGTGGATATACATCCATAGAGATCTTACCCTTCAAGACCAAAAAGCTTTGTTAGCGAAATCTGATTTCATGGATGATGTAGTCGTACACTTGCTAATCTCAAGATTGTGATGAAGTCCAGCGAGTCCAGCAGGTCCAGCACCAGCAAGTCCGAAACCGCAAAGTAGTGGTGCATCCGTGATCGCACACACGTCCGGTACCCCGACAACCTCTGAGTCCTCGCTCCAGCAAAGCAGCGAAAGCAGCAAATCCTTCTAGAAAAAGCCACCGGTGTAGCACCCCGTCCACTAGGCCCCGGGGGTGTCACTCTTGTCAACTTAATAGGATATCTATACTGGCCCCACAGACCAACACTAGTATTTTTTGCGCACTTTGTCCTCACTCGTGCGCACCCGATACACACTTCCCGGTCGGTCACCCATTCTCAAATTGCTCCAGGCCAAGCATACTTAACCTAGAGGTTCTTTTTGGATGAGCTTCTAGAAAAGAAGTTGCAACTTGTTGGTATGAGTATCCTATCAATCCTATTAATCCATGTGCCTGGATCTCACATACACCCACCCTTTAGAAGATTGATGTCCTCATCGATCAAGCACACCCCAGGAACATCCCCTCTTGGCACACGTATGTGCGTCTAGTGTCAGCACATGTGCCATGTCGTGTCCACTCTGGGCCACACACGCCATGCTCCACATGTCCCTCCACTGACCCGCACACCCGTGTAACCACGAGGATTGGCTCTGATACCACTTGTAGCACCCCGTCCACTGGGCCCCGGGGGTGTCACTCCTGTCAGCTTAATACGATATCTAGACTAGCCCCATGGACCAACACTAGTCTTTCCTGCTCACTTTATCCTCACTCGTGCGCACCCGGTACCCACTTCTCGGTCGGTCACCCATCCTCAAATTGCTCAAGGCCAAGCTCGCTTAACCTGGAGGTTCTTTTTAGATGAGCTTTCGGGAAAAAGTTGCAACTTGTTGGTATGAGTATCCTATTAATCCTATTAAGCCATGTTCCTAGATCTCACAACCGGGAACATGTATCTCGCTAATCCGAGACCATGGGGAATTGCTAGCGGAGGAAGAGAACCTTCACGAGGAGGTGGTGCTAGAGGAGAGGAGCCATGGGGCTCCTTTCATATGGATGGGGCATAGCCCCATGGCCATGACTGGCCGGCCATGGTGGGTGCCCCCACCTCTCTCATTCATGTGGGTGGAGCTTCCACTAAGCCCACTCACATCAATTTCAACTCCACTCACTTGCATTTAATGTCCACTAAATTAAATGCATTTTTCTCTTTAAATAAAACACTTTTATTTATTTTATTCAGAATTTTGTTAATTACTTTAATTAACAAACATTCACATAAACCCCCCTACAACATTTCGATATCACATACAGAACTAGTTTATGCAATTTCACCCGAAACAATTCCAGTTTCCATCGAAATGATTCTAGCGCTTTCATAATCTTTCTCTGGTATCTTATTTTCTCCAAATGGTGTCGGTATCCCTTAAGTGTATCACCTACAGTTCGCGAATAATGCAGGCATGATCGAGACCCCTCTCCAATCAATAATCAAAAGCGGGACCTGGAGATCCGTAGTGACTCCCACACATTCAACGATGACTCTAGTGATTGTGTGAACATTTAACGTTTGTAACTAAATCCCTTTGTCTCGTGATATATTACATGTTCGAGGTTCGATCATCGGTGTCCCCATACCTAGTTTTATCTCGTTGCCCACAAGTACTCTTTTCTCGTTCCCGTGATATAACACTCTAGTGATCTTATCACTTGCTTGCAAGTTATGTCAATGTGATATCGCTGAGAGGGTCCAGAGTATATCTCTCCATTATTGGGATGTACAAATCCCACTCTTGATCCATGAGCCTCTATATAACACTTTCGGAGTATCTGAATCCACCTTTATTGTCACCCTATTATGGTGTGACATTTGATGTTATCAAGTTACTCTTCCGGTGTTAGTGATTGACATGATCTCATGGTCTAAGGACTAAAGTTACTTCGTATGTTGTCATAGAAATTTTAACACAATAACTTTGATCATATTTCTATTCTTCGGATGAATGTTCATAAAAACATTCAACCAATATTGTGACCTCGTTATTAACAACATCCAATGTCCATGATCAGGAAACCTTGATCATCTTCTTAATCAATGAGATAGTTTATAAGAGAGGCATAACTAGGAACCCTTTATTTGTTTATTAAACACACATGTATTAATGTTTCCAATTAATAAAATTATAGCATGGATAATAAACATTTATCATAAACATGAAATAAGATAATAACCACTTTATTATTGCCTCTCGGGCATATTCCCTTTAGTCTCCCACTTGCACTAGAGTCAATAATCTAGTTTGAAAAACTTTTGCATTCAACACCTATGGCTTTCTGGTGTTGTGTATACGTGTTTGCTAGTGGTAAACATAATCTCCGAATATGACACTTCCAGGTCTATGTGTATTTGCATGTCTTTGCATCTCTACGCATCACTCATTCTCTAATGAGATGGCATTGTATAAATTTTGTCCTTTGATGATACCTTTAGTTCCATTGGGTTAAAACATGTTGATATCATTTTCATACAATATATATTCATTGTACTAGCCTATTGTGAACCACACCTAGTTTGATAACAAACTACTTAACCAAATGCCCTCCTTTGCTGCTATTATAGCAATCGTATACTTAGCCTTTTTGTTGTACTATCCGTCACAATGTCTTAACTTTGAAATTCATCCAAATAAATCATGGAACCTCCTTTCCATTACATTGTGCCACCCGCGTAGTTTAAATTGGGATAAATTGTATCTTGTGACAAAACTAGTATCAATGTAACATTTTACAATGAACTATTTGTAACTTTTTGTCACCTCTACATAAATATATTCTTAGTTCTTCCAGAGATCATAAGAATATCCTTAGTATTGTCCAATGATCATCTTATGAATCGTTCTGGTATATGCACATAACATTTAGAGCATAGGAGATATCTAGATTTGTACATATCACGATATATATGATTGATCAAAATATTCATGTGATTTCACTCACCAAGTATAGATACACTTGAATCTTGATACAACCTTTTCCATGCGGCAAGAACCTTTATTGTCGTTTCCATATTGAACTCATTCAATATCTCATATATGTATGTCTAGCACAACCATATTAGCGCCTCAATCTATCCATACAGACATTGATGCCTAATATTTTGGTTTTTCCCAAGTATTTCATTGAAATCAAATTTTAACAAAATTCTTAACCTATGTCAATAAAAGATAAATAATTTCCAATCAACAATATGTCCTCTACATAATGTATTAGAAATATTTCTCGGTGCTCCCACTTAATTTCTTGCAAATGCAAGCATCTTCATCGTCTCCAATGAAATTAAACTCTTTTAACATTTTCATCACGGTGAAGATTCCAACTCCACTATGCTCACTTCAACCATTGAAGTTTGCATGCCCTTTTAGCATACTTTGAATTAACAAAACCCTTTGGACTATGTCATATACACATCCTAGGTAACCATTCTATTAGAAGAACTTTATTTTGTTTGTTCAACTACCATATACCAAATTATATGTAGTGGTTGCTACATCAATCCGTCAATACTACATATCGCTATGAAAGATCAAATCATGTCATAGTCAACTCCTTGAACATTGTCGTAAACTCCTTTTCGACATGTTGACTATTTCATAGATGTCAAACATCCATGTCTATTTCTTTATAGATCAAAATACGACTGATAGGCTTCATGTCTTTCCGGAGGGTCTTCCAAGTTCAGAAACTTGATTTCTCGTGTATGGATACTATCACTGATTTTATGACTTCTAGTAATTTTATGGAGTTGAGGCCTATCATCGCTTCTTTGCATGCAGTCGGTTCATCATTGTCAAAATAATAACGACTTATTTATCAAATCTTACTATTTGATTATTAGCTGACCCACACGGTTCAATAGGAACTCTAATCTCTGAGATCACAACCTTTGTAATCATGTGAGCCATGAACATTGTGGCTGCCTCCGGAACACTTTCCGGAGCTGCGCTACTTAGCACATGTTTCTTAGGTTCATTAACCTAATCAAAGTTCTATTGTCCTCCCACTTAACTTTTTGAGAAAATTTCCTTCTCAAGAAACTTGTCGTTCTAAGTGACAAACTCTTTTGTCTTCGGTGTTATGGAGGAATACCCAATAATTTCTTTGTGATAACCTACAAAGACGTGCTTACCTGACTTTGGTTGTAAACATTTTACTTATGCATAACATGCCAAAATTTAAGAAAAGACAACTCGGGTTTTATCCCAAACCATAACCCTTATGGTGTCATTTCAACGGATCACGATGGTGCTATTTTCAGTGTAAAAGTGGTAGTCTCTAGAGTTTTAATCCTTAAAATATAATGGCAGTTTTATAAATGACACCTTTGATCTTACCATGTCAAACAAGGTTCGAATTAATCTTCCGCACACTCCACACTCTTATGGTCTATCGGGAAATGAAAATCCATGGAACAATTCCTCAAATCTTAGGTGTTTTTGCTAAACATGTAACTCAAATATCTTCCTTTATGATCGAATCATAAATTCTTTATTTTCTTGTTACAATGATTTTCCACTTCATCTTGAAAGTCTTTGAACAATTTTCAAATGTTTCATACTTCTTCCTTATTAAGTAAATATACATATATATTCACTCAAATTTTTGGAGAAAGCATATGAAGTTAAAAGATGCACTGCATATGGCTACACATAATGGACTATATACATCAATATGCACAATTTCTAATAGGTTAGTCACTCGTTCCTCTTTATCCTATGAACGGAGTTTCAATTATCTCTAGGAAAGTCTCACAAGCGTCAATTGATCAAAATCAAAGACTCCAAAAATCCATCAACTTGGGGTTTATTCATGTTTTCTTTCCAATATAATTTAAATGGTGATGTCACTTCGTAAGTGACCTTTCAATCATTTTTCTCGCGATATTTTAGCATTAGTTTTTATGGACGTGATTTCTCCAACTAGACTTGTAAAAGTTCATCCATCTTCTATGGAATACGGTAATTATTTTAACAACTATTGTTCTCATAATACCGGAACAAAATAAAAATTATTAAAACAAATCTTAAAGGCAGGTTTTGATGTCAACGAGAAACACAATAACACTTTATTTGTTTTCGATGAACATCGTCACATATTTTTTGCTAGTTACTTAGCCCATTGTAGTTCATGAATTGCGTTGTTCTGTATGACATTTCACACCAACCAATTCGGTATCCGATACCCAAGAACCACATTGTTTAACAAGCAAAGAATACAACCATAACATGTATATCATCTACATACCTAAGCTAGACATTTCTAGTCTTTTTCTTTTCTGCCAAATATTTTATAGATTCTCTAACAACATTTCCTCTTCCTTTAAAAGAATCTATCAACATCAATACTGGCACCGTACACATGAAACATAGTCCAAAGCGTGTATAGTCAAATACTAATACCTTTGGATTTGCACTTTGAAGTGGATCACCATCATCAAATGTTTGGTGTTCTTTCAAAAATCCATTCTTTAGTAATCTTTTAGTGTAGTAAACATTTTACCTACATCTTCTATTCATCCTTATGATGACAACTTTCATGATCAAGTTACTATAACCTATAAGGGCGAATCACGAGTATAATGTCAGTTCCCAAAACCTTTTTGGGAGATTAGGACGTCTAGCATCTCCAACCTTCGCAAATTCTCATACAATATGAGAATGTGTATTTTGCCAAATTATACTCTATCATATTGCGACCATAAACATTGTTTCAGATATCACAATATCTTCCACACATGATGGTTTCTGAAACAATTCTTTCAGCTCTTAGATAACCTTGATACTAAAACATCTTTTGAATATCAAGGATCATGGAGGCAAACATTATACCTTAGATACTAACACTGGAATTGTTACTCTTGTCTTAATACTACTTATTAAACTTCATGGAGTAGATGGAGTTTGCTGAAAGTTTGCAATATGACTTTTAAACTTTAAATTGACACTCAAAACAGTACAATACCAGTTCATAAAGTAAATATCCAGAATTCTATAGTTCTATTATCTCAATTAAAACTAAGCACAAGATAGTAAACGGATGCCAATGACTACAACAAACTAGGCAAATTCACTTCAATTTAATGGTTTATGATAAATTGAGTTTGACTAGTCCAAATTACAAATGAACTCCCACTCAAAAACAACATCCCTCGTGTCTTTTTGATGATTACATGAACTAGATCCACTACACCAAGTCCGATCATCACTTGAGTTGGTGTAGCTTCAAAGGCGAGCATCTATATGGTCATCATATCAACCATATGACTCATGCTTTAGCTTTCGGTTCGTGTTCCCAGGCCATGTCTGTACATGCTAGGCTCGCCAAGTGAACCTTAGTACTCACGCGTGTAAAACTGTCTTACACCCGTTGTATGTGAACGTAGAGTCTATCACACCCGATCATCACGTGGTGTCTCGAAATGACGAACTTTCTTAATGTTGCATACTAAGGAATAACACATTTTGATCTTGATATTTAAATGAGGATCATCTTATAATGTTACTAAAGCGCCAAATAAGCAATATAAGGTGCAAACAAACATCATATGCAAAAGGTGATATGATATGGCTCTTGCACTTGATCACTATCATGTGCATCTTGGTATGATCTTTATCATTCCTATATGTGTAAGGCCAAGGTCTATGGAACTAACACTTTGGTATGTTATAATTTCCAAGAGTATCAATCCATACTATAAATTATAACATCACCATATCATGACACTTGCCCATCAACAATCTAAACTAGACGCCTCTAATTTATCAATTGGAAGTTTTACGTGGCTTATGGCTTTCGAAGATAGAACCATTCATACCTATGAACATGGAACCACAACGATGATAATCAAATTATTAGCAACTCTTTGTAAATCAGATATTAACTATAGTAGGAGAGACAGACACCTGCTAGCCACTTATGCAAAACTAGTTGCATGTCAAGCGTAGAACAGGTCTCATGTGCGAGGACATGTAAAGTTAGTCCGGGCCGCTTCATCCTACTATGCCACCAATATCCAAAATACATATAAGATGCAATAACATGATCATCATCGCCCACATACTCTTATGTGTTCTACTTGTGCAAAGCATCTACACATAGATCAGGCTCTGGTACCACTTTTAGGTTCGCAGCATAGAAAAATTCCTATGATATGAACAACTAAGCACCAAGATCTATCTACCTAGATACAATCAATGGGTGGATATACATTCATAAAGATCTTACCCTTGAAGACCTAAAAGCTTTGTTAACAAAATCTGATTTCGTGGATGATGTAGTCGTCTACTTGTCGATCTCAAGATCGTGATGAAGTTCAGCGAGTCTAGTAGGTCCAGCACCAGCAAGTACAGCACCCCAAAGCAATGGTGCATCCGTTATTGCACACATGTCCGGTACCCCGACAACCTCCGAGTCCCCGCTCCAACAAAGCAGCAAAAGCAGCAAATCCTTCCAGAAAAGCCACCCGGAACATGTCTCGCTAATATGAGACCATGGGGAATTGCTAGAGGGGGAAGAGAACCTTCACGAGGAGGTGGTGCTAGAGGAGAGGAGCCATGGGGCTCTTTTTATAGGGGATGGGGCGCAGCCCCATGGCCATGTCTGGCCGTCCATGGTGGGTGCCCCCACCTCTCCCTCATTCATGTGGGTGGAGCTCCCACTAAGCCCACTCACATCAATTTCAACTCCACTCACTTGCATTTAATGTCCACTAAATTAAATGCATTTTTATCTTTAAATAAAACACTTTTATTTATTTTATTCAGAATTTTGTTAATTACTTTAATTAACAAACATTCACATAAACCCCCTGCAACATTTCAATATCACATGCAGAAGCAGTTCCTGCAATTTCACCCGAAACAATTTCGGTTTCTATCGAAATGATTCTAGCGCTTTCATAATATTTCTCAGGTATCTTTTTTTATCCAAATGGTGTCGGTATGCCTTAAGTGTGTCACCCTACGGTTCGCGAATAATGCAGACATGATCGAGACCCCTCTCCAATCAATAATCAGCAGCGGGACCTGGAGATCCGTACTGACTCCCACACATTCAATGATGACTCTAGTGATCATGTGAACCTTTAACATTTGTAACTAAATCCCTTTATCTCGTGATATATTACATGTACAAGATTCGATCATCGGTATCCCCATACCTAGTTTGATCTTGTTGTCAACAAGTACTCTTTTCTTGTTCCCGTGATATAACATTCTAGTCATCTTATCACTTGCTTGCAAGCCATGTCAATGTGATATCACCGAGAGGTCCTGATACATTGCAAATGTATCTATAATTTTTGATGTTCCATGCTTGGTTTTATCCACTTTCTTGTGTTTTGTTCCAACTTTGGAGTGCTTTTCATATGATTTCTTGGACTAACCTATTAACAAGAGGCACAGTGCCAGATGCCTGTTTTCTGCTATTTTTGGTTCCAAAAAAGTCAAAAAATGAATATTCTCGGAATTGGACGGGACAAAAGCCAAAGTGCCTATTTTTCCGGAAGTCATCAGATGCCAGAATACGAGACGGAGAAGGGCTGGGGGCCGGCCACACCACCTGGCCTCGTGGCCAGGCCTGGCCCACGCCAGGGGGTGGTCTGGCCGACCCCAGCACCCCCTCGGCCTCTCCTTCCACCTATAAGATGCCCTCAGGACGAAAACCCTAAGTACCTGATCAAAAATCCACGAAAGAGTCTATAGCCGCCGTCATCACCATCCCTAGATCGGGAGGGATCTGAAGCTCTTCTCGGCACCCTGCTGGAGAGGGGAATTCACCCTGGAGGCCTTATTCATCACCATGCAAGCCTCCGGTGTGATGCGTGAATAGTTCATCCTTGGACAACGAATCCATGTAGTAGCTAGGTGGCTGGTCCTCCTCCTTTGCGCTTTCATGTTTAGATCTTGTGAGCTCCATTCATGATCAAGATCATTGTCAACACCCGAATTTTTAATCCCAGATGCCTGTTATGTCATTCATCGCAATCCTAGGATTAACATTTTTGCGAGACATAACAGATTGGATATCACAGTACATCATCCATTACAAACCATACATAAGGTCTTACACAAATAAGGATCTCATGATCCAGTCTTAATACAACAAGCAGCGGAATAAAAGATAAGCGTAGCGGTGGGGTCCATCTTTCGGGGCACAGGCAATGCTGATGAAGGCAGATAGTCCTAGTTATCATAGCGGTCCTGCTGGCCATCATCTTGGTAGTCTCCTTCATAGTCTGGCCATGAGAATAGCCAGGGACAAAAGCCATGAGTACTCTTCGAGTACTCGCAAACTACTACTAACAAGTATTATGGTTCGAATGTAAAGTACTAACTCTAAGTTTAACTATAAGGTTAAGTTTGAAACCTAAGCTGAGTTCAGAAGCAAAGAAAGATAAAATAAAGTTCTAGAATCACTTAAGTTGGGAAGCTAGTGTCATAAGCATAACCCTGTTGTGGTCAAGTCAAGATTCATCATTCATTTCATAAGTTATTTTGAAAACATCTGACAACGAAACAGTATGGCCACTCCAACTGTCCATAACCACGGACGCGGCTATTCGAATAGTTTGACACTCTGCAGAGGTGGTACACTTTCACCACAAGATTCGATACATCTGTCAGGGATAACCCTGAATCATCATACTTAGTATGCAGATAATAAAACATAACCTTTCGTTTACACACCCTAGTATAAGCACATCTCCTATGAGCATGGCCTCCCAACCATGACCATCTGTCATCTTGGGCACTACATAGGTGGACAACATTGAGAGGTAGCCTTAGCTCAAATCTCTCCCGTGAGGGAACTAATACTAATGCATATAAACTTCCGGCTAAGCCTTACCCAATTCAGGTATTGTGGTTGTACGGTAAATTTGGAATGGTATCGCATCCGAATCCAACCATCAGTTTTATAAAAGGGCTAAGGCTCATGCCTCAACATTTTCATCATCATAAAACATTTGTGTTTCTCAACACATGTCAAAACATTTCAATAGAATGACTCATCATTCCAAGGTTTTCTAAATTCATTTTCACCAAGTGTTCCCATCTAAAGTGACTCAAGTTTTTATCTAACTCTAAACTACTAAGTTAAGAGTGTTCACTAAGGTGGAAAGATGGGATCAATCTCATGTCATAGAATGACATCTAAAGTTATCTAACTAGGTCAAGTTTTATACTATTTATGCTACCTTCAAAACAAGTAAAGGACTTTGGTAAAACTAAAGGAAGTAAAGCTTGGAAAATAATACTTGGGGTAAGTAATAGTCAAAGTGGTATAACCAAAGCATGTCCTAAGCATCTTCGCTTGGGTTATCTAGATTGCAAGGGTTAGCTTGCATTGTTAATGGTGGCTTGCTAGTATAATACTTGCAAGTGTTAGCTTACCAATAATAGCTTGCCTTGGTTGGTGCAGTGGTTGAAGTTTTCTTCCTCCTCTTGATAGCACTCCTCCTCCTCAAAAGCTTGGTCGGTACTATCGTCTATAAATACATACGGAGTACACAATCACCAAACAATGCTTAACTAGTCTACTTAGCACTCTAAGGCACACATTGGATGATCTATTATCATCATAAGCATCACAAGGTTTTATTAAATAGTTTCATTCTTTTTATTTAAGAAAAGTAATTTCTACTCATTGAAAAATAACTAAGATTTAATATTCACCGCTTAAAATATGGGATCATGTGGACACATGTCATCACCACATATTCTAACATATTTGAATGTTATTTAAGGGTTGGATCACAATTACTTTGGTTTAAGTTTAATCTTTAATGATTTAAAGTGACTAGAAATGCCTATATAGCATTATTTTGGTACTAGTCCAAAGTCACTGCATGTAAACCCTAATATTATTACATATTCAGATAGGTATGGTTAAATGTGATTTTTGAGAGTTGGAATCAACTCAAAAGCTATTTTGGTTGATTTTATAAAAACGTTTGAATGTGCAAAAGCTTCTGTCTTGTTATTTTTACTAGGAGAGATCTCTAACTCTAATTGAATTATATCCAACGGGCTTGGATAGATCTTTTTAGTAGCTTTCTAACACAATTGGAATCACTCCATTTGGATTTGTAAATCTCTCTGAATTGAATTTCAAACTAGGGAACAGAACTAAGTTCAAAACTAAATAGAGAAATCTAGATTTGAATTAACTGGGTCGCGCTGGAAGGTAAACGGGCCAGCCCAGTGGCACTCCGCAGCGTGGGGCACAACTGACAGGGGGGTCCACCGGTCAGCGGCTCTTTACACGTGAAGCGGTATGGCGCGATGTGGGCCATTATATTAGAAGGGAGATCTACGGCTGAGAGGTGTCGTTTCTGGCGAATAGTTCGCCGGCGAGGACAAACCCTAGCGGCTCGGTGGGGGTTCTCAAGGGGCGTACCAGGGCTCCAGCTACAACGGCGATGGGGGCGATTGAACTGGTGGACGACGGCGAGCTCAGGGGTGGTCGTGGCAGCTCCTGGGGTGGACGAAATCGACGGAACCTTCTCCTCCTCTACAGCGGGCTTCTCCGGCCAAATTCCGGCGAACAATTGCTCGAGCTGCTCCGGCTAGAGGTGGGGAAGGACCAGTCAGGAGAGGGGAGTGGAATGGTGTGAGCCTTTGGTACTGGGGAGGGCTCTATTTATAGCTCAACGAGGCGACCGAAAGGGATGGGCGGGCGACTCCGGCGAGGGCTGCACAACATGCTAGCGGCATGGCTTGAGATAGGGGATGGTGGCCTGCCTCCTGGCGGTGCTCTACAGCGTAAATGCGCGGCTAGGGGCGGTGGCGTTTGGTCGGGAGCGTCCTGCGCTCTGGGAGATAGAGGCGGTGCTCGACACGGCGCACGGTGACTATGGGTCGCGCGGCGGTGCACGGCTGTGTCTGGCGGGTTGCTGGGGTCGAGGCGGAGCGGCGCGCGTGGGATTAGGTCGAGGCGCGGTCTGTGGTGTGCAGGCGGCGAGGGCGCTCTGGCATGCTCTGGCTGCACGCAGAGGCTTAGTGCGCAGCGGTTCCTCGGTGGTCTAGGGGCTGGCAGTGAGCGTGGGGTGGACCGTGGGCGGCGGTAGGGTGGCGCCTAGCTTCCTGGAGCGGCGGAGAGGGGCTGGCGGTCTGCTGCTATGTTGGCAACATTGGCCGGCGAGCATGGCATCGGGGCTGCGTTGCACTGGCGCCAGGGGCTAGAACTAGGGTGGGTTTTGGTCTGGTTGGGCTCAGGGGAGGCAAGAGTAATCAATGCAAACCAATTGGCTTGGCAAGAAAATGATCAAAATAGTAATAGTTAGGCCAAAGTTGATTCTGTCTGCCAAGTGTTCGACACAATGGCCGCAAGACAAAAATATTTGAATTTTTGGCTGAATTTTGGTGGAGTGGTTGATCACATGCTTGATCTTCGAGGTGTGCTTGGGTTTTGAAAATGGAGCTCATTTGAGTGGTTTTTGAATAAGTGTGATCTTCTCATATGAACTACATTCAATTTTCAATTGCCATTTAAAATTAGTGTTTGTAAGTTTTTTGTAGATCACAAAGTGGGCCTTGGTACATCATTACACGTACTAGCAAGGGGTGCAAAGATCCATATTTATTTCTGTTAGGTTTTGAGTTCTAGGAATAGCCAAAGTAGGCATGCTGATTAAAACGACACAAATGACCATTCTCTTCTTTTATTCATTTTGATTTGTTTTTCTTTGGGATTTGTTTGGGAATGATCTAGATGATGTTTATTTCACCTAAGAATCATTTTACAAGCAATGGATCACTTAATCAAGGCAATTCAAAACAACTCCTATTTAAAATGCACACACATATGAATGCTTTAATAATTTTTAATTGGAAAAGTTTTTGTTAACCCTAATTTTGATGATTTGGATCTTAATAACCTTGGATTAAAGTGTTGGATGTTACAAACTTTCCCCCCTTAAACAAAATCTCGTCCTAAGATTTACAAAGGAAACTAGGAACTAAAGAGATCTAGGAACTCTGTCCTATTGTAATCTTCTCGCTCCTAGGTGGCTTCCTCTTCGGTATGGTTGCTCCATTGAATCTTGAGGAACTTGATACTCCTGGTTCTGGTGGTTTTGTATGCTTCTTCCAAGATACGGATGGGCACTTCACGACAGGTCAGGTCATTGTTGATCTCAACAGCTCGGTGATCGATGTTCTTGAAAACTTCAGTCTTCTCCGGCACTTCCAGGCATTTGCGAAGTAACGAGATATGGAACACATTGCGGATGGCTGACATCTCTTCAGGTAGTTCCAGTTGATACGATACTTCTCCTCGACGGTTCAGAATCTTGAAGGGCCCGATATATCTGGGGGCTAACTTTCCTTTTAGACTAAAGCGTTGCGTTCCCTTTAATGGTGAAACTTTGAGATACACAAAATCTCCGACATTGAAAGTCAGGTCTCTCCTTCTCTTGTCAGCATAACTCTTCTGTCTGGATTGGGCGGTCTTAAGGTGCTCACGGACTTTGTGGACCTTCTCTTCGGCTTCTCGGAGAATGTCGGGTCCAAAGATCTGACTCTCTCCTACTTGCGACCAATTCAAATGGGTGCGACACTTTCTTCCGTATAGGAATTCAAATAGTGCCATCTGCAAACTAGCTTGATAACTGTTGTTATATGAGAATTCTATGAAAGGCAGGCAGTCTTCCCATTTTGATCAATACTCTAACACACAAGCTCTGAGCATATCCTCCAAGATTTGGTTGACTCTCTCAGTCAGTCCATCAGTTTGCGGGTGATAAGCGGTGCTGAAATTCAACTTGGTTCCTAATCCTTCCTGAACTTTCTGCCAAAATCTCGAGGTAAACTGGGTTCCTCGATCTGATACTATGGTCTTGGGGGTTCCATGCAGACTAACAATCCTAGCAATGTACAACTCTGCTAGCTTCGCACTCTGGTAAGTTGTCTTGACTGGTATGAAGTGAGCTACCTTGGACAGTCTATCAACTATGACCCAGATTGAGTCATTTCCCCTACTGGAAGTAGGCAAACCGGTGATAAAGTCCATTCTGACGGAATCCCATTTCCATTCCGGAATCTGCAATGGTTGCAACATTCCTGCGGGTCTCTGATGCTCTGCCTTGACTCTTTGACAGATGTCACACTTGGTGATGTAGCTTCCGATTTCTCTCTTCATCTTGTGCCACCAAAATTGCTCCTTCAGGTCTTGATACATCTTCGTTCCTCCAGGGTGGATAGAATAAAGAGTATCATGAGCTTCCTGCATGATAACCTGCTTCAGATCCGAATCTGCGGGCACACAGATACGGCCTTTGTACCACAGAACTCCTTCTTCGTCTTTAGTGAATCCAGGTACCTTTCCTGTACCAATCCGACATTTGATTCCATCGATACTTTCATTTCCCTTTCGGGCTTCCTTGATTTGGCTGATCAACGTGGGTTGAAATTTAATGCTAGCTAAGAATCCTTTGCTAACCAGCTCAGTTCTGAACTGCTCCAATTCCTCATACAAAGTTGGTTGCTTCTCCTTGATCATGGTGTTTAGCCTACAAGGCAATTTGCTAAGAGCATCCGGTACCACATTGGCTTTGCCGGGGTGATAGTGAATGTCAAGGTCATAATCCTTGATTAACTCTATCCATCTCCTTTGACTCATATTCAGCTCCTTCTGAGTGAAAATGTACTTCAAGCTCTTGTGATCTGAGTAAATCTCACAGCGATTACCCATCAGATAATGACGCCATGTCTTCAATGCCAAAACTACGGCTGCTAGCTCAAGATCATGGGTCAGATAGTTCTGCTCATGTTGCTTCAGTTGTCGAGACAGATAAGCAATGACTTTGCCTTCTTGCATCAATACACATCCGAGACCAATCTTGGATGCATCACAATATACATCAAACGGCTTCTTGATGTCTAGCATGATCAATATTAGGGCTGATATCAATCTCTTCTTCAGTTCTTGAAAACTGGCTTCACATTTGTCTGTCCATTCAAACTTCTTGTCCTTCTTTAACAATTGGGTCATGGGTCTGGCGATGCTTGAAAATCCTTCGACGAACTTGCGGTAGTATCCCGCTAATCCGAGGAATGCATGGACTTGGGTTTGAGTGGTTGGGGCTTCCCATGCTTCGACATCTCTGATCTTTGCGGGATCAACAGAAACTCCTCCAGCAGACACAATATGTCCTAGGAATCCTACTTCTTTCAGCCAAAACTCACACTTGCTGAACTTGGCATATAACCGATGTTCTCTCAGGGTTTCTAGGATGATTCTCAGATGTTGTTCATGCTCTTCTTCTGACTTGGAGTAGATAAGGATGTCGTCGATAAACACAACTACGAACTTATCTAGGAAATTCATAAAGATCTTATTCATGAGATTCATGAAATAAGCAGGGGCATTGGTTAATCCAAAAGACATAACCGTATACTCGTATAAACCATAGAGAGTAGTAAAGGCGGTCTTCGGAATATCCGTTGCACGAATCTTAAGTTGGTGATAACCAGTCCTAAGATCAATCTTTGAGAATACCTGAGCTCCAGTCAACTGATCAAATAGATCCTCTATCTTGGGCAAGGGGTACTTATTCTTGATGGTGACGTCATTCTGTTTCCTGTAATCTGTGCACAGACGGTTGCCTCCATCTTTCTTGTCGACGAATAACACTGGTGATCTCCATGGCGATGCGCTCGGTTGAATCAAGCCTGTTGCTAACATAGCATCCAACTGCTTCTTTGACTCTACTAACTCTGAGGGGTTCATGCTATATGGCCTCTAGGCTATGGGTCCGGTTCCAGGGATTAGTTCGATAATGAACTAAATATCCCTATCCGGGGGCATACCTGGCAATTCATCTGGGAATACGTCGGGGTATTCACAGACCACTCTTACTTGGTCTATGGTGGGTAGGGCTAGACTCTTGTTGCACTTGAATTGACGGGGTAAGGTTTCAGATATATGCTCTATTGTTACTCCAGAGCTACTGGTCATGGTGATGGCTTTCTTATCACAGTCTATCATTCCTTTATGCCTTGACATCCAGTCCATACCTAGTACTACTTCCAATCCTTTGGTTCCAAGTACAATTAGGTTGGCATAAAAATCTATCCCATGTATTCTGATAGGTACAGCTTTGCAAATTTTTCTAGCTTTTGTAGTTGATCCGGGGATTTGAACTATCATGACATGCTTCAAGTTGGTTGGGTGAATCTTACTAGTGCATGCAAATTCTTCGGTGACAAATGAATGCGATGCTCCTGATACGTCCATTTTGCATCACTATTCTATGTCTTAATTCACTATTATTCATTGATATATTTCGTATTGAGAGGTGATACTTATGTTATTTCATCTATTTTTGCATGGTTGATGACTTTTGGAGCATGGACCACTCCAGTCAGGATTCTGATGGAAAAGGTGTTGTTTGGGGGGAAAATTCGTGAAGACCAGAAAATCCGGGAAAATATACGGAAAATCCTATTTTTCTAGAAGACTCAGGATGCCAGAAGATGGAGTGGAGGTGGCCCAAAGGGGGCCCACACCACCCCATGGTGCGGGTAGGCCTAGGCCGTGCCTGGGAGTGGTGTGGCCGCCCTGGCCCACTCCAGTCTCTCCTCTCTGGTGTATATCAACCTCCCGAAACCCTAAGACTCAGGGAGCGACCACAGAAAGATTCTGCCGCCTCTGCGGGGTGGAAAACACCAAGAGAGAAAGATCTCTCCAACAGACAGATTCCTGCCGGGGGAATTCCTTCCCGGAGAGGGGAGAGATCGTCGCCATCAACACCACCATCAAGCTGGACTTCATCGGGACCATCATCATCATCACCACCATCATCACCATCAGCACCCTCATCACCATCTCCATATTGTTGTAACAATTGCGTTGAATCTTGCATTAGTTCATAGGGGAAACTTTCCCGGTGTTGACTACTCTTTGTAGTTGATGCTATTGAGTGAACCATTGAATTATTGTTTATGTTCAGATTGTTATACATCATTATTCCATCTCTGATCATGATCCATGTGATGTCTTGTGAGTAGTTCGTTTTGTTCTTGAGGACATGGGAGAAGTCTTGTTGTTAGTAGTGGAGTTGCGTTGAGAAAGATTCAATAGATTGTTATTTAAGTTGTGGTGTACTTCTTCTAGTGGTGTCATGTGAACGTCGACTACATGACACTTCACCTATATGGGCCTAGGGGAATGCATTGCGTATTTGGCTACTAATCGTAGGGGTTGCCGGAGTGACAGAAACCTGAACCCCTGTTAGGAAACCATTGCACAAGGGACGTAAGGGTCTTAGAGTTTTAAGTTGTGGTTAGGTTTCTACCTTAATTACTTTCTTGTACTTACGGATGTTTGCAAGGGGTATAATCACAAGTATGTATTAGTCTGGATGGGGCGGTACATTAGCACAGGTTCACCCACACAACACTTAGCAAGCTAGAGAAGATTAATCAACTATATGAAGCGAAAGCACTTGACAGTCTTCCCATGTGTCCTCGAGAATGTTTGGTCATCTATAGAAACACAACTGGCTTGTCCTTTGCTGCATAAAGGATTGGGCCACTTGCTACATTTATTCCTACTGTCTTTTATTTACTCGTAATTTGTTTACTTGCTTTATCAAAAACCCCTAAAAATCCATTTGCTAAGTATTTGTAGAGAATTCCTGATCCATACCACTAGCCAGCACCTTCTGCTCCTCGTTGGGTTTGACACTCTTAATTATCGAAAATACTGTGATACACCCCCTATACTTGTGGATCATCAGCTCCCAAATCAAACAATACCCTTGCTAAAACTGAGTTGACAGAAAACATACCCAGCACTACATCTGGCGCTTCTTGGGCTTCCTCGGTGTTCATGTGGAAGAGACGACCGTTGCGGTTGTGAGGGTTCCCTAGGGAAAATCTTCTCCCTGGTTGAACATGACGCTGCTGTTGAGCTGGGGCATTCACATTGGCAGTGGCGACAGTCTTCTTGGGACACTCATTGGAATAGTGACCCTTCACTCCACACTCGAAACAAGTGATCTGGGACTTGTCTTTGGCTGCGACAGGCACAACATTGCTGCCAGTTCTGGGTGCAGTGTTGTTGTTGTTTCTCTTTGGGAGGGGCACGGTTGAAATTGTTGGTGTTGCTGGAGTTGTGATTGTTTCCTCCAGACTTCACATTGCCTCCGCTACGGTTGGGGTAGCTTGGGCGAGACATTGGGGGTCGGTTGTTCCTTGGTGCATATCCTGGTGAGGGGTTGGGACGGTACTTCTGGTGACTGCTGGATCCAGATTGTTGCATCATATGACGTTTGCGGTTGTCGTTTGCCTGATTAATCTTCCCTTCCATCTGAATGGCAGAGTCGACTAGCTCTTCGAGATCCTCGAAGCGGATGTTGACGAGGACAGTCTGCATCTCATCATGCAGTCCGTTCAGGAATCTCTCCTTCTTCTTAACCTCTGTGTTGATCTCATCAGGGGCGTATCTTGCAAGCGACAGGAATCTGTCACGGTATTCCACCATAGTCATTCTACCTTGCTTCAAGTCGTGAAACCCATCCCTTAGTCTGGTGACTAGACCTTGCGGCACGTGGGTGCGGTTGAACTTGGTTTTGAAGGCTTCCCATGTCATCACTTGACCATGGTTCATGTTACGGATACTAGTCCACCAAGCTCTTGCATCTCCTGCTAGATAGTGGGTGGCGAAGAGAACTTTCTCGTTGTCATCAACTCCAACTACTTCTAAGTTGTTTTCCATTGTCTGTAACCAGTCATCAGCATCTAGTGGGTTTTCAGCTTGGTTAAAGATTGGGGGATTGGTATTCTAAAAGTTTTTGAGTTTGTATCCATGGTGATCCTGGTTTCCATGTCCTTGGTTGTTGAGAGCCATCTGGGCGATATGTTGCAGTGTTGCTAGATTTGCTTGGCGCTCTGCCCTGCTTGCTTCTCTGTCTGTGATGAGATTCTACAAGATCTACAGCACTGGGTCTTGCGATGAGCTGCTCCCTCCTTGGTTTCCACGAGTCATCTGAAGATTGAGGTAGATAAATGGGTAAGAGGGAAAGTTCTAAGGTTCATGGTTTTGGTTACAAGACTAAAACTTTGAGTTTGACTCAGATTTTGTAACTAACTTCATTTCATTCATGCAAACAAGCACACGATACAAACACACACACACCACAACAAGGAAAACAGATGGTTTTAAGAACCATTCTGCAAGCTACGATACAGTGGGACCGATACATCTCATGCTACGATAGTGCTCTAGTGCCTCTACTCATCGTCGATGAAGTCAGAGTCCTCATCGTCAGTGTAGAAGTCCACGGCATCCTCCTCCAGAAAGTCATCATCATTGCTGAGGTAAGAATCCATGTCTCCCTGGATGTCTTCACCCTCCTCTTCTTCCTCCTTGGATGCAAGCTGAGCTTCTTGCTCCTTGACGGTCTTCTCGAGGTCGGCCACCTTCTTGCAAAGACGGGCGATGGTGCGATCCTTCTTCTCGCGCTGGAGGCGAAGAGACTGACGATCCTTGACTAGCAGTGAGAAAGTCTGGGCCTTCTAGGCGGCAATGGCACGGTTGTGGTTGGCGAACTCCCTAGCATTGTCCAATTCCTTCTGGCGATCGTACAACAGGAAGTCAAGGTTCTCCACTTGACGCTTCAGCTCCGGGTGACTTGGCATCTCCATCGGCATTCCCATGAAGTCATGCCTTGCATAGTGAGCAAAACGGGTTCCCTGGAGTTGGTTGATACTAAGGGCACATAGACGTGCGAGAACTTCATGCATTGCCCTGGCTAATCCATCTAGCCAGTTGTTCTCTCTCACGGAGAACTGGATTCTCCCGGACGTTGGTGCTTCGATGCTTCCTCTCAGATCAGCGGTGACTAGCCACTGCAAATCTCCTCCTGGGGGTCCTAGAAGTTGAGCTCCAAGAAACTCCGGATGCGGGCGTCCCAGTAACTCCGACAGCGAATCTAGGTCCCTTTCGAAGATCAGCTGACCTCCGTTTCCCAACTGGTAGAACTTGTTGAACTGAGTCTCCATCTACAAGAATTAAGGATGAGGAAATTAGTGAAGTGATCAATAATGTCAAATTTTAAGTAGTAAAGTAAGGATTTTGAGGAATATGAATTATTGAGAAAGAAGGAATTCCCAAAGATAAGAGAGGAAATAGTTTTTCATAAATACTCACTTTGGTTTGGAAATTAAGTTTTTGTTCGGACGTCCATTCTAACTAGGGTCTCCTATGGTCAGGATGGCTGTGATACCAATTTGTCAACATCCAGATTTTTAATCCCAGATGCCTGTTATGTCATTCATCGCAATCCCAGGATTACCATTTTTGCGAGACATAACAGATTGGATATCACAGTACATCATCCATTACAAACTATACATAAGGTCTTACACAAATAAGGATCTCATGATCCAGTCTTAATACAACAAGCAGCGGAATAAAAGATATGTGTAGCAGTAGGGTCCATCTTCAGGGGCACATGCAATGCTGACGAAGGCAGATAGTCCTAGTTATCATAGCCGTCCTGCTGGCCATCATCTTGGTAGTCTCCTTCATAGTCTGGCCATGAGAATAGCCAGGGACAAAAGCCATGAGTACTCTTTAAGTACTCGCAAACTACTACTAACAAGTATTATAGTTCGAATGTAAAGTACTAACTCCAAGTTTAACTATAAGGTTAAGTTTGAAACCTAAGCTGAGTTCAGAAGCAAAGAAAGATAAAATAAAGTTCTAGAATCACTTAAGTTGGGAAGCTAGTGTCATAAGCACAACCCTGTTGTGGTCAAGTCAAGATTCATCATTCATTTCATAAGTTATTTTGAAAACATCTGACAACAAAACAGTATGGCCACTCCAACTGTCCATAACCGCGGACGCGGCTATTCGAATAGTTTGACACTCTACAGAGGTGGTACACTTTCACCACAAGATTCGATACATCTGTCAGGGATAACCCTGAATCATCATACTTAGTATGCAGATAATCAAACATAACCTTTCCTTTACACACCCTAGTATAAGCACCTCTCCTATGAGCATGGCCTCCCAACCATGACCATATGTCATCTTGGGCACTACATAGGTGGACAACATTGAGAGGTAGCCTCAGCTCAAACCTCTCCCGCGAGGGAATTAATACTAATGCATATAAACTTTCGGCTAAGCCTTACCCAATTCAGGTATTGTGGTTGTACGGTAAATTTGGAATGGTATCGCATTCGAATCCAACCATTAGTTTTATAAAAGGGCTAAGGCTCATGCCTCAACATTTTTATCATCATAAACCATTTGCGTTTCTCAACACATTTCAAAACATTTCAATAGAATAACTCATCATTCCAAGGTTTTCTCAATTCATTTTCACCAAGTGTTCCCATCTAAAGTGACTCAAGTTTTTATCTAACTCTAAACTACTAAGTTAAGAGTGTTCACTAAGGTGGAAAGATGGGATCAATCTCATGCCATAGAATGACATCTAAAGTTATCTAACTAGGTCAAGTTTTATACTCTTTATGCTACGTTCAAAACAAGTAAAGGACTTTGGTAAAAGTAAAGGAAGCAAAGCTTGCAAAATAATACTTGGGGTAAGTAATAGTCAAAGTGGTATAACCAAAGCATGTCCTAAGCATCTTTGCTTGGGTTATCTAGATTGCAAGGGTTAGCTTGCATTGTTAATGGTGGCTTGCTAGTATAATACTTGCAAGTGTTAGCTTACCAATAATAGCTTGCCTTGGTTGGTGTAGTGGTTGAAGTTTTCTTCCTCCTCTTGATAGCACTCCTCCTCCTCGAAAGCTTGGTCGGTACTATCGTCTATAAATACATACGGAGTACACAATCACCAAACAATGCTTAACTAGTCTACTTAGCACTCTAAGGCACACATTGGATGATCTATTATCATCATAAGCATCACAAGGTTTTATTAACTAGTTTCATTCTTTTTATTTAAGAAAAGTAATTTCTACTCATTGAAAAATAACTAAGATTTAATATTCACCACTTAAAATATGGGACCATGTGGACACATGTCATCACCACATATTCTAACATATGGGAATGTAATTTAAGGGTTGGATCACAATTACTTTGGTTAAGTTTAATCTTTAATGATTTAAAGTGACTAGAAATGCCTATATAGCATTATTTTGGTACTAGTCCAAAGTCACTGCATGTAAACCCTAATATTATTACATATTCAGATAGGTATGGTTAAATGTGATTTTTGAGAGTTGGAATCAACTGAAAAGCTATTTTGGTTGATTTTATAAAAATGTTTGAATGTGCAAAAGCTTCTGTCTTGTTATTTTTATTAGGAGAGATCTCTAACTCTAATTGAATTAAATCCAACGGGCTTGGATAGATCTTTTCAGTAGCTTTCTAACACAATTGGAATCACTCCATTTGGATTTGTAAATCTCTCTGAATTGAATTGCAAACTAGGGAACAGAACTAAGTTCAAAACTAAATAGAAAAATCTAGATTTGAATTAACTGGGTCGCGCGGGAAGGTAAACGGGCCGGCCTAGTGGCACTCCGCAGCGTGGGGCACAGCTAACAGGGGGTCCACCGGTCAGCGGCTCTTTACACATGAAGCGGTACGGCGCGATGTGGGTTGTTAGATTGGAAGGGAGATCTACAGCTGAGAGGTGTCGTCTCCGGCGAACAGTTTGCCGGCGAGGACAAACCCTAGCGGCTCGGTGGGGGTGCTCAAGGGGCGTACCAGGGCTCCAGCTATAGCGGTGATGGGGCGATCGAACTGGTGGACGACGGCGAGCTCAGGGGTGGTCGCGGTAGCTCCTAGGGTGGACGAAATCGATGGCGCCTTCTCCTCCTCTGCAGCGGGCTTCTCCGGCCAATCTCCAGCGAACAAGTGCTCGAGCTGCTCCGACTAGAGGTGGGGAAGGACCAGTGAGGAGAGGGGAGTGGAATGGTGTGAGTCTTTGGTGCTGGGGAGGGCTCTATTTATAGCTCAACTAGGCGACCGAAAGGGATGGGCGGGCGACTCCGGCGAGGGCTGCACAGCGTGCTAGCAGCGTGGCTTGAGGTAGGAGACGGTGGCCTGCCTCCTGGCAGTGCTCTATGGCGTAAATGTGCAGCTAGGGGCGGTGGCGTTTGGTCGGGAGCGTCCCGCGCTCTGGGAGACAAAGGCGGTGCTCGACGCGGTGCACGGCAACTGTGGGTCGCGCGGCGGTGCACGGCCGTGTCTGGTGGGTTGGTAGGGTCGAGGCGGAGCAGCGCGCGCGGGATTAGGTCGAGGCGCGGTCTATCGCGTGCTGGCGGCGAGGGCGCTCTGGCGTGCTCTGGCTGCACGCAGAGGCTTGGTGCGCGGCGGTTCCTCGGTGGTCCAAGGGCTGGCAATGAGCGTGGGGTGGACCGTGGGCAGCGGTAGGGTGGCGCCTAGCTTCCTGGAGTGGCGGAGAGTGGCTGGCGGTCTGCTGCTGCGTTGGCAACATTGGCCGGCGAGCATGGCGTCAGGGCTGCGTTGCACAGGCACCAGGGGCTAGAACTAGGGTGGGTTTTGGTCTGGTTGGGGTCAGGGGAGGCAAGAGTGATCAGTGCACACCAATTGGCTCGACAAGAAAATGATCAAAACAGTAATAGTTAGGCCAAAGTTGATTATGTCTGCCAAGTGTTCGACACAATGGCCGCAAGAGAAAAATATTTGAATTTTTGGCTGAATTTTGGTGGAGTGGTTGATCACATGCTTGATCTTCTAGGTGTGCTTGGGTTTTGAAAATGGATCTTATTTGAGTGGTTTTTGAATAAGTGTGATCTTCTCATATGAACTACATCCAATTTTCAATTGCCATTTAAAATTAGTGTTTGTAAGTTTTTGGTAGATCACAAAGTGGGCCTTGGTACATCATTACATGTACTAGCAAGGGGTGCAAAGATCCATATTTATTTCTGTTAGGTTTTGAGTTCTAGGAATAGCCAAAGTAGGCATGCTGATTAAAATTGCACAAATCACCATTCTCTTCTTTTATGCATTTTGATTTGTTTTTCTTTGGGATTTGTTTGGGAATGATCTAGATGATATTTATTTCACCTAAGAATCATTTTACAAGCAATGGATCACTTAATCAAGGCAATTCAAAACAACTCCTATTTAAAATGCACACACATATGAATGCTTTAATAATTTTTAATTGGAAAAGTTTTTGTTAACCCTAATTTTGATGATTTGGATCTTAATAACCTTGGATTAAAGTTTTGGGATGTTACAATCATCTATTTGTAATTCTGCATATTGTGTTTACGGGGATCCGGTGGATATTGAGATGCTATTTCAGATTGATTATTGATTCTATCATGTCTTTGTTATTTGTCATCTTGCATGCTTTCCGTTGTTAGCAGCTATCTTGGCCAAGTAGATGCTAGCAACTCCAAGAGTTAGTATTTATGCTCGATAGTGGGTTCATGCCTCTGGTAATCCGGGGAAGTGACAGAAATCTCTAAGATACTAGATGTGTTGTTGCTACTAGGGAGAAAACAACAATCCTTTGTTCATAGAACAATCGTATTGTTTACTTTATATGCAATCCGTAAAGCAATAATCTGTTGCTTGCAACTTAATACTGGAGGGGGGTCGGATGATAACCTCAAGGTGGATTATTAGTCATAGATGCAGTTGGATGGCGGTCTATGTATAATGTTGTAATGCCCAATCAAGTTCCAAAGGTGTCAAGATGATTAGTATATGCATGTATTGCTTTCTCGATGTTTATCAATTGCCCCACTGTAATTTATTCACCCAGCATGTTATCTATCTTAAGGAGAGTCACCTCTAGTGAACTATGGATCCCGGTCCTTTTCTTTTACATACAATCTATAAAATGTTTACTGCTTTGTGTTTACTTTTTACAAACTATTACTTCCTTCCATTCGATACGTTTAATCCTTTGTTTTCAGCAAAACCGGTGAGATTGACAACCTCGTCGCAAGTTGGGGACAGAGTTCTGTGGTTGTGTTGTGTAGGTCTCCACGTTGCTACTAGCACCGGTAATGCGCCCTGCCAAGGCTCAGCTAGCAACACCTTTGGGGTGTTTCCTTGCTCCTACTGGTTCAATTAAACCTTGGTTTCATAACTGAGGGAAACTTGCTGCTGTGCTCATCATACCTTCCTCTTGGGGTTCCCCAACGAGCTTATTAATACACGAGCCATCAAGCATTTTTCTGGCGCTGTTGCCGGGGAGTCAAGGACATCTTCACAAGGGGAGCCCCTCATAACAAATCTCTTTACTTTGTTATTTTTGTTTTTCTTAGTTTACTTTTGCTTTGTTTGCTTGTTTCTTTATCAAAAACACACAAAAATTAGTTTTACAAGTTTGCTTTCTTATTCAAAAACACGAAAAAATGACTACTCTTGAAAACACTAAGTTGTGTGACTTCACTAGCACCAACAACAATGATTTTATGAGCACACCTATGCTCCACCTGTGCCTGAAGATACTTTCTTTGAGATAAAATCTGCTTTGCTCAATCTTGTTATGAGAGAACAATTTTCTGGTATTGGTAATGAAGATGCTGCTGCCCATCTAAATAACTTTGTTGAACTTTGTGAGATGCAAAAGCATAGGGATGTAGATGGTGATATTATTAAGCTGAAATTGTTTCCTTTCTCTTTGAGAGGAAAAGCTAAAGAGTGGTTGAATTCCTTAACTAGGAATAGTATTGATTCTTGGACTAAGTGCAAAGATGCTTTCATTGGAAAATAATATCCTCCCGCTAAGATTATATCTATGAGAAGTGAAATAATGAAGTTTAAACAATCTGATAATGAGCATGTTGCTTAAGCTTGGGAAAGAATGAAATCTTTGGTAAAGAATTGTCCCACTAATCGACTGACTGCTTGGATGATCATCCAAACTTTTTATGCAGGATTGAACTATTCTTCAAAGAACCTATTGGACTCTGCTGCTGGAGGTACCTTTATGACCATCACTTTGGGTGCTTCAACAAAACTTCTAGACAATATGATGGTTAATTATTCTGAATGGCATACTGAGAGAGCTCCACAAGGTAGGAAGGTAAATTCTGTTGAGGAAACTTCCTCCTTGAGTGATAAGATTGATATTATTATGTCTATGCTTGTTAATGGGAAAGCCCATATTGATCCAAATAATGTTCCTTTAGCCTCTTTGGTTGCTCAAGAAGAGCAAGTTGATGTGGACTTCATAAGAAATAATAATTTTGGAAATAATGCTTATAGGAGTAATTTTGGTAACAACAATTATAAGCCATATCCTCCCAACAATGGTAATGCTATTGGAAATTCTTACAACAATAATAGGAGTGCACCCTCTGAACTTGAAGTTATGCTTAAAGACTTTATTAGTAAACAAACTGCTTTCAATAAAACTATTGAGGAAAAACTCTCTAATGTTGAAAGAAATATAGCATCTTTGGTTGAAGCTCAATCTTCTTTGAATAAAATGGCTGCTAAACCTGAAACTAATGATAATCCCTTTGCTGCTACTAATGCTATACAAGTAAGAATTGATGAAAATGTTAGACTATTAGCTGAATTACATGCTAAGTGGGAAAGAGAAGATGAAATTGCTAGAAACATTAGTGTTTCTACTATTACCACCACTAGTGTTGAGGCTAGTAATAGTTATACTACTTTAGATGATAAATTTGATTTTGATCTTGATGGTTGCAATATCTCTGAAGTTATTAAGTTCCTACAAAAGCTTGCTAAAAGTCCTAATGCTAGTGCTATGAACATGGCCTTTACAAAACATATTACTGATGCTCTCATAAAGATTAAAGAAGAAAAGATGAAACATAAAGCTTCTATTCCTATAAAACAAGAAGATGGTTGGGAACCCATCATTAATATGAAAGTGAATGACTTTGATTTTAAAGCTTTATGTGATCTTGATAGTAGTGTTTCTATTATGCCTAGAAGGATTTATGATATGCTTGATTTGCCTCCGCTTGAAGATTGTTATTTGAATGTACCACTTGATGATAATGCTAAAAAGAAACTCATGGGGAGTCTTAATGATGTTTTTATTATGGTTAACAATGCCTATGTCCCCGTTGATTTCTATGTTTTAGATGTTGAATACAATGCTTCTTGTCCTATTACTTTGGGAAGACCTTTTCTTAGAACTGTTGGTGCCATTATTGATATGAAAGAAGGCACCATTAAATATCAACTCCCACTCAAGAAAGGTATAGAACACTTCCCTAAGAAGAGAGAAAAGATTTCTTTTGCCTCTCCTATGAAAACAAAATTTGGTCTTAATGCTTCTTCATTTGAGAACACTTGATTCTTTCTTGCTTCTTATGCCTAACTTAAAGGCGTTAAAGAAAAGTACTTATTGGGAGATAACCCAAAAGTCTTAGATGAGTCTTGGAGGTTATTACTTCAGTAATAACCGCTCCTTATCCTTTTTATTTGCTTTTTGTGCCAAGAGTAACCTCTAATGAGAGAGAAGTAATGATTGGGAAAGTTGTTGTCCCGAAACAGATTTTTGTGCTTCACCGTGAAAATTCGTGTAAAATCTCTGAACGTCTTTTTGAGGCGTGAATTTTTTTGCTTCTGCCCCAGGTTGTTATCTAACTTTCGTTAGTTCAATACTTTTTGACTTGAGCAACAGAAGGTCTTCAAAAAAAATCGTCTTTACCTACTGGTCTGTTTTGATAGATTTCTGCCATTTTCTGCATTTGCTTCTTGTTGGTTCCTTTTTGAGTTCTTTTGGGGAATTGAGATTTTTGATGGAATTTCTACAGTAGATACTATTCTAATGGAAGTTTATTTGGTGTTAGAACTGAATCTTAAGACTTATTGTCTTGAGTGCACTAATGTTGCTAATAAAGATTGTGTGAAGTTTTGTATGAAGGAAAAATTTCAGGTGTATGGAAGGAATGACTAATGAGATGAAGGATGGAATAAAGCTCAAGCTTGGGGATGCCACGCGTGTCATCCCAAGAAATATCAAATAAGTACAAGCGTCAAAGCTTGGGGATGCCTAAGGCATCCCCCTCTTCATCAATAAAATTCCAGGTTTCTTCCAAACGCTTCATTTTTATTGTTTCATGCACAGTTGTGTTGTTCTTGGAGCGTCTCCTTTTTCGTTTTCATTTTGGTTTTTCGTTTGCTTGGTTTTCTTAGTTTGCTGAATAAATTGGTTGGACCCCCTCTTTCATACATTGGTTTTCAAATAGTTTGGTTTGGTTTGGAAAAGAGTAGGAAAGTTCATGCTTATCTGGTAAAAAGAGCTCGTTTTTGACTGTGACCTATGCTTTGGCATGTCATGCTTGATATTGTTTTGGCTTTATGCTTAGTATTCTTTGATGTAGCATGACTTGTTATAAACAATTGAGATTGCTTAATGTGCCTTGGATGAATCATGCGTTGTTTTAGCATATTAAAGCATAGTATAGTGGTATTCTCATTTGATGCTTTATTTGGGTTGACTTGGCGCATGCTCACACCATGTTATGACTATCTCAAGTCATCATAAGCCTTTATGATCCTTTAGTTTTCAACTTGTAGTATCACTTTATTCTTTGATCATTGATGTTTTGTCGCTCTACATGATTATGGCCATTATTGCTCTCTTAGTTTATCGCTCCTAGTCTTTTGCTAGCCTCCACAACCAAGTATGAGTTCCACTCATGCATCCAACTCCCTAAACCAAGTTATTCCAAAGAGTCCACCATACCTACCTACTAGCTTATGCTATTCCAAGTATATTCATGTTTTTGTTTACCTTCCGAATTAAACTTGTTATGAGAAAACTAGTGATTAAAGCTCTCACGAACTTGATGGCACACTTTACTTTTCTTGCCCTTAATAAACTTGAACCATTGTGTCGTCTATGTTGTATATGCTTGCACTTATTTGTTGGGAATTAGCAGAACCATGCTTTCATGGGGAACGCTTTCAACATTGCACTTGGTACTTGTACCTAGTTGATATCATGCTCTTTTGTATATGGATGTCGTCGATGTGAAATGAAAGGGGAGCTTGTAAGTCCATGGAGTTATGTATATGTGTTAGAGAAATGCCTGGACTGCTGGTCTAATCCATGCCGACATGGTGGAAACCTGCAGCGTAACCATAATGAGCTATCTATGAAGCATTCTTCTTATAAAAAAAGAGTCCTATATTGAGAAAAAAGAGAAAAAGAAAAAAAAAGATTATGAAAAGAGGAAAGAGAGAAAAAAGCACCATATTCCCATGGTAAATAAGAAGATTGCAGAGATGCCCGTTGTCTGCTTGCCTTGTCATTTTGATATGGGGATTCTTCCGTATCATCGGGCAAGGGGTACCCCGTTGGCGATTCTCTATGATACACATGTACTTATGATGACAAGAACTTACCGGTGACTAAACTTGAGTAGCATGAGGAGGGGCCCTCGTATACAAGGGACATGAGATTTCTGACTTATACTTCCTCAAGCATATACACCATAGTTTGCTCACTTTAACCTTAACCACTTCAAGATGCTTATGATAGGGCAATGAGAGCTGAAAGCTATAAGTACCATAATTTTTGGAAGCTCTTTATGAGACTTGAATCCCTACTTCCTTCTATGAAGGCCTTTCTTCCACCATTATATAGAGTCTCCACCTTCTATATTTATGCACTTACTTTGAGAGCATAGTGGCCATTCTTAGTTCTATGTGCATTGTCCCAAGACTAGTTGATTGATGTATATCTTGATATTGCTTGTTTTAAACTATTTGTATCTAGTCACTCTTATGAACTTTGAAGGTGTCCTATGCATTTATATTTTCTACTCTATGAGGGACAAGATGAATACTATTATGCTATGTTTTCTTTATGTGAAACAAACAAAAGTCTTGCAAAGCATTGTTATTCATGAATCTTTTGTTTGTGCATTTTCATGTTGCATCTTAGTTTCTTTGTCTTATTGCTAGAACCTTGTCTTTCATGTTATGATTGAAGTACTTTGATCCCAGCTTTGAATGTTTTACAAATACTTTGATCAAGTCTTTGATGGTGCATGTCACCTCAAAAATTATTCTTTCTTTTTATCACTTACCTACTCGAGGACGAGCAGGAGTTAAGCTTGGGGATGTTGATACATTGCAAATATATCTATAATTTTTGATGTTCCATGCTTGGTTTTATCCACTTTCTTGTGTTTTGTTCCAACTTTGGAGTGCTTTTCATATGATTTCTTGTACTAACCTATTAACTAGAGCCACAGGGCCAGCTGCCTGTTTTCTGCTGTTTTTGGTTCCAGGAAAGTCAGAAAATGAATATTCTCGGAATTGGACAGGACAAAAGCCAAAGTGCCTATTTTTTCGGAAGTCATCAGATGCTAGAATACGAGACAAAGAAGGGTTGGGGCCGGCCACACCACCTGGCCACGCGGCCAGGCCTGGCCCACGCCAGGGGGTGGTCTGGCCGACCCCAGCACCCCCTCGGCCTCTCCTTCCGCCTATAAGATGCACTTGGGACGAAAACCCTAAGTACCCGATCAAAAATCCACGAAAGAGTCTGTAGCCGCTGTCATCTCCATCCCTAGATTGGGAGGGATCTGAAGCTCTTCCCGGCACCCTGCCAGAGAGGGGAATTCACCCTGGAGGCCTTCTTCATCACCATGCAAGCCTCCGATGTGATGCGTGAGTAGTTCATCCTTGGACTACGGATCCATGTAGTAGCTAGATGGCTGGTTCTCCTCCTTTGTGCTTTCATGTTTAGATCTTGTGAGCTCCGTTCATGATCAAGATCATCTATTTGTAATTCTGTATGTTGTGTTTGTGGGGATCCGATGGATATTGAGATGCTATTTCAGATTGATTATTGATTCTATCATGTCTTTGTTATTTTTGATCTTGCATGCTTTCCGTTGTTAGTAGCTATCTTGGCCAAGTAGATGCTAGCAACTCCAAGAGTTAGTATTTATGCTCGATAGTGCGTTCATGCCGCTAGTAATCTGGGGAAGTGACAGAAATCTCTAAGGTACTAGATGTGTTGTTGCTACTAGGGAGAAAACAACAATCCTTTGTTCATAGAACAATCGTATTGTTTACTTTACACGCAATTCGTAAAGCAATAATCTGTTGCTTGCAACTTAAAACTGGAGGGGGTTCGGATGATGACCTGAAGGTGGATTATTAGTCATAGATGCAGTTGGATGGCGGTCTATGTATAATGTTGTAATGCCCAATCAAGTTCCAAAGGAGTCAAGATGATTAGTATATGCATGTATTGCTTTCTCGATGTTTGTCAATTGCCCCGTTGTAATTTGTTCACCCAGCATGTTATCTATCTTAAGGAGAGCCACCTCTAGTGAACTATGGATCCCGGTCCTTTTCTTTTACATACAATCTATAAACTGTTTACTGCTTTGTGTTTACTTTCTGTAAACTATTACTTCCTTCCATTCGATACGTTTAATCCTTTGTTTTTAGTAAAACCAGTGAGATTGACAACCTCATCGCAAGTTGGGGACAGAGTTCTGTGGTTGTGTTGTGCAGGTCTCCACGTTGCTACTAGCACCGGTAGTGCGCCCTGCCAAGGCTCAGCTAGCAACACCTTTAGGGTGTTTCCTTGCTCCTACTGGTTCGATTAAACCTTGGTTTCATAACTGAGGGAAACTTGCTGCTGTGCCCATCATACCTTCCTCTTGGGGTTCCCCAACGAGCTTGTTAATACATGAGCCATCAGGTCCCAGAGTATATATCTCTCCGTCACCGGGATGGACAAATCCCACTCTTGATCCATGAGCCTCTATATAACACTTTTGGAGTATCTGAACCCACCTTTATTGTCATCCTGTTGTGACGTTTGATGTTATCAAGTTACCCTTCTGGTGTTAGTGATTGACATGATCTCATGGTCTAAGGACTAAAGTTACTTCGAATATTGTCATAGAAATTTTAACACAATGAATTTGATCGTATTGCTATTCTTCAGATGAATATTCATCACAACATTCAACCAATGTTGTGACCTCGTTATTAACAACATCCAATGTCCATGATCAGGAAACCTTGATTATCTTGTTAATCAACGTTATAAGAGAGGCATAACTAGGAACCCTTTATTTGTTTATTAAACACACATGTATTAATGTTTCCAATTAATACAATTATAGAATGCAAAATAAACATTTAACATAAACATGGACTAAGATAATAACCACTTTATTATTGCCTCTCGGGCATATTCCCTTCACCACCAACATCCACGGTAGCTTGCCATGGCGACCTCATCAACACCATAGGCGATCAACCTCGTTTTGTCGCCGTCAGGCAAACTGACGCGCACAAATTATTCTGAATGGCGCATCTAGGTTCTGCCACCCATACGTGGTGCTCACCTCGTCCAACTCCTCAATGGAACTAACACCGAGCCATCGGAGATGCTGGTCATCGATCCTATAAACAAAGCTGCTGACAAGTAGGCAAAAACAACACCAAATCCTAGGTATGACACGTGGATTTCTCGGGATTAGATCATGCTTGGATACCTCCTCCAATCGCTCTCCCTGAGGTTGTTCCTCATGTCCAAAGGATCGAGCGTTCCATCGATGATCGAGGATATGTTCACCTCCCAATCTGAAGCGAAGATAACGAACCTTAGGATCGCTTTGGCGAACATAAAGAAAAACAACACATCTATGTCGGCGTTCCTCACCAAGATTCAAGGCATCACTGACGAACTTGCTGATGTTGGGTGCCCTATAACTACCTAGGACACCTCTCCTTCCTCCTCACTAGCCTCGAGTCTTGCTACAACACCATGGTTGCCGCTCTTGGAGTCATTACCACCCCCATATCGTTGAGCTCCCTCTACACATAGTTGCATGCATACTATCAGCGTCAAGAGATGTTGCATGGCTCCCCCGACTTTGACTTTGACACCTCGACAAATATTGCCTTGCATCAATAGTGTGGGCACTATACCGATCATTTGCTTGATGATTGTGGTGACCGTAATGCCCGTCGTGATGATCTGCGCAATGATCCCCATGAAGACTGCCAACCTCGCCAAGGCCATGGCTACGGCCGTGCGCCTCCAGGAGGGGGCCACAGACGTGGCCATGGATGACGATGTACCACCACCATAGGTCGATGTTACCTGCTAGATTTGTAACAAAGAGGGCCATCCTACCAAAGACTACTGTTGGCGCTTCCAAGATGATGATGATGATTATTTCATATGATGACAAGGGGCTCATGTCGCCTCATATGGTGTGGAGACAAAGTGGTACTCTAATACCTGTGCTACTCACCACACTACCGGAGAGCTCAATAATTTAACGGTATGCGTCACATACAAGGGCCACACCACTGCTAGTGGTCAAGGTATGAAAATGATCCATGTTAGTTACTTAATTGTTCATAACCCCATTTCAAAATTTTCAACTTCACAATCTCTGGCATGTTCCAAATTCATCAAAAAGATTGATCTCCGTTCATCATTTCACATATGATGACCACATCTTTATAGAATTTCATCCTTTCTTCTTTTTATCAAGGATCAGGTCACACATAAAATAATTCATAAAGGCCGGTGTAGTGGGCATTTATCCCCTTATTTCATCATTGGTGTTTTCCTCGCACCGTAGAAGACTGCTTTTATTGCCGCCAAGCCTTCTCAAGCAAAGTGACATAGTTGTCTCGCTCATCCATGATTATCTCTTGTTAGGCAAACTATTGAAAAAAATAAACGTCCTTCATTTAGAGATTCTAGAATAGAGTCTGTTTATGATTCTTGTCAACAGGCTAAGAGTCATCAACTTCCCTATCCTATATCCACAAGTGTATCTACAACTCCCCTTCAATTAGTATTTTCTTATGCACGGGGTCCTACACCTACTTATGTTGGTCATCATGACTACTGTTTAATCTTTAATGATGATTATAGAAAGTTTACTTGGATATATATGCTCTAGAAAATGAAAATCGGAAAGGTGCCATGGATGCGACATATGGTGCTCTTATTAAAAATCAAACCTGAAGGTTGGTTACACCATGAAATGGTACAAATATAACCGTTTGCCGAAGGGATTTATAAGATAAAAAGAGAGCATATGGTTCCCTAGATATACATAAGCCTAGGCATGTAGATAACGGTTTCAAGCAGCAATATGAGGATACTTTTAGCCTAGTTGTTAAGATTGCTACTGTTCGCCTTATTTTGATGTTTTTATCTCTAGGGGATGGAGTCGCGACGGCTGGATGTCAAGAACATGTTTCTTCATGGTGTTCTAAAGAGGAGGTGTTTGCATGAAACAACTACCAGGGTATGAAGATAAAAAGAAACCAAACTATGTATGCAAGCTTGACAAAGCACTATATGGACTAAAACAAGCGCTTGATGGTCCTGATGATAGTATGATAGGAGGGAGATTTATTGGGTCCTAATTATAGTATAATAGGTTCTTTACAATATCTCACTCTCACACGACCTGATGTCTCCCTTGCAATTAACAAAGTATGTCAGTATTGCGTGCTCCCACTTGAAAGGGTATGAATGCCCCCATGTGTGGTTTTGGTAATTAATGATAATCTCTGTGGATTAATGTGTAAATTGAGTTTCACTTGTAGGTTTGTCCATTGGCATCGCTTGGACCATGTGTTGGTTTCAAGGTTGAAAAAGAAGAAGCAATGCCCAAGGACTTTGTGCCTATTGGAATCATGAAGAAGAAGAAGAAGAACAAGATCAAGTATGTCTTGAAGAATAAGAAGATGGAGTTCCTTATGGCTATCTTCAAGACATCATCAAGAAATGAAGGGCAAGCTCAAGGTGCGCCATCTCTAGAAGATCTCATGCTTGAAGCTTGCCATCCTCGGTGATCATGGCGTGATGAAGACAAGTTAAAAGAAGAGGTTTCTCCATGAAGTATGGGGA
The DNA here is from genome assembly GCA_916181665.1 of Avena sativa. Classification (NCBI taxonomy): domain Eukaryota; kingdom Viridiplantae; phylum Streptophyta; class Magnoliopsida; order Poales; family Poaceae; genus Avena; species Avena sativa. The sequence continues at coordinate 416,834,118 of OV702296.1, forward strand.
GCATTTCTCAAGTCTTCATCAAGCAAGTGCAATCAAGAAAGGCGATCCATCTTGAGAAGGACAAGATAGTCTATATCAAGCTCAAGTGGAATGCTCAAGGCAAAGGTATGATCTTGATAGGTTTTCTATTTTACCGGTCTCTTGTAGTGTTGGGAGACCGGGTTTAGGATAGATAGCTGTACTATCAAGAGGGGCTCTCGAGTGGGTGACTCGTTCATATCTTTCGGAGAGAGCTCAAACCTTTGCATACATAGCATCATCTTTCTTGGTTGTTGTTTGGTTCTTTTCCATGTGAGGATCTAGAGCTCGTGGTTATCCTCATAACAAGCTCTAGTTCATCAAAAATGGATTTCCATGATATATCTTATTGTGGTTTTGATTTTGCGGGTTTTTCGGCTCCACACCTTGGGAGATATCTCACATATATAGGTATTTTCTCCCTTGGTGATACCCAATATTCATGATATTTTCTCCCTTTGTTGGATTCTACATGTCATTTATCTTTCCAACAAAGTTGGTTTCATCTCGTTTGGAGTTCGGACGTGAAAGTTCTTGCAGTTTTGGTTCTGATTCTGCCCTAACCGTAAGTACTGGCCTCGCACCGGTAGTACCGCTCAGCAGGTTCTGTGTGGCTGGCCTAGGGGTATTTCCGGCCCTTGTTCCGGCGCTACCGGCTGTGCGCGACTATGTGAGTAACGGGCAGATCCGGGAGCCCTTTAAAAGGAGCCCCCCTTCCCCTTCGGGAGCTAACTAACTTTTCTTGGTTTTGCACTTCTCTCTCTCCTCCATTGTTGACCTTGAAGAGCTTGCCCTCTCCCCTTCCCCCTCCTATGATTCTTGCATCTTTTTGAGGGATTTGAGAGAGGAGATCTATATCTACAACCCCCACCAAACCAAATCCTTTCTTTGTGAAGGAATCCTTGGGATCTAGATCTTGGAGAGTTTTGTGTTCTCCTCTTGTGTTCTTCCTCTCTTATTCCCCCAATAGCTTTTGTAGCTTTGGTGGAATTTGAGAGAGAAGGACTTGCCTCTTGCATTTGGTGCATAGGTTTGAGTTCTCCTCGGAGATTCGGCGAGTTCAAGATCTTGGGCTTGCTTCTCTTGGGTTCTTGGAACCCTAGACGATTGTGTGGAGTTGTGGTGTGTTCTTGGGGCCTCCAATTGAGTTGTGGAGACTCCCAAGCTTGTTGGCCTATTGTGGCATTGTGGAGCCTATGTGGCGTTTCTTGGGAGCCCTCCAATTGAGTTGTGGAGATTTCCCCAAGCCTTGTACGGGTTCGGTGACCGCCCTCAAGTGCCCCATAGTGGAATTGGACGAGAGAGAGAGAGAGAGAGTCAATATGATACTGGCGTGGGTTCTACCAATGAAACACAGAAGTTTTGGATTCATTCGGAACCCTCTCCATATTAGTAAGCGGGCCCACACCTTTGTAACCCAAGGACCGACGAACACATGCCCTTCTTCCTGTCGCTGGTGAGCTTCCTCAACGGCGTCTGCTGGATGTCCTACGCTCTCATAAAATTTAACCTCCACGTCACGTTCAGCCTCCTGTCTCGAGCAAACGTCGAGAGCAGGGTGTTGAGCCAAAAAGTTCTCTCATTGTTGAAGATTTTGCGCTACTATCTTGAGGGCCCCTAATCCTAGAAGAAATGGTCAATGAATTTGCTTTTCCTCGCCGAAACTCAGTCATCTCAGAGTTATTTGACGAGCTTGTAGGGGGTGGGGCTAAATTCTTATCCAATGCCATCCTTTCCTTCATCGAAGCCCACCAATTGACGGTTGGGAAAGCAAGGGTGAAGCCTTTAGATTGCATCTGCATTTCCTTGGGGAAGAAAGTTTTGTTAGACGGTAGCTTAGCCAGCTTTAGTAGTATGTTTGCATGTCATGTTTTGGCCCTTAGACAATGCAATGCTCGGAACACGAAAGTTTGCAGTTCATCCCTCTTCTCCCATGCAGAGTCGCAGCAGCGCCTCGGATAAAAGCACGGATGAGCCACATGTAGGGAAACTTGCACGTCTGGTTCTGGAATCAAGTCTGAAATGAAGCATATGTCACTAGATAATACTAGAAAAAAAGAATCCTTCTGGTGGAAAATGGCATCTGAAAATGAGACTCAGACCTACTTTTAGAATTGTTTGAGGCTATGAGATCCACTTGCTTTTGGAAAGGAGAAGGGAGAAGCTGCATTTCAACTGTGTAGTCTAACTCTGACTGCTTGATTTTCATACTGGCAATCCACCTTGCCTTTAATTCCTCTTCAGATAGATTTTGATCTTGCTTATGTGGTTCTGCAAAGAGGTAGATAGCTAATATGAATGGATCTTGCAATTTCATATGCCAGAGTGAACTATTTCATCTTTTTATTGTAATTCAAAAAGCATTGGAAATATGCATCATCAATGTGAAAAGCGAAATCTTTCCCAAATAGAGGGCACATAAAATCCTCGTGGTTACCACGACGATTTTAGGAACACTAAAGTAAATTGAAAGTTGCTCACACCTACTCGTTTCGGTTCGGGAAAAGGAGGAAGTCGGGTCGGGCATGTCCAAAGAAGAATGTACCTGGGTCGGTAGCGAGGAAGTTAACTAGTGCTTTCCAACTAATCCTTGGCTGACCTTGAGAATTTCTTTCTCCGTGGTCCACAGGAGCTTCTTGTTTGGATCTCCGGTCATCCAATCTGAGGGACCAACCGACGGGAGAACTTACTTTTCTGGCTATCATATGGACAATGTCATCCACTTTTATTTTTTGAGTTTCCATGGATCTCTCCGACGAAGTAGTGGAAGCATGAAATGCCCACCCGATCCTATTGACCAGTGCTCTCTGACCTTCTTCCTTCGAAAGGGAAAGATAATAAGATTGGGGAGAATACCTTGTTATGGCCTTTGTTGGCATTTTAGCCTTTTTTCTCCTTTCAGGGCCTATCCGAAAGAGAATCCAATACCTCTTGGTCCTGAATAGCAGAATAGGACGAACGAACCGGCCCCCGCGGATATCTTTGCTTCGGAACAAAACAAAACCCTGCAACCAAATAGATTGTCCCAAGGGCGCCATATTCTAGGAGCTCATAATGGTGATATTGTAGGTTTGATCCCTACTAAGCCCATCTGACATGCTTAATCAATGACTCCGGTAGTCACCTGAACCACTCTCTCGGATAGCCCACAACCTCTGACTCCGCTTCTCCCTCTAATGCCGGTAGATTAATTCATTGACAAAACCCATGTAGCATCCCAATTGTCTAACAATTGCAATGCTACTTGGTCTAGTAATATAAATGCTACTTCATATATATACAATTGTTGCATCATAATTATATCATGCTCATGTCATCATGCCTCCTTGCATTTGAGCATCATATAAAACCCTTTTGTTTTGGTTCTTCTCTCATATGCATTGTAAATTGTATTTGCCTCTTGATATTGTATTTGGTTATTGATATACTGTTTAAATGCCCAAGTTGAGTTGGGGGCATATATTTTATTAACTCCACCACCTTTCTTGTCATCACCCCATAGTTCCACCATCCAACCAAATATGAGCATTGAAATTTATTTGGTCTTACCTCTTGCTCATGTGGGTTGGGATGGATCCAATTCTATCTCCACATGCTCTCATATATGCACCATATTGTTCCCACATTATTGGTTTATGAGAGCCACCTGGCCACCTTTGCATGCCTTGTGAGTGGAACCTTTTCCTAGCTTCCATATGGGTTGTTTTGGGGTTATTATCATGTTGGGATATTTTTGGGACTATTAAACATCTAGTGGAATATACACACTAGCAAGTCCCAATTATAATAAAATGTGATCATCTCCATCTACTCCATCTGGAACTTTCCTTTAAATTCTTTTGCTTGGCTTAATTCCATATTTTTGGGAATGCATAGGAATAATGCCATGTAAATATTATTGTTTTCACAAGAATAAGCATGGCATTAATTATTTTGCATGGGCCATGCAACCATCACCATCTTTGGTCCTCTTTTGGTTTTAATCGTTTTGAGTGGATCATCTCCCATCTCTCTCTCTCTCTCCCTCCTTTTGGCTTGGTCTTATTTTGATCTTGCTTAAACCTCACCACCTCATCTCACCCTCTCTTTTTCTTGTCTAGATCTTGCTTGAGCTTGGCATGTTCTTGCTTGATCTTGTCAAAAGAAAACCCACTCTATCTCTCTCTCAAACCCTAAGACCCCATCTCTCCTCCCTCTAACCGAGCCACCACCACCAGGATCAAACCCCAACCCTACAACCTCACCTACCCTCTCTAACCTAAGACCCAACCCTAACCCGAGACTTCCCCCTAGCCAAACCTAGCTCTAACCCGAGCCTACTCCTCTCTCTCTCTCTCTAGCTTTCTCTCCCTGCCTCAGCAGCCCCACCCCGAGCTCCCCTCACCCGCCTGGCCCACCTGCAGCCACTCCCCCATGCCTACCTGCCCAGCCCGAGCCTGCCTAGCACGTGAAGAAGGAGAAAAAGTGGCCGACGCCACCTTTCCCCTCCACCACGCCATCTACCCCTCCCTCTCTCCGTTCCTATCCACTCCCATCTCTCTGCCTCGCCCAGATCCATCCCCAGAACTCCCCAGGGTCGTGACCATCTACTCCGTCCTCCCCACCTACCCCCCACCACCTCCGATCCCATCGCCGGCCACCGTCGGCCTCCATCTCCCCTTCTCATACCAGCCGGTGGCGTGGCGCTCAAGGCTATCGAGGAAGCCGAGGAGGTTCCCCTGCATCGTCCTGTACACGCCGTCGAGGAGGAGGAGGACCAGAGCCACCAGGCCGACGCCGCTCTGACGCGAAACCCTAGCTCCGCCGGCCTCTGCCTCACCGCCGATCGTCGACTCCTCTACCCGATCCGACGCCACCGACAGCCCCACGGTGAGCCGCTGACCACCCTAGACATGTCCATGTCCAGCGTTGCTTCCCGGTTGCGCCGTTCGTTTCGTTGAACGCCCAGCGTGCGCCGCCGCTCGCGCTGTCTGCATGTTCCCCGCGCCGCGAAGAGCCTCACCTGGCTGTGTGATGCCCCCCTGACAACAACCCCAGCCCACCGCGCTGGCTAGCCCCGCAGCGCACGCACCCGCGACCCGTGTTCGAATCCTGCGCGTCGCGCCGTCCGCTGTCGCGCACCGGTCGATCGTCAGAGATCAGAGGAAGATCCACAGTGCCGCGCACTCGTTTTGCAGATAGCCCCCTGTATCTTTTTCTGCTTAACCCGCGGACCAACCTGCCCCACCGTCAGCCTCTCTGATCGTTTTGCAAAAACACCCCCGCAGATTTATGCCCTTCACCCGCACTCCCACGGATGCCCAACGTGTCGCGTCCCCGCTGGCGCGCCCGCGTGTGGCCCTGGAGATGCTGTGACCCCACCCGTCAGTCGCTGAGGCTAGCTCAACCCGCGGTGTAAAAACCTTTTTCTGCGCGCTGTGCTGCTGAGTCAGCGCTGGACCCACTGGTCATTGTCTGTGGCTAGTTTTGAGCGAGTGACAAAAGTATTTCTGTGTTCTGTTTTAATTCAAACTTTTTCAAATTAAATTAAATTCAAATTTCAAATCTGTTTTCAAATAACTTTTCCAATATTATTCCAAATAATACAAATAATATATGTTTTGAAATCAGAAAAATGTGAGGAATTCAAATATGCCCTCCAAAATATATTTTGAACATTTAAAATTTCGAGTTGATTAAAATTACAATAAAATGCCCTTTTTCCTTAATTAATTAATAACTTTGGTTTTATAACTCCAAATTTGACAAATAATATGTCTAAAATGATTAGCTCGACGAGACCTTTCTGTTTATGCATTCCATTATCTGTTTTGCAGCATGCATCATATAAATATAAAGTATACAGCAACTTATTTGAGTATAAAATATGACCAAAACTCAATGAGAGGCTTAATTCTTGTATTTCACACCTCACCCATGCCATGCTACATTATTGCCATGCAAATTGTGCATCATTCATCATGGCATGATTGTTTGCTTGATGCATTTTATTCATATGCTTGTGCACCTTATTTATGTTGGACCTTGTTTGTTTGGTTCTTCTTCGAATAGACGCTGAGCAGGGGATATATCAAGATACCCAGGAGCACTACCCAGATCCTTCTCTCGCTTCAACTGAGCTGCCAGGCAAGCACTACCACATGCTTGCATACATATAGTACCTATTGCCTCTATCTTATTCTTGCATCATTGAGTCGCGATTACATTAAACTGAATCCCAAGTATTGCATAGCCTTTACTTTTAAACCCCACCGAAGCTTGTTCCTCCATCCCATGAGCCATTACTACAGGAGTTGTTTGAGCCATGCGAGTCGTAGAACAGCATGTGTAGGGTGTGTGAGTGTCTGATGGATAACGAGGTACCTAAACAACTTAACCTGAGTAGTAATGGGATAACTAATGAAAGTGGCATCGGTGAGCCATATTTGCTATTTGGTTTTTCGGGCTCACTTGTGTCCCGTAGGACCCCGAGTACTTGATTCCTGTTCCTTGAATATTCGCGCTATCCACATCCGGGAGGCTTATGAACCCCCCTGAGCCAGAGCTTGATTCATTCTTATTTCTTGGGGCCACAACTAGTTTGAGGTTTTATTTACTATCATGTACTTATGCCATGCTTTACTGCTTTATTTAAAATTGTGCGAGGTACTGCACCTGTACTGTTTAGGGCCGTGACATGTTTTCGCTTTATCGACAAGCCCAGTCACACTTTCGGGTTCCCAGTCGTTTACAGCCGTCCACACAAACCTTGAGTCCGTCTCGGAGTCGGCCAACTTCGTCGCGGGTAGCTTAATGGGGTGGCCCCCTGAAATATTTCTGAATCCTGTGATCGCTTTGTCGTGACTGCCTCGTTGGGTTTTGATTTGGTTTTTCCGAGGTTGATCGAGTGTGTGTTGCTATTTGTGCACCCCTGTAGGGTAAAACTTTCTGAAAGCCGTGTCCGCGGTTATGGACGACTTGGAGCACAGTTTCTCGATCATAGACAAGTATAACTAAAGTACCGCTTTTAATTTGACTAAGTACCTGACTAGTAAATAGTGCAACTCTCATGGAATGGATAATAAAACTGCCAACGGATGGGGGGGTTGTTCGTCCGCTTCCTCGTCGGTAAGCGAGGAGGAGGATGGATCTGTTAATATTACCGTTATAACTGTTGTTATTAATTCACGGACATCCGTCTATCTCTGGTTAGGCGGATGGTTAGCGAGTATCTATCGAATTGTTAGGGTTTATCTTTCGCTGCAATTGCGTCACCCCAAGGTTGTGTCCCCTTTAGAGGCATAAAGACTTGCTGAGTACCCCTAGGGTCTCACACGATAAATTGTTTGATTCAGATGAACAGGTAAACTCGCAAGAAGGATACTGGGTGGAGGAGACGGACGATGTGGGCAACGATCATTCGGAGTAGAGATTCCAGGAACGGGGATCCGTGAGATCTGTGGGCGGGATGTGTTTATTTATGGGGCATCTTATGCCGATTTGCTTCTTATCCGTACTCGGATCTTGTCTTCCGCTTCCGCCTGATACTCTGATGTTTGATGTATGAGGAGATATCCTAAACTATTATATCTATCTAGGATATTTGGATCTTGCCGTATGGCGTTGCAATATTTCTATTTCTTTTAGATGGAATGGCTCTGAGGACTATTGTATGGTGGCTTGCATACATACTCATTTGTGTATGTAGTTGATCCCTTCGCCTGTCGATTACGCCGCCCGTTCTTGTCCCGATGTTTGGAAATGGTTAGGACGGACGAAAGGTCTACCTGTGAGTGGCATTTAGGGCCCCACCGTACTATTTTAACCATTTCCGCTCATCCAGGCTTGTAACTAGGAGCGTAATTCACCGAGGTAGTTACAATTGGTATCAGAGCCATCCCGACCTTCAGGGTCTCAGCCAAATGGTCGTTGTCAGTCTAGCAAATATTTTTGGTAGCTATGTATACTAGGGAAAAACAAAACGTGAGAGTAGGACTGCTTCCACTTTTCTTCTTACCCAACCACCCACCATTTTCTGGTAAGGAAGTGTAACGTTTTCAATCCTCTTCTTAAAATTCAAACTAGGATTCACGTGTTCTGGGTTTCTGTAGTACCATAGAAAGTGTGTGTGTGTGTGTGTGTGTAATTCCTTGTCTATCTGTTGCATCCAAGTTGTTATCTTTATCTACCTTTGGTTATCAACTGTTGGTACATTCCATACCGACAGGCTTTTGCAAACCGGCGCGATCTATCTGACTCCTTGTTAACCGGTGCCATCTTCTTAAGGGTGTCCTTCCTTCTAGCAACTCCACATTCTGTGAAATCATCAGTTGTTAATCTCTACCTGATAAGTGATTTTGCGCATCTATTGGTATTTTAATGCCGAAAAATGCGGAAAATTTTTCTTTGATACATCTGTGTTTCCACACTCCTTTCCAGTCGTGTGTGAAACATTATCTATCTCCCTTTTATCAGCATGTCCATGCTAACTCATTCTTTTGTCACCGGCGCTTAATCCTGGAGTTTTATTTCATCTCCTTTTCTTTTGGGCTAATTACATAACAGGTGTCGACCCGATGCTGGTGATTGAAATTGGGTTCTCGGCATAGCTATATGACACTTATCATGAGTGGAATATGGAAAATGCTATCAACTCTATCCTCCAAATGGTGACGGTTATCTCCTGTGATTTTGAGTACACCGTGATCATATCTATGCATATTCAAGCATCTTTGGCAACCCAGAGTTTCTCAAGGCACTACGGCGGTCTATCATCTGTCCATCATGCTGCACATCTTTTTGAACTCCATATCTGCAAAATTCTCTTTGATACGAGGGAATTGCATCTTTTCGCTTCTGATAGCTTTGCTTAAGGTATGAGCTATCATCGTTTCTTATCCAAGATCTCTTTATCTTTGTAACCGGTGATCCAATCGACAATGTGAACCAGGTGACATCTCTTTTTCTTCCGAAGGACCAGATAATCTATTCTTCCAGTGCATCTTCTTCAACACGAACCCGTGCTCTTAATATTGATCTTTCTAAGAGCGTTGAGCTCAGAAAGTGTTTCGAGCATTTGTTCGTTTCTCCCGCCTCTTGAACTTGATATTCTGGGTATATCCTGTTAATCCATGGTGGTATATGTTGATAATATGCTTGCCTATTCGATATCAATGGAAGGACATGGAAGATCATCTGTGTCTCTTTCTCTCAAGCTTCGTGAGCACTGCATGTGTGCAAAGTCTCAAAGTGAGAATTCTGACTTTTTGAAGTCACCTATCTCGGCCACGTCCTTCTGCTAAATAGATCGCTTCAATTCTGGAATCAGCAAGTCCATTGTTAATTCCAGCTTCCATCTTCAATCAAACCCGGAGTTTCCTTGTTGGCAAGTTATCATCGTCGTTCCGCCGAAGATTTCCTCAAGACTGCTAAATCTTTCTCAATCATTTCAAGAAGAACATGGAGTTTTCTTTCACCTCAGTCTCGTCAAGTAATCTCTTGAAACCCTCTCGCTCTATCGTCTATACTCAATCCACCGGAGGCCATGAAGACCTTCCAGATCTTGTAATCCTTCTGTTCAAGTTGGTGCTATCTTTTCTGTAGTTGTTGAATCTTGCAGTTCTTCTTCGTAATCTTCCTTCATATCTTTCTGGTGGCTTGGTACTTCAGACATGACGACAACATCATCATCTTTATCTATCTATGAATCCGGCGAATAGTTTGCATATATCCTTGTTTTCTAATGAAGTTCCATGAGTTTTTGTCAATACCTTCAGTCTGTTTCGGTAGTTGGGTTGCATGGTTTTCTTATTCATGTGCGGAGTAATGCTTTGAGTGCGGGATGGAGTAGCTACCATACCACTACTCTTATCATTCGCTCTTGTACATTGAATTGGTGAATTAATGCGATTTCACTCATTCCACGGAAGTTAGAAGTGGCCTTTATCCCTTGATACTTTTACTTCCGTCCTTGTTTTTCCGGAGTGCTCTCTCGAAGAAAGTAATCAAGAATCTCTTGTTGGTGGTCTGTCTATTCTAGATGGAGCAAAATCATCAATTATCTGGTGGAAACAAACGCAAACTCTTTTCTGTCCTCGTCATTCTACCGGTGCTCGACATCCCCAAACAAGATGAAAGGAAGCTATCTCTCTCTTTGTTTCATCAATTCTTTTTCTGTGGTAAAGCCAATTATGGGTGATGCCATCAGCCGCAAATCTATTGCGTTAGCCTCAAGGCTAAAGAAAGCAATAAGTATCTCTACAATAAACTCCAGATCCTCCATATTCTTTGCTTCTCGGGATTCCACCATGATCTGGCTTCACATCCGTCTCTGGAAGTTTATCCGCGCACCTCATTTGCGTGATCCTTTGGGTCTTACCGGCGCAAGAAGAATCTAATCCGACAATGTCTAACTAAATCTTTCTGTTGATATCAAGGGACTCTATTGTTTGAAGGCAATATTGTTTCCGAACTTCATTTCTCAAATCCGAGAGAAGTTACGATGCTATTGTCATAGTGGTTCAAACCTCTCCAATCTAGCTCTTTTTCTTCCGGCAAGATAAAGTTTTCATCATCTCTAGTATCGGTAAATCTTTAATCTTAACGGTGTGTCATTCTTACCCATGATACATCATCTTGTCCTTTCTTTCACAAGTGGTTCTATTCTTTTATCATGTTTCTTGGGAAAACCGGAGCCATGTCCATCCTATCCTTCTTGTCTCACGACAATCCTTCAACTCTTCTAATCGTTGTTTCTCAAGCAAAACGCAAGACTCGCAACAAGTCTAGCAAGTTTTGCAAGGTGTAGTGGTCGCACCATTCCGTTGTTTATCAACTTGGGAACGTGAGGGTCACCTTCGTTCGAACACCCGCCTCTCCTTGTGTTGTTTTCTTTTTCCTAGGAATCTCGGGGCGAGATTCTTGTTTAGTGGGGGAGAGTTGTAGCATCCCAATTGTGTAACAATTGCAATGCTACTTGGTCTAGTAATATAAATGCTACTTCATATATATACAATTGTTGCATCATAATTATATCATGCTCATGTCATCATGCCTCCTTGCATTTGAGCATCATATAAAACCCTTTTGTTTTGGTTCTTCTCTCATATGCATTGTAAATTGTATTTGCCTCTTGATATTGTATTTGGTTATTGATATACTGTTTAAATGCCCAAGTTGAGTTGGGGGCATATATTTTATTAACTCCACCACCTTTCTTGTCATCACCCCATAGTTCCACCATCCAACCAAATATGAGCATTGCAATTTATTTGGTCTTACCTCTTGCTCATGTGGGTTGGGATGGATCCAATTCTATCTCCACATGCTCTCATATATGCACCATATTGTTCCCACATTATTGGTTTATGAGAGCCACCTGGCCACCTTTGCATGCCTTGTGAGTGGAACCTTTTCCTAGCTTCCATATGGGTTGTTTTGGGGTTATTATCATGTTGGGATATTTTTGGGACTATTAAACATCTAGTGGAATATACACACTAGCAAGTCCCAATTATAATCAAATGTGATCATCTCCATCTACTCCATCTGGAACTTTCCTTTAAATTCTTTTGCTTGGCTTAATTCCATATTTTTGGGAATGCATAGGAATAATGCCATGTAAATATTATTGTTTTCACAAGAATAAGCATGGCATTAATTATTTTGCATGGGCCATGCAACCATCACCATCTTTGGTCCTCTTTTGGTCTTAATCGTTTTGAGTGGATCATCTCCCATCTCTCTCTCTCCCTCCTTTTGGCTTGGTCTTATTTTGATCTTGCTTAAACCTCACCACCTCATCTCACCTTCTCTTTTTCTTGTCTAGATCTTGCTTGAGCTTGGCATGTTCTTGCTTGATCTTGTCAAAAGAAAACCCACTCTATCTCTCTCTCAAACCCTAAGACCCCATCTCTCCTCCCTCTAACCGAGCCACCACCACCAGGATCAAACCCCAACCCTACCACCTCACCTACCCTCTCTAACCTAAGACCCAACCCTAACCCGAGACTTCCCCCTAGCCAAACCTAGCTCTAACCCGAGCCTACTCCTCTCTCTCTCTCTCTAGCTTTCTCTCCCTGCCTCAGCAGCCCCACCCCGAGCTCCCCTCACCCGCCTGGCCCACCTGCAGCCACTCCCCCATGCCTACCTGCCCAGCCCGAGCCTGCCTAGCACGTGAAGAAGGAGAAAAAGTGGTCGACGCCACCTTTCCCCTCCACCACGCCATCTACCCCTCCCTCTCTCCGTTCCTATCCACTCCCATCTCTCTGCCTCGCCCAGATCCATCCCCAGAACTCCCCAGGGTCGTGACCATCTACTCCGTCCTCCCCACCTACCCCCCCCACCACCTCCGATCCCATCGCCGGCCACCGTCGGCCTCCATCTCCCCTTCTCATACCAGCCGGTGGCGTGGCGCTCAAGGCTGTCGAGGAAGCCGAGGAGGTTCCCCTGCATCGTCCTGTACATGCCGTCGAGGAGGAGGAGGACCAGAGCCACCAGGCCGACGCCGCTCCGACGCGAAACCCTAGCTCCGCCGGCCTCTGCCTCACCGCCGATCGTCGACTCCTCTGCCCGATCCGACGCCACCGACAGCCCCACGGTGAGCCGCTGACCACCCTAGACATGTCCCTGTACAGCGTTGCTTCCCGGTTGCGCCGTTCGTTTCGTCGAACGCCCAGCGTGCGCTGCCGCTCACGCTGTCTGCACGTTCCCCGCGCCGCGAAGAGCCTCACCTGGCTGTGTGATGCCCCCCTGACAACAACCCCAGCCCACCGCGCTGGCTAGCCCCCGCAGCGCACGCACCCGCGACCCGTGTTCGAATCCTGCGCGCCGTGCCGTCCGCTGTCGCGCACCGATCGATCGTCAGAGATCAGAGGAAGATCCACAGTGCCGCGCACTTGTTTTGCAGATAGCCCCCTGTATCTTTTTCTGCTTAACCCGCGGACCAACCTGCCCCACCGTCAGCCTCTCTTATCGTTTTGCAAAAACACCCCCGCAGATTTATGCCCTTCACCCGCACTCCCACGGATGCCCCACGTGTCGCGTCCCCGCTGGCGCGCCGGGCGGGGCCCTGGAGATGCTGTGACCCCACCCGTCAGTCGCTGAGGCTAGCTCAACCCGCGGTGTAAAAACCTTTTTCTGCGCGCTGTGCTGCTGAGTCAGTGCTGGACCCACTGGTCATTGTCTGTGGCTAGTTTTGAGCGAGTGACAAAAGTATTTCTGTGTTCTGTTTTAATTCAAACTTTTTCAAATTAAATTAAATTCAAATTTCAAATCTGTTTTCAAATAACTTTTCCAATATTATTCCAAATAATACAAATAATATACGTTTTGAAATCAGAAAAATGTGAGGAATTCAAATATGCCCTCCAAAATATATTTTGAACATTTAAAATTTCGAGTTGATTAAAATTACAATAAAATGCCCTTTTTCCTTAATTAATTAATAACTTTTGTTTTATAACTCCAAATTTGACAAATAATATGTCTAAAATGATTAGCTCGACGAGACCTTTCTGTTTATGCATTCCATTATCTGTTTTGCAGCATGCATCATATAAATATAAAGTATACATCAACTTATTTGAGTATAAAATATGACCAAAGCTCAATGAGAGGCTTAATTCTTGTATTTCACACCTCACCCATGCCATGCTACATTATTGCCATGCAAATTGTGCATCATTCATCATGGCATGATTGTTTGCTTGATGCATTTTATTCATATGCTTGTGCACCTTATTTATGTTGGCCCTTGTTTGTTTGGTTCTTCTTCGAATAGACGCTGAGCAGGGGATATATCAAGATACCCAGGAGCACTACCCAGATCCTTCTCTCGCTTCAACTGAGCTGCCAGGCAAGCACTACCACATGCTTGCATACATGTAGTACCTATTGCCTCTATCTTATTCTTGCATCATTGAGTCGCGATTGCATTAAACTGAATCCCAAGTATTGCATAGCCTTTACTTTTAAACCCCACCGAAGCTTGTTCCTCCATCCCATGAGCCATTACTACAGGAGTTGTTTGAGCCATGCGAGTCGTAGAACAGCATGTGTAGGGTATGTGAGTGTCTGATGGATAACGAGGTACCTAAACAACTTAACCTGAGTAGTAATGGGATAACTAATGAAAGTGGCATCGGTGAGCCATATTTGCTATTTGGTTTTTCGGGCTCACTTGTGTCCCGTAGGACCCCGAGTACTTGATTCCTGTTCCTTGAATATTCGCGCTATCCACATCCGGGAGGCTTATGAACCCCCCTGAGCTAGAGCTTGATTCATTCTTATTTCTTGGGGCCACAACTAGTTTGAGGTTTTATTTACTATCATGTACTTATGCCATGCTTTACTGCTTTATTTAAAATTGTGCGAGGTACTGCACCTGTACTGTTTAGGGCCGTGACATGTTTTCGCTGTATCGACAAGCCCAGTCACACTTTCGGGTTCCCAGTCGTTTACAGCCGTCCACACAAACCTTGAGTCCGTCTCGGAGTCGGCCAACTTCGTCGCGGGTAGCTTAATGGGGTGGCTCCCTGAAATATTTCTGAATCCTGTGATCGCTTTGTCGTGACTGCCTCGTTGGGTTTTGATTTGGTTTTTCCGAGGTTGATCGAGTGTGTGTTGCTATTTGTGCACCCCTGCAGGGTAAAACTTTCTGAAAGCCGTGTCCGCGGTTATGGACGACTTGGAGCACAGTTTCTCGATCATAGACAAGTATAACTAAAGTACCGCTTTTAATTTGACTAAGTACCTAACTAGTAAATAGTGCAACTCTCATGGAATGGATAATAAAACTGCCAACGGATGGGGGGGTTGTTCGTCCGCTTCCTCGTCGGTAAGCGAGGAGGAGGATGGATCTGTTAATATTACCGTTATAACTGTTGTTATTAATTCACGGACATCCGTCTATCTCTGGTTAGGCGGATGGTTAGCGAGTATCTATCGAATTGTTAGGGTTTATCTTTCGCTGCAATTGCGTCACCCCAAGGTTGTGTCCCCTTTAGAGGCATAAAGACTTGCTGAGTACCCCTAGGGTCTCACACGATAAATTGTTTGATTCAGATGAACAGGTAAACTCGCAAGAAGGATACTGGGTGGAGGAGACGGACGATGTGGGCAACGATCATTCGGAGTAGAGATTCCAGGAACGGGGATCCGTGAGATCTGTGGGCGGGATGTGTTTATTTATGGGGCATCTTATGCCGATTTGCTTCTTATCCGTACTCGGATCTTGTCTTCCGCTTCCGCCTGATACTCTGATGTTTGATGTATGAGGAGATATCCTAAACTATTATATCTATCTAGGATATTTGGATCTTGCCGTATGGCGTTGCAATATTTCTATTTCTTTTAGATGGAATGGCTCTGAGGACTATTGTATGGTGGCTTGCATACATACTCATTTGTGTATGTAGTTGATCCCTTCGCCTGCCGATTACGCCGCCCGTTCTTGTCCCGATGTTTGGAAATGGTTAGGACGGCCGAAAGGTCTACCTGTGAGTGGCATTTAGGGCCCCACCGTACTATTTTAACCATTTTCGCTCATCCAGGCTTGTAACTAGGAGCGTAATTCACCGAGGTAGTTACAACCCATTGATTCCATTGGTGAGAAAATCGCTGATGCGAACTCGGTAGTGCTACTAAAACCACTTTGTGTAGGTCTGATTGTTGTTTCGCTCTCTCTCATGTGTGTTTATGGGCTTTAGGGGTATAACAGCTCCCTCCACCGGAGAGCTTGGACCATCATGCCTGATATGATCTCCTCCAACTCCATTTTATCCTCTCCTCTGGCTTCAGAAAATTCTTCCCAGCTCTGTTACTCCTTTTGCAGATGGTTGGTCATTACTCTTAGGCTTTTTGTTCTCTGCTTGTGGTGGGTCTCCAATCTTGACCAAGCTGCAGGAGGAACCTTCCATGGAGGACAGGCGGTGAGCTCTAGATCCAAGGACTGTGACACGATGCAAAACTTCCCACTTTAGGCGGAGCTTACTTTGAAAGGGACCCTCTAGAACATTCCTTTTAATGGAATTGTTCATTGGCTTCGACTTGTTGTTCTAAAAATAAGAAAGCTCGGTCCTTGCCTTGTCTGAGACGAATCCCTTTAGGGTGAGGCGAGTCAAGTGTTTGAGACAAACTCAAAAGAGTGAGGCGAGACCAGATCCATTTATTAAGGAAGTGAATGACCAATTATCCTTGGGAGTGAGTAGGCCTTTGTGGTGAGCTCATGGGAGAATAAGGTGAGCCTTTTGTGGTGTCGGTGAGTTGCGTGCCTTCGCATCTTGGGGTGAGGCCTTGTGTGGTGTTGGGTGAGCATCAAGCCACCACACCTCGAGGTGAGCCATTTGTGGTGTTTGAAGTACATTATGCCCCTACACCTCTCCAACGGAGACGTGGCTTCTTTGGAAGTGAACTTCGGAAAACAAATCATCGTCTCCGTGTCCATCGGTTATCTCTCAACCGAGCCCTTTACTTATGCAATTTACATTGTGATATCCATCGTGCTTGAAGTATTATACCTTGCTACCACATTGTTGCTTATCTTGCTTAGCATAAGTTGTTGGTACACTTAGTTGAACCTAGTTGATATAGGTTTTGACTTGATAAATTAAATGCTAAGTTTTATTCCGCATTTATTAGAGTCTGAATCGTAATAATTTTAAAACGCCTATTCACCCCCTCTAGGCGACGTCCATTTCCCTTTCACCACTACTATTCATTGGACTACTTCTAAACGCATCTTGGGATATGTGAACCATACAGTTGGTATAAGATTAACTTTCATGAAGTCCAACTCTACACCAATCATTGCCTTTTTTGATACGGATTAGGCAGGATGCATCCATGATCGTCCCTCAATTAGATGGTTTGCTATTTTCTTTAGGCCAAATCTTATTTTTTGGAGTGCTAAATAAAAGCCACGGTGTCCAGCTTTAGTACTGAAGCAGAATATAAGAATGTGGAAAATGCCACAACTGAGTTAATTTGGATACACTCATTAACTTGAGGAAGTTAGAGTTAAGCTGACTCAACTGCCATGTTTATGGTGTGACAATTTGGGAGCGACATATTTGTCAGCAAATCCAGTGTTTCATGCCAGAACCAAACACATTAAGATAGATTTTCATTTTGTCAAAAAGAGCACTCGCCAAACAATTATGTCAAGTCATCGGTGGTTTTACACCACTCCCTGCTCGTAAATTTGAGGAATTGGACATAATCTCAACTTATAAAAGTTATGATTAAGAGAGAGTGCTGGCGATATAGATTCCTATATGTATACAGGTTGTCCAGTCCGTCTCCTACCCGTATGCTAGCACCGCAAAGTGCACGGTATAAATACACACGATGCTAGACTCGAAAACTATCCGAGTAGCGATTCTTTCCTACCCGATCGATTCCCAATTTTACAGCGGGATAATTTAGTCATTAGTCAATGAGTCATCACTCAAGGATAATTAGAGTTTATATATCTACTTTTGAAAAATTTATAGTGGGATCAACTCCGAGCCCCTAAGGCCTCCGGAGGCAGGACGAACCGGTGGCATCGCCGGTGAAGGGAAGGAACCCTAGATGGGTTTAACCGCCGCCTCTCACGAGTGTCTCTCTTTCGCGTACCGGTTCGGTTCAAATGTTGAGTTTATTATATATCCACTCTTCAAAAATTTGAACTTGAGGTGGTCCCTAAAACTTCGAATTTGCTCCAATCGATGGCTGAACTTTTTTCTCTATTTTATCGAAACACTAAACACGTTATCCTATGCATGAATTTTTGAAAAGTAGATATATAAACTCTAATTATCCTTGAGTGATGACTCACTAACTAATGACTAAATGATCCCGCTGTAAAATTGGGAATCGATCAGGTAGGAAAGAATCGCTACTCGGATAGTTTTCGAGTCTAGCATCGTGTGTATTTATACCGTGCACTTTGCGGTGCTAGCGTACAGGTAGGATACGGACTAGACAACTTGTATACATATATGAATCTATATCGCCAGCACTCTCTTGATTGAGGGTTTGGCCGTCGGGGGAGGCGAACCCTCTTGAAAGACTACCTCCACAAGCACAAAATCGATGTTGTCTGTCTACAGGAAACCACAAAACAGGAGTTCACGGATGCGGATTTGCGTAGCCTAGAGGTGGGTGGTAAGTTCTACTGGTGCTGGATCCCTGCCTCAGGTCATTATGGGGGTATGCTTGTGGGCCTAATGGACAGTGTGTTTGAGGTTGACCACATGGACCATGGCCTATTCTTTCTCAGTGTAGCGGTTTTGCACAGGGAATCTCATCGGACGATGGAGATCATGGTCGTGTACGGGCCCGTGGATCATGGGCGATCTGCGAGCTTCCTAGAAGAGATCTCAGGGAAGATTGCCCTATGCGACCTTCCAATCATCCTGGGAGGGGATTTCAACCTGATTCGAGTGGCAAAAGACAAAAATAACTCGAACCTTAACTGGAACATGACGGACATGTTCAATGCTCACATAGCTAATTGGGCTTTGCGTGAGATGGTGCGCACGGGAGTGCGGTACACATGGTTGAACAGGCAAATGAATCCGGTTAGATGTGTTTTAGACAAAGTTTTCACCTTGCCGGATTTCGAATCCATCTTCCCTCTGTCCTCTCTATCGCCTGGAACTAGCCTAAGCTCGGACCATACCCCACTTATCTTTGACACAGGAGAAGGAACCAGAGTTCAATCGAATTGCTTATTCTTCAAAACAGGGTGGTTTGAAGTCCAAGGTTTTTCCGAGCTCCTGTTTACGAAGTGGGATTCGTTTGCGCGCTCAGCACTGTGCCGCGACATTGTGGATTGGTGGCAAGCTTTCTCCTCGAGCCTGCGCCAATTTCTCCGCAGGTGGATCCTGAACTAGGGAAAAGAGGTCCACCGCAGCAAGGGAGTGTTGCTTAATCAAATAACCCAGTTGGATATGCAGGCTGATTTGTCGGGGTTAGACGAAGAGGAAGGCTCGGCTCAGCATTACCACCTGGAAGAACAACTATGCCAAATCTACCGCCAGGAAGAGGAGTACTGGCGCCAGCATGGCCGGATCCAAAGGGCCCTACGGGGGATGCTAACACTAGCTATTTTCATGTCGTGGCTAATGGGAGGTGGCGAAAATGTCACATTTCTTCCCTTGTTGCCGTTGACGGGGTTATCACAGACAAGGAAGTCATTCAGGCGCACATCTATAGCTTCTACCGAGAACTTCTTGGGTCTTCACCGTCCAGGTGTTGTGGCATGTCGCCGTCCACATGGGGTACATGCGGGCAGGTCTCAGACGTGGAGAACCTTACACTGACCATCACGTTCATGGAGCAGGATATCGATCCGGTCCTGAAGGATATGAAGTCTGACATGGCACCGGGTCTGAATGGTTTTCCGGTGCCTTTCTTCAAGTTTTTCTGGCCACAGCTTAGACATGGGGTCCTACACATCTTAAATGAGTTTGTTCTAGGGTGTATTGACGTATCCCGTCTTAACTTTGGCATCCTCTTGCTCATCCCTAAGGTACAGGGAGCAGACGCGATCTCCCAGTATCATCTGATAGCCCTGATCAACGTGATATTCAAAATCATCTCTAAATCATTTGCCTCGCGCCTCGACCCAGTAGCTAACAGGATAATCAGCCCGAACCATACCGTGTTCATCAAAGGTCATTTCATCCTTGACGGTTCGCTAGCACTGATGGAAATCATCCATTAGCTCAAGAAGAAGAAGATGGGTAGGGTTCTGCTGAAATTAGACTTCAAAAAGGCCTATGATCGGGTGAACTGGGATTTCCTCTTCGAGGTGCTCCGGCTCAAGGGTTTTGATGCTGGATATATCCAAAAAATCTCCCAACTTGTATCAAGTGGACAAACCGCTATCTCTATCAACAGTGAGGTGGGATCATATTTCCGCAACAAGCAGGGGGATGCGTCAAGGGGACCCCCCTCGCCGCTGCTCTTTAACTTCATAGGAGAAGCACTCTCGGCCATCCTCTCCCCAGCTAATATATCAGGCCACATCCGAGGAGTGGTTCCTCACTTGATCTAGGGGGAATCACACACCTGCAGTATGCGGATGATATGCTCATTATGATTCATCAGGATGATCGAGAAATAGCTAACCTCAAGTTTTTTGCTTATGTGCTTCGAGGATATGTCAGGCCTGAAAATCAACTACTACAAGAGCGAGGTTGTGGTGATGGATCAACCACTAGAAGAACAACAGAGAGTCGCTAACTTTCTCAACTACAGGCTAGGGACATTCCCATTTACCTACCTTGGCCTTCCTATCTTTAATCGCAAACTCACGGTGGAACAATGATTGTTCCTCGTGAGGAAATTGGGGGCCAGAATTGAACCCTGGCTTAGCCGCTTTCTCTCCTCGAGAGGGAGACTCATCCTGACCAACTCCTGCCTGGACAGCCTCCCCATGTTTGCGATGGGGTTGTTCCTGCTGTAGGATGGCATTCACGAGAAATTTGACTCCGTTAGATCAATGTTCTTTTGGGAGGGGATGGGCCCCAAGCGCAAATACCATATGGTGAACTGGCCCGTGATTTGTCGGCCCAAGGACCAAGGCATGTTGGGTCTGATTAACACCAAGAAAATGAACATTGCGCTATTATTAAAATTGACCTAGAAACTATACCAAGGCGATGACTCAATCTGGGCTAACATTATTAGAGCCAAGTATGGCGACGCTAGTGATATCTTTGCGAGCTCCGGGCAGGGGGGTCCTAGTTTTTGAAAAGCTTCCACAAAGTCAAACACCACTTCAAGACAGGGGCCAAACACCAGGTGGTTGACGGGGCTAGGACGATAGTTTGGCTCAACTGGTGGCTTGGGGAGAGCCCCATGTGTGTGCGCTATCCTGGGCTTTTCGCCATCTACGGTAACCCGTATGTGTCAGTAGCTGAAGTGTGTCTGCCAGCTGAAATCAAACTCTGCTTCCACAGGGCCCTGGATCAAGGGGCTGCTGCTTGGCTGGCGCTGGTAGAGGAGCTCGAGGCGGTGACCCTTTGCCCCAGATAGGATAGGATTCGTTGGCACCTAAAATCGACGGGGGAATACTCGGCGAAATCTATGTACAACCTAGTGACACAAGGGGTGTTAGTAGCACATTTCCGAGACATCTGGGCTGCCAAAATCCCTCTTAAAAACAATATTTTCTTTTGGCAGATTGCCCTTGATTGTCTACCTTCGAACGATACATAGACTTTCTAACGGTGCCTGTGCTTTATGGAGGCAGGGGAAAATGCCTCCCACATATTTTTTTCGTGCTCGATGGCAAAGTTGAAGGAAATATGCCCTGAGAGGCAATAATAAAGTTGTTATTATGTATTCCTTGTATATGATAGATGTTTATTTCGCATGCTATAATTGTATTGATAGGAAACATCAATACATGTGTGTTTAATAAACAAAAAGGGTTCCTAGTTATGCCTCTCTTATAGACTAGCTTGTTGATTAACAAGATGATCAAGGTTTCCTGATCATGGACATTGGATGTTGTTAATAACAAGGTCACATCATTTGTGAAATGATGTGATGAACATTCATCCGAAGTATAGCATTACGATCAAGTCATTATGTTTATATTGCTATAACATCATACAAAGTAATCTTTATCCTTAGACCATGAGATCATGTTAATTGCTAACACCGGAAGAGTATCTTGATAACATCAAACGTCACACCGTAACAGGGTGACTATAAAGATGGGTTCAGTACTACGAATGTGTTATGTTGAGGCTCATGGATCAAGAGTGGAATTTGTCAATCCAGATGACGGATAGATATACTCTGGGCCCTCTCGGTGATATCACATTAG
This sequence comes from Avena sativa, assembly GCA_916181665.1. NCBI lineage: Eukaryota > Viridiplantae > Streptophyta > Magnoliopsida > Poales > Poaceae > Avena > Avena sativa. Next base: position 416,855,941 of record OV702296.1, read on the forward strand.
GATAGCTTGCAAGCAAGTGATGTGATCACTAGAATGTTATATCACGGGAACGAGAAAAGAGTGCATGTCGGCAACGAGATCAAACTAGGTATGGAGATACCGATGATTGAATCTCGGACATGTAATATATCGAGAGACAAAAGGATTTAGTTATAAGCGTTAAAGGTTCTCACGATCACAGGAGTCATCGTTGAATGTGTAGGAGTCAGTACGGATCTCCAGGTCCCGCTGCTGATTATTGATCGGAGAAGGGTCTCGATCATGTCTGCATTATTCGCGAACCGTAGGGTGGCACACTTAAGAGTTACCAGACACCATTTTGGAGCACATATGTTTCAGACGAAAGAATTGCAAAGCGCAGGAATTGTTTTAATAGAAACCGGAAATTGTTTCGGGTGAAATTGCAGAAGGTGGTTCTGCATGTGATATTGAAATATTGCAAGGGGCTATATGTGAATGTTTGTTAATTAAAGTAATTAACAAAATTCTGAATAAATTTAATAAAAAGAGTTTTATTAAATGAGAGAGCATTAAATTTGGAGAAATTTAATGCATTTAAAGTGGAGACTTTAAAAGGGAATGTGAAGAGGCATTTTAATGTGGAGGGGTTACCACCACATGAATGGGGAGGTGAGGGGTCACCCCCCCATGCGTCGGCCATGGAGAGAGGGGGCACCCCCTCCTCCTATAAAAGGCCACCCATTCCCTCCTTCATCCACACACCTCCTTGTGAAGGATCTCTCTCTCTCCCTCTAGAATTATTCCCCCATGGTCTCGGATTAGCGAGATACATGTTCCCGGTGGCATTTCGTCTGGAAGGAGTTGCTGCTTCCGCTGGATCGCTAGAGCGAGGAGGTGGAGGTTGTCCGGTGGCTTGAACGTGTGTGCGAGTACGGATGCGCTGCTGAGTTGCGGCGCTCGGACTTCCTCACGATCTTGAGATCGGCAAGTATACGACTACATCAACCACGAGTTCCTACTCGTTAACAAAGCTCGTTGTCTTCGAGGGTAAGTTCTCCATGGATGTATGTCCACCCGTTGCTCTGTATCTAGTAGATAGATCTTGGCGTATAGTTCTCATCGTAGGAATTTTTTGTTTTCTATGTTGCGGACCCAACAGTGGTATCATAGCCTGATCTATGCGTAGGTGCTTTGCACGGGTAGTACACATATGTTTATATGTGGGCGATGATGATCATGTTATTGCATCTTCTATGTACTTTGGATATTGGTGGCATAGTGGGATGAAGCGGCCCGGACCAGCCTTACATGTCATCGTACATGAGACCGGTTCCACGACTGACATGCAACTAGTTTTGCATAAGTGGCTAGCGGGTGTCTGTCTCTCCTACTATAGTCAATATCTGATTTACAACGAGTTGCTAATAACTTGGTTATCCTCGTTGTGGTTCATGTTCGTAGGTAAGACCAGTTCTATCTCCGAAAGCCCTAAACCACGTAAAACTTGCAATTGATAAATTAGAGGCGTCTAGTTTAGATCGTTGCTGGGCTAGTGTATTGATATGGTATTGTTGTAAGTAGATGTATGATAGATACTTTTACAACTCACTTAACGTGTAAGTTCCATAGACCTTGGCCTTACACACAAAGGAATGATAGAGATCATACTACGATGCAAATGATAGAGATCAAATGCATGGATCATATCACCTCACTTCACACATTAGCATCTTATATTGCTAGTTTAGCGCTTTTGGTAGCATTATAAGATGATCCCTCATTTAGATATCAAGATAAAATGTGTTCTTCCTTAAGTATGCACCGTTTTGTGGATCGTGTTTTGAGGCATCACGTGATGATCAGGTGTTCTCGACTCTACGCTTTCATACAACGGGTGTAAGACAGTTTTACACACGCAAATACTAAGGTTCTTACTTGACGAGCCTAGCATGTACAAACATGGCCTCGGAACACGGACCGAAAGGTTAAGCATGAGTCATATAGTTGATATGATGCCCATATAGATGCTCGCCTTTGAAGCTACACCGACTCACGTGATGATCGGACTTGGTGTAGTGGATTTGGTTCATGTAATCACCAAAAGGACACGGGGGATGTCGTTTTTGAGTGGGAGTTCATTAGTAATTTGGATTAGTTGAACTCAATCTATCATAAACTTAGTCTAAATATATTTTACAAATTCTTTTGTAGATGGCACCACCTGCTTTTAATTTCAATGTGTTCATGGAGAAAGAGAAGCTTGCTGCGAATGGTAGCAACTTCACCAACTGGGCTATGAATTTGAGGATTCTCCTCACTGCTGCACAAAAGCAATATGTGCTAGAGGCGTCGCTAGGCCCCCCACCAGCTCCTGATGCCCCTGACGAGGAAAAGAACGTCTATATAACTCGTCAGGAGGACCACAACTTAGTTCATTGCGGCATACTGTATGGGCTAGAGCCAGAACTTCAAAAACGTTTCGAAAATGGCAATGCCTTTGATACCATGGGAGAATTGAAAATGATTTTCGATACCCATGCTGCCGTAGAGAGTTATAATGCTTCTAAAAAGTTCTTTAGCTGCATGATGGAAGAGAACAGCTCCGTTAGTGAGCACGTACTCAAAATGTCTAGGTACGCCGATAAGCTTGTGTCCTTGGGAATAACGATTCCCATTGACTTAGGCATACATCATGTTCTCCAATCTCTGCCACCTAGCTACAAGAGCTTCGTGATGAACTATAATATGCAGGGCATGAAGAAGTCTCTTCCCGAGCTTCTGTCAATGCTTAAGACTGTAGAAGTGGAGATTAGGAAAGAACATCAAGTGTTGATGATCAATAAGACCACCAGTTTCAAGAAGGACAAGAAAGGCAAGCAGAAGGGAAAGAAGGGCGGCAAATCTGTTGCCGCGCCTGAAAAGAAACCCCGAGCTGGCCCTAAGTCTGACACCGAGTGCTACTATTGCAAGGGGACTGGCCATTGGAAGCGCAACTGCCCCAAGTATTTGGCGGACAAGAAGGCCGGCAAGGCAAACAAAGGTATATGTGATATACATGTTATTGATGTGTACTTGACTAGTACTCGCAGTAGCACCTGGGTATTTGATACGGGATCGGTTGATAATATATGTAACTTGGTTCAGGGGCCGTGGAACAAGCGACAACTAGCAAGGGATGAGGTCACGATGCGGGTCGGCAATGGATCAAGAGTTGATGTGATCGCCGTCAGAACGCTGCCTTTCCATATGCCGTCGGGATTAGTTATAAACCTGAATAATTGTTATTTGGTGCCTGCACTGAGCATGAACATTGTATCCGGATCGTGTTTGATGCAAAGTGGTTATTCGTTTAAGTCTGAAAACAATGGTTGTTCGATTTATATGAATAATATCTTTTATGGTCATGCACCTGTGTTGAATGGTTTATTTCTGTTGGATCTCGTAGTAGTATTACGCATATTCATAATGTTGATGCTAAAAGGATTAAACTTGATAATGATATATCTACATATATGTGGCACTGCCGTCTAGGTCATATTGGCGTTAAACGCATGAAGAAACTCCATTCTGATGGACTTTTGGAATCACTTGATTTTGAATCATTTGATACATGTGAGCCATGCCTTATGGGCAAGATGACTAGAACGCCGTTTTCCGGTTCAATGGAATGGGCGACAGATTTATTGGAAATCATACATACTGATGTGTGTGGACCAATGAGTGTGTCGGCGCGAGGTGGATATCGTTATTTTGTTACTTTCACGGATGATTTGAGTAGATACGGGTATATCTATTTGATGAAACATAAGTCTGAAACCTTTGAAAGGTTCAAAGAATTTCAGAATGAAGTGGAAAATCATCGTAACAGAACGATCAAATTTCTGCGGTCCGACCATGGAGGAGAGTATCTTAGTTACGAGTTTAGCACACATATGAAAGACTGTGGAATAGTTTCACAACTCACGCCTGCCGAAACACCACAACGTAATGGTGTGTCAGAACGTCGTAATCGTACTTTATTGGATATGGTTCGATCTATGATGTCTCTGACTGACTTGCCACTGTCATTTTGGGGTTATGCACTGGAAACCGCTACATTCATTTTAAATAGGGCACCATCTAAATCCGTTGAAAAGACACCGTATGAATTATGGTTTGGAAACAAACCTAAGCTGTTATTTCTTAAAGTTTGGGGATGCGATGTTTATGTGAAGAAACTTCAACCGGATAAACTCGAACCCAAAGCGAAAAAATGCGTCTTCATAGGATACCCTAAGGAAACGATTGGGTATTACCTTCTATCACAGATCCGAGGGCAAGATCTTTGTTGCCAAGAATGGATCCTTTCTTGAGAAGGAGTTTCTCGCGAAAGGTGTGAGTAGTCGGAAGGTAGAACTCGAAGAGGTTATTGAACCTTCTCTTCATGAAATGGCGAGTAGCGCAGCTCCAGAAGTTGTTTCGGAGTTGACTTCACCTAATGAAGAGAGAGCTAATGATATTGATCATGAAACTCCGAAAGAGGACACTACCGAACCTCATAGGTCAAGCAGGACACGTGCAGCTCCTGAACTGTACGGCAATCCTGTTATGAATTTCATGATTGATGAAATAGATGACCCTGCGACGTATGAAGAAGCGATGATGAGACCTGATTCCAACAAATGGCTAGAAGCCATGAAATCCGAGATGGAATCCATGTACGAAAACCAGGTTTGGACCTTGGTGGACTTACCTCACGATCGAAAGGCCGTTGAGAATAAATGGATTTTCAAAAGAAAAACTGCTACTGATGGTAATGTAACCATCTATAAGGCTCGACTTGTCGCAAAGGGGTTTCGACAAATTCAAGGAGTTGACTACGATGAGACATTCTCTCCCATAGCAATGCTTAAGTCGGTTAGGATTATGTTAGCAATTGCTGCATATTTTGATTATGAAATATGGCAGATGGATGTCAAAACTGCGTTCCTCAATGGTAATATTGAAGAAGAGTTATATATGATACAACCTAATGGTTTTGTCGATCCTAAGGATGCTGATAAGGTGTGCAAACTTCAGCGATCCATCTATGGACTGAAGCAAGCATCCCGGAGTTGGAATCTCCACTTTGATGAGGTGATCAAAGAGTTTGGATTCGTCCAAACTTATGGAGAGGCTTGTATTTACAAGAAAGTGAGTGGGAGCAATGTGGCCTTTCTGATATTATATGTGGATGACATATTATTGATTGGAAATGATATAGATCTTTTAAACAGTGTTAAAAGTTATCTAAACAACAAATTTTCAATGAAGGACCTTGGTGAAGCTTCATATATATTAGGCATTAAAATCTATAGAGATAGATCAAGACGCCTAATTGGGCTATCGTAGAGTACATACCTTGAAAAGATATTAAAGAAGTTTAATATGGACGGAAGTAAGAAGGGGTACTTACCTATGTTGCAAGGCAATACATTGAGTAAGACTCAAAGTCCGGCTACGGCGGAAGAAAGAGAGATAATGGATAAGATCCCCTATGCCTCAGCCATAGGCTCTATAATGTATGCCATGCTATGTACAAGACCGGATGTGGCACATGCTATTAGTTTGACTAGTAGGTACCAATATGATCCAGGTTCGAAACACTGGATAGCGGTCAAGAATATCCTTAAGTACTTGAGAAGAACTAAGGATATGTTTCTTGTATACGGATGTGAAGAAGAGCTATTCGCTAAGTGTTATGTCGATGCTAGTTTTGACACCGATCCGGATGACTGTAAGTCTCAATCCGGATACGTATTTCTCTTGAACGGAGCAACAGTTAGTTGGAGGAGTTCCAAACAACCTGTAGTGGCTGGATCAACAATGGAGGCGGAATATGTTGCTGCTTCAGAAGCGGCGCCGGAGGCAGTTTGGATGAAAAAGTTCATTACGGAACTGGGTGTGGTTCCCAGTGCGTTGGACCCGATGGTGATCTATTGTGACAACAATGGAGCCATAGCCAACGCAAAGGAACCAAGGTCTCACAAGAATTCCAAGCATATTAAGCGCCGGTTTCACTCCATCCGCGAGCATGTCAAGGATGTAGATACAAAGATTTGTAAAGTGCACACAGACCTGAATGTAGCAGATCCGTTGACTAAAGTACTCCCTAGGGCAAAACATGATCAACACCAGAACTCCATGGGTGTTAGATTTATCACTATATAAACTAGATTATTGTCTCTAGTGCAAGTGGGAGACTGAAGGAAATATGCCCTGAGAGGCAATAATAAAGTTGTTATTATGTATTCCTTGTATATGATAGATGTTTATTTTGCATGCTATAATTGTATTGATAGGAAACATCAATACATGTGTGTTTAATAAACAAAAAGGGTTCCTAGTTATGCCTCTCTTATAGACTAGCTTGTTGATTAACAAGATGATCAAGGTTTCCTGATCATGGACATTGGATGTTGTTAATAACAAGGTCACATCATTTGTGAAATGATGTGATGAACATTCATCCGAAGTATAGCATTACGATCAAGTCATTATGTTTATATTGCTATAACATCATACGAAGTAATCTTTATCCTTAGACCATGAAATCATGTTAATTGCTAACACCGGAAGAGTATCTTGATAACATCAAACGTCACACCATAACAGGGTGACTATAAAGATGGGTTCAGTACTACGAAGGTGTTATGTTGAGGCTCATGGATCAAGAGTGGAATTTGTCAATCCAGATGACGGATAGATATACTCTGGGCCCTCTCGGTGATATCACATTAGGATAGCTTGCAAGCAAGTGATGTGATCACTAGAATGTTATATCACGGGAACGAGAAAAGAGTGCATGTCGGTAACGAGATCAAACTAGGTATGGAGATACCGATGATCGAATCTCGGACATGTAATATATCGAGAGACAAAGGGATTTAGCTACAAGCGTTAAAGGTTCTCACGATCATAGGAGTCATCGTTGAATGTGTAGGAGTCAGTACGGATCTCTAGGTCCCGCTGCTGATTATTGATCGGAGAAGAGTCTCGATCATGTCTGCATTATTCGCGAACCGTAGGGTGGCACACTTAAGAGTTACCGGACACCATTTTGGAGCACATATGTTTCAGACGAAAGAATTGCAAAGCGCAGGAATTGTTTCAATAGAAACCGGAAATTATTTCGGGTGAAATTGCAGAAGGTGGTTCTGCATGTGATATTGAAATATTGCAAGGGGCTACATGTGAATGTTTGTTAATTAAAGTAATTAACAAAATTCTGAATAAATTTAATAAAAAGAGTTTTATTAAATAAGAGAGCATTAAATTTGGAGAAATTTAATGCATTTAAAGTGGAGACTTTAAAAGGGAATGTGAAGAGGCATTTTAATGTGGAGAGGTTACCACCACATGAATGGGGAGGTGAGGGGTCACCCCCATGCGCCGGCCATGGAGAGAGGGGGCACCCCCCTCCTCCTATAAAAGGCCACCCATTCCCTCCTTCATCCACACACCTCCTTGTGAAGGATCTCTCTCCCCCTGTAGAATTATTCCCCCATGGTCTCGGATTAGTGAGATACATGTTCCCGGTGGCATTTCGTCTGGAAGGAGTTGCTGCTTCCGCTGGATCGCTGGAGCGAGGAGGTGGAGGTTGTCCGGTGGCTTGAACGTGTGTGCGAGTACGGATGCGCTGCTGAGTTGCGGCGCTCGGACTTCCTCACGATCTTGAGATCGGCAAGTGTACGACTACATCAACCACGAGTTCCTACTCGTTAACAAAGCTCGTTGTCTTCGAGGGTAAGTTCTCCATGGATGTATGTCCACCCGTTGCTCTGTATCTAGTAGATAGATCTTGGCGTATAGTTCTCATCGTAGGAAATTTTTTGTTTTCTATGCTGCGGATCCAACAAAAGTTTGCTTGGGGGGTTCTTTGACAGATCCTTGGGCGTAATTGGCACCCCGCTAGCTTTGTCCATTTTTTTGCTATTCTCTCGGGTTTCTCTGGGCAACGGCGTCGCCTTCTGTGGATCTTCTTTGTTGCTCAATCCTGGTCGCTGTGGCTTAACCGTAACAAGCTAACGATTGAATCAAAAGTGCTCCGCCACCTAGCTGACTTACTATATAAAATGATCATTTGCTTGTAGTTGTGGAAGCTAAACGCAAAGGAGAAGGACAAGGAGGGCCTCGTTTGGATGGCCAACGAACTTAGGCTGCTTTACCTCAAGATGGCGCCAGGAAGCTGTGATGCTTAGTCTGTTAGAGTTAGATCTTATCCTCGGCTTGTGTGGGGATGCCGACCTAGTAGTGTTTTTGGTGTAATCTCCTTTATGTGTGGCTAAGGTGTAGCGCTTGTTTCCGAGTGATGTCTGTGACTCTGTTTGGCTCTATTAATTTAAAGATGGGCATTAATTGGACATTAATGTCTACTTCCTCTGTTTCAAAATATAAAATGTTTTAGCTTTGTGAAAAAGTGTATCTAGACCATTTTTAGTGTGTAAGTTCACTCCAAATCTAAATGAACCTACACACTAAAACAAGTCGATACATACCCTTTACAAAGCTAAAACATCTTATAGAACGGAACGAGTATTATCTAAAAAAATGCATGAAGCAGTAGAAGAAGAGTCACTAAACACGCGAAGACAAGTTCAAGGTCACACGGAACGGAAAGCAAGTGATTATCGGCTTGTCTTGCTGGAGATACAGAAACAAACAGCGATAATGACCACATACAGGCCCCACAATCCAGCGAGACGACGGTATCTTAATTACTTATATTTTATTTACCGCCAGTTAAATATACCGAAATTATTCTCGCCCTGAATGATTGCCATGTGTAGGACAACCACATACAGCTACGAGTATTCTAATCACTGTCCGCTTACAGCACAAACCCCAATTCCACCACTGTCCCTGTAAATATTCCACTGCCGTACTACTACTAGTCATCATCTACCAGGGAGAGCGAGGACTCCGTCGCAGCGAAGAGGGGTTTGTCCGCTGCTGCTGCTGCCCGCCTCCTCCGCCACCGCGCGCTTCCACGTGCTCGCCTCCTTGCCTTCGCCGTCCCCCCCGCCGCCGGACGGCGAATCCGCAGGTCGGCGACGCCCTCGCCGGACTACCGAGCAAGTGAACTCTCGGCCCGGTGCGCCGCCCCCTGCAGGGCTGCTGCCGCCGCCGGATCGCCGGCACGGTCGTCCCGATCCGCGAGGCGGCGCCCGCCAATTTGGTAAGCAACGGTCGTGCGCAGCAACACTCCCACCCACCCGCAAGCACGCACGCACGAACACCGAGATGACGCGAGAGAAATTCAAATTGGCCGACGCCCAATTTGGGGATGCCGGCCCCGATTTGCCTTCGGTTCATACTTCTCTGTTGCTCCTTCGTCACTTTTCTCTGCGAATTTTCGTGCTGCTAGTGATCTGCGTGCGTAGCGGGGTTTGCTCCCCAGCTAGATCTAGCTTCCAGACTAAGATTTCTCCCAGCCCCCATCCAGAATTTCGATTCGGTAGGTTCAGGATTACTACTAGGTACTGCTGGGTCTGCTTGCCCAGTAGTGCTCTTACCTTAGAATTTGCTTGTGGCGGAGTAGCAAGCAATGCTGAGTTGCTGACTTTGCTAGTGGTGATCTGTATAGGTACGAACGCCAACGAAACTGCATTAGAAGTACTATTATAAGCTTGTGTTGATTATAGTTGGGGTATTTGCTGTAATTTCACTCATTCACGACGAAATTTGTTCAAAATTAGTACTAGGGATTGATATACTCCGAGAAGTTTGTAAGGTTATGGAACTAAACCTTATATTCATGCTACTCTTGATTCACTATGGTGGTTTCTGTTGCCTGTCGGTGCAGCAGTGAGCAGGCAGTAGCTCTGTGCCCTCTCGAGATCCATGAGAAAATGCTCTTGAGGTTCTAGAGCATCAGCAACTTGTTGTGATAGGTTGATATTGGGTTTTCTGACAATATAACTCCTGTGAAGTTGGAATTGACTCACTGACTGTTAGATTAACTTGTATATATAGGATATTGGTGGAGTTATGGAGATGTAACAATATTTGTACAATAGTTGATTGACAATGTTCAGTTTATGTGGGCGAAGACCACTTGGTATTTGTTGGTTAGCATCTTGTAATGTAGACTTGAGCATCCCTGTCCGTGAACTTTTAACGAAGTCCTTAAAATTAGGCATGAGTTAGAAATGAGATTTACTATTATCTGCACAGGATTGAAAATATTAGGAATGTCCATGAGTCGTATATGCATAACCATATAGGCTGGCTTCTCCATGTCGTGCTGGTCCCTAGAATATTAGGTTCATCTGTTCATCCCTGTGCAACTTAGTGAACTTAATTAGCACCCCTTTTTCTTCTCAATGAGTTCAATATTCAGGGGCATCCTTTTTCTCATGTTTGAATCACCTCATATTTTACAGTAAGGTCTGATATGTCATTATTATCTTCCTGCTAGATTAGCGCCTACAAGTTCCTCAGTGGTGCTTTCATTTTGCTCACAAGCTCCATTGCGGTCAACCCTCACAGCTCCCATGGCAAAGCCCGGCATTCTAGGCCGGAGGTATGCTCAGTGCTTCTAGTCTATAGACGGTATTGATGTCTAGTGGCAACTAATATACTTATTGTCGATCTTCATCAGCAGCAGCATGCCAAGATCAAATGAGGGCATGAGGCTCATATTCTCAGCAGTTATCGGTGTTATGCTAGGTTACTTGTTTGGGATTTCCTTCCCTACAGTCAATATAACTAAGGTAAATCGGATCATTTGCATCTCTTGTTTTCTAATGCCACATACCTTTTTTCTAGAAAATAATCTCTACTCTCTGCATTCTGTAGCTTCACTTCCCGTCCAGTATTGTCTCCTATATTGAAGACAGAAACTCTGGAATCACAACCCAAACATTGTTGAACCATGCATGGACATCTGCAAATAGTCACAAGAAGAACAATTCTGACACCAAGTCTGATGAAATTCCAAAGGTACTTTGCCAGGCTAATACCTTTTAAAACAGAATATGTTGCTTTGTGGTTTATGTCATGCATTATTTGGATTTTACTTTCTTGTTTTTGCGCAAAGCAATTGGTGTTACTTTCTTCTGACCTGCATCCTTTTTTGGTTAGATTTCTACATTGTTATTTTCTGGTCAATATATTATGGGTCTGTTATATGCTTATGTTGCTCCTGTATTTTCTTGTTCGGCATGTGAAGATTAAAAGTTTGAGATTTTATGTAGGATGTAAATTTGCAAATCGAAAACTTCTGCCTATGTTAGGACGGTGAGATGCATTCTTTTCTGACATATTCTCGTTTCAAGTGGAGTTTGTGTAACCTTCTTTTTTGAAGTATATGGCATAGCTGATTGTGTCTGCTCCTAATAGGCTCGTAGATAAAATATTATTGTATACATTGTTTTAATTTTTGGTTAATTTTTCCTTATTTAGATTTACGTTACCTCAAACCCGAAAGGTGCTGAAAGGCTTCCACCGGGCATTGTTGTCTCTGAGACAGACCTTTATCTGCGAAGACTATGGGGTGAACCTAGTGAGGTTAGTTGTTGTTTCACTTTCTCAGTATCAAATGATGCTTTCAAATCTCTCTCTTGACTGACGCATTTTGAACCATATTCCTTCTTTGATCTATGATCTGAAACATACCATCAGGATCTTACTATCCAGCCAAGGTACCTTGTTACATTTACAGTTGGAATTTCGCAAAAGGCAAATATTGATGCAGCAGTCAAGAAGGTGATTAATTATGCTTAAACTGTATAAAACATATCCTGGAACTGATTTCGCAAAACTGATCATGCATCCCAGTGAATTGTTCATACATGAAATAGTAATGATTGCTTTTCATGTTCATGCATGTCTTCTATATAGTTCTCGGAGAACTTCACAATTATGCTGTTCCACTATGATGGTCGGACTACTGAATGGGATGAATTTGACTGGTCAAAAAGGGCTATCCATGTGAGTGTAAGCAAGCAAACTAAATGGTAAGTTAGTGCTATTGTTCTATCAAGTTTTGTTTGTTTGTTTGCAGTGTTTCTAATCTATGATTGCCAAAGTTTAATGCTTTACTTATTATTTACCCAGGTGGTATGCCAAGCGATTTTTGCATCCTGATGTTGTTGCCCGTTATGACTACATATTTATCTGGGATGAGGATCTAGGTGTTCAACATTTTAATGCAGAGGCGTAAGCACTATACCCTTGTTACCTTTGCTTGTCACCCTGGTGTTCCTTTCCTCCGAGGAAGATAATTCCAATACTTCTTCAGGTACATCAAGCTTGTTAGGAAGCATGGGCTGGAGATCTCTCAACCTGGTTTGGAACCTGATAGAGGTCTGACATGGCAAATGACTAAGCGGCGAGGTGATCGAGAAGTTCACAAGTGAGTTATTGAACCTATATTGTGTTTGTTGATGTTTAAGCATCATCCACCTATATTTAGTTCCTTCTGTAATACTTTGCTTTGTACAGAGTAACTGAGGAGAGACCAGGCTGGTGTTCCGATCCCCATCTACCACCCTGTGCAGCGTATGGGCTCATCATTTATCATCAACTTATTTTCATCTGTCAAAATATGTCTTTATATTCATTTTTTTCCAAGAAACCTCCTTCATATTCAGTTTGATATGCAGATTCGTGGAAATTATGGCGACTGTGTTCTCTAGGGATGCATGGCGCTGTGTGTGGCATATGATTCAGGTAGAGTGTCATTTAGATCTCTTAGCTAGTTATGTTTGTTTGGAGTTGTATGTTTACACTATGGTTGCACATTGTCTTCTGCAGAACGACTTGGTCCATGGATGGGGTCTCGATTTTGCTCTTAGGAAGTGTGTGGAGGTATTATGTTTTTCTATAATCTATTAGGCAATGGTCTGTTGAAAGTGATCACTATACACGTTAGTTAATCTCCTAAAGGTCTAGGATAGCTTTAATTGCTAGTGATCTGAAGGGGTAAGTCAGGTAGCTGTGGCACAGATGAGAAATTGTAGTTAGTAGGTAAGGCAGCTGGGCTAATCTGCATTATTAACAGTTTCATCACATCTTCATAGAGGGGTTTGCACCATCCATGATTATAGCCAGTTGCAACTTTAATGAGCTATACCTATACGTTTGTTCATGTTACATGCTTTTGCCATCCATCCATGTTTTACTGAATTTGAAATATTTTACTTGATCTTGAATTAAACAGCCAGCTCATGAGAAAATCGGAGTTGTTGATGCTCAGTGGATTGTTCATCAGAGTGTTCCATCACTTGGTAACCAGGTATAGTCACCGTTCATCTCACCTATCAATCAATGTGCACTGTCACTGGTTCCCTGATCCTTCAGCATTCATATCCTGGCAGGGCAAGTCGGAGAATGGAAGAGCACCATGGGAAGGGGTAAGCTAAATCTGCCTGATTCCATGTATTCTGCACATTTCACACTAAACTTTACCAGTCCATGAATTCCAAAATTCCACACCATGGCACCGACCATTTGCATATGGATTTGCACTCGCTGTTATATTTATTTGGCGGGCATGCTACAGGTAAGAGGACGCTGTAGAAAAGAGTGGGGGATATTCCAGGCGAGGTTGGCCGATGCCGAGAAGAAGTATTACTTGGATCAAGGGATCACGCCACCGAATTCGACTAGATGAATTAGTGCGGCATATGCAGGAGTCAACAGTATGGTTTCTGCTACGGAAACCTGGCCCTTACATGCTCAGCATGTTCATGAAAGCAGCCTGCTCCCTTAATATAGCTGAAGCTCCAGGGCCAGATATTTGTACATGGGAATATCGTGGGAACGGATAGCATGTTAGCAGAGAGTGAGAGCTATGCTAATAATGAAACATCTGTAATATATTTATTGTACCGACATGTTTGGTGGATGCACAGCATCGTCAGTTATTTAGACTTAAGATTACATGTTGCGAGGGTTCACTAGCATACATGCATGATAAAGATGTATGCGCACGTCGGCACGACCATGTACGCTCGTAGACGTAGTTGGGCAGGGTTGTAGGAGCACGGATACCGGCTCAGACGAGGCTGGGCTTTGCTCACCAACCGTAGCCGCCACCGGAGTACCCCTGAGTGGTGGTGCTCTGGTAATACTGGATCCCGCCGCCAAGGTTCTGGCGGCGCCCGTATGCATTGTACTGGTGCGTGCCGCCGGCGCCGTGCTGGCCATAGGCGAGCTCCTCCTCGCAGTCACTCTCGTCATCGCTGCAGTCGCTCTCCTCGCTCACGTACGGTTGTGCAACGGCGCCGACCTGGTGCTTGTATGTCTTCCCGTATGCTGCCTGCGCCTTGTTGTGGTGCACGGCTCCGGTCACGGCGCCGTAACCTCCGCCATAGGCTGCTTGTCTCTGCATCGCCTTGTTCATGACGAGAGCGTCGTACCCGGCGACACCGTCACACCCAGGCTGGTACATTCCGCCATTGTAGCCGTGCTTCTGCTTCTGCGTCACATTTTTCTGGACAAGCGCGTCGAAGCTCCCGACGTCGCCGTACGTCGTCTTGTGCCCGCCGCCGTATCCGTACTGCGCCGCGCCCTTCTGCGCGAGGGCGTCGTACCCTGCGACGCTGTCGACGCAACCTTCCTGGTACGCGTTGTGCTCGCCGTAGCCGTAGCCTTCGCCCCCCGCGTGCTGGTACGCGTTGTGCCCCCCGTAGCCGTGCTTCTGGACCGCGCTGTCATGGTGCCCCCCGTAGGCCTTGTGCTTCTGGGCCGTGCTGTCATGGTGCCCGCCGTAGGCGTTCTGCTTGTGGACCGTGCTGTCATGGTGGACAGCGCCGTACCCTCCGGCGGCGGCCCCATGCTGATACGCCTTGTCGCCGTAGCCGTGCTTCTGGACCATGGTGTCGTGGGGGAGAGCGCCGTATCCTCCGGCGTTGCCCCCATGATGGTACGCCTTCTGGTCGCCGTAGCCGTGCTTTTGCGCGGCACCGTCGTGGCCGTACCCTCCGACGACGTCACTTCCATGCTGGTGTGCCTTCTGCCCCCCGTAGCCGTGCTTCTGCACCGTGCTCTCCTGGTGGTACCCCTTGACGTCGCCTCCGTACTGGTACGCCTGCTGCTCGCCGCCGTAGCCGTGCTTCTGCATCGAGCCGGCGTCAGCCCCGTGCTGGTAAGCCTTCTGCTCGCCGTAGCCATGCTGCTTCTGCATCGAGCCGCCGTTAGCCCCATGCTCGTAAGCCTTCTGCTCGCCATAGCCGTGCTTCTGCGTCGAGCTGTCGTACCCTCCGGCCTCAGCGCCATGCTGGTAAGCCTTCTTCTCGCCGTAGCCGTGCTTCTGCGTCGAGCTGTCGTACCCTCCAGCCTCAGCGCCATGGTACGACGCCTTCTGTTCGCCGTAGCCATGCTTCTGCGTCGAGCTCTCGTACCCTCCGGCCTCAGCGCCATGCTGGTAAGCCTTCTGCTCGCCGTAGCCGTGCTTCTGCGCCGCGACGGTGCTGTCGTGGTGGACAGCGCCGCCGTACCCTCCAACGCCGCTCCCATGCTGGTACGACGACGCCTTCTGCTCGCTGTAGCCGTGCCTCTGCGCAGAGTAAGCTCCCTCCTTCTCCTCGCACACCTCCTCCAGGGTAGCCTTCTTCTGCACGGCGGCGCCGGTGTATGGCAGCTTCTCGTTGACGCTCATGCGGCTCATCTCCGTCACGACTGGTGTGGTAGTTCATCACGGGCTTGCTCTGGCCGTAGCCATAGGCGCCGCGCTTGACAATCGACATGCTTAGCTAGCTACTTTCTCTGGTTCTCTGAATGAACTCGATCACTTGCTCTATGCTTGCTGTAAATGCGGCCTTGATAGGCAGGCTCTTATAGGCGCCGTGGCGAGTGGGCGAGCCATAGCATTTGTGCTCTGGTATGGTACCTGATGGATATATGCTCTGTAACTTTATATCTAGTCAAGCATCGGGTGATTCGAGCCAAGGTCGGTGTATATCTCAAATTCTCCATGGTCATGGCATCTTCGTAACGTCACGCATATATACACCCATCTATTATTGGTGAAACGATGTAAGAAAGATCCCATTCGTGAGCCACAATTGATGGCCTATTCTAACCTGCGCCTAGAGGTAATTATGTTTTCTTATCATAACTTAACTTATAGTGAAGTGATTTGGTAAAACTTTTTTTTTGTGTGGAATGGACGCATTGTTACTTATTACACTAACATTTACACCCGGCCTCTGTATAATTCCGATCTTTTTTCGGAGGCCGTTAGGTCAAAGCCGTAGCGCGCGCCCTTCCATTTTGAAGCAGGGCGAGACAACTTTAGCTAGGAGCCTCTTTTCCTTCTGCCCAGCTCCCTGAAAACAACGTTCGACTTGCATGTGTTAAGCATATAGCTAGCGTTCCTTTGCATCCCACTCAAAAAAAGGGGTACGCTACGGAGGCACACAACCGATCAAAATTAAAAGTAAACAACAAAGAAATTAGGCTACCATTAAATCAAGCTCTATTTGGTAAAATGTCTAGAACTATAGAAGATCAATCCGCAGATCACGCGGCCATCCATGACGGAAAAAAATATCCCTCGTCGTATCCTCAAACACGTACACCCCTCCGTAAATAAATCTCTAAACTCCACACGTTGTAGAGAAGCCCATAAACGGAGAGAAGCCATGCTCCGATAAATAACCTGCAAGTTAGAATATAATTTATTATTAAAATTTTGTCATTTTTACATAACCACAGCGACCAAATAATGATAAGCGCTCCACCCTAAACAGAGTCCTATATTTATCATCGATCCCCAATAACCAGTTACCAAATACATTGCCTATCGAACGTGGAGGAGATAAATCATAAGCTATTTGGATAATTGACCATATAGAACTAGCGAATTTACAATGAAAGGATAAATGCCTAATTGTCTCCTCTTGGCTACAAAAAACACATTGTTTACTTCTATTCTAATTCCTCTTTACAAGGTTATCTTTTGTGAGAATAACCCCTTTACGAAGAAACCATACAAATATTTTCTTCTTTAGTGGTATCTTTATCTTCCAAATTTTACTATTGCCATCGACCGTAATATTAGGTTGTATCAAAACTCTATACATTGAGTCAACAGAAAATTTGCCGTTCTCTAGTAATTTCCATTTAAACTCATCCACACCTTCCGACAACGGTATCATGGATAATCTTAATAATGATTATTCCAAGATACTAATCAAGGGCCGATGAGGTCTATTCTAAAAGACACATTCGGAGGATTCGATTCCATTACAATGGAAAATGTATCTCATTTATGTTTCACAATAAAATATAAAGCTCATACTGCTCACCTAGGGTAGTGTGACCAAGCCACCTATCTTCCCAGAAGCGTATCTGTGATCCATCCTTGATATTAAAAGCACCAAATCGGGAAAATATTTTTTGAACGCCATAAGTCTATCCCAAAAGTGCGAATCACCGGGTTTCTATACCACTTGAGACACAACTTTTGAGCCAACATATTTCCTCCAAAGAATTGTTTGCCAAACACCTTTTTCTGTAAATAGCTTAGACAACTATTTACCGAAAAGAGCAGTATTCTTAACTTGCAAATAATGTATGCCTAGTCCACCTTGTTCTTTTGGACAGCAAACCACATTCCATTTGGCCAGTCGATATTTTTTTCACTATGTCCTTGACAAAAGAATTTTGACCGGAAATAATCTACTCTATTCATGACACCTTTCGGTAAATGGAAAAACGAGATCATATACAGTACCATATTAGTGAGTACTAAATTTATGAGTACAAGCTTCCCCAAGAGATAATAATTTACCTTTTCAACTATTAAGACGTTTTTGTAACCTTTCCTCTACGAGTTTCCATTCAGCATTTATGAGACGCTGATAGTGAATCGGAATTCCCATATAGTTTATTGAAAATTGTCCCTGCCCATAGCCAAATAAATCAGCATATAGGTGAGCCTCACCAAAACAATATAAATCACTTTTATGAAAATTTATTGTCAATCCGGAAAGTTGCTTGAATACTAATAGAATTAATTTTAGATTCTTTGCTTTCTCCAAATCGTGTTCCATAAATAAGATTGTATCATCAACATATTGAAGAATAAAAAGTCCACCATCAACAAGATGTCGAACTAATCGTTCAATCTGGCCATCAACCTTAGCTCTCTCGATCATGATTGCCAACATGTCCGCCACTATTTTATATAGTATAGGTAATAGTGGATTTCCCTATCTCAATCCTTTTTTAGTCTCAAAGTTATTTCCAGTGTTATCATTGACTTTTATAGTAACACTACCTCCAGACACAAAAGAATGTATGAGAGCACGCTACTCTTCAGAGAAACCTTTAATACGAAATGTTTGCTGAAGGAAAGACCAATTAACTATATCATACGCCTTCTTAAAGTCAATGTTGAACAATACTCTATTAAGTTTCTTGGAGTGTAGTTCGTAAATTATTTTATGCAGAATTGTTACACCATCTAGGATGTTTGCATGACGAACAACATGATCAGCCACTGAGTTTAGTCTAATTGTAGCAACTTTTTTGAATATTTTAAAACTAATATTAAGAAGACAGATTGGACAATACTATTGTGTGTGTTATGCATCATTAACCTTAGATAATAAAATATTGTCGCCAAAATTTAGTCTAAAAAGATCAAGTTGACCGACCTGCAGAAACCCAAACAAATTCATCAGATCCTCCTTGATGACATCCTAGAAATTTTGATAAAATTCCACGAAAAACCCATCAGGACCTGGCGCTTTGTTATGTTCCATTTGGAAAACAACTTTCTTGACAATCATGGTTAGAAAATTGTTTTCTAGGAGCGGTTAGAAAATTGTTTTCCTCAACAGAAACTTGGGGAATATCCATGGTTTGGGACTCATTCATAGAGAATGTATTTTTCGGAGGTGCCCCAAATAAGGATTTTGTAATAACTTATAATATAAGACATAAGTTGCTCCTGTCCGTCAATTGTACCCTCATCCTGTGTTAGAGTGTGAATAAATTTCTTCTTGTGATTGCCATTGGCCACATCATAGAAGTATCTTGTATTCGCCTCTTCTTCGAGAATGAATTTCGCTTTAGAGTGTTAATACCATTTGAGTTTCTCCTCTTGCAGCAGTCACGCAATCTCCGCATTTGACTGGCTTTTCAGCTTAATTTCTTGTGCAAATAAGGCCTGACTTCGGCAGAAGGCTCCAAATCATTAATAATAGATGAAAAACCTTTTTTATTTTTTTAGGATCCCATCAGTATGTCTATCCAAACCTCGTAGGAATCTATGCATAGCACGTATTTTATTATTCCATCGTTTTATAGGCGTTTGATCACTAACATGTTTTTCTCAAATAACCTTCACCATCTCATGGAAGCCATCACGAAAAAACCAACCAAGTTTGAATTTGAGCTCATGTTTAGTTTTTCGTGATGGCAACCCAATAGATAAAAGTAATGGAGCGTGATTGGACAAAGCCTCAATATGATCTAGAGCACGAACAATTACCATAGGGAACTTGTCTTCCTACTCAGTGTCCATAAATACTCTATCTAGTTTCTCGTATGTTGGCTCTCGAAGAATGTTAGCCGAAGTAAACTATCTTTATAACATGGTAACCTCTCTTAAGTCTAAACTGTCGATGAACACCCCTGACTTTTCTCGTGAGAAAATCTTAGCAAATTGAAATCTCCACCTATAAGGATAGAATACAGATTGTCTTTTGCCATATTAACTAACTGCCGTAAAAAGTCAGATTTATAAACATCCTGGGTAGCCCCATAAACAGCAACTAGAGACCATGTGAAAGCATTGGCCTTGTTACGTATATGGAGTTTGATGAAAAATCTCCAACCGAACTGACTAAGACCTCCATAGTCTCATCTCTGATGCCTAACAGGATTCCCCCAGATCAACCACGAGGCAGCCGTGAAATCCACGTAAAATCCACTCCACCAGAAAGGTGATTGAGTAGAGTTCGTGAGACCAGTCTTAGAAATATTCAGAAAATCCAACTTATAATCTCTCACACAATCAGCAAATAATAAATGTTTAGCCAAGTCACAGAGAAACTATAGGAATTTTGGATACATGGGGCCTCTTACGAGACTTCTTGCTTTTCGATTTACGTCCAGAAGCTTTAAGTTCATAAAATGAACCAAGTCCAGTCTCATCAAAATCCACTTACGACTTCACCCACTAAGTGAGAGAGGAGTTGACCATCTACTGTAGCATGCAAGTCCTCCTCCTCCTTTGTTGGCGAAGAGTTGGGAACAAGGAAGACTTTAGGAGTAACCGTTAGATGATCAAACTCCATATGTCTCAAAACATTAGAAGAAAAAAGAACTTTCTTTGCTGAACTACCCGACCTAACGCTTACATTGGCTAACTTTGAATTCATAACCGAGGTAGAAAACGAAAGAAAGGACTTTGATGAATTATTTATACCAGGCAAGTCAAGATTTTTTCTGCCTTACACTTCATCGCCTTGACCAAAGAGCTTTCATCTGTGGCGGACGCAATAAAGGCATCAACCCCATGACGAGCACTTCGCCTAGATGGTGCACCTCCACCCGGGACAATAGCAACCTCAACATCAGCACTTGCTGAAGACAGAGGCAGTCCCGACCCCTCCTGGGTCAGACCCCCTCCAGCCACAGCAAACTTGCCTGGGCTGGCATGCGAGGAGTTGCGTCCTCCTGGGCCACCTCCCGACACCGTAAGACAAGACTGCACCCCGCCTGGACCGTCCTAGACCGCTCGTGGGCCAGAAAGGAGGCCGAGTGGGTGGCACGTAGTGTCGGGTATTCCCGATCAAGCCCCACTTGGGCCATCTTGCCCACCGTCCGTATGAGGACCTTGGTGGAGACCGCTTGGGCGCCGTGAAGCGCCAGGTCATCTCGGGCCAACCCCTCCTGGGCTGGGATCTCAGGAGAGTGCCCCGCCTAGGCCGTGTCCTCCACGTCACGGTCGACCAACCCCTCCTAGGCCGGTCCCCGCGAACCACCAGCGCCTCCAGCCTTCATGAGCACCGGACCTTGCCTATCCGAGGGTATCAACCTCGGGATCATACGCCCAAGCACATTTGGCCTTGATCATGCCAGAGATGTAAACTTCCGAGTGTATTGTGCCTGCACACATGAATCCGATGCAGGCTGCAAATCCTCCTGCAACTGTGAGTAGGTGTGACCCTAGTCAGGGGAGTAGGCACACTCTCCATGTCCTCCACCGGTGAAGAGCTCCTCCCACGTAGAGGAGAATCCAAAGGAAGCGCATCTAAAAGCTCCCTCCCATGAGTCATTGAAGGATTAGCACTGAAAGGCCGGAGTAACAACACACACCGAATGAGTAACCTGTCTTGAAGAGGATGGCGCTGGATTTCCTTGACCAACTGTCGTGGATGTGGAAATGACCGTCATAGTACCAGAGGAAGCATTGGCCGGCTCCGAAGTGTCCATCGCATCCTCCCCACCCTTGTCCTTACCATCATCCTCGGGATCCTCGTCATCCTTTTTCCACAAAAAGGGTGTAAAATATGGTTCCGGAATATATCCCTCAAGCTCTCTCCTAAAGCAGAACTCATAACCCTTCAACTTGACCACAACATCAAAGGTGAAAAAACCCAAGGCATCATGTTTCTTTAAGAACACACTAATATCAAACATGGCAACCAGAATATGAACCACACCCTACCTACGCAAACTAAGGACATCCACATCTAAAGTAGTTCTCATAAGGGAACCAACAACCCACACACCCAAAAAGGAGCGTAAGGTATGAGGAACACCCTCCACATGTAACCAAACCTGATGAAGCTCACACTTATGTGGAACATTCTGAATCCCGTAAGAAGAAATAGTGATCTGGGTCTTGCCCAACGGTATGGTAAATTGACTCCCATAAGCTCTGTCCAAGTCCTCAAAATAAGGAAAACTTACCAGGAAGGCATTCTCCCCATACGACATTGCCTCCCACTTCCATTGAGACCAAATCAGGCATATCCTCGCTAACTGTTTATCAACCACATCCGCAGGCACCACCTCCCCAGTGACCTATACCATGGCAATAGGTGACGTACTTGGCACAAGGTGTTCTTGAACAACAATGTCTGGAATCTGAGCAAAAAGAGTGTCCTCGTTACCAACCTCTGCCATGTATGCATCATGGCTGCTTCAAGAAAGGACATCTTAGCGTAGGATGAGCAGAATTATCACAAATATAGCAGTAATGCACAACTTTACAATCTTTGAAGCATGAGTATCCACCGCACACTTCCGGCACTTGACCACCTTCTTACTTTTCTTACCAGATGCCATAGCTTTAGGCACAGTAATTGGTACAGACGAAATCACATGCTCACTATGTTGCGGATGGTTCTACGATGTGACCTGATACTGTGGCCCTTGTCCAGGGGATGGATACAGAGAAATATATGTGCCGGGACCTGTGGCTGTGCATACCCATACTGCTGCAAACCTGGCTACTGGACATGGGCTGGTTGAATAGGCTGAAACTGATTCACAAATGACCCCTAATTCACCTATGGTTGAACCTGTGGTTGCTTCTTGTTCTTTCGCTTTGGCGTTGCAGGCGCAACAACTCCTGCCCCCACAGAAAACATCAGCGCATCTGCAAGTCCTCCCACTGCCTATGGAACACCTTCATACCGCCCAACAGGTTGCACGAAACTGCAAGCACCGCTGAATCCAGGAGCCGCCCCCGGCATATGCAACTAGGTTTGTATCACGGTAAGGAGGCTGCAAAGGCCTAAGTGGTGGTGGATGATTAGCATTGAAGAAACCCGCTGGTGCCACGGGTAGTTGCGACCTTGGCGGCGCCATCCCCTGCTGACCCGGCGGTGCCATCCCCTGCGGCCCAGTGAATGACGTTGGACCCCGCGGAGGCGGCATGGAAGGCGGCCCCTAGGGGTTTTCCATGCCATGCACGGCGAGGCAACGGCCGTGGCGTATGATCGACCCGACATGAGAGTGGGAGACAACGACGGTGCGATCCTAGGCGGAGATGAGTACAATGTAGGTGACGGTGCATTAGTCGGCGAGGAGAATGTTGGAGGGCGAGACGTAAATACGGAAGAGGGCGACAAGCGAGGAAATCAAGAGGGTGGATGATGGGCTAGGGCATCCTGGTGCCAGGTGTTACGTAACTTATGCGCAACCCTGGTCCAGGAGAATCCCTCCGACTCCAACTCGGTGGCCCCAGCTGTCAGGGCCACATCAGCTTGCCGCACCAAATGCGGATCGATTACTGATAGAGGACAGCTCCGTTCCATCGCCACTGCCATGATAGATCCAAGATTCAGAGGCATAAACGTCCTTCTTGGATGGAACGACCTCCTCTAGGGCTTGATCCTTGGGCCTCGGGTCAGCAGGATCCTGGTCAGCGATGCTAAGACACCGCGACACATCATCATTGGAGATGTGGACCTCCTCCTTGTAGTAGCGCACCCGGTCACCGGCGAAACCACACAGGGCGGCGACCTTGACCCCGGGACACCGACGCATTCGAGCTCCTCTCCCAAGATCGCCATTTCCTCCCAAAAATCTTGGCGGAGCTCCCTTATCCGTCTTCCGACATCAACGAGCCACTGTAGTCTAGCCCAGCTCATCGGTTTCATCCTCAAGCCCTTGGAGCGCAACCCTAGCCACCACGTCCGCCTTCCCATCCTTGTCAGACCCAAGGCAATGGAAACGCTAGTGAGAGCCCGTCGCCCTGGCGACGCATAGGGCGGTGGTGCGAGATCTCCCAGCGCTAGGGTGAACCACCGCCGACCCATCATCACTCGACAAGATCTTCTCCAGGTTTTTGTCCGAGTCAGATCCATTATGTCACTTTTTTTCCTTTTCGATGAATGGGATTACCCCTCGATTTCTTGGGCTGGTGACACATGATATAAATCCCATCGTACCTGCAAAATAATGTGCATCATTGCAAATAGAGTGAATTCCACTTTTTACCCCCTAGTTGTGCATTTGTGACACTAATTAACCCATTTAGTGAACTAAAACCAAAACATCTCATTTAAGAGCCTTTGAACACATTTTTATCCTAATTTAGCACTTTGCTTGTTTCTGTTACATAGGCTAGCATGGTACGCCGGGGTGACGCGGTAAAATGTTTAAAGACCGGAGGGCATGATCGACAATCATGTTCATACTTCTTTTATCCATATTTTTAATTCCTCGTCATCATCTTAATACATTTAAACTCTGGTCAACACCTTACACCTTTTCCAATAGACACACATAAGAAAATGAGGGTTCAAAACCTTTAAAAGGGGTAAGTCATACAATTTTTCACTCGACGGGATAATTAGTGTCACAAATGTATATCTAGGAGGTAAAAAGTGAAATTCACTCTTGCAGATATTTCTACGTCGTGGTGTTTGTATGATCTTTGTTCAAATAATCTTTGTGTTCAGCGGTTTACATTATTGTTACTAATCTGATATTAATACTCTCTTCGATCCATAATAAGTATCGCTCATTTGTACTAAGCTAGTATAAACTTTGTACTAAATGAACGACACTTATTATGGATAGGAGGGAGTAACTTATTTAAAGCACCGACTATCTTTATCTAAGCAGCCCCTATCATTAGTTCTGACAATTTGTTGCAAAAAGTCATTACAAAATGGAAAACAAGCAAGCGGGTTTGGGTGAGGCTGCACCTGAAGCACTGAACCTTTGGAAGCTCTCAACAAACCTGTCACGTTGCAGGACGTATGCAAGGGCAAAGCCTTATCTAGGCACAACAAACCCGTCACGTTGCAGGACGTATGCAAGGGCAAAGCCTTATCTGATGCCCGCTAGATTTGATATCGCATGAAGGGTTTGGATGTGGACCCAACCAATTTACTGATACCCGGTTTTATGTTTTCTGTCTTCTTTCATTTTCTATTTATTTTCTATTTGTTGTTTCCCTTTTCAGCTTTTTTACATGAATAATGTTCTCGATTTTAAAAATATGTTCATGGTTTAAAAAAAAATACTTTTACAAGATTTAGACAATGGTCGAAAAAAATGTCACGCGGCTCGAGAGAATGTTCACGATGTTTAAAATGGTAGGGATTTAATTTTTGCCACATGTTCAAACATATGTTCATGGTGTTTCCAAAATATTCACAAGGTTTAAAAAATTACTTTCATGGGATTAAATTTTTTGACCGGGTCAAAAAAGTTCCCGGTGTTTCAAAAAATGTTCAAGGATTCAAAAAATGTTATTTTACATCAATAAACTAAAATCTCTATATAAATATAAGCTAGATACATATTTTTGTTTGTCTCTATTCGTAGCGGCCCATGAAGGCACTGCTTCAGGCGGAAGGGTGGACATGTGAAAGGACATGTGTGCTTTCATATGTGGTTTTAGTAATTAGTAATAATCTCTATGAACTAATGTTTGTGTTGAGTTATACTTGTACGGATTATCCATATGCAATGCTTGTAGACCATATGTTAGTTTAAAGGTAAACAAAAAAAGAAGGCAAATAAGATCAAGTGATGACCAAGGTGATATTCAAGAGAAGATTCAAAGCTTGTTCATGAGAGAGTTGATCCTATGGCAAATATGTCTTGAAGAAGAAGATCGAGTAATATCTCTTGTGTTTTTTCAAGACATCAACCTAATAAAAAAAAGAAATGGAGTGCAAGTTTAAGATGAGTTATCTCGAGAAGGTCATATGCTTGAAACTTGCCGTCCTTATGGTGATTATGGATATGTGAAGACTTTCCCAAAGAAGAGGCTCTCACATAGTAGAGTATGGGGAAACAATTCGCAAAACTTCACCAAGCAAACACAATCAAAAAAGATGTTCCAACTTAAGAAGGATAAGATTGTCATCATCAAGCTCAAGTGGGATACGCAAGGTAAAGTTTATAATCTTGGTACTGTTTTTCTCTTACCGGTCTCATGTTACTAGTTGGAGACCAGGTTATATAGGATAGATTGTCATACTATCAAAAGCGCGCTCGAGTGAGTAACTTGGTAGTATCATTCGGAAAAAGCTTAAACCTTTGCATACTTGTTATTATCTTTCTTGATTGTTATTTGGATCTTATCCATGTGGACTTTTAGGGCTTGTGGTTATTTTCATCACAAGCTCTAGTTCATCAAAGGATTTCATATGAAAACCTTGTTGCATTTTTTATGTTGAAGTATTTAACAGTTCTTCTATGAGGGAGCTTCCACACCTCTATCTACTCAGTATTTTTGATGGATACTAATTGTATTTATCTTTTTGACAAAGTTGGTTTCATTCTAATCATAGTTCCCAAAGTCAACTTATTGCGTTTTGGGTTTTGAAAGTGTTATCGGTACATCTTTTTTTATAGAGGTCAAACCTTTTATCTTGGGATTTATATTCCGTGGTTTTACTATGATGTTTCTCTACATGAAGTTGTAGATCTCATTGTTTTGATTTTAATGAGTTTAAAATCACCAAAATCGAAGTACGGATACAAAATTATTGCCGTTTTTGTATAGGATGTCCGTCATTAACGGGTCTAAATCCGGTAGTACCGGTGGTCCTCGTAGTACCAGACTTTTGGTACTGAGGTGTCCAGTTGTCTATACTACCTGGTACTAGGGGGTAAGTCCGGTTATAGCGGACTGCGTGTTTTCTAGGCATAGTGGCTGGTTTTGTGGGTCTTATTTAAGGACCCCTTCTTTCCTATTGGTTTTGAACTCTTTTTTTCACAAGTTTTCTTCGCCCCGTTCTTAACTTTTCTAAACTTGCTAACTCTCATTCACTCTAATGATTTTTGCATCTTATTGAGGGAAAAGAAAACGAAGATTTACACGAACATTATTACCAATCAATCTCTTCTCTAAGTGAGGGAACCTATTGGATTTAGTTTTTTAAGTTATTTGTAGATTTTCTCCATTATTTTCTCTCTTATTCTCCAATATCTTTTGTAGGTTTTGTAGTACAGATTACATGTTGCGAGGTTCACTAGCATACATGCACGAGTATGATAAGATGTATGCGTACGTCGGCACGACCATGTAGGCTCGTATACATAGTTGAGCAGGGTTGTAGGATCATGGATACAACCCATTAGAGGCTGCACTGTGCTGAGTGTGCTCACCAGCCGTAGCCGCCACCGGAGTACCCCTGAGTGGTGGTGCTCTGGTACGACTCGTAGTGGCTCCCGCCGCCGCCAAGGTTCTGACGGCGCTCGTATGCAGAATACTGGTGCGTGCTACCGAGCTTGTTGCCGCTGGCACCGTACGCATCGTGGTGCTGCAGTCCACCGGTGCCATACTGGCCATAGGCTAGTTCTTCCTCGCAGTCGCTCTCGTCATCGCTGCAGTCGCTCTCCTCGCTCTCGCACGGTTGTGCAAGGGCGCCGACGTGGTAGCCACCTGCACCGGCAATCTGGTGAACTCCGCCATAGCCTTTTTTCTGCGTCGTCTTGTTCATGACGAGAGTGTCATACCCCGCGACGCCGTCGTCACACCCTGACTGGTACATTCCGCCATTGTAGCCCTGCTTTTCATCGTACGTCGTCTTGTGTCCGCCGCCGTAGCCGTATTGCTTCTGCGCCTTGTGCTCGCCGTAGCCATCGGCCGTGTGCTGGTACGCCTTGTGCTCCCCTTAGCCGTGCTTCTGGACCGTGCTGTCATGGTGGACCGCACCAACCCTCCGGCGTCGGCCCCATGCTGATACGCCTTCTCGCCGTAGCCGTGCTTCTGGACCGTGGTGTCGTGGGGGAGAGCGCCATGCCCTCCGGCGCCGCTCCCATGCTGGTACGCCTTCTGCCCGCCATGGTCGTACCCTCCTACGACGTCGCTTCCATGCTGGTATGCCTTCTGTCCCCCGTAGCCATGCTTCTGCACCGTGCTGTCGTGGTGGAGAGCGGTGTACCCCTTGACGTCGCCTCCGTACTGATACGCCTGGTGCTCGCCGTAGCCATGCTTCTGCACTGAGCCATTTTGGTGGACATTGTTGTACCCTTCGGTCCCAACACCATGCTGGTAAGCCTTCTGCTCGCCGTAGCGGTGCTTCTTCGCCGCGCCGGTGCTGTCGTGGTGGACAGCGGCACCGTACCCTCCAACACCGGTCCCATGCTGGTACGACGCCTTCTGCTCGCCGTAACCGTGCTTCTGCACCGCGCCGGTGCTGTCGTGGTGGACAGCGGCGCCGTACCCTCCAACGCCGGTCCCATGCTGGTACGACGCCTTCTGCTCGCTGTAACCGTGCTTCTGCACGGTGCCGCCACCGTGGTGGGCAGAGTAAGCTCCCTCCTTCCCCTCGCACACCTCCTCCAGGGTGGCATGCTTCTGCACGGCGGCACCAGTGTATGTTGACTTCTCGTTGACGCTCATGCGGCTCATCTCCGTCACGACGGTGGTCACGGAGTCGGAGTTTGTGGTGTGGTAGTTCAGCACGGGCTTGCTCTGGCCGTAGCCATAGGCGCCGCGCTTGACAATCGACATGCTTAGCTACCTAGGTGCTACTTTCTCTGGTTCTCTGAATGAACTCGATCGCTTGCTCTAGGCTTGCTCTGTGCACGTATATGTGGCCTTGACAGGCAGGGTCTTATAGGCGCTGAGTGGGCGACCCGTGGCATTTGTGCTCTGGTATGGTACGTAGCTGATGGATATATGCTCTGTAACTTTATATCTAGTCAAGCATCCCGTACGTGATTCGAGGAAAGGTCGGTGTATATCTCAAATTCTCCATGATTATGGCATCTTGTAACGTGACGCATATACTCCGATCGATTATTGGTGAATGACTAAGAAAAGATGCCATTCGTGAGCCACATTTGATGGCCTATTCTAACCTGCGCCTAGAGGTAATTATGCTTACTTATCGCATCTTACAGTGAAGTTATTTGGTCAAGCTTATGTCGCGTTCTTTTCCTTTTTGGGGGAAAGGGATTAGCCCTCGATTGCTTTGCGTGACACATGATAGAAATCCCATGCAAATAATTTGCATCAATCAAAAGATACTTGCAAATGCTATCGCTTGTTTCTATGATATTTGTTCGGATAATTAATCTTTGTGTTCAGCGGTTTACATTGTTACTTCCACCGTTTTTATTACCTCAGATTCTAGATTTAGTCAAATTCAAATTCAGTAAAGTTTGATAAAAAATAAAAAATTCCATCAACATCTATAATACCAATTGCATATATAATATAAAATATACTTTATAAATATTCTTATAGCATAGATTTTACGTTGTACATATTGTTTTTTTAATTCCACCAATTTATTGATAACCACCAACAACATTACAAATAATCCTAAAAATAACAAAAATCACAAATAGGTATATGGATCACCTAGCGACGACTACAAACACTAGCACGAGCTGAAGACGCGTCGCCATCATCGCCCCTCCATCACCGGAGCCGGGCGAAGCTTTTCATAGTAAAGCTTGTTGTAGTAGACAGACGAAAAGTCGTCGTGCTAAGGCTCTAAAAGACTAGCGCACTAGAGCAGCAACCATCAGCAATGATGACATTTGTAAATCGGAAGAGACTGACCTGAATTCGCACGAATGAACATGAAAACAGACCCGATCCGAGGAGATCCCCGGATACACAACTCCACACGCCCTCCATCGATGCTAGATGCACCACCGGAGCAGGGATAGGACGGGGAAGACCTTATTCTGACTTCAAGATGTTGTCGTCGCCTCAATATCCCAAAAAAGACAATCAAAAAATATCTAAACAAAGAACGAGAAACCTCCCGCCGGCGAGGGACCGTGTCTGCCACACCCGCGAGGTCCCGAGGCCACCGGAGGCGGAGTAGACCAGTGACACCGCCGGCGGGAGTGCGAACCCTAGATGGATTTTAACTCCGCCTTCCAATCACCTTTTACGGCTGTACCAGTTCGGTAAAAGACACGACTTCAAGATTCATGTTATTTTGATTATATGTTGCCTCATATATATTGTTATTTTTTGTACCTATTTAATCGAACTTTACAAAGTTTAATTTTGACTAAACCTATGACGCGAGGTAATTATGAATGTAGTAATTATCCCAACACTAATAATCTAGAAAAATAACAAGCCCCTTGGGGATTCCACCTGGCTTTGTCATTAAGATAGGAGCGAGAACTCAACCCTGTGCACGGCTACCACTGGCCCACGGGGGATTTCTCAATTTTAACTCAACTTATTTAATAAAGTACCGACGATCTTCATGCCAGCAACCCCTATTATTAATTGTGACAATTTGTTGCAAGAAGTCATTACAAAACAAAAATCAAGCAGGTAAAGCATTGAACCTTTGGAATCTCAATAATGTGGGCCCAGCCCATTATTGGTATCCGGTTTTCTGTTTTTTGTCTGCTTTCATTTTCTATTTCTTGTTTTCCCTTTTCAGTTTTATACATGAAAAATATCTCCCATTTTTTAAAAAATGTTCATAGTTTTTTTAAAAATATACTTTTACGATATTAAAAAAATATTCACAGGTTAAAAAAATAAGTCACAGGGTTTAAAATAGTAGGGACTTATTTTTCTATCACTGGTTCAAGCACATGTTCATGGTGTTTCCAAAAATATTCACATGGTTTAAAAAACTATTTTAATGGGATTTATTTTTCACTGGTTCAAAAGAATATTCATGGTGTTTCTAAAAATGTTTAATGATTTGAAACATATTTTTACATCAATAAAATAAAATTTGTAAATAAAAAGAAGCTAGATACATCTTTTTTGGCTGCATTTGTAGCGGCCCATGAAGATAGGTTCATGCGGGAGCGTGGACATGGCTCAATTTGCCCGCGAGCTGTCATCGTATTTAATGGGCAAGGATACCAAGGGCTGGCTAGGTCTGCCACCTATATGGCCAAAGTTGCTATCTATGGCTTTTTTAGGAACATTACAGAATTTAAATCTTATTATTGTTTCCTAAGTTAAACGTAGGATACTTGACTGATGTACTAAAATCGGATAAGTTTACCGAGTGCACTTTAAGAGGTGGCAGTATAAGTTCACGCTCTGGTTGCGAGCTATGAAAGTATTTCAGGTTAGTAAAGGCCTACCTGAAAGAACTATATTTGACGAGAATTGGAAAAAGTTCAAGGAAGCGTATATTGTCCTTACAGGATATGTTCTGAGTGTTCTTAACAATAAATTGTTTGATGTGTACATACACATCATAGATGGAAAAGAGCTCCGGGAGACACTAAATGTAAGTTTGGCACTACTAGGGAAAACCCTATAGGAGATAGGCTTATAGGAGACGCATCCCACCCATATGCGCCTCTACTAAATATACACGGCGCACGGCTCAAGGGTATGCCTTATATATTTGAATACTAGAGGCGCATCTGTGAGGTGTGTGTTTCCTATATTTCATGTACGGACCAGATCTGGCTGGGCATATGGACCGGGTGCGCGTCGAATAAGGTGGGTGGGCCCGGTGGTGGTAGGTGCCCAATACTGAAGGCGCATATGCCCATATACGCCTTGTGTATTTTTTTTGGATATTGGAGGCGCATCACTCGTAGATGCGCCTCGAGTAACTCAGGTGGGCTGGAGGGTGGCAGACGCAAGATACTGGAGGCGCACCCTTACTAGATGCGCTTTGTATTCTTAAAGTATACAAGGTGCATGTCGTAGGGGATGCGCCTCGAGTATTCTGGTACCACCCTTTTCATTTTTTAGCACATGGAGCCACCTACTACCATTCACTTCTCTCCACACTTGCTTCTCCTTCACAAAGAGAGATCTGGTCGCCCCTCCTCCTCCCCACCTCATTCCCTCCATTGTTTCATCATAGAAGCTTGCTAAATCTTCATTGGTTAACACACATATATAAGTGAAAGCTCTTGCACTTCTAGATCTACAAGATCTCACTCCACTTCTCCTTCGGCTCTCCTACTCCTAGTCATCATTGGAGGAAGCGTGAAGGCGTTGCTGTATGTATGCGCATTGTCGGTGACACCGACTAGATTGTGTTGTGTGCTTTCTTTGTTTTGTGCAGGAATTTTATTTCGGGTTGCCAATGTTTCGTCGGAATGTCGATTCATTTCTATTCCGGCAAATTTATGGCACCCGGCGGATGTCCTCTTTTTAGGGGAGGTCATGCTGAATTTTTCTGGCGATCGACGTCCATGCTCTAATTATTCTCTTGCTCTTTGTATATCGTGCATGCGACCATGGTTCGACCACTGAGCACACCCCTCGTGGATAGGTGGATGAGATACGCGAGGGTTTACATGGCACGGACAAACATGACAGAGATAAGATGTCCGTGTCACGACTATAAACTGATTTATTTGATAAAGCATGATTGTGGAATGCTAGAGTCGCACCTGCTCCGACGTGGTTTCATGGATGCCTACACTCGGTGGATACGTGAGGACGAAGATGATGAGGATATCAATAATGGTGAAGACGAAGATCAAGATGCTGGTCATGATCACGAAGATCAAGATGCCGGCGGGGTAGGTGATCATGAAGATCAAGGTGGCGCCGGGCATGAACATGAAGATCAAGGTGCCGGGCATGATTCGAGATGGGTGCGAGACCCTCATTACCAAGAGCTGCTTCTCAGGGAGACGAGTAACACGAGAGCCGCCGCTAGAGAGAAAGCTAAGCTGGAGCAAATGGAGAAAGACGCGGTTACTCCATTGTTTGACGAACGCAACGACGGGAATACCTGTCTGAATATAATGCTCAGGGCTCTAGAGATAAAGGTTATTGTCAAGAAACGCTATCTAACTCCGACGAAGCACAACGTGTCGCATGTGTGTGTGTTTGTGTGGCATATTATGTATCGATACATTCTTAATTATCACTTGTATGCTAATTGGATGGAATATCATGTATCGAAATATTCTTAATTATCACTTCTATTGTTTTGACAATATTTGGATATTTAAAATATTTACACTATTTTTTATAGTTCATATTAATTTTAGACAATGTTTATGCATTCAAATTGTTTTTTTATGTTCCAAAAACGGTGTCCACCAGGACTCGAACTTGTGTGGCCATAGTATAGGGAACAAAGGGTCGGATTTCTAGCCACTCGGGTACGAAGGGTTTTGGGAACAAACATGCGCTCCTTTCCTTTTAATACATGTCCACTATTATACGAGGCGCATCCTGGCAATATGCATATCATATAAGTTATACGAGGTGCATCTTCAATATATGCATCTCGCGCAAGTTGCTACCTGGCCAAAGTGCATCGAGACACGTTGCCTCGATTTAGTTCATTCTCCTCCCTGCAACGTTGCTCGCGATCCCCTCATGTCGCCGTCGAGCTAGCCGGCCGCACACTGTACGCCGTCGTCGAGTCTACGCCACGATGGTGAGCCTCCCCTCCCTATCTCCATTCCCCTTTCCCCCTCTCCCCCAACTCACACATGCGCCTCCTCTTGCAGTGACCTCCTGCCACCGCCTGCCGCCGCAAGAAGGAGGAGAAGAAGGAGCTCGTGAGTGCCCTGCATCGTTGACTTCGTCTCCGACCTGCGCCACGGCGGTGAGCTCCCCTCCCCTCTCCCCTCTCCTCTCGATGTTCACTGTGAGCATGCTTAGGCAATTTCTTCTCTGTAATCTATCCATAATTTTTTTACTCAAATTTGTGCCATTTTCCTGCATGTATAATACAATATATATTATATTGTTCCTAATTTTCTTAGGTAGGAATGGCTCTAGCTAGAATAAGAGAGCTCTTGGCTCCTAATTTTCTTATGTTCATGTTAAATGTTCTCTATTTTAGCTAAATTTGCAAAGCAAACAAAAACATAAAGAAAATGATTTATTTGTTTTAGCTAAATTTGCAAAGCAAACAAAATTTTGCAAGCCAAATCAAAGTGTCCTCAATTAACTTCAAACAAAACATGCTAAAATGTTCTCAGTTTAGCTAGGTTTAAAATGTTAAAATGTGCTCTGTTTTTTTGTTATTAACTGAGCACATTTTAGCATATTTTAACATTGTGCTCAATTAAAAGAAAAAAATTTCTTATCTGCTGTAGAGAAAATGTTAGGTTTAGGACAATTAAAAGCATGCTAAAATGTACATTTGCTGTGAAAATGTGCTTTTGTTTCTAGACATGTGCTTGTACTTCTGAAAATACAATGTTTCTGGACATGTGCTTTGGTTTATGGACATGTGCTTGCACTTCTCAAAATACAGTGAATCTAAATCGCCGCGTATATTTTTATTTATGTTTATTTTGCTGCATATGACAGGTTGGAAGAAGGAGCACCAATGAATCATGTGTTGGCAGGAAAATGAGAGCATTCCTATTATTGCTGGCAGTATTGCTGGATGTATTGTGTATGCTGTCCAGCTTTTGCTGGACTATTTAGGCCTAGGTAGGCCTTTTATTGTGGACAAATATGGTTGTGTATGCTAGCAGCAAGTTGGTGGTGGTATTTGTGCCTATCTAGGATATTTTTTGTGCAGTTTTTCTTTCTTTTTGAGATGCCAATGTTTTGCCGGAATGTTGATTCATTTCTATTCTGGCGAATTTCTGGCACTCCTAGGTCTAGAAAATTAGCAAAGGTCATGCCCAATTTTTGTGTGAATTTTGGTGCTTATTAGTTCCATTTCTTTTTGTGTTTATATATGTCGGGTGGACAACACGATGTCGAGCCAGGCACTTCTAGAAACAAGTCCTATTGGGAGCAGTTGCAGGAGATAGAATCACAAGAGGACCCGAAATTCATGCCGTGGGAAGAGGAAATGGCGGACAAGGATACCTCGTCTGATGAGGAGATGGGGGACGCCGATGGCGAGGACGCCACTACCACTGATGGCGGCGGCGGTAGTGAAGCCACAGATGATAGCCAACGGAAGAAGGCCTGGAAGGATCGAACCTCGATCACGGTCGGCCTCAAAAGGTCATCTTCACAAGCGTGAGGGATAAAGGGGTGCCTTTGGAGCCGGCAGATTTTGTCGCGCCGTACTCACTGCAGCTCTCTGCAATCCTCCGGAACATCATCACGATTAACACCGAGAACCTAAAGGCCGAGGTGAACAAGCATTACCGCCATCAGCTCTTTAGGAAGTTGCACGAAATATACGCGTACCCGGGTGATGAGGACAACAAATACAACAATTACAATCTCAAAGGGAATCCGGTAAACAAGTACGCCCTCAACAAGATGACCAAGGCCTTATCAAATTGGAAGAACTAAGTGAAGAAGCTGATTTACAAGGACAAGCTAAGTTACGAGCAGATCGTCAAGAAGGAGCCTCTGGTCAAGGAAGAAGACTTCAAGGTGTTCAAGGCCAAATGTGACTCCGCCACGGGCAAGGCCAAGAGTCCGCGGGGCAATGAGTTGTACGACCTGAACATTGGTACCCACCATCTTAGCTCCGACGATTATAAAGCCGTGATTCCCAAATGGGAGAATGAGGACGCCACAGCTCGTGAAAAGGGGGAGACACCTCTCTTTGCCAATATCGCCGACGAGCAGGCAAAGAACTTTGTCAGGGCCCGGTTTGGCAAGCCAAAAGGGAGTTCTAAATATTCCTTGGAACCCTCCAGCCCCTCCGGTCCGAAGGTGAAGGACTTCATGGATAAATATGTAAGTAATTTGCATGCAAGTCGATTAATTGCATTCACAATTAATCAGTGAATTCCAATTTCTCAAATGCTTCATGTTCCTTATGCACAGGACGAGGAATGTAGGATCTCATCATCCTAGGGGTCGGCGCCGGTCGCCAAGTGGGACACCACTTTTAACAGGGCGCTGAACTGGGTCAAGAATATCGAGCACCAGGCGGCACCATCATCGATTGGCCATGTGCCCGGCTTTGGCAGTATTCCATGGTTCGAATACTATGGCACCTCGCCGCGGAAGGGCAAGAAGGCCAAAAGCGCCAAGGTAAAACACCCAAGTGAACAAGTGGAGCAGTTTCCGTAGCTGCTCCAAGATACCGTGAAGGAGGCTGTGACAGATGTCCAGACACAACTCCAATCACAAGTCTAGACACAAGTCCATACTCAAGTGACCGAGAAGCTCAACACTATCCTTCCCTCCTACTTCGAATAGTACGCCAAGTGGAAGAAGGGTGGTAAATGGGGGTCGCACCTAGTTCCCAACATCGCTAGGGCCCAATCGGACAACGCGGCGCTGGAGGTGTTTGTGACTCCTCTGGTGGGGCCCAAAGGTCCGGATTTTACCTTGTCTGGTGCGGCAAATGCGCCGGCCCGCACCATGCCAGCAAGCAGCCACTCCGCCACTTGCGCGCTCGAGATCGGTGGTGGTGCCTCGACATTGTCCGAGCTTGACGCCCTTAAGGTAACTAATTAAAGCGAGAGTTGGGAGGCTCAACCAATGACTTCATCTCCCTTCTCCCCGTTTTACTAACGACCGGCCTACATGTTTTTCACAGGAAGACACTCCTTGCACTCTACTGCACTGGGTGAACGTCGAGTTGAAGGATGTTGCCAAGGGTTCTATCGTTCAACCGGCGAGCCGCAAGTTCCACATTAACCCAATGCCACCCGACGTGTTTAAGGTCAAATACAGTATGGTGCTTCCGGGCTACGAGGGCTTGGAACCTCCCTCTCAACCTCATGGATGGGATAGTGACGAGCCGACAGTCCTCAGTACTGGCTTCAGCTACATGTTCCTATGGCCGAAGAGCTAGATCTGTTTGGGGATGGAGGGATGGGGCACCACCCTAGAGGCAGCACAACTAGCACATGAAGACACCGAGATGGCACAGAATCCCACCGACGATGATGAAGTTTATGAACACTTCGGCGACCAGTTCTTGAACACAAGGTTTGGTGATGACTATGAGCAACATGGAGGCTAGTTCACGGAGAAAGTTGTCGAGCCCCAACCAACACCTGGACCCTTGGCAAAACTCACTTGCCAAGTGTGTCTCTTCCCATCTAGTCAGGAGACATCACCACCCACCGCCTTCACCAAGCTTCATAGGCTAGCTCCTATGATCAGCCCCAGCACCCTCCATAGGAAGGCCGGTGAGGAGATAGTGATGTCCAATGATGCCGTAAAGGGCAAGAAGGGTCGCAAATGGAATCCTAAGGGTGGGAGCCAGGATCCAAAGCCTTTCCGGGCTCAGGACGGCCCTGTAGAAAATCCGAGGAAGTGGCTACACGAGGCAGGTACATAGATACTAAGTGACTCGATGCTCGCGATCACATGCTCGTATATGCGTAGTATTCATCATGGCTTTCTATTTTTTGAGGAGCACCACATTCGAGAGGGCGATCAGTCGTACTTGGTTTACAAGGCTAAGGTGCCAAATGTGTCGGGCTTCTTCGTAGTAGCCCTCAGGGATATTTTCTACAAGGTTAATAGCGACCGACTACCTCTCATGCTTCCTGGAAACAAACTCAGTCAAGGATGTGATTCTCATTCCCTACCATCTCTAGTTGGAGAGTGGTCACCAAGGCTGCATGATCATATACTTGAATGTGCAACGCTCATCAGCCTTGTATCTCGACTCGGGTAGTGCGACGACGAAAAACTACTCCACTATCAAGAGAGTTCTTGATGATGCTCTCAATGGCTACATCGCAGTGGGAGGCACGTCGCTAGTAGGCCAGTTAAGAAGTATGGCATGCACGTGTTCAGCCACACAATGGAGTTCTCTTGCGTCAAGCAGCAGCCTGGCAGTGGGAATGATGCCTTCTACGCCCCACACCACATGAAGGCATTCGTACGGGACCAGCAGAACAACACGCTGCCATCTAACCTTCGAAGGTGGGCTGAAGATCTTGGATGTATACAGGATCGCAACCTCAAGATGGATTTCTTCGATATCTAGGAGGAGCTCTCGACAATCGTGCACCAACAAGTCATAAAAACCAAGGGCCTATTCCACAGCGGCAATCCACCATGCAACAAGGAGATAGATGAACTCTCAGCGAAGAAGGATGACGGCAGGATGTTCATGACGTTCGCGAAAGGAGCTAAACGGGGCTTCATCAATATCCCCGAGTTGACTCATCAGCCGACGAAGTCTTGATATTTGCCCATCTAGCTGTTAGTTCCAAACTTGTGTTGTAAACTTTATCCCTATGTTAACTTGCCTAGCAACCTCTAGAGTATGTTTCGTAAACCATTGAACTTGATTGTGAGCGACACTAGTTATTTGTGTTATGAACTATTTTAGTGCTTGGTCATATGTTGCTTTTCATTCGTTATTGCCACCCTACTTCTTGGTTTTCTTTCTGTCTTTCTTTGAAATTCCGATGATTAAAACATGTTGTGTCACTATGTGTGTGACTATACCGCTGTTGGATCTGATGTGCCAAGTATACTTGTAATTTGTGCATCCTCTACTTGCCACACCAGATCCATCAGTGGCAATGTTATTTTCGTGCCCAACCTAAGTATGAGGCATTAATCCAAGTCATTCTTGCTTTGCTTTTTTTTGTCTTTCTTCAAAATGCCGATGATTAAAGCGTGTTGTGGCACTATGTGTGTGTGACTATACCCTGATCATCTGGTGTGCCATGTGGTATGCACAAACTACAAGTCAGTTGTGCATCCTACTTGGCACGCCAGATCCATCAGGGCATTGTTATTTCCGTGTATAACCTAAATATATATGAGGCATGCTTTTTTGAGTGTGTTTGCCCTATTTTACATCTTTCTACACCCATATGTATGCATGATTTTATCTTGTGAACTACTATTGCTTTCCACTGACATAGCTAATATCATCTATCTTGTGTATAGGAGATGGCGAAGAAGTGCTATGTCGTGTACATCAGTAGTGTTCCATGTGTGTACGAGGACTAGCAAGATTTCCAGAAGAAAGTGAACAACTTCTCAGGCAATAGCTACAAAGGCTACAAGAGTAGAGAGGTGGCAGAAGAGAAGTGAAGGAAGCACGGGAGGAAGAAGTGGAGGATCTTCGTTGTGATCACCACCTTGCTCTTCTTGGTAGGTTGTGTGCTCTACTTCACCTGGAGCTTCGTCATAGTTGTAATGTGGTTGTGAACTTGTACTAGGTCCCGGGAGATATGAACTTGGCACACACTTGGTGTTGTATGATGTACTAGTTGGTTCTAGTTGATGTGTGAACTTGTATGTAGCAGATTAATTCAAGTTGATATGTGATGTACTTGTATTCGTGTTGGTTCTACTATGTTTTGGCAAATTGCAACTTTTGGGAAATTTCGTGCTATTTATTATAATATATTCTAGACTGTATAATACTAGTGTAATGTATTCTAGACTGTACTGTGGATCTATAAAATTTGAATTTTGAAAATGCTATTGGAGGCGCATCTTTTAAATATATGTGAGGCGCATATGTCAGATTTGCACGACGCATGTGATCTGCACCGTGTATATCCTAGATATGCGATGCACATATCTATATGCGTCTTGTATATATTTATACAAGGTGCATACCGATATGCACCTCGTATATCTAGATTATACACGGTGCATATCATATGCGCCTCGAGTAAAAAAAATACTAGCGGCGCGGCCCTCGAGGCACATCCCGTATGCGCCTCGAATAGGCTTTCTGGTGCGCCTCAAGTAGGCTTTTCCCTAGTAGTGTGGTGTAGCAGACGTAGGTAGTGAACTATACATCACAGAGAGCTTCCATGACATCATGATGGATGGTGAACAACCATTTTGTAGTCGAACAAGCTCATGAGATACAATGCATTAAAAAGAGCTCGAACTCCTTAAGTGTGTCGTACATGACAAGTTTGTAGCTGGATCCATTATTGCAAAGTTGCCCCCTTCATGGAGGAACTTCGCCACGACTCTCAAATACAAGATACATGAGATATCGGTTGAAAACCTGATAGCGTCTCTTGATGTTGAGGATAAAGTGAAAGGAATATGCCCGAGAGGCAATAATAAATTGGTTATTATCTTATTCTATGTTTATGATAAATGTTTATTTCTCATGCTATAATTGTGTTAACCAAAAACATTAATACTTATGTATTTAATAAACAAAGAAAAGGTTTCTAGTAATGCCTCTCATTACACTAGCTTGTGATTAACAGATGATCAAGGTTTCCTGATCATGACATTGGATGTTGTTAATAACGAGGTAACAACGTTGGTGGAATGATGTGATGAACATTCACCCAAATTATAATAATACGATCAAAGTCATTATGTTTACATTAGTATAACATCATGTGAAGTAACCCTAATCCTTAGACCATGAGATCACGTCAATCACTAACACTGGAAGAGTACTTTGATTACATCAAACATAACACCATAATAGGGTGATTATAAAGACGTAGTTGGGTACTTAGAAAGTGTTAGTTGAGGCTCATGAATCAAGAGTGAAATTTCTCCACCCCGATGACGGAGAGATATACTCAGGGACCTCTCGGTGATATCACATTGACATAGCTTGCAAGCAAGTGATAAGATCACTAAGAATGTTATCTCACGGGAATGGGAAAAGACTACTTGTCATTAACGAGATCAAAATAGGTATAGATGATACCAAATGGTCGGATATCGGACAAGTAAAATATCATGAGACAAAAGGAATTGGGTACTGATGTCTGCAAGAGCACATATCGTGTGTAGCTAGTTTCAAAGTTCAGATATCGA
The DNA here is from genome assembly GCA_916181665.1 of Avena sativa. Lineage (NCBI taxonomy): Eukaryota > Viridiplantae > Streptophyta > Magnoliopsida > Poales > Poaceae > Avena > Avena sativa. The sequence continues at coordinate 416,896,397 of OV702296.1, forward strand.
TCCCACATGGAGCCCAAAGGTAAGTGTTTATTGATGAAGTCTCTGTCACACCCGAAGTTGTCACACGGTCTTTGAGTGAATTGACTGCAAGTGTTGAAATAAGAATGGAGTTTTGATTAAATGCGATAGATTTAAATAAAACTAAAATGTAAACTTCAGAAATATAAAGCATAAAAGTAAATAACGACTTTGCTTGTTTGTTGTTTCCTGCAGATGGCGAAAGAAGACGCGGGGAGATTCAGTTCATGGTGATAGTGACTGTGCTAGGTGGTCGAGTGGTGAATGTAACAATTATAATCTTATAGATATATGTGAAGGCAAGCAACCCATAATTAGCCGGAACTCCTCTTGGTAGATTTCATCCCAACTTCAATAATCTTACTAGCCTGCTACCAAAACCATGGTCAGACACTAGACGATTAAGACCCTTCAGGTTGCTTAGCCATTAAGCTCCTTGGATCGGACTAATGCAATAAGCACAGTGGTTACTCGTTATCCTCGAGTCAACTAGCTTTCCATTGATATCCCCGTGTCACCCGAGGGTCGCCGGTCCACTAGCGAACAAGATCTTATCTATGTAGAACAAAGTATCATGTTATCCAGGCCCTTAATTGGACAACAAGCATTAGGCATCCCATAGGTAGTCAAGCACACATAATATAGTAATTAGAATCAATCACAAACTAACGGAAAATATATGAAGGCACATCACATCTCACCAATCCCCTACATCTCTCACACCCAAGGGAATTACTCACACATGAGAGAAGAACGGATCGTCAATATAATTAAATAAAGGGAATTCGTCTTTGTATTACCGTGGAGGTCCACAATAAGGAATAGAAAATATCCAACACAATTCAAGATGGGAAGAAACAATCTCAAACCCTAGTCTTGCAAGGTGGAGATCCCTATCTCTCTCAAGTACAAGTAGTGGCTATGGGGGTGTATTAGCTAGGAGGTCGAAGATCGTGGAGCGAGATGAAGAACGTCTTCTCCTTCTTCTCCGGATCTCTTCTTTCTCCCTTCTGGATGGTATGGCAGCTGTTATGTTGTGTTTTCGTCCCTGGTCCCTTCATGGAAGTTGTCCCTTTTGACAAAATAGAGGCGGCGGCAACTATACGGCGGGAACTATACGGCCGGAAAATATTCCTGCCATATAGTTGCTCGCTAAAGCTTCTGTGAGCTCCCCTCGCGTGCTTCCAAAGTGAGACTCGCTTGTTTTCCCCAGAATATTGTGTTTCTCTAGTTAAATCCTTCTCTTGACGTTCAGAACCTAAAACACACATTAAAAACCAAGTTTTATTTGCTACCGAAGTATTAGAGTTAGGTAAATCTAGAGAACGATCAAATCTAGGAGAAAACCATCAATAAAAGCCATCAAAAATGTGTCGAATGTCACAGATATCAGGTACTATGAAAAAGGTTCACGCGATCGCTAGTTCATCGTTGAGTAAGTGGGAGTCATTATGGATCTCCAAATTCTGCTAATGATTATTGATCGGAGAGAGTATTGATCATGTCCACTTAGTTCACTAAACATAGGGTGACACACTTAAGGCTCGTCGACACATTTGAGTGGATAAAGAACGCATGAGAAAATACTGGACATCAGAGAAACTATTTTGATAAAATTAACAGAATAGTTTTGGTGTATCCAAATATTGCAAGGGAATAAATTGTTAATGTGTTCAGTAAATGAAGTGTTCATTAAATGAAGTACTCATTAAATGAAGTGTTCATTAAATTGAGTAGCATTAAATCAAGTAAATTAAAGTGCTTTAATGGAAAGACCTTTGGTTTCTTGAGTGGAAAATTAATGGGAGAAAGTGGGCTTGATTATTTGTAAGTGGAGAGTACACTAGTAATTAAGAGGGAAGAGGTGGGGGAACCCTCTTAGCGGCTGGCCATGGGAAGGGGCTTCCCCTCCCCCTATACACAAAATAGGGTTTTCCTGTCCTGCAGAGTTAGAACTAAAATAAAAGGGATCACTAGTAAATCCCCAAAATTCAATATAAAACACATTATATATGTTGCAAATATGTGGGAATTTGTATCAATAAACTACAAAGTTCATGTATGCATTTTACATGCACCAACATCTTATGAGTTGAGTGTTAGCAGAACCATGCTGACATGGGGAACGCTTTTATCATTGCACTATTTGTTGATATCATGTTTTCTTTTGGCTCTAGATGCTTACCATGTGAAATAAGTAGGAGCGAGTTATCTTTTTGAGTATGCATATGCGTCAGAGGTAGCATTGAGCCGCCAACCTAAACCATGCTATGCATCATGGTGGAAATTTACATCATGGGCATTTGAAGAAGCAATTTAAATAAAAAGCTATGCAAATGGTAAATAAAATAACTGCTAAGAATGCCCATTTGTCTATTTGTCTTGTCATCTGAGTATGGATACTCCCTGATACCTTCGATCCGGATTCACGAATGTAGTATAATAGTATTTTCCCTAATAGACCTAGGTTTAATCGAACCTTGGGAAACAACGCTAAAAGGAAATAAAAATGACACGTCTACAAGACTTTGTTTCTTTGTTTTACCTTTGTTTACTGGACTAATCTAGTTTACTTTATATTGTGGGTTATTCAATGGATGGATATAGGCTAGGGTTGAAGATCCACCTGGAGCTGAACATCATATGGGATAAAGGATAATAATAAGCACAGTCATGTGTAATGTTTTAATGGAGATAATCTCTTGTGGGCAACACATCCTAATATACTAGAGCCCCCGCGAGCAGCATGCATAGCAAGAGTATTTTGATCCAACTGAGTGCACCACGACGCACCGAGCTACAAATGGTTATTAAGTGTAAAACAAAGATCATAGCCTTAAGAGGTGATGTTGCTGTGATCTCGAATGGGTCGCTAAGCAAAGACCGTACCACCCTTTTTGTCACTGGATTTACTATGTGATCGCCTCTAGCCAAGTATCTCACCTCGAGCCTTTATTGATCTCAGGGATCTTGGGTACCTACAAGTCCAAAGATCGAGGCAAGAGACAAAGAAACAAAAGATACAAATCCCTCTTTCAAACAATACACAATACACCCATAGATTAGATGCACATAATTGCTGTGAGGTTCTCCCCAACCAGCAGCCCATGAGGACTACTCACTCATAACAATAAGATCAAGGATTGAAAACATTGTGAAAAATATTTAGATTGAAATCAAATATTCTTACAATGGTAGCCAAATCACAAGGAGATCTCAAGTACAAAGTAATGCCTATGGCTAATGGAGGGGATGGAAGATGGAAGGGATGAACTATGGTGTGGATCTCCTTTGGTGTTGTTGTGATGCAATATGAGAATAGTGGCCTTCTGCGCGGTGGCTGAGGCCTCAAAATATATAGGCGTCTTCATGAAAGTTGTAGGGTTTGATGAGGTGAAGCCGCCGCCACATGATAAGGGCGGACCCTGCCCGTACCAGTGGTCGTTACGGCTGTTGTCACCTGGTAATTGCTCTAGGATTACTTGGTCGTGTGGACTTCCTCAAAATCTTCATTATGACTCCTGATTTAACATTAAAAAGTGTGATTTCCTACATAACACAAATCAAAGCAATGGTTTGCATATCTTTGCAATAATTAGTAATTAGTGGCAAGGCTAGAAATTTTCTTGTTAATTGCTTGACTAAAAACAATGTTTAAACGTGGGAAAAGATGGCTATTTTTAGAGCCATCAACCTGCCCAAAGCTCAAACCTTGATCGCCCTCGAGCAAGAAGAAACAAAAGACCTATAAGGAATTCAACGTTTAAACTTGAAACAACGGGAATATGAATTCACTTACGGTTGGCAGTCATATGTGTCCAACACTTCATCCATTTGAAAGGCTCATTAAAGTTAGAGAGATGGCAAGAACACTATATAAGCTTGGGTAAATCAAGATTATCAAAGTAGAGTTTAATATAAGTATAAATAACTAGAAGTGTAACAATCAATCCAATTATTCTAGTTAACTCTGAGCTTGCCAAGGAACACTAGGATATTATAATAGCAAAATTGAGTAAGAGAGTTCATGTCCTAAGTAGCATAACAGTGAAGTGTCTTATTGACACCCACCACATCAGTAAATCAGGACTATCAAAACACTTCTATTCTAATCATTGCCTTTCAAGAAAATTCATAAAGTAGTAATGAGACCATGCCAAGGACTTGTTATGTGGATCTTCATTTTTTCCTTCTTTCAAGGATCATTGAGTGTTTCTTTTGAACAATGGCTTGCACAACCTTTGAGAGTACCAATACTTTTTCCCATTATGGTGACATTTATGCCACCCATGTCGTCAACTCATAGCCGAAATCAAGGGTTGTACCATAGATTGTTCGTAGGCTAATGGAGTTGTTGGCATCCAAAGATGTGCATGAGAAACATAGAACGCTTTAAATAGTACCATAGTTTGATCCACAAGGTTAGCTTTGGCATGCATCACAATTATTGCTAGACTTCATTTCAATCAAACAACTCATTTCAAGAGTGTCGTCAAGTCTATCAAAACATATATGGGGTTAAGTATCTTCAAGGCTAAACTCTCAAGACAATCATTCATCAAACATCATAAATTCCAGACTTTTTCTTGTTGTACTTGTTTGACAATATTATTTCCAAGTCAAGGCTCGGTTAGCTAAAAGAACTAGAGCAAAAGCTTTCACAACTAATCATCCAAACCAATAAAAAGCTTTACTCTAACTATTTTGAATTACTCCCAATAGCATGGCATCTTAGCAAATCAACCAACTAAAATGAAGAACCCAAACTTCAAAGTGGGAAACATAGGACATACCTCTCATGAGCGACTTCATAATTCTCTTCCTTATAGGGATGTGTTCCTTCAAAATTCAAGTGAAATCAATCCCATAATAAATTTAAAGCAAAGAGGCAAAGTGCGAATCGACTTTCATGAAAAAGGAAAAAGGGAAAAATCTTTTTGTATTTTTGAGGATATAGGGATTAGAGAATAGAAAAGAACTTGCGACCAAGAAAGGGACTAAGAAAAGAAAAATAAATGAAAAACAAAAGCAAAATAAAAACAAAAGCAAACGAAAAACGAAAGAAAAGCAAAGTGTTGGAACAAACCAGCACGAGTGTTTCAAAGCTCGGATGGAGCTGGAGTACAACCTCATTATTACACAAATAAAATTGCCGGGGAACACATCCCCAAGCTCAGGCTTTTGCAATCCCCTTTGTTGCTCATTGTGGTGGTGGTGGATAATCTCCCACGTTCCATTGGCTGCTACATTCATGGAACTGGGTGGCGAGGTTGGCAGTAGCATATCAAAGGTTGATGGAGAGGTTGTTCATATTTTGGATATTCCCTTTGAGAGCATCAATATCTTCATAGGTGGTGTAGTAGTTTGGTGGCTGCACATCTTGTTCGGGTCCTTCTTGTTCTACTTCTTCATCTTCTCCTTCCTCTCCCATGGGTACTTATTATTGGGGTAGACCTACCTCAACCTGCACGTCATAACACAAATGTCCATCCTCGATAGAGAATAGACCATTAGGCAAAGGAGCTAGGATCAAGTGATCCGCCCCAGGTATATCAAGGAAGTATCTACCATTGATTCTAGAAATCATACCACAAGCTCTCAGAGTAGAAAAACCAAGACGATGACTTCCTATCAACGGTTGGATATTACCTAGGTTGACTTGAAGTGCACGTGCAAGAATGGTTATGACTCCTCCTCCGCATATGGGACCTCGAGACTGCAGAGCTTGGTGCTTAAGGTAAAACAAAAGAAGGGCGCCCAAATTTGGCATTAAGTTATAGTTAGGAATAACAGCTTTAGCGAGGATCATCATATCCTCCTCATTGACTCTAGTAAACTCACCACGTGCCTGCAAGGTGTTAGCAATAACATAAAACAAATAACGAACAACATGATGATCAATTTGGTTCCCTTAGGTGTGTTTCCACGAATTCTCATTCTATTAAAGTACTCCCAAGGTGCTGGATTTAGAACAAAGGTGGTCGAGCATATGTCGGTGGTGTTGTTGGCAAACCCAAAGTAGTGATCCCATTGGTCGAGTGTCAAGGAGTACTCACAATTCATAAGACGGAAGTTGATGTGATCAACTCTAGACATTTGCTCCTCAGAACAATAGTGAGAACACACCAAATGTGTCAAGGTGCTGAGAAATTCAAGCGTCAAGCGACGGTATGTGATGACATCCTAAAAGACAAAGTCATATAAACCAACATTGTTGCAAAGTAAATTGAAATCAGCATGAATGCCAAGTTGGTTCAGGATATAGGGACATGCCCACTTGGTGGACTAGATTTATCGGAGTTTGAGATGGTTCAAACAGTTCAGCTTAAACTCCTAGGTGAACTCGATACCAAGTGACTTGGGGTCAATGTATCAACGAGTGTGCGGCTTGTTCCGCAGCTATCACACGTGTACAGCTCCTCGTGTTCATCTAAAATAAAATAAATAAAAATGCTAATATATTTTTAGTCCAATATAGCATAGCATAAACGATCCTCTAGACTTGTTACAAAAAAAACTACTCTAAAAACAAAACTAAGCATGCTCAATATCAAGATTAGCTCAAGAACAAGACCTAAGTATAAATTGATAATGGTGAATGATTGAGCAGAGTTTTGATGCAAATAAGTTGGAGATCGAAGGAGAAACATACCTTAGATCGATTGGGTGCGAGGAATCGAAGAAAGATTGAATAAAATCACAGATCCAATGGAGGTGGTTTGGAGTTTTGAGGTAGAAGAAAGAGAAGTTTTTATGTTTTGGAAATTTAGGGTTACCTCATCCTGAGATGATATGGCAGCCGAGTACGTGGTACGGGCAGGCGGTACGGCCGAAGCCCACCCGTACTATGTGCATACCTTGGGATCAAAGGACTCCTTCAGGCGGCGCACTTGGTATGGGCGCGCGGTACGGTTGTGCGTGCCCGTACTGCTGGTCATTATGCGTGCAATATATTTGCTTGAAAACTGATGGTTTGCTCGAGGGTACGGTACGGGCAGGCGTCCGGTCGTACCAGTGGTCATTATGGCTACTGAGTCCTGCAACAAAAATCAATATTTCTATTTTCCAGAGCTTTGATTTGGTACGGGCACACGGTACGGGGTCTCGCGATCGTACCGGTAGTCTTTATGTGGCCAGTAAGCTGAAAAACTCATAGAATTGGATTAGTAGCTTTGTGCGCCTTTACACATCTTAGCAAATAATAAAATAACAGCAAAAAACTTCATAAAAAATCAGCAATACCTTTTAGGCCATTTGTTAGTAAATAAAAGATCGAGGATTACCTTATTTCTTCTCCTCTCTCCAAAGACTTCTTGAACACTCTTTATTAAAAACAAAAATAAAATAAATAAACAAAACTAACACAAGAGTAAAAACTTTTATTTCATATGGGTTGCCTCTCATGAAGTGCTTCTAGTTAAGGTCAATTAGTTTGCCCAGATGGTGATCATTTAGGTTTGGTGCGTGGAACACCCACTCCAAAGTAATTAGCTTTCAGTATAATTATACCATCATCATCACTATTAGGTTTGGCATTTTTCTTCCTAGGAAAGTGGACTATAAAAGGATCTCTAATCGGTAGTCCTATTCTCACATTCCCTTCATGTAGATTGATTAAAGCTTTAATAGTTCTTAGGAAAGGCCTACCTAGAATTATAGGTGTTATGGGATCTTCAGGCATGTCCACTATAACAAGATCGATAAGAGCGGGATTTCCTTTAATTTCAACAACTATGTTTTATTTTATCCCAACAGCTTGTTCATAAATTGAATTGGCAAGATGGAGTCTTAATTTAGTGGTTGCAAAAGGCCCCAAGTTTAACTTGTCAAATAAACTTTTAGAAATCGTTGAGACGTCTGCACCAAGATCACAAAATGTAGATATCTCATTAACAACAATTTTAATTTTAATAGTGGGCTCAAATATATAATCTAGATTAGCATAAAGCTTATCAGCTAGTCTCTTATACTCCATTTCTAAATCTCGAACTTTAGATGCTACTTTTTGAATAAATTGTTGGTACATAGCATCATTACCTTGTTCTAGGACGGGATTCTTTACTGTGATCATCTTCAATAGACCTTCCATGGTGTATTCAGGTGTTGGTACGTTGCTATAGTCCATCTCTTCACGCTTCTCTTCATTCATTTCCACCCTCATCATCTTGAGGTCTTCTACTGGATTTGGCTCGGGCTTTCCAGCAAACTTTGCTAGTATTAGAGCTTGGCTCTCAGCTACCTTGCCCAATTGAGCCTCCACAGTCTTTGTCCTTTTCTATAGAGCATGCATATCATTTCTAATTGCAACAGCTTGGTTAGATAATTTACCTATACTACTCTCATGGTTCTCCATGATTTTAGTAAGCATATTATTTTGCTCGGTTTGAGCTTGCATAAAGGTTCTAACTGTATGTTCAAACGAGAGATTGCCATGATTTTCTCCATTATGATTATCATAATTATTGTAAGAAGTTCCTGCAGGATTAGAATAATTTTTTTGAACATGAGAAGCAAAATTTTGGTTCTTCCAAGCAGGATTATAAGGAGTCGAGCTATAAAATTAACATCATTAACATCGGTAGCGATAGAATTAATTTGGGTATCTTCCTTACTCTTTACTATGTTGAGTAACTCGTCTACCTTAGATGTCAGCTCTCCATTATTTACCTTGGTGATTTAATTCACCCTTTTTGAGGTTCTTTCCACATGCCATTGGGCATGGTTGTTTTGCTTATCATCAAGTAATTTCTTTACAACACGCACTTGCTTTCCCATGATTGTTCCTCCTACTGTAGTATCTAGCATAGACTTAGACATTGGGTTAAGGCCATTATAAAATAAATGCAATATAAGCCATTCTTCCATACCATGACTAGGATAGTTCATTATAGCTTCTTTCATCATTTCCCATGCAAGCGCTAGTGGCTCGCGATCTTTTGTCTAAAACTTGTAATATTGGATCTTAGTTGCATAGTCTTAGCTAGGGAAAAAATTTAGTCATAAATAGATTAATGCATTCCTCCCAAGATTTAATAGTGCCCTTAGGTAGAGCTAGCAACCAATCCTTAGCCATTCCTCTAAGAGAGAAAGTAAACAAACATAATTTAACAGCATTTGGATCTACATCCTTAAATACGCATCATTTCGCAAATTTCAGTAAAAGTATTTAAGTGCAAACCTGAATCCTCAGAAGATGAGCCCCCAAATTGGTTTTGCTGAACCAAACTTAAAAGGTTAGGCTTAATTTCATATGATTCTGCATCAATAGTGGGTTGGGTGATAGGTGCACGCATAAAATCATCAGTGGGAGTAGCATATGATGGCCCAAAATATATCGAGATCATTGGGGAACCCCAAGAGGAAGGTATGATGAGCACAGCAGCAAGTTTTCACTCAGTATGAAACCAAGGTTTAATCGAACCAGTAGGAGCAAGGAAACACCCCAAAGGTGTTGCTAGCTGAGCCTTGGCAGGGCGCACTAATGGTGCTAGTAGCAACATGGAGACCTGCACAACACAACCACAGAACTCTGTCCCCAACTTGCGATGAGGTTGTCAATCTCACCGGTTTTGCTGAAAACAAAGGATTAAACGTATCGAATGGAAGAAAGTAATATTTTGCAGAAAGTAAACACAAAGCAGTAAATAGTTGATTGTAGATTGAAAGTAAAAGAAAGGACCGGGGTTCATAGTTCACTAGAGGTGGCTCTCCTTAAGATAGATTACATGCTGGGTGAACAAAATTACAGCGGGGCAATTGACAAACATCGAGAAAGCATACAAGCATATACTAATCATCTTGACTCATTTGACATTCGATTGGGCATTACAACATTATACATAGACCACCATCCAACTGCATCTATGATTAATAATCCACCTTCAGTTTATCATCGGAACCCCCTCTAGTATTAAGTTGCAAGCAACAGATAATTGCATTACAAATTGCGTGTAAAGTAAACAATACGATTGTTCTATGAACAAAGGATTGTTGTTTTCTCCCCAGTAGCAACACCACATCTAGTACCTTAGAGATTTCTGTCACTTCCCCAGATTACCAGAGGCATGAACCCACTATCGAGCATAAATACTAACTCTTGGAGTTGCTAGCATCTACTTGGCCAAGATAGCTACTAACAACGGAAAGCATGCAAGAACACAAATAACAAAGACATGATAGAATCAATAATCAATCTGAAATAGCATCTCAATATCCATCGGATCCCCGCAAACACAACATGCAGAATTACAAATAGATGATCTTGATCATGAACGGAGCTCACAAGATCTAAACATGATAGCACAAAGGAGGAGAACCAGCCATCTAGCTACTACATGGACCCGTAGTCCAGAGATGAACTACTCACGCATCACACCGGAGGCTTGCATGGTGATGAAGAAGGCCTCCGGGGTGAATTCCCCTCTCTGGCAGGGTGCCGAGAGGAGCTTCAGATCCCTCCCGATCTAGGGATGGAGATGACGGCGGCTGCAGACTCTTTCGTGGAATTTTGATCGGGTACTTAGGGTTTCCGTATCAGGGGCAATATATAGGCGGAAGGAGAGTCCTAGGGGGTGCCTTGGGCGACCAGACCACCCCCTGGCGTGGGCCAGACCTGGCCGCGCGGCCAGGTGGTGTGGACGGGCACAAGCCCCTCTCCGTCTCTTATTCTGGCTCTAGGTGTCCCCCGGTAAAATAATGACTTTGGCTTTTGTCCCGTCCAATTCCGAGAATGTTCATTTTCTGACTTTCCTGGAACCAAAAACAGCAGAAAACAGGCAGCTAGCACTGTGGCTCTTGTTAATAGGTTAGTCCAAGAAATCATATGAAAAATACTCCAAAGTGTGGACAAAACACAAGAAAGTAGATAAAACCAAGCATGGAACATCAAAAATTATAGATACATTTGCAATGTATCAACATCCCCAAGCTTAACTCCTGCTCGTCCTCGAGTAGGTAAGTGATAAAAAGAAAGAATAATTTTTGAGGTAACATGCACCATCATAAACTTGATCAAAGTATTTGTAAAATAATCAAAGCTGGGATCATAGTACTTCAATCATAACATGAAAGACAACATTCTAGCAATAAGACAAAGAAACTATGTTGCAACATGAAAAGGCACAAACAAAAGATTCATGAATAACAATGCTTTGCAAGACGTTTGTTTGTTTCACATAAAGAAAACATAGCATAATGGCATTCAGCTTGTCCCTCATAGAGTAGCAAACATAAATGCAAAGGACACCTTCAAAGTTTATAAGCGTGACTAGATACAAATAGTTTTAAAACAAGCAATATCAAGGTATGCATCAACCAACAAGTCTTGGGACAATGCACATAGAACTAACAATGGCCACTATGCTCTCAAAGTAGGTGCATAAAGATAGAAGGTGGAGACTCAATATATAAGTGGAAGAAGGGCCTTCATAGAAGGAAGTAGGGATTCAAGTCTCATAAAGATCTTCCTAAAATTATGGTACTTAATAGCTTTCAACTCTCATTGCCCCTATCATAAGCATCTTGAAGTGATTAAGGTTAAAGTGAACAAACTATGGTGTATATGCTTGACGAAGTATAAGTTGGAAATCTCATGTCCCTTGAATATGAGGTCCGCTCCTCATGCTACTCAATTTTAGTCACCGGTAAGTTCTTGTCATCATAAGTACATGTGTATCATAGAGAACCGCCAACGGGGTACCCCTTGCCTGATGATACGGAATAATCCCCATATCAAAATGACAAGGCAAGCAGACAACAAGCATCTCAGAAATCTTCTTAATTACCATGGGAATATGGTGCTTTTTTCTCTCTTTCTATTTTCATAATCTTTTTTTTCCTTTTTCTCTTTTTTCTCAATATCGGACTATTTTTTTATAAGAAGAATGCTTCATAGACAACTCATTATGGTTACGCTGCAGGTTTCCACCATGTCAGCATGGATTAGACCAGCGGCCCAAGCGTTTCTCTAACACATATACATAACTCCATGGACTTACAAGCTCCCCTTTCATTTCACACCGACGACATCCATAGACAAAAGAGCATGATATCAACTAGGTACAAAGTATTCGTGCAATGTTGAAAGCGTTCCCCATGACATCATGGTTCTGCTAATCCCCAACAAATAAGTGCAAGCATATATAATATAGACAACACAATGGTTCAAGTTTATTAAGGGCAAGAAAAGTAAAGTGTGCCATCAAGTTCGTGAGAGCTTTAATCACTAGTTTTCTCATAACAAGTTTAATTCGGAAGGTAAACAAAAACATGAATATACTTGGAATAGCGTATGCTAGTAGGTAGGTATGGTAGACTCTTTGGAATAACTTGGTTTAAGGAGTTGGATGCATGAGCGGAACTCATACTTGGTTGCGGAGGCTAGCAAAAGACTGGGAGCGACAAACTAAGAGAGCAATAATGGCCATAATCATGCAGAGCGACAAAACATCATTGATTAAAGCATAAAGTGATACTACAAGTTGAAAACTAAAGGATCATAAAGGCTTATGGTGACTTGAGATAGTCATAACATGGTGTGAGCATGCGCCAAGTCAACCCAAATAAAGCATCAAAGGAGAATACCACAATACTATGCTTTAATATGCTAAAACAACGCATGATTCTTCAAAGGCACATTAAGAAATCTCAATTGTTTATAACAAGTCATGCTACAATAAAGAATACTAAGCATAAAGCCAAAACAACATCAAGCATGGCATGACAAAGCATAGGCCACAGTCAAAAACAAGCTCTCTTTACCGCTTAAGCATGAACTTTCCTACTCTTTTCCAATCCAAACCAAACTATTTGAAAACCAATGTATGAAAGAGGGGGTCCAACCAATTTATTCAGCAAACTAAGAAAACCAAGCAAACAAAAAACGAAAATGAAAACGAAAAAGAAGACGCTCCAAGAACAACACAACTGTGCATGAAACAATAAAAATGAAGCGTTTGGAAGAAACCTGGGATTTTTATTGATGAAGAAGGGGATGCCTTGGGCATCCCCAAGCTTTGACGCTTGTACTTATTGGATATTTCTTGGGGTGACACGCGTGGCATCCCCAAGCTTGAGCTTTAGTCCATCCTTCATCTCATTACTCATTCCTTCCATACACCTGAAATTTTTCTCTCATACAAAACTTCACACAATCTTTATTAGCAACATTAGTGCACTCAAGATAATAAGTCTTTAGGTTCAGTTGTAACACCAATAAAACTTCCATTAAAACACAAGCTACTTTAGAATTTCTCTCAAAAAGCTCAATTCCCCAAAAGAACTCAAAAAGGAACCAACAAGAAGCAAATGCAGAAAATGGCAGAAATCTGTCAAAACAGACGAGCAGGTAAAGACGAATTTTTTCGAAGACCTTCTGTTGCTCAAATCAAAAAGTGTTGAACTAACAAAAGTTAGATAACAACCTGGGGCAGAAGCACAAAAATGCACCCCTCAAAAGGACGTACAGAGATTTTACACGAATTTTTACGGTGAAGCACGGAAATCTGTTTCGGACAGCAACTTTCCCAATCATTACTTCTCTCTCATTAGAGGTTACTCTTGGCAGAAAAAAGCAAATAAAAAGGATAAGGAGCGGTTATTACTGAAGTAATAACTTCTAAGACTCAACTAAAACTTTTGGGTTATCTCCCAATAAGTACTTTTCTTTAACGCCTTTAAGTTAGGCATGATAGTTTGAGAAGATGCTCACATAAAAATATGAATTGAAGTAAAAGAGAGCATCAAGAAGCAAATTCGAAACACGTTTAAGTCTAACCCACTTCCTATGCATATGAATCTTGTATGCAAATAAATTCGCAAAGAACAAAGCGACATACATAGGAAGATAAAACGAGAATAACTTCAAAACTTTCAGCACATAGAGAGGTGTTTCAATACCATGAAAACTTCTACAACCATATTTTCCTCTCTCATAATAATTTTCAGTAGCCTCATGAATAAACTCAACAATATAACTATCACATAAATCATGCTTTTCATGATATACAAGCACTAGAGCTTTATTATAAACATTTTCAAAAGAATCCTCAGGAACATAACATTCATCCTCCTTTAGTAAGCATGGGGGGACAATCAAATATTGTAAGGGGCAAAGAGTTACTCTCATTAGAAGGTAGGAATGGGTAGATCCATTCTTCATCCTCTTGATCATCACTCTCCTCCTCTTTCTCATCCAATGAGCTTCCAGTTTCAGCAATTTCTTCTTCCATAGGCTCCTGCAAGGCATTAGTCTCTTCCGCTAGTGGAGAGCATCTATTAAGATATTCAAGAATATAGCCATTTTCTTCCTTGTAATTATCAAAGCAAAATTTAAGTATATCATAAACCTCATATTTATAAGGTGCATCATCAGTATTTTCAAGCAAACTAGCAAGTTCAAATGCACCCTTCCAAGCAATAAATTCTTCAATTTGTTCCACATCATAATTTCCTTTAACATAAGAAGATATGGTAACATTATCATTATACTCACATTGAAAAGGGAGGTGTTTATACCTCCTACAGCAACAAGATTTATCAACGCAATAAGTAACATTATAAGTAGAGCACACATTTCTAGCAATGGTATTCAATTTATCAATTTGTTCCCATAAGAGTTCCCTTTTTGTGACAAGCGGTGTTCCTTATAATAATATTTTTGTTCTTCCGTGAACCCAGCTTGCCAATTAGATTCAGTTTCAAAGAAACCAACCATTGATAGTAAGCATGATAAAGCAAGACAATAACAGACCAATGAAAATACCAACTATAGTAGGAACTGATTTTTTTGTGTTTTCGATAAAGAAACAAGCAAACAAAGGAAAAGTAAACTAAGAAAAACAAAAATAACAAAGTAAAGAGATTGGTTATGAGGGACTCCCCTTGTGAAGATGTCCTTGACTCCCCGACAACAGTGTAGAAAAGTAGCTTGATGGCCCAAAATATATCGAGCTCGTTGGGGAACCCTGATGACCCACAAGTATAGGGGGTGTATCACAGTATTTTCGATAAGTAAGAGTGTCGAACCCAACGAGGAGCAGAAGGTGCTGGCTAGTGGTATGGATCATGAATTCTCTGTAAATACTTAGCAAACGGATTTTTAGGGGTTTTCGATAAAGCAAGTAAACAAAGTACGAGTAAACAAAAGACAGTAGGAATAAATGCAGCAAGTGGCCCAATCCTTTATGCAGCAAAGGACAAGCCGGTTGTATTACTTAAGATGACCAAACGTTCTCGAGGACACATGGGAAGACTGTCAAGTGCTTTCGCTTCATATAGTTGATTAATCTTCTTTAGCTTGCTAAGTGTTGTGTGGGTGAACTTGTGCTAATGTACCGCCCCATCCAAGACTAATACATACTTGTGATTATACCCCTTGCAAACATCCGTAAGTACAAGAAAGTAATTAAGGTAGAAACCTAACCACAACTTTAAACTCTAAGACCCTTACGTCCCTTGTGCAATGGTTTCCTAACGGGGGTTCAGGTTTCTGTCACTCCGGCAACCCCTATGATTAGTAACCAAATACACAATGCATTCCCCTAGGCCCATATAGGTGAAGTGTCATGTAGTCGACGTTCACATGACACCACTAGAAGAAGTACACCACAACTTAAGTAACAATCTATTGAATCTTTCTCAACACAACTCCACTACTAACAACAAGACTTCTCCCATGTCCTCAAGAACAAAACGAACTACTCATAAGACATCATATGGATCATGATCAGAGATGGAATAATGATGTATAACAATCTGAACATAAACAATAATTCAATGGTTCACTCAATAGCATCAACTACAAAGAGTAATCAACACCGAGAAAGTTTCCCCTATGAACTATGCAAGATTCAACACAATTGTTACAACAATATGGAGATGGTGATGATGGTGCTGATGGTGATGATGGTGGTGATGATGATGATCCCGATGAAGTCCAGCTTGATGGTGGTGTTGATGGCGACGATCTCCCCTCTCTGGGAAGGAATTCCCCCAGCAGAAATCTGTCTGCCGGAGAGATCTTTATCTCTCGGTGTTTTCCGCCCCGCAGAGGCGGCAGAATCTTTTTGTGGTCGCTCCCCGAGTCTTAGGGTTTCGGGAGGATGATATACGCCAGAGGGGAGAGGCTGGAGTGGGCCAGGGTGGCCACACCACCTCCTGGCGACCTAGGCCTGCCCGCGCCATGGGGTGGTGTGGGACCCCTGTGGCCTATCTCCACTCCATCTTCTGGCATCCTTAGTCTTCTGGAAAAATAGGATTTTCCGTATATTTTCCCGGATTTTCTGATCTTCACGAATTTTGCCTCCAAACAGCACCTTTTCCATCAGAATCCTGACTGCAGCGGTCCATGCTCCAAAAGTCATAAACCATGCAGAAATAGATGAAATAACATAAGTATCACCTCTCAATATGAAATATATCAATGAATAATAGTGAATTAAGACATAGAATAGTGATGCAAAATGGACGTATCAACTCCCCCCAAGCTTAGACTTTGCTTGTCCCCAAGCGAAACTGAGCTCAATAAACATGGCCTCAGGTTTATGGAGTGAAGAGTCGATAAAAGAATACGGACAAGAAGCATCACATTCATCAAATACATAGATCATAATAGAAGACAACTCACTCTTATATAACTCAACTTGTAATAAGTAAAGGAAACACAATAAAGATACATAAAGTGAATCATAATTGGTAATGGCAAACTTAGCTCTTGGTCGGAGAATAGTTGATAATTTTGCTGGAATTCACAAATAGCTGGTTTTCGATGATAGCTTTCAAAGTAGTAAACATCAAGATAAGATCAATGTGCAAAACAAGGAACATAAGACATGATTTCATAAATCATCATATGAATGAATGAAACACAACAACTCAAAATACTTGCTGAGATAGAAGGGAGTAGGTTTACTGACTCAACTACAAGGTAAAAGAAGGGCCCTTCAAAGAGGGAAGCAGGGATTGCAAGTCTCATAAAGAGCTCCCAAAAATTATGATACTTACTAGCTTTCAACTCTCATTGCCCCTATCATAGGCATCTTTAGGTGATTAAGGTTAAAGTGATCAAAAATGAGGATATGAATTGACAAGTTGTAAGTTGAGAATCTCATGTACCTTGAATACGAGGGTCGCTCCTCATGCTACTCAAGTTTAGTCACCGGTAAGTTCTTGTCATCGTAAGTATATGTGTATCATTAAGAATCGCCAACGGGGTACCCCTTGCCCGATGATACGGAAGAATCCCCATATCAAAATGACAAGGCAAGCAGACAACAAGTATCTCAGCAATCTTCTTATTTACCATGGGAATATGGTGCTTTTTTCTCTCTTTCCTCTTTTCATAACCTCTTTTTTTCTTTTCTCTTTTTCTCAATCTCTATCTCTTTTTTTATAAGAAGAATGCTTCATAGATACTCGTTATGGTTATGCTGTAGGTTTCCACCATGTCAGCATGGATTAGACCAGCGGCCCAGGCGTTTCTCTAACACACATGCATAACTCCATGGACTTACAAGCTCCCCTTTCATTTCACACCGACGACATCCATAGACAAAAGAACATGATATCAACTTGGTACAATGTACCAGTGCAATGTTGAAAGCGTTCCCCATGACAACATGGTTCTGCTAATTCACAACTTACAAAGCGCAAGCATATACGCAACATAGGTGAGCACAATGGTTCAAGTTTATTAAATGCAAGAAAGTAAAGTGTGCCATCAAGTTCGTGAGAGCTTTAATCACTAATTTTCACATAACAAGTTTAATTTGGGAGGTAGATAAAACAAGAATTTACTTGGAATAGCAATAATGCTAATAGGTAGGTATGGTGGACAAAAATGGCAAAGGTTTTGGTTTAAAGGAGGTGGATGCACGAGAAGAGATCCTCTCAGTACAGGTTTTTGGCTAGAAAGGCTGGGTAGCAAGTACAAGAGTTGAAGGAAACAAACAAACATACAAGTGATAAAGACAAACATGCAATCTTCCTCGGAAGCACAAAAGATCTTAACTAGAGAATACTAGACTTATGAGCAAATCAAGAAAGAAAGATGATGAAATTATTTTTCTCTAGAGTACTTCTATCTTTTTCATTCAACTCTCAAAAATAGTGTTGCTACTGACCGAGCCAGGTTTGCCAAAACCAACTAAATTAACTCAATGATCCCAGAGTGATACCAATACTAAGAATAAGATCAATCATATAACCACAAATTGAAAACTAATATAAGCTATTGCAAAAGAGTGAATGATAGAACTTCTCATTAATATTCCATAACGGCAACTCACACCAAGGGATACACATCTAATGAGAGAGGGGACACTTCCATAATGCAAACCATACTACATAATAACTCCTCTATTCATGATATGACTCTACTAAAAAGGTAAAAAGATAGAAGATAGTGATATGATACCGCGACACTCCCGAAGCTTGGAACAAACCAAGGGGATGCCAAACCTGATGACAAATTACTCCTTAGGTGGTGGTGGTATCCTCTCGATGAGCTCTCTGATCAGTTTCCCCAAATCATCTATCTTGAAAGTGAGAGTACGAATCAACTCCGAGTTTTGCTCAATACGGCTCGTGATCATTTCAGTTTGTGGATTCCAGCTCTTGTGATTCTTTTTCCGTTCTTTCCTCTTGGAGTCTTCTTTTCCTGCTTCCGGAGTCATCTCTTGAATATCATTGATATCTTCATCTTCATACACTTATTACTTGAGTCATAAAACCCTTCTCTTCCTTATTACACCATTATCTCCACTTCCTGGAAATTTCTTTCACAGAAAACTCCACACGGTTCTCATTAGCAACATTAGTATATATGAAGTGGTAAAACCTTTTGAGTCCAACTTCAACTGAAAACCATCAAAACAAAAGCTACTGAAGCAACTCCTTCCGAAAACCCAAAAATAATTCAAAAAGGAAATCAAATAAAGAAGGAAATGCAAGAGTGGCAAAATCTATCAAAACAGACCAGTAGGTAAAGATCAATTTTTTCTAAAATCTTCTGTTACTCAAATCAAAAAATGAAAAACTAACGAAAGTTAAATAACATCCTGGGGCATAAGCACAAAAAATTACAGCTCAATCCGACATACAGAGATCTCTCATGAATTTTTACGGTGAAGCACAAAAATCTGTTTCGGGACAACAACTTCCCCAAATATTACTTCTTTCTCATTAGAGGTTGATCTTGACACAAAAACCAAAAAAAACGGATAAGGAGGGGTTATTACTGAAGTAATAACTTCCAAGACTCAAAGAAACAAAAACAAACTGAAAGCAAAAACAAATTGGGTTGTCTCCCATAAAGCTCTTTCTTTATAGCCTTTAAGATGGGCATGATAATTTTGAAGAAGCTCTCATAAGGATATGAATTGAAGTAAAAGAGAGCATTAAGAAGCAAAAACACACACATTTAAGTCTAACCCACTTCCTATGCAAGGGAATTTTGTAAACAAACAAGTTACTAAAACCAGAGGCAACTTGCATAAGAAGGCAAAAGAAGTGCAACATAAAAACTTTCAGCATAAAACGAGGAAACTTATTCTAACAGAAAACACGGGAATACTAGCTCTCATAACACTACTTTGTGAAACAATATTAGAGGTATCCTTACAAAGGATAGGGTGTCCCTCTTTTTCATATTTAGTAACAAAGTCTTTCACATTTGCTATTATAGGTTCATCAACCATTTGTTTATTAGGTTCAACAGCTTTATTTGTACTTTCGTTAACCATACTAGCTATCATAGAATGTTCCTTTATCTTAACTCGGAAAGGCATTTTCTCAATATAAGGTTCAGGTAAAACATGATTAGTAGTATAAACTTCAGTATTTCTTGCAGGAACACTCTTAGCAACATCTTTATAAGGTTCATGATACTTATTCCACTTCTTTTTAGGCACTTCAATATAGGAAGCAAAAGCCTTAAAATAAGAAGCAATAGCTTGAGAGTCTAGACCATAAGCATTTTTAATATTTTGAAAGTCATCAGTTCCCATAAAAGATTCAATGCATTCATAATCATAATTTATACCTGACTTTCTACCTTTTTCATTCTCCCAAGCTTCAACATTGTCTTGAATACGGTACAGAAGATCCCATTTAGCTTCTTCTTCCATGCGAGTGAAAGATCCAGCACAAGAAGCATCCAATAAATCTTTATCATGTAGAGGGAGCCTTGCATAAAAGTTATTGATAATAATATTGTTGGGGAGCTCATTAATAGGACATTTGAGCATTAGTAACTTCAATCTCCCCCAAGCTTGAGATGTACTCTCTCCATCAAGAGGCCAAAAGTTGTATATTTGATTCCGATCTTTATGAATCTCACTAGGATTATAAAACTTTGAATAAAAGAGAGGCACTACTTCCTCCCATTCTAGAGCTTGACCATTCTTTAGCAGCTTATACCAGTCCTCAGATCTTCCTTTCAGTGATAATGAGAATCTTAACTTGATCTGTAGTAATACCTGCACACTTGAACAACCCGCATAATTCATATATAAAGAGTAAATGATCACCGGGATGGACAGTTCCATCCCCAACATAGTAGTTATCCATAACACGATCAATAATTCTTGTAGGTATTTTGAAAACAACATTCTTAGCAGGTGGTGGCTTATCTACTACCTTAGCAGTGGTAGTAGCATTACCAAATAAGAAACTCAGCGAATTATCCATAACGAAAATAAAGCAACTAACAGAAGTAAACAATACTCACAGTAGAAGTTTCCTTTACCAGTTCCACTCTGTAATAGCGCTTCACTCCCCGGCAACGGCGCCAAAAAATAGTCTTGATGACCCACAAGTATAGGGGGTGTATCGCAGTATTTTCGATAAGTAAGAGTGTCGAACCCAACGAGGAGTAGAAGGTGTTGGCTAGTGGTATGGATGAGGAATTCTCTGCAAATACTTAGCAAACGGATTTTTAGGGGTTTTCGATAAATCAAGTAAACAAAGTACGAGTAAACAAAAGACAGCAGGACAAGCCGGTTGTATTACTTAAGATGACCAAACGTTCTCGAGGACACATGGGAAGACTGTCAAGTGCTTTCGCTTCATATAGTTGATTAATCTTCTTTAGCTTGCTAAGTGTTGTGTGGGTGAACCTGTGCTAATGTACCGCCCCATCCAAGACTAATACATACTTGTGATTATACCCCTTGCAAACATCCGTAAGTACAAGAAAGTAATTAAGGTAGAAACCTAACCACAACTTTAAACTCTAAGACCCTTACGTCCCTTGTGCAATGGTTTCCTAACGGGGGTTCAGGTTTCTGTCACTCCGGCAACCCCTATGATTAGTAACCAAATACACAATGCATTCCCCTAGGCCCATATAGGTGAAGTGTCATGTAGTCGACGTTCACATGACACCACTAGAAGAAGTACACCACAACTTAAGTAACAATCTATTGAATCTTTCTCAACACAACTCCACTACTAACAACAAGACTTCTCCCATGTCCTCAAGAACAAAACGAACTACTCATAAGACATCATATGGATCATGATCAGAGATGGAATAATGATGTATAACAATCTGAACATAAACAATAATTCAATGGTTCACTCAATAGCATCAACTACAAAGAGTAATCAACACCGAGAAAGTTTCCCCTATGAACTATGCAAGATTCAACACAATTGTTACAACAATATGGAGATGGTGATGATGGTGCTGATGGTGATGATGGTGGTGATGATGATGATCCCGATGAAGTCCAGCTTGATGGTGGTGTTGATGGCGACGATCTCCCCTCTCTGGGAAGGAATTCCCCCAGCAGAAATCTGTCTGCCGGAGAGATCTTTATCTCTCGGTGTTTTCCGCCCCGCAGAGGCGGCAGAATCTTTCTATGGTCGCTCCCCGAGTCTTAGGGTTTCGGGAGGATGATATACGCCAGAGGGGAGAGGCTGGAGTGGGCCAGGGTGGCCACACCACCTCCTGGCGGCCTAGGCCTGCCCGCGCCATGGGGTGGTGTGGGACCCCTGTGGCCTATCTCCACTCCATCTTCTGGCATCCTTAGTCTTCTGGAAAAATAGGATTTTCCGTATATTTTCCCGGATTTTCTGATCTTCGTGAATTTTGCCTCCAAACAGCACCTTTTCCATCAGAATCCTGACTGCAGCGGTCCATGCTCCAAAAGTCATCAACCATGCAAAAATAGATGAAATAACATAAGTATCACCTCTCAATATGAAATATATCAATGAATAATAGTGAATTAAGACATAGAATAGTGATGCAAAATGGACGTATCAAACCCCAAGAGGAAGGTATGATGAGCACAGCAGCAAGTTTTCCCTCAGTATGAAACCAATGTTTAATCGAACCAGTAGGAGCAAGGAAACACCCCAAAGGTGCACTACCGGTGCTAGTAGCAACGTGGAGACCTGCACAACACAACCATAGAACTCTGTCCCCAACTTGCGATGAGGTTGTCAATCTCACCGGTTTTGCTGAAAACAAAGGATTAAACGTATCGAATGGAAGAAAGTAATATTTTGAAGAAAGTAAACACAAAGCAGTAAACAGTTGATTGTAGATTGAAAGTAAAAGAAAGGACCGGGGTCCATAGTTCACTAGAGGTGGCTCTCCTTAAGATAGATAACATGCTGGGTGAACAAATTATAGCGGGGCAATTAACAAACATCGAGAAAGCATATACTAATCATCTTGACTCATTTGACATTCGATTGGGCATTACAACATTATACATAGACCACCATCCAACTGCATCTATGATTAATAATCCACCTTCAGTTTATCATCGGAACCCCCTCTAGTATTAAGTTGCAAGCAACAGATAATTGCATTACAAATTGCGTGTAAAGTAAACAATACGATTGTTCTATGAACAAAGGATTGTTGTTTTCTCCCCAGTAGCAACACCACATCTAGTACCTTAGAGATTTCTGTCACTTCCCCAGATTACCAGAGGCATGAACCCACTATCGAGCATAAATACTAACTCTTGGAGTTGCTAGCATCTACTTGGCCAAGTTAGATACTAACAATGGAAAGCATGCAAGATCACAAATAATAAAGACATGATAGAATCAACAATCAATCTGAAATAGCATCTCAATATCCATCGGATCCCCGCAAACACAACATGCATAATTACAAATAGATGATCTTGATCATGAACGGAGCTCACAAGATCTAAACATGATAGCACAAAGGAGGAGAACCAGCCATCTAGCTACTACATGGACCCGTAGTCCAGAGATGAACTACTCACGCATTACACCGGAGGCTTGCATGGTGATGAAGAAGGCCCCCAGGGTGAATTACCCTATCCGGCAGGGTGCCGGGAAGAGCTTCAGATCCCTCCCGATCTAGGGATGGAGATGACGGTGGCTACAGACTCTTTCGTGGATTGTTGATCGGGTACTTAGGGTTTCCGTATCAGGGGCAATATATAGGCGGCAGGAGAGGCCCAGGGGGTGCCTGGGGTGGCTAGACCACCCCCTGGCGCGGGCCAGGCCTGGCCGTGCGGCCAGGTGGTGTGGCTGGTCCCCAACCCCTCTCTGTCTCGTATTCTAGCTCCAGGTGTCCCCCGGTAAAATAATGACTTTGGCTTTTGTCCCGTCCAATTCCGAGAATATTCATTTTCTGACTTTCCTGGAACCAAAAACAGCAGAAAACAGGCAGCTAGCACTGTGGCTCTTGTTAATAGGTTAGTCCAAGAAATCATATGAAATGTACTCCAAAGTGTGGACAAAACACAAGAAAGTAGATAAAACCAAGCATGGAACATAAAAAATTATAGATACATTTGCAATGTATCAGCATACTCCCCAAGTCTCTTTATAGTCATGGATCTTACCTTTTTGGTATTTATAAAGTAAAGGAAACAAATAATAAATAACTAATTTTTTTGGGTTTTCAAATAGATACCAAGAAAGTAAACTAATAACAAGAAATAAACTACAGCAAATAAAAAAACTAAAAACAAGGTCTCTTGTGACCTCACTAGTATAGCAAAATTTCAACCCCGACAACATCGCCAGAAAAAAGGTTGATACCTTCGATCCGGATTCATCGATGTAGTACAATAGTATTTTTTCCCTAGTAGACCTATGTTTAATCGAACCTTGGGAAACAATGCATAAAGGAAATAAAAAGGACACGTCTACAAGACTTTGTTTCTTCATTTTACCTTCGTTTATCGGACCAATCTAGTTTACTTTATATCGTGGGTTGATTCAATGGATAGAGATAGGCCAGGGTTGAAGATCCACCTGCAGTTGCACATCATATGGAATAAAGATAATAATAAGCATGGTCATGTGTAATGTTTCAATGGAGATAATCACTTGTGGGCAACACATCCTAATATACTAGAGCCCCTATGAGCAGCAGGCATAGCAATAGTCTTTTGATCCAACCGAGTGCACCATGAAGCACTGGGCTACAAACGGTTATTACGTGTAAAACACAAATCAAAGCCTTAAGAGGTGATGTTGTTGTGATCCCGATTGGGTTGCTAAGTGAAGACCGTAACAAACTTTCTGTCATTGGGTTTCCTATGAGATCGCCGCAAGCCAAGTATCTCACCTCAAGCCTTTATCGATCTCGGGGATCTTGGATACCTGAGAGTCCAAAGATCGAGGCAAGAGATAAAGAAACAAAAGATACAAATCCCTCTTTCAAACAATAAACAATACTCCCGTAGAGATGCACATAATTGCCACGAGGTTTCTCCCTAACCCGGAGCCCATGAGGACTACTCACTCATAACAATAAGATCAAGGATTGAAAACATTGTGCAAAATACTTAGATTGAAATCGAATATTCTTACAATGGTCGTCGAATCACAAGGAGATCTCAAGTACAAAGTAATGGCTATGGCTAATGGAGGGGATGGAAGATGGAAGGGTGATGGCTCAAGATATGTAGAGCTCGTTGGGAACCCCAAGAGGAAGGTATGATGAGCACAACAACAAGTTTCCCTCCGTTATGAAACCAAGGTTATCGAACCAGTAGGAGTAAGGAAACAACTCCAAGGTGTTGCTAGTAACTTGGTATCCTACACAACACAACCACAGAACTTTGCCCCGACTTACAGTGAGGTTTTCAATCTCACTGGTTTTGCTGAAAACAAAAGATTAAACGTATAGTGTAGAAGATAGTAATTGCTTGCAGAAAGTAAACAATAAATGGTAAACAGTAGATGGTATATCATTGGTAAAAGAAGTGGACTGGGGTCCACAGTTCACTAGAGGTGTTTCTCCTTAAGATAAACAGCATGTTGGGCGAACAAATTACAGTAGGGCAATTGACAGATTGAGAAAGCATAACAATGCATATACTAGACATGTTGGCTCCTACGAGATTTGATTGGGCATTACAAATAATACATAGACCATAATCCAACTGCATCTATGACATAATCCACCTTTAGGTTATCATCCGAACCCCTTCCAGTATTAGGTTGCAAGCAACAGATAATTGCATTAAGCAAAGTGTGTAAAGTAAACAATACAATTGCCCCATGGACAAAGGATTGTTGTTTTCTCCCTAGTAGCAACAGCACATCTACAACCTTAGAGATTTTTGTCCCTTCCCCAGATTACTAGAGGCATGAACCTACTATCGAGCATAAATACTCCCTCTTGGAGTTACAAGCATCTACTTGGCCAAGATAGCTACTAGCAACGGAGAGCATGCAAGATCATAAATAACATAAACATGATAGAATCAATAATCAATCTGACATAGTATCTCAATATCCATTAGATCCCCACAAACACAACATATAGGATTACAAATAGATGATCTTGATCATGAACGGAGCTCACAAGATCTAAACATGATATCATAAAGGAGGAGAACCAACCATCTAGCTACTGTATGGACCCATAGTCCAAGGGTGTACTACTCACACATCACTCCGAAGGCTGGCATGGTGATGAAGAAGGCCTCCGGGATGATCTCTCCCCTCGGGTAGGGTGCCGGGAGGAGCTTCGGATCCCCCGATCTTGGGATGGAGATGGCGGCGGCTTCAGACTCTTTCGTGGATTTTTGATCGGGTCCTTAGGGTTTCTGCATTGGGGTACTTTTATAGGTGAAGGGGCAAGGTCAGTGGGTGCCCGAGGGGCCCACACCATGGGGCGGCGCGCCCTAGGGGGTGGCCGCGCCAGCCCTAGGTGTGGCCACCTCATGGCCCCACTTCAGCCGCCCTTCGGACTCCATGTTCCTTCTGGTAAAATATTGACTTTGGCTTTTGTCCCATCCAATTCTGAGAATATTTACTTACTAGATTTTATAAAACCAAAAACAACAGAAAATAGGCAATTGGCACTTCGGCATCTTGTTAATAGGTTAGTTCCAGAAAATGTATAAAAATACCTCAAAGTGTAAACAAAACATAAGAAAGTTGATGCAAAACAAGCATGGAGCATCAAACATTATAGATACGTTTACAACATATCAAGCATCCCCAAGCTTAACTCCTGCTCGTCCTCGAGTAGGTAAGTGAT
Source organism: Avena sativa (assembly GCA_916181665.1). NCBI lineage: Eukaryota > Viridiplantae > Streptophyta > Magnoliopsida > Poales > Poaceae > Avena > Avena sativa. The sequence goes on from OV702296.1 coordinate 416,922,909, forward strand.
AAAAAGAATAATTTTTGAGGTGACATGCACCATCACAATCTTGCTCAAGGTATTTGTAAAGCATTGGTAGCTGGGATCAAAGTACTGTAGACATGAGCATGAAAGATAGAGTTCTAACAATAAGACATAGCAACTATATTGTAACATGAAAAGGTACAAATAAAAGATCATGAATAACAATGCATTGAAAGACGTTTGTTTGTTTCACATATAGAAAACATAATAAGAGTGGTATTCAGCTTGTCCCTCATGGTATAGCAAAACATAAATGCATAGGACACCTTCAAAGTTCATAAGGGTGACTAGATATAAATAATTTAAGAAGAAGCAATATCAAAGTTATGAATCAATCAACAAGTTTTGGGACAATGCACATTAAACAAAGAATGTCCACTATGCTCTCTCAATTGTTGCATAAAGATAGAAGATAGAGACTCAACATAAAAGTAAAAACAAAGGCCCTTCACAGAGGGAAGCAGGGATTTCAAGTTTCATAAAGAGCTTCCAAAAATTATGGTACTTATTAGCTTTCAGCTCTCATTGCCCCTATCATAAGCATCTTGAGGTGATTAAGGTTAAAGTTACACAAATATGAGGATATGCTTGACAAGTTATAAGTTGAAAATCTCATGCCCCTTGCTTACGATTAACGAACCTCATGCTACTCAACTTTAGTCACAAGTAAGTGTGTGTCATTGTAAGTACATGTGTTACATGGAGAACCGCCAACGGGGTACCCCTTGACCCATGACACATGAGCTTTCCCATACCAAAATGTCAAGGCAACAGACAATGAGCATCTCAGCGATCTTTTTATTTGCTATTTGCATAGGTTTTTATTGAGGATGCTTCATAGAATGCTCACTATGGTTATGCTGCAAGTTTCTACCATGATTGGGCATGGCTTAGGCTAGCCGCCCAGGCGTTTCTCTAACACACATACAAACTCCATGAGCTTACAAGCTCCCCTTTTATTTCACACCATCGGGATCCATAAACAAAAGAACATGGTATCAACTGAATAATAAGTGCAATGTTGAAAGCATTCCCCATGGTATCATGGTTCTGCAAATTCACAACTTATAAAGTGCAAGCATATAAGCAACATAGATGGACACAATGGTTCAAGTTTATTAAGTGCAAGAAAATAAAGTGTGCCATCAAGTTTGTGAGAGCTTTAATCACTAATTTTCACATAACAAAAGTTTAATTTGGAAGGTAGATAAAAACATGAATATACTTGGAATGGTGTAACACACCATGCATAGGAATTTATAGTGGACTCTTTGGAATAACTTGGTTTTCTTGGAGGTTGGATGCATGAGTGGAACTCGTACGTGGTATAGTGGAGGCTAGTAAAAGACTGGGAGCGACCAACTAAGAGAGCAATAATGGCCATAATCATGCAAAGCGACAAAACATTATTAATTAAAGCATAAAGTGATATTACAATTCAAAAACTAAATGATCATAGAGGCTAAGGTGACTGGTTCATAGTCTTAACATGGTGTAAGCATGTGCCAAGTCAACCCAAATAAAGCATCAAAGGAGAATACCACAATATTATGCTTTTGTATGCTAAAACAACGCATGATTCTTTCAAGGAACATTAGGCAATATCAATTGTTTGGAACAAGTCATGCTACAACAATAATCACTAAGCATAAGGTCAAATCAACATCAAACATGACATGATAAAGTCTAGGCCACAGTCAAAACAAGCTCCTTTTGTACCACTTATAAGCATGAAGCTTCCTACTCTTTTCCAACACCAATCAACTTATTTGAAACAACATATGAATGCGGGGGTCCAACCAATTTATTTAAGCAAACCAAACAAAATAAAACTAAAAACAAAAACAAAGACGCTCCAAGAACAACACAATTGTGCATGAAACAATAAAAATGAAGTGTTTTGGAAGAAAACCTGTGATTTTTATTGATGAAGAAGGGGATGCCTTGGGCATCCCCAAGCTTTGACGCTTGTACCTCTTGAATATTTCTTGGGGTGACACAGGTGGAATCCCCAAGATTGAGCTTTTTTCCATACTTCATCTCATCACATTATTCTTCCCTACACTTGAAAATTTCCTTCATACAAAACTTCACAGAATCTTCATTAGCAACATTAGTGTATTCAAGATAATAAGTCTTTGCGTTTAGTTTCAACACAAGTAAAACTTCCATTAAAACACAAGATACTATACCAATTCCTTATAAAAGCTCAAGTGATCAAAGAGAACTCAAAGAGAAAGAGATTAAGAGGCAAATGCAAATAATGGCAGAAATCTGTCAAAACAGACCAGCAGGTAAAAACCAATTTTTTCGAAGACCTTCTGTTGCTCAAATAGAAAAGTACTAAACTAACGAAAGTTAGATAATAATCTGGGTCATAAGCACAGAAAATTACATCTCAATCTGACGTACAGGGATTTTTCACGATTTTTTATAGTGAGGCACAAAAATCTGTTTCGGGACAACAACTTTCCCAAGTCTCACTTCTCTCTCATTAGAGGTTATTACTGAGGCAATAGCTTCCAAGACTCAACAAAAGAAAACTTACCAAAACTAAAAATAATTTGGGTTATCTCCCAATAGTGCTTTTCTTTAACGCCTTTCAGCTAGGCATAGAAGCAAGATTCAAGTATTTTCGAATGAAGAAACATTAGGATCAATACCAGAAATATCTCCAACGAGGCAAGGTATCTCATCCAAATAAGTTCTAGAGGATCCTTTCTCAATACTCTTGGGTTCACTATTTTCATCAAACAGGTTTTCAGGAACAATCCAATCAAAATTCTTTTCTAAGGCTTCATGCATTCCTACAAGTTTAAAAGGTATTGATATTTTAATTTCCTCTCCATTTTGGGGTTTGGTTTTGTCCAACTTTTCTAGTGTACCAATAACATCTACACATGAGACTAGCATATTAAAACGATCAAAGACCTTTCTATCTTCCTTAACAACATCATTGAATTCTTTAAGCAAAGTTTCTAGAGTAAAATCTCTCTTTTTAGTATCCTCAATATCTTTAAGTTTAAGAAACATTACTTGCATCATGGGGTTAAGGTTAGCAAACCAAGCCTCCAACATGTGAACTAAAGAAGTTGAAGAAATTTCATAATTTGGAGCAAGTACTGCTAAGGATCTATCCTCAATATCCTCATGCTTGCTAACATGATTAAAGAATTTTTCAATATTATCTTTCCCAATTATAGAGCCACTACCTATTGAAAGGTCTTTCAAGGTGAACTTAGGGATCAACATGGTGAGCTAAGAACGAGGTGACAACTACAGAAAGAACTAATTTTTTTGTGTTTTTGATAAAAAGAAGCAAACCAGTACAACTAATTTTTTTGTGTTGTTGATAAAGAAACAAGCAAACAAAGCAAAATAAACTAAGCAAAACAAAAAAAAGTAAAGAGATTGGTTGTGAGAGACTCCCCTTGCAAGAATCTTCTTTCTCCCTGAAAAGTGATTGACGAGGAGGAAGAGATTGATGTTGTCCTTAACTCCCCGGCAACAGCGCTAGAAAAGTGCTTGATGGCTCAAGATATGTAAAGCTCATTGGGAACCCCAAGAGGAAGGTATGATGAGCATAGCAGCAAGTTTCCCTTAGTTATGAAACCAAGGTTATCGAACAAGTAGGAGTAAGGAAACAACTCCAAGGTGTTGCTAGCAACTTGGTATCCTGCACAACACAACCACAGAACTTTGCCACAACTTACAGTGAGGTTTTCAATATCACTGGTTTTGTTGAAAACAAAAGATTAAACGTATAGTGTGGAAGATAGTAATTGCTTGCAGAAAGTAAACAGTAAATGGTAAACTGTAGATGGTATACCAATGGTAAAAGAAGTGGACTGGGGTCCACAGTTCACTAGAGGTCTTTCTCCTTAAGAGAAATAGCATGCTGGGTGAACAAATTACAGCAGGGCAATTAATAGATTGAGAAAGCATAACAATGCATATACTAGACATCTTGGCTCCTACGAGATTTGATTGGGTATTATAACATAATACATCGTAATCCAACTGCATCTATGACTAATAATCCACCTTCGGGTTATCATACGAACCCCTTCCAGTATTAAGTTGCAAGCAACAGATAATTGCATTAAGCAAAGTGTGTAAAGTAAACAATACAATTGCCCCATGGACAAAGGATTGTTGTTTTCTCCCTAGTAGCAACAACACATCTACAACCTTAGATATTTCTGTCACTTCCCCAGATTACTAGATGCATGAACCTACTATCGAGCATAAATACTCCCTCTTGGAGTTACAAGCATCTACTTGGCCAAGATAGCTACTAGCAACGGAGAGCATGCAAGATCACAAATAACATAGACATGATAGAATCAATAATCAATTTGACATAGTATCTAAATATCCATCGGATCCCCACAAACACAACATATAGGATTACAAATAAATGATCTTGATCATGAACGGAGCTCACAAGATCTAAACATGATAGCATAAAGGAGGAGAACCAACCATCTACCTACTGTATGGACCCATAGTCCAATGGTGAACTACTCACGCATCACTCTGAAGGCTGGCATGGTGACGAAGAAGGCCTCCGGGATGATCTCTCCCCTCCGGCAGGGTGCCTGGAGGAGCTCCGGATCCCCCCGATCTAGGGATAGAGATGGCAGCGGCTTCAGACTCCTTCGTGGATTTTTGATCGGGTCCTTAGGGTTTCTGCATCGGGGTACTTTTATAGGCGAAGGGGCAAGGTCGGTGGGTGCCCGAGGGGCCCACACTATGGGGCGGCGTGCCCTAGGGGGTGGACGCGCCAGCCCTAGGTGTGGCCACCTCGTGACCCCACTTCGGCTGCCCTTCAGACTCCGTGTTCCTTCTGGTAAAATATTGACTTTGGCTTTTGTCCCGTCCAATTCCGAGAATATTTCCTTACTAGCTTTTCTGAAACCAAAAACAGCAGAAAACAGGCAACTGGCACTACGACATCTTGTTAATAGGTTAGTTCCAGAAAATGTATAAAATACCTTGAAGTGTAAACAAAACATAAGAAAGTTGATACAAAACAAGCATGGAGCATAAAAAATTATAGATACGTTTACGACGTATCAAAGGGATGAACTATGGTTTGTATCTCCTTTGGTGGTGTTGTGATGCAATCTGAGAATGGTGGCCTTTTGCGCGGCGGCTGAGGCCTCAAAATATTAGGAGTTTTTATGAAAGTTGTACGGTTTGACGAGATGAAGCCGCCGCCACATGGTACGGGCGGACCCTGCCCGTACTAGTAGTTGTTACGGCTATTTTTGCCTAATAATTGCTCTAGGATTACTTGGTCATGTGGACTTCCTCAAAATCTTCATTATGACTCCTGATTTTGCATTAGAAGCATGATTTCCTGCACAACACAAATCAAAGAAATGGTTTGCATATCTTTGTAATAATTAGTCATTAGTGGCAAGGCTAGAGAGTTTCTTGCCAATTGCTTGACTAAAAACAATGTTTAAACGCGGGAAAAGATGGCTATTTTTAGAGCCATCAGTCCCACAAAAACTCCTCATACAAAGGGGAAAGAGGTACTTCAGTGCCACCTCGTTTGGAACTGTATGCATATTATGACAAAATTCCTAAGTTGAATAGCATGAAGGTCTTGTTACTTGTGGTCAATGGGCATGAGACATTCAACTTGTAAGGGGTCAAGCATATAAACCATACTTTATTTCACTTTAAACGTAACCATATAATATGCCTAGAACCCCACACTTATGATTATTGTTGACATGAGCTACCTATCCCAAAACTTTATTTTACTTTTTCTAATAATTTTTTTATTTTATCAATGATCTAGCACATGTATTCCTTGCCTACTATCTATTACTCAAGTTTCCTAGAACAAAGAAAAAGAAAGGTAAGAAGTGAAAATAAAGAAAAAACTGAGCCTGAAAGACCAAGCATAGGATTTACCCTTTTTATTTTTATATGATTAATGGTCCATAGTACTTTCATTTGCTATTATACAAGTTGACATATTGTTAAGCATAGATGTAAGTACATAAGAGATATAACTTCATAGCTCGTTTTCTTATTCATGGTCTTTAAATAATGAACCATTTAACCTTATGTAGCAACGATCATGACTTATGCTATCCAATATAGAAACAAACTCCAAAATCCATGTTTATTTTTATCACCTTCATGCTCAAGGATGAGCATAGCTTGGGTATGTTGATGCATGTAAAATGAATACATGAACTTTTTAGTTTATTGACACATATTCTCATGTATTTACATCATATACAATGATATATCCATATTTTACATTGATTTATGAGGATTTACCAATGATAGCCTCTCTTTTGGTTCTAACTCTATCTAGCAGTAAAACCTTATATTAGTATTTTTAAGATAGTAGGAGCTATGGGACTCCAAAAATATCAAGGTAAATGGAAGATGTAAGATAATTTCCATACGAATCCAATGATCTAAAGTAGGACCCGAGGGGATCAACAAGTTGCAAATGGCAGCCCTTTTACTACAGATCGCATCACCGGGGCCTGTTGGGCAATCGAGCATCGTCTCGCCATCTCCTTTTGCGTACCTCCTTATATATTCCGAAAACCTACCTTGCTATAAAGAGGGAGAATTTTGCGAAATAGAGCATCGTCGCCATCACGATGTTCATTCTCGATGTCAGATTGATCATGATCTTCATGACGGAGAGGGGGATTTCGACGCCGTCTTCACCACCATCATCACTCAACGTCATCTCCATAACCATGTTCTCCTTCTCCCTCTCCATGAGTGAGTAGCCCTCTGTAGGCTTGTGAGGTAGATGAGGATTGGATGAGATGATCATGTAATCATGCATATATGTCGAAATTTGAGGGGTTTATCTTAAGGATGTTCATGTATGAGTGTTGATGCACTTTTTCTATGTTTAATGTTTGTTACCAGGGCCCAAGTGACATGATTTCGTTACTGGACTTTTATTTTCCCATCATATATATACGTTTGGTATTTATTACATGTTATTATGTTGAACCTGTGAACCCTAAAGTGACAGTTAGGGAAACAAGGGGAATATGTGATAGTTTGAGGATATTTTGTGTTCATGGAGTGTTAATGCATTGTTCTGGGGTCATTCGAAAGGGTAAACCTTAATTACAAGTAATTCCAAGTTAGTCCTAGTGAAATGGGTAGGTAGGACAATAGATGTTGTGCAAATTCTCTTGGTTAGTACGGAACTACCGAGCAAAGTCCACGAATGAGCCATAAATAAGTGTGAATGCTAAGTTGTCCGGGTTGATGACAGGAATAGAAGTGATTGCCATGGGATCTCCACACAAAATATTTAGAGATGAACACAATGTTATTTGTTTTGATATTATATGATCCATTTTATTCATGCAACATCCCGCTATCACCTCATGCCTACGCTTCCGATGAAAACTAGAAATTTGTTACTATTGTTTACTGTTTGGATTCAACTGCTGCAATCACCTCTTGATTTTTGAGAATATTGATAGACATGTGTGGTTGGGAGTGATGCTTCAATTTCAAAAGTCTTATTGGTATTCTTGTGCTCCCCTTGTGCTGAACTATAAATTTGGGTAATACTTTCCATCGAAAATTTAAGCGATACCCTATACTTGTGGGAATCAGTGGCTTCCATTATCGACACACTGAAATCACTCTAGGGTTTTGCCAGCCTCGCTGCTTGTGGTGCCACCGGTGTCTACTCCATCCCACGTGCTGGCGTGCACCAGCGAACGGGGGAGCAGGTTCCGGAACCACTCATCATTGCATTCTAGTATGGGAGAGGGCCGATATGGTTTTTGGGAAATGCTCCACGGAAATTCTCAAGTCCATGTGTGCGTCGTGTTCTATGCCATTTTCTTCGACCAGTCTATGCAATCTCGGTACCAACGACTTCTCCATGTACAAGCGATCAATACATGCGTTGGGTTCTGATTTGTTTTTACTATGTTTGTTGTAGATTTTGTACTGCTATTGTTCATATTGATTAATACATCTAGTATGTTAGAGTTTCACATGATCGTAGCTTATATAGTCGTGAATCATATTCTAAAATTAATTGTGAAAATATTGCCTAATAATCCAACATATTTACCTAAGTAACATACCCAACCCATGACTCAAGTTGGGTAAGGAACATGAGGTGGATGTGTTGGTGATGGCAGAAACAATAGTGATGATGCTGGTTGATACATTGCAAATGTATCTATAATTTTTGATGTTCCATGCTTGGTTTTATCTACTTTTTATGTTTTGTCCACACTTTGGAGTACTTTTCATATGATTTCTTGGACTAACCTATTAACAAGAGCCATAGTGCCAGCTGCCTGTTTTCTGCTGTTTTTGGTTCCAGGAAAGTCAGAAAATGAATATTCTCGGAATTGGACGGGACAAAAGCCAAATTCATTATTTTACCGAGGGACATCTGGAGCCAGAATACGAGACGGAGAGGGGCTCGGGCCGGGCCACACCACCTGACCACGCGGCCAGGCCTGACCCGCGCCAGGGGGTGGTCTGGCCACCCCATGCACCCCCTCGGCCTCTCCTTCTGCCTATATATTGCCTCTGATACGGAAACCCTAAGTACCCGATCAAAAATCCACGAAAGAGTCTATAGCAGCCATCATCTCCATCCCTAGATCAGGAGGGATCTGAAGCTCTTCCCGGCACCCTGCCAGAGTGGGGAATTCACCCTGGAGGCCTTCTTCATCATCATGCAAGCCTCCGGTGTGATGCGTGAGTAGTTCATCTCTGGACTACGGGTCCATGTAGTTGCTAGATGGCTGGGTCTCCTCCTTTGTGCTATCATGTCTAGATCTTGTGAGCTCCGTTCATGATCAAGATCATCTATTTGTAATTTTGCATGTTGTCTTTGCGGGGATCCGATGGATATTGAGATGCTATTTCAGATTGATTATTGATTCTATCATGTCTTTGTTTTTTGTGATCTTGCATGCTTTCTGTTGTTAGTATCTATCTTGGCCAAGTAGATGCTAGCAACTTCAAGAGTTAGTATTTATGCTCGATAGTGGGTTCATGCCTCTGGTAATCTTGGGAAGTGACAGAAATCTCTAAGGTAGTAGATGTGATGTTGCTACTAGGGAGAAAACAACAATCCTTTGTTCATAGAACAATCATATTGTTTACTTTACATGCAATTCGTAATGCAATTATCTGTTGCTTGCAACTTAATACTGGAGGGGGTTCGGATGATAACCTGAAGCTGGATTATTATTCATAGAAGCAGTTGGATGGCGGTCTATGTATAATGTTATAATGCCCAATCAAATCTCAAAGGAGTCAAGACTATTAGTATATGCTTGTATGCTTTCTCGATGTTTGTCAATTGCCCCGCTATAATTTGTTCACCCAGCATATTATCTATCTTAATGAGAGCCACCTCTAGTGAACTGTGGACCCTGGTCCTTTCTTTTACTTTCAATCTACAATCAACTGTTTACTACTTTGTGTTTACTTTCTGCAAACTATTACTTCCTTCCATTTGATACGTTTAATCCTTTGTTTTCAGAAAAACCGGAGAGACTGACAACCTCATGGCAAGTTGGGGACAGAGTTCTGTGGTTGTGTTGTGCAAGTCTCCACGTTGCTGCTGGCACCAGTAGTGCGCCCTGCCAACGTTCAGCTAGCTACACCTTTGGGGTGTTTCCTTGCTCCTACTGGATTGATAACCTTGGTTTCATAACTGAGGGAAACTTATTGCTGTGCTCATCATACCTTCCTCTTGGGGTTCCCCAACGAGCTCGTTAATACACGAGTCAACAGTGGTTCCATCGATGGAGGTGTTACTAGCTATAGTGCTGGCATGGGTGGAGATGCAGGCATCCTCCTCATTCTTCATATCTTCCTCTCCTCTATGGTGTCTGGTTGGATCTTGGAGTGATGGATATGAAGGCTTCTTCTATGTAATGCAAAGGTGGCTGATGCATCCCAAGTGCTAGGTGCAGATAGCGCTTAGTCGTAGCCTCCCTAGTTGTCTCTCCAACCTTTATGAATAAACTATGATAAACTGGACCAAATTAGTAGATCAAATGGGGGAAGGGGATTAAGCCACTCTCATATCTATTTTCAAGTGGTACGACCGCGGATGTGTGCAAAAACATAGACCCTCCCACCGAAGAAAACTGATAACCCAACCGACAGATGTTCTTCAGCAGGAGAGCAACTTTGGATCTAGGTCTTCCTCCCAAAAATAGCTCTCTCCTCCTCCCAATGCCCCAATCTCCCATGATGGATACCCTTTCTTCAGAAAGACTGGTGCTAGTAGACGAAATACTAGGAGACCTAGAGATTTTGTTATAGCCATCAACACCATTAGGGATCGCGATAGAGAGGAAGGTAAACATTGTGGAAGAAGATCACGAGAACTACCTCACCTCTGGACCTAAGTGTTTTTGATATGCCATTTGAGACAGTTGTCCACTCTTGCCGGCTGGTTCGACCTTGTTGGGGGGATACCCCCCGGTAGGGTAACACCAGGGTATAAGGGCCGAGTTAGCTGGGGTACGGCGCTGTCAAAGCAAAGTGCTGACCGGGTCATCTCAAGGCAGGCCGAATCACGGTGTGACCTGGCCCATGGAACATCTCCTTAACAATGGCCCGGCAGGCATAAGATGTATGTTGGCCAGCTCAATCTGTTTTGCAGGTAATTGGGTAAGCCGGATTAGCTATATGCTAGCCGGATTATCTTAGCTTCCAAGAGAAGGAATCCCCTGCTGGTCAAAAGGTGGCTTTATTAGTTGTAGCATGAGCAAAGTAAAGTAAAGAAGAGGACCAGCGGGTCAGGGGCGACCAAGATGATGCGGGCAAAGCCGGATGACATAGCCCGTGTCTGGTGACGCCAAAAGACAAGGATTACGCCATGGGTTACGTCCAAAGCCCGGACGAGCCGTTAAAGGGAATAAAGAAGCATCTGCTTTAGGAAAGGAGCATATTCGTAGAATATGCTGCCACCTGTGCCCTAGAATTGTAACCCGGGCTGCCCTATATAAGGAGCACCGGGGCCTCCATAGTGGGGGACGGCCGATAGATGAATGATTCTCTGTCTAAGGTAGAACTCTAGGGCTAGTGAACGAGGGGTAAGAGACACCATCTCCTTCTTGTTGAGAGCCTGAGGAGCACATGTAAACACCATTGATAGAGAATATACAAGAACTTTCGTGCATGGAATCATCACGTTCTCCCTCCCTGGATTCCCCTAGCACTCATTGGCCCCATCTTTAGCCTATCCATGGCATCTGCCGTGCCACCACCCCCACAGTTGGCGCCCACCGTGGGGCTAGCAGTGCTAGCAGGGGTGAAACTTCAGACGGGAAACTTCTCCAGCACCAGCGAGCGTATCGCCTCAGGCTTGGTTCAGCACTTTGGAGCGCTGGACTACGTCAGCGACAATGCGAGGAGCTTCGGCAGGCACCCTCCACCGTGCAACGACGTCTTCCTCAAGCTTGGCGCGCACAAGATCTACGTCGGGGTGGATGAGTCCTGTGTCCACATGCGGCACATCATCGAGGGAGGCGAGCCACCTCTCAGCGTCGCTCGTGGAGTGTGTATCGCTCGCCCCACTAGCAGAGTTGAGGTCCTGATGACCGCGCCAGACGCGGGACCAATTAAAGATCCTACGCCAGAGCCAGAGGTAACACCAAAACAGACCAGATCTAGGTTTCCCCCGCTAGAAAGGCCAGAAAATGTTCTCCAGCAAGCGATAGATAGCTTAGCAACGCCAATAGCACCTGTGGTAGATCCGGCTTAGGCACAAGTTGAGTTAGAGGAAACTAGGTGGAAAATGTTAGCTGGAGCAAAGAAAGTAGCAGAGCTGCATCAGTCGCTGAACATCACCTTGAGAGAGTATGCTAAAGCAAACTGTATCAATGGAGTGAAAATCCAGGGTAGAAACCTGATCAGTGAGATTGACAAGGAGTACGAGCCTAGGCCGGGTCAGACAGCTACGATAGTAACAGGTGGGTTGGATCATTACAGTACCCCGGCAAAGAACCTCAGGGCAGCAAATGCGGCCGCATCCGAGTTAGAAGGTTTAACCGGAGAGGCCCGGCAAAGGCAGCAAGAGAGGGTAAATCACTTGTTGAGAGTTGCATGTCAACAAAATGAAGAAATAAACAAGGCTAACCCGGCATCACCAGGGGCCTCACAGGTGGTACATTCGGCCAGAAATAACCCGGCAAGATCCAGAGGAGCCGCGTCGTCTCCGGGTCATAATCCCAGGAGAGAAGAGGTAGTGGACTCAGGAAGAAGAGACAAGCAAATGATTCCTTACGACCTGGTAAGGGCTGGAAAAGGCAAAGCAGTACAAGTTGATGAGGACCGGCACAATACCAGCCAAGGTGTGGCTGCTCGAGGTAACCGTGACCAAGGCGATGCCGGTCAAAGAAATGCTGCCAACGGCAATGTCGGACAGCGTGATCCCATGGGAGCAAGGAAAAATTTACCTCTGACACAGCAACAACACGTACCTCGGCAACAAGGAAGTGCGGGACAAGCGGCACAACAACATCGAGCACATCCGGATCAGGGAAGATATAATGATGGTTATTCGGCAATGGTCAACGATGGATACCCCAGACCGGATCACCACGCAATTGGATCAAGGCTGGGAAGCAGGAACTTGCAGCTAGATGATGCGAGGTTGAAGTTGGATAGGATTTATAGGTCGGAGCAAATCGAATTACAAGGTCCTCCGGGTCTAGCATGTTTTGGGCCCCGGATCATGAATGAGCCACCAGTGCCGAACTTTCAGCTGGCTAGAGGAACTCGAACTTATGATGGTAGTACCAGGCCAGAGGATTGGCTGATTGACTATGCCACAACAGTCAAGATCGCAACAGGAAATTTGAGATGGGTAGTGAGGTATGTAGCACAGATGTTGGAAGGAGCAGCGCGAGTTTGGCTGAACAATTTGCCACCAGGAAGCGTTAATTGCTGGTTGGATTTCTAGGAGCTGTTCGTTAGCAACTTCTCAAGTACTTACAAGAGACCCAACAGACCACAAACCCTTGCGTTATGTCGGTAGAGACCAAATGAGCCAGATAGAGATTTCCTGACTCGGTGGTGCAATGTGCAATACTCATGCGAAGGAGTGATTGAATCACAAGCTATCGCGTGGTTCGCTCAAGGATGCAGATATGGAAGTATGCTGTGGCAAAGATTACAGCGAGATATGCCAACTACCTTGACTGAGACAATCCGGATCGCAGACTCGTATGCCTTGGGAGATCCAACGCAACCCCGGTTAATGTCTAGTGAGGCAAACGAAGAGTATTACGGTCGAGATGGCCCTGAATCGTCAAGGAGGAATGATTTTCGTGGAAAAAGAAGGGACAAGTATCCGGATTATCGGTATAACTCGCAGAAGTCGCAGTAGTGGACCGGGATCAACCCAACGCCGGAGCCAGTCAATGCCAAAAAACTGGAGGGCAGAGATGGCAACAGAAAAATGAAGGGAGAAAGCCTTGGACCCCGCAGCAGAAAAAGCAATGGCAGGAACGTAAGGATAGGCCAAGGTATACTTTCGAGTCTATGTTAGATCAACCTTGCAAATTTCATACGCCAAGTCCGAACAGTCTGACGAACCATACGACCCGGCAGTGTGAATGGATGAGGAAGTTAGAACAGGGGAGTTCGGGGAATGCTCAGGCACCTCAGAACAAAGCACCTAGAAATGAAACACCCCGGCCACCGTTACTAACAGGGGGAAATGGACAGCAACTGATGCTACCACCACATCCTCCGAGGTACGAGAACCCGGAAAGAAGGGATGCGGTACATCAAGTGGGCAATAATCAACAACAAGGCCAAGGTTACAACGAGAATGAGGTACGAAATGAGTACATGGAACATCATCAAAGCTACTGTGTGTTCACCATGGAAGAGAATGACCGGAAAATCTTGCAGCGCCAACATATGGAGGTAAACGCAGTAATGCCAGCGGTGGTGAGATATATGCCCTCGGCGGATCAGGAGATTACATGGAGCATCAAGGATCACCCAAAGATCATGCTGAGCCCAGGAACCTACGCTCTAGTCCTGGATCCGATGTTCATCGGGCCGAATCTCAATGTAAGATTTTCCAAGGTGTTGATTGACAATGGCAGCAGTATCAACATTATGTACAAGGATACAATGCACAAGTTGGGATAACATAGAACATGTTGCAAGTAACAAGGACCACCTTTCATGGCATTGTGCCGGGTATTTCTTGTGAACCAATTGGTAAGGTCTGGGTTGACGTGCTATTCGACACAAGAGACAACTGCCGCACTGAGAACATGGAATTCGAGGTGGTGAATCTGGAGAGCGCTTATCACGCGTTACTCGGCAGGCCAGCGCTGAGCAAATTCATGGCAACTACCCACATCAGTTACCTTAAGATGAAGTTGCCCGGACCAAGGGCGTGATAACTATATCGGGGGACTTCCGACGTTCGATCGAGTGTGCCTCGGCAGGATCCAATTTAGCCGAATCACTCGTGATAGCTCAAGAAAAAAGGAAGATACTAGAACTGGCGGCATTGGTTCAATCCGTGCAACAGCATATGTCGGCCTTGACCAACCCGCACGGGAGCGTATCGTTCCAAGCTACTAAGGACATGAAGAAAGTGCTAATCAATGATCAGTTCCTAGAGCGCACCATCACCATTGGTGTCGGGTTAAGCAGCAAATAGGAAAGCGAGCTTGTCAACTTCCTCCGTGAGAATCGGGATATCTTTGCTTGCTCTACGCAAGATCTGCAAGGTGTACCAAGGGAGTTGGCTGAGCACTCATTAAATGTAAGACCCGGGGTTAAGCCGGTAAAGCAGCCTGTCAGGTGTTTCGCAGAAGATAGAAGGAAAGTTATTGGAGATGAAATAGCAAGACTATTAGCGGCCGGGTTTATCATGGAGGTACTCTATTCGGATTAGCTCTCTAATCCGGTGCTGGTGGAGAAAAAGAAGGATGATCCAAACGTGGCTGTGGTATGGCGCATGTGTATCGACTACACGAACCTGAATAAGGCGTGTCCAAAAGATCCATTTCCACTCCCTAGAATAGATCAGGTCATAGACTCGACAGCCGGATGTGAGCTACTGTCATTCATTGACGCGTATTCTGGTTTCCATCAGATACCCCTGAATCCGGATGATCAAATAAAGACTGCATTTATTACCCCGTACGGGGCTTATTGCTATCGAACTATGCCATTTGGGTTATGTAATGCAGGAGCAACATACCAGAGATGCATGCAAAAATGCTTACATGATCAGATAGGTCGGAATGTGCAAGTTTATGTGGATGATGTGGTAATAAAAACCAAGGAAAGCAATATGCTCCTTGAGGATATCTGGCAGACATTCGCGAACTTAAGAAGGTTCCGAATGAAACTGAACCCGGAGAAGTGCATGTTTGGCGTACCCGCTGGAAAATTACTCGGTTTCTTGGTATCTAGCCATGGCATTGAAGCTAACCCAACAAAAATCTGGGCGATAGAAATAATGGAACTGCCAAAGTGTCTTAACGACGTGCAGAAGTTCACTAGGTTCCTGGCATCATTAAGTCGGTTCGTATGTCGGTTAGGAGAGAAGGCCTTGCCCCTCTACCAGCTAATGAAAAAGGCAGATAAGTTCACATGGACACCACAGGCGGATCTTGCATTTCGAGAATTGAAAAAGATGTTATCTACCACGCCAATCCTAGCTGCACCACTACCAAAGGAGCCAATGTTGCTCTACGTGGCCACGACCAACCGAGTCGTAAGTGCAGTAATCGTAGTGGAGCGTGAAGAGGAAGGAAAATCCGTGCAAAGACCAGTGTACTATCTGAGCGAGGTATTATCAGCCTCGAAACAGAACTATCCTCACTATCAGAAGATGGCATACGGCGTATATATGTCGGCCAAGAAACTCAAACACTGTTTTGAGGAACACCCCATCAAGGTAATATGTGGGCACCCATTTCAGAGATTATGAGTAACAAATACGCAAGTGGCCGGATAGCAAAATGGGCAATCGAGTTAGCTCCCTATGCACCACAGTTTGACAGAAGGGATGCAATCAAGTCGCAAGCTGTGGCGGATTTCTTTGTGGACTGGGCTGAGATGCAATACGAGACACCCCTACCAGACTCCAATTATTAGCAAATGCACTTCGACGGATCGAAACTGAAAGATGGGTTAGGCGCCGGAGTAGTGCTTACCTCGCCCAAGAAGGATCAACTGAAGTATGTCCTTCAAATCCACTTCAATGCCTCGAATAATGTGGCGGAGTACGAAGCATTGGTACATGGTCTCAAAGTGGCAAAGGAAGTAGGGATACGTCGAATACAGTGCTTTGGAGATTCTGATTTAGTGGTGCAGCAAGTGTCTGGAAATTGGGATGCCCTGGATGCTAACATGGCCCTATACAGGTTCCATGTTCAAAGATAAGCGGGTTCTTTGAAGGATGTGAGTTCCATCACATACCCTGGATTGAAAACGAGGCAGCAGATACGCTATCCAAGTTGGGATCGTCCCGGCAGCCAATCCCGCCAAATGTTGCCTTGGAGCACTTGAGAAAACCATCTATCACACCGTCACCCGAATCAGATTCAATTTACATCTTGGCACCCTCCGGATCAGGAGCTGCACCTATGGAGATAGAATGGGGAAGCACCTCAGCAAACCCGGGGACTGCCTCACAAACCCAGGGACTGCCTCAGCAAACCAGAGGACTGTGCAACTCGATCCGACAGGAGTTATGTCGGTGGATGCGATGGAAGTTGATGAGGAACCATTTCCCGTCCGGGCTATACCATCTTGGGCCAAGCCAATTTTTGATTTCCTGAAAGAGGGAATCTTGCCAGATGAATAAATAAGTTCAAGGCAAATTCAGAGAAGGGCAAAGGCCTTTACAATTATCAACTCCAAACTATACAAAAGAAGTGTGACGTCAGTACTACAACGGTGTGTTGATCCGAAGGAAGGACTTGAGATACTCCGGGATATTCACCAAAGAGAATGTGGCCACCATGCCTCCTCAAGGGCCTTAGTAGCAGAAGCTTTTCGGCATGGGTTTTATTGGCCTAGTTCTTTGGAACAAGCAGAGGACTTGGTTAGAAAATGCAACGGTTGTCAAAGATACACCGCAAAAACTCATTTACCAATGTTGGAGCTGAAAACTATCCCCATTACATGGCCATTTGCTGTATGGTGCCTAGACATGGTAGGACCATTTAAGCCGGCCAAAGGAGGGATGACCCATATCCTAGTCATGGTTGACAAATTCACGAAATGGATTGAAGTGAAACCGATTCGGAAGTGTGATGGGGCAACGGCAGTAAGATTCCTCAAGGATATAATCCTAAGGTACGGCTACCCCCATAGTATCATAACTGATAATGGAACGAATTTCACTGAAGGAGCATTTGCAAGATTCTCCCAGGAAAAGAAGATCCGGTTAGATGTCGCCTCAGTCGCCCACCCCGCATCGAACGGGTAAGTGGAAAGATCCAATGGACTGGTATTGTCCGGGATAAAACCCCGGCTCATAGAGCCGCTGCAAAGATCAGCGGGGTGCTGGATAGAAGAACTACCAGAGGTACTGTGGAGTTTAAGAACAACTTCGAATCGATCAACAGGCTATACGCCATTATTTCTGGTATATGGGGCAGAAGCTGTATTACCAGCCGACATAGAGCCTGATTCTCCAAGGGTCACCCAATACACAGAAGCCGAAGTGCACAAAGCCCGACAAAATGATGTTGATCTGCTGGAAGAAGCGAGAGAACTAGCCTTGTCCAGATCCGCCATATATCAGCAAAATCTCAGACACAATCATAGCCGGAAAGTAAACCCACGAGTTTTCTGGGAAGGTGATTAGGTGTTAAGGCTAATACAGCGCACTACTGGCATGCATAAGTTATCCCCTCCGTGGGAAGGACCTTTCATTGTGAGCAAAGCTTTGTGCAATGATTCCTACTATCTTATTGATGCATAGCCCCAACAAAAGAACAAGGCGGACAGGTCCGGAGAAGAATCCAAAAGACCATGGGACGTAGCACTGCTTCGTCCTTTCTACACCTAAGAGGTGAATGTATCCGAACTACTCGTATGTCAGTATGTATGTCGGCAATGAGCTTATCAATAAAAACTTTGCTACCCCGAGCAGAGACTCAGGGACTGCTATAACACTTGTCTCTTGTTTTTTGTATTTTTGTGTCAGCTGGGTTAAGTCGCTTATGTCTTAGTTGGATCAGTAATGTGTGAGCACCAAAAACCTAACTCTTCGACTTTGCTGCTGTCCAACAAGAATTGGCTTCATGGCAAGCAAGAGAACAAGTTTGGAATGGCAAAGCACATGAAAAACAACTAAGGAAAAGAACTTAAGCGGGCCGACATTGGTTTTCTGACTAACCCTTACTTTATTTTATTCACTAAAATGCCGAATCATTTTGAGCTAATCTCAAAGTTTCAAGTATTTTTAAGTCAATTTTTGAACCTCGGAATCATAAGTCGAAAAACCGAATCAAGGTAGACGCGAGCCGAGTCAAAAATTGGGGGAACAAGAAAATGAAACTCGGGGACTTCGCCCATGATAATCTGGCAATAAGACTTAGTTCAGAACTTAAAATTGTAGCACAAACAAACCAAAGTATTTAAATACATCTGCGCCCAGCATTCCGGGGATCTGATAAATATGACAAGTGTTTTTCAAGGGGCAGGAGCAGTAGACGAATCATCTGTCAAGGAGGGAGGTACTCCGGTATGTGGGGAGGAGCGCTAGCTTCGGCTTCATCCTCCGGGTTAACCTCGCTATCCTCCGGGTCTTCAGCTTCATCGCCCAGCTCGGAGCCCTCGCTCTCACCCCCTTCATCTTCAGCTCCAGATACAATTTCTTCATCATCAGCAACATCAAGATAACTCAGCCCTTCATTCCAAGCGTGGCAGAAGGAGTACTGGATGAGCTTGTTAGCACAGGCTTGGTGGCACGCGATCCACTCCGAATCCTCGCATAGACCCGGTGCGCATGTGAGTGAGCAATGCCAAGTCAATTTTTTCATACCATGAGAGCGCAAATTGCAAAGCAATGTCGGCCCCAGCCCGTGCGGCAGATTCGCACCACAGATGTAGCTGCGTGTCACATTCCATTAGCTTGGCTATGAAAGCCGAACCTTTCTTGGGAATGGGTTCACTGGGCCAGAGGCAGCTGAACATCCATGTTGCTGCCAGTATGATGTGTGCACCATGATTCTTCACTACCTCAAGGCGAGCGGTGAGGCTCGCCAGGAGATCCTCTGTGGTATAAGGGATTGGTTCGGCATCAAGGGCAGCAGGAATTCCATGTTGTTCGCGGGACAGGCGTACGGCAGAGGCAGCGAGCGTATCGCTCTCTGGAAATTTGCCTAAGGATAAGAAGAAAGATAGTGAACAAAAGGACCAAATCCGGATAGTAGAAGATCAAGCAAGGTCAGAAAACTTACCGCGATCTGGAAGAGGAGTCGCTGAAGCTCGGAATCAACGTTGGCACTATGGGCCTGGAGTTTCTCATATTCGGTGGTCACCGACGTAAGCTTGACATCGGCTTCCTCCAATAGGCTTTTATCCTTGGAGATTTGCGTGGTTAAACACTCTTTCTCCTTGGAAAACTCCTGGTCGGCCTTCTCCAACTCGGACTGATGGCGGCTCTTAAGCCTCCGGATTTCGGCATTCAGCCGAGTAATCTCCGAGTCCTGCTGTTGGAGCCAAGCTATCTCTGTGTCTTTCTTTTTTAGCTCAGCCTCATGATTTCCTGCTTGTTCGAGGAAGTTAGTCATCATTTTAGGAATGGTGACACTATCCTCAAGAGCAACTTCAACAGCACAATGACCCGAAGGACCCAAAATATGAGTGTCCACCAGATAAAGCAAGGAAAATACAACGATCATGTGAAGGGGATAAGTTTACCTTTGATTCCGTAAGGTTTTTCCTCATGACTATTCTCAGCTTCAACCTCGGTTGCATGATCCGGACAACAAATTCATATAGGTCCTAAGAAGTTTGAAGGAACAAGGAAGAGCAAGAATGGAAATTTACCCCTCTTCTGGCACTCCACTAGGACTTTCCCATAACGCACACGGATGTATTTTTAGGAGTCCAGCAGGCGCTAGAACTCAGCGGTTCGTGGTAATCTGAAACAAGCGAGGAAAAGACAAAAGTTCAAAGGCAAGATAAATATAATTCGAAGTCTACAAGACCCGGGCCAAGTGGAACTTAACTCGGCTCTAGGTGTGTGGATATTTGAAGTCTACAAGACCCGGGCCAAGTGGAACTAACCCGGATCTAGGTGTGTGGATATTCGAAGTCTACAAGACCCGGACCAAGTGGAACTTAACCCGGATCTAGGTGTGTGGATATTTGAAGTCTACAAGACCCGGGCCAAGTGGAACTTAACTCGGCTCTAGGTGTGTGGATATTTGAAGTCTACAAGACCCAGGCCAAGTGGAACATAACCCGGCTCTAGGTATGTGGATATTCGTAGTACATCTAATACGGGCCAAGGGAACTAGACCAGGCTCAAAATCTACTAAAAGTTTGATGCTATTATGAAGAAATGCTAAGTTCTATGAGGAGCATCCAACCGAATAACAACTTATTCCCTCGGAGGCTCGGGGACTAGAGGCTATATCTATAAGTGTTCAATTGTGTAAAACATTAGCAGCAGAGAAAAAGGATTACCTCCATCATCTGGACAACCAAGGAGATAGCCTTGGTAGCGGAGTTCATCTGGGCGCTGAACTCGGCGGGGCCGAACCTCTCCGGCAGGTCGTCTTGAGGGTCGATGAATTCTACGTTATTCCAGTTCTTCACATACTCAAGGAGTAGTAGACTGTAGCTTTCGTCGCTCAGAGAATGACCTGCCACAAGGCCCTTCAGGTGGGCCTCCTGCCTGGCCGATTGAGCTACAGCGGGGCTGGTGTGCAAAACCAGTTGTTGGCTGCCCTCTGATCCAGAGGCAGTAGACCCAGATGAAGTTACGTTGGCTGACCCGGAGGTCTTCTTGGATTTGTTGGATGAGGGTGGAGGAATTGACTGAAAGATATCCGCTATAGATGGGGTAGACCCGGAGGGAGCTGATGGAGCTTTTCCCTTGGGAGGCTTGGAGGCTCTTGATGTTGTTGGTGCTGCTGCTGGTGCTGGTGCTGCTATTGGTGCTGGCGGTGTTGGTGCTAGTGATGCTGGTGCTGGTGCTAGTGTTGCTGGTGCTGGTGCTGCTGTTGCTGCTGGTGCTGGTGCTAGTGCTGGTACTGGGGATGCTGGAGGCGGCGCTGATGAAGCTGGCACCTCAGGATCTGGCGCTAAGGCCGAGGAACCGGGGAGATCCGGCATCGCCGTATCCTGATCCGGCCTACTACCCCCGCGCCGACATTACCCTCCTCTTGGCGAGGTGGACTCTGGTCAGGCGCAGCCGCGGAGCCCTCTTGAATAGGGCTGAGCGGGTGATAATCATCTTTGCGGGGGGAGAGGGACTGTCCCGGAGTGGGGAGGCAATGCTGGGGCCGCTCTGAGGGATATCCCGAGGAGCTCTGATAAAAGATAAGGCACGAAGTTAAAAGGAAGAATCAGTAAGAAACAAAGGCAAGCAAAGGAAAAAATCCCAAGGAGTACTACAGAACTTACTCATCCGCGGTAGGAGGAGCCCGGGGTTTGGGCGCCCTCCAAACCGTGCTCTTGGCGGCAGGCTTGGCCGAGGGTTTAACCCCGGACTTGTTTTGCCTCTTCTTGGGCGGCGGCGCCTCCAAAGCTACGACCGAGGTAGCTGCGCGCTTCTGGGACGGAGCCGGGGCCGGGCCACCAATTGCAAGGGGAGGAACCTCGTGGACCTGATCGTCCGGGTTAGCTGAGCATTCGGACATAGCCAGGTGCGTGTAAGGGATGAGAACCGAATCAAATACCTCAAGGACCTCAACATCTGAGTCATCATCATTAGGCCAATCCCTTAGAGAAGAGGCCTTACCAGCGCTGCGTTTGACGACGTCCGGGGTAGGCAGGAAAGCGTCCGGATCAGGCTCCTCCTCATCCTCCTCAGTGCGGTCTGGCAACCATTTGCTCGCCAACACCTCGCCATCCTCCAGTGGCTGCTGGAGGAATCGCTGAGAACAAAGCAACAATTGACAAGTTTTAAGAGTAAAATCGACATACAGAAGAGATTCGGAAAACGAGAAGGAAAACTAACCCGGGGTGGAGGGTTGACCTGGCTGAAGGGCTCGAGTCCCCACTCCCAATCCTCAGAGAACTCCTTCTCCACATTGAATATGGACTTAACCCGGCGGTAAACCGCCGAGTTATCCAACTCAAAGGAAGAAGTCCGGTGAGGGTCAAGAGGGCCACTAAGATAGCAGATCTTGTGGTCTCGCTTCTAGAGGGGGAGACCCGACTGCGGAGGAAAGTGATCATGATGTCCTCCCCCCGGAGTTTCTCCTTGAGAAGCTCCTTGATCCGACGCTCCAGTTGGTTCGCCAGGGCCGTGGGCCGCTTCGGAATGCTCTCCCAACGCGAGGTGTCAGGAGGGCCAAGTTTGAAGGGGAGCAACCGGATCAGGTCCTCCTTGGTGGTGTTCCGAACATAAAAGAAAGTCTAGGACCAGCCCTTGCAAGATTCGAGTCCCGTAACCCGGGGGAACACAGACTGTTTCCGGGGAGAGATGGAGGTTGCGCCACACTGGGTCAACTGCTTGTTCTCCAGGGTGCGCTCCTTATCCGGAATCACATTCCTCCGCAGGCCAAAGAACTTGATCCAAAGTTCTTTGGTTGGCCAGAGGCCAATGTACCCCTCAATGCTAGAAGCAAAGGAGGACAGAGAGGTAATGGCGTTTGCGGGGAGGTGATGCGGTTGCAACTTGTATGTGGAGACAAAATCAAAGAAGAAATCGGAGGTGGGAAGGCCAAAGCCACGCTGGAAATGCGATAAAAAAACTACATATTCCTAGATGCGGGGGAAGGAGAGACTTCACCGAAGGCGAGGCGGCAGGCGACGCCGGCGGGGATGCGCCGCGTGGCGCAGAGCCAGTCAAGGTCCTCCTCGCGGACGACGGAACCGTCCCAACCGCCGCGCTCGCGGCCCTCTGCTGCTTCTTCTTGTTGCACCACCACCACTGCTTCTGCCTCAGAGATGGTGGATTCAAGATCTTCCAAGGAGTAATCGGAGTAGAGGTAGCCGGAAGAAGGGAAGCGAGAAGCGCAAGGCCTCGTGGTGGAAATTGGCACTAGGAACAGTGGCGATGGAGCAAAATGCTGCCGGAGCACGATCGCGGTGGTGCTCGTGGAGCAAAAAACTGGCGGCGGAGTCGCTGTGAAAGAGAGAGAGGGAGGGAAGCACGAAGGAAATGGGGGAACTTCCCCAGAGATCGCCCCACGCCTCCTACTTAACCGCGTTGCGCGCGCGTCGTGGGATCCAATGCGGGTGACATGCCGCGCGCAACTAGCGTGTATGAGGCTAGAACGACCAATCAGAGCAAGGCCACAGGAGGGGCTACAGGAGTAGATGACCCCATGATGTGAAGCAACGTTACGGTTAACGAGGCGCTGCAGTGAAGAGACGTTTACAACAATTATTCCTGACATTGCGACAGTAACCGGCGCATTAAATGCGCGTGTCCCTTAAAATGAGGCAAAATGATGATTACCCTCCACGTAGGATGTGGAGAAGCATGCAAGAGAAGGAAAGGTAACCCGGATGAGCAAGCAAAATACCTGGCCAACGAGGAATAACTCGGAAAGAGCAAAAGGGTTGCGAGATGAGAAACTTTGGGATACGGGGTAACTCGGCCTAAGGAGCGAAAGATCCGGATATGGGAACCTGTTGTGGCCTTAACAACTAAAAGTTGCTAAGACCGCACCAGCTTCGGGGACTAATGTTGGGGGGATACCCCTGGGTAGGGTAACACCGGGGTATAAGGGCCGAGTTAGCCAGGGTACGGCACGGTCAAAGCAAAGTGCTGACCGGGTCACCTCAAGGCCGGCCGAATCACGGTGTGACCCGGCCCATGGAACATCTCCTTAACAATGGTCTGGCCGTCATAAGATGTATGCCAGCCATGTCAATCTGTTTTGCAGGTAATTGGGTAAGCCGGATTAGCTATATGGTAGCCGGATTATCTTAGCTTCCAAGAGAAGGAATCCCACGCTGGTCAAAAGGTGGCTTTATTAGCTATAGCATGAGCAAAGTAAAGTAAAGAAGAGGACCAACGGGTTAGGGGCGACCAAGATGATGCGGGCAAAGCCGGATGACATAGCCCGTGTCTGGTGACGCCAAAAGACAAGGATTACGCCATGGGTTACGTCCAAAGCCCGGACGAGCCGTTAAAGGGAATAAAGAAGCATCTGCTTTAGGAAAGGAGCATATTCGTCGAATATGCTGCCACCTGTGCCCTAGAATTGTAACCCGGGCTCTCCTATATAAGGAGCACCGGGGCCTCCATAGTGGTGGACGGCCGAAGATGAATGATTCTCTGTCTAAGGTAGAACTCTAGGGCTAGTGAACGAGGGGTAAGAGACACCGTCTCCTTCGTGTTGAGAGCCTGAGGAGCACTTGTAAACACCATTGATAGAGAATATACAAGAACTTCCGTGCATGGAATCACCACATTCTCCCTCCCTGGATTCCCCTAGCACTCACATGCCCCATCTTTAGCCTATCCATGGCATCTACCGTGCCACCACCACGACAGACCTAAGTGTTGGTCTCTTCAAGCTAGCACAATCCTTCCGAGGAAAGCCAAAGCAAAAAACTTCTCCTTTTCCTGAACTTTGAATTGTACGATGACATGCAACACTTAGTTTCGTGCTATGCAATGAAACCATGGAGGTCGCCTCCATGCTTGATTTAAAAATGCACCCAAGATTTAAAGTTAATTTGACTTTTTTAGAAGTGGTACTTTGGCAACCAGAGTAGAGATGTGTCTCATGGCTCGCGTGTGCTCTCACAACACTGGCAGTGACAGGGGTCGCTCGCCAGCTTGCGCTCATCGTCGGGCCACCCTAAAGTCCTCGGCTGACCGCCGGGAGCGTTCCCCGGGGCGGGCTCGGGGGGGATTGCTTCATGCTGCTATGGAGCTATGCGGAGGCGTCGGACAGTGGGGAGGAGGGCTCCCCGTATCCTAGATCTACTCTGTCCAAGCCTCTGCTGGTTGGTTTTGTCGTGGTGGTGCTAGGCTGGCCTCTGCTAGAGCCTGCGATAGATCTGGCGGTGGATCGAGCGGTGGATCTACCTCGGCCGGTGACGGCGTCGCCTGGAAGCCAGGTTGGTGTCCCGTTGGGGGCTGATTTCCCTCCCCTGCCGTCGAAGGTGGCAGTCGACCTGTGGGACACTGGTCTGTCCGCCTTGCGCGTCGGTGACATGGTGGTCCCGCTGATGTCGCCACCGGAGGCTCCGCCGTCGCTGCGAGAGGCGGCAGTGCTGCTAGGGTTGGGGGCCCCGGGAGGGAGCGTGTCGGTTGTGCTTGGTGGGCCTGTTAAGCCGATTCCTGGGTTGGGCCTCACTGTTGGGCTGGGGTCAATTGACCCGTTGGTTGTACCAACGGCTGCCCCGGGGCCTTGTCAGGTCCCCCTTGCGGTCCATTTGGTAGAGGAGCGACCCATGGCCCCATCACCCATCACCCAGTGGCCTCCACTATTTAAGTGGACCTGGGTGCGCAAAGGAACCCTAGATCTTTCCTTACGGTTCCCAGCTCCCCCCCGCGACGTGCGCTGCAACCGTGCGTGTGCGATCTACCTCCACCCTTCCCTTCCTCCCTCCTGCCGGTGTGGCCCCTCTCGTCGAGGGTAGCGTGGAGCGATGCTGGCACACGAGCGGCGTGAGAGGAAAGCGACCTTTCGAGGAGATCTTTGGCAGTAGAGGGGACACTTCCAGGCGGCATGAAGAGGTGCGTCACAGGTCGGGGCCTGACCGCTACAACAGGGAGGATCTGCGCCACAAGCTAGCGTTCGAGCAGGAAGAACATCGCCGTCAGCAGCGCGACCGGGGGGCTCTGGCAGACTGGCAGTGCGAGGAAGAACGGAGCCAAGAGGAGAGACAAGGTCCGCAGCCCCAGGGCCACCGTGATAGGGATCACGGCCGTGCTCCACCATGGAAGAAAGGCAAGGGATCGAGGAATCAGTCTAGGCCCGAGGGACTGAGTGGTTCGGCCCTGGGTGTGGCTTCAGAGACCGAGGGAGGTGAGGACGATGCCTCTAACATTACGTGCTTCAACTATGGCCAGTTGGGCCACGTCCAGGTAGATTGCAAAGCCGAAGCTTTCTGTGTGAAGTGCAAGCACAGCGATCACCTCTCTGCTATGTGTACTACCATCCTCAAGGCGCCGGAAGCTCCGTGGATGGGCTTTGGACAGGAAGGGAAGGCCTTTTTCTTCTTTGACGTGCCTGAATCCGACCTGGAGAGGGAGGCTTTTAACTCAGCACTGATTCATCTGGAAGGAGGCTCTTTGACGGCTAAGCAAGTAGAAGATGAGTTCAAGGACCTCGTGGACGAAACCTGGGACTGGCAGGTGTGCAAACTGGCGCCGACGGCCTTCTCGCTGGTTTTCCCCTCCAAGGAGAGCCTCAGGATAGCAATTCGAGGAGGGGGACCTCGCCTGCCCAAAAGTGGTTTACATGCTCTGGTGCAAGAAACTGCGGTCTACTCCCAGGCTTTGGAGTTTTTGGAGGAGAAGTGGGTGCTTCTTCACGGTGTCCCGGTGCCCCTCCGTCGGGTTGATCGGCTTACGACTGGCACTAGGGAGATTGGGCCCCCGGTGGTTGTGGACGAATACTCGTTGATTAATCCCAAGGAGCCAGTCCGGATGAAATTCGGCCTCCACACCCAGCCCTTCTCCCCGTGGCCATCACCTTGTTCATCAACTCCCAGGGTTTCCGCATCTCTCTGGAAGAAGATCTACCGCCACGCCCTGGTGTCCCACCACCACCCCCTCCACCATCCAAGCGGTAAGATGATGATGATGCAAATGCCGAGGACTCAGATGGGAGCTCGGACGATGACCGTTGGGATGGCCGTCACCGAAACCGTAGTAGCGACAAAGACAAGGGGACAGTGGTTGTTGTACCCAAGGCTGGCAATTCCGTGGGGGCACCGGTCGGTGGCGGAGGATTCTGTGGCTGCTCCGCCGATGGTAGAGCCAGCATGCCCATCGCCTAAGGTGGCCTCGGTGTAGGGGTTCCACGCATGAAAACAATAAATTTTTACCCTATTCCCCTGAACCCCTAATGTTGCCAGGACCTATCTATTAGTAATGAAGTAACGGGAGGGGCTTTTCACGAACTTACCCTTGAAGACCGAAAAGCGTTGTCAACGCTTAGGAGAGTGCGGTTGATGTAGACGAGCCGAAGCCGACCTCAAGGTCGTGATGAAGTCCTTGCGCTCCTGTGGATCCAACGACTTGAGTGCCTCAAGTGTGACACCTCGCGGGGAGTTACACACGTCCGGTGCCTGACAATGACTCCCGCTTCCCCGATCCAGTAGCAGTTGTGGAAGTAGAGCTCCTGGATCCAAATCCTGCAGCGCGACAGTGCTCCACGGTGAAGATGTCTCTCGTTCGCGCAGTCCAAACTTGGACCACGGTCAAGAGAGAGAGAGAATATCAATTGGAGGTCTCCCCAAAAGTGAGGAAACCTTTATTGAATATTGTGTGTATTTATCTTGCCAAATACTCCCACTATATATAGAGGGAGGGGAGGTACAACCTCCCTCAAAGTCCCGAGGTGGGACTAAAGGAGAGGAGAGGGGGAGGGGTGGCGCCACCGGCCACTGCCATGGGCCCCGCGCGGGGATGGGGGCTGGCCCACTAGGGCGCCGGCCACCCCCTCTGGCCCTTCTCCCTCTTGCCTTTCCCT
Organism: Avena sativa; assembly: GCA_916181665.1. Taxonomy (NCBI): domain Eukaryota; kingdom Viridiplantae; phylum Streptophyta; class Magnoliopsida; order Poales; family Poaceae; genus Avena; species Avena sativa. Next base: position 416,950,769 of record OV702296.1, read on the forward strand.
AATGGGCCCTCTTCCCTCCGGAATTGGCCCATTAATCCTTTTGACCTTTAAATTGATTTTCTCTTTTATTAAATAATTATGAATAAATGATTAAATCAATATTTAACATTCATTCATATATTATTCAATCTCCACTCCGTACATCCTCCGGACTTACCGAAACCCTTCTGGTTTTCTCTCTACTATTCTTCGGCGATTCTTTCGATCCTATAAACACTCGCTAAGCATCATCAAACCCTTAAGCGTGATACCCTACGGTTCGGGAACACTCCAGACATGGTCGGGACACTCCCGGACCAATGATCGATAGAGGGACCTGGATGGCCATGTGACCCCTGTGCGTTCCACGAAGATCTTTTGTCGTTTGAACCGGGACGGTCGTGTCTTATTCCCTTTGTCTCTCTATACTTGCATTGCCCGAGATCTTATCAATGACATCACCATGTCGTGTTCAATCTCGTTACTGAACAATGCTACTTGAATCATTCCGACAAGTGATATCCCTGTGATCAAATCACACGCTGCGTAGCTATTGGATATAATCTTCTCCGAGTGGGCCCTTGAGTATCTTTCCGTCACGTGGACGGACAAATCCCGCTCTTGACATATATTGCCTCTACGGTTTCCTCCGAGTACCCGAACACACCTTTATAACCACTGTATTACCAAGTGGCACTTGATGCTATCTAAGCACTCTCGGGAGATAGTGATTGATATAGCCTCATGGTCTAAGGAATAGTCTACGAGGATCCATTTCTAATCATCATAACTTGAACTTCGTGACATGATCGGGTCATGATGTTTAGGTTGGGTATTGGTTCATAATTTCATTCTCAGAATGAGTTGACTCCATTTCCAACTGGCATAAATGCCACATGATCAGGAAACTTGATCATCTGTTGACCAATGAACCAATGACTAGAGTTTTATTGGGAACCCCTGGTTGTTTATATATCACATGTGTATTGATGTTTCCACTCAATACAGTTATAGCATGATACAAAACTTAATCATAAACTTTATGAAATATGATAATAGTCCTTATCACTATTTGTCTCTAGGGCATATTTCCAACAGTCTCCCACTTGCACTAGAGTACAAATAAACTAGTTGCATTTGTTCTTAATCGTTGGCACCATATATCCGGTACCCTGAACATGCTTCCTCATGGAAGAGGTTGAGTCTTGGGTTTGTATATTATAGTCCAAAATCCTTTGCAACTTACTAATGTCACCTTGATTGACATTAATACTTTATCATCACATGATAACATCTGTGTGTATGCAGCAGAACAAGGCCGAATTCCAGGAGCCTACAATGACTTTAGATCAACCTCGAGGGCTTTCTCATGGGCACTGTGCCCTGGGACACATCATTCTACGTTAAAAGCGAACTAGCCCTGCCATAACATTATACAACACTTTAGATGGTACCCTTATCTATTATTATAAATGTATTCATCGAAACACGAGTGCACCCTATGCAACTTTCAATGTTTTTGTTCACCTCGCTTCCTACTTGACTCAAATCAGTATTATGGGAGTTTCCAACATATTCCCTTTAACATAACCCTTTATGTTTTAAGATATGTCATCCTTTATGGATTTGGAAAATATGTCTGCAGTTCTCTATTAGACACTACGGACAAACCTAGCTCAACATTCTATGATTCAAACTTAATCACTTTTAAACGTTCCTTATTGGATCATATATTATGTTAAGTTATCATCATGGTTTTCTAAGATAGAACCTATGTCTCAACATAGTGGATGATGATCATCCTTTTCTTTCTTTCAACCATTGATGTTAAACTTTATACTTCCTAACTTGAGTTATTAAGGACCAGTTCCTTAATTAACTTCTATTCTGAAACCCTTTTCAGAATCCCTTAAGGAATACTACATAATATCATAATACACTTATTATCAACTTCTACACCTTATAAATCATTATTTATTGGTACTTGCGCTTTTATTCTTAGCACACTTAAGAATCACTCCTATAAGCTCCCACTCAAAATATGTTCCCAACATATTTGGGTATGAGTCACTACTCTTACTCACACTATGTTCCTACATATTTGAATTTGAGACTTATATTGCTCCCACTCAAAAATATGTCATTCACATATTGTTTTAGGAAGATTTTTATAGCTCCCACTCAATTTTATGCAAATTGCATATCCACTCACTATTTTGAACAACTTCAAAATCCTTTGATCAAATATCAAACTTGGAGAATTACTATGAGATACTAGTACTTTTACTAGTTTTAAATCCACTAGACATTTAGCACACTTGAATCAAATTCATTTGAATTTGTCCAATACTTGACAAATTGTGCTTTTGTCATTCACCCCCTTTTCCACTATGGTTTTGCAGTCATTTGGGAAAATTCAAGAAACCCCTTTTACTTGTGAGATTCAGCAATCAATTGTTTTCTAATCTCAAGGGAATTTTGCTATGGGATTTCTCATAACTTTAGCTTACCATTATTTCCTTAGTAGTTCGTAGGTATGTCATATTCTGGTAATCATGACAAATGATTCACAAATGTCTCCATACAAGATATGGGTTACATTTTGAATCCTACTTCATGTAGTGAAAACACCAGTGGGGAAAACACAATGATCATTATCATTGATTCTTTCCTTCGTGAAGAGAATCTTCAGGAACGTTTTCCGTTGCGCTTCTCAACACTCTGATGCAGGGTTTTGAAACCTCATCGTGTTTTTCACTATCTTCCATTTGCTTCATAATCGAGAAATATCACTGAATGCGAGCTTTCTCGAAAATGTACCAAAAATCAAGCAATACTAGTTTTGCTTCTCTTTTGGTTTCAGCTATGGATTTTGTATTCAAAGTTTCCAATGAATACTCTAGAAGGACTTATTCGCTATTGTTTTGGTTATATCGAATAACCCCAAAACTTCCACGACGATCCATACCAGATATGGAGCCGCTTTCACGAATTCAAATGGTTCACTATATATTCTAATTGAGTGCTAACTATTTCTAACTAATGGTCTCTACATCTACACTACAACAATTTATTTGGCGCCATCTATTTACCCATTTTGATATCAAATATCATATTGTGATGCTTTGCATTTTGACATTTCAAAACGCTTTGCATTCCACAATTCCTTTTTATGCCATTCTTATAAAGTCGAATTTCATTACTATTGATCAAATCATAGTAATTAGATTCTCTTTTATCTTTAATACCCTTTGTTTGATGAAACACTTTGATCATATCAAATAGTTTCATATTCATGTTTCCTTTGGTAAACTTCTTTACACATTTAAACAATCATATAATGATAATTACCATTTTTGTTAAAACACAATACATCGAATATGTATTTACTATAAACAATTCATCAGAACACTTTGTATTCAAGTAATACATTGTGTTCAAGTTATTTTGCCGAACTTAGGCATGATTCATATGTGATAAGAAATCGAATGTATTTCACATATTATCAACGTAAATTTGAATTTAAACAATGGTTTCATTCATTAATGAACATATCATTAAGTTGGGTATTTTAAGGCATTTCAATATTTTACAAATGTTTGTGCATTATCAATTAGTTTCAAAACAAGGATAATTCACACGTAATTGAACAAGATATGAAACAAATAGAAATCATTCATAAAAGCAGAACAACTATTTGTTACAAACTGATATGAATAACCGTCTCACTAAGTGTGAGACACACTAAAGAAGTTCATGATGTATCGATTACAATAATCATCCTAAAACATAAACTAAGTGATAAATGTTGAGGGAGAGTGTTGTTGGCCATCATCATCATGCTCGCCATCAACACGCAACGTCACCTACTCTCTAGCAAGCACCTCTCATGCAGAAGGACTTGTTTTCAGTAAAAGATAACAAGTATCAAATATACTTAACATTGCAAATGTGTTTGCAAGATTATAATATTTATAAAATTGTATATCAAATATATACCTTTGTCACTGATGATCTCAGCGACAACAGGTTCAACCGTCACATTCCTGAGATGTGATATGAACCTGTGGAAATCTAGAGTTTCCTTGTCGCCTCTCATAATGCAAGTCTTGACTTGTGCTTGGTAGCTTGCTGGCAGCAACCGCAGCACAACACCATTTGCAAAAGATCCCGTCATTTAGCTATCCAGGAAGTATGTGGGCCTCATGTACGCATCATGCATGCGCTCCAAGTGGTCGTCAAGCGATGAGTTCTCCTCCATCTTAATGGAGAGGAAGTCTCGCATCAGCTCATGCTCCCATATGCGTGCTTGTTCCACGAAATGTGTCCTAAGTTGTAGCATTACCGTACGAGGGTTGACATTACCCACGACAGTCCACAGCTCGTCCACCATTCTGAAATGCATTGTAACTGAAATGAAGGAGGCCATCTCCCAACGGTGATAGCGGTCTTCCCGCTGGTCTGGGGTCTCTAGGTTAATGGGTTGATCCAAATCCATCTTGTCGAGTATGTAGTCGACCACATCATTCTCGCTAAGGAGAACGTGGAGACACGTAACCCACATAGAGAAGTTTGACCCGTCTAGCCTGAGCTTCTCTCCTTCTAACCAATCAATCGTCAACAGGAAAGGTGGCATCGGGGAGAACCTTTTCTACATTTATAATTGCAAAAGGAATTTAGACTAACTTTATAATTAAATGAGTTAATAATAACTCCACTCAGAAACACCTATCCCCTAAAGGGTTCCTACTGATAACACGGCCCCTTTTCCCCACATCTCCCCCGATCGTCACGGCCATCAATGTGGGTGCTAGGGTGGACACCTACACGTCGGTCACATCATTCATGCGACTCGTGCTTGATGTTTCGACCATCTGTGTTCTGACGCTATGTCTACACATGCTAGGCTCACCAACTCAACCTTAGTGTATTCACTTTGCAACATGGCTTACACCCACTATATGCGAACATAGATATGTCTAACACCCGATCGTCACGGCCTGCCTCATACCGAAGAACTTTCTTGGTGGTGCATGATGTCTACGCACTTCTATTCTTGTAGACAGTTGTTGGGCCTCCAAGTGCAGAGGTTCGTAGAACAGCAGCAAGTTTTCCCTTAAGTGGATCACCCAAGGTATATCGAACTCAGGGAGGAAGTGGTCAAAGGTATTCCCTCTCAAGCAACCCTGCAATCAAGATACAAGAAGTCTCTTATGTCCCCAACACACCCAATACACTTGTCAGGTGTATATGTGCACTAGTTTGGCGAAGAGATAGTGAAATACAAGTGGTATGGATAATTATAAGTGGTAACGGTGATAGAAAATAGCTTGAAGGCATGGAAAAGACTAGAGTAAAACTGAAATAAAGAAGGAAGCAAGCAAACATGTAATAGATCTAATTGCAAACGGTGTTTCAATGCTAAGAAGAAAGGCCTAGGGATCATACTTTCACTAGTGAACACTCTCATATAAATATCTTCTCTTTATGATACTACTCTTAACTACTCTCCCGTTGGACACTCTAATCGTTTGTAGGTCTATAACAGCACACCTCAAAGTAAGCCTTTCCCATCTAGAAAACCCCACACTATCACCTTGAGCACTAGATGGTTCCAACAAACACCACAATTTCATAAAGACATCCAACTCCAAATATAACTCATAACAAGTATTTGTAATATCTAGCCTAAGTGCCACCATGGTGTGCACACTGTCAACTTCACACACATGGGGAGAGCAGATTTCTATTAAAGCACTTGAGTAGCAAGGTAGATCTATAGATTACAAGCTCATGATCTCAATAAGATCATGCATAGAGAGAGATGAACACATAGCTACCGGTAAAACCCTTAGCCTCGAGAGAGAACTACTCCCTCCTCATCATGGGAATCAGCAATGGTGATGGACATGGTGGTGGAGATCGATGGAGATGGCTCCGGGGGCACTTCCTCGTCCCGGCAGGGTGCCGGAACAGAGACTTTCTGTCCCCCGAATCTCCCCTTCGGTGGCGGCGGCGCAGCGGAACTTTTCGTGGATCTATGATTGACTCCTTAGGGTTTTGGTATCGGGAGGCTCTTATAGGTGAAGAAGGCAAGGTCGGTGGCCAGCCAGGGGGCCCACACCATGCCCTGGCGCGGCCTGGGCTGGCCAGTGCCAAGGGGGGTGTGGCCACCCTTTGGCCCCTCCCCGACTCTCCTTCTGGCTCCGTGAGTCTTCAGGAAAAATAGTAACTTTGGCTTTTGTCCCGTCCAATTCTGAGAATATTCATTTTCTGACTTTCCTGGAACCAAAAACAGCATAAAACAGGCAGCTGGCATTATGGCTCTTATTAATAGGTTAGTCCAAGAAATCATATGAAAAGTACTCCAAAGTTGGAACAAAACATAAGAAAGTAGATAAAACCAAGCATGGAACATCAAAAATTATAGATACATTTGCAATGTATCAACATCCCCAAGATTAACTCATCCTCGTCCTCGAGTAGGTAAGTGATAAAAAGAAAAAATAATTTTTGAGGTGACATGCACCATCATAAACTTCATCAAAGTATTTGTAAAACATTCAAAGCTAGGATCATAGTGCTTCAATCATAACATGAAAGACAAAGTTCTAGCAATAAGGCAAAGAAACTATGTTGCAACATGAAAAGATACAAACAAAAGATTCATGAATAACAATGCTTTGCAAGACGTTTGTTTGTTTCACATAAAGAAAACATAGCATAGTGGCATTCAGCTTGTCCCTCATAGAGTAACAAATATAAATGCATAGGACACCTTCAAAGTTCATAAGAGTGACTAGATACAAATAGTTTAAAACAAGCAATATCAAGGTATGCATCAATCAACAAGTCTTGGGACAATATACATAGAACTAAGAATGGCCACTATGCTCTCAAAGTAGGTGCATAAAGGTAGAAGGTGGAGACTCAATATAATGGTGGAAGAAGGGCGTTTATAAAAGGAAGCAGGGATTCAAGTCTCATAAAGAGCTTCCAAAAATTATGGTACTTATAGCTTTCAGCTCTCATTGCCCCTATCATAAGCATCTTGAAGTGATTAAGGTTAAAGTGAACAAACTATGGTGTATATACTTGACGAAGTATAAGTTAGGAATCTCATGCCCCTTGAATACGAGGGCCGCTCCTCATGCTACTCAAGTTTAGTCACCGGTAAGTTCTTGTCATCGTAAGTACATGTGTATCATAGAGAACCGCCAACGGGGTACCCCTTGCCTGATGATACGGAAGAATCCCCATATCAAAATGACAAGGCAAGCAGACAACGAGCATCTCAGCAATCTTCTTATTTACCATGGGAATATGGTGCTTTTTTCTCTCTTTCCTCTTTTCATAATTTCTTTTTTTTATTTTTCTCTTTTTTCTCAATATAGGACTCTTTTTTTATAAGAAGAATGCTTCATAGACAACTCATTATGGTTAAGCTGCAGGTTTCCACCATGTCAGCATGGGTTAGACCAGCGGCCCAGGCGTTTCTCTAACACATATACATAACTCCATGGACTTACAAGCTCCCCTTTCATTTCACACCGACGACATCCATATACAAAAGAGCATGATATCAACTAGGTACAAAGTACCCGTGCAATGTTGAAAGCGTTCCCCATGACAACATGGTTCTGCTAATTCCCAACAAATAAGTGCAAGCATATACAACATAGATGATAGAACGTTTCAAGTTTATTAAGGGCACGAAAAGTAAAGTGTGTCATCAAGTTCGTGAGAGCTTTAATCACTAGTTTCCTCATAACAAGTTTAATTTGGAAGGTAAACAAAAACATGAATATACTTGGAATAGCATATGATAGTAGGTAGGTATGGTGGACTCTTTGTAATAACTTGGTTTTAGGAGTTGGATGCATGAGTGGAACTCATACTTGGTTGTGGAGGCTAGCAAAAGACTGGGAGCGACAAACTAAGAGAGCAATAATGGCCATAATCATGCAGAGCGACAAAACATCATTGATCAAAGCATAAAGTGATACTACAAGTTGAAAACTAAAGGATCATAAAGGCTTATGGTGACTTGAGACAGTCATAACATGGTGTGAGCATGCGCCAAGTCAACCCAAATAAAGCATCAAAGGAGAATACCACTATAGTATGCTTTAATATGCTAAAACAACGCATGATTCATCCAAGGAACATTAAGCAATCTCAATTGCTTATAACAAGTCATGCTACAACAAAGAATACTAAGCATAAAGCCAAAACAATATCAAGCATGGCATGACAAAGCATAGGCCACAGTCAAAAACAAGCTCTCTTTAACATTTAAGCATGAACTTTCCTACTCTTTTCCAAACCAAACCAAACTATTTGAAAACCAATGTATGAAAGAGGGGGTCCAACCAATTTATTCAGCAAACTAAGAAAACCAAGAAAACAAAAACCAAAACGAAAAACGAAAAAGAAGACGCTCCAAGAACAACACAACTATGCATGAAACAATAGAAATGAAGTGTTTGGAAGAAACCTGGGATTTTTATTGATGAAGAAGGGGATGCCTTGGGCATCCCCAAGCTTTGACGCTTGTACTTCTTGGATATTTCTTGGGGTGACACGTGTGGCATCCCCAAGCTTGAGCTTTAGTCCATCCTTCATCTCATTACTCATTCCTTCCATACACCTGAAATTTTTTCCTTCATACATAACTTCACACAATCTTTATTAGCAACATTAGTGCACTCATGATAATAAGTCTTTAGGTTCAGTTCTAACACAAATAAAACTTCCATTAAAACACTAGCTACTGTAGTACTTCCCTCAAAAAGCTCAATTCCCCAAAGAGAACTCAAAAAGAAACCAACAAGAAGCAAATGCAAATAATGGCAGAAATCTGTCAAAACAGACCAGTAGGTAAAGACGAATTTTTTCGAAGACCTTCTGTTGCTCAAATCAAAAACTGTTGAACTAAGGAAAGTTAGATAACAACCTGGGGAAGAAGCACAAACATTCACGCCTCAAAAGGACGTACAGAGATTTTACACGAATTATTATGGTGAAGCACATAAATCTGTTTCAGGACAGCAACTTTCCCAATCACTACTTCTCTCTCATTAGAGGTTACTCTTGGCACAAAAAGCAAATAAAAAGGATAAGGAGCGGTTATTACTGAAGTAATAACTTCCAAGACTCAACTAAAACTTTTGGGTTATCTCCCAATAACTACTTTTCTTTAACGCCTTTAAGTTAGGCATGATAGTTTGAGAAGATGCTCACATAGGAAATATGAATTGAAGTAAAATAGAGCATCAATAAGCAAATTCAAAACACATTTAAGTCTAACCCACTTCCTATGCTTAGGAATCTTGTAAAGAAACAAGTCATGAAAGCACAAAACAACAAGCATAGGAAAGCAAAACAAGTGCAACTTCAAAATTTTCAACATAAAGAGGGGAAACTTAATATTATTGAGATGCATAGAACCATGTTTCCCTCTCTCATAATAACTTTCAGTAGCAACATGAATAAAATTAACAATATAACTATCACATAAAACATTCTTATCATGAGCCACATGCATAAAAGAATTAATACTCCCCACATAAACATAGTCATTCTTGTTAACTGTAGTGGGAGCAAATTCAACAAAATAGCTATCATTATTATTATCATCACCATAATCATCAAATATAGGAAGCATATTGTAATCATAATTAACTTCCTCCTCAATAGTAGGTGTACTGAAAATATCATAATCATCATTGCAATCATCATACATTGGAGGTATAGTATAATCATAAGCAATAGAATAGTTATCTTCCAAAGTGTGTTCATCATTGGAAGGATCATGGATAGCACTAATAGTATAGCAATTATTAATATCATCATTTTTAGAATTGGTATCGAAGAGATTTTCAATATCAAAGGTAGTGTGCTTTTCCCAATCATGATCACTACTATAGGTAATAGGCATAGGCACATCATCGAGTTCAGACTCATCAAAAACTATAATAGGAGCAACATGCTTAGGGGAAAATACCGTTTCCTCTCTCTCTTTTTACTCCTCCTTTTCTTCTTTTTCTTCTTCTCTTTAGGAGGGAGAGGCTTGAAAGGAAGCTTCTCCATATACCCTGGTTCATTGTTAGAGACAATAGAAGAAACTTTGGAGGATTCCTCCTTTTCATTAATAAGATCAAAACACATATTAGTCCTGTCATATTTTGGTAAAATCTCATCTTCTATAATATTTTGTATGTAAGTATTTGTGTGACAATTATCAACACAATAAAGATGACAACCATGCATGATACTATTCATACCAAAAGCACTCATATCTACCAAAGAAGTTTTTCTTGATAACTCTTCACACCCCAAATATAATGTAAGTTCATCATGCTGATTAGGAGTGATCATGTCATCACAATACAAACTTGCAGTACTCATTGGATTAGAAGGGTTATTATTATGGCATGAGCATTGGAAATTGAAATGACCCACTTCAAAGCAAAGTTCACAAATAAAAGGATAGAGGGCACAAACTTTTTTACCAAGATCATTTAGAGCCCTATACCATGTTCTAGTTTTTTCATTCCTGTGGGTGATACAATATTCTTCTTCAACTTGATTACTCTCACAAGGTCTATGTATTCCACAAAAATTAACATGCTTATAAGAAGTAGTACTTTCAGAGGTTTGAGCATGTTTATTGCTATCATCAATAACAATTTCATTTTCCATGTAAGTGTCTTTATAAGGCTCATGATACATGTCCCATTTTTATTTAGGAGCATTAATATGAGAAGCAAAGGTTTAAAACAATCAATAAGAATTTGAGGATCAAGACCATATTTAGCACTAAGCTCTTGAAAATCAGCAGTTTCAGCGAAAGACTTAATGCAATCATACTCATAGTTTATACCTGGTTCTTTACCTTTGTTGTTATCCCAATCTTCGGTATTGCTTTGAATTGTTTCAAGAAGATGCCACTTAGCTTTAACCTCCTTAGTCGTGAAGGATCCCTCTAAATAAGTATCTAGATAGTCCTTGTAATGTCCTGAAAGCCTTTCATAGAAATTATTAATAACAATATTCCTGGGGAGCTCATGAATGGGACATTTGAGCATTAGTGGCTTCAATCTCCCCCATGCTTGGGCAATACTTTCTCCACCATGAGGATGAAAATTATAAATATAATTCCTATCTTTATGAATTTCATGAGGAGGATAAAATTTAGAGTAAAAGAGAGATTCAAGTTCCTTCCACTCCAAATGATGAGGATCATCCAGTACCTCATACCACTCCCTTGATTTGCCCTTAAGTGATAAAGAGAATAACTTCTTCTTGACGTGATCTGTTGTAATACCTGCACACTTGAACAACCCGCATAATTCGTGTATAAAGAGCAAATGATCACCGGGATGGACAGTTCCATCTCCAAAATAGTAGTTATCCATAACACGATCAATAATTTTTATAGGTATTTTAAAAGGGATGCTTTCAGTATGTGGATTTAAAATATCACAAGTATCATTAGAATTACCACATATGGGAGATAAAGTATCATCAGAGCATATTTTCTTCCTTAAAACTAGGGAACTAAAGACATCATTTTCATAAGAACCAACTTCCCCAAGCTTAGACGTTTCCATAGCATTAGTAACAAAGGTGTTTAAAATATTCATACTAATAACATTGCTATTAGCATGCAAAGAAAGTTCCATGGGTTTTTTAATTTTCTTTTCAGACAATTCAAGTTCTAACTTAGGAAAAATACTAAAAAGCTCTCTAATTTTGTTATTGTTTTCCATTAAGCCTAACTAGTGAAAACAAGAAACAAAAAGACAAAATTGCAGAATCTAAAGGAAATAACTTCGAGCACTCACACCAGAGGATGTGAGTACCTTTTACCTTACCTCCCTAGTAACAGCGCCAGAAAATAGGCGTTTGCCGTGGGAGGTTCTTCTTCTTTAATCCTCCGGTGTGAATACCTTTTACCTTACCTCCCCGGCAACGGCGCCAGAAAATAGCTTGATGTCTACGCACTTCTATTCTTGTAGACAGTTGTTGGGCCTCCAAGTGCAGAGGTTTGTAGAACAGAAGCAAGTTTTCCCTTAAGTGGATCACCCAAGGTTTATCGAACTCAGGGAGGAAGTGGTCAAAGGTATTCCCTCTCAAGCAACCCTGCAATCAAGATACAAGAAGTCTCTTGTGTCCCCAACACACCAATACACTTATCAGGTGTATAGGTGCACTAGTTCGGCGAAGAGATAGTGAAATACAAGTGGTATGGATAATTATAAGTGGTAATGGTGATAGAAAATAGCTTGAAGGCGTGGAAAAGACTAGAGTAAAACTGAAATAGAGAACGAAGCAAGCAAACATGTAATAGATCTAATTGTAAACGGTGTTTCAATGCTAAGAAACAAGGCCTAGGGATCATACTTTCACTAGTGAACACTCTCATATAAATATCTTCTCTTTATGATACTACTCTTAACTACTCTCTGGTTGGATACTCTAATCGTTGGTAGGGCTATAACAGCATACCTCAAAGTAAGCCTTTCCCATCTAGAAAACCCCACACTGTCACCTTGAGCACTAGATGGTTCCAACAAACACCACAATTTCATAAAGACATCCAACTCCAAATATAACTCATAACAAGTATTTGTAATCTCTAGCCTAAGTGCCACGATGGTGTGCACACTATCAACTTCACACACATGGGGAGAGCAGAGATCTATTAAAGCACTTGAGTAGCAAGGTAGATCTATAGATTACAAGCTCATGATCTCAATAAGATCATGCATAGAGAGAGATGAACACATAGCTACCGGTAGAACCCTTAGCCTCGAGAGAGAACTACTCCCTCCTCATCATGGGAATCAGCAATGGTGATGGAGATGGTGGTGGAGATCGATGGAGATGGCGCCGGGGGGCACTTCCCCGTCCCGGCAGGGTGCCGGAATAGAGACTTTCTGTCCCCCGAATCTCCCCTTCGGTGGTGGCGGCGCAGCGGAACTTTTCGTGGATTTCTGATTAACTCCTTAGGGCTTTGGTATCAGGAAGCTCTTATAGGCGAAGGAGTCAAGGTCAGTGGCCAGCCAGGGGGCCCACACCATGCCCTGGCGCGGCCTGGGCTGTCCCGCGCCAAGGTGGGTGTGGCCACCCTGTGGCCTCTCTCCGACTCTCCTTCTGGCTCCGTGAGTCTTCCGGTAAAATAGTAACTTTGGCTTTTGTCCCGTCCAATTCCGAGAATATTCATTTTCTGACTTTCCTGGAACCAAAAACAGCAGAAAACAGGCAGCTGGCACTGTGGCTCTTGTTAATAGGTTAGTCCAAGAAATCATATGAAAAGTACTCCAAAGTTGGAACAAAACACAAGAAAGTAGATAAAACCAAGCATGGAACATCAAAACTTATAGATACATTCGCAATGTATCAGTGCACACTAAGGGGGAACATAATCATTGTTAATTTTAACAGGGATCATCTTATTAGGCTACCGTCGAGTATCTAATACTAGCACACAATAAGATATACAAACAATAACATTGAATGTAAATGCGATGTGATATGGTCCTTCACGTTGTGATCTCCATCCGTCACCACCGGATTTCGGCACCGTAGACACCAGGGTACCAGTGTCTTTCCGGCATGGTAGTCCGTCACCTCCATGACTATCTACTACTACGTAACATAAGGTAATCACTTTACCTTTCCCACAACCATATCACAAAGCAACGCCCCCCCTGCAAAACAAAGTTAAACGCCTCTACTTTATCTTTGCATGTTTTACGTGGCTGAATGGGCTTCGCACAAGAACCATTCTTACCTACGAACTTTCAGCACAACGTTGATCAAGTAGTTCTCTCTACTACACCCCTTTCGGGGCCCTCTGTTGCAAATGGCATACCAACTAATGCGAGAGAGACAGACACCCCCCTAAGCCACTTTATACGGTACAAGCCCTATGTCAAGCATGGACCAGTCTCGCGAATGAACGCGTAAAAGTCGGTTGGGGGCCGCTTCATCAAGCACTACTACGGTATACACAAGTACACGTGGGAGGGTAACAACTAAAAGATCAACGCCCACACGCTACATCTTGTGTGTTCTACCCGTACTAGCATTACTACGCATAAACCTGGCTCTGATACCACTGTCGGGGTTCCGTGCATGAAAACAATAAATTTTTACCCTACGCCCCTGAACCCCTGATGTTGCTAGGACCTATCTATTAGTAATGTAGTAACATGAGGGGATTTTCACGAACTTACCCTTGAAGACCGAAAAGCATTGTCAACGCTCAGGAGAGCATGGTTGATGTAGATGAGCTGAAGCCGACCTCAAGGTCGTGATGAAGTCATTGCGCTCCTGTGGCTCTAATGACTTGAGTGCCTCAAGTGTGACACCTCGCAGGGAGTTACACACGTCTGGTGCCTGACGATGACTCCCGCTTCCTTGATCCAGCAGCAGTTGTGGAAGTAGAGCTCTTGGATCCGAATCCCGCAGCGCGACGGCGCTCCGCGGTGAATATGTCTCTCGTTCGCGTAGTCCGAATTTGGGACCACCGGTCACGAGAGAGAGAGAGAGAGAGAGAGAGAGAGAGAGAGAGAGAGAGAGAGAGAGAGAGAGAGAGAGAGAGAGAATATCAATTGGAGGTCTCCCCAAAAGTGAGGAAACCTTCATTGAATATTGTGTGTATTTATCTGGCCAAATACCCCCACTATATATAGGGGGAGGGGAGGTACTACCTCCCTCAAAGTCTTGGGGTGGGACTAAAGGAGAGGGGGAGGGGTGGCGCCGCCGGCCACCCCCATGGGCCCCGCGCCGGGGGCGGCTGGCCTACTAGGGTGCCGGCCACCCCCTCTGGCCCTTCTCCCTCTTGCCTTTCCCTAATGGGCCTTCTTCCCTCCGGAATTGGACCATTAAGCCTTTTGACTTTAAATTGATTTTCTCTTTTATTAAACTAGCACAGTGGCCCTTGCAAATGCGAGGGCAACATCTTTAGTTTGTCAAAATTTCTTGCAAATGAATTCTTGTAAGGCAGTGAGGGTATCATCTATATATAGGTTATCGGTAGTGTTTGAAACATACATTTACTATTTCATTGATATCATATTTTTGGTTTTAAATAATATGGTTCTAACAGTTGTGTCCGTGTCTCCATCATGCTACCTTAGAAGTTTTTTAACATAAGTAAAATCTTCAAAATAGTACAAAAACTACTTGTATGTTCTTAAACAAATGTGGGACGTAAAAACACATAAATAGTGTATTAAAGTATCCAAAATTTTCCAGCATAATATTAGGCGTCATAATTTCAAAATTTTGGACTTAGATTCTGTAGAAAAGGCTTTAGAAAACAACAAAGATCCATGATCATTACGCCATTTCATACAAGCACTATATGAATTTATGTTCGTAGATGAGGTGCACGCTTATTGTATCACATAATCGGTACAAATTTTGTGTAAGACCATAATTTATATATGGTATTAGATCACTAAGAATATAAACTCATATTATAGTGCAATAATATTGAAATATACATATGATACCCATATGAGGGGATCTGTTAAAAAATGTGGTTTATGTGAGCAATGTCTCGATTCTATTTAATCACAATCACAAATCATTATCCTCGTGCCTAAGAAATCAATTTAAATTTTTAATGACCTTTTGAATGGAATAATCAAAATCAACATCCATATTGACATGTGGCAGTTAAGAAATCATATATATATCACTCATATTGGTTTATACTATCTCGACCATATAGTGTTGATCATTCTTTTCTATATGAAAATGTTACAAAATTTTAATTTGCATTAAATTACGATTTTGAAAATATAGTACTACACCATTACTTATGATTGCCCCTTTTTATAAACTTATACACCAAAGCATGAAAATCTATGTCTTTAAGTCCAAACTTTTATGTCATCATCTAGTTTTTTTTTTATAAATCTATATTTTTTATGTTTTTCACACTCCAACTGCAGCCAAAATATGACACACTACCGCACAAATGTATTTTGGTGTTCCATTTGTAATAATCACCACTTTTTTCTAATCCTTGTTGAAAACTTGTATATTTTAATTTCGACAGATTTTCTTGTCTTTATTTTTTTAATATTATTTACTATAAGCTTGACATAAAGCTATAAGTGTTAATGCATTCGAAGTAGATAACATAATCCGGTACAAATTTTGAGCAAGCCCGTAGTTTATATGTGACATTAGATCACTAAGAAATTGAAACTCCTATTATAGTGCATAATATACAAGTATACATATGATATCCATATGAGGGGATCTTTTCATAATTATGGTCTATGTGAGCCATATATGGGCTCTATTTAATCACACTCATAAATCAATGTTCTAGCGCCTAAAAAACCAATTTAAAGTTTTAATGATGTTTTGAATGTTGATAATTTTTCTATATGAAAATCTTGCAAAAATTTAATTTGCATTGAATTACAATTTTTGAAAAAAATAGTACTACAATATTACTTATGCTTGCCCCTTTTTATAAACTTACTTATACAACAAAGCATAAAAATCTATGTCTTTAAGTCCAAACTTTTAAGGCATCGTCCAGTATATGTTTTTTTGAGAAATATATATTTTTATCCTTTTCACACTCCAACTGCAACCAAGACATGAAACACTACCGCACAAATATATTTTGGTGTGCCATTTGTAATAATCACCACTTCTATCCAATCCTTGTTGAAAACTTATATCTTTTAATTTCGACAACTTTTCTTGTCTTTATTTTGTTTAATATTATTTACTATAAGCTTGACATAAAGCTATAAGTGTTTATGCATTCGAAGTAGATAACATAATCCAATACAAATTTCGAGCAAGCCCATTGTTTATATGTGGAATTGTCACTAAGAAATTGAAACTTCTATTATAGTGCATAATATAGAAGTATACATATGATATCCATATGAAGGGATCTATTAATAAGTATGGTGTATGTGAGCCATATCTAGGTTCTATTTAATCACAATCATAAATCATTGTTCTAGTGCCTAAAAAAACAATTAAACTTTTAATGATCTTTTGAATGGAATAATCAAAATATACATCCATATTGACATGTCGCGGTTAAGAAATCATATGTATCACTCCTAGTGGTTTATATTGTTTCCACCATATAATGTTGATCATTTTTTATATGAAAATGTTGTAATTTTTTAGTTTGTAACGAATTACGATTTTTGCAAAGAAAATAGTAATATTATTATTTATGCTTCCCCCTTTTATAAACTTATACATCAAAGAATGAAAATCTATGTCTTCAAGTCTAATCTGTGTTTCCATGTGAACTGATGCATAACGTCACAGTTAGGAACATTAATACATAATCACCTACCTTCATTGCATCTCATTGTATACTTAGTAGTATAAGCGTGGCGTCATGGTGATGTGTTGCATGGATTTTATGGCCGGAAGCGTGCGTTCTCACTAAGGCTGCCCAGCTCTTGCACATGTAATAATATCTTAAGTTCAATTAAAAGGAAAACAAAAATACCTTAGAAAGTTTGTCACAAATTGTTTGACAGTCCGAGTCTGTTTGTATTTCTGCGTGTTCTTGTGCGCGTGTCCTTAGGCTCGCTCGAGTTGGATCCTCATCTTAAAGAAAATAATCTGAGAAGTAAAGTGGCAAGGTTTATTTACACTATAGCAAAGGTGGTCGATTTGATTCAACTCAAGTATCCAAAAATTTATTAGCAATATATTAACATATTTATTAGCAGTAAACGTAGAAATAACATGTGTACCGGTGCAAGCTCTTGTAATTCTTAATGCACAGCTTAAGGATGCACAAATTATGATGAATTAATCTGCCATGGAGTATGTAATCAAAATAAATTTGGATATTTTCCTCCTTGGTTCCACCTGCACGCTAAACAATTGCTACAAAATGTTTCTGAGTTCTTACAACCAAAATCTTTCATATACATGATGAGTTCATTTGACTCTGCATCAGACGTTTGCAACTTGCTGATCAGATAACTGATATGCATAAATATGTTGAGTAGTTAACACCTTTGGAAAAAGGATCTCGTAGCCTTAAAGAGCAGAGCATGCTGAGCAGTGAATTAATATTTGCTTTCAGATTAATCCAGTAATGAGAGAACGAACCTATCTATTACACACGACAGCTAGTGTAGTGCGTCGATGTCTCCCTCTCGGTTCCATGCCCTTGTTGACAGCGCATCTGGCAGCAAGCACACATCTCTGAGCGACTAAGACACGAAGAGATGGCATGCATGCCTAAAATTGCATGCGGCCTATTTCTTACATAGTCGCATACACATAGTCATGAAAGATGCACATCTCTTGTGTTTAGATTGTCGATTCCAATGGTAAAAAAACTACGAACCTATGTTGACCTGTAGAAATTTGTATGGATATTAGCGAATCTAGGATTTTGCGTTAGGGTGGGGAAACTTTTTTTTTCATTACCGTGAAAATAGTATGACAATGTATGTGTAAACAAAATTTACCGACGCACAACAGAAATAGATTTTTAAGGTATTACAAGCATCTAGAATTCATGATTATTTTTAGAATATGTAGATAGTGATATTAGGCCACCGCAATAATTTAGAGGACTTCTTGTCGGGATCACCAATGAATCGATGAGCTAATTTTGCAATGCAATAAGATATTCAAAGTTGCAAAGAAAGAGAAGCGAAGAGCTAGACCTGATGAGAGGAATATCAATGAAATAGATCTGTCGTTCGCCTAGACTGTTGTTGTGTACGCGGACGGCCGGCCGTGACGAACGCGGTGTGCGTGGCGGCTGTGCTGTCCTTCAGTGCTGTCCATTCAATCGCCCTCTCGCTCGTCAATATGGAGCTGTCAAATCAAAGAAAAGATTACATAATGAGACAGTACGTATCTAGCCATGGTTGTCTCTTTAATCAAAACTTACCATCTAACCAAGATCTGGACTCGCACTATGAGGCAAATCCTGGATCAAACGTGGGGCTGCATCTCCGTTGGCGGGTCTGGTTAGTGCATAAGGCAACCAAAATTGAAAAGCCGCTGATGTCCATGCACCTTGAAAAGGCTGTCCAGCGAGGGAATCGGGACGGCGGCAAGGCCAGCGGCAGCCTGACGCCGTAGCCTCTTTTTTTGCATATATTTTTGTTATGGCTAGTTGCAATATCGAAGGGGTATGGGAAACATTACCTAGGGCATAGGTGGGTAATTTTTTAAAACTTTAAGGCCAATACATTATTTATAAGATCCATCGGTTGCCATCTGCAAGGATACTAAATTTATGGCCAGATGTTTCTGATTTATGTGGGATTTTCTAGACTATTTCTCTTTTTTCTGATAGCCCATCATGTACTTTTAATATATATAGATAATTATGAATAAATGATTAAATAAATATTTAACATTCATTCATATATTATTCAATCTCTGTGGTTATGGAACACCTTCCATCTCCACTCCGGACATCCTCCGGACTTACCAAAACCCTTCCAGTTTTCTCTCTACTATTCTTCGGTGATTCTTCCGATCCTATAAACACTCTCTAAGCATCATCAAACCCTTAAGCGTGATACCCTATGGTTCGGGAACACTCTAGACATGGTCGGGACACTCCCGGACCAATGATCGACAGAGGGACCTGGATGGCTAATGGCTCAGTGTACGGCGCCAGAAAAGTGATAGTGCGTGTTGATGTAGAGCTCGTTGGGAACCCTAAGAGGAAGGTATGATGAGCATAGCAGCAAGATTCCCTCAGTTATGAAACCAAGGTTTAATCGAACCAGTAGGAGCAAGGAAACACCCCAAAGGTGTTGCTAGTTGAGCCTTGGCAGGGCGCACTACCGGTTCTAGTAGCAACGTGGAGACCTGCACAACAAAACCACAAAACTTTGTCCCCAACTTGCGATGAGGTTATCAATCTCACCGTGTTTTGCGAAAAACAAAGAATTAAATGTATCGAATGGAAAGAAGTAATAGTTTGCAGAAAGTAAACACAAAGCAGTAAATAGTTTATAGATTATATGTAAAGAAAAGGACCGGGATCCATAGTTCACTAGAGGTGACTCTCCTTAAGATAGATAACATGTTAGGTGAACAAATTACAGCGGGGCAAATGACAAACATCGAGAAAGCAATACATGCATATACTAACCATCTTGACTCCTTTGAGACTTGATTGGGCATTACAACATTATACATAGACCGCCATCCAACTGCATCTATGACTAATAATCCACCTTCAGGTTATCATCCGAACCCCCTCCAGTATTAAGTTGCAACCAACAGATTATTGATTTACGAATTACGTGTAAAGTAAACAATACGATTGTTCTATAAACAAAGGATTGTTGTTTTCTCCCTAGTAGCAACAACACATCTAGTACCTTAGAGATTTTTGTCACTTCCCCAGATTACCAGAGGCATGAACCCACTATCGAGCATAAATACTAACTCTTGGAGTTGCTAGCATCTACTTGGCCAAGATAGCTACTAACAATGGAAAGCAAGCAAGATCACAAATAACAAAGACATGATAGAATCAATAATCAATCTGAAATAGCATCTCAATATCCATCGGATCCCCGCAAACACAACATTTAGAATTACAAATAGATGATCTTGATCATGAACGGAGCTCACAAGATCTAAACATGAAAGCACAAAGGAGGAGAACTAGCCATCTAGCTACTACATGGATCCGTAGTCCAAGGATGAACTACTCACGCATGACACCGGAGGCTTGCATGGTGATGAAGAAGGCCTCCAGGGTGAATTTCCCTCTCCGTCAGGGTGTCGGGAAGAGCTTCAGATCCCTCCCGATCTAGGGATGGAGATGACGGCGGCTACAGACTCTTTTGTGGATTTTTGATCGGGTACTTAGGGTTTTTGTCCCGAGGGCAATATATAGGCGGAAGGGGAGGCCGAGGGGGTGCCTGGGCTGGCCACACCACCCGCTGGCGCGGGCCAAGCCTGGCCGTGCGGCTAGGTGGTGTGGCTGCCCTCTGGCCCCTCTCCGTCTGGTATTCTGGCATCGGATGACTTCCGGAAAAATAGGCACTTTGGCTTTTGTCCCGTCCAATTCCGAGAATATTCATTTTCTGACTTTCCTGGAACCAAAAACAGCAGAAAACAGGCAGCTGGCACTGTGGCTCTTGTTAATAGGTTAGTCCAAGAAATCATATGAAAAGTACTCCAAAGTATGGACAAAACACAAGAAAGTGGATAAAACCAAGCATGGAACATCAAAAATTATAGATACATTTGCAATGTATCAACATCCCCAAGCTTAACTCCTGCTCGTCCTTGAGTAGGTAAGTGATAAAAAGAAAGAATAATTTTTGAGGTGACAAGCACCATCAAAGACTTGATCAAAGTATTTGTAAAACATTCAAAGCTGGGATCAAAGTGCTTCAATCATAACATGAAAGACAAAGTTCTAGCAATAAGACAAAGAAACTATGATGCAACATGAAAAGGTACAGACAAAAGATTCATGAATAACAATGCTTTGCAAGACGTTTGTTTGTTTCACATAAAGAAAACATAGCATAATAACATTCAGCTTGTCCCTCATAGAGTAGCAAATGTAAATGCATAGGACACCTTCAAAGTTCATAAGAGTGACTAGATACAAAAGTTTAAAACAAGCAATATCAAGTTATGCATCAATCAACTAGTCTTGGGACAATGCACATAGAACTAAGAATGGCCACTATGCTCTCAAAGTAGGTGCATAAAGGTAGAAGGTGGAGACTCAATATAATGGTGGAAGAAAGGCCTTTTTATAAAAGGAAGTAGGGATTCAAGTCTCATAAAGAGCTTCCAAAAATTATGGTACATATAGCTTTCAGCTCTTATTGCCCCTATCATAAGCATCTTGAAGTGATTAAGGTTAAAGTGAACAAACTATGGTGTACATGCTTGACGAAGTAGAAGTTAGAAATCTCATGTCCCTTGTATACGAGGGCCTCTCCTCATGCTACTCAAGTTTAGTCACCGGTAAGTTCTTGTCATCGTAAGTACATGTGTATCATAGAGAACCGCCAACGGGGTACCCATTGCCCGATGATACGGAAGAATCCCCATATCAAAATGACAAGGCAAGCAGGCAACGAGCATCTCAGCAATCTTCTTATTTACCATGGGAATATGGTGCTTATTCTCTCTTTCCTCTTTTCATGATCACATTTTTTTTTCTCAATATAGGACTCTTTTTTTTATAAGAAGAATGCTTCATAGACAGCTCATTATGGTGACGCTGCAGGTTTCCACCATGTCAGCATGGATTAGACCAGCGGCCCAGTTGTTTCTCTAACACATATACATAACTCCATGGACTTACAAGCTCCCCTTTCATTTCACACCGACGACATCCATATACAAAAGAGCATGATATCAACTAGGTACAAGTACCAAGTGCAATGTTGAAAGTGTTCCCCATGAAAGCATGGTTCTGCTAATTCCCAACAAATAAGTGCAAGCATATACAACATAGACGACACAATAGTTCAAGTTTATTAAGGGCAAGAAAAGTAAAGTGTGCCATCAACTTTGTGAGAGCTTTAATCACTAGTTTTCTCATAACAAGTTTAATTTGGAAGGTAAAAAAACATGAATAAACTTGGAATAGCATAAGCTAGTAGGTAGGTATGGTGCACTCTTTGGAATAACTTGGTTTAGGGAGTTGGATGCATGAGTGGAACTCATACTTGGTTGTGGAGGCTAGCAAAAGACTGGGAGCGACAAACTAAGAGAGCAATAATGGCCATAATCATGTAGAGCAACAAAACATCATTGATCAAAGCATAAAGTGATACTACAAGTTGAAAACTAAAGGATCATAAAGGCTATGGTGACTTGAGATAGTCATAACATGGTGTGAGCATGCGCCAAGTCAACCCAAATAAAGCATCAAAGGAGAATACCACTATAGTATGCTTTAATATGCTAAAACAACGCATGATTCATCCAAGGCACATTAAGCAATCTCAATTGCTTATAACAAGTCATGCTACAACAAAGAATACTAAGCATAAAGCCAAAACAATATCAAGCATGGCATGACAAAGCATAGGCCACAGTCAAAAACGAGCTCTTTTACCACAAAAGCATGAACTTTCCTACTCTTTTCCAAACCAAACCAAACTATTTTCAAACCAATGTATGAAAGAGGGGGTCCAACCAATTTATTCAGAAAACTAAGAAAACAAAGCAAACGAAAAACGAAAACGAAAATGAAAAAGAAGACGCTCCAAGAATAACACAACTGTGCATGAAACAATAAAAATGAAGTGTTTGGAAGAAACCTGGAATTTTTATTGATGAAGAAGGGATGCCTTGGGAATCCCCAAGCTTTGACGCTTGTACTTCTTGGATATTTCTTGGGGTGACACGCGTGGCATCCCCAAGCTTGAGCTTTAGTCCATCCTTCATCTCATTATTCATTCCTTCCATACACCTGAAAATTTTCCTTCATACAAAACTTCACACAATCTTTATTAGCAACATTAGTGCACTCAAGATAAATAAGTCTTAAGGTTCAGTTCTAACAACAAATAAACTTCCATTAGAACACTAGCTACGGTAGCACTTCCCTCAAAAAGTTCAATTCCCCAAAAGAACTCAAAAAGGAACCAACAAGAAGCAAATGCAGAAAATGGCAGAAATCTGTCAAAACAGACCAGCAAGTAAAGACGAATTTTTTCGAAGACCTTCTGTTGCTCAAATCAAAATGTGTTGAACTAACGAAACTTAGATAACAACCTGGGGCAGAAGCACAAAAATTCACGCCTCAAAAAAAAGTTCAGAGATTTTACACGAATGTTTACGGTGAAGCATAGAAATCTGTTTCGGGACAGGAACTTTCCCAATCATTACTTCTCTCTCATTAGAGGTTACTCTTGGCACAAAAAGCAAATAAAAAGGATAAGGAGAGGTTATTAAAGAGGTAATAACTTCCAAGACTCATCTAAAACTTTTGGGTTATCTCCCAATAAGTACTTTTCTTTAACGCCTTTCAGTTAGGCATAAGAAGCAAAGAAAGAATCAAGTGTTCTCAAATGAAGAAGCATTAAGACCAAATTTTGTTTTCATAGGAGAAGCAAAAGAAATCTTCTCTCTCTTCTTAGGGAAGTGTTCTATACCTTTCTTGAGTGGGAGTTGATATTTAATGGTGCCTTCTTTCATATCAATAATGGCACCAACAGTTATAAGAAAAGGTCTTCCCAAAGTAATAGGACAAGAAGCATTGCATTCAAGATCCAAAACATAGAAATCAACGGGGACATAGGCATTGTTAACCATAATAAGAACATCATTAAGACTCCCCATGAGTTTCTTTTTAGCATTATCATCAAGTGGGACATTCAAATAACAATCTTCAAGTGGAGGCAAATCAAGCATATCATAAATCCATCTAGGCATAATAGAAACACTACTATCAAGATCACATAAAGCTTTGAAATCAAAGTCATTCACTTTCATATTAATGATGGGTTCCCAACCATCTTCTTGTTTAATAGGAATAGAAGCTTTATGTTTCATCTTTTCTTCTTTAATCTTTATGAGAGCATTAGTAATGTGTTTTGTAAAGGCCATGTTCATAGCACTAGCATTAGGAATTTTAGAAAGCTTTTGTAGGAACTTAATAACTTCAGAGATATTGCAACCATCAAGATCAAAATCATACTTATCATCTAAAGTAGTAAAACTATTACTAGCCTCAACACTAGTGGTGGTAATAGGAGAAACACTAATGTTTCTAGCAATTTCATCTTCTCTTTCCCACTTAGCATGTAATTCAGCTAATAGTCTAACATTTTCATCAATTCTTACTTGTATGGCATTAGTAGCTGCAAAGGGATTATCATTAGTTTCAGGTTTAGCAGCTATTTTATTCAAAGAAGATTGAGCTTCAGCCAAAGATGCTATATTTCTTTCAGCATTGGAGAGTTTTTCCTCAATAGTTTTATTGAAAGCAGTTTGTTTACTAATAAACTCTTTAAGCATAACTTCAAGTTCAGAGGGTGCACTCCTATTATTGTTGTAGGAACTTCCAAAAGCATTACCATTGTTGGGAGGATATGGCTTATAATTGTTGTTACCAAAATTACTCCTATAAGCATTATTGCGAAAGTTGTTCTTTCTTATGAAGTTCACATCAACTTGCTCTTCTTGAGCAACCAAAGAAGCTAAATGGACATTATTTGGATCAATATGGGCTTTCCCATTAACAAGCATAGACATAATAATATCAATCTTATCACTCAAGGAGGAAGTTTCCTCAACAGAATTTACCTTCCTACCTTGTGGAGCTCCCTCAGTATGCCATTCAGAATAATTAACCATCATATTGTCTAGAAGTTTTGTTGTGGCACCCAAAGTGATGGTCATAAAGGTACCTCCAGCAGCAGAATCCAATAAGTTCCCTTGAAGAATAGTTCAATCCTGCATAAAAAGTTTGGATGATCATCCAAGCAGTCAGTCCATGAGTGGGAAAATTTTTACCAAAGATTTCATTCTTTCCCAAGCTTGAGCAACATGTTCATTATCAAGTTGTTTAAACTTCATTATTTCACTTCTCATAGATATAATCTTAGCAGGAGGATAGTACTTTCCAATGAAAGCATCTTTACACTTAGTCCAAGAATCAATACTATTCCTAGTTAAGGAATTCAACCATTCTTTAGCTTTTCCTCTCAAAGAGAAAGGAAACAATTTCAGCTTAATAATATCACCATCTACATCCCTATGCTTTTGCATCTCACAAAGTTCAACAAAGTTATTTAGATGGGAAGCAGCATCTTCATTACCAATACTAGAAAATTGTTCTCTCATAACAAGATTGAGTAAAGCAGGTTTTATCTCAAAGAAAGTATCTTCAGGCATAGGTGGAGCAATAGGTGTGCTCATAAAATCATTGTTGTTGGTGCTAGTGAAGTCACACAACTTAGTGTTTTCAAGAGTAGTCATTTTTTGGGGTTTTCAAATAAGAAAGCAAACTAGTGAAACTAATTTTTTTGTGTTTTTGATAACAAAACAAGCAAACAAAGCAAAAAGAAACTAAGCAAAACAAAAATAATAAAGTAAAGAGATTGGTTATGAGGGACTCCCCTTGTGAAGATGTCCTTGACTCCCCGGCAACGGCGCCAGAAAAATTTCTTTGATGGCATGTGGTTGACGTGGGAGCTTCTTCTTCTTCAGTCCCCGGCAACGGCGCCAGAAAAATGCTTGATGGCTCAGTGTACGGCGCCAGAAAAGTGCTGGTGCGGTGTTGATGTAGAGCTCGTTGGGAACCCCAAGAGGAAGGTATGATGAGCACAGCAGCAAGTTTCCCTCAGTTATGAAACCAAGGTTTAATCGAACCAGTAGGAGCAAGGAAACACCCCAAAGGTGTTGCTAGCTGAGCCTTGGCAGGGCGCACTACCGGTGCTAGTAGCAACGTGGAGACCTGCACAACACAACCATAGAACTTTGTCCCCAACTTGCGATGAGGTTGTCAATCTCACCGTGTTTTGCAGAAAACAAAGGATTAAACGTATCAAATGGAAAGAAGTAATAGTTTGCAGAAAGTAAACACAAAGTAGTAAACAGTTTATAGATTGTATATAATGAAAAGGACCGGGATCCATAGTTCACTAGAGGTGGCTCTCCTTAAGATAGATAACATGTTGGGTGAACAAATTACAGCGGGGCAATTGACAAACATTGATAAAGCAATACATGCATATACTAATCATCTTGACTCCTTTGAGACTTGATTGGGCATTACAACATTATACATAGAACGCCATCCAACTGCATATATGACTAATAATCCACCTTCAGGTTATCATCCGAACCCCCTCCAGTATTAAGTTGCAAGCAACAGATTATTGATTTACGAATTGCGTGTAAAGTAAACAATACGATTGTTCTATGAACAAAGTGAAGGAAATATGCCCTGAGAGGCAATAATAAAGTTGTTATTATGTATTCCTTGTATATGATAGATGTTTATTTTACATGCTATAATTGTATTGATAGGAAACATCAATACATGTGTGTTTAATAAACAAAAAGGGTTCCTAGTCATGCCTCTCTTATAGACTAGCTTGTTGATTAACAAGATGATCAAGGTTTCCTGATCATGGACATTGGATGTTGTTAATAACAAGGTCACACCATTGGTGGAATGATGTGATGAACATTCATCCGAAGTATAGCATTACGATCAAGTCATTGTGTTTATATTGCTATAACATCATACAAAGTAATCTTTATCCTTAGACCATGAGATCATGTTAATTGCTAACACCGGAAGAGTACCTTGATAACATCAAACGTCACACCGTAACAGGGTGACTATAAAGATGCGTTCAGTGCTACGAAGGTGTTATGTTGAGGCTCATGGATCAAGAGTGGAATTTGTCAATCCAGATGACGGATAGATATACTCTGGGCCCTCTCAGTGATATCACATTAGGATAGCTTGCAAGCAAGTGATGTGATCACTAGAATGTTATATCACGGGAATGAGAAAAGAGTGCATGTCGGTAACAAGATCAAACTAGGTATGGAGATACCGATGATCGAATCTCGGACATGTAATATATCGAGAGACAAAGGGATTTAGTTACAAGCGTTAAATGTTCTCACGATCACAGGAGTCATCGTTGAATGTGTAGGAGTCAGTACGGATCTCCAGGTCCCGCTGCTGATTATTGATCGGAGAAGGGTCTCGATCATGTCTGCATTATTCGCGAACCGTAGGGTGGCACACTTAAGAGTTACCGGACACCATTTTGGAGCACATATGTTTCAGACGAAAGAATTGCAAAGCGGAGGAATTGTTTCAATAGAAACTGGAAATTGTTTCGGGTGAAATTGCTGAAGGTGGTTCTGCATGTGATATTGAAATATTGCAAGGGGCTATATGTGAATGTTTGTTAATTAAAGTAACTAACAAAATTCTGAATAAATTTAATAAAAGAGTTTTATTAAATGAGAGAGCATTAAATTTGGAGAAACTTAATGCATTTAAAGTGGAGACTTTAAAAGGAAATGTGAAGAGGCATTTTAATGTGGGGGGTTACCACCACATGAATGGGGGAGGTGAGGGGTCACCCCCCCATGCGCCGGCCATGGAGAGAGGGGGCACCCCCCTCCTCCTATAAAAGGCCACCCATTCCCTCCTTCATCCTCACACCTCCTTGTGAAGGATCTCTCTCCCCCTCTAGAATTATTCCCCCATGGTCTCGGATTAGCGAGATACATGTTCCCGGTGGCATTTCATCTGGAAGGAGTTGCTGCTTCCGCTGGATCGCTGGAGCGAGGAGGTGGAGGTTGTCTGGTGGCTTGAATGTGTGTGCGAGTGCGGATGCGCTGCTGAGTTGCGGCGCTCGGACTTCCTCACGATCTTGAGATCGGCAAGTGTACGACTACATCAACCACGAGTTCCTACTCGTTAACAAAGCTCGTTGTCTTCGAGGGTAAGTTCTCTATGGATGTATGTCCACCCGTTTGCTCTGTACCTAGTAGATAGATCTTGGCGTGTAGTTCACACCGTAGGAAAATTTTTGTTTTCTATGCTGCGAAAACAGTGGTATCAGAGCCTGATCTATGCGTAGGTGCTTTGCACGGGTAGTACACATATGTTTATATGTGGGCGATGATGATCGTGTTATTACATCTTCTATGTACTTTGGATATTGGTGGCATAGTGGGATGAAGCGGCCTGGACCAACCTTACATGTCATCGTACATGAGACCGGTTCCACGACTGACATGCAACTTGTTTTGCATAAGTGACTGACGGGTGTCTGTCTCTCCTACTATGGTCAATATCTGATTTACAACGAGTTGCTAATAACTTGGTTATCCTCGTTGTGGTTCATGTTCGTAGGTTAGACATGTTCTATCTCCGAAAGCCCTAAGCCACGTAAAACTTGCAATTGATAAATTAGAGGCGTCTAGTTTAGATCGTTGCTGGGCTAGTGTTTTGATATGGTATTATTGTAAGTAGATGTATAATAGATACTCTTACAACTCACTTAACATGTAAGTTCCATAGACCTTGGCCTTACACACAAAGGAATGATAGAGATCATACCACGATGAAAATGATAGAGATCAAATGCATGGACCATATCACCTCACTTTACACATTAGATGTTAGCATCTTATATTGCTAGTTTGGCGCGTTTGGTAGCATTATAAGATAATCCCTCATTTAGATATCAAGATAAAATGTGTTCTTCCTTAAGTATGCACCGTTTTGTGGATCGTGTTTTGAGGCATCACGTGATGATCGGGTGTTTTCAACTCTACGCTTTCATACAACGGGTGTAAGACAGTTTTACACACGCAAATACTAAGGTTCTTACTTGACGAGCCTAGCATGTATAGACATGGCCTCGGAACACGGACCGAAAGGTTAAGCATGAGTCATATAGTTGATATGATGCCCATATAGATGCTCGCCTTTGAAGCTACACCGACTCACGTGATGATCGGACTTGGTGTAGTGGATTTGGTTCATGTAATCACCAAAAGGACACGAGGGATGTCGTTTTTGAGTGGGAGTTCATTAGTAATTTGGATTAGTTGAACTCAATCTATCATAAACTTAGTCTAAATATACTTTACAAATTCTGTTGTAGATGGCACCACCTGCTTTTAATTTCAATGTGTTCATGGAGAAAGAGAAACTTGTTGCGAAAGGTAGCAACTTCACCAACTGGGCTATGAATTTGAGGATTCTCCTCACTGCTGCACAAAAGCAATATGTGATAGATGCGCCGCTAGGCCCCCCACCAGCTCCTGATGCCCCTGACGAGGAAAAGAACGTCTATATAACTCGTCAGGAGGACCACAACTTAGTTCATTGCGGCATACTGTATGGGCTAGAGCCAGAACTTCGAAAACGTTTCAAAAATGGCAATGCCTTTGATACCATGGGAGAATTGAAAATGATTTTCGATACCCATGCTGCCTTAGAGAGTTATAATGCTACAGAAAAGTTCTTTAGCTGCATGATGGAGGAAAACAGCTCCGTTAGTGAGCACGTACTCAAAATGTCTGGGTACGCCGATAAGCTTGTGTCCTTGGGAATAACGATTCCCATTGACTTAGGCATACATCGTGTTCTCTAATCTCTGCCACCTAGCTAAAAGAGCTTCGTGATGAACTATAATATGCAGGGCATGAAGAAGTATCTTCCCGAGCTTCTGTCAATGCTTAAGACTGCAGAAGTGGAGATTAGGAAAGAACATCAAGTGTTGATGATCAATAGGACCACCGGTTTCAAGAAGGACAAGAAAGGCAAGCACAAGGGAAAGAAGGGTGGCAAGTCTGTTGCCACGCCTAAAAAGAAACCCCGAGCTGGCCCTAAGTCTGACACCGAGTGCTACTATTGCAAGGGGATTGGCCATTGGAAGCGCAACTGCCCGAAGTATTTGGTGGACAAGAAGTCCGGCAAGGCAAACAAAGGTATATGTGATATACATGTTATTGATGTGTGTACTTGACTAGTACTCGCAGTAGCACCTGGGTATTTGATACCGGATCGGTTGCTAATATATGTAACTCAGTTCAGGGGCTACGGAACAAGCGACAACTAGCAAGGGATGAGGTCTCGATGCGGGTCGGCAATGGATCAAGAGTTGATGTGATTTCCGTCGGAACGCTGCCTCTCCATATGCCATCGGGATTAGTTATAAACCTAAATAATTGTTATTTGGTGCCTGCACTAAGCATGAACATTGTATTCGGATCGTGTTTGATGCAAAGTGGTTATTCATTTAAGTCTGAAAACAATGGTTGTTCGATTTATATGAATAATATCTTTTATGGTCATGCACCTATGTTGAATGGTTTATTTCTGTTGGATCACGATAGTAGTATTACGCATATTCATAATGTTGGTGCTAAAAGGATTAAACTTGATAATGATATATCTACATATATGTGGCACTGCCGTCTAGGTCATATTGGTGTTAAACGCATGAAGAAACTCCATTCTGATGGACTTTTGGAATCACTTGATTTTGAATCACTTGATACATGTGAGCCATGCCTTATGGGCAAGATGACTAGAACGCCGTTTTCCGGTTCAATGGAACGGGTGACAGATCTATTGGAAATCATACATACTGATGTGTGTGGACCAATGAGTATGTTAGCGTGAGGTGGATATCGTTATTTTGTTACTTTCATGGATGATTTGAGTAGATATGGGTATATCTATTTGATGAAACACAAGTCTGAAACTTTTGAAAAGTTTAAAGAATTTCAGAATGAAGTGGAAAATCATCGTAACAGAAAGATCAAATTTCTGCGGTCCGACCGTGGAGGAGAGTATCTTAGTTACGAGTTTAGCACACATATGAAAGACTGTGGAATAGTTTCACAACTCACGCCTGCCGGAACACCACAACATAATGGTGTGTCAGAACGTCGTAATCGTACTTTATTGGATATGGTTCGATCTATGATGTCTCTGACTGACTTGCCACTGTCATTTTGGGGTTATGCACTGGAAACCGCTACATTCACTTTAAATAGGGCACCATCTAAATCCGCTGAAAAGACACCGTATGAATTATGGTTTGGAAACAAACCTAAGCTGTCATTTCTTAAAGTTTGGGGATGCGATGTTTATGTGAAGAAACTTCAACCGGATAAACTCGAACCCAAAGCGGAAAAATGCGTCTTCATAGGATACCCTAAGGAAACGATTGGGTATACCTTCTATCACAGATCCGAGGGCAAGGTCTTTGTTGCCAAGAATGGATCCTTTCTTGAGAAGGAGTTTCTCGTGAAAGGTGTGAGTAGTCAGAAGGTAGAACTCGAAGAGGTTATTGAACCTTCTCTTCATGAAATGGCGAGTAGCGCATCTCCAGAAGTTGTTTCGGAGTTGACTTCACCTAATGAAGAGAGAGCTAATGATATTGATCATGAAACTCCGAAAGAGGACACTACTGAACCTCGCAGGTCAAGCAGGACACGTGCAGCTCCTGAACTGTACAGCAATCCTGTTATGAATTTCATGATTGATGAAATAGATGACCCTGCGACATATGAAGAAGCGATGATGAGCCCGGATTCCAACAAATGGCTAGAAGCCATGAAATCCGAGATGGAATCCATGTACGAGAACCAAGTTTGGAACTTGGTGGACTTACCTCACGACCGAAAGGCCGTTGAGGATAAATGGACTTTCAAAAGAAAAACTGATGCTGATGGTAATGTGACCATCTATAAGGATCGACTTGTCGCAAAGGGGTTTCAACAAATTCAAGGAGTTGACTACGATGAGACATTCTCTCCCGTAGCGATGCTTAAGTCGGTTAGGATTATGTTAGCAATTGCTGCATATTTCGATTATGAAATATGGCAGATGGATGTCAAAACTGCATTCCTCAATGGTAAGATTGAAGAAGAGTTGTATATGATACAACCTAAGGGTTTTGTCGATCCTAAGGATGCGAATAAGGTGTGCAAACTTCAGCGATCCATCTATGGACTGAAGCAAGCATCACAAAGTTGGAATCTCCGCTTTGATGAGGTGATCAAAGAGTTTGGATTTGTCCAAACTTATGGAGAGGCTTGTATTTACAAGAAAGTGAGGGGGAGCAATGTGGCATTTCTGATATTATATGTGGATGACATATTATTGATTGGAAATGATTTAGATCTTTTAAACAGTGTTATTAGTTATCTAAACAGCAAATTTTCGATGAAGGACCTTGGTGAAGCTTCATATATATTAGGCATTAAAATCTATAGAGATAGATCAAGACGCCTAATTGGGCTATCGCAGAGTACATACCTTGATAAGATATTAAAGAAGTTTAATATGGACGGAAGTAAGAAGGGGTTCTTACCTATGTTGCAAGGCAAGACATTGAGTAAGACTCAAAGTCCGGCTACAGCGGAAGAAAGAGAGATAATGGATAGGATCCCCTATGCCTCAGCCATAGGCTCTATAATGTATGACATGCTATGTACAAGACCGGATGTGGCACATGCTATTAGTTTGACTAGTAGGTACCAATCTGATCCAAGTTTGGAACACTGGATAGCGGTCAAGAATATCCTTAAGTACTTGAGAAGAACTAAGGATATGTTTCTTGTATACGGAGGTGAAGAAGAGCTAGTCGCTAAGTGTTATGTCGATCCTAGCTTTGACACTGATCCGGATGACTCTAAGTCTCAATCCGGATACGTATTTCTCTTGAACGGAGCAGCAGTTAGTTGGAGGAGCTCCAAACAACCTGTGGTGGCTGGATCAACAACGAAGGCGGAATATGTTGCTGCTTCAGAAGCAGCGCAGGAAGCAGTTTGGATGAAAGAGTTCATTACGGAACTGGGTGTGGTTCCCAGTGCGTTGGACCCGATGGTGATCTATTGTGACAACAATGGAGCCATAGCCAATGCCAAGGAACCAAGGTCTCACAAGAATTCCAAGCATATTAACGCCGGTTTCACTCCATCCGCGAGCATGTCAAGGATGGAGATATAAAGATTTGTAAAGTGCACACGGACCTGAATGTAGCAGATCCGTTGACTAAAGTACTCCCTAGGGCAAAACATGATCAACACCAGAACTCCATGGGTGTTAGATTTATCACTATGTGAACTAGATTATTGTCTCTAGTGCAAGTGGGAGACTAAACGAAATATGCCCTGAGAGGCAATAATAAAGTTGTTATTATGTATTCCTTGTATATGATAGATGTTTATTTTACATGCTATAATTGTATTGATAGGAAACATAAATACATGTGTGTTTAATAAACAAAAAGGGTTCCTAGTCATGCCTCTCTTTTAGACTAGCTTGTTGATTAACAAGATGATCAAGGTTTCCTGATCATGGACATTGGATGTTGTTAATAACAAGGTCACACCATTGGTGGAATGATGTGATGAACATTCATCCGAAGTATAGCATTACGATCAAGTCATTGTGTTTATATTGCTATAACATCATACGAAGTAATCTTTATCCTTAGACCATGAGATCATGTTAATTGCTAACACCGGAAGAGTATCTTGATAACATCAAACGTCACACCGTAACAGGGTGACTATAAAGATGGGTTCAATGCTACGAAGGTGTTATGTTGAGGCTCATGGATCAAGAGTGGAATTTGTCAATCCAGATGACGGATAGATATACTCTGGGCCCTCTCGGTAATATCACATTAGGATAGCTTGCAAGCAAGTGATGTGATCACTAGAATGTTATATCACGGGAACAAGAAGAGAGTGCATGTCGGTAACGAGATCAAACTAGGTATGGAGATACCGATGATCGAATCTCGGACATGTAATATATCGAGAGACAAAGGGATTTAGTTACAAGCGTTAAAGGTTCTCACGATCACAAGAGTCATCGTTGAATGTGTAGGAGTCAGTACGGATCTCCAGGTCCCGCTGCTGATTATTGATCGGAGAAGGGTCTCGATCATGTCTGCATTATTCGTGAACCGTAGGGTGGCACACTTAAGAGTTATCGGACACCATTTTGGAGCACATATGTTTCAGACGAAAGAATTGCAAAGCGCAGGAATTGTTTCAATAGAAACCGGAAATTGTTTTGGGTGAAATTGCAGAAGGTGGTTCTGCATGTGATATTGAAATATTGCAAGGGGATATATGTGAATGTTTGTTAATTAAAGTAATTAAAAAAATTCTGAATAAATTTAATAAAAGAGTTTTATTAAATGAGAGAGCATTAAATTTGGAGAAACTTAATGCATTTAAAGTGGAGACTTTAAAAGGGAATGTGAAGAGGCATTTTAATGTGGGGGGGGGTTACCACCACATGAATGAGGGAGGTGAGGGGTCACCCCCCCATGCGCCGGCCATGGAGAGAGGGGGCACCCCCCCTCCTCCTATAAAAGGCCACCCATTCCCTCCTTCATCCTCACACCTCCTTGTGAAGGATCTCTCTCCTCCTCTAGAATTATTCCCCCATGGTCTCAGATTAGCGAGATACATGTTCCCGGTGGCATTTCGTCTGGAAGGAGTTGCTACTTCCGCTGGATCGCTGGAGCGAGGAGGTGGAGGTTGTCCGGTGGCTTGAACGTGTGTGCGAGTGTGGATGCGCTGCTGAGTTGCGGCGCTCGGACTTCCTCACGATCTTGAGATCGGCAACTGTATGACTACATCAACCACGAGTTCCTACTTGTTAACAAAGCTCGTTGTCTTCGAGGGTAAGTTCTCTATGGATGTATGTCCACCCGTTTGCTCTGTACCTAGTAGATAGATCTTGGCGTGTAGTTCACACCGTAGGAAAATTTTTGTTTTCTATGTTGCGGACCCAACACAAAGGATTGTTGTTTTCTCCCTAGTAGCAACAGCACATCTAGTACCTTAGAGATTTCTGTCACTTCCCCAGATTACCAGAGGCATGAACCCACTATCGAGCATAAATACTAACTCTTGGAGTTGCTAGCATCTACTTGGCCAAGATAGCTACTAACAATGGAAAGCATGCAAGATCACAAATAACAAAGACATGATAGAATCAATAATCAATCTGAAATAGCATCTCAATATCCATCGGATCCCCGCAAACACAACATGCAAAATTACAAATAGATGATCTTGATCATGAACGGACCTCACAAGATCTAAACATGAAAGCACAAAGGAGGAGAACCAGCCATCTAGCTACTACATGGATCCGTAGTCCAAGGATGAACTACTCACACATCACACCGGAGGCTTGCATGGTGATGAAGAAGGCCTCCAGGGTGAATTCCCCTCTCCAGCAGGGTGCCAGGAAGAGCTTCAGATCCCTCCCGATCTAGGGATGGAGATGACGACGGCTACAGACTCTTTCGTGGATTTTTGATCGGGTACTTAGGGTTTTCGTCCCGAGGGCAATATATAGGCGGAAGGGGAGGCCGAGGGGGTGCCTGGGCTGGCCACACCACCCCCTAGCGCGGGCCAAGCCTGGCCGCGTGGCCAGGTGGTGTGGCCGCCCTCTGGCCCCTCTCCGTATCGTATTCTGGCATCTGATGACTTTCGGAAAAATAGGCACTTTGGCTTTTGTCCCTTCCAATTCTGAGAATATTCATTTTCTGACTTTCCTGGAACCAAAAACAGCAGAAAACAGGCAGCTGGCACTATGGCTCTTGTTAATAGGTTAGTCCAAGAAATCATATGAAAAGTACTCCAAAGTGTGGACAAAACACAAGAAAGTGGATAAAACCAAGCATGGAACATCAAAAATTATAGATACATTTGCAATGTATCAATGGCCATGTGACCCCTGTGTGTTCCACGAAGATCTTTCGTCGTTTGAACCGGGACGGTCGTGTCTTATTCCCTTTGTCTTTCGATACTTGCATTTCCTGAGATCTGATCAATGACATCACCATGTCATGTTCAATCTCGTTACCGAACAATGCTACTTGACTCGTTCCGACAAGTGATATCCATGTGATCAAATCACACACTGCACAACTATTGGATATAATCTTCTCTGAGTGGGACCTTGAGTATCTTTCCGTCACGTGGACGGACAAATCCCGCTCTTGACATATATTGCCTCTACGGTTTCCTCCGAGTACCTGAACACACCTTTATAACCATTGTATTACCAAGTGGCGCTTGATGATATCTAAGCACTATCGGGAGATAGTGATTGATATAGCCTCACGGTCTAAGGAATAGTCTACGAGGATCAATTTCTAATCATCATAACTTGAAATTTGTGACATGATCGGGTCATGATGTTTAGGTTGGGTATTGGTTCATCATCCATTCACAGAATGAGTTGACTCCATTTTCAACTGGCATAAATGCCACATGATCAGGAAACTTGATCATCTGTTGACCAATGAATCAGGGACTAGAGTTTCACTAGGAACCCCTGGTTGTTTATATATCACACGTGTATTGATGTTTCCACTCAATAAAGTTATAGCATGATACAAAACTTAATCATAAACTTTATGAAATA
Source organism: Avena sativa (assembly GCA_916181665.1). Taxonomy (NCBI): domain Eukaryota; kingdom Viridiplantae; phylum Streptophyta; class Magnoliopsida; order Poales; family Poaceae; genus Avena; species Avena sativa. The sequence goes on from OV702296.1 coordinate 416,987,703, forward strand.
TGATAATAGTCCCTATCACTATTTGTCTCTAGGGCATATTTCCAACACTCGGCCCCTTCCTTGCGCCTCCCGTCATCGTCACTGTCCCAGTATGGTTCCAATATGCTGCCGCGCAGAGACATCTTCTCCACCCTGGGGCTTGTGCTGCCTAAGGATTCTTCGCTGGCGGAAACCACTGTCATCCTCCCTAGTGACCCCCCGCCACCTTCGCCTTCCTCGACTCTGGACCTCATCTCTGAAGGCGGGGCGGGGGTGGACCAGCGCTTCTCCACGCCAATCAAGACTTTTGCGCGGGCGGGAGGAGACGATAGTGCAGCCAAAGCCAGGGAGCGTTAAAGACGAAGCAAGAGCAATGCGGACCGAACTGCCAGAGTTAGGGAGGCTGATGACCATCAAGTAGAGGGGGTGTATTGCAGTATTTTTGATAAGTAAGAGTGTCGAACCCAACAAGGAGCAGAAGGTGCTGGGTAGTGGTATGGATCAGGAATTCTCTGCAAATACTTAGCAAACTGATTTTTAGGGGTTTCCGATAAAGCAAGTAAATAAAGTACGAGTAAATAAAAGATAATAGGAATAAATGCAGCAAGTGGCCCAATCCTTTATGCAGCAAAGGACAAGCCGGTTGTATTACTTAAGATGACCAAACGTTCTCGAGGACACATGGGAAGACAGTCAAGTGCTTTCGCTTCATATAGTTGATTAATCTTCTTTAGCTTGCTAAGTGTTTTGTGGGTGAACCTGTGCTAATGTACTGAGCTTCCTAGGACTAATACATACTTGTGATTATACCCCTTGCAAAAATTCCGTAAGTACAAGAAAGTAATTAAGGTAGAAACCTAACCACAGCTTTAAACTCTAAGACCCTTACGTCCCTTGTGCAATGGTTTCCTAATGGGGGTTCAGGTATCTGTCACTCCGACAACACCTACAATTAGTACCCAAATACACAATGCATTCCCCTAGGCCCATATAGGTGAAGTGTCATGTAGTCGACGTTCACATGACACCACTAGAAGAAGTACACCACAACTTAAATATCAAACTATTGAATCTTTCTCAACACAATTCCACTACTAACAACATGACTTCTCCCATGTCCTCAAGAACAAAACGAACTACTCACAAGACATCATATGGATCATGATCAGAGATGGAATAATGATGTATAACAATCTGAACATAAACAATAATTCAATGGTTCACTCAATGGCATCAACTACAAAGAGTAATCAACATCGGAAAAGTTTCCCCTAAGAACTATGCAAGATTCAACACAATTGTTACGGCGATATGGAGATGGTGATGAGGGTGCTGATGATGGTGGTGGTGATGATGATGATGGTCTCGATGAAGTCCAGCTTGATGGTGGTGTTGATGGCGATGATCTCCCCTCTCCGGGAAGGAATTCCCTCGGCAGAATTCTGTCTGCCGGAGAGATCTTTCTCTCTCGATGTTTTCCACCCTGTAGAGGCGGCTGAATCTTTCTGTGGTTGCTCTCCGAGTATTAGGGTTTTGGGAGGATTATATATGCTAGAGGGGAGATCCAGAGGTGGGCCAGGGAGGCCACACCACCTGGTGGCGCGGCCTAGGGTGGCCCGCGCCAGGGGGTGGTGTGGGCCCCCTGTGGCCCATATCCACTCCTCCTTCTGGATTCCTTCGTCTTCTGGAAAAATAGGATTTTCCATATATTTTCCCGGATTTTCTGATCTTCGCGAATTTCGCCTCCAAACAGCACCTTTTCCATCAGAATCCTGACTGCAGCGGTCCATGCTCCAAAAGTCATCAACCATGCAAAAACAGATGAAATAACATAAGTATCATCTCTTAATACGAAATATATCAATGAATAACAGTAAATTATGACATAGAATAGTGATGCAAAATGGACGTATCAACTCCCCCAAGCTTAGACTTTGCTTGTCCCCAAGCGAAACTGAGCTCAATAAACATGACCTCAGGTTTATGGAGTGAAGAGTCGATAAAAGAATACGGATAAGAAGCATCACATTCATCAATACATAGATCATATAGAAGACAATTCACTATTATATAACTTAACTTGCAATAAGTAAAGGAAACACAATAAAGATACATAAAGTGAATCATAATCGGTAATGGCAAACTTAGCTCTTGGTCGAAGAATAGTTGATAATTTGCTGGAGTTCACAAATAACTGGTTTTCAATGATAGCTTTCAAAGTAGTAGACTCCAAGATAAGAGCAATGTGCAAAACAAGGAACATAAGAAACATGATTGAATAAATCATCATATGAATGAACGAAACACAACAACTCAAAATACTTGCTGAGATAGAAAGGAATACGTTTACTGACTCAACTAAAAAGTAAAAGAAAGGCCCTTCACAGAGGGAAGCAGGGATTGCAAGTTTCATAAAGAGCTCCCAAAAATTATGATACTTATTAGCTTTCAGCTCTCATTGCCCCTATCATAGGCATCTTTAGGTGATTAAGGTTAAAGTTATCAAATATGAGGATATGCTTGACAAGTTGTAAATTGAGAATCTCATGTCCTTTGAATACGAGGGTCGCTCCTCATGCTACTCAAGTTTAGTCACAGGTAAGTTCTTGTCATCGTAAGCACATGTGTATCACGGAGAACCGCCAACAGGGTACCCCTTGCCCGATGATACGGAAGAATCCCCATATCAAAATGACAAGGCAAGCAGACAACAAGCATCTCAGCAATCTTCTTATTTACCATGGGAATATGGTGCTTTTTTCTCTCTTTCCTCTTTTCATAATCTCTTTTTTTTCTTTTTATTTTCTCAAATCTCTGTCTCTTTTATTTATAGGAAGAATGCTTCATAGATGCTCGTTATGGTTATGCTGCAGGTTTCCACCATGACAACATGGATTAGACCGGTGGCCCAAGCGTTTCTCTAACACACATGCATAACTCCATGGACTTACAAGCTCCCCGTTCATTTCACACCAACGACATCCATAGACAAAAGAACATGATATCAACTAGGTACAAAGTACCAGTGCAATGTTGAAAGTGTTCCCCATGACAGCATGGTTCTGCTAATTCACAACTCACAAAGCGCAAGCATATACGCAACATAGATGGGCACAATGGTTCAATTTTATTAAATGCAAGAAAGTAAAGTGTGCCATCAAGTTCGTGAGAGCTTTAATCACTAATTTTCACATAACAAGTTTAATTTGGAAGGTAGATAAAAACAAGAATTTACTTGGAATAGCAATAATGCTAATAGGTAGGTATGGTGGACACAAATGGCATGGTTTTTGGTTTTAAAGGATTGGATGCACAAGAAGAATTCCCTCTCAGTACAGGTTTTTGGCTAGCAAGGCTGGGTAGCAAGTATAAGAGTTGAAGGAAACAAACAAACATACAAGTGATAAAAACAAACATGCAATCTTCCTCGGAAGCACAAAAGATCTTAACTAGAGAATACTAAACCTATGAGCAAATCAAGAAAGAAAGATGATGAAATTATTTTTCTTTAAGAGTACTTCAATCTTTTTCATTCAACTCTCAAAAATAGTGCTGCTACTGACCGAGCCAGGTTTGCCAAAACCAACTAAATTAACTCAATGATCCCAAAGTGATACCAATACTAACAACAAGATCAATCATATAACCACGAATTGAAAACTAATATAAGATATGCAAAAGAGTAAATGATAGAACTTCTCATTAATTTTCCATAACGGATACTCACACCAAGGGAATACATATCTAACGAGAGAGGGGACACTTCCATAATGCAAACCATCCTACATGATAACTTCTCTATTCATGATATGACTCTACTAAAAAGGTAAAAAGATAGAAGATAGTGATGTGATACCGCGACACTCCCCCAAGCTTGGAACAAACCAAGGGGATGCCAAACCTGATGACGAATTACTCCTCCGGTGGTGTTGGTGTTCTTTCGATGAGCTCTTTGATCAGTTTCCCCAAGTCCTCAATCTCGAAGGTGAGAGTACGAATCAACTGTGAGTTTTTCTCAATGCGGCTCATGATCATGTAGGGTTGAGAATCCTAGCTCTTGCGATTCTTTCCCCACTCTACCTCCTTGAAGTCTTCTTTTCCTGCATGGCTAGAACGAGGCAAATCCCAATTGGAGGGCAATTTCTCCTTGGGCATATTCTGGTATTGATGCTTATGGATAAGGGTATGGAAAGGATTCTTGGTGCGCGGAGGAAGTGACCATGGATCTGAACAGCGATGAGGAGGCTTCCCTCCAATTGACATAGTCCTGGCAGGGTTTGCCACCACTCCAATGCTTGCAATGGTAGTGCCGGTGTGCTTTGCCTCCTCTTCATCTTCACTCTTGATCTCCTTCTCCTGCCCGGGGTCTTGGAGATCCTCCTCCATAGGCTCCTTCCCCTTATCCTTGGCGGACACCATTGTGCTTCTAAACTTTCAAGAATAGTTCCTGGCAGAAACAGATCGAAACAAAAACACGATGAGAACACGATATATGAACCTCGGGGGATCCGAGGGATTATATATTACGAAGTTTCACAACAAAAGGAAGGTACTGGGAGAAAACGGGTCGGAGACGGTGTCCGAGGTGGCCACACCACCTGGTGGCACGGCCAGGGGTGGGCCCGCGCCACAGGGTGGTGTGAGCCACCCTGTCTCCGTTTCCGTCCCTCTTTCTCTTCATAACTTTCCTTATTGGCTAAAAACTACAAAAATATAGTTGGATAGTATTTTCGTGGAACTTTTCTTACCAGAACTGTTACCTATTTGAAAATGGACTCTGCAGGTCTCTGAATTTGGTATCTAGTAGATTCTTCCGGAGTCACCACTTTAATAACATCAATATTTTCATCTTCATACACTTATTGCTTGAGTCATGAAACCTTTCACTTCCTTACTACACCATTACCTCCACTACCTGGAAATTTCTTTCACACAAAACTTCACACAGTTCTCATTAGCAACATTAGTATAAGTGAAGTGATAAAACCTTTTGAGTTCAACTTCAACTGAAAACCATCAAAACATAAGATACTGTAGCAACTCCTTCCAAAAACCCAAAAATAATTCAAAAAGGAAATCGAATAAAGAAGCAAATGCAAGAGTGACAAAATCTGTCAAAATAGACCAGCAGGTAAATATAATTTTTTCGAAAATCTTCTGTTGCTCAAAACAAAAAGTGCAAAACTAACGAAAGTTAAAAAACAACCTGGCACAGAAGCACAAAACATTACAGCTCAATCCGACAGACAGAGATCTCTGATGAATTTTTACGGTGAAGCACAAAAATCTGTTTCGGGACAGCAACTTCCCCAAATCTTACTTCTCTCTCATTAGAGGTTGATCTTGACACAAAAACCAAACAAAACGGATAAGGAGAGGTTATTACCGAAGTAATAACTTCCAAGACTCAAAGAAACAAAAACAAACTGAAAGCAAAAATAAATTGGGTTGTATCCCAAAAAGCTCTTTCTTTATAGCCATTAAGATGGGCATGATAATTTTGATGATGCTCACATAAGAATATGAATTGAAGTGAAAGAGAGCATTAAGAAGCAAAAAATACACGCATTTAAGTCTAACCCACATCCTATGCAAGGGAATTTTGTAAACAGACAAGTTGTTGAAACCAGAAACCACTAGCATAAGAAGGCAAAAGAAGTGCAACATAAAAACTTTCAGCATAAAACGAGGAAACTTGAGATTATTGAGATGCATAAGAACACTTTTCCCTCTCTCATAATAACTTTCAGTATCATGTATAAACTTAACAATATAACTATCACAAGGGCCATCATAACAATGATCACTTATTCTAACAGAAAACATAGGAATACTAGTTCTTATATCACTACTTTGTGAAGTAATATTAGAGGTATACTTACAAAGGATAGTGTGTCCCTCTTCTACATATTTAGTGACAAAGTCTTTCACATTTGCTATTATAGGTTCATCATCCACTTGTTTATTAGGTTCAACAGCTTTATTTGTACTTTCAGTAACCATACTAGCTATCATAGAATGTTCCTTTATCTTAACTGGGAAAGGCATTTTCTCAATGTAAGGTTTAGGTAAAACATGTTTAGCAGTATAAACTGCAGTATTTCTTGTAGGAACACTCTTAGCAATATCTTTAGAAGGTTCATGATACTTATTCCACTTCTTTTTAGGCACTTCAATGTAGGAAGCAAAAGCCTTAAAATAAGTTGCAATAGCTTGAGAGTCTAGACCATAAGCATTTTTAATATTTTGAAAATCATCAGTTCCCATAAAAGATTCAATGCATTCATAATCATAATTTATACCTGACTTTCTACCATTGTCATTCTCCCATGCTTCAGCATTATCTTGAATACAGGCCAGAAGATCCCATTTAGCTTCTTCTTCCATGCGAGTGAATGATCCAGCATAAGAAGCATCCAATAAATCCTTATCATGAAGAGAAAGCCTTGCATAAAAGTTATTGATAATAATATTGTTGGGGAGCTCATGGATGGGACATTTGAGCATTAGTAACTTCAACCTCCCCCAAGCTTGAGTTGTACTCTCTCCATCAAGAGGCCAAAAGTTGTATATTTGATTCCGATCTTTATGAATCTCACTAGGAGGATAAAACTTTGAATAGAAGAGAGGTACTATTTCCTCCCATTCAAGAGCTTGACCATTCTTCAGCAGCTTATACCATTCCTCAGCTCTTCCTTTTAGTGATAATGAGAATAACTTCTTCTTAACTTAATCTGTAGTAATACCTGCACACTTGAACAACCCGCATAATTCGTGTATAAAGAGCAAATGATCACCGGGATGGACAGTTCCATCCCTAACATAGTAGTTATCCATAACACGATCAATAATTCTTGTAGGTATTTTAAAAGCATCATTCTCAGCAGGTGGTGGTTCATCTACTACCTTAGCAGTGGTAGTAGCTTTACCAAATAAGAAACTCAGCGAATTATCCATAACAAAAAATAAAGCAACTAATAGAAGTAAACAATACTCATAGTAGAAGTTTCCTTTACCAGTTCCACTCTCCAATAGCGCTTCACTCCCCGGCAACGGCGCCAGAAAATAGTCTTGATGACCCACAAGTATAGGGGGTGTATCGCAGTAGTTTCGATATGTAAGAGTGTCGAACCCAACGAGGAGCAGAAGGTGCTGGCTAGTGGTATGGATCAGGAATTCTCTGCAAATACTTAGCAAACTGATTTTTAGGGGTTTTCGATAAAGCAAGTAAATAAAGTATGAGTAAATAAAAGACAATAGGAATAAATGCAGCAAGTGGCCCAATCCTTTATGCAGCAAAGGACAAGCCGGTTGTATTACTTAAGATGACCAAACGTTCTTGAGGACACATGGGAAGACTGTCAAGTGCTTTCGCTTCATATAGTTGATTAATCTTCTTTAGCTTGCTAAGTGTTGTGTGGGTGAACCTATGCAAATGTACCGAGCTTCCTAGGACTAATACATACTTGTGATTATACCCCTTGCAAACATCCGTAAGTACAAGAAAGTAATTAAGGTAGAAACCTAACCATAGCTTTAAACTCTAAGACCCTTACGTCCCTTGTGCAATGGTTTCCTAACGGGGGTTCAGGTTTCTGTCACTCCGGCAACCCCTACGATTAGTAGCCAAATACACAATGCATTCCCCTAGGACCATATAGGTGAAGTCTCATGAAGTCGACATTCACATGACACCACTAGAAGAAGTACACCACAACTTAAATATCAAACTATTGAATCTTTCTCAACACAATTCCACTACTAACAACATGACTTCTCCCATGTCCTCAAGAACAAAACAAACTACTCACAAGACATCATATGGATCATGATCAGAGATGGAATAATGATGTATAACAATCTGAACATAAACAATAATTCAATGGTTCACTCAATAACATCAACTACAAAGAGTAATCAACACCGGGAAAGTTTCCCCTAAGAACTATGCAAGATTCAACACAATTGTTACAGCAAAATGGAGATGGTGATGAGGGTGCTGATGATGATGATGATGGTGATGATGATGATGATCCTGATGAAGTCCAGCTTAATGGTGGTGTTGATGGCGACGATCTCCCCTCTCCGGGAAGGAATTCCCCTGGCAGAATTCTGTCTGCCGGAGAGATCTTTCTGGCAGAGGCGGTGGAATCTTTCTGTGGTTGCTCTCTGAGTATTAGGGTTTTGGGAGGATTATATACGCCAGAGGGGAGAGCCAGATGTGGGCCAGGGCGGCCACACCACCTGGTGGCGCGTCCTAGGGTGGCCCGCGCCAGGGGGTGGTGTGGGCCCCCTATGGCCCATCTCCACTCCTCCTTTTGGCTTCCTTCGTCTTCTAGAAAAATAGGATTTTCTGATCTTCGCGAATTTCGCCTCCAAACAGCACATTTTCCATCAGAATCCTGGTTGCAGTGGTCCATGCTCCAAAAGTCATCAACCATGCAAAAACAGATGAAATAACATAAGTGTCATCTCTTAATACGAAATATATTAATGAATAACAGTAAATTATGACATAGAATAGTGATGCAAAATGGACGTATCAGAGGCTCCGGTGGCGAATCCGGTGGAGGCATCGGGCGAGTCCGACTTGGGTTTTGGTGGTGGGAGCGCTCACCAGGAAACTCTAGGGTTGGCGATCCAAGAGCTGGCGCCCGCGGTCATCAGGGCGCCAAGGAGCAAAGCGATCCCGGCCGAAACTCAGCGCAAAAGTCTGAGGGGCGTCGAGATGACAAAGGGCTCTGTTGTGGAGCGTGCCATCTGGCTCACCAAAGAGAAAAAATAATCTAGGTACATCTTCCCTTCCCCTCCATAACTTCGTGATTCTTCAAGACCATCCCATTCAGAACCTGTTAGCGGTGGCACATGACTCTTGTGTCACATTTCCCTCTACAGAGGGGGCGGCTTGCGAAGTGGTGTCGATGATTCAGGCTAGAGACCATGCCCAAGCGGAGCTGGCAATGGTCCGCGAAAAGCTGGAAAAGGAGAAGGCAGAGAAGGAGCACGCGGAGTTGGCAGAGAAAGAGGAGGCCCTAGCGCTGGAGGAGGCGCGCTCGCTGGCGGCATCTGTTGAGGGGTAAACAGTGAACCAAGAAACTTCGGTGCCAAAACAGAGGAAGACTCGCGCCAAAAAACCGGTCCCTCAGGGGAGGAGGCCGGTCACCCGCCAAGCACGGGATCCAATGGGGGATCAATGAGAGGCATCTTTTGGAACATCAGGGGGTTCAGACGAAGGGGTGCCACACTCTCCTAAAAGATTACCTCCATAAGCATAGGATCGACTTCATCTGTCTTCAGGAGATTATCAAGCAGCAGTTCACGGATGCGGAGCTACATAGCCTGGAAGTAGGGGACAAGTTCTTCTAGAGCTGGATCCCAGCAAGGGGTCGCTCAGGAGGCATGCTCGTGGGCGTCAAGGACAGTGTCTTCGCAGTGGATACAGTCGAGTTGGGCCAATTCTTCATCATCCACAATGTGTTGGTTCGAGAAATAGGGCTTAAGTTTGTGCTTATTGTGGTGTATGGGCCGGCAAATCACTCACGCTCCACCAATTTCCTGGGGGAAATCTCGTGCAAGCTGGCAAGGTGCGAGTACCCAGTTCTAATGGGAGGCGATTTCAACCTGATCCGCAGCACTCAAGACAAGAACAATGACAGAATCAATTGGCCTAGGCTCGAGATTTTAAATGCTCACATTGCTGATTGGGCAGTGAGAGAGATACCTCACTCGGGCGCGAGGTATACCTGGACAAATAGACAGCTTAGCCCGGTGCGATGTGTGCTGGACCGGGTGTTCCTGTCCCCGGAGCTAGAGGTGGCTTTCCCCCTCTTCTCCTTGGTGGCGGAAACCAGCCTGGGTTTAGACCACACCCCTCTCATCTTTGCTCCGGGGATGGCTCGATCGTTCGGTCCAACCGTTTCTTCTTTGAATCGGGATGGTTCAAAGTAGAGGGCTTCAGCAATTGGGTGTGGACGCGATGGGATCAACTAATGCAGCAAGCACAAGATAGAGACATTGTAGACTGGTGGCACTTTATGAGCGTGAAACTGAGACAAGGGCTCCAAGGCTGGAGCCGCAACCGGGAAAAGGAGGTCAGAGTTAGGAAAGTGGCTATCCTTCTGCAAATCCAAGGGATGGATACTTTTGCAGATGAGGACGGCCTCGAAGAGGACAGGTGGGCCCTTCGCTACCACTTGGAAGAACAACTGCTACAGATTGTGCGGGAAGAGGAGGAGTACTGGCGGCAGCAGGGTAAAGTGCGGTGGGCTTTGCAATGGGATGCAAATACGGCATACTTCCACGTGGTCGCCAATGGCCGGCAGCGTAAATGTGCCATCCATTCCCTCTCCACCCTGGCTGGTTCGATCTCTGGTAAAGCAAAGATCCAGGATCACATCTATGGGTTCTATCGAGAGCTTTTAGGTACCGCGGCCCTAGAAGATGTGGTCTGGCTCCCACCGCTTGGGGAGCTGAAAGGAAGGTGAACGAGGCAGAAAACATTGGTCTGGCCATCATGTTTACGGAGGAGGAGCTGCATGCCATTGTGGAGGAAATGAAGGCGGACACGGCACCAGGGTCGGATGGGTTTCTGGTGATATTTTTTAAGAAATTCTGGCCGCTTGTCAAATTGGGGTTGCTGCACATTCTCAACGACTTCGTCCTGGGGAGGATTGACGTCTCGCGTCTGAACTTTGGCGTGATCTCTCTCATTCCCAAGGTTCAGGGGGCTGAACAGATTTCTCAATTTCGCCCCATTGCGCTGATCAACGTAATCTTCAAGATCGTGTCCAAAGCGTTTGCCTCTCGCCTGGACCCAATAGCTCACAGAATTATTAGTCCCAACCAGACAGTGTTTATCAAGGGGTGGTATATCCTTGGTGGTGCGCTGGCTCTTTAGGAGATCGTCCACGATATTCGGATCAGAAAGCACAGTGGTATTGTGTTAAAGTTGGATTTTGAAAAGGCTTAGGACCGGGTGAACTGGGAGTTTCTCACGGAAGTGCTAAGATGCAAAGGTTTTGAGGAGGGTTTCATCCATAGGGTCTCCCAGCTGGTGGCAGGGGGGCCAACAGCCATCTCGGTCAACGGGGAAATGGGCCCTTTCTTTAGAAATAAGAGGGGAATGCGCCAAGGGGATCCGCTCTCGCCGCTCCTCTTTAACTTCATCGGGGAAGCGCAGTCCATCATGCTCTCTTCGGTTGTGTCGGCCGGTCACATTCATGGGTTGGTTCCGCATCTGATCCCTAGGGGGATCACCCACTTGCAATACACGGACGACACGCTGATCATGATCGAAAACACAGAGCAGAACATTGCTAACCTCAAGTTCATTCTGATGTGCTTCGAAGACATGTCAGGGCTCAAGATTAATTACCACAAGAGCGAGATTTTTGTCATGGGGGAACTGCCTGAGGAGCAACAGAGAATCGTGAACATGTTGAATTGCAAGTTGGGGGTCTTCTCGTTCATTTACTAGGGTCTACCAGTTTCGGACCGCAAGATCATAGTTGAGCAATGGTCCTTCCTGGTTTAGAAGCTGGCGGGTACAATCTAGACTTGGTTGGGGAGGTTTCTATCTTCGGGAGGGAGACTGATTCTTTCCAACTCATGTCTGGCCAGCTTGCCGATATTTGCTATGGGGCTGTTCTTACTTCAAGATGGGGTGCATGCGGGCTTCGACTCCCGTCGGGCCCGTTTCTTTTGGGAAGGAGCCGGGCCCCAAAGGAAATACCATATGGTCAATTGGCCGGCAGTCTGTCGACCCCATGAGTGTGGGGGCTTGGGCTTACTCAATTCTAAGAAAATGAACATAGCACTGTGATACGTTGCTAACGTATCCATAATTTTTGATGTTCCATGCTTGTTTTATATCTACTTTCTTATGTTTTGTCCACACTTTGGAGTATTTTTACACATTTTCTGGAACTAACCTATTAACAAGATGTCATAGTGCCAGTTGCATGTTTTCTGCTGTTTTTGGTTCCAAGAAAGTCAGAAAATCAATATTCTCGGAATTGGACCGGACAAAAGCCAAAGTCGATATTTTACCAGAAGACTCACGGAGCCAGAAGACAAGACGGAGAGGGGCCACAGGGTGGCCACACCATGTGGTGGCGCGGGCTAGCCCTGGCCGCGCCACCAAGTGGTGTGGGCCCCCTGGCCGCCCACCGACCTTGCCTCTTCGCCTATAAGATGCCTCCTGATGCGAAAACCCTAAATCATCAAGCCTCCAGCCACGAAAAGTTCCGCAGTGCCGCCACCACCGAAGGGGAGACTCGATGGACAGAAATTCTCTGTTCCGGCACCCTGCCGGGACGGGGAAGTGCCCCTGGAGCCATCTCCATCGATCTCCACCACCATCTCCATCAATGTTGCTGATTCCCATGATGAGGAGGGAGTAGTTCTCTCTCGAGGCTAAGGGTTCTACCGGTAGCTATATGTTCATCTCTCTCTATGCATGATCATATTGTGATCATGAGCTTTGTAATCAAGTAGATCTACTTTGCTACTCAAGTGCTTTAATAGATCTCTCCTCTCCCCATGTGTGTGAAGTTGACAGTGTGCACACCATGGTGGCACTTAGGCTAGAGAATTCAAATACTTGTTATGAGTTATATTTGGAGTTGGATGTCTTTATGAAATCGTGGTGTTTGTTTGAACCATCTAGAGCTCAAGGTGACAGTGTGGGGTTATCTAGATGGGGAAGATGAACTTTGAGGTGTGCTGTTATAGCCCTACCATGGATTAGAGTGTCCAATCGAAGAGTAGTTCAGAGTAGTATCATAAAGAGAAGATATTTATATGAGAGTGTTCACTAGTGAAAGTATGATCCCTAGGCCTTGTTTCTAAGCATTGAAACACCGTTTGCAACTAGATCTTTTACATGTTTGCTTGTTTCCATCTTTATTTCAGTTTGCCTTTAGTCTCTTCCACGCCATCAATCTATTTTCTGGTACCGCTATCTTATATCTATACCACTTATATTTCACTATCTCTTTGCCGAACTAGTGCACCTATACACCAGACAAGTGTATTGGGTGTGTTGGGGACACAAGAGACTTCTTGTATCTTGATTGCAGGATTGCTTGAGAGGGGATACCTTTGACCACTTCCTCCCTGAGTTCGATAAACTTTGGGTGATCCACTTAAGGGAAAACTTGCTGCTGTTTTACAAACCTCTGCACTTGGAGACCCAACAACTGTCTACAAGAATAGAAGTGCATAGACATCAAGCTATTTTCTGGCGTCGTTGCCGGGGAACGAAGAAGAAGAAACTCCCACGTCAACACCGCACCAGAAAAGCTATTTTCTGGCGCCGTTGCCGGGGAGGTAAGGTAAAAGGTACTCACATCCTCTGGTGTGAGTGCTCGAAGTTATTTCCTATAGATTCTGCAATTTTGTCTTTTTGTTTCTTGTTTTCACTAGTTAGGCTTAATGAAAAACAACAACAAAATTAGAGAGCTTTATAGTATTTATCTTGAGTTAGGACATGAAGTGTTTGAAGAGAAAATTAAAAAACCTATGGAACTTTATTTGCATGCTAATAGCAATGTTGTTAGTATGAAGTCTTTGGACACCATTATTGCTAATGCTATGGAAAAGTCTAAGCTTGGGGAAGCTAGTTTTTATGAAAATGATCTTTTTAGTTCCCCAGCTTTGGAAGATAGTTATTCTATTGCTTATGATGATACCAAACCTCCAATATATGATGATTACAATGATGCATATGATATTTTCAGTCCACCTACTATTGAGGAGAAAATTAATTATGATTACAATATACCTCCTATATTTGATGATTATGGTGATGAGAATAATAATGATAGCTATTTTGTTGAATTTGCTCCTACCATAATTAATAAGAATGACTATGTTTATGTGGGGAGTATTAATTTTTTTAAGCATGTGGCTCATGATAAGAATGTTTCTTGTGATAGTTATATTGTTACTTTTATTGATGATGCTACTGAAAGTTATTATGAGAGAGGAAAACATGGTTTTATGTGTCTTAACAATATTAAGTTTCCCCTCTTTATGTTGAAAATTTTGAAGTTGCACTTGTTTTGCTTTCCTATGCTTATTGTTTTGTGCTTTAATGACTTGTTTCTTTATAAGATTCCTATGCATAGGAAATGGGTTAGACTTAGATGTGCTTTGAATTTGCTTCCTGATGCTCTCTTTTACTTAAATTCATATTTCTTATGTGAGCATCTTCTCAAACTATCATGCCTAACTTCGTAAGCAGGGGATCTAGCCTTAGGGAAGATGGTTGTTTTCCCCTTCTCCCAGGCCTTTGAGCCGGGTAGTGTTTTGTTTCTGGATGTTGTTCCCTTTCTCGTTGGCTAAGCTGTATGCCGCAGCATGTATGAACTCTGTTTGGTGTGCTTTATTAAGTTAAGGCAGGGCACCGAGTGCCTATTATCTATAAAAAAAACTACCATTTCAAAGTCTATTTTATTTGATGCATATATTGTTGTACACCGGTGCAACGCGTGACCTAGCTAGTTATTTACGTCCACCGCCCAAAGAGGGCTGAGTGGGCCTGGACACGCACTCAAATTTCCAAAATCCTTAAACATTCTGGAGAAACCTGTTTGAATTTATTTATTATTCAAACGATAGGCTCCCGCTAGTTTTTTTTGTAGATCCACCACCACCACCACGGTCTTCTCCTCCGATTACCCCAAATTTCATGGTGCGGCCCCAGGCCCCTTTGCTGATTCTGGTGCCCTCCGACGTCGATACCTCGGTGTCGGTGGTACACCTGTTGCTCGCCATAGGCAAGCTTCTTCTGGACCATCCTACCGCTGTCGTGCTGGATAGCATCATACCCTCCGACGTCGCCACCGTGCTGGTGCTGTCCGTAGCCGTGCTTCTGCACCACGGCATCGTGTTTCCCCTCCTGCTTGTACCCCTCGTAGTAGTGCTCCGCTCCGCCGGTGCCGTGCTGGCCATAGGCCAGCTCCTCCTCGCTGCAGTCGCTCTCGTCCTCGTATTCCTCGCTGCCGTCGCTCTCGTAGTCCTGTGCCAGGGCGCCACCGCCGCCATGCTGGCCACCGGCGATCTGGTGCTCGTATCTCTTCAGGTATGCTGCCTGCGCCGCACGGCCGTTCATGGCAGCAGCATGGAGAGGGTACCCTCCAACCTCGGCACCATGTGGGTACGCCTTCTGCGCTCCGTAGCCGTGCTTCTGCACGGTGTCAGTGCCACCGTGGTGGCCAGCGTACACCCCGGCCTCCTCCTCCAGGAAGGCGTGCTGCCTCTGCAAGCCGCGAGCGCCGTTGTACGGCGGCTTCTCGTTGACGCTCATGCGGCCGACCTCTGTCACGGCGGTGGCCACGGAGTCGGGGTTTTGAGTGTGGTAGTTCATCAGGGTTTGCTCTGGGAGTAGGGTTTTTTATCTTTTTTTTCTCTGGGACTAGTTAATTTCTCTTGTTTCTGAACGGACTTCTACTTGCTCTGACCAGCTTGCTTGGTGCTCGTATATCTGGCCTTGCAAGGCAGGATTTTATAGGCGCCGTGGGAGGCCATACCGTCTGTGCTTGGTATAGCAGCTGATGCGTATACTGTTTTGAACAAGACCCATGGATATATGCTCTGCAGCTTCATATCTACTCGAGGTATCTAGTGTGGTTCTAACGCGGATCTGTATATATCTCCAAATTGCTATGATGACCAAGGCATCTTGGAACGTGACACACATATCCTACGTACTCTCTGGTTATTTGTTGAACGATAAAGCAAAGATCCTATTCGAGAGCTATGTTTGATGGCCAAATTATTCCTGCGCCTTGGGTTAATATTCTTACTTATCGTACCTTAGAGTGTAATGATGTACTGTATGTTTAAAAGCATGTGTCGGATGCAGCATGACTCATGAATCCATGATAGAACTTTCAGGCGCGCTAACAGTAAATAATTTGGACCAAAGTTCAGAATAATTGCAGAGTTTGGTACGCTCCCACCTTCACTTGACCTCCATTCAGGCTGCCTTTTACTGGCAAAACAAAGTACTCCCTCCATTTCATATTAGTTGTCGCTGATTTAGTAATTTTGTACTATATCGGGTGATAACTAATATGGAACGGAGGGAGTAGTATATCTTGAAACGAAAAAACATATGAGGTTGGTGTATGGGTGAAGCAGCCTAGCTCACAGGCTAGTTTTTTCTTTTCTTTTGTACGTCGACCTTAGTATGTTTTACGTTGAAGATACACTATACTTTGTAAGGAGCACACACTGAACTACCCGAGAACCCTAGCAACGCTGGCGATCATCGGAATCATCATGGGATGTAGTGATCCGTATCTAGTCATGGTATCTAGTGACTGTAATGCGCATCACTATATATCTCCAATTTGCTATGACCAAGCAAGGCATCTTCAAAGGTGACACATATAGTAGTACTCTGGTTACTTGTTGAATGATAAAGCAAAGATCTTATTCGCGACCCATGTTTGATGCCCTTTTTTTCCAGCGCAAGGTTAATATGCTTACTTATTATTGTATCTTACAGTGAAATGATTTTTGTTCGAAAAGATCGAAACTCAAGTACTGCCCACCCTTCATGGTGCTCGTGTCATGGGCCTCCTTGAGGGGACCGATCGGGCTCCTGCTGAAAAGATCGAAGCTGATGATGCAAACAAGTAGCCGATCTCCATCCCCAACCCTGAGTACGATGTGTGGCTCATTAAGGATCAACAGGTGGTCAGTTTCCTTGTCAATTCGCTCTCCGAGGATATCCTTCCCCATGTCTACCGCCTTCCCCATGCCATGGATGTGTGGCGTGCATTGTTCTCCATGTACTCTACGCAGTCCAAGTCTCGAGTCTCCACCCTTCGTGGTGCTCCCACCAACACCAAGAAGAACGATATGACTGCGCCACATATGATTGCGCAACAGTACCTCACCAAGATGAAAGGTTTTGCTTCTGAACTTGCTGTTGCTGGAAGAAGTGTTGATGACGATGACTTAAAGGATTACATCATGAACGGCCTTGATGGCATGTTTAATTCCCTCGTTGCTGCAGTAAACCTTGTCCCCTCTTCCACTCTCAATGATATGTGCTCCCAACTCCTGGCTTGTGAAAACCATGATGCTATGCTTCAATCCACGGGACAGAATCCTAGGCACTTTACATCTTCTGTTAATGTTGCTGCTCGGAGCCTCTAATCCGATTATGGGACTGCCTATACTCCATGCCCCAACCCACCACCTCATCCCTACATGCCTCCCACGCCATCACCTCAAACCTACAGTCCACAACCTCCACCACCTCAACCATATATGCATCCACAACCATCCTACCACCACCCGCCACCTCAACCCTATCACTATCCGCCATATTCACCGCCTCCTACATACTACATGCCTCCCTACAACCCTCTATATGTGCCTCCGCAGCAGCGTATGCCGCCACCACCACCAGAGCGTCCTCCACCGCCTCCTGCTCCATATCGTGGTCGCCCGCCGCCAAACCAGTCGCGCCGTCCCAAGGGGCATGCTCATAAAAAGGGCCGTGGTCGGGTCGCCACCCCCTGGCAGGAAGGGGTGATATGTTAGATTTGCAAGAAGGAAGGACATTCTGTCAGCGACTGTTGGTGGCGTTTTGGTGATGATGATGAGGATGATACACCTCCAGAACACAAAGGCGCTTATGGTGTTGACAGTAATTGGGCTATGGACACTGGAGCTACTACAAATCACACAACTGAACAACTAAACAAGCTTTAAATTCATGAGACATACCAAGGCCATGATCAAGTTCACAATGCTAGTGGACAAGGTATGGAAATTTCTCATATTGGTCATTCAGTTTTGCACACCCCTCATAGTTCCTTAAAGCTTAAAATATTCTTCATATTTCTGACTCTACCATGAACTTACTTTCTGCACATAAGCTTACCTTAGACAATAATGCCTTTGTTGAAATTCACCCCTATTTTTTCTTGATCAAGGACAAGGCCACACAACACATCATGTTTAGAGGTATGTGTCATGGTGGTCTATATCCTCTTGTTCCAGTTTCAATGGGGACACCATCTAAGCGTGCTCTTGTCACCATCAAACCTTCACCTTCCACATGGCATCGTCATCTAGGGCATCCTTCTTTGTTTATTGTTCAGCAAGTGCTTAGGAAAAACAAGTTGTCATATATTCCTGAAATAAATTCTTATATATGTGACTCGTGCCAACGGTCTAAGAGTCGTTAGTTGCCATATCCTGTTTCCACCACAGTTCCTTTGGAATAGATATTCTCTGATGTTTGGGTTCTGCCCCTCTTTCTGTAGGCAAACATACATACTATGTAAGCTTTATTAATGATTTTAGCAAGTACACTTGGATCTATTTGCTTAAGAAACGTTCTGATGTGTATCAAGTCTTTCTTGACTTTCAACAATATGTACGGCGGCTTATCGTTGACGCTCATGCGGCCAACCTCTGTTACGACGGTGGCCACGGATTCGGGGTTTTGAGTGTGGTAGTTCTGGGGGAGTAGGGTTTTTTTTTTCCTTTTTTTTTTCTCTGGGACTAGTTAATTTCTCTTGTTTCTGAACGGACTCCTACTTGCTCTGATCAGCTTGCTTCGTGCTCGTATATCTGGCCTTGCAAGGCAGGATTTTATAGGCGCCGTGGCGAGTGGGAGGCCATACCGTCTGTGCTTGGTATAGTAGCTGATAGGTATATACTGTTTTGAACAAGACCCATGGATATATGCTCTGCAGCTTCATATCTACTCGAGGTATCCTGTGATTCTAACGCGGATTTGTATATATCTCCAATTTGCTATGACCAAGGCATCTTGGAACGTGACACCTTGGGTTAATATTCTTACTTATCGGACCTTAGAGTGTAATGATGTACTGTATATGCGTGGGATGCAGCATGACTCATGAATCCATGATAGAACTTTCAGGCGCGCTAACTGTAAATAATTTGCACCAAAGTTCAGAATAATTGCAGAGTTTGGTACGCTCCCACCTTCATTTGACCGTCCATTCAGGCTGCCTTTTACTGGCAAAACAAAGTACTCCCTCCGTTTTGTACTAAATTAGCAACAACTAATATGGAACGGAGGGAGTAGTATATCTTGAAACGAAAAAACATATGAGGTTGGTGTATGGGTGAAGCAGCCTAGATCGCAGGCTACTTTTTTGTTTTCTTTTGTACGTCGACCGTAATATGTTTTAGGTTGAAGATACACTACATACTTTGTAAGCAGCACACACTGAACTACCGGAGAACCCTAGCAACGCTGGCTATCATCGGAATCATCATGGGATGTAGTGATTCGTATCTAGTCATGGTATCTAGTGACTGTAACGCGCATCTGTATATATCTCCAATTTACTATGACCAAGCAAGGCATCTTCAAAGGTGACACATATAGTAGTACTCTGGTTACTTGTTGAATGATAAAGCAAAGATCTTATTCGCGAGCCATGTTTGATGCTCTTTTTTTTCCAGCGCAAGGTTAATATGCTTACTTATCGTATCTTACAGTGAAATGATTTTTGTTCGAAAGCTCGTGTATGTGGCATGACTCATGAATCCATTATTACACTTTCAGGCATGCTAACTGCAACAAATTCTCACCAAGGTTCCGAATAGTTGCAGAGTTTGGTACGGCGTCACCTTCATTTGACCGTCCATTCAACAAGTGTTTGCGGGCGATTTCAAAAAACAAAGCCAAAGAAGAAGAAGAAACTAGCCTGAATTGAGCTACACCTACCTATATGCTGCTTCACCCCCTATGATGGCGTTATATGTTCTTGTTTTGAAGATATACTCCTCCCTTTCATCCAAATTAATTATCGCAGGCTTAGGCAAAATATTGTTTAAATCTGTTTAAGGTTAGTGAACTTGCAATAACAAATTTGGATCAACGCTAGTACTTTGTTTTACTAGTGTAAGCAGCATGTAGTGAACTACGAGAAAACCCTAGCAACACCAGCGAGCATCGGGATCATGGGATATATTCACCAGTGATTGTTCCACCCTCCTCCCTCAACCACCAAGCTGTGTTCGTTTATGTCCTATTCATGTTCCAGATCCTAGCCTACTAGTACCTTGCTACAAGCCAGCGAGTATCAATAGCACTTAACGAAGGTTACTCAGCCCAAATTTCTTATGCTAAGTGAACCGACGGCTTACAAATCTAAGCCGGCCTGTTAACTTGGCTTGGCGGCCCAACTTCCTTGATGTTGTTGGTCTTCAAGCCCACTTCATCGAAATCTCCCCGTCGTTGTCAAATGGTAACCAGTCAGACTTCAAAAAAAAAAAAAAACTACCGACAACCAATCGTGTAAGTAATTTATGAGCTCAATTCCCTATCATCGCAAGGCTAATTTTTTTGACTACTTGCAATGACTTAAAAGTTTATGTTCCATTTCCACTTCATGAGTAATAAAATACAACAATACAAAATAACTTACAAAAATATCGATACATACAAATTATTAATTTGGTGAATACCAATTATGATGAAATCTATTGATGTTTCCAACTATAGACAATACTTGCTTCGTCTTTGAATAGATGTCCACTATTTAAAATATGTTTTCTACATATGCAAGTTTCACTACCTCTTCCTGAGAACAAATGATTAGATTTTTACCTTGCACGATTGTGCTTATTAATGTGAATGTTGCATGCACTTATCGAGAAAGAGGCACCACATGCAACATAAGTATTTGATTAACACAGAACAAGAGACATTTTCCAAACGATTAATCATGCTATTTATTAGTTACATTGTTTTCTTAGTATTTGACACATGATACAAGGACCTTGTACACAAAAAACGGAGGGAGTTGTACTTTTCATTAAAAAATAGCATGGAATTAGTAGACTGACTTGATTTTTCCTCAGATTATCATTGAAAAGTGAGAAAAACAATAATATTATTTTCTTTACACCGGGGGAGAGAGGTAAAAAGGAAGAACACCACAACGGCGCCCTCCCTAGGTGGGCGAGCTAGGAATCAACTTCATGGCAAGCCACGTGAGCATGCCACGACATCACGTCCTCGCATCATAAGGGCATGTGCAACGCTGGTCAAAATAAGGGTCTATGAACTCTTAGACGTTGGTTTAAACGCTGCAAACTTGGTGCTAAGAAGTTCTTGCTGAACTCAGAGACTAGTGTTGGACACATGGTCTAAAAGATACGTTTTGACCCCTATGCCACCCCTACGAGAGGCCTACGAGCTGGCAAGAGAAACACCTCGACCTGCACCAGCATGGTGGGAAGACATGAGAAGGACATGCAAAATTATATTCTTGTTTGTCAGATCGAACCCACAAGATATAAACAGAGAGTATGTGATTCGGTTTAAATTGGGCAGGCTTGAGGAGCAGCTTGATACTTATTGGCGTCAACGAGCCCATGTCCAATGGTTGGAGAAAGAGGATAGGAAAACCCATTATTTCCATTCATGTGCTTTTGAGCGAAAGAGGAACAATACAATTCACAAACTAAAAGGGGGGGCGGTGTGGCGGTGGAAGGGTAGGTGAACTTAAAGGCCCTAGTCACTAACTATTTTTGTGTCTTTGATTACTCCCATGGCAGGTATTGACATCCGGCATGCGTTGAGTCACATCCCGCCTAGAGTGACCAGCCAAATGAATGAGATCCTACAAGCTGATTATACATAAGAAGAAGTCAGGAAGGCTCTAGATAGTATTGGCGATCTTAATGCTCCCGGTGTTGATGGTATGACGGCACTTTTCTTCAAGAGGTATTGGTCCACGGTGGGGGAACAAGTGGTGAATGAAGTCTTACATCTATTGCGAGGTGGCAGTATACCAGAGGGATGGAATGACAGTATCGTGGTGCTTATCCCAAAGGTTTAGAACCCAGAGAAACTAAAAGACCTGCGCCCTATTAGCCTATGCAATGTTGCGTACAAACTTATCTCCAAAGTTCTAGCCAACCGGATCAAGATCATCTTGGAGGATCTTGTGTCTCCAAATCATAGCGGCTTTGTTTCGGGGAGATTAATCTCAGAACATTATCCTGGCCTATGAGATGTCTCATTTCATGAGGAAGAAGAGAAGGAGCAGAAAAAAATTATGGCTATCAAGTTTGACATGAGTAAGGCATATGATCAAGTAGAGCGGCCTTTTTTGAAGGGAGTTATGGAGAAGCTTGGTTTTTGTGGGTCTTTTATTGATCTGATCATGAAGTGTGTATCCATAGTGTCATACTGTTTCAAGATAAATGGTCAGTTAACCGATTCAATGGTTCCAAGAAGGGGTTTGAGGCAAGGGGACCTGATTTCCCCTTACCTCTTCCTATTGTGTGCTGAGGGTTTCTCAGGATTGCTCCATCATGCGGATGAGGTTGGGAATATCAAGGGAATCAGATTGGCACCTCTGGCTCCTGCCGTTAATCACCTGATTTTTGCGGACGATTCATTACTGTTTATGGAGGCTAATTTGAGTAGCGCAGAAGCGGTTAACCAACTACTTCAAATATATGAAGAAAGCTCGGGCCAGCGGATTAATAGAGAAAAATCGTCGGTCAGCTTCAGCCCAAACACGCCAAGACTTATGCGGGAAGATCTGATGCAATGTTTAGGCCTCCGAACTGAAGCCCATGGGGCTAATGTAACACCCTCGAATCGGCCCTATGCAAGTTTTAGCCTTTTCCGCCAAACCCGCATAGAAACGATTCAAGGACGCCCACCAGGCACTTTCGTGCGGGTGGAAAACGAAGTAATAACATTATACAACAGTCCTCGATGGGATCTACAGAACAGATATATATATAACAGCGACTCAACGAGTCAAGAGTACAGATATAATATACAAAGATCCAAATCACCTTGAAAACGATAGAGCGTCTGACTACGGACAAGATGCAAATGGGGCTAAAATCCCTGAAGAATAACCAATGGCGTCCATAACCCTGTCCAGGCCAAGCCGGAAGGGTAACCCTGCTAACGGCGTCGGTCTCAAACCTGCTAAAACAAAAGGGGTGCCGACAAAGGCAAAGGAAAAAGAGGAGCGTCAGTACTGAGGCCAGTACACGGCGAGGCTAGAATTCGGCGGCTCTCGCCTACATAGGTATGGTGGGCTGAAGCGCAGCACAGCGGCACTAAACAACCTATAGAGACTCGGTACAACTGACGGTTATCAGGGAGGGATAAGAAAGACCTATTCGGATCAACCTGAAGCTAACACCACACAAACCCATCCTGGTATTTCCCCCTTGAGACCAAACGAGGAAGTCAGACCAAGGAACTCACACAGTGGGCAGTTTTATTCATTCCGTTAAAGTTGCAGCACTTACTAATCAGATATAGATATCATGAGTCATCCTGATAGCATAAGTAGTGGGCAGTTTTAGTTAACCATTCTGTGGTAGTTGGAATATTTACTAGTCAGATATAATTGTCCTGAGGAATCCCAAAACCCAACAGTTGTTGACACTTTTATCACATTCCATTGGAATTGCAATACTTACTAGGCATATATAACAAACAACCCAGATCCACCAGTTGTTGGCATTTTTAATATCCATTCCGTTATAATTGCATCTGTTTACTAGTCACGCATTAAGTCAAATTTATAGCACTACTTTAGTTATGCTTGTCTATGATCGAGATACTGGACTCCAAGTTGTCCATAACCGCGGACA
The DNA here is from genome assembly GCA_916181665.1 of Avena sativa. NCBI lineage: Eukaryota > Viridiplantae > Streptophyta > Magnoliopsida > Poales > Poaceae > Avena > Avena sativa. The sequence goes on from OV702296.1 coordinate 417,011,325, forward strand.
CGGCTTTCAGAAAGTTTTACCCTGCAGGGGTGCACAAATAGCAACACACACTCGATCAACCTCGGAAAAACCAACTCAAAACCCAACGAGGCATTCACGACAAAGCGATCATAGGATTCAGAAATATTTCAGGTGGCCACCGCACTAAGCTACCCGCAACAAAGTTGGCCGGCTCCGGAACGGACCCAGGGTTTGCGACGACGGCTGTAAACGACTGGGAACCCGAAAGTGTGACTGGGCTTGTCGATACCGCGAAAACGTGGCGCGATCCAAAACAGTACAGGTGCTCCACGCATAATCTTAAATAAAGCAGTAAAGCATGGCATAAGTACATGATAGTAATAAAGCCCCAAACTACTTTGTGGCCCCAAGAAATAGAAATGAATCAAGCTCTGGCTCAGGGGGGTCCATAAGGCCTCCCGAATGTGGATAGTGCGAAAAATCAAGGAACAGGTATCAAGTACTCGGGGTCCTACGGGACACAAGTGAGCGTGGAAGAACCAAATAACATCTATTGCCCATCGATGCCTCTGCATTAGTTATATCTAGCAATTTAATAGTTGTAATTAAAGACATGATCAACTCCACCACTAAACATCTCCACCATTAAGCATCTGCCAACCTTCCAACAACTGTGGTACTTGACAACACGAGATCACACCTGAGCAAGCGGCTACGACTCGCAAGGCCAGCTATCTACCAAACACAGGTAATAGGAGGTGTCCAAGGCAATATGGAGGCTACACGGGATATAACTGGTGTTCAGAACTAAAGCATCGCGACACGGATAGCAATAGATCAACAGGAGGAAATAAAGACTATAAATGCAAAATAGGTAGAAGGGGAAGAGATGCTCGCCTGGGAAACACTGCTGAAGGTTCATATCCGAAGAACTTGTCGGTACTCTCATCAACTCATCGGCCTAGTCCGCGAAGAAGCAAACACTAAAAGAAACACCGGATGCAATATTTAATACTACGGCAGAAGATCCGGCATGATTATGATATGCATGCGAGATGAACAATTTAATATGCAACAGTCGATAATGTCATATTATAGAAAAAATAGGGGTCTCGGATAGGGAATCACATTAGGGTTCGGCGAACTTGGGATCCGAGGGGTTCGGGGTTCAACAGGGTTTGACGGGGCGGAAACGGCTCGACGAGATCGGTCTCGGACAATGGAAGTAGATCTTGTCGCATCCGGGAAGCAGGACTTGGTTTGGCGTCAGGGCGCATCGGATTCGCCATGGTCGATGTCGATCTTGTTGTCGATGGCGAACTTGAGTGGATCGGGTACCGGGGTCTTTGGATCCGGGAAGAAGATCTTGTCGCACGGGCGTCAATGCTTCCGGGAAGGAGAACTGATCGTTCAGGGGCTCGGCGTCCGAGGTGAAGTACTTGGCGTCCTCGAGGAGGTACTTGGCGTGCGGGATGAAGAACTTGGTGGTTCCGAGAAGGAGGTCTCGTCGCATCCGATGGATCGGTCCTCGGGGTCCATGAAGGCGTTCTCGGGTCCGAGGTTCTTCGGCTCCACTTGGGCGGTCTTGTCGCTCCGTGTAGACGACCTTGGCGTCATGGTGGTCGATGACGAACTTGTCGGATGGCATGTTCTTCGGAAGATCTTGGCATGGGGGGGTCCCCGTCGGGGTCATCCGAGCATCATCGTTATCATTGCCCAAACTTGGTACTTGTTCACATCGAGGTCTTGATCAACAACACCAACATCTCCACGCCATCATCACCATGCCAACAGTTCACTGGTGCCCTTTGCATCAACGTGACACTTCAGACTCAACACCGGGCCTCACGAAACACCTCACAGTGCTCTGTCTCTAGTACGTTCCAGAAACAGGGAGGCAGAGGTGCATGCGACCTTGGGAGACGCGCTAGGGCGGGGAGGCTCGGGGACGAGGCGCTGCAGAGACGCGGGGGTGCAGGGTCGCTCGGGAGGGCCCCCTGTGGAAACAGCAGCAGGAAGGAGGGGCACTAGGGAGAGGCGGGCAGCAGCGGCAGCGGGGCCCGAGGAGGAAGCGAGGCCACGGCGGTGGCCGGGCATGGCCTAGAAGGAGCGGGGCCGAGCGCAGGGGCTCGAGCTCCGGCAGCCGATGGTGGCGGAGAGAGCCATGCTGGTGGGGACAGGAGAGCCGGAGAGGTGGCGGTCGGAGGCTCCATGGCGAGGCCGTCGGTCGCCGTAGGAGATCTGGGCGTCGGGGTTGGTGGCGAACAGGGAGGCGGCGGAGGCGAGAAGGGCTGAGGTCGACCGCGGCGCGCCGGAGCTGCAGGCGAGCGAGAGGAGGCGGCGAGGCGCCGGCCGGAGCAGGGTCGGCCGCTGGAGCGGAGGGGAGGCCGGGAGGCCGGCGACGGAGATGCGGTCGGGGCCGAGGAAGAAGGAGACGGGGCGGCGAGCGCGGGCGGCCGAAGAATCGCCGGAGGGAGGAGGCGGGGTCCGGGGCTGGACGGAGTAGCAGCCGAGGCGGGGGATGAGGTCGTCCGCGGCGCGGAGAAGGGAGGTGGAGACGCGCGGTGGGCGTGTGGCCAGGGACAGGGGACACGGGGTTGCGTGCGGGCGCGTGGGGGCGCGCGCGGGGGAAGGTGGTGGGGCCGGGCGCTGGTTGGCGTGGCGGTGGACACGAGGTGGCCAGGGGGTCGGGGCAGGCGGATTGGGGTGGCCGCCTGGGAGCGGCTGGCTGCACGCGCGCGTGTGTGTGTGTGCGTGTGTGGGTGGGATAGGTCCAGGAGAGAGAGAGAGAGGGGGGAGGTGGCGACCCAGGATTGGTGGAGGTGATGTGGAGGGTGTGAGGTGGCAAGCACCGATTGGTGCAGGCGAGGTGGAGGGCTGGGTATGATTAGGATAGGGTAGGAAAAGGTTTAGATAGTTTAGGCTAGGGTTTGGAGGTGGCCGGTCAGGCTTTCGGGCCTGGCTGGCTGCCTCCTAAAAATAATTTAAAAGTTTTATTGTTTAAAACGGGACTTTTAAAATCAGTTGGTACACGAAACAAAATAATCCGGAGACCCGAGTTTTAATTTGAAATAAAGACGGGGCGTTTAGAAAACTAAAACAGACTTTTCGAAAATAGTTTTATGCAAACCAATGCAAGATGACATGACGATGCTCAAATGCAAGGTGGCATGATGACATGAGCATGCGGTCATGATGATGCAATGCACAAATATAACGCGATTTTCTAGTAGTGGTTTTTGCGGGGCGCCACAGCTAAGTACTTGGGACTTCCCCTTTATGTTAGCCGATCCTAAACCCCTATTTTGAATATCTAAAAGAGAAAATTTGGCAGCAAATCCAAGGGTGGAAAGAGAAGTATTTGTCAAGTGCTGATAATTTTTTTTAACTAAAGCTGTTGCTCAAGCTATCCCAACGTATGCCATGACTTGCTTTGTTCTTACAAAGAATCTATGTGATAGCATTAGCAAGATGGTGCATTGGGTCGGTTGGGAGAAAATAAAGTTGCCTAAGGCAGATGACAGACTCAGTTTTTGAGACTTGCACTCTTTTAACATGGCCATGTTTGCCCGACAAGGTTGGCGCTTGGTCCAAGCCCCTGACTCCCTATGTTCCAAGGTTCTCAAAGCATTGTATTTCCCAACAGGTGATGTTCTCTCGGCTACTGCCTCTCCGGGTATGAGTTATGTTTGGCGCATCATTTTGAAGGGTATACATTTGTTGAAGGAGGGACTTATCTGGTGTGTGGGTGATGGCACAAATATTAATTTTTTGGCAAGATCCATGGGTCCCAAATGATATCTCCAGAAGGCCATCGATGCTGAGGCGTCAATCCATTCTTACTTGTGTCTCCGAGGTGATTGATCCCATCTCGAAATCATGGTACACGACAATTGTGCAACAAACTTTTGCCCCGGATGATGCTCATGTCACTCTGTCCATTCCAATTGTTGAACAAACTGAGGATTTCTTAACACAACACACGGCACTCTGAACCTCTCCTGTCTCGCCCCTTCCAGGCCCCTTGAGAGTCGTCTCCCATTTTCCTCAGCCGCCCCTCTCCTCCTCTCTCTCCGGTAGCTCCGGCCGCTGGCGAAAGGATGGACCAGGAGGCTGGCCCCCTCTGTACATAGTAGATCTAGGATTTGAAGTAGTTTTTGCTTCTTGCGTGTTTTCCTATATGGAGTCTGAAGGTAGAGTGGGGAATCTTGGTGGCCAGATTCTTCACGCCTCGAGCTCCTTCTACTCCGTTGCTCACCGCCGGTGGCAGGTGGTGCTATCAGGGAGGGAGAGGGGTTTGAGCATCCTTCTAAATAAGGTGCGCACCAGGGAGCGGAGTGAGTCCCCGGGTCAGACTCTACTCTAACGCGGTGAGCTCCTTCTTTGCGGTGGAGCTTGCATGGCGGAAGTCAATGGCGAAGATGAGCTCTCCCGCAGCTCCTCCGTACATGGCCCTTGGCGATTTCTTGAACCGCCATCGCTGCAGTGTGCCCTGCTCTCTCTGTCTGCGTGGTGCAGAGGGAGAGGACGGAGATGTGCTCTTCTTGGCGTGCTCCAGAAATTGCTGGGAAGTTGGGAACTGGCGTTGGCGACTATGTCTGATCTTCCTCCGCTGCATCGACCTCATCTGGCGGCTGGAGCTTCGGTACCAAAGATCAATGCTCTCCAGTTCGCTCTTGGGTGGCTCAGGTGGTTCTCCGGCCTCAGTCTGCTCTGCTGGAATTTTTCTGACGCCCCCTCCTTCAACCTCTGGCAAGAGGCCCTTCCAACCTTGCCCGACGGCGAGGACGCGGCTGTCGATGGTGGTAATTGCATCGCCGGCGAGGTCGAAGATTGCATAGGGACTCGATTGCTTTTCGATGTATTATTTTGGGGTTCTTTCTGTAATCTGGAGGGACCTATTTGTATTTTCTTTTATCCTTTAGGTCCTTTCTGCAGTGTATTATCACTTTTGATATATTAATGCCAGTTCTGGGACCTTCGGGTCCCTTCCCCCGCTCAAAAAAAGAGAGGATTTCTTGGACTGGCACCTGGACAACAAAGGTATTTTTTCAGTATAGTCAGCTTATAAGTTACATGTCAATCTGCTGAAGTGTGACAATCGTCCAATGATTGAACCACACCCAGAAGGCCAGAACAGCTAATTTGGAAAAGACCGTGGAAAATGAACTGTCCCCCAAAGGTTCTGCACTTCCTATAGAAATTTTTCCATAACAGCCATCCCTTATACATGAATATTGAAAGGAGAGGCGTTGAACTGAGTACAAGATGCACAGTATGTTCTGGCTATTTTGAAGATGGGAGTCACATGTTCCTACAATGTAAAGAGGTGAAGAAAATGTGCCGTGCAATCAAGCTGGAAGATGTGAGGCTACGCTTATGTGGTTGTGCAAATCCTTTGCAAATTATGGAATCCCTCCAAGCACTTCCAAATGACCAGTGCATGAAAGGCGTGGCGCTTCTGTGGTGTTGGTGGCAGGAGCGATGGTGGACATGGTGAAGATCAATTTTGACGGCGCTTTCAGCGAGGAGGTGTGAGCGGGAGGCTGGGGTGCCATTGCTAGGGATTCAGCTGGCGACCCTGTTTTTGCTGCTGCAGGCAGAGTGCAGGCTGCCTCTGAAGCCTTGCAAATTAAACTTTTAGCTCTTGTCAACGTGATTTCTATTGCTGAAAACCAGGGAATTGAACGGGTTGTTTTCTCGACGGACTGCCTAGTACTCAAGCAAGCTATGGAAACGAGCCCTTCCAAGGGCCAGCGGCCGAACTTTTTATTAGATAGGAGAAAGAAGGCGTACAAGACGTACGCAAAGTACAGAAGTTTTACATGTTAAAAACTACGGGTGAAACAAGCGCACATCCCACCGGCACAGCAGCTACTAGTGACTACGAACCAGGTCTTAAAAAGCAACGATGCAGCCAGCTGCTCTCCAGGAACGGAGGTCCTCAATGATCAGCTCAAACAACCGGTTTACCGTGCCAAACTCCTGCTGAAAAATTCTGGCATTTCGTTCCTTCCATAGCCTCCAATGAACCAAGATGGTGAAGGTGTCAAAGTCTCGACGCAGATCTTTGGGGGCTACCTTCCTTGCTGCAAGCCACCACTCCTCTGTGCTTGTAAAGTTGCCTCCAGGGATCGGGAAGTCTGCACTCGCCCAGTTTCGGATACGGAGCCAGACTTGCTGCGTGTATCGGCAATGCACGAACAGATGAGTACAGTCCTCGTTCTCTGCCGAACACAAGGGGCAAACAGAGTTATGAGGCCAACCTCTTCTTTCCAAGTTATCAGCCGTGAGACAACGGCGGTGCACTGCCAGCCACATAAAAAATTTACACTTCATAGGTGCCTTGGACTTCCAGATCGGTTTATCACAGGCAAATCTAATATTGGCCATAAAGAAGAGACCGTATGCCGATTTGACTGAGAATATGCCGTCCTTAGTGCATCTCCAGACAGCTTCATCTGGTTGGCTGTTAGAATTGCCCGACTTGTACGCTTCAATACTTCGAGTGCTTTCCGACAGTATACACACGTAAAAGCAAATCTCCGACGAGACGATTTTCGGCGAGACGGACAAGTGCACACGTACGTAGCTAGCCTAGCTAGATTACTTTCCTAGCTGACAGCTCACGCACACGACACGAATCGCTTGAACGCACACAGAATCAATTAGATAGCTAAACGCACATATCGTGCGTCTTCTTTCTTTATTTCTCTGATAGCTCACAGTGATGTTTTTACAGGGACCTTACACACGTATATATAGCAGATTTAGTATAGCTAACCTAGTAGGATTAGGACATCTAATTCCTACTCTATTCGGCTACCCGTGTCTACTCGGATACGTACCCCGTACTACGACGTGCTTATTCCTAACAATCACCCCCTAAGCACGACGTGCTCTCTTCTATACCGACCTGGATTCCAAATACGCCAGCTACTTCGCATAGGCGTTACTGTTGGCTTTACTTTCGCCACTTCAACCATCATTTTCGACAGTGCTTTCGTCGTCTCTTGTGGCACCCATGTCGCCGTCTTTGCTCTTGTCGGCTTCTCCATGGCTTCACGCCGACAGTCCTTTTTGTCCGCGCCCTTCTCCATGCCTTCACGCCGACTGTCCTTTTTGTCCGCGCCTTGAGACATTATACTTGGTTCGATGAAGTACTTTCTCATCGATGCCTCACATATTTGATCTACTACTTGCCGGTGCTCTTGGATGCAATAGAACAAATAAGTAGGAGGTAGTTCAAATTGGTTTTCTTCTAGCTTCTCTATACCACGTGAAAAGCATCTTAATGGATCTGCACCCCCTATTGTTGGTTCTCCTTTATCTGTCTGGCCACCAGTCCACACTCTTGGACCATCGCCTTCTGGTCTTGCTGGCCTGTTTGCTGGGCTCACTTCAGCTCCCCCTCCTCCTCTAATTTTTGGGCAAACAAGTGCAGGTATCGCTGCGCATGCATCTGTACACCCTTCCAGTTCCGTATCTTCTGGCCACAGACTAGCCTTTTCTTCAAACTCTTTGTCTTCTGGGAGAATCCCTAGTGCTTCTGGCCTGGTGTCCACGCTTGGAGCTGCCCCTAGGCCTTCAATGTCTTCTGGGCCCGAACTTGCTGACAAGGATAAGCTCGATTGATCCATATTTTCTTCATACTCAAGATCCCACGTGACGTGAAAATTTGAATATTCCGGTTCGTTGTAGCCCCAATTCCATGACTTGTCTTCCTCAAAGATTACGTCTCCCTTGAAAACCACCTTATTGGTATAAGGATTGCACAAGCGGTATGTCTTTGAGCCTTCATAGCCTGTCATGATCATTGGAATACGTTGCTCCGCCAATTCCGCCTTTACATGCGCCACACATCCAAAAGTACGAAGATGATCAACCGAGGGCTTCCATCCGTACCATGCTTCATACGGTGTTGTACCAACTCCACTCTCAGTAGATTCCATGTTCAGCAAATACACAGCCGTATTGACTGCCTCACCCCAGAATTTTCCTGGCAAGCCTTTACTCTTCATCATGCTCCGTGCCATGGTCAACACAGTTTGATGCAGCTCACCCCCCTCATCAATGCATAGGGCTCTTATCTTTGCCTCCACCTTGAACTCTTCGGCTTCCTTGATCTTCTCGAATGCTTGTTGAGCTTGATCCTTACTTTTCAGCAACACAATCCACATGTATTTACTATGATCATCCACCACAAGCATGAAGAACTTATTGCCAGACGGAGTTGCGGGTGAGATTCCAACACATAGATCGCCATGAACAAGTTCCGAGGCTTCACTTGCCTCAAACGTGGCTTCACATGGGAACGGGGCACTTTGTTCCTCATGATGCACACACGGTAGATCGTGATCCACTTGCGCCACAATCTCCATAGCCGGTGATGGAGGATCCTCCTCATCCTTCAACTCATTTACTTCGAGCATCAGCATCATCGGTCCATCATCTCTTTCCTGGGCGATGAGAGCCCTCTCCTTTTCCTTTGGTGTTTTCCGGCAATCAGCCTTGAAGTGACCGAGCTCGCCGCAGTTATGACACCTTACTTTCTTTATGTCAAACTTCCTCCGCGGCGGGGCGTCATCTTCATCCTCCTGCCCCGCGATATACTTTTTCGCTGGGCGTTGTTTCTCCTTGCCGCTCGTGGAGCCTCCTTGCTTTTCTTTTGAAAGAGTCATCCACTGCTGCTTTGTGAGCATCAGGTGCTCAACCTGTTCTGGATCACCGAAGCTGATCCGGATTCTCTCATCGTGTGCCTTGAATCTTCCGACGAGATCCTCAACCGTTAATGTATTCAGGTCGAGACATTGTTCGATCGATGTAACGATCTGCATGTAGCGCGCCGGCGCCGCACGCAGGAACCTTCTGACGTTCTTGATCTCATCCAATTTCTCGCCATATCCCCTGATTGCGTTGACAAGGGTAACGAAACGGGCGGCAAACTGATCAAGCGTCTCGCTCTCCTCCATCTTCAGATCTTCATAGCTTTTTGTCAAAGTTTGAAGATGCGCTTCCTTCACGCGGGCATGACCTTGGTGCAAGATCTTGATCGTCTCCCATGCATCCTTCGCCGATTTCTTTCCGACGAGGTGATGCATCACGTCCTTCGGCACGACGGAATAGAGCGCCGTTAACGCTTGGCGATCCTTCCGGTACTTCGCACCTCCCTTGACGTACTCGTTGCCTCCTGGATCGACGGCCTCCCAAACCTCCTGAGCCTCCATGGCCACCTCCATGTTGAGAGCCCATAGCCCGTAGTCCTTGCGATCGAGGCGCGGATACAAAGCCGCCCCCACCGTCTCTGTCACCGGCGCCGATGCCGAGCTGTCGTCAAACTTCACCATCGCCATGACCTCCTAGTACTTTCAGCAGATCACGGACGACGACCTTGGCTCTGATACCAATTGTTAGAATTGCCCGACTTGTACGCTTCAATACTTCGAGTGCTTTCCGACAGTATACACACGTAAAAGCAAATCTCCGACGAGACGATTTTCGGCGAGACGGACAAGTGCACACGTACGTAGCTAGCCTAGCTAGATTACTTTCCTAGCTGACAGCTCACGCACACGACACGAATCGCTTGAACGCACACAGAATCAATTAGATAGCTAAACGCACATATCGTGCGTCTTCTTTCTTTATTTCTCTGATAGCTCACAGTGATGTTTTTACAGGGACCTTACACACGTATATATAGCAGATTTAGTATAGCTAACCTAGTAGGATTAGGACATCTAATTCCTACTCTATTCGGCTACCCGTGTCTACTCGGATACGTACCCCGTACTACGACGTGCTTATTCCTAACATTGGCCTGGCGTTAACTGAATATCAGCAATCATGTCCCAGAGCTTGAGGTATTCTGCCAAAGCTTGTGTTGAAACTCCTCCCTGTATATCTCTTACCCATCTCAAGTTGGTAGTGGCCATAGCTACTGTGATGCCCGAGTCACGAACAAAAGAGAAGAGGATGGGCACAACGTCTTGTATAGCTTTGCCGCCAGGTAGCCAATTGTCGGTCCAAAACCTTGCTCTTCTGCCGTCGCCAATTTTGATGAACGTTGCAGCTTTGAAAAGAGCCAGAGTGTCGCGGTCGTCGGCCACAGGGATCAACGACCAAGGGCGTTGTTCAGTATCCCACCTTAGCCAGGGCCAGCGGCAGCGGAGAGCTGATCCAAAGAGACGGAGATTAAGGACGCTCAAGCCCCCAGCTCGAGTCGGAGCACAGACTCTGGCCCAAGGTAGGAGACAGTGACCTCCATTGATATCATCTTCGCCTTTCCAAACAAAACCTCGGCACCTACGATTAATGATGTCAAGCGCCCATTGAGGAAGAGGGAGCACCGTGAGGAGGTGAAGTGGCAGCGCCATTAGCACAGAGCGGGTGAGGGTTAGCCTGCCACCGGTGTGGAGGAACCTCGGCTTCCAGCTTTTTAGTTTCCCGGAGTACTTATCGATTAGTGGCCAGATATCAGCACGGCGGAGACGGCCCGTGCTAAGTGGCAGACCGAGATAGATGATCGGGAAGTCCTTGCGAGCACATTGGAAATGATTACAAACCATCAGAGATAGATCCTCATCACAGCGGATACATGTTACTGAACTTTTCTGCATGTTGACGTGCAGGCCTGAGGCACCAGCAAAGAGCTTGAGAGCTGCCACGATGACCTCCAAGTCCGATGCCACCGGACGGAAGAAAAGAACTGCGTCATCTGCATATATAGATGTTCTTGGCACTTTGTGATTTAGGCCCAGATCTAGCAAGCAAGAGGGATCGTTCCGACGCCCATTGTAGGATGGCATGCAAAGAGTCCATGGCAAGGATAAATAAAGCTGGCGATAACGGATCACCTTGGCGAACGCCACGGGCCAGGTGGATTGGGCAGCCACATACACCATTAATCATGATTCTTGTGTGGGCTGTAGCTAGGATGCCGCAGATCCAATTACACCATTTTAAACTGAACCCTCTCCGTCTCAAAACTTCAATCAGAAATTCCCAGGATAGTGTGTCAAACGCCTTTGAGATGTCAATTTTCATAAGGACCGCAGGTTTCTTCCGTCTGTGTAGGAATTTCGCAGCATTCGAAACCAGTTTAAAATTTTCATGGATACTCCGGGTTTGCACGAAAGCACTTTGGGCTTTAGAGATTAACGAGGGGAGCAGGGGGGCAAGCCGTGCTGCTAGAATCTTGGCGAAGATCTTGGAGAACCCATGAATTAAGCTGATCGGGCGGAACTCCCGGATATCCAGAGGGTCATCTTTTTTGGGTAGCAGAGTTAGGATGGAGCCATTCAGATGTCTGAAATTGTGGAACCGACCTTTGTGCAACTGACCAAGTGCAGCCAGCATGTCATCTGCAATCACGTCCCAACAAAGCTTGAAGAAGAGACCCGAGAAGCCGTCAGGTCCAGGAGCACGGTCCGAGGGCATATCCATAATAATCTTCCTAACTTCTTCACGGGAGAAAGGCTCTTCTAGCTCTCTGGCCTGCGTTATGGAGAGAGAGGGTAAGTGGACAGCATCCAGATTAAGAGTTTGGCATCTTGTGGGTGTTGTGCCGAAAACATCAAAGAAATATTCCTTTGCCAGTTCCAGTTTGTCTTCCACTGTAGTTGCTACTCTGTCGTTGTTTTTGAGGATAGGTATGAGATGCTTGCGCCGCCGGGCATTGGCCTTCATGTGGAAGTACTTTGTGTTGGCGTCGCCTTCTCGGATGTCCCGAACTCGAGCACGCTGCCTTAGCCTTGTTCTTTCCAATGACGCCAAAGCCAAGCATTTTCCTTTAAGGAACGCACGTAACCTTCTTTCGCCTTCAGACAAGGTTCGGCGTTCTTGGGCTTCATCTAATCTCAATATGACCTCATTGGCAATTTGAAAAAGGAGATCGAATTGGCTCTGATTTCTCTGCCCCCAGCTTCTCAAGGCTTTGGCGGTTGCAGATAATTTTTCGTCAACAATACGAACGGGGTCTTTTGCAACAACCGGCGCAAACCAAGCATTCTGAACAACCTCCATGAAGCCTGGGATTTTGGGCCAGAAATTCTCGAACCTGAATCTGAAGGATCTGGGCCTAGTAGAGGGGCACGACACGACCAGAGGACAATGATCAGATATATTAGTGCTTAGTGCCGCAAGATCACTTATCGGATACAGATCTTCCCATTGGGGATTGAAAAGCACCCTATCCAGCTTAGCAAGAATTGGTTCTTCTTGTCCATTGCTCCAGGTAAACCTTCGTCCCGGTAGTGGCATATCCTTCAAGGCAAGCGAATTGATGGTATGTCGAAATTTGTTCATCAGTCTTCTGTTAACACGACCGTTGCTTTTTTCGGGTGGATCACATACTAGGTTGAAGTCTCCATTGACTAACCAAGGGAGTTGCATTGAAGCACCAATTTGGGCAAGCTCCAGCAGAAACCTTTCTTTGTCAGCAGTATCTTGAGGGCCGTAAACGGAGGTGATCGCCCAGCTCTTAGCATTATCCAGGGATAACACTTCCGCCGTAATAGAAAACTCTCCTTTGTGCTTCGTGGTGACCCTAAGAAGGTCAGAACGCCAAGCAAGTAAAACCCCACCACGAATTCCATCAGCCGGAATGAAATCAAAACAGTCATAAGCTGGCCCAAAAGTTTGAGAAACAATCACAGAGTCCACTTCCTCAAGTTTCGATTCTTGGACACAGATAAGAGCAAACTTAAAAGAGCTAAGAAACATGCAGATAGAGTTCCTTCGCGCCCGATTGTTCAGACTGTTAGAAATAATGGGGCTAATCCATTTAGGCCCATGAGTATTTCAGATTTTCCCTAAATCTCAAAGCCCAAATTTATGGCAGCCCATATGTGTTTGGGCCCATGTTTGTGGCAGCTCACATGGGAGTGTAGTGGGAGCTAAAGTTTAGTCCCACATGGAAAGTTGAAGGAGAGTTGCACCACCTTATAAGGAGGAGTGTTGCACCACTTTGTAAGTAAGTGGAAATAAGAGAGATACACACGCGCGCTCCTCCTCCGACGACGCCGCCGCTCGCACGCGCGCGCGCGCGCCGCGGGTTGCGGGAATCTCGCCGAGCCGAGCTTTATTTTGCTGCTCAGGAAAATTGACAGACGTGTCAAACGGTTAGCTTATTCGGGTCGCTCCCGGATCGTGGGCTACTGTAACCGACCCGAACGTGCGTAACGTGGACTCGGCCCACGTTCGCCTCCGTTAGGGTTTCCTGAGCCGCTCTATATAAAGTCTTGCGCGGCTACCGCCACAACAACCACCGAAAACCAATCTAGGGTTTTGCCATCCTCTCTACTTGTGCCGTCACCGTAGTCTACTCCATCCCGCTTGCCGGCGTGCATCGGCGGACGGGAGAGCAGGTCTCCGGAACCACTCGCCCTTGTGAGAGGGCGAATAAGGTTTTTGGGAAGCGCTCTGCGCGACTGCTCGAGTTCTCCATCACGGGTCGTCTTCCATCCAAGTCAGGCGGTGCTGCATACCGCCGTCTTCGTCGCCATCTGCTGCGATCACTCTTCCCCAAAGTTTCTACTACGACAACCGAACGGTACGTGCTACGTGATCCTGTTTGGTTATTCATCATGTTCTGCGAGTACATGTTAGGCTGCAGTTTGTTTCCGATCATCCTGTTGTTTAGTACATCTAGTATGTTCGAGTTACATGAGCTAGTAGCTGGTTTTGGCATGATTTATATTCTGGAATTAATCGTGAAAATTATGCCTAATATTCCAACACAGACCTCTCAGGTTCCAAGTAGCTATGCTTAAATCTAAATCCATGGTGGATTGGAGACTGCTACTGTGAACACGACCTGATCAGGAGCACGGCTCCAAATCATCTGGGAGGGTGAATGCCTCGAAGCCGGAGTAAGCCGGCTCGTCGAAGTCCAACTCTTCTGGCGCAAAGAGGGCAGCGATCGCGCGCAGATGCTGTGGTGTGGGCGGCTTGGTGAAGAGAAGGTATTGATCAATTGCGTCCTGAGAGATAACTTCTTCATCTTCGGCGAAGCCTAATCGCTTCGCGAGTACTGTCTAGGCACGGTGGTATGGTCCCTTCTTCTTACCATCATCTTTCTTGCTCAGCCGCACACTCCTTCGCGGGGTGAAGCCTGGTGGGACGATCTTCCTCTTCCTGACCGGCGCAGAGGCAGCTGGGGGCGGTCCCAAGATGGAAGGCGCCAGCGAGCTACCTAGTGCACGGGTGAGGGTATCAGCCGCCGAGAGCGGGCCTTGTACTTGTAAAGTTGGAGGAGAGTCATCACCACCAGGGGCACCAGGAGCAGATGCAAAGTGTGACGATGTCCCATTCTCCGGGAGCTTGCCAACAGGTTCATCCGGTTCACTCGACGGAGAGACGACCATAGGTCCTGCCACGACTTTGCCCGCATCCCCCGAACTGTCCTGCAATGTGCCAGGACAGAGGGAGACGGATTTCGGTTGTGCCCCGTCCACTTCAGGTGAGAAGGAGTAAGCCGGTGCACGCTCAGGTGCGGGGGTGAATGCCGTCGACGGGGAGCGGAAGAGCAGCGGTTGGGGCCATAGCAGAGACCGGTTCGGCGTCCCGGTTCTCGCAGCAGAGCAAGAAACCGTGGTGGCAGCCGAGCCAAGTGCCATCCGTGAGAGCAAGGGCGTCGTCGGATCTCGCGCTGCTGAATCAGAAACCGCGGACGCCACAGAAGTTGTAGCTGGAGAGGCCGGTACTGGGGTAGAGGTTCGCCGGTTCAATTGGGTGCGCTGGGCGGCGAGCAGAGGGGGGGGGGGGGGGGGGGGGCGGCATGCCACCCGCAGGAGCGAACAAGCCGCGTACGCGGTTCAGGCCCCAACCACCGCTGGAGCGCTTCCTGCCCCATCCTCTGCCAACGCCGTCCGTCGCCGGACTGGCAAAGGCATGGCCACCGCCACGGGCCTGACCGCGACCGGAACCGTCCACGCGTCCACCCCAGCAAGGGTAAACATGCTTGCGCATTTCTTCATCCTCGTCGATGAACTCTCGAGGCAGGTCAGAGCAGGGCAGGGACCGATGAACCACCTCCAGTACATGGATGATCAGGGAGTGAACCAGTGTGCGCCTGAAGGTGGGTGCCCGCGGCGGAGGTAGTGAAGCCGGGTCATCTGAATTCTGAAAAAGCTGGCTCGTTGGGCAGGCCTTCCGGTTCAGGGATCTCCAAATCATATTCCTTCGGGATGGCGCAGGGATTCCGCATCCAGGCAGTGACCACCGTGCACCAACGATCAGTGGCAGGGAGGATCTCCACGAGTTGGCCGTCCAGATTGTTGACGAGCTGGCTAACAGCCTCCCACTCCCACGCTTCCGCAGGCATACCTTCGAAGCTGAGCTTGGTGAAGAACTCGAGTTTAGCACTGCCTGCTTGTGCTCTCCGGTGCCAGTGCCGGAACCCAATAGTTGCGCCGCTGCAGTAGAAGCGACTCGATAGATTGAGGACCCGCGTGCAATCCTCCGTGCAGGCGAAGGTGCGATCTCTCTAGATTGGGACCTTTGATGCTTCAAGCAAAGTTCTTACTGACAACATGTTTTATTCAGTTCTCTTTTGAACATGTACTCAGAGTCTGTAACAAACCAGCCCATGAGCTGGCCGCACTTGGTATATGAGTGGGCAGTTAGATAGCCATGCTTAAGCCTGTGCAAACCCGGTTTGGGCCAAGATTCAGATTGGAATTGTGAATGAGATTGAACTACAGATTTATTTTTGCCGGTTTGGGCAGCTTGAGCGGTTTCTCATTTTGCACACCCTTAGCCATGCTTTTTGGTCGATCGGAGGACTTTCCGCCTAACGTAATCAGTCTGGTTGTCGACGATCTCGTCGTGCCGTAATGGAATAAATGCATGTTCCATCACAAAAAAAAAAGATGGAAGCCACAACCAGGGTGGCTAAACGGTGGAATTTCTTACACATGGCCAGTCGAGTATCAATGGTAGGTTGCGTTCCAGATCACGGAACACGACCTAGTTTCAACGCATCCATTGGAGACAGTGTACTGTAGTAGAGTAGAGCAAAGGTTTGAACCATCGCCGCAGCACCCGAACGCCGTGGTCGGTGTGCGTCGACGGTCATGGCCCGGGCGGCACCGGCGGTGGCCCCCTGCCCTTCCTCTCCTGGAGGCGGCCTCGCGTGGGGAGGCTAGACTCCGGGTGGTGCTCCCAGGCTCAGGCGGTGGCCTAAAGTGGTTCCCTCCCGCTGTTGGATGGTTGGCGTCGCGTGGAGCCGCCAGGCTGGATCGAGCTTGCCTTGTGGTGCCCTTTGGGCCCAGATCTGGGTCAAGGCAGGTTGGACTCGATCTCGCTGCTTCCGGTTAGATTACAAGTGGTTCGCGACATGGGTGACGGCGTCGACACCACCCCGCTGCAACACGGTGGTCGGAAATTCGCGGGCCCATATGGGTCCGGCTGGACCTATGGTGCCGAGCAAGAGAGTAGCGGCAGCGGTGGTCTACGTGCAGCAGAGTGATAGTGGGGACTTTACGGGTCCTTCCAGGGTTCGGTCGGGCCTGCCCGGTCTAGTGTGTCCCTATTGTCATGTCCGGTCGGCACCCGCCTGGCGGTGGAGGACGTCCTCCATTTGGTCGTGCTGCTGCCACCTTCCGGCTCCAATAGTCCGGTGTGCTCTTGTCTTTGTGTCCGGTCGGCTACCCTCTGACGGTAGAGGTTGATCCCTCCCGCGTGGTTGTTGTCTTGCCGCCCTTTGTCTTTCGTTGTCTCTTCTCAGTCCGGCCGGCCTCGCAGCGTCTTCCATGGTGAGATGATGATGGTGACTTCAAGACCATGGTGGCGTATGTTGGTGGGTGGCAAGTTTGGTGGAGCGCCACTACTAGGAAAACGGCTATAGGTAATCAGCACATCCGTGGCTCACATGGTTGAAGTGCCCCACGGCTAAAACAGGCGTGGCTCACCTGTGGGCAGTGCCCTACTAATAACTAGAACAACCGTGGCGCACATGACTATAGTGCGCCACAGATGTGTGTGGGCCAGGGCCCTGTTGGCCGCACGCCAAACATCTGTAGCGCACTATAGTCATGTGCGCCACGGTTGGTAGGGTCATCTGTGGCGCACATGGGTCTGGTGCGCTACGCCTAAGCGCATGCCCCCCTCTGCTCTGAAACGGCCACAAACTTCTGTGGCGCACTCGGCCTAGTGCGCCACAAGGAGTAGGAGCATCCGTGGCGCACATGGCCTAGTCCGCCACAGATGTTTGTACTCCCTGCACCAACTCCACCCCCCACCCCCCCCCTCCCGGATCGTCTTTTTAGGCTTTGCAAAAAATAAAAGAAAATGATAAACACTTCAAAAAATTAAATCCTTTCATATTTAGGTAGGTAATGTGGTATAGCTTCTAGTAAAATTAACAAACATGAGTTTCGACTTTTTATACAAAAAAAGTTTATGCCATGGTAAAACGGCCATAACTTTTGCATACGATATCGAAAAAAATCGTATAATATACCAAAATGACGAGAACGAGATTGCGCATCTGCTCGCAACCATCTACGATCGTTTAGCGATTTTTTAGATTTTCAAAATTCGAAAAGAGTAAAAAGTTACGGTCAAAAAACCGTTTTTTCCTGCAGAAAAAAAAAACAGGGCGACTTATCCGTAGCGCACCTACACCTAGTGCGCCACGGATAAGCTTGGGCGGGATTCAAATTTGAATCCCCACCCCGCCCTCCTTCTTTTTCCTTTCCCCTTTTCCCTTCCCCTTTTTCCTCTTCCTCTCCCTTTTCCTTCTCCTTCTTCCTTCTTCCTTCTCCCTTCTCCCTTCTCCTCTCCTTGCAGTGATGGCGCGACGTCGACCTCCTTCTCCTCCTCCTCGCAGTGACAACGGGCGACGTCGACCTCCCTTCCTCCCTCTCTTCCTCCATCCCTTCCTACCTCCCTCTCTTCTCCTCCTCCTCCTCTTCTTCTCCTCCTCTTCCTCCTCTGCCTCCTCTTCTTCTCCTCCTCTTCCTCCTCTGCCTCCTCTTCTTCTTCTCCTCCTCTTCCTCCTCTTCTTCTCCTCCTCCTCTTCTTCTCCTCCTCTGCCTCCTCTTCTTCTCCTCCTCCTCTTCCTCCTATTCTCCTCCTCCTCCTTGCAGTTCCGACGACGACAACGAGGTGACGACGACAACGAGGTGACGACGAGGAGGCGACGACGGCGACCTGCACCGACGCGCGATGGCACTAACGACGAGATCCAGATCTGCTGCTTTTTTTTGAATTTTGAAATTTATATCTGTGGCGCACAGCACCTAGTGCGCCACGGTTATCGTTTCATACGCGTGACGCACCTGCCCAAACTTCTGTGGCGCACTGGCATGTGCGCCACGCCTGTATCTAAACTTCTGTGGCGCACTAGGCAGTGCGCCACGGCTGAGAGATAGCCGTGGCGCAAGGCACGTGGCGCACTGCTAGTGCGCCACAGATGATGTTTCATGGTGCGCCACTAAAGGCCATTTTCCTAGTCGCCACGAATTGCACGGAGATGTGGTTTGGGGGTCGGGAGAAATTCATGTCGTCTTGGCACCGACGCGGTGACGCTTGCGAGTGTCGTCGTTCCTTGCTGAAGGGCGTCGGGTGTACCTCTTCCACACGTCTCGTAACATACCGAGGGAAACCCTAGGACTAGTGTAGGCAGCAGCAGCGTCGTCGTCGCTTTTCTTCTTGAAGGTGCTGCTTGGTATGTGGTAATTCGGGGTGCTAGGGTCATGGTGGGAATACTCTCTCTTTTGTCATTTGGGCTTGATTGTGCTGTTTTGCTCCAGCAGTAGTCCCGAAGTTGTATCGTGTGGTTGCTATATTAATATAGTGGCGCGAAAGCCTATTTCAAGGAGAAGTACGGAGTACAGTAAGTACCATGTATGCATGTGACTAGAGTATATCTTCTCTAAAAGAAACAAGACTACATATGTGAGTATATCGATAATAGAACGTGCAAGCATACGGTATTACGTTAAGTAGAAGCTTTATTCAGGTCACGGTCTTATTCTCGTAGTAGTACACAGTAATATACATGGGATGGGATGCATGAATGCATATATCATGCGTTCATGCATGATGCATGTGACCATGCACACACAGAGTCTCATACGCACACATGTAGGTACTAGTAGCTACCAGGCTGTCGGCCGGGCAGCCCTCATGACCGTGACGTTCTCGTCTCGTACGTACGTACGCACGCGCGCGCTCAGCCGTAGTACTGGCCGGTGCACGAATCGTACTTGCTCTCGCACGGGTCACAGTGGCTCCCGCCGTAGCCATGGCCATGATGGTGCTGCTCACGGTGCCCAGCATGGACGCTGCCGCCATGGCCAAGGTGCCCGCGGTGGCTGCCGCTGTGGCCAAGGTGGCCACTGGCACCGTGGGAGTAGCTGCGGCCGTAGCCGAGGTGACCGCGGCGGCTGTCGCTGTGGCCAAGCTGGCCGTGACCGTGGTGGTGGCCCCTGCGGGCGCGCTCCACCTCGTCGATCTCCTCGTACTCCTCCTTCCTGACGACGTAGCGCTCGCCGCCCTCGCCGTGGCAGTGGCTGTCGTACGGCCTGGCCATCTCCTCCGCGCAGTAGTCCGCCTCCGAGTAGTAGCGCGCCATGGCAGCGTTGGATCGCAGGTTTGCAGTGAACAGACTTGTTAATATGTGCGAGGCGTGAGTGCTTGCGATATGCGGTGATGCAGGATGTGCAAGGATTGGCCATGCTTTTATAGTGTGCAAAGCGCATGCATCGATGGGATAATCAGGTGTCAGGTTATCAGTTATGACGTGTTAGTGGAGTAGGGAATTTGTTCTGACAGGATAAGCCTTCAGTTGAGGCATGCCATCTGCCCGTTTGGATCGAAGATAGGAGAGAAATCGAGACACTTTTCTTTCTCTTGTCCTCAATCAGGATTTTTGTTTCGGCCGGTATTGATTTACTGGTGGGGGCCGGAAAACCGGTTTCAGGTTGGTAAGAGGAAATTCCGACTGAAAAGACCCTGTCCACAATGGTCACGAATTTGTGATTCAGTTAATGGAGGTTTCTTGCTGTAGACATATGTACTGAGGTAGGGTTAGAGAAAAGGTTGATTTTTTTTAGCTTAACCAGCCCTCACTTTATTGATTGTTTACAAATAATGGAATACTCCCTCCCATCCAAATTAGTTTTCTCACTTTTGTCTAGATTCAAATGTATCTAGCCATGTTTTAGTGCTAGATACATCCGAATCTAGCAAATCTGAGAACGTTAATTTAGATCAGAGGGAGTACTAAAAGTGCGTTTTGAAGCAGCCACAGCTATGATGACAGAATTCAGAGAAGCTGAACTTCGCGGTTTCAACCATCCTCCATTTATGCCCCTAAAAACATTAGCATTAGCAGTGTGCGGGGCTTTCAGTTCTTTTCCTGTTTTTCTTAGACTCTCAAACTGCAACTTTTGTTTGTTTGTTCCGTTATCTTGATGACAGTGGAACCGGGCCCTTTTTGGGTTCGTATTGAAAAAGATCTTCCATTTTGATGACATCATGGAAATAAGATCAATATCAGATATTTTTCTAAGTTATTTTTTATGTTTTAAAACTCGAGCGAAACATTCATGAAACTTTCTGTAACTGTCCATTTTATTTGTGGAGGTTTTATTCTAGGTTCAGCGAATTCAATGCGTTTCATCTTTTGATGGAGGTTTCATACTGGTTACAATGCAGTTTTATAGTGATTCAAATTTCAATGTTTTTTTTGTCAAACCACATTCAAGCCTTATATGATATCTCAACTAAACCATATTTTTTGAAGCCTCGCTTAAACATAAATTAAGAGGGGACACACCGTTAATGCTTGAAACTTCAACTAAATCTCGATAAAACCCTGAGTAAGGTTATTCCATCAACTGGCAACAACTTTCCCGGCATCACTATCCCGAGCATTTCGTATGTGAAGGGAAAATATTTCTTGTAGTTTGATTGTCAATTTAAGCCACTTCAATTGACGATTATTATGATCCTAGCCAAATGTCATGGTGTAGTGCTTTGAGAAATTTTATTTAAGCACCTTTAAGCATCGAAGCCATAATACATGCTGAAGCATAGTTTGATTTTGATAAAATACAAGGTTTTTTCACAAAACTTTTAGAACTGCCTTGTAGCTAAATCGTGTCCCTCCTTTGGCCATCTAAAGGTATATAAGTGATCGGTGCAACAGGACTTCTTGGCAGAAAGTAAGTACCGCCCCATATGTTCTCATAAGAAAATGCTAGAAAGATGTGATGCTATTCAATTATCTAATATGATAATTTGTCTTTTTATATGAATTGATATGCGAACTATAGTGCTAGAAACATTTAAGTCTCATGGAATAACATTATTAGAGTATGTTTCTAAATCATCTGTTTATATCAATCTCTTGTATGTTTGTTCTTACTAGTAATGTGCATGTGCGTTGCTACCGGGAAACAAAAATATAACTTTCTCAAAGTTGTTTTTACGTTGTGACAAACTTCAACATCTTTTTCATGGCTCTCTTTTGACTCATGTACCGACAACCAACCCTCTAGTTTTCTTTATTGTTTATTTTTACACAATGTTCTAATTCTTTCCAATAATATTAATTTACTATACTATTTTCAACCATAAATATATCTCTAGCAAATAGTGAAATAGGTAGTCATTTAATCAACATGTAGATTCAGTTGCCTCATAATTCATGGTCAAAGAAACAGGTAGATTCAGGAGCAAAATTGCAAACTCATCTCTCATGTATACATGTTAGAAAAGGAATATATTTAACATGATCGGGGATGATACAAATCTTTCCTCAGGGTGCAAAGTGTAGATAAAGACAATTTTCTTACTGTTTCGGTCTAAGCATCCTACATTATACATAGTTTAGCCATAATATTTTTCATGGCTATTTCATTACATCTAGATACCAAAACGGTACTGACAAATATATCGATCCATTGCTCTCATTTTGGTCCATAGGTTTTTGTATAAAACATATATTTCCGTAGGTGCCTCTAGTTTCAGTCAAAGCAATTCACATAAAAAATTCTGAAAGTCTGGGAGGACTCCACAAAGATGTTACCACAAATAGGTATCCATATCCAACCAGTTCATTATAAGTGCATTTAAAATTAGAAAGCCAAGGTATACAATAATAGCTAGGTAATTCACATAAGAACTTCCAAGAAAATATGTAACAATGAAAATGGAAGAAAACACTTAACATGTTGAAAAATTAGCAAGGACAAATCCTATACGGGTAATTTCAAAGTTATAGATATTTACACTCTATGCAATGAAATAAAATGTCGCAAAAAAGGATACCAATTGTACTACAACCATGAAAGGAAAAACTTCTTTCAAAGAATATAGAACGTATATATATACAAGTATACATGGTTAACACATAAGATCATTTTCACTTACATAGATAAGTAGCATATATGAGTCACGGTGAAATAGCTAAGAAATGAACTTCTTACTTTATGAAATATGGGAAATTGCCTGGATCTAGACATCACCCTGGTATATACAGCAAGACTTTCTTCATATCATAGTCCAAGTATTTAAAGATCATGTATATATATCCGACGTACATGTAATCATCTACATATTTTAGAATAGGTTAATCTATGACCAGTTTATGTTTAAGTATTTTAATTGATTTACCCCTTGTTTGCCATCATCTAGTTTAAGTTTCTTAAGTGCTGCTATTTCCCATGTTATGATATCCATAACCTCAAATACCTCACTGAGATTAAGAGTTAAAGGAAACATAATAACCAGTTAGGCATTAAAAATACATAATGTATTGTAAAATGAACTGGGAGCATGTAATGCTTAGAATGAAAAATATGTGATATTGGAAACATACTTCTATATAGACTCTCCACGAATATCATCTTCACAAACTTTACATCAGTAAATAGAATCTGCATCCACCTAATGATGTACTGCATATAACAACGTGTGGAGTATAAGACATGAAACAAGTATTAGCACGTTTTCGAAAACGAAGAAATCTGAACCGCTTCGTATAGAAAAGTGTATTACACAATTCTCGAGTGTGACAAAACATTTCAATAACGTTCAAAAACATAAAGATCCGTTCATACAAAAGTCCACGGAATCTGAGAATGCAAAGACACACTAAAAAAAACAAAGTTATCATCGTCTCTCGGAACGCAACAGTGATGCAGGAAGGCGAATGTAGAAGAAGACAAAACGTTGGAATAATGCGTGCATCAAACCTGATCGATACGTCTGGCGTTACAATTACAAAGGAGACAACACTTATGCCAAACTAAAAACAAAACGGAATAAGAAAATAAAATATGCCTCCGTACTTCAGCATAGACGACCGTTAACGACGTGAAGCATGAAGCGACGATGGGACTCGTATGCTCATCATGGACACAACACCTGCCCTCTCGTCGTAGTATGTTTGTAACCGAAGCTGGGCATCTATGACCATAACCGAAAAATAGAGTCAGCGACGTGGAAGAAAAAGCATGAAAAAAGGTGAGAAGAAAATACAGAAGGAGACAGATTACATTATTGTGACGAAAAGAATGTCGGCCATCCTCGTCAGCACACGTAAACGTAATCCTGATGATGGTTGGCCATTGCTTAAGCCGAGAAGTGCAAACATCACTAAACACACTAAACGATGCGAGCAAGAACAAAAACGGCAGGAGAATGATACGGGAAAAAGGAGGAAGATTACATTACACATGTCGTGGTGCAGCTGAAGTACTCTTCAACCACTATTTTTGCTCGTTCACTGGTCTTGTTGTTTGTCGCTGCATAAAAACAATATGTGGAAGAGCATGAGACGAAGAGAGAAAAAAGAGAAGGGAACATCGAGCTGCAAAATAAGACGACATACCTTGAACAAGCCAGATGGGGCAGACGCACGTTGGATGAAATGATGATAAGGAAAGCAAGAATAGTCGGAGAGAAAAGCTGCACAGATCACACTCACCTTCTTACCGCAGGGGGTGGACGCGCTACGCCTTCTTGCTCTGCGCTGGTAAGCTGCAGCTGCGCGTCGCCATCTTGCTTTGCGTCGGTAAGCTGCAACCATGAGCTGCAGCTGGAAGCTGACCCGAGGATGACCACCACTAGTCGCTGGCAATCTATCCTAGGACATCGTCTCTCAACGTCTCCAGATCGTTTCACCTCACCGCCGTGGGCACCAGCATCGCCGGCTACGGATGTCCTCACCGTATTGATGTGTGCGAATGACCACTGGGATATGGGAAAGCAAGTTGTACGTGGGGAGGAGAGGATGTAGATAATGCAATGCGTAAGCAAATAACTGAGAGAACCATTTTATATTAGACGTGTCTCTCACTAAAATCTCGCGTTAGCAGGACCCACCGCATGACCTCGGTGAGGGATAACACTTGCAACCGAGCTAGCGCCCTAGAGAACCCGTGTACAGCTACATTATACATTGTAAGGTTGGCTACGAACATAAACGCTCTAGTCCTTCAGAACGCTTGTACACGAGAAGTGGTGTTGTCACGTCTACAATCTAGGCTTCTATCCGGACAATAAATGGGACCCACGACCACGAGAAACCACGACCGCCATGGGTTTACGGCACCACGTAGGTTCTGGTCGGGCCCCACGACCACGAGAAAACATGTAGGCATGGGCTCACGGTGACACGTCGTCTTTCCGCGGGTCCCATGACCGCGAGAAACCGCGGCCAACATGGGCTCGTGACACCATGTCGTTCCGGGCAGAACCCAAGTCCGCGATAATCTGCGGCCAGCATGGGCTCACGCTGCCATGTCGACTCTCAGCGGACCCCGCTACCCGACGGGTGTGGAGGCGTGTCGTGTCGTGTCAGGAACTCCTCTCACCGAGCGCGGTACAACCGGCGTACGCTGACGGCGGTCCCATGGCGCGTGTGACACCCGTCCGCGGTAGGGAACCTTTCGCCTTGGCCCGCCGTCATGGGATAGCAGGGCTCTGTTGCGATATCGGCAGGTATCCTTTTCGGCCTCCATCTCACGACCGAAAAGAATCGGAACGACGTGGATAGAAGTTTGAGACAAAGCAATCTAGCATTATTATTTACTCCTGATGGACAAGTACCACATGCTACAAACCCGAAGGGTCATTATGGTAGAAAGAATGTCTGTTATATCTGATACATACAGAGAATGCACTTCATCCAAAGTCAACAATGGAAAATCAGTTATTCTATGGAAAGATAAATGGGATGAATCAATCAAAGAGGATGAATATCCATACATGTTCTCTTTTTGTAACATCCCAGATTCTATATTAGGATGATATTAGTGCCATGCATCATCCTTGCATCATTTGCACCCTGCATTTGAAAAATTGCAATAAAAACTCTGGCACATAAACCCATTTAAAAACCCTATTAAATATTCTCATAAGTGAGCACCCTTGTTGTAGTAGTTTGACCCTTCAAAAACCTTGTAAAAACAGTAAGCCATGGTCCTATGTTGACCACCCCAATTTTATGAAAAATTAGAAACAAGATTCATCACTTTTGGACTTAGTTTGCAAAAGCTAGAAGAGTTTTACTAAAACAGAAAAAGGGAAAATTGTTAAACAAAAAAAAAGAGAAAGGGCCAACAGCTAACCCTAGCTGGGCCGGCTCGCCAGCCAGCCCACCCCGCCCCATCGCCCGCGCAATAGGGAGCCTGCCCGCGCCCGTCGGCCCACCTCTCCCCTCCGTCGCCAGCCAGCCCTACCCCACCTGTCATCCCTCTCCTCTCACCCGACAGGAACGGGGCAGAGTCCCCATCGGCCACGACCCCCCGCCTCCGTGTCCGGCCAGGACGTGTTTATATGCCCAGCCGCGCAACCCCCTCCGTCCCCCAAAACCCTAAGCACCCTAGTCCTCTTCGGTTCCACGGGCTCGAACCACCGCCGCTCTCGGTAAGCCAGCAAAGACGACGACACGGGAACCCCTTTCCCCGATTTCTTCCCCATCCTGGACCTCCCGATCGACGCCATCTGCTCACCGCTTTTCCCCCTGTGTTCTGCAGCGTGCCGCCGCAGATTGCTCGCCGGAGCTGTGGAGGAGAAGCAGCCGCCGTCGCCGTTAAAGGAAGAGAGGGCCGAATTCGAGGCGACAGACGGGACCGCGAGGGGGAGACGATCACCAGCGTCAGCTTCCCCTTCCTCGAAGTGCACCGGAGCGCCGCCGCCGTCATCACCGACACCACCGCCGCTCACCGCCACCGTCATTGCAACGGTAAGTCGCCGGACCTTCCCTCTCCGTTCGATCTTCGGTCTGTGGCTCGGATTAGATTTGGACCCGAAGGGGTACGCGCCAATCGCACGCCGCCGCGTGGCCGCCACGTCAGCTCGCCGCTTAACTGCGCCGCGTCAGCCCCCCCATTGCCAGCTGGACCAAACAGGAACTGACACATGGCAAGTTAGTAAGTCAGGGTTAGATCTGTTTGCAGATTTGAAGATAAAACTTGCAAAATTCATATAAAATTGAATATTTGGCCAAAGTTAGCTTATAATATACCGTTGGATTCCTAATTTTATGAAGAATCCAAATCTGTAATAATATTGCAGGTTTGCTGTAATGTTTTGGGTGTAGATTTTAATCATTGGATTAGAGGGTTTAATCTATAGAAAAATAATTAAAATTCTATTCTATTTGATTCTTGTTGCTATAACTTTGTTTCCACAATACCTACTGATCCAAATCTTTGAGCCTTGGTTAGGGTCATTAGATCTAGCTTGGGGCTAACTAGATGGTTGATCTCCTTATAATCCTAGGATTTGTTTAGTGACACTATAGTAGATCTAAACCCTTGGAAAAATAAATCCTAGTGACACCCTTACACTATCACAACACAAACTTGCTACCTTGATCAATTTAACCAACCTTGCATAAACTACCATGTTGCATGCATGCATGTTTTCCTTTGTGTATGCTTTGAACAAGTTGTGATCAGATCTATGTTTGTGATTCGTTAGATTGCTCGGAGTGCGCTAAGGAGTGCTATTGTGTAGAGTGCTGCTCGGATCAAGGCAAGTTACACCACTTGTTCATAATTTTGTCCCAGTTTTGGTTCTATGCATGTGATCTTCAAAAATTCTGTAGTATGCATGTGTAGAATATTCTAGTAGAATTTTTCCTTAGTATTATTTTGCAAGTGCGATGATTTTGTAGTATGCCATGAGTAGCTCTATACTTAGGATTTCCCATCCTAATAAGTTACCCCTGTTTTGCTAAGTATTGCTTGCTATGCTATATATACAAAGTACCGTTGGGGGGGTTCGAAAGACAAAGAATTTTTCTAAGTATAAAGGCTCTCTAGAGTAAACTTTTCTTCCCAAATCCACTTCAAAATAAAACTAAGTTTTCTTCTGGGCGGAATGGTTGTCGGGTCAACGAGTGTGATTTTGGTGGAGGACGGCCGCCCAGGAATCAAAGAAGTCTGCCATGTTTCAGAATTCAGAAGCTTCCAGTGCAACCACAATACATTATGGGCTCTGTCTTGGCCTAGTACTTAGTGGGAAACCTCACCTGGGTACCAACATTTGGAGGATTCTTGGCACGGTTGGATCCGGAAGGTAGAGGGGCTACTAAGGGAAAGCCTCGCCATGGTCTTGTCTGTAAAAGCACTTGATCGTGGATTGTGGGTAAAGTACACAAACTCTCGAGAGTATTGCAATCTGATCGATCAGCCGTGTTCACGGTAACAGAACAACAATGAGCGTCTGAAGGATGGGGCCTCTGAAGGATCTTCCTCCCTCTTTTCTAAAACAAAGTTTTGAAACCCCATGGCGTGCGTAATATCGCTAATGGGAGGGAATTTGGGAACTTGGTGTGTAATATCCAAGTGACGCTTGGTGCGTAATATCCAAGTGTTTGGTTGTTTGGACACTTGGTGCGTAATATCCTCGTGTGCCACTCGACCTCATTTTATCAAAGCAAATGTTTACAAAGTAGGACAATCCTTTCTTCTTCCCTCTACTTAAGAAAACTAGCTTTGAGCAAATGAACTCTACAGCCTATACCAGCCTTGCATGTAGAGATAGATTTTTCTCTCCTTGGTGTAATTTGCCAATACATTCAAAGTATTGACCCAACTTGTTGGCTGCACGTCTTATGTGCAGAATCCGAAGATTGAAAGGTGCGTAGGGATCGCGGGTCTACACTCGACAAGCCTGGGCGTTGATGGACTCATGTTGCTTTTATGTTTCCGCTGTTACTTGAGCTAGCATAATGCTAAGCAACTTTTGTAATAATTTCATACTCTGGATTCTCCGTGTAATAAATACTTTGTGTTTTACATGATATTTCATCGACTGTGAGTGCTAGCTATTGATCCAGGGACTAGCATGTTAATCACAGGGACTTAGGATCCTTACCGATCCGAGGTCACTACACTTTTGCAAAGGATGAAGCCACTGTCAACTATTGCACATGAAGAACTGCATAAGCCGCAATAGGATTTTTAGTCCACTGACCTCAATGAAGTGCATGATGAATGGAGCTTTATTTTGGAGAGTAAATACTCAATGAAAAAGGTATACATAACCCTGCTTGGTGAACATATTACACCCTGGCCTATTCTAGATATATGGAGAACTTGCAACCTTCCTAGGCACAATTTTTTTGCATGATTTCTGCACGAAAAACTAAACACAAAAGATATGATGTTGAACAAGTTTCTAGTGGGCAACTGGACTTGATTGGAATACTGATTATGACATAAGCAGTATGATCACTGAGCCTAAATCAAGATATTATGTGCAATTCTTGATGGAAATACTAATCAAAGACTGCTGGCACATTTGGGAACATAGAAATACTAATCGATGGAAATACTAATCGATGGAGATGAAGTGCAAACTGAAGGCCTTTGCAAGATAATCGATGATGTGCGTGCTTCCAGGAGGGACTTGGCAAAGCAACTTGAAGCCGGAATGAAGTCAAGTTTAGTGGAGGAACTACAAAGCGAGAAGGAGGGACTTCAGGAGCAGCTGGAAGCCACTACCAAGAAGCTACAAGATGAGATAAAGGACCTCCAAGATAAGCTTGAAGCCACCACAAAGGAGATGGAGTTGTACAAAACAACTATAGAGCAAGAAGGCTACTCGTTCGAGGACGAGGAAGAGGAAAGCATGGAAGATGTGTAATAGTTGGACCACCTCTAATTCTATAGTAGAACGTTATTCGCAAATGTAATAAATACCAAGACAAGTCTGGTTTAGTTAAATTTGGTTGTTTCCTGTGCTAAATCTGTGGTGTTATGCCTTGTGTGCCTTGTGTGCTTGGTGTGTTTTTCATAAGGGTAGGAGTTTACTACTTAGTCTTTCTGTCTTTTTCTTAACTACTCTCTTAAACCCCACAGATGCCGCCAAGACGTGCGGATCTCGAAATCCCGCCAAAAATAGCAGAACTTTTGGCCACTCAGAACCAGCTGATCCAACTGCTCACTCAGAACATGCAAAACAACAACAACAACAACCCGCCACCACCACCACCTCCGCCACCTCCTCAACAGGATCGCTTGACTCGGTTTTTGAGGCTGAACCCACCTACCTTCACTAGCAGCACTGAACCAATCATCGCTGATGACTGGCTGCGTACGATCAACAAGAAGCTAGACACCGTGCAAGCTGTCGGAGCCGAAAGGGTGCGTTATGCCGCGCACCAGCTTGAAGGACCTGCTGCAGAATGGTGGGATAACTACCAAGTCACCCACCCGGACATTGATGCTATCACTTGGGAACAGTTTGAGTTAGCTTTTCGCACTCATCATGTGGCTGCTAGTGTCATGGCTCTAAAGAGGCGCGAGTTTCGCGACCTACACCAGCTGCAACGTTCTGTCACCGAGTATGGTGAGCTTTTCAATAAGCTAGCCCGTTATGCACCCGATGATGTTTCCACTGATGCCAAGAGACAGGAGGAGTTCTTAAGAGGGCTCAACGATGAGATATCCATTCAGCTTGTGGCTCAAAAATTTGACAACTTTCAGGAACTCTTGGACAGAGCCATTGTGGTTGAATCAAAGAGGAAGAGCATAGAAAATCGTAAGAGGAAATCCAACCCTCACAAACACTCTATTCCGTACCAGAAGCAGCGCAATTCCTCACCACCACCTTATAACAATAATGGTCACAACCATAACGGTCATAACCATGGTGGCCACAAACACAATGGGCACAAAAACCGCAATGGCAATAGCGGCAATGGAAAGGATCTCAGTGAGGTGACATGCTTTAAGTGCAACAAGACAGGGCACTATGCAACCTCTTGCCCCGAGAGGAAGAATGGCAATGGTAATGGGAATGGAAATGGACACAACCATGGCAATGGGAACGGGAAGAAGCCAAATCCGTTTGTCAAAGCCACGGTGAATCATGTTTCTATGGAGGATGCATGTGATGCGCCAGACTCTGTGATTGGTAAGTTCAAACTCAATTCTATTCCCGCAATTGTTCTTTTTGATACTGGTGCATCGCATTCATTCATATCAAGGGTATTTGTGGATAGAGGCAAGATACCAACGGAAACTTTAAACTTTCCTCTAAGGGTAAGTTCTCCTGGGGGAGAAATAGTAGCAAACTCCGGTTGCCGGGATTTAGAACTAAGGATTGGGACACACATTTTTCCCACCAGTCTAGTAGTTCTAGAATCACAAGGATTAGACATAATCTTGGGCATGAATTGGATGACCGAATATGAAGGAGTCATAGATTGTGCCAAGAGAACTGTCATGCTCACAACACCGGAAGGGAAAAGGATTCGTATCAAGTCGAATTTCGCACTTAAAGAAGTCATGGTGAACTCTCTTAAGGGGGTTAGCTTAGAGGAGGTACCTATTGTAAAGGAATACCCAGATGTCTTCCCAGAAGAGCTACCCGGAATGCCACCCGACCGTGATATCGAGTTTCTCATTGACTTAATGCCAAGCACGGGGCCGATAGCTAAGAGACCATACAAGATGGATGTGGACGAGTTAAAGGAACTCAAGAAACAGCTTAGGGAACAATTGGACAAGGGGTTCATTCAACCCAGCGCGTCATCTTGGGGAGGACCCGTCCTATTTGTGGAAAAGAAGGATAATACCAAGAGGCTAGTTGTGGACTACCGCTCGTTGAACGAAGTGACGATTAAGAATAAGTATCCTCTGCCCAACATCAACGACCTATTTGACCAGCTAAAAGGATCCAGTGGGTTCTCAAAGATCGATCTACGATCGGGCTATTTTCAGCTAAAGATTCGAGAACAGGATGTGCCCAAGACAACATTCACCACAAGATACGGATTGTATGAGTACACCGTGATGTCTTTTGGTCTAACCAATGCCCCAGCATACTTCATGACCATGATGAACAAGGTGTTCATGGAATACTTGGACAAGTTTATCGTAGTATTCATAGATGATATACTCATATACTCAAAGGATGAGAAGGAACATGAGAAACATCTGCGCCTTATTTTGGAGAAACTAAGAGAACACAAGTTGTATGCCAAGTTCAGCAAGTGCGAGTTCTGGTTAAAGGAAGTGGGATTCCTTGGTCATGTTGTGTCAGCTAAAGGAGTTGCCGTAGATCCTAGCAAGGTAGCTTCCGTGACGGAATGGGAGTCACCCAAGAATATGGGAGATATTAGAATTTTCTTGGGCCTCGCAGGATATTACCGTAGGTTCATCGAAAACTTTTCAAAGATAGCAAAACCCATGACGGAACTATTAAAGAAGGAAAAGAAATTCCTATGGACCGAGGCATGTGAAGCAAGTTTTCAAGAGTTGAAGAAACGCCTGGTAACGGCACCAGTTCTGTGTCTGCCTGATATCCAGAAGGATTTTCAAGTCTATTGCGACGCTTCTCGACTAGGACTTGGAAGTGTATTGATGCAGGACGGGAAAGTGGTATCCTATGCCTCCCGACAACTTAAGAACCACGAACACAATTATCCCACGCATGATTTGGAACTTGCATCTGTGGTTCATGCACTCAAGGTATGGAGACACTACCTCATGGGCAAACATTGTGATGTGTTCACAGATCATAAAAGTTTGAAGTACATCTTCACCCAAAAGGAGTTGAATATGAGACAACGAAGATGGCTTGAGCTAATAAAGGATTATGACTTGGATTTACAGTACCACCCCGGAAAGGCAAACGTGGTGGCTGATGCCTTAAGTCACAAGGTATATGTAAATGGACTTACCGCAGGGGAACTTCCAGAGGATTTATGCAAGCAATTCAGGGACCTCAGGCTAGAGATAGTCCCGAAAGGACACGTAGCGACTATGGAAATAGTGTCCACCTTCCAAGAAAGGATCCAAGAAGCACAAAAGGGGGATAAAGAGTTGGAAGAAATAAGAGTCAGGATAAATGAAGGAAAGACTAAAGAATTTCGTCTGGACGAACAAGGAACCCTCTGGTATGGGAAGCGTTTGTGCGTTCCCAATGACCCCGGTATCAGGAAGCTGATTTTACAAGAAGCTCATGATTCGCCATACTCAATTCATCCAGGCAACACAAAGATGTACATGGATGTGAAGGATAGGTTCTGGTGGAATAACCTAAAGAGAGATATTGCAGAGTATATTTCTCTGTGTGATGTGTGCAACAGAGTTAAATCCGAGCATCAGAAACCAGCAGGATTACTACAACCACTACCTATACCCGACTGGAAGTGGGACAAGGTAGGCATGGATTTCATCACGGGATTGCCCCGGACTCGTTCTGGATTTGATTCTATCTGGGTAGTGGTGGACCACTTCACCAAGGTGGCTCACTTCATTCCCGTAAAGACCACATATACAAGTGCTAAGCTCGCTAAGATATACATGTCAAGAATTGTAAGCCTACATGGTGTTCCTAAGGGAATTGTGTCAGATAGAGGCACCCAGTTTACTTCAAAGTTTTGGCGACAACTACATGAGTCTCTTGGAACCCGACTAGAATTCAGTACTGCCTTCCACCCTCAAACAGATGGCCAAACAGAGAGGGTGAATCAAATTTTGGAAGATATGTTGAGAGCTTGTGCACTAGACTATGGGTCTAGTTGAGACGATAACCTGCCATATGCTGAGTTCTCATACAACAACAGCTACCAGACAAGTATCAAGATGGCTCCTTTTGAAGTTCTATATGGCAGGAAGTGTAGGACTCCATTGCTATGGAATGGAGTTGGAGAACGCAGTCTTTTTGGACCTGACTTGATAAAGGATGCCGAAGAAAAGGTGCGACAGATTCAGGATAGGCTAAAAGTAGCCCAATCTCGACAGAAGAGCTACGCTGATTCCAAACGCAGAGATGTGGCTTATGAAATAGGGGACCGTGCATATCTCCGAGTTTCACCCCTACGTGGAGTTAAGAGGTTCGGAATCAAGGGCAAGTTAGCCCCACGATTCATAGGACCGTATAAGGTTCTGGCCCGTAGAGGAGAAGTTGCTTATCAGTTGGAGATACCGGAAGGACTGACTGTCCATGATGTGTTTCATGTGTCGCAACTAAAGAAGTGTCACCCGGAGATGGCTGAAACACCGCTAAGAGACACTGTTCCCCTAGATGAGGTTCAATTGGAGAATGACCTTACCTATGAGGAAAAACCCATCAAAATACTGGAAACAGCTGAAAGGATTACCCGCACCAAGACTATAAGGTTCTGCAAGGTACAATGGAACCACCACTCCGAGGAAGAAGCTACGTGGGAGCGTGAAGAAGACTTGAAGGCAGAACACCCACACCTATTTGCTAGCCAACCCGAATCTCGAGGACGAGATTCTTCTTAAGGGGGGTAGGTTTGTAACATCCCAGATTCTATATTAGGATGATATTAGTGTCATGCATCATCCTTGCATCATTTGCACCCTGCATTTGAAAAATTGCAATAAAAACCCTGGCACATAAACCCATTTAAAAACCCTATTAAATATTCTCATAAGTGAGCACCCTTGTTGTAGTAGTTTGACCCTTCAAAAACCTTGTAAAAACAGTAAGCCATGGTCCTATGTTGACCACCCCAATTTTATGAAAAATTAGAAACAAGATTCATCACTTTTGGACTTAGTTTGCAAAAGCTAGAAGAGTTTTACTAAAACAGAAAAAGGGAAAATTGTTAAACAAAAAAAAGAGAGAAAGGGCCAACAGCTAACCCTAGCTGGGCCGGCTTGCCAGCCAGCCCACCCCGCCCCATCGCCCGCGCAGTAGGGAGCCTGCCCGCGCCCGTCGGCCCACCTCTCCCCTCCGTCGCCAGCCAGCCCTACCCCACCTGTCATCCCTCTCCTCTCACCCGACAGGAACGGGGCAGAGTCCCCATCGGCCACGACCCCCCGCCTCCGTGTCCGGCCAGGACTCCCCTAGGCCGTGTTTATATGCCCAGCCGTGCAACCCCCTCCGTCCCCCAAAACCCTAAGCACCCTAGTCCTCTTCGGTTCCACGGGCTCGAACCACCGCCGCTCTCGGTAAGCCAGCAAAGACGACGACACGGGAACCCCTTTCCCCGATTTCTTCCCCATCCTGGACCTCCCAATCGACGCCATCTGCTCACCGCTTTTCCCCCTGTGTTCTGCAGCGTGCCGACGCAGATTGCTCGCCGGAGCTGCGGAGGAGAAGCAGCCGCCGTCGCCGTTAGAGGAAGAGAGGGCCGAATTCGAGGCGACAGACGGGACCGCGAGGGGAAGACGATCACCAGCGTCAGCTTCCCCTTCCTCGAAGTGCACCGGAGCACCGCCGCCGTCATCACCGACACCACCACCGCTCACCGCCACCGTCATCGCAACGGTAAGTTGCTGGACCTTCCCCCTCCGTTCGATCTTCGATCTGTGGCTCGGATTAGATTTGGACCCGAAGGGGTACGCGCCAATCGCACGCCGCCGCGTGGCCGCCACGTCAGCTCGCCGCTTAACCGCACCGTGCTGCGCCGCGTCAGCCCCCCCCCCCCCCCCGTTGCCAGCTGGACCAAACAGGAACTGACACATGGCAAGTTAGTAAGTCAGGGTTAGATCTGTTTGCAGATTTGAAGATAAAACTTGCGAAATTCATATAAAATTGAATATTTGGCCAAAGTTAGCTTATAATATACCGTTGGATTCCTAATTTTATGAAGAATCCAAATCTGTAATAATATTGCAGGTTTGCTGTAATGTTTTGGGTGTAGATTTTAATCATTGGATTAGAGGGTTTAATCTATAGAAAAATAATTAAAATTCTATTCTATTTGATTCTTGTTGCTATAACTTTGTTTCCACAATACCTACTGATCCAAATCTTTGAGCCTTGCTTAGGGTCATTAGATCTAGTTTGGGGCTAACTAGATGGTTGATCTCCTTATAATCCTAGGATTTGTTTAGTGACACTATAGTAGATCTAAACCCTTGGAAAAATAAATCCTAGTGACACCCTTACACTATCACAACACAAACTTGCTACCTTGAATAATTTAACCAACCTTGCATAAACTACCATGTTGCATGCATGCATGTTTTCCTTTGTGTATGCTTTGAACAAGTTGTGATCAGATCTATGTTTGTGATTCGTTAGATTGCTCGGAGTGCGCTAAGAAGTGCTATTGTGTAGAGTGCTGCTCGGATCAAGGCAAGTTACACCACTTGTTCATAATTTTGTCCCAGTTTTGGTTCTATGCATGTGATCTTCAAAAATTCTGTAGTATGCATGTGTAGAATATTCTAGTAGAATTTTTCCTTAGTATAATTTTGCAAGTGCGATGCTTTTGTAGTATGCCATGAGTAGCTCTATACTTAGGATTTCCCATCCTAATAAGTTACCCCTGTTTTGCTAAGTATTGCTTGCTATGCTATATATACAAAGTACCGTTGGGGGGTTCGAAAGACAAAGAATTTTTCTAAGTATAAAGGCTCTCTAGAGCAAACTTTTCTTCTCAAATCCACTTCAAAATAAAACTAAGTTTTCTTCTGGGCGGAATGGTTGTCGGGTCAACGAGTGTGATTTTGGTGGAGGACGGCCGCCCAGGAATCAAAGAAGTCTGCCATGTTTCAGAATTTAGAAGCTTCCAGTGCAACCACAATACATTATGGGCTCTGTCTTGGCCTAGTACTTAGTGGGAAACCTCACATGGGTACCAACATTTGGAGGATTCTTGGCACGGTTGGATCCGGAAGGTAGAGGGGCTACTAAGGGAAAGCCTCGCCATGGTCTTGTCTGTAAAAGGACTTGATCGTGGATTGTGGGTAAAGTGCACAAACTCTCGAGAGTATTGCAATCTGATCGATCAGCCGTGTTCACGGTAATAGAACAACAATGAGCGTCTGAAGGATGGGGCCTCTGAAGGATCTTCCTCTCTCTTTTCTAAAACAAAGTTTTGAAACCCCATGGCGTGCGTAATATCGCTAATGGGAGGGAATTTGGGAACTTGGTGTGTAATATCCAAGTGACGCTTGGTGCGTAATATTCAAGTGTTTGGTTGTTTGGACACTTGGTGCGTAATATCCTCGTGTGCCACTCGACCTCATTTTATCAAAGCAAATGTTTACAAAGTAGGACAATCCTTTCTTCTTCCCTCTACTTAAGAAAACTAGCTTTGAGCAAATGAACTCTACAGCCTATACCAGCCTTGCATGTAGAGATAGATTTTTCTCTCCTTGGTGTAATTTGCCAATACATTCAAAGTATTGACCCAACTTTTTGGCTGCACGTCTTATGTGCAGAATCCGAAGATTGAAAGGTGCGTAGGGATCGCGGGTCTACACTCGACAAGCCTGGGCGTTGATGGACTCATGTTGCTTTTATGTTTCCGCTGTTACTTGAGCTAGCATAATGCTAAGCAACTTTTGTAATAATTTCATACTCTGGATTCTCCGTGTAATAAAGACTTTGTGTTTTACATGATATTTCATCGACTGTGAGTGCTAGCTATTGATCCAGGGACTAGCATGTTAATCACAGGGACTTAGGATCCTTACCGATCCGAGGTCACTATACTTTTGCAAAGGATGAAGCCACTGTCAACTATTGCACATGAAGAACTGCATAAGCCGCAATAGGATTTTTAGTCCACTGACCTCAGTGAAGTGCATGATGAATGGAGCTTTATTTTGGAGAGTGAATACTCAATGAAAAAGGTATACATAACCCTTCTTGGTGAACATATTACACCCTGGCCTATTCTAGATATATGGAGAACTTGCAACCTTCCTAGGCACAATTTTTTTGCATGATTTCTGCACGAAAAACTAAACACAAAAGATATGATGTTGAACAAGTTTCTAGTGGGCAACTGGACTTGATTGGAATACTAATTATGACATAAGCTGTATGATCACTGAGCCTAAATCAAGATATTATGTGCAATTCTTGATGGAAATACTAATCAAAGACTGCTGGCACATTTGGGAACATAGAAATGACGCCATTTTCAGAGGAACATACCCATTTGTCCAGAGATGTATTGTAAAATTTAAAGTGTTCATTTCTATTATTATGCATAGAGAAAAGCCAAGTCTGAAGGAAGTGCTTCAAACTTGGCTAGATACTCTATGAGCATTGTAATAAACAAGCATACCTCATCCATGTAAAGACTCCCCACTTTATAAAATAGAAAATGACACAATCGAGAGTCTTTCCCTACTCTACTTGTGTCAAATAAAAAACCAGCAACTCTAGCACCAAAAAATATAGATCAATTAGGAAAGAAATAGCTGCAATTTTCAACGTGCATGGATTATAACTTTTTGGAAGGTCTTTGTGGGCATAGATCTACATATATACTAGTTGTAACAGAGCTTTAGTAATTACAAAACAGAATAGTTTCTAGTTTGATACTGGTTATGAGCTATATACACTTTTGGTCCCATAACTTGCATGATACGAGCAGATTAGTCCCACATCTTGCAAAGAGTGCAAAACTAGTCCCACAATTTGCATAGCTGCGACTAATTAGTCCAATTTCACCGAAATTCACCATTTCGACCAAATTGGACAGAACGCACACACGATTTGCAGAAATTACCTGACTCTCACTAACCCCAAAGCTTGACACGTGCTGTTATAGTTTTTATGAAAAGACCCTTATATATATTCTCTCGCATATGCCACCCGAGTGTTGTCTTACAAGTGCATACGACTACGGCGTGCTGGACGTTTCATGGTATATTCTACTAGTATACGTTAGGCATTTACCACGTATATACGCACACGTCATGGGAGCTCATGCCGCATGACATGTATGCCGTGCTCAGCTGGGGCGGCCGCTCGTTTACCAAATGACAAAGATTATATCAAGCCAAGAGATTAACAGAGGAGGGGCACTACTTCATGTGTGACGGTAGCCATGGCAAGATGGCTAGTCCGGGGCGCATGTGTGCATGTGGTAGCAGTGCTCTGGTAACACAGAGCGCCTGCATGGACATGCTGCTTGTGTTCCCGGTGCTCCAGGGTGTCCACCAAGCAATAGTAGGTGATGGCACTGCCGGCGCTCACATGGCCGAGCTCCAAGATAACCTGTCAAAGAAAAGATGTGTCTTCCCTCCAAGTTCTGCACGGTAAGTTCAACTGTGGGTGCCGCCGAATCAACACAAACCCGACGCCGCACACGCTGCCCTCTAGCCAAAATCTCCGACGGTGCCATAGAATCAATACCGGATAGAAGCCCTCCACGTGACGCCCTTGAAGCCGCGGCGGGAGGTGCCGGAGGCAGACGCCACTTATCATCGCCCAAGATTGTCGTCAGCAAGGCGCCACCAGCGAGGTGCCATGGTCATCCTAGCCATCACCGTCGCCGATTGATTCCATCACCACAACCAGCAGATGGCAGCGGATGCAGTGCCCACGCTGACCTGGGTTCACGCTCTTCTCAGCCGGAAAGTTCGCCGCTCTCGATGACAACCATAACGCCGCCGCTCGGTCTAGCTGTTCAGTCGCAGCAGGTGATGCCACCGGCATAGGGAGTTCAGAAAAAGCGGCTGGATCTTTTCCGGCTTCAGTGCCTCTA
This sequence comes from Avena sativa, assembly GCA_916181665.1. Classification (NCBI taxonomy): domain Eukaryota; kingdom Viridiplantae; phylum Streptophyta; class Magnoliopsida; order Poales; family Poaceae; genus Avena; species Avena sativa. The sequence goes on from OV702296.1 coordinate 417,050,197, forward strand.
TGATGTGTAATGATTGCAGTGATGCACAAGGTGATTGGGGAAAGGAGAGGAGGAAGATATCTTGGGTGATGATGTGTCTCCGATGGGGAATTTTGTGAACTTTTGATCCACGAAGAAGGGATTTGGCGTGGCGACGTGCGGCATGGTGTGATAAACAACGTGTGCGACGGGGTTCCCATTGATTTCATGTATGTCACGGTCGTAGGGATCATGGTGAGTAAAGTCAGGCAGATTCCGCCACGACGATGTAAGTGTGCATGTCTGCTAGACTGTGGCAGACAAAAGCAGATCGCAAAGGTTCAGTGTGGATTGTAATAAAACAGTAACGTCCTACAGCTTCACACTTCAGGCTGAATCTTTAGACGTCAGTTTAAAAAAGCGCATTTAGTAAATACTTCTACAGCTATTGATAGGTGGGACCCAATTTAAGACAATACTCAGATCACATATGCAAGAGATAAGGGTCCTCTCGCAAAAACGAGCATCTAGTCAAATTTGATAAAAGACGGCGAAATTCGGTGAAATTGGACTAATTAATCCCGGGTATGCAAGTTGTGGGACTAGTTTTACACATTTTACAAGATGTGGGACTAATCTGCTCTCGCCGTGCAAGTTGTGGGATCAAAACTGTATTTACCTCATTGGTTATACATGTAACAGCTGGTATTTTCTACATCGTATATAACAATTGGTAGTTTATGGTTAGTGTGTCTCCGTCGGAGGTAAGTTTAGCACAAGATCACAAGCACTGTTGTTTTTTTGCGAACACAAAACGTGCACTAGTGTGTACTACACGCGGTCATCAGATACACACCATAGTATCATGCACTAAGAAGGTTTATTCCAGGTCACCATCAGCTTATTTAAGCGCTGCACGCTAGGCTAATAGCGCCAAGCACGCACACGGTATGCCTGTGCGAGGCAGCACTAACATGCTGACATAGTACATTACATGCACACACTTACGTAGGACGACATGTGCGCGTGCTAGGAGCTCCGTGTAATGTAACAAAGCTTAGTCGTCGGCCCTGACGACGAAGTTCTCCTTGCGCTCGTGGAACTCGCCGGTGCGGGTGTTGATGTCCTCCTCGAGCCTGCTCTCGCGCACCTCGAAGTGGCCGGAGCCGCGGTGTCCGTGGCGTCCATGGTGACCGTGGTGGCGGCCGGCCCTGTCGATCTCCTCCACGAACGTCTCCTTGACGATGTGCTCCTGCATACCGCCGCCGCGGGCCGGGTAGGCCACCGACCTCACCTCCTCCGAGCAGTAGTCCACCTCCTGGTAGTGCGCCATGGTGATCTCGATCGTTGTGCTAATTTGGCTTTGTATGTGTGTGGTAGTGTGTGTTTTGGACGATGCCGGGACCTGAGTTGTGGAGGATGAGATGAAGTGTGTGTGCTTTTATAGCGTAGTTCCGGGCGTGAGTAGGGTAAGGAACTTCCGCGCGAACGACACATCTGCACACTGATTTTCGGCTTCTTCCTTTGCTTTTTAGAACCTGTCTAAGAATTTCTTGAGCAGCATCGATACCTTGGCGGCTTTGGTACCCTTTTTAAGTTTCAATTGGAGTACTGGAAAAGCAACGATCGGCTAACGTTTTCCAAACGGAGCTAATTTACCAGTGGCAGCATCGATTTGAGCGAGTAGCATACAATGGCAGCTTGATACATCGTGATCAACTATGCAATTAATGGTCCTCTCCTCGTTGGGTTTAATTACTTGTCAATTTTGTAAATCCAAATTCAGTTTCTTTTACTGAAAGCAAGAAAAACGCCCCTGATGATTAGCAAGCACAGTTGCCAAAACAGATCATAACAACTATGCAATTAATGGTCCTCTCCTCGTTGGGTTTAATTACTTTGTAAATTTTGTAAATCCAAATTCAGTTTCTTTTACTGAAAACAAGAAAAACAACCCTGATCATCAGCGAGCAGAGATGCCAAAGCAGATCATAACAATGCTCAATTAGTCATGTAGGTCACCTTCGAGAGAGGTCACCAGTCAGGGAAGAATAAACTTATCTCCTCCAAGTGGAGAATATATACCTTCATTTCGCCCTTCCTAATACATTATCGTTTCACTTATGATGGTGACATGAAGATGTTTCTCCGACGTACAGCCAACCGGGACGAGGTATCAAGATGTGCACACTATGAACACACACATCCAAAAAGATCTGGTAATTAAACGATCTCTCAGGCCTTGTTTACTTCTCTCGTATTTTTTATCCACTAGAGTTGTGGGAATATGCGGAGATTTGGTGTTCACCCAATACTCCCCAATTCCCGCAAATACTCTTCCCCAAAAATACTCTACCATGTAGGAGAGTTTTTAATCTAGACAAAAATAAGAAAGATTTGCGGGATATCCTGAAATTATCCTGGCCAAACCCGGAGTAGTAAATGGACTACGGGGATTAAAATAATCTCCTTCATTTCTCACAAATACTAGTAAATACGAGAGAAGTAAACGAGTCCTCAGGGAGACGCCGTTTCCTGACAATCCGCCGTCGTTGGTTTTATGTACGCCAGTTCCTCTTCAGGAATCTGGTTCAGCATGCATTGTTGACATGGCACCTCAATCATATCGATCTCCCCTCTAGATGTCATTTGCCGCCGTTGGCTATGCGTACACCAATTCCTCTTCAATGCGGCTTCTTTGTAATCCACGGCATACAGGTATGCTTTTTTTTTTTTTAGTGCGGGGCTGATACACCAACCGAGCTAAGCTGAAACATTATGGACGTGTTTGATAGACTGCACGGCCATTTCCGCATCTTGCCGGTAGAAATAACCCCGTTTGGAGAAACACACAGTGGCTGAACTCACGCCGCACGGATTTTAAAGCACCCAAAAACTTGGCACACTAGGAACACAAAAATCGAGCGTTTTTGCGGGGACATGCCCTGCGGAGCCAAGAGGCGGCACGCGGCTGCACGCGCGGAGAAAAGCGGGAGACGCGCGACATAAATCACATCACCGCTCGCTCACAACTCTCACTCTCCCCATTCACAACCGCTCCTTCCTCCCGTCTCACCGTCGGCGACTCCTCTCCCGCCGGCAGATCGAAGACCACCACGAGGGCAGCTGACGAAGGTAGATCTAGGCAAGAACTACGCTTCTCCAGGCTGTAGGGGATCTGCTACTACGACTTCTTCTTCTTTCTCAGCGAACCCGAAGCTCTAGACCTGCAACTATGGCGGTAAGGCCTCGAACCACCAACTCTCTAAGCCTTATCGACGCAAATCTATGCGTTACCGCATATCTGTGTGTTACCGTCTGATTCTCCGAGTATGATTGACATGCAAAGTAGATTTGTACCGATGTGTGCTTGTTTGGTCGATTTGATAGGTTAGGGTCTTTGTTTTCCTTGTTGTGCCTTCGTAAACACTATATCTACCAATACCTTTGTTCCATCTATGCTTGTTAGTGGCTAGATGTAGGTAGATTGTTGGGTTTAGGGTTTCCTAGACAGTGAAAATTGGGGATTTTTTCACTGTTCATGTTACTTTGCATTCTATGACTAAGATCCCAATAGGTTTCTTCGTAGCATGTCTGTTATGATTAATCTTGGACACACAATGCCTAATATGAGGCAGAAAAATTAGTTGTTTAATTATACGACTGCCGATAATTACGTACACACCACAAAGAAATGGAAGCGATGATCCTTTCGAACCTGGTTCTACCATCTATTCAAACTGATGGAACTTGGTTCAGTAGGATCATCGTTTTATGCTATAAATGTTGTGAACTATGAGACAAGTGTTGTAAATGCGAGGAACCCAGCTTGTGATGACACTTAGTATAATTCGTTCATAGAGCTGGAGCTATAGGAACCCGATGGTATGCGCAACTAAATTGGTTATGCACCTCCTCTGGATTCATGTAGCACCATCTCTACCTTGTGTGTGCTAGTTATTATGAAGTTGAGCAGTGGTTAGGTCATTGTGTTTTGCTTTATCTGGCCGATGATTACAAAGAAGCACAATGAAATGCATGATGGGTTCGTAGCATGGAAAACAAAAAAATTCTACCGCAAGGATGAACAAAACCCAGATCTAATCTAGATAAAAGCCAAGATCTAATCTATTAGACATGTGCAACGAGATAGATCTGTACTAACCCTTGTAGATCCGAAAGCATTATGAGATTGGATCTCGTGGTTGATGTAGTCGATCACTTGCCGATCTCAAGATCGAGTAGACGATCCTTCCGGCGCCGCGTTCCGGCAGCGCTTCCGCAGTCGGTCACACGTGCGGAGTCGAAGCAGACCTTCCTCTCCCCGTTCCAACGAGCAGCGGAGGTAGTAGATCTTCTCCACGGAATCCCAGCAGCACGACGGTGTGGTGGTGGTGGTGGAGTAGAGATTTCTGCAGGGCTTCGCCTAAGCCGGAGCAGAGCGAAGGAGGAGGAGAGAGGCGGCGGCTAGGATTTGTTATGGGAGAGTGCCAGGGGGTGGCGCCCCCTCCCCTCTATTTAAAGGAGGGAGGCGCCATGGGAGGGGGAGTCCTAGTAGCACTCCCCTCCCTCCTTGGCCGGCGGATTGGGAGGGGGGAGGAATCCTCCTCCCCCACGAATCCGTGTCTTGCCCCACAAAGACCCCTTGATCCTTTCTTGGTTTTCAAGCAAACTCCAATAAATCTTCTAGAACCTTCCAGAACATTCCGAAACCTTCTAGAATCTCCATACAAACACTCCGAAACATTTCCTAACTTAGAAAATGATCCCCAATATATGAATCTTATTCTCCGGACAATTCCGAATCTCCTCGTGATGTCCCGGATCCAATCCGAGACTCCGAACAACATTCGGTCTCCAACGCATATTCCATATCTACTTAAAACAACTTCGAACCTTAAGTGTGTCACCCTACGGTTCGTGAATATGCAGACATGATGGAGACACATCTCCGATCAATAACCATTAGCGGGATCTGGAGACCCATAACGGCTCCCACATACTCAACGATGACTTCGTGATCGATAGAACCATTAACATACGAAATTAATTCCCTTTGTCACGCGATACTCTACTTATCCGAGGTTTGATCGTCGGTATCTCCATACCTAGTTCTACCTCGTTACTGATAAGTACTCTTTATTCGTTCCATGATATGTCATCCCTTGTGACCTAGTCACATGCTTGCAAGCTAACTAGATGACATTCCACCGAGAGGGCCCAGAGCATATCTATCCATCATATGGATGGACAAATCCCAATCTTGGTCCATGCGCTTCAACACATACTTTCAGAATACCCAATGACACCTTTATAACCACCCAGTTACGAAGCGGTGTTTGATGTCATCAAAGTACCCATCCGGTGATGGTGATTAACATAACCTCATGGTCGAAGGATTAGGTTACTATGCATTTGAAAGCTTACAGCAATACGAACTTAATGACTTGATCTTATGCTACGCTTACTATGGGTGTGTGTCCATCACATCATTCTCCTAATGATATGATCTTGTTATTAACGACATCCAATGTCCATGATCAGGAAACCATGATCGTCCATTAATCAACAAGCTAGTTTAACAAGAGGCTTACTAGGGACTCTTTTATGTTTACAAAACACACAAGTATTAAAGTTTCCTGTTAATACAATTATAGCATGGGATGTAAACATTTATCATAAACATAAAGATATAATAGTAACCACTTTATTATTGCCTCTTGGGCATATCTCCAACAATGCAAGGGGGTCCTCTTCATGAACAAACTCGTGTGCTAACCAAATTCATTGTTTATTTGTATTGCTCATGAGGAGAACCCTTTTGCATATGTGCCATTGCATATGAGGCCATGTTGATTGTTCATGTATGATCACCAAATTGTATGTGGTTCATGTGTTTGTTTCTTTTTTCGGTACTCGAAGATGCTGATCGGAGGTGCCCTCCCCAGCAATGGAGGAGCATGCTCCAGGGATGCTGGTGAGGGTAGTAGCTCCAAGAGGGCCAGCGATGGTGGTGAGGGCAGCGACGCCAAGAGGCCGAGGGGCAGTGATGCATCCCGTCCTACGGACGCCTCTACATCTACACCACCAAGTCCCCCAAGTGGACCGATGACTCGTGCCCGAGCCAAGCTCCTCCAAGCTAAGGTGAATTCACTCCTCTCCTCATGTGACTTTGATACATCCTTGGATGGCTTGCTACTTCATTCCCCAACACTGTGCATCCTCAGGTGCCAAGACGTGAACCATCGAAGTAGAGCATCTACGACCGAAGCACCTAGCAGCTACCAGGCGCAACCGGTACTACCGCCTGGCAGCAGCGGTACTATCGCATGGGACAGAGAGCTTCTGCCCCCAGCCCCAGACCTCTCCGGTACTAGGACGGTGGCCCTACCACACCAACCGGTACTACCGGATCCTACGAGCGGTACTACCGGTCGTTACTAAAGCCTACTCCTTCGCCTCTGGACGCTCCGGTACCAGCCTGCGGTACTACTATTGGGCCACGCAGAGAAAAACAAAACATTTTCCTACGCGGGTGATCCCAAGATCTAGCTGAGGTAGTAGGCCACGAGAATTACCACTAGACCGCGGTTGCGGAATCGATGAAGAACATCGCTTGATGCAGTGCAGTCCTCACGATCCATTCATGTTCCACACCTCACGATCCGTTCCGGTTCCACGATCGTCGAAGTGCTGAACGTATAGCACCTCCGCCGGTATCCACACGTATGAGGAGGAGCGCCGGCGATGGACTGCTAGGTACGGCGGCGAGAGGACGGACTGGGGCTAGGGTTTCCAACACATGGAGTGACCTAACCGTGTGCTCTAAGCACCTGCGCCCCAGCTTATATAGGAAGTGAAAGTGGGCTCCACTCACTTGTGGCCCATTCACTAAAAGGCCTATATTAGTCACTGCGAGTCCAACTCACTGACTCTGTCCAATTCATTTTTGGGTCCAACCCAAATATGCTCCCGCTCTTAAGTGTGTGACCCGACAGGCTCATGGTGACCCGGACACGATCCGAGTCTCACTCGTGACTGATCAGTTGGTAGCGGCTCCTAGCAGAACGTGCCAACTCCCAAGTACCAAAGAGTCATGACGACATACCTTCCAATGCGACTTTTGTCTGAGTCCCTTTTGCCTCATGGTATACCTTGCCGAACTATAGGCGAATAATCGTCATCCCTTAAATAGTTTGACTCTCTTTCTCGATCCGAGATAAGTGATTCATCCGACTAACTCTTAGTCGGTCGCCTCGGTTAACACTTAACCGAGTCACGCATGGCCATGCTTTCCGAATCATATCTTCCGAGAGGGCCCAGAGAATATCTCTCAAGATGGAGGGGCAAAATCCCATCTCGGTTATTCACATCACGCAACTTGATTCTCAGTCGACCCGAACTCCGCCTTTATAACTGCCTAGTGACGGAACAGCGTTTGACAGAAAGTAAGTCGGTGATCCTCAACTCGGATTTGTGCAATAACCTCAGGTCTAAGGATTACATTGATCGAGACATGCAAATGACGACTTGTTCGTTGCATCTCAATATGGGTCAGTCCGACTCGCTAAACTCTTTAGCCAAATCCGTGTAAGTCGGAATAGCATCTCCATGCCCATGACAAGTGGAACCGAGTCATCTGCCAACTTTCACATTAGTCTAAGTTGTGTGTCCAACACAACCTTAACGACCAAGGACAATTAGTATAAACAACTTGAATATATAGTTCCACAATCGAATCACATATTCAATGATATATATCAGTAGTTCATACATGGACAACAACTTTATGAATACATTGGAAATAATATCATACATGATTGCCTCTAGGGCATATTCCCAACAGTCTCCCACTTGCACTAGAGTCTATCATCCGACATCACATGTCTAGGCATCTAATGCCCATAGCTCTCAGGTGTGCCTCATGCTTCTGCTGTGGAAGTGGCTTTGTCAATGGATCCGCAATGTTTGCATCCGTGTGTACCTTGCATAACTTGATATCACTTTAATCCACAAACTGGCAAATAAGGTGGTACCGCATGAGTATATGTTTGTTCTTCTGGTGTTGTCTAGGTTCCTTGGCTTGTGCAATAGCACCATTGTTGTCACAATACATGTCTAACGGATTGGACGGGCCTTGAACCACACCAAGATCCATGAGGAAATTCCTCATCCAAACGGCTTCCTTTGCCGCCTCTGAGGCAGCAATGTACTCAGCCTCTATCGTAGATGCAGACACCGTCTCTTGCTTGGAACTCTTCCAGCTCACAGCCCCTCCGTTTATCACAAACACATATCCGGATTGCGAACGAGAATCATCTGAGTCAGTGAGATAACTCGCATCCGTGTAACCCCTTACACTGAGTTCATCCTCACCTCCATAAACCAGGAACATATCCTTAGTCCTTCTCAAGTACTTTAGGATATTTCTAGCCGCTGCCCAGTGGATTTCTCCAGGGTCAGCCTGGTACCTGCTCACAACACTTAGAGCATAGGAAACATCCGGCCTAGTACAAATCATAGCGTACATGATGGATCCGACTGCAGAAGCATACGGAATCGCACTCATCCGACTTCGCTCATCAGTTGTCGAAGGACACTGAGTCTTGCTAAGTTTCATGCCATGGGACATCGGTAAGAACCCCTTCTTAGACGATTCCATGTTGAACTTCTTCAACACTTTGTCCAAATATGTACTTTGACTCAATCCAATGAGCCGCTTTGATCTATCTCTATAGATCTGGATTCCTAGTATGTAAGTCGCCTCACCCAAGTCTTTCATCGAAAAACTCCTTTCCAATGATTCCTTGGTCTCTTGCAACATCTGGACATCATTTCCAATCAGTAATATGTCATCAACATATAAGATCAGAAAGTTTACTTTGCTCCCACTAAACTTCTTGTATAAACAAGAATCATGATCACTCTTGATGAAGCCAAACGATTTGACTACCTCATGAAAGCGAATGTTCCAACTCCGAGATGCTTGCTTCAACCCATAAATGGATTTCTGAAGTTTGCATACCTTGTCAGCATTAGCCAGATCGACAAAACCCTCGGGTTGTATCATATACACGTTCTCGGTTAAATTTCCATTAAGGAAAGCCGTCTTGACATCCATCTGCCATATCTCATAGTCGAAATAGGCTGCTATAGCTAACATGATCCGAACTGATTTAAGCATCGCCACGAGAGAGAAAGTCTCATCGTAGTCAACTCCTTGAACTTGTCGGAACCCCTTCGCGACAAGCCGTGCTTTATAGATAGAAACATTTCCATCCATATCAGTTTTCTTCTTAAAGACCCATTTGCACTCGACGGGTCTTGCGTCGTCTGGCAGATCAACTAAGTTCCAAACTTGATTTTCATCCATGGACTTTAACTCGGATCTCATGGCTCCAAGCCATGACTCAGAATCAGAACCCACCATCTCTTCCAAATAAGTTGCCGGCTCATCACTGTCTAACAGTAACACATCACAAACACTTCGCAATCTGGCCGATCTTCGCAGTGTCGGTGCTGTTTCCGGCTCAGGTACCACGACCGGCTCAACCTCCAAGGCTTTTGCCGACTCGCTACTGGTCGGTTCCTCTCGAATTTCTTCGAGTTGCACCGTGCTCCCACTGACTCCCCGACTGAGAAACTCTTTCTCAAGGAAGACACCGTTCCGAGCGACAAACACTTTGCCCTCTTCTCAGTTGTAGAAGTAGTAACCCAAGGTTTCCCTCGGATATCCTATGAAAATACACTTATCTGATTTAGCTGTAATCTTGTCCGACTGAAGTCGCTTGACAAAAGCTTCACAACCCCAAATCTTAAGAAAATACAAACTCGGCTTCTTCCCAGTCCACATCTCATGCGGTGTCTTCTCTACCGACTTTGATGGTACTCTGTTTAGTGTGAACGCTGCAGTTTCTAGATAATAACCCCAAAATGATAAAGGCAGATCTGTCCGACTCATCATTGATCGTACCTTGTCCAACAAGGTCCGATTTCTCCTTTCCGACACACCGTTTCTCTGCGGCGTTCCTGGAGGAGTGAGTTGGGGAACTATTCCACAACTCTTCAGATGGTCATCAAACTCATGGCTCATGTACTCGCCTCCTCGGTCCGACCAAAGAAACTTTATTTTCTTGCCGAGTTGATTTTGTACTTCATTCTGGAATTCCTTGAACTTTTCAAAGGCATCCGATTTATGTTTCATCAAGTAGATATATCCATACCTACTCAAATCATCAGTGAAGGTAATGAAGTAATCATAACCACCTCTAGTTGTCGTGCTATTGGGCCACATACATCACTATGTACTAGTCCCAATAAGTCGGACGCCCTTTCACAACTCTTTGCAAAAGGTGTCTTGGTCATCTTGCCGAGTAGGCAGGATTCACATGTCTCGAATGACTCCAAGTCGAACGAAGTTAGAAGTCCATCATCATGGAGCCTCTTCATGCGTTTCCATCTTATATGACCAAGCCGACAATGCCAAAAGTAAGTCATATTCAGATCATTTGGCTTTAACCTTTTCACATTTATGTTAAAGACAGATTCACCCTCAAGATTCAAAATAAATAACCCATCCTGGACGGGTGCAAAGCCATGAAACATATCATTCAAATATAAAGAACAACCATTATTCTTAATATTCGACTCATAGCCTTGTCTCATCAAACATGAGGCAGAAATAATGTTTCGACTAAGCACTGGAACATAATAACAATTATTCAGCTCCATTAAGAATCCGGAAGGTAAATGAAGTTGCATCGTGCCGACTTCCAACGCAGCGACTCACGCTTTGTTGCCGACTCGAATGTCAACCTCGTCTCTCGCTACGCTCCTAGTTCTTACCAGTCCCTGCAACAAGTTGCAGATGTGAATAACTGATCGGGTATCATATACCCAAGAACTACCAGGTGGATCAGCAAGATAAATGTCTATAACATTGCAAACAAGCGTACCTGAGCCGGAAGTCACACCTCCACTCTTGGCTTTATCAGCCAGATACTTGCTGCAATTCCTCTTCCAGTGGCCATCCGCCTTGCAGTAGAAGCAAGTGGATCCGGCTGCAGGAGATGGCTTAGTCCCTAAGGAAGCGCTTTGGACCGGGTCCTCAGCCTTACCTCCCGACTTAGCCTTCTTCTTCTTAGTCCAAGAACTTTTCTTGAACTTAGCCTTATTCTGTACCATAAACACTTGACTGGCACCTTTCTTCAGATCCGCCTCAGCCTTCTTGAGCATCCCATGTAATTCAGTGAGCTTCTTATCCATACCATGCATGTGGTAGTTCGATATGAACTGACCATACACACTAGGAAGAGAGTTCGGAATTATGTCTGTAGCGAACTCTTCGCTAATGGGGTAGCCAAGCCTTTCAAGAGACTGCACGTAACCAACCATCTTGTCACATGTAGACTCAGTGGATCGCCATCCTTAAGCTTGCAGCTCAACAAAGCCTGAGAGACTTGATACCTCTCAGTCTTTGCCAGAGCCTGGAACATACTTTTGAGGCTTTCGATCATATCGTAGGCCTCAACGTTCTCGAACTTCTGCTGCAAGTCCGGTTCCATGTGAGCAAGCATAAGACAGCTAATTTCCGTGGATTCATCACAAATCCGACGGTAGGCATTGGTGGCTGCGACTGTTGCATTCTCATTCGGCTCATCTGGAAGTGGGTTGTCTAGGACATGGTCTCTCTTTTCTTGCTTGAGAACAATTCTCAGATTACGATACCAGTTGGTGAAGTTAGTTCCATTTAGCTTATCTTTCTCTAAGATGGTTCTCAAAGCAAAACTGGAAATCTAAGGAAGACTGCTAGGTGCCATTGATCTACAACAGAAAATATGCAAAACACTTAAGACATGTATCCATAAAAGAGCAAGCATATTAAACATTTTAATATTTATGCTCCCACTAGAACCAACACCCCTCCGATGGTTACTTAGTGATTCAGGACCCTAAATAAGCAAGTCGACTAGTGAGCTTTAGCATCACCGCTAGCCGTCAAGTGATCTAGGTAGACAACTCCTTGTCAATCGTATCTCATACGACTCCTGTTGGATGGGTGGCATTGATGACCCACAAGTATAGGGGGTGTATCGCAGTATTTTCAATAAGTAAGAGTGTTGAACCCAACGACGAGCAGAAGGTGTTGGCTAGTGGTATGGATCAGGAATTCTCTGCAAATACTTAGCAAACGAATTTTTAGGGGTTTTCGATAAAGCAAGTAAACAAAGTACGAGTAAATAAAAGACAGTAGGAATAAATGCAGCAAGTGGCCCAATCCTTTATGCAGCAAAGGACAAGCCGGTTGTATTTCTATAGATGACCAAACGTTCTCGAGGACACATGGGAAGATTGTCAAGTGCTTTCACTTCATATAGTCGATTAATCTTCTTTAGCTTGCTAAGTGTTGTGTGGGTGAACCTGTGCTAATGTACCGCCCCATCCAAGACTAATACATACTTGTGATTATACCCCTTGCAAACATCCGTAAGTACAAGAAAGTAATTAAGGTAGAAACCTAACCACAGCTTTAAACTCTAAGACCCTTACGTCCCTTGTGCAATGGTTTCCTAACGGGGGTTCAGGTTTCTGTCACTCCGGCAACCCCTACGATTAGTAGCCAAATACACAATGCATTCCCCTAGGCCCATGTAGGTGAAGTGTCATATAGTCGACGTTCACATGACACCACTAGAAGAAGTACACCACTACTTAAATAACAATCTATTGAATCTTTCTCAACGCAACTCCACTACTAACAACAAGACTTCTCCCATGTCCTCAAGAACAAAATGAACTACTCACGAGACATCATATGGATCATGATCAGAGATGGAATAATGATGTATAACAATCTGAACATAAAAAATAATTCAATGGTTCACTCAATAGCATCAACTACAAAGAGTAATCAACACCGGGAAAGTTTCCCCTATGAACTATGCAAGATTCAACGCAATTGTTACAGCAATATGGAGATGGTGATGAGGGTGCTGATGGTAATGATGGTGGTGGTGATGATGATGATGATCCCGATGAAGTCCAGCTTGATGGTGGTGTTGATGGCGACAATCTCCCCTCTCCGGGAAGGAATTCCCCCGGCAGAAATCTATCTGCCGGAGAGATCTTTCTCTCTCGGTGTTTTCCGCCCCGCAGAGGCGGCGAAATCTTTCTATGGTCGCTCTCCCAGTCTTAGGGTTTCGGGAGGTTGATATACGCCAGAGGAGAGAGGCTGGAGTGGGCCAGGTGGCCACACCACCTCCTGGCACGGCCTAGGGCTACCCGCGCCATGGGGTGGTGTGGGCCCCCTATGGCCCATCTCCACTCCGTCTTCTGGCATCCTTAGTCTTCTTTTCCATCAGAATCCTGACTGCAGTGGTCCATGCTCCAAAAGTCATCAACCATTCAAAAACAGGTGAAATAACATAAGTATCACCTCTCAATACAAAATATATCAATGAATAATAGTGAATTAAGACATAGAATAGTGATGCAAAATGGACGTATCAACTCCCCCAAGCTTAGACTTCGCTTGTCCCCAAGCGAAACTGAGCTCAATAAACATGACCTCAAGTTTATGGAGTGAAGAGTCGATAAAATAATACGGACAAGAAGCATCACATTCATCAAATACATAGACCATAATAGAAGACAACTCACTATTATATAACTCAACTTGTAATGAGTAAAGGAAACACAATAAAGATACATAAAGTGAATCATAATTGGTAATGGCAGACTTAGCTCTTGGTTGAAGAATAGTTGATAATTTGCTGGAGTTCACAAATAGCTGGTTTTTTCAATGAAAGCTTTCAAAGTAGTAAACTTCAAGATAAGAGCAATGTGCAAAGCAAGGAACATAAGAAACATGAATGCATAAATCATCATATGAATGAATGAAACACAACAACTCAAAATACTTGCTGAGATAGAGGGAAGTAGGTTTACTGACTCAACTACAAAGTAAGAGAAAGGCCCTTCGCAGAGGGAAGCAGGGATTGCAAGTCTCATAAAGATATCCAAAAAAATAATGATACTTACTAGCTTTCAGCTCTCATTGTCCCTATCATAGGCATCTTTAGGTGATTAAGGTTAAAGTGACACAACTAAGAGGATATGCTTGACAAGTTATAAGTTGAAATCTCAAGCCCCTTACTTATGATTACCGATCCTCATGCTACTCAACTTCAGTCACGAGCAAGATCTTGTCATTGTAAATACATGCGTATCATTGAGAACCGCCAACGGGGTACCCCTTGCACATGACACAGGAGCTATCCCATAATCAAATGACAAGGCAAGCAGACAGTGAGCATCTCAGCGATTTTTTATTTGCTATTTGCATAGGTTATTATTGAGGATGCTTCATAGAATTCTCAGTATAGTTATGCTACAAGTTTCCACCATGATTAGGCATGGCTTAGGCTAGCGGCCTAGGCGTTTCTCTAACACACATATAAACTCCATGATCTTACAAGTTCCACTTTTATTTCACACCGCCAGGATCCATAAGCAAAAGAACATGATATCAACTAGGTACAAGTACCAATGAAGTGCTGAAAGCGGTCCCTGTGATACATGGTTCTGCTAACTTCAACTCATAAAGCGCAAGCATATACGCAACAAAGAAGGACCCAATGGTTCAAGTTTATTAAATGCAAGAAAGTAAAGTGTGCCTTCAAGTTCGTGAGAGCTTTAATCACTAATTTTCACATAACAAGTTTAATTTGGGAGGTAGATAAAACAAGAATTTACTTGGAATAGCAATAATGCTACTAGGTAGGTATGGTGGACACAAATGGCAAAGGTTTTTGGTTTAAAGGAGGTGGATACACGAGAAGAATACCCTCTCAGTATAGGTTTTTGGCTAGCAAGGATGGGTAGCAAGTACAAGAGTTGAAGGAAACAAACAAACATACAAGTGATAAAAACAAACATGCAATCTTCCTTGGAAGCACAAAAGATCTTAACTAGAGAATACTAGACTTATGAGCAAATCAAGAAAGAAAGATGATGAAATTAGTTTTCTCTAGAGTACTTATATCTTTTTCTTTTCAACTCTCTAAAAGGTGTTGCTACTGACCGATCCAGGTTTGCCAAAACCAACTAAATTAACTCAATGATCCCAAAGTGATACCAATAGTAACAACAAGATCAATCATATAACCACGAATTGAAAACTAATATAAGCTAAGCAACAGAGTGAATGATGGAACTTCTCATTAATATTCCATAACGGAAACTCACACCAAGGGATACATATCTAACGAGAGAGGGGACACTTCCATAATGCAAACTGTACTACATAATAACTCCTCTATTCATGATATGACTCTACTAATAAAGTAAAAAGATAGAAGATAGTGATGTGATACCACGTCACTCCCCCAAGCTTGGAACAAACCAAGGGGATGCCAAACCTGATGACGAATTACTCCTTTGGTGATGGTGGTATCTTCTCATCTTCGTTCGTCTTCCAGGGTAAGGGCTTCCCGTCAACAAAGGACATCGTGGTTTCCAACATCCTGAAACTTGCAGCAGCACTTATGCGTTTAAATCTAGCCTCATACTCGCAGTTTTGATTTTGCACGTCATAGAACTGTGCTTGCAGTTCGTTGGTTGTTTGGCGGAGTGACAAGACTTCATCTTTGAGATTAGCAGTCTCCTTTTGGTGCTCGGCGATGAGTTCGGAACAAATCTTATGGATGATGTCCACTTCGCGCTCCGCCATCTTCCTGTACCTAAAGACTTCATGCTCCAGTGCTTCCATCCTGTCCTCTAGACTTCCTTCACCTTTAGGGCCTTGAACCTCTTTAATCCGGACCTTCCCACCTTCGATCAATAACTCCTTGAGGTGAATCTTCAATTCTCTCATGTATGGATTGATGATATCTTCTAAGGAATCTCCCTTCGATGATCCAGAGGAAGACATTATGGCTCCAAATCTGGGATTTTTACCTGGTAGAAACAGATCGAAACAAAAACACGATGAAAACACGATTTCTGGACCTCGGGGGATCCGGGGGGTTATATATTACGAAGTTTCACATCAATAGGAAGGTACTGGGAGAAAATGAGTCGGAGGCGGAGTCCTGGGTGGCCTCACCACCTGGTGGCGCGGCCAGGGGTGGGCCCGCGCCATGGGGTGGTGTGGGCCACCCTGGCTCCGGTTCTGTCCCTTTTTTTCTTCGAAACTTTCCTTATTGACTGAAAACTGCAAAAATATAGTTGGATTGTATTTTCGTGGAACTTTTCTTACCAGAACTGTTACCTATTTGAACACGGACTCTGCAGGTCCCTGAATTTGGTATCTAGTAGATTCTTCCAGGGTCATCTCTTGAATATCATCGATATCTTCATCTTCATATACTTATTACTTGAGTCATAAAACCTTTCTCTTCCTTATTACACCATTGTCTCCATTTCCTGGAAAAAAATTTCACACAAAACTCCACACAGTTCTCATTAGCAACATTAGTATATAAGAAGTGATAAAACCTTTTGAGTCCAACTTCAACTGAAAACCATCAAAATAGAAGCTACTATAGCAACTCCTTCCGAAAACCCAAAAAGAATTCAAAAAGGAAATCGAATAAAGAAGCAAATGCAAGAGTGGCTAAATCTGTCAAAACAGACCAGCAGGTAAAGATCAATTTTTTCGAAAATCTTCTGTTGCTCAAATCAAACAGTGCAAAACTAACGAAAGTTAAATAACAACCTGGGGAAGAAGCACAAACATTTACAGCTCAATTTGACAGACAGAGGTCTCTCACGAATTTTTACGGTGAAGCACAAAAAATCTGTTTCAGGACAACGACTTCCCCAAATATTACTTCTCTCTCATTAGAGGTTGATCTTGACTCAAAAACCAAACAAAACGGATAAGGAGCGGTTATTACCGAAGTAATAACTTCCAAGACTCAAAGAAACAAAAACAAACTAAAAGCAAAAACAAATTAGGTTGTCTCCCATAAAGCTCTTTCTTTATAACCTTTAAGATGGGCATGATAATTTTGAAGAAGCTCTCATAGGGATATGAATTGAAGTGAAAGAGAGCATTAAGAAGCAAAAACACACACACATTTAAGTCTAACCCACTTCCTATGCAAAAGGATTTTGTAAACAAACAAGTTATTGAAACCAAAGGCAACTTGCATAAGAAGGCAAAAGAAATGCATCATAAAAAATTTCAGCATAAAACGAGGAAACTTGATATTATTAAGATGCATAAGAACACTTTTCGCTCTCTCATAATAACTTTCAGTATCATGCATAAACTTAACAATATAGCTATCACAAGGACTATCATAGCAATGATCACTTATTCTAACAGAAAACACAGGGATACTAGCTCTCATAACACTACTATGTGAAACAATATTAGAGGTATCCTTGCAAAGGATAGGGTGTCCCTCTTCCTCATACTTGGTGACAAAGTCTTTCACACTTGCTACTATAGGTTCATCAACCATTTTTTTATCAGGTTCAATAGATTTATTCATACTTTCATCTACCATACTAGCCATCATAGAATGTTCTTTTACCTTAACTGGGAAAGGCATTTTCTCAATATAAGGTTCAGGTAAAACATGATTAGCACTATAAACTTCAGTACTTCTTGCAGGAACACTCTTAGCAATATCTTTATAAGGTTCATGATACTTATTCCACTTCTTTTTAGGCACTTCAATGTACGAAGCAAAAGCCTTAAAATAAGAAGCAATAGCTTGAGAGTCTAGACCATAAGCATTTTTAATATTTTGAAAGTCATCAGTTCCCATAAAAGATTCAATGCATTCATAATCATAATTTATACCTGACTTTCTACCTTTGTCATTCTCCCAAGCTTCAGCATTGTCTTGAATACGGTCTAGAAGGTCCCATTTAGCTTCTTCTTCCATACGAGTGAATGATCCAGCACAAGAAGCATCCAATAAATCCTTATCATGTATAGGGAGCCTTGCATAAAAGTTATTGATAATAATATTGTTGGGAGCTCATGAATGGGACATTTGAGCATTAGTAACTTCAATCTCCCCCAAGCTTGAGCTGTACTCTCTCCATCAAGAGGCCAAAAGTTGTATAAATGATTCCAATCTTTATGAATCTCACTAGGAGGATAAAACTTTGAATAAAAGAGAGGCACTATTTCCTCCCATTCCAGAGCTTGACCATTCTTCAGCAGCTTATACCATTCCTCAGCTCTTCCTTTCAGCGATAATGAGAATAACTTCTTCTTAACTTGATCTGTAGTAATACCTGCACACTTGAACAACCCGCATAATTCGTGTATAAAGAGTAAATGATCACCGGGATGGACAGTTCCATCCCCAACATAGTAGTTATCCATAACATGATCAATAATTCTTGTAGGTATTTTGAAAACATCTTTCTCAGTAGGTGGTGGCTTATCTACTACCTTAGCAGTGGTAGTAGCATTACCAAATAAGAAACTCAGCGAATTATCCATAACGAAAATAAAGCAACTAGCAGAAGTAAACAATACTCACAGTAGAAGTTTCCTTTACCAGTTCCACTCTCCAATAGCACTTCACTCCTCGGCAACGGCGCCAGAAAATAGTCTTGATGACCCCCAAGTATAGGGGGTGTATCGCAGTATTTTCGATAAGTAAGAGTGTCGAACCCAACGAGGAGAAGAAGGTGCTGGCTAGTGGTATGGATCAGGAATTCTCTGCAAATACTTAGCAAACGGATTTTTAGGGGTTTTCGATAAAGCAAGGAAACAAAGTACGAGTAAATAAAAGACAGTAGGAATAAATGCAGCAAGTGGCCCAATCCTTTATGCAGCAAAGGACAAGCCGGTTGTATTTCTATAGATGACCAAACGTTCTCGAGGACACATGGGAAGACTGTCAAGTGCTTTTGCTTCATATAGTCGATTAATCTTCTTTAGCTTGCTAAGTGTTGTGTGGGTGAACCTATGCTAATGTACCGCCCCATCCAAGACTAATACATACTTGTGATTATACCCCTTGCAAACATCCGTAAGTACAAGAAAGTAATTAAGGTAGAAACCTAACCATAGCTTTAAACTCTAAGACCCTTACGTCCCTTGTGCGATGGTTTCCTAACGGGGGTTCAGGTTTCTGTCACTCCGGCAACCCCTACGATTAGTAGCCAAATACACAATGCATTCCCCTAGGCCCATGTAGGTGAAGTGTCATGTAGTCGACGTTCACATGACACCACTAGAAGAAGTACAACACAACTTAAATAACAATCTATTGAATCTTTCTCAACGCAACTCCACTACTAACAACAAGACTTCTCCCATGTCCTCAAGAACAAAACGAACTACTCACGAGACATCATATGGATCATGATCAGAGATGGAATAATGATGTATAACAATCTGAACATAAACAATAATTCAATGGTTCACTCAATAGCATCAACTACAAAGAGTAATCAACACCGGAAAGTTTCCCCTATGAACTATGCAAGATTCAACGCAATTGTTACAGCAATATGGAGATGGTGATGAGGGTGCTGATGGTAATGATGGTGGTGGTGATGATGATGATGATGATCCCGATGAAGTCCAGCTTGATGGTGGTGTTGATGGCGACGATCTCCGCTCTTCGGGAAGGAATTCCCCCGGCAGAAATCTGTCTGCCGCAGAGATCTTTCTCTCTCGGTGTTTTCCGCCCCGCAGAGGCGGCGGAATCTTTCCGTGGTCGCTCTCCCAGTCTTAGGGTTTCAGGAGGTTGATATATGCCAGAGGAGAGAGGCTGGAGTGGGCCAGGGTGGCCACACCACCTCCTGGCGCGGCCTAGGGCTGCCCGTGCCATGGGGTGGTGTGGCCCCCCTATGGCCCATCTCCACTCCGTCTTCTGGCATCCTTAGTCTTCTTTTCCATCAGAATCCTGACTGCAGTGGTCCATGCTCCAAAAGTCATCAACCATGCAAAAATAGGTGAAATAACATAAGTATCACCTCTCAATACAAAATATATCAATGAATAATAGTGAATTAAGACATAGAATAGTGATGCAAAATGGATGTATCAGGCATCACATGCCCCGGCTCCCATCTGACTTTTCCCCGAGTCCCACAACCGTTGTGATAGACCCGTCTAGATTACCAAGTGCTTCCGCTGTAAGAGTCCGACTCGAACCCACCTAGTCGGAAAGAATTGATAGTACCTCAATTTTAAGTGCCCACTACCAAAAATGCCCGACTTGTGATGGTGCAGCACTGGCGGGGAAACCGACTAGACCTTCTTTGAGGGATTACATTCTACCAACTATCTTACAGAGGTAAAACAGAGACATAACAATAACACAAAATAAAATAATTATTATGTGAAATGGTATGGCTCTCTTCATGGCGATCTCCATCTCCACAAACCTTGTAATTCGACTCGTGTCAACTCTTGTCACGTGCCGCCTTACACCATGTAGCCGACTTGTACATCGACTTGCATGCCATCCGGGTTCTCCAAACATCTACACTAGCTTGTAAAGAAAATTACATAGAGAATCCGACACGCAGGTCGTTATATAATAAATTGACAGCACCTAGGCTCCAGCCGGCTGACAAAAAACCGTGATACGCAGATCACGTATGGATTACACACATCACATGCACATAAGCCATACCATTCACAATATCATCCTGCAAAAACAGGTTATGCATATTTACAATATCTACCGGTGTTGTGAAACTTGCAACGACATCTAAGGCGCTACGACAGGGAGAAGCCGGAGGTCCTTCTAGCCGGATAGTGGGCGGGGATCAAAGGGGCAGCCCCTCGCGGGGGCGGGTAGTGCCCGGCGATTTTTCCGAAAAACACAGATCTCATCTGCATTCCGGATATGGATTTCGTCATCGGATAAAACAATTTTACCCAAATCCGATCCAGACTCCGATTTGACCAAACTCTTTGATCTTCGATCATCGCATCCGGGTTTACGTCTCACAGTCTACCCCGATGGCGGAAGCCGACCGATAGGGGTATGTTGTTCCATGACCTTAGTAGTTAGATCACGGAAACCAGATCATCCATTCCCCCAAGTACAGTTGATCCAATCAACTTTGTACAAAACCGATCTATCTCATAGATCGACCACCAAAACTGCAATTAGATCCAATCTAACGCTAACCGCATATCACATATGCACGATCTCGAGCCTAAAACCAGAAGCTAACGCTCTGATACCCACTATTGGGCCACGTAGAGAAAAACAAAATGTTTTCCTATGCGGGTGATCCCAAGATCTAGCTGAGGTAGTAAGCCACGAGAATTACCACTAGACGCACGGTTGCGGAATCGATGAAGCACGTCGCTTGATGCAGTGCAGTCCTCACGATCCATTCCTGTTCCACATCTCACGATCCGTTCCAGTTCCACGATCGTCGAAGTGCTGAACGTACAGCACCTCCGCCGGTATCCACACGTACGAGGAGGAGCGCCGGCGATGGACTGCTAGGTCCGGTACGGTGGCGACAGGAAGGACTAGGGCTAGGGTTTCCAACACATGGAGTGACCTAACCGTGTGCTCTAAGCACCTGCGCCCCATCTTATATAGGAAGTGAAAGTGGGCTCCACTCACTTGTGGCCCATTCACTAAAAGGCCTATATTAGTCACTGCGAGTCCAACTCACTGACTCTGTCCAATTCCTTTTTGGGTCCAACCCAAATATGCTCCCGCTCTTAAGTGTGTGACCCGACAGGCTCATGGTGACCCGGACACGATCCGAGTCTCACTCGTGACTGATCAGTTGGTAGCGGCTCCTAGCAGAACGTGCCAACTCCCAAGTACCAAAGAGTCATGACGACATACCTTCCAATGCGACTTTCGTATGAGTCCCTTTTGCCTCACGATATACCTTGTCAAACTATAGGCGAATAATCGTCATCCCTTAAATAGTTCGAATCTCTTTCTCGATCCGAGATAAGTGATTGATCCGACTAACTCTTAGTCGGTCGCCTCGGTTAACATTTAACCGAGTCACGCATGGCCATGCTTTCCGAATCATATCTTCCGAGAGGGCCCAGAGAATATCTCCCTAGATGGAGGGGCAACATCCCATATCGGTTATTCACATCACGCAGCTTGATTCTCAGTCGACCCGAACTCCGCCTTTATAACTGCTCAGTGATGGAATAGCGTTTGACAGAACCTAAGTCGGTGATCCTCAACTCGGATTTGTGCAATAACCTCAGGTCTAAGGATTACATTGATTGAGACATGCAAATGATGACTTGTTCGTTGCATCTCAATATGGGTCAGTCCGACTCGCTAAATTCTTTAGCTGAATCCGTGTAAGTCGGAATAGCATCTCCATGCCCATGACAAGTGGAACCGAGTCATCTGCCGACTTTCACATTAGTCTAAGTTGTGTGTCCAACACAACCTTAACGACCAAGGGCAATTAGTATAAACAACATGAATATATAGTTCCACAATCGAATCACATATTCAATGATATATATCAGTAGTTCATACATGGACAACAACTTTATGAATACATTGGAAATAATATCATACATGATTGCCTCTAGGGCATATTCCCAACAACTACCGCCCCAAGCGGTACTACCGGTCCTCAGGTCCGGTACTACCAGACGCAACAGTGCCTGAGCGCATCAGATCTGGGCCATAGTCCTTGTAACGCCCCTAATACTTTCTGTTTGCCCAAACTACCCTTGTTTTCGTGGCTGGCCTATATATAGCCCCTACCCTCCAATGTAAACCTCAGACTTGGATAATTGGAATTAGAAGACACCCTTGTGGATCTCCCTAATTCTTGTCCCATGCTCCTTGTGAAAGGAGCACCAATTATCCCCCACCTTGTTGGAGTTTGCATCGTGCCTCCCTCATTGTAAAAGGCCTTGGCATCAGATCCCCTTGCCAAGACATCAAGATCTCATTGAGCCTCCCCACTCACCGTACCGGTTCGAGAGAGTGATCTTTGCCCGACGTTGATCCTAGGGATTGCGTCGGACCGGTAGCCGCTAGCGTGAGCTATTGGTTTGTATCGTTTCTTCATATGAGTGTGTTCATTGTGTTCTCTGTGCGTGAGTTCACAGATTTCATGCTCTCCCTCATCCCCCACTCACTCCGCCTCGATTCCCAAGGGATTCGTGGAAGATAGGGACATCCACGAAGTTAGCCCCCAACATATTGGTATCAAGAGCTTCGTTGCTCACGAATTCCCCCACAAATTTTTCTTCTATCCACCAAAAATTCGAAAATCTCCAAAAAAAAGAGCCCCAAATTGCCTTCGGATTGATCTCTGGTTTTGGTGAGTTTTTGGTGGATTTGATCCGTAGATCTGTTGCTATTGGTGTTGATCTACCTTCCTTGTGTGTTCCCAACCCCAATTTTGGTCTGATTTCCGCAAATTTGAGGATTTCTGGGCCGAATTTGTGCCCAATTTCAAGATCTATGGGCCCAGGAATCCTAGAAGCGGTACTACCGCTGCTCCGAGCGGTACTACTAGTCAGCGGTACTACCGGTCAAAATGGCGGTACTACCGCCCGAGACAACATTTTTCTCCACCCCTTTTTGCCTCAAATTTGTTTTCTGACTTTCCTCTTTTGCTTGTTCGTGTTTCGCGTGCATGTCGCCTTACTAACAACAAGCTTCTGCAACCTCTTACATCCCACGCTCTACGACAGCGTGACACCCAAACATCATCCCCAACACCAGTTGCAAGTCGTCATCAATACCAAAGGTATAACTTTCTCCACCTTGTTAACCCTTCTTCATTTGTGTGTATATATCCTATGAGAGCATCTCATTTTGTGTTTGCCTAAGCATTGTGCACTTGACCTTGGAAAGTGAGAGTGTGTAAGCAAATACAAAAGTTGACATAGTAGTATAGAAAGGGAGAAAAGAATTAAAAAGATAAAAAGAAAAAGCAAAAGAAAAATAGATAGATACATAGTCTCCCAATACAAAGAGAGTATCAAGCTTGTAAGCAAAGAGAGAGAAAAAAGAGCGCGACCAAGGCAAGTGCACAAATCCGTTGCTTATCCTCTTTTGGCGAACGAGTTGTGGTCTCTCCTTGCGTTGGCACGACGTCCGGGCTTAGTCTTTGTTAGGACATTTTGTGCTCATTTTCATAGTCGTGCTAACCACATTCGTCTCCATGTGTGTGTATCTTTGTGTTTTTGTGGATCGTCTCCTTTTTGCTTTTGATCTTTGGTTCTCTTCCACCTTTAACAATAACCTTTTCTTTGGATTGTTTTGTTTGGCTTTCCACCATCCTAACCTTCCACCAAAATCTTTTGAGAGTTTTAGTTCTTTCTTTAGTGTGAGGTTTCTTTGTGATTTCACTTTCCAAGCTAATAGTTCTCACTTGTGGCTTCTAGTTTGGTGCAATCCCCAAGGTGAGGTAAAAGGCTAACAACCACCACATATTACCTTCCATATACAATCCATTTTGCTCTTGCATGATGGATAGGCATGGTGAGTCGATCCAACCTCCTCCTCAAGGTGAAGATGAAGGCCCGTACATGACGCGCGCAAGCCACTACATCTTTCGTAATGAGTTCCGTGAATGTTGCAATGCTCTTGAGTCGTGCCAAGATGAAGAATTTGGCGAAACTCAAGCCGAGTTCAAGAGCATCGACAACCGCTTAGATGGCCTCCAACAACAAATGCATGATATGCAACAAGGCTTCTCCAACCTTCATCAAGAGACGAGGGCCATGCACATCAACTTTGCCAACCAAAACGAAGCACTATAAAGGTCGATGGCCGAGCTCGCGCGAAACACAAGACCGCCTTCACATGCATCAAGCTCTACAAACTCGTTGCGTCACCATTTTCCCCTTCTTCAAGACCCTCATGCAAGTTCTCCAAGACACAATGATGCCCCCGTGGTTGAAGGTGGAAGTTCTTCGCACTATGTACCTTCCCCACGGAACACCGCAACGTCAAGTTATGATGGTGATTTCTCTTTAAGGCCCCAAGCAAGGGGAGAAGGAAACCATCATCACACAAGGGCACTAGTGATCCAACAAGTGCAACCACAAGTGGAACCTTGAGTGCAACCTCAAGTACACTGTCCTCGTCCACGAGACATTCTTGCAACAATAAGTGATGACTCCAACTTGGAGGATCAAGATCGTCATCAACGTGAAGCTCTTCAAGACCCTCCTCTTCGTCATCACCATCATGAACGTCCACACCGCCACCATGGTCACCATGATGAGCCTCCTCCATAACATCAACAGATGGAGCATCAAATAGTACATATTGAGCAACGCCCACTACGTCATGAGGCTCAAGACTATGATCTTCATCATGAGGCCCAAGCGCCTCAACCTCATCAACATCCGTGCCAAGAGCAAGAGCAAGTTCCCCAACAACGTCGCGAGAATCAAGTTCCTACACCTCCAAATGCGGCTCCTCAACCACAAGTGAACCAACAAGGTCACCAAGCTCATCGCAATGATTGCATGGAAGATGAAGATGATGGGCCAAAACATATTGAGCTCGTTGGGGAACCCCAAGAGGAAGGTATGATGAGCACAGCAGCAAGTTTTCCCTCAGTTATGAAACCAAGGTTATCGAACCAGTAAGAGCAAGGAAACACCTCCAAGGTGTTGTTGCCAACTTGGAGTCCTGCACAACACAACCACAGAACTTTGCCCCCAACTTACAGTGAGGTTTTCAATCTCACCGGTTTTGCTGAAAACAAAGGATTAAACATATTGTGTGGAAGAAAGTAATAGCTTGCAGAAAGTAAAGAGAAAATAGTAAATAGTTGTAGATTGATGGTAAAAGAAAGGACCGGGGTCCATAGTTCACTAGTGGTGGTTCTCCTTAAGATAGATGACATGTTGGATGAACAAATTACAGCGAGGAAATTGACAAACATCGAGAAAGAAAACATGCATATACTAATCATCTTGACTCCTTTGAGATTTGATTGGGCATTACACCATTATACATAGACCGTAATCCAACTGCATCTATGACTAATAATCCACCTTCAGGTTATCATCCGAACCCCCTCCAGTATTAAGTTGCAAGCAACAGATAATTGCATTACACATTGCGTGTAAAGTAAACAATACGATTATTCTATGAACAAAGGATTGTTGTTTTCTCCCTAGTAGCAACAGCACATCTAGTACCTTAGAGATTTCTGTCACTTCCCCAGATTACTAGAGGCATGAACCCACTATCGAGCATAAATACTAACTCTTGGAGTTGCTAGCATCTACTTGGCTAAGATAGCTACTAACAACGAAAAGCATGCAAGATCACAAATAACAAAGACATGATAGAATCAATAATCAATCTGAAATAGCATCTCAATATCCATCGGATCCCCGCAAACACAACATGTAGAATTACAAATAGATGATCTTGATCATGAACGGAGCTCACAAGATCTAGACATGGTAGCACAAAGGAGAAGAACCAACCATATAGCTACTACATGGACCCGTAGTCCAAGGACGAACTACTCACGCATCACACCGGAGGCTTGCATGGTGATGAAGAAGGCCTCTAGGGTGAATTCACCCCTCCGGCAGGGTGCCGAGAAGAGCTTCAGATCCCTCCAGATCTAGGGATGGAGATGAAGGCGACTACAGACTCTTTCATGGAATTTTGATAGGGTACTTAGGGTTTCTCTATCGGAGGCATCTTATAGGCGAAAGGGGAGGCCGAGGGGGTGCCTTAGGCGGCCACACCACCCCCTGGCGCGGGCCAGGCCTGGCCGCGCGGCCAGGTGATGTGGCGGCCCTCTGTCCCCTTTCCGTCTCGTATTCTGGCTCTGTGTCCCCCTCGGTGAAAAACTGACTTTGGCTTCTGTCCCGTCCAATTCTGAAAATATTCATTTTCTGACTTTTCTGGAACCAAAAACGGCAGAAAATAGGAAACTGGTATTGTGGCATCTTGTTAATAGGTTAGTCCAAGAAAGTGTATAAAAATTACTCCAAAGTGTGGGCAAAACATAAGAAAGTAGATAAAACCAAGCATGGAACATCAAAAATTATAGATACGTTTGCAACGTATCAGAAGACCGTCACCATCAAGGCAACAACCATGACCGTGAATTCAATGATGAAGAAACTTTTGGCAAGATAAAGTTCACGATGCCCAAGTTCACTAGTTCAAATGATCTCTAAGAATACCTCTCATGGGCACTCAAGGTCGACAAGATCTTCCACATGCACAATTATAGTGATGAGAAGATGGTCCCCATGGCTTCTCTTGAGTTTGATGATTATGGCAACCTTTGGTGGGAACAAGTTCAAGTCGCTCATGACGCAAGAGAAGAGACTCCAATAACCACTTGGAATGACATGAAGTCTCATATGAGACCCCGCTTTGTCCCTACGCACTACACGCGTGACCTCTTCAACAAGCTATATTCACTTGGTCAAGGGACAAAGACTGTGGAAGAGTACTTCAAGCAGATGGAGCTCAACGTGATCCGTGCCAACATTGAAGAGCGCGAGGAGTAACCAATGGCATGTTTCCTCATCGGCTTGAACCATCCAATCAAGTGCATAGTCGAGTTCCAAAAGTACAACACAATGGTTGAGCTTATGCACATCGCAACAAAAGTAGAGCGTCAAGTACAAGAGGACATCTAGTACAACAAGCCAAAGACGTATTTCACATACAAGCAAGCTTCAACCGCTACACCAACAACCTTCAATGGAAGCTCCTCAAGTACCTCCAAGCCTTCCTTCAATCCCGCACTTTCTCAAGGAAAACCGTCCCCAAGTGGCAAGCATACAAAGGATGACCCGCCATTCAATGGCGAATGCTACAAGTGTGGAGGAAAAGGACACAATTTGGCCAATTGTGGAAACAAGAAAGTATTGTTCATCCATGATAATGGCGATGAGGAATACTTGAGTGAAGATGAATTTTATGCAAGAGTCAAAGAAGCAATGGCAAGAAAACATGTGTAAGATGACCAAGAACTCCTCATGTGTGAACATGATGCAAGTCCATCGATTGTCGTCACAAGGATCTTGACTACTCAAGCCCAAGAACATGAAGATCAAAGATCCAACATCTTCTAAACTCATGTAGGCATCAATGGGAAATCTATCAAAGTGATCATCGATGGAGGGAGTTGTCACAACCTTGCTAGCACCGAGTTTTGTGAGAAGCTCAACCTCACCCTCCATCCACACAAGCACCCCTACCATGTCCAATGGCTAAGTGACCAAGGGTCGGTGAAGATCAAGCATACTGTCTTGGTAACATTATCTATTGGCCCCTACAAAGACACGGTAGAGTGTAATATAGTCCCCATGATGGTTTGTCATATGTTTCTTGGTCGACCGTGGAAATTCGACAAAGGTGCTCTACATGACGGTCGCACCAATGTGTACACCTTCAAATGGCCTAACAAGACATGTGTTTTGCAACCAATGACTCCTAGCCAAATAATTGCGGACAATGCAAAGGCTTTAGCGAGAGCGCAAACCACAACATAATCTTGTGAGAAGAGTGGTGAGCGAGAGAACCACCATATAGCGAGTGAGATCCACAAGCCTAACTCGAGTGGAAAAACTATGAGTGTTCTTCTTGCCACCAAAAGTGAGATGAGAGATGTGAGGAATAACCCATCCATATTGCACTATGTCCTCATTTGCAAGGGACTAGTGCAAGGAACTAATGACTTGACCAATATTCCTCCCTCTTTGATGGCTATTTTGCAAGAATTCAAGGATGTGTTTCCTGAAGAGCTATCTCATGGACTTCCTCCTCTTTGTGGCATTGAGCACTGTATTGACCTCATACCTAGTGCACCCCTTCCAAACAGCGTCGCTTACCACATGAACCCAAAGGAGACGAAGGAGATTGAACGAAAAATCAACCAACTCGTCTCCAAAGGTTTGATCCAAGTAAGCACTAGTCAAAGTGTGGTACCCGTAATTATCGTTCCCAAAACGGATGATATGTTGCGGTTATGCATGAACTGTCATCCAATCAATGTTATCACCGTGCGTTATAGACATCTTATACCATGTCTTGACGAGTTGTGTGGAGCCACTATTTTCTCGAAAATTGATCTTCGTAGTGGTTACCATCAAATACGTATGGCGGAAGGTGATGAGTGGAAAACCACCTTCAAGACCAAACTTGGCCTCTAAGAATGGTTGGTCATGCCTTTTGGCTTATCTAATGACCCATCCACTTTCATGTGCCTTTTGAATCATATTTTGCGTTCTCTCATTGGAAAGAGTGGTGTTGTCTATTTTGATGATATCCTTGTTTATAGCAATTCGCTTGTGGAACATAATACACATGTAAAGGAGATTTTACAAATCTTTCGACATGAAAAGTGATGTGACTGAGTTCCTGCACCAAAACAGGGTTATTGCAGTACTTGCAGCGGCAAATATTTAAGAGTTTATCCCGATGGGAGCTCGGCGAACACGACCCTCGCAGCCGCGTTGTTAATGCGACCATGTACGCACCCAAACCGTGGTTTGGAAATAGCCTATTCTATAAGTTGCTAGGATAAATGAATTTAAGATGTTTTACAATAACTACTACTAGAACTGGAATAAAACTAGAACAAAAGTAAAACTGAAAATAGGTGAATGCAATGAGATGAAATATTAATGCTATGATTCCTCAAGTAATATTGTGTATACCGGTGTGCATGATAAGTGCTTATGGAATAGCTATTAACTATAATTATGGTGGTCCCTCATATACCGTTGTCTCCCACCATTGGTAGGTGGGAACTATACAACTCAATTGTCCACACCCCTCCAAACATGGGTCATCCGTAAGAGAATAGTGTATTAAGGTAACAAGACCAATCAAGGTAAACCAGAGCAAAGGCATTAAGTTCTATGGACAACCATACTCCTAAGCAAGTGTGATAGTCACAAGATATCCCGTTTTGTCACTTTGGGGTCAAGCAATTCGCAACACTATACATATCTATATCATGAGTGATCTTGAGGAAATTTAATCTTAATGGGCGGTGCATCCTAAGCTGCTATTGCCTCCGCAAATCACTTATATAAAATAGCCTATTAGTTCTACCCACGGACTTGTCAGGCCCATGGAACGAGTAGAGACTAATGATAAGTTTTGTGACACTCCGTGAATCCCTAGTAAACTCCTCAACAATGAATTGGACGTCTCCAATCACTAGAATAATATCATGAATAGAACAATGTAAAGAGAAATCACAAACATATTAATTAACAAGAACACACCACACTTCAATTACTCAAATCATCATAACATTAATAAAAGGGGATTCAAGCCATGTTACAATCCATTACGAAGATCATGATGGGGAAGGATGAAGGAGTAGCGGTGATGGAGATGGTGATGATGGCGCGGTGATGGTGGCGTCGGCGCGGTGATGGTGGCATCCTCCTTCTCCTCCTCTTCTTGCTTGGATGGATTGATGGTGTTGATGGAGATCTAGAAATTGGTGGAGCCGTAGAGGCTATGGAGGCGCACGGCGGTAGGGCGCCGCCATGGAGGTAGTAGATGGTATCTAGATCTTGTATATGGTTGATGGATGCTTCCTCTTGGGTCCTCCCTCCTTTATATAGGCCTTGTGGGTGCCCTAGAGTTCCCCCAATACCGTCATATGACTTAGGGAAGGTTCTGGAGCTTTTCTAGGGCGAAATCCCATCGTTTCCGACCTTTTTAACAACTATACGGGCGGAGCTATACGACCAAAAATATAGCTCCGGCCGTATAGTTGGTCGTTAAACTGTCTGTCCCCTTTAGTATTTTGGCCGCCATTTCTTCATACGAACTCCGTTTTGGGTGTTCTTGGGCTCGTTAAGATCGTATCATCGAGGGTTACAACCTTGTAGTATTGTATCTTTATTTTGAGAAGTTGGAAAAATTGACTTTTCCAACCTCTCAAATGGCTAAGTCTGGTCCCTACAGCTCCTCCATACTATGCTCTCTTTGTTCCTTTTGCCTTTGTTTCATACATAATCATCATAAACACCTACACACATGTCAAATACAAGGAAGAGGGATAAAATTCTACCTAAACTACTAAATGTGCAAGGCTCATATTGAATTTAACAAAAACAAGTAATCATGCACATTAAGCATAGTAATAGTTAGATGGAGCATGATATGATAGGCAAATGACACAATTTATATTGCTAAAAAGTGTTGTATATCACAGCCATCAAAAAGATATATGCTAACCTTCCCAAGTGTACTTTTGCTAAGGACAAGTTGATTTTCCTTGGTTTTGTTGTTTCTTCCAATGGCATTGAAGTCGATTCTAAGTAAAGGACATAAGAGATTGGCACATTCCCACAAATGTGAGTGAACTTCGAAGTTTTCATGGGTTAGCTGGTTTTCATCGTTGCTTTGTGAAAGACTTCTCTACCATTGCTTGCCCACTCAACGAGTTGACCAAAACGAATATCACCTTCGTGTGGGGAAAAGCCCAACAAAAAGCCTTTGATGAGCTTAAAAAGAGGCTAACCGAAGCACCTCTTCTCGCGTTACTGGATTTCACAAAAACTTTTGAGATAGAGTGTGATGCTAGTGGTATTGGCATTGGAGGAGTCCTTATGCATAACGGACGTCCTATTGCCTACCATAGCGAGAAACTTGATGGCGCACGCCTTAACTATCCGATTTATGACAAAGAGCTTTGTGCCCTAGTCTGTGTCCTTCAAGTTTGGCAACACTATCTTTGGCCTAAGGAATTTATCATACATTCTGACCATGAGTCGTTGAAATATCTCAAAGGCCAAGCCAACTTGAGTAAAAGACACGCTAAGTGGTTTGAGTTTATGGAGTCTTTTCCTTACATTGTCAAGTATAAGAAGGGCAAAGATAATGTAGTTGTGAATGCTTTGTCTCGCAAGAACACAAGCCTTCTTACTCAACTCGAAGTAAACGTGTTGGGTCTTGATGAATAAAACCTTTGTATGCTTCTGACCCATTCTTTGGACCAATTTTCACAAAGTGCTCCATTGACAAAGTAGTTGATGATTTCTATTTGCATAAGGGCTTTCTCTTTAAACAAAACAAGCTTTGCATTCCGAAGTCATCTCTCCGACTTTTGCTTCTTCAATAATCACATGGTGGAGGCCCCATGGATCACTTTGGCCATGACAAGACATTGGACATGCTCTCCACTCATTACTATTGGCCCAAGATGAAGCGAGACATGGAGCCCTACGTTCAACGATGCACTACATGTGTTCAAGCTAAGTTTATGTCTAACCCATTTGGTCTTTATATGCCATTGCCTATACCCCATGCACCTTGGTCCGGCATTAGCATGGACTTTGTGTTAGGATTGCCTAGGTCTAAGCATGGTCATGATTCTATATTTGTCATTGTGGATCCCTTTTCCAAAATGTCACACTTCATATCGTGTCATAAGACCGACGATGCTTCACATGTTGCAAATTTGTTTTTTAGGGAAATTGTCCATCTTCATGGTGTGCCAAGAACAATCATCTCTGACCGCGACATCAAATTCATGAGCTACTTATGGAAGACAAGTATGGCCAAGATCGACGTCAAGCTACTCTTATCATCCGCCTCGCACCCGCAAACCGATGGCCAAACCGAGTTCGTCAATCGAAGCCTTGACACTCTCCTTCGTGTGTTGATCAAGAAAAACCTAAAGGATTGGGAGGAATGCATTCCCCACACCGAGTTCGCCTACAATCGAGCCAAGCACTCTACAACGAAGATGAGCCCATTCATGATTGTCTATGGCTTCGAGCCCCTCACCGCGCTCGACATATTACCACTTCCTCTCCATGAGCACACCAACATGGACGTTGACAAGCACGCCCAAGCTATGAAGAAGATTCACAAAGAAACAAGAGCTACTATCGAGCAACAAGTCATTTGCCAAGCTTCAAGGTTAAACAAGGACAAGAAGGAGGTGATCTTAGAGGAAAGCGACCTTGTGTGGATACACTTGAGCAAGAACCATTTCCCCAAGGAACATGATTCAAAGCTCAAATCAAGAGGAGATCACCCCTTCAAGGTCCTCAAGATAATCAACAACAACGCCTACATCATCGACATCCCGGCCTCCAAGTACCTTGGCAGCACTACGTTCAACGTCAAGGACCTTTCACCTTTCCATGGTGATGTTCAAGATGATATGCATGAAGAGTCGAGGACGACTCTTTCCCAAGGAGGGGAGCTGATGCAGCCCGTTCTATGGATTCCTCTACATCTACACCACCAAATCCCCCAAGTGGACCGATGACTCATGCCCAAGCCAAGCTTCTCCAAGCTAGATGAATTCGCTCCTCTTCTCGTGTGACTTCGATACATCCTTGGATAGCTTGCTACTTCATTACCTGACATTGTGCATCCTCAGGTACCAAGACGAGAACCAGCGAAGCAGAGCAGCTACGACCGAAGAACCTAGCAGCTACCAGGAGCAACCGGTACTACCGCCTAGAAGCAACAGTACTATCGCACGGGACAGAGAGCTTCCGTCCCTAGCCCCAGACCTCTCCGGTACTAGGACGGTGGCCCTACCGCACCAACCGGTACTACTAGATCCTACGAGCGGTACTACCGGTCGTTACTGAAGCCTACGCCTTCGCCTCTAGACGCTCCGATACCAGCCTGCGGTACTACCGCCCCAAGCGGTACTATCGGTCCTCATGTCTGGTACTACCAGACGCAACAGTGCCTGAACGCATCAGATCTGGGCCACAGCCCTTGTAACGCCCCTAATACTTTCTGTTTTCCCAAACTACCCCTATTTTCGTGGTTGGCCTATATATAGCCCCCACCCTCCAATGTAAACCTCGACTTGGATAATTGGAATTAGAAGACACCCTTGTGGATCTCCCTAATTCTTTTCTCATGCTCCTTGTGAAAGGAGCACCAATTATCCCGCACCTTGTTGGAGTTTGTATCGTGCCTCCCTCGTTGTACAAGGCCTTGGCATCAGAGCCTCTTGCCAAGACGTCAAGATCTTGCCGAAACTCCCCATTCGCGGTGCAGGTTCGAGAGAGATCTTCGCCCGACGCTGATCCTAGGGATTGTGACGGACCTGTAGCCGGCAGCGTGAGCTATTGGTTTGTATCGTGTCTTCGTGTCGTGTGGGTGTGTTCATCGTGTTCTTCGTGCGTGAGTTCGAGGATTTCATCCTCTTCCTCATCCCCCACTCACTCCTCCTCGATTTTCAAGGGATACGTAAAAGATCAGGCCATCCACGAGGTTAGCCCCTAATAGGCAGGCCTCTCAAGATTGGGCACTTCCACAACTAGGTAGGTCCAACCCTTTTTTTCAATGTGATCTTGGCACCTGGGTTAGACCTGATGGCTTCAGGGCTTTCCTCGGCACTGTGCCGAGGACGATCATGCTCAAGATGAACACCTGATACAGCTGGATGGTGAAGCTCTGGGATGCCAGCGGCAGGATTTGTCTTGACCAGGGGTGGGTTGGCTTTGTCATTGCCCACTAGATCAAGATCGGGTACTTCATGACCTTCAAGATGCTGAAGGGTGACATGTTCAAGGTAACCATCTTCGACTACACCATGACTGAAATGATGAAGAAGTGCCCGAAGCATGATCCATCCATTCCCATGATCGACGAGTAAAAGCTTAATTAGTTTGTCTTCGTTTGTTGTAAAATTTGTCTTTATTTTGTGCAGTTGTCTTGCTACAATGTTTATGTCATGCTGCTATATATTGCAGCGTCGTTAAATATGTTGTGCCGATATTTATTTTGCTCGTTTTGTGCATATTATTGTGTGCTTGTTGTGGTTTAGCTTTACTTGTGACGTCTGGTAAACTCGCCATCTGAGGAAGAGGTTACCAGACCCCATGAGCATGCTAAACCAAACACGCGCTATCCTTTCTCCCAGGCCTAATACAGCTCACCAAACGATAGAGCTTCATTTCTGTCTAAATCCTGAATAGTGTTAATATGGGCTACCAAACAACTAGAAGATTTTGGACCAGGTCTGGATCCAGGCATGCAGTCCCTGCACATGCAAGTTGTATCGTGGCATGCAGTCCCTGCACATGCAAGTTGTATCGTGGGGAACAACACGCACGGAAACCAAACACGCCCTATGCACCTATAAATATTTCAGCTTTTAGCTTCAAGAACATTAAAAAACACGAACATTTCTTGATATAAAAAAGCGGATTTGCTAATCGACTGAGAATTTCTTATGTCTCAGTCAACCTATAGGACCGTCCGATTTTTTCTTTGAGATACATGCACGTCGGTTGAGCAGAATGTCTAAAAATAGAAAACGTCTTGAATGGGATTCGATCCTGAGAACTTATGGACGTACACACAGCGTGTACCGACCAGGGTAGCTAATACTTTACGGCGTTTAACTTATGAGTGCGATGTTTAATATTAAATATGATTATATCCTTTTTTTATTATTTGTCATTCACTTTGTTTGTATTGTTTATTATTTTTTCAATCTATTATCTATTCTTCTGTTCTTGTCTTTGTAAGGTTGCACTCGTGATGTTTTTTTAGTTTTGCATCATTATTAAAAACATGCAACTTGTATGTTTATGTCCTTTTTCTTGTTATTCAGATTTTTTTCACATCATCAATTATTGATGCTATATCTTTTTTTTCCTTTTTATCTTGTATTATTATTCACACGGTTGCACCTATTAATATAGTATAGTTGCACTTGTGATATTTTTCATAGAATGCTATATATTGTGAAACATGTGATTAGGAACCGGATTTTAAAATGAGTTGCATTTTTTTCAAAAAAAGGTGCAAGTAGCTACTAGATTTCAATGTGAGTTGCACGTTTTTGAAGACATGTGTAACTCAAGCCGGTTTCAACGAGTTGCACTTTTTCTCAAGAAATATGTAATTTGGCAAGTGATCTTTGAAACGATTTGCACATTTCCCAAACGATGTTCAAAATTCAAGATGGTTTTGAATCGAGTTGCACTTTTCTGAAGATATGTGCAACTCTACCGGTTATGGGAACAGGTTACACTTTTCTCAATAAACATGCAACTCCAATAGACGAATTATTTTATCAAGAAACGTGAAACTCCAGCCGGCTTTAAAATGAGTTGTATTTTCTCAAGACACATGTAAGTAACAATTGGGTTTGATACGAGTTACACTTTTCTCAAGATATGTGCAAATCCAAGCGGTTTTCGCTATGAGTTAACATTTTTCTCAACAAATGTGCAACTCCAACCGATTTCCGCTACGGGTTGCACATTTCAATTAGTAACTGGCGCTCGAAATAAGTTCCACTTTTGTAAAAAGCGTGCAAGTATCAAGTGGATTCGATAAGAAAAGTGAAACTCCAATATACGAGTTACACTTTTCCCAAGAAAATGTGCAATTCAATGTCACATTCCAAAATTTTCTAATTTTGGAATGTGAAATAGATAAAATAAGTTTGGTGGATTGTTTGACTTTGTTGAAAATTCTTAAGAAAAAGAAACCTTTTGAATTGGAAAGACCTCACTCTGTTATGACCTAAGTAGCCATATAGGCAAAAAGGCGTGGATTGAGTTTTAATTTTAGTATTTGTGTGAATGTTTGTAAAATTAAAAATCATGAAGCATTCATAAGCATTGCATTGCATCCATGCAAGGTTCCCAAAAATTGAATTCAAATCCTAGTATCTAAATCCGATAGTTGTTTTGCCCAAATATTCCTACAAGGAATATATAGAGATTTATGAAGCAACCATCTTCAAACTAATGAAAATGTTACAAATAAGATCCTATAATAATCTACTGAATTTTATAAAAAATTAGAAATAAGAATCATGTCATTTAGAGTTTGTATGCAAAAGATATAAAAATACCAAAATAGAAAAAAGAAAAAGAAAAAGGAAAAAAACAAAACAAAATGGGCCACCCGGTCGGCCCACTCAGCCGACCGAACCAGCCAGCAGCGCACCGGAGGGATCGATCCAGATTGCTTTAAAAAGCGTGCAAGAATCTAATTTCTAAACCTACCTCTATTCAAACACCTATATCTTTTTATCTACAACTCCGAATTGACTTCTGTTTGTCTACTTGTTCCCTACTCCAAGATCTATCTTTCCATCGTTCTAAAAGTATATAATCTCCGGAGTCACATCTATATCATTTTTCCTTCTCGAAATCCCGAATCTACACCTTCCCGAATCATATTTCTCTTCTAAACCTATCTAAACTTCGTCGGATGCCTTTGGCTACAACACGGAAGTTGTATATCACGTCGAAATCTTTCAATTCCGACAAATCTCACCTCTTTTCATCTAACACAGATGAAGAATTTCACCATGCAATATTTCAGATCTGATGGTGTAATACCAAGATTTACTCGCGCTCATTTCTTCAAATCCAAATTACTTTGGTGAAAAGATAGATCTAATGATTCTCTATAACTTTTATGTTCGAAGTTTTTCGATTTGATCTACGGATTTGTCTCTCTAACACAGATCTGTTTCTAATCTTTTCCGATACAAAATCTTTTAGAGCCAACTTCTCTCCTAGCCACCGGATCTTATCTCGACGGTCGAGGTTCAATCGTCCCGGTCAGCCGCCTCGTCACCGCCACGTCGTCGCCAGGTCAGCGTCTAGTCCCGGTCAGCCTGCACGGTCAACCTGTCCAGTCAGCGGAATATTCCCTGAAATATTCCGTTCGAATTTAAAATTGCAGATTATAAATCTAACTTGTAAAATTCATAGAAAATTCATACTATGTTCAAAAATTACATATAATATAGCAAATTGAAGATAATTACATGAAGTTTAATAATATCTTTTTAGATCTGGGTTTTGTTGTATATATTACTGGCGAATAATTAATTAGTGTTAATGGCCTTTTAAATCATTAAATTCATAGTAAATATTCTACAGATCCGAAAAATGTGAGTAATATGTCCCTGAGTTCATAATCTTGCGTAGTTTTCAGATATGTACTTAGTTTTGTTTCATCTCAGTACGATCTGTTTAGATTAATTAAACTCCTTTAAACACTAAATAAATCCTAGAAAAAGATCTATAACTCCGATTAGGGTGAATCCAATTGCTACTGGTTCTTATTAAAGCCCTCTACCTATTACAGTTTAGATACAAATTTAATTCTACAACTAGTACAGAAGCTACAACAGTTATGTTAAAACCCCTTTATTGGCAATTGAAATTGAATAACAAATACTTTATTGAATTAAAGCACTTTTGCATGCATCATGTGATATAACATTGTCCTATGGACTGAATTAAATCTCTAATCCATGTTTAAATCGTCATGCATGCATTTGTGCACTTGTTTATGGTTGTTTATGTTGTTTGCGTTTGTTTGATCGATAGATTGCAAGGAGTGCAACGTCTGCGATTGCAACGAGTGTGTGAACGACTCCAACAGCTATCAAGACAAGTAGATGCTATTTTGATCATGAATTGTCCTACTATTTTCCTACTGCATGTGTAGTGTATTTCTTGTAGATGCATGAGTATGAATTACTATCGCTATGCTAAGTCCTATGTATCTTGGTAGGAGCCACTTGTAGTTGAGCCGTCGTATGCTAGTTGTGCTTAGCCATGCTATCTAGACGGGGAAGGGTCTACACCATGCTATGGTATTGCGTATGTTTTGCTCAACTAAAAACAAATTAATTAACGAACTCTCTGGGTGAAATTGGTAATTGCTTGGTTTGTGAATGCCGGACCCATGTCTATGGTTTATGCGAGTATCTCACTTGTGGATGGTCACCCACTTTTCTGAGAAATGATTAGTGTCTTGATTTGGTAGCTTCCGTGTGCAACCATATGCCAGTGAGTTATGGGTGGCTGGATGGACTTAGTAGGTCGTGGCGACCCGAGCTCTTCGTATCCAGAGATATAGTGAATGTGATAGGTTGGTACAGTGCGTGGATGGGCTTGGAGAGCTACTTCCCGAATTGTCTCTTCTTGGACTTCTCCCTATCATGACTCAATATGCGTGGCATGGTACGAGCGGGTCGACCAGGTCATATGGGTAAAGTGTGCAACCCCTGCAGGGTGTAAACCTAAGTACTTAGCCGTGTCCCCGGTAATGGACGACTAAGTTGCTGGATTATGGGTGCTATGACATGTTCTCGCTCATTCCAATTTCTAATTACTAAAAGATGATGGGTGAACTTAATGGGTTGTTGTGATCAAACTTGATTTAAAAGTAGGGTAAAACTGTTTAAGAAAATGCAAGCTAGCCAAAGCCCCACTTAGCCAAATAAGTATATAGTTGCTAGGTATACTGTCTCCTTACTTAGCTCTATTTGCCATACATTCCAAGTATTGATCCTTCGGGGCTGCTACGTTTCATGTTGCGGGTTATTCTGTTTCTGAGTGATCGTTCATAGGTCGCGAGACTCCACTCAACAATTTTTCGCCTGTGGCACATTTGAAGGATGGAGATCTACCTTGTATTGTTTCCGCTGTAATATAATGTAAATTCTGGATCATATTCGATATATTTATGATGCACAGTTATATTTGCTATCATTTTGTATTGTGTGTGCTAGTGAACCGATCCAGGGATTAGCACTATACACAATCCTTATCAGGCGAGGGTGTTACATTCAACAAGCTTGCTTTTGATATGAGTTGCACTTTTTCCTCAAAAATGTGCAATTCAACTTGTTTCGATATGAGTTGCACTTCTATAAGAAAACATGCAATTAGCAAGTGAATTTTGAAATGACTTATACTTTTCTCAAAAATATTTTTTTATCACTGGTTTCATTTTTTTGAAAACACTAAAGTTGCATTAGTGTACATGATACCATTGCAAGTTTTCTGATTTTGCATGGCCGTCTCGCGCTGAGATTTCTTAATTCTTCGTCGAGCCCTATAGGGAATTTAAACATGTTTTTTTCCACTCTCGTTTGCTGCATAGGCCCAATACGAGGGCTCTATTTTTTTTGTTGCTCACTTGACCCTAATATGAGCGCACATAAGAGCATCTCTAACCGATCCCCTAAATGTTAGAGCCGATTTTGGCGCACTGTTCATCAAGGAGAAAAAAATTGCTCCTCTAAACTTCGGCCACGGGAATCAATCCTAATAATTTGCACTCCTATATTTCAATCTTCTACTAGGCAATTCAACAAACACATTGTAATAAAACAAAAACGCATCGAAATCAAACTAAAACATTTAGTTCATACACACATTACATAGTTCATACATACTCCCTCCGATCCAAATTAATTAATTTGGATTTGTCTAGATTCGGATGTATCTACATATGTTTAAGTATTAGGTACATCCGAATCTAGATAAACCCAAGTCAATTAATTTGGATCGGAGGGAGTACTAAAATATAAGATGTTTTAGCTTTGTGAAGGGAGTGTATCTAGACTGCTTCTAGTGTCTAGGTTCATTTAGATTTGGAGTGAACCTAGACACTAAAAGGGGTATAGATACATTCCCTTCACAACACTAAAACATCTTATATTTTGGAACGGAGGAAATAGATTCTAACACTAGGATGGTTGAATTTTACTTATTTAAGAGCTGAAGAAATTAGTACTCCCTCCATTCATAATTACCTCGCATCCTAGGTTTAGTCAAAGTCAAACTTTGTAAACTTTAACCATATTGTTAGGAAAAAATATTAATATTAACAACATAAAAAGTATTGTATTAGCATTATTGTAAACTATATTTTCATATTATATGCATTGGAAATCATGGATGTTGATATTTTTTCTTATATTGTTGGTTAAACTTTGCAAAACTTGACTTTGACTAAACCCAGAACGCGAGGTAATTGTGAACTGAGGGAGTAGCCAGGAGAAGCTTTATTCCAGTTTACGGTCAGATTTACTTATTTAAGCGCTGCATGCAAGCACGCTAGGCTAACAGCGCCAAGCAGGTATGACCGCGCGCACATGCATACATACAACATGCATCTGTGCTCCGTGTGAATAGCACGGCTCAGTCGTCGACCCTGACGACGAAGTTCTCCTTGCGCTCGTGGAACTCGCCGGTGCGGGTGTTCACGTCCTCCTCGAACACGCACCTCGAAATGCTCGGAGCCTGTGTCGATCTCCTGCATGAACGTCTCCTTTACGACGTGCTGCCCCTTGCCGCAAGAGCCGCCCGCGGCCGCGTTGGCCACCGACCTCACCTCCTCCGAGCAGTAGTCCACCTCCTGCGCCATGGCGATCGATCGATCGATGTGTTTGGCTTTGTTGTACTCCTTCCGACCCATATTATTTGATTTGAATTTGTCTAGATTCGGATATATCATGTTTTAGTATTAGATATATCCGAATCTAAATAAATCCAAGTCAGCTAACAGTAATGTTACACCTACGTAAAAACCTACGGGTTGAAAGCTACGGGCTGACGTGGCCATGCTTTTCTCTCCCGTGAAGTTGCCCAAGAAAAAAGGGAAAAAAATGCCAGCCCATTGATTACGGAAGCTAAAACAGAATAGCCTTGCTCGCAAAATAAACTCCCTATCCCCAATTCCCCATCCCTTCTCCCTCAGCAGTCAGGCTACAGGGCGACGGCGGGTCGTATAGAACGGCAGCGCGAGCGGCAAGGTCTCTTTGACGGGCTATACGACGAGGTTCTCTGAGGCAGCAATAGTGGCCAAGTGCTCTGTTGCGGCGAGGCGAGCCAAGCTCCCCGTGGTGGCCTGACAGGGTGATTTATCCTGAGGCACGACTGCGGGCTCCTTGGTAGTTGGTACCCAGAGGAGCGGTGAGCTCCCCCTCGCCGGAAGAGGCGCGCACCATCGACACAGGCACCAGTGATAGGAGCGGTTGGAGGACATGGTGACGCACGGACTCTGTACAAGATCACGGCAGGCTCCCCAATACGGCGGACCTGATACCCAAGGACACCAAGTGCCTCTACTTCCTGCTTCTCAACCAGGGCTTTAGAAATCTCGTGAATTAATTCAGCTAGGAGATTCACGGCAAAAAAAAGTTCAGATAGAACGAGAAACAAGCACAACCTGACATGTTTCAGAGTGAGACACAAAGTTGATGTTCCGATTGCCTTCACACAAAGTTTAAGTTATGAAGAAGCAATGCATCAAGTCCATTGCTCTGTAGCTTAATTTCAAGACCATTTGGGATGAAAGACATGATTGTGAACAGTATAGAAAATATGTACGCATTGTGCTAGGTGCTGGGTGTATGATATGTTCAGTCCTGTAGCTCTTCTTTTTATCGTCTTTATGTTATACCTCTGTCTGTTCACTATCAGTAATCTATAAGAGTCGGCATTCAATTATGTAAAACTTGTAAAGTCTGTTCTTGTAAGTGTGTAAGAACCATCAGCTCTTCATTTATAGAAAGATTGAAAAGTCTGTCCTTGTGACTTGTTTTGATCATGAAACTTGAAATGTCGGTGATGGAAAATTCATTCCAACTATGGTTTGTGAAACTGATGTTCTTTTTTCAGAATGGCTAAAAGAATGGCAAGAAACCATTTAAGTCTAGAATGTAATCATAGCTTCACTATCATTCCTGTTACACAAGAAACAATTGCACTGAAATTCCAGCATTGACATATGGTCAAACTAGTGAAAAACACTCTAAACAAAGATGTCTCCTCTCTGATCAAGTACTATGGTACCTACCACTTATTACATTAAACTTGCAAGTGCAAAATAAAAGGCTGCAAAGTCTAACTCTAATCCGTATTATTATTCAACATTCCAACTCCAGATTGCATTTCTGTTAAACTTGACACTCCAGTAGAGCTTTGCTGAACTTCAAACAGCAAGCTTGTATACTTTCCTATAATCGGTGGCATAAACATTGTCGATGTACCTCCTAATGGTACCGGAGGTGTGATAGTTGGATTTATGTTTCCACTAGTAATGCGTAAGTCAAACGATTCCTGTTGAGAAAAAGGC
Organism: Avena sativa; assembly: GCA_916181665.1. NCBI lineage: Eukaryota > Viridiplantae > Streptophyta > Magnoliopsida > Poales > Poaceae > Avena > Avena sativa. The sequence goes on from OV702296.1 coordinate 417,092,967, forward strand.
ATGGAGTGACTTGAATGTTGAAGTAACTATATTAAAACTAAAGATATGATCAGAAAGAAATATACCGGCATTACGCCATATGGTATTGTAGCGCTTGCTGGTGGACTTATGTTGCAAGTACCGATGTCGAAGTCAAACTGCTCCACACAAAGACATAGAATGAGACGGATGTTGAAATAATTATTGAAAATAAAAAGGCAAGAACAAAGATACCTCAATTGTCCTACTGGACATTTGGTTATCCAAATGAACTACACGTTTTCTTCCTGTGGAGTGTCATCCTCCGTTAGTTTCCTTTTTGTATTGGGACCTTTTTTTCTCGAATTTGTGGAGCGAGCCTAAAAGACCACAATTAATTATACTGAAATTAGTGCTTTTGAACAAAAGGTAGTGCAGACAAAAAAAACTTTTTGGAAGCTTTCTTCTCCTCTTGTGCAGCTTTCTTCTTCTCCTCTTGTGCAGCTTTTTTTTATCTTTTAGTTCTAGTTTCTTCTTCTTTTCTTTTGCTTCGCGGATTAGTTTATCGACCTTTGATTCTTTTCTCAATAAAGGAGGACGTCCAGCACATCTAACAGCTATTGGGCTCAATATAGTTTTACATGTTGTCTTCTCATTGGAAAGTGCACATTCCTCTGTGCCAAGGTGTTCCTCATTATCAGCAGAAATTGAGCTATTAGAAAACTTAATTTTCAGAGTACGAAGCTGTTCAACCAAAGCATTGCAAGAATCATCTGACATGGAACATATCTCTGCAACTGGGTAGAAGTCATTGCACAACATATCAAACCGCTTTGCAACAGGAGTATCTTCCATGCCGGCATATGTACACATAATGAAGTTATGTTTTCTCTTCACATTTTTTCTCCACCTATCGAGGATGTATTGTGAAGGAACCTCCTTTATTTTCTTGTGAGTGAGCACACTTAAAACATGTCTGCAGAGAATACCTCTGAACTCAAAGCGGCGACATGAACATTTAAATTCAAACTCTTCATCATTAAGATATACATGATAAACAATATCTTCTCTCCATCCAGTTTCTGCATTAATCAAGACATCCTCGATTATTTCATATGTTTCTATTGCCCCTTCTTTCTGTATGAACTTCCGATCACAGTACAACTTGTGAGTTAGCTCTTCTTGAAACTCTTTGAACTTTGAGTTCGTATAGACTACTGAAATTGCTTCTCGATGTCAAAGTGTGTGACACAAGGTATGGTTAAATTCAAAGAATTAAAATCAGCAATTTTCTCCTTCTCAACCTTGTCACGAAGAGCATTCTCACATTGGCCAACAAAATGCTTCAATGTTGTTTTTGCATTAACATAACCATCAAAGAAGGCATTCATACTCTCACTGCGTTGTGTAGTGTTGTGTAGTAGACATACCTGCCCAAAAGGTGTCTTTCACAAAAGCTAGAACCCAACGGTGCCGATCAACATAAAGCCCTTTAAGCCATTTATTATCACCAAGATTATACCGCTCGATCATATGCATCCAAGAAACTTCAAAATTAGTAATTGTTAATGAATCATAAACTGCATTGCCAATAGCAACCCTTATGTGATCATATTCCTCATATCCACCTAGCTTCTCGGGTATCTTTTTCATTATATGCCACAAGCACCATCTATATCGAGAGTCTGAAAAAACTAGATCCACAGCATTCTGAATTGCTTTTGCTTGATCAGTTATAATAGCTTTTGGATGGCGATTTGACATACATGTAAGCCAAGCTTGAAATAACCAAGAAAATGTTGGGGTATCTTCATTTGATAATAGAGCATATCCTAACAACACCGACTGGCCATGATGATTGACGCCCACGAATAAAGCAAAAGGCATATCATATTTATTTGTCAAATATGTTGTGTCAAAAGTAATAACGTCATTAAAAGAGTCATAGACTGCCCTGCTTCTTGCATCAGCCTAAAAAACATTTCTTAGTTGAGATTCATCATCAACATCCATAACACTAAAAAAATTTGGATTCTCGAATTGTATTTTCACAAAATAGTCACGAACAGCTTCAGCATCACCACGTCCAAGTTTCAGCCTTCTCTCTTTCTCTAGAAAATTGCGACAATCTTTCTCACCAAAAGTTAGGTTATCATGACCATCCGTTCCCACAACAAACGAATTGAAATTCTTGTTTACCCGTATTCCAGCCCGGTCATTCAATAAAAACCTCCGCTTAACATGAAATCCCATCTTTTTATTGCATCTAAATAACCGAGATTTTAGTGGCCTAAGTGTATGATTGTGATCCAAAATGACTTTTGAAAGTTGAAACTTCCCACTAGGGCGACGCGTAATATTAACTTTAGCTTGACATCCTAAACCAGCAGATGGATTTGGCTTCAACATATTTTTTGAGTTGGACTGAGTCTTACCATAGCGAGAACAACAAAGTGTAAAATACTTTAGTTCTCCATCATCATCAGTATGTGAGCTTCTTTTGGTGACACCAAAACCTTTAGATTTAGCATAGTTCCTGTAGTATTCTCCCGCATCATTCTCACTATCAAAGGTCATGCCCAACTCAGGGTCTTCAAGTAAGGCTTCTGCTTGTGCGTCACCATGATTTTGCTCAAGTTCCACGTTGCCTTCCTTCTGTTGCTCAAAGCCATCCTCGTTGCTTGAAATAGACATGTCGCCTGAATCTTGAACACTAGTACTTTGAATGTCCATCCCTAAAAATCATCACATTAGACATTATTGGTGAACATAAATATTAATAAAATTATTCGTTCAAAGTCATCTCAGTTCTGGCATCTATTTCAGTGAACCATGTGAGGATGCAAGGAACTTATAACGAGATGTTATGTGCAATCAGACAGAAACACGATGAACATGCGATGACCAAAATTCCAAAGTGCGTCAAGTTTACTATAAATCTATGATTATTACTTATGATCGATGAGAACCCAAGAAGACAGTATACACCGTGATCAGAGAATTAAGGTACTGGGTTTACCTGATTCAGATCAAACTGACGTCCAAAAATCGTTTAGAGTTCAGAACCAGAGTCTCCCGATCGCACGCAGCGGCAGACTGATTGTACGCGGCGGCAACGTCCTTCTTCCTCGTCAATCGATCTGGAGCAGACCAAACTGAGCGACGGAACAATACGAAACAGAGCCGTCGTAATTTTCTGTTTTTAGCTTCCGTAATCAACGGCCGTGTTGCCAGCCACTTCCTTTTTTTTCCTTGGGCAGTACTCATGTGAGAGAAAATAAATCGTTTTCCTTTTTTTCCTGGGCAACTTCACGGGAGAGAAAATCGTGGGCACGTCAGCCCGTAGCCTTCAACCCGTAGGTTTTTACATATGTGTAGCATTACTGGTCAACTAATATGGATCGGAGGAAGTATGTACAATGTACTGTACTTAGGTTGCCGAGATGTGAGTAGTGTGCAGGACGAGACGAACTGTGCGTGCCCTTTTATAGCGTGCAGAGTGTTGTGAGTGGGGAAAGAATTTGTCCCCTTCGGTCGTGAAAGGAACATGTGGCACTACACTTTCTGCTCGAATTTGTTCCGTTCGGTCGTGGAAGGAACACGTGGCCCGATAGACTGCTGTCTGCCCTTCTCTTTTTTCAGGACTCATCCAGAACTGGTTGAACTAAAAGAAGGGAAAGTCCGAACTTTTTTTTGAGAGAGCACGCCCATGGCGTGCCATATCTTTATAGAAGAGAGACAAATATTTACGAGAAGTACCATGGCCCAAGTTGCGGACAACTGGGACAGTATACAACTCCACACACTATGCTCCCCTACTGAGTAGCGAGCGGGAGAATAGAAAAGAAAAAAGAAGCCCGTGGTCCCCTCCAGAAGAAACCCTACCTGCCACCTCCTCCAAAGCCTCCGTGGATCGGTTCCCGCTCCTCCGGCCTACCTTGTCGGTGCCAGGAGGGTCGGGAACCTAATCTATGGGTGAATTTTTTGCTCCCTCCGAATCGAATTACTGTTCGCGATGAACAATTTGCAAAAACGTCCTCGTTTGTTTTCCTACCAACCTCCGAGTCCTCCGCCCCATTTTCTTCTTTCTCCGACCGAGCTCTGCGTCCTCCGCCTCTGTCTCCTACGTCACCGGCGCCACTCCCTCGCCCACGCCGCGCTCGCAGCAACCTCGCATGTGTCGCGACCTCGCATGCGCCGCTCCCGCAGCGAACCCTAACTAGGGAGTAAAAATTGATTCTTGTGGATGTGTTCGGAGACGGTGAGACAACTGGATGCGGTGACGCCAGCATCGACTTCAACAAGTTGCGGGGACGGTGGAGACTGGTACCAGCCGTGACCTCACCAGCTGAAGGGAAAGTGTAGGCCGATCCCATCCGCGACCTCGTGCACGTCCTCGCCAGCTGCAACAAGCTTGCATCCGCTTGCCAGGTGAGGAATTTCACTTTGTACATGTCTTCTCCTCTGCTTATCCTCTCTTTTCCCGCAATTCCTGTGAACTAGGTTAGAGCAATTCTATCTCTGCAAAACTGAGGTTGGATTTGGTGTCATCTTAGGACTTGTTGTATGTTACTACTTGGACTGGGTTGTTGTCTGGGGTGAGGTTCTATGTTTTTGGGTGAGGTTCTATGTTTTTCTCCGAGAAGATTGTAATGATTCTAAAGTGGGTTTTGATTGCTACTACCTGCAGTAAGTAGCTAATACTACTATATGTCACGTATTGAATTGCGTTAGAACCTAATAATGGTGCTTCTTTGGACAAATTACAGTCAGGTTTGACTCAGTTACATATCTAATGTGGAAGATGTTCAGGACTTATCTTGTCTCAACATTTACAGTAAGAGATAAACAATCCTGAAATCAAGAGTCGGGGTAGTAGGAAAATCACTTGTGGGTGGTTGACTGATGGTGTTATTGGCCAGCAGAAGAGATCTAAAAGCAAAAGCACAAGTACAAGCACACAGGATACATATATTACCGTAGAACATGTTCTGGACATGGAACTGCAATTTATTCTTAGTGTACTGTTTACATGTTTGCTGAGGATTGTCATAATTTGCTTCCAAGCTTGTACTCCATATGGAAATAATGAAATGAAGTATTATAAGCCATATGGAAATAATGAAATGGAGGAATATGATACATAGTGAAGGAATATCACATTCTGCTTCCTAGGGGTTAATTTGCCACTTTGTTTCTAGATTTATAAATTCCTTTATAACTGAGTTTGGCAGAGTTTACAATCAGTCAACACTCGCACATTACTGTCATTTTACAACCTTCCATTTCATTCCATTTATACAACCTTGCATTTGATTCTTTTTTTGACAGGGCATTTGATTCAAATTTGTCCAACTATAAGGATAAAGTTCAAGGAGAGGCTTTATATTGCTCATGGAATTTCTAAAGGTATATGGAGGAACTGCTAAAGGTGAGCATGTGTGCAATCTATAACTTCCATGTGTTTACTGGTATATATTCCATGATCAGTGTTGTCCATATTTGATATTTCCACTCTCACTTGCTCTGATCAAAGCAAGCAAGTTGTATATTTTTCACTTCTCTGTCTTTTGGTAGCCATGGCTTAATTATAATGCTTTTATATGGTAACCATCATTAGATTGTACAGTTGCAGTATTGCTGTCATTTTTTACCAAAATAGAAAAGAAATCCAACTATTCTCTAGAGCCGGGCTGGAATCCTTTTGTGCATTTACCAAAAATTTGCAGAGCATGCATATCTTCTCTTGATAATTGAGCCAGTATCTGTTACCCTGAATTTATGTTAGATGAATAACATAAGTACTTTTGATGTACATACACAAATTATATGTGTGATCCTAGGTCGTAAATTTATATTGGGAGCATTAATAGGTCAAGTTTATAAGGCCACTTGAAGTAAGAACTATTATTAACCATCAGTGTACCCTAATCCAGGACATGCATTTGAAGCCCATATATATGCTGAAACGTTCCGAGAGGATTTCTCCCTGTTAGGAATAAGCACTCCGGTTCTTTGGCATCGGCACGGCGTCGCGTATACGAATACGTACGGGCTTAGTTGCATGGACATTGTATGCATGTCGGAAGTCATATCCGAGTAGGTTTCATGGTATAGTCCTAGTAGGTTTGGGTGTCTAGCTTTTACGTGTATAAAAGCTCAGCCAGGGCCTGTAGATTTTATACCGTGAGATCAATTGAGAAAGAAAGAAAGAAAGACACGCACGAGAGGTGTGTGTAGCAATCCCAATCGAGTTCTCACGCGTGCGTGTGTTCCGACGAGACAGTAAATCGTCCGATAGCTACGTACGTGTATATGTGCGACGTCTCGCCGGAAGCCTTCACCGCAACAGCTCGGAAAGTAATCGAGCTTAGCATATACGTGCGCGTACCGCCGGAAAGTACTCGGCAAGTTTACGCGGCGTGTCGGGGCCCATTTCCAACAATTGGTATCAGAGCCAAGATCGTCGTTCGTGATCTGCTGAAAGTACAAGGAGCTCATGGCGATGGTGAAGTTTGGCGAGAGCTCGACATCGGCACCGGTGAGGGAGACGGTGGGGGCGGCTTTGTATCCGCGCCTCGATCGCAAGGACTACGGGCTATGGGCACTCAACATGGAGGTGGCCATGGAGGCTCCGGAGGTTTGGGAGGCCGTCGATCCAGGAGACGATGAGTACGTCAAGGGAGGCGCGAAGTACTGGAAGGATCGCCAAGCGCTAACGGCGCTCTATTCCGTCGTACCAAAGGACGTGATGCAGCACCTCATCGGAAAGAAATCGGCGAAGGATGCATGGGAGACGATCAAGATCTTGCACCAAGGTCATGCCCGCGTGAAGGAAGCGCATCTTTAAACTTTGAAGAAAAGCTATAAAGATCTAAAGATGGAGGAGAGCGAGACGGGTGATCAGTTTGCCGCCCGTTTCGTTACCCTCGTCAATGCAATCAGGGGATATGGCGAGAGATTGGACGAGGTCAAGAATGTCAGAAGGTTCCTGCGTGCGGCGCCGACGCGCTACATGTAGATCGTTACATCGATTGAACAATGTCTCGACCTAAATACATTGACGGTTGAGGATCTCGTCGGAAGATTCAAGGCACACGACGAGATAATCCGGATCAGCTTTGGTGATCCAGAACAGGTTGAGCACATGATGCTCACGAAGCAGCAGTGGATGACTCTTTCAAAAGAAAAGCAAGGAGGCTCCACGAGCGGCAAGGAGAACAACGCCCAGCGAAAAAGTACATCGCAGGGCAGGAGGACGAAGATGACGCCCCGCCGCGGAGGAAGTTTGACATAAAGAAAGTAAGGTGTCATAACTGCGACGAGCTCGATCACTTCAAGGCTGATTGCCGAAAACCACCAAAGGAAAAGGAGAGGGCTCTCATCGCCCAGGAAGGAGATGATGGACCGATGATGCTGATGCTCGAAGTAACTGAGCTGAAGGATGAGGAGGATCCTCCATCACCGGCTACGGAGATTGTGGCAGAAGTGGATCACGATCTACCGTGTGTGGATCACGAGGAACGGAGTACCCCGTTTCCATGTGAAGCCACGTTTGAGGCAAGTGAAGCCTCGGAACTTGTTCATGGTGATCTATGCGTTGGAATTTCACCCGCAACTCCGTCCGGCAATAAGTTCTTCATGCTTGTGGTGGATGATTATAGTAAATACATGTGAATTGTGTTGCTGAAAAGTAAGGATCAAGCTCAACAAGCATTCGAGAAGATCAAAGAAGCTGAAGAGTTCAAGGTGGAGGCGAAGATAAGAGCCCTACGCATTGATCAGAAGGGTGAGCTGCATCAAACTGTGTTGACCATGGCACGGAGCATGATGAAGAGTAAAGGCTTGCCAGGAAAATTCTGGGGTGAGGCAGTCAATACGGCTGTGTATTTGCTAAACATGGAGCCAACTGAGAGTGGAGTTGGTGAAGGGAATATGCCCGAGAGGCAATAATAAAGTGGTTGTTATCTTATTACATGTTTATGATAAATGTTTATTTTACATGCTATAATTGTATTGATCGGAAACGTTAATACATGTGTGTTTAATAAACCAAAAAGGGTTCTTAGTTATGCCTCTCTTATAGACTAGCTCATTGATTAACAAGATGATCAAGGTTTCCTGATCATGGACATTGGATGTTGTTAATAACGAGGTCACAACATTGGTGGAATGATGTGATAAACATTCATCCGAAGTATAGCATTACGATCAAAGTCATTATGTTTATATTGCTATAACATCATACGAAGTAATATTTATCCTTAGACCATGAGATCATGTTAATTGCTAACACCGGAAGAGTATCTTGATAACATCAAACGTCACACCGTAACAGGGTGACTATAAAGGTGGGTTCAGTGCTACAAAGGTGTTATGTTGAGTCTCATGGATCAAGAGTGGGATTTGTCCATCACGATGACGGATAGATATACTCTGGACCCTCTCGGTGATATCACATTAAGATAGCTTGCAAGCAAGTGATGTGATCACTAGAATGTTATATCACGGGAACGAGAAAAGAATGCATGTCGGTAACGAGATCAAACTAGGTATGGAGATACCGATGATCGAATCTCGGACATGTAATATATCGCGAGACAAAGGGATTTAGTTACTAGCGTTAAAGGTTCTCACGATCACAGAAGTCATCGTTGAATGTGTAGGAGTCAGTATGGATCTCCAGGTCCCGCTTTTGATTATTGATCTGAGAGGGGTCTCGATCATGTCTGTATTATTCGTGAACCGTAGGGTGACACACTTAAGGGATACCGACACCATTTGGAGCAATATGTTTCAGATAAAGATTTAAGAAAGCGCTGGAATTATTTCAATAGACACCGAAACTGTTTCGGGTGAAATTGCTGAAATTGGTTCTGCATGTAATATTGAAATGTTGCAGGGGGTTTTATGTGAATGTTTGTTAATTAAAGTAATTAACAAAATTCTGAATAAAACTAATAAAAGAGTTTTATTAAATGAGAGAGCATTAAATTTGGAGAAATTTAATGCATTTAAAGTGGAGACTTTAAAAGGGAATGTGAAGAGGCAAATTTATGTGGAGGGGGTTACCACCACATGAATGGGGGAGGTGAAGGGTCACCTCCATGGAGCGGCGGCCATGGGAGGGGTACCCTCCCCTCCTCCTATAAAAGGCCACCCATTCCCTCCTTCATCCACACACCTCTTTGTGAAGGATCTCTCTCCCCCTCTAGTATTATTCTCCCATGGTCTCGGATTAGCGAGATACATGTTTCCGGTGGCTTTATCTGGAAAGGAGTTGCTGCTTTCGCTGCTTTGCTGGAGCGAGGGATGGAGGTTGTCGGGGTACCGGACGTGTGTACGATCATGGATGCACCGCTGCTTTGCGGTGCTGGACTTGGTAGTGCTGGAGCTGGATCTGATGGACGTGCTAGAGCCGGACCTGCTGGACTTCATCACGATCTTGAGATCGGCAAGTGTACGACTACATCAACCACGAGTTCCTACTCGTTAACAAAACTCGTTGTCTTCGAGGGTAAGTTCTCGTTCGATGTATGTCCACCCGTTGCTTTGTACCTAGTAGATAGATCTTGGCGTGTAGTTCTCATCGTAGGAAAAATTTTGTTTTCTATGTTGCGGACCCAACAGTTGGTATAACACCGTACGAAGCATGGTACGGATGGAAACCCTCGGTTGATCATCTTCGCACTTTTGGGTGCGTGGCGCATGTCAAGACGGAGTCCGACCATAAGAGTAAATTGGCGGAGCAGAGGACTCCAATGATCATGACAGGCTACGAAAGCTCAAAGGAATATCGCTTGTGCAGTCCTTATACCAATAACGTGGTTGTCAGGGGTGACGTAATCTTTGAGGAAGGTGAGTCATGGAATTGAGGCTCCGACGAACCGGGATATCCAACTTTTCACGTCACGTGGGATCTTGAGTATGAAGAAAATATGGATCAACCAAACTTATCCTTGTCAGCAAGTTCGGACCCAGAAGGCGTTGAAGGCCTAGGAGGTGCTCCAGGCGTGGACACCGGGCCAGAAGCACTAGGGATTCTCCCAGAAGACAAAGAGTTTAAAGAAAAGGCTGGTCCGTGGCCAGAAGATACGAAACTGGAAGGGCGAGTTGAAGAGAGCCCAGCAAACAGGCCAGCAAGACTAGAAGACGATGGTCCAAGAGTGTGGACTGGTGGCCAGACAGATGGAAGAGACCCAACAATAGGGGGTGCAGATCCATCAAGAGGCTTTTCACGTGGTATAGAGAAGCTAGAAGAAAACATGCCAGAAAGATATTCAAAAGGAAAACACGAATCACTACAGGTAGGCAACTTATGCCTTGCTACTCCGGATGAGCCAGAAGACGGTGTTGGTCAGGAGCAGGTAGAAGTCAGAATTGCTAGTCACGAGCTAGCTTTGCTAGTCAACCAACGTGAGCTAGCTCCTACATATTTGTTCTATTGCATCCAAGAGTACCGACAAGCAGAAGATCAAATATGCGAAGCATCGATGAGAAAGTATTTCATCGAACCAAGTATATTGTCTCAAGGCGCGGACGAAAAGGACTGTCGGCGTGAAGGCGTGGAGAAGAGCGCGGACAAAAAGGACCGTCGGCGTGAAGCCATGGAGAATCCGAAAAAAGCAAAGTCTGTGACATGGATGCTGAGAAAAGGAGCGGCGAAAGCAATGCCGTGGATGAGGCCCGCGAGGAGCAACTAGCTTATTTGGGATCCAGGTGGATGCTGAAGGACACGTCGTGCGTAGGGGGTGATTGTTAGGAATAAGCATTCCGGTTCTTTGGCATCGGCACGGCGTTGCGTATACGAATACGTACGGAATTAGTTGCATGGACACTGTATGCACGTCGGAAGTCATATCCGAGTAGGTTTCATGGTATAGTCCTAGTAGGTTTGGGTGTCTAGCTTTTACGTGTATAAAAGCTCAGCCAGGGCCTGTAGATTTTGTATCGTGAGATCAATTGAGAAAGAAAGAAAGAAAGAAAGAAAAACATGCACGAGAGGTGCGTGTAGCAATCCCAATCGAGTTCTTACGCGTGCGTGTGTTCCGATGAGACAGTAAATCGTCCGAAGTCAGACCTAGATAGCTACGTACGTGTATACGTGCGATGTCTTGCCGAAAGTCTTCACCGCAACTGCTCGGAAAGTAATCGAGCTTAGCATATACGTGCGCGTACCGCCGAAAAGTACTCGGCGAGTTTACGCGGCGTGTCGAAGCCCATTTCCAACACTCCCTGCAATAGGAACCTTAGTTATATTTTTCACTTCTCTATCTTTTGGTAGCCATGGTTTGATTATAATGCTTTCATCTGGTAACCATCATTAGATTGTACAGTTGCAGAATTACTGTCATTTTTCACTCGCATGTTACTGTAAGATCATGCCCAAACTTATGTGTCATTTGTCGCAAATAACTATCATTTTTACTCGCACTTCTCGTAACCATTTGATTCCAATTTAACCTTTGAAGGCAGAAGTATCCAGTGCTTACATTGTTTCAGGACTTTGATCAGCAAAATCTGAAACTGATCTTCTCTGTTGATCTTGATGGGGTGAATAGTGGACAGAGAGGTTGTGTTCTTCTCTACTGCTGTTATTCTCTGATGCTGCTTCCTGTAATTCTCCGTCTTCTTCCTGTGCAGCTCGGCAGCAACCGGCGAGGATTCAGCCGTCGGTGAGGTAGTCGGGGCGACGAGGGAGGCTCTGCCAAGAGGTCGACCTCGACGCACGTCAGGCGACGGAGTTCAACGACGAGGACGTGTAACGCGATGAGAGCGCGTTAGACGCCGCTGATGCTTGTCCACGGCGGCGCGGCACAGGTGGCAGCGGTGGCCCGGCATCGGTGCATGTCGCAGGAGAACGGCCGCGTTGCCTGGGGATCGTGGCCCTGGGTTCTGCCTCAATCTGCCCTCGCGGACCTGGCGCGGGAGGATGGAGGCGCGAGAGCCCAACAACTTGGACCTGTTGCAGGTGGATGGAGGCGTGGGAGCCCGATGATGGCGAACTAGCGCGGGAGCACAGACGCGGATGGTGACCTGGTGCGGGAGGACAGACGCGGACTGAGACGAAGACAAGATCCGATTTTGAATTTTCAAATTGGAGGCCAAATTTGAAAAGTTCTGCGAGGATTCAGCCGTCTGTGAGGTAGTCGGGGCGACGAGGGAGGCTCTGCCAAGAGGTCGACCTCGACGCACGTCAGGCGACGGAGTTCAACGACGAGGACGTGTAACGCGATGAGAGCGCGTTAGACGCCGCCGATGCTTGTCCACGGCGGCGCGGCACAGGTGGCGGCGGTGGCCTGGCATCGGTGCATGTCGCAGGAGAACGGCCGCGTTGCCTGGGGATCGTGGCCCTGGGTTCTGCCTCAATCTGCCCTCGCGGACCTGGCGCGGGAGGATGGAGGCGCGGGAGCCCAACAACTTGGACCTGTTGCAGGTGGATGGAGGCGTGGGAGCCCGATGATGGCGAACTAGCGCGGGAGCACAGACGCGGATGGTGACCTGGTGCGGGAGGACAGACGCGGACTGAGACGAAGACAAGATCCGATTTTGAATTTTCAAATTGGAGGCCAAATTTGAAAAGTTCTGAGTGTACTAGGGAGTTTTTGGAAAAATTCAAATTGTACTGTGTTACGAACAGTAATTCGGGACAGAGGGAGTAATAAAAATTAGTTCTTGAGTAGTTTAGTGTCTGGTTTGGTGATCGTCTTATTGTCCTTCGTGTCGATGGAGACATTAACTTCTTCAATAAATGTTCTTCGGTCCTTCGTTTTTCGACGTGAGTTCCTTTCCAACATCAATGGTGGTGTTAGAACATCAATTTTCTTTAGGTATGGTCTTTAAGATCTTGCTTCCTCGAATCGATTTTATATGGTTTTGTATGGTTGTCGTGAGGAGGTGTGTCCTCGCTAAATCTATCCCGGCTTCTACGTCTACTCTTGGATCGCTAGTGACATTGATTAGGATGTTCGGTTGATCTTCCCTAAAATACTGGTGTTGATACTTTTGCTGATGTTGACTGATTACTCTAATGGCTATGCGTATGCACATAGTCTTGGATCTGCGGTTCAAACTAAAACTATGGAAGAACCCTCGTTGATTATTTATAGGTACGTGCTTTGTTACTAATGTCTTTTTTATGCGGTTGTCTTGGAAAAAGTATAAGATTGTGTCATAAAAATAGAAAAAGTTTGAAGATCTGATGATTTGTTGGTTTCTTTTACACTTAATTTACTCCTAATTTTTTTAAATGGAGGTTAAATCCTAGGTTTCTGAATCAAAGAGATATACACCACCTTCTTTATTTATATTATTCAGCAAAACTTTACAAAGAAAATACAAAGATCAATCTAAAGCCAAAAGATCAATCTAAAGCCACCTCACTAACCTCAAACACCTACAAGCTTGATGAAGGGGGGGTGACCATGTCGGGGCCATGTGCCCTGACCTCACACCTACGCATGTCATCTTAAAATCGGAGGCCTCACCAAACCGACCAATGGCGAGCCAGGAGCAAAAACCGGTCCAGAAGACCCTCAGCGCACACCAACGTACACGCTCTAGAATTCGTTGCCGCCATCTTCCACCGACCCATCTTCAGGATAGGGATTAAGGCATTGACCTTCTCAGGCCTATCGTCAATGTCGCCACGGGGCCACCGCCCTGTGCGTGTCCATCATCATGAGCCCACCATCGAGACCCCCTTGTGCCTCACCGCTGAAACCCGCCAATGTCGACTCAGTAGATAACGTCGCTCCACCAGCAGACCCCTCCAGGCATCACGTGCTCCAAAAATGATACCCCCAAGATCTAAAACGACATAAAAGTACCACCACCGCCTGATTCAGGAGACCCAAATCTAGGGTTTCCCCTGGAGCATCGAGGTGGGAGGTGGGAGATTCGGAGTAACGACTGATGGGTTCGTAGCATGGAAAACAAAAAATTTCTACCGCAAGAACGAACAAAACCCAGATCTAATCTAGATAAAAGCCAAGATCTAATCTACTAGACATGAGCAACGAGATAGATCGGTACTAACCCTCGTAGAACCGAAAGCGTTAACGAGATTAGATCTCGTGGATGATGTAGTCGATCACTTGCCGATCTCAAGATCGTGTGGACGATCCTTCCGGCGCCGCGTTCTGGCAGCGCTTCCACAGACGGTCACACGTGCGGAGTCGAAGCAGACCTTCCTCTCCCCGTTCCAGCGAGCAGCGGAGGTAGTAGATCTTCTCCACGGAATCCCAGCAGCATGACGGCGTGGTGGTGGTGGTGGAGGTGAGAATTCTGCAGGGCTTCGCTTATGCCTGTGCAGAAGAAATGTGGAGGAGAGAGGCGGCTGAGAGAGATTGTTATGAGACCAGGTGCAAGAGGGGGCGCCCTCTCCCTTCTATTTAAAGGAGGGAGGCGCGCCTAGGGAGGGGGAGTCCTAGTAGGACTCCCTCCTCCTTGGGCCGGCGGGTTGGGGGGAGGAATCCTCCTCCCCCACGAATCCGTGTCTTGCCCCACTTGGTTTCTTTGATCCCTTTCTTGGTTTTCAAGCAAACTCCAAGAAATCCTCTAGAACCTTCCAGAACATTCCCAAACCTTCTAGAATCTCCATACAAACACTCCGGAACATTTCCTAACTTAGAAAATGATTCCCAATATATGAATCTTATTCTCCGGACCATTCCGGATCTCCTCATGATGTCCCGGATCCATTCCGAGACTCCGAACAACATTCGGTCTCCAACGCAAATTCCATATCTACTTCAAACAACTTCGAACCTTAAGTGTGTCACCCTACGGTTCGTGAATATGCAGACATGATGAAGACACCTCTCCCATCAATAACCATCAGCGGGATCTAGGCTCCCACATACTCAACGATTACTTTGTGATCGATTGAACCATTTAACATACGAAACCAATTCCCTTTGTCACACGATATTCTACTTATCCGAGGTTTGATCGTCGGTATCTTCATACCTAGTTCTTCCTCGTTGCTGATAAGTACTCTTTACTTGTTCCATGTTATGTCATCCCTTGTGACCTAGTCACATGCTTGCAAGCTATCTAGATGACATTCCACTGAGAGGGCCCAGAGTATATCTATCCGTCATATGGATGGACAAATCCCAATCTTGGTCTATGCGCTTCAACACATACTTTCAGAATACCCAATGACACCTTTATAACCGGCCAGTTACGAAGCGGCGTTTGATGTCATCAAAGTACCCATCCGGTGATGGTGATTAACATAACCTCATGGTCGAAGGATTAGGTTACTATGTATTTGAAAGCTTACAGCAATACGAACTTAATGACTTGATCTTATGCTACGCTCACTATGGGTGTGTGTCCATCATATCATTCTCCTAATGATATAACCTTGTTATTAATCACATCCAATGTCTATGATCAGGAAACCATGATCATCAATCAATCAACAAGCTAGTTCAACAAGAGGCTTACTAGGGACTCTTTTATGTTTACAAAACACACAAGTATTAGTGTTTCCTAATAATACAATTATAGCATGGGATGTAAACATTCTTCATAAACACAAAGATATAATAATAACCTCTTTTATTATTGCCTCTTGGGCATATCTCCAACAGTCTCCCACTTGCACTAGAGTCAATAATCTAGATTACATGGTAATATACCGAACACCCATGGCGTTCTGGTGTTGGTCATGCTTTGCTCTAGGGAGAGGTTTAGTCAACGGATCTGCTACATTCAGATCAGTGTGTACTTTGCAAATCTTTATGTCACCATCTTGGACATACTCGCGAATAGCATGAAAACGTAGCTTGATGTGCTTCAGCTTGCTATGTGACCTTGGCTCCTGTGCATTAGCTATGGCACCTGTGTTGTCACAGTAGATGGACATCGGGTCTAACACACTGGGAACCACGCCAAGTTCAGTAATGAACTCCTTCATCCATATGCCTTCTTGTGCAGCCTCCGAAGCAGCTATGTATTCCGATTCAGTTGAAGATTTCGCCACAACGCTCTGCTTGGCACTCCTCCAGCTTATTGCAGCACCATTCAAAATAAATATTTATCCAGACTGTGACTTCGAGTCATCTGGATCGGTGTTCCAACTAGCATCAGTGTAACCATTTACAACAAGCTGTTCATCACCTCCATAAGAAAGAACCATATCCTTAGTCCTATTCAGGTACTTTAGGATATTCTTGACCGTTGTCCAGTGTTCCATTCCAGGATCACTTTGATATCTACTAGTCAAACTAACAGCATGTGCTATATCCGGTCTTGTACATAGCATGGCATACATGATAGAACCTATGGCCGAGGCATAGGGAATTTTATTCATCTTTTCTCTATCTTCTGTCGTAGCTGGACTTTGAGTTTTACTCAAGGTCTTACCTGACAACATGGGCATGAACCCTTTCTTGCTCTCTTCCATTCTAAACTTCTTTAGAACTTTGTCTAAGTATGTACTTTGTGAAAGCGCTATTAGGCGTCTTGATCTATCTCTATAAATCTTGATGCCTAGAATATATGCCGCTTCGCCAAGATCCTTCATCGAAAAACTATTATTCAAATAGGCTTTGACGCTATTAAGAAGTTCTATATCATTCCCAATCAACAATATTTCATCTACATATAGTACTAGGAATGCTACAGAGCTCCCACTCACTTTCTTGTAAATACAAGCTTCTCCATAAGTTTGTATAAATCCAAAGTTTTTGATTACTTTATCAAAACGTTGATTCCAACTCCGGGATGCTTGCTTCAGTCCATAAATGGAGCGCTGAAGTTTGCATACCTTGTCAACATCATTAGGATCAACAAAACCCTTGGGTTGTACCATATACAACTCTTCCTCAATGTCACCATTAAGGAACGCCGTTTTGACATCCATCTGCCAAATTTCATAATCGAAATATGCAGCGATTGCTAACATAATCCTCACAGACTTTAGCTTCGCTACTGGTGAGAAAGTCTCATCGTAGTCAACTCCTTGAATTTCTCGGAACCCTTTTGCGACAAGTCGAGCTTTATAGACGGTAACATTACCATCAGCATATGTTTTTCTTTTGAAAATCCATTTGTTCTCGACAGCCTTACGGCCATCTGGTAAGTCCACCAAAGTCCATACTTGGTTTTCGTACATGGATCCCATTTCGGATTTCATGGCTTCTAGCCATTTGTCGGAATCTAGGCTCACCATAGCTTCTTCATATGTCGCAGGGTCATCAGTGTTGTCCACCAACATGACGTTCAAGGAAGAGTCATACCACTCAGGAGTGGTACGAACCCTTGTTGACCTGCGAGGTTCAGTAGTAACTTCGTTCGAAGTTTCATGATCATCATCATTAGCTTCCTCTCCAGTTGGTGCAGGCGGCACAGAAACATCTTCCGGTGCTGCGCTACTCTCAACTCTGAAAGAAGGTTCAATAACCTCGTCGAGTTCTACTTTCCTTCCAGTCACTTCTTTCGAGAGAAATTCCTTCTCCGGAAAGGATCCATTCTTAGCAACGAAAACTTTGCCTTCGGATCTATGATAGAAGGTATACCCAATTGTTTCTTTAGGGTATCCTATGAAGACTCATTTCTCCGCTTTGGGTTCAAGCTTATCAGGTTGTAACTTCTTTACATACGCTTCGCAGCCCCAAACTTTAAGGAACGACAACTTAGGTTTCTTACCAAACCATAATTCATACGGTGTCGTTTCAACGGATTTAGATGGTGCCCTATTTAAAGTGAATACGGATGTCTCTAATGCATAGCCCCAAAATGATAACGGTAAATCTGTAAGAGACATCATAGACCGAACCATATCTAAGAGAGTTCGATTACGACATTCGGACACACCATTACGTTGTGGTGTTCCCGACGGTGTCAACTGTGAAAGTATTCCACATTTCTTTAAATGCATGCCAAACTCATAACTCAGATATTCACCTCCGCGGTCAGAACGTAGAAACTTAATCTTGTTACGATGATTTTCCACTTCACTTTGAAATTCCTTAAACTTCTCGAAAGTTTCGGATTTATGTTTCATAAAGTGGACATACCCATATGTACTCAAGTCATCCGTGAAAGTGAGAACATAACGATATCCACCACGCGATGCTACACTCATTGGACCATACACATCGGTATGTATTATTTCCAATAAGTCTGTAGCTCGCTCCATTATTCCAGAGAATGGAGTCTTAGTCATTTTTCCCATTAGACATGCTTCGCATCTTTCAAGTGATTCAAAATCAAGTGATTCAAGAAGTCCATCAGAATGGAGTTTCTTCATAAGCTTCACTCCAATGTGACCAAGACGACAGTGCCACATGTATGTAGAATTATCATTCAATTTTATTCGTTTAGCATCTATGTTGTGAACATGTGTATCACTACTATCGAGATTCAATAAGAATAAACCATTCATCTCAGGTGCATAACCATAAAAGATATTACTCATATAAATCGAACAACCTTTATTCTCAGACTTAAAAGAGTAACCGTCTCGCAATAAACAAGATCCAGATATAATGCTCATGCTTAACGCAGGCACCAAATAACAATTATTTAAATTTAAAACTAATCCCGATGGTAGATGTAGAGGGAGCGTGCCGACGGCGATCACATCAACCTTGGAGCCATTTCCAACGCGCATCGTCACCTTGTCTCTTGCCAGTCTTCGTTTAATCCGTAGCTCCTGTTTCGAGTTACAAATATGAGCAACCGAACCAGTATCAAATACCCAGGCACTACTACGATTACTATTAAGATACACATCTATAACATGTATATCGAATATACCTTTCTTCTTGATGTTGCCGTTCTTCAGATCCGCCAGGTATTTGGGGCAGTTACGCTTCCAGTGACCAGCACCCTTGCAGTAGAAGCACTCAGTTTCAGGTTTAGGACCAGCCTTGGGCTTCTTAGCAGGTGCGGCAGCTTTCTTGCCGTCCTTCTTGAAGTTGCCATTGTTCTTAGGCTTGCCCCGTTTCTTAAAATTGGTGGTCTTATTGACCATCAACACTTGGTGTTCTTTCATGATCTCCACTTCAGCAGTTTTCAGCATGGACGATAGTTCAGGCAACGTCTTGTTCATGCAGTGCATATTGTAGTTCATCACAAAGTTCTTGTAACTTGGTGGCAGTGATTGGAGGACACGGTGAATCCCCAATTCATTAGGAATCGGTATCCCCAACTCTCGGAGTTTGTTTGCGTGCTCAGACATGGTGAGCACGTGCTCGCTAACGGAGCTACCCTCTTCCATCTTGCAGGTAAAGAACTTCTCGGAAGCTTCATAGCTTTCCATGGCCGCGCGAGTCTCAAAGATGAGTTTGAGCTCCTTAATGATCTCAAATGGGTCATGGTGCTCAAAACGTTTTTGAAGCTCCGATTCTAAACCGTACAGGATGGCACACTGAACTGTGGAGTAGTGATGTTTCCGAGTGGCATAAACATTCTTTACGTCATCGGTGGCATCTTCTGTAGGTGGGTCACCTAGCGGTGCTTCGAGCACATAGGTCAACTGACCAGCCCTAAGGACGATCTTCAGTCCACGGAACCAGTCCGTGAAATTGCTTCCATTGTTTTTAAGCTTTTCTTTCTCTAGGAACGCATTGAAATTGATGGAAACGTTCGCCATAATCTACAACATATTTGCCAGTAATTTAGACTAATTTTATGATAAATAGTGTTCAAATTTAATTCTTAAATCAACTAGGTGAACTCCCACTCAAAACAACATCCCTCGAGTTGTTTTAGTGATTACACGAACCAAATCCTCTACACCAAGTCCGATCATCACGTGAGATGATGTAGCTTCATCGGCGAACAATCTTCATGTTCATCATATCAATCATATGACTCATGCTCTACCTTTCGATATTCCGTGTTCCGAGACCATGTCTGTACATGCTAGGCTCGTCAAGATTAACCTTAGTTTCCGCATGTGCAAATCTGGCTTGCACCCGTTGTATGCACACGTAGAGTCTATCACACCCGATCATCACGAGATGCTTCGAAACGACGAGTCTTAGCAACGGTGCCAACTAAGGACGAACACTTTATTACTTGATATTTAGTGAGAGGGATCATCTTATAATGCTACCGTCGCGATCTAAGCAATACAAGATGCATAAAGGATTAACATCACAGGCAATTCATAATTTGTGTGATATGATATGGCCCTTTCTTCTTATGCCTTCGATCTCTATCTCCAAAGCACGGACATGATCTCCATCATCACCAGCATTGCGTCAAGGTCCGTGGCGCCGCTTCATGGTTGTCCATCTTCACTAGCAACTATTACAACTACTTGGAACAAAGCTATTACAAGATGAATAGACACGCAGGTCTTAACAGAATTAAAGACAACCATTAGGCTCCTGCCGGTTGCCATATTACAACAGGGATCATTGCATACATCAAATACAATCACAATCACATGTAGGCCATATCACATCACAAAACCCCTGCAAAAACAAGTTAGACGCCTCTAATTTTCTTTGCAAGTTTTACGTGCTTGGGGCTTTTGACTAAGAACGTATCTTACCTACGAAACTGAACCACAACGTTGATACAAGTGCTATCAAGTGCAAAGTGTAGATTTGATCTATACTATGATGGGAGAGACAGACACCCGCAAAGCCACTTGTGCAATACGAGTTGCACGTCAAGCATGGAGCAAGTCTCATGTACGATGACATGTAATGTTAGCCCGAGCCGCTTCATCCCACCATACCGCAAGATGCAAAGTACACACATAGCAAAAGACGGCACGAGCACCAACGCCTACAATCTCATTGTGTTCTACTCGTGCAACAGATCTACGCATAGACAAGGCTCTGATACCACTGATGGGTTCGTAGCATGGAAAACAAAAAATTTCTACCGCAAGAACGAACAAAACCCAGATCTAATCTAGATAAAGCCAAGATCTAATCTACTAGACATGAGCAACAAGATAGATCGGTACTAACCCTCGTAGAACCAAAAGCGTTAACAAGATTAGATCTCGTGGATGATGTAGTCGATCACTTGCCGATCTCAAGATCGTGTGGATGATCCTTCTGGCGCCGCGTTCCGGCAGCGCTTCCGCAGACGGTCACACGTGCGGAGTCGAAGCAGACCTTCCTCTCCCCGTTCCAGCGAGCAGCGGAGGTAGTAGATCTTCTCCACGGAATCCCAGCAGCATGACGGCGTGGTGGTGGTGGTGGAGGTGAGAATTCTGCAGGGCTTCGCCTATGCCTGTGCAGAAGAAACATGGAGGAGAGAGGCGGCTGAGAGAGATTGTTATGAGACCAGGTGCAAGAGGGGGCGCCCCCTCCCTTCTATTTAAAGGAGGGAGGCGCGCCTGGGGAGGGGGAGTCCTAGTAGGACTCCCTCCTCCTTGGGCCGGCGGGTTGGGGGGAGGAATCCTCCTCCCCCACGAATCCGTGTCTTGCCCCACTTGGTTTCTTTGATCCCTTTCTTGGTTTTCAAGCAAACTCCAAGAAATCCTCTAGAACCTTCCAGAACATTCCCAAACCTTCTAGAATCTCCATACAAACACTCCGGAACATTTCCTAACTTAGAAAATGATTCCCAATATATGAATCTTATTCTCCGGACCATTTCGGATCTCCTCATGATGTCCCGGATCCATTCCGAGACTCCGAACAACATTCGGTCTCCAACGCAAATTCCATATCTACTTCAAACAACTTCGAACCTTAAGTGTGTCACCCTACGGTTCGTGAATATGCAGACATGATGAAGACACCTCTCCCATCAATAACCATCAGCGGGATCTAGGCTCCCACATACTCAACGATTACTTCGTGATCGATTGAACCATTTAACATACGAAACCAATTCCCTTTGTCACACGATATTCTACTTATCCGAGGTTTGATCGTCGGTATCTTCATACCTAGTTCTTCCTCGTTGCTGATAAGTACTCTTTACTCGTTCCATGTTATGTCATCCCTTGTGACCTAGTCACATGCTTGCAAGCTATCTAGATGACATTCCACCGAGAGGGCCCAGAGTATATCTATCCGTCATATGGATGGACAAATCCCAATCTTGGTCTATGCGCTTCAACACATACTTTCAGAATACCCAATGACACCTTTATAACCGCCCAGTTACGAAGCGGCGTTTGATGTCATCAAAGTACCCATCCGGTGATGGTGATTAACATAACCTCATGGTCGAAGGATTAGGTTACTATGTATTTCAAAGCTTACAGCAATACGAACTTAATGACTTGATCTTATGCTACGCTCACTATGGGTGTGTGTCCATCATATCATTCTCCTAATAATATAACCTTGTTATTAATCACATCCAATGTCTATGATCAGGAAACCATGATCATCAATCAATCAACAAGCTAGTTCAACAAGAGGCTTACTAGGGACTCTTTTATGTTTACAAAACACACAAGTATTAGTGTTTCCTAATAATACAATTATAGCATGGGATGTAAACATTCATTATAAACACAAAGATATAATAATAACCTCTTTTATTATTGCCTCTTGGGCATATCTCCAACAACGACACCTTCAACAAGGTAGTGAGGACCGAGGATGCCACCTTCGTCGTCCCTGACCGCATCATAGCATGGCTCTCACCGGCCAACATCAATGCCTATGATATCCATCACGAGAGCAACAGCCAGCAGGACACCTAGGGGCATGCCACCAGAGGTTCGGAAGCGCCACCTGACGAATCCACTACCTTTTCCTTGCTAGATCCATCCCTCACACCCTAGCCCCAAGGGACCAAGGAGACAAAGAAGAAGCACTTACACGCAGTCATGTTGCCCTGTTATGCCTAGAGAGGGGCCCCGCATGCAAGCTAGGCCTCGCCACCGCTGCCTGCCACCTAGGTAGGCTTCACTCGGCCGATGGCGCATGAGTAGGGAGGGTTGAAGGGGCAGCAGCGGAGGGGAGTTGGGGATCCGCCCTTATCGCCTAAGGCAACGAAGGGGCATGGGGAGTCTTTGTTTTTCTCTGCTCTTACCTAGCTACCATAGCTCCTACATGCATGTAATAAGGATATATTCCCCATAAAAATAGCTAATTTAAGAGTAGCTTACCGGTCCCTATCCTTTGTCACTCAATTTAGCCAGCTTATGACTAGGCAAGGTGGACTGGTCAAGAACTGAGGACTAGATAGAAGTGTTTGGTTCTTAGCCAGAATCGGGAGGATCCACGAAGCAAGTCCACTAAGGCGGGAGAGGGAAAGCCACTATCAGAAGGATCTAGAAGTTGCCTTTGAATAAGGACAAAATGGGACACGAATTACATCCAAGGTCAAGACCTAGTAGCCGACACTTGTGAGGAACTGAGGTGGAATTTGTCTCATGGATAGTGAAGGCCATATTAATGTCGCGGTATGTCCAAAGCCTAAGACCTAGCCAGCTAAAACGCGAAGACGGAGACAATTTCAACTCCAACACGGAAGGATCAATATGATTCTACGCAGGAGTCGACATGGATGGTTGGGTCCGGATCCAATACGAAGCCGAAGGAGAAGTTACCTAGTTTGGAGCTAGAGTTATCCTATAAACCCAACTTGTAAACATGTAGAGAGATGTATGTAAGTTATACTGAAACTCTAGCCACCTCATGTATGTGAGAGGTGACAAACAATTGAAATTAAGCAAACAATCGGCAAATATCATAATATCTACTTTTTTCCTCAAATATACATTTATCAATGCTTTCGTTTTTTTTGTTGATTTCGCATGAGATTTTGTTTATTTAATCAAAAACTGAGCTAAGAGGGGTCAGGTCGTGTTAGCTCAAATTGTAGTCATCGGAATCCCTGATGGGTCCCTCCCAGGAAACTGGGATATCGGTCATAAAGTGTTGGCTAGTCAGTCTTGTGTATCGCACTTCTAGCCAGGCCTCCTTCGACGTGAGTCGTGACGTATCACCCCACGCATAGAGGATGTACGAGGATGTGCCAGGGTAAGTTGGTAGCTTTTTGGTTGCAACACAATTTTTGGTGACTCCGATGGGGGCACATTCTTAGATCGGATCATCATGGGAGATGGTAGGATCGCGAAACCTTCTAAGGTAACTTCTAGAAAAATCATTTGATCCGTGTTTGGTGAAATTTTGGAATAACAATGTCAACTCTCGAGGCATGAAAGATAAAACTCCAGGAGGAAATTGACACGCGGGAAAGCAATGAGAAGACGAACTCATGGAGTAGTTCAAGGAGCTGTAGAGGGAAAAGGGAAGAAGATGACATGAACACATTCATGGCAACTTTCAAAAGAATCGCCAAGGGATCACTTCGGCCGGCGAGGTAAGGTTCACGCCTCTCACAGACGACACCTCTGTAAGTGCTAATATGATTACTAATGATTAGTTGGTATAGATGTGTGCATTAATTATTCAAATCAACAAGTCTTTAAGGTGGCAGTTCAATATGTAAACGCTAGTAAAAACATGTCAAATAGTCAAAATCTACTAGTGTCGTAAACTTTAAGCCAGGGTCATCGGTTATGCCATGAATCCTTACCTAAAACAAAATCGGTAAATCATGGCCAATTCGCCTTGCCTAGAGCCTATCAGGAGCATACCACCCTTCGAAAAATCAGTTGAATCCGCATATGTTTCATGTAGCCTCTAGTGTGGTGCCAGACTATGGTTTTGCTCCTGTGGCAAGGGCCAATGACTAGTATTGGCTTCGTACATGCATCCCAAAGGCTTTCGGCTAACTCTGACGAAGATTTGGAGAAATTTAGAGCAAGGGTATAGAAGATGATGTATGAAAAGTTTCGCATTGTTCTAAAGCCAACTCATCTTTTGTTAAAATGTGAGATACTGGCGCATGTCTTAATAGGATTGATAGGATGCTCATACCAATAAGTTGCAACTTTTTTTTCGAAAGGTCATCTGAAAAGAACTCTGACGTTGAACGTGTTTGGTCTAGAGCAATTTAATGATGAATGACCGATCAGGAAGTTGTTCTCAGGTGCGCATGAGTGAGGACAAAATGCGTAGAAAAGACAAGTATTGATTTATGAGATCGGTCTAAAGATGCTACATCCTAGTAAGCTATCGGGGGTGACAGCCGTCGGTGCGGAGAGGTCAAGGTGTTACAGAAAATCATACCCAAATTACTTTGATCTAGTACCACAACCCCGCGTTTTTTGGTTTGAGTAGCTTATCACGTGTACCACGAGATATATCCCCTAGGTTTTAGAGTACCTGACTTTGGTAAATTCAACGGGTAGATAATAAGACAACTTGAGAACATGTGAGTTAATACTTAGCGTTATTAGGAGCAATAGTGATCCTGTTGAAGTACCATTATTTCCTTTGTCTTTAAGTGGTACCATTTTTCATTGTTCTTGTCTTTAGCACCTGGTTCGGTTCTTACTTGGTATCATATGAAAAATAAGTTTGACGAACACTACTGTCGTTCACCGATTATATCAAACACAATAAACCGACTTTGAATATTCACCGAAGAAAAATATATTTTAGGGTTTAGGTGAATTTTTTTAGTCATTGAAATAGCTCCGCCACTGATCTAGTGATTTCGTATAAAGATATGGCTGACTTAGTGTTTAATGGTTTAAGGTCTCATCTGAAGGAGAAGCACTTTGACTTTCTTGGTTTTCTGCCATGTCATGCAAAGATCTGTGGTCATTGGGAGCCGGGCTAATGAGCCAGCTAAACATTGTCGATAGCAATGCCGAGTACACCAGTATTTTGCGCCGAACTGCATTATTATCATTACAGATTTGTACGCTATCCGCTTCAAATGATCTCCCTCCAAGAAACCATCCCACGGAACAACACAATGATAGAAATCAATGTAATGCCTCCAGGCTCTACTGATATTGTTTTAAAGATTATCGCCATGTACAGCACGAACCATTAAGTTGAATCGCCTAAACCACCATCTCTTCCAAAAATATTATTCATCAAGCCACGATTATCATCAGTGTGATGAACTAACGAGGGCCATGTGCTCTCATGTTGTTGTGCCCTGTTTGGCATGAGCAAACTAGAATCTTCTCTCCAAGGAACTGTACAAAACTTTCTTAAGAAAGTCTCTTTCAGTTCACATAAGTTCAAAGACAAGTCTACAATATGAAGTGCAGTGTGCGATCTGGACCATTGAACCTCAGCGAGGGCGCTTGAATTGGGTAGAGGTGATACACAGAAATCTATTTCGTTCTAGGTCTGAGTACATCACATCACCTTGATTTCTTAGACATACATCTAGCACATGTTCAAAATA
Source organism: Avena sativa (assembly GCA_916181665.1). Lineage (NCBI taxonomy): Eukaryota > Viridiplantae > Streptophyta > Magnoliopsida > Poales > Poaceae > Avena > Avena sativa. Next base: position 417,119,151 of record OV702296.1, read on the forward strand.
AAATACTGCAATGGGGTTGCAACCCTGTACTAGTTTTCCTTTTTTTAGAAACGCCTACACATCTCAATCAAAAAATATACTCTATCCGTCTAAAAATAAGTGACGTGGGTTTGTCTAGATTCAGATGTATCTAGACACGTTTTAGTACTCCCTCCGATCCAAATTAATTGACTCGGGTTTCTCTAGATTCGGATATATCTAGCACTAGAACAAGTCTAGATACATCCGAATCTAGACAAATTAGAATCAATTAATTTGGATCGGAGGGAGTATATAGTTACATGCGAATCTAGACAAACGGAGGGAGTATATAGCCACTACAGAAGTTATATCAACCAAAAAACATTTACTTCAATTGCGTTGAAAAAATTCTTAAGAATATCAGTCGTCTGAGCTAGCTTTAGCAAATGACATAATACAGCCAACATTATTGGTTGTGCAATCAAGAAGACCACAAGTGAACATAAACATTAAGCCAGCCAAACAAATTTTAAAAGATAAATCTAACTTGAATACATATAACAAAGTGTTTCTGTCATTTGTATAATTATCCATAGCCCTCATACAAAACAGAATAGATTTTGGTCGATCTAGCAGTAGTAGGAATTTCAAACAAATTTCCCCCAAAAAATACCTAAACAGTATACAGATAGAACATCATTGTTTGTCTTCAAAACCAGAATGGTGTTCATCATTGATTGTCTTCAAAATCAGAATATCATTCTGCATTTGCATTAATATCTTCTTCGTACTGGGATGCTATTCGATCCAGAACGGTTACCAAACCCGCCTCTACCCCTTGAGCGGAAATTGCCTCCTGAATACAGAACAAACACAAATTAACAAGGTGAAGTTAAAATATGCATGCTACAAGCATTTCAATAGATATATTTTGGTGGAACGCAAGTAGATACCTCCTCCCATAGATCCGGCATTCTTGGACATAGATTCCAGCGCTGGATTCACAGTCTGGCCAGCTTCACGCAAGATCTTGACAAGATTCCTCGAATATTTTGCATTAGAGTGTGTGAAGAAAGTAAATGCCATTCCAGTAGCACCAGCACGACCAGTTCGACCTATCCTGTGAATATAATCCTCGATTGTGGTTGGGAAATCAAAGTTGATAACACACTTTATATCCTTCACATCTGCAAATTTAACAGAATCATGATCAGTATTTAATCAAGCTAAATGTGTTGTCCTGATTCCTGAATACCACAGCAGACCACACTGGGTATCAACATTGTCGATCTCCACAGAAGGTAGCACATGGCTTAGACAAGATCCAAAGAACACTGCACATGACTGCACTTTCAACTTCTATATCTAACACACGTCGAAGGGGCTGCAGAACTGAACTGGGTACCAATCACTGATGGATGTGGAATTGATGGTGCTTAAACTCTCAGACCTTTTTGGTGCTGTCAATGTGCACCTGGCATGCCCGAGCATGAATTTATCCCTTATGAGAGTCAAAATATATCCATGTGAAGCAGAACAAAATCTGTCATTCATTCCAATCCCATCCAACAAAGGCTGCAATGCTTAAGGTGCTTCATCAGAGGTCAGTACGAGGATTTCCTGGTGACACTACAGACCATCTTGGACAAATTGGCAGTGATACCGATATATATATAAGGCACTTACGAAATAGCAGCATAGTAAGATAGGGAAAGAGGGAAATCCATAATACTAAACAATACTGAACAAAATTATCTAACAATAAACTGAAGTACAAATTGTACAGGTGTGAACCTAATCTATTGTTGAAAATTTTTACACCAATAACTATTACACTAGCATTTTATTATGTGTGCATGCTGAAAAATCCTCGGGAACTCAAGTGGAACCATGTTTCACATTTTAAAGATGATTAACATTAAAACGGAACTTCTAAAAAGAACATTACATAGTAAAGCTAGAAGGGACTAATTAAATGCAGGGGCAATTAGACGGCCATTAAGATGCGCACAAACTATTTAGCAAACCAAGTAAAACATTGGAGTCTATTAACTATTTAGCAAACCATTGTACTTGTTCATCGTATTTAATGATAATATTTAGCAAAGAAGGCAGCAACTATTACTAGTTAGCAATGCTTTGGAAGAATATGTCAACAAAGCAATTCAGAGACTTAATTGCAGGGTAAGTTAATAATAAGTTAACAAACCATTAAGATGCCCTTGCATAGGTATTGCTATGGATAAATGAAGATGCAACACAAATCATATATGCTATTGTCAGGATCAAAACAGATACCCTCATGCCCCCTTTTTATCCAGAACTATAGATGCCCCTTAAAAGGCAAAAACCTGCAGGTCTCTAAATCGTCAACGACCAATAAAAGAGATGGTGGTCCCTGGTAACACTGCCAATTGCTTACGCTCAAGGGAGGTAAACGGAGGGAAAGATGGTCTACCTCTGACATGATAGCACCTTGCATACACCACCAACCCACAAGTTCAGTTCACTCAACCAAAAACAGCTGAACAGCCCTCCGACATATAATGCTTGAGCACTTGGAACTATAAACTAATCCTAGTATTCAAACAAGTCACCATACCAAGACCACGTGCTGCTACATCTGTGGCAGCCATTATAGGACTCTTCCCACTCTTAAACTCAGCCAGAACATAGTCCCTTTCAGATTGAGCCTTATCACCATGTATAGATAATGCTGGCCATCCATCCATTCTAAGTTGTCGAGTGACCTTATCACATTCCTTTTTCGTTTGAAAAAATATCAAGATTCGGCTCCCATCCATTAGATCGGTTAAGAGCTTACTTAGCCTGTGAGGAGTAAGTGAAAACGAATCCACATCGTGTCAGTGTTGTGATTAATAATAGACTGAACTGCATCTTAGTATATATGCGACAAAAATTGAGTAGTACATACCTGGGATACTTTTCATGATCTGAAATAACTTCAACATTTTGCTGTATGGAATGGTTAGCTTTAAGTTCAGCCGTTCCTATCATTACCTGCAAAGCATAGCATTATATGCACAGTGTTAATGACAGGGGGACGAACAAAATTAACATAATGAAATAAACACAAAAGGAATGCAAAATAATGACAACAGCAGAAATCATGTGCACCTTGTAAGGGTTTTGCAGAAATTGTCTAGCCAACGTTTCAACTTCTCTTGGCCATGTAGCACTCCAGTACAAGGTTTGCCTGTCTGGACGGATCTATTGACAGCAAAAGCATGTTGCACAATAAGCAAACATGGAAATCAGACTAAATCATCACAAATGATAAGAGAACTTCTCAAGAACATACTTGCGCCAATATTTTCCGAATCTGAGGCTCGAAGCCCATGTCGAGCATGCGGTCCGCCTCATCCAGGACAAGGTATGTAACCCTACGTAGGTTCGTGTGGCCAGCTTCCAGCATATCAATCAACCGCCCTGGTGTCGCAATGACAATTTCAACTCCTATAGTACAAGTCACAGACAAAAGATTTAGCTTTGAAAACATAACTCAAAAACAGACAGAAGTATTAAGTACAAGTCACAGACTTGAGATTTAGCTTTGAAAACATAACTCAAAAGCAAATAGACAGAAGTACTAAGTACCTCTCCTAAGGTCACGTATTTGTGGTCCCTTGGGTGCTCCACCATATATACAAGTGCTTCTAGTTCTCGAGTATGATCCAAATTTTGTAGCTTCTGCCTGTATTTGAACAGCCAGTTCTCTTGTTGGAGCAAGAATCAAGACAATGGGGCCATCCCCTTGTTCTGCATCCATTGCAATCATTAATCAATAGGGATATTTATGTATTGAAGTGACTGACCAATAGGGTGTATTAACAACAAGTTAACACGAACAAACATCAACAGGAACAAACCTAGCCGAGGCTGTGCACCAACATGAACCAAACCAGGTAGAATGTAAGATAGTGTTTTCCCCGAGCCTGTTTCTGCGATACCAATCACGTCTCTACCCTTCAAAGCCATGGGCCAACCCTGAGCTTGAATAGGTGTTGGCTCCACAAATCCAGACTTGGCTATCGCTTGCATGCAGTAATCTGTTCAAACAGAGGGAGAAGAGCTTACAATCACAGCGATCTTCATCCAAGGCATGCTGCAGAGCCCGGAGGCAGCTAGACTAAACTATGCTTCAACTAAAACGCCACAAACCTGGAAAATTGGCTTCGTGGAAGAAGCGGATAGGCTTGGGCACGTCCTGGCCCTCTACGGTGATATCCCGGAGCTGGCGATACTGCGCCACCTCCATCTGCGACATGGCCTGCACCTCCGGGCACTCCACATAGAAGCTCTTCTCGAACGGTATAAGGCCCCTGAAATCCGGCTTCTGCAGGGAGATCGAATCTAGGCCGTCCCTCCCGTTGCCGCCTCCTCTCCCGCCGCTACGGAAGCCGCCAGGTCCACCGCCGCCACCGCCTCTACCCCGCCCGCCGTATCCCGTGCCTCCACCGTAGCCACATCCGCCGTAGCCACCACCGTAGCCTCCTCCTCCGTAGCCACCGACGGAGGCAGCCATGGGCGTGTACGGGGCAGCGTAAGGGTTCGCGGCGGCCACGGGGACCGTCGGGGCGAGTACAGGAGCCGCTGCCAGGTCGCTGCAAGGACGAATCAGCCGAGCAAGCTCGTATCAGATCGGATCGGATCGCGGAAGCTCGGACGCGAACTAGGGTTAGCTTGAGAGGTGACGTACCTGCGCCTGTCGCGGTAGGAGGAGGGGTCGGCGTAGCGGTTGTCGGCGTAGGGATTCATGGCGCCGAGCGGGTGGGGATTTGCCGGAGATCGAATCGGGGGTCCGGGAGGAGGATTGGACGCCGCTGCCGCGCGCAAGGATAGATTTCGAGAGTAGATCTGTCGGGGCGAGGCGGCGGGTGAAGGCGTCCGTGGGCGGTGGGTTTGCTTTTGATGATGGAGGTGCAGCGTAGCGTGTGGGGACGGGACGGGCTAGGTTTCCGTGACCGACGTATTGGAGGATGCCGACTGCGGGGTCCGAGCACAAGTCCCTCACGCAACTCGCCGCGGGCGTGGGCCGGGTCGGGCTATGCCAGACTCTCGGGCTCTCGGCTTGCTGCTGTGTTGGCGCGCGATTGCCGGCGCCCATTTATTTTTACAATAGAAGGGTTGGAGGTATGGTATTCAGATTAGGATAGCATGAGAGAGAGATTTCTTGTACTCTAACTTGAATTTAATCCATATGCACCTAGACCTCTTGTAGCGTATAGATATAGATTTTTTTTACAGTTTCTCTAATTTCCACTGCCACATGCGGCTGCAGACGGAAAGTCATCTCGACTTGGCCACTCACCTCACGCCCTTTTTATACCGTGTTAGCTTCATGACTTTGTTGTTTGGATGAAGGTGGTGACGAGGGATGACTCAATGTTCTTTTGTTGTTTATACAGATATCACCTAGGTCGTGAGGGAGCATGCTCAAGTTTTCGCGACTGTCTAGAGCAGCCAAAAAAATTGCTTGCTTGAGATAGGCTTTATTTCCAGTCACTTGATCAACATCAGAGGTGGCATTTGGGGCCAATTCACCACAACAAGCCTATTTGACGTGGAGAGAAGCGTCCCTCAAGGATGTTCGGTCCATAGCGGGATGCAACTTCATCAAACGGCCAGGAATACCAAAGAAGTTCAATCTGATGGTAAAAAGTGAGCAGGTTGTGAGAGGTCTCCGTTTTGGTTCAGTTTTAATCTATCTACTAATTTACACAGAGGTAGGTTCGTCCACCAGAATCTTTGGTTCCGATTTTTCGTTGGACGCTTTTGCCCCTGGCTATTTGAGGATATTACGTGTCCTGCCACCGCCAAGTCGATACCATGGGGTTCTCTCTGGACGGCGCCCTATGCATCCGCACGAGCGCCCTGCTCCGCCTCCATCCCAAGCGCTGACCCGCCCACAGCCGCATCCGCCCCAACTCGAAGGCATGTCCTCTTGCCACCCTTTGATCCTTCCGCCGCACCTGGGTCAGAGAGATCGAGTGAGCACTAGGGATCGTCATGCCCCAACCTCCGTCGCTTGGATACCGCCGCCGGCAGCACCCTCCCATCCATGCGTCGAGATCTACCAAAAACTGGCTCGCCATCCCTTGCATCGCGCGGCCGGACGCGCGGTCGGCGACGCCGTCCCCATCCCCATCCCCAGCAGCGCGCCTCCCCATCCCCTACATCCCGCGTGGCCTCTGCGATCCCCATCACCTGCATATCGTGTAGCCGGCGGCGAGCGCATCCCATGTATCCCGTGTGGCCGACGACCAACAGCCATTGAGATCGGCAGGCACGGTGGGTTTCTGTGTTCTAGATGTGGTCGCTGGCAGCGCTACAGCAGCGACGGGCAATCTTCCAACTGAAGGCCGCAACCAGCCCAACGTCGACCTCGCTCCTTCTCTGTTCATCTTGATTTGTGTAATTGAAGACTCTTATATCCCTAATCAAAATTGATGTGTCGCTCTTTAATTTAATCATCATTGGCCAACTCTCTCCCAGCATACGCTGCCAATGGCCAACTCCCCCGCGCCGCCAAGGGCTCCACCGCATGCTGCCCCACTCTCGCGCGCACCCAGGCCTTCGGGCGCCGCCACGACCTGGCCCTTCCCCGCGCGTCATCCTCCATCTCCGTCCTCAGCCACCGCACCCCCTTCTCCCCCTCCCAGCCACCGCATCCCCATCTCCGCCGCAGACGTCGTGAACCCCTGCTCCCCCTCTAGACGCCAGCGAGCACCCCCAGCCGCTGCATCCCCATCTCGATTTGTTCGAGCAGGCCCTCAACTGCTTCAATCAGTGCCTGACCTCCTCAATTGATTCAATCTATTTAATTGGGAGTATGTCTTCCGGTGGGATGGGATCTCGGCCAGAACTAGACGAGGCCGATTCTCGGAGGTCTTCCAGTGGATCGCGTCAATGAAGATGTCTTGCATTTTTGTCTGGGAACGGAACCTGTTGCAGTTCATGAGTTCTAACAACGGAAGAAAGGACTAACGAGTTTTTGTTATTGCCTGTCCATAATCAATTTAGTAATTCAAGGTTGTACTAGCTATTTGCAGTCTTATAGCATCTTCACTCGTTGGACGAACCCAGGCCAAAAACTGGACTTTTATTTGGCCGGACGAAGCAAGTTCTCGGCTTGGATACGCCCAGTTTCCCACTCGCGTACCCAGATCGAGTCCCGGGTTCGGTGAAATTCAGTTAAACTCGGCGAAATATGGGCGAATATAGGCGGATTTTGTTAAGTAGGGCAAGGGTGCACATATTACATCGGATTAAAAACTAGGAAAAGGTCGCCACCGCTATGGTCGACGCCGGACGCCGCAACTACATGCCGAGGCGGGGGTGATTGCCGGCCTAGATGTGCTCTATGACGCCGGCGAGAGTTCACCCTGGAACGCTCCACCAGCGGCGGCGGAAAGCCACATTGTTACGCGGCAGCGACGGCGAGCCCGGCGGTCCGTCGTGTCGGCCGAGTTCCTTGAGGCGCCTGTCGGTGAAGAACTGCCTCCAGAAGACCTGGTTGCCAAGATCCTCGGCGAGATCCGGGTCATGCAAGTCGGCGATAGCTGCCTGAATCTCTCCGATGAGGTCCTCTTCGGCAGGCACTGAGTTGCCAGCCGGGGCTGAGTTGCCAGCCGGGGGGAGACGAGTGTCCGGCGGCGCCGTATAGCGCGCCTCTCGGAGGAGCCAGAGGCATCGTGCGTCGGCCCTCGGCCATGGCTTCTCGGCGGAGTTGAGGAGGAAAAAAGGTGTGAATGACCGAAGTTCGCCGGAGTTGGGAGTGGTGTGAGAGAGTGTGAAGAGAGACGGCGGGATGTACGCCTTTTATAGGCGGAGTTCGGCGGCGAGGACGGGAGGGGTATAGCGTCGAGGGCGGGGAAAGGAAAACAGCGGGAAGGCTGGTGGCGACTCGGCTTCTATCGCTGACAGGCTGGTCCACTCAGCCAATTCGCTCCGTTCGGCGTCCCCAGAGCGTATCCGGGATCCTGGGTTCGGCCTGGGTAGTCCGGACCAAAGTTGGTCCAAATCCAGCCGGAAAGAGGTTCCTGGGTACGCGACTAGGCCGATTTTCGACGTCCGGACGTAATTTCGCTGTCCGGATCGGCCTCCTGGGTAGGCGAGTGAAGATGCTCTTACACTCTTCATTCACAAAGAAGATGTAACAACAAAATCACCTCGTACATAGCTTTGAAAGGACATATGGCATCCAATCCAATGCTTCTACCAAATTTTTTAGAGAAGTTGCATATAGAGACAATGTCACACATGGAGAAAGAATCAGTTTCTACTTACAACATTAATTTCCAGCTATTGCACTCCTGACGCTTTGTCGAGGAAATGCACTACTTTGTCTCCACCACATGGAGAAATTATACAGGTTTTTACTGCCAAGAAGAACAACCGTGTTTGTTGGTACAATAAGCTAGGGTAATTATGGTATTTTTTTTAGTTTTGTTTGATCTGCATTTGACTTGTGTATATTTTCCACAAGTGACTTTTTACTTTCTTGAATTGCAGATTCTACAAATGGAATATAATTTTAATTGGGATTGATTCTCTATATTTTTAAGTCTTTTTTTCTATGAAACCTTAGCGTGAACTAGCTTAGTCAGATGCCATACAGAATAATACATGCTCCACTTTAATTGGAGTTCCAATGATGTCTTACTAGATTTTATGTTACTCTATGAATGTTTTAGCAGAGAGGCGTCCAAATGAGAGAAGTAAATGCCGTCTGAAAACATAATACCGTTGTTAGTATGAACCATCAGTGCATATGAACAGTGGACATATATCCTCTATTCTCCATAATATATTTTCAATATATAGTATTTTTAAGGCTGACATTTTGCAAAGCTTTCATGACGCTGTCCAAAATAGAACCGCATGAAACATTGATTATTTGATATTTTACATTATATGCCAAGTGGCTCACGAGTAACGTGAGAATGAAGGGGAGAAGAAAGACTTACTTGTCCTTTAACACCTGACTAATTCATATTTGGTGCATCATGCACGATGACATCGCGACTGTACCACACGTATAGTTGAATGCAAAACTTAAGAGTAAGGAATCCATGGCAAAATATGGATTTGATGGGCCGTGGCAACGCACGGGCATTCAGCTAGTATCCTTAATAATATGTGAGCCCACGTCATGGCTCGCCTAGGAGAGCCCTGTCCACTCTATGTTGCATCCAATTCCTTTTTAGTCTGAAAAAAAATACCTAGGCGATCTAGGGTTTCTAGTACACCTGTGCGATCACCGGCGGCGGGGTGCGGTGTCTCTCGCGTCTATCTCCCTTCTTCTCCTTGGGGCGAACGGGCTACTCGGGCTGATCAAGGGCCGACTCGCTCGGCTGCCCGGCCTTGGTAGGTTTGTTTTGTCGAGGAGTTGATCGGATAATGGCGGAAAAGGCGGCGAAGGAAAACGCAAGTGCAAAGGATGGCTGTGGAGGGCTCGAGCCCACGATTGAGGAACTGCTAAGGAGTTTGAATCTCAAGGGGGGGCATAGCTGGGGTCTTTGTGCCACAGAAGGATGAGGAGGCATTGAAGGAGAGTGCGAAGTGGATGGCGGTACTCCGGCTACTAACCACCAAGCCTTTCAGCGCAATCTCTCTCAAGAAGACGTTGAGGTTTTCGTGGGCACCGGATCAGGAAGTGATCTTCCGCGATCTAGAAGAGAACAAGTTCCTTGTCCAGGCTAATTGTCTTGGCGATTGTAAGTGGATCACAGAGCAGGGGCGTGGCTGTTCAGAGACCATGGAGTGTTGATCGAGAAATTTGATGGTGGCGGCAGTGCGTCAGCTGTTGACCTTAACCGGATCCATGTGTGGGTGCGTATTCCTGACATCCCTAAATTGTTTAGGAAGAGGGACCCGGTTACCGGGCTGGCAAAGAACATTGGGGAATTTTTTGTTGTGGATATGAATATCTCGGGATCAGATGGCAATTATGTGCGGGCTAGGATATGGCTGGACGTGAGGAAACCTCTGACAAGATTTGTGTCTTTCAAACCAGAGGGTGGAGGGCCAGTGATAACGCGTTTGAAGTACGAAAAGATACCCAGATTTTGTGGGGTGTGCGGACTCCTAGGTCACGAGCAAGAGGAGTGTGGGGCGAGCATTCGCTAGGAAAGATTGCATATGGGACCTGGTTGTTGGCTGATACGCCATGGAACAGGGCTCGCATATACGGTGATGTGTCTGGTCGTCCTAAGCAAGAGAGCCAAGCTGGCAAAGGCGTTTGGTATGGTCGTGAAGCGGCTGGTCGGGTCATGTGTGGTCGTGGCATGGATGGAGGGCGCATACGTGGAGGGCAGCCGGCTAGCTTTGTGACAATCAAATAACGAAAAACGATAAAAGAATCACAGCAAGGGGACACAGATTTAACGTGGAAAAACCTCTCCAACAAAGAGAGGAAAAAACCACGGGCGCCAGACAGCAAAACTTCACTATAACGAGGAGTGTTTACACAACACCGGGGATTTCACAGATGCAACTTATCCCAGCTGGCGGCTTACAAGAGATATATATAGCGGTGGTAACCTAGGTCATCAACAATCCGTACATCGGCCCAAGCCTTCGGCGACGGGCCTCGCTCCGCTCCGTCAGAACTTAGCCTTTACTTTGTAGAATTTAGATCAACATATAACAAACTTCACCTTGAGACAAATTCCTTCTTGTAGCATCAACAGTAATCATCTCCCTGAATAAACAAAGAAAACACTTTCGGCGCCAACAACCACTTGGGCTAAATAGTTATACCAACTAAGCTTGAGCATAGCTCAAACTTAGCAACAGGAACATGCTTTGTCATCATATCAGCAGGGTTATCATGACTGCTTATCTTGCATACTTTTAGTGTACCTTGTGCAACAATGTCACGAACATAATGGTACTTGATATCAATGTGTTGTTCTCTCATGGAGCATCTGATCCTTAGTAAGGTAAATAGTACGTTGACTGTCACAGAACAGGTTAATGCAAGAATCATCCTGACAAAGCTCAGCATACAAACCTTTCAACCAAACAGACTTTTTGTAAGCTTCAGCAACAGCCATATATTCTGCTTCAGTTGTAAATAGAGCAACAACTGGTTGCAGTGTTGCCTTCCAACTCACAGCACATCAACCTACCGTGAACACATAACCTGTGAGGGCCTTCCTCTTATCCAAGTCGGCAGCAAAATCTGAATCCACATAGCCTGCGAGTCCCTCACCAGTCTTGACAAAATTCAAGCAAGCATTCGATGTGCCACAGAGGTACCTGAAAATCCATTGAACAACTTTCCAATGTTCTTTACCAGGATTAGCCATATAACGACTCACCAAACTCATAACATGAGATAAATCAGGGCGAGAACAAACCATAACATACATCAAGGAACCAACGACACTAGAATAAGGAACTCGAGACATTACTCAATATCTTCATCAGAACTAGGACATTGCAATGCTGACAATTTAAAGTGAGGAGCAACATGAGTACTAACTGACTTTGCATCATGCATATTAAAACGTTGAAGAACTTTCTCAATGTAACTTTGCTGACTAAGAAACAACAACCTAGATTTTCTGTCCCGTTTAATTTCCATACCTAGGATTTTCTTAGCAGCACCAAGATCTTTCATCTCAAATTCACTACTTAGGTGTGCCTTCAAAGCAGTGATTTCTTTCATGCTCTTGGTAGCAATTAACATATCATCAACATATAACAGCAAGTAAATAGGTGATCCATTAACAAACTTTATGTAAACACAACTATCAAACTAAGATCTCTTAAAACCTTATGAGATCATAAATGAATCAAACCTTTTGTACCACTGTCTTGGAGATTGCTTCAAACCATAAAGCGACCTCTTCAATTTGCACACAAAATCATCTTTTCTAGGAACTATGAACCCTTCAAGTTGGTCCATGTAAATCTCCTCCTCCAGTTCACCATGCAGAAAAGCAGTCTTTACATCTAGCTGCTCAAGCTCAAGATCATGCATAGCAACAATACCAAAGAAAGCATGAATAGAACTATGATTCACAACCGGAGAGAAAACATCATTATAATCAATACCTGGAATCTGGCTGAAACCTTTTGCTACTAACCTTGCCTTAAACCTTGGAGGCTCATTAGGAGACAAACCTTCCTTTCTCTTGTATATCCACTTACAGCGAACGGCCTTCTTCTGTTTAGGCAAGCGCACAACTTCCCATGTGCCATCCTTATAAGCGATTGCATCTCTTCTTGCATAGCAGAAACCCACTTCTCGCGGTCAACGGATGCAACAGCCTCATTGTATGTAGCAGGTTCAGTATCATGCTCCACCTGTTCAGCACAACTCAAAGCATAATGAGCAAGATTACATTCTTCAATTAAACGACGAGGTGGAACTATGTTACGCCTCGATCTACTAGCAACAATAAATTCATGTGGTTGGTGCAAAACAGTAGGTGAGTGCTGAACAACATCATCATCAATATTTTCCTCATGAGTATCATCAACGACAACATTATTATCAACAGTTTTCTGCAGGTGCTCCACCTGCACACTAACTCCCTCCTCTCCAATAGCAACAGGAGAGGGATTTGATGGCAAACTGTCATGATACATAACGGATTCATTTTGAAAACAATGTTTCTACTCAACAAAATCCTTTTAGTTTCAGGATTCCATAGTTTATATGCCTTAACTCCTGAACCATAACCAAGGAACATGCACTTAACAGCTCTAGGCTCTAATTTTCCATTATCAACATGAGCATAAGCAGTACAACCAAAAACTCTCAACTGTGAATAATCAGCAGGCGAACCTGACCATACCTCAATAGGAGTTTTCTTCTCAAGTGGAATAAAAGGTGACATGTTGATGAGGTAGCATGTTGTGTTGGCTACTTTAGCCTAGAAACGTCTATGCATACCTGCATTGGACAACATATAGCGAGCCCTCGAGATGATAATTTTGTTCATGCGCTCAGCCACGCCATTCTGCTGAGGAGTGTAAGGGATGGTGTGGTGCATGATCATACCATCATTACTGCAAAACTCCTCAAACTCATTAGAACAGAATTCCATACCATTGCCAGTGCGTAGTACCTTTACCTTATTTTCAGTTTGCTTTTCTACCATAACTTTCCACTTCTTAAAACATCAAAAACATCAGATTTATATTTCAGAAAATATGGCCACACTTTTCTTGGGTAGTCATCAATAATAGTAAGCATGTAATTAGCACCACCAATAGATGTCTTACGGGAAGGCCCCCATACATTAGCATGCACATAATCTAAAATGCCTTTGGTGGTATGAACGGAAGCATTGAATTTAACTCTTTATGCTTACAGAAACGCAGTGCTCATAGAACTCAAACCTACCCAAGTTAAAACCATCAATCAGCTCTCTCTTAACCAATTCTGCCATGCCATGTTCGCTCATATGCCCAAGACACATATGCCACAGATTTGTTTTACCACAATCATCAGAATCATTAGAAGTAACAGCAGCAGCAATACCAGGCAAAGTGCTACCTCTAAGAACATATAAATTAGCAGAATTCATATCACCTATCATGTGAATAATAGAACCTTTTGATACCTTTAACAATCTATGCCCACCGGCGTACTTGTATCCATCAACGTCCATGGTACTCAGGGAGATCAGATTTCTGAACATGCTTGGTATGTGCTTCACCTCATTCAACGTACGCGTCACGCCATCATGTGTCCTGATCTTAACAGATCCAACTCCGACAATATAGCATGGGTTGTCATTCCCCACACATACAAATCTCCAGTCTGCATAGACTCATATGAACTAAACCAATCTTTGTTACAACAAATATGAAACGAACATGCAGTATCAAGTATCCATTCATCATCACGAGAAGCACAAGAAGCAAAAACGGCTAAACATTCACCGTCAGAACTCTCACCAGAAACAACAGTAGCCTTACCATTACCTTGATCCTTATCTTTCGGTTGGTAAGTCTCGTTCTTCTCCTTATTCTACAGCTTCCAGCAATCATCAATAACATGATTAGATTTCTTACAATGCTTGCAGAACTTGTCCTTTCCCTTGGACTTCGAACGACTTCTTCCATCTTTGCTCTTATCTCGGTTGCCATAGTTGTTAGATCTCTACTCGATCCTGCCACGAACCTGCAGAGCTTCAACCTTGGATGACGTGCCATCTGCCTGCACCATATTTTTCATCTTTTCCCTCTGTTTGAGGGCCTCTTGTACTTCATCAAGTGTTATTTTATCACGGCTCAATAATATTGTATCACGAAAGTGTGTATAAGAACTAGGCAACGAGCATAAGAGTAATAGAGCTAGATCCTCATCATCATATTTTACTTCCATAGATTGCAAATCAGAAATAATCTCTCTGAAAAGAGATAAGTGATTCATTACCGATCCACCTTACTGCAATTTATGCGAGAACAACTTCATCTTCACATGCATCTTACTGGTTAGATCCTTTGACATGCAGATCAATTCCAGTTTTAGCCAAAGAGGAGTAGCAGATTTTTCTACCAAAACTTCCTGCAAAATATTATTGGAAAGATGAAGTTGAATCATAGACAAAGCCTTATGGTCCTTCCGCTTCTCTTTGTTAGACCAACTCTTAGCATCATCTTTCCCGAATCCTTCCAGCGCTTCATCTAGATCTAAAGTTTGGGCGAGAATCGCCCGCATCTTCACCTGCCACAAGCATAATCTTGTGGAGTAGTCCAACTGCGGTAGATCGAACTTCAATGACGACATGTTGCAAACCCTATATTAGAACCTGGGGCTCTGATACCACTTGTTAGCTTTGCGACAATCAAATAACGAAGAACAATAAAGGAATCACAGCAAGGGGACACAAATTTAACGTGGAAAAACCTCTCCAACAAAGAGAGGAAAAAACCACGGGCGCCAGCCAGCAAAACTTTACTATACCAGGGAGTGTTTACACAACGCCGGGGATTTCACAGATGCAACTTATCCCAGTCGGTGGCTTACAAGAGGTATATATAGCGGTGGTAACCTAGGTCATCAACGATCCGCATCGGCCCAAGCCTCCGGCGACGAGCCTCGCTCCGCTTCGTCAAAAGTTGGCCTTTACTTTATAAAATTTGGATCAACATATAACACGACCATGATCGGGGCTTGTTACCACCAATCAGGGATACGAGTAAGCATTCATCTAATGATGCTAGGTTGACTAAAGGGAACCCTCTAAAGGAGGATTCTCTTGAGGTGGATGGAGCAAGCGAAGCTCCGAGACTGACGTGGAAGGAGTTTGGGGTGATCATGTCTGAAAAAGCTTCAGAAGCACAAAAGAAGCTAGACTTTGAGGAGGCGAGTGGGAAGTATGTGCCGATGGAGGGTACCCCTCCTCCACCACCATCTACGAGGGAGCAAAAGAGGCCCAAGAAGCAGGCTTATCCAAAGAAGAACAAGACCGTGACTGGTGCAACGGCCTCCGTGGAGGACCGCCTGTCAAAATGAGTGTCCACAGTGCCAACTGCATGGCTTGGGCAGTGTTGCGGCAGTGAGGGATCTTCGCATTCTTGCGAATCACCATGCTCCATCGATTCTGTGTGTGGTAGAGACCCAGCTGCACAAGAGTAGAGTGGAGGGTTTATCTCGGTCTTTAGGTTTTAATAAAAGCTTTGTTGTTAGTGTAGTCAAGGTCGCAATGGCGGCTTGGGTGTGTTTTGGAATGATGAGTCAATAAAGATGGAAGTTTTACCCTACTCGTAATATCACATTGATTTGGTGGTAAAGGAACAGGGGAAGGATATGTGGCGTCTCACGTTGGTGTACGGCGAGGCCCAGGTTCAGGAGCGCCACAAGACGTGGAACATTGATGGCTCAGATTTTTTCCATCTTCTACTGCGTTTAAACATTGTTTTTGGTCAAGCAATTGCCAAAGAAACTCTCAATCCTTGCCACTAATGACTAATAATTGCAAAGATATGCAAATCCTCTCTTTGATTTATGTTGTGTAGGAAATCATGACTTTAATGCGAAATAAGGAGTCATAATGAAGGATTTTGAGGGAGTACACACAGCCAAGTAATTGGGAAGCAGTACCAAGGCGTTAGTATGCTTAACGACCACTGGTACGGGCGCGGTCCGCCCGTACCGCCTGCCCGTACTAGGTGGCGACAGCTTCGTCTCGTCAAACCATACAACTTTCGTGAAGACGCCTATATATTTCGAGTCTCCAGCCGCCGGCCAGAGAGCCGCCATTCTCAGATTCAATTACAACACCACCAAAGGAGATCCACACCATTGTTCATTACTTCCACCATCCATCCACTAGTCATAGCCATTGCTTTGTAGTTTAGATCTCCTTGTGATTTGGCAACCATTGTAAGAATATTTGATTTCAATCTAAGTATTTGTATGATGTTTTCTATCTCCGATCTATTTGTTATGAGTGAGTAGTCCTCACGGGCTATGGGTTGGGGAGAAACCTCGCAGTGATTATGTGCATCTAGATCATGGAAGAATTGTGTTTTGTTTGCAATCGTGATTTGTATCTTTTGTTTCTTCGTCTCTTGTCTCGATCTATGGACTTGTAGGTACCCAAGATCCCATAGATTGATTTACATGAAGGGAATGTGAGAATAGGGATACCATGTAGAGATCCTTTTGTAGTCCACTTTCCTAGAAAGAAGAAGTTCAAGCCTAATGATGATGCTGGTGTAATTATTTTGAAAGCAAACTACTTTAGAGTGGGTGTTCCACTTCACAAACCTAAGTGATTGTCATTGAGGTCAAGCTAATTCACCGTAACTAGAAGCGCTTCATGGGAGGCAACCCATGTGAAATAAAATTTTCTTTATGTATTAGTTTTTATCGTGTTAGTTTTGTTTTTGTTTTTGTTTTGTTTTTGTTTTTAATAAAGAGTGTTCAAAAAGGCCTATGGAGAGAGGGGAAGAAATAAGGTAATCATCTATATTTTATTTTACTAACACATGGCCTAAGAAGTATTGTTGGATCATTACTTAGTATTTTCCTATAATTCTAGGTAGGTCATTCTTAAGAACTATTTAAGGTTTGATTGATTTACATGAAGGGAATGTGAGAATAGGGATACCATGTAGAGATCCTTTTGTAGTCCACTTCCCTAGAAAGAAGAAGTTCAAGCCTAATGATGATGCTGGTGTAATTATTTTGAAAGCAAACTACTTTAGAGTGGGTGTTCTACTTCACAAACCTAAGTGATTGTCATTGAGTTCAAGCTAATTCACCGTAACTAGAAGCGCTTCATGGGAGGCAACCCATGTGAAATAAAAATTTCTTTATGTATTAGTTTTTATCGTGTAGTTTTGTTTTTGTTTTTAATAAAGAGTGTTCAAAAAGGCCTATGGAGAGAGGGGAAGAAATAAGGTAATCATCTATATTTTATTTTACTAACACATGGCCTAAGAAGTATTGTTGGATCATTACTTAGTATTTTCCTATAATTCTTGGTAGGTCATTCTTAAGAACCATTTAAGGTTTGATTGATTTACATGAAGGGAATGTGAGAATAGGGATACCATGTAGAGATCCTTTTGTAGTCCACTTCCCTAGAAAGAAGAAGTTCAAGCCTAATGATGATGCTGGTGTAATTATTTTGAAAGCAAACTACTTTAGAGTGGGTGTTCCACTTCACAAACCTAAGTGGTTATCATTGAGGTCAAGCTAATTCACCATAACTAGAAGCGCTTCATGGGAGGCAACCCATGTGAAATAAAAATTTCTTTATGTATTAGTTTTTATCGTGTTAGTTTTGTTTTTGTTTTTAATAAAGAGTGTTCAAAAAGGCCTATGTGGAGAGGGGAAGAAATAAGGTAATCATCTATATTTTATTTTACTAACACATGGCCTAAGAAGTATTGCTGGATCATTACTTAGTATTTTTGTTGTTATTTAGTCCTTTGATAAGATGTGCAAAGGAATACGGAGCTACTAATCAAATTCCTCAAGTTTTGCAGTTCACAGTGTTCTTAACGACCACTAGTACGACCGGAGTGGACCGTACCGTGCGCCCGTACCACATCAAGCCAAAGAGAGATAAAAAAAATTGATGTTTGCCGAAGGCACTAGTGTTGATAACAACCACTAGTACGGCCGGACATGCCCGTATCGCGCGCCCGTACCGTACCCCCGAGCAAATATCAGATTTTAAGCAAAGTCACCATAGCGATAACGACCGGCCGTACGGGCGCGCGCGACCGTACCGTGCACCCGTACAGAGTGCACCGCCTGGGAGAAACCGTCGCCCCCAAGGTAAGTCCCGCGATACGGGCGGGCTCCGGCTGTACCGCCCGCCCGTACCACGTACGCGGCCGCCATAAGCACTTCGAGGAGGTAATCTAAAAATCCCCAAATCATTTTTTATCTTTCTTGTTTTTCCAAACTCCAAACCACCTCCATTGGATCTTCAAATTTACTTAATCATTCTTTGATTCTTTACACTCATTCGATCTAAGGTATGATTCTCCTCCGATCCCCAACTTATTTGTGCAAAAGCTTCACTTAATCATTCATCATTGTCAATCTAGACGTAGATCTTGTTTTTAATTCAATCTTGATATTAAGTATGCTTAGTATTATTTTTAGAGGAGTTTCTTTTGTAGTTAGTGTAGCGAATCACTTATGCTATGTTTCTATTAGACCAAAAAAAATAGCAATCTTTATTTACTTTGTCTTATTTTTATTTATTAAATGAACACGAGGAGTCGTATACGTGAGATGGCTGCGAAATCCTCCGCACCACCCGTTAACACGTTGACCCCAAGTCACTTGGCATAAAGTTCACCTAGGAGTTCCAAATGAGCCGTTTCGATCGTCTCAAGATTCGAGAAATCAAGTCCACCAAGTGGATGTGTCCTTATATCCTGAACCAACTTGGCATTCGTGCTGATTTTGATTTACTTTGCAATAATGTTGGTTTGTACAATTTTGTCTTTCAGGATGTTGTGACGTATCGCCGCTTGACGCTTGAGTTCTTCAGCACCTTGACGCACAGAGTGGATCCTTATGGTTATTCCGAGGAACAAAGGCCCGGAGTTGATTGAATCAAAGTCCATCTTATGAACTGTGAATACACTTTGACACTCAGCCAATGGGCTCAATGCTTTGGGTTTACCAACAACACCACCGATGTACGCACAACTACTTTTGTTTTAGATTCTTCCCCTTCATAATACTTTAATTTGATGAGAATTCATGGAAACATACCCAAGGGGAACCAAATTGATCATCCTGCTATTCGATATTTATTCTATGTGATTGCTAACACACTACATGCACATGGTGAGTTTACTAGAGTTAATGAGAAGGACATGTTGATCCTTACAAAAGCTGCTCTTATCAATTGTAACTTAACGCCAAATTTGGGCGCTCTTCTCGTGTTTTACCTTAAGCATCAGGCTCTTGAATCTCAAGGACCCATATGCGGAGGAGGAGTTGTGACCGTTCTTGCATACGCACTTCGCATAAACCTAGGTTGAAGCTAATCTACCCCAATAAGAAATACCCGTGGGAGGAGGAGAAGATAAAGAAGTAGAACAAAGAGGACCCGAACAAGATGTGCAGCCACCAAACTACTACACCACCTATGAAGACATCTACGCACTCGAAGAAAATATCCAAAATATGAACAACCTCTCCATCAACCTTCGAGATGCCACCGCAAGCCTCTCCACCCAGTTCCATGATTAGAGCAGTCAATGGAACGTGGGAGATTATCCACTGCCACCATAATGTGTAACAAAAGGGCTTGCAAAAGCCTGAGCTTGGGGATGTGTTCCCCCAGAAAATTTATTTGTGTAATAACGAGGTTATACTCTAGCTCCTTGGGAGCTTTGAAACACTCGTGTTGGCTTCCTTTTCCTTTGCTTTTTAATTTGCTTTCGTTTAGTTTATTTTTATTTTTATTTGTTTTTCTTAAACCCTTGCTTGGTCGCAAGTTCTTTTCTATTCTTTAATCCCTATCCTTAAAAATACAAAAAGATTTTTCCTTTTTTTCTTTTTTCGTAAAATGTGGATTCACATTTTGCCTCTTTGCTTTAATGTCATTATGAGAGTAATTGTGTTTGAGTTTTGAAGGAACACACCCCTATAAGGAATAGGATCATGAAGTCACTTATGAGAGGTATGTCCTATGTCTCCCACTTATGAAGTTTGAGTTGTTTATCTTAGTTGGTTGATTTGCTAAGATGCCATGCTAGTGGGAAGTAATTTAATATGGTTGGAGTAAGGCTTTTTATTGGTATGATGATTAGTTGTTGAAGCTCTTGCTCTAGTTCTTTTAGTTAACCGAGTCTTGCCTTAGAAATAATATTGCCAAACAAATACAATGAGAAAAAGTCTGAAATTTACGACTTGTTTGATAGATGATTGTCTTGAGAGTATACCCTTGATGATACTTAACCCCATAGATATTTTGATATTCTTGACGACACTCATGAAAGGAATTGTTTGATTGAAATAAAGTCTAGTGGTAATTGTGATGCACACCAAAGCTAACCTTGTGGATCAAACCGCGGTACTAGCTCAAAAAATGAATTAAGACAACCTTGTTCTATGTCTCCAATGCACACCTTTGGGATACTAACAACTCCGCTAGCTTTTGAACGATCTATGGTATAACCCTGGATTTTGGCTATGAGTTGATGACATGAGTGGCATACGTGTCAATATATGGGCAAAAGTATTGGTACTCTCAAAGGTTGTGCAAACATTTGCAAAAGAAACAATCAGCGATCCTTGAAAAATGAAAAAATGAAAAAAAGATATCTATGAGGATCCACATAACAAGTCCTTGGCATGGTCTCATTACTACTTTACGATTTTTTCTTAAAAGACAATGATTGGATTAGAAGTGTTTTTGATAGACTTGATTTATTGATGTGGGTGTAAATAAGACACTTCATTGTTTTACTACTTGGGACATGAAACTCTCTTACTCAATTATGCTATTTAAACATCCTAGTGTTCCTTGGCAAGCTGAGAGTTAATTAGAGGAATTGGATTGATTGCTAAACTTCTAGTTACTTATACTTACATTAAAGTTTACTTTGATTATATTGACTTACCGAAGCTTGTATAGTATTCTTGTCATCTCTCTAACTTTGATAAGCTTCGCAAATGAATGAAGTGTTGAGCACATACGACTACCAAACTATAAGTGAACTCTTATTCTTATTGTTTCAAGTTTAAACACTGAATTCCTTATAGTTCTTTTGGTTCTTGTTGCTCGAGGACGATCAAGGTTTGAGCTTTGGGGAAGTTGATGGTTCTGATTTTTGCCATCTTCCACTGCATTTAAACATTGTTTTTGGTCAAGAAATTGCCAAAGAAATTCTTAACTCTCGCCACTAATGACTAATAATTGTAAAGATATGCAAATCCCTTCTTTGAGTTATGTTGTGCAGGAAATCACGACTTTTAATGCGAAATAAGAAGTCATAATGAAGGATTTTGAGGAAGTACACATGGCCAAGTAATTGGGATGCTGTACCAAGGCGCCTGAATGCTTAACAACCACGGGTACGGGTGCGGTCCGCCCGTACCATGTGGCGATGGCTTCGTCTCGTCAAACCCTACAACTTTCGTGAAGATGCCTATATATTTTGAGGCTCCAGCCGCCGACCACAGAGCCGCCATTCTCAGATTGCATCACAACAAAACCAAAGGAGATCCACACCATTGTTCATCCATTGTTCATCACTTCCCCCATCCATCCACCCACTAGCCATAGCCATTGCTTTATACTTTAGATCTCCTTGTGATTTGGCGACCATTGTAAGAATATTTGATTTCAATCTAAGTATTTGTATGATGTTTTCTATCTCCGATCTATTTGTTATGAGTGAGTATTCCTCACGGGATGCGGGTTGGCGAGAAACCTTGCAACAATTATGTGCATCTAGATCATAGGAGAATTGTATTTTGTTTGGAATTGTGATTTGTATATTTTGTTTCTTGATCTCTTGTCTCGATCTATGGACTTGTAGGTACCCAAAATCCCATAGATTAATAAAGGCTTGAGGTGGGATACTTGGCTAGTGGCAATCTCATAGGAACCTCAGTGATAGAAAGGGTAATACGGTCTTCGCTTAGCGCCCCATTCGGGATCAACAACAACATCACCACTTAAAGTTTTGATCTGTGTTTTACACTTTATAATCGTTTGTAACCCATGGTTTTGGTGTGCTCTCAATTGGATTAAAAGTCTATTGCTATGCCCGCTGCATCACGGGGGCTCTAGAATATTAGAATGTGTTGCCCACAAGAGATTATCTCCATTTAAACATTATACATGACTATGCTTATTATTATCTTTTATCCCATTTGATGTGCAGCTACAGGTGGATCTTCAACCTTGGCCTATTTCCATCAATTGATTCAAACCCATTATAAAGTAAACTAGATTGGTCTGGTCAACTAAGGTAAAACGAACAAACAAAGTCTTATAGACGTGTCCTTTTTTATTACCTTTTAGGAGTGCTTTCCGAGGTTCGGTTAAACCTAGGTCTTCTAGGGGAAAAGGTATTATATTTACATCCGTGAATCCGGATCGAAGGTATCAGGTTCTAGAATATTAGGATGTGTTTTGCCCACAAGAGATTATCTTCATTCAAACATTATACATGACTATGCTTATTATTATCTTTTATCCCATTTGATGTACAACTGTAGTTGGATCTTCAACCCTGGCCTATTTCCATCCATTGATTCAAACCCATTATAAAGTAAACTAGATTGGTCCGATCAACTAAGGTAAAACAAACAAACAAAGTGTTATAGACGTGTCCTTTTTTATTACCTTTTAGCAGTGCTTTCCGAGGTTCGATTAAACCTAGGTCTTCTAGGGGAAAAGCTATTATACTACATCCGTGAATCCGGATCGAAGGTATCAAACATGCTCAAATTTATTCGTTCGACTAATGACCTTCTATGGCTGTGTTTCGGGGATTTCAACGAAGTCCTGCGACATGAAGAGCATGAGGGTGTTAACGAGCGGAGCTGGAGCTAGATTGCGGGTTTCAGAGATGTTGTCGATGTATGGGGCTTATGTGACCTGGGATATCGTGGGGTTGCATGGACTTTTGAGAAGAGAGTGGTGGGAGGGGACTTTTGTCGGGTGCGTATGGATCGTGCTCTTGCATCACCGTCGTGGTGTGCGCGTTTTCCCCTGGCAGAGGTGCAACACCTCAATTGCTACGCAACCTCTGATCATCTACCTATCTTACTAGAGAGCGCCCCGCGACATCAGCATCAAAAGGGGGCTGGGCTTTTCAGTTACGAAGTCACGTGGTAATCACATGAAGAGTTTCTCGTGGTGCTTGCGGACTCCTAGAGATCAGCGGACAAGAGCCAAACCATGGCGGAGCTGAAATCAAAATTGACGAAGGTATCGAGCAATCTGTCAACATGGGGCATAGAAATGCTTGGCAGTGTTCGCAGACATATTAGGTCCTTGTAGTAGGAGTTAACTATGCTACGGAGCCAGCCTGGACGCGATGGGACATCTTACAATGAGCTCAAGGTTGTTGAACGGCTAGCGAAAGTACTTCGTAGAGAGGAAGTTATGGTGGAGGCGGAGGTCACGAATTCAGAGGCTTGCAGAAGGAGATAAAAATACTAGGTTTTTCCATTTGCATGCGAGTCAAGGCAAGAAAAAGAACCGAGTTGTGGAGCTTGTAAAACCTATGGTACGACTACGTCGGATGAGGAGGTGATGAGGATCTTGGCAAATGAGTTCTACCAAATTTTATACACTTTTGAAGGTGTTTCGGAGATGGATGTTTTTCTGGATTGTGTTCCAACTAGGGTGACTCACGAGATGAATCAGCAGCTCGGCGCGCCTTTCATGCCTAAGGAGGTTAAGGCGGTCGGCGCTGTTTGAGATGTACCCTACAAAAGCACCTGGTCCATATGGCTTTCCTGCACATTTTTTCCAGCGTAATTGAGAAGTATGTGGAGTGGAGGTGATAGAAGCGGTGTTACATATACTGAAGGGGCAGGAGAGTCCGGACAGTATTAATAAGACCTTTATTGTCCTGATTCCGAAGGTTGCTAGTCCAAAGAGTTGGGGCAATTTTGCCCCATAAGCCTGTGTAATGTGATTTACTAGATAGCATCCAAGGCGGTGGCGGACATGTTGAAAGTCTTTCTGCCAGAGATCATATCAGAGGAGCAGTCAACTTTTGTTCCTAGGAGACTCATCACGGATAATATTATTATAGCATATGAGTGTCTCCATTTCATGAAGCGTACCAGTGCGAAGCGTCACCGTTTCTGTGCGCTGAAACTGGATATGCAGAAGTCGTATGACAGGGTGGAATGGAGGTACTTAGAAGCCATTATGCTAAAATTGGGATTCAGCAACGCATGGGTATCTCTTATCATGAGATTGGTATCTAATGTTGTTGGAGATATGCCCAAGAGGCAATAATAAAGTGGTTATTATTATATATTTATGTTTATGATAAATGTTTACATCCCATGCTATAATTGTATTAACCGGAAACATTAATACTTGTGTGTTTTGTAAACATAAAAGAGTCCCTAGTAAGCCTCTTGTTAAACTAGCTTGTTGATTAAATGATGATCATGGTTTCCTGATCATGGACATTGGATGTCATTAATAACAAGGTTATATCATTAGGAGAATGATGTGATGGACACACACCCATAGTAAGCATAGCATAAGATCAAGTCATTAAGTTCGTTTTGCTACAAGCTTTCAAATGCATAGTAACCTAATCCTTCGACCATGAGGTTATGTTAATCACCATCACCGGATGGGTACTTTGATGACATCAAACGCTGCTTCGTAACTGGGTGGTTATAAAGGTGACATTGGGTATTCTGAAAGTATGTGTTGAAGCGCATGGACCAAGATTGGGATTTGTCCATCCATATGACGGATAGATATGCTCTGGGCCCTCTCGGTGGAATGTCATCTAGTTAGCTTGTAAGCATGTGACTGGGTCACAAGGGATGACATAACATGGAACGAGTAAAGAGTACTTATCAGTAACGAGGAAGAACTAGGTATGGAGATACCGACGATCAAACCTCGGATAAGTAGAGTATCGCGTGACAAAGGGAATTGGTTTCGTATGTTAATGGTTCTATCGATCACAAAGTCATCGTTGAGTATGTGGGAGCTGTTATGGATCTCCAGATCCCGCTGATGGTTATTGATCGGAGAGGTGTCTTCATCATGTCTGCATATTCACGAACCGTAGGGTGACACACTTAAGGTTCAAAGTTGTTTTAAGTAGATATGGAATGTGTGTTGGAGACCGAATGTTGTTCGGAGTCTCGGATTGGATCCAAGACATCGCGAGGAGATCCGGAATTGTCCGGAGAATAAGATTCATATATTGGGGATCATTTTCTAAGTTAGGAAATGTTCTGGAGTATTTGTGTGGGGATTCTAGAAGGTTTCAGAATGTTCCGGAAGGTTCTAGAAGATTTCTTGGAGCTTGCTTGAAAACCAAGAAAGGATCAAGGAATCCTTGTAGGGCAAGACAAGGAGTAGTGGGGGAGGAGGACTCCTCCCCCTTCCCAATCCGCCGGCCAAGGAGGGAGGGGAGTCCTACTAGGACTCCCCCTCCCATGGCGCCTCCCTCCTTTAAATAGAGGGGTGGAGGCGCCACCCCCTAGCCCCCTCATAATCCGCAAACCCTAGCCGCCTCTCTCCTCCTCCTTCCCTCTGCTCCGGCTTAGGCGAAGACCTGCAGAAATCTCTACTCCACCACCACACCGTCGTGCTGCTGGGATTCCGTGGAGAAGATCTACTACCTCCGCTGCTTGCTGGAACGGGGAGAGGAAGGTCTGCTTCGACTCCGCACATGTGACCGACTGCGGAAGCGCTGCCGGAACGTGGCGCCGGAATGATCATCCACACGATCTTGAGATCGGCAAGTGATCGACTACATCAACCCCGAGATCCAATCTCGTAACGCTTTCGGATCTACGAGGGTTAGTACAGATCTATCTCGTTGCACATGTCTAATAGATTAGATCTTGGCTTTTATCTAGATTAGATCTAGGTTTTGTTCGTTCTTGCGGTAGAATTTTTTTTGTTTTCCATGCTACGAACCCATCACTGGTATCAGAGCCGTGTCTATGCGTAGATCTTTTGCACGAGTAGAACACAATGGTTTTGTGGGCGTTGGTGCTCGTGCCGTCTTTTGCTTTGTGTACTTTGCATCTTGCGGTATGGTGGGATGAAGCGGCTCGGGCTAACCTTACATGTCATCGCACATGAGACTTGCACCACGCTTAACGTGTAACTTGCTTTGCACAAGTGGCTTTGCGGGTGTCTGTCTCTCTCACCATAGTATAGATCCAATCTACACTTTGCACTTGATAACACTTGTATCAACGTTGTGGTTTAGTTTCGTAGGTAAGATCCATTCTTATTCGAAAGCCCCAAACCACGTAAAACATGCAAAGAAAATTAGAGGCGTCTAACTTGTTTTTGCAGGGGTTTTGTGATGTGATATGGCCATCATGTGATTGTGATTATATTTGATGTATGCAATGATCCTTGTTGTAATATGGCAACCGGCAGGAGCCTAATGGTTGTCTTTAATTCTGTTAAGACCTGCGTGTCTATTCATCTTGTAATGGCTTTATTCCAAGTAGTTGTAATAGTTGCTAGTGATGATGGACAACCATGAAGCAGCGCCACTGACCTTGACGCAATGCTGGTGATGATGGAGATCATGTTCGTGCTTTGGAGATGGAGATCAAAGGCATAAGAAGAAAGGGCCATATCATATCACACTAATTATGAATTGCCTGTGATGTTAATCCTTTATGCATCTTGTATTGCTTAGATCACGACGGTAGCATTATAAGATGATCCCTCTCACTAAATATCAAGTAATAAAGTGTTCGTCCTTAGTAGGCACCGTTGCTAAGACTCGTCGTTTCGAAGCATCTTGTGATGATCGGGTGTGATAGATTCTACGTGTGCAAGCCAGATTTGCACATGCGGATAATAAGGTTAACCTTGACGAGCCTAGCATGTACAGACATGGTCTCGGAACACGGAATACCGAAAGGTAAAGCATGAGTCATATGGATGATATGATGAACATGTTGATTGTTCGCCTTTAAAGCTACATCATCTCACGTGATGATCGGACTTGGTGTAGTGGATTTGGTTCGTGTAATCACTAAAACAACTCGAGGGATGTTGTTTTGAGTGGGAGTTCTTTTGTAATTTGGATTAGTCAAACTAAATTTATCATAAACACAATCAAAGTGAATTTGCATAGTTTGTTATAGTCATTGGCATCCGTTCACCACCTTACGCTTAGTTATAGTTGAGATAGTAGAACTATAGAAATTCTGGATATTTGCTTTACGAACTGGTATCGTATTGTTTTGAGTGTCAATCTAAAGTTTAAAAGTCATATTGCAAACTTTCAGCAAGCTTAGTTTACTCTGTGAAGTTTAATAAACAGTATTAAATCAAGAGTAACAATTCCAGTGTTAGTATCTAATGTATCATGTTTGCCTCCATGATTCTTGATACTCAAAAGATTGTTTTTAATATCAAGATTATCTAAGAGCTGAAAGCAATGTTTCAGAAACCATCACATGTGAAAGGTATTGCGATATCTAAAACAATGTATTGGTTACAACATGATAGAGTATATGTCCTCATATTTGATGAGAATTTATGAAGGTTGAAGACGCCAGTCGTCTAATCCTCCAAAAAGGTTTTGGAAAAGAAACATTATACTCGCAATTCACCTTTATAAGCTATAGCAGCTTGATCATGAAAGTTGTCATGATAAGGATGAATAGAAGATGTAAGTAAAATGTTTACTACACTAAAAGATTACTAAAGAATGGAATTTTGAAAGAATGCCAAACATTTGATGAAGGTGATCCACTTCAAAGTGCAAGTCCAAAGGTATTAGTATTTGACTATACACACTTTGTACTATGTGTCATGTGAATGACACCACTATTGATGTTGATAGATTCTTTTAAAAGAAAAGGAATTGTTGAAAGAGAATCTATAAAATATTTGGTAGAAAAGAAAAGACTGGAGATATCCAACTTAGGTATATAGAAGATACATGTTATGGCTGCATTCCTTGGTTGTTAAACAATGTGGTTCTTCGGTATTGGATACCGAATTGGTTGGTATGAAGTGTCATACAGGACAACACAATTCATGAAATGCAATGGCCTAAGTAACTAGCAAGAGAATATGTGATGATGTTCATCGAAAACAAACAAAGGGTTGTTGTGTTGCTCGTTAACATCAAAGCTTGCCTTCAAGATTTGTTTCAATAATTGTTATTTTGATCAGGTATTATGATGACAAAAGGTTGTTCAAATAATTACCGTATTCCATAATAGATGGATGATATACAAGTCTGGTTGGAGAAATAATGACCATAAAACTAATGCTAAAATGTCGCAAGACAAATGATTGAAAGATCACTTGTGAAGTGACATCGCCGTTTAAATTATATTGAAAGGGATACATGAAGAAACTCCATGTTGATGGATTTTTGGAGTCTTTGATTATGATCAAATGACGCTTGTGATACTTTCCTGGAGATAATTAAAACTCCGTTCGTAGGCCAAAAGAGGAACGGACGACTAACTGATTGGAATTTGTACATATTGATGTATATAGTCCATTATGTGTAGTCGTGGGCGATGGATTTCAACTTCATATGCTTTCTCCGAAAGATTTGAGTGAGTATATGTATATACTTACTCAATAAGGAATAAGTATGAAACATTTGAAAATGTTCAAAGACTTTCAAGATGAAGTGGAAAATTATTGTAACAAGAAAATAAAAAAGTTTATGATTGGATCATAAAGAAAGATGTTTGAGTTACAAGTTTAGCAAAACACCTAAGATTTGAGGAATCGTTCCATGGATTTGCATTTCCCAAAACACCATAGGAGTATGGAGTGTTCAAGATATGTAATGAAACCTTGTTTGACATGGTAAGATCAAAGGTGTCATTTATAAAACTGCCATTATGTTTTAAAGATTAAAGCTTTAGTGACTACCGCTTTTACACTGAAAAGAGCTCCATCGTGATCCGTTGAAATGACACCATATAAGTCATGGTTTGGGATAAAACCCAGGTTGTCCTTTCTTAAATTTTTGGTATGCTAGGCATAAGTAAAATGTTTACAACCAAAGCCGGATGAGCATGTCTTTGTAGGTTATTTCGAATAACCATTGGGTATTCCTCCATAACACCGAAAACAAAAGTGTTTGTCATTTAGAATGTCGAGTTTCTTGAGAAGGAATTTTTGGTGAAAAGTTAAGTGGGAGGACAATAGAACTTTGACAAGGTTGTTGAACCTTGGCTAATATGTGCTGAGTTGCGTAGCGTCGGTAAGTGTCCCGGAGGCAGCAACAATGCTCATGGCTCACGTGCCTCAAAGGTTGTGGTCACGGAGATCTAAGTTACTATTGAACCAAGTAGGTCGGGTAAGTAATCAAATGCCAAGATTTGAGAGTTAAATCATTGTTGTTTTACAATGATGAACCGACTACATGCAAAGAAGCAATGGTGGGCCCTGACTTCGTTAAGTGGCTTGAAGCCATAAAATCCGTGATAATTCCATACACGAGAAATCAAGCTTTGAAATTGAAAGACCCTCTGGAAAGGTGCAAGACCTTACAGTCGTATATGGATCTATAAAGAAATAGACATGGATGTTTCACATCTATGAAATAGTGGACATGTCGGAAAGAGTTTACGACAATGTTCAAGGAATTGACTATGATAAGATTTGATCTTTCATAGCGATATTTAGTCTGGACGGATTAATGTAGCAACCACTACATATATTTTGGTATATGGTAGTTGAACAAACAAAACAAGTTCTTCTAATAGAATGGTTACCTAGGATGTGTCCATGACACGATCCAAAGGGTTTTGTTAATTCAAAGGATGCTAAAAGAGTATGCAAAACTTCAATGGTTGAAGTGAGCATCGCGGAGTTGGAATCTTCACCGTGATGAAACCGTTAAAAGGTTTAATTTCATCAGAGACGATGAAGATGCTCGCATTTTTGCAAGAAATTAAGTGGGAGCGCTAAGACATATTTCTAATACATTATGTGAAAGACATATCGTTGATTAGAAATGATGTATCTTTTATTGACACAAGTTAAGAATTTCATTTCGATGAAAGACTTAGGCATAACCCAAGAATTAGGCATCAATGTCTATATGGATAGATTGAGGCGCTAATATGGTTTTGCAAAAAGTACATAGATAAGATGTTGAATGAGTTCAATATGGAAACAACAAGAAAGGTTCTTGACGCACGGAAAGGACTAAATCAAGATTCAAGTGTGTTGACACGAGATTCAAGTGTTTTGACACTTGGTGAAATCACAAGAATATTTTGATCAATCATTCTTTGAGATTTACACATCCAGATATGTCCTATGCTCTAGATGTTATGATCATATATCAGAATGACTCATAAGATGATCATTGGACAATAGTAGGGATATTCCTATGATCTTTGGAATAACTAAGAATATATTATTTATATAGTGGTGACAAATAGTTCATTGTAAATTGTTACATTGATACTAGTTTTGTCACAAATTAAGTTTATCTCAATTTAAACTATGGGTGGCACAATGTAATGGAAAGGAAGTTCCATAACGGATTTTGTTGAGTACCAAAGTTAAAACATTGTGACAGATACTACGACAAAAGGCTAAGTATATGACTGCTATTGTAGCAACAAATGAGGGCATTTGCGTCAAGTAGTTTGTTATCAAACTAGGTGTTGTTCATAGCGGGATAATGCTATGAAGATACATTGTATGACAATTGTATCAACATGATTTAATCCCAAGGAACTAAAGGTCTCACCAAAGGACCAAATTTATACAATGCCATCTCATTGGATAATGAGTAATGCGTAGAGACGCAAGGACATGCAAATACACACGGACCTAGAAGTGTCAGATCCGAAGATTATGTTTACCACTAGCAATAGTGTCTATACAACACCAGAAATCCATAGGTGTTGAATGCACAAATTTTTAACTAGATTATTGACTCTAGTGCAAGTGGGAGACTGTTGGAGATATGCCCAAGAGGCAATAATAAAGTGGTTATTATTATATATTTATGTTTATGATAAATGTTTACATCCCATGCTATAATTGTATTAACCGGAAACATTAATACTTGTGTGTTTTGTAAACATAAAAGAGTCCCTAGTAAGCCTCTTGTTAAACTAGCTTGTTGATTAAATGATGATCATGGTTTCCTGATCATGGACATTGGATGTCATTAATAACAAGGTTATATCATTAGGAGAATGATGTGATGGACACACACCCATAGTAAGCATAGCATAAGATCAAGTCATTAAGTTCGTTTTGCTATAAGCTTTCAAATGCATAGTAACCTAATCCTTCGACCATGAGGTTATGTTAATCACCATCACCGAATAGGTACTTTGATGACATCAAACGCTGCTTCGTAACTGGGTGGTTATAAAGGTGACAGTGGGTATTCTGAAAGTATGTGTTGAAGCGCATGGACCGAGATTGGGATTTGTCCATCCATATGACGGATAGATATGCTCTGGGCCCTCTCGGTGGAATGTCATCTAGTTAGCTTGCAAGCATGTGACTGGGTCACAAGGGATGACATAACATGGAACGAGTAAAGAGTACTTATCAGTAACGAGGAAGAACTAGGTATGGAGATACCGACGATTAAACCTCGGATACGTAGAGTATCGCGTGACAAAGGGAATTGGTTTCGTATGTTAATGGTTCTATCGATCACAAAGTCATCGTTGAGTATGTGGGAGCTGTTATGGATCTCCAGATCCCGCTGATGGTTATTAATCGGAGAGGTGTCTTCATCATGTCTGTATATTCACGAACCGTAGGGTGACACACTTAAGGTTCGAAGTTGTTTTAAGTAGATATGGAATGTGCGTTGGAGACCGAATGTTGTTCGGAGTCTCGGATTGGATCCGGGACATCGCGAGGAGATCCGGAATTGTCCGGAGAATAAGATTCATATATTGGGGATCATTTTCTAAGTTAGGAAATGTTCTGGAGTATTTGTGTGGGGATTCTAGAAGGTTTCGGAATGTTCCTGAAGGTTCTAGAAGATTTCTTGGAGTTTGCTTGAAAACCAATAAAGGATCAAGGAATCATTGTAGGGCAAGACAAGGACTAGTGGGGGAGGAGGACTCCTCCCCCCTTCCCAATCCGCCGGCCAAGGAGGGAGGGGAGTCCTACTAGGACTCCCCCTCCCATGGCGCCTCCCTCCTTTAAATAGAGGGGTGGAGGCGCCACCCCCTAGCCCCCTCATAATCCGCAAACCCTAGTCGCCTCTCTCCTCCTCCTTCCCTCTGCTCCGGCTTAGGCGAAGCCCTGCAGAAATCTCTACTCCACCACCACCGCCACACCGTCGTGCTGCTGGGATTCCGTGGAGAGATCTACTACCTCCGCTGCTCGCTGGAACGGGGAGAGGAAGCCTGCTTCGACTCCGCACGTGTGACCGACTGCGGAAGCGCTGCCGGAACGTGGTGCCGGAAGGATCGTCCACACGATCTTGAGATCGGCAAGTGATCGACTACATCAACCCCAAGATCCAATCTCATAACGCTTTCGGATCTACGAGGGCTAGTACAGATCTATCTCGTTGCACATGTCTAATAGATTAGATCTTGGCTTTTATCTAGATTAGATCTGGGTTTTGTTCATTCTTGCGGTAGAAATTTTTTGTTTTCCATGCTACGAACCCATCAAATGTATCCTTTTTTGTACTCTTTAATGGATTGTTACAGGAGGAGTTCAGACCGTCGAGGGGTATCCGACAGGGGACCCAATCTCTCCCTATTTGTTTCTATTGGCAGCAGAGGGTCTTTCATGCCTTTAAAAACCAAGTTCAGTCATCTCCGCTCAGTGGGATTAAGGTGGCCAACACAGCTCCAGTTGTGAACCATCTCCTTTTTGCGGATGATAGCTTGTTTTTTCAAAGCAAGTTAAGAGGGAGTTGTTGAAGTCAAGGAAACGATGCTCAAGTACTGCAATGCTTCGAGCCAGCGTATTAATATGGACAAGACTTCTATTTTTTTAGCAAAGGTTGTCCATGTGTGGTGAAGGAGGGGATCAAAACTGTACTCGACATACAGAAGCAGACACTCAATGAAAAATATCTTGGTATGCCATCAAGTGTGGGAAGATCCAAGAGTGGGGCGTTCAAGCACCTGAAAGATAAGGTGTGGATGAAAGTCCTGGGATGGATGGAGCAACTGTTGTCTGTGGGGGGCAAGGAGATTCTAATCAAATTTGTAGCACAAGATGCCAACATACTCCATGTCCTGCTTTAAGTTACCAAAGGGGCTCTATGATCACATCAATACTATGTTGCGAAACTTTTGGTGGGGCGCCAAGGAGGGAAAGAGACGGACATGCTGGGTGTCCTCGGATAAAATGACGCGGCCGAAGTATGCAGGTGGACTAGGGTTCCGATACATCGAGCTCTTCAACCTTGCTCTGCTTTCATGGCAGGCAGGGCGCATTCTTCAGGAGCCTACGTCTCTTACTGCGACGGTGCTAAAGGCAGTATATTTCCTTGCTACTGACTTGTTAAGCGCCGAGCTGGGAGCTCACCTATCGCAAGTGTGGAGGGCCATCTTGAAAGGGCACGATACACTAAGACTAGGACTGATTCAGATCGGTGATGGTAAAACTATGGAGGCATGGACTCACAACTGGCTCCCACGGGACGTGAGGTTGAGACCAGTTGCTCTGGTAAAGGACGGGACGCCTCAACTAATGTCTGCATATATTGATGCTACCACTGTGTCTTGGAACACAGAAAAATTAGAGGAGTTTTTTCTCCCCATGGATGTGGAAGTGATCAAGGGGATTCCGTTATGTATGCGGAACCAAGGGGACTTCTGGGGATGGCACTTTGAGAAATCGGTTGTTGACACGGGCATACCTTACAGGTACTCGAGCTTGGCATATATGGTCCAGCATTGAGGAAGCCCACGACGTTGCTAAGGCCCAGCCAAGATTCGGGTATTCAGGAGACTCCGACTGCTTGCAGCACACGACAAACTTAAGATAGAAGTTTAAAGGGAAAACCCTAACCTGTAACCGACTCAGCCTGCTATCCCGAGACCTAGCCTATCTATATAAATGCTAGGAGGGGGCGGCGAGGAGTACAATCTACAACCCTAGTTTCCACACCATCGCCAGATTGCATCTGTGCACCCTGTGTAACTTTCGATTTCTCGATAATTCCAAGAGTAGACAAGCAGGAGTAGGGTCCTCTACGAGGCCAGAACCTAGGTAAACCTTGCGTCCCTATGTGCTTGTTTGCTAGCCGATCGATGCCTCTAGCGCTCCCCACTTGCTCGAACCTAAGTCCATCTGCGATGGGCATTGATGAGTTAACCCCTCGTCAATTGGTGCCGTCTATGGGAAACGGAAGTGCTGACGGCTTCCTCGGCCCCATCAACCGCGATCTACGACTCGGCATCAGCAGAGACTCGCCTCCTCTTCGGTGCTTTCTACTTCACCATCCACACGCCAACCACTCGCCCGGATTTCGAGTCCGTGGGCGATGGAATCGGCCTGGCGATCGGGAGCTTATGCTTCCAAGTTGGTCGGCTAGACACACTTTGCCTCCTTGCTCAGCCGAGGGTTCCCACGATTGCTCGAGCATCATGGTTTCCACCATCGATCGGCACCCTGAGCGAACTCAACATCCCGACATCAGTCGGGAATACAGACAACGACAGTAGTTGTGAGTCCGATCTAGGCGATCTGGCAATAGAAGATGGAGCCTACAGCTCTAGATCTGAAAGTTGCGGGACACTCGAGACAACATCGGCACTGTCGGTGGAATCCCAGTCGCAAATGGTGGCACCACCAACAATGGGACAGAAGGACCCATCCTAGAAGATTAGCCGAACCTTTTGGCGAATGAGCAAAACCGAGAGCGCGTGCTGATAAAGCTCAACCATGCTGAGTGGGCTCGCTGCAGGGAAGCTCTATGAGGCAACCCCTACCCCCCAACTCATTGCAAGACATGCTGATGGGTTATCACTGGCTGATCAAGGAGGAGTTCAAGCACTAGCAGCAAGTAATCGCCTAGCTCGACAAGCGTAGAAGGGCAGCGAACGAGTCGAGCCTCCGTCGGGCCCAGCTCTCCTCCATCGGAGGATCCTCCTCTAAAGGCAACGATCATACGGCTGCCAGAAGACGTTCTCGACTCGCTCACCTTACCGAGAAGGAGCGAGCGACGCCACTCGAGTCCTCGACTTCTCATCCATGATAGTGGACACACGAGGCAACGTGCTCCCTAAAATGCCGCAAGCTGCAGTGATGGCAGCCACTATGTACATGATACGTTGCAAACGTATCTATAATTTTTCATGTTCCATGCTTGGTTCTTATCTACTTTCTTATGTTTTGCCCACACTTTGGAGTATTTTTATACACTTTCTTGGACTAACCTATTAACAAGATGGCACAGTGCCAGCTGCCTGTTTTCTGCTGTTTTTGGTTCCAGGAAAGTCAGAAAATGAATATTCTCAGAATTGGACGGGACAAAAGCCAAAGTCGGTTTTTCACCGAGGGGGACACGGAGCCAGAATACGAGACATAGAGGGGCCAGAGGGCCGCCACACCACCTGGCCCGCGCCAGGGGGTGGTGTGGCCGCCTAGGGCACCCCCTCGACCTCCCCTTTCGCCTATAAGATGCCTCTAATACATAAACCCTAAGTACCCGATCAAAATTCCACGAAAGAGTTTGTAGTCGCCATCATCTCCATCCCTAGATCAGGAGGGATCTGAAGCTCTTCCCAGCACCCAGACGGAGGGGAGAATTCACCCTGGAGGCCTTCTTCATCACCATGCAAGCCTCCGGTGTGATGCGTGAGTAGTTCATCCTTGGACTACGGGTCCATGTAGTAGCTAGATGGTTGGTTCTTCTCCTTTGTGCTACCATGTTTAGATCTTGTGAGCTCTGTTCATGATCAAGGTCATCTATTTGTAATCCTACATGTTGTGTTTGCGGGGATCTGATGGATATTGAGATGCTATTTCAAATTGATTATTGATTCTATCATGTCTTTGTTATCTGTGATCTTGCATGCTCTCCGTTGTTAGTAGATATCTTGGCCGAGTAGATGCTAGCAACTCCAAGAGGGAGTATTTATGCTCGATAGTGGGTTCATGCCTCTAGTAATCTGGGGAAGTGACAGAAATCTCTAAGGTACTAGATGTGCTATTGCTACTA
Source organism: Avena sativa (assembly GCA_916181665.1). NCBI lineage: Eukaryota > Viridiplantae > Streptophyta > Magnoliopsida > Poales > Poaceae > Avena > Avena sativa. The sequence goes on from OV702296.1 coordinate 417,155,439, forward strand.
GGGAGAAAACAGTGATCCTTTGTTCATAGAACAATCGTATTGTTTACTTTACACGCAATGCGTAATGCAATTATCTGTTGCTTGTAACTTAATACTGGTTGGGGGTTCGGATGATAACCTGAAGGTGGATTATTAGTCATAGATGCAGTTGGATTACGGTCTATGTATAATGTTGTAACGCCCAATCAAATCTCATAGGAGTCAAGATGATTAGTATATGCATGTATGCTTTCTCGATGTTTGTCAATTGCCCCGCTGTAATTTGTTCACCCAACATGTCATCTATCTTAAGGAGAACCACCACTAGTGAACTATGGACCCTGGTCTTTTCTTTTACCATCAATCTACAACTGTTTACTGCTTTTTGTTTACTTTCTGCAAGCTTTTACTTTCTTCCACACAATACGTTTAATCCTTTGTTTTTAGCAAAACCGGCGAGATTGACAACCTCACTGTAAGTTGGGGGAAAGTTCTATGGTTGTGTTATGCAGGATTCCAAGTTGGCAACAACAGCTTGGAGGTGTTTCCTTGCGCCTACTGGTTCGATAACCTTGGTTTCATAACTGAGGGAAACTTGCTGTTGTGCTCATCATACCTTCCTCTTGGGGTTCCCCAACGAGCTCGAGATATCTTGGGCCATCAAACTCTTTTCTAGCGCCGTTGCCGGGGAGTCAATGACATCTTCACAAGGGGAGTTCCTCATAACCAATCTCTTTACTTTGTTAGTTTTGTTTTGCTTAGTTTATTTTTGCTTTGTTTGCTTGTTTCTTTATCAAAACACACAAAAAATAGTTTTACTAGTTTGCTTTCTTTATTAAAAACACAAAAAAATTAAGTCTTCCTATAGTTGTTACCCCTTTCTTAGCTCACCATGTTGATCCCTAAATTCACTTTGAAAGACCTTTCAATAGGTAGTGGCTCTATAATTGGAAAAGATAATATTGAAGAATTCTTTAATCATGTTAGTAAGCATGAGGATATTGAGGATAGATCCCTTGCAGAACTTGCTCCAAATTATGAAATTGATGCAGCTTCTTTGGTTCACATGTTGGAAGCTAGGTTTGTTCACCTTAACCCCTTAATGCAAGTAATGTTTCTTAAAATTTAATAAATTGAGGACCCTAAAAAGAGAGATTTTATTCTAGAAACTTTGCTTAAAGAATTCTATGATGTTGCCAAGGAAGCTAGAAAAGTGTTTGAACGTTTTAATATGGTAGGCTCATGTGTAGATGTTGTTGGTACACGAGAAAATATGAATAAAACCGAACCTAATGGGGAGGAAATTAAGATACCAATACCTTTCGAACTTGTAGCAATGCATGAAGCCATAGAAAAGAATCTTAATTGGATTGTTCCTGAAAACCTATTTGATGAAAGCAGTGAACCCAAAAGCATTGGGAAAGGATCCTCTAGAACTTATTTGGATGAGATACCTTGCCTTGTTGAAGATATTTCTGGTATTAATCTTAATGCTTCTTCATTTGAGAACACTTGATTATTTTTCTTGCTTCTTATGCCTAACTTAAAGGCATTAAAGAAAAGGACTTATTGGGAGATAACCCAAAAGTTTTAGATGAGTCTTGAAAGTTATTGCTTCAGTAATAACCTCTCCTTATCCTTTTTATTTGGTTTTTGTGCCAAGAGTAACCTCTAATGAGAGAGAAGTAATGCTTGGGAAAGTTGTTGTCCCGAAACAGATTTTTGTGCTTCACTCTAAAAATTCGTGTAAAATCTCTGTACGTCATTTTGAGGCGTGAATTTTTGTGATTCTTCCCCAGGTTGTTATCTAACTTTAGTTAGTTTAACACTTTTTGATTTGAGGAACATAAGATCTTCAAAAAAATTGGTTTTTACCTGCTGGTCTGTTTTGACAGATTTCTGCCGTCATTTGCATTTGTTTCTTGTTGGTTCCTTTTTGGGTTCTCTTTGGGGAATTGAGCTTTTTGAGGGAAGTTCTACAGTAGCTTGTGTTTTAATGGAAGTTTTATTGGTGTTGAAACTGAACCCAAAGACTTATTATCTTCAGTGCACTAATGTTGCTAATAAAGATTGTGTGAAGTTTTGTATGAAGGAAAATTTTCAGGTGTATGGAGAGAATGATGTAATGAGATGAAGATTGTTCCGAAACAGATTTTTGTGCTTCACTCTAAAAATTCATGTAAAATCTCTGTACGTCATTTTGAGGCGTGAATTTTTGTGATTCTTCCCCAGGTTGTTATCTAACTTTAGTTAGTTCAACACTTTTTGATTTGAGCAACATAAGATCTTCAAAAAAATTGGTTTTTACCTGCTGGTATGTTTTGACAGATTTCTGCCGTCATTTGCATTTGTTTCTTGTTGGTTCCTTTTTGGGTTCTCTTTGGGAATTGAGATTTTTGAGGGAAGTGCTACAGTAGCTTGTGTTTTAATGGAAGTTTTATTGGTGTTGAAACTGAACCCAAAGACTTATTATCTTCAGTGCACTAATGTTGCTAATAAAGATTGTGTGAAGTTTTGTATGAAGGAAAATTTTCAGGTGTATGGAGAGAATGATGTAATGAGATGAAGAATGGACTAAAGCTCAAGCTTGGGGATGCCACGCATGTCACCCTAAGAAATATCCAAGAAGTACAAGCGTCAAAGCTTGGGTATGCCCAAGGCATCCCCTTCTTCATCAATAAAAATCCCAGGTTTCTTCCAAACACTTCATTTTTATTGTTTCATGCACAGTTGTGTTGTTCTTGAGGCGTCTTTGTTTTTGTTTTTGGTTTTTAGTTTGCTTGGTTTTCTTAGTTTGCTTGAATAAATTGGTTGGACCCCCTCTTTCATACATTGGTTTTCAAATAGTTTGGTTTGGATTGTAAAGAGTAGGAAAGTTGATGCTTAAGTGGTAAAAGGAGCTTGTTTTTGACTGTGGCCTATGCTTTGTCATGCCATGATTGATATTGTTTTGGCTTTATGCTTTATGATCTTTGCTGTAGCATGACTTGTTATAAACAATTGAGATTGCTTAATGTGCCTTTGAAGAATCATGCGTTGTTTTAGCATATTAAAGCACAGTATTGTGTTATTCTCCTTTGATGCTTTATTTGGGTTGACTTGGCACATGCTCACCCCATGTTATGACTATCCAAAGTCACCATAGCCTTTATGATCCTTTAGTTATCAACTTGTAATATCACTTTATGCTTTAATTAATGATGTTTTGTCGCTTTGCATGATTATGGCCATTATTGCTCTCTTAGTTGGTCGCTCACAGTCTTTTGCTAGCCTCCATAACCAAGTATGAGTTCCACTCATGCATCCAACTCCAAATAAAACCAAGTTATTCCAAAGAGTCCACCATACCTACCTATTAGCATTTGCTATTCCAAGTATATTCATGTTTTTATCTACCTTCCGAATTAAACTTGTTATGAGAAAACTAGTGATTAAAGCTCTCACGAACTTGATGGCACACTTTACTTTTCTTGCCCTTAATAAACTTGAACCATTGTGTCGTCTATGTTGTATATGCTTGCACTTATATGTTGGGGATTAGCAGAACCATGCTGTCATGGGGAACACTTTCAATATTGCACTTGTACTTTGTACCTAGTTGATATCATGCTCTTTTGTCTATGGATGTCGTCGGTGTGAAATGAAAGGGGAGCTTGTAAGTCCATGGAGTTATGTATATGTGTTAGAGAAACGCATGGGCCACCGGTCTAGTCCATGCTGTCATGGTGGAAACCTATAGCGTAACCATAATGAGCTGTCTATGAAGCATTCTTCTTATAAAAAAAGAGTCAGATATTGAGAAAAAAAGAGAAAAAGAAAAAAAAGAGATATGAGAAAAGAGGAAAGAGAGAAAAAAGCACCATTTTCCCATGGTAAATATGAAGATTGCTGAGATGCCCGTTGTGTGCTTGCCTTGTCATTTTGATATGGGGATTCTTCCGTATCATCGGGCAAGGGGTACCCCGTTGGCGGTTCTCTATGATACACATGTACTTACTATGACAAGAACTTACCGGTAACTAAACTTGAGTAGCATGAGGAGCGACCCTCATATTCAAGGGACATGAGATTTCCAACTTATACTTTGTCAAGCATATACTCCATAGTTTGTTCACTTTAACCTTAATCACTTCAAGATGCTTATGATAGGGGCAATGAGAGCTGAAAGCTAATAACTGCCATAATTTTTGGAAGCTCTTTATGAGACTTGAATCCCTACTTCCTTCTATGAAGGCCTTTCTTTTACTTTATGTTGAGTCTCCACCTTCTATCTTTATGCACCGATTCTGAGAGCATAGCGGCCATTCTTAGTTCTATGTGCATTGTCCCAAGACTTGTTGATTGATGCACAATTTTGATATTGCTTGTTCTTAAACTATTTGTATCTAGTCACCCTTATAAACTTTGAAGGTGTCCTATGCATTTATGTTTACTACTCTATGAGGGACAAGCGGAATGCCACTATGCTATGTTTTCTTTATGTGAAACAAAAAAATGTCTTGCAAAGCATTGTTATTCATGAATCTTTTGTTTGTGCCTTTTCGTGTTGCAACATAGTTGCTATGTCTTATTGTTGGAACTTTATCTTTCATGCTATGTTGAAGTACTATGATCCCAGCTATCAATGTTTTACAAATACTTTGATCAAGTTTATGATGGTGCATGTCACCTCAAAAATTATTCTTTATTTTTATCACTTACCTACTCGAGGACGAGCATGAGTTAAGCTTGGGGATGTTGATACGTTGCAAACGTATCTATAATTTTTTATGTTCCATGCTTGGTTCTTATCTACTTTATTATGTTTTGCCCACACTTTGGAGTATTTTTATACACTTTCTTGGACTAACCTATTAACAAGATGGCACAGTGCCAGCTGCCTGTTTTCTGCTGTTTTTGGTTCCAGGAAAGTCAGAAAATGAATATTCTCGGAATTGGACGGGACAAAAGCCAAAGTCAGTTTTTCACCGAGGGGGACACGGAGCCAGAATACGAGACATAGAGGGGCCAGAGGGCCGCCACACCACCTGGCCACACGGCCAGGCCTGGCCCGCGCCAGGGGGTGGTGTGGCCGCCTAGGGCACCCCCTCGACCTCCCCTTTCGCCTATAAGATGCCTCCGATACAGAAACCCTAAGTACCCGATTAAAATTCCACAAAAGAGTCTGTAGCCGCCGTCATCTCCATCCCTAGATCGGGAGGGATCTGAAGCTCTTCCCGGCACCCTGCTGGAGGGGAGAATTCACCCTAGAGGCCTTCTTCATCACCATGCAAGCCTCCGGTGTGATGCGTGAGTAGTTCATCCTTGGACTACGGGTCCATGTAGTAGCTAGATGGTTGGTTCTTCTCCTTTGTGCTACCATGTTTAGATCTTGTGAGCTTCGTTCATGATCAAGATCATCTATTTGTAATCCTACATGTTGTGTTTGCGGGGATCCGATGGATAGTGAGATGCTATTTCAGATTGATTATTGATTCTATCATGTCTTTGTTATTTGTGATCTTGCATGCTCTCCATTGTTAGTAGATATCTTGGCCAAGTAGATGCTAGTAACTCCAAGAGGGAGTATTTATGCTCGATAGTGGGTTCATGCCTCTAGTAATCTGGGGAAGTGACATAAATCTCTAAGGTACTAGATGTGTTGTTGCTACTTGGGGGAAAACAACAATCCTTTGTTCATAGAACAATCGTATTGTTTACTTTACACGCAATGCGTAATGTAATTATCTGTTGCTTGCAACTTAATACTGGAGGGGGTTCGGATGATAACCTGAAGGTGGATTATTAGTCATAGATGCAGTTGGATTACGGTCTATGTATAATGTTGTAATGCCCAATCAAATCTCATAGGAGTTAAGATTATTAGTATATGCATGTATGCTTTCTCGATGTTTGTCAATTGCCCCGCTGTAATTTGTTCACCCAACATGTCATCTATCTTAAGGAGAACCACCACTAGTGAACTATGGAACCTGGTCCTTTTCTTTTACCATCAATCTACTACTGCTTCCTGTTTACTTTCTGCAAGCTTTTACTTTCTTCCACACAATACGTTTAATCCTTTGTTCTCAGCAAAACCGGTGAGATTGACAACCTCACTGTAAGTTGGGGGCAAAGTTCTATGGTTGTGTTGTGCAGGATTCCAAGTTGGCAACAACACCTTGGAGGTGTTTCCTTGCTCCTACTGGTTCGATAACCTTGGTTTCATAACCGAGGGAAACTTGCTGTTGTGCTCATCATACCTTCCTCTTGGGGTTCCCCAACGAGATCAAGATATCTTGGGCCATTAGTACCTGCTCAACAACCAACCGCTAGTTGGGGACCCATTGTCCGCCATGCACCGATCTACGATTGCTAGCTTGGGACTAGTCGAGGCTTCTCTCATCAAGGATCCAGTGTCACAGCCGTAGAAAAGCAAGGCTCTAGCTAAGCGCTACTCTTCCTCCTCTAGTGACGACGGCCATGATCTATCACGGTGACGCCGCTCACAGCGACATGACTATGACTACGACACGCGCGATGACATCACGCAGCGCAAGGTCGACAAGATGTGCGTGAGGCGTGCCTGCTCGACTTACTCGGAAGACGACGGAATAGAGCTCTACGGCGCCAGCTGCTTTAGCAGAGCCATAAGGCAAAACTGAATGCCAAATGGGTTCAAGCTCCCATCGGAGAACCCAAAATTCGATGGCCTCCAAGACTCGAAGATCTGGCTGGAAGATCATATTTCCTCCGTCAGGATACACGGTGGAACCATGAGCACGGCCATGCAATGCCTCCAACTGCAACTGCAAGGTGTCGCCCGTGCGTGGCTCAATAATCTCCCGCGCGGATCGATTCGCAGCTGGGATGAGCTGGTTTATAGCTTCATGCGAAACTTCAAGGGCACTTACAAAAGGACCACATCAATCAAAGAATTAAGAGGCTGGTACCAGAAAACTGACGAGTCGCTGTGCTCATACATCCAGAGATGGTCCATCATCAAAAATTCTGTAGAAGACATCTCTAAGGACCGTGCAATCGAGGCGTTCAATGGCGGTGTGCACCACAGAGAGCTCAGAGAGGAGTTGGGCTGCTCAAAGCCCAAGACAATCGCCTACTGATAGAAATCACGAACAGGTGGGCCGATGGAGAGGACTCGGTGAAAAACCGTGTCAACTCTGATGATGACGACGACCTCGGTCATAGACGCGATCGCTGAGGAAAACGCTGGATGCACGGTTACGAAGACCGTGAGGAAGTCGACATGGTCGCGGCTGGCTACGCCGACAAACACGACGACAACAACCGTAACAATGGATACCGTGACAGCGGGAAAACCATGCAAGTGTGGCAATGCCGCACTCGCGATGAGGCACCTGGAACATCTATCTAGGACAAACTGTCCGGACCATGCAACGTACACTTCTACATCGACAAGCACGATGGCAAGAAAATATCTAGCCATCTTCTTAAGGACTACCGCGGGTTCCTCAAGCTCCACGAAGGCCTAGCCTAGATGAATCGCGACGTGATAAATCAGGGCTATGGAGCTGCCCCGGGCGTTGTGGCTCACGGAGCACCTCCACCGCCACCCGGGACACCACCACCTATAGCTGCGCCTATCCAAAACCACGGAGCGAGCCATACCCGCGAGCACTGGGAAACATGGGGATGATCCAAAAAGGACGCCCATCAAATCGGGTGCAAAAATCAATCACTCGCCAAGTCAACCTGGCGATGAACTCTCCACCCTCCACCACTGAGTACCTCAGTGGGAGCGAGTCCTGCATTACCTTCGACAAGCGCGATCATCCACGCCAAGTACCTCGTCTAGGTCATTGTCCCCTGGTGCTCGAGGCACAAATTGGAGGCTTCGAGATGAGTCATGTCTTCATGGACGGCGGCATCGACATCAACCTCATGTTTGCAAGCACCTTGTGTGCCATGCGAATCCCCCTGTCATGCCTAGAAACTTCAGACACAATATTCCACGGCATTTTCTCGGGGAAGGGCGTATACTCCCTAGGCAAGATCAGTTTGGATGTCATGTTCAGAACGACGGCAAACTTCCGGCGAGAGCGCATTGAATTCGAAGTTGTTGACTGGCCCTCACAATATCACTGCATCCTCAGCCGCATCGCGTTCTTGCGAGGTTCATGGCAGTGCCACACTACGTCTACCTGCAGATGAAGATGCCGGGCCCCAACGGCATTATCACGGTCAACGGAAGCTTCGAGAGGTCCAACAACTGCGACAGGGAATTCAACAGAATCTCCTAGTCTTTCATCATGAGGAGGAACTGGTGAGGTTAAAGGAGTCAACAGCAAACAATCTACCTCCTCTGAGTAAGCCAAGCTCACCCAACCAATCCTTCGACACGTCAATCCACAACAAGGCAGTCCAGGTCCACCCAACGGACCCGACCAAGACGGCCCTCATCGCCAACAACTTAAGTCCCGCATAGGAACTCGCGCTCGTCGAATTCCTCCATGAGCGCTGGGAAATCTTCACCTGGTGTCCAGCGGACATGCCAGGAGTTCCCAGGGAATTCGTCGAGCACTCACTCAATGTGAATCCCGAAGCAAGACCAGTGAAATAGACAATACATTGACTATCTGAGCCAAGGGCAAAAGCGGTCGCTATGGAAGTCAACAGACTCCTCGACGCTAACTTCATACGCGAGATCAAGGAAAACACCTAGGTAGCAAACCCCATGCTTGTCATGGTATTGGCCACGGCAGTTGCTACAGGGTAGCTTATGTAGAGGAAAGAGCAAGGTGATGTAGGAGAATCCGAGAGCGAGATTGGCACACAATGTACCCTGGTTCACGTCCCCTCAGTGGAGGATCGCTACATCCTGCTATAAATCTAGTATATGTTCATAGATTGGTTTACAATGGAGTCGCTGGAGGCAGAGGGAGAGACTAGATCTAATATGATGTGAGCGAGATCCCCCCAAAGGGGTGCCCCTAGTGGCTTTACATATGCAGCCACTTCGGGTTTACAAGTGTGCTAATGGGCTTTGTATTGGAGTAGCTATCTTGGGCCTCCAGTCGGCGTGTCTCCTGGGTCTAGTATACGCCAGTCGCCGTATTCGGCGAGTCGACCCGCTCTGGGCTTGTCTTCAAACTACTCGATCCAGCTGGCGAATCCTCTTCGTGGGTATACCCCAATGGGTATTCCCCTATCAATTCTCGTTCCTAAAAAAGGACACGGATATCCTACGGATGTGCGTGGACTTCACCTCCTTGAACAAACATTGCCAAAAGGACCACTTTCCATTACCACGGATCGACCAGATAACCGACTCCACCATAGGATGCGAGTGCCTCCGTTTCCTTGACGCCTATTCAGGCTACCACCAGATTCGAATGAAGGAGGAGGACCAGGAGAAAACGACATTCATCACACCCTTTAGTGTCTTCTGCTACACAACGATGCCTTTTGGGATGAAAAACACAGGGCCACCTACCAGCGGTGTATGCAGGCCTGCCTCAAGAGCCAGCTTGGTTGTAACATTCAAGTCTACATCGATGACATCGTCATCGGCATGGGTATGATTACTCGGATGCTCACTATTCGCTACCCTACATTGGGTAAAAGGCCTACGACCCATAGAGATTCAAGATAAAGGCCCAAGGAAGCAACCGATAGAGACCCTTTGTTGTATTAGGAAAGAAACCACAAACCGACATTATGTTGGTATTGTAATCACACGTGTATGAAACCTATCCGCATACAGCTTTGAGACCCGACCTATTATATATAGGGCGGGAGAAGCCCAAGCGAGGGTACCGAAATCTAGTAGACAACTTGTAATAGAGTGTTTTCCCCAATATTCAGGCGACTTTGTCATCATTGTTTTCCTGACATCCGATGAAATCCCCAGTGTTCTCTTTTCCGCGAAACCCCAAGTCCATCACCATGGGCATTGCCGAGGTTACCCCTCATCAATTGGCGCCGTTTGTGGGAAACTTGAACGCTAGAAACACGGATTTGGCGGAACGCTCTCCACCAAGCATCAACTCGACGAAAGCAGATCCACGCCCGCCCACCCATAAAGTTACCCGCAAATCAACAAAAGTACAGGAACTTCCCACTACATCTCCAATGGAAGTCGAGGCACATATTGAAGAAGGCAACAAAGGCGGGCAAGAGGAGGTGAATCTGGGGGATCTTGATGGTCTCGATGATAATCTCTCCTTCGGATCAAACCCACCGTTCACGCCACCACGTGATGCAAGCCTAGCCAATTCAGAACCCGAAGAAAGTAGTGAAAGAATCGACTTTGGAATTCGGATGGCAGATATTTATCTAGAGCAAAAGCTGATGGACTTCACTGGCTCATTCGAAAGAGTCTCCATCGACGAAAACAATAACGTTACTAGTCTGTACGCCACTCAGCACCAAGTATGCGTGATCATCGGAGATGCAACGACCCAGTGAGGACCCACAAGTATAGGGGTGTATCACAGTATTTTTGATAAGTAAGAGTTTTGAACCCAACGAGGAGCAGAAGGTGTTGACTTGTGGCTTGGAGCAGGAATTCTCTGTAAATACTTAGCAAACGGATTTTTAGGGGTTTTTGATAGTGCAGATAAATAAAGTACGAGTAAATAAAATACAATAATAATAATTGCAACAAGTGGCCCAATCCTTTCTTTAGCAAAGGACAAGCCGGTTGTATTACTTAAGATGACCAAACGTTCTCGAGGACACACGGGAATATCGTCAAGTGCTTTCGCTTCATATAGTTGATTAATCTTCTTTAGTTTGACAAGTGTTGTGTGGGTGAACTTGTGCTAATGTACCGACCTTCCTAGGACTAATACATACTTGTGATTAAACCCCTTGCAAGCATCCACAAGTACAAGAAAGTAATTAAGATAGAAACCTAACCACAGCTTTAAACTCTAAGATCCTGACATCCCTTGTGCAAAGGTTTCCTAACGGGGGTTCAGGTTTCAGTCACTCCGGCAACCCCTACAATTAGTAGCCAAATACACAATACATTCCCCTAGGCCCATAAAGGTGAAGTGTCATGTAGTCGACGTTCACATGACACCACTAGAAGAATAACACCACAACTTAAATAACAAACTATTGAATCTTTCTCAACACAATTCCACTACTAACAACATGACTTCTCCCATGTCCTCAAGAACTAAACGAACTACTCACAAGACATCATATGGATCATGATCAGAGATGATATAATGACAAGTAACAATATGAACACAACAATAATTCAATGGTTCACTCAATAGCATCAACTACAAAGAGTAATCAACACCGGGAAAGTTTCCCCTACGAACTATGCATCGGGATCATCATCATCAAGTTTCCCCTACCACCATCAAACTGGACTTCATCGGGATCATCATCATCACCACCACCATAATCACCATCAGCACCCTCATCACCATCTCCATATTGCTGTAACAATTGGGTTGAATCTTGCATAGTTCGTAGGGGAAACTTTCCCGGTGTTGATTACTCTTTGTAGTTGATGCCATTGAGTGAACCATTAAATTATTGTTTATGTTCAGATTGTTATACATCATTATTCCATCTCTGATCATGATCCATATGATGTCTTCTGAGTAGTTCGTTTTGTTCTTGAGGACATGGGAGAAGTCATGTTGTTAGTAGTGGAATTGTGTTGAGAAAGATTCAATAGTTTGATATTTAAGTTGTGGTGTACTTCTTCTAGTGGTGTCATGTGAATGTCGACTACATGACACTTCACCTATATGGGCCTAGGGGAATGCATTGTGTATTTGGCTACTAATCGTAGGGGTTGCCGGAGTGACAAAAACCTGAACCCCCGTTAGGAAACCATTGCACAAGGGACGTAAGGGTCTTAGAGTTTAAAGTTGTGGTTAGGTTTCTACCTTAATTACTTTCTTGTACTTACAGATGTTTGCAAGGGGTATAATCACAAGTATGTATTAGTCCTAGGAAGGTCGGTACATTAGCACAGGTTCACCCACACAACACTTAGCAAGCTAAAGAAGATTAATCAACTATATGAAGCAAAAGCACTTGACAGTCTTCCCATGTGTCCTCAAGAATGTTTGGTCATCTTAAGTAATACAACCGGCTTGTCCTTTGCTGCATAAAGGATTGGGCCACTTGTTGCATTTATTCCTACTGTCTTTTATTTACTCGTACTTTGTTTACTTGCTTTATCAAAACCCCCTAAAAATCTGTTTGCTGAGTATTTGGAGAGAATTCCTAATCCATACCACTAGCCACCACCTTCTGCTCCTCGTTGGGTTCGACACTCTTACTTATCGAAAATACTGCGATACACCCCCTATACTTGTGGGTCATCAGGTTCTTCGTGCTACTCTGCATCCAGCCCACCTACTCGCATGACCCAATTCGCCGCCTAACGCCATCCCCGCCGCCGATCTGAGGCCACCGCCATGCTGGTGTCACACTGACGTCAGCATGACATCAGCGAGCGCGAGTCAGCGTCGGTCAAATTGGCCGCTGGTCCCACCTGCTCGGTGGCAGCTGAGGTGGCCCTAGGCCCATAGTTCAGCCTCTGTGGCTAGCCTCTACCCCAGTGAGAAAAGTTCCAGTGCCTGTGCTGGCGTCGTGGTGATGTCAACATGACGCAATAAATCTATTTAAATTGGTTTATTAATTACAGAAAATGTTATAAATATTGTAAATTCAATAAATAATTATTTATAACTCAGAAAAATGTGTATCATATATCAAAATGTTCAGAAAAATGATATCTACACTTCAGACTCTACTCACGCATTGTTCAATAACTTTAATTACAAGTTTAATTAGAAGAATCAATTGAACCCCGCAGGTGATTCCGGGGTCTCTCTTGTTTTAGGGTTTGAACCTCTCGAATCCCACTTAAATTGCCAAGCATGCTTTAGGGTCTCATTTCAATATAGTTTAACTTGTCATATCATCATCGTTGCTTGAGCATTGCATCAATGCCATGTGGTGATTGTTGTTTCCCCCTTTCTTTCCGATGTTTGCTTCTTCTCGGTAGAATATGATATCGAGATCGAGATCAACACCATCGAAGATCGATGAACAATACTTGACCAACTATAATCAAGTCAAGCACAAGGCTTCTGAAGATCTATATTTGGGTATCAACAAACATGGCAAGCATAGCCCCACCATTATACAATCCTATGATTTAAAAAATATTTCATTCTTGCCATGATGCATACGATTCTACTGTGGTCTTTTATCGATAGATAGAGTATCCTATCTGTTGCATTACTCCCTTGAGCTTATATTACTTGATCCACTACTCCTAACATAACTAGGTTTGGCTTGTGTGCACTGCTAGAGCTTATCTGTGTCTTGCTTAGCCATGCTTAGCCGTCAGTCCTGGTTCATCTAGATGATGTATCAAATGCAGAGAATCTAGTATGACAGGAGAACGAGGTATACTGATGAGGTAAGATCAGTGGTAAAGGTTAAACATGCTAAGGCTTGTATGGGAGGCCACGGTGGGAAGTGGTTTTTGTAGTCCCATGCTCGCCACCACTAGGAACCGAGTTCTTGCCTTTGGACCAAGACGAGCATACAGCCACACGGGGTTTATGGGGATCCCTCCGCTAACTAACTTGCCTAGTAGATTCCATGAGTCACATAGTTCGACGTTCCATTCGACATATGCATAGAAAACGTTTTGAAAGATTTGGCGTGTGAAGGTGCATCATAACATGTAGGTAAGCATGGCCGGGGTTGCTTGGGGTGGATGGAGCCCCTGGTAAACCAACCTCGACACACATCTCTAGGGACCGACTTCGAGATTTGACCCGTTATGGCGGAACCATCCTTAGGGCGTGACTCATGGTCTCGACGAAAGCAAGGTAAAGGTCGTGTCCAACCACCCTCTGTCGGCCTTCCAAGGAAGAGGGCTAATGATCTGGCATTAAGAGTCAATTGGTATGGGTGGGTAAAGTTGTACACCCCTGTAGGGTTAAATCTTTTTGAAAAGCCGTGTTCACGGTTATGAACGCTTGGTGACCGAATTCTAAGATCATAGAGTACTTTAACCTAATCGTAAAACTTGGCAGATCAACGTGTGCTTAAGGATGCTTCCTCATGGGTACGAGGGGGTGATCCTAGTTGTGAGACGAGGATTACTTTGGTGGATATCAAGATGATTATCAATTCTTCGGAGATGTCCCTCTCTTATCCCCTTTTAAAATATTCTGATTAGACGAGCTTCTTCTCCCTCTTGTTTTATAAAACAAAGATGGCTTTATGCAAAATAACTCCACCAGCCATAAGTCTTGCGGAGTACACCCTGTACTCACCCTTGATTTGTTGATACTTTTGTAGCAGAATAAGTGTTCTCTGAAGACGAGTTTCGTACAACATCGACACCGATGAGTAGCATGGGGTTCCTGGCCGACAGCCTAGAATCTATGGGCTAGGACGTCATCGTTATGCTTCAGGCCTCTTAGGCCATTTGTTAGGTTTGCTACTTAAGCCACCAAGAAGAGTTTCGATTCTTGAAGTCTGTGGTTTTACTCTTTCTGTTGTAAGTTTTCCCTTTCAGAAGCTTAAAACTCTTCTAAAACTCCATGGTCTCAATCCTTATGAAGACCAGTTATCTGTTACCTTGAAACCATCTCCTCTTGCTCCTTCCGCTACCTTGACGTGTTTCACGTCATCATCTTTGAGTTGTTTCTGAACACTCCTTCATGAGTTGACCATGAGATACTATGTGTGTTGTTGGTGTGTTTCCCTCTTATCCTTAGAGTAGCCTTGTTTCTCTCTCTCTCTTCCTACCTTTGGAATCTTGGGTCGAGATTCTCGTAAGGGGGATAGAGCTGTAACACCCCAGTTTTAGTTAATCTTAAATTAGGGTTTGTTTGTGCATTCATGAGCATCATCTTTTAAATTGCATGCAGAAGAAATAATGCAAAACCCTAAAACCCTAGTTTCCTCTCTCTCTTTAAAACCCTCTCAAGTGGTTTTGAAAATGTTTGAAAATCACTAAAGTGTGGAGCCCAATTTGAATAAAAGGGCCCCTGCAATATTTTCTATAATTTCATAAATCTCTGGTATTTTTGAATGACCTAAAATAGTTTTGTAATTGAAAATACAAATGGAAAACCAAAAACAGAAAAGGAAAATATTTTGCAAATAAAAAACAGAGCAGCAGCGCAGCCCAGCAGCCCATCTCTCTTTCCCTCTCCTCTCTGCCGCGTCGTGCATTCGGTAGCAGCAGCCATGCAAGCTCTTCCACGGCACAAACGCGGCCCAAGCTAGCCTAGCTGTAGCTCACGCGCCCCACGTACTGTTTTGGCCTTCTATTTCTTGTCGTCTTCGACAACAACGGGAAGCAGCTCGGTGTCCCGAGCGCCACCGTCGATCCCAGCTGCGCGCTGTGATGCGTGCCGCCGATGCCCGCATGGATAAGAGCCTCCCCGGGCACGTCTCTCCTCGTCCCTATCCTCTCCCCCTGTTCTCTCTCTCTCGCTCTCCGTGGCACGCCTAAAACCCTAGCCGTCGTAGAACCCGGCCGTCTCCGCTGTTCCGAGCCGCCCTAGGTCAAGCCAGGGCCACCGTTGAGCTCGACATGCTACCCTCGTTCACCTCGCAGAAAGAATCGGTTGCGGATGCCCTCAATCCCGCCCTCCATCTCCGGCTTCCCCAACTCTGACTGCCATCCGTGCCGTCGCCACCGTCCATCTCCGGCCTCGCCGTCGACCCCTACACGCTCAGGGTGAGCTCGCGGTTCCTCTGGAACTCTCCACTCCCTACCTATCGCTCTGGCATGCTCTCGCCTAGCACACCGCCGTCTGCCGCCGCTGGCCACCATTAAAGTCGCTGCTCTGGTGACCATATAGTAGGGTGGCAACCACTATAGGGTTCTCTGCGCCGCTCTGCATCAGCCCACCTACTCGCATGACCCAATTCGCCACCTAACGCTATCCCCGCCGCTGATCGGAGGCCACCGCCATGCTGGCGTCATGCTGATGTCAGCATGACATCAGCGAGCGCGGGTCAGCCTCGATCAAACCGGCCTCTGGTCCCACCTGCTCGCGTGGCATCTTAGGTGGCCCTAGGCCCATAAGCCAGCCTCTGTGGCTAGCCTCTTCCCGAGTGAGAAAACTTCCAGTGCTTGTGCTGGCGTCATGGTGATGTCAGCATGACGCAATAAATCTATTTAAATTGGTTTATTAATTACAGAAAATGTTATAAATGTTGTAAATTCAATAAATGATTATTTATAACTTAGAAAAATGTGTATAACATATCAAAATGTTTAGAAAAATGAGATCTACACTTTAGACTCACACTCATGCATTGTTCAATAACTTCAGTTACAAGTTTAATTAGAAGAATCAATTGAACCCCATAGGTGATTCGGGGTCTCTCCTATTTTAGGGTTTGGACCTCTCGGATCCCGCTTAAATTGCCAAGCATGCTTTAGGGTCTCATTTCAATATAGTTTAACTTGTCATATCATCGTCCTTGCTTGAGCATTGCATTAATGCGATGTGTTAATTGTTGTTTCCCCCTTTCTTTCTGATGTTTGCTTCTTCCCGGTAGAATACGATATCGAGATCGAGATCGAAGACCGAGATCAACACCATCGAAGATCGATGAACAATACTTGACCAACTATAATCAAGTCAAGCACAAGGCTTCTAAAGATCTATATTTGGGTATCAACAAACAAGGCAAGCATAGCCCCACCATTATACAATCCTATGATTTCGAAAGTATTTCAATCTTGCCATGATGCATACGATTCTATTGTGGTCTTTTATCGATAGATAGAGTATCCTATATGTTGCATTACTCCCTTGAGCTTATATTACCTGATCCACTTCTCCTAGCATAACTAGGTTTGGCTTGTGTGCACTGCTAGAGCTTATCTGTGTCTTGCTTAGCCATGCTTAGCTATCAGTCTTGGTTCATCCAGATGATGTATCAAATGCAGAGAATCTAGTATGACAGGAGAACGAGGTATACTGATGAGGTAAGATCAGTGGTAAAGGTTAAACATGCTAAGGCTTGTATGGGAGGCCACGGTGGGAAGTGGTTTTTGTAGTCCCATGCTCGCCACCACTAGGAACCGAGTTCTTGCCTTTGGACCAAGACGAGCATACAGCCACACGGGGTTTATGGGGATCCCTCCACTAACTAACTTGCCTAGTAGATTCCATGAGTCACATAGTTCGACGTTCCATTCGACATATGCATAGAAAACGTTTTGAAAGATTTGGCGTGTGAAGGTGCATCATAACATGTAGGTAAGCATGGCCGGGGTTGCTTGGGGTGGATGGAGCCCCTGGTAAACCAACCTCGACACACATCTCTAGGGACCGACTTCGAGATTTGACCCGTTATGGCGGAACCATCCTTAGGGCGTGACTCATG
This sequence comes from Avena sativa, assembly GCA_916181665.1. Classification (NCBI taxonomy): domain Eukaryota; kingdom Viridiplantae; phylum Streptophyta; class Magnoliopsida; order Poales; family Poaceae; genus Avena; species Avena sativa. The sequence continues at coordinate 417,172,794 of OV702296.1, forward strand.
GTCTCGACGAAAGCAAGGTAAAGGTCGTGTCCAACCACCCTCTGTCGGCCTTCCAAGGAAGAGGGCTAATGATCTGGCATTAAGAGTCGATTGGTACGGGTGGGTAAAGTTGTACACCCCTGTAGGGTTAAATCTTTTTGAAAAGCCGTGTTCACGGTTATGAACGCTTGGTGACCAAATTCTAAGATCATAGAGTACTTTAACCTAATCGTAAAACTTGGCAGATCAACGTGTGCTTAAGGATGCTTCCTCATGGGTACGAGGGGGTGATCCTAGTTGTGAGACGAGGATTACTTTGGTGGATATCAAGATGATTATCAATTCTTCGGAGATGTCCCTCTCTTATCCCCTTTTAAAATATTCTGATTAGACGAGCTTCTTCTCCCTCTTGTTTTATAAAACAAAGATGGCTTTATGCAAAATAACTCCACCAGCCATAAGTCTTGCGGAGTACACCCTGTACCCACCCTTGATTTGTTGATACTTTTGTAGCAGAATAAGTGTTCCCTGAAGACGAGTTTCGTACAACATCGACACCGATGAGTAGCATGGGGTTCCCGGCCGGCAGCCTAGAATCTATGGGCTAGGACGTCATCGTTATGCTTCAGGCCTCTTAGGCCATTTGTTAGGTTTGCTATACTTAATAGCATAATTTACCTTCTGTTGTTTGATGTTTGTGGTCAGTGACCTCTGCTTGTAATATTTTGGTTCTTCGCTCAGTTATGAGCTTGCTGTACTAATTTTTGTGTCGCAGGGTTATTGTTGTGTTACCGATTTCTAACTGGATATCCTCAAGCTCTAGGTTAAGCTTATGTAAGGCTAAGGTCTGGATTTGTTTAGCCCTGATCCCGGGGGTGTCACAATTTTTGGTATCAGAGCAGTACCAACCGTAGGAAAACCTTGCTATTGGTCGATGTTGAGTCTAGTGCTTATGAAAACTATTTCAAAGCTGAAAAGTATTTGCGAAAACTCTAGTATGCTTCTTTTTCTCCTTATCCAGTTTCACTCTAACTCTAGGTCATCTTACCTTGTGTTGATTTGGAAAAGTTTTGATATCTCTTCTAGTATTTCAAAGCTTAGGTGCCTTCTTGGCATGTCATTTCTCAGCCAGTTGACCTAGTGTTGAGTTCTCTAGAGTTGTGTGTGTTGTGAGATATTTGTGTACCCTTTGTTTTGTTTCGTCTGAGAGATTCCTTTCCATCAAGATCTCTCTACCCTACGGGCCCACAATATTTATATTGTATGGCTCTTAAGTGTTCTATTCTAGGCTTCGAGGATTCCTTTCTCCTCGTGTGCCTCCTTTTTATTTGTTCCGGTACTTCAGAAGTCCTTTCTTATCTTGGAAGCTACCTTGTGATTACTATCTTGTAGTGTATGCTATATCACTCAAGTAGTAGTTACTTCTTTTCTCGGGTTTTAACCCTTGGACTTGAACCGAAGATCCTGGATTGTGCTGGATTCTGGTGTTGTGAATCTTGTACATGAAGTTGATCTTTAACCCAAGGTCCACTCCTTTGACCCCTGCTGTTAATGTTCACACATTACCTCAGGATGGCTACTTTCAAAATATAGCCTTCGAGCTTGTGGGTTTTGTTGCGATTGAATCTCGACAATTAAGGATTTCCCCTACCACTAGCTATGGCAGATGTTCTTTAATGGAATCAAATAGATCACGACAAGAGTACTCCTCGTGAGTCTCGCATCTATACTCGTGACTCTACCACACCTCCCTTTCCTGCATTGGTTTTCGGAAGATTGATAATCTATGCATCTACATATCGGGACTCTATCCTAAGCATGATCCTTTTCCCCTTGTTGTTTCTGACCTCTACTATCAGTTGGTAGCCAAGTAGTAATTTGCATTGGTCTCTTCCGATGCAAGATACTCTTGTGGTCTAGCATGACAAATCATTTCGGGATGTCAGGAGAAACAAACTCCAGTACCTTGTCATATCTAGGACTAGGTCAAAGTGTTGTAATTCGCAGATTAAGAGGCATTATTAGCTTCTATCTGTTCTATCTTAGAGTATCACACTCTTTTAAACTAAGAGGTTGTGTTGAGTTTCATGACCCCTTAATGAAGTGATGCTCTTACACATATTTACCCAACCTTCCTTCGAGCTTTCGCGCTCGAGAATGATGCGTGTGCGTAATAATGTGGCCATCTGAGATTCTTAGCATTAATGCTTTGAACTCCAAGGACATTTTAGTCATTCTTAGCGTGATGGTTAACACTATCACTAAGTGAATGATTATTGTGATACCAAGTCCGCTATTCTGGTGCATTCTCCTCGGTAAAAGAGTTAGGCTCGTGCCGAAACTCTAAGACTATGTCTTCTTGCCTTACTAAGCAAGATTCCTCTTGAACTAAGTGTCATATCAGTGGTTCGTGATATTGTAGACGTCTTTATAGAAGTATCACCATGTTGCCACATGACCATGTTGTCAAGTTCTTGAGCAAGCTAGTTCGCTGAACTGCTCCTTTCTCCAAGGATCTGTGCTGGATACCCTTGAACTAGTTGGTTGAGCTTAAAAAACAACTTGGAGAGTTGTAAGACAAAAGTTCTATCTAACTTAGATTATCTAAAGGGATGTTTAGTGTTGTTCGTGTTGAAGAAAGATAGTGTTTCCTTCATGGAAATGTTATCATCCCCACCTTTGATTTGATTTGGGTTATCGTCAAATCAAACTCAGTTCCAAGGACTATCTTGACGATACTGCTCCTTGTGATGTTTCACTTGAGTACATCCTCATGTTCTTTGGTCTGACCAATACTTTGCCATGTTCAGACAACATATGAGTTCATCCAATTGGAGTATCTCGATAAGTTTGTTGTTGAGCCCATCAATGACATCCTTATCCTCTCCATGCTAGAATAGATTTATATGGAACCTTTGGCATTAATGTTGGAAAACTTTCGAGAACCTCCTTCGTGTTATCTCGAAGTATGTGTTCTAGATGTTGGAAGTGACCTTCTCCGATTCATGTGCAAATGGTGAAAGATGTCGCCGTGTATTCAAATAGAGTTATCTATGTTTCCTTATGGACACTTGTGTTTTATTGTAAGTACTTGATGTATAAGCAGTTGTCTTCTGACAAGTTGTTAATACATGGGTCTAGCAATTCAGCTCAGTCTATTGGAGCTTAACACTATAGTCCATGTCTTGAGAATCCAGTAACTTTACCTTCGTGGTAAATGTTGCAAAATATCTACTCGGACATGCTGAGTTTGAAGTATCATTCCACTTAACCGAATCTGAATCTCAAGCAGATATATGGTTGGTGTTCTTCAAGGTTTTGACATAGGTTTCTTTGTAAATCCGATAAGATTGATGTAATAGTTGGCACAATCAGTTGGAAGGCCTATTGTCATATACTTTTGAATTAGCAAATAACAACCACTCTTCATGAGGCATCTTCTATGAATTATTATAGGAGTTCTGCTTATGGTTTTCTTTGTCTCCCAAGTCCGACCTTTACTTGATGTCTGGTATTCCGAACATCAAGGAGAACATCTAAAGTAGTGTTGCTAAATGTTTCCCGGTCGATCCTCTAGACCCTTTTACGTTGGCAAGCCTTCCCTTGTGCCAAGTAACTGAAGTCTGAGAATGAAGTTTCTTTTTCCTTGTGTCATCAGAAATCTTCTTACCTATTCATCTGGTGGTGTTAAGTGATATCATGATCTTTGGCAAAGATTTTGATAACCCTGGATGAATAAATAGTTTCCTTCGTATCTCAACCATGTTCATAGAGTGACTATGATTTTGGTAATCAGAAGTTTCTCTTGTTACATGCTCTTTGTGACTCTTGTGAGTCCTCGCCACAAAACACCTTTCTTTCTTGGCCTCCTGTTGAATGAAGAGTGATCCTTCTGTATCAAAAGTAGATCAATAGCTTGGTTATCTGTATCTCTGTATCCCTGGAAGCTCTACTTAAGCCACCAAGAAGAGTTTCGATTCTTGAAGTCTGTGGTTTTACTCTTTCTGTTGTAAGTTTTCCCTTTCAGAAGCTTAAAACTCTTCTGAAACTCCATGGTCTCAATCCTTATGAAGACCAGTTATCTGTTACCTTGAAACCATCTCCTCTTGCTCCTTCCGCTACCTTGACGTGTTTCACGTCATCATCTTCGAGTTGTTTCTGAACACTCCTTCATGAGTTGACCATGAGATACTATGTGTGTTGTTGGTGTGTTTCCCTCTTATCCTTAGAGTAGCCTTGTTTCTCTCTCTCTTCCTACCTTTGGAATCTTGGGTCGAGATTCTCGTAAGGGGGATAGAGCTGTAACACCCCAGTTTTAGTTAATCTTAAATTAGGGTTTGTTTGTGCAATCATGAGCATCATCTTTTAAATTGCATGCAGAAGAAATAATGCAAAACCCTAAAACCCTAGTTTCCTCTCTCTCTTTAAAACCCTCTCAAGTGGTTTTGAAAATGTTTGAAAATCACTAAAGTGTGGAGCCCAATTTGAATAAAAGGGCCCCTGCAATATTTTCTATAATTTCATAAATCTCTGGTATTTTTGAATGACCTAAAATAGTTTTGTAATTGAAAATACAAATGGAAAACCAAAAACAGAAAAGGAAAATATTTTGCAAATAAAAAACAGAGCAGCAGCGCATCCCAGCAGCCCATCTCTCTTTCCCTCTCCTCTCTGCCGCGTCGTGCATTCGGTAGCAGCAGCCATGCAAGCTCTTCCACGGCACAAACGCGGCCCAAGCTAGCCTAGCTGTAGCTCACGCGCCCCACGTACTGTTTTGGCCTTCTATTTCTTGTCGTCTTCGACAACGACGGGAAGCAGCTCGGTGTCCCGAGCGCCACCGTCGATCCCAGCTGCGCGCTGTGATGCGTGTCGCCGATGCCCGCATGGATAAGAGCCTCCCCGGGCACGTCTCTCCTCGTCCCTATCCTCTCCCCCTGCTCTCTCTCTCTCGCTCTCCGTGGCACGCCCGAAACCCTAGCCGTCGTAGAACCCGGCCGTCTCCGCTGTTCCGAGCCGCCCTAGGTCAAGCCAGGGCCACCGTTGAGCTCGACATGCTACCCTCGTTCACCTCGCAGAAGGAATCGGTTGCGGATGCCCTCAATCCCGCCCTCCATCTCCGGCTTCCCCAACTCTGACTGCCATCCGTGCCGTCGCCACCTTCCATCTCCGGCCTTGCCGTCGACCCCTACACGCTCAGGGTGAGCTCGCGGTTCCTCTGGAACTCTCCACTCCCTACCTATCGCTCTGGCATGCTCTCGCCTCGCACACCGCCGTCTGCCGCCGCTGGCCACCATTAAAGTCGCTGCTCTGGTGACCATATAGTAGCGTGGCAACCACTATAGGGTTCTCTGCGCTGCTCTGCATCAGCCCACCTACTCGCATGACCCAATTCGCCACCTAACGCTGTCCCCGCCGCTGATCGGAGGCCACCGCCGTGCTGGCGTCACGCTGATGTCAGCATGACATCAGCGAGCGCGGGTCAGCCTCGATCAAACCGGCCTCTGGTCCCACCTGCTCGCGTGGCATCTGAGGTGGCCCTAGGCCCATAAGCCAGCCTCTGTGGCTAGCCTCTTCCCGAGTGAGAAAACTTCCAGTGCTTGTGCTGGCGTCATGGTGATGTCAGCATGACGCAATAAATCTATTTAAATTGGTTTATTAATTACAGAAAATGTTATAAATGTTGTAAATTCAATAAATGATTATTTATAACTTAGAAAAATGTGTATAACATATCAAAATGTTTAGAAAAATGAGATCTACACTTTAGACTCACACTCATGCATTGTTCAATAACTTCAGTTACAAGTTTAATTAGAAGAATCAATTGAACCCCATAGGTGATTCGGGGTCTCTCCTATTTTAGGGTTTGGACCTCTCGGATCCCGCTTAAATTGTCAAGCATGCTTTAAGGTCTCATTTCAATATAGTTTAACTTGTCATATCATCGTCCTTGCTTGAGCATTGCATTAATGCGATGTGTTAATTGTTGTTTCCCCCTTTCTTTCTGATGTTTGCTTCTTCCCGGTAGAATACGATATCGAGATCGAGATCGAAGACCGAGATCAACACCATCGAAGATCGATGAACAATACTTGACCAACTATAATCAAGTCAAGCACAAGGCTTCTAAAGATCTATATTTGGGTATCAACAAACAAGGCAAGCATAGCCCCACCATTATACAATCCTATGATTTCGAAAGTATTTCAATCTTGCCATGATGCATACGATTCTATTGTGGTCTTTTATCGATAGATAGAGTATCCTATATGTTGCATTACTCCCTTGAGCTTATATTACCTGATCCACTTCTCCTAGCATAACTAGGTTTGGCTTGTGTGCACTGCTAGAGCTTATCTGTGTCTTGCTTAGCCATGCTTAGCTGTCAGTCTTGGTTCATCCAGATGATGTATCAAATGCAGAGAATCTAGTATGACAGGAGAACGAGGTATACTGATGAGGTAAGATCAGTGGTAAAGGTTAAACATGCTAAGGCTTGTATGGGAGGCCACGGTGGGAAGTGGTTTTTGTAGTCCCATGCTCGCCACCACTAGGAACCGAGTTCTTGCCTTTGGACCAAGACGAGCATACAGCCACACGGGGTTTATGGGGATCCCTCCGCTAACTAACTTGCCTAGTAGATTCCATGAGTCACATAGTTCGACGTTCCATTCGACATATGCATAGAAAACGTTTTGAAAGATTTGGCGTGTGAAGGTGCATCATAACATGTAGGTAAGCATGGCCGGGGTTGCTTGGGGTGGATGGAGCCCCTGGTAAACCAACCTCGACACACATCTCTAGGGACCGACTTCGAGATTTGACCCGTTATGGCGGAACCATCCTTAGGGCGTGACTCATGGTCTCGACGAAAGCAAGGTAAAGGTCGTGGCCAACTACCGTCTGCCGGCCTTCCAAGGAAGAGGGATAATGATCTGGCATTAAGAGTCAGTTGGTACGTGTGGGTAAAGTTGTACACCCCTGCAGGGTTAAAACTTTTCGAAAAGCTGTGTTCACGGTTATGAATGCTTGTTGACTGAATTCTAAGATCATAGAGAACTTTAACCTAATCGTAAAACTTGGCAGATCAACGTGTGCTTAAGGATGCTTCCTCATGGGTACGAGGGGGTGATCCTAGTTGTGAGACGAGGATTACTTTGGTGGATATCAAGATGATGATCAATTCTTCAGAGATGTCGCTCTCTTATCCCCTTTTAAAATATTCTGATTAGACGAGCTTCTTCTCCCCCTTGTTTTACAAAACAAAGATGGCTTTATGCAAAATAACCCCACCAGCCATAAGTCTTGCGGAGTACACCTTGTACTCACCCTTGCTTTGTTGATACTTTTATAGCAGAATAAGTGTTCCCTGAAGACGAGTTTCGTACGACATCGACACCGACAAGTAGCTTGGGATTCCCGGCCGGCAGCCTGGAATCTATGGGCTAGGACGTCATCGTTATGCTTCAGGCCTCTTAGGCCATTTGTTAAGTTTGCTATACTTAATAGCATAATTTACCTTCCGTTGTTTGATGTTTTGGCCAGTGACCTCTGCTTGTAATATTTTGGTTCTTCGCTCAGTTATGAGCTTGCTATACTAATTTTTGTGTCGTGGGGTTACTATTGTGTTAGCGATTTCTCACTGGATATCCTCGAGCTCTAGGTTAAGCTTATGTCAGGCTAAGGTCTAGATTTGTTTATCCCTGATCCCGGGGGTGTCACAACGGTTCCACTCAATAGCATCAACTATAACAAGTAATCAACACCGAGAAAGCTTCCCCTAAGAACTATGCAAGATTCAACCCAATTGTTACAACGGTATGAAGTGGTGATGATGGTGCTGATGGAGATGATGATGATGATCCCGATGAAGTCCATCTTGATGGTGGTGTTGATGGCGATGATCTCCCCTCTCCGAGAAGGAATTCCCCTAGTAGAATTCTGTCTGCCGGAGAGATCTTTCTCTCTCTATAGTTTTCCGCCCCGTAGAGGCGGCGAAATCTTTCTGTGGTCCCCCTAGGTATTAGGGTTTCATGGGGATAATATACGCCAAAGGGGAGAGCCAGGAGTGGGCCAGGGCGGCCACACCACCTGGTGGCATGGCCAAGGGTGGCCCGCACTAGGGGGTGGTGTGGGCCCCCTGCGGCCCAACTTCGCTCCCCCTTATGTCATTCTTCGTCTTCTGGAAAAATAGGATTTTCCTTGTATTTTACCGGATTTTCTGATCTTCGCGAATTTCGCCTCTAAATAGCCCATTTTCCATCAGAATCCTGACTGCAGCGGTCCATCCTCCAAAATTCATCAACCATGCAAAAATAGATGAAATAACATAAGTATCATCTCTTAATATGAAATATATCAATGAATAACAGTAAATTATGATATAGAATAGTGATGCAAAATGGACGTATCAACTCCCCCCAAGCTTAGACTTCGCTTGTCCCCAAGCGAAAACTGAGCTCAATAAACATGACCTCAGGTTTATGGAGTGAAGAGTCGATAAAAGAATATGGACAAGAAGCATCACATTCATCAATACACAAATCATAATAGAAGACAACTCACTATTGTATAACTTAACTTGTAATAAGTAAAGGAAACACACTAAAGATACACAAAGTAAATCATAATTGGTAATGACAAACTTTGCTCTTGGTCAAAGAATAGTTAACAATTTGCAGGAGTTCAATCATAAATGGGTTTTCAATGATAGCTTTCAAAGTAGTATTCACTAAGATAAGAGCAATGTGCAAAACAAGGAACATAAGAACATGATTGAATAAATCATCATATGAATGAATGAAACACAACAAGTCAAAATACTTGCTGAGATAGAAAGGAATAGATTTACTAACTCAACTAAAAAAAGTAAAAGATAGGCGCTTCATAGAGGGAAGCAGAGATTTCAAGTTTCATAAAGAACTTCCAAAAATTATGGTACTTATTAGCTTTCAGCTCTCAGTGCCCCTATCATAAGCATCTTTAGGTGATTAAGGTTAAAGTGAACAAACTATGGAGTATATGCTTAACAAAGTATAAGTTGGCAATCTCATGTCCCTTGAATACGAGGGCTGCTCCTCATGCTACTCAAGTTTAGTTACCGGTAAGTTCTTGTCATAGTAAGTACATGTGTATCATTGAGAACCGCCAACGCGGTATGCCTTGCCCGGTGATACGGAAGAATCCCCATATCAAAATGACAAGGCAAGTAGACAATAAGCATCTCACCAATCTTCTTATTTACCATGGGAAAATGGTGCTTTTTTCTCTCTTTCCTTTTTTCTCATTTTTATTTATTTTTTCTCAATCTCTATCTCTATCTCTTTTTTTATAAGAACAATGCTTCATAGATTGCTCATTATGGTTACACTGCAGGTTTCCACCATGATTAGGCATGGATTAGACCAGTGGCCCAGGCGTTTCTCTAACACACATACATAACCCCATGGACTTACAAGCTCCCCTTTCATTTCACACCGACGACATCCATAAACAAAAGAGCATGATATCAACTGGGTACAATGTACAAGTGCAATGTTGAAAGCGTTCCCCATGACATCATGGTTCTGCTAATTCCCAACGTATAAGTGCAAGCATATACAACTTAGATGACACAATGGTTCAAGTTTATTAGGTGCAAGAAAAGTAAAGTGTGCCATCAAGTTCGTGAGAGCTTTAATCACTAATTTTCACATAACAAGTTTAATTCAGAAGGTAGATAAAAACATGAATTTACTTGGAATAGCAATAGTGCTAATAGGTAGGTATGGTGGACGCAAATGACATAGGTTTTGGTTTTAAGGATTGGATGCACGAGAAACATTCCCTCTAATATAGGTTTTAGGCTAGGAAGGCTAGGTAGCAAGCATAAGAGTTGAAGGAAACAAACATACAAGTGATAAAAATAAACATGCAATCTTCCTTGGAAGCACAAAAGATCTTAACTAAAGAATACTAAGCTTATGAGCAAATCAAGGAAGAAAGATGATGAAATTATATTCTTTAAGAGTACTTTTATCCTTTTCATTGAATTCTCATAATAGTATTGCTACTGACCGAGCCAGGTTTGCCAAAACCAACTAAATTCACAACTCACAAAGCGCAAGCATATACGCAACATAGATGGGCACAATGGTTCAAGTTTATTAAGTGCAAGAAAGTAAAGTGTGCCATCAAGTTCGTGAGAGCTTTAATCACTAATTTTCACATAACAAGTTTAATTTGGGAGGTAGATAAAACAAGAATTTACTTGGAATAGCAATAATGCTAATAGGTAGGTATGGTGGACACAAATGGCGTGGGTTTTGGTTTAAAGGAGTGGATGCACGAGAAGAATTCCCTCTCAGTACAGGTTTTTGGATAGCAAGGTTGGGTAGCAAGTATAAGAGTTGAAGGAAACAAACAAACATACAAGTGATAAAGACAAACATGTAATCTTCCTTGGAAGCACAAAAGATCTTAACTAGAGAATACTAGACTCATGAGAAAATCAAGGAAGAAAGACGATGAGATTATTTTTCTTTAGAGTACTTTTATCTTTTTCATTCAACTCTCAAAAATAGTGTTGCTACTGACCGAGCCAGGTTTGCCAAAACCAACTAAATTAACTCAATGATCCCAAAGTGATACCAATACTAATAACAAGATCAATCATATAACATGAATTGAAAACTAATATAAGATATGCAAAAGAGTAAATGATACAACTTCTCATTAATATTCCATAACGACAACTCACACCAAGGGATACATAGATATCTAACGAGAGGGGGGACACTTCCATAATGCAAAGCATCCTACATGATAACTTCTCTATTAACGATATGACTCTACTAAAAAGGTAAAAAGATAGAAGATAGTGATGTGATACCGCGGCACTCCCCCAAGCTTGGAACAAACCAAGGGGATGCCAAAATCTGATGACAAATTACTCCTCGGACTCTGCAGGTCTTTGAACTTGGCATTTAATAGATTCTTCCGGAGTCACCACTTGAATAACATCAATATCTTCATATTTATACACATATTGTTTTAGTCATGTAACCTTTCACTATCTTATTACACCATTTTCTCCAATGACCAAGAAATTTCTTTCACACAAAACTTCACACAATTCTCATTAGCAACATTAGTGTAAGCGAGGTAATAAACCTTTTAAGTTCAATTTCAACTGAAATCCATCAAAACATAAGCTACTGTAGCAACTCCTTCCAAAAACCCAAAAACAATTCAAAAAGGAAATCGATTTAAGAGGCAAATGCAAGAGTGGCAAAAATCTGTCAAAACAGACCAGCAGGTAAAGATCAATTTTTTCTAAAATCTTCTGTTCCTTAAATCAAAAAGTGCAAAACTAATGAATGTTAAATAACAACCCGGGGCAGAAGCACAAAAAATTACAGCTCAATCCGACATACAGAGATTTTTCACGAATTTTTACAGTGAAGCACAAAAATCTGTTTCGGGACAACAACTTCCCCAAATCTTACTTCTCTCTCATTAGAGGTTGATCTTGACACAATAACCAAATAAAAAGTATAAGGAGAGGTTATTTCCAAAACAATAACTTCCGAGACTCAAATAGACAAAACAAACTGAAAGCAAAAGAAATATATTGGGTTGTCTCCCAAAAAGCTCTTCCTTTATAGCAATTAAGATGGGTATGATAATTTCAATGATGCTGACATAAAAATATGAATTGAAGTAAAAGAGGGCATCAAGAAGCAAAAATATGCATGTTTAAGTCTAACCCACTTCCTATGCAAGGGAATTTTGTAAGAAAATAAATTGTTGAAACCAGATGCTGCTAGCATAAGAAGGCAAAACAAGTGCAACATAAAGACTTTCAGCATAAAGCGAGGAAACTTAATATTATTGATATGCATTAGAACCGTCTTCCCTCTCTCATAATAACTTTCAGTATCATGCATAAATTTAACGATATAACTATCACAAGAACCATTGTAGCAATGATCACTTATCCTAACAGAAAACACAGGGACACTAGCACTCATAACACTACTTTGTGAAACAATATTAGGGATATCCTTACAAAGGATAGTGTGTCCCTCTTCTACATATTTAGTGACAAAGTCTTTCATATTTTCTATCATAGGTTCAACAACTACTTGTTCATCGGGTTCAACAACTTTATTTGTACTTTAATTAACCATACTAGCTATCATAGAATGTTCCTTTATCTTAACTGGAAAAGGCATTTTCTCAATGTAAGGTTTAGGTAAAACATGACTAGCAGTATAAACTTCAGTATTTCTTACATGAACACTATTAACAATGTCTTTATAAGGTGCATGATACTTATTCCACTTCTTTTAGGAATTTCAATATAGGAAGCAAAAGCCTTAAAATAAGTTGCAATAGCTTGAGAGTCTAGACCATAAGCATTTTTAATATTTTGAAAATCATTAGTTCCCATAAAAGATTCAATGCATTCATAATCATAATTTATACCTGACTTTCTTCCTTTATCATTCTCCCATGCTTCAGCATTGTCTTGAATATGGTCTAGAAGATCCCATTTAGCTCCTTCTTCCATGCGTGTAAATGCTCCAGCACAAGAAGCATCCAATAGATCCTTATCATGGAGAGAAAGCCTTGCATAAAAGTTATTGATAATAATATTATTGGGGAGCTCATGAATAGGACATTTGAGCATTAGTAACTTCAATCTCCCCCAAGCTTGAGCTGTACTCTCTCCATCAAGAGGCCAAAAGTTGTATATTTGATTCCGATCTTTATGAATCTCACTAGGAGGATAAAATTTTGAATAAAAGAGAGGTACTACTTCCTCCCATTCAAGAGCTTGACCATTCTTCAAAAGCTTATACCATTCCTCAGCTCTTCCTTTTAGTGATAATGAGAATAACTTCTTCTTGACTTGATCTGTTGTAATACCTGCACACTTGAACAACCCGCATAATTCGTATAAAGAGCAAATGATCATCAGGATGGACAGTTCCATCTCCAAAATAGTAGTTATCCATAACACGATGAATAATTCTTGTAGGTATTTTAAAAGTATCATTCTCAGCAGGTGGTGGTTCATCTACTACCTTAGCAGTGGTAGTAGCATTACAAAATAAGAAACTAAGTGAATTATCCATATTGAAAATAAAGTAACTAACAGAAGTAAACAATACTCGTAGTAGAAGTTTCCTTTGCTAGTTCCACTCTCCAATAGCGCTTCACTCCCCGGCAACGGCACCATAAAATAGTCTTGATGACCCACAAGTATAGGGCGTGTATCGCAGTATTTTCGATAAGTAAGAGTGTCGAACCCAACGAGGAGCAGAAGGTGTTGACTTGTGGCTTGGAGCAGGAACTCTCTGTAAATACTCAGCAAACGGATTTTTAGGGTTTTTTGATAGTGCAGATAAATAAAGTACGACTAAATAAAAGACAATAATAATAATTGCAGCAAGTGGCCCAATCCTTTCTTTAGCAAAGGACAAGCCGGTTGTATTACTTAAGATGACCAAACGTTCTCGAGGACACACGGGAATATCGTCAAGTGCTTTCGCTTCATATAGTTGATTAATCTTCTTTAGTTTGACAAGTGTTGTGTGGGTGAACCTGTGCTAATGTACCAACCTTCCTAGGACTAATACATACTTGTGATTAAACCCCTTGCAAGCATCCGCAAGTACAAGAAAGTAATTAAGATAGAAACCTAACCACAGCTTTCAACTCTAAGATCCTGACATCCCTTGTGCAAAGGTTTCCTAACGGGGGTTCAGGATTCTGTCACTCCGGCAACCCCTACGATTAGTAGCCAAATACACAATGCATTCCCCTAGGCCCATAAAGGTGAAGTGTCATGTAGTCGATGTTCACATGACACCACTAGAAGAATAACACCACAACTTAAATAACAAACTATTGAATCTTTCTCAACACAATTCCACTACTAACAACATGACTTCTCCCATGTCCTCAAGAACTAAACGAACTACTCACAAGACATCATATGGATCATGATCAGAGATGATATAATGACAAGTAACAATCTGAACATAACAATAATTCAATGGTTCCACTCAATAGCATCAACTACAACAAGTAATCAACACCGGGAAAGTTTCCCCTAAGAACTATGCAAGATTCAACCCAATTGTTACAGCAGTATGAAGTGGTGCTGATGGTGCTGATGGAGATGATGATGATGATCCCGATGAAGTAAAGCTTGATGGTGGTGTTGATGGCGATGATCTCCCCTCTCCGGGAAGGAATTCCCCCGGCAGAATTATATCTGCCAGAGAGATCTTTCTCTCTCTGTAGTTTTCCGCCCCGCAGAGGCGGCGAAATCTTTCTATGGTCCCCCCTAGGTATTAGGGTTTCATGGGGATAATATACGCCAAAGGGGAGAGCCAGGAGTGGGCCAGGGCAGCCACACCACCTGGTGGCGTGGTCAAGGGTGGCCCGCGCTAGGGGGTGGTGTGGCCCCCCTGTGGCCCAACTCTGCTCCCCTTCTGGCATTCTTCGTCTTCTGGAAAAATAGGATTTTCCATGTATTTTCCCGGATTTTTTGATCTTCGTGAATTTCGCCTCCAAACAACCCCTTTTCCATCAGAATCCTGACTACAGCGGTCCATCCTCCAAAAGTCATCAACCATGCAAAAACACATGAAATAACATAAGTATCATCTCTTAATATGAAATATATCAATGAATAACAGTAATTATGATATAGAATAGTGATGCAAAATGGACGTATCACCCAGCAAGACTCCAACGGTAACCCAATTCTTAACCCCGATGATATCCTTTCAAGCCATAGCGCATGAAGCAATGACAACGAAGGAAGTCGAGGAAACGAAGCAGATCCAACAGTCGACCGAGAAAATAGAGAAGAATTGCAGCCATGCGAAGATGAGAGGTGAACCCTTATCCTACCAGCCAGTGCATGGGAGAAAGCGAGAGCAACAATTTCGATTGTGACCCCAATGGCAATAGATGCCACCCACGAAGATCTATTGGCATACCAGTACCTGCTGCACTGCAAAAAGAGAAAAATCCTCAGGATGCAATGGCAGCTCGATGAAAGGAAGAGGGTAGCCGACGATCCAGCTTACGAAGGGCATAGCTAAGCCCCACCCGAGGATCAAGAATCATCACAGGAGGAGCATCGCCAAGAAGAGGAACGTCTAGATTAAGAAGTATACTCGAAGAAGAGAGAGGAGGATTAATCCGGGACCTTGTTCTCTCGTTTATGTCGATAGATCAAGATGGGAACATCAAAGCAAAGACATTCTAGGCAGCTATTGTGGCTGCACAAACATATCTAATCACGACACAACCTGCACCCGACGACCCCCGTGCAGCCCTCCACCGATCTGCCCTGATGAACCTCAGTTTGGTGGGAGAAACTCTTGCACAAGAAGATAAAGAAACCACGAGGCAACGTGACCAATCCCCACACCATCGCAACACCCTCGGTAAGGAGGTCACACACAACAATCGCGGTCGCCACATCGGGAACACTTTTCCGAACAAGAACCGCACAACGACGCAAGAAACGACATCACCTAGTGAAGGATTGATCGGTCATGAGAAGAGCGCATCACCTGAAGATACTGCGACGGTGAAAGTGAGGATGAACAAGAATTATGCGGAGCCAGCTGCTTTACCCGACGGGTTCGCAAAACTCCGGTACCGAAATATTTTAAGCTACCCCAAGACCGACAAAAATACAATAGCCTCCAAGAACCCAAAGCTTGGCTGACAGACTATCTAGCAACGGTCAGATTACAAGGAGGATGCAAAGCCACGGCAATGCAAAGCTTGCAGGTCCACCTAACCGGTGCGGCACACTCCTGGCTAAAGCAGTTACCAGAAGATTCCATTAGCAGTTGGAATGATCTTGAAGACAAATTCATCAGAAATTTTAAATCCACATTCAAGTGACCCGCGTCTTTAAAGCAATTACGTGCCTGCAAGCAAAGCTAGGAGAATCAATACGAGCCTTCGTCCAACGATGGAACATTACCAAAAATTTGGCTAAAGCAATATCCGACGAAAGAGCGATCGATGCCTTCAACGACGGTCTCCATCGACAGGAATTCATTGAAGAACGAGGACGGTCAAAGCCAAAAACAATTTCACAACTGATGAAAATAGCCAACCGTTGGGCTGATGGAGAGGATGTAGTACACAACAAAAGGGCTCGTTCACCCAATGAAAGAGACTGGCATAACAGCGACCGGAGGCGATGAACAAATGATGGATATCATACACCCACTTATGTTGCAGCAAGTTTTTTTTGGAACGGACAACCGATGAAATGACGACTACAATAGCGGATATCGTGGTAGTAGGGATAACATCAATGAAAGCCAGTGATACATTGCAAATGTATCTATAATTTTTGATGTTCCATGCTTGGTTTTATCTACTTTCTTATGTTTTGTCCACACTTTGGAGTACTTTTCATATGATTTCTTGGACTAACCTATTAACAAGAGCCACAATGCGAGCTGCCTGTTTTCTGCTGCTTTTTGTTCCAGGAAAGTTAGAAAATGAATATTCTCGGAATTGGACGGGACAAAAGCCAAAAATCCTATTTCACCAGAAGACTCCCGGAGCCTGAATATGAGAGGGAGTGGGGCTGGGGCCTAGCCACACCACCTGGCCGCGCGGGCTGGGCCTAGCCGCGCCAGGGGTGGTCTGGCCGCCCTAGGCCCCCCCTCGGTCTCCTTCTTCGCATATAAGATGCCTTCTGACCTAAAAACTCAGGGGGGGTTCGACGTTTTTGCGGAAGGAGTTCCGCTTCGTCGCCACCACCAGATTCCATGAAACAGCACCAGAAACTCTGTTCTAGCACCCTGTCGGGACGGTGAATTGGAGGAGATCATCGCCATCATCATCACCATCGCTTCTCCATCGACCATCCATGTTTCCCCCATCTATGAGTGAGTAATCCCCCCTGTAGGCCATGGGGATGGTAGGGATTGGATGAGATCGTTCATGTAATGGCATCAGATTGTTAGGGCATGGTGTCTAGTATCTTTTATTAGTGCTTTATGACTTTGTCGCGACTTGTTATGCTTAATGCTTGCCACTAGGGCCCGAGTGCCATGATTTCAGATCTGAACATGTTATTGATTCATTATGATAGTATTGTTTATGGTCTTATCTGCAAGTTGTATACACACCTTGTTGTCCGGAACCAATGGCCCCGAAGTGACAGAAATCAGGATAACCGGAGGGAATGGCTTTGATGTGAGGATCACATGTGTTCACGGAGTGTTAATGCTTTGCTCCGGTGCTCTATTACAAGGAGCACCTTAATTGCCAGTAGTTCCCTTGAGGCCCCGCTGCAAACGGGCTGGCAGGACAAAAGATGTTGTGCAAGTTCTCATTGCGAGCACGTATGACTATATATGGAACACATGCCTAGGATTATCTAGTACTTGGATGCTTTATCTTATTTATCTGCAATTGCCCTATGTTCTGATTGCTGTGTGAATTGTCTTGTCCATGCAACGCCCGTCCATCCATCCCTATGCCTACCGCACTCGAATCCTATTGTTACTGTTATTGTTACTGTTGTCTTTACTTTACTGCTGCTACTTTACTATTCCTACTACAAAACGGTTACTACTGATAAACTGCTATGAGCAAGATTGTTTCCAGGTGCAGCTGAATTGACAACTCAGTTGTTAAGGCTTATAAATATTCTTTGGCTCCCCTTTTGTCGAATCAATAAATTGGGTTTCACTTCCCTCGAAAATACTGTGATACACCCCCTATACTTGTGGGTCATCAAGACTATTTTCCGGCGCCGTTGCCGGGGAGCATAGCTTTATTTATCAAGTTCACTTGGATTCTCTATTGTTCGCTGCTATCCATCCATCATGGGTAAGTCTCGTGATGGCAAGGTTCCTATTTTACCATCCACTACAAGAAGAGGTACAATTCTGAACACCTCTGTTGCTCTTGATTCACCATATGTTATGAGTAAGCTCGTTACACCACCACATACACATGCTACACACACTGCTACTACTGCTGAATCTGAAACTTCTGATGCTTATGATGCTGCTTCTACTATGCTTGATAAGAGTGGTTCATTAGGTCCTTTCCTAGATGCTATGATTGCTAGAACTATAGCTAGAAATACTGAAAGTCCTAATGAAGACACTACCACACGTGTTAGTTCACCTGAGTCTAGTGAGAGTTATGATATTGAGGATGGTTATGTTGAGATGACCAGTGAATTTATTAAAGAATGTAAAAACACCCATGATAGGAGCGCTGCTAAGAGTCTCCTTGAGAGGCGTACTATTAGACCCAAATTATAGATAAAGATTATGATTTCTCTCTCGATCTATCTTACATAGCTATTGTTGAGAAAGAACCTTTTTGTGGGACTAAGAATGAAAGTGCGGTAGCACATATGAATGAACTTTCTACCATGAGTGGCTTGTTTTCTGATGATATTAAGATGCGTACTTACTTTGTTGCTAATATTTTCCCCTTTTCACTAAAAGGAGAAGCTAAAACTTGGTTTAGTAATTTACCTCCTGGATCTATTGATAGCCCTGATTGCTTGATTAGTACTTTCCTGCAGAAATATTTTCCTCCTAGTGCTAGACATGCTATTTTGCAGGAACTTTTTTATTTTAAACAAGGAGAAAAAGAGGTATTACCCGAATC
This sequence comes from Avena sativa, assembly GCA_916181665.1. Lineage (NCBI taxonomy): Eukaryota > Viridiplantae > Streptophyta > Magnoliopsida > Poales > Poaceae > Avena > Avena sativa. Next base: position 417,191,445 of record OV702296.1, read on the forward strand.
TTGGGCAAGGTTTTGTGCTTTGATTCATGCATAGGCTGGAAGTCCATTACCTAAGAATGAGCTTCTTGATATATTTTATAATGGACTAACCGAGGAATCTAGGACATACCTAGATAGTTGTGCTAATTGTGTTTTCAGGAATAGGACTCCTAAGGAAGCTGAGGAATTAATGGCTAAAATAAGTAAGAACTATGAAGATTGTACTCCTCCTAAACAAGCTATACCTGAAGTAATTGTACCTGAACCTATGATACATTGCAAATGTATCTATAATTTTTGATGTTCCATGCTTGGTTTTATCCACTTTCTTGTGTTTTGTTCCAACTTTGGAGTACTTTTGATATGATTTCTTGGACTAACCTATTAACAAGAGCCATAGTGCCAGCTGCCTGTTTTCTGCTGTTTTTGGTTTCAGGAAAGTCACAAAATGAATATTCTCGGAATTGGACGGGACAAAAGCCAAAGTGCCTATTTTTCCGGAAGGGACCAAGTGCCAGAATACGACACGGAGAAGGGCCAGGGAGCCACCACACCACCTGGCCACGTGGCCAGGCCTGGCCCACGCCAGGGGGTGGTGTGGCTGCTCTCGGCACCCCCTCGGCCTCTCCTTCCGCCTATATATTGCCCTCGGGACGAAAACCCTAAGTACCCGATCAAAAATCCACGAAAGAGTCTGTAGCTGCCGTCATCTCCATCCCTAGACCGGGAGGGATCTGAAGCTCTTCCCGGCACCCTGCCGGAGAGGGTAATTCACCCTGGAGGCCTTCTTCATCACCATGTAAGCCTCCGGTGTGATGCGTGAGTAGTTCATCTTTGGACTACGGGTCCATGTAGTAGCTAGATGGCTGGTTCTCCTCCTTTGTGCTTTCATGTTTAGATCTTGTGAGATCCGTTCATGATCAAGATCATCTATTTGTAATTCATACATGTTGTGTTTGCAGGGATCCGATGGATATTGAGATGCTATTTCAGATTGATTATTGATTCTATCATGTCTTTGTTATTTGTGATCTTGCATGCTTTCCGTTGTTAGTAGCTATCTTGGCCAAGTAGATGCTAGCAACTCCAAGAGTTAGTATTTATGCTCGATAGTGGGTTCATGCCTCTGGTAATCTGGGGAAGTGACAGAAATCTCTAAGGTACTAGATGTGATGTTGCTACTAGGGAGAAAACAACAATCCTTTGTTCATAGAACAATCGTATTGTTTACTTTACATGCAGTTCGTAAAGCAATAATCTGTTGCTTGCAACTTAATACTGGAGGGGGTTCGGATGATAACCTGAAGGTGGATTATTAGTCATAGATGTAGTTGGATGGCGGTCTATGTATAATGTTGTAATGCCCAATCAAGTCTCAAAGGAAGATGATTTGTATATGCATGTATTGCTTTCTCGGTGTTTGTCAATTGCCCCGCTGTAATTTGTTCACCCAGCATGTTATCTATCTAAGGAGAGCCACCTCTAGTGAACTATGGATCCCTATCCTTGTCTTTACATACAATCTACAATATTTTACTGCTTTGTGTTTACTTTCTGCAAACTTTTACTTCTTTCCATTCGATACGTTTAATCCTTTGTTTTCTGCAAAACACGGTGAGATTGACAACCTCATCGCAAGTTGGGGACAAAGTTTTGTGGTTGTGTTGTGCAGGTCTTCACGTTGCTACTAGCACCAGTAGTGCGCCCTACGAAAGCTCAGCTAGTAACACCTTTGGGGTGTTTCCTTGCTCCTACTGGTTTGATTAAACCTTGGTTTCATAACTGAGGGAAACTTGCTGCTGTTCTCATCATACCTTCATCTTGGGGTTCCCAACGAGCTCTACATCAACCACGAGCCATCAAGCACTTTTCTGGGCGCCGTGCACTGAGCCATCAACCTACTATACCAGTGTCTATTCCAACATCAAAGAAGAGGTGAGTTATAGAATTAAACGATGAAGTGATGAAGGAAGCTAAGAAATGTCTTAAGGAGAAAGGAATTAAAGCTGCAGATGTCAAGAATTTACCTCCTATAGAAGAATTATGTAAGCCTATTCCCTACTCATCCACTATTGAGGTACACTCTCTCCACCACTTTGATGAAGGTGATATCCCTTACTCTAAACCTCCTGATCAATGCTTAGAAGAATTCGATATCTTCATTTTTAAGCAAGATAATTTCAATAAAAGGGTGCAAAATCATCTAATGGAAAACACTAGAGCTATTGTTGAGTTGAAAGATATTGTGGAAAGAACCTTTAATGACGTTAAAATGATTGTTAAACACTTTCAAATGGTTCAAACTCAAATAGATCAACTCGTTAAAGTGCAGAAAGACTTACTAGTTAATGCTTCTAAAGAAAAACATGCTTATGAAATTAGAACTAGAAGTGGTGCTGCTACCCAGGATCCTCTATATCCTGAGGGGCATCCCAAAAGAATTGAGCAGGATTCTCAACAAGCTGAAAATAGTGGCTCTACTCGTAAGAAAAGGAAAAAAGAAACATAAAACTGTTGTAGAACCCTCTGAACCTGCTATAGATCCTAATAGTATATCTATTTCTGATGCTGAAACTAAAAGTGGTAATGAAGAAAATGAAGTTCCTAATTAAGATAAAGTTGAAAAAGAATCTGAAAACCACACTAAGAATACTAAATACACCAAAGAAGATTTTATTGCTAAGAAACATGGTTGTGAAAGAGAACCTTGGGTCCAAAAACCTATGCCTTTCCCTTATAAGAAACACAAGTCAAAGGAAGATGAACACTATAATAAGTTTTGTGAGTGGATGAAACCGTTATTCTTGCAAATTCCTTTGACTGATGCTATTAAATTGCCTCCTTACTCAAAGTATATGAAGGATATTGTCTCGAATAAAAGGAAGATCCCTAATGAAGAAATTTCTACTTTGCTTGCTAATTATTCATTTAATGGTAATGTTCCAAAGAAACTTGGAGACCCAGGGATTCCAACTATCCCTTGCTCTATTAAGAATAGTTATGTTAGAACTGCTTTGTGTGATTTGGGAGCTGGAGTTAGTGTTATGCCTTTTTCTCTCTATAAGAGGCTTCAACTAGAAAAATTAATACAACTGATATATCTTTGCAAATGGCTGATAAATCTACCACTATTCCTGTTGGTATATGTGAGGATGTACCTGTTCAAGTGGCTCATAATTGCTTGATATTAACTGATTTTGTTGTGCTTGAAATGTCTAAAGATGATAATATGTTTATTATTCTTGGGAGACCTTTTCTTAATACTGCAGGAGCTGTTATTAATTGTAATCAAGGAAAGGTGACTTTCAATGTTAATGACAAGGAACATACTGTCTATTTCCCCAAGAAGATTGAAAGGACTTATGGTTTGAATTAAATTGAACATGTTGAGGGCATTCAAGTTGGAGAAATATATTGTCCCATACAAAGAGAAAAATTTGAAACTATTATGATTAGGACCATTGCTATCAAGGTTGAGGTAACATAATCATTAGTGGAATACAAAGTTTTGTCTCATATGGAATTCTTTTGGTAACAGGACCTGATCAACCTTGTTAACAAAAGGATTTCATTGAACAAAACAATATTCTCACCATGATTATCCCCATTTACTTTTGTTCTATCCATTTTAGTTTTTGCTTATGCCTAACTTAAAGGCTTCAAAGAAAAGTACTTATTGGAAGATAACCCAAAAGTTTTAGAAGAGTCTTGGAAGTTATTACTTCAGTAATAACCGCTCCTTATCCTTTTTATTTGATTTTTGTGCCAAGAGTAACCTCTAATGAGAGAGAAGTAATGATTGGGAAAGTTGCTGTCCCGAAACAGATTTCTGTGCTTCACCGTAAAAATTCGTGTAAAATCTCTGTACGTCCTTTTGAGGCGTGAATTTTTGTGCTTCTGCCCCAGGTTGTTATCTAACTTTCGTTAGTGCAACACTTTTTTATTTGAGCAACAGAAGGTCTTCGAAAAAATTCGTCTTTACCTTCTGGTCTGTTTTGACAGATTTCTGCCATTTTCTGCATTTGCTTCTTATTGGTTCCTTTTTGAGTTCTTTTGGGGAATTGAGCTTTTTGAGGGAAGTGCTTCAGTATCTAGTGTTCTAATGGAAGTTTATTTAGTGTTAGAACTGAACCTTAAGACCTATTATCTTGAGTGCACTAATGTTGCTAATAAAGATTGTGTGAAGTTTTGTATGAAGGAAAAAAATTCAGGTGTATGGAAGGAATGAGTAATGAGATGAAGGATGGACTAAAACTCAAGCTTGGGGATGCCACGCGTGTCACCCCAAGAAATATCTAAGAAGTACAAGCGTCAAAGCTTGGGGATGCCCAAGGCATCCCCCTCTTCATCAATAAAAATCCTAGGTTTCTTCCAAACACTTCATTTTTATTGTTTCATGCACAATTGTGTTGTTCTTGGAGCGTCTTCTTTTTCGCTTTCGTTTTGGTTTTTCGTTTGCTTTGTTTTCTTAGTTTGCTGAATAAATTGGTTGGACCTCCTCTTTCATGCATTGGTTTTCAAATAGTTTGGTTTGGTTTGGAAAAGAGTAGGAAAGTTCATGCTTAAGTGGTAAAGAGAGCTTGTTTTGACTGTGGCCTATGCTTTGTCATGCCATGCTTGATATTGTTTTGGCTTTATGCTTAGTATTATTTGCTGTAGCATGACTTGTTATAAACAATTGAGATTACTTAATGTGCCTTGGATGAATCATGCGTTGTTTTAGCATATTAAAGCATAATATAGTGGTAATCTCCTTTGATGCTTTATTTAGTTGACTTAGCGCATGCTCACATCATGTTATGACTATCCCAAGTCACCATAAGCCTTTATGATCCTTTAGTTTTCAACTTGTAGTATCACTTTATGCTTTGATCAATGACGTTTTGTCGCTCTGCATGATTATGGCCATTATTGCTCTCCTAGTTTGTCGGTCCCAGTCTTTTGCTAGCCTCCACAACCAAGTATGAGTTACACTCATGCATCCAACTCCCTAAACCAAGTTATTCCAAAGAGTCCACCATACCTACCTACTAGCATATGCTATTCCAAGTATATTCATGTTTTTGTTTACCTTCCAAATTAAACTTGTTATGAGAAAACTAGTGATTAAAGCTCTCACGAACTTGATGACACACTTTACTTTTCTTGCCCTTAATAAACTTGAACCATTGTGTCGTCTATGTTGTATATGCCTGCACTTATTTGTTGGGGATTAGCAGAACCATGCTGTCATGGGGAACGCTTTCAACATTGCACTGGTACTTTGTACCTAGTTGATATCATGCTCTTTTGTCTATGGATGTCGTCGGTGTGAAATGAAAGGGGAGCTTGTAAGTCCATGGAGTTATGTATATGTGTTAGAGAAACACCTGGGCCGCTGGTCTAATCCATGATGACATGGTGGAAACCTGCAGCGTAACCATAATGAGCTGTCTATGAAGCATTCTTCTTATAAAAAAGAGTCTTGTATTGGGGGAAAAGGGAAAAAGAAAAAAAGAGATTATGAAAAGAGGAAAGAGAGAAAAAAGCACCATATTCCCATGGTAAATAAGAAGATTGCTGAGATGCTCGTTGTCTGCTTGCCTTGTCATTTTGATATGGGGATTCTTCCGTATCATCGGGCAAGGGGTACCCCGTTGGTGGTTCTCTATGATACACATGTACTTATGATGACAAGAACTTACCGCTGACTAAACTTGAGTAGCATGAGGAGCGTCCCTTGTATTCAAGGGACATGAGATTTCTAACTTATACTTCCTCAAGCATGTACACCATAGTTTGTTCACTTTAACCTTAATCACTTCAAGATGCTTATGGTAGGGGCAATGAGAGATCAAAGCTATAAGTACCATAATTTTTGGAAGCTCTTTATGAAACTTGAATTCCTACTTCCTTCTATGAAGGCCTTTCTTCCACTTATATATTGAGTCTCCACCTTCTACCTTTATGCACCTACTTTGAGAGCATAGTGGCCATTCTTAGTTCTATGTGCATTGTCCCAAGACTAGTTGATTGATGTATAACTTGATATTGCTTGTTTTAAACTATTTGTATCTAGTCACTCGTATGAGCTTTGAAGGTGTCCTATGCATTTATATTTGCTACTCTATGAGGGACAAGCTGAATGCTATTATTGTATGTTTTATTTATGTGAAACAGACAAACGTCTTGCAAAGCATTGTTATTCATGAATCTTTTGTTTGTGCCTTTTCATGTTGCAACATAGTTTCTTTATCTTATTGATAGAACTTTGTCTTTCATGTTATGATTGAAGTACTATGATCCCAGCTTTGAATGTTTTACAAATACTTTGATCAAGTTTATGATGGTGCATGTCACCTCAAAAATTATTCTTTCTTTTTATCACTTACCTACTCGAGGACGAGCAGGAGTTAAGCTTGGGGATGTTGATACATTGCAAATGTATCTATAATTTTTGATGTTCCATGCTTGGTTTTATCTACTTTATTATGCTTTGTCCACACTTTGGAGTACTTTTCATATGATTTCTTGGACTAACCTATTAACAAGAGCCACAGTGCCAACTGCCTGTTTTCTACTGTTTTTGGTTCCGGGAAAGTCAGAAAATGAATATTCTCGGAATTGGATGGGACAAAAGCCAAAAATCCTATTTCAGCAGAAGATTCCCGGAGCCAGAATATGAGACGGAGTGGGGCTGGGGCCCAGCCACACCACCTAGCCACGCAGGCTAGGCCTGGCCGCGCAAGGGGGTGGTCTGGCCACCCAGGCACCCCCTCGGTCTCCCTCTTCACCTATAAGATGCCTTCTGACCTAAAAACTCACCTACAACACCAGAAACTCTGTTCTAGCACCCTGTCGGGACGGGGAATTGGAGGAGATCATCGCCATCATCATCACCATCGCTTCTCCATCGACCATCCATGTTTCCCCCATCTATGAGTGAGTAATCCCCCGCTGTAGGACATGGGGATGGTAGGGATTGGATGAGAGTGTTCATGTAATGGCATCAGATTGTTAGGGCATGGTGCCTACTATCTTTTATTAGTGCTTTATGACTTTGTTGCGACTTGTTATGCTTAATGCTTGTCACTAGGGCTCGAGTGCCATGATTTCAGATCTGAACAGGTTATTGATTCATTATGATAGTATTATTTATGGTCTTATCTACAAGTTGTATACACACGTTGTTGTCCAGAACCAATGGCCCCGAAGTGACAGAAATTGGGATAACCGGAGGGAATGGCTTTGATGTGAGGATCACATGTGTTCACATGAGTGTTAATGCTTTGCTCCAGTGCTCTATTAAAAGGAACACCTTAATTGCCAGTAGTTCCCTTGAGGCCCCGCTGCAAACGGGCTGGCAGGACAAAAGATGTTGTGCAAGTTCTCATTGCGAGCACGTATGACTATATATGGAACACATGCCTAGGATTATCTAGTACTTGGATGCTTTATCTTATTTATCTGCAATTGCCCTATGTTCTGATTGCTATGTGAATTGTCTTGTCCATGCAACGCCCGTCCATCCATCCTTATGCCTACCACACTCGAATCCTATTGTTACTGCTATTGTTACTGCTGTCTTTAATTTACTACTGCTGCTACTTTACTATTCGTACTACAAAACTATTACTACTGATAAACTGTTGTGAGAAAGATTGTTTCCAGGTGCAGCTGAATTGACAACTCAGTTGTTAAGGCTTATAAATATTCTTTGGCTCCCCTTGTGTTGAATCAATAAATTGGGTTTCACTTCCCTCGAAAATACTGCGATACACCCCCTATACTTGTGGGTCATCAGCCAGCCACGACAACGATACCAGCTGGCGAACCAAGAGCCACCAATGTCAGCATGAGAAATGTTGGAAGGACCCTGCAATATGCACTACTACGTCGACTCAATAGGGAAAAGGTGATCAAACCACCTCCTAAAGGACTGTTGGACATTCCTAAAGATGCAAGAATTGTGCAATGCAAAGGCAGCCGAAGCAACAAACAGAAACTACGCCCCTGCACCCAACACTTTGGCCATTGGAGCTCCACCACCACCACAGGACCCTCCACCGGCGGGACAGCCGCAAAGCACAGTATACCAAGACAACGAGTATCTTAGATCAAAGGGAACAATGTCAATGATCCAGAAGGGGCCACCCTCTAATAGAACACAAAAGCTGATCACTAGGGAAGTAAATTTGGCGGTAACAAAACCACCCCCTACACCAGAGTATCTACATTGGTCAGAGCAAGAAATCACTTTTAGCAGAGCTGACCATCCATTACGGGTCCCTCAGCCAGTCTAGTCAGCACTGATAGTGGAAGAACAAATCGGTGGGTTCGATATGAGCAAAGTTTACTTGGATACAGGAAGCAGCATCAACCTGATTTACGCCAAAACTCTGCGGGCCATGAACTGGTCCATGACGAACCTAACCCCAACCGACACAACTTTCCACCGGATAGTTCCTAGAAAAGCCAAAATTCCATTGGGCAAAGTCCACCTTGACGTTGTTTTCGAGTCAAAAAACAACTTCATGCGAGAAAAGTTGGAATTCAAAGTCATGGACTGGCCATCTCAATACCATGCGATCCTGGGGCGACCAACTTTCGCCAGGTCCATGGCAGTACCTCACTACGCATACCTAGTGCTGAAAATGCCAGCCCCCAACGGGATCATCACAAACAAAGGCAGGTTCAGCCTGCAGACAACTACAATCAAGAATTCAACAAAATCTCAGAATCTTTCGAGATAGAGGCGGAGCTTGGACAGCTAAAATTAACAGATGAGGAGGCGACACACGAAGGGCACACCCGCAAGAAGAAAACATCGAAAAAGCAAGAACATAACAGCCTCGCAAAAAGCAATGTATGCGGCCTCCAATAACGGTCCTGCGTAAGAAGACCCTCAAGGACAGAAGCCGAAGTTCCTCCATAAAAGCTATATTGAGACACATTTCCTTACTTAATAAAAAGGGCAACGGCCAGGCGATCACGCCATTGCAATGTACCCCTATCCATTATTATCAGTAAATAAGCGAAAAATATTTCGCGACATGAAACTTCTATGGTATACGAACATCAGTTCGACGGAGCCCCCAACGAGGAAACTTAGCATACAATCAAAATCTTGTATGAAACATGCAACCTTTTTGATAAAGTGTACATATAACATTTTTTCAACCACATTACAAAGTTGCACAAGCAAGTAGTCAGATCTCGAAATTTACAAAGAATACCTCGTCTGCTTGTAAGCACCTACGCACAATCCTAATGGCGGGTCTTCGAGCAGCGGCATAGTGAGGCACCATATAAACAAGTCCACCATCGGGAGGAGGAGGCAGACCCGAAGATATGAAGTCTAGATCCAATGTCAGGTGATGTGCATGCACCCAAGAGAGCGCAAGATTGGCACCCGCCACAAGTTGAAGCTTCACATAATGGTGGATCCTTTCACCTTGCCGAAACTTCGTAATCAAATCTTCTAAGGTCTGAGGCCTTGGTGTGAGTTGCCGTTATGGAATATTAATGAGAAGTTCTATCATTTACTCTTTTGCATAGCTTTTATTAGTTTTCAATTCGTGGTTATATGATTGATCTTGTTGTTAGTATTGGTATCACTTTGGGATCATTGAGTTAATTTAGTTGGTTTTGGCAAACCTGGCTCGGTCAGTAGCAACACTATTTTTGAGAGTTGAATGAAAAAGATAAAAGTACTCTAAAGAAAAATAATCTCATCGTCTTTCTTCCTTGATTTTCTCATGAGTCTAGTATTCTCTAGTTAAGATCTTTTGTGCTTCCAAGGAAGATTACATGTTTGTCTTTATCACTTGTATGTTTGTTTGTTTCCTTCAACTCTTATACTTGCTACCCAACCTTGCTATCCAAAAACCTGTACTGAGAGGGAATTCTTCTCGTGCATCCACTCCTTTAAACCAAAACCCACGCCATTTGTGTCCACCATACCTACCTATTAGCATTATTGCTATTCCAAGTAAATTCTTGTTTTATCTACCTCCCAAATTAAACTTGTTATGTGAAAATTAGTGATTAAAGCTCTCACGAACTTGATGGCACACTTTACTTTCTTGCACTTAATAAACTTGAACCATTGTGCCCATCTATGTTGCGTATATGCTTGCGCTTTGTGAGTTGTGAATTAGCAGAACCATGCTGTCATGGGGAACACTTTCAACATTGCACCGGTACTTTGTACCTAGTTGATATCATGTTCTTTTGTCTATGGATGTCATCGGTGTGAAATGAAAGGAGAGCTTGTAAGTCCATGGAGTTATGCATGTGTGTTAGAGAAACGCCTGGGTCGCTGGTCTAATTGTAGCGTCCCCAACCTTTAATAAGATTGAGTCCCCTGTGTTTACAATGCTAGTCCCTGGATCAATAGCTAGCATCCACAGTTCAGATGTAATATCAAGAAACAAAGGTCATAATACAACTTTATAACCAGGAATAAAATAGTTTTATTACATCAAACTTAGCTCATTGGCTAATTACATTACATTGCAGCGGAATAACTATAAGTATTGGGTCCTTCATCTTCAAAGTGCCACAGGCATATGTTGGTTGTAGACTTTGTAATCCTAATCAATCAATCTTCACTAAAATCAATCAAACCTGCAACATCATAAGTTACAGCCACAAGGGTCAATACATTTGAATTGTATTGGCAAGTGATACTTTGGTAGTATAGTGGAGTCTATCATCTATATGCATTTGGCTAAGTGGAGTTGAGGCTTGCATTGCTCAAAATAGATTTTTCCTATCATTTTGAAAATACTAAGTTTTGTTTGGCAAAAACTTTCCAAGACATCTACTAATCAAAGACTGGAGATCCACTCAGGGCATCTACCAATCAAAGACTGAAGATTTGCTTGGCAAAAACAATTTTCCTCAATCAATGATTTCAAGATCCTTGTACCAAGCCATCTCTCCATCAAAGATTGAAGAATTTCACACAACCCTTGTTCACCCACAAGTTTTAATTTAGAAATTGGAGTGATGAGATTCTTGATTGCTTCCATGTCTTGATGCTCAAATTGTCCTTTTCCAGGGACATGGCTAAGTACTTAGGTTTTACACTCTGCAGAGGTGGTGCACTTTACCCACAAGACTTGGTTTCCCAAGACAAAATCTTTCAGAAGCTTTCCCTTAGACCAACATGGACGCGTTCCAACCTATCAATCACTACCACCCACTGTCCATGTGGCTAAGTTCTTGCAACCTATATGATCATGGCAGAGCCCATATTGCCAAGTGGTTGCACTTGAAGCTTCTCAACATTTGACATCTCAAATCTCTTTGTTTCCTGGGTGGCCATCCACAAGTGAGATACACTAAGGTAAACCATAAACATGGGCCTTGTGAACCACTCAACATAAACCAAGCAAGTCCCATTCCACCCAGGTGATTCATTAACTTAGTTGTTTTGTTAAATAAAACACAAGTCCTCAGACTTAGAAATTTTCATAGCATGAATATATATATCCCACCCAGGTTTTCTATTAGCTAGGCTAAGCTTAATAGTAATAGGATTCTTAACTAAGGAAAATCCTTCTAAGGATTCATTCTACTAGTTTTCCTATAGCAAGGTCTATACTTAGCAAAATAAAAACTATGCAAGTTTTACTTAGCAAAAACACTAATGCATAGTGAAAATAATGGGATAGATAGTATGAAGTATCACTTGCCTTTTTGGTAGAGGGTATAAGTTCACTCCTTGTCCTTGCAACAAACTCACTCTTCAAGTCACTACAACAATCAAGCAAGGCACAAACTCAATCTACCAATCAAGCAAAACAACACACACAAACAAAAATAACAAAGTCAAAGAATTGCATGCAAGCATGCCAAGCTTTGCCTTGTTTGCAAAAGTGGTTCCTAGTGGGTCATAGATATTTGGGTACATCTAAGTCATGCATAAGCATGCAAAGGTTGGTTCTATTGTAAGGATGGTCTTCACTAGGCTTCTAACTTTGTAAGTTCCAAATTGGTCATTTACCAAAATGGCAAAGTCAAGGTAATGCATGCAAGCATGCCAAGCCTTGTTTTGTTTGAAAAAGGGGTTCCTAATGGGTCATAGACTTTTGGGAACACCTATTGGTCATTTTGTGAAGTGGCTAAGTCATTTGCAAAAGGTTTCACTATAAACCATTTGCAAAACAAAGTGTCATTCTATGTGGTGTAGAAATATTTTTACTAAGGCTTTAACCTATAGGGTTCACCCAATGAGTTGCTATTGCAAAACTTGGTGTTTTGGGTCAGTAGGTTTGGTCTAAACCATTTTCTCAAAGTTTTATTTATGAAAGCATTTTCATAAACAAAACTATAGTTTTTAGTTAGCTGGAAATGGACTAAACTAATTAATCCATTCTATTCCTTTCCAAAATCATTTTCCAAACTATGGGTTGGTTCCTAGGGTCGGTAAGGTCACAACAAACCAATTTGCAAAGGTTTTAACCCTAAAATCATTTTTAAATGATTTTTCTAATGTTAGCAAGCACACAAAAGAATCTGCAAAATCAAACAAGCTAACAGATACTATTTGCTAAACTAAGGGCAGGGTTGGTTAGAGCTTGTCTTGCTGATTCCAACGACATCAAATTTGTAAAATTTGGACGTGTGGATCAAAAGATACAAGGGTTTGAAAATGGCAAAAGTTTCTGTTTTCAAACTCTGTTTTAAACAGATTAGGTGACACGCGTTGCGCTGTGATTGGCCGGTACCGGTTCGCTGGGATCGTGGCTGTGGGGCGTTGGATCTAAAGTAGATCGTGTGGCTTAGGTAGCATACATCTTCGGCGTTAAGTGAACTAATCGTGTCCGATGGATCTGCATCTAACGGTCGCTGCTGGTTTGACCTAAAAGGAGCAGCGATGCGGCGGCTGCTGGCGGCGGAGCGATCGGTCGATGACGGTGCCGGCGATACAGGAAGCAAGAGAGGAAAAGGGCATGCTCACCGTTCTCGCAAGAACGTGGGGAAGCTCGAGGTAGTGTCTTCCTATCGCGGGGCGTACTGGAGTGAGCTTGATTGCTCGCCGGAGTTGCTGCGGGCGGCGGGGCTCTCGGGTTGTCGTCGTTGGCGTCGCTGTGGATCACGAGAAGACAAACGGAAAGCACTGTAAGACGCACAAGGGTACAACGGTGATGCGAGCATGAAGGAGGAGTGAAGGGGCGGTCTGGTCTTACCGGTGGGGCTCGTCGGAGAGGAAGCAGACGGCGGTGCTCACTGTCGACGACGGAGGCGAGGATAGGGGGCGCCCTAGGTCAAACGGAAGGTGTCTTAGGTTCGTATGAGCTTGTAGATCATCATCGGGTCAACGAGGATGAGAGGGGAGGTCAGGTTTACCGGGGAGATGTCGCCGCAGTTGGAGCAGACGGCGGCGCTGGCTCGGGGCTTGTTGGAGTCGGGGTTCTGGTGCTCCCGCGGATGAATGGGTGGTATGGATAGATGCGTCTGGATGCGTGGAGTAAGGGTGCTAGGTCGGCGAGGTAAGGGGAGGTCTGGTTTCGCCGAAATTGCTCGGAGACGGTGGTCGGAGCTGCGGCGGTACAGAGAGAAATGGAGGCAGCCTGGTGGCTCCGGGGAAGCGGGGTTTGAGGGGATTATAGAGGAGAGGGAGGTGATTTAACGAGCGTGGTCGCGGTGAGGAATTAACGCAGCGTTTACGCGAATTAATTCGGCGGAATCAAAGCAGAAAACGGCCGCGCGGTGAGGGGAGAAGAAGTCGCGGGGAGGAAGAAGGAGGTGGCGGTGGGGTCCTATGTTCAGTGGGAAAGGAAGAGGGAACGGGGTCCACCTGTCAATCACTCTGCGGGTTAGTTCGAGTGTGAGGAAAGCGGTTGGGGGCGAGTGGGTCTGCTTGGCAGTGAAAGAAAAGGGAGTGGGAGTGGGGTCCAGATGTCATTCTCTGTGCGGGTAGGTTTCTTAGTGAGAAGAGATTTCTTCGGGGGGGGGGAGTACTGGGCTGGACTGGGCCTAAGCTGGGCTGCTCCTGTTTTCCTATTTTTTTTCTGTCTAACTCTTTTTCCTTTTTCTAAATCTTTTTCTGTTTGGAATTTCAAACAATTATTCACACATTCAAACAACACTCAAACAAATTCAAACAAACACTCAACTTCACTTTGAATTTGGTTCTGTTTGGCAACATAATCCAAATCTCAAAATGAAATATTATTTTTATTTATTTTAAGATCCATTTAATAATTAAATAAAATGGATCTTTAGTTATTAGGGTTTGATTTATTTAATAAAATTTCCATTTGAAATACAATTATTTTCAAAACCAAACCAGAAGGTTTTATTTGAAAAATAAAAGATTACTTGGAAACTTATTTAAATAAATAAATAAGTTTTGGTGTTTTAATTAAAATGGGAAAGCCTTTACTTAAATAAAATTGGATATTTAAATCCTTATTATTTTATTTAAATAATTCTTTACTCATTTTAATCAAAGCAAAACCTTTTAATAAAAGATTTCAAAGTAGTAATAAAATACTTGGTGTTTATTTAAAATGGGAAAGCCTTTACTTAAATAAAATTTGGATATTTAAATCCTTATTATTTTATTTAAATAAACCTTTATTCATTTTATCAAAACAAAATATTTTATTACAAAAGCTTGGCCAAAATTAATTTGGCTCACCTTTTCATTTGAAAACAAAGTCTTTTATTAAAAGATCCAAATAGTATTTCCAAAACAATTTATTTTTCCTTTGATAAATGTTTATCTTTTTAATCCCTTTAGGATTATAATTTTTCACCAATTGATATGGGTTTTTTGGTAAGGGCTTTATTAGCTTTTGGAAATTCAATTTCCTTATTTTAATATATTCACAAGGTTTTTGTCTATGGTTCCAAACTAAGTGAAACCAATCTCTAAGGTCTTTCTTGATCCTTTGTGATTATTTGTTGATCAAATTTGGTATGGATCAAATCCATAGATTTGGAGATACTTTGGAAAATGATTTCCTTCCATTAGGGTTTAGGGATTTGGATTTATTTTCCAAGTGTTCAAATTTCCAGATACATTCATTGAGGAATGCATTTCCCTTGATTTGGATTTGTTGAATTCAAACTTCTACCAAAGTTTGTTCAAGATGGGATTTCAAGTCTCCTTTTAGAAACAAAAGTTTCTTTTCACCCTGATTTTCAACAAAATTTATTTTGTTTAATTTATTTTTCACATTACAAGATTTGGAAAATCTTGGGATGTGACAGGCTACCACCCTTAAAATAAATCTCGTCCCGAGATTTGGGGAGGCTAGGGTTACAAGCAGGTTCAAACATCTAGGGTACTACCACCCTTAAAATTTTTCAAACTAAATTACATGTTGGCTTGCTTGGAATCTTGGAAAACTTCTTCTTGGAAAACTTCTGCATAGTGCCCTTGTTTTCCTACTTGACTCATGGGCCAAGGTTGAGATTCTTCATAGGCTTGTTTATCTTGTTCTTCATCTTTTCTGGACAATTGCTTACATAGTGTCCTGGTTCCTTGCAATTGAAACAATGGATATCTTGGAGTTCTTTACGTTGCTCTTGTGGACAAGTGGCTACATAGTGGCCTAGCTCTTTGCAGTTGTTGCACACTACTTGGCCGATCTCTTTATTCTTCGGGTTCTCTGGGCATCCACTGGGGTAGTGTCCCATTTCCTTACATTTACGACATTGCACAAGACTCATGTCTTGCTTTGGTTTCTTGGGCTTCTTTGATCCTTTGAATTGGGTTGTCTTGTTTGGAGGTATGAGTGGTCCTTTTCCTTTGTCATCAACATTCTTGGCATACTTGGATCCTTCTTGTTTCCTTTGTTCAACAATGGCATAGATGGGGCATTGAGTTGGTACATGGTCGTTTCCTTCACAAAGGTAACAAGTAACTTGAGATGTGGGGCATTGGCCAACTGGATGTTCCTCTTCACAATTGGGGCATTGATCTTCATGCTCCTTGGAAGTGTGATCCTTGTCTCCACAAATAATGCAAGCTGGGGCTCCATCTAGAATAACATTCTTGTCATCCTTGTTGTCATACACTCTTTTGGGATAGTTTTCTTCCATGCTGATCATTTGATTAGTCACCTTAAGCATCAGTTGGGATTGTTCTTCCAAAAACTTTTGCAAGGTAGGGTCTTTATCACTATTGTTGGCTATGAAATGAGCTGTTAGTTGGCTCAATTGGTGTTGGGTTGCTAGGAGTTCTCTCATGTTGTCAACTTGGTTGTTGTTGTTGTTGTTGTTGTTGATGTCATCATCCTTGATGCTGGAGTCTCTTGGAGAAGTCATCTGTTTGGGTTGGAGGGGATTAGATTAGGCAAGAGATTTCTAAGGGAATCAATCCTAATCAAACACATCACAATTCACACAAACAATGTGCAAGCAATCACAAACAAACATTCCACTCAAGCAACAATTTCAAGCACATACTTAGGCAACAAAATAATTTTTTTTGTTACACCACATAAGTTGGTGTGTTTGTCTTTAACTAAATATGGTGGTCCATCTACATGGTTTACTTGTGATCCATCCTTGGTTGATTCTTCTTGAATGAGATCTTTGTATCCTTGGAGAATTCTTGTGTCTTGGTCACAAATCTTCAAAAGTGGTGATGGCTTCTTCTAAGTTGTGTTTCCCTAGTCTTCAAGTCTTGAGCAATTTTTTTTTCTCACTTGTAGTCCTTAGTGATATCCAAGTTGGAAGTCCTTGGTGAATATGCTGAAGATGTTGAAGTCACTTGAAGAAGTTGAAGTCATTAGAGTTGAAAGTGTTGAAGAAGTCCTTTGCACATAGTGTAGTCTTTGGTCATGGGGTAGGCTTTTCCATCAAGTTTTGAAGTAGAAGAGAAGTAGAGTTGAAACCAAAATGGTTGAGGAAAGAGTTTACAAGATTGTTTTTGTAAATAAGTTTTGGAATAAGACAACTCCTATTTTCTAAGGGTTTTTTGTCCAATCCTAGGGTTACAAATCCTACAGGCAACACAATGCTCTGATACCATTCTGTAGCGTCCCCAACCTTTAATAAGATTGAGTCCCCTGTGTTTACAATGCTAGTCCCTGGATCAATAGCTAGCATCCACAGTTCAGATGTAATATCAAGAAACAAAGGTCATAATACAACTTTATAACCAGGAATAAAATAGTTTTATTACATCAAACTTAGCTCATTGGCTAATTACATTACATTGCAGCGGAATAACTATAAGTATTGGGTCCTTCATCTTCAAAGTGCCACAGGCATATGTTGGTTGTAGACTTTGTAATCCTAATCAATCAATCTTCACTAAAATCAATCAAACCTGCAACATCATAAGTTACAGCCACAAGGGTCAATACATTTGAATTGTATTGGCAAGTGATACTTTGGTAGTATAGTGGAGTCTATCATCTATATGCATTTGGCTAAGTGGAGTTGAGGCTTGCATTGCTCAAAATAGATTTTTCCTATCATTTTGAAAATACTAAGTTTTGTTTGGCAAAAACTTTCCAAGACATCTACTAATCAAAGACTGGAGATCCACTCAGGGCATCTACCAATCAAAGACTGAAGATTTGCTTGGCAAAAACAATTTTCCTCAATCAATGATTTCAAGATCCTTGTACCAAGCCATCTCTCCATCAAAGATTGAAGAATTTCACACAACCCTTGTTCACCCACAAGTTTTAATTTAGAAATTGGAGTGATGAGATTCTTGATTGCTTCCATGTCTTGATGCTCAAATTGTCCTTTTCCAGGGACATGGCTAAGTACTTAGGTTTTACACTCTGCAGAGGTGGTGCACTTTACCCACAAGACTTGGTTTCCCAAGACAAAATCTTTCAGAAGCTTTCCCTTAGACCAACATGGACGCGTTCCAACCTATCAATCACTACCACCCACTGTCCATGTGGCTAAGTTCTTGCAACCTATATGATCATGGCAGAGCCCATATTGCCAAGTGGTTGCACTTGAAGCTTCTCAACATTTGACATCTCAAATCTCTTTGTTTCCTGGGTGGCCATCCACAAGTGAGATACACTAAGGTAAACCATAAACATGGGCCTTGTGAACCACTCAACATAAACCAAGCAAGTCCCATTCCACCCAGGTGATTCATTAACTTAGTTGTTTTGTTAAATAAAACACAAGTCCTCAGACTTAGAAATTTTCATAGCATGAATATATATATCCCACCCAGGTTTTCTATTAGCTAGGCTAAGCTTAATAGTAATAGGATTCTTAACTAAGGAAAATCCTTCTAAGGATTCATTCTACTAGTTTTCCTATAGCAAGGTCTATACTTAGCAAAATAAAAACTATGCAAGTTTTACTTAGCAAAAACACTAATGCATAGTGAAAATAATGGGATAGATAGTATGAAGTATCACTTGCCTTTTTGGTAGAGGGTATAAGTTCACTCCTTGTCCTTGCAACAAACTCACTCTTCAAGTCACTACAACAATCAAGCAAGGCACAAACTCAATCTACCAATCAAGCAAAACAACACACACAAACAAAAATAACAAAGTCAAAGAATTGCATGCAAGCATGCCAAGCTTTGCCTTGTTTGCAAAAGTGGTTCCTAGTGGGTCATAGATATTTGGGTACATCTAAGTCATGCATAAGCATGCAAAGGTTGGTTCTATTGTAAGGATGGTCTTCACTAGGCTTCTAACTTTGTAAGTTCCAAATTGGTCATTTACCAAAATGGCAAAGTCAAGGTAATGCATGCAAGCATGCCAAGCCTTGTTTTGTTTGAAAAAGGGGTTCCTAATGGGTCATAGACTTTTGGGAACACCTATTGGTCATTTTGTGAAGTGGCTAAGTCATTTGCAAAAGGTTTCACTATAAACCATTTGCAAAACAAAGTGTCATTCTATGTGGTGTAGAAATATTTTTACTAAGGCTTTAACCTATAGGGTTCACCCAATGAGTTGCTATTGCAAAACTTGGTGTTTTGGGTCAGTAGGTTTGGTCTAAACCATTTTCTCAAAGTTTTATTTATGAAAGCATTTTCATAAACAAAACTATAGTTTTTAGTTAGCTGGAAATGGACTAAACTAATTAATCCATTCTA
The DNA here is from genome assembly GCA_916181665.1 of Avena sativa. Classification (NCBI taxonomy): domain Eukaryota; kingdom Viridiplantae; phylum Streptophyta; class Magnoliopsida; order Poales; family Poaceae; genus Avena; species Avena sativa. Next base: position 417,210,460 of record OV702296.1, read on the forward strand.
TTCCTTTCCAAAATCATTTTCCAAACTATGGGTTGGTTCCTAGGGTCGGTAAGGTCACAACAAACCAATTTGCAAAGGTTTTAACCCTAAAATCATTTTTAAATGATTTTTCTAATGTTAGCAAGCACACAAAAGAATCTGCAAAATCAAACAAGCTAACAGATACTATTTGCTAAACTAAGGGCAGGGTTGGTTAGAGCTTGTCTTGCTGATTCCAACGACATCAAATTTGTAAAATTTGGACGTGTGGATCAAAAGATACAAGGGTTTGAAAATGGCAAAAGTTTCTGTTTTCAAACTCTGTTTTAAACAGATTAGGTGACACGCGTTGCGCTGTGATTGGCCGGTACCGGTTCGCTGGGATCGTGGCTGTGGGGCGTTGGATCTAAAGTAGATCGTGTGGCTTAGGTAGCATACATCTTCGGCGTTAAGTGAACTAATCGTGTCCGATGGATCTGCATCTAACGGTCGCTGCTGGTTTGACCTAAAAGGAGCAGCGATGCGGCGGCTGCTGGCGGCGGAGCGATCGGTCGATGACGGTGCCGGCGATACAGGAAGCAAGAGAGGAAAAGGGCATGCTCACCGTTCTCGCAAGAACGTGGGGAAGCTCGAGGTAGTGTCTTCCTATCGCGGGGCGTACTGGAGTGAGCTTGATTGCTCGCCGGAGTTGCTGCGGGCGGCGGGGCTCTCGGGTTGTCGTCGTTGGCGTCGCTGTGGATCACGAGAAGACAAACGGAAAGCACTGTAAGACGCACAAGGGTACAACGGTGATGCGAGCATGAAGGAGGAGTGAAGGGGCGGTCTGGTCTTACCGGTGGGGCTCGTCGGAGAGGAAGCAGACGGCGGTGCTCACTGTCGACGACGGAGGCGAGGATAGGGGGCGCCCTAGGTCAAACGGAAGGTGTCTTAGGTTCGTATGAGCTTGTAGATCATCATCGGGTCAACGAGGATGAGAGGGGAGGTCAGGTTTACCGGGGAGATGTCGCCGCAGTTGGAGCAGACGGCGGCGCTGGCTCGGGGCTTGTTGGAGTCGGGGTTCTGGTGCTCCCGCGGATGAATGGGTGGTATGGATAGATGCGTCTGGATGCGTGGAGTAAGGGTGCTAGGTCGGCGAGGTAAGGGGAGGTCTGGTTTCGCCGAAATTGCTCGGAGACGGTGGTCGGAGCTGCGGCGGTACAGAGAGAAATGGAGGCAGCCTGGTGGCTCCGGGGAAGCGGGGTTTGAGGGGATTATAGAGGAGAGGGAGGTGATTTAACGAGCGTGGTCGCGGTGAGGAATTAACGCAGCGTTTACGCGAATTAATTCGGCGGAATCAAAGCAGAAAACGGCCGCGCGGTGAGGGGAGAAGAAGTCGCGGGGAGGAAGAAGGAGGTGGCGGTGGGGTCCTATGTTCAGTGGGAAAGGAAGAGGGAACGGGGTCCACCTGTCAATCACTCTGCGGGTTAGTTCGAGTGTGAGGAAAGCGGTTGGGGGCGAGTGGGTCTGCTTGGCAGTGAAAGAAAAGGGAGTGGGAGTGGGGTCCAGATGTCATTCTCTGTGCGGGTAGGTTTCTTAGTGAGAAGAGATTTCTTCGGGGGGGGGAGTACTGGGCTGGACTGGGCCTAAGCTGGGCTGCTCCTGTTTTCCTATTTTTTTTCTGTCTAACTCTTTTTCCTTTTTCTAAATCTTTTTCTGTTTGGAATTTCAAACAATTATTCACACATTCAAACAACACTCAAACAAATTCAAACAAACACTCAACTTCACTTTGAATTTGGTTCTGTTTGGCAACATAATCCAAATCTCAAAATGAAATATTATTTTTATTTATTTTAAGATCCATTTAATAATTAAATAAAATGGATCTTTAGTTATTAGGGTTTGATTTATTTAATAAAATTTCCATTTGAAATACAATTATTTTCAAAACCAAACCAGAAGGTTTTATTTGAAAAATAAAAGATTACTTGGAAACTTATTTAAATAAATAAATAAGTTTTGGTGTTTTAATTAAAATGGGAAAGCCTTTACTTAAATAAAATTGGATATTTAAATCCTTATTATTTTATTTAAATAATTCTTTACTCATTTTAATCAAAGCAAAACCTTTTAATAAAAGATTTCAAAGTAGTAATAAAATACTTGGTGTTTATTTAAAATGGGAAAGCCTTTACTTAAATAAAATTTGGATATTTAAATCCTTATTATTTTATTTAAATAAACCTTTATTCATTTTATCAAAACAAAATATTTTATTACAAAAGCTTGGCCAAAATTAATTTGGCTCACCTTTTCATTTGAAAACAAAGTCTTTTATTAAAAGATCCAAATAGTATTTCCAAAACAATTTATTTTTCCTTTGATAAATGTTTATCTTTTTAATCCCTTTAGGATTATAATTTTTCACCAATTGATATGGGTTTTTTGGTAAGGGCTTTATTAGCTTTTGGAAATTCAATTTCCTTATTTTAATATATTCACAAGGTTTTTGTCTATGGTTCCAAACTAAGTGAAACCAATCTCTAAGGTCTTTCTTGATCCTTTGTGATTATTTGTTGATCAAATTTGGTATGGATCAAATCCATAGATTTGGAGATACTTTGGAAAATGATTTCCTTCCATTAGGGTTTAGGGATTTGGATTTATTTTCCAAGTGTTCAAATTTCCAGATACATTCATTGAGGAATGCATTTCCCTTGATTTGGATTTGTTGAATTCAAACTTCTACCAAAGTTTGTTCAAGATGGGATTTCAAGTCTCCTTTTAGAAACAAAAGTTTCTTTTCACCCTGATTTTCAACAAAATTTATTTTGTTTAATTTATTTTTCACATTACAAGATTTGGAAAATCTTGGGATGTGACAGGCTACCACCCTTAAAATAAATCTCGTCCCGAGATTTGGGGAGGCTAGGGTTACAAGCAGGTTCAAACATCTAGGGTACTACCACCCTTAAAATTTTTCAAACTAAATTACATGTTGGCTTGCTTGGAATCTTGGAAAACTTCTTCTTGGAAAACTTCTGCATAGTGCCCTTGTTTTCCTACTTGACTCATGGGCCAAGGTTGAGATTCTTCATAGGCTTGTTTATCTTGTTCTTCATCTTTTCTGGACAATTGCTTACATAGTGTCCTGGTTCCTTGCAATTGAAACAATGGATATCTTGGAGTTCTTTACGTTGCTCTTGTGGACAAGTGGCTACATAGTGGCCTAGCTCTTTGCAGTTGTTGCACACTACTTGGCCGATCTCTTTATTCTTCGGGTTCTCTGGGCATCCACTGGGGTAGTGTCCCATTTCCTTACATTTACGACATTGCACAAGACTCATGTCTTGCTTTGGTTTCTTGGGCTTCTTTGATCCTTTGAATTGGGTTGTCTTGTTTGGAGGTATGAGTGGTCCTTTTCCTTTGTCATCAACATTCTTGGCATACTTGGATCCTTCTTGTTTCCTTTGTTCAACAATGGCATAGATGGGGCATTGAGTTGGTACATGGTCGTTTCCTTCACAAAGGTAACAAGTAACTTGAGATGTGGGGCATTGGCCAACTGGATGTTCCTCTTCACAATTGGGGCATTGATCTTCATGCTCCTTGGAAGTGTGATCCTTGTCTCCACAAATAATGCAAGCTGGGGCTCCATCTAGAATAACATTCTTGTCATCCTTGTTGTCATACACTCTTTTGGGATAGTTTTCTTCCATGCTGATCATTTGATTAGTCACCTTAAGCATCAGTTGGGATTGTTCTTCCAAAAACTTTTGCAAGGTAGGGTCTTTATCACTATTGTTGGCTATGAAATGAGCTGTTAGTTGGCTCAATTGGTGTTGGGTTGCTAGGAGTTCTCTCATGTTGTCAACTTGGTTGTTGTTGTTGTTGTTGTTGATGTCATCATCCTTGATGCTGGAGTCTCTTGGAGAAGTCATCTGTTTGGGTTGGAGGGGATTAGATTAGGCAAGAGATTTCTAAGGGAATCAATCCTAATCAAACACATCACAATTCACACAAACAATGTGCAAGCAATCACAAACAAACATTCCACTCAAGCAACAATTTCAAGCACATACTTAGGCAACAAAATAATTTTTTTTGTTACACCACATAAGTTGGTGTGTTTGTCTTTAACTAAATATGGTGGTCCATCTACATGGTTTACTTGTGATCCATCCTTGGTTGATTCTTCTTGAATGAGATCTTTGTATCCTTGGAGAATTCTTGTGTCTTGGTCACAAATCTTCAAAAGTGGTGATGGCTTCTTCTAAGTTGTGTTTCCCTAGTCTTCAAGTCTTGAGCAATTTTTTTTTCTCACTTGTAGTCCTTAGTGATATCCAAGTTGGAAGTCCTTGGTGAATATGCTGAAGATGTTGAAGTCACTTGAAGAAGTTGAAGTCATTAGAGTTGAAAGTGTTGAAGAAGTCCTTTGCACATAGTGTAGTCTTTGGTCATGGGGTAGGCTTTTCCATCAAGTTTTGAAGTAGAAGAGAAGTAGAGTTGAAACCAAAATGGTTGAGGAAAGAGTTTACAAGATTGTTTTTGTAAATAAGTTTTGGAATAAGACAACTCCTATTTTCTAAGGGTTTTTTGTCCAATCCTAGGGTTACAAATCCTACAGGCAACACAATGCTCTGATACCATTCTGTAGCGTCCCCAACCTTTAATAAGATTGAGTCCCCTGTGTTTACAATGCTAGTCCCTGGATCAATAGCTAGCATCCACAGTTCAGATGTAATATCAAGAAACAAAGGTCATAATACAACTTTATAACCAGGAATAAAATAGTTTTATTACATCAAACTTAGCTCATTGGCTAATTACATTACATTGCAGCGGAATAACTATAAGTATTGGGTCCTTCATCTTCAAAGTGCCACAGGCATATGTTGGTTGTAGACTTTGTAATCCTAATCAATCAATCTTCACTAAAATCAATCAAACCTGCAACATCATAAGTTACAGCCACAAGGGTCAATACATTTGAATTGTATTGGCAAGTGATACTTTGGTAGTATAGTGGACTCTATCATCTATATGCATTTGGCTAAGTGGAGTTGAGGCTTGCATTGCTCAAAATAGATTTTTCCTATCATTTTGAAAATACTAAGTTTTGTTTGGCAAAAACTTTCCAAGACATCTACTAATCAAAGACTGGAGATCCACTCAGGGCATCTACCAATCAAAGACTGAAGATTTGCTTGGCAAAAACAATTTTCCTCAATCAATGATTTCAAGATCCTTGTACCAAGCCATCTCTCCATCAAAGATTGAAGAATTTCACACAACCCTTGTTCACCCACAAGTTTTAATTTAGAAATTGGAGTGATGAGATTCTTGATTGCTTCCATGTCTTGATGCTCAAATTGTCCTTTTCCAGGGACATGGCTAAGTACTTAGGTTTTACACTCTGCAGAGGTGGTGCACTTTACCCACAAGACTTGGTTTCCCAAGACAAAATCTTTCAGAAGCTTTCCCTTAGACCAACATGGACGCGTTCCAACCTATCAATCACTACCACCCACTGTCCATGTGGCTAAGTTCTTGCAACCTATATGATCATGGCAGAGCCCATATTGCCAAGTGGTTGCACTTGAAGCTTCTCAACATTTGACATCTCAAATCTCTTTGTTTCCTGGGTGGCCATCCACAAGTGAGATACACTAAGGTAAACCATAAACATGGGCCTTGTGAACCACTCAACATAAACCAAGCAAGTCCCATTCCACCCAGGTGATTCATTAACTTAGTTGTTTTGTTAAATAAAACACAAGTCCTCAGACTTAGAAATTTTCATAGCATGAATATATATATCCCACCCAGGTTTTCTATTAGCTAGGCTAAGCTTAATAGTAATAGGATTCTTAACTAAGGAAAATCCTTCTAAGGATTCATTCTACTAGTTTTCCTATAGCAAGGTCTATACTTAGCAAAATAAAAACTATGCAAGTTTTACTTAGCAAAAACACTAATGCATAGTGAAAATAATGGGATAGATAGTATGAAGTATCACTTGCCTTTTTGGTAGAGGGTATAAGTTCACTCCTTGTCCTTGCAACAAACTCACTCTTCAAGTCACTACAACAATCAAGCAAGGCACAAACTCAATCTACCAATCAAGCAAAACAACACACACAAACAAAAATAACAAAGTCAAAGAATTGCATGCAAGCATGCCAAGCTTTGCCTTGTTTGCAAAAGTGGTTCCTAGTGGGTCATAGATATTTGGGTACATCTAAGTCATGCATAAGCATGCAAAGGTTGGTTCTATTGTAAGGATGGTCTTCACTAGGCTTCTAACTTTGTAAGTTCCAAATTGGTCATTTACCAAAATGGCAAAGTCAAGGTAATGCATGCAAGCATGCCAAGCCTTGTTTTGTTTGAAAAAGGGGTTCCTAATGGGTCATAGACTTTTGGGAACACCTATTGGTCATTTTGTGAAGTGGCTAAGTCATTTGCAAAAGGTTTCACTATAAACCATTTGCAAAACAAAGTGTCATTCTATGTGGTGTAGAAATATTTTTACTAAGGCTTTAACCTATAGGGTTCACCCAATGAGTTGCTATTGCAAAACTTGGTGTTTTGGGTCAGTAGGTTTGGTCTAAACCATTTTCTCAAAGTTTTATTTATGAAAGCATTTTCATAAACAAAACTATAGTTTTTAGTTAGCTGGAAATGGACTAAACTAATTAATCCATTCTATTCCTTTCCAAAATCATTTTCCAAACTATGGGTTGGTTCCTAGGGTCGGTAAGGTCACAACAAACCAATTTGCAAAGGTTTTAACCCTAAAATCATTTTTAAATGATTTTTCTAATGTTAGCAAGCACACAAAAGAATCTGCAAAATCAAACAAGCTAACAGATACTATTTGCTAAACTAAGGGCAGGGTTGGTTAGAGCTTGTCTTGCTGATTCCAACGACATCAAATTTGTAAAATTTGGACGTGTGGATCAAAAGATACAAGGGTTTGAAAATGGCAAAAGTTTCTGTTTTCAAACTCTGTTTTAAACAGATTAGGTGACACGCGTTGCGCTGTGATTGGCCGGTACCGGTTCGCTGGGATCGTGGCTGTGGGGCGTTGGATCTAAAGTAGATCGTGTGGCTTAGGTAGCATACATCTTCGGCGTTAAGTGAACTAATCGTGTCCGATGGATCTGCATCTAACGGTCGCTGCTGGTTTGACCTAAAAGGAGCAGCGATGCGGCGGCTGCTGGCGGCAGAGCGATCGGTCGATGACGGTGCCGGCGATACAGGAAGCAAGAGAGGAAAAGGGCATGCTCACCGTTCTCGCAAGAACGTGGGGAAGCTCGAGGTAGTGTCTTCCTATCGCGGGGCGTACTGGAGTGAGCTTGATTGCTCGCCGGAGTTGCTGCGGGCGGCGGGGCTCTCGGGTTGTCGTCGTTGGCGTCGCTGTGGATCACGAGAAGACAAACGGAAAGCACTGTAAGACGCACAAGGGTACAACGGTGATGCGAGCATGAAGGAGGAGTGAAGGGGCGGTCTGGTCTTACCGGTGGGGCTCGTCGGAGAGGAAGCAGACGGCGGTGCTCACTGTCGACGACGGAGGCGAGGATAGGGGGCGCCCTAGGTCAAACGGAAGGTGTCTTAGGTTCGTATGAGCTTGTAGATCATCATCGGGTCAACGAGGATGAGAGGGGAGGTCAGGTTTACCGGGGAGATGTCGCCGCAGTTGGAGCAGACGGCGGCGCTGGCTCGGGGCTTGTTGGAGTCGGGGTTCTGGTGCTCCCGCGGATGAATGGGTGGTATGGATAGATGCGTCTGGATGCGTGGAGTAAGGGTGCTAGGTCGGCGAGGTAAGGGGAGGTCTGGTTTCGCCGAAATTGCTCGGAGACGGTGGTCGGAGCTGCGGCGGTACAGAGAGAAATGGAGGCAGCCTGGTGGCTCCGGGGAAGCGGGGTTTGAGGGGATTATAGAGGAGAGGGAGGTGATTTAACGAGCGTGGTCGCGGTGAGGAATTAACGCAGCGTTTACGCGAATTAATTCGGCGGAATCAAAGCAGAAAACGGCCGCGCGGTGAGGGGAGAAGAAGTCGCGGGGAGGAAGAAGGAGGTGGCGGTGGGGTCCTATGTTCAGTGGGAAAGGAAGAGGGAACGGGGTCCACCTGTCAATCACTCTGCGGGTTAGTTCGAGTGTGAGGAAAGCGGTTCGGGGCGAGTGGGTCTGCTTGGCAGTGAAAGAAAAGGAAGTGGGAGTGGGGTCCAGATGTCATTCTCTATGCGGGTAGGTTTCTTAGTGAGAAGAGATTTCTTCGGGGGGGGGGGGGGGAGTACTGGGCTGGACTGGGCCTAAGCTGGGCTGCTCCTGTTTTCCTATTTTTTTTCTGTCTAACTCTTTTTCCTTTTTCTAAATCTTTTTCTGTTTGGAATTTCAAACAATTATTCACACATTCAAACAACACTCAAACAAATTCAAACAAACACTCAACTTCACTTTGAATTTGGTTCTGTTTGGCAACATAATCCAAATCTCAAAATGAAATATTATTTTTATTTATTTTTAGATCCATTTAATAATTAAATAAAATGGATCTTTAGTTATTAGGGTTTGATTTATTTAATAAAATTTCCATTTGAAATCCAATTATTTTCAAAACCAAACCAGAAGGTTTTATTTGAAAAATAAAAGATTACTTGGAAACTTATTTAAATAAATAAATAAGTTTTGGTGTTTTAATTAAAATGGGAAAGCCTTTACTTAAATAAAATTGGATATTTAAATCCTTATTATTTTATTTAAATAATTCTTTACTCATTTTAATCAAAGCAAAACCTTTTAATAAAAGATTTCAAAGTAGTAATAAAATACTTGGTGTTTATTTAAAATGGGAAAGCCTTTACTTAAATAAAATTTGGATATTTAAATCCTTATTATTTTATTTAAATAAACCTTTATTCATTTTATCAAAACAAAATATTTTATTACAAAAGCTTGGCCAAAATTAATTTGGCTCACCTTTTCATTTGAAAACAAAGTCTTTTATTAAAAGATCCAAATAGTATTTACAAAACAATTTATTTTTCCTTTGATAAATGTTTATCTTTTTAATCCCTTTAGGATTATAATTTTTCACCAATTGATATGGGTTTTTTGGTAAGGGCTTTATTAGCTTTTGGAAATTCAATTTCCTTATTTTAATATATTCACAAGGTTTTTGTCTATGGTTCCAAACTAAGTGAAACCAATCTCTAAGGTCTTTCTTGATCCTTTGTGATTATTTGTTGATCAAATTTGGTATGGATCAAATCCATAGATTTGGAGATACTTTGGAAAATGATTTCCTTCCATTAGGGTTTAGGGATTTGGATTTATTTTCCAAGTGTTCAAATTTCCAGATACATTCACTGAGGAATGCATTTCCCTTGATTTGGATTTGTTGAATTCAAACTTCTACCAAAGTTTGTTCAAGATGGGATTTCAAGTCTCCTTTTAGAAATAAAAGTTTCTTTTCACCCTGATTTTCAACAAAATTTCTTTTGTTTAATTTATTTTTCACATTACAAGATTTGGAAAATCTTGGGATGTGACACTAATCCATGCTGACATGGTGGAAACCTGCAGCATAACCATAACGAGCATCTATGAAGCATTCTTCTTATAAAAAAGAGTCTGTTATTGAGAAAAAAGAGAAAAAGAAAAAAAAAGATTATGAAAAGAGGAAAGAGAGAAAAAAGCACCATATTCCCATGGTAGATAAGAAGGTTGCTGAGATGCTTGTTGTCTGCTTTCCTTGTCATTTTGATATGGGGATTCTTCCGTATCATCGGGTAAGGGGTACCCCATTGGCGGTTCTTTATGATACACATATGCTTACGATGACAAGAACTTACCGGTGACTAAACTTGAGTAGCATGAGGAGCGACCCTCATATTCAAGGGACATGAGATTCTCAATTTACAACTTGTCAATGCATATCCTCATATTTGATCACTTTAACCTTAATCACCTAAAGATGCCTATGATAGGGGCAATGAGAGCTGAAAGCTAATAAGTATCATAATTTTTGGGAGCTCTTTATGAAACTTGCAATCCCTGCTTCCCTCTGCAAAGGGCCTTTCTTTTACTTTTTAGTTGAGTCAGTAAACCTATTCCCTTCTATCTCAGTAAGTATTTTGAGTTGTTGTGTTTCATTCATTCATATGATGATTTATTCAATCATGTTGCTTATGTTCCTTGTTTTGCACGTTTCTCTTATCTTGATGTTTACTACTTTGAAAGCTATCATTGAAAACCAGTTATTTGTGAACTCCAGCAAATTATCAACTATTCTTCGACCAAGAGCTAAGTTTGCCATTACCAATTATGATTTACTTTTTGTATACTTATTGTGTTTCCTTTACTCATTGCATGTTGAGTTATATAATAGTGAGTTGTCTTATATTATGATCTATGTATTTGATGAATGTGATGCTTCTTGTCCGTATTCTTTTATCGACTCTTCACTCCATAAACCTGAGGCCATGTTTATTGAGCTCAGTTTTGCTTGGGGACAAGCGAAGTCTAAGCTTGGGGGAGTTGATACGTCCATTTTGCATCACTATTCTATGTCATAATTCACTGTTATTCATTGATATATTTCATATTGAGAGGTGATACTTATGTTATTTCATCTGTTTTTGCATGGTTGATGACTTTTGGAGCATGGACCACTGCAGTCAGGATTTTGATGGAAAAGGTGTTGTTTGTAGGCAAAATTCGCGAAGATCAGAAAATCCGGGAAAATATACGGAAAATCCTATTTTTCCAGAAGACGAAGGAAGACAGAAGGGGGGCTGGAGATGGGCCACAGGGGGCCCACACCACCCCCTGGCATGGGCCAGCCTAGGCCGCACCACCAGGTAGTGTGGCCACCCTGGTCCACCCCAGGCACTCCCTCTGGCATATATTATCCTCCCGAAACCCTAAGACTCGGGGAGGGACCACAGAAAGATTCCGCCGCCTCTGTGGGGCGGAAAACACCGAGAGGGAAAGATCTCTCCGGTAGACGGATTTCTGCCGGAGGTATTCCTTCCCGGAGAGGGGAGATCGTCGCCATCAACACCACCATCAAGCTGGACTTCATCCGGATCATCATCATCACCATCACCACCATCACCATCATCAACACCCTCATCACCATCTCCATATTGCTGTAATAATTGGGTTGAATCTTACATAGTTCATAGGGGGAACTTTCCCGGTGTTGATTACTCTTTGTAGTTGATGCTATTGAGTGAACCATTGAATTATTGTTTATGTTCAGATTGTTATACATCATTATTCCATCTCTTATCATGATCCATATGCTGTCTTGTGAGTAGTTCGTTTTGTCCTTGAGGACATGGGATAAGTCATGTTGTTAGTAGTGGAGTTGTGTTGAGAGAGATTCAATAGTTTGATATTTAAGTTGTGGTGTACTTCTAGTGGTGTCATGTGAACGTCGACTACATGACACTTCACCTATATGGGCCTAGGGGAATGCATTGTGTATTTGGCTACTAATCATAGGGGTTGCCGGAGTGACAGAAACCTGAACGCATGTTAGGAAACCATTGCACAAGGGACGTAAGGGTCTTAGAGTTTAAAGTTGTGGTTAGGTTTCTACCTTAATTACTTTCTTGTACTTACGGATGTTTGCAAGGGGTATAATCACAAGTACGTATTAGTCCTAGGAAGGTCGGTACATTAGCACAGGTTCACCCACACAACACTTAGCAAGCTAAAGAATATTAATCAACTATATGAAGCGAAAGCACTTGACAGTCTTCCCATGTGTCCTCGAGAACGTTTGGTCATCTTAAGTAATACAACCGGCTTGTCCTTTGCTGAATAAAGGATTGGGCCACTTGCTGCATTTATTCCTACTATCTTTTATTTACTCATACTTTGTTTACTTGCTTTATCAAAAAACCCTAAAAATTCGTTTGCTAAGTATTTGTAGAGAATTCCTGATCCATACCACTAGCCAGCACCTTCTGCTCCTTGTTGGGTTTGACACTCTTACTTATCGAAAATACTGCGATACACCCCCTATACTTGTGTCTCATTAAGACTATTTTCTGGCGCCGTTGCCAAGGAGTGAAGCGCTATTGGAGAGTGGAACTGGTAAAGGAAACTTCTACTGTGAGTATTGTTTACTTCTGTTACTTGCTTTATTTTCGTTATGAATAATTCGCTGAGTTTCTTATTTTGTAATGCTACTACCACTGCTAAGGTAGTAGATAAGCCACCACCTGCTGGGAATTATGCTTTCAAAATACCTACAAGAATTATTGATCGTGTTATGGATAACTACTATGTTGGGGATGGAACTGTCCATCCTGGTGATCATTTGCTCTTTATACACGAATTATGCGGGTTGTTCAAGTGTGCAGGTATCACTACAGATCAAGTTAAGAAGAATTTATTCTCATTATCACTAAAAGGAAGAGCTGAGGAATGGTATAAGCTACTGAAGAATGGTCAAGCTCTAGAATGGGAGGAAATAGTACCTCTCTTTCATTCAAAGTTTTATCCTCCTAGTGAGATTCATAAAGATCGGAATCAAATATACAACTTTTGGCCTCTTGATGGAGAGAGTATAGCTCAAGCTTGGGGGAGATTGAAGTTACTAATGCTCAAATGTCCCATTCATGAGCTCCCCAACAATATTATTATCAACAACTTCTATGCAAGGCTCCCTCTACAAGACAAGGATTTATTGGATGATTCTTGTGCTAGATCATTCACTCGCATGGAAGAAGAAGCTAAATGGGATCTTCTGGACCGTATTCAAGACAATGCTGAAGCTTGGGAGAATGACAAAGGTAGAAAGTCAGGTATAAATTATGATTATGAATGCATTGAATCTTTTGTGGGAACTGATGACTTTCAAAATATTAGTAATGCTTATGGTCTTGATTTGCAAGTCATTACAAATTGCTTTAGAGCTTTTGCTTCTTGTATTGAAATTCCAAAAAGGGGATGGAATAAATACCATGCACCTTACAAAGATATTGTTGACTGTGTTCCTATTGCGAGTGCTGAGTATTGCATTATTGATCCCATCTTACCTGAACCTTATATCGAGAAGATTCCCTTCCCATAAAAGGTAAAGGATCATCCTATGATAACTAATGTAATCACTAAAAGTGAAAAGAGAACTGTAAAACCTGATGAACAAATAAATGTTGAACCTGTGGTAGCAATTGTGAAAGACCTTGTTACTAAAAGCATAGAAGATGGGCACATAGTTTTTTTTGAGGATGCTTCTAATATTGTTTCACATCCTAATAGAGCTAGAAAAGCTAGTGTCCCCGTGCTTTCCGTTAGAATTGGTGATCATTGCTATTATGGTTTATGTGATATTGGTGCAAGTTCCAGTGTTATTCCTTATGAGCTTTACAGAGAAATTATGCACAAAATCTGTTCCTGCGAATTGGAAGAGATTGATGTGGTTATTCACCTTGCTAATAGAGAGACCATCTCTCCAATTGGCATTGTACGATATGTGGAAGTTCTTTGTGGTAAGATTAAGTATCCTGCTGATTTTCTAGTACTTGGTTCAACTGCTAGTAAAACTTATCCTATCATTTTTGGTAGACCTTTCTTGAGTACTTGTGGAGCTATTATAGATTGCAAGAGGGAGAAAATCTTGACTAAGTTTGATGGGGAATCTTATGAGTTTAATTTTTCGAAATTTACTAAAGAACCTTGTGAAGAGGAAACCCATAATGAGGATTTTAGAGTTGAACAACTTGCTTCTATCTCTCTTGCTCCTAACAATGCTTTGCAGCAATTTATGGAAGATCACGAAAGTGAGATCTTCATGAAAGAAAGGAACGAGATTGACGAGATCCTCCGTCGTCAACCCAAGATGCTAAAGCATGACTTGCCTGTAGAAGACTTGGGTACCACGTTGCCACCTAAAAAGGATCCGATTTTCGATCTAAAACCTCTCCCTGATGATCTTAAATATGCTTATATTGATGATAAAAAGATATATCCTGTTATTATTAGCACTAAACTTTCAGGAAAGGAAGAAGAAAGGCTGTTGGAGGTTTTGAGGAAACACCGAGGAGCTATGGGTTATACTCTGGATGATTTAAAATGGATTTCACCTACTATATGTCAGCATTCTATCAATATAGAGCTAGATGCAAAGCCAGTAGTAGAGCACCACCGAAGTTTAAATCCTAGGATGAAGGAAGTTGTAAGGAATGAGGTATTGAAACTCCTTGATGCTGGTATTATTTACCCTATTGCTGATAGTGAATGGGTTAGTCCTGTTCATTATGTTCCTAAAAAAGGAGGTATTATCGTTGTTCCTAATGATAATGATGAGCTTATTCCTCAAAGAATAGTAGTAGGATATAGGATGTGCATCGATTTTAGAAAAGTCAATAAAGTTACTAAGAAAGATCACTACCCGCTTCCTTTTATTGATCAAATGTTGGAAATGTTGTCTAAAAAGACCCATTTTTGTTTTCTTGATGGTTATTTTGGCTTCTCTCAAATTGCTATTAAACAACAAGATCAAGAAAAAACTACTTTTACTTTCCCTTACGAAACTTATGCTTATAGACGTATGCCTTTTGGTTTATGTAATGCTCCTGCTACTTTTCAAAGGTGCATGTCTGCTATCTTTCATGGTTTTTGTGAGGAAATTATAGAGGTGTTTATGGATGACTTTTCTGTCTATGGAACTTCTTTTGATAATTGTCTACACAACCTTGATAAAGTTTTGCAGAGATGTGAAGAAACTAATCTTGTTCTTAATTGGGAGAATGTCACTTCATGGTTAATGAAGGGATTGTCCTCGGGCATAAAGTTTCTAAAAGAGGCATAGAAGTTGATAGAGCTAAGGTTGAGGCAATTGAGAAGATGCCATGTCCAAGAGACATCAAAGGTATTTGTAGTATCCTTGGTCATGCTAGTTTCTATAGAAGGTTTATTAAAGACTTTTCTAGGATATCAAAACCCTCACTAATCTTCTTCAGAAAGATGTACCCTTCATTTTTGATGATGATTGTAAGGGAGCTTTTGAAACTCTTAAGAAGGCTTTAACTACAGCCCCTATTGTTCAACCACCTGATTGGAGTTTACCCTTTGAAATAATGTGTGATGCTAGTGATTTTGCTGTAGGTGCTGTCCTTGGGCAACAAATTGATAAAAAGTTAAACGTTATTCATTATGCTAGTAAGACTTTAGACACTACTCAAAGGAATTATGCTACTACTGAAAAAGAATTTCTAGTTGTCGTTTTTGCTTGTGATAAGTTTAGACCCTATATTGTAGACTCAAAAGTCACCATTCATACTGATCATGCTGCTATTAAATACCTTATGACGAAGAAGGACGCTAAGCCTAGGCTTATTAGATGGGTGCTGCTTTTACAAGAGTTTGATCTACATATAGTAGATCGGAAAGGTGCTGAAAACCCTGTAGCTGATAATTTATCTCGATTGGAAAACATCTCTTTTGACCCTATGCCTGTTAATGATAGTTTCCCAAATGAGCAGTTAGCCGTAGTAGGGGTAAGCTCGCGAGGGAGCCCTTGGTACGCTGATTATGCTAACTTTATTGTCTCCAAGTATTTTCCTCCAACTTTTACAGCTTGACAAAGGAGGAAGTTCTTCTATGATTTGAGGCATTATTTTTGGGATGACCCACACTTATACAAAGAGGGAGTGGATGGTATTATGCGAAGATGTGTTCCAGAATATGAACAAAAGGAGATATTGTGTAAATTTCATGGTAGTGCTTATGGAGGACATCATGCAGGAGATAGAACCGCACAAAAGGTGCTACAATCAGGTTTCTATTGGCCTACCCTTTTTAAAGATGCAAGAAAGTTTGTTTTATCTTGTGATGAATGTCAACGTGTTGGTAATATTTCTAGACGCAATGAAATGCCTATGAACTACTCTCTAGTTATTGAACCCTTTGATTGTTGGGGATTTGACTTTATGGGTCCTTTCCCTCCCTCGAAAGGTTATATTCATATTCTTGTTGTCGTCGATTATGTTACTAAGTGGGTAGAAGCCATTCCTACGAAGAGTGCTGACGGGGAAACTTCTCTAAAAATGCTTAAGGATGTTATCTTCCCTAGGTTTGGAGTGCCTAGGTATCTCATGACTGATGGGGGTTCTCATTTCATTCATGGTGGTTTTAGAAAGACCCTGGCTAAATATGATGTTAATCATAGAATTGCTTCAGCTTATCACCCCCAAACTAGCGGGCAAGTAGAGTTATCAAATAGAGAAATTAAATCCATCTTGCAAAAGACTATTAATAGATCTAGAAAAAACTAGGCTAAAAAGTTGAATGATGCTCTATGGGCTTATAGAACTGCCTACAAAAATCCTATGGGGATGTCTCCTTATAAAATGGTTTATGGGAAAGCTTGTCACCTACCTTTAGAATTAGAACATAAAGCTTACTGGGCAGTTAAAGAACTAAATAGAGATTGTAAGCTCACTGGTGATAAAAGATTATTTGACTTAAGTTCTTTAGATGAATGGAGGAGTGAATCCTATGAAAATGCTAGGCTCTTTAAGGAAAAATTTAAAAGATGGCATGACAAGTGAATACTTAAGAGAGAATTTCATGTTGGTGAGAAAGTTCTATTGTATAGGTCGCGTCTCAGATTTTTTGCAGGAAAGCTACTGTCAAAATGGGAAGGACCTTTCATTATTGAAGAAGTATACCGTTCAGGAGCAATAAAAAATTCTTCTTTAAAAGATAATAGTACACAAGTAGTGAATGGGCAGCGACTCAAGCACTATATTGCTGGAGACTCTTACAATGAAGATGTTGATGCCTTTCAAGTTATAACTCCGGAGAAATTCATCAAGGACCAAATTCAGAGACCTGTAGAGTCTGTTTTCAAATAGGTAACAGTTCTGGTAAGAAAAGTTCCGCGAAAATACAATCCAACTATATTTTTGCAGTTTTTAGTCAATAAGGAAAGCTACGAAGCGAAAGAGGGACGGAAGCGGAGCCAGTGTGGCTCACACCACCCTGTGGCACGGGCCCACCCCTGGCCACGCCACCAGGTGGTGTGGCCACTCCGGACTCCGCCTCCGACTTGTTTTCACCCAGTACCTTCCTTTTGTTATGAAACTTCGTAATATATAATCCCCCGGATCTCCCGAGGTTCGTATATCGTGTTTTCGTCGTGTTTTTGTTTCGATCTGTATCTGCCAGGAACTATCTTTGAAAGCTTAGAAGCACAATGGTGTCCACCAAGGATAAAGGGAAGGAGCCTATGGAGGAAGACCTCCAAGACCCCGGGAAGGAGAAGGAGATCAAGAGTGAAGGTGAAGAGGAGGCAAAGCACACCGGCACTACCATTGCAAGCATTGGAGTGGTGGCGAACCCTGCCAGGATCAGAAGGACTGCACGGATGCAGACTGGGGGGAAAGGTCCTCGTCACAGTTTGGCTCCACGGTCACTTCCTCCATGCACTAGGAATCCTTTCCATACTCTTATCCATGAGCATCAATACCAGAATATGCCCAAGGAGAAATTACCCTCCAATTGGGATTTGCCTGGTTCTAGCCATGCAGGAAAATAAGACTTCAAGGAGGAAGACTGGGGAAAGAATAGCAAGAGCTGGAATTCTCAACCTGACATGATCATGAGCCGCATTGAGCAAAACTCGCAGCTTATTCGTAATCTCACCTTCGAGATTGAGGATTTGGGGAAACTGATCAAAGAGCTCATCAAGAGAATACCACCACCACCGAAGGAGTAATTCGTCACCAGGTTTGGCATCCCCTTGGTTTGTTCCAAGCTTGGGGGAGTGCCACGGTATCACATCACTATCTTCTATCTTTTTACCTTATTAGTAGAGTCATATCATGAATATAGAAGTTATCATGTAGGATGGTTTGCATTATGGAAGTGTCCCCTCTCTCGTTAGATATGTATCCCTTGGTGTGAGTTGCCGTTATGGAATATTAATGAGAAGTTCTATCATTTACTCTTTTGCATAGCTTTTATTAGTTTTCAATTCGTGGTTATATGATTGATCTTGTTGTTAGTATTGGTATCACTTTGGGATCATTGAGTTAATTTAGTTGGTTTTGGCAAACCTGGCTCGGTCAGTAGCAACACTATTTTTGAGAGTTGAATGAAAAAGATAAAAGTACTCTAAAGAAAAATAATCGCATCGTCTTTCTTCCTTGATTTGCTCATGAGTCTAGTATTCTCTAGTTAAGATCTTTTGTGCTTCCAAGGAAGATTACATGTTTGTCTTTATCACTTGTATGTTTGTTTGTTTCCTTTAACTCTTATACTTGCTACCCAACCTTGCTAGCCAAAAACCTGTACTGAGAGGGAATTCTTCTCGTGCATCCAATCCTTTAAACCAAAACCCACGCCATTTGTGTCCACCATACCTACCTATTAGCATTATTGCTATTCCAAGTAAATTCTTGTTTTATCTACCTCCCAAATTAAACTTGTTATGTGAAAATTAGTGATTAAAGATCTCACGAACTTGATGGCACACTTTACTTTCTTGCACTTAATAAACTTGAACCATTGTGCCCATCTATGTTGCATATATGCTTGCGCTTTGTGAGTTGTGAATTAGCAGAACCATGCTGTCATGGGGAACGCTTTCAACATTGCACTGGTACTTTGTACCTAGTTGATATCATGTTCTTTTGTCTATGGATGTCGTCGGTGTGAAATGAAAGGGGAGATTGTAAGTCCATGGAGTTATGCATGTGTGTTAGAGAAACGCCTGGGCCGCTGGTCTAATCCATGCTGACATGGTGGAAACCTGCAGCGTAACCATAACGAGCATCTATGAAGCATTCTTCTTATAAAAAAAGAGTCTGATATTGAGAAAAAAGAGAAAAATAAAAAAAATATTATGAAAAGAGGAAAGAGAGAAAAAAAGCACCATATTCCCATGGTAAATAAGAAGATTGCTGAGATGTTTGTTGTCTGCTTGCCTTGTAATTTTGATATCGGGATTCTTCCCTATCATCGGGCAAGGGGTACCCCGTTGGCGGTTCTCTATGATACACATATGCTTACGATGACAAGAACTTACCGGTGACTAAACTTGAGTAGCATGAGGAGCGACCCTCGTATTCAAGGGACATGAGATTCTCAATTTACAACTTGTCAATGCATATCCTCATATTTGATCACTTTAACCTTAATCACCTAAAGATGCCTATGATAGGGGCAATGAGAGCTGAAAGCTAATAAGTATCATAATTTTTGGGAGCTCTTTATGAAACTTGCAATCCCTGCTTCCCTCTGCGAAGGGCCTTTCTTTTACTTTTTAGTTGAGTCAGTAAACCTATTCCCTTCTATCTCAGCAAGTATTTTGAGTTGTTGTGTTTCATTCATTCATATGATGATTTATTCAATCATGTTGCTTATGTTTCTTGTTTTGCACATTGCTCTTATCTTGATGTTTACTACTTTAAAAGCTATCATTGAAAACCAGTTATTTGTGAACTCCAGCAAATTATCAACTATTCTTCGACCAAGAGCTAAGTTTGCCATTACCAATTATGATTTACTTTTTGTATACTTATTGTGTTTACTTTACTCATTGCATGTTTAGTTATATAATAGTGAGTTGTCTTATATTATGATCTATGTATTTGATGAATGTGATGCTTCTTGTCCGTATTCTTTTATCGACTCTTCACTCCATAAACCTGAGGCCATGTTTATTGAGCTCAGTTTCGCTTGGGGACAAGCGAAGTCTATGCTTGGGGGGAGTTGATACGTCCATTTTGCATCACTATTTTATGTCATAATTCACTGTTATCATTGATATATTTCGTATTGAAAGGTGATACTTATGTTATTTCATCTGTTTTTGCATGGTTGATGACTTTTGGAGCATGGACCGCTGCAGTCAGGATTCTGATGGAAAAGGTGCTGTCTGGAGGCAACATTCGCGAAGATCAGAAAATCCAGGAAAATATATGGAAAATCCTATTTTTCCAAAAGACGAAGGAAGCCAGAAGGGGGTCTGGAGATGGGCCACAGGGGGCCCACACCACCCCCTGGCACGGGCCAGCCTAGGCCGCGCCACCAGGTGGTGTGGCCACCCTGGTCCACCCCTGGCACTCCCCTCTGGCGTATATTATCCTCCCGAAACCCTAAGACTCGAGGAGGGACTACAGAAAGATTCTGCCGCCTCTGCGGGGCGGAAAACACCGAGAGAGAAAGATCTCTCCGGCAGACAGATTTCTGCCGGAGGTATTCCTTCCCGGAGAGGGGAGATCGTCGCCATCAACACCACCATCAAGCTGGACTTCATCGGGATCATCATCATCACCATCACCACCATCATCACCATCAGCACCCTCATCACCATCTCCATATTGCTGTAACAATTGGGTTGAATCTTGCATAGTTCATAGGGGGGACTTTCCCGGTGTTGATTACTCTTTGTAGTTGATGCTACTGAGTGAACCATTGAATTATTCTTTATGTTCAGATTGTTATACATCATTATTCCATCTCTGATCATGATCCATATGATGTCTTGTGAGTAGTTCGTTTTGTTCTTGAGGACATGGGAGAATTCATGTTGTTAGTAGTGGAGTTGTGTTGAGAGAGATTCAATAGTTTGATATTTAAGTTGTGGTGTACTTTTTGTAGTGGTGTCATGTGAATGTCGACTACATGACACTTCACCTATATGGTCCTAGGGGAATGCATTGTGTATTTGGCTACTAATCGTAGGGGTTGCTGGAGTGACAGAAACCTGAACCCCCGTTAGGAAACCATTGCACAAGGGACGTAAGGGTCTTAGAGTTTAAAGATGTGGTTAGGTTTCTACCTTAATTACTTTCTTGTACTTACGGATGTTTGCAAGGGGTATAATCACAAGTATGTACTAGTCCTAGGAAGGTCGGTACAAACAACACGACCAAGAGTAAACATCAGCAGTAAAAACACTCGGTGAAAACAAAAAGAGGAGAAAGCAAATACTTATGAAAACACATCCTGTGCAAGACGAAACAAGTTCATCCGGGAAGGAGCAGTTGTGATCGGAGAAGTGTTGAAGGGCTTGGAAGCAGTCGAGTCATCCGAATCCTCAACCCTTTCCACATCACAAGGGTTCTTTCTCTTTTTGCCGGAATGCTCCACGTGGAAATCCCCGGAGCCAGCCGAAGTAAGAGACTACGTCTTCGACGAAGAAGCATACGCGGAAATATCCCCCTCCTCATCCGCGGCAGTCCCGATCATAGGAAGATCGTCGGATACGGAGGGGTAGACAGGGGCTCACCACTTTCGGGAAGGGGAGGAAGAGAGGTCAGGTGATCAAAATCCTACAGAAAGCGGAAGAATTGAAAAAGTATATCTATAAACAGAAGACAAGGAAAAGACAAAGGCGAAAGAAATGTACCTCAAGAAGACGTTTTTTCTTGCCGAAAGGCTCTACAAGGCAAGTCGACGGAACATCTTTTTTCGCTGTTAAAGTTGTAAAGCTCCGGACTCTCTTCTCATACAGCTTGAGGGTGAGGTCCTCTGAAGAAATACTCATCGGGTTCTTCTTCCCGATATATGCCCACATACCCGACAACAGGCTTGAAGTGGCTGGACACAGATCCACAAAAAATATGCCAGGACCTAGAGACCCGACAATTCTTTGCCAACCTCATGTCATAGCTCAGAAATACGATCAACGAAGGGACGGATTTCGGCCGTTTCCTCGGCAGAGGGACGCTGATCCCAGGAGTCGAGTTTACGACAGACTTTTTAAGGTTCAAAGGGGGCTAAGCCAAAAGACTGGCCTTCGAGTGGCTGGTCCTTGACATAGAACCACTTAGACTTCCAACCTTGGACAAAATCCGTGAGTTTGAATTCTAAGTAATCAACGTCAGAGCGGACAGAAAAAATGGCGCCACCAACATCATGGACAATGGTGTCAGTGGCGTTGTGGCGAACATAGAAAAAGTATTTCCAAAGGCCCCAATGGGGATGAATCCCAAGGAAACACTCGCAAAGAGTGACGAAACAAGCAACATGGAGGATGGAATTGGGCGTGAGCTGATAAAGCTGCACGCCATAAATGAAGAGAAGGCCTCAGAGGAATTCATGGATGGGGAGAGAAAGACCGCGGAAGAGGAAGGAGAGAAACATTACCCGCCAGCCAGGCTCGAGGATGGGAGTAGCTTCGTCACCGGGGAGCTTGAAGGATCCCTCCGTCAGAAGGCCGGAGTTCTGCGCCTCGCAGAGCTCCCGCGTCGTGCACTTGGTGGGAGCCCACCCGACGACCCTTTTCCTGGTGGCCTTTGCGGCGGCAGTGGAAGTCCCAGTGACTTTGCTTTTACCCATGGTGGCAGAGCAAGGAAAGCAGGGCACGAAAATCAATGTTTGCAAGAGGCAAGAGCGCAAGGAGGAAGAATGAGCAGAGGGAGGCTAGGTGAAACAGTAAAAAGCACATCCCTTCCCTTATAAAGAGCAACAACGCAAGGACCTAACCGTTCGATGCAAAATCGAAATGGCAGAGGTCTGCGTGATGACGACATGTGCTTACAAAGATCTCGAAAAGGAAAAATATAAAAGAAGTTATGACTGCGGTAAAAACGGAGAACAACGCGTGATGCCTCGATACTCGCGCAGCGAGGGGACGTGTAGTCAAGAATCTCCGCTAAAAACGCCATCACGCGTCATCATTACTGTGCATGGGCCCATGTTCGACACGTTCCGTCATGGCATGTTTTTCTGCAAACCAGCGACATCAGATACGTCATCACTGATGTCACAGAAGAGCACTATAGCAAAAATTGTGGCTTTCTCAGGGTATGACCCGAAGAAATTTAATTAGAGTCAAAGTAAATTCCTCTAGGCAAAGATTTGAGACTACACTCGAAATATACAATATTATGATTGTAGCCTCGGGGGCTACTCCTATCGAGAGCACTGGTCGTGCACCTGACAAAAATTTATGGAAACAATGACGCATTTTTTCGACCCTATGTCTTGATACACATATCCAAGCATAGCCTCAGGGCTACTCCTATCAGGAGCGCTGGCACACACCCGATAAAGAAAAATAATGGAAGCAACCAACGATAAATACTCCTATCGGGAGCAGGATACGGAAAGAAAAAACAAAACTCTTGAATCACGCTCAGACGAGGGAAAAAAATCTGAATGTCGTGTTCAGAAACATGAAGGTAAGACCCCAGGATTCGTCCTGTGTGGCCTAGTAATCGCACAAGAATGCGCTCTGCCAACAAAAATCCATATCAACGATACGATGAAAAATCCTGACGGACGCGTTGGGTACCCGATAAAAAATAGAAAATTGGAATTCAGTATTTGGTAAGACCTCAGCGGCTCGAACTGAATTACACCAGTTACAAATTCCGAATTCAAGCCTGGGGACTTGAGTTTGATGTAGGTCAACCTTGTTTTTGCCCAGGAGCAATTAACTGATTCCCGATCTGTCGGAAGCATCAGACTCGTTGTACCAAAATCCCTACAAAAAATAAAAATCAAACAGAATAAGAGAAAGAAGAAAGAAAAACTTTGAGACTCAACCTGAAAACTGCGGATTCAGGTAGAGTCTCGGGGGCTACTGACATGGGTATGATTACTCGGATGCTCACTATTCTCTACCCTATATTGGAGAGTATTAATTCTTTAATAAGAATGACTATGTTTATGTGGAGAGTATTGATTCTTTAATGCATGTGGCTCATGATAAGAATGTTTTATGTGATATTTATATTATATTATTCATGATGCTACTGAAAGTTATTATGACATAGGGAAACATGGTTTTATGTATATCAACAATATTAAGTTTCCCCTCTTTATGTAGAAAATTTTGAAGTTGCACTTGTTTTGCTTTCCTATGCTTGTTGCTTTGTGCTTGCATGACTTGCTTCTTTACAAGATTATTTTTCATAGGAAGTGGGCTAGAATTAAATTTGTTCCATATTTGCTTCTTGATGCTCTCTTTTACTTCAATTCATATTTCTTATGTGAGCATCATCCAAATTATCATGCCTATCTTAATGGCTATAAAGAAAGAGCTTTTGGGAGACAACCCATTTTATTTTTACTTTTAGTTTATTTTTGTTTTGTTGAGTCTTGGAAGTTATTGCCTCTGTAATAACCTCTCCTTATCCTTTTTGTGTGGTTTTTGTGCCAAGAATAACTTCTAATAAGAGAGAAATAATTCTTGGGAAAGTTGCTGTCCCGAAACAGATTTTTGTGCTTCGTTGTAAAAATTCGTTAGAAATCTCTGTACGTCGGATTGAGCTGTAATTTTTTGTGCTTCTGCCCCAGGTTGTTATATAACTTTCATTAGTTTAATACTTTTCTATTTGAGCAACAGAAGGTCTTCGGAAAAATCGGTTTGTACCTGCTGGCTGTTTTGACAGATTTCTGCCATTATTTGCATTTGCCTCTTAATCTCTTTCTCTTTGAGTTTTCCTTGATCATTTGAACTTTTAAAAGGAATTGCTACAGTAGCTTGTGTTTTAATGGAAGTTCTACTTGTGTTGAAACTAAACCCAAAGACTTATTATCTTGAATACACTAGTGTTGCTAATGAAGATTATGTGAAGTTCTGTATGAAGGAAATTTTCAAGTGTACGGAAGAATAATGTGATGAGATGAAGTATGGACAAAAGCTCAAGCTTGGGGATTCCACCCGTGTCACCCCAAGAAATATTCAAGAGGTACAAGCGTCAAATCTTGGGGATGCCCAAGGCATCCCCTTCTTCATCAATAAAAACCTGAGGTTTTCTTCCAAAACACTTATTTTTATTGTTTCATGCACAATTGTGTTGTTCTTGGAGCGTATTCGTTTTAGTTTTTAGTTTTATTTTTCTTTCTTTGCCACAATAAGTTGGTTAGATCCCAACACACTTCTTTTGGAGAGAGTCACACCTCGTTATTCATTGCCTAGAACACTCTAGTTTTCACTCTTATTGTTCTGTGAGTGTTCTCCTTTGCTAGCACTGTGTTTAGCTTTAGTTTTCGATTGGTGTTGGAAAAGAGTAGGAAGTTTCATGCTTATAGTGGTACAAAAGGAAGCTTGTTTTGACTCTAACTTAGACTTTATCATGTCATGCTAGATGTTGCTTTGACTTTATGCTTAGTGATTATTATTGTAGCATGACTTGTTCCAAACAACTGAGATTGCTTAATGTGCCTTGAAAGAATCATGTGATGTTTTAGCATACAAAAGCATAATATTGTGGTATTCTCCTTTGATGTTTTCTTTGGGTTGACTTGGCGCATGCTCACACCATGTTAAGACTATACCAGTCACCATAGCCTCTATGATCATTTAGTTTTCGACTTGTAATATCACTTTATGCTTTAATTAATAATGTTTTGTCGCTTTGCATGATTATGGACATTATTGCTCTCTTAGTTGGTCGCTCCTAGTCTTTTGCTAGCCTCCACATGTACCAAGTATGAGTTCCGCTCATGCATCCAACTCCAAATAATACCAAGTTATTCCAAAGAGTCCACCATACCTACCTATTAGCATTATTGCTATTCCAAGTATATTCATGTTTTTATCTACCTTCCGAATTAAACTTGTTATGTGAAAATTAGTGATTAAAGCTCACACAAACTTGATGGCACACTTTACTTTCTTGCACTTAATAAACTTGAACCATTGTGCCCATTTATGTTGCATATATGCTTGCGCTTTGTAAGTTGTGAATTAGCAGAACCATGTTATCATGGGGAACACTTTCAACATTACACTTTATTTAGTTGATATCATGTTCCTTTTCTTATGGATTCCGGTGGTGTGAAATAAAAGGGGATCTTGTAAGCTCATGGAGTTTGTATATGTGTTAGAGAAACTCCTGGGTGGCTAGCCTAAGCCATGCCTAATCATGGTGGAAACTTGCAGCATAACCATAGTGAGCAATCTGTGAAGCATCCTCAATAAAAAACCTATGCAAATAGGAAATAAAAACTTATGCAAATAGGAAATAAAAACCTATGCAAATAGGAAATAAAAGGATCGCTGAGATGCTCATTGTCTGGTTCCTTGTCATTTTGATATGGGAAAGCTCATGTACCATGGGGCAAGGGGTACCCTGTTGGAGGTTCTTTATGATACACATGTACTTACAATGACAAGAACTTACTCGTGACTAAAGTTGAGTAGCATGAGGTTCGGTACTCGTAAGCAAGGGGCATGAGATTTTCAACTTATAACTTGTCAGGCATATCCTCATATTTGTTCACTTTAACCTTAATCACCTAAAGATGCTTATGATAAGGGCAATGAGAGCTGAAAGCTAATAAGTACCATAATTTTTGGAAGCTCTTTATGAAACTTGAATCCCTGCTTCCTTCTATGAAGGGCCTTTCTTTTACTTTTATGTTGAGTCTCCATCTTATATCTTTATGCACCTATTGAGAGAGCATAGTGGTCATTCTTAGTTTAATGTGCATTGTCCCAAAAACTTGTTGATTGATTCATAACTTTGATATTGCTTGTTCTTAAACTATTTGTATCTAGTCACCCTTATGAACTTTGAGGGTGTCCTATGCATTTATGTTTTTCTACACCATGAGGGACAAGTTGAATACCATTCTCATTATGTTTTCTATATGTGAAACAAACAAACATCTCTCAAAGCATTGTTATTCATGAATCATTTGTTTGTACCTTTTCATGTTACAACATAGTTGATATGTCTTATTGTTAGAACTATATATTTCATGTCTATGTTAGAGTACTATGATCCCAACTATCAATGTTTTACAAATACCTTGATCAAGATTGTGATGGTGCATGTCACCTCAAAAATTATTCTTTTTTATCACTTACCTACTCGAGGACAAGCAAGAGTTAAGCTTGGGGATGTTGATACGTCGTAAACGTATCTATAATTTTTGATGTTCCATGCTTGTTTTATGTCAACTATCTTATGTTTTGTCTACATTTTGAGATACTTTTACGCATTTTCTGGAACTAACCTATTAATAAGATGCCGTAGTGCCAATTGCCTGTTTTCTGCTATTTTTGGTTTCAGAAAAGCTAGAAAAAGACATATTCTCGGAATTGGACGAAACGAAAGCCAAACCTCCTATTTTTCCAACACGAAGACGGAGTCCAAAGCAGAGACGGAGGAGGGCCAGGGGCTGGCCACACCACCTGGTGGCGCAGGTCAGGCCAGGTCGCGCCAGGGGGTGGTGTGGGCCCCTCAGGCCTCCACCTACCTTGCCCCTTCGCCTATATATTCCTCCTGGGACGAAAACCCTAGAGACCAGATCAGAATTCCACGAAAAGTTCCGCAACGCCGCCGCCACCGAAGAGGAGATTCGAATGACAGAAATCTCTATTCTGGCACCCTGTCGGGATGGGGAAGTGCCCCCAGAGCCATCTCCATCGACTCCACCGCCATCTCCATCGATGTTGCTGACTCCCATGATGGGGAGGGAGTAGTTCTCTCTCGAGGTAAGGGCTCTACCGGTAGCTATGTGTTCATATCTCTCCTTATGCATGATCTTATTGAGATCATGAGCTTTTTAGTCTATAGATCTATTTTGCTACTCAAGTGCTTTAATGAATCTCGCTTATCCCCACGTGTGTGAAGTTGACAGTGTGCACACCGTGTGGCACTTTGGCTAAGGTTACATAAATACTTATCATGAGTATAAGTTGAGTTGGATGTCTCTATGAGATTGTGGTGTTTGTTGGAACCATCTAGCGCTCAAGGTGATGGTGAGGGGTTATCTAGATGGGGAATGCGAACTTTAAGGTGTGCTGTTATAGCCCTACATCGTCCAACGGAGGGTAGTTCAGGGTAGCATCATGAAGAAAAGATATTTATATGAGAGTGTCCACTAGTGAAAGTATGATCCCTAGGCCTTGTTTCTAAGCATTGAAACACCATTTACAATCAGTTCTGTTACATGTTTGCTTGCTTCCGCTCTTATTTCAGATTGTAATTACCACTTATAATCATCCATATTACTTGTATTTCACTATCTCTTCGCCGAACTAGTGCACCTATACACCTGATAAGTGTATTGGGTGTGTTGGGGACACAAGAGACTTCTTGTATCTTGATTGCATGGTTGCTTGAGAGGGATACCTTTGACCACTTCCTCCCTAAGTTCGATAAACCTTGGGTAATGCACTTAAGGGAAACTTGCTGCTGTTCTACAAACCTTCTCACTTGGAGGCCCAATATTGTCTACAAGAATAGAAGCATGCATAGGCATCACATCTCTATGTGTGAGTAATTCTCCTTGGGCTAAGGGCTTCGGCCTAGCCATTTAGCAATTGTGCATGTGAATTATCATAGATGGGATCGTGTATTAGTTTGTATGACATGATGATTATTGTATCCTCTCTTGCCTCAATCCAAGGACTTGTCAGGTACCCAAGACTCCGAGGGTTGATCCAGGTATAGGGAGTATGAGTGATGACTGATCTGCAGGTTGGGAACCACAGTGACAGAAGGGGTAGTACGGCTGTATGTGAGGGATTTGCTTGGGATTAACGGTGACATGACTATGCATATCATTAGTTCTCTTTCTTCTATGGATGAGACTAGTAGGTTATTGATACAAGCGGTTGCGGAGGCAATAGAAATTATGGATGCACTGCCCACATATAATTTATCTTGCTCTAACAAGTACACGCATACTTTATTTCTATCTTTTATTTCCATCAGATATTTTGCACAGCTACAGGTGAAACCGAACGCCCTAGGCCCTCTCTCTCCATCATCGACAACAACAAAAAGACGCAAGCTACTGGTCCGGTGAAAACACAAAGGGAATTCTAAAACTCCTGAAGGTTCGTTAAAGTAACTTCAATATGCATTCGCTTCCTGAGGATTCGATAACCTAGGTCTTAGGGGAAAAGAAGCTATACTACATCTGTAATCTAGATCGAAGTTATCAACCCTTTTTCTGGCGGTGTTGTCGGGGAAGCAATAGCTACCCTGGTGAGGTTATTAGGAACCTTGCTAGTTTTAATTCTTGTTTTTTAATTTTGTTAGTTTGCTTTCAGTCTTTATTTTAAACCAAAAAAAATTAGTTAGTCTAAAAATTCTTGCTTTTACCATTGCAATTATTTATCTAAGAAAACCCAAAAACATAGGAAGTATGGCCGAAAATAAGCTTGGGGAGTTTGCTACTCCCAATAATGATTATTTGCGTACTCCTATAACTCAGCCAACAATCGGTACCGATCACTATGAAATTAAGCCCCATTACTTAAGTTTGGTTCAATAGAATCAATTTGGAGGCTCTGCTATTGAAGATGCAGGTATGCACTTGAATACTTTCACTGAAATATGTGATATGATGCGTATAAAAGACGTTGACCCCGATGCGGTCAAATTGCGTCTATTTCCTTTCTCTCTAAGAGGGAGAGCTAAAGAATGGTTGCTATCTTTGCCTAAAAATACTATTACAGCATGGGTGGGATGTACTTCTTTATTTATGACTAAATTTTTCCCACCTGCAAAGACTATGCAACTTCGATCTAATATTATTGGCTTTAGACCGAAAGAGCGTGAGCCACTAGCGCTTGCATGGGAGAGGATGAAAGAATGGCTAAGAAACTGTCCTAGTCATGGGATAGAAGATTGGTTTTCCTCTTTCCTCCATTTATTTTTACTATGCTCTTAATTCTGTATCTAAGTCTATGCTTGATACTGCAGCTGGAGGAACATTTATGGGTAAACATATTACCGAAGCAAAGCAGCTGCTAGACAATATGCAAGACAACCATGCCCAATGGCATGTGGAAAGATCAAATACGAAGAAGGTGAACTCTGTCTCACCACGAGAGAACGAACATCTCAATGCTAAGTTGGATGAGCTCATACTAGCCATAAAAGGCAAGGAAACTCAGGTAAAAGCCACTCCTGAAACAAATATCGAAGAAATAGACTTCATAGCTCATAAAATGCTTATAATCCTGCTTCGAAGAAGAGTTACAATCTTAACTTTCAGAAACACTATCTTAGTCCTACAGGTAACTCTAATAATAATATGGGAAATAGTAATGGTAGTCTCCAAGAAACACTGAAGTCTTTCATAGACTCACAAAATGAACAAAATAATATTCTAGTTAAAATTACGGAGAACTATGGTGCTATGCTTGGTGAATTATCTAACCAAGCTGTTAGTTTGATAAATGATTTACAGGCCCTTCAAGAAAGAACGAGGATCGCTAAGGCACAGCTAGGTAAGATAACCGAGAGTCAAACTCTCATTCTAGCTAATTTTGCAGGTAAAGCTGAGCACAGTCCGGTTGAGGAACTCAAAATGATGAGGATCCAAAGGGAGGAGCGTGAAGAACGTGACTATAGTAATGCTCCTTCACCAAGCTACACCATTGAAGATCTCATAAAAAGGATCAACGTTAAGATTCCGGTGAGTGAAGGTAGTGAGGAAGCTATGTACCAACATTTTGTCAATCAAGTAGCAATAAAAGTACGTGAGCTTGAAGAAGAATACAAGCAAATTGCTGAAAAATTACCTGTCAAACTAGATGACATATTTGAGCCTGCTATTAAGATTAAAATTGGAACCAATGAGATAGATGCACTTTGTGATCTAGGTGCAAGCGTCTCGACAATTCCAAAGAGTCTTTTTAACAAGTTAAATCTTGGCTCCTTTGAAATTACTGAGTTAAAATTGCATCTAGCAGATTCTACCTACAAACAAGTTGTAGGAATTAAGGAGAACACTTTAGTATACATTAAAGGCTATCCCGCTCTTATTGATTTCGTTATTATTGACATGCCTGAAGATGCTACTGCTCTTATTATATTAGGTCGTCCTTTCTTAAGAACTAGTAAGGCTTTGATCAATCTGCATGAAGGGAACATGAAGCTGTAATTGCCTTCACGGGATCCTTTTATTATTCATTTCCCTAGGAAGAAGAAAGCCAAGCATGACGAAAAGGAGGCCATCACTTTGAAGGCCAATTACTTTGGAGTGGGTGTTCCACTCATCTGGCCCAAGTGAGTATCATCAAGGTCAAGCTATTAACCATAAAAGAGCGCTCCATGGGAGGCAACCCATGTGAAATAAAGGTTTGAGTTAAGTTTTTAGTTTTGGTTTAAGTTTTTGTTTAATAAAGAGTGCTAGAAAACTCCTTTCGAGGAGAAGAAGTTCGGTAGTACTTGAAATTCTGCTTTATTCATGCTATTTTTGGTCGACAATATTTACTATCAATTTTCTGTCAAAAACAAGGTATATCACTAAGTTACAGGAAAATAAAAAGTCTACAAAGAAACATATTTTTTTCCGCACACAGAGAGTTTAACGACCAACTATACAGCGGGAATAAATATTCCGGCCGTATAGCTTCGGTCCTATATATATCTTTGCCATTGAAAATTATTCTGCAATATGTACTGAGAGTTTAATGACCAACTATAAAAAAATCCGGCCGTATAGCTCTAGTTGTAAAGATATCAATGCCTCCATACAATTTCTTTTCATATGTTCTGAGAGTTTAACGACCAACTATACGGCGGGAATAAAAATTCCGGCCATATAGTCCGGTCGTATAGATATCTATGTCTTTGCAAATTTTCGTTCGCATGGATAAACAGTTTAACGACAAACTATACGGCCGGAACATTTTGTTCCGCCCGTATAGCTGCGTCCGTATACCTGCGCCGCTAGGAGGAAAACCTAATTTTTTGACAAAAGGCCAACTATACTGCCAGAACACATTGTTCCGACCGTATAACTGCGCCGTTATAGTTGCGTCTGACCACAAAATCGCACGGGAAGGTACTCCCAGCTCCAAAATTTCAATCCTTTTTCTTTCTTCTACCTCCAAACTCTCTCAAAACCTCAAGGGATCTCCATCTCTATTCAATTTCGTTCGATTTCCTCGCACACAAGTGATCTATGGTATGTTTCTCCTCCGATCCTCCAATTACTTTTTGCAAATTCAACTTTGATCTATTGTCATTATCAATCTATGGTGATACCTACTATGAACCAATTGCCATGATTTTCTTGCCTAAATTATTATTTTGAGGAGAATTCTTTAGTGTGTTATGATGAGGAATATGATACACTTACTGTTGTTGGATCAAAAAGTTTTATTTTTGCCTTTCTTCAATGTTTTAGATGATGAACACAAGGAGCCAAACTCGTGCTCATGCCACCGCTAGCGCTTCTCGGGAAGTCGCTTAGGAACGCATGGGGATACGGTTCAAGAATGAGGCCCATCATGATCACTTCAACAGGATCAAGAACTGTGAAGTGAAGGCCACCAAGTGGGCTTGCCCTATCATATTGAACCAACTCGGTATTACTGATGACTTTAATTTACTTTGCAATAGAGCTGGCCTGCAAAACTTTATGTACAATGATGTACCTACCTATCATCACTTAACCATTGAATTCCTTAGTTCATTGCAAAGCACCGTTAAACAATGGCAAGGAGAGGATACTATTTCTTTCTGTCTAATGAACAACAATAACAACACTTTAACATTAGATGAATGGTGCACATGTTTTAATTTGCCAAACAATGATATTCATGCTTTACGCGCATCCTTTACTGGCTTAAGTCCTTCTCCCGATCAATACTATAATGGAATGAGTTTCACTAGTAGAGTGAACAAGGGGAAGAATATTCAACATCCTGCAATTCGCTATTTGTTCTATGCTATTGCTAACACTTTGCAGGCACGTAATGAGTTCATGAGACTCAACGAGGAGGACATCCTAGTCCTCGCAAAGGCTGCTTACATCAACTGCAGCTTGTCACTCAACTTGGGCGCCATCCTTGTGCGCTACCTGGAGAACCAAGCCTCCCAAAGCCAAGGGCCAATCACAGGAGGAGGCGTCATCACCGTGCTTGCCACTGCCCTAGGCCTCGACCTAGGTGAGTTGCAACCCGTACTAGGTGAGACACGTGTTGGTTTCTCCACCTTGAGAGCCTGTGGAATGCTAACTAGGGGAGGGGTGCTTATTACCTGCATATTGCTAGAGCTAGGCGTATCTACCCCACTCCTATGTCTAATGGTCTTTTCTCTATCAAGGAAGGACGTTTGCTATATGATTTGTAGGTTTAGAAACACCAACCCGAGGAAGAGATTCCTGAAGAGGACGAGAACCAAGAAGAGGAGCAAGAAGTTCCTTATCAAGAGGAGTAGCCACAAACCTGGTTCCCCACATACCAAGATTTCCAAGGACTTGGAGGAACTGTGGGGAGGATGCACATCCTCTCTTTGAACCTCTGAGAATCAACAAGTAACCTGTCAACTCAATTCGCGAACTGGAGTAACAAATTTTTTCCGCCACCACAATAAATTGAAGGGCTTGCAAAAGCCTAAGCTTGGGGAAGTTTCCTCATGTATCTTTATTTGGCGTTTATTTGCTTTTATTTAGAGGTTGCTGTTGGTTTCCCCAACACTTTATCTTTAGTTCTTTCTATTTGCTTTCAAAATTTTCTAGCCAAGCTTTGCTGCCAATTTTCTAATCTTTAATTTTCCTCTCTTAAAAATCACAAAAAGATTTCTCCATTTTTCCATATTCTCCCTCTTCCTTTTCTTTCTGCCTCGAGGTCTTCATATATTTACAGGAGAGTGCTTGACTTCGAGTTTCCAAGAAACAAATAAAAAGGAAGAGATAAGTGGAATCAAACATGAGAGGTATGCCTTATGACTCCCCACTTTTAAAGTTTGAGAGACCCATGCTAGTTAGTAGTAAATGTTGAGATATTATATTGGTGGAGTGAGTCTTTGTATTGTCGTAAGATTTTCATTTGCATGGGTATTTAATTGGGTACGTTTTGTTCCAGCTCTCATAACTAACCAAGTTTTGCCTAAAATTGCTAAACAATTGTAATAAGAAAAAGTCTCACAATTGAAGGCTTGGGTGTTGTAGTGCTTAGTCTTGAAGGATTATTTCTAGAGATACTCAACACCACTGAAAATATTGATTAACTTGATAGCTCTCTTTGAAAGGATTTGTTCGATTGAATTAATGTTTAGCAGTTTTTGTGAGCATGCCAAAGTTTGACTTGTTAATCATAAGAATGATATAGCTTTATGCGTGTCAAACTTCATGGGATGCCAACAACTCCGCTGGCTTACGAACGATCTTAATGGAGGAAACTCCTAGATTTTGGCTATGAGTTGATTAAACACTTGTAGCAGCAATGCTATGGTGGGTAAGATTCTTGGCAGTCCCCGGTAGCTATAATTATGATGGAATCACTCCTCTGGTTGTTATGAGAAATCATTATGCAAAAGGAACAAAAACCTTAGTGATGCCACGAGTGTCCATCACAGCCCGATAAACTAAATAAAATTCTTGGCATGCTCTCAATTACTTAAAAACTGAAATTCTTGAAGGACAATGAATAGAAAAGTAGTGCTTGAAAAGTCTTGATTTATTGATGTGGGAGATTTGAGACACTCTAGTATATATGCTTTTCATGACAACTCTCACACTCTTAATTTACATGATTATACTTTACTGTTCAAATGCAAGCCTATGAGTTGATTACTTGACATGGAATAAAGTTTACTCATTTGAATCATCCATGCTTACAATAATTGTGTTGCACTATAAGGATGCATGAAACCCGTATGATATGCTTGCCATTGCTCTATCTATGTTGAAGTTTTTCAGATTTATAAAGTGGAGGAAACATGAGACTATTAATCATGAGTAAGATCACCATCTCATTATTTTAGTTTAAATGCTGAGTTCCTTTTTGATTTTGGTTTTCTTGCTCGGGACGATCAAGTTTAAGCTTGGGGAGGTTGATGGCTCTGAAATATAGCCATCTAACGTCCACATTCAAACTGGATATTAGTCATATTGTTGATGAAATATCTCTCTAAACCCTGCCACTAATGCTCATATTCAGAGGGGTATGCAATCCTTTCTTTTATATTTTTCAAGCGTAGATAATATCATCTAAAGGAGGGAATCACTACATTAAAGTCAAAGATACGGCATTTACAACTACCAGAAGAAACCAGGAGCCTTATAATGGAGGCAGACGCCTTAACGACCAACTATACGGTTGGAGCAAAAATTCAGACCGTATAGCTCCGGTCGTATAGTTGGTGCCGCCACCGTTAGGTTAAACAGAACAACTTTCGTGAAGGAACCCCTATATAAAGAAGCCTTGGGCAATGAGAAAACAGAGTTCGCACCATCCAGAAGTCTCTGCCACAGATCACCAGCCGCCTCCAAATCTCCAAACCCTTCTCCATCTCCATAGCCATATTCCACCACTTGTAATAGTAGATCCCTTCTCCGATTAGCGACATTGTAAGACTATTGCTATCAATCTTATGATTTTTATTACAATGTTTGCGATTGTTGATCTCATCTCTATGTGTGAGTAATTCTCATTAGGCTAAGGGCTTTGGCCTAGCCATGTAGCAATTGTGCATGTGAATTATCATAGATGGGATCATGTATTAGTTTGTATGACATGATGATTATTGTATCCTCTCTTGCCTCAATCCAAGGACTTGTCAGGTACCCAAGACCCCGAGGGTTGAGCCAGGTATAGGGAGTATGAGTGATGAGTGATCTACAGGTTGGGAACCCCAGTGACAAAAGGGGTAGTACGGCTGTATGTGAGGGATTTACTTGGGATTAACGGTGACATCACTATGCATATCATTAGTTCTCTTTCTTCTATGGATGAGACTAGTAGGTTATTGCTACAAGCGGTTGCGGAGGCAATAGCAATTATGGATGCACTGCCCACATATAATTTATCTTGCTCTAACGAATACACGCATACTTTATTTCTATCTTTTATTTCCATCAGACGTTTTGCACAGCTACAGGTGAAACCGAACGCCCTAGGCCCTCTCTCCATCATCGACAACAACAAAAAGATGCAAGCTACTGGTCTGGTGAAAACACAAAAGGAATTCTAAAACTCCCGAAGGTCCGTTAAAGTAACTTCACTACGCATTCGCTTCCCGAGGATTCGATAACCTAGGTCTACTAGGGAAAAGAAGCTATACTACATCCGTAATCTGAATCAAAGGTATCATGCCACGAGAGCAACGAGGAGGCGGATATACTCGCCAACATCGGCTCCACTTGTGCCCTAGTGCCACCTGGACTATTTTTAGAGTGAATCTGCGAGCGATCCATCAAGCCAAAGACTCCAGAGCAGAAAGCTAGCACGTCAAAAGACTCGGGGGCTACGCCACCCGACGAGCCGAAGGCACTCGAGGACATGGATCAAGATACGGGACTCGAAGGCCCCATGGAGGTCATGATGATCGAGCCATCTTGGAGACAACCATACATCACATACTTGCTCAGCAAAAGGTTGCCAGATGACCCGACAGATGTGCATCATATATCGCGACGATCCAAGGCTTTCGCCCTTATCAACGTCGAATTATACAAGCATAGCATCATAGGAGTCCTCCAACAATGTGTATCCAACGAAGACGGAAGAGCCATCCTCCTCGAGATACAAGAAGGCACTTGCGGCCATCACACTAGCAATCGCGCCCTCGTCACCAAAGCTCTATGAGCTGGATTCTACTGGCCAACGGCAATGCGCGACGCTAAGGACATCGTCTAGCGATGCAACGCTTGCCAATGATTCGCGGACAAACCGCACACACCTAGCGTAGAGCTCAGGTCAATACCTGTGGCCTGGCCCTTCGCGTAGTGGGGACTCGACATGGTCGACAAGCTACAAAAATCTTCACCTGGAGGGTATGTCTTGCTCCTCGTTGCGGTCGACAAATTCACCAAGTGGATTGAGGCCATGCTGGTGACAAACCAATTAGGGACCAGCGCCGTTAAATTCTTCGAGTCCATCATCTTCCGGTTCGGGGTGCGCATAGCATCATCATGGACAATGGAACAAACTTCACCTCGAACGAATTCTAGGATTTCTACGAAAACCTGGGAATCAACATCAGCTACGCCTCGGTGGCGCACCCTCAGACCAATGGCCTTGTCTGTGGCGGCATCAAGAAAAGACTCCTCCGACCACTCGAAAGAGTTGCTCGGTGCTGGCTCGAGGAGCTACAATCAGTACTATGGAGCCTACGCACAACTCCAAACAGCCCCACAAGCTATACTCCATTCTTCATGGTACACAGTGCCAAAGCGGTACTACCCACAGAAGTGCGCTACAAAGCCCCACGGGTCATAGCATACAGCAAGGCAGAATCAACCTTCGCACTCGAAGACTCCGTCGATCTCCTCGATGAAGCACGCGAGATTGTAGCAGAGAGATCCACGATCTACCAGCAAAACCTCCGCAACTACCACAATAGAAGGCTACGCCCAAGGTCCTTCGTCAAAGGAGACATGGTCCTGGGACTGAAGCAACAAGGGCACCTCAAGCTCGAGTCTCCTTGGGAGGGACCTTATGTGATTACCGAAGTAATCCCAAGTGGCGCCTACCGCCTTAAAGACGTAGAAAGCAGAGTCGCATGCTCCAATCCCTGGAACGTCGCACAGCTGCATTGTTTCTACCCTTAGATGTTTTGACTTTACAAGTAAGGCTATTCAGCCAGGCTACTTAGCCACACATTGTATCTCCTGATATTCTGTGAATAAATAAAGCTAAGTGCCTCCAACTTTGTGTTTCTATTTTTACTTACAATTGTATCACTTGGGGGCTATGCCACCCTTTCCACCTCGTTACACGAATAACGCAGTAGCCTGAGTAGCTGACGTACTGTCGATCGAATCATTGGTAAAACCAACCCAGTTGCAACGCACCTGACAGGTTGGCAAGGTGCTGAGATGAATATGCGCCAGGCTAATGAAAAGGAACTGCAAAGTACAAGCTACTCAAAAAATATACAAGCTAGCAAGCTTTTACATATATACGGGTAACAAAAAACACCCGACGCACTTATACGAACTTTACAACACCTATGCATCTATGTGAAGGTTCATACTACTCTACAGCCGTAAAAGGAGAACATTGGTGCGTTCTTCGAACAACTAGGTGATATCTTCGGCTGGCTGATCAACCGCTCGATAATGTGGTAACATGTTCCGTGCCATCCCTTCTAGCAGGGGTGGCGGTCCAGCGGCAACAGCTGCGAGATCCAGATTAGGCTGATGCAGGCGGACAAGTGCCAATGCAGCCTTGGCACCCGCGACTAACTGGTGGCGCACGCACTCGTGGACCACGCTGGCATCCTGAAATTTCTTTAGTAGAGCTAACAAGCTTGAAGGTACCATGTCCAAGGGGAACATCGCCTGGAAAATATGGTTGAGGCACGACTGCGACTTTTTCAAATAAAGCAGCACATGCGACGTACAGTCCTGTAGTGTCGCCAACACAACTGCACGATCACGATAAACCCAAAATACCCACTAGCTTCCAGCTGCTCCTGGGTCAAGCGGTTTAGTCGAATGGTGATTCGATCCCTCTCATCTTGCGGATGATGAGCGCTAACAACTGCAAAAGTCAGTACAAAGCGTAAATACAAAGCGCCGTCGTGAGTGTCTAAGAAAGGATAATAAGCTAGAAAACTAACACTTAAACTACTCGTTCAGCTGAGCCACCTCGCCAAGAAGGTACTTCTCGCACACACTGGCTTTTTCGGCTTTTGACTTCCACACATCCGTGCTACCATGGATCATGGGCATCTCTCGCTCCAAATGTTTTATGCGGTCACGCAATCGACATAGCAGCGACAGCTCCTCCACCTTTGAACGTGGTCGCGCCTCAGTTTCATCGGTGGGAGATGAGTCAGATGGACCACTCAAACAACCCTATTACAAGCAGAGTAAGAGGCAAATAGGACCAAGCCTTCATAAATAGGGCCAAAAGAAGAAGCATCAAAGTTCGGCAAGTCTCAAAAGGGGTACCCCACAAGGCACAATTCAAGAGGGAAAAACTAGACTATTACAAAAGGAGACTAAGAAACAACCTATAGCTACACGTTGGCACTCGGGGGCTTCCTCGAGTCTGTGGCAGTCTCCGACGCCATAGCCTTCTCGGTTACAGCCTCTGATGTTGTGGCTTTTGTCGTCTTCAACCGCCTCAGCTCTGCCGAATACTTGGCGAGTGTCTCAATGAGCCAAGGCCCATATTTATTGTAACTAGTGGCAAAGGGAGAAAAAACACTACCTGATGGCCATCCGCAGTGACCGGCGTCACCGAGGAGACCTTGTAGGGGCTCAAATCATTACCATGTGCTTGCGCCATCGCAAGCCCCATGGTCGCCCCATGATACATTGCAAATGTATCTATAATTTTTGATGTTCCATGCTTGGTTTTATCTACTTTCTTATGTTTTGTCCACACTTTGGAGTACTTTTCATATGATTTCTTGGACTAACCTATTAACAAATGCCACAGTGCCAGTTGCCTGTTTTCTGCTGTTTTTGGTTTCAGGAAGTCAGAAAATGAATATTCTCGGAATTGGACGGGACAAAAGCCAAAGTTCCTATTTTACCGGAAGACTCATGGAGCCAGAATATGAGACGGAGGAGGGCCAGGGCCTGGCCACACCCCCTAGGCGCGGGCTAGCCCTACCCGCGCCACCAGGTGGTGTGGGCCCCTGGCACTCCACCGACCTTGCCTCCTTCGCCTATAAGAGCCTTCCGATACCAAAACCCTAAATCATCAAGCCTCCAGCCACAAAAAGTTCTGCTGCGCCGCCGCCACCGAAGGGGAGATTCGGGGGACATAAAGTCTCTGTTCTGGCACCCTGCCAGGACGGGGAAGTGCCCCCGGAGCCATCTCCATCGATCTCCACCACCATCTCCATCATCGTTGCTGACTCCCATGATGAGGAGGGAGTAGTTCTTCCTCGAGGCTAAGGGTTCTACCGGTAGCTATGTGTTCATCTCTCTCTCTATGCATGATCTTATTGTGGTCATGAGCTTGTAATCTATAGATCTACCTTGCTACTCAAGTGCTTTATTAGATCTCTGCTCTCCCCATGTGTGTGAAAGTGACAGCGTGCACACCATGGTGGCACTTAGGCTAGAGGCTACAAATACTTGTTATGAGTTATATTTGGAGTTGGATGTCTTTATGAAATTGTGGTGTTTGTTGGACTCATCTAGTACTCAAGGTGACAGTGTGGGGTTTTCTAGATGGGAACGGCTTACTTTGAGGTGTGCTGTTATAGCCCTACCATGGATTAGAGTGTCCAACCGGAGAGTAGTTCAGAGTAGTATCATGAAGATAATATATTTATATGAGAGTGTTCACTAGTGAAAGTATGATCCCTAGGCCTTGTTTCTAAGCACTGAAACACCATTTGCTACTAGATCTGTTACATGTTTGCTTGCTTCCATCTTTATTTCAGTTTGCCTTTAGTCTTTTCCACGCCATCAAGTTATTTTCTATCACCGTTACCACTTATAATTTTCCATACCACTTGTATTTCACTATCTCTTCACCGAACTAGTGCACCTATACACCTGACAAGTGTATTGGGTGTGTTGGGGACACAAGAGACTTCTTGTATCTTGATTGCAGGATTGCTTGAGAGGGGATACCTTTCACCACTTCCTCCCTGGGTTCGATAAACCTTGGGTGATCCACTTAAGGGAAAACTTGCTGCTGTTCTACAAACCTCTGCACTTGGAGGCCCAACAACTGTCTACAAGAATAGAAGTGCGTAGACATCACCCCAACCCCCTCTGAGCATTCTTGAAATCCATGGGCACGCCTCGAGTGAAGGACTCCACCAAGCCATCAAAATCCTTGATCAGCTTGGCATTGGGGACCATCTCCTCTCGAAGATGCCCAAGCATGCCCTTGGCCTTCTCAAGTGAGTCCTTGAAAGAGACGCTGTGATCTTCGACTGCAGCCACAACACCGACCAAAGCATCTGAGCGGGCCAAAGCTTGAGCGTCGAAGTCCACGCCGGCAGCATCTGTAGAAGATGCATATGAGTATAACAACATACAGACAAAATACATAGCAAACAAAATGATACAACATCGTACCCGAGAGTGCCTTAGCTACAGAGAAAAGTTGTTCTACGAACACTTTTCTATCAGCTGTAGCTGCCAGCAGGTTCTCCTCGCGAGTCTTCGACTCCTGGACAGAGCGTTCCAAGGCTTCAAGTGCCTCATCATGTTTCTTCTCCACGGCGGCAAGACCCTTCTGGAGGGAGTCGATGCGACGAAGAAGCTCATAATTCTCACCTACAAATGGAAACAACATAACTCAAACCCACCAATTTTCATACAAAAGGCACGGATGAAAGATTGCGAACTCACCTTCAAAGGCACGATGACAGGCTTCCAACAAAGCATGCTGATGGCTCAGGGAAATAATCCGTTCGGCGAGGCGAGTGGATTCCCTCAAGATAGGCTACAAAGAAGGGAAGCATGAGCATCAACCAAATTTCGACTGCCAATGACAAGAAAAATCACATGTTCCTCCAGGGACTCCAAAGTTTCCTTCTGCGTAGACATCCGGGCAACCATCTGGTGCCCCCCAGTGTGGGGGGAACTCGAAGAATTGGCATCAGAGTTGGCCGCCACCTGGGGAGAAGGAGATTGTGCCACCATCTCGTTGTCTTACGAGTCTGCGACTCCAGTCTCCTTCACAAAGCGATAGTCATCGGACGATGATGACGTAGTTTGGCTACAAATACATGCAAAATTACTTTAGAAGAACATATTTTGGGAAACAAAGACGAGGTAGCGGGAGTATAAAACATACCTGTCAAAATTGTCGAGGTTGAACGAATCCTCGGATGCCTCCTTCGGTGTCCTCAACTTCTTCTGTGAAGGAGGATCCATGGTGTGCACAGGCACAGTAGGAATTGGCTCCTCTACCATAGTCGGAGGACCCTCCAGCATCGTCGGCGAAGATGCGTCTGAGTCCTTGCTTTGGGAGCGCTTGCGAGTCCAGTTCCCACCAGACTCGGGGGCTTCCTGCTCTTTCTCAACAGGAACGGTGGAGCCCGGCTCATCCTCCTCTTCGGCTTCACGAGGGATCACTCCCTCGGGCTGAGGAGGCAACACAGTGGTCACCTTCTAGGCCCAAAAAAAGGAACAAACATTAGTATACAAGGAAACCTAGCAGGCAATCGAAAAACAAGAAGAGCTCAAGAGAAATCCACCTCAGGCGGAGGATGACTCGCACAGAAGGGAGGCACGGCTGAGTCGCTAGGGAGTCTCTCCTTGGCTATGTACTTGGTCAGCAGCCAAAACCTCTTGTCTACTTCACCCGAAGAAATGTTCTCTTGCGAGATGCGAGTGACATCATCAACACCAGTCCAGCAACACATCGGATGCGCCCGCGCCTGTAGTGGCTACACTCGACG
This sequence comes from Avena sativa, assembly GCA_916181665.1. Lineage (NCBI taxonomy): Eukaryota > Viridiplantae > Streptophyta > Magnoliopsida > Poales > Poaceae > Avena > Avena sativa. The sequence continues at coordinate 417,252,651 of OV702296.1, forward strand.
ACGCATCCAGGTGCGAATAAAGTCTACGCCTCCTACTTCCTTTCCTATGCGGAGCTCAAGGTCGCAGACACGCTTGTACAGAGCCTCGGTTTCCTCAGCTTCGCCGGGCATCACCGTGTTCTTCCATGACCTCCTTCTCTTGCATACCACTGTCGGATCAAAAGGCGCGAGCCCGAAGTGTTCCTCGTCAACCTTCTGGTCGTGAATATAGAATCACTTCTCCCTCCACCCTTGGACAGATGCACTGAAGTTGATGGCGAAATATGTGACACTAGAGTCTATGTGGATCCCACAGCCTCCTATATCGTAGACTACCGACCAAGAGCCCGACTGGCAATTTCAGTTTGAAAAGTTTTTTGAAGAGCCCAAAGTGTGGCTCGATTCCGAGCCAACACTCGCAAAGGGTGATATAGCAAGCAATGCGAAGGATGGAGTTTGGGGTCAGCTGATGCAGCTAGAGCCCGTAGAAGCAGAGTAAACCCCTCACAAACTTGTGAAGGGGGGAGAAAGACTGCCAATGATAAACGCGAGGAACAACACCCGAAATCCGGCGGGAGGACTAGGGATTACCTCGTCATCGGGAATCTAGCAGTCATCTTCCGCAGCAGGGAGAGCACCATCTTGGTGCTAGTTGAAGAGCTATGTGTCCTTGATGGTGGTTGGCCGCCACGATCCATTCGTGACATGCATGCCTAGGCCCTTCTTCTTTCTAGCTGCGGCGGCAATACTGGTGCCCGTGGCGGTGGCGCCCTTCTTCTTGGCTGCAACAGTGGCGGTCGTAGATCCAGCGGTAGAAGCACCCTTCTTTTTCCCCATGTGGCGCTTGCGGTGGGAGCGTATAAAGTAGCTGGGAAAGGTGCGGAGGTGGAGTAGCAATGGAGGCAGCGCGCAAGGAAGAAGATGAGCTGTGGGGAAAATTACCGCACAACAAACCCTTACTTAACCTCACCACAAATGCTACCCAACGACCAGCAGTACACCAGCTAGACGCGTGGCGCAAATCAATATAGACGCATGGTAGAGCAAACAACGAACCGTCGCTCCACTCCTCCCATTACACGCGAGAATCGAAGATTACGCACGCCCGATCAAATCCAAGTCAGAAATGGGGGCCCACTTTCATCACGTCCCGTCAAAACCGCTCACACAGGCAAATGAGATCATCTCATCGTCAGCACTGACGTCATTAATTCTAGCAGGAGCACCTTCTGACTACTCTAGTCCTCACTCGAGTCTTCAACTCGACCAAGCACTCAGGGGTTACTCCTAACAGGAGCGCTAGCCGTGCACTCGATAAAACTTCATAGACTTCCAAGCATTATGACAATGTGTTTTCCTCTCAAAACCCTTCACTCAAATCAACAAATCGACTACAGACTCAGGGTTACTCCCATAGGGAGCGCTAAAAGCATATTCGAATGAAACAAGCAAAAGACGACAGTAGTCAAAAAACACTCATAGTCCCCACTTGAGTCTACGACTCGAATAGGCACTCGGGGGCTACTCCCATAGGGAGCGCTAGTCGCGCACCCTATGATTCTTTCTTGTACACAATTGTGTATTGACTGCGTCCACACTTGAAAACATTGGCAACTCCACCTCATATTTTCCCTACAAATAGACTGCGTCTCCTGGGCCACCCGAATCATCTTCGCGATGACAAAATTTGGATGCCACGCTTGTAGCATGAAGATAAGACCCAAAGAAAGGCCTGGAAACGCATCTGCTGTGCTCTACCAGAAATAATCTGTGCCTGCAGGTACGATGAAATAAGCCTTGATGTTGGGGATATACTTTCCGGGTATCCTCACAGTTCCTCACTGACCAGGGTGGCCCACTTTGGGTTAGAGCTTTGCTTCACGGGCGGCCCAGTCAGGGAGAGAAGACGGAGTCCAATCCGGCTACGGGAAGGCCCAAAAGACTTACCGACTTAGGCCCATAATGTTACTTGTAGTTCAAGATGTACACTGTAACAGACTCTTAGTCGTAGCCGGATAGACCTCTCCTGTAAACCCTAGGCCGGATATCTATATAAGCCGTCCTAGGGAGAGCCTTTAGGGCACCAGATAACCTCAATAGTCTACAAACTCAACTTGCACAGGCGAAACCCTTATAACCCATATTCCGGCTCTGCCGTATTACTGGATTGCTAGCAGGAGTAGGATCCGTCCAAAGCCGGCGGATTCGAACCTGGGTAAACTTGTGTGCTCACCGTCCCGGAATACCGTACGTCTCACACCCCTCTCTTTCGCATGCCTCGAGGACCCCCTCATGGCATACTTGTCATCAATCCGACGACAGTTGGCGCCCACCGTGGGGCAAGTGAGCTACGGATCTGCGTTCCGAGCGGAATCTGCAAGAATCGGAATTGGCGAGACCATCGCCGTCGGTCGCATCCTCTACGCCAGCGACGTCCCTCTCATCGTTCTCGACGAGACTTGGATTCCGGCAAGGGAGGCCGTGACTGCCTACACAATCATGTCTTTTGGCGAGATCGATGTTTACATCGGTTTCGCTAAACCTGTCCAACCCACCCCAGCGGTGATGATAGAGGCAGAAGAATTTTCTGGGTCCCCTTTGTCCGCGGAGGCGGCAGAATTCCGGATCTCAGAAAACCCTAATCCCACCCAGCCCGCACCAGTTGCGGAGATAGTGGAGAAACCCGAACCTAAAAAAGACCTAGCGGTCAACGTCGAATCTGGAGTGGATCTCCCCGGAGGAGCCGAATCCCAGATCGACCCACCCGTGGAAGTCGAAATCCAGGAGGAGCATATCAACGACACTGATTCCGGCTCTGATGATGCCGGGACAGACAGGCCTTTCCTAAGGTACACACTAAAAATATGATATTGCAAGGCGAAAGCGTAGATGCAATCCTCGAGACCATCAAAAGTTTTGATATGGCTGATCACGAAAGCCGCAGGTACCTCAGGAAGCACGCGTCGCACTTCGTCGGATACGTGGATCCGGATCCGGCTCTGCCGATGCTGGAGAAAACACCGACTCGGTGCTGGAGGCAATTGGAACAAACGCCGACGTACCCGCATCCTCGGATGAATCGATGACGTCAGCAGATTTCCGAAAGTTCTCCGCAGAATATGAAGAGGAGTATAACTCTAGAGCTGCAGAGGAGGGAGAAGCCATGGATGAAGGATTCGGGGAACACTCTCCCAAAGCACAGGATGACATGGACGTTGGAGACAATCCCGAAGTCCAGATGTCCGAAAGTACCGATCAGAGCTTGACTCTGGGAAACGGACCCAAAGCCGTCTTTGCTACTGGCGCTGCCAAGAAATGCATGTAGAACAAGGAGTACATGTCTCTCTGCATCAGAAGACACGGAAGCGTCACATAGATAACAACCAATTCCCACGTGTCCGTGCCGTCCTTTTTGGAGATGAGATGGGGAAGCCACGGAAATATAGCAACGGAGATTGGGTATACCCAACACCAGTACAAAATACCGTGGCGTCGCGAGAAATTCTATCGGCTGATCCAGGACCAGAGGAGATCCGTTTGGGTATTAAGCTACTCAACAAGGGACTGGAGCAGCAAAAGGTCGCCCTGTCTGGAAGTCCAAAACTGGTCTCAGATGCTGACCAATGTCGCACAGATCCGGCATGGGCTAGCGTAAGACCCCATTACGTTCTGGAGCAGTATCATCGCCCCGAACGATGGGAAGACAATTATTCAAGAACCGGATCATCGAGACAGCATCACAGAACTACACATAACTGGAGCAACGTCGCTCCAGTAGCCGAGAAAGACGCGATCGCTGCACTGAATCCAAAGAATCCTCCCCGAAGGGGAGAAGATAAAGAGAAACGTCGGGAGGAGGATCGTCAAAGGATGCCACTCCTAGACATGATAACCATCCGACTGAGCCTCACCATGGTGGGAACGACGGACGAAGGAACGACGGAAACCATGCAGGTACAAGCCGGCAGGGGGCTCGTCGTAGTCAAGACCCTCCCCGGAATCGGAATAATGACGTTCCGGACGGAGGCCGGAGATCAGCCAGAAACTACCCCGCTGCACCACCCTCTCCACCACGTAGTTATCACAACGGCCCCCACGGAGTTCAAGGAGGACATGGCGGAGGAGGTGGTGGCAGAAGCCAAAGTCCGGTTCCAAGGCACCGCAGCCAAAGCCGGCATTCGGGACGATCCCTATCCCCGAACGACGCAAGGCATAGGATCAATTCCAGCATAGAGGCTCGGCGCTACGAAAACGATAACGTGTACGTGGGCCCAAAGTGCTTCGGACCACGCATCAGAGTTACAAAGTTCTCGGAAGGATTTGTTATCTCAAGACATATTCAAGCCTACAACGGCATGGCTCGGCCAGACACCTGGTTACAGGATTTCTTCCAAGCTTGCTGCATCGCCAAAGGCGGAAACAGCCTGGTTGCAACCCGATATCTCCCACTTATGTTGCGGAAGACGGCACGATCATGGCTCAATGAACTTCCGGCAAACACCATCCATAACTGGTATGATTTACAAAGCGCGTTCTTTCGGAATTTCGAAGGCACATATCGGAGGCCCTGTACGGTTGGAGACCTACAGCGTTGCACCCAGAAAGCCGGAGAAACTTGCCGGGATTACCTCGGACGATGGATCGACACCAAGAACTCCTGGGAAGGAGTAAATGATCAAACTGCGATTGAAGCTTTCATCGCAGGTCTCCCTATTGGTTTACTACGCCATCGCTTGAAGTGTGACAAGGTTACCGATATTGGAGAGATGATAGAAACAACGAGCAAGTATGCAGACGCTGACGATGATGCAGAAGGACTACTCAATGCCCTAGCTGTGCCTCAGTCGGCAAAACAACCAAAGCAACAAGCTCAGAAGCGCAAAAACACCTCGGAAGAAAAACCAAACGCGGAAACAGCGGTAGTCACTACTGTTTCCGGGTCTGGAGGACGAGGAGGACGTGGCGGAGGCTGCGGGCGTGGCCGTGGGACATCAAGGGTCCAAGGTAGAGGAGAACAACAACCAGGCAAAAACTACTCTTGGGCCAACATTGCCAATAACCCATGTGTGCATCACCTAGACACCAATGGGGGCTCGTCCCACACCAACGCTGAATGTCGTTTCAATGATGACATCAAAAGAGATGACACCGCGGGCTACAAAGCTAAGCGGAAGAAGGGAAAGAAAAATCTCGAAAAAGACAAAGAGACCAAGGAGGATTTCGACATGGAGGAAGCCAACGCTTCAAATCCCAAGTCGGAAGGGAAGAAAACTTTTCCCACTAAGAAGGACACTTACGTCACCTTCCTCGGATCTCAACCAGCATAGGTCAAGAAAGCAGTTATTTGCGAGCTCAACGCAACAGTTCCGGCTATCCCTCAGTATCTGGACTGGTCGGAAGTAGCAATAACGTTTGACCGCGTTGATCATCCGCCTAAGCTACATAGGCGAGGAAAATACGCCTTAATCGTCAATCCACTTATTGATGGTTATGGTTTCTCCAAGACCCTCATGGACGGTGGTAGCAGCATCAATATTCTCTATGTCGAAACGCTACGCCGGATGAAGATCTCGGAAACACAGCTGAACCACAACTCTGTTATCTTTCACGGAGTTGTCCCAGGAAGACAGGCTAATTCCCTGGGAGAGATCACTTTGGATGTTACTTTTGGAACACCAAAGAATTATCGGACGGAGGCACTTTCCTTCGAAGTGGTCCCGTTCAAGAGCGCATACCATGCTATATTCGGACGTCTGGCTTACTAGGCTTTTATGGTTCGTCCGTGTTACATTTACAATATGATGAAAATTCCAGGTCCCAATGGCGTAATCACCATTAGGGGAGACCCGAAGAAGGCGCGAGAGTGGGAGGATGGAAATGCCGCCTTTGTCGAAGCCGTGCTGCACGCCTAGGAGTACCAGGAGATCAAGAAGAGCATAGATCCATCTGAGATGCCTACGACGAAGAAGGAGGTGACAAAGCCAAATCCGGAGTTCAAGGCATCAGAAGAGACGAAGACGACGCCGTTGAAGGATGACAACCCCTCCAAGGTGACCCAGATAGGCGTAGGCCTAAGTAGCGCATAGGAAAGCGCGCTCGTCAAGTTTCTCCAAGCAAATCAAGATATCTTCGCATGGCAGCCATCTGACATGACCGGAGTACCTAGGGAACTTGCCGACCACTCTATAAATGTAAACCCGAATGCTAAACCCGTCAAACAGTCCTTATGATGGTTTGGTGATGAAAAGCATAAGGCAATAGCTAAGGAACTAGCGCGGCTCGAGTTAGCCGGATTCATAGAAGAGGTCATCCATACCGATTGGTCGGCCAACCCTGTAATGGTCCCTAAAAAGGACACCACTGATTTAAGGATGTGTGTTGATTATACTGCCTTGAACAAGGCTTGTCCAAAAGATCTGTTCGCTCTGCCTAGAATTGATCAAGTTATCGATTCTACGGCAGGCTCGGAACTCCTATGTTTTCTCGACGCATATTCCGGTTATCACCAAATACGGATGAAGGAATCTGACAAAGTTAAGACTTCATTCATAACTCCCTTCGGAACCTTCTGTTTTGTTACAATGCCCTTTGGGCTGAAGAATGCAGGAGCTATGTACCAGCGCACGATGCAGCGTTGTCTCGACGACCAACTCGGACGCAATGTACATGCATACGTGGATGATATCGTGATGATGTCCAAAAAGAAGGAAACACTCATTTACGACTTGGAGGAAACGTTTGCCAATCTACGAAAATACAACATCATGCTTAATCCGAAGAAATGCTTCTTTGGAATACCATCCGGAAAACTGTTAGGTTTCATCGTGTCTCAAAGAGGCATAGAGGTGAACCGTGACAAGATCAAGGCTATTCTCAATATTTCCAGGCCAACTCAGCTGAAGGACGTACAAAGATTAACTGGTTGCATTGCTGCGGTCAGTCGATTTGTAAGCCGGCTTGGTGAAAGAGCCGCACCATTATACAAACTCCTGAAGAAGACCAAAGATTTTGTCTGGACTGGCGAAGCTGAAGCTACACTACAAGACCTGAAGAAAGTACTCTCATCTGCTCCTATCCTTGCAGCACCGGAACCTCAGGAACCGATGTTGCTTTATATTGCTGTGACAAATAGGGTCGTTAGTATCGTCATGGTGGTGGAGAGACCAGAGGAAAATCAGGAACACCTGGTGCAGCGTCCGACTTATTTTGTCAGCGAGGTCTTGACAGAATCAAAACAGCGATATCCGCACTATCAAAAGTTGGCTTACGGTGTTTTCCTAGCATCTCGTAAGTTACGACACTATTTTCAGGAGCATCTAATTACCGTGGTGAGCAAAGCTCCCATGAGAGACATAATCAACAACAGCGATGCCACAAGACGTGTCGCCAAATGGGGCATAGAGCTCTCAGCTTTCGATATTGAGTATAAACCTCGAACAACAATCAAATCCTAGATCCTTGCCGACTTTGTCGCTGATTGGACAAAGACCAAGGAGAACATGACCCTCCCTGAGTCGGAATATTGGACCCTCTTTTTTGATGGGTCTAAGGCTCGAGGGGGCTCGGGGGCTGGCGTGGTGCTCAAATCACCCCAAGGAGATAAACTATTATACGTGTTGCAGATCCACTTCACAGTGACAAACAATATTGCCGAGTATGAAGCACTGCTGCATGGAATCCGGATTGCTAAGGATATTGGCATCCGACGTTTGATGTGTTACAGAGATTCGGATCTTGTTGCTCAGCAAGTCTCGGATATTTGCAATGCAAATAAGCACATGGCAGCATATAAAGCTGTCGTGGATGATCTATCTAAATTGTTCGAAGGGTTTGAAGTTCAACACATCCCTGGAGCAGAAAATGAGGAAGCAGATGCACTATCTCGAATAGGCTCTGCGCGGAAAGAGGTCCCGGATGGCGCATTTTTAGAGCACCTCAAAGTTCCCTCGATAAAGGGAGTAGATGAGGAATATCCGTCCAAATCCGACTCACCTTTAATAGTAGTTCTGGCTGTAATTCCCAGCTGGACTCAACCCTACCTTGATTACTTGGTAGATGGCAAATTACCCAAAGACGAGGTGCTGAGCCGGCAGATTATCCGACGAGCAAAAGCCTATACTATTGTTAAAGGTGAGCTCCATAAACGGAGTGTTTCCAGGGTTTTTCAGCGCCGTGTATCTCCAGAAGAAGGAGTGGAGATCTTAAGAGAAATCCACGAAGGCGAGTGTGGTCACCACGCTGCAGCCAAATCTTTAGTGGCAAAAGCTTTTTGACATGGATTTTTCTGGCTTACAGCTCAGGCAGATGCCGAACGATTAGTCAAGACATGCAAAGGCTGTCAGAAGTACGCCAAGCAAGCTCATGTTCCGGCTGATCAGCTACGAACAATACCTATAACATGGCCTTTTGCGGTCTGGGGGCTTGATATGGTAGGACCTTTTAAACGAGCACCAAGTGGATTCACGCACCTCTTAGTGATGGTGGACAAATTCACAAAGTGGATCGAGGCTAAACCTGTCACTAGTTGTGATGGAGCAACAGCCAAAAGATTTGTCGAGAATGTTATAATCCGGTATGGTTATCCGCATAGCATTATCACGGACAACGGGAGTAACTTTTCTATGGGAGAACTGGCTGAATTCTGCGATGAGCAAAATATCTGGCTTGACATTGCGTCAGTCGCACATCCACAGGCTAACGGACAAGTCGAAAGAGCAAATGGTTTAATTCTACAAGGCTTGAAACCAAGACTCGAAGCACCACTGAGACGTGCTGCGGGGGCTTGGGCAGAGGAACTACCCTCTGTAATTTGGAGTTTGCGAACAACTCCGAACAGGTCAATGGTATACACACCTTTCTTCTTGGTCTATGGCGCAGAAGCAGTTCTTCCTAGTGATTTAATTCATACTTCTCCTAGAGTGGCCGCGTATATCGAAGAGGATGCCGAGATTTCTCGACAAAATGATCTCGACTTAGTCGAAGAAGTTCGCGTCGTTGCTGAAATGAGATCTATAGCCTATCAGTAGAAGTTACGCAAGTATCATAGCTAGAGAGTCCGAACTAGATCTTTTAATAAAGGTGATTTGGTTCTCCGGCTTGTGCAACAAAGAAAGCACAAACTTTCCCCGGTATGGGAAGGGCCCTTTTTAGTTAGTCGAGTATTGCACAATGGATCGTACTACTTAACTGACATGAGGCCAGTCAAAGAAAGACCTGCTACTAAGAAGAGAAAGAGAGCTGGAGGCAGTACAAATCCAGATGAGTTAGACAGACCATGGAATATTGCTCAGCTACGTCCCTTTTATTCTTAGTTTATCCTTCTTTGTAATCATACATATGTACATGTTCTGTGAGAAATAAAAGTTTTGGTTACCTCAAAGTTTTCCTGAGAAGTTTTTACCATCTTATTTTCTAATGATCATGTCATAGTCGAAAATCCCAGAATGCTTGAAAGTACTTTATGCTCATGTTCGTTCTGGTTTAGATTTCCGACTCTAAAACTGCTACCTTCGGGTATAACTCTAAAAAATTCTAGTCTTTACTTAGGTTATTTGTCTGATTGCTGGATGCGGGTATTTTCCGAGTAGTGAATTGTTGGTACTGGAAGTCGGCTTTGTTTCCGAGTTTAAACTGGTTTAGCAATTGAGCTCCGTTGCTCGGCAAAGTTTCCGGCTGAAGGTTTAGCCAGCTCACGAAAGGAATGAGGCGGAAAGCCAGATAAATGATAAGTAGAGACGAAAAATTCTAAGTGCTTGTGCAAACATTTCAAGCACACAAAAAGTCTAAAACAAAAGTGCTGAATAGATAAAAAGCCATAGTACTTCATATTTACAAAACTTAGCACTAACAAAAAGTCATAGTACTTCATATTTACAAAACGCATCATGTTCTTTCACAGAATAATACATACGTTTGTGGTCTATGATGCAGGAGGAGACGAAGGATCTACTGGCTCGCTGGTCACTCCGCTTTGATATCGTTCCGAGATATCCGCATCCGAGTCGGTGCGTTCATTGTCGGAAACTTCTTCGGCGTCTTCTGGTGGAGGTGGCGGAGTATCCACGCGGGTGAAGAAGGGCACCTCGTAGCTGGTTAGGTCAGCTACATGGCACCCATATCCGGCGCAAGAGTGCATGATGTCTTGAAGGTCCTGCTCCTGGCCGTCTTCATCTACCTTGCAGTACCCTTTAGTCACTTGCCATATTTCCATGTTTCCATGGTGGCTCATGACCATGGAGAGGGCATTCTGCGCAGCAGTCCACGCGTAGGACATGTTCCAGTCCGGAACGAGCTGCGGCATCTCCTTGGCCTTCTCTCGCACCTGGTAGTCCGACATGCTTGGCATGTCCGGAATCCTGAGAGACTCGCCAATATCCTCAAGGGATTGGCGGTAGTCATGAACAAGATCACCGACTTGGGTAAGCCGGTGAGTGTGGGGCTCGAACGAGGAGGAGTCCGTCAAGTTCAGAGGACCTATACACAAAATGATGATAAGGAAAAACCGACATTGATAAAAGTCGAGGAAATGATAAGTCAGATAGATGGAACTTACCAAGAATGACGTCGTCAATCTTGGCTTTCTCCTCCCGGAGGCTCTGGAGTTCAGCCCGGAGTGCTTGGGAGATATCCTTCTCTCTGTCAACCTCATTCTTGAGGTCCGAGATAACTTTATCTTGAGCAGCAATCTTGCGATCGCGCTCTTCAGTGGCCATGGAGGAGGATTCCAGGACTTGAGCTATGCTCGTTTCATGATCCACCTTGAGCTTTTCCAGCTCTTGGCGAAGTCCTTTCTTCTCCACCACCAAGGTCTTGAGGTTCTCGGCCTCTTCAATCATAGCGATGGATTGTTTCACCAACGCTGTAAGTCAAAACAGAACAACAGTTCAGAAAAATTTGACATTAAAAAGCAAAAGGAAAGGTTTGAATCTCGAAATGTTTACCTTCGGCTTCGTCCTTGGCTACCTTGAGCTCAGCATTTTTAAGCCGGAGAGCTTTGATCTCTCTCCGCTTATTACAGACATTGGACACTAATTCCTGGTTATAGGAACATACTTTTTGTAAGTCAGAATACCCAAAGTCAGAAAGCTACTTAAGACTCGGGCTAATATTTTTACTAAATATCAGCACGAGCCTTGGGGGCTACACTAGTTCGTTCTTTGGCATCCTAATGAAAGCATAAACTCGGATTCTATATCCTACTTCAGGCTTGGGGGCTAGAGGATATGATATAACATAATGTAAAAACAAGAGTTGGAATTCCGACTTACATATTGCTCGCGGGTGAGTTTGTCTAAACCCACGTTCACTTCAGCTGCCACCTTCTCGACGAGAGTAAGAGGGATCACTGGAGCTGTTGGAAGCTCGCCAGTCCTGATCCTCTCGTCGCGAAGGCGGACTTGAGTAAGAAGGTCAGAGAACTTGACGTCCTTTGCTTCTTGCGCCTCCTCTTCGGGGGATAGATGGCTTTTGTCTAGGACTTGCCTGGCCAGCCGCTGGATCTCCTCTGCAGACTTCCGGGTCAGGCCAAATTTGGCAAGACCCGGATTGTTGAGGAGGTTGTTAGTGAAGACTTAATCCCACCTAGATTGATCGTCTAGCTTGACCCGGATTGTTGACGTCACAAATTTAGCAAGTCCCCTTCCCCTTGCCCTTGATGATTGATTTTGCTCTGAGAAGGTAGAAAAGTCGGAAACATTACATCTCGGAAAGAAACTTGAGTAAACAACAAAGGCAGAAAAGTTGTGACAAAAAGGTTACCTCTTCACGACTGGCACCTCCTTTGTGCCAACTGCTACTGTCAGAGCTTTGCGCTTCTTGAGCGCAAGATCCGGCAGTGGAACCACTTCCACCTCCTGAGAGAACTCCGGAGGGTATCCTTCGAGCAGAGCAAGCTCCGACTCGGGGAGGTCAGGAAGCTGAAAACAAGAAAATGTATCAGCATTGCAATGTAACTCGAAGATAGAAACACATAAAAGATGTGATGATAAAAGCTTACCGGAACCACGGGGTTTTCCGCCGTGTGCATGTCCAGAGAAACCTCTAGAATCCGCCTCTCGATCCGCTCCTTGATCATCCACTTGATCTGGGTTATGTAGCTCTGAGTGGTGTAGGCCTTGGGGCTGATGCGGAGAGAGTCATTTTTGGAAGACGTGATGGAGTGCATCAGTCTATCCCCATGGTACTGAAGTGGCTGGATCCGACGTGAGACCCAGCATTGGACTAAGTCGGATCCTTTCAGACCCTTGTGCTGGATAAGATATTCGATCTGCCTCTTAGCAAGGATCAGATCGTCGGTGAGAGCCGGAGCAGCCTCGTCCCAGGAAGGCTGGGCCGTGGTGGCTCCGTCGACAAAAGCCGGCAAAGCAGTAGCTTTGCCGGGAGCAGGAATATCCCTATGGTAGAAAAAAGTGGCTGGCCATTGTTTGACCGAGTCACTAGCAAAAAATTTGGGATAAGCCTGGTCTCGTCTAACCGAAAAACTAATGGTGCTGGTGATGTAAGGAACACCGGCAGTAATGGAATTCCTCCGGACATGAAAGTAAAACCGGAAGAGAAGCAAACTCGGCCTAATGCCAAGAAAGCCCTCGCAAAGCGCAGCGTATGCGCTCATCTCTAGAAGGGAGTTGGGAGGAAGATTGTGGAGTTGAACTCCATAGTGGTCAATCACCTCGGAGAAGAACTCCGAGGCAGGAAAGGACAAACCTCGGTCCAGATGGGTGCCGAAGTGGATGCGCTCTCCCTCGTGCGGATTGGGGACGGTTTCGCCGGAGCCGCTACGCCAGTTGCCGGCAGCGAGGAGCCCCTCCTTCTCCACGTTCTTGAGACCTGCTTCGTCAAGAGCGCAGGGGATCCAGACTCCCTTGTAGTTTTCTTTCTCTGCTGCTGCTTCCGCCTTCGCCGTCGCCGCTGCCGCTACCAAACTGGAGGAAGAAGATGAAGCCATTTTCTCCGGTGGAAGGGTGACCTTAAAGGGGCGGCACTAGGAGCTTTGTGGAGGGAGAACGAGGAGGCTCTGTGCGCCCAGGAGGATTTGGAGGAAAGGAACGACAAAGGACTGGTGGGGGTGAGAAGAAGAAATCTAAACCCCTTATATCCACCTACCTGCGCCAAGATTCGCGCAAACGCTACGGTGTAACCGCCACGTGTCATGGAAAGAACTGGGAAGGGCCCACGCGATGATTACGTCACCTCGATCTCCACGCACGCATTGAAACGGCGCCTCGGTTCCGCGAACCGCGGACCCACCAACGGTCGTGCTGACGAAACGTCTGTCAGATGACGTGACTTGACCATGCTTGTGTTAGGTGGTGTTAGAGACCAAATTCCGGCTTAGTTTAAAAGCGAGCTGGAAAATCCGAGTAACCAATTGTAAGGTCAGACTTATTTTTAAGACCCGGATCATATCTTTTTGTTGTGAAGTTTCAGGAACCCTTCATGATTCTACAAGCCGAAGATCAAGCTAGATGATGATAAATCCGACTTTGGATCTTGGAGGCCTCCGGGGGCTGCTGTTGGGGATATGCTTTCTGGGTATCCTCACAGTTCCTCACTAACCAGGGTGGCCCACTTTGGGTTAGAGCTTTGCTTCACGGGCGGCCCAGTCAGGGAGAGAAGACGGAATCCAATCCGGCTACGGGAAGGCCCAGAAGACTTACCGACTTAGGCCCATAATGTTACTTGTAGTTCAAGATGTACTCTGTAACAGACTCTTAGTCGTATCCGGATAGATCTCTCCTGTAAACCCTAGGCCGGATATCTATATAAGCCGTCCTAGGGAGAGCCTTTAGGGCACCAGATAACCTCAATAGTCTACAAACTCAACTCGCACAGGCGAAACCTTTGTAACCCATATTCCGGATCTACCGTATTACTAGATTGCTAGCAGGAGTAGGATCCGTCCAAAGCCGGCGGATTCGAACCTGGGTAAACTTGTGTGCTCATCGTCCCGGAATACCGTACGTCTCACACCCCTCTCTTCCGCATGCCTCGAGGACCCCCTCCTTGCGTACTTGTCATCAATCCGACGACACTTGATGGACGTGTTGAGTGCCCACACTTATACACTGGGATTCGACTCTATAAGACCTCCATGGCATGATTTGAATTACGCTAGCACTTTTTCGAATTCGAGTCCGGGGACTCGAGTTTGAGTAGATTGCGTTGTTTTGCCCTAAGGCAGTTAACTGATCCCAATACATCGGATGAATCAGGCACGTATATCGACAATCCCTATGATACAACTTAGAGCACTCAAAAACACACTCAACTATACACTCGAAGGCTTCATAAGTCTCCACTCGAATCTGCGATTCAACCGGACACTCGGGGGCTACTGACATGGGCATACCTTACAGGTACTCGAGCTTGGCATATATGGTCCAGCATTGAAGAATCCCATGACATTGCTAAGGCCCAGCCAAGATTCGGGTGACCCAGGAGACTCCGACTGCTTGCAGCACACGACAAACTTAAGATAGAAGTTTAAAGGGAAAACCCTAACCTGTAACCGACTCGACCTGCTATCCCGAGACCTAGCCTATCTATATAAAGGCTAGGAGGGGGCGGCGAGGAGGACAATACACAACCCTAGTTTCCACACCATCGCCAGATTGCATATGCGCACCCCTTGTAACTTTCGACTCCTCGATAATTCCAAGAGTAGACAAGCAAGAGTAGGGTCCTCTACGAGGCCTGAACCTGGGTAAACCTTGCATCCCTGTGTGCTTGTTTGCTAGCCGATCGATGCCTCCAGTGCTCCCCACTTTCTCGAACCTAATTCCATCTGTGATGGGCATTGATGAGTTAACCCCTCGTCAGGTGTCTTTACAGTTCGTTTTTCTTATAGACTACTCATCACAGTTAGGAGGACGAGGGAGGATTGGATTGAGGAAAGGGCGGCATCATCTAGCGCCACTAGCGAAGCAAAGTTGTGGGTAAATCTATGGAAAACTAAGGTTCCTTCCAAGGTGAAGATATTCCTATGGAGGCTGGTGCATTGCTCGCTCCCAACTGGGGATGTTCAGCATAAAAGGAATATGGAAACCACGAAGGCGTGATCTATATGTGGGATGGAGGATTCGTGGTGACACTCGTTGATTGAGTGTAATATGTAGAGGTGTATCTTGGCTTTGTCGGATGTTGGCATTGTGGAGCACATTAGTATTTTGACAGAGCCTAGGGCGAAACAATGGCTATTCTCAATGCTTGATTCGATGAAGCATGAGGAGTTCAGAGAATGGGAGTGACTCTGTGGACGATTTGGCATTCGAGGTGCAAGGAAATTCACGGGGAGATCTTCAAGAGTCTGTTGATGGTTCATCAGTTCATTGGCAGTTTCTTAAGTGATCTGGGAGTGTGCTACAAGGACCGTGCATAGCAGAAGGTATCGAAATGGCGTCAGCCACCTCCTGGCTCTTGCAAGGTCAATGTGGATGGAGCAGTGGCCAATATTGCTTATCGCAGAGGCGTGGGGGCGATCTGTCGATCCCATGAAGGCTTGTACATGGGTGCGTTAGTGGTGGCCTTCAACGACATCACCCGCCCTGGGTGCTTGGAGGCAATGGCTTGTCGTGAGGCATTGGTGCTATTGGATGATCTGAATGTTGGTTAGGTAACAGTGGCTTCAAACAGTTTGGAGGTGATCCAAGGAATCCATGGCACAAACCTTGGCGTTTATAGTCATGTTCTGGCAGAAGTTAGAGACACGGCTAGGCAAACATGTGGTGTTACTGAAGGAGTTATGCCCTAGAGGCAAATAATAAAGTGTATTATTTGATATATCTTCTATATGTTCATAATATTTCATATTGTGCTATAACTGTGTTAATACGAAACGTTAATACACGTGTGGTATGCAAACAAACCGTGTCTCTAGTTACCTCTAGTGAACTAGTTCATTGGTCATGAGGATGATCTGGATTTCAAGATCATGGGCATTTAAGCCAATTGACATGAGGTCATGTTATTAGTTGAATAACATGATAGACAAACATCCGACCATTATATCTTGAATGAGATCTAGTTACAAAGTTCACCATTGATCATAAAACAAAGAGAACCTCACAACCTGATACTTTGACTGTGAGGTAATGCAAATCACCATTCTAGAGGAAGCTTAGATGCTTATCAAGAATCATCTCGTAAAAGGTGATCAAAAAGGTGCCACTTAGGTTTTCCAAAGGGATGCGTAGAGGAGTACATATCAAGACCAGGATTTGTCTAATCCATGTAATGGATAGATACATGTGGCCATCTCGGTGATGTTGCATTGATGAAGCTTGCAAGCATGTGACTTGGTCACCGAATGCAACGACATGGGAACGAGTAAACAAGTTCATCGGTAACGGGACCGAACTAAGGTATGGAGATACCAAAGGTCAAGTCTCGGATGAATTAGGTATCAAATAACAAAGGGAACGGGAAACGACTATCTCACGGTTCGAGCAATTATATTCGTGAAACGCACGGGGGTCACATGGCCATCCAGGTCCCTCTGTTGATAATTGATGTGAGAGTAGTCTCGATCATGTTCGGAGTGTTTCCGAACCGAAGGATGTCACGCTTAAGGGTGCAGACTCTTAGGGTAGATGAGGTATCGTAGGAGAAATAGAAAGAGAGAAACCGGAATAGTTCCGGGTAACATCCGATGGAGATCGGAAGGGGTCCAGAAGGCATTCCGGAAAAAGGAATATGATAATATATGTATTTGAATGTTAATTAGAGAATTAATATTAAATATATATTTTATTTTATTATTAAAGGCTTCCTAATACTAATGGGCCTCACCCGAAGGGAGGCCCAATAGGGCAAGGTGCCTAGGGAGAAGGGGCCAGCCGGCCTAGGCTTGGTGGGCCGCCCCAGTGGGGCCCACCTAGGGCTGGCTGCTGCCCCTAGGTGGCCGGTGGGTGTGGAGATTAGTCCCACACCGCCTAGCCCCTAGGTGGTACGCCCCCCTCCCACTATATATAGGGGTCCCCCTCCCCCTTTTGGAATCATCCCATTCCCTCTCATTCTCTCTCTCTCATCCATTGAGGACTTCTCCGGAATATTAGGGAGAACCTCGTGGGTGAGTTCTCCACTTTCACACCACTATCGTGTGATCAAGCAATCCGGCATCTACTTCTTCCGTTGCTCGGCTGGATCGGAGTCCGGTTGACGTCACCTACATCGGACGTGTGACGAACTTCGGAGGCACCACACTTGAGGTGTTGCTCGTCTTCATCAATATACGCCTTCCTATGTAAGGCGTGTCTCGGTCTTCAAAAGGTATGAATATCGTCTTTCCCTTTCGTTGCTTATGTCTACATAGTATAGATCCTGGTATTAGTGTTCGAGTAGATAGAAATTTTTTGTTTTCTACTACGAAACCCTTCAGTGGTATCAGAGCGGGTCTATGGGTAGACATGTCGTACGGATACACATAGCAATATGTGGGCATTGATTCTCTAGTTGCTACCCTCTTTTATGTTCTTGTTCATATTGCGGCACTGTTTGATGAAGAGGCCCCCAACCGACCTCACGTGGTGATTCACGAGACTGGTCCATGAATCAAAGTGGCTTAGGGGGTGTATGTCTCTCTCTACAGTAGTTGATATGGCATCAACATTGGAGGGCCCTGGAAAGGGAAGAAGAACGACAATCATTGAATCCATGTTTTGGCTCCACGTTCGTAGGTGGGAAGCGGTTCTACCGCGAAATACCTAAAGCCATGTAAAACTTGCAATAGATAATATAGAGGCATCTATCTTTATTATTGCATCATGTGTTAAGACATGGCAATGACGAGTTTGTGAAACTTTCATTGAAGCTATTGATGATGATCAAGGTGTTATAACCACGTCATAACACTTTACTTTATGAAGTATTACTTATTGTGCTGGTATAATTATATCTTTGACAGTAGCATAATAAGATAATCCCTCACATTATTCCAGTTAATCGCATTCCCCTTGTGTGTGCACCACCAAGAAAGTTCTTCGGTATGAGGCAGGCCGTGATGAGCGGGTGTCAGACATATCTACGTTCACATATAGTGGGTGTAAGCCATGTTGCACTATGAATACACACAAGTTAGAACTGGCGAGCCTAGCATGTTATAGAGACGTGGCCTCGGAATACAAGAGAACGAAAGGTCGAGCATGAATCACCTTGTCGATGTGATCGACATTAGGGAATGTCCACCTTTGATACTGCACTGATGGCCGTGATGATTGGGGGAGGTGCAGGGGATTGGGATCATGTGATCACTAAACGAGTGGAGGGATGTTCGTTTGAGTGGGAGTTCTTTTGTTTTAAGTACGATAGTATAATTCAAACTTGAATTAATTATTATGAACATGGTCTAAACAGTTTGCAAATCCATTGTAGATGTCTCGCCCACCCACCTTCAACCTTAGCACTTTCCTCGAGAAGGACAAGCTGAAAACTGATGGAACCAACTTCACCGCATGGTTCCACAATCTTAGGATCCTCCTAGTCCCCTACAAGTTGACTTATGTCATCAAGGCTGAGATTCCGGCTAAGCCTGCAGATTTCGACTCCTGAGACGAAAAGAATGTCTGGCAGTCCAAGGCGGACGTTTTCTCCCTCATCCAGAGTGGAATGCTCTATGCCATGGAGCTGGAGCTTCAAAAGCATTTTGAGAAGATGAATGTTTTTGAGATCATTGAGGATCTCAAGGTTGTCTTTGCTCCACGAGCTCGTGCAGAGAGATATGATTCTTCCGAGCTGTTCTTCTCTGCTAAAATGGAAGAGCACAGCAGTATCAGTGAGCATGTAGTCAAAATGTCTGGCTACGTTAAGCGTTTGAATGCCCTGGATTGCAATATCCTAGAGGAGCTCGCGATTGATAGGGTGTTGCACTCGCTACCCCTAGCTATAAGAGCTTTGTGATGAACTACAGCATGCAAGGGATGACTAAAACCCTTGCTGAGGTGTTCGCCATGCTCAAAACTGCTGAGGTAGAAATCAAGAAGGAGCACACGGTGTTGATGGTAAATAAGACCACCAACTTTAAGAAGCCAGGACAAAAGGGAAAAGGCAAGGGCAAGAAGCCCAAGAAGGATGGCAAGTTCGTTTCCAACACCTCAAAGACTACCAAGCCCGGCACTACGTGCTACTACTGCAAAGGGGATGGGCACTAGAAACGCAACTGCCCCAAATACCTTGAAGACAAGCGAGCCGGCAAGATAGCCGCCAAGGACAAAGGTATATTTGATATACATGTTATTGATGTGTTCCTTACAAGCGCCAGGAGTAACACCTCGGTATTTGATACCGGTTCTGTTGCTCACATTTGTAACTCTCAGCAGGATACGCAGAGTAGGAGGCGCCTAAGGAAGGACAAGGTGACGATACACGTCGACAATGGTTTGAGAGTCAAAGTGATGGCCATTGGCACCCTGCATCTTCGTCTACCATTAGGATTATTTTTGGTTTTGAATAAATGCTACTATGTTGCGGTGACCCAGCATACCACTGCATGATGTAGTACACTATAGTCGTTAACATAACACCAATCAAACACCGTTCACTAGTATTACATCCCTCAGAGTGGTACAACAGAAATACAGCAGGTCGAAGACATGACTATAGATTGCAACTCGACTCTTTACAAAAGATCCAGAGAACACTCTAGGTTAAAGAGAGAGAAAGAAACTTCTTACAAAGAAGAATCAGAATAATAACTCAGAACTATCTAGAGACTAAGACTAGTATCCGAACTAATGGACTGTCACTTGCTGCTATTGCAATGCTCTACAGAAGTAGGTTTTAATGGCTAGAGAATCTACTCCTATCTACTTAAGAACTTTGTCTTCACTTCGGTTGATGTATATGTTGACTTCATTGACTTTATTGAAGAACTTAAGCTGTCGATGATGGTTTCTTGAGCAGAAATTGATGTTGACATCGTCTTCAACAGCTTAGAACCTAGCAAGGGTTAAGAAGGTACGGTTGAGTACGAGCGTACTCAGCAAGTTCACTAAAAAGGAGTGTATGATGCACTATCTCTACAGCCACAGACCAAAGGTCATAGGCAATGCAGGTTTTCATAAAAATTTCTTCAAAGATTGCTTTTATTCTGAGAACTATGTCCGACAGCCTTCACAGGTTGACCAGAACCTTCGTGGGGTTCCTTTCCTACCGCATTCATAGCTCCTTCCTGGAACAAGGAGTAACATGTCACAATTCTTACACTCTGTAGAGGTGTGTTACTTTACCGATAAGAGACCTTAGCCTTGTTGCACATCCAAGCCGCGAGCTTGTCCACACTTCCTTGGTATGGGTCCCAGTCTAAGATCCAAGTCAGTACTGCCCTCTCCATGACCCCGCATGAAGACACGATCCCCCGAGACGGACTACCATGGTTACTCTTTGGGTAGCCTCTCGAAGACTCTGTAAGCAGCTCTGTCTGGCAGCCACCATCAGCTATGGTGAGCTTACACCAAGACAGCTGTGCACAGATAATCTAGACACCTAGCTTACAGGGAACTAAGGGGTCCCACCCATGTGCTGGATTCTCCACAAGAATATCAATAGCCTCATGATAAGGTCATCGGTCCATGCAAAAGGGAGAAGATACAGTTGACTTTCCCGTTCCATTCCAAGTCTTATGCTTAACGCGTAATATACGACCCTAGAATCACTGGCGACATTGGTTGTTAAGTCCTAGATGATACATTCTGTACAATGGCGTTTCCATTGCCAGTTATGATAGATTAGCTGATCACCATGGATCAGTAACCGATATTTCAAGTTAATTATGAAAATAGTGTTTTTGACCTTTTTGAAATGCAGGTGATGACAACATTTGAGTTACAAGCATTTGATAGAAAATAATCAAAGGACATGAGCAAGTTGTGAACTTGCCTTTTGTGATTGCAAGATTATGCACTCACAGTCTTCGAGGTACTAGAAGATCCAAAATCTGGAAATAGCATCATTGGTTCGGTAAGGACTAATGTTTAAAGAAGCAAGATGCAATTATGCATAAGTAATGTAATGCAGTTTGGAAAACCCTTAAGTAATACCCCAATATGGTGAATGAGTTAAACTTAGGTGATTTCTTTAAGATTTAGTTTGTCTATAAGTTTACTTTACAAGCCAATATACATATACAAGGAACTTAAGACTAACATGTATGATATAAAGTAAATATAACAACACATGCTTAGAGTTATTTGATATTATGTATCTATTATGGAAGTCCATGTTTTAGGTTGATAAGAGTTGAAGAACTTATTATGAGATTGTTGTCTGAAGTGGTAAAACGAATAACTTTTGAAGAAAAGGTTCTTTGATAAGGTTTAACCAATATTTATGGTCAATAGAATGTGATCAATGTCATTTGCGTTTGTTTGATAAGTTTGGATTTGAGATGCCTTATGATTTAATTTGGAACAAACAAAAGTTAACTATAAAAACATAATTAGATCTAGGGTGTGATGTTTTTTAAAAGTATTAATAAGCTTTAAACCTTGCAACAAGCATGTTTGAAGGTATATGATCGTTCACTTTCAGCTTAAGTGAATGATGAGTTTAAATGTGATTTGGTATTATAAATATAGTTTATTTTATTAAGGAAAGTAAATTTAGATGATTTTAATAAACTATTATAGCTAGAATCATGTTTAAGAATAGTTAAGAGATAAATAGCATTCATTTTCATGATGTTCAAAATTTACTTAAAATTGTTGGTTTAGTTTGGATTTATGATTTTAAAAGAGTTTTATAAGGTTAATAAGTTACACTTAAGTTTTATTATAGATCCAAGTTATAGCTTTGGACTTAGTA
Source organism: Avena sativa (assembly GCA_916181665.1). Classification (NCBI taxonomy): domain Eukaryota; kingdom Viridiplantae; phylum Streptophyta; class Magnoliopsida; order Poales; family Poaceae; genus Avena; species Avena sativa. The sequence continues at coordinate 417,274,422 of OV702296.1, forward strand.
TTAAGTTATTAGGGATTTAAGGTGTTATATATAGAATTGTGATTATTATTATTTTATTTAAGAGATGTTTTATAGAATTTACAAACTAGCCCTTTATAAAATAGGTAAGGATTTATTTCCTTAAAATCTTAAAAATCTTTAGGAAAATACTTTTAGTATTTATATAGTAAAATATATTTACTCAAGATCTTAAAAATGATTTTTATTTATTTTTAAGTATTACTTTTATTTTTACAAAATTCTACAAAGGACTAAATGTCCTTGACTATTTATTCCAAGTTTTATTTGTAAAAAAATAAGTTAGTATTTTTGTAAAATAGTTGATTTATTTTCATATGCAAAATTGATTTTTATTTATTTTTAGGACTTTTCCTTAATTTATCAGATTTTATTAAGGATTTAAGGGTGTTAATATTTATTCACATTTTACTTAGCTTAAATAAGTAAAGTTGTATTTTCGTTAGGCATATATCATTTTTGTGATCATTTTGATATACGATATATATTTTTAGGTTTTTTTATATTTTTCTAAAGTCGAAATATGGTAATTTTGTTTTACTTTGTTTATTTATTTCTCAATTTCGTCCTCTTTCTGGCCCAACTCGGCCCACCACACACACACGACACACACGAACACCACCCTCACTTCGTTCCCCTCCTGAACGCGTGATGTCGCCGCCGCTGCCAGCGCCACCGCCTGCTCCTCCGGCCCTCGCTGGCCACCTCCATCCCAGCCGCTCGCTGACCAACCTCACCTCAGGCGTCTCCTCCTATTTCTCTACGCCCTAGTGTCGCCCTTCTTTCCTGCGCAAGCCCCCATGAAACCCTAACCATGCGGCTTGGGTCTGCTGGCGCAGCACCAATGCCCCTGGCTGCTCTGGCCATGGGCTGGCTATGGCCTCCCCACCCTGGTGCGGTGGTAGGTCTGGCCGGCCTTCTTCTTAATCGCCGACGCCTCCTTTAGGTAACTACCTTGGCTCCCTAACTTTGTGATGTGTAGATAATTTGGCCGCTAAAGTGTAGTTACTCCAGGGATTAGAGGTGTATTCTACTTTGACATAAATGGGTTCTGGTTCTAGATAGGGAATCTGGTTCATCTTAGGCATATACTTATTGTCAGTGATAATGGTCTATTAGCAGATACAAGGTTATAATATATATAAGACATGATGTTGAACAACCTATTGTTTGTGCTGCTCACTGACCTTGATTATGTGTTTTGCTTCTAAACATGAGCTACCCTTAGTTGCTGGGATAATCTAATAGTAATACAGAGGTTTTAGTGGGGTGGTTCTTGTATTAGGATTGCATATAGGTTGCTTTTGAATATGAACAAGAGCATGATGTTGTTTAATAGCCAAGCATGTCCCATAGTTGATGATGTTAATTCTTAACATCTGTATTTTGGGGAATGGAAAATACATGTTGTATTTATTAGGCAAAGGTGTCTATAATGTGCAGGAATGTGTATGTGGCTGGGGTACCTGCTTTCTATATGGTTAAGTGTATATGATGATGATAACTTGGTACTAGGCAGTGGTGATGATCTGTTTAACTTTCCTAATCGGCTCTATGAGTATAAGTAATAGTTCACAAAGGGAGTTTGTTTTGCTGCAATATAATTAGAAACACTAGTGGGTATGTATCTATCCTACAAGTAATTCTCAAACAATATGAGCACAAAAGTGAGCAAGTAACGTTATACATGTTCAACTACTTTTCTAAATGTAGGTCAGTTTTCTAATAATCATATACATGATCAGCTACTTTGAGTGTCAATGATTTATTTTGCTGGAACATGTTCTTTAATGTCCTTGGTTGATCTTGTTTGTTGTAATTAGATTTATGACCTTGGGATTGGTCCCCTAGTGATTACATGATCTCACATATGCATAAAAAACATATTTTTAGATGAAGTATATGTTTGTGACTTCTAGAGAGATCTGATTGGGAGTAAATAGGTATAATTGTTTGGTATTACCCCCTGGTTTTCCCAGGTGTGTCCATGCAATGTATGATATATATTATCTAGGTTACATGCATACACAAACTATATCTCAAACAATGAGTATATAAGATGCTATGTATCTAATGCTTCTTTTCTAATAACTTGATCATTTTACTTGCCTTCTAGCTTTTCCCATGGGCTTTTGTAGGATTAAATCTTCATGGTCTTCTTGTTGTTTTCTTACAAATAAGCTCCCTTATCTCAAAGTTGGAGCTCAACCCATGCTTCTACTTAACTTACTAGAGCTACATTATTTGTGTTCTTTTAAAATAAACATTAATTTTTATATGATTACATGCTCTAGTAGCTTTTATGATTAAGATAGAACAAAATAAGCATTGTTGTTAGCTGGTTGAATGTACCCCTCCTAAGATGCATATCCATTCCACATATATAACCCATATTCAGGTGTATGTGAAATTTTGTAGTACACATATTTAAGGAATGCATGTTGTAACCACTTGTTAGCATCACATAGGTGTGTTAGATTAATAGTTTAACCAAGTACAAGCAAATAAGTCATGTATTATTGTTTTACTTGCTGGGATTAAAACTTGATGGAATGTTCTTGGTTTTGTAGGGATCACATGATCATATAGATGTATGGAATAACTCTACTGGTCAAGTCTATGCTTCCTGGCTTGTATCTTTACTATTATAGAGTCAAATAGTCATGTTCTGCTAGTGGTTTCTACTTTACTTCTTGTTTACTGCTAGTGACCACCAGATCATGTGCACACATGATCTGATCCTATAGTAGTATCTGTGTGGTTAATTGGCTTGATACAGAACAGATCTAGTTGTTGTCCAACAATATCACTATTGTTCTATACACTCATCTTGTCCACTTTCTACTGGGAATGATCAAGAATAAATATGATATGTACTGGATCAACTTTGAATCTTGGTTGGTGGTACCTTGTATTTTCCTTAGAGTGTGCCCTTGTAGCTTGTTCCAAAATCCCTTGCTTCTTGTGGATGACCTCCTCCTCCTAGATGTTTGATTAGGTACTAAGATCTAGATATAGATGGAGATATTCTTGCTATGCTAGCTTCTGTTCTAAGGCTGCTGCTAGAAGATTCTTGTGGTAGCTCCTCTCCCTGGTGACCTCTTGGTAGTTCTTGGACTTTGGCTGCAGTCTTGTAACCATCTCTTGGTGTTCTGATGGATTTTGGAAGGTGAGGAGCATATGGTGCGGCTGGTGTTGTTGGTTTGCTCTTGTACTATAGTACTAATACTGTAGTGGTGACACCACATCAAATGCATGTAGTGAGGGTGCTGCTTGCAAGTGGGCCAGGGCTTGGTACTAGTCACGAAGTGTCTCTTTTCCTCTTGCTAGTGCAAGCCACGGCTAGGTTCTTGATCTTATCAGGTGTAATCCTATTTTCCATTCTTTTTAGTTGCCAAGTGTATAAACTTCTTGTTAGGCTCTATTACTAAATAGACTTTAATTTGGTGAACCCGCTAATATAAGTTGATGACCGAAACTAGTCATAGGCTTCTACTAATGATTTAATCATGTTAGTTTAAATGCCTTGTTCTCATGTGGCTTTGATTCATTTTGTAGAGATCAAATGAAGAAGAAAGCAAGATTAAAATAGAAGGAACAAATTTGGCTTTTTTATTTCCTTTTTGTCTAATGTAATCTTCTTTTTTACTTTTAAACTTTGTAATCTCTAATCAATGTTGTAAATTATTCATTGGTTCAAGTAAAATTCCTTTTTGAGATTGTAAGATTCAATTCTTACTTGTAATATTGGTATACAAGCTTGTAAACTATATATGGGACTTGTAATATTTATTTCTACTTGTTTTGGAATTGTAATTGATATAAAATGTATGGTTACTTGGGAGGTTCAATTCCCCAAAGTTGAATTCGTGTTTATGCATTGCTATATATACATATTGGTATTATAGATTGTGCTCTATATGACCAAAATTAGAAAAGGTCATGTCAATTTTCTTTTCCTTAGCATTGTAATATTGGATTCCCATGTACTTTTATAATTCAATCTTATGGAATATATCTATTCTTTTTGGAGTAATCTAATGTGTTATTTAAATCCAAAGTAATGTGATGATCCAATATTACTTCATATGACTTATTTTAAATTCCAATCCTATTTCAAATTCTCATCTGGAGTATTATAATCATTCATCTTTGAATTGTATTCAAATTGTTTCCCTCAAAACACAGATGTACCACAAAGGTCATGTCGAAATATATCGCACTTGCTCCGATGTTCCCATTAGTACAAGAGAGATATCGATTCCTCTACAGCTTGTTTAGTTTTGCGTGAAAATTCCCCGGATTTTCTATGCATGAATGCAATGCAGACACCTCATCTCAGCTTATTTCTAAGCTCTAATGTTGGGATGTTACAGACTCTTCCCCTTAAAATAAACTCTGTCTCTGAAGTTCGTACTCTCTTACGTTTTGGAATGATTTAATGACTTGTATTGATCACGGTCTTTCTTGTGATCATAAATAGGGATAATTATAGTATCCCGCATCCAAACCTCTTCATTGCATCTTCTGCATTCTTGGCAACTTCCAGCTATCATTTTTTTAATTTGTAGCATACTCCTTTGTCTTCATAGCCCTGCTTTGGATTGGTTTTGGATACATTTAGTCCATTCCAATCAGGTTTTCCTATTACACTACTCATGTCTATTCTGTAATACTTTTTTCTCTCTTAAGGCCAACTTAAGAGTTGTTTCCTTTTAAATTAGTCCACTGGTTTTAAGCTGTTATGTCTATTTCGATGATTCATTCGAACATACCTTTGTAATTACTTTATAATGATGACTTATTATATCCTCATGAAAATAAGGCTTAATCTCATCATAGTTTAGTACTTCTTCTCCAACCTTTAGTCAGAAAGTCAGGTAACAACACTTCAGTGTTTATTGTTTATTCTCCCCCTTGGGGTTTCCTAATGGTATATAAACTACATGTATAATACCCATTAACTCAATAGTAAGGATATTGGTCTCTGTCCAGCTTATACTTTACCCCTGGAAGGCCTCATGAAAGAATCTACGATATACCCACACAATTGTGGATCTCCGTAATCAATCTCCCAATAATACTTGTCTTACTTTTATCTTCTTAGACATTATTTCTTATCGATAAACTCGATTTTGCGAAGCGTCTCGAAAAACGATCGCCTTAATTTCATACTTCTTTAGGTCTAACTTAACTTAGGCCAAGTTTTATGCTCTTTATGGCATACCAAGATGACCTTGTTAGCTTAACCAATAGGATACTAGCTACGGATACCAACTACGGATCCTCCTAGGTGTATGGATTACCCTATAGGTTCTAGACTTACTACTAGCATTCTCTCTGAGTTGTCAGAGCTTGAATACCACTTTTGTTCCAAGACTTCTTCTTTGGACTAATTCATGATACTTACATGACCTTGGTACAACTATTTCATTAGCTTCTTAGCAACATCACCTATCTTAAGTGAACTTAAATTCATTCCTTCATGTTGCTCCACACCTTTTCTGCATTAGTATTCCTTCTTATTGCCAGCTCATAGTGAGTTGGGATTGATCCATCCTTCAAAATAGTGTTTATACTCCTTATATTTGGATGCACTATTCATGTAAGCCTTCATCTTGATCTTCAGAACTCGTCACTCCCTTACACAAATTCCCTTTTCTATCTAGGTCTATAACATCAAGTAATAACTTGATGATGCAACATGCATTTGCACATCAAGTCAAACTTCATGCACAGATCTAGTCAATCAAGAAGATCCAAGAAAAACCAAGAAATCCAAATGTGGTACATATAACACACATCATTCTAAGCCTGGAATATAGTAGTTGAGTATAATACCTCTAGAATTCAAGCTTAGTTGTGTAGTATATGACACCTACTAATATAGGTTTACTTTGTGATACTTAGCACATAGAGTCAAACTATTCTTTGTCTCAATATCTACCCAAATTGCTCAATTGCAACAAGATAATTTGAAGCAAGGTGGTCCAACTTTGGTTCTAACTAACTTCTTACCTTTGTTTCGGGACTACTAAAGACTACCAACTTCCATTCTATCGTAAACTATCCTCACATGATCTCTCAAAACTACTAACAAAATTGTAGTTACTACCTCAATCCAAAATTATCGTAATATTATGACACCTAAGTATTCTATCATAGACCTACATTGTTCTTTACTTACTGTTGTTTCAAGATTATTTACTAAGTACTTGTCCTAATTATAGACTTATCATGGTCTCGGAGCTATTCTCACCACAAACTTGTTAAGATTTATCTAGTCATCGTGATTAAAGAGCTAATATCACCATGACGACTCTTCTTCTTATCTTACTATTAATGATTCTTAACAAAGTTCTACTCCATCACATGGAATTCTCAAGTGAATGCCACATGATTTACTTCCAGTGGTATCTATACATACTCTAATGATCTACCATGTATGGTATGGTGGTATCAACTAGGGATAAGGTTCTTTGAAACTACAGAAATTCTAAATATAGACTCCATCTCTAATACTACTCCACATGATATCCTAATCTTGGTCGTATACTTCTTTGATGTTTTACTTACTTAAGACATCTTATTGGTGTTATACCTATTTAGGGCTACTCTAAAACGACAATTCTCTAGAGAAGACATGTAACTAATCCTTAAGAAAGGTGGAAAAAACATCCAACTTAAGTGTGACAAGGATATCCTCAAGTGGATACCCATCACAATGCTTGGTTTAGATAAGATGGCTTCCTATAGTCACCATCCAACCTACAGATCTTCCTAAAAGGGTTTTAATCCTAAGTCAAAGCATATGCTTTAATACCAGCTGCAGTGACCCAGCATACCACTGCATGATGTAGTACACTATAGTCCTTGACATAACACCAATGAAACACCGTTCACTAGTATTACATTCCTCAGAGTGGTACAACAAAAACACAACAGGTCCAAAACATGACTATATATTACAACTTGACTCTTTACAAAAGATCCAGAGAACACTTTAGGTTAAAGAGGGAGAAAAAAACTTCTTACAAAGAAGAATCAGATAATAACTCAGAACTATCTAGAGACTAAGACTAGTATATGAACTAATGGACTTGCACTTGCTACTATTGCAATGCTCTACAGAAGTAGGTTTTGATGGCTAGAGAATCTACTCCTATCTACTTAAGAACTTTGTCTTCACTTCGATTGATGTATATGTTGACTTCATTGACTTTATTGAAGAACTTGAGTTGTCGATGATGGTTTCTTGAGCATAAATTGATGTTGACGTCATCTTCAACATCTTAGAACCTAGCAAGGGATAAGAAGGTATGGTTGAGTACAAGCGTACTCAGCAAGTTCACTAAAAAGTAGTGTATGATGCACTATCTCTACAGCCACAAACCAAAGGTCGTAGGCAATGCAGGTTTTCGTAAACATTTCTTCAAAGATTGCTTTTATTCTAAAAACTATGTCCGATAGCCTTCATAGGTTGACCAGAACCTTCGTGGGTTTACTTTCCTGCCGCGTTCGTAGCTCCTTCCCGAAACAGGGAGTAACATGTCACAATTCTTACACTCTGTAGAGGTGCGTTACTTTACCGATAAGAGACCTTAGCCTTGTTGCACATCCAAGCCGCGAGCTTGTCCACACTTCCTTGGTATGGGGCCTAGTCTAAGATCCAAGCCAGTACTGCCCTCTCCGCGACCCTGCATGAAGACACGATCCGCCGAGACGGACTACCACGATTACTCTTTGGGTAGCCTCTCGAAGACTCTGTAAGCAGCTCTGTGTGGCAGCCACCATCAGTTATGTGAGCTTACACCAAGACAGCTATGCACAGATAATCTAGACACCTAGCTCGCGAGGAACTAAGGGGTCCCACCCATGTGATGGATTCTCCACGAGAATATTAACAGCCTCACGATAAGGTCATCCGTCCATGCGAAAGGGAGAAGATACAACTGACTTTCCTGTCCCATTCCAAGTCTTATGGTTAACGCGTAATATACAGCGCTAGAATCACTAGCGACATTAGTTGTTAAGTCCTAGATGATACATTCCTGTACAATGGCATTTCCATTGCCAGTTATGATAGATTAGCTAATCACCCTGGATCAGTAACTGATATTTCAAGGTAATTATGAAAATAGTGTTTTTGACCTTTTTGAAATGCAGGTGATGACAACATTTGAGTTACAAGCATTTGATAGAAAATAATCAAAGGACATGAGCAAGTTGTGAACTTGCCTTTTTTGATTGCAAGATTATGCACTCACGGTCTTCGAGGTACTAGAAGATCCAAAATCTAGAAATAGCATCATTGGTCCGGTAAAGACTAATGTTTAAAGAAGCAAGATGCAATTATGCATAAGTAATGTAATGCAGTTTGCAAAACCCCGAAGTAATACCCCAATATGGTGAATGAGTTAAACTTAGGTGATTTCTTTAAGATTTAGTTTGTCTATAAGTTTACTTAACAAGCTAATATACATATACAAGGAACTTAAAACTAACATGTATGATATAAAGTAAATATAACAACACATGCTTAGAGTTATTTGATATTATGTATCTATTATGGAAGTCCATGTTTTAGGTTGATAAGAGTTGAAGAACTTATTTTGAGATTATTGTCTGAAGTGGTAAAACGAATAACTTTTGAAGAAAAGGTTTCTTTGATAATGTTTAACCAATATTTATGGTTAATAGAATGTGATAAATGTCATTTGCATTTGTTCGATAAGTTTGGATTTGAGATGCCTTATGACTTAAATTGGAACAGACAAAAGTTAACTATAAAAACATAATTAGATCTAGGGTGTGATGTTTTTTAAAAGTATTAATAAGCTTTAAACCTTGCAACGAGCATGTTTGAAGGTATAGGATCATTCATTTTCAGCTTAACTCACTGATGAGTTTAAATGTGATTTGGTATTATAAATATAGTTTATCTAATTAAGGAAAGTAAATTTAGATGATTTGAATAAACTATTAGAGCTAGAATCATGTTTAAGAATAGTTAAGAGATAAATAGCATTCATTTTCATGATGTTCAAAATTTACTTAAAATTATTGGTTTAGTTTGGATTTATGATTTTAAAAGAGTTTTATAAGGTTAATAAGTTACACTCAAGTTTTATTATAGATCCAAGTTATAGCTTTGGACTTAGTATTTACTTATTAGGGATTTAAGGTGTTATCTATAGAATTGTGATTATTATTATTTTATTTAAGAGATGTTTTTATAGAATTAACAAACTAGGCCTTTTATAAAATAGGTAAGGGTTTATTTCCTTACAATCGTAAAAATCTTTAGAAAAATACTTTTAGTATTTTTCTAGTAAAATATATTTACTCAAGATCTTAAAAATGATTTTTATTTATTTTTAAGTATTATTTTTATTTTGACAAAATTCTACAAAGGACTAAATGTCCTTGACTATTTATTCCAAGTTTTATTTGTAAAAAAATTAAGTTAGTATTTTTGTAAAATAGTTGATTTATTTTCATATGCAAAAATGATTTTTATTTATTTTTAGGACTTTTCCTTAATTTATGAGATTTTATTAAGGATTTAAGAGTATTAATATTTATTCACATTTTACTTAGCTTAAATAAGTAAAGTTGTATTTTTGTTAGGCATATATCATTTTTGTGATCATTTTGATATATGATATATTTTTTTTTGTTTTTTATATTTTTCTAAAGTCGAAATAAGTTTAGGGGTAATATGGTAATTTTGTTTTACTTCTTTTATTTATTTCTTAATTTCTTCCTCTTTCTGGCCTAACTCGGCCCACCACACACACACACGACACACACGAACACCACCCTCACTTTGTTTCCCTCCTAAACGCGTGATGTCACCGTCGCCTACTCCTCTGGCCCTCGTCGGACACCTCTAGCCCAGCCGCTCACTGACCAACCTCACCTCAGGCGTCTCCTCCTATTTCTCTATGCCCTGGCGCCACCCTTCTTTCCTGCGGAAGCCCCCCGTGAAACCCTAACCATGCGGCTTCGGTCTGCCAGCGCGACACCAACGCCCCTGGCTGCTCCGGCCATGGGCTGGCTGTGGCCTCCCAACCCTGTTGTGGTGGTATGTCCAGCCGACCTTCTTCTCCATCGCTGATGCCTCCTTCAGGTAACCACCTTGGCTCCCTAACTTTGTGCTGTGTAGATGATTTGGCTGCTAAAGTGTAGTTACTCCAGGGATTAGAGGTGTATTCTACTTTGACATAAATGGGTTCTGGTTCTAGATAGGGAATCTGGTTCATCTTAGGCATATACTTGTTGTTGGTGATAATGGTCTATTAGCAGATACAAGGTTATAATATATATATAAGACATGATGTTGAACAACCTAGTGTGTGCGCTGCTCACTGGTGACCCACAAGTATAAGGGATGTATCGCAGTATTTTCGAGGGAAGTGAAACCCAATTTATTGATTCGACACAAGGGGAGCCAAAGAATATTTATAAGCCTTAACAACCGAGTTGTCAATTCAGCTACACCTGGAAACAATCTTGCTCACAACAGTTTATCAGTAGATATAGTTTTGTAGTAGGAATAGTAAAGTAATAGCAGTAGTAAAAGTAAAGACAGTAGTAACAATTGCAGTAAACAGTAGGATTAAGGCGCGGTAGGTATAGGGATGGATGGACGGGTATTGCATGGACAAGACAATTCATATAGCAATCAGAACATATGTCATTTGCAGATAAATAAGATAAAGCATCCAAGTACTAAATAATCCTAGGCATGTGTTCCATATATAGTCATACGTGCTCGCAATGAGATCTTGCACAACATCTTTTGTCCTGCCAGCCCGTTTGCAGCGGGGCCTCAAGGGAACTACTGGCAATTAAGGTGCTCCTTTTAATAGAGCACCGGAGCAAAGCATTAACACTCCATGAACACATGTGATCCTCACATCAAAGCCATTCCCTCCGGTTATCCCGATTGCTGTCACTTCAGGGCCTTTGGTTCCAGACAACAATATGTGTATACAACTTGCAGGTAAGACCATAAACAATACTATCATAATGAATCAATAACATGTTCAGATCTGAAATCATGGCACTCGGGCCCTAGTGACAAGCATTAAGCATAACAAGTTGCAACAAAGTCAAAAAGCACTAATAAAAGATACTAGGCACCATGCCCTAACAATCTGATGCCATTACATGAACGATCTCATCCAATCCCTACCATCCCCATAGCCTACAACGGGGGATTACTCACTCATAGATGGGGTAAACATGAATGGTCGATGGAGAAGCGATGGTGATGATGATGGCGATGATCTCCTCCAATTCCCCATCCCGGCAGGGTGCCAGAACGGAGTTTCTGGTTCCGAATCGCAAAATATGGTGGTGGCGGCGTAGCAGAACTCTTTCTGGAAAAATGTCGAACCCCCCTGGTTTTTTAGGTCAGGAGGTAACTTATAGGCAAAGAGGGAGACCGAGGGGGTGCCTGGGGCGGCCAGACCACCCCCTGGCACGGCTAGGCCTAGCCTGCGCGGCCAGGTGGTGTGGCTAGGCCCCAGCCCCTCTCCGTCTCGTATTCTGGCTCCTGGTGTCCCTCGGTGAAAAACTGACTTTGGCTTTTGTCCCGTCCAATTCCGAGAATATTCATTTTCTGACTTTCCTAGAACCAAAAACAGTAGAAAACAGGCAGTTGGCACTGTGGCATCTTGTTAATAGGTTAGTCCAAGAAATCATATGAAAAGTACTCCAAAGTGTGGACAAAACATAAGAAAGTAGATAAAACCAAGCATGGAACATCAAAAATTATGGATACGTTTGCAATGTATCAACATCCCCAAGCTTAACTCCTGTTCGTCCTCGAGTAGGTAAGTGATAAAAAGAAATAATAATTTTTTAGGTGATATGCACCATCATAAACTTGATCAAAGTATTTGTAAAACATTCATAGCTCGGATCATAGTACTTCAACATAACATGAAAGATAAAGTTCTAACAATAAGACAAAGCAACTATGTTGCAACATGAAAAGGCACAAACAAAAGATTCATGAATAACAATGCTTTGCAAGATGTTTGTTTGTTTCACATAAAGAAAACATAGCATAGTGGAATTCAGCTTGTCCCTCATAGAGTAGCAAAAATAAATGCATAGGACACCTTCAAAGTTCATAAGAGTGATTAGATACAAATAGTTTAAAACAAGCAATATCAAAGTTATGCATCAATCAACAAGTCTTGGGACAATGCACATAGAACTAAGAATGGCCACTATGCTCTCAAAGTAGGTGCATAAAGATAGAAGGTGGAGACTCAACATAAACATAAAAGAAAGGCCTTCAAAGAAGGGAGTAGAGACTCAAGTTTCATAAAGAGCTTGCAAAAATTATGGTACTTATTAGCTTTCAGCTCTCATTTCCCCTATCATAAGCATCTTGAAGATGATTAAGGTTAAAGTGACACAACTAAGAGGATATGCTTGACAAGTTATAAGCCGAAATCTCATGCCCCTTACTTACAAAGACCAAACCTCATGCTACTCAACTTTAGTCACAAGTAAGCTCTTGTCATTGTAAGTACATATGTATCATAGAGAACCGCCAATGGGGTACCCCTTGCACATGATACATGAGCTATCCCATAATCCAAATGACAAGGCAAGCAGACAATGAGCATCTCAACGATCTTTTTATTTGCTATTTGCATAGGTTTTTATTGAGGATGCTTCATAGAATGCTCATTATGGTTATGCTGCAAGTTTCCACCATGATTAGGCATGGCTTAGGCTAGCGGCCCAGGCGTTTCTCTAACACAAATACAAACTCCATGACCTTACAAGTTCCCCTTTTATTTCACACCGTCGGGATCCATAAGCAAAACAACATGATATCAACGGGGTACAAAGTACAAGTGCAATGTTGAAAGCGTTCCCCATGATACATGGTTCTGCTAACTTCAACTTATAAAGTGCAAGCATATACGCAACAAAGATGGACGCAATGGTTCAAGTTTATTAAATGAAAGAAAATAAAAGTGTGCCATCAAGTTCGTGAGAGCTTTAATCACTAGTTTTCTCATAACAAGTTTAATTCAGAAGGTAGATAAAAACATGAATATACTTGGAATAAAATATGCTAATAGGTAGGTATGGTGGACACTTTTGGCAATATTTGGTTTTAGGGAGTTGGAAACACGAGTAAAGCTTATACTCAGTGCAGGTGAAGGCTAGCAATAGTAAGGGAGCGACCAACTAAGAGAGCAATAATGGCCATAATCATGCAGAGCGACAAAACATCATTAATCAAAGCATAAAGTGATACTACAAGTTGAAAACTAAAGGATCATAAAGGCTATGGTGACTTGGGATAGTCATAACATGGTGTGAGCATTCGCCAAGTCAACCCAAATAAAGCAACAAAGGAGAATACCACAATACTATGCTTTAATATGCTAAAACAACGCATGATTCTTCCAAGGCACATTAAGCAATCTCAATTGTTTATAACATGTCATGCTACAACAAAGAATGCTAAGCATAAAGTCAAAACAATATCAAGCATGGAATGACAAAGCACAGGCCACAGTCAAAAACAAGCTCTCTTTACCACTTAAGCATGAACTTTCCTACTCTTTTCCAATCCAAACCAAACTATTTGAAAATCAATGCATGAAAGAGGGGGTCCACCCAATTTATTCAGAAAACTAAGAAAACAAAGCAAACAAAAAACCAAAATGAAAACGAAAAAGAAATCGCTCCAAGAACAACACAACTATGCATGAAACAATAAAAATGAAGTGTTTGGAAGAAACCTGAGATTTTTATTGATTCAGAAGGGGATGCCTTGGGCATCCCCAAGCTTTGACGCTTGTACGTCTTGAATATTTCTTGGGGTGACACGGGTGGCATCCCCAAGATTGAGCTTTAGTCCATCCTTCATCTCATTACTCATTCCTCCCATACACCTAAATTTTTTTCCTTCATACAAAACTTCACACAATCTTTATTAGCAACATTAGTGCACTCAAGATAATAAGTCTTTGGGTTCAGTTCCAACACCAATAAAACTTCCACTAAAACACAAGCTACTATAGCACTTCCCTCAAAAATCTCAATTCCCCAAAATAACTCAAAAAGGAACCAACAAGAAGCAAATGCAAATGATGGCAGAAATCTGTCAAAACAGACCAGAAGGTAAAGACGAATTTGTTCGAAGACCTTCTGTTGCTCAAATCAAAAAGTGTTGAACTAACGAAAGTTAGATAACAACCTGGGGCAGAAGCACAAAAATTCACGCCTCAAAAGGACGTACAGAGATTTTACACGAATTTTTATGGTAAAGCACGAAAATCAGTTTTGGGGTAGCAACTTTCCCAACCATTACTTCTCTCTCATTAGAGGTTACTCTTGGCACAAAAAGCAAATAAAAAGGACAAGGAGCGGTTATTACTGAAGTAATAACTTCCAAGACTCATCTAAAACTTTTGGGTTATCTCCCAATAAGTACTTTTCTTTAACGCCTTTAAGTTAGGCATGATAGTTTGGGAGGATGCTCACATAAGAAATATGAATTGAAGTAAAAGAGAGCATCAAGAAGAAAATTCAAAACACATTTAAGTATAACCAACTTCCTATGCATAGGAATCCTGTATGCAAATAAACACAAAGAACAAAGTGACAGGCATAGGAAGATAAAACAAGAGTGACTTCAAAACTTTCAGCACATAGAGAGGTGTTTCAATACCATGAAAACTTCTACAACCATATTTTCCTCTCTCATAATAATTTTTAGTAGCCTCATGAATAAACTCAACAATATAAATATCACATAAAGCATGCTTTTCATGTTCTACAAAAACATATTTTTTATCAAGCTCAAAAATAGTGGGATTAAAACCTTCAAATCCACTTTTAACAATTCTATAACAAGATGACTGGTCATTCAATATAGGACCATCGTCTAGAGCTTTATCATAAACAATTTCTAAGCAAAACTCTTTAGTACCATGCACCTCGAAGTTAGGCACAAATAAAGGAGTATCATAGATAACATGAGTATAACATTCATCCTCCTTTGGTAAGCATGGGGGACAATCAAATAATATAAGGGATAAAGAGTTACTCTCATTAGAAGGTAGGCATGGGTAGCTAATCCATTCTTCCTCCTTTTGTTCATCACTCTCCTCCTCTTTTTCATCTAATGAGCTTTCAGGTTCATCAATTTCTTCTTCCATAAGATCCTGCAGGGCATTAGTCTCTTCCATTTGTGGAAAGCATCTATTAATATATTCAAGAATATAGCCATTTTATTCCTTGTAATTATCAAAGCAAAATTTAAGTATATCATAAACCTCATATTTATAAGGTGAATCATCAATATTTTCAAGCAAACTAGCAAGTTCAAATGCACCCTTCCAAGCAATAAATTCCTCAATTTGTTCCACATCATAAAAGTCATAATTTTCTTTAACATAAGAAGATATGGTAACATCATCATTATACTCACATTGAAAAGAGAGATGTTTGTACCTCCTACAGCAACAAGATTTATCAAAGCAATAAGTAACATTATAAGTAGAGCACGCATTTATAGCAATGGTATACAATTTATCAATTTGTTCCCATAAGTGTTTCCCTTTTTGTGACAAGCGGTGTTCCTTATAATAATATTTTTGTTCTTCCGTGAACCCACCTGGCCAATAAGATTCAGTTTCAAAGAAACCAACCATTGATAGAGAGCATGATAAAGCAAGACAATAACAGACCAACGAAAATAACAACTAGAATGGGAACTATTTTTTTGTATTTTTGATAAAGAAACAAGCAAACAAGGCGGAAATAAACTAAGCAAAACAAAAATAACAAAGTAAAGATATTTGTTATGATTATGCTTGAACAATAGTGATTCCAAGTGAACTTGATAAATAAAGTTGTGCTCCCCGGCAACGGCGCCAAAAAATAGTCTTGATGACCCACAAGTATAGGGGGTGTATCGCAGTATTTTCGAGGGAAGTGAAACCCAATTTATTAATTCGACACAAGGGGATCCAAAGAATATTTATAAGCCTTCACAACTGAGTTGTCAATTCAGCTGCACCTGGAAACAATCTTGCTCATAGCAGTTTATCAGTAGCAACAGTTTTGTAGTAGGAATAGTAAAGTAATAGCAGTAGTAAAAGTAAAGAAAGTAGTAACAATTGCAGTAAACAGTAGGATTAAGGCGCGATAGGCATAGGGATGGATGGACGGGCGTTGCATGGACAAGAAAATTCATATAGCAATCAGAACATAGGTCATTTGCAGATAAATAAGATAAAGCATCCAAGTACTAAATAATCCTAGGCATGTGTTCCATATATAGTCATACGTGCTCGCAATGATAACTTGCACAACATCTTTTGTCCTGCCAGCCCGTTTGCAGTGGGGCCTCAAGGGAACTACTATCAATTAAGGTGCTCCTTTTAATAGAGCACCGGAGCAAAGTATTAACACTCCGTCCGGTTATCCTGATTGCTGTCACTTCGGGGCCTTTGGTTTCGGACAATAATATGTGTATACAACTTGCAGGTAAGACCATAAAAAATACTATCATAATGAATCAATAACATGTTTAGATCTGAAATCATGGCACTCGGGCCCTAGTGACAAGCATTAAGCATAACAAGTTGCAACAAAGTCAAAAAGCACTAATAAAAGATACTAGGCACCATGCCCTAACAATCTGATGCCATTATATGAACGATCTCATCCAATCCCTACCATCCCCATAGCCTACAACGGGGGATTACTCACTCATAGATGGGGAAACATGGAGGGTCAATGGAGAAGCGATGGTGATGATGATAGCGATGATCTCCTCCAATTCCCCGTCCCGGCAGGGTGCTAGAACGGAGTTTCTGATTCCGAATCGCAGAATCTGGTGGTGGCGGTGCAGCGGAACTCTTTTTGGAAAAACGTCGAACCCCCTGGGTTTTTAGGTCAGGAGGCAACTTATAGGCGAAGAGGGAGGCCGAGGGGGTGCCTGGGGCGGCCATACCACCCCCTGGCGCGGCCAGGCCTAGCCCGCGTGGCCAGGCCCCAGCCCCTCTCCGTCTCGTATTCTGGCTCCTGGTGTCCCTCGGTGAAAAACTGACTTTGGCTTTTGTCCCGTCCAATTCCAAGAATATTCATTTTCTGACTTTCCTGGAACCAAAAACAGCAGAAAACCAGGCAGCTGACACTGTGGCTCTTGTTAATAGGTTAGTCCAAGAAATCATATGAAAAGTACTCCAAAGTGTGGACAAAACATAAGAAAATAGATAAAACCAAGCATGGAATATCAAAAAGTATGGATACATTTGCAACGTATCACTCACTGACCTTGATTATGTGTTCTGCTTCTACACATGAGCTACCCTTAGTTGCTGGGATAATCTAATAGTAAGACAAAGGTTTTAGTGGGGTGGTTCTTGTATTAGGATTGCATATAGGTTGTTGCTGAATATGAACAAGAGCATGATGTTGTTTAATAGCCAAGCATGTCCCATAGTTAATGATGTTAATTCTTAACATCTGTATTTTGGGGAATGGAAAATACATGTTGTATTTATTAGGAAAAGGTGTCTATAATGTGCGTGAATGTGTATGTGGCTGGGGTACCTGATTTTTGTATGGTTAAGTGTATATGATGATGACAACTTGGTACTAGGCAGTGGTGATGATCTGTTTAACTTTCCTAATCGGGTCTATGAGTACACGTAATAGTTCACAAAGGGAGTTTGTTTTGCTGCAATATAATTAGAGACACTAGGGAGTATGTATCTATCCCATAAGTAATTTTCAAACAATATGAGCACAAAAGTGAGCAAGTAAAGTTATAAATGTTCAACTACTTTTCTAAATGTAGGTCACTTTTCTAATAATCATATACATGATCAGCTACTTTTAGTGTCGATGATTTATTTTGCTGGAACATGTTCTTTAATGTCTTTGGTTGATCTTGTTTATTGTAATTAGATTTATGACCTTGGGCTTGGTCCCCTAGTGATTACATGATCTCACATATGCATAAAGAACATATTTTTAGATGAAGTATATGTTTGTGACTTCTAGAGAGATCTGATTGGGAGTAAATAGGTTTGATTGTTTGGTATTACCCCCTGGTTTTCCTAGGTGTGTCCACGCAATGTATGATATATATTATCTAGGTTACATGCATACACAAACTATATCTCAAACAATGAGTATATAAGATGTTGTGTATCTAATGCTTCTTTTCTAATAACTTGATCATTTTACTTACCTTCTAGCTTTTCCCATGGGATTTTGTAGGATTAAATCTTCATGGTCTTCTTGTTGTTTTCTTACAAATAAGCTCCCTTATCTCAAAGTTGGAGCTCAACCCATGCTTCTACTTAACTTACTGGAGCTACATTATTTGTGTTCTTTTAAAATAAACATTAATTTTTATATGATTACATGCTCTAGTAGCTTTTATGATTAAGATAGAACAAAATAAGCACTGTTGTTAGCTGGTTGAAAGTACCCCTCCTAAGATGCATATCTATTCCACATATATAACCCATAGATCAGGTGTATGTGAAATTTTGTAGTACACATATTTAAGGAATTCATGCTATAACCACTTGTTAGCATCACATAGGTGTGCTAGATCAATAGCTTAACCAAGCGCAAGCAAATAAGTCATGTATTATTGTTTTACTTGCTGCGATTAAAACTTGATGGCGTGTTCTTGGTTTTGTAGGGATCACATGATCATATAGATGTATGGAATAAATCTACTCGTCAAGTCTATGCTTCCTGGCTTGTATCTTTACTATTACAGAGTCAAATACTCATGTTCTGCTAGTGGTTTCTACTTTACTTCTTGTTTACTGCTAGTGACCACCAGATCATGTGCACACATAATCTGATCCTGTAGTAGTATCTGTGTGGTTAATTGGCTTGATACTGGACAGATCTAGTTCTTGTCCAACAATATCACTATTGTTCTATACACTCATCTTGTCCACTTTCTACTAGAAATGATCAAGAATAAATATGATATGTACTAGACCAACTTTGAATCTTGGTTTGTGGTACCTTGTATTTTCCTTAGAGTGTTCCCTTGTATCTTGTTCCAAAATCCCTTGCTTCTTGTGGATGACATCCTCCTCCTAGATTTTTGATTAGGTACTAAGATCTAGATATAGATGGAGATATTCTTGCTATGCTAGCTTCTGTTCTAAGGCTGCTGCTAGAAGATTCTTGTGGTATCTCCTCTCCCTGGTGACCTCTTGGTAGTTCTTGAACTTTGGCTGCAGTCTTGTAACCATCTCTTGGTGTTCTGATGGATTTTGGAAGGTGGGGAGCATATGGTGCGGCTGGTGTTGTTGGTTTGCTCTTGTACTATAGTACTACTACTATAGTGGTGACAACACATCAAATGCATGTGGTGAGGGTGTTGCTTGCAAGTGGGTCAGGGCTTGGTACTAGTCACCAAGTGTCTCTTTTCCTCTTGCTAGTGCAAGCCATGTCTAGGTTCTTGATCTCATCAGGTGTAATCCTATTTTCCATTCTTTTTAGTTGCCAAGTGTATAAACTCCTTGTTAGGATCTATTACTAGATAGACTTTAATTTGGTGAACCCGCTAATATAATTTGATGACTAAAACTAATCATAGGCTTCTACTAATGATTTAATCATGTTATTTTAAATGCCTTGTTCTCATGTGGCTTTGATTCATTTTGTAGAGATCAAATGAAGAAGAAAGCAAGATTAAAATAGAAGGAATAGATTTGGCTTTTTCTTTGTTTCCTTTTTGTCTAATGTAATCTTCTTTTTACTTTTAAACTTTGTAATCTCTAATCAATGTTGTATATTATTCATTGGTTCAAGTAAATTTCCTTTTTGAGATTGTAAGATTCAATTCTTACTTATAATATTGGTATACAAGCTTGTAAATTATATATGGGACTTGTAATATTTATTTCTACTTGTTTTGGAATTGTAATTGATATAAAATGTATGGTTACTTGGGAGGTTCAATTCCCCAAAGTTGAACTCTTGTTTATACATTGCTATATATACATATTGGTATTATAGATTGTGCTCTATATGACCAAAATTAGAAAAGTTCATGTCCAATTTTCTTTTCCTTGGCATTGTAATATTGGATTCCCATGTACTTTTATTATTCAATCTTATGGAATATATCTATTCTTTTTGGAGTAATAATTCTAATGTGTTATTTAAATGCAAAGTAATGCGATGATCCAATATTACTTCATATGACTTATTTTAAATTCTAGTCCTATTTCAAATTCTCATCTGGAGAATTATAATCATTCATCTTTGAATTGTATTCAAATTGTTTCCCTCAAAACACAGATGTACCACAAAGGTCATGTCTAAATATATCGCACTTGCTCCGATGTTCCCATCAGTACAAGAGATATCGATCCCTCTACAACTTGTTTAGTTTTGCGCAAAAAAAACCGGATTTTGTATGTATGAATGCAATGCACACACCTCATCTCAACTTATTTGTAAGCTCTAATGCTAGGATGTTACATATGTACCCGCATTGTGTATGAAATTTGTTAGTGGGTCTTGCTTGTTGCAAGATCATTATTCGTTTAAATCAGGAACAAATGGTTGTTCAATTTATATGAATGATATTTTCTATGTTCATGCCCCTGTGTGTGATGGTTTATTCTTACTTGATCTTGATTGTGATACACACATCCACAGTGTTGATGCTAAACGTTGTAAGCGTAATGATGATAATTCCATGTTTATGTGGGATTGCTGTCTTGGTCACATTGGCCTGAAACGCATGAAGAAGCTTCATTCAGAAGGGCTTCTTGGATCATTGGATTTCGAATCCCTTGATACATGTGAGCCATGCCTCATGGGCAAGATGACTAGGACACCATTCTTCGGGACAACAGAGAGACCTGTAGACCTACTGGGAATCATACATACGGATGTATGTGGACCAATGAGCATCTCAGCACGCAATGGTTATCGTTACTTTGTTACCTTTAGTGACAACTTAAGTAGATATGGATATATCTACTTAATGAAGCACAAGTCTGAAACTTTTGAAAAGTTCAAGGAATTTTAGAAAGAAGTAGAGAATCAACTTAGCAAGAGAATCAAGCATCTTCGATCGAACCGGGGAGGCGAGTATTTGAGTTATGAGTTTAACATGCACTTGAAGGACTGTGGGATTATCCCACAGCTTACACCAGCCGGAACACCACAGCGTAATGGTGTGTCAGAACAACGTAATCGAACCCTATTAGATAGTGTGCCGTCCATGATGTCTTTAACTGATTTGCCTGTGTCTTTTTGGGGATATGCGTTGGAAACCGCTGCTTTTATTTTAAACCGAGCACCATCCAAATCTGTGGAGACAACTCCATATGAGATATGGTATGGCCAGAAGCCAAAGTTGTCGTTTCTAAAAGTTTGGGGTTGTGAGGCTTACGTCAAGAAACTGCCGCCTGACAAACTCGAACCCAAATCGAAAAAATGTATCTTTGTGGGATATCCAAGGGAAACCGTTGGGTACACTTTCTACAACTAGGCCGAAGGCAAAATGTTTGTCGCAAAAACCGACACCTTTCTTGAGAAAGAGTTTCTTGATAAAGGAGTTAGTGGAAGGAAAATTGAGTTAGATGAAGTTATTGACCCTTCTCTCCAAATTCCGAGTAGCACAACGGAAGTTGTTCCGAACCCGCTCTTCAACATGGAGGAAGAGCCCAATGATGATGATCAAAGCAACAACATCAAAACTCCTGAGGTTCGCATGTCTACAAGAATTCGTGCCACACCAGATTGGTACAGTAGCCTTGTAATGTCTATCATCCTAGATGAACATGAAGAACCTGCAAACTACAAAGAAGCTACGGATAGTGTTGACTCCGAGAAATGGCTAGAAGCCATGAAAACAGAAATAGGATCCATGTATGAGAACCAAGTTTGGACCTTGGTAGATCTTCTAGAAGGCCGCAAGGCCGTGGAAAATAAACGGGATTTTAAGAAAAAAAGACAGATGTGAATGGTAATGTGACCGTTCACAAAGCTCGACTTGTCGCAAAGGGGTTTCGACAAATTCAAGGAGTTGATTACGATGAGACTTATTCTCCCGTAGTGATGCTTAAGGCTGTCCGGATTTTAATAGCAATTGCTACACATTTCGACTATGAAATTTGGCAAATGGATGTCAAGACCGCATTCCTCAATGGTCACATTGATGAAGAGTTATATATGATGCAACCGGAGGTTTTGTTGATCCTAAGGATGCTAGAAAGGTGTGCAAGCTTTAGCGGTCCATTTATCGATTGTTGCAGGCATCTCAGAGCTGGAACCAACGTTTTGATCAAGTGATCAAGAGTTTTGGATTTGTCCAAATTCAACAAGAGTTCTGTGTTTACAAGAAAGCGAGTGGGAGCTCAGTTGTTTTCTTAGTATTATATGTGGATGGCATATTACTCATGGGAAACGATGTGGATCTTATGAGAAGCGTGAAAGCATATTTGAGTAGTCAATTTTCCATGAAGGATCTAGGTGAAGCTGCATACATATTAGGCATCAAGATCTATAGAGATAGATCAAGACACTTAATTGCATTAAGTCAGAGTACTTACATCGAAAAGATTTTGAAGAGGTTCAAACTGGATAATGCCAAAAAGGGCTTTGTGCCAATGATGAAGAATTGCAAAATGAGTGTGACTCAATGTCCGGTAACGGATAATGATAGAGAAAAGATGTCCTACATCCCCTATGCCTCAACCATAGGATCTATCATGTATGCAATGTTAAGTACATGACCTGATGTGGCATTGGCTCTTAGTTTGACGAGCCAATACCAAAGTAATCCAAGACCGGATCACTGGACAACTATAAAGTATATCCTAAAGTATCTCAAAAGAACAAAGGATATGTTCCTAATATATGGAGGAAGTGATGAAGCTCTAAACGTAACGTGTTACGTGGATGCAAGCTGGAACTCAGATCATGATGACTCGAAGTCTCAAATAGGATTTGTGTTCCTAGTGAATGGTGGGGCGGTAAGCTGGAAGAGTAAGAAGCAACCGGTGATGGTGCAATCTTCAATGGAGTCTAAATACATTGTTGCGGCTGAAGCAGCGAATGAAGCTATTTGTCTAAGGAATCTCGTCATCGAACTAGGAGTTTTCCAAATGCACATGACCCCGTGACGATCTTTTGTGATAACACGGGAGCTATTGCAAACACAAAGGAATCAAGGACTCATTCCGCAGCCAAACACATCAAGCTTAGATTTCACGTCATTCGGTAGAATGTTGATGAAGGTGAAGTTAAGATTTGCAAAGTAGATACGAAACTGAATATGGCAGATCCATTGACTAAAGCTCTCCTACAAGCCAAGCACGAACAACACCGAGATTCCATTGGTGTTAGGTTCCTGCCAATTGTAAACTAGTTTTAATTGTACTCTAGTGCAAGTGGGAGACTGAAGGAGTTATACCCTAGAGGCAAATAATAAAGTGTACTATTTGATATATCTTCTATATGTTCATAATATGTTTCATATCGTGCTATAACTATGTTATTACGAAACGTTAATACACGTGTGGTATGCAAACAAACCGTGTCTCTAGTTACCTCTAGTGAACTAGCTCATTGGTCATGAGGATGATCTGGGTTTCAAGATCATAGACATTTATGCCAATTGACAATGAGGTCATGTTATTATTTGAATAACATGATAGACAAACATCCGACTATTATATCTTGAATGAGATCCAGTTACAAAGTTCACCATTGATGATAAAACAAAGAGAACCTCGCAACCTGATCCTTTGACTGTGAGGTAATGCAAATCACCATTCTGGAGGAAGCTTAGATGGTTATCAAGAATCATCTCGTAAAAGGGTGATCAAAAAGGTGCCACTTAGATTTTCCAAAGGGATGCGTATAGGAGTACATATCAAGACCAGGATTTGTCTAATCCGTGTAACGGATAGATACATGTGGCCATCTTGGTGACGTTGCATTGATGAAGCTTGCAAGCATGCGACTTGGTCACGAAATGCAACGACATGGGAACGAGTAAACAAGTTCATCGGTAACGAGACCGAACTAAGGTATGGAGATACCGAAGATCAAGTCTCAGATAAATTAGGTATCAAATGACAAAGGGAACAGGAAATGACTATCTCACGGTTCGAGCAATTATATTCGTGAAACACACGGGGGTCACATGGCCATCTAGGTCCCTTTGTTGATCATTGATGTGAGAGTAGTCTCGATCATGTCTGGAGTGTTTCCAAACCGAAGGATGTCACGCTTAAGGGTGGGGACGCTTAGGGTAGATGAGGTGTCGTAGGAGAAATAGAAAGAGAGAAACCGGAATAGTTCCGGGTAACATCCGATGGAGATCGGAAGGGGTCTGGAAGGCGTTTCGGAGAAAAGGAATATGATAATATATGTATCTGAATGTTAATTAGAGAACTAATATTAAATATATATTTTATTTTATTATTAAAGGCTTCCTAATACTAATGGGCCTCACCCGAAGGGATGCCCAATAGGGCAAGGCGCCTAGGGAGAAGGGGACAACCAGCATGGGCTTGGTGGGCCGCCCTAGTGGGGCCCACCTGGGGCCGGCGGCTATCCCTAGGTGGCCGGCGTGTGTGGGGATTAGTCCCACACCGCCTGGCCCCTGGGTGGTGCGCCTCCTCCCACTGTATATAGGGGTCTCCCTCCCCCTTTTGGAATCATCCCATTCCCTCTCATTCTCTCTCATCCATTGAGGACTTCTCCAGAATATTGGGGAGGACCTCGTGGGTGAGTTCTCCACTTTCACACCACTGTCGTGTGATCAAGCGATCTGGCATCTACTTCTTCCGCTGCTCGGCTGGATCGGAGTCCAGTTGACGTCACCTATACCAGACGTGTGACGAACTTCGGAGGCACCACACTTGAGGTGCTGCTCGTCTTCATCAATATACGCCTTCCTGCGTAAGGCGTGCCTCGGTCTTCAAAAGGTATGAATACCATCTTTCCCTTCTGTTGCTTATGTCTACATAGTATAGATCCTGGTATTAGTGTTCGAGTAGATAGAATTTTTTTGTTTTCTACTACGGAACCCTTTAGTTACCTTTTGCCACGAGGGTAGGAGATCGAACTATGAGGCTCACAATCTTGCTCTCCTTGCAACTACTCCACCTGCTGGTCTCCATGTATGGTTAGGCATTCGCCCAAAGGGTGTAAACATTCATGTAAGTGTGTTAAACGTTAATCAATTAAGGGTCAGAATTCTCAAAAAAAGCTCAGTTGTTGCACCCTAAACTTGTCAGCGTGAGGAGTACATTGCAAAAGACCACCGCAATTGCTTTGAAATTTCGAAAGTCAATCACCTTTTTTAGAATTTGTAAAAATCTACTTCCTCTGATTCAAATTAATTGACTTGGATTTGTCTAGATTCGGATGTATGTAACACTAAAACATGTCTAGATAGATCCAAATCTAGACAAATTCAAGTCAATTATTTGGATAGGAGGGAGTACCAACATTATGTTTATTGCTTACAATGTGCGCTGCTTGTCCATTTTAGCCGTGCTAACGAAGATTCTGACAACATGACCCATCGTCAGAGGGAACATACTAAAATGACAAGGAGGGGTAGACGGCCAACTCGGATAGCCATTAACGACCTGTGGCCCCCACCGTGAACTCATGTGTTATGAACGATTTACCCTTGATTGGAGTCACTCGTCCTCATCCCTCACTCTCTTCGTTGTTACCCCTGGTGCGCCACCACCACCCCGCCATTGTTCGTGTGGGTTGTCATCGTTTGTCGCCATGCCAAGATAGAATGGCAACTCTTATTCAAGCAAGTCACTATTATGGGTAAGATCCACTGCCCCAATATCTTTCTAGGGTTAACACTACTAGGAAAAGGCTTATATGTGGCACATGGTTTTTTGCATTCTATGGCGCATATGGGATGCGCCACTGTTATCTCGCCACTAAATTGTAATTCTATGGTGCATATCAATATGCACCACAGGAATCTCAAATTGGCACATATTGGCAATATGCGCCACATTTTTCAATTTTAAAAAAAAGCGGGCCACATCCCGCCCAAAATTTCAAATCTCAAATTTTTGTGAATTTTTTTTCGAATTTCAAAAAAAGCGGGCCAGATCTAGACCAAAGGTGGGGTCACGGGAGGAGGGATAGGCCAGAGGAGGAGGAGGCCACCGGTGGAGGAGGTCGCCAGTGGAGGTGGAGGCCACCGATGGAGGAGGAGGAGGCCATTGATGGAGGAGGAGTCAATGGAGTAGGAGGAGTAGGAGTAGGAGGCCACCGGTGGAGGAGGTGTCGCTGGAGTAGGAGGACGCCGGTGGAGGAGGGGTTGCCAGAGGTGGAGGTTGCCAAAGGTAGTGGAGGAGGAGGAGGTCACCGGGGTGGTGGAGGAGGAGGAGGGAGAAGGGGAGAAGTGGAGGAGAAGGACAGGAGAAGTGGAGGGAGGAGAAGCGTGGAGGAGAAGATCAGGAGGGGTGAAGTGTAAAAGAGAGGGAGAAGGGGCGCCGGCGGGATTCAAAATTCGAATCCCGCCCAACAATTCCTTTTTTATTTATTTTTAGGGGAAAATCTTATTTTTGAAATAACTCTTTTCGAATTTGAGGATTCTGTAAAATCCAGAACGGCTCTTGGCCGTCGATTCGAATAGGAAATTTCGAGAAGATCATTTTGATAGGTTAAAGATTTTTTCCGACATCGTTTGCAAAAGTTATAATTGTATAATTGTTTTACCGAGACATGACCTTTTTTTGTAAAATACATTGAAATTCATGTTTTTCAATTTTCCCTACAACTATACCCCAAAATATAACTACATATCAAAGGAATTACTTTTTTAAGTTTTTATCATTTTCGTTTATTTTTTACAAAACTGAAAAGACGATTCACGGGGGTGAGATCTGTTTTCGACTTTCTGTGCACCACAGAATCATCACTTTTTGTGGCGCATATAGACATATGCGCCACAGAAACGTGGTCACCCATTTTTTTATGGTGAGTCTCACATGAATTTCTATGGAGCATATCTGGTGCATATTGAATGCGCCACAGAATCACGACCACCCATACATGGTGGCGGGTCCCACCATATTTCTATGGCACATGACCCATTATATGCGCCACAGAATGTTGAGATTTCTGTGGTGCATTATGTTTGGATGCGCCACTGGATGTACTATGTGGCGTATGCACCAAAATATGCATCATAGAAAGCCTTTCTATATATAGCTAGTTTTATAGTAGTGTAAGGTTCCTGATTTGGGAATTTTTGGTTTCTATTCGATTTTATCTATTTAGCTCGTGTTAGCATGGATGTGGAAAGTGGTTAACATATACATGATTGATCTTCTCTTTCAATATATGGACATTGGTCAGCTACCCTCTCTGGGGAGGATGAAAGGGGAATACCAGCGACGCTCCTCCCTCCCTAGTTGTTGCAACCTCGATCTCACCTAACGTAGAGAGGGTTGACTGGAGAGGGCGTACAACTTAACTAAGGATATGTACAGTGGTAAATGATTCACGTCTTACCTTATCCCTCCACAACTATTGAAGACAATGAATATAGATTGTACAATGCATTAACTATTGTTTTTATCAGTAGTAAATAATGAGTATTACTGAAATTTGCTGAATAATTATGTTACTAAGATAAAGCACGATGATATAATAGAGAAAATAGTGTTCTCTTAATTTTTAAGAATTCGTCTCTTAGCTAAGAAATACAACATTGTTTTTCATCATTCTCCATGTTCCAACTAAGTAAAAAGTCCAACATGGCAACTATAAGGAAAGCTAACATCACCCCTGATATACGCGGACTAAGTCTAACAAAATCCAACAAACTTGAGGGATGGAGGGAGATCTTTGTTGCACATGAATAGAGAACTTGGGATTTTTGCTCGATTTTTCGTCTTTAATTTCTATGGATCTTGATATTTTTTGTGGCTTTAGCGCTAAGAGAAGCTGAATATACAAACCCCCGCGAGGGAGATATGTGAGAGGATGGGGAGATGTTTGAGCATAAGGCAATTGTCCTAAAATTACATTTTAGCGTCATACGGTTAGTAGGTGTAGGCAAGAAAACACACTATCGTGACCACCAACTATCCTTTTGTGCAAATGTATTAGATACATGAACACGTCTCTGTTTCCAATGTCTCTTTGCAGACACCTATTGGAAATACTTCTGTCCTCTCTAGTTATCCAGGAAACAACTCACTTGAAATGCAACTCAAAGTGTAAGGATCAGTTTAGCAAACCCTTATTTATGGAAATTATTATCCTTGGTGAAGATGCATGGTGCACCCATATGCGGTTTTTGTTAATAATGACAATCTTTATGGACTACTGTTTGCATTGAGTTATACTTGTAGGTTTTATCCATAAGCAATGCTTGGAGACAATTTGTTGGTTTTAAGGTTGAAACATGAAAAAAATAAGATAAAGTGATGGTCATGGTGATGTTCAAGGTGTGATCCAAAGAATGGTCATATCAGAGAGTTAAGCCTATTGCAAGCATATCTTGGAGAATGAGAAGTTGAGTAGTCTTCATGCTTACCTTCAAGAGACATTGTCATAATGAATTATGTTTCCATGGGATTGCATAAAAGGAATATTAATACAACCCATGAGATGATGACATTAAGTGGTGATCGTCATCAAGGATGAAAAATCAAGTTCAAGATGAGACATCTCGAATATATCATATGCTTGAATATCATCGTCTATTTGGTGGTAATGGAGAAGTGAATACATATGCCTAAGATATTAAGTCTTTTCAATAATTGTATGGGGAGAAATTTGCAAGGCTTCACCAAACGAGTGCAATCAAGGAAGGTTTTCCAACTTGAGGAGGTCAAAATCATCGTCATCTAGCTCAAGTGGAATGAACAAAGCAAAGTTATGATCTTTATATGTTTTCTATTTTACCCCTCTCATGTTGTAAGTAGGGAAATCAAGTTATAAGATAAATAGTCGTACTATTAAAGGGGACTCTCGAATGAGTAAGTTGATTGTATCATTTGGCGAGAGATCAAACCTTTGCATATTTGGGATTATCTATGTGAGGCTTTAGAGTTTGTGCTTATCTTCCTGATAAGCTCAAGTTAATTAAACATGAATTTCATATGGAAAACTTGTTGCATATTTTGTTGTTGAAGGTTTTGCTAGTTATTCTCTTATGGAGAAGCCTAATCTTTCTTTTAGAGGCTCTATCCTACTTTGATGGACTATGACGTTTATCGCATGAATTTGTAGAGCTCGTTGTTTTGATTCCAACGAGCCCAAGTTCATTTAATTCGAAGTTCGTATGAGAAAATGGCGGTGATTTTTTTTTTGCTTTATATCAGCCGCAAGTGGATTGACGGCCCCGGAGTGGTCCGACCCTAGTCCAAGCTTGATTTGATGTCGGTCTGTTGCTCGCAGTACCCTCACATTTTCTATGGTCAAACCAAGCCATGGTGTGGTATGTCATCCTAGACTAAATAGTCAGAGTGATCCGACTGTTGCCCAAAAAGTCTGATGCTACTGCATGCGTGCATAACCGTTAGATTTTGTGGGAGGGTCTATTTAAGGCGATGTACAATATGAATCAAGATGATTAAAAATTCAAATATTGAGAATGCATAATTGTTGCTTGCATTTTGTACGTGTTTTTGGAGCATCAGACTCTTCTCTTTGCGTCGATGCTGAAATCGAAGCCAGAAAATTTCTCCAAACTGCCAAAACTTATGTGATTTATTTCCTAGCGCCTTAGATTAAGTGTCATGTTGCACATGCTTGGGTCTTCTTCCCCAATGGTTACCCATAGCTTGATATCGTTTCCATTGTTGACCTTCTTTAGTTTGCATACTCCTCTCCCTTCCATGATCGTTGCATATTTTTGAGGAAAGAGAGAGAGGAGATCTAAGACTACAATTCTACCAAACAATATATCTTCTTAGTGAAGAGAATCTTGGGATCTATATCTTCGTGAAATTTGGTGTTCTCCTCTTGTGTTTGTCATCTTCTATTCCACACAGCCTTTGTAGCTTTGATGGAATTTGTGAGTAAAACATTTGAACACTTGTGTTCTTGCCATTGCATTTGGTGCATCAGTTTGAGTTCTCTATAAGGATTTGTTTGGGTGAAAGTGTGAAGCTTATTACTCTTGGGTTCTCAAAACCCTAGACAGTTGAAGTATCCCCAAGGTTCAATCTCGTTGGTGTACTTACCAAGGATAATGACAGTGGAGTTGGAGGAGTGCGGATTTGTTAGTGCATTTTTTAAATACTTGAATTGAGACTCTTAATAATTATACAAGTATAAAAGTATTAGAGTTAGCTTGCAAAGCTGCTTATCAAACCGAGGGCGACAAAAATAACATAATAAGAAGGAAAATACACATGGCATAATGAGAACCTACTAATATAAATTGCCAATCCACACTTTGGAAAAACTCTCTATGTTTATGTCCAAAGCAATATAGTTGTAAAGCTAGTTGTATACCTAGAAGGGTTCAAATTTCATGGAGAGAGAGAGAGCAAATATCAGCGCAAGGGGTTTATCCTGAACAATGGGGCGGTATTATGTTACTTATGCATGTCCCAACCATGTACAAAGAACACACAACATGAAAAGGGTCCAATGCTCCATGGCCACTACTTGTATAAATCAGCGGGAGATGAAGAGGAATTGGTGTAGAATACGCCAATCCATGTCGTGTATTCTACCACATGTCTCGTGGGTCTAGGGAGATGGAAGCTTGTGCCTCGTCAATGCTTGCGGTGGCACCTTCTCCTATGTTTTTATTAGACTGGTAGATGGAGAGGAGGAGGCAGTATGGTGCAATGGGAGAATTAAAGGAGGTGGATACATGCAGAGGTGGAGTTGTGAAGAGGGTACACACTCGTGTGTGGCTAGAAGAGCATGAAATAGACGAATACTACACGCTGAGAGATAGTTAATTATTTCATCATTCGTGTTCGGTGTGCTCCCCCTTTTTTAATAGGGGGTCGGTCCAGAAGGACCGAGAGCTTCATTCATATTCAATGGTGGAGATGCATTTTACAAAAAGGTTCATAAGAAAATAGGAAATTATAGTATGACCCTTACGATTTGCATATGGGATTTCAGAAGAAAATCAGAAAACGCAATCCAGCCATGCTCCTTATCCACCATCACAGGGCTTGTCGCAGTCAATCTCCATGTCGCTAGGGACACTACCACTTGGGACAAGAAGATAGGAACACAATATGCCGATACTAGAGGGCATCCACGACGGCTTGGTAGCCTACAAGTTGTTCAAGACCTGAAGATGCCGAAGCAACCATCACCGATACTTGAGGCTGGAGGGGCTGCCCACCAGCCATGATGAACGACGACAAGGGCATCATGATGAACCTCCAAAGAAAAGAACTCGCGCTCCCCTGATGCAGATGCAGCCACCGACCATTATAAATCTATGGATCTCCGTTGTCCTCGTCGCCACCACGTGAGAGGAGAACCAGCGAGCCCAACCATGGATCTACAAAGCACAACCTTATTTATGGAGTTATTGATATGTTGCTAATGTATCCATAATTTTTGATGTTCCATGCTTGGTTTTATCTACTTTCTTATATTTTTTGCACACTTTGGAGTACTTTTCATATGATTTCTTGGACTAACCTATTAAAAAGAGCCACAGTGCCAGTTGCCTATTTTCTGCAGTTTTTGGTTCTAGAAAGTCAGAAAATGAATATTCTCAGAATTAGACCGGACAAAAGCCAAAGTCGTTATTTTCCCGGAAGATTCACGGAGCCAGAAGGAGAGACGAAGGGGGGCCACAGGGTGGCCAAACCACCCCTAGGCGCGGGTCCCACCAGGCCGCGCCAGGGCATGGTGTGGTCCTCCTGGCTGCCCATCGACCTTGCCTCTTTGCCTATAAGATGCCTCCCGATGCAAAAACCCTAGATCGTCAAGCCTCCAGCCACGAAAAGTTCCGCAGCGCCACCGCCACCGAAGGGGAGATTCGGGGGACAGAAAGTCTCTGTTCCGGCACCCTGTCGGGACGGGGAAGTGCCCCCGGAGCCATCTCCATCGATCTCCACCGCCATCTCCATCACCATTGCTGGTTCCCATGACGAGGAGGGAGTAGTTCTCTCTCGAGGCTAAGGGTTCTATCGGTAGCTATGTGTTCATCTCTCTCTATGCATGACCTTATTGAGATCATGAGCTTGTAATCTATAGATCTACCTTGCTACTCAAGTGCTTTAATAGATCTTTGCTCTCCCCATGTGTGTGTGAAGTTGATAGTGTGCACACCATGGTGGCACTTAGGCTAGAGATTACAAATACTTGTTATGAGTTATATTTGGAGTTGGATGTCTTTATGAAATTGTGGTGTTTGTTTGAACCATCTAGTGCTCAAGGTGACAGTGTGGGGTTATCTAGATGGGAAAGGCTTACTTTGAGGTGTGCTGTTATAGCCCTACCGTGGATTAGAATGTCCAACCGGAGAGTAGTTAAGAGTAGTATCATAAAGAGAAGATATTTATATGAGAGTGTTCACTAGTGAAAGTATGATCCCTAGGCCTTGTTTCTAAGCACTGAAACACCGTTTGCTATTAGATCTATTACATGTTTGCTTGCTTCTATCTTTATTTCAGTTTGCCTTTAGTCTCTTTCACGCCATCAAGCTATTTTCTAGCACCATTGTCTTATATCCATACCACTTGTATTTTACTATCTCTTCGCCGAACTAGTGCACCTATACACCTGACAAGTGTATTGGGTGTGTTGGGGACACAAGAGACTTCTTGTATCTTGATTGTAGGGTTGCTTGAGAGG
Source organism: Avena sativa (assembly GCA_916181665.1). NCBI lineage: Eukaryota > Viridiplantae > Streptophyta > Magnoliopsida > Poales > Poaceae > Avena > Avena sativa. The sequence goes on from OV702296.1 coordinate 417,307,284, forward strand.
GAATACCTTTGACCACTTCCTCCCTGAGTTCAATAAACCTTGGGTAATCCACTTAAGGGAAAACTTGCTGCTATTCTACAAACCTCTACACTTGGAGGCCCAACAACTGTCTACAAGAATAGAAGTGCATAGACATCAAGCTATTTTCTAGCGCCGTTGCCGGGGAGGTAAGGTAAAAGGTACTCACATCCTCTGGCTACTAAGCTATCTCCTTTAGTGTGTGAGTGCTCGAAGTTATATCCTTTAGATTCTGCAATTTTGTCTTTTTGTTTCTTGTTTTCACTAGTTAGGCTTAATGGAAAACAACAACAAAATTAGAGAGCTTTTTAGTATTTTCCCTAAGTTAGAACATGAATTGTCTGGAAAGAAAATTAAAAAACCCATGGAACTTTCTTTGCATGCTAATAGCAATGTTATTAGTATGACTTTTGAACACCTTTGTTACTAATGTTATGGAAACCTCTAAGCTTGGGGAAGTTAGTTTTTATGAAAATGGTCTTTTTAGTTCCCTAGCTTTAAAGAAGAAAATTTGCTCTGATGATACTTTATCTCCCATATGTGGTAATTCTAATGATACTTGTGATATTTTAAATCCACATATTGAAAGCATCTCTTTTAAAATACCTATAATTTTTTTTGAACGTGTTATGAACAACTGTTATTTGGGAGATGGAACTGTCCATCCTGGTGATCATTTACTCTTTATACACGAATTATGCGAGTTGTTCAAGTGTGCAGGTATTTCGATGAACCAAGTTAATAGGAAGCTATTCCCTTTTTCACTCAAGGGCAGAGCAAGGGAGTGGTATGAGCTACTAGTGATCCTCATCATTTGGAGTGGAAGGAACTTGAATCTCTCTTTTACTCTAAATTTTATCCTCCTCATGAAATTCATAAAGATAGGAATTACATTTATAATTTTCATCCACATGATGGAGAAAGTATTGCCCAAGCATGGGGGAGATTGAAGTCACTAATGCTCAAATGTCCCATTCATGAGCTCTCCAGTAATATTGTTATTAATAATTTCTATGCAAGGCTTTCAGGACATTACAAGGACTATCTAGATACTTGTTTAGAGGGATCCTTCACAACTAAGGACGTCAAAGCTAAGTGGGATCTTCTTGAAACAATTCAAAGCAATACCGAAGATTGGGATAACAACAAAGGTAAAGAACTAGGTATAAACTATGAGTATGATTACATTAAGTCTTTCGCTGAAACTACTAATTTTCAAGAGCTTAGTGCTAAATATGGTCTTGATCCTCAAATTCTTATTGACTGTTTTAGATCCTTTGCTTCTCATATTAATGCTCCTAAAGAAAAATGGGACATGTATCATGAGCCTTTCAAAGACACTTGCATGGAAAAGGAAATTGTTATTAATGATAGCAACAAACATGCTCAAACCACTGAAAGTACTATTTCTTATAAGCATGTTAATTTTTGTGGAATACATAGACCTTGTGAGAATAATCAAATTGAAGAAGAATATTGTATCACCCACAGGAATGAAAAAACTAGAACGTGGTATAGGGCTCTAAATGATCTTGGTAAAAAAGTTTGTGCCCTCTATCCTTTTATTTGTGAACTTTGCTTTGAAGTGGGTCATTTCAATTTTCAATGCTCAGGCCATAATAATAGCCCTTCTAATCCAACGAGTACTGCAAGTTTGTATTGTGATGACATGATCACTCCTAATCAGCATGATGAACTTACATTATTTTTGGGGTGTGAAGAGTTACCAAGGAAAACTTCTTTGGTAGATATGAGTGCTTTTGCTATGAATAGTGCCATGCATGGTTGTCATCTTTATTGTGTTGATAATTGTCACACAAATACTTACATACAAAATATTATAGAAGATGAGATTTTACCAAAATATGACAGGACTAATATATGTTTTGATCTTATTAATGAAAAGAAGGAATCCTCCAAAGTTTCTTCTATTGTCTCTAACAATAAACCAGGGTATATGGAGAAGCTTCCTTTCAAGCCTCTCCCTCCTAAAGAGAGGAAGAAAAAGAAGAAGAGGAGGAGTAAAAGAAGAGAGGAAACGGTATTTTCCCCTAAGCATGTTGCTCCTATTATAGTTTTTGATGAGTCTGAACTCGATGATGTTCCTATGCCTATTACCTATAGTAGTGATCATGACTGGGAAAAGCATACTACCTTTGATATTGAAAGTCTCTTCGGTACCAATTCTGAAAATGATGATATTAATAATTGTTATACTATTAGTGCTATCCATGATCCTTCCAATTATGATATGTTTACAAATGAACACACTTTGGAAGATAACTATTCTATTGCTTATGATGATACTATACCTCCAATATATGATGATTGCAATGATGAATATGATATTTTCAGTCCACCTACTATTGAGGAGGAAATTAATTATGATTACAATATGCCTCCTATATTTGACGATTATGGTGATGAAAATAATAATGATAGCTATTTTGTTGAATTTGCTCCCACTACAATTAATAAAAATGACTATGTTTATGTGGGGAGTATTAATTCTTTTATGCATGTGGCTTGACAAGAATGTTTCATGTGATAGTTATATTGTTAATTTTATTCATGATGCTACTGAAAGTTATTATGAGAGAGGGAAACATGGTTTTATGTATCTCAACAATATTAAGTTTCCCCTCTTTATGTTGAAAGTCTTGAAGTTGCACTTGTTTTGCTTTACTATGCTTGTTGCTTTGTGCTTTCATGACTTGTTTCTTTACAAGATTCTTATGCATAGGAAGTGGGTTAGACTTAAATGTGCTTTGAATTTGCTTCTTGATGCTCTCTTTTACTTCAATTCATATTTCTAATATGAGCATCTTCTCAAACTATCATGCCTAACTTAAAGGCGTTAAAGAAAAGTACTTATTGGGAGATAACCCAAAAGTTTTAGATGAGTCTTAGAAGTTATTACTTCAGTAATAACCGCTCCTTATCCTTTTTATTTGCTTTTTGTGCCAAGAGTAACCTCTAATGAGAGAGAAGTAATGATTGAGAAAGTTGTTGTCCTGAAACAGATTTCTGTGCTTCACCATAAAAATTCGTGTAAAATCTCTGTACGTATTTTTGAGGCGTGAGTTTTTGTGCTTCTGCCCCAGGTTGTTATATAACTTTCATTAGTTCAACAATTTTTGATTTTAGCAACAGAAGGTCTTTGAAAAAATTCGTCTTTACCTGTTGGTCTGTTTTGACAGATTTCTGCCATTATTTGCATTTGCTTCTTGTTTGTTCCTTTTTGAGTTCTTTTGGGGAATTGAGCTTTTTGAGGGAAGTGCTACAGTAGATAGTGTTTTAATGGAAGTTTTATTGGTGTTAGAACTGAACCTAAAGACTTATTATCTTGAGTGCACTAATGTTGCTAATAAAGATTGTGTGAAGTTTTGTATGAAGGAAAAATTTCAGGTGTATGGGAGGAATGAGTAATGAGATGAAGGATGGACTAAAGCTCAAGCTTGGGGATGCCACGCGTGTCACCCCAAGAAATATTCAAGAAGTACAAGCGTCAAAGCTTGGGGATGCCCAAGGCATCCCCTTCTTCATTAATAAAAATTCCAGGTTTCTTCCAAACACTTCATTTTTATTGTTTCATATACAGTTGTGTTGGAGCATCTTCTTTTTTGTTTTGGTTTTGGTTTTTCGTTTGCTTGGTTTTCTTAGTTTGCTGAATAAATTTGTTGGACCCCCTCTTTCATACATTGGTTTTCAAATAGTTTGGTTTGGATTGGAAAAGAGTAGGAAAGTTCATGCTTAAGTGGTAAAGAGAGCTTGTTTTTGACTGTGGCATGTGCTTTGTCATGCTATGCTCGATATTATTTTGGCTTTATGATTAGTATTCTTTGCTGTAGCATGACTTGTTATAAACAATTGAGATTGCTTAATGTGCCTTGGAAGGATCATGCGTTGTTTTAGCATATTAAAGCATAGTATTGTGGTATTCTCCTTTGATGCTTTATTTGGGTTGACTTGGCACATGCTCACACCATGTTATGACTATCCCAAGTCACCATAGCCTTTATGATCCTTTAGTTTTCAACTTGTAGTACCACTTTATGCTTTGATCAATGATGTTTTGTCGCTCTGCATGATTATGGCCATTATTGCTCTCTTAGTTGGTCGCTCCCAGTCTTTTGCTAGCCTCCATAACCAAGTATGAGTTCCACTCATGCATCCAACTCCTAAAACCAAGTTATTCCAAGGAGTCCACCATACCTACCTATTAGCATTTGCTATTCTAAGTATATTCATGTTTTTATCTACCTTCCGAATTAAACTTGTTATGAAAAAACTAGTGATTAAAGCTCTCACGAACTTGATGGCACACTTTACTTTTCTTGCCCTTAATAAACTTGAACCATTGTGTCGTCTATGTTGTATATGCTTGCACTTATATATTGGGGATTAGCAGAACCATGCTGTCATGGGGGACGCTTTCAATATTGCACTTGTACTTTGTACCTAGTTGATATCATGCTCTTTTGTCTATGGATGTCGTCGGTGTGAAATGAAAGGGGAGCTTGTAAGTCCATGGAGTTATGTATGTGTGTTAGAGAAACGCCTGGGCCGCCGGTCTAATCCATGCTGTCATGGTGGAAACCTGCAGCGTAACCATAATGAGCTGTCTATGAAGCATTCTTCTTATAAAAAAAAGAGTCAGATATTGAGAAAAAGAGAAAAAAAGAGATATGAGAAAAGAGGAAAGAGAGAAAAAAATCACCATTTTCCCATGGTAGATAAGAAGATTGTTGAGATGCTCGTTGTCTACTTGCCTTGTCATTTTGATATGGGGATTCTTCCGTATCATCGGGCAAGGGGTACCCCGTTGGCAGTTCTCTATGATACACATGTACTTACAATGACAAGAACTTACCGATAACAAAACTTGAGTAGCATGATGAGCGGCCCTCATATTTAAGGGACATGAGATTTCCAACTTATACTTTGTCAAGCATATACTTCATAGTTTGTTCACTTTAATCTTAACCACTTCAAGATGCTTATGATAGGGGCAATGAGAGCTGAAAGCTAAAAAGTACCATAATTTTTGGAAGCTCTTTATGAAACTTGAATCCCTACTTCCTTCTATGAAGGCCTTTCTTTTACTTTTATGTTGAGTCTCCACCTTCTATCTTTATGCACCTACTTTGAGAGCATAGTGGCCATTCTTGGTTCTATGTGCATTGTCCCAAGACTTGTTGATTGATGCATAGCTTTGATATTGCTTGTTTTAAACTATTTGTATCTAGTCACTCTTATGAACTTTGAAGGTGTCCTATGCATTTATATTTGCTACTCTATGAGGGACAAGCTGAATGCCACTATGCTATGTTTTCTTTATGTGAAACAAACAAACGTCTTGCAAAGCATTATTATTCATGATCTTTTGTTTGTACCTTTTCATGTTACAACATAGTTGCTTTGTCTTATTGCTAGAACTTTGTCTTTTATGTTATGATTGAAGTACTATGATCCCAGCTATCAATGTTTTACAAATACTTTGATCAAGTTTATTATGGTGCATGTCACCTAAAAAATTATTCTTTCTTTTTATCACTTACCTACTCGAGGACGAGCAGGAGTTAAGCTTGGGGATGTTGATACGTTGCTAACGTATCCATAATTTTTGATGTTCCATGCTTGGTTTTATCTACTTTCTTATATTTTTTGCACACTTTGGAGTACTTTTCATATGATTTCTTGGACTAACCTACTAACAAGAGCCACAGTGCCAGTTGCCTGTTTTCTGCAGTCTTTGGTTCCAGAAAGTCAGAAAATGAATATTCTCAGAATTGGACCGGACAAAAGCCAAAGTCGTTATTTTTCCGGAAGATTCACGGAGCCAGAAGGAGAGACGAAGGGGGGGCACAGGGTGGCCAAACCACCCTAGGCGTGGGTCCCACCAGGCCGCGTCAGGGCATGGTGTGGTCCTCCTGGCTGCCCATCGACCTTGCCTCTTTGCCTATAAGATGCCTCCCGATGCAAAAACCCTAGATCGTCAAGCCTCCAGCCACGAAAAGTTCCGCAGCGCCGCCGCCACCGAAGGGGAGATTCGGGGGACAGAAAGTCTCTGTTCCGGCACCCTGTCGGGACGGGGAAGTGCCCCCGGAGCCATCTCCATCGATCTCCACCGCCATCTCCATCACCATTGCTGGTTCCCATGACGAGGAGGGAGTAGTTCTCTCTCGAGGCTAAGGGTTCTACCGGTAGCTATGTGTTCATCTCTCTCTATGCATGACCTTATTGAGATCATGAGCTTGTAATCTATAGATCTACCTTGCTACTCAAGTGCTTTAATAGATCTTTGCTCTCCCCATGTGTGTGTGAAGTTGATAGTGTGCACACCATGGTGGCACTTAGGCTAGAGATTACAAATACTTGTTATGAGTTATATTTGGAGTTGGATGTCTTTATGAAATTGTGGTGTTTGTTTGAACCATCTAGTGCTCAAGGTGACAGTGTGGGGTTATCTAGATGGGAAAGGCTTACTTTGAGGTGTGCTGTTATAGCCCTACCGTGGATTAGAATGTCCAACCGGAGAGTAGTTAAGAGTAGTATCATAAAGAGAAGATATTTATATGAGAGTGTTCACTAGCGAAAGTATGATCCCTAGGCCTTGTTTCTAAGCACTGAAACACCGTTTGCTATTAGATCTATTACATGTTTGCTTGCTTCTATCTTTATTTCAGTTTGCCTTTAGTATCTTTCACGCCATCAAGCTATTTTCTAGCACCGTTGTCTTATATCCATACCACTTGTATTTTACTATCTCTTCGCCGAACTAGTGCACCTATATACCTCGCAAGTGTATTGGGTGTGTTGGGGACACAAGAGACTTCTTGTATCTTGATTGCATGGTTGCTTGAGAGGGAATACCTTTGACCACTTCCTCCCTGACTTCGATAAACCTTGGGTAATCCACTTAAGGGAAAACTTGCTGCTATTCTACAAACCTCTGCACTTGGAGGCCCAACAACTGTCTACAAGAATAGAAGTGTGTAGACATCAGTTATTCGCCCCACTCTACTGTCGCACATACGGCTTCGCCCACCGAAGCGTCATGATATGGAGGAGAAAGATGAGGCGCCGCTAGATCGGTCACATGGATCCGTCGATTCACTCTCGTTATAGACGCCATGAAGGGAATATGCCCTGAGAGGCAATAATAAAGTTGTTATTATGTATATTCCAAGTATATGATAGATGTTTATTTTGCATGCTATAATTGTATTAATACAAAAACGTTAATACATGTGTGTTTAATAAACAAATGGAAAGTTCCTAGTTATGCCTCTCTTTAAAATAGCTCGTTGATTAACAAGATGGTCAAAGTTTCCTGATCATGGACATTGGATGTCGTTAATAACGAGGTCACAACATTTGTCAAATGATGTGATGAACATTCATCCGAAGTATAGCATTATGATCAAAGTCATTGAGTTTATATTGCTATAACATTATATGAAGTAATCCTAGTCCTTAGACCATGAGATCATGTTAATCACTAACACCGGAAGAGTATCTTGATAACATCAAACGTCACATCGTAAAAGGGTGACTATAAAGGTGGGTTCAGTGCTACAAAGGTGTTATGTAGAGGCTCATGGATCAAGAGTGGGATTTGTCCATCCCGATGACGGATAGATATATTCTAGACCCTCTCGGTGATATCACATTGAGAATAGCTTGCAAGCAAGCGATGTGATCACTAGAATGTTATATCACGGGAATGAGAAAAGAGTGCATGTCATTAATGAGATCAAACTAGGTATTTGGATAACGATGATCGAATCTCAGACATGTAATATATCGTGAGATAAAGGGATTAAGTTACTAGCATTAAAGGTTCTCACGATCACAGAAGTCATCGTTGAATGTGCAGGAGTCAGAATGGATCCCTAGGTCCCGCTTTTGATTATTGATCTGAGAGGAGTCTCAATCATGTCTGCATTATTCGTGAACCTAGGGTGACACACTTAAGGGTTGCCAAACACCATTTGGAGCATATATGTTTCAGACGGAAGAATTGCAAAGCGCTAGAATTATTTCAATGGACACCGGAATTATTTCGGGTGAAATTGCTAAAATTAGTTCTGCGTATGATATTGAAATATTGCAGGGGGTTTATGTGAATGTTTGTTAATTAAATTAAGTAACAAAATTCGGAATAAAATAAATAAAAGAGTTTTATTAAATGAGAGTTGCATTAAATTTGGTGGAAATTTAATGCATGTGAGTGGGATTTTGAGTGGAGGCTAGATTTATGTGAGTGGAGCTTCACCACATGAATGAGGGAAGAGGTGGGGGCACCTCCCCATGGCGCCGGCCATGGGAGGGGGCTTCCCCCCTCTCCCTATAAAAGCCCCCTCTCCTCTTCACGAAATACACCTCCTCGTGAAGGATCTCTCTCCCCCTCTAGATATATTCCCCCATGGTCTCAGATTAGCGAGATACATATTCCCGGTGGCATTTCGTCTAGAAGGAGTTGCTGCTTCCGCTGATTCGCTGGAGCAAGGAGGTGGAGGTTGTTCGATGGCCTGAACGTGTGTGCGAGGACGGATGCGCTGCTGATTTGCGGCGCTAGGACTTCCACACGATCTTGAGATCGGCAAGCGTTCGACTACATCATCCATGAGTTCCAACTCATTAACAAAGCTTTGTTGTCTTTGAGGGTAAGTTCTCCATGGATGTATATCCACCCGTTACTTGTATCTAATAGATAGACTTGGCGTATAGTTTCCATCGTAGGAAATTTTTTGTTTTCTATGATGCGAACCCAATAGTGGTATCAGAGCCTGATCTATGCGTAGGTGCTTTGCACGGGTAGTACACATATGTTTATATGTGGGCGACGATGATCATGTTATTGCTTATTTCATGTATTTTGGATATTGGTGGCATAGTGTGATGAAGCGGACTGGACCAACTTTACATGTCCTCGCACATGAGACCGGTTCCACGACTGAATGCAACTAGTTTTGCATAAGTGGCTAGAGGGTGTCTGTCTCTCCTACTATAGTCAATATCTGATTTACAACGAGTTGCTAATAACTTAGTTATCATTGTTGTGGTTCCATGTTCGTAGGTAAGATTGGTTTTATCTCCGAAAGCCCTAAGACACGTAAAACTTGCAATGGATAAATTAGAGGCATCTAGTTTAGATTGTTGCTGAGCTAGTGTCATGATATGGTAATGTTGTAAGTTGATGTATAGTAGATACCCTTACAACACACCTAACGTGTAAGTTCCATAGGCCTTGGCCTTACACATAAAGGAATGATAGAGATCATATCACGATGCACATGATGGTGATCAAATGCATAGACCATACCATTCCACTTTACACATATGATGTTTGCATCTTATATTGCTAGTTTGGCGTTTTTAGTAGCATTATAAGATGATCCCTTATTTAGATATCAAGATAAAAATGTGTTCTTCCTTAAGTACGCACCGTTTATGTTTCGCCGCTTCAAGACATCACGTGATGATCGGGTGTATTTGAATCCAAGATTATATTTCGGGTGTAAGACCGTTTTACACACGCGAGTATTAAGGTTCTTACTTGGCGAGTGTCGAGGTTTAATCTCGTCAATGCCCATTGTTATGGACTTGGGGTTTTGGAGAAGATGGGGATGCTGGAGATCGTGGCACGGTTAACAGACAAGCAACCAGGGGACACGAGATTTACCCAGGTTCAGGCCCCCGGAGGGAAAACCCTATTCCTGCTTGTCTTCTCTTTTATTACGGCGGAACCGAAGGTTACAGGGTGCGCAGATTCGATCTGGCGTGGATGCATGAAAGTATGAGTCGAGGTGAGGTGAGTTGAGTTGTTCTAGGTCTATTGTGGTCTAGTCTATTGGGGGTTATGGCGTCTGTAGGTCGTGATCTATCCTCCTCGTTGGACCCTCCTAGCCTTTATATATGGGGAGGCTAGGTCTCGGGTGCCAATACGAGTAGGTTACAAGTTGTATTCAAACTCTAGTCTTGAGGTTTCCTTGTCTTGTGCGCTTGGGACTCCATGTACATATGGGCTTCGTTCCAGCCGAAACGTCTTGGGCGTCCTGGACCCTGGCAGGTCGTCGAGTGGGCCTTCCGTCGGGCTGGACCAAGTATGCTAACATCGGGTACCCGTAGGGCATATCCATGTCAGTAGCCCCCGAGTGTCCATCCGAAACGTAGGTTCGGGTGGAGACTTAGTTGTCTTGAACCTTGTATTTGGATTTCGGAGTCGAAAGTTGTGTCGAGTGCGAAGCACTTCACCCGGAAGTTTATCGGGTCAGCTGAATTTGTTCGGCTGTTGTAAAGGAATCGACATCATGGACGTAGTCAACACAATGGACTATAGGGTGCGCGACCAGCGCTCCCTATGGGAGTAGCACCCGAGTGTCTGTTCGAGTCGTAGACTCGAGGAGAGACTTTAATTCAGCCGTTGTTTGCTTCAGGTCTGTAGGACACAATTTTTTTTCGGATGCTTGAATCAATCCTCCCTATGGGAGTAGCCCCCGAGTCCGTAGTGGAGTCGTAGACTCGGCATAGGACTCGAAGATCTTGTGTGTGCGCGACCATCGCTCTAGTTTGGAGTAGCCTCCGAGTGTCTGGCGGAGTCATAGACTCGGGCAGAGACTCGAGTCTTGTATCTTGTAGACGCAGTGGACAATCTCGCGGGCGTACCGCTGACCCGTAAGTACATCGGGTGCGCGACCAGCGCTCCTGATAGGAGTAGCCCCCGAGTGTCTAGTCGAGTCGCAGACTCGAGTGGAGACTCATGCGAGGACAAATCACTGACCCGGAAGTGCATCGAGTCAGCGTCTCATGCATAAGGAGCCAAGAATCGATGATGCAGTCGGAGTTGACGTGGCGGAGTCGTGCGGCGTTTAGCTCTTTTGTCGACTCCTGTTGGAGGACCTAATAGAATAGCTCGACGCGGTCGATGTCCTTGTAAGCTGCAGAAAACATAAAGAATTGTGAAGTACTTGTATCTTGTAAAGAATATTTGCCTGTCGGCTTGTACAGTAAGATTCTGGTGCCGATCGAGTCGACACTTTTGCACTGTATGCTAGGCCTTTTCGTTAGCCTGATTACCCTTAGTCTCAGTACCTTGCCGAGGCACTCGGAGTTCAAGGATTCGACGATCAGGCAGAATCAGCTACTCGGGCTATCGCGTTCGAGGTGCTCGAGTGCGTGGAGCCGATGGCACATTAGGTTACTCGAAGAGGGCGCAGCCCCCGAGTGTTTCGAGTGCGAGTTAAAAAAGGAAATCAGCTCTGAGTAGAGGGAAACTTAGCTTTATTGGTAGTTGCCGTGGACGAAGTTGATGCGACCGCGGACGTAGTCGACGCGGTAGCAGATCACATGATGGACGTAGATGTAGTAGCGAGTTCCGCATCCGAAGATTGTCGCAATCGAAGACCGCACCGGGTCGCATCCGAAGGATGTATTGGGTCATCACAGCCGAAAGCCGCATTGGGTCACCGATGTCGAGGGAGCCCCCGAGTCGTGGTCGCTGAAGCCGATGCGGCTAGTTGTGGCTATCGAAGATCGCGTCCGGTCGCCGCATCCGAAAGATGCAGCAGGCCACCGCAGCCGAAGGCCATAGTAGGTCACCAGAGCGGAGGGAGCCCCCAAGTCGCTGGAGCCGGGAATTGAAGTAGATTCGTTCCATTGGAACCGATGAATAGTAGATCAAGTAGATTGGAACCGTCACGATCGCACAATCAGTAGCCCCAATTCCCACAGACGGCGCCAATTGACGAGGTTTAATCTCGTCAATGCCCATTGTTATGGACTTGGGGTTTTGGAGAAGATGGGGATGCTAGAGATCATGGCACGGTTAACAGACAAGCAACCAGGGGACACGAGATTTACCCAGGTTCAGGCCCCTGAGGGAAAACCCTACTCCTGCTTGTCTGCTCTTTTATTACGGCGGAACCGAAGGTTACAGGGTGCGCAGATTCGATCTGGCGTGGATGCGTGAAAGTATGAGTCGAGGTGAGGTGAGTTGAGTTGTTCTAGGTCTATTGTGGTCTAGTCTATTGGGGGTTATGGCGTCTGTAGGTCGTGATCTATCCTCCTCGTTGGACCCTCCTAGCCTTTATATATGGGGAGGCTAGGTCTCGGGTGCCAATACGAGTAGGTTACAAGTTGTATTCAAACTCTAGTCTTGAGGTTTCCTTGTCTTGTGCGCTTGGGACTCCATGTACATATGGGCTTCGTTCCAGCCAAAACGTCTTGGGCGTCCTGGACCCTGGCAGGTCGTCGAGTGGGCCTTCCGTCAGGCTGGACCAAGTATGCTAACATCGGGTACCCGTAGGGCATATCCAGGTCAGCGAGCCTAGCATGTACAAACATGGCCTTGGAACACGGACCGAAAGGTTAAGCATGAGTCATATAATCGATATGATGCCCATATTGATGCTCGCCTTTGAAACTACACCGACTCACGTGATGATCGGACTTGGTGTAGTGGATTTGGTTCATGTAATCACCAAAAATACACGAGGGATGTTGTTTTTGAGTGGGAGTTCATTTATAATTTGGATTAGTTGAACTCAATCTATCATAAACTTAGTCTAAACTTTACAAATTCTATTGTAGATGGTACCACCTGCTTTTAATTTCAATGTGTTCATGGAGAAAGAGAAACTTGCAACGAATGGTAGCAACTTTACCGACTAGGCCATGAATTTGAGGATTCTTCTCAATGATGCACACAAGTTGTATGTGCTAGAAGCGCCGCTAGGCCCCCCACCAGCTCCTGATGCCCCTGACGAGGAAAAGAACGTCTATTTTACTCGTTAGAGGACCACAAATTAGTTTATTGCGGCATACTGTATGGGCTAGAGCCAGAACTTCGAAAGCGTTTGGAAAACGGCAATGCCTTTGATACCATGGGCGAAATGAAAATGATTTTTGATACCCATGTTGCCGTAGAGAGTTATAATGCTTCTGAAAAGTTCTTTAGCTGCATGATGGAAGAGAACAGATCCGTTAGCGAGCACATACTCAAAATGTCTGGGTACGCCGATGGGCTTGTGTCCTTGGGAATAACGATTCCCATTGACTTAGGCATACATCGCGTTCTCCAATCTCTCCCACCTAGCTACAAGAGCTTCGTGATGAACTACAATATGCAGGGCATGAAAAAGTCTCTCCCCGAGCTTCTGTGAATGCTTAAGACTGCAGAGGTGGAGATCAAGAAAGAACATCAAGTGTTGATGATCAATAAGACCAATTTCAAGAAAGACAAAAAGGGTAAGCAAAAGGGAAAGAAGGGCGACAAATCTGTTGTCGCACCTGAAAATAAATCCTGAACTGGCCCTAAGTCTGATACCGAGTGCTACTATTGCAAGGGGACCGACCATTGGAAGCGCAACTGCCCCAAGTACTCGGCAGATAAGAAGGCCGGCAAGGCAAACAAAGGTATATATGATATACATGTTATATCACGGAAACGAGAAAATAGTGCATGTCGGTAACGAGATCAAACTAGGTATTTGGATACCGATGATCGAATCTCGGACATGTAATATATCGTGAGACAAAGGGATTAAGTTATTAGCGTTAAAGGTTCTCACGATCACAGAAGTCATCGTTGAATGTGCAGGAGTCAGAATGGATCTCTAGGTCCCGCTTTTGATTATTAATCTGAGAGGAGTCTCAATCATGTCTGTATTATTCGCGAACCATAGGGTGACACACTTAAGGGTTGCCAAACATCATTTGGAGCATATATGTTTTAGACAAAAGAATTGCAAAGCGCTGGAATTATTTCAATAGACACCAGAATTGTTTCGGATAAAATTGCTGAAATTGGTTCTGCATGTGATATTAAAATATTGCAGGGGATTTTATGTGAATGTTTGTTAATTAAAGCAATTAACAAAATTCTGAATAAAATAAATAAAAGAGTTTTATTAAACGAGAGTTGCATTAAATTTGGTGAAAATTTGATGCATGTGAGTGGGATTTTGAGTGGAGACTAGATTTATGTGAGTGGAGCTTCACCACATGAATGAGGGAAGAGGTGGGGGCACCTCCCCATGGCGCCGGCCGTGGGAGGGGGCTGCCCCCTCTCCATATAAAAGCCCCCCACTTCTCCTCACAAAGTACACCTCCTCGTGAAGGATCTCTCTCCCCCTCTAGATATATTTCTCATGGTCTCGGATTAGCGAGATACATATTCCCGGTGACATTTCGTCTGGAAGGAGTTGCTGCTTCTGCTGATTCGCTGGAGCGAGGAGGTGGAGGTTGTTCAGTGACCTGAACGTGTGTGCGAGGACGGATGCGCTGCTGATTTGCGGCGATAGGACTTCCACACGATCTTGAGATCGACAAGCGTTCGACTACATCATCCACAAGTTCCTGTTGGAGATATGCCCTAGAGGCAATAATAAATGTAGTTATTATTATATCTTTGTGTTTATGATAAATGTTTACATTCATGCTATAATAGTATTAACAAGGAAACCATTAATACTTGTGTGATTTGTAAACTTAATTTGAAGTCCCTAGTATAGCCTCTATACTTCACTAGCTTGTTGGTTGATTAATGATTGTGGTTTCACTATCATGAACATTGAGATGTTATCAACAACAAGATCATATCGTTAGGAGAATGATATGGTGGACATACTCCTATAGACAAGCGTAGCATAAAGATCAAGTCATTTCAATAGTTCAATTGCTATATGCTTTCTGATACATAGTAACCTGTTTCCTTCGACCATGAGATCATGCATATCACCTTTACCGGATGGATGCTTTGATGACATCAAACACCACACCGTAACTGGGTGGCTATAAAGGTGGCATTAAGTGTTCAGAAAGTATTGGTTGAAACACATGGATCAAGAGTGGGATTTGTCCATCCACATGACGGATAGATATACTCTGGGCCCTCTCGGTGGAATGTCATCCAATTAGCTTGCAAGCATGTGACTTGGTCACAAGGGATCACATATCACGGGAACGAGAAAAGAGTACTTATCAGTAACGAGGTTGAACTAGGTATGCAGAGATACCGACGATCATAACCTCGGATAAGTAACATATCGTGAGACAAAGGGACATTGGTATCGTATGTAAGTGGTTCATTCGATCGCAAAGTAATCGTAGAAATATGTGGGAGCCATATGAATTTCCAGATTCCTCTATTGGTTATTGTTCGGAGAAGTGTCTCGATCATGTCCGCATAATTCACGAACCGTAGGGAGACACACTTAAGGATTCGACGTTGTTTGAGTAGTTATGGTATTATGAGAAAGAGACCGAATGTTGTTCGGAGTCTCGGATGGGATCCGGGATATCACGAGGTGATCCGGAATGGTCCGGAGAATAAGATTCATATAAGGAAAGTCCCGTTTTGGAGTTCGGGAATGATTCCGGTGTTTTCATCGGGGATATTCTAGAAGGTTCCGGATTGTCCGGCACTCCGGGGGGGGGGGAGGGGTACATGAATGTGTCATTACATATTGGAGTGATTGCATCATGTACTAAGTGTTCTTGCTGTCCCAAATATAGGATTAAATTGAATCCTAAAAACAGAAAAGTCAAATGTCCAGTTTGAAAGTCAAACGGCTAAAACAAGAAACTGTGGGAAACAAGCAAGAGGAGTTGGAACCAACTTGGAGGAGGAGTCCAACTCCTCCAAGCCGGCGGCCAGCCCTAGGCCGAGTTGGGGAGGGACTCCCTCCCTCCCCTGGCGCGCCAAGACCCTCCCATCTATATAAGGAGGGGCAGGGCTCCCCTCCTAGACACACAAGTTTCCACCTCTAAATTTCAGGTTTAGAGCCGTTTTGGTTTAGAGCTTCTAATTGCTTTAGCCAGCGGTTTAGAGCCTTCTAATTGGTTTAGAGCCTTCTAATTGGTGTGTCTAATTACTAGACCACTAATAGCCTCTCTCATAAGCTCCACCATACTCGCACCGGCTTAAGGCGAAGCCCTGCGGGATTTCCCCTCTACTTCCGGTACCACGCCGTTGTGCTGCCGGAATCGCGAGGAGAGTGCTACAACCTCCGCTGCCTGCTGGAACAAGGGAGAGGAAGGTCTTCGTCGAGTACCGAACGTGTGACCGACTGCGGGAGCGCTGCCGGAACGTGGCGCCGGAAGGATCATCTACGCGATCTTGAGATCGGAAAGAGTACGACTACATCACCCACGAGAATCTGCTCTCGTTAACCGCTTTGGAATCTTCGAGGGTGAGTTCCTCTATCGACTCGTTGCTACAATCTAGTAGATAGATCTTGGCTTGTTTGTTTGTATGCGATAGAAATTTTTTGTTTTCCATGCTACGAACCCCTACAGTTCCAACTCGTTAACAAATCTTTGTTGTCTTCGAGGGTAAGTTCTCCATGGATGTATATCCATCCGTTGCTTGTATCTAATAGATAGATCTTAGCGTATAGTTTCCATCGTAGGATTTTTTTTGTTTTCTATGCTACGAACCCAACACGCCATACGCCATAAAGGACAAGTTACAAAACCCTAAAACTACTGTTGTCTACTTCGGCGCAACTTTCAATAAGGATAGAAATGGTTAGGGTAAAGTAATACCATACCCATACCCATTCTCATGTGTATGAAATTTTACCCGTAACCCATACCTGACGGGTACCCATACTCATTGAGTACTTGGTTTACAAGTCCTGCACGTATACCTAGGTTATCAATTCGAACTATATAATTTGAATTATATAATACAAAAATTATAAGATTGGAAAATATAGTCTAAAGTCTCTGGTGATATATATTTTATAATATATACCTCATACAAGTTGCTCAATTTGGTGACATGGAAGTATGTGCAAGACTTGTAAACCAAAATGGAGGAAGAAGTCAAGTTACTCACAAAGTAGTTATTCACAAAGTTATATTTATCGTTAGCATATTTGACTAAAAGATTGAATTATCGCAACTCAATAGTAGCTAAATGATTACATGACAATTTTCAAAATTAGAAAGCACAATCTCATACTCGGCCACTTGTCCTATCCAGCTGTTCAGTTGAATAGTTTGGAGCTCTACAGAAGGTCCACATGTTAGTTTAAGCGGATACGATATGGGTATACCTACGGGTACAAAGCTATACCCATGTCCGACTCATAGGTATAAAAATGTGTCCATACTTTGTCGGGTACAATACGCATAGGTAAAATTGCCATCCGTACTTCCAGTCCATCTCCGGCCGGTTAATCCAGTGGAGAGGACATAGGAAGGACCCAGTCCAGTGTGAAGAGCTCTCAAGTTACTGTAGCTAACTAAGAGGGGAGAGGGAGGGGAATTAGTGGGCGACAAATTAATTGTTTCATCTGATGAAGCTCTCACATTTATAAACACCAAAATACATTTATATATATCCGAATCGACAATTTTGAATCAACTAATTTGAATCGAAGAAGTTATGTTATAATCTACTCCTTCCGTTTTAAAATAGATATAAAAATTTTATCTAAATTTGAATGATCTAGATACTATATAATATTAGATATATCTAAAATTAGACAATTTTTTTTGAGAAACACAGTACAAACGTAGACGCTCACAATGTGTACATACACTCACCCTATGAACACACGCACACACACCCTATTTTGGATATCTATTTTAAGATAAGCTTTTTCTTCCTATATAGTAGTAGCTTTTTTTTGACAATCAATACCACATATATTCATAGCAACAAATAATATATGGTAGAGATACATAAACTATCTTCAACGACTACAAAATAAAGTCTAAAAGAAAACGAGTAAATCTCGAAGGTCTTTGAAATCTTCTTTTTCCATGACATAATCTTGCACTTGTCTGAAGACAGCCAATAAACATCACATAGACCGTAGACCTGTAAATATTAATAAGAGTTTTTCCATAGTTTTAATTTGTGCCGCAATGCCAAGGCTACGTTGCACGAGTAATCAGAGAACATCTGCGAGAGAAGAAGAAGAAAACAAGGAGATATAGAACCACCACTCAAAAAACACTAAAAAAACCGACTTATACAAGCTTAATGGAACCACCACGAATCTCAAAGCACCTCTCACTCCCCGTACTCCAGACGTCGAGGCGGCTGACCCCTCAACGAGCGAAAAATATTTCTAGTCGTCCCCTTCCCTCGACCTCAAGCAGATCTGGCCACTCCCATCCGCCCAGTCTCCTAAACCCCTCTCCCCTCCCCGCGCCTCTCCGGCCGGCGACGCCCGCCACCTCAGCCATGGTCTGGAGGCTGCCGCCCCTAGCCGCCCTCCTCCTCGTCGCCGCGGTCGTCGCCCCCATCTCCTCCGCCGTTCGCCCGGTCTCCGACGCGCACAGATCCGCCGCTGTCGAGCTCTTCGCCGCCTCCTCCGACGGATCCCTCGGCGAGTAAGTTACCTGACCACTCGCCAGCCTGTCCGTATCTCCTGATCTCCAGCGTTCGCCCCCGTGGGCGCAATTACAGACTATTCTGGTCCAGATCGATCCGAGAGTACTTGAAATCTCGTAGCCTGCTCTTGTTAAGTGTTGTTGTTTGTCTGTGCGCGCTGTGCAGTTTGGAGACGACGTACGAGGCGGTCAGCACGTTCAAGATACTTGGGGTGCAGAAGGATAAGAGCCTCGATGGTAAGGCGTGCAAGCTCGCCACCAACACCCTGTCTTCCGCCTCGTCATCCGCGAAGGATCTGTTCCACGCGGCCCGGATCGGCGGCGTCCTAGGATGCGGCATTGATGCTGGTGTTTATGATGTGGGTTTAGCTCTGGAGATCTTGCCGTTGCTACTGGGATTCGCTTGTATGGTGGTGGTCTGAGATTCGTTCTTGGTGGCAGGATGTGGCGTCGAGGCTTAAGGCGGTGATCAAGGACACCAATTCGCTGCTGGAGTTCTACTATTCGGTGGGAGGGCTGCTTAGCATCAAGGTTACTCACTCTAATCCACTCTCTTGTTAATGTTTATTTGTTTTGTTCAGCACTTATTCTAGGTAGTTGTCTGAATTTAATGTGGTGGTTGACAGAGTCATGTTGTTTTTGCAGGAACAAGGCCACAATGTTGTTTTGTCTGATGCAGATAACACATTTCATGCAATTAAGGTGATAACAGTGCAATATGCTATGCAATAGTTTCCTTGTGTAGTTTTTGCAACCGTACGGCTTCTTCTCCTGTTCAAACTAGAGTTGCCTGATTTGTATCTTTGTATGTGTAGGCACTTAGCCAAAGTGATGGTAGATGGCGTTATGACACCAATAGTGCTGAATCTAGCACATTTGCTGCTGGTAAATTTTTTCGCTTTATTGTACTACTGCACTATATAGTATATTACTGTGATCACGGATTTAAAATAGTTTTTTGTTGTTGAACTACAATTGCGTTTGGGGTTAACTGGTTGCCAGTTATAAAATTTTGCCTAGCTGTCTAGCTCGGGACACTCTTATTACGGCATTCATTCAGTTTTGGTTCCTTGTCTTTGTGAAACTTGTTTCGCTTCTTCACCTGGATGATTTTTAACGCAAATCAAATGCATAGCTTCAGGCCCTGATGTTTAGTAACAATCTACTGCAACAGGTATCGCACTAGAAGCACTGGCAGGAGTTGTTTCACTCTCAGATGCCGAGGTTGATCCATCCATGGTGTGTATATGCTCTCTGCTTGTGGTTGAATAACTTTGTGAACTTGCTGTGTGATTATCTTCCTTAAATGTAAGTGATATAGAAGTAAGGATGACTAGTATATCACATGCTATGTCACAAAGCCTTGTAAGGCTGAAAGGCCCCAACTGAATGCAAGTGAAAACCTTATACACGAGCCTTTTATCTTCCTCTATGTAAGTAATAAGAATGTATGGGTAACATATACATTGAAGTACTATGTTTTGACGTCTTGAAAACAGTAAGGGCTTGAGTTATGTACAAAAGAGAGACATATATAACAAGTTATCTATCCCTAAACTTGTATCATTCTAATTACGCACCACAACCTCTATTCGCCTGAGTTACAAATGCATATTATTTGAAGTTTTTCATTATTGCGGAGCTTAATTTTTAGCTTCATGCCATCAGATCGGAGTCGTTAAAAATGACATCGTGAAGCTATTTGGCACAATCAAGAGCTACGGTATGTTCTCTAGCCCTCTTCTTTGTGCTCGCTGAAGATGAACATTTTGTTAATTGGCTTTAAGAAAAGGCGCTGATAGATCAGAGAATTTTAATATTGTTAACTTAACCTTGCCGGATTTCTCTAGGAGTCCTAGTAGGAACTTAGTCACCAACTTGCTAAACCTATGGCATACTGAATTGCTGATTTAGATAGTTACTAGTTCAGTCATTTTTCTCTCCAGATTATGAGGTTATAACTAGGCGGTGCTGAAACTATTCACTTCGCGTACTTTGATACTTCTCCATCTAGAAACAGACACTTCCATGTGAAAATATTCCTCTCACCGCTGATATATGGTGTGTGTTTTCTTAGATGATGGAACCTTCTACTTTGATGAGAAGCATGTTGATGGTTCCGAATACAAGGGCCCTATAACAACTTCTGCTTCTGTAGTACGGGGTATCACCTCATTCGCAGATGTTGTTTCTGGAAAATTGAATGTGAGTTTTTTCGTTTCAGTTTTGCTTGTTCATTAAATTTATGTTAAGCACCTCCCATAACCAACAACACTCAATGTACAGATCCCTGGTGAGAAAATACTGGGCTTGGCGAAGTTCTTTCTTGGTATAGGGCTCCCAGGTAGTTCAAAGGATTGCTTTAATCAGATTGAGTCCTTGTCACTCCTGGAGAAGAACAGGCAAGTTTTCCTTTTTCCTGCCATTCTCGAAGAACTTGCTTCTCACATTATTTTGATCCTTATTTCTTTTCTGCGATTTTCAGGGTCTTTATTCCTTTGATCCTTTCACTTCCTTCCAAAGTACTTTCGCTGACCTCCAAAGATCAGCTCAAGGTGATCATCACGTGCTAGTCTCTTTGAGTTTGCCTGATGTATAATGTTTATCTTGATTTGGGTCCGCATTACATTATTTCGTGTTGTAGTGCAAAATGGTATTAGGCACATTAATATTGCACTAATGACTGTCAGTGTGAGGAACTCTCCATGTCTCTTGCAAGCACCGAATTCATTCAATTTTCAAGTCTTGAATTTGTCTTATTTTTTAACAAGCATGCTATAGGTTCTAACCTTCATGCATCCCTCTAATATTTCTGTAGTTGCAATTCAATAACATCAATGCTCGTAAAAAGTGTATTTCGTGCGTGAAATTGTATAACACTTGGCTGCAATATTGCCACATACTTTTGACTTCCGATGTGTTTAGCTCTGTGTAAGTTAACTACAAGATGTGTCCCCTTGGTATATTGTTTTCAGGTTGAAGTCACTACAGTGTTTGGATCTGCTGCACCTCCTCTCAGAGTGAATCTTGTGCAAGTCTTGGGATCTGACTCCAAGGTCATCACCATTGATAACAAGGTACAAAGTTAGATTGATGTTTACCTCTTGCAAACATATTTTTCATTATAGTAGTGTATCATTCTTCTGCGTTTGAGCTATCATTCCATAACATTTTTTCTTTCTGGTATCAGGAACTTCAGTTTGACCCTGAGAACAATGTTCATTACTTGGACATTGCTGCACTGAAAATAGACGTTGGGAAGTATTCACTAGTTTTTGAGGTACCTGTAAACTTTGATAATCCACTTCTCATATTATATAATAGTAACAAGTATTTGGCATTCTTAATGCTTTTGCCCCTTTGTTCTCGAAGATTTCTCTTCAAGATCCAGAACATGAAACCGTCTACACTACTGGAGGGAGAAACACAGATACTGTTGTTGTCACCGGACTGATCAAAGTTGACAAAACAGAAATCGGAATTGCTGAGAACGATGCTGGGACCGTGGAGTCTGTTGAAAAGTAATTTTTTTGATACATTTGACTCCATGCAGTTTCAGAATTGATACTTTACACCAACACTTAGAATATAAGTTAATGCTGACAACAACACCGAAGTAATCATGATCTCTATAATCATGGTCACTTTCAAAGGGTTCATTCTCATCTGGATTAGCATATCCTAACTTATTACTACCTCCGTTCCACAATATAAGCCTTTTTAGCAAGCTAAAACAGCTTTCTAAAAAGGCTTATATTATGGAACGGAGGTAGTAGTATTTAGTTTTCTACGTTTCTTCACATCTGACATCTGTTTTAGAGTGTATCCTGCATTATTTAAATCATGTACCCTTGCCATGTTGTGATGCTGGATCACTGGATCAAATATCAAATTGTGTGAAAAATGGGCCCGGGGTTTTAGATGCCAATTTTGTGGAAAAAGAGTATTTTGTGCATGTCTCACTTTCACTCAATCTCATTACAGGTTAGATCTATTGAAAGATACAGAAATTTCTCTCTCTGCAAACCATCTGCAGAAGTTACGCCTATCTTTTCAACTAGCTACACCACTTGGGCGCACATTTAAACCTCACCAGGTTGAAAGAAAACCCAATTTCCTTTTTCCAGTGTGGCAATACTTGTTCGTTTTCCTGGCTTGATTTAGCATTGTTTTCAGGTGTTCTTGAAGTTGAAGCATGAAAGCAAAGTTGAACACATATTTGTGGTGCCAGGTTCTGCGAGGCAATTCAAGATAGTTCTAGTTGAGTATACCTACTCCAGAGTTTGTTTCTCAAAATTTTGGTGCTTGCTCTTCATTCCTTTGGCAAGTGTGTTCCGTTATTTTGTTCTCCCTCTGTTCCAAAAATATAAGATGTTTTAGCCTTTTTCTGAAATGAATGTATCTAGATGTTTTTTTGTCTGCAGGTTCGGCACAAAATAAGTGAACCTACACACTAAATGCGTCTAGATACATGTGTTTTAGAAAAAGGCTAAAACATCTTATGTTTTGGAACGGTGGGAGTAGGACGTACAGTACATTATCCAGAAAACACATATACACTGATTTAGGTTCCACGTGGAAGGTACTAGCTAGACAACATAACTTGTTTCTAGGAGCTCTTTGATTCACAGGATTCTGAAATACATAGGATTGTAGTGGCATGCTAAAGTGTGTTTGATTACATCATAGTGAAATCGTAGGAACTCATGAGCCATAGGAAATTAAGAGGTTAGACTCGTGGAAATGTTCGTTTGGAAGAGTGGTCCATAGATAAAATTCTTATTGTTTATAATCCTACATATCAAACAACCTTGGACGAAAGCTTATCGAAACTTAAGGAAGGAAACCTTGTTGGCATTTGTATGACAGTGAGGTTTGAAGGAAAAGATCATCCAAGTTGCAGAACATTTGAAGGAAGTACTACCTCCGTTCCATAATAGAAAGCTGTTTTAGCTTGCTAAAAAGGCTTATATTGTGGAACGGAGGTAGTATTAAATATTGTTGAATATAGTATAATGAAAATGGTGGGATGCATCTTCTTATTGAGCTTGAATTTGGGCATTCCTAAGCTCCATATGAAAGGACAAGCTGTTACTGTGGCCAAATGTGGAGATGAAGCTGCATGTTTCTGCTGCTTAGCACTCAAGGGTTCCAAAAGAATTATAATTTTTAGACAATGTTTTAGAAACAACATTCTTATGTGCTTCAATGAACTGTAGGATTTTCTTGGTTTGCTGGAGAAGTTTTACTACCTTTCTGGTCGATACGACCTCGAGCTTTCAGTTGGTGATGCTTCAATGGTATGTCGCCACATTTATTATTTTACAATCCTGTTTGGGTTAGCCCTGCTGACTTTTCATTGTCTGCTACAGGAAAATTCGTTCCTACGAGCCCTTGGCCATCTGGAGTTGGACTTGCCGGAGGCCCCAGAGAAGGCCCCGCGTCCTCCTGCACAAGCTGTTGACCCGTTGGCAAAGTTTGGGCCACAGAAGGAGATATCACACATATTCCGTGCACCAGAGAAGAGGCCGCCTAAGGAAGTCTCACTAGCATTTACGGGTGTCACACTTTTGCCTTTTATTGGGTTTTTGATTGGGGTGAGTTAATAGTTCCTACTCGTGGTTTATAATATCTTCATTTGCTATGATAACGTTGTTGAAAATATGCTTATTCAACATATTAATGCTGATAATGTGCTTCTGACTTTCTACTTGCAGCTTTTGCGTCTGGGAGTCAACTTGAAGAACTTCCCATCCCTGCCAGGACCAGCTGCATTCGCATCACTTTTCCATGTCGGAATCGGAGCAGTTCTGCTGCTCTATGTTCTCTTCTGGGTTAAGGTTAGCATCCACCCTGCAGTAAACATAATTGCACTAGCAAAGCCTTTGCTCATGTTCATTCTTCTGTTGGAACAGCTGGATCTTTTCACAACTTTGAAGTACCTCGGCTTCCTCTCTGTCTTCCTTGTGTTCGTCGGCCATAGGGCCCTATCTTATCTTTCATCGACATCAGCGAAACAAAAGACTGCTTGAGGGGAAGATGCTGATTACTCAATTTTCGAGTGGTTGTAGTTGCTGGGATCCTGCCTTACCAGAAGTATTTTTGAGCAACTTGAGTTCAAGGGACAACTGGGTTCCATTTTGTAGTGAATGCTAAGAATCCTGGAACTAGAATAGTAGGACCTCACTGTTATGTATGATGCACTGATGTTTGCTAAATAGACTTGATTTTTAAAGATAGAATTAATAATAGTACTCCATCCGTCCGAAAATAAGTGAGTTGGTTTTGTCTAGATTCGTATGCATCTATATACTAAAACATGTCTAGATACCTACAAATCTAGACAAACGCACGTCACTTATTTTGGGATGGAGGGAGTATCATATTCTTGTTGAAAAGGTGCCTTGGAGAACTGCAGTGGCTGCATTTTGTGCTGGCACACATGAAGAGCCATGCATGAAACAACGTGAACCTTCAGGACATGCACATGTGATCTTAAGTGAAATCTTATCATTCTTATCATGTTCCTTGCAGGAATCTTGAAATTGAAAGGAACCTTTGGAATATACAAGTACTGTCAAAATTGGAGTAAATCTCATCCCTGAAGATTGTAGTATGGAGTATTTTCTTTCATATACAACAGTTAATTACAGTGTTTCAGTGGTCCAAAATGTGCCTATATTTATAGTCACAAGTTGCATCTGACAATGTATGACAAAATTAATCATGTAGGAAATACTCAATTTCCTGAATCCTCCGTATATACTGCTGTCGCTGACTGTCTTGATCCGTTTTGATATAGTTTGGTTAGTTGACATTTTTGAATCATTATTACCCGGAACGTTGAGGTGGGCCTAGATTATTTGACCAACCGGGCCATGGTCAGTTGTAAAGAATACGCCAATGACAGACGACTCCCTCACCTGCCGTTCCACTTTGATAAAACCCAGTGTGACTAAACCACATTCTATGATTCAGGGCTATGGAAGGGCATCATTTTGTCGCCGAGCTAATCTTGAATACAAACCATCCTGCTTGATAAGCTCGCTGTGTGGTCCGTCCTGCACAATCATACAGAAAGTTTTCTAAAAATCATACAAGTGCCTGGAAATACTAATCTAAAATTCATTATATATGTGTAATAAGAGTGTAGATGTAATCTGTTCATCTGTCGACAAGCCTGGCATCGTGTATTTCACAGTACATGTTTGCAGTGATGAAACGACAAGAATCAAAAGTTTACCTCCAAGATATCACCATTCTCCATCACAATAATCCTATCAGCTGCTTGAATTGTGGATAACCTATAGAAAAAAATGGCACCAGCTTAGTTCTTATTTCCTAACAACAAAAAACTCAAGTCTAAGCATACATTACCTGTGAGCTATGATAATGACTGTTCTTCTGGCATTAGGATCTGTGCTAACTTCTGTGATGACACTCTAGAGCAAGGCAGAAAAAACAATGATTAACAGGCTATTCACATGCACATTATAAGTTTCTACTATGTACACAATTTATTCTTTTATTCACAAAGTAGTTAACCTTCACATAATGTTCACTCTCAGCATCAAGTGCACTAGTGGCTTCATCAAGTACTAAGATGGATGGATCTCTCAGAAGGGCCCTTGCAATAGCAACACGTTGCTTTTGGCCTCCACTAAGAAGAGCATCGTCCACAATGGTGTTATAACCATCAGGAAGAGCCATTATGAAATCGTGAGCATAAGCCTGTTTAGCAGCCCACTCCACTTCTTCCTGGCTAACTTCTCTTGGGCAGCCATAACTAATATTGGCACTAACATCCATTCGGAATAGCTTAGGCTCCTGCATGTGCCAATATGTGTTATTGTTAAATACAAAAATGTTTCATGTGGTACAGCAATCTGTTTTGGGTTAAATGGATCTGAACCTGCCCCACAAAACCAATTCTTTCCCTAAACCATCTGGTATCAAGCTTGCTGAGTGGGACACCATCAACTAAGATCTGCACCAGTCACAGACATAACCTCAGACTAGTAAATAACTGGCTTGCTACTTTGCTTTTGAAGTGACTGCATATAGTCATGTCAGCAATGCTTAGCCCTTGGAAGGAGGGACAGAAACAATAGCAAGAGGTAGAAATAACTTACTTGCCCATTTGTAGGTTCATATAGCTGAAGTAGAAGGTTAACTATAGTACTCTTGCCACTTCCACTAAGACCAACCTTTAAAGTTTTAAACCATACATGAGCAGTAGGATTATATGTCAAAGGTTGCATTTGCAATACTTGTAGAAGTCAGATCTATGAAAACATCATTCTGCATATCTTACAATGGCGACAACTTCATTTGGATTGAGTGTTAGATTCAATCTTTTCAGAATTGGTACCTGCAAATTGAGAGCCACGAGGTAGATTGGTACACAAATACCCAAGCTTACATAATAATCACAGAACACGTAAATTGATTAACCCTACTATACATGTGTGCTTGTGTGTGTGCTCATCAAAGAAAAACATCCAAAGGGAGTGGTGCAAACATACTGAAGGTCTTGACGGATATGAGAATGCTACATCTTCATACTGAATTCGCCCTTCCAACTTCTGTAGCCTGAGGCCTGCCATAGTGAAATGCTTTAGATTACTTTGACAATGTACTGTCTCACAATTAAAATATCCAAGAACAGAGACTCTAAACTAGACATCAGCATACACTCTACAGCCTTGCCTTTAGAGGAAATGTGCTTGCTAGGCAGGAGATCCATCAAGCGGAAGACTTTTTCACTTGCTCCAACAGATTGCATCAAGGAGGACCAGTTATCTCCAATCCACCAGGTAGACAAAATTAGCCACTCAGCGTACAGTGTGAATTTTGTCAGTTGCTCAGCAGTTAACTTCCCGGACATGATATATATTCCTCCAATCAAAACTGCAACGACCTACACAAAGCTTATTTGGAAGTATTCTTCATCAGTAGTGCAATGAGAATTGAGAAGTCCATCTAGGGGATATTTCTAGTAAATATTATTAAGACTGAACAGTAACACCAAATACCTGAGTAGAATGGTATAGATAGTTCAAGCTCAAGCTCCATCCTCCATAAGCCATTGTTTGTCGAAAGCTTACATCATACAGCTTCTCCAGCCACTTTGCATACCTATAGAAGTACAGCACGGTTTATGACATATGCAGGGTGTTAAAAATAGAAGAGAGACATGAGAGAACAGTGATTACCTTCTGATCTCTTGCTTTTCTGTCCCATAAACCCGCACTGTCCTAACCAATGATATCGCTTCTTGAGCAACCTGATTTAGATTATTATAATATAAGCATGACGCAAAGGACTGAGATATGAATTTTCCCTGTCAAATAGCTTCCAACTGGAGGACATAAACTTACATTATTGGCACTTGCAGTGAACTCTTGTGCGAATTTAGCTGCCTTTTTCTGATACCTATCAAACAAAGTTATCATAATGATTTCTTTCGCATTCGCATGGACCAAAGATTCAAAGCAACAAAATAATAGAACCTGGAGGAGGTTGTATGTAACATTTACTTGATATTGCTGCAAGCTGGCAATATAATAGGGAAACAAGAAAGTAGAGAAACGGAGACATAAACTACAGTACATGAGAAGTGAGAACAAGCTTTTACCGTCCATGAACGAGCATTATTATTGACAATGTCCCACAAGTAAGCATAGTGCACAGTCCAAGAGGCCATGATAAGATTAGAAGATAAATAAGTGCACCTATACCCTGAGACAAAGTCACAACATGATAAATGTGCTTTTCAAGCTACTGGTCACTATCGTGTATTCAGATACTAAACAACCTTCTCACCTGAAGCAAATTGCGTGAAATCAAATTAAGATCATTGCCAATAACTCGAGACACTTGCTGACAGTCAGAACCAAGCCTACTTGTCAAATCACCGACAGTTTCTTCATCGAAAAAAGCAATATCCTAGCACAATATACAAATGCAATTAAGACACTTCATAGCAATTCCAACAAAAACTAAAATAACAGAAAAATATCATGGGCACTAGTCACATTTTTCCTTTTCCTGTTTTTACCTGAGAAAGGATAGAATCAAACAGCATTTCTCTCATTCGTTTGACCTAAGACAAAAGTTAAGATAATGATTGTAAGAGGCTGATCAAACCAAAGGCTAACGTGAGAGTAATAACCTTGTTAAACTAAGTACATGAAATCTAACATGGTTTTACCAATATCATGTTCGCTATACCAAAACAGCAGCTTCGCACACCACTGCAAAAGGGGGACATGAGCTAAATAAGCAACCTAAACAAAACTCACAAAAGCATGCTGAAGGCAATAAAAATTTAGTCATCTGCAGATTATCTCACAGAACTCCTTGTTTTCATGTGCTCACACTTGTCCATCATGTACAATTATCCACAATGTACATTGCAGAAATTTAAGTTTGTTGTCACAGCGATCTTACGAATTCTGTCACAGCATTCACAATTAGGGTGTCAAGTGGGATCCCACCTAGATCCCACTTCTAGTTCATTCTGAGATTTCTAGTGTAAAATTTTGACAAAATTTTGTACTACAAAATTCACTAGCAGTACATTTGAAGTTTTTGCATTCTCAACTAGACGGCACAATGTGTAAGTGACGGTAAACATCCAGTCCAGCTATTTCTGTCCAATGTGATCAGAACAGACAGTAGTTGTATAGATTGTCTTGTGATCCTATGCACAGTACCAGCTCAGTTTGAACAAGGAAATAACTGACCTGAATACTCCAGAAATCAAACATAGCACAACCAGGAGCTTGGCATTCCGGTAGAACACCGCCCCTCCGTTCTGCGCCGAGAAGATGGAGGCCGCGAGCAGGTGGGGTATGGCGATCTCCGAGAGCTGCAACCACGACCACACACACAGAGCATCAGAGCGACACCCACCAGACAAAACCTATCCAAACCACCGGGTCAACCAAACCGACAAATGGCATTACCGCGGCGCAGACGAGGGATGCGAAGCCGAGGAAGACGACCCAGCGGTCGGCTGCGACGAGGGCCCACATCCGCTGGAGGGCGGAGGCGGCCGTGGCCCCGCTGGCCTCGGCGCGTCCGGCCGCGTCCTCCTCCTCGTCCTCGAGGCGCCACCACCTGCCCCCCGGGAGCACGTTCCGCAGCCGGCCGATGAACTCGCGGCGCCTGCCGAGGCCGCCGAACTCGCCGCCGACGGCCGTCGCGGCGCGGATCCTCGCCGGCCGGATCCGGGAGGCGGGCGCCCGCCGCAGGGCCCGCAGGCTCGGCGTCCTGGGCGCGAGGTCGCTTAGCGACAGCCCCGCCGGCGCGGAGCCGAAGGTCGCGGTGAGGAGCAGCGCGGCCGGGGGCGGCATTCTCGCTCCCCTCCCTCCCCTCACCTCGCTCGCGCGCGCGATCCGATTCGGTACCCGTCGCTGGGATTCCGACGGGGAAGAGGACGAGAACGCGGGGGCGCGACCTCGCCGGAGTTTGTGGGTGGGTTGGGTTTCCGTGCAACGCAGCGCTGCTTCCCACCTGACCTCCGGCTGCTATGCGTACTCGTCTTTTTTTTAAAAAAATCTTTTAGTTCCAACTTCTCGTCGCGTGCTCTCTTTGTTAAACCATTTTTCTCCCCGACTCTCTTGTGTTTGCCCTTTGCCGGGAAACTGTTCCGGTGCGCTGGGCCGGCAGTGCTGTGGCCGTGGAATTTCCGACTTCTTTCCGAAGAAAATATCCTGGCGGAGCACTTTCAAAAATTTCTGGTCGAGAATGATCACGAGGAGATTAGCCTTTGGTTACGCGGGGAAGGAGCCATGCGAGCGAGCGGGAGAGTGCTGCGGTTCTCGCCTTCCTGTCCTGCTGGTGGCCGTTTTGCTCCGTACAGCGCTTCGAAAAATCGTTCTCTTCCTACGCTGCAAAATCGCGCGATTAAATATAAACGGCGATTTATTCAAGAAACTGGGAATATAAGTAAAACTCTTGGAACTGTCTCGTGTAAACAAGTCGTGGACTTCTTCTTTTGCACTGTTAGTAGACTTGGTGCGAGAGGTACGTGAGCAGAGAAAGATGGCTTGGACTGGAAATTACGTCTGGGTTTGGTCATAACCTTCCTCGATCGGTACCTCCGTCTGATCTAGGATAACCTAGCCAGCGACTTCCGTCTTCAAACCTTTTCAAAGTGCTTGCTATATTTCGTTCCAACAGGACAGCTTAGTTTTTCTTTTTACAAAAGGGGTTCCCGTGCTTCATTAACAAAGCAACAACGTTTATACAGAGTTTCACTACAAATCCTTTCTGCCTCACACACTCACTATGTGTATAATACACACGGTGATAACAGTTTGAAACCAAAACAAGGAAGATACACTAAAGGTTATATTTCATTATTACATCAAGAAATCTTCCACCCTCAAGCAGGATCCACAGGATAGAATTCCTTTTGAAGATGATCCAGTGGCTATTCTTCGACGTATCGAAGACCAACCTTGCGCTCTGCTGAAGACCTCCCTGCCTCAACCCCTCCCAGCAACACCTTCTGAATATTTGGTTTCTGTTATTCACCCTAGTAAGCTACCCAATGACAAATCATATACCCCCTCAATCTCAAAATAGATATCGCAGATTTTACTAAATTTAGATGTATCAAGTACTAAATAGTGCCTTGACACATTCAAATTTAGATAATTTTTTAACATCTATTTTGAGAGGGATGGAGTAGATAATATCATAGGGATCACAAAACATAATGTTATCAAAGCAAGCCCTATTTATGGTTTTCCAAATGGACCAAAAATAACAGCTAGACAAAATTTTGCTGCTACCTTTTCTTGCCCTTTGAATTGTTCAATCCACCCATCCAGTTCAGGCATTTTCCTAGGTTGATTAGGAGTGTCAAAGATACATTGCCCAAAAAAATCTGGCTACTGGACAAGTGAAGAGCATGTGGTCAATGCTTTCATCAGAAGCACATGCCACACATTGTTCACCCCCTTTCCAACCCTGTCCTTTCAAGTTATCCTTAGTCAAAGTTCTACTGCACACTAGGCGCCACGAAAACACTTTGATCTTAGCAGGAAGTTTAAGCACCCATATTTTCTGAAAACTTTCAATGGAGGCCTAACTCGTAAAGCATTATATATAAATTCTTCATAGTAAACATTTCCCCCCAATTTCTGAGCTTCCCTGCCATCCCCTTCCTTCAACACCACTACACGAATAATGTCAAGCAGTTTTGACCACTCTACTGCCAACTCATCCCACAAACATCTCCTGAACACCAAGCACCCCCCAAAAGAATGCACTAGATCATACAATCTTGGAAATAGTTCAGCCATAGATTTGTTTTTTCTATGCCAAATATCTTTCCAGAATCTAGTTTTATTTCTAAAAACCAAAATTCTATCACAAAATTTGTAGAATATACTTTTCACCTTCATCAATCCATCCCAGAAATGTGAAACCCCGGGGGTTTCCCGCACTTGAGAAATAGTTTCCTTTTGAAGATATTTTTCTTCAAAACTTCTTACCGAGCCCCATCTTCATTCTCCAATTTCCACAACCACTTGCACAACAAACTAATGTTCATCAAATCCAAATTAAGGACACCCAACCCTCCTAAATCCTTAAGAAAACAAACAGTTTCCCAATTTACAAGATGGTACTTCCTAGCACCTTGTTCCTCCTGCCTTATGGATCTATTTCTAAAAATATCCCATTTCTTCCTAACTCCTACAAACACCCTGTAGAAGGAAAGCATGAACATGGGAATGGTAGAAAGACAAGAGTTCAGAAGAATAACTATGGATCATATATCCAAAAGTTTCCCTTGCCAACACCCCAATCTTTTCTCCATTTTATCATCAACAGGTCTCCAATGGCTATTTAGTATTTTTTTCCTTATCAAGGGGCATGCCTAAATATTCTAGAGGCAGCTCCCCAGATTGACAAGTAAACATTTCTTCATAAATATGCTCATGTTCTTTACAATACCCCAAACAAAACACATCACTTTTAAGAAAGTTAATTTTAAACCTGACTTTTGTTAAAAAACAAAGAAGGAATTTAAGGTTCCTAGCATTTTCAAAACCTTCATTCAACAAGGAAAATGGTGTTATCTTTGGAGAACGGAAATTCCATTCTCATGCAAATGAGATACCATCCTAGTAATCAAGCCTGCCCTAGAGGCAAATAATAAAGGATGTTTATTAACATACTTCATTAAGTTCATAATAGTTTTATACCATGCTATAACTGTGTTAATCAGAAATATTGATACACGTGTGGCATGTAAACAAACCAAGTCCCTAGTAGCCTTTATTAGACTAGTTCATTGGTCAACTGATGATCAAGGTTTTCTAATCATGGGCATTTATGTCAATTGATAATGATGTGATATCATTAGTGAATGATGTGATGGACACTGTATCCAACATAAGTATTGTGATATGATCAAGTCACAAGGTTCATCATTGCAATAATTAGGAATACAGTATCCTAATCCTTAGACCATGAGATCATATATAATCACTATCACCTGAGGCTGCCTTGACTGCATCAATCGTCACATCGTAACAGGGTGATCATAAAGGTGTATATAAGGTATTCCAAAGAGATATGTTGAGACGTATGCATCAAGATCGGGATTTATTCTCCCGCGTGATGGAAGATACACCGGGCCCACTCGGTGAGATTACATCAATAAATTGTGGAGCATATGACTAGGTCATGAGCATGGAATATCATATGAACGAGTTAAACAACACTTGTCGATAACGAGATTGGACAAGGTATCATGATACCAACGATCAGATCTTACACAAGTCATTAGTCGAACTAACAAAGGGAATTGGACTCGACGTTTATGGTTCCAACGACATTGATATCGTGGAATGCACAAGGGTCATTATGGGTATCCAGATCTCGTTGATGCTCATTGATCTGAGAAGTGCCTCGATCATGTTTGTGATGTTCCTGAATCGTAGGATAACACCCTTAAGGGTCTCTACGACGCTTGAAGAATATTTTGGAATCATCGAGATCATTGGAAGAAGAGAAGAGAAAGCCGGAATAGTTCCGTGAGAGAACTAGAATCATTCCGGGAGGATCCAAAGTAGTTCATACTAATCTAAAAGGTGTTTCGGGTAAAAAGAAATTAAATAGTATGTATTTGACAATAATTAAATGAATTAATCAGGAGGAAATAATAGCACCAGATTGTTTCGGCCCAAACTGTTATCCACTACGTCCGAGTTCTTTTCGGCCATGGGATGGACGCCGAAAAGGACACGTGGTGACGTCGAAACGGAGCCCTGCTATCCCATGAGGCGTGCCCCACTGCGGGCCAGAGCAAAATATTCCAGACCGCGGACGGGTGTCGTGCGCGCCATCTTACCCCGCGTCGTAGGATGGTGGGCCGCGTGCGCGAGCTGCACCTGCCGTCAGCATACGCGGGCAGGACCTCGCTTTGTGAGAGGCGTTTTTAGCATGACACAGCTCTACACCCGCGCGAAACACCGACGGAGATAGTCCGAGATGATTGCGTGCACTGTTAAGTCTTTGTTCGCAAGGATATGGATCATGTCAATCATAGGCTTTAGGCTCACATCCTGGGAGCTCAGCCTTCCTCTCCTTGGGCGAGGCTAGGCGACCTCCTAGGGATCATACATCCATGGGAAGTGGACCTCCATGTGTAGCACACAATGCTTGCTACACCACTCCTCTCATTTGGATTTGAACTTCCCCTAGAGGTATTTCTTGGAAAGGTTATTCCGAAGACAAAAGGTGATGCCCCGATGATCCTCGCTTTTTTGTCAACCTAAGGGGTAAAATAATAACAGAACAAGGCCACCGAGGGCATCATTCCGACGAACCCTTGACATAAGTGGGCAAAGGTGGCCAGCGCCAACAGGGCGTTGGGATGGATATGAACAAGGTGAAAGTCGCACACCTTCATCTAATCGTCAAATAAATCAGAAAAGGGCGGAACCAGATCAATCTTGAGGAACCAACGGTAGATGAACATATCCCCATCCCCAATTCCCCCTCCTAGGCAGCGGAGCATCGTAGCCTCTTTCTCATGACGCTCATCGATGACATGGATCTTTAGGGCAAAAATTTTCTACTGGTCGGCGGTGGGTGGAAGATGAGCCCTGGCGGGCCTCTTGTGCCTGAGAGCTCTGGATCGAGTCCTAGAGGAAGATACCCTTCTCTCCGAGGACCCTTGGATCACCTTGTGTGCCATTAGGATGCTCTGGGTCAAGGTCCGAGGTGTGAGGAAAGGATGACAAGCAAAAGCGCGAGTAGTAAATGGAGAGCGGCTGATATAATTTATTTATAGGCCCAGGCCTAGGAAACCCATGTACCCACTCCCCACCCTATAGTTACTATCGCGTGAACTTTCAAATGGCCGACCGCACCTTTCATGCATTTCAAGGCAGAAGCGACACCCCACCAATAGAAGTTAAGACTCACATGATGAATACATGATTACAGTCATATCCCTACCTTGGATAAGGATGCGACCTCATCCATATCCAACTTCGCTGAGGTGTGCCCCGGGGATATTGTCATCTACGTGGAATCGAGGGTGCCCTAGATCCAATCGGTGGACCATGACTCTAGGAGGAAAAGACTGTGGGAACAATCTCAGCCAGGACCCTTCTCGGGATCTCGAAGATGTCCTCCTTGGGAAAGAAGAGTACCCGGCAAGCAACCATCAGATATACTGATGGGATAGGACCTATGCTCCACTACATGTTCAGACAACAACATACCACGCGTCTAGCAGTAGAAGCGCCTCACCATATTGTAACCATTCACGCCGCGCCCCGCCACGTGGTGACCAACATATGTGGCGTCGCCTTGGTCTTATAAAAGGAGTCCCAGGCTGGTCGAAAGATGGGGTTGGAAGGTGAGAGAATATAGAGCTAGCGAGTACATCATCAGGAATGATCTCTATAACCAGTTCATCATCCACCATAAAGATAGTAGTTGCATGACGTAGGGTTTTGCACATTGAGGCCTAAACCTAGGTAAAAACCTATCTCTCTGTGTGATTGTGTGTTCTTCTCGGCCACCTATCAAGATCGCCATACTTTGCGCAAGTGTCAAAACCTAGGATACGACACTTGTATACATAAGGTTTATGTACAAACAAAAATTTGGGTGTTCTTTTTGGATCTTGACTTTATTGTGTGACTAGCTCTGTGCATTGAAAATGAACATGTTGGAGATATGCCCAAGAGGCAATAATAAAAGTGGTTATTATTATATCTTTGTGTTTATGATGAATGTTTACATCCCATGCTATAATTGTATTATTAGGAAACACTAATACTTGTGTGTTTTGTAAACATGAAAGAGTCCCTAGTAAGCCTCTTGTTGAACTAGCTTGTTGATTAATAGATGATCATGGTTTCCTGATCATGGACATTAGATGTCATTAATAACAAGGTCATATCATTAGGAGAATGATGTGATGGACACACACACCCAAAGTAAGTGTAGCATAAGATCAAGTCATTTAGTTCGTATTGCTACAAGCTTATCAAATGCATAGTAACCTAATCCTTCGACCATGAGGTTATGTTAATCACCATCACCGGATGGGTGCTTTCATGACATCAAACACCGCTTCATAACTGGGTGGTTATAAAGGTGTCATTGGGTATTCTGAAAGTATGTGTTGAAGCGCATGGACCAAGATTGGGATTTGTCTATCCATATGACGGATAGATTTTGCTCTGGGCCCTCTCGGTGGAATGTCATCTAGTTAGCTTGCAAGCATGTGACTAGGTCACAAGGGATGACATAACATGGAACGAGTAAAGAGTACTTATCAGTAACGAGGTAGAACTAGGTATGGAGATACCGACGATCAAACCTCAGATAAGTAGAGTATCGCGTGACAAAGGGAATTGGTTTCGTATGTTAATGGTTCTATCGATCACAAAGTCATCGTTGAGTATGTGGGAGCCGTTATGGATCTCCAGATCCCGCTGATGGTTATTGATCGGAAAGGTGTCTCCATCATGTCTGCATATTCACGAACCGTAGGGTGACACACTTAAGGTTCGAAGTTGTTTTAAGTAGATATGGAATGTGCGTTGGAGACCGAATGTTGTTCGGAGTCTCGGATTGGATCCGGGACATCACGAGGAGATCCGGAATTATCCGGGGAATACGATTCATATAATGGGGATCGTTTTCTAAGTTAGGAAATGTTCCGGAGTGTTTATATGGGGATTCTAGAAGGTTTCAGAATTTTCTGGAAGGTTCTAGAAGATTTTTTGGAGTTTACTTGAAAACCAATAAAGGATAAAGGGAAACTTGGAGGGTAAGTAAGGGAAACTTGGGGGGGAAGGACTCTCCCCCCAAGCTCCCTTGTGCGCCGACCCTAGGAGGTGGTCCTAGGGGTGGGAACCCTAGGCCGCACCCCTCCCTCTATATATAGAGGGGTGGAGGCGCCACCCCCTTTGCCCCTCCCACTCCAAACCCTAGCCGCCTCTCTCCTCCTCCTTCCATCTTCTCTGGCTTAGGCGAAGCC
Organism: Avena sativa; assembly: GCA_916181665.1. Classification (NCBI taxonomy): domain Eukaryota; kingdom Viridiplantae; phylum Streptophyta; class Magnoliopsida; order Poales; family Poaceae; genus Avena; species Avena sativa. The sequence goes on from OV702296.1 coordinate 417,344,188, forward strand.
CTGCAGAATTCTCTACTCCACCACCACCACCACGCCGTTGTGCTGCTGGGATTCCGTGGAGAGATTTACTACCTCCGCTGCTCGCTGGAATGGGGAGAGGAAGGTCTGCTTCGACTCCGCACGTGTGACCGACTGCGGAAGCGCTGCCGGAACGCGGCGCCGGAAGGATCGTCTACTCGATCTTGAGATCGGCAAGTGATCGTCTACATAAACCACGAGATCCGATCTCGCACAAGGCTTTCGGATCTACAAGGGTTAGTACAGATCTATCTCGTTGCACTTGTCTAATAGATTAGATCTTGACTTTTATCTAGATTAGATCTGGGTTTTGTTCGTTCTTGTGGTAGAAATTTTTTGTTTTCCATGCTACGAACCCTTCATTGGTATCAGAGCCTTGTCTATGCGTAAATCTGTTGCACGAGTAGAACACAATGGTTTTGTGGGCATTGGTGCTCGTGCCGTCTTTTGCTTTGTGTACTTTGCATCTTGCGGTATGGTGGGATGAAGCGGCTCGGGCTAACCTTACATGTCATCGCACATGAGACTTGCTCCACGCTTGACGTGTAACTTGCTTTGCACAAGTGGCTTTGCGGGTGTCTGTCTCTCCCACCATAGTATAGATCCAATTTACACTTTGTACTTGATAGCACTTGTATCAATGTTGTGGTTCAGTTTTGTAGGTAAGATCCGTTCTTGTTCGAAAGCCCAAACCACATAAAACATGCAAAGAAAATTAGAGGCGTCTAACTTGTTTTTGCAGGTGTTTTGTGATGTGATATGGCCATCATGTGATTGTGATTATATTTGATGTATGCAATGATCCTTGTTGTAATATGGCAACCGGCAGGAGCCTAATGGTTGTCTTTAATTCTGTTAAGACCCGCGTGTCTATTCATCTTGTAATAGCTTTATTCCAAGTATTTGTAATAGTTGCTAGTGATGATGGACAACCATGAAGCGGCGCCACTGACCTTGACGCAATGCTGGTGATGATGGAGATCATGTCCGTGCTTTGGAGATGGAGATCAAAGGCATAAGGAGAAAGGGCCATATCATATCACACTAATTATGAATTGCCTGTGATGTTAATCCTTTATGCATATTGTATTGCTTAGATCGCGACGGTAGCATTATAATATGATCCCTCTCACTAAATATCAAGTAATAAAGTGTTTGTCCTTAGTTGGCACCCTTGCTAATGTAGGGGTTCGTATCATGGAAAACAAAAATTTTCTATCGCATACAAACAAACAAGCCAAGATCTATCTACTAGATTGTAGCAACGAGTCGATGGAATAACTCACCCTCGAAGATTCCAAAGTGTTTAACGAGAGCAGATTCTCGTGGGTGATGTAGTCGTACTCTTTCCGATCTCAAGATCGCGTAGACGATCCTTCCGGCGCCACGTTCCAGCAGCGCTCCCGCAGTCGGTCACACGTTCGGTACTCGACGAAGACCTTCCTCTCCCTTGTTCCAGCAGGCAGCGGAGGTTGTAGCACTCTCCTCGTGATTCCGGCAGCACAACGGCGTGGTACCGGAAGTAGAGGGGAAATCCCGCAGGGCTTCGCCTTAAGCCAGTGCGAGTATGGTGGAGCTTATGAGAGAGGCTATTAGTGGTCTAGTAATTAGACACACCAATTAGAGGGCTCTAAACCAATTAGAAGGCTCTAAACCGCTGGCTAAAGCAATTAGAAGCTCTAAACCAAAACGGCTCTAAACCGGAGGTAGAAGATAGGAACTTGTGTGTGCTAGGAGGGAGCCCTGCCCCTCCTTATATAGGTGGGAGGGCTGGCCGGCCAAGGGGAGGAGAGTCCCTCCCCAAGTCGGCTTGGTGGGGCGCCGGCCAAGGGAGGAACCCTCCTCCAATTCGGCCTCCACCAATCCTCCTCTCTTCCCACTTCCAAAAATTGCCGTTTGACTTTCAAACTAGCCGTTTGACTTTTCAATTTAGGATTTAAATAAACCCTTTATTTTGGACAGCAAGAACACCTAGTACATGATGCAATCATTCCAACTTACAATGACACATTCATGTACCCTTCCCCCTCCGGAGTGCCGGACATTCCGGGACCTTCTAGAATGTTCCTGATGAAAACACCGGAACCATTCCCCAACTCCGAAACGGGACTTTCCTTATATGAATCTTATTCTCCGGACCATTCCGGATCACCTCGTGATATCCCGGATCCCATCCGAGACTCCGAACAACATTCGGTCTCTTTCTCATAATACCATAACTACTCAAACAACGTCGAATCCTTAAGTGTGTCTCCCTACGGTTCGTGAATTATGCGGACATGATCGAGACACTTCTTCGAACAATAACCAATAGAGGAATCTGGAAATTCATATGGCTCCCACATATTTCTACGATTACTTTGCGATCGAATGAACCACTTACATACGATACCAATTTCCCTTTGTCTCACGATATGTTACTTATCCGAGGTTATGATCGTCGGTATCTCTGCATACCTAGTTCAACCTCGTTACCGATAAGTACTCTTTTCTCGTTCCCGTGATATGTGATCCCTTGTGACCATGTCACATGCTTGCAAGCTAATTGGATGACATTCCACCGAGAGGGCCCAGAGTATATCTATCCGTCATGTGGATGGACAAATCCCACTCTTGATCCATGTGTTTCAACCAATACTTTCCGAACACTTAATGCCACCTTTATAGCCACCCAGTTACGGTGTGGTGTTTGATGTTATCAAAGCATCCATCCGGCAAAGGTGATATGCATGATCTCATGGTCGAAGGAATTAGGTTACTATGTATCAGAAAGCATATAGCAATTGAACTATTGAAATGACTTGATCTTTATGCTACGCTTATCTATAGGAGTATGTCCACCATATAATTCTCCTAACGATATGATCTTGTTGTTGATAACATCTCAATGTTCATGATATGGAAACCACAATCATTTAATCAACCAACAAGCTAGTGAAGTATAGAGGCTATACTAGGGACTTCAATTTAAGTTTATAATTCACACAAGTATTAATGTTTCCTTGTTAATACTATTATAGCATGAATATAAACATTTATCATAAACACAAAGATATAATAATAACTATATTTATTATTGCCTCTAGGGCATATCTCCAACAGTCTCCCACTTGCACTAGAGTCATCTAATCTAGATTACATGGTAATACACCGAACACCCATGGCAGTTTGGTGTTGGTCATGTTTTGCCCTCGGGAGAGGTTTAGTCAACGGATCCGCCACATTCAGATCTGTGTGTACTTTGCAAATCTTTATATCCCCATCCTGGATATGTTCTCGAATAGCGTGAAAACGCAGCTTGATGTGCTTCAGCTTCTTGTGTGACCTTGGTTCTTGCGCATTGGCTATGGCGCCCATGTTATCACAGTAGATAGACATTGGGTCCAGCGCACTAGGAACCACACCCAGCTCTGTAATGAACTCTTTCATCCATATCGCTTCTTGTGAAGCCTTCGAAGCAGCCATGTATTCCGATTCAGTTGAAGATCTCGCCACAACGCTTTGCTTTGCACTCCTCCAGCTAACTGCTGCACCATTCAAAATAAATACGTATCCAGATTGTGATTTAGAATCATCTGGATCGGTGTTCCAACTAGCATCGGTGTAACCATTAACAACGAGCTGTTCATCACCTCCATAAGAAAGAACCATATCCTTAGTTCTTCTCAAGTACTTAAGGATGTTTTTGACCGCTGTCCAATGATCCACTCCTGGATCACTTTGATATCTGCTAGTTAAACTAACAGCATATGCAATGTCGGGTCTAGTACATAGCATGGCATACATTAGAGATCCTATGGCTGAGGCATAGGGAGTCTTACTCATCCTTTCTCTATCTTCTGCCGATGTCGGACTTTGAGTTTTACTCAAGGTCGTATTGGGCAACATGGGCAAGAACCCTTTCTTGCTTTCTTCCATTCCAAACTTCTTTAGAACTTTGTCCAAATATGTACTCTGTGACAATGATATTTGGCGTTTCGATCTATCTCTATAAATCTTTATGCCTAATATGTAAGCTGCTTCGCCAAGATCCTTCATTGAAAAACTATTATTCAAATATTCCTTGACACTATTAAGAAGGTCTACATCATTCCCAATCAACAATATGTCATCCACATACAGTATTAAGAATGCTACAGAGCTCCCACTCACTTTCTTGTAAATACAAGCTTCTCCATAAGTTTGTATAAAACCAAAACTTTTGATTACCTTATCAAAACGTTGATTCCAACTTCGGGATGCCTGCTTTAATCCATAGATGGACCGTTGAAGCTTGCATACCTTGTTAGCGTCTTTAGGATCGACAAAACCTTTGGGTTGCATCATATACAACTCTTCATCAATGTCTCCATTGAGGAATGCTGTTTTGACATCCATCTGCCATATCTCATAATCATAATATGCAGCGATTGCTAACATAATCCTCACAGACTTTAGCTTCGCTACCGGTGAGAAAGTCTCATCGTAGTCAACTCCTTGAATTTGTCGAAACCCTTTTGCGACAAGTCGAGCTTTATAGACAGTAACATTACCATCAGCATCTGTTTTCTTCTTGAAAATCCATTTGTTCTCGACAGCCTTCCGGCCATCCGGTAAGTCCACCAAAGTCCATACTTGGTTTTCGTACATGGATCCAATCTCGGATTTTATGGCTTCTTGCCATTTATTGGAATCTGGGCTCATCATCGCTTCCTCATATGTCTCAGGGTCATCGGTGTTGTCCACCAACATGACATTCATAACGGAATCATACCAATCTGGAGTGGTACGAGTTCTCGTTGACCTTCGAGGCTCTGTAGTAACTTCAACCAAAGTTTCATGATCACCATCATTAGCTTCCTCTCTTATTGGTGCAGGCACCACAGGAACTTCTTCCGGTGCTGCGCTACTCGCAATTTCGAGAGAAGGTTCGACAACCTCGTCGAGTTCTACTTTCCTTCCAGTCACTTCTTTCGAGAGAAATTCCTTCTCTAGAAAGGATCCATTCTTGGCAACGAAGATTTTGCCTTCGGATCTATGATAGAAGGTATACCCAATAGTTTCCTTCGGGTATCCTATGAAGACGCATTTTTCCGCTTTGGGTTCAAGCTTGTCCGGCTGTAACTTCTTTACATAGGCTTCGCATCCCCAAACTTTAAGGAACGACAATTTAGGTTTCTTCCCAAACCATAATTCATACGGTGTCGTTTCAACGGATTTAGATGGTGCCCTATTTAAAGTGAATGCGGCTGTTTCTAATGCATAACCCCAAAATGTTAGCGGTAAATCTGTAAGTGACATCATAGAACGAACCATATCTAAGAGGGTTCGATTACGACGTTCAGACACACCATTACGCTGTGGTGTTCCCGGCGGTGTCAATTGTGAAAGTATTCCGCATTTCTTCAAATGCTCGCCAAACTCGTAACTTAGATATTCACCTCCACGATCAGAACGTAGAAATTTAATCTTCTTGTTACGTTGATTCTCTACCTCACTTTGAAACTCCTTAAACTTCTCGAAAGTTTCGGACTTATGTTTCATGAAATAGATATACCCATATCTACTCAAATCATCCGTGAAGGTAAGAATATAACGATAACCACCGCGCGATGCTACACTCATTGGACCACACACATCGGTATGTATGATTTCCAGTAAGTCCGTAGCTCGCTCCATTATACCAGAAAATGGAGTCTTAGTCATTTTACCCATCAGACATGCTTCGCATCTTTCAAGTGATTCAAAATCAAGTGATTCAAGAAGTCCATCGGAATGGAGTTTCTTCATACGTTTCACTCCGATGTGACCAAGACGACAGTGCCACATATAGGTCGAATTATCGCTTGATTTCAAACGTTTAGCCTCAATGTTGTTGATATGTGTATTTCTACTATCGAGATTCAATAAGAATAGACCATCTATCAAAGGTGCATGTGCATAAAACATATTACTCATATAAATCGAACAACCATTATTCTCGGATTTAAACAAGTAACCGTCTCGCAATAAACAAGATCCCGATATAATGTTCATGCTCAACGCAGGCACCAAATAACAATTATTTAAGTACAAAACTAATCCCGATGGTAGATAAAGAGGTAGCGTGCCGACCGCGATCACATCAACCTTTGATCCGTTTCCCACGCGCATCGTCACCTCGTTCTTTGCTAGCTTCCGTTTATTCTGCAGCTCCTGTTTCGAGTTACAAATATGAGCAACCGAACCAGTATCAAATACCCAGGCACTACTACGAATACTAGTGAGATACACATCAATAACATGTATATCAGATATACCTTTCTTGTTGATGTTGCCGTTCTTCAAATCCGCCAAGTACTTTGGGCAATTCCGCTTCCAGTGACCTTCTCCCTTGCAGTAAAAACACTCAGTATCAGGCTTGGGTCCAGCCTTGGTCTTCTTCGTCGGCATGGCAACTTTCTTACCACCCTTCTTGAAGTGTCCCTTCTGCTTAGACTTGCCTTTCTTGAATTTGGTGGTCTTATTGACCATCAACACTTGGTGCTCTTTCTTGATCTCCACTTCTGCAGACTTTAACATAGCAAATAGTTCTGGCAACTCTTTGTTCATGTTCTGCATGTTGTAGTTCATCACAAAGTTCTTGTAACTTGGTGGTAGTGATTGGAGGATGCGGTAAACCCCCAAAGTATTAGGAATCACTATACCCAAGCTTTGAAGTTTATTTGCGTGCCCAGACATCTTAAGCACATGCTCACTGACGGAGCTGCCCTCTTCCATCTTGCAGTTAAAGAACTTTTCAGAAGCTTCATAACTTTCAATTGCCGCATGAGTCTCAAAAATTAATTTGAGATCCTCGACAATATCATATGGGTCTGAATTCTCAAACCTTTTCTGAAGCTCCGATTCTAAACCATACAAGATAGCACACTAAACTATGGAGTACTGATTCTTCCGAGCGAGGTAAACATTCTTTACTTCATCGGGAGCATCAGCTGCAGGTGGGTCACCCAGCGGTGCATCCAGCACATAGGTCAAATTACCAGCTGTGAGGACAATCCTCAAATTGCGGAACCAATCCGCGAAGTTGCTTCCATTGTTTTTCAACTTTTCTTTCTCTAGGAACGCATTAAAATTGATGGTAGGGGCTGCCATTGATCTACAACATATTTGCAATAGTTTAGACTAAGTTTATGACAAATTGAGTTCAAATTAATTAATGAAATTAAACTAGGTGAACTCCCACTCAAAACAACATCCCTCACATTGTTTTAGTGATCACATGAACCAAATCCACTACATCAACACCGATCATCACGAGAGTTGATATAGTTTCAATGGCGAACAATCGACATGTTCATCATATCTACTATATGATTCATGCTTTACCTTTCGGTGATCCGTGTTCCTGAGGCCATGTCTGTACATGCTAGGCTCGTCAAGATCAAACCTTAGCTACCGCATAAGCAAATCTGGCTTGCTTACGTTGTATTCACCCGCGGAATCAAAGACACCCGATCATCACGTGGTGCTTTGAAGCAGCAAGCTTTGGCAACGGTGCATACTAAGGGTGAACACTTTAGAACTTGAAATTTATGTGCATGAGGGATCATCTTATAATGCTACCGTCGTCCACTAAGCAATACAAGATGCATAAAGGATTAACATCACATGCAATTCATAATATGTGATATGATATGGCCTTTCTTCTTTGTGCTTCCGATCTCCATCTTCAAGCACGAACATGATCTCCATCACCGGCATAGCATCAAGGTCAATGACGCTTCTTCATGGTTGTCGTCCACCAGCTTCAACTATTACAACTATTTTGAATAGACACGCAGGTCTTAACAGAAATTAAAGACAACCATATGGCTCCTGCCGGTTGCCAACTTACAATAAGGAACATTGCATACATCAAATATAATCACAATCATGGCCATATCACATCACTGCACACCCCTGCAAAACAAAGTTAGACGCCTCTACTTTCTTTGCATATTTTACGTGGTTTGGGGCTTTCAATAAGTGTCGTTCTAACTTACGAACAAGAACCACAACATTGATACTAGCATTGTTGATTACCCGTTGTAAATTGGATCTTAACTATGCTAGGAGAAACAGGCACCCGCAAAGCCACTTATGCAATACAAGTTGCATGTCAAACGTGGAGCAAGTCTCATGAACGATGTCATGTAAGGTTAGCCCGGGCCGCTTCATCCCAACATACCGCAAGATGCAAAGTACACAAAAAGCAATCTACAACAAAAGCATCAACGCCCACAATGACCATTGTGTTCTACTCGTGCAACAGATCTACATATAGACACGGCTCTGATACCACTGTAGGGGTTCGTAGCATGGAAAACAAAAATTTTCTATCGCATACAAACAAACAAGCCAAGATCTATCTACTAGATTGTAGCAACGAGTCGATGGAATAACTCACCCTCGAAGATTCCAAAGTGTTTAACGAGAGCAGATTCTCGTGGGTGATGTAGTCGTACTCTTTCCGATCTCAAGATCGCGTAGACGATCCTTCCGGCGCCACGTTCCAGCAGCGCTCCCGCAGTTGGTCACACGTTCGGTACTCGACGAAGACCTTCCTCTCCCTTGTTCCAGCAGGCAGCGGAGGTTGTAGCACTCTCCTCGTGATTCCGGCAGCACAACGGCGTGGTACCGGAAGTAGAGGGGAAATCCCGCAGGGCTTCGCCTTAAGCCAGTGCGAGTATGGTGGAGCTTATGAGAGAGGCTATTAGTGGTCTAGTAATTAGACACACCAATTAGAGGGCTCTAAACCAATTAGAAGGCTCTAAACCGCTGGCTAAAGCAATTAGAAGCTCTAAACCAAAACGGCTCTAAACCGGAGGTAGAAGATAGGAACTTGTGTGTGCTAGGAGGGAGCCCTGCCCCTCCTTATATAGGTGGGAGGGCTGGCCGGCCAAGGGGAGGAGAGTCCCTCCCCAAGTCGGCTTCTTGGGGCGCCGGCCAAGGGAGGAACCCTCCTCCAATTCGGCCTCCACCAATCCTCCTCTCTTCCCACTTCCAAAAATTGCTGTTTGACTTTCAAACTAGCCGTTTGACTTTTCAATTTAGGATTTAAATAAACCCTTTATTTTGGACAGCAAGAACACCTAGTACATGATGCAATCATTCCAACTTACAATGACACATTCATGTACCCTTCCCCCTCCGGAGTGCCGGACATTCCGGGACCTTCTAGAATGTTCCCGATGAAAACACCGGAACCATTCCCCAACTCCGAAACGGGACTTTCCTTATATGAATCTTATTCTCCGGACCATTCCGGATCACCTCGTGATATCCCGGATCCCATCCGAGACTCCGAACAACATTCGGTCTCTTTCTCATAATACCATAACTACTCAAACAACGTCGAATCCTTAAGTGTGTCTCCCTACGGTTCGTGAATTATGCGGACATGATCGAGACACTTCTTCGAACAATAACCAATAGAGGAATCTGGAAATTCATATGGCTCCCACATATTTCTACGATTACTTTGCGATCGAATGAACCACTTACATACGATACCAATTTCCCTTTGTCTCACGATATGTTACTTATCCGAGGTTATGATCGTCGGTATCTCTGCATACCTAGTTCAACCTCGTTACCGATAAGTACTCTTTTCTCGTTCCCGTGATATGTGATCCCTTGTGACCATGTCACATGCTTGCAAGCTAATTGGATGACATTCCACCGAGAGGGCCCAGAGTATATCTATCCGTCATGTGGATGGACAAATCCCACTCTTGATCCATGTGTTTCAACCAATACTTTCCGAACACTTAATGCCACCTTTATAGCCACCCAGTTACGGTGTGGTGTTTGATGTTATCAAAGCATCCATCCGGCAAAGGTGATATGCATGATCTCATGGTCGAAGGAATTAGGTTACTATGTATCAGAAAGCATATAGCAATTGAACTATTGAAATGACTTGATCTTTATGCTACGCTTATCTATAGGAGTATGTCCACCATATAATTCTCCTAACGATATGATCTTGTTGTTGATAACATCTCAATGTTCATGATATGGAAACCACAATCATTTAATCAACCAACAAGCTAGTGAAGTATAGAGGCTATACTAGGGACTTCAATTTAAGTTTATAATTCACACAAGTATTAATGTTTCCTTGTTAATACTATTATAGCATGAATATAAACATTTATCATAAACACAAAGATATAATAATAACTATATTTATTATTGCCTCTAGGGCATATCTCCAACAGCTAAGACTCGTCGTTTCGAAGCATCTCGTGATGATCGGATGTGATAGATTCTACGTGTGCATACAACGGGTGCAAGCCAGATTTGCACATGCGGAAACTAAGGTTAATCTTGACGAGCCTAGCATGTACAGACATGGTCTCGGAACATAGAATACCGAAAGGTAGAGCATGAATCATATAAATGATATGATGAACATGAAGATTGTTCGCCGATGAAACTACATCTTCTCTCGTGAAGATCGGACTTGGTGTAGTGGACTTGGTTCGTGTAATCACTAAGACAATGTGAGGGATGTTGTTTTGAGTGGGAGTTCACCTAGTTAATTTAAGAATTAAAATTGAACTCAATTTATCATAAACTTAATCTAAACTACTTGCAAATTTGTTGTAGATTATGGCGAACCTCTCCATCAATTTCAATGCGTTCCTAGAGAAAGAAAAGCTTAAAAACAATGGAAGCAACTTCACGGACTGGTTCCGTGGACTGAAGATTGTCCTCAGGGCTGGTCAGTTGACCTATGTGCTCGAAGCACCGCTAGGTGACCCACCTGCAGAAGATGCCACCGATGACGTAAAGAATGTTTACGCCACTCGGAAAAATCATTACTCCACAGTTCAGTGTGCCATCCTGTACGGTTTAGAAACGGAGCTTCAGAAGCGCTTTGAGCACCACGACCCGTTCGAGATCATTAAGGATCTCAAGCTCATTTTTGAGACTCACGCGCCCGTGGAGAGCTATGAGGCCTCCGAAAAGTTCTTTAACTGTAAGATGGAAGAGGGTAGCTCCATTAGCGAGCACGTGCTCACCATGTCTAGGCACGCAAACAAGCTCCAAGAGTTGGGGATAACGATTCCTAATGAGTTAGGGATTCACCGTGTCCTCCAATCACTGCCACCGAGCTATAAGAACTTTGTGATGAACTACAATATGCACTGCATGAACAAGACGTTGTCTGAACTATCATCCATGCTGAAAACTGCTGAAGTGGAGATCAAAAAGGAGCACCAAGTGTTGATGGTCAATAAGACCACCAATTTCAAGAAACAGGGCAAGCCTAAGAACAAGTGCAACTTCAAGAAGGATGACAAGAAAGCTACCGCACCTGCTAAGAAGCCCAAGGCTGGTCCTAAGCCTGAAACTCAATGCTTCTACTGCAAGGGTGCCGGTCACTGGAAGCGTAACTGCCCCAAGTACCTGGCGGATCTGAAGAACGACAACGTCAAGAAGAAAGGTATATTCGATATACATGTTATTGATGTGTATCTTACTAGTAATCGTAGTAGTGCCTGGGTATTTGATACTGGTTCGGTTGCTCATATTTGTAACTCGAAACAGGAGCTGCGGAATAAGCGAAGACTGGCGAGAGATGAGGTGACGATGCGCGTTGGAAATGGCTCCAAGGTTGATGTGATCGCCGTCGGCACGCTCCCTCTACATCTACCTTCGGGATTAGTTTTAAATTTGAATAATTGTTATTTGGTGCCTGCGTTAAGCATGAACATTATATCTAGATCTTGTTTATTGCGAGACGGTTACTCTTTTAAGTCCGAGAATAAAGGTTGTTCGATTTATATGAGTAATATCTTTTATGGTAATGCACCTGAGATGAATGGTTTATTCTTACTGAATCTCGATAGTAGTGATACACATGTTCACAACATAGATGCTAAACGAACAAAATTGAATGATAATTCTACATACATGTGGCACTATCGTCTTGGTCACATTGGAGTGAAGCGTATGAAGAAACTCCATTCTGATGGACTTCTTGAATCACTTGAAAGATGAGAAGCATGTCTAATGGGAAAAATGACTAAGACTCCATTCTCTGGAATAATGGAGCGAGCTACAGACTTATTGGAAATAATACATACTGATGTGTGCGGTCCAATGAGTGTAGCATCGCGTGGTGGATATCATTATGTTCTCACTTTCACGGATGACTTAAGTAGATATGGGTATGTCTACTTTATGAAACATAAGTCCAAAGCTTTCGAGAAGTTTAAGAAATTTCAAAGTGAAGTGGAAAATCATCGTAACAAGAAGATTAAGTTTCTGCGTTCTGACCACGAAGGTGAATATCTAAGTTATGAGTTTGGCATGCATTTAAAGAAATGTGGAATACTTTCGCAATTGACACCGCCGGGAACACCACATCGTAATGGTGTGTCCGAACATCGTTATGAGTTTGGCATGCATTTTGGACGTACCACTTGCCACCACCGCCGTGGCCGTAGGACTTCTCCCACCACCTTGCCGTGCGCCAGGTGGAGTAGGAGCCCCGCCGCTACTTCCACATGGCCGAGTGCAAGCAGCGGTGGAGGGAGGGAGTAGCCATCGCCCACCATGATGTCTCCCTCCCCATGGGTTGGCACCTCAACCGGGAGCGGGTGCCTGATGGCTCAATGCACGGTGCCCAGAAAAGTGTTGATGGCTCGTGGTTGATGTAGAGCTCGTTGGGAACCCCAAGAGGAAGGTATGATGAGCATAGCAGCAAGTTTCCCTCAGTTATGAAACCAAGGTTTAATCGAACCAGTAGGAGCAAGGAAACACCCCAAAGGTGTTACTAGTTGAGCTTTGGCAGGGCGCACTACCGGTGCTAGTAGCAACGTGGAGACCTGCACAACACAACCACAGAACTTTGTCTCCAACTTGCGATGAGGTTATCAATCTCACCGTGTTTTGCGGAAAACAAAGGATTAAACATATCGAATGGAAAGAAGTAAAAGTTTGTAGAAAGTAAACACAAAGCAGTAAACAATTTATAGATTGTATGTAAAAGACAAAGGACCGGGATCCATAGTTCACTAGAGGTGGCTCTCCTTAGATAGATAACATGCTGGGTGAACAAATTACAGCGGGGCAATTGACAAACACCGAGAAAGCAATACATGCATATACTAATCATCTTGACTCCTTTGAGGCTTGATTGGGCATTACAACATAATACATAGACCGCCATCCAACTGCATCTATGACTAATAACCCACCTTCAGGTTATCATCCGAACCCCCTCCAGTATTAAGTTGCAAGCAACAGATTATTGCTTTACGAACTGCGTGTAAAGTAAACAATACGATTGTTCTATGAACAAAGGATTGTTGTTTTCTCCCTAGTAGCAACAACAGATCTAGTATCTTAGAGATTTCTGTCACTTCCCCAGATTACCAGAGGCATGAACCCACTATCGAGCATAAATACTAACTCTTGGAGTTGCTAGCATCTACTTGGCCAAGATAGCTACTAACAACGGAAAGCATGCAAGATCACAAATAACAAAGACATGATAGAATCAATAATCAATCTGAAATAGCATCTCAATATCCATCGGATACCCGCAAACACAACATGTATGGATTACAAAAAGATGATCTTGATCATGAACGGAGGTCACAAGATCTAAACATGAAAGCACAAAGGAGGAAAAACCAGCCATCTAGCTACTACATGGATCCGTAGTCCAAGGATGAACTACTCACGCATCACACCGGAGGCTTGCATGGTGATGAAGAAGGCCTCCAGGGTGAATTCCCCTCTCCGGCAGGGTGCCGGGAAGAACTTCAGATCCCTCCCGATCTAGGAATGGAGATGACGGCGGCTACAGACTCTTTCGTGGATTTTTGATCGGGTACTTAGGGTTTTCGTCCCGAGGGCAATATATAGGCGGAAGGAGAGGCCGAGGGGGTGCCGGGAGCCACCACACCACCCCCTGCGCAGGCCAGGCCTGGCCGTGTGGCCAGGTTGTGTGGCCGGCCCCTGACCCCTCTCCGTCTCGTATTCTGGCACTTGATCCCTTCCGGAAAAATAGGCACTTTGGCTTTTGTCCCGTCCAATTCCGAGAATATTCATTTTCTAACTTTCCTGGAACCAAAAATAGCAGAAAACAGGCAGCTGGCACTGTGGCTCTTGTTAATAGGTTAGTCCAAGAAATCATATGAAAAGTACTCCAAAGTTGGAACAAAACACAAGAAAGTGGATAAAACCAAGCATGGAACATCAAAAATTATAGATACATTTGCAATATATCAGTGCTGGTGCCGCCCGCGCCCAAGGAGGGCAAGGGGCTAGAGGAGGAGATCCAACGCTGCATCCACAAGCTCCTACCGGCCCTCCGGTAGGATCGCGCCTAACAGAACAAGGCATTCTGGATGGAGTTCCTTGCATGGGAGCACACGATGTGGCACATGATCGCCTTACGCGGCGAGTTCGAGCCATGGGGGTCTGTGAAATCCCTGCCTTTGATCCTGACGATGACGATGCCGTCAACACTCGGACGACGACCTTGACATCGTCCTCAAGGAGGAGGAGGAGGCTGCCGCATCCGCCCCTAGAGTACCAGGAACTCCTGGCATGGGTCTACGACGAGGATGCCTTCACCGAGCAGGCCATTGCGGCCAGCGCGAAGGATGAGGATGTCATGTGGGACGACTACTAGGAGGTTGTCCAGCTCATCGGCCTGGTGGTGCAGGTGAACATGGGGCTGCCTCCACCGTCGCCGCTGCCGTGTGGGCTGCTTTGACCATGCCGAAGGAGACACACGCGTGGCCTGGCCAAGTGATCAACCAACCGCCCGCGCCCGTGCCTGCTCTGACCCTACCACCGGCACACCTCTAAGCACCACCAGAGTACATCGACCTCGACCCCTAGATGGACGTGGCGGCGCCGGTGGCAGGGATCAGTAGCTAGGGCTAGCTTAGATTTACTTTTTTATATTTTGATTGTAAATTACATATTTGAATATGTACGAACTTGGCCAGTTTGAGCCTGTATTGTCTTTGTTTGATTTTTTTAAATCGCCCTCATCTTGTTGGCCTGGCGCTGATAGATAGGTCATGCCAATGGAGCGACTGGCCGGATAGGACAACGACCCAAAAGAGACCGCGACCCAACCCAAATGGACAGAAACGAACCATTTTGGTCTGCTGTCTAGGTCAACCCAGTGGAGATGCCCTAACAGATCCGACCACGACAATATGGTCTCCGCATGTCTCTCCTCCTAACCGTACTAACATGGACAACACACGTTTCCCTACCTCGTCTCCCCTTCCCAGGAAGAGAGGGAAAATCCCCTGGCCTTCTCCTCGCATCGCTTGCATGTGAAGCCCCCTTAACATTGTCGAGCATGTTTCCCCAAGCAGCAACAAGGCTCTCGCATGAAAGGCACACATCTTCAGTAGCAACTCCTTGCACGAAAAGCAGAAAAAACATAGAATCTCCCCACACGTATGAGGACACATGCCGATAGGCCATACGTTATCTCCTTCACCGAACAGCTTGCAGCAACGATGCCGTTGATGACCAGCTTGCAGCTCTGGCGGCCTCTTGCAACAAGTCCAACATTGGTTTGTAGCAACTGTGTCGGCCGCTTGCAGTAGTGATGGTGGAACTCTAGCTCTGGCGGCGTCGCCTACAACAATGATGTCATGGTTTGTAGCACTGTGTGTAGCTGGTTATAGATGGTTGTTCTGCATGGTAGCATCACCGAGGCTGACGAGGGGAAATCTCGGCAATGTCCATGAAGAAGGACTTAGGGTTTTGAGGAAAAGAGAATGTTGGGGATTTCGTTGGAAGTCAGGAAATAATGAAATCAAAGTTGCCTGAATATTAAGAGGAATCACTCTTACAAATTGCTTGGGGATTGTTCGGTGCCCCTCCTAGGCTTCTCCTGTCCTATATATAATAGGTCGGGTCTCAAAGTTGTATGTGAATAGGTTACATGATTACAACTCCAACTCAATGTTGGCCTTTTATTTCTTCCTTCCTAATACAATTACAATCTCTGTCGGTTGCTCATTTGGATCTTTATCTTGATTCTTCATGGGCCGTAAGCCTTTCCATAGGTCCTAGGTAGCAAATCATAAGGACCCAAGTAATTATACCCATGTTAGTAGCCCCCGAGACTCTACTTGAACCGCAAACTCACTAGAGGTAAAATTGGTTCCATTGTCCGTGATGATGCTGTTTGGCATGCCAAACCAGAATACTATCGACTTTATGAAATTCATAGAGTGACTGCATTGCTTCAATCCATTTAGTGAATTTGCCGACTGCTACTAGCAGAAAGACGTTTCCACCTGAAGATGACTTGTGAAGTTTACCCACCATATCAAGCTCCCACTAAGCGAAGGGCCAAGATAAAGGTATAAGGTTTAATTCAGCTGCTGGAGCTCCTGCCTTTGTTGCAAATCGTTGACATGCTTCACATGTTCTGACTATATCTTTTGCATCTTGAACTGTTGTAAACCAATAAAATCCTGCCCTGAAAGCTTTGGCAGCAATTGCTCGACTGCTGGCATGATGACCACAAACTCCTTCGCGTATATCTTTGAGTATGGCTTTTCCTTCTTTTGGTGTGACACATCATTATAACACACCCGAAATGCTTCTCTTACATAATTCCCCTTTTATTATCCTGAAGGCTTTTGATCATCGAGTGATTCGCTGGGCTTCCGTTGTATCCTTGGGTAATTCTCCCTGAACCATATAGGCTATGTATGGCTGCATCCATGTAGACTCTGTTATCATAACTTCATCAATGTCTAGTTCTTCTCGGGTGGCATCTTCTGTACTTGGATTGGTTGATGGAGCCCCCATGTCTCTTCGCGACTTACTCTTTTTCCCTGTCTTGGGTGCTATGACCTCAGAAACTCTTTTTGCTTTTATAGAACATTCAGATATTTCTTCCTAGAAAACTCCGGGTGGTACTGGTAAGCACAGGGACCCGATGTTTGCCAAATTATCGGCTTCTTCATTTCTTCCTCTTCCTATGTGTGATAATTCACATCCATCAAATTGAGCTTCCATGATGCTGTACATGTCACGTTAAGCAATCATATTGTCGCTGACAGCATCACACTTGTTCATTGTTTGCTGTGCTACAAGGTTGGAGTCACCGAAGATTTTTAGACGAGTTGCATCGTAGGCTTTGGCCATCTGCATGCTGTGTAGCAAGGCCTCGTACTCGTCTTCATTATTGGATGCATCCGCAAATCTCATTCGAAGTATATATCGCATCTTGTCACCTTGTGGTGATATTAATATGACCCCCACTCCTGCTCCTTCTATTCTTTTTGATCCATCGAAGTACATTGTCTAGGCACTTGAAAGGTCTGGTGGACCCGCACATTGTAACTCGGTCCATTCCGTGATGAAATCAGGCAGAACTTGCGATTTTATTGCTTTTCGCTTCTCATACGTGATGTCCTGAGGGGAAACTTCGATGACCCATAGGGAGACATGCCCGATTGCTTCTGGATTATTAAGGATGTTTGATAGAGGTGCCTCATTGACCACTATGATCGGATGTTCCAAAAAATAATGGCGTAGTTTTTGTGCTGTTATAAATACTCCGTATGCTAACTTTTGGTAATGTGGGTACCTTTGCTTGGATGACGAGAGGACCTCACTCAAGAAATAAACTGTCCTTTGAACACCATGGGTTTTTCCTTCTTCGGGTTGCTCCACAACTAGGACCGTGCTGACCACCTGATTTGTGGCGACTATGTAAAGAAGTAGTGGCTCTTTCTCTCGTGGGGACACGACGACATGGGGTGTCTTCTTGAGGTCTTCAAAGGCGTGCTGAGCTTCTTCGGTCCATTCAAATGTGTCCGATTTTCTCATCATGGCGTAGAACAGTAATGCCTTTTCTCCTAATCGAGCAATAAAGTGGCTAAGCGCTGCCACTCGCCCGGCCAGCTGTTGTACTCCTCGTAAATTTGTTGGCTTTTTCATTGTTAAAATTGCTTATATTTTCTCAGGATTGGATTTGATTCCCCCTGCTGATACCAGGTATCCGAGGTGTTGCCTTGCTGGGACTCCAAAGGAACACTTCGTCAGGTTTAGTTTGATGCAGAACTTGTCAAGGTTGTTGAATGTTTCTTTGAGATCCTTGATGAGTGATGAAGTTTGCTTTGATGTAACTATGACATCATCAATATGTACTTGTACATTTGTACCGATTTGGTTTCCCAAGTAACTCTGCATCATCCGTTGATATGTTGCCCCAGTGTTTTTGAGGCCAAAAGGCATTGTTCTGTAACAAAATACACCATAAGGTGTGATGAACATTGTTTTCTCCTGATCCTCCTCCTTCATTCAAATTTGGTGATATCCTGAATATGCATCCAAAAAGTAAAACGTTCACACCCTATAGTTGCGTCGATTATTTGGTCGATCCACGACAGTGGAACGTGATCCTTTGGACAATGTTTGTTTAATGCGGTGAAGGCGATGCACATCTGTAGCTCTTTGGTATTCTTCTTTAGGACGCATACTGGATTTGCGACCCATTCTTCTTTCTTCAATTATTTTATAAATTTAGCATCAGTGAGATGATGTAGCTCTTTTCCAATAGCTTTGTGCTTTGGTTCTGCGAAACAGCGAAGCAATTCCTTTACTGGTTTTGCTTTTGGATCCAAATTTAGTGCGTGCTCAGCGAGTTCCCTAGGAATTCCCGGCATGTCAGAAGGTAGCCATGCGAAGATTTCCTAGTGCTCGCGGAGGAACTTGATGAGCGTGCTTTCCTATGCGGGACTGAGGTTAGAGGCCACAAATGTTGTCTTCTTCGGGTCAGTGGGGGGATCTGTACTTCTTTGGTGTATTTTGCAGTGTCAAAGGCCTGATCGGGATTGACACGTGTTACCGCGAGAGGTTCTGCTGTTGTTTTCATTTTGAGATGCTCGAACTCGGTTTCCATCCCAAAAGATTCAGAGATTTTGTTAAACTCCCGATCGCAATTGTCAGAGCATGTGAAGCTTCCTTTTAATGATATGATTCCCTTTGGTGCTGGCATCTTCATGACTAGGTATGCATAGTGCGGAACTGCCATGAATCATGGGAAAGCTGGGTGTCCCAGGATTGCGTGATACTGTGATGGCCAGTCTATGACTTCGAACTCGAGCTTTTCCTGCCTGAAATTTTCTTTGGATCCAAACACAACATCAAGGAATTTTTTTACCTAAAGGGATTTCAGCTTTACCTGGTACGATGCCGTGGAAGGATGTTTCTGTTGGTGCCAAATTTGCCAAAGGGTAGTTCATTTCCCTAAGTGTTTTGGCGTAAATCAAGTTTATGCTGCTCCTCGCGTCCATGAACACTTTGCTCAGGTCGAAACCACCAATTTGTGCTTGAACTATCAGGGCCGAATGACCCGGTTTTGGTACTTGATGTGGGTGGTCAGCTCTGCTGAATGTGATTTCCTGTTCTGACTAGTGAAGATATTTGGGTGTGGCTGGTGGAGCCATCTCTGCCATCTTGACTTATCTTGTGATTGGTTTTGAATTTTGTTGGATGGTCGCCCTTTTTGAATCATTGACATTGCCCCTTTTGACCTGGGGTATTCGTTACCTTGATCAGTTGTGTTCTGCGGTTGCCCTGATTGTGGAGGTGGGGCAGTGATGGTTAGCGTGCCATGTGTAGATGTGTATCCTCTTCTTGCTGCTTCTATTGCTTTTGCATTACATAGCTCTTGCATCTTTAAAAATGTTTGGCAGTATTTCATAAGGTGGTTGGATTGTCTTTTTCCTAATGAGTCGATGTAAAAGTGCATATTACAGGGCCCTTCCAACATTTGCATGGTAGACATAGGTGCGTCCCGGGCTCTTGATTGATATTGCTGCACTGATTGCCATCCTCATCCTTCCTCCCTATTGCGGCGGTACCCGTTATCATAGTCATTGTTCCTATGGTTGCCTTCACCCAAAAAACTGGCTGCCACATATCTTGGTCCTTGATACGTCCATTTTGCATCACTATTCTATGTCTTAATTCACTATTATTCATTCATATATTTCGTATTGAGAGGTGATACTTATGTTATTTCATCTGTTTTTGCATGGTTGATGACTTTTGGAGCATGGACTGCTGCAGTAAGGATTCTGATGGAAAAGGTGCTGTTTGGAGGCAAAATTCGCGAAGATCAGAAAATCCGGGAAAATATACGGAAAATTCTATTTTTCCAGAAGACTCAAGATGCCAGAAGATGGAGTGGAGGTGGGCCACAGGGGGCCCACACCACCCCATGGCGCGGGCAAGCCCAGGCCACGCCAGGGAGTGGTGTGGCCACCCTGTCCCACTCCAGCCTCTCCCCTCTGGCGTATATCTTCCTGTCGAAACCCTAAGACTCGGGGCGCGACCACAGAAAGATTCCGCCGCCTCTGCAGGGCGGAAAACACCGACAGAGAAAGATCTCTCTGGCAGACAGATTTCTGCCAGGGGAATTCCTTCCCGAAGAGGGGAGATCGTCGCCATCAACACCACCATCAAGCTGGACTTCATCGGGATCATCATCATCAGCAGCACCCTCATTACCATCTCCATATTGCTGTAACAATTGCGTTGAATCTTGCATAGTTCATAGGGGAAACTTTCCCGGTGTTGATTACTCTTTGTAGTTGATGCTATTGAGTGAACCATTGAATTATTGTTTATGTTCAGATTGTTATACATCATTATTCCATCTCTGATCATGATCCATATGATGTCTTGTGAGTAGTTCATTTTGTTCTTGAGGACATGGGAGAAGTCTTGTTGTTAGTAGTGGAGTTGCGTTGAGAAGATTCAATAGATTGTTATTTAAGTTGTGGTGTACTTCTTCTAGTGGTGTCATGTGAACGTCGACTACATGACACTTCACCTATATGGGCCTAGGGGAATGCATTGTGTATTTGGCTACTAATCGTAGGGGTTGCCGGAGTGACAGAAACCTGAACCCCCGTTAGGAAACCATTGCACAAGGGACGTAAGGGTCTTAGAGTTTAAAGCTGTGGTTAAGTTTTACCTTAATTACTTTCTTGTACTTACGAATGTTTGCAAGGGGGTTTAATCACAAGTATGTATTAAGTCTTGGATGGGATGGTACATTAGCACAGGTTCACCCACACAACACTTAGCAAGCTAGAGAAGATTAATCAGCTATATGAAGCGAAAGCACTTGACAGTCTTCCCATGTGTCCTCGAGAACGTTTGGTCATCTATAGAAATACAACCGGCTTGTCCTTTGCTGCATAAAGGATTGGGCCACTTGCTGCATTCATTCTTACTGTCTTTTGTTTACTCGTACTTTGTTTACTTGCTTTATCGAAAACCCCTAAAAATTCGTTTGCTAAGTATTTGCAGAGAATTCCTGATCCATACCACTAGCCAGCACCTTCTGCTCCTCGTTGGGTTCGACACTCTTACTTATCGAAAATACTGTGATACACCCCCCTATACTTGTGGGTCATCAAGACTATTTTCTGGCGCCGTTGCCGGGGAGTGAAGCGCTATTGGAGAGTGGAACTGGTAAAGGAAACTTCTACTGTGAGTATTGTTTACTTCTGCTAGTTGCTTTATTTTTGTTATGGATAATTCACCGAGTTTCTTATTTGGTAATGCTACTACCACTGCTAAGGTAGTAGATAAGCCACCACCCGCTGAGAAAGATGTTTTCAAAATACCTACAAGAATTATTGATCGTGTTATGGATAACTACTATGTTGGGGATGGAACTGTCCATCCCGGTGATCATTTACTCTTTATACATGAATAATGCGGGTTGTTCAAGTGTGCAGGTATTACTATAGATCAAGTTAAGAAGAAGTTATTCTCATTATCACTGAAAGGAAGAGCTAAGGAATGGTATAAGCTGCTGAAGAATGGTCAAGCTCTGGAATGGGAGGAAATAGTGCCTCTCTTTTATTCAAAGTTTTATCCTCCTAGTGAGATTCATAAAGATTGGAATCAAATATACAACTTTTGGCCTCTTGATGGAGAGAGTACAGCTCAAGCTTGGGGGAGATTGAAGTTACTAATGCTCAAATGTCCCATTCATGAGCTCCCCAATAATATTATTATCAATAACTTTTATGCAAGGCTCCCTCTACATGACAAGGATTTATTAGATGCTTCTTGTGCTGGATCATTCACTCGCATGGAAGAAGAAGTTAAATGGGACCTTCTAGACCGTATTCAAGACAATGCTGAAGCTTGGGAGAATGACAAAGGTAGAAAGTCAGGTATAAATTATGATTATGAATGCATTGAATCTTTTATGGGAACTGATGACTTTCAAAATATTAAAAATGCTTATGGTCTAGACTCTCAAGCTATTGCTTCTTATTTTAAGGCTTTTGCTTATTATATTGAAGTGCCTAAAAAGAAGTGGAATAAGTATCACGAACCTTATAAAGATGTTGCTAAGAGCGTTCCTGCAAGAAATACTGAAGTTTATACTGCTAATCATGTTTTACCTGAACCTTATATTGAGAAAATTCCTTTTCCAGTTAAGGTAAAGGAACATTCTATGATAGCTAGTGTGGTTAATGAAAGTATGAATAAGGCTATTGAACCTGATAAACAAATGGTTGATGAACCTATAATAGCAAGTGTGAAAGACTTTGTCACTAAGTATGAGGAAGAGGGACACCCTATCCTTTGTAAGGATACCTCTAATGTTGTTTCACATAGTAGTGTTATGAGAGCTAGTATTCCTGTGTTTTCTGTTAGAATAAGTGATCATTGCTATGATGGTCCTTATGATAGCTATATTGTTAAGTTTATGCCTGATACTGAAAGTTATTATGAGAGAGGTAAAAGTGTTCTTATGCACCTCAATAATATCAAGTTTCCCCGTTTTATGCTGAAAGTTTTTATGTTGCACTTCTTTTGCCTTCTTATGCAAGTTGCCTTTGGTTTCAATAACTTGTTTGTTTACAAAATCCCCTTGCATAGGAAGTGGGTTAGACTTAAATGTGTGGGTGTTTTTGCTTCTTAATGCTCTCTTTCACTCCAAATCATATCCCTATGAGAGCTTCTTCAAAATTATCATGCCCATCTTAATGGCTATAAAGAAAGAGCTTTATGGGAGACAACCCAATTTGTTTATGCTTTCAGTTTGTTTTTGTTTCTTTGAGTCTTGGAAGTTATTACTTCGGTGATAACCGCTCCTTATCCGTTTTGTTTGATTTTTGTGTCAAGATCAACCTCTAATGAGAGAGAAGTAATATTTGGGAAAGTTGTTGTCCCGAAACAGATTTTTTGTGCTTCACCGTAAAAATTCATGAGAGATCTCTGTATGTCGGATTGAGATGTAATTTTTTTGTTCTTCTGACCCAGGTTGTTATTTAACTTTCGTTCGTTTTGCACTTTTTGATTTGAGCAACAGAAGATTTTCGAAAAATTTGATCTTTACCTGCTGGTCTGTTTTGACAGATTTAGCCACTCTTGCATTTGCTTCTTTATTCGATTTCCTTTTTGAATTCTTTTTGGGTTTTCGGAAGGAGTTGGTATAGTAGCTTATGTTTTGCTGGTTTTCAGTTGAAGTTGGACTCAAAAGGTTCTATCACTTCACTTATACAAATGTTGCTAATAAGAATTGTGTGAAGTTTTGTGTGAAAGAAATTTCCAGGAAAGTAGAGATAATGGTGTAATAAGGAAGAGAAAGGTTTTATGACTCAAGTAATAAGTATATGAAGATGAAGATATCAATGATATTCAAGTGATGACTCCGGAAGGATCTACTAGATACCAAATTCAGAGACCTGCAGAGTCCGTATTCAAATAGTTAACAGTTTTGGTAAGAAAAGTTCCGCGAAAGTACAATCAGACTATATTTTTGCAGTTTTCAGTCAATAAGGAAAGCTACGAAGCAAAAAAGGGACGGAAACGGAGCCAAGGTGGTCCACACCACCCCATGGCGCGGGTCCACCCCTGGCCGCGCCACCAGGTGGTGAGGCCACTCAGGACTCCGCCTCCAACTTGTTTTCTTCCAGTACCTTCCTTTTGATATGAAACTTCGTAACATATAACCCTCCGGATCCCCCGAGGTTCGTATATTGTGTTTTCGTCGTGTTTTTGTTTCGATCTGTTTCTGTCAGGACATACTCTTTGAAAGTTTAGAAGCACGATGGTGTCTGCCAAGGATAAAGGGAAGGAGCCCATGGAGGAAGACCTCCAAGACCCCAGGAAGGAGAAGGAGACCAAGAGTGAAGGTGAAGAGGAGCAAGGCTGACGTCCGCACACCGGCACCACCATTGCAAGCATTCGAGTGGTGAAACCTACCAAGATCAGAAGGACGACACGGATGTCAACTAGAGGGAAGCCTCCTCATCACCGTTCAGATCCCTGGTCACTTCCTCCATGCACCAAGAATCCTTTCCACACTCTTATCCATGAGCATCAATACCAGAATATGTCCAAGGAGAAATTACCCTCCAATTGGGATTTGCCTCGTTCTAGCCATGCAGGAAAAGAAGACTTCAAGGAGGAAGAGTGGGGAAAGAATAGCAAGAGCTGGAATTCTCAACATGACATGATCATGAGCCGCATTGAGCAAAATTCACAGCTGATTCGCAATCTCACCTTCGAGATTGAGGACTTTGGGAAACTGATCAGAGAGCTCATCGAGAGGATACCACCACCACCAAAGGAGTAATTCGTCATCAGGTTTGGCATCCCCTTGGTTTGTTCCAAGCTTGGGGGAGTGCCGCGGTATCACATCACTATCTTCTATCTTTTTACTTTATTAGTAGAGTCATATCATGAATAGAGGAGTTATTATGTAGTATGGTTTGCATTATGGAAGTGTCCCCTCTCTCGTTAGATTTGTATCCCTTGGTGTGAGTTTCCGTTATGGATTATTAATAAGAAGTTCTTTCATTCACTCTTTTGCATAACTTATGTTAGTTTTCAATTCGTGGTTATATGATTGATCTTGTTGTTAGTATTGGTAGCACTTTGGGATCTTTGAGTTAATTTAGTTGGTTTTGGCAAACCTGGCTCAGTCAGTAGCAACACCTTTTTGAGAGTTGAATGAAAAAGATAGAAGTACTCTAGAGTAAAATAATTTCATCATCTTTCTTTCTTGATTTGCTCATAAGTTTAGTATTCTCTAGTTTAGATCTTTTGTGCTTCCAAGGAAGATTGCATGTTTGTCTTTATCACTTGTATGTTTGTTTGTTTCCTTCAACTCTTGTACTTGCTACCCAGCCTTGCTAGCCAAAAACCTGTACTGAGAGGGAATTCTTCTCGTGCATCCACCTCCTTTAAACCAAAACCTTTGCCATTTGTGTCCACCATACCTACCTAGTAGCGTTATTGCTATTCCAAGTAAATTCCTGTTTTGTCTACCTCCCAAATTAAACTTGTTATGAGAAAATTAGTGATTAAAGCTCTCACGAACTTGATGGCACACTTTATTTTCCACACTTAGTAAACCAGAACCATTGTGAACTCTCCATGAAAGTTATATGCTTGCAAATTATAGGCTAGGATTAGCAGAACCGTGCTGTCACGGGGAACTCTTTCAACACTTGTAAATATATACCCAGTTGATACCTTGCTCTTTTGTTTGCGGATGTCGTCGGTGTGAAATAAAAGGGGAGCTTGTAAGTCCATGGAGTTATGTATGTGTGTTAGAGAAACGCCTGGGCCGCTGGTCTAATCCATGATGACATGGTGGAAACCTGCAGCGTAACCATAATGATATCTATGAAGCATTCTTCTTATAAAAAAGAGAGATAGCTATTGAGAAAAAGAAAAGAAAAAAAGAGATACTATGAAAAGAGGAAAGAGAAAAAAGGTACCATTTTCCCATGGTAAATAAGAAGATTGCTGAGATACTCATTGTCTGCTTGCCTTGTCATTTTGATATGGGGATTCTTCCGTATCATCGGGCAAGGGGTACCCCGTTGGCGGTTCTCAATGATACGCACATACTTACGATGACAAGAACTTACTGGTAACTAAAGTTGAGTAGCATGAGGAGCGGCCCTCGTACTCAAGGGACTTGGGATCTTCAGTTTATAGTCTGACAAGCATATAACTCAGATTGGACCACACTTTAACCTTAATCACCTAAAGATGCCTATGATAGGGGCAATGAGAGCTGAAAGCTAGTAAGTATCATAATTTTTGGGAGCTCTTTATGAGACTTGTAATCCCTGCTTCCCTCTTTGAAGGGCCCCTTTCTTTTACTTTGTAGTTGAGTCAGTAAACCTATTCCCTTCTATCTCAGCAAGTATTTTGAGTTGATGTGTTTCATTCATTCATATGATGATTTATTCAATCATGTTTCTTATGTTCCTTGTTTTACACATTTCTCTTATCTTGAAGTTTACTACTTTGAAAGCTTTCATTGAAAAACCAGCTATTTGTGAACTCCAGCAAATTATCAACTATTCTTCGACCAAGAGCTAAGTTTGCCATTACCAATGATGTTTTACTCTATGTATCTTTATTGTGTTTTCTTTACTCATTGCAAGTTGAGTTGTATAATAGTGAGTTGTCTTCTATTATGATCTATGTATTTGATGAATGTGATGCTTCTTGTCCATATTCTTTTATCGACTCTTCACTCCATAAACCTGAGGTCATGTTTATTGAGCTCAGTTTCGCTTGGGGACAAGCGAAGTCTAAGCTTAGGGGGAGTTGATATGTCCATTTTGCATCACTATTCTATGTCTTAATTCACTATTATTCATTGATATATTTCGTATTGAGAGGTGATACTT
Organism: Avena sativa; assembly: GCA_916181665.1. Classification (NCBI taxonomy): domain Eukaryota; kingdom Viridiplantae; phylum Streptophyta; class Magnoliopsida; order Poales; family Poaceae; genus Avena; species Avena sativa. The sequence continues at coordinate 417,370,917 of OV702296.1, forward strand.
ATGTTATTTCATCTGTTTTTGCATGGTTGATGACTTTTGGAGCATGGACCGCTGCAGTCAGGATTCTGATGGAAAAGGTGCTGTTTGGAGACAAAATTCACGAAGATCAGAAAATCCGGGAAAATATATGGAAAATTCTATTTTTCTAGAAGACTCAAGATGCTAGATGGAGTGGAGGTGGGCCACAGGGGGCCCACACCACCCCATGGCGCGGGCAAGCCCAGGCCGTGCCAGGGAGTGGTGTGGCCACCCTGTCCCACTCCAGCCTCTCCCCTCTGGCGTATATCTTCCCGTCGAAACCCTAAGACTCGGGGTGCGACCACAGAAAGATTCCGCTGCCTCTGCAGGGCAGAAAACACCGACAGAGAAAGATCTCTCCGGCAGGCAGATTTCTGCCAGGGGAATTCCTTCCCGGAGAGGGGAGATCGTCGCCATCAACACCACCATCAAGCTGGACTTCATCGGGATCATCATCATCATCAGCACCCTCATCACCATCTCCATATTGCTGTAACAATTGCGTTGAATCTTGCATAGTTCATAGGGGAAACTTTCCCGGTGTTGATTACTCTTTGTAGTTGATGCTATTGAGTGAACCATTGAATTATTGTTTATGTTCAGATTGTTATACATCATTATTCCATCTCTGATCATGATCCATATGATGTCTTGAGAGTAGTTCGTTTTGTTCTTGAGGACATGGGAGAAGTCTTGTTGTTAGTAGTGGAGTTGCGTTGAGAAAGATTCAATAGATTGTTATTTAAGTTGTGGTGTACTTCTTCTAGTGGTGTCATGTGAACGTCGACTACATGACACTTCACCTATATGGGCCTAGGGGAATGCATTGTGTATTTGGCTACTAATCGTAGGGGTTGCTAGAGTGACAGAAACCTGAACCCCCGTTAGGAAACCATTGCAAAAGGGACGTAAGGGTCTTAGAGTTTAAAGTTGTGGTTAGGTTTTACCTTAATTACTTTCTTGTACTTACGGATGTTTGCAAGGGGGTTTAATCACAAGTATGTATTAAGTCTTGGATGGGACAGTACATTAGCACAGGTTCACCCACACAACACTTAGCAAGCTAGAGAAGATTAATCAGCTATATGAAGCGAAAGCACTTGACAGTCTTCCCATGTGTCCTCAAGAACGTTTGGTCATCTATAGAAATACAACCGGCTTGTCCTTTGCTGCATAAAGGATTGGGCCACTTGCTGCATTCATTTTTACTGTCTTTTTTTACTCGTACTTTGTTTACTTGCTTTATCGAAAACCTCTAAAAATTCGTTTGCTAAGTATTTGCAGAGAATTCCTGATCCATACCACTAGCCAGCACCTTCTGATCCTCGTTGGGTTCGACACTCCTACTTATCGAAAATACTACGACACACCCCCTATACTTGTGGGTCATCAGTCCTTTGCTTCCGTCATTGTTTCGTCGCCTCCTGTTGTTTCCGCGTTTATCCCTGTCTTCCTCGGGTGAACGCGTTCGTTTATTATGTAGCGCATCCTCTCCATCAGCCCAACGATTTGCTGTGTCCATTAACTGTGAAATTGTCTTGGGCTTGACACACCCTAATTCTTCTATGAATTCGTGGTGACGGAGTTTGTCATTGAAGGCGTCGATTGCTCTTTCGTCGGACATGGACTCAGCTGAATTTTTAATGATGTTCCACCGCTGGATGAATGCTCTTATCGACTCTCCGGGCTTCTGTTTGCATGCCCGTAACTGCTCCAAGGATTCGGTATTTTGAATGTGGACTGAAAATGTCGGATAAACTTATCTTCTAGATTGTTCCAACTATCGATATAATCTTCGGGTAGCTGTCTTAACCATGACCTTGCAGCACCAGTGAGGTGCAATTGTAAACTTTGCATTGTTGTAGCTGTGGAGCCGCCCTGTAATTTCACGGTGGCCAAATAGTCTGCTAACCAAGCTTCGTGTTCCTGAAATCCGTCTTATTTTTTACGGTCATCCGAAAGTTTGAAATCTTTGGGTACCGAGGTTTTTCGAATTCGATGGGTAAAACAGCTGGCTCCGCATAACCCGTAGTTGTCCTTGTTGTCATCATCATGGTATCTTTGGTTGTGGTTGTCGTCTCTTGCGTTGCTTCGTGGCTCTAGTCCCAAAAGATGTTCCTGATGTGGTGACCGAGATCGTCGGGTGTGCTCTATTTGCCGAGGGCTACTGTGATAACATGAAGATCTGTTGGACTGATGCGTAATTCCTTACTCTGCTTGTGCGAGAGTTGCTCCTACCATGCCTAGGTTCATTAGAGCAGAGTAGTGTAGAGTTGCACGAGGATCGTCCGGTGCAGGTTGGGTTGTGATCAGGTATGTTTGCGCGGCCACAATTGCTGCTTGAGCTGTTTTAGATTTGATGTTCCCCGCTTGATCTACTGACATGAACGACAGATCAAGGTCTTTGATTAGTTCATTTCTTTCTGTTTCAAGGACATTCCATAGTCGTGATGTCCCCTTTCTTGGTGGTGCTCCACCTGTTACACTTCCGGATCTTCGGGTAGAGCTTAGTTGTGTCTGTCGTATGCTAGATTCATTGGCTATCCATTTTCTTTCGTCGAGTTGCCTTTGCATCCTTAATAAGTCTCTCTTTTTCTAGTGAAGCAAATATTGGTATGCTAATAAATCTTCATGTGAGGCGTCTGATGTCATCGAGACTGCACCCGAAATTGCTTCTCTGGCCTTTTGCCATGCTGCTGCTGGTAGCCGGAGAGTTTGCTTTTCTCCTCCGTTTGGTTCTACTCCTCCTCCTTGGATTGTACGGTTGTCTGCTGTTTCTCCTCCATTTCTGTGGTTTCCTTTGTTGCTGTGATTCCCTGTATTATCATCCGATAAAGGGTTATTCGGGTCGAGGATAGGGTTACCGTTAGAGTCGCGCGGTGTCGAGGTTCCTCCGTTGATCATGTACACTTGGTGGCGCGTGGTGTATGGACTTGTGGTGTCGTCATCTGAATTAGGGGAGACACTATTGAGTGGATTGATGAATTTTGTTGCTTTCTGTTCTGGGTAGATTTCTGCCATCCTTATTCCAAAGTCAATGCTTTCGCTGCTTTCCTCGAGTGCAGAGTTTGCTGGGCTTGTTCCGTGTGGTGAGGCTAGTGGGGAGTCTGATCCGAAGGAGAGATTGTCGTAAAGACCATCAAGGTCCCCAGATCTGCCTCATCTTGCTTGCTTTCGTCGGGTGCTCAATCTCTGCTTTGACCTCCATGGAGGCTCCGACAGATGATGCTGGAAACACCGTAATCACAGTTTGTTCCACCGACGGTTCTAATGTAATAAGGACTAAAGGGTGTGATTCTTGGGGGTCTTCTACTTGAAAGTGGAAGCTTCCGATGATCAGATCGGATCCGCCATTGAAATTAGCGGGTACCATCACAGGGTGGGCGGGTGTGGATCTGCTTTTGTTGGGTTGGTGCTTGGCGAAGAAAATTCCGCCGAATCCATGGTTCTAATGTTCAAGTTTCCCACAAACAACACCAATTGACTAGGGGAAATCTCGACAATGTCCATGAAGAAGGACTTAGGTTTTTGCGAAAAAGAGAATGCTAGGGATTTCATTGGTAGTCAGGAAACAATGAAATCAAAGTCGCCTGAATATTAAGAGGAATCACTTTGTTACAAATTGCTTGGGGATTGTTCGGTGCCCGTCCTAGGCTTCTCCCGCCCTATATATAATAGGTCGGGTCTCAAAGCTGTATGCGGATAGGTTACATGATTATGACTCCAACTCAATGTTGGCCTTTTATTCCTTCCTTCCTAATACAATTACAATCTCTGTTGGTTGTTCCTTTGGATCTTTATCTTGCTTCTTCATGGGTCGTAAGCCTTTCTATAGGTCCTAGGTAGCAAACGATAAGGACCCAAGTAATTATACCCATGTTAGCGGCCAACTAGAAGCACCACACACCCTAGATCGTAATACTAATGGCCCACTATTGGCAACATCAGTGGCTGCCATTGGCAAGCACCACTCCTCACCGCTCGCAGATTCGTCACTTGGTGCTCGCATATCTGCCGCCTGCTACGAGGAGCATCGGTGGCCGCCTTTGGTAGCACCACCCCTCACCGCTTGCAGCTCTGCCGCCTGCTCCTCGTAGATCCTCCGTAACAACGCCTCTGGTGACGCAACAACTTGTCGCGGCCTGGCAGCACGCATCCCAGCTCATGGTGCTTGGGGCAGCACCACAACCACAACAAATCTTTGCGCCCGATGTAGCAGAAGGGGAGGGGATTTGAGGGACTCGCGTGTATGAGAGTGTCAGCAGCGCTACTTGGTCATGATGACAACGGGCTGACGGCGCGATGCAATCCAGTGCCTGCATGGTGCAAGCTCCCCTGAGTTGCCGCCCGTCATGTCTGGATTTAATGGGTTTGGAGTTTGATGGATAAGAGGGTGGGGGAATAGAGAGTGCAAGCAAGATAGAATGTGTGCTCTCCCCCCGCCGGGCCTGGACCGCACTGATGTCGATGATATCTTCCATCGCAAGTTTTAATTGAGCGAGTCCAACCTCCACGTCAGCAAGCACTTCCCGGAGCAGTTCCTCATCAAGTTCGCCTCCGCCGAGCTCCGGGACATGGTGATGTGCACCAAGCGTGCTACCTTGAAAATGGATGGCCTCGAGGTGCACTTACAGCCATGGAGCACCGTCTCCCACGCCTTCAACGCAACATTTTCTACTGTGTCCACCTCTTCATCGACGGCCTGCCCCCCTACGTGTGGAAGCCGGAGATCATCGACCACATCCTCGGGCGCAAGTGTGCCGTTCAGCAGCTTGAGACAACTTCAATTCACAACCATGGATGTCACTTCTTTCTTCGGGCTCTGGGCATGGACCTCTTATCCTCATCGCATCCCCAAGGTGATGTGGCTCATGTTTACGAACAAGGCACCCGATGGCCTTTCGTCCTTGGTCCGTGACATAAGTATGATTACTCGGATGCTCATGGTTCGCTACCCTATATTGGATAAAAGGCTTACGGCCCATGGAGACAGATGACATATAAGGAAGCAACCGACAAAGGCTTTTATTGTATTAGGAAAGAAACTACGAACCGACATTGTGTTGGTATTGTAATCAGGTGTGTATGAAACCTATCACATACAACTTTGAGACCCGGCTTATTATATATAGGACGGGAGAAGCCCAAGCGAGGGTACCAAAATCTAGGAGACAACTTGTAATAGTGCAATTACTCAATATTCAAGCGACTTTGATTCCATTGTTTCCCTGACATCCGACGAAATCCCCAGCGTTCTCTTTTCCGTGAAACCCCAAGTCCATCACCATGGGCATTGCCGAGGTTACCCCTCGACAGTCCGCGTCTTCGAGGATCGTCCCGATCAGTGGAAGCGTGGCATGACGTTCTGGGTGCTGCTGCACAATTACATCATCGAAGACTTCACCAACGTGCCGCAGCTGGACGGCGGCGAACCGGACTCAACCTTCAGGCCACTGACACGAACTTTGGACCCCTAGTGTCATGGAACAGTGGATGATAGGGAGGTGGGGAAGGGCTCCATCCTGATGGCCCCCATTCCGCGACTTGGTGTTGATCGAAATGCCCATGATGCTGCTAGCCACAATGGCCGGGCGTGTAGCCGCGGTAACCGGAGACGGTGTGACGAGAGTCTTGGTGTTAAAGAAGGGAGACACCAAGAGGGCAACCAATCTAGCCGGCGCGATGGCCACAGTGATCTCTAGCGGTCGTGCTCCTATGAGTGTGAGGACCACCAACATAGTCGCTCCCTCCACGGCCGTCACTATGATGACCACGAGCCCCGATGCCATCACTGGTGCAATGATGGTGATGAGGACAACCGCTTTGACGGTTGGGAGACGCGCACCAGGCACGACAGCATGCGGGCTCCATGCACGGGCGGGCGTGCTCTGTCCGACGGTCATCGTGGAGAGCAAGGTCGCCATCGCCATAGGCATGGCTCGCGGGGACACAACAGGCAGGGGCATTAGGCCAGCTTGACTATCCTGTCGGCGATTACCACTCAACGCCCTTCAGCGCTTCTCAGCATCACCCTCTCCACCATCTTTGTGCCGATCGCTTCATGCAGGGACAGGCGTGCTGCGATTCGTGCTGCACCAGCCTCGCTCGTCTGTATCTCCTCGCATCTCACCTTGCCCGAGCCCTTCCCCGGTGTTGACCACCTTCCGCCAAGTTCTTGGGATGAAGGTGTGGAGGTGGAGCTGGACGCTACCACCAAGCTTGCGCTTGATGCTGCTATTACAGTGATTGCCCCTGTGCATGTGCCTAACGCATGGGATGAAGAGGAAGGGGAGGATGTAGAGATTGGGAATAGAGGCTGTTACGACACCAACATTGATATTGCTGATCTAGCGAATGTGGTCACTCTCGTGTCGCTACGGATCCTGGTTCGGGAGCTAGAGCAAGCTGACGGAGACATCATTGTGGACATGCAAGCTGAAGCAGCAATGGTCATTGCTGACGCTAAGATCACCTCCATTGAGGATCGTTTGATCGCCCTGCAGTGCCTTTTCTGCCTACTCCTGCTCTTCATGCTGTACTTCAGCGCTCGGAGAAGCCAGTTGAACGTCGTAGCCTCCACCTCAGGAGCAAGCCTATCATGCCCTCCATGGACAAGGCTCTTCACGTGTTGCGCTCCAAGATTGGAGTTGATGCTGAAGGAGTGATGCCGTTGGAGCAAGCTCGTCGCCTGTATGTCGAAAAATACAAGTCACCTATGCCTAGCTGGGCCATCTAAGCTTTGATCACTCTGTTCAGGCTGAACATGCCATCCATCACCGCTACTGATGAAGATCTCATCACCATGTCAATCCCTGTAGGATCTGAGCTTGTTCCATTGTCTACGCTCGACACCACAGTCTGATCGTTTCTGTTGTTGAAGACGTCATTTGTTTAGCCCTGTGTGTTGTTTCTCTCTTCATGCTAGCGTACTTCGTTCAGTTTTGTTCGGCTCTTCGTGTCGCTGCTTCCATAGGGTGGGCATGTCACCCTAGTCTCTTGTATCGGCTTACTACTGTTATGGTCGTCGTTTATGCCAATGTTGTTGTGCTTCAACCTTCATATAAGAAACGTCTAGTCTTAGTCTTCGCCTTCACCTTCAAGTTTTCCTACATGTTCATCACCTCTCCATCATGCTAGGCCTTCTACTCGACATCATTTGCTGGTATGTGCGTGGCCTAAATGATCAAGTGCGCAAGGACACTGTTCCCAGACTACTTGTCACATTGCTTGTATACAAGAAACAAAACTCTACTACATCGACCACTAGACCACGAGCTATATTGGGGGCCATTGTTTGTGATCTTTCGCTCATCGCCCCGTCACAGGCACCAGGGGGATCCTTATTTTACGGGACGAAGACCACATCAACATTGCCAACATACACATCGAAAACCCACCTCATTTTTGAGGACGTCATCATTAGATCATGCAACACTTCCTTCAAGATCACCATAGTGTATGGCCCAAGTTCGGATGTGGAGAAAAGAAATTTCCCGCTAGAGGCCATTGCCACCAAGCTGACTGAGACCGATCCCAAGTGGCTCATTTTGGGTGACTTCAACCTTATTTATCAGGTCGCAGACAAGAATAATGGGATTTTGAACCTGCATCTCATGGGGCAATTCTGCCAAGCCCTTAACTCTTGCCAACTCAAGGAAATTAAGTTGATGAATAGAAAGTCCACTTGGAGCAATGAGTGAGAGGATCTTATGAGTCCAAAATTGATATATAAGTATATAAATTATTTATATTGTCACTCATTACTTGATACATCTATCTACAACTATGCCTATTATGTATTGATTTCTAGTTTTCATTCATTTCCACATGGGCTTTGCACAGTAGTAGTTTTATTAGGATTTTATTACCTTTTCTTGTCTTTGATTTGTGTGTAGGTGGTATGGAGAATCATGGATAAATGGAGCCAAGAGGATTCAATATGGAGGAGTTGCAGGCACCAGACTTAGCCATTTGAGGGGAGGAAAAGTTGATTTTTCCATCAACTACAAATGAAGATCCAAGGACATGGTGTTGAATCCCTCGTCCATACGAATCCAACGAGCCAAAGAACACCTCAATCGGAGTCTGTATGAAGAAATGGCGGCCAAAACACCATGGAGTACCGCGGGCGTAACGACCATTGGTACGTACCGTACGGCCGTACCGCCCTCTGACGGCTTCGTTTCATCAAACAGAACAATATTTGTGAAGGCCCAATGGGCATATTCGGCCCCCAACTCCGTCGGATCACGAAACCGACCTCTAGATGCCTATTTAAAGAGGGGAAAACCCTAGACGAAGGGACATAATCCATCCACGCCCTTGGGGCGGAGCCCTGCTGCTCCTCCCTCTCCATAGCCGCCACACACCTCCAAGATCAATATCTCCTCCAATACCTCCACAATATCCAAGCAAGTGAAGGAGAAGGAGACATCCCCATCTTCACCACGCGCACCGTTCATCGTCATCATCTCCAACGGCGTCTCCACCTCTCTCCCCCTTGTTTTAGATCTTGTATTTGTGAGATTAAACATGGTCGTGACTTCATTAATATATTCATCTATGTTTTGTTGTTCATCCATATGTGATTGATTGATTAGGTTCTAGGTTGAGGTTTGATCTAGTGCGCCAAGTTAGAATGTGTTTGTGATCCAAGTATTTAATTACATGAGTCGAAGATGAGTTCATGGGATCCCTTAGTCCAGAAGTGTATGTTTGCCTTGCGAGTGACACTTGAGAATTATGCATAGTACACACAGTGTGGCAGCCAGGTAATCAAGTGGGGAATGTTTATTTGTCCAATGAATCTCTTGTATATAATGGATCTCACATATATTTGCCCATCTAGTACTAGTGAGACCAAAGCCTAGAAACCCTCTCTCATTCCATTCAATCCTACACGTACAACCCCTCTCGTTTACTTTCAGTTCTAGTTACTTTGATCTTATTTATCTCCTTGTTACGAGTTACTTTAAATCTCTCTTGTTTACTATTACTCTAGCAACTTATAGTGTAGACTATTTTCAAACATCATTTTAGGTGAGAACGTGGCTGCATTGACAACGCGATTGTGGGGTTGTGTGGTTTCCATCTTGCAAAGTTCCTTTGTGGTCGATCTTTCTAATAAAATAGTTGCCACTACTAGTACTGCAATAACCCTGTTGTTGGACACATGGACCCACCTATCAACTTGGTGCCGTTGCCGGGGAGCAAAGCGTTTGGTTATTACCTAACCACTCACACATAGTTAATTTCCTTTTGTTGCTATTTACTATTTTCACTTATTTGAAAAGAACAAAAAAATTATAAAACCAAAAACCCATTTAAATTTATAAAACAAAAATTATAAAACATTTGCTACTAATCATGTCTTCTGAGATTTCTATTTTAGAGCATATTCAACTTTCAAAGGAGGAGAAGAGACGAAAAGAATCCTTGTACATGGTTTCCCAAGAAGAAGACGGTGCATACAACGAAGAACTCATAACTACTAATGGTATGCAGGTATACGATAAGTATTATAAGGTAATCTGTTGTGCTCACACATTATGTTCTTCATATCAAATAATATGTCTTCAATGTATGTGTGCTGGTCATTTTTGCTTTCAATGTTCTCATACCTATGATGAATCTTTGGCGTCTTACAATAGTAGTGATGCTCATAGGAAATTTATAGAGTATGTTCTTTATGAAGGTGCCCATGAACTACTCTGAAAAATAATGATACTTATGATGAGTAGTGATAAGGAATTTTTACAAATGGCATACGAAACCTTGCAATATATTGTTGAGTATTGTCAAGAACATCTTAGTGAGAATGCACTTGCATTGGAGAGTAAGGCACGGTGTAAAGCCGTAGTGCCTGAAGTTAACCATTTGCAGGAACCACAAGATAAAGAGGAGGAACAACAAAAACGCGAGGCTGACAAAGACCAGCACATTACAAATACTACATTTGTTTATGATGCCTCTCTCTCTAGTAATGATTCTTATAATGCTAAAACTGATTGTAATTTATGTACGGAGGCCTTGTGCCTAGACACTCATGAGGAGAGCATTACTAATGATGAACTAGATATAGAACCTTGTTATGAATCTTTTGATGCTAATATGAAGGGACCTGATTTACTCCCTATTGCAAAGGAAGGATATTATGAAGTGTTCCCCTATAATGATAACCAAGGTAAAAAATTAATAATTACATATCAACCTCTAATCCTCTCGTTGCAGCTATATAAGGAGGCATGCTCACCACATTGGTGCATCCACGCTCGCTTGGAAGCGAGAATTATTCATCTATATGATGTCGATGCACCGTAAGAGGGTACGAATCCGACCATACTCTACTATGAGTTGCTCCAACCGTTTGCTGGAGGTAAGTACTATTACACCTCGAATTGATATCTCCTGGGATCTAGGTGGATGATTTGATGGAGCATATAAGCCTCGCTTTATGTCTTTAAAGAAAGCGCTCCGCAGGAGGCAACCCGGAAGTTTTTAGGTGTCTTTCTTAATTTTGTGTCTTGACTCTAGTTGCATTCATGTTGCATTGGCACTTGTATATTTATGCATGATTTCCTATTAGAGTTGGCTTGGGACTATTTTCAATATGTAGAATTATTTTTTGCTCTAATCATGTGTTGCATATCTTGGTTAAATCTTCTCATCGAAAATATATGTTTGTTTTGTTTGGATGCTGGACTGACATTTTAGGTCTATAATAAAATCCTCGGAGAAACATAACTTGTTCCGGAGCTCACAGTGAGCTTAACGAGCAGCAGTATGGGCGGATCTGTCCATACCACGTGCCAGTACCGCTCCTGTGACAAAATGGAAGAAGAAGCAATTTTCCAGAAAAATGACAGCAAGCATAACGAGCATCGGTACAATGGGACGCGTCTGTACCATCCGTCCGTACCGACCTCGTTACTAGGCGAAGGAAACATTAAGGTAACCCAGAAGACATAACAACCACCCGTACGAGTGCATCCCGCCCGTACCACTCGGTTGTACCAACTTCGATGGAAGCCTTAAAAAAAGAGAAGACAAGGTGCAGTACGGGCGGAGCTCGTCCGTACCACGCGTCCGTACCAAGGAGCAACGTCATGCAGTAAGGGCAGTGACGAGTACAAAAAGGTTATAACCCCTCCAATCTTTTTATTTTGATAATCTCAGGTTAGTGGGTTACCTTCTACATCTTCCTTTATACTTCATTTTATTTTACGTACCTTCAAACTCCCTAGCCTATAATTCTCTGTAGTGTTTCGTGTTTATTTTCTTTTCTTCTCATGGTTGGGTGAACGAACTCTGTTCGTACACCGAATCGTTTGTTTTTACTTTATTTGTTATTTTCACAGGGACTTAAACCTTGTGTGATGATGTGCATGGTTTGTGCCAACCATGTAAATACTTGCACAAGCCACTTGGTTGTTTCAATTCAACACTTCAACAAGGAATTATTCGTTGAACCAAAGGTCCATGTCCATCCAAAGTGAGGTTATTCGTACCTCGACGGTAAAGTGTATCACCCTTGTTTTATTCAAGCTTGGAGAGGTAACCACTTCTCACACTCTCTTTTGATAACTGCATTTTCTCTTTTATTTTTGGTAATCTATTCAAGTTTGGTTCTTACAAAAGTTCTATCTTGGGAAAGTTACTTCTGCATGTGTAGTGTCTTGTGCAATGTTCTTGTTCGATGATTTTTTTGAGCAATCATGTATCCCAATGTTTTTGAATGCTTTATTGGGTAAGTTATGTTTTACGTTTATATAATGGATGCACTTGCTTTTTTTGGGATTCATAAGAGTTGAGTTAGACCTTGATGCACGTTGTTAATATCTTTATCCGGCTTGAGAAGAACATTGTGATCCTCTAAAAATACATTGCCATGATTTCTACACTTAAAACCTTTGTCTCCCACTTTTGAAGTTTGAATTGTTTATCTTAGTTGGTTGACTTGTGAAGATGCCATGCTAGTGGGAGTAATTCAAAATAGTTATAGTACTGCTTTTTATTGGTACGATGATTAGTTGTTGAAGCTCTTGCTCTAGTTCTTTTAGTTAACCGAGTCTTGCCTCAGAAATAATAATGCCAAACAAGTACAATAAGAAAAAGTCTGAAATTTATGACTTGTTTGATAAATGATTGTCTCGAGAGTATAACCTTGATGATACTTAACCCCATAGATATTTTGATAGTCTCGATGACACTCATGAAAGGAGTTGTTTGATTGAAATAAAGTCTAGTGGTAATTGTGATGCATGCTAAAGCTAATCTTGTGGATCAAACCGTGGTACTAGCTCAAAAAAAATAGAAAGAGAAAGAAGTGAGACAACTTTGTTCTATGTCTCTAATGCACACCTTTGGGATGCCAACAACTCCGCTAGCTTTTGAACGATCTATGGTATAACCCTGGATTTCGGCTATGAGTTGATGACAAGAGTGGCATCCGTATCAATGTATGGGCAAAAGTATTGGTACTCTCAAAGGTTGTGCAAACATTTGCAAGAAACAATCAGCGACCCTTGAAAATAAAGAAAGAAAAAAGTTATCTATGAGGATCCACATAACAAGTCCTTGGCATGGTCTCATTACTACTTTACGAATTTTTCTTGAAAGACAATGATTGGATTAGAAGTGTTTTAGATAGACTTGATTAATTGATGTGGGTGTAAATAAGGCACTTCATTGTTATATTACTTGGGACATGAAACTCTCTTACTCAATAATGCTATTTAAACATCGTAGTGTTCCTTGGCAAGCTGAGAGTTAATTGGAGGAATTGGATTGATTGCTACACTTCTAGTTATTTATACTTATATTAAACTCTACTTTGATTGTCTTGATTTACCGAAGCTTGTATAGTGTTCTTGTCATCTATCTAACTTTGATGAGCTTTACAAATAGATGAAGTGTTGAATGCATATGAATTCCAACCATGAGTAAATTCATATTCTCATTAAATCCCTTACTCTACAAAAGTAAGGAGATACAAAACTTATTAAAAGGCTCAATAAGAGGATCACAAGTTTGCTTTCAAGCTAGATTCACTTTTTGACATGGAGCATTGAAGTTGTAATTGATCTTTTATGGATTAACATAACTAAGCTTGTGTTGCATTGTATGAATATGTTCTTTCTTACTTTGAGCTTGCAGGGAAAATAAGGATACAAGGCATTGATCTTCTACATCTTGTATTATACTTTTGTTTCAATTTTTTCCTCATTTATGTTATCGACTCATGCCTCATGAACATGATGACCTTGTCCATAATCCACTTTACTACTCGGGGCAAGCATGAGTCTATCTTGGGGAAGTTGATGGGTCCAAAATTGATGCATATATAAGTATATAAATTATTTATATTGTCACTCATTACTTGATACATCTATCTACAACTATGCCTATTTTGTATTGATTTCTAGTTTTCATTCATTTCCACATGGGATTTGCATAGTAGTTGTTTTACTATGATTTTATTACCTTTTTCTTGTCTTTGATTTGTGTGTAGGTTCTATGGAGAATCATGGATAAATGGAGCCAAGAGGATTCAATATGGAGGAGTTGCAGGCACCAGACTTAGCCATTTGAGGGGAGGAAAATGTTTATTTTTCCATCAACTCCAAATGAATATCCAAGGCCATGGTGTTGAATCCCTCGTCCATATGAATCCAACGAGCCAAAGAACACCTCAATCGAAGTCCGTATGAAGAAATGGTGGCCAAAACACTGTGGAGTACCGCACGCGTAACCCAGCTATCAGGATCCACTTTGGTTAGGCTAGATAGAGCCTTCTGCAACGCTCAATGGGATCTCGCGTTTGAAAACCATGGCCTGCATGCCCTATCCTCATCTCTGTCAGACCACTATCCGCTTCTTATCTCCAACCAAAGCAGTCCCTGTTGACCACAAACCTTCAGGTTCGAGAGCTTCTGGCCGAAGATGTCGGGTTTCGAGGAGGTGGTCATCTCGGCATGGTCTGAGCCCATGACCCATACACGACCTGTGCACGTCTTAAATCATAAGATCAAGCTGACGGCCAAAAGTCTTCGGGCTTGGATTGAAGGACTCTTCTCTGACCACAAGTAGAAGGTTCTCATGGGCCTTGACCTCATCCTTCAGCTTTTTGTGGCCCAAGAATCCCGCACTCTCACCCTGGAAGAGAGAAATCTTCGCACCACTTTGAAGAAGCGTATCATGGGCCTGGCCATCTTGGAGCGCTCTCGTAAGCATCAAGCCTCTCGAATAACCTACCTGCACGAGGGAGATGCGAACACCAATTTTTCCATCTTCGTGTTAATTCACGTTGTTGCGAGAACATCATTCAGAGACTCAATCGCAACAACAGTTGGGTTACCTCTCATGCGGAAAAGGAGCAACACATCCATGATCATTTCTCTGAGGTCTTAGGCACACCTGACCCCCGACCTTTGGACTTCAACTGGGAGGTCAGCGATCCCACTGTTGAAGATCTGGATGACCTGGGCCTCCCCTTCTCCGAGGATGAAATTCTCGCGGCCTTCGCGGCAATGTCGTCCGATAAAGCTCCGAGCCCAGATGATTTCACTGTCGAATTCTTTCGCTCCTGTTGGCCTATTGTCAAAAATGACCTAATGGTCATCGTAGATGCTTTCTCGGAGCTTTATGTAAATAATATGCACATCATCAATGTGAGATTCTGGCGCATGGCTTAATAGGATTGATAGGATACTCATACCAACAAGTTACAACTTCTTTTCTAGAAGCTCATCTGAAAAGAACTCTAAGGTTAAGCGTGATTGGCCTAGAGCAATCTGAGGATGGGTGACCGACCGAGAAGTGGGTACCGAGTGTGCACGAGTGAGCACAAAGTGTGCAGAAAAGATTAGTGTTGGTCTATGGGGCCAGTCTAGAGATCCTAGTGAGCTGCCAGGAGTGACACCCCTGGGGCCTAGTGGACGGGGTGTTACAAGTGGTATCAGAGCTGATCCTCGCGGTTAAACGAGTGTGTGTGGGTCAGTGGCGGGATATGTGGAGCATGGAGCATGTGGCCCGGAGTGGACATGGGATGGCACATGTGCCGACACTGGATGCACAGACGTGTGTGATACATTGCAAATATATCTATAATTTTTGATGTTCCATGCTTGGTTTTATCCACTTTCTTGTGTTTTGTTCCAACTTTGGAGTACTTTTCATATGATTTCTTGGACTGACCTATTAACAAGAGACACAGTGCCAGCTGCCTGTTTTCTGCTGTTTTTAGTTCCAGGAAAGTCAGAAAATGAATATTCTCAGAATTGGACGGGACAAAAGCCAAAGTGCCTATTTTTCCGAATATCATCAAGTGCTAGAATACGAGACGGACAGGGGCCAGAGGGCGGCCACACCACCTGGCCGCGTGGCCAGGCCTAGCCCACGCCAGGGGGTGGTGTGGCCAGCCCAGGCACCCCCTCGGCCTCTCCTTCCGCCTATATATTGCCCTCGGGACGAAAACCCTAAGTGCCCGATCAAAAATCCATGAAAGAGTATGTAGCCGTTGTCATCTCCATACCTAGATAGGGAGGGATCTGAAGCTCTTCCCGGCACCCTGCCGGAGAGGGGAATTCACCCTGGAGGCCTTCTTCATCACCATGCAAGCCTTCGATGTGATGCGTGAGTAGTTCATCCTTGGATTACGGATCCATGTAGTAGCTAGATGGCTGGTTCTCCTCTGTGCTTTCATGTCTAGATCTTGTGAGCTCCGTTCATGATCAAGATCATCTATTTGTAATTCTGCATGTTGTGTTTACGGGGATCCGATGGATATTGAGATGCTATTTCAGATTGATTATTGATTCTATCATGTCTTTGTTATTTGTGATCTTGCATGCTTTCCGTTGTTAGTAGCTATCTTGGCCAAGTAGATGCTAGCAACTCCAAGCGTTAGTATTTATGCTCGATAGTGGGTTCATGCCTCAGGTAATCTGGGTAAGTGACAGAAATCTCTAAGGTACTAGATGTGTTGTTGCTACTAGGGAGAAAACAACAATCCTTTGTTCATAGAACAATAATATTGTTTACTTTACACGCAGTTCGTAAAGCAATAATCTGTTGCTTGCAACTTAATACTGGAGGGGGTTCGGATGATAACCTGAAGGTGGATTATTAGTCATAGATGCAGTTGGATGGCGGTCTATGTATTATGTTGTAATGCCCAATCAAGTTTCAAAGGAGTCAAGATGATTAGTATATGCATGTATTGCTTTCTCGGTGTTTGTCAATTGCCCCGCTGTAATTTGTTCACCCAGCATGTTATCTATCTAAGGAGAGCCACCTCTAGTGAACTATGGATCCCGATCCTTTTCCTTTACATACAATCTACAACTGTTTACTGTTTTGTGTTTACTTTCTGCAAACTTTTACTTCTTTCCATTCGATACGTTTAATCCTTTGTTTTCCGCAAAACACGGTGAGATTGACAACCTCATCGCAAGTTGGGGACAAAGTTCTGTGGTTGTGTTGTGCAGGTCTCCACGTTGCTACTAGCACCGGTAGTGTGCCCTGCCAAGGCTCAGCTAGTAACACCTTTGGGGTGTTTCCTTGCTCCTACTGGCTGCTGTGCTCTGCCCTCGATTAAACCTTGGTTTCATAACTGAGGGAAACTTGCTGCTGTGCTCATCATACCTTCCTCTTGGGGTTCCCAACGAGCTCTACATCAACACCGCACCAGCACTTTTCTGGGCGCCATGCATTGAGCCATCAAGCATTTTTCTAACGCCGTTGCCGGGGAGTCAAGGACATCTTCACAAGGGGAGTCCCTCATAACCAATCTCTTTACTTTGTTGTTTTTGTTTTGCTTAGTTTCTTTTTGCTTTGTTTGCTTGTTTCGTTCTTCAAAAACACACAAAAAATAGTTTTACTAGTTTGCTTTCTTATTTCAAAAACACAAAAAAATATTAGTTCCTATCTTGAGTTGCCACTATGTCTAGCATTGCTCCAATCACTGTCACCCGAGGAAATGATTTTCACTTTTAAACAAGGAATTGAGGAAAGTTTTAAGGAAGCTTGGTCTAGAATCTCTGATCTACATGAAAAAACTGAGCCTAAAATGACTCAAAGCTTCTTCCTTAGCAGTTTTTACCTTGGGATTGCTCTTTGCTATAGATATGATCTAGATGCTATTGTGGGAGGAGATTTCCTCCAATGTAATGAGGATGATGCTACTAATGCTATAAAGAAATTGATCCTCACTTACAACATGCCTAACCAAACTGATATTTCTTTCGCAAAAATATTTGCTAGGTTGAACACTCTTGAGGCTAGCACTACTAGCTTAGAAAGTTGCTATAATACGCTTAGGGAGCATCACAATTATGTTCCAATATACTCTGAATCATCAAAGTGGTTCCCTACAATAAAGATTGAGATGAACACTGAAACTTTTCAAGCTCGCTGTGATATCATGTCTGAATTTTGTCTTATGCCCAAAGATATTTATAAATCTCTGAATACTTGGGGGCTTACTGAAGGAGGAAAAGAAATATCTGTTGCTAATAATACTACCATATTACCTCTTGGAATATCTGAAGGAGTGTTTACAAAGATCCTTGGGAAAACGATTTCTATTGATTATCTTGTTATTGAATGTGCAGGAAAAGGACAAATTACACTTGGAAGGTCCCTATTAGAACTCCTTGGAGCAATAATAGATGTGGGAAAGGGGACCATGCACCTTTCTTCTCCACCAAACAATCACATTTTCCCAAAGGTTAAGAATAAAAATAAGAGAGGTAAGGGCAAGAAATTTGGTCTTAATGCTTCTTCATTTGAGAACACTTGATTCTTTCTTGCTTCTTATGCCTAACTTAAAGGCGTTAAAGAAAAGTACTTATTGGGAGATAACCCTAAAGTTTTAGATGAGTCTTGGAAGTTATTACCTATGTAATAACCTCTCCTTATCCTTTTTATTTGCTTTTTGTGCCAAGAGTAACCTCTAATGAGAGTGAAGTAATGATTGGGAAAGTTGCTGTCCCGAAACAGATTTTTGTGCTTCATCGTAAATGTTCGTGAGAGAGCTCTGTATGTCAGATTGAGCTGTAATTTTTTGTACTTCTGCCCTAGGTTGTTATCTAACTTTCGTTAGTTCAACACATTTTGATTTGAGCAACAGAAGGTCTTTGAAAAAATTCGTATTTACCTACTAGTCTTTTTTGACAGATTTCTGCCATTTTCTGCATTTGCTTCTTGTTGGTTCCTTCTTGAGTTCTTTTGGGGAATTGAGATTTTTGAGGGAAGTGCTACAGTAGCTAGTGTTATAATGGAAGTTTATTTGGTATTAGAACTGAACCTTAATACCTTTTATCTTGAGTGCACTAATGTTGCTAATAAAGATTGTGTGAAGTTTTGTATGAAGGAAAATTTTCAGGTGTATGGAAGGAATAAGTAATGAGATGAAGAATGGACTAAAGCTCAAGTTTGGGGATGCCACGCGTGTCACCCCAAGAAATATCCAAGAAGTACAAGCGTCAAAGCTTGGGGATGCCCAAGGCATCCCCTTCTTCATCAATAAAAATTTCAGGTTTCTTCCAAACGCTTCATTTTTATTGTTTCATGCACAATTGTGTTGTTCTTGGAGCGTCCTCTTTTTCGTTTTCGTTTTGGTTTTTCGTTTGCTTTTTTTTTGCTTAGTTTTCTGAATAAATTTGTTGGACCCCCTCTTTCATACATTGGTTTGCAGATAGTTTGGTTTGGTTTGGAAAAGAGTAGGAAAGTTCATACTTATGTGGTAAAAAGAGCTTGTTTTGACTGTGGCCTATGCTTTGTCATGCCATGCTTGATATTGTTTTGGCTTTATGCTTAGTATTATTTGCTGTAGCATGACTTGTTATAAACAATTGAGATTTCTTAATGTGCCTTGGATGAATCATGCGTTGTTTTAGCATATTAAAGCATAGTATAGTGGCATTCTCCTTTGATGCTTTGTTTGGGTTGACTTGGCGCATGCTCACACCATGTTATGACTATCCAAAGTCACCATAGCCTTTATGATCCTTTAGTTTTGAACTTGTAGTATCACTTTATGCTTTGATCAATGATGTTTTGTCGCTCTGCATGATTATGGCCATTATTGCTCTCTTAGTTTGTCGCTCCCTGTCTTTTGCTAGCCTCCACAACAAAGTATGAGTTCCACTCATGCATCCAACTCCCTAAACCAAGTTATTCCAAAGAGTACACCATACCTACCTACTAGCTTATTCTATTCCAAGTATATTCATGCTTTTGTTTACCTTCCAAATTAAACTTGTTATGAGAAAACTAGTGATTAAAGCTCTCACGAACTTGATGGCACACTTTACTTTACTTGCCCTTAATAAACTTGAACCATTGTGTCTTCTATGTTGTATATGCTTGCACTTATTTGTCAGGAATTAGCAGAACCATGCTTTCATGGGGAACGCTTTCAACATTGCACTTGGTACTTGTACCTAGTTGATATCATGCCCTTTTGTATATGGATGTCATCGGTGTGAAATGAAAGGGGAGCTTGTAAGTCTATGGAGTTATGTATATGTGTTAGAGAAACGCCTGGGCCGCTGGTCTAATCCATGCTGACATGGTGGAAACCTGCAGCGTAACCATAATGAGCTGTCTATGAAGCATTCTTCTTATAAAAAAAGAGTCCTATATTGAAAAAAAAGAGAAAAGAGAAAAAAAGAGATACTACGAAAAGAGGAAAGAGAGAAAAAAGCACCATATTCCCATGGTAAATAAGAAGAATGCTGAGATGCTCGTTGTCTGCTTGCCTTGTCATTTTGATATGGGGATTCTTCTGTATCATCGGGCAAGGGGTACCCCGTTGGCGATTCTCTATGATACACATATACTTACGATGACAAGAACTTACCGGTGACTAAACTTGAGTAGCATGAGGAGCGGCCCTTGTATACAAGGGACATGAGATTTCTGACTTATACTTCGTCAAGCATGTGCACCATGGTTTGTTCACTTTAACCTTAATCATTTCAAGATGCTTATGATAGGGGCAATGAAATTTGAAAGCTATAAGTACCATAATTTTTGGAAGCCCTTTATGAAACTTGAATCCCTACTTCCTTTTATAAAAAGGCCTTTCTTCCACCATTATATTGAGTCTCCACCTTCTATCTTTATGCACCTACTTTGAGAGCATAGTGGCCATTCTTAGTTCTATGTGCATTGTCCCAAGACTAGTTGATTGATGCATAACTTTGATATTGCTTGTTTTAAACTATTGTATCTAGTCACTCTTATGAACTTTGAAGGTGTCCTATGCATTTATATTTGCTACTCTTTGAGGGACAAGCTGAATACTATTATGCTATGTTTTCTTTATGTGAAACAGACAAACGTCTTGCAAAGCATTGTTATTCATGAATCTTTTATTTGTGCCTTTTCATGTTGTATCATAGTTTCTTTGCTTATTGCTAGAACTTTATCTTTCATGTTATGATTGAGGTACTATGATCCCAGCTTTAAATGTTTTACAAATACTTTGATTAAGTCTTTGATGGTGCATGTCACCTCAAAAATTATTCTTTCTTTTTATCACTTACCTACTCGAGGATGAGCAGGAGTTAAGCTTGGGGATGTTGATACATTGCAAATGTATCTATAATTTTTGATGTTCCATGCTTGGTTTTATCCACTTTCTTGTGTTTTGTTCCAACTTTGGAGTACTTTTCATATGATTTCTTGGACTAACCTATTAACAAGAGCCACAGTGCCAGCTGCCTGTTTTCTGGTGTTTTTGGTTCCAGGAAAGTCAGAAAATGAATATTCTCAGAATTGGACGGGACAAAAGCCAAAGTGCCTATTTTTCCGGATATCATCAAGTGCCAGAATACGAGACGGAGAGGGGCCAGAGGGCGGCCACACCACCTGGCCGCGCGGCCAGGCCTAATCCACGACAGGGGGTGGTGTGGCCAGCCCAGGCACCCCCTCAGCCTCTCCTTCCGCCTATATATTGCCCTCGGGACGAAAACCATAAGTGCCCGATCAAAAATCCACGAAAGAGTCTGTAGCCGCCGTCATCTCCATCCCTAGATCGGGAGGGATCTGAAGCTCTTCCCGACAGCCTGCCGGAGAGGGTAATTCACCCTGGAGGCCTTCTTCATCACCATGCAAGCCTCCGGTGTGATGCGGGAGTAGTTCATCCTTGGACTACGGATCCATGTAGTAGCTAGATGGATGGTTCTCCTCCTTTGTGCTTTCATGTCTAGATCTTGTGAGCTCCGTTCATGATCAAGATCATCTATTTATAATTCTTCATGTTGTGTTTGTGGGGATCCGATGGATATTGAGATGCTATTTTAGATTGATTATTTATTCTATCATGTCTTTGTTATTTGTGATCTTGCATGCTTTCCGTTGTTAGTATCTATCTTGGCCAAGTATATGCTAGCAACTCCAAGAGTTAGTATTTATGCTCGATAGTGGGTTCATGCCTCTGGTAATCTGGGGAAGTGACAGAAATCTCTAAGGTACTAGATGTGTTGTTGCTACTAGGGAGAAAACAACAATCCTTTGTTCATAGAACAATCGTTTTGTTTACTTTACATGCAGTTCGTAAAGCAATAATCTGTTGCTTGCAATTAATACTGGAGGGGGTTCGGATGATAACCTGAAGGTGGATTATTAGTCATAGATGTAGTTGGATGGCGGTCTATGTATTATGTTGTAATGCCCAATCAAGTTTCAAAGGAGTCAAGATGATTAGTATATGCATGTATTGCTTTCTCGGTGTTTGTCAATTGCCCCGATGTAATTTGTTCACCCAGCATGTTCTCTATCTAAGGAGAGCCACCTCTAGTGAACTATGGATCCCGGTCCTTTTCCTTTACATACAATCTACAAATGTTTACTGTTTTGTGTTTACTTTCTGCAAACTTTTACTTCTTTCCATTCGATACGTTTAATCCTTTGTTTTCCGCAAAACATGGTGAGATTGACAACCCCATCGCAAGTTGGGGACAAAATTCTGTTGTTGTGTTGTGCAGGTCTCCATGTTGCTACTAGCACCGGTAGTGCGCCCTGCCAAGGCTCAGCTAGTAACACCTTTGGGGTGTTTCCTTGCTCCTACTGGTTCGATTAAACCTTGGTTTCATAACTGAGGGAAACTTGCTGCTGTGCTCATCATACCTTCCTCTTGGGGTTCCCAACGAGCTCTACATCAACACCACACCAGCACTTTTCTGGGCGCCGTGTATTGAGCCATCAGTGTGCCAAGAGGGGACGTTCCTGGCTTGTGGTTGATCGACGAGGGCATCGATCTTCTATGGGTGGGTGTATGTGAGATGCTAGGATATGGCTTAATAGAATTGATAGGATACTCATACCAACAAGTTGCAACTTCTTTTCTGGAAGCTCATATGAAAATAACTCCAAGGTTAAGCGTGTTGAATCCATCTCTGACTTCAAGCCTATTAGTCTCATCCACATCCTTCCCAATATTATCGCCAAGGCCATAGCGTTGCATCTTCGCCCTAAGATGAATGATATCATCTCCCCCAGCCAAAGTGCCTTCACCAAATCTAGAAGCATCCACGACAATTTCATGTATGTCACAAATGCGGCTAGACGTCTCCACCGTAACCAAACTCCAACTCTGCTTCTTAAGCTAGATATCGCTAAGGATTTCGACTCCATCCACTGGGACTATATTCTAGATCTAATGCAGCGGTGGGGCTTCCCACCTAGATGATGTTCTTGGGTGTCCCTACTCTTCTCTTTGTCGATATCTCGGGTTCTTATCAACGACATACCTGTCAAGGAAATTAGGCACGATCGTGGGCTTCGTCAAGGAGACCCTCTCTCTCCGCTACTCTTCGATTTGGGAATGGACTCCCTGTCGAGTTTTTTGGAGCTTGCTACCCAACATGGGCTTCTACAGCCCCTACCAGCAAGTGTGGTCAAATCCCGCATCTCCCTCTATGCGGACGACGTTGTGATCTTTCTGGCACCGGTGGCTTAGGACATTGTCAACTTTTCTACCTTGCTGCAAAACTTTGGGGAGGTTACGGGGCTTAAGACTAATGTCGCCAAAAGCTCAGTTTCCCCCTTCATATGCGTCGACATTGATCTCCCATACGTGCTCGTAGATTTTCCTACCATGATGGCTCAGTTCCCTATCAAGTACTTGGGTCTGCCACTTTCTCTTGGTCGTATTCGTCGGGTCGACCTGCAGCCTTACATCGACAAGGCGACGTCTCGCCTGAACCCCTGGAAGGCTGGGTTCCTCAATACTGCTAGATGTGGCGCTCTGGTGAAGTCAGTCATGTCGGCTATGCCCATTCACCTTATCACGGATATAAAGGTGGATAATGCCACCCTAAAGGCATTTAACAAGATTCTGCATGGTATGTTGTGGGCTTGTAAAACCTCCGGTACTGGAGGGAAATGCAAAGTTTGCTGGGCTAAGGTTTGTCGTCCTAAAAAGCTTGGGGGACTCAGAATCTTGGATCTAGAAAAGGCCGGACGCGCTTTGCGTCTTAGATGGCTTTGGAAGGAGTGGGTGGCACCGGAGAAGCTTTGGGTTGGCCTCGAAACCCCCAATGACAACACCGACAAACAACTGTTTAATGTGGCTACCGAGGTCACCATCGGTGACGGCCGTAGGGCCTCTTTCTAGTCCTCTTCTTGGCTAAAGGGGGTTACCCAGAATGAGGTCGCCCCTAAGATCTTTGAGGCTTCGAGGAGAAAGAACAGATGTGTTCAGGACGCTCTTGCGGACAACAAATGGATTGCTGACATCTCGGTCAGTACCTTCAGTGTCAAGCATATCTCCTAGTTCATCACCTTAGCTGGGCTCCTTCAGGGCGTTAGCCCAACTCCTAGGACCGTGGACACGATATCTTGGACCCTTACTCCCAACGGCGTGTATACTACCGGGTCGACTTACAGAACGTAGTTCATTGGGTCCATCCCTTGCACCTTCAAGAACATTGTCTGGAAGACTTGCCCCCCCCCCCTAAATGTCGTTTTTTTGCATGGCTGGCTGTTCAGAATAGGCATTGGACTTCTGATCGCCTTGAAAAGCGGGGATTGCCTCATCAACCCTCCCGTCCACTTTGCAGGAGCCAGGCTGAAACGGCAAGGCACATTCTTTTGGAGTGTCGTTACTCCAGGAGGATCCGGCGACAAGCAGACACTTGGCTTTCATGCCCTTCTTTGGTTCAAGAGTTGGGTTCGGGTCGTCAGACGGTTTTGTAGTATTGGCACGCAACTCCAAACTCGCCAACTGCGCATCCCCAGGGGCTCAAGTCTACCATCACTCTAATTACCTGAGAGCTCTGGAAGAAGATGAACGCGGGTTTTTTTAACAAGGCCACAATGCCATCCGTCCTCATGCAAAAAATCATGGATGAAAGCAAAAACTAGATTTTGGCAGACGTGAAGCATCTTGCAGAGGTTACTACCTAGTTTCCGCATTGTTTTTGTACGTTTTTCCTTTTGTTGATGGCTTAGGCCAGAACTTGTTTGCTTCTCCTTTATCAATATAAAGGCAAAGTTTTTGTCTCGTTTCAAAAAAAGAATGTGGGTGGGAACCAGCTTCGCTTATTTCGTGTGGCCTATGAGTTGTGCATGGTGTACATTGATGGATCTTCCTCCTGAATAGCATTACTCACTCCGTCCCAAAACAGGTGACTTCAGTTTGTCTAAATTCCTATGCATATATATACTCAAACATGTCTATATATATTTAAATATGAACAATACAAGTCTAGTGAGGGAGTGACATAAGATGCTTTGGTAGGCTATTTAATCGGAGCCTAACACCGGAGATCGATCCGATCATGCGTTTTAAGTGTGCGTGTGGGCATAAATATTGCTTGGTACTTTATCAATCTAGTGAACTTTTTTAAAACACACATTATTTGTGCTTCCCTTTGCCCACGCTTCTTCTAACCTTCACTTCCGGCTCGAACACCTCCACCGCCTGCCAAGACACCCAACGCCCAGCAGACACCAACCAACCAAGCATGCCCACTGCCGCCTGCAAGCACCACAACGCCGCGTCACGTCGCCGGCTCCGCATCTGTGCCGTCGCCTCCGTCACCGTACTCCTCCTATTGGCCGCCCTGGTCACCGCGCTGGCCATCACGGCGTTCCGCCCGCACCCCGCCGACACCACGATCTCCTCGATCCGCCTCACCTCCGTGTTCCTCTCCCCCGGATCACTCTCCCTCAACGTGACGCTCGACGCCGTCCTCTCCATCCGCAAACCCAGCCCCGTCGCGTCCTTCGCACACGCCGCCGGCCGCGCCGAGGTCTACTACCGCGGCGCGCTAGCTGGGGAGGCCAACGTACCGCCCGGAAGCGTCATCGCGGGAGGCGCCGAGGTGGTAACTGTCAGGCTCACGGTGCTCGCCGACCGCCTTTCCGCATACGCACCGCAGCTGTACGATGACGCGGTCGGCGGCGCTGGGGACGTGCCGCTCACCGTTCAGACGACCGTGCCGGGAACGGTCACGGTTCTCGGCCTGCTCAGACACCACGCCGTTGTGATCACGGTGTGCCAGGTCACAGTTAGCATGCGCCAGCCGGGCGCGCAGAGCTCGTCGTGCCGGTACCGAACCAAATTCTAGCTAGCTCGCCGCGGTTTCAGCATAGGATCTGTATTGCCGTTGCAGGGCAGACGGCAACAGGGTCTTAGCCTGCTTACGCCATTTGCCGGGACTTCCAATCGGAAAATCTTCTATTGGCAAGCTCGCCCCTCGAGTGGTAGAAACAGTGAGAAATAAGCTATGTTCGATAAAGATAGAATGCCACAACTGATCAGTTGCTTCGTTGGAAGATTGATGCGTTTGTTAGATATATACTGCCATACTGGGTGACACTTACTATATAAATCATAAAATCAATCATAATTTCTTTCACACGGTTCTTGCCAAAGCATTTATTTTATTTTCGGTTATTCTGTGCAGACAACAGAAACCTGTCTTTGTCTGAATTCTTTTAGGTTTTAGTGCTGCCTATCCCTCAAAAAATATTCTTTTCTTTCAGGAAACGAGAAAAATAATTTCGTGCTATACGAATTGGCAACTTAGAGCGTGTACAGCGTGAGGATATGTCTAAGAAAAAACGCTGACCTGAGTCTAACAAAATACAACTCATGGGACCTGCAAAACAGAGAATACCCCACTTTTTCCACCAAACTGCTCTTCTCCTATTAGATGAAGTAACTTTTTAATCAGCTGGACCTTGTGTCTAGTACTAGACTCAACCCAGGATATCTTTTTCTTAGCTACCCCCTCTCCACCGGTTAGACATGGGTCTAAGCTTTCTTAGACTCGGAGTTTTTGCAACGCTGTGCATGCTCTTAGTTTTTCTTACTTCATTTCTCAAAACTAGGTACAAACTAATTTCAGATCGATGTGCTCATTAAAGCCAACCCCCAAGTTTTATGAACACCTAAATCATGAGCAACATATAACTAATAGTATGAACCGATCACAGAATACGCGTGAAATAAATCTGTTAGTGGCATGAGGTTCCCAGATGAATTGCAATCAGAATGACCTAAATGCTGCGTATCAGAAAGTATTAAATTGTACATACAGTGAAAAATAGATATAGAAATTAGTGTGCCATATGTATCGTGTGACCAAATAAAAACTCAAATAAGAAACCGAAACCAACAAGTGGAGGCAACTACATCACGCGACTATCGATGGTGTGCTGTTCTACTACATCACACATGGAAGCATTAATTCATAAGATGGTGTATGACCCCTTCCTTGAGGCTTCTACGTCATAAATTTGATTAAATTCAACTATTTACTGACTAGCTAGCTTGTTCATTTCTAAAGAATATGCCTATAAGCTTGAAACCTGATGCTTCTGCTTTTCTACCCCATGTGTCCCTCATATGTTCAGAATAATAAAGAATATTTCAAATGATCTGGTAAGCTACTGAGAGAACATGGAGAAAATACTCAAGAATGTTCTCTCACTACACCGCAAAATACAGACTGATATCTTTGTTTCTATTGCTGTTTTTCCTCAACACTGCTGAATTGATTTAACTTGTGTTTTGGTACTTTTTCCACAATGGTGAAGCTAATATTTATTGTTTGAATCATAAAAAATGGTGTGGTAGTGTAACTTAAACAGCTTTTCCTTTCATGAATAGTACACATTTGGTTTGACTAATGACATTGATTTCTTCACAGGTATCTAGAATAGGTTGATGAGATGCAGGAATGGGCTTCTTTGGTGCAGCTTCTTCCATTGTGTATGCTTCACTTGGAGATCTACTCTTGAAGTACCGCTCACTGGTCAACTGGGAAGTGGAATTTTAGGATTCAGTAGTTTGCCAACTTCCCTCTGTTATCTAGTTTCTGACTGAGTTAGCCAATTGGTATGAAGACATAGTGGCTTGCTTCGATTGAGTAGTACTTTATCTTGTGGTTCATTTGTCTTCCTTGCTGCTGTATGCTGTCCAGGCAAGCACCTGAAAGCAAGCTTGCCTGCTAGGTGGTCTTTAGTTTGAATCTGTGTCTTCATGTCCTCACTGTTTGATTATGCTCCATGTTGTATCAGGTCGGCAGATTTGTGTTCCATTTTCTCTGCGTGTTCTTTTGTTGAATTGTTTCTTCATTCTGGGTAATGAATGTTTGAATGTTTATTGTTTCATAACCCAAGGTGGTGGCAATGCTGTTTTGCTACAGGGACACTTTATTTTACTAGATCCTGTTCTCCATATTCGATCAGTTGTCTATCATTTAGAATATCTTGTGGGCCAACTTGTGAACAAATAATACGGCTCACTTATTTCCTGGCATAAAGAGCTGAATTATTTGGTCGCTCTGCCTGAGGACAGTGATATGTAAATCAAAGACAAACAATACTACCTCCGTTTCAAAATGTAAGCATTTTTAGATACGGAGTAGCTAAATTAGCTTTCTAAAAAACTCTTATATTTCGGAACGGAGGTAGTACCAGATTACTTGATTTGCCGCTATGTATCGATAACCCTGTTTGTTTTGCAAAACGCATTTTTGAACAGACAGAAACCGATTATGACATCCCAATCGCACAGTTTTAAGGAAGCTCCTCTACCATACATTGTGTCATCGAAACTGAGTAGTGGTTCGGTGTGAGCACTTCTGAATGACCGTTTTTATTTCAGCGTAAGCTGTGTTACTGTTGTTGGGTCTGTAATGGCATATGGAGTTAACTGACGGAGCTTTGTGAGTAGTATAGCAACGTTTTCCTGTAAGAAGATGAGCAGTAACACCAGCTGCCTTGCAATGGTGGCGCAACCAGCTAATTGTCTCTGGCCTAACTCGATGATGCCAAAATATGAAAGAATAGCCGGTTGTTGTCCCGCCGGCTCACCTCCACCTCCACGGACAAAATCCATCTCCTCCCATCGACCGGTCCTCGATGAGAACAGATTGACCCTCCACGAGTCCACGGAGTCGGCGGCGCGTGACATCATCCAGCGACGGCGGCTTCTCCCTTGAGCGGTGGCTTGGGGATCACCAGAACTTCGTACCATTGCTGCGACGCGGACAGATCGAACGCGAGGTATATATACCACGTTCGCCCTCCCACCGAGGCGAAGGAAAAAGCGTCCACCGTCGTGTGGCCGGATTGCAGACGCAGAGCCTGCGGGTGTGCATGTCGCAGAGGAGGAGGCCGTGGCTGAGGAAGGCACCGGACACCACGACCGCCCGTAGTTGTCACATTGGGCAGGAAGTCGAGCATGGCGACATGGCGATGGCGTCAATGATCGGCCGTGGGGAGGGGCATCAGGCGAAGAGGTACGGCCGGCTGTGGTCGATGTAGTTGATACACCGCAAAATAATCATGCTGGCTCCTGGCTGGGGAGTAGTAGTTGTATGTGATCGCAGCGAAGGCAGGAAGAAGCGACCATGTTGCTGATGAGTTTCATGCTCAACTGAACACTGCCGGTCAAGTAGTGGACCTGGCTGAGCAGCTAGGAGCTATCAAAATATGTCCTGAGAGTAATAAAAGCTCGTGCTTTCCGCCCGGTTTGTACTCAAGCACCTGAACATCTGCTACACCTTTTGTTTCAGTGTGACAT
The DNA here is from genome assembly GCA_916181665.1 of Avena sativa. NCBI lineage: Eukaryota > Viridiplantae > Streptophyta > Magnoliopsida > Poales > Poaceae > Avena > Avena sativa. The sequence goes on from OV702296.1 coordinate 417,399,985, forward strand.
GGCTCGCCAGCTCTGGCTATCTCTTCGGCATTGCCAATATTATTAACGAAGCAATGAGCACTGATCTAGCAGGTTCAGCTGTTCTGGAATTTCTCCTACGAGACCAGGATAAACTACTCCCAGGTTTTGATAGCATTGGACAAAAAGAGACTATTGGTGTGACGTGCCGGTACTTATGGTGGTTACGTCGCAGACGTACACATGATGAATCGGTTCCTCTGGTTTTTAATTGCAAAATGTCAATTCTATCTATCACGGCGAATGCAGTTAAAGCATGCTTAAAACCAGCTCCCGTTCGGCCACGTTGGAGCAGACCTAGCACGAGACAGACTAAGGTAAATGTTGATGGTTCATTCCACTCTGATTCTCGTGCAGGGTCCGTGGGTGCTGTTATTAGAGATGCGGATAGAACATTCATTGCGGCGTCATCTATGTTTAGCATCAGCGGCTACGGCTGAAGTTATGGCCATGAGAGTGGGGTTAGCTCTTGCTAATCGCCTCGGATGCAACAACGTGATTATGGAATCTGACTCGATCGAAACCTTTGAAGCATGCTCAGGGAAGAAACTTGGTGGGGCGAATCCTCAGCCATCTTTGTTGATTGTGTCGATCTGATGACACTGATTGAAAAAGTATCCTTCAAGCACTGTCCAAGAGAATCCAACGAAGTTGCTCATGAATTAGTTAGAATTTATTTTGTTAACATAAATTCTTGTAATTGGGTCGATGAACCACCTAGCTATATCGTTGGCAAACTTATAGACGATGTAACAATTGTTTGATGGTTGCAAGTTTCAGACGCACTCTTTTTCTTACCAGAGTACCTAAGGGGACTGGAAGGTTTTAGTGAGGCGGCCTGCATGTCTAATAGATGATGGTTCAAAAAAATGCTTGTCCTTTCCCTCTCTCAAAAGAAAAGAAGCCTTCACCACATCAAAGAAGAATATTGTCGCAGTAGCACTGTTAATAAATAGATGAAAATTCAAGCATCCCGGCAGCAATTTCATATTTTTGGGATACAAATTCATCAGCAAGCTGTTGTTATCTTTGAAATGAGTTCAAGATTAGCGAAATCAGAATCTGGTAGCTCAAGTTATCATCGTTTTTGTTTTGTTGTTTCTGCTTTTTTGGGAGGCCGGAATTTCCACCCCTCGCAGAGCCAAAAATTCTTCGAATTTACGCCCCTCTAAATTCAGGTAAGCACCAACTGGTGTGTGTGACTCACTGTAGGGAGATAGAAATTTTCCTAAAAATTCTTGGTGCCCCTGGAATTTCCGCTCAGAGGGGGAGGGAGGCAATTCCGTCACGAGGGCCGAAATTTCTGGGGTAAAATGACTACAATGGTCATATTTCATGGGGACCTATAAAAGGCTCATTTTTCCCCCATTTGCTTGGTGCTCTTGCTCCCCGTCTCACTCCTCAATTGTTGACCTTCTAGAGCTTGTCCTTTCTCTCTTTTTCACTTGTTGAATCTTTTGAGGGAAAAGAGAGAGATCTAGATCTACATTTTCACCAATCAATATCTCCTTTAAGTGAGGGGAACCAATTGGACCTAGATCTTGGACAATTTCCTCGATTGTTATTCCTCTCATATTCCTCCATAGCATTAGTTGTTGTGGTGGGATCTGAGAGAGAAGGATTTGACCACTTGTGTTCTAGTCATTGCATTTGGTGCATCGTGACGAAGTCATAGGTACGAGGTAGGATCACATAGTCTAAAGATGACCCACCTGGAACCATGGTGGCCTACCATGATAGTTCGGACCCCATGTGGGGGAGGGGGCGAACGATATCGCCTTTGCGGCCAAGCCAGGGCAGATTATCGAATCATGCGGCGCACACTTTTCCATGACACGATCGTCATACGTGCAAACACGAGGCATGGCGGAGAGTCGGAATTGCGCGTAAGGTCACCGACTATAAAGAGTCGTTTTCACGCGCAAACGGGACCTGCCGCACGACCTCACCGTGAGAAACCGCGGACGTCGAGGGTTTCCGCTACCACCTCGGATCTCGACCGCAATAACCCACGGAAGGCGAGGATTTTTGCTACCACCTCATCTCTCGACCGTGAAAACCCGCGGGCGGCAAGGATTTCGCTGCCACCTCAGCTCTCGGTGGGTCCAAAGCTCTCACACACTCTAGATGCCTCTCACATAGCATTCCCCTGCCCACGGCCGCTGATGGCGGGCCCATGGCGTGCACACGGCCCACCGTCCATCGATGTGGGGCATGAAAGGGCACGCGCGATACGTTCACACGAAGAAATCCCGGGCAGCGGGCCCATCTCCCAAGAGAGGGGGCTTTGCTGCAATGGTGACATGGGCCTCCCTAGCGTCCATCTCATGAACATAAAGAATCGGAGCAACATGGATAGGAGAATCGTACAAAACTTTCATGTGCAATTATTTACTTCGATTTTATCTTTTCTAGATGTTGCGTATGCATTGATATTACGTAATATTGGATATTTACAAAATATTGATGCTAATTCAATAATAGCATCATCAATTTATTGGTAGTGTTGGACTTCTCGAGCACATTACCAATACATATACTACTGGTGGCGTGGCAGCATATGCCACATGTCGTGGTGTGGAACATAGCAGTGCCATCGGGGATGGCATGAGAGGGGACAATCAGGATGCTATCGGTGGCTACTTGCAACGGGCTGGACACAGATACTGTAGACACAGCGATGTACCCAGGTTCAGAGCCCTCTTGTCGAGGTAACACTCCTACTCCTGCAAGGATCTACTATATGTGGAGCAGATGCTCAATACAAGTGCTCCTTGAGCTGTTTCCCTAGCTGCTATCGAGAGCTAGAGGAAGATGAATCACTTCACTTGATGATTCTGGCTAACTTCTAACTTATAATGCCTTACCTAGAACCCTGACACTACCCCTCCTTATATACTGGTGGAAGGGTAGGTTACAATATGGACTCTAGGGTTTACTGTTTAGGCTTTGGGTTTACAAAGCGGGCCGGATGCCGGGTCTAGCCGGTGGTCTAGGACCCGGTCAAGCTCCAGTATAGGTGGGGACAGCGCCACAGCGTCTCAGCACCTCCGCTTTGGGCATCACCCGGTGCTTTATCCATCAGCTTGGTACTTTATCCGTCAGCCGAGGCTTTATCCGTCAGCCGGAGCTTTACTCGTCATCTCCCAGCCTTAGCGCTTTGGCGCCATCATCTGGTAGTGCCGGCAGGGTGGCGCGCCAGCCTGTCCGGTCAAGGGTGCGCTCAGCAAGGAGCGTCACCCCCTCACGTACCTTTGGCCAACGGATCCGAGGCGGCCGGGTAGAGGTGTCCACCTAGCCGGCTTTCCTGGCCCCGGGCTAGACGAGTCAGCCAGGGAATCTTGATGCGGACCGGGTGAAGCGTATCACTCGGCTATGGTTCTTTGTCTTGTGTCCATCCGGCCAAATCTCCCTGGAGTCGGCCAGTTGAGCTTGGCTTGTCCTACCCGGGGGTCATCCCCCCGACACCACAACTAGGTGAGTTACTAGTGGTGTACTCGGTCCCATGCCACCAATAAATATACACTAGCGCCCTACTGATGGTGTGCAAATGCAACGCCACCAGTAGCATTTTCCGCATGCCACTAGTATGCATCTTCCTACTAGTGTCTCCTTCCTCGAAAATGCTAGCCAAGATATCCTAGCTCTTCGACAACGACATTAGAGCAGGGGATAACGGTTATCACGACAAGGATGGTGGCGATGAGTGAGAAATGGAGAGGATACGTGAAAACTAGGTAGGGAGTAAAGTCTCGGTAGTGTGAGTGAAAATCACCATCCACTTCTTCCTGCTTCAGTAAGGGTGGGCTAGAACCACTGGGTGGTTATCTCCGACCCTAGAACCCATGCAAGTGAATCACGTTTCCCCCTACCATTGTGACCAACCGGGTACTTATTGGTCCAAGTGAATTGGTCAAAACCAGGATGAACGCACCATCAACACTTCAACAAGATATGCAAATTCAAGGACTCCTTTGCGACCATCTGAATGGAAGATCATGAAGGACTCGTGGCTACTACGAGGTCATATGTATTGGGTGGGCCCAGCCAGCCTAAATATCTCCCATACGGAATCATGGTGGCCTACCACAAAGGTTTGGACCCCATCAGGAGGGGACCTAAATGCCATCGCCTTGGTGGCCAAGCCAAGGCAAATCATCGAACTGATGATTCTTCGGCATGTCAAGTTACTCTACAAGATCGAATCTAGATATTTTGTTAGCATTTTAGTATAGGTGCGCCACTTGTGAAACCATCTTGGCACTTTGTAAACCAAGTCCCCACCATGTATATAATGGGGTAGGGACACCAAAAGGAAGATGATAGAACTCAGATCAAAGAGATCGGACAATCATCGTGCACCTCTACATAGCCACCACCATTGACCATTGGTGAGATTAATCTTTACCTCGAGATCAGTAGAGAACACAACAATAATCCCAAACATCCAAAATAGGAGTAAGGTTTTTACCGGACATTGTATGTGCGAGGCCCACACCTGTATAATTCTCTATCTTTATGTGCTAGCATCCTGATCTCCGAGCGTGACCCCTCCAAATTAAATATACCATCATAAAATACCTCGACACATATCTCTGACCCTAGCACACACTCTTGGGTATAGCTGGGCATGGGCAACCCAGCTCGGCCGGCCCAGCCTAAAAAAAGCTCGACGAGGCAGGCTTTTAGGCCCACGGGCCGGTCCTGGGCTTCTGATCTATGGCCCGGTGACTGCACGGTCTAGGGTCAGGCCAAAGAAAACACATAATTAAGGGAAGGCCCGTCCTGCGGCCTGACGGTCCAAAGAATTCTGCACTACATGGGCCAGGCTCGGATCTAGACATGGGGCCCGAGAGTCGGGTGGGCTCGGGTCTGGGAAATGTGCGGGCAGGCTTTTCCGACCTAGCCCGAAAAATGCATGGGTATACTCTTGGGGTTCTTGGAACCCAAAGCTTGTTCTTGATTCTTATTCCTATCTCGTTCTTGGAAACCTACATGGCTTGGTGGTGCCACGAAGATGAATTTTTATGGTGTAAATCTCAGCATGGTGGATTACTTGGGAGCCTCCAATTAAGTTGTACAGATTGTTCCAAGATTGTATAGGTTTGGTAACCGCCCTCAAGTTTCCCATAGTGGATAGGTTATCCACCTTGGTGATACCCATTCAGGAGAAGAAGGCGAGCCTTCATCGCATCGATGAGTGGTGTGCCACTATATCATGGGGTTAGGCCTTTTGTGGTATTTGGTGTGCATTGAGAAACCACACCTCAAGGTGAACCTTTTGTCATGTTTGGGGACCATTACGCCACCATCCCTCTCCAACAAAGATTAGCATCCTTAGAAGTGAACTTCGGGATAAATTAGTCTCCAACTCTCTGTGTGCCTCGGTTATTTCTATAACTGAGCTCTTTACTTATGCACTTTACTTTGTGGTAGCCTTAATGCTTTATGTTATATTATCTTGCTACCACATTGTTGATTGCCTTGTTTAGCATAAGTTATTGGTGCATGTAGTTGAGCCTACCTTATTTAGGTTTTGTGCTTGATATTATTCCGCATTACTTTAGCAAAAATTGTAATAGTTTTAAAACGTCTATTCACCCCTCCCCATCTCTCAGTGGCATCTGTTTCCTTTCACTTGCTAATCAAATAGACATGTGTTGGTTTAGTTAAAGAATTGAGTGTATTTCTTAGCTCATACCGATCATTTTTGTTGTTCTAAACATGATCAACTCGTCGGAGTGCGTGTAAGCGATGATGTCGACCCTGGGCATGTTCCTAGGGTATCTGGATAGTAAATTTGTAGGGTTCCGGAGCAGAAAACAAAAAAATCTAACTACACGAACACTAATACCAGGATCTATACTATGTAAACATAAGTAACGGAAAATGAATACGGTATTCATACCCTTGAAGACCGAGGAATGCCTTACAGTAGAAGGCGTATGTTGATAAAGATGAGCAGCCGCAAGCACCCCAAGTGTCGTGCCTCCAAAGTACTACACACGTTCAGTGTAGGCGGCGTCTCTTGGGCTGCGATCTAGCCGAGCAGCAAGAGAGGAAGATGGTGGGTCGAAGATCACATGATGGTGGTGTGAAGGTGGAGAACTCAAAGCCCCCGAGGTCCTCTCCAATATTACAGAGAAATCCTCAAAGGAAATGAGAGAGAAAGAAGAGAGAATAGGATGGTTTCCAAGGGGATGGGGTGATCCCTGTATATAGTGGGAGGGGAGGGCCACCACCCAAGGGGCAGGCGGTGTGGGACTAATTCCACATCCACCAGCCACCAAGGGGGAGCCGCCGGCCTAGGTGGGCCCCATGTGGGGAGCCCACTAGGGTCTGACTGGCTGCCCCTCCTCCCTAGGCGCCTTGCCCCTTTGGGCCTCCCCTATGGGTGAGGCCCATTAGCAAAAGGGCTGCCTACAAAATAAATTTTATATTTTAATATTAATTCAATCAATTAATATAAATTACACACATTATTATATTCCTTCACTCCAGAACTCCTTCTGGACCCCCCGATCAACATCGGGTATTACCCGGAACTATTTTGGTTTCTCTCTCTATTTCTCCTACGGTGAAGTATCAATCGATATGCATCCCCACCCTTAAGGGTGACATCCTTCAGTTCGGAAACACTCCGAACATGATCGAGACCTCTCTCATATCAATGATCATCAGCGGGACCTAGATGCCCATGATGAACCCTGTGCATTTCACGAATCTTATCTCTTGAACTGTTAATGTCGTTTCCCATTCCCTTTGCCACTTGATACCTAGTTCACCCGAGATTTGATCTTCGGTATCTCCATACCTTATTTTGATCTTGTTACCGATAAACTTGTTTACTCGTTCCCATGTTGTTGCATTCTGTGACCTAGTCACATGCTTGCAAGCTTTGTTAATGCAATATCACCGAGATGGACACGTGTATCTATCTGTTACATGGATTGGAAAATCCTGGTCTTGATATGTACTCCTCTATGCGTCCCTTTGGGAAACCTGAGTGGCACCTTTTTTATCACGCTTTTATAGCTTGATACTTGATACCATCTACGTTCCCTCCAGAACGGTCATTTGCATTATCTCACAGTCTAAGGAACAGGTTGCAAGGTTTCCTTTGTTTATCATTAATGGTGAACTTTGTAACTAAATCTCATTATGATAGAACTGTTGGATGTTTGTCTATCACATCATTCAACCAATGACATGACCTCATTATCAATTGGCATAAATGTCCATGATCTCGAAAACCTAAATCATACTCATGACCAATGAGCTAGTTCGCTAGAGGTAACTAGAGACATGGTTTGTTTACATACCGCACGTGTATTAACGTTTTGTATTAACATAGCTATAGCACGGTATGAAATGTATTATGAACATACAAGAGATATATCAAATAAAACACTTTAATATTTGCTTCTCGGGCATATCTCCTTCAGTCTCCCACTTGCACTAGAGTACAAATTAATCTAGTTTACAATAGGCAAGAACCTAACATCGATGGCATCCCGGTGTTGCTCATGCTTAGCTTGTAGAAGATCTTTAGTCAAAGGATCTGCAAAATTCAGATTTGTGTGCACTTTGCAAATCTTGATTTCACCTTCATCAACATTTTGCCAGATGACATGAAACCCTAGCTTGATATGTTTGGTCGTGGAATGAGTTCTTGGTTCCTTTGCGTTTGTAATAGCACCTGTGTTGTCACAATAGATTGTCACGGGGTCTTGCGCACTTGGAATAACTCCCAGTTTGATGACGAAATTCCTTAGCCAAACAGCTTCATTCGCCCGCATTAGCAGATGTGATGTACTCCGACTCCATTGTAGATTGTGCTACTGCTGGTTGCTTCTTGCTCTTCCAGCTTATCGACCCACCATTCACCAGAAATACAAATCCAGTATGAGACTTCGAGTCATCAGGATCTGAGTGCCAGCTCGCATCCACATAACCGGTTACGCTTAGAGATTTGTCACTACCTCCATAGACTAGGAACATATCCTTTGTTCTCTTGAGATACCTTAGGATATTTTTCACAGATGTCAAGTGACCCATTCTTGGATTACTTTGGTATCGGCTCGCCAAACTAAGAGCCAATGACACATCAGGCCGAGTACTTAGCATTGCATACATGATAGATCCTATGGCTGAGGCATAGGAGGTGTAAGACATCCTTTATCTATCAGTATCCATTGTTGGACATTGTGTCAAACTCAGTGTGCTACCTTTCATTATGGGCACAAAACCCCTTTTGGAACCTTCCATTTTGTACCTTACAAAATCTTCTCAAGGTAAGTACTTTGACTTAATGCAATCAAGCGTCTCGATCTATCTCTATAGATTTTGATGCCCAATATGTATGTAGCTTCACCTAAGTCCTTCATGGAAAACTTACTACTCAGATATGATTTTACGCTTTCCAGAAGTTCCACATTATTCCCCATAAGTAATATGTTATCCACATATACTACTAGGAACCACTAAGCTCCCACTCGCTTTCTTGTAAACACAGAACTCTTGTTGATTTTGGATAAATCCAAAAATCTTGTCACTTAATCAAAACGTTGGTTCTAGCTCCGAGATGCTTTGCTTCCGTCCATAAATGGATCGCTGAAGTTTGCATACTTTCCCAGCATCCTTAGGATCAACAAAACGTTCTGGTTGCATCATATACAATTCTTCCTCAATGTGTCCATTGAGGAATGCGGTTTTGACATCCATCTGCCATATTTCATAGTCAAAATGAGCAACAATTGCTAGTAGAATCCGGACAGATTTTAGCATCGCTACGAGACAGAAGGTCTCTGATGGCCCAAAATATATCGAGCTCGTTGGGGAACCCTAAGAGGAAGGTATGATGAGCACAGCAGCAAGTTTTCCCTTAATTATGAAACCAAGGTTTAATCGAACAAGTAGGAGCAAGGAAACACCCCAAAGGTGTAGCTAGCTGAACTTTGGCAGGGCACACTACTGGTGCCAGCAGCAATGTGGAGACCTGCACAACACAACCACAGAACTTTGTCCCCAACTTGCGATGAGGTTGTCAATCTAACCGGTTTTGCTGAAAACAAAGGATTAAACGTATCGAGTGGAAGAAAGTAATAGTTTGCAGAAAGTAAACACAAAATAGTAAACAGTTGATTGTAGATTGATAGTAAAAGAAAGGACCGGGGTCCATAGTTCACTAGAGGTGGCTCTCCTTAAGATAGATGACATGTTGGGTGAACAGTTACAGCGGGGCAATTGACAAACATCGAGAAAGCATACATGCATATACTAATCATCTTGACTCCTATGAGATTTGATTGGGCATTACAACATTATACATAGACCGCCATCCAACTACATCTATGACTAATAATCTACCTTCAGGTTATCATCCGAACCCCCTCCAGTATTAAGTTGCAAGCAACGGATAATTGCATTATGAATTACGTGTAAAGTAAACAATAAGATTGTTCTATGAACAAAGGATTGTTGTTTTCTCCCTAGTAGCAACAGCACATCTAGTACCTTAGAGATTTCTGTCACTTACCCAGATTACCAGAGGCATGGACCTACTATCGAGCATAAATACTAACTCTTGGAGTTGCTAGCATCTACTTGGCCAAGATAGCTACTAACAACGGAAAGCATGCAAGATCACAAATAACAAATACATGATAGAATCAATAATCAATATGAAATAACATCTCAATATCCATCGGATCCCCGCAAACACAACATGCAGAATTACAAATAGATGATCTTGATCATGAACGGAGCTCACAAGATCTAGACATGATAGCACAAAGGAGGAGAACCAGCCATCTAGCTACTATATGGACCCGTAGTCCAGAGATGAACTACTCACGCATCACACCGGAGGCTTGCATGATGATGAAGAAGGCCTCCACGGTGAATTCCCCTCTTCGGCAGGGTGCTGGAAAGAGCTTCAGATCCCTCCCGATCTAGGGATGGAGATGATGGCGGCTATAGACTCTTTCGTGGAATTTTGATTGGGTATTTAGGGTTTCTGTATCAGAGGCATCTTATAGGCGGAAGGAGAGGTCGAGGGGGTGCCTAGGCTGGCCACACCACCCCCTGGAGCGGGCCTGGCCTGGCCGCGCGGCCAGGTGGTGTGGCCGCCCTCTGGCCCTTCTCTGTCTCGTATTCTGGCTCCGGGTGTCCCTCGGTGAAAAACTAACTTTGGCTTTTATCCTGTCCAATTCCAAGAATATTCATTTTCTGACTTTCCTGGAACCAAAAATAGCAGAAAACAGGCAGCTGGCACTGTGGCTCTTGTTAATAGGTTAGTCCAAGAAATCATATGAAAAGTACTGCAAAGTGTGGACAAAACTTAAGAAAGTGGATAAAACCAAGCATGGAACATCAAAAATTATGGATACGTTAGCAACGTATCAGTCTCATCGTAGTCGACTCCTTGAATTTATCGAAACCCCTTTGCGACAAGTCGAACCTTGTGGATGGTCACATTACCATTCGCATATGTCTTTTTCTTAAAGATCCATTTATTTTCCACGGCCTTACGGCCTTCCGGGAGATCCACCAAGGTCCAAACTTGGTTTTCGTACATGGATCCTATTTCGGATTTCATGGCTTCTAGCCATTTCTCGGAATCAACACTTTCCATTTCTTCTTTGTAGTTTGCAGGTTCTTATTGCTCATTCAAAATGGCAGTCATCAAAAGACTACTGTACCAATCAGGAGTGGTACGTATTCTTGCAGACTTGCGAACTACAGGGGCTTCGATGTAGTTGTTTTGATCATTATCATTCGATTCTTCCTCAATGTTGGAGAGTGATTCGGGAACAACTTCTGTTGTGCTACTCGATATTTGGAGAGAAGGGTCAACAACCTCATCTAGCTCAATCTTCTTTCCACTAACTCCTTTAGCGAGAAACTCTTTCTCAAGAAAGGTGTCATTTTTCGTGACAAACATTTTGCCTTCGGCCTTGTTGTAGAAGGTATACCCAACAGTTTCCCTTGGGTATCCTACAAAGATACACTTTTCTGCCTTGGGTTCGAGTTTGTCAGGCTATAGTTTCTTGACGTAAGCCTCACACCCTCAAACTTTCAGAAATGATAACATTGGCTTCTTGCCACTCCATATCTCATATGGGGTTGTCTCCATGGATTTGGACGTTGCCAGGTTTAAAATAAAAGCGGCGGTTTCTAGTGCATATCCCCAAAGCAATACAGACAAATCAGTCGAAGACATCGTGGACCGCACACTAGCCAATAGAGTACGGTTATGCCGTTCTGACACACCGTTATGCTGAGGTGTCTCGGCTGGCGTAAGCTGTGGTATGATACCAGAGTCCTTCAAGTGCATGCCAAACTCATAACTCAAATACTTGCCTCCCTGATCAGATCGAAGATGCTTGATTTTCTTGTTAATTTGATTCTCTATTTCCTTCTGAAATTCCTTGAACTTTTAAAAGGTGTTAGATTTGTGCTTCATTAAGTAGATATATCCATATCTACTCAAATCGTCAGTAAAGGTAACAAAATAATGATAACCATTGTGTGTTGAGACGCTCATTGGTCCACACACATCTGTATGTATAATTCCCAGTAGGTCCGCAACCCTCTCCATTGTTCTAGAGAAGGGTGTCCTAGTCATCTTGCCCATGAGGCAAGGCTCGCACGTATCAAGGGATTCAAAATCCAATGATTCAAGGAGTCCATCAGAATGAAGCTTGTTCATGTGCTTTACGCCAATATGACCAAGACAAAAATGCCATAGATACATGGTATTGTCATCATTATGCTTACAACATTTAGCATCAATATTATGGATGTGAGTATTGTAATCAAGATCCGGCAAGAATAAACCATTACACATAGGCGCATGAACATAGAAAACAACATTCATTGAAATAGAACAACCACTTGTTAATAACGATCTTGCAACAAGCAAGATCCACTCACAATATTAATACTTAATGTGGGTACATAGTAGCATTTACTCAAAACCAAAATCAATCCTGACGGTGTTTTTACTCGTTCCTATGTCGTTGCATTTTGTGACCCAGTCACATGCTTGAAAGCTTTATTAATGCAACATCACCGAGATGGCCACGTGTATCTATCCGTTACATGGATTGGCAAATCCTGGTATTTATATGTACTCCTCAACATGCCCCTTTGGGAAACCTGAGCGGCACCATTTTGATCACGCTTTTATAGCTTGATACTTGATACCATCTAAGATCCCTCCAGAACGGTGATATTATCTCACAGTCTAAGGATCAGGTTGCGAGGTTTCCTTTGTTTATCATTAATGGTGAACTTTGTAACTAGATCTCATTATGATAGAACTGTTGGATGTTTGTCTATCACATCATTCAACCAATGACATGACCTCATTGTCAATTGGCATAAATTCCCATGATCTTGAGACTCTACATCATCCTCATGTCCAATGAGCTAGTTTGCTAGAGGTAACTAGAGACACAGTTTGTTTACATATCACATGTGTATTAACATTTCGTATTAACATAGTTATAGCACGGTATGAAATGCATTATGAACATATAAGAGATCTATCAAATAAAACACTTTAATATTTGCCTCTAGGGCATATCTCCTTCAAAATCCACCCCCGTCATCACCTCATAACAATATTAAGTGCTCCCTTCGATCCATAATAAGTGTCAGAGTTTAATTTACTTTATTCTAAATTTGAATAAAGCCTCGACACTTATTATGGATCAAAAGGAGTACATGATATACATATGCATGTTGACTGTTGGGCCATGTACCTCCACATGGAGGTGTGTTGACAGCCAAACTACAGCCGTGAAGTCCAACACATTTCAACCGTTGATCAAGGTTCGCATCCAATAGCTGAGGTGCTCCTTGTGAGAGGAATGGAAAATAAAACCCTAGCCACCCTTGGTAGTTGTGTGTGTGAGAGAGAAAGTGTAAGCAAGCAACCATCATGGATGCTACAGGGATAGGGTGAGAGAACACACAAGAACACTACAACCTAGTGATAAGAGAGGAAGAAGAAGGAGAGGTGATTTCTGTCCAGATTTTTGAGATTTGTCCGGTCTGTATCAAGCTAGTGTTTGAAGGATCAAACGTGCTTGGATTGGGTCCAAACTTGGTGGGATTGTTCCTTACTTTGAGTACTTCGATCTGGTTAGCTGGTTTGAGATCTGAGCCAATGTAGAATCAGATTTGGAATTGGTTTAGTCAGTTCGGACTGCTATAGTTTCAGCAAAGAGCACTTTTGGTAGATGAACAGTTTGGGCGGAAAACGATGTATGTTGGAAACTCATACGGCTGGTTATCTACCAAGTTTTGTGATGATTGGATCGATGGTATAGGAGAAGTTTGTTGATTATCAAAGAGGACAAAAATTGTGATATCTTTGCTTTGATATAATCTCTCTTTCAAGTGGTCGTTGTTGTTGTTGCTGGTTGGCAACATGATGAGTGTGTTGTACATCTCTAGATGTTCCAGAGAAGACTTTATACCTAGGTTACTCATAGTGAAGCTTACGTGGACCGGTTGTTCCACACCCGTGGTTTTTTCTTCCTCACGTTGAGGAGGTTTTTCCACGTAAATCCTTGTGTCACTTGTGCATGTGCTCAATTCTTTTATTTCCACTACATATATTTTGATTGAAGTTATCCTCAAAGTTCATTACAACTTGTGGGGTTGTGTATCACCCCCAAAAAAGCGGTATCAGAGCCGAGGTGCAGTTTGTATTTAGTTTCAGAGCAAGGTTTATTTTGGGCTGAATGCATTTGCTTGTTGTGAAGGATGGAAGTAAATACCAATAGAAGGAATATGAAGGACTTTCTATATGTAAAGGAACACTAGAAGCCGGTGTTCTCCACTGAGGTGCCCGATGATATGAAGCAAGATCAGGGGGGTGCTTCATCTCCAATCTTGTGGGTTCGTTCGGCAATGGGTGGATGATAATGTTTTGAACCATATCAATGATGAGACACATGCACGCACCTTATGACAGAAATTAGAGGAGTTATATGCCCACAAAGAAGGTACTAACAAGATGTTCTTTATCAAGAAATTGATGGGTTTGAAGTACAAGGATGGCACTGCAATTGCATATCATGTGAAAGAATTTCAAAGCATTATAAATCAGCTATATTCAATAGGAATCACAATTCAAAATGAAGCGAGAGTTTTCCTGCTACTTGGCTCATTACATGACACTTGGGTGACCTTTAAGGTCACCATGTGCAATTCAGCACCTAATGGAGTTGTCACTTGGAACCTTATGAAGACCAAGTTACTAAATAAAGAGTCTAGAAAAATTGCTGATAAGGACGGTTCTTACTCACATTCTGAAATATTAGTGACTGAGTCAAGGGGGAGAAGCAAGAGTAAAGGTTCGAGTAAGGGAGGAGAAAGAAGTAGAAAAAAATCAAGAGGCAAAGACAAGTATGCTAGCATTATATGCCATCACTGTCATGGGAAAGGCCACATCAAGTGGCATTGTGAACAATTGAAGAAAGACAAAAATAAAAAGAAGAAAGTTCACAAACATACCAATAGTGATAGCGATGGTGAGGGAGGCCGGATTTTTGCGGTTGAGAAGATCATGTTTATTTAATAAAAAAATTGCAGTGGGGATTTTCCCTACTGTTTCACCTCAAAAAAAAAAAAGATCATGTTTCTCGTGCATGAACAACATGATGGCAGCGGTGTTTCACCACTAAGGAGAGGATCACTGTATTTTCTGATGATACCATCAGCATTGCAGATGGTTGTGAGATGACTCGGATTCCAGACAGTGGTGCTACCATACATGCTACATCTCGTAGAGAGCTCTTCAACAACTACGCAACATGTGATTTTGGTGTTGTGGAGATGAGAAACAATGATAGAGCACAAAACATTGGAAGAGGAGATGTGCACTTGAAAACTGAAAATGGTACGACACTAGTCCTCAAGTCAGTGAGGCATGTTGAGGCCCTTTGGCTCAACATTATCTCGGTTCTTGGTAAGCTATCTAAATTCTTTAATCTTGATTAAACAATTCCCAAATGCAGACATAAGATGGTGGTCGATCCTAGCCAAGGTTCCAAGGTGCACGAGAGAGGAGCAAAGGTGCAGACAAACCGGGAGAGGTGGAAGAAGCCAGAAGAAGGCCACGCGAAACTCAATGTCGATGGAGCGTTCACAAAAAATGATGCGGGTATTGCCATAGTGTAGCGGGATTCAGAGGGGCAAGTTATCTACGCTGCATGTCGATGCTTGCGGCAGTGTCGTGATCTGACGGAGGCGGCAATCATGGCGATCGAGGAAGGGCTGCGTCTTGCCCTACACTGGTCCACACTGAACTTTACATTGGAAATGGACGGTGCCGAAGCAATGGAGCTCATGCGAGCTGAAGCACCAAATACTTCAGTTTCTGCTTTCAAAATTACTGTCATTCGGGACTTGTTACGGGAGAGGGAGATTAGAATAGCAAAAGTTAGCAGAGATACTAACAGGGCCGGCCACGAGCTTGCCCAGGTAGGCAGGGTTCAGGGTAGAACTGCAATTTGGCTTGGTAATTTCCCTCCAAAAGTTGCTGAGCTAGTCTCCTCAGATTGTAATCCTGCCTTTGATTAATAAAATTCTCTTTGCCGCGCAAAAAGAAAATCCAATTCCCAAGATACCAGACGAATGCTCTTGTCGTGCCGGACCTGTTGTCGACTGTACTATTACTCCTCCTCTCCTTTTGTCTTTCTTTTCATTTCATATTTGTCCTGTACATTTTTTCAATTTGAAGTATGGTACATGTGGATAAACCAGATCTCCAATTCCCAAGAAACCAGACGAATTGCACGCACATAAAAAACTCCTCAGTAACTTAAACAATATACACACTCCGATCGATCGATTGATCATATGCGTGTCGCCGCATCCGATCGATCGGTTGGCGCAACCGAACGCCACCAAAATACATATAGCTCCCATTTGCATCAGCAACGGACCACGTAATCACGCACGCACACCGATCATCATTGCCTTATCCTGTACGGAACACACACCTCACCTCATCCCCAGGGAAAAGAAGAGAAAAAGAACATACACACACAGCCCTACACCTGGTGGTTCCATCAGAAAAAGCTCTCATCAGATCACCGCGATCGAATTCCCCCATCAGCTCTCGCTAGCCGGGGGGCACGTAGGCGCGGTTCGGCCGATCATGGCCGAGCGACCCCCGAATAAACTAGTGGTTTTCCCGCATAAAGAACCATATCGGTCCGACGAAACCGAGCGGGCCATAACGTCATGTCCCTCCACGTACGGCGACGCCGCACATGGCGACGCCTCGGCGCCGCCAGCCTGGCCCTGGCCCTGGCCCCGGCGAGAGGAGAGTGAGGCAGGCGTGCGTAAGCAACAAACTCGTGAGTTCCGTTTCAGATGGGGAATCTAGCCGGGGGATCCATCGGGAATCAGGCTGTGTGTGCGCGGCGTTTTATGCCTGGTCAGAGTCAGACATATGTGCACGCACCGCCGTCGATCGCCATGCTTTGCAGACTTGTTGTGGTTTGTCAGCTGTTCGCGTATGATTATGTGCACTCGAGTTTAAACTATTCTGGCCGCCCATCTGAATTAGGTCAATGTTTTCGACAGCCGGCACAGGGAAAGGCGGAACTAGTGCTAGCTAGCTAGCTAGCTAGCAGGAGCACTGCTGTTCTGCCTCGCTGAACTAGGTCTGCTACGAGTTACGAGTCTTGGCCCCGAGTGAAGAATTGTCTCGGTTCACGCATGAGCAGGATATACTATTTAATCCTTGATGATTTTCTGTGAAAAGTCTCTGCATGCATCTCAGGGAACATTTGTTCGATCGGGGCCCTTTGATTCATTTACAAATGGTACTAAAGGATAATCGTAGAAACAAGAAATAAAACTTTCCGGTGTGGCCACTGAGGTTTGTTTATATTTAAAAAAGTCATAATTGGAGATTTCAATCATTGCAACGTCTTCTGTAATGATTGCTTGATTTGTAGGATTACACCCCCACAAAAATGTTTCAAATCCTTGCGAAGTCTTCTAGTATAACTAGATCATGTAGGCGTGCGTTGCCGCGCCCCTCCATTAGGAGAATAGGTTATTATAAATTGATGAAAATATATTCGATAACATGTTCCAAAGTATCAAGTCATGTTTTGAACTATATTTGATAATGTATGCTCTTATAAGAGCAACTTTCATCTACCCCTATATGATGAAATTCATTTGCATTTTAAGCTAAAATTCTTCATAGGTTTATTAGTGGTTTATTGGAAGGATAGCATGGAGGTTCAACAAAGAGAGAATATGTGTGATATGTGAATGTTCTATATTGTTCAAATTATTTTTAGAATCATTAATTTTTGTAATTCTTAATACTGTTCTTCTGTTCTGGTTTTTTTTCACGAATGATGACTTCAAAGATGGGAAAGAAACTGAATACAAAAATCGTGAATCATTGTAGTGGGAAAGGAATTGACGCATGTGTAATACTGTAAAATACATCCTTAACTACATCACAGAACCAAAGAGACATGCCAAGATTTCAAAAAAGTAAGATGGCATCAAAATGGAAATAAAGATATTGTTCTGGATAATTTTAGAATCAGTACCTTTGAGTTGCAAAAGAAGCACACCAGTCTAATGCTGAAGAAATCAGCCAAAACGGTGCAGAAATCAACTCAAACGGGCCAAATCCGAGCCCTATGGAAACAAACAACAGTGGCACAGAGTTCAGAGCAGATTCTCCCGCCCTATCACCACGATCAACCTCGGACAATTTACAATGGTGCAAGTGACATGGATATAAGTATAGCAATGGCAAACATTTATAATAAAAAGGCGTATACTATTAAGCGAAATTAGTGATGTAACTGAGGAACTCACCTGCCCAGCAGCCATTGGTAATACCGAGTCCAAGAAAACCAACCAGATGAAAATTCGACCAATCACCAGGAAGCAATAGAATGTAAGCAGCTGAGCTAGAACAAGCAGAACCTGCAGAGGAATATATTTCTGATTTAGAAAAGATGACAATTGTTATCTGAAGAAGATAGGTATTTCGTTCGGAAATAGAATCAACATATCAGATCACCATTAGACCTGGAATCTGCTATCGAGTGAGAGTAGCACGAGCAGAAACTGAGGCAAGAGATTTTATAGAACATGTAGGCAGTGTAGTAACGTACCATAATCATCTGCTGCCGTCAATTTGTGCACCATGGCTGGCATTAGGGATTTGCAAGAACTGAAAAAATAATACGGTCATAAAGATCAATTAAGACCGGCGCATCAGGTCGCCATGAATAGGGAGGCGAGGGCAGGATCTGTACCGCATCCGCAGGAGAGCTCGATGGCCGCTCCAGATTCTGGCCTGCATTCGAACGGATCGAGAGGTGTGCATCTGGTCTCGGTCGATCGAATCTCGATTGGAGTCTGCTGCATGCCCACTCTAGATTTCGGCATGCGGTCCAATCGATCGGGAGGTGTGCGTCTTGTCTAGGTGGTCGAATTTACATTGGAGTCTGCCATTGCATCGTGTGTCCTCTTCAAAAAAAATCCGGTAGTTCCGTATGAGCAAGGATACCCGGTTTCCATTGGAGTCTGTTGTCGCATGTGTCCTCTTCAAAAAAATCTGGTGGTTCCGTACGAGGAGACCCGGTTGTCGAAATTAGGTGGAGTAGAGCGGGCCGAAATAGATAGACATTCCAGCCCAATTAAGCATAGAAAGTCTTTTTAATGTCCAGAGAAGCGTCCCTAAGGGATAATTCGGTCCACGTGGGAGCTGAGGATCATCCAATGGCCAGAATGACGTGGGACGCGATCGGACGGTGCATCGTGTGTCCTCTTCAAAAAAAATCTGGTGGTTCCGTATGAGCAAGGATACCCGGTTTCCATTGGAGTCTGCTGCCGCATGTGTCCTCTTCAAAAAAAAATCTGGTGGTTCCGTACGAGGAGACCCGGTTGTCGAAATTAGGTGGAGTAGAGCTGGCCGAAATAGATAGACATTCCAACCCAATTAAGCATAGAAAGTCTTTTTGATATCCAGAGAAGCATCCCTAAAGGATAATTCGGTCCACGTGGGAGCTGAGGATCATCCAACGGCCAGAATAACGTGGGGCGCGATTGGACGGCCAAAACTGTCCAGTTAGTGGGAGGCCTCCTTTTTGACTCAGGTTTAATATCCCAAATGATTGCTTGATTTGTAGGATTAAACCCCACGAAAATATTTCCTACGAGGGATTCCTTGCACTATATTTTTTTCTAGGATACGTCCTGGGAGACGTACTAAATACATAGAGGAGAATACCGACGGCCTATACAACACCATAAGGCAACCACACCACACACCCAACACAACACAACTCACAAGATACAACACCAAGAATGGCCGATACAACGCCAGGAAGGCAACGCCGATACAAATGCAACACCACACGACAAACAACACAACCCCAAACAACCAAGCGACGAGGACTCTCCTTGCAACACGTCCCACCACGAACGGAGAGGAGGTGAAACACCGAGCTCACGAGCCACGTCACAATCGAAGGAGGAGACTTTGGAAGACCGACTTGCCTCGAAGAGGCACAACCAACGCACTACCTGCCCATGTGCGCTAAGGTGGCAAGCGAGCAGCGGGACTGGACCGCCCGAGAGAAGTAGACCGAGAAGCGCCGCCGACGATGTACATTGCGCCCCGAGCGCCCAAGCTCCAACCGGTCACCAACCGGGACTCCGTCAAGACGATCCGGGGATTTCTTGAGCAACCTAGACAATGCCTCCAAGAAGGGGGACGACACCATGGTGTCGTCGTTGTCTGATCCAGCGAAGCGGATCAAGGGTTTCCCCTTAGCACTCAACGCGAGGCAGCACATACATGGCCATGACGACGCCCCCAAGGAGGAGACGGCGCCCGTAGGCATCGCTATTGTCAGCATCAAGCTGGGATTTCACCCGGCCCCTCCATCAGCCCCGAAGACCACCGAAAAGAGCAGACAAGAGCCACTGCTTGGCCACACACCCGACGAGAGGAGAGCCGGACCTGATGCCGGCGAAGGGGATGCGCCGACCGCCGTTCCACCACCAACGGACGAGCTGGACGGTGGAGGACCAGCCTGTCGCCACCGCCGCCACCACCTAGCCGGTCACCAGCACCACCACGGTGCCAGGGGCCGCCGTTGCCAGGCGTCGGCACCACACCGCCTGCCGCCATGGGCCGAGACCCATAGGCCCGCCCGAGCCCGGAGGGCACGGTCGCTCTCGGAGCCGTCGTTCGTAGCAATAGGGGCACCACCCCCGAGCCGAGGCCGAGCCCCCACGTCCGCCGCTGACGAGACGCCAGCCGCCGGGAACCCGCTGCTCTATGTCGCCGGATCCAGGGGAGGCCACGCGCCGCCGCCACCTGAGGAACCGCTGCTCAGGGGGAGAGGCCCCGCCGCCGCCATCCGCATCTGGGCTTTTCCCGGCGGAGTCTCCCGGCAGCGGCGAGGAGGGGGGCTGGGAAGGCTGCTGCCTGTGTGATCTAGGGTTCCCCCCGTGTCGCCTCTGGGAGTTCCCCCGTGTTGCACTACATTTCATCATAGTTTTAAAAATCGGACCGGTGAGACGACTGGTTCACTTGTTTGTTGGTCGGACCACTGGTTCATTCGGTTCGATGGCGATAAAAAACCGTCCCTTTTAATTAAAATTTAAGAAAATTTTGAAACAAAATGACAATAAAATGTATATATAGTATATATTTCAATATGGAATCACAAAACATGGTGTGTCTAAGTGGTATTCTGCCTTATGTGGTGTTATTTCTATCTTACATAAGGTCTTGAGTTCGATCGCTCTTGCAACTTCTTCTGTTTTCCTGGTTTTTTGCTATTTGGACCGGTGCCTCTTAAAAACCGGTGAGGTCATCGGTTCAGGTTTTTTCTGGTTAAATCATCGAACTGGTCCGGTTTTTAAAACTATGCATTTCATAGGAGATTTAACAGCCTCCTGAACCTCTTGGTAAAACTCCTCTTCTTTCCCTTGTGTCAAAACCAAAAAAAAAATGGTAGATATGAAATCTTGTAGGACTGGTTTGGTCATGACCATACAACAATATTTTTTTTCTCTGTTCCTACATCGTGTATAATTCTGAGACTCAAAGGGGGTGCATTATATCATCCAGTGGAATACAAAGGTTTGTCTGGTTTGCAAGATTTTGAAAACAAAGGATTAGAGAAAACATAGAATTAACATGACATGGCATATTAAGTACTACATGTTCATATCGAAAACACATGAATCTGCAATAGAATCTGTTTGTGTTGCACCACACAAAAATGATGTAATTTGTCACAAAAAATAGGTGCTAACGTGGTGGTCATATCAAAGTAAAATTTCCATGAGGTTGCGGTTAGCTAAGGGAATTTTCCTATAAAGTTACGTGCACAGTAGTCCATAGAAAAAGTTCCTACGGTTTCCAAACGTACAAACTAAACAAGCTTTATAGAAGAAATCCTAAGGAAAAAACATAATCCTATCAAAATTCCTTTGAGCCAAAATTCATGAGCATGGGAAAAATGGAGAAATTTTTTCTCAGGGTTGAGTTTGACATTTTCAAAGGGATAATAAACAAATTTGACATTTTATTCAAAACTTTTTTTTGCATTCCTATGCATAGAGAATAAGTTAAAGACCATTGGTTCAATGGTAATGATGCAATTTTGTTTTTGCATATGTTTTAACCTAGATATTGTTTTCAGGATTCATGTGTTTCTCATGTTCATGCCAATCTAGGACTAAACTTTGTAATACTCCTATGTTTCACAATTCTATGTTTTGAACATATGATTCTATCATATTCATGCATATTTATTTTTTCGATAAAAAAAAATTTTAATAGCGTGAAGACACCGGTATTTGCACCAACAAGATGTCCGAAGACACCAAGGATGCACATAGCCAAAAACAAATAGAGAAAATACCTTGTCGTGGTGATCAATCACTCGCATCAGCAACACTCTAGCCACCACCAAAGACGGACTACAAAATAAAATATATATCAATTATACCTAGTCTTTGCACCAACAAGATGTCAAGACACCAAAGATGCACACAGCCAAAATAAAACATAGAAAATATCCCATCGTGGTGATCAATCACTCACATCAGCAACACTCTAGCCACCACCAAAGACAGACTACAAAATAGTTTCTCCAAAAGCAACGCCTTCAAGGAGGAAACAATGCATAAGAGTTATCGTTGCCCGATCAAAGATCTTAGATTTTCACTCTAGAGGAAGTCCGAGTTTCCAAAACAATGCGTTCAAAAAGACGATTTCTAGGTAACCAACGAAGGTCAGACCTTGGGGTTTCAACCTGAAAACCAAGGCTCGTACTCGAGGACCACCACAAAATAAAGTCCTCTGGTTCTACCACTCTCTCTCACCAAGGCCGCTGCAGGTCACCAAACATCTCGCACACAGGTATTCCGGAATGGACAAGAACATACACCTCGTAAGACATAGCCTTACAGCATCATGAAGCTTCATCTTCATCTCACCCAATACTCACATTTGCCTTAACTTCTGGTCCTCCAATCGCAGCTGCCATGAATTTCTCCACCTCTATCAATACTATGAGAATCTAGGCTTCCACATGTCCCATGACATCGACATGAAAGTGAATCTTTGAATCGTGCCCTATTGAGGCAACACATGATGATAATGTAGGTGCAGGCGACTGTATATCATATGAACTAGATATCTAGGACCCTAATATGCCAAGCGAAGATCTCCATGAGATAAGACCAGAACTCATCGGTAGCTAGATCATGGAGGGTTGGCATCAAACATAATGACGACTTGGCACAAGAAAAGCAAGGTCCAAGCAGACATTATTATGTCTGAGCCAGTATCCCCCACGCTATTAGCTGGCTTCCAACAAGAACAATTGCTTGATCCCCCCCCACTTGGAGCCCAAAAGGCCAGGCCGGTAGAGGAGAAGGCCACCTGGGCCGCCACGACCACGACCAACAGTGATGGCGAGCGAAGACCACAACACCAGGGCAGAGATCGACAGGTGATACATGTAAAATGCATACATAAACTTTGTAGTTTATTGATACATATTCCCACATATTGGCAACTTATATAATGTTATATCCATATTTTATATTGATTTTTGGGATTTACCAATGATCCCTTTTATTTTGGTTATAACTCTGTCGGACAGGAAAACCATGTTTTGTGTATTTTTATCTTTCAGGGACCTAAACAAAGACAAACTAAGCTAAGATTCTAGAAAGTCAATATTTCACGAAGAGGGATGGCCCGGAGCACTTGAACCTCGCCAGAAGGGCCTCGAAGCCCAAAAGAGGTAGGGTGGTGCGGCCCACCCTGGTGCACATGCCACCTACTCTATTTTGTCCATCAACCATCCAATTCGCCTCAATATTTCACCTGCGGACTCGTCTTAACCTAAAAATGCCTATATAAAGACCCCCCCTAGTATCTTTGGAGGGGCTGTTGCAGAAACACCGGAACACCAAGACAGAGGTAGAACCAGGGAAGATTGGAGGGGAAAACTCCGTAGGAACCGCCTCCAGAGGGATCTCTACCTTCTCCAATATCTCCACCATCATCACCATGACGAAGAGGGAGTAGTCCACCTCTGGACTATGGCTTTGTGGGAGTAGCTTGATCTATTCCTCTCTTGTTCAATCATAGATCTAGTAGCATATGAGTTGCCCAACATGATTATGGTTATATATGTAATTCATATGTGGTGAATCTTTATTCTATGAGTTGTTATACTAGATGGGAACCTATTTATGTGTAAGATGTATTGATATATGCATATCATGTACCCCATTCATAAGTACTTGTTTTGATCCAAATTGTATTCAGGAACATATGTGGGGGAACGTGTGTATTAGTTGGAGTACATGGTGGTAGTGATTGAATAGTGACAACAAATTCAAGATCTACCATGGTTTTTACCTATCTTTTCTTACCTCACTAGGGATAAAGTGAATTCATGTGCTTTTATTATGTTGTGATAGCTTGATAATCTTGTTTGGTCAAGGTAGCATATTTGTTATTCAAACATCATGTCAAAGTACCTAAGAATGTGCTATGTTAATTCTTAATTCAAGATTGCTTGGAGTTTTTCCTTTCTTGAGGAGCATAAGAGAGATGTGTTGCATCATATCTATGATAGGACCTGATGCCTAGATGAATGCTTATCAAACATATAATGAAGTTTTCTCAATATTATATTGATTGTATGTATAGTACCATTTACAAAGAGAATAGACAAGTGAACCCATAAAACCCGGCCCATTTTAAATCATAAGAAACAACTTTACAACACCATTGCTATCCTTTATATTTTCTGCAATTAAATATTTCAAAATAAAAAAATACTTTCTCTATTAGCAAACACAAAACAAAACCCAAAAAATGTTTATAATATTGTTATTTCTTTGCTTACCTAGTAATAGATTGTTCCAATTCCCCGAGAATTCGATATAAACCCTTGAGTCACCCATGTGGGGAAAAGAGGCTTGCTACAACACTCTGCACTTGGAGTCCCAACGAGTTGGTACACACAATTTTTTTGCCATCAATAGAACAGGGGGATGTGTTGACCATTGCATCTGGTATGCAAGGGCCTAGGAAGCCCGACCACTGCGTGCACCCCCGCCGCCGACTAAATTCGTCATGCCCCGCGTTCACCATCCCTGCGCTTCCACGCACTCCGCCTTGTGCGTCCCATATGCCACCTAAGGCCACTACCTCCATCGATCTGTCGCACTTCTGATGACCATGGCCCCATGCCATACCGCAAACAAGGGGAGGAAGTTACCCACTGCCATGTTTCTTGGGGCGAGTCCCGGCCTTTTTGACTACCAATTACCCCTCCGGTGATAGCAAGAGACGGGAAGGGAATGGGGATGGAGTAGTAGTGGAGGAATCTAGGGTTCCCCCATGTCCCAAAGAAGGGTGGCGGCTAGGATTCACCGTGTTGCTAGAGGAGGGTGACACAGGAAAGGGAAATTATGGGAGCTATCGACCTTAGGGAATCTTCAGCTGCCCCCTCCTCCCCCCGAGTAACCCCCAGGACCCTTTTTCCATCGATGGAAGCTTTTTCTCCTAGTCGGCCCCCACGAGCATGATTTCCGCTAGATTTGGCATAAAATTCATCCGACATTCCTAGGCTGAACTCAGTGCACTAAAGGCGATTGGGGGCACCTACAGAAGAAAGAAGGCAAGTAAGCCAGCTCTATCGGTGAGACACCGCATATTCCCCACCAAGATTTTCCTTCTCGTGCGATGCAAAGCTACTTCCCCCTCGCTGCCATGTCATCGTTGGCACCACCCCTCTCCCCTCAGCCGCAAACACGCCGCTAGCAAAGGCGACCTTCGCTGCACTAACCTCCATCTCCTTGCTAGCATAGTTTTCATTGTAATTCGGCATCACGGGAAGCTTCATACCACCACGCCCATGAGTTGTTAGGCATTTTTCCTACTAGGTGATGAACTCCGATGACATGGAGATGTACGCAACTATGATGGAAGAGGAGGCCGCCGTGACTGCCAATGATGAAGAGCACTAGAAGTTCCTCGCATGTCTAGTCGGCATGTACGAGCCGAATGCAAAGCCGCAACACGGTGGCTCGGCGCTAGGGCACCACAAGAGAAAGCCGAGGCAACGGATGGAGGCCCACTACATGTTATACACTGACTACTTTGACGATGATCTGTTGCACGGCGAGACGGTATTCTGACGCTGTTTTAGGATGAGATGGAAGCTCTTCATCAAGATTGTGCATGCCATCCGGGAGTTCGACACCTACTTTGTTTGCAACAAGGATTGCACTGGTATGGTAGGATTTTACTCACTCTAGAAGTGCACAACCACTTTGAGGATGCTTGCATATAGATCTCCTCGTGATACACGAGATGACTATCTATGCATGGCTGAGTCCATCGCCATTGAGTGCATGTACAAGTTCTGCATGGAAGTGAAGGGAATATACCCGAGCGGTAATAATAAAGTGGTTATTATCTTATTCCTTGTTTATGATAACTATTTATTTTGCATGCTATAATTGTATTAATTTGGAAACATTAATACATGTGTGTTTAATAAACAAAAAGGAAAGTTCCTAGTTATGCCTCTCTTATAAACTAGCTCGTTGATTAACAAGATGATCAAGGTTTCCTGATCATGGACATTGGATGTTGTTAATAACAATGTCAAAACATTAGTGGGATGATCGATGTGATGAACATTCATCTGAAATATAGCATTACGATCAAAGTCATTGTGTTTATATTGCTATAACATCATACGAAGTAATCCTAGTACTTAGACCATGAGATCATGTCAATCACTAACACTGGAAGAGTATCTTGATAACATCAAACGTCACACCGTGAAAGGGTGATTATAAAGGTGGGTTCAGTGCTACGAAAGTGTTATGTAGAGGCTCATGGATCAAGAGTGGGATTTGTCCATCCCGATGATGGATAGATATACTCTAGGCCCTCTCGGTGATATCACATTGGTTAGCTTGCAAGCAAGTGATGAGATCACTAGAATGTTATATCACGGGAACAAGAAAAGAGTACATGTCGGTAACAAGATCAAACTAGGTATGGAGATACCGATGATCGAATCTCGGACATGTATTATATCATGAGACAAAGGGATTAAATTACTAGCATTAAAGGTTCTCACGATCACAGAAGTCACCGTTGAATGTGCAGGAGTCAGTATGGATCTCCAGGTCCCGCTTCTGATTATTGATCTGAGAGGGGTCTCGATCATGTCTGCATTATTCGCAAACCGTAGGGTGACACACTTAAGGGATATCGACACCATTTGGAGCAAATATGTTTTAGACATAGATTTAAGAAAGCACTGGAATTATTTCAATAGACACCGAAACTGTTTTGGGTGAAATTGCTAAAATTGGTTTTGCATGTAATATTGAAATGTTGCAGGGGGTTTTATGTGAATGTTTGTTAATTAAAGTAATTAACAAAATTCTGAATAAAATTAATAAAAGAGTTTTATTAAATGAGAGAGCATTAAATTTGGATAAATTTAATGCATTTAAAGTGGAGACTTTAAAAGAGAATGTGAAGGGGCAAATTTATGTGGAGGGAGTTACCACCACATGAATGAGGAGGTGAAGGTTCACCCCTTGGGCGCCGTCCATGGGGAGGGGCACCCCCTCCTCCTATAAAAGGCGCCCCTCACACCCCTTCTTCCACACACCTCCTCGTGAAGGATCTCTCTCCCCCTCTAGTATTTTCCCCATGGTCTCGGATTAGCGAGATACATGTTCCTGGTGGCTTTATCTAGAAAGGAGTTGCTGCTTCCGCTGCTTTGCTGGAGTGAGGGACGGAGGTTGTCGGGGTACCGGACGTGTGTGCAATCACAAATGCACCGCTGCTTTGCGGTGCTGGACTTGGTGGTGCGGGACTTGCTGGAGCTAGATCTGATGGACATGTCGGAGCTGGACCTGCTGGACTTCCTCACGATCTTGAGATCGGCAAGTGTACGACTACATCATCCGCGAGTTCCATATTGTTAACAAAGCTTTGTTGTCTTCGAGGGTATGTTCTCTATGGATGTATATCCACCCGTTGCTTGTATCTAATAGATAGATCTTGGCGTATAATAGTTCCCATCGTAGGAATTTTTTTGTTTTCTATGCTGCGAACCCTTCAGTGGTATCATAGCCTGATCTATGCATAGATGCTTTGCACGGGTAGTACACATATGTTTATATGTGGGCGATGATGATCATGTTATTGATTCTTTCATGTATTTTGGATATTGGTGGCATAGTGGGATGAAGCGGCCTAGACCAAATTTGCATGTCATCGCACATGAGAACGGTTCCACGACTGACATGCAACTAGTTTTGCATAAGTGGCTGGCGGGTGTCTGTCTCTCCTACTATAGTTAATATCTGATTTACAACAAGTTGCTAATAACTTAGGTATCATTGTTGTGGTTCCATGTTCGTAGGTAAGAACGGTTCTATCTTCGAAAGACCTAAGCCACATAAAACTTGCAATTGATAAATTAGAGGCGTCTAGTTTATATCGTTGCTGGGCTTGTGCCATGATATGGTAATGTGTGAGTTGATGTATAGTTGATACCCTTACAAGACACTTAACGTGTAAGTTCCATAGACCTTGGCCTTACACACAAAGGAATGATAGAGATCATACCATGATGCATATGATGGTGATCAAATGCATGGACCATATCATCCCACTTTACACATATGATGTTCGCATCTTATATTGTTAGTTTGGCGCTTTTAGTAGCATTATAAGATGATCCCTCATTTAGATATCAAGATAAAAATGTGTTCTTCCTTAAGTATGCATCGTTTATGTTTTGCCGCTTCAAGACATCACGTGATGATTGGGTGTACTTGAATCCACGATCATATTTCGGGTGTAAGACAGTTTTACACACGTGAGTACTAAGGTTCTTACTTGGCGAGCCTAGCATGTACAGACATGGCCTCGGAACATGGACCAAAAGGTTAAGCATGAGTCATATAGTTTATATGATGCCCATATAGATGCTCGCCTTTGAAGCTACAACGACTCACGTGATGATCGGACTTGGTGTAGTGGATTTGGTTCATGTAATCACCAAAAAGGCATGAGGGATGTTGTTTTTGAGTGGGAGTTCATTTCTAATTTGGATTAGTCGAACCAAATTTGTCATAAACTAAATCAAAGTGAATTTGCATAATTTGTTGTAGTCATTGGCATCTGTTTACTACCTTATGCTTAGTTTTAATTGAGATAATAGAACTATAGAATTTTGGATATTTACTTTACGAATTGGTATCGTATTGTTTTGAATGTCAATTTAAAGTTTAGAAATCCTATTGCAAACTTTCAGCAAACTCTATTTACTCCATGAAGTTTAATAAGTAGTATTAAATCAAGAGTAAGAATTCCAACGTTAGTATCTAAAGTATCATGTTTTCCTCCATGATTCTTGATATTCAAAAGTTGTTTTAATATCGAGGTTATCTAGGAGCTGAAATAATTGTTTCAGAAACCATCATGTGTTAAAGATACTGTGATATCTGAAACAATGTTTATGGTTGCAATATGATAGAGTATAATTTGACAAAATACATGTCTCATATTGTATGAGAATTTGTGAAGGTTGGAGACGCTAGGCGTCCTAATCTACCAAAAAGGTTTTGGGGACTAACATTATACTCGCGATTCTTCCTTATAGGCTGTAGTAGCTTGATAATGAAAGTTTTCATGATAAGGATGAATAGAAGATATAAGTAAAATGTTTACTACACTAATAGATTACTAAAGAATGGATTTTTGAAAGAACACCAAGCATTTGATGATGGTGATCCACTTCAAAGTGCAAGTCCAAAGGTATTAGTATTTGACTATACACGCTTTGTACTATGTGTCATGTGAATGACACCACTATTGATATTGATAGATTCTTTTAAAAGGAAAAGGAATTGCTGAAAGAGAATCTATAAAATATTTGGCAGAAAAGAAAAAAGTTGGAGATGTCCAACTTAGGTATATAGAAGATATACATGTTATGGCTATATTCTTTGTTTGTTAAACAATGTGGTTATTAGGTATTGGATAATGGTATTGGATACCGAATTGGTTGGTGCGAAGTGTCATACAGAACAACACAATTCATGAACTGCAACGGCCTAAGTAACTAGCAAGAGAATAAGTGATGATGTTCATCGAAAACAAATAAAGTGTTATTGTGTTTTTTTGTTGTCGTCAAACCTAGCCTTCAATATTTGTTTTAATAATTTTTATTTTGTTTCGGTATTACGAGAACAATGGTTGTTCAAATAATTACTGTATTCCATAAAGGATGGATGAAATTTTACAAGTCTAGTTGGAGAAATGACATCCATAAACATTATTGCTAAAATGACGTAAGAAAAATGATTGAAGATCACTTATGAAGTGACATCGCTATTTGAATTATATTGGAAAGTAAACATGAAGAAACTCCATGTTGATGGATTTTTGGAGTCTTTTGATTTTGATCAATTAATGCTTGTGAGACTTTCCTCAAGAAAATTGAAACTCCGTTCAGAGGCCAAAGAGGAACGGATGACTTGCTTATTGGAAATTGTGCATGCTGATGTGCATAGTCCATTATGTGTAGCCATATGCGATGGATTTTTTTGCTTCATATGTTTTCTCCAGAAATTTGAGTGAATATATCTATATATTTACTTAATAAGGAAGAAGTATGAAACATTTGAAAATTGTTCAAAGACTTTCAAGATGAAGTGGAAAATCATTCTAACAAGAAAATAAAAAGTTTATGATTCGATCATAAAGGAAGATATTTGAGTTACATGTTTAGAAAAACACCTAAGATTTCAGGAATTGTTCCATGAATTTGCATTTCCCGATAAACCACAGGAGTATGGTATGTTCGAGAGATCAAATCAAACCTTGTTTGACATGGTAATATCAAAGGTGTCATTTATAAAACTGCCACTATGTTTTAAGGATTAAAGCTTTAGAGACTACCACTTTTACACTAAAAAGAGCACCATCGCGATCCATTGAAATGACACCATATGAGTTATGGTTTGGGATAAAACCTGAGTTGTCTTTTCCTAAATTTTGGTATGCTATGCATAAGTAAAATGTTTACAACCAAAGTCGGATAAACACGTCTTTGTAGGTTATCCCAAAGAATTTGTTGGGAATTCCTCCATAACACCGAGGACAAAAGAGTTTGTCGCTTGGAACGTCAAGTTTCTTGAGAATGAATTTTTTGCGAAAAGTTAAGTGGGAGGACAATAGAACTTTGATAAGGTTGTTGAACCTTAGCTATATGTGCTAAGTAGTGCAGCGCCGGAAAGTGTCCCGGTGGCGGCCACAATGCTCATGGCTCCCGTGATTACAAAGGTTGTGATCTCGGAGATTAGAGTTCCTATTGAACCGTGTGAGTCGGTAAGAATCAAATAGTGAGATTTGATAAACAAGTCGTTATTGTTTTGACAATGATGAACCGACTACATGCAAAGAAGCGATGATGGGCCCTGACTCCATAAAATGACTAGAAGTCATAGAATGTGTGATAGTATCCATACACGAGAAATCAAGTTTCTGAACTTGGAAGACCCTCCGAAAATGCGTGAAGCCTATCGGTCGTGTTTGGATCTATAAAGAAAAAGACATGGATGTTTAACATCTATGAAATAGTCGACATGTCGGAAAGAAGTTTACGGCAATGTTCAAGGAGTTGACTATGACAAGATTTGATCTTTCATAGCGATATTTAGTCTTAACGGATTAATGTAGCAACCACTACATATAATTTGGTCTATGGTAGTTGAACAAACAAAACAATGTTCTTCTAATAGAATGGTTACCTAGGACGTGTACAAGACACGGTCCGAAGGGTTTTGTTAATTCAAAGGGTGCTAAAATGGCATGCAAACTTCAATAGTTGAAGTGAGCATAGCGGAGTTGGAATCTTCACCATGATGAAAATGTTAAAAGAGTTTAATTTCATCGGAGACGATGAAGATGCTTGCATTTGCAAGAAATTAAGTGGGAGCGCTGAGACAAATTTTCAATACATTATGCAGAGTACATATTGTTCATTGGAAACGATGTATCTTTTATTGACACAAGTTAAGAATTTCATTAAAATAGGATTTCGATGAAAGACTTGGGCAAAAACCAGAATATTTGGCATCAATGTCTATATGGATAGATTGAGGCGCTAATATGGTTGTGCCAGACGTACATATATGAGATATTGAAAGGGTTCAATATGGAAACAACAAGAAAGGTTTTTGCTACATGGAAAGGATTGTATCAAGATTGAAGTGTTTCAACACTTGGTGAGTAAAATCACATGAAGATTTTGATCGATTATACCATGATATGTATATATCCAGATATGTCCTATGCTCTAAATGTTATGAGCACATACCAGAATGATTCATAAGATGATCATTGGATGATAGTAAAGATATTCTTATGAGATTTGGAAGAACTAAGAATATATCATGTATAAGTGACAAATAGTTAAAGGTAGTTCATTGTAAAGTGTTGAAGGAAATATGCCCTGAGAGGCAATAATAAAGTTGTTATTATGTATTCCTTGTATATGATAGATGTTTGTTTTGCATGCTATAATTGTATTTATAGGAAACGTCAATACATGTGTGTTTAATAAACAAAAAGGGTTCCTAGTTATGCCTCTCTTATATAGACTAGCTCGTTGATTAACAAGATGATCAAAGTTTCCGGATCATAGACATTGGATGTTGTTAATAACGAGGTCACAACATTTGTGAAATGATGTGATGAACATTCATCCGAAGTATAGCATTACGATCAAAGTCATTATGTTTATATTGCTATAACATCATACGAAGCAATCTTAGTCCTTAGACCATGAGATCATGTTAATTGCTAACACCGAAAGAGTATCTTGATAACATCAAACGTCACACCGTAACAGGGTGACTATAAATGTGGGTTCAGTGCTACGAAGGTGTTATGTTGAGGCTCATGGATCAAGAGTGGAATTTGTTAATCCCGATGACGGATAGATATACTCTAGGCCCTCTCGGTGATATCACATTAAGATAGCTTGCAAGCAAGTGATGTGATCACTAGAATGTTATATCACGGGAACGAGAAAAGAGTGCATGTCGATAACGAGATCAAACTAGGTATTTGGATACCGATGATCGAATCTCGGACATGTATTATATCATGAGACAAAGGGATTAAATTACTAGCGTTAAAGGTTCTCACGATCATAGAAGTCATCGTTGAATGTGCAGGAGTCAGTATGGATCTCCAGGTCCCGCTTCTGATTATTGATCTGAAAGGAGTCTCAATCATGTCTGCATTATTCGCGAATCGTAGGGTGACACACTTAAGGGTTGCCGGACACCATTTAGGAGCACATATGTTTCAGACAAAAGGTTTGCAAAGCGCAGGAAATGTTTCAATAGAAACAGAAATTGTTTCGATAGAAACCGGAATTGTTTCGGGTGAAATTGCAGAAAGTGGTTCTGCATGTGATATTGAAACGTTGCAAGGGGTTTTATGTGAATGTTTGTTAATTAAAGTAATTAAAAAAATTCAGAATAAAATAAATAAAAGAGTTTTATTGATTGAGAGTTGCATTAAATTTGGTGGAAATTTAATGCATGTGAGTGGAACTTTGGGTGGAGCTTGAATTGATGTGAGTGGAGCTTCCACCACACGAATGAGGAATAGGAGGGGGCTCCCTCCTTGTCCGCCGGCCATGGTAGGGGAGGATTCCCCCTCTCCTATAAAAGCCCACCTCTCCTCCCTCACAAAACACACCTCCTCGTGAAGGATCTCTCTCCCCCTCTAGATATTCCCCCATGGTCTCGGATTAGCGAGATACATGTTCCCGGTGGCCTTGCGTCTGGAAGGAGTTGCTTCTTCTGCTGATTTGCTGGAGCGAGGAGGTGGAGGTTTTCCGGTAGCTTGAACGTGTGTGGGAGGACGGATGTGCTGCTGATTTGTGGTGCTCGGACTTCCACACGATCTTGAGATCGGCAAGCGTATGACTACATCAACCACGAGTTCCTACTCGTTAACAAAACTCGTTGTCTTCGAGGGTAAGTTCTCCATGGATGTATGTCCACCCGTTGCTCTGTATCTAGTAGATAGATCTTGGCGTATAGTTCTCATCGTAGGATTTTTTTGTTTTCTATGCTGCGGACCCAGCAGTGGTATTAGAGCCTGATCTATGCCTAGGTGCTTTGCACGGGTAGTACACATATGTTTATATGTGAGCAATGATGATCATGTTATTGCATCTTCTATGTATCTTGGATATTGGTGGCATAGTGGGATGAAGCGGCCCGGACCAACCTTACATGTCATCGTACATGAGACCGGTTCCATGACTGACATGCAACTAGTTTTGCATAAGTGGCTAGTGGGTGTCTGTCTCTCCTACTATAGTCAATATCTGATTTACAATGAGTTGCTAATAACTTGGTTATCCTCGTTGTGGTTCATGTTCGTAGGTAAGACCAGTACTATCTCCGAAAGCCCCAAGCCACGTAAAACTTGCAATTGATAAATTAGAGGCGTCTAGTTTAGATCATTGCTGGGCTAGTGTCTTGATATGGTATTTTTGTAAGTAGATGTATGATAGATACTCTTACAACACACTCAACGTGTAAGTTCCATAGACCTTGGCCTTACACACAAAGGAATGATAGAGATCATACCATGATGCAAATGATAGAGATCAAATGCATGGACCATATCATCTCACTTTACACATTAGATGTTTGCATCTTATATTGCTAGTTTGGTGCTTTTGGTAGCATTATAAGATGATCCCTCATTTAGATATCAAGATAAAATGTGTTCTTCCTTAAGTATGCACCATTTGATGGATCCTGTTTCGAGGCATCACGTGATGATCGGGTGTTCTCGACTCTACGCTTTCATACGACGGGTGTAAGACAGTTTTACACACGCGAATACTAAGGTTCTTACTTGGCAAGCCTAGCATGTACAGACATGGCCTCAGAACACGAACCGAAAGGTTAAGCATGAGTCATATAGTTTATATTATGCCCATATAGATGCTTTCCTTTGAAGCTACACCGACTCACGTGATGATCGGACTTGGTGTAGTGGATTTGGTTCATGTAATGACCAAAAGGACACGAGGGATGTCATTTTTTGAGTGGGAGTTCATTACTAATTTGGATTAGTTGAACTCAATCTATCATAAACTTAGTCTAAATATACTTTACAAATTCTGTTATAGATGGCACCACCTGCTTTTAATTTCAATGTGTTCATGGAGAAAGAGAAACTTGTTGCGAATGGTAGCAACTTCATCAACTGGGCTATGAATTTGAGGATTCTCCTCACTGCTGCACAAAAGCAATATGTGCTAGAGGCGCCGCTAGGCCCCCCACCAGCTCCTGATGCCCCTAACAAGGAAAAGAACGTCTATATAACTCTTCAGGAGGACCACAACTTAGTCCATTGCGGCATACTATATGGGCTAGAGCCAGAACTTCAAAAGCATTTCGAAAATGGCAATGCCTTTGATACCATGGGAGAATTGAAAATGATTTTTTGATACCCATGCTGCCGTAGAGAGTTATAATGCTTCTGAAAAGTTCTTTAGCTGCATGATGGAGGAGAACAACTCCGTTAGTGAGCACGTACTCAAAATGTCTGGGTACGCCGATAAGCTTGTGTCCTTGAGAATAACGATTCCCATTGACTTAGGCATACATCATGTTCTCCAATCTCTGCCACCTAGCTACAAGAGCTTCGTGATGAACTATAACATGCAGGGCATGAAGAAGTCTCTTCCCGAGCTTTTGTCAATGCTTAAGACTGCATAAGTGGAGATTAGGAAAGAACATCAACTGTTGATGATCAATAAGACCACCGGTTTCAAGAAGGACAAGAAAGGCAAGCAGAAGGGAAAGAAGGGCGGCAAATCTGTTGTCGCAGCTGAAAAGAAACCCCGAGCTGGCCCTAAGTCTGATACCGAGTGCTACTATTGCAAGGGGACTGGCCATCGGAAGCGCAACTGCCCCAAGTATTTGGCGGACAAGAAGGCCGGCAAGGCAAACAAAGGTATATGTGATATACATGTTATTGATGTGTACTTGACTAGTACTCGCAGTAGCACCTGGGTATTTGATACGGGATCGGTTGCTAATATATGTAACTCGGTTCAGGGGCTGCGGAACAAGCGACGGCTAGCAAGGGATGAGGTCATGATGCGGGTCGGCAATGGATCAAGAGTTCATGTGATCGCCATCGGAACGCTGCCTCTCCATATGCCGTCGGGATTAGTTATAAATCTGAATAATTGTTATTTGGTGCCTGCACTGAGAATGAACATTGTGTCCGGATCGTGTTTGATGCAAAGTGGTTATTCGTTTAAATCTGAAAACAATGGTTATTCGATTTATATGAATGATATCTTTTAGGTCATGCACCTGTGTTGAATGGTTTATTTCTGTTGGATCTCGATAGTAGTATTACGCATATTCATAATGTTGATGCTAAAATGATTAAACTTGATAATGATATATCTGCATATATGTGGCACTGCCGTCTAGGTCATATTGGCGTTAAACGCATGAAGAAACTCCATTCTGATGGACTTTTGGAATCACTTGATTTTGAATCATTTGATACATGTGAGCCATGCCTTATGGGCAAGATGACTAGAACACCGTTTTCCGGTTCAATGGAACGGGCGACAGATTTATTGGAAATCATACATACTGATGTGTGTGGACCAATGAGTGTGTCGGCGCGAGGTGGATATCATTATTTTGTTACTTTCATGGATGATTTGAGTAGATACGGGTATATCTATTTAATGGAACATAAGTCTAAAACCTTTGCAAAATTTAAGGAATTTCAGAATGAAGTGGAAAATCATCGTACCAGAAATATCAAATTTCTGCGGTCTGACCGTGGAGGAGAGTATCTTAGTTACAAGTTTAGCACACATATGAAAGACTGTGGAATAGTTTCACAACTCACGGCTGCTGGAACACCACAACGTAATGGTGTGTCGGAACGTCGTAATCGTACTTTATTGGATATGGTTCGATCTATGATGTCTCTGACTGACTTGCCACTATCATTTTGGGGTTATGCACTGGAAACCGCTGCATTCACTTTAAATAGGGCACCATCTAAATCCGTTGAAACGACACCGTATGAATTATGGTTTGGAAACAAACCTAAGCTGTCATTTCTTAAAGTTTGGGGATGCGATGTTTATGTGAAGAAACTTCAGCCGGATAAACTCGAACCCAAAGCAGAAAAATGCGTCTTCATAGGATACTCTAAGGAAACGATTGGGTATACCTTCTATCACAGATCCGAGGGCAAGGTTTTTGTTGCCAAGAATGGATCCTTTCTTGAGAAGGAGTTTCTCGCAAAAGGTGTGAATAGTCGGAAGGTAGAACTTGAAGAGGTTATTGAACCTTCTCTTCATGAATTGGCGAGTGGCGCAACACCAGAAGTTGTTTCGGAGTTAACTTCACCTGATGAAGAGAGAGCTAATGATAATGATCATGAAACTCCGAAAGAGGATACTACCGAACCTCGCAAGTCAAGAAGGACATGTGTAGCTCCTGAACTATACGGCAATCCTATTATGAATTTCATGATTAATGAAATAGATGACCTTGCGATGTATGAAGAAGCGAAGATGATCCCTGATTCCAACAAATGGCTAGAAGCCATGAAATTCGAGATGGAATCCATGTACAAAAACCAAGTTGGACCTTGGTGGACTTACCTCACGATCGAAAGGCCGTTGAGAATAAATGGATTTTCAAAAGAAAAACTGATGTTGATGGTAATGTGACCATCTATAAAGCTCGACTTGTCGCAAAGGGGTTTCGACAAATTCAAGGAGTTGACTACGATGAGACATTCTCTCCCCTAGCGATGCTAAAGTCGGTTAGGATTATGTTAGCAATTGCTGCATATTTCGATTATGAAATATGGCAGATGGATGTCAAAACTGCATTCCTCAATGGTAATATTGAAGAAGAGTTGTATATGATACAACCTAAGGGTTTTGTCGATCCTAAGGATGCTGATAAGGTATGCAAGCTTCAGCGATCCATCTATGGACTGAAGCAATCATCCCGGAGTTGGAATCTCCGCTTTGATGAGGTGATCAAAGAGTTTGGATTTGTCCAAACTTATGGAGAGGCTTCTATTTACAAGAAAGTGAGTGGGAGCAATGTGGCATTTCTAATATTATATGTGGATGACATATTATTGATTGGAAATGATATAGATCTTTTAAACATTGTTAAAAATTATCTAAACAGCAAATTTTCGATGAAGGACCTTGGTGAAGCTTCATATATATTAGGCATTAAAATCTATAGAGATAGATCAAGACGCCTAATTGGGCTATCGCAGAGTACATACCTTGATAAGATCTTAAAGAATTTTAATATGGACGAAAGTAAGAAGGGGTTCTTACCTATGTTGAAAGGCAAGACATTGAGTAAGACTCAAAGTCCGGCTTCGGCGGAAGAAAGAGAGATAATGGATAAGATCCCCTATGCCTCAGTCATAGGCTCTATAATGTATGCCATGCTATGTACAAGACCAGATGTGGCACATGCTATTAGTTTGACTAGTAGGTACCAATCTGATCCAGGTTCGGAACGCTAGATAGCGGTCAAGAATATCCTTAAGTACTTGAGAAGAACTAAGGATATGTTTCTTGTATACGGAGGTGAAGAAGAGCTAGTCGCTAAGTGTTATGTCGATGATAGCTTTGACACCGATCCGGATGACTCTAAGTCTCAATCTGGATACGTATTTCTCTTGAACGGAGCATCAGTTAGTTGGAGGAGTTTCAAACAACCTGTGGTGGCTGGATCAACGACGGAGGCGGAATATGTTGCTGCTTCAGAAGCGGCGTAGGAAGCGGTTTGGATAAAGGAGTTCATAACGGAACTAGGTGTGGTTCCTAGTGCATTGGACCCAATGGTGATCTATTGTGACAACAATGGAGCCATAGCCAACGCCAAGGAACCAAGGTCTCACAAGAATTCCAAGCATATTAAGCGCCGGTTTCACTCCATCCGTGAGCATGTCAAGGATGGAGACATAAAGATTTGTAAAGTGCACAAGGACCTGAATATAGCAGATCCGTTGACTAAAGTTCTCCCTAGGACAAAACATGATCAACACCAGAACTCCATGGGTGTTAGATTTATCACTATGTAAACTAGATTATTGTCTCTAGTGCAAGTGGGAGACTGAAGGAAATATGCCCTGAGAGGCAATAATAAAGTTGTTATTATGTATTCCTTGTATATGATAGATGTTTATTTTGCATGCTATAATTTTATTGATAGGAAACGTCAATACATGTGTGTTTAATAAACAAAAATGGTTCCTAGTTATGCCTCTCTTATATAGACTAGCTCGTTGATTAACAAGATGATCAAAGTTTCCTAATCATAGACATTGGATGTTGTTAATAACGAGGTCACAACATTTGTGAAATGATGTGATGAACATTCATCCGAAGTATAGCATTACGATCAAATTCGTTATGTTTATCTTGCTATAACATCATACGAAGTAATCTTAGTCCTTAGACCATGAGATCATGTTAATTGCTAACACCGGAAGAGTATCTTGATAACATCAAACGTCACACCGTAATAGGGTGACTATAAAGGTGGGTTCAGTGCTACGAAGGTGTTATGTTGAGGCTCATGGATCAAGAGTGGAATTTTTCAATCCCGATGATGGATAGATATACTCTGGGCCCTCTCGGTGATATCATATTAAGATAGCTTGCAAGCAAGTAATGTGATCACTAGAATATTATATCACGGGAATGAGAAAAGAGTGCATGTCGGTAACGAGATCAAACTAGGTATTTGGATACCGATGATCGAATCTCGAACATGTATTATATCATGAGACAAAGGGATTAAATTACTAGTGTTAAAGGTTCTCACGATCACAGAAGTCATCGTTGAATGTGCAGGAGTCAGTATGGATTTCCAGGTCCCACTTCTGATTATTGATCTGAGAGGAGTCTCAATCATGTCTACATTATTCGCGAACCATAGGGTGACACACTTAAGGGTTGCCGAACACCATTTAGGAGCACATATGTTTCAGATAAAAGGTGTGCAAAGCGCAGGAAATGTTTTGATAGAAACAGGAATTGTTTCGATAGAAACCGGAATTATTTCGGGTGAAATTGCAAAAAGTGGTTCTGCATGTGATATTGAAATGTTGCAAGGGGTTTTGTGTGAATGTTTGTTAATTAAAGTAATTAACAAAATTCTGAATAAAATAAATAAAAGAGTTTTATTAATTGAGAGTTGCATTAAATTTGGTGGAAATTTAATGCATGTGAGTGGAACTTTGGGTGGAGCTTGAATTGATGTGAGTGGAGCTTCCACCACATGAATGAGGAAGAGGAGGGGGCTCCCTCCTTGGCCGCCGGCCATGGTAGGGGATGATTCCCCCTCTCCTATAAAAGGCCCCCCTCTCCTCCCTCACAAAACACACCTCCTCGTGAAGGATCTCTCTCCCCCTCTAGATATTCCCCCATGGTCTCGGATTAGCGAGATACATGTTCCCGCTGGCCTTGTGTCTGGAAGGAGTTGCTGCTTCCTCTGATTCGCTGGAGCGAGGAGGTGGAGGTTGTCCGGTAGCTTGAACGTGTGTGCGAGGACGGATGCGATGCTGATTTGCGGCGCTCGGACTTCCACACGATCTTGAGATCAGCAAGCGTACGACTACATCAACCACGAGTTCCTACTCGTTAACAAAACTCGTTGTCTTCGAGGGTAAGTTCTCCATGGATGTATGTCCATCCGTTGCTCTATATCTAGTAGATAGATCTTGGCGTATAGTTCTCATCGTAGGAATTTTTTGTTTTCTATGCTGCAGACCCAACAAGTGTTACATTGATACTAGTTTTGTCACATGATATTATCTCAATTTAGACTATGGGTGGCACAATGTAATGGAAAGGATGTTCCATGATGGATTTGGATGAGTTCCAAAGTTGAGACATTGTGACGAATACTACAACAAAAAGGCTAAGTATATGACTGCTATAGTAGCAGTAAAGGAGGGCATTTGTGTTAAGTAGTTTGTTATCAAACTAGGTGTGGTTCAAAGTGGGCTAATACTATGAAGATATATTGTATGACAATAATATCAACATATTTTCACCCGAACGAACTAAAGGTCTCAACAAAGGACCAAATTTATACAATGCCATCTCATTTGAGAATGAGTGATGCGTAGAGACGCAAAGACATGCAAATACACACGGACCTGAAACTGTCAGATCCGAAGATTATGTTAACCACTAGCAATCGCGTATATGCAACACCAGAAAGCCATAGGTGTTCAATACGCAAAGTTTTTCAAACTAGATTATTGACTCTAGTGCAAGTGGGAGACTGAAGGGAATATGCACGAGAGGCAATAATAAAGTGGTTATTATCTTATTCCTTGTTTATGATAAATGTTTATTTTGCATGCTATAATTATATTAATTTGGAAACGTTAATACATGTGTGTTTAATAAACAAAAAGGAAAGTTCCTTGTTATGCCTCTCTTATAAACTAGCTCGTTGATTAACAAGATGATCAAGGTTTTCTGATCGTGGACATTGGATGTTGTTAATAACAAGGTCACAACGTTAGTGGAATGATCGATGTGATGAACATTCATCTGAAATATAGCATTACAATCAAAGTCATTGTGTTTATATTGCTATAACATCATACGAAGTAATCCTAGTCCTTAGACCATGAGATCATGTCAATCACTAACACTGAAAGAGTATCTTGATAACATCAAACGTCACACCGTGAAAGGGTGATTATAAAGGTGGGTTCAGTGCTACACAAGTGTTATGTAGAGGCTCATGGATCAAGAGTGGGATTTGTCCATCCTGATGATGGATAGATATACTCTAGGCCCTCTTGGTGATATCACATTGGTTAGCTTGCAAGCAAGTGATGAGATCACTAGAATGTTATATCACGGGAACGAGAAAAGAGCACATGCCGGTAACGAGATCAAACTAGGTATGGAGATACCGATGATCAGATCTCGGACATGTAATATATCACAAGACAAAGGGATTTAGTTACTAGCGTTAAAGGTTCTCATGATCACAGAAGTCATCGTCGAATGTGTAGGAGTCAGCATGGATCTCCAGGTCCCGCTTCTGATTATTGATCTAAGAGGGGTCTCGATCATGTTTGCATTATTCGCGAACCGTAGGGTGACACACTTAAGGGATAACGACACCATTTGGAGCAAATATGTTTCAGATAAAGATTTAAGAAAGCGTTGGAATTATTTCAATAGACACCGAAACTGTTTCGGGTGAAATTGCTGAAATTGGTTCTGCATGTAATATTAAAATGTTGAAGGGGGTTTTATGTGAATGTTTGTTAATTAAAGTAATTAACAAAATTCTGAATAAAATTAATAAAAGAGTTTTATTAAATGAGAGAGCATTAAATTTGGAGAAATTTAATGCATTTAAAGTGGAGACTTTAAAAGAGAATGTGAAGGGACAAATTTATGTGGAGGGAGTTACCACCACATGAATGAGGAGGTGAAGGGTCACCCCTTAGGCGCCGGCCATGGGGAGGGGCACCCCTCCTCCTTCTATAAAAGGCCCCCCTCATACCCCTTCTTCCACACACCTCCTCGTGAAGGATCTCTCTCCCCCTCTAGTATTTCCCCCATGGTCTCGGATTAGCGAGTTACATGTTCCCGGTGGCTTTATCTGGAAAGGAATTGTTGCTTCCGCTGCTTTGCTGGAGCGAGGGACGGAGGTTGTCGGGGTACCAGACGTGTGTGCGATCATGGATGCACCGCTGCTTTGTGGTGTTGGACTTGGTGGTGCTGGACTTGCTGGAGCTAGATCTGATGGACGTGCCAGAGCTAGACCTGCTGGACCTACTGGACTTCATCACGATCTTGCGATCGGCAAGTATACGACTACATCATCCGCGAGTTCCATCTTGTTAACAAAGCTTTGTTGTCTTCGAGGGTATGTTCTCTATGGATCTATATCCACCCGTTGCTTGTATCTAATAGATAGATCTTGGCGTATAATAGTTCCCATCGTAGGAAATTTTTTGTTTTCTATGCTGCGAACCCTTCAGAAAGTGGTGGTAGTGTTTGGACAAACATACTTGAGATCACCCTATGCTAAAGAGACTGCTCGAATCCTAGCACGAATGTAGAAGATTGCTTGGGATGCTTGGAAGCATCGACTGCATGCATTGGGCATGGAAGAACTGTCCATTTGCCTAGTAGGCAATGTGCAAAGGCCACAAAGGACTGTGTAGCGTGATACTTGAGGAGGTGAGTGGTCAGGATCTCTGGATTTGGCATGCCTTCTTTGGTATGGCAGGATCTCACAATAACGTTAACGTCCTGTAGTGCTCGAATGCCATCGCTAAGCTTGTTGAAGGTCATGCTCCCCCGATGGACTATGTGATTAGTGGGCACCACTACAACAAGGGATACTACCTAACAGATGGCATCTATCCAAAAAGGTCAACATTGCTGAGGACTATGTCAAATCCTATTGTGGGCAAGAATTCTAACTTTGCAAAGGAGCGAGAAGCTTACATGAAGGATGTTGAGCGGGAGATTGGTGTGATCCAAGCTCGATTCGTTGTTGTTCGGTACCCCTCTATGACCTGGTCGAGATCTCAAATGTGGGAGGCGATGAATGCATGTGTGATTTTGCACAACATGATCA
This sequence comes from Avena sativa, assembly GCA_916181665.1. Classification (NCBI taxonomy): domain Eukaryota; kingdom Viridiplantae; phylum Streptophyta; class Magnoliopsida; order Poales; family Poaceae; genus Avena; species Avena sativa. The sequence goes on from OV702296.1 coordinate 417,443,356, forward strand.
TTAAGAGTGAGCGGGAGGAGCCGGTGATTTGGCACTGAACCATATTTCAGACAGGGTCCTCTTGCAGCTGTTGATCATGAGGTGTCGGCATCATGGGATGTTTTCCTCGGCATGCGTCAGGAGATCTGAGACACGCCTACGTCGACGCTGGGAATGCTCTTATTCCCATGAATAAAACAATATCCACGCCGAAAAACAGACCAGGGGCCGCTGGAAATGCTCTTATTCCCATGAATAAAACAAGAGCCACGTAGCATTTATACAGACTAAATTTTCTATGTTGTGTCATGGAAATTTCTAATTATACTATAGCTTAAGGCTGAGCAAAAGGGAGCTATCTGAGACCATCTCTCGGCGCGCGTTTCTGGCCGTCCGATCTTCATTCTGATTCATCTCAACCGTGTAGCTTCACGTGTTGACCAAAGTCTTACAAGATGGTCCCTCCCGTCCCCACCCCCCATCTTGATCCCGTTTCCCTCCACCCGAGCTCCCACCCATCCCAGCCCCTCCTATGTCTCCCTCAGCAACGTTCTTTGCCTCTCCGCTCCCGAGCTCTCCCTCTCACCTCGACTCCCTCCGCCCCTCAACTCATGAGGCCATCGCCTCCAGTCCAGCTCCCGCATCCAGCGTCGTCTGCCTCTGTTTCCCCGCCTCGAACCTGCCCAGTACCGATTCAACATTGCCCCGACCTCGCTCACATGTCCGCCTCCACACTTTGTGGGTGGTGAGGAAGATAAGGAGGAGGTAAGCGCGTGGGACAGTGAGGGTGAGAGAGAAGGAGCGGCGCGGTTAGAGATGCTCCTATACGGGACTACGCGAAGATGTCACATCATCATCACTGCTTTGATTGAAAAAATCAGGGATGCTTGGCGGAAAAAAAGAATTGAAAAGGAGAAGGCCCCTCCGCTCCCAAGCTCTCCCTCTCACCTCCGCTCCCTCCGCCCCTCCATTCAGAAGGCCACGTCTCCCGTCCAGCTCTCGCATCCAGCGTCTGTTGCCTATGATTCCTCGCCTCGAACCTGCCTAGTACCGATTCAACATTGCCCCTGACCTCGCGCACCCATCCGCCGCAACGCTTTGCCTGTGGTGAGGAAGATAAGGAGGAGGTGAGCGCGTGGAAAGGTCGGGGTGAGAGAGAGGGGGCGGGGTGGGTAGAGAAGCTCCTATGCGGGACTACGCGAAGATGTCGCATCATTCTCACCGCTTTGACTGGAAAATCAGGGACGAATGGTGGAAAAAAAGAAATTGAAAAGGAGAAGGCTCGCGAGGAATGTGATGACGAAGTGCGGAGCGATTGGCTAGAACCCGGAATCTGAAGTAACCGAACAGAAGAATCGCTGAACTGAAAGCGTGGAGTGCTAATAGGGCAAGAAATGGTCGCGTGTCATGTCACATCAACAATTAACATGTATGTATTCTTGAAACAAAGCAGAATAAGCTGATGTTGGCCTCTCTTAGCCTCTGCAATGGCATTTGCTTTTAAATATATTAGCATAACTCGAGGGTACATAAGATGCTTGTGTAGATTTATACATGTTCTATATTGTTCTACAATTTCTACACGAGTTAATAAAAATTCAATATCCTTGACTTGGAGCATGCTCTATGATTAATGAACAAGCGGGTTCCATCGACTAAATGGGTTAAAAAAAGTCATAACTTCTATTTTTCATTTTAATATACAGAAATTATCAAACTTGATTACATATTAGATCATTTTTTATGTAAAGATTTGTGGCAACTTCCAGTCATATCTTCTCTTTTAAATTTTATTGAACCAGTGAATAATTTGGAATATATCAAGTATAACTCCTGCGTAGAATTAGTATATATATAATCTGGTTGTCTATATTGACTAAACTAATCAATTAATAACTCACACTTATAAATGTTGAATATAAAGTTGTGCCTTTTCTTGGAACTCTGCAATCCAAATAGTTGCAAGCATCGATTTTGAGGCAGTCGAACAAGATTACCGTGTGATCTTCGTAAGTTAGCTTGCATTGATATCATTATTTTTTTATCTTGATCATATAACATGTCAGTCTCTTGTGGTACCGAGCTATTTCTATTGTTTGGTGTATTTTTGTTTAAAGTTTGCTCGATGTACCTTTTTTATTTACTCGAAGAAACACCGGTACCCATATATTGTTTTTAAGCTCAATATGAAATAAAGATCTGCTTCTTGCGTCTAAGGTCAGATCTCTCAATTCCAAATATGTCTAACACATTAATAACATATTTGTCTGCCAATTAAAATACTCAACCCGCACATACTCATATACATGCTCATATATTTAATATACATGCTCATATATTTAATTTATGGTAACTTAAACAAAACAAAATATGTGACCCAGCAGTGAGTACAATACACCTACCGCACATTCTGCCAAATAGAAATAAAGCGCCGTGTCCACTTAGTTTACTTTAATCTCCCTCTAAAGGCCGTTTCTGAAACTTCTAAAGCTATTCATATGTTACAAACAGGCGCCTACTATAAGCATTCAGTAACCCCTCCAGGTCTCTATTTCTTAGGTCTACATAATCAATTCAAGTCATCTAAAACTGTAAACATAACACCATTGCATGTACGGCAGGAACTAGTCTGCTTGTTAGACCAATTGACACGACAAATAAGGTATGTTCGTGCATGTACAGGGTTACAGGGTTTTAACGAACCAAGCCATGCACATTCTTTAGTCGTCACATCGGACAGATAGCTTCTTTAATATAACCATCCCTAGGGCTACAGTACTACGGATAATACAACGGGGCCGGAGATCACTTTGATCATCAACATCATGTATACATGAGCTAGCTAAGTCTTCAATGGTGGATCGTCTAGGGCTGCTTTTTTCAGATGCTCACCGCCATCTGGTTCATGGAGGCAGCCTCCTGGCGAGACCGCCTCACGCCGTGCGGAGCCTTCCCCTTGCAGCCGCCTGCCTCGGCGCCACCGTCTTCAGCACACGCCATCGCATCTGAGGTGCTGCCTTTCTCTAGACTGCCATGCTTCTGCTTGGCTAGATCCTGCGGTGGTCTTACCTTCACACCACGTATCAGCTGGTATACAGAAATTTTTGAGTTAGTTAGGTGCTCTAGAGACTGTTCAAGTACCCACAGCAAGAAAAATAGTCAACTATAGTAGTACTATAGTATAAACTGACCATCCATAAGAAAACAGTGGCATGCAGACCATATGCAGATGATATAGATTGTGTTGATTTTAGACCACTGATCAGTTTGTTACATGTATGTAAACGTTTTGCAAATTAAATAATTCGGTCAAGTTATGAACATTACATATTTGCCTGACTTGACATCTGAGTAAATTACGATGAAGTCGCCCTCCTGCAGCTCGTTTGAGCGAACAAAGTCCCCTGCAAGTTCATTTGTCAAGGCAATGTTTGTGAACATTATATAATAAGAGAAGCTATTTAGTTCAAGATTCGATTGATTCTCCTCCTCTCACCAGTGTTCTCAAGGAGATACATTCTGCTCTTGTTGTTAGGCCAAAACCTGCATGCATGGAAACCAAGATCCATTCAATCTCTTATCATGCAGCACTACTATTAATATAAAACTAATACACTCTTTGTGTGCAGAAGAACATGGAAAATATAAACTATGTTATCGCAAACATCATCTGATTGTTATGATAATGTACTGTATGTGTGAAGTAGTTTAATGTTCTCCTTTGTAATCTACCGTGTCTGTGTAAAATTTTAATTAGCAGCTAACCAATAGATGATCGATCGATGGAAACAACATTTTCTCTGCATGCACTTGTGTGCACTCACGTAGACGGAGAGAGGCAACCCTATGAATGCATGCTACTATTTGGCTCCCAGATTCCCATCATGTATTCATATGACCCACTTGCCCAATTGGGAAAGGAACGTGCGTGTCCCACAGTGATGCAGTACTCATGTCATTTACTATATCTGGCCCAGTTGGTAGCCTAATTAACAAAGACAGAGGTGGACTTAATTATAAGCATGCAGGTTAATTTATCCCCAAATCGAAGTAGAGTACTTAATACCTACCGGTACCGCATGCTCCACACCCGAGAGGTGCCGATGTCCTCCATGGGGATGGAGATGCCGTCCCTCGTCTTGAGCTCCGGCAGGTGCGTCTCCGCTTCCTTCTGAAACAATCCATTGAAGAAGAGACAGGTTTTAGTAGCGACCGATCAAGAAAAGATGAGTCGCGAATTTATTCATGCCCAAATCCAGCTCTTGTTACTTTAATCAAAGGGGGAATTAAGAAGAACAAAGTCTTGCAAGTGGATGCCTCTGGATCCATGGAGCTAGAGCTACACAATTGCAAGTGGGGAAGGAATAATGGAGCGAGGGAGGTTGCTGCCTCACTTTGGGGAGCACGATGCGGCCGAGGGCGCCGACGTCGCTCTGCTTCAGCACCTTCTGCAGCAGAAACCGCAGATTCTTGTCCGCCGCGGGCTTCGTCGCACCCTGCGCGCATGCACACGAACTATGCTGTTGAGAACTTGACACTGGGCATTGCAGAACACACACACGCATGCGCGCTGGACAGCGATGCTAGCTTCGTGATTCTATGCGAGATAGTGATGTGAAGTGGTGGTGCTCGTGCATGCATGCACCTGCTGCGCGCCGGACGACGGCGGTCTTGCTCCTGCGTCCGGCGAGGGTTTCTGCTGCTTCTGCCTCGAGGAGGAATTGGACTTTGTCGACAGCGGATTGGGGACCATGAGTGGGCCCTGGCCTTGGACTTGGACGGCCGGAGGCGACCAGAGCACACCCCAGCCGCCGGGCGACGACGGCGTGACAGGCGACGAGTGCGCGGAGCGAGGAGAGAACGGCACCTCCTGCTGCGGATGGATCATGGCGCTCTGGATCTGGCCCAGATTCAGCTGCTGGCTCCGCTGATGCTGCAGGCAGGAGAGGCGGCGCTGCCTCGCCATACGCTTCTTCCGGGCCTCCTTGCTCGCCGACGGCTCCACCCCAGACAGGGGCTGCGTGCACACGCCGAATCCGGCCGCCGCCAACGGGTGCGGCGGCGGCATCGGGTATGGCGCAGCGCCGGGGAACGCCGCGTACTGCTGCGGCCAGGGCATGCTCGCCGCCTGCATGTCGGCCACCGGCGCCGGCGGGGAGAACGGCTGGCTGCTCACCACCACGCTGCTCGTGCTGCTGCCCTGCTGGAACGGGTACTGCCCGGCGGCAGCGGCGGCGTTCGGGTAGATCGCCTCTCCTCCATAAGCTTGTTGGTAGGGCATGGGCCAGGATGTGGCAGCGGCACCCGTCTCCGCGGGGAACTCGTAACCCGGGTTGGCGCCGGGGCTGGGGATCTCGTCGTCGACGCGGGCGCGCTTCTTCTGCAGGTGGTGGTTCTGCACCCATGTGAGGATGAGCTTGAGCAGCTGCATGGTGCCCTGCCGCCCTCCACCGAGCCGCGCCGCCGCGGCTTCGATGGTCGAGCGGCGGAGGCGGATGTTGCGGAGGTCCTCGGCCGAGATGCAGTCGCGGTTGTTCGTGAGCCACTCCATGAAGAACCGCGGCAGGTCGTCCGCCGCCGACGAGGAATCCTGCCCACCGCCACCAGCAGCCGCCTCCGACGCAGCGTTCCTGGCTCCGCGGTGGCCCGTGGCATCAGGCGGCTGGTGGGAGATGGCGTCCTCTATCATCATGCCAACGTCGTCGGGGAAGAGCGGCTCGTCCTCCCAGGGCATGGAGTCGGAGAGCGTGGCGAAGTTGAGCAGCTCGTCGATGTCGTCGAGCACGTCATCCTCCCCCGCGGCAGCAGGATCGGAGGGCTCCCCGAGGGCGCCTGCTTCGGGTGCGCCTGCGCGACAACGGCCACGGCCGCGTCCCGCGGCGGCGAAGGTGCTGGACGAGTTGGAGGAGGAGGAGGAGGAGAAGGTGGAGCTTGACGGGGAGGAGAGGCAAGGGAAATCCGGGAGGGACGGGAAGGTATCTTCCGCGAAGATGAAGTCATCCGCCGTGGCCGCCTCTCCCTGCTTCCGGATCTCCCCCGCGGGGGCCTTCCCGCGGCCCCCACCGTGCTTGGGCGGGTTCTCCTGCGAGTGCGGCGGCGGCGAGGAGCCGGCGGAGGCGTCCATGCAAAGGGAGGCACGGAGAGGAGGGAGGGAGGGAGGGAAGGGGAGAGGTGTGTGTGCGGCCAAAGCGTTTGTCTCTCTGTGTGTAGGTGTGGGGGTGGGTGCAGTTACTCAGTAGAGAGATGAACAGGGAAAGCAGGAGGTGGAAGGGAGAGAGGGAAGCGAGATGCGGCTCCGCTCCACACGTGGCGGCCGCCGGGGAACCACCGCCCACGCCAGCCTCTCCTCGGCAGCCCTTCTTTCCATGCTCTGCTCACTCCCGTCCCTCCCACTGCCCGTGGGTCCCACGTAATACGGGACCCAGTTCCAGTGAGCGAGCTCCGATCCCAGAGGGCGGGGTTTGTCCCTGCATGGTCCTGCTCGATGACAGCGGGGCCGCGTGACGCGAGCCCACATGTCAGTTACGACGTCCCGGAGGCGTTGATGGAAGACTTCGGCGCGTGCTAAATTTGACCACTCGGGAGAAACCAAAAGAGAGGGCGTCGGGTGCTCTGACGTCGTCCGTCGAAGTGGGGCCCAGCTGCCATGCGTGGTATAGACCAAAACCGGGGGCGCCTACCCGTTCCGTCCCGCAGGATGTCCGTGTCGCCGGGGGGCCGACTGGGCGCTGCGCGCTGGGTCACTTTCGCACCGTCCGATCGGGCCAACACCCACATCCAGCGGGCAGGAGCTCCCCAAGGGACCTCAGAGCTGTCTGCGAACATGGAGCTGTTTGTCTGCACGCACGCTCCGAGCCTACAGGGACTGGTGTCGCTGACGTGGAGGTGGGGCACATGTGTTTCGGATGACGTGGTGCCAACCGATTGGCCGTGGAGGTGGCGTGCATGGCAACCATGGCCCATGCAGCGGCCAGCTCAACCGCATCCGGGAAATACATGCACCTTGGTGTGGGTTGCGTGTGCATGGAGGGATTTGGCTTGGCTTATTCGCACTAGGTTGTTGCAATGATAGTCAATGACATATTATGATGTTGCACTTTTCTTATCTTTTGTTTAAAATGTTTCATTAGCATCTATCTAGATAAAGTTCAGTCGCTTAATTTTTAATTTGGGATGGAAGGAGTATTTGTTTCTGTGACATGAGTGAATGATGAAATATCAACAAGAACCGGTAAGGTATTTCGTTGTTTTAGCTATGAAGTTTTGTGTTAGTTTTAGCATTTCATTCTCTCTTTCCATTCAAAATGGTTGCCTCGTTAAAGCATTTATAATGAGGATAGATAGATACAAGGTGAAGATAAATGTATTGTGTTACCGTTTATACAAGGTCACAACTCTGACCAAGTTGTTTCGAATGCATCCACTCATATAACTGTATATATATACAAGTAACCGGTTGTATTTTTTCATTGGTGTCAATTAGACATTCAGCAACATAGCAGTGTGTGTTTTAGTTTTCTTATTTAATAATCACTTCTGCTTATGCTTGTAGAACCATAAGTGATTGCATTAATCAACGCTATTGCATTTTTTATGGTTGACCATAGGTAATTGCATTAATCAACACGATTGCGCTTTTGTATGGTTAACCATAGTTGCATTAATCAACATGATTGCGCTTTCGTATGCTTGACCATAGGTAATTGCATTAATCAACACTATTGCGCTTTTGTATAGTTGACCATAGGTAGTTGCACTAATCAACATGATTGCGCTTTTGTATGCTTGACCATAGGTAATTGCATGAATCAACACTATTGCGCTTTTGTATAGTTGACCATAGGTAATTGCATTAATCAACACTATTGCCCTTGCGTGCATGGTTGACATTTAGCCCCCGCTTGGAATGTTGTTTATTTTGCTACCCCCGAATAATTACAACGGCGTTTAATTGCGCTCACACAACGAGTGGTCCGTTAGAATTTACAAGCCTTAGAAGCAGGAAATCAGCGTGGAAAAAATCCGACTAAGAAAAAACACAACCAACCAAGCGCACTTTCGGGGATATCTACGGGGAGTTAATTTCACAGCAGTTTCGTCCGGCAAAGCAGTGAACACAACGTGGCCTTTATAAGATATCTAATTGATGCATTGATGAGCGAGCGGCAAAAATCTACATCGATCTAGACATATTGTGGCGTGCCATTCTATTGTTCCAATCTGAGCATTTGTGGCACCAAGACCAGGGCGGCGGATAGATATACGTTGTTGCAGACGTTGTACCAATGGATTTTGGTGTCGTCGTTGGTGACTGGCAAATCCGATGCATAATAATGTCGCGGTGAATACAATGGAGACATTCCTTATCACGTCGTCCATTGCAAGCGCAGATAATTATTGTTCTCATGCTGGAAAATGGTCAAACACATCATGTTGGTTAGGCTTGTCTCGCCGACTAGTGTGGTTCACCACCGAGTCGAGCATTGTCTTTAAAACTACAACTCCACTCAAAAACCTCACTCGGGACAAATCTTTAGTGCTTGTTCAGTTCGGGGGGTTTGAAAGTGATTGACATGGAGTACGTGTGGATTAAATCCTTTGAAAGTTAAATTCTTCTCAAATCCACTCTAATCTATGATCCTGACTAGATCGGCGTCCGTATGAGTTATCGCTATGAAATAAAAGCAATAGATTGCAGTGCAGACTCGTTGCGCTTGGGGTGCAAGGAGGAAGGGAAATCAGATATTGCGCACGCCATTGCGAGCATTTTGTGCAAACATGGCCCACATAATTGGCCACACTTGTTTAGAGATACGGTGACTCAGCGGACCACTTCATGTTGTAGTGCGTAAGTCATTGATATAAAAATCACCAAACACTTTCTTAAATACTACATCCCTCGGAGTGGTACAACAAAAATATTACAGATCCAAATTATCCTATATTCACTGGCATAAGCCAAAAGTGTAAAACAACTTCGAGGTCCTCTTCATTCGAATGAGTATTCACGATTGAATTCAATTCAAAAGCACCAACTTTGCTCAGCAACTTATTTTGTAAGGTTTTACGTTGCTCGGCTCATCTACTCTATGTTATCTTTAACTATGTTTTTATGTCTATATCTTCATCTTCATCTCCGTAGACTATGTCATAGTCTACACCTTATATGCCTTCAGAAAGATCAGGTTCCTCATAGTAGTATCCCTCTTTGAATTCCTCGATAGTTGTCTCGCCGGTCTTCTCACGACATGTTGTTAATCCACCAAGGGTTTATCAACATATATTCCAGCCATAGCTCCATTACCCACCATCTCATGATTCGATCCATTCACAAAACTGTACTAGTAAATTAGGCGCGACAACATGCCGTGCCCGTGACTTTACCTATCGGGCAGGACTGGCTAGTTTCAAGATTAGTGTGGTAAAAAAATCCACACTAGTAGTTTATAACATAAAAAATCTAATGTTCCACACAGGAGAAATATGCATCATTTGCAATTTTGTTCATTCCAAAAGCACGAGAAGTTATGCTCTATTGAAAAGCTACATGTGGTTCTTGTTGCGGCCCCAAGTAACACCAAAAGCTAAAGCCTTGAGCATATACTAATGACTATATGTCTATACAAATGCTATTTATCAATTAATCTGACCGGTGCTATTAATATTTCAAAAAAACAGCAGCAACTCTGCTATAAAAACATACATGTGTGAATGGCATAAAGTATCGATACAGGGTATGATGGTGATGTAGAGAACAATCTACGAGGTGTTTCACACACAACCTCTAATTAAAACAAAGCAGTGAAAATATGCTAAATTGACATTTGCGATCAGCAAGGAGGGATTGCAATGTCGATGCGCAAGTAACCAAGCTAATCAGCAGGGCCTTCAATTATAGAAGACACCTTGGCTGCCAGTTGCATCTTCGGATGTGGATGTATTAGGGATTTATGAAGGTTGCATGTCTTCAGGATATAAATTCCACATGGCCTAATCCTTCTGAAAATTGTAGACTAAAAACTTGAGCTCATAAATTTCATATAGACTAATCCTTCCGAAAATTGTAGATTCATAATGGTCAGAAAATCATAAATCTCGAAAAAACTTAAGTACAGAAAAGTACAAATATGTTCCAAGGAATCAATGAATAACACATAGCCACAGTAAGGCGACATATTTACATGGATCATATCCTTGAATAAAGTCATGGTGAATTCATTCAATCATAACTCACCCGTTTTCCGTGAAGAAAATATGTATCATCAAGGCCAGCTATTTATTGTACTGAAGTCATGGCACTGAGGCAGCTGCACCTAAAACAAATAACTAACATCAGCTTTTAAGCAAACCAATTGAAGGAGAAAAAATAAAATAAATAAGCAAGTATACTTGGTCTAAAAAGGAGCAAACAATATGAGGAGAATGAAATATAACAGGAAATATCTATGTCTAGTTTTTCTTTTGTCCCATCCATGTCAGCACACGAACGGATACAATAAGAGTCTAAAAATAAAACTATGTAAATAACAGGAGATGCCATAATTCGTGTAAGATGGTAGAATACACAACATGCCATTTTCTATTGCTTGTATCCTGCAATATAATTTATCATCAAGACAACCATATGGTGAGTGATTAACATAGTACCTACTCTTCAAACAAAATCACTCCCTTTTTTTTCACGGTCACCATTAATCAATTTTGAAATAGTTCATTTATTTGAGCAGTACTAAGCTTCTATTTGGCGAATGTTTTCAAGTTGGACACCATTGAAAATCCAGAACTTGCCATGTTCTTGTGAGAAAGGGTAGTGCAGGTCATATAAAGTATTTACACTGTTATAAACCTAGCAAAAGTAAGACAAAAAAGATTAAAGAGTAACTAATCAAGATGAACATATGCATGCTCCGTGCAATATGTTTAATTCAGCCATCTTTCTCTAAAATTATATTTACCTTAGTATCTAGAGAACAACCTCAATTCTAGTAGGCATAATTAGATTCTGCAAGTTCTTATAAAAATTATACAATACTTTTACTGGGCGCATAGCCTTCCATTGTGTTTGCCTATAATATTGGTGAAGAAATTCTCACTCCACAAGGAAAAGCAGATGAAATCTGCAATAGCTAATTATGTAAGGGATAAATCATGTGGACTTTAACAATTGGAAATACATCTTCGGTTTGCTCTAATGTTTCAACTTGTCTAAAGATCCTGAAGCATACATGTACTGAATTCAGAAAATGACTTCTTTTGTATTGCTTTATTTTTCTGTATAAATGGCCTACTTAAACTAAAATTTTTGGTTCGACATGAAGTGAAGCGTTTTGCTATTTGGATATTCAATTTTTTTATTGTCGTATAACTGCTTGTCCTTTGTATGTGCAAGATTAATACATGCAATCCTCTATAAAGCTAGATCAAAGTAAGTTTGAAAAGAAAAGGAGATTTAATATACCTTGGCATTCCCGAAAATTGGAATCAAGATGATGCTAATGAATCTCACTGATAGTTTTCAGGATGTTAATGCTGCCTACAAAGTTTGTTTAGACAAATATTATTAGTTGCACTATAGTTGAGCCCATAGTAAACTTATGGAGGAAATTTGTTCGCATCTAAACTACCAAGCATGAACATAGCATGATGCTACTTACCTCAATTGTGCTTACGACATACTCTAATATTACGCTAGCCATCAGTCATGACTGCTAGCCAAATTATTGCACTTGAAAATCCTAGCACCGCCTCATCTTCAAAGACCAAATTATCACATTCATATTCAACCTAATCAATTTTTTTGATGCCATAAACTTTATTAACCAATTAATTAAATAGTACATGATGTTAGCTCTTTCTAGTCTGTGATCAGCACTCTACCGTATATTTACACACCTCCTGGAGATCAAAGAGTTGGTGATGGGTCTTCAGATGGAAGCAAAAGCAGGCTGCATAGGTGAGGATCATGACAATGCTTGATGACCAGGATGGCACCAATCCTGCATCCCTAGAGCTCACTGCATGCTCCCCGATGCTTACTGCGTACATCAACATCAGTGGCATGGATTGGCATAGCAAACCAAGAATCAAATCCCTATGTTGACATTTGCTTTTACACAAATCAAATACATATCACTACCCATGCGTCATAATAAACCCGCCTCTAAAAAGTCTTTTTACATGGATGTAGACCATTGGAATGTATTTCTATAGTCTCATTGAAGGCATATACATCAATTCAGCTCAGCAATCACATACATTACCTGGGCTAGTTATAATCATGAATTTTATCTAGCTCCGAAGCATAATAAGGAAATCTCGATTTCGAATATAATGATGAGAAGGGAGAGGCCACCAAACCTTGAGTTGTGTTGTACGCTTCTGACAGGCCTCACAAAACTCTTATCATCTCAATCTTGTATACTACTTTCATCTCAAACACGTGAGTTGTAACCAGCCTTCTGCTGCTCGCCAGCGTGCAGCCACTCACCATCGTCGCTGTAGAGATAAAGTGAAGATTAGAGGGCAAAGGGAGAAATATGAGAAGATGTTATGGACTCAACCTTGAATTCCTTGAAGATGATACCTGAGTACATGTGATGGGGTGTGTAGCAAGAGGAATTTCCTTTAGATTATTTAAACGAAGCACCCAGGTTCCCACAACTGAAGGTAATATAACAGGATCAGATGGTGGAAAGGAGAATGTACAATATATAATAATCTAAGTACTTGGAGAACATCACTATTTGCTCCGTGCACAAATCAGAGTCAACTAAATATATTGAACAATGTAAGAGAAACATGCAAACAAACAGAGAATATAGGTTGAATTTTTACGTATGGTTATCATCAAAATTTGCTTACGATTTTTTGTTGTCCAGTGGAGCTTGTTTGCCATAGAAAAACTAATTACCACTGCCGAGAAATTGAAGATAGGGAAGGAAACACACTACTTTACCGGTGACAACACAATATTGGACTGCAGAACAACATGGCATCTTAACATAAACCATCATCTGCACATGCACCTAATCCTCGTCCATGCCTCGTCAATGGAGATATTTTTTCTTATCCTTTGTCTGTGGCATGCAAATGTTGTAGGAATGACCTGGAAAAAAGCAGACCAAGAAAGGTCATGGAAACCAACCCCTCTATCCTCACGGCCGGGGGCGGAAAAAATGGCGCTGTCTATGGGAGAAAATAATTCATGGAAAGGAAAGGGAAAGAAAGACGTCGGGCTTACCTTATTCCTGTAGGATTTATGATGTAGCCCGGCCTACGGTCGTTACCATATCAAGATCTCCAACTTATCCAAGTCGCCATGGACTCCAAAGGTGAATCCTATCCTCTTTGAGATCTCACTTCCTATCCTATTGAATGATATACTACTTCATACTCCGTCCTATGACCATGATAGGTTCACACTGACAAGTACGGAGGCAAGGGAGGAAGCCCGAGGACTCATGTCTGACAAGACGGAGGCTTGGAAGAGGAGACAGAGCCAAACCACTGACCCGGCGACCAAACCGGTGGACCGGAAGTATATCCGGAATTGCATACAGAAGACCCATTCAGCACCGACCGGAAATATCGGCGACCGCCAGAAATCCCGGCGTCATATCCGGTGTCGCCGTACTTATCGCCTGAACTCCCCGTCTGTGCACGGATCTGGGTTTGATGCCCTGAAATATTCCCTTTACTTACCCTTTTGCCTAAACTACCCCCATTCTAGTGGTTGACCTATAAATAGATCCCCACCCCTCATGTATCCCTAGGCATAGATGATAGACTAAAGACACCCCCTTTGTGGAATTTCTAGTTTTGCCCCATCCCCTTACCCAAGGAGACCGACTATCGACCTCGTTGGAGTTTGCATCGTGCCTCCCTTGTTGTACAAGGCCTACGTTTGCGAGTGCGTGAGTGTAGTTGTCAAGACCCTCTCCAAGGTGTTCTTCCCTCTCCGCTTAGGATCGAGGAAGCACGTTGACCGATCTTTCCTTGCGAGGATTCTATCGGACTGGTGGCCAGCGATGGGAGCAATCAGCTTTGTATCGTGTGAGTTCTGCGTGTGTTCATCGTGTTCTTTGCGAGGTGCGTGTCCGCTTCCGCTACCTTCTCCCTTTTCCCTCGCTTTCCCATCGATTTGACCATGAGATCCGTGAAAATCGGGCCACCCTTGAGGTCACCCCCTTATCATCTGGTATTAGCAGCTTTTGGTTGCCACGGATTTCTCATCGATTTGATCTTTTTCCTATAAATTCGAAAATTTCCACCAAAAATAGCCCCAATTCAAGTTTTTGATCGATCTATGATTTGAGTATATTTTGGTAGCTTTTGATACGTGTATTACTTGCTAAATTTGTTGATCTACATTCTCCTGTGATTCCATGGCCCAATTCCTTGATTTACCCCTTAGATCTAAAGTTTTCCATCAAGTTTTTCGTAGAAAATCGTGTTTTTCGCGTCCCGAACTCATTTCGGTGCCAGGTCCGATTGACCGGTTTAGCAACCGGAATTTCCGGTGAAACCGGCTCCACCGCCGGAAATTCCGATGCGAATTCTGGTCCTACCGGTTTGGCCGCCAACAGCTTCAGCTCCGCACCGTTTTAAGCATAACTTTTGCATACAAACTTAGATTGTGGTGTTCTTTAGCTTGTTTCGAAGAGGAAAAAGAGCTATACATCATCATACAAGTGGTTCATGCTATCTACTCCATCCAAATTCCGTGAGCAAGGCAGAATCCACCAATAAAGGGTGAAGATTCGCGAAGAAAGGTATAAAACATTCTGCGATTTCTCCCCACTTGCTTCCCTTTGTGAGATACACTATCTTTGCGACCAAAAAACACCTATTGAGACTAGTTCTTCCTATGATTGCTTGGGCTATGCACATTTGATACCTTGTAGAATTCCGAGCAAAAGTTGTGAGCACGCTATCTCATATAGTTATCTTGTATAGTTGTTGGCACAAGAAAGAGGCAAGTGAAAAAGAAAAAATATAATAAAAAGGAGAAAAAAGAAATAAACAAGTGCCTCAAAGAATAGGAAGCGCAAGCTCGATGAACATCAAATAGGTGGTACTTATTGTGCATATCTTGTAGCCTACCAATTTTATTGCAATCGAACTAGCGTCTCTCCTTGCACTTGTGAGACACGATCTTATAGTCTTCGCTAGGTAATCATTTGGTTCTTAGATCACTTTCTCCATCGCACAAGTCCCATTTGTCCCACCGTGTGTGTTTCCTTGTACATAATTCCTTCTTGTGGATTGACTTGTTTTGCTTTGTGATCATCGTGGTTCTTTACTTGCCATTACAATATCTTGATTTCAGATTGTTCTTGGACATGCCATCTTCCATACATATCCACCATAAGCTTTGTGTGTGTGTGTTTTTTAGTAGTTAGTTAGTTTTGGTGTTCTACATGAACTTCACTTTACTTGGTTTTGATTTCTCTCAGGTGTGGCTACTTGCATGATACTATCTTCTAAGGTAAAGTAAGGTTTGACATTGCATCCCTAACCCCTCTACCATTTCTATATACACCACTTGGTCTTGTCAATCATGTCTAGGGACTCCGGAACCGAGGATGATATCTATGAAGAATCCATGATGAGCCACCATGACTATGACTCCACAAGTATGGAGGACATGACGTAGAACTACACCGACAATGGCTCCGCATGCTTTGAGGACCCTAAGCACTACGCCTATGACGGCTCCACATGCATGGAAGACATGGAGCACGTCATCAACTATGGCTCCTCAAGCATGGAGGAATTAGAGCTCTACATCGACAATGACTCCTCTTGCATGGAGCACTACACCAACAATGGCTCCACATGATTGGGTGATACGGAGTACTACATCAACAATGACTCCCCAATCATGGACGACTTCGAGTGCTACAGCGACGATGCCTCACCAAGCATGAAGGACATGGCGAACTTCACCAACTTCGAGGACTCTTTCATGAGACATGAAGAATACCTTCACCACTTGGAGATGGAAGACTACTACGCCAAGCAAGAGGAGGTGCATCATAAAGAAACCATGACCTTCAAGGCCAAGCGTGCCACACCAAACGACACCACCTACTTCGATGATCCACCTCCAAGGCGTCAAGCGCCACTACCTACATGGTGTCATGCGCCACCATCTCCAAGGCAACGAGCGCCATCACCTCCAAGCCGTCAAGCGCCACCATCTCCAAGGCGCCAAGAACCACCATCTCCAAGGTGTCAAGCACACCTACCTCCAAGGCATCAAGTGCCACCTACTCCAAGAAAAGTGGCTCCCCAAAATCATCTTCCACAAGAAGCGCCACGAAGAAAGAATTTTCATCGATAAACATCCTCTAGAGATCATCGCCAACATCAAGAGGATACAAGACGTCGTCCAAGGCATCTTCGCCGCCTCGAGAGTGCTAAGGTCCAAAATCTACTAGAGAAGTTGCAAAACGACCTTGCCAAGATCAAGAAGGACATTAACGACAACCTCACCAAATTTGACGAGTCAAGTTCAAGAAGGCACCACAAGCATGAGAAGAGTGACAAGGACAAGGAGCATCGTCGCGAGTGTCATGTGGATGACCAAGTGCGCCACCTACATCAACCTTTGGCAAGGCACGCCAATGACCTCCGTCGACACCATCATAAGGCACCTTCAAATACTAGTGCCACCACCAAAATGGCACCAAGAGCAAGCCTTCTTCCACGCCATCAAGATTCAACGCCAAAACTCGACGTCCTAGATGACGCATGCAACTTCATGGATGAGGAGGACGAAGACCTCTACTTCGCCAAGTTTGACGAGTACGTCAAGAGGATGTATACACTCCAAGATGGAGGAAGACAAGGACACATATGTGATGAAGTCGATCCAAGCACCGCTCTCGACATCAACATGATCCTACTTCCACCACTACAAGATGGCAACATGACGGTAGAGCATGGGATTTTCCCTTTGACCATGGAGGCGACCATCTTATGGCATCCAATTTGGAGACGAAAAGGTCGTGAATGGTGAGCATGGGGCTTTTCCTTCACCAAAGGAGGCGCATGGAGTTGAGAGAACCGAGCCTACCCCTATATGCTTGAGTGATGATGTGGTACCAATTCCATGTGAGTATGAGAGCCACTTAGCCCACTTGAGTGAGAGCAAGAGTGAGATGAGTGACTTCACCATACGTGAGATTGAGTGCTTCCACTTTGAGGGCATGAGTGATACACTGAGTGAGTTGAGAGTGGTAGTTGATAGGTCATGTGAGACCATTTTGATTTCTAACAACTTACCATCTACCTCTAGTGTGTTCTCTAATGATGTGCTAGGTTCCATGGATCAAGAAGCGCCAAGCTTGGAGATGATGATGCCTCCTATTGAGAAGATGTACATGGTGGATGAAGATGATGCCATCCCCATATTGGATGAAGAAGTCTCCCACATGGAGGCCACCACTACCACAACACCCACTTCATATGAGACGTAGGACCAAGGTAAAAATAAGGGTGTTGATGATGCCATGATCCCACTAGTGGACATCATGATTTGTGATGATTGGCATGCTATGGATGAACATTGTGACATTACATATGAATCATTGATATTTCCATGTGATACTTTGTCTTTGCATAATGTTGAGCATGTGAAATTATTTGATTATGATAATGTTGCCATAGACATGTCATGCTCTAAACGTTACATTTATGATATTATTGCTTGCACTTTGTTGAACAATTGCTCTTTCCAATGTTTTGCTTTCAATGATCATCAAAATGGTACCCCTCGGACCATGCTTTGTCATGGATGTTTTACAATTTCTCCCGTTGCTAGCAATATATAGATGATTGCTATTTCACTTGTTTTGCTTGCAACAATAATTCTCATATGGTTTCTATTGAGATGGCCCCCATAGCTTTCTCAAATTTTGGAGATTTTGATGAATGCCATGATAAGCATTTTGCCCACTTGCATACTCACCATGCACCTATGTTACAGTTGATTAACACATGGTGATGTGCATAAGAAGAGATACGTCATGATGGATGATGTGTTTCTCTACCATGCACACACGTTCTTCCTTTTGTGTATGATGTGTGTAGGTACCCACACTAGAATGTCAACCTCAATTGAGCACGAGTTGACAAAAAGAGCTCTAGAGAGCATTCCACAAGTGAGTTCAAGATCGAACCCATCTCTGATACCTTTTGCATGCTTCACATCTTTCATGTTGAAAAATTGCTCTTTCCTATGGTTTGTTTGCAAGCATGTTGTTGGTATTCTTTCACCTTGTGACAATCATGTTTTATTTGCTATTGGATATTTATGTTTTGTGTGTTTCAACAAAAATGTGGAACTATTTCTCTTTCCGATGTTTTGTGTGCAACCACAATGCCATGATGAGCATGTCTTGTCATGAGAGCTTCCAAGTATCTCATATTGTTGTTGCAACAAACATAAGGACCACTTGCTCTTTCATTTGGTTTGTTTGCAAACATGTTTCTTTTGCTTCCACTTGTGATACACATACTCCCATGATCTTTGTTTTTGATGATATGTGTATGGCATCCAACATATTGAACAATTTCTCTTTCAAATGGTTGGTTTGCACACATAATGATGTTGTTTTGGATATCTTTCCTCATGTGTTTTTGCCGAATTCTAATATCCTTGCATCAAAGATGTTGATCAATATTTTAGTCAATTTCTTTGAGTGCCACACTAAGACGTTGTATGGAGTTTTCGAGTTCCCACATTTGGATGATGTTCAAACAATTTCCATGCACTTTAACCTTGCATATGCATTTTGTTTGCGATACTTGAGTTGTGATAATAGTGTTGTGACAAGAATGGACATTCCACAAATGACATGCTCCTCTATCACACACAAAAATATTTTGCTCGGTCTTTGTTGTGTGAAGGTACAAGTGTATACACGTCAACCTCTATGGACAAAGAGTTGACAAGATGAACCATTGAGAGTTACCTATGGATTCCCTTCATCGAGCTATTTCTACACCATAAGGCGACTTCCTTCTACTTGAGGACTCATGCTATAACCTTCATAAATTGGCTAAGCTTTGAGTGTTGCTTCACTTTTGTGTTGAGCTTTGTAGGCTTCATGGAAGGTGAAGGAACATTGAAGTGTTGTTAAGTCAATCTTCCTGAGGACGATTATATGGTGAACCACGGGATCAAGAATGTCTCTCGATCGCTTCTACTTTGTGATGAGCATGTAGAGTTGAGGACGACTCTTTTTGAAGGGGGAGCTGATGTAGCCTGGCCTACGGTCGTTACCACATCTAGGTCTCCAACTTATACCAAGTCATCATGGACTCCAAAGGTGAATCCTATCCTCTTTGAGATACCACTTCCTACCCCATTGAATGGTATACTACTTCATACTCCGTCCTATGACCATGATAGGTTCACCCGACAAGTACAGAGGCAAGGGAGGAAGCCCAAGGACTCACGCCTGATAAGACAGAGTCTTGGAAGAGGAGATAGAGCCAAACCGGCGAACCGGCTTCCACGTCAGAATTCCTGGTGCTAGCTCCGGTGGACCGGATCCCGTGCCGACCGAACCGGAGACCAAACCGGTGGACCGGAAGTCTAGACAGAATCGCATATAGAAGACCCATCCGGCGCCGATCGGAAATATCGACGACTGGTGGAAATCCCGGCGCTAGATCCAGCATCGCCGGACTTATCCCTGGAACTCCCCGTCTGTGCACGGATCTGGGTTTTATGCCCTAGAATATTCCCTTTACTTATCCCTTTGTCTAAACTACCCCCATTCTAGTGGCTTACCTATAAATATATCCCCCACCCCCTCATGTATCCCTAGACATAGATGATAGACTAAAGACAACCCCCTTTGTGGAATATCTAGTTTTGCCTCATCCCTTTACCCAAGGGGGCCGACTATCATCACCACCTCGTTGGAGTTTGCATCACGCCTCCCTCGTTGTACAAGTCCTACGTTGCGAGTGCGTGAGTGTAGTTGTCAAGACCCTCTCCAAGGTGCTCTTCCCTCTCCTCTTGGGATCGAGGGAGCACATTGACCGATCTTTCCTTGCGTGGATTCTATCAGACCGGTGGCCACTGGCGGGAGCAATCGGCCTTGTATTGTGTGAGTTTTGCGTGTGATCATCATGTTATTTGCAAGGTGTGTGTCTGCTTCCGCTACCTTCTCCCTTTCTCCTCGCTTTCCCATCGATTTGACCACGAGATCCGCAAAGATCAGGCCACTCTTGAGGTCACCCCTTATCAATGTAGATGAGAAGCGTGGGGTCTAGCTCAGACGGCTGAGCTTGGTAACGATGGTGAATTTTCTAGTGTCATGGTCGATGCATCCATCTCCGCCATCGCCGAGTCTGGTGGTGTATGGTAAATTGGAAGCACCCTCGGAGTCCGAAGTCTCATCTTTTTGGCCTAGCCTATGGCACCGGGGAATCCATTGCCGGGTGAAAGAGCATATGGGCCCCCTTATGTGGTTTTGGTAATTAATGACAATATTTATGGACTAATGTTTGCATTGAGTTACACTTGTAGGATTTTTCCATTAGCATCGGCTGGAGCATGTGTTGGCTTCAAGGTAAATGATATGAAGAAGAAGTGTTGTGCAAGATCAAGATGCGCTATCTCTAGAAGATTTCATGCTTGATGCTTGCCATTCTCGGTGGTCATGGATCGGTGAAGACAAGGTCAAAGAAGAGGCTTCCCCATGGTGTATGGGGGAGGATATGTCATGTCTTCATCAAGCGAGTGTGTGCAAGAGCAATCAAGAAAGGTGTCCATCTTGAGAAGGACAAGATCGTCTACATAGTGCTCAAGTGGTTTGCTCAAGGCAAAGGTAATCTTGATAGGTTTCCCTTTTGCTGGTCTTGTGTTGGTAGTTGGGAGACCGGGTTTAGGATAGATAATCGTACTATCAAGAGGGGCTCTCGAGTGAGTAGCTCGATCATATCTTTTTGAGAAAGCTCAAACCATTGCATTCTTAGCATCATATTTCTTGGTCATTTGTTGGATCTTACCCATGTTTGGTTCTAGAGCTTGTGTTCAATACAACTTCTAGTTCATCAAAAACGGATCCCCCTTTATATCTTATTACGTTTTTTACCTTGGAGGTTTTCCGAATCCTCACCAAGAGAGGTATCTCACATTTTAATACTTGATACATTCTCACTTGGTGGTATCAATATTTGTTGGGTAGCTCTTGCTGTCCTCTTTCCAACAAAATTGGTTTCGGATTAATCGGAGTTGCCAAACTCAAGTTATCAGTGTTTGAAGTTTGCCTATTTGTTTTAATGGAGAAGGTGATTTTGTTGGAAGTTTTGGTCTGCTGCATCCCCTGAGTCCGGAGACTCCGGGGTTCAGGCCTGGAGACTCTGGGGTCTTTGACCGAAGACTTTGGCCTGGTCTCCGGGCAAGTCTCCGCCCCCTGGTTTGCTCCCTGTGTCCTCCCCTGAAGTTGGGTCCGAAGTCGGGCACCTCACCAGAGACACTGGGATAGGAGCCCGGAGACTCTGGCCCTCTCTCCGGCCTTATCTCTAGGGTGGCTCGAATAGCTTTTAGTATCCCCCACCAGAGTCCTGCCCGGAGTCCGGCGTCCACCCTGGAGACTCCGGCCTTTCCCGGAGACTCCGTCCCTAGAGACCAGAGACTCCGGAGTTAGTGATTCTGCAACGGCTAATTGTCGTGGGAGGGCCTATATAAGCCCCCCTTCTTCCTCCTTGGTCTGGTTGCTTGCTCTCGCTCTCCTCCATTGTTTCTACCTTTAAGAGCTTGATTTTCCTCTCAATCCCTCCTATATTTCTTGAATCT
Source organism: Avena sativa (assembly GCA_916181665.1). Taxonomy (NCBI): domain Eukaryota; kingdom Viridiplantae; phylum Streptophyta; class Magnoliopsida; order Poales; family Poaceae; genus Avena; species Avena sativa. Next base: position 417,465,155 of record OV702296.1, read on the forward strand.
TGTTGGGGGATTTGAAAGAGGAGATCTAGATCGACAGCTCCACCAATCCATGTCTCCTCTATGTGAGGGGAACATCTTGGGATCTAGATCTTGGGGTTTCTTTTGTGGATTTCCTCTTTTGTTCTTCCTCTCTTATTCCCCCGATTGCTTTAGTAGATTTGTTGGAATTTGAGAGTGAAGGATTGGAGTGTCTTTGTGGTGTTCTTGCCTTTTGCATTAGGTGTATTGGTTTGAGTTCTCCTCGGAGGATTTGGTTGGTGAAATCAAGAAGCTTGTCCCTCTTGGGTTCTTCGAACCCTAGATGGTTGTGTGGCCTTTGTGGCGTGTTCTTGGGGCCTTCAATTAAGTTGTGGAGCTCTCCCCAAGAAAGTGGCCTTGGTGGTGATTATTGGGAGCCTCCAATTAAGTTCTGGAGATTGCCCCAATCTTGTATGGGTTTGGCGATCACCCTCAAGTGTCCCATAGTGGAACGGGTACTTGCCGCGTGGTGGGTGCTCGGGAGAATAGGGTGAGGCATCTTGTGGCATTGGTGGTCTTAGTACCGTCCACCCCTCCAACGAGACGTACTCCCTTGTTGGGAGGAACTCGATAAAATATCATTGTCCCCGCGTGTCTCGGTTATCTCTATACCCGAGCTCTTTACTTATACACTTTACATTGTGATAGCCTTCATGCTTGAAGTATTCTATATTGCTATCACATTGTTGCTTGTCTTGCTTAGCATAAGTTGTTGGTGCACATAGGTGAACCTTAGTATTTCTAGGCTTTGCGCTTGACAAAAGGAAACGCTAGTTTTATTCCACCATTGTTAATCCTATCTCATAAAAGTTTTAAACCGCCTATTCACCCCCCTCTGGGCGACATCCGTGATCTTTCACCGGGGCTAGCGGAGCTTAGGCAGGGAGCCCGGTGGCCAGAGAGAGGGGGATAGCGGTAGTATTGGGAAAGGGATGGATCTGAAGCGGTGACGTGCGGTCGGCCGCCAATGCCGGTGAGAGAGAGGCTGAAGCGGTGTCCATGGAAAACTTCTGTTGCCGATTTCACTGGTCAGTCCCTCTTTTGCGACGAGAGGAGATGGGGCATCAGGGGAGGGAATCGTGCTCTCGCCGCATGTTATGTAAGACTCGTGAATTCGGTCAAACTGGTGCGGAAAGTAACCAGTGCATACCCAGATCCTCTACTCGATGACACGCGGGGTGGCCTGGTGGTGATACGTGGCACACAAAATCTACAGTAACCGGAAATCAACCTACATTAACCATAAATCAACGATAGTTGGATGGAAGGATCGCTAATAGCCCGAGAATCATTCCGCCTTCCGCCTTTAATATATGTATATATTTGTTTTGAATGTAGGTGATAGTATTTTTTAGAAGTAGTTTGTATATTTCAAAGGACATGCAAGATTGAAATTTTCTTGTAACTGCAAGATAATGCAGTTCAAATGTTCTATTTGACCTTTGAGCTCAGGTTCTAAAATTGCATGATTTTCCAGTAAGGAAAATGTTTAAAGAAGTCCTAAAGGAGGGATTCATTGAAGGAGGAGAGTGCGCAGTTGCATGAGTTGGGCATCACCGAGTCTTTGGATTTCTTGGTTGATTTACCTTTGGGATTCATGGTGGAAGGATATAAGATTTGGTGGCGATGTGTAGGAGAAGAAGAGGAGGTGAATGAGAAGAATAAGAGGAATAACCCTAAGATCTTTATCTTATAAGGATAATGAAAATCCTGATCGAGAGTTAAGATCACCACGCAGATATTATGTTGAGTCCCCTTGATTCCCGTGTGGATTAATAGGGGATGCCTGATGAGTGCACATTTTCATCATGTTTTATACTATTATTTTGCATTGTAGATGTAGGATTTTGGTATTTTACGATGCTCGCGTGCACATTTTATGTCTGTTTTCACCAGGTTCAGGACAGATGATGGATCCAATAGATACAATTCTTGGAGCAGTTGTACTGTGGAGAAAAGGAGTCAAAACAACGTAAATCGCTTATTTGGAAAATATTAATAATACTAGAAGAAAACCAGAAGCGAATAAAGGAGACAGAGGGTTTAACGACCAACTATACGATCGGAATAAAATTTCCGGCCATATAGTTCCGGCCGTATAGTTGGTGCCGCCTCCGCCTCCTCAAATAGTTTCACCCTGTGCAACTGGATCAGGGTATGACATACAGAACACCCAGAAATCAACGAAACCTCACCTTCGGAAGGCATCTGGAGGGGGAACTCATCCACCAAGGATCCATCTTCGCCCTATGCAGATCCGGGAGGCTAAGGCGTCAATCTTCATCATCCATCGCCACCATCTCTAGCCATCCCATGTACATCTTGTCTATATCTTGTTGTAATTTCTATACTCGTTGTGGATTTATACAAGTACTATTCATCTATGATAGATTCCATTGTTATTGCCATGATGTTGATTGCCTCCATGTCTGAGTAGATCATTAGTTCTTGGGAGATGGAGAAACCCTAGTATGAGATTAAAATAAGATAAAGTCTATTATGATATTCATGCTGTGACCATGTGTTAGATTGTCTTCATCTTGATGTTGAGAGAAGTCGACCTCTCAATATTTGCCTCTCATGGGGACTTGATAGAGGGAACTACTTGTTGGCACTCCTTACGTATCAACTGTTGGTAGACAGAGGTATGTTAGCACTTATAGTGACTATAAAACTGTTGGCACTCCTTACGTATCAACTTGGGAAACCGAGGAAACTCACGGAACACTATTCATGCCATGGGAAACGTCCTACGGTATTACGTCCCTTAATAGCGCAATAATTCAATTGATGTCGATTGCTGACTGATGTGGTTATGAGGATGATGTGAGCCACGGTTGCTGCCTATTCGTCCAAATACGGAGTTCCTCCCACACATACATAGTTGAAAATGTTCATGATGATAATCTTTATCTTAGCTCCTTATAATGCTAGTGGTATATCTGCTACTCCCTAAGAACATTTTTCCCTATTGCAATTCCAATCTATCTTACATACGTGATACTTACTTTCTGTATTCAGTTGTTTTACTTTACTTTATTTTTGCTCTTATACCTAAAACCCCAAAACACCCTTTTACACAATACTCACATTTTATCTTGTTACTTAGAACTTTATTTAGCATTTCTATCATAATATGTATTTCAAGAGTTATTAGACTTCAGACTCCTGCTCCCCGCGGGATCGATATCTTTATTTCAAAACTAGCTACAAACAGTCTGTGCACTTGCAGTCATCAAGCTATTTTCTGGCGCCATTGCCAGGGATCTAAGCGCTATAGGTCTTTTAGTTTTTTCTTATTTATTCTTGTCTTGCTAAGTCTTGTTTTGAGTTATAGGTTTCCACCAACATGATGGAGTTTGAGCATATGACTAGTGCTAACCCACTCAACTATTTTGGGAAGCCCTATGATATTTATAAAAGAGACAACTCCAATGAGAAGACAAGGGGGTTTGAAATAAATCCTCTACTACTCCGTATTTTACACAAGAAGCAATTTACTGGAGATGAAGAAGATCCTGATCCATATGAGCATATTGCATGTTTCAAAGATATATGTGGCACTTTTCAATTGACGGGATATACCACTGATGAGGTAAGGGTTAAACTTTTTAGTCAGACTTTGACTAGTACAAGTCTCTCATGGTATAGATCTCTACCCCCTGAAGCCACTACTACTTGGGATAATCTAGCCTGTGAATTTCTAGCAAAATTGTTGGAGATATGCCCAAGAGGCAATAATAAAAGTGGTTATTATTATATCTTTGTGTTTATGATGAATGTTTGCATCCCATGCTATAATTGTATTATAAGGAAACACTAATACATGTGTGTTTTGTAAACATAAAAGAGTCCCTAGTAAGCCTCTTGTTGAACTAGCTTGTTGGTTAATTGATGATCATGGTTTCCTGATCATGGACATTGGATGTCATTAATAACAAGGTTATATCATTAGGAGAATGGTGTGATGGACACACACCCATAGTAAGCGTAGCATAAGATCAAGTCATTAAGTTCGTATTGCTATAAGCTTTCAAATGCATAGTAACCTAATCCTTCGACCATGAGGTTATGTTAATCACCATCACCGGATGGGTACTTTGATGACATCAAACACCGCTTTGTAACTGGGTGGTTATAAAGGTGTCATTGGGTATTCTGAAAGTATGTGTTGAAGCGCATGGACCAAGATTGGGATTTGTCCATCCATATGACGGATAGATATGCTCTGGGCCCTCTCGGTGGAATGCCATCTAGTTAGCTTGCAAGCATGTGACTAGGTCACAAGGGATGACATAACATGGAATGAGTAAAGAGTACTTATCAGTAACGAGGTAGAACTAGGTATGGAGATACCGACGATCAAACCTCGGATAAGTAGAATATCGCGTGACAAAGGGAATTGGTTTTGTATGTAAATGGTTCTATCGATCACGAAGTCATCGTTGAGTATGTGGGAGACACTATGGATCTCCAGATCCTGCTGATGGTTATTGATCGGAGAGGTGTCTTCATCATGTCTGCATATTCACGAACCGTAGGGTGACACACTTAAGGTTTGAAGTTGTTTTAAGTAGATATGGAATATGCGTTGGAGACTGAATGTTGTTTGGAGTCTCGGATTTGATCCGGGACATCACGAGGAGATCCGGAATTGTCCGGAGAATAAGATTCATATAATGGGGATCATTTTCTAAGTTAGGAAATGTTCCGGAGTGTTTGTATGGGGATTCTAGAAAGTTTCGGAATGTTCCGGAAGGTTCTAGAAGATATTTTGGAGTTTATTTGAAAACCAAGATAAGATAAGGGAAACTTAAGGGATAAGTAAAGGAAACTTGGGGGAGGGAAGACTCACCCCCCAACCCTCCTTTGTGCGCCGACCCTAAGGGGTGGGCCTAGGGGTGGGAACCCTAGGCCGCACCCCTCCCTCTATATATAGAGGGGTGGAGGCGCCACCCCCCTTGCCCCTTCCCACTCCGAACCCTAGCCACCTCTCTCCTCCTCCTTCCATCTGCTCTGGTTAGGGATTCCTAATGAGTTAGGGATTCACCGTGTCCTCCAATCACTGCCACCGAGTTATAAGAACTTTGTGATGAACTACAATATGCACTGCATGAACAAGACGTTGTCTGAACTATCGTCCATGCTGAAAACTGCTGAAGTGGAGATCAAAAAGGAGCACCAAGTGTTGATGGTCAATAAGACCACCAATTTCAAGAAACAGGGCAAGCCTAAGAACAAGTGCAACTTCAAGAAGGACGACAAGAAAGCTACCGCACCTGCTAAGAAGCCCAAGGCTGGTCCTAAGCCTGAAACTCAATGCTTCTACTGCAAGGGTGTCGGTCACTAGAAGCGTAACTGCCCCAAGTACCTGGCGGATCTGAAGAACGGCAACGTCAAGAAGAAAGGTATATTCGATATACATGTTATTGATGTGTATCTTACTAGTAATCGTAGTAGTGCCTAGGTATTTGATACTGGTTCGGTTGCTCATATTTGTAACTCGAAACAGGAGCTGCGGAATAAACGAAGACTAGTGAGAGACGAGGTGACGATGCGCGTTGGAAATGGCTCCAAGGTTGATGTGATCGCCGTCGGCACGCTCCCTCTACATCTACCTTCGGGATTAGTTTTAAATTAGATAATTGTTATTTGGTGCCTACGTTAAGCATGAACATTATATCTGGATCTTGTTTATTGCAAGACGGTTACTCTTTTATGTCCGAGAATAAAGGTTGTTCGATTTATATGAGTAATATCTTTTATGGTAATGCACCTGAGGTGAATGGTTTATTCTTACTAAATCTCGATAGTAGTGATACACATGTTCACAACATAGATGCTAAACGAACAAAATTGAATGATAATTCTACATACATGTGGCACTGTCGTCTTGGTCACATTGGAGTGAAGCGTATGAAGAAACTCCATTCTGATGGACTTCTTGAATCACTTGATTTTGAATCACTTGAAAGATGCGAAGCATGTCTAATGGGAAAAATGACTAAGACTCCATTCTCTGGAATAATGGAGCGAGCTACAGACTTATTGGAAATAATACATACCGATGTGTGCGGTCCAATGAGTGTAGCGTCGCGTGGTGGATATCGTTATGTTCTCACTTTCACGGATGACTTAAGAAGATATGGGTATGTCTACTTTATGAAACATAAGTCCGAAACTTTCGAGAAGTTTAAGGAATTTCAAAATGAAGTGGAAAATCATCGTAACAAGAAGATTAAGTTTCTGTGTTCTGACCGCGGAGGTGAATATCTAAGTTATGAGTTTGGCATGCATTTAATGAAATGTGGAATACTTTCGCAGTTGACACCGCCGGGAACACCACATCGTAATGGTGTGTCCGAATGTCGTAATCGAACTCTCTTAGATATGGTTCGGTCTATGATGTCTCTTACAGATTTACCGCTATCGTTTTGGGGCTATGCATTAGAGACAACCGCATTCACTTTAAATAGGGCACCATCTAAATCCGTTGAAACGACACTGTACGAATTGTGGTTTGGTAAGAAACCTAAGTTGTCATTCCTTAAAGTTTGGGGTTGCGAAGCGTATGTAAAAAAGTTCCAACCTGATAAGCTTGAACCCAAAGCGGAGAAATGCGTCTTCATAGGATACCCTAAAGAAACAATTGGGTTTACCTTCTATCATAGATCCGAAGGCAAAGTTTTTGTTGCCAAGAATGGATCCTTTCTTGAGAAGGAGTTTCTCTTGAAGGAATTGACTAGAAGGAAAGTAGAACTCGACGAGGTTATTGAACCTTCTCTCAGAGTTGAGAGTAGCGCAGCACCGGAAGATGTTTTTGTGCCGTCTGCACTAATTGGAGAGGAAGCTCATGATGGTGATCATGAAACTTCGAACGAAGTTGCTACTAAACCTCGCAGGTCAACAAGGGTTCGTGCCACTCCTGATTGGTATGACTCTGCTTTGAACGTCATGTTGGTGGACAACACTAATGACCCTGCGACGTATGAAGAAGCTATGGTGAGCCCAGATTCCGACAAATGGCTAGAAGCCATGAAATCTGAAATGGGATCCATGTACGAAAACCAAGTATGGACTTTGGTGGACTTACCGGATGGCCGTAAGGCTGTCGAGAACAAATGGATTTTCAAAAGAAAAACAGATGCTGATGGTAACGTGACTGTCTATAAAGCTCGACTTGTCGCGAAAGGGTTCCGACAAATTCAAGGAGTTGACTACGATGAGACTTTCTCACCAGTAGCGAAGCTAAAGTCTATAAGGATTTTGTTAGCAATAGCTGCATATTTCGATTATGAGATTTGGCAGATGGATGTCAAAACGGCGTTCCTTAATGGTGACATTGAGGAAGAGTTGTATATGGTACAACCCAACGGTTTTGTCGATCCTAAAGATGCTGACAAGGTATGCAAACTTCAGCGCTCCATTTATGGACTAAAGCAAGCATCCCGGAGTTGGAATCAACGTTTTGATAAAGTAATCAAAAACTTTGGATTTATACAAACTTATGGAGAAGCTTGTATTTACAAGAAAGTGAGTGGGAGCTCTGTGGCATTCCTAGTACTATATGTAGATGACATATTGTTGATTGGGAATGATATAGAACTTCTTAATAGTGTCAAAGCCTATTTGAATAATAGTTTTTCAATGAAGGATCTTGGCGAAGCGGCATATATTCTAGGCATCAAGATTTATAGAGATAGATCAAGACGCCTAATAGCGCTTTCTCAAAGTACATACTTAGACAAAGTTCTAAAGAAGTTTTGAATGGAAGAGCGCAAGAAAGGATTCGTGCCCATGTTGTCAGGTATGACCTTGAGTAAGACTCAAAGTCCAGCTACGGCAAAAGATAGAGAGAAGATTAATAATATTTCCTATGCCTCGGCCATAGGTTCTATCATGTATGCCATGTTGTGTACAAGACCGGATATAGCACATGTTGTTAGTTTGACTAGCAGATATCAAAGTGATCCTGGAATGGAGCACTGGACAGCGGTCAAGAATATCCTAAAGTACCTAAATAGGACTAAGGATATGGTTCTTTCTTATGGAGGTGATGAACAACTTGTTGTAAACAGTTACACTGATGCTAGTTGGAACACCGATCCAGATGACTCGAAGTCACAGTCTAGATACGTATTTATTTTGAATGGTGCTGCAGTGAGCTAGAGGAGTGCCAAGCAAAGTGTTGTGGCGAAATCTTCAACTGAATCGGAATACATAGCTGCTTCGGAGGCTGCACAAGAAGCCATATGGATGAAGGAGTTCATTACTAAACTTGGCGTGGTTCCTAGTGCGTTGGACCCGATGGCCATCTACTGTGACAACACAGGTGCCATAGCTAATGCACAGGAGCCAAGGTCACATAGCAAGCTAAAGCACATCAAGCTACGTTTCCATGCTATTTGCGAGTATGTCCGAGATGGTGACATAAAGATTTGCAAAGTACACACTGATCTGAATGTGGCAGATCCGTTGACTAAACCTCTCCCTAGAGCAAAGCATGACCAACACCGGAACGCCATGGGTGTTAGGTATATTACCATGTAATCTAGATTATTAACTCTAGTGCAAGTGGGAGACTGTTGGAGATATGCCCAAGAGGCAATAATAAAAGTGGTTATTATTATATCTTTGTGTTTATGATGAATGTTTGCATCCCATGCTATAATTGTATTATAAGGAAACACTAATACATGTGTGTTTTGTAAACATAAAAGGGTCCCTAGTAAGCCTCTTGTTGAACTAGCTTGTTGGTTAATTGATGATCATGGTTTCCTGATCATGGACATTGGATGTCATTAATAACAAGGTTATATCATTAGGAGAATGATGTGATGGACACACACCCATAGTAAGTGTAGCATAAGATCAAGTCATTAAGTTCGTATTGCTATAAGCTTTCAAATGCATAGTAACCTAATCTTTCGACCATGAGGTTATGTTAATCACCATCACCGTATGGGTACTTTGATGACATTAAACACCGCTTCGTAACTAGGTGGTTATAAAGGTGTCATTGGGTATTCTGAAAGTATGTGTTGAAGCGCATGGACCAAGATTGGGATTTGTCCATCCATATGACGGATAGATATGCTCTGGGCCCTCTCGGTGGAATGTCATCTAGTTAGCTTGCAAGCATGTGACTAGGTCACAAGGGATGACATAACATGGAACGAGTAAAGAGTACTTATCAGTAACGAGGTAGAACTAGGTATGGAGATACCGACGATCAAACCTCGGATAAGTAGAATATCGCGTGACAAAGGGAATTGGTTTTGTATGTAAATGGTTCTATCGATCACGAAGTCATCGTTGAGTATGTGGGAGCCATTATGGATCTCCAGATCCCGCTGATGGTTATTGATCGGAGAGGTGTCTTCATCATGTCTGCATATTCACGAACCGTAGGGTGACACACTTAAGGTTCGAAGTTGTTTTAAGTAGATATGGAATATGCGTTGGAGACCGAATGTTGTTCGGAGTCTCGGATTTGATCCGGGACATCACGAGGAGATCCGGAATTGTCCGGAGAATAAGATTCATGTAATGGGGATCATTTTCTAAGTTAGGAAATGTTCCGGAGTGTTTGTATGGGGATTCTAGAAAGTTTCGGAATGTTCCGGAAGGTTCTAGAAGATATTTTGGAGTTTATTTGAAAACCAAGATAAGATAAGGGAAACTTAAGGGATAAGTAAAGGAAACTTGGGGGGGAGGACTCTCCCCCCAACCCTCCTTGGTGCGCCGGCCCTAAGGGGTGGGCCTAGGGGTGGGAACCCTAGGCCGCACCCCTCCCTCTATATATAGAGGGGTGGAGGCGCCACCCCCTTGCCCCTTCCCACTCCAAACCCTAGCCGCCTCTCTCCTCCTCCTTCCATCTGCTCTGGCTTAGGCGAAGCCCTGCAGAATTCTCTACTCCACCACCACCACCACGCCGCCGTGCTACTAGGATTCCGTGGAGAAGATCTACTACCTTCGCTGCTCGCTGGAACAGGGAGAGGAAGGTCTGCTTCGACTCCGCACGTGTGACCGACTGCGGAAGCGCTGCCGGAACGCGGCGCCGGAAGGATCGTCCACACGATCTTGAGATCGGCAAGTGATCGACTACATCAACCCCGAGATCCAATCTCGTAACGCTTTCGGATCTACGAGCGTTAGTACATATCTATCTCGTTGCACATGTCATAGATTAGATCTTGGCTTTTATCTAGATTAGATCTGGGTTTTGTTCGTTCTTGCGGTAGAAATTTTTTGTTTTCCATGCTACGAACCCATCAAAAATATTATCCATTATCAAAATCTTTTGGAATCAGACGTCTTATAATGACTTGGAGGAACCGTTCTAATCAAGGACTAGTAAGAGCTTATATCAGATTTAAAGATTTACTACGCCTATGTCCTCATCATGATTTGCCTGAATGGTATTTATTGCATATCTTTTATGGCGGTTTAATTGAACCTAATAAAATTGAACTCGACTCTTTCGTGGAAGGAGTCTTTATGAATATTCCTATACCTAAAGCTTGGGCTTTACTTAATAGAATTCGTGATCATAGAGTTTCATGGAATTTTGGTCTAGGAAGTGAAGGAGGCGTAGAAATAGAACATGATTGCATTCGTGACTATAATAAAAAGGGCCATGTTAAAGAATTATCTAAAGAACTTTATTTGGATTCAGATCTTGTGTTGCAAGTTGTTAAAGCTTTTACAAAATATATCAAAGCTCCGAAGAGGGTGCGGTCAAGTATGATCCAACACCTGAACCTGAGAAGAAAAGAGAAGATAAAGCAACACTAGCCTCCCTAGAACCAATACATGAGATGTCTTTCCCTAACACTGCACATAAGCATATTCTTGAATATGAACAGGTCAAAGCAGCACATGAGAAGAAGGAGGAAGAAAGTACACCAGAAGTTGTGGAACATCTGGAAGAAACCAAAGATGAAGAGGTAACCAAGGAAGCAATTATGGCTATGTACGCACATTGTAACATAGTTGAATTTGATGAAGAGACTTCCGTATTGGTTGAAGGTAAAACAAAGGTAAAAGATGTGGGTAAGCCTATTCTTCCCTGCATATTTAAAGAAACCTCGCATTATGGTTTATGTGATCTTGGCACCAAAGTTAATATTATATCTTATGATTTATACTTAGAAATAAAAGAAGAAATAGAATCGGCTATAATTGAAAATACTGATATGACAATTATGTTAGCCAATAAAAATCTTAGAATTCCAATGGGACTAGTCGAAGATGCAACTGTCACAATTGGCAACAAAAACTTTCCTATCAATTTTGTAGTTGTTGATATGCCAGCTGATACTCTTTGCCCAATTATATTTGGAAGAATTGTTTTTGAGTGATATCGGTGCCTATGTTGATTTCAAAAAGGAGATTGTGTCTCTTAAACTCGGGGAAGCGGAAAATGAATTCCACTTTTCCAAATTTAAAGACAGGCCTCCACAAATACAAGAAGAAGAGGAAGAGTAAACTATTGAGGAAATGGCGGCTCTTTTCTTTAGTAATCAAGAATAAGAAATAAATGAAGATCCAAATTATTAAGGAATAGTTATGAAGGACAAGTCCCTAGGAGAACTAGAAGATGAATTCGATTCACTTCCCATTATGGACCTTCAACTGATGAGGCTTTTGAAGAGCCAGAAAAGGGAGGGGACGAGCAATTACCACCCCCAGAGTTGAAGACTCTACCAGATAATCTTAAATACAGGTTTTTATATGATACAAATAAATTTCCTGTTATTATTAGTGCTAAACTTTTAGGATAAGAAGAAGAAGAACTCATGAAGTTACTTAAGGAGCATCGCAAGGCCTTTGGGTACTCAACGGATGATTTGAAGGGCATTAGTCCCATGATAACCGTCCATCGAATATTCATGGAAGAAGGTGCTAAACCAGTTGCGGAATTTAATAGAAGATTGAAGCCTGAAATGAAGGAAGTGGTAAGAAAAGAAATTGTACGCCTACTAGACGCAGGTATAATCTATCCTGTTAAATAAAGTGAATGGGTAAGTCCTGTTCATTGTGTCCCTAATAAGGGCGATTTTACTATTGTTCCTAATGAAAACTATGAATTAATACTTACTAGAACTATTGTTGGGCATAGGATGTGCATAGAATTCAGAAAATTAAATAAAGAAACTAGGAAAGATCACTATCCTTTACCGTTCATAGATCAAACTTTCGAAAGGTTAACAAACCATACTCATTTTTGCTACTTGGATGGATACTCTGGTTTTTCTCAAATAGCTGTCCATCCAGATGACCAACTTAAAACAACTTTCATTAGTCCTTATGGTTTACATGCTTACCGACATATGGCTTTTGGTTTATGTAATGCTCTAGCTACTTTTCAAAGATGCATGACTGCTACTTTTGTGGATTTTATAGAACTTATAATGGAAGTATTTATGGACGACTTTTCTGTCTATGGAACTTCGTTTACTAGTTGCTTGGATAATCTCAAAAGAGTTTTGCAGCGCTGTGAAGAAACCAATCTTGTTCTAAACTAGGAGAAGTGCCATTTTATGGTCAAAGAAGGTATAGTCCTTGGACACAAGGTATCAGGTAAGGGAATTGAAGTTGATAGATCTAAGGTTGAGGCAATAGAGACAATGCCACAACCTAGGGATATTAAAGGTATAAGAAGTTTCATTGGTCATGTGGGTTTTTATAGAAGGTTCATTAGAAATTTCTCTAGAATATCTAAACCTTTGACTAACCTCTTGCAAAAGGGAGTAATATTTAATTTTGATGATAAATGTCTTGAAGCCTTTGATAAACTCAAAAATGCTTTATCCCGTGCTCCTATTATTAAACCACCTATCTAGGATACAACCTTTGACTTAATATGTGAATCTAGTGATAATGCTATAGGAGTAACTCTAGGACAACACATTGGTCACAGATTTAATATTATACATCATGCTAGTAGAACTCTAAATGGTGCTGAGAAGAATTACCCTAAGGAAGAAAGGGAAATTTTTGCTATATTTTTCTCTTGTGATAAATTCCGTTCTTACATAGTTGATGCAAAGGTAAGAGTTCATACGGATCGTGATGGTTTAAAAGAACTCCTTGAGAGGAAAGACCATAAGCCAAGACTGGTCTGTTGGATTCTTTCACTTCAAGAATTTGAGTTGTAGATTATGCAGAGGTAAGAAATAAAGATGTTGGATGCAGTGTCCATGTTTGCCCAACAAGCACCAATCTTGTTGAGAGGAACTTTAGTCCTGGTGATTTTCGTTTACGAGAATTACTCAATGAACTAAGGTCAAGTCCTCCAAGAGAGAAGAAGTCTTTGTTGTTGAAGGAGCTTTTCATCCCCGAATAAGCAAATGGTAAGCGCAAGGTAAGTGTTCTTACCTAAATAAGTGATTTGTCTTCACAAATTTTACTTCTAAATTTTTTTCCTTTAAATTCCTTGTGTTTTTATGAAGTTTTAGAGGTTTTTTAACAACTATACGGGCGGAACTATACGGCCGGAGAGGAAGCTCTCGCTGTATAGTTGGTCGTTAAACTCTATGTATCATCTTCATGAAATTGTTTTTGATATCTGAGCCTATACGGTCGTAACTATACGACCGGAACCGAAATTCCGTCCGTATAGTTCGTCGTTAAACTCTTGGATACTTTCGATTTTTGGTGTCTGTATCTATACGGTCGCAACTATACGACCGGAGCCAAAATTCCGACCGTATAGTTGGTCGTTAAACTCTCAGACACTTTTGATTTTTGGTGTCTGTATCTATATAGTCGCAACTATATGACCGGAGCCAAAATTCCGGCCATATAGTTGGTCGTTAAACTCTTAGACACTTTTCATTTGTCTTTTCGCTATTCATAAAAAAAGGTTATTGTCGGTTCCGAGTCGTGATTTAATCAACCTGGACTCGAGATATTTGGAAATATCTGCCCGGAACCAACTATACGACCGGAGCTATACGGGTCATGCTCATATAATTGGTCGTTACGCGGCAGGGCACTTCCAAATCCATGATTTCTTTCCCTATTTTGTTAAGATTCTTTTCTTGGGCGACAATTTGGTGTTTCTCGTGAGTTTTATGGACCTCTGACCCCCCTTATATACTGCCATTGTCTCTCTCTCTCTCTAATCATAATCTCCAGAAACCAATCTACCTCTTATTCACACGTGAGGACTCTCAACCAAGGGATAGAAGCTAATAAGAAAGGCTCCTATGGAGATCGGGAGCAATAGCGATCAAGACAAGGAGATCAAGACCATCTCTATAGAGTTCCTCGACGCTGACCATGGGTGTCGGAAGAGGGATTTGAAGGCCCTAGAGCTGAAAATTGAAGAGTTGGACAAGGAGAAGCCAGGGACACCGAAACACCTTCGATTGCTGCGACTTTATCTTGACAAACTTGATGAAGATATCAAGAAGACAACCGAAGCAAGTTTTTCTATGAGTCTTAAGGCGCTACAAACACTTCAGGAAAACAATGGGTTCATTAAAGAATAAGTGAAAGTGCTGGAGAGGAACAATCTTTTCTACAAGCTGTGTGTTAAAGAATTAGAAGCTGTCAATCAATCCCTCCGTCTCAGGCTGGCCCGGGATGAGAAGATACCGTGTGCCATGGCGCCACAGTGATCTACAATAATCACGGTATCAAATAATGTGGCTTGATTCCAAGCTTGGGGAGATCTTTAAGACCTTGTAATCTATATAAGTTTTTATTACTGTTTTTGCATTAATTCAAACTACCAATAAAGTTTGCATCATTAGAATTCCCTTCAGGAATAGTCGATCCCTTTAATGAAATTCTGAGTTTATTATTATATATGGAGCAATATTGAGTTTGTGTTTGCTTTATTGATATGTGAATGGCTTGAGTATAATTTTACTTGTAGTTGATGATAGCAATAGGAGTCTTCCACACCATTGGTATTAATGGAACACATAAAAATAATTTGGTCAATATGTTTTAAGTCTATGGTTTGATTTACAAAGAAAAATTATCTATACAGTTAAGTTGAAAAAGAAACCTTGAACAAAGGAAAATGAAAGTGCTATCAAAATAGAGTGAGAACAAGTCGAGGTAGAATCTCTAAGTCATAAGAATGCTTCATATACAATTGGAATTTGATAATTGAGATCGTTAAACTTTGAATTCCTACATGAAGTGGAATGTATGGCTAGCTCTTTTGCACAACACTTAAACAAAAGTGTGAGCATATATACACAAGAGAAGAAAAGAAAGAAGAAAAAGGGCGAGTGTGCAAAGAGAAAATAGGCATATACCACTGTATTGTAGTATGACAAAGAGACACTTTTGAGATTTTGAATCCCAAGTGAATACGTTGATCCTAAAACACTTGGGACTACCTCACTAACTCATTCGGTTGAACCAGATACTTTTACATTATGTTGAGGTTCATCTTTTATGAACTGTTGATCACTAAGGTGTGGAAGCCTGCTAATACTATTCAGATGGTTCGAGTAAGGTACTATTCATGAACTTATTCCTATGTATCGTATATGATAAACACATGATGCAACTGCCTCATTTATTTTAATTGACTCAGCTTCATGAATATGAGGATCATGTCCATTAAGCTAAACTTGCTCGGGACAAGCAAGAGTCTAAGCTTGGGGAAGTTGATGAGTGCTGATGACCCACAAGTATAGGGGGTGTATCGCAGTATATTTCGAGGGAAGTGAAACCCAATTTATTGATTCGACACAAGGGGAGCCAAAGAATATTTATAAGCCTTAACAACTGAGTTGTCAATTCAGCTGCACCTGGAAACAATCTTGCTCACAGCAGTTTATCAGTAGCAACAGTTTTGTAGTAGCAATAGTAAAGTAACAGCAATAGTAAAAGTAAAGACAGTAGTAACAATTGCAGCAAACAATAGGATTAAAGCGCGCTAGGCATATGGATGGATGGAAGGGCGTTGCATGGACAAGACAATTCATATGGCAATCAAAACATAGGGCAATTGCAGATAAATAAGATAAAGCATCCAAGTACTAAATAATCATAGGCATGTGTTCCATATATAGTCATACGTGCTCGCAATGAGAACTTGCACAACATCTTTTGTCCTGCCAGCCCGTTTGCAGCGGGGCCTCAAGGGAACTACTGGCAATTAAGGTGCTCCTTTTAATAGAGCACCAGACCAAAGAATTAACACTCCGTGAACACATGTGATCCTCACATCAAAGCCATTCCCTCCGGTTATCCCGATTGCTGTCACTTTGTGTCGTTGTATTGGGAACGGCAGTACCTGAGGAGGTTAGATAGAGGTGTGGGGACTGGCAGGGAAGCTATCGACGGCGTTCGCAGGCGAGATTGGATACAAGCGAGCGTGGCGGGACGCAAGAAGTACCCAGGTTCGGGGCCCTCATGGTGAGGTAAAGCCCCTACTCCTGCCTGATCTGACTATGTGGGATATACGAACTACAAGTGCTCCTTGAGCTGTGTTCTTTAGCTACTGCCTTAAATGCACTGAGACCAACCCTTTCTACCGAGGCCTTGCCTCTCCTTATATAGGTAGAGAGGCAAAGGTCTTACTGGCTAGTCCGACTGGCGGGCCCCACAGGCGGGTCCTAGCCGACTAGTCATCTACAGTATCTAGTATGGCTTGTCTTGTCGGAGTATGAGCGGTATGGCTGTCGTATGTACAGTGGACGTCGTGCGAGCCCGTCGTCAGCACAGGCCACTGTTCCAGCGTCACCAACGCAAAGTCTTCGGTATGGGCAGGTGGTTGCCCATCTTGTCATCGTACAGGGCGTACCGTGCACTGATACGCACGTCGTCCTGTCTCACTAATTTGGTCCGGCTACATCGTTGCATCCGGCTGTCTCTTGCTGATCCGGCTACTGGGTGATAGCCGGCCCGTCCTATCCTGTCCGGCTGTATCTGGTCAGCCGGACGCGATCCGACTGTCCTGTTTCTTATCCGGATGGGGTACCTGGGGATCATCCCCCTGACACTAGCCCCTGAGCGCGTGTGGATTCCGCCCTTAGGCGAAATGTGCGCGCGCTCCTTCTTGCTTTTTGAATTTTCATCCGGCTAAGCCTGGCAGTTGCGCTACCCATGACGTTAGCGCTGACGCCGGCCACGCGCACACACGCCATCATTGCTCTGCGGTGGGCAGCGTAACGTCCCGTCGCACGTCGCCTCGGGAAACTGCTGTCCGGCGCTTCGGTTCTCGCTCCAGGATCTTCTGCGCATCCTGCCCTGGCACACGGGATCTAGGCGGCGGTTGGGGTGTGGGTTGCCTAGATGCGCGCCACGTGGCCCCGTCGACGGTTGCCCTTCCGGTCCTTTAAAGGGACGCCGCGGGGGAGGCAGTTCTTTTCCTTCGCTCCCCCACTGCAGTCTCCTTCTCCCTCGCGTGCTCTTGCTCCTGCGCTCTTGCCCTCTGCGCCGCCCGCTCGCCGTCGTCGACGCTACAGGCCACCGCCACTCTTCCGTTGCCGCTCCTCTCCACCAGCCGGAAATGGCCGCCGACCGCGGAGCCTGGTGTGGCTCCTCCGTCACTGAGGACCAAATCGCGAAGTACCGCGCGACCCGTGTAATCCCGCCGGCGGAGGAGGTGGAGGTGCGGTTGGCGCCGGTGGGGGAGGTGTCGCTGCATTCGGCGGAGGGGGAGCGCCTCATCTTCCTTTCGCACCTGGCGCGCGGGTTCGCGCTGCCGCTGCACCCATTCTTCCTCACGTTCTTGGCCTTCTTCGACCTCCGCCTCCACCACCTCGGCGCCAACACAATCGGAACGCTGGCGCACTTCATGGCGTTCTGCGAGAGTTATCTCGGGATCTAGCCGGATCTCGGGCTCTTCTGTCGGCTCTTCCGAGTTTGGCCGCAGGTGCAGTACACGAAGGGGCCGCTAGTCGTCTGCGGCGGAGCCTCCATATACTCCCGCACCCAATCCGGCTACCCGAAGTTCTTGCTCCAGGACACGGTACGGCTGTGGCAGCAGTCGTACTTCTACGTCAAGCACGTCACCAACATCGACCGGATAAACCTTACGGCCTTCCAAGACGTCGAGTTCAGCCGACAGAACTGGGACCTGAAGATCCACGGTGAAAAGGCGGAGACGGACGCGATGCTGGCACGCATGCGCTCCCTCGTCACCTGCCAGCTAACCGGTCGGGACATCACTCTTAGCTGGATGTCCCGGCTGATGATGCCGATGCAGCAGCGGGCGCACAAGATGTGCTACTACTCCGGCCGGCTGGACCCGACCCGGCTATCGCGCCGTGATCCCCGCTACCACAACTTGAAGGAGTGGTTATGGACGATCAGCAAGGAGCGACTGCCAGAGAACTGGAAGTTCAGTCTGGCGCCCTACAGCCGGGAGAACCGCGCGCCTCGGGTAAGTTCTCGTAGTCGGAAATTTTGCTTATTCTTTCTGTGTTATTTCCTTGTTCTGTCTGATTGACTTCTTGCATTCGGCAGATCTTCGCCTGCATCCTTTGCGAGGAGGGCAAGGCTCCCCTCGAGGCATTCACGCCAGACTTGCCCGAGCCGCGCGCTCGGCGGTCCGGCGAGGAATCGGATAGGGATGGCGACGCCTTCCCCAGCCGGAACAACGAGCCGGCCGCTGACCCGCATGCGGAGGTGCACGAGGAGAAGGAGGCCGGGCCCACCGTGGAGCCGGTGACGCGCTCTGCGACGGACGACGAAGCAGGCGGGAGCGGCTCCAGCCGTTCTGGCTCCCGCCGGCCTGCGGCGGAGGAGCCGGCTCCCAAGAGGAGTAAATCCGGCACCCTGCCACCGAGCCGCCTTGGCTGGAAGAAAGGGCCGCCCCCGGTCGTGCCGGGGTACGTTTTTCCTCTCCCCTCTATCTTTTGGTGATTTCTGTCTATTTGTCCTCCTTCTTGTTTTTCTGACTTTGTCTTATCTTGCTTTTGCCTTTTCCTCCTTCTCTTTAGCGCGTTGGTTTCATTCGGAGTTGCGAGTCCGGCCTGGGTGCCAACCGGGTCGCCGCCCTGCGCCCCGACTGAGCCAACCGGCACCTCTCCTTCTTCTGAGGCGCAGCCTCCGCCTCCCCCTCGAGCTGAGCCGGCTGCCTCCTCCCAGCCGGAGGTTCCCCAGCCGAAAGCGGATCTCTCCCAGCCGGAAGGCTCCTCCGCGGGCGCGCGGGGGGCTGCCGGCAAGGAGCTCATCGTTGTTGGCAACGACAACTCCGACGAGGAGCTCGGGGAGGAGTGGCGAACGACGGTGGTCGCGGCGAAGGAGTCCTTGGCCGTCAACACCGTGGACAACGACGCTTCCTCTGTCGCTTCGCTGTCAGACCATGCTGCCACGCTCGAGCTGGCGGTGAAGGAGATCCGGCTGCTTGAGGCCACAGCTGGCGGGAATCGGACCCTGGAGCAGAAGCTTGCTGCCGCCAACGGGACCTCCCAGAGTAAGTTCGCTTTATCCGTCTTGCTCTTTTTTTCCTTTTTTTACTGATAGCCGGTTTCGTTGCAGCCATCCTCGTGTGCGCTCAGCGCGAGATCGATCGCTTGAAGAAAGCGAACGACCGGCTGAGCAAGTCCAACTCCACTCTTCGGCTGCAGAACAAGGATTGGCATGCGTGGGTAGACGGTTTGGAGGCCACCATCAAGGAGCACGACGCCTCGCTCGCTAGCCGGGCCGAAGCCTTCTCCCTTCTCGAGGCCCAGAACAAGGACCAAGAGAAGGAGATAAAACGGCTAGCGGTCAAGGAGAAGGCGCTGGTGGAGGAGCTGATGCAGGTTGGCCACACTGCCAAGGGCAAGTTCTTTATTCCGTCTTCCTTTCTTTCCAGATCCGGTAGCCGGATCTGACTCCTCTTTTCTGACAGCTTTTTACCCCGGCATAGACCTGCTGGCCTACAACCGGCTGCAGGAGAACTGGCTGGGAGCGCAGCCGACGGCTCAGGAGCTCGTCGTCCTTCTTGGCGAGGAAGCTGTGAAGCTTCGTCAGGCGGCACGGTACGTCTTCTCCTTCATGTGGCCGGAGGCTCCGGTTCCGAAGACGATGGCGCAGCTGGCGGCGAAGGTGGGAGAGGTGCCGGCTGTGGTGGATCGGCTGCAGGACTTGGCGGCACTGGCCGGAGCGGAGATGGCTCTGGCCCTCATGCTCTCCTGGTACAAGGACGCCCGCGTCGAGAAGATCGACGGTGGCTTCCGGGCCGGAGCCGACCTTGCCGCCATCCGCCAAGCCCATCCGGAACTCCGCGGGTCCGCCATCAAGATCACCGATTACGTGGATCCTAACGAGGTGCTCACCGACTCGGAGTCCATCGGCACTCCTGATGCAGAGGGCTCGGTGCCGCCACCCGCAGGCGCAGGAACCGGATCAAGCTTCGCGCCCCCTCCGCCGCCTGAAGCTTCTGCCGTCCAGGGTCCCCCGCACGGCAAGGGTCCTGCCGTCTAGTTATTGCCCCGGGATGCCGGGTGTATTTGTCTTGTCTTATATGTTCGTGAACCTTGTCCGTTTGTACCGGCTGTCTATGATGCCGGGTAACTTATGGGAGCTTCGTCTCCTTTTTGTTTATTATTGTTGAAATTCTTGAATCTTCCTTGTGCGTTGAGCTTTCCTTTTGCGTATTTTGCCTGACTAACTTCGTTCGGCTACACACCTTTAGCCGGGCGACCTGCACCTCCAGTGGGGGCGCGCTAGCACACCCACTGGGTGTAGCCCCCGAGATTCGGAGTAGCTGGCGCAGCCAGGTGCTTCGAATCTTTCTTATTTCTGCCAAGTCTTCTAACTTTAACCGACTGGCCTCGTCCCAGTCGGCCGCTTTCGTCGGCTGAACGCCTTCAGCCGAGGGAACTAACATTCCAGTGGGGGCACGCGAGCGCATCCACTGGGTGTAGCCCCCGAGATTCGGAGTAGCTGGCACAGCCAGGTGCTTCGAATCTTCCTTATTTCTCCCAAGTCTTCTAACTTTATCCGACTGGCCTCATCCCAGTCGGCCGCTTTCGTCGGCTGAACGCCTTCAGCCGGGAGAACTAACATTCCAGTGGGGGCGCGCGAGCACACCCACTGGGTGTATCCCCCGAGATTCGGAGTAGCTGGCATAGCCAGGTGCTTCGAATCTTTCTTGTCTTTCCTTGCTCCCGCCCTTGCCCTCACCTGGGCTCCGAACGGCCGGCTAAAGGCCCTTAGCCGGTCAGGAACTACAAGATTCCACTGGGGGCGCGCGAGCGCACCCAGTGGGTGTAGCCCTCGAGATTCGGAGCGCTTGATGAAGGCAAGGACTTCGAATCTTCTTTCCTTCTCCTGAATTCCGACTCTAGGTAGTCGGACAAGAATGCACATATGCATACACATACATCTTCACAGGTTAATAGGTTAGTCTGTCAAATCGTAGCCAGAAAACGGCTTGTGTTTTTTCGAAAACTGTCTTGCTCCTTTCTAGACACTTAGTCGCCTTCTCATGCGTTCTGCTGTTTTCGCT
Source organism: Avena sativa (assembly GCA_916181665.1). Taxonomy (NCBI): domain Eukaryota; kingdom Viridiplantae; phylum Streptophyta; class Magnoliopsida; order Poales; family Poaceae; genus Avena; species Avena sativa. The sequence goes on from OV702296.1 coordinate 417,486,594, forward strand.
GTGTCCTTGCTGGGCAGCCGGGTTGCGGTCTGCAGCCGGAATCGAAGGGAGCTGATAGTACATTACACACGGTACTAGCGGCTTAGCAGCTGGATTGGCTCGAGCTAGTTGCAGGGCCGGGATGCCCGATCTGTCGCGTCTCCTCCCTGTTTTTCATGTGGGATGCCTCGGGCTTTTGCTCTTACTAGCCGGACAGCCGGGTTGCGGTCTGTTGGTGAGATGAAGAGTGGGCCTCTAACATCATTGCACACTACTCAACCGGTTTGTTGATTTAACAGGCCGGGCCAGCCGGCGAGCCCCCGGGTAGGGGTTGCTGGAGCCGGAAAATTTGAACCGGAAAACAGGTGCACATACATTTCTAGAAGGAGCCCCCGAGATTCTCGTGGGAGTCCGCATTTTCATTCATGGGGTTTTCGGGATACATACACTGCCTGGCAACTAGGTGTAAAATGGGCGCAGCAGGGCCGCGTTCCAAGGATGTTCGGTCTCCTCGTCCGATTGTCCATCTTGTTCTTGCGCGGCTGCTGTGCGTCGATGAGGTAATAGGAGTCGTTGGGCAGTGCCCGGCTGATGATGAAGGGTCCCTCCCAGGGTGGTGATAGCTTGTGCATGCCCTTCGTGTCTTGCACCAGCCGGAGAACCAGGTCGCCCTCGCGGAATGCGACTGGGCGAATCCGGCTTGAATGGTAGCGACGTAGTCGCTGGTGGTACAGGGCAAATCTGGACAGGGCCAGCTCACGGGCCTCCTCCAGGAGATCCACCCCGTCCTCCTGCGCCTCCTTGTTGGCTTGCTCGTCGTAGAGGAGCTTGCGAGGGGAGTCGAATTCGATGTCGGCGGAGAGGACGACTTCTGATCCGTAGACCAGGAAGAATGGCGTGTAACCGGTTGACCTATTCGGTGTGGTGCGGAGGCTCCACAGCACAGCCGGAAGTTCTTCGATCCAACATCCGGGTGACCGCTCCAATGGCTCGATGAGACGTGGTTTGATGCCGGCTAGCACCAAGCCGTTTGCTTGTTCGACTTGCCCGTTGGACTGCGGGTGTGCAACGGAGGCGAGGTCCAGTCGGATGCCCTTGTTGCTGCAGAACCGGGCAAAGGCCCCCTTGGCGAAGTTTGTGCCATTGTCGGTGATGATGCTGTTGGGGTAGCCGAAGCGGTTGATGATGTCGGTGAAGAAGGTAACAACCGTCGCTCCATCTAGCTTCCAGATAGGCTTGGCCTCGATCTAGTTTGTGAACTTGTCCACCGCTACCAGCAGGTGGGTCATTCCCGTGCGGGCTCGCTTGAAGGGACCGACCATGTCGAGGCCCCAAACTGCAAAGGGCCAGGTGATCGGTATGGTCTTGAGTACCAAGGTTGGCATGTGCCTGAGCTGCCCGAAGCGCTGGCACCCATTGCACACGTGGACCAGCTGCTTGGCATCCTCGAGGGCGGTAGGCCAATAGAAACCATGACGAAATGCCTTGGCGACTATCGCCCTTGACGAAGCGTGGTGCCCACACTCACCCTGGTGGATGTCCTTGAGTAGTCGGTAGCTTGTGTCTACATCAACACATCTTTGGAAGATACCGGATACACTGCGCTTGTACAGCTCGCCGTTTATGATGGTGTATGTATGCGCGCGGCGTCGGATTTGCCTAGCCTCTACCTCGTCGTCCAGGAGTTCTCCGTTGGCGATGTAGTTCATGAAGGGCTGTTCCCAGGATGGCACTTCCCGGATGACGAGGACGCTCCAGTCCTCCGGCTGACGGGTGTCGGGGGGTCGTCCGGGTGGAATATCTAGGCCGGCAGCCCCCGAGCCATTAGGCGAGCCGGCAGCCCCCGGGTCTTGCGAGCCGGAGGGCACTGCCTGGCCGGAATTGGTGCGGGTTTTCTTCTTTGGTGGTTCTACCGGCTCCGTTTCTGCTGCTCCGGCCGCCGGAACGCTTCCCGCCCAGATGATGGAGTCTGACTCCGGCGACGGGTTGATGGATGGCTTGCGCAGATGCTCCAAGGAGACCCCTGGCGGGATGGCCTGCCTGGTGGATCCTATCTTGGAGAGCGCGTCGGCTGCCTCGTTGTTGGTGCGGGGGACGTGGTGAAATTCGCATCCGTCGAAGGAGGCGCTGAGCTTCTGGATGTGGAACCGGTAGAGAGCCATGTTTACATCTCTGGCGTCCCATTCCCCGGACACCTGTTGCACCACCAAGTCCGAATCACCGAAGCACAGGATCCGGTTGACACCGATCTCCTTGGCTAGCCGGAGCCCGTGCGCCAGTGCTTCATATTCGGCTACGTTGTTGGAGGCCTTGAAGTGGATCTGCAGCACATACTCCAGCCGGTCTCCTTTGGGCGAGGCGAGCACGATGCCGGCTCCCAAGCCCCCGAGCATCTTTGACCCGTCGAAGTGCATCCGCCAGTGGTCCGAATCCGGAACCGGTGGGAGATACTGGGTCTCGGCCCAGTCGACGAGGAAGTCCGCCAACGCCTGTGACTTGATCGTGAGCCGGGGTTCGTACTGGATGGAGTAGGCGGCGAGCTCGATGGCCCACTTGGCGACTCGGCCGGTGGCGTCCTTGTTGCCGATGATTTCCGAAAGGGGTGTGGTGCACACAACCTTGATCGGGTGCTCCTGGAAGTAGTGCTTGAGCTTCTTGCATGCCAGGTACACACCATAGCACATCTTCTGGTACTGGGGTAGTTCTTCTTGGAGAGGGAGAGAACCTCGCTGAGGTAGTAGACGGGTCTCTGAACCGGCTGAGCCTTGCCTTCCTCAGGGCGCTCCATCACCAGGACGACGCTGACGACCCGGCTAGTGGCTGCTATATAGAGCAACATCGGCTCCTTGCTAGCTAGCGTGGCCAAAACCGGTGCTGTGGATAGCATGCGCTTGAGGTCGTGAAACACGGTGTCGGCTTGCGAAGTCCAGGAGAACTTGTCCGTCTTCTTCATCAGTTGGTATAACGGGAGTGCCTTCTCCCCCAGCCGGCTGACGAAACGACTGAGGGAAGCCTGGCATCCGGTGAACTTCTGGACTCCAAGCAGGTTCTTGGGCGGCTGCATCCTCTCGATGGCCGCGATCTTCTCCGGATTCGCCTCGATACCTCGTTGTGATACGAGGAAACCGAGTAGCTGACCGGATGGTACTCCGAAGACGCACTTCTCTGGGTTCAGCTTCATCTGGTACTGGCGGAGGTTGCCAAATGTTTCTCTCAGATCCTCGAGGAGGGTGCACTTTTCCTTGGTCTTGATGACTACGTCATCCACGTAAGCGTGCACGTTTCGGCCTATCTGCGAGTGCAAGCATTTCTGCATACATCGCTGATAGGTGGCGCCTGCGTTCTTTAGGCCGAAAGGCACGGTTACATAGCAGAAAGCCCCGTAGGGGGTGATAAATGATGTCTTAATCTGATCAGCTGGGTTTAGCCGGATCTGATTGTACCCGGAATAACAATCTAGAAAAGACAACAAATCACAGCCGGCCGTGGAATCGATGACTTGATCGATACGGGGCAAGGCGAAGGGGTCTTTCGGGCACGCCTTGTTCAGGCTGGTGTAGTCGATACACATGCGCCAGGTCTTGTTCTTCTTCAACACCAAGTCTGGGTTCGCCAGCCAGTCTGGGTGGTGCACTTCCATGATGAACCCGGCTGCAAGGAGCCGGGTGATCTCGTCATCGATTATCTTTCTCTTCTCCTCTGCGAACCGGCGTGGAGGTTGCTTGACCGGCTTGGCATCTAGACGCACATGAAGTGAGTGCTCGGCGAACTCCCTCGGCACACCCGACATGTCTTTGGGAGACCATGCGAAGATGTCCCGATTCTCACGGAGGAAGTCGACCAGCGCGCCTTCCTATTTGCTGTCCAAGCCGGCACCAATGGTGACGAACTTAGTCGGATCGGAGGGGTCGAGCAGGATCCTCTTCGTCTCCTTTGCCGGCTGGAAAGCTCCTTCTTCAGCCGGTTTGCTGCTAGCCGGAATGTCCTGCTGGGCCATGGCCACATTGCGCATGATCGCGCGTTTTTCTTCGGCTATGATGAGGGCCTCTGCCAGTTTGGAACCGGCTGAGGCGCACTCCATCGATCGCCTGAAGCAGCCGGCGACGGTGATCATGCCGTGGGGTCTCGGCATCTTCGTCTTGAGGTACGCGTAGTGGGAGATGGCCATGAACTTGGCGAGGGCGGGGCGCCCGAGGAGAGCATGGTAGGAGCTCGTCAGATTTACCACTTCAAACCAGATTGGTTCGCGGCAGAAGTTCTCCTCGGCCCCGAAGATGACGTCCAGCTGGATTTTCCCCAGCGGGGCGCGGGCTGGCCCCGGCAGTACGCCGTGGAACGTCGTGGTAGTCGGGCGCAGGTCGCTTTCGCGAATGCCCAGCTTCTCCAGCGAGGACTGGTAGAGGAGGTTGAGGCTGCTGCCTCCGTCGATGAGGACGCGCGAGAATCGGCAGGTGCGCGCGCTGGAGACGATGAGAGGGTCGAGCACCATGGCGTAGCCCCCGGGAGTCGGTAGATGCTCAGACTGATCTTCTCGGCTCCGGGTGATGGGGGTTTCCAACCAGTTCAGGTACTGGGGGACCGGAGAAACGATGGCGTTGACCTCCTTGGAGCGTCGCCTGCGGCTGTGCTTGTCGTCCTGCTCCGTCTCGAAGATGTGGTAGGCGGCGTGCGGCTAGGGGTAGCCATTGTTGTTGTTGCCGCTGTTGCCGCCGTTACGATCATTACCGGCTCCCCTAGCCGGTGGTGGGGGTCCACCCGGTGGGGGAGGCGAGAGACGAGGCTGGTTGCCCTGGTCCTTTAGCTGGCGGGTCCAGCTACAGTTCCGGGTGGTGTGCGTAGCCGGTTTGAAGGGACCGCTATGCCACTTGCACGGGCCGTCGATCATCTGGTCGAAGGTGAGCCGGGGCTTCTGCCTTCTTGCCTCATTAGCCGGTGCGTCGGGCGCACCCTCCACAGCATTGACCTGCCGTGCATGCTAGCGAGGCTTCTGCTGTCCGGCCTGGCGATCCCCATGGAACCGATTGTCGTTGTCGTGGCGTCTGGAGGATCCGGCTTCGCCAGCCGGATTGCTCGGACGGTCACGAGCCGGCTCCGTGGGAGTCGGACGGCCGTTCGTGTTTACTCGGAGAGGCTTCTTCATGGCGGCATCCGCCGTGGTGTACTGGTCCGCAACCGTCATGAGCTCCGCCATGGTTTTCGGCTCGTCACACAGTAGCCGGTGGCGAAGCATGGTGCCCTCTCGGCATCCTTCGATGAAGAAGCTGATGGCTTGGCTCTCTAGGATGCCCTCGCAAGTGTTGCGGAGCTCCGTCCACTTGGCGAGGTACTCGTGGTCGGTCTCGCGGTTGCCCTGGACACACAAGGCCAGGTCGCGCGGGCGCCCTAGACGTTTGTACGTGTCATTGAAGTTGCGGACGAACACCTTCTCGAAGTCAGGCCAGGCGTTGATGTTGTTGGGCGCAAGGCTATTGAGCCACGTCCTTGCCGATTCGGTTAGCATGAGAGGGACGTAGCGCATAGCTGTGCGCTTGTTCCCGTGGGCAATGCCGACTGCCGTAGCATAGTCGGTCAACCAGTCTTCCGGCTTCATGCTGCTGTCGTACTTGGGGGTGTCCCTGGCAAGGGAGAATTTATCCGGAAACGGCTCGTTCCAGATGCGGGGTCGGAAACAAACCGGGCCGGTCGAATCTTCCTCCTCCGTGACGCGCGCTTGAGCGAGGAGCTCGATGCGGTCGCGGGCATCCGGACAATCCAGGTTGGGGGCTCCCACCCGGCCCGAGAGGCGGGAACCGGCTGGTCTGGGCGCTCTGGCGGGCGGTAGGGGAGGTGGCGGGTTGCTGTTCACCGTCTGCTCCTGGCGTGGCTGGCCCCTATTGCCCAAGCTACAACGCCTGCTACGGGCCCTGGGCGGCTGAGGGGAGGACGCCTGCTGGGTGTCGTGCGGCGCGCCCCTGCTGTAGGTAGGTAGCTTGCTCGCTCTAGAGTAGCTAAGGTCTTCCTACATCTGCCGGTTGGCATCGGCCTGCTCGTCCGCGACACGGAGGAGCTCCTGCACGCGAGCGTGCTGGCTGGCTCGAGCCTCGCCCTCCAGGCTGGGAAGCTCCTCTGCTGCGGCTCGCGCCGCGCGCAGGTTCTTGATGGGCGTGATGTAGGTGGGCCGTGTGAGGGCAGGCGCGGGATCCGGTTCCCCGTCCTTTTCCATCCTACCGCCCAGCTCACCGCCCCGACGCCGTACCTGGCCGCGCCGGCTCGGCTCCGTGGTAGCCGGAGTGAGGCCGTGCGCGCGGTCGTACTCGCGCCGAGTGATCTCAAGTTGCTTGCGGGTTGCTGCCAGCTCCATGGCCTCCTGGAGGAGGATCTGTCTCTCCATGGTGAAGTTGGCCTCCGGGTCCTCTGGGTTATCCCCGAGGTTAACCGGCATCAGGAGCCGATCAATGGCATCCTCCACCGGGTTCCGAGGCTGCGGGGGAGCGGAAGTTCCGACCTCGTCCGCGCCTCGCTCCCGCGGCTGGCGGGGATGCGAGCCGGATCCGGCCATCATGACCTCCACGCCGCGGGGTGCGGCGGAGGTGCTGCCGTCTGAGCGCGGCAGCTCCGCGACAGAGACGATTTCCCTAGGGAAACGCTCCGGGACGGTGGTGACGTAGTCGGGGAGATCGCCGAATAGCAGGACGGTGCCGTTCGCTGGGAAGGAAGTTCCGACGAAGCAGGAGGCGTTGTCGATGACGCAGTCGAACTTGCCAAGCGTGAGCACCAGGCCGGAGGCCACGCGCTCACCGGCTGAAGTGCGGGGTCTCGTGCGGAACGTGACTCCGGTCGAAGCCATCTGTCCCACGGTGGGCGCCAACTGTCGTTGTATTGGGAACGACAGTACCTGAGGAGGTTAGATAGAGGTGTGGGGACTGGCAGGGAAGCTATCGACGGCGTCCGCAGGCGAGATTGGATACAAGCGAGCGTGGCGGGACGCAAGAAGTACCCAGGTTCGGGGCCCTCGTGGTGAGGTAAAGCCCCTACTCCTGCCTGATCTGACTATGTGGGATATACGAACTACAAGTGCTCCTTGAGCTGTGTTCTTTAGCTACTGCCTTAAATGCACTGATACCAACCCTTTCTACTGAGGCCTTGCCTCTCCTTATATAGGCAGAGAGGCAAAGGTCTTACTGGCTAGTCTGACTGGCGGGCCCCACAAGCGGGTCCCAGCCGACTAGTCATCTACAGTATCCAGTATGGCTTGTCTTGTCGTAGTATGAGCGGTATGGCTGTCGTAGGTACAGTGGACGTCGTGCGAGCCCGTCGTCAGCACAGGCCACTGTTGCAGCGTCACCCACGCAAAGTCTTCGCTATGGGCAGGTGGTTGCCCGTCTTGTCATCGTACAGGGCGTACCGTGCACTGATACGGACGTCGTCCTGTCTCACTGATTGGGTCCGGCTACGTCATCGCCTCCGGTTGTCTCTTGCTGATCCGGCTACTGGGTGATAGCCGGCCCGTCCTGTCCTGTCCGGCTGTATTTGGTCAGCCGGACGCGATCCGACTGTCCTGTTTCTTATCCGGATGGGGTACCTGGGGATCATCCCCCTGACACTTTGGGGCCTTTGGTTCCGGACAACAACATGTGTATACAACTTGTAGGTAAGACCATAAACAATACTATCATAATGAATCAATAACATGTTTAGATCTGAAATCATGGCACTCGGGCCCTAGTGACAAGCATTAAGCATAACAAGTTGCAACAAAGTCAAAAAGTACTAATAGTAGATACTAGGCACCATGCCCTAACAATCCGATGCCATTACATGAACGGTCTCATCCAATCCCTACCATCCCCATAGCCTACATTGGGGGATTACTCACTCACAGATGGGGGAAACTGTTGGGTCCGCAGCATAGAAAACAAAAAATTTCCTACGGTGTGAACTACACGCCAAGATCTATCTACTAGGTACAAAGCAACGGGTGGACATACATCCAAAGAGAACTTACCCTCATAGACAATGAGCTTTGTTAAAGAGTAGGAACTCGTGGTTGATGTAGTCGTACACTTGCCGATCTCAAGATCCTGATGAAGTCCAGCAGGTCCGGCTCCAGCACATCCATCAGATCCAGCTCCAGCACCACCAAGTCTAGCACTGCAAAGCAGCGGTGCATCCGTGATCGCACACACGTCCGGTACCCCGACAACCTCCATCCCTCGCTCCAACAAAGAAGCAGAAGCAGCAACTCCTTTCTAGATAAAGCCACCGAGAACATGTATCTCGCTAATCCGAGACCATGGGGGAATAATACTAGAGGGGGAGAGAGATCCTTCACAAGGTGTGTGTATGAAGGTGTGAGAGGGGGGCCTTTTATAGGAGGAGGGGAGGGTACCCCGCTCCATGGCCGGCGCCCCAAGGGGTGACCCCTCACCTTCTCATTCATGTGGTGGTAACTCCCTCCACATAAATTTGCCCCTTCACATTCTCTTTTAAAGTCCCCACTTTAAATGCATTAAATTTCTCCAAATTTAATGCTCTCTCATTTAATAAAACTATTTTATTAATTTTATTCAGAATTTTGTTAATTACTTTAATTAACAAACATTCACATAAAACCCCCTGCAACATTTCAATATTACATGCAGAACCAATTTCAGCATTTTCACCCGAAACAGTTTCGGTGTCTATTGAAATAAGTCCAGCGCTTTCTTAAATCTTTATCTGAAACATATTTGCTCCAAATGGTGTCGGTATCCCTTAAGTGTGTCACCCTACGGTTCACGAATAATGCAGACATGATCGAGACCCCTCTCCGATCAATAATCAGCAGCGGGACCTGGAGATCCATACTGACTCCTACACATTCAACGATGACTTCTTTGATCGTGAGAACCTTTAACGCTAGTAACTAAATCCCTTTGTCCCGCGATATATTACATGTCCGAGATTCGATCATCGGTATCTCCATACCTAGTTTGATCTCGTTACCGACATGCACTCTTTTCTCGTTCCCGTGATATAACATTCTAGTGATCACATCACTTGCTTGCAAGCTATTTCAATGTGATATCACCGAGAGGGCTTAGAGTATATCTATCCATCATCGGGATGGACAAATCCCACTCTTGATCCATGAGCCTCAACATAACACCTTCGTAGCACTGAACCCACCTTTATAGTCACCCTGTTACGGTGTGACGTTTGATGTTATCAAGATACTCTTCTGGTGTTACCAATTAACATGATCTCATGGTCTAAGGACTAAGATTAGTTCGTATGATGTTATAGCAATATAAACATAATGACTTTGATCGTAATGCTATACTTTGGATGAATGTTCATCACATCATTCCACCAATGGTGTGACCTTGTTTATTAACAACATCCAATGTCCATGATCAGGAAACCTTGATCATCATGTTAATCAACAAGCTACTCTATAAGAGAGGCATAACTAGGAACCCTTTTTGTTTATTAAACACACATGTATTGATGTTTCCGATCAATACAATTCTAGCATGTAAAATAAACAATTATCATAAACATGGAATAAGATAATAACCACTTTATTATTGCCTCTCGAGCATATTCCCTTCAGTCTCCCACTTGCACTAGAGTCAATAATCTAGTTTGAAAAACTTTGCGTATTGAACACCTATGGCTTTCTAGTGTTGCATATACTCTATTGCTAGTGGTTAACATAATCTCTGGATCTGACAGTTTCAGGTCCGTGTGTATTTGCATGTCTCTGCGTCTCTACGCATCACTCATTCTCAAATGAGATGGCATTGTATAAATTTGGTCCTTTGGTGAGACCTTTAGTTCGTTTGGCTCAAAATATGTTGATATTATTGTCACACAATATATCTTCATAGTATTAGCCTACTTTGAACCACACCTAGTTTGATAACAAACTACTTAACACAAATGCCCTCCTTTGCTGCTACTATAGCAGTCATATATTTAGCCTTTTGTTGTAGTATCCGTCACAATGTCTCAACTTTGGAACTCATCCAAATCCATCATGGAACATCCTTTTCATTACATTGTGCCACCCATAGTCTAAATTGAGATAAATTTAATTTGTACCTTGTGACAAAACTAGTATCAATGTAACACTTTACAATGAACTACCTTTAAAGTGGTATAATTTGTCACTTATACATTAATTTGTCACTTATACATTATATATTCTTAGTTCTTCAAAAGCTCATAAGAATATCTTTACTATTGTCCAATGATCATGTTATGAATCATTCTGGTATATGCTCATAACATTTAGAGCATAGGACATTCTGGATATATACATATCATGGTATAATCGATCAAAGTCTTCATGTGATTTTACTCACCAAGTGTTGAAACACTTGAATCTTGATACAATCCTTTCCATGCAGCAAGAACCTTTCTTGTTGTTTCCATATTGAACACTTTCAATATCTCATATTGAACCCTTTCAATATCTTATATATGTATGTCTGGCACAACCATATTAGCGCCATAATCTATCCATATAGATATTGATGCCTAATATTCTGGGTTTGCCCAAGTCTTTCATCGAAATATTATTTTAATGAAATCCTTAACTTGTGTCAATTCAAGATACATCATTTCCAATCAACAATATGTCCTCTACATAATGTATTAGAAATATGTCTCAGCGCTCCCACTTAATTTCTTGCAAATGCAAGCATCTTCATTATCTCCGATGAATTTAAACTCTTTTAACAGTTTCATCATGGTGAAGATTCCAAATCCGCTATGCTCGCTTCAACTATTGAAGTTTACATGCCCTTTTAGCACCCTTTGAATTAACAAAACCCTTTGGACCATGTCATGTACATGTCCTAGGTTACCGTTCTATTAGAAGAACCTTGTTTTGTTTATTCAACTACCATATACCAAATTATATGTAGTGGTTGCTACATTAATCCGTCAAGACTATATATCGCTATGAAAGATCATATCTTGTCATAGTCAACTCCTTGAACATTGCCATAAACTTATTTCCGACATGTCGACTATTTCATAGATGTCAAACATCCATGTCTATTTCTTTATAGATCCAAACACGACCGATAGGCTTCACGCCTTTTCGGAGGGTCTTCCAAGTTCAAAAACATGATTTCTCGTGTATGGATACTATCATGGATTCTATGACTTCTAGTCATTTTATGGAGTCAGGGCCCATCATCGCTTCTTTGCATGTAGTCGGTTCATCATTGTCAAAACAATAACGACTTTCTTATCAAATCTTACTATTTGATTCTTACCGACCCACACGGTTCTATAGGAACGCTAATCTCCGAGATCACACCTTTTGTAATCACGAGAGCCATGAGCATTGTGGCCGCCACCGGGACACTTTCCGGCTCTGCGCTACTTAGCACATATAGCTAAGGTTCAACAACCTTATCAAAGTTCTATTGTCCTCCCACTTAACTTTTCACGAAAAGTTCCTTCTCAAGAAACTTGACGTTCCAAGCGACAAACTCTTTTCTCCTCGATGTTATGGAGAAATTCCCAACAAATTCTTTGGGATAACCTACAAAGACGTGCTTATCCGACTTTGGTTGTTGACATTTTACTTATGCATAGCATACCAAAATTTAAGAAAAGACAATTCGGGTTTTATCCCAAACCATAACTCATATGGTGTCATTTCAACGTATCACGATGGTGCCCTTTTCAGTGTAAAAGCGGTAGTCTCTAAAGCTTCAATCCTTAAAACATAATGGCAGTTTTATAAATGACACCTTTGATCTTACCATGTCAAACATGGTTTGATTTCATCTCTCGAATATGCCATACTCCTATGGTTTATCGGGAAACACAAATCATGGAACAATTCCTCAATTCTTAGGTGTTTTTGCTAAACATGTAACTCAAATATCTTCCTTTATGATCGAATCATAAATTCTTTATTTTCTTGTTACAATGATTTTCAACTTCATCTTGAAAGTCTTTGAACAACTTTCAAATGTTTCATACTTCCTCCTTATTAAGTAAATATACAAATATATTCACTCAAATTTTCGGAGAAAGCTTATGAAGCAAAAAGATCCATCGCATATGGCTACACATAATGGACTATGCACATCAACATGCATAATTTCCAATAAGCTAGTCATCCGTTCCTTTGTGGCCTATGGACGGAGTTTCAATTATCTCAAGGAAAGTCTCACATGCGTCAATTGATCAAAATCAAAGACTCCAAAATTCCATCAACATGGAGTTTCTTCATGTTTTCTTTCAAATATAATTCAAACAGCGATGTCACTTCATAAGTGATCTTTCAATCATTTGTCTTGCGACATTTTAGCAATAGTGTTTATGGATGTGATTTCTCCAACTAGACTTGTAAAAGTTCATCCATCCTTTATGGAATACGGTAATTATTTGAACAGCCATTGTTCTCATGATACCGGAACAAAATAACAATTATTTAAACAAATCTTGAAGGCTTGGTTTGATGACAACGAAAAACACAATAACACTTTATTTGTTTTCGATGAACATCATCACTCATTCTCTTGCTGGTTACTTAGGCCATTGTAGTTCATGAATTGCGTTGTCCTGTATGACACTTCATACCAACCAATTCGGTATCCAATACCGGTATCCAATACCTAATAACCACATTGTTTAACAAGCAAGGAATATAGCCATAACATGTATATCTTCTATATACCTAAGTTGGGCATCTCCAACCTTTTATTTTCTGCCAAATATTTTATAGATTCTCTTTCAGCAATTCCTTTTCTTTTAAAAGAATCTATCAACATAAATAGTGGTGTCATCAACATGACACATGGTACAAAGCGTATATAGTCGAATACTAATACCTTTGGACTTGCACTTTGAAGTGGATCATCATCATCAAATGTTTGGTGTTCTTTCAAAATCCATTCATTAGTAATCTATTAGTGTAGTAAACATTTTACTTACATCTTCTATTGATCCTTATCATGACAACTTTCATGATCAAGCTACTATAGTCTATAAGGAAGAATCGCGAGTATAATATCAGTCCCCAAAACCTTTTTGGTAAATTCGGATGCGTAGCATCTCCATCCTTCACAAATTCTCATACAATATGAGAACATGTATTTTGATAAATTATACTCTATCATAATGCAACCAAAAAACATTGTTTCAGATATCACAATATCTTTCACACATGATGGTTTCTGAAACAATTTTCAGCTCCAATATAATCTTGATATTAAAACAACTTTTTGAATATCAATAATTATGGAGGCAAACATGATACTTTAGATACTAACATTGGAATTCTTAATCTTGATTTAATACTACTTATTAAACTTCATGGAGTAAATAGAGTTTGCTGAAAGTTTGTAATAGGACTTATAAACTTTAAATTGACATTCAAAACAATACGATACCAGTTCGTAAAGTAAATATCCAGAATTCTATAGTTCTATTATCTCAAATAAAAACTAAGCATAAGGTAGAAAACGAATGCCAATGACTACAACAAACTACGCAAATTCACTTTGATTTAGTTTATGACAAATTTGGTTCGACTAATCCAAATTAGAAATGAACTCCCACTCAAAAACGACATCCCTCGTGTCCTTTTGGTGATTACATGAACCAAATCCACTACACCAAGTCCGATCATCACGTGAGTCGGTGTAGCTTCAAAGGCGAGCATCTATATGGGCATCATATCAACTATATGACTCATGCTTAACCTTTCGGTCCGTGTTCCGAGGCCATGTCTGTACATGCTAGGCTCGTCAAGTAAGAACCTTAGTATTTGCGTGTGTAAAACTGTCTTACACCCGTTGCATGAAAGCGTAGAGTCGAGAACACCCGATCATCACGTGATGCCTCAAAACACGATCCACAAAATGGTGCATACTTAAGGAAGAACACATTTTTATCTTGATATCTATAAGAGGGATCATCTTACAATGCTACAGAAAGCGCCAAACTAGCAGTATAAGATGCTAACTTCTAATGTGTAAAGTGAGATGATATGGTCCATGCATTTGATCTCTATCATTTGCATCGTGGTATGATCTCTATCATTCCTTTGTGTGTAAGACCAAGGTCTATGGAACTTACACGTTGAGTGTGTTGTAAGAGTATCTATCATACATATACTTACAACAATACCATATCAAGACACTAGCCCAGCAACGATCTAAACTAGACGCCTCTAATTTATCAATTGCAAGTTTTACATGGCTTATGGCTTTCGGAGATAGAACCGTTCTTACCTAGGAACATGAACCACAACGAGGATAACTAAGTTATTAGCAACTCGATGTAAATCAGATATTGACTATAGTAGGAGAGACAGACACCCGCCAGCCACTTATGCAAAACAAGTTGCATGTCAGTCGTGGAACCGGTCTCATGTACGATGACATGTAAGGTTGGTCCGGGCCACTTCATCCCACTATGCCACCAATATCCCAAGTACATAGAAGATGCAATAACATGATCATGTCGCCCACATATAAACATATGTGTACTACCCGTGCTAAGCACCTACGCATAGATCAGGCTCTGATACCACTGTTGGGTCCGCAGCATAGAAAACAAAAATTTTCCTACGGTGTGAACTACACGCCAAGATCTATCTACTAGGTACAAAGCAACGGGTGGACATACATCCAAAGAGAACTTACCCTCGTAGACAACGAGCTTTGTTAACGAGTAGGAACTCGTGGTTGATGTAGTCGTACACTTGCCGATCTCAAGATCGTGATGAAGTCCAGCAGGTCCGGCTCCAGCACATCCATCAGATCCAGCTCCAGCACCACCAAGTCCAGCACCGCAAAGCAGCGGTGCATCCGTGATCGCACACACGTCCAGTACCCCAACAACCTACGTCCCTCGCTCCAGCAAAGCAGCGGAAGCAGCAACTCCTTTCCAGATAAAGCCACCGGGAACATGTATCTCGCTAATCCGAGACCATGGGGGAATAATACTAGAGGGGGAGAGAGATCCTTCACAAGGAGGTGTGTGTATGAAGGTGTGAGAGGGGGGCCTTTTATAGGAGGAGGGGAGGGTACCCCTCCCCATGGCCGGCGCCCCAAGGGGTGACCCCTCACCTTCTCATTCATGTGGTGGTAACTCCCTCCACATAAATTTGCCCCTTAACATTCTCTTTTAAAGTCCCCACTTTAAATGCATTAAATTTCTCCAAATTTAATGCTCTCTCATTTAATAAAACTCTTTTATTAATTTTATTCAGAATTTTGTTAATTACTTTAATTAACAAACATTCACATAAAACCCCCTGCAACATTTCAATATTACATGCAGAACCAATTTCAGCATTTTCACCCGAAACAGTTTCGGTGTCTATTGAAATAATTCCAGCGCTTTCTTAAATCTTTATCTGAAACATATTTGCTCCAAATGGTGTCGGTATCCCTTAAGTGTGTCACCCTACGGTTCGCGAATAATGCAGACATGATCGAGACCCCTCTCTGATCAATAATCAGCAGCGGGACCTGGAGATCCATACTGACTCCTACACATTCAACAATGACTTCTGTGATTGTGAGAACCTTTAACGCTAGTAACTAAATCCCTTTGTCCCGCGATATATTACATGTCCGAGATTCGATCATCGGTATCTCCATACCTAGTTTGATCTCGTTACCGACATGCACTCTTTTCTCGTTCCTGTGATATAACATTCTAGTGATCACATCACTTGCTTGCAAGCTATTTCAATGTGATATCACCGAGAGGGCCCAGAGTATATCTATCCGTCATCGGGATGGACAAATCCCACTCTTGATCCATGAGCCTCAACATAACACCTTCGTAGCACTGAACCCACCTTTATAGTCACCCTGTTACGGTGTGATGTTTGATGTTATCAAGATACTCTTCCGGTGTTAGCAATTAACATGATCTCATGGTCTAAGGACTAAGATTACTTCGTATGATGTTATAGCAATATAAACATAATGACTTTGATCGTAATGCTATACTTCGGATGAATGTTCATCACATCATTCCACCAATGGTGTGACCTTGTTATTAACAACATCCAATGTCCATGATCAGGAAACCTTGATCATCATGTTAATCAACAAGCTAGTTTATAAGAGAGGCATAACTAGGAACCCTTTTTGTTTATTAAACACACATGTATTGATGTTTCCGATCAATACAATTCTAGCATGTAAAATAAACAATTATCATAAACATGGAATAAGATAATAACCACTTTATTATTGCCTCTCGGGCATATTCCCTTCAGAAACATGGCTGGACGATGGAGAAGCGATGGTGATGATGATGGCGATGATCTCCTCCAATTCCCCGTCCCGGTAGGGTGCCAGAACGGAGTTTCTGGTTCCGAATCGCGGAATCTGGTGGTGGCGACTCAACGGAACTCTTTCTGGAAAAACGTCGAACCCCCTTGGTTTTTAGGTCAAGAGGCAACTTATAGGCGAAGAGGGAGGCCGAGGGGGAAGCCGAGGTGGCCACACCACCCCTAGGCGCGGCCAGGTTGTGTGGGCTCCTCGTGGCCCTACTCCATCTCGTCTTCTGGCTCCGTGAGTCTTCTAGTGAAATAGGATTTTTGGCATATTTTCCGGGATTTTTCCTGATAGTTGATTTCTGCACAAAAACTAGACACCAAGGTAATTCTGTTGAAAACAACGTAAATCTGTGTTAGTTGCATCCAATTCACACAAGTTTAGAGGAAAACAATAGCAAAAGTGTTCGGGAAAGTAGATACGTTTTGGACATATCAACTCCCCCCAAGCTTAGCTTATTGCTTGTCCTCAAGCAATTCAGTTGAAAACTGAGTGCGATAAAAGAAACTTTCACGAACACATTTGCTTCATAAGATGTATATATTCTCAGCATATGATCAACTACTCAGACAATTCATAATAAAGAGTATGCAACTAAGTTTACTTAATAGTTATTGCAAGTTATGAAGAGATTCCAACTCAAAAATAATAAGTAGCATGAAACATAAACATAAGCAACATTGTAATGCTCATAAAAAGGTATGATAGAGTGGTATCTCACTTGCCTTTGATTGTAGAGCAAACATAAATTCCAAGGCATCTCTTAAGTTCAAGTGAAGACTAGAAGTAAAGACATCAAAGATACAAGCGTCAAAGTCATAACACAATTAATCCAGTTTTGAGACAATCACATTATACTAAGAATGACAACTATGCTCTCAAGAAAGTGCTCATAGAATGGGTGATGACTCAACAAGGAAATGAAAAAGGTTTTGAAAAGTTTGAAAGGCTTCCAAATGCTGAAAGTATGGTACTCATTAGCTTTGAGCTCTCATTGCCCCTATCATAAGCATCTTTAATTGGTTAAGGTTAAAGTGACACAACTAAGAGGATATGCTTGACAAGTTATAAGTTAAAATCTCATGCCCCTTACTTACGAGTACCGGACCTCATGCTACTCAACTTAAGTCACAAGTAAGCCCTTTTCATTGTAAGTACATATGTATCATAGAGAACCACCAACGAGGTACCCCTTGCACATGATACAGGAGCTATCCCATAATCAAAATAACAAGGCAAGCAGACAATGAGTATCTCAGCGATCTTTTTATTTGCTATTTGCATAGGTTTTTATTGAGGATGCTTCATAGAATGCTCATTATGGTTATGTTGCAAGTTTCCACCATGATTAGGCATGGCTGAGGCTAGCGGCCCAGGCTTTTCTCTAACACATATACAAACTCCATGATCTTACAAGTTCCCCTCTTATTTCACACCGCCGGTATCCATAAGCAAAAGAATCATGATATCAACAAGGTACAAAGTACCCGTGCAATGTTGACAGTGTTCCCCATGATACATGGTTCTGCTAACTTCAACTTATAAAGCGCAAGCATATACGCAACAAAGATGGACGCAATGGCTCAAGATTATTAAGTGCAAGAAAGTAAAGTGTGCCATCAAGTTCATGAGCGCTTTACTAACTAACTTTCTCATAACAAGCAAACATTTTATTCGGAAGAAAACAAGGCATACTAAGCATGCACGGAATAGCAAATGATGCTAATAGGTAGGTATGGTGGACACTTTTGGCAATATTTGGTTTTAGGGAGTTGGAAACACGAGTAAAGCTTATACTTAGTGCAGGTGAAGGCTAGCAATAGTAAGGGAGCGACAAACATGAGAGCAATAACTGTCATAATCATGCTTGCAACAAAAAAGGACTAATCATGGCATGAAAGTGATTCAAGACCCTTGAGGCAAAATAATTCAACGAGGCTTAACTGATTATTGTTTTGGTCATATGCATGCATGAGCATGTGCCAAGTCAATTCAAGTGAAACATTCAGAGGAGGATACCACAGTGTCATACCAAGTTATGAATAGAGCAATGCAAGCAAACATTCATATGACATGCTATAAATTATTAGCGAGCTGGAGCTAATCATAAGAAAGCAAGAACTACTAAGCATCCATAAATAACATACACCCTACATGAATAGACTAAGCATGCCCACAATGATGAGTATATGTACAAAAATGAAAACAAATAGAGTTTGTTTCCAGCCTCTTACCACACCTCAAGTTGTCATTAATCCTCATTATTGCCTTTCACTTGTATTGCTTGAATAATAACATGAAACCAAATTCCACTGAGGACTGTTGAACCCTGCAACAAACTCACAAAACCAAAGAAGAACAACAAATATTTTTGGTGTTTTCGATTTTTAAAACCAAGAGTCCAAAAAGGAAGAACAAGCAAATAAAAATCTTTTTGGGTTTTTCGAAAAGTTCAACAAAGCAAAAACGGAAAATCAAACCAAGGCAAAAAGAATAAGAAGCAAACAAAGAGAAACAACAGAAATATGTTTGGTCTTTTTGTGTTTTAGAAGGCAAAAACAAAGAGAGAACAAAAACTAAAAAGAGAACGAAACATGAATATACAAAGTACCGACAAAAAATGATATGGAGATGAGTGTGATGTCGGTTTACCTCTCCCTAAGCTTAGGCTTTTGGCCTAAGTGGGTACCAATCCAAATGCAAGTAAGGGTTCCAAGCAGGCGGGTCTTTGTAAGAATGATCGTGGTTAGGCCCTTGGGAAGAGGAAGAAGCTCCCCAATCATAGGTAGGTTGCTGATATGAAGACTCCCCCTCATATGAGGGCTAGACCGAATCATCTGTAACCTCCCTTCTAGTATCCTGCTCCTGTTAGGAGAGCTCTCCCAAGTACGTATCAAGATCCTCCTCAGTGAGTGACCATCCTACCCTGGTATCAAGGTTAAACAAAACAGGTGCAGGCAAAAGAACAAATCGCTCAGACTTACTCCTTATCCAACCAGCCTTGAGAAAGGTTATTTCATAAGACAAGTCACTCAAATTAGCCCAAGAAGAAACAAATTTATGTTGTATCATGGAATTAAGGTCAAGCCTCTCTATGGGAAACTGTAGGTCTAGATGATGAGGCACTAAACCATGCAATGCTAATAAACGAGAGGCAATGAGGCCTCCACAAATTCCACCTTTCTCGCGGTTAGCAGCAAGACGGAAAGCTATCAAGGCACCCAAGTTGTAAGTTCTATCTCATTTTAAAGCAGCTGAGATAAATGCTAGATCATATGAGGATAGCTTATTAGCAGTTTTCCTAGCGAGAACACACTTGGTAATAAAGTAAGCAAAGTAGCGAATAGATGGGAGATGAATGTTACAGATTTTCCCACTCTCCTTTGAGAAGCTGCTCCCTTGGAAAATCTCCGCATACAAGTCCATGAGTGGTGCAGGTCGGTCTTTAATCCTTCCACATGATCCCCACTGAGGTACCTTAATAGCTGCACAAAAGTCATCAAGAGGAAGGTCGACAGCTATATTGTAAATTTTGTAGTGGACCATGGGGTTAGGAAAATAGTGACTAAATCAAAAGTCCTGCACTACAGACATAGTTAGTTTCACAAATTGACAGGGTTCATCTTCCACAAATTGCTCCAATCCTGCATTAGCAACTAAGGTGTGGAAGTCCTAGGAAATTCCTGCAGCCCTCATGAATTCGAAGCATGGATAGATGGAAGGAAAAACTTCCTCCTCTTGGTGAACCTTCATAACCTCAGGCACCCTCAGTTCATGTTGGTTGAGTTGATGCTCATTCATCTTCTATTCTGAAATTTAAACATCCATTACACAAGTGATTGCAGAGTGAATATATAATGAAGGGCACTACTCATAGGGACTTGTAAGAGGCCTAAACATGCATCAAAACAATATCTCTAAGCATTGAACTAGCTTACAAGCTCTCATAACCTGCCACCTACAGCAGAAAAATACTCAAGATATAAACCACTAAACACAAATCTACTTGGACAAGCGGAGGAGTCACATATCGGAGAACAAATGCTCCCAATTTCAGCAGCAAAGATGGGTTAAGCAAGGAGATCGAAAAATCATGGGCAAGAACAGTAGAACGCGATTTCGAGCAATCATGGGTTGAGCAAGGAGATCGAAAAATCATGTTTTCTCGGGAGAGAGAAAGAAGTGGGAAGTGAGAGAGTGAGTGGAGGGCCAGGGGTGGCCCACACCATGGCCAGGCGCGCCCCTAGGCTTCCCGTGCCACCAAGTGGTGTGCCTGCTTGGTGGCCCCCCTGGTACTCTCTAGGCACTTCTCTGCCCCTTTTTTCACGTAAAAATTTAATATGAATTTTCTGGAATTTTTCGAGACACTTTATTTTTGAGCAATTTTCAGGTATAGATGAATGATTTTCTGACAAAAAAGGTTTCTAGAATGGTGCAAAAACAAAACAAAGCTAAAACTTTAGAATTTCTAAGACACTCTAAAATGCAACCAACTAACAACATAAAAGTAAACTAAACGAAAGCAAAAACTAAAATGGATAAATTAAAAGATGGAGATAATCATGGTGAAAACATTGTTTTGTTCATTAAAATCCCTTTGTTAACAAGGTTGATCAGGTCTTGTTACCAAGACAATTTTATATGAAACAAAACTTTGTATTCCACTAATGATTATGTTACCTCAACCTTGATAGCAATGGTCCCAATCATAATAGTTTCATATTTTTCTCGTGGTATGGGACAATATATTTCTCCAACTTGGATGCCCTCAACATGTTCAATTGAATTTAAACCGTATGTTCTATCAATCTTCTTGGGGAAATAGACAGTATGCTCCTTGTCGTTAACATTAAAAGTCACCTTTCCTTGATTACAATTAATAACAGCTCCTGCAGTATTAAGAAAAGTTCTCCCAAGAATAATAGACATATTATCATCTTCAGGCATTTCAAGCACAACGAATTCAGTTAGTATCAAGCAATTAAGAGACACTTGAACACGTACATCCTCACATATACCAACAAAAATAGTAGTAGATTTATCAGCCATTTGCAAAGATATATCAGTTGGTATTAGTTTTTCAAGTTGAAGTCTCTTATAGAGAGAAAAAGGCATAACACTAACTCCTGCTCCCAAATCACACAAAGTAGTTCTAACATAACTATTTTTAATAGAGCAAGGAATAGTTGGAATCCCTGGGTCTCCAAGTTTGTTTGGAACCTTACCATTAAAGGAATAATTAGCAAGCAAAGTAGAGATTTCTTCATTAGGGATCTTCCTTTTATTCGAGACAATATCCTTCATATACTTTGAATAATGAAGCAATTTAATAGCATCTGTCAAAGGAATTTGCAAGAATAAAGGTTTCATCCACTCACAAAACTTATTATAGTGTTCATCTTCCTTTGACTTGTGTTTCTTATCAAGGAAAGGCATAGGTTTTTGGACCCAAGGCTCTCTTTCACTACCATGTTTCTTAGCAACAAAATCTTCTTTAGTGTATTTAATATTCTTAGTGTGCCTTTCAGGTTCTTCTTCAACTTTTTCTTTATCAGGAACATCATTTTCTTCATTACCACTTTTAGTTTCGGCATCAGAGATAGATATACTATTAGGATCTTTAGAAGGTTCAGTGGGTTCTACAATAGTTTTATGTTTCTTTTTTCTTTTCTTAGGAGTAGTACCACTATTTTCAGCTTGTTTAGAATCCTGCTCAATTCTTTTAGGATGCCCCTCAGGATATAGAGGATCCTGGGAAGCAGCACCACTTCTAGTTCTAATTTCATAAGCATGTTTTTCTTTAGCAGCATTAACTAGCAAGTGCATTAACTAGCAAGTCTTTTTTCACTTTAATAAGCTGATCAATTTGAGTTTGAACCATTTGAAAATGTTTAAAAAGCATTTTAACATCATTAGAGGTTCTTTCCACAATATATTTTAACTCAACAATAGCTCTAGAGTTTTCCATTAAATGATTTTGCACCATTTTATTAAAATTATCTTGCTTAACAATAAAAATATCGAATTCTTCTAAGCATTGATCAGGAGGTTTAGAGTAAGGGATATCACCTTCATCAAAATGCTGGAGAGAGTGTACCTCAATAGTGGAGGAGTGGGAGATTGGCTTACATAATTCTTCTATAGGAGGTAAATTCTTGACATCTGCAGCTTTAATTCCCTTCTCCTTAAGATATTTCTTGGCTTCCTTCATCACTTCATTATTTAGTTCAATAACTCCCTTCTTCTTTGATGTTGGTATAGGCGCAGGTATAGCTGGTTCAGGTATAATTATTTCAGGTATAGCTGGTTCAGGTATAATTATTTCAGGTATAGTTGGTTCAGGAGGAGTCCAGTCTTCATAATTCTTGCTTATTTTAGCAATTAATTCCTCAGCTTCCTTAGGAGTCCTATTCCTGAAAACACAATCAGCACAACCTTCCAGGTATGTCCTAGATTCTTTAGTTAGTCCATTATAAAATATATCAAGAAGCTCATTCTTAGGTAATGGACATCCAGCCTGTGCCTGAATAAAAGCACAAATCCTTGCCCATGATTCAGGCAATATCTCTTTTTCTCCCTGTTTAAAATCAAAAAGTTCCTGCAAAATAGAATGTCTAGCACTAGGAGGAAAATATTTCTGCAGGAAAGTACTAATCAAGCAATCAGGGCTATTAATAGATCTACAAGGTAAATTATTAAACAAAGTTGGTGCGCATCTTAATATCATCAGAAAACAGGCCACTCATGGTAGAAAGCTCAGTCATATGTGCTACCTCACTTTCATTCTTAGTCCCACAAAAAGGTTCTTTCTCAACAATAGCTATGTAAGATAGATCAAGAGAGAAATCATAATCCTTACATTTAATGTTTATGGGAGATGCAACAAACTTAGCATTAGGAGACAATTTGGGTTTTATAGTACGCCTCTCAAGGAGACTCTTAATAGCACTCCTATCATGGGTGTTTTGACATTCTTTAATAAATTCATCGGTCATCTCAATATAACCGTCTTCAATATCATAGCTCTCTCTAGACTCAGGTGAACTGACAGGTGTAGTAGTGTCTTCATTAGGAGTTTCAGTATTTCCAGCTATAGTTCTAGCAATCATAGCATCTAGGAAAGGACCTAATTTACCACTCTTATGAAGCACAGTAGAAGCAACATCATAAGGATCAGAAGTTTCAGATTCAGCAGTAGTGGCAGTGTGTGTAGCATGTGTATGTGGTGGTGTAACGAGCTTACTCATAACAGATGGTGAATCAAGAGCAACAGAGGTGTTCAGAACCATACCTCTTCTTGTAGTGGATGGTAAAATAGGAACCTTGCCATCACAAGATTTACCCATGATGGACGGATGGCAGCGAACAATAATGATTCCAAGTGAACTTGATAAATAAAGCTATGCTCCCCGGCAACGGCGCTAGAAAATAGTCTTGATGACCCACAAGTATAAGGGGTGTATCGCAGTATATTTCGAGGGAAGTGAAACCCAATTTATTGATTCGACACAAGGGGAGCCAAAGAATATTTATAAGCCTTAACAACTGAGTTGTCAATTCAGCTGCACATGGAAACAATCTTGTTCACAGCAGTTTATCAGTAGCAACAGTTTTGTAGTAGCAATAGTAAAGTAACAGCAGTAGTAAAAGTAAAGATAGTAGTAACAATTGCAGCAAACAGTAGGATTAAAGCGCGGTAGGCATAGGGATGGATGGAAGGGCGTTGCATGGACAAGACAATTCATATGGCAATTAAAACATAGGGCAATTGCAGATAAATAAGATAAAGCATCCAAGTACTAAATAATCATAGGCATGTGTTCCATATATAGTCATACGTGCTCGCAATGAGAACTTGCACAACATCTTTTGTCCTGCCAGCCCGTTTGCAGCGGGGCCTCAAGGGAACTACTGACAATTAAGGTGCTCCTTTTAATAGAGCACCGGAGCAAAGCATTAACACTCCATGAACACATGTGATCCTCACGTCAAAGCCATTCCCTCCGATTATCCCGATTGCTATCACTTCGGGGCCATTGGTTCCGGACAACAACGTGTGTATACAACTTGCAGGTAAGACCATAAACAATACTATCATAATGAATCAATAACATGTTCAGATCTGAAATCATGGCACTCGGGCCCTAGTGACAAGCATTAAGCATAACAAGTTGCAACAAAGTCAAAAAGAACTAATAGTAGATACTAGGCACCATGCCCTAACAATCTGATGCCATTACATGAACGATCTCATCCAATCCCTACCATCCCCATAGCCTACAGCGGGGGATTACTCACTCATAGATGGGGAAACATGGATGGACGATGGAGAAGCGATGGTGATGATGATGGCGATGATCTCCTCCAATTCCTCGTCCCGACAGGGTGCCAGAACGGAGTTTCTGGTTCCGAATCACGGAATCTGGTGGTGGCGGCGCAGCGGAACTCTTTCTGGAAAAATGTCGACCCCCCTTGGTTTTTAGGTCAAGAGGCAACTTATAGGCAAAGAGGGAGGCCGAGGGGGCAGCCGAGGTGGCCACACCACCCCCAGGCGCTGCCTGGCCTGGCCCGCGTGGCTAGGTGGTGTGGGCCCCTCGTGGCCCTACTCCGTCTCGTCTTCTGGCTCTATGAGTCTTCTGGTGAAATAGGATTTTTGGCATATTTTCCGCGATTTTTCCTGATAGTTGATTTCTGCACAAAAACTAGACACCAAGGTAATTCTGCTGAAAACAACGTTAATCCGTGTTAGTTGCATCCAATTCACACAAGTTTAGAGGAAAAACAATAGCAAAAGTGTTCGGGAAAGTAGATACGTTTTGGACGTATCTAGTGCATATTTGCATCATGTTTTATACTATTATTTTGCATTGTAGATGTAGGATCTTGCTATTTTATGGTGCTCACACGCACATTTTATGTCTGTTTTCACAAGGATCGGGACAGATGATGTATCCAATGGATACAATTCTTGGAGCAGTTGTACTGTGGAGAAAAGGAGTCAAAAACAACGTAAATCGCTTATTTAGGAAATATTAATAATACTAGAAGAAAACCAGAAGCGAATAAAGGAGATAGAGGGTTCAACGACCAACTATACGACCGGAATAAAATTTCTGGCCGTATAGTTCTGGCCGTATAGTTGGCGCCGCCTCCGCCTCCTCAAATAGTTTCACCCCGTGCAACTAGATCGGGGGACGACATATAGAACACCCAGAAATCCCCGAAACCTCACCTCCGGAAGGGATCTAGAGGGGGAACTCGTCCAACAAGAATCCATCTTCACCCTGCACAGATCCGAGAGGCTAAGGCATCGATCTTCATCATCCACCGCTGCATCACCACCATCTCCATCCATCCCATCTATATCTTGTCTAGATCTTGTTCTAATTTTTGTACTCATTGTGGATTTATACAAGTACTATTCATCTATGATAGATTCCATTGTTATTGCCATGATGTTGATTGCCTCCATGTCTGAGTAGATCATTAGTTCTTGGGAGATGGAGAAACCCTAGTATGAGATTGAAATAAGATAAAGTCTATTATGATATTCATCACTGTGACCATGTGTTAGATTGTCTTCATCTTGATGTTGAGAGAAGTCGACCTCTCAGTATTTGCCTCCCATGGGGACTTGATGGAGGGAACTACTTGTTGGCACTCCTTACGTATCAACTGTTGGTAGACGGAGGTATGTTAACACTTACATTGACTATAAAGCTATTGGCACTTCTTACGTATCAACTTGGGAAACCGAGGAAACTCACGGAACACTATCCATGCCATGGGATACGTCCTACCGTATTACGTCCCTTAATTGCACAGTAATTCGATTGATGTTTATTGCTGACTGTTGTGGTTATGAGGATGATGTGAGCAGCGGTTGCTGCCTATTCGTCCAAATACGGAGTTCCTCCCACACATACATAGTTGAGAATGTTCATGATGATAAGATTTATCTTAGGTCCTTATGATGCTAGTGGTGTATCCGCTACTCCCTGAGAACGCTTTTTTCCCTATTGTAGTTCCAATCTCTCTTACATACGCGATACTTACTTTCTGTATTTAGTTGTTTACTTTATTTTATTGTTTCTCTTATACCTAAAACCCCAAAACACCCTTTTACACAATACTCACATTTTATCTTGTTACTTAAACTTTATTTAGCATTTTTATCGTAATATTTATTTCAAGAGTTATTAGACTTCAGACTCCTTCTCCCTATGGGATTGATATCTTTATTCCGAAACTAGCTACAAACGATCTGTGCACTTGCAGTCATCAATGCCATGTTTCAAAACATGATACACTCACAATTGAGTGTTTTCTTGAGCGAAGCGTTACACGGAGTGATAAGGGTCATGTCGTGTCAGGAATCTATCAGTCAAGTTTATTGACAAACATACTGACAGTTTGACTAGCACTAGAGCTACTGAGGCAGAGTCGGCTTACTAAGAATCCGGATTGAGGCTAAGCCGTAGAACGATGGTGTTTCATTTGCAAAATCGAGCGGGGGAAGCAATGGGTTATGATGTATTAACCTAGACAATTCAATGGTTTCTAAATTTCTCTTTGTTTGTTTCAAGAGCTCTTCAAGGTTAAACTTCTTGGAGAAAGAAATGTGTCGATCACCAAGAAGACAAAGAAGAATCCCTAGAGTTGCTCATGGGATAATGATTCGTGGGTATGCCAACCAGGTAGGCCCATAAGAAGGAAATAAACATGGCTCGGGATCAAGACGATGGCGGTTCATGATTCATCTAGTACAAGACAGTTTCTTCGGTTTGTTGAAAAAGAGAATGAAGCGTAGAACAACTTGTATGAGGAAATCTACTCTGAGTTAGACTAGACATGTAAACCTCTGGGCTGCTACTCATATAAATCTGGACAGAACCCAGGCTGAGGGTATGAAACAATCAATCGCCTAGTGATACCTAAGTAAACAACTCGCCTCCTTAGCACCGAGCTAAGCCATCGAGACCTTATAACTGGTCTACTATTATGTCAATATAAACAAGCAGGAGTAAGTATTTACCTCCACATCGAGTGTGCCAATCTCGCATTTGAATTCCTCCACTAAGATCCTCTCCACCCTTTGTAAGCCACCCCAATGGATAATGTCGTAACTTTCCGGCGACAAAATATCTTGACCACTTCAAGTCGGAACATCTTTTTTGATTGCGCTTGATTGGTGAAGACTTGAGAATTGCTCCCCCATACTCCATATGGGTGAGCCTCTTATTTGGGCATGTATTCACGTAACCATGATCCCCGTAATGACGACAAGATTCAAACATACTAGGTGGAATGGCGGGCTTTGCCCCGCCGCCTGCAATATGTTTAACACTTCATGGTAGGTGCGGTTGTGGGTGGTAGAACATTTTCTATTTCTACTTTAGTAGGGTCAGAGAGAATGGTAAGAAATTATCAAAGGGATTGTATACTAAATAACAATGAAACAACTGTTTAACTAAAATACTTTTGTTAATGTTTGAATCATGCTTTTAACCCAAAAAACAAAACAAAAACTTGCCCAACACCCACCCAGACCTACACTGAACAACACGAAAAGCAAAAAAATCAGCACCCATTTGCCACCAAGATATTTTAGTCACAATTGTGAATCCAGAGTCTATTAGAAATAACTGATGAGCAATATGTAGACAATGTATCACTGATGGCATGAAACCCTGGTTGTTCGATATCTTCATTTAGTCAAGGATTAAGTGAATTACTCAAAGACAGTGTAGTAGCTCCGTATTTTGCTGAACGGAAATTACAATGTCCATGGTGAGGTCGAGGTTGGCCAGGAAGCACGACAGGTTTTGCTTCGCGTACCCCGTTCATCCCGTGTAAGAGCTGATGTCTACAAGAGCATAGATTGTTTGTAGCTAGTTTGAAAGTTCAGATATCAATCCCATAGGAAGCCCAAAGGTAAATGTTTATGGGTGAAGTCTATGTCGCACCCGAAGTTGTCACAGGTCTTCGAGTGAATTGACTGCAAGTTCTAAAAATAGTAATGGGGTTTTAATTAAATGAGATGTATTTAAATAGAACTAAAATGTAAACTTCAAAAATATAAAGCATAAAAGTAAAGAACGGCTTGGTTGTTTGTTGTTTCCTGCAGATGGCGAAAGAAGGCGCGGGGAGATTTAGTTCGTGGTGATAGTGAATGTGCCAGGTGGACGAATGATAAATGTAACAATTATAATCTTATAAATATATGTGTAGGCGAGCAACCCATAATTAGCTAGAACTCCTCTTGGTAGATTTCATCCCAACTTCAATAATCCTACTTGCCTGTTACCAAAACCATGGTCAGACACTAGACAATTAAGACCCTTCAGGTTGCTTAGCGATTAAGCTCCTTGGATTAGACTAATGCAATAAGCACAATGATTCCTTGTTATCCTCGAGTCTACTAGCTTTCCTTTGATATCCCCGTGTCACACGGGGGGTCGCCGGTCCACTAGCGAACAAGATCTTATCTATGTAGAACAAAGCCTCATGTTGTCTGGACCCTTAATTGTACAACAAGCATTAGGCATCCCACAAATAGTCAAGCACACATAATATAGTAATTAGAATCAATCACAAACTAATGGAAAATATATGAAGGCACATCACATCTCACCAATCCCCTACATCTCCCATGCCCAAGGGAATTACTCACTCATGAGAGAAGAATGGATCATCAATATAATTAAATAAAGGGAATTTGTATTTGTATTACCGTGGAGATCCACAATAAGAATATAAAAATATCCAACACAAATCAAGATGGGAAGAAACAATCTCAAACCCTAGTCTTGCAAAGTGGGGGTCCCTCTCTCTCTCAAGTACAAGTAGTGGCTGTGGGAGTGTATTGGCTAGGAGGTCGAAGATCGTGGAGCGAGATGAATAACATCTTCCCCTTCTTCTCTGGATCTCTTCTTTCTCCCTTATGGATGGTATGGTGGCTGCTGCGTTGTGTTTTCGTCCTTGGTCCCTTCATGGAAGTTGTCCCTTTTGACAAGACAGAGGCGGCGGCAACTATACGGTGGAACTATACGACCGAAAAAATATTCCTGTTGTATAGTTGCTCGTTAAAGCTTTTGTGAGCTCCCCTCGCGTGCTTCCAAAGTGAGACTCGCTTGTTTTCTCCAGAATATCGTGTTTCTCTAGTTAAATCCTTTTGTTGACATTCAGAACCTGAAACACACATTAAAAACCAAGTTTTCTATGCTACCAAGGTATTAGCGTTAGGTAAAGCCAGAAAACTATCAAATCCGGGAGAAAACCATCAATAAAAGCCATAAAAATGTGTAGAATCTCACAACTATCAACTCCCCCAAGCTTAGATGTTGCTCGCCCTCGAGTGACAAGGAAATAAGGGAAAATAGTAGAGATTCGAGACTGAAAATAAAGGAACTCACAAATTTGAATTGGTGTCAAATTATTCTCTTCACAATCCCTTCAATCTTAAGTATGATCATACAAGTTGTTGGGGAGGTAACCCCGGATTGGGTAAAGACGGGGAAAGATGAAAGGGTGTTCCCCGTCTAGTTTCCGAGTTACACTCTGAGTCGGCCGAATCCTGTAGAGGTCGGCCGAGATAGGAAAGGACAGGACCCTTATAGTAAGGGCAAGGCATTACCCGGCCGAGATACTGCGTAAGTCGGCCGGGTTAGCCCAAGTAATCTTGATGCAGGTGAAGGACAAGCCGAAGTTACGCGAGGCAGGGCCGAATGATACGAAGCTTGCAGGAGAAGGAGAAGCCTAAAGTCAAACTCTAGTAGCAGGCTAGGGAGAATCTGAGCGAAGCCAAGCACTAGGGACAAAGGTGCAGAGCGACAGAGAGACAGAAGGAGGTCACGGGGGTGACAGTCCTGAGGCCCGAGGCACACAGGAGGGCCCCTCTGGAACCTTGCCGTCATTAGGGGAGCGACAGGGAAAGGGGGGCGCCGAACTACTATATTGGGACAAGCATATGCCTCGAATATGCTTGCCACATCAGCCCTAAAGGAACCCAAGGCTCTCCTTTATAAGGGCAGGCTTGGACCCTAAGGAGGGGATGGACTGATTCTTGGGACCGTTAGGCTGGTAAAGTTCTCTCTTTCTCCTTGTATACAGCTCAAGGAGCACTTGTAACTCAAGGAAGGAGAAATACAGATCTTTGCGTTAGCTTTCTGTGTGTAGAATCCACTACATCTTCCCTCCCCAGATCCCACTAGCATCCATTGGCCCCTAACTTTAGCCTACCCATGGCATCTGCCGTGCCACCACCACGACAGTTGGCGCCCACCGTGGGGCCAGCAGCGGTGCTAGCTGGAGTTATGATCCGGACGGGAAACTTCATCAAGACCGGCGAGCGCGTTGTTTCTGGCTTAGTCCAGAGATTTGGTCTCTGTGATTATGTCAGCGACAATGCAGGGAGCTTCAGGGGGAAAGCTCCCCCGCGTAATGGTGTCTTCATCAACCTGGGCGGGCACCAGGTTTACGTCGGCGTCGACATCTCCGGCGTTTATCCTCACCAAGTTGTTGTTGCAGGAGATCCACCTCTTAACGCTGCACGCCGTCCTCCCGGAGCGCATCCTGCAGGTAGCGTCGAGGTAATGGTCGTGGCCGGGGTGCAGACTGGAGTAGAAGCTGCCGGATCAGGCAGAGAACCCGCCACCGGTGTACAGGGCACACACAGGCAGACAACACCAATATCCTCCGAGGTAATCCCGCCAGCAACCAACCCGACCGAGGTGCAGAACACCACCCCAAAGGCACCAAGAGTAAGAGGGCCACCTCTGGAAAGGCCAGAGAATATTCTTCAGGCGACCATAGAAAGCTTGACTACACCTGTAGCGCCGATACTTAATCCGGCAAATGCTCAGGCAGAGTTAGAGGAAACCAGGCAAAAGGTGCTGATAGAGGCAAAAAAGGTGTCGGCCTTGCGGGAGTCCTTAAACAGGACCCTGCGAGAATATGCCAAAGCAAATAAGCTTGACGTTGCGCCCGAACGGGTGGACGAACTAAGATTGAGAGGGAAGAACCTCATGGATGACATCAATAAAGAGCATGAAGCTCATAAAGCAGAATCAGAGGATTTAGGCTTGCCGAGGTACAGTACCCCGGCAAGAAACCTAAGAGCGGCAAATGCCGCAGCATTAGAGTTAGAGGGGTTGACCGGTGAGGCTCGGCAGAAACAACAAGAAAGAGTAAACGAGCTGGTGCGCATTGCGAACCAGCAAAACGAGGAAATGCTCAGAGCAAACCTGGCGAGGCCGGGGGCCTCGCGAATGGTTCATTCGGCAGGAGCAGCACCAGCCTTGTCTGTGGCAGCAACATCTTCACCCGGAAATAATGCTCGAAGAGACAAAGCAGTAACCTCGGGAAAGAGGAACAAGCAGATTGTCCCATATGATCCGGCAATGGCCGGAAAGGCAAATGAAAACAGAGGCAATGCAAGCCGAGGTAACAGTGGGGAGAGGAACCACGGCCGTGTGGAGAAAGACGGCGGAAGCCGAGGCAACGGAGACCTCGGCAGAAGAGAGCCCGCGAGAGGCAATCATGAGAACAATACCCCGGTCGAAGTAAGGAGAGAACTGCCACTCAACCCACAACCGAGGCATGAACCCCGGCAGGAAAGAGAAACAAGGCCAGCTCGCCACAATCAAATTAATGAGAGATACAATGATGGTTATTCCGAAATGGAATATGCAATCCATGGCGGAAACAACCATTATGGAATACAGGACAGAATTCTGTACAGAGATTTGCCATCAAATGATGCAAGAATGAAACTGGACCGGCTATACAGGTCCGAGTTGTTGGAAGAACAGGGTCCACCAGGGCCAACATTCTTTGGACCACGGATCATGGGCGAACCTCCTGTGCCGAACTTTCAGCTGGCAAGGGGCACGAAAACATACAATGGAAGTACCAAACCACAAGACTGGTTAATTGACTATGCCACTGCTGTAAAAATAGCGGGTGGGAACCTACGATGGGCAGTACGGTATGTACCACAAATGCTGGAAGGAGCAGCTAGAGTGTGGCTGAATAATCTACCAGCCGGCAGTATCAACTGTTGGCTGGATTTTGAGGAAATGTTTGTCAGCAACTTTACCAGTACATACAAGAGGCCAAACAGGCCACAACAGTTAGCCATGTGCAAGCAGAGGCCGAATGAAACAGATAGAGAATTTTTAACTCGGTGGTGCAACCTGAGAAACTCATGTGAAGGAGTCATAGAATCGCAAGCAATAGCTTGGTTCGCGCAAGGATGCCGTTATGGCAGCGTATTATGGCAATGTTTGCAGAGAGATATGCCGACCACATTGGCAGAAACTATCAGAATAGTGGACTCCTACGCATTAGGAGACCCAACGCAACCAGAATTAATGTCGGCAGATCATCGCGAGCAACAGGACCATTATGCAAGAGATTTGGCCGGGTCATCCAGGCGCGGTGATTTCAGAGGAAGAAGAAGAGAAGAAAGGCCGGATTATAGATATAATTCGGCCCAAGTGGCGGCGGTAGCACAGGACCCACCGGGTCATGGAGCAACTCAACGGCAGAAGAATGGTCCTCAACAGTGGACACCAAGAAATGAAGGAAAAAGGCAGTGGACCCTAGAACAAAAGAAATAGTGGCAGGAGAGGCCGAAGTACACGTTTGAATCCATGTTAGATCAGCCGTGCAAATTTCACACGTCAAACCCATCCAGGCCAGCCAACCATACCACCCGCCAATGTGCATGGATGAAAAATGCAATGGGGAACCCCGCAGGGGTTCAGGCACCCCATCAAGTACATCAGCAGCATCAGCCACAGTTGACTGGAGCAAATGCACAGCAACTGATGTTACCGCCTCCTCCCCCGAGGTACGATAACTCGGATCGGAGAGACGCGATGCATCAAGTGATGAACCAAGTCCAGGATGGAAGAACAAATCCGGCGACTACCGGATGCAATGATTACAGAGAACACCATCAGTCCTATTGCGTGTTCACAACGGAACAACAAGACAAGCAAAGTGTGCAGCGCCGGCATATGGAAGTAAATGCAGTAATGCCGGCAGTACCAAGATATGTGCCTTGGTCAGATCAGGAGATAACTTGGAGCATAAAGGATCATCCCAAGATAATGCCAAATCCCGGATCATATGCACTTGTGCTGGATCCGACATTTGTTGGACCGAGCATCAATGTCAAATTTTCAAAAGTACTCATAGACAATGGAAGTAGTATCAATATCATGTACAAAGATACCATGCATAAACTCGGAATATCACAAAACATGTTGCAATCCACGAGGACCACTTTCCATGGGATAGTGCCAGGGCTTTCATGTGAACCATTGGTAAGGTCCGAGTAGATGTGTTATTCGGCACAAGAGATAACTGCAGAGCGGAGAACTTAGAGTTTGAAGTGGTGGATCTAGAGAGCTGTTATCATGCCCTACTCGGACGACCAGCGTTGGCCAAATTCATGAGGAGCTGTCATATAAGTTATCTGAAAATGAAGCTACCTGGACCACAAGGAGTGATAACTATAACAGGGGATTACAAGAAATCAATGGAATGTGCATCAGCCGGGTCAAATTTGGCCGAATCATTGGTTATAGCAAGAGAAAAAAGAAGGATTCAGGAGGTAGCGGCCCTCGCTCAGTCGGCACAGCTGAACATACCGGCACTCGCCAACCCGCATGGCAGTGTCTCTTTTCAGCCGACTAAAGAAACGAAGAAATTTCAGATAGATGAGCAATACCCGGAGCGTACTGTTACTATTGGTGCAGGCCTGGACGCTAAATAGGAAAGCGAGCTCATCAACTTCCTCCGTGAGAATCGGGACATATTTGCATGGTCAACTCAGGATCTGCAAGGTGTTCCGAGGGAGTTGGCTGAGCACTCTTTGAATGTAAGGCCAGGAGCAAGGCCGGTGAAGCAACCTCTCCGCCGCTTCGCCGAAGACAGGAGAAAAATAATAGGGGATGAAATAGCTCGGCTCCTCGCAGCCGGGTTCATCATGGAGGTGCTGTACCCGGATTGGTTGTCGAATCCGGTGCTGGTAGAAAAGAAGAAAGATGATCCCAATGTAGCCGTTGTATGGCGAATGTGTATCGATTACACGAACCTGAACAAGGCGTGTCCAAAAGATCCTTTTCCATTGCCTAGAATAGACCAAGTCATTGATTCAACCGCTGGTTGTGAGTTATTATCATTTGTAGACGCGTACTCTGGTTTCCACCAGATACCGTTAAATCCGGCCGATCAAATAAAGACTGCATTTATTACCCCGTACGGGGCTTATTGCTATCGCACAATGCCATTCGGCCTGCGGAATGCAGGAGCAACATATCAGAGATGCATGCAAAAATGTCTACACGATCAAATAGGAAAAAATGTACAAGTATATGTGGATGACGTAGTCATTAAAACCAAGGAAAGCAAAACGTTACTGGAGGATATACGGCAGACCTTCGCGAACTTGAGAAGGTTCCGAATGAAGCTTAATCCGGACAAGTGCACGTTTGGCGTGCCGGCAGGAAAATTACTCGGTTTTCTTGTATCCAGCCGAGGTATAGAGGCCAACCCAACAAAGATTAAGGCAGTAGAAAGAATGGAATTACCAAGATGCTTAAATGATGTGCAAAAATTCACGGGTTGTCTAGCCTCGCTCAGCCGATTTGTATGTCGGCTGGGAGAGAAGGCGCTACCATTATATCAGCTGATGAAGAAATCAGATAAATTCGTTTGGACACCACAAGCGGACAGCGCGTTTCATGAGTTGAAAAAAATGTTGATCACAGCACCTATTTTGGCTTCTCCATTATCTAAAGAGCCTATGTTACTCTATATAGCGGCTACCAATAGAGTAGTAAGTGCTGTAGTCGTAGTAGAACGACTTGAAGATAATAAGTTGGTACAGAGGCCGGTATATTATTTAAGTGAGGTGTTGTCCACTTCAAAACAGAATTACCCACATTATCAGAAGATGGCTTATGGGGTGTACATGTCGGCAAAAAAGCTTAAACATTACTTCGAAGAGCATCCCATCAGAGTAATCTGTGAAGCGCCCATATCCGACATATTGAGCAACAAAGATGCAAGTGGCCGAATAGCTAAATGGGCAATCGAATTGTCACCATACGCTCCACAATTTGACAGGAGAGATGCAATCAAATCTCAAGCAGTCGCCGACTTCTTCGTAGATTGGGCCGAAGTGCAATACGAGCCACCATTACCAGATCCAAATTATTGGACGATGCATTTCGATGGTTCCAAACTAAGAAATGGTTTGGGGGCGGGAATAGTGTTAACCTCGCCTAAAAGAGATCAGCTAAAATATGTGCTACAAATACATTTTGCCGCATCCAACAACGTAGCCGAATATGAAGCACTGCTTCATGGATTGAAAGTAGCAAAAGAGATTGGCATACGCCGAATCTTATGCTATGGGGACTCGGACCTAGTAGTACAGCAAGTCTCAGGAAATTGGGATGCATTAGATGCTAATATGGCTTTATACAGATTTCATGTGCAAAAGATCAGTGGATACTTTGAAGGATGTGAATTTAGCCACATACCTCGGGCAGAAAATGATGCCGCAGATACGTTGTCAAAGCTCGGATCAACCCGCCAGTCAATTCCACCGGGTATTGCCCTAGAACACCTCAGAAAACCATCAATAATCCCTTCACCCGAATCCGAATCTATCTTTATCCCGGCTAATTCGGCAGCAGACAATGTGCCGATGGAGGTAGACCAGCAATGTAACTCGGAATCCCCCAAGAGGAGGACAGCAGAAGTAAGCACAATTATGGAGAAGGCCGAGGTAGATATATCGGCAGAAAACATGGAAATAGACAGTGAGACCACACCAGAAAAAATCACACCGCTATGGGCGCAACCCATATTCTCTTACCTTAAAGACGTGGTATTACCAAGCAATGAAGTATTAGCAAGACAAACTGTAAGGAGAGCGAAAGCTTATACGATCATAAACAATGAGCTATATAAAATAAGTGTCACAAGCGTATTGCAAAAATGTGTGAGTTCGGCAGAAGGCCGGGAGATCCACCTAGATATACATCAAGGAGAGTGTGGACATCATGCCTCATCTCGTGCATTGGTAGCCAAAGCATTCAGGCATGGATTTTATTGGCCGACGGCGTTGAAAGAAGCCAAAGAGTTGGTGGAAAATGCAATGGTTGCCAGAGATACGCAACCAAAATACATATGCCGTCGGCCGAGTTAAAAACAATACCCATCACTTGGCCATTTGTTGTGTGGGGCTTAGATATGGTGGGACCATTTAAGTCGGCCCGAGGGGGAATGACCCACATATTGGTTGTGGTGGACAAGTTCACAAAATGGATTGAAGTGAAACCAATAAAAAAGTGCGATGGGCCCACAACAGTAAAATTTCTCAAAGATATTATTTTAAGATATGGGTACCCACACAGTATTATCACAGATAATGGCACAAATTTTGCAGAAGGAGCCTTTGCCAGATTTTGTAGAGAAAAATACATAAGGTTAGATATTGCCTCTGTGTCTCACCCAGCGTCTAATGGGCAAGTGGAAAGGTCTAATGGACTAGTATTATCAGGAATAAAACCACGACTTGTTGAACCACTGCAAAGGTCGGCAGGATGTTGGATTGAGGAACTCCCAGCCGTGTTATGGAGCCTCAGAACTACTCCAAATAGGTCAACAGGATACACACCATTCTTTCTAGTGTACGGGGCAGAGGCCGTGTTCCCAGTCGACATAATACATGACTCGCCAAGAGTTACTCAGTATACAACCTCGGAAGTAAACGAAATAGCTCGGCAAGATACTGTAGACCTGCTAGAAGAAGCCAGAGAACTGGCACTATCACGATCAGCTATTTATCAGCAGAACCTGCGACGATATCACAGCAAAAAGGTGAATCCAAGGGTATTCAAAGAAGGAGATTTAGTCCTCAGACTGGTGCAACGCACGGCCGGCATGCACAAGATGTCACCTCCATGGGAGGGACCATTCAACGTGAGCAAGGCATTACATAACGATGCCTATTATTTAATCGATGCTCAATCCCCCGGAAGGGACAAGGCAGACAAAGCTGGCGAAGAAACGAAGCGGCCATGGAACGTAGCCCTGCTTCTTCCATTTTACTCATAGCATAGTATTTCAAGGTCAAGGACCAATGATGTATTAAACCTCGGCATCCAGAGCAGTGACTCGGGGACTGCCATATGTTATTTCAATTTCATGTGATGTATTAAACCTCGGCATCCAGAGCAGTGACTCGGGGACTGCCATATGTTATTTCAATTTCATGTGATGTATTAAACCTCGGCATCCAGAGCAGTGACTCGGGGACTGCCATATGTTATTTCAATTTCATGTGATGTATTAAACCTCGGCATCCAGAGCAGTGACTCGGGGACTGCCATATGTTATCTCAATTTCATGTTATGTATTAAACCTCGGCATCCAGAGCAGTGACTCGGGGACTGCCATATGTTATTTCAATTTCATGTTATGTATTAAACCTCGGCATCCAGAGCAGCAACTAGAAAACTACCATATACCGCCCCAGAGCTGTTGAGCACCAAACCTGGACGCCCTATATTGTTCCTGAGATTTAGTTTACACACTAGACTTCAGCAGAACAGGCAATCACTCGGGGACTGCCATGTATTGTTCCAAAGTGGCAGTCAATCTTTGATACGGAAAGGGTATCACACTTCGGCACTCAGGATAAGAACAGATCAACCCCGTATGATGTTCGAAGCTCACACACAGATTACTCGACTAAAACACGAGAAAACAAAGACAAAGATACATCCTAACACCAAAATATGCAGGATACCAAAGCAAGAATTCGGATGGGAACCCACTTAAGCAAAGTTATAATAACTGCAAACTTATATGTCGCAGCAATGTACGGCAAAAGGAGATTCAGGTCATACAGGAAATTAACAAGTATTCCACGGACATCGTACGCCCGGCATACCAGGGATAGGAAATGACTTAAACGTTTTTCACTGGAGAGGCGGCAACCTGGTCAGGGACTGGGGACTCCGAGGTAGGAGGAACTTCGGCCGATGTTACCTCGCCCTCCGCAGACCTAGGTGCAACCTCGGCCGAAGCCTGAGGCTGCTGAGGAGCATCAATTTGCACAGTGGAATGCCCGGTACCCTTGGAGGAGGATCGCGCATCGCCGTTGTCATCCGAGCTCGAACTGGAGTCACCAGAAGTAGCCGAGTCATCTTCATCTCCCCCTTGCTCAGCTGAATCATCTGATGCATCCTCGACTACGACCTCCTCGTCCGGCTTTGAAAGGAAACTCGGCCCTTCATTCTAGGTGTGCACGTCGGCATACTCGACGAGTTGAAAGGCGCGAGCTTGCCGAAGAGCAACAAAGGTGGGATCCTCAACCCAACGGGAACCTGTGCGAAAATTCCTCAGGATATCAAGAGAAATGTCTTCGTACCATGACATGATAACGGTGAGGGCCATATCAGCACCAGCTCGCCCAGCAGATTCCCTCCAAAGACTTAGTTGTTTTTCAGTGGCATTCAATCTAGTCACCAGCAATTCGATCTCGCTGATGTTAGGAGTCCCAGAGGTATTCGGCTAGAGAGCACGGTGGGCTCGAATAGCTGCCAGCACCAAGTCCCTGCCCATGATTTTCATCGGACCAAGGGCAGCGCCGACAGAAACCAAGAAATCTTCTATTGAATATTCAAAATTCATGTCAACAGGGAGACCTCGGCGCGCGCGAGCAGCAAGGACCGCTTTAGAGCTCACGGGCTTAGCTTCAGGAAAATGACCTGCGCAAAAAAGGGAGGCGTCAGAGGGCAGCAGAAGAAAGAAAGATAATCCGGCTGTGTTAAGATGCTTACGATGAATGTAACTCATCATCAGCTGAAGGTCCTTCGCCCAGTCAATCTTGTTCTTCTCAAAGCGACCAATTTCCTCGCTCATTCCTCGAGTTTTCAGCTCGGCAGCCTCCAAGAGCTCTTTGTTCTTTTGCAATTCCAAAGCCAGCCGGTTCTTCTCCTCGGAGAACTCCTGATCGACCTTTTCTAGCTCGGATTTCTGAGAAAGCTTAAGGGCCTCCACCTCGGCGCTTAGGCGAGCTATCTCGTCATCCTTCTCTTTTAGCTGCGCCGAATGAGTGGCGCCTTGTTCTAAATAATGCAGCACTACATCAGGCATGGGCGTACAATCTTGGTGAGATGATGCAAAAGTTCGTATCTCGGCTTTACCAAATCCAAACAAAGTAAAAGAAACTTAGTGCACGTCTTAGAAAGGGAAAAGTACAAGGTAGATGGAAAACTAACCTTCCAAGCTCTTGACTTTCTTCTCAAGACGAATGTTGAGATTATTGATGTTACCTGTTAACCCACAAAGTAAGCTGGCATCCCGCAGACACAACAATGACAATATTAGAGATGACAAGGAAAATGATCGGCATACCTGCTTTTTTTACCACAGGAATAACTTTTTCATATTTTTCTTCCAACTTCTTGTGCGAGAAAAGCAGTCTTTGAAATTCAGCAGTCCGCCGGTCATGTGCAACCTGAGCAATAGAACAAACAATGAATGGATATTCAAAGCCAAAACAGATCCGAGTTAAGCGAAAACTTAACCCAGACCTAGGTGGCTGGATATTCAAAGCCAAAACAGATCCGAGTTATGCGAAAACTTAACCCAGATCTAGGTGGCTGGATATTCGAAGCTAAACCAGATCCGAGTTAAGCGAAAACTTAACCCAGATCTAGGTGGCTGGATATTCGAAGCTAAACTAGATCCGAGTTAAGCGAAAACTTAACCCAGATCTAGGTGGCTGGATATTCAAAGCTAAAGCAGATCCGAGTTAAGCGAAAACTTAACCTAGATCTAGGTGGCTGGATATTCGAAGCTAAACCAGATCCGAGTTAAGCGAAAACTTAACCCAGATCTAGGTGGCTGGATATTCGAAGCTAAAGCAGATCCGAGTTAAGCGAAAACTTA
This sequence comes from Avena sativa, assembly GCA_916181665.1. Taxonomy (NCBI): domain Eukaryota; kingdom Viridiplantae; phylum Streptophyta; class Magnoliopsida; order Poales; family Poaceae; genus Avena; species Avena sativa. The sequence goes on from OV702296.1 coordinate 417,526,850, forward strand.
ACCCAGATCTAGGTGGCTAGATGTTCGAAGCTAAAGCAGATCCGAGTTAAGCGAAAACTTAACCCAGATCTAGGTGGCTGGATATTCGAAGCTAAAGCAGATCCGAGTTAAGCGAAAACTTAACCCAGATCTAGGTGGCTGGATATTAAAAGCCAAAAGTAGATTCGAATCAGGCGAAAGCTTAACCCAGACCTATGTGGCTAGACATTCAAAGAACAGCTAGATAAAATTTAAGCAAAAGTTTAAGACAGATCTACTCGGTTATAGGCTCGAACCCTAAATTAAGTAGAGCTAAGTATAGCACTATAAAAACTTCCAAGCGAATAACAAGTTACTCGTTTGCAAGTTTCGGGGACTAATGTATATATAATAACATATGGAGAATTAGTCTAAACCCCGAGAAGTAGCAATTACCTCGTTCATCTTGTTGCTATCCAGAATGATCTTGGCAGCTTGATCCAAACGGCTGCTGATGTCAGAAAGTTGAAACGGCTGACTGTTTCGATTTCCCTCAAGCTGATCAGCAGCATTCCAGTTATGAGCATATTCCACCAGCGAGCCGAGGCTGTTCCCACTAGCCGTCCGGGTTAAGACTTTACCTCGGACATGTTGTGCAACTACTGCAGCCGCAGGGCTTGTATGAAGAGCAAGCTGGGTGCTGGCAGCCGAGGTAGCAGAGGCTTTGGTAGGCGCAGCTCCTTTGCGCAACACGTCGGCAATACTCGGCTGAGAAGAGCCGGCAAGACCTTTTTGGGAAGTGGAAGTTTTAGTGGCAACAGTTTTTCTTACTGTGGAGGCACCAGCAGAAGCTGATACCTCGGCAATGGGAACAGTGCCCTTAGAAGCAGGAGGGATCACAGGCGCTGAGGGCGCCGGAGTATTAACGACCACGGATGCGGCTGGGGTTATAGTAGGAGCTACCGAGGTAGAAAGAGGCTCGGTGGATATGCTCGGATTCAGTGGAGGGGCAACGGGTTCAGTAGAAATCTCGGAGACGCGAATATCAGGCGCATCGTGACGAGGGGGTGACATATGTGGAGCTAGAGGAGATGTAGCACGAGCAGGACTAGGAATCCTAGTATCTTCAACGGGCGGAGGAGACGGCTGCCGAATCGGGTGGCTAGTCATGCTAGGACCGCCAGGCTTAACGGAAAGCGGAGCACTACGAAAATAAGAAAGAAAAAAGGGTGTCAGGATGAATAACAGAAACAAGGAAACAAGAAATACGAGCAAAACGAACTTACCCTGCGACCCCAGGCATGGTCTTGCGCCTGGGAGGGTTCGGAGCAGACTTCTTCATTCGTTTCTTGGGGGCCGCCTCTGAAGCACTAGCAGGAGCCCCACGTTTCCCCGAGGTAACTGGGGGCCGGGATGCAATAGGCTCGGCGTCGTGAACCTGACCGGCCGGATTAGCTGGGAAAGTAGAAGCCGGAAATGCATAAGAAATAGGCATTGCGGCAACTACCTCAAGAGCTTGGACCTCGTCCGAATCACCTTCCTCCTCATGGACCGAAGTTTTGCCACGAGCGCGAGCCGTAGCAGGATCCGACTTAGGGACGAATTCTTCGGAGTCCGGCTCCCCAACGTCCGGGGTATTCCGATCCGCAGTACACGGAAGCGACAAAACCTCGGCGTCCTCGTCCTTTTGCTCTGCGAACCTCTGTGAGGTGAAAAAGAAGGAAGGTTAGGGAAAACAGCTATGAAAACAATAGAAAATCAAAGCATTGATGGTTAAACTTACTGCGGGAGGAGGACTCTCACGGGTAAACGGTTTCAATCCCCAGGTCCAATCTTCAGGCATCTCCGTCTTAAATATAGCTCGGACGCGCTTGAAGACAAGGTAGTTGTCCAGTTCGACGGTAGAGACTCGGTTGGGATCGAGTGGACCACTCATGTAGCAAAGTTTGTGCGTCCTTTTCTGGAATGGGCAGATTCGACTACTGATGAAGGTAGCCATCAAGTCCTCGCCGCGTAATCTGGCCCGGATCAGTTCTTTGAGCCGAGTCTCGAAAATCTCGGCCAAGACGTGGCTCCTCCTCGGATTGTAAGTCCAATTCACCTTGGAAGGCGGACCAATGGAGAAGGCAGGGAGCCGAATCTTGTCTTCTGTTCCTTTGTTCTTGACGTAAAAGAAGGATTTGTGCCACTTCTTGCATGACTCTAACCCGGTGACGCGAGGAAATACAGACTTCCTCCGAGGTGTAATGGACGCCGCCCCGCACTGAGTAAGCAGTTTCTCGGAAGGGTGCAGAGACTTGTCAGGGACTACATTAGAAAGGATCTAGAAGAACTTCGCCCAGACGTGCACGGACGGCCATAGGCCGAAGTATCCCTCCGAGGCGGAGATGAATGCAGAAAGAGAAGCGATGGCGTTCGTAGGAAGATGATGCGGCTGAAGGCCGAAGTAGTCGAGAAACTCTCTTGCAAAATCGCTAAGAGGGAGACCGAAGCCGCGCGAGAAATGCGACATAAAAACTACGTACTCGCCCTCACTAATTTCCGGAGATAACTCATTGCCGGGTAAACAACAAGAGACCTCGGCGGGAATCCTCCGGGTTCGGATGAGCCACTCGATCTCCCACCGGGTAACTGAGGAGCCCTGCCACGAGCCCCGCTCAGGCCCAGAGGCAGCATCATCATCCTCTACCAGGGCACCGCTAAAGGAACTAGACATGATTTCGCCGGAGAGGTCGCCGGAGGAACAACTCGCGGCGGAGGAAAACTTAGAGCTACGAGGCCCCGTCGCAATTTTACGCGAAAACGGCGGCGGAACGACGACAGAACCGCAGCGCACGAACAAAGAGGAAACGAAGAGATCTAGAGGAAATCCTAGGCGGCAAGACCGAAAAAGAATTCACCAGCGACAACGCCGGAACAAGTAAGCGGCGACGAGACAGACGGAGCAGCGTGGCGGAGTCCTCCTCGTTGCAGAACCAGTTGAGCGTGCGGCGGTGGAACTACGAACCAGCGCAAAAACGCGAGGAAGAAGAAGGGTGCGGGCGAGCAAGAAGGGAAAAAAGAAACTCCCAGGCGCCGCGCCCCTCTTTATAACCTAGCCGCAGGCAAGGTAGTGGGATCGTGGGTGTGGCAGTTGGCAGCACGGATCGTGTGCGCAGCACGACCACACGTCGCTGAGCGGAACCGCACCGAAGGCCACACGATTGACCAAGGAGCTCACGATCCCCAACGAGAACGGCGCACGAGGCGTCGCAGCAACGGCGCGACAGGCGCGACAGTAACTGTAGCTTGTCAGTAAACGTTGTAGAGGAACAAAAAACTAGAGAAACAATGATGTGAATGACACCGGGGACGAGGCGTGCACTACTAAATACGGTGTTATCACCACGACAATATAACTCGGAAACAATACATAACAAGTGTCGTGAAACTGATATGACCCGGCCGAGGTTATCGGCGGGACCGTACCAGCTTTGGGGACTAATGTTGGGGAGGTAACCCCGGATAGGGTAAAGACGGGGAAAGATGAAAGGGTGTTCCCCGTCTAGTTTCCGAGTTACACTCTGAGTCGGCCGAATCCTGTAGAGGTCGGCCGAGATAGGAAAGGACAGGACCCTTATTGTAAGGGCAAGGCATTACCCGGCCAAGATACTGCATAAGTCGGCTGGGTTAGCCCAAGTAATCTTGATGCAGGTGAAGGACAAGCCGAAGTTACGCGAGGCAGGGCCGAATGATACGAAGCTTGCAGGAGAAGGAGAAGCCTAAAGTCAAACTCTAGTAGCAGGCTAGGGAGAATCTGAGCGAAGCCAAGCACTAGGGACAAAGGTGCAGAGCGACAGAGAGACAGAAGGAGGTCACGGGGGTGACAGTCCTGAGGCCCGAGGCACACAGGAGGGCCCCTCTGGAACCTTGCCGTCATTAGGGGAGCGACAGGGAAAGGGGGACGCCGAACTACTATATTGGGACAAGCATATGCCTCGAATATGCTTGCCACATCAGCCCTAAAGGAACCCAAGGCTCTCCTTTATAAGGGCAGGCTTGGACCCTAAGGAGGGGATGGACTGATTCTTGGGACCGTTAGGCTGGTAAAGTTCTCTCTTTCTCCTTGTATACAGCTCAAGGAGCACTTGTAACTCAAGGAAGGAGAAATACAGATCTTTGCGTTAGCTTTCTGTGTGTAGAATCCACTACATCTTCCCTCCCCAGATCCCACTAGCATCCATTGGCCCCTAACTTTAGCCTACCCATGGCATCTGCCGTGCCACCACCACGACACAAGTATTCACAAGATTGCACTGAGTCCACTTCCTAACCACATATATCTTGTTAGCAAATAAATCATATGCCCAAGCAAGTGTCGAAAGTCTAGCTAAGAAAGTGAGACAAATTCTTTTGTTGCCTCTCTTTATAGAGAGATGAAAACTTTTTATTCTTGTTTGTTTAACCATTAGGAGTACTCAAGTTGCCATCAAAGCATGTAATTTAAGAACAACTCATCTATCCCATGTCAAAATTTCAAGACAATCAAAGCACCTCTTTCTTTTCTTTTGTCTTTCAAAAACTTTAGCTCTTTCATAGAGGAATCATGCCACTATTTTTATCATGTTTAATTGGAGTTGTGTTGTGCACTCGTGACCATGCCAATAAATAATTGTTGAGCAATAATGTGCTAGAGGAGTACTACAACTTTACTTGGAATGTGAAACCATGAGGAGACTAAATTTTTTACCCGTCATAGCATTGTTTCTACAGATGTTTACATAACTCAATAGCCGAAATCAAGTGGTCTCCCACATTTAGATCGTTCGTTGGCCAGTGGGGTAAATAGTTCCCCATGGAGCATGACAAAGTTGTAATGACACACGTAAAGCAATATCTTATAGTAATTATTAGAAAAAGTAGTGGCATAATTTCTACTACTTCTAAGCATCCATTTTATCAAACAATTTCAATCATGGGTAATTATCAAGTTTATTTATATTAAGCTCAAATGGGATGGAGTAGTTCTAAAATTAAATTCTTTGGGCCAAACATGGACTCAAGTCATCTTCAGATGCTTTTTCTTGTTGTAAAAATGTAGGAAGTATTTTTAACCAAGTTCTTTGCTCATTGTTTCAAAGCTAAAAAGGAGACACTAGCAAAGGAATAGAATTTATAGGATAACAAGCTAAGTGGGAAGCGATCTCAGTGCAAGCAAGTAAATAATTGTAGGGTTAATTTAAGGTTGCAGAAAGGATGATGAGAGGAATGTGATACCTCTTCTAACTTGCTTCATTCTTGTATTTGAGTCGAACCTCCTCTATGCTTTGCTATTGCCAAGTCACCTGAAATTAAGCAATCTACGAGAGAAACAAAGAAACGAACTTGTGAATAAAGTTACAACTATTTTTTTGTATTTTCAGTTTAGAAATGCAAAGCTAGAAATAAACATGCAAATTTGAACAAATAAAATAAATCAAAAGAAGAAATGAAAATATGAATGCAAAGTTTGGAGGTTTTCAAACCTCCCCTAAGCTTAGGCGATTGCCAGGCTCAGTTGTTGCCGTCATTTGGCGGCTAGTGCGGATACTACTAGTAGTAGTCAGGGAAGTGGGTCATGAAGTGACTAAAGTTGTGAGTCAAAGTATTCACATCTTCATTCACATCCTAAAGAGTGTGGTCAATCTCCCCAACGCGCTAGTTGAGCTGCTGGAACTCCTAATAGGGGACGTAGATGTACCCCTGTTGTGGCTGGTTGGGCCACGGGTCTCAAGTTCCTCCTTGCTGCTGCTACTATTGTCCCTCCCAAGCAGGGTTGTGTCCCTCCTCTTCCTCCTGCTCCTTCTCCTCATCATCCTGCTACCCTTCATCTTCCTCTTCCTCGGGCTAGAGCTCAGCCAAGATCTTCGTCACTTGGTCCTTAGTGAGGATCCAAGTGTTCTTGTCCACAATTGAGAAGGCTTGGGGGCAGGGAAACTGAACCTGCTCACTCTGTGCATCATTAAGATAACTGAATTGATATGCTCGGAGCCTCCGGTTAGCATGGTAAACACCAAGGAAGCCACAAGCAGTCAAATATTTGACGCCCATGAGTTTGGAGCCGTCAACAGGTTCCATAACATGTAGTACAATGTTCAATGCATACGCAAGGTGGGTTACCAATCCACCAATGCGAATATCACTTTTGGTCTTGTTGCTTTGGTGGCGGAAGTGCTAGATGCGTAGAGCTACGGGACCGGGGCTTTGTGGTGAAGTGGGGAAGAGAGCCTTGGTGATCATTGCCATGTCTGCATTGGCCATGGAGCCTGTGTCGGCTCTCCTCAGTAGTGTGTTAGCGAGGAACAGAGCATAGTAGGGAATGGTTAGGTTCTGGATGGTGGACATCTTCTTCTGATAAAAGTGCCTGCCACCATTACCACAAATAACCTCCCAAGTCGTTCCACTTGTGATGCTATAGATGTTAGTAACATTGGGATCCCTAGTATGAGGGAAGCTGAAAGCATTGCAAAATTGTTCGAAACTTACATCATAGTGTTGTCGGTTCATGGTGAGGCTTATCATGCACAAATTACCTTTCTCCCTGTGGTCGTCGTTAAAGGAGGCAAGGAACTCATGGGTAAGCTCGGTGTAGGTATCATGGCTTGCAAAGCCAAGTACCGCCAACCCCGCCCTGCTGCACATGAGGTCGAAATCCTCCTTCAATCCCATTGCGGTGAGGAAGTTGTGGTCGGCCCATCGTTTGGGCAGCACCCTCCTCGATGAGACAATGTCCAACTTGGAGTTGTGCGGGGCTCGGGACCTCGAGCTCGAGCCCTCACCCTGTTGGCGCTTGCTCGAATGAAAAAGGTTACCGATTTTGTTCATCGTGATGTACTAAAAAATTTCACCATAAAACCTTAGGCATATAGTTTCTATATGATATATGAATGATTCTATGTGGAAAAATTCAATCCTAATGTGAGAAATTAATAGGAAAAACAAAATAAGCTTGAGTTCATTGATATGTTGTAAACGTATCTATAATTTTTGATGTTCCATGCTTGTTTTATATCTACTTTCTTATGTTTTGTTCACACTTTGAGGTATTTTTATACATTTTCTGGAACTAACCTATTAACAAGATGTCACAGTGCCAGTTGCCTGTTTTCTGCTGTTTTTGGTTTCAGAAAAGCTAGTAAGGAAATATTCTCAAAATTGGACGGGACAAAAGCCAAATTTAATATTTACCCGAAGCAACATGGAGTCCAAAGGAGATACGAAGTGGCACACCAGGGCGGCCACACCTGGAGGCAGCGTGGCCTGGGGGCACGCCACCAGGGGGTGTGGGCCCCCTGGTGCTCCACCGACCTTGCCCCTTCGCCTATAAAAGCCTCCCAGGACGAAAACCCTAAGTACCCGATCAAAAATCCACGAAAGAGTGCGTAGCCGCCGCCATCTCCATCCCTAGATCGGGGGGATCCGAAGCTCTTCCCGGCACCCTACCGGAGGGGAGAGATCACCCTGGAGGCCTTCTTCATCACCATGCAAGCCTCCGGAGTGATGCGTGAGTAGTTCACCCTTGGACTATGGGTCCATGTAGTAGCTAGATGGTTGGTTCTCCTCCTTTGTGCTATCATGTTTAGATCTTGTGAGCTCCGTTCATGATCAAGAACATCTATTTGTAATCTTACGTGTTGTGTTTGCAGGGATCCGATGGATATTGAGATGTTATTTCAGATTGATTATTGATTATGTCATGTCTATGTTATTTGTGATCTTGCATGTTCTCCATCGTTAGTATCTTGGCCAAGTAGATGCTAGCAAATCCAAGAGGGAGTATTTATGCTCGATAGTGGGTTCATGCCTCTAGTAATCCGGGGAAGTGACCGAAATCTCGAAGGTTGTAGATGTGTTGTTGCTACTAGGGAGAAAACAACAATCTTTTGTCCATGGGGCAATCGTATTGTTTACTTTACACACTTTGCTTAATGCAATTATCTGTTGCTTGCAACTTAATACTGAAAGGGGTTCGGATGATCACCTGAAGCTGGATCATTAGTCATAGATGCAGTTGGATTACGGTCTATGTATAATGTTGTAATGCCCAATCAAATCTCATAGGAGTCAAGATGTCTAGTATATGCATTGTTATGCTTTCTCAAATCTGTCAATTGCCTCGCTGTAATTTGTTCACCTAACATGCTATCTATCCTAAGGAGAAACACCTCTAGTGAACTATGGACCCCATTCCATTCCTTTACCATTGATATACCATCTACTGTTTATCGTTTACTATTTACTTTATGCAAGCAATTACTATCTTCCACACAATACGTTTAATCTTTTGTTTTTAGCAAAACCGGTGAGATTGACAACCTCACTGTAAGTTGGGGAAGATTTCTTTGGTTGTGTTGTGAAGGATTCCAAGTTGCTAGCAACACCTTGGAGTTGTTTCCTTGCTCCTACTCGTTCGATAACCTTGGTTTCATAACTGAGGGAAAACTTGCTGTTGTTCTCATCATACCTTCCTCTTGGGGTTCCCAACGAGCTCGATATATTTTGAGCCATCATTCATCCACTAGATCAATGTGAGAGTTTCAACCATGGAAATCCGAAAATAAAGAATGGATAGGGAGAGAAACATACCGATTTGTTGATTCCCTAACTCAAACAAACGAAATCCATGAAGAATCAAGAGTTCTAGGTGAATTTTGAGAGGTTTGGAGAGAGAATATGAGAGAAATAATGAGGAGAGGAGGAAGACTTAGCCGCCCGGTGCGATTTTGTGGTCACACCAAACTATATGGACAGAACTATACGGGCGGGTGATGTTGCTCCGCCCATATAGTTGCAGTGCTGACGCCAACTAGGGTTTCTTTATACATGAAACAGCTATACGGACGCAACTAAATGGCTGGATCACAACGATCCCGCCGTATAGTTGGTCGTTAAACCGCTGCCTCTCGAGATAAATTTCTAAAACTAGCATCGATATCTATACGACCGGAACTATACGGCCAGAATTTTTATTCCCTCCGTAAAGTTGGTCGTTAAACTCTCAGTACCTTTGGGATGAAATTCTATGAAGGAATAGATATATATATATATATACGACCAGAACTATACGGCCGGAATTTTTATTCCCACCGTATAGTTGGTTGTTAAACTCTCAGTACCTCTCTAATTTTTTGTACGAAGGCATCGATATCTATACGACCGAAGCCATACGGCCAGAATTTTTATTCCCGTCGTATAGTTGGTCGTTAAACTCTCTGTGTCTTCGAGAAAAATTTGTTGATGAGAAAGATATCTATATGACCGGAACTATACGGCTGGAATTTTTATTTCCGCCGTATAGTTGGTCGTTAAACCATCAGGAATCACCAAAAAAATTCTATTTCTTCGAGGGTACCTTGTTATCCAAAAACTTAGCGAAATACCTTGTTTTTAAAAGAAAATTGATAGGAAAAACTGTCGACCAACATTAGCATATTAAAAGCAAAATTTTAGCTTTTGTAAATAGAAAACTCAAACTTTTATTCTTATTATTATTCTCTACTCATTCAATCGATGTTTCTACTACTTTTTGACAGTTGCATCTTCACGGGCGCGCTTCTGCAAGAATGTCTGTGAAAAAGTGGTAGGAATGCGATGAACTTCTTATTTTATAATCGATTTAATTAATAGGATGGGTTGACTCCCATTAAGCATTTATTAAGAATGGTTGAGTAACTCAACCTCTTCTCTCTTCTTGAATTCTTACCTTGGGTTGCCCCTTATCAAAGGCACTTACCACATGAACTCGTTTTGCCGGTGGAACATATCTTTCTCCTGCTTCTAGCTTATTTGGAAAATACCGGATGATTTCAACATCATAAACATTGAAGATTATCTTTCCTTCAGCACAATCTACTGATGCACCTGCAGTACCGAGGAAAGGTCTTCCAAGTATTATAGATAATCTTTCATCTTGTGGCATTTCAAGGATAATAAAATCAGTGGGAATAACATGCTCATATATCCTAAGTAAGACATCCTCAATCATACCAACGGGTTGTTTAGTGGACTTGTCAGCCATCTGTAAAGTGATAGTAGTAGGAGAATACTCCCCTAAGCCTAACATTTTATAGAGGGAGTATGGCATTGCACTAACTCCTGCTCCTAAATCACACAAGGCATTGTGAATATCAGTTTTACCTATTGATCAAGAAATAGTTGGTATTCCGGGATCTCCAAACTTAGACAATAACTTCCCATTAGCAGGATAGCTAGTTACCATAGCAACAGTTTCAGTTATTTCTTTCTTCCTACTAAGAATATCATGAAGGAATTTACCATAAGTAGGAACTTTCATTGCATCTGCAAATGGGATTCCAGACGAAGGTCACTAAGTGCCTTTGTAAAAGAATTATAAATTACCTGATCTAGTGCTTTCTTTTTTCGATCTTGGTAAGGAAGTTTTTTCTCACCTGACTTACTATTGTCTTTTACCTTTTGTGGGGGGTCAGGCTATTTTGTTGCTTTCTTTTATTGTTGCTTATTGCTTTTCTCCTTTTCTATTACAACAACTTCGTCTTCCTTGCTTATTTCTTTATTTTCTCTTGGATCAACCATCTCTGCATCAGAGTCATAATGGTCATCTTGTGCATCATTTTGGTCCTCCTTGGTTTGCTCTTGTGTCTCAGTTTCATCTTGAGGATCTACCAACATATCATCTTCTTGGCTTGCTTTGAGCAAGGCTTTTCCTTTCTCTCTTTTTCAGCTTCGTATTCCGGTGGTCCTAAGGGTACTATAACAACTGCACCCCTTCTTGTGACAACATTAGTAGAGACAGGAATATCTTTATCTTCACGAAGAAAAATTTGATAACCAGATGCTATTTGTTCACACTGGGTTTCAATCATACTAAGATACTTGTGAAATAATTTTATTTCTTGGCCAATCTCATCATAATTTTCCGTGAGTTCCACCAAAATCTTTTTGTGTTTTTGGAAATGCTTATGCAAGTTATTATGAGATTTTACTTGTCGATGTTTTAATTCTTGAAAAACTCTTCTAGTTTCATCTTCTTCAGTTAAAACTTGTAACAAATCTACTTTGTTTTCCTTAACAAGTTCAGAAGGTATACCTTTTTCTTTCATAGTTTTGCGTTCCTCAGGCATAAGATCAGGAGTTATCCGAAGTATCCCTTTTTCCGGCTTAGTGCCAAAATCCGGATTATATAAAGAATCATTCTTAGACCTAGTAGACATTAGTTCCAAACATTCTTTGATAGTTAAAGTATTTATTGATCCTCCTGCTTAGAAGTCAAGCAACTCTCTACATTGAGTATTGAGACCATGGTAAAATAAATGGCAAATTGTTAGTTCAGAATAGCCATGATTAGGAATACTATTTATCATTCCAAAGAATATTTCCCAAGCTTGTGGGTAGTTTTCTCCCACATTCTGACTAAAGTTGCCTATGTTCTTTCTTAGTTCAGTCACCTTTTTAAAAGGAATAAACATGTTTATAAATTTAGTAATGCAGTTTTCCCAACATTTAATGTAATGGCGAGGGAGAGAATATAACTAGTCTAGAGCTTTACCTTTAAGAGACCATCGAAATAATTTAAGACAAGAGAAGTCTCTTGGCAAACCTTTTGGCCCAAGCGATGTTATCACATCGTGTTGGGTGGATACCCCCGGGTAGGGTCACGCCGAGGTATAAAGGCCGAGTTAGCCGAGGTTCGGCAAGGCTAAAGCGGATGTTGGCCGGGTCACCTCAAGGCAGGCCGAATCACGGGGTAACCCGGACCAGGGGGCGTCCGCCTAACTAGGTCTCAACCGACTTAAGCCGTAAGTAGGAATGGCGTATTTAACTTGTATGCAGGAACGGGTGTGGCCGGATCAACTATGATCCGGGTCATATCAAGCTTCTAGGAGAAGGAAGGAATCTCGCTGGTCAAAAGGAGCCCCGATACGCACTGCATGAGCGAAGCGAACAAGGACAGGACCACCGAGGCGTGGCCGACAGAGGTGACGACGCCCGTGTCGGCTGACGCAGGCGCCGCAGAGGCTCACATAGCCTCTGCATGGGTGACGCGGGGGGAAAGCACCCCGGTCGGTTTGCTATTTTGGGAGGAGGCATATTCCCTGGAATATGCCTCCACGTATGCCCTAAGTGGAGACCTAGCCACCGTAGAAGGGGTTCCTCTATTCTGATTGGTTTTAGGTTCTAAGGGTCTTGTACGGGTTAACTGTGGGTGAGAGTAAGAGAGTTCCTTCTTCCTCCTCTCGCCAATACAGCTCTAGGAGCACTTGTAATCTGTGAAGTGAATCGAATACAAACCTTCTATGTGGGGAATCACCTCACTATCCCTCCCTGGATTCCCCTAGTGCTATTAGTCCCCACCTTTAGCCTATCCATGGCATCTGCCGTGACACCACCACGAAAGTTGGCACCGACCGTGGGGCTAGCGGCACTAGCAGGGGTGAAGATCCGGACGGGAAACCTCATCGGCACCAGCGAACGCATCGTCTCCGGGCTCGTTCAGCGCTTTGGAGCGTTGGACTTCATCAGCGACAACGCTGGCTGCTTCGGCACGCTCCCACTTCCGCGCAACGGCCTCTTCGTCAAGCTTGGTGCGCACAAGGTCTACGTTGCTGTGGACGTATCATGCGTTCATCCGCGGCACGTCGTCGAGGCAGGGGAGCCACCCCTTAGCGTGGTTCACGGGGCGCGTATCACTCGCTCCCCGAACCGTGCTGAGGTGATGGTGACTGCGCCAGGTGCAGGCGCAAGCAAGGATCCGGCACCAGATCCAGAGGTAACACCTAAGGCACCGAGGAAAGGTAGAGGACCTCCACTAGAGAGGCCTGAGAATGTACTGAGAGAAGCTATGGATAGCTTAGCAAACCCGGTAGCAGCAGTGGTAGATCCGGCTCAGGCACAGGCCGAGCTAGAGGAAACTAGGCAGAAAATTCTAGAGGGAGCGAAAAAGAGAGCTGCGGCTCAGCAGTCGTTGAACATGACGTTGCGTGAGTACGCAAAGGCAAATAAAGTAGATGCTGTAAAAGTGAAGGGGAGAAATCTCATGAGTGAAATGAACAAAGAGGGTGATACTAGGATTGAGGAGTTAGAGAACTGTTTGTCTGTGGGGCTGCCGAAGTACAGTACCCCGGCGAAAAACCTCAGAGCAGCGGATGCAGCTGCGTCCGAGTTAGAGGGTCTAACGGGTGAAGCCTGTCAGAGACAGCAAGATAGGGTCAATGAGTTGGTCCGGATCGCGAACAGGCAAAATGAGGAATGGCTCAAGGCAAACCCGGAGAGAGCTAGGGCCTCCAAGATCATTCATTCGGTGGTGGGTAACCCGGAGAAATCCGCTGGAGCCGCATCGTCCCCTCATGATGGTCCTAGGAGAGAAGAGGTAGTAACCTCGGCCAGGAGAAACAAGCAGATTGTTCCGTATGACCCGACAAGGGCAGGAAAAGCAAAAGAGGTACAAAGAAATGACGATCAACGGAGTGTAAGCCGAGGTGAAGCTGGTCGAGGTAACCGTGACCAAGGCAATGCCGGTCAAGGAAACACTATTAATGGCAATGCTGGACAGCGCAACTCGGCAGGACAACCGCAGCAACGGAATATACCAAGGCAAGAGCAAAGTGTCGGCCGAGGTATGCAACAGAGAGATGTGCCACGAGAGCGAGACTGGTATAACGATGGAGATTCGGAAATGGTGAATGCAGGATACCTAAGGCCGGACTATCATGTGATAGGGTCGAGATTGGGAAGCAACGATGTGATGTCGGACGATGCCAGGTTGAAACTGGATCGACTGTATAGGTCGGAGCAGATTGAAAGTCAAGGTCCTCCGGGTCCTGCGTGTTTTGGACCCCGAATCATGAAAGAGCCACCGGTACCTAACTTTCAGTTACCCAGAGGCACAAAGACGTATGACGGTAGCACTAAGCCGGAGGATTGGTTGATAAATTATGCTACAACTGTGAAAATTGCTACGGGTAACTTGCGATGGGCTGTGAGGTACGTACCCTAGATGTTGGAGGGGCCAGCGAGGGTGTGGTTGAATAATTTGCCACCCGGAAGTATTAACTTCTGGATAGATTTTGAGGAAATGTTCATCAGCAATTTCTCGAGTACGTATCAGAGGCCAAATAGGCCACAGACCCTAGCTATGTGTAAGCAAAGACCGAACGAAACGTACCGGGAGTTTTTAACTCGGTGGTGTACCGTGCGAAACTCGTGTGAGGGTGTGATAGAGTCACTGGAAAAAGCATGGTTTGTGCAGGGGTGCAGGTATGCAAGCGAGCTGTGGCAAAAATTGCAAAGGAAAATGCCAACCACATTGGCAGAAATGATCTGGATTGCTGATTTGTATGCTTTGGGTGATCCGACTCAACCTAGGCTCGTGTCGAACGAGTCGAATGATGAGTACTACCAGAGAGATGGAGCCGGATCATCCCGGAGGAATGATTACACAGGTAAAAGAAGAGATGACAGGCCGGATCATCGGTACAATTCGCAACAAGTTGCAGCTATGAATCAAGATTAGCCCGGAACAGGGAGCAATCAACGTCAGAAAACTGGAGGGCAACAATGGACGCCAAGAAATGATGGCAAGAAAACTTGGCCGCCAGAGCAGAAGAAACAGTGGCAAGAAAAGAAGGACCGTCCGAGGTACACTTATGAGTCAATGTTGGATCAGCCGTGTAAATCTCACACGCCAAATCCGAGTAACCCAGTGGGTCATACAACGAGGCAATGTGAGTGGATGCGTAAGATAGAACAAGGTGGTTCGGGGAATGCTCAGGCACCCCAGAATGATCAACCTCGGCAGGAGTTACCCCGGTAGCAATTGCTCTCCGGAGCGAACACGCAACAGCTAATGTTGCCTCCCCCTCCGCCGAGGTATGATAACCATGAGAGAAGGGATGCAGTGCATCAAAGTAGAAAACCAGCATCAGCCGGATCAGAGGTACCCCAGAAATGAGGGGAGGATGAGTACAGGGAGCATCATCAGAGTTACTGTGTGTTTACCACTGAGGAAACATATAGGAAGAGCTTGCAGCGCCGACATATGGAGGTCAATGTGGTAATGCCGGCGGTGACGAGATATATGCCTTGGTCGGACCAGGAAATTACATGGAACATCAAAGATCATCCCAAGCTTATGCCGAGTCCTGGTTCATATGCATTAGTGCTGGACCTGACATTCATTGGGCCTAACATCAATGTGAGGTTGTCCAAGGTACTGATTGACAATGGCAGTAGCATTAACATCATGTATGCGGATACAATGCGCAAGTTGGGTATCTCGGAGAACATGCTCTAGGCTACAAGGACAACTTTCCATGGTATTGTACCAGGCATTTCTTGTGCGCCCATAGGCAAAGTCCGGGTTGACGTGTTGTTTGGCACGAGAGATAATTACCGAACTGAGAATCTGGAGTTTGAGGTGGTGAACTTGGAAAGTGCGTACCACGCGTTACTCGGAAGACCAGCATTGAACAAGTTTATGGCAAGTTGCCACATCAGTTACTTGAAGATGAAGTTGCCCGGGCCAAATGGAGTGATTACCATTGTTGGATATTTCCAATGTTCCATTGAGTCTGCCTCAGCCGGGTCTAACCTAGCCGAGTCACTTGTGATTGCGCAAGAGAAAAGAAAAATCCAAGAGGCGGCGGCATTAGCTCAGTCCGCACAGCAGTATATGCCGGCGTTGAGTAACCCGCATGGTAGCGTTTCGTTCCAAGCCGCAAAGGATACTAAGAAAGTGCCTGTTGATGATATGTTCCCAGAGCGCATCGTAACAATTGGTGTCGGGTTGAATGAAAAATAGGAAAGCGAGCTCGTCAACTTCCTCCGTGAGAATCGGGATATTTTTGCTTGGTCCACACAGGACTTGCAAGGTGTTCCGAGGGAGTTGGCTGATCACTCTTTAAACGTGAGACCCGGAGCAAGGCCGGTGAAGCAACCTCTCCGCCGCTTCGCCGAGGATAGAAGAAAAGTCATTGGAGATGAAATATCTCGATTACTAGCAGCAGGATTTATCATGGAAGTACTCTATCCGGATTGGCTCTCTAATCCGGTGCTGGTGGAGAAGAAGAAGGATGACCCGAACGTGGCAGTGGTTTGGCGTATGTGTATCGATTACACGAACCTGAACAAGGCGTGTCCAAAAGATCCATTTTCACTGCCGGGGATAGATTAAGTCATAGATTCAACTGTTGTATGTGAATTGTTGTCATTCATTCATGCATATTCTGGTTTCCACCAGATACCTCTGAATCCGGATGATCAAATAAAGGCTGCATTTATCACCCCGTATGGGGCTTATTGCTATCGCACCATGTCGTTTGGTTTACGTAATGCAGGGGCAATGTACCAAAGATGTATGCAGAAATGTTTGCACGACCAAATAGGTCAAAATGTACAAGTGTATGTGGATGATGTGGTTATCAAGACCAAGGAAAGCAAAACGCTCCTTGACGACATCAGGCAGACATTCGTGAACTTAAGAAGGTTCCGAATGAAGCTTAACCCAGAAAAATGTACCTTCGGTGTCCCGGCTGGAAAATTACTCGGATTTCTTGTTTCCAGCCGAGGTATCGAAGCTAATCCAACTAAGATCCGGGCCATTAAATGAATGGAACTGCCGAATTGTCTTAACAATGTCTAGAAGTTCACTGGTTGCCTGGCATCGTTAAGTCGGTTTGTATGTAGGTTGGGAGAAAAGGCACTGCCTCTCTACCAACTCATGAAAAAGTCGGATAAGTTCGTTTGGACGCCACAGGCCGATGAAGCCTTTGCCCACTTAAAGAAGATGTTAGCCACTGCACCAGTGTTAGCCTCTCCACTATCAAAGGAGCCAATGTTGCTCTACATAGCCGCAACCAACCGAGTTGTAAGTGCAGTGATTGTGGTAGAGCGCGACGAAGAGGGTAAGTCGGTGCAAAGGCTAGTGTATTACTTGAGCAAGGTATTATCTGCCTCAAAGCAGAACTACCCACACTATCAAAAGGTGGCATATGGTGTCTATATGGCAGCTAAGAAGTTAAAGCATTACTTTGAGGAGCATCCCATCAAAGTAATATGTGAAGCTCCCATATCCGAGATAATGAGTAACAAAGATGCATGTGGCAGAATTGCAAAATGGGCAATTGAACTAGCTCCTTATGCGCCACAATATGTCAGAAGAGAAGCAATCAAGTCTCAGACTGTGGCTGACTTTTTTGTGGACTGGGCCGAGGTACAATACGAACCACCGCCACCAGATCCGAACTACTAGAGGATGCATTTTGACGGGTCAAAAACAAAAACCGGGCTAGGCGCCGGAGTTGTGCTTACCTCGCCAAAGAAGGACCAGCTGAAGTATGTGCTGCAGATTCATTTCGCGGCATCGAACAATGTCGCTGAGTATGAAGCACTTGTGCATGGGCTCAAAGTGGCAAAAGAGATTGGGATACGTCGGATACTATGCTTTGGTGACTCGGATTTGGTAATACAACAAGTGTCGGGGTTATGGGACGCCCTTGATCTAAACATGGCTCTATACAGATTTCATGTGCAGAAGATATCTGGTTACTTTGAGGGATGTGAATTTCACCATGTACCCCGGGTGGAAAATGAGGCTGCCGACATGCTGTCGAAGCTCGGATCAACCTGACAAGCAATTCCACCGGGTGTAGCATTGGAGCACCTCAGAAAACCATCTATCAGGCCGTCCCCAGGAACCGACTCAATCTATGTCTCGGAAGATACAGAATCTGGAGCTGTGCCCATGGACATTGACATAGGAGGTGGTGCGCGAAACCCGGGGACTGCCTCAGCGAACCCGGGGACTACCTCATAGGACCCGGGGACTGCTCAGCGTGATCCGGTCGAAGTTATGCTGGTGGATTAGATGGAAATTGATGAGGATGTGTTCCCTGTGCGAGCAATACCAGCTTGGGAACTACCTATATTTCAATTCCTGAAATATGGAACGTTACCCACTGAGGAGGTGTTATCCAGGCAAACTCAGAGGAGAGCAAAGGCATACACAATCATCAATTCCGATCTATACAAACGGAGTGTGACCAATGTCCTCCAGCGATGCGTTGACCCGGAAGAAGGGATTGACATCCTCCGAGATATACATCAAGGGGAGTGCGGGCATCATGCCTCGTCCCGAGCCTTGGTGGCAAAAGCTTTCCGACATGGATTCTACTAGCCAAGTGCCTTAGAACAAGCAGAAGATCTGGTGAGAAAATGCAATGGTTGTCAGAGGTATGCTACCAAAACACATATGCCAATGTCGGGACTCAAGACCATACCAATTACATGGCCATTTGTCGTATGGTGCTTGGATATGGTTGGCCCATTTAAACCAGCAAGGGGAAATATGACTCACATTTTGGTCATGGTTGATAAGTTTACAAAATGGATTGAAGTGAAGCCTATAGGAAAATGTGATGGAGCTACGGCCGTAACATTTCTCAAAGACATTATCTTGAGATACGGTTATCCTCACAGTATCATAACTGATAATGGCACAAATTTTGCTGAAGGAGCATTTGCGCGATTCTGCCGGGATAAGAAGATCCGGCTGGACGTTGCCTCGGTAGCCCACCCCGCATCGAACGGACAAGTGGAAAGATCCAACAGATTAGTGTTATCCGGGATAAAACCCCGGCTCATTGAGCCGCTGCAAAGATCAGGGGGTGCTGGATAGAAGAACTACCAGCGGTACTGTGGAGTTTAAGAACAACTCCGAATCATTCAACAGGCTATACGCCATTTTTTGGGTATATGGGGCAAAAGCTGTATTACCAGCCGACATAGAGCATGATTCGCCTAGGGTCACCCAATACACAGAAGCCGAAGTGCAAGAAGCCCGGCAAAATGATGTTGATCTGCTGGAAGAAGCGAGAGAATTGGCATTGTCCAGATCCGCCATATATCAGCAAAATCTCTGACGCTATCATAGCCGGAAAGTAAGCCCTCGAGTCTTTCGGGAAGGCGATCTGGTGCTCCGGTTGGTACAACGTACTGCTGGCATGCATAAATTATCCCCCCATGGGAAGGGCCGTTCATTGTGAGCAAAGCATTGCACAATGATTCTTATTATCTTATCGATGCAAAGCCACAGGAAAAGAACAAGGCGGACAGGTCCGGCGAGGAATCTAAGCGTCCATGGAATGTAGCCCTACTTCGTCCTTTCTACACTTAGCAGAGAAGTGTATGTATCCGAGTATTCTCATATGTCGGTATGTATGCCGGCAATGAGCTTATCAATGAAATGTTGGCACCTCGAGCAGTAACTCGGGGACTGCCTTAATAATATTGGTTGTCTTTTATTATTTATACGTCAGTTGTAGTAAGTTGTTCTACTTAACTCGGATTAGTAGTGTGTGAGCACCAAAAACCCAACTCTTCGACTTGCTGCTGTCCAACAAGAATTGGCTTCATGGCAAGCAACAGAACAAGTTTGGAATTGTGTAGCACATGAAAAACGACTAAGGAAAAGAACTTAATCAAGCTGACGTTTGTTTTTCAGACTAACCTTGTATTTACTTTCAAATTATTATGCTGAATTATTTTGAGCTAAGCCTAAAGTTTCCAAGTATTGTTAAAACAATTTTTTGAAGCTTGGATTCGTAAGTTGTAAAACCGAATCAAGGTAGACACGAGCCGAGCCAGAAAATTGGACGAACAAGAAAATGAAACTCGGGGACTACGCCCAAGTAAATCCGGCATAGAAACTTAGTAGCAAAATATCACATGTGTACTGAATACAATTCCACCCGGCATACCGGGGATCTGATAAGTTTTCAAGTGTTTTCACTTAAGGAGCAGTAGGAGGAGGAAGTTCGGCGTCATCTTCGCCTTCTTAGATATCCGAGGCATCGTCCTCTCCATCCTCGTCCGAACTATCTTCAACATTTTCAACCTCTTCGTCGCCAGCGGCTTCCAGGAAGCTCGGACCCTCAGTCCATTCATGAATGGGAGCATATTCAATGAGGCTATGGGCGCAAGCCTGGCGCTGAGCTACCCACTCCGGGTCATTGGTCCATTTGGATCCGGTGCGTAGGCGCGTCAGGAGGTTGAGGTCGATCTTCTCATACCACGTGAGTATATGGTGAAGAACAGTCTCAGCTGTAGCACGTCCAGCAGACTCCCTCCAAAGTGAGAATCGCGATTCTCTCCGGAGTGTCTTCGCCAGGCCAGAACGTGTTGAAGACTCGGACTGAAACGTCAAGGAGATCCTTGCCATAGTTCTTGATGATTTCACGCGAGATGACAGGCTGACCAACAGGTCCTCCATGTCATAGGGAATGTCTTCACCGTCAGGAGCAATGGGTGTACCCCTATCTCGGCGGAAATTGGCAACGGCGGCGCTCGCAATAGGAGTACCCTCTGGAAATTTTCCTAAAAACGGGACAAGAGAAGCGAGTAATGAAAAGACATGAGAGGTAACCCAGAAAATTATGCCGGATAAGGAAAAGGAACTTACGTAAAATATGGCTGTGGATCCGGGTCAATTCATTGGTACAATCATCGCGTCTTTTGCGGAGCTGCACCAATTCAGCGTTCGCCGACTCAAGCTTGACGTCGGCCTCCTGGAGAAATTCTCGGTCCTTAGCAATTTGGAGATTGAGGCACTCGTGCTCTTCGATGTAGTCCTGGCCAGCCTTTTTAAGCTCGGTTTGGTGTTGCGCCTTCATCTTCTTCATTTCTGCCTTTAACTTGGCAATTTCATCATCCTTGGTTCGGAGGAGGGCAAGCTCATCATCTTTCTTTTTGAGCTCGGCCTGATGCTGCCCTGCTTGTTCGAGAAAATGCAGCATCATGTCAGGCACGGGCACACTATCTTCAAGAGATGCTAAAATAGCGTGTTGACCCGGCAGAGCCGAGGTATGAATGTTTGCCGAGCCAAGAAGAAAAGGAGATGGAAAGCAAAGCAAGGTCGAACAAAAGTAGCTTACCCTTAATCTGATCAAGATTCTTCCTCATAAGCTTGTTCTCAGCCTCCACCCTAGCTGCAAAAACCAAATGACAGATTAGTTCGGCAGAAAAAGATGAAGGAAAACAGAAAAATGTGAAGAAGAGAACTTACCCCTTTTCTCGTGCTCAGCAAGATGTGCATTGTGCTTCGCGAGTAGCATTTTGTGAGTGTCCAGGAGACACTGGAACTCAGCACTCCGGTGATTGGTGGTCACCTGAAAAAAGTACATAAATTCAGCTTAATCCTTGTGCATATTCGAAGTGTACAAGATCCGAGCCAAGTGGAACTTAACCCGGTTCTAGGTGTGTGCATATTCGAAGTGTACAAGATCCGGGCCAAGTGGAACTTAACCCGGCTCTAGGTGTGTGCATATTCGAAGTGTACAAGATCTGGGCCAAGTGAAACTTAACTCGGCTCTAGGTGTGTGCATATTCGAAGTGTACAAGATCCAGGCCAAGTGGAACTTAACCCGGCTCTAGGTGTGTGCATATTCGAAGTGTACAAGATCCGGGCCAAGTGGAACTTAACCCGGCTCTAGGTGTGTGCATATTCGAAGTGTACAAGATCCGGGACAAGTGGAACTTAACCCGACTCTAGGTGTGTGCATATTCGAAGTGTGCAAGATCCGGGCCAAGTGGAACTTAACCCGGCTCTAGGTGTGTGCATATTTGAAGTTGTCAAGGAGCTACGTTAATTTTCTAAGGAGCATCCGGCCGAGTAACAAGTTACTCCCCTGGAGGCTCAGGGACTAATGGTTATATCACTAATATCTACAGCATGCTAAGGAAAAGGTGAAGTAACGTACCTCCATCATCCGACCCGCGAGGTTAATCGCCTTAGCGGCTGTGTTCATCTGAGCAGCGAACTCGGCGGGACCAAACTTCTCTAGGAGATTGTCGTTGTAGACGAACTCCGCCTTGTTCCAGTTGTTCATAAACTCGATCAAGGTTGGAGGATATCGCTCACCGGTGAGCATGTGGGGCGCCACCAAGCCCTTCGCATGTGCTTCCCTCCTCTCAACCTGAGCAAGGGCCGGGCTGGTGTGCAGAACAAGTTGTTGCGCATTAGTTGGCTCGGCAGGGGCGTCCTTCGGTGCTGGAGGCTTCTGATCAAGCATGGACGTGAGGGTGCGTCGTCCAGACCCGGCGGACGCTGCCCTGGTGGCGTCAGGGGCTTTCTTGCCTTTGAGCAGCTGAGAGGAGGAAGTGGTTGCAGCAGATTTTCCCTTAGGAGCTGCCTGGGTACTTCCTCGCCGAGACTAAGAAGACTCGGACGAGGCGGAGGAGCTTGGCGCTGGTGCTCTTCTTGCTAGAGCTGGTGCTGCTGCTGATGTTCTTTCTGCCGGAGTTGGTGCTGGTGCCGGAGTTGGTGATGGTGCTGGAGCTGATGCTGGTGCTGGAGCTGGTGCTGGTGCTGAGGTAGTCTCAGTAGTTGCTAGTTGCAGCAAAGCCGAAGTTGTGGATGCCGCTGCCTCGGCTGGGTTTGTCTCCCCCGCTCCGAGGTTGCCCCCTCTTGACGAGGTGGGCTGGAACCCGGAGCAGCTGCAGAACCCTCTGGAATAGGGCTCAGCGGGCGTGACTCGTCATCACGAGGGGGAGAAGGGCTAGGTCGGAGCGGCGAAGAGATGCTAGATCCACTCTGGGGACCTCCTCCGCAGCACTGCCGAATCAAATAATGTCAGAAGAGAAACTAAAACAATGCAAGGAAGAATAAGTTGCAGAGGGAAAAGAGGCTTACGCATCCGAGGTCAGGGGCTCCTTGGGTTTCTGAGCCCTACGTGCTGGGGCCTTGCCTGCTGGCTTGGAGGCGGTTTTGTCTCCGGACTTCTTTCGCCTTTTGGAGGGCTGAGAAGGTCCGGAGGAGGAACTTGATGCAGCTCCACGCCTCTTCTTTGGCGCTACCGGAACAGGTTCACCCGTAGCAAGGGGAGGGTCCTTGTGGATCTACCCATCGGGGTTAGCTGATGCCAGAAAAGCATAAGAAAGGGGGACAACGTTAACAGCTTCCATCACCTCAATATCCAAGTCATCCTCATCGTCGGGCCAATCTCTAATAGAAGAGAGTTTACCGGTGGGTCGCTTGGTCGCATCAGACATTGGGAGGAACATCTCCTGGTCCGGTTCTTCCTCGTCCGAGCTCTCCCGGTCAGGCGTGCATTTGAGTGTGGGGTCGTTGCCATCCTCAATAGTCTGCTGAAGGAATTTCTAAAGGAGAAAAAAGACAACAAAGTTAAAAATAAAACAGCAACCGACATAAGATCTAATTCGGAGAAAGTTGGTGGCACGAAGCTTACCACGGGAGGAAGCCTATCCCGGCAATAATGCTCAATTCCCCACGTCCACTCAGAGGAGAAGTCCTTGTGGGTGGTGAAGAGCGCCTTGACCCGGCGGTAGATTTCTGTGTTGCTAAGCTCGAAGGACGAAGTCCGGTTGGGGTCGCGGCCCCAGCTCATGTGGCACACCTTGTGAGTGCGCTTCTGGAGAGGGGAGATCCGGTTGCGGACGAATGTGATCATGGCGTCCTCGTTGCGCAACCCGAGGTCCTTCAGCTCCTTGAACTTCTTATTGACCTGGTTGGCCAAGACTCCGGGTTAGGAGGACCCGGAGCATAGGGGCGAAGCCGGATCAAATCTTCAGTGCCCTCATTCCGAACATAGAAGAAGGTTCAGGCCCATCCTTTGCAGGAATCCAGCCCGGTAACCCGGGGAAAGTGTAGCATCCCATTTTTCTAACATATGTAATGCTACATGGTCTAGTAATATAATGGCTACTTCCTACATATAATTGTTGCATCATAATTATATCATGCTCATGTCATCATGCCACCTTGCATTTGAGCATCATATAAAACCCATTCCATTTGGTTCTTCTCTCATATGCATTAGTAATTGTATTTGGCTCTTGTTATATTGTATTTGGTTCTTGATAAATGCTTGATGCCCGAGTTGAGTTGGGGGCATATCTTTTATTCAAATCCATCACCTTTCTTTGTCACCACCTTATAATTCCACCATCCTAATTACCCATGAGCTTTTATTTTCTTTTGGCATTTAATGTAGATCATGTGGGTTGGGGTGAATCCAATTATATTTTCCTCTAGCTTGGCCTCACTCCATATTTTGGAATGCATATGTATAAGTGCCATGTTTATTATTTTGTTTTCACAAGGTTAAAACATGGCTTTGAATGCTTTTGCATGGGCCATGCAAATATCCACCACCTCTTCTCCTTTGGGTTTTGTCCTTATTTTTTAAAGTGGATCTTGTCTTTTGTTTTCATCCCAAGTGATCCTTAATATTTTGTGGGGCTCCACCTTTATCTCCTACCACCACCATGTGTGCACCCCAAGCCTCACCATCTTTATCTCCTCACCTTGCCATGTGCATCAAACCTCTCTCTCTCATCCTCACCTTTCTCTCCTTTTCACCTCCATCCATGCATGATCAAGCGGATCATAAATAAAACCCTAACCCTCTCTAACCTCCTCTCTCTAACCCTAGCCCTAGTCCAAACCCTAACCCCTTACCTAACCCTCACCTTACTACCCTCCTCTCACCATGCCGAGGCACACCTCCCTCTCTCTGCCAGCAAGGGCCCACCTAGCCCCTCTCTACCCATGCGAGCTACCCCAATCCCTAACCTAAACCCTAGACCGAGCCCATGCCATCTAACCGAGCCTGCCCTCTTGGCTCTCTCTCTCTCTGCCAAAGCTACCACCACCCGAGCCAGCCCTCCCTCTACTCTCTTTGGCCCACCTGCAGCCACACCCTGCCCCTACCCCTGCCCTGATCGGCCACGCCGAGCACGTGAAGGAGAGGGAGGAAAAGGTGACCGAGGCCACCTTTTCTCTCTACCCCGCTCCCCCAGGGCACCTCCCTCTCCCTCTCAGATTTATCTCCTCCCCACGCCTCCTCTGCTTCCCCAGATCCCCAGGACCTCGCCCTTCTCCTCACCACCACCTGCTGCTACCCCTCTCTTCTCTGTTGCCGTCCACCGTCGGTCTCCTACCTCTCCTCGTCGTTGCAGCCGGTGGCGTGGCGATCTTGGGTGTCGAGGAAGCCCGCCGCATCCCCCTGCTTCGCCTCCATACACGCCAGCGAGGAGGAGCAGATCCCTGCGACGCTGTCCACCGATGCCCACCGAAACCCTAGCTCCGGCCGGCGTCTGCATCATCGCCGATCCGCCGCTTCCCGGCCCGAACCGACCCCACCGACGCACTCCCGGTGAGCTAGCCTCCCTCTCTGACACCCTCTCCCTCTCCATCGCAGTCAGACCTCGCCAGACTATGCGCTGAGCACCCTCGGTGCAGCGGCAGGCGCTGGCGTCTGCCCGTCTCTGTGCCGCGCCACGCCTCACCTAAACCCCCTACACCCTCCTAACACCAACACCAAGCCTACCGCAGCGGTAGCCGCCGCCGCGCGCGCGCACGAGGTCACGGGTTCGATCCCTGCACCACACGCTGCCTCTGTCGAGCACCGATCCGTCGTCAGAGAACAGAGAAGATCCACAGTATAGTCTGGTCGCTTTGCATATACCCCCCCCCCCCCACAACCGTTTTCCCTCAACCCGCGGTACCCTAGGTCCCACCTGGCAGCCACTCCTTGTTTTTGCAAAAAGGCACCCTAGCTTCCAGGTCCTCAACCCGCGGTTCCCCTCCGCGCCGTGCGGCTAGCCCATCCCCCTCTCGCTGACGTGTGGTCCCGCGCGAGCGCCGGGTCCACCGAGCAGTGGCTGCGGCTAACTTCTGCTGCGGTGAGAGAAACCCGCAGCTGCGCAATGTTGCTAGCTGGCTCTAGTCATCGCCGGTCCCACCCGTCAGTGACCTGGGCTAGTTCTATCTGGGTGTGAAAATCCTGACATTTTTCTGTTTAAATAAAATGATTTCAGAAAATGCTTAAAGATAAATTCAAATCTGTTTTTAAATAACTTTTAAAGTATAAATCCAAATAACACAAATGATATATGTTTTGGAATAAGAAAAATGTGAGGAATTCAAATATGCTATTCAAAATATTATTTGAACACTTTAAATTTTTCGAGATGATTAAAATTACAATAAAATGCCCTTTTCTTAATAAATTAATAACTTTAATTCTACAACTCCAAATTTGACAAATAATATGTCTAAATCGACCAGCGCGATGAGCCCGTTCCAACTATGCATTCCATGTTCTGAATTGCAGCATGCATCATATAAATAATAAGTATACAGCAACTTAAATGGGAATAAAAAGTGATTAAAACTCAATAAAATGCTTTATTCTTGTATTCCACATCTTACCCATGCCATGCTACACTATTGCCATGCAAATTGTGCATCATTCATCATGGCATGCTTGTTTGCTTGTCGCATTTCAATTCATATGCTTGTGCACTTTATTTATGTTGGCCCTTGTTTGTTTGGTTCTTCTTCGAATAGACGCTGAGCAGGGGATATATCAGGAACCCCAGGAGCACTACCCAGATCCGTCTCTCGCTTCAACTGAGCTGCCAGGCAAGCACTACCACATGCTTGCATACATATAGTACCTATTGCCTCTATCTTATTCTTGCATCATTGAGTCGCGATAGCATTAAATTGAATCCCATGTACTACATAGCCTTTACTTTTAAACCCCACCGAAGCTTGTTCCTCCATCCCATGAGCCATTACTACAGGAGTTGTTTGAGCCATGCGGGTCGTAGAACAGCATGTGTAGGGTATGTGAGTGTCTGATCGATAACGAGGTACCTAAACAACTTAACCTAAGTAGTAATGGGATAACTAATGAAAGAGGCACCGGTGAGCAATATCTGCTATTTGGTTTTTCATGCTCACTTGTGTCCCGTAGGACCCCGAGTACTTGATTCCTGTTCCTTGACTATTCGCACTATCCACATCCGGGAGGCCTGTGGACCCCCCTGAGCCAGAGCTTGATTCATTCTTATTTCTTGGGGCCACAATTAGTTTGGGGCTTTATTACTATCCTGTACTTATGCCATGTTACTGCTTTATTTAAGATTGTGCGTGGAGCATCTGTACTGTTTTGGATCATGGAATGTTTTCGCGGTATCGACAAGCCCAGTCACACTTTCGGGTTCCCAGTCGTTTACAGCCATTGACACAAACCTTGGGTCCGTCTCGGATCCGGCCAACTTCATTGCGGGTAGCTTAATGGGGTGGCCCCCTGAAAAATTTCTGAATCCTGTGATCGCTTTGTCGTGAATGCCTCGTTGGGTTTTGAGTTGGTTTTTCCAAGGTTGATCGAGTGTGTGTTGCTATTTGTGCACCCCTGCAGGGTAAATCTTTCTGAAAGCCGTGTCCGCGGTTATGGACGACTTGGAGCATAGTTTCTCGATCATAGACAAGAATAACTAAAGTACCGCTTTTAATTTGACTAAGTACCTGACTAGTAAATAGTGCAATACTCATGGAATGGTTAATAAAACTGCCAACGGATGGGTTGTTCGTCCGCTTTCTCGTTGGTAAGCGAGAGGGAGGATGGATCTGTTAATTATACTGTTATAACTGCTGTTACTAATTAACGGACATCCGTCTATCATTGGTTAGGCGGATGGTTAGCGAGTATCTATAGACTTGTTAGTTATTATCTTTTGCTGCAATTGCGTCACCCCAGGTTATGTCCCCTTTAGAGGCATAAAGACTTGCTGAGTACCCCTAGGGTCTCACACGATAAATTGTTTGCTTCAGATGAACAGGTGTATTCGCAAGATGGATACTGGGTGGAGGAGACGGATGATGTTGGCAACGATCACTCGGTGTAGAGATTCCGGGAACGGGGATCCGTGAGATCTGTGGGCGGGATGTGTCTATTTATATGGCATCTTATGCCGATTTGCTTCTTATCCGTACTCGGACCATGTTTTCTGCTTCCGCCTGATACTCTGATGTTTGATGTATGAGGAGCTATCCTAAAATATTATCTCTATCTAGGATATTTGGATCTTGCCGTATGGCGTTGCAATATTTCTATTTCTTTTAGATGGAACGGCTCTGTGAACAGTTGTATGGTGGCTTGCATACATACTCACTTGTGTATGTAGTTGATCCCTTCGCCTGTCGATTACGCCGCTCGTTCTTGTCCCGATGATCTGAAAGTGATTAGGACGGCCGAAAGGTCTACCTGTGAGTGGCCTCTGGGCCCCACCGTACTATTTTAACCACTTTCGCTCATCCAAGCATGAAACTAAGAGCGTAATTCACCGAGGTAGTTACAATTGGTATCAGAGCCATCCCGCCCTTCAGGGTCTCAGCCAAATGGTTGTTGTCAGTCTAGCAAATATTTTTTTAGCTATGTATACTAGGGAAAAACAAAACATGAGAGTAGGACTGCTTCCATTTTTCTTCTTACCCACCCACCCACCCTTTTTCTGGTAAGGAAGTGTAACGTTTTCAATCCTCTTCTAAAAATTCAAACTAGGATTCACGTGTTCTGGATTCCATAGTACCATAGGTTGTGTGTGTGTGTGTAATTCTTTGTCTATCTGTTGCATCCAATTTGTTATCACTATCTGCCTTTTGGTTATCAACTATTGGTACATTCCATACCGACAGGCTTTTGCAAACCGACGCGATCTATCTGATTCGTTGTATACCGGTGCGATCTGTCTTACTCTTTGTTATCCGACGTTATCTTGTTTGGGGTGTTTGTTTCCGTAGTTACTAATCTTTAGGTTCATCTTAAGAAGAAGGTGTTGGGATATGTGTTTTACTTATTCATGTGTGGAGTAATGATTTGAGTGCGGATTGGAGTCGCGACCATACCACTACTTTTATCATTCGCTCTTGTATATTGAATTGGTAGAGTTACTAATCTTGATTCGTTAAGTGGTTTTGCGCATATAGTGGTATTGTAATGCCGAAGTTTGCGGAAAATTTTTCTTTGATAGTTTTGTGTACCACACTCCTTGTTCAGTCGTGTGCGATATGCTTAATATCTTCTAGGTGCTTTGAACTTTGTTGATATTTTAATATCATCTTAGTAATTTGTATCCTTTAATCTTGGTTAATTCCATTTTGGTACTATTTTGGATTATTATTATTTTCCGTTATGGTACTGACTTGAGTTTTATATCAATCGCAGGATGGCACCACCACGCCGTTCTGAGGAGGACATACCACCTGAACTGGGGACTGCGTTGGCAAGTATTGCTAATGCCTTGGGAACAATGCAGCAGAACCAGCAGCGATTTGAAGAAAGTGTCCGGAGGAATGAGTTTGTTCTGCTACCTCCACCTCCCAAGCGAGGAGACATCAAGAGTTTTCTGAAGTTCAACCCGTGCCACTTTGAGGTGTCTGATCAACCTCTGGACGCAGATGACTGGCTGCGTGAGATGTCAAGGTTATTGATGACTGCCGATGTTCCTGAGCAAGAATGGGTAAAATGTGCCACTCACCTTCTAAAGGGAGATGCAGCTCTGTGGTGGGAGAATTACCTGAAGGCAAACCACTCTGAGTTTCATCCTACTTGGGAACAGTTCACTAGAGCTTTCAAAGAGCAATATCTGTCAGAAATTGTCATGGAAAGGATGAAGGAAGTGTTTCTCAACCTCAAGCAGGGCAATGACAATGTCAATACCTATATCAGAAACTTCATGAACCTTTCTCGGTATGGTGGCGATGAGATCTCTGATGACAAGAAGAAGCAAAAGAGGTTCAGACAAGGGCTCAATGCATCAATCAAATATGCAATCACTCATGCAAGGCCGGGGTCTTTTCTGGAACTCCAACATACAGCTCTGCAGGAAGAAGAAAGTAGGCAAGTGTTTGAGGAGTCCAAGAAACACAACCATGATGCAGCAAGCTCTTCAGCTATGTCAGCTCCTTCTAAGCGCCGCGTGTGGGTTCCTAACACCCCACCGTTGCTCCCGGTTCCACCAAGACCTTCAAGCTACGCGGCAAGGCCACCAAACTCCTTCACTGCTGCTCCCAGGGGCTACAACCACAACTACCCTGGAGCGCCTGGCGGAGTCCCTGGCTACGTTGCTCCACGTCCACCTGGTGCTTGTTACACTTGTGGAAACACTAGGCATCAACACTGGAATTGTCCAATGAACAACAAAGCTCTTCCTCCACCACCTCCAAGACCTGCGCCAAGCTCTTCTATGGTTCGTGCACCTCCACCACGGGCTCTCAACATCAACACCAAGCCCGGGTCTACTGTTGCTCGTGCCAACTGTGTCAACGCTGCTCAAGCTGAGCATGCACCTGGAGTTGTGATGGGTATGCTTCCCGTTAACTCAGTCCCTGCACGAGTTTTGTTTGATTCTGGTGCTTCGCATTCTTTTGTTTCTCATAAGTTTGCGCATGAGCATGAGCTAGCTATAGACCAGCTGGATAAAAAGTTAATGGTTCTTTCTCCCGGGGCAAGATTGTTATCTACCAAGATCAGCCATGGCAATCAAATTGAGATTGGTGGTTCTTCTTTTCTGGCCTCATTGATAATTCTCGGCAACTCTGACATTGATGTAATCTTGGGCATGGATTGTTTGACAGCAAATGCAGCTGTGATTGATTGTGCTGAACGCTCGGTTTCTCTGAAAATTCCTGAAGGCCATATAGTCTATTCTCCAAGTCTGACTCCTGCAATTCAGCTTTTCTCTTTGGCGGCTCTAAATGATGGTGATATGGAAGCTATTCAGAGTGTTCCGGTGGTCTGTGAGTTCCCAGATGTCTTTCCTGAAGAGTTGCCAGGTATGCCTCCGGATCGTGAGGCTGAGTTTGTGATTGAGCTTGAACCTGGTACCGCTCCTATCTCTAAGCGGCCTTATAAAATGGGTCCTGCTGAGTTGGCTAAACTCAAACGTCAGCTTGATGAACAAGAGAAGTTGGGTTTCATTCAGCACAGTACTTCTTCTTGGGGTAGCCCAACCATCTTTGTGAAGAAGCAAGACAAGACTGATAGACTTTGTGTTGACTATCGGGCTCTCAGTGCTAAAACCATCAAGAATAAATATCCCCTTCCGCGGATTAATGATCTCTTCGATCAGCTAGCTGGAGCTGTGGTATTCTCTAAGCTTGACTTGAGAAGTGGATATCATCAAATCAAGATTCACAAGGAAGATGTTCCTAAAACAGCTTTCACCACCCGCTATGGCCTGTATGAGTACACGGTCATGTCTTTCGGTCTCACCAACGCACCTGCCACCTTCTCGAGGCTTATGAACTCGGTTTTCATGGAGTATCTTGATAAGTTCATTGTGGTCTATCTGGATGACATTCTAGTCTATTCTAAGTCAAAGGAAGAACATGAAGAACACCTTCGATGTGTCCTAAACAAGCTTCGTGAGAACCGCCTGTATGCAAAGTTCTCCAAATGTGAGTTCTGGCTGCCTGAAGTCACCTACCTTGGTCACGTCATCTCTGCCAAGGGCATTGCCATCAACCCAGAAACTGTTAAGATAATTGTTGACTGGCTTCCTCCTGTAAATGTCAAAGAAGTCCAGAGTTTCCTTGGTTTGGCTAGTTACTGTCGTCGCTTCGTTCAGAACTTCTCGAAGATTGCGAAGCCTCTTACCGATCTCCTCAAGAAAGGCAAGAAATACCTTTGGACTCCTGCATGTCAAGCAAGCTTTGAAACACTCAAAGAGAAGCTCACTTCCACACCAGTCTTGGTTCCTCCAGATACATCAAAGCCTTTCCAGATATTCTGTGACGCCTCATTGCAAGGATTGGGTGTGGTCCTTATGCAAGAAAAACAAGTTGTTGCTCATGCCTCTCGACAGTTGAAGACGCACGAGATCAACTATCCTACACATGACCTCGAACTCGCAGCAGTTGTCTTTGCTTTGAAAGTATGGAGGCACTACTTGCTTGGAAACCGTTGTGAGATCTTTTCTGATCACAAGAGTCTGAAGTATATCTTCACACAGCCTGATCTCAACCTTCGTCAGAGGAGGTGGATTGAAGCAATTAATGATTTAGATTTGACCATCAACTACACTCCGGGCAAAGCTAATGTCATGGCCGATGCTCTCAGCCGAAAAGCTTATGTCAACAACCTCATGGTGGAAGAACAACAGCCTCTCTTGTGCGAGGAATTCCGCAAGCTCAACCTTGAAATTGTGAATCAAGGGTATCTTCTGAACCTTCTGGCAACACCTCTCCTGTAAGAAAGGGTTCGCTCCATTCAACTTGGTGATCCTTACACTAAAAAGATCATCTCCAACATTCAGCTTCCGAAGTATGAGTCCTTCCACGTCGATGACCAAGGCACTCTTTTCTTTGAACACCGGATGTTTGTTCCTAACTACCCGGGTTTAAGAGAGTAAGTTAGGAGGCGCATGATTCTGTTCTTTCTATCCACCCTGGAAGCACTAAGATGTACATGGACTTGAAAACACAATATTGGTGGCCTGGGTTGAAACGATATTGTGCCAAATATGTCTCGGAGTGTGATGTCTACCGCACAGTTAAAGCTGTCCATCAGAAACCTTCTGGTCTTCTACAGCCATTGAAACCTTCGGAATGGAAATGGGAGAAAGTAGAGATGGACTTCATCACTGGTTTTCCAAGGTCGCAGAAGGGCAAATATGCAATCTTTGTTGTCATCGACAGGCTCTCTAAAGTGGCTCACTTCTTTCCCATCAAGGAAACAATTTCTGCAATTCAGTTGGCGGAGCTCTATATCAACAGAATTGTCTCTCTGTATGGGGTTCCTCTTGAGATCAGTTCAGACCGTGGAAGCATCTTCACTTCCAAGTTCTGGGGAAGTTTCCAAAATGCTTTGGGGACAAAATTGAACTTCAGCACGGCTTACCACCCTCAGTCGCAAGGACAAGTTGAAAGGATCAATCAGATTCTGGAAGATATGCTCCGTGCTTGCGTTATCTCTTTCGGCATGAAGTGGGAAGAATGCCTTCCTTATGCTGAATTCTGTTACAACAACAGCTTCCAGAAGAGTCTAAAGATGGCACCATTTGAGGCTCTCTATGGTCGCAAATGCAGGACTCCGTTTGGTTGGTCGGGCGCAGGTGAAAGAACATTGTTTGGCCCTGACATTGTAACTCAAGCGGAGGAGAAGGTTCACATCATTCTTGAAAACCTAAAGATTGCTCAAAGTCGCCAGAAGAGCAACTATGACAGAAAGCACACGGACATGGAGTATGTCCCTGGTGATCTCGTTTACCTTTGTGTCACTCCCATGAGGGGCACGCACCGGTTTGGTATCAAAGGAAAGCTGGCTCCTAGATACATCGGTCCTTTCAAAGTTCATGGAAGAAGAGGAGAAGTTGCTTATGCTCTTGAGCTCCCTGAAAAACTCAAGGTCCAGGATGTTTTCCATATCTCTCAACTCAAGAAGTGCTTCAAGGATCCCGGCAGGACCGTGGACCATGAACTCATCAATCTCCAAGAAGATCTGTCTTATCAAGAACACCCCATAAAAATCCTTGAAGTCGCAGAAAGAAGGACTCGCAACAAGTCCATCAAGTTCTACAA
This sequence comes from Avena sativa, assembly GCA_916181665.1. Classification (NCBI taxonomy): domain Eukaryota; kingdom Viridiplantae; phylum Streptophyta; class Magnoliopsida; order Poales; family Poaceae; genus Avena; species Avena sativa. Next base: position 417,560,190 of record OV702296.1, read on the forward strand.
GGTGCAGTGGTCGCACCATTCTGTTGATGAAGCCACTTGGGAACGCGAGGATGAGCTCCGTGCCAAGTATCCTACCCTCTTCGTGTCTTCTTCTTCTTCCTAGAATCTCGGGGCGAGATTCCTGTTTAGTGGGGGAGAGTTGTAGCATCCCATTTGTCTAACATATGTAATGTTACATGGTCTAGTAATATAATGGCTACTTCCTACATATAATTGTTGCATCATAATTATATCATGCTCATGTCATCATGCCACCTTGCATTTGAGCATCATATAAAACCCATTCCATTTGGTTCTTCTCTCATATGCATTAGTAATTGTATTTGGCTCTTGTTATATTGTATTTGGTTCTTGATAAATGCTTGATGCCCGAGTTGAGTTGGGGGCATATCTTTTATTCAACTCCATCACCTTTCTTTGTCACCACCTTATAATTCCACCATCCTAATTACCCATGAGCTTTTATTTTCTTTTGGCATTTAATCTAGCTCATGTGGGTTGGGGTGAATCCAATTATATTTTCCTCTAGCTTGGCCTCACTCCATATTTTGGAATGCATATGTATAAGTGTCGTGTTTATTATTTTGTTTTCACAAGGTTAAAACATGGCTTTGAATGCTTTTGCATGGGCCATGCAAATCTCCACCACCTCTTCTCCTTTGGGTTTTGTCCTTATTTTTTAAAGTGGATCTTGTCTTTTGTTTTCATCCCAAGTGATCCTTAATATTTTGTGGGGCTCCACCTTTATCTCCTACCACCACCATGTGTGCACCCCAAGCCTCACCATCTTGATCTCCTCACCTTGCCATGTGCATCAAACCTCTCTCTCTCATCCTCACCTTTCTCTCCTTTTCACCTCCATCCATGCATGATCAAGCGGATCATAAATAAAACCCTAACCCTCTCTAACCTCCTCTCTCTAACCCTAGCCCTAGTCCAAACCCTAACCCCTTACCTAACCCTCACCTTACTACCCTCCTCTCACCATGCCGAGGCACACCTCCCTCTCTCTGCCAGCAAGGGCCCACCTAGCCCCTCTCTACCCATGCGAGCTACCCCAATCCCTAACCTAAACCCTAGACCGAGCCCATGCCATCTAACCGAGCCTCCCCTCTCGGCTCTCTCTCTCTCTCTGCCAAAGCTACCACCACCCGAGCCAGCCCTCCCTCTACTCTCTTTGGCCCACCTGCAGCCACACCCTGCCCCTGCCCCTGCCCTGATCGGCCACGCCGAGCACGTGAAGGAGAGGGAGGAAAAGGTGACCGAGGCCACCTTTTCTCTCTACCCCGCTCCCCCACGGCACCTCCCCTCTCCCTCTCAGCTTTATCTCCTCCCCACGCCTCCTCTGCCTCCCCAGATCCCCAGGACCTCGCCCTTCTCCTCACCACCACCTGTTGCTACCCCGCTCTTCTCCGTTGCCGTCCACCGTCGGTCTCCTACCTCTCCTCGTCGTTGCAGCCGGTGGCGTGGCAATCTTGGGTGTCGAGGAAGCCCGCTGCATCCCCCTGCTTCGCCTCCGTACATGCCAGCGAGGAGGAGCTGATCCCTGCGACGCCGTCCACCGACGCCCACCGAAACCCTAGCTCCGGCCGGCATCTGCATCATCGCTGATCCGCCGCTTCCCGGCCCGAACCGACCCCACTGACGCACTCCTGGTGAGCTAGCCTCCCTCTCTGACACCCTCTCCCTCTCCGTCGCAGTCAGACCTCGCCGGACGATGCGCCGAGCACCCTCGGTGCAGCAGCAGGCGCTGGAGTCTGCCCGTCTCTGTGCCGCGCCATGCCTCACCTAAACCCCCTACACCCTCCTAACACCAACACCAAGCCTACCGCAGCGGTAGCCGCCGCCGCGCGCGCACGAGGTCGCGGGTTCGATCCCTGCACCGCGTGCTGCCTTGTCGAGCACCGATCCGTCGTCAGAGAATAGAGAAGATCCACAGTACAGTCTGGTTGCTTTGCATATACCCCTCCACAACCGTTTTGCCTCAACCCGCGGTACCCTAGGTCCCACCAGGCAGCCACTCATTGTTTTTGAAAAAAGGCACCCGAGCTTCCAGGTCCTCAACCTGCGGTCCCCCTCCACACCATGCGGCCAGCCCATCCCCCTCTCGCTGACGCGTGGTCCCGCGCGAGCGCCGGGTCCACCGAGCAGTGGCTGCGGCTAACTTCTGCTGCGGTGAGAGAAACCCGCAGCTGCGCAACATTGCCAGCTGGGTCCAGTCATCGCCGGTCCCACCCGTCAGTGACCTAGGCTAGTTCTGCCTAGGTGTGAAAATCCTGACGTTTTTCTGTTTAAATAAAATGATTTCAGAAAATGCTTAAAGATAAATTCAAATCTGTTTTTAAATAACTTTTAAAGTATAAATCCAAATAACACAAATGATATATGTTTTCGAATCAGAAAAATGTGAGGAATTCAAATATGCTATTCAAAATATTATTTGAACACTTTAAATTTTTTGAGATGATTAAAATTACAATAAAATGCCATTTTCTTAATAAATTAATAACTTTAATTCTACAACTCCAAATTTGACAAATAATATGTCTAAATCGACCAGCGTGACGAGCCCGTTCCAACTATACATTCCATGTTCTGAATTGCAGCATGCATCATATAAATAATAAATATACAGCAACTTAAATGGGAATAAAAAGTGATTAAAACTCAATAAAATGCTTTATTCTTGTATGCCACATCTCACCCATGCCATGCTACACTATTGCCATGCAAATTGTGCATCATTCATCATGGCATGCTTGTTTGCTTGTCGCATTTCAATTCATATGCTTGTGCACTTTATTTATGTTGGACCTTGTTTGTTTGGTTCTTCTTCGAATAGACGCTGAGCAGGGGATATATCAGGAACCCTAGGAGCACTACCCAGATCTGTCTCTCGCTTCAACTGAGCTGCCAGGCAAGCACTACCACATGCTTGCATACATATAGTACCTATTGCCTCTATCTTATTCTTGCATCATTGAGTCGCGATTGCATTAAATTGAATCCCAAGTACTACATAGCCTTTACTTTTAAACCCCACCGAAGCTTGTTCCTCCATCCCATGAGCCATTACTACAGGAGTTGTTTGAGCCATGCGGGTCGTAGAACAGCATGTGTAGGGTATGTGAGTGTCTGATGGATAACGAGGTACCTAAACAACTTAACCTAAGTAGTAATGGGATAACTAATGAAAGAGGCACCGGTGAGCAATATCTGCTATTTGGTTTTTCATGCTCACTTGTGTCCCGTAGGACCCTGAGTACTTGATTCCTGTTCCTTGACTATTCACACTATCCACATCCGGGAGACCTGTGGACCCCCCTGAGTCAGAGCTTGATTCATTCTTATTTCTTGGGGCCACAATTAGTTTGGGGCTTTATTACTATCATGTACTTATGCCATGTTACTGCTTTATTTAAGATTGTGCGTGGAGCATCTGTACTGTTTTGGATCATGGAATGTTTTCGCAGTATCGACAAGCCCAGTCACACTTTCGGGTTCCCAGTCGTTTACAGCCATTGACACAAACCTTGGGTCCGTCTCGGAGCCGGCCAACTTCGTTGCGGGTAGCTTAATGGGATGGCCCCCTGAAATATTTTTGAATCCTGTGATCGCTTTGTCGTGAATGCCTCGTTGGGTTTTGAGTTGGTTTTTCCGAGGTTGATCGAGTGTGTGTTGCTATTTGTGCACCCCTGCAGGGTAAATCTTTCTGAAAGTCGTGTCCGCGGTTATGGACGACTTGGAGCACAGTTTCTCGATCATAGACAAGTATAACTAAAGTACCGCTTTTAATTTGACTAAGTACCTGACTAGTAAATAGTGCAATACTCATGGAATGGTTAATAAAATTGCCAACGGATGGGTTGTTCATCCGCTTTCTCGTTGGTAAGCGAGGGAGGATGGATCTGTTAATTATACTGTTATAACTGTTGTTACTAATTAACAGACATCCGTCTATCATTGGTTAGGTGGATGGTTAGCGAGTATCTATAGACTTGTTAGTTATTATCTTTTGCTGCAATTGCGTCACCCCAGGTTATGTCCCCTTTAGAGGCATAAAGACTTGCTGAGTACCCCTAGGGTCTCACACGATAAATTGTTTGCTTCAGATGAACAGGTGTATTCGCAAGATGGATACTAGGTGGAGGAGATGGATGATGTTGGCAACAATCACTCGGTGTAGAGATTCCAGGAACGGGGATCCGTGAGATCTGTGGGCGGGATGTGTCTATTTATATGGCATCTTATGCCGATTTGCTTCTTATCCGTACTCGGACCTTGTTTTCTGCTTCCGCCTGATACTCTGATGTTTGATGTATGAGGAGCTATCCTAAAATATTATCTCTATCTAGGATATTTGGATCTTGCCGTATGGCGTTGCAATATTTCTATTTCTTTTAGATGGAATGGCTCTGTGAACAGTTGTATGGTGGCTTGCATACATACTCACTTGTGTATGTAGTTGATCCCTTCGCCTGCCGATTACGCCGCTCGTTCTTGTCCCAATGATCTGAAAGTGGTTAGGACGGCCGAAAGGTCTACCTGTGAGTGGCCCCTGGGCCCCACCGTACTATTTTAACCACTTTCGCTCATCCAAGCATGTAACTAAGAGCGTAATTCACCGAGGTAGTTACAGAAAGACAGAGAACCTCCAGGGTGAAATGGACGCAGCGCCGAACTGCGTAAGTTGTTTATCCTCCGGCTCTAGATCTATGTTCGAAATGACATTACGACGAAGGCCGAAAAACTAGATCCATAGCTCCTTCGTGGGCCATAGTCCGGCATAGCCTTCGATCGTGGAAGCGAAAGCAGAAAGAGAAGTAATTGCGTTGGCAGGAAGGTGGTGCAGCTGGAGTTCGTATGTACTTAACCAATCATGGAAGAAATCGCTGACCGGCAAACCGAACCCCCGTTGGAAGTGCGACAAGAACACAACATACTCACCCGAATTGGGTGAGGGGGCGAGTTCGGCGGAGGCAAGGCGCGCGATGACGCTGGCGGGAATGCGTCTGGTGCGGTAGAGCCAGTCCAGGTCGTCTTGGCAGACCCAGGACCCGGCCTACACACCACGGTCTGCCGTGGCGCTGTCTTCTTCCATCTCTTGCTCGGTGACGACGAGCTCCTCCTCTGTCATCTCCAGTTTGTTGCCCTCACTGTCGCTAGCAGCGGTGGGGGGCAGCGGCCTAGATTGACAGCGACCCGTGGCGGAGGAGGTGCGCAGCAGCGACGGCGATGCAGAGGTGTGGGGAAGCAGTGCAGCGGCGGCGCTGCTACTGAGAGGCAGTGGCGGCGGCGCTGTCACGGGGAAGACGAAGAATAAGAAGAGCTAGAGGCAGAGGGGCGTGGAAGGGGGAAAAGACCTAAGGGGTGTGCCCCTCCCCTATTTAACCACTCCCTCGAGGGGGAAGTGGGATCGTGTCATATGGGTGCGCCACACGCTGTGGCCGTGTATTGCCCGCGTCAACCAATCAGCAGCAAGCCACACGGAAGGCCACAGGGTGTAGCTGATCCCATGACGTGACGCATTGATGCGGTTAACGAGGAGGCAGGCCAGACGTGACGTACGCCACAGTGATAACTGACAATTACTGCAGCGGTTACTATGGCTGGCCCTTAAAATGAGGCAACCTAATGATTAGCCTCCACGTGGGTTAGCGTACGAGAGAAGGAAAGAAGACCCGGATGATCACGTGGGTTAGCGTACGAGAGAAGGAAAGAAGCCTCCACGTGGTAACCCGGCCAGCAAGTGAAAACTTGGAATGTGCCAAGGGAAGGTAAAACCATGAGGTCCGAGTTGAGATGGTAACCCGGCCAGCAAGTGAAAACTTGGAACGTGCCAAGGGAATGTGAATCCATACAACCCGAGATAAGGAGATAACTCGGAAATGACATCCAAAGCTCGATAGAATTGAACCTAATGTGGCCTTAGCAGCCAAGGCAGCTAAGACCGCACCAGCTTCGGGGACTAATGTTGGGGGGATACCCCCGGGTAGGGACACGCCGGGGTATAAAGGCCGAGATAGCCAAGGTTCGGCAAGGCTAAAGCGGATGCTGGCCGGGTCACCTCAAGGCAGGTCGAATCACGGGGTAACCCGGACCAGGGGGCGTCCGCCTAACTAGGTCTCAACCGACTTAAGTCGTAAGTCGGAATGGCGTATTTAACTTGTATGCAGGAATGGGTGTGGCCGAATCAACTATGATCCAGGTTTTCCATATCAAGCTTCTAGGAGAAGGAAGGAATCTCGCTGGTCAAAAGGAGCCCCGGTACGCATTGCATGAGCGAAGCGAACAAGGACAGGACCACCGAGGCGTGGCCGACAGAGGTGACGACGCCCGTGTCGGCTGACGCAGGCGCCGCAGAGGCTCACGTAGCCTCTACATGGGTGACGCGGGGGAAAAGCACGGTTTGCTATTTTGGGAGGAGGCATATTCCCTGGAATATGCCTCCACGTATGCCCTAAGTGGAGACCTAGACACCCCTATATAAGGAGGGCTAGGGCCTCTGTAGAAGGGGTTCCTCTATTCTGATTGGTTTTAGGTTCTAAGGGTCTTGTACGGGTTAACTGTGGGTGAGAGTAAGAGAGTTCCTTCTTCCTCCTCTCGCCAATACAGCTCTAGGAGCACTTGTAATCTGTGAAGTGAATCGAATACAAACCTTCTGTGTGGGGAATCACCTCACTATCCCTCCCTGGATTCCCCTAGTGCTATTAGTCCCCACCTTTAGCCTATCCATGGCATCTGCCGTGACACCACCACGACACATCGTCGAATTCTCTAATATGTCTTCCTAGGTCTTCATCTTCCCTTCCACTGAAAGCTTTCTCCCACAAATTTTTAATAATTCCACCATCAAATCGATATTCTCTAACTCCAGGATTAGGGAACTCTATTGGTTGTTTAAGAAATTCAGAACTTGGAGCACTATATTCCCTGAGAGTTTTCTCAGGTTTCATAGGACTTGTCCTGTAAATAGACATGATTTCCATAATATCACTCAGGTTTTCAACTTCAACTTTATTTGATCTTAAAAGTTTTTCAATAATTTCTTCGGGCCTCTGAGCAGGCACGCGCTAAATATAATCTGGCAGGTAGGTCCTACCAGAGCGTGTAGACCCTTTGTCTCCTAAGGAGAACATTTTGTAGTAGCAACACCTAAAAATTCAAAAGACAAACACTTAGCGCTTAGCTCCCCGACAATGGTGCCAGAAAATAGCTTGATGTCTGCAAGAGCATAGATCGTTTGTAGCTAGTTTTGAAGTTCAGATATCGATCCCACAGGGAGCCCAAAGATAAATGTTTATGGGTGAAGTCTCTGTCACACCCGAAGTTGTCACAGGTCTTCGAGTGAATTGACTGCAAGTGCTGAAAATAGGAATGGGGTTTCGATTAAATGAGATGTATTTAAATAGAACTAAAATGTAAACTTCAGAAATATAAAGCATAAAAGTAAAGAACGGCTTGGTTGTTTGTTGTTTCCTGCAGATGGTGAAAGAAGGCGCGGGGAGATTTAGTTCATGCTGATAGTGACTATGTCAGGTGGACGAATGATAAATGTAACAATTATAATCTTATAAATATATGTGTAGGTGATCAACCCATAATTAGCTGGAACTCTTCTTGGTAGATTTCATCCCAACTTCAATAATCCTACTAGCCTGTTACCAAAACCATGGTCATACACTAGACGATTAAGACCCTTCAGGTCACTTAGCGATTAAGCTCCTTGTATTAGACTAATGCAATAAGCACAGTGATTCCTCGTTATCCTCGAGTGTACTAGCTTTCCATTGATATCCCCGTGTCACCCGGGGGTCGCCGATTCACTACCGAACAAGATCTTATCTATGTAGAAGAAAGCATCATGTTGTCTGGGCCATTAATTGGACAACAAGCATTAGGCATCCCACAGATAGTCAAGCACACATAATATAGTAATTAGAATCAATCACAAACTAATGGAAAATATATGAAGGCACATCACATCTCACTAATCCCCTACATCTCCCACGTCCAAGGGAATTACTCACTCATGAGAGAAGAACGGATCATCAATATAATTAAATAAAGGGAATTCGTCTTTGTATTACCGTGGAGATCCACAATAAGAATAGAAAAATATCCAACACAAATCAAGATGGGAAGAAACAATCTCAAACCCTAGTCTTGCAAAGTGGGGATCCCTCTCTCTCTCTCAAGTACAAGTAGTGGCTGTGGGGGTGTATTGGCTAGGAGGTCGAAGATCGTGGAGCGAGATAAAGAACGTCTTCCCCTTCTTCTCCGGATCTCTTCTTTCTCCCTTCTGGATGGTATGGCGGCTGCTGCGTTGTGTTTTCGTCCTTGGTCCCTGCATGGAAGTTGTCCCTTTTGACAAGACAGAGGCGGCGGCAACTATACGGCAGGAACTATACGACCGGAAAATATTCCCGCCTTATAGTTGCTCGTTAAAGCTTCTGTGAGCTCCCCTCGCGTGCTTCCAAAGTGAGACTCGCTTGTTTTCTCCAGAATATCGTGTTTCTCTAGTTAAATCCTTCTATTGACATTCAAAACCTAAAACACATACTAAAAACCAAGTTTTCTACAGTACCAAAGTATTAACGTTAGGCAAAGCCAAAAAACTATCAAATCCAGGAGAAAACCATCAATAAAAGCCATAAAAAATTTGTCGAATCTCACAGCTATCAAGAGCATCTCTAGCAGACACCAAAAACGCGCGTGACCTAAGAAATCACCGCAGATTTTCGGTTTTGGCTGCTAAAAGTGTCCGAGTAGACACCATAAATACAGTAGAATCTGAAAATAAATCTTGGGCCACCGAGAAAACGCCCCCGCACCCCCATATGTCTAGTTTTCGTGGCTGAACCGAGGGGGCATGTAAACGCATTGACAGTTGGTGGGGGGAAATTTTAGGATGCGTCGGTGCCCTTCCGCCATGGGACTCGTTGGGCCATCACTAGAATCCATCAACTTCGTCGCCTTTGGTCCTCCTCCGCTAGCGCACACTCTGGCTCCAGGCGCAACCGCCTTCTGCCACTCGCCAGGAGAGCACCGATACATCACGCGGCCGGTTTGACCTGACACCCGGATTGATTTCTTCCATGCGTAGCTAGTAGCCAAGCACCTCGTTCGATTCATTCCATGCATAGCTAATAGTCAAACACGGATACTGTCATGCGTAGCTAGCTGATAGCTCCAAATTTCATCACTTTTTACCATTGGTTTTCCTCTGTTTATTGTCAGATTTCCCTGAAGATTGCCCTTTTCACTAACATTAATGTCGCAATTAGTGAATCCTTGGTTTCTTCTGATGGTTTTAGGCAATGAACATTTATTGAAGATCTAATAGCATTTATGGGCTAATTACACAAGAATAAGCAAATCCCCAATTGGAGCCACTTTCATTGGAGGCGTCAGCACGCAAACGACCACTGGTACGGTCGGGGCGCGCTTGTACTGTCTGCCCGTACTACCCACCAGCGCCTTCCTTATATCAACACAAGCACTTTCATAAAGGGGGAGAGACGAGAAGAACCACAGAATAGAAGTTACAGTCGCCGCAAGCCATCTAGAGGGAGAGATCATATCTGAAAGAGGAGAAGAACTTCACCTTGTTCTCTGACGATCTTCAACCTCAAAACCACACACTCCACCATCATTCCATCATTACTTAGAGAGAGAGAGAGATTGGCACTTGTAATATTAGGGTTTGATACTTTGATCTACCTTCGGTTTGTATTTGATTGGATCTTTAATCTCTATTGTGCTTTGCTACAATAACTTTGAGATGATTTCTATTTGCAATACAATTATGCCTTTGATTTGCCTACCTCTCATGTCTGAGTAAATCCCCATAGGAGTGGGAGATGTAGGGGATTGGTGAGATGTGATGTGCCTCCTTTAATTCCATCCATTTGTGATTTTTGCAATGTTTATTTAAACAGTGAGAATGAATATCTATGTTTTCCTAATGCGTGTTATCTAATTTAAGGGCCCAGGTAACATGATCCAAAGATATCATAGGTATGAACTTGTATGCTAGTAATTCGGCGACCCCCAAGTAACACGGCCGATATCAAAGAAGAGCTAGCACTACTCGAGGACTACAAGGAACCACCAAGATTAAAGCCTTGATCCGGTTGATAGACCTTAAATAATGTGCTGACCAAGGCCGTGGTAACAGGCAGATGGATCATTGGGAAGAACTGACCATGAGGACCCCTAGTCGGTATATGGGTTGCTTGCCTACTCACTTATAAATAAGAATTATCATTATCACTTATTCCGCTTATTCCATTTGGCATTTTTACTATCACCATGAACTGATTCTCTCCGCGCCTAACTTCTCATCTGCAGGACCTTTATACACCTTTCACATCTTTACTTTCATGCAATTTACTTATTTCCTAAGCAATTTCCTCTATCTTTTACTCACCACTTCCACCATCAACATTTGCAGTCAATTCACTCAAGACATGTGACACCTTGGGTGCGATAGAAACTCCACATAAAAACACTTTCCTAGGCTCCTCGTTGGGATCGATATAAAAACGGAATTCATACTTCCGCAAAAACATTCTTTGACGAACCTGTGCACTTGCAAGCTATCAAGATATTTTCTGGCACCATTGTCGGGGAGCTAAGCGCTAAGTGTTGTTTCTTGATAACAGCAACTATTGATACCATTCATGATCTCCGTTGAAGACAGAGGTACCACTCGATCAGGAAAAACCTATTTACCTCCATATATTGATCGTGTTCCGATCGAGAGACGATTAGAATTTATTGAAAGATTTACTAATTCGCATACTGTAGACATGAATAGCTTGATTCCATTGATGGCTGATTTTACCATCACTCGAGGGGCCGAACTTGAGCTACCTTTGGGAGAGTATGGGAATCCATCTAGGCACTTGAGGAAAATGCCTATCCTTTATCCTGAACTTGAAGGCCAGGAATTTGAAATATATCCTGAGCTAATATATATGATGAAAGAAATTTCTTTCGCAGGAAAAGAAGAGGAAGACCCTAGTGACCACTTAACAAGGGTACACGACCTTTATGTTACTCTTAAACCAGCAAGTTTGCCAATAGAGTTTGTACTTCTTAAACTCTTTTGCCGGTGTTTGAAAGATAATGCTTTAGCTTGGTTACAATCACTACCTAATCATACTATAAAAATCTAGGAGGATTGCATCCGAGAATTCATGCATACATATTGTTCATTTACTAAAATCATGCAGATCAAACGAAGCATAACATTTTTTGCAAACAATTGGAGAGACATTTTATCAAGCATGGAATAGATGTTATGCAATGATTATGAAAGTTCCAAATCATGGTTTTCATGAGAGTCTAGTTATCCAATATTTTTATAATGGGCTTAATGACGAAACAAAAGATATGATTGATCTATCTGCAGGAGGACCAATATGCAACTTGACACTGTCGGAATGTGTTAAGCTTTTTGAGGTAAGATCCTTTAATGACGAACAATGCAATCTAGTTGAGGATATTGTACCACAAAAAGGTATGATTCACATACCACAAGATCTTATATCTGAAGTCAAAAAGTACATAGAAGAAAAAGGTATAGCTTCAGAAGTTGTAAAAGAAAACAAAGTTGACATTCTTCAAACTTATGCAATAGAAGATGATTTAAATCTTGTAATGCAAAATTTTAAATATCAACAAAATCAATTCCGTGAGAAAAACTATAAATGCCTTATGACACAAGAAAAGAATATAAGAGACTTAATAGAAGTTTTTAATGACTTGGGTCAAGCCATGAAACATTTAGATAGATATCTAAGTATGGTTAAAACCTAGTGTGAGCAGATAAATGAAACCCAAACTTTGATTTTGAACTAATGAAATTTCAATACTGTTTCTACTAACATTGTTACTAGGCGTGGTATAGAAACTCAGGAACCATAAGGGCCACCTTGGTATCAATAAGAGCAAGCTCGAAAAGCAAGAGAGACTTGGGAGTTGAGTCAAGAATAATATGATCTAGTAGACCCCTAGGATGATATTGATTATGAAGCTCAGAAAAGGGAAAATAATGCTTCCAGCACTCAAGAAGAAGAGGAAGCAGGGGATAAGCATAAACCATATGATTCAGATGCTGAGACTATCGATTCAAGGGAAGAAACCGATCTCAGAAAGGAGTAAAAAGAGCAAGTTGTTATCCCGCGTGAAGATCACGCCAATAAGCAAAAATTAGCTGCAAGGAAAAATAAAAGAATGTTGAACCGATGACAAAGGTAAAAGGAAAGGTAATACCTACCAAAAAGAAAATTCCTTACGCTAACTGAGTTCATTACAAACCAGATAAAGCTTTTTATGATTCTTTTACCGAGGCACTAGGTAGCTTGCATTTAGAACTTCCTTTAACTGATGTTATTCAAGTTCCTACTTATAAAAAAATTATGCGAGATATACTTAATAGAAAAAATAAATAAACCAAGACTGTAGCAGCTATGACAAGCTTTGGTGATAAACTTTCTGCGAAGCTTGGGGATCCAAGGATACCAACCATCTCCTGTGCAATAGGGAAAACTAATATATTCAACGATCTTTGTGATTTAGGAGCAGGTGTTAGTGTTATGCCTTATTCCCTATTTAAGAAATTGAATCTTGGAGAATGTCATCCTACTTTAATAACACTGCAAATGGCGGATAAGACAACTAAACAACTTGTTAGAATGATCTAAGATGTTTTACTTAGAATAGATCAGCATGTTATATCAACTGATTTTATTATTCTTGATGTCCCTAAGGACGACAAACTATTTATCATTCTTGGAAGATCTTTTCTTAGTACAGCTGGAGCTAATGTAGATTGTTCTAGTGATAAGATTGTCTTCAATATATATGATGATCAGATTGTTCGATACTTTCCGAAGAAGCAAGAGCACAATGGAAAATACATTCCACCGCCTAAGCGTGATTGGGCAACAAAAACTAAAGAAAAAGCGCCGCTTGAGATGAACGCTGATGATATGGAGTTTGATTAGTCAAAATCTCTAGAATTAAACGCTTAATGGGAGTTAACCCATTCTTGATAAATTTAGTTTAAGTTTTTTTTGCATTTACCACTTTATTATTTGTATTATTTAATAAGTTTGTTTTGAGTTTTTAGCTCGTTCAGAGAATTCACCTTAATGAAGCTGAGAAGCAAGGGAAAAACGAAGAAAAGAAAAAGGGTTCAGCACAGATAACGAGCATCGGTACGGTCGTGGTACGACTGTACCGCGCGCCCGTACCATGTCTCAACAAAACCTTCAGCAGGAACAGTTCCGACGACGACCATCGATACGGCCAGGGTAAGCCCGTACCGCGTGCCCGTACTGAATGCCGATGAAATAGACCATGGACTCCGAATAGATAACAACCACTGGTACGACCGGGGTACGCCCGTACCGCGTGCCCGTACCAGGTTTGATCTCGAACACTAAAGTTGATCCAACAGTGACGACCACTGGTACAGGCGGGCTGTGCCCATACCGTGTGCGTTGCCAGGTAAAGGCTGACAGCGGCTGACTCGCAGCCAGCCTCCTTCTTCTTCTTCCTCCTCTTTCTTCCTTATTCTTTCTCTCTCCACCTCAAACCCTAGCCTTCTAAAACCTTTGATTCTTCATTGATTTCGTGTTTTTGAGTTGGGGAATCTTAAGTGGATTGTAGAACAACAGCAAGTTTCCCTTAAGTGGATTACCCAAGGTTTATCGAACTTAGGGAGGAAGTGGTCAAAGGTATCCCTCTCAAGCAACCCTACAATCAAGATACAAGAAGTCTCTTGTGTCTCCAACACACCCAATACACTTGTCAGGTGTATAGGTGCACTAGTTCGGCGAAAAGATAGTGAAATACAAGTGGTATGGATATAAGACAACGATGCTAGAAAGGAGCTTGACGGGAGGAAAAGACTAAAGGCAAAAAGATGGAAGAAAGAAAACATGTAATAGATCTAGTTGAAAATGGTGTTTCAATATTTAGAAACAAGGCCTAGGGATCATACTTTCGCTAGTGAACACTCTCATATAAATATCTTCTCTTCATGATACTACTCTGAACTACTCTCCGGTTGGACACTCTAATCCATGGTAGGGCTATAACAACACTCCTCAAAGTCTGCCTTTCCCCATCTAGATAACCCCACACTGTCACCTTCAGCGCTAGATGGTTCCAACAAACACCACAATTTCATAGAGACATCCAACTCCAAATATAACTCATAACAAGTATTTATGTAACCTTAGCCAAAGTGCCACACGGTGTGCACACGTCAACTTCACACACATGGGGATAAGCAGAGATTCATTAAAGCACTTGAGTAGCAGAATAGATCTATTAGATTACAAAGCTCATGATCTCATAAGATCACGCATAGAGATAGAGAGAGATGAACACATAGCTACCAGTAGAGCCCTTAGCCTCAAGAGTGAACTACTCCCTCCTCATCATGGGAGTCAGCAACGGTGATGGAGATGGCGGTGGAGTCGATGGAGATGGCTCTGGGGGCACTTCCCCATCCCAGCAGGGTGCCGGAACAGAGACTTTCTGTCCCCGAATCTCCCCTTCTATGGTGGCGGCACTGTGGAGGTTTTCATGAAAATCTGATCTTGTTTCTAGGGTTTCGTCCCGGGTGGTTATATAGGCGAAAGGGCGATGTCAGAGGGTGGACCAGGGGCCCACACCACCTGGTGGCGCGGCTAGGGGGGATCCACGCCACCACATGGTGTGGCCAACCCATGGCCCCTCTCCATCTCGTCTTCTGGCTCCGTGAGTCTTCCGGTAAAATATCGACTTTGGCTTTTGTCCGGTCCAATTCTGAGAATATTTCTTTTCCAGCTTTTCTAAAACCAAAAACAGCAGAAAACATGCAACTAGCACTGTGGCATCTTGTTAATAGGTTAGTTCCAGAAAATGTGTAAAAATACCCCAAAGTGTGGACAAAACATAAGAAAGTAGATATAAAACAAGCATGGAACGTCAAAAATTATAGATACGTTTCCAACATATCAAGATCCCCAAGCTTAACTCATGCTCGTCCTCGAGTAGGTAAGTGATAAAAAGAATAATTTTTGAGGTGACATGCACCATCACAATCTTGATCAAGGTATTTGTAAAACATTGGTAGCTAGGATCATAGTAATTTAACATAGCATGAAAGATATAGTTCTAACTATAAGACCTAACAACTATGTTATAACATGAAAAGGTACAAACAAAAGATTCATGAATAATAATGATTTGAAAGACGTTTGTTTGTTTCACATATAGAAAACATAATGAGATGGTATTCAGCTTGTCCCTCATAGTCTAGCAAAATATAAATGCATAGGACACCTTCAAAGTTCATAAGGGTGACTATATACAAATACTTTAAGAACAAGCAATATCAAAGTTATGAATCAATCAACAAGTTTTGGGACAATGCACATTAAACTAAGAATGGCCACTATGCTCTCTCAAATGGTGCATAAAGATAGAAGATGGAGACTCAACATAAAAGTAAAAGAAAGGCCTTCATAGAAGGAATTAGGGATTCAAGTCTCATAAAGAGCTTCCAAAAATTATGGTACTTATTAGCTTTCATCTCTCATTGCCCCTATCATAAGCATCTCGAAGTGATTAAGGTTAAAGTGAACAAACTATGGAGTATATGCTTGACAAAGTATAAGTTGGCAATCTCATGTCCCTTGAATACGAGGGCCGCTCCTCATGCTACTCAAGTTTAGTTAGCGATAAGTTGTTGTCATCGTAAGTACATGTGTATCATAGAGAACCGCCAACGGGTACCCCTTGCACATGATACATGAGCTATCCCATAATCAAAATGACAAGGCAAGCAAACAATAAGCATCTCAGCATCTTCTTATTTACCATGGGAAAATGGTGCTTTTTTCTCTCTTTCCTCTTTTCTCATCTTTTTTTCTTTTTTTCCAAATCTCTATCTCTTTTTTTAAAGAAGAGTGTTTCATAGATTGCTAATTATGGTTAGGCTGCAGGTTTCCACCATGATTAGGCATGGCTTAGGCTAGCGGCCTAGGCGTTTCTCTAACACACATACATAACTCCATGGACTTACAAGATCCCCTTTCATTTCACACCGACGACATCCATAAACAAAAGAGCATGATATCAACTAGGTACAAAGTACAAGTGCAATGTTGAAAGCGTTCCCCATGACAGCATGGTTCTGCTAATCCCAATGTATAAGTGCAAGCATATACAACATAGATGACACAATGGTTCAAGTTTATTAGGGGCAAGAAAAGTAAAGTGTGTCATCAAGTTCGTGAGAGGTTTAATCACTAATTTTCACATAACAATTTTAATTCGGAAGGTAGATAAAAACATGAGTATACTTGGAATAGCAAATGCTAATAGGTAGGTATGGTGGACTCTTTGGAATAACTTGGTTTTATTTGGAGTTGGATGCATGAGTGGAACTCATACTTGATATGGAGGCTAGCAAAAGACTAGGAGCGACCAACTAAGAGAGCAATAATGGACATAATCATGCAAAGCGACAAAACATTATTGATTAAAGCATAAAGTGATATTACAAGTTGAAAACTAAATGATCATAGAGGCTATGGTGACTTGGTATAGTCTTAACATGGTGTGAGCATGTGCCAAGTCAACCCAAATAAAGCATCAAAGGAGAATACCATAATATTATGCTTTAATATGCTAAAACAACGCATGATTCTTTCAAGGCACATTAAGCAATCTCAATTGTTTGTAACAAGTCATGCTACAGCAATAATCACTAATCATAAATCCAAAATAGTATCAAGCATGACATGATAAAGTCTAATCACAGTCAAAAACAAGCTCCTTTTATACCACTTAAGCATGACTTTCCTACTCTTTTCCAATCCAAATCAACCTATTTGAAACTATGTATGAATGAGGGGGTCCAAACAATTTATTTAAGCAAACAAATACTAAAAACAAAAATGAAGACGCTCCAAGAACAACACAATTGTGCATGAAACAATAAAAATGAAGTGTTTGGAAGAAACCTGAAATTTTTATTTATGACGAAGGGGATGCCTTGGGCATCCCCAAGCTTTGACGCTTGTACTTCTTGAATATTTATTGAGGTTACACGGGTGGCAACCCCAAGCTTGAGTTTTTGTCCATACTTCATCTTATCACATTACTCTTCCCTACACTTTAAATTTTCCTTCATACAAAACTTCACACAATCTTCATTAGCAACATTAGTGTACTAAAGATAATAAGTCTTTTGGTTCAGTTTCAACACAAGTAAAAATTTCATTAAAACACAAGATAATGTAGCACTTTCTTTTAAAAGTTCAAGAATTTTGGCAAGAACTCAAAGAGAAAGAGATTTAAGAAGCACATGCAAATAATGGCAGAAATCTGTCAAAACAGACCAGCAGGTAAAGACCGATTTTTTCGAAGACCTTCCGTTGCTCAAATCAAAAAGTGATAAACTAACGAAAGTTAGATAATAACCTGGGGCAGAAGCACAAAAAATTACAGATCAATCCGACATATAGATATTTTTCATGAATTTTTACAGTGAAGCACAAAAATCTGTTTCGGGACAGTACCTTTCCCAAATCTTACTTCTCTCTCATTAGAGGTTATTCTTGGCACAAAAACCACACAAAAAGGATAAGAAGAGGTTATTACAGAGACAATAACTTCCAATACTTAACAAAACAAAAATAAACTAAAAGTAAAAATATAATGGATTGTCTCCCAAAAGCTCTTTCTTTATAGCTATTAAGATAGGCATGATAATTTCAATGATGCTCACATAAAAAATATGAATTTAGAGTAAAAGAGAGCATCAAGAAGCAAATATAAAACACATTTAAGTCTAACCCACTTCCTATGAAAAATAATCTTGTAAATAAACAAGTCATGCAAGCACAAAGCAACAAGCATAGGAAAACAAAACAAGTGCAACTTCAAAAATTTCAACATAAAGAGGGGAAACTTAATATTGTTGAGATACATAAATCCATGTTTCCCTCTCTCATAATACTTTCAGTAGCATCATGAATAAAATTAAAAATATAACTATCACATAAAACATTCTTATCATGAGCCACATGCATAAAAGAATTAATACTCTCCACATAAACATAGTTATTCTTATTAATTGTAGTGGGAGCAAATTCAACAAAATAGCTATCATTATTATTCTCATCACCATAATCATCAAATATAGGAGGCATATTATAATCATAATTAATTTTCTCATAGGTGGACTAAAAATATCATATTCATCATTGTAATCATCATATATTGGAGGCATAGTATCATCAAAGTAAATTTTCTCCTCCATGCTTGGGGGACTAAAAAGATCATTTTCATAAAAACTAGCTTCCCCAAGCTTAGAATTTTCCATAGAATTAGCAATAATGGTGTTCAAAGAATTCATACTAATAACATTGCTATTAGCACGTAAATAAAGTTCCATAGGTTTTTTTAATTTTCTCTTCAAACACTTCATGTCCCAACTCAAGATAAATACTATAGAGCTCTCTAATTTTGTTATTGTTTTCCATTAAGCCTAACTAGTGAAAATAAAAATAAGAAACAAAAAGATATAATTGCAGAATCTAAAGGAAATAACTTCGAGCACTCACACACCAGCAACAGTACTAGAAGATAGCTTAGTAGCCAGAAGATGTGAGTACCTTTTACCTTACCTCCCTAGCAACGGCGCCAGAAATCCATGGTTGAATTCATCACATTGGCTATTTAGATGAGTTTGTCATATTTTTAGATTGTTATTGATTCCTCACGTTAGGATTTGTAACTTCTACCTTTAATCATTTGTTTATATGATAGAAACTTGATGCCTATAGTTTTCTTCAAAAATTTCGTAGCACAATGCATAACATTGGAAGGATGTTCCGCTCGGGCAAGGGCTCGGGTGTGGCGGGACCTTCGGGCTTCGCCAAGCCGCCGGGTTCGAAGAAGAGACGCTCGGAGGTGGACGGCTTAGGGTTGTGATGTCTACGCACCTCTATTCTTGTAGACAGTTGTTGGGCCTCCAAGTGCAGAGGTTTGTAGAATAGCAGCAAGTTTCCCTTAAGTGGATTACCCAAGGTTTATCGAACTTAGGGAGGAAGTGGTCAAAGGTATCCCTCTCAAGCAACCCTGCAATCGAGATACAAGAAGTCTCTTGTGTCCCCAACACACCCAATACACTTTTCAGGTGTATAGGTGCACTAGTTTGGCGAAGAGATAGTGAAATACAAGTGGTATGGATATAAGACAACGGTGCCAGAAAAGAGCTTGACAGAGGAAAAGACTAAAGGCAAAAGGATGGAAGCAAGCAAACATGTAACAGATCTAGTTGTAAATGGTGTTTCACTATTTATAAACAAGGCCTAGGGATCATACTTTCGCTAGTGAACACTCTCATATAAATATCTTCTCTTCATGATACTACTCTGAACTACTCTCCGGTTGGACACTCTAATCCATGGTAGGGCTATAACAGCACTCCTCAAAGTCTGCCTTCCCCATCTAGATAACCCCACACTGTCACATTGAGCGCTAGATGGTTCCAACAAACACCACAATTTCATAGAGACATCCAACTCCAAATATAACTCATAACAAGTATTTATATAACCTTAGCCAAAGTGTCACACGGTGTGCACACTATTAACTTCACACATGTGGGGATAAGCAAAGATTCATTAAAGCACTTGAGTAGCAGAATAGATCTATTAGATTACAAAGCTCATGATCTCATAAGATCACACATAGAGAGAGAGATGAACACATAGCTTATATAGGCGAAAGGGCGATGTCAGAGGGTGGACCAGGGGCCCACACCACCTGGTGGCACAGCCAGGGGGACCCGCGCCACCACATGGTGTGGCCAGCCCCTGGCCCCTCTCCGTCTCGTCTTCTGGCTCCACGAGTCTTCGGGTGAAATATCGACTTTGGCTTTTGTCCGGTCCAATTCCGAGAATATTTATTTTCCAGCTTTTCTGAAACCAAAAATAGCAAAAAACAGGCAACTGGCAGTGTGGCATCATGTTAATAGGTTAGTTCCAGAAAATGTGTAAAAATACTCCAAAGTGTGGACAAAACATAAAATAGTAGATATAAAACAAGCATGGAATATCAAAAATTATAGATACGTTACCAACGTATCAGGCTGCCATGAGCCGAGACTACGAGAGGGTGAGCAACCGCAAGGTTTTGCCCACCAAGTGGGTAGACCATTAGTTCCTCTCCCGTCAGGGTCTTCTGGAGAACTTCGAGCAGATGACTATGCAAGCTAGCATGGTCGACTTCTCCTACCTCTCCATCGACACCTACAAGCTCGCCACATTCGAGCTTCTTTCATCGTTCCACGTTGACCTCGATATTTAGGAGCGAAATTGCACTGTAAGTTTTTTGCTCAATGGACAACTCCACAACTTGACCTTCTATGAATTTTGCGATAGTTTTAGATTCTACCACGAGGAAGAACTTGACATCAATGACAATATGCACATAGAGGCAATGCAAACTTGGGGGCAAATTTCTGTCCATAGGGACAACGATTATTTGCGCAGGAAGAGCGCCACTATCCAGAATCCTACTATACGTTATTTTCACACCTTCCTTGTTAATTCTTTATTTGGGAAAGGCGATGTTGGGGCAATGGCAGGCCCAGAGATGAGTGTAATTCATATGGCCTTGCATCTAGAGATGGAGCACAAGGTAAACTTGGGGGCCTTTCTCATCCAGCACTTTCGCCGCCAAAGGTCAGCTTCCGCGGGGGACATTCGTTGTGGCAGGTTGATCACACAGATCGCCTACTGACAAGGGTTAAACTCATCAATGCCCATTGTTATGGACTTGGGTTTTGGAGAAGGAGGGAGCACTAGAAGCATCAATCGACTAGCAAACAAGCACACAGGGACACAAGGTTTACCCAGATTCAGGCCTCGTAGAGGACCCTACTCCTGCTTGTCTGCTCTTGGAATTATTGAGTCGAAAGTTACAGGGGTGCATAGATGCAATCTGGCGATGTTGTGGAAACTAGGGTTGTGATTGTCCTCCTCGCTGCCCCCTCCTAGCCTTTATATAGATAGGCTAGGTATTAGGTAGCAGGTCGAGTCGATTACAAGTTAGGGTTTGTCCCTTTAAACTTTCTATCTTTGAGCTTGCCTTGTGCTGCAAGCAGTCAGAGTCTCCTTCGGTCACCCAAATCTTTGATTAGGCCCTGGTAATGTCGTGGGCTTGTGCCAGATTGGACCGTATATGCCAAGCTCGAGTACCTGTAAGGTATGCCCATGTCAGTAGCCCCCGAGTGTCCGGTTAAATCACAGATTTGAGCAGAGAATTATGAAGTCTTTCGAGTGCATAACTGAGCATATTTTCGAGTGCTCTGATTTGTATCATAGGGATTGTTGATATACGTGCCTGATTTATCCGATGTATCAGGATCAGTTAACAGCCTTAGGGTAAAACAACGCAATCTACTCAAACTCGAGTCCCCGGACTCGAATTTGGAAAAGTGCTGACGTAATTCGACTCAGGACGCGGAGGTCTTATAGAGTTGAATCCCAGTGTATAAGTGTGAGCACTCGACGCGTCCGTCAAGGATTATTCATCGTACCTGTAGGCACGGATTGTTTCTGGTAGAGCACAGCAGGTGCATCGTCAAGCCTTCTTGAGGTCTTATCTTCACGCTGCAGGTGTGGCATCCGAATTTTGTCATCGCGGAGATGATTTGGGTGGCCTAGGAGATGTAGTCTCTTTATAGGGAAAATATGAGGCGGAGTCGCCAGAGCTTTCGAGTGTGGACGCAGTCAACACACAGTTATGTATAAGAAAAAGCATAGGGTGCGCGGCCAGCGCTCCCTATGGGAGTAGCCCCCGAGTGCCTATTCGATTCGTAGACTCGAGTAGGGACTATAATTTTGCGACTGTTGTCATTCCTTGCTTGTTTTAGTCGAATGTGCTTTTAGCGCTCCCTATGGAAGTAACTCGGAGTCCATAGTCGAATTGTTGATTCAAGTGAAGGGTTTTTTCAAGAAAATATGTTTTCATAATGCTTGGATGTAAAGTTCCTTGGGTGCACGGTCAGCGCTCCTGTTAGGAGTAGCCCCCGAGTGCTTGGTCGAGTTGACGACTCGAGTAAGGACTAGAATAATCAAAAAGTGCTCCTGCTGCAGTAAGTGACATCAGTGCTGACGCTGAGATGACTTCAGTTGCCCGCGTGAGTGGTTTGGTGGGACGTGATGAGTAGTGGGTCCCATTTTCTGACTTGGACTTGACCAGGTGTGTGTAACCTCAGTTTTAACTGTGTCTCCTCGATTCTCACGCGTAATGGGAGGAGTGGAGCGACGATTCATGGTTTACCCTTGCCACGCGTCGACATTAATTTGTGTCACGCGTCTAGATGATTTTCTCCTAGCCGTTGGATGGCATCACCGATGAGGTTAAGTAGAGATCCTCTGTGCGGTAATTTCTCCACATCTCATCTTACTCCTCGTGCATAGCCTCAATTGTTGCTTCTTGCTACTCCATTGCTCTCACCTTCTTTGCGGCGCCGGACCAACTCCGCACTTTCTCGAGCTACTTCCTGCGCTCTCACCACTAGTGCCAGATGGGCAATAAGAAGGGAAACTCCATCGCTGGATCTGCGGCTGCTGCTGATGTGGCCAAGAAGAAAAGCGCTGCCACTACGGGCACCAGCACCACCGCCACAGCTGGGAAGAAGAAGGGCCCAGGAACCCGTGTCACCAATGGGTCATGGCGTGCATCCACCATCAAGTCGTCAGAGCTCTTCACTCAGCGCCAAGACGGGGCACTCCCTGTCACGGAAGAAGACTGCCGCATCCCCGGCGATGAGGTAATCCCCGGTCCTCTCGCGGGGTTTCGAGTGATGTTCCTTGTGTTCATTATTCATGGTCTTTCTCTCCCCCTTCACCCCTTTGTGAGGGGTTTGCTTTGTTTCTACGGGCTCCAGCTGCACCAGCTGACCCCGAATTCTATCCTCCACATCACATGCTTCATTACTCTATGTGAGTGCTGGCTCAGAATCAAACCACACTTTGGCCTCTTCAAAAAACTCTTCAAGCTCAAACGTCAGTCGGGTTCGAGTTCAGTAGTCTACGATATAGGAGGCTGCGGGATCCACGTCAACTCTAATGTCACCTATTTCTCCATCAATCTCACTACGTCTGTCCAAGGGTGGAGGGAGAAGTAGTTCTACATTCGCGACCAGAAGGCCAACGGAGAGCACTATGGACTCGCACCCTTTGATCCGGTGGCAGCCTACAAGAGAAGGAGGTTGTGGAAGAACATTGTGATTCCCGGCGAAGCCGAGGAAACAGAGACTCTGTACCATCGTGTTTGTGACCTCGAGCGTCACGTAAGAAAGGAGATAGGTGGCGCTAATCTCATTCGCACTTGGATGCGCTATTGAATGCAGCTGCTATAGGCCAGGGCGCACCCCATGTGCTACTGGACTGGTGCTGGTGATGTAATTCGCATCTCTGTAGAGGGCATTTCTTCTGGCGAAGTAGACAGGAGGTTTCGACTGCTGACCAAGTACATCACCAAGGAGGATCTCCCGGGTAACTCAGTCGTGCCTCTATTCTGTGCAAGCCATCCTCTGCCTGAGGTGGATTTCTTTTGAATGTTCTTCATATTTTTCGATTACTTGGTCATTGTAGCTTATACTGATGCTTAGTTCTGATTTTAACACTAGAAAGTGGCCGCCAACTTGCCTCCTCAGCCCGAAGGAGTAATTCCGCGTGAAGCGGAAGAAGAGGACGAGTCGGGCTCCACCAATCCCTGTCATACCTATGCGTGCTATGGCTCCTCCTTCATGGAAGAAGATGAGGTTACCGAAGGAGTCGTCTGGAGATTCCTTCGACCTCGAAAATTTTGACGGGTATGTGTTTAGTTTCTTGCGAGTTCATCTTGTCCTTCCAAAATCTTTTCTTCTGAAGTAGTGTTGGGTATCTAGCAGTTAAATAGCATCGTCGTCTACTGACGACTGTCAAATTGTCAAGGAGACCGGAGTCGCAGACTCCAAAGATAAGGAGGTGGAAGCACAATCTCCTTCTCCTCGGTGGCGGCCCACTATGGTGCCAATTCTTTGAGTTTTCCCCACACTGGGGGGCACCAGATGGTTGCCCGAATGTCAACTCAGAAGGAAACTTCGGAGTCCCTGGAGGAACATGTAAGTTTTTCTTGCCGTTGGCAGTCGAATTTTGGTTGATGCTCACGCTTGTTCTTTTGTTTGTAGCCTGTCTTGAAGGAATCTGTTCGCCTTGCCAAGCGGATCGTGTCCTTGGGTCGCCAGCATGCTTCGCTAGAAACCCGTTGTCGTTCCTTCGAAGGTGAATTTACCTTTATGTCTTCATTTTTTGTATGCAAGAGTTGGTGAACTCAAATTTTGCCCTTTTATCCTTTGCAGGTGATCATAATGATCTTCTTCATCACGTCGACTCCCTCTAGAAGGGACTTGTCACGATGGAGAAGAAACGCAACAAGGCACTCGAGGCTCTTGAGGAGTCGAAAAAGCATGAGAAGGACTTGCGTTCTTCCGCCACTGAGAGGGAAAAGTTTTTCGTAGAACAACTCTTCTCTATCGCGGAAGCGCTCTCAGGTATGACACTGCCTCACTTGCATTTTCCCATGCGTTTTGCCTATATGTTGTTGTGCTAATATGTGTATTCTTCAGATGCTGCCGACGTGAGCTTTGATGCCCAGGCTTTGGCCCGTGCGGATGCCTTGGCCGGCGTCATGGTTGTAGTCGAGGATTGCAGTGTCTCTGTCCAAGACACACTTGGAAAAGCCAAGGGCGTGCTGAGCCACCTTCGAGAGGAGATGGTCCCCAAGGCTAAATTGATCGAAAATCTTGATGGCCTGGTGGAATCCTTCGAGGAGGGCATGCCGATGGACTTCAAGAACGCGTAGCGGTCAGTTGGAGCAACCATCGAACTCGCAATGGCGCAAGCCCATGGCGTGGAACTGGATCCCAGTGAATCTCCGAGGCGATGCCGGTCACCGTGGATGGCCAGCAGGTAGTGTTTGCTCCTTTCGCTGATAGTTGCAGTAAATATGGGCCTCGGCTCATTGAAACAGTTGCCAATTACTCGGCGGAGCTGCGATGGTTGAAGAATGCAAAGGTTATGGCATCTGGGGTTGTAGCTAGGAAGTCTGTGGCGTCAGAGACTACCACAGATTCGAGAAAGCCCCCGAAGTCGAAAGCGAAGCATTAGAGCATTTCCCAGCTGCCTTTTGTAATAGTCTAGATTTCCTTGTTGAATTGTATTCTGTGGGGGTGCCCCTTATTATACTTGTTGAATTTGAATGCACTCCCTTTTATTGATGGATAGTTAGTCTTATATGCCTCTTATTTTGGCTGTAATAGGGTCCTTCGAGTGGTCCTCCCGACTCTCCTCCCACCGATGAAATTGTGGCACGACCGCGTTCAAAGGTGGAGGAGCTGTCGCTGCTTGCGCGACTACGCGATCGCATAAAGCAGTTGGAGCGAGAGTTGCCCATGATCCGTGGTAATGCGGACGTATGGAAGTCGAAGGCTGAGAAGGCTAGTGTGCACGAGAAGTACCTCCTGGGCGAAGTTTCTCAATTGAATGAGCAATTTAAGTGTTAGCTCTCTAGCTTCTTGTCCTTTTCTTCAGCCATTCATGGCGGCACTTTGTCCCTATGCTTTGCTCTGCTTCTTGTAGTTGTTAGCGCTCCTCACCCGTAGGATGAGAGGGATCGAGTTGCCATTCGTCTGAACGACTTGACCCAAGAGCAGCTGCAAGCTAGCGGATATTTCTAGGTGGACCACGATTGTGCAATCGCGTTGGCAACGCTGCAGGATCGTCCATCGTGAGTGCTGCAGTGCTTGAAGAAGGTGCATTCGTGCCTTAAGCATATTTTTCAGGTGATGTTTCCCCTAGATGTAGTGCCTTTGAGCTTGCTAGCTTTACTGTCAAACTTTCAAGATATCAGCGCGGTCCGCGAGTGCGTGCGCCAGCAGTTGGTCGCGGGTGCCAAGGCTGCATTGGCGCTTGTTTGCCTGCATCGGCCAGATGTGGATGTCGCAGCTGTTGCCGCTTGACCACCGCCTCTGCCAGAAGGGATGACCTGGAACATGGTGCCACATTACCAGGCGGTTGATCGGCAAGCCAAAGATATCGTTTATTTCTTTGAAGAGCAAACAAATGTTCTCCTTTTGTGGTAGTAGTGTAGTTTGGACCTGCACATGGATGTATAAGTGTTGTAAAGTTAATATAATTGTGCCAGGTGTTTTTTGATACCCGTTAATGTGTAAAGAGCTTGCTATCTTGTATCTTTTCTAGTGTATTGTAATCTGCAGTTTCTTTTCGTTAGCCTGGCGTATATTCATCTTAGCACCTTGTCAACCTGTCAGGTGCATTGCAACTGGGTTGGTTTTACCAAGGTTCGATTGATAGTGCATCAGCTACTCATGATACTGCGTTATTCGCATAACGAGGTGTATAGGGTGGCGCAGCCCCTGAGTGATACAAGTGCAAGTAAAACAGAAAAAGCATGAAGTTGGGGGCACTTAGCTTTATTTATTCGCGGAATATCACGAGGTACAATGTATGGCTGAGTAGCCTGGCTGAATAGCCTTATTTGTAAAGTAAAATCATCTAAGGGTAGAAACAGCGTAGCTACACGGTGTTCCAAGGATTGGAGTATGCGACTCTGCTTTCTTGATCTTTAAGGTGGTAGGCGCCACCTAGGATTACTTCGGTAATCACGTAAGGTCCTTCCCAAGGGGACTCGAATTTGAGGTGCCCTTGCTGCTTTAGTCGCAGGACTAGGTCTCCTTCGACGAGGTTCTGCTGTGGTAGTTGCGGAGGTTCTGCTGGTAGATCGTGGATCTCTCCGCTGCAATCTCGTGTGCCTCATAGAGGAGGTCAACGGAGTCTTCGAGTGAGAGGGTGGATTTAGTCTCGTTGTATGCTACTACCCATGGGGCTTTGTAGCGCACTTCTGCGGGTAGTACCGCCTCGGCATCGTGTACCATGAAGAACGTAGTGTAGCCTGTAGTGTTGTTTGGAGTTATGCGCATGCTCCATAGTACTGATTGCAGCTCGTCGGGCCAGTACCCGACACCTCTTTCGAGTGGCCGAAGGAGCCTTTTCTTGATTCCGCCGTAGACGAGGCCGTTGACCTTTTCGACTTGACCGTTGGTCTGAGGGTGCGCTACGGAGGCGTAGCTGATGTTGATTCCCAGTTTTCGCAGAAACCTTGGAATTCGTTCGAGGTGAAGTTTGTTCCGTTGTCCATAATGATGCTATGTGGCACCCCGAATCGGAAGGCGATGGACTCGAAGAATTTGACGGCGGTGGCCCCTGATTGGTTTTTCATCGACATGGCCTCAATCCACTTGGTGAATTTGTCGACTGTGACAAGGAGGTAGACGTATCCTCTAGGTGAAGACTTTTGGAGCTTGCCGACCATGATGAGTCCCCATTGCGCGAAGGGCCAGGCCATAGGTATTGGCCTGAGCTCCGTGCCAGGTGTGTGCGGCTTGTCCGCGAATCGCTGGCAGGCGTTGCAACACTGGACGATGTCCTTGGCATCATGCATTGCCATTGGCTT
Source organism: Avena sativa (assembly GCA_916181665.1). Classification (NCBI taxonomy): domain Eukaryota; kingdom Viridiplantae; phylum Streptophyta; class Magnoliopsida; order Poales; family Poaceae; genus Avena; species Avena sativa. Next base: position 417,587,799 of record OV702296.1, read on the forward strand.
GTAGAATCCAGCTCGTAGAGCTTTAGCGACGAGGGCGCGACTGTTGGCGTGGTGCCCGCAAGTGCCTTCGTGTATGTCGTGGAGGATGGTTCTTCCGTCCCCGTTGGAGAAGCACCGTTGAAGGACTCCTGTGATGTTGTGCTTGTACAGTTTGCCATTGATGAGGGCGAATGCCTTGGATCGTCGCGTTATATGATGCGCATCTGTCGGGTCATCTGGCAACCTTTTGTTGAGCAAGTATGTGACGTATGGTTGTGCCAAGGATGGCTCGATCATCATCACCTCCATGGGGACTTCGAGTCCTGTGTTTGGCTCCATGTTGTCGAGTGCCGTTGGCTCGTTGGGTGGTGTATCCCTCGGGTCCTTTGTTGTGCTGGTTTTATGCTCTGGAGCCTTTGGTTTGATGGAACACTCACATATGCGCTCTAGAAATACTCCGGGTGGCACTTGGGCGCAGGTGGAGCCGATGTTGGCGAGTATGTCTGCTTCCTCGTTGCTCTTGTGGCCTACGTGTTGCAGCTCGCAGCCGTCGAAGTCCCCCTCGAGTGCGTCATAGAGGTCGCGGTAGGCGATCATGTTGTCGCTCAGAGCGTCGCACTCGTTCATTGTTTGGTTGACCACCAGTTTGGAGTCGCCGTAGATGACGAGTCACTTTGCGTCGCAGGCTTTTGCCATACGCATCCCGTGGAGTAAGGCTTCGTATTCAGCTTCATTGTTGGAGGCGGTGAACTGCATTCGCAGAACATATCTCATATTGTCACCTTATGGCAACGTTAGTATGACGCCCGTGCTAGCTCCTTCCTTGCGCTTGGACCCATCGAAGTGCATTGTCCATAGATAGGACATGTCTGGCTTGTCGGGGAGCTGGTTTTCCATTCAGTGTACGAGGAAGTCCGGGAGAACTTGTGACTTGATCACATCTCGCTTCTCGTATGTGATGTCTCATGGAGACAACTCTATCCCCCAGAGCGTGACTCGTCCAGTGGCGTCGGGGTTGTTGAGTATGTGCCCTAGTGGGGCGTCGTTCACCACTACGATTGGGTGCTCCTGGAAGTAGTGACGTAGTCACCTGCCTATCATGAAGATGACGTACGCCAGCTTCTAATAGTGTGGGTACCGCTATTTTGTTAGCATGAGCGCCTCGCTGAGGTAGTAGACTGGTCGTTGCACCTCGTGAACCTTATTTTGTTTGGCTCGTTCTACTACGAGCACAGTGCTAACCACCTGGTTGGTGGCGGAGATGTATAGCAACAGCGGCTCCTTTTTGCGAGGTGGACAATAGACGCTTGAGGTCTTCGAATGCTTCTTGTGCTTCATCTGTCCACTCGAATTTGTCAGCCTTGCAGAGAAGTTGGTAGAAGAGCAGTGCCTTTTCGCCCATTCGACTCATGAATCGACTTAGCGTCACGATTCGCGCAGCTAGCTACTAGACACCTTTTACGTTCTTTGGATTCTCCATGGCCAGTATGGCCTTTATTTTCATTCGGGTTGGCCTCGATCCCTCTCATGGAGATGAGGTACCCGAGCAGTTGCCCAGATGGTACGCTGAAGGCCCATTTTTCTAGATTCAGCTTGATCTAGTAGCGGTCGAGGTTATCAAAGGTCTCGCGGAGATCGTCAAGTAACGAGGCTTCCTCCTTAGTTTTGATGATGATGTCGTCAACGTAGACTTGGATGTTACGACCAAGTTGATTCTTGAGGCAGGCCTGCATACACCGCTGGTAGGTGGCTCCTGCGTTTTTCAGCCCAAAGGGCATCATTGTGTAGCATAAGACACCAAAGGGCGTGATGAACGTTGTTTTCTCCTGGTCCTCCTCCTTCATTTGAATCTGATGATAGACTGAGTAGGCATCGAGGAAACAGAGGTGCTCGCATCCCGCGGTGGAGTCGATTATCTGATCGATCCGTGGCAACGGGAAGTGGTCCTTCGGGCAATGCTTGTTCACGGAGGTGAAGTCCACGCACATCCGCAGGATATCCGTGTTTTTTTAGGAACAAGCACGGGATTTGTGACCCAGGTGCTTTCCTTGATCTCGTGTATGAAATTAGCATCGAGAAGCCAGTTGACTTCCATCCGACCGCTTTTGCCCTTGGTTCGGACAGTCACTGTATTGTTTGTTTGACTAGCCTTGCTTAAGGATTCACATTAAGTGAGTGCTCGGCGAATTCCCTGGGAACTCCTAGCATGTCCGCTGGACACCAGGCGAAGATTTCCCAGCACTAACGGAGGAATTCGACGAGCGAGAGTTCCTCTGCGGGATTCAAGTTGTTGGTGATGAGGGTCATTTTGGTCGGGTCCGTTGGGTGGACCTGGACTTTCTTTGTGTGCACCGACGTGTCGAAGGATTGGTCGGGTGAGCTTGGCTTGCTCGGGGGAGGCAGACTGTTGACTCCTTCAACCTCGCCAGTTCCTCTTGCATGCTGAAAGACTGGGAAATTATGTTGAATTCCCTATCGCAGCTGTCGGATCTCTCGAAGCTTCCGTTGATTGTGATAATGCCGTTTGGGCCCGGCATCTTCATCTGCAGGTAGGCGTAATGTGGCACCGCAATGAACCTCGCAAATGCGACACATCCGAGGATGCAGTGGTATTGTGAGGGCCAATCGACAACTTCGAATTCAATGCGCTCTCGTCGAAAATTTAGCAGCGTGCCGAAGATGACGTCGAGGCTGATCTTGCCCAGGGGGTATATGCCCTTCCCTGGGATGATGCCGTGGAATGTTGTGTCTGAAGCTTCTAGACATGACAGAGGGATTCACATGGCACGCAAGGTGCTTGCGAACATGAGATTTATGTCGCTTCCTCCGTTCATGAAGACGCGACTCATCTTGAAGCCTCCAATCTGTGCCTCGAGCACCAAAGGACAGCAGCCTGGGCGAGGTACTTGGCACGGATGATCGCGCTTGTCGAAAGTGATGCAGGACTCGCTTCCACCGAGGTACTCAGTGGTGGAGGGCGGAGAGTTCATCACCAGATTGACTTGGCGAGTGATCGATTTTTGCACTCGATTTGAGGGGCGACCTTTTTGTACCATCCCCATGTTTCCCAGGGCTCGTGGGTATGGCTCGCCTCCATGGTTCTAGACTGGTGCAGCCGCAGGTGGTGGTGGCCCGGGTGACGGTGGAGGTGTTCCATGAGCCACGGTGCCCAGGGCAACTCCATAGCCCTGGTTTATCACGTCACGATTCATCTGGGCCAGGCCTTCATGGAGCTTGAGGAACTCGCGGCAGTCCTTTAGAAGGTGGCTAGACTTTTTCTTGCCGTCGTGCTTGTCGATGTAGAAGTGTACGTTGCACGGTCCAGACAATTTATCCTGGATAGATGTTCCAGGTGCCTCATACGAGTGCGGTGTTGCCACACTTGCGTGGTTTTTCCGCCATCGCGGTATCCACCGCTGCGGGTATCCGCTATTGCGATTGTCGTCATGTTTGTCGGCGTAGCCAGACGCGACCATGTCGACCTCTTCGCGGTCCTCGTATCCGCGCATTCGACATTTTCCTCGACAATCGCGCCTGCGGCCGAGGTCATCATCATCATTGGAATGGACACGGTTTTTTACCGAGTCCTCATCATCTCCCCACCTATTCGCGATTTCCATCAGGTGGTCAATTGTCTTGGGCTTCGAGCGGCCCAGCTCCTCCCTGAGCTCTCTTCGGCGCATGCCGTTATTGAACGCGTCGATTGCGCGATCCTCAGAGATGTCCTCTGCAGATTTTTTTATGATGGACCATCTTTGGATGTATGAGCGCAGCAACTCGCCGGCCTTCTGGTAGCAGCCTCGTAATTCTTCTATTGATGCATGCCTTTTGTAAGTGTCCTTGAAATTTCACACGAAGCTATAGACTAGCTCTTCCCAGCTACGAATTGATCAGCGCGGGAGGTTGTTGAGCCACACACGGGCGGCACCTTGCAGCTCTAGCTGGAGGCATTGCATCGCCGTGCTCGTGGTTGTTAGTATAATTGTGATCTTGGTACGTTCCAGGTCAGCTCGTGTGTTTGCATGCACTAGTGAAGTACGTCTCTAGGTTGTTAGGTGCGTGTGTAGGCAGATGGTGGCTTGCGATCAGCTCGGTGGACGGCCGGTTCATGCGGATCGTGCATAGGTGCGCATGAGATAAGGCTGGAGTTTGTTGCTCTCAGCGGTGTGTAGTCTGGGTCCTTATAAGCACCATGTATCTAGTTCGTTCGTTTTGAGCCAGCTGAAAGAAAAAAGGAGTAGGGCGTTTGTGCACCCACGGCGGCGTTTGTGCGCCGGCCGAAAAAATTCTATTGTCTCCATTGCCTCTTTCTTCCACCTCCGTGCGTGAGAGAGAGCGAGCTAGCTAGGCTAGTGCCAACATTTGGTATCAGAGCCTCGCGGCTCGGGGCTGTGGCGCGGCGAGTCCGCGGTTAGCACGGCGGCGGCCATGGCGTGTTGTGACGCCGTTCGTGCGATGGATGCAGAGGCGCGGCGACGACATGCAGCGACGTCCGGGAAGGTCGTGCCCGAGTGCGGCCGGAACGTCCGGCGTGTGTCATCGGCGGAAGAGCTCGGCGTTTGTCGCCTGAGGTGAAGGAGGACCGGCGTGTGTGCGCTAGGTCGAGTCCATGACGGTGGTGACCGGCGTATGTGCATCAGGTCGAGTCTGTGGCGGCGTCGTATGTGCGACGAGTATGAAGGCCGCATAGGCAATGCACGGTGGTGCGGCGAGAAGACAGCGGAGGTCTGGCGTGGTGGACCAGACGCTGCAGAGGCATGGCGCGGTGGCGTGGAGGCCACGGCGGCCGTAGCGCAGCGGCCAAGAAACGGCGTTCGTCGCCGAAGCATATGTCGCCGATGTGCTCGAGTGCGTGCTCGAGTATGGCTACATCCTTCTGGTGTTTGTCGCTGGAGGGTGCTTGGCGTGTGTCTCCTAACCGGCATAGGTCGCCGGGGATGGAGAAGACCGCGCGTGTCGCCGGAGAAGAGGAAAGTCAGGCGTGTGTCGCCGGCAAAGAAGAAGATAGTGGCTGCGATGATGTATGGCGTCGTCTAGTTGAGAATTAGGGGGAGTTTGTTAGTATAATTCTGATCTTGGTACGTTTCAGGCATCTCGTGTGTTTGCATGCACTAGTGAAGTACGTCTCCAGGTTGTTAGGTGCGTGTGTAGGCAGTAGCGGAGATGGTGGGTTGCGATCATCTCGGTGGACGGCCGGTTCATGCGGATCGTGCCTAGGTGCGCTAGAGATAAGGCTGGAGTTTGTTGCTCTCAGCGGTGCGTAGTCTGGGTCCTTATAAGGACCATGTATCTAGTTCGTTCGTTTTGAGCAAGCTGAAAGAAAAAAGGAGTAGGGCGTTTGTGCACCAGCCGAAAAAATTCTGCTTTCTCCATTGCCTCTTTCTTCCACCTCCATGCGTGAGAGAGAGCGAGCTAGCTAGGCTAGCGCCAACAGTGGTTTCGCCGTGCAGCCTGACAGAGGAGATGTGATCCTCCAGCCAGATCTTCGAGTCCTGCAAGCTATCGAATTTCGGATTCTCTGATGGGAGTTTGAACCCCTTAGGCATTCGCTTCTGCCTGATGGCCCTGCTGAAGCAGCTGGCGCCATAGAGCTCTATCCCGTCATCTTCCGAGTTAGTCGAACGGGCATGTCTCGCGCGCATCTACTCGATCTTGCGCTGCGTGATGTCATCATGCACGTCGTAGTCATAGTCGTGTCGCCGTGAGCGGCGCTGTCGAGACAAGTCGTGGATGTCATCGCTGGAGGCGGGTGAAGAGTAGCGTTTGGCCAAAGCCTTGTTCTTCTTCGGCTCCGGTGTTGGATCCTTGATGAGGGCAACTTCGACTAGCCCCAGGCCCGCGATCGTAGATCGGTGCATGGCGGCCCGCGGGTCCCCAGCCGGTGACTGGTTATTGAGCAGGTACATGGTGGCCGCTGTCACTGCCGCTTGCGGTGTCTTGGGGAGCAGATTGCCATGCGTATCCACCGTCATGGATGAGAAGTCAAGGACTCGCGCGGCTTCTTCTCGCTCCTTATCGGTGAGATGGGCCAGTCTAGAGCTTCGCTTGGCGGCCACATGATCGTTACCCTTGGAGGAGGATTCTTTCATGGAGGAGAGTTGAGCTCGCCGAAGACTCGACTCGTCCGCCAACCTTCTTCGCTCATCGAGCTAGGCGACTACTTGTTGTTGGCGCTTGAATTCTTCCTTGAGCAGCCAGTGGTAGCCCATCAGCATGTCTTGCGATGAGTTTGGTGGCAGTGGATTGCCTCGCAGGGCCTCTCGATAGCGGGCCACTCGGCATCATTGAGCTTGATCAACACGCGCTCTTCGGTACGTTCATTCGCAGTGAGATGCAGATAGCCTTCCGTTCCGTTGGTGGGTGCACCGTTAGCAGGACCACCGTTCGCGACTAGGATACCACCGCCAATACTGGTATTGTCTTGAGTGCTGCCTTTTTGCCCGTGTTGAAAATGACGCACATGTAGTGCTTGGGGAAGCTATTGCTTTTGCAGCTTTCAGATCAGGAGCCAGGCTCCATCCTCTGTGGCCAGATCGCCCAGATCGGATCCGCGACTGCTATGCTGATCGTATTCCTGACTATTATCGAGGCATTGAGTTCGCTCAGGGTGCCGATCGGCGGTGGAAACCACGATGCTGGAGCAATCGCGGGAACCTTCGGCTAGTCAGGGAGGCGAAGTGTGCCCAGTTGACCAACTTGGAAGCGTAAGCTCCCGATCGCTAGGCCGATCCCGTCGCCCACGGACTCGAAATCCAGGCAAGTCGTCAGTGTGTGCACGGTGAAGTCGAAGGCACCGAAGAGGAGGCAAATCTCTATTGTTGCAGAGTTGTAGATCGCAGTTGATGAGGCCGAGTAAGCCGCAACATCAACACTCCCAGTTCCCACAGACGGCGCCAATTGACGAGGGTTAAACTCATCAATGCCCATTATTATGGACTTGGGTTTTGGAGGAGGGAACGCTAAAGGCATCAATCGGCTAGCAAACAAGCACACTGGGACGCAAGGTTTACCCAGGTTTAGGCCTCGAAGAGGACCCTACTCCTGCTTGTCTACTCTTGAAATTATCGAGGGAGTCGAAAGTTACAGGGGTGTGCAGATGCAATTTGGCGATGTTGTGGAAACTAGGGTTGTGATTGTCCTCCTCGCGGCCCCTCCTAGCCTTTATATAGATAGGCTAGGTCTCAGGTAGCAGGTCGAGTCGGTTACAAGTTAGGGTTTGTCCCTTTAAACTTTCTATCTTTGAGCTTGCCGTGTGTCGCAAGCAGTCAGAGTCTCCTTCGGTCACCCGAATCTTTGATAGGGCCCTGGTAACGTCATGGGCTTCTACCAGATTGGACCGTATATGCCAAGCTCGAGTACCTATAAGGTATGCCCATGTCACCTACACAAACGAATTTGTCCTACCACAGGAAAGAGTTGTGGCTGATAGTAAGGACCTAGATGACTTTCATATGGCTAGCACCAAGTTCATGGGTGTCTATAGGCCAGAGCGTTCCCTCCGTGCTTACCAGTTTTATTTTGCTCCTAACGGTGATCTCCACCAAATCTTGCTTCCTTTTATCCAAGCTTTTGGTTTGCCAAGTAAACCGAGTTGGGTCCTCACTGAGGAGGAGTTCCAGCAGGCACTGATCCTATCAGGAAGGACTGCGCCACTAGGTGGCCATCACAACTAGGAAAACGCAGCAGCTGGCCAACAATAGCAGGATGAAGAAGGAGGAGGCTAGCATGTCACAGGATGGGACGACTTCGTCTACACCACCACCAACAGCCTTTTCACCAACATCAACAACAAGGTATGCCTCCACCAGAGACGGGATTCAACCAAAGAGCAATTTTGACTAGGTGGTGCATCGCATTGACAACATAAAGAACATGTTGTATGATGCGAACGCCAACATAGTCAACCTCACTCAAGACTCCACATCATTCATGACTGACTTTCCAAACCGCTACCCGAACTTCCTATATCAGCAGCCGCCACCTAACGGTAGCAACAACTAATTCTAGTTAGGCAAAAGCCTAAGCTTTGGGATGTTAAACTCCTCCCGCCTTTTTGCATTCATATTTTTCTTTCTTATTTTTATTTGTTTGTTTTTGTTCCAATGCATGTTTACTTTTAGTTTTGCATTTGATAAAACAAAACCCCAAAATATTAGACTATTCTCTAGAGTTATTTGTGCAAATTTCTCTGGTCTCTTGTTGATTCTTTCTGCAGGTTACTCACTTCTAGTGATCGAGCTATGGGACGAACGCAAAGAGTTGACTCAAGTAGAAGACGAACGAGCAAGAGGAGGTACCACATTCCTATTTTCCCTCTTCCTGTAAGCTTATTCGTGAACATTTTATGTCCGTTCGGTTGCACTGGATTTCAATTCCACGCTTAGTTTGTTATCTTTTAGAATTTGAGCTCAAAGGCTTTTGTCACCTCTTTGGTTAAAGACTTTCAACAATTAAATCAGTTTGAAAACAACTCTTGGGATTTTATTCCAAACTTTTTAGAACAAGATAAAGTGTCCATCGACAACTTTAGTGCCATATTTTTGTCTTAAGGGCTTAATCTTAGTAGTTCTCAGCCCCACATATTGATCGTTGACTTGATGATACCTTCTAAAAAAGAATTACTTGATGGAACAAACTTTTTAGAGTATGAGAGGGAGATGCCAAAATTTGTATTGACTTGATATTAAAAAAAGAGGAGAGAAAAGAAAAAGAAAAGAAGAAAGCAAAAGTACTTTGTTTCAAATTCACACCTTTGGGATGCCAACAACTCCGCTAACTTTTGAACGATCTATGGTATAACCCTAGAGTTCGGCTATGAGTTGATGGCATGAGTGGCATACGTGTCGCTATATGGGCAAAATTATTGGCATTCCCAATAGGTTGTGTAGGAGTTTATAACAGAAATATTCATTGATCCTTGAGAAGGAAAAAAGAAAAGATCCATTATCAAAATATGAGCTAAAATACTTTTGGTACCTTTTGATTATTGCCATCACCTCACTACCTAAAAATGTGCAATTAGAGTTCTTGATAAGCAAGGAAAAGAAGAGGTATTTAATAGTCGCGATTATTGAAGTAGGTGATTAATGAAAAAGCTCTAAGTTTATCCTTCTTTTGACATCTACATGTGCACCCCTAATTTTGACTTAAGCAGTATGGCTTAAAACATTTTTACTCTCATAACAAGAGAGGCACTAAAAGAAATTGATTTGCAAAGCTTCGCCAAATTTTTAACAATCTCATGTGAGTTATAAGAACTATTAGCTAGCGAATTACTTGCATTTAGGGATCAAGCTTAAGTGCAACTGTTTAGATATATTATGCTCATGTTCAAAGTTGCAGGATTTGAGACGATGGAATATGAGACAACCTCGAACTTGTAAGTCTTTATCTTGATTTAATTCTTTGCTATTATTCATTATAGCTTTGTTATTCGAGGGCGAGTAACCGCTAAGCTTGGGGATATTGATAGCTCCAAATTTCATCACTTTTTACCATTGGTTTTCCTCTTGTTTATTGCGGGGTTTCCCTAAAGATTGCCCTTTTCACTAAAATTAATGTTGCAATTAGAGAATCCTTGGTTTCTTGTGATGGTTGCCAGGCAATAAACATTTATTGAAGATCTAATAGCATTTATGGGCTAATTACACCAGAATAAGCAAATCCCCAATTGGAGCCACTTTCATTGGAGGCCTCAGCACACATAACGACCACTGGTACGGTCGGGGCGCGCTTGTACTGTTCACCCGTACTACCCACCAGCGCCTTCCTTATATCAACACAAGCAACTTTCATAAAGGGGGAGAGACGAGAAGAACCACAGAATAGAAGTTACAGCCGCTGCAAGCCATCTAGAGGGAGAGATCAGATCTGAAAGAGGAGAAGAACTTCACCTTGTTCTCCGACGATCTTCAACCTCAAAACCACACACTCCACCATCATTCCATCATTACTTAGAGAGAGAGTGACATGGGTATACCCTACAGGTACTCAAGTTTTGCATATACGGTCCAGATACGGCAGAAGCCCACGGCGTTGTCAAGGCCCAATAAAGATTTCGGGTGACCCACGGAGACTCCGATTGCTTGCAACGCAAGAAGAAGCTTAAGATAGAAAGTTCAAAGGGATGAACCCTAATCTATAACCGACTCGACCTGCTACCCGAGACCTAGCCTATCTTTATAAAGGCTAGGAGGGGTGGCAAGGAGGACAATCACAACCCTAGTTTCCACAACCATCGCCAGATTGCATCTGCGCACCCCTGTAACTTTCGAGTCCCTCGATAATTCCAAGAGCAGACAGGCAGGAGTAGGGACCTCTACGAGGCCTGAACCTGGGTAAACCTTGCATCCCTGTGTGCTTGTTTGCTAGACGATTGATGCCTCCAGCGCTTCCTCCTTCTCCAAAACCTAAGTCCATAACAATGGGCATTGACGAGTTAAACCCTCGGCAATTGGCGCCGTCTGTGGGAACTGGGAGTGCTGATGTCGCGGCTTCTTCGTCCCCATCAACCGCGATCTACAACTCCACAACAGCGGAGATTTGCCAGCTCTTCGGCGCTTTCGACTTCACCGTCCACACGCCGACCACTCGCCCGGCTTTCGAGTCCGTGGGCGATAGGATCGGTCTGGCGACCGGGAGCTTCCGCTTCCAGGTCGGTCAACTAGGCACGCTTCGCATGCCCGACCAGCCAACGACACCCGCGATTGCTCCAGCATCGTGGTTCCCGCCACCAATTGGCACCCTCAGCAAACTCAACGCCCCGGTTATAGCTGGGAGCATGGACAGCGACATCAGTCATGGATCTGATCTGGGTGGCCTAGCCACAGAAGATGGAGCCTACGGCTCCAGATCTGAAAGTTGTGGGAGCAACAGCTTCCCCAGTCACTTCATGTGCGCCGTCATCAACACGAGCGACACCGGTGTCAATCGCGAAAACGCCGGCACTAGCACTAGACTGGCCAACAGCGGTATACCAGTCGCAAACGGTGGCCCCACCAACGGTGTGACCACCAATAACGGGACGGGAGGAGAACCGCACCTCACGGTGAATGAGAACACCGGAGAGCGCATGCTGATCAGGCTCAACGACAACGAGTGGGCCCGCTGTCGAGAAGCTCTACGGGGCAATCCTCTACCCCTAACTCATCGCAAGACATGCTGATGGACTACCATTAGCTACTGAAGGAAGAATTCAAACGCCAGCAGCAGGTAATCGCGCAACTCGAGGCGCGCAGAAAGGCGGCGGATGAGTCGAGCCTTTAGAGAGCTCAGCTCTCCTCCCATGGAGGATCCTCCTCCAAAGGCAACGAGTACCTGGCCAACAAAAGATGATCTCGACTGGCCCACCTCACCGACCAGGAGCATGTAGAAGCCGCAAAAGTCCGCGACTTCGCCTCTATGATGGTGGATACGCAGGGCAGCATGCTCCCAAAGACGCCGCAAGCTGCGGTGATAGCGGCTACCATGTACCTCCTCAACAACCAGCCACCGGCTAGAGATCTGCGAGCTGCCATGCACCGATCTACGATCGAGGGCTTGGGGCTAATCGAGGCCGCCCTCGACAAAGAGCCAACACTAGAGCCGAAGAAAAGCAAGGCACTGGCCAAACGCTACCCCTCGCCCTCGTCCAGCGATGATAGCCACGACATGTCTCGACATCATCGCTCATGGTGGCACAATCACGACTACAACGCGCGTGATGACATCATGTAGTGTAAAGTCGACAAAATGCGCGCAAGACGCGCTCGTTCGACTGACTCGGAGGAAGACAAAGTAGAGCTCTGCGGCACTAGATGCTTCAGCAGAGCCATCAGGCAGAAGCGATTGCCTAAAGGGTTCAAACTTCCATCGGAGAACTCGAAATTTGATGGCCTATAGGACCCGAAGATTTGGCTGGAGGATCACATCTCCTCCGTCAGGCTGCACGGCGGGAGTCGAAGCACGGTCATGCAATGCCTACAGCTATAGCTGCAGGGCGTCGCTCGCGCATGGCTCAACAATCTCCCGCGCGGATCCATTCACAGCTGGGAAGAGTTAGTCTACAGCTTCGTGCGCAACTTCAAGGGCACTTACAAAAGGCCCGCATCAATCGAAGAGCTGAGAGGCTGCCACCAGAGATCTGGCGAGTCACTGCGCTCGTATCCAGAGATGGTCTATCATCAAGAACTCTGCAAAAGACATCTCCGAGGATCGCGCAATCGACGCGTTCAACGATGGCGTACGCCGTAGAGAGCTCAAGGAGGAGTTGAGCCGCTCGAAGCCCAAAACAATCGACCACCTGATGGAAATCGCGAATCGTTGGGTCGATGGAGAGGACTCGATGAAAAACCGTGCCTACTCCGACGATGACGAGGACCTCGAGCGCAGACGCGGCCGACGAGGGAAATGTCGAATGCGCGGATACGAGGACCACGACGAAATCGAAATGATCGCAACCGACTACGCCGACAAACACGACGACAACCGCAACAACGGATATCGTAGCGGTGGAAACCGCGACACTGGGAAAACCACGCAAGTGCGGCAATGCCACATTCATGAAGAGGCACCCAAAACATCCATCCAGGACAAACTGTCCGGACCATGCAACGTGCACTTCTACATCGACAAGCACGACGGCAAGAAAAAGTCCAGCCACCTTCTCAAGGATTGCCGCGAGTTCCTCAAACTCCATGAGGGCCTGGCCCAGATGAATCGCGACGCGATCAACCAGGGCTATGGAGCTGCCCTAGGCACTGTGGCACATGGAGCTCCTCCACCACCGCCCGGACCACCACCACCTATGGCTGCACCAGCCCACAACCATGGAGACGAGGCATACCCCCGACCACTGGGAACATGGGGATGATCCAAAAGGGTCGCCCCTCAAATCGAACACAGAAGGCAATCACTTGCCAAGTCAATTTGGCGATAAACTCTCTATCATCCACCACTGAGTACCTTAGTGGCAGCGAGTCATGCATCACCTTCGACAAAAGCGACCACCCGCGCCAAGTACCTCACCCAGGCCATTGTCCTCTAGTACTCGAGGCACAGATCGGCGGGTTCGAGATGAGTTGCGTCTTCATGGACGGCGGAAGCGGCATTAACCTCATGTTCGCGAGTACCTTGCGAGCAATGCGGATCCCGCTGACATGTCTGGAAATGTCAGACACGATGTTCCACGGCATCGTCCTAGGGAAGGGAGTATATCCCCTAGGCAAAATCAACCTCGACATCATCTTCGGCACGTCGCAAAATTTTCGACGAGAACGCATCGACTGACCCTCATAGTACCACTGCATCCTTGGACGTGTCGTGTTCGCGAGGTTCATGGCGGTACCATACTACGCCTATCTGCAGATGAAGATGCCAGGCCCAAACGGCGTCATCACAATCAACGGAAGCTTCGAGAGGTCCGACAGCTACGACAGGGAATTCAACAGAATCTCCTAGTCCTTCGGCATGCAAGAGGAATTCACAAAATTGAAGGAGTCGACAGACAATAGTCTGCTCCCCTGAGTAGGCCAAGTTCACCTGACATGTCCTTCAACTCATCGGTGCAAACAAAGAAAGTCCAGGTCCACCCAATGGACCCGACCAAGACGGCCCTCATCGCCAACAACTTGAGTTCCGCATAGGAACTCGCGCTCGTCGAATTCATCTATGAGCACTGGGAAATATTCGCCTGGTGTCCAGGACATGCCAGGAGTTCCCAGGGAATTCTCCGAGCACTCACTCAACGTAAATCCAGACGCAAGGCCAGTTAAGTAGACGATACAGCGACTATCTGAACCAAGCGCAAAAGCAGTCGGTATGGAGATCAACAGACTCCTCGACGTAAATTTCATACGCGAGATCAAGGAAAGCACCTGGCTTGCCAATACAGTGCTCGTGCCTAAAAAGGACACGGATATCCTGCGGATCTGCGTGGACTTCACCTCCTTAAACAAGCACTGCCCAAAGGATCACTTCCTGTTGCCACGGATCGATCAAATAATCGACTCCATTGCGAGATGTGAGCGCCTCTACTTCCTCGATGCCTACTCAAGCTACAACCAGATTTGAATGAAGGAGGAAGACCAGGAGAAAACGGCATTCACAACACCCTTTGGTGTGTTCTGCTACAACATGATGCCTTTCGGGCTAAAAACGCAGGAGCCACCTATCAGCGGTGCATGCAGTCTTGCCTCAAGAACCAACTTGGTTGCAATATCCAAGTCTACGTTGATGACATCGTCATCAAAACCAAAGAGGAAGCCACGTTAATCGATGATCTCCGCGAGACCTTTGCTAACCTCGACCGCTACCGGATCAAGCTCAATCCGGACAAATGCGCCTTCGGCGTACCATCTGGGCAACTACTCGAGTATCTCATCTCTGCGAGGGGGATCGAAGCAAACCCGAAGAAAATAAAGGCCATACTGGCCATGGAGAAGCCGAAGAACATAAAAGGGGTCCAGCAGCTGGCTGGGCGAATCACGGTGCTCAGTCGATTCATCAGTCGAATGGGCGAAAAGGCACTGCCCTTCTACCAACTCCTCTGCAAAGCTAACAAGTTCGAGTGGACAGACGAGGCATAAGAAGCATTCGAAGACCTCAAGCGTCTACTATCCACCTCGCCAGTACTGGTGACGCCTCGCGAAAAGGAGCCACTACTGATCTACATCTCTTCCACCAACCAGGTGGTCAGCACTGTGCTCGTGGTGGAGCGAGCCGAACAAAATAAAGTCCACGGGGTCCAGCGCCCAATATACTACCTCAGCGAGGTGCTCACGCCAACAAAGCAGCGGTACCCGCACTACCAGAAACTAGCGTATGATATCTTCATGACAACCAGGCGACTGCGTCACTACTTCCAGGAGCACCCAATTGTGGTGGTAAACGACGCCCCGCTCGGGCATATACTCAATAATCCTGATGCCACCGGACGAGTCATGCTCTGGGAAATTGAACTGACTCCACGATACATCACATATGAGAAGCGCGACGCGATCAAGTCGCAAGTCCTCCCGGACTTCCTTGTGCACTGGATGGAAAACCAGCTCCCTGAAAAACCAGATATGTCCTATCTCTGGACAATGCACTTCGACGGGTCCAAGCGAAAGGATGGAGCTAGCGCGGGTGTCATACTGACATCACCCCAAGGAGACAAGATGAAATATGTTATGCGAATGCAGTTCACGGCCTCCAATAACAAAGCCGAGTACGAAGCCTTAATCAAAACAGAATGCGGATGGCGAAAGCCTGTGGTGCCAAGAGACTCATCATCTACGGCGACTCCAAGCTGGTGGTAAACCAAACGATGCACGAGTGCGACGCACTGAGCGACAACATCATCGCCTATCGCGACCTCTACGACACACTCGAGGGAGACTTCGACGGCTGCGAGCTGCGAAATGTCGGCCGCAAAAGCAACGAAGAGGCAGATATACTCGCCAACATCGGATCCACCTGCGCCCCCATACCACCTGGGGTATTCCTCGAGCGCATCTGCGAGCGCTCCATCAAGCCCAAGGCTCCAGAGAATAAAGCAAGCACGTCAATGGACTCGGGGGCTACGCCACCCAACGAGCCAATGGCACTCGATGGCATGGAGCTTGATACGGGAATCGAAGGACCAATGGAGGTCATGATGATCGAGCCATCTTGGACACAGCCATACATCACATATCTGCTCAGCAAGAGGCTACCAGATGACCCGACTGATGCGCGACACATCGACGATCCAAGGCATTCGCCCTCCTCAACAGCGAACTATACAAGCGCAGCATCACAAAAGCACTTCAACGGTGCGTCTCCAACGGGGATGGCAGGGTCATCCTCCTCGACATACATGAAGGCACTTGCGGCCACCATGCTGGCAGTCGCGCCCTCATCGCCAAAGCTCTGCGAGCTGGATTCTATTGTCCCACGACCATGCATGACACCAAGGACATCATCCAGCGCTGCAACACTTGCCAGCGATTCGTGGACAAACCACACGCACCCGATGCGGAACTCAGGCCAATACCATTGTCTTGGCCCTTATCATAATGGGGACTCGACATGGTCGGCAAGCTCCCAAAGTTCTTTGCCTATACGGACTTCGAGGTCGCAGACACGTTGATACAACATCTCCGTCTCCTCGGACTCGCCAGGCATCATGACGTTCTTCCAGGAGCGCCTCCTCTTGCAAGCCGCCACGGGATTGAAGGGCGCGGGTCCGTAGTGCTCTCAATCGGCCTCCTGGTCGTGGATGCAAAACCACTTATCTCTCCACCCTTGGGCAGACGCGGTGAGCTTGATATCAAAGTAAGTGGAGGAAGAGTCAACGTGGATCCCGCAGCCTCCTATGTCGTAGACTACCGAACCCGACCCCGACTGACGTTTGAGCTTAAAAAGCTTCTTGAAGAGACCAAAGTGTGGCTCGATTCCGAGCCAGCACTCGCACAGGGTGATGAAACAGGCGATGTGGAGAATCGAATTTGGGGATAGCTGGTGCAGCTGGAGCCCATAGAAACAGAGAAGACCCCTGACAAAGGGATGCAGGGGAAGAGAGAGAGACCGCGGATGATGCACGCAAGGAACATCACCCGAAACCAGCAGGAGGAACAGAAATTACCTCCTCGCCAGGTACACAGGAGTCGCCTTCCGCGGGAGGAAGTGCTCCATCTTGACGAAGATTGAACAACTCCGTGGGCTTAATGGTGGATGGGCGCCAGGACCCATTGGTGACGTGAGTCCCCGCGCCCTTCTTCTTCCCAGCGCTGGTGGCGCTGGTGCCCACGGCCACGGTGCCTCCCTTCTTCTTGGTGGCGACAATGGTGGCTACAGATCCAGTAGTAGAACCTCCTTTCTTCTTGCCCATCTTGTGATGGCAATGCGAGCGCAAGAAGTAACTAGGGAAGACGCGGAGCTAGTCCAGTGCCACGGAGAAGAGGTGCGCAAAGGAGCAGGAAGAGCAACAATGGCGAAGGAAGCGCGAGCAAGAAGAGAGATGAGGAAAAATTACCGCAACTGCGCCGCTACTTAACCTCCTAGCGAATGTCATCCAACGGCCAGCAGAAACCCTATTGGACGCGTGGCACACATCGCCATCGATGCATGGCGAAGGTGAATCATGAACCGTCCCCCACTACTCCCATTATGAGCGGAAATTGAGGAGACGCAGTTAAAACAGGAGATTACACACGCCCAGTCAAATCAAAGTCAGAAAGTGGGACCCACTGCTCGTTACGTCCCATCAAAGCCGCTCATGTGGGCAACTGAAGTCATCACGTCGTCAGCACTGACATCAAGAATTTCAGCAGAAGAACATTTTGACTACTTTAGTCCTTGCTCGAGTCTTCGACTCAACCAAGCACTCGGGGGCTACTCCTAACAGGAGCGCTGTCCGCGCACCCGAAAGAATTTTTTACGCAGGTATACAAGCTTCACGAAAACCCTTCACACGAATCAACAATTCGATTGTGAACTACGGGTTACTCCCATAGCGAGCGCCGGAAGCACATTCGACTGAAACAAGCAACAAAAGATGACAGCAATCGCTAAATGTTTTTAGTCCCCACTCGAGTCTGCGACTCAAATAGGCACTCAGGGGGCTACTCCCATAGGGAGTGCTGGTCGCGCACCCTATGATTATTTTTCCTTGTACATCGTACTGTGTGTCGATAACATCCACACTCGAATGCCATGGCGACTTCGCCTCATATTTTCCCTACAAAGAGATTACGTCTCCTGAGCCACCCGAATTATCTCCGTGATGACAAAAATTCGGATGCCGCGCTTACAGTGTGAAGATAAGACCTGAACAAGGCCTAGCAACACATCTGCTGCGCACTACCAGAAATATATCCGTGCCTGCAGGTACGATGAACATGCCTTAACGGACACGTCGAGTGCTCACAATTATACACTGGAATTCGACTCCTGTAAGACCTCCGCGGCCTGAGTCGAATTATGCCAGCACTTTTCCGAATTTGAGTCCGGGGACTCGAGTTTGAGTAGATTGCTTTATTTTTCCCTAAGGCAGTTAACTGATACCGATACATTGGATAAATCAGGCACGTATATCAACAATCCCTATGACACAGACAAAACACTCAAAAATATGCTCAGTCACATACTCGAAAGACTTCATAAAGTCTCCAGTCGAATCTACGATTCCACTGGACACTCCGAGGCTACTGACATGGGTATACCCTATAGGTACTCAAGTTTGTCATATACGGTCCAGATACGGCAGAAGCCTACGGCATTGTCAAGGCCCAATACAGATTTCGGGTGACCCACGGAGACTCCGATTGCTTGCAACGCAGGAAGAAGCTTAAGATAGAAAGTTAAAAGGGACGAACCCTAATCTGTAACCGACTCGACCTGCTACCCGAGACCTAGCCTATCTATATAAAGGCTAGGAGGGGGCAGCGAGGAGGACAATCACAACCCTAGTTTCCACAACCATCGCCAGATTGCATCTGCGCACCCCTGTAACTTTCGACTCCCTCGATAATTCCAAGAGCAGGCAAGCAAGAGTAGGGACCTCTACAAGGCCTGAACCTAGGTAAACCTTGCTTCCCTGTGTGCTTGTTTGCTAGCCGATTGATGCCTCCAGTGCTCCCTCCTTCTCCAAAACCCAAGTCCATAACAATGGGCATTGACGAGTTAAATCCTCGCTAGAGAGAGATTGGCACTTGTAAGATTAGGGTTTGATACTTTGATCTACCTTTAGTTTGTATTTGATTGGATCTTTAATCGCTATTGTGGTTTGCTACAATAACTTTGAGATGATTTCTATTTGCAATACAATTATGCCTTTGATTTTTCTACCTCTCATGTCTGAGTAAATCCCCATAGGCGTGGGAGATGTAGGGGATTGGTGAGATGTGATGTGCCTCCTTTAATTCCATCCATTTGTGATTATTGCAATGTTTATTTAAACAATGAGAATGAATATCTATGTTTGCCTAATGCATGTTATCTAATTTAAGGGCCCAGGTAACATGATCCAAAGATCTCATATGTATGAACTTGTATGCTAGTAATTTGGCGACCCTCGAGTGACACAGCCGGTATCAAAGAAGAGCTAGCACTACTCGAGGACAACAAGGAACCACCAAGATTAAAGCATTGATCCGGTTGAAAGACCTTAATTAATGTGTTGACCATGGCCGTGGTAAGAGGCAGATGGATCATTGGGATTGGGAAGAATTGGCCATGAGGACTCCTAGTCGGTATATGGGTTGCTTGACTACTCACTTATAAATAAGAATTATCATTATCACTTATTCCGCTTATTCCATTTGGCACTTTTACTATCACCATGAAATGATTCTCTTCGTGCCTAACTTCTCATCTACAGGACCTTTACACACCTTTCGCATCTTTACTTTCATGCAATTTACTTATTTCCTAAGCAAGTTCCTCTATCTTTTACTAACCACTTCCACCGTCAACATTTGCACTCAATTCACTCAAGACCTGTGACACCTTGGGTGCGACAGAAACGCCGCATAAAAACACTTTCCTAGGCTCCTTGTTGGGGATCGATATAAAACTGGAATTAATACTTCTATGAAAACATTCTCTGATGAACATGTGCACTTGCAGGCTATCACTAGCCAACTAAGCATTTCATGTGTGTGTGCAACAACGTAGCCGACGACTAGCAGACGGATAGGCCTAGGTGGCAGCAAGCACGACAGGGCGCGGCGACATGCGGCGGTGTGGCCGGCGGCCACGACCAGGGCTGGGTGAGAACAGGCGACGGGTGGAGGCCATCTGAAAATAAGAAGTCCCTCGCTCACTCATTTTCTTTCCTCCTTATCGCTCGATTTGGTATATATGCGCGCATGCATGCATATATACATATGTACGCTTATCTTTACCCAGCCAGCGTCAAACGTGGTCTTGCCTGGCTGACGTCATGCATGTATGCGATCAGAGGTTTGATTCAAACGACCGACGTGGAGAAGCCTCACATAGTCTCCATACACAGTTAAGCTATGTAAAAATCAGTAGTGCGCGTGGCAGATGGCCTCAGAGCCCATCCTACTCACCAGGCTTAAGTCTATAGATAATGATCATTTCGAGATGGCTCATCTTGAACTTGCACTTTATTTCTCCTTTTTGTGGTTATTTGCTAGAATCCACTCTTTGCACTTTATCTTGATCAACCGTGTATCTTCTTCTCTCTTCAATATTATGTCTTGAGTAATGCAAAAATTCTCACACTATCTTCTTCTTCAATACATGCTTCCAATAGGCTAAACTCCGACATGGCCATTTTTTGGATCATACCTTTAATATCTCTATGGTCATTGCTTATTCTTCTTCACTTTGTTATTCTTTCAACCTTGAAGGCAATATATGGTTCAAACATTTCCTATGGACAAAACCTTCAAGTATAACTCAATGCTAATATTAGTGCATCAAGATTGTCATTAATTATCAAAATCACACATGGAGGCCCACATGCTCTTTCAATCTCCCCCATTTTGGTGTTTTGTGACAATCCATTTGAGAGGGTTTATATAAGTAATTTAATGAGAGAAAAACTGGTTGCACTAGCATCAAACACTTTTGAAGTATGTGATGCTAGTAGAACCATGATATATAGAGAGCAAACTCCCCCACAATCTATGCATGTGTGGATAAACTTAAATTTCATTGCATTATTACCAATGGTGGAGTTTCCTCTATATACACAACATGCAAAGCAACAAGGAAGATGCAAATGCATGAAAGGCAAATGCTTAAAGCTCAAAAACCTAAAACACGAGACCAAATTCCCTTAAACCTGCTAAAACTTATCCCCCATTGGCATCTATTGCCAAAATAAGTGAAAAACTTTAGAAGGCCAATATAGTGAGAGTTCCTCCATAAGGTATAATCATATGCACATATCCGGTGAGGTATACTAGAAGGAAATAAAACTATATTCAGGTTCCAAATATTGCAAAAGAAATATATGTTGAAGAAGCATAAATAAACCCACATCTTATGTGGAAAAGGTGTTGAGTAGATTTGGATATGATGATTGCAAATCCTCTCCCACACCTTATGATCCTAGTGTGTTGCTTCGAAAAAATCAAAGGGCGACTAGAGATCAATTGAAATACTCTCAGATTATTGTCTCACTTATGTATTTGGCTTGCGCTGCGAGGCCTGACAACTCGTTTGCTGTGAGAAAACATAGCCGGTTTGTGGCCAAACCCGAGAGATGATCACGGGCATGCTCTTGAGAGAGTAATGCGCTATCTAAAGGGAACCGTGAGTTATGGAATTCATTATACCGGTATCCAAGAGTACTTGAAGGGTATAGTGATTCAAACTAGATATCAGATGCTGATGAGATAGAGGCCACAAGTGGATATATATTCACTCTTAGTGGTGGCCCTGTCTCATGGAAGTCTTGCAAGCAGACCATCTTAAAGAGATCAACTATGGAAGCAGAACTCACAACATTAGATACTATGACTATCAAAGCGGAGTGGCTTCGTGAACTCTTAACAAATTAGCCTATGGTTGAAAAACCAATACCGTCAATCCTTATGAACTGCGATTGTCAAAGTGAATAATTCTAAGGATAATATGAAGAGTTCAAGACATGTCAAGAGAACACTAAAGTCTGTCACAAAGTTGAGAAACTCCAGAGTTATAGCATTGGATTATGTCCAAACGGCTAAGAATCTGATGATACGTCCAAAACGTATCTACTTTCCCGAACGCTTTTGCTATTATTTCTCCTCTATACTTGTGTGATTTGGATGCAACTAATGCGGACTGACGCTGTTTTCAGTAGAATTGCCTTGGTGTCTACTTTTTGTGCAGAAAATCAACTATCAAGAAAAATCCCGGAAAATATGCCAAAAATCATATTTCACCCGAAGACTCCAGGAGCCAGAATACGAGACGGAGAAGAGCCAGGGGGTGGCCACACCCCCTGGTGGTGCGGGCCAGGCCAGGCCACGCCAGGGGGTGGTGTAGGCCCCCTAGGCACCCCCTCAGCCTCTCTCTTCGCCTATAAGGATCCTTCTGACCTAAAAACTTCGAGGGGTTCGATGTTTTTCCAGAAGGAGTTCCGCTCCGCCACCACCACCAGATTCCACGAAACAGCACCAGAAACTTCGTTCTGGCACCCTGCCGGGACGGGGAATTGGAGGAGATCATCGCTGTCATCATCACCATCGCTTCTCCATCGACCATCCATGTTTCCCCCATCTATGAGTGAGTAATCCCCCGCTGCAGGCTATGGGGATGGTAGGGATTGGATGAGATCGTTCATGTAATGGCATCAAATTGTTAGGGCATGGTGCCTAGTATCTTTTATTAGTGCTTTATGACTTTGTTGCAACTTGTTGTGCTTAATGCTTGTCACTAGGGCCCGAGTGCCATGATTTCAGATCTGAACATGTTATTGATTCATTATGATAGTATTGTTTTTGGTCTTACCTGCAAGTTGTATACACACGTTGTTGTCCGGAACCTATGGCCCCGAAGTGACAGAAATCGGGATAACCAGAAGGGAATGGCTTTGATGTGAGGATCACATGTGTTCACGGAGTGTTAATGCTTTGATCCGGTGCTCTATTAAAAGGAGCACCTTAATTGCCAGTAGTTCCCTAGAGGCCCCGCTGCAAACGGGCTGACAAGACAAAAGATGTTGTGCAAGTTCTCATTGCGAGCACGTATGACTATATATGGAACACATGCCTAGGATTATCTAGTACTTGGATGCTTTATCTTATTTATCTGCAATTGCCCTATGTTCTGATTGCTATGTGAATTGTCTTGTCCATGCAACGCCCGTCCATCCATCCCTATGCCTACCGCACTCGAATCCCACTATTTACTGCTTTTGTTACTACTGTCTTTGCTTTACTACTGCTGTTACTTTACTATTCCTACTACAAAACTCTTGCTACTGATAAACTGCTGTGAGCAAGATTGTTTCCAGGTGTAGCTGAATTGACAACTCAGTTGTTAAGGCTGATAAATATTCTTTGGCTCCCCTTGTGTTGAATCAATAAATTGGGTTTCACTTCCCTCTAAAATACTGCGATACACCCCCTATACTTGTGGGTCATCAAGACTATTTTTTGGCGCCGTTGCCGGGGAGCATAGCTTTATTTGTTAAGTTCACTTGGATTCTCTATTGCTCACTGTTATCCATCCATCATGGGTAAGTCTCGTGATGGCAAGGTTCCTATTTTACCATCCACTACAAGAAGAGGTACGGTTCTAAACACCTCTGCTGCTCTTGATTCACCGTCTGTTTTGAGTAAGTTCCTTACACCACCAGATACACATGCTACACACACTGCTACTACTTCTGAATCTGAAACTTCTGATGCTTATGATGTTGTTTCTACTGTGCTTGATAAGAGTGGTTCATTAGGTCCTTTCCTAGATGCTACGATTTCTAGAACTATAGTTGGAAATATCAAAACTCCTAATGAAGACACTACCACACCTGTTAGCTCACCTGAGTCTAGTGAGAGTTATGATATTGAAGATGGTTATGTTGAGATGACCGATGAGTTTATTAAAGAATGTAAGAACACCCATGATAGGAGCACTGCTAAGAGTCTCCTTGAGAGGCGTACTATTAGACCCAAATTATCTACTGCTGCTAAGTTTGCTGCTTCTCCCATAAACATTATAGATGAAGATTATGATTTCTCTCTCGATCTATCTTACATAGCTATTGCCAAGAAAGAACCTTTTTGTGGGACTAAGAATGAAAGTGCGGTAGCACATATGAATGAACTTTCTACCATGAGTGGCTTGTTTTCTGATGATATTAAGATGCGTACTTACTTTGTTGCTAAGATTTTTCCCTTTTCACTGAAAGGAGAAGCTAAAACTTGGTTTAGTAATTTACCTCCTGGATCTATTGATAGCCCTGAGTGCTTGATTAGTACTTTCCTGCAGAAATTTTTTCCTCCCAGTGCTGGACATGCTATTTTGCAGGAACTTTTTGATTTTAAACATGGAGAAAAAGAGGTATTGCCCAAATCTTGGGCAAGGTTTTATGCTTTGATTCATGCACAGGCTGGAAGTCCATTACCTAAGAATGAGCTTCTTGATATATTTTATAATGGACTAACCGAAGAATCTAGGACATACCTAGATAGTTGTGCTGATTGTGTTTTCAGGAATAGGACTCCTAACGAAGCTGAGGAATTAATGGCTAAAATAAGCAAGAATTATGAAGATTGGACTCCTCCTAAACAAGCTATACCTGAAGTAATCGTATCTGAACCATCTATTCCTGTGCCTATTCCAACATCAAAAAAGAGGGGAGTTATTGAATTAAATGATGAAGTGATGAAGGAAGCTAAGAAATGTCTTAAGGAGAAGGGAATTAAAGCTGCAGATGTCAAGAATTTACCTCCTATAGAAGAATTATGTAAGCCTATTCCCTACTCATCCACTATTGAGGTACACTCTCTCCAACACTTTGATGAAGGTGATATCCCTTACCCTAAACCTCCTGATCAATGCTTAGAAGAATTTGATATCTTTATTGTTAAGCAAGGTAACTTTAATAAAAGGGTGCAAAATCATCTAATGGAAAACACTAGAGCTATCGTTGAGTTGAAAGATATTGTGGAAAGAACCTCTAATGATGTTAAAATGATTGTTAAACACTTTCAAATGGTTCAAACTCAAATAGATCAACTCGTTAAAGTGCAAAACGACTTGCTAGTTAATGCTGCTAAAGAAAAACATACTTATGAAATTAGAACTAGAAGTGGTGCTGCTACCCAGGATCCTCTATATCCTGAGGGGCATCCCAAAAGAATTGAGCAGGATTCTCAACAAACTAAAAATATTGGTTCTACTCGTAAGAAAAGGAAAAAGAAACATAAAACTGTTGTAGAACCCTCTGAACCTGCTATAGATCCTAATAGTATATCTATCTCTGATGCTGAAACTGAAAGTGGTAATGAAGAAAATGTTGTTCCTAATGAAGAAAAAGTTGAATAAGAACTTGAAAACCACACTAAGAATACTAAATACACCGAAGAAGATTTTATTGCTAAGAAACATGGTAGTGAAAGAGAACCTTGGGTCCAAAAACCTATGCCTTTCCCTGATAAGAAACACAAGTCAAAGGAAGATGAACACTATAATAAGTTTTGTGAGTGGATGAAGCCTTTATTCTTGCAAATTCCTTTGACTGATGCTATTAAATTGCCTACTTACTCAAAGTATATGAAGGACATTGTCTCGAATAAAAGGAAGATCCCTAATGAAGAATTTTCTACTTTGCTTGCTAATTATTCCTTCAATGGTAAGGTTCCTAAGAAACTTGGAGACCCAGGGATTCTAGCTATCCCTTGCTCTATTAAGAACAGTTATGTTAGAACTGCTTTGTGTGATTTGGGAGCTGGAGTTAGTGTTATGCCTTTCTCTCTCTATAAGAGGCTTCAACTTGAAAAATTAATACCAACTAATATATCTTTGCAAATGGCTGATAAATCTACCACCATTCCTGTGGGTATATGTGAGGATGTACCTGTTCAGGTGGCTCACAATTGCTTGATATTAACTGATTTTGTTATGCTTGAAATGCCCGAAGATGATAATATGTCTATTATTCTTGGGAGACCTTTTCTTAATACTGCAGGAGCTGTTATTAATTGTAATCAAGGAAAGGTGACCTTCAATGTTAATGACAAGGAACATACTGTCTATTTCCCCAAGAAGATTGAAAGGACTTATGGTTTGAATTCAATTGAACATGTTGAAGGCATTCAAGTTGGAGAAATATATTGTCCCATACCAAGAGAAAATTTTGAAACTATTATGATTGGGACCATTGCTATCAAGGTTGAGGTAACATAATCATTAGTGGAATACAAAGTTTTGTCTCATATGCAATTGTTTTGGTAGCAAGACTTGATCAACCTTGTTAACAAAAGGATTCCATTGAACAAAACAATGTATTCATTATGATTATCTCCATTTATTTCTATCCTTTGCATTTTAGTTTTTGCTTTCGTTTAGTTTTCTTTTTGTTGTTAGTTGCTTGCATGTTAGAACTTCTGTAGTTCTAGCCTTGTTTTGTCCTTGCATCATGTTTCCAAAAGAAAAAAATCTGTCTGCCAGAAAAATCATTCTTCTATTTCTGAAAAATGTCCAAAAACAAAGTGTCTCGAAAAATTCCAGAAAATTCATATTAAATTTTTACATGAAAAAAGGGGCAGAGGAGTACCTGGGAGGTACTAGGGGGCCCACCAGGCAGGCACACCACATGGTGGCGCAGCCAGCCCTGGGGTGGCGCCATGCCCTGGTGTGGGCCAACCCTGGCCCCCCACTAACTCTCTCACCTGCCACTTTCTTCTCTCTCCCGAGTAAGCTCCAGTACATAGCTCAAAATCGCATTATTGTTGTGCTTGCTCTCGATTTTTTCGATCTCCTTGCTCAGCCCTTCTTTCTTGCTGAAATTTGGGGCATTTGTTCCCTGGTATGTGACTCCTCCCCTTGTCCAAGTAGATTTGTGTTTAGTGGATTATATATTGAGTATTTTGCTGCTGTAGGTGACTGGTTATGAGAGCTTGTAAGCTTGTTTGATGCTTAGAGATACAGTTTTGATGCATGTTTAGGCCTCTTGTAAGTCCCTATGAGTAGAATCCTTCATTATATTTACTTTGCAATCACTTGTTTAATAGGTGTTTAAATTTCAGAATACCAAGCATGAACAACCATACTTTTGGAGAGATATTTGAGAGTGATGCACCTAGGAGGTCGAGGCCCTCAAGAACAGCCTCTCAAGCTAGGCCATCATACAATGAAGATCTCATTGCAACTCGTATTGGCAGTGAAAGGGATGATGGGGATGCTCACCCATCCTCTTTTCCTTGTTTTACTTTCTTACAAGCTGCAGGTATTTTTGATGATTTCTTGCTACTGATCGAGAGGGTTGGTTTGACCTCATATATGCAAGATGAGAGTGCACAATACGCTATGCTCACCAAAAATTTTGTTGAGAGCTTCACGTTTACTAACACACCCTATCAGTCTACTGTCTCTTTTAAAATCTATGATCTGCCCTTCACCATGCCTTTGGAGAGATTTTACAGTATTGTAGGTGTGCGTATGACAGGGACCATGAAGAAAATTCAAGGGCGACCCGCTGATTTGTTGGAGCTTTACCGAGGGGTGACCAATGATGATGACCGCGTGGCGCAGCGCGAAAAGATAAGAAATATCCAACTCCCTGCTCTTAGATACTTTGCATATTATCTCGCTACTAGTGTACTGGGTAGGGAGAACACAAGTAATATCTCCAACTATCATTTAGCTCTCCTTGCTGCTGCGCTCAACAATAACACTCGGTACAATCTTGGCTCGCTTATTGCTCGCCGCTTAGCTGCTAGGGGGCCTATCTATGCATCACGCATAGTCATTGCATTAGGTCTTTTAGTGGATCCCTATGATGCTATGCTGGCACCACAGAGGCTTGACCTTGTTGCCATGAAAACTCATCACTTTGTCACTGCTACCTCTGATTTGAACAATCTAGTATATAGGATGCTTTTCACTGACGGGGATGAAAGGGAGATCCTTTTGCCATAGCCTGCTTTGTTTAGTGTTCACAGGAGACTGTGGTCGCGCTCCAAGGAGGAGGTGGACGAGCAGCTTCGCTTGCTGGGTTTCCACG
Source organism: Avena sativa (assembly GCA_916181665.1). NCBI lineage: Eukaryota > Viridiplantae > Streptophyta > Magnoliopsida > Poales > Poaceae > Avena > Avena sativa. Next base: position 417,615,412 of record OV702296.1, read on the forward strand.
AGTAGCACCAGGAGGATGTGCCCTCCTATGATTACTCTGCGCATTACGGAGGGACGTACTCGATCTCGCACCAGGATGAGGGGACCTCTTCGTCGTACCAGGGTGACACTTCATCCTGGCCAGCTTGGGATTGATACCCACTTAGGCCAAAAGCCTAAGCTTGGGGGGAGGTACGCCGACATTGCACTCATCTCTATATCATGTTGCGTCGGTACTTTGTATATTCATGTTTTTGTTCTCTTTTTAGTTTTCGTTCTTCTTTGCTTTTGCTTTCTAAAAATACAAAAAGACCAAAAATATTTCTGTTGTTCCTCTTTGGCTTGCTTCTTCTTTTTGCCTTGGTTTGCTTTTCCCTTTTTTTGCTTTGTTTGAACTATTCGAAAAACCCAAAAAGATTTTCCTTTGCTTGTTTTTCTCTTTTGGTTCTTATTTAAAATTCGAAAACACCAAAAATATTTGTCATTCTTCTTTGGTTTTTGCGAGTTTGCTACAGGGTTCGGCGGTCCTCAATGGATATTGGTTTCATATTATTATTCAAGCCACACAAGTGAAGAGCAATAATGAAGATCAATGACAACTTGAGGCGTGGTAAGAGGCTGGTAACAAACTCTATTTGTTTTCATTTTTGTACATATACTCATCACTGTGGGCTTGCTTAGTCCGTTCGAGTAGGGTGTATGTTATCTTTGGATGCTTAGTAGTTCTTGCTTTCTTATGATTAACTCCAGCTCGCTAATAGTTTGTAGCATGTCTTATGAATATTTGCTTACATTGCTCTATTCATAAATTGGTATGACACCGTGGTATCCTCCTCTGAATGTTTCATTTGAATTGACTTGGCACATGCTCACGCATGCACATGACTGTAATAATCAGTTGAGCCTCGATGAATTATTTTGACTTGAGGATCTTGAATCACTTTCATGCCATGAGTAGTCCTGTTTTGTTGCAAGCATGATAATGACAGCTATTGCTCTCTCGTTTGTCGCTCCCTTACTATTGCTAGCCTTCACTTCCACTGAGTGTTTACTCATGTTTCCAACTCCCTAAACCAAATATTTCCAAAGTGTCCACCATACCTACCTATTAGCATTATTTGCTACTACCGTGCATATTCAATATGCCTTGTTTCCTTCCGAATAAAATGTTTGCTTATTATGGGAAAATTAGTTAGTAAAACTCTCACGAACTTGATGGCACACTTTATTTCCTGCACTTAATAAACCTGAACCATTATGAACTCTCTATGAAAGTTATATGCTTGCAAATTATAGGCTGGGATTAGCAGAACCGTGCTGTCATGGGGAACGCTTTCAACACTTGTAAATATATACCTAGTTGATACCTTGCTCTTTTGTTTGCGGATGTTGTCGGTGTGAAATAAAAGGGGAGCTTGTAAGTCCATGGAGTTATGTATGTGTGTTAGAGAAACACATGGGCCACTGGTCTAATCCATGCTGACATGGTGGAAACCTGCAGCGTAACCATAATGATATCTATGAAGCATTCTTCTTATAAAAAAAAGAGAGAGATATTGAGAAAAAGAAAAAAAAAGAGTTTTATGAAAAGAGGAAAGAGAGAAAAAAGCACCATTTTCCCATGGTAAATAAGAAGATTGCTGAGATACTCATTGTCTGCTTGCCTTGTCATTTTGATATGGGGATTCTTCCGTATCATCGGGCAAGGGGTACCCTGTTGGCGGTTCTCAATGATACGCACATACTTACGATGACAAGAACTTACCGGTAACTAAAGTTGAGTAGCATGAGGAGCGACCCTCGTACTCAAGGGACTTGGGATTTTCAGTTTATAGTCTGTCAAGCATATAACTCAGATTGGACCTCACTTTCACCTTAACCACATTAAAGATGCTTATGATAGGTGCAATGAGAGCTCAAAGCTAACGATTACCATACTTTCAGCATTTGGAATCCTTTCAAATTATTCAAAACCTTTTTCTTTACTTGTTGAGTCTCCACATATTCTTTGAGCACCTTCTTGAGAGCATAGTTGTTATTCTTTGTGTTTGTTCCATTACTTGATTATTTGTGTTATGACTTTGATGCTTGTATCCTTGATATCTTTACTTCTAGTCATCACTTGAACTTTAGAGGTGCCTTGATATTCATAATCAAAGGGCAAGCGAGATACCACTCTATCATACCTTTTTATGAGCATTGTAATGTTGCTTATGTTTGTGTTTCATGCTACTTATTATTCTTGAGTTGGAATCTCTTCATAGCTTGCAATGACTATTAAGTAGACTCAGTTGCATACTCTTTATTATGAACTGTCTAAGTAGTTGATCACATTGCTGAGAATATTTACATCATATGAAGCAAATGTGTTAGTGAAAGTTCTTTTATCGCACTCAGTTTTCAACTGAATTGCTTGAGGACAAGCAATAAGCTAAGCTTGGGGGAGTTGATACGTCCAAAACGTATCTACTTTCCCGAACACTTTTGCTATTGTATCTCCTCTATACTTGTGTGATTTGGATGCAACTAATGCGGAATGACGCTGTTTTTAGCATAATTGTCTTGGTATCTACTTTTTGTGCAGAAAATCAACTATCAGGAAAAATCCCGAAAAATATGCCAAAAATCATATTTCACCTGAAGACTCTAGGAGCCAGAATACGAGACGGAGAAGAGCCAGGGGGTGGCCACACCACCTGGTGGCGCGGGCCAGGCCATGCCGCGCCAGGGGGTGGTGTGGGCCCCCAGGCACCCCCTCGGCCTCTCTCTTCGCCTATAAGGAGCCTTCTGACCTAAAAACTTTGGGGGGTTCGACGTTTTTCCAGAAGGAGTTTCGCTCCGCCGCCACCACCAGATTCCACGAAACAGCACCAGAAACTCCGTTCTGGCACCCTGCCGAGACGGGGAATTGGAGGAGATCATCGTCGTCATCATCACCATCGCTTCTCCATCTACCATCCATGTTTCCCCCATCTATGAGTGAGTAATCCCCCGATGTAGGCTATGGGGATGGTAGGGGTTGGATGAGATCGTTCATGTAATGGCATCAGATTGTTAGGGCATGGTGCCTAGTATCTTTTATTAGTGCTTTATGACTTTGTTGCGACTTGTTATGCTTAATGCTTGTCACTAGGGCCCGAGTGCCATGATTTCATATCTGAACATGTTATTGATTCATTATGATAGTATTGTTTTTGGTCTTACCTGCAAGTTGTATACACACGTTGTTGTCCGGAACCTATGGCCCCGAAGTGATAGAAATCGGGATAACAGGAAGGGAATGGCTTTGATGTGAGGATCACATGTGTTCAGGAGTGTTAATGCTTTGCTCCGGTGCTCTATTAAAAGGAGCACCTTAATTGCCAGTAGTTTCCTAGAGGCCCCGCTGCAAACGGGTTGGCAGGACAAAAGATGTTGTGCAAGTTCTCATTGCAAGCACGTATGACTATATATGGAACACATGCCTAGGATTATCTAGTACTTGGATGTTTTATCTTATTTATCTGCAATTGTCCTATGTTCTGATTGCTATGTGAATTGTCTTGTCCATGCAACGCCCGTCCATCCATCCCTATGCCTACCGCACTCGAATCCCACTGTTTACTGCTTTTGTTACTACTGTCTTTGCTTTACTACTGCTGTTACTTTACTATTCCTACTACAAAACTGTTACTACTGATAAACTGATGTGAGCAAGATTGTTTCCAGATGCAGCTGAATTGACAACTCAGTTGTTAAGGCTGATAAATATTCTTTGGCTCCCCTTGTGTCGAATCAATAAATTGGGTTTCACTTCCCTCGAAAATACTGCGATACACCCCCTATACTTGTGGGTCATCATCTGACAGATCCTTTTACGAAAGTACTATCAAGAAATTTGATAGAAAATGCATCGAGGGAGATGGGTTTGAGACCCAGGTGAGTTGTCAAGGGGGTAACCCAACCTATGTGATCGGAGTTTCCATAAATTAGTACCTAAGAAAACAAACTGAAACAACTGAGTTGAGAGAAACTTTTAATACTCTCACTCCGCTGCAGATGCAATTCCCTCATAGCATTATGTTAGGAAGGTTGATTACATCTTAATGTGTTATGTCTGTCTTCTTGGGAGCAAAGATGTTGTCCTACAGGGCGATTTTGAAAGAACACACCTATATGAGCTACCCTGCTGGTCACAGTGTATGAGACTTGGGGTGAATCTCTAGGAAGCTCATGAAAGGCCGAGGAGTATGACTTATAAGCTCCACTCGAGGGGTAGCCTATGGCAGCCAAGTACCGGTAACGACATTGAGTGAAACTTGCTGCACAAGACTGACAATTCAAGGCATAGTCCATTGTTCAGTTATAGTCAATCGTATCTCTTTGTCTAGTTTGAAGTTCAACTTAACAGTCTCCACTGAACTGCATGTATATTAAACAGTAATTGGAACTAATAAGCCATATGATGTGCCTGTGAGATCTAGTGGGAGACTGCTAGACTTATATGGGTTGTGGCCCATGTAGACAGTCCATGTAGTCTAATAAATCCTGAAATATCAAGACACATCTACTATAGTAGCTTGAGAGCTATGTGGAAGACAAAGTTTAGTCCCATATTGCTAGTTAAGAGAGAGTTGAGCCAGCTTATAAGGTGAGCTATTTCACTCCCACTAAGGCCTAGTTTACTTCTCTCGTATTTTTATCCACTATAGTTTTGGGGATATGCGGGGATTTGGTGTTCATCCTATACTCTCCAATCCCCTACAATACTCTTCCCCAAAAATACTCTACCTTATAGGAGAGTTTTCAATCTATGAGTGAGTAATCCCCCGCTGTAGGCTATGGGGATGGTCGGAATTGGATGAGATCGTTCATGTAATGGCATCAGATTGTTAGGGCATGGTGCCTAGTATATTTTATTAGTGCTTTATGACTTTGTTGCGACTTATTGTGCTTAATGCTTGTCACTAGGGCCCGAGTGCCATGATTTTAGATCTGAACATGTTATTGATTCATTATGATAGTATTGTTTTTGGTCTTACCTGCAAGTTGTATACACACGTCGTTGTCCGGAACCTATGGCCCCGAAGTGATAGAAATCGGGATAACCGGAAGGGAATGACTTTGATGTGAGGATCACATGTGTTCACGGAGTGTTAATGCTTTGCTTCGGTGCTCTATTAAAAGGAGCACATTAATTGCCAGTAGTTTCCTAGAGGCCTCGCTGCAAACGGGCTGGCAGGACAAAAGATGTTGTGTAAGTTCTCATTGCGAGCACGTATGACTATATATGGAACACATGCCTAGGATTATCTAGTACTTGGATGCTTTATCTTATTTATCTGCAATTGTCCTATGTTCTGATTGCTATGTGAATTGTCTTGTCCATGCAACGCCCGTCCATCTATCCCTATGCCTACCGCACTCGAATCCCACTGTTTACTGCTTTTGTTACTACTGTCTTTGCTTTACTACTGCTGTTACTTTACTATTCCTACTACAAAACTGTTGCTACTGATAAACTGCTGTGAGCAAGATTGTTTCCAGGTGCAGCTGAATTGACAACTCAGTTGTTAAGGCTGATAAATATTCTTTGGCTCCCCTTGTGTCGAATTAATAAATTGGGTTTCACTTCCCTCGAAAATACTGCGATACACCCCCTATACTTGTGGGTCATCATCTGACAGATCCTTTTACGGAAGTACTATCAAGAAATTTGATAGAAAATGCATCGAGGGAGATGGGTTTGAGACCCAGGTGAGTTGTCAAGGGGGTAACCCAACCTATGTGATCGGAGTTTCCATAAATTAGTGCCTAAGAAAACAAACTGAAACAACTGAGTTGAGAGAAACTTTTAATACTCTCACTCCGCTGCAGATGCAATTCTCTCATAGCATTATGTTAGGAAGGTTGATTACATCTTAATGTGTTATGTCTGTCTTCTTGGGAGCAAAGGTGTTGTCCTACAGGGCGATTTTGAAAGAACACACCTATATGATCTACGCTGTTGGTCACAGTGTATGAGACTTGGGGTGAATCTCTAGGAAGCTCATGAAAGGCCGAGGAGTATGACTTATAAGCTCCACCCGAGGGGTAGCCTATGGCAGCCAAGTACCGGTAATGACATTGAGTGAAACTTGCTGCACAAGACTGATAATTCAAGGCATAGTCCATTGTTCAGTTATAGTCAAGCGTATCTCTTTGTCTAGTTTGAAGTTCAACTTAACAGTCTCCACTGAACTGCAGGTATATTAAACAGTAATTGGAACTAATAAGCCATATGATGTGCCTGTGAGATCTGGTGGGAGACTGCTAGACTTATATGGGTTGTGGCCCATGTAGACAGTCCATGTAGTCTAATAAATCCTGAAATATCAGGACACATCTACTATAGTAGCTTGAGAGCTGTGTGGAAGACAAAGTTTAGTCCCATATTGCTAGTTAAGAGAGAGTTGAGCCAGCTTATAAGGTGAGCTATTTCACTCCCACTAAGGCCTAGTTTACTTCTCTCGTATTTTTATCCACTATAGTTTTGGGGATATGCGGGGATTTTGTGTTCATCCTATACTCTCCAATCCCCTACAATACTCTTTGCCAAAAATACTTTACCTTATAGGAGAGTTTTTAATCTAGACAAAAATATGAAGGATATGTGGGGATAATCCAGGATTATCCTGGTCAAACCCGGTGTGGTAAACGGACTACGGGGATTTTAGGTGAATTGAAATAATCCCCTCCAATTCCCGTGAATACACTAGCGAATACGAGAGAAGTAAACAAGGCCTAAGCGAGCGAGAAGAAGAGTCCACGCTCACTCTTACTCCTCCTCCGCCGCCTGCCTCGCCCGCCCGCACGATGCGTTTCGTGAATCGAGTTCGAGTTAGAAACTCGTTTTGTAGAAGACTAATTTTCTGCATGATGCACCAGCTGGTGGATATGTGTCAATATTCGTGTGCATGTTTGACGTGTGTCCTTGTCTTCCACCGCGTGGTGACTCGATCGTCTCACCTCCCAGGCTGTTGTGAGACAGAATAAATCTAAAAGTAACTTGTTCTTTCTCTATCTCTCTCGCTTATTCTTCTTGTTACGGTTCTCTCTAGGCTTCCCCATCCCGGCGACTGCGTGCTCTGCCGTTCGGGAGAGCAGCCCTCCGAAGTCTCGTATGTTGAGATCCTGCACGGGAGACGGACGATAAAAATTTTGGGGAGCGTCTCGGCACGACTGCTCGCCTCCGTTCGTGTTCTTCTTCATCTACCGACGACCTCAACAACAGCATGGTCGACATCGACAAAGACTAGGGTGCTGCTGCGGTCATAACCTTTCCGGTCAACCTGTACGTGTTCTACTAGTGCATGTGTTTAGATCGGTTAGTGCTTACATAATATTGATTTTGATAATTAATCTCATATGAAAATTGCTTAATAATCAAACAGAGTGTATGTTCACATATCTGAGCATCTACGTTGTAATGGGTGACTGACACACCCAAATTATTTGTAGTCATACGTACCTTAGCACCAATATCATACACATTCAATTTTTGATATTTTTGCGACATCTACTTTGAGATGGAGGAATATTTTATCATCTAGTCTACAACCTTTTTTATCTCCCAACAACTTATTGCTAGGAGGTGCATAAATACCATGAGGTGAGGTACAACCTTGTTGGCTCCTTGCCATTCAAGTTTTCCTTCTCGACATTGGTCATTGGTGCGAGCCAAACTTGACAAATGCGGTATCGCAAAACCACACCTGACGAGTGAGTGAGTTGTCGCCGAGAAGAAACCACCAGCTGCTTCTGCTTGCCACCAACACCAAAGGCGTGCGACCGCGACGACGCAACAGCAAGCAGCTCGCAAAAAAGAAAAAGAAAGATGGTCGGACTCCACAGAGACCGGCCACGAGGGCAGGCAGCGCGAAGCACGCACCAAAAATAAGCCTGGGAGAAGACGAGGAAGGCGAAGCCGAGGCCCAAAAATATTTGGGGGCCGAGCGGAAGCGCGAATCCCCCTACCCTCCCCGATCCCAATCCCGAATCCGACCCCGTCGCCAGATCTCGCCCTTCCCCCCGGGCCCGATCGCTGCCGGCGGCGGCGGAGGCTGGACCGGCCGGCCGGCGGTTCCAGGAGATCTCGCCGAGATTTGGTCTGGGCTGGGTTGGGCTAGAGGGAGGAGCCGGGGTGGCCATGGCGTCCGCGCAGGCGTCGTCGTCCTCCACCACCGCCCCGTCGTCGCGCGAGGCGAGTCGCCAGGCCGGGAAGAAAGCGGTACGTCTGCTGCCTGTCGCTCGGACAAAATAGACGTAGCTGTCGGTAACTCGCAATTGCTGCTAATCAGCACCATTTTGGCCCCAAGATGTCTGGTGGCATAGGAATTAGAGGTGTTGCATTGCTTAGCAAGTCGGCGTCGCAATTGTAGTTCAACCAATCAATTTAACTCAATGCAGAGAAGCCGAATGACATGGATTTGCCTCCCACCATGCCACACCCAGTTTGAAATTATTGAAATCTAGCTGGCGATGTAACTTATCTTGAATCCTAGTTCAGCATAGTTTTCAGTAGAGTTTATGATGATCGTCCTGTTTCCTGAACCAGCTAGAGGAGTTCCGTAAGAAGAAAAAGAAGGCGGCGAAGAAGGCCACCACCGTTGTAGACCAGGCAGCGCCGGCTGCTCCCAGTGCAGTGGAGAACCCCCTGCCAAATTCCAATGATGCTAACTCAGTAGCGGGTCTGGTGTCTGATCTGGACCCAAACTTACCGAGCACATCATCTGCGCCATCTGGTGCCTATGAGAATGGTCCAACAAGTTCTTCCCGAAGTGAGGACTTCCTGTCTAATGGTCCTGTTGTTGTGGATGCATCAGCTAATGTTAGTAATGTTACCCCCCTGCAAGATGCTGTTGGTGATGGAGTGAGTAAGTTTTATGGAAACCTGAGCTACTCCGATCTAGTTAATGGGCATCATGATGATTGGAGAGGCGATGCTTCCCGTAAAGGGGTAGAGACCAGTCCTGACAAGGATGCCCCTTTATTATCATCTAAATTAAGTGCATTTGGTAACACTAACAGTGGTTCCAGTTCCGCTGAGGTCTTGTCGAATTGGGGAGGAAATTCTTCTTTGAGTCAAGTCTATGCTACTGAACAATCTAGTTCAATCTCATCTGGTAGCCTCTTTGGGAAATCTGAAAGCACTTACTCTCAGGATTACTCCCCAGAAATTGATATCTTTGGCCGCTTACGAGGTACATTGGAGGCTTTATTTCATTTCTCTTGGTTGCAGTGCCTGACGACTGCCCTGACCATGCAGATCTTTTAACCTTTGTTTTGTTTTTTCCCCCTCTATGCAGCTACCTCCAAAGACTCTTCCCAAGTAGAACACTCTGCGTATGCCAGTAACCGGGACTATGGCAGTAGTTTCAGTAGTTCTAAGGTCACTGATCGTGTAGATCATGATGCAAATATTGGAATGCTTCGGAATGCATCAGATCCTACATCTGCTTATTCTGATAAACCGGATCCTTTTATGTCAACTGCTTATCCAACTGCATACAATCGGTCCCGGCCATCTTTTCTTGATTCTATTGGAGTACAAAGAGCTCTTCCAACACAAGCCCCATATGGAGAGCCTCCAAAAGCTAATAAGCTATTCAGCAGTTCAAATTCTGAAAGTTCTTCTCTTCAGCAGCCTAATCAACAATCCACTCTTAGCAATGTTGTGGATAATTCTGCTATAACAGGAGGGCAGGAATATACTAATGAAAAGGGGCTATATGGCAATTCCATACCTCCTGATTCCTTGCCTTCCAAAGATGAAAAAAGTCCACAGTATGGTAATCAAATGTTCCAAAATTTCACAACTCATGAGAAAGATGATGGTTTTGCAACACTGGAGCAGGTGAGGAATGACAATCACTATCTTTTTGTTACTTTCCTCGTCTATTTGTGAGGATCTGTGCTTTCCTTAGGATATTGAATATTCATATATGTACCAGAGTTGTCCTAGCAAATATTGTAGAGGATGTGCTATAATTGTAGCCTTTTAATGCTCAAAAACAAATGTTTACTCAGTGTTGTTAGGTTTAATGCCATTGACCCCTGAAACTAGTTGAACTGTTGGTATAGCTTCTGTTTGTACTGACCCAAAGGTTGCATGCCAGATTATCTTTCCACTAATCATCTTTCCAGAAGGTTCTCTTACCACATGTGCTTCTCACCTTAGATGCAATCACTTATTCTGCACCTTGTCATATCGTAATTTTTTTGTTGGTGTATTTCCTTAGTCCAGATTTCTAACACTCGCACAATCCCATGTGCTGTGATAGGATATCCAAATCTTGTCACGAGACATGATATATTCAATTAAATTAACAACCTAAATTTTGGAGATGTACACTTTAGCGTATTTTAATTTTCTTTGGTGAAGTTTCTGACATACCTATCATTTAGATATTAGTGACTTGATGCTTGTCCACTAGATAGAGTACTTTTCTAGTTAGCAATTTAGCATTCACATTTTGTTATTTTGGCCCCTTCAGCATAGTGCTCATAGCTGCTCTGGTTTGGCAGCTCATTGAAGATTTGACAACAGAGAAGTTTTCCTTACAAAGGACACTAGAGAAATCGCAAGAACTAGCGCAAAATTTGGCCACAGATAACTCAGCATTAACAGATAAATTCAACCAACAGGTATATTCATGTTCAAATGTTTCTGTGGAGGTTTTCTTGCAATAGGATATGGTATCATAATAATTCACGAAGATTTATCATTTATGATCACAAAAAAGTGCATAACAGTGAGGTGTTTTTACATCTTAGTAGTAATCTTGTTCAAAACAATATCATAGCAGTAATAGAAAAATTGAAATGCTAACATGATTTAGTTACTAGCTTCTGATAGGACATAGTGAATTTAATGTCCAAAATTTAGTATTGCGGTCCCGGTGTTCTGGCACATTCAGATATCTTAATTTGACTAGCACATGTCAGCGAAGTGGTTGCTTGCTAACTCTCATCTACTGTATGATGAACTCCAAATGTAGTTTGATTCAGATTTTTATAGTAAAGTACTTGCACAATATTTACCTGTAAAAATGGCACATAAGGTACATTGTAAGCAAAACAAGATTGAAGTCACATCGACACTGCTAGGAAGGATATGAGATTGAAATATGCAAGAAAAATAGTAAGACCGAACCAAAGTGTAGTCTGATGCTTGATCAATGGATCACAATTCTCAAATAAATAACAGTAACATGGATTTTATGCATTATTTTTTCCATTTGCAAATATCAGGCACATGTTATCAGCCAGTTGACATCTGACATGGAAAGGTTGCAGGATGAAATTCAAGCTCAACTGGTTAGGATTCTTCCGTCATTTAGCATTTTAAATATGTGTATTTGAAAGTAAATCCGGTTTTAATAATTTTGCAGTCTGAACTTCCTGCGATGCCAATGTGCTGTTATTCTGCATGTTCAGTAGTAGTATGAGCTAATATTTAGAAATGATTAGTTTTATCGAGAAATCAAGTTTAAGATTGTTATTACTTCCATTACTGTTTTCTATACAAGATGCACAATGTGCTTGGATTTGGTGTTTGGCAGGGAGGCAGGCTAGTATGATGATGAATCTTTAGTGATATTAGAACCCTATTTGCTTGCTATGGATGCCTTGTCACGAAATGCATAGCGTTGCTTTTTTTTCTATGTTTGACTTTTTGTGATCTCTGGTCATGTAAGCTTTATCTATGTGCTCAGTGTTAGTATAGTATATGTCAGTGTTATATTTGTGATATGATGTCTTCTCTTCCCCTTTGAACCCTTAAAAGGTCCACTTATTACCTTGTAAGAATCCTTATTAATTTCTTTCTAACTATTTGTACTACAGCTGGCACTTGAATCCATCAGAACGGAATATGCTAATGCCCAACTAGAATGCAATGCTGCAGATGAGAGGGGGAAAGTACTTGCAGCAGAAGTCATTCTATTGGAAGATAAGGTGCCTTGTTATCTCTTCATTTGCCTCCTGCGCATTAGCTTTTAATCTTGCAAGTTGACGTACCCTAGTATGATTGATGCTATTTGAGATCATGAGTTGTTAGAGTATGTTATGCCCCTATAGTTCATAGTTATCAGGCATATTGTGGGAAGATTCAAGTAATAAAAAATATCCAATTCAACTACAGCACGTCGCATAAACCCACATCTGCAAGTCTTGACCTTAGTAGCCAGGTTCATCATTGTAGCATGGACACCACTGGAGGATGGCCGAGTGGAATCGACTTGATAGTGGATGGGATTAAATCATAGATGAGATACACGTACTTGGAGAGAATTAGATTGGTTTCTTGTTGCTTCAGTAATTTGAACATGCACCTAGCTATGTAGCCAGCTGGGTATAGATTTAGGAATAACGAACTCAATCTCTAATTGATAACTGTGATCTATCCGTTACTACATGATAGCTGGATATACTACTTGATAGCTTTCCTGTAACTAAATGATAAGCATGACTGTTGCTTTCCAAGCTAGTGTCGCCATCTTCTGTGCCGCTGGCTGGCCCTATGGTTAAGACACATCCCCCACCCACAACATGAATATTGTCAACTTCAGTGCTCGTCAGTTTGATATATCTGTATGTTCTGTAGGCTCTTAAGCTGAGGTCAAATGAGTTGAAACTTGAGAAGGAAATGGAGGGTTTAAATTCAGAGATTTCTTCATACAGGTGTGGTTTTGAGCTAATTTATATCTTGCTAATCGACATTCTGCAATTTTTGAATGCACCTTCCGTCAAGGATACAGAGTAGGGGAGTCTCCTGTTTTTCATGGTGACCTAAAGAAAAACATGGATGCTTCTGGAAATTGCTGTGTGAATAACCATGACAATCATGTGTTGACTTGCCAAAGCATGGAGCTAGTTAAGGATACTGACAGTATGTTTCGTTTCCTTCTCTCTCTTACTATCCACAGACGCAAAGTTTCTAGTCTAGAGAAGGAACGTCAGCATCTTCAGTCTACTGTCGAGGCTCTTCAAGAAGGTATATAGGTGTTTACTGCAGGTCAAAACATACAGACAGACCTTTTACTGTTTTGGTCAACCCTAGAAAATCATTAGGTACTATGTATAGTTTAGACCCATACACCCTTGCGTTACGTTCTTTCGCTCTCTAATAATGAAAATTAAACTAGATATTTGTATGGTGGTAATAAGACAAGTAGTGTCTATACATGATCTATATATACAATTGTTACCACATAATTTGATTTTACTGTGAAATATGTCCGGACAGAAAAGAAGCTCCTACACTCTAAATTGAGGAACACTCCTGTGAGTGAGAAGGTAAATGTCATAGAAAGACCACCAGTCGATAAACGAGATGCATCAACCGCGACAGAGGATTTAGGTGTGGTATTACACTCAGTCTTTTTATTTATGCCCTTCCTATATATGCCAACTACTTTTCTGACTGGCGCCAAATATATCTATCCGGATACAGGGGAAAGCAGCTCTTCAGAAACACTGACCAGTACCAATAACCAATTACAAGATGTTGGAACATCTACTTCGCGGTCCAATAATATGTCTGATTTTCCTTCATTTGAGGAGGTGTCTTCTAGCATTCCAGACGACCAGCTTAGAATGATTGACAACATCAACTCGTTGATGTCAGAGGTAACCTCTCAAATTTCTAGGGCTAATTTCTGACATCAATCAATTGTTCCCAAACAACCTTAGCTGATTTTATTTTGGTCTCAAAATGTTACTGTTGTTATATATAATCTTTCAAATTGCAGTTAGCAGTGGAGAGAGAAGAGCTACTGCGAGCACTGAGGATTGAGTCATCCAATTGCTCCAAGCTGAAGGTATTTTCATTTCTTAATTCTTATGTGGCACATTTGTGTCCATTATATTGGTCCCTCCAACCTCTGTATTGATGAGAAGCCTGTACTATATTAGATAATTAAGCCCTATGTGCTTTTACTGGTTTACATGTCGATCAGGATCCACCTGTATTACTTTGTTGCAGTACATCAATCTTATGCAAGTTATTGCAGTACATCAATCTTATGCAAGTTATTATTTTGTTTTAAAGGAGCTGAACAAGGATCTAACACAAAAGCTGGAGACTCAGACACAGAGACTTGAACTATTGACTTCCGAACGGATGGCTAACGAGAATGTCCTTGCAAGATCGATCGACACGCGCTCCGTCGATGATGCAACAATGTATGCTGATGAAGGAGACGAGGTAATACAGTTTTGTCATCGAACATCTAGCAGCAGAGCTGATAGCGGATTTTTGAGAGCTTTCTTATGTACTGTCACCTTGACCTTTAGTTTTTAAAAATGCCACGGCAGAATATCTACTCTTAACATGTGTCTAGGTGTTTGATTGTCTTTATCTACACATTACATTCATGTTATATCTAGAATCGCCCTGAACAGTTTATCTGTATGCCCCTGACGTATAATACAATTTTAGGTTGTCGAACGGGTGCTTGGCTGGATTATGAAGCTGTTCCCTGGAGGGCCTAAGCGTCGTACCAGCAAACTCCTCTAGTGAAATGAAGTTATAGTATTACCATAATGTCCCTTCATTTATATATTTTTCCTTTTGCCCAGTTTTGGTTATAGCATCGTGAGAAGGTGTATATTGGAGCCATTGATGTAACCATTCTTCTTTCTACAGAAAATGAAATGAAAATGTTGGAGCTACAACATTGTATTGACAGCAAACAGAATAGCCTCCAGGAATCCTGTCCTCCCATATTATATTTTGTTGTTATTATGGGTTGGGGTGGATATGTAAAAGCTGTAATTCAGTAAAGGTTGTACTGATTCTCTCTTGCATTTTTTTGCTTTCCCAAACTCAGTTTGTATACGCTTTCTTTCGTCTTAGCTGGTTTCTTCTTGGCATCTGATTTGTCCTTCCAAGGTCTGGTATATATAGGGTTGAAAATAAAACGAAAACGGACGGAAACGTTTCCTCTTGTGTCGCTGGAATTGGAAACGAAACGGAAAACTCCGGAAATGGAAATGGACATGGAATCGGAAATCATCGGAAACGAATATAGAACCAATCGATGCAAAAACAGATATTTGTTGGAATATAATAGTGGTGTAATTTTATGGTGTGTACACTAAAAGTGTAACATATAATAGAATAGTATGTCACAACTTTGAAAAGTGACAATTGAAAATAAACTAACACATAGATCAACGCTTCGATAAGCACATAAGTTCACATAAATAACTTCACATAAATGCTAAGACACTCACTTGATTAGTATGTTGCATAGTCCGATTCCATGTATTACGTAGCCCTTTCATATATTCTATGGCTTAATAAGAGGAAGAGAAATCACTGACACAAAGTACTATTTCGTATATAGGTCTGATTTGTTATATTTCCAGAAAGTTTATATTTGCTTATCTAGAATTTTCTTACTGTTTTCGTTTTCATCAGAAATGGCTCTCCATTTTCTTTTCCGTTTAGAATATTCCCGTTTCCTTTTTCATTTAGAATATTTCGTTTTCGTTTTTTTCCGCAAAATGCTGTCTCCATTTTTATTTTTCGCTCTCCATTTCCTTGTAATGGACGTAAAGTTTTCTTACCGTTTTCAACCTAAGTATACATATAAGAAGTCACTGAAGCATACTGATTATGTTACCCTTCGTTCCTTATTCTCTGAGATTAATACTGAGTACCATAGTACAAATCATAAGAAAATTAAATTACTTCGTAGTAATGACATTATTCACTTCTGTACCAACAACGAATTTTTTTCCAAATTCATTCAAACAAAATTGCAAGGCTTTGCTCTCTTCTGCATAGTTATGACATTTATTCACTTCTGTACCAACAAAAGAAAAATGAAACCAAACTTTATTGAACGAACTACTTTCCAAAGTCAGTTCAAACAAAATCCCAAGACTTTGCTCTTTCCTATCTATAGAAAAGAAGGCCTAAAGTACTATGTTCTCACAAACTCATCTTGAATGGTCATCTGCATATTCCATATTCACTAGCGTTTGAATGTATAGTGCTTTGATGGGCAAACAAAAGAAGCGACAGAAGCTGGACTACATCTTGTTGTGTGTGGGAACACTGAGGTAGAACTTTGTGTTCCTGAAATCGTCAAGAAGTGGATTATATCCATCTTTGGTCCTTGTCTTCAGTGGCAGTCCAAACTCCTCCATGAAGGCAGCCGAGTCAAGCTGAATGATAAATGCCAAATAGCAACTTGCTTTTCAGTACATACCAAAGTTAGCAAAGATACAAAAGAAAACCGGAATTCTGCGCAATATGAGCTATGCTTGTATGAGCAGGCTGAACTTACTATGATTGTTCTCCTACTCTTCACTGGTTTAAAAGCACCACGATTCTTCTGCTCTTGTGAAAAGCCAGAGCAGTGATGGTCGATTTGCTCTAACAGCCAGAAATTGGTTGGGAAGAAGATATCTGCATCACCCTGGAAGAGTGCCAAGCGAAATAACTAAGCTTACTGGGTCATATACACGCCAACGTTGTTTTACAATAACATACTGTACCTAATTACATCAGAACCTGTTTTTTATTTCTTATTCTTGGTTCTTTTTTCAAGAAGGCATACACGGCTGAGAATAGGTTGTCTGCTTGCGACATGACAGCACACATACCCTAATGCATGAAAAAAACAAAAATGCTATAGTTCAGTGCAAACCTGTGCATCAAGATAGTTGCTATGATCCAAAGTTTTCCCATCCATCTACAAGAAGGGAACAAGATGAATGAGACATTCGGAAGTAAGGTCAGTCTTCATATCCAAATATAATGGTAATTGCATCACGTGTAAGGACACTAATATCAAGAACTAACATGGTGTTCCGCCATTCTCTGGGCATATTAATTCACGACCGCTTACTGCCTTGTCAAAAAAAAAAAAAATGCACCAAATAGTCAGAGAAAGCAAAAGCCTGGTCACCTTTGAAGAAACCAATGGAGCTCTATCGCCAGGTATGCTAACATCAGGAAGATAGCTGAAGTCCGAAGCAATAAGGGACATGCTTGGCAAAGCTTCATGTAAAGTATCAAGTAGTTTCTGTATAATATAAGAAAATCTTGGTGTAAGCTGGCCACATATACTGGCATCTAACATCAAACCATACTTTATAATCTAACTTAGAAGCACAGGGCCCAGAATACATACCAAGCATCCAGTTGGTAACCAAGCTCTCGAGGCTTCGGAAAAACTTTTGAGAAGATTCCTTTCGCAGCAAATGATAGTTTTTCTCTCAAAGATGGATTCTGTTCATTCATGCTAACAATCTCACTGCAGCGGGAAACTAACGGGTCTTGTAATGGTTTGTAGACCTCACAGACTTGTGAACTTTCTTAAGGAAAAAATAAGAAAAATGATTAAGAGATTAAGAGACAGTAGCTACTAGCTAAATAATTTCCCATAATAGTAAAAAGAGGTCCTTTTGGAATAAAGAAATAGTGAACATACATGGATTATTAATTAGTAAAATAATTATAAAGGAAAAGAAGGCAGCCCTTTAACAATAACAGCAACCAAAATAATAAGCGACACAATCTAAATCAAGTAAAAAACGCAATTCCACAAGCGAAGTGTAAAATAATAAAGAGTCATCTACAGTATTATTTCACAATGAAACTTTCGTAGTTCAGTCTGAGAATGGAAAGCGTATTAGCATAGAACTATATTTCCACCACCATGAACTATTCATAGTGTATATTAAAACGGTTTTGCTATTTCTCAGTCGACTGAGATTTCCTTAAGTCTCAGTCACCTAAGAAAAGTGCAACCGTCTGTTAAAAAAAAAGTGCAACTGAAACCCAGTTGCACTTTTCTGGCAGAAAAATGCAATTGCACAAAAGTGCAACTGGAACGAGTTGTACATTTCTTTTAACTACAGTTGCACTTTTCTTAAGTGATTGAGACTTAAGAAAATCTCAGTCGATTGAGACATAGGCAAACCCATATTAAAATCAAGCAATGAGTAACAAAATTATTAAGCTAGCAGCGAACGAGAATTCAACATAATACTAAAATAATATTTAAAATATGAAAACAAGCAGGTATCATAAGTTAATTCTTTTATAATGCATTCCCAACTGGAGGATCTCATTCAACTATAGCGGTATAGCCCCATATAAACAGTGGATCTAAGAGCAAACAAAAGGAGAAGGAATAAGATATTTCAGATTGTGTTTGCCATGTCTAGGGATCCACATAATTGAATATAAAAGCAAACAAGATACATCAAATATGGTAGAAAGCAAAGATTCTAGACATATCTTGCAAGGAATATGAAAGTTGAAACACAAAATTACAAACCTGCCATTTAATTTTTCAATCCACACTTCCATCCATGGGGAGACCTGATCTGGTGAATAGACAAGGTCATGAGGTAGATTGTCAAGTACCTGAAATTCCGCAAAAAGAAAGTTAGTACTACTGGAAATGCTGTCGGAATCTCTCTTAAGATATGACGGCAAGACTAAATTTTCTACTCCATCCATTCGGAAATAAGTGACTTGGATTTGTCTAGATTCACATGTATCTGGATGCGTTTTAGTGTGTAGATACATGCGAATCTAGACAAATCCAAGTCACTTATTTCCAGACAGAGGGACTATATAATTAGCTTCGTTTCTTCAGAACCATGATATATTAGCAATGCAAATACTATAGCAGACAGAATTATCATTAGCCAGTTAGCTCCCGTATGGCAATAATACAAATCGCATGCTTGACATGGCTGGTGATCCTATATATTATTGACTATTAAATCATGTAAATAAAAAGAAACATTAACAGAACGAGAAAATTGCCGTGCAATGTTCATTTTGCAATATCATGTCCAAGCACACAAAGTAAGAAGTAGTTTGTGTCAGCTAGTCCTACAAACATCTCACGTTGTCAAACTCAAGAAGCTTTGATACTAAAAAGGCTTTCTAGCGACATGAACCTATTGCTGATACACTGCATGAAAATGATGATGGCCACTTTGTTTGTTTGACTGAGTAAGTCCAAGAAGTACATACCTCAAGCATGAGCACCCAACATGGTTGGGGATCCTTGGAGCCTGCAAAGGGAACATGAAGATTGAGATCACAATCATTTCAAAGGTATTAGTAAATACTGAGACCTTGAGAATAATTGGTGGATACCAATGTGATGGTGGCACAAAGGTATAAATATCCACGATTAATGTATGAGGTTTATCAGCACAGCATATTTCTAAGTCTAAGTACTTATATGTAGTAGAATATCAGCTATTGCAGACTGGAAACAGTGTAAGATGGTGATCAAAGCTCAGGTAACTGATCGGAGACAATGATTACTGTAGACAAGTTCTCGCACGAATAGCTAGGCACAAGAAGCCAGCTTACCCCATCCAGTTCTGTCAGTTGCATCACGATGCTCCACTGTGAACTTTGACAGATGGCTCTGTACTTCACCGACAGTTTCCAACTGCTTTTCAGCAAGGGAGGAGCTAATCTCTACTGAGCTAGCAAATGAAGATAAAAGGAAGGTCAAAGCATATTCAATCACAGGAAAGGAAAATGCTGGAATGGTAGTGCAAGGCATTCTGTAGAGTATTATGTACGTTGATACGGCACATGCCCGAAGCACTTTGTTCTACCTTACCAAACAAATAGGACTCTGTACTCTCGAAGAAGAACTTTAACTATGTACGCAACATGACAAAAGGGCTCCTTACATGTATTTCATATTATTGTAGACTTTTGGCGGAGCATTTAACATCATGTAATCAAGTACACCCTTAGCACATGTCCCAGATCCACCACCAATTTCATATATCTGACCAGTACAGGAATCGATATCAAATGGTTGGGTACAGAAAGAAAATAAATATGATAATCTGCTGAGATATTGACAAAGCACACAAGTGAATTTGGGGCTTTGTCTATCAAGGAGGTGCGAAGCCATATGAGAAAGAATATTGTCAATGCACCTTCAATGGGACTGAAAGATTAGCTGTGCGCAGGATTGATGCAGCTATTGCATGGGCATACCATGGCTGCACCAGAGAAGCAAAACATGCATTAATAGACAAAATTGCAAAGAAGTCGCATCCTCTCTAACAGTTCAAGCACAAAAGGGCACCTTAAAAAGCTCCACTGGAGTAAACCAAGCGATATCGTGCTTCTTATACAGCTTATCAAGATGCTTCATGTATGCACTCCTCCCTGCCCAATATAACACCAGATTAAATGCATGTATAAGCAAATGTCTGATATATTAACACAGCATTGCACAAAATTAGCATCCAACAAACATCCATGGACTCCAGCATTCCAGGAAAGAACATTCCAGGTCCCAAATGGTTCTACAAGCTTGAGAAAAATTACTCCACTTGGACCATACATACGCATACAACATGTTTGAAGAAATGTTGCCCCAACAAACAAAGATGAATCCTATTAACGCAGTGCCGGAACATAGAACTAAACCTCGCATCTACTCCAAGAAACTGAATACAGCAAAGGAGCAGGAGAGACAGAGCGAGGAGCTCAAGAATCCGGAAAAGGTACCCTCCAGCTGGTTGAAGCGGATGGCGGAGTCGAGCACGCCCACGGGCCCCGACCGCTTGGAGAAGTAGCCGTGGTTGGGGTGTACAGCGCTGACTTCACGAAATCCCGAACCTACGAGGGAAGCTCCCCTGTCAGCCCGTAGCAGGGAGATCTCTGAGTGCCCGGAAATGCCTCGACGCTTACCAGAACGGGCTTATCGCCGGCGACGATGCCCGAAGAGAATAGCGCCACAGGGGCCCACCGCGCCACGTGCCGGAGCGCGGGGACGGTTGCCAGGTACGCCGGCGCCATGGCGGAGCCGCAGCGTGTCGTTGCGGCGGCGGCGGCGGCGGCGGCGCTTCTGGACGTCTCCAAAACAGAAATGAAGTAAACACTTTCTGGGCCCGAAAGTCTCGGGTGGTTTGGAAAACCGTTTCGGGCCCAACTCCAAGCCCGTTCACTCCAAGGCGCGCGGTCTATATAAGAAGAGAAGAAGCCAAGGCTGCCGTCGACTCGCCGGCTTCACCGTAGAAACTAGAAAGTTCAGACACAGAGAGAGAGAGGAGAGAGGGGAGAGGGGATAGAGCGCAATGCCGCGCGCACGCGGCGGGACGGGGAGGGGCAGGGGAAGGGCTGCGACGAGCCCCGTCGCGGTTACCCCGTCGAGAAGGCGCAGGAGCTCGAGGTGCGCAAGGCGGGGCTGGTGGAGAAGGCGCAGGAGCTCAAGGATGTGGACAGGGATAATGTGGACGTCGCGATGATCTGCTCGAGCATAGACGGACTGGGCGGAGCGACTTACTGGCCGTCGATAGACGAGGCGAGGCGCGTGATGAGGATCTTATTCGAGCTCCCGGAGGAGAAGTGGATCACGGAGGATTACGCCAACTACGTCACGCGCCTGCGCGATGCGGAGAGGTCCGAGCTGGCCAAGGTGCGGGAGGGCGGCATCGCAGCCGCGCCCGCGTTCGGGCCGTGGGAGCGCAACCTCGACGGCAAGCCGGTGGAGGCGCTCCGGGAGCTGCTCGCTTCCATCGAGGTGTCCCAGAAGGCCGCGGGGAGCAGGATGGGGAAGCGGCAGCCCCAGCGTGACGAGAGCGTGGCGGGCGAGGAGGACGCAAGCGGCGAGGTGCAGGGGACGCAGAAGCAGCCACAGGGCGCCGACGAGGTGCAGGGAAAGCAGAAACAGCCACCGGGCGACGACGAAGACGGCGCTGCTTGGTCGGAGGAGGCGCTCCAGGAGGTGTTCGCTTACCTCGAGGAGGAGGGGTCCCCGGAGGCCGCGCCGAGCAGGATCCCGGAGCGGCAGCCCCAGCCTGACGAGAGCGTGGCGGAGAACCTCGTGGCGGGCGAAGAGGACGCGAGCGGCAAGGTGCAGGGGCAGCCACAGGGCGCCGATGAGGTGCAGGCAGCGCAGAACCAGCCACAGGGCGCCGATGAGGTGCAGGGAGCGCAGAATCAGCCACCGGGCGACGACGACGGCGAAGAGGACGCTGCGTGGATGGAGCAGCTGGTGGAGGATCTCAAGGAGAAGCCCGAGCCAGCGAACAGGAACGCCGCTCCGTACGATGCCGGGATGATCGAGTACATCAACGTGGGTGGGTACGTGATGGAGCAAGACGCCTACGATTTCATCAAGTTCGATCTCGGGATGTTTCCGCCCAGCCTCGAGCACAAGCCGCCGCCCAGGTAAGCTGCGTTCGTGCTGGTTGCAGAACGGTCGATGTGACGAGTTCGCCCAATTCTGGAGGATAGCTTCGCATCGCTCGTAGGTCTCTGATCACCGCCGTCGTCAAACTGAGTTCCGAAGTACTGACAATGGCTTCACCGGCCGGACTGCCGCGTCGTTCCCGATCGGTTTTCCCGGACCACGACAGCGTGGAAGCCAATGTGTAAACCGACATTGCTATAGTCTGGATTTGTAACCGTAGACTGGACATTGTAGATCAAACTTCATCTAAAAACAACGATGAAATGTACAGTAGTATGAATAAGCGCCAATGCCATTTCCCCCTAGAAATCAGGAACCGTCTCTGGTTATGCCTTTGAGGAAATAACCAATCTGCAGAACAGTTGTGCAATGCAATGGCATTTTGATTCAAAGGATCTTTGTACTAGGAATTTTGGAATAATTTCGTTGCACTATACTTCATACGATGTGTTTCCATCCACTCAAATATATAGTGATCTAGTATGATCAAATAATTCTTGTTTTTTGGTATGGTGCAAACATACTTTGGTGGAAAAACATGTGTGGGATTGAGTGGACAACGTAGACACTGCAATCATGTATTTTTAGAATCCCGCAAACGAAAGAGGTCTCAAGAGCATCACTAGCAGATACTGCATATCAGACTTGCCCCAATATGCAGTACCGAGACCAAAAATGGTCTTTCTAGATACCGTAAAGGCCGAATACTGCAAGGTATCCCGCATCGAGGCCCATCCGTCCCTTCCTCCCCCGCCCAGAAACCCTCGCCGCCGCCCACCCCCGTCTCTGATTCCGACCACACCGGCCATCGAAAAACACATCGTCGACGCCAACCTCCGTGTCCACCCCCCATATTGCCATGGCCGGCCAATCGAGCCGCGATTTGGGCAGACACGGCCGCGTTTTTCCGGGCTGCAACAGGAGCTCCAGCCTGCGAGCTCACCCGTCGCTGCCGTCGGAGGAGGAAGAACGCCAGCGCCGCTCCGAGCAGGGACACGGTCGCGGCGCCCTTGGGCGCACCCCCTTGACCCCACCGCTGTCGTTCGACCCTACCGCGGACGATGCCGAGGAGCTCTTGATGAACGAAATCTACGCGTACTCGCCAGTCTTCCACGAGCCCGCTCCCGCCGACACTAACAACTCGGACGACAAGCACGAGGACCTCTTGCTGAATGAGGTGAAGTTCAACTCCCTCTGCACCGCGCTTATGGACATCGTGTAGCGCCGGAAGCGCCGCCGCCTCGCGCGATCTTCGCCGTGCCATTCGCCTCTTCACCCGCGAGCACCTGGCGCGGCTCGCGGCCCTCGACATTGACTACACCGACGACGCCAACAACACCGAGGAGTAAGCACGCGCCTCCGCCGCCGCCGTAGATGATCCAGTGAGTAGGTACCGCCGATGGAGCTACGTAGATGCTAGGTGAAGTCTGGATGCAGGGCGCGACATCATTTTTTGCTAAACATATATCGATCTCGATAACCTCTCCTATGTATGAATCTGGCACCAATGTGTGCTATTTTTTAAATATGCAGTTTGAATTAGTATATTTGTTCTGTCTTTTTTCATATTGCAAACCATGTTTACGGTATACCGTATCCGTGTTTTGCAGTACCGCGGGATGCGGTATCTGCTAGAGATGCTCTCAAGGTGTTGACACTGTAGACTAGGGAACTCGCATGGTTTCAAAAATACAAGGACAAAGAGATCATACGACTTTAATTGTCACGCCCAATCGAAATGTATAGAATTGTGTTTGCTCCAAAGTTTTTTTTGTAGTTTGCAACACAAACGAAGCCTAAAAGAAGTTTGCGGTTGTTTCATTTCTCTCCCTTGCTTTTTTATCTTTAGAGAGCACACCAAAAAGTACTCCTCCGTCCGGAAATAAGTGACTTGGATTTGTTTAAATTTAAATATATCTAGACACGAGTTTTTAGTGTATAGATATATTTGAATCTAGATAAATCAAAGTTAGTTATTTCTGAACGGAGGGAGTACTTATCTTTATAAAAGATAGGGGTTGAGTTTGTAAATCGAGGATCCTCCAAGCTGAGGCGTCATGGCTAGAGGAAATGAGAGGCCCTCGGCGCGCCTTACGCTGGCACCCGGCTATCTCTCTCCGCTGATGGATGCTTCGCCGGGGGCTTCGCCGTCTGGGTCGCGATTCCGTTGCCTTGGATCTGATTCAGAGGCCGAGGAGGATGGTCGCGTAGCTGAACTGGAGGCTCTGTTTTGAAAGTTGGCATGGGCTAGCATGGTTTTCGACGCCGTATAGGAGGTTATTAGGAGGTTATGTTTTAGAAGGCTGGCGAAGTTGGAGTCGTTGGCTCGCGGAGGAGTGATGACGATGATGCTATGTGACAACCTCGACGTGGGTCTTTCTTGTGTGTTTGTGATTCGTGTGGGGTAGCAAGGTTGGCTGTGGTGGTGTGTCCAATGTGATCGTGTTCCATGACGACATTGGTGCATTTGTACGGGTTTTTGGTCCCTGCAAATGAACCGGTCAATTCTCTTCGACTTTTTTAAATAAAATGAGGCAAAATTGTCTGTTTTGTTCAAAAAGAACTGGAGGCTCTTGAGGAACTGGAGGATGATACTAGTGAATTGGGGTGGACCACCGTCGCTCGCACGCGGCGGAAGACAAATGCGGAGCTGCGACAAGATTTCTAGGAAGAGATGGGCTTCCCCACGCCATCATCTCGGTTTTGGGAGAGGAGGTCTTCGCCTGGAGGTTCGTTGGGTGGTAAGCATTCACCGGCGGTGGTTTCTCTGCCAAGACGGAGGTCAACATCGCGGTCGAGGCGGGGGCACGGTGGGACCTTTGCTTCACTGATAGGACTCAAGCCGGCTCGGGGAGCGAGGTTCAAACCATGGGAGGGGCCGCTACCTCCCCGAGTGGTCTCCATGCGTCGCCGATTCTCGGTGATCTCGTACAGGCGGCGGTCGCATGGTGTTCAGTGCTGGCAAATCGGTTGTTGTTCTTCGCCGTCGTCGCCTACTGCGCTATCCTCATCACCAGCTGCGCCATCTCAACGCCCGCACAATCTCCTTCATTGGCTCCCGGTCACGGGCGATCCTACGCCACGGTCATCGCCTCTTATCCGCCTATGGCTGGCCCAAACCCTAGGGGTTGGCATGTCCCGCCTCCTCGCGGTCCTCTGCCCTACTCGGGACCACCGAGGTTTCCGTCGTTAGGGATGCAACCCCCGGGAGGATGCCGAGGGCGGCCGCTCGAGCCCAGTTCCTCCTGCGACTTTCATCAGCGCCATGCCACCGGTGAAACAACGCCTTCTGCAGCCACCATACCGAGGGTAGCCACCATTGGGGCACGACGGAGTGCATGCTACTGGTTTTGGTGGCGGACGGACACTAGGGCCCAGGTCCCTGTACACCTTTGGTGGTCTAATGGGTGTTGTTCCATCGCAGCCGCCCATGGGTGGAGCGTCGACGTCCCACAGTTTGCCATAGGGTGGGCTCTGTTGCGCCTGCTATTCCGAAGAGGAAGAAAAAGAAGAAGCAGACACGACCTTAGGTGAACCAGGGGAAGATTGTCAAACAATATCCTTCTGATCCTCAGATACATGTACAACAACCTAGCTTGTAGTAGTACAGGTATCCACATGCACAGGCTCCTGGTGCGTATGTTTCACCCTACCCACCTCAAGGACAGGGAACATAGTACCAGTTTTACCCACAGGGGCCGTAGCATACCCAAGGTATTACCCCCCATGTTGATACTCTGCAAGTAACAAATTATGTATATGTGGCACCTACTACTGGGGAAAAGGATAAGAAGGTGATACGATGCTGGAAGTGTGCAGTTGATACCCATGCTTCTGAAGATTGCAAAGTGGTGCACTATTGTTACATTTGCGATAATTCGGCTCACCCTTCTTTGTGTTGCCCAATTTTGAAGCAGTCGTGACTGACACCTTTTATGGATGGTATTGGAACTAAGGAAACTTTGTTCATTCAGTTTCCAGATAGTGTGGTTCGTGATCATCTGACGCCATTGCTCTGGTGCAAGTTTCTAGACAGGCAGTTTCTGCGGATGTGGTTGAGATACAGATTTCTCGGAGATGTTTGGTTCGTGATCAGTGGAACTGGTAGGCTATGCCTTATGGAGAGAATGGTTTCTTAATTAGCTCCTCTTCTTTTGAGGATCTATACAGGGTTGATGAGATTCAGGTGTCTATTCCATTGGCTAATGCTCAGATCACTATTTCTGTATATAGGTTGCAGGAGGTTCCTCATAAATGTGAGCTTCAACAGGTATGGTTGCATGTGGAGGGGGTACCCATACTTTCCGTTCCTTTCTATGTCTATGGTTTCTTGGTGCTCTCATGGGAACTACTTTGGATGTTGATCTGATTAACATGTGGAAGCGTGGTGTTGTGCATATTCTTCTTGCAAAGTTTTGATACCAAGGTTTTTCTGAAGAAGAAGGACGATGTGGGCTTCTATATTTTCTTCTGATGTTGTGTTTAAATTGAAGGGTTATGAATTCCACTTCAGGAGAGAACCAGAGGGGTATATTCCGGAGCTATAGTTTACTCCTTTCTTGTGGAAGAAGAGTGATGATGACTCGGAGGATGATGCTAACGGGAAGTCTACTGATGATGTTATGGATACTTCTGAGCCTGTGAATGGCACTCAGAGCATGATGCATGCATCTTCGATGGCTCCGCTTGGGAATGGTAACACGACATCTTCTTTGTCTAGGCAGGTTGCTCATACCATGATCATAGTCACACCCTTTGATGCCAATCCAACCACCCCTCGTGGGTTAGAGTTGGTGGTGGCGCTACCGGTGGATTCTCCATTACATGGGAGGAGTACTTCGCCTCGTGTCACGCCAACTTAGCTTCAGGTGGATCTCCAGGTCACATCGGCGGCTGCTATGCTAGCACATGAGGAGCGGCAGATGGATGATGTTGGCGCACGGAAGCTGGCCTAGGAGGGGTTGGCTACCCACGACGGTGCCTACTGGACGCCTGTCCAGGTCGGGAAGGTGCCGCTGAGGCTAGCCCAAGCGGGGCTAGCCCGGGAGGGCGCTCAGGTGGAGAAGGCCCAAGCAGGGCAGGCCTAGGTGGACGGGGCGGTGCTCCACAAGGGGGAGGCGGCGTGCTCTAGTGGGCCGGCATCCGGGTCGACCTTCACTACGTCAACATCTGTTGTGGCCCACGTGTCCCCGATGGTGCAGTCCGGGACTCCTGCTGAGGTCCAGGAGGACCTGCCAAGGGACAAGTTGGGATCTATGGTGGCCTAGGAGGGACTACCGTGAGGTAGGGGTCGGGTATGCCCCTTGTTGCTACGACAAGCTCGGCGATGGAAGGTGGTCTTACTACAGCCATGTCCGGGGGAACACCATCTTTGGTCAAGGCTATGAGGCGTAAGACGGAAAAAACCTCGACTCACTTGGTATAAAATAGTCATCCAAGTCATTTCTTTCCTTTTCTACCCCAGTTATTAATACAAAGTTATCCAATGTGGGTGTTAGCTTGGGTAGTTCAGCAAAGGAAGTTGTGTTTTCTACTAATGTTTTGGGACATATGGAGTTTGACCGTTTAATGGTTATTCCTAAGGTTTCACTTATTCTTGACTCTTTACCAATGGAGGAGGAGGAGTTGCATGCCACAGTAGATGGTCAACTCCTCTCTCACTTAGTTGGGGAAGTGTCGGAAGTGGATTTTGATGAGACTAGGTTTGATTCGATGTTTGAACTTAAAGCTTCTAGTCGTAAATCAAAATGCCAGAAGTCTTGTAAGATATCATGTGTATCCAAATCTCTAATAGTTTCTCAATGAATGGCATATTTGCAAATAGCAAAGGTGAAAGAGCATGTGTGCCCCGTGTGTGGTTTTGGTAATTAATGACAATCTCTATGGACTAATGTTTGCTTGAGTTGCACTTGTAGGAATTGTCCATTGGCATTGCTTGGACCATGTGTTGGCTTTAAGGTAGAAGAAATGAAGAAGAAGAAGAAGAAGAAGAAGAAGAAGAAGAAGAAGAAGAAGAATAAGAAGAAGCAATGTCCAAGGGCTTTGGGCCTAGTGGAATCATGTTGAATAAAGAAGATGATTCAAGGTTAATCAAGACGAAGAATGGGTCAATACTAAAGAAGAAATGAAGTTGTGCAAGATCAAGATGTGCCATCTCTAGTAAATCACATGCTTGAAACTTGCCATCCTCGGTGATCATGGGTCGATGAAGACAAGCTCAAAGAATAGGTTTCCCATGGTGTATGGGGGAGCAAGTCGCAAGTCTTCATCAAGCGAGTGCGAGTAAGAACAATCAAGAAATGTGTTCCATATTGAGAAGGACAAGATCACCTACATTAAGCTCAAGTGGAATTCTCAAGGCAATGGTATGATCTTGATAGGTTTTCACTTTTGTCGGTCTCATGTTGTTAGTTGGGAGGCCGAGTTTAGGATAGATAATCGTACTATCAAGAGGGGCTCTCGAGTGAGTAACTCAATGTATCTTTTAGAGAGATCTCAAACACTATACTTAGCATCATATTTCTTGGTTGTTATTTGGATTTTATCCAAGTGAGGTTCTAGGGATTGTGGTAATCTTAATAACAAGCTCTAGTTCATAAAAACGAATTGCTCTTATATATCTTATTGTGTTTTTGATCTTGCGGGTTTTCCAGCTCCACACCTTGGGAAATATCTCACATATATATGTCCTTGATATTTTCTCCCTTGGTGGTATCCAATATTTCCATATTTGTTGGATGCTATTTGTTTGTATCTTTTCAACAAAATTGGTTTTAACCTAATCGAAGTTTCCAATGTCAAGTTATTGTGTTTTATGTTTGGGGTTTTTTATCGGATCGTCTCTTCAAAGAGGTCAAACCTTTTATCTTGTGATTTTCTCTCCGTGGTTGGACAATGATGTTTTTCTGCATGATCTTGTAGAGCTTGTTGTCCTTTTCTAAATGAACCTAAGATCATCGAAGTCGAAATTCGGATGCAGAAGCTATTGCTATTTTCGTTTAGGGATGACCGGTAGTACCGAACCAGAATCTGGTAGTACCGGAGGTCCGGTAGTACTACCCCTTGGTACCGGGTTTTACTGAATAGGGTGCATTTGGGTGACCTGGGAACCTCAGGGACTCCGTTAGTAACAGGAAAAAGTCTGGTAGTACCGAGATTACCTATAAGAGTGTGTTTGGGCGACCCAGGAACCCCAAGGAATGTCCGATAGTACCGGGAAAGTCCGGTAGTGCCGGGATTCGCGTGTTTGGGCTACAACGGTTGGATTTTCAGGGGACCTATTTAAGGGTCCTTCTTTCCCAATAGTTCCCTAACTCTTCTTGTAAGTTTTCCCCTCCATTGTTGACCTTTCCAAGCTTTCTATCTCTGAATCCCTCCAATGATTCTTGCATCTTCTTGAGGGAAAAGAGATAGGAGATCTAGGATACATTTCCAACAATCAATCTCTCCTCTAAGTAAGGGAAACCATTGAATCTAAATCTTGGAGTCTTTTGTGGATTTTCTATTGTGTTTTTCCTCTCTTATTTCCCCAATAGATTTTGTACCTTTGATGGAATTTGGAGTGAAGACGACATGGCACGGTGGCGAAGTCGGAGCGTGTCCTCGCGGCGACAGCCGCACTTCTGGACCTTTTTGGGTAGGGTCTCAAGTGGGATTCCATCTACATCTCGCTTTTAGTTCATTTGTCAAAATCTAGTTTAAATTTATGCTCAAAATTTACACTAGATTTAGCAAATGAACGAAAAATTGTATTTTGGTGGGGATCCCACTCGATTTCGAACCCATCTCCAAGCCCGTTCATTCCAAGGCTCGCGGTCTATATAAGAAGGGAAGCCCAATGCGCCCGGAGTCGCCGATTCACCAGAGAGAGAAGGAGCAAACTCCTAGAAAAAAGAGCAGAGCAGAGCAATGCCGCGCGCACGCTGCGTGAGGGGGAGGGGGCGGGCAGGGGAAGGGGAAGGGCTGTGGCGAGCCCCGTCGTGGTGACTCCCATCGCCGACAGCGAACCGGAGCGGCGAGCAGCATTCGAGGCGTGCAAGGCGGGGCTGATGGAGAAGGCGCTGGAGCTCTCGGAGGTGGAAGACGCGGTCGTCGCAGTGGTCTGCTCGGGCATCGACGGGCTGGGCGGTGTGGACTACTGGCCGTCGGTGGAGGCCACGAGGGCGGTGGCAGAGCTATTTCGCGAGCTCCCGGAGGAGATCAGGAGCACGGGGGCCACGCCAGCTACGTCGAGGGCCTGCGCGACGCGCAGAGGTCCAAGCTGGCCGAGGTGCAGGAGGGCGGCATCGCGGCCGCACTCGGGCCTTGGGAGTGCGCGCTAGACGGCATGTTAGAGGAGGCGCTCCGGGAGATGCTCGCTTCCGTGGAGGTGTCCCAGAAGGCCACGCGGAGCAGGATGGGGGAGCTGCATCCCCAACCCGACGAGAGCGTGGCGGAGAACTCCATGGCGGGCGAGGAAGCCGCGACTCCTGCGGGAGACGAGGTGCAGGGGAAGCTGAAGCAGCTACCGCGCGACAACGACGACGACGACGCTACGTGGATGAAGCAGCTCGATCTCACGGAGAAGCCTAAGCCGGCGAACGGGAACGCCGCTCCGTACGACACCGGGAGAGAAAATTACAAAAAACCACCACATTATAGGCTAGGGTTTCAAAAAGGCACCACTATTCACTAGGGTTTCAAAAAACCACCAGTTCAGAGTTGGTTCGTTTCAAAAAACACTGATACCGGTTTGATGCTGGTTTAATGACGAAACTGACACCATGGCCCCACCTATAAGGATGACGTGTCTCCCTCGGACGGCAACGGGCAGACGGCCGTTAACGGCGCTGTCGGAACCCTACACCCCCTGTTCCTACACGGGTCAAACCAGACCATGCTCTCACTTCCTCTCCTGCGCGTGAACTGAAGCGATGGTGGCGGCAATTTCTCCTGGTTCTAGATCTACGGCCGGCGGGGGCACTGGAGGCGTACCTGGCGGCGGAGACGGAGGCGGTGGTCACGAAGTGGAGGTGCTGGGCTTCGTCACGGCGGAAGGGGATTGCTGCGGTAGCTCTAACCCGCCGACGGTGAAGTTTGCATCGCCGGAGAAGATGGCCGCCGCTGCCTTGGCAAAGCGTTGGAAGGAGGATGTTACCCAGAGCAGCCGTTGGACTAGTGCATTCGGAGGCAACGTCGCGTAAGTCATTCGCCTCCCTCTGATCTGCCATTATCTTTTCCATTTTGGCTGATTTCTGCTGAAAAATAGACAATTAAATTATCTTATTATGAATATATGCAGTTTGGAGGATGATATATGGGATATAAGGATCAATTTAGATGGCAAGGACAATTTAGAGCGCACTATATGCCAGTCAGATGTAACATTCCTCAATTTGCTAGCTCTAATTGAGACAGAGGGCTATGGGATTACAGACATCATATATTATGTGAAATAGGAGGGTACAGGGATAGCTGGGATGGACTTACTGGATGGGCATATTAAGGTGGAGCAGATGGTTGAACTTCATGAGCATAAGAAATCTGTCAGCTTGACTATAATCAAAAGAGGAAGCACACTTCCATCAAACATCAACACTCCTGCAGTTGAAGAGCAAATCCCAATTTCAGAAATTGGAAACCCCATTGTCTACACAGTTGATGATGATGGAGTGATTTTACCAAGTCAGGAATGTACCCAGTTAACAGAAGATCCTAACTGCATGTACTTGCTTACACAACAGAGCAACAATCTTGAGAATGACATGCAGATCTTACAAGTTGGTGATGGTGATGGAGGCTACTTATTTAATGAACATGGAACAACTAAGGAGAAGGGAAAGCATATTGTTGATGATGAAGAAGAAGATATGGAAGAGGATGAACAAGAAGATATGGAAGAGGATGAAGATTCAGATATGGAAGAGGATGAAAATTACATGGGAAAGGATAGAAATGAAACTGAATCAGATGAATATGAGCCAAATCATGGACTGTCTGATTTGAAGAAAGGAAAGAGGGGTGGCTTAGATCATGAGTCTTATTATGAACAAGAGCCTGAAGATTTATTTAATGCAACAAATTGTTCAGATGATGACAAGGATGACAGTGGTTGTGAAACACTCTCCCAGCCAGTTACTGTGAAGAAGAAGAAAGAACCAGTGAGGAAGGGGCCTACTACCAGATCACATTGCAGTCTGCAGAGTTCAACACCACCAGATTATCTTCCTTCTAATGATGAAGGGCCAGATGGTGATTTGGATCCAGAGGATGATGATGGATTTGAGACATTGTCATGGGCTCTGCCAAAAGGAAGGAAAAGTAGGGCCAAAAAGAAGGAGCCAAGGGTGTGGTATGATGAGAACAGACTGCAACCTGAAGAAGGATTGTGCCTTAGGATGTGCTTCCTAGATGTGTACCAGTTCAGGAGAGCAGTGCAAACACTTCATATTGCACAGCTAAGGAACTTCAGGTACCATAGAAATTGCAAGGACAGAGTGATAGTAAAATGTGCTCAAGAGAAAATGTCCCTTTTTTATGGTTGGTTCTCAGATAAAGAATGAGAAATCATTCTTCCTAAGAAAGATGCACTTGGAGCACACTTGTGGCACATTAGGTGAGCAATGCAAGGTCACAGGCAAATGGGTTGCAAAGATATGTGAGCCCAGCATTAGAATTGACCCAAGGACAGGCATTGAGAATGTGATGGAGACAACCAAGGAGAAATATGGTGTAGATGTTCCTAAGATGATGGCATATAGGGCAAAGAGGAAAGCTTTACAGGTTGTGCTTGGTGATCAGGTGGAGCAATAAAAGAGGCTAAGGGATTACTTGCAGACAGTGCTTGACACAAATCCAGGCTCTAGATGTATTGTGACCACAAAAATGCTGGTAGAGCATCCAAGTACCAACCCTAGATTTCATGGATTGTTCTATTGTCTAGGTGCATCTATACAAGGATTCCTTAATGGTTGTAGACCATTTATAGGTAATTGACATGATATATCTCCCTTTGCTAATTAATAAGACATGCACACATTATAACCTGGCATATATTTCTTCATTTGTAGGTCTAGATGGATGCTTCATTAAGCTCACCACAGGGCAGCAGATTCTCTGTGCCACTGGAAGGGATGGGAACAATACCATCTTCCCTATTGCTTTTGGGCTGGTTGACAAGGAGGAGACAGCTACATGGTCTTGGTTTCTCACCCAACTAAAGTATACTATTGGTGGTGAAGCAGGCAAGTTTGGGTATTATACCATAATTTCAGACAGGCAGAAGGTAATTGCATAATATACATCTCATGTGCCATATGTAGTTGTCATGTTCAGTTATTTACATTGTTAGTAATCTTTGTGTAGGGTCTACTTAATGCAATCAACCAAATATTCCCCAACTGCCCTCAAAGATACTGCTTAAGACACATTTATGCAAACTTTCAAACTGCTGGTTTTAGAGGTGAGGAGCTCAAGAAATACATGGATGCAGCCTCCTATTCTTACACAAAGCATGGTTTTGATGTTGCCATGGCTAACATGAAAGAGGAGAGTGTGGAAGCTTGGGAGTGGTTAATGAAAATACCAGTTGCAGCATGGGCTAGATATGCCATGGACTATAACTACAAAACAGACTTAGTGGTGAACAATTTAAGTGAGGTATTCAATAGGTGGATTCTTGACATTAGAGGGAAACCAGTTAGAACAATGTTTGATGGCATAAGGAAAAAAATTATGGTCAGGAATGAAGGTAAGAGAACAGGAGCTGCCAAGGCAAGATGGGAAATCACACCTTATTATGCAGAACTGTTAGAAGAAAACAAGAAGTGGTCAAGGATGTATAGATCAAGAAAGGCTGCTGAAGGTTTGTGGGAAGTTAGCCATGGGGCCAAAGCTATGCTGTTAATTTGGCTGACAAAACATGTGGATGTAAGAAATGGGACATGACTGGAATCCCTTGCAATCATGTTGTATCTGCCATATATAAGTCATTCCAACACCCTGGAGACTTTGTTTCTGATTTCTTCAAGAAACCTATGTATGTTGAGGCATACAAGCCTGTGATTTACCCTGTGCCTGGTGAAGATAGTTGGACAAGGACTGATACACCTGATATTGATCCACAAGTCTTCAAGGTCTCATTGGGCAGGAATCAAACCAAGAGGAGAAAAGGAAAGTATGAAGTTCCAGAACCAAAGCAATCATCAAGGATGGCCACTATAACTTGCAGCAATTGTGGAACTCTTGGGCATAGATACACTAGTTGTGGAGCACCTTTAAAGCCATCTTTGGTGATGAGGAAAAACAAACATAAGGTTGGTTTTGTTTGGTTGCTTTTCTGTGTTTTAACCATTCTCTGCATTTTCTGTGTTTTAACCATTCTGTCTTGTTTGGATTCAGGAGAACAGGACAGAGCACTCTGAGTCTTCCACAGCAGCAGTTCCACCTGTAGCTACAAGCTATGCTGCAGCACCTACTTCACCTGCTTCAGCACCTGCTGCTAGGAGGACAACAACACCTGCAACTAGGAGGACAACACCTGCTACTACTTCAGCTGCTTCAGCACCTGCTGCTAAGAGGCCACCACAACCTTTCAAAGCCCCAAGGCCAGGTCCTGCACAAAATGAAGCAAGTGGTACTTCTAGGAGGCCAGTAAGAGCAAGAAAGCAAAGCACAAGGATGACAGGTTACCTGACAGCAAGCAATATTGACAAAATTACCTTGAAAGATATCAAGAAGGGGCTGTTATAAAATGTTGATTCTGAAGTCTGGATTGGAACTATGTGTGTGGTTGTGATTCTGCTACTATGTTGGAATCATGTATGTGGTAGTGAACTATGTTGGAACTATGTGTGGATTGTGATTCTGCTATGAACTATGTTGTGAAATCCTTGTTGATACTATTGTGTGATTCTAAAATGCTTCTTGGTACTAATTTATAAATATGCTACTAGACATAAACCACTGGAAATACATCTATAAATATGACAACATCAGCACATACACATAGATAAGCCATCAACATCAGTACATACATTACCACAATGGTTCAGCACATAGATAAGCCATTACAAATAGTTCAACACAATGGTTCAGCACAGAGGGTTCATCACTTGCATTACACAAATAGTTCAACACATAGAGAGGCCATTACAAATGGAGTGCACACTCCATTCATGTACCCAAACACACCATCACTCCTCCTCACAAACTGCTTTGATTCTCTTCAACTTGTCCCTGTTAGCATCACTTGCTTTGAAAAGATCAAACAAGGAGTGCTCTAACTTTTTCTTTTCATCCTTAAGAGTAGCTCTTTCATCATCCCACTTCTGTTGTTTCCCCCTGAAGACATCTGCCTGAGATTTGAGCACGTTCTTCATTTCTTCCTTAGCTTTCTTTAGGACCTCTACTTCATTCTTCAATGCAGCTATGTACTTCTCCATCTGCTCAACATCAGGTTCCCCACTGTTTATCCTGACAAGGATATCTGCTTTCACCTTCCTCTCAGTCTCAGCTATCCACCTATTACCTTCCTCTACTAGTGATGCATGTTTTTTCTCCAATTTCTCCTTCTCTGCAGATAGATCCTTCATCATCTTACTACTCTCATACCTCTCTTGAATTCTTGAGCTCTGGCTATCCTCATACATTCCCCACAACTTAGACAATGCATGCTGCAAACTATCATCCCACTCTGGATCTATCCACCTTTGAAAGCCACAATTCAGGACCTGCTGCAGAAGTATATGATTGGGAATATAATCAGTTATCACAATGTACCTAAATATAGGTTCAGTACAACACTATGATTCCAATAGACTATAAATGATTCCTAAGAGGTTCAGTCCATTACAAATGGAGTGGACACTCCATTTTTCAACCTAAAAACACCATCAGGACTATAATGATTCAGAAAAAAAATCTATATCTAAAAACAGATTAAGTGTGCATGATTACAGTAGACTAAATTATCCGAACTATTTGTGTGCATGATTACAATAGACTAAATTAAGTGTAGAATTATCAGAACCACCACATTATCAGATTAAGTGTGCATGATTACAATAGACTAAATTCAGATTAAGAGTACATGTAGTCATGTATATGATTCAATAACAACTAATCATTATTTAAAACAACATGTGAATTAATCAAATTACCGAGAAATACTCACATTTTCCACTGAGCATAGATAGAACTTCCTTCCTGTATCTTTGCCCTCAAACGCAACACATCGACGTGGCTTCAGTTGGTGACCGGAGCAAACGAATGGGGCATCATGATCAATGCAGCAATGTTCCGCGTCCAAGACATGATCTGGTGCGTAGTCCAGCGGACAAATCTACAAATCGAACGAATCACCCACGAATCGAAGCTCAGATCAAAGGATTTCAAAAAAAATCCCAAATCGGTAACCCTAACCCTGACTAACTAGAGGAGAAAAATACTCACATCACCGAGAAGAGATCCACCGGAAGATTCGATGTCGTTCCAGCTCGACATGATCTACGGTGGCGGCGGGCGAGCTGAGACGGACAAGAAGCAAAGGACTGAGGCGCGGGAGAGAGAAAGAAACGGGGCAACCGTTTTGTGTAGGGTTCCGACAGCGCCGTTAACGGCCGTCTGCCCGCTGCCGTCCGAGGGAGTCACGTCATCCTTACAGGTGGAGCCATGGTGTCAGTTTCGTCATTAGACCAGCATCAAACCGGTATCAATGTTTTTTGAAACGAACCAACTCTGAACTGGTGGTTTTTTAAAACCCTAGCGAATAGTGGTGGCTTTTTGAAACCCTAGCCTGTAATGTGGTGGTTTTTTGTAATTTTCTCACACCGGGATGATCGAGTACATCAACATAGGCGGGTACGTGATGGAGCAAGACGCCTACGGTTTCATCCGGTTCGATCACGGGATGTTTCCGCCCAGCCTCGAGCTCGAGTCGCCGGACTACGACGAGCCGCTGCGGCTGTGGTCGTGGGACGATTCCTCCTTTCCCCGGATCGTGCCGCCGCCCAAGTAAGCTGCGTAGCCGGTGTGACGAGTTCGCCCAATTCTGGAGGATAGCTTCGTACATAGGCGCAGGGCTCGGATCATCGACCTCGTCAAGCAGAGTTCCGAGGTACTGAGTAGTGACAATGGCTTCAACGGCCGGACCGCCGGACTGACAACGTGGGAAGCAAATGTAGTAAACCGGCATTGCTAATTCCCCTCAAATCGGCTTCGTCTAAAAAAACGATGAATCGGAAATAAATAAGCGCCAATGCCAATTCCCCCGTATAGATCGAGAACCGTCTCTGGTTATACTTTTGAGGAAATATTCAATCTGCAGAACGATTGAGCAAGGTCGTTTCGAATTTTTGATTCAAATGAGTTTTCATACTAGGAATTTGAGAAATTTGGAATCCTTAGTAGTAATATGTGTATAAGCACTATATTTCATCGGATTTGCTACTTCTCAGACGCCTGAGAATTAGTTAAGTTTCAGTCACCTATTTAACCGTTGGATCATGTACTTTACGATTTGTGCAAACCGGAACGCCTGGGCTGTTCCCGTCGCGCGCGTGTCTCGTGTCTGGCTGTCCCTCGCCGCACGCTGTTTGCCGGCTTTGTTTTTTTTGGACTGTTTCCTTGGGCTGCTCGTTTATTGGCTGTTTCTGTGTGCGCTGTTTTTGTGAGCTGTTCTTAGCAACGCCTGACGGGAGCAACAGACGTTTCGATCGGGGACCTGTTTCTGTGAGCTGGTGTTAGTTTTTATCCGTTTTTCCTGAACCTGTCTTGTGTTCTGTACTTGTTTTTTATGGTCATTTTATTATGGGTGATGATTATTATTATTTTTCACCAGCAACATAAATATGTGAACCTAGACTGGTAGGGCATTTTTGTTTCTTTTTTATTTTGGTTTTTTTCTCCAGGTGAAATTGAGATTAGCTTAAAGTGTTTGAGTTGGTGGTTCAATCGAGTTTTAATTTTCAAAATTTTCTTCGTTGGTTGCATTTTCTTTTATTGTTTCCTCTTCGGATTTTTTAGTTGTTATTGTTTTACTGCTAGGACGATATAAGACTGCAATTTTTTTACTAGACTGATCTAACTTATATTAGTAACATTTACTCTCTCTGCTTACATAATATAAGATGTTTTTAGCTTTTTTAATATATACTCCCTCTGTTTTAAAATATAAGATGTTTTAGCTTTATAAAGCAAATGTATCTAGACTTCTTTTAGTATACAGGTTCACATAGGTTTGGAGTGAATCTACACACTAAAAGAAATCTAGATACATTTTCTTCACAAATCTAAATCATCTTATATTTTAAAACGGATGGAGTAGATTCGAAGTGAACCTACACAAAAAAAGGGTCTAGACACGAAATGCCACTTCATTGTAACTGAGCTTTTTTTTTCTAAACTTTTGTTGGCCTTTTTTCGTTTGTCAAGCCAGGTATATCTTGATTGTTACTTTTTAAGCCAGATGCAACATGGTTGAAAGAGAGTTGTCACTAGGGCCCCGCCGAGGGCCAGTTGCAACTGGATTGTAACAAGGGGACCCCGTCGGCGGGCCAGTTGCAACTTGATTGCAACTAGGGGCCCTGTCGGGAGCCTAGTTGCAACTTGCTTGCTTGTAACTGAGTACCCGTTGAGGGGGAGGGGACAGTTGCAAATTGCTTGTAACAAGGGCCGCGTCGAGGGGCCAATTGTAACTTGATTGCAACCGGGGGACCCCATCAGCGTGCCAGTTGTAACTTACTTGTAACTGAGCACCCGTCGGTGGGGGAGGGGGCAGTTGCAACTTGCTTGTAATTGAGCCCTCGCCGAGGGCCAGCTGCAACCGGGGGAGTCGGCGGTGGGCTAGTTAACTTGCTTGTAACTGAGCTCCACCGGGGGCCAGTTGCAACTTGCTTGTAACTAGGGCCCCGCCGAGGGCTAGATGCAACTTGATTGCAACCGGGGGACCCCGTCAGCAGGCCAGTTTGTAGCATGCTTGTAATGGAGCGCCCATTGGAGAGGGGCAGTTGCAACTTGCTTATAATTGAGCTCCTGTCGAAGGCCAGTTGCAACTTGATTGCAACCGGGGGACCCCGTCGGCGGGCCAGTTGCAACTTACTTGTAACTGAGCACCCGTCGGTGGGGGAGGGGCAGTTGCAACTTGCTTGTAATTGAGCCCCCGCCGAGGGCCAGTTGCAACTTGATTGTAACCAGGGGACCCCGTCAGCGGTTCAGTTGCAACTTGCTTGTAACTAAGCTCCGTCGGGGGCCAGTTGCAACTTGCTTGTAATTGGTGCCTCACCAAGGGGCCAGTTGTAACTTGATTGCAACCGGGGGACCCCCGTCGGCGAGCCAGTTTGCAACTTGATGGCAACTGAGCACCCATCAACTTTCTTGTAATTGAGCCCCCGCCGAGGTCTAGTTGCAATTGGGGGACCCCATTGGCAGGCCAGTGGCAACTTGCTTGTAACTGAGCTCCGCTGGGGACCAGTTGCAACTTGCTTGTAACTGGGGCCCCGCCAAGGGTCAGCTACAATTTGATTGCAACCGGGGGACCTCGTCAACGGGCTAGTTTGCAACTTGCTTGTAACTGAGCACCCATCGAGGAGGGGGGCAGTTGCAACTTGCTTGTAATAGCCCCTGCCAAGGGCCAATTGCAACTTGATTGCAACCGGAGGACCTATCAGTGGGCCAGTTGCAACTTGCTTGTAACTGAGCTCTGTCGGGGGCTAGTTGCAACTTGATTGCAACTAGGGCCCTATCGAGGGGCCAGTTGCAACTTGCTTGTAACCGAGTCCTCCCCTAGGGCCAGTTGCAACTTGATTGCAACTGGGGACCCCATCGGCGGGCCAGTTGCAACTTGCTTGTAACTGAGCTTCGCTAGGGGCTAGTTGCAACTTTCTTGTAACTGAGCTCCGTCGAGGCCAGTTGCAAATTGATTGCAACTAGGGGACCCCGTTGGTGGGCCGGTTGCAACTTGCTTGTAACTGAGCTCCGCTGGGAGCCAGTTGCAACTTACTTGTAACTGAGCTCCGCCAGGGGCCAGTTGCAACTTGATTGTAACTGAGCACCTGTCGGGGGCAATTTGCAACTTGATTGCAACTGGGGGACCCCGTCGGGGGGGGGGGGGGGCATTTGCAACTTGCTTGTAACTGAGCACCCGTCGATGGAGGCATGGACCTAGTCTACATGTAGTGGTGGCGGTGCCTAGCTACACGTTGCTAGTAGAAACATAGTAGTGGTGTGGCATGTCATCCATATTGTATTCAAGTTCACATAGGTCTTATAGTCTAATGATCTTAGTAACTGATACCCGCAAGTGTATCAGGAACGATCTTAGTAACGATGGCATGACATGGCATCCTATGGCAGGGGATCGCGCCCAAATAGAAATCAAGATTGATCTCATTTGGGCTACGGAAATCGTCGCCTATCAGGGCAAGATAGCCATACATGATGCATATCATCGCGGCAACTTTTTCGGTGGCTCAAACGGCCAGTGAGGCGTTAAGCACTAAATAATGGCGTACCCATCTCGTCGGTTCCTCGGGCGGGCACCTTCTATTTCCCATCTCGTCGATGACTGTTCGCATGGCCTCTCCTCGCCGGCGTCCGCTGCAATTTCAATCCACACACTTCCTATCTCCCACACATTTGCGGTGCGCATAGAGAATAATCACAAGCCTAGACATAGTAGCAACATCGGGTAGCCGTGTAGACACAAAAAAAGGAGCAGGCGGAGGAGTTCACTAATTAAGTAAGGCATGCCTGACCCGCAGCTGTCCGGCATATATATGCCACATGAGCGACGATCAGTGACCTCTATGAAGCCAGCAAAGGCGAGAGATAGGAAATGTTCATGTAAATTCAGGTCCTCTGTTGTTTGGGGCTGTGTTCCAATTAGATAATCACCTTGTTTCAAAAAAAAATTAGATAATCATCATACTTCTGCATTATCTCTACATAGAAAATAACTACAAGTTTCATAACAAAGCCCAATGAGCAGAAACAAAACAGACAAAGCCCAACAAGTCAGCTGAGCACTGGGCTCAAAGGGGAACATCGTTGGGGTTAATTTTATAGTAACGTCACGCGCGAGTTAAGTCTCAGTCGCCTGGGACTTAGGCACGCCCATATTTCATATGATATCCACTCAAATCTCTAGTACATTTTTTTTTGGAAATGGACACTTTATTATTTTCATAATGTTTACACCCGACCTCTATATAGCTAGGATGCACACATCCGATCAAACCACACAAGTGTGAAGCTAGAGAATAGCGACAAACAAAAAAACAAATGTCTCCAACATAGTCTAGGACATATCGCTAAGGTAGCTCAATCTGCAATTACGCATCAATTCATGTCGGAAAAAAATATCCCTCGCCGTATCCTCCAATCGTGTACACCGCTCCGCAAATAAATTGCGGAACTCGAACCGCTGGAGAATAGTCCATGACCAGAGAATAGCCGTAGCCCGATGAATAACCTGCAACGTTGAAGACACATTAGTATTAAAAATCTTCTCATTTCTACATAGCCACATCGACCAAATAATGGCAAATGCTCCCACCCTAAACAAGATCCTATATTTATCATCAATCGCATGCAGCCAGTTACCAAATACATTGGCCACCGATCATGGGGGAGATAAACTAGAGGCAACTTGGATGATTGACCATATATAACGAGCAAATTTGCATTAGAAAAACAAATGTTTGATTGTCTCATCATGATGAAAAAACACACATTGTTTACTTCCATGCCAATTCCGCTTAACAAGATTATCTTTTGTAAGAATTACCCCTTTACGCAGATACCAGGCAAATATCTTTGTTTTCTAGGGAATTTTCATCTTCCAAATTTTACTATTAGCATCGACTGGAATATTAGGTTGAATCAAGGCTCTATACATCAAGTCCACAGAGAAATTACCGCTCTCATGTAGTTTCCATCTGAACTCTCTACATCGTCCGACAGTTGAATCGTGGATAATCGCAATAACAGATTATTCCATGATACTAGTCTAGGACCAATGAGACTTCTTCTGAAAGATACATTAGGAGAAGTAGTTTCCATAACTGTGGAAAGGGTGTCCCCTTTGTGTCTAACAATCGAATATAGAGCCGGGTATTGTTCCTGGAGAGAATTATGACCAAGCCATTTATCTTTCCAGAATCTAATCTAAGATCCATCCTTAATATTAAACACCCCAAATCGGAAAAAATGTTTCTTAGACGCCATTAGTCCATCCTAAAAATGTGAATCACCCGGTTTCCATACCAGTTGAGACACAGCTTTGGATCCAATATATTTTCTCTAGATTATAGTTTGCCAGACTCCCTCTTCATTAAGTAGCTTAAACAGCCATTTACCTAAGAGAGCGGTATTTTTTGACTTGTAGATCATGAATACCCAGTCCACCGTGTTCTTTTGGTCGGCAAACCACATTCCATTTGGTCAGTCGATACTTTTTCTTTTTACTATCCCCTTGCCAAAAGAATCTTGATCGGAAATAATCCACTTTATTCAAGACCCCTTTTGGCAATTGGAAAAACGATATCATATACAGTACCATGTTTGTAAGTACTGAGTTTATGAGTACTAGTCTTCCTCCAAGGGATAGTAACCTGCCTTTCCAGCTATTAGGACGTTTTTGGAGTCTTTCCTCAATGTGTTTCCATTC
The DNA here is from genome assembly GCA_916181665.1 of Avena sativa. Taxonomy (NCBI): domain Eukaryota; kingdom Viridiplantae; phylum Streptophyta; class Magnoliopsida; order Poales; family Poaceae; genus Avena; species Avena sativa. The sequence continues at coordinate 417,658,266 of OV702296.1, forward strand.
AGCAATAGTGAGACGCCGATAGTGTATTGGAATACCCAAGTAGTTGATTGGAAATTGCCCTTGTCCACAGCCGAAAAGTTCAGCATACAGGTGTGCCACGTTTTGGGCCTCACCAAAACAATACAAATCACTCTTATGGAAATTAATTTCAGTCCAGAGAGTTGTTTGAAGGCTGGTAGTATTAACTTCAGGTTCTTAGCTTTCTCTAAATCATGTTCCATAAATAGGATTGTATCATCAACATATTGGAGGATAGAAAGTCCTCCATCAACAAGATGTGGGACTAGTCCTTCAATTTGGCCCTCATCTTTTGACCAATTAACTTTATCGTAGGCATTCTCAAAGTCAATCTTGAATAGTACCCCGTTTTGTTTTTTGGAGTGTAGTTCATGAATTGTTTCGTATAGGATTACCACACCATCTAAGATGTTTCGTCCTTGCATGAAAGCAGTTTGAGAAGGCCGGGCAACATGGTCAGCAACTGAATTTTATCTAATTGTGGCAGCTTTTGTGAAAATCTTAAAGCTAACGGTAAGAAGGCGGATAGGGCGATACTGCTGTATACGCTCTATATTGTTAACCTTAGGCAGTAAAATTATATTGCCAAAGTTTAGTCTAAAAAGATCAAGTTGCCCAACATGTAAAAAACTAAACAAAGCCATTAAGTCCACTTTAATGATCTCCCAAAATTTTTGGTAGAATTCTGCTGGGAAACCATCTAGACCTGGTGCTTTGTTATGTTCCATCTGAAAAACCGCTTTCTTTACCTCTTCCTCCGTATATGGGACGGTTAGAAAGTTATTTTCCTCGACAGAAACCTGCATATATCCGTTGTTTGAGACTCATCTAGACTAAAAGAGTTCTCTAGTGGTGGCCCAAACAAGGATTTATAATAACCAGTAATATACAACTTAAGTTGTTCTTTTCCCTCAATGAGACCTTCATCCTGGTTGAGAGAATGGATACATTTTTTCTTATGCTTGCCATTGGCAATAGCATGAAAATATCTTGCATTGGCATCTCCCTCCAAAATGAATTTCGCTTTGGAGCGTTGGTACCATTTGAGTTCCTCCTCACGCAATAGTCGGGCTATCTCCGCATTCGATTGGCTCTTGAGCTCAATCTCCTGTGCAGATAACAGCCTAACTTCCGCAGAGGCTTCTAGGTCATCAATTATAGAGGAAAGGCGAATTTTCTCTTTTTTCAGGATTCCAGTAGTATGTCTAGCCCATCCACGAAGGAAATTACGTGAAGCACGTATTTTGTTATTCCATCATTGTATGGGTGTAAGACCACCAACCGGTTTTATCCAAATTGCCTTAACCATCTCAAAACAAACCGTCATGAATCAACCAGCCCAGTTCAAATTTGAACTCATGCCTGGGATTTTGTGGCGGTGACCCTACCGTTAAAAGTAAAGGGGCGTGATCTAACAAAGCCTCAATACGTTCTAGAGCCCTTACGGTTACATGGGAAACTTCTCTTCCCAATCAGTATCCATAAGTACCCTATCAAGTTTTTCGTACGTCGGTTGCGGAAGACTATTAACCCAAGTAAATTGTCTTCCTAACATTGTAACCTTCCGCAGGTCCAAGCTGTGAATAACAACGTTAAACATGAAGGGCCAATGATCGTCAAATCTTCCACGACTTTTCTCATGAGGGAATATCATCAAATTAAAATCCCCTCCTATAAGAATAGGGTACGGATTGTCCTTTGCAAGATTTACCAGCTCACACAAAAATCAGCCTTAAAAACTTCCTGGGCAGCTCCATATACAGCGACTAGAGACCATGTGAAATTATCAGCCTTGTTGCGGATGTGAAGTTTTATGAAAAAATCTCCAACCGAACTAGCTAAGACTTCCATAGTCTCATCTTGTACGCCTAACAGAATTCCCCCGGAACGACCACGCGGTGGACGAGATACCCACGTAAAGTCCACTCCACCAGATAAGCGATTGAGTAAAGCTTGTGAATAGTCTCGTCTACCCGTCTCATAAATACCCAGAAAATCCAAACGATGATCTCTCACACAATCGGCAAAACACAAATGCTTAGCCAAGTCACGAAGACCTCTGCTATTTGAAAACATGCCATTCATTGAGAAACAATAGGTTGTTTGGATTTTACACGAGGTCTCTTCCGAGCCTTCTGGCTCTTTGATTTCCGACTTGAGGCTTTAAGCTCATACAAAGAGTTTAGCCCCGTCTCATCAAAGCCCACATCCGACACTTCACCAACTAATTGAGAAATGAATTGAGCATCTACTGTGGCATGCAACTCCTCCTCCTCAATTGGTAAATAGTCACGCAACAAAGAAACCTTAGGAGTAACCGTTAGACGGTCAACCTCCATATATCTTAGAATAGAACTAAAAATATTAACTTCAGTTATAGACCTTCCCATGTTAATACTAACATTAGAGAGCTTATCAACAATAACAGGAGTAGAGAAAGGAAGAAACGACTTCTAAGAACTCATAGTACCCTGAGGATCGAGATTCTTTTCCGCCTTCCTCCTCATAGCCTTCCCCAGCGAATCCTCATCTGTTGCGGACGCCCCAAAAGCATCAGCCCCATGTCGAAGAGTGCATCGTGCTGGGGTCCCGTCCACCGTCCCCTTGTGACATGGTGCAACCGCGTCAACCCCTGGTGAATTCGACCCCACCTGGGTCAGGATACCGTGGCCATGCCCCGACCCCTCCTAGGCCAGGTCACCACGTCGCTTCCCCAGCTGGAGCTGGGCATCCTCGTGCTCTGGATCTGCTGGGTCCTGGGCCTGCAAAGGAGACCCGACCCTGCCTGGGCCAGGGTTCCCTCTCCTAGACGCGTCGTCAAAGGCACTGGGTCAGCGCGGGCCTTCAACCCCACATGGGCTGAACCTATGCCGACAAGCAGCCTCGCCTGGGCCACCGCCGCTCCAGCCAGCGGAGTCGCGTGGGCCTCAGCGACACCCACCTGCTGGATCGCCAGGGGAGCCAGGCCCTCCATGTCCACCGCCGGTGTCGCACGCTAACTACCACCCACCAAAGAAGATCCATCCTAAATATGCGTCGAGACAACGGTCAGAACCAAATTATTTCCTTCGGTCCCCGGGGGCACCTCCATGAGAATAGGTCCTGAGAAAGAGTCCACCACACCGCGCGGAATAGATCTGCCTAGCACATTTGGTCGAGACCTTGTAGGGGACGGAGTATCCCCTAAAGGCTTACACGCCAGATGCAATGCCTCCTGTAGCTGCGTATGTGTGACCCGCGGCATGGTCCCCATGGGAGAGCCCCCACGAAGAGGTGAATCAAGCGGGAGGGCATCCAGCAACTCCTTTCCTCGCGGTGTAGTCGGAGAGGCATTGAAATGGGTGACTGCATACACCTGCACAGAAGCCTGACGCGAAGAGGTTGGTGCAGAAGCACCCTGTCCTGATGACTGCCCAACCGAAGTCCCACCCGCAGGTGGCGTAGGGGCCGGCTCAGAGATATCCATCACGTCATCACCACTAGGACCAGTACCATCATCCCCAGACCCATCAGGACCCTTCCTCCAAAGATATGGCGAGAAATCAGGCTCCGGAGCAAAACCAGTAGGCTCCAACCGAAAACGTAACTCATACCCTTTCAGTAGTACCCACAACATCAGAAGTAAGATATGAGCCTAGAGCATCCTTCTTCTGAAAAACGGAAATGTCAAACATACCAACCAAAATATGAACCAGGCCCCTCCGTCTAAGGCACATCAAATCCACGTCCAGAGAGCTACCCAGAAGGGACCCAACCGCCCCCAAACCCAAAAATGTCTGCAGAGAATGAGAGACCCCTTCCACATGCAGCCAAACCTGATGCAACTCACATTTATGTGGCACCTCCTGAATCATATAGGCAGAAACCATCAACTAAGTCTTGCCAAGTGGCATAGAAAACTGGCTCCCATCCACTCTGTCAAGGTCCTCGAAAGAAGGAAAACTAACAAGGAAATCATTGGTCCCATGTTTCAGTGCCTCCCACTTCCACTGGGATTTTACCTGGCATCTCCGAGCAATTTGCTGTTGCACCACCTCAGCAGCAACGGACTCTCCAGAGACCTGAACCAACGCAATAGGGGTCTTACTAGTCCCTAGATTAGGTCGGACCACGCTATCAGGAATTTGCGCAAAGAGCGTATTATCATGTCCTACCCCAACCATGTAAGCCGTGGGGCGGGGCTGCTTCAGAACCGGACATCTGAGCGTAGGATGGGACGAAACATCGCAAATGTAACAATAATGCACCGCCTTACAATCTTTGGATGCATGAGTGTCCGAAGCACACTTCCAGCACCTGACAGATTTCTTATTCTTTTTAGTCGCATTCCCAGGCACCAACACACCCTGTGACACCGTAGGAGCGTGAGCGTCCACGCCCTGCTGCTGGCCCTGCACCCCACCCTACTCAATAATAGGATACCGAGTCGGTGTAAAGGGCATCTGAGGAAACCCAAACTGTTGTTGTCCCTGCATCTGTGACTAAAGAGGCTGGTACTGCTGATGCAGAAAATCCCTAGGAACCCCTGCAGGTTGCGGCTGGCCTTGGATTGGTTTCTTCTTCTTCTTCCTCTTGGGCACAGCAGGAGCAGTCAAAGCAGCGCCAGCCACAAACGGCGGAGCACCGCCGTGCGCCCCCGCAAACGGCGCCTCACCTCCCTGACCACCCCCAACAGTACCAGGGTAGTTCTATGGCGGAGGGCCACGATGGGGCCTGGAGTGGTTGTTGCTGAACCGCCTAGGCAGTCGCGAAGTAAGGTGCAGGAGGGCGGAAAACCATCCCTAGCGGAAACCCCGGGGGAAACTACGGTGAAGAGCCCGACGCCGCGGGTTGCGCGGCAGGCGGCGGATCACCCTGAAGCGAGGCGACGAAAGGAGAAGCCGGGCCGCCCATCGGCAGAGCAGCAAAGGGAGCTATGCCCCGGGGCAGAGGTGCAGCAGGTCCCCGGGGTGGCTGCTGCGCAGCAGACGGCTATCCCCACGGCTGGTTCCTAGCCATAGGAGTCGGCGACCGAAACACCTCGGCGAAAGAGCACCCTCCCGGAAGCGGAGAGACCGGAGCAGGACCCGACGGTAGAGAAGGCAACAACATAGAGGCTGGCGGCGATGAGGGCGACAAAGGCGAGATGGGCGACGATGCGGTTTGACGAGGCAAGGAAACCCTAGACCATGCCGCCTGAAGTCGTCGCGCGACCCGTGTCCAGGAGAAATCGATTACCGAGTCCGTCTCGTTTCCAGCAGAAGTGGGTCCATGCGTGTCCGCCATGTCAGTCGCCACCTGCGTGACAACCACCTCGACATCCGGTTCCCGCGTGGCAGCCACCGCGACATCCGTCCCCACCGTCCGAGCTGGCAGGGTGGCGTGCCCTAGCGCCTCAGCGATCAGCACGCCCATCACCGGCAGCGCCGACACCCATCGCGGAGGAAGCGGCCCCCGCCAAGGCTTCACTCTCCCCGGGGAGATCACAGGCCTCCTAACCAGCAGTGGAGACGCGGATCGCCGCCTAGTCCCACCCCCCGAAGACTACGGAGGCGAGAACGACAATGGCGGCGAGGTAGCTCCGCCACACGCTGTAGAGCTCGGCGATCTCTCCCAGAAGCACGATGCAGGTGTGGGGAAGCCCATTTCTTCCCAAAACTGTTGTCGGAGCTCCTCATTAGACCTCCGCCGCCGGCGCGACACCATGGTCCAGCCGAGATGCCCATCCTCATCGTCTAGATCGTCTAGGGCAACCCTGGCCGCCAAAGTATCGTCCTCCGAAGAATCGTCGGCCAGACACGCGAATCGAGACCCGGACGCGACCCGGAGCCCGGTGAAGCAGCCGACGCCGGCCGGAGAACCCCATGCGCAAAAGTCAACCGCCGCCGCCGCCGTCGCATATCCCGCCCGGCCGGATTCCTGCATGAAAAGCTAGCCGGCCCAATCCTTGGAATTGTTTATAGAAACGGAGCAGAGAAAAGAATGGGAGCACTATGAGCGACATCAGATTTATCGGACTGGTGGCAGAGTTAATATGGGGATGGCGACGAAAGGGGCTGATCCAAAGACCGGCCGCTGAAGCCCTTTCACGGTAACGTGGATAAGATTTTTTTTACATAACCCTTTGTTTATCCTATGGTGCAATAAACAAACTTTGGTGGAAACATCGTATGTAGGATATAAATGAAGGTAGACATTGCAAATCGTGCTTTCTAAAACCAAAGAGGCCCCAAGGTGTTTCCTTCCATAGGCGCGGACACTCGTGCAGTGCATGGATGTGAATGCACGCAGACACACACACAAAACATTGTGCAGACACACACATAGCATTGTGTGAGCAGCTTCGACAGTCTAGGGACCTCTTTTGATTTGCATGATTTAAAAAATGAAAGAGCAAAGCGAATGATTTTAATGGTCATGCCCAGTCATATTGCATAGAATCATGTTAAGTTTGTGCAGTTTGCAAACACAGGAAAAACATTACTTTCAAGAAGGTTTAGGGGATGAAAATCCTCATATGGAAACTAGTGTGAAGAAAAATATAAGAAAAAAACTACTATATGATTCGGTCCGAAATGAATCAAACAATCCACAGAGAATCTAAAAAGAAAACTTAAGGATTACAAACCCCCAAAATTCATAGGTAAAGCCTTTGAATAAAGCAACTCAATATCGCTTATAACGGTGCATAGACAGGTTGGAGTAAAAAAAAAGGCTAGCCCATCGTTACAGAAATTGGCATGACTAGATTCTATATTTTTCCGATCGAAGACTAGATATTAATATTTGAATCTAATTGTGTCTTTTTTGTGAGGAGTTATTGAAGCTTAGTAGAAATAGCTATTTCTCGGTTGATGTCAATTGCTCATAGGCTATTTCCACAAGAAAGGAAAGGGACATTCTTACTTCAAGGATTCCCAATGTCAGGCTACTCTTTCTAAGAATAAGCTTATAGAACGATACATTGCACACTGAGCATGATAGTGTATTATGCAGGTTTGAATAAGATCAATGGACACGAAAGAAGCTATATATTCCCGAAGTAGTCATCAGCCATGCCCGCACAAAAAAGTAGTCATCTGACAAATTTTAGGTAAGGTTTGAAATCCGTAGATCTACATAGCCATTTTTAAAGTGTATAATGCATGGTGATCAGACCACACCCCTCATGATCTACTTTTTCAAAAACCTATACATATTTTTTCTTGAAAGGGGTTATTGTGTTTAGTCAACTTAAAATTAAATATGTCTTGGTTGACAATGTAACATCAATTGCAAGATTAAGGACTTCACACCGTTATCACTTCCTACCTTCACTAACCGCGTAATCGTTCTTTTTTTGCAAAATCACTAAGAGCTCGTTTGATATCCATCATTTCATTTCATTTCGTACAAATGAAATGAACTCAAACTTTTATCAGGATTTCATTTCATTTGAATTGAGATTCTGATACAAATGACTTGTTTGGCTGCCACGTAGATTTCTATTTGAAATGAATTACATATGGAATTGTTACATAATAAAAATACGATCCTTCCAAAAGAAAAGATGCATGTCCGTATGAGATTGAATTGCACCAAATAATATATCATAACTTCAACTCACAGCATAATTTTCACATACTAAAACAACTACAAATTCCATGTTTAAGTCCATAAAACAAAGGTGCATGGAGACAAGCAAAAAATCAAGGCTCAAAGTATTGAGCAATTTACAAAAGCAGGCTGTCATCATAACTAGAATCATAAAGGTGGAATATTTGCATCAATACATCACCAAGGAAGATGATAGATAGGTCATCATGTCTTGATTTGTTTCAGAACCCATTTTTCTTCATTTTGTTAGGCAATGCCATCAAGGATTTGAACTTGCGATCATCTGCAACTAGAACATCATATATTGCTAATTGGTCATCGTCTTCTAAATATGGCATTTCACCAAGAGCATCCCATATCTCTTTGGGAGATGCTAGTTTTGGAGGAAGCTTAGAAACATCATCTTTGAACACAACAGTAAAGTTATCCAACTTGTCTCCTAGCATGGCTGCAATGGAATCATCCGATCTGTACCTCTTCATCATACGATCTTCATCATCTTGAGTGGATGAATTAGCATCTTTGTTATTGTTGTTAGCATTCTCCTCTGCCATTTCTGTTGCGTTTTCAGCTGCAGTCCTCGCTCCCGCTCCAGTAGCACCATCTCTTGAGTAGAGTGTACAAATCATGTTCCAATACTTGATAACCTTGTACCTATAGGAATTTGCATCCTCATTTGCCTACAAATAAGAGGAACTTGAATTATGTTACAAACTAAAAGTGCACGTATGAACTGAACAGGTAACAAAATTATAAACAGTCCACAAAAGAACAAACAAGATACTTCAAATAAGAGCATGACATACAGGTTAAGGAGACAACATCAAAATGTGAGGAATTATATAGTGTACACTAACAATGATACTTAAAACCAAATTACAACTAAGGAGGAATTATGTAGTGTACACCAACAATGAGAAAAAATGTAAGTATTCTAAATTCAACATGTTAAGGAGACCGTAGCAAAATATGAGGAATTATAGCCAGCTAATGGACTAGATAGCAACAATATATAGTCTGGCTAGGAAACAATTTATAGTACATATATATAGGCTATATCAGGACATATTACCTTGACACAATTATTCCACACATCCTCACTACCAACAGAGATTATGTTGTTTTTCCAATCCCGGCCAAAACCACTCTCTCAAAGCATCTTGTTGACGACAACATATTGCTTGCCAAAAGTCTTGCTCCTGTTATCCTTTATAATTTCACACACATACACACACTTCTCTCTCACAATGTTCACTACAACAGTGTAAACGTGGGGTTTCCATCCATTTTGAGCATGATCTCCCTTGTTATAATAGTCAACAATTACATCCAGCATAGATTTATCCATTTGATCTGTCCACTTCACGTAGCTTCTACCTTTTCTCCCGGAAGTCATGCCTAGATCAACAAGAATATCATGGGTTAGTGAATAGTGCGTGTATATGAGAGAGAATAACAAATTTGACAAATACGAAAACATACCAAATACATATATACACATATACATAAAGTAGATTGCTTGTCCGCGCCTAGTTTGATAATCTGCCCACATTTGACTAGTTAGGGTCATTCTCTGGTTGTTCCACTCAGCAGTCATCTGAACGTTCCTAATCATATTAGGTTCTCCTTGAACTTTAATGGAAGCATTATTTAGCTGATTATCCACTTCATGTAACATTAAGTCATCCATCTCTCGTTGCTATCATCTAGGAAGTTATGCAAGATGCAACAAGGATTGATGACTGAAATCTAGCATTGAGTTAGCTCGACATGTCAATACACAAATCCAAAATATTCTAGGAAGTTATTTCAGTGTAACATGGATGATACCTGATTTTTTATTGCAAAAAAGGATCTGGTCATGAGAATAGCCCATCTCGTCTTTATAAGAGCAAATATCCTCTCAACTACATTCCTAGCAATTGCATGTCACAGGTTATAGAGCTCTTTTGGAGTTTGTGGATTGTTTCCATTGGCAAGCCACTCGTTCAAGTGATATCGTGTATTTCTGAATGGAGCAAGGAAGCCCGAACCATTTGTGTTTCCAACATCTATTAGGTAGTATTTTCCTAACTTTTATGAAAATTAGTCCACATTAGATTTTAGTTGAGAAATTCTAATATCTACTCAGAAGTTGAATCATATTATAAGATAGAAAGTTACCACTTGGAACTTTGAAAGCATATTCTCTAAACATTGCATCTCGCAACACTTGTGAATCTGATGCAGGACCTTTCCAGCTAGCCAACACATAAACAAACTTTAAGCTACGGTCACAAACACCCAAGACATTTGTTGTTATGTCTTTCTTCCTATTCATATATCTACCTTGCTTGCGTAGTGAGACACGGACATCAACGTGTGTGCCATCTAAAGCTCCAAGTCCATTTGGGAACCACTTCCATTTGTTATCCTCGGGTAGTTCAGTAGCAGGATCTGGCAACTTGATGAGTTCATGGGACAAAGATAGGATGGCTCCTAACACCTTTGAAATGTCTGCTTATTGGCTCAAGAGTCCACCTATAGGTTCTACAGCTTAACCTAAATTCCATGCCATGGCTGATAACAAGCAAAATGATGGTTACGGCTTCTTCAATGGTCACATAGAATGTTCCTTTCAGTCCAGCCCTTTCACATAGGATAACACATAGGTCAAAAAGGACCTTTTGGTAAACCTTAGAGCATCATAGCAATATAGATCTAAACCATATACATGTTCCTAAGCATCTGTTTCCTAATTCTAGTCTCAGCCTCTTCCTCGATAAAGTCTCCAAGTTCTACAATCATTCTCCTACAATAGATATGTTGAGATATGGCAACTACGGTAACAAAGAACCCAGCTGCTGACATCTTCCTTTTCTTCCTTCCTCTCATGATATAACTCAAGTGGTTGATCTGCCATCTACAATACATACATCAAGGGGAACTAAGTAGAGTAATAAATTTTCATATCTACATGTCAACTAGATATCAACATCAACAAAACAAGGTCTGTAATAAAACAACAACATAATGCAATATAGTAGCAGGAACATAGTAGAAACCCAACAGATTGTAGTGTGTAACAAGGAACCATGAAAATACCTCTTTTCTGCAAGCTTCACTTTTGTTCCTCCGTAATCAAGTCGTAGAACAATGTCACTTTCCTTGAGCTCAACTGGATTAAGACAAAGGGGTAGATTAGAAATTACAAAGCTAACATCTGAACTATCAACCACATCACTGACAATTCTACAATAGTGTATGGAGTATAATTTTTTTCAATAAAAGTGTGTATAAAATGCATAACAAAGTAGTTAGTATGAATTCGGATGTTAAGGAGACAACAATAAATCATTTTAGATGACTAGATTTCCTTTTTCCTACAGTGCCCAAACTTTTCTTTAATTTAACAGTACCACAATTTGATCACACACGAACACACCATGATTCTTTGGTTACCTACGTATATGACCAATTATAGCTAGCTTAATTAGTCTCTCATATTGACATGGCATCAACTGAACTTCATAGTTATGAAATTACACAAGGACTGAACAACAATCTAAACCCTTTCAACTAGCTATAGCTATAGCTACAAAAATAACAATAACCATGTTGTAGCACCAAGACCAAGGATAAGTTCAGATTGTTTTTTGCGTAAGTTCATAACCCTGACAACTAGCTATAGCTACATCTACAACAATCTGAACGGAGGGAATCTGAACGTACACAACTAGCTATCGCTACAACATAGTTATGAAATTATACAAGGACCTAGCTATGGCTACAACATAGTTATGAACTTACACAAGGACCAGGCAACAAACTGAACCCAAACTGGATATCAAGCATTCCTGTCTATCCTACCACCACAATGACAACACCACCATATCCATTGACTACCAAGAACCACCTCACAAACAAGGGTACAAATTATGGCAACAAGCAGACCAAGAATCATGAGGACAAACATAATAAGCATATCACAAAGAGAAAGAATGGGAGAGAGATGCATGTAGTAGATCATACCTTGGATGATGAAGGGGGCAAGGTGGAGAGCACGTGTGAGAGGTTGGGGTCAAGATCTAGGGTGCGAGGTAGAAGTGTGGGAAACGACTCCTGGTCCAAAGAGTTTCACGTTGATTTGATTTGAACCTGCATATTAGTTCAGGCTATGGTCAGGGTTAAGGAGAAGGACGAGCAACAACCATGAGGGTAAAGGATGAGAGGTGGTGGAGGAAACTTGCCTGTGGTGAGGAGAAATGGACGAGCTTGCCGGTCGCTTCCCGAAGGTGGGACATCATGGGTCGAGCGAGAAAAGCACAGTGGGGAGGAGGATTGCGATTAGATGAGGGAAGGAGAGGAGTTGAAGAAAGAAGATCATTTCACTAGCGGCGGGAGTCATCTCCGACGGCCGAGAGGGAACATCCATGACGGCGACTTGGAGTGTTGAAGGCGGATGAGATCATGGAGAAGGGCCGGAGGTGGATAAGATTGGAAAGGGGGGGAAGACGCATGTGTGATTCCATAAAAATGACTGGGTAGGGGACTAGAATCCACTTAACATACCCGTCATTCTGACTGGAATTCTTGAATGAAATGATGACCCAATTTCATGTCAGCCAAACAACTTCGGTTTTGGAATCTCAAATGAATTCCGCAATTCCGGAATGAATTGTCGGATACCAAACAACCTCTAACCGTAATCATTGCATAGGAGGTCATTAGCGTTAATTTACACCGTCATTGCAAAGTCGTGTGATAAATTGCAAGACCGACATTCATTTTTTTCAAAACAGAGAGCTTAACCAAAATTCTACTCAGTTTGGTTGAAAACCATATGTTGCTCGGAATGGGGAGCTCCACATACCACATACAGCTCCCGTTTCTCCTTCCCTGAATCCCTGTCCACCTTCCCTATTTTGCGAACACCTTCAAACAACACTAGGAAAATGGACAAAAATAACCCCTAAAAAACAAATTCGCAAAATGAACTCTGGCCGAAAGTATTCCACACTCACTAACCCTTTTTGTAGCACCCAACAGCTAGGCGCTATACTCTACAGTATAGCGCCTATGTCATAGGCGCTATGGCCCCTGCCAGCGTGGAGGCCGCCTGGCCCCACCCGACCGAGTAGCGCCTGGGCGTTGAGCCTGGGCCGTGCAGTGCCTAGGCGCTATGCCCCAATGTGTAGCGCCTATGAAGGCGCTACACATTGAGACTTAGCCCCAGCTGCGCGGCCCCCCTCCCTACCCCGACCCAGTCTCTCCCAGCCGCCAGGAACAGAGGAACAAAAGCGGTTTCTCTCTTCCCTCCCTCTCAAATCCCACCCTAAAAACCTACAGACCTGATGTATTTTGTGGGGGATTTGCTCCCCAATCTCTCCCTCAAGGTATTCTCCTCCGATCCCCTCTTTTTCATCCAAAAAATCTTGCACATTTTAGTCTTATTTGCTTGGAACCCTAGTCTCTAGATGGATTCATGTTTAGGCTGATTTGTTCATGGTTTTTGGTTACTTGGTAGTTGTATGCTAGTTGTATTTGTTGGGGAATGACAATGTGTTGTTGATTTGATTTGTATATGATGGTTGTATATGGATTTGTATAAATGTTCCAATAATATGCTCCCATATCCTTTGTAGTTACTTGTAGAAACTTGTAGAAACTAAAACAATGGCCACCGATGATGATTGTATATGGATTTGATATTTGGAATATATTTGTAGGATGGTGTGGCTACTTGATGATTACTATGATACAAAACACCGTGCATACTTGATGGTGGAGAAGCATATGGTAATGAAATCATGTTGGACTTGTTTGTCTTAATTTTTCTATTGATTCAATTGTGTTGGACCCGTAAAGAAGCATAATATTTTGACTTGTATGTATGAAGAAGCTAGGTCCCCTGAAGATTCGCTCTCATGACGCGTCCTCGAGTGAGATACCGTACGACGAGCGATACACTCCGTACATCCAGCAACTAGGCCTCCTCCCTTTTATCATGCTTGTGACCCGGTCGACACCGAACCTCAACGCGGCTGCCCTCACCGCACTTGTCGACCGGTGGAGGCCAGTGATGGGTTCGTAGCATGGAAAACAAAAAATTTCTACCGCAAGAACGAACAAAACCCAGATCTAATCTAGATAAAAGCCAAGATCTAATCTATTAGACATGTGCAACGAGATAGATCTGTACTAACCCTCGTAGATCCGAAAGCGTTACGAGATTAGATCTCGGGGTTGATGTAGTCGATCACTTGCCGATCTCAAGATCGTGTGGACGATCCTTCCGGCGCCACGTTCCGGCAGCGCTTCCATAGTCGGTCACACGTGCGAAGTCGAAGCAGACCTTCCTCTCCCCGTTCTAGCGAGCAGCGGAGGTAGTAGATCTTCTCCACAGAATCCCAGCAGCACGACGGTGTGGTGGTGGTGGTGGAGTAGAGAATTATGCAGGGCTTCTCCTAAGCCTGAGCAGAGGGAAGGAGGAGGAGAGAGGCGGCGGCCAGGGTTTGGAGTGAAGGGGGCTAGGAGGGGACGCCCCCTCCCTTCTATTTAAAGGAGGAAGGCGCGCCTGGGGAGGGGGAGTCCTAGTAGGACTCCCCTCCTATGGCCGGCGGGTTGGGAAGGGGGGGAGGAGTCCTCCTCCCCCATGAATCCATGTCTCGCCCCACAAGGTTTCCTTTGACCCTTTCTTGGTTTTCAAGCAAACACCAAGAACTCTTCTAGAACCTTTCAGAACATTCCGAAACCTTCTAGAATCTCCATACAAACACTCCGGAACATTTCCTAACTTAGAAAATGATCCCCAATATATGAATCTTATTCTCCGGACCATTCCGGATCTCCTCGTGATGTCCCGGATCCAATCCGAGACTCCGAACAACATTCAGTCTCCAACACATATTCCATATCTACTTAAAACAACTTCGAACCTTAAGTGTGTCACCCTACGGTTCGTGAATATGCAGACATGATGAAGACACCTCTTCGATCAATAACCATCAGCGGGATCTAGAGATCCATAATGGCCCCACATACTCAACGATGACTTCGTGATCGATAGAACCATTAACATACGAAACCAATTCCCTTTGTCACGCGATACTCTACTTATCCGAGGTTTGATCGTCGGTATCTCCATACCTAGTTCTACCTCGTTACTGATAAGTACTCTTTACTCGTTCCATGTTATGTCATCCCTTGTGACCTAGTCACATGCTTGCAAGCTAACTAGATGACATTCCACCGAGAGGGCCCAGAGCATATCTATCCGTCGTATGGATGGACAAATCCCAATTTTGGTCCATGCGCTTCAACACATACTTTCAGAATACCCAATGACACCTTTATAACCACCCAGTTACGAAGCGGTGTTTGATGTCATCAAAGTACCCATCCGGTGATGGTGATTAACATAACCTCATGGTCAAAGGATTAGGTTACTATGCATTTGAAAGCTTACAGCAATACGAACTTAAAGACTTGATCTTATGCTACGCTTACTATGGGTGTGTGTCCATCACATCATTCTCCTAATGATATAATCTTGTTATTAATGACATCCAATGTCCATGATCAGGAAACCATGATCATCTATTAATCAACAAGCTAGTTCAACAAGAGGCTTACTAGGGACTCTTTTATGTTTACAAAACACACAAGTATTAATGTTTCCGGTTAATACAGTTATAGCATGGGATGTAAACATTTATCATAAACATAAAGATATAATAATAACCACTTTATTATTGCCTCTTGGGCATATCTCCAACAGTCTCCCACTTGCACTAGAGTCAATAATCTAGTTAAAAACTTGTGCATTCAACACCTATGGCTTTCTGGTGTTGTATAGACACTATTGCTAGTGGTAAACATAATCTTCGGATCTGACACTTCCAGGTCCGTGTGTATTTGCATGTCCTTGCGTCTCTACGCATTACTCATTCTCCAATGAGATGGCATTGTATAAATTTGGTCCTTTGGTGAGACCTTTAGTTCCTTGGGATTAAATCATGTTGATACAATTGTCGTACAATGTATCTTCATAGTATTATCCCGCTATGAACCACACCTAGTTTGATAACAAACTACTTGACGCAAATGCCCTCATTTGCTGCTACAATAGCAGTCATATACTTAGCCTTTTGTTGTAGTATCTGTCACAATGTTTTAACTTTGGTACTCAACCAAATCTGTTATGGAACTTACTTTCCATTACATTGTGCCACCCATAGTTTAAATTGAGGTAAACTTAATTTGTGACAAAACTAGTATCAATGCAACAATTTACAATGAACTATTTGTCACCACTATCTAAATAATATATTCTTAGTTCTTCCAAAAATCATAGGAATATCCCTACTATTGTCCAATGATCATCTTATGAGTCATTCTGGTATATGCTCATAACATTTAGAGCATAGGACATATCTGGATGTGTACATCTCAAACAATGATTGATCAAAATATTCTTGTGATTTCACCAAGTGTCAAAACACTTGAATCTCGTGTCAACACACTTGAATTTTGATTCAGTCCTTTCCGTGCGTCAAGAACCTTTCTTGTTGTTTCCATATTGAACTCATTCAACATCTTATCTATGTACATTTGGCAAAACCATATTAGCGCCTCAATCTATCCATATAGACATTGATGCCTAATTCTTGGGTTATGCCTAAGTCTTTCATCGAAATGAAATTCTTAACATGTGTCAATAAAAGATACATCATTTCTAATCAACAATATGTTTTTCACATAATGTATTAGAAATATGTCTTATCGCTCCCACTTAATTTCTTGCAAAATGCAAACATCTTCATCGTCTCTGATGAAATCAAACCTTTTAACGGTTTCATCACAGTGAAGATTCCAACTCCGCGATGCTCACTTCAACCATTGAAGTTTTGCATACTCTTTTAGCATCCTTTGAATTAACAGAACCCTTTGGACCGTGTCATGTACACGTCCTAGGTAACCATTCTATTAGAAGAACTTATTTTGTTTGTTCAACTACCATATACCAAAATGTATGTAGTGGTTGCTACATTAATCCGTTCAGACTAAATATCGCTATGAAAGATCAAATCTTATCATAGTCAATTCCTTGAACATTGTCGTAAACTCTTTCCGACATGTCAACTATTTCATAGATGTGAAACATCCATGTCTATTTCTTTATAGATCCATATACGACTGTAAGGTCTTGCACCTTTCCAGAGGGTCTTTCAAATTCAAAGCTTGATTTCTCGTGTATGGAATTATCACGGATTTTATGGCTTCAAGCCACTTAACAAAGTCAGGGGCCATCATTGATTATTTGCATGTAGTCGGTTCATCATTGTCAAACAACAATGATTTAACTCTCAAATCTTGGCATTTGATTACTTACCCGACCTACTTGGTTCAATAGGAACTTAGATCTCCGTGACCACAACCTTTGAGGCACGTGAGCCATGAGCATTGTTGCTGCCTCCAGGACACTTACCGATGATGTGCAACTCAGCACATATTAGCCAAGGTTCAACAACCTTGTCAAAGTTCTATTGTCCTCCCACTTGACTTTTCACCAAAAATTCCTTCTCAAGAAAATCGATACTCTAAGCGACAAACAATTTTGTCTTCGGTGTTATGGAGGAATACCCAATGGTTATTCGAAATAACCTACAAAGACATGCTCATCCGACTTTGGTTGTAAACATTTTACTTATGCCTAGCATACCAAAAATTTAAGAAAGGACAACCTAGGTTTTATCCCAAACCATGACTTATATGGTGTCATTTCAACAGATCACGATGGAGCTCTTTTCAGTGTAAAAGCGGTAGTCACTAAAGCTTTAATCTTTAAAATATAATGGCAGTTTTATAAATGACACCTTTGATCTTACCATGTCAAACAAGGTTTCATTACATATCTCGAACACTCCATACTCCTATGGTGTTTTGGGAAATGCAAATCCATGGAACGATTCCTCAAATCTTAGGTGTTTTGCTAAACTTGTAACTCAAACATCTTTCTTTATGATCCAATCATAAACTTTTAATTTTCTTGTTACAATGATTTTCCACTTCATCTTGAAAGTCTTTGAACATTTTCAAATGTTTCATACTTCTTCCTTATTGAGTAGGTATATATATATACTCACTCAAATCTTCGGAGAAAGCATATGAAGTTGAAATCCATCGCCCATGACTACACATAATGGACTATATACATCAATATGTACAAATTCCAATCAGTTAGTCGTCCGTTCCTCTTTTGGCCTACGAACGGAGTTTTAATTATCTCCAGGAAAGTATCACAAGCGTCATTTGATCAAAATCAAAGACTCCAAAAATCCATCAACATGGAGTTTCTTCATGTATCCCTAAT
Organism: Avena sativa; assembly: GCA_916181665.1. NCBI lineage: Eukaryota > Viridiplantae > Streptophyta > Magnoliopsida > Poales > Poaceae > Avena > Avena sativa. The sequence goes on from OV702296.1 coordinate 417,676,213, forward strand.
ATAATTTAAACGCTGATGTCACTTCGCAAGTGATCTTTCAATTATTTGTCTTGCGACATTTTAGCATTAGTTTTATGGTCGTTATTTCTCCAACCAGACTTGTATATCATCCATCTATTATGGAATGCGGTAATCATTTGAACAACCTTTTGTCGTCATAATACCTGATCAAAATAACAATTATTGAAACAAATCTTGAAGGCAAGCTTTGATGTTAACGAGCAACACAACAACCCTTTGTTTGTTTTCGATGAACATCATCACATATTCTCTTGCTAGTTACTTAGGCCATTGCAGTTCATGAATTGTGTTGTCCTGTATGACACTTCATACCAACCAATTCGGTATCCAATACCGCAGAACCACATTGTTTAACAACCAAGGAATACAGCCATAACATGTATCTTCTATATACCTAAGTTGGATATCTCCAATCTTTTCTTTTCTGCCAAATATTTTATAGATTCTCTTTCAACAATTCCTTTTCTTTTAAAAGAATCTATCAACATCAATAGTGGTGTCATTCACATGACACATAGTACAAAGTGTGTGTAGTCAAATACTAATACCTTTGGACTTGCACTTTGAAGTGGATCACCTTCATCAAATGTTTGGCATTCTTGCAAAATTCCATTCTTTAGTAATCTTTTAGTGTAGTAAACATTTTACTTACATCTTCTATTCATCCTTATCATGACAACTTTCATGATCAAGCTGCTATAGCTTATAAAGGAGAATTGCGAGTATAATGTTTCTTTTCCAAAACCTTTTGGAGGATTAGGACGACTAGCGTCTCCAACTTTCACAAATTCTCATCAAATATGAGGACATATACTCTATCATGTTGTAACCAACACATTGTTTTAGATATCGCAATACCTTTCACATATGATGGTTTCTGAAACATCGCTTTCAGCTCTTAGATAAACTTGATATTAAAAACAATCTTTTGAGTATCAAGAATCATGGAGGCAAACATGATACATTAGATACTAACACTGGAATTGTTACTCTTGATTTAATACTGTTTATTAAACTTCACAGAGTAAACGGAGTTTGCTGAAGGTTTGCAACAGGACTTTTAAACTTTAGATTGACACTCAAAACAATACGATACCAGTTTGTAAAGCAAATATCCAGAATTTCTATAGTTTCACTATCTCAACTATAACTAAGCGTAAGGTGGTGAACGGATGCCAATGACTACAAGAAACTATGCAAATTCACTTTGATTGTGTTTATGATAAATTGAGTTTGACTAATCCAAATTACAAATAAACTCCCACTCAAAACAACATCCCTCCAGTTGTTTTAGTGATTACACGAACCAAATCCACTACACCAAGTCCGATCATCACGTGAGATGATGTAGCTTTAAAGGCGAACAATCAACATGTTCATCATATCATCCATATGACTCATGCTTTACCTTTCGGTTTCCGTGTTCCGAGACCATGTCTGTACATGCTAGGCTCGTCAAGGTTAACCTTAGTATCCGCATGTGCAAATCTGGCTTGCACCCGTCGTATGCACACGTAGAATCTATCACACCCGATCATCACGAGATGCTTCGAAACGACGAGTCTTAGCAACGGTGCCTACTTGATATTTAGTGAGAGGGGTCATCTTATAATGCTACCGTCGCGATCTAAGCAATACAAGATGCATAAAGGATTAACATCACAGGCAATTCATAATTAGTGTGATATGATATGGCCCTTTCTTCTTATGCCTTTGATCTCCATCTCCAAAGCACGGACATGATCTCCATCATCACCAGCATTGCGTCAAGGTCAGTGGCACCGCTTCATGGTTGTCCATCATCACTAGCAACTATTACAACTACTTGGAATAAAGCTATTACAAGATGAATAGACACGCAGGTCTTAACAGAATTAAAGACAACCATTAGGCTCCTGCCGGTTGCCATATTACAACAAGGATCATTGCATACATCAAATATAATCACAATCACATGATGGTCATATCACATCACAAAACCCCTGCAAAAACAAGTTAGACGCCTCTAATTTTCTTTGCATGTTTTACGTGGTTTGGGGCTTTCGAATAAAAACGGATCTTACCTACGAAACTGGACCACAACGTTGATACAAGTGCTATCAAGTGCAAAGTGTAGATTGGATCTATACTATGATGGGAGAGACAGACACCCGCAAAGCCACTTGTGCAATACGAGTTGCACGTCAATTGTGGAGCAAGTCTCATGTGCGATGACATGTAAGGTTAGCCCGAGCCGCTTCATCCCACCATACCGCAAGATGCAAAGTACACAAAGCAAAAGACGGCACGAGCACCAACGCCCACAAAACCATTGTGTTCTACTCGTGCAACAGATCTACGCATAGACACGACTCTGATACCACTGATGGGTTCGTAGCATGGAAAACAAAAAAATTCTACCGCAAGAACGAACAAAACCCAGATCTAATCTAGATAAAAGCCAAGATCTAATCTATTAGACATGTGCAACGAGATAGATCTGTACTAACCCTCGTAGATCCAAAAGCGTTACGAGATTAGATCTCGGGGTTGATGTAGTCGATCACTTGCCGATCTCAAGATCGTGTGGACGATCCTTCCGGCGCCACGTTCCGGCAGCACTTCCGCAGTCGGTCACACGTGCGGAGTCGAAGCAGACCTTCCTCTCCCCGTTCTAGCGAGCAGCGGAGGTAGTAGATCTTCTCCACAGAATCCCAGCAGCACGACGGTGTGGTGGTGGTGGTGGTGGAGTAGAGAATTATGCAGGGCTTCGCTTAAGCCTGAGCAGAGGGAAGGAGGAGGAGAGAGGCGGCGGCCAGGGTTTGGAGTGAAGGGGGCTAGGAGGGGGCGCCCCCTCCCTTCTATTTAAAGGAGGGAGGCGCGCCTGGGGAGGGGGAGTCCTAGTAGGACTCCCCTCCTATGGCCGGCGGGTTGGGAAGGGGGGGAGGAGTCCTCCTCCCCCATGAATCCGTGTCTCGCCCCACAAGGTTTCCTTTGACCCTTTCTTGGTTTTCAAGCAAACACCAAGAACTCTTCTAGAACCTTCCAGAACATTCTGAAACCTTCTAGAATCTCCATATAAACACTCCGGAACATTTCCTAACTTAGAAAATGATCCCCAATATATGAATCTTATTCTCCGGACCATTCCGGATCTCCTCGTGATGTCCCGGATCCAATCCGAGACTCTGAATAACATTCGGTCTCCAACACATATTCCATATCTACTTAAAACAACTTCGAACCTTAAGTGTGTCACCCTACGGTTCATGAATATGCAGACATGATGAAGACACCTCTTTGATCAATAACCATCAGCGGGATCTGGAGATCCATAATGGCCCCACATACTCAATGATGACTTCGTGATCGATAGAACCATTAACATATGAAACCAATTCCCTTTGTCACGCGATACTCTACTTATCCGAGGTTTGATCGTCGGTATCTCCATACCTAGTTCTACATCGTTACTGATAAGTACTCTTTACTCGTTCCATGTTATGTCATCCCTTGTGACCTAGTCACATGCTTGCGAGCTAACTAGATGACATTCCACCGAGAGGGCCCAGAGCATATCTATCCATCATATGGATGGACAAATCCCAATCTTGGTCCATGCGCTTCAACACATACTTTCAGAATACCAAATGACACCTTTATAACCACCCAGTTACGAAGCGGTGTTTGATGTCATCAAAGTACCCATCCGGTGATGGTGATTAACATAACCTCATGGTCGAAGGATTAGGTTACTATGCATTTGAAAGCTTACAACAATACGAACTTAATGACTTGATCTTATGCTACGCTTACTATGGGTGTGTGTCCATCACATCATTCTCCTAATGATATAATCTTGTTATTAATGACATCCAATGTCCATGATCAGGAAACCATAATCATCTATTAATCAACAAGCTAGTTCAACAAGAGGCTTACTAGGGACTCTTTTATGTTTACAAAACACACAAGTATTAATGTTTCCGGTTAATACAATTATAGCATGGGATGTAAAAATTTATCATAAACATAAAGATATAATAATAACCACTTTATTATTGCCTCTTGGGCATATCTCCAACAGCCATAGACACACACTTTCCACCTCCGGACTGGCGAGATCACCCCCACCCTTCAGGATCTTTCCATGATCTTTGGGCTTCCTATTGCGGGGAACCCTTTGTGTATGAACACAGATTCTGACGGGTGGCGCAATGAGATGCAGCTACTTATTGGGAGGGCTCCTGTAGAACTTGAAGACAAGAGTAAAGATAGAGTCCCAGCAGGCGTGACATACGCGTGGATTGTGGCGAACTTTGCGCACTGCCCGGAGCCAGCCGAGGTTGAGGTGATCGAGACACATGCTCGTGTGTATGTGTGGTATGTCCTCTCCAGGACTTTGTTTGCTGACAGTGGAGGTAGGACCGCTCAGTGGATGTGGCTGAAGGCTCTAACGCACTTTGATAGCAACATTAGCTGGGGTTCGGCGGCTCTTGCCTACTTGTACCGGTAGGTAATCGCTTGTTCATGCCACTGTCTTTTGTACACTTCCAATCCACACGTATCATATGCTGACATTTTTACTTTACTTGTAGTTGGATGATGCTTGTTGTAGGTCAAGCGCCAACGCCGGAATAGGTGGTGCTATGGTTCTCCTCTCAGTATGGAGCTGGGAACATTTACCAGTAGGTCGCCCGAAAGAGGTGGGCTACCAACCTTGGCCAGAGTTTGGGAGACACCCTCTACGCTCACCCACTTGGGCTTACAAGTGGGACATCGTGTCAGAGATGACTAGCAATGTTGATGCCATGTACATGAAGTACACGAGCGAGTTCGATGCTCTTACGCCCGAGCAGGTAAATTTGTGTCTTTATATCACTTCCTGGAGTGTTTTACCCACAAGTCGAAATCTACAAGAAACATGTTCTTGCGATATGTTGCAGGTGGAGTGGGAGCCTTATGGTTACGGGGACGATTTTGGTGTTGCTCCCGGGTTTGATCTTAACCCGAAATGTTTGGAGGAAAAGAATCTTTGGCTCATGTGTTGTCCATTAATTTGCAATTGGGCGGTTGAGTACCATCTTCCACACCGTGTGATGAGGCAATTCAGGTTGTTCCAAGCTCACCCTCCCGCATATAAGGACATCGACAAGGAGCTTCATAGGTAAGTTAGCATCAGAACCCTTTTCCTCAATTGCATCGTCGTCTTTTATTTGGTTGTAGTAACAAATTTCTTTGTTGTCATGTAGGTTGGACAGGAAAAGGCAGAGAAAGATCAAGCAGTGGGATCACCATCATAGGAAGTATGTCATGGAGTTCTTGATATCTATGGAGCAGGCTCAGCAAACATAATGGAATAGTGGAAGATCTCATTGCCCAATTGCATGGGACAACTATCTTCATTGGTTTCTTGAAAATACTCGTGTCTCCATTTGCCCGCCGTCTTACGAGGAGGAAATATTAGAAGAACCATGCCTTTTCGATGAGTTTGCCTACAACGAATACAACAAGCTTGTCAGGGAGGGGCACGAAATCCCGATATCTTCCTCGCTCAACTTTGCGGTAAAGTTTCCCTTGCCCTTCCATTACTTTACTTTCCCTTCCATCGCTTTATTTCCTAACATGTTTGCGTTCTTTACTCCGTAGCGAAAGGAGATAAAGAAACATGCTGACGAAACCAAGGGCATTCTCCACGATTGGCCGAAGGAAAAAAGGCAGAAGGCATACTTAAAAACTTCCTCAAGGTATGGTTGAAAATGAAAGGAGTACTTATAGGGCATGTTGTGCTACACGCTTTGACTTCTCATTTACTTTATTACAGCGGACGACCCAAAAGATGCGTTGGTTATCTATCTTATTAGGTTGCCGCGACCCCGAGTACACAACACCGTCAAATTCTAGGTCCAAGTCGATTTCTGACACAACGGCTAATCTTGAGGATGACGAAGAGGAAGAGGCCACCTCGGCGGCTCGTACAGAGGATGAGGTATGGGACGACCTTACATTTCTTAACTGCATTAAGTGCCTTTGGTTTGTTTGCCGTATATTTCCTTAGGCATACATTCGTACATGTAGATGCCTCGTATGGAGAATGATACGGAGGAAGAATACCGGATTCGTTCCGCTTACCTATTGAAGCCAATGAAAGAGTTCACTCGGTGGACACCGGAGGACTTCCGTAACAAAGGGAAGGTTAATGTTGTCGAAGATGAGCCACCACGGAGGTCAAGAGCTAGTAGGAGGATGAGGGGTCTAGATTATGATGATGATGAAGAGGAGGAGGAAGAAGAAGCGGCGGTGACACAGAAGATGGCTCCGAGGAGGGTTCGACGCCCAAGAACGCGTGGACAGAAGTAGTTGTATGCACTATGTGGTGTGCGCTATGTGTTGATGTTGTTCTATGCACTATGTGTTGATCTATGTGATGATGTAGTACTATTGCACTATTTGTTGGCACTATGATGTAGTTGTATTGCACTATATGGATGGAAGTAGTTAATCTATGCACTATGTGTTGCCACTATGAATATCTCTGTTTTGGCAGTATGAATATCTTTCTGAATGTATCTGTGTATTTGTTCTGTAAATTTGGAGGTTAAACTGAACTGAATTTAGTTCAGAGGCATAGCGCCTACCTGACAGGCGCTACGCATGTGTAGCGCCACCTGATAGGCGCTACACTTTTTTTTTTTGCTCCAGCCAATACAGAGAGAAAATCGAGTTGTGCCCGCTGGAAATTTCGCTAAGTCAATGTGTAGCGCCTACTTGACAGGCGCTATGCATGTGTAGTGCCTACCTGATAGGCGCTACACTTTGGGTTTTTTGTTGCTCCAGCCGATACAGAGAGTATACTGAGAGCAAATCGAGTCGCACCCGCTGGAAAACTCGCTAAGTCAATGTGTAGCTCCCTTCCATTACAAGTCAATGTGTCACGTCCGCTGGAAAACATGGTGTAGCGCCTATCAGGTAGGCGCTACACATGCATAGCGCCTGTCAGGTAGGCGCTATGCCCCTGAACTGAATTCAGTTCAGTCATTTCTCAGTCTAGAGCACAAGGTATACCAGAATTGTATTACAAGTTTGCAAATATAACAAAATTGAGAACACACTCAAAGTTCATCACATACTCATACATGGTGTTTTGCCCTTAAGGGGCTTTACATTCTCAAAGTTCACAACATACTAAAAGGACATTTCATACTCAAAGTTCATCACATACTCAAAGTTCATGTCATACTCATACACCACGAGCCTCCGCCATGGCCTCCGTCTACAAGTCTAGAACACGAGGCCATTTTCCCTTCTTCTTGCGCTCCTCCTCTTCCTCCTAGGAGCGCCACACCGTTTGATGCTTCATTTCCCTCTCCGCATCACGAGCCTCCTTAGCGATGCGCTTATCTTCCTCTTCTTGCTTGCGACGCTCATCCTCACGTTGCTTACGCCTCGCCGCCATCTCCTCGTTACACACAGCTTTTTGGTACCGACGTCTAACTATTGCACTATCGATCTCCTGGATAGTCTTCGTAGCTTTAGATTGCTCGAGGTCTATCCAAGTGTAGTACCTGCATACTGGAGGGAGAGACTGCAAGATAATAGAGCATGTTATTAATATGATATGGAATAAAGGTTCTTAAATTAAATTGCTTTGTGCATACCGGTGAAGTCTCATACGGGTTGCGGGTATGCACGGGAGAGCGAGCGTAGTTAACACACATGAAGAACTTTCTTCTCCAAGTATCGGAATTGTAGTCGATGGACTCCTTAACAATGCAATCATCTTCGCACCAACAAATTGGAACCTCCTTTTGTTGGAGATATGCCCTAGAGGCAATAATAAATATAGTTATTATTATATCTTTGTGTTTATGATAAATGTTTATATTCATGCTATAATAGTATTAACAAGGAAACATTAATACTTGTGTGAATTGTAAACTTAAATTGAAGTCCCTAGTATAGCCTCTATACTTCACTAGCTTGTTGGTTGATTAAATGATTGTGGTTTCCATATCATGAACATTGAGATGTTATCAACAACAAGATCATATCGTTAGGAGAATGATATGGTGGACATACTCCTATAGATAAGCGTAGCATAAAGATCAAGTCATTTCAATAGTTCAATTGCTATATGCTTTCTGATACATAGTAACCTAATTCCTTCGACCATGAGATCATGCATATCACCTTTGCCGGATGGATGCTTTGATAACATCAAACACCACACCGTAACTGGGTGGCTATAAAGGTGGCATTAAGTGTTCGGAAAGTATTGGTTGAAACACATGGATCAAGAGTGGGATTTGTCCATCCACATGACGGATAGATATACTCTGGGCCCTCTCGGTGGAATGTCATCCAATTAGCTTGCAAGCATGTGACATGGTCACAAGGGATCACATATCACGGGAACGAGAAAAGAGTACTTATCGGTAACGAGGTTGAACTAGGTATGCAGAGATACCGACGATCATAACCTCGGATAAGTAACATATCGTGAGACAAAGGGAAATTGGTATCGTATGTAAGTGGTTCATTCGATCGCAAAGTAATCGTAGAAATATGTGGGAGCCATATGAATTTCCAGATTCCTCTATTGGTTATTGTTCGAAGAAGTGTCTCGATCATGTCCGCATAATTCACGAACCGTAGGGAGACACACTTAAGGATTCGACGTTGTTTGAGTAGTTATGGTATTATGAGAAAGAGACCGAATGTTGTTCGGAGTCTCGGATGGGATCCGGGATATCACGAGGTGATCCGGAATGGTCCGGAGAATAAGATTCATATAAGGAAAGTCCCGTTTCGGAGTTGGGGAATGGTTCCGGTGTTTTCATCGGGAACATTCTAGAAGGTCCCGGAATGTCCGGCACTCCGGAGGGGGAAGGGTACATGAATGTGTCATTGTAAGTTGGAATGATTGCATCATGTACTAGGTGTTCTTGCTGTCCAAAATAAAGGGTTTATTTAAATCCTAAATTGAAAAGTCAAACGGCTAGTTTGAAAGTCAAACGGCAATTTTGGGAAGTGGGAAGAGAGGAGGATTGGTGGAGGCCGAATTGGAGGAGGGTTCCTCCCTTGGCCGGCGCCCCACCAAGCCGACTTGGGGAGGGACTCTCCTCCCCTTGGCCGGCCAGCCCTCCCACCTATATAAGGAGGGGCAGGGCTCCCTCCTAGCACACACAAGTTCCTATCTTCTACCTCCGGTTTAGAGCCGTTTTGGTTTAGAGCTTCTAATTGCTTTAGCCAGCGGTTTAGAGCCTTCTAATTGGTTTAGAGCCCTCTAATTGGTGTGTCTAATTACTAGACCACTAATAGCCTCTCTCATAAGCTCCACCATACTCGCACCGGCTTAAGGCGAAGCCCTGCGGGATTTCCCCTCTACTTCCGGTACCACGCCGTTGTGCTGCCGGAATCGCGAGGAGAGTGCTACAACCTCCGCTGCCTGCTGGAACAAGGGAGAGGAAGGTCTTCGTCGAGTACCGAACGTGTGACCGACTGCGGGAGCGCTGCTGGAACGTGGCGCCGGAAGGATCGTCTACGCGATCTTGAGATCGGAAAGAGTACGACTACATCACCCACGAGAATCTGCTCTCGTTAAACACTTTGGAATCTTCGAGGGTGAGTTATTCCATCGACTCGTTGCTACAATCTAGTAGATAGATCTTGGCTTGTTTGTTTGTATGCGATAGAAATTTTTTGTTTTCCATGCTACGAACCCCTACAGTGGTATCAGAGCCGTGTCTATATGTAGATCTGTTGCACGAGTAGAACACAATGGTCATTGTGGGCGTTGATGCTTTTATTGTAGATTGCTTTTTGTGTACTTTGCATCTTGCGGTATGTTGGGATGAAGCGGCCCGGGCTAACCTTACATGACATCGTTCATGAGACTTGCTCCACGTTTGACATGCAACTTGTATTGCATAAGTGGCTTTGCGGGTGCCTGTTTCTCCTAGCATAGTTAAGATCCAATTTACAACGGGTAATCAACAATGCTAGTATCAATGTTGTGGTTCTTGTTCGTAAGTTAGAACGACACTTATTGAAAGCCCCAAACCACGTAAAATATGCAAAGAAAGTAGAGGCGTCTAACTTTGTTTTGCAGGGGTGTGCAGTGATGTGATATGGCCATGATTGTGATTATATTTGATGTATGCAATGTTCCTTATTGTAAGTTGGCAACCGGCAGGAGCCATATGGTTGTCTTTAATTTCTGTTAAGACCTGCGTGTCTATTCAAAATAGTTGTAATAGTTGAAGCTGGTGGACGACAACCATGAAGAAGCGTCATTGACCTTGATGCTATGCCGGTGATGATGGAGATCATGTTCGTGCTTGAAGATGGAGATCGGAAGCACAAAGAAGAAAGGCCATATCATATCACATATTATGAATTGCATGTGATGTTAATCCTTTATGCATCTTGTATTGCTTAGTGGACGACGGTAGCATTATAAGATGATCCCTCATGCACATAAATTTCAAGTTCTAAAGTGTTCACCCTTAGTATGCACCGTTGCCAAAGCTTGCTGCTTCAAAGCACCACGTGATGATCGGGTGTCTTTGATTCCGCGGGTGAATACAACGTAAGCAAGCCAGATTTGCTTATGCGGTAGCTAAGGTTTGATCTTGACGAGCCTAGCATGTACAGACATGGCCTCAGGAACACGGATCACCGAAAGGTAAAGCATGAATCATATAGTAGATATGATGAACATGTCGATTGTTCGCCATTGAAACTATATCAACTCTCGTGATGATCGGTGTTGATGTAGTGGATTTGGTTCATGTGATCACTAAAACAATGTGAGGGATGTTGTTTTGAGTGGGAGTTCACCTAGTTTAATTTCATTAATTAATTTGAACTCAATTTGTCATAAACTTAGTCTAAACTATTGCAAATATGTTGTAGATCAATGGCAGCCCCTACCATCAATTTTAATGCGTTCCTAGAGAAAGAAAAGTTGAAAAACAATGGAAGCAACTTCGCGGATTGGTTCCGCAATTTGAGGATTTTCCTCACAGCTGGTAATTTGACCTATGTGCTGGATGCACCGCTGGGTGACCCACCTGCAGCTGATGCTCCCGATGAAGTAAAGAATGTTTACCTCGCTCGGAAGAATCAGTACTCCATAGTTCAGTGTGCTATCTTGTATGGTTTAGAATCGGAGCTTCAGAAAAGGTTTGAGAATTCAGACCCATATGATATTGTCGAGGATCTCAAATTAATTTTTGAGACTCATGCGGCAATTGAAAGTTATGAAGCTTCTGAAAAGTTCTTTAACTGCAAGATGGAAGAGGGCAGCTCCGTCAGTGAGCATGTGCTGAAGATGTCTGGGCACGCAAATAAACTTCAAAGCTTGGGTATAGTGATTCCTAATACTTTGGGGGTTTACCGCATCCTCCAATCACTACCACCAAGTTACAAGAACTTTGTGATGAACTACAACATGCAGAACATGAACAAAGAGTTGCCAGAACTATTTGCTATGTTAAAGTCTGCAGAAGTGGAGATCAAGAAAGAGCACCAAGTGTTGATGGTCAATAAGACCACCAAATTCAAGAAAGGCAAGTCTAAGCAGAAGGGACACTTCAAGAAGGGTGGTAAGAAAGTTGCCATGCCGACGAAGAAGACCAAGGCTGGACCCAAGCCTGATACTGAGTGCTTTTACTGCAAGGGAGAAGGTCACTGGAAGCGGAATTGCCCAAAGTACTTGGCGGATTTGAAGAATGGCAACATCAACAAGAAAGGTATATCTGATATACATGTTATTGATGTGTATCTCACTAGTATTCGTAGTAGTGCCTGGGTATTTGATACTGGTTCGGTTGCTCATATTTGTAACTCGAAACAGGAGCTGCAGAATAAACGGAAGCTAGCAAAGAACGAGGTGACGATGCGCGTGGGAAACGGATCAAAGGTTGATGTGATCGCGGTCGGCACGCTACCTCTTTATCTACCATCGGGATTAGTTTTGTACTTAAATAATTGTTATTTGGTGCCTGCGTTGAGCATGAACATTATATCGGGATCTTGTTTATTGCGAGACGGTTACTTGTTTAAATCCGAGAATAATGGTTGTTCGATTTATATGAGTAATATGTTTTATGCACATGCACCTTTGATAGATGGTCTATTCTTATTGAATCTCGATAGTAGAAATACACATATCAACAACATTGAGGCTAAACGTTTGAAATCAAGCGATAATTCGACCTATATGTGGCACTGTCGTCTTGGTCACATCGGAGTGAAACGTATGAAGAAACTCCATTCCGATGGACTTCTTGAATCACTTGATTTTGAATCACTTGAAAGATGCGAAGCATGTCTGATGGGTAAAATGACTAAGACTCCATTTTCTGGTATAATGGAGCGAGCTACGGACTTACTGGAAATCATACATACCGATGTGTGTGGTCCAATGAGTGTAGCATCGCGCGGTGGTTATCGTTATGTTCTTACCTTCACGGATGATTTGAGTAGATATGGGTATATCTATTTCATGAAACATAAGTCCGAAACTTTCGAGAAGTTTAAGGAGTTTCAAAGTGAGGTAGAGAATCAACGTAACAAGAAGATTAAATTTCTATGTTCTGATCGTGGAGGTGAATATCTAAGTTACGAGTTTGGCGAGCATTTGAAGAAATGCGGAATACTTTCACAATTGACACCGCCGGGAACACCACAGCGTAATGGTGTGTCTGAACGTCGTAATCGAACCCTCTTAGATATGGTTCGTTCTATGATGTCACTTACAGATTTACCGCTAACATTTTGGGGTTATGCATTAGAAACAGCCGCATTCACTTTAAATAGGGCTCCATCTAAATCCGTTGAAACGACACCGTATGAATTATGGTTTGGGAAGAAACCTAAATTGTCGTTCCTTAAAGTTTGGGGATGCGAAGCCTATGTAAAGAAGTTACAGCCGGACAAGCTTGAACCCAAAGCGGAAAAATGCGTCTTCATAGGATACCCGAAGGAAACTATTGGGTATACCTTCTATCATAGATCCGAAGGCAAAATCTTCGTTGCCAAGAATGGATCCTTTCTAGAGAAGGAATTTCTCTCGAAAGAAGTGACTGGAAGGAAAGTAGAACTCGACGAGGTTATCGAACCTTCTCTCGAAATTGCGAGTAGCGCAGCACCGGAAGAAGTTCCTGTGGTGCCTGCACCAATAAGAGAGGAAGCTAATGATGGTGATAATGAAACTTCGGTTGAAGTTACTACAGAGCCTAGAAGGTCAACGAGAACTCGTACCACTCCAGATTGGTATGATTCCGTTATGAATGTCATGTTGGTGGACAACACCGATGACCCTGAGACATATGAGGAAGCGATGATGAGCCCAGATTCCAATAAATGGCAAGAAGCCATGAAATCCGAGATTGGATCCATGTACGAAAACCAAGTATGGACTTTGGTGGACTTACCGGATGGCCGGAAGGCTGTCGAGAACAAATGGATTTTCAAGAAGAAAACAGATGCTGATGGTAATGTTACTGTCTATAAAGCTCGACTTGTCGCAAAAGGGTTTCGACAAATTCAAGGAGTTGACTACGATGAGACTTTCTCACCGGTAGCGAAGCTAAAGTCTGTGAGGATTATGTTAGCAATCGCTGCATATTATGATTATGAGATATGGCAGATGGATGTCAAAACAGCATTCCTCAATGGAGACATTGATGAAGAGTTGTATATGATGCAACCCAAAGGTTTTGTCGATCCTAAAAACGCTAACAAGGTATGCAAGCTTCAACGGTCCATCTATGGATTGAAGCAGGCATCCCGAAGTTGGAATCAACGTTTTGATAAGGTAATCAAAAGTTTTGGTTTTATACAAACTTATGGAGAAGCTTGTATTTACAAGAAAGTGAGTGGGAGCTCTGTAGCATTCTTAATACTGTATGTGGATGACATATTGTTGATTGGGAATGATGTAGACCTTCTTAATAGTGTCAAGGAATATTTGAATAATAGTTTTTCAATGAAGGATCTTGGCGAAGCAGCTTACATATTAGGCATAAAGATTTATAGAGATAGATCGAAACGCCAAATATCATTGTCACAAAGTATATATTTGGACAAAGTTCTAAAGAGGTTTGGAATGGAAGAAAGCAAGAAAGGGTTCTTGCCCATGTTGCCCAATACGACCTTGAGTAAAACTCAAAGTCCGACATCGGCAGAAGATAGAGAAAGGATGAGTAAGACTCCCTATGCATCAGCCATAGGATCTCTAATGTATGCCATGCTATGTACTAGACCCGACATTGCATATGCTGTTAGTTTAACTAGCAGATATCAAAGTGATCCAGGAGTGGATCATTGGACAGCGGTCAAAAACATCCTTAAGTACTTGAGAAGAACTAAGGATATGGTTCTTTCTTATGGAGGTGATGAACAGCTCGTTGTTAATGGTTACACCGATGCTAGTTGGAACACCGATCCAGATGATTCTAAATCACAATCTGGGTACGTATTTATTTTGAATGGTGCAGCAGTTAGCTGGAGGAGTGCAAAGCAAAGCATTGTGGCGAGATCTTCAACTGAATCGGAATACATGGCTGCTTCGGAGGCTTCACAAGAAGCGATATGGATGAAAGAGTTCATTACAGAGCTGGGTGTGGTTCCTAGTGCGCTGGACCCAATGTCTATCTACTGTGATAACATGGGCGCCATAGCCAATGCGCAAGAACCAAGGTCACACAAGAAGCTGAAGCACATCAAGCTGCGTTTTCACGCTATTCGAGAACATATCCAGGATGGGGATATAAAGATTTGCAAAGTACACACAGATCTGAATGTGGCGGATCCGTTGACTAAACCTCTCCCGAGGACAAAACATGACCAACACCAAACTGCCATGGGTGTTCGGTGTATTACCATGTAATCTAGATTAGATGACTCTAGTGCAAGTGGGAGACTGTTGGAGATATGCCCTAGAGGCAATAATAAATATAGTTATTATTATATCTTTGTGTTTATGATAAATGTTTATATTCATGCTATAATAGTATTAACAAGGAAACATTAATACTTGTGTGAATTGTAAACTTAAATTGAAGTCCCTAGTATAGCCTCTATACTTCACTAGCTTGTTGGTTGATTAAATGATTGTGGTTTCCATATCATGAACATTGAGATGTTATCAACAACAAGATCATATCGTTAGGAGAATGATATGGTGGACATACTCCTATAGATAAGCGTAGCATAAAGATCAAGTCATTTCAATAGTTCAATTGCTATATGCTTTCTGATACATAGTAACCTAGTTCCTTCGACCATGAGATCATGCATATCACCTTTGCCGGATGGATGCTTTGATAACATCAAACACCACACCGTAACTGGGTGGCTATAAAGGTGGCATTAAGTGTTCGGAAAGTATTGGTTGAAACACATGGATCAAGAGTGGGATTTGTCCATCCACATGACGGATAGATATACTCTGGGCCCTCTCGGTGGAATGTCATCCAATTAGCTTGCAAGCATGTGACATGGTCACAAGGGATCACATATCACGGGAACGAGAAAAGAGTACTTATCGGTAACGAGGTTGAACTAGGTATGCAGAGATACCGACGATCATAACCTCGGATAAGTAACATATCGTGAGACAAAGGGAAATTGGTATCGTATGTAAGTGGTTCATTCGATCGCAAAGTAATCGTAGAAATATGTGGGAGCCATATGAATTTCCAGATTCCTCTATTGGTTATTGTTCGAAGAAGTGTCTCGATCATGTCCGCATAATTCACGAACCGTAGGGAGACACACTTAAGGATTCGACGTTGTTTGAGTAGTTATGGTATTATGAGAAAGAGACCGAATGTTGTTCGGAGTCTCGGATGGGATCCGGGATATCACGAGGTGATCCGGAATGGTCCGGAGAATAAGATTCATATAAGGAAAGTCCCGTTTCGGAGTTGGGGAATGGTTCCGGTGTTTTCATCGGGAACATTCTAGAAGGTCCCGGAATGTCCGGCACTCCGGAGGGGGAAGGGTACATGAATGTGTCATTGTAAGTTGGAATGATTGCATCATGTACTAGGTGTTCTTGCTGTCCAAAATAAAGGGTTTATTTAAATCCTAAATTGAAAAGTCAAACGGCTAGTTTGAAAGTCAAACGGCAATTTTGGGAAGTGGGAAGAGAGGAGGATTGGTGGAGGCCGAATTGGAGGAGGGTTCCTCCCTTGGCCGGCGCCCCACCAAGCCGACTTGGGGAGGGACTCTCCTCCCCTTGGCCGGCCAGCCCTCCCACCTATATAAGGAGGGGCAGGGCTCCCTCCTAGCACACACAAGTTCCTATCTTCTACCTCCGGTTTAGAGCCGTTTTGGTTTAGAGCTTCTAATTGCTTTAGCCAGCGGTTTAGAGCCTTCTAATTGGTTTAGAGCCCTCTAATTGGTGTGTCTAATTACTAGACCACTAATAGCCTCTCTCATAAGCTCCACCATACTCGCACCGGCTTAAGGCGAAGCCCTGCGGGATTTCCCCTCTACTTCCGGTACCACGCCGTTGTGCTGCCGGAATCGCGAGGAGAGTGCTACAACCTCCGCTGCCTGCTGGAACAAGGGAGAGGAAGGTCTTCGTCGAGTACCGAACGTGTGACCGACTGCGGGAGCGCTGCTGGAACGTGGCGCCGGAAGGATCGTCTACGCGATCTTGAGATCGGAAAGAGTACGACTACATCACCCACGAGAATCTGCTCTCGTTAAACACTTTGGAATCTTCGAGGGTGAGTTATTCCATCGACTCGTTGCTACAATCTAGTAGATAGATCTTGGCTTGTTTGTTTGTATGCGATAGAAATTTTTTGTTTTCCATGCTACGAACCCCTACACCTTTCCATGGGCCTCGGATGTACGATACGCCCTCCGTGGCCTTTCCGCTTGATCGACGCAAGGTGGCCTAGCATTGGACCTCCCCTTCCTCTCCTCATCTTCCTTCTCCTTTTTCTTCTTCATCTCTTTCTCTTCCTTCTATTTTTTCTCTTCCCCTCTTCCTCTTCCTTCTTCCTCTTCTTCTCTTCTGCTTCATCCTCCTTTTTTCTCAAGTCGCGAGCAAGTTGAACCACCGAATTGAATTCACGAGCAAATATCTCCTTCCGCTTCCTCTCTTTCTCTTCCTCAACTTCCTTCCTCTTCCTCTCCTCCTCTTCCTCTTTCTCCTTCCTCTCTCTCACCACCGCTAAAGCGTCCGCCCACAACTTCGAGTAGTTCACACCATCCCCATCATTGTTCTTGTTGGCCATACCTATAATAAGAAAAAAGGTAAAAGTTAGTTAAGTAAGCATGAATGTGAACAGTAGTGGTTTGAAAAATATAAGTATGAAAGCTAGTAAAATAAGCATGAAAGGTAGTAAAGTAAGCATAAAAGTGTGATCATTATTTCGCCATACCTATGCACATACGGATTTGGTCCCACCAAATAACCTATCATACTAGCCGGATTTGGTCCACGCCCTCTTCCTATACTAATCCCAAGTGATCAACCTCTTCCTCTACTAAGCCCAAGTGATCGACCTCTTCCTCTACTAAGCCCAAGTGATCGACCGCTTTGTTGCCTAGGAGCTTGTTGCCTAGGAGCATGTTGGCTACTTCTCCCTTGGCTTGGCACTTGTTGGCTACTTCTCCCTTGGCTTGGCACTTGTTGGCTACTTTTCCCTTGGCTTGGCACATGTTGGATACTTCTCCCTTGGCTTGGCACTTGTTGGCTACAAATCGGTTGGCTTGTGCTTACTTCATTTCCTTTTGCTCTCTTCCTTTGGGTACACGTTCTTCCATTATGCCCTTCAACATTGCACGTTCCACACCGCTCTCTCTCATGAGGCTCTTGGAATTGGTTGTTGCCTGTTTCTCGACCACCACCACTGCCCCATCCATCCATGTCACTCCTAAAGCGTTTTGTAGTGCGTCTTCCACGTTTAATCACCTTCCATTTCGGATCGGGCCATAGTTGAATTCCATGGTACTCCGACCATTGTGATTGGTCCAAGTATGGGTGAAATCGAGGGGCCCCATGTCTGCTTAGTAGTCTTGATAGAGAACTCGGACTCTCTCACCGTGAGCGGATTATTATAGTCCAAATGTCGTCCGCGAGCCGTGGTTTGCAAGTGCGAGCACGGAAGATGAAGCAACAATGGCCTTCCGCATGTGCACTCACAAGTAGTAAGAGAGACCTTGAACGCACGGCCTCCGTGTTGGACACCATCAGCCGTGGTTCCTCCCGGCTCCGTAACTTGGTATATATGCTCATCATTATCAAATTCCATGACAACTTGGGAATCCGCTTTCCTTGACTAAAATTCCATCCAATCGTCAACCTTCGGTGGGAAATGGTATATATGACTGTTCTTGTAGTCTCCCGCAATCTGCCTATCTGTTTCAGCTGAGTATTTTAGGAAACACTCATTCAACATGTCAAATGTATATTGGACTATTGCCGTGACGGGCAATGCACAGACACCTTTGAGAAACTTGTTGAAGCATTCTGCCATCTTGCTTGTCATTTGACCGTACCTTCGGCCACCGTCATCGTAAGATCGTGCCACCTTTCCCATATCTCTAATGTTCCTAAGGAGAAACTCTTTGCCCCCCGCATTGAGTTCTCTGTTATGGAACAATTTGTTGTACAAGTTTGAGAAACGGCGCTCCGTGAAAGCGAGACAACAATCTTGTAGATCATCGGACAAGTCCTTACTCTTGCATGCTCTATAGAAGTTTGAAACAAAATGTCTCATGCACCATCGATGGTGCAATGGGACATGTCCGGGAATGTCAAGCATCACCGCATTGAGAATTCCTTGATGACGATCCGAGATGACACATAATTCCCTTTGAGCGGGTAAGACCTTGGTTCTCAAAATATGGAAGAACCACTCCCAATTGTCATTGTTTTCCACCTCAACCAAAGCAAATGGCAAAGGAACAAACCGGTTGTTGGCATCGCTGGCTATTGCAATCAAGATAGTGCCCTTGTATTGTCCAGTCAAGAAGGTGCCATCAACGGATATAATAGGCCTACAATGTTCAAAAGCCCGAACACATTGCTCGAAACCCCAAAATGCACGTCCAAATACTCGAACGGTTTTTCCGTTCATTATCCTTGTCTTGTTCCCATAAGGTTCAATGATATGAACCATGCCTGGGTTAGCATTGGCCATCGCTAACAACAACCTAGGGATCTGGTTATAAGATTCCTCCCAATCACCGTACAACATCTTGAATGCGGCTTGCTTCGCCTTCCATGCCTTCCCGTACTTCACCTCGTAGTGAAAGGCGGCTTTCACAAGCTCCATGACCATCTTGATGCTCATTATTGGAAATGACTTGACGTCATTGAAAATCCTATAAGCAATGAACTCGGAGGTGAGTTGTCCGTGCCCGTGCTTCACATCCTTGCCATCCACCTTTGGGCCTCGACACATGTGAGTTGATACACAACTAGATATGTGCCAATCGGGACCTCCCTTGAATGGTCTTGCACGCACAATCCAAGGACATCTATCCTGCTCACATTTAACCATGTAGCGCTTCTTCAAGTCCGAGTGCACCACCATGTAAGGACGATGATGCTTAACCGAGAAGGCCTTTATCCATTGCTTAAATTCTAGCAAGGTCTTGAATCTCGTTCCGCAAGTAATCCCATTATTCTCTTCATTACCATCTCGGTAAGAACTTGTCCTTGGTGCAAGCACTACACCCTTGCCTCCATTAACCGTGGCTTCATCCACGAGACTAACATCACGAAATAAAGATACTCGATGGTCCTGCCCCAATACGGTATCGTGGATTTCGGCCTCTGTAGCCGTGAACCCCTCCTCATCAAGTTCTACTTCGGGACCATCATCATCCGAGTCCGATGCATACCCTCGAGCATAGGGGATGTCACGGTCCATGTTATCTTGCGTAATATATTTGTCCAAATCTCCAACATTGTTGTCATGAAGCTCAGCCTCATTCTCATCTTGCCCATAATCATCATTGTTCTCTTCCCATACTTCATCTTGGTACTTCAAAATCAGGCTCAATGTTTGGGTTAAAGGAGGGTCACTCAATACCTCTTGGTTGAAGGGTAGGGGACTCCTAGAATCCAATGGGAAGGCACAACGGTTCAAGTCCAAAGGCAACAAACTATCAACCTTCTTGGTGGCAAATAGCTCAAGAGCCTTGTCTAGTGATTCCGTAACCACCTCCTTGTATGCAACCCAACGGACCTCGGAAGAGATACGCATGGTCTTCCAACGGACATGCATTCCCAAACTCACATTATGTCTTCCCTCCAACTCAACAATATCACTTGGGTCCATCCATTTCAATTCTATCCTAACTTGCTTCAAGACCTCGATGTAGGTTGGACTACGTTCAAACACCATGTCTAGCTCATTCGGGTCCGGTTCTATATTGCCTTTCAAAAATGCATCCTTGTCCACATGATGAACATGAACAATTCTTGCCATACCTAACACATAAGAGAATATGATCATTAACTACCCATGGCAAGATGAATAAAAATATAGTAGTCACATTATCAAACAATTTATCTAACAAGAACACCATCCCTTACATGAGCAAACCCTAACCCTAACCATAGCCATAACATTCCAATAAACCAAACTCTAACAATCCAAGAACCCTAAACCTAACTAAATGCTTCTTAGACACCATTCTACCCAACATTGGCTAATGAACCCAACAAATTTCCAAACATTTCCTCACAAATCAAATTTCTAGGATTTCAACTCAAATCCCACCAAAATGAAAGATTTCAATCGGTCAAAACGGAGGGAATAGAGGGAGGGTACCTCTAGAAGTCGGGGAGGGTCGAAATCCACCAAGTGAAGCCTCCAATCTGAGGGATTTGAGGAGGGGGGAGGAGAGAGGGCCGCCGCCTGGCTGTTCTTCCTCTGTTCCTGGAGGCTGGGAGAGATTGGGTCGGGGTGGGGAGGGGGGCGGCGCGGCTGGGCTAAGTCTCGATGTGTAGCGCCTTTCACATAGACGCTACACATTGGGGCATAGCGCCTAGGCGCTGCACGGCCCAGGCTCAACGCCCAGGCGCTACTCGGCCGGGTGGGGCCAGACGGCCGCCACGTTGGCAGGGGCCATAGCGCCTATGGCATATGCACTATACTCTATAGTATAGCGCCTAGCTGTTGGGCGCTACAAAAAGGGTTAGTGGGTGTGAAATACTTTCGGCCAGAGTTTATTTTGCGAATTTGTATTTTTAGGGTTATTTTTGTCCATTTTCCAACAACACCATCTTTTTTTTTTAGGGTTTCAAAATCTGGGGCGGAGAACGGGCCTCCAGAAACATGTGTGCACGGGCCGAGCTTGGCCCAGGTTTAGTAGAAAGACCCGCCTAGGGGTCGGTCTACCGAGATTGAAACTAGCTCTCGGTCGACGGCGCCGCTCCTCCCCGTGCCTTTCTTCTCCACCTCCGGCAAGCCCCCGCCGCCGCCGCCGGCGTAACCGCCCTCCTCCTCGCCCACGGCCGGCGCGCTGCCGCGACGCCTCGCCGCCTCGCCGCCCCGCCCTGTCCGGAGCTCCTCCTCGTTTCTAATACCACGTGCTTCTCCTACCGTATTGGCGCCGAAACCGAGAGGGTCGGCAGCGAAACCATCCGCGGCGGCTATGGCGGCGGCTGGAGAGGAGGCGGAGAGCTCCTCCGCCGCCGGAGAGCGGCCGCGCGTGCCCTTCGCTCGGGGCGGCCCGGTGTTCGTCCCCTTCATGGTGGGCCCTATCTCCACCGTCTCCGAGTTCATCTCCTCCACGCTCCGCGAGGTTCAGGTGCCTATTCCCCCCGCCAAAACCCTAGCTCTTAAATTCGCCCCAGAGTTTTGGTATGATGACACCGTGTTTTCGTTCGCGTGCAGTCCCTGCGTGACGAATTGGGCGACCCCGGGGACGAATTCGAGGACGAGCTCTGGTGAGCCCGTCATTTCATCATGTTATATCAGAACAATCATTTCCTGTCTGCTGTATTGGCACTTTGATATTTATGATGATGTGGGTTGTACTTTGTGTGTGTTTCACAGCGTCGATGAGCTGAGGGTTCTCTCTGAGGAGGAGCTTGTGGAGCGCGCTCTCCGGGAGGCTATGGAGGTTACCTCTCTACTGCTAATCTGCTTGCTCTTATCCCTGTGCTGTGAGCCTGTGAACGACATTTGATGTAAGATTTTTTTGGTGCTTGTAGGAGGACTGGGACGTTGGTGCTCAATCACAACCAGTAGATCAAAGGTCTGACCCTGTATCACAACCAGTAGATCAAAGGTCTGGCACTCCATCAGAATCCGTGGATCAAAGATCTGGCACTCCATCACAACCATTGGATCAAAGGTTTGACGGAGGGTAAGCAGTCTGCTTTGATTGCTGCCTGGTTTGCGCTTTTGGTGTGTTTGATTTTTTGTCTTGTAATGATGGTTTATGCAAGTCAGATTAGATGCAACACGAGCTGAGGGTTCTTGGATAATGTTGGCATGGTAGTTACTAGTTAGCTTCCATGCCAATCAAAAAAATTAGCAAGGAAGGCTTCCTAAGGTGTGTGCTGTAGTGAAATTTACATGTTTGGATGTGCAAGTTGGTCCTTAGCAAGTGCACCTACGGTTACAATTGTAGAGGCACTTTTGTGAACTTTTTGCTACTCATAGCTGCATTCTCGAAATCTTATAATTTACTTTGTGTTTTATGCCTTATGTGGCTAATAGGATCTGATGTGTTTTTGTCTTGCACATGCAGAATGTCAGCGAGTTCCAACCCCAGAAATCAGACTGTTACCTCGAGCGCATCAGTTGAAACACCGAGTTCCATGTCACCTCTCGATGATATGGCAGTTGGACTGGATGGAATTGGATTGGATGAACCACATGGCAACAATGGAAAAACAATAGGTGGAAAGAGAAAAAACAGAGAGAGGAAGGAAAATAATGGTGCCCTCACCTCAGATCCAACAGCTGAAAGAGGGACAGCTAAATCACCAGTTGACATGGCAATTTTACCGTATGTACCACAAGAGAGCAAGGGGAAACCCAGAGGCAGAAAGGGTAAAAATGGAACCATTTCAAATTCATCAATTGAGAGTGGAACACCTGTACCAGATATGTCAGTTGTTCCACATGACCAAGAAGGCGCAGATGGACAAATAAAACGTAGAAAGGGCAAAAAGAGAGGCAGGCATTTTGATAGGGAAGTTCGAGCACATATTTTACAAGTATGTCACTCCATTTGGTGCCTATGTGCTTTGCTAATTCAGTTGTTGGTTAATTGTCTTGTGTAGCAGTGTAGTTGCTTTTTGCCATTGTTGCATCAGTTCATTGGGGCATATTCATCTTGGATTGCTTTAGGTCTCAGGTAAGGAACTAAGATATACATGGTTCGGCCATTTTGGCAAAATATATTACTCCTACATATTTACCAATTATAATAGAATAGCTGCATTATCTGCAAAATTTCTTATACAATTAGGCTTTAACAAATTCCCTTTAAAAATTAGGCTTTAATGAGAGTTAGGCCAATGTGTCAGTGATATCTGTACCTTGTAAGAACTGAATGTTAGTTTGTTAGTAGTATCATGTGAATTCTCTTGTCGTTGAAGTGCATCTCCTTTTAGTGTCTGCAAATTCTGATCACGGATTTGTACCATCTTATTTCCATGATACCACCATAATCAGGGGAGGTATCTTACTAAAGCAGAGAAGATGGCAGAAATAAAAGTCAAGCAAGAGGAAGACAAACGTGAAGCCAGGCTGCACTCTTTCAGGTAACATGCTTAAACTTTGTCCCTCTATTTAGCCATCAGTATTATGATTGTGATGATGCTACATACTTCTTGCTTTCTGGACTATGGTTTTTATCCAATCTCAGGGGTGTTACTAATTTGTTACCCATCACATAGAAATTTTGTCTGTACAATGCTTGCTAAATAACAGATTGGTACTAACTTAACTTCCTGGCATCCTCAATCTCTTGCATATAGGACTTAGTTTGTATTATTTTGTTTTTACAAAAACTTGGCTGGAGAAGTTTTACCAAGTAGTAAGCGTCTTACCAAGTAGTAAGCAGAATCAGATCTACCCAGTTCATTCTCTTTCTGACTCTGAAATTGAACTCAGAATGGTTGAATCCTTGGAAAGTGCTGATTAACTTCAGTTAAACAGCTTCTTATATCCTCTTTCATATAACGTAACCTTCTATTATAGTCCCTTTCTTTCACTACACATGTACTCAGCCCACCATGTGTTGACAAAAAAAAATTAGTTGAGTTGATTATAGGCCATGCTACCTCTAATCAGAGCATCGAAAGAAACTAATCACTCCACATGCTACTTCATTGCCTGCGCTTACTCCAACATGAATCCAGGCATGCATGCATCTTGGCCTGTCCCGGCACCAGTGCTCCTTGATCATTTGGTTGCACTTGTCCTCTTGCGCTGGTTAATGTGGAGCTAAGTTATTTCCTTTCTACACTTAGTGCACTTTAATCAGGAAAATTTGAAGGCAGTATTTTTGTATCAGACATCAAATAGCCTTTTCCCTCTTAAAGCAAATGTAAAACAGGACTGTCAGCTGCAGTTTCCTAAATTTGTTTCACTTCAGCCATTTTGTAATGCATAAATTTAGCAATTTGCATGCAAGTGTACAAGAGTTGTACTAGTAGAGCATACAGGTGGGGTAGATGAACATTTTACATTGTAAGATGAACTAGTACTACTCCCTCCGTCCAGAAATAAGTGACTTGGATTTGTCTAGATTGACATGTATCTATACACAAAACATGTCTAGATACATGCGAATCTAGACAAATCTAAGTCAGTTATTTCTGGACAGAGGGAGTACTTTAAAAGCCTCATAGCTGTAGGTGGAGACGTGGAATACTAGGAGTAGATCAAACATGAGTTTTTGCATGGAAAAGGTTTCTTTCAATAGCGTGAAGCTTGGAACACAAAAGGTCAGAATCTTTTACTCCCTCCGTTTCAAAATATAAGATGTTCTAGCTTTGTGAAGGTAATGTATCTAGACGTCTTTTAGTGTGTAGGTTCGGAGTGAACCTCTCCGAACCTACACACTAAAAGGCGTCTAGATACACTATCTTTACAAAGCTAGAACATCTTATATTATGAAACGGAGGGAGTATAAGGAGCACAAGGTAGGAAACATCACTAAAACATCATGAATTCAATCCATGGACAATATTGTTAGCACCTGTTTTGGGCCGATTAAAATTACACGGTGGAAGCCAGGAAAGGTGAGCCGCGGATGGATGCATTTTGCCGATTTACCAGGATTCAACTATAAGCCCAATAATGATCGTCGGCTCAAGTCGGTTATTGAAAGACGGCCCAAAACAGATAACATCGGTAGGGGCCTGCAAGAGAGAAGGTTCTGGAAGCTGGTAAATTCTTGCCCAAGGCCATGACTTAGCCGGCAAGAAAGCTTGAAGACCAAGATGACTACGCCAATACGGAAGGAAAGGGACTCTGCGAGGAGTTGGCCAGACGCTTGGAGACCGGATCCAGTACGAAGCGGGCGTTAGATGTATAGTTTAGAGTTACTTTCCTACTAAGGAGTCCGTAATGTACTCATGTAATAGTCTCCTAGACTTGCACGGAAAGACCAACCGCCCCATATATATTGTGAGGGGTGACGGTCGATTGACTTTAAGCACACAATCGACAAATCAATACAATCTACTTTTCGCACTACTTTTCCGCATTACTTTCGACTATCCCACCCTTGTCCCTGCTTCCGTTTCTTCGGTAACTTTACGTTGCGAAGGATCGACAACCGAGTTAGGGTGGTCAGGCCGACTAACTCAGCCAATAGTCGCTGGAATCTCATACGGTGTCCCTCCCGAGAAACCGGGACTTCTGGTTCAAAGAGCGGCAGCTTACTGTCTTGTGCATCGCGCTGTAAGATCGCCCCCCTGGGAACGCATTGAGGTGCATCACCCTTGCTCTCCTAGGCACCCGAGTAAGACCTTATACTTTATCTGGTCAAACGTATTGGTGACTCCACTCCGACTAGGCGGATCCGTTGTGCGAGTGTGAAGCCCCGTTTAAAGCGCAACAAATATGTGGAAACAGAGTGTCCTGAGGTTGAGGACACATCTAATGAAACGGACGGAGTATTTATTAGTAATAACACTGCATGAAGTAAAGGAAATTTTGGTTTGTACTCAAATATCAGCTATCCAGCTAGCCTGAATTCATATTTGCACTAAAATTTGCATGCTGGCTGAAACTATTAAGAACAATGAAGCTTAGCCTTAGTCTTTGTGTCAGGTTGTACCTAGTTCCTTTTGGACGTAGATCCTGATGATGGTACTATCATTTACGCACGTATGATATTTAGCCCATGGGAATAGTGTGCTCCCAGTTATTATTATTAAATAATTGCGCTAGAGAAACTAAATAAATCTGTCCATGATTTTCTTATGTTACCCGGTTAAAACCATTACTAAGTAGTCCTGTTTGATTTGTTGTTTTCCTTATCATAATAACGTTTATATGGTATCATTCTTTGAGTGTAGTGGTGATTCTGAGATGTCCAAAGGTTCTAAGGCATCATCAGAGAAAACTGACGTGGCAAAGTCTCTTTCATACAACAGTGCCCCTTGGAAGGTATGTGTTGAAAGTTATAGTTTTTTTCACTTGCAACATTTCTTTATACAAGGTCTCCTTTCTGTCTTCAGAATTTTTCTCTTATCAACCATACCTTTTGTTTACAGCACAAAGCTTCGAAATCTGAGAAACACATACCTATAGTCTATCCGGAAGTAATTCTCTGTGTCGAAATTTATGAGCAGAGGCAGAGCTCTGTGAAAGTAATATCTTGAACTTTAGTTACACATGCTTATCTTTAATGTCAAATATGTGTAGATTAAGTTTTGTGGTGATCTCTGTGCCTTGCAGAGCCAAGAATTTCTTGTGTTGGGTAGTCAGCTCCTTACAGATCTTAAGGACAATATTTACTGTTCGACTAATAAGTTAATGGAGGTGAACAAGCAACACAATTATTCTGGCTATTTTCTTATTGAGGTATGTTTCTTTTAAGATTTTGCAAATCTATGACACGTTCTTACAAAAGCGTTGCAGCTTTGCTAATCTCCACTCTTATTTATCAGGACACGTTCTACAATGACATGAGACATTATTCTGCAGTTGATTACAGTAAGCCTATACTTGACTGGCTTAACGATTCCAGTGATGAGGTGGCAGAGAAGTGGGATGCCATAAGTTCTGGTGTGTTAAAGAAACGACAAAAAGACTTACTGAGGGGTTTGAATATTTCTAATGTGCCCGAGTTTAAATCTGCAAAAATGCAAAGTACCTACTTTTCAGACCCGCACTTCAGACTTGGTGCTGGGTACCTCTACTGCCACCAGGTTCCAATCTTGTTCTCTTTATGTTTTCCACAGTTCCATTGTTTTTGATGAAAAATAAATGGGGTTCTAGTCTCCAATTCTCTCCATTGTCTTGATGTTTTTTAAAATTAAATCATGCATGTGCAATCAGATGCTCATTAGTTGCTATAATTTATGCAATAGGTATCCTTTCACCCGTCAATAGAAGTTATAATGTGATTTATCTGTTCCTTTGTTGTCTGTGTTGCATACAGCAGAATGTATGGACAATTAACTTAAAACTGCAATACTGTTGGACGATTAATATGACTGCAGGGCATAAGCATGTGCAGCAAAAACAGCAAATCATCTTCCTTGATAAGAAGAGCATAATTTTTCTCATGTCTCTGACCCTCACAACATTTTCAGGGGAACTGCAAGCACACGTTTGTGATTAGAGACATGAGGCTGATCCACTCGGAGGACACGCAGAACCAATTGGAGTACCCTCTCATGACATTCCAGATGCAGAGGCGTTTCCAGAAGTGTTCGGTGTGTCAGATTTACCTCGCAACAAAGATGACGGTGGACGACAAGTGGGCTCCGAATAATCCCTGTTATTTCTGCAAGCAATGCTACTACCTCCTCCACTACAGGGAGGACGACTCGCTGTTGTACCATCATACTGTGTATGATTACCTCCAAGAGTAAAATGGTCTCTGTTTTATATAGTTCCAAAGTCACGAAGGCTAGTAGTAGTATTTTTTTAAAGGCTTAATGTATATCTTGTACAGCAAAAGCCGTTTGAATTTTGAAAGTCACCGGCTGTAAAAAAAGAGAGCATGTTTTCCAAATTACTAGATTCTGTGCTGCTCATTGATTGCTAGCTGCAAGAGAGCTTGAGAGCCCTCTCGAGGTTGGCCACAAGCCCACAACGTCAGATAGGTGCGGCTGGTCATCCACCTCCGGAGCAGGAGTGGCCTCTGGCGATGAGAAGACGGGTGCGCTCGCCTGATCTGGGAGCTGCCTCTGGATGTGGCACATGCGATCGAGGCGGCGGGTGATGGCGATGTGGCTGACCACGGGGAAGACGATGAGGTAAGCGTCGATCCTGCCCTGGACGTCGCGGAACCTCTCGGCTTGCCTGCCGGCCATGATGAACCGGTAGGCCGCGTTCCTCCCCTGGCAGGACACAACCAGCCGGTGCGCCTCCCGGAGTGCGTCCTCCAGCCCAGACAGTGGCAGGGCCACCTCCGGGTCATGCAGCTGCAGGTGCGGCAGCAGGTTGGCGATCATGGAGACGCGGTTTGCGAGCCGCTCGCACTTCTTCTTGTTCCTGTGCGCAGTCTCCGCCGCTTGTACGATCATGCAGATGAGCCCGCCGGCGTCCACACCGACCATCTGCGCCACCGTCGCCGCCTGCCCCAGTCCGGCCCACACAGCCATGGCAGCTGCTGCCTGGCTAGAAAGAAACCTGTTACGTACACATGACAAAATCTAGAGCCAGCAGGAGCAAAATCAAGAGGAGTGACCGTACCTGGCGCTCCGACGAGACGGAGAAGTAGGAGAGCTTTACATAGGCTTGTGCCCCTGCCCGCCCCACGCCGCCATGGCAGCTGCTAAAAACTGTCACGAACAGAGAGGTCAAGAGTCGTTAGGAAACACCTCCCCATGGAGATTGGAGAACACGAATTGTGCACACTGGATGCTTAAGACAACCCTGTTCCGTCACCACAATGGTAGTGGAAGTATGAATATACACAAAGAGGATCTGGCGCAACAAAGACGAGAAGAGCAAGAGCTGGAGAACTTAGTGCTTCGGTGCTCTAACGAGACGGGGAAGGGGATGC
Source organism: Avena sativa (assembly GCA_916181665.1). Taxonomy (NCBI): domain Eukaryota; kingdom Viridiplantae; phylum Streptophyta; class Magnoliopsida; order Poales; family Poaceae; genus Avena; species Avena sativa. The sequence goes on from OV702296.1 coordinate 417,705,412, forward strand.
ACGTACGTTATATAGACTGTATAGAACCGGTGCGTGTGTCCTTCATCTATACGATCTTCGGATACAAGTTGCCAATTGACTTGTCACACATCTTTGACTACTGTCACCCATCTCACTGCCTTAGGGCATCCCAATGTGCAAAAAAGCACGCATTAAGGCCTATTCCTTAGTTCCGCAAAATAAGCGTACTTCTAACTTTTGTCTAAGTTATTTTTTATTAAATTTGACCAACCTTTTAGATAAATATAGCAACATATATTATACTCACCTCGTCTTAAAATAGATGTCGTAGATTTGTCGAAATTTGGATATATCTACACCCTATTTAGTATATAGATATATCTAAATTTTGATAAATTTTTGATATCTATTTTGAGAGGGAGGGAGTATCAGATTTTCATATTATGAAACTAAATTTTAAAAAATCTAATAGTACCAATGTAGTGTCATAAATATTGCTATGCTTTTTTTTAATAAAATTAGTCAAATTTTACTAAGTTTGACTTATGACAAGGCTAGAAATACACTTATTTGCGGACGGAGGGAGCATGTGGCATCCTCTAAGGTTCATTTTATACATGTGGAGAAAATGAACGTGTCAAGGCTAAGGCCTTTCACAAAACAACCTCTTCAATGCATTGTAACTTAAGTGTTGTATCTACATATAATGGTTTTGAGACATGCATGTATGTAATTGGTCTAACCATGTATTTTTTCCTATGGTTCTGTGCAAGTCTTGTACTCCTTCCGTCCCGATTTAAATGACACATACTATTGGAAATCATGTAATCCCAAAATAACCCTACCTCCTAGACACATAAGCATTTAATTTCAGAGAAAAAGTCAATCAGAGGAGTAGTAAGAGCCAAATTAGTCCTAATCAGAGAATGCCTAGGGTTTAGAGATTTGCTATATGTGTCCTTTAAACCGGGACAGAGGGAGTATATACAATTGCCTATGATACCACGCTTAAAAACATCCATTGTGAAAGGCGTAAGGTGCATCTGAAACTTGTGGGTTGCACATAAAAAATAGAAAAATAAATTTTCTCTCTGCTCTTTTTTGCATGGAACAATATGACTGTATGGGTCCTACCATGTGGGAAAAGTTGATCTTATACATTGCGGTATTTTCTATAAATCACATGGGTCCTACCCTATGCCGAAAGTTAACCTTACACATTACAAATGCCCTTAGCACTTGGTCATGCCGCCAACTCCATTCTTCACATGATATAGGATTATACCATGTTTGCCGAGTGCCGGCTTTTGTAGCCCAGGCTGAATGTATATCGTTCTTTAGAAAAAAAAAGACATTTTAATATTTTAAATATTCTGAAAAAACTTACTTACTTAGATGTAGACAATGATGTATTCTACCATGATCTAAAAGAATGATGTATTCTACCATGATCTAAAAGAATGATGTATTCTACCAACGTGTAAAATCTCAACTATAAATGCCATATATTTTAGGCTTTGAAAAAAAAAGGCTGTGCAAAAAGACAAAAGTGAGGATCTAAAGTAGCGGCCGGTACAAAATTTGAAACCTCCAAAATTTGAGAAGGATCGCCCGTGAAATAAACCATAATATCCTTCTCAACTGAGAGGTAAAGTCTGATCCTCATCATTGAATTGTATCGGAAAACTCAGTAAAATCTCTAAGAGCTCATTTGGCTCTCATCATTTTATTTCATTTGATAGAAATGAAATGACATTGATGATATCATTTCATTTGGCAATTCCATAGAAATGACATGATACCAAAAAGAATTAAAGTTAGACATAAAATAAAAAACATAGAATTTGCAAATGAATTCCGTAACCAATTTCGTGGCAGCCAAACATGTTTGATTCTTGGAATCACAAATGAATTCCTTCATTCTAGCCCCAAATGATAGGAGCCAAACGAGCTCTAAGAGGAGCGGTGGTGGAGCTCAGAGAAAAACTAAGAAAGGTCCAAAACACTAATTAAACTACTTAATGCACCATCCCTTTTGAAATGATAAAATGTTTTGGATATTTCAACTTGGATTACATACGGACGAACATAAAACAAGTCTATATATGCGATTCAAGTAATACTAGAACTGTAACTATTACCATGCCTAATCCTCATTAGTTTTTTGATTTTAACAACACTGTTCTCTCTGTTTAATAATTCTTGTCGTGGTTCTCGTTTAAAATAAAACGGAAGAGGATGGAACACTAATTATATGAAGCTCCGCCAGTGAAGAGGAGTGTACATAAGCTAGCAACCCTCAAAGTAGAAAATAGTACCACTAGACGGAATCCGCAAGAGATCCTGAAAAGGTATATCGCCTTGCGCGTTGAAATTGAAACAGGAGGAAGGAGATTAAAGAATGACACCGGTTGCTATGTGCAACTTTTTCTAGAATCTAACAAAAACTTTTTTCTAGAATAACTCATGTGTGCAACTAAATTATTGCTACTCAATTTGGGGAATATCTTGTTTATAATGTCCTAAGGCGAGGCGCACAAGCTAATTGCCTTGTTCCCGACAAAATGTGAATGCTTTTTCACGAGTGTCGGGCGTATGCGAGCGTGATGTAACTGGATCTTCGTCAGCTCCCAAGGCTTTTTGAATCTTAGTAATCACATATGTCCAGAAATCGACATGTAGCTAGGCAAGTCAAGGACAGAGCAACCTTTTATAGGCATTTAAATGGACCAAAGAATACTTTACCGCAAATCCATCTGCCTCCTTGCGCTGGATCCCAAGACTTTGGGTGATCCCTACAATATATAACTGAATCGGGTGACTGGGTTTATCTAACCATGATCGTTAGCACGGAATAAAGAATGCCACTGCCCACTGCTACTTGAAAAAGGAAACAAAGACGGACGAGACGAGGTTCGGCCAGACAAAGTTGTGGCAGGCGGCATTACGCGGATGCAGTGTCGCGGCAGCCGTGCTGGACCTGCCGCCTCCCAGAACAAGAGCACATAGAGGGATAAATCGTGTTTGGTAGGCTGCCTGAGGAGGGCCGGCCAGGCCACGAGTTTTGAAGCATTCAAGGTTAGGACTGTTTTTTTTTAAACACAGTACAAACGCAAACGCTCACAATGCGTACATATATCCACCCCTATAAACACAAGCACGCACACCCTATCCTTATAAGCACATTCGAGAGACTGAGCCGGTGAGTCTTGAAATTGACGAAGTCACCACAGGCGCCTCGCTATCGACGGAAACGTCGCCTTCCACTGAAGAATATTCCGCTTTTATGAGACACCAAAGCGTTAAATCTAGGGTTTAAACTCTGGTGGGCTAGACGTACTACTGTCCTCCTAACCATCCAACCACGGATTGGTTCTCAGGTTAGAACTGTTAGAAACTGTCGATTTGGCAGGAAGACTCCCTGCACCAGCTCAGCCACGTATGGAGATTGGCTGGCCCGTCTCCACGTTGTGATCGTTAGCACTTCATTTCTACATTGCTCTATTGTTTAGTGGCAGAAACTGTCTTTGCATCTTCGTTTAACAAAATTAAAAATCATAATTTACAGGTTTTATAAATACCTGAAAAAAATCTGGACATAATCAATGTTGCATCCCACAAACGAGCAAAACAGTAACGTGATTTTTTTTTTAGTTTGGTCCACATAAAAATGATAAATCTGATAAAATTTGGAATTTGAAAACATATTGCACAGCACCCTTGTCATATCTGTACGTCTCAGAGTATAAAGTATTTGAAATTAATATTTTACATGTTTGTGGAATAAATCATGGGCTACATCCAGATATATTTTCTAAAACTCAAAAATATGCTTTTGAATTTTTAAAAAGAGCAAGAGCACTGGACCTCACGAGCCAAAAATCTCTACTCATCTATTGAATTTACTTTCGCATTTTATAAGTAAACTACTATCACCGTTTCAAAGTACACGAACACACATTTACCGGCTAATTAGTGATAAATCATTTAGATTTTTATCATTGAAAACACCCCATGGTATATTCCTCTTCGAGATACCAATTACACTTGGCCTATGCAATAATGAAATGTTCTAAAGATATTACGGAAGCACAAATCCCTATAACAAAAAGAAGAAAAAGAAAAACAAAAGATCCGCTATAGTGATCAAAATCTTGTAACTGCAACACAAACCTTTGCCAAGATAACATCTGAAATCCAAATTCTCAAACAAAGATGCCTCCAACAAAGAAATAGCGCACAAGCGTTGTCCCGTCCGATCATAAATCTTAAATTTTCACCCTGAAGAAAATCCACACTCTCAAAACAATGACTTCAACAAGCTCATTGCCAGCACAACCAATTAAGGTCGGATATATTCACCTTGAAAGATAAGAATGTGTACTCCTATGCTACCGCCCCCGCTTGCCGACGCTGCTGCTACAAGTCAAGAATCACCAAGCAAAGTACACATCGCCTTGAAGACTCGATCTGTCATTACTAGACCTCAGACCTCAGTCGTCATGATATTCTATGCCACTATATTCACCATGGAAATCGAAACACTGAAAAGTCCCATGATGACAACAAACAACGAAGTTTCACGTCACACCCCCTGAAGCCGCATAGCCAAAAATAGGGGTGAAAACGACTGAATCCCATCTGATCCGGTAATCTACATGCACCAAATGCCCAATGGAGATCTTCGACGGGGCCTTCTATAACTCGTCACCGGCTAGACCAATGAGGCCATTGAAATGGATCATATGGGCACCTAGAGGGGAGGGTGTGAATAGGTGCTACTCCAAATTTTAATTCTTTTTCAATTTTAGGCTTGACACAAAGGTAAATTCTCTATATATGCAACTACGGAGAATTTTACTATATGCGAACCTAACTACTAAGCGAGTAAAAGCGAGGAACGAAGAAACCATAGTGGAGCACGCGGAGACACATGTTTTGTTTGACCGTGGTTCCTTCCTTATTAAGGGAAGTATGTCTGTGTTGGAGGGGTGGACGGTAATAAGACCACCACATCATAATAGGCCTCATCCTATTCTCCGATGGATCTTGCCACTAAAGGCATGATCCACCTTTCCACTATTGGTACCCTTCGAGGCGGGAACCGGTGCCTTTACACAACTAGCGGGACACATATCCACAATTGAATTGGAGGCTCCCATGATGACAACAAGATGCCACAAGAACAAGTATTATCAATAACCGAAAATGAGATCTAGATATTTGCAAGAAATACTAGATCAAGAATCCTCCAAGTGAATGGAGGGGAAGTGATGCGCTTGATTGGTGTTGGTGAAGATCGAAGCTCCTCCTTCGATTCCCCAAAGATCGGAGCCTTCGAAGGATGAAGAGGGAGATCTTGGTTTAGAACTTGAAGAACAATACTGCACTTTTCAAATGAATCAAGAGTTCTGATAGGAGGAGCAATTGGGGTATTTATACCCCTGTCAAAACTCAGCCGTTGGAGAATTTGGGGCCGGATTATCTGGCCGGGGCAAAAACTCTACCCCGGTGTCGGATTTTCCGGGGGAAAATCCACCCCCTTACTGCATGACGCGCCTAGGATACCTTTGTAAAAACTCCCAAGGGGGCGGATTATCTAGCCCAGGCAAAAACTCTTGCCCTGGCCCGAAAATCCGAGGGAAAGGCCGCCCCCTATACAGCGTGACGCGCCTTGTTCACTTTGTCGATCGAGCCAGGGCGGATAATCCGGCCCTTGGTAGGGGCGGATAATCCGCCCCCCAAAACTCTGTTTTGGCTGCTCTTTATATGGGCAATTATCTGCAGCACTCAACACACATTAAATATTCCTTAGTATTGTTATCTAACACACAAAACTCTAGGGATCACGAAATGTTCTTTCAATCTCTCCCTTTTTTGGTGTTAGATGACAATACTAGGATTTGCAAAAAATTCCTACTAACAACATCATTCCATGAATGAAAAAGACTCCCCCTAAATATGTGCATATAAGGAATTTGCATTTGAATACAAATGCACACAAGGAGGTATAATACTTTTCATTGAATTGGAAACTAGAAACAAATGATGAGTTAGATAAAATCATCATACCACCGAGGGGATGAAGTCCTCAATAATATAGATATAGCCAATATAATAATCACTCATTGAGACTTCAAAGCATAATACCATTTGGATGCATCCATAGAGATAATACCGTAATTCTATAGCATCTAGATGACTCCATACTTAACGAGAGATAAATCCACAATGATAATTCGAGTGATGACTGGGATAAATCCAAAGTACCACACAAACCACATAGTCTCATACAAACCAAATAGCAAATAAAGGTTCAACACTAAATGGGCACAAGCAGCGAAGAATAAAGCGACAAAAAATGGCAATGTCTGTGCCCGACCCATGCAAATCCACACGATCCTAATAGAACTACTTCTCCCCTTTGGCATCAAAATGCCAAAAAGGAAGAAGAGTGATGCTAACACTCCAAGGAATCACTCCTCGTCCTCGTCCTCATACTCCTCTTCATCGTCCTCATCATTAGAAGTCAGAGGAGTAGGCTCCCTCTCAAAGGTGGGGAACAAGTGACGCTCAAGCTCTCCATAGTTGGTGCCGGAGGAGTTCCACTGAGCATATGGTGTGGGAGCTGTAGGAGTAGGAGGAGGGCCTGATGCCCCTGAGACATGGTGGAGTATGACCTGATGGGTATGAGACATATCATGGTGCTGCCTGTAGGCCTCATACTGCCCCTTGTGAGTGTCTATACCCATGCACAGAATGTTCTGCTGAAACCAATTGAGTTGCTTCACCTCACGGGAAACAGACGACACTAGGGGCCTTTGTCCACTAGAATGAGCATCTCTCATGAAAGACTCTAGAGCTGAAGAGGGATGAGAGGTCTTGACTTGTTATAAATTTTCTTAACCTTATGTTCACCATCATAGTTGAAGTGCTCTAGAGGAAGCATATGCTTGATTAGCATCATGATGTAAGGAGCATAGGGAATGGAGAGCCTTTTGAATATGGCATCAGTCATCTCATGATAAATAAAATCCATCACGTCCAACCAGTAATTCACATGCGGATCTTCAGAGTTGGCATATTCATGAGCAAAGGCAAGCAAATGAACAAGGTGGCCACGGATACTGTCATTGTTACCCCCACTCAGTGTGATGGAATCACGAAAAACACTTTCCAGTTGAGCATAAAGAGGGTATAGACTTGCAACCTTGCCCACATCACCATTGGGACCATAATAGGAAGAGAGCAACGTGTCCTTGTTTGGCTTGATGGGGGTAATGATGCGATGTCCACAAGTACGATCCCGACCATTGAAGGGGTAGCCAAGCACCTGAGAGAATATCCTGAAATCAGCTTGAATAAGAGTGTCACTAGTCATCCACTTCATAGTGCGCCGATCATCACCACAAATCACAAGAGTGGAGAAGAATTGCTTCATCATGGAGGAGTCATAGGAGCACTGAAGAGACATGAGATGGTGCAGCCCCATCCGCTCAGTCACAACCAAAGCATCAACAAGTTGGGGCTTCTCCTTAGCCTCAGACATAACGATGGGATGCATAGGTCGGATCTTTAGAAAGGAATAGACGTCCTCAAAGATGAACTTGTGATCAGTACACCAAAAGCAGGAATGCCCAAGATCTTCATCACGCTCAGCCTCATCATACAAATCACGATGACGAATAGAAGAGTAAGTAATAATATCCATCTCCTTATAGTTGACCCTGGTTTGCTTACCCTTCCTCTTGGAACTTACCCGAGTGGCCTTTTCTTTCCTGGCATGTTTAGCCATCCTTTCAATCTCTCTCTTTTGCCTACGCAACTCAACCTCATCAACAAGAACTCCTTCTTTGTTGGGTCTGAAATAACGAGCACAAGGATGACGCTTGTATGTTTGAGGAGCACGAGAGCCACCTGTGAAGTGAATAACATGGATAGCAAGTAGATAAACACACACACAAGTCTAGGAGGAATGCTAAAATAGTAGAAAAGCAATCCACAAACCAAAACCACATGATAATAGAAGCTGTGAAATTCTGAACCAGGTGCAACCCTTCCAGGATGGATAATACGGCCTAGCCAGGGGCGTATAATCTGGCCCTGGTGAAATTTTTCAGAATCGCCTCAAATTGATAGCAGCAACGCAGATCGGGCAAAAGGGTTGCTAGTCTACGGTTTCTAGCATGCATATGAAACAAAAGGGAAACCTCTAGACGAAGTTCCACCAACAACCAACAACATCTATACAAAAGATGGTAGTGGGGGATTTACCCTCACTCATTGGAGGAAGAACGCGAAGGAGAAGGTACCCGGAGGATTGGTGAAGAAGATCCGGGGGAGGGCCAGATAATCCGGTGGTCGGAACGGCACCGAGGAGAGTCGGGGCGGCTGGCGGCGGCGGCTGGGAGTCAGGGTGGATTGGCTACTCTGTTTGAGCCCTTCCCTCGACGCCCAAGCCTAAGTAGTTGAAAACCGCCTGGGCCGGATAATCCGACCACCACTAGGGGCGGATAATCCACCAGGGTGGATAATCTGGCCACCCTGTGGGGCGGATAATCCGGCCTTCTCCAGACTTTTTGTTTACACAGAAGCTGAGCCAGCACAGCCCCTCAAAACCCTCACAAGTGTACCAAAGGACTTGTGTGCAAGAATTAGATGGCTTGGGGATGGAGAAAAGCTAAGGTTTAGACATCCAAACTGAGATGGTACTACACACCCAAGATTGCAAGAGCCAAATCAAATAAAAGCCAAAATTGGGTGTGTTTTCCATAAGAACACGAGATATGCAAGAAAATCCAAAAAGATCCACAAGGAACCAACTCTTCTCAAAGAAGAGGGTGGTGGCCGAAGACACCATGTTGGAGTGGATGGTATGACACCAAGAAGATATATCTTCGGTTCATGACCAATACTCATCAATAAGCTCACATGTCACAAAATGATATTAAGAGAAATGATTTTTCTTGCTTTCGACATTATGAGGGAGGGTTAGCCGAATCAATTAGGACCACACTCCCCCTATATCCATGCCCACACCTAAATCAAATAAAGGAAAAGATGTAAGTGAGTATACACGGGTAATCAAGCCAAGCTCCTTGAATCCATGATATTTAGCTCATTCCTCAAATAACAAAATCTTGCTTCATCAAGTTGCTTCGTGAAAATATCAGCAAGTTGGTTCTTCGTGCTCACAAAGGATAAGTCAATATTATCATGAGCAACATGATCCTGAATGAAATGATTGCGAATCTCAATATGCTTTTACTTTGTATGCTGCACCGGATTGTAAGCAATTTTGATAGCACTCTCATTATCACACAAAAGAGGCACTTTGTCACAATTGACACCATATTCCTTTAAAGTTTGCCTCATCCATAGTAATTAAGTGCATGCACTAGCAGCAGCCACATACTCAGCTTCAACGGTGGATAAAGATATGCAATTTTGTTTCTTCGAGGACCAACATACCAAAGATCTTCCCAATAATTGACATGCTCCAAAAGTGGACTTCCTATCATCCTTGTCACTAGCCCAATCGGAATCCGTATAACCACATAAAGAGAAAGTAGAGCCCTTGGGATACCATAGACCAAAATTAGGGGAATGAACCAAATATCAGAAGATTATCTTGACCGCCACCAAGTGGCTTTCTTTAGGAGCCGCTTGATACCTTGCACACACACCTACACTCAACACAATATCGGGTCTAGATGCGCAGAGGTAAAGGAGAGAGCCGATCATGGACCGGTATACCTTTTGGTCCATATCTTTACCATTGGGATTGAGCTCAAGATGGCATTTAGTTTGCATCGGTTGAGCAACGCCATTAAGATCCATCATCTTGAACCTCTTGAGCATGTCTTGGATGTATTTTTCTTGATGAAGGTTCCTTCTCTAAGTTGGTTGATCTCAAATCCAAGAAAGAACCTTAATTTCCCCATCATAGACATATCAAACCTGTCAGTCATAAGCTTTGAAAATTCATCATTAAAAGCTTGATTAGTAGAGCCAAAGATAATGTCATCTACATATAGTTGGCATACAAAGAGCTCCCCCTTAACCTTCTTAGTAAAAAGAGTGGGATCAATCTGCCTAACCTCGAAGCCATGGTCTAACAAAATCTCTTTAAGGTGCTCATACCACGCATGTGGGGATTGTTTAAGGCCATAGAGCGCCTTATCGAGTTTGTAGACATGGTTCGGAAAGTTAGGATCCTCGAAACCCAGGGGTTGCTTTACATATACCAACTCATGTAGATGACCATTAAGAAATGCACTCTTAACATCCATTTGCTGTAATTTAAAGTTATGATGAGTTGCATAAGCAAGGAGGATATAGATAAACTCAAGGCAAGCCACTAGAGCATAAGTTTCACCAAAGTCGATGCCTTCCACTTGAGAGAAACCTTGTGCTACCAATCTTGCCTTGTTTCTTACGACAATTCCATTCTCATCTTGCTTGTTCTTGAATATCCACTTGGTGCCGATAACATTGCGACAATCTTTGGACTTCTCTACTAACTTCTAGACCTTGTTGCGTTCGAAATTATTTTGTTCTTCATACATAACAACAACCCAATCTAGATATTCAAGGGCTTCAAAAACCTTTTTAGGTTCCACCATAGATATGTGAGCTTGATGATCACTGAAGCTTGCTAGCTCCCTTCTTGTGGACACCCTTCTTCTAAGGTCCCCTACAATCTTATCAAGAGTATGCCCTCTTAGTTCGAGATTTGTTTCAACACGAGCTTTGCAACAAATTTCAATCTCCTTGTTATTTCTTGTAGGTATTTCTTCATCATTAGAGTCTTCCTCTTGACCCCTTGTTTGACCTTGATCACAAGTTTGTTTAGCACGGACAGGTGATGGAGAAGCTTGCCCTTGATCTTGATCAGCAGCCATAATAGGAGGCTGCTGAGCTGAATTTCCAGGGCCAGATATTCCGGCCTAGGATTTTCTGCTTCTCCCTGAGATTGCTGGATGTTTCTGGCATTTGATGGCATTGGGCCGGTTAATCCGGCCTGGGATTTTCTGCCTCTTCCTAAGCATCCTGGTCCTTCCTGGCAAGAGATGGTGTAGGGCCAGATAATCCGGCCTCGGACTCCTAGTTTCTTTAGTTGATTGATGAACTTCAGGCGGTTGTTGTGTTGGTGCAGTGGTTTCTCCGGCAGGTGGATCTTGTCGATCTTGTGAAGATGAGGGCTCTACTTGAGTAGAGCATTGTCCTTCCCGATCCACCACAAGGGGTTCCTCAATGGGGCGGAAAAATCCCATGCCCATTCTTCTTATGGCATCTTGGGGTATTTCAACATCTGCATCACAAACATCAACTTTCCCCACATGGGAGCCATCATTTTACTCGAACACCACACTACAAGATTCTACAACATTTGCGGAGAGCTTATTGTAGACTCTATATGTGTGGGATTCGGCACCATAACCAACGAAAATACCTTCTAAAGCCTTAGACTCAAATTTAGATAAATGAACTCCTTTAGTGAGAAATAAACACTTACAACCAAACACCCGGAAATATGAAATGTTGGGCTTGTTACCAGTAAGTATCTCATAGGGTTTATTGTCCAAGATTTTGTGACGGTAAAGCCAGTTTGATGAGTGACATGCGGTGGATATATCTTCAGCCCAAAAGTTGTATGGTGACTTGAATTCAGCCAACATAGATCTTGCCATGTCCATTAGAGTCCGGTTTTCCTGTCAGCAACACCATTTTGTTGAGGGGTGCATGCAGCGGAATATTGGTGTCTTATCCCCTCTTCACTTAGGAATTCATTCAAAGTGTAGTTCTTGAACTCGGAACCATTGTCGCTTCTAATTGCCAATATAGGAACATTGTGTTGACGCTAAACCTCATTGGCAAAGTCGATGACCGTTTGTTTAGTCCCACTTTTCTGCTTGAAGAAGTAGACCCATGTATACCTTGAGTAATCATCAACAATGACGAGACAATATTTCTTCCCACCAAGGCTTGCATGAGATGGAGGACCAAAGAGATCCATATGTAGGAGCTCCAAAATCCTCTTTGATGAAATAATCGTCTTCCTTCGATGGGGAGAGTCATGCATCTTTTCTTCAACACAAGCCCTGCAAACACGATCTTTGGTAGAGGAGACATTTTCTTTTAGTCCAAGAATTGATGGGGATATGCCAAATGGGGTATGCCCAGCAGGACGTTCCGATTGGGCCGAAGGCCTCGCGAGTGGGCCTGCATGACACCGACTAGAATGCTATTGATAAGAAGGCCTGGCGACTGGAGATTGGAGGCCCAAAAGCGTAGCTGAAGCCTAGTTGGATTAGGTCAAAAGCCTCCGAATCCATTACCCTTCGAGGGACGAACCTGGGTAAACCCATGTGCATTCGCCCCCATCTCGCACCGCAGATGGCCGCCAGCTCTCGCCCCCGATTCTATCAATCGTTGCTCATGGCAGCGACTGCCATGGCCATTCCCATGATAGTGGCGCCCACTGTGGGGCCTAGACGGACTGGCCTGAGTTCTGCGGCGAGACCCTACTCGCTAATCGATCGGCCGATCGCCACCAAACGCATGATCGCCAACGGAGGGATCCTCCAGATCCTGCCCAGCAGCTACATCCCGGTGTCACGCCCGATCACCCACAACACGGTGATGCCGGTCGACACCATCAACCTGTTCGTCGACTTCACCGATGCAGTCGACCCGGCAGGAACAATGATCGTCGGTGGATCGCCACCACGCCGCGATTTGCTCTTGGAGGAGCAGGTCTGCTCCATTAGCTGCCTCGCCACAGAGTACGACTCGGCCGCCAGCAACATGGTCGGGACCAACGCCGCCACGGATGACACGACTCTCCACAACGACACTGACTCCGCGACCCCCGCCTTCGTCGATGGATCTATCACCGCCGCTTCACGGAATGACTCCATCACGCGGGTCTCCAACCCTGAGGACTTCGAGGATTCCTCCATCCTCGGGATCTTCGATTCCGACTCCAGCTCGGAGTCCCCCGAGGACTTCTGCACTAGATCCAATCGCTTCAATGCGATCTACATGGCGGGCAGCACGGTCGCCCCGCCAGATCCATTCTCCATGCCGATCCCGCCAACTGCCACCGCGACGGAGGTGGAGGAAGCCTGCCTACGCCTGGAGGAGGCGACACGCAAGGAGCTCGCCGAGCGCAAGAAATTCTGCCTCGAGCGGGAAACGGTGCAGGAGCTATCGCTCTACCATCAGCGCTGCATCAGGACCCGCTTGCACTCCAATGTCCAGGGCCGCGTCCTGAACTTCAACGACAAGGGCAACCCCACGTGCACGGACGAGCATGAATACTGTGAGAACGCGCCACCCAGTGGCAGCAGCCGCCCGCCACCCAGCGCACCGTTGACCGGAGCCCCACCACCACCCATCGGGCATGCGCCTCCACCGGACTAGACGCGAATCATCATCTCGCCATAGGCCTGAGATGCCAACGGGCTCCCGCTGTACTCCACCCCCATGGACAACGTCATCGCGGCAGACGCCGTGGTCGCCCACCTCGACATCCAAGGAGAAGGCGCACTGCAGATCCAGTACGCCAAGTCCCTGCTTGCTAGGGCTGTCGAGCAGCAAGCCGTGGGAGTCGACCCGCAAGGGCGGATGTATTCTCGCTCATCGGCAAGAACGGTGGCCTCAAGCTGCCACCCAATCATCGCCAACGCCGCCAACGCCGCCAACTTCCCACCGTCCGAGCCGCTGCCACACTAGCCATGGGCCACCAACCCCGCGCTCTCAACCAACGAGCCACAACCGGTAAACAATACGGTCGCCGCCAATGGGCAGCCCATCGATGCAGGCACGCATATCGTCAACAACCAGGCCTGGCGGGCGCACCTGCCCAACAACTTGAGGCACACCCTCAACAACCGCGGCGACCCCGAACCAAGGGGCTCGCTAAGCCGAGTCGGCCCCTAGTGCTTTGGACCAATGATCCGAGGCGAGAGGTATCCCGCCAATTTAAAGGCACCTAAAGAGATTGAAAAGTACGATCCAATGTATGACCCAGAAGTGTGGCTGGACATGTACCTCATGGCGATGGGAATCGCCAGCCACACCGACATGCTCGCAGCTCGCTACCTCCTCCTGATGATGGAGGGAGAGACCAGGCAGTGGATCAATACCCTCCTCGCCGACAGCATCGACTCGTGGGAGGAGATGCGTGACGCCTTCGTCAGACACTTCGAGGGATCCTACACCCGCGCCACCACCATCGAATACCTGGAGCAATGCATCCAGGGGCAGCGCGAGTCGACCCACCACTAGATCCAGAGGTGGCAGGAGTTGTGGATCAACGCCTCCGGCATACACCCGAACACGGTGATACGTCGCAAACGTATCTATAATTTTTGATGCTCCATGCTTGTTTTATATAATTTGTCCTATGCTTTGTCTACACTTTGAGGTATTTTTATACACTTTCTGGAACTAACCTATTGACAATATGCCATAGTGCCAGTTGCCTGTTTTCTACTGTTTTTAGTTTTAGAAAAGCAAAAAAATGAATATTCTCGGAATTGGATGGGACAAAAGCCAATATGCCTATTTTTCCCGGAGGAACATGGAAACACGAAGCAGAGACGGAGTAGGGCACCAGGGTAGGAACACCCTATGGTGGCGTGGGCCAGCCCTGGTGGCGCCACCAGGGGGTGTGGCCCCCCTGGCTGCCTCCTCACCTCGCCTCTTCGCCTATAAGAAGCCTCCCGACGAGAAAACCCTAAAGAATCCAGGAGAAAGACACGAAAAACGCCACAGCACCGTCGCCACCGAAGGGGAGATTCGGGGACAGAAAGTCTCTGTTCCGGCACCCTGCCGGGACGGGGAATTGCCCCCGGAGCCATCTCCATCGATCTCCACCACCATCTCCATCGCCATTGCTGATTCCCATGATGATGAGGGAGTAGTTCTTCCTCGAGGCTAAGGGCTCTACCCGTAGATATGTGTTCATCTCTCTCTATGCGTGATCTTATGAGATCATGAGATTTGTAATGTATAGATCTATTCTGCTACTCAAGTGCTTAAATTAATCTCTGCTTATCCCCACGTGTGTGAAGTTGACAGTGTGCACACCGTGTGGCACTTTGGCTAAGATTACATAAATACTTATCATGAGTATAATTTGAGTTGGATGTCTCTATGAGATTGTGGTGTTTGTTGGAACCATCTAGTGCTCAAGGTGATAGTGAGGGGTTATCTAGATGGGAAATGCAAACTTTAAGGTGTGATGTTATAGCCCTACATCGTCCAACCGGAGAGTAGTTCATGGTAGCATCATAAAGAGAAGATATTTATATGAGAGTGTCCACTAGTGAAAGTATGATCCCTAGGCCTTGTTTCTAAGCATTGAAATACTGTTTGCAACTAGATCTGTTACATATTTGCTTGCTTCCGTTATTATTTCAGATTGCCTTTAGTCTCTTCCTACCCATCAAGCTCTTTTCTAGCACCGTTACCACTTATAATTATCTATACCACTTGTATTTCACTATCTCTTCGCCGAACTAGTGCACCTATACACCTGACAAGTGTATTGGGTGTGTTGGGGACACAAGATACTTTTTGTATCTTGATTGCAGGGTTGCTTGAGAGGGATACCTTTGACCACTTCCTCCCTGAGTTCGATAAACCTTAGGTAATACACTTAAGGGAAACTTGCTGCTGTTCTATAAACCTCTGCACTTGGAGGCCCAACAATTGTCTACAAGAGTAGAAGTGCGTAGACATCAAGCTATTTTCTGGCGCTGTTGCTGGGGAGGTAAGGTAAAAGGTACTCACATCCTCTGGATACTAAGCTATCTTCTAGTACTGTTGCTGGTGTGTGAGTGCTCGAAGTTATTTCCTTTAGATTCTGCAGTTATATCTTTTTGTTTCTTGTTTTTATTTTCACTAGTTAGGCTTAATGGAAAAAAAATAGAGAGCTTTATAGTATTTATCTTGAGTTAGGACATGAAGTGTTTGAAGAAAAAATTAAAAAACCTATGGAACTTTATTTGCATGCTAATAGCAATGTTATTAGTATGAATTCTTTGTACACCATTATTGCTAATGCTATGGAAAATTCTAAGCTTGGGGAAGCTGGTTTTGATGAGCATGATATTTTTAGTTCCCCAAGCACGGAGGAGAAAATTTACTTTGATGATACTATACCTCCAATATATGATGATTACAACGATGAATATGATATTTTCAGTCCACCTACTTTTGAGGAGAAAATTAATTATGATTACAATATGCCTCCTATATTTGATGATTATGGTGATGAGAACAATAATGATAGCTATTTTGTTGAATTTGCTCCCACTATGATTAATAAGAATGATTATGTTTATGTGGGAAGTATTAATTCTTTTATGCATGTGGCTCATGATAAGAATGTTTTATGTGATAGTTATATTGTTAATTTTATTCATGATGCTACTGAAAGTTATTATGAGAGTGGTAAATATGGTTTTATGTATCTCAACAATATTAAGTTTCCCCTCTTTATGTTGGAAATTTTGAAGTTGCACTTGTTTTGCTTTCCTATGCTTGTTGCTTTGTGCTTTCATGACTTGTTTCTTTACAAGATTATTTTTCATAGGAAGTGGGTTAGACTTAAATTTGTTCCATATTTGCTTCTTGATGCTCTCTTTTACATCAATTCATATTTCTTATGTGAGCATCATCGAAATTATCATGCCTAGCTCAAAGGCGTTAAAGAAAAGCACTTATTGGAAGATAACCCAAATTTCGTTAGGAACCTTTTTATTGAGTCTTGGAAGTTATTACCTCTATAATAACCTCTCCTTATCCTTTTTGTTTGGTTTTTGTGCCAAGAGTAACCTCTAATTAGAAGTAATGCTTGGGAAAGTTGCTGTCCCGAAACAGATTTTTGTGCTTCGCTGTAAAAATTCATGAAAAATCTCTGTATGTCGGTTTGAGCTGTAATTTTTTGTGCTTCTGCCCCAGGTTGTTATCCAACTTTCGTTAGTTCAACACTTTTTGATTTGAGCAACATAAGGTCTTCGAAAAAATTGGTTTTCACCTGCTGGTCTGTTTTGACAGATTTCTACCATTATTTCCATTTGCCTCTTTATCGATTTATTTTTGGGTTCTTTTTGGTGAATTGAGATTTTTGAGGGAATTGCTATAGTATATTGTGTTTTTAATGAAAGTTTTGCTGTTTTAAAACTAAACCCCAAAGGTTTATTATCTTTTGAATGCACTAATGTTGCTAATGAAGATTGTGTGAAGTTTTTTATGAAGGAAATTTTCAGGTGTAGGAAAAGAATGATGTAATGAGATGAAGAATGGACAAAAGATCAAGCTTGGGGATGCCACCCCGTGTCACCCCAAGAAATATTCAAGAGGTACAAGCGTCAAAACTTGGGGATGCCCAAGGCATCCCCTTCTTCAACAATAAAAATCTTAGGTCTTTATAGACACTTCGTTTTTATTGTTTCATGCACTGTTGTGTTGTTCTTGTAGAGTCTTTGTTTTTTTAGTTTTCTTTTGCTTAGTTTGCGTAAATAAGTTGGTTGGATCCCAACACACTTCTTTTGGAGAGAGATACACCCCGTTATTCATTGCCTAGAACACTCTAGTTTTCACTCTTATTGTTCTATGAGTGTTCTCCTTTGCTAGCACTGCGTTTAGCTTTAATTTTCGATTGGTGTTGGAAAAGATTAGGAATTTCATGCTTACAGTGGTATAAAAGGAGTCTTGTTTTTGACTGTGGCCTAGAATTTATCATGTCATGCTTGATATTGCTTTGACTTTATGCTTAGTGATTATTGTTGTAGCATGACTTGTTACAAATAATTGAGATTGCTTAATGTGCCTTCAAAGAATCATGCGTTGTTTTAGCATATAAAAGCATAATATTGTGGTATTCTCCTTTGATTATTTTGTGGTTGACTTGGAGCATGCTCACACCATGTTAAGACTATACCAAGTCACCATAGCCTCTATGATCATTTAGTTTTCGACTTGTAATATCACTTTATGCTTTAACTGATAATGTTTTGTCGCTTTGCATGATTATTGCTCTCTTAGTTGGTCGCTCCCAGTCTTTTGCTAGCCTCCACATGTACCAAGTATGAGTTCCACTCATGCATCCAACTCCAAATAAAACCAAGTTATTCCAAAGAGTCCACCATACCTACCTATTAACATTATTGCTATTCCAAGTATATTCATGTTTTTATATACCTTCCAAATTAAACTTGTTATGTGAAAATTAGTGATTAAAGCTCTCACGAACTTGATGGCGCACTTTACTTTTCTTGCCCCTAATAAACTGGAACCATTGTGTCATCTATGTTGTATATGCTTGCACTTATACATTGGGATTAGCAGAACCATGCTGTCATGGGGAACGCTTTCAACATTGTACTTGTACATTGTACCCAGTTGATATCATGCTCTTTTGTTTATGGATGTCGTCAGTGTGAAATGAAAGGGGAGCTTGTAAGTCCATGGATTATGTATGTGTGTTAGAGAAACGCCTAGGCCGCTAGCCTAAGCCATGCCTAATCATGGTGGAAACTTGCAGCATCACCATAGTGAGCAATCTATGAAGCATTCTTCTTGTAAAAAAAGAGATAGAGATTGAGAAAAAGAAAAAAAGATGAGAAAAGAGGAAAGAGAGAAAAAACACCATTTTCCCATGGTAAATAAGAAGATTGCTGATATGCTCATTGTCTGCTTGCCTTGTCATTTTGATTATGTGATAGCTCCTGTATCACATGCAAGGGGTACCCCGTTGGCGGTTCTCTATGATACACATGTACTTACTATGACAAGAACTTACCGGTAACTAACCTTGAGTAGCATGAGGAGCGGCCCTCGTATTCAAGGGACATGAGATTGCCAACTTATACTTTGTCAAGCATATACTCCATAGTTTGTTCACTTTAACCTTAATCACTTCAAGATGCTTATGATAGGGACAATGAGAGCTGAAAGCTAATAAGTACTATAATTTTTGGAAGCTCTTTATGAGACTTGAATCCCTGCTTCCTTCTATGAAGGCCTTTCTTTTACTTTTATGTTGAGTCTCCATCTTCTATCTTTATGCACCTATTGAGAGAGCATAGTGGTCATTCTTAGTTTAATGTGCATTGTCCCAAAACTTGTTGATTGATTCATAACTTTTATATTGCTTGTTCTTAAACTATTTCTATCTAGTCACCCTTATGAACTTTGAAGGTGTCCTATGCATTTATGTTTTGCTACTCCATGAGGGACAAGCTGAATGCCACTATGCTATGTTTTCTATATGTGAAACAAACAAACATCTTTCAATGCATTGTTATTCAAGAACCTTTGTTTGTATCCTTTCATGTTGCAGCATAGTTACTTTGTCTTATTGTTAGAACTTCATCTTTCTTGCTAATGTTTAGAGTTCTTTGATCCCAGCTTTCAATGCTTGCAAATGGTTTGATCAAGATTGTGATGGTGTATGTCACCTCTATTGTTTTTATCACTTACCTACTCGAGGACGAGCAGGAGTTAAGCTTGGGGATGCTTGATACGTCACAAACATATCTATAATTTTTGATGCTCCATGCTTGTTTTATATCATTTGTCCTATGCTTTTTTCTACACTTTGAGGTATTTTTATACACTTTCTGGAACTAACCTATTGACAAGATGCCATAGTGCCAATTGCCTGTTTTCTGCTGTTTTTGGTTTCAGAAAAGCTAAAAAATGAATATCTCGGAATTGGACGGGACAAAAGCCAATATGCCTATTTTTCCCGAGTAACACGGAAACACGAAGCAGAGACGGAGTAGGGCACCAGGGTGGGCACACCTTATGGTGGCGCGGGCCAGCCCTGGTGGCGCCACCAGGGGGTGTGGGCCCCCTGGATGCCTCCTCGCCTCGCCTCTTCGCCTATAAGAAGCCTCCTGATGAGAAAACCCTAAAGAATCCAGGAGAAAGCCACAAAAACCTCCACAGTGCCTCCGCCACCGAAGGGGAGATTCGGGGGACAGAAAGTCTCTGTTCCGGCACCCTGCAGGGACGGGGAATTGCCCCCGGAGCTATCTCCATCGATCTCCACCACCATCTCCATCGTCGTTGTTGATTCCCATGATGATGAGGGAGTAGTTATTCCTCGAGGCTAAGGGCTCTATCGGTAGCTACGTGTTCATCTCTCTCTCTATGCGTGATCTTATGAGATCATGAGCTTTGTAATCTATAGATCTATTCTGCTACTCAAGTGCTTAAATTAATCTCTGCTTATCCCCACGTGTGTGAAGTTGACAGTGTGCACACCGTGTGGCACTTTGGCTAAGACTACATAAATACTTATCATGAGTATAATTTGAGTTGGATGTCTCTATGAGATTGTGGTGTTTGTTGGAACCATCTAGCACTCAAGGTGATAGTGAGGGGTTATCTAGATGGGGAATGTGAACTTTAAGGTGTGTTGTTATAGCCCTACATCGTCCAACCGGAGAGTAGTTCAGGGTAGCATCATAAAGAGAAGATATTTATATGAGAGTGTCCATGATGGCTCAATGCACGACGCCCAGAAAAGTGTTGATGGCTCGTGGTTGATGTAGAGCTCGTTGGGGAACCCCAAGAGGAATGTATGATGAGCACAGCAGCAAGTTTCCCTCAGTTATGAAACCAAGGTTTAATCGAACCAGTAGGAGCAAGGAAACACCTCAAAGGTGTTACTAGCTGAGCTTTGGCAGGGCGCACTACCGATGCTAGTAGCAACGTGGAGACCTGCACAACACAACCACAGAACTTTGTCCCCAACTTGCAATGAGGTTGTCAATCTCACCGTGTTTTGAGGAAAACAAAGGATTAAACGTATCGAATGGAAAGAAGTAAAAGTTTGCAGAAAGTAAACACAAAGAAGAAATAGTTTATAGATTATATGTAAAACACAAGGACCGGGATCCATAGTTCACTAGAGGTGGCTCTCCTTAGATAGATAACATGCTGGGTGAACAAATTACAGTGGGGCAATTGACAAACACCGAGAAAGCAATACATGCATATACTAATCATCTTGACTCCTTTGAGACTTGATTGGGCATTACAACATAATACATAGACCGCCATCCAACTGCATCTATGACTAATAATCCACCTTCAGGTTATCATCAGAACCCCCTCCAGTATTAAGTTGCAAGCAACAGATTATTGCTTTACGAATTGCGTGTAAAGGAAACAATACGATTGTTCTATGAACAAAGGATTGTTGTTTTCTCCCTAGTAGCAACAGCACATCTAGTACCTTAGAGATTTCTGTCACTTCCCCAAATTACCAGAGGCATGAACCCACTATCGAGCATAAATACTAACTCTTGGAGTTGCTAGCATCTACTTGGCCAAGATAGCTACTAACAACGGAAAGCATGCAAGATCTCAAATAACAAAGACATGATAGAATCAATAATCAATCTGAAATAGCATCTCAATATCCATCGGATCCCCGCAAACACAACATGTATGAATTACAAATAGATGATCTTGATCATGAACGGAGCTCACAAGATCTAAACATGAAAGCACAAAGGAGGAGAAACCAGCCATCTAGCTACTACATGGATCCGTAGTCCAAGGATGAACTACTCATGCATCATACCGGAGGCTTGCATGATGATGAAGAAGGCCTCCAGGGTGAATTCCCCTCTCCGGTAGGGTGCCGGGAAGAGCTTCAGATCCCTCCCGATCTAGGGATGGAGACGACGACGGCTACAGACTCTTTCGTGGATTTTTTGATCGGGCCCTTAGGGTTTTCGTCTCGAGGGCAATATATAGGCGGAAGGAGAGGCCGAGGGGGTGCCTGGGCTGGCCACACCACCCCCTGGCGCGGGCCAGGCCTGGCCACGCGGCCAGGTGGTGTGGCCAAGCGCAAGAAGAAGGTGCTCGCCCGTGCAGTCGCCTACAATGCGGTGACACAGGTCAACATCCCCCGCTTCCTCAACTCATCCGAGCAAAGCATCACCTGGAGTCACCAAGACCACGCGCCCAAGATCGAGTACCTAGGGCGAGTCGCCCTGGTGGTTAGGCCCAAAGTGGCCGACTACTGGCTACCCAAGACGCTGATGGACGGTGGGAGCTCCATCAACATCATGTACTTGGACACGTTTAAGAGGCTCCAGCTCCCGGAGTCAGCGATCGAGCTAACCTTGACAACCTTCCACGACATCGTCCCTGGTCGGAAGGCATACCCGATTGGCAACGTGACACTGCCAGTCACCTTCGGAACACCAGCAAACTACCGCACAGAGCGGACCGTCTTCGAGCTGGTGAACTTCCACAGCCCCTACCACTGCGTCCTGGGGCGCCAGGCGTTCGCCAAATTCATGGCGACCCCACACTACGCCTACAACATGATGAAGCTCCCAGAGCCAAGAGGCATCAGCACCATCCACGGCGACCCCGACATGGGCATGGAATGCGAGGGCAAAGGCACCGAGCTTGCCGACGATGTCATCGCCACAGAGACCGACCACGCGAAAGAGCTCGCGAAATACATGGGCAGCATCAATAAGGACGACCCCACCATCCTGAAGAAGCCAACTGCCGCTAGTTCCACGTTCGAGGTGACCATGCACACCCGCACCATCGAGCTCGTCCTGGGCGACTCTAGCCAGACGGTCACCAGCAGGGCGCACATGAGCCCCACATAAGAAAGCGCGCTCATCGGGTTCCTCCGTGAGAATCGCGACATCTTCGCATGGAAACCATCTGACATGCCTGGTGTCCTGAGGGAACTCGCTGAGCACAAACTCAACGCCAACCCCAAAGTGCGACCAATAAAGTAGTCGATGCGGCCCTTCAATGAAGAGCGTCGCTGAGCAATCGCCGAAGAAGTACAGCGCCTGCTAGCCGCAGGCTTCATTCGGCCCATCAAGTACAAGTGGCTGGAAAACCCAGTCCTGGTCCTGAAAAAGAACAACACCTGGAGAATGTGTATCGACTACACCAACCTCAACAGCGCCTGCCCGAAGGAGGAGTTTGTCCTACCGCGCATCGACCAGATCATCGATTCGACCGCAGGATCAGAGTCACTGTGCTTCCTCGACGCATATTCTGGCTACAACCAGATCAAAATGGTGGTCGAGGATGAGGAGAAGATGGCGTTCATCATGCCATTCGGCGCCTTCTGCTACACGGCCATGACGTTCGGCCTCAAGAACGCCGGCGCCACCTTCCAAAGGTACATGCAAGAATGCCTCGCGAACCAGATTGGACGCAACATCCACGTCTACATCGACGACGTGGTGGTTAAATCCACCTGTCAGGCCGACCTGCTCGCCGACCTGGCTGAGACCTTCGCAAATCTATGGAGGTACAACATCAAGCTCAACCCAGGGAAATGCACCTTCGGTGTCCCCACCGGACATCTCCTGGGATATGTGGTCTCCAAGCAGGGCATCGAGGAAAACCCCACCAAGATCGACACCATCGCGTGACTCGTGAAACCCGAGTGCCTGCGCGACATCCAGAAGTTGGCCAGGCGAGTCGCGGCTCTCAGTCACTTCATTCCCTGGCTCGGCGAGAAGGCAGTGCCCCTCTACCGCCTGATACTCAAGAACCCCATGTTCCAATGGGACGCAGAAGCAGACAATGCGCTCAAGGCACTCAAAGAAGTGCTACTCGCGGCCCCACTACTTGCCGCCCCAATCGACAAAGAGCCAATGCTCGTCTACGTGGCAGCCTCCACTCAATTCGTCAGCGTCGTGATGGTCGTAGAACGACCAGAAGAGGGCAAGGAGCGCCCCATATAGCGCCCTGTCTACTACATTAGCGAGGTCCTGACGGATTCAAGACAGCGCTACCCGTAGTACCAGAAACTAGTATACGCGGTATTCTAAGCCCAGCAGCGACTCCCCCACTACTTCCAAGAGCACCCAATCACGGTCATATCCTCCACGCCACTACAGGACACCATCCGCAACCGCGAGGCGACTGGGCGAGTCTCCAAGTGGGCCATCGAAATCGGCGTCCACAACATTAAGTACGAGCCACGAAAAGCGATCAAATCGCAAGCCCTGACCGATTTTCTCGCCGACTGGGAAGAAGCACAGCAGTCGGAGAAGCTACCATACATTCACTACTAGTCACTCCACTTCGACGGTTCCAAGAATGCCGATGGCGCAGGGGCCAGGGTCATACTGACCTCACCCAAGGGAGACAAGCTGCGCTATGTGCTCCACCTCGACTTCAAGCCCTGCACCAACAACATGGCCGAGTATGAGGCTCTCCTTCACGGCATGCGGGCTACACGGGAAATGAACATCAATCGCCTACGGTGCTACGCCATCTCCGACCTAGTCGCCGGGACCTGCGACGACGTCTCCCCGACAATGATAGCGTACCGCCAAGCGGTAGACCAGCTTGGAGGGCACTTTGCCGGCTACTCAGTCGAGTGGATCGACAGGCGAAAGAATGAGGAGGCAGACGCCCTCTCCCGCATCAGGTCGGCCAGGCAAACGCCACCCGCAGGAGTCATCCTCGACATCATCCACAAGCCTTCGATCTCCCTGCCAAAGGAGATCGACATCGGGATACCACTGCAGCCTGAGCCCGCCCTCGTCGCCATGGTCATGGAGCCCAGTGACTGGACGCACCATACGTCGCCTTCCTCGAGCACAAGATCCTTCCAAGCAACAAGACAGAAGCGCGAATGATCGTGCGCCGTTGCAAATCCTTCATCATCATCAACGACGAGTTCCACAAACGCAGCGTGACTGGCGTGTTCCACAGCTGCGTATAGCTAGAAGAAGGACGCAAAATCATCCAAGACATCCATGTCGGCGACTGCGGCCATCATGTCGGCGCCAGGTCGCTGGTCGCCAAAGCCATGCGACACGGCTTCTACTGGCTCACCGCGCACGCCGATGCCACCGACATCATCCAACGGTGCGTAGGATGCCAGAAGTACGCCAACCAGACGCATCTCCCTGGTTCGGCACTGAAGACCATCCCCATCACCTGGCCATTCGCCGTATGGGGCATGGACATGGTCGGCCCGTTCAAGAAGGCCCCATCCGGCTTCACCCACCTCCTGGTCGTGATCGACAACTTCACCAAGTGGGTCGAAGCCAAACCGATCAAGAAGTGCGACGGCAAGACTGCCACCAAGTTTCTCTGCGAGCTCATCTACCGGTACGGCTACCCGTGCATCATCATAACAGACAATTGCACCAACTTCACCAAGGGTGGCATGGTAGAATTCTGCAAAGAGCACATCATACGACTCGACCTCGCCTCAGTCACCCACCCAGAGTCGAATGGCCAAGCAGAACACGCTAATCAGAGTGTCCTCCATGGGCTCAAACCGCGACTTCACGTGCCCCTCGAGTGAACCCCAAGATGCTAGGTCGAAGAGCTCCCCTCCGTAATATGGGGCATCCGTACCCCCGCCAACCACTCCACGGGGTTCACGCCCTTCTTTATGGTGTACGGCGCTGAGGCCGTAATGCCAACCGACCTGGAGTACGACTCACCTCGAGTCGCCAACTATGTCGAGGCGGCAAACGAGATCGACCGCCAAGACGGCATCGACCAGCTCGATGAGGCACGTGACCTAGCTCGCTCCCGCACCGCCATCTACCAGCAGGGACTCCGCCGCTACCACAGCCGCCAAGTTCGGACCCACACCTTCCAGGAAGGCGACTTGGTCCTACGACTGGTCCAGGACAAGAAGGGCATGCACAAACTTTCTCCCCCATGGGAGGGGCCATTCGCCATAGGGCGAGTCCTCGGCAACGACGCCTACTACCTCTTACGATGAAATGGCTAGCTCGAGGTCGGCAGGCCATGGAATCTAAACCTCCTCCGAAAGTTCTATACATAGAACCCAAACTTGTACTCAGCTGCTATATAATGAAATACATTCGGATCGCACAAATTGTGTCTACTCGCCATCTTCTTGTGCCACTCGCATTCGTACATTCAGCAATACGCTACCTACGGAAGTCAACCCTTGGTTGTGCGACTGGCATGGCTAAGTAGTGTGATCCAAGGGCACCGAATATATTCGGGCCTTGTGTCGTCCACGAACACGCGACCCCAGAGCCAACATTGGAGTCTCCTCGCTCGACTAGCCTACTGGGCCAAGACAACCGATAAACTCTTCTCACAGCGACCTGTCCTCCCCATCCTCGTGCAAAGCGACTCGAACGGTTAAGTACCACGCATGGGGACTTCGCAACAAGAAACCCTCACGCGGCTCGGGAATACACCAAGTAAGAGAGCTGCCTTGGACTCGCCATGTGACTGGCTTTTCGAGCCAGGGAGAGACGCGTTACAAACAACACATCAGACCCTTACCTACGATGAGCGTGCACCTAGCACTGCTAAGTACCACGCTCAGGGACTCGCCTAAACCGACCCTGCTTGCGCCCGAGAAAACAGCTAAGTACAGAACCCCCTCGGAGTCGCAAGGCGACTGGCCCCACGCGCCGTGACAAACCAGCACCAACCAAAACATATAACACAAAGAAAACACACATGCACATAAAAGAGTTATACCCCATTAAAGGGCGGACGTGCTCGGGGACTCGCTCAAATAAAATCAACATATAACACACTTGACCATGCATTGCGAGTTGATTGACTCCTCTTACTTCCATGCATATGTGTTATTCATATTACACAAGTGTCCACTCGGCATAATTTACAAAAGCCCCCTAGGGCAGCGATCTATTTTGCAGGCTCTGATGAACAAGCGCCGCCACCGCCCTTGACCCAGATGAACAGCACCCACAGATTCATCGGGTATGTCATCAGCAACTTCAATAACACCGACCGAAGGGCTGCTCCGACTTCAGGTCACGATGCTCCGACTCAGGGTCGCCCGGTGCTACCACCGTCTCCTGGTACGGCAACAAGTCCCCCATCGCCAGCACCCGATCCGCGAAAGGAGCATCCTTGGCGGTTAGCTTCAGCACCTCCGACATCTCCACCGAGCCAGTCGCTGAAGGGTAGCCACTAGTGACGTCGTCAAGGTCGAAGTCGTCAGGGAAATGCGCAAGCCCTAGGCTCAATGCTGTGGTGGCCCCGCGCCTGAAGGCCGAACGTGCCATCCACTCCACAACAGCAGGCGCCTCCTCCAGATAGTGCCACACTTCAGTCAGACCCCCAGGAATAACCTCGGTGGGCGACAACCCTTGAAGCACGGCCTGGACGCACAACGTCGAGGCGGTGGCCGCGTTCACCACCGCAGTCACGCATTGTGAAGCATTGAAGGTCTGCACCACCAGGTCGCTTTGCCCTATCAAGGCTGCAATATCAGGCACCCAACATCACTAAGGACTCACCCGCTTGGGGACTCACCGCACATCAAAGGAAAAGAATATTCACTCACCTAGGAGCTTCCGACAGCTCTCCATCACATGCTTCTCAAAGGCACCAAGGTCGCCCTATAGCTCGAGGATGATCGAGTCAGCAGCCTTCCTCTCCTTGGCCCTCTCTTCAAAAGAGATCATCGACGCCTTCGCCTCTTCCAACTCCTTCACTAATGAGTCGATCCGCCCCTTCGCCACATCTAGTTCTGCAGCCGGGACGTACCCCTCACGGGCCTTGGGAATAGTAGCCGGAAGACCATCTACAAAGCAAGAACAATACAAATCAGTCTCGTATACGCACCAATAGCTCGAACTCGACAAGAAGAACAACAACTCACCAGCAGTTTCCTGGAGTCGTCGGTTGGCCTCCTGCGCCATGCACAGGTCACGCTCCAGGCGTTCTTTCACGGCTTGCCGGTCTGATGACTCCCTCTGCAGGCCCTACGAAAGGAACAAAAAGTCAGCGACTGGGCGACTACAATTTTAAAGTGCCTAGCCACTGAAATTCAGCGACTAAACACACGGGGACTGGAAGACTATGATTTTAAGTGCCTAGCCACTGAAATTTAGCGACTAGACACTCGGGGACCCGCGACTAGAAGCAATTCAGTGTCTGACCGCTGAAATTGAGCGATCAGGCACTCGGGGAATGGACATACCTGAATGGGCACCAAGCATGCCATGAAGTTCGCTGATGTCCGTTGAAGGAACCACAAAGGACGTGCACCCACGACGAGGCCCAACATCCTCATCAACGATCTCCGGAATCTGTGGAGACTGGTTCTCCGTGATGAATGGGAACCCTGACGCAGCTGCCCTCATTGGAGCGCCAGTCGTTGGGGCCAATGGTTCCGTCGATGGAGCCCCCTTGGCTGGCTCCAATTGGACGACCGTCACTTCCTCGGCACGGAAAGTAGGGTGATTCCCCCGGTGTTGTCCTCTGTTGCAGCATGATACGTTGGTAACGTATCTATAATTTTTGATGTTCCATGCTTGTTTTATATCTACTTTCTTATGTTTTGTCCACACTTTGGAGTATTCTTACACATTTTCTGGAACTAACCTATTAACAAGATGCCATAGTGCCAGTTGCCTACTTTCTATTGTTTTTGGTTCCAAGAAAGCCAGAAAATGAATATTCTTGGAATTGGACCAGACAAAAGCCAAAGTCAATATTTCACCGAGGGGAACACGGAGCCAGAAGACGAGACGGAGAAGGGCTAGGGGCCGGCCACAACACCTAGCCGCGTGGCTAGGCCTGACCCACGCCAGGGGGTGGTGTGGGCCCCTCCAGTCTCCACCGACCTTGCCTCTTCGCCTATATATTGCCTCTGATGCAGAAACCCTATAGACCCGATCAAATTTCCACGAAAGAGTCTGTAGCCGACGTCATCTCCATCCCTAGATCGGGTGGGATCTGAAGCTCTTCCTGGCACCTTGCCGGAGGGGAGAATTCACCCTGGAGGCCTTCTTCATCACCATGCCTGCCTCCGGTGTGATGCGTGAGTAGTTCATCCTTCGACTACGGGTCCATGTAGTAGCTAGATGGTTGGTTCTCCTCCTTTGTGCTATCATGTTTAGATCTTGTGAGCTCCATTCATGATCAAGATCATCTATTTGTAATCCTACATGTTGTGTTTGCGGGGATCCGATGGATATTGAGATGCTATTTCAGATTGATTATTGATTCTATCATGTCTTTGTTATTTGTGATCTTTCATGCTCTCCATTGTTAGTAGCTATCTTGGCCGAGTAGATGCTAGCAACTCCAAGAGGGAGTATTTATGCTCGATAGTGGGTTCGTGCCTCTAGTAATCTGGGGAAGTGACAAAAATCTCTAAGGTACTAGATGTGATGTTGCTACTAGGGAGAATACAATAAAACTTTGTTCATAGAACAATCATATTGTTTACTTTACACACTTTGCTTAATGCAATTATTTGTTGCTTGCAACTTATTACTGGAGGGGGTTCAGATGATAACCTGAAGGTGGATTATTAGTCATAGATGTAGTTGGATTATGGTCTATGTATAATGTTATAATGCCCAATCAAATATAAAAGGAGTCAAGATGATTAGTATATGCATGTATGCTTTCTCGATGTTTGTCAATTGCCCCACTGTAATTTGTTCACCCAACATGTCATCTATCTTAAGGAGAATCACCACTAGTGAACTATGGACCCCGGTCCTTTCTTTTACCATCAATCTAGAATTGTTTACTATTTTATGTTTACTTTCTACAAGCTATTACTATCTTCCACACAATACATTTAATCCTTTGTTTTCAGCAAAACCGGTGAGATTGACAACCTCACTGTAAGTTAGAGATAAAGTCATGTGTTTGTGTTGTGCAGGATTCCAAGTTGGAAACAACACCTTGGAGGTGTTTCCTTGCTCCTACTGGTTTGATAACCTTAGTTTCGTAACTGAGGGAAAACTTGTTGTTGTGCTCATCATACCTTCCTCTTGGGGTTCCCCAACGAGCTCGATATATTTTGGGACATCAAGCTCTTTTTCTGGCGCCGTTGCCGGGGAGTCAAGGACATCTTCACAAGGGGAGTCCCTCGTAACCAATCTCTTTACTTTGTTTTATTTGTTTTGCTTAGTTTATTTATGCTTTGTTTGCTTGTTTCTTTATCAAAAACACAAAAAATTAGTTGTACTAGTTTGCTTTCTTTATTAAAAACACACAAAAATGACTACTCTTGAAAACACTAAGTTGTGTGACTTCACTAGCACCAACAACAATGATTTCATGTGCACACCTATTGCTCCACCTGTTCCTGAATCTACTTTCTTTGAAATTAAACCTGCTTTACTCAATCTTGTTATGAGAGAACAATTTTCTGGAATTGGTACTAAAGATGTTTTTGCTCATGTTAATAACTTTGTTGAACTTTGTGAGATGCAAAAACATAGGGATATAGATGGGGATATTATTAAGCTTAAATTGTTTCCTTTCTCCTTGAGAGGAAAAGCTAAAGAATGGTCGCAATCCCTAACTAGAAATAGTATTGATTCTTGGACTAAATGCAAAGATGCTTTCATTGGAAAATACTATCCTCCTGCTAAGATTTTATCTATGAGAAGTGAAATAATGAAATTTAAACAATCTGATAATGAACATGTTGCTCAAGCTTTGTAAAGAATGAAATCTTTGGTAAAGAATTGTCCCACTCATGGACTGACTGCTTGGATGATTATCCAAACCTTTTATGCAGGATTGAATTATTCTTCAAGAAATCTACTGGATTCTGCTACCGGGGGTACCTTTATGACCATCACTTTGGGTGCTGCAACAAAGCTTCTGGATAATGTGATGGTTAACTATTCTGAATGGCACACTAAGAGAGCTCCACAAGGTAAGAAGGTAAACTCTGTTAAAGAAACCTCCTCCTTGAGTGATAAAATTCATGTTATTTTGTCTATGCTTGTTAATGGGAAAGCTCATATTGATCCAAATCATGTTACCTTAGCCTCTTTGGTTGCTCAAGAAGAGCAAGTTGATGTGAACTTTATTAGAAACAATAATTTTAGCAACAATGCCTATAGGAATAATTTTGGTAATAATAACTATAGGACATATCCCCCCAATAATGGTAATGCTTATGGAAATTCCTACAACAATAATAGGAGTGCACCCTCTGAACTTGAAGTCATGCTTAAAGATTTTATTAGTAAACAAACTGCTTTCAATAAAACTATTGAGGAAAAACTCTCTAATGATGAAACAAATATAGCATCATTGGCTGAAGCACAATCTTCATTGAATAAAGTGGCTGCTAAACCTGAAATTATTGAGAATCCCTTTGCTGCTACTATTGCCATACAAGTTAGAATTGATGAAAATGTTAGATTATTAGCTGAATTGCATGCTAAGTGGGAAAGAGAAGATGAAATTGCTAGAAATATTAGTATTTCTACTATCACTACCACTAATGTTGAAGCTAGTAAACCAATGGAACCTTTTCTAATAAAAATGCTGAAATTCTTCGAAACATGGGAAACAATAACTCAACTACTTTAGATGATAAAGTTGATTTTGATCTTGATGGTTGCAACATCTCTGAAGTTATTAAGTTCGTACAAAAGCTTGCTAAAAGTCCTGATGCTAGTGCTATGAACATGGATTTTACAAAACACATTATTGATGCTCTCATAAAGATTAAAGAAGAAAAAATGAAACATAAAGCTTCTATTCCTATAAAACAAGAAGATGGTTGGGAACCCATCATTAATATGAAAGTGAATGACTTTGATTTCAAAGCTTTGTGTGATCTTGATAGTAGTGTTTCTATTATGCCTAGAAGGATTTATGAAATGCTTGATTTGCCACCACTGGAAGATTGCTATTTAAATGTCCCACTTGATTATAATGCTAAAAGGAAACTCATGGGGAGTATTAATGATGTTCTTATTATGGTTAACAATGATTATATCCCCGTTGATTTCTATGTTTTGGATGTTGAATGCAATGCTTCTTATCCTATTATTTTGGGAAGACCTTTTTTTAGAACTATTGGTGCCATTATTGATATGAAAGAAGGCACCATTAAATATCAATTTCCACTCAAGAAAGGTATAGAACACTTCCCTAAGAAGAGAGAGAAGATTCCTTTTGTCTCTCCTATGAAAACAAAATTTGCTCTTAATGCTTCTTCATTTGAGAATACTTGATTCTTTTCTTGTTTCTTATACCTAACTTAAAGGCGTTAAAGAGAAGTACTTATTGG
This sequence comes from Avena sativa, assembly GCA_916181665.1. NCBI lineage: Eukaryota > Viridiplantae > Streptophyta > Magnoliopsida > Poales > Poaceae > Avena > Avena sativa. Next base: position 417,737,441 of record OV702296.1, read on the forward strand.
GCGATAACCCAAAAGTTTTAGTTGAGTCTTGGAAGTTATTTTCTCTGTAATAACCACTCCTTATCATTTTTGTGTGATTTTTGTCCCAAGAGTAACCTCTAATGAGAGGGAAGTAATGCTTGGGAAAGTTGCTATCCCAAAACAGATTTTTATGCTTCGCTGTAAAAATTCTTGAAAAATCTCTATATGTCGGTGTGAGCTGTGATTTTTTGTGCTTCTTCCCCATGTTGTTATCAAACTTTCGTTAGTTCAACATTTTTAGATTTGAGCAACAGAAGGTTTTCGAAAAAATTGGTTTTTACCTGCTGGTCTGTTTTGACAGATTTCTGCCATTATTTGCATTTGCTTCTTGTTGATTCCTTTTTGGGTTCTTTTTAGGGAAATTGAGCTTTTCGAATGAAGTGATACAGTAGCTTGTGTTTTAATGGAAGTTTTACTTGTGTTGGAACAGAACCAAAAGACTTATTATCTTGAGTGCACTAATGTTGCTAATGAAGATTGTGTCAAGTTTTGTATGGAGGAAATTTTTAGGTGTAGGGAAGGAATGATGTAATGAGATGAAGAATGGACAAAAGCTCAAGCTTGGGGATGCCACCCGTGTCACCCCAAGAAATATCCCAGAAGTACAATCGTCAAAGCTTGGGGATGCCCAAGGCATCCCCTTCTTCATCAATAAAAATCACAGGTTTCTTCCAAACACTTCATTTTTATTGTTTCATGCACAGTTGTGTTGTTCTTGGAGTGTCTTCGTTTTCGTTTTTGGTTTTTAGTTTGCTTAGTTTGCTTGGTTTGCTTGAATAAATTGGTTGGACCCCTCATTCATACATTAGTTTTCAAATAAGGTTGTTTGATTTGGAAAGAGTAGGAAAAGTTCATGCTTAAGTGGTAAGAGGAGCTTGTTTTTGACTGTGACTTAGACTTTGTCATGTCATGCTTGATATTGTTTTGGCTTTATGCTTAGTGAATTCTGTTGTAGCATGACATGTTATAAACAATTTATATTTCTTAATGTGCTTTGAAAGAATCATGCGTTGTTTTAGCATATTAAAGCGTAGTATTGTGGTATTCTCCTTTGATGCTTTATTTGGGTCGACTTGGAGCATGCTCACACCATGTTATGACTATACCAAGTCACCATAGCCTTGATGATCATTTACTTTTCGACTTGTAATATCACTTTATGCTTTAATTAATGATGTTTTGTCACTTTGCATGATTATGGCCATTATTGCTCTCTTAGTTGGTCGCTCCCAGTCTTTTGCTAGCCTCCATACCAAGTATGAGTTCCTCTCATGCATCCAACTCCAAATAAAACCAAGTTATTCCAAATATTCCACCATACCTACCTATTAACATTTGCTATTCCAAGTATTATTCATGTTTTTATCTACCTTCCGAATTAAACTAGTTATGTGAAAATTAGTGATTAAAGCTCTCACGAACTTGATGGCACACTTTACTTTTTTCCCCTAATAAACTTGAACCATTGTGTCGTGTATGTTGTATATGCTTGCACTTATACGTTGGGGATTAGTAGAACCATGTTGTCATGGGGAACGCTTTTCAACATTTCACTTGTACATTGTACCCTATTGATATCATGCTCTTTTGTTTATGGATGTCGTCGGTGTGAAATGCAAGGGGAGCTTGTAAGTCAATGGAGTTATGTATGTGTGTTAGAGAAACGTCTAGGCGGCTGGTCTAATCCATGCCTAATCATGGTGAAAACCTGCAGCGTAACCATAATGAGCAATCTATGAAGCATTCTTCTTATGAAAAAGAGATAGAGATTGAGAAAAAGAAAAAAAAGATGAAAAAAGAGGAAAGAGAGAAAAAAGCACCATTTTCCCATGGTAAATAAGAAGATTGCTGAGATGCTTATTGTCTTTGCCTTGTCATTTTGATATGGGAATTCTTCTGTATCATCGGGCAAGGGGTACCCCGTTGGAGGTTCTCTATGATATACATGTACTTACTATGACAAGACCTTACTGGTAACTAAACTTGAGTAGCATGAGGAGTGACCCTCGTATTCAAGGGACATGAGATTTCCAACTCCATAGATTGTTCACTTTAACCTTAATCACTTCAAGATGCGTATGATAGGGGCAATGAGAGCTGAAAGCTAATAAGTACCATAATTGTTGGAAGCTCTTTATGAGACTTGAATCCCTGCTTCCTTCTATGAAGGCCTTTCTTTTACTTTTATGTTGAGTCTCCATCTTCTATCTTTATGCACCTATTGAGAGAGCATAGTGGCCATTCTTAGTTTAATGTGCATTGTCCCAAAACTTGTCGATTAATGCATAACTTTGATATTGCTTGTTCTTAAACTATTTGAATCTAGTCACCCTTATGAACTTTGAAGGTGTCCTATGCATTTATGTTTTGCTACACTATGAGGGACAAGTTGAATACCATTCTTATTATGTTTTCTTTATGTCAACAAACAAACGCCTTTCAAAGCATGATTATTCATGAATCTTTTGTTTGTACTTTTTCATGTTACAACATAGTTGCTATGTCTTATTGTTAGAACTATATCTTTCATGCTATGTTAAAGTACTATGATCCCATCTATCATTGTTATAAATGCCTTGATCAAGATTGTGATGGTGCATGTCACCTCAAAAATTATTCTTTCTTTTTATCACTTACCTACTTGAGGACGAGCAGGAGTTAAGCTTGGGGATGTTGATACGTTGCTAACGTATCTATAATTTTTGATGTTCCATGCTTGTTTTATATCTACTTTCTTATGTTTCCACACTTTGGATTATTCTTACACATTTTCTAGAACTAACCTATTAACAAGATGCCATAGTGCCAGTTGCCTGTTTTCTGCTGTTTTTGGTTCCAAGAAAGCCAGAAAATGAATATTCTCGGAATTGGACCGGACAAAAGCCAAAGTCAATATTTCACCAAGGGGAACACCGAGCCAAAAGATGAGACGGAGAAGCGCCAGGGGCTGGCCACACCACCTGGCCACGCGGCCAGGCCTAGCCCGCGCTAGGGGGTGGTGTGTGCCCCTCTGCCCTCCACCGACCTTGCCTCTTCGCCTATATATTGCCTCCGATGCAGAAACCCTAAAGACCCAATCAAAATTCCACGAAAGAGTCTGTAGCCACCGTCATCTCCATCCCTAGATCGGGAGGGATCTGAAGCTCTTCCCGGTACCCTGTCGGAGGGGAGAATTCACCCTGGAGGCCTTCTTCATCACCATGCCTGCCTCCCGTGTGATGCGTGAGTAGTTCATCCTTGGACTACGGGTCCATGTAGTGGCTAGATGGTTGGTTCTCCTCCTTTGTGCTATCATGTTTAGATCTTGTGAGCTCCGTTCATGATCAAGATCATTTATTTGTAATCCTACATGTTGTGTTTGCGGGGATCCGATGGATATTGAGATGCTATTTCAGATTGATTATTGATTCTATCATGTCTTTGTTATTTGTGATCTTGCATGCTCTCTGTTGTTAGTAGCTATCTTGGCCGAGTAGATGCTAGCAACTCCAAGAGGGAGTATTTATGCTCGATACTGGGTTCATGCCTCTAGTAATCTGGGGAAGTGACAGAAATCTCTAAGGTACTAGATGTGTTGTTGCTACTAGGGAGAAAACAGCAATCCTTTGTTCGTAGAACAATCATATTGTTTACTTTACACACTTTGCTTAATGTAATTATCTGTTGCTTGCAACTTAATACTAGAGGGGGTTCAGATGATAACCTGAAGGTGGATTATTAGTCATAGATGCAGTTGGATTACCGTCTATGTATAATGTTGTAATGCCCAATCAAATCTCAAAGGAGTCAAGATGATTAGTATATGCATGTATGCTTTCTCCATTTTTGTCAATTGCCCCGCTGTAATTTGTTCACCCAACATGTCATCTATCTTAAGGAGAATCACCACTAGTGAACTATGGACACCGGCCCTTTCTTTTACCATCAATCTACAACTGTTTACTGTTTTTTGTTTACTTTCTGCAAGCTATTACTATCTTCCACACAATACGTTTAATCCTTTGTTTTCAGCAAAACCGGTGAGATTGACAACCTCACTGTAAGTTGGAGATAAAGTTTTGTGTTTGTGTTGTGGAGGATTCCAAGTTGGAAACAACACCTTGGAGGTGTTTCCTTGCTCCTACTGGTTCGATAACCTTGGTTTCATAACTGAGGGAAAACTTGGTAATGTGCTCATCATACCCTCCTCTTGGGGTTCCCCAACGAGCTCGATATATTTTGGGCCATCACGGCATCGACGACATCTCCTTTCTTCTTCTCCGCGCCCTCAGCAGGCGCGACCTCCGCAATAGGCTTCCTCTTCCTGGGGGGGTCAGCCTCCTCTACGACAATGACTGGTGGAATTTTATCCACTAAAGGGCTATCTATCTTCTTGGCACCAGACCTACAAAATCACCAAGATCAGCAAAGAAATCATGCAAGAAAACTTCTAGGAATGGAAAGGAGAACACTGGACTCACTTGGCGACCGGAAGAACGCGTAGCCCCGTGCTGATGTGGGTGGGCTTATCCAGCTCCGGGCCCAGCTTGTGTGAGAGCCCTTTCTCAAAGACACCTGCGGCCCATGACACCGTTGGCTTCTTCGATGATGAGGCCATGGTCGCAGGAATCTCTGGCCCAGATGACGCGGTTGTTCCCGTCGGCTGTGGTGACCTTGGCGCCACAGCTTCAGTAGCACCTGGCTCCGACACAGCCAAGACCGTTGGCGTGATCGCTGCGAGCGGAACTTCCACCTCCACCGCCGCATCCACAGCTCCCAGTCCCATTACCAGAGTTGTACCCTCTGGGATCTTGGGCGAGGCCTTGGTCACATCTCGTCGGACTCGTCATCCGACCCAAATGCCACCACCGACCTAGGTGGCAATGCCGGATTCAGAGATGGCTTCTTCGCGGGCGATTTCAGGTTGCGCGTGGGCTTCGCGGGAGTAGCCGTCCGCCGTGAACTTTGCTCCTGCAAAATTTCGTCGTCCTCATCGCGCTCTTCAAGACTGCGACTCGCTTCGATCTCGCGCTGCTTCTGCATGCGAGTCTTGCAGGACACAGGCGCTGGGGGAGGAACCTCCCTCTCTTCTTCTTCACTCTCAGAGGAGTCCCCTCCGGTCCCTTCCTCGAGTTCTTTGGGAACCTCCTCGTCGAGTGGGGGAAGCCAACCCTCGAGGACCTGAAACAACTAAGAATAGCCACGAATGAAGATTACAAAATGCGGTTGCAAATTGCCCCGCGAGAGTCATGACTGAATGTAAATCCAATGAGAGTGGCTTACTGTAGAAGCTTCATTCTTCTCGGGCACATAAGAGGCGAGCCCGGCCGACGTGGTGGTGAATTCCGCATCGGTGATCTTCTTCAAAGTGGTCTTGTAGTCCGCGGCATCCCACGGCTCATTGCTGGTCCGGGAAGGATCATTCTTCCCGGTGTATTTGTATATCCAGTGAGGCCGAGTCGCCAACGGGACCAAGCGCTGCCTGAGCCAGCAATTGTACAGGTTAATCATGGACAACCCCTTGGCCTTCAGCTCCTGGATCTAGTCCATCATCTCCGTGACGGCCATCCTTTGATCGTCGGGAAGCTTGGCTGCTATCAGCCAGTGGGGTTCGCTCCTTTCCGCGACATACTCGGGAAGCGCCACTTCGCTGGAGGGGGTGATTTCCTTCACGTAGAACCAACTCCTCTTCTACTCGCTCGCGGCCTTCTTCGGCAGCAGGAGTTTGAAGAAGTTTGCCTTCGGCTTCAACTGGAAAGTGACGCCGCCTGCTGCCAAGACGGGACCGCCAGATCCGTCACGCCCAATGCGACCGTGGAACATCTCCAACCACAACGGGAAGTAGGGCATGTAGCCGAGGTAGCATTCGTAGAAGGCGATGAAGATCGCCAGCTGCTCGATGCTGTGCGGACCAAGGTCCGATGGCTTGATCGCGTAGTACGCGCATAATCACCAGAAGAAGACTGAGGTGGGGAATCCCAAGCCCCTCTCTAAATGACTCAGGAAGCAGATGAATTCGTCGACGCGTGGCTTCGGCTCAGTCTCGGAGGGTGCGGGAATTCGCCAATTCCCCTTGCAGAGGACTTCCCCCACTGATCTTGGGCGTCCTCGAACGATTTGAGTTGCGCTGTGGTGCACTTGGACTTCCCCCACGGATCTTTTGGAGGCACCATCAAGGAAGAAATAGATCGCTCGGTCTGGGGAATCTGGATCATGGAGAGATAGAGAGAATGGGATGCACGAAAGTGAGGAATGCAGGGGAGGGTCTACAGGACTTTCCTGTCACTCTCCTTATAAAGAAGCGCTACGCGCCAATCTCGGGATAGCCGTTACCCGCGGTAATTATGGTGAAGTTACCGTTGGATTACCCAACAGCTAGTTTGACCAAGCTGGCGGTCCAACTCCTTCCACTCGACTCGCCTGCAGGTACACCTTGTTCAATCAGCAGGAGCATCGACTTGATCGTGAATACCTTCGCCCAAGTTACGACTGGAACCAGGTGGAAAATTTCCTCCATTCTCGACAGAGTCCATCATCGATTCGACTGGGCGTCCAAATTGGACTTGCCTACTCTGAATGCCAACTAAACACCTGCGTTGACTCAACGATGGCCTCGGGGACTACTGATGGGGATATGCCAAATGGGGTATGCCCAGCAGGACATTCCGATTGGCCCAAAGGCCTCGTGAGTGGGCCTGCAGGACGGCGACTGGAATGCTATTGATAAGAAGGCCTGGCGACTAGAGATTGGAGGCCTAGAAGCGTAGCTGAAGCCCAGTCGGATTAGGTCAAAAGCCTCCGAATCCATAACATGTTCAGTTGTGTACTGTAAACCCTAGTGAGGTACCCCCTATATAAGCCTCCCTAGGGTAGCTCGAGTACTCACGTTCCATCATACACCCCTTTGAGCGACTTGCTGCTTAGACATCGAGCTTCCACCCCTGTAACTCGCTCTCCATCAATCCAATCTAGCAGGAGTATATCTTTACCCTCCGGAGGGCTGAACCTAGGTAAACCCATGTGAATCCGCCCCCATCTCGCACCGCAGATGGCCGCCAGCTCTCGCCCTTGATTCTATCAATCGCTGCCCATGGTAGCGACTGCCGTGGCCATTCCCACGACAAGAATGTGGCCACCCTTGTGAAGGCTTTGCAAAGTCCTCATATTGACGTGGGCTAGTCGGTGGTGCCATAACCAACCCACGTCGGCCTTTCCGAATAGACACATCAGACCCGCAGTGGTTTTCCCCGAAAAGTCCACCACACAGGTCATTTTCGACGTATCTAATGAAAACAACCTTTAGAGACTTGCTCCACAAGAGTACCACTAAATCATCATCAATAAAAATGCAAATCCCATCTTACCAAGGGCACAAATAGAAAGTAAATTGTAACCAAGGGTCTCAACAAGCATGACATCCACGAGAGAGATACCGTGAGCAACCACAACCTTGCCAAGACCCAATACCTTAGACTTTGATTTATCACCATAAGAGATGGTTATTTGATCATGATTAGGCCTCATCTCCGTGATGATCTCCTTGCTTCCGGTCATATGACTTGTGCATCCACTATCAAGCACCCATTTAGATCCACCGGAACCTCTTGCCATTAGACAAGTGACGTTCTTATTGATGAAGTTCTCACTGGGAGAGTCAAAGAGAGATGTAGGTGTATATGTGGTGGCTATGGCAGACACCTTTCGTCAGCTATCATCATCCTCTTTGTCTTCACTTCCGGATGAGTACTTATCTTGTGCTACCAAAACAATCTTCGGTTGCTTCTTGTAAGGAGATTTTTTCTTGACAAATGGCATCTTCCGAGGTGCCTTTGACCTTTCCTTGAGAATGAGCTTGCCCCCATTATCTTCTCTACTTTGATAAGGACACTCAACTACAAAGTGCCAACGGTCTCCACAATTGTAACAAGTTCTCAACTTTGGTCCATTTTCCTTTCGTCCATTTGACCCATTCTTGCGCTCAAGTTCAGATTTAGCTTTGGATGGGTCCTTCCAAAAATTTCTTGCGTAGAACGCCATGTACTCACCATGAGCATGCTTGACCTCCTCGAGATAGCTCATGGAGATAGTGTCAAAGACCCTATCATCTTCATCTTGCTCAATGACATTGGCCTTAAATGCAACCTTCACACCTTTTTACATTCCAATTTCTTGAGAACGAGCATCTTCGGTGTTCTTTGTTGCAACTTTGAATGCAACCATTTCTTGCATGACTTTGTTGGAAGTCATTTGGTGATAGTTTTGTCTACCATGTAAGCTCTTCAAATCAGTGGGATCAAAAGGAATAAGAGCACTTACATACTTCCTCTTGATCCACACATCATCAACATGTGTGGCACCATGCTTTCTAAATGTAGTGGCAATATCTTCGAGCCTTCTATACATGTCTTTGTGATCTTCACCATCCAACATATAGAACCCTTTGGCTTCATTGCTTAGAGCATCATACATATTTCTTCTCATGCTCTCATTTCCGATGAATAGGTTAGTGAGTGCATCCCAAGCTTCCTTGGCGGTGTTGAAGTGTTCAATCAATATGTGGCATGTCCTTGGGACCCACACCAAGCTGAATCATGTGAAGAACGATTGCATTGAGTTGGCCATCAACGACTTCTCTTCTTATCAAGTTGTTGGGATCTCCAACATGAAGGACATCTTCAATGATCCTTCAAAGCTCAATGGACAAACTGCACACATGAGATTTCATCAAGAATTGCCATTGATTAAAAGAAGATGCAGTAAGCTTGGGTGGATCACCCCTATTATTTATATGAGGGTGTGGATCAGGTGAATATAAGTGAGAGACCTCGCTATAGTCCACCTTACCACTTCCTTTTTTAGAGGAGGAGGCATTATTTTTATCACCCACCAACTCGTCTTCCTTGGAGTTAGCGTTAGCTTTCTCCTTAGAGAGCGGAGTGGTATCCTCAGAGGTAGATGGAGGTGGGGTTGTAGATGGAGAGAGACGTGCAATCATTTGATGCATCTCTTCCATTTTGGTCTCTATGGATTTCAACAAGGTTGTTTCCAATGTCTCAAGATCATCCATGGTGACCTTGTCCATAGCCTCACTACCATCTCCCTTAGTACCCATACTCTCTTAGGAAGTAAAGCCCGAATAAAGAGCCGAGGCTCTCATACCACTTGAAATGGATCGTATGGGCACCTAGACGGGGGGTGGGGTGAATAGGTGCTACTCCAAATTTTAATTCTTTTTCAATTTTAGGCTTGACACAAAGGTAAATTCTCTAGATATGCAACTATGGAGAATTTCCCTATATGCAAACCTAACTACTAAGCGAGTAAAAGCGAGTGACGAGGGGAACCTCGGCAATATCCATGAAGAAGGACTTAGGGTTTTACGGAAAACAAAACGCTGGGGATTTCATCGGATGTCAGGAAAACAATAAAGTCAAAGTCGCCTGGATATTTAGAGAATCGCTCTGCTACAAATCGCTTAGGGATTGTTCGGTGCCCTGCCTAGGCTTCTCCCGTCCTATATATAATAGGTCGGGTCTCAAAGATGTATGCGGACAGATTACATATGCATGATTACAATACCAACACAATGTCGGTTCATTGTTCCTCTTTCGTAATACAACTGTAACCTTTGTCGGTTCCTCTTTTGGACCTTCATCTTGACTCTTCATGGGCTGTAAGCCTTTCTACAGGCCCGGATAACAAATCATAGGGATCCAAGTAATCATACCTATGTCAGTAGCCCCCGAGACTCTACCTGAACCGTAGATTCGGGTGGAGTCTCAAGGATATGTTTAGTTTTTTCTTTTGTTTTCACTATTTTTTAAGTTTTACAGGGATTTGGTACAACGAGCCTGATGCATCCAATGGATCGGGAATCAGTTAATTGCTCATGGGCAAAAGCAAGGTTGCCCTACATCAAATTCAAGTCCCCGTGCCCGAATTTGGGATTTATTAATGGCGTAATTCAGTTCAAGCGACTGAGGTCTTATCGAATACTGAATTCTAGTTCTTATATTATTGGGTACCCAACGCGTCTGTCGGGATTTTTCATCGTATCGTAGATATGGATATATTTACTGGCAGAGCGCATTCTTGTGCAATTATCAGGCCACACAGGACGAATCCTGGGGTCTTACCTTCATATTTATGAACACGGCATTCGGAGTTTTTGTCGCCTTTGGATGCGATCCAAGATTTTTATATATTTTGTCGGCTGCCCTGCTGGCCAGCTAATATTTATGAATTTTATAATATATGTTGATGTTTCATGGAAGCTCCCAATGGGAGTAACCTTCTGAGGATACATAAGTGTAAAACTCATAGGTATTTAGGTGATGATTGTCTTTTACTTGACCTGCATAATTTTTCTATCGGGTGCGCGACAGCGCTCCCGATGGGAGTAGTCCCCAAGGCTATGTTCGGATGCCTGTATCTGGACATAGGCTCATAATTTATGTTAATTTAATCAAAACATATAAAACATCCTTGTGAATTTATGTGAACAGAAGTTGAAGGTAAAACTTATCTTTATATATATGGCGCAACCACGGATACATTTTTTGGCGGTACCGTCTGGCCATAGGCCAAAATATTTGGCTTTAAAAGTCGGGGCATAGGCCTTATTGAATTTATAACTAAATATAAGATCTTTTATGCATAAAAGCGTCGTAGCTATGCAACATTCCATGGATTGGAATACTTAACTCATGTCTTCTTGTCTTGTAGATGACATGCTCCTACAGGAATAACTGCTGTAATGATGTAGGGTCCTTCCCAAGGTGATCCAGTTTTCGATGGCCATCTTGCTTGAGCCGAAGAATTAGGTCCCCTACTACGTAGGACCTAGGTCGCAATCATCGACTGTGATAGTTGTGCAAGTTTTGCTGATATATGGTGGCTCTCTATAGGGCTTCGTCTCGAGCTTCATCGAGGGCATCAACGTCATCTTCAAGTGCTTCTCTTGATTCTTCTTCATCATATGCAACTACTCTGGGGGATTCATGTGATACTTCGACTGGAAGGATGGCTTCAGCACCGTGGACTAGAAAGAAGGGTGTCTCTTGTGTCGAATTGTTGGGGTAGTTCGCAAACTCCACAAAACAGATGGTAACTCATCAACCCATGCTCCTTTTGCTCTGTCGAGTGGTGCTAGTAACCTTTTCTTGAGGCCAGCAGTTACCAGACCATTGCCTTTTTCTACTTGTCCATTGCGGGTGAGCCACTAAGGCGTAGCTTACCTTGATGACCATCTCTTGGCAATACTCTTTAAACTCATTGGAGGTAAAATTGGTTCCATTGTCCGTGATGATGCTATTTGGCACACCGAACCGAAATACTATGGATTTTATGAAATTCATAGTCGAAGTTCCATCTTGAGTGGTGACTGGCATTGCTTCAATTTAGTAAATTCGTTGACTACCACTAGCAAAAAGACGTGTCCTCCTGGAGATGACTTATGAAGCTTACCCACCATATCAAGCCCCCACTGAGCGAAGGGCCAAGCTATAGGTATAGGGTTGGATCGTTGACATGCTTCACATGTTCTGACTATATCCTTTGCATCTTGAACTGCTGTGAACCAATAAAATCCTACCATGAATGCTTTGGCAGTAATTGCTCGGCTGCTGGCATGATGATCGCAGACTCCTTCATGTATTTTCTTGAGTATGGATTTTCCTTCTTCGGGTGTGACACATCGCTATAACACACCCGAAATACTTCTCTTATATAATTCTCCTTTTATTATCCTGAAGGCTTTCGATTGTCGGGTGATTCGTCGGGCTTCCGTTACATCCTCGAGTAATTCTCCCTGAATCATATAGGCTATATATGGCTGCATCCATGTAGACTCTATTATCATAACTTCATCAATTTCTAGTTCTTCTCCGATGGCCTCTTCTTCACTTGTACCAGTTGATGGAGCCCCCAGATCTTTTCGCGGCTTACTATTTTTCCCTGTCTTGGGTGTTATGACCTCAGAAACTATTTTTGCTTTGATAGAACGCTCAGATATTTCTTCTCAAAAAACCCCGGGTGGCACTGGTAAGCACATGGACCCGATGTTTGACAAATTGTCGGCTTCTTTGTTGATTCCACTTCATATATGTGATACTTTGCATCCATCAAATTGAGCTTCCATGATGCTATATAAATCACGGTAAGAAATCATGTTGTTGCTAACAGCATCACACTTGTTCATTGTTTGTTGTGCTACGAGGTTGGAGTCACAGAAGATTTTTAGATGAGTTGCACCGCAAGCCTTGGCCATCCGCATGCCGTGCAACATGGCCTCGTATTCAGCTTCATTATTGGATGCGTTCGCAAAGCTCATCCGAAGTATATATCGCATCTTGTCACCTTGAGGTGATATTAATATGACCCCCGCTCCTGCTCCTTCTGTTCTTTTTGATCCATCGAAGTACATTGTCCAGGCGCTTGAAAGATCAGGTAGACCCGCACATTGTAACTCAGTCCACTCTGTGATGAAATCAGGCAGAACTTGCGATTTGATTGCTTTTCACTTCTCATATGTGATGTCCCAGGGGGACAATTCGATGCCACATAGGAAGACACGTCTAGTTGCTTCTGGATTATTAAGGATGTTCGATAGAGGTGCTTCATTGACCACTATGATCGGATGTTCCAAAAAATAATGGCGTAGTTTTCGTGCTTTCATAAATACTCCATATGCTAACTTTTGTTAATGTGGGTACCCTTTGCTTGGATGGCGAGAGGACTTCGCTCAAAAAATAGACTGGCCTTTGAACACCATGGGTTTTTCCGTCTTCGGGCCGCTCCATAACTAGGACCGTGCTGACCACCTGATTTGTGGCGGCTATGTAAAGAAGTAGTGGCTCTTTTTCTCGTGGAGAGACGATGACGAGGAGCGTCGAAAGCATCCTTTTGAGGTCTTCAAAGGCGTACTGAGCTTCTTCGGTCCATTCAAACTTATCTGATTTTCTCATGAGGGCGTACAACGGTAGTGCTTTTCTCCTAATCGAGCAATGAAATGGCTAAGCGCAGCCACTCGCCCAACCGGTTGTTGTACTCCTCGTAAATTTGTTGGTTTTTCATTGTTAAAATCGCTTGTCATTTCTCAGGATTGGCTTTGATTCCTCTTGCTGATACCAGGTATCTGAGGAGTTGCCCTGCTGGGACTCCAAAGGAACACTTCGTTAGGTTTAATTTGATGCAGAACTTGTCGAGGTTGTTGAATGTTTCTTCGAGATCCTTGATAAGTGATGATGTAACTATGACATCATCAATATATACTTGTACGTTTGTACCAATTTCCAAGCAACTCTGCATCATCTGTTGATATATTGCCCCGACGTTTTTAGGCCAAAAGGCATTGTTGTGTAACAAAATACACCATAAGGTGTGACGAACACTGTTTTCTCCCGATCCTCCTGCTTCATCTCAATCTGGTGATATCCTGAATATGCATCCAAAAAGGGAAGATGTTCACATCCTGCAGTTGCATCGATTATTTGTTCGATTCACGGTAGTGGAAAGGGATCCTTTGTACAATGTTTGTTTAATGCGGTGAAGTCGATGCACATCCGTAGCTCTTTGGTATTCTTCTTTGGGACGCATAATGGATTTGTGACCCACTATGTTTTCTTAAATTCCTTTATAAAGTTAGCATCGCTAAGACAATGTAGCTCTTTTCCAATAGCTTTGCACTTTGGTTCTACGAAACGACGAAGCGATTGCTTTACTGGTTTTGCCTTTGGATCCAAGTTTAGTGCGTGCTCAGCGAGTTCCCTGGGAATTCTCAGCATGTAAGAAGGTAGTCATGCAACGATTTCCCAGTACTCATGGAGGAACTTGATGAGCGCACTTTACTATGCGGGACCAAGGTTGGATGCCACAAATGTTGTCTTCTTCGGGTCAGTGGGATGGATCTGTACTTCTTTGGTGTCTTTTGCAGTGTCAAAGGCCTAGTCGGGATTGACACGTGTTACTGCGAGAGGTTCTGCTGTTGTTGTCATTTTGAGCTGCTCAAACTCGGTTGCCATCCCGAAAGGCTTAGAGATTTTGTTGAATTCCTGATCGCAATTGTCGGAACGTGTGAAGCTTCCCTTTACTGATTGATTCCCTTTGGTGCTGGCATCTTCATTACTAGGTATGCATAGTACGGAAGTGCCATGAATCATGCGAAAGCCGGGCGTCCCAGGATCGCGTGATACTGTGATGGCCAGTCCATGACTTCGAACTCAAGCTTTTTTCCTGCCTGAAATTTTCTTTGGATCCAAAGACAACGTCAAGAAATTTTTTACCTAAAGGAATTTCGGCTTTACCTAGTACTATGCCGTGGAAGGATGTTTCTGTTGGTGCCAAATTTGCCAAAAGGGTAGTTCATTGCCCTAAGTGTTTTGGCATAAATCAAGTTTATGCTTCTTCCTGCATCCATAAAAACTTTACTCATGTTGAATCCGCCAATTTGTGCTTCAACTATCAAGGCCGAATGACCTGGTCTTGGTACTCAATGTGGGTGATCAGCTCTGCTGAATGTGATTTCCTGTTCTGACCAGTGGAGATACTCGAGTGTGGCTGGTGGAGCCATCTCCGCCATGTTGACTTGTCTTGTGATTATCTTCTGGATTCTGTTGGATGGTCGCCCTTTTTGAATCATTGACATTTCCCCCTTTGACCTGGGGTATTCGTTACCTTGATCGGTTGTGTTTTGCGGTTGCCCTGCTTGTGGAGGTGGCGCGCCGATGGTTAGTGTGCCAGGTGCGGATGTGTATCCTTATCTTGCTGCTTCGGTTGCTTTTGCATTGCATAGCTCTTGCATCTTTAAGAACATTCGACAATCTTTCATGAGGTGGTTGGATTGACTCTTTTCTGATGATTCGATGTAAAAGTGCATATTATAGGGCCCTTCCAGCATTTGCATGGCAGACATGGGTGGGTCCCGGGCTCTTGATTGATATCGATGCATTGATTGACTTCCTCCGCCTTCCTCCCTATTGCGGCGGTACCCGCTGTTGTAGTCGTCGTTCCCGTGGTTGCCTTCACCCAAGAAATTGGCTACTACATAACTTGTCCTGTGCTTCCATCATTGTTTCGTTGCCTCCTGTCATTGGCGCGTTTATCCCTATCTTCCTCGGGTGAACGTGTTCGTTTGTTATGTAGCGCATCCTATCCATCAGCCCAACAATTTGCTATATCCATTAACTATGAAATTGTCTTGGGCTTGACACACCCTAATTCTTCTATGAATTCTTAGCGACGGAGTCCGTCATTGAAGGCATCGATGGCTCTTTCATCGGACATGGATTCAGCTGAATTTTTTGATGATGTTCCACCGCTGGATGAATGCTCTTATCGACTCTCCAGGCTTCTGTTTGCATGTCCGTAACTTCTCTAAAGATGTGGGTCATTTGAATGTGGACTGAAAGTGTCGGATGAACCTATCTTCGAGATCGTTCCAACTACCAACAGAATCTTCGGGTAGCTATCTTAGCCATGACCTTGCAGCACCGGTGAGGTGTAGTTGTAAACTTTGCATTGCAGTAGCTATGGAGCCGCCCTGTAACTTGACAATGGCCAAATAATCTGCTAACCAAGCTTCGGGTTCCTGAAGTCCATCGTATTTTTGATGGTCGTGTGGAAGTTTGAAGTCTTTGGGTACCGAGGTTTTGCGAATCAGTTGGGTGAAACAGCTGGCTTCGCATAGCCCGTAGTCGTCCTTATTGTCGTCGTCATGGTATCTTCGGTTGCGGTTTTCGTATCTTATGTTGCTTCGCGGATCTGGTCCTAAAAGATGTTCCCGATGTGGCGATCGTGATCGCCGAGTATGCTCTGCTTGCTGAGGGCTGCTGCGACGGTGTGGGGATCTGTCGGGTTGATGCGTAATTCCTTGCTCTTCTTGTGCGAGAGTTGCTCCTACCATGCCTAGGTTCATCAGAGCAGAGCGGTGGAGAGCTGTGCGAGGATTGTCAGGTGCAGGTTGAGTTGTGATCAGGTACGTTTGCGTGGCCACAATTGCTGCTTGAGACGTTTTAGCTTTGATATTCCCAGCTTAATCTACTAACATGAACGATAGATGAAGGTCTCTGATCAGTTTGTTTCTTTCTATTTCAGGGATGTTCTGTAGTCGTGATGTTTCCCTTCTTGGTGGTGCTCCTCATGTTATGCTCCCAGATCTTCTGATAGAGCTTAGTTGTGCTCGTCGTAAGTTGGACTCGTCGGCTATCCTTTTTTATTTCGTCGAGATACCTTTGCATCCTTAGTAGGTCTCTCTTTTTCTGATGAAGCAAATATTGGTATGCCAATAAATGTTCATGTGAGGCGTCGGTTGTCATCAGGACTGCACCCGAAATTGCTACCCTGGCCTTTTTCCATGTTGCTGCTGGTAGCCGGAGGGTTCGCCTTTCTTCTCTGTTTGGTTCTGCTCCTCCTCCTTGGAGTATGCGGTTTACCGTTGTTTCTCCTTTGTTTCCGTGGTTTCCTTCGTTGTTGTGATTCCCTGCATTGTCATCCGATAAAGTATTATTGGGGTCGAGGATAGGGTTACCGTTAGAGTTGTGCGGTGTAGAGGTTTCTCCGTTGATCATGTACACTTGGTGGCGCGTAATATATGGACTTGTGGCATCGTCATCTGAATTGGGGGAGACACTATTGGGTGGACCAGTGAAGTCCATTACTTTCTATTCTAGGTATATTCCTGCCATCCTTATTCTGAAGTCGATGCTTTCGCTGTTTTTTTCGGGTTCAGGATTTGTTGGGCTTGTTCCACGTGGTGGAGTTAGTGGGGAGTCTAATTTGAAGAAGAGATTGTCGTAAAGGCCATCAATGTCCCCAAGATCCGTCTCATCTTGCTTGTTTTCTTGTGGTGCTTCGATTTCTGTCGTGACCTCTATGGAGGATCCGACAGATGATGTTGGAACCGCCGTAAACGTAGTTTGTTGCACCGACGGTTCTGATGTAATAAGGGCCAAAGGGTGTGATTCTTGGGGGTCTTCTATTTGGAACTAGAAGCTTTCGATGATTAGATCGGATCTGCCATTGAATCCGGCGGTTACTATAATACGGGTGCACGGGCGTGGTTCCGCTTTTGTTGGGTTTTTGTTTGGTGAAGAGAATTCCGCCGAATCCATGGTTCCAGCGTTCAAGTTTCCCACAAACAGCGCCAATTGACGAGGGTACACCTCGGTAATGTCCATGAAGAAGGACTAAGGGTTTTGTGGAAAACAGAACGCTGGGGATTTCGTCGGATGTCAGGAAAACAATGAAGTCAAAGTCGCCTGAATATTGAGAGAATCGCTCTGTTACAAATCGCTTGGGGATTGTTCGGTGCCCTGCCTAGGCTTCTCCCATCCTATATATAATACGCCGGGTCTCAAAGCTATATTCAGACAGATAACATATACATGATTACAATACCAACACAATGTCGGTTCATTGTTCCTCTTTCCTAATACAACTGTAACCTTTGTCGGTTGCTCTTTTGGACCTTCATCTTGACTCTTCATAGGCTGTAAGCCTTTATGTAGGCCTGGGTAACAAATCATAGGGATCCGAGTAATCATACCTATGTCAGCGAGGAACAAAGAAACCGTAGTGGAGCACGCAGAGACACATGATTTGTTTGACCATAATTCCTTCCTTATTAAGGTAAGTACGTATGCGTTGGATGGGTGGGCGGTACTAAGACCACCATGCCATAATAGGCATCACCCTGTTCTCCGATGGATATCGCCACCAAAGTCCTGATCCACCTTTTCCACTATTGGTGCCTTTACACAACTAGCGGGGCACACATCCACAACTGAATTGGAGGCTCTCGTGATGACAACAAGCTACCACAAGAACAAGTATTATCAATAACCGAAAATGAGATCTAGATATTTGCAAGAAATACTAGATCAAGAATCCTTCAAGTGAATGGAGGGGAAGTGATGTGCTTGATTGGTGTTGGTGAAGATCGAAGCCTCCTCCTTCAATTCCCCAAAGATTGGAGCCTTCAAGTGGATGAAGAGGGAGATCTCGGTTTAGAACTTGAAGAACAGTACTGCACTTTTTCGAATGAATCAAGAGTTCTGACAGGAGGAGCAATTGGGGTATTTATACCCCCTGTCAAAACTCAGCCGTTGGAGAATTTTGGGCTGGATTATCTGGCCCAAGTGGGGGCCAGATTATTCGGCTAGGGCAAAAACTCGGCCACAGTGTCAGAATTTCTAGGGCAAAATCCGCCCCTTACTGCATGACGCGCCTAGTCTCCCTTTGTAAAAACTCCCGGGGGGCGGATTATCCGCCCCCTTGAGAGGCGGATTATCCGGCCCGAGCAAAAACTCCGGTCCTGGCCGGACAATCCGAGGGAAAGTCCGCCCCCATACAGCATGACGCTCCTTGTTCACTTTGTCGATCGAGCCATGGCGGATAATTCGGCCCTTGGATGGACGGATAATCCGCCCACCAAAACTCTGTTTTGACTGCTCTTTACATGGGCAATTATCTGCAGCACTCAACACACATTAAATATTCCTTGGTATTGTTATCTAACACACAAAACTCTAGGGATCACGAAATGTTCTTTCAGCCATGCATCAAGCAAAACACTATCTTGATTGTATAAGAACCCTAGGATCACCTCCTTTATTAGGCAGATCGACCGACCCCCATACCGCCACCCACTAGGCTGAAGGGCTTTGCAACATAAAACAATAACTTTTCTAACTAGCGTACATCAATTGCCAAGATCTATCTATGAGCTAATGTTATAATGGAAAGAAGGTTTCGATGGCATACCCTTTAGACCGACCGTCGATGATGTAGTCGAAGGACGTAGCCGACCTCAAGGTCATTTTGCTCCTCGTACGATAATCTAGGTGCCACAACTGGTAGCAACCCCATGGTTTCGCACACGTACAGTGCTCAACAACAACTCTCAGTCTCTACGATCTAGCAGAGATTATAGGAGTATATCTTTTGAATTAGTGATCCAACAACGCGACAACGTGCCGGTGTTGAAGTCGTCCTCCACCTATGCAGTTCTTCTTGGAACCGCTAGCGTGGAAGCCAACAGGAGAGACATGAGAGCCAACAGGTGACGAGGGGTAACCTCGGCAATGTCCATTTTTATGGACTTGGGTTTCAAGGAAAAGGGGTGCACTGGTGTTTTCGTTCGCTTATCACACAAACAAGGGAGGCGAGATTTACCCAGGTTCAAACCCTCGTAGAGGAAACCCTACTTCCTTCTTGTCTGTTTTTATTGATGAAGAGTACAAAGTCGTCGGATTGCCAGATGTGATCTAGCTTACAGTGGATTGGTGTGAATCGAAATTTAAGGTGTGTAGATCTATTTTGTCTATCATGCGATGTCCTCTTCGTTGCACCCCCGTAGCCTTTATATATGGGGAATCTAGGTCTCAGGTACCAATCTGAGTAGGTTACAAGTTGGTGTTTGTGTAGAGTCTAATTTTGGACTTTTGTTGTATTGTGTGCTTGGAGTGAGTGTCCTTATAGGCTTCGTACCTTTCGAACCATCATGGGCTTCATGGATCTTGGTATATCTTCATGTGAGCCGTCCGTTGGGCCACATCGTATATGCCAACTGTGGGCACCCGAAGGGTCATACCCATGTCAGTAGCCCCCAAGGTTCCACTCAAGTCTTAGACTCCGGTTGAGTCTCCAAGTCCCATTTAATACGCCTGTAAGGTGGACCCGAAGATTTATTTGGGTGTGTGAACTATAAGTTCAATACATATTTTTTCATGGGGATATTTATATAACGAGTCTAGTGCATCCGACGAATCAGGAACCCGTTAATTGCTCTTGGGAAAAAACATCGTGAACCTTCTCAAGCTCAAGTCCCCGGAGTCGAACCTGGTATATGCTGGCGTAATTCAGCTCGGGCCGCGGACGTCTTATCTAATCCGAATTCTAGTTTTATGTTTGGGTACCCAATGCGTCTGTCGGGATTTTTCATCATATCATAGATATGGAAAATTTCTACCAGAGCGCAGTGTGTGTGTGGTTACCAGGCCGATAGGACGGATCCTTGGGTCTTACCATTGTGTTGTAAACACGTCATCGAGACATGTTATCGTGGTGGATGCGGTCCGGGAACTCGAAGATTTGCTCGACTGTTTTATTTGGCTGATGCAATTGTTGAAGTTGTGTAGTTCTCCCAACCGACCAACGCTCCCAATGGGAGTAGCCCCCGAGGCTATGTTCGGGTGCTTGCATCCAAGCATAGGCTCTAAGTTATTTTTCTCGGGAGTGTAGATATTTTTCTGTCGACCATTTCTTCCGTACAAACTTTCAACCATAATATTGATCAAATAGTTCTCTATGACACCCCTTTTGAGGCCCTCCGTTGCAAATGACATATCAACTACTGTAAGAGAAATAGACACCCGCCATCCGCATATATGGTACAAGCTATATGTCAAGTGTGGAACTAGTCTCGTGTAAGATTACGTTTAAGGTCGGTCTGGGGCGCTTCATCAAATAGTACCACAATATGAACAAGTACATATGAGAGGGTAATAACTATAGGATCAATGCGCACATTCAACATCTGTTCTACCCATAGAAGCACGTGGCTCTGATACCACTGCAGAGGTTCACAACAGAAAACAATATTTTTTCTAACTAGTGTATGCCAATTGCCAAGATCTATCTATGAGTTAATGCTATAATGGCAAGAAGGTTTAGGTGACATACCCTTATAGACCAAAAGTGTTAATGTTCATGATGAACGTGGATAATGTAGTCAAACGACATAGCCGACCTCAAGGTCATATTGCTCCTCATACTACAATCCAGGTGCCACTACCGGTAGCACCCCCGTGGTTTTGCACATACTCAACGACGACTCTCGGTCTCTCCGATCCAGCTAAGATTGCAGAAATTGACCCTTTGTATTGGGGATCCAACAACGTGGTGGCGTGTCGGTGTTGAAGTTGTCCTCCACCTATGCAGTTCTTCTTGGAACTGCGAGCGTGGAAGCCAACGAGAGAGAGGAGAGCCATCAAGAGAGAGAACCTAGAGGCTTACGAGAAATTATGTGTCTTTCCCTCCCCACGTTCCCCCCCTTATATAGGGGAGGAGGAGGGCCTACGTCCAGTGGCCAAGGTGGGACAAAAGGAGGAGGCGACAGCCATGTGGGAGGCGCCAGCGGGGGTGGGCCCTCACCCTGCGTGCATGCCCTAGGACGGATGGCGACCCCCTCCTTGCCTCATGGGGCGTCTAGGCCCCACATAGGTCTTCCCCTCCAGGTTTGTCCCATTAAGGGTGGCTGCCCCAAAAATTAAATTTAAATTAGATTTTCTTTATTAATTCCAATAATTAGTAATAAAATCATATTTAATTAATCTCTCATGATCCAAAACTCCTTTCGATCACTCTGAACTACCTTAGGACTCTCACAAAACACTTCCGACTTTCTCTTCTCTTTCTTCTAGTGATCTAAATTAATCCAAAACTATCTCTAAGTGTCATCGAACCCTTAAGTGTGTTACCCTATGATCCGGGAATATCACAGACATGATCGAGATGCTTCTCTAATCAATGATCATCAGCGGTATCTGGATACCCATAATGATCCCTGTGCATTCCACGATATCAATGTCATTTGAACCATAAACGTCGAGTCCAGTTCCCTTTGTTGCTTTGATACATGACCCGTATGAGATCTAATCATTGGTATCATCATACTTAGTTCGATATCGTTATCAACAAGCATTGCTTAACTCGTTCCCATGATATTCCATCCCCACGACCTAGTCATATGCTGCACAACTTAGGGATGTCATCTCACCGAGTGGGCCGAACGTATCTTCCCGTCACGCAGGAGAATAAATCCTGATCTCGATACATACACCTCAACCTATTCCTATAGAATACCTGAGATACACCTTTATAATCACCCTATTACGGTGTGATTGTTGATGCAATCAAAGAAGCCTCGGGTGACAGTGATTAGATATGATCTTATGGTCTAAGGAGTAGGATACTTCATTTTCTAATTATTGCAACGATAACTTTGTGAGTTGATCATGTTGCAATACTTATGCTGGGAATAGTGTTCATCACATCATTCATCTAATGCCATGACTTATTTTCCATTGACATAAATATCCATGATCAGAAAACCTTGATCATCAGTTGACCAATGAACAAGTTGAATAGAGGATAGAGGCTACTGGGTACTTGGTTTGTTTACATACCACACATGTACCAATGTTTCCGATTGATACAGTTATAGCATGACATAAAACCTATTATGAACTAATGAGATATGATAACAAACACCCTTTATTATTTACCTCTAGGGCATATCTCCAACAGAGGCTCCCAACAGTAGGCCAGAGATCTCCCCAACACCCGCACCACGTGGAGATGAGGGGTTGAGCCGCACTGAGCCCTTTGAACCGGCCACTATGCCTCCCTCTAAGCCACATCGGCCACCAAGCTCGTCGAGAAGTCCGGGGCCACCATCCCAACATCCATATCTGCCGGAAGAGCTACACCATCCAAGGCCACCGTGAGGCTCTGGCTGGAGATCCTTACACATGAGGAGGATGAGGCCCCCGCCACCACCATCTTTGCTAGGGGATGAGAGACCGCCACCGCCGTCAGCTGCACGGCGTTTGACCAGCGACATCCTCCGGCGACGGTGGGGAAGCGGGGCCGAGGGAAGGGGCCGGCGGCTAGGGTTCCCCCAAGCCACCATTCCTCCCAATTGCGATTTGGAATTGTATCCGACTTACCACGAGCCTGCAGGATCACACACTCAAGGGAGTGGAGGAAGGAGGATCACCTTCGACTTGAGCAAGACGAATAAGTGAAAACTTGTCCGGACATGGACACGTGTTGATGATCGTTATATGGTTGTTCTTTAGGAATGATTTGTTTGTTCATAGTAAATTCTTTACTCATTTATAGGCTACTTACCGGTGCACCAATTTCCTCCGTTCAAGGTCACCTCTACAAAGCGAGAAGAACAAAGACTTATTTACGAAGGCGTGTACATGGTTGGAGCGGGTGGTGAGGGATATTTTTTCCCACATGGATGCCAGCGTGATCGATCCTCCACCGCCTTAGGCGTCCTACGAGACGTATGCTCCAGTAGTATGCTATTTTATTTTTAGTTTTTCTTGTTTTAGGTTATGTGCATCTTAGTTTTGCAAAGCCGGGTGCGTGCTCTTATGCATTGTATCAGCCTAATGGTAACTTATGAATTAAATAAAGCGTCCTTTGCCAAATAAAAACAACTGAACTAAGAAATGACATGAGTTTTAAACGAATGACTGGGCCGGGGACATAAATTAAGTTAACACATACCATTTCCAATTCTTAAAATTTCCAATTAAAATTGGGGTTTCAATTCTGTGATAACCAAACATGCTATATATATATATATATATATATATATATATATATATATATATATATATATATATGAAATCTTGATTGAATGCCACGTACCACTCCGTGAAATTTCAAATTAAAATGGCGGTTTCAATTCTATAACAATCGAACATCGCTCATTTCATTTGGTAATTTCACAGAAGTTACATGGTATCAAAGGAAATTAAGGTTAGCCATGAAATGAAAATCATAGAATTTGCAAATGAATTCAGTAATCAATTCCTTGACACCTAAACATGTTGATTCTTAGAACCATAAATGAATTTCTTGATTCCATTCCTAAATGATGGGAGCCAAACAAGCTCAACTGCTAAAAAATACACATTGAGAGCAAGGAAAATCAGGCCGTTCGGCCATGCTAAGAGCAACTCTAACAATGTCTGTATTTTCGTGAACTTCCGAAAACGTATGAACATGTCGCATTTTTCACAGCGTAGAACGAAACCTGCAAACATGAACTGCATATTCGAATTTTTAAAATAGTTCATCAATTAACGGAGAAGGTTTTGGCGAGAATTAATTCTAATTACACATACTGCAGCTTCACAAAAACTGCAATTACATAGCAAATCTGCTAGCGGTGGATGCCGCTGCAACCTAGACTAAAATTGAGCTTCGGCCTGCAGGTTGCGGCGACATTGGGGCGGCGTCGACCTTAGTTCGTGAGGTCGATCTGGTCCGTCATCTCCAGCTTGACGACTGGTGCGGCGGTGCTCTCCCTCGCCAGGCGCTCCTCCTCCCGCTCCTGCGCCAGCCGCGCTTCGACGAGCTTCACTGCCCGACGTGTGTCGGCTTGCTCGATCTCCTCCTCCGCCTCCCGCTCCAGCTCCGACTCGCAGACGAGGATCTCCTCACGAGGCGCTCCTCGTCGAAGTCGCGCGGCGCTCCTTGGTGCCCTCCGAGCGGACGAAGGCGCCGCGCACCGCCTCGTTGACGAAGCGGCGAGCTGCACCGCCGAAACCTCCCCCGCCTCCGGATCGGCACCCCGCCCTAGCCAGTAGCTGCTACCGCGTCTCGACATCGTCGGGATCTGAGCACGTGGATGTGACGAATTGCTTGTCGGAACGGTGGGCTGGCGGCGGCGCTAAGGTTAGGATGGCAGAGGAGTGCGGGTTTGGACCCTCACTCGCTCATGCGCGCCCTATATGTACCAGCCGCGGAGAATGCTAAACAGGCTGCGATAAAAGTTTTACAGGCTGGTCCACGTAAACGGTCCACTAGAGCGGCACGATTCTCACGGACCTATAAACTCAGTCAGAATTTTACAGTTCCGGCGGTTTACGGCACTGTTAGAGTTGCTCTAGGTGGTGCGCGGCAACGGCGCCACGGGACGGAACGAGAGGCCGTGGCGCGCCGTGTCCACCTTATCCGCACCGCACCACACACACCTGCGCGCGCCCTTTCACGTCCTGCCACGCCGAGCGCGCCATGGGCCACCAATGGCCACCACCGCCGCCGCTCTCTCCTGCTCATGCTCCCTTTCTCCCTCGCCTTCCTCCACGCTGCTCCGGCGAACAGTTTCCGCTTTCCACCGCACACCTGATGCCCGCGCTCGCCGCCTCCGCCTCGCTCCCTTGCACGGTACGGTACATACGCGAGAGCGAGACCATGCAAATCCCCACGCGTCGCTTCTGACAGTGTGTGTGCGCATGTGCAGTCGTCGATGACTCCAAGGAGGTGGAGACGGGGGCGGTCGACGAGAGATCGGAGACGGACAAGCTGGTCGACGGGATGGACTTCGGGGAGCTCTGCAACGACTTCGAGTGCATAAGCAGCCCGTACGTGGAGTCCACGGCGAGGCAGATCTCGCGGGACATCCTCGAGATCCGCCAGGACAACCGCGCCCTCGCCTGCTACGCGGTGGCTGTCAAATACAAGGTGCCTGCAGCTTCTTATCAGTTCATCTTACCTGATCAATCAGGAGATTGTATAAACAGTTGCCTGCACATAAGTTTTTAACATAGCGGACCAGAACAGCGACATTCCATAGTCCATACTTACCCTAGGCTCAAGCTTGACCACCATGGAAGGGCTCCTAGCCATGCCTCAGTTTTCAGTCATTCAGAGATGTACCTCCAGTACATGAGCTACTTGCAAGGTTTAAGTTACAAGCGTAACATCGGAGTGACACCGTGGTTTCTTCTTTCAGGATCCTCTCAGGTCATTCGTTGGCCGTGAGAAGTACAAGAGGCCATTGTGGATCACCGAGGCTCTGGAAAAACCTACGGTGGTAAGGATTGATCGAGCTTCATGCAATTGCTTATTTTCACTCATATATATTCAGTTGTGCACAAGCAACAGTTTCTAGTTTTCCTACGTTGAAGTAGTTGAACACAAATTTTTGATCCCCAGAACTTCATGGAGTCACACTTCATTATCACACCCTTTAATCAAAATTTGTTATATAGTACATCAGTTTTGTACCTGTTTCAAGCAAGATGCTATCTAACCTACACTCTGGGTGACTGCGTCAGACAGTCCAGGAAATGTCAATGCAATCCACAAACGCACTGACCATCAAATGGACGCTGAGAGGGAAACCCAAGAACCCGTTCTTCTCGGCGGTCGGAGGGGAGCTGATCGTCCGCGTCGACTCGCAGTTCGTCCTGAACCAGATCAGCGGCCAGGTGCTCGAACACGTCGAGTCATGGGACCTCTCTGCCTCATCCGCTCCCGCCCAGGCCTACTTCTGGTTCTCCAGGAGGGTTTACTCCACCGTGGAGGGCGGCAAGGATACGATAGAAGCTGCTAAGGGCTTGGCGTCTCGGCTGTCGGATAACAAAGATGAGAATATGGAGGTTTACCCTGACCCCTCGGGCGATCCCACGAAGGTACATGAATCTCCCACAGAAACATGCTGATTAGATCAGTGGTATGAGTTTGGTTGTGCAGGTTGCTGACAGGATTTATTTTGTGCTCATGCATTGATGCAGTTCTTTACGAGGCCGGATGATTTGAACCAGGACGTGTATCAGATTGGGCTCTTCCTGGCCGTCCTCTACTTCATCGTGCAGTTCCTGAAATCAACCATCTGATTGTGCTGTACTACTAGCTCCAACTCGGATCTGAAACCCATTCTCCAGTTCTCCTGATGAGTTTTCAGAGACGAGCTTGTGTGTATATGTATACATGTATCTACGTCTAACAAAATTGATATCACAGTGCAGGTGATTCAGTAACATCTGAAATAAAACCATGAGTTTTGAGACTGACCACCCGATGGCCAGTATGTCTGTATGTGCATGTTTTTTTTTTGGCTCTGATCACATTGTGTTCGTCTTGTCCCCTGTTAGCAGTACCAGTGAGTAGCAGTTGATCTTGTGTGAGTGTAAGATACAAGAATCCTTGTGAGTACGCTCCATGCAATGGTGCAAATGTCGAAGGCCATCCTGAGGCACAGTCCAGCACTTGCACTACGAAGCACACGGAGCATCAGGCTCCCCCAGCAACTCACAGTTGCTGCCGCAGCTTGATTCGTCAGCGAGGTTGCAGCGGCTACCGTCCACGATGAGACTCCGTGTTCTTCTACCTTTTCATCGCGGTCTTCTACCTGATAGTTTCTCAAAAGCATGAGAATTCTTGTCTTCCCCGTCCTCCCGACGGCAATCAAGCAAAGCTTCAGGTTCCTCAAACCCATGGTTCCCCTCACGCTTGAACCCGAGAGTTCCCCCTGATGCAAGTGCCATGACAGTTGCGCCAGCCACGAAGGCCAAACGGAGCATCAGCCTGTGGCTCACCCCACATCCCCTAAGCCACGAGCAGGTGCTGCAGCGGCTCCATCTATCAGCCAGTTGTTGCTGCTACGGGCACGATGACTCGTGTTTCTCTACCTCTGCGTCGCGGTCGTAACGGCACGTTGCAAGATCTCTGACGTTTCTTCTCCGGTATAATATCTTCGCCACTTCCCATCGCTTCTCCATGACCGGAAGCTAACCGAGCCACAAACATTTTCCAGCCTAGATGTATGCAGACGGAAAACCGTAGGTTGAGCAATAAGATTTTCGCCGGCAAGACACATGTAAGTTCGCGCACCAGTGTTCATGATACGTCACAACGTGGGTACGAACGCTGGTTTGTTTTCATGCTAGAGAAGTCAGAGGTTTCTTCTCGCTTGATGCTGAATATTTGTTCAAGTGTAGAGCGGCGAACAGCCCTTGATTGTGCCCCATCATGAAAGCAGATAGATTAAACCCTGACGCAGTCAATTTTATTAAAATGAAAAAGGGTGCAGGCAGTTTTATTCAGTTCAACAGAAACTGAAAGGGGAAAAAAAGAGCATCTATGATGCTGATTCCATGTTATATTCGCAGGCACACCTCAGGTCATCGACTAATAACAGTAACAGTGCACAAATACAAGATACACATGTGGCAGCAACCAGTCACCGGCGCAAGCGTCGTACACAAATGTCACACAGACTTCGTCCCTGGAACCAGAGAACTGAAGCAGGGCACCACACGATCGGATCCTGTGGTTACCCAAAAAGCCCTCAGCGCAGAGAAGTACAGGATCCAGCGCCACCACAAAAGCGCCAAATTCCCGAGGGCAGCCCTGTCATTTCTCAGAAGAAACCATCTCTACTCGATAGACGATAAATATCACCAGGCAACCGGGATTTCCCTTCAAGCTCACCCACTCATCTGCTTCCGCTGCTTCCGAAAAACATCACTCTGTATCTGTAGCACCTACTCACACCACCAGTTAGGGCATTACCTTCCAAAACTCCACCATCCAATGGCGTTGCGCCTCTCCGTCTCCTCGCCTCACGGGACGGCCTCCTCGCCGGCCATCTCCACATGCCGCCCTGCCGCCTGCGGCCGCTTCCTGGCATGTGCGGCAGCTTCTCAGACGAGGAGCCTCATGGTGGTGTCCGGCTCTGACGCGAGGGGAGTGACTCCGGTGAAGTCCGGCGGCTTGGAGACGACGGCGACGACGGGAGCTGACGAGGTGGAAACGGCCACGGCTGGAGCCGATGTGGTGGCGGTGACCGGACAGGTCACCGATGTGTGCAAGGACACCTTCTGGCCAACTGTCAAGGCAGCCGGACCGAAGCTCGTCGTCCTTGACATGTACACCCAATGGTACTGTGCAAACTCCATTAAGTTTATCCTTTACAGTCCCAATCTCGTCATATGAGCTAGAGGTGCATGAATAATCAAAAGAACAGATGTCATCCCGTAGCGCAGTGATGTAAAAACCTCCTTGTTTGCAGGTGCGGCCCTTGCAAAATCATGGCACCAAAATTCCAGGAGATGTCCGAGAACGACCATGACGTCGTGTTCCTCAAGCTCGATTGCAATCAAGACAACAGGGTAAGTTCTAGCAACTGGAACCATCTTGCTGTGTCTTGTATATCTCGTATTTTGTTTGGATACATCCTGGTAAGCTTCTTGGTGCTTGTTACTTGCAGCCTCTTGCAAAGGAGCTTGGCATAAGGGTTGTACCAACATTCAAGATTTTCAAGGATGGGAAGGTGGCCAAGGAGGTCACTGGTGCAAAGCTTGATGAACTAAAACGTGCCATTGAGGAAGTCAAGTCAAGCTGAGCTACCCTGAAAAAATGCAGCAATTAGCATGCTATCATTAGTGTACAATATGGGATGAACCACCCTTTGTGGAAGTGGATAACCACCATGGAGAAAAACAGTTATTATAGTTCTTCTGCTTATGATGATTTTTACATATCGTTCTGGACAATATACACCCACCCATGTGGAGTGCATGATGTAAATAATCATTTCGATCTTCATGAGAATATTGTTGCTTTCTGATCTCACTACTTTGCAACTGACCAGGTGTTACACACTGAGCATATAAAAAGAAAATCTCTAGCTGAATCTTTATAGTTGTAAGCACTATAATGTGGAGTTCAAACTGGTATAGTTACTTTCATTCCTGTTATATTCTGTGAATCATACACTAAATTTAAATATCTTGTACAAACACTCTGTCTAAGACGCACAGCTCAAACTGTAGGATTAGTTATGCTCTGTTACATGAATCATTTGTAGATAACAAACTAATTATGGAAAAGGGACTCAATGAAAATCAAACAAATTTATCATGATGATTCGATAGGTAAAATGAGCTGTGAAAAAGCGAAGGTACCTTGATAACAGTATATCCGTAACTGCACTCCTGACACTTCAATTAGCTCTGTGTTGGTGCCTGGATACTTGCACTGTCTCACAAGAATTCACATATAATATAACAAAGAGAGATGTTTCTGGTGCTTTTCAGCTCCTCACAGTCATCCTGCCATGCTCCTTATGTTGATCTTCAACCCAACTAGACCCTGGCTGTTTGAAGGGTAAATTTGTTTTCATCAGCAACCTCTGCCTCCTCTCATTGTTATTTCCCAGCATATATGCTCAACAGCAGTACATGGTTCCCAGTATCGAGGTTCTAACTCGAAAAGCTTATTTGCAGCAACTTCTGCAATCTCAGCTTGTCGTGTTCTTGCACGCACTCAGCAGGGTGCCATGAGCTCCTTGATGGTGCCCAATTGGCATTCTTTGAATCATCTCAAAAGCCTCCTCAAGCCTCCCTGCACAGCCAAGCATGTCACATGGCGATCGGCCCAGCAGTTCATCCCATAATTCAGCACCATTGCATCCCAATAGTCCAAACCCAAATCGACAAGCCCATAATGGCTGCAAGCAGTAAGCAGACGGACGAAAGTGAACTTCAAAAACTTGGTATTAAATTGCAGCAATTAGCATGCTATTTTTAGTGTACACTATGGGATGAACTACCCTTTGTGGAAGTGGATAACCACCATGGAGAAAAACAGTTATCATAGTTCTTCTGCTTATGATGATTTTTACGGATCATTCTGGACAATATACACCCAACCATGTGGAGTGCATTGATGTAAATACTCATTTCAATTTTCACAAGAACATTGTTGCTTTCTAATCTCACTAGTTTGCAACTGACCTGGTGTCAGCACACTAAGCATGTTAACAAAATCTCTAGCTGAATACATATAGTTGTAAGCACTAGTAGTGAGATGTGGAGTTTAGAGCAACTCTAGCAGATCCTCTATAAATCCATACTCAAAATGGTTTTAGAGGATCCTCTCAAATCATGAGGCTAAGGACATGACTTGTGAAGAAACGAAGGTACCTTGATAGCATTATGATCTGTACCAGCACTCCTGACAGTTCAATTAGCCCTATTTTTATGCATGTGTATCTTGCACCGTCTCACGAGAATTCACATATAACAAAGGGAAATGTTTTTGGTGTTCTTCATCTCCTCAGAGACATCCTGCCATGCTCCTGTCGATCCTAGACCCAACTAGACCCTGGCTGTTTGAAGGGTAATTTTGTTTTCATCAGCGACCTAACTCTTTCTGCTTCCTCCCATTGCTCTTTCCCAGCATATATGCTTGACAGCATTATATAGTTCCCAGTATTTCGAGGTTCCAACTCAAAAAGCGTATTTGCAACAACTTCTGCAATCTCAACATTGTCATGTGTCTTGCACGCACTCAGCAGGGCTCCAAGAGCACCTGGATGGGGTCCCATTGGCATTGTTTGGATCATCTCAAAAGCCTCCTGAAGCCTCCCTGCGCGACCAAGCATGTCTACAACACAGGCATAGTGATCTGCCCGACGGTTCATCCCATAAACCTTCACCATTGCTTCCCAATATTCCAACCCCAAATCAACAAGCCCTGCATGGCTGCACGCGGTAAGCACACCGACGAAAGTGATCGGATCAGGTCTCACCGCCTGAGCTTGCATCCTTTCAAACACTTGAAGTGCGAGCTTCGCATGCCCATGAGTCGCCAGCCCACTAATAAGTGCAGTGTAAGGGTATGCGTCCGGCTGTTCAATCTCCCTAAAAGCATTGATAGCCTGCTCAACATTCCCGCACTTGGCGTGCATATCTACCAGTGCTGTAAGCACCTTCTCATTCCTGTCAATCCTCTTACTGTCAACATAAGTTCCAATCTGCCCAGCTAATTCAGTGCTGCCTATCTGCGAAGCAGCTGAGATAACTCCGACCATGGTGGCTGCATATGGCTCGAACCCAGCAGCCTCCAGTTTCCTAAACAGTGCAAGGGACTCCTCGGGCCGACCATTTTGAGCATACCCATTTATCATCGCCGTCCATGTCACAAGATCTTTCTTTGGCATTTTGTCAAACAGCTCCCGCGCGCTCAGCATGTATCCATGCTTGCAGTACCCTACGATCAGCACCGACCACGAGGCCAAATCCCTGGTAGGCATTTCATCGAACACGCGGCGAGCAGAGGCGAAGTCACCGGCATTGACATAGACGACCTCCATGGCGTTCCATGAGACTTGGGTTCTGGATGGCATGGAGGTGAAGAGAGACTCGGCGGCAGGCACAGAAGCGAGGCGGGCGTGCGTGCAGAGTAACGAATTGAACGAGATGGCGTCAGGCGCCGGGATGCAGGCGAGCGCGGCGTGCGCGGCCGGGAGGTCGTTGCACTTGGCGTAGAGGTCGACGATGGCGTTGGCGACGGGGAGGCGGGAGGGCGCGAGCGCGAGGCGGAGCGCGACGGCGTGCAGGGAAGCTCCGAGACGGAGGAGGCCGTGGGACGCGGCGGCGTTGAGCGAGAAGGGGAGGGTGTAGTGGTCGGGGGAGACGGGCAGACGCGGCATGAGGAGGAGCAGGCGCAGCGCGGCGTGAGGGCGCGGTTTGGACAGGCGGCGGATGGCGCGGTTGAGGGACGCGCGGATCACGGGGGGAGGGGTGTCGCCGTGCGCGCGGATCAGGTGCCCGTGGACGGCGGCCGCCGGCGGGGGCGGGTGGTCGGAGGAGAGGACGCGGGAGAGGTGATCGAGGCGCGGGTTGGCATTGGGTTCGGTCGCCATTGGAGACGGGAAATAGCAGAGGACACGGAGAACTAACGAATTGTTCAGTTTTTGCGAAGCTGATGCTCGCCGCATTCTGTACTCCCTTTCTCAAATTAGACGTCGAAATTTGTCTAAATTTATATCTATATACTAAATAATGTCAAATTTCAACCAAATTTTGATAAATCTGTGATATCTATTTTGGGACAGAGGGATTTTTTCTTTTAAGAATTGCACATTTTGTAGCGATAAGACTCCCTCTGTTCCAAAAAAAAAAAGTTGTTTTTAGGTTTTCTTAGAACACATGTATCTAATATCTTTTAATGTGCAGGTACTCATCTAATATCTAATATCTTTTAGAAAAATGTTACTCCCTTCGATCCAAATTAGTTAACTCAAATTTGTCTAAATATAAATGTATCTAATACTAAATCATGTTTAAATACAATCGAATCTAAACAAATCTAAGTCAAATCATTTAAGTCGGGAGAAGTAAAACATCTTAGGAACGGAAGAAAACTTGGTTACTTAATTTGCTTAATAGAAATCATAGATGCAAATACTTGTAGCTCTAGACCCGGAAGTACATAACCATGTTGGTAACAAATATGCAAGGTCTCTGGCGAAAATATATTACTACCTCCGTTCAAGGAACAAGACGCACGCGTTGAAAGGATCGTATAGGCACCTAGAAGGGAGGTGAATAGGTGCTACTTCAAATTTTACTCCTTTTCAAATTAGGGTTTGACAAGAAAGGTAAATTCTCTAGATTATGCAACTAAGGTGAATTTACCTATATGACACACAAGCACAAACTAAACCTTAACTAGATAAGTAAAGCGAGGTAAAGGATAGAAGGAACCAAAGTGGACCACACAGAGACACAAGGATTTGTTTCCCGTAGTTCCTTCCTTTTAAAGGGAAGTACATCTACGTTTGGAGAGGGGGTGGTTTCAAACCACCAACACCACGAGAGGCCTCCCTTGTTCTCCGATGAACCTCACCCCAACGAGTTCGATTCACCTCTTCCACTATACGGCAACCTTCGAGGTGGAAGTCGGCACCTTTACAACGAGCTCGAGGCACACATCCACAACTTAATTGGAGGCTCCCAAATACAAGCAAGCTATCAAACAATTAAAGACAAGCTTGTAAGAACCAAATCAAAACCTAGGGTTTCCAATGAAACACTAGAGCATGGGGGGGCCTCAAGTGAATGAGGGGGAAATGAAGATCTCTCTTGGTGAAGCTATAGATCAAGGCCTCCTCCATCGATTCTCCAAAGATCAAAGTCTTTGGATGGTTGGATGAAGAGATCTTGTTGATTTGGTGGCTCAAATGGACATGGTGTTCTTGAGGTGGACGAGCAGCTGGAACAAGGGGATAAGGTCCCCTATTTATAGCTCTTCTGTCAGCGAACCGCTTTTCTGGCCGTTGGAGAAGAAGCAGACCTGAGACTCCGGTCTACATCAGAGACTCCGGTCCATCTCCGGACCCCTTGACAGAATGACCCAGCTCAGTTGGGAGCCAAGTGGACCGGAGACTCCGGTCCCTCCACACCGGAGACTCCTGGGGAAACTCCGGACCACACCGGAGACTCCGGTCTATGTAGACCGGAGTCTCCGGTCTGGAATTCCCAGTTAGCAAGATCAGATGCAGGGAATGATCCGAAGGCCAATGGTCCTTTTTCCTTTGTAGAATACCACCTGTAGACAATAGCAAACTGTGAAAGGGTCTACTAGTTGTTAACGAACACCAAAAGTGATTATGACAGTAAATGTCCTTTCAATCTCCCCATTTTTGGTGTTCGATGACAACTAGTGACTTTGCATGAACAAAAGTTCGCAATTATGTATGACAGAGTATGGACATGCTCCCCCTGTCTCTGTGCATAAGGATAAACAAGTAAAGCAGGCAAGGTATGTAGAACATGGATAAACCACATAGTTGAGTTACAGTAAAGTTGGAGTACCCATAGAGTCATACACACACAAATAGCAAGCAGTGTTCCACAATAACATAAAGAAAATAGAGACGAGAAGGCAAATGCGAATCAAGTAGCCCAAACCCATGCAAATCCCGATGACAATGTCTTCTCCCCCTTTGGCATCGAAACACCAAAAAAGGGAAAAGACCTAAGCTAGCGTCCCAACGGATCAGTAGTCCTCGTCATCATCCTCCTCGTCCTCCTCATCCAAATCCTGATCCTCCTCATCATCATCATCATAGTCCTCATCATCATCTGGAGCTGCAGGCCCTTTGCCGTGAGGGCGAGAAGAGGAAGTACCTTGATACCCAAACCTAGATGTGACATCAGAGAAGGTCTTCCAATCCACCAAGCTGTCCTGATGGGCATTCCATGCCCCAAACAAAAGAGTGTGATCTGACTCGGTGGACGGCTGAGCCCCATGCTCATCAGTGTACTCATTCTCACCTTCCCCATCATACGCTTCACCCTGAGCCTTGATCTCCTTGAGTAGTTTCTCGATGCGGTGGTTGCTCTTATAGGAATCATGCTGGTGCTTGCGGATGTCCACATTCATGCAGCACAGGGTCCTCTCCCAGAATGAGGCCTTCTTGACCCTCTCATGGACATAGTCACGTGTCATGGGTGGAAGAGGTGCATTGGAAGCATTCTTCCTCCAAGCCCTAGGAGGTGAGGAGGCCTTGTCAATCTCTAAAATCTCCTCTTCCTCATGTGCATGGGAGCGTCTAGGAGGAGCCCTCATAGCCCCTTTCTGCTATAGAGATACGCGAGTGTGCTCGGTAAGGTTAGGAGGCATAGCAAGTGGCGAACCATGTGGCTGGGTGTTGATGAGTCTCATGACCAGAGGTGCATATGGAGGGGCCTTCCTGTACAACATGCCATGATACATCTCCTCAAATATGTAGTCCATCACATCAATAGGATCAGCATCAGCGTCGGGGCCAGCCATGTAAGTCTTGTGGGTGTGATACAGCAAGTTGACCAAACCACATCTGATGGCATCATCATTCCCAGCACTAGGGGAGATGGTCTGGCGGAAGATCCTCAACATCAGATTGTAGAGAGGCTTGAGTCCCTTGGACCTGCCCACAACCCCTTCACTGCCATATAAAGGAGCAAGCTTGTTCTTGTTCACCCCAAGAGCTGCTGAGTGCATGCGAACTCCAACATGAGTAGATACCCCCTGAAAAGTCTCGAAGATGGCCTCAGCAAAGTCATAGAATGTGGCAGAGCAGCGGTGGTTGCCAGTCATCCAAGTCATGGTCCTGGCTTGGTCAGTCCCAAACACAACTGTGGCATAGAACTGCTGCACGAGAGTGATGTTGTAGTCTTCACGGATCTCCATTAAGTTGAACAGCCCCAACTTCTCACTAATCCACAGAGCATCAGAGAAGTAGGGGCTCTTCCTCATCTGCTCAACACTCAAGTACTTCTGGGGGCATACAGGAGACCTCTTGAGCACACTGTAAATGTCTTTCATGAAGACAGCTTGCTCCTTCCTCCAATAACAGGGGTCATCACTAGTGCGAGGCAATTCATAGAAATTGCTCTTCCGCAGCTCACGATACTCCTGCTTAGACATGCGAGCCAATGACTGAATGTTGTCATACTTTGCCCTCTTGGCACGTTTCTCTTCCTTAGCCCTTTCCTGCTCCCGCTGCATATAGGCTGCATCACGGGCTTGCTGTCTGCGGTTGGATGGGGGCACAATGTACTGACCCTCAGACTCATCATAGCGAGATTCCTCCCTCTTCATCTTGGCCTTGGTGCGAGGAGGACGACGAGAGCTAGAGCCTGTGAACAGAAGTGAGGGAGATAGCATGAAGGTAAGTATATATGTCCCATGGAGGCAGCACAGAATCATTGAGACCATGAGAAAATGTGTTAGATTCAAACCACACCGGAGTCTTCGTGGTCCACACCGGAGTCTCCGGTCCATGGGACCGGAGTCTCCGGCCAGCAGGCCGGAGTCTCTGGTCTGGAGACTCGGGGGGAAGATTAGGGAGGCTCCAATGGGGTTGAATCCAGCAGATCGGGCATGGTAAC
Organism: Avena sativa; assembly: GCA_916181665.1. Taxonomy (NCBI): domain Eukaryota; kingdom Viridiplantae; phylum Streptophyta; class Magnoliopsida; order Poales; family Poaceae; genus Avena; species Avena sativa. Next base: position 417,773,695 of record OV702296.1, read on the forward strand.
AACGATAAAGTACTCAGGTGCACGCAAATAAGGAATTCTAGTGGTCAAAACTAGTACCAATCCTCAAAAACAAGGTAAGGGAAGAACCCTAGGTGAAGGAGAGGAGGAGAGGTACCAGATCTGTCCATGGAGGAGATTCCACCGGTGGGAATCACCCAATGGTGGAAAGGAGATGATTAGCCGGCGGCACGGCGGATCCCGGGGGCTTCTTCACCTCCGGGGAGAAGATTTGGGTGAGGAGGCGACGGGGGCAGAGAGGGGAGGACGGGGTGGCTGAATGAAACTGTTGTTTCAGTTCACCCCGTCCTCCCTTAAAGTGGACAGAAACCGCCCAGACCGAAGACTCCGGTCCACACCGGAAACTCTGGTGTGAACACACCGGAGACTCTAGTCCTCCTCGACCAAATACTTCCAGGGTGTGTGAATGGGAACATATATGAGATAGAGAGGGTTTTCAAGACTGAGAGAGGGCTTGGGTTAAGATGACATACTGTGAAAACTCAAGAAAACCACGGAAAACTCCCCAAATGTTCATCAAAATACCAAATAAATCCGAGCTAAGAGCCAATTCTACGAATGAGGAGAGGATGGTGGCCGAAGCCACCATGTAGGAGTTTGTGGCATGAAATCGCGAAGAATTATCCTTGGGTTCATAGCCACTACTCATCAATGATGCTCACATATCACTAAATGATACTAAGAGAATTGAATTTCTTAATGTTGGCATTATGGGGGGAGGGATAGTCCAATGAATTAGAACCGCACCCCCTATCTCCATGCCTACACCTACACCAAATATGGGTCAAGACATAGGTGTGTATACAAGGCAATCAAGTCAAGCTCCGAGAATCCACGATATTTAGTTCATTCCTCAAATAACAGAACCTTGCTTCATCAAGTGGCTTCGTGAAGATATCGGCAAGTTGGTCTTTGGTTGACACATATGAAAGCTCAATATCACCTCAGGCAACATGATCTCTAATGAAGTGGTGACGAATCTCAATGTGCTTTGTCCTTGTATGATCCACTGGGTTATATGCAATCTTGATAGCACTTTCATTATGACATAGAAGAGGCACTTTGTCACAATGGACACCGTATTCCTTTAAAGTTTGCCTCATCCATAGCAATTGTGTACAAGCACTAGCAGCTGCCACATACTCGGCTTCGGCGGTGGAAAGAGATATGCAGTTTTGCTTCTTAGAAGACCAACGTACCAAGGACCTCCCAAGGAATTGACAAGCCCTAGAGGTAGATTTTCTATCATCCTTGTCACCAGCCCAATCCGAATCCATGTACCCACAAAGAGAGAAAGTAGAGCCCTTAGGATACCAAATACCATAGTTTGGGGTATGAACCAAATATTGAAAGATTCTCTTGACTGCCATCAAATGGCTTTCTTTAGGAGCCGCTTGATATATTGCACACACTCCTACACTCAACACAATATCGGGTCTAGATGCACAAAGGTAAAGCAAAGAGCCAATCATGGACCGGTATACCTTTTGGTCCACATCTTTACCATTTGGGTTTAGTTCAAGATGAGTCTTTGTTGCCATGGGAGTAGGGGCTCCTTTGAGATCTTTCATGTTAAATATTTTGAGCATATCTTGAGTATACTTGGCTTGGTTGAAGAATGTGCCACCTCTCACTTGCTTGATCTCAAAACCAAGAAATACTCTCAATTCTCCCATCATAGACATCCTGGACCTGTTAGTCATAAGCTTTGAGAATTCATCATTAAAAGCTTTGTTAGATGAGCCAAAGATAATATCATCTACATAAATTTGGCATACAAAAAGTTCCCCATTGACCCTCTTGGTAAAAAGAGTGGGATCGATTTTCCCAACCTCAAACCCACGATCTAACAACAACTCTCTAAGGTGCTCATACCACGTGTGTGGGGCTTGCTTGAGCCCATAGAGTGCCTTATTGAGTTTTTAGACGTGGTTTGGAAGGTTGAGATCCTCAAATCCTAGGGGTTGTTTCACATATACCAACTCATGCAATGGACCATTAAGGAATGCACTTTCTACATCCATTTGTTGTAGTTTAAATTTATGATGTGCCGCATAGGCAAGAAGGATACAGATGGACTCAAGGCGAGCCACGAGTGCATAAGTCTCTCCATAATCAATTCCTTCAATTTGAGAGAACCCTTGTGCAACCAATCTTGCCTTGTTCCTTATCACAATTCCATGCTCATCTTGCTTGTTCTTGAAAATCCACTTGGTGCCTATAACATTGCGGCAATCTTTAGGCTTTTCAACTAACTTCCATACTTTGTTTCTCTCAAAGTTGTTGAGCTCTTTGTGCATTGCATCCAACCAATCCGAATCTTCAAGAGCTTCCCATACTTTCTTTGGTTCCACCATGGAAATGTGTGCTTGGTGTTCACCAAAGTTCTTCAATTGAGCTCGAGTAGATATCCCTCTTCTTAGATCTCCAACCACATTCTCAAGAGTGTGGTCTCTTAATTCCAATATTCTATCCATTCTAGCTTGGCGACGAGTTTCGATCTCCTTGTTGTTTCTTGGTGGGATCACTTCATCATTTTGGTCCTCGTCTTGACCATCAACTTGACCTTGATCATCATTGGAAATATTCTCTTCTAGAGAAGGAGAGGATTGACCTTGGTCATGATCAGTCCCACAACTGGCCAGGTATTCAGCTGTTCTTATGGCAGTTTGTACAGATCTTGCTTGTGTAATGGCCTTAGCACCACTGAACATCCTGGCAAACGGAGACTCAACCACCTCCTGGCTACAGGCATCTTCTTGATCAGTAGGTTGAGGGTCCACAACTTGTCTTTGGCATGGGTCATTGTCCACCTCGATAGTAGCTTGTTGAAGTTGTGAAGATGAGGGCTCCATGTGAGTAGAGCATAGTTCTTCTCTATCCACCATAAGGGGTTCCTCAATAGGGCGGATGAAACCCGCACCCATTCTTCCTATGGCACCCTGAGGCATTTCATCATCTACATCACAAACATCAACACGCCCCGCTTGGGGACCATCATATTCTTCAAACACCACACTACAAGATTCTATGACAATTCCTGACAGCTTATTATAGATTCTATAAGTGTGGGATTCGAGACCATAACCAACAAAAATACCCTCTAAGGCTTTGGAATCAAACTTGGATAAACGAATGCCCTTAATGCGATAGAAGCACTTACAACCGAATACTCGGAAGTAAGAAACATTAGGCTTGTTACCGGTAAGGATCTCATATGGAGTCTTGATCAATTCTTTGCAGAGGTAGAGACGGTTTGATGCATGGCATGCAGTGGAGATAGCTTCAGCCCAAAAATTGTAAGGAGATTTGAATTTTGCCAACATAGTCCTGGCCATATCAATGACAGTCCGGTTCTTCCTCTCAGCTACACCATTTTGTTGAGGGGTATATGCAGCGGAATATTGATGTTTTATTCCCTCATCACTAAGAAATCCATTTAATGTGTAGTTCTTGAACTCGGTACCATTGTCACTTCTTATTGTTAATACTGGGACATTGTGTTGATGTTGAGCCATGTTGATGAAGTCGATGAAGTTCTCTTGGGTCTCACTTTTTAACTTGAAAAAATATACCCAGGTGTATCTTGAGTAATCATCAACAATCACCAAACAATATTTCTTCCCACCAAGACTTGCATGAGACGGGGGACCAAAGAGATCCACATGAAGAAGCTCCAAGATCCTCTTGGACTTGATGTAGTTCTTTGGCTTGTGGGGAGAATCATGCATCTTTCCTTCAACACATGCCCTGCAAACACGATCTTAGGCAAAGCAAACATTTTCTTTTAGTCCAACAATATGACCATCCTTGTGGAGGCTTTGCAAAGTTCTCATGTTTACATGGGCTAGACGGCGGTGCCATATCCAACCCACATCGGCCTTTCCAAATAGGCACATCGGACCTGTAGTGGTTTTCCCGGAGAAGTCCACCACTGTTGGGGGGATACCCCCGAGTAGGGTCACTCCGGGGTATAAGGGCCGAGTTAGCCGAGGTTCGGCAAGGTCAAAGCGGATGCTGGCTGGGTCACCTCAAGGCAGGCCGGATCACGGAGTAACCTGGACCAGGGGGGTCGCCTAATATTGTCTCATCCGACTTAAGTAGTAAGTCGGAAGTGCTTGTCTAACTTATATGCAGGAACAGGTGTGGCCGGATCTACCATGATCCGGGTCCTCGCTTAGCTTCTAGGAGAAGGAAGGAATCTCTTTGGTCAAAAAGAACGTCTGGTACATACTGCATGAGTGGATAAAGCAAGGGTAGGACCACTGGGTCGTGGCCGACAAGGGTGACGACGCCCATGTCGGCTGACGCGGGCCCCACAGAGGCTTACGTTGCTAAAGCATGTGTGACGCGGGGGAAAAGCACCCCGGTCGGGTTACCACTTTGGGAGGGGGCATATTCTTAGGAATATGCCTCCACGTATGCCCTAGGCCAGGACCGAACTTCCTCTATATAAGGGGGGCTAGGGTTCTGGTAGAGGGGGTTGTTTGAGCTCTATTTGGTTTTGTGATTCCATAGGGCTAGTTGATCTAGGGTTCTAGGGAAAAACAGTAGGCAAGAGTAAGAGAGCTCCTTCTTCCTCCTCTCGCCAATACAGCTCAAGGAGCACTTGTAATCTTGGAGATATAGCAATACAAACTTCTGTGTGGAGAATCACTCCACTATCCCTCCCTGGATTCCCCTAGCGTGTATTAGTCCCCACCTTTAGCCTATCCATGGCATCTGTCGTGACACCACCACGACAACCACATACAAGTCATCCTCGACGTACCCAACGAAAGCAACCTTTAGAGTCTTGCTCCACAAGAGGATCACAATATCAACATCAATGAAGACAGCAAAACCCATCTTTCCTAGAGCACGGACTGAAAGTAAATTATAGCCAAGGGTCTCAACAAGCATGACGTCCACGAGAGTGATATCCTGTGCCACCACAACTTTGCCAAAACCCATTACCTTAGACTTTGATTTGTCAGCATATGTCATAGATATTTGATCAACATTTGGTCTCAATTCCTTGACACTAGAAGCGCTTCCGGTCATATGACTTGTGCATCCACTATCGAGCACCCATTTTAACCCTCTGGAAGCATAGGTCTACAAAAGATCAAACTAGTTTTTTAGGTACCCATTTCTCAATGGGTCCTCTTTTGTTAGCAACAAGGGTCTTGGGAACCCAAATCGACCATGCAATATAACCATCAAAAGGGCCAACATATTGTGCATACACATCACCATAGTAATCATGCATTAAGACATAGTGAGGGTTAGCACAACCCGCAAAATCATCATGAGACATAGTTTTGCCACTTGTGGTCTTACTTCCCACAATGGCCTTGTTCTTTTATTGAGCGGGCTTGGCCTTCTTCTTCTTGTTATTCTTTTTCTTCTTGGCTTTAGAGACAAAGCCTAAACCCCCTTTTTCACCATTTGACCTTTGCTTGTTTAATAGGTCATCGATAGACTTGTTTCCTTTGGGAAAGGAAGTCTGATCTAGCTCCCCCTTCAACCTAGCATGTTCTTCAAGAATATTTGTACAACTAGAAGGAATGAATGTACTAGGTGAGGGAGTATTGATCAATTGAGTTTGAAGCTTTTCACTAGACTTTGTGAGGGACAAGAGTTCACTTTCCAAGGCCTTGTGAGCCTTGTCAAGTGTCCTAAAGTCCTCGGCAAGTTTTTTATGAACAACATCAAACTCAATCTTATCCTTTTTATCCTTTTTGTATTTAGCAATAGCATGGTCATGTTCCTTGATGAGTTTATTAATAATGAGGTCATTAGCTTCATCAAGGCCCTCTAGTTTAGTTTTAAGAGATATTCTAGTTTCTTATTCTTCTTCTAGAGCATTACTAAGAGCTTCTACCTCAATCATGTGCTCTCTTCCTAATTGGCACCTCTCATCGAGAAGTTCTTGTGTGTGTGAAAGTTGATTTAGGAGGTCCATAACATGTTTCTTGTGTTCCCCTTGCAAGTTATTCATAAACACATCAAAAGCAACTAGTTACTTTTTGACCTCAAGAGATAACTCATCATTAAAATCATCATTGATTAAGGAAGTGGGGTGTGATGATGATAATACCTCCGTTCCTCTTTCCATAAGGCAAGTGACGTTCTTGTTGGAGATATTCTCATTTGGAGAGGCGAAGAGTGAGAATGAAGGAGTAGAGGTAGTGGCAAGAGCCTCCACACCACTTGGTGTATCCTCTTCTTCCTCCTCATCATCATCATCGGAGGAGTACTCTTCATGTGTGATCAAGACTATTTCTCCCGGCTTCTTGTTGGTTGGGTGTCTTTTGTTGAAGGGTTTCTTGTATGGAACTTTGGAGGTCTTCTTCAACACAAGTTTACCCCCCATTATCTTCTCTTTTCTCATAGGGACAGGCTACAACAAAGTGATAACGGTCACCACAATTGAAACAAGTTCTCAACTTGGACCCGTTGTCTCTTCTCCCATTGGGGTTGCTTCTTCGTTGCATTTCCATCTTGGTCGTGGCGGGGTCTTTCCAAAAGTTTCTTGCATAGAAGGCCATGTATTCACCATGAGCAGTCTTGACATCGTCCGGGTGGCTCATTGAAGGTCCCTCATCACTTCCTTCATCTTCATCATACTCCACAACCTTGGCCTTCAAGGCAAGATTGACACCACTACTCATTCCAATGGCACGAGCACAGGCGTCTTTGGCATTCTTGGCAGCAACCTTGAAGGCAGCCATCTCTTGCATCACTTCATTGGAGGTCATGAGATGGTAGTTGTGTCTTCCTTGGAGACTCTTCAAGTCAGTAGGCTCGAAGGGCATGAGAGCACTCACATACTTCCTTTTGATCCAAGCGTCATCAATGTGAGAGGCGCCAACATTCCTGAAAGCGATGGTTGTGGATTTGAGTCTTCGATACATGTCTTCATGATCTTCACCATCCTTCATAACGAAACCTTCGGCCTCATTGCTTAAGGCATCATATATATTTCTCCTCATACTCTCATTGCCAATAAACAAGTCAATGAGAGCATCCCAAGCTTCCTTAGCGGTGTTGTAGTGCTCAATGTGGGGAAAATCCTTTGGCCCCACCCCAAGTTGGATCATGTGCAAGGCAGTCGCATTGAGTTGGCTGTTGACTACTTATCTTCTCGTCAAGTTGGTTGGATCCTCAATTTTGAGTCCATCTTCAATAATATTCCACAAATCAATGCAAGAGATGCGCACATGAGATTTCATTAACACTTGCCATTGAGCAAAAGTATGTGCAGCTAACTTAGGTGGGTCTCCTCTATTGTTTATATGTGGATGAGGGATAAGAGGGTCGGGAGAGTACCATCCAGGAACCGTATGGAACTCTTCCTTCCCATCACCCCTTTTGGTGGCGGAGTTAGTGGAATTATGTCCATCCCCTACCACTTCCTCCAAAGGCTTTGCCGGAGCATTAGCCTTTGGGTTTGGTGGTGTTTCCACTAGAGAGGGAGGAGGTGAGGTTTTATTATCCTTAACAAGTTGCTCAACGAGTTGACACAATTGTAGGATTTCGTTGCCCAAGGTAGAGCTCAAGCTTGTTTCCAAATTCTTGATATCTACCATGGTCACCGAATGGCTCGCCTCACTTTCTCCCTCCTCTGGGTTGCCCATAATCTCTTAGGCGGTTAAGCCCGAATAAAGAGCCGAGGCTCTGATACCAATTGAAAGGATCGTATGGGCACCTAGAGGGGGGCGTGAATAGGTGCTACTTCAAATTTTACTCCTTTTCAAATTAGGGTTTGACAAGAAAGGTAAATTCTCTAGATTATGCAACTAAGGTGAATTTACCTATATGACACACAAGCACAAACTAAACCTTAACTAGATAAGTAAAGCGAGGTAAAGGATAGAAGGAACCAAAGTGGAGCACACGGAGACACAAGGATTTGTTTCCCGTAGTTCCTTCTTTTTAAGGGGAAGTACATCTACGTTTGGAGAGGGGGTGGTTTCAAACCACCAACACCACGAGAGGCCTCCCTTGTTCTCCGATGAACCTCACCCCAACGAGTTCGATTCACCTCTTCCACTATACGGCAACCTTCGAGGTGGAAGCCGACACCTTTACAACGAGTTCGAGGCACACATCCACAACTTAATTGGAGGCTCCCAAATACAAGCAAGCTATCAAACAATTAAAGACAAGCTTGTAAGAACCAAATCAAAACCTAGGGTTTCCAATGAAACACTAGAGCATGGGGGCCCTCAAGTGAATGAGGGGGAAATGAAGATCTCTCTTGGTGAAGCTATAGATCAAGGCCTCCTCCATCGATTCTCCAAAGATCAAAGTCTTTGGATGGTTGGATGAAGAGATCTTGTTGATTTGGTGGCTCAAATGGACATGGTGTTCTTGAGGTGGACGAGCAGCTGGAACAAGGGGATAAGGTCCCCTATTTATAGCTCTTCTGTCAGCGAACCGCTTTTCTGGCCGTTGGAGAAGAAGCAGACCTGAGACTCTGGTCTACATCAGAGACTCCGGTCCATCTCCGGACCAGCCTCCGGACCCCTTGACAGAATGACCTAGCTCAGTTGGGAGCCAAGTGGACCGGAGACTCCGGTCCCTCCACACCGGAGACTCCTGGGGAAACTCCGGACCACACCGGAGACTCCGGTCTGTGTAGACCGGAGACTCCGGTCTGGAATTCCCAGTTAGTAAGATCAGATGCAGGGAATGATCCGAAGGCCAATGGTCCTTTTTCCTTTGTAGAATACCACCTGTAGACAATAGCAAATTGTGAAAGGGTCTACTAGTTGTTAACGAACAACAAAAGTGATTATGACAGTAAATGTTCTTTCACGCGTATTTTAAGACAAAGTTTGACCGAAAAAATTGAGCAACAATATCTTGATTATATTGTGCATAATTAGTACAGTTGGATTCATATTGAAAAACACTTTCCAATGATACTAATTTTGTACCAACATTGTTTATAAGTAATTCTTGGTAAAAAAACACGCAAAAGGAGAACGCCTCCTTAGGATGGAGGGAGTACTATATAGATTGATGTACTTCAAGTGCAAATCACAAGAGTGCCTATGCAAATTATCATTACACCGACTTGGATTGTTTTAGCCTTATGAAGCATCTCCCAGCAAATCTCATCGGTGCCTTCTTCATGGAGCTTCAACACAAGGACGATTGGACTCTTATCGCTGATTGTTACATCTAGAAGAATGTAGGAATCATATACATGTCAATGATGAATCCTGATGTGACCAAGTAATCCAATCGCCAAGCACTTAAATTGCACAACAAGATAGTAGACCCAGATAAGATAAGCGTTCATCTTGGCAGATAGATGAAAATGAAACAAGATTCCAATGCTCATATGTGCTTCTTGCCTTTCTAAAAAAATATGGTTATAAGTAAAATACTCATATGTGTTAACAAAAAATTAGAGAGAAAGTAAATCACTTTAACAATTTGATAAAATAAATCACAATGAGGTCCACGGTTATAATTGCATGAAAAGTACATAGTTATAATGCTTAATATAAATTTATATATATTCTAAATAGGACTAAAAGTTCTCACTATGGAATAATGTTGTGCCATGTAAATCTTACCCAAGACAACAATTTTAGAATACCGGTTCTATCAAGATCAGAGACCATGAATCAGAACTTGCCACCCGTAGTTTCCCATGATATAATTGCTAAGCTAACAAGGGTATTGTGTGCTAAGTTAACATAGTGCGCATTTTTCTTTGTATGAACCCCACCTCTTAGATATCAAGTTTTCATAGCACATTCTCTGATTCACTCACTAATGAAAACCACCAGACCTAATTTCAATGCTACACAAATCGTCGAACCCTTTGTAAAGCCCATCATGACATAGCACTTCAGTTAGGGCGCAACATTCTAAGTTATTTTTATACACCCGTAATTCTAAATCTTCAGAATATGATGGATCCAAAAAACATTCTCTACCAATCAATACAAGGATCAGTGAAACTAAAAATTGCAATTTGGTCCCAATAAAAATGGTACCAAGGTAATGTGTGAATAGGATACTCATATGCAAGTTTCTATTAAGAATATAATATACGCCTAGCTCTTTCAATCAGTTCGGACTTTTGATTTAGTTGGCTAGTGCATTAATTCAATATGGTATCAGAGCAAGAGGTCCTAGGATCAAATCCTGGGCAACGCAAGAATTGAAAACAAAAATATTGTGACTCCCCAAACATGCATCACAAGGCCAAAGGGCAAAGACGTGGAGTGAGTCCCTCGAAATTGTCTAGCCCTTTCCATAAGTTTGGACTTTTGGTTTAAATGGCTAGTGCAACAATTCAATATGGTATCAGAGCCAAGAGGTTTTGAGTTCAAGACCTTGCTCAGGCAGTATTAAAAAATAAATTCTGCGGCCTGCACCGAACCCATGCTAAGGACGAAAATATCCTAGACGTGAGGGGGAGTGTTAAGAATATAATATACGCCTAGCCTTTCCATCAGTTCAGACTTTTGGTTTAGTTGGCTAGTGCATGCAATTCAATAGTTTTCACTTGCATTGCTTGCTATTGTGATAACTAATCAACTATAGAAGCATTGAGCTATACACTATTTTATACAAAAAAATCCTTTTTGAAATCAGGCACATACCATTTTTTTGAAAAAACAAAACAAGTAACGGCTGCCATGCCACCTCTACTTCTGAAATTATTTCCCATGCAACCTCATCAAAACCACAAAAGGAAGAACTCATTCCGGTGAAACTTGTGTCTTCTTGTACTTGTTCACATGCTGGTGGCATCCTCTCGGTCCACACTAGCTACTGCAATAGTGAGCCTGAAGATGCAGCGCAGAAGTTTCAAAGGCATTTCACTAGATAAACACTCAGATGATGACACCAGAAAATAGAAAAAGCAAATGAGTATATCTAGATATTAACTATACCTCCCACTTCCCAACATGCTTTTCAAGTGTAAATATGAAATGTTATTTTTTTCCAGGAGAAGGTGACCTTCCGGAAGAGATCATCAAACTCTTACCGAAATGTTACATGTGGTGATGCCAAGATCAGCCTCATGTCAGCATGATGAAACTGACAAGAATACAAACGGAAATATTGTCCCAGTGCATCACATTGACACCCATCTCTACACATCAAATCATCTCTAGAGCACAATGGACACGTTGCGTACTTGCTTACCATAACTCATACCATCTCCTAGAATAATATTCTAGGAAAATCAACATACAACCTATAAAATGTGTGAACATGGACTACTTGTAAAGAATTCAGTAATAACCAACATACAACCTATAAAATGTCAAGTTTTTATCATTAGCTAAACATTGCTTGGAAACTTAGTTCATAATACTCCAAAAGTATTTATTTTTCAAAACAATAGTACAAGATCCAATATCCCAAGGAAAGTACCGTGTAGCCTACGGAGAAGCATTGGTGAAGAAGCAACCGACATCGCAGAGAGGCCAACCTTGTTGAATCCCATGATGCTCCATTTGTTAGAGATATGCCCAAGAGGCAATAATAAAAATGGTTATTATTATATCTTTGTGTTTATGATGAATGTTTACATCCCATGCTATAATTGTATTATTAGGAAACACTAATACTTGTGTGTTTTGTAAACATAAAAGAGTCCCTAGTAAGCCTCTAGTTGAACTAGCTTGTTGATTAATAGATGATCATGGTTTCCTGATCATGGACATTGGATGTCATTAATAACAAGGTCATATCATTAGGAGAATGATGTGATGGACACACACCCATAGTAAGTGTAGCATAAGATCAAGTCATTTAGTTCGTATTGCTACAAGCTTTCAAAAGCATAGTAACCTAATCCTTCGACCATGAGGTTATGTTAATCACCATCACCGGATGGGTGCTTTGATGACATCAAACACCGCTTCGTAACTGGGTGGTTATAAAGGTGTCATTGGGTATTCTGAAAGTATGTGTTGAAGCGCATGGACCAAGATTGGGATTTGTCCATCCATATGATAGATATATATGCTCTAGGCCTTCTCGGTGGAATGTCATCTAGTTAGCTTGCAAGCGTGTGACTAGGTCACAAGGGATGACATATCATCGAACGAGTAAAGAGTACTTATCAGTAACAAGGTGGAACTAGGTATGGAGATACCAACGATCAAACCTCGGATAAGTAGAGTATCGCGTGACAAAGGGAATTTGTTTCGTATGTTAATGGTTCTATCGATCACGAAGTCATCGTTGAGTATGTGGGAGCCGTTATGGATCTCTAGATCCCGCTGATGGCTATTGATCGGAGAGGTGTCTCCATCATGTCTGCATATTCACGAACCGTAGGGTGACACACTTAAGGTTCGATGCTGTTTAGGTAGATATGGAATATGCGTTGGAGACTGAATGTAGTTCGGAGTCTCGGATTGGATCTGGGACATCACGAGGAGATCCAGAATTGTCCGGAGAATAAGATTCATATAATGGAGATCATTTTCTAGGTTCGGAAATGTTCCGGAGTCTTTTTATGGGGATTCTAGAAGGTTTCGAAATGTTCTGGAAAGTTCCAAAAGGTTCCGTGGACTTTACTTGAAAACCAAGAAAGGAAAGGGGAAGACTTGGGGGGAAGGAAACTCCCTCCCCCCTCTCCCTTGTGCGCCGGCCCTAGGAGGTGGGCCTAGGGGTGGGAACCCTAGGCCGCACCCCTCCCTCTATATATAGAGGGGTGGAGGCGCCACCCCCCTTGCCCCTCCACTCTTGCCCTAGCCGCCTCTCTCCTCCTCCTTCGCTCTGCTCAGGCTTAGGCAAAGCCCTGCAGAATTCTCTACTCCACCACCACCACACCGTCGTGCTGCTGGGATTCCATGGAGAGATCTACTACCTCCGCTGCTCGCTGGAACGGGGAGAGGAAGGTCTGCATCGACTCCGCACGTGTGACCGACTGCGGAAGCGCTGCCGGAACGCGGCGCCGGAAGGATCGTCTACTCGATCTTGAGATCGGCAAGTGATCGTCTACATCAACCACGAGATCCGATCTCGCACAAGGCTTTCGGATCTACAAGGGTTAGTACAGATCTATCTTGTTGCGCATGTCTAATAGATTAGATCTTGGCTTTTATCTAGATTAGATCTGGGTTTTGTTCGTTCTTGCGGTAGAAATTTTTTGTTTTCCATGCTACGAACCCATCAGTGGTATCAGAGCCGTGTCTATGCGTAGATATGTTGCACGAGTAGAACACAATGGTTTTGTGGGCGTTGGTGCTCGTGCCGTCTTTTGCTTTGTGTACTTTGCATCTTGCGGTATGGTGGGATGAAGCGGCTCGGGCAAACCTTACATGTCATCGCACATGAGACTTGCTCCACGCTTGACGTGTAACTTGCTTTGCACAAGTGGCTTTGCGGGTGTCTGTCTCTCCCACCATAGTATAGATCCAATTTACACTTTGCACTTGATAGCACTTGTATCAACATTGTGGTTTCAGTTTTGTAGGTAAGATCCGTTCTTATTCGAAAGCCCCAAACCACATAAAACATGCAAAGAAAATTAGAGGCGTCTAACTTGTTTTTGCAGGGGTTTTGTGATGTGATATGGCCATCATGTGATTGTGATTATATTTGATGTATGCAATGATCCTTGTTGTAATATGGCAACCGGCAGGAGCCTAATGGTTGTCTTTGATTCTGTTAAGACCTGCGTGTCTATTCATCTTGTAATAACTTTATTCCAAGTAGTTGTAATAGTTGCTAGTGATGATGGACAACCATGAAGCGGCGCCACATGACCTTGATGCAATGTTGGTGATGATGGAGATCATGTCCGTGCTTTGGAGATGGAGATCAAAGGCATAAGAAGAAAGGGCCATATCATATCACACTAATTATGAATTGCCTGTCATGTTAATCCTTTATGCATCTTGTATTGCATAGATCGCGACGATAGCATTATAAGATGATCCCTTTCACTAAATATCAAGTAATAAAGTGTTCATCCTTAGTTGGCACCGTTGCTAAGACTCGTCGTTTCGAAGCATCTCGTGATGATCGGATGTGATAGATTCTACGTGTGCATACAACGGGTGCAAGCCAGATTTGCACATGCGGAAACCAAGGTTAATCTTGACGAGCCTAGCATGTACAGACATGGTCTCGGAACACGGAATACCGAAAGGTAGAGCATGAGTTATATAAATGATATGATGAACATGAAGATTGTTCGCCGATGAAACTACATCTTCTCTCGTGAAGATCTGACTTGGTGTAGTGGACTTGGTTCGTGTAATCACTAAGACAATGTGAGGGATGTTGTTTTGAGTGGGAGTTCACCTAGTTAATTTAAGAATTAAGATTGAACTCAATTTATCATAAACTTAGTCTAAACTATATGCAAATTTGTTGTAGATTATGGCAAACCTCTCCATCAATTTCAATGCGTTCCTAGAGAAAGAAAAGCTTAAGAACAATGGAAGCAACTTCACAGACTGGTTCCATGGACTGAAGATTGTCCTCAGGGCTAGTCAGTTGACCTATATGCTTGAAGCACCGCTAGGTGACCCACCTGCAGAAGATGCCACTGATGACGTAAAGAATGTTTACGCCACTCGAAAAATCACTACTCCACAGTTCAGTGTGCCATCCTGTACGGTTTAGAAACGGAGCTTCAGAAGCGCTTTGAGCACCACGACCCGTTTGAGATCATTAAGGAGCTCAGGCTGATTTTTGAGACTCACGCGACCGTGGAGAGCTATGAGGCCTCCGAAAAGTTCTTTAACTGTAAGATGGAAGAGGGTAGCTCCGTTAGCGAGCACGTGCTCACCATGTCTGGGCATGCAAACAAGCTCCAAGAGTTGGGGATAACGATTCCTAATGAGTTAGGGATTCACCGTGTCCTCCAATCACTGCCACGGAGTTATAAGAACTTTGTGATGAACTACAATATGCACTGCATGAACAAGACGTTGCCTGAACTATCGTCCATGCTGAAAACTGCTGAAGTGGAGATCAAGAAGGAGCACCAAGTGTTGATGGTCAATAAGACCACCAATTTCAAGAAACAGGGCAAGCCTAAAAACAAGGGCAACTTCAAGAAGGACGGCAAGAAAGCTGCCGCACCTGCTAAGAAGCCCAAGGCTGGTCCTAAGCCTGAAACTGAATGCTTCTACTGCAAGGGTGCTGGTCACTGGAAGCGTAACTGCCCCAAGTACCTGCCGGATCTGAACAACGGCAACATCAAGAAGAAAGGTATATTCGATATACATGTTATTGATGTGTATCTTACTAGTAATCATAGTAGTGCCTGGGTATTTGATACTGGTTCGGTTGCTCATATTTGTAACTCGAAACAGGAGCTGCGGAATAAGCAAAGACTGGCGAGAGACGAGGTGACGATGCGCGTTGGAAATGGCTCCAGGGTTGATGTGATCGCCGTCGGCACGCTCCCTCTACATCTACCTTCAGGATTAGTTTTAAATTTGAATAATTGTTATTTGGTGCCTGTGTTAAGCATGAACATTATATCTAGATCTTGTTTATTGCGAGACGGTTACTCTTTTAAGTCCGAGAATAAAGGTTGTTCGGTTTATATGAGTAATATCTTTTATGGTAATGCACCTGAGATGAATGGTTTATTCTTACTAAATCTCGATAGTAGTGATACACATGTTCACAACATAGATGCTAAACAAACAAAATTGAATGATAATTCTACATACATGTGGCACTGTTGTCTTGGTCACATTGGAGTGAAGCGTATGAAGAAACTCCATTCTGATGGACTTCTTGAATCACTTGATTTTGAATCACTTGAAAGATGCGAAGCATGTCTAATGGGAAAAATGACTAAGACTCCATTCTCTGGAATAATGGAGCGAGCTACAGACTTATTGGAAATAATACATACCGATGTGTGCGGTCCAATGAGTGTAGCATCGCGTGGTGGATATCGTTATGTTCTCACTTTCACGGATGACTTAAGTAGATATGGGTATGTCTACTTTATGAAACATAAGTCCGAAACTTTCGAGAAGTTTAAGGAATTTCAAAGTGAAGTGGAAAATCATCGTAACAAGAAGATTAAGTTTCTGCGTTCTGACCACGGAGGTGAATATCTAAGTTATGAGTTTGGCATGCATTTAAAGAAATGTGGAATACTTTCACAGTTGACACCGCCGGGAACACCACAACGTAATGGTGTGTCCGAACGTCGTAATTGAACTCTCTTAGATATGGTTCGGTCTATGATGTCTCTTACAGATTTACCGCTATCATTTTGGGGCTATGCATTAGAGACAGCCGCATTCACTTTAAATAGGGCACCATCTAAATCCGTTGAAATGACACCCTACGAATTGTGGTTTGGAAAGAAACCTAAGTTGTCATTCCTTAAAGTTTGGGGTTGCGAAGCGTATGTAAAGAAGTTACAACCTGATAAGCTTGAACCCAAAGCGGAGAAATGCGTCTTCATAGGATGCCCTAAAGAAACAATTGGGTATACCTTCTATCATAGATCCGAAGGCAAAGTTTTCGTTGCCAAGAATGGATCCTTTCTTGAGAAGGAGTTTCTCTCGAAGGAAGTGACTGGAAGGAAAGTAGAACTCGACGAGGTTATTGAACCTTCTCTCGGAGTTGAGAGTAGCGCAGCGGCGGAAGATGTTTTTGTGTCGCCTGCACCAATTAGAGAGGAAGCTAATGATGGTGATCATGAAACTTCGAACGAAGTTGCTGCTGAACCTCGCAGGTCAACGAGGGTTCGTACCACTCCTGATTGGTATGACCCTGCCTTGAATGTCATGTTGGTGGACAACACTGATGACCCTGCGACGTATTAAGAAGCTATGGTGAGCCTAGATTCCGACAAATGGCTAGAAGCCATGAAATCCGAAATGGGATCCATGTACGAGAACCAAGTGTGGACTTTGGTGGACTTACCGGATGGCCGTAAGGCTGTCGAGAACAAATGGATTTTCAAGAGAAAAACACATGCTGATGGTAATGTTATCATCTATAAAGATCGACTTGTCGGAAAGGGTTTCGACAAATTCAAGGAGTTGACTATGATGAGACATTCTCACCAGTAGCGAAGCTAAAGTCTGTGAGGATTTTGTTAGCAATTGCTTCATATTTCGATTATGAGATTTGGCAGATGGATGTCAAAACGGCATTCCTTAATGGAGACATTGAGGAAGAGTTGTATATGGTACAACCCAAGGGTTTTATCGATCCTAGTGATGCTGACAAGGTATGCAAACTTCAGCGCTCCATTTATGGACTGAAGCAAGCATCCCGGAGTTGGAATCAACGTTTTGATAAAGTAATCAAAAACTTTGGATTTATACAAACGTATGGATAAGATTGTATTTACAAGAAAGTGAGTGGGAGCTCTATAGCATTCCTAGTACTATATGTAGATGACATATTGTTGATTGGGAATGATATAGAACTTCTTAATAGTGTCAAAGCCTATTTGAATAATAGTTTTTCAATGAAGGATCTTGGCGAAGAGGCATATATTCTAGGCATCAAGATTTATAGAGATAGATCAAGACGCCTAATAGCGCTTTCACAAAGTACATACTTGGACAAAGTTCTAAAGAAGTTTAGAATGGAAGAGAGCAAGAAAGGGTTCGTGTCCATGTTGTCAAGTAAGACCTTGAGTAAGACTCAAAGTCCAGCTACGGCAGAAGATAGAGAGAAAATGAATAATATTCCCTATGCCTCGGCCATAGGTTCTATCATGTATGACATGCTGTGTACAAGACTGGATATAGCACATGCTGTTAGTTTGACTAGCAGATATCAAAGTGATCCTGGAATGGAGCACTGGACAGCGGTCAAGAATATCCTAAAGTACCTAAATAGGACTAAGGATATGGTTCTTTCTTATGGAGGTGATGAACAGCTTGTTGTAAATAGTTACACTAATGCTAGTTGGAACACTGATCCAGATGACTCGAAGTCACAGTCTGGATACGTATTTATTTTGAATGGTGTTGCAGTGAGCTGGAGGAGTGCCAAGCAAAGCGTTGTGGCAAAATCTTCAACTGAATCGGAATACATAGCTGCTTTGGAGGCTGCACAAGAAGCCATATGGATGAAGGAGTTCATTACTGAACTCAGCGTGGTTCCTAGTACGTTGGACCCGATGGCCATCTACTGTGACAACACAGGTGCCATAGCTAATGCACAGGAACCAAGGTCACATAGCAAGCTGAAGCACATCAAGCTACGTTTCCATGCTATTCGCGAGTATGTCCAAGATGGTGACATAAATTTTTGCAAAGTACACACTGATCTGAATGTGGCAGATCCGTTGACTAAACCTCTCCCTAGAGCAAAGCATGACCAACACCAGAACGCCATGGATGTTAGGTATATTACCATGTAATCTAGATTATTGACTCTAGTGCAAGTGGGAGACTATTGGAGATATGCCCAAGAGGCAATAATAAAAGTGGTTATTATTATATCTTTGTGTTTATGATGAATGTTTACATCCCATGCTATAATTGTATTATTAGGAAACACTAATACTTGTGTGTTTTGTAAACATAAAAGAGTCCCTAGTAAGCCTCTAGTTGAACTAGCTTGTTGATTAATAGATGATCATGGTTTCCTGATCATGGACATTGGATGTCATTAATAACAAGGTCATATCATTAGGAGAATGATGTGATGGACACACACCCATAGTAAGTGTAGCATAAGATCAAGTCATTTAGTTCGTATTGCTACAAGCTTTCAAAAGCATAGTAACCTAATCCTTCGACCATGAGGTTATGTTAATCACCATCACCAGATGGGTGCTTTGATGACATCAAACACCGCTTCGTAACTGGGTGGTTATAAAGGTGTCATTGGGTATTCTGAAAGTATGTGTTGAAGCGCATGGACCAAGATTGGGATTTGTCCATCCATATGACGGATATATATGCTCTGGGCCCTCTCGGTGGAATGTCATCTAGTTAGCTTGCAAGCGTGTGACTAGGTCACAAGGGATGACATATCATTGAACGAGTAAAGAGTACTTATCAGTAACAAGGTGGAACTAGGTATGGAGATACCAACGATCAAACCTCGGATAAGTAGAGTATCGCGTGACAAAGGGAATTGGTTTCGTATGTTAATGGTTCTATCGATCACGAAGTCATCGTTGAGTATGTGGGAGCCGTTATGGATCTCTAGATCCCGCTGATGGCTATTGATCGGAGAGGTGTCTCCGTCATGTCTGCATATTCACGAACCGTAGGGTGACACACTTAAGGTTCGATGCTGTTTAGGTAGATATGGAATATGCGTTGGAGACCGAATATAGTTCGGAGTCTCGGATTGGATCTGGGACATCACGAGGAGATCCGGAATTATCCGGAGAATAAGATTCGTATAATGGAGATCATTTTCTAGGTTCAGAAATGTTCCGGAGTGTTTTTATGGGGATTCTAGAAGGTTTCGGAATGTTCCGGAAAGTTCTAGAAGGTTCCGTGGACTTTACTTGAAAACCAAGAAAGGAAAGGGGAAGACTTGGGGGGGAAGGAAACTCCCTCCCCCCTCTCCCTTGTGCGCCGGCCCTAGGAGGTGGGCCTAGGGGTGGGAACCCTAGGCCGCACCCCTCCCTCTATATATAGAGGGGTGGAGGCGCCACCCCCTTGCCCTCCACTCTTGCCCTAGCCGCCTCTCTCCTCCTCCTTCGCTCTGCTCAGGCTTAGGCGAAGCCCTGTAGAATTCTCTACTCCACCACCACCACCACGCCGTCGTGCTGCTGGAATTCCGTGCAGAGATCTACTACCTCCGATGCTCGCTGGAACAGGGAGAGGAAGGTCTGCATCGACTCCGCACGTGTGACCGACTGTGGAAGCGCTGCCGGAACGCGGCGCCGGAAGGATCGTCTACTCGATCTTGAGATCGGCAAGTGATCGTCTATATCAACCACGAGATCCGATCTCGCACAAGGCTTTCGGATCTACAAGGGTTAGTACAGATCTATCTCGTTGCACATGTCTAATAGATTAGATCTTGGCTTTTATCTAGATTAGATCTGGGTTTTGTTCGTTCTTGCGATAGAATTTTTTGTTTTCCATGCTATGATCCCATCACCATTATAGGAAGTTAGATGAATACATAGTTTAAAGAGACAACGAAGAATTTAAAGCTGGTTGGAGTAAAGTTTAAAGAGAGCACAAACCTTGTACCCACTTACCTTGATAGCAAGATCATCACCCACCGTATCTAGCAATAGCATCAACCATCATCTGATTCAAACATGACACCTTGCTGTTGTTGCACGTAGCACAAACCACCGTCTAAGGCCGTCCATAAATAGCCCAACTCCATGCCTTCTTCCCTCCACACACACCTTCCCCACACTGACACCGATGAGAGCCAGCCACCACTATGAGTAATCTCGCACCCACACCATCAAGGACGAGATCAAGGAGGAATCGGAGGACGACGACTACGAAGCCTACCCGGACCTCCTCTCAACGCAGTGGCCACCCTTAGATTAGGTTTAATTTTTAGTTTAATATTATGTTTAGTTAAATTTCATTCAAAGTTTGTAAAATATTGCTGAAATTTGAATAAAATTTAAGTTTAGTTGAAATTTGCTCAAACTCTTAGGGAGCGTCGCTGGTGCTCCCTAAATAGCAGAGTTTGTGCCGGCGCTCCCTAAGCGAGCTTACCCTCTGCTGCTGTCAGACGCCTCTTAGGGAGCGCGGGTGGAGATGATCTTAGCTCCCTACCTCTTCAGAGTGGGTGGCTCACGCAGCCTTTCATGAAAAAAAAGAGCTTAGTCCAATATGTGCAGGCTTGGTCTCCTAGTATAATTTTGACTAGATGGAGGATTTGTAGATTTGCAAAGGCGAACGTATAGAGAATGGCTTCAAAGTGACTTTTGACATAGACACAATCATAGAATATTTGCTTCACATTGTTCCTGTAGTAAATCCATAATATCACAAAACACTTTTTCCCAAAAAAAGATCTTAGAAAAACCTAGCGGGCCACCACCGATATGAAAAATGGCACGGACAGGTTGTTGTCTTTGACCGCAGAGCACAACTTAATTCACATTTACACGTAGAATTCTTCATGCGGAGTACTAGCAGGGATAAACAAATTAAACATCCACGTGACCACGTCCAAACACCACAATTGTCAAGCATGGAGCTTTCTCTCGCACAGGCCAGCCAACCGGCAACCCAGTTGATCTGGCACACACGTTTGGCGGTCTGGTTTGACGACCGACATCATAAATGCATGCCAAAGAATATCACGCGAACCAACTTGGTCTGATCGTCCATCGGAACTGAAACAGTCTCGGGCCAGCGTCACCACGCCTACGTGTCCTTCGAAACACGGACGCGCGGATTTGCAGCGTGAGCGCGCCAGAGGGCCGTCCGGACGACTCGCTCTTCATCCCTATCCGGCTATCCCCGCCACCTAATCCTCGCTATCCATCCGTGACTGAGTAACAAACGCCCCGCGAAACCTCAGGGGAAGGCCACGTCGCCGGCCGGCAGCTGCTGCTGACGGCCCAGGGGAAAACGACCGCGGCGCCGGCCGGCTGGCTGACGCCTCCAGGTTTTACCGGATCCATACGCCCACCTACTGCACCAACCCGGCCGCGGCAGCTGCGCGCACCGCAGTTGATACACCTGTCCCTTTCCCATCATTGCCTCCCCTCGCACATGCCCCTGCTTCCTTCCCTCCCGTCGCGTCGCGTCTCGCCGTTACTCTGTTCCAACCCCGCAGTAGACAGTAGTAGTAGCGCTGACACACACGGCAGGAGCCTGCACATGCGCTCGCTGACGCTGGACCGCTGTGTTGACTGACGGCCCGCCCGTCAGTGGCATTCCACTTTGGTTCGAGTAACCATGGCAGTACAACTTCCCTCCGAGGGAATAGGAACGACGTATAGCCATTTCACGGCGAGCGATCCGGACGCCGAGCTGTTTCGCCGGACGGGTTTCGTCTCGGTGACAATAATTCCACACCATCTCTTGTCTGCTCGTGCTGGCCATGGCATCCGGCAGCGGCAGATCATTGTCTACTAGTACTAGGCCGGACTCCCAACATGCGTACCAAAAGATCCACTTAACAAATTACTAGCACGTACCAGTGCGCGGAGCCGTTTCCCATGTGGCACCACGGCATAACGGCCGGTACACAAGAGCATCTCCAATAGCCGTCTATTAATGAGCGCGCTAAAAATAGTTTACAGCGTGTGTGATGATTTTAGCGCGTGTGGCAGGCTGTAGTTGTACCAGACACGATTTAATTATGCGTGCGGCAAGCGGCGCTGCACCAGAGGCTCTAAACTGCAGAGCACATGATCGGCTGCCGCTTGCCAACACATTAAACAAACCTAATATCAAGCAAGAGGAACAAGCACATCAATATCATTACTTGTCCAACATAGTATATCTCAAATACATGGTATAGTTCAAAAGCAAAGGATAAGTTGACACAACCAAATTTAACACAAAATAGAATTCGGATGAACACATCAATCATCACCCTTCTCGTTACCATCTCTATCTTAGACTTCATCATCATTCGAAATTTGAACGGTGTTGGGACGAACCGTGGTATCTCTAAAGCCATCACACGTAGTAGGCATGAGAGATATGATGGACGCCATGAATCCACTCGGAGGTGGTATGAAGCCACCCATTCCTCCGTAGCCACCCGAAGGAGTACTCATCCATCTCATGCCTCCATAGCCACTTGGAGTTGCTCCCATGGCTTCATAACTAGTTGGGCGTGCTCCCATGCCTCCATAGCCACTTGGAGGTGCTCCTATCCCTCTAATTCCTCTCATCCCGCCAATACCTCACATTCCTCCATATCCACCCATAGGTGCACTTATTCCTTCCATTGCTCCCATGCCTCCATAGCCTCCCATATGTGCTCCCATAATTCCTTTTTGAGCCAAAACTTAATCACGACAAAGGTTAATGTATTCATTTTGCCATACATCAAGGTTAGACATGTCCATGAAGAAAATATGTTTCTCCTGCTCCATGAGACGGAGATTTTCTTCCACGGTCACCTTCTTCTCCTCCAACGCCACCTTCCTCTCCTTGGCTGCAACCATCCTCTCCTCGCTCACGATTCTCCTCTCCTCGGCCGCCGACTCTTTGTCCCTATACAACTTCCTCTCCTCGATTGCTTGTTTTCTTGCACTTTTAGTGGCCTCCATAACCTGATCAGATGCTCCGAGGAGGACATGACGCTGGTAGCCCAAGAACTATAGTGCCATATCACTCAATTTCCGTTGCGCTACCTGGGGCTACCGCTCTCTTTGCGGAAACCTTTAGTGGCTCAGCTTCAGTCACTGGTTGACTTGGTGGCCACGAAGCTACCATTGTGGAAAGCTTCTATGATCAACAGAGGAGGACGGTTGGAGCTGGTCAAGACAACACTCTCTAACATCCCAATGTTTGCCATGATGTCACTGTACATCCCAATAGAGATCATCGTCGCGATCGAGAAAATCATACGGGGCTTTCTTTGGAAGGGGAGAAAGGACGTGCGTGGTGGGCACTGCCTAGTGGCGTGGGATAGGGTGTGCATGCCAAAGGAGATGGGCCGCATGGGCATCCCCAACTTACACCTCATGAATGTTGCACCGAGGGCTAGATGGGTATGGATAACACGTGTGGAATTGGACAAGCCTTGGCAAGAGCTTGACATCAAGGTCCCGAAATTGGCTAGGCAGCTCTTTGATGTGGCGACTACCTCGGTGGTAGGGGATGGTGCTACAACCCTGTTCTAGACAGACAAGTGGCTACCGGGTGGACGCATCAGCGAGATGGCACCAAACCTGTTTGCGCTGGTGCTAGTTAAGGTCACTGCCACACGCAAGGTTCGCGAGGGCATCGCCAGAGGCTGGCTACATGACGTCTCTCCGGACATGGGCGCTACGGCAATCAGGGAGCTCCTAGAAGTGGCAGACCGACTGGAAGAGGTTAACTTGACTGAGGAAACACAGGATGTCCTCAAGTGGAACTAGAACCCGAGAAACTGCTACACGGCCAAGTCCTGCTATCAGGCACTTTTTGCTAACAGGACCTCGATGGCAGGAGCTCTGTAGATCTGGCGCCCGCGTGCACCCGCCAGCTACAAAGTCCCATTATGGTTGGCTATGAGAAACATATGCTAGACCGCAGATAGGCTTCGTAGGTGCAGCTTGCAACATCCGGTGGCATGTCCCTTCCGTGACCAGTGTGGAGAGACCATTGATCACCTACTATTGGGTTGTGTACTCGCCCGAGAGGTGTGGGCTGCCTGCCTAAGCTAGTGGGGAAAGAGCCATTGGCTGCCCGAACAGGACTCTAGGCTTAATGCTTGGCTATAGGAGAGGCGCATGGCAAAGGTCGGGAGCGTGACCTATGGACCGGGATCTCGCTTGTATGATGTACGTTATGGAGCCACCGGAATGATGTGGTTTTCGAGGGGGGTACCCTGTCTACGGCAGAGGTCATCCGGAAGATCTCCTCCGAGGCAGAGCTATGGAGAGCAGCGGGTCTCTTCCGCGACTGCCTTGGGCAGCTGAACAAGTGGAGATGCCGCGAGTAGTCTTCTAGTGTGTGAGTGCTGCCCTTAGGGTTTATGCGCCCTCCGACGTGTTGTAATGCTTGGCCACTTGGCCCTTCTTCTATGAAAATGATACGTCTCCCAAGACGTATCCTTGAAAAAGGAAAATTGTCGCCATCCTCAGACTTCTTCTCCTTCTCTTTTGCTTGTCTCTTTCCAATTGGTAGTTTTGTTGTCCTGACAACCGAGTTAGGAGTAGGGCTTCTCTTCACTTCATCACTTGGTGCTTCATCATCACCATCATCATCTAGGATTGTTGCTGATGACCCAAAATATATCGAGCTCGTTGAGGAACCCCAAGAGGAAGGTATAATGAGCACAACAGCAAGTTTTCCCTCAGTTATGAAACCAAGGTTATCAATCCAGTAGGAGCAAAGAAACACCCCAAAGGTGTTGCTAGCTGAACTTTGGTAGGGCGCACTACCGGTGCCAGCAGCAACATGGAGACCTGCACAACACAACCATAGAACTCTGCCCCCAACTTGCGATGAGGTTGTCAATCTTACCGGTTTTGCTGAAAACAAAGGATTAAACATATCGAGTGGAAGAAAGTAATAGTTTGCAGAAAGTAAACACAAAGCAGTAAACAATTGATTGTAGATTGATGGTAAAAGAAAAGACCGGGGTCCATAGTTCACTAGTGGTGGCTCTTCTTAAGATAGATGACATGTTGGGTGAACAAATTACAGCGGGGAAATTGACAAACATCGAGAAAGCAATATGCATATACTACTCATTTTGACTCCTTTGAGATTCGATTGGGCATTACAACATTATACATAGACCGTAATCCAACTGCATCGATGACTAATAATCCAGCTTTAGGTTATCATCCGAACCCCCTCCAGTATTAAGTTGCAAGCAACAGATAATTGCATTACGCATTGCGTGTAAAGTAAACAATACGATTGTTCTATGAACAAAGGATTGTTGTTTTCTCCCTAGTAGCAACAACACATCTAGTACCTTAGAGATTTCTGTCACTTCCCCAGATTACTAGAGGCATGAACCCACTATCAAGCATAAATACTAACTCTTGGAGTTGCTAGCATCTACTTGGCCAAGATAGCTACTAACAATGGAAAGCATGCAAGATCACAAATAACAAAGACATGATAGAATCAATAATCAATCTGAAATAGCATCTAAATATCCATCGGATCCCCGCAAACACAACATGTAGGAATTACAAATAGATAAACTTGGTCATGAACGGAGCTCACAAGATCTAAACATG
Organism: Avena sativa; assembly: GCA_916181665.1. Taxonomy (NCBI): domain Eukaryota; kingdom Viridiplantae; phylum Streptophyta; class Magnoliopsida; order Poales; family Poaceae; genus Avena; species Avena sativa. The sequence continues at coordinate 417,799,499 of OV702296.1, forward strand.
ATAGCACAAAGGAGGAGAACCAGCCATCTAGCTACTACATGGACCCGTAGTCCAGAGATGAACTACTCACGCATCACACCGGAGGCTTGCATGATGATGAATAAGGCCTCCAGGGTGAATTCCCCTCTCCGGCAGGGTGCAGGAAAGAGCTTGAAATCCCTCCTGATCTAGGGATGGAGATGACAGCGGCTATAGACTCTTTCGTGGAATTTTGATCGGGTGCCTAGGGTTTCTGTATCAGAGGCAATATATAGGCCAAAGGAGAGGTCGAGGGGGTGCCTAGGCCGGCCGGACCACCCCCTGGCGCGGGTCAGGCCTGGCCGCACGGCCAGGTGGTGTGGCCGGGCCCCAGCCCCTCTCCATCTCGTATTCTGGCTCCTGGTGTCCCTCAGTGAAAAACCGACTTTGGCTTTTGTCCAGTCCAATTCCAAGAATATTCATTTTCTGACTTTCGTGGAACCAAAAATAGCAGAAAACAGGCAGCTGACACTATGGCTCTTGTTAATAGGTTAGTCCAAGAAATCATATGAAAAACACTCCAAAGTGTGGACAAAACATAAGAAAGTAGATAAAACCAAGCATGGAACATCAAAAATTATGGATACGTTAGCAACATATCAGTTGCCTCCATAGTTTCCTTGGTACCTTTCTTTGAAACATCTAAGACATCACGGTTCTTCCACTTCTCTTCATTATCTAGCTCCTTGTAACAATGGTCCAACACGAATGTCTTCCCTTGCATCAATTTGCCCTTCTTGATATAATCGACCAACAGGAACGAAAAGATCTTTTGGCACACACACAATTCCACTATTGTTTAGTTTATCAAAATACTCCTTGATCCTAACCCAATAAGTGTCTCTTGTTTGTTCCATACCAACAGTCGGATCCATGCCCACATTGCACCATGTCTTGCATAGTAAAACATCTTCCTCCGAGTTATAGTTGTCTGCCCTTCCCTTCGGTGCATCGATCAAACCCTTAGCATCCTCATCCACTTTAAATTCTTTATCTTGTTGAGATGCATAATGTTGGGACCAGTATTCATGTGAATATGAAGAACCAACATTCATAGTTGACATAAATGTGTCATTGTCAACCCTAGATTGTACGAAAATGAGCATACATCAAAATCTATTCTTCTATCTCAAAATTAACCCAAAAAGGTGTTTGTACCTTGCGGTCATTTGGTCGGTAACATCGGGCACAGCAGTCGGCATGCGGAAGTCTATAGTCGCTCTTGCCTATGGTGGCGGCGGTGGAGGCTTGAATTGAGTGGCCGCCTAGGTGGCAGAAGGTTGCACATGGCGAGCAATAACACCTCCCTTGTATGTCTTGCCCCTCTTTTGGGATGCCGTGATCGCTTAGCGTTTTGGGACAGTGTTCTGCACCTTCACGACGGGCAGCGGCAGCGACGCGATGTCGCCATGCCTAGTCTGATGGAAATATGCCCTAGAGACAATAATAAATGTAATATTATTCATATTTCTGTTTCATAATTAAGTTTATTGTTCTATGATATATTGTATTGGTTCTAGATAATGTGTATTTGGATGAAAACTCTAATACATTTGTGGAATAATAAACACCAATAAGACATCCCTAGTCTTTTCTCTGAGACTAGTTCATGTATCAATAATAGTCCAAGTTTCCTAACTATGGGAAAGACGACAAAGTGTTGTGGAGTTTCCAATTATATGATATCGGAGTTGTTGGAAAACAATGACGATGGATAGACCCAACATTATATACCATGAAATACATCGTCAATATTTGTTATCGGTAGTTTTTCATAAATAATGTATTGCCTTTACTAAAAATCGTTAAACCAGAAGACACATGTGAACTTGGGTATAATATGGACGTGGCAGGATTCTTTAAACATTGTTCTGAACTAGAGTAATTATAAAGTCAGTCTTTGCTCTTACTAGATGGTACGCTAAGTATTTCACATAGTGTGCTTGCAGGAATTGCTACTCCCGGCGATGGAGAGATACACTCTGGGCCCACTCATGTAATGTGTTGCTCCTCATTGTCTGGTCGTACACGTGATCAAGTTGTTGATCACAAGAATATCGATGGTACGGTATGAGTAAAGAATACATGCCAGGTAACGAGAATAACCTAGTGTTTCATCTCAATCAATATTATCGACGAAGCAATGCGATATGTGTGGGAAATAATACTACGGTTCACACGATAAAGATCTTCGTGTTATTTGCGAGGATTACTAGTGTATCAAGACGCTAATAGTAATCGTTGTCGCGGAAGGAGTTCCAAACATGTTCGTAAATATCCATACCCATAGGATCACACACTTAAGACGTTATTAGCATTTATAATGTGAGTGCGATTGAAGATATTTGAATAAAGTAATACCGAAAGAAGGTTTTGGAGTGCCACAGAATATTCCGGAGGTGTCCGGGATATCACCGAGAATGGACAAAATTGTTCTTCCTCTGCTTCGGCTCTCTCCGCCTTGGCATCTTGGAGATTGTCTTCCTCCGCTTCTTCATGTTGTCATCATCATCGCGAGGAATCCTTCTTATTCATCATGCCGGAGTGCTACTCGTCTTCTACCTCTATCTGGATATAATCTAGCCAGATGACGAAGTGCTGCTGGATCTTCATTGACACGTTCCCGCTTCATCTGTGAGGTTTATCTCACTTTGACGCGGTGCCATTCTCATTGGATGTGTGGATACCGGTGGTCGTGCAACATGTGGAGCAATTGATCGTTGGATTCATTCGTGGGATAATGCATCTCCTCGCGACTCGCTAAGGCTTGTTGGGGGATGGACGCTCGAACAACCTCGTCATCGACCAACTTCCGCTAGTTCAATCTTCGAAGGTATGATCCGTTACCTTCTCCCTTCATTGGATCTTGGTTATGCGCTAGAAATTTTTGTTTTGCATAGCGCGTTACCCAACACAGTCATTAGCCACGGTGGTGCGAGGAGTCTGCGGATGAGGCCAGCGATAGGGTTAGCTGCGGCAGCGACGCCAGATGGTGTTGCGAGCGGAGACGCCAGATGGTGTTGCGAGCGGCGACGGAACTCCCACGCTAGCGGTGGTAGGGTCATACGAGTAGGGTAGGGACAGGAGAGTGCCGGAGAAGCCTTCCATCGTGAGGAAGTTTTAGGAGGGCGGTTGGCTCGTCGCGCATGAGTTCGCGTTTTCCAGTTAATTACCCCACGCGTGTTTTTGCAGTGACTGCTGGAGCACCATAATTAGGCAATGGCGCGCTAAATCAATAGTTTTTACCGTGCATGCGCTTTTTACGGTGCCTATTGGAGATGCTCTAAATCCGTTGTCCCGGCCATAGAGCCACACGATGATCAAATCGAAGGATGCTAGCTTGTTGTTAGGCATCTCCACTGGCACCTCCCAAATTGTCGTCAACAGTAGCGCCAACACATTGCTATGGAGAACGTTGGCAGTGACATCCTAAATGTTGGGAGGGCCTTCCCATAGCGGTGTGGTCAATGCGGTTGGCCCCAACATGTAAATGCGGCCAAAATAAAAGAAATAGTTGATTGATTCAAATTTGTACAAACTTTGCATAGTCTTGAATACGCTGAAGTTGAGGCCGCCATCCTTGCAACCATCGCCCCATGCCTCGTCGAAGCTGTCGTCCTCCGGCTCTGGCTTGGGCGCCATCGGTGACACCGGTGAAAAATAGCTTCTAGTGCACCTAGCAGGCGGTCGATGACGTTGTCGCCGTCCTCTGCAGACCACCAATACACGAACGTGCTGGTGGTCGGCGGGATGGTATCGTAGGAGCCCGTCATGAGTGTCCCTTCTCTCCACGCGTCGGCGAGGTCGTTGGGGTCCGTATAGGCCACCTGGAGCTCCATCTCCACCTCCCACCACACCTTCTCCTACTTCAATGGCGACTAGAATCATCCTTCAGCCATGCGAAGAGACATGTGCCTGTTGGGTCCGCAGCATAGAAAACAAAAAATTTCCTACGGTGTGAACTACACGCCAAGATCTATCTACTAGGTACAAAGCAATGGGTGGACAGACATCCAACGAGAACTTACCCTCGTAGACAACGAGATTTGTTAACGAGTAGGAACTCGTGGTTGATGTAGTCGTACACTTGCCGATCTCAAGATCATGAGGAAGTCCGAGCGCCGCAACTCAACAGCGCATCCACACTCGTACACACGTCCAAGCCACCGGACAACCTCCACCTCCTCGCTCCAGCGATCCAGCGGAAGCAGCAACTCCTTCCAGACGAAATGCCACCGGGAACATGTATCTCGCTAATCCGAGACTATGGGGAAATAATTCTAGAGGGAGAGAGAGATCCTTCACAAGGAGGTGTGAGGATGAAGGAGGGAATGGGTGGCCTTTTATAGGAGGAGGGGGGTGCCCCCTCTCTCCATGGCCGGCGCATGGGAGGGTGACCCCTCACCTCCCCCATTCATGTGGTGGTAACCCCCCCACATTAAAATGCCTCTTCACATTCCCTTTTAAAGTCTCCACTTTAAATGCATTAAATTTCTCCAAATTTAATGCTCTCTCATTTAATAAAACTCTTTTTATTAAATTTATTCAGAATTTTGTTAATTACTTTAATTAACAAACATTCACATATAGCCCCTTGCAATATTTCAATATCACATGCAGAACCACCTTCTGCAATTTCACCCAAAACAATTTCCGGTTTCTATTGAAACAATTCCTGCGCTTTGTAATTCTTTCATCTGAAACATATGTGCGCCAAAATGGTGTCCAGTAACTCTTAAGTATGCCACCCTACGGTTCGCGAATAATGCAGACATGATCGAGACCCTTCTCCGATCAATAATCAGCAGCAGGACTTGGAGATCCGTACTGACTCCTACACATTCAACGATGACTCCTGTGATCGTGAGAACCTTTAACGCTTGTAACTAAATCCCTTTGTCTCTCGATATATTACATGTCCGAGATTTGATCATCGGTATCTCCATACCTAGTTTGATCTCGTTACCGACATGCACTCTTTTCTCGTTCCTGTGATATAACATTCTAGTGATCACATCACTTGCTTGCAAGCTATCCTAATGTGATATCACCGAGAGGGCCCAGAGTATATCTATCCATCATCTGGATTGACAAATTCCACTCTTGATCCATGAGCCTCAACATAACACCTTCGTAGTACTGAACCCATCTTTATAGTCACCCTGTTACGATGTGACACTTGATGTTATCAAGATACTCTTCCGGTGTCAGCAATTAACATGATCTCATGGTCTAAGGATAAAGATTACTTCGTATGATGTTATAGCAATATAAACATAATGACTTGATCGTAATGCTATACTTCGGATGAATGTTCATCACATCATTCCACCAATGGTGTGACCTTGTTATTAACAACATCCAATGTCCATGATCAGGAAACCTTGATCATCCTGTTTATCAACAAGCTAGTCTATAAGAGAGGCATGACTAGGAACCCTTTTTGTTTATTAAACACACATGTTTTGATGTTTCCGAATCAATACATTTCTAGCATGTAAAATAAACATCTATCATGTATAAGGAATATATAATAACAACTTTATTATTGCCTCTCAGGGCATATTTCCTTCAGTTCCCTCATGGCGGTGATGACCGCCTCTCCTGCTTCGGCCACCGGAGATACAGGTTGTCATGCGGCGATAAAGGCTACTTCTCCTGCTTCGGGTGAAGCAGCGACATTGAAGAACCCTCCCCTTCCTGCAAACTTAGTTCGTAGATGACAACGTCATTGGAAAAGCAACATGCACGTGGATGACGAGCGCGATGGCAAGCGTAGAGAAGAAATGAGTGCACAGAAGACAACATGGAGGAGGTAGGCGGTAGCCATATTGGTATAATTGTCTCATCAACATCACGCCCATGCCATCATGCGCGATTCCCTATGCGATTGAACCGCCCGATGTAGGGGCCAAAGAGGCGGGCGAGCTCAGCCTCCTGCTCTTGTTGGAAAAGCAGGAGCCAGAGTGTCGGGTCATCCAGCGCCTAACCCTCCTCCTCCTACTGCACCGACGTGAGAAAAGCGTTCTGCATGTTGATGTATTCCATGAGCACTTCCGCTACCAAGATAGGTGAACAACGTAGCCGACAATGGAGTTGTTTCACCATGTGGTAGGCGGTGGTCTGGCGGCACCAAGAGGTCTATCTCATATAGCATCATCGCCTCCTCTTGGTTGAGGTTCCGCATGCTGGGGTCATCCTCCACTACGCCTTTGCCCTTACCGAAGCCGCCGATCTCGTGGTTGTGTGCCTTTGTCGGCAAGGTGAGGTGGCGAGGGGATGTGAGAAAGGCGGTGTGAGGTTGTATGAGAACAACGGTGTGCACACGTTCTTTTATGGGCTGCAGGCAAGCCGGTGGTGCGCCATTTATTCTGACGTCGGTGTCCATGTCGGAACATTTCGGAGGTGAGAGCAAGACCAATAGAAGAGTCTGTCCCTGGCTATAAGCAATGTCCATGTCATCTATAGTCAACATAATAGCTCATATGTACAATAGAGAAGCATAAATTATACTACTTTAATTAATGTCTGACCCACTTTTCACTCAAACATCATGCCTAGGAGCACGTGCTTGATGGCTCGGTATTGATGTAGAGCTTGTTGGGAACCCCAAGAGGAAGCTATGATGAACACAACAGCAAGTTTCCCTCAGTTATGAAACCAAGGTTTAATCGAACCAGTAGGAGCAAGGAAACATCTCAAAGGTGTTGCTAGCTGAGCCTTGGCGGGGCGCACTACCGGTGCTAGTAGCAGTGTGGATACCTGCACAACACAACCACAGAACTTTGTCCCCAACTTGCGATGAGGTTGTGAATCTCACCGGTTTTGCTGAAAACAAAGGATTAAACGTATCGAATGGAAGGAAATAATAGTTTGCAGAAAGTAAACACAAAGCAGAAAACAGTTTGTAGATTGTATGTAAAAGAAAGGACCGGGATCCATAGTTCACTAGAGGTGGCTCTCCTTAAGATAGATAACATGTTGGGTGAACAAATTACAGCGAGGCAATTGACAAACATCGAGAAAGCAATACATGCATATACTAATCATCTTGACTCCTTTGGAACTTGATTGGGCATTATAATATTATACATAGACCGCCATCCAACTGCATCTATGACTAATAATCCACCTTCAGGTTATCATCCTAACTCCCTCCAGTATTAAGTTGCAAGCAACAGATTATTGCTTTACGAATTGCGTGTAAATTAAACAATACGATTGTTCTATGAACAAAGGATTGTTGTTTTCTCCCTAGTAGCAACAACACATCTAGTACCTTAGAGATTTCTGTCACTTCCCCAGATTACTAGAGGCATGAACCCACTATCGAGTATAAATACTAACTCTTGGAGTTGCTAGTATCTACTTGGCCAAGATAGCTACTAACAACGGAAAGCATGCAAGATCACAAATAACAAAGACATGATAGAATCAATAATCAATCTGAAATAGCATCTCAATATCCATCGGATCCCCGCAAACACAACATGCAGAATTACAAATAGATGATCTTGATCATGAACGGAGCTCACAAGATCTAGATATGAAAGCACCCAAAGGAGGAGAACCAACCATCTAGCTACTCCATGGACCCGTAGTCCAGAGATGAACTACTCACGCATCACACCGGAGGCTTGCGTGATGATGAAGAAGGCCTCTAGGGTGAATTCCCCTCTCCGGCAGGGTGCCGGGAAGAGCTTCAGATCCCTCCTGATCCAGGGATGGAGATGACGGCGGCTACAGACTCTTTCGTGGATTTTTGATCGGGTACTTAGGGTTTTGGTCCCGAGGGCAATATATAGGCGGAAGGAGAGGCCGAGGGGGTGCTGGGGTCGGCCAGACCACCCCCTGGTGCGGACCAGGCCTGGCCACGCGGCCAGGTGGTGTGGCCGGGCCCCAACCCTTCTCCGTCTCGTATTCTGGCTCCAGATGCCTTCCGGTAAAATAGCGACTTTGGCTTTTGTCCCGTCCAATTCCGAGAATATTCATTTTCTGACTTTTTTGGAACCAAAAACAGCAGAAAACAGGCAGCTACCACTGTGGCTCTTTGTTAATAGGTTAGTCCAAGAAATCATATGAAAAGTACTCCAAAGTGTGGACAAAACACAAGAAAGTACATAAAACCAAGCATGGAACATCAAAAATTATAGATACATTTGCAATGTATCAGTGCTGCAGCTGGATTTTAGCTAAGAGCCCAATACTCTTCTCTCTCCTCCAACTAAGCAAGTTTATATTATTTAATCTCTTATAGCCTGCTTAAATCACCTTATTTTACTTGATCCGATGGGACAAGCCGGTGTAGTGATAATTTCTTGACCATTAATTCGGTTGACCGCCCACTATCTCGGTGCCAACTAGGGCTGGCTGCTGCGTTCAACGTGGCAGGACGAGATGACGCTTTCATGCCGACATCTCTAGGTTGGGACCTATTGGACACGCTGATGGGAGCTTAAAATGAGGTTGTCACTCGCCGTTGTATTGGGCGCCGCAGAAAATGATTTATGTTTGGCATCGCGAGATTTAAGGCTAGTCATAGTGGGGAGTAACATGAGGTAGTGTCATGCATATGTTACTAGCCTATGCTATCATCTTCATAGTGGATAGTAACTTGTTTCTAGTATCATGCAAGGTCTTGTTTATTAGTAGCTTGTAGACTCATATTGCCTTGGGTGGTGTGATGTTATGGTAACATAGCTAGTTACCACAAGCCTCTATTTCATCATTTAATGACATGCCACATTACTAGAATGCCTAGGTGGACACATCTAGATGCATGTTAGCACCTATGTTAAGGCATTTCCACCGGGTCGACCCAACACATCCGAGCGCATCTGAACGCGTCCGAGCGGACGTGTGGGACGTGCGCGGCCTCCCAGCGGCCCGACCCATCCGGACCGACACGTCCGGCTCGACCCATCCGTGCACCTAATTTGGAAAACGGTTGCGTCGGCCCAGACAGCACGCGCGACCTCTCGTGTCCTCTCACAGGAGCCGAGGACCCGCTTTCCAATGGCCCAATGACTTTGTTCCAATAGCCATCAATCAATGGAGAGAGGAAGGCTGCTCCAAATGCTGGCCGCGCCGCTGCTAGTGTCACCCGACGCTTCGCCTCCCGCCACCACACTTCAATGCAATCGCTTCGGCCTACGCGTCGACATCCAATGACATGCCTTTTTAATTGGCCAACCACGACCATCTTTCTTCCACACCACACCACACCACTACCAGTAGCTAGCCATGGACGACGACATTGGATCGAGGGGAGGGCGTCTAAGATGACCACCGGGTACTGGCCGTGGCCATCGAGGCGGCCGCGGAGGGAGCGGAGTTCGGAGCCAAAGCAACACGCCGCCACGCTCTCCCTCACCACTGTCGTCGCCCGAGCTTGAGCCTATCGACATTAGCCTCACTGGCTTCGAGTTCGCTGTGACCATCCACTCGGGTTTGGCTCAGGACAGGATATTCCTTCCTCGCAAATTCGTGTCGCAGGCCGACGACGCAAAGCCCCAGCAAGTCATGCTGCGGGCGACCGGTCACTACCCGCGTGTGGCTAGTGGAGGTGTTGTTCGACCGCCTCAGCCAGATGTTTCTCGCCAACGGATGGGAGGAGTTCGCCCACTGGCACCGGATCGAAGTCGGCAACTTCGTTGTCTTCGAGTACGATGGCGAAGCCATGCTCACCGTCAGCGTCTTCGACGACACCATGTACCGTCGCTGCTACCATTCCGACTCCGACTAGGATGTGTACTCTTCATGTATCGTGTTCAGAATAAAATATGCAATGTGAGCATCGGCCATTTGCAATGACAAAGTTCTCGTTCAAATATTTTACAAGCAAACTACGCCTAGAACAACATTCTAGCTATGCCCAACCTACGGTGCAGGCGGCAGCAACGCTGGCGGGTCGGTGAGACCCCATGCTTCGTTGAGAGAGCGGTAGATCGCCTCATGCGTGTACTACTCCTCTTAGCTTGGGCGAGGCGGGCACGCAGGTACGCAGCGTCAGGATTGGCCTGCACCGCTTCCCAAAGCTCGTCGCGCATGTCTGCGAGCATAACACACCACCGGTGCTCCGACAGAAAGACACGGTTCATCACCTCCCACAAGAAAGGCTCGTTGGTTGTCCTATTGTAGTTGTAGTGAGTGCGCCGCCGGTTGTTGAACGTTAGCCTGTATATCCGCGGGCGTCCCGGAATCGGAGGAGGCAACACGTCTGGTTCCTCCGGCGGGTCCGGCCACCATGACGACAACGGGCGCTCGGGGGTTGTCGGGGTTGCTTGTGCGGCGACACGAACGGCCAGGCATGGAGGTCTGTGGGGTGGGATTTTTGGTTGTGCCTATCTTAGCTGCCTCCTCTTTTTATGGGCGCGGCTGGATGCGGCGGGAAACATCCAGAAGAGCCGGGAATCGACGGAAAAGAAAGACAGGAGGCGGTGGGAACGCACTGGAAATACATCGGCGTCGGTGAGGGGCGTTTTGCCAAGCACAGACAGGTGAGTCGCGGCGCTAGCACGGTTGCCCGGACAGGCTGGACAAGACCCAAAAACGACCGCGGTCTGACATAAACGGATAGAATCGGACTAGATCAGTTGGCCCGGTGGAGATGCCTTTAGTCCTACTATGACTAGGCTAAGGCGTTTTCTTCCCTCCGTTCACCGGTCAACAAACGATGGTACAGTAGTACACTGCAATGGTGAACCGATGGACTGACCGGTGCGGTGTCTGGTCCAATCACTCCTACTGGCCATGTCCAGGCGACACAGGCGATAGATCAGGCTATGGTGCTAGCCTGCATGCATCACTAATTTGCCGGGGCCTCCATTGTATCATGCATCACTCTCCGCGGCGCCACGCTGCTGTTGAAATAGTCAAAATAAGAGTAAAACTAAAAGCTCATTGGATGCCAATGCCGAGCTCAGTGAACAGGATACCAAAGGAAAATGACAGAGGCGACAGTAACCTGTTCCTCACTACAGCACCAGCGCGTTGTTGCCGATTGGACAGCAGGTAGGGAGGGGAATTAGATCGAGTGTCACACTGGATTCGATCGAGTGTCCAGCCAGATATGATACGACGGCTTCACCGTATGACCCGGGGGTTGGCGACACCGAGAAAGATTCCGATCATCTCACACAGTTTGACATGTACAAGCACATTCATTACCGCGAAAAATATGGCCACCGGACGAGCCGGCGGTGACTCCCGTCGCCCGCGTGGCTGTGGCCTGTGGCCGCGCACCGCGCCGGAGACGAAAACGACGAGGACAAGAAGAACAGAGCGAAGAGGTGGCGAGAGTTCAAACAAAACAGGAATGGCCACTCTATCTATCTGCACATTAGCCGGCCGCTCGCCGCCGGCCCGTCCAATCACTTCTCAAAAACTGCGCTTCAGGGTTCGTTGCCTTCCGGCTCGACGAAGGAATCCGTCTCATTATTGAGACGCCACGCCGCCGACCACTGATCCATCTTGCCTGCCTCTGTCTCTCTGTAGAGGTTGAGAAATCGAATTTACCAAACAGTTAGGAGTAGGTTGCAAAAAAACGCGGAAACGGAGTGTCGACACGGAAGAGATCCATTGAAATCGGTGCGGCGGTTACCTGTTCTGGGGCGAGGAGGAGGAGCTGTGAAGGCAGGCACGGCGGCGGGGCGTCGAAGAACGATAGCGGGAAGTGCTTAAACACGACACCGACGTCGAAGTAGATTATGCCTGTGGACGGCACGTCGACACGGATGCTCCGGACGGCGAACCATAGGAAGAGATCCTGTGCATCGACCCCGGAAAGTTGGGCGATCCGGCCGTAACTGATCTCGCCAGCCACGGTGACGTTGTACCGCAGCCCGACCTCGGTGCGCGCCGTGCAAGGCGCCTCCAGGACCGCCTCGAACCGGCCCGTGCCGGGGTCGTGCGAGAAAGCCGCGATCCCCGCGGGGAGAAGCCCTCTCGGCAGCCCGTGCGCGCGCAGGACCTCGTGCGCCGCCTCTGCCGCCGCCGTCGGCGCCGCCTCGCTGCAGAATCCTCCGCACCCCGCCGCCGCTATCACCGCCACCACCATGAGCAGCCCCCACGACGACGCCATTTGGAGAGCCGGCCGCCGAGGGAGGTGGATGGGGATGGAGATGAACGGAAGGGGAGGAGAGCAGAGGAGATGAGCCGCCAATAATTGTGGAGGAGGAAAGACTAAACCGAATGAGCGGGTTGGGGGAGGTGGGATGGATGGAGATGGGCGCTGGGGGTGGGTGGGGCCAGCTCGCCTGTGACCGGCAATAGTACCAATTTTATTTTAGGGCGAGTTAATGGCGTCATGCGTTTTAATTATGTTTGTTGATGGTAACAGCACGGCATCCGCAGCTGGCAGCTGGGACTCGCGGTTTGTGCGCGCGCGATTCCTGCAGATTGTTTCCAGGTGCGGTTAATTCCTGCGCTGTGTTTCCGCAAAAAGACCAAAACTGTTTTTCAGTTTGCCTCTGCGTTAAATTCCAGCTGGATTGCCGGGTAGAGACGACAGCGTAGCGTGATCAATGAGATGATGACTAGGCGAGGCTTGGCTGGCTGGTGTGCGGACGATCTTGGCGTGATCAATGAGATGAGCTGTGCAGGCCTGGTTGAAGCGTTGCCCCATGCCTAACAAACAAAAATTCGATCCATGGTGTGGTCAACAACCCGAGAACGAGATTACCGGGGCGGCCGTAGATCAAGGGCCAGCCGGGGCAGTGCTTTGTTTGCTTGGCTTGGTGACGCAGTACTACGTGTTTTTGCTTATCTGGTGATGCAGTACGCGCGGGTCCAGTCACAGTGTGTCACGTACTGTACGTTTCAGGACCCCAACAGGAAGCTCGATCGTGGCAGGGGTGCAGTCCAGATATTCCGGGAGAAAATAATGCGATATTCACATGGAATGCTTGCACGGGACACGGTCGGTATATCTCGCCATCTTTGAATTGATCCCGATGATTGGTCGTTCTTTTACTCGCAGGTAAACTATAAAAAAAATACTGTACTTTTTTAAAATTATATAAACAATTTCGTGTTGATCGTACCGGAGAGAACGCTATTTTTTAAAATAATACATTTTTAATCAATTTCAAGAATAATACATGAAATTTGTAATTTCGAAAACTAGCGTGGTCTTCGGGTTTGAACTCGCGACAAGGACCTTTCGAGGTTTGAACTCCAGACCAGTCCAGTCGGTGGTTCAAACCCTGACCAGTCTTGATGCACAACAGTGAAAAGCTAGGCCTAGTCAAGGCCTCATACACCGACTGGACTGGTCGAGGGTTCAAACATCGAAAGGTCCTTGTCGAGGGCTCAAACCCCGTGACATAGGTATGATTACTCGGATCCCTATGATTACTACCTAGGGCCTACGGAAAGGCTTACGGCCATGAAGAGTCAAGATGAAGATCCAAAGGAGCAACCGACAAACATTATAGTTGTATTAGAAAAGAGGAATAAAGACCGACATCGAGTTAATGTTGTAATCATGTAACCTATCCGCATACAACTTTGAGCCCCGACCTATTATATATAGGACGGGAGAAGTCTAGGAAAACTACTAAACAATCCCCAAGCAATTTGTAATAGTGCGATTCACCAGATATTCAGGAGACTTTGACTCCATTGTTTTCTTGACATCCGACGAAATCCCCAGCGTTCTCTTTATGTGAAACCCTGTCCTTCTTCATGGACATTGCCGAGGTTACCCCTCGTCAATTGGCCCCGTCTATGGGAAACTTGAGCGCTGAAACCATGGATTCGGTGGAATTCTCTTCGCCAAGCAACAATCCCACAAAAGTAGATCCACACCCGCCCACCCTTGTGATAGTACCCGCCGAATCCAACGGTGGATCTGTTCTAATCATTGGAAGCTTCCACTTCCAAATAGAAGAACCCCAAGAATCACACCCTTCGGCCATGATTACATCAGAACCGTCGGTGGAAAAGACTGCGCTTACGGCGGTACCAGCATCATCCGTCGGGTCCTCCATGGAGGCCACGACAAAAATTAAAACAGTCGACAAGCACGATAAGACAGATCTGGGGGACCTTGATGGTCTTTACGACAATCTCTCCATCGGATCAGATCCCCCACTAACTCCACCACGTGGAACAAACCCAGCAAACTCTGATCCTAAAGAAAGAAGCAAAAGCATCGACTTCAGGATAAGGGTGGCAGAAATCTACCTAGAACAGAAATCAATAGATTTCACTGATCCACCCGACAGTGTCTCCTTTAGTTTAGATGACGACGACACAGGCCCATACATGACATGACATCAAGTGTGCATGGTCAACGAAAATACCTTGACACCGCGCGATTCTAACGCTAACCCTATCCTCGACCCCAATGATATTTTATCGGATGATAATGCAGGAAACCGCAACAACGAAGGAGACCACGGAAACGGAGGAGGAACAACGGATAACCGCATAGTCCCAGGAGGAAGAGCAGAACCAAACGGAGAAGAGAGACGGACTCTTCGGCTACTAGCGACGGCATGGCAAAAGTCTAGGGAAGCAATTTCGGGTGCGATTCGAATGGCAGCTGACGCCTCACATGAAGATTTATTAGCATATCAATACCTTCTTTGCCATAAGAAGAGAGACCTACTAAGGATGCAGAGGCAACTCGACGAAAGAAAAAGGTTAGCCGACGAATCCAGCCTACGACGGGCACAACTCAGCTCGGCCCAAAGGTCTGGGAGTGTAACAGGAGGAGCACCGCCAGGAAGGGGAACATCTCGATTACAGAACATCCCTGAAGTAGAAAGAAACGAACTGATCCGATACCTCGATCTATCATTCATGTCAGAAGATTAAGTAGGAAACATCAAAGCAAAAACGACCCAAGCAGCAATTGTGGCCGCACAAACATACCTGATCACAACTCAACCTGCACCCGACGATCCTCGTGCATCTCTCCACTGCTCCGCCCTAATGAACCTCGGCATGGTAGGAGCAACTCTCGCACAAGCAGAACAAGGACTTACGCATTAACCCGACAGATCCCCATGCCATCGCACTAGCCCTCCGCATGCAGACCACACCTAGCGATCGCAATCGCCACACCAGGAGCATTTTTTAGGATTAGAGCCACGAAGCAATACAAGAGACGAAAACCGCAGCCAAAGAGAGCACGACAGTGACAATGAAGACGACTTTGAGTTATGTGGAGATTGCTGCTTCACTCAGGAGATTCGCAAAGCCTCAGTACCCAAGGATTTTAAACTTCCACATGACCGTCAAAAATACGACGGACTCCAAGAACCCGAAGCATGGCTAGCAGACTACCTGGCCACTGTCAAGTTACAGGGCGGCTCTATAGCCACCGCAATGCAAAGTTTACAATTGCACCTCACTGGCGCTGTAAGGTCATGGCTCAGACAACTCCCCGAAGATTCTATTCACAGTTGGAACGACCTTGAAGACAAGTTCATCCGACACTTTCAGGCCACATTCAAGCGACCCGTGTCTTTAGAGCAACTGCAGGCATGCAAATAGAAGCCCGGAGATTCAATAAGAGCATTCACCCAGTGATGGAACATCATAAAAATACAGCTAAATCCATATCCTATGAAAGAGCAATTGATGCCTTCAATGACGGCCTTCGTCGCTGAGAATTCATAGAAGAACTAGGGCGAGTCAAACCCAAGTCAATCTCATAGTTAATGGACATAGCAAATCGTTGGGCTGATGGAGAAGGCCCTCTACATAATAAACAAACACAGTCAGCCGAAGAAGACAGGGATAAACACGGTAATAACAGGAGGCAAAGAAAAAATGATGGAAACACGGGACCAAGATATGTCGCGACTAGTTTTTCGAGTGAAGGCAACAACAGGAATGACGACTACAACAACGGGTACCGCCGCAATAGGGACGAAGGCTGAGGAAGTCAATCAGCGCAGCGATATCAGCCAAGAACTCATGACCCACCCATCTACGCAATGCAAATACTAGAAGGGCCCTGTAATATGCACTTTTACATCGACTGAGCAGGAAAAATACAATCCAACCACCTCATCAAAGACTACCGAACGTTCTTAAAGATGCAAGATCTATGCAATGCAAAAGCGACCGAAGCAACAAGAAGAGGATAAACATCCACGCCTGACACGTTGGCCATCGGTGCGCCACCTCCGCTAGCAGGACAACCACAAAACACAACCAATCAAAATAACGAATACCATAGGTCAAAGGGGGCAATGTCGATGATTCAAAAAGGGCATCCATCCAACATAATTTAGAAGCTAATCACAAGACAAGTCAACATGGCGGAGATGGCTCCACCAGCCACACCAGAGTATCTCCATTGGTCAGAACAAGAAGTCACATTCAGCAGAGCTGATCCCCTCATCGGGTACCAAGACCAGGTCATTCGGCCTTAATAGTTGAAGTACAAATTGGCGGATTCTACATGAGTAAGGTCTTCATGGACGCAGGAAGTAGCATAAACCTGATCTACGCCAAAACGCTTAGGGCAATGAACTACCCTTTGCCAAATTTGGCACTAACAGAAATATCCTTCCACGACATAGTAGCAGGTAAAGCCAAAATTCCTTTAGGTAAAATTTTCCTTGACGTTGTGTTTGGATCCAAAGAAAATTTCAGGCGGGAAAAGCTCGAGTTCAAAGTCATGGACTGACCATCATAGTATCACGCGATCCTGGGACGCCCAGCTTTCGCACGATTCATGGCAGTTCCTCACTATGCATACCTAGTCATGAAAATGCCATCACCAAAGGGAATCATATCAATAAAAGGAAGCTTCACACGTTCCGATAATTGTGATCGGGAGTTCAACAAAATTTCTGAATCTTTCGGGATGGCAACCGAGTTTGAGCAGCTCAAAATGACAACAGCTGTAGAACCTCTCGTAGTAACATGCATCAACCCTGACCAGGCCTTCGACACTGCAAAAGACACCAAAGAAGTACATATCTATCCCACCGACCCAAAGAAGACAACAATTGTGGCCTCCAACCTTGGTCTCACATAGGAAAGCGTGCTCATCGAGTTCCTCCGTGAGCACTACGAAATCTTTGAATGGCTACCTTCTAACATGCCGAGAATTTCCAGGGAACTCGCTGAGCACGGACTAAATTTGGATCCAAAAGCAAAACCAGTTAAGCAATTGCTTCGTCGTTTGACGAAACCAAAGCGCAAAGCTATTGAAATGGATCGTATGGGCACCTAGAGGGGGTGAATAGGTGCTACTTCAAATTTTAATGCTTTTTCAATTTGAGGCTTGACACAAAAGGTAAATTCTCTAGATATGCGAGTATGTAGAATTTTCGTATATGCAAACCTAACTACTAGCGAGTAAAGGCGAGTAAGAGTGAGGAACGAGGAAACCATAGTGGAGCACACGGAGACACGGGATTTGTTTTACCGCAGTTCCTTCCTTGTTAAGGGAAGTACATCTGCGTTGGAGGGGTGGGCGGTACTAAGACCACCACGCCACAATAGGCCTCACCCTGTTCTCTCATGGATCTCGCCACCAAAGGCCTGATCCACCTTTCCACTATTGGAACCCTTCGAGGCGGGAACCAGCACCTTTACACAACTAGCAGGGCATAACTCCACAACCGAATTGGAGGCTCCCGTAATGACAACAAGCTGCCACAAGAACAATTGTTATCAATAATGAAACACAAGATCTAGATATTAACAAGAATACTAGATCGGAGATTCTCCAAGTGAATGGAGAGGAGTGGAAGCGCTTGATTCGTGATGACGATGAATGATGTCTCCTCCTTCAATTCCCCCAAAGATCAAAGCCTTCGGGTGGTTGAAGTGGGAGATCTTGGGCGAGAGCTTTTGCAACAGATCTAGTCTTTTTCGAATGAATCAAGAGTTCTGACAGGAAGGGTGGATGGGGCTTTTATACCCCCTGTCCAGATAGAGCCGTTGGATTAATTTGGGGCCAGATTATCCGGCCAAGTGAGGGCCCGATTATCCGGCCTAGGGAAAACTCCGCCCCAGACTCAGATTATCCGGGGGGAAATCCACCCCCGAATAGAAGCTCGCGCAGGGGGGTCCTTGTCATCTTCTCCTAGGGGCGGATTATCCGGCCCTAGAGGAAGGCTAGATTATCCAGCTGGGGGAAAATCCTTCCCCAGCAGCGGATTGTCCGGGGGAAAATCTGCCCCACACAGAACCCCGCGCCGATGCTCCCTTGGCCATTTTCCCTAGGGACGGATTATCCGGCTCTAGAGGAAGGCCGGATTATCTGGCTGGGGGGAAAATCTGCCCTCAGTAGCGGATTATCCGAGGGAAAATCTGCCCCCTAATAGAAGATCACGCGTGACCATCCCTGGCCAAGATGGTTGATACATTGCAAATGTATCTATAATTTTTGATGTTCCATGCTTGGTTTTATCCACTTTCTTGTGTTTTATTACAAATTTGGAGTACTTTTCATATGATTTCTTGGACTAACCTATTAAGAAGAGCCACAGTGCCAGCTGCCTGTTTTCTGCTGTTTTTTGTTCCAGGAAAGTCAGAAAATGAATATTCTCGGAATTGGACGGGACAAAAGCCAAAGTGCCTATTTTTCCGAAAGGGATCAAGTGCCAGAGTACGAGACAGAGAAGGGCCAGGGGCCGGCCACACCACCTGGCCACGCGGCCAGGCCTGGCCCGTGCCAGGGGGTGGTGTGGTGGCTCCCGGCACCCCATCAGCCTCTCCTTCCGCCTATATATTGCCCTCGGGACGAAAACCCTAAGTACCCGATCAAAAATCCACAAAAGAGTCTGTAGCTGCCGTCATCTCCATCCCTAGATCGGGAGGGATCTGAAGCTCTTCCCGGCACCCTGCCGGAGAGGGTAATTCACCCTGGAGGCTTTCTTCATCACCATGCAAGCCTCCGGTGTGATGCGTGAGTAGTTCATCCTTGGACTACAGATCCATGTAGTAGCTAGATGGCTGGTTTCTCCTCCTTTGTGCTTTCATGTTTAGATCTTGTGAGCTCCGTTCATGATCAAGATCATCTATTTGTAATTCATACATGTTGTGTTTGCGGGGATCCGATGGATATTGAGATGCTATTTCAGATTGATTATTGATTCTATCATGTCTTTGTTATTTGAGATCTTGCATGCTTTCCGTTGTTAGTAGCTATCTTGGCCAAGTAGATGCTAGCAACTCCAAGAGTTAGTATTTATGCTCGATAGTGGGTTCATGCCTCTGGTAATCTGGGGAAGTGACAGAAATCTCTAAGGTACTAGATGTGCTGTTGCTACTAGGGAGAAAACAACAATCCTTTGTTCATAGAACAATCGTATTGTTTACTTTACACGCAGTTTGTAAAGCAATAATCTGTTGCTTGCAACTTAATACTGGAGGGGGTTCGGATGATAACCTTAAGGTGGATTATTAGTCATAGATGCAATTGGATGGCGGTCTATGTATTATGTTGTAATGCCCAATCAAGTCTCAAAGGAGTCAAGATGATTAGTATATGCATGTATTGCTTTCTCGGTGTTTGTCAATTGCCCCACTATAATTTGTTCACCCAGCATGTTATCTATCTAAGGAGAGCCACCTCTAGTGAACTATGGATCTCGGTCCTTTTCTTTACATACAATCTATAAACTGTTTCTGCTTTGTGTTTACTTTCTGCAAACTATTACTTCTTTCCATTCGATATGTTTAATCCTTTGTTTTCCGCAAAACATGGTGAGATTGACAACCTCATCGCAAGTTGGGGACAAAGTTCTGTGGTTGTGTTGTGCAGGTCTCCACGTTGCTACTAGCACCGGTAGTGCGCCCTGCCAAAGCTCAGCTAGTAACACATTTGGGGTGTTTCCTTGCTCCTACTGGTTCGATTAAACCTTGGTTTCATAACTGAGGGAAAACTTTCTGCTGTGCTCATCATACCTTCCTCTTGGGGTTCCCAACGAGCTCTACGTCGATCGTCAAGTGCATCAAGATCTTTTCTAGCGCCGTTGCCGGGGAGTCAAGGACATCTTCACAAGGGGAGTCCCTCATAACCAATCTCTTTACTTTGTTGTTTTTGTTTTGCTTAGTTTTCTTTTTTGCTTTGTTTGCTTGTTTTGTTCTTCAAAAATCCAAAAAAATTAGTTTTACTTGTTTGCTTTCTTATTTGAAAACCCAAAAAAATGACTACTCTTGAAAACACTAAGTTGTGTGACTTCACTAGCACCAACAACAATGATTTTATGAGCACACCTATTGCTCCACCTGTGGCTGAAAATACTTTCTTTGAGATAAAACTGAAGGGAATATGCCCGAGAGGCAATAATAAAGTGGTTATTATCGTATTCCATGTTTATGATAAATGTTTATTTTACATGCTAGAATTGAATTAATCGGAAACATCAATACATGTGTGTTTAATAAAAAAAAGGGTTCCTAGTTATGCCTCTCTTATAGACTAGCTTGTTGATTAACAAGATGATCAAGGTTTCCTGATCATGGACATTGGATGTTGTTAATAACAAGGTCACACCATTGGTGGAATGATGTGATGAACATTCATCCGAAGTATAGCATTACGATCAAAGTCATTATGTTTATATTGCTATAATATCATACAAAGTAATCTTTATCCTTAGACCATGAGATCATGTTAATTGCTAACACCGGAAGAGTATCTTGATAACATCAAACGTCACACCGTAATAGGGTGACTATAAAGGTGGGTTTAGTGCTACGAAGGTGTTATGTTGAGGCTCATGGATCAAGAGTGGGATTTGTCCATCCCGATGACAGATAGATATACTCTAGGCCCTCTCGGTGATATCACATTGAAATAGCTTGCAAGCAAGTGATGTGATCACTAGAATGTTATATCACGGGAACAAGAAAAGAGTGCATGTCGGTAACGAGATCAAACTAGGTATGGAGATACCGATGATCGAATCTCGGACATGTAATATATCGAGAGACAAAGGGATTTAGTTACAAGCGTTAAAGGTTCTCACGATCACAGGAGTCATCACAGTTTAGTTGCTCAAGAAGAGCAAGTTGATGTGAACTTCATAAGAAATAACAATTTTGGCAACAATGCTTATGGTAATAATGCTTATAGGAACAATTTTGGTAACAACAATTATAGGCCCTACCCTCCTAGTAATACTTATGACTATAATGGTAAATCTGGATTACCTAGTGAAGGAAGAAGTTTAGAAGTTGAAAGAGCCACTAAAAACTTCATGCAAATGCAATATGAGCAAAATAATTTATTCACTAAAACTATGGAGGAACAATCTACCATTTTGAAAAATATTAGCCATCAACTTGAGAGTCTAAATAGGGAAATTCCTAGTTTACAATTGAAACTCTCTAATGCTGAAAAGAATATATCATCTTTGTCTGAAGCTCAATCTTCATTGATTAATAAAATGGCTGCTAAACCTGAAACTAATGAGAATCCCTTTGCAGCTACTAATGCCATACAAGTAAAAATTGACGAAAATGTTAGACTATTAGCGGAATTACATGCTAAGTGGGAAAGAGAAGATGAAATTGCTAGAAACATTAATGTTTCTACTATCACCACCACTATTATTGAGGCTACTAATAGTTCTACTACTTTAGATGATAAAGTTGATTTTGATCTTGATGGTTGCAACATCTCTGAAGTTATTAAGTTCGTACAAAAGCTTGCTAAAAGTCCTAATGCTAGTGCTATGAACATGGCTTTTACAAAACACATTACTGATGCTCTCATAAAGATTAAAGAAGAAAAAATGAAACATAAAGCTTATATTCCTATAAAACAAGAAGATGGTTGGGAACCCATCATTAATATGAAAGTGAATGACTTTGATTTCAAAGCTTTGTGTGATCTTGATAGTAGTGTTTCTATTATGCCTAGAAGGATTTATGATATGCTTGATTTGCCTCCTCTTGAAGATTGCTATTTGAATGTCCCACTTGATGCTAATGCTAAAAAGAAACTCATGGGGAGTCTTAATGATGTTCTATTATGGTTAACGATTCCTATGTCCCTGTTGATTTCTATGTTTTGGATGTTGAATACAATGCTTCTTGTCCTATTACTTTGGGAAGACCTTTTCTTAGAACTGTTGGTGCCATCATTGATATGAAAGAAGGCACCATTAAATATCAACTCCCACTCAAGAAAGGTATAGAACATTTCCCTAAAAAGAGAGAAAATATTTCTTTTGCTTCTCCTATGAAAACAAAATTTGGTCTTAACGCTTCTTCATTTGAGAACACTTGATTCTTTCTTTGCTTCTGTTGCCTAACTTAAAGGCGTTAAAGAAAAGTACTTATTGGGAGATAACCCAAGAGTTTTAGTTGAGTCTTAGAAGTTATTACCTCTGTAATAACCGCTCCTTATCCTTTTTATTTGCTTTTTGTGCCAAGAGTAATCTCTAATGATAGTGAAGTAATGATTGGGAAAGTTGGTGTCCCGAAACAGATTTTTGTGCTTCACCGTAAAGATTCCTGAGATAGATCTGTATGTCGGATTGAGCTGTAATTTTTTGTGCTTCTGCCCTAGGTTGTTATCTAGCTTTCGTTATTTCAACACTTTTTGATTTGAGCAACATAAGGTCTTCGAAAAAATTCGTCTTTACCTGCTGGTCTGTTTTGACAGATTTCTACCATTTTCTGCATTTGCTTCTTGTTAGCTCCTTCTTGAGTTCTTTTGGGGAATTGAGATTTTTGAGGGAAGTGCTACAGTAGCTAGTGTTCTAATGGAAGTTTATTTGGTGTTAAAACTGAACTTTGAGACTTATTTATCTTAAATGCACTAATGTTGCTAATGAGATTGTGTGAAGTTTTGTATGAAGGAAAAATTTTAGGTGTATGGAAGGAATGAGTAATGAGATGAAGGATGGACTAAAACTCAAACTTGGGGATGCCACGTGTGTCACCCCAAGAAATATCCAAGAAGTACAAACGTCAAAGCTTGGGGATGCCTTGGGCATCCCCTTCTTCATCAATAAAAATTCTAGGTTTCTTCCAAACGCTTCATTTTTATTGTTTCATGCACAGTTGTGTTTTTCTTGGAGCGTCTTCTTTTTCGTTTTCGTTTTGGTTTTAGTTTGCTTGGTTTGCTTAGTTTTCTGAATAAATTGGTTGGACCCCCTCTTTCATAGATTGGTTTGTAAATAGTTTGGTTTGGTTTGAAAAAGAGTAGGAAAGTTCATACTTATGTGGTAAAAAGAGCCTGTTTTTTACTGTGTCCTATGCTTTGTCATGCCATGCTTGATATTGTTTCGGCTTTATGCTTAGTATTTTTTGATGTATCATGACTTGTTATAAACAATTGAGATTGCTTAATGTTCCTTGGATGAATCATGCGTTGTTTTAGCATATTAAAGCATAGTATAGTGGTATTCTGCTTTGATGCTTTATTTGGGTTGACTTGGCACATGCTCACACCATGTTATGACTATCCAAAGTCACCATAGCCTTTATGATCCTTTAGTTTTCAACTTGTAGTATCACTTTATGCTTTGATCAATGATGTTTTGTCGCTCTGCATGGTTATGGCCATTATTGCTCTCTTAGTTTGTCGCTCCCAGTCTTTTGCTAGCCTCTGCAACCAAGTATGAGTTCCACTCATGCATCCAACTCCTTAAACCAAGTTATTCCAAAGAGTCCACCATACCTACCTACTAGCTTATGCTATTCCAAGTATATTCATGTTTTTGTTTACCTTCCAAATTAAACTTGTTATGAGAAAACTAGTGATTAAAGCTCTCACAAACTTGATGGCACACTTTACTTTTCTTGCCCTTAATAAACTTGAACCATTGTGTCGTCTATGTTGTATATGCTTGCACTTATTTGTTGGGGATTAGCAAAACCATGTTGTCATGGGGAACGCTTTCAACATTGCACGGGTACTTTGTATCTAGTTGATATCATGCACTTTTGTCTACGGATGTCGTTGGTGTGAAATGAAAGGGGAGCTTGTAAACCAAGTTCCCCTTTGTACGGGTACTTTGTACCTCGTTGATATCATGCACTTTGTACCTACTTTTCTTTTGCTATCCTCCACCACCAAGTATGATTTCCACTCATGCATGCAACTCCCTAAACCAAGTTATTCCAGAGAGTCCACCATACCTACCTACTAGCTTATGCTATTCCAAGTATATTCATGCTTTTGTTTATCTTCCACTTGTTATGAGAAAACTAGTGATTAAAGCTCTCACGAACTTGATGGCACACTTTACTTTTTGCCTCTAATAAACTTGAACCATTGGGTCCTTCTTTGTTGCATATATGCTTGCGCTTTATAAGTTGAAATTAGCAGAACCATGTTTCATGGGGAACGCTTTCAACATTGCACTTGTACTTTGTACCCCGTTGATATCATGTTCTTTTGCTTACGGATCCCGGCGGTGTGAAATAAAAGTGGAACTTGTAAGATCATGGAGTTTGTATGTGTGTTAGAGAAACGCCTGGGCCGCTAGCCTAAGCCATGCCTAATCATGGTGGAAACTTGCAGCATCACCATAATGAGCACTCTATGAAGCATCCTAAATAAAAACCTATGCAAATACCAAATAAAAAGATCGCTGAGATGCTCGTTGTCTGCTTGCCTTGTCATTTGATTATGGGAAAGCTCCCGTATCATGTGCAAGGGGTACCCCGTTGGTGGTTCTTAATGATACACATATACTTACAATGACAAGAGCTTACTCGTGACTCAAGTTGAGTAGCATGAGGATCGGTCTTCGTAAGTAAGGGGCATGAGATTTCGGTTTATAACTTGTCAAGCATATCCTCTTAGTTGTGTCACTTTAACCTTAATCACCTTAAAGATGCTTATGATAGGGGCAATGAGAGCTGAAAACTACAAGTACCATAATTTTTGGAAGCTCTTTATGAGACTTGAATCCCTACTTCCTTTTACAAAAGGCCTTTCTTCCACCATTATATTGAGTCTCCACCTTCTATCTTTATGCACCTACCTTGAGATCATAGTGGCCATTCTTAGTTCTATGTGCATTGTCCCAAGACTAGTTGATTGATGCATAACTTGTTATTGCTTGTTTGAAACTATTGTATCTAGTCACTCTTATGAACTTTGAAGGTGTCCTATGCATTTATATTTGCTACTCTATTGAGGGACAAGCTGAATACTATTGTGCTATGTTTTCTTTATGTGAAACAAACAAACGTCTTGCAAAGCATTGTTATTCATGAATCTTTTGTTTGTGCCTCTTCATGTTGCATCATAGTTTCTTTGCTTATTGCTAGAACTTTGTCTTTGATGCTATGATTGAAGTACTATGATCCCAGCTTTGAGTGTTTTGCAAATACTTTGATTAAGTCTTTGATGGTGCATGTCACCTCAAAAATTATTCTTTCTTTTTATGACTTACCTACTCGAGGACGAGCAGGAGTTAAGCTTGGGGATGTTGATACATTGCAAATGTATCTATAATTTTTGATGTTCCATGATTGGTTTTATCCACTTTCTTGTGTTTTGTTCCAACTTTGGAGTACTTTTCATATGATTTCTTGGACTAACCTATTAACAAGAGCCACAGTGCCAGCTGCCTGTTTTCTGCTCTTTTTGGTTCCAGGAAAGTCAGAAAATGAATATTCTCGGAATTGGACGGGACAAAAGCCAAAGTGCCTATTTTTTCGGAAGGGATCAAGTGCCAGAATACAAGATGGAGAAGGGCCAGGGGCCGGCCACACCACCTGGCCGCGCGGCCACGCCTGGCCACGCCAGGGGGTGGTGTGGTGGCTCCTGGCACCCCCTCGGCCTCTCCTTCCGCCTATATATTGCCCTCGGGACGAAAACCCTAAGTACCCGATCAAAAATCCACAAAAGAGTCTGTAGCCGCCATCATCTCCATCCCTAGATCGGGAGGGATCTAAAGCTCTTCCCGGCAGCCTGCCGGAGAGGGAAATTCACCTTGGAGGCTTTCTTCATCACCATGCAAGCCTCCGGTGTGATGCGTGAGTAGTTCATCCTTGGACTACAGATCCATGTAGTAGCTAGATGGCTGGTTTCTCCTCCTTTGTGCTTTCATGTTTAGATCTTATGAGCTCCGTTCATGATCAAGATCATCTATTTGTAATTCATACATGTTGTGTTTGCGGGGATCCGATGGATATTGAGATGCTATTTCAAATTGATTATTGATTCTATCATGTCTTTGTTATTTGAGATCTTGCATGCTTTCTATTGTTAGTAGCTATCTTGGCCAAGTAGATGCTAGCAACTCCAAGAGTTAGTATTTATGCTCGATAGTGCGTTCATGCCTCTAGTAATCTGGGGAAGTGACAGAAATCTCTAAGGTTCTAGATGTGCTGTTGCTACTAGGGAGAAAACAACAATCATTTGTTCATAGAACAATCGTATTGTTTACTTTACACGCAGTTCGTAAAGCAATAATCTATTGCTTGCAACTTAATACTGGAGGGGCTTCGGATGATAACCTGAAGGTGGATTATTAGTCATAGATGCAGTTGGATGGCGGTCTATGTATTATGTTGTAATGCCCAATCAAGTCTCAGAGGAGTCAAGATGATTAGTATATGCATGTATTGCTTTCTCGGTGTTTGTCAATTGCCCCGCTGTAATTTGTTCACGCAGCATGTTATCTATCTAAGGAGAGCCACCTCTAGTGAACTATGGATCCCGGTCCTTTTCTTTACGTACAATCTATAAACTGTTTCTGCTTTGTGTTTACTTTCTGCAAACTATTACTTCTTTCCATTCGATACGTTTAATCCTTTGTTCTCCGCAAAACACGATCAGATTGACAACCTCATCGCAAGTTGGGGACAAAGTTCTGTGGTTGTGTTGTGCAGGTCTCCACGTTGCTACTAGCACCGGTAGTGCGCCCTGCCAAAGCTCAGCTAGTAACACCTTTGGGGTGTTTCCTTGCTCCTACTGGTTCGATTAAACCTTGGTTTCATAACTGAGGGAAAACTTTATGCTGTGCTCATCATACCTTCCTCTTGGGGTTCCCAACGAGCTCTACGTCGATCATCGAGTGCATCAATGGTCAGGCCAGGTTATCCGACCCTTGATGGGGGCGGATAATCCGGCCCCCAAACACCAAAAACACTTCCCTTCAACACTTAGCACACATGAGAAACTCCATGGTATTGTTATCTAACACACAAAACATAGGGAACCATGAAATGTTTTTTCAATCTCCCCCTTTTTAGTGTTAGATGACAATACTAGGATTTGCAAGATAGCTCTTATAACAACAACATTTTAACAAATGAAAAATACTCCCCCTTAATGCATGCATAATAAAAATTTGCATTTGAATACAAATGCACACAAGTAGGTACAAGTCTATTCCATTGGAACATAGGCAAAATATTCATGCCACCGTGAGAGAGAGAGGAGTCCTCAATATAGTATAAGAATACCCAATGATAGCCATTATGAACGCCTTCCTCGAGATAGATATCCAATATAGCCAATATGATAGATAAATCCAGAGCCACACATAAACATAGTCTCATACAAAGCAAATCACAAATAAAAGTTCAATGCTAAATGGGCACAAGCGAGAAAAAGACCGAAAGATAAAGTGCAAAAGCTTGCGCCCAACCCATGCAAATCCACGAAGACCTAATAGAACTACTTCTCCCCCTTTGGCATCGAAACGCCAAAAAGGAAGAAGAGCGATGCTAGCACCCCAAGGGATCACTTGTATTCCTCATCGTCGTCCCCGTCCTCGTCCTGATCCTCGAGCTCCTCGGTGTCTTCCTCCTTGTCATCAGCAGTGATCGCGATAGGAAACAGGTGACGCTCAAGCTCTCCGTAATTTAGCCCAGATGAAGAATTACACCGAGCATATGGTGTGGGAGCAGAAGGAGTGGGGGATCGCCTGACGCCCTGGACACATGGTGAAGAATGAGCTGCTGAGTATGGGCCATCTCATGCCGCTGCTTGTACGCCTCTGCCCCTTGCGAGTGTCCACTCCCATGCAAAGAATGTTCTGCTGGAACCAATTCAGCTGCTTAATCTCACGAGCAATAGGAGGCACTGGGGGCCTACGAGCACTGGCACGAGCATCCCTCATGAATACCTCAGAAGCAGAAGATGGATGTGAGGTCTTCCTAACCTTATTGTATATCTTTTTTACCTTATGCTCAACATCAATGTGAAACTCTCCAGAGGGAAGCAAGTGCTTGATTAGCATCATAATGTAAGGGACATACAGGATGGAGAGCCTATTGAACATTGCATCAGTCAACTCATGATAGATAAAGTCCATCACATCCAACTTGTAATTAACAGGCTCATCTTCACTAGATGCCACCTCGTGAGAAAAGGCTAGAAGCTGAACCAGGTGACCACGAATACTGTCATTGTTCCCTCCACTTGGAGTGATAGAGTCACGGAAGATGCCCACCGAGCTAGCATATAGAGGAGAAAGACCAGCAAAGGAACCCACAATACCATTGTCAACTGTGCAAGGAGAGAGGACAACATCTTTATTGGGCTTGAGCTGGGTGATGATATAATGGCCACTAGCACGGTCCCTGTTGCGAAAGGAATATCCAAGCACCCCAGCAAAAACTGGAAAATCATCTTGCATTGGCATGTCACGAGTCATCCACTTCATGGCGCGGTGCTCATCACCACAAATGACCAAAGTGGAGAAGAATTGCTTCACTACCTCGGAGTCATAGGAACATTGAAGAGCCATGAGATGGTGCAACCCCATCCTCTCAGTCACGTACATAGCATCAACAAGTTGAGGTTTTTCCATGGCCTCATCAATAATCATGGGATGCATGGGATGAATCTTCAGCTGAGCATACACATCTTCATAAATAGACTTTTGGTCAGCACACCAAAAGCGGGAGTCACCAAGCTCAATATCTTGCGCTGATTCGGCAAACAGATCACCGTGGCGGATAGAAGAGTAAGTAATAGCATCCATCTTCTTGTAGTTAATCTTTGGTTCCTTTCCCTTTTTCTTGGACACACCCTTCCCGCTCCTATCCCTCTTTGCCTGTTCATCCATGCGGTCAGCCTCTTTCTTTCTTCTCCTCAGATCAACCTCGTCCACGAGACCACCCTCACTGTCTTCCCAAAAATAGAGGCCACAAGGACGACGCTTGTAGGTCTTGGGAG
The DNA here is from genome assembly GCA_916181665.1 of Avena sativa. Taxonomy (NCBI): domain Eukaryota; kingdom Viridiplantae; phylum Streptophyta; class Magnoliopsida; order Poales; family Poaceae; genus Avena; species Avena sativa. The sequence goes on from OV702296.1 coordinate 417,828,597, forward strand.
CACTAAAACCACCTGTGAAACGAATAAGATGGATAGCATGGGGATAAGCACACACACACACAAGTCCGGGAGAGAAAGTAGAAATAGTAGGCAAACAATCCATAGTCCAAGCATACATAATGCAAAGAATCCATAGAAATCTGAAGCGGTTTTGACTCTGTCAGGTCGGATTATCCAGCATGTCCAGCGGCGGATAATCCGGCCCTAGCAGGAATTCTCAGATTCATCTAGATCCAATACAGTAATTATTTGAACAACCAATGTTCTCATAATACCGGAACAAAATAACAATTATTTAAACAAATCTTGAAGGCAAGTTCTGATGTCAACAAGAAATACAATAACACTTTATTTGGTTTTGATGAACATCATCACATATTATTTTCCAAGTTACTTAGGCCATTGTGGTTCATGAATTGTGTCATTCTGTATGATATTTCATACCAACCAATTCGGTATCCAATACCCAAGAACCACATTGTTTAACAAGCAAAGAATATAACCATAACATGTATATCATATATATACCTTAACTGGGCATTACCAGTCTTTTATTTTCTGCCAAATATTTTATAGATTCTCTTTCAGCATTTCCTTTTCCTTTTAAAAGAATCTATCAATATCAATAGTGTGGTGCCATACATGTGACACATAGTCCAAAGCATGTATAGTGAAATACTAATACCTTTGGACTTGCACTTTGAAGTTGATCACCATCATCAAATGTTTGGTGTTCTTTCAAAAATCCATTCTATAGTAATCTTTTAGTGTAGTAAACATTTTACTTACATCTTCTACTCATCCTTATCATGACAACTTTCATTATCAAGCTACTATGGCTTATGAGGATGAATTGTGAGTATAATGACAGTTCCCAAAACCTGTTTGGGAGATTAGGACGTCTCGCGTCTCCAACATTCGCAGATTCTCATACAATGTGAGAACATGTATTTTGCCAAATTATACTCTATCATATTGCAACCATAAACATTGTTTCAGATATCAAAATATCTTCCACGCATGATGGCTTCTAAAACATTTCTTTCAGCTCCTAGATAACCTCGATATTAAAATTAACTTTTGAATATCAAGAATCATGGAGGCAAACATGATACTCTAGATACTAACTCTGGAATTCTTACTCTCCATTTAATATTGCTGATTAAACTTCATGGAGTAAATAGAGTTTGCTGAAAGTTTGCAATAGGACTTCTAAAATTGACATTCAAAAAATTATGATACTAGTTCGTAAAGTAAATATCCAGAATTCTATAGTTCTATTATCTCAACTAAAACTAAGCATAAGGTAGTAAACACATGCCAATGACTACAACAAGTTATGCAAATTCACTTCGATTTAGCTTATGACAAATTGAGTTCGACTAATCCAAATTAGAAATGAACTCCCACTCAAAAACGACATCCCTCGTGTCTTTTTGGTGATTACATGAACCGAATCCACTACAAAAATTCCGATCATCATGTGAGTCGGTGTAGCTTCAAAGGCGAGCATCAATATAGGCATCATATCAACTATATGACTCATGCTTAACCTTTCATTCCGTGTTCCGAGGCCATGTCTATACATGCTAGGCTCGCCAAGTAAGAACCTTAGTACTCGCGTGTGTAAAACTGTCTTACACCCAAAATATGATTGTGGATTCAAGTACACCCGATCATCACGTGATGTCTTGAAGCGGCAAAACATAATGGTGCGTACTTAAGGGAGAACACATTTTTATCTTGATATCTAAATGAGGGATCATCTTATAATGCTACTAAAAACGCCAAACTAACAATATAAGATGCAAACATCATATGTGTAAAGTGGAATGATATGGTCCATGCATTTGATCACTATCATGTGCATCGTGGTATGATCTCTATCATTCCTTTGTGTGTAAGGCCAAGTTCAATGGAACTTACACGTTAAGTGCGTTGTAAGGGTATCTACCATACATCAACTTACAACATTACCATATCATGACACTAGTCGAGCAACAATTTAAACTAGATGCCTCTAATTTATCCATTGCAAGTTTTACGTGGCTTAGGGCTTTCGGAGATAGAACCGGTCTTACCTATGAACATGGAACCACAATGATGATAACTAAGTTATTAGCAACTCGTTGTAAATCAGATATTGACTATAGTAGGAGAGACAGACACCCGCTAGCCACTTATGCAAAACTAGTTGCATGTCAGTCGTGGAACCGGTCTCATGTGCGAGGACATGTAAAGTTGGTCCGGGCCGCTTCATCCCACTATGCCACCAATATTCAAAATGCATGAAAGAAGAAATAACATGATCATCATCGCCCACATATAAACATATGTGTACTACCCGTGCAAAGCATCTACGCATAGATTAGGCTCTGATACCACTGTTGTGTTCACAACATAGAAAACAAAAAAATCCTACGATAGGAACTATTATACGCCAAGATCTATCTATTAGATACAAGAAACGGGTGGATATACATCCATAGAGAACATACCCTCGAACACAACAAAGCTTTGTTAACGAGATGGAACTCGTGGACGATGTAGTCGTACACTTGCCGATCTCAAGATCGTGATGAAGTCCAGAAGGTCCAGGTCCAGCATGTCCATCAGATCTAGCTCCAGCAAGTCTAGCACCGCAAAGCAGCGGTGCATCCGTGATCGCACACACATCCAGTACCTCGACAACCTCCATCCCTCGCTCCAGCAAAGCAGCGGAAGCAGCAAGTCCTTTCCAGTTAAAATCACTAGGAACATGTATCTCGCTAATCTGAGACCACGGGAAATAACTAGAGGGGGAGAGAGATTCTTCACGAGGAGGTGTGAGAGTGGAGGAGGAGGAGGTGCTCCTTATATAGGGGAGGGGGCATCCCAAGGGGGCATGGCGCCGGCCATGGTGGGTGCCCCCACCTCTCTCTCATTCATGTGGCTGGATCTCCCACTCACATGCATTAAATTTCCACCAAATTTAATGCAAGCTCTCATTAAATAAAAATACTTTATTTATTTTATTCAGAATTTTGTTAATTACTTTAATTAACAAACATTCACATAAAACCCCCTGCAATATTTCAATATCACATGTAGAACCAGTTTCTGCAATTTCACCCGAAACAATTCCGGTTTCCATCGAAATGATTCCAATGCTTTCTTAAATCTTTATCTGAAATATATTTTCTCCAAATGGTGTCGGTATCCCTAAAGTTATTCACCCTACGGTTCGCGAATAATGAAGACATGATCGAGACCCCTCTCCGATCAATAATCAGCAGCGGGACCTGGAGATCCGTACTGACTCCCACACATTCAACGATGACTCTTATGATCGTGAAATACCTAGTTTGATCTTGTTACCGACATGCACTCTTTTCTTGTTCACGTGATATAACATTCTAGTGATCACATCACTTGCTTGCAAGCTATTTCAATGTGATATCACCGAGAGGGTCCTGAGTATATCTATCCGTCATCGGGATGGACAAATCCTGCTCTTGATCCATGAGCCTCTACATAACACCTTCGTAGCACTAAACCCACCTTTATAGTCACCCTATTACGGTGTGACGTTTGATGTTATCAAGATACTCTTCCGGTGTTAGTGATTAACATGATCTCATGGTCTAAGGACTAGGATTACTTCGTATGATGTTATAGCAATATAAACATAATGACTTTGATCATAATGCTATACTTTGGATGAATGTTCATCACATCATTCCACAAATGTTGTGACCTCGTTATTAACAACATCCAATGTCCATGATCAGGAAACCTTGATCATCTTGTTAATCAACAAGCTAGTTTATATGAGAGGCATTAGTAGGAACTTTGTATTTTGTTTATTAAACACACATTTATTAACGTTTCCAATTAATACAATTATAGCATGCAAAATAAACATTTATCATAAACATGGAATAATATAATAACCATTTTATTATTGCCTCTCGGGCATATTCCCTTCGGGGAGAGGGAGGGGGGTCGGGGGGAAGAACTACTCTTTGTGAGCCCTTTCCCCGACGCCTAGTCCTTAATAGACTGCAGCTACCAGGGCCGGATAATCCGGCCCACGGATTATTCGGCCTGAAATCTGAATTCCTGTTACACACAAGTTCAGGCCCGCGCGTCCCCAAACAAAACCCCCACAAGATGAACAAAGGACTTGTGTGCTAGAAGAGATATCTTAGGGGTAGAGGGAGGCTTGGGAATAGAGAACCAAACTAAGATGGTACTACACACTCAAGATTGCAAGAATCAAATCAACTAAAGGCCAAAATTGAGTGTGATTTCCATAAGAACACGAGATGAGCAAAAACAACCAATAAGATCCACATAAAACCAACTCGTCTCATGGAAGAGGGCGGTGGATGAGGCCACCTTGTTGGAGTGCATGGTATGACACCATGAAGATATATCTTGAGTTCATGACCAATACTCATCAATAAGCTTACATATCACAAAATGATATTAAGAGAAATGATTTGACTTGCTTTCGACATTATGGGGGGAGGGTTGGCCCAATTAATTAGGACCACACTCCCCCTCTATCCATGCCCACACCTAGACCAAATAAGGATGAGATATAAGAGTGAGTGCATGGGTAATCAAGACAAGCTCCTTGAATCAACGATATTTAGCTCATTCCTCAAGTAACAAAACCTTGCTTCATCAAGAGGCTTCGTGAAAATATCATCAAGTTGGTTCTTCGTGCTCACAAAAGATAGATCAATATCACCTCGAGCTACATGGTCCTGAATAAAATGATTCCAAATCTCAATATGCTTTGTCCTTGTGTGCTGCACCGGATTGTACGCAATTTTGATTGCACTTTTATTATCGCATAAAAGAGGCACTTTGTCACAATTGACACCGTATTCCTTTAAAGTTTGCCTCATCCATAATAATTGAGTACATGCACTAGCAGCAGCCACATATTCAGCCTCGGCGGTGGAGAGAGATACAATTCTACTTTTTAGAAGACCAACATACTAAAGACCTTCCCAAGAATTGACAAGCTCTAGAAGTTGATTACCTATCATCCTTATCACCAGCCCAATATGAATCAGTATAACCACATAGAGATAAATTGGAGCCCTTGGGATACCATAGACCAAAATTAGGGGAATAAAGCAAATATCGGAAGATCCTCTTAACCGCCACTAAGTGGCTTTCTTTAGGAGCTGCTTGATACCTTGCACACACACATACACTCAACACAATATCGGGTCTCGATGCGCAGAGGTAAAGGAGAGAGCCGATCATGGACCGGTATACCTTTTTGTCCACATCTTTACCGTGAGGATTGAGTTCGAGATGACACTTAGTTTGCATTGGGGTGGTGACGCCATTAAGATCCGTCATCTTGAATCTCTTGAGCATGTCTTGGATGTATTTTGCTTGATTTATGAAGGTTCCATCTCTAAGTTGTTTGATCTCAAATCCAAGAAAGAACCATAACTCCCCCATCATAGACATCTCAAACCTGTCAGTCATAAGCTTTGAAAATTCATCATTGATAGCTTTATTAGTAGAGCCAAAGTAATGTCGTCTACATATAGTTGGCATACGAATAGCTCCCACTTAACCTTGTTAGTAAAAAGAGTGGGATCGATTTGCCCAACTTCAAAGCCATGATCTAGCAAAAGCTCTTTAAGATGCTCATACCACGCACGTGGGGCTTGTTTAAGGCCATAGAGTGCCTTATCTAGTTTGTAGACATGGTTCAGAAAGTTAGGATCCTCAAATCCCGGGGGTTGCTTTACATATACCAACTCATGTAGAGGACCATTAAGAAAAGCACTCTTAACGTCCATTTGCTGTAATTTAAAGTTATTATGAGCAGCATAAGCAAGAAGGATACAGATGGACTCAAGACGAGCCACTGGAGCATAAGTCTTGCTGAAGTTGATGCCCTCAACTTGGGAATAGCCTTGTGCCATGAGTCTTGCCTTGTTCCTTACAACAATGCCACTTTGTGCCGATAACATTGCGGCAATCCTTGGGCTTCTCCACTAATTTCCAAACCTTATTGTGTTCAAAGTTATTCAACTCTTCATGCATGGCCAACAACCCAGTCCAGATCTTCAAGAGCTTCAAACACTTTCTTGGGTTCCACCATGGAGCTTGGTGCTCACCAAAGCTTGCTAGCTCCCTTCTCGTGGACACCCTTCATCTGAGATCACCTACAACTTTGTCAAGAGTGTGACCCCTTAATTCAAGATTCCAATCTGCACGAGCTTTGCGACAAAGTTCGATCAATTTGTTGTCTCTTGGAGGAATAACTTCATCATTTGAGTCTTTGTTGGAATCGTTAGCTTGGCCTTGATCTCCAGCTTGATCAGCAGCAATAGGAGATGATGATCCTTGCCCTTGATGTGGATCAATAGCCATAACAGGAGGCTGCTGCTGTTCAGGATTTTCAGGGCCGGATAATCTGACCGAGGGTGTGGCCGGATAATTCGGCCTGGGAGAACTTGATGCACCTTCATAGTCTTGAATGGTTCTGGCTCGAACTGGAGAGGGGCCGGATAATCCAGGGTCAGCCGAAAAATCCGGCCTAGGACTTGCAGCAGGTTCTTCAACATTATGATCACTTCTACCAGTTGAGGAGGGTTGGCCGGATAATCCGGCCGGGGGCTTTCAGAGGTAGTTGCTTGATGGTCTTCAGCAGTTCATGGGATTGGTGTAAAGGTTTCTCCAATAGTTGGAGCATGTTGAGCTTGTGTCGATGAGGGCTCTACTTGAGTAGAGCATTGTCCTTCCTGATCCTCCACAAGGGGTTCCTCAATGGGGCAGAAAAATCCCACGCCCATTCTTCTTATGGCATCTTGGGGTATGTCAACATATGCATCATAGACATCAACTTGCCCCGTATGGGAGCCATCATTTTCCTCGAACACCACACTACAAGATTCTACAACAGTTCCGGAGAGCTTATTGTAGACTCTATAAGTGTGGGATTTGGCACCATAACCAATAAAAATGCCTTCTAAAGCCTTAGACTCGAATTTAGATAAACAAACTCCTTTAATGAGAAAGAAACACTTACAACCAAATACCCGGTAGTAGGAGATGTTTTGGCTTGTTACTAGTAAGTATTTCATAAGGAGTCTTGTCCAAGATTTTGCGGAGGTAGAGCCGATTGGATGAGTGGCATGCGGTAGAAATTGCTTCAGCCCAGAAATTATATGGTGAGTTGAACTCAGCCAACATTGATCTTGCCATATCCATTAAAGTCCTGTTCTTCCTCTTGGCTACACCATTTTGTTGAGGGGTGTACGCAGCGGAATATTGGTGTCTTATCCCCTCTTCACTTAGAAATTCATTTAGAGTGTAGTTCTTGAACTCGGAGCCGTTATCATTTCTAATTGCCAATATGGGGACATTGTGTTGACGTTGAACCTCGTTGGCCAAATCGATGACTGTTTGTTGAGTTTCTCTCTTCAACTTGAAGAAATAGACCCATGTGTATCTTGAGTAAACATAAACAATTACGAGGCAATATTTCTTCCCACCGAGGCTTGCATGAGATGGAGGACCAAAGAGATCCACATGAAGGAGCTCCAAAATCCTTGTTGATGAAATAATGGTCTTCTGTCAATGGGGAGAGTCATGCATTTTTCCTTCAATACAAGCCCCACAAACACGATCTTTGGCAAAGGAAACATTTTTATTGTGAAGACTTTGCAAAGTTCTCATATTGACATGGGCTAGTCGGCGATGCCATAGCCAACCCGCGTCGACCTTTCCAAATAGACACATCGGACTTGTAGTGGTTTTCCCTGAGAAGTCCTCCACATACAGGTCATTTTTGACATATCCCACGAAAGCGACCTTTAGAGAATTGCTCCACAAGAGTATCACTAAATCGTCATCAATGAAAACTGCAAAGCCCATCTTACCAAGGGCACGAACTGAAAGTAAATTGTAAACGAGGGTCTCAACAAGCATGACGTCCATGAGAGAGATACCGTGAGCAACCACAACTTTGCCAAGACCCAATACCTCAGATTTTGACTTATCACCGTAGGAGACGGTTATGTGATCATGGTTTGGCCGCATCTCCGAGATGATCTCCTTGCTTCCGGTCATATGACTAGTGCACCCGCTATCGAGCACCCATTTGGACCCACCAGAAGCATAGCCCTACAAGAAAGTTACTTCTTGGTTTTAGGTACACATTTTTCAATGGGTCCTCTCATGTTAGTGACAAGGGTCTTGGGAACCCTAATAGACCAAGACATGTAACTATCGAATGGACCTACATAGCTAGCATAGACATCACCACAATAATCACAAAATAATTCATAATTAGGATTATTAGCCCCTGCAAAACCAACATAGTTAGTCTTGACATTAGTGGTGGTGCTTGTCTTTGGTTGAGCAATTTTGCTCTTCTTCTTCTTCTTCTTCTTTGTCTTGGGAACATAACCAAGACCTTCTTTTCCATTGTTTTCCTTTGCTTGCTAAGCACCTCATCTAGGACTTCTTTACCTTTATGTTGATCTCCCTTTACAAGTTCTTCTTTTAGCCTTGCATTTTCTTTAACAATATCTTCATGTCCACACGATGGAGTGGAGGTGGTGGGCATATCATACTTGTCCAATTGAGTTTGGAGCTGATCACGAGACTCATTTAGAGTAGAATGTTCACTCTCCATTGCCTTGTGGGTAATGCCAAGTTTCTCAAACTTCTCTGAGCGTCTAGCATGAGCAGCCCCAAATTCAATCTTTTCCTTTTTTAGTTTCCTTAGCCATAGCATTGTCACGTTCTTTTATGAGCTGGGTAACAACTTCTTCATGGGACTCCTCAATTGACTCGAGTTTCTCCTCTAAATATACTCAAGCTTCCTCTTCTTCCTCTAAGGCATTCTTCAAAGAGGTTATCTCCAAGGCGTCTTCTCTTTCAATTCTACCCTTCTCTTCGAGAAGTTCTTCAGAATGAGCAAGTTGACTCATAAGAGCATCAAAATGAAGTTTGTGCTCACCTTGCAAGTTAGTGAAAAAATTGTCCAAAGCAATAACTTCTTCTTTAATATTAAGACTAGTATGATCATCCATATCCATATTTATATTAGTCTTAGGAAATGAAGGAATAGAAGATTATACCTCGGACCCTTTTGCATAAGGCAAGTGACGTTATTGTTGATGACGTTTTTGTTTGGAGAGTCAAAGAGAGATGTAGGGCTCGATGTGGTGGCTATAGCAGACACCTCCCGAGAGCTATCTTCATCTTCACTTGTAGAAGAATATTCCTCTTGAGCCACCAATACAATCTTAGGCTGCTTCTTGTAAGGGCCATTCTTCTTGATAATGATTTCTTTCGAGGAGCCTTGGATTTTTCTTCGAGGATGAGCCTGCCTCCATTGTCTTCTCTACTTTGATAGGGACATTCAGCCACAAAGTGTAACCTATCTCCACAACTGTAACACATCCTCAGTTTTGGTCCATTCTCTCTTCTTCCACTTGACCCATTCTTGCGCTCGAGTTTAGACTTGGCCTTGGCTGGATCCTTCCAAAAGTTCCTTGCGTAGAAAGCCATGTACTCACCATGAGCATGCTTGACTTCCTCGGGATAGCCCATGGAGACAACATCATATCCTCTTTCATCCTCATCTTGTTCAACAACATTTGCCTTTAGAGCAACATTGACTCCTTTTTGCATTCCAATAGCCCAAGCACGGGCATCTTCGGCGTTCTTGGCGGCAACTTTGAAAGCCGCCATTTCTTGCATGACTTCATTGGAAGTCATTTGGTGGTAGTTGTGTCTACCTTGCAAACTCTTCAAGTTCGTTGGCTCAAATGGCATGAGGGCACTCACATATTTTCTTTTGATCTAGGCATCATCAATGTGAGTGGCTCCATGCTTTCTAAATGTTGTTGCAATGCTCTTGAGCCTTCTATACATGTCTTCATGGTCCTCACCATCCAACATGTAGAATCCTTCAACTTCATTACTAAGAGCATCGTACCTATTCCTTCTCATGCTTTCATTTCCAATGAATAGGTCGATAAGAGCATCCTAAGCTTCTTTGGCGGTGTTGAAGTGCTCAATGTGTGGCATGTCCTTGGGACCCACTCCGAGCTGAATCATGTGAAGAGCCGTTGCATTTAGTTGACTATCCACAACCTCTCTTCTAGTCAAGTTGGTGGGGTCTCCAATATGAAGACCATCTTCAATAATCCTCCAAAGCTCAATCGACGAACTGCATACATGAGATTTCATTAAGAATTGCCATTGATTAAATGAAGATGCAATAAGCTTGGGTGGATCACCCCTATTGTTTATATGAGGATGAGGGATTGGTGGATCGGGAGAATATAGGTGAGAAACCTCATTATAATCCTCCTTACGACTTCCCTTCTTGGAGGCGGAGCCATTATGTTTCTCACCCACCACCTCATCTTCCTTAGATTCGGCATGAGCCTTATGCTTAGATAGAGGAGTGGTGGCCTCAGAGGAAGATGGAGATGGGGCTGTAGATGATGAGAGGCGAGCAATCATTTGCTGCATATCTACCATCTTGGTCTCAAAGGATTTCAACAAGGTTGTTTCCAACATCTTGAGGTCATCCATTGTGACCTTGTCCACAACCTCATTCCCAATTTCCTTAGTACCCATACTTCTCTTAGGCGGTTAAGCCCGAATAAAGAGTCGGGGCGCTGATACCAATTGAAATGGATCGTATGGGCACCTAGAGGGGGTGAATAGGTGGTACTTCAAATTTTAATACTTTTTCAATTTTAGGCTTGACACAAAAGGTAAATTCTCTAGATATGCGACTATTTAGAATTTCCCTATATGCAAACCTAACTACTAGCGAGTAAATGCGAGTAAGAGTGAGGAACAAGGAAACTGTAGTGGAGCACGCGGAGACACATGATTTGTTTTACCGCAGTTCCTTCCTTGTTAAGGGAAGTACATCTGCATTGGAGGGGTGGGCGGTACTAAGACCACCATGCCATAATAGGCCTCACCCTGTTCTCCGATGGATCTCACCACCAAAGGCCTGATCCACCTTTCCACTATTGGAACCCTTCGAGGCAGGAACCAGCGCCTTTACACAACTAGCGGAGCACAACTCCACAACCGAATTGGAGGCTCCCGTGATGACAACAAGCTGCCACAAGAACAATTGTTATCAATAATGAAACACAAGATCTAGATATTAACAAGAATACTAGATCGGGGATTATCCAAGTGAATGGAGAGGAGTTGAAGCGCTTGATTCGTGATGATGATGAGTGATATCTCGTCCTTCAATTCCCCCAAAGATCGAAGCCTTCAGGTGGTTGAAGTGGGAGATCTTAGGCGAGAGATTTTGCAACAGGTCTGGTCTTTTTCGAATGAATCAAGAGTTCTGATAGGAGGGGTGGATGGGGATTTTATACCTGTCCAGATGGAGCCGTTGGAGCAATTTGGGACTACATTATCTAGCCCAAGTGAGGGCCAGATTATCTGGCCTAGGGAAAACTCCGCCCCAGACTCGGATTATCTGGGGGGAATCCGCCCTAGAACAGAAGCTCGCGCAGGGCGGTCCTTGGCATATTCTCCCAGGGTCCAAATTATCCGGCCCTAGAGGAAGGCCGGATTATCTGGCTAAGGGGAAAATCTGCCCCCAGCAACGGATTGTCCGGGGGAAAATCCGCCCCCAGATAGAAGCTTGTGTCGATGCTTCCTAGGCCATTTTCCCTGGGGCCGGATTATCCGGCTAGGGGGAAATCCGCCCTCAGTAGCGGATTGTCCGGGGGAAAACGTCCCCTAGACAGAAGCTCACACGTGACCAGCCCTCGCCAAGATGGTCAGGCCAGATTATCCGTCCCTTGATGGGAGCGGATAATCCGGCCCCCAAACACCAAAAACACTTCCCTGCAACACTTAGCACACATGAGAAACTCCACGGTATTGGTATCTAACACACAAAACATAGGGAACCATGATATGTTCTTTCAGCTATTAGAAAAGAGCTACATCATCTTACCGATGCTAATTTCATAAAGGAACTGAAGAAAGCAGAGTGGGTCGCAAACCCAATATGCGTCCCAAAGAAGAACACCGAAGAGATAAGGATGTGCATCGACTTCACCGCATTAAATAAACATTGTCCAAAGGATCACTTTCCACTGTCGTGAATCGATCAAATAATCGATGCAACTGCAGGATGTGAACGTCTTTCCTTTTTGGATGCATACTCAGTATACCACCAGATTCGGATGAAGGAGGAGGATCAGGACAAAACATTGTTCATCACACCTTATGGTGTATTTTGCTATACAACAATGCCTTTTGGCCTAAAAAACGCCGGGGCAACATATCAACGGATGATGCAGAGTTGCCTGGGAAGTCAAATTGGTACAAACGTATAAGTATATATTGACGATGTCATAGTTACATCAAAGCAAAGCTCATCACTTATCAAGGATCTCGAGGAAACATTCAACAATCTCGACAAGTTCTACATCAAATTAAACCCGACGAAGTGTTCCTTTGGAGTCCTAGTAGGGAAACTCCTCGAATACCTGGTATCATCAAGAGGAATTGAAGCCAATCTCGAGAAAATACAGGCAATTTTAACAATGAAAAAACCAACAAATTTACGAGGAGTATAGCAGCTGGCTGGGCGAGTGGCAGCGCTTAGCCGTTTCATGGCTCGATTAGGAGAAAAGGCACTACCATTCTACGCCCTTATGAGAAAATAAGATAAGTTTGAATGGACCGAAGAAGCTCAATACGCCTTTGAAGACCTCAAGAAGATGCTTTCGACACCCCCCGTCGTCGTGTCTCCACGAGAAAAAGAGCCACTACTTCTTTACATAGCCTCCACAAATCAGGTGGTCAGCACGATCCTAGTTGTCGAGCGACCCGAAGAAGGAAAAACCCATGGTGTTTAGAGGCCAGTTTATTTTTTGAGCAAGGTCCTCTTGCCATCCAAACAAAGCTACTCACATTACCAAAAATGAGCATCTGAATTATTCATGATGTTGGGTCCGCAGCATAGAAAACAAAAAATTTCCTACGGTGTGAACTACACGCCAAGATCTATCTACTAGTTACAAAGCAGCGGGTGGACATACATCCAACGAGAACTTACCCTCGTAGACAACAAGCTTTGTTAACGAGTAGGAACTCGTGGTTGATATAGTCGTACACTTGCCAATCTCAAGATCATGATGAAGTCCAGCAGGTCCGGCTCCAGCACGTCCATCAGATCTAGCTCCAGCACCACCAAGTCCAGCACCGCAAAGCAGCGGTCCATCCGTGATCGCACACACGTCCGGTACCCCGACAACATCTGTCCCTCGCTCCAGCAAAGCAGCGGAAGCAGCAACTCCTTTCCAGATAAAGCCACCGAGAACATGTATCTCGCTAATCCGAGACCATGGGGGAATAATACTAGAGGGGGAGAGAGATCCTTCACAGTTGTAGATTGTATGTAAAGAAAAAGGACCGGGATCCATAGTTCACTAGAGCTGGCTCTCCTTAGATAGATAACATGCTGGGTGAACAAATTACAGCGGGGCAATTGACAAACACCGAGAAAGCAATACATGCATATACTAATCATCTTGACTCCTCTGAGACTTGATTGGGCATTACAACATAATACATAGACCGCCATCCAACTGCATCTATGACTAATAATCCACCTTCAGGTTATCATTCGAACCCCCTCTAGTATTAAGTTGCAAGCAACAGATTATTGCTTTACGAACTGCGTGTAAAGTAAACAATACGATTGTTCTATGAACAAAGGATTGTTGTTTTCTCCCTAGTAGCAATAGCACATCTAGTACCTTAGAGATTTCTGTCACTTTCCCAGATTAACAGAGGCATGAACCCACTATCGAGCATAAATACTAACTCTTGGAGTTGCTAGCATCTACTTGGCCAAGATAGCTACTAACAACGGAAAGCATGCAAGATCTGAAATAACAAAGACATGATAGAATCAATAATCAATCTGAAATAGCATCTCAATATCCATCGGATCCCCGCAAACACAACATGTATGAATTACAAATAGATGATCTTGATCATGAACGGAGCTCACAAGATCTAAGCATAAAGGAGGAGAACCAGCCATCTAGCTACTACATGGATCCGTAGTCCAAGGATGAACTACTCACGCATCACACCGGAGGCTTGCATGGTGATGAAGAAGGCCTCCAGGGTGAATTCCCCTCTCCGGCAGGGTGCCGGGAAGAGCTTCAGATCCCTCCCGATCTAGGGATGGAGATGACGGCGGCTACAGACTCTTTCATGGATTTTTGATCGGGTACTTAGGGTTTTTGTATAGGAGGCATCTTATAGGTGAAAGGGGAGGCCGAGGGGGTGCCCTAGGCGGCCACACCACTCCCTAGCGTGGGCCAGGCCTGGCCGCGCGGCCAGGTGGTGTGGCGGCCCTCTGGCCCCTCTCCGTCTCGTATTCTGGCTCCGGGTCCCCCTCGGTGAAAAGCTGACTTTGGCTTTTGTCCTGTCCAATTCCGAGAATATTCATTTTCTGACTTTCCTGGAACCAAAAACAGCAGAAAACAGGTAGCTGGCACTATGGCATCTTGTTAATAGGTTAGTCCAAGAAAGTGTATAAAAAATACTCCAAAGTTGGAACAAAACATAAGAAAGTAGATAAAAACCAAGCATGGAACATCAAAAATTATGGATATGTTAGCAACGTATCAACATCCCGAAGCTTAACTTCTGCTCATCCTCGAGTAGGTAAGTGATAAAAAGAAAGAATAATTTTTGAGGTGACATGCACCATCATAAACTTGATCAAAGTATTTGTAGAACATTGATACCTGGGATCATGGTACTTCAACATAGCATGAAAGATAAAGTTCTAGCAATAAAACATAGCAACTATGTTGCAACATCAAGAGGCACAAACAAAAGATTCATGAATAACAATGCTTTGCAAGACGTGTGTTTGTTTCACATAAAGAAAACATAGCATAGTGGCATTCAGCTTGTCCCTCATAGAGTAGCAAATATAAATGCATAGGACACCTTCAAAGTTTATAAGGGTGACTAGATACAAGTAGTTTAAGAACAAGCAATATCAAGTTATGCATCAATCAACAAGTCTTGGGACAATGCACATAGAACTAAGAATGGTCACTATGCTCTCAAAATAGGTGCATAAAGATAGAAGGTGGAGACTCAACATAAAAGTAAGAAAGTCCTTCATAGATGGAAGCAGGGATTCAAGTCTAATAAAGAGCTTCCAAAAATTATGGTACTTATTAGCTTTCAGCTCTCATTTCCCCTATCATAAGCATCTTGAAGTGATTAAGGTTAAAGTGAACAAACTATGGAGTATATGCTTGACAAAGTATAAGTTGGAAATCTCATGTCCCTTGAATACGAGGGCCGCTCCTCATGCCACTCAAGTTTAGTCACCGGTAAGTTCTTGTCATCGTAAGTACATGTGTATCATAGAGAACCGCCAACGGGGTACCCTTTACCCGATGATACGAAAGAATCCCCATATCAAAATGACAAGGCAAGCAGACAACGAGCATCTCAGCAATCTTCTTATTTACTAGGGGGAAATGGTGCTTTTTTCTCTCTTTCCTCTTTTCTCATATCTCTTTTTTTCTGACTCTTTTTTTTATAAGAAGAATGCTTCATACACAGCTCATTATGGTTACGCTGCAGGTTTCCACCATGACAACATGGATTATACCAGCGGCCCAGGCGTTTCTCTAACACACATACATAACTCCATGGACTTATAATCTTCCCTTTCATTTCACACCGACGACATCCATAGACAAAAGAGCATGATATCAACTAGGTACAAAGTACAAGTGCAATGTTGAAAGCGTTCCCCATGACAGTATGGTTCTGCTAATCCCCAACATATAAGTGCTAGTTTAAGAACAAGCAATATCAAGTTATGCATCAATCAACAAGTCTTGGGACAATGCACATAGAACTAAGAATGGTCACTATGCTCTCAAAATAGGTGCATAAAGATAGAAGGTGGAGACTCCACATAAAAGTAAGAAAGGCTTTCATAGAAGGAAGCAGGGATTCAAGTCTAATAAAGAGCTTCCAAAAATTATGGTACTTATTAGCTTTCAGCTCTCATTTCCCCTATCATAAGCATCTTGAAGTGATTAAGGTTAAAGTGAACAAACTATGGAGTATATGCTTGACAAAGTATAAGTTGGAAATCTCATGTCCCTTGAATACGAGGGCCGCTCCTCATGATACTCAAGTTTAGTCACCGGTAAGTTCTTGTCATCGTAAGTACATGTGTATCATAGAGAACCGCCAACGGGGTACCCCTTGCCCGATGATACGGAAGAATCCCCATATCAAAATGACGAGGCAAGCAGACAATGAGCATCTCAGCAATCTTCTTATTTACCAGGGGAATATGGTGTTTTTTTCTCTCTTTCCTCTTTTCTCATATCTCTTTTTTTCTGACTCTTTTTTTATAAGAATGCTTCATAGACAGCTCATTATGGTTACGCTGCATGTTTCCACCATGACAACATGGATTAGACCAGCAGCCCAGGCGTTTCTCTAACACACATACATAACTCCATGGACTTACAAGCTTCCCTTTCATTTCACACCGACAACATCCATGGACAAAAGAGCATGCTATCAACTAGGTACACAGTACAAGTGCAATATTGAAAGCATTCCCCATGACATCATGGTTCTGCTAATCCCCAACATATAAGTGCAAGCATATACACAACAGATGACATAATGGTTCAAGTTTATTAAGGGCAAGAAAAGTAAAGTGTGCCATCAAGTTCGTGAGAGCTTTAATCACTAATTTTCACATAACAAATTTAATTCGGAAGGTAGATAAAAACATGAATATACTTGGAATAGCATATGGTAATAGGTAGGTATGGTGGACTCTTTGGAATAACTTGGTTTTAGGAGTTGGATGCATGAGTGGAACTCATACTTGATTACAGAGGCTAGCAAAAGACTGGGAGCGACCAACTAAGAGAGCAATAATGGCCATAATCATGCAGAGCGACAAAACATCATTAATCAAAGCATAAAGTGATATTACAAGTCGAAAACTAAAGGATCATAAAGGCTATGGTGACTTGGGATAGTCATAACATGGTGTGAGCATGCGCCAAGTCAACCCAAATAAAGCATCAAAGGAGAATACCACAATACAATGCTTTAATATGCTAAAACAACGCATGATTCTTCCAAGGCACATTAAGAAATCTCAATTGTTTATAACAAGTCATGCTACAAAAATAATCACTAAGCATAAAACCAAAACAATACCAAGCATGCCATGACAAAGCATATGCCACAGTCAAAAACAAGCTCTCTTTACCACTTAAGCATGAACTTTCCTACTCTTTTCCCATCCAAACCAAACTATTTGAAAACTAATGTATGAAAGAGGGGGTCCGACCAATTTATTCAAGCAAACTAAGAAAACCAAGCAAACGAAAACCAAAACAAAAACGAAAAAGAAGACGCTCCAAGAACAACACAACTGTGCATTAAATAATAAAAATGAAGTGTTTGGAAGAAACCTGCGATTTTTATTTATGAAGAAGGGGATGCCTTGGGCATCCCCAAGCTTTGACACTTGTACTTCTTGGATATTTCTTGGGGTGACACGTGTGGCATCCCCAAGCTTGAGCTTTAGTCCATTCTTCATCTCATTACATCATTCCTTCCATACACCTAAAATTTTTCCTTCATACACAACTTCATACAATCTTTATTAGCAACAATAGTGCACTCAAGATAATAAGTCTTTGGGTTCAGTTTCAACACCAATAAAACTTCCATTAAAACACAAGCTACTGTAGCACTTCCCTCAAAAAGCTCAATTCCCCAAAAGAACTCAAAAAGGAACCAACAAGAAGCAAATGCAAATAATGGCAGAAATCTATCAAAACAGACCAGCAGATAATGATGAATTTTTTCGAAGACATTCTGTTGCTCAAATCAAAAAGTGTTGAACTAAAGAAAGTTAGATAACAACCTGGGTCAGAAGCACAAAAAATCGTGCCTCAAAACGACGTACACATAATTTACACAAATATTTACGGTGAAGAACAAAAATCTGTTTCGGGACAACAACTTTCCCAAGCATTACTTCTCTCTCATTAGAGGTTACTCTTGGCACAAAAAGCAAATAAAAAGGATAAGGAGCGGTTATTACAGAGGTAATAACTTCCAAGAATCATCTAAAACTTTTGGGTTATCTCCCAATAAGTACTTTTCTTTAACGCCTTTAAGTTAGGCATAAGAAGCAAGAAAAAGAATCAAGTGTTCTCAAATGATGAAGCATTAAAAGTGATACCAGAAATATCTTCAACAAATGCAAGGTATCTCATCCAAATAAGTGCTAGAGTATCCTCTCTCAATGCTCTTGGGTTCACTATTTTCATCAAACGGGTTTTCAGGAACAATACAATCAAGATTCTTTTCTATGGCTTCATGCATTGCTGCAAGTTTAAACAGTATTGGTATCTTAGTTTCCTCCCCATTAGGTTCGGTTTTGTCCATCTTTTCTCGTGTACCAATAACATATACACATGAGCCTAGCATATTAAAATGTTCAAAGACTTTCCTAGCTTCCTTGGCAACATCATAGAATTCCTTAAGCAAAGTTTCCAGAATAATATCTCTCTTTTCAGGGTCCTCAATTTCTTTAAGTTTAAGAAACATTACTTGCATTAAGAGGTTAAGGTTAACAAACCTAGCTTCCAACATGTGAACTAAAGAAGTTGCAGCAATTTTATAATTTGGAGCAAGTTCTGCAAGGGGTCTATCCTCAATATCCTCATGCTTACTAACATGATTAAATAATTCTTCAATATTATCTTTTCCAATTATAGAGCCAGTACCTATTGAAGGGTATGTCAGGGTGAACTTAGGGATCAACATGGTGAGCTAATAAATAGGTACCAACTATAGAAAGACTTATTTTTTTTTGTGTTTTTAGTATAAAGAAGCAAACTAGTAAAACTATTTTTTGTGTTTTTGATAAAGAAACAAGCAAACAAAGCAAGAAAATAAACTAAGCAAAACAAATAAAACAAAGTAAAGAGATTGGTTATGAGGGACTCTCCTTGTGAATATGTCCTTGTCACCCCAGCAATGGCACCAGAAAAATAGCTTGATGGCCCAAAATATATCGAGGTTGTTGGGGAACCCCAAGAGGAAGGTATGATGAGCACAATATCAAGTTTTTCCTCAGTTATGAAACCAAGGTTATCGAACCAGTATGAGCAAGGAAACACCTCCAAGGTGTTGTTGCCAACTTGGAATCCCGCACAACACAACCACAGAACTTTGCCTCCAACTTATAGTGAGGTTGTCAATCTCACCGGTTTTGCTGAAAACAAAGGATTAAATGTATTGTTTGGAAGAAAGTAAAAGCTTGCAGAAAGTAAACAGAAAACATTAAACAGTTGTAGATTGATGATAAAAGAAAGGACCGGGGTCCATAGTTTACTAGTGGTGGTTCTCCTTAAGATAGATGACATGTTGGGTGAACAAATTACAGCGGGGCAATTGACAAACATCGAGAAAGCATACATGCATATACTAATCATCTTGACTCTTTTGAGATTTCATTGGGCATTACAACATTATACATAGACCGTAATCCAACTGCATCTATGACTAATAATTCACCTTTAGGTTATCATCCGAACCCCCTCCAGTATTAAGTTGCAAGCAACAGATAATTGCATTACGCATTGCATGTAAAGTAAACAATATGAGTGTTCTATGAACAAATGATTGTTTTTTCTCCCTAGTAGCAATAGCACATCTAGTACCTTAGAGATTTCTGTCACTTCCCCAAATTACTAGAGGCATGAACCCACTATCGAGCATAAATACTAACACTTGGAGTTGCTAGCATCTACCTGGCCAAGATAGCTACTAACAACAGAAAGCATGCAAGATCACAAATAACTAAGACATGATATAATTAATAATCAATCTGAAATAGCATTTCAATATCCATCGGATCCTCGCAAACACAACATGTAGATGATCTTGATCATGAACGGAGCTCACAAGATCTAAACATGATAACAAAGGAAAAGAACCAACCATCTAGCTACTACATGGACCCGTATTCTAAGGATGAACTACTCACGCATCACACCGGAGGCTTGCATGGTGATGAAGAAGGCCTCCAGGGTGAATTCTCCCCTCCGGCAGGGTGCCAGGAAGAGCTTCAGATCCCTCCCGATCTAGGGATGGAGATGACGGTGGCTATAGACTCTTTCATGGAATTTTGATTGGGTATTTAGGATTTCTGTATCAGAGGCATCTTATAGGATAAAGGGGATGTCGAGGGGGTGCCCTAGGCGGCCACACTGATACGTCCATAACGTATCTATAATTTTTGATGGTTTCATGCTAATAATATGCTTTTGACACCCCTTTTTATATAAAGTTTATAATTTATTTGGACTAACCTACTAATAGTTGCAAAAGTGCACAATGTTCTTGTTTTGCACTTTGATGTGTAGGAATTACCAAGAATACAAGTGGAATCCTTGTTGGAGTCAAATTGGGATTTTTACAGAAATCTGTCTGAGAACTCTTTTTGAAGATGGTCACGTTTCGGATCGAAGACGGTGTCAAACGGAAAACTCTTCAACTACAAAGTTGTTGGAAATATCGCGTCAAACGTTCTTCACATAAAATTTAGCTGATTCCGAATCCGGATGGGCCTTTTAGGCCCGATTTACTGCAGCCCAAGATGGGGTGACGGGAATCCGAGAAGCTATATAAAGGGAGGACCTAATTCGCCCAGGACATCTCCACCCACGAATTTGCAGCCACTAAAGCCATGTTTTTGCCTCCCCCATGAATCCCATCTCCATGGGGGAGGGCTCCCAAGAAGCCATGAAGGAAGGGGACTAAGGGACGGTGCTCCCCCATGATACCGACGGTGGGGAAGGCGTCCCTCGCACCACCTCCGCCCTCTTCACCATCTTCACCGCCATCTCCATCACCTAATCCTCCTGTATGCAGTGGTTCATCCTCCCACACACCTCTGTACCGTCCTATGTAAACATGGTGTTTGATGCTATAAGTTATAATCCTATGATCTATGTCATTGTTATCGTAGTTTCTTTGTTCTTAGACTGAATGGTTGAAAGTTTTTGGTTCATTAGAGTTGTATGTTGATATGGTACAGTCCTTTGGTGTCCATTATATTTGTGCGCGCATGGATTAAATATCATAGGGTTTGTAGTATGTGTAAAAGGAAGGGGGGAGTTCTGCCGGAGTGATAGAAACCTGAGGACGTGAACCGGAACGTTTCACATATGGGAGTAAGAGGACCATTAAACTTAAGACTATGGTTGGGGAAAGCTTAATGCATTGATTAGTACTTACGGATGTTTGCTAACAATCCAATTATATAGTACATGTAATTCCAAGTAGTGAAGTGCATGTATATTTAGCCTCTCCCACATAGAAAACTGCATCGAAGAGAATGAACCTAATCTATTCGCTATTTAAACTTGGACAAAAAGGCACCACAATTACCACCACTATTCCACACTCATGGTTCTATTAGTTTAGTGTATTTTATTGCTACATCAACTAGCTTTATTTTCTTGTTATTTATTATTATGCAAAGCTATCTCTATTACTTGTATTGTTGCTCTAGTTTTATTTCCTAGATAATGCAAACGTTTAGTGTGCGTAGAGTTGTATCAGTGGTTGATAGAACTTGAGAGAATATTTATCCTACCTTTAGCTCCTCATTGGGTTCGACACTCTTATCGAAAAGGCTACACATGATCACCTATACTTGTGGGTTATCACACACCACCCCCTGGCGCGGGCTAGGCCTGGCCGCACGGCCAGGTGGTGTGGCGGCCCTCTGGCCCCTCTCCGTCTCGTATTCTAGCTCCGTGTCCTCCTCGATGAAAAACTGACTTTGGCTTTTGTCCCGTCCAATTCCGAGAATATTCATTTTCTGACTTTCATGGAACCAAAAACAACAGAAAACAGGCATCTGGCACTGTGGCATCTTGTTAATAGGTTTGTCCAAGAAAGTGTATAAAAAGTACTCCAAAGTTGGAACAAAACATAAGGAAGTAGATAAAAACCAAGCATGGAACATCAAAAATTATGGATACGTTAGCAACGTATCAAGAGTCTACATGGATGCAGCCATACATAGCTTATATGATTCGGGGAGAATTACCCGAGGATGTAACAGAAGCCCGGCGAATCACTCGATGATCGAAAGCCTTCAGGATAATCAAAGGAGAATTATATAAAAGACGTATTTTGGGTGTGTTATAGCGACGTGTCACACCCGAAGAAGGAAAAGTCATACTCAAGGAAATACATGAAGGAGTTTGCGGTCATCATGCCAGCAGCCGAGCAATTCCCACCAAAGCATTCAGGGAAGATTTTATTGGTTCACAGCAGTTCAAGATGCAAAGGATATAGCCAGAACATGCGAAGCATGTCAACAATTCGCAACAAACCGGGAGAATTAGTCGCTGAATTAAACCATATACCTCTAGCTTGGCCCTTCACTCAGTAGGGGCTTGATATGGTGGGTAAACTTCACAAGTCATCTCCAGGAGGACACGTCTTTCTGCTAGTAGTAGTCGACAAATTTACTAAATGGATTAAAGCAATGCCAGTCACCACTCAAGATGGAACTTCGGATGAGAATTTCGTAAAATCCATAGTATTTTGTTTCGGTGTGCCAAAAAGCATCATCACAGACAATGGAACAAATTTTACCTCCAATGAGTTTAAAGAATAATGCCAAGAGATGGGCATCAAGGTAAGCTACGCCTCAGTAGCTCACCCCTGAACCAATGGATAAGTAGAAAAAGGAAATGGTCTAATAACTGCTGGCCTCAAGAAAAGGTTGCTAGCACCACTTGATAGAGCAAAAGGAGCGTGGGTTGATGAGTTACCATCTGTTTTGTGTAGTTTACGAACTACCCCAAATAATTCGACACAAGAAACAAACTTATTTCTGGTCCATGATGCTAAAGCCGTCCTTCCATTCGAAGTTTCACACGAATCTCCAAGAGTAGTTACATATGATGAAGACAAATCAAGGTAAGCACTTGAAGATGACGTCGATGCACTCGATGAAGCTCGAGATGAAGCCCTACGGAGAGCCACCATATATCAACAAAACATGCGCAACTACCACAGTCGACGATTACGACCTAGGTCCTTCGCAGTAGGGGACCTAATTCTTCAACTCAAGCAAGATGGCCATCGAAAACTAGAATCACCTTGGGAAGGACCCTTCATCATTACAGAAGACATTCCTGGAGGAGCGTATCGTCTACAAGACAAGAAGACAGGAGTCCAGTATTCCAATCCATGGAACGTTGCATAGCTACGACGCTTTTATGCTTAAAAGATCTTATGTTTACTTATAAATTCAATAAGTCCTATGGCCCGGCTTTTAAAGCCAAAATATTTCAGCCTACGGCCAGACGACAATCCACCAAAATAATTTATCCACAGTTACACCATATATATACAAAGATAAGTTCTTCATGAAGGGAATATGCCCGAGAGGCAATAATAAAGTGGTTATTATCTTATTCCATGTTTATGATAAATGTTTATTTTACATGCTAGAATTGTATTGATCGGAAACATCAATACATGTGTGTTTAATAAACAAAAAGGGTTCCTAGTTATGCCTCTCTTATAGACTAGCTTGTTGATTAACAAGATGATCAAGGTTTCCTGATCATGTACATTGGATGTTGTTAATAACAAGGTCACACCATTGGTGGAATGATGTGATGAACATTCATCCAAAGTATAGCATTACAATCAAAGTCATTATGTTTATATTGCTATAATATCATACGAAGTAATCTTTATCCTTAGACCATGAGATCATGTTAATTGCTAACACCGGAAGAGTATCTTGATAACATCAAACGTCACACCGTAACAGGGTGGCTATAAAGGTGGGTTCAGTGCTACGAAGGTATTATGTTGAGGATCATGGATCAATAGTGGGATTTGTCCATACCGATGACGGATAGATATACTCTGGGCCCTCTCGGTGATATCACATTGAAATAGCTTGCAAGCAAGTGATGTGATCACTAGAATGTTATATCACGGGAACGAGAAAAGAGTGCATGTCGGTAACGAGATCAAACTAGGTATGGAGATACCGATGATCGAATCTCGGACATATAATATATCGCGGGACAAAGGGATTTATTTACTAGCATTAAAGGTTCTCATGATCACAGAAGTCATCGTTGAATGTGTAGGAGTCAGTATGGATCTCCAGGTCCCACTGCTGATTATTGATCGGAGAGGGGTCTCGATCATGTCTGCATTATTCGCGAATCGTAGGGTGACACACTTAAGGGATACCGACACCATTTGGAGCAAATATGTTTCAGATAAAGATTTAAGAAAGCACTAGAATTATTTCAATAGACACCGAAACTGTTTCGGGTGAAAATGCTGAAATTGGTTCTGCATGTAATATTCAAATGTTGCAGGGGTTTTTATGTGAATGTTTGTTAATTAAAGTAATTAACAAAATTCTGAATAAAAATAATAAAAGAGTTTTATTAAATGAGAGAGCATTAAATTTGGAGAAATTTAATGCATTTAAAGTGGAGACTTTAAAAGAGAATGTGAAGGGGCATTTTAATGTGGAGGGGTTACCACCACATGAATGGAGGAGGTGAAGGGTCAACCCCTCCATGCGCCGGCCATGAAGGAGGGGCACCCCCCTCCTCCTACAAAAGGCCACCCCCTCCTCACTTCTCACACACACCTCCTTGTGAAGGATCTCTCTCCCCCTCTAGTATTATTCCCCCATGGTCTCGGATTAGCGAGATACATGTTCCCGGTGGCTTTATCTGGAAAGGAGTTGCCGCTTCCACTGCTTTGATGGAGCGAGGGACGGAGGTTGTTGGGGTACCGGACGTGTGTGCGATCACAGATGCACCGCTGCTTTGCGGTGCTGGACTTGGTGGTGCTGGAGCTGGATCTGATGGACGTGCTGGAGCCGGACCTGCTGGACTTCATCACGATCTTGAGATCGGCAAGTGTACGACTACATCAACCACGAGTTCCTACTTGTTAACAAAGCTCGTTGTCTACGAGGGTAAGTTCTCGTTGGATGTATGTCCACCCGTTGCTTTGTACCTAGTAGATAGATCTTGGCGTGTAGTTCACACCGTAGGAATTTTTTTGTTTTCTATGCTGCGGACCCAACAGTGGTATCAGAGCCTGATCTATGCGTAGGTGCTTAGCACGGGTAGTACACATATGTTGATATGTGGGCGATGATGATCATGTTATTGCATCTTCTATGTATTTTGGATATTGGTGGCATAGTGGGATGAAGCGGCCCGAACCAACCTTACATGTCATCGTACATGAGACCGGTTCCACGACTGACATGCAACTTGTTTTGCATAAGTGGCTGGCGGGTGTCCGTCTCTCCTACTATAGTAAATATCTGATTTACAACGAGTTGCTAATAACTTAGTTATCCTCGTTGTGGTTCATGTTCGTAGGTAAGAATGGTTCTATCTCCGAAAGCCCTAAGCCACGTAAAACTTGCAATTGATAAATTAGAGGCGTCTAGTTTAGATCGTTGCTGGGCCAGTGTATGGAATGGTATTGTTGTAAGTAGATGTATGATAGATACTCTTACAACACACTCAACGTGTAAGTTCCATAGACCTTGGCCTTACACACAAAGGAATGATAGAGATCATACCACGATGCAAGTGATAGAGATCAAATGCATGGACCATATCATCTCACTTTACACATTAGATGTTAGCATCTTATACTGCTAGTTTGGCGCTTTCTGTAGCATTGTAAGATGATCCCTCTTTTAGATATCAAGATAAAAATGTGTTCTTCCTTAAGTATGCACCGTTTTGTGGATCGTATTTCGAGACATCACGTGATGATCGGGTGTACTCGACTCTGCGCTTTCATACAAACGGGTGTAAGACAGTTTTACACATGCAAGTACTAAGGTTCTTACTTGGCGAGCCTAGCATGTACAGACATGGACTCGGAACATGGACCCAAAGGTTAAGCATGAGTCATATAGTTGATATGATGCCCATATAGATGCTCGCCTTTGAAGCTACATCAACTCACGTGATGATCGGACTTGGTGTAGTGGATTTGGTTCATGTAATCACCAAAAAGGCACGAGGGATGTCATTTTTGAGTGGGAGTTCATTTCTAATTTGGATTAGTCGAACCAAATTTGTCATAAATTAAATCAAAGTGAATTTGCATAGTTTGTTGTAGTCATTGGCATTCGTTTTCTACCTTATGCTTAGTTTTTATTTGAGATAATAGAACTATAGAATTCTGGATATTTACTTTACGAACTGGTATCGTATTGTTTCGTATGTCAATTAAAAGTTTATAAGTCCTATTGCAAACTTTCAGCAAACTCTATTTACTCCATGAAGTTTAATAAGTAGTATTAAATCAAGAGTAAGAATCCCAATGTTAGTATCTAAAGTATCATGTTTGCCTCCATGATTATTGATATTCAAAAGGTTGTTTTAATATCAAGATTATATTGGAACTGGAAATTGTTTCAGAAACCATCATGTGTGAAAGATATTGTGATATCTGAAACAATGTTTTTCGTTGCATTATGGTAGAGTATAATTTAGCAAAATACATGTTCTCATATTGTATGAGAATTTGTGAAGGATGGAGATGCTAGGCATCCGAATCTACCAAAAAGGTTTTGGGAACTGATATTATACTCGTGATTCTTCCTTATAAGCTATAGTAGCTAGATCATGAAAGTTGTCATGATAAGGATGAATAGAAGATGTAAGTAAAATGTTTACTACACTAATAGATTACTAAAGAATGGATTTTTGAAAGAATGCCAAACATTTGATGATGGTGATCCACTTCAAAGTGCAAGTCCAAAGGTATTAGTATTTGACTATATACGCTTTATACTATGTGTCATGTGAATGACACCAGTATTGATGTTGATAGATTCTTTTAAAAGAAGAAGGAATTGCTGAAAGAGAATCTATAAAATATTTGGCAGAAAATATAAGGTTGGAGATGTCCAACTTGGGTATATAGAAGATATACATGTTATGGTTGTATTCCTTGCTTGTTAAAAAATGTGGTTCTTAGGTATTGGATACCGGTATTGGATACCAAATTGGTTGGTATGAAGTGTCATATAGGACAACGCAATTCATGAACTACAATGGCCTAAGTAAACCAGCAAGAGAATGAGTGATGATGTTCATCGAAAACAAATAAAGTGTTATTGTGTTTTTCGTTGTCAACAAACCAAGCCTTCAAGATTTGTTTAAATAATTGTTATTTTGTTCCGGTATCATGAGAACAATGGCTGTTCAAATAATTACCGTATTCCATAAAGGATGGATGAACTTTTACAAGTCTAGTTGGAGAAATCACATCCATAAACACTATTGCTAAAATGTCGCAAGACAAATGATTGAAAGATCACTTATGAAGTAACGTCGCTGTTTAAATTATATTTGAAAGAAAACATGACGAAACTCCATGTTGATGGATTTTTGGAGTCTTTGATTTTGATCAATTGACGCATGTGAGACTTTCCTCGAGATAATTGAAACTCTGTCCATAAGCCAGAGAGGAACGGATGACTAGCTTATTGGAAATTGTGCATGCTGATGTGCATAGTCCATTATGTGTAGCCATATGTGATGGATCTTTTTGCTTCATATGCTTTCTCCGAAAATTTGAGTGAATATATCTGTATATTTACTTAACAAGGAAGAAGTATGAAACATTTGAAAATTGTTCAAAGACTTTCAAGATGAAGTGGAAAATCATTGTAACAAGAAAATAAAGAGTTTATGATTCGATCATAAAGGAAGATATTTGAGTTACACGTTTAGCAAAAACACCTAAGACTTGAGGAATTGTTCCATGATTTGTGTTTCCCGATAAACCATAGGAGTATGGCATATTCGAGAGATAAAATCAAACCATGTTTGACATGGTAAGATCAAGGGTGTCATTTATAAAACTGCCATTATGTTTTAAGGATTGAAGCTTTAGAGACTACCGCTTTTACACTGAAAAGAGCACCATCGTGATCCATTGAAATGACACCATATGAGTTATGGTTTGGGATAAAACCAGAATTGTCTTTTCTTAAATTTTGGTATGCTATGCATAAGTAAAATGTTTACAACCAAAGTCGGATAAGAACGTCTTTGTAGGTTATCCCAAAGAATTTGTTGGGAATTTCTCCATAACACCGAGGACAAAAGAGTTTGTTACTTGGAACGTCAAGTTTCTTGAGAAGGAATTTTTCGTGAAAAGTTAAGTGGGAGGACAATAGAACTTTGATAAGGTTGTTGAACCTTAGCTATATGTGCTAAGTAGCGCAGCGCCGGAAAGTGTCCCGGTGGCGGCCACAATGCTCATGGCTCTCGTGATTACAAAAGGTGTGATCTCAGAGATTAGAGTTCCTATAGAACCGTGTGGGTCGGTAAGAATCAAATAGTAAGATTTGATAAGCAAGTCGTTATTGTTTTGACAATGATGAACCGACTACATGCAAAGAAGCGATGATGGGCCCTGACTCCATAAAATGACTAGAAGTCATAGAATCCGTGATAGTATCCATACACGAGAAAACCAGTTTCTGAACTTGGAAGACCCTCCGGAAAGGCGTGAAGCCTATCGGTCGTGTTTGGATCTATAAAGAAATAAGACATGGATGTTTAACATCTATGAAATAGTCGACATGTCGGAAAGAATTTTACGACAATGTTCAAGGAGTTGACTATGACAAGATTTGATCTTTCATAGCGATATATAGTCTTGACGGATTAATGTAGCAACCACTACATATAATTTGGTATATGGTAGTTGAATAAACAAAACAAGGTTCTTCTAATAGAACGGTAACCTAGGACATGTACATGACATGGTTCGAAGGGTTTTGTTAATTCAAAGGGTGCTAAAAGGGCATGTAAACTTCAATAGTTGAAGTAAGCATAGCGGAGTTGGAATCTTCACCATGATGAAACTGTTAAAAGAGTTTAAATTCATCGGAGATGATGAAGATGCTTGCATTTGCAAGAAATTAAGTGGGAGCGCTGAGACATATTTCTAATACATTATGTAGAGGACATATTGTTGATTGGAAATGATGTATCTTGTATTGACACAAGTTAAGAATTTCATTAAAATAAGATTTCGATGAAAGACTTGGGTAAACCCAGAATATTAGGCATCAATATCTATATGGATAGATTAAGGCGCTAATATGGTTGTGCCAGACATACATATATGAGATATTGAAAGGGTTCACTATGGAAACAACAAGAATGGTTCTTGCTGCATGCAAAGGATTGTATTAAAATTCAAGTGTTTCAACACTTGGTGAGTAAAATCACATGAAGATTTTGATCGATTATACCATGATATGTACGTATCCAGAATGTCCTATGCTCTAAATGTTATGAGCATATACCAGAATGATTCATAAGATGATCATTGGACAATAGTAGAGATATTCTTATGAGCTTTGGAAGAACTAAGAATATATAATGTATAAGTGACAAATAGTTAAAGGTAGTTCATTGTAAAGTGTTACATTGATACTAGTTTTGTCACAAGATACAAATTAAATTTATCTCAATTTAGACTATGGGTGGCACAATGTAATGGAAAGGATGTTCCATGATGGATTTGTATGAGTTCCAAAGTTGAGACATTGTGACGGATACTACAACAAAAGGCTAAGTATATGACTGTTATAGTAGCAGCAAAGGAGGGCATTTGTGTTAAGTAGTTTGTTATCAAACTAGGTGTGGTTCAAAGTGGGCTAATACTATGAAGATATATTGTGTGACAATAATATCAACATATTTTGAGCCGAACAAACTAAAGGTCTCACCAAAGGACCAAATCTATACAATGCCATCTCATTTGAGAATGAGTGATGCGTAGAGACACAGAGACATGCAAATACACACGGACCTGAAACTGTCAGATCTAGAGATTATGTTAACCACTATCAATAGCATATATGCAACACCAGAAAGCCATAGGTGTTCAATACGCAAAGTTTTACAAACTAGATTATTGACTCTAGTGCAAGTGGGAGACTGAAGGGAATATGCCCGAGAGGCAATAATAAAGTGATTATTATCTTATTCCATGTTTATGATAAATGTTTATTTTACATGCTAGAATTGTATTGATCGGAAACATCAATACATGTGTGTTTAATAAACAAAAAGGGTTCCTATTTATGCCTCTCTTATAGACTAGCTTGTTGATTAACAAGATGATCAAGGTTTCCTGATCATGGACATTGGATGTTGTTAATAACAAGGTCACACCATTGGTGGAATAATGTGATGAACATTCATCCGAAGTATAGCATTACGATCAAAGTCATTATGTTTATATTGCTATATTATCATACGAAGTAATGTTTATCCTATTGGGTCCGCTGCATAGAAAACAAAATTTTTCCTACGATGAGAACTACACGCCAAGATCTATCTACTAGATATAGAGCAAACGGGTGGACATACATCCATGGAGAACTTACCCTCGAAGACAACGAGCTTTCTTAACGAGTAGGAACTCGTGGTTGATGTAGTCGTACACTTGCCGATCTCAAGATCGTGAGGAAGTCCGAGCGCCGCAACTCAGCAGCGCATCTGCACTCGCACACACGTTCAAGCCACCGGACAACCTCCACCTCCTCGCGCAGCAACTCCTTCCAGACGAAATGCCACCGGGAACATGTATCTCGCTAATCCGACACCATGGGGGAATAATTCTAGAGGGGGAGCGAGATCCTTCACAAGGAGGTGTATGGATGAAGGAGGGAATGGGTGGCCTTTCATAGGAGGAGGGGGGTGCCCCCTCTCTCCATGGCCGGCGCATGGGGGGTGACCCCTCACCTCCCCCATTCATGTGGTGGTAACCCCTCCACATTTAAAATGCCTCTTCACATTCCCTTTTAAAGTCTCCACCTTAAATGCATTAAGTTTCTCCAAATTTAATGCTCTCTCATTTAATAAAACTCTTTTATTAAATTTATTCAGAATTTTGTTAATTACTTTAATTAACAAAAATTCACATATAGCCCCTTGCAATATTTCAATATCACATGCAGAAACACCTTCTGCAATTTCACCCGAAACAATTTCCGGTTTCTATTGAAACAATTCCTGCGCTTTGCAATTCTTTCGTCTGAAACATATGTGCTCCAAAATGGTGTCCGATAAATCTTAAGTGTGCCACCCTACGGTTCGTGAATAATGCAGACATGATCGAGACCCTTCTCCGATCAATAATCAACAGCGGGACCTGGAGATCCGTACTGACTCCTACACATTCAACGATGACTCCTGTGATCGTGAGAACCTTTAACGCTTGTAACTAAATCCCTTTGTCTCTCGATATATTACATGTCCGAGATTCGATCATTGGTATCTCCATACCTAGTTTGATCTCGTTACCGACATGCACTCTTTTCTCGTTCCCGTGATATAACATTCTAGTGATCACATCACTTGCTTGCAAGCTATCCTAATGTGATATCACCGAGAGGGCCAAGAGTATATCTATCCGTCATCTGGATTGACAAATTCCACTCTTGATCCATGAGCCTCAACATAACACCTTCGTAGCACTGAACCCATCTTTATAGTCACCCTGTTACGGTGTGACGTTTGATGTTATCAAGATACTCTTCCGGTGTTAGCAATTAACATGATCTCATGGTCTAAGGATAAAGATTACTTCGTATGATGTTATAGCAATATAAACATAATGACTTGATCGTAATGCTATACTTCGGATGAATGTTCATCACATCATTTCACAAATGATGTGACCTTGTTATTAACAACATCCAATGTCCATGATCAGGAAACCTTGATCATCTTGTTAATCAACAAGCTAGTCTATAAGAGAGGCATGACTAGGAACCCTTTTTGTTTATTAAACACACATGTATTGATGTTTCCTATCAATACAATTATAGCATGCAAAATAAACATCTATCATATACAAGGAATACATAATAACAACTTTATTATTGCCTCTCAGGGCATATTTCCTTCAGTCTCCCACTTGCACTAGAGACAATAATCTAGTTTATATAGTGATAAATCTAACACCCATGGAGTTCTGGTGTTGATCATGTTTTGCCCTAGGGAGTACTTTAGTCAATGGATCTGCTACATTCAGGTCCGTGTGTACTTTACAAATCTTTATATCTCCATCCTTGACATGCTCGCGGATGGAGTGAAACCGGCGCTTAATATGCTTGGAATTCTTGTGAGACCTTGGTTCCTTGGCATTGGCTATGGCTCCATTGTTGTCACAATAGATCACCATCGGGTCCAACGCACTGGGAACCACACCCAGTTCCGTTATGAACTCCTTCATCCAAACCGCTTCCTGCGCTGCTTCTGAAGCAGCAACATATTTCGCCTCCGTTGTTGATCCAGCCACCACAGGTTGTTTGGAGCTCCTCCAACTAACTGCTGCTCCGTTCAAGAGAAATACGTATCCGGATCAGTGTCAAAGCTAGCATCGACATAACACTTAGCGACTAGCTCTTCTTCACCTCCGTATACAAGAAACATATCCTTAGTTCTTCTCAAGTACTTAAGGATATTCTTGACCGCTATCCAGTGTTCCGAACCTGGATCAGATTGGTACCTACTAGTCAAACTAATAGCATGTGCCACATCCGGTCTTGTACATAGCATGTCATACATTATAGAGCCTATGGCTGAGGCATAGGGGATCTTATCCATTATCTCTCTTTCTTCCGCCGTAGCTGGACTTTGAGTCTTACTCAATGTCTTGCCTTGCAACATAGGTAAGAACCCCTTCTTAATTCCGTCCATATTAAACTTCTTTAACATCTTATCAAGGTATGTACTCTGTGATAGCCCAATTAGGCGTCTTGATCTATCTCTATAGATTTTAATGCCTAATATATATGAAGCTTCACCAAGGTCCTTCATCGAAAATTTGCTATTTAGATAACTTTTAACACAGTTTAAAAGATCTAAATCATTTCCAATCAATAATATGTCATCCACATATAATATCAGAAATGCCACATTGCTCCCACTCACTTTCTTGTAAATACAAGCTTCTCCATAAGTTTGGACAAATCCAAACTCTTTGATCACCTCATCAAAGCGGAGTTTCCAACTCCGGGATGCTTGCTTCAGTCCATAGATGGATCGCTGAAGTTTGCACACCTTATTAGCATCCTTAGGATCGACAAAACCCTTTATTATTGCCTCTCAGGGCATATTTCCTTCATATCCTTAGACCATGAGATCATGTTAATTGCTAACACCGGAAGAGTATCTTGATAACATCAAACGTCACACTGTAACAGGGTGACTATAAAGGTGGGTTCAGTGCTACAAAGGTGTTATGTTGAGGCTCATGGATGAAGAGTGGGATTTGTCCATCCCGATGACGGATAGATATACTTTGGGCCCTCTCGGTGATATCACATTGAAATAGCTTGCAAGCAAGTGATGTGATCACTAGAATGTTATATCACGGGAATGAGAAAAGAGTGCATGTCGGTAACGAGATCAGACTAGGGAGATACCGATGATCGAATCTCGGACATGTAATATATCGCGGGACAAAGGGATTTAGTTACTAGCGTTAAAGTTTGTCACGATCACAGAAGTCATCGTTGAATGTGTAGGAGTCAGTATGGATCTCCAGGTCCCGTTGCTGATTATTGATCGGAGAGGGGTCTCGATCATGTCTGCATTAGTCGCGAACCGTAGGGTGACACACTTAAGGGATACCGACACCATTTGGAGCAAATATGTTTCAGATAAAGATTTAAGAAAGCACTGGAATTATTTCAATAGACACCGAAACTGTTTCGGGTGAAAATGCTGAAATTGGTTCTGCATGTAATATTGAAATGTTGCAGGGGGGTTTTATGTGAATGTTTGTTAATTAAAGTAATTAACAAAATTCTGAATAAAAATAATAAAAGAGTTTTATTAAATGGGAGAGCATTAAATTTGGAGAAATTTAATGCATTTAAAGTGGAGACTTTAAAAGAGAATGTGAAAGGGCATTTTAATGTGGAGGGGTTACCACCACATGAATGGAGGAGGTGAAGGGTCACCCCCTCCATGCACCGGCCATGAAGGAGGGGCACCTCCCTCCTCCTATAAAAGTCTACCCCCTCCTCACTTCTCATACACACCTCCTTGTGAAGGATCTCTCCCCCCCTGTAGTATTATTCCCCCATGGTCTCGGATTAGCGAGATACATGTTCCCGGTGGCTTTATCTGGAAAGGAGTTGCTGCTTTCGCTGCTTTGCTGGAGCGAGGGACGGAGGTTGTTGGGGTACCGGACGTGTGTGCGATCACGGATGCACCGCTGCTTTGCGGTGCTGGACTTGGTGGTGCTGGAGTTGGATCTGATGGACGTTCTGGAGCCGGACCTACTGGACTTCATCACGATCTTGAGATCGGCAAGTGTACGACTACATCAACCATGAGTTCCTACTCGTTAACAAAGCTCGTTGTCTATGAGGGTAAGTTCTCGTTGGATGTATGTCCACCCGTTGCTTTGTACCTAGTAGATAGATCTTGGCGTGTAGTTCACACCGTAGGAAATTTTTTGTTTTCTATGCTGCGGACCCAACACTTCATACCTTCAATTTCCATTCATATAAACTCAAAAGGATGTTTTATATGTTTGCTTAATTTAACACCAATTATGAGCCTATGTCTAGATACAGGCATCTGAACATAGCCTCGAGGGCTACTCCCATCGGGAGCGCTATCGCACACCTGATAGAAATATTATGCAGGCCAAGTAAAAGACAATCATCGGCTAAATACTTGTGAGTTTTAAAATTATGTATCCCCAGAAGGTTACTCCCATTGGGAGCTTTCATGAAGTATCAAAATATATTGTAAAATTTAGAAATATTAGCAGCCCAGCAAGGCAGCCAACAAAATATATAAAAATCTCGGGTCACAACCAAATGTGACAAAACTCCAAATGTCGTGTTTAGAAACATGAAGGTAAGATCCCAGGATTCGTCCTCTGTGGCCTGGTAATCGCACAAGAATGTGCTCTGCTAGTATTATATCCGTATCTACGATACGATGAAAAATCCCGACAGACGCGTTGGGTACCCGATAAAATAAAACTGGAATTCAATATTCGATAAGACCTGAGCGGCTCGAACTGAATTACGCCAGTAATAAATCCCGAGTTCAGGCCCGGGGACTTGAATTTGATGTAGGACAACCTTGCTTTTGCCCGGGAGCAATTAACTGATTCCTGATCCGTCGGATGCATCAGGCTCGTTGTACCAAATCCCTATAAAACTTAAAAATAGTAAAAACAAAGAAAAAGAACTAAACATATCCTTGAGACCGAACCCGAATCTATGGTTCAGGTAGAGTCTCATGCTTTCATCAGGCTACTGACATATGTATGATTACTCGGATCCCTATGATTTGCTACCTAGGGCCTGCGGAAAGGCTTATGACCCATGAAGAGTCAAGATGAAGATCCAAAGGAGCAACCGACAAAGATTATAGTTGTATTAGGCAAGAGGAATAAACACCGACATCGAGTTGATGTTGTAATCATGTAAACCTATCCGCATACAGCTCTGGGACCCGACCTATTATATATAGGACGGGAGAAGCCTAGGAAAAGTACCGAACAATCCCCAAGGAATTTGTAATAGTGCGATTCACCACATATTTAGGCGACTTTGACTCCATCGTTTTCTTGACATCCGACGAAATCCCCAACATTCTATTTTCAGCGAAACCCCAAGTCCTTATTCATGGACATTGCCGAGGTTACACCTCGTCACCCCGAGACCACGTCAGTTTTCGAAATTACCAATTTCGTGTATTATTCATGAAATTGATTTTAAAAAATGTATTATTTTAAAAAAATAGCGGAGAGAACAACAACACATTATTTAATGTAGTTTTACCGGGTCACACCTCAAAGTAGACTTTTGTCCCACTTTATAAATAAAGCCACGATAAACAAAAATAACAGGTATAATCACATCCAAACAAAACACACGAGATGACTAAATAGAGATACGACCATGCCTCCTTGTGAAACCGTCAGACAATGTTATACTTTGTGCCCTCGTGTCACGCTCCTCTAGCGACACAGGGGAAACCCGAGGCACCACCGATAAGAGACCCTCTCCCACTCTGACGTACTGCACCATTGTCATTGGAGGGGTACCGACGAATCAGAGCGCACCCCTAGTAAGGTGGCAACGGGGAGTGGCGGGGTTTCAATTCTGGGCATCGAGGCTGGAGGGGCTTGAGGTTGCGGTCGAGGCAGTTGTGCGGCCGGCGCTAAGGGGCGACGTGGTCGGGTGCTGCAGACGTGGCATCTGAGAATGGTCGGGATGGATCTGGGCTGCGCAGGCCGGAGCGTGGTGGTCGGCGTCGGTGTCGTGGTGCTGCAAGGTGCCATGGGTCAGATTGCGGAGGCCGGTGATGGTGGACATGGGCGATGCTGGCGGCGGTCTGCCAGGCCAGGCACATCATCCATCACGGAGGAGGGTGCCATGGTGTTGGAGCCCTGCGGGCAGTCACGAGTGTTGGTGATGATGCCCTGCGGGTAGTCGCGGGTCCTCTTCCCGTGGTACTGCTATAGGAGGTGGGAGTGGATGGGCGGGGTGCCGAGGCAGGAGGTGCTGCCGCCTTCCAGTGCCATGGCTGCGGTTGTCCGACAACGTGGAGGCCAGGGCGGAGGCCTTGAATCGATGGTCGTGTTCTTTGGTGGCAGAGTGTTTGTCGCAGATTAAGGCGCCGGGGCAGACATGGCTTGTGGAGGAGCTTGGTGGCTGGTGGCTTTGCAGTCTACCTTTCCTGGTACTCCTCTCGCTTTGTGGTCGATTTGTTCTCCGTGGGAAACCTTCCATGGACTTTGATCGGTGTCGATGATGGTAGCACCTTCGAGCGTTGTTCACCTTCGTGGTTGTGTTGTTGTGGAGCTATCAATCTTGTCCGACATGTGTGGTCCTAAGATCTCCGTGTGAAAACGTAAGCTCCATAGAGAGCGGGGCGGTGGAGACGGACGCATCGCTTCCTTGTTGGAGGCGTCATCTTGGTGGTCATGGGAGGTGGATGCCAGGGTGGCGGCCCCGGACAGTGGTTGGATGTCGAGGCGGTAACCTTGAACCTCAATGCGGCGATGGTGCTATGGGGAAGGATCATGGCCTTGCATGGTGTTGGGTGATGGCTTGGAGATGCGCGGGTAGCATGTCGTCGACCCGGCTCGTTCGTTTTCTGGCAACGCGAAGGTTGAATTGGTTGATATGCCGGGGCGGTATCCCTGGATTTGGTGTAGTGTTCGAGGCCTATGGATTGTCACCGGGGTAGTGAGGGCTGCCAGACGGCTGGGACGTGCGGTGATGCGGCTCATGTGCGACTTTTGTGCCGAGTGGTGTATGTCGAGGTGGCGGCCCCGGAGCCAGAGGTGTGTGTTTGTTGCATTTGGTTGCCTTGGGTCGTGTGGACGGTAGGCTCCTCGCTTGTGCAGTTTCTAGTCTGGTTTTCCTCATAAATTAGGCATCATATAGTTTGTATGGTTTTTGGACCCAGTTTTGATTATAAACTAGGTCATCTCTTCTATCTAATCGAGCAGCAGATATCGACTGCCTTGGCCTAAATTTTTTTGTCCAACATAGTCAGGCGAAACCCACCAATTTCTCGCTAGAGAGGACCGTATGCTCCCTTGCTTCGTCCCATGGAGCGTCACTCCTGGTAGCGGACAACAAGGACCAAAAGCGATGGAGACAAAGTCACGTGCATAAGATCGGAGGCCGCTGATAATGCCATATACCGGCGACAAAATTGCCTTGAGATAGGATATGAACTTGCCCAACGATGACACCAGACAGAATCTGAGAGGTACCAAAGCTCCATGATAACGCCCCAAGATTGTGATGACGCAACACGCTGCTGTCGTCGTGACCAAAATGTCAGGGGTTTTCACCTAGAGTCCTCATGCAAGGATGGTAACCACAACAATGCCCAAGAGTGTTATGATAAACTCGTAGGAATCGCCACCGCTGGTGCTGGAGCGTTAAGCTTTCACCCAGAAATACATTCCCACCACCTGTACCTCAGACCACCCGCTGTGACCAAGCCAAGCCTCCTTTGCCCAAGCTTCGCCAACATAAGCATGCCCTATCATGCACTCCTCGCCATCCACATAGACAAGAAGATAAATCTACCTTTGGTACTTAGAGATAAGTAAGTATGTTAGAGAGAATAATATGACAAGCCTATCAAATTCATAAGTGAGTTTGAAGAGTAACTATGAAGGAAGTAAGTTTAACATGCTAAGGGGTATGGATCCATTAGCCAAATGAGAAGAGTATCTCTATTTTAAATAATGATCTCTAATGTCAACCTTATAAGGTTAACCAAGGGGTTTAGGAAGAGTAGTATGGTGAATGAATAGTTGAGAGGGGAGATCATCATGTTTAGCCATGATGATGGTGAGCGTGGAGGAATAGAATATCTAGGAAAGGAAATCCTTAATAGTAAACCTGAACATGTGGAGTTTCGAAGATACGAGATTCTCAATAGAATTTTAACCAAGATTCATATCAAGCCATGTCAAGTTCCATGTTTATATTATATACATTGGTTAAACAATTCCATGTTTCCAATTATTTATGGAAATATTTCCTATGATTACTCACAAGTCCTTTTATCATTATCCTTAACACTGAACCCAAGTGTATATGCAAGTCATTAAATTTCCAAGTCACTATGAGACAAAAAAATTCTAGGACAATATTGTTTATCCCATTGGATATTCTCCATAATCTTAAAGTAAAACTCAATATTCTTTAACCCTAGTTATTTAGCAAGATCTATAAATGAAATGAGTTTAGAAAAGCCCTTAGATTCCAAAGCAAATATCTTGAAACAAAATTACATTAAAAATAAATACTATATGATGTGTATGCCACATTTGTCACATGTATAACAACTACAACAAAACCCTTCTTAATGGATGTTAAACAAACAAGTTATCCTTAATTCCATCTTATGGCGATTCAAAAAAGTGCAAAGCGTAAAGGTTTAAGTAAAAGAAAAATACAAAATACAAAAGGATCATGCATATAAAAATCTATGTATGAATTAAATAAAAAATACATAGTATTCATTAAGGATTCATATGGAGATCTTAAATATCCTTCATTATTGATAGACATATTTAGAGATGAAAATTTCTAAAAGAAATTCAAAGCCCTAAACCCTCATTTCTTATTTCTTCCTATTTATGTAAAACCTCAAAAATGAATTAAAATTTTGGAATACCAAAAATAATATGAAGCTTATTGGTTATAATGGATACATGTGATGTTTTAAAAATGAGACAAAAACATTTGGTATTTTAAACCAAACAGAAATCAATTTTGAAGTGGTTTTGTAAAAAACAGAAAAAAAAAGAATAAATAAAAACATAATCGACTCGCTTCTCGCCTGCACAATAATTCCTCCCTCTCTTATCTGTCGCGCACAATACAACAACAACCTCCCGCTTGGCCCAGCAGCAGCCCAGACACGGCCCAAACCATTTTGTTTACGATCTTTTTCTTCTGCCTCGGACAGAAGGACGGAGGGAAGCTCCTGCATGGCCGAGTCGCCATCGTCGATCTTCTTGCGTGTGATGTCTGCCACCGCTCGAGAGGTGATGGATAAGAAATCACACGTCCTCCTCTATCTTCTCATACCTATAATACTCGCTCTCGTGCTCTCTATCTCTCTCATGTGGGACACCGAACCCTAATCCACAATCGCCATTGTGATTCAAACTGCCACTTTGGTGCCTCCCTTGTGGAGTGTGCACCGTGGTAGTTCGAACATGACCTGCTAGTCCTACTTGGTTGTTTGAATTTCCTACCAGCCTATGATGCAAAGTCTGAGCCTTCTATTTATTTAAGAACAAATACTATATTGTCCTTTTTTCTCTGTGATGAGCTTTGCATAGCATCTCTATGCAAAACTGAGAGAAAACTCTCCATCCCACCCTCCTAGATAAGATCTAGTGGAAGGATAGATGGAACTGGTTGACGTGTATTATTTCCCTCGTATTTCAAGATCTATATGTAAGATACAAGAACATATACTACATGATCTAGTGGGTAGTTCTGATGATTTTTACGTGTTATTGGTGAGTGATCTATAGCCTGTTGGAGATATTGGTATATTATTAGTGCTTCTTGATCATCTAGTCTTTCATGTCATCATGCTGGATCTTCACCAGCTTTCTTGTGCTCCTGGTGCTGCTCCTTCTAGCTGTTGGATTACTCCTCCTAGTGATCAGTGATGTCTACGCACGCTTCTATTCTTGTAGACACTGTTGGGCCTCCAAGTGCAGAGGTTTGTAGAACAACAACAAGTTTCCCTTAAGTGGATCACCCAAGGTTTATCGAACTCAGGGAGGAAGTGGTCAAAGGTATCCCTCTCAAGCAACCCTACAATCAAGATACAAGAAGTCTCTTGTGTCCCCAACACACCCAATGCACTTGTCAGGTGTATAGGTGCACTAGTTCGGCGAAGAGATAGTGAAATACAAGTAATATGGATGATTATAATTGGTAATTGCAATCTGAAATAATAGTGGTAGCAAGCAAACATGTAACAGGACTGATTGTAAACGGTGTTTTAATGCTTAGAAACAAGGCCTGGGGATCATACTTTCACTAGTGGACACTCTCATATAAATATCTTCTCTTCATTATGCTACCCTGAACTACTCTCCGGTTGGACGATGTAGGGCTATAACAACACACCTTAAAGTTCACATTCCCCATCTAGATAACCTCTCACTGTCACCTTGAGCGCTAGATGGTTCCAACAAACACCACAATCTCATCGAGACATCCAACTCAAATTATACTCATGATAAGTATTTATGTAACCTTAGCCAAAGTGCCACACGGTATGCACACTGTCAACTTCACACACGTGGGGATAAGCAGAGATTAATTAAAGCACTTGAGTACCAGAATAGATCTATAGATTACAAAGCTCATGATCTCATAAGATCATGCATAGAGAGAGATAGAGAAACACATAGCTACCGGTAGAGCCCTTATCCTCGAGAGAGAACTACTCCCTCCTCATCATGGGAATCAGCAATGGCGATGGAGATGGCGGTGGAGTCGATGGAGATGGCTCAGGAGGCACTTCCCCGTCCTGGCAGGGTACCGGAACAGAGATTTCTGTCCCCGGACTCTCCTCTTTGGTGGCGGTGGCGCTGCGGAACTTTTCATGGAGTTCTAATCTGGTATTTAGGGTTTCTACATCGGGGAACTTTTATAGGCGAAGAGGCAAGGTCGGTGGGCGCCCAAGGCGGCCACACCACCCCCTAGCACGGCCTGTCTT
The DNA here is from genome assembly GCA_916181665.1 of Avena sativa. Classification (NCBI taxonomy): domain Eukaryota; kingdom Viridiplantae; phylum Streptophyta; class Magnoliopsida; order Poales; family Poaceae; genus Avena; species Avena sativa. The sequence goes on from OV702296.1 coordinate 417,870,068, forward strand.
GGCCCGCGGCACCTAGTGTTGTGGGCCCCTCGTGGCCCCTCTCCGTCTCGTCTTCTGGCTCCTTGAGTATTCTGATACAATAGGAACTTCGGCTTTTGTTTCTTCCAATTCGAAGAATATTTGTTTACGAGCTTTTCTGAAAGTAGGAACAAAACATAAGAAATTAGATACTAAACAAGCATGGAACATCAAAAATTATAAATACGTTTACGACGTATCAACATCTCCAAGCTTAACTCCCGCTCGTCCTCAAGTAGGTAAGTGATAAAAAAGAATAATTTTTGAGGTGACCTGCACCATCACAATCTAGATCAAGGTATTTGTAAAACATTGATAGTTTGGATCATAGTACTCTAACATAGACATCAAAAATATAGTTCTAAAAATAAGATATAGAAACTATGTTGTAACATGAAAAGAGTACAAAAAAAGATTCATGAATAATAATACTTTGAAAGACGTTTGTTTGTTTCACATATATAAAACATAATAAGAATGGTATTCAGCTTGTCGCTCATGCTATAGTAAAACATAAATGCATAGGACACCTTCAAAGTTCATAAGGGTGACTAGATACAAATAATTTAAGGACAAGCAATATCAAAGTTATGATTCAATCAACAAGTTTTGGGACAATGCACATTAAACTAAGAATGACCACTATGCTCTCTCAATAGGTGCATAAAGATAGAAGATGGAGACTCAACATAAAAGTAAAAAGAAAGGCCCTTCATAGAAGGAAGCAGGGATTCAAGTTCCATAAAGAGCTTCCAAAAATTATGGTACTTATTAGCTTTCAGCTCTCATTACCCCTATCATAAGCATCTTTAGGTGATTTAGGTTAAAGTAAACAGATATGAGGATATGCATGACAAGTTATAAGTTGAAAATCTCATGCCCCTTTGATACGTTGCTAACGTATCTATAATTTTTGATGTTCCATGCTTGGTTTATATCTACTTTCTTATGTTTTGTCCCAACTTTGTAGTATTTTTATACACTTTATTAGACTAACCTATTAAAAAGATGCCACAGTGCCATTTGCCTGTTTTCTGCTGTTTTTGGTTCCAGGAAAGTCAGAAAATGAATATTCTCGGAATTGGACGAGGCAAAAGCCAAAGTCAATATTTCACCTAGGGGGACACAGAGCCAGAAGACGAGACGGAGAGGGGCTAGAGGCCGGCCACACCACCTGGCCGTGCGGCCAGGCCTGGCCTGCGCCAGGGGGTGGTGTGGCCGCCTAGGGCACCCCTTCGGCCTCCCCTTTCGCCTATATATAGCCTCCGATACAGAAACCCTACATACCTGATCAAAATTCCATGAAAGAGTCTATAGCCACCGTCATCTCAATCCCTAGATCGGAAGGGATATGAAGCTCTTCCCGGCACCCTGTCAAAGGGGAGAATTCACCCTGGAGGCCTTCTTCATCACCATGCAAGCCTCCGGTGTGATGCGTGGGTAGTTCATGCTTGGACTACGGATCCATGTAGTAGCTAGATGGTTGGTTCTTCTCCTTTGTGCTACGATGTTTAGATCTTGTGAGCTCCGTTCATGATCAAGATCATCTATTTGTAATCATACATGTTGTGTTTGCGGGGATCCGATGGATATTGAGATGCTATTTTAGATTCATTATTGATTCTATCATGTCTTTGTTATTTGTGATCTTGCATGCTTTCCGTTGTTAGTAGCTATGTTAGCCGAGTAGATGCTAGCAACTCCAAGAGGGAGTATTTATGCTCGATAGTGGGTTCATGCCTCTAGTAATCTGGAGAAGTGACAGAAATCTCTAAGGTACTAGATGTGCTATTGCTACTAGGGAGAAAACAACAATCCTTTGTTCACAGAACAATCATATTGGTTACTTTACACGCAATGCTTAATGCAATTATCTGTTGCTTGCAACTTAATACTGGAGGGGGTTTGGATGATAACCTTAAGGTGGATTATTAGTCATAGATGCAGTTGGATTACGGTCTATGTATAATGTTGTAATGCCCAATCAAATCTCAAAGGAGTCAAGATGATTAGTATATGCATGTATGCTTTCTCGATGTTTGTCAATTTCCCCGCTACAATTTGTTCACCCAACATGTTATCTATCTTAAGGAGAATCACCACTAGTGAACTATGGACCCCGGTCCTTTCCTTTACCATCAATCTACAATTGTTTACTGTTTTCTATTTACATTCTGCAAGCTATTACTTTCTTCCACAGAATACATTTAATCCTTTGTTTTCAGCAAAACCGGTGAGATTGACAACCTCACTGTAAGTTGGGGGCAAATTTTTGTGGTTGTGTTGTGCAGGATTTCAAGTTGGAAACAACACCTTGGAGGTGTTTCCTTGCTCCTACTGGTTCGATAACCTTGGTTTCATAACTGAGGGAAAATTTGTTGTTGTGCTCATCATACCTTCCTCTTGGGGTTCCCTAATGAGCTTGATATTTTGAGCCATCAAGCTATCTTTCTGGCGCCGTTGTCGTGGACTGAAGAAGAAGAAGCTTCCACGTCTACCACGCGCCAGCAAGTATTTTTCTAGTGCCATTGCCGGGGAGTCAAGGACATCTTCACAAGGGGAGTCCCTCATAACCAATCTCTTTACTTTGTTATTTTTATTTTTATTAGTTTATTTCTGGTTTGTTTGCTTGTTTCTTTATCAAAAACACACAAAAATAGTTGTTCTAGTTTGCTTCTTTATATTATAAACACAAAAAAATTAAGTTTTTCTATAGTTGTTACCTTTTTTAGCTCACCATGTTGATCCCTAAGTTCGCCCTGAAAGACCTTTCAATAGGTAGTGGCTCTATATTTGGAAAAGATAATATTAAAGAATTCTTTAATCATGTTAGTAAGCATGAGGATATTGAGGATAGATCCCTTGCAGAACTTGCCCCAAACTATGAAATTGCTGCAGCTTCTTTAATTCACATGTTGGAAGCTAGGTTTGTCAACCTTAACCCCTTAATGCAAGTAATGTTTCTTAAACTTAAAGAAATTGAGGACCCTGAAAAGAGGGAACTTGCTCCAAACTATGAAATTGCTGTAGCTTCTTTAATTCACATGTTGGAAGCTAGGTTTGTCAACCTTAACCCCTTAATGCAAGTAATGTTTCTTAAACTTAAAGAAATTGAGGACCCTGAAAAGAGGGATTTCATCTTGGAAACTTTGCTTAAAGAATTCTATGATGTTGCTAAGGAAGCTAGAAAAGTATTTGAACGTTTTAATATGCTAGGCTCATGTGTAGATGTTATTGGTACACGAGAAAAGATGGACAAAACCGAACCTAATGGGGAGGAACTTAAGATACCAATACCTTTTAAACTAGTAGCAATGCATGAAGCCATAGAAAAAAATCTTGAATGGATTGTTCCTGAAAACCCGTTTGATGAAAATGGTGAACCCAAGAGCATTAAGCGAGGATCCTCTAGAACTTATTTGGATGATATACCTTGTCTTGTTTAAGATATTTTTGGTATCAATCTTAATGCTTCTTCATTTGAGAACACTTGATTCCTTTCTTGCTTCTTATGCCTAACTTAAAGGGGTTAAAGAAAAGTACTTATTGGGAGATAACCCAAAAGTTTTAGATGAGTCTTGAAAGTTATTACCTCTGTAATAACCGCTCCTTATCCTTTTTATTTGCCTTTTGTGCCAAGAGTAACCTCAAATGAGAGACAAGTAATGCTTGGGAAAGTTGTTGTCCCGAAACAGATTTTTGTGCTTCGCTTTAAAATTCGTGTAAAATCTCTGTACGTCGGTTTGAGCTGTGATATTTTGTGCTTCTGGCCCAGGTTGTTATCTAACTTTTGTTAGTTCAACACTTTTCGATTTGAGCAACAGAAAGCCTTCAAAAAAATTGGTTTTTACCTGCTGGTCTGTTTTGACAGCTTTCTGCCATTATTAGCATTTGCTTCTTGTTGGTTCCTTTTTGGGTTCTTTTTGGGGATTTGAGCTTTTTGAGGGAAGTGCTACAGTAGCTTGTGTTTTAATGAAAGTTTTATTGGTGTTGGAACTGAACCCAAAGACTTATTATCTTGAGTGCACTAATGTTGCTAATAAAGATTGTGTGAAGTTTTGTATGAAGGAAAAAATTTCAGGTGTATGGAAAGAATGATGAAATGAGATGAAGAATGGACTAAAGCTCAAGCTTGGGGATTCCACGCGTGTCACCCCAAGAAATATCCAAGAAGTACAAGTGTCAAAGCTTGGGGATGCCCAAGGCATCCCCTTCTTCATCAACAAAAATCTCAGGTTTCTTCCAAACGCTTCATTTTTATTGTTTCATGCACAGTTGTGTTGTTCTTGGAGCGTCTTCGTTTTTGTTTTTTTTTGTTTTAATTTGCTTGGTTTGCTTAGTTTGCTTGAATAAATTGGTTGGACCCCCTCATTCATACATTTAGTTTTCAAATAAGTTTGGTTTGGTTTGGAAAAGAGTAGGAAAAGTTTATGCTTAAGTGGTAAAAGAAGCTTGTTTTTGACTATGGACTATGCTTTGTCATGTCATGCTTTATATTGTTTTGGATTTATGCTTAGTGATTTTTGCTGTAGCATGACATGTTATAAACAATTGAGATTGCTTAATGTGCCTTGAAAGAATCATGCGTTGTTTTAGCATATTAAAGCATAGTATTGTGGTATTCTCCTTTGATGCTTTATTTGGGTTGACTTGGCACATGCTCACACCATGTTATGACTATCCCAAGTCACCATAGCCTTGATGATCCTTTAGTTTTTGACTTGTAATATCACTTTATGCTTTAATCAATGATGTTTTGTCGCTTTGCATGATTATGGCCATTATTGCTCTCTTAGTTGGTCGCTCCTAGTCTTTTGCTAGCCTCCATAATCAAGTATGAGTCCCACTCATGCATCCAACTCCAAAAAAATCAAGTTATTCCAAAGAGTCCACCGTACCTACCTATTAGCATTTGCTATTCCAAGTATATTCATGTTTTTATCTACCTTCTGAATTAAACTTGTTATGTGAAAACTAGTGATTAAAGCTCTTATGAACTTGATTGCACACTTTACTTTTCTCGCACTTAATAAACTTGAACCATTGTGTCCATCTTTGTTACGTATATGCTTGCGCTTTATAAGTTGAAATTAGCAGAACCATGTATCATGGGGAACGCTTTCAACATGGCACTTATTATTCCGTTGATATCATGATTCTTTTGCTTATGGATCCCGGCGGTGTGAAATAAAAGTGGAACTTGTAAGATCATGGAGTTTGTATGTGTGTTAGAGAAACGCCTGGGCCGCTAGCCTAAGCCATGCCTAATCATGTTGGAAACTTGTAGCATAACCATAATGAGCATTCTATGAAGCATCCTATATAAAAACCTATGCAAATAGCAAATAAAAAGATCGCTGAGATGCGCATTGTCTATTGCCTTGTCATTTTGATATGGGATAGCTTCTGTGTCATGAGGCAAGGGTTACCCCGTTGGCGGTTCTCTATGATACATATGTACTTACAATGACAAGAGCTTACTTGTGACTGGAGTTGAGTAGCATGAGGTTAGGTACTCGTAAGTAAGGGGCGTGAGATTTTAGCTTATAACTTGTCAAGCATATCCTCTTAGTTGTGTCACTTTAACCTTAATCTCTTAAAGATTCTTATGATATGGGAAATGAGAGCTGAAATCTAGTAAGTACTGAAGGAAATATGCCCTGAGAGGCAATAATAAATTTGTTATTATATATTCCTTATATATGATAGATGTTTATTTTACATGCTAGAAATGTATTGATTCGGAAACATCAATACATGTGTTTAATAAACAAAAAGGGTTCCTAGTCATGCCTCTCTTATAGATTAGCTTGTTGATTAACAGGATGATCAAGGTTTCCTGATCATGGACATTGGATGTTGTTAATAACAAGGTCACACCATTGGTGGAATGATGTGATGAACATTCATACGAAGAATAGCATTACGATCAAGTCATTATGTTTATATTGATATAACATCATATGAAGTAATCTTTATCCTTAGACCATGAGATCATGTTAATTGCTAACACCGGAAGAGTATCTTGATAACATCAAACGTCACACCGTAACAAGGTGACTATAAAGGTGGGTTCAGTACTACGAAGGTGTTATGTTGAGGCTCATGGATCAAGAGTGGAATTTGTCAATCCAGATGACGGATAGATATACTCTGGGCCCTCTCGGTGATATCACATTAGGATAGCTTGCAAGCAAGTGATGTGATCACTAGAATGTTATATCATGGGAACGAGAAAAGAGTGCATGTCGGTAACGAGATCAAACTAGGTATGGAGATACTGATGATGGAATCTCGGACATGTAATATATCGAGAGACAAAGGGATTTAGTTACAAGCGTTAAAGGTTCTCACGATCACAGGAGTCATCGTTGAATGTGTAGGAGTCAGTACGGATCTCCAGGTCCCGCTGCTGATTATTGATCGGAGAAGGGTCTCGATCATGTCTGCATTATTCGCGAACCGTAGGGTGGCACACTTAAGAGTTACCGGACACCATTTTGGAGCACATATGTTTCAGACGAAAGAATTGCAAAGCGCGGAAATTGTTTCAATAGAAACCGGAAATTGTTTCGGGTGAAATTAGGAGAAGGTGGTTCTGCATGTCATATTGAAATATTGCAAGGGGATATATGTGAATGTTTGTTAATTAAAGTAATTAACAAAATTCTGAATAAATTTAATAAAAAGAGTTTTATTAAATGAGACAGCATTAAATTTGGAGAAACTTAACGCATTTAAAGTGGAGACTTTAAAAGGGAATGTGAAGAGGCATTTTAATGTGGAGGGGTTACCACCACATGAATGGGGGAGGTGAGGGGTAACCCCCCATGCGCCGGCCATGGAGAGTGGGGGCACCCCCTCCTCCTATAAAAGGCCACCCATTCCCTCCTTCATCCAAACACCTCCTTGTGAAGGATCTCTCTCCCCCTCTAGAATTATTGCCCCATGGTCTCGGATTAGCGAGATATATGTTCCCGGTGGCATTTCGTCTAGAAGGAGTTGCTTCTTCCGCTGGATCGCTGGAGCGAGGAGGTGGAGGTTGTCCGGTGGCTTGAACGTGTGTGCGAGTGCGGATGCACTGCTGAGTTGCGGCGCTCGGACTTCCTCACGATCTTGAGATCGGCAAGTGTACGACTACATCAACCACGAGTTCCTACTCGTTAACAAAGCTCGTTGTCTACGAGGGTAAGTTCTCGTTGGATGTATGTCCACCCGTTGCTTTGTACCTAGTAGATAGATCTTGGCGTGTAGTTCACACCGTAGGAATTTTTTGTTTTCTATGCTACGGACCCAACAGTGGTATCAGAGCCTGATCTATGCGTAGGTGCTTAGCACGGGTAGTACACATATGGTTGATATGTGGGCGATGATGATCATGTTATTGCATCTTCTATGTATTTTGGATATTGGTGGCATAGTGGGATGAAGCGGCTCGAACCAACCTTACATGTCATCGTACATGAGACCGGTTCCACGATTGACATGCAACTTGTTTTGCATAAGTGGCTGGCGGGTGTCTGTCTCTCCTACTATAGTCAATATCTGATTTACAACGAGTTGCTAATAACTTAGTTTTCCTCGTTGTGGTTCATGTTCGTAGGTAAGAACGGTTCTATCTCCGAAAGCCCTAAGCCACGTAAAACTTGGAATTGATAAATTAGAGGCGTCTAGTTTAGATCGTTGCTGGGCTAGTGTGTTGATATGGTATTGTTGTAAGTAGATGTATGGTGGATACTCTTACAACACACTCAACGTGTAAGTTCCATAGACCTTGGCCTTACACACAAAGGAATGATAGAGATCATACCATGATGCAAGTGATAGAGATCAAATGCATGGACCATATCATCTCACTTTACACATTAGATGTTAGCATCTTATACTGCTAGTTTGGCACGTTTGATAGCATTATAAGATGATCCCTCTTTTAGATATCAAGATAAAAATGTGTTCTTCCTTGAGTATGCACCATTCTATGGATCGTGTTTCGAGACATCACGTGATGATCGGGTGTACTCGAATCTACGCTTTCATAGGAACGGGTGTAAGACACTTTTACACACGCGAATACTAAGGTTCTTACTTGGCGAGCCTAGCATGTACAGACATGGCCTCGGAACACGGACCGAAAGGTTAAGCATGAGTCATATGGTTGATATGATGCCCATATAGATGCTCGCCTTTGAAGCTATATCAACTCATGTGATGATCGGACTTGGTATAGTGGATTTGGTTCATGTAATCACCAAAAGGACACGAGGGATGTCGTTTTTGAGTGGGAGTTCATTAGTAATTTGGATTAGTTGAACTCAATCTATCATAAACTTAGTCTAAATAAACTTTACAAATTTTGTTGTAGATGGCACCACCTGCTTTTAATTTTAATGTGTTCATGGAGAAAGAGAAACTTGCTGTGAATGGTAGCAACTTCACCAACTGGGCTATGAATTTGAGGATTCTCCTACTGCTGCACAAAAGCAATATGTGCTAGATGCGCCGCTAGGCCCCCCACCAGCTCCTGATGCCCCTGACGAGGAAAAGAATGTCTATGTGACTCGTCAGGAGGACCACAACTTAGTTCATTGCGGCATACTGTATGGGCTAGAGCCAGAACTTCGAAAGCGTTTCGAAAATGGCAATGCCTTTGATACCATGGGAGAATTGAAAATGATTTTCAATACCCTTGTTGCCGTAGAGAGTTATAATGCTACAGAATAGTTCTTTAGCTGCATGATGGAGGAAAATAGCTCCGTTAGTGAGCACGTACTCAAAATGTCTGGGTACGCCGATAAGCTTGTGTCCTTGGGAATAACGATTCCCATTGACTTAGGAATACATCGTGTTCTCCAATCTCTGCCACCTAGCTACAAGAGCTTCGTGATGAACTATAATATGCAGGGCATGAAGAAGTCTCTTCCCGAGCTTCTGTCAATGCTTGAGACTGCAAAAGTGGAGATTAGGAAAGAACATCAAGTGTTGATGATCAATAGGACCACCGGTTTCAAGAAGGACAAGAAAGTCAAGCACAAGGGAAAGAAGGGTGGCAAGTCTGTTGCCACGCCTGAAAAGAAACCCCGGGCTGGCCCTAAGTCTGACACCGAGTGCTACTATTGCAAGGGGACTGGCCATTGGAAGCGCAACTACCCCAAGTATTTGGCGGACAAGAAGTCCAGCAAGGCAAACAAAGGTATATGTGATATACATGTTATTGATGTGTACTTGACTAGTACTCGCAGTAGCACCTGGATATTTGATACCGGATCAGTTGCTAATATATGTAACTCGGTTCAGGGGCTACGAAACAAGCGACAACTAGAAAGGGATGAGGTCAGGATGCGGGTCGGCAATGGATCAAGAGTTGATGTGATCTCCGTCAGGATGCTACCTCTCCATTTGCCATCGGGATTAGTTATAAACCTAAACAATTGTTATTTGGTGCCTGCACTGAGCATGAACATTGTATCTGGATCGTGTTTGATGCAAAGTGGTCATTCCTTTAAATCTGAGAACAATGGTTGTTCGATTTATAAGAATGATATCTTTTATGGTCATGCACCTACGTTGAATGGTTTATTTCTATTGGATCTCGATAGTAATATTACGCACATTCATAATGTTAATGCTAAAAAGATTAAACTTGATGATGATATGTCTACATATATGTGGCACTGCCGTCTAGGTCATATTGGCGTTAAACGCATGAAGAAACTCCATTCTGATGGACTTTTGGAATCACTTGATTTTGAATCATTTGATACATGTGAGCCATGCCTTATGGGCAAGATGACTAGAACGTCGTTTTCCGGTTCAATGGAACAGGCGACAAATCTGTTGGAGATCATACATACTGATGTGTGTGGACCAATGAGTGTGTCGGCGCGAGGTGGATATCGTTATTTTGTTACTTTCACGGATGATTTGAGTAGATATGGGTATATCTATTTGATGAAACACAAGTCTGAAACTTTTGAAAAGTTCAAGGAATTTCAGAATGAAGTGGAAAATCATCGTAATAGAAAGATCAAGTTTCTACGGTCTGACCGTGGAGGAGAGTATCTAAGTTACGAGTTTAGCACAAACATGAAAGAGTGTAGAATAGTTTCACAACTCACGCCTGCCGAAACACCACAACGTAATGGTGTGTCAGAATGTCGTAATCGTACCTTATTGGATATGGTTCGATCTATGATGTCTCTGACTGACTTACCTCTGCCATTGGGGTTATGCACTGGAAACAGCTGCATTCACTTTAAATCGGGCACCATCTAAATCCGTTGAAACGACACCATATGAATTACGGTTTGGAAACAAACCCAAGCTGTCATTTCTTAAGGTTTGGGGATGCGATGTTTATGTGAAGAAACTTCAACCGGATAAACTCAAACCCAAAGCAGAAAAATGCGTCTTCATAGGATACCCTAAGGAAACAATTGGGTATACCTTCTATCACAGATCCGAGGGCAAGGTTTTTGTTGCCAAGAATGGATCCTTTCTTGAGAAGGAGTTTCTCGCGAAAGGTGTGAGTAGTCGGAAGGTAGAACACGAAGAGGTTATTGAACCTTCTCTTCATGGAATGGCGAGTGGCACAGCACCGGAAGTTGTTTCAGAGTTGACTTCACCTGATGAAGAGAGAGCTAATGATAATGATCATGAAACTCCGAAAGAGGACACTACCGAACCTCGCAGGTCAAGCATGACACGTGCAGCTCCTGAACTGTACGGCAATCCTGTTGTGAATTTCATGGTTGATGAAATGGATGACCCTACGACGTATGAAGAAGCGATGATGAGCCCGGATTCCAACAAATGGCTAGAAGCCATGAAATCCGAGATGGAATCCAAGTATGAGAACCAAGTTTGGAACTTGGTGGACTTACCTCACGACCGAAAGGCCGTTGAGAATAAATGGATTTTCAAAAGTAAAACTAATGCTGATGGTAATGTGACCATCTATAAGGCTCGACTTGTCGCAAAGGGGTTTCGACAAATTCAAGGAGTTGACTATGATGAGACATTCTCTCCCGTAGCGATGCTTAAATCGGTTAGGATTATGTTAGCAATTGTTGCATATTTCAATTATGAAATATGGCAGATGGATGTCAAAACTGCGTTCCTCAATGGTAAGATTGAAGAAGAGTTGTATATGATACAACCTAAGGGTTTTGTCGATCCTAAGGATGCTAATAAGGTGTGCAAACTTCAGCGATCCATCTATGGAGTGAAGGAAGCATCACGAAGTTGGAATCTCTCCTTTGATGAGGTGATCAAAGAGTTTGGATTTGTCCAAACTTATGGAGAGGCTTGTATTTACAAGAAAGTGAGTGGGAGCAATGTGGCATTTCTGATATTATATGTGGATGACATATTATTGATTGGAAATGATATAGATCTTTTAAACAGTGTTAAAAGTTATCTAAACAGCAAATTTTCGATGAAAGACCTTGGTGAAGCGTTATATATATTAGGCATTAAAATCTATAGAGATAGATCAAGGCGCCTAATTGGGCTATCGCAGAGTACATACCTTGATAAGATATTAAAGAAGTTTAATATGGACGAAAGTAAGAAGGGGTTCTTACCTATGTTGCAAGGCAAGACATTGAGTAAGACTCAAAGTCCGGCTACGGCGGAAGAAAGAGAGATGATGGATAAGATCCCCTGTGCCTCGGCCATAGGCTCTATTATGTATGCCATGCTATGTACAAGACCGAATGTGGCACATGCTATTAGTTTGACTAGTAGGTACCAATCTGATCCAGGTTCGGAACACTAGATAGCGGTAAAGAACATCCTCAAGTACTTGAGAAGAACTAAGGATATGTTTCTCATATACGGAGGTGAGAAGAGATAGTCGCTAAGTGTTATGTCAATGCTAGCTTTGACACCGATCCGGATGACTCTAAGTATCAATCCGGATACGTATTTCTCTTGAACGGAGCAGCAGTTAGTTGGAGGAGTTCCAAACAACCTGTGGTGGCTGGATCAACAACGGAGGCGGAATATGTTGCTGCTTCAGAAGCGGCGCAGGAGACAGTTTGGATGAAAGAGTTCATTACAGAACTGGGTGTGGTTCCCAGTGCGTTGGACCCGTTGGTGATCTATTGTGACAACAATAGAGCCATAGCCAACGCAAAGGAACCAAGGTCTCACAAGAATTCCAAACATATTAAGCGCCGGTTTCACTCCATCCGCGAGCATGTCAAGGATGGAGATATAAAGATTTGTAAAGTACACACGGACCTGAATGGAGCAGATCCGTTGACTAAAGTTCTCCCTAGGGCAAAACATGATCAACACCAGAACTCCATGGGTGTTAGATTTATCACTATGTGAACTAGATAATTGTCTCTAGTGCAAGTGGGAGACTGAAGGAAATATGCCCTGAGAGTCAATAATAAAGTTGTTATTATATATTTCGTATATATGATAGATGTTTATTTTACATGCTAGAAATGTATTGATTCGGAAACATCAATACATGTGTGTTTAATAAACAAAAAGGGTTCCTAGTCATGCCTCTCTTATAGACTAGCTTGTTGATTAACAGGATGATCAAGGTTTCCTAATCATGGACATTGGATGTTGTTAATAACAAGGTCACACCATTGGTGGAATGATGTGATGAACATTCATCTGAAGTATAGCATTACGATCAAGTCATTATGTTTATATTGCTATAACATCATACGAAGTAATCTTTATCCTTAGACCATGAGATCATGTTAATTGCTAACACCGGAAGAGTATCTTGATAACATCAAACGTCACACCGTAACAGGGTGACTATAAAGATGGGTTCAGTACTACGAAGGTGTTATGTTGAGGCTCATGGATCAAGAGTGGAATTTGTCAATCCAGATGACGGATAGATATACTCTAGGCCCTCTCACTAATATCACATTAGGATAGCTTGCAAGCAAGTGATGTGATCACTAGAATGTTATATCACGGGAACAAGAAAAGAGTGCATGTCGGTAATGAGATCAAACTAGGTATGGAGATACCGATGATCGAATCTCGGACATGTAATATATCGAGAGACAAAGGGATTTAGTTACAAGAGTTAAAGGTTCTCACGATCACAGGAGTCATCGTTGAATGTGTAGGAGTCAGTACGGATCTCCAGGTCCCGCTGCTGATTATTAATCGGAGAAGGGTCTCGATCATGTCTGCATTATTCGCGAACCATAGGATGGCACACTTAAGAGTTACCGAACACCATTTTGGAGCACATATGTTTCAGACGAAAGAATTGCAAAGCATAGAAATTGTTTCAATAGAAACCGGAAATTGTTTCGGGTGAAATTGCAGAAGGTGGTTTTGCATGTGATATTGAAATATTGTAAGGGGCTATATGTGAATGTTTGTTAATTAAAGTAATTAACAAAATTCTGAACAAATTTAATAAAAAGAGTTTTATTAAATGAGAGAGCATTAAATTTGGAGAAATTTAATGCATTTAAAGTGGAGACTTTAAAAGGGAATGTGAAGAGGCATTTTAATGTGGAGGGGTTACCACCACATGAATGGGGGAGGTGAGGGGTCACCCCCCATGCGCCGGCCATGGAGAGAGGGGGCACCCCCTCCTCCTATAAAAGGCCAGCCATTCCCTCCTTCATCCACACACCTCCTTGTGAAGGATCTCACCCCCCCTCTAGAATTATTCCCCCATGGTCTCGGATTAGCGAGATACATGTTCCCGGTGGCATTTCGTCTAGAAGGAGTTGCTGCTTCCGCTAGATCGCTGGAGCGAGGAGGTGGAGGTTGTCCGGTGGCTTGAACGTGTGTGCGAGTGCGGATGCGCTGCTGAGTTGCGGCGCTCGGACTTCCTCACGATCTTGAGATCGGCAAGTGTACGACTACATCAACCACGAGTTCCTACTCGTTAACAAAGCTCGTTGTCTATGAGGGTAAGTTCTCGTTGGATGTATGTCCACCCGTTGCTTTGTACCTAGTAGATAGATCTTGGCGTGTAGTTCACACCGTAGGAAATTTTTTGTTTTCTATGCTGCGGACCCAACAAGTACCATAATTTTTGGAATCTCTTTATGAGACTTGAATCCCTGCTTCCTTCTATGAAGGCCTTTCTTTTACTTTTATGTTGAGTATCCATCTTCTCTCTTTATGCACCTATTGAGAGAGCTTAGTGGCCATTCTTAGTTTAATGTGCATTGTCCCAAGACTTGTTGATTGATGCATAACTTTGATATTGCTTGTTTTTCAACTATTTGTATCTAGTCACCCTTATGAACTTTGAAGGTGTCCTATGCATTTATGTTTTGATACACTATGAGGGACAAGCTGAATACCATTCTCATTATGCTTTCTTTATGTGAAAGAAACAAACGTCTTGCAAAGCATTGTTATTCATGAATCTTTTGTTTGTGCCTTTTCATGTTACAACATAGTTGCTATGTCTTATTGTTAGAACTATATCTTTCATGCTATGTTGAAGTACTACGATCCCAGCTATCAATGTTTTACAAATACTCTGATCAAGTTTGTGATGGTGCATGTCACCTCAAAAATTATTCTTTCTTTTTAGCACTTACCTACTCGAGGACGAGCAGGAGTTAAGCTTGGGGATGTTAATACGTTGCTAACGTATTTATAATTTTTGATGTTCCATGCTTGGTTTATATCTACTTTCTTATGTTTTGTCCAAATTTTGGAGTATTTTTATACACTTTCTTGGACTAACCTATTAACAAGATGCCACAGTGCCAGCTGCCTGTTTTCTGCTATTTTTGGTTCCAGGAAAGTCAAAAAATGAATATTCTCGGAATTGGACGGGACAAAAGCGAAAGTCAATATTTCACCAAAGGGGACACGGAGCCAGAAGACGAGACAGAGAGGGGCTAGAGGCCAGCCACACCACCTGGCCGCGCGGCCAGGCCTGGCCCGCGCCAGGGGGTGGTGTGGCCGCCTAGGGCACCCCTCGGCCTTCCCTTTCGCCTATATATTGCCTCCGATACAGAAACCCTAAGTACCCGACCAAAATTCCATGAAAGAGTCTGTAGCCGCCGTCATCTCCATCCCTAGATCGGGAGGGATCTGAAGCTCTTCCTGGCACCCTGCCGGAGGGGAGAATTCACCCTGGAGGCCTTCTTCATCACCATGCAAGCCTCCGGTGTGATGCGTGAGTAGTTCATCCTTGGACTACGGGTCCATGTAGTAGCTAGATGGTTGGTTCTTCTCCTTTGTGCTACCATGTTTAGATCTTGTGAGCTCCATTCATGATCAAGATCATCTATTTGTAATCATACATGTTGTGTTTGCTGGGATCCGATGGATATTGAGATGCTATTTCAGATTGATTATTGATTCTATCATGTCTTTGTTATTTGTGATCTTGCATGCTTTCCGTTGTTAGTAGCTATCTTGGCCGAGTAGATGCTAGCAACACCAAGAGGGAGTATTTATGCTTGATAGTGGGTTCATGCCTCTAGTAATCTGGGTAAGTGACAGAAATCTCTAAGGTACTAGATGTGTTGTTGCTACTAGGGAGAAAACAGCAATCCTTTGTTCATAGAACAATCGTATTGTTTACTTTACACGCAATGCTTAATGCAATTATCTGTTGCTTGCAACTTAATACTGGAGGGGGTTTGGATGATAACCTGAAGGTGGATTATTAGTCATAGATGCAGTTGGATTATGGTCTATGTATAATGTTGTAATGTCCAATCAAATCTCAAAGGAGTCAAGATGATTAGTATATGTTGTATGCTCTCTCGATGTTTGTCAATTGCCCCGCTGTAATTTGTTCACCCAACATGTTATCTATCTTAAGGAGAATCCCACTAGTGAACTGTGGACTCCGGTCCTTTTTTTACCACCAATCTACAACTATTTACTGTTTTCTATTTACTTTCTGCAAGCTATTACTTTCTTCCACACAATACGTTTAATCCGTTGTTTTCAATAAAACCGTTGAGATTGACAACCTCATTGTAAGTTGGGGGCAAAGTTCTCTGGTTGTGTTGTGCATGATTCCAAGTTGGAAACAACACCTTGGAGGTGTTTCCTTGCTCCTACTGGTTCGATAACCTTGGTTTCATAACTGAGGGAAAATTTGTTGTCGTGCTCATCATACCTTCCTCTTGGGGTTCCCCAACGAGCTCAATATTTTGAGCCATCAAGCTATCTTTTGTTGGATATATGCCCAAGAGGCAATAATAAAGTGGTTATTATTATATCTTTATGTTTATGATAAGTGTTTACATCCCATGCTATAATTGTATTAACCAGAAACATTAATACTTGTGTGTTTTGTAAACATAAAAGAGTCCCTAGTAAGCCTCTTGTTAAACTAGCTTGTTGATTAATAGATGATCATGGTTTCCTGATCATGAACATTGGATGTCGTTAATAACAAGATCATATCTTTAGGAGAATGATGTGATGGACACACACCCATAGTAAGCGTAGCATAAGATCAAGTCATTAAAGTTCGTATTGCTATAAGCTTTCAAATGCATAGTAACCTAATCCTTCGACCATGAGGTTATGTTAATCACCATCACCGGATGGGTACTTTGATGACATCAAACACCGCTTCGTAACTGGGTGGTTATAAAGGTGTCATTGGGTATTCTGAAAGTATGTGTTGAAGCGCATAGACCAAGATTGGGATTTGTCCATCCATATGACTGATAGATATGCTCTGGGCCCTCTCGGCGGAATGTCATCTAGTTAGCTTGCAAGCATGTGACTAGGTCACAAGGGATGACATAACATGGAAACGAGTAAAGAGTACTTATCAGTAACGAGGTAGAACTAGGTATGCAGATACCGACGATCAAACCTTGGATAAGTAGAATATCGCGTGACAAAGGGAATTGGTTTCGTATGTAAAATGGTTCAATCGATCACGAAGTAATCGTTGAGTATGTGGGAGCCGTTATGGATCTCCAGATCCCACTGATAGTTATTGATCGGAGAGGTGTCTTCATCATGTCTGCATATTCACAAACCGTAGGGTGACATACTTAAGGTTCGGAGTTGTTTTAAGTAGATATGGAATTTGCGTTGGAGACCGAATGTTGTTCGGAGTCTCGGAATGGATCCGGGACATCACGAGGAGATCCGGAATGGTCCTGAGAATAAGATTCATATATTGGGGATCATTTTCTAAGTTGGGAAATGTTCCGGGGTGTTTGTATGGAGATTCTAGAAGATTTCGGAATGTTCTGGAAGGTTCTAGAGGATTTCTTGGAGTTTACTTGAAAACCAAGAAAGGGATCAAGGGAGTCCAAGTGGGGCAATACACGGATTCGTGGGGGAGGAGGACTCCTCCCCCCAACCCGCCGGCCCAAGGAGGAGGGGAGTCCTACTAGGACTCCCCCTCCCCAGGCGCGCCTCCCTCCTTTAAATAGAAGGGAGGGGGCGCCCCCTCTTGCCCCTCTCTCTCATAACAACCAATCTCAGCCGCCTCTCTCCTCCACCTTTCTTCTGCACAGGCATAGGCGAAGCCCTGCAGAATTCTCATCTCCACCACCACCACCACGCCGTCGTGCTGCTGGGATTCCGTGGAGAAGATCTACTACCTCCGCTGCTCGTTGGAACAGGGAGAGGAAGGTCTGCTTCGACTCCGCACGTGTGACCGTCTGCAGAAGCGCTGCCGGAACGCCGCGCCGGAAGGATCGTCCACACGATCTTGAGATCAGCAAGTGATCGACTACATCATCCACGAGATCTAATCTCGTAACGCTTTCGGTTCTACGAGGGTTAGTACCGATCTATCTCGTTGCTCATGTCTAATAGATTAGATCTTGGCTTTTGTCTAGATTAGATCTGGGTTTTGTTCGTTCTTGCGGTAGAAATTTTTTGTTTTCCATGCTATGAACCCATCAGTGGTATCAGAGCCGTGTCTATGCGTAGATCTGTTGCACGAGTAGAACACAATGGTTTTGTGGGCGTTGGTGCTCGTGCCGTCTTTTGTTTTGTGTACTTTGCATCTTGCGGTATGGTGGGATGAAGCGGCCCGGGCTAACATTACATGTCATCGCACATGAGACTTGCTCCACGCTTGACGTGCAACTCGTTTTGCACAAGTGGCTTTGCGGGTGTCTGTCTCTTCCATCATAGTATAGATCAAATCTACACTTTGCACTTGATAGCACTTGTATCAACGTTGTGGTTCAGTTTCGTAGGTAAGATGCATTCTTAGTCGAAAGCCCCAAGCCACGTAAAACTTGCAAAGAAAATTAGAGGCGTCTAACTTGTTTTTGCAGGGGTTTTCTGATGTGATATGGCCTACATGTGATTGTGATTGTATTTGATGTATGCAATGGTCCTTGTTGTAATATGGCAACCGACAGGAGCCTAATGGTTGTCTTTAATTCTGTTAAGACCTGCGTGTCTATTCATCTTGTAATAGCTTTGTTCCAAGTAGTTGTAATAGTTGCTAGTGATGATGGACAACCATGAAGCGGCGCCACGGACCTTGACGCAATGCTGGTGATGATGGAGATCATGTCCGAGCTTTGGAGGTGGAGATCAAAGGCATAAGAAGAAAGGGCCATATCATATCACACTAATTATGAATTGCCTGTGATGTTAATCCTTTATGCATCTTGTATTGCTTAGATCATGACGGTAGCATTATAAGATGATCCCTCTCACTAAATATCAAGTAATAAAGTGTTCGTCCTTAGTTGGCACCGTTGCTAAGACTCGTCGTTTCGAAGCATCTCGTGGTGATCGGGTGTGATAGACTCTACGTGTGCATACAACGGGTGCAAGCCAGATTTGCACAAGCGGAAACTAAGGTTAATCTTGACAAGCCTAGCATGTACAGACATGGTCTCGGAACACGGAATACCGAAAGGTAGAGCATGAGTCATATGGTTGATATGATGAACATGAAGATTGTTCGCCAATGAAGCCACATCATCTCACGTGATGATCGGACTTGGTGTAGTGGATTTGGTTCGTGTAATCACTAAAACAACTCGAGGGATGTTGTTTTAAGTGGGAGTTCATTTGTAATTTGGATTAGTCAAACTCAAATTTATCATAAACACAATCAAAGTGAATTTGCATAGTTTCTTGTAGTCATTGGCATCCGTTCACCACCTTACGCTTAGTTATAGTTGAGATAGTGAAACTATAGAAATTCTGGATATTTGCTTTACGAACTAGTATCGTATTGTTTTGAGTGTCAATCTAAAGTTTAAAAGTCCTGTTGCAAACCTTCAGCAAACTCCGTTTACTCTGTGAAGTTTAATAAACATTATTAAATCAAGAGTAACAATTCCAGTGTTAGTATCTAATGTATCATGTTTGCCTCCATGATTCTTGATACTCAAAAGATTGTTTTTAATATCAAGTTTATCTAAGAGCTGAAAGCGATGTTTCAGAAACCATCATATGTGAAAGGTATTGCGATATCTAAAACAATGTGTTGGTTACAACATGATAGAGTATATGTCCTCATATTTGATGAGAATTTGTGAAGGTTGGACACGCTAGTCATCCTAATCCTCCAAAAGGTTTTGGAAAAGAAACATTATACTCGCAATTCACCTTTATAAGCTATAGCAGCTTGATCATGAAAATTGTCATGATAAGGATGAATAGAAGATGTAAGTAAAATGTTTACTACACTAAAAGATTACTAAAGAATGGAATTTTGAAAGAATGCCAAACATTTGATGAAGGTGATCCACTTCATAGTGCAAGTCCAAAGGTATTAGTATTTGACTATACACACTTTGTACTATGTGTCAAGTGAATGACACCACTATTGATGTTGATAGATTCTTTTAAAAAGAAAAGGAATTGTTGAAAGAGAATCTATAAAATATTTGGCAGAAAAGAAAAGATTGGAGATATCCAACTTAGGTATATAGAAGATACATGTTATGGCTGTATTCCTTGGTTGTTAAACAATGTGGTTCTGCAGTATTGGATACCAAATTAGTTGGTATGAAGTGTCATACAGGACAACACAATTCATGAACTGCAATGGCCTAAGTAACTAGCAAGAGAATATGTGATGATGTTCATCGAAAACAAAGAAAGGGTTGTTGTGTTGCTTGTTAACATTAAAGCTTGCCTTCAAGATTTGTTTCAATAATTGTTATTTTGATCAGGTATTATGACGACAAAAGGTTGTTCAAATAATTACCGCATTCCATAATAGATGGATGATATACAAGTCTGG
The DNA here is from genome assembly GCA_916181665.1 of Avena sativa. Lineage (NCBI taxonomy): Eukaryota > Viridiplantae > Streptophyta > Magnoliopsida > Poales > Poaceae > Avena > Avena sativa. The sequence continues at coordinate 417,890,259 of OV702296.1, forward strand.
TTGGAGAAATAACGACCATAAAACTAATGCTAAAATGTCGCAAGACAAATGATTGAAAGATCACTTGCGAAGTGACATCACCGTTTAAATTATATTGAAAGGGATACATGAAGAAACTCCATGTTTATGGATTTTTGGAGTCTTTGATTTTGATCAAATGACGCTTGTGATACTTTCCTAGAGATAATTAAAACTCCGTTCATAGGCCAAAAGAGGAACGGACGACTAACTGATTAGAATTTGTACATATTGATGTATATAGTCCATTATGTGTAGTCGTGGGCGATGGATTTCAACTTTATATGCTTTCCCCGAAGATTTGAGTGAGTATATGTATATACTTACTCAATAAGGAAGAAGTATGAAACATTTGAAAATGTTCAAAGACTTTCAAGATGAAGTGGAAAATCATTGTAACAAGAAAATAAAAAGTTTATGATTGGATCATAAAGAAAGATGTTTGAGTTACAAGTTTAGCAAAACACCTAAGATTTGAGGAATCGTTCCATGGATTTGCATTTCCCAAATCACCATAGGAGTATGGAGTGTTCGAGATATGTAATGAAACCTTGTTTGACATGGTAAGATCAAAGGTGTCATTTATGAAACTGCCATTATATTTTAAAGATTAAAGCTTTAGTGACTACCGCTTTTACACTGAAAAGAGCTCCATCGTGATCCGTTGAAATGACACATATAAGTCATGGTTTGGGATAAAACCCAGGTTATCCTTTCTTAAATTTTTGGTACGCTAGGCATAAGTAAAGTGTTTACAAACAAAGTCGGATGAGCATGTCTTTGTAGGTTATTTCGAATAACCATTGGGTATTCCTCCATAACACCGAAGACAAAAGTGTTTGTCGCTTAGAATGTCGAGTTTCTTGAGAAGGAATTTTGGTGAAAAGTTAAGTGGGAGGACAATAGAACTTTGACAAGGTCGTTGAACCTTGGCTAATATGTGCTGAGTTGCGCAGCGTCGGTAAGTGTCCCGGAGGCAGCAACAATGCTCATGGCTCACGTGCCTCAAAGGTTGTGGTCACGGAGATCTAAGTTACTATTGAACCAAGTAGGTCGGGTAAGTAATCAAATGCCAAGATTTGAGAGTTAAATCATTGTTCTTTGACAATGATGAACCGACTACATGCAAAGAAGCAATGATGGGCCCTGACTTTGTTAAGTGGCTTGAAGCCATAAAATCCGTGATAATTCCATACACGAGAAATCAAGCTTTGAATTTGAAAGACCCTCTGGAAAGGTGCAAGACCTTACAGTCGTATATGGATCTATAAAGAAATAGACATGGATGTTTCACATCTATGAAATAGTCGACATGTCGGAAAGAGTTTACGACAATGTTCAAGGAATTGACTATGATAAGATTTGATCTTTCATAGCGATATTTAGTCTAGACGGATTAATGTAGCAACCACTACATATATTTTGGTATATGGTATTTGAACAAACAAAACAAGTTCTTCTAATAGAATGGTTACCTAGGATGTGTCCATGACACGATCCAAAGGGTTTTGTTAATTCAAAGGATGCTAAAAGAGTATGCAAAACTTCAATGGTTAAAGTGAGCATCGCGAAGTTGGAATCTTCACCGTGATGAAACCGTTAAAAGGTTTAATTTCATCAGAGACGATGAAGATGTTTGCATTTTTGCAAGAAATTAAGTGGGAGCGCTAAGACATATTTCTAATACATTATGTGAAAGACATATTGTTGATTAGAAATGATGTATCTTTTATTGACATAGGTTAAGAATTTCATTTCGATGAAAGACTTAGGCATAACCCAAGAATTAGGCATCAATGTCCATATGGATAGATTGAGGCGCTAATATGGTTTTGCCAAATGTACATAGATAAGATGTTGAATGAGTTCAATATGGAAACAACAAGAAAGGTTCTTGACGCACGGAAAGGACTGAATCAAGATTCAAGTGTGTTGACACGAGATTCAAGTGTTTTGACACTTGGTGAAATCACAAGAATATTTTGATCAATCATTCTTTGAGATGTACACATACAGATATGTCCTATGCTCTAAATGTTATGAGCATATACCAGAATGACTCATAAGATGATCATTGGACAATAGTAGGGATATTCCTATGATCTTTGGAAGAACTAAGAATATATTACTTATATAGTGGTGACAAATAGTTCATTGTAAATTGTTACATTGATACTAGTTTTGTCACAAATTAAGTTTATCTCAATTTAAACTATGGGTGGCACAATGTAATGGAAAGGAAGTTCCATAACGGATTTGGTTGAGTACCAAAGTTAAAACATTGTGACAGATACTACAACAAAAGGCTAAGTATGTGACTGCTATTGTAGCAGAAAATGAGGGCATTTGCGTCAAGTAGTTTGTTACCAAACTAGGTGTGGTTCATAGCGGGATAATACTATGAAGATACATTGTATGACAATTGTATCAACATGATTTAATCCCAAGGAACTAAAGGTCTCACCAAAGGACCAAATTTATACAATGCCATCTCATTGGAGAATGAGTAATGCGTAGAGACGCAAGGACATGCAAATACACACGGACCTGGAAGTGTCAGATCCGAAGATTATGTTTACCACTAGCAATAGTGTCTATACAACACCAGAAAGCCATAGGTGTTGAGTGCACAAGTTTTTAACTAGATTATTGACTCTAGTGCAAGTGGGAGACTGTTGGAGATATGCCCAAGAGGCAATAATAAAGTGGTTATTATTATATATTTATGTTTATGATAAGTGTTTACATCCCATGCTATAATTGTATTAACCGGAAACATTAATACTTGTGTGTTTTGTAAACATAAAAGAGTCCCTAGTAAGCCTCTTGTTAAACTAGCTTGTTGATTAATGGATGATCATGGTTTCCTGATCATGGACATTGGATGTCGTTAATAACAAGATCATATCTTTAGGAGAATGATGTGATGGACACACACCCATAGTAAGCGTAGCATAAGATCAAGTCATTAAAGTTCGTATTGCTGTAAGCTTTCAAATGCATAGTAACCTAATCCTTCGACCATGAGGTTATGTTAATCACCATCACCGGATGGGTACTTTGATGACATCAAACACCGCTTCGTAACTAGGTGGTTATAAAGGTGCCATTGGGTATTCTGAAAGTATGTGTTGAAGCGCATAGACCAAGATTGGGATTTGTCCATCCATATGACGGATAGATATGCTATGGGCCCTCTCGGTGGAATGTCATCTAGTTAGCTTGCAAGCATGTGACTAGGTCACAAGGGATGACATAACATGGAAACGAGTAAAGAGTACTTATCAGTAACGAGGTAGAACTAGGTATGTAGATACCGACGATCAAACCTCGGATAAGTAGAATATCGCGTGACAAAGGGAATTGGTTTCGTATGTAAAATGGTTCAATCGATCATGAAGTAATCGTTGAGTATGTGGGAGCCGTTATGGATCTCCAGATCCCGCTGATAGTTATTGATCGGAGAGGTGTCTTCATCATGTCTGCATATTCACGAACCGTAGGGTGACACACTTAAGGTTCGAAGTTGTTTTAAGTAGATATGGAATTTGTGTTGGAGACCGAATGTTGTTCGGAGTCTCGGAATGGATCCGGGACATCACGAGGAGATCCGGAATGGTCCGAAGAATAAGATTCATATATGGGGATCATTTTCTAAGTTGGGAAATGTTCCGGAGTGTTTGTATGGAGATTCTAGAAGGTTTCAGAATGTTCTGGAAGGTTCTAGAGGATTTCTTGGAGTTTACTTGAAAACCAAGAAAGGGATCAAGGGAGTCCAAGTGGGGCAATACACGGATTCGTGGGGGAGGAGGACTCCTCCCCCCAACCCGTCGGCCCAAGGAGGAGGGGAGTCCTACTAGGACTCCCCCTCCCCAGGCGCGCCTTCCTCCTTTAAATAGAAGGGAGGGGGTGCCCCCTCTTGCCCCTCTCTCTCATAACAACCAATCTCAGCCGCCTCTCTCCTCCATCTTTCTTCTGCACAGGCATAGGCGAAGCCCTGCAGAATTCTCATCTCCACCACCACCACCACCACGCCGTCGTGCTGCTGGGATTCCGTGGAGAAGATCTACTACCTCCGCTGCTCGCTGTAACGGGGAGAGGAAGGTCTGCTTCGACTCCGCACGTGTGACCGTCTGCGGAAGCGCTGCCGGAACGCGGCACCGGAAGGATCGTCCACACGATATTGAGATCGGCAAGTGATCGACTACATCATCCACGAGATCTAATCTCGTAACGCTTTCGGTTCTACAAGGGTTAGTACCGATCTATCTCGTTGCTCATGTCTAATAGATTAGATCTTGGCTTTTGTCTAGATTAGATCTGGGTTTTGTTCGTTCTTGCGGTAGAAATTTTTTGTTTTCCATGCTACGAACCCATCATCTTTATGGCGCCGTTGCTGTAGAGTGAAGAAGAAGAAGCTCCCACGCCAACCACGCGCCAGCACCCTTGCTTACGAGTACCGAACCTCATGCTACTCAACTTTAGTCACGAGTAAGTTCTTGTCATGGTAAGTACATGTGTATCATAGAGAACCGCCAACGGGGTACCCCTTGCCCCATGATACATGAGCTTTCCCATATCAAAATGACAAGGCAACATACAATGAGCATCTCAGCGATCTTTTTATTTGCTATTTTCATAGGGTTTTCCTTTTTTATTGAGGATTCTTCACAGATTGCTCACTATGGTTATGCGACAAGTTTCCACCATGATTAGGCATGGCTTAGGCTAGCCGCCCAGGAGTTTCTCTAACACATATACAAACTCCATGAGCTTTACAAGCTCCCCTTTTATTTCACACCACCAGGATCCATAAGCAAAAGAACATGACATCAACTAAATAAAGTGCAATGTTGAAAGCATTCCCCATGGTAACATGGTTCTGCTAATTTACAACTTACAAAGCTCAACCATATACGCAACATAGATGGGCACAATGGTTCAAGTTTATTAAGTGCAAGAAAGTAAAGTGTGCCATCAAGTTCATGAGAGCTTTAATCACTAACTTTCACATAACAAGTTTAATTCGGAAGGTAGGTAAAATCATGAATATACTTGGAATAGCAATAATGCTAATAGGTAGGTATGGTGGACTCTTTGGAATAACTTGGTTTTATTTGGACTTGGATGCATGAGTGGAACTCATACTTGGTACATGTGGAGGCTAGCAAAAGACTGGGAGCGACCAACTAAGAGAGCAATAATGGCCATAATCATGCAAAGCGACAAAACATTATTAATTAAAGCATAAAGTGATATTACAAGTCAAAAACTAAATGATCATAGAGGCTAAAGTGACTGGTTCATAGTCTTAACATGGTGTAAGCATGTGCCAAGTCAACCCAAATAAAGCATCAAAGGAGAATACCACAGTATTATGCTTTTGTATGCTAAAACAACACATGATTCTTTCGAGGCACATTATGCAATCTCAATTATTTGAAACAAGTAATGCTACAATAATAATCACTAAGCATATGGTCAAAACAACATCTAGCATGACATGATAAAGTCTAAGTCACAGTCAAAATAAGCTTCCTTTTGTACCACTTATAAGCATGAACTTCCTACTCTTTTCCAACACTAAACAAAAACTAAAGCTAAACGCAGTGCTAGCAAAGGAGAACACTCACATAACAATAAGAGTGAAAACTAGAGTGTTCTAGTCAATGAATAACAGGGTGTGTCTCTCTCCAAAAGAAGTGTGTTGGGATCCAACCAACTTATTTAAGCAAACCAAACAAAAGAAAACTAAAAACAAAAACGAAGATGCTCCAAGCACAACACAATTGTGCATGAAACAATAAAAATGAAGTGTTTGGAAGAAAACATGAGATTTTTATTGATGAAGTAAGGGGATGCCTTGGGCATCCCCAAGCTTTGACGCTTGTACTTCTTGAATATTTCTTGGGGTGACACGGGTGGCATCCCCAAGCTTGAGCTTTTGTCCGTACTTAATCTCATCACATTATTCTTCCCTACACTTTAAAATTTCCTTCATACAAAACTTCATACAATCTTCATTAGCAACATTAGTGTATAAGTCTTTAGGTTCAGTTTCAACACAAGTAAAACTTCCATTAAAACACAAGCTACTGTAGCAATTCCTTTTAAAAGTTCAAGTGATCAAAGAGAACTCAAAGAGAAAGAGATTAAGAGGCAAATGTAGATAATGGCAGAAACCTGTCAAAACAGAACAACAGGTAAAAACCAATTTTTTCGAAGACCTTATGTTGCTCAAATCGAAACGTTCTGAACTAATTAAAGTTAGATAATAACCTGGGTCAGAAGCACAAAAACTTACAGCTCAATCCGACATACAGAGTTTTTTCATGATTTTTTACAGTGAAGCACAAAAATCTGTTTCAGGACAGCAACTTCCCCCTATCTTACTTCCCTCTCATTAGAAGTTATTTTTGGCACAAAAACCAAACAAAAAGGATAATGAGAGGTTATTACAGAGGTAATAACTTCCAAGACTCAACAAAACAAAAATAAACCGAAAGTAAAAATATAATGGGTTGTCTCCAAAATCTCTTTCTTTATAGCCATTAAGATAGGCATGATAATTTCGACGATGCTCACATAAGAAATATGAATTGAGTAAAAGAGAGCATCAAGAAGCAAATATGGAACAAATTTAAGTCTAACCCACTTCCTATGAAAAATAATCTTGTAAAGAAACAAGTCATGAAAGCACAAAGCAACAAGCATAGGAAAGCAAAACAAGTGCAGCTTCAAAATTTTCCACATGAAGAGGGGAAACTTAATATTGTGGAGACACAGAAAACCATGTTTCCCTCTCTCATAATAACTTTCAATAGCATCATGAATAAAAGTAACAATATAACTATCACATAAAACATTCTTATCTTGAACCACATGCATAAAAGAAATAATACTCCCCACATAATCATAGTCATTCTTATTAATTGTAGTGGGAGCAAATTCAACAAAATAGCTATCATTATTATTCTCATCACCATAATCATCAAATATAGGAGGCATATTGTAATCATAATTATTTTTCTCCTAAATAGCAGGTGGACTGAAAATATCATATTCATCATTGTAATCATCATATATTGGAGGTGTAGTATCATCAAAGTAAATTTTGTCCTCCGTGCTTGGGGGACTAAAAATATCATGCTCATCAAAACCAACTTCCCCAAACTTAGACGTTTCCATAGCATTAGTAACAAAGGTGTTAAAAAAATTATACTAATAACATTGCTATTAGCATGCAAAGAAAGTTCCATGGGGTTTTTAATTTTCTTTCCGAACCATTCATGTTCTACTTCAGGAAAAATACTAAAAAGCTCTCTAGTTTTGTTGTTGTTTTCCATTAAGCCTAACTAGTGAAAATAAAAACAAGAAACAAAAAGATATAATTGCAGAATCTAAAGGAAATAACTTCGAGCACTCACACACCAGCAACCGCACTAGAAGATAGCTTAGTAGCTAGAGGATGTGAGTACATTTTACCTTACCTCCCCGACAACGGCGCGAGAAAATAGCTTGATGTCTATGTACGCTTCTATTCTTGTAGACAGTGTTGGGCCTCCAAGTGCAGAGGTTTGTAGAACAGTAGAAAGTTTCTCTTAAGTGGATCAGACAAGGTTTATCGAACTCAGGGAGGAAGTGGTCAAAGGTATCCCTCTCAAGCAACCCTGCAATCAAGATACAAGAAGTCTCTTGTGTCCCCAACACACCCAATATAGTTGTCAGGTGTATAGGTGCACTAGTTCGGCAAAGAGATAGTGAAATATAAGTAATATGGATGATTATAATTGGTAATTGCAATCTGAAATAATAGTGGTAGCAAGAAAACATGTAACATGACTGATTGATAATGGTGTTTCAATGCTTAAAAACAAGGCCTAGGGATCATACTTTCACTAGTGGAAACTCTCATATAAATATCTTCTCTTCATTATGCTACCCTGAACTACTCTCCGGTTGGACGATGTAGGGCTATAACATCACACCTTAAAGTTTGCATTCCCCATCTAGATAACCCCTCACTGTCACCTTGAGCGCTAGATGGTTCCAACAAACACCACAATCTCACAGAGACATCCAACTCAAATTATACTCATGATAATAATTTATGTAACCTTAGCCAAAGTGCCACACGGTATGCACACTATCAACTTCACACACGTGGGGATAAGTAGAGATTAATTAAAGCACTTGAGTAGCAAAATAGATCTATAGATTACAAAGCTCATGATCTTATAAGACGCATAGAGAGAGAGAGAGATGAACACATAGTAGAGCCTTTAGCCTCGAGAGAGAACTACTCCCTCCTCATCATGGGAATCAGCAACAATGATGGAGATGGCGGTGGAGTCGATGGAGATGGCTTCGGGGGCACTTCCCTGTCCTGGTAGGGTGCCAGAACAGAGACTTCTGTCCCTCGAATATCCTCTTCGGTGGTGGCGGTGCTGTGGAACTTTTCGTGGAATTTTGATCTGGTATTTAGGGTTTCTCCACCGGGGCACTTTTATAGATGAAGAGGCAAGGTAGGTAGGTGCCCGTGGCGGCCACACCACCTCCTAGTGCGGTCTGGCCTAGCCCACGCCACCAGGTGGTGTGGGCCCCTCGTGGCCCCTCTCCGTCTCGTCTTCTGGCTCTGTGAGTATTCTGGTAAAATAGGAACTTCGGCTTTTGTTTCGTCCAATTCTGAGAATATTTCTTTACGAGCTTTTCTGAAACCAAAAACAACAGAAATGAGGAACTGGCACTGCGGCATCTTGTCAATAGGTTAGTTCCAGAAAATGTATAAAAATACCTCAAAGTATGAACAAAACATAAGAAAGTAGATACTAAACAAGCATCGAACATCAAAAATTATAGATACGTTTACGACGTATCAATCAGCTAGCACTATCTCTAGCTGTTGCTAGCTCACCACCTTCTGATGCAATTTTGTGGTTCTACTCCTGGTGCTAGCTTGTTCTACTCCTCTTGATGCTGGCTTGGCCTTACGTCATCTGCTCTTGGATGGCTTATCTAAGCAACCAGAGCTGATGATGTGGTGGATTGATCTATGTGGTTATTTAGAATGTTTTTGGGGTTAAACCATGTAAATATGGGTGGTGTCCTAAGAACTGTGTGTTCTCTTAGCGTGGAGATAGAAAGGATGGGTGTGGTTGTGTAGAGTTTGGCTAGTTGTATTGTTGGTGTTGTGGAGAAACTGATGTTGAACTAGTTAGCTTCGGCTAGTTTCTCTCTCTATTTGGTGCCCTCTTGTGGTGTTGACAGCACACTAGTTCATGCTGATGACTGTGCTGCTTATGTGTGTGCTTCACTCGAATGTATCAGATCAAATGATTCCTGTGATTTTTTACTGTTACTATTCTACCCTCTTCTCTGGTGAAACTTGCCCCAAGCCAATGATATTGTGTGAGGCTAAGCTGTTATGATAAGGACAGATACTATAATGTGGCCCCTATTTGAAAAATACTCGATGATGAACTCAGGATGTAGCATTTCTAGGCCAAATCTGAGAGTACAACTATTAAACTACCCCCTATCTATTATCTATCCTATTTGTGTATTTCTTTTACAGGGACAAGCATATTGAAGATATAAAAGATGAAGGAAATGGATAGGATTAGTTTTTAGGGTTCTTTTTCGTATTCATGTAATTTCTTTTCTCTTTTGAAACACTGTAATAGTATTCACTTATTGTAAGATGTATTTATTATTTGTAACATGTAAAATCTTCAATGTAATAAATAATTCCTTTTGTCTCATTTATTCAAACTTGTACATTACTATTACTATTTATGTAATAATGAATACCATTATTTATTTATTAATATTTTCCAATTATGGAATTCCTTTATTTATTTAATTATAATTTCCAATTGCATTTCTTGGTATTACTTTATTCTTTAAGTATTCTTTATTTAACATTGGAATATTCTAAATTCCAAGGTATTCAAACTTGAAATTCAAATCTCAATTTCAAATATGAATTGAATTATTTCCCCAAAACACGAAATTACAGTAGAGGTCATTTCAAAATTCATACACATGTGCTGGCGTTTCCATCATAATAAGAGAGATCTCGATCCTTCTACAGCTCTTTTAGTTTTGCGTAAAAATTTCCCAAAATTTCTTATGCATGAATGCAATGCACACACATGTGGCCTCACTATTTCTAGATGCTAATCCTGGGATGTTACACATGTCTTGAACCCGCAAGGTTTTGGTTGTACCACTCTAAGAGCTGCAGTACTGGTGAACGGTGTTTCATTAGTGTTATGTCAATGACTTGCATACTGTATCATGCAGTGGTATATGGGTCACCGCAACAATCCACCTACCGAGGTTGCTACCCTAGTGTCCATGGTCTCTAACCGATAGGACAACGGCCACATTGCACGAACATGAATGAACTTGCTACATCCAAGCGTGTCTAGCCCAAACCTAGATCAAACAAATGCGAGCAACGGTGAGGAGGGCATACCAGTAGAGGGCGACAGGCATGACAACGTAGCAACCTCCGTGTTGCACACATGCCACCCTGCAAAACCTGGGATGCCCGCATGACCCCGCTACGGCCCAAACCTAAGCCAATCGGCCTAGATCTGGCCGTCGATGCCCCTCCCCATGGACTTTTTGGCCAGTGGCCTACACAACACCGCCACGAGAGCATCCACAATCCCCATCGCAAGCCTAGGTTGGAGCCCGGCATGTCAAAACTCATTGGACAAGCCGCACTGCCGCCAGCTCGATCCCGCCCCGTCCAGGCCTCCTAGCGCAGTGGTAGAAGAAGTTACGTCGCCACCGACACCGCTTGGGATTTGCCCGACGACAAGGCGGGGGATGGGTGGGGAGGGAGCCGGGGAACCTTGGCCCTTGTTTATAATGGTTTTGCCTCGCCTCATCTCAACGTCTTCCCCTTTTTGTCTCTCGCAGTTCTTTGTCGTCCCCACTTCGTTTCCTACAGATCCACCATGTTTCTCTTTGTCTTCTCGCTCCTCACAATATACATTGGCACCATAAGTCGCATCACTCCTCCTTTGGCCAGCCTTGTCCACTTATTATTGTTCTGTGGCATCGTCGTCCTGATTAATCAGGCCATCCTGCCGAGGGACATAGTCTTACACGTTTAGCGAGGCCCTGCCCTTTGTTGCCCATCCTTCTTATTTTCATAATTTGTTTCTAGTGAGACCATTTCTTGCGATAATGCGTCGACAATCATGAGAATTTGCATAATATAATGTCCATGTGGAGCTATAAGAGCATTTCTTGGAGCTGTTTTTAACATGAATATAAGGAATGCATTGCACCTGATTATTGGCATTCTCCAGAAATGGTGTTTGAAAAAGGACTCGGTGAGAATATTTTTTATTGAACAAGCGTCAAGTTGTGCATCATTGTTTTATTAAAAGAACACCATGCCTCAAAAGGAAAACCAAGAATACGGATGATTCAGTGAAATTTTTTAGAGAAGTGTAGTAACAGTCCCTATACTTGTGTGTGGATCGATTTAGTCCTCACAATCGCAAATTGCAAAATTTTAGCCGTGTACTTATCAATTCGACTAGATTTAGTCCTAAGACGCGGATGCCATGTGGACTTGGGTCCTCCTCATAGGAGATAGCTGCCGGGAAATTTGCAATTAGCCCCTTCTATTTTATCCGTTATGGTTAGTTAATCTCCCGTTACGTAAAATATGCGAATCCCGGTGTACCCCATCGTCAAGTGTGACCCACAGGGGGCTAAGTGCAAATTTCTAGGGTTGTTGTCTCCTGGCAGTGGGACCCACATTCACGTGTCGTCTGCGTCAGCGCAATTTTGATTGCAAACATGGTTTAGGACTAAATCGAGTCCAATTGATAAGTACATGGCTAAAATTCTGCAAATTGCGACTATAAGGACTAAATCGATTCAGCGTGCACGAGTATAGGATGGTTACTATACTTAACTCAAATTTTCAGGGATCACATTGGCACCGTTGTGCTGGTGGAATCGTACCACATTCCTACTTCGATCCCGTTAGGGTAGGTGGATGTGGTAGGCCCTTGCAGTGCACATCACGAACCATTGAATGCATTAATTAATTCTGGTCCCTGTTAGACACTGAACGCAATTTCTGCGCATCTGGTTTCGGCGGCCAGCTCCATCCTACAACAACAAGGCATGTGCCCCCTCATACCCGCTCTGACATGCTCCATCGTCTGATGCGTACGTACCCGAGCAACGATGGATTGTCGTCCTCCAACTCGATCGAGCCACGGGCGCGCGGGGTCCAGTACGCATATGGGATGCTTGAAACCGCAGAGTATCATCACACCTCTCCTCGTCCAACAACGGTAATAAAACACCAGAAAATGTAGCACTGGTGAACTGATCTTTTCTCCCCAAGAAAAATCAAATCTGTTGATGCATAACGTGACGCTTGCACGTACAGCAGCGTGACACTGATCGAGCAGAGGCCATACGAGCGGAGTCGACGTAGCAGTGGTCGATCGACGCTGACAACATGGCTCGAGCTGGCTTTGAAAGTATCGTCCGGGCTGTCCCTGACGAGAGACCACACGCTGTCGGGGGAGGGGAGCACCATAATATCATCCGGGATCCGAACAAGCAAACAAACGGAGGTACTCCATCCATCCGCACGTCGTAGCAAGCATACGGGATTCACACGCCACCAGGGTGGATCCTCGATCGGCAAAAGTATCTGGGATCCATCCTGAATTATCCCGATCTGCCTGCGGCTGCATCTCTGTCTGCCTATCTCCTTTCCTCTTTCCCGGCCCTAAATATGTGCACGTCGCATACGCTTCAAAGTAGAAAGGACGATCGATGGCCTGGAGGACAGAGTGGATAGTAGTGGTATCATCGTACCTCTCTTTCTAGGCAGGTTTGCTGCTCTTTGCCACCTTTTTCCTCGGCAGGGGAAGCCCGAAACCTGGACAATAAATAAATAAATAAATTGCTCCATGGATGATTTGGGACAGAGAAAGGTGGAATGATTGTGCATCCAATGCGGAGAGCTAGCCGCTCCTACTTATGGCCCTCGCCCAGCCCATCATTCAACACAACCTGGATGTACCTGTATGGCTCGTGGTGAGAGAGCCGGTCCTGTTTTAGTTTGGCAAGCGTAATTTTAGAGGACATGGGCGTATTGTTCAGTTAAGAGGAGTATATTAATATCAAGAACATTATATCATACAAGATCGTGCCGAAGCAACTGAAGACTCGCAGCAATAGTACCACCATTGTCGACGATAACCTGACTCTGAAAATCTCCTCTAGTGCACAAACTCACGTGTGGTCCGGTTTAACCAATATGGTCAAATCCTGGACTATTGTTCTGTTAACCGGGCGGCGGGAAGAATCGATCTGAAGTACTGCAACCAGATCTAGAAAACAGACATATGTATCCCAATTCCGTTTGGCACCAAGCACACAGCTTCCCGGATTAATTGGCAGCGATCCATGGAGCGAAGCGACTAGTGGAGTGGAGTGGGCACCGCGTTGCGTACGCCAAGGACGGGACGTACTGCACCCTAGTGTCTCGGCGACAAATGATCGTGTCGAGTTCCACGCGCAGCTAGTAGATCGAGCAGCACGGAGGATGGCGTATGCATGCGTATAGTAGTAGTACGAGCATGACAGGAATGATCGCCATGGGTCGCGCGCTCCTCGAGCTAACGTACGGCGCATGCCCATGCATCTCCCCATCGCGCGGCTAGCTCGCTTTCCCCTCCGCTAGCTCCCGGTTCAATTATCATGGCCACTACGCTAGTACTAGTAGCTTGGGACTTGGAACTAGGTATATATAGGCGGCCGGGCCCAGATTCGGTCACGTCTCACCAACCGATACGTTTTGTTTTAGTTTGGTCGCGGTCGATCGATAGCGCGCGCGGCGTCTTAGTTAATCTCTTTGGGGGTTGATCGGCTGGGGCCAGCAGACGGCAGTACGCGTTCATGATAGGCGCAACAGACTTAAACAGAGGATTGGTTGTTGGTGCTACTTTTCCGGGGGGTTTCACTGTTGATTAACGTGTGGTGGGGTGATGGGTCGACGTGCTTTTGCGCCGGCCGTGTGTCATGGAAATGCATGGGACGCGGTTTGATTAAAGTGTCATCAAGTGGGTTCAATTTCATTTGCCAAAATTTTACTTCAAACTTTTCCTCAAATTAATTTTTGAACTAACAATTGGCAAATGGATTAGAAGCTGGACCTTAGCGGGATCCGACTTTGCATTAGGTTTGATGGATTGTTATCGACCGATCGTTGCTGATCGACCCCCTTGTCGTCCTAGGCGTTTATCCTTTTAGGGAGGATTCTAGGTTGCATATGCAACCTTTTGGATTGAAGAATATGCCGAAGTAAGTAAGGTTTGCTTCCTGGGTCGCCAATTTTAAGATACTGCTAAGACCAGACTCTTGAGTCACCTAGGTTTGGCAACTCCGGAGGCCCCCGTGTTGCCGCCTAGAAGATCTCCCTCTAGCTGCCGGAGGAGGTTGCCCGTCAGCGGACGGCAACGACGGGGTAACCTTTCCTTCTTTGTTCTTTGCGTGCCCTAGCTTTCTTCCTCTCGATCTCGAGGGAGGAGATCTGGTAGGATCAAGGATCTCTCTGGAGGCTTCCCTGTTAGTGAAGTTTCTGGACCTCCAAGCATGTTTTCGACGCGTCGTGGCCTCTACTGCTTGCCCGGGGAAGCCATGGTGGCGAAGGTAATCTGTTTGTGCGGCCTAATGTTTGGAGCTTTGTTAGACATGAGGCTAGATCAACACCATGTGTGCATCAGTTGGCTACCTGTTGCTGCTCTTGGCCTGCCTCCAGATCCACAAAAGTGCAGATGCAACCCACATGAGGCATGGCCCTTTCGGCTTCTGGCTGGTGGTGATGAATCTTCTTTCAGGAAGCGGTTCCACGGATGACCAGATTGGAGTGCGGCAACGGCTTGGTCAGTAGTACACCGCCACCAACGCAATAGCGGTCGGCTAGTGTTGGCATGCGGCTTCGACGTGACGAGTGTGTTGGTGGCTCGTGGCTATCTCAGTGTCTGATGGGGCATTCGCCCGCTAGGCCTCCACCACAGGAGTGCGGCCCAAAGTCGTGGTGATCTCCATCCACTGTGGATCTGCTTTGGCATCTCTATTGCCACGATTTTCAATTTGTTGATGGGAAACATGGCAGACGTGAAGAAGAACGGTTAGGCTCTGGAGGTTGGCGGTTCCATCTCACATGCTCTGTGCCGAGCCGAGAAGATTTTAAGGAGTACCCACACTTGATCAGAAGAAGTATGTGTGTCAGACGATCAACGTTTCGCAGCAAGTGTTCTCCACAAGGGGGGACGGTGGTCTTTGAGATCCACTTCGGGGTGAAATCCCTAGGTCTGATCTTAAGTGGTTATACCTGGCTATGGTGGTTCACTAGTCATCTCTTTGTTGAAGACATGGTCTAGCGTCGCAACCTACTCTAGGGTGAAAACCTAGGATCTGACGATTCTTGTTGGGCTGGATGATGATAGTGTTTGGCCACTGTTACCTTCCGGTAGGCGTCGTTTCAGATAAGTTTTTTCGAAGTCGAGGTGTTGTCACCACCGCTAGAGGTATTACTACCGCAAATCGCTAATTGTTTAGGCAGGGTATTTTGTTTTTGTTTTCTTCTTCTTTTGTTTTGCTGCCATGTACATCCTTGGTATCTAGATTTGTTCTTGTCTGTTGCAGAGGTTAGGTATAACTCCAATTATCCAAAAAAGGACTCCACTGGTGCTCGGCCATACGAATTTTTGCTTTACGCCGACGGAAAAAAAACAAAGTTGACAGGAAAAAAAAGAAAATTTCCCTGCTAGCTTAAGTTTGTGCTCTCGCTCGACAGGGAGCGGACATTTCCCCCTACTATGGCATGGAGCTTGCTGTTCCGCGGACGAAAACTTGCCGCAGAGAGAGAAACTGAAGCAAGGTTTCGGCCAACGGGCCAAGGCCTGGTACTGGTCCGTTTGACATACGAACCTGGACCTGGGCCTCACGGAGTTCATTAAACGATTACAACCGTTCTTTTTTTTTCATCGCGACCAGTACATCTATTCTTTTGTTAGACTCTACTCTTATATGTCCAACAACTCACTTATATGCAGTGGCGGCCCTAGGTGTATTCAGTTGTATTCGTATGGATAGCCATAATTTGACAAAATAGAGAAATTTTAGGCAAAACGGTCACAAATTTTGGTAAAACAATGAGAAATTTTAGCAAAATGAATACCCTTGAATACCTTGTTGTCGTCGGATTGATGACAAGTACGCCATGAGGGGGTCCTCGAGACGTGCGGAAGAGAGGGGTGTGAGACGTACGGTATTTCGGGACGGTGAGCACACAAGTTTACCCAGGTTCGAATCCGCCGACTTTGGACGAATCCTACTCCTGCTAGCAATCCAGTAATACGGCAGAGCCGGAATATGAGTTACAAGGGTTTCGCCTGTGTGAGTTGAGGATCTAAAGTATTGGGTGCCCTAAAGGCTCTCCCTAGGACGGCTTATATAGATATCCGGCCTAGGGTTTACAGGAGAGATCTATCCGGCTACGACTAAGAGTCGGTTACAGAGTACATCTTAAACTATAAGTAACATTATGGGCCTAAATCGGTAAGTCTTCTAGGCCTTCCCGTAGCCGGATTGGACTCCATCTTTCTCCCTGACTGGGCCGCCCGTGAAGCAAAGCTCTAACCCGAAGTGGGTCACCCTGGTCAGTGAGGAACTGTTAGGATACCTAGAAAGTATATCCCCAATAGCAGCCCCCGGAGGCCTCCAAGATCCAGAGCCGGATTCATCATCGTCGAGCTTGATCTTCGGCTTGCAGAATCTTGAATGGTTCCTGAAACTTCACAACAAAAGATACGATCCGGGTCTTAAAAAATAAGTCGGACCTTTCAGTTGGTTACTCGGATTTTCCAGCTCGTTTTCAAACTAAGCCGGAACTTGGTCTCTCACGCCACCTGACACAAGCATGGTCAAGTCACGTCACCTGAAAATGTTCCGTCAGCACGACCGTTGGTGGGTCCGTGGTCTGCGAAACCGAGGCGTCGTTTCAATGCGTGCGTGGAGATCGAGGCGACGCAATCATCGTGCGGGTCCTTCCCAGTTCTTTCCACGACGCATGGCGGTTGTACTGTAGCGTTTGCACGAATCTTTGCGCAGGTAGGTGGATATAAGGGGTTTAGATTTCTTCTTCTCCTTTCCACCAGTCCTTTGTCGTTTTCTTCCTTCCCAATCCTCCTGCGCGCACAGAGCCTCTTCGTCCTTTCCCCACAGAAACTCCCAGCGCCGCCCCTTTAAGGTCACTTTCTTACCGGAGAAAAATGACTTCTTCATCTTCTTCCTCTGGTTTGGCAGCAGCGGCGAAGGCAGAAGATGCAGCGGAGAAGGAAAGCTATAGGGGAATCTGGATCCCCTGCGCCCTCGACAAAGCAGGCCTCAAGAACGTGGAGAAGGAGGGGCTGCTCGTCGCCGACGACTGGCGGAGCGGCTCCGGCAAAACCGTCCCCAGCCCTCACGAGGGCGAGCGAGTCCACTTCGGCACTCATCTGGACCGAGGTCTGTCCTTTCCTCCCTCAGAGTTCTTCTCCGAGGTGATAGATCACTATGGAGTTCAACTCCACAATCTTCCTCCCAATTCTCTTCTAGAAATGAGCGCATATGCTGCGCTTTGCGAGGGCTTTCTCGGCATTAGGCCGAGTTTGCTTCTCTTCCGGTTTTACTTTCATGTCCGGAGGAATTCCATCACTGCCGGTGTTCCTTACATCACCGGCACCATTAGTTCTTCTCTTAGACGAGACCGGGCATATCCCAAAATTTCTGCCAGTGACTCGGTCAAACAATGGCCAGCCAATTTTTTCTATCATAGGGATATTCCGGCTCCCGGCAAAGATACTGCTTTGCTGGGTTTTGTTGACAGAGCTGCCATGGCCCAGCCTTCCTGGGACGAGGCTGCTCTGGCTCTCACAGATGATCTGATCCTCGCTAAGAGGCGGATCGAATATCTGATCAAGCACAACGGTCTGAAGGGATCCGACTTGGTCCAGTGCTGGGTCTCACGCCGGATCCAGCCACTTCAGTACCACGGGGATAGACTGATGCACTCCGTCACGTCTTCTCTGACCGACTCCCTCCGCATCAGCCCTAAGGCCTACACCACTCAAGGCTACATAAGCCAAATCAAGTGGCTGATCAAGGAGCGGATCGAGAGGCGGATTCCAGAGGTTTCTCTGGACATGCACACGGCGGAAAACCCCGTGGTGCCGGTAAGCTTTTATCATCACATCTTTTATGTGTTTCTATCTTTGAGTTATATTGCAATGCTGATATGCTTTCTTGTTTTTAGCTTGCTGACATCCCCGAGTTGGAACTTGCTCCGCTCGAAGGATACCCTCCGGAGTTCTCTCAGGAGGTGGAAGTAGTTCCACTGTCGGATCTTGCGCTCAAGAAGCGCAAAGCTCCGACAGTGGCGAGTGGCACAAAGGAGGTACCTGTCGTGAAGATGTACTCTTTCCGTCACAACTTTTCCACTTTTGTGCTTTACTTAAACTTCTTTTCGAGATGTAACATTTCCGACTTTGTTACCTTCTCAGAGCAAAATCAATCATCAAGAGCAAGGGGAAAGGGATTTCTTCGAAGCCCTTACGCTAGACGAAGCTTATCATAGCTTCGCCTGCCGTAGCTCCTCTGACTCCGGCTCCTCAACCTTCTGCAACTCCGTTTATCTCGTCAGAAGCTGCAGAAGATCCGACTCCTCAAACGGAGCCTGTGATCCTTGAGTCACAAACTGACGTCACTGTGGGTGCGTTAGGTCAAGATAAGGGTGAACCCTCTTCGGGTAATGATCCCTCGGCTGAAGTCTTTGCCGAAAACCTCCTCAACAATCCGGGTCTTGCCAAGTTTGGCCTGACCCGGAAATCTGCAGAGGAGATCCAGCGGCTAGCCAGGCAAGTCCTGGACAAAAGCCATCTATCCCCCGAAGAGGAAGCGCAAGAAGCAGAGGACGTCAAGTTCTCTGACCTTCTTACTCAAGTCCGCCTTCACGACGAGAGGATCAGGACTGGTGAGCTTCCAACAACCCCAGTGATTCCTCTTACTCTCGCCGAGAAGGTGGCAGCTGAAGTGAACGTGGTTTTAGATAAAATCACCCGCGAGCAATATGTAAGTCGGAATTCCAACTCTTGTTTTTACATTATGTTATATCATATCCTCTAGCCCCCAAGCATGAAGTAGGATACAGAATCCAAGTTTATGCTTTCATTAGGATGCCAAAGAACGAACTAGTGTAGCCCCCAAGGCTCGTGCTGGTATTTAGTAAAAATATTAGCCCGAGTCTTAAGTAGCTTTCTGACTTTGGGTATTCTGACTTACAGAAAGTATGTTCCTATAACCAGGAATTATTGTCCAATGTCTGTAATAAGCAGAGAGAGATCAAAGCTCTCCGGCTTAAAAATGCTGAGCTCAAGGTAGCCAAGGATGAAGTTGAAGGTAAATATTTCGATATTCAAACCTTGTCTTTTGCTTTTTCTATGTTGATTTTTTCTGAACTGTTGTTCTTTTTGTCTTACAACATTGGTGAAACAATCCATTGCTATGATTGAAGAGGCCGAGAACCTCAAAACCCTGGTGGTGGAAAACAAGGGACTTCGCCAAGAGCTGGATAAGCTCAAGGCGGATCATGAAACGAGCATAGCTCAAGTCCTGGAATCCTCCTCCATGGCCACTGAAGAGCGTGATCACAAGATTGCCGCTCAAGATAAAATAATCTCGGACCTCAAGAATGAGCTTGGCAGAGAGAAGGACATATCCCAGGCGCTCCGGGCTGAACTCCAGAGTCTCCGGGAAGAGAAGACCAAGATTGACGACGTCATTTTTGGTACGTTCCACCTCTCTGACTTATCTTTTCTTCGACTTTTATAAATGTCGGATTTTTCTTGACTTGTTTTGTGTATAGGTCCTCTAAAGTTGTCGGACTCTTCCTCGTCTGAGCCCCGCACTCACCGGCTTACCCAAGTCGGTGATCTTCTTCATGACTACCGCCAGTCCCTTGAGGACATTAGCGAGTCTCTCAGGATTCCGAACATGCCAAGCATGTCAAATTTTGAGGTGCGGGACAGGGCCAAAGAGATGCCGCAGCTTGTTCAGGACTGGAATATGTCCTACGCGCGGACTGCTGCGCAGAACGCCCTCTCCATGGTCATGAGCCATCATGGAAACATGGAAATATGGCAAGTGACTAAAGAGTACTGCAAGGTAGACGAAGACGACCAGGAGCAGGACCTTCAAGCCATCATGCACTCCTGCGCCGGATACGGGTGTCACGTAGCTGATCTGACCAGCTACGAGATCCCCTTCTTCACCCGCGTGGCTACTCCGCCTCCTCCTGCAGAAGAAACCGAAGAAGTTTTCGACAATGAACGCACCAACTCGGATGCGGACATCTCGGAACGATATCAAGGCGGAGTGACCAGCGAGCCGGCAGATCCTTCATCTTCTCCTGCATTATAGACCAGCAATTGATGTATTATTCTAGAAAAACTGATGTGATTGTAAATATTAAGTACTGTTTATCTTTGCAAGTGCTAAGCTTTTGATCTATTCAGCACTTTTGACTTTTGAAATTTTTGCGTGCCTGAAATGTTTACATAAGCACTTATATTTTTCGTCTCGACTTATCGTTTATCTGGCTTTCCGCCTCGTCCCTTTCGTGAGCCAGCTAAACCTTCAGCCGGAAACTTTGCCGAGCAACGGAGCTCAATTGCTAAACCAGTTTAAACTCGGAAACAAAGCCGGCTTCCAGTACCAACAATTCACTACTCGGAAAATGCCCGCATCCGGCAATCAGATAAATAACATAAGTAAGGACTAAATTTTTTTAGAGTTATACCCGAAGGTAGCAGCTTTTAGAATCGGAAATCTAAACTAGAACGAACATGAGCATAAAGTACTTTCAAGCATTCTGAGATTTTCGACTATGACATGATCATTCGGAAATAAGATGGTCTAAGAACTTCTCAGAAAAACTTGAGGCAACCAAAACTTTTATTTCTCACAGAACATGTACATATGTATGATTACAAAGAAGGATAAACTAAGAATAAAAGGGACGTAGCTGAGCAATATTCCATGGTCTGTCTAACTCATCCGGATTTGTACTGCCTCCAGCTCTCTTTCTCTTCTTAGTAGCAGGTCTTTCTTTGACTGGCCTCATGTCAGTTAAGTAGTACGATCAATTGTGCAATACTTGACTAACTAAAAAGATCCCTTCCCATACTGGGGAAAGTTTGTGCTTTCTTTGTTACACAAGCCGGAGAACCAAATCACCTTTATTGAAAGATCTATTTCAGACTCTCTGGCTATGATACTTGCGTAACTTCTGCTGATAGGCTGTAGATCTCATTTCAGCAACGACGCGAACTTCTTCGACTAAGTCGAGATCATTTTGTCGAGAAATCTCGGCATCCTCTTCGATATACGTGGCCACTCTAGGAGAAGTATGAATTAAATCACTAGAAAGAACTACTTCTGCGCCATAGACCAAGAAGAAAGGTGTGTATCCTGTTGACCTGTTCGGAGTTGTTCGTAAACTCCAAATTACAGAGGGTAGTTCCTCTGCCCAAGCCCCCGCAACACGTCGTAGTGGTGCTTCGAGTCTTGGTTTCAGGCCTTGTAGAATTAAACCATTTGCTCTTTCGACTTGTCTGTTAGCCTGTGGATGTGCGACTAACGCAATGTCAAGCCGGATATTTTGTTCATCGCAGAATTCAGCCAATTCTCCCTTAGAAAAGTTACTCCCGTTGTCCGTGATAATGCTATGCGGATAACCATACCGGATTATAACATCCTCGACAAATCTTTTGGCTATTGCTTTATCACAACTAGTGACAGGTTTAGCCTCGATCCACTTGGTGAACTTATCCACATCACTAAGAGGTGGGTAAATCCACTTGGAGCTCGTTTAAAGGGTCCTACCATGTCAAGCCCCTAGGCCGCAAAAGGCCATGTTATAGGTATTGTTCGCAGCTGATCAGCCGGAACATGAGCTTGTTTGGCGTACTTTTGGCAGCCTTTGCATGTCTTGACTAACCGTTCGGCATCTGCCTGAGCTGAAAGCCAGAAAAATCCATATCGAAAAGCTTTTTCCACTAAAGATTTGGCTGCAGCGTGGTGAACACACTCGCCTTCGTGGATTTCCCTTAAGATTTCCACTCCTTCTTTCGGAGATACACAACGCTGAAAACCCCCAGAAACACTCTGTTTATGGAGCTCACCCTTAACAATAGTATAGGCTTTTGCTCGTCGGATAATCTGCCAGCTCAGCACCTCGTCTTCGGGTAATTTTCCATCTACCAAATAATCGAGGTAGGGTTGAGTCCAGCTAGGAATTACAGCTAGAACTGCTATTAAAGGTGAGTCGTATTTGGTCGGATATTCCTCATCTACTCCCTTTATCGAGGAAACCTTGAGGTGCTCTAAAAATGCGCCATCCGGGACCTCTTTCCGCACAGAGCCTATTCGAGATAGTGCATCTGCTTCCTCATTTTCTGCTCGAGGGATGTGTTGAACTTCAAACCCTTCGAACGATTTAGATAGATCATCCACGACGGCTTTGTATACTGCCATGTGCTTATTTGCATTAAAAATATCTGAGACTTGCTGAGCAACAAGATCCGAATCTCCATAACACAGCAAACGTCGGATGCCAATATCCTTGGCAATCCGGATTCCATGCAGCAGTGCTTCATACTCAGCAATATTGTTTGTCGCTGTGAAGTGGATCTGCAACACGTATAATAGTTTATCTCCTCGGGGTGATTTGAGCACCACGCCAGCCCCCGAGCCCCCTCAAGCCTTAGACCCATCGAAAAAGAGGGTCCAGTATTCCAACTCAGGGAGGACCATGTTCTCCTTTGTCTCTATCCAATCAGCGACAAAGTCGACAAGGATCTGGGATTTGATTGCTGTCTGAGGTTTATACTCAATATCGAAAGCTGAGAGCTCTATGCCCCATTTGGCGACACGTCCTGTGGCGTCGCTGTTGTTGATTATGTCTCTCATGGGAGCTTTGCTCACCATGGTAATTGGATGCTCCTGAAAATAGCATCGTAGCTTACGAGATTCTAGGAAAACACCATAAGCTAACTTTTGATAGTGCGGATATCGCTGTTTTGATTTCGTCAAGACCTCGCTGAAAAAAATAAGTCAGACGCTGCACCAAGTGTTCCTGATTTTCCTCTGGTCTCTCCACCACCATGATGATGCTAACGACCTTATTTGTCGCAGCAATATAAAGCAACATCGGTTCCTGAGGTTCCGGCGCTGCGAGGATAGGAGCATATGAGAGTACTTTCTTCAGGCCTTGCAGTGCAGCTTAAGCTTTGTCAGTCCAGACAAAGTCCTTGGTTTTCTTCAGGAGTTTGTATAATGGTGCGGCTCTTTCATCAAGCCGGCTTACAAATCTACTGACCGCAGCAATGTAACCAGTTAGTCTTTGTATGTCCTTCAGGCGAGTTGGCCTGGAAATATTGAGTATAGCCTTGATTTTGTCGCGGTTCACCTCTATGCCTCTTTGAGACACGATGAAACCTAATAATTTCCCGGCTGGTATTCCAAAGAAGCATTTCTTTGGGTTAAGCATGATGTTGTATTTTCATATATTGGCGAATGTTTCCTCCAAGTCGGAAATGAGTGTTTCCTTATTTTTGGACATCACCGCGATATCATCCACGTATGCATGTACATTGCGTACGAGTTGGTCGTGGAGGCAACGCTGCATCGTGCGCTGGTACGTAGCTCCTGTGTTATTCAGCCCAAAGGGCATCGTAACAAAACAGAAGGTTCCGAAGGGGGTTATGAATGAAGTATTGACTTTGTCAGATTCCTTCATTCGGATTTGGTGATAACCGGAATATGCGTCGAGAAAACAGAGGAGTTCCGAGCCTGCCGTAGAATCGATAACTTGATCAATTCTAGGCAGAGCGAATGGATCTTTTGGACAAGCCTTGTTCAAGGCACTATAATCAACACACATCCTTAAATCAGTGGTGTCCTTTTTAGGGACCATTACAGGATTGGCCGACCACTCAGTGTGGATGACCTCTTCTATGAATCCGGCTAACTCGAGCCGTGCTAGTTCCTTAGCTATTGCCTTACCTTTTCGTCGCCAAACCGTCGTAAAGACTGTTTGACGGGTTTAGCATTCGGGTTTACATTTGGAGAGTGCTTAGCAAGTTCCCTAGGTACTCCGGTCATGTCAGATGGCTGCCATGCGAAGATATCTTGATTTGCTTGGAGGAACTTGACGAGCGCGCTTTCCTATGCGCTATCTAGGCCTACGCCTATCTGGGTCACCTTGGAGGGGTCATCATCCTTCAACGGCGCTTTCTTCGTCTCTTCTGATGTCTTGAACTCCGGATTTGGCTTGGTAACCTCCTTCTTCGTTGCAGGCATCTCGGACGGATCTGTGCTCTTCTTGATCTCCTGGTACTCCTGGGCGTGTAGCACGGCTTCAGCAAAGGCGGCATTTCCATCCTCGCACTCTCGCGCTTTCTTCGGGTCTCCCCTGATGGTGATCACGCCGTTGGGACCTGGAATTTTCATCATATTGTAAATGTAACACGGACGAGCCATAAAAGCCCAGTAAGCCGGACGTCCGAATATAGCGTGGTATGCGCTCTTGAACGGGACCACTTCGAAAGAAAGTGCCTCCGTCCGATAATTCTTTGGAGTTCCAAAGGTAACATCCAAAGTGATCTCTCCCAGGGAATTAGCTTGTCTTCCTGGGACAACTTCGTGAAAAATCACAGAGCTATGGTTTAGCTGTGTCTCTGAGATCTTCATCCGGCGTAGCGTTTTGACATAGAGAATATTGATGCTGCTACCACCGTCCATGAGGGTCTTGGAGAAACCATAACCGTCAATAAGTGGGTTGACGATCAAGGCGTATTTTCCTCGCCTGTATAACTTAGGCGGATAATCATCGCGGTCAAACATGATTGCCACTTCCGACCAGTCCAGATACTGGGGGACAGCCGGAACTATTGCATTGAGCTCGTGTAGAACTGCTTTCTTGACCTTTGCTGGTTGAGATCCGAGGAAGGTGACATAAGTGTCCTTCTTGGTGGGAAAAGTCTTCTTCCCTTCCGACTTGGGGTTTGAAGCATCAGCTTCCTCCATGTCGGAATCTTTCTTGGTCTCCTTGTCTTTTTCGGGATTTTTCTTTCCCTTCTTCCGCTTAGCTTTGTAGCCCGCGGTGTCATCTCTTTTGATGTCGTCATTGAAACGACATTCAGCGTTGGTGTGGGCCGAGCCCCCACTGGCGTCTAGGTGATACACACATGGGTTATTGGCAATGTCAGCCCAAGAGTAGGTTTTACCTGGTTGTTGTTCTCCTCCGCCACGTCCTCCTCGTCCTCCAGACCCAGAAACAGTAGTGACTACTGCTGTTTCCGTGTTGGGTTTTTCTTCCGAGGTGTTTTTGCGCTTCTGAGCTTGTTGCTTTGGTTGTTTTGCCGACTGAGGCACAACTAGGGCATTGAGTAGTCCTTCTGCATCGTCGTCAGCATCTGCATACTTGCTCGCTGTTTCTATCATCTCTCCCAAATCAGTAACCTTGTCACACTTCAAGCGATGGCGTAGTAAACCAATAGGGAGACCTGCGATGAAAGCTTCAATCGCAGTTTGATCATTTACTCCTTCACAGGAGTTCTTGGTGTCGATCCATCGTCCGAGGTAATCTCGGCAAGTTTCTCCGGCTTTCTGGGTGCAACGCTGTAGGTCTCCAACCGTACAGGGCCTCCGATATGTGCCTTCAAAATTCCGAAAGAACACGCTTTGTAAATCATACCAGTTATGGATGGTGTTTGCTGGAAGTTCATTGATCCATGATTGTGCCATCTTCCGCAACATAAGTGGGAGATATCGGGTTGCGACCAGGTTGTTTCCGCCTTTGGCGATGCAGCAAGCTTGGAAGAAGTCCTGTAACCAGGTGTCTGGCCGAGCAATGCTATCGTAGGCTTGGATATGTCTCGAGATAGCAAATCCTTCCGGGAATTTTGTAGCTCTGATGCGTGGACGGAAGCACTTTGGACCCACGTACACGTCATCGTTTTCATAGCGCCGAGCCTCTATGTTGGAGTTGATCCTGTGTCTTGCGTCATTCGGGGATAGAGATCGTCCCGAATGCCGGCTGTGGCTGCGGTGCCGTGGAGCCGGACTTCGGCTTCTGCCACCACCTCCTCCGCCATGTCGTCCTCCTTGCCCTCCATGGGAGCCGTTGTGATGACTGTGTGGTGGAGAAGGTGGAGCAGCTGGATAGTTTCTGGCTGATCGCCGGCCTCCGTCCGGAACTTCATTATTCCGATTCCGAGGAGGGTCTTGACTACGACGAGCCCCCTGCCGGCTTGTACCAGCATGGTTTCCGTCGTTTCTTCGTCCGTCATTCCCATCATAGGGAGGCTCAGCCGGACGGTTCTCATGTCTAGGAGGTGGCATTCTCTGACGATCCTCCTCCCGACGTTTCTCTTTATATTCTCCCCTTCGATCCTTAGATTCTTGTCGGGGAGGGTTCGTCGGATTCAGGGCAGCGATGGCGTCTTTCTTGGCCGCTGGTGCGACGTTGCTCCAGCCGCGTGTAGTCCTGCGATGCTGTCATGACGATTCGGTTCTCGAATAATTGTCTTCCCGTTGTTCGGGGCGATAATGCTGCTCCGGAACGTAATGGGGTCTTACGTCAGCCCATGCCGGATCTGTGCGATATTGGTCAGCATCTGAGACCAGTTTTTGACTTCTGGACAGGGCGACCTTTTGCTGCTCCAGTCCCTTGTTGAGTAGCTTGATACCCAAACGGATTTCCTCTGGTCCTGGATTAGCCGATAGAATTTCTCGGGCTGCCACGGTATTCTGTACTGGTGTTGGGTATACCCAATCTCCGTTGCTATCTTTCCGTGGCTTCCCCATCTCATCTCCAAAAAGGACGGCACGGACACGTGGGAATTGGTTGTCATCTATGTGACGCTTCCGTGTCTTCTGATGCAGACAAGACATGTACTCCTTGTTCAACATGCGTTTCTTCTCCACCTCGATGTTTTTGGCTTCATCGAGGAGTTATTGATGACGCGCTTCTAGGGCTTGCGCCCTTTCATCCAGCTCATCTGCAGTAAGTTCTGCAGCTGTATGGATATGTGTGGTTAATGCGGCATCGATGAGTTTACGTGCACCTTCAGTGATCACGTGTCCATCCACCGATGCTTCTTTTTTCAGCTCATCTAGGATAAGTGCTCCATCCGAGTCTTCTTCGTATTCCTCGGCAATCACCTCCTCTGTCAGAGGGTCTTTTGCCGGGGTCTTGTTTTTCTTATTCTTCTTCTTTGCCTTCCTGGCAGCGCCGGTAGCAAAGACGGCTTTGGGTCCGTTTCCCGGAGTCAAGCTCTGATCGGTACTTTCGGACATCTAGACCTCGGGATTATCTCCGACATCCATGTCATCCTGCGTTTTGGGAGAGTGTTCCCCGGATCCTTCGTCCGTGGCTTCTCCTTCTTCTGCAGCTTTGGAGTTATACTCCTCTTCATATTCCGCGGAGAACTTTCGGAAATATGCTAACGTCATCGACTCATCCGAGGATGCGGGTACGTCGGCGTTTGTTCCGATTGCCTCCTGCACCGAGTCAGTGTTTTCTCTAGCATCGGCAGAGCCGGATCCGGATCCCACATATCCGACGAAGTGAGACGCGTGCTTCCTGAGGTACCTGCGGCTTTCGCGATCAGCCATATCGAAACTTTTGATGGTCTCGAGGATTGCATCTGCGCTTTCGCCTTGCAGTATCATACGTCGTAGTGTGTACCTTAGGAAAGGCCTGTCTGTTCCGGCATCATCAGAGCCGAAATCAGTGTCGTTGATATGCTCCTCCTGGATTTCGACTTCCACGGGTGGGTCGATCTGGGATTCGGCTCCTCCGGGGAGATCCACTCCAGATTCGACGTTGACCGCTAGGTCTTCTTCAGGTTCGGATTTCTCCACTGTCTCTGCAACTGGTGCGGGCTGGGTGGGATTAGGGTTTTCTGAGATCCAGAACTCTGCCGCCTCTGCGGACAAAGGGGACCCCAAAAATTCTTCTGCCTCTATCATCACCGCTGGGGTGGGTTGGGCAGGTTCAGCGAAACCGATGTAAACATCGATCTCGCCAAAAGACATGATTGTGTAAGCAGTCACGACCTCCCTTGCCGGAATCCAAGTCTCATCGAGAACAATGATAGGGACGTCGCTGGCGTAGAGGATGCGACCGACGGTGATAGTCTCGCCGATTCCAATTCTTGCAGATTCCGCTCGGAACGCAGATCCGTAGCTCACTTGCCCCACGGTGGGCGCCAACTGTCGTCGGATTGATGACAAGTACGCCATGAGGGGGTCCTCGAGGCGTGCGGAAGAGAGGGGTGTGAGACGTACGGTATTCCGGAACGGTGAGCACGCAAGTTTACCCAGGTTCGAATCCGCCGGCTTTGGACGGATCCTACTCCTGCTAGCAATCCAGTAATACGGCAGAGCCGGAATATGGGTTACAAGGGTTTCGCCTGTGCGAGTTGAGGATCTAAAGTATTGGGTGCCCTAAAGGCTCTCCCTAGGACGTCTTATATAGATATCCGGCCTAGGGTTTACAGGAGAGGTCTATTCGGCTACGACTAAGAGTCGGTTACAGAGTACATCTTGAACTACAAGTAATATTATGGGCCTAAGTCGGTAAGTCTTCCGAGCCTTCCCGTAGCCGGATTGGACTCCATCTTTCTCCTTGACTGGGCCGCCCGTGAAACAAATCTCTAACCCGAAGTGGGCCACCCTGGTCAGTGAGGAACTGTGAGGATATCCGGAAAGTATATCCCCAACACCTGTAGAAAATTCCTAGCGCCGCCACTGCTTATATGTACTGAATTCTATGTTTATTGTACGTCCTTGCGCATTTTCTATTTTCTTCACGGGGATTGATCGACGATGTTCATATCCCGGAGAGGATGGACTGTGATCCTTTCGTGCATTGGTAATTTCTTTTACTAGATATAAGGTGACCCCGGTAGCTTGGGAGGACCCAAAACCCGTGCACTTTAGATGATCTGAGAGCCGCACAGCAACATTAGCGCATGTTGTAAGGTGAGCGAGTCGGGATCGACGAGACGATGGAGGTGAAGAGGATGAATAGGCAAGTGAAAATATATGGATTAAAATCAAAACAAGTATGCACTCTCTTCTCTTCTTGTTGCATTTCGCGCGCCTATTGAGAAGGTTGTGACCCGAGCAGACTATAGTTGTATAGCTACCTTACCACGATCATCGTTGTTTGACTAGACAATCATTCTTTATTTATACATGAGTGTAACCCCACAAACACTTATAGTGATTTCTTCAGTTAGTAAAGAAGCAAAAGGAAATATTTCAAACAACGTAGTACCAAGTAGCGATTTTTTTAAATAATACACTTTTTTTTAATTAATTTCATAACTGTCGCGTGAATTTAGGAATTTACAGATGTAGGTATTTATCGGTGAGAGTCATGCCGAGTGCAACGATTCGGCGACAGCCAGACCGAGAGGTTCATTCAGCGTGAGCCTAGCCGAATAAAAGTTGATTCGGCGTCGCAGTCGCCGAGCGCAGGCGGTGGCGGGCCCGCTCTGACCGAGAGCTGCAATCGGCGACAGCCTGGCCGAATGGGCCATTCGGCGACAGCGTGGCCGAGTGCATCCAAAAGAGGACCTCGCCGCCGCGCGAGCCCGTCTCGCTCGCAGACACCACTTCTTCTTCCTCGCGTTGCTCTCTGCGCTTCTCTCTCCACCGCGACGAACCACTCTCTTTTTTCACCATATTTCTCAGATTCAGCCCCGTTTAGCCACTAAAAATTCTGTCTAAAACCACTATAAAGATAGGGGAACCCCGATTACTGATGAGTTAGCTCAGGACTCGATTTGGTGGTGGATTTTTGGAGGAATGGTGGTGGTGCTGGGGTGGAGCAATGACAATGGTGGTGCTACGGTGGAGCTTGGAGTTGAGGCGTTTGTGAGCTGCACCGTACTGCTTCTTTGGTGAACCGAGCCTGCTGTACCGAGTGGTTCTCACGCTTCAAGGGTAAACTCTAATCACTCGTTAATCACAGTTATTGTATATGGTTATGCGGCTACTCGAGCTGTGGTTAGCAGGCTATTAGAATAGTTAGGAGGGTTTTAGTATATTATTTAGAATATTTGCGGATAGTTGTACATATTTTTATTTAGAATAGGTGGATTTGTAGAAAAAATTGGTAGGTGGATTTATAGGAATATTAGCCAGACTATTGTCAAGAATATTTGCGGATAGTTGTATATAGTTTTATTTAGAATAGGTGGATTTGTAGAACGATTTGGCAGGTGGATTTGTAGGAATATTAGCCAGAATATTAGTATATTATTTAGAGTATTTACGCACTGTCGATAATTAATTATTTAGATTGATTTTTTTATGTCAGCAGAGATGTCGAATGTAGTGAAGTTCGTGTTTTACTATGGTCCTGGTAATATCCAATACTATGAATATGGAGCAGATTTGCGTGAGTTTCATTTTACGGAGTTGGATTTGACTGCCCCTCAAACCTGGAGTGTTAATCAGTTGAAGGAATAGTTGACGGACTGTTTATGATATAATCTCGAAACATACACCGTCAGTGTCCAAGCATTGTGAACAAAGTCTACCAAGAAAATTTTCTGGATTTTGAAGGATGTAGATCATAACCGAGATTGGTTTAAATGGTTAAAAGGTTGCCAGGACAGGCAGATACACCCTGTTGTACTAGTGATTCCTGTCTTAAAGGGGATCAATCCGCAAGCATCTGAAGGTGGACACGGTCCTGGCCATAGTGTTGAATCTAGTGGAGGAACGTACTCTATGTCCAATGCTGGAGGTGGTGATTATGAATCAGAGCAGAGCAGTCAGATAGGAGGAGGTGGTGGTGGTTATGAACCAGGGCAGAGCATTCAGGATGTAGGTGGGGGATATGAAAGTGGAGAGGTAGATGGGGACGAGGAAAGTGGACACATGCAGGATACGATGGAGTATGAGGATTACATGGATGGTAAAAGTGGTGATTCTGATGATTCAGATAGTTCCGATGAAGAAGGCAATGGAGATGACGTACCGATTCCTGTATCCTAGAATCAAGATATCTCCGGTGTCATGACCGTTAACGACCGCCATGATTCTGCCTGGGAATATCACAAAAATAAAATTGCGCAGGGCGCCAGATATACAGACAAGAAACATTTGCAAGATGCAGTCATTGATTGGGCATTGTCTACACAGAGGGTTCTCAATACAACCGTGTCAAATAAGAGATACTTGACAATGGAATGCGTGGATATTAATTGTCCAGCTAGGGTGCATGGATATCTTCCTAAATATAACACAAGTTGGTTGGTGAGTGACATGGTGATGCACACATGTCAGCTTTCATCTATCCCTACAGATCATCGTAACCTCTCGTCCACGTTTCTGGCTCGGTTGTTTTACACGGAGATAGTAGAGAGCAAAGCGGTAAAATTGAAGACTATAATAAATAAAGTAAGGGTTAGATTTAATTACAACATTTCATACGGCAAGGCTTGGAGGGCAAAGCAGAGGGATCTTGAGGACAAGTTTGGTTCTTTCAGAGACGCGTATGACTCTGTGGTGAGACAGCTCCTTATACTGCAGGCAAGGAACCTAGTCACCTATGTCGACATCCAACACTATGTGATACCCGAGGATCCATCCGTAAAGGTGCTTCATCGAGTGTTCTTCTCTTTCTCTGTGTGTATCCAAGCTTTCACTTATTGCCGACCAGTTATATGTGTGGACGGCACGTTTCTCACTGGCAAGTATAAGGGACAGATCCTTACCACCATTGGTCAAGACAGCAACAATAAAATTGTCCCACTCGCCTTTGCTTTTGTTGAGGGAGAAAACACTGAAAGCTGGACATGGTTCTTCAGGCAGCTCAAGATAGCAGTTGTGAAAGATAAACCCAATGTATGCATCATTCATGATAGGCATGCAAGTATACTAAATACGGTTAAACGTTTGACACAGCCTAAGCCTGAAGAACAAACACCTTGGCTCGACATGCAGAGCCGTTGGTGCATGCGTCATTTGGGAGCTAATTTATTCTCACAGTTCAGGAACAAGAATCGGATGAATCTTTTCAAAAAACTATGCAAGCAGAACCAAGAATGGAAGTATGATTTCATACATGCATATCTCGATGACTTCACTCAGAAACATGTCAGGGCTAGGAAAGCGGCCCAAACTGCAGCTATAGCTGCACATCAAGCAGTAGTTGCTGCCCATGCTGCTACTGGAGAAGCACAGCTAGAAGAAGAGCCTGTAGGGCTTTGTGACTTGCCTGGATTTGATCCTCCTGGTACTAGGAGAAGGCTCGAGAGAAAGATTAAAAAAATTCAACAGTGGATAGAGCCCGAGCCTTTGGAGAGGTGGTCCTTGCTACACGACACCCATGGAGCTAGGTATGGTGTCATGACTACAAACCTAGCCGAGTCATATAACTTCGTCCTCAGAGGTGGCAGGGCTTTGCCACTTACAGCCATTGTCAAGGGTATTTTGTATGGCACGATCAAATATTTCAGAGACAGATGATAGAAAGCTCAATTGCATATATTAAACAATCCGAACACACGCTTCTGTCAAAAAATTATGGAGTACATGGATAAAAAGATGGCAAAAGCTCAGACACACACTGTCGTGGCTATTGGTAATGCAGAGAGAAGGTTTGAGGTGCGGTTACCTACCGATAAGTTTGGGTGTGGTAATGAGCTAAGGACGCACGAGGTGATGATTGGAAATAAGCAATGGCCAACCTGTGAGTGCACATGCAACAAACCAAAATTGCTTCATCTCCCTTGCTCGCATGTGCTTGCTGTGTGTGGGCAGCTGTGGTTGGATGCAATCTTGTTCGTGTCTCCGTACTATCTAAAAGAATCTGTGATTAATACCTAGACAGGTGAGATGTCAGGATTTCGAGTAGTTGGTAATTTCAACATGGTAAATCCTGGTGAAAGGCAGTACATCCCCCACCCTGCTCTAATGCGAACAGGCAGAGGAAGACACCAGTATAGGCGCATCTGGAATGACATGGATGAATCAGAAGCTGGAGGCCCAACGCGACAATGTTTTCTATGCAATGATTTTGGCCATAGGGCAAGGTGTTATCCCAAGTTCGAAACAGGCGTAGTACCTACGCGAGGCCGTGGTACCCGGGCTCGAAGAGGTAGAGGCCGCGGGCGAACTTAGGTTTCGATGAACTATGTTCCATGTGTAATATATGATGAACTATGTTTTAGTTTGTAATATGTGATAAACTATGTTTTAATTTGTAATATGTGATGAACTCTATTTTAATTTGGAATATGTGAGGAACTATGGTTTAATTTGTAATACGTGATGAACTATGTTTTAATTTGTAATACGTGATGAACTATGTTTTAATTTGTAATACGTGATGAACTATATTTTAATTTGTAATATGTGATGAACTCTGTTTTAATTTGTAATATATGCAGAAATGGCGAGAAGATACAGTTTGCTCAGTGAAGATATTGAGAAGAAACATCGTGCTAGAATCTTGGAGGATGAACCTAACTCCCTCGAGCCCTTGGTCACTCGCACTCCCAACATAAACTGGAGGATACACCCGGTTTGGGTTCCTAGGTACGATTTTATAATCATGCATTACAACAATTATGCTTGGACGCACTAAGTCTTTTGTCACTCTATTTCGATATGCAGGTTGAAGTGGGCTGGGCTTTTACCTTTTGCTTGTCTGGTTGAGGACACTAGAGACTCTACACGTCTATTATATGACCAGTCGTTGCTCAGCTGCTTGGTTGACCGCTGGAGGCTCGAGACACACACTTTTCACTTCCGTTGGGGAGAAATGGATCCTACTCTCCAGGATGTGTCTTACCTGTTGGGACTTCCTTTGGCAGGCCAGCCCATTGGGCCGCTGCATGCACCAACCAGTTGGCAAGCCAATATGGACCAATGTTTCGAGGGTATTAGTGTTGTTCCATTTGACCACGATGATCACGGGCCCAAGTTCGACTGGTTACTAGGATTTCAGGTGTGTTCGATAACTTGTTAGTCCAATTGTCTTTACACATCGCACCATTCTATTTTTTTGGTACTAAGCTATCTTTGCATTAATGCAGATCCAACAGTTAGGCTATCTAGAGCTCCAGTTGACTGAGCCACAGATCACTCGGTGCTTGGAGGCATACTTACTTTGGCTTCTCGGGAAGGTGATGTTCACCGAGAACCATGTGACCATTATCACCACTCGCTACATCCCTATTGCATTGGAGATGGCTAATGCAAAAAGCACCGACATGATTACACAAAGGAGTTAGGGTTCTGCGGTCTTGTCAGCTACGTATAGAGGTATGTGTAGCGGTTGCCTCCGCGTCACTCGACACAGCAGAGGCAGCACCAGCAGCAGACATGTCCACCCTCGCCCGTACGACAGTCTCCACGTCCACGGCTTACACCACAGGCAACACCGAGGCCTCCCCCCTCTAGACCATCCTGGAGGTTCATTGTGGCAGCAACCGAGTTCTTTCGACTGGTGGCAGCAGCAGCAGTAGCCACCTTTTCAGGGTGGAGGTTCGTCGTGGCAGCCTCAGCAGCAGCAGCCACCTTTTTAGGGTGGAGGTTCGTCGTGGCAGCCACCTATTGGCCACTCTCCCGCGCCGAACTACAGCTTTCGTCCACAGCCGCAACCACAGGGTATGCGTCTTACACAATACCGATACTAGCTTCATATCAATTTCTTATATACTTCGGTATTCATATGCAGGAGCCTTTGTAGTGCATGGGTCTATGCCTGACTATCAGGGATCTTTTTCTGGATCGGCGTGGACGAGTTATCATGAGGTGGAGCACAACACTCAGGACTTCTTGACACAGAGCAGTTGGATCAACATTTTTCAGACCCCCACACAGGAGACTCAGTATGACGAGCACGGCTCAGTGATTCCTCCTCGAAACGTTCGGGCGCCCATTAGGTATGGCTGGACACCACCAGAGCAACCACGTGAGCGTCAAGGCAGACGACGACGCTAATACCTCTCTCAGCCAGAGTAGTACTAGTTCTCTATCTATCTATGCATGAGACATATGTCTATCTATGTGTGAGACATGCACCTTTCTATGTGTGAGACATTTCGCAATGTTATTCATTTCTTGGTCGAGATCGCTAACAAACGACTACAACAGATAATTAGGATACAAACGAGATAATTAAGATACACACACGAGCTACAAGGGAGAATTATTCTATCCCTACGATGATGCCTTCTTCACGACCTACTCTTCTTGCCCTTACCCTTCGACGATGCCTTGACCGATGATGGCTTGCCCTTACCCTTCGACGATGCCTCGCCTTTACCCTTATTCTTGGCCAGCCTTTCATCCCACTCATCTCTCCACTTAGTCCCAACGGTAGGCGTCATGAATATATCATCTTCATCTTCACTCTCTTCTAACTTATCATTGCTCTTCTTGGAATGCGCCTTGTTCATGGTCTCAGCCTTGTCACGCTTTGCTCTATCCCTGGTACCACCGACCGGTGGCATGAAGAGATCGTCGGAGTCTTCACCCTCTTCTATCCAAATCCAAGGGAGCGTGATGTTCTGCTCCCTTGCCCCTTCATTAGAGAATCTTTGCTTGCTCCACCTAACATTGATCCGAAGTAGCTCTTGCCGTATCTCCTCTGGGTCCTCTTCGGCTAGCCTTTTCTACGCAATCCCTCACCCAGCTCAGTGAGGAGACAATCACTACCAATTAGTTCCTCTAATGGGGCTGGATTGTTGTCTATCCTAAAGTTCCTAGCCAAATGAAAAAGGTCGACGGACATGTCTGTCACGAAACTGCGATCATAGGGAAAACCAGGAAACATACTGGCTACAAGGGTTTGCTTAAACAACTGCGTGAGGAGGGGGTTTTATAGGGTAAACGAACAGAAAATGGCAGGCGGGAAAATTTTTGGCGGGAAACATTATGGCGGGAACTTTTTTGGCGGGAAACGTTTTGGCGGGAGATATTTTGGCGGGGAACATTTTGGCGGGAGATATTTTGGCGGGGAACATTTTGGCGGGAGATATTTTGGCTACATTGTCTCCAAAATTAAATGACATGTTGAATTTAAGATACATCACAATACTATAACTGAAATGAAGTTACATCAAGACACTACATCTGAAATTAAGATACATCAAGACACTACAACTGAAATTAAGATACATCGGGACACTACAACTGAAATGAAGTTACATCACGACACTACAACCGAAATTAAGATACATCGGTACTGATACATACGTCTACCTGCGCTGAGTCCAGCACGAGTACTTCCCGGTCTTGTCCCCACGTTCCTCTATAGCCCGCGCCTCGGCAACCCTTTCCCTTAATCTCTTCCTTTCCGCCTCACGGGCCTCCTTGCACACCTGTTCCTGCCGCTCCTCTTCCTCTCTTCGCTTCCTGTTCAGCTCGCGGTTTCGAGCTTGCTCTGCTCGATTTTTTTTCATTTCTCTCTCCTGTTCCTTCTTCGCCTCTTCGGCCATCCTTTCAGCACGTTCCTCTTCATGAAAGACAGCCCACGCAGCTCGGTTCCTGTCATGACACTCTTTCTTGGCCCAGGCTGGCTGCTCCGTGTCAATCCAATGGTACCACTTGCAAAGTGGAGGAGGAGACTGCAAGCAAATCAATGAAATGAATAAAAGAACACATGATAACATGAATGGTTGATATTAACCATGGTCTGGGAACATACCGGAGGCCTCTCTTATGACGAACTTGCTTGTCGGGGCGGGCTTGTGTCGTAGTTGGGACACATGAAAAACTTCATGCCCATGCAGGTAGAGAAATCGATCGACTCCTTAACCTTGGCGAGATGGCCGCACCAACAACGCTCGTGTGTCACCCCTTGTGGCAACCTAGCATCTTTCATCTTCCTAGGCCTATACTCTGGATCCGAACAAGGCACACTCATGATGTAGAGGAGAAGAAATGCGAGAGAAAGAGAAGGAACAACTGAACTGGGTGAAGAGAGAACATCTCGGTGCCTGAATTTATAGAGGCAATGGGAAGAATTGGCGGGAAAAAACGGCGGGAAAACGTGGCAGGAATCGGCTGGCGGGAAATCATGGCGGGAATAGGTTGGCGGGAAATAGTGGCGGGAATCGGTTGGCGGGAACCGAAAACTAATCTAGACGTTTAGGGCGGCTTGCAGTGATTAAGCATGTGTTGGTTATGCATTGATCATGCAGGATTTGGTCAGGGCTTGGCCGATTAGTCCAATCAGTGAGGGCCTCGCCGATTGGGCCATTCGGCCTGCCTCTGACCGAGAGGTGCACTCGGCTATGTCCTGGCCGATTGGTCCAGCCCCACTCGGCTAGGCCCTGACCGACTGGGCTAATCGGTCACGCCCTCACCGATTGCAGCTGGCTGACACTGCCATGTCAGCCGAGAGCTCAATCGGCCAGGCCCTGACCGATTCGTTGCATTCGGCGACGTCGTTGCCAACAAATGCCTACATCTGTAAAATCTTAAATTCGCGCGACAGTTATGAAATTAATTAAAAAAATGTATTATTTAAAAAAAAACGCGTACCAAGTACCGTTCATCTCGTCACAATGACAAATTCATAAGAATAATACAACCTCCAGCGTTACCAAGGCGGAGACATGCCACACTCCCGATCAAGTCCAAGACCCAGCGCGAGCATTCTTGCGTGCATAAGTCCTAGCTTTTACTAAGGTGGACTTGAAATATTCTGTTAGGCTAGGTTTGCCCGGACAGACCTTTGAGTTTTTTCACACAAAATAGATCATATTGGAGGCCTATTATCGAAATCTTTTGAATATTTTGAGTTTTGGTTGTTATTATTCCATTGATTAAATGAATCTCTATACATTTACCGATATTAATTCAAATTGAACTACTAGTATGTGATAGATAACTCAGAAAAATAAAATAAAAAAGCATTCCCATGTAGCCCTAGTACTGATATACGCAATGTACCTAGTCGGTGTTGAATAATTCAAGACCTTTATATGAACATGCCGCCAATTTGCACTATGTTCTGTTTTTTTAAAAGAATATGAAAATTAGTTTAGAAATATCATTCTTCCGCATAGAGTCCTCTCACGAAGTATCTGTCCGTGAAGCTTTATCTTGGCAACAAAGTCCATAGAAGGACCATATATGATATATGGACCGAATACAACATATAAAACCTAACAAAAAAAAACATTTTCCTAAAGTACACAAGAACCTTAGGTCCATGTTACTATTATCAATATTAGTTTTTGGCAAAAAACGAACTATATCAAAATCCGTGAAACAAATATGAAAATTAATACCATCGGAAACTCAACTACAAAGCAGACACAATGCAGACATGTTACATCCATTAGATGATACAACCATTATTTTTCGTCCGAGAAGTGCATCCATTCTTCTGTTAGACTACTAGTACTACTATTATATGTCCACTACTATGTACATGGACGTTGCAGTTCAGATCGTAGGCAATCGGCTGTACATGTTCCATGCTCATTTTGTTTTTGTTCATGGGGATTGGGGATGCACTGACGATGGCCATGTCTCATGTGCCTGCATGTGGTGGTGTGGATTCATGAACCATCTGATTTTCCGTAGTCGTGAGTGGCCATAGATGACGTAGCATTTAGTTGCTTGATTTTCAAAATAATAATTGTCCTGCATTCATAGATGGGATTCAGTCCCCTGCGATTGCGAAACCGATCCTAAAAGACGGCACAATCCACACGAACTACTGGAAATTAAAGCGCTACCTCATCGTCATCAGAAAATAAAAAGGACCAAGAGAATCCGAAACCATGAGAATGAGATGGAGCCAATCCCAAAGACCAGGCATGACCTGACGTCATTCCGGCTCACAATGACCGGAGAGAGAGAGACCATATATATGTAGCCAAAGAAAACCGGCCGTCCGGCGACACGGTACGAGGATGCGCGCAGCGCGTAGCCGGCGCGCGGGCTTCCGCGCACCGCGTGACGGCATCCGTGACCGAACCGCGACGGCGAAAATCACTTCTCGGCCGCGTCGCTTAGCGCGGGGCTTCTGGCGAGATTACGCCAGCCAGCTAGCTCCCTCCCCGCGGCCGGTATGTATATATGTGAATATGTGATACGCTGCACGCAGACGACGACTTCGGTTGGCGACACGGAGCGTTTGGAGGTTGCTCCCGACCGTTATTCTTTTCCAGAGACATGGCTGATGAGGTCGTGGTGGTGCCGGAGAGGGACGGCGGCGGCGGCGGCAGGAGGAAGCCGCAGGGGTGGAAGTGCATGCCCTTCATCATAGGTACGCTTCACAAGAAAAACCACGTTCTAGATTTCCGTCCCGTCTCTCCGTCCATCTGTTTTCTTTTTTTCTTTTTTTCTTTTTTGGAAATTCTCCCAAGCATGTTTTAATCGTTCATCTTCCGATTAGCCAAACTGTAAGCAACAAGCTTATGGGGCTTGAACAATTAGTTCTGGGCTAGACGTCGCCCCCTCTCCCTGCGCCAGGCAGATTTACACGTGCTTGGTTAATTTCTTCCACGGAACTACTACTTCACACACGACCTGTTTATAGCCTGCCTATCTCCTCATGTTTAGCCCTCTAGCATCTTACTTTCTTGTTTTCCTGTTGATGATATTTTATTTACGTAGAATCGTGCCCGATTGTGTTCTAAAGATGATGAAATGCTCGTATGGTGATAAAAGCTGCTTGATTTACAAAAAAACATGCATCCAATTTCCCTTGAAACAGTATGCAAGTTTTTCCACATGAAATCCGTTCTGAAATCATCCTTAGACATAATAAGTTGTTGTTGCACTGTACAACATGGGTAAAGGCGACCGGCAGTGTCGATACCTAACACAGATAGTAGAGAAAAGGCCAGTAGCGGCGGTTTTCCGCACCAACGGCGTCTATCTACTAACTCGTCGCTGCTGGTAAGATATACCGGTGGCATATCATGGGCACGCGACCGGTAATAGATATGCCGGCAGGCCGCACACCACCGGTAAGCTCAACTAGTGGTGTGCACGGTTCCATATTGCTAATATTTTTGCAACTAGTGGCGTGCACGGTACCTTTAATATTTTTGAGACTAGCAACGTACACGATCTATGTTGTCGTGCAAATGCAGGCAACGATGCAATTTATGAAATAACTGTAGATATGATACAAATATGTTAAAATATAACACAACAAACTATAAAATTTATGTCTATATATATTTTTTGAAACGGGGTGTAAAAGCTTTGCTCCAATCTATTAATTAAGGAGAAGTTTTACATAGAAATACATGTGCACGGAATTACAAAGGCCTACTCTGTCGGTATTATTTCACCCAAACGCTTTGTGCCCGCACTAACCCACAAACTGGTTTCTTTCTTGATTCAATCTAACACAACTAGGGGAGAGGGGCATACTTGTTGCGGTAAAATGTTCGTTCCTTTCATTCCAAATCTCCCAAGTAGTGAGTAAGGTAAGCGAAGTCATGGTTTTGCGATTTGGGATTGGACCCTCCGACAATATGGACCCACCAAGATTTTACGCTAAGATTTGCCCATTGAGAAGGATGAATTGCATGGAGACCCATCTAAACTTTTATGTATCCCCAAATTCTAATTGTGTAGCGCTAATGGACAAAAAGATGTGAGATAGATTCCGTTGTTTGCTTACAAAGAGGGCACCATCCACAGTTTGGTCAACCCCTCTTCTCCAAACGTTCCGCCGTCATAGCCTATTTTGAGTTTCAAGCCATACAAAAAGTTTTGTTTTGGGGGGAGCCCAA
Organism: Avena sativa; assembly: GCA_916181665.1. Taxonomy (NCBI): domain Eukaryota; kingdom Viridiplantae; phylum Streptophyta; class Magnoliopsida; order Poales; family Poaceae; genus Avena; species Avena sativa. The sequence continues at coordinate 417,931,178 of OV702296.1, forward strand.
GCTTTCCAAATCATCTTGTTCATGTCGGAGGCGATAGAGCCTAAGAATTGAACCTCATAGGCACATTTGTGAGCTTCCAACTTATATCGTCTTGCAAGTTCGCATCTAGTTGCACATGTTGAAGTAGGTTCCAAAGCTCCAAATATTGAATGACGTGTTGAAAGGGAAAATCTTGTCCAAGCTTTAACGACCAAACCCAAGCAAAATCGTACAATGCACGAAAAAATTTCTACTTTTTTCCTTTTGAGATGACAAAGAGCAAGGGCGCAATTTCCTTAGGTTTTCTTCCATTCAACCAAGGAGTGTGCCAAAATGGAGTGTATTTACATTACCAAGTGTGATCGTGGTTGGCGGCGTAAAAGTTGTTCATGTCTTCCTCGAAGCAAGGATTCCCGGAGCCAACCCAAATTTTGTTGGGCTCCTACCATACGAGCCAAGGCCATCACAAGCGGAGAGCCGTTGCTAATTTATCCAAATTTAGAACTCCAAGACCCCCAAACTTTTAAGGGCGGCACACCATATCCTAATTCACCTTGCATTTACCGCCAGTCGTCGAGCCCTTTGCCGACTATAGGAAAGCCCTTTGCAAATTATTAATATACTTTATGCTTCCCGGTGGGACGGAGAGGGAAGTCAAGTGATAAATGGCTTGGGAAGAGATGATCGATTTGACAAGGGCGGCTCTTCCGGACATGGCGACATACTTCCCGTTCCAAGTTGGTGGCCTTACGACACATTTATCTTCAAGATGTTGGAAGTCTGCGCGTATGATACGCCCCACCGAAAGCGGAAGCCCAAGGTACCGCAATGTGATAGAGGCTCTTGTTCCCGGAATTCCATCGAGGATATCATCAAGTTCGAAGTCCCCAGACCTAATTGGGACCGCGGATCTTTTTTAAAAGTTTTTGCAAAGACCGATCACCTCTCCAAAGCCTTGAAGAATAGGAGCCAAATTTTTTATGTCCTCCTTGATTGGAGCCACGAAACCAGCCACATCATCCGTTCAAAAAGATGTTCTCAAAATAGATCCCCGACCATGAAGCTTATGAAGTAGCCCGCGTCTAGTTGCACTTTCCAAGATTTGGGTGAGCGGGTCTATGGCAATGATGAAGAGTAGAGGGGATAGAGGGTCTCCTTGCTGAAACCCTCTCACATGCTTGATAGGTAGACCGGCTATGCCATTGTGGAGGACTCGGGAGGAGGACGGTGATAGAAAAGTGACGATCTAATACCGAAAGCGGCTTGGAAAACCCACGGCGTTGGAGGTCAAAGAATTATTCCCAACGGATAGAGTCAAAACCTTTGCGGGTGTCAAGCTTGAAAAGTAGCGCTGGAGCCTTTCGTTTGTGAAATATTTTTCCGAGATTTTTCACATAGAGGAAGTTATCATGAATGCTTTTTTTTTATAAAAGTGCTTTGTGCGTTGGAGACAAGGTCATTCATAATAGGCCCAAGGCGAATCACAAGCACCTTAGCAATGATTTTCGCAATAGCATGAAAGAGACTAATTGGTCTAAAATCCAAAATATCCTCGGTCTCATCCTTCTTTAGCAAGAGAGCAATATTGGTGGAATTCAACCAATGAAAGTTTTTGGTATGCGTGTGGTAAATCTTTTTGGATGCATATATTTTACATGCATCAGCTAGAAGACTGTCGCCTAATACCTTTTCCATTTCGGCAAGATATGGAGATGCATGGCTAATTTCTTCTACTAGACCTTGACCGTCTTCTAGACATGTTCAACACTTCACCTTAATTGGATTTTCATATGCACCATATCATGACACTTCAGAACTAAGCGTAATTTCATTTTTTCTAAGTTTTATTTTGTTTTTTGAACAACAGTATGGCCCCAAAAGACCTAGCTACAACATATTAACATCGGTGGGGTACAAATTACAAAGGGCACTATCAAAGGAAAAAAATACTGAAAATTTATAGAAAGGACCCTAAATAGCTAAAAGGAAACACAATCGATCCCTTCCCCTCCACCACCGGAATCATGACTCCATTGCTTGGCCGCCCTCACTTCCACCAGGGACGAGACCACTTGGAGCAGCAAGCACGAGCGACCTCCAAATTGGAGGCAACCTCTTTGGATCACACTTGGTAATGTAAATATACTCCAAAGAGGCTGCCTCTTCTTCTAAAGGTCACAATGGAGAGCCAAGGCCACTATGTGGAGATCTCCAGCTTGCATCGACGATCTTCCACGCGATCACCTGGAATCATCAACATGCACTTCTTCCCTATCTGCACCCCATGGATGAAGAAGAGGAAGGCACCCATCTCCACCGCTCCAATCCAGGCTGCCGCCACACATATTGTTGAGGGAGAGATGCCGGTAGTGCAGCCCTTCCCCACATATGTCCCCATCCATAGGAGCAACAGGAGGAAGAGGAACACCACCAACCATTGTTGGACTCGGCCCATGAGCCCTGGCGAAGCACCCCATACCGTCGGCATAACGCCAACCACAAATCCTAGTAGAACAAACTACCACTAAAACTATTAGTACTAGTGTACAGGGAGGGGTCCCTCACCCGTCTCGTTATCGGCCACCGCCGAAGAGGGGAGGGGAGGGGAGGGGCCAACCGGACCTAAATCTAGAGGAAGAGGAGAGTGATGGGGAGGGGAGTGGGATGAGAGCAGTCCACAAGGGTCATCGATGGTGCAACAACTTTTCTAAGTCAAACCTTTTAAAGTTTTGATCAACTTTATAAAAATGTAACAGAGGCAAACACAAGCAGGATAAAACGAAAATTTCAGTATTAGCCATAAATGGAAATTCCGTTTTCGTGGTTGTTCCACCGAAAAAGACAGTTAATTTCCTCTTCCGTTTCTCCTAGAAATTTTCGTTCTCGCTCCAAAAAATTCTGTTTGCAATTCTATGTTATCTCCCGTTTTTGTTTTTTCGTGAGAAGTCTGAAATCCTCCGATATGTTTTCATCCTTACTTATACATGGAAGGCCACAAAGATTTGCAAGGGTCTAACTGCACAACTACGATAAAACAAAATGTTCCTCAAGACATGCTCACGCCCCGCTTTATAAATAAAGCAAAATAAAACAAAATGTTTGGTATCATCATTTGCAGTAAACAGAAATTCCACTTCCATGGTTGTTCGACCGGAAAACACAGATTCATTTCCACTTCCTTTTTCACCTAAATTTTTGTTTTCGTTCCGGAAACTCCTGTTTTTGTTTCAGTATCCCTCCGGTCTTCGTTTTTCCCTGAGAAGTTCAAAACTCTCCACTCCTTTTTATCCCTAATTATATACAGAAGGCCACACGCAGCCTGCATGCATGAGCAAATCAGAGCCAGGATGAACATATGAAAAGAAAAGCTTCACACTAGTTGCAACTTTGTACGGCACGCTATCATATTCTACACACGAATAAACTCAAAATCCCAGCAGTCTGTGTACATCTTTACTGAGTGTCTGTCATTTTCTCTGCATGCAGCAATCGTAACATTTGAGAATGTTGGGTCTTTTGGGGTGACAGCAAGCCTGACGGTCTATCTTGTGAAGCGCTTCAACATGGGACAGCTCACGGCAGCAAACATTACCACTACCTTCTTCGGTACGCTCAACTTTGCGCCGTTGCTAGGCGCCTTCATCTCCGACACCTACTTGGGAAGGTTCAGGACCCTAGCCTACGGATCCTTCTTCAGCTTCCTGGTATGTCCATGCCACGGCTACTGCTCTTTTATCGGTCTCATTGCACCTCTTGTGTTGAAAACAGGAAATTCAAGATCAGTTCTCGTCGAAATAAGTCTAGCAAATCCATTTCGAAAAAATTAAGTCTAGCAAATGAATGGAATAGCCAACAATACTGATTAACATGTGAAATGGAATGTGCAATGGACTACAGAAACATGAATAACCTTTGCATGAACTACAAAAACATGAATAACGCAACTGCACTAAAATTTCTAGAAGATGCTGGAAAATATTATCAACTACTACTGTATTAAAATTTGCATCTAATCGGTGTATTTATTTTCTGTAAAAACAGGGAATGCTGGGATTGACTTTATCTGCATCACTTCCAGCTCTCAAACCACCAGGCTGCAATCAAACAACCCAAATTGGTGAGCACTGCAATAGTCCATCAACACTCCAGCTGAGTGTGCTATACCTTTCTCTTGGGTTTCTAACCATCGGTGGTGGAGCAATCAGACCATGCAGCCTGCCCTTTGGAGTAGACCAATTCGATATGACTGATGAAAAAAGCCGAAAGGGCCTATACAGCTATTATAACTGGTACTATGGCACAACTGCTGCTGCCCTGGTGTTCTCTTTGACTATTGTCGTCTACATCCAGAATGACATCAGCTGGCCAATAGGATTTGGCATACCCACATTTTTCATGTTTATGTCAATTATTGCCTTATTTATGGGTACAAGACTCTATGTCCATGTACCACCTGAGGGAAGCATCTTCACTGGAATTGCCCAAGTTTTAGTGGCATCGTTTAAAAAGAGAAGACTGGAGCTTCCATATCCCCACGATATAAATCAACAAGAGTTGCTGCTCTACAACGCTCGCACGAGGGGAAACCGTATTTTCAGACTGCCCCTTACTTCCCAGTTCAGGTATAATAAAGATATTAGCCTAGTGGAACTGTCACAACACACCCATAAAAATACAATAGGACACTGTCTCATTCCAAAAAGCATCATGTTTTTCCAAGAAAAAACTATTCTTGTGGGGATTGAGATTTTTTTGTGTAACTTTTGTTTATTACGTATTAATAAGTTGGAGGACTTGTACATATAAGTGTTACGATAATACTGTGTATATCCAACCTTGCAAACTAGGGTTAAGAACACCGGCACACATCTATTTACCAAGAGCTACATCCCATATACTTGATAGAAACATGCAGAAAAATCCATGTGTTAGTAAATTTAAGCTCTTTTTCTCCAAGTAAAATGAGTATAATGTCCTACATGCATGAATAAAGTGAAATAGAAACACAGACAACGTGCCAATCATGTCGAGAAAACATACTAATCATTTGAAGTAATATGTAGATGCTAATGTATACCCACTTTTCATTTTGATTCATCCTCAGCTTTCTGAACAAAAGTGCAATTGTAAGGGATGTTGATATAAATGATGACGGTTCTGCAAGAAACTTGTGGGAGCTTTGCAGTATTCAGCAGATAGAGGAGCTTAAATGTTTGATAAGAATTGTGCCTATTTGTCTTTCTGGCATCATGTGCTTTATCGTGTTGACTCAACAGTTCACGTACACAATATTACAAGCATTAACAATGGACTGTCACCTTGGGGCACACTTTGAAATTCCAGCAGCCTCTGTTATATCCATATCCTTCATTGCCCTAAGTGTATTCATCCCCATCTATGACCGACTTCTAGTGCCTATGGCTAGAAGATTCACCGGGGTGGAAAGTGGAATTACACTTCTTCAAAGACAGGGTGTAGGATTGGTGCTTTTTCCCATTTCAATGATGGTAGCAGGACTTATGGAACGCAAAAGGAGGAACTCAGCTTTGTCTAATGGAGGAATATCACCAATGTCAGTCTTTTGGCTTGCCCCCCAATTGGTTTTAATGGGTATTGCTGAGGCCTTCAATGCAGTTGGACAAATTGAATTCTATAACAAGCAGTTCCCTGAGCACATGCTAACCCTAGCAGGATCCCTGTTTTATGTTACTTTAGGTGGAGCAAGCTACTTGAGTACTGCTCTGGCAAACATCACAAAAAAGATAACCAGCAGAGATGGCCATAAAAGCTGGTTGACACAGGATATTAATCGCAGCGAACTTGACTATTACTTCTATCTCATTGCCCTCCTAGGAGTACTAAATGTTTTCTACTTCCTTATGTGCTCACACTACTATCAATATAAATCCATGTCACTCCATGCTGAAGAGTCCATGACAATACAGACCAAGGTAGAGACAGATGCAGATGCAGAGATCAACATTGATAGAGATGCACATAACAATTAAGTATATTGCAACAGGATTTTGTCCAGAACTGCAGAACAGAATATATACTTTGGGCAAATTCCAAGAGGACTTAATGTTCTGCAACATGGCACACAGACTCTCCTATTATCTTTTGAATGTGACGATAAACAAGTGTACCATAGTTTAGCCAGGAAGGATGGCTATTGTCTAAAGAGCATAAGTAAAGAGCTAAAGGTCTATTGTGCTCGAATTTGATGAAGTGTGAGTTTCTATAACTTAGTGAATCCATCGATACTACTGTGGTACTTAATTATATTTGTAGTATATCTGCAAGTACGCACAGACCGTACTTGAAACTAGTCAGTTAGATCAAACCAATCAGGTTCGTGCCTCCATTCATAGGTGACCAATGGTTGTTTAGCATGTGAAGAAGTAAGCAGGCAAGCCAAATAAGATTTCGATTAAAATTTCAGGCGAGTTCCAACAGTATGGCTATAGGGTGGTCCTTCATATACTTAAACTGTTTCAAACGAGCATTTTCAGAAAAAGAAATCCAAACCATACAATTTGTAGAATTTAGAGTTGATATATTTAACTTCTAATAGGATGTTAAGGATATGCACAATTGCACATCCAAACGAGTCAACCGAAATCAAATAGTAGCAATGTTTTCTATACAGTTAGAATCTAGAGTAGCCAAAAAGCATCTTTTTTAGGGAAGGAACATGCTAATTGTTCAATTTACACACTGTGGGAAGTCATGGAAAAATAACCATACCACCACAAACTTTGCCTAGAGCAAACCTCATCCTCAATGGCCTTCCTAGCATTACCTGTAGAATTAAATAAGCAACTCGAGGTCATTTGTTTGATCATTTTATGAACTGACATTTAACAATAGAAATTTGTAAGGTAACTCTTGCCATAAAAAACATTTTGATCCATAGTTTCCTTGGCGCACCTAGCCTCATATCAATTGAGAACTGGACAAAACCGAAGCCTCTTGATCGACCAGAGTTTTTATCATACAATATTCTCACTGTAACACCAAATAGTATCCATATAGCTTCACTAAATTAAGATAAGTCTAACACATGTAAAAAATATCAGCATTAATTATTTGGGGCCAAATAGAATAAAAAAAATACTGAAGTCCAATATAGCTACACAATCTTACACCAGGCAAACAATGATATAACTCGGCAACAGTAGTAGGTGAACCAATAACCACATAGTGCAGCTGAACTGACGTAAAACAGAAATGATGGCCAATGACAGAAACCCGTGCCCACGAACCATGGATGCAGGCCCGGAGTAATGTAGACTTGAGAGGGCCTCTAGCAATCTATCACATAAAACTAATAAAGAAAATGACTTCCTCATAGTGCCAACATCCGAGAGTATAGGATCTGTCGGTAGTGCGAGAACAATATGCATGAATGATATCAACCTTTTAGGAAGAAAGGTGACCACACAACTAGATTCATGAACAAACACCCAATTAAAAAGTTAAAAGCCTTATATCAGCTGATATATATAGGGATTGATATTCGTGAATAAACACCCAGATTAGCATATGCCTATTCAGGACCAGATCCAGAGTGATTGATATTGTTGATCAGACCAATCAGAGGTTAGTACCGTTGGGCCTCCAAGTTCCTGCCAGATATATTCTAAAGCAAATGGAAAAACAGACGAAAATAATGAAACATGAAGGTGCACTTAACAAGTCTTCCAAGTGGGTCAGAAACTCATAATACCTTATGTCAAACTCCACACTCATGTGTGAAAAGGCTCCTGAAGTACTCCCTCCATCTAAAAGAAGATGTCAGGGATTTGTCTAGATTCGTGTGTATCTTGACATGTTTTAGTGTATGGATATATTCGAATATAGACAAATCTTCGACATCCTTTTTTGGACGGAGCAAGTAGTTGTGCTAGACTTGTATCGTCCAACTTACAACACCGTTGATACGAATCTTACTAAACTATCTCTTCTAATCTCAAGACTAGCAATACTAAAGTACATACCAGTATCGAGTTTGTCACTTACAAATCAAGCCCCATCTTGACTGCGTAACCATGTACAGTACCACACAGTCCAACGTCACCACAACCAGTGCAAGCTAGAGCAGTGCTAATCATAGTCACAACATTATGAATTGGCCCCAACTAACGAAGCAACCCTTTAGACACCAACAGTGCCTCCTCGAACAAATCATTGTGTACTAACCTGGAGATCATTGCATTCCAGGTAATTATACCTGGATCTCTCATTTCACTAAACAAATTCCACGCCTTAATAGGGCCTTGATGGGGCAGCCACATTTCGCATATGAATCGAGCAGCGCAGTTCGAACGAAAGGATTGGAATCCAACCGACACCTCGTAGCCCAACCATGGAGGAACTCAGTGAGCACGATGTCACGCAAGCCTAGCTGCCGCAAGCGATGCACCAACCAAGGTGAACGAGTTTGGGCACACTCCTTCCCTCACCATACCGACAAACAAGCCAACCGCCTCATCGAACGATCTGCTCTTCTCATTTTGGTAGATCGCCGAGGAGCAGACGACAAGATCCCTAACAGGCATTTTATCGAACAGCTCGCGTGGTTGGACAGAACCAAGACGTCTAGGTCCTTGGAACCGTTTCGTCGAACACCTTCCATGTGCCGATGTGCGCCTACCACCCATCACTCAAGAGTCTTTCTACCGACTAGATGACGAATGGCTATAGTACATGGGAGAAGAGTCAGTCAGACCACGAAAGCCCTGCCCATGCTCGCAAGGAAACGAGACAAAACTGAGGCGATTGGGGAAGAAGTAAACTGTGAGGACCCAACGGGCTGGCTCTCACGATCAGCTCGCTCAGCTATGGATTTTATAAACTGGTGTCCCTGACCACGCCTTTAGTTACCAAGTGTCTTTTTTTTAGAGCATGCCAAGAGAGTGCCTTATCTTTATAGAAGGAAGCAAAATACCAATTACAAGATAGGCAGATCTTCAGCTGCGAACAACTGGTCTGGCCAAACTCTCCAGCGCGCACACACACCCTCCAACACCTAAAGCATACTCTCGCGTCACTTGTCTACTCCCTCCGAGAACCGCCATCTCCCAAAGCCTCAACTCCTCACCGATACAGTTGGTGGCCTGCAGGACATTACTGTTGGAATTTTTTTCTAAATGTATTTTCATTTCAATAATTCCTAAAAATCCTAGAGGCCCATGTAGTCCATTCATGCATGACAAGAGGTGGGAGAAATATTTATTCCACATTGCTAGTTGAAGGAAAGTTTTACCACCTTATAGGGGCTCTTCCACCACTTGGTAAAAGGATGAGAAGAAGAGAGACATATACGCGTGCTCCTCCTCCTCCGCCCGCCTCGCCACGAGACACGCGATATGGGTTGCCGGAATCTCGCCGAGCCGACTTTCTTTTTGTCACGCATGAACGGAATATGAACAGTCTACGCGAGTGTGTTTTAATATAAACTTAGTAGAGAATTAATTCGAACTTAGTAGAGGTTGTTCGGCTTTGGCCGTTGCTTGTTCATTTCATCTCTCGACGCTCATGTTCGCCTGCCTGCCTGTTCCTATAAGAGAGAGAGAGGGGTCGCTCCTCTCCTAAAAAACACACAACACCTCTGCACCTGCAGTTCCAGAGCATTGCCCTGCCTACAGGATCTTTCCTATCCCGTCTTGCGGCGTGCACCGCAAGCTGGGACAATAGGCCTTCGAGACCCCGCTTCTTCGAGTCCTGTATAGGAGAAGGGTGATAAGGTTTTTGGGTAGCGCTGTTAGCGTGACTACTGGCTTCATCATGGCTAGCGACAGCCGCCGACTTCAACTTATTTCCCAACATCGACAACTCTATTCCTCAACGACATGGTTGACGACAACACCAATTTCAACATGGGCAGTTCCTCTGTTGTGTTGTATACCATCTGTAACACCCCGGACTCTTCGTGCCTAGGCTATCAATCCTGACAGCTTAATAGGATATCTAGACTAGACCCACATACCAACGCTAGTCTTTTCTATGCACTTTGTCCTCATTCGTACGCACCCGGTACCCACTTCCCGGTCGGTCATCCATCCTCAAATTTCTCTAGGCGAAGCACGCTTAACCTCATAGTTCTTTTCAGATGAGCTTCCGGAAAATAAGTTGCAACTTGTTGATATGGATATCCTATCAACCCTATTAAGCCATGCGCTAGGGTCTCACATACACCCACCCTTAGAAGATCGACGCCCTCGTTGATCAACCACAAGCCAGGAACGTCCCTCTTGGCACACGTCTATGCATCCAGTGCCGACACATGTGTCATGCCATGTCCACTCTGGCCCACACATGCCATGCTCCACATGTCCCTCTATTGACCCGTACACTCCCGTGTAACCGGGAGGGTCGGCTTTGATACCACTTGTAACACCCCGGGCTCTCCGTGATCGGGCTGTCAATCCTGGCAGCTTAATAAGATATCTAGACTGGATCTACAGACCAACACTAGTCTTTTCTATGCACTTTGTCCTTACTCATGCGCACCCGGTACCCACTTTTGGGTCGGTCACCCATCCTCAAATTTCTCTAGGCCAAAAACGCTTAACCTCATAGTTCTTTTCAGATGAGCTTTCTAAAAATAAGTTGCAACTTATTGATATGGATATCCTATCAACCTTATTAAGCCATGCGCCAGGGTCTCACACCATCTTCCTCCATCTCGTTTGTTTTAATATTTGTCTGCTAAATCACATCATTAGTTTATTTTCTATTATTATATTCATGTTTTTTCTACTGTTTATTATGGTTATTTCTCTTGGTAAGTTTCTATTTTTATCAACAATCCAAAAACCCTATAGCAATTTACTCCAAGTGGTTTCTTTGCATATGTGGAACCACATGTCATTGAGGGTACGCTCTATAAGAGATGGCGTGTGAGAGCAGTTCTCTGGTTCTAGAACATGAACTGGTATGACGCCACTCTTGGCAAGCCTAAGGGAGAGCTTAATACTGGTCAGGAGCAAGTTTCCAAAAAACTGATACCCTATTCAAGGCTGCACCATTGTCTGTTCTTGGAGAGAACATTGTTGAATCAATGAATAGAAAGGACATGTGGGCTGCGCCCGAGGCCAAGTTTAGGGTCTCGGACACTGGTAGTGAACTGTACGTGATGGAGAAATTCTATGACTACAAGATGACTGATGACAACTCCGTGGTTGAGCAAGCTCATGAGATACAGTCACTGGCCAAAAAGCTTGATGATTTCCCGTGTGTGTTACCGAACAGGTTCGTTACCAGGGGCATTATTGCCAAGCTTCTCCCTTCATGGAGGAACTTTTCTACTTACCTAAAACACAAGAGACAAGAGTTTTCCGCATCGAATCTCATTGGTACTCTTGATGTGGAAGAGAAGGCAAGAGCAAAAGACACACGTGCTCGAGGTACTGAGGGAGGTTCAAGTGTCAACCTGGTATAGAAAAAGAACTTCCAACCTCACTGGAGTCCAATAAATTTGTGTTGTCTAAATTTGGAACTTTTATTGGTAAAGGCTATGAGTGAAGTGGTTTGTTCCGCCTGTCACTGTCAAATGTTTGTAATACCATTGTGAATCATGTTTCGTTGGATCTTGTATCAAATGTCTGGCATTCACGTCTTTGTCATGTTAATTTTGGTTGCATGACACGGTTAGCTAAAATGAGTTTAATCCCAAACTTCACTACTATCAAGAGAGATAAGTGCCAAGCTTGTGTGCAAGCAAAACAACCTCGGAAGTCACATACGATTGGAGAGGTGAGAAATTTAACACCACTAGAGCTCATACATTCCAATATTGGTGAGATGAGTAGTGTGTTGAAAAAAGGTGGAAAGAAATATTTCATGAAGTTCATCAATGACTTTAAGAGATATTGTCATGTGTATCTTCTGAAATTATAAGATGAGGCTTTGAGTTTCTTCAAAATCTATAAAGCTGAAGCAGAAAACCAACTTGATCGAAAGATTAAGAGGCTTAGGTCTGATCTTGGTGGAGAGTATTTTTCCAACGAGTTTGATTCTTTGTGTGCGGAACATGGCATAATTCATGAGAGGACGCCTCTCTACTCACCCTAGTCAAATGGGGTAGCCAAAAGAAAGAATCATAACATATTTGGTTAACGCCATGTTAGACACGTCGGGTCTCTCCAAGAAATGGTAGGGGAGGCATTACTGACTGCATGTAATGTCCTAAACCGAGTTCCCACAAAGAACAAAGAAATTACTCCATTTGAAGAATGGGAAAAGAAAAGGTTAAATATCTCTTACCTATGAACTTCGGGATATTTGGCAAAGGTTCATGTGCCAATTCCCAAGAAGCGCAAGATTGGACCAAAAACCGTGGACTATGTTTTTCTGGTTATGCTTTTCATAGCATATGCTATAGATTCTTGATAGTAAAATCTGGAGTACCAGACATGCATGTTGGTACAATCATGGAGTTGAATGGTGTGACTTTCTGTGAGGATATCTTTCCCATGAAGGATATTCCTTGCTCATCAAATTAAGAAATACCTCACTCATCAAATCAGGAATTATCTACAATTTCTGAACCTACCATTCCTATGGAACACTCTGAAAATCCTGAGGAGGATGATAATGAAATTCCTAAGAGGGGTAAGAGACAAAGGACTGGAAAGTATTTTGGTAATGATTTCATTGTGTACCTCGTGGATGATACCCCCCACTTCCATTTCAGAAGCCTATGCATTTCCAGATGCTGACTACTGGAAGGAAATCATCCGTAGTGAGATGGATTCCATCTTAGATAATGGAACATGGGAGATCACCGATCATCCTTATGGGTACAAACCTGTAGGATGTAAATGGGTGTTTAAGAAGAAAATTAGGCCTGATGGTACTATTGAAAAGTACAAGGCAAGACTTGTGGCCAAGGGTTATACTCAAAAAGAAGGTGAAGATTTCTTTGATACTTACTCACATGTAGCCAGATTGACCACCATTCGCGTACTACTTTGTTTGGCTGCCTCACAGGGTCTTCTCGTTCATCAAATGTACGTTAAGATGACTTTTCTAAATGTAGAGTTGGACAAGGAAATTTATATGGATCAGCCAGATGGTTTTGTAGTAAGTGGCCAAGAAGGAAAAGTGTGTAAGTTGTTAAAGTCTCTATATGGCCTTAAATAAGCACCTAAGCAATGGTACGATAAGTTTGAGTGAATCTTAACCACTACAGGCTTTGTTGTAAATGAAGGTGACAAGTGTGTGTACTATCTCCATGGTAGGGCGAGGGAATCATTCTATGTTTGTATGTTGATGACATACTGATTTTTGGGACCAACCTTAATGTGATTAAGGAGGTCAAGGATTTTCTATCTTAGTCTTTTGAGATGAAGGATCTAAGAGTAGTTGAAGTTATTTTTGAACATCAAGCTGTTGAGAGATGATGATGGTGGGATCACATTGCTTCAGTCTCACTATGTGGAAAAGATCTTGAGTTGTTTTGGGTATAGAGACTTCAAGTCTTGTCCAACACCGTATAATCCTAGTGTATTACTTCAAAAGAATCGAGGTACTGATAGAGATCAATTGACATAATATCAGATTATTTGCTCGCTTATGTATTTAGCTAGCGCTACTAGGCCTAACATCACTTTTGCTGTGAGCAAACTCAGTCAATTTGTTTCAAATCCTGGAGATAATCATTGACAAGCTCTTGAGAGAGTTATGCGATATCTAAAAGGCACCGCAAGCTATGGCATTCGCTATACTAGGTACCCGAGGGTACTCGAGGGTTATAGTGATTCAAACTAGATATCTGATGCTGATGAGATAAAGGCCACAAGTGGATATGTATTTACACTTGGTGGTGGCACTGTTTCTTGGAAGTCTTGCAAGCAGACCATTTTAATGAGGTCAACTATGGAATCAGAACTCGCAGCATTAGACACGGCTGATGGGTTCGTAGCATGGAAAACAAAAAATTTCTACCGCAAGAACGAACAAAACCCAGATCTAATCTAGACAAAAGCCAAGATCTAATCTATTAGACATGACCAACGAGATAGATCGGTACTAACCCTCGTAGAACTGAAAGCGTTACGAGATTAGATCTCGTGGATGATGTAGTCGATCACTTGCCGATCTCAAGATCGTGTGGACGATCCTTCCGGCGCCGCGTTCTGGCAGCGCTTCCGCAGACGGTCACACGTGCAGAGTCGAAGCAGACCTTCCTCTCCCCGTTCCAGCGAGCAGCGGAGGTAGTAGATCTTCTCCACGGAATCCCAGTAGCACGACGGCATGGTGGTGGTGGTGGAGATGAGAATTCTGCAGGGCTTCGCCTATGCCTGTGCAGAAGAAAGGTGGAGGAGAGAGGCGGCTGAGATTGGTTCTTATGAGACAAGGTGTAGGAGGGGGCGCCCCCTCCCTTCTATTTAAAGGAGGGAGGCGCGCCTGGGGAGGGGGAGTCCTAGTAGGACTCCCCTCCTCCTTGGGCCGGCGGGTTGGGGAGGGGGGAGGAATCCTCCTCCCCCACGAATCCGTGTCTAGCCCCACTTGGACTCCTTGATCCCTTCCTTGGTTTTCAAGTAAACTCCAAGAAATCCTCTAGAACCTTCCAGAACATCCCGAAACCTTCTAGAATCTCCATACAAACACTCCAGAACATTTCCTAACTTAGAAATTGATCCCCAATATATGAATCTTATTCTCCGGACCATTCCGGATCTCCTCGTGATGTCCTGGATCCATTCCGAGACTCCGAACAACATTCGGTCTCCAACGCAAATTCCATATCTACTTAAAACAACTTCGAACCTTAAGTGTGTCACCCTACGGTTCGTGAATATGCAGACATGATGAAGACACCTCTCCCATCAATAACCATCAGCGGGATCTGGAGATCCATAACGGCTCCCACATACTCAACAATTACTTCGTGATCGATTGAACCAATTTACATACGAAACCAATTCCCTTTGTCTCGCGATATTCTACTTATCCGAGGTTTGATCGTCGGTATCTCCATACCTAGTTCTTCCTCGTTACTGATAAGTACTCTTTACTCGTTCCATGTTATGTCATCCCTTGTGACCTAGTCACATGCTTGCAAGCTATCTAGATGACACTCCACTGAGAGGGCCCAGAGCATATCTATCCATCATATGGATGGACAAATCCCAATCTTGGTTCATGCGCTTCAACACATACTTTCAGAATACCCAATGACACCTTTATAACCACCCAGTTACGAAGCGGCGTTTGATGTCATCAAAGTACCCATCCGGTGATGGTGATTAACATAACCTCATGGTCGAAGGATTAGGTTACTATGTATTTGAAATCTTACAGCAATACGAACTTAATGACTTGATCTTATGCTACGCTTACTATGGGTGTGTGTCCATTACATCATTCTCCTAATGATATAACCTTGTTATTAATCACATCCAATGTCCATGATCAGGAAACCATGATCATCAATTAATCAACAAGCTAGTTCAACAAGAGGCTTACTAGGGACTCTTTTATGTTTACAAAACACACAAGTATTAATGTTTCCGGTTAATACAATTATAGCATGGGATGTAAACATTTATCATAAACATAAAGATATAATAATAACCACTTTATTATTGCCTCTTGGGCATATCTCCAACAGTCTCCCACTTGCACTAGAGTCAATAATCTAGTTAAAAACTTGTGCATTCAACACCTATGGCTTTTTGGTGTTGTATAGACACTATAGCTAGTGGTAAACATAATCTTCGGATCTGACACTACCAGGTCCGTGTGTATTTGCATGTCCTTGCGTCTCTACGCATTACTCATTCTCGAATGAGATGGCATTGTATAAATTTGGTCCTTTGGTGAGACCTTTAGTTCCTTGGGATTAAATCATGTTGATACAATTGTCATACAATGTATCTTCATAGTATTATCTCGTTATGAACCACACCTAGTTTGATAACAAACTACTTGACGCAAATGCCCTCATTTGCTACTACAATAGTAGTCACATACTTAGCCTTTTGTTGTAGTATCTGTCACAATGTTTTAACTTTGGTACTCAACCAAATCCGTTGTGGAACTTCCTTTCTATTACATTGTGCCACCCATAGTTTAAATTGAGATAAACTTAATTTGTGACAAAACTAGTATCAATGTAGCAATTTAGAATGAACTATTTGTCACCACTATATAAGTAATATATTCTTAGTTCTTCCAAAGATCATAGGAATATCCCTACTATTGTCCAATGATCATCTTATGAGTCATTCTGGTATATGCTCATAACATTTAGAGAATAGGACATATCTGGATGTGTACATCTCAAAGAATGATTGATCAAAATATTCTTGTGATTTTACCAAGTGTCAAAACACTTGAATCTAGTGTCAACACACTTGAATCTTGATTCATCATTGTCAAACAACAATGATTTAACTCTCAAATCTTGGTATTTGATTACTTACCCGACCTACTTGGTTCGATAGTAACTTAGATCTCCGTGTCACATCCCAAGATTTTCCAAATCTTGTAATGTGAAAAATAAATTAAACAAAATAAAATTTTGTTGAAAATCAGGGTGAAAAGAAACTTTTGTTTCTAAAAGGAAAACTTTAGCCAAAGTTTGTTAAAGATGGGATTCTAAAGTTTGAATCCAACAAAATCCAAATCAAGGGAATTGCATTCCTCAATGAATGTATCTGGAATTTAAACACTTGGAAAGTAAATCCAAAATCCAAAACCCTAAGCCCTAATGGAAGGAAATCAATTTCCAAAGTATCTCCAAATCTATGGATTTGATCCATACCAAAGTTGATCAACAAACTTTCTCAAAGGATCAAGAAAGACCTTAAAAGTTGGTTTCACTTAGTTTGGAACCATAAGTAAAATCTTATGAATATAATAAGATAAGGAAATTGAGTTTCCAAAGCCTTTAAAACCCTCATCTAAACCCCAAACCAGTTGGTGAGCAATTAATCCTAAAGGGATTTATAAAGATAAAACATTTATCAAAGGAAAATAAATTGTTTTGGAAACACTGTTTTAGATCTTTTAATAAAAGACTTTGGTTTCAAATGAAAAGATAAGCCAAATTAATTTTGGCCTAACTTTTGAAATAAAATATTTTGTTTTGATAAAATGAGTAAAGGTTTATTTAAATAAAATAAAGGATTTAAATATCCAATTTTATTTAAGTAAAAGCTTTTCCCATTTTAAATGAACACCAAGTATTTTATTACTACTTTGAAATCTTTTATTAAAAGGTTTTGCTTTGATTAAAATGAGTAAAGGATTATTTAAATAAAATATTAAGGATTTAAATATCCAATTTTATTTAAGTAAAGGCTTTCCCATTTTAATTAAAACACCAAAACTTATTTATTTATTTAAATAAGTTTCCAAGTATTCTTTTATTTTTCAAATTAAACCTTCTGGTTTGGTTTTGAAAATAATTGGAGTTCAAATGGAAATTTTTATTTAAATAAATCAAACACTATTAAACAACTAAAGATCCATTTTATTTAATTATTAAATGGATCCTAAATTAAATAAAAATAATATTTCATTTTGAGATTTGGATTATGTTGCCAAACAGAACCAAATTCAAAGTGAAGTTGAGTGATTGTTTGAATTGATTTGAGTGTTGTTTGATTGTTTGAATAATTGTTTGGAAATTGAAAACAGAAAAAGAATTAGAAAAAGGAAAAAGATTTAGACAGAAAAAAATAGTGCAACAGACTCAGCCCAATAGGCCCAGTCCAGCCCAGCCTTTCACTGCCCGGAGAAAACAATTCTTACCAAATAACAGACCCGCTGAGTCAATGACAACCAGGACCCACTTCTCCCTCCCTCACCCCACTGACCAGTAGGCCCGACAAACCCGAGCGAACCGTTTTCTTACCGCGGACTGAACCCACGCAGCCGATGACAAGTGGACCCCGTTCCCTCACCCTTTCCCACTGACCGGTGGACCCCATTCCTACTGTTCATCGTCGTTCCCACCGCGACCAATTCTTCCTCCTCTCGTCGGCCGTTTTCTGCTTTGATTCCGCCGAATTAATTCGCGTAAACGCTGCGTTAATATCTCGCCGTGACCACAGCTACTTAACCGCCTGCTCCTCTTCCTCCCTTTCCCCCAGACCTCTCACCTCGACTCGCCCCCAGGCCGCCTCAATTTCTCCCCGAGCCACTCTGTCTCCGATGACTTCCCTCCTCGATTCCGGCCAAGACTCGCCGCCCCTTGCCTCCTCAACCATGCTCTCGTGATCCCCACCTCCTGGCGATCATCCCCGTAGCACCAGCTCGCCCGCGAGTGCCCTGCAGGCTCGCCAACGACAACGACCACCGTCGCCACCGTCTGCTTCCTCTCCGGCGAAGCCCACAGGTAGTTTTCGACCGCCCCGCGCCTTCTCGTTCACGCACACACCTTCGCCGTGTCCTTGCGCTCCTGACTATGTGTTATGTTTACCTCCTGGTGATCAACAGCGTCGTCCTCGACAGCAACCAGAAACAACCGCCGCCGTTCCCAACTCCGACGAGGAATTACGCCTGACCCCGTGCGCCCCTCGCCCGACCAACACCTCCCCGAGCTTCGACGTGATCCCCTGAGCCCGGTGAGCATGCCCTCTTTCTCTCTCGCTTTCTGCATCGCCGGCACCGTCATCGACCGATCACTCCGCCGCCAGCAGCCGCCGCAGCGCCGCTCGTCTGTGGTCGAGCACCCCGCAACCGTTCGATCTGGATCGTACGCATTAGATAGAATCACTTAAACGCGAATGGGTACGCTCTCTGCACCGCTCGATCTAACTAGATCCAACGCCCCACAGCCACGATCCCAGCGAACCGGTACCGACGAATTAGATTAAGACACGTGTCTCTGCTGGATGGATTTAAAACAGAATTGATCTAATTGATGTTCAATTTTGTAAATTCCATAACTTTGGATCCACACGTCCAAATTTTACAAATTTGATGTCATTGGAATCAGCAAGACAAGACCTAGCCAACCCTGCCCTTAGTTTAGCAAATAGTATCTATTAACTTGTTTAACTTTGCAGATTCTTTTGTGTGCTTGCTAACATTAGGAAAATTGTTTAAAAATGTTTTTAGGGTTAGAACCTTTGCAAATTGGTTTGTTGTGACCTTACTGACCCTAGGAACCAACCCATAGTTTGGAAAATGATTTTTTTGAAAAGTTTAGAATGGATTAATTGGTTTAGTCCATTTCTAGCTAATTAAAAACCATTGTTTTGTTTATGAAAATGCTTTCATAAAGAAAACTTTGAGAAAATGTTTTGGACCAAACCTACTGACCCAAACACCAAGTTTTGCAATAGCAACTCATTTGGTGAACCCTATAGGTTAGTGCCTTGGTAATAATATTTCTACACCACATAGAATGACACTTTGTTTTGGAAAATGGTTTTATAGTAAAGCCTTTTGCTAACAACTTTACCACTTTGGTAAATGACCAATTTGGATCTTACAAAGTTTAGGAATCTAATAGAGACCCTCTTTGCAAATGACTTTGCCATTTTGGTAAATGACCAATTTGGAACTTACAAAGTTAGAAGCCTAGTGAAGACCATCCTTACAATAGAACCAACCTTTGCATGCTTATGCATGACTTAGATCCCATTACTTTGTGTGTGAAAAATTGTTTGTTTGACTTTGTTATTTTATGTGTGTAGTTTTGCTTGATTGGTAGATTAAGTTTGTGCCTTGCTTGATTGAATTGTAGTGACTTGAAGAGTGTGAGTGTTGCAAGGACAAGGAGTGAACCTATACCCTCTACCAAAAAGGCAAGTGATATCATCATGAATATTCCATTCCTATATTTTATATATGCATTAGTATTATTTTTCTAAGTATAGGACTTGCAAGGATTTTTGCTAAGTATAAACTATGCTTTGGGAAAACCTATTAGGTGAAACCTTAGTGAAAATTACCTAAGTCAAGATTCCTAATACTACCATGCTTAGCCTAGCTATTAGAAAACAAGGGTGGTTTATATATTCACACTATGGAAAAATATTCTAAGTCTGAGGACTTGTGTTTTATTTAACAAAACAACTAAGATAATGAATCACCTGGGTGGAATGGAAGGAATGGTGTATGTTGAGTGGTTCACAAGGCCATGGACTTGGCTTGTGTATCTCACTTGTGGATGGCCACCCAGGAAACAAAGAGATTTGAGTTGTCAAATGTTGAGAAGCTTCAAGTGCAACCACTTGGCATTATGGGCTCTGCCATGATCTTAGGATGCTAGAACTTAGTCTCTTGGACAGAGGGTGGTAGATGGGTTGATAGGTTGGAGCGCGTCCATTTGACTAAGGAAAGGCTACTGAAGGATCTTGTCTTGGGAAACCAAGTCTTGTGGGGAAAGTGCACCACCTCTGCAGAGTGTAAAACCTAAGTACTTAGCCATGTCCCTGGTAAAGGACAATTTGAGCATCAAGACATGGAAACTTCAAGAATCTCATCACTCCAATTTCTAAATAAAACTTGTGGGTGAACAAGGGTTAAAAGGATCTTCAATCATTGATTGGTAGATGCCCTGAGTGGATCTGGAGTCTTTGATCGATAGATGCCTTGGGTGTTTTGTGCCAAGCAAAAACTTAGTGTTTTCAAAAGTTAAGGAAAAATCTATTTTGAGCAATGCAAGCCTAAGCTCCACCAGCCAAATGCATATAGTATTATAGTCCACTTAAAATATACTAAGGTATCACTTGCCAATACTATTCCAATGTATTGACCCTTGTGGCTGTAACTTATGATGTTGCAGGTTTGATTGATTTTAGTGAAGATTGATTGATTAGGATTACAAAGTCTACAACCAACATCTGCCTGTGGCACTTTGAAGATGAAGGACCCCATGCTTATAGTTATTCCGCTGCAATGTAATGTAATAGCCATATGAGCTATGTATGATGTAATAAAAATTATGTTACTCCTGGTTATAAAGTTGTATTATGACCTTTGTTTCTTGATATTACATCTGAACTGTGGATGCTAGCTATTGATCCAGGGACTAGCATTGTAAACACAGGGGACTCAATCTTATTTAAGGTTGGGGACGCTACAGAATGGTATCAGAGCATTGTGTTGCCTGTAGGATTTGTAACCCTAGGATTGGACAAAAACCCTTAGACAATAGGAGTTGTCTTATTCCAAAACTTATTTACAAAACAAATCTTGTAAACTCTTTCCTCAATCATTTTTGGTTTCAACTCTACTTCTCCTCTATTTCAAACTTGATGGAAAAGCCTACCCCATGACCAAAGACTACACTATGTGCAAAGGACTTCTTCAACACTTTCAACTCTAATGACTTCAACTTCTTCAATTGACTTCAACATCTTCATCATGTTCACCAAAGACTTCCAACTTGGATATCATTAAAGACTACAAGTAAGACAAGAAATGTTACTCAAGACTTGAAGACTAAGGAAACACAACTTAGAAGGAGCCATCAACATCTTTGAAGATTTGTGACCAAGACACAAGAATTCTCCAAGGATACAAAGATCTCAATCAAAAAGAATCAACCAAGAAGGATGGAAAGATCACAAGTGAACCATATAGATGGACCACCATATTTTAGTTAAGTCAAACCCACCAACTTATGTGGTGTAACAAAAATATTTTGTTGCCTAAGTATGTGCTTGAAACTGTTGTTTGAGTGGAGTGTTTGTTTGTGATTGCTTGCACATTGCTTGTGTGAATTGTGAGGTGTGTGATTAGAATTGATCCCTTAGAAAAATTCTTTTGCCTATTCTAATCCCTACCCAACCCAAACAGATGACTTCTCCAAGAAACTCCAACATCAATGATGGTGACAACAACAACAACCAAGAGAGGCATATGGGAGAACTCATAGCAACCCAAAACCAATTGAGCCAAGAAACAACTCAGCTTTTAGCCAACAACAATGGATTAGACCCAGCCATACAAAGGATTTTGAAGCTTCAATCCCAATTGATGCAAGGATTGGTTACTCAAATGATCAACATGAGAGGAAACTCTTCCCAAGGAGTCTATGACAACAAGGATGACAAAGATGTTATTCTAGGAGGAACCCAAGTTAACAATACTTGTGAAGTCAAGGATCATGCATCCAAGGAGCATGAAGATCAATGCCCCAAGAAGAGAGAAAGATCTCCCACTCATGAAGAACATGAACTAAAAGAACTCCTAGCTTTGGAGAGACCCAAGAAGAAGAAGAAGAAATGCCTCAACACTAGCAAGAAAGATATTACACAAGTGCAATGTTTCAAATGCAAAGAGATGGAACACTATGCCAATGAATGCCCAGAAAAGAAGAAAAGCCAAGAAGACAAACAAAGGCTAGTAAAACCCAAGATGAGGAAGGATATTAGCCAAGTGAGGTGCAAACACTGCAAGGAGTTAGGACATTATGCATCATACTGTCCAGAGAAGCCACCTCAAGACGTCAAACTTATAACCTGTTTCAAATGCAAGGAACTAGGCCATTATGCAAACAATTGTCCAGAAAAGTTGAACAAGCCTATGGAGAAACTCAACCTTGGCCCATGAGTCAAGTGGGAAAACAAGGGCACTATGCAAAAGTTTTCCAAGAAGAAGTTTTTCCAAGATCCAAGCAAGCCAAGATGTAGTCTAGTTGGAAAATTTTTAAGGGTGGTAGTACCCTAGTTGTTTTGAACCTGCTTGTAACCCTAGCCTCCCCAAATCTCGGGACGAGATTTATTTTAAGGGTGGTAGCCTGTCACATCCCAAGATTTTCCAAATCTTGTAATGTGAAAAATAAATTAAAAAAAATAAAATTTTGTTGAAAATCAGGGTGAAAAGAAACTTTTGTTTCTAAAAGGAAAACTTTAGCCAAAGTTTGTTAAAGATGGGATTCTAAAGTTTGAATCCAACAAAATCCAAATCAAGGGAATTGCATTCCTCAATGAATGTATCTGGAATTTAAACACTTGGAAAGTAAATCCAAAATCCAAAACCCTAAGCCCTAATGGAAGGAAATCAATTTCCAAAGTATCTCCAAATCTATGGATTTGATCCATACCAAAGTTGATCAACAAACTTTCTCAAAGGATCAAGAAAGACCTTAAAAGTTGGTTTCACTTAGTTTGGAACCATAAGTAAAATCTTATGAATATAATAAGATAAGGAAATTGAGTTTCCAAAGCCTTTAAAACCCTCATCTAAACCCCAAACCAGTTGGTGAGCAATTAATCCTAAAGGGATTTATAAAGATAAAACATTTATCAAAGGAAAATAAATTGTTTTGGAAACACTGTTTTAGATCTTTTAATAAAAGACTTTGGTTTCAAATGAAAAGATAAGCCAAATTAATTTTGGCCTAACTTTTGAAATAAAATATTTTGTTTTGATAAAATGAGTAAAGGTTTATTTAAATAAAATAAAGGATTTAAATATCCAATTTTATTTAAGTAAAAGCTTTTCCCATTTTAAATGAACACCAAGTATTTTATTACTACTTTGAAATCTTTTATTAAAAGGTTTTGCTTTGATTAAAATGAGTAAAGGATTATTTAAATAAAATATTAAGGATTTAAATATCCAATTTTATTTAAGTAAAGGCTTTCCCATTTTAATTAAAACTCCAAAACTTATTTATTTATTTAAATAAGTTTCCAAGTATTCTTTTATTTTTCAAATTAAACCTTCTGGTTTGGTTTTGAAAATAATTGGAGTTCAAATGGAAATTTTTATTTAAATAAATCAAACACTATTAAACAACTAAAGATCCATTTTATTTAATTATTAAATGGATCCTAAATTAAATAAAAATAATATTTCATTTTGAGATTTGGATTATGTTGCCAAACAGAACCAAATTCAAAGTGAAGTTGAGTGATTGTTTGAATTGATTTGAGTGTTGTTTGATTGTTTGAATAATTGTTTGGAAATTGAAAACAGAAAAAGAATTAGAAAAGGAAAAAGATTTAGACAGAAAAAAATAGTGCAACAGACTCAGCCCAATAGGCCCAGTCCAGCCCAGCCTTTCACTGCCCGGAGAAAACAATTCTTACCAAATAATAGACCCGCTGAGTCAATGACAACCAGGACCCACTTCTCCCTCCCTCACCCCACTGACCAGTAGGCCCGACAAACCCGAGCGAACCGTTTTCTTACCGCGGACTGAACCCAGGCAGCCGATGACAAGTGGACCCCGTTCCCTCACCCTTTCCCACTGACCGGTGGACTCCATTCCTACTGTTCATCGTCGTTCCCACCGCGACCAATTCTTCCTCCTCTCGTCGGCCGTTTTCTGCTTTGATTCCGCCGAATCAATTCGCGTAAACGCTGCGTTAATCTCTCGCCGTGACCACAGCTACTTAACCGCCTGCTCCTCCTCCTCCCTTTCCCCCAGACCTCTCACCTCGACTCGCCCCCAGGCCGCCTCAATTTCTCCCCGAGCCACTCTGTCTCCGATGACTTCCGTCCTCGATTCCGGCCAAGACTCGCCGCCCCTTGCCTCCTCAACCATGCTCTCGTGATCCCCACCTCCTGGCGATCATCCCCGTAGCACCAGCTCGCCCGTGAGTGCCCTGCAGGCTCGCCAACGACAACGACCACCGTCGCCACCGTCTGCTTCCTCTCCGGCGAAGCCCACAGGTAGTTTTCGACCGCCCCGCGCCTTCTCGTTCACGCACACACCTTCGCCGTGTCCTTGCGCTCCTGACTATGTGTTATGTTTACCTCCTGGTGATCAACAGCGTCGTCCTCGACAGCAACCAGAAACAACCGCCGCCGTTCCCAACTCCGACGAGGAATTACGCCTGACCCCGTGCGCCCCTCGCCCGACCAACACCTCCCCGAGCTTCGACGTGATCCCCTGAGCCCGGTGAGCATGCCCTCTTTCTCTATCGCTTTCTGCATCGCCGGCACCGTCATCGACCGATCACTCCGCCGCCAGCAGCCGCCGCAGCGCCGCTCGTCTGTGGTCGAGCACCCCGCAACCGTTCGATCTGGATCGTACGCATTAGATAGAATCACTTAAACGCGAATGGGTACGCTCTCTGCACCGCTCGATCTAACTAGATCCAACGCCCCACAGCCACGATCCCAGCGAACCGGTACCGACGAATTAGATTAAGACACGTGTCTCTGCTGGATGGATTTAAAACAGAATTGATCTAATTGATGTTCAATTTTGTAAATTCCATAACTTTGGATCCACACGTCCAAATTTTACAAATTTGATGTCGTTGGAATCAGCAAGACAAGACCTAGCCAACCCTGCCCTTAGTTTAGCAAATAGTATCTGTTAACTTGTTTAACTTTGCAGATTCTTTTGTGTGCTTGCTAACATTAGGAAAATTGTTTAAAAATGTTTTTAGGGTTAGAACCTTTGCAAATTGGTTTGTTGTGACCTTACTGACCCTAGGAACCAACCCATAGTTTGGAAAATGATTTTTTTGAAAAGTTTAGAATGGATTAATTGGTTTAGTCCATTTCTAGCTAATTAAAAACCATTGTTTTGTTTATGAAAATGCTTTCATAAAGAAAACTTTGAGAAAATGTTTTGGACCAAACCTACTGACCCAAACACCAAGTTTTGCAATAGCAACTCATTTGGTGAACCCTATAGGTTAGTGCCTTGGTAATAATATTTCTACACCACATAGAATGACACTTTGTTTTGGAAAATGGTTTTATAGTAAAGCCTTTTGCTAACAACTTTACCACTTTGGTAAATGACCAATTTGGATCTTACAAAGTTTAGGAATCTAATAGAGACCCTCTTTGCAAATGACTTTGCCATTTTGGTAAATGACCAATTTGGAACTTACAAAGTTAGAAGCCTAGTGAAGACCATCCTTACAATAGAACCAACCTTTGCATGCTTATGCATGACTTAGATCCCATTACTTTGTGTGTGAAAAATTGTTTGTTTGACTTTGTTATTTTATGTGTGTAGTTTTGCTTGATTGGTAGATTAAGTTTGTGCCTTGCTTGATTGAATTGTAGTGACTTGAAGAGTGTGAGTGTTGCAAGGACAAGGAGTGAACCTATACCCTCTACCAAAAAGGCAAGTGATATCATCATGAATATTCCATTCCTATATTTTATATATGCATTAGTATTATTTTTCTAAGTATAGGACTTGCAAGGATTTTTGCTAAGTATAAACTATGCTTTGGGAAAACCTATTAGGTGAAACCTTAGTGAAAATTACCTAAGTCAAGATTCCTAATACTACCATGCTTAGCCTAGCTATTAGAAAACAAGGGTGGTTTATATATTCACACTATGGAAAAATATTCTAAGTCTGAGGACTTGTGTTTTATTTAACAAAACAACTAAGATAATGAATCACCTGGGTGGAATGGAAGGAATGGTGTATGTTGAGTGGTTCACAAGGCCATGGACTTGGCTTGTGTATCTCACTTGTGGATGGCCACCCAGGAAACAAAGAGATTTGAGTTGTCAAATGTTGAGAAGCTTCAAGTGCAACCACTTGGCATTATGGGCTCTGCCATGATCTTAGGATGCTAGAACTTAGTCTCTTGGACAGAGGGTGGTAGATGGGTTGATAGGTTGGAGCGCGTCCATTTGACTAAGGAAAGGCTACTGAAGGATCTTGTCTTGGGAAACCAAGTCTTGTGGGGAAAGTGCACCACCTCTGCAGAGTGTAAAACCTAAGTACTTAGCCATGTCCCTGGTAAAGGACAATTTGAGCATCAAGACATGGAAACTTCAAGAATCTCATCACTCCAATTTCTAAATAAAACTTGTGGGTGAACAAGGGTTAAAAGGATCTTCAATCATTGATTGGTAGATGCCCTGAGTGGATCTGGAGTCTTTGATCGATAGATGCCCTGGGTGTTTTGTGCCAAGCAAAAACTTAGTGTTTTCAAAAGTTAAGGAAAAATCTATTTTGAGCAATGCAAGCCTAAGCTCCACCAGCCAAATGCATATAGTATTATAGTCCACTTAAAATATACTAAGGTATCACTTGCCAATACTATTCCAATGTATTGACCCTTGTGGCTGTAACTTATGATGTTGCAGGTTTGATTGATTTTAGTGAAGATTGATTGATTAGGATTACAAAGTCTACAACCAACATCTGCCTGTGGCACTTTGAAGATGAAGGACCCCATGCTTATAGTTATTCCGCTGCAATGTAATGTAATAGCCATATGAGCTATGTATGATGTAATAAAAATTATGTTACTCCTGGTTATAAAGTTGTATTATGACCTTTGTTTCTTGATATTACATCTGAACTGTGGATGCTAGCTATTGATCCAGGGACTAGCATTGTAAACACAGGGGACTCAATCTTATTTAAGGTTGGGGACGCTACACTCCGTGACCACAACCTTTGAGGCACGTGAGCCATGAGCATTGTTGCTGCCTCCAGGACACTTACGGACGCTGCGCAACTCAGCACTTATTAGCCAAGGTTCAACGACCTTGTCAAAGTTCTATTGTCCTCCCACTTAACTTTTCACCAAATTCCTTCTCAAGAAACTCGACATTCTAAGTGACAAACACTTTTGTCTTCGGTGTTATGGAGGAATACCCAATGGTTATTCGAAATAACCTACAAAGACATGCTCATCCGATTTTGGTTGTAAACACTTTACTTATGCCTAGCATACCAAAAAATTGAAGAAAGGACAACCTGGGTTTTATCCCAAACCATGACTTATATGGTGTCATTTCAATGGATCACGATGGATCTCTTTTCAGTGTAAAAGCGGTAGTCACTAAAGCTTTAATCTTTAAAATATTATGGTAGTTTTATAAATGACACCTTTGATCTTACCATGTCAAACAAGGTTTCATTACATATCTTGAACACTCCATACTCCTATGGTGTTTTGGGAAATGCAAATCCATGGAACGATTCCTCAAATCTTAGGTGTTTTGCTAAACTTGTAACTCAAACATCTTTCTTTATGATCCAGTCATAAACTTTTATTTTCTTGTTACAATGATTTTCCACTTCATCTTGAAAGTCTTTGAACATTTTCAAATGTTTCATACTTATTCCTTATTGAGTAAGTATATACATATACTCACTCAAATCTTCGGAGAAAGCATATGAAGTTGAAATCCATTGCCCACGACTACACATAATGGACTATAAACATCAATATGTACAAATTCCAATCATTTAGTCGTCCGTTCCTCTTTTGGCCTACGAACGGAGTTTTAATTATCTCCAGGAAAGTATCACAAGCGTCATTTGATCAAAAATCAAAGACTCCAAAAATCCATCAACATGGAGTTTCTTCATGTATCTCTTTCAATATAATTTAAACGGCGATGTCACTTCGCAAGTGATCTTTCAATCATATGTCTTGCGACATTTTAGCATTAGTTTTATGGTCGTTATTTCTCCAACCAGACTTGTATATCATCCATCTATTATGGAATACGGTAATTATTTGAACAACCTTTTGTCGTCATAATACCTGATCAAAATAACAATTATTGAAACAAATCTTGAAGGCAAGCTTTGATGTTAACGAGCAACACAACAACCCTTTGTTTGTTTTCGATGAGCATCATAACATATTCTCTTGCTAGTTACTTAGGCCATTGCAGTTCATGAATTGTGTTGTCCTGTATGACACTTCATACCAACCAATTCGGTATCCAATACCGCAAAACCACATTGTTTAACAACCAAGGAATACAACCATAACATGTATCTTCTATATACCTAAGTTGGATATCTCCAATATTTTCTTTTCTGCCAAATATTTTATAGATTCTCTTTCAAAAATTCCTTTTCTTTAAAAAAAAACTATCAACATCAATAGTGGTGTCATTCACATGACACATAGTACAAAGTGTGTATAGTCAAATACTAATACCTTTGGACTTGCACTTTGAAGTGGATCACCTTCATCAAATGTTTGGCATTCTTTCAAAATTCTATTCTTTAGTAATCTTTTAGTGTAGTAAACATTTTACTTACATCTTCTATTCATCCTTATCATGACGACTTTCATGATCAAGCTGCTATAGCTTATAAAGGTGAATTGCGAGTATAATGTTTCTTTTCCAAAACCTTTTGGAGGATTAGGACGACTGGCGTCTTCAACCTTCATAAATTCTCATCAAATATGAGGACATATACTCTATCATGTTGTAACCAACACATTGTTTTAGATATTGCAATACCTTTCACATATGATGGTTTCTGAAACATTGCTTTCAGCTCTTAGATAAACTTGATATTAAAAACAATCTTTTGAGTATCAAGAATCATGGAGGCAAACATGATACATTAGATACTAACACTGGAATTGTTACTCTTGATTTAATACTGTTTATTAAACTTCACAGAGTAAACGGAGTTTGCTGAAAGTTTGCAATATGACTTTTAAACTTTAGATTGACACTCAAAACAATACGATACCAGTTCGTAAAGCAAATATCCAGAATTTCTATAGTTCTACTATCTCAACTATAACTAAGCGTGAGGTGGTGAACGGATGCCAATGACTACAACAAACTATGCAAATTCACTTTGATTGTGTTAATGATAAATTGAGTTTGACTAATCCAAATTACAAAAGAACTCCCACTCAAAACAACATCCCTCGAGTTGTTTTAGTGATTACATGAACCAAATCCACTACACCAAGTACGATCATCACGTGAGATGATGTAGCTTCAAAGGCGAACAATCAACATGTTCATCATATCATCCATATGACTCATGCTTTACCTTTCGGTATTCCATGTTCCGAGACCATGTCTGTACATGCTAGGCTCGTCAAGGTTAACCTTAGTATCCGCATGTGCAAATCTGGCTTGCACCCGTTGTATGCACACGTAGAATCTATCACACCCGATCATCACGAGATGCTTCGAAACGACGAGTCTTAGCAACGGTGCCTACTAAGGACGAACACTTTATTACTTGATATTTAGTGAGAGGGATCATCTTATAATGCTACCGTCGCGATCTAAGAAATACAAGATGCATAAAGGATTAACATCACAGGCAATTCATAATTAGTATGATATGATATGGCCCTTTCTTCTTATGCCTTCGATCTCCATCTCCAAAGCACGGACATGATCTCCATCATCACCAGCATTGCGTCAAGGTCCGTGGCGCCGCTTCATGGTTGTCCATCATCACTAGGAACTATTAAAACTACTTGGAACAAAGCTATTACAAGATGAATAGACACGCAGGTCTTAACAGAATTAAAGACAACCATTAGGCTCCTGCCGGTTGCCATATTACAACAAGGATCATTGCATACATCAAATACAATCTCAATCACATGATGGCCATATCACATCACAAAACCCCTGCAAAAACAAGTGAGACGCCTCTAATTTTTTTTGCAAGTTTTACGTGGCTTGGGGCTTTCGACTAAGAACGGATCTTACCTACGAAACTGAACCACAACGTTGATACAAGTGCTATCAAGTGCAAAGTATAGATTTGATCTATACTATGATGGGAGAGACAGACACCCGCAAAGCCACTTGTGCAAAGCAAGTTGCACGTCAAGCGTGGAGCAAGTCTCATGTGCGATGATATGTAATGTTAGCCCGAGCCGCTTCATCCCACCATACCGCAAGATGGAAAGTACACAAAGCAAAAGACGGCACGAGCACCAACGCCCACAACATCATTGTGTTCTACTCGTGCAACAGATCTACGCATAGACAAGGCTCTGATACCACTGATGGGTTCATAGCATGGAAAACAAAAATTTTCTACCGCAAGAACGAACAAAACCCAGATCTAATCTAGACAAAAGCCAAGATCTAATCTATTAGACATGAGCAACGAGATAGATCGGTACTAACCCTCGTAGAACCGAAAGCGTTACGAGATTAGATCTCGTGGATGATGTAGTCGATCACTTGCTGATCTCAAGATCGTGTGGACGATCCTTCCGGCGCCGCGTTCCGGCAGCGCTTCCACAGACGGTCACACATGCGGAGTCGAAGCAGACCTTCCTCTCCCTGTTCCAGCGAGCAACGGAGGTAGTAGATCTTCTCCACGGAATTCCAGCAGCACGACGGCGTGGTGGTGGTGGTGGAGATGAGAATTCTGCAGGGCTTCGCCTATGCCTGTGCAGAAGAAAGGTGGAGGAGAGAGGCGGCTGAGATTGGTTGTTATGAGACAAGGTGCAGGAGGGGGCGCCCCCTCCCTTCTATTTAAAGGAGGGAGGCGCGCCTGGGGAGGGGGAGTCCTAGTAGGACTCCCCTCCTCCTTGGGCCGGCGGGTTGGGGAGGGGGGAGGAATCCTCCTCCCCCACGAATCCGTGTCTAGCCCCACTTGGACTCCTTGATCCCTTCCTTGGTTTTCAAGTAAACTCCAAGAAATCCTCTAGAACCTTCTAGAACATTTCGAAACCTTCTAGAATCTCCATACAAACACTCCAGAACATTTCCTAACTTAGAAAATGATCCCCAATATATGAATCTTATTCTCCGGACCATTCCGGATCTCCTTGTGATGTCCTAGATCCATTCCGAGACTCCGAACAACATTCGGTCTCCAACGCAAATTCCATATCTACTTAAAACAACTTCGAACCTTAAGTGTGTCACCCTACGGTTCGTGAATATGCAGACATGATGAAGACACCTCTCCCATCAATAACCATCAGCGGGATCTGGAGATCCATAACGGCTCCCACATACTCAATGATTACTTCGTGATCGATTGAACCAATTTACATACAAAACCAATTCCCTTCGTCTCGCGATATTCTACTTATCCGAGGTTTGATCGTCGGTATCTCCATACCTAGTTCTTCCTCGTTACTGATAAGTACTCTTTACTCGTTCCATGTTATGTCATCCCTTGTGACCTAGTCACATGCTTGCAAGCTATCTAGATGACACTCCATCGAGAGGGCCCAGAGCATATCTATCCGTCATATGGATGGACAAATCCCAATCTTGGTTCATGCGCTTCAACACATACTTTCAGAATACCCAATGACACCTTTATAACCACCCAGTTACGAAGCGGCGTTTGATGTCATCAAAGTACCCATCCAGTGATGGTGATTAACATAACCTCATGGTCGAAGGATTAGGTTACTATGTATTTGAAAGCTTACAGCAATACAAACTTAATGACTTGATCTTATGCTACGCTTACTATGGGTGTGTGTCCATTACATCATTCTCCTAATGATATAACCTTGTTATTAATCACATCCAATGTCCATGATCAGGAAACCATGATCATCAATTAATCAACAAGCTAGTTCAACAAGAGGCTTACTAGGGACTCTTTTATGTTTACAAAACACACAAGTATTAATGTTTCCGGTTAATACAATTATAGCATGGGATGTAAACATTTATCATAAACATAAAGATATAATAATAACCACTTTATTATTGCCTCTTGGGCATATCTCCAACAACGGCCATTGTTGAAGTAGAGTGGCTTCGTGAATCTTGATGGACTTACTTGTGTTTGAAAAACCTGTACCCGCAATCCCAATGAACTGTGATAATCAAATTGTGATTGTTAGGGTAAAAAACTCTAAGGATAACATGCAGTCCTCAAGACATGTCAAGAGAATATTGAAATCTGTCAGAAAAATGAGAAACTCCGGAGTTATTGCGTTGGATTATATCCAAACATCTAAGAACCTGGCAGATCCCTTCACAAAGGGTCTATCATGCAACGTGATATAAAATGCATCGAAGAAGATGGGTATGAGACCCACAATATGAGTTTTCCACA
Source organism: Avena sativa (assembly GCA_916181665.1). NCBI lineage: Eukaryota > Viridiplantae > Streptophyta > Magnoliopsida > Poales > Poaceae > Avena > Avena sativa. The sequence goes on from OV702296.1 coordinate 417,963,843, forward strand.
GTGGTAAACCACTCCATATGACCGGAGATCCCGTGAGTTAGAATTGGGTGACAGGCTATTTGTTAATTGAGAGGAAAGTATCCCTACTTTAATAAACACCACTCCATGAAGATGCAATACTTTCCTATTCTGCACGGTGATGACCCACAAGTATAGGGGGTGTATCGCAGTATTTTTGAGGGAAGTGAAACCCAATTTATTGATTCGACACAAGGGGAGCCAAAGAATATTTATAAGCCTTAACAACTGAGTTGTCAATTCAGCTGCACCTGGAAACAATCTTGCTCACAACAGTTTATCAGTAGCAACAGTTTTGTAGTAGGAATAGTAAAGTAATAGCAGTAGTAAAGGAAAGACAGTAGTAACAATAACAGCAAACAGTAGGACTCGAGTGCGGTAGACATAGGGATGGATGGAAGGGCGTTGCATGGACAAGACAATTCACATGGCAATCAGAACAAAGGGCCATTGTAGATAAATAAGATAAAGCATCCAAGTACTAGATAATCCTAGGCATGTGTTCCATATATAGTCATACATGCTCACAATGAGAACTTGCACAACATCTTTTGTCCTGCCAGCCCGTTTGCAGCGGGGCCTCAAGGGAACTACTGGCAATTAAGGTGCTCCTTTTAATAAAGTACCGGAGCAAAGCATTAACACTCCGTGAACACATGTGATCCTCACATCAAAACCATTCCCTCCGGTTATCCCGATTTCTGTCACTTCGGAGCCTTTGGTTCTGGACAACAACGTGTGTATACAACTTGTAGGTAAGACCATAAACAATACTATCATAATGAATCAATAACATGTTCAGATCTGAAATCATGGCACTCGGGCCCTAGTGACAAGCATTAAGCATAACAAGTCGGAACAAAGTCAAAAAGCACTAATAGTAGATACTAGGCACCATGCCCTAACAATCTGATGCCATTACATGAACGATCTCATCCAATTCCTACCATCCCCATAGCCTACAGTGGGGGATTACTCACTCATAGATGGGGGAAACATGGATGGTCGATGGAGAAGCGATGGTGATGATGATGGCGATGATCTCCTCCAATTCCCCATCCCGGTAGGGTTCCAGAATGGAGTTTCTGGTTCCGAATCGTGGAATCTAGTGGTGGCGGCGGAGCGAACTCTTTCTGGAAAAACGTCGAACCCCCCTGAGTTTTTAGGTCAGAAGGCATCTTATAGGCAAAGAGGGAGACCGAGGGGGTGTCTGGGGCGGCCAGACCACCCCCTGGCGCGGCCAGGCCCAGCCCGCACGACCATGTGGTGTGGCTGGGCCCCAGCCCCACTCCGTCTCGTATTCTGGCTCCGGGAGTCTTCTGGTGAAATAGGATTTTTGGCATATTTTCTGGGATTTTTCTTGATAGTTGATTTTCTGCACAAAAACTAGACACCAATGTAATTCTGCTAAAAACAACGCCAGTCCGTGTTAGTTGCATCCAAATCACGCAAGTTTAGAGGAAAAACAATAGCAAAAGTGTTCGGGAAAGTAGATATGTTTTGGACGTATCAACTCCCCCAAGCTTAGCTTATTGCTTGTTCTCAAGAAATTCAGTTGAAAACTGAGTGCGATAAAATAAACTTTCACGAACACATTTGCTTCATATGATGTATATATTCTCAGCATGTGATCATCTACTTAGACAATTCATAATAAGGAGTATGCAACTAAGTTTACTTAATAGGCATTGCAAGCTACGAAGAGATTCCAACTCAAAAATAATAAGTAGCATGAAACATAAACATAAGCAACATTACAATGCTCATAACAAGGTATGATAGAGTGGTATCTCGCTTGCCTTTGGTTATGAATGCCAAGGCACCTCTGAAGTTCAGGTGAAGACTAGAAGTAAAGATATCAAAGATACAAGCATCAAAGTCATAACACAAATAATCAAGTTTTGAGACAAGCACATTACACTAAGAATGACAACTATGCTCTCAGGAAAGTGCTCAAAGAATAGGTGGTGACTCAACAAGGAAATGAAAAAGGTTTTGAATAGTTTGAAGGGCTTCCAAATGCTGAAAGTATGATACTCGTTAGCTTTGAGCTCTCATTGCCCCTATCATAAGCATCTTTAAGTGGTTAAGATTAAAGTAACACAACTAAGAGGATATGCTTGACAAGTTATAAGCTAAAGTCTCATGCCCCTTACTTACGAGTATCGGACCTCATGCTACTCAACTTCAGTCACAAGTAAGCTCTTGTCATTGTAAGTACATATGTATCATAGAGAACCGCCAACGGGGTACCCCTTGCACATGATACATGAGCTATCCCATAATCAAAATGACAAGGCAAGCAGACAATGAGCATCTCAACGATCTTTTTATTTACTATGTGCATAGATTTTTATTGGGGATGCTTCATAGAATGCTCATTATGGTTATGCTGCAAGTTTCCACCATCATTAGGCATGGCTTAGGCTAGCGGCCTAGGCGTTTCTCTAACACATATACAAACTCCATGATCTTACAAGTTCCCCTTTTATTTCACACCGCCGGGATCCATAAGCAAAAGAATCATGATATCAACGAGGTACAAAGTACCCGTGCAATGTTGAAAGCGTTCCCCATGATACATGGTTCTGCTAACTTCAACTTATAAAGCGCAAGCATATACACAACAAAGATGGACACAATGGTTCAAGATTATTAAGTGCAAGAAATTAAAGTGTGCCATCAAGTTCGTGAGAGCTTTACTAACTAACTTTCTCATAACAAGCAAACATTTTATTCGGAAGAAAACAAGGCATACTAAGCATGCACGGAATAGCAAATGATGCTAATAGGTAGGTATGGTGGACACTTTTGGCAATATTTGGTTTTAGGGAGTTGGAAACATGAGTAAAGCTTATACTCAGTGCAGGTGAAGGCTAGCAATAGTAGGGGAGCGACAAACGAGAGAGCAGTAGTTATCATAATCATGTTTGCAACAAAACAGGACTAATCATGGCATGAAAATGATTCAAGACCCCTGAGGCAAAATAATTCATCGAGGCTTAACTGACTACTTCATTCATATGCATGCATAAGCATGTGCCAAGTCAATTCAAGTGAAACATTCAGAGGAGGATACCATGGTGTCATACCAAGTTATGAGTAGAGTAATGCAAGCAAACAAGCATATGACATGCTACAAACTATTAGCAAGCTGGAACTAATTATATGAAAGCAAGAACTACTAAGCATCCATAAATAACATACACCCTACACGAACAGGCTAAGCATGCCCAGAATGATGAGTATATGTACAAAAATAAAAACAAATAGAGTTTGTTACCAGCCTCTTACCACACCTCAAGTTGTAATTAATCCTCATTATTTCCCTTCACTTGTGTGGCTTGAATAATAACATGAAACCAAATCCCACTGAGGACTGCTGAACCCTACAACAAAACTCACAAAACCAGAGAAGAATATCAAATAGTTTTGGTGTTTTCGATTTTTAAAACAAGAACCAAAAAGGGAAAACAAGCAAAGCAAAATCTTTTTGGGTTTTTCGAATAGTTCAAACAAAGCAAGCAAACCAAGGCAAAAAGGAAGAAGCAAACCAAAGAGAAACAACAGAAATATTTTTGGTCTTTTTGTGTTTTAGAAAGCAAAAGCAAAGAAAGAACGAAAACTAAAAAGAGAACGAAACATGAATATACAAAGTACCGACACAAAATGATATGGAGATGAGTGTGATGTCGGTGTACCTCCCCCCAAGCTTAGGCTTTTGGCCTAAGTGAGTATCAATCCAAGTACGAGTAAGGGTTCCAAGCAGGCGGGTCATTGTAAGAATGATCGTAGTTAGGCCCGTGGGAAGAAGAAGAAGCTCCCCAATCATAGGTAGGCTGCTGATATGAAGACTCCCCCTCATTCGAGGGCTGGACCGAATCATCTGTGACCTCCCTTCCAGTATCCTGCTCCTGTTGGGAGAGCTCTCCCAAGTACGTATCAAGCTCCTCCTCCGTGAGGGACCATCCTACCCTGTTATCAAGGTTAAACAAAACAGGTGCAGGCAAAAGAACAACTCGCTCAGACTTGCTCCTTCTCTAACCAGCTTTGAGAAAGGTTATTTCATATGACAATTCACTCAAATTAGCCCAATAAGACACACATTTATGCTGTATCATGGAATTAAGATCAAGCCTTTCTATGGGAAACTGTAGGTCTAAATGATGAGGCACTAAACCATGCAATGCTAGTAAACGAGAAGCAACGAGGCCTCCACAAATTCCACCTTTCTCGCGGTTAGCGGCAAGATGGAAAGCTATCAAGGCACCCAAGTTATAAGTCCTATCACGTTTAAGAGCAGCAGAGATGAATGCTAGATCATATGAAGATAACTTATTGGCAGTTTTCCTAGCAAGAACACACTTGGCAATAAAGTAGGCAAAGTAGCGAATGGAGGGGAGATGAATGTTATGGATTTTCCTGCTCTCCTTCGAGAAGCTGCTCCCTTGGCAAATCTCTGCGTACAAGTCCATGAGTGGTGCAGGTTGCTCTTTAATCCTTCCACATGATCCCCACTGAGGTACCTTAATAGCTGGACAAAAATCATCGAGAGAAAGGTCGACAACTATATTGTAAATTTGTAACGTACCATAGGGTTAGGCAAAGAGTGACTAAATCGAAAGTCCTGCACTACAGACATGGTTAGTTTCACAAATTGACAGGGTTCATCCTCCACAAAGTGCTCCAATCCTGCATTAGCAACCAAAGTTTGGAAGTCCTGGGAAATTCCTGCAGCCCCCATGAATTCGGAGCATGGATAGATGGAAAGAAAAACTTCCTCCTCTCGGTGAACCTTCATAACCTCAGGCACCCTCAGTTCATGTTGGTTTAGTTGATGCTCATTCATCTTCTATTCTGAAATTTAAACATCTATTAAACAAGTGATTGCAAAGTGAATATAATGAAGGGAACTACTCTTATTGACTTGTATGAGGCATAAACATGCATCAAAACTATATGTCTAAGCATCAAACAAACTTATAAGCTCTCATAACCTGTCACCTATAGCAGCAAAATACTCAAGGTATAAACCACTAAACACAAATCTACTTGGACAAGCGGAGGAGTCACATACCGGAGAACAAATGCTCCAAATTTCAGCAGCAAAGATGGGCTGAGCAAGGAGATCGAAAAATCGAGGGCAAGCACAGCAAGAACACGATTTTGAGCAATGAACTAGTGTTTGCTTGGGAGAGAGAAGAAAGTGGAAAGTGAGAGAGTGAGTGGAGGGCCAGGGGTGGCCCACACCATAGGCAGGCGCACCCTAGGGCTGGCTGTGCCACCAGGTGGTGTGCCTGCCTGGTGGGCCCCTGGTACCTTCCAAGCACTCCTCTGCCCCTTTTTTCACGTAAAAATTTAATATGAATTTTCTGGAATTTTTCGAGGCACTTTATTTTGGAGCAATTTTCAGGCATAGATGAATGATTTTTTGACAGAAAAAGATTTTCTGGAATGGTGCAATGACAAAACAAGGCTAGAACTACAGGAGTTCTAAGACACTTTAATATGCAAGCAACTAACAATAGAAAATTAAACTAAACGAAAGCAAAAACTAAAATGGATAGAATAGAAATAAGCGGAGATAATCATGGTGAAAACATTGTTTTGTTCATTAAAATCCCTTTGTTAACAAGGTTGATCAGGTCTTGTTACCAAAACAATTTTATATGAAACAAAACTTTGTATTCCACTAATGATTATGTTACCTCAACCTTGATAGCAATGGTCCTAATCATAATAGTTTCAAATTTTTCTCTTGGTATGGGACAATATATTTCTCCAACCTGAATGCCCTCAACATGTTCAATTGAATTTAAACCATAAGTCCTATCAATCTTCTTGGGGAAACAGACAGTATGTTCCTTGTCATTAACATTGAAGGTCACTTTTCCTGGATTACAATTAATAACAGCTCCTGCAGTATTAAGAAAAGGTCTCCCAAGAATAATAGACATATTATCATCTTCAGGCATTTCAAGCACAACAAAATCAGTTAATATCAAGCAATTATGAACCACTTGAATAGGTACATCCTCACATATACCAACAGGAATAGTAGTAGATTTATCAGCCATTTGCAAAGATATATCAGTTGGTATTAATTTTTCCAGTTGAAGTCGCTTATAGAGAGAGAAAGGCATAACACTAACTCCAGCTCCCAAATCACACAAAGCAGTTCTAACATAACTATTCTTAATAGAGCAAGGGATAGTTGGAATCCTTGGGTCTCCAAGTTTCTTAGGAACCTTACCATTAAAGGAATAATTAGCAAGCAAAGTAGAAATTTCTTCATTAGGGAACTTCCTTTTATTCGAGACAATATCCTTCATATACTTTGAATAGGGAGGCAATTTAATAGCATCAGTCAAAGGAATTTGCAAGAATAAAGGTTTCATCCACTCACAAAACTTATTATAATGTTCATCTTCCTTTGACTTGTGTTTCTTATCAGGGAAATGCATAGGTTTTTGGACCCAAGGCTCTCTTTCACTACCATGTTTCTTAGCAATAAAATCTTATTTAGTGTATTTAGTATTCTTAGTGTGTTTTTCAAGTTCTTCTTCAACTTTTTCTTTATCAGGAACATCATTTTCTTCATTACCACTTTGAGTTTTAGCATCAGAGATAGATATACTATTAGGATCTTTAGCAGGTTCAGAGGGTTCTACAATAGTTTTATGTTTCTTTTTTCTTTTCTTACGAGTAGTACCACTATTTTCAGCTTGTTGAGAATCCTGCTCGATTCTTTTAGGATGCCCCTCAGGATATAGAGGATCCTGGGTAGTAGCACCACTTCTAGTTCTAATTTCGTAAGCATGTCTTTCTTTGGCAGCATTAACTAGCAAGTCTTTTTGCACTTTAATAAGTTGATCTATTTGAGTTTGAACCATTTGAAAATGTTTAACAATCATTTTAACATCATTAGAGGTTATTTCCACAATATCTTTTAACTCAACAATAGCTCTAGTGTTTTCCATTAGATGATTTTGCACTCTTTTATTAAAATTATCTTGTTTAACAATAAAAATATTGAATTCTTCTAAGCATTGATCATGAGGTTTAGAGTAAGGGATATCACCTTCATCAAAGTGATGGAGAGAGTGTACCTCAATAGTGGATGAATGGGGGATAGGCTTACATAATTCTTCTATAGGAGGTAAATTCTTGACATCTGCAGCTTTAATTCCCTTCTCCCTAAGACATTTCTTAGCTTCCTTCATCACTTCATCATTTAATTCAATAACTCCCCTCTTCTTAGATAATGGTATACATGCCGGTATAGCTGGTTCAGGTATAATTACTTCAGGTATAGCTGGTTCAGGAGGAGTCCAATCTTCATAGTTCTTTCTTATTTTAGCCATTAATTCCTCAGCTTCCTTGGGAGTCCTATTCCTGAAAACACAATCAGCACAACTATCCAGGTATGTCCTAGATTCTTCAGTTAGTCCGTTATAAAATATATCAAGAAGCTCATTCTTAGGAAATGGACATCCAGCCTGTGCATGAATCAAAGCACCAAACCTTGCCCATGATTCAGGCAATATCTCTTTTTCTCCCTATTTAAAGTCAAAAAGTTCCCGCAAAATAGCATGTCTAGCACTAGGAGGAAAATATTTTTGCAGGAAAGTACTAATCAAGTAATCAGGGATATCAATAGATCTAGGAGGTAAATTACTAAACCAAGTTTTAGCTTCTCCTTTCAGTGAAAAGGGAAAAATCTTAGCAACAAAGTAAGTACGCATCTTAATATCATCAGAAAACAAGCCACTCATGGTAGAAAGCTTAGTCATATGTGCTACCGCACTTTCATTCTTAGTCCCACAAAAAGGTTCTTTCTCAACAATAGCTATGTAAGATAGATCAAGAGAGAAATCATAATCTTTATCTTTAATGTTTATGGGAGAAGCAGCAAACATAGCAATAGGAGACAATTTGGGTCTAATAGTATGCCTCTCAAGGAGACTCTTAGCAGTGCTCCTATCATGGGTGTTTTTACATTCTTTAATAAATTCATCGGTCATCTCAACATAACCGTCTTCAATATCATAACTCTTACTAGACTCAGGTGAACTAACAAATGTAGTAGTGTCTTCATTAGGAGTTTCAGTATTTCCAGCTATAGTTCTAGCAATCGTAGCATCTAGGAAAGGACCTAATGAACCACTCTTATCAAGCACAGTAGAAGCAGCATCATAAGTATCAGAAGTTTCAGATTCAGAAGTAGTAGCAGTGTGTGTAGCATGTGTATGTGGTGGTGTAAGGAACTTACTCATAACTGATGGTGAATCAAGAGCAACGGAGGTGTTCAGAACCGTACTTCTTCTTGTAGTGGATGGTAAAATAGGAACCTTTCCATCACGAGACTTACCCATGATGGATGGATGGCAGTGAACAATTATGAATCCAGGTGAACTTGATAAATAAAGCTATGCTCCCTGGCAATGGCGCCAGAAAATAGTCTTGATGACCCACAAGTATAGGGGGTGTATCGCAGTATTTTCGAGGGAAGTGAAACCCAATTTATGGATTCGACACAAGGGGAGCCAAAGAATATTTATAAGCCTTAACAACTGAGTTGTCAATTCAGCTGCACCTGGAAACAATCTTGCTCACAGCAGCTTATCAATAGTAATAGTTTTGTAGTAGGAATAGTAAAGTAATAGAAGTAGTAAAGTAAAGACAGTAGTAACAATAGCAGCAAACAGTAGGATTCGAGTGCGGTAGGCACATGGATGGATGGAAGGGCGTTGCATGGACAAGACAATTCACATGGCAATCAGAACAAAGGGCAATTGTAGATAAATAAGATAAAGCATCCAAGTACTAGATAATCCTAGGCATGTGTTCCATATATAATCATACGTGCTCGCAATGAGAACTTGCACAACATCTTTTGTCCTGCCAACCTGTTTGCAGCGGGGCCTCAAGGGAACTATTGGCAATTAAGGTGCTCCTTTTAATAAAGCACCAAAACAAAGCATTAACACTCCGTGAACACATGTGATCCTCACATCAAAACCATTCCCTCCGGTTATCCCGATTTCTGTTACTTCGGGGCCTTTGGTTCCGGACAACAATGTGTGTATACAACTTGCAGGTAAGACCATAAACAATACTATCATCATGAATCAATAACATGTCCAGATCTGAAATCATTGGCACTCGGGCCCTAGTGACAAGCATTAAGCATAACAAGTCGCAACAAAGTCAAAAAGCACTAATAGTAGATACTAGGCACCATGCCCTAACAATCTGATGCCATTACATGAACGATCTCATCCAATCCCTACCATCCCCATAGCCTACAGCGGGGGATTACTCACTCATAGATGGGGGAAACATGGATGGTCGATGGAGAAACGATGGTGATGATGATGGCGATGATCTCCTCCAATTCCCTGTCTCGGCAGGGTGCAAGAACGGAGTTTCTGGTTCCGAATCGTGGAATCTGGTTGTGGCGGCGGAGCGGAACTCTTTCTGGAAAAACATCGAACCCTCTCTGAGTATTTAGGTTAGAAGGCATCTTATAGGCGAAGAGGGAGACCGAGGGGGTGTCTGGGGCGGCCAGACCACCCCTGCGTGGCCAGACCCAGCCCGTGCGGCTAGGTGGCGTGGTTGGGCCCCAGCCCCACTCCATCTCGTATTCTGGCTCCGGGCGTCTTCTGGTGAAATAGGATTTTTGGCATATTTTCCGGGATTTTTCCTAATAGTTGATTTTCTGCACAAAAACTAGACACCAAGGAATTCTGCTGGAAACAACATCAGTTCGTGTTAGTTGCATCCAAATCACACAAGTTTAGAGGAAAAACAATAGCAAAAGTGTTCGGGAAAGTAGATACGTTTTGGACGTATCACACGGCAGGTTGATTTATTATCTTAATGTGTTCTAAGTGGCTTATCTTAAGTAGAGATATTATCCTGCAGAACATCTTTTGAAGAACACACATATATGAGTCTGACTGTTAAACATCGCAGTCTATGAGAGTAGGGTGCTCTTTAATAAACTCATGAAAGGCCATGTAGTATGACGCATAAGCGCCACCGACGGGCAAGTCCCATGTTAGCCTAGTCTCGGTCAAGACTTTGTGTGAAGCTTGGTTCGCAGCAAACTTCCAGTTCAAGGCATAGTCCACTATACAAGTTGCAGCCTAGTGTAGCATAAAGTTCTAGGTGGAAGTGAAAGGATTATGCTCGAGAGGCAATAATAAATGTTTATTATCTTATTCCAAGTTTATAATAGAGGTTTATTTCTCATGCTATAATTGTGTTGACCAGAAACATTAATACATGTGTGTTTAATAAACAAAGAAAAGGTTCCTAGTAATACCTCTCATTACACTAGCTTGTTCATTAGCAAATGATCAAGTTTTCCTAATCATGAACATTGGATGCTGTTAATAACAAGGTCATGTCATTAGAGAATGATGTGATGAACATTCACCCACAGTAGGTTTAGCAATATGATCATGTCTTCAAAGTTTATATTTCTATATCACTCGAAGTAACACTAATCCTTAGACCATGAGATCACCTCAACCACTAATACTAGAAGAGTACTTTGATTCCATCAAACGTCACACCATAACAAGGTGATTATAAAAGATGTCGTTGGGTACTTAGGAAGTGTTAGTTGAGGCTCATGGATCAAGAGTGGGATTTTCCATCCTAATGACGAAGAGATATACCCAGGGCCCTCTTGGTGATATCACATTGACACAACTTGCAATCATGTGATTGGATCACATAGAATATTATATCACAGGAATGAGAAAAGAGTACTTGTTGGTAACGAGATTTAACAAGATGTGGATGATACCAAATGATCGTATCTTGTCTAAGTAAAATATCACAAGGCAAAAGGAATTGGTTTCTACAAAAAAGGTGCACACGATCACTAGTTCATCGTTGAGTAAGTGGGAATCATTATGGATCTCCATATCCCACTAATGATTATTGATCGAAGAGAGTCTTGATCATGTCCACTTAGTTCACGAACCATAGGGTGACACACTTAAGGCTCATCGACGTATTTGGGTGGATATGAAACACAAGAGAAAATACTGGACAACACAGAAACTATTTTGATAACACTATCGGAATAGTTTTGATGTATCAAAATATTGCAAGGGAATAAATTGTTAATGTTTTTTTTAAATGAAGTGTTCATTAAATTGAGTAGCATTAAACCATGTAAATTAAAGTGCTTTAATGGAAAGACCTTTGGTTTTTTGAATGGAAATTTAATGGGAGAAAATGGCCTTGATTATTTGTGAGTGGAGAGTCCACTAGTAATCAAGAGGGAAGAGTTGGGGGCACCTCCTTTGTCCGCCAGCCATGGGAAGGGGTTGCCCCCTCCTCCTATAAAAGGAGGTGGTGGAGACCCTCTCCTCTCACTCATTGAATTCCCTCTCATATGCCCTTTGGTTAGCATCTTCTCCTCCTTTCTAGCCGATCCATGATATGTTGTAAACGTATCTATAATTTTTGATGTTCCATGCTTGTTTTATACCTACTTTCTTATGTTTTGTCCACACTTTGGAGTATTTTTACACATTTTTTGGAACTAACCTATTAACAAGATGCCACAATGCCAGTTGCCTGTTTTCTGCTGTTTTTGGTTTCAGAAAAGCTAGTAAGTAAATATTCTCGGAATTGGACCGGACAAAAGCCAAAGTCAATATTTTACCCGAAGCAACACGGAGTCCGGAGGTTAGACGAAGTGGTGCACTAGGGCGGTCACACCTAGTGGCGGTGCAGCCTGGGGGGGGGGGGGGGGGGCGCCACCAGGGGTGTGGTCCCCCTGGTGCTCCACGGACCTTGCCCCTTATCCTATAAAATCCTCCTAGGACGAAAACCCTAAGTACCCGATCAAAATTCCACGAAAGAGTCTGTAGCCGCCACCATCTCCATCCCTAGATCGAGAGGGATCTAAAGCTCTTCCCGGCACCCTGCCGGAGGGGAGAGATCACCCTGGCGGCCTTCTTCATCACCATGACTGCCTCCGGTGTGATGCGTGAGTAGTTCATCCCTAGACTACGGGTCCATGTAGTAGCTAGATGGTTGGTTCTTCTCCTTTGTGCTACCATGTTTAGATCTTGTGAGCTCCGTTCATGATCATGATCATCTATTTGTAATCCTACATGTTGTGTTTGCAGGGATCCGATGGATATTGAGATGCTATTTCAGATTGATTATTGTTTCTATCATGTCTATGTTATTTGTGATCTTGCATGCTTTCCGTTGTTAGTAGCTATCTTGGCCAAGTAGATGCTAGCAACTCCAAGAGGGAATATTTATGCTCGATAGTGGGTTCATGCCTCTAGTAATCTAGGGAAGTGACAGAAATCTCTAAGGTACTAGATGTGGTGTTGCTACTAGGGAGAAAATAACAATCCTTTGTCCATGGGGCAATTGTATTATTTACTTTACACACTTTGCTTAATGCAATTATCTGTTGCTTGCAACTTAATACTGGAGGGGGTTCAGATGATAACCTGAAGGTGGATTATTAATCATAGATGTAGTTGGATTACAGTCTATGTATAATGTTGTAATGCCCAATCAAATCTCGTAGGATTCAAGATGATTAGTATATGCATGTATGCTTTCTCGGTGTCTGTCAATTGCCCCGCTGTAATTTGTTCACCCAACATGTCATCTATCTTAAGGAGAATAACCTCTAGTGAACTATGGACCCCGGTCTATTCTTTTACCATCAATCTACTATTTACTGTTTACTGTTTACTTTCTACAAGCAATTACTATCTTCCACACAATACGTTTAATCCTTTGTTTTCAGCAAAACCGGTGAGATTGACAACCTCACTATAAGTTGGGGGCAAAGTTCTGTGGTTGTGTTGTGCAGGATTCCAAGTTGGAAACAACACCTTGGAGGTGTTTACTTGCTCCTACTGGTTCGATAACCTTGGTTTCATAACTGAGGGAAAACTTGTTGATGTGCTCATCATACCTTTATCTTGGGGTTCCCCAACGAGCTCGATATATTTTGAGCCATCAAGCCTTTTTTCTGGCACCATTGCAGGGGAGTCAAGAACATCTTCACAAGGGGAGTACCTCATAACCAATTTCTTTACTTTGCTTTTTGTTTTGCTTAGTTTATTTCTGCTTTGTTTGCTTGTTTCTTTTATCAAAAAACACAAAAAAATTTAGTTGTACTAGTTTGCTTCTTTATGTAAAAAACAAAAAAATGACTACTCTTGAAAACACTAAGTTGTGTGACTTCACTAGCACCAACAATAATGATTTCATGTGCACACCTATTTCTCCACCTGTTCCTGAAGCTACTTTCTTTGAAATTAAACCTGCTTTGCTCAATCTTGTTACAAAAGAACAATTTTCTGGTGTTGGTAGTGAAGATGTTGTTGCTCATCTTAATAACTTTGTTGAACTTTGTGAGATGCAAAAACATAGGGATATAGATGGATATATTATTAAGCTTAAATTGTTTCCTTTCTCTTTGAGAGGAAAAGCTAAAGAATGGTTGCTATCCCTAACTAGAAATAGTATTGATTCTTGGACTAAATGCAAAGATGCTTTTATTGGAACATACTATCCTCCTGATAAGATTATATCTAAGAGAAGTGAAATGATGAAATTTAAACAATCTGATAATGAACATGTTGCTCAAGCTTGGGAAAGAATGAAATCTTTGGTAAATAATTGTCCCACTCATGGACTGACTTCTTGGATGATTATCCAAACCTTTTATGCAGGACTGAATTATTCTTCAAGAAATTAGCTGGATTCTGCTGCTGGAGGTACCTTTATGACCATTACTTTGGGTGTTGCAACAAAGCTTCTGGATAATACGATGGTTACCTATTCTGAATGGCATACTGAGAGAGCTCCACAAGGTAAGAAGGTAAATTCTGTTGAAGAAACCTCCTCCTTGAGTGATCAAATTGATGTTATTATGTCTATGCTTGTTAATGGGAAAGCTCATATTGATCCAAATCATGTTCCCTTAGCCTCTTTGGTTGCTCAAGAAGAGTAAGTTGATGTGAAATTTATTAGAAATAATAATTTTAGCAACAATGCCTACAGGAATAATTTTGGTAATAATAATTATAGGCCATATCCTCCCAATAATGGTAATGCTTATGGAAATTCCTACAACAATAATAGAAGTTCACCTTCTGAACTTGAAGTCATTCTTAAAGATTTCATTAGTAAACAAACTGCTTTCAATAAAACTATTGAGGAAAAACTCTCTAATGCTGAAAGAAATATAGCATCATTGTCTGAAGCACAATCTTCTTTGAATAAAATGGCGGCTAAAACTAAAACTATTGAAAATCCCTTTGCTACTACTAATGCCATACAAGTTAGAATTGATGAAAATGTTAGACTGTTAGCTAAATTGCATGCTAAGTGGGAAAGATAAGATGAAATTGCTAGAAATAGTAGTATTTGTACTATCACCACCACTAATGTTGATGCTAGCAAACCACATGAAGTCCCCATTCCTTTTCCAACAATGCGTAAAACCAATGGAACCTTCTCTAATAAAAATGATGAAATTCTTTGAAATATGGGAAACAATAGCTCTACTATCTTAGATGGTAATTATGATTTTGATCTTGATGATTGCAATATCTCTGAAGTAATTATGTTCCTACAAAAGCTTGCTAAAAGTCCTAATGCTGGTGCTATGAATATGGCCTTTACAAAACACATTACTGATGCCCTCATAAAAATTAAAGAAGAAAAGATGAAACATAAAGCCTCTGTCCCTATGAAACTAGAAGATGGTTGGGAACCCATCATTAATATGAAAGTGAATGATTTTGATCTCAAAGCTTTATGTGATCTTGATAGTAGTGTTTCTATTATGCCTAGAAAGATTTATGAAATGCTTGATTTACCACCATTGGAAGATTGTTATTTAAATGTCCAACTTGATGATAATGCTAAAAATAAACTCATGGGGAGTATTAATGATGTTCTTATTATGGTTAACAATGCCTATGTACCCTTTGATTTCTATGTTTTGGATGTTGAATGCAATGCTTCTTGTCCTATTATTTTGGGAAGACCTTTTCTTAGAACTGTTGGTGCCATTATTGATATGAAAGAAGGCACCATTAAATATCAATTCCCACTCAAGAAAGGTATAGAACACTTCCCTAATAAGAGAGAGATGATTCCTTTTGCCTCTCCTATTAAAATGAAATTTGCTCTTAATGCTTCTTCATTTGAGAATACTTGATGCTTGCTTCTTATGCCTAGCTCAAAGGCGTTAAAGAAAAGCACTTATTGGGAGATAACCCAAATTTCTTTAGGAATCTTTTGTTGAGTCTTGGAAGTTATTGCTTCAGTAATAACCTCTCCTTATCCTTTTTGTGTGGTTTTTGTGCCAAGAAGTAACCTCTAATGAGAGAGAAGTAAGACTTGGCAAATTTGTTGTCCCGAAACAGATTTTTGTGATTCGCTGTAAAAATTCGTGAAAAATCTCTATATGTTAAATTGAGCTATAATTTTTTTTATTATGCCCTAGGTTGTTATATAACTTCGTTAGTTCAACACTTTTCAATTTGAGCAACAGAAGGTCTTCAAAAAAATTGGTTTTTACCTGCTGGTCTATTTTGACAGATTTCTGCCATTATTTGCATTTGCCTCTTAATCTCTTTCTCTTTGAGTTCTCTTTGATCACTGGAAATTTTTAAAGGAATTTCTACAGTAGCTTGTGTTTTAATGGAAGTTTTACTTGTGTTGAAACTGAACCTAAAGACTTATTATCTTGAATACACTAATGTTGCTAATGAAGATTGTGTGAAGTTTTGTATGAAGGAAATTTTAAAGTGTAGGGAAGAACAATGTGATAAGATGAAGTATTGGCAAAAGCTCAAGCCTGGGGATGCCACCCGTGTCACCCCAAGAAATATTCAAGAATTACAAGCGTCAAAGCTTGGGGATGCCCAAGGCATCCCCTTCTTCATTAATAAAAATCTCAGGTTTCTTCCAAACACTTCATTTTTATTGTTTCATGCACAATTGTGTTGTTCTTGGAGCATCTTCGCTTTTGTTTTTAGTTTTCGTTTGCTTAGTTTGCTTGAATAAATTGGTTGGATCCCTGTATTCATACATAGTTTCAAATAAGTTGATTTGGATTGGAAAAGAGTAGGAAATTTCATGCTTAAGTGGTATAAAAGGAGCTTGTTTTGACTGTGACTTAGACTTTATCATGTCATGCTTGATATCGTTTTGCCTTTATGCTTAGTGATTATTGTTGTAGCATGACTTGTTACAAACAATTGAGATTTCTTAATGTGCCTTTAAAGAATCATGCGTTGTTTTAGCATATAAAAGCATAATATTGTGGTATTCTCCTTTGATGCTTTATTTGGGTTGACTTGGCGCATGCTCACACCATGTTAAGACTATACCAAGTCAGCATAGCCTCTATGATCATTTAGTTTTCGACTTGTAATATCACTTTATGCTTTAATTAATAATGTTTTGTCGCCTTGCATGATTATGGCCATTATTGCTCTCTTAGTTGGTCGCTCCCAGTCTTTTGCTAGCCTCCATATGTACCAAGTATGAGTTCCACTCATGCATCCAACTCCAAATAAAACCAAGTTATTCCAAAGAGTCCACCATACCTACCTATTAGCATTTTCTATTCCAAGTATATTCATGTTTTTATCTACCTTTTCAAATTAAACTTGTTATGTGAAAATTAGTGATTAAAGCTCTCACGAACTTGATGGCACACTTTACTTTTCTTGCACTTAATAAACTTGAACCATTTTTCCCATCTATGTTGCGTATATGCTTGTGTTTTGTAAGTTGTGAATTAGAAGAACCATGTGACCATGGGGAACGCTTTCAACATTGCACTTTATTTAGTTGATATCATGTTCTTTTGCTTATGGATCCCGGTGGTGTGAAATGAAAGGGGAGCTTGTAAGACTCATGGAGTTTGTATATGTGTTAGAGAAACGCCTGGGCGGCTGGTCTAAGCCATGCCTAATCATGGTGGAAACCTGCAGCATAACCATAGTGAGCAATCTATGAAGCATCCTCTATAAAAAACCTATGCAAATAGGAAAGAAAAAAAGAAAAAAAAAAGAAAAAAGGCTTATGCAAATAGGAAATAAAAGGATCGCTCAGATGCTAATTGACTGCTTGCCTTGTCATTTTGATATGGGGAATCTTCTGTATCATTGGGCAAGGGGTACCCCGTTGGCGGTTCTCTATGATACACATGTACTTACAATGACAAGAACTTACCTGTGACTAAAGTTGAGTAGCATGAGGAACGGTCGTAAGTAAGAGGCATGAGATTTTCAGCTTATAACTTGTCAAGCATATCCTCATATTTGTTCACTTTAACCTTAATCACCTAAAAATGCTTATGATAGGGGCAATGAGAGCTGAAAGCTATAAGTACCATAATTTTTGGAAGCTCTTTATGAGACTTGAATCCCTACTTCCTTCTATGAAGGGCCTTTCTTTTACTTTTATGTTGACTCTCCATCTTCTATCTTTATGCACCTATTGAGAGAGCATAGTGGTCATTCTTAGTTTAATGTGCATTGTCCCAAAACTTGTTGATTGATTCATAACTTTGATATTTCTTGTTCTTAAACTATTTGTATATAGTCACCCTTATGAACTTTAAAGGTGTCCTATGCATTTATGTTTTGCTATACCATGAGGGACAAGCTGAATACCATTCTCATTATGTTTTTTATATGTGAAACAAACAAACGTCTTTCAAAGCATTGTTATTCATGAATCTTTTGTTTGTACCTCTTCATGTTATAACATAGTTGCCATGTCTTATTGTTAGAACTATATCTTTCATGCTATGTTAAAGTACTATGATCCCAGCTATCAATGTTTTACAAATACTTTGATCAAGATTATGATGGTGCATGTCACCAAAAAAATTATTCTTTTTTATCACTTACCTACTCGAGGACGAGCATGAGTTAAGCTTGGGGATGTTGATATGTTGTAAATGTATCTATAATTTTTGATGTTCCATGCTTGTTTTATATCTACTTTCTTATGTTTTGTCCACACTTTGGAGTATTTTTACACATTTTCTGGAACTAACCTATTAACAAGATGCCACAGTGCTAGTTGCCTGTTTTATGCTTTTTTGGTTTCAGAAAAGCTAGTAAGGAAATATTCTCAGAATTGGACCGGACAAAAGCCAAAGTCAATATTTTACCCGCAGCAACACGGAGTCCGGAGGGGAGACAAAGTGGCGCACCAGGGCGGCCACACCTGGTGGCGGCGCGGCCTGGGGGGCGCGCCACCAGGGGGTGTGGGCCCCCTGGTGCTCCACCGACCTTGCCCATTCGCCTATAAAATCCTACCGAGACGAAAACCCTAAGTACCTAATCAAAATTCCACGAAATAGTCTGTAGCTGCCGCCATCTCCATCCCTAGATCAGGAGGGATCTAAAGCTCTTCCCGGCACCCTGCCGGAGGGGAGAGATCACCTGGAGGCCTTCTTCATCACCATGACTGCCTCCGGTGTGATGCGTGAGTAGTTCATCCCTAGACTACGGGTCCATGTAGTAGCTAGATGGTTGGTTCTTCTCCTTTGTGCTACCATGTTTAGATCTTGTGAGCTCCGTTCATGATCACAATCATCTATTTGTAATCCTACATGTTGTGTTTGTGGGGATCCGATGGATATTGAGATGCTATTTCAGATTGATTATTGATTCTATCATGTCTATGTTATTTGTGATCTTGCATGCTTTCCGTTGTTAGTAGCTATCTTGGCCAAGTAGATGCTAGCAACGCCAAAAGGGAGTATTTATGCTCGATAGTGGATTCATGCCTCTAGTAATCTCGGGAAGTGACAGAAATCTCTAAGGTACTAGATGTGTTGTTCCTAGTAGGGAGAAAATAACAATCCTTTGTCCATGGGGCAATCGTATTGTTTACTTTACACACTTTGCTTAATGCAATTATCTGTTGCTTGCAACTTAATACTGGAGGGGGGTCGAATGATAACCTGAAGGTGGGTTATTAGTTATAGATGCAGTTGGATTACGGTCTATGTATAATGTTGTAATGCCCAATCAAATCTCATAGGAGTCAAGATGATTAGTATATGCATGTATGCTTTCTCGGTGTCTGTCAATTGCCCCGCTGCAATTTGTTCACCCAACATGTCATCTATCTTAAGGAGAATCACCTCTAGTGAACTATGGACTCCGGTCCATTCTTTTACCATCAATCTACTATTTACTGTTTACTGTTTACTTTCTGCAAGCTATTACTATCTTCCACACAATACGTTTAATCCTTTGTTTTTAGCAAAACCGGTGAGATTGACAACCTCACTGTAAGTTGGGGGCAAACTTCTGTGGTTGTGTTGTGTAGGATTCCAAGTTGGAAACAACACCTTGGAGGTGTTTCCTTTCTCCTACTGGTTCGATAACCTTGGTTTCGTAACTGAGGGAAAACTTGCTGTTGTGCTCATCATACCTTCCTCTTGGGGTTCCCCAACGAGATCGATATATTTTGAGCCATCAATCCACTATCACGAGTATGGTGCTTAGGAGAAGCACTACTCAAGATCTTCTCCACCACCACCACCACCATGTCATAGTGCTTTTGGAGTTCCCGAGGATCCACTACTTCTGCTGCCCAACTGGAGCAAGGGACGAAGATCATCGTCGTGCTGAAGGTGTGACCGATTACGGAGGCGCTGCCTATTTGTGGTGCCGGTCGTCTTCGCGTCCTAGAGGATGATCGAGTACATTCGACATCATCCATGTTTGTTTGCGGGAATGTTATCCCGCTTACGATCTTCGAGGGTGAATCCTTTTGAAACCATTACAAGTATCGCCTATATTTGATCTTGGCAGTTGTAACCGTAAGATTTTTTTTGTTTTTCTGTGCAATGAGCCCCATCAGTGGTATCAGAGCCAGGTTTATGCATAGATGCTATGTATGGTTAGAACACATAGATATGTGGATGTGATGATCATGTTATGGCATACTTTCGTACATTTGGATCATGGTGGCATGTTGGGATGAAGCGGTCCAAACTAACTTTACTTGTATTCGCACATGAGACCTGCCTCACGCTTGACATGCAACTTGTATTGCATAAGTGGCCCAACGGGTGTCTGTCTCTCCTAGCATAGTCATGATCTAATTTACTACGGTTTGCTAATAACTTGATTATCACCGTTGTGGTTGAAGTTCATAGGTAGAACGATTTAATTGTTGTATCAATGAGATTTATTGTAAGTTAAACAACCAACATGAGCTATATGGTTGTCCTTTTATTTTATGCCGTGCGTACTATATATATCCATGAGATATATTGTAATGGTGGAAGACAACCATGATGGAGGCGCCACGAACCTTGGTGCCATGCCGGTGGGATGATCGAGATCATACCATGACAAACAAGTTGACATGGGTATACCCCACAGGTACTCGAGCTTGGTATATACGGCCTAAGTACGTACAGGCCCACGGTGTCGCCAAGGCCCAAATGAAGGACTCGAGTAACCTACGGACTCTCGATTGCTTGAAGAACAAGAAGAAGCTAAAGATAGAAAGTTTGAAGGGGAAACCCTAATTTGTAACCGACTCGACCTGCTACCCGAGACCTAGCCTATCTATATAAGGGCTAGGAGGGGGCGGCGAGGAAGACACACGCAACCCTAGTTTCCACAACCCTCGCCAGATTGCATCTGCGCACCATTGTAACCTTCGGTTCCTTCGATAATTCCACGAGCAGACAAGCAGGAGTAGGGACCTCTACAAGGCCTGAACCTGGGTAAATCTTTGTCCCCTGTGTGCTTGTTTGCTAGCCGATAGATGTCTCCAGCGCTCCCTCCTTCTCCAAAACCCAAGTCCATAACAATGGGCATTGATGAGTTAAACCCTCGTCAATTGGCGCCGTCTGTGGGAATTGGAAGTGCTGATATTGCGGCTTCTTCGGCCCCATCAACTGTGATTTACAACTCCACAACAGTGGAGATTCGCCAGCTCTTCGGTGCGTTCGACTTCACCGTCCGCACGCCGACCACTCGCCCGGCCTTCGAGTCCGTAGGCGACTGAATCAGCCTGGCGATAGGGAGCTTCCGCTTCCAAGTCGGTCAGATGGGCACGCTTCGCATGCCTGATCAGCCGACGGCACCGTCGATTGCCCCAGCATCATGGTTTCCTCCATCGATCGACACCCTCAGCAAGCTCAACGCCCCGACAGCAGTCGAGAACACGGTCAGCAACAGCAGTCGTGACTCCGATCTGAGCGATCTGGCCACTGAAGATGGAACCTACGGTTCCGGATCTGAGAGTTGTGGAAGCAGCAACTTCCCCAATCACTTCATGTGCGCTGTCATCAACACAGGCGACACCTCTGCCAACCGCGACAACGACGTCAATCGCGGCAACGGAACCGACCCGCCTAACAGCGGCAATGGTGGCAATGGTGGCAACGGCGGTAACGGTGGCAATCGCACCCCCGTTGACAACGGAGGAGCAGTCGAACCTCCAACCATAGTAAATGAGCAAACCGGCGAACGCGTCGTGATCAAGCTCAACGAGCAAGAATGGGATTGCTGCCGCGAGGCCCTGCGAGGCACCCCTCTACCCTTCGGATCCCCGCAAGAGCTGTTGATGGGCTATCACCGGCTCCTGAAGGAAGAATTCAAGCGCCAAGTACAAACAATCGCGCAACTCGAGGCATGCAAAAAGGCGGCAGACGAGTCGAGCATTCGTCGTGCAAGGCTCTCCTCCTACGGAGGATCCTCCTCAAAGGGCAACGAGTACCTCGCCAAGAAGAGGCAATCTCGGATGGCCCATCTCACCGAGCAGGAACGCATAGAGGCCGCAAAGGTCCTCGACTTCGGCTCTATGACAGTCGACACCAGGGGCAATATGGTCCCCAAGACGCTGCAGGCTGCGGTGACAGCGGCCACCATGTACCTCCTGAACAACCAGCCACCAGCTGGGGACCCCCGAGCCGCCATGCACCGATCTACGATCGCGGGCTTGGGATTAATCGAGGCCGCCCTCAACAAGGAGCCGACACCAGAACCAAAGAAGGGCAAAGCGCTAGCAAAGCGTTACTCCTCGCCCTCATCCAGCGATGACAGTCACGACTTGTCTCGATGTCGCCGCTCACGACGACACGACCACGACTACGACACACGTGATGACATCACGCAGCGCAAGATCGACAAATCAAGAGCACGACGTGCTCGGTCGACTGACTCAGAAGAGGAAGATGTGGAGCTCTGCGGCGCCAGATGCTTTAGCAGATCCATTAGGCAGAAACGAATGCTTAAAGGGTTTAAACTCCCGTCGGAGAACCCGAAGTTTGACGGCCTACAGGACCCAAAGATCTGGCTGGAGGACCACATCTCCTCCGTCAGGCTCCACGGAGGCAGTCAAAGCACGGCCATGCAATGCTTGCAGCTACAGCTGCAGGACGCCGCCCGAGCATGGCTCAACAACCTCCCACGCGGATCCATTCGTAGTTGGGACGAGCTGGTTTATAGCTTTGTGCGCAACTTTAAGGGCACATACAAGCGGCCTGCATCAATCGAAGAGTTGAGATGCTGCCAGCAAAGATCTGGCGAATCGCTGCGCTCCTACATCCAAAGGTGGTCCATCATCAAGAACTCCGCAGAAAACATCTCGGAGGATCGCGCGATTGACGCATTCAACGGTGGCGTCCGCCACTTAGAAATCAGAGAGGAGCTGGGCCGCTCAAAGCCCAAGACCATCGACCACCTGATGGAGATTGCGAATCGGTGGGCTGATGGAGAAGATTCAGTGAAGAATCGCGTTCACTCCGACGAGGAGGCGGAGCTCGAGCGCACACACGATCACCGAGGCAAGCGTCGCATGCGCATTTACGATGACCGTGACGACGTCAACATGGTCGCGGCTGGCTACGCCGAAAGACGCGACGACAACCGCAACAGCGGATACCATAGCGGCGGATACCGCGACTCCAGGAAAACCACACAAGTGTGGCAACACCGCACTCGCGACGAGGCACCCGCGAGCTCCATTGAGGACAAACTGTCCGGGACATGTACGGTGCACTTGTACATCGACAAGCATGATGGCAAGAAGAATTCAAGCCACCTCCTCAAGGATTGCCGCGAGTTCCTCAAGCTACACGAGGGACTGGTTCGGATGAACCGCAATGCAGTCGAAAGAGGCTATGGAGCCGCTCCAGGCGCCGTGGCACATGGCACTCCGCCGCCTCCACCTGGGCCACCCCCGAATGTAGCCGCACCGGATCAGCACCATGGAGGTGAACCGTACCCATGGGCCATGGGCACCATGATGATCCAAAAGGGATGCCCCTCCAATAGGGTGTAGAAGACCATCACTCGCCAAGTTAACTTGGCCACACACTCGCCACCATCCACCACTGAGTACCTCAGTGGAAGCGAGTCCTGCATCACCTTCGACAAACGCGACCATCCGCCTCAGGTACCCCGTCTAAGCCATTGCCCCCTCGTACTCGAGCCGCAAATCGGAGGCTTCGACATGAGCCGCGTCTTCATGGATGGCGGAAGTGGCATCAACCTTATATTCGCGAGTACCTTGCAAGCAATGAGGATCCCCCTAACTTGCCTAAAGGCCTCGGACACAACGTTCCACGGCATCGTCCCAGGGAAAGGCGTATACCCCCTGGGCAAAATCAACCTCAACGTCATCTTCGGCACGCCGAAGAACTTTTGGCGTGAGCGCATCGACTTTGAGGTCGTCGACTGGCCCTCACAGTACCACTGCATCCTCGGGCGCGTCGCGTTTGCTAGGTTCATGGCAGTGCCCCACTACGCCTACCTGCAGATAAAAATGCCAGGTCCTAATGGTATCATCACGATCAACCGGAGCTTCGAGCGATCTGACAGTTGCGACAGGGAATTCAACAGAATTTCCCAGTCCTTCGGCATGCAGGAGGAATTCACGAGACTAAAGGATACGACAGATAATAGTCTGCCTCCCTTGAGCCGGCCAAGCTCACCTGATCTCTCCTTCGACTCATCGGTGCACACGAAGAAAGTGCAGGTCCACCCATTGGATCCCGCCAAGACGGCCCTCATCGCCAACAACTTGAGTCCCGCATAGGAACTCGCGCTCGTCGAAATCCTCCGTGAGCACTGGGAAATTTTCGCCTGGTGTCCTGCGGACATGCCAGGAGTTCTGAGGGAATTCGCCGAGCACGCACTCAACGTCAACCCCGACGCAAGGCCAATCAAGCAAACAATTCGGCGATTGTCTGAGCCACGAGCGCAGGCAGTTGGAATGGAGATCAACAGACTCCTCGAAGCCAAGTTCATACGCGATATCAAGGAAAGCACTTGGCTCTCCAACATGGTGTTGGTACCAAAATAGGACACGGATATCCTGCGGATGTGCGTGGACTTCACCTCTCTAAACAAGCACTGCCCAAAGGATCACTTCCCGTAGCCGTGCATCGACCAAATCATCGACTCCACTGCGGGATGCGAGCGCCTCTGTTTCCTTGACGCCTATTTAGGCTACAATCAGATTCGAATGAAGGAGGAAGATCAAGAGAAAACAGCATTTACAACGTCCTTCGGTGTGTTCTACTACAACACAATGCCCTTCGGGCTAAAGAACGCGGGAGCCACCTACCAGGGTGCATGAAGGCTTGCCTCAAGGAACAACTGGGTCGCAACATTCAAGTCTATGTCGACGACATAGTAATCAAGACCAAGGAGGAAGCCTCCCTAATCGATGATTTGCGCGAAACCTTTGCCAACCTCGACCGCTACCAGATCAAGCTCAATCCAGACAAATGCGCCTTCGGCGTACCATCTGGGCAGCTACTCGGGTATCTCATTTCTGCGAGGGGAATCGAGGCAAACCTGAAGAAAATAAAAGCCATACTGGCCATGGAGAAGCCGAAAAACATAAGGGGCGTCCAGCAGCTGGCTGGGCGAATCACGACCCTCAGCCGATTCATCAGCCAGATGGGTGAAAAAGCGTTGCCCTTCAACCAGCTCCTCCGCAAAGGTGAAAAATTCGAGTGGACCAACGAAGCACAAGAAGCATTCGAAGATCTAAAGCGCCTGCTATCCACTTCGCCAGTGCTGGTGACCCCAAGAGAAAGGGAACCACTATTTCTATGTATTTCAGCCACCAACCAGGTGGTCAGCACAGTGCTCATCGTCGAGCGAGCTGAGGAAAACAAGGTCCACGGCGTGCAACACCCAGTATACTACCTCAGCGAGGTCCTCATGCCAACAAAACAGCGGTACCCGCACTACCAGAAGCTGGCGTACGGTGTCTTCATGACCGCCCGGTGACTGCGCCATTACTTCCAGGAACACCCAATCGTGGTGGTCAACGACGCCCTGTTGGGGCATATCCTCAATAACCCCGACGCCACGGAGCGAGTCGCGCTTTGGGGAATAGAATTGTCTCCACGAGACATCACATACGAAAAGCGCGACGCAATCAAGTCGCAAGTTCTCCCTGACTTCCTCGTGCACTGGATGGAGAACCAGCTCCAGGACAAACCAAACATGTCCTACCTGTGGACAATGCACTTTGACGGGTCCAAGCGGAAGGACGGAGCAGGTGCAGGTGTCATACTAACATCACCTCAAGGGGACAAGCTGAAGTACATCCTGCAAATGCGGTTCATAGCCTCCAACGACGAGGCTGAATACGAGGCCCTGTTGCACGGGATGAGGATGGCAAAAGCCTGCGGCGCCAAGAGGCTCATCATATACGGCGACCTGTAAGTTGGTCATCAACCAAACGATGCATGAGTGCGACACACTGAACAACAACATGATCGCGTACCGTGACCTCTACGACACACTCGAAGGAGACTTTGACGGTTGCGAGCTGCGGCATGTAGGTCGCGAAAGCAACGAAGAGGCGGACGCACTCGCCAACATAGGCTCTACCTGTGCCCCCATACCACCTAGGGTATTTCTGGAGCACATTTGCGAACGCTCCATCAAGCCAAAGGCCGTAGAGAAGAAAACAAGCACAGCAACGGACTCGGGGGTTACGCCGCCCAATGAGCCAATGGCACTCAATGACTTGGATCTGGACACAGGACTCGAGGGACCAATGAGCGTCATGATGATTGAGCAATCCTGGACACAACCGTACATCACGTATCTCCTCAGCAAAAGGTTACCGGACGATCCGACTGATGCACGACACATCACGCGGCGATCCAAGGCATTCGCTGTTATCAACGGCGAACTGTATAAATGCAACATCACAGGAGTACTGCAATGATGCGACTCCACGGCCGATGGAAGAGCTGTTCTCCTCGACATCCATGAAGGGACCTGCGGGCACCACGCCGGTAGTCGTGCCCTCGTGGCCAAAGCTCTGCGAGCTGGGTTCTACTGGCCTACGGCCATGCGCGACACTAAGGACATCGTCCAGAAGTGCAACACATGCCAATGATTCGCGGACAAGCCGCATGCACTTGGCGCAGAACTCCGGCCAATTCCGTTGGCCTGGCCCTTCGCGCAATGGGGACTCGACATGGTCGACAAACTCCCAAGGTCCTCACAAGGAGGCTACGTCTACCTCTTGGTCGCAGTCGACAAATTCACCAAGTGGATTGAGGCCATGCCAATGACCAACCAATCAGGACATAGCGCAGTCAAGTTCTTTGAGTCCATCGTCTACCGCTTCGGAGTGCCGCACAACATCAACGACAACCGGACGAACTTCACATCCAAGGAGTTCCAAGAATTCTATGAGAACCTAGGGATCAACATCAGCTATGCCTCAGTAGCGCATCCACAGATCAACGGTCAGGTGGAAAAGGCAAATGGGCTCGTCTACGGCGGCATCAAGAAGCGACTCCTCCGGCCACTCGAACAAGCCATGGGTTGCTGGCCGGACGAACAGCCATCCGTACTCTGGAGCCTACGCACAACTCCAAACAGCGCCACGGGCTACACGCCATTCTTCATGGTGCACGGAGCCGAAGCAGTGCTACCCACCGAAGTACGGTACAAGGCGCCGCACGTGGTCGCTTACAGCGAGCAAGAGTCATCCCTCACACTCTAAGACTCCGTCAACCTCCTTAATGAGGCAAGGGAAATTGCCGCAGAAAGATCCACGATCTACCAGCAGAACCTGCATAACTACCACAGTAGGAGGCTTCGCCCCAGATCTTTCGTGGAAGGTGACCTGGTCCTGCGACTGAAGCAGCAGGGGCATCTCAAGCTCGAGTCCCCTTGGGAAGGGCCATACGTGATTATAGAAGTAATCCTAGGTGACGCCTATCGCCTTCAAGATTTAGAGACAGGAGTCGCATACTCCAACCCCTGGAACATCGCACAACTGTGACGCTTCTACCCTTAGTTGCTCTTTACTTTTTACATTGCAAATAAGGCTACTCAGCCAAGGCTACTTAGCCACATATTGTACCTCGCACTATTCTTCGAATAAATAAAGCTAAGTGCCCCAAAACTCTGTGTTTTCCTTTACTTTTCCAATTTATCTACTCGGGGGCTGCGCCACCCTATATACATCTGTTCTACGAACCAAAACGCGATATCCTGAGTAGCTGGTACATCAATGGAAACCCTTGACACAAACATCAACCCAACTGCAACGCATCTGACAGGTTAACAAGGGACAGAGATAAAAGCATGACCAGGCTAACGAAAGGGACTCACATAGTGCAACGCACTGCATGCTAACAAAGCTCTTTATACATATTCGACAATAAATTATACACAACATTTATACGAACTTTACAACACAAGTACACTTATGTGCAGGATACAAACTAGGCTACTACTGCAGCAGGAGAACATTGGTCCGTTCCTCGAAGAAGTCGATGATCTCTTCTGCTAGGCGATCCACCACCTGGTAGTGCGGCACCATATTCCAGGCAGAACCTGCCGGTGGTGTAGGCGGCCCAGATGCAATTGCCGCAACATCCACGTCAGGCCTATGCAGTCGCACCATTGATAGAGCAGCCTTGGCACCAGCCACCAACTATTGCCTCACGCACTCGCGAACCGCGGTCAGGTCTTGAAACTTGGCAAGGAGGGCCAGCAAGCTTGATGGAGTATCATCCAGTGGAAACATCGCCCGATAAATGTTCTTCAAGCATGACTGCGACTTCTTCAGAAAGTGCAGCACCCGCGCTGCACGATCCTGCAGGGTCGCCAGCGCTGTCAGGGGGATGATCCCCGGGTACCCCATCCGGATAAGAAACAGGACAGTCAGATCGCGTCCGGCTGACCAGATGCAGCCGGACAGGGCAAGACGGGTCGGCTATCACCCGGTAGCCGGATCAGCAAGAGACAGCCTGATACGGCGACGTAGCCGGACCCAATCAGTAAGACATGATGACGTGCGTATCAGTGCACGGTACGCCCTGTACGATGACAAGACGGGCAACCACCCGCCCATACCGAAGACTTTGCGTGGTTGACGCTGGAACAATGGCCTGTGCTGACGACGGGCTCGCACGGCGTCCACTGTACCTACGACAGCCATACCGCTCATACTCCGATAAGACAAGCCATACTGGATACTGTAGATGACTAGTCGGCTGGGACCCGCCTGTGGGGCCCGCTAGTCGGACTGGCCAGTGAGACCTTTGCCTCTCTGCCCATATAAAGAGAGGCAAGGCCTTAGTAGAAAGGGTGGGTCTTAGTGCATTTAAGGCAGTAGCTAGAGAACGCAGCTCAAGGAGCACTTGTAGTTCGTATATCCCTCATAGTCAGATCAGGCAGGAGTAGGAGCTTTACCTTATCACGAGGGCTTCGAACCTAGGTACTTCCTGCGTCCAGCTACGCTTGCTTGTCCCAATCTCGCCTGCGGACGCCGTCGATAGCTTCCTTGCTAGTCCCCACACCTCTATCTAACCTCCTTAGGTACTGTCGTTCCCAATACAACGACATTTGGCGCCCACTGTGGGGCTGATGGCTTCGACCGGAGTCACGTTCCGCACGGGACCCCGCACTTCAGCCGGTGAGCGCGTGGCCTCCGGCCTGGTGCTCACGCTTGGCAAGTTCGACTGCGTCATCGACAACGCCTCCTGCTTCGCCGGAACTTCCTTCCCAGCGAACGACACCGTCCTGCTATTC
The DNA here is from genome assembly GCA_916181665.1 of Avena sativa. NCBI lineage: Eukaryota > Viridiplantae > Streptophyta > Magnoliopsida > Poales > Poaceae > Avena > Avena sativa. The sequence goes on from OV702296.1 coordinate 417,992,957, forward strand.
GGCGATCTCCCCGTCTACGTCTCCACCATCCCGGAGCGTTTCCCTAGGGAATTCGTCTCTGTCACGGAGCTGCCGTGCTCAGACGGCAGCACCTCTGCCGCACCCCGCGGTGTGGAGGTCATGATGGCCGGATCCAGCTCACATCCTCGCCAGCCGCGGGAGCGAGGCGTGGACGAGGTCGGAACTTCCGCTCCCCCGCAGCCTCGGAACCCGGTGGAGGATGCCATCGATCGGCTCCTGACGCCGGTTAACCTCGGGGATAACCCAGAGGAAGCGGAGGCCAACTTCACCATGGAGAGACAGATCCTCCTCCAGAAGGCCATGGAGTTGGCAGCAGCCCGCACGCAACTTGAGATCACTCGGCGCGAGTACGACCGCGCACACGGCCTCACTCCGGCTACCGCGGAGCCGAGCCAGCGTGGCTAGGTACGTCGTCGAGGCAGTGAGCTGGGCGGTAGGATGGAAAAGGATGGAGAACCGGATCCCGCGCCTTCCCTCGCACGGCCCACCTACAGCACGCCCATCAAGAACCTGCGCCTGGCGCGAGCCGCAGCAGAGGAGCTACCCAGCCTGGAGGGCGAGGGGCGAGCCCGCCAGCACGCTCGCGTGTAGGAGCTCCTCCGTGTCACGGACGAGCAGGCCGATGCCAACCAGCAGATGCAGGAAGACCTTAGCTACTCCAGAGGGAGCAAGCTACCTGCCAACAGCAGAGGCGCACCACGCGACACCCAGCAGGCGTCCTCCCCTCAGCCGCCCAGGGCCCGCAGCAGGCGCCGCAGCTCGGGCAACAGGGGCCAGCCGCGCCAGGAGCAGACGGTGAAAAGCAACCCGCCACCTCCCCCACCACCAGCCGGAGCGCCCAGACCAGCAGGTTCTCATCTCTCGGGCCAGGTGGGAGCGCCCAACCCGGATTGTCCGGATGCCCGCGACCGCATCGAGCTCCTCACTCAAGCGCGCGTCACGGAGGAGGAAGATTCGACCGGCCCGGTTTGCTTCGGACCCCGCATCTGGAACGAGCCGTTTCCGGATAAATTCTCCCTGCCAAGGGACACCCCCAAGTACGACAGCAGCATGAAGCCGGAAGACTGGTTGACCGACTACGCTACGGCAGTCGGTATCGCCCACGAGAACAAGCGCACAGCCGTGCGCTACATCCCTCTCATGCTAACCGGGTCGGCAAGGACATGGTTCAATAGCCTTGCACCCAACAGCATCAACGCCTGGCCTGACTTCGAGAAGGTCTTCGTCCGCAACTTCAACGGCACGTACAAACGTCCAGGGCGCCCGCGCGACCTGGCCCTGTGCGTCCAGGGCGACCGCGAGACCGACCGCGAGTACCTCGCCAAGTGGACGGAGCTCCGCAACACTTGCGAGGGCATCTAGGAGAGCCAAGCCATCAGCTTCTTCATCGAAGGATGCCGAGAGGGCACCATGCTTCGCCACCGGCTACTGTGTGACAAGCCGAAAACCATGGCGGAGCTCATGACGGTTGCGGACCAGTACGCCACAGCGGATGCCGCCATAAAGAAGCCCCTCCGAGTAAACGCGAACGGCCGTCCGACTCCCACGGAGCCGGCTCGCGATCGTCCGAGCAATCCGGCTGGTGAAGCTGGATCCTCCAGACGCCACGACAACGACAACCGGTTCCATGGGGACCGCCAGGCCGGACAACAGAAGCCTCGCTACCACGCGCGGCAGGTCAATGCTGTGGAGGGTGCGCCCGACGCACCGGCTAATGAGGCAAGAAGGCAGAAGCCCCGGCTCACCTTCGACCAGATGATTGACGGCCATGCAAGTGGCATAGCGGTCCCTTCAAACCGGCTACGCACACCACCCGGAACTGCAGCTGGACCCGCCAGCTAAAGGACCAGGGCAACCAGCCTTGCCTCCCGCCTCCCCCACCGGGCGGACCTCCACCACCGGCTAGGGGAGCCGGTAATGATGGTAATGGTGGCAACAACAACAACGGCTACCCCCAGCCGCACGCTGCCTACCACATCTTCGAGACAGAGCAGGACGACAAGCACAGCCGCAGGCGACGCTCCAAGGAGGTCAACGCCATCGTCTCCCTGGTCCCCCAGTACCTGAACTGGTCGGAAACCCCCATCACCTAGAGCCGGGCGGATCAGCCTGAGCATCTGTCGACTCTCGGGGGCTATGCCATGGTGCTCGACCCCCTCATCATCTCCAACGCGCGCACCTGCCGATTCTCGCGCGTCCTCATCGACGGGGGCAGCAACCTCAACCTTCTCTACCAGTCCTCGCTGGAGAAGCTGGGCATTCGCGAAAGCGACCTACGCCCGACTACCACGACGTTCCACGGCGTACTGCCGGGGCCAGCCTGCGCCCCGCTGGGGAAAATCCAGCTGGATGTCATCTTCGGGACCGAGGAGAACTTCCGCCGCGAACCAATCTGGTTTGAGGTGGTAAATCTGACGAGCTCCTACCATGCTCTCCTCGGGCGCCCCGCCCTCTCCAAGTTCATGGCCATCCCCCACTACACGTACCTCAAGACGAAGATGCCGGGACCCCACGGCGTGATCATCGTCGCCGGCTGCTTCAGGCGATCGATGGAGTGCGCCTCAGCCGGTTCCAAACTAGCAGAGGCCCTCATCATAGCCGAAGAAAAAACGCGCGATCATGCGCAATGTCGCCATGGCCTAGCAGGACATTCCGGCTAGCAGCAAACCGGCTGGAGAGGGAGCTTTCCAGCCGGCAAAGGAGACGAAGAGGATCCTGCTTGACCCCTCCGATCCGACTAAGTTCGTCACCATTGGTGCCGGCTTGGACAGCAAATAGGAAGGCGCGCTCGTCGACTTCCTCCGTGAGAATCGGGACATCTTCGCATGGTCCCCCAAGGACATGCCGGGTGTGCCGAGGGAGTTCGCTGAGCACTCACTTCATGTGCGTCCGGATGCCAAGCCGGTCAAGCAACCTCTACGCCGGTTCGCAGAGGAGAAGAGAAAGATAATCGGTGACGAGATCACCTGGCTCCTTGCAGCCGGGTTCATCATGGAAGTGTACCACCCGGACTGGTTGGCGAACCCAGTCTTGGTGTTGAAGAAGAACAAGACCTGGCGCATGTGTATCGACTACACCAGCCTGAACAAGGCATGCCCGAAAGACCCCTTCGCCTTGCCCCGTATCGATCAAGTCATCGATTCCACGGCCAGCTGTGATTTGTTGTCTTTTCTAGATTGTTATTCCGGGTACAATCAGATCCGGCTAAACCCGGCTGATCAGATTAAGACATCATTTATCACCCCCTACAGGGCTTTCTGCTATGTAACCATGCCTTTCGGCCTAAAGAACGCAGGTGCCACCTATCAGCGATGTATGCAGAAATGCTTGCACTCGCAGATAGGCCGAAACGTGCATGCTTACGTGGATGACGTGGTCATCAAGACCAAGGAAAAGCGCACCCTCCTCGAGGATCTGGGAGAAACATTTGGTAACCTCCGCCAGTACCAGATGAAGCTGAACCCAGAGAAGTGCGTCTTTGGAGTACCATCCGGTCAGCTACTCGGTTTCCTCGTATCACAACGAGGTATCGAGGCGAATCCGGAGAAGATCGCAGCCATCGAGAGGATGCAGCCGCCCATGAACCTGCTTGGAGTCTAGAAGTTCACCGGATGCCTGGCTTCCCTCAATCGTTTCGTCAGCCGGCTGGGAGAGAAGGCACTCCCGTTATACCAGCTGATGAAGAAGACGGACAAGTTCTCCTGGACTTCGCAAGACGACACCGCGTTTCACGACCTCAAGCACATGCTATCCACAACACCGGTTCTAGCCACGCCGGCTAGCAAGGAGCCGATGCTGCTCTATATAGAAGCCACCAGCCGGGTCGTCAGCGTCGTCCTAGTGGTGGAGCGCCCCGAGGAAGGCAAGGCTCAGCCGGTTCAGAGACCCGTCTACTACCTCAGCGAGGTTCTCTCCCTCTCCAAGCAGAACTACCCCCACTACCAAAAGATGTGCTACGGTGTGTACCTGGCATGCAAGAGTCTCAAGTACTACTTCTAGGAGCACTCGATCAAGGTCGTGTGCACCGCACCCCTTTCGGAAATCATCAGCAACAAGGATGCCACCGGCCGAGTCGCCAAGTGGGCCATCGAGCTCGCCGCTTACTCCATCCAGTACGAGCCCCGGCTCACGATCAAGTCACAGGTGTTGGCAGACTTCCTCGTCGACTGGGCCGAGACCCAGTATCTCCTACCGGTTCCGGATTCGGACCATTGGCGGATGCACTTTGACGGGTCGAAGATGCTCGGGGGCTTGGGAGCCGGCATCATGCTCACCTCGCCCAAAGGAGACCGGCTAGAGTATGTGCTGCAGATCCACTTCAAGGCCTCCAACAACGTAGCCAAATACGAGGCACTGGCGCACGGGCTCCGGCTGGACAAGGAGATCGGTGTCAACCGGATCCTGTGCTTCGGTGATTCGGACTTGGTGGTGCAACAGGTGTCCGGGGAATGGGACGCCAGAGATGCAAACATGGCTCTCTACCGGTTCCACATCCAGAAGCTCAGCGCCTCCTTCGACGGATGCGAATTTCACCATGTCCCCCGCACCAACAATGAGGCAGCCGATGTCCTCTCCAAGATAGGATCCACCAGGCAGGCCATCCCACCAGGGGTCTCCTTGGAGCATCTGCGCAAGCAATCCATTAACCCGTTGCCGGAGTCAGACTCCATCGTCTGGGCGGGAAGCATTCTGGCTGGCGGAACAGCAGAAACGGAGCCGGCAGAACCACCAAAGAAGAAAACCCGCACCAATTCCGGCCAGGTAGTGCCCTCCGACTCGCAAGACCCGGGGGCTGCCGGCTCACCTAATGGCTCGGGGGCTGCCGTCCCGGGTACTCCACCCGGACGACCCCCCGACATCCGTCAGCCGGAGGACAGGAACGTCCTCGTCATCCGGGAAGTGCCATCCTGGGCACAGCCCTTCATGAACTACATCGCCAACGGAGAACTCCCGGACGACGAGGTAGAAGCCAGGCAAATCCGGCGCCACGCGCATACATACACCATCATAAACGGCGAGCTGTACAAGCGCAGTGTATCCGGTATCTTCCAAAGATGTGTTGATGTGGACATGGGCTACCGGCTACTCAAGGATATCCACCAGGGTGAGTGCGGGCACCATGCTTCGTCAAGGGCTATAGTCGCCAAGGCATTCCGCCATGGTTTCTATTGGCCCACCGCCCTCGAGGATGCCGAGCAGCTGGTCTGCGCGTGCAATGGGTGCCAGCGCTTCGGGCAGCTCAGGCACATGCCAACCTCGGTACTCAAGACCATACCGATCACCTGGCCCTTCGCAGTTTGGGGACTCGACATGGTCGGTCCCTTCAAGCGAGCCCGCGCGGGAATGACCCACCTGCTGGTAGCGGTGGACAAGTTCACAAAGTGGATCGAGGCCAAGCCTATCCGGAAGCTGGATGGAGCGACGGTTGTTACCTTCTTCACCGACATCATCAACCGCTTCGGCTACCCCAATAGAATCATCACCGACAACGGCACGAACTTCGCCAAGGGGGCCTTTGCCCGGTTCTGCAGCAACAAGGGCATCCGACTAGACCTCGCCTCCGTCGCACACCCGCAGTCCAACGGGCAAGTCGAACGAGCAAACGGCTTGGTGCTAGCCGGCATCAAGCCACGTCTCATCGAGCCGTTGGAGCGGTCACCTGGATGTTGGATCGAAGAACTTCCGGCGGTGCTATGGAGCCTCCGCACCACACCAAATAGGTCAACCGGCTACACGCCATTCTTCCTGGTCTACGGATCGGAATCCATCCTCTCCGCCGACATCGAGTTCGACTCCCCTCGCAAGCTCCTGTATGACAAAAAAGCCAACAAGGAGGCGCGGGAGGACGGGGTGGACCTCCTGGAGGAGGCCCGCGAGCTGGCCCTGTCCAGATCTGCCCTGTACCAGCAGCGACTACGTCGCTACCATTCAAGCCGGATTCGCCCAGTCGCATTCCGCGAGGGAGACCTGGTTCTCCGGCTAGTGCAAGATACAAAGGGCATGCACAAGCTATCACCACCCTAGGAGGGCCCCTTCATCATCAGCCGGGCGCTTCCCAACGACTCCTATTACCTCATCGACGCACAATAGCCGCGCAAGAACAAGATGGACAAGAAAGATTCGAAGCACCTGGCTACGCCAGCTACTCCGAATCTCGGGGGCTACACCCAGTGGGTGCGCTCGCGCGCCCCCACTGGAATGTTAGTTCCCCCGGCTGAAGGCGTTCAGTCGACGAAAGCAGCCGACTGGGACGAGGCCAGTCGGATAAAGTTAGAAGACTTGGGAGAAATAAAAAAGATTCGAAGCACCTAACTGCGCCAGCTACTCCGAACCTTGGGGGCTACACCCAGTGGGTGCGCTAGTGCGCCCCCACTGGAGGTGTAGGTCGCCCGGCTAAAGGTGTGTAGCCGGACGAAGTTAGCCGGGCAGAATACGCAAAAGGAAAGCTCAACGCACAAGGGAGATTCAAGAATTTCAACAATAACAAACAAAAGAGAGACGAAGCTCCCATAAGTTACCCGGTGTCAAAGACAGCCGGTACAAGCAAACAAGGTTCGTGAACATATAACACAAGATAAATACACCGGCATCCCGGGGCAATAACTAGACGGTAGGACCCTTGCCGTGCGGGGGATCTTGGCCGGCAGAAGCTTCAGGCGGCAGAGGAGGCGCGAAGCTTGATCCGGTTCCTGCGCCTGCGGGCGGCGGCATCGAGCCCTCTGCATCAGGAGTACCGACGGACTCCGAGTCGGTGAGCACCTCGTCGGGATCCACGTAATCAGCGATCTTGATGGCGGACCCATGGAGTTTCGGATGGGCTTGGCGGATGGCGGCAAGATCGGCTCCAACACGGAAGTCACCGTCGATCTTCTCGACGCGGGCGTCCTTGTACCAGGAGAGCATGAGGGCCAGAGCCATCTCCGCTCCAGCCCATGCCGCCAAGTCCCGCAGCCGATCCACTGCAGCCGGCACCTCTCCCACCTTCGCCGCCAGCTGCGCCATCGTCTCCGGAACTGGAGCCTCTGGCCACATAAAGGAGAAGACGTCCCGTGCCGCCTGACAAATCTTGGCAGCTTCCTTGCCAAGAAGGACGACGAGCTCCTGGGCCGTCGGCTGCGCTCCCGGCCAGTTCTCCTACAGCCGGTTGTAGGCCGGCAGGTCTATGCCGGGGTAAAAGGCTGTCAGAAAAAAGGGTCAGATCTGGCTACCGGATCCGGAAAGAAAGGAAGACGGGAAAAGGAACTTACTCTTGGCAGTATGGCCGACCTACATCAGCTCCTCCACCAGCGCCTTCTCCTTGATCACTAGCTGTTTGATCTCCTTCTCTTGGTCCTTGTTCTGGGCCTCGAGAAGGGTGAAGGCTTCGGCCCAGCTAGCGAGTGAGGCGTCGCGCTCCTTGACGGTGGCCTCCAAACTGTCTACCCGCGCGTGCCAATCCTTGTTCTGCAGCCGCAAAGTGGAGTTGGACCTGCTCAGCCGGTCGTTCGCTTTCTTCAAGCGATCGATCTCGCGCTGAGCGCACACGAGGATGGCTGCAACGAAACAGGCTATCAGTAAAAAAAAAGAGAGCGAGCTGGGTGAAGCGAACTTACTCTAGGAAGTCCCGTTGGCGGCAGCAAGCTTCTGCTCCAATGTCCGGTTCCCGCCGGCTGTGGCCTCCAACAGCCGGATCTCCTTCACCACCAGCTCGAGCGTGGCGGCAAGGTCCGACAGCAAAGCGGCAGAGGAAGCGTCGTCGTCCATGGCGTTGACGGCCAAGGACTCCTTCGCTGTGACCACCGTCGTTCAGCACTCCTCCCCGAGCTCCTCGTAGGAGTTGTCATTGACAACAATGACGAGCTCCTTGCCGGCAGCCCCCCGCGCGCCCGCGGTAGAGCCTTCTGGCTGGGAGGGCTCCGCTTCCGGCTGGGGACCCTCTGGCTGGGAGGAGGCAGCCGGCTCAGCTCGAGGGGGAGGCGGAGGCTGTGCCTCAGAAGAAGGAGAGGTGCCGGTTGGCACAGTCGGGGCACGGGGCGGCGACCCGGTCGGCGCCCATGCCGGGCTCGCAGCTCCGAAAGAGACCAACGCGCTAAAGAGAAGGAGGAAAAAGCAAAAGCAAAATAAGCCAAAGTCAGAAAAACAGAAAGAGGGCAAGTAGACAGAAAGCGCCGAAAGATAGAGGGGGAGAGAAAAACGTACCTCGGCGCAACCGGGGGTGCCCTTTCTTCCGGCCAAGGCGGCTCGGCGGCAGGGCGCCGGACCGGCTCCTCTTGGGAGCCGGCTCCTCCGTCGCAGGCCGGCGCGAGCTAGAACGGCTGGAGCCGCTCCCGCCTGCCTCGCCGTCCGTCGCGGAGCGCGTCACCGGCTCCGCGGTCGGCCCGGCCTCCTCCTCCTCGTGCACCTCTGCGTGCGGGTCGGCGGCCGGCTCGTCATTCCGGCTGGGGAAGGCGTCGCCGTCCCCATCCGACTCCTTGCCAGACCGCCGAGCGCGCGGCTCAGGCAAGTCAGGCGTGAATGCCTCGAGGGGAGCCTCACCCTCCTCGTGAAGGATGCAGGCGAAGATCTGCCGAATGCAGGAAGTCAATCAGACAGAACAAGGAAATAACACAGAAAGAGCGAACAATATTTCCGGCTACGAGAACTTACCCGGGGCGCGCGGTTCTCCCGGCTGTAGGGCGCCAGACTGAACTTCCAGTTCTCCGGCAGCCGCTCCTTGCTGATCGTCCACAACCACTCCTTCAAGTTGTGGTAGCGGGGATCGCGGCGCGATAGCCGGGTCGGGTCCAGCCGGCCGGAGTAATAGCACATCTTGTGCGCCCGCTGCTGCATTGGCATCATCAGCCGGGACATCCATCTAAGAGTGATGTCCCAGCCGGTTAGCTGGCAGGTGACGAGGGAGCGCATGCGCGCCAGCATCGCGTCCGTCTCCGCCTTGTCGCCATGGAACTTCAAGTCCCAGTTCTGCCAACTGGATTCGACGTCCTGGAAGGCCGGAAGATTTATCCGGTCGATGTTGGTGACGTTCTTGACGTAGAAGTACGACTGCTGCCACAGCCGTACCGTGTCCTGGAGAAAGAATTTGGGGTCGCCGGATTGGGTGCGGGAGTAGATGGAGGCACCGCCGCAGACGACTAGCGACCCCTTCATGTACTGCACCTATGGCCAGACTCGGAAGAGCCGGCAGAAGAGCCCGAGATCCGGCTGGATCCCGAGATAGCTCTCGTAGAAAGCCATGAAGTGCGCCAGCGTCCCGATGGCGTTGGCGCCAAGGTGGTGAAGACGGAGGTCAAAGAAGGCGAGGAACGTCAGAACGAAGGGGTTCACCGGAAGGGCGAACCCGCGTGCCAGGTGGGAGAGGAAGATGACGTGCTCCCCCTCCGCCAGGTGCGGCGACATCTCCCCCGCCGGCGCCAACCGCACCGCCACCTCCTCCGCCGACGGGAGGACACGGGTGGCACGGTACTTCGCGATTTGGTCTTCAGTGACGGAGGAGCCGCACCAAGCCCCGCGGTCGGCGGCCATTTCCGGCTGGTGGAGAGGAGCGGCGACAGAAGAGTGGCGGTGACCCGTAGCATCGACGACGGCGAGCGGGCGACGCAGAAGGCAAGAACGCAGAAGCAGGAGCACGCGAGGGAGAAGGAAACTGCAGCGGGGGAGCGAAGGAAAGGAACTACCTCCCCCGCGGCGTCCCTTTAAAGGACTGGAAGGGCAACCGTCGACAGGGCCAGATGGCGCGCATCCGGGCAACCCACACCCCAACCGCCGCCTAGATCCCGTGTGCCAGGGCAGGATGCGCAGAAGATCCTGGAGCGAGAACCGAAGCGCCGGACAGCAGTTTCCCGAGGTGACGTGCGACGGGACATTACGCTGCCCGCCGCAGAGCAATGATGGCGTGTGCGCGCGTGGCCGGCGTCAGCACTGACGTCACGGGTAGCGCAACCGCCAGGCTCAGCCGGATAAAAATTCAAAAAGCAAGAAGGAGCGCGCGCACATTTCGCCTAAGGGCGGAATCCACACGCGCTCGGGGGCTAGTGTCAGGGGGATGATCCCCGGGTACCCAATCCGGATAAGAATCAGGACAGTCGGATCGCGTCTAGATGACCAGATGCAGCTGGACAGGGCAAGACGGGCCGGCTATCACCCGGTAGCCGGATCAGCAAGAGACAGCCGGATACGGCGACGTAGCCGGACCCAATCAGTGAGACAGGACGACATGCGTATCAGTGCACGGTACACCCTGTACGATGACAAGACAGGCAACCACCCGCCCATACCGAAGATTTTGCGTGGGTGACGCTGGAACAGTGGCCTGTGCTGACGACGGGCTCGCACGGCGTCCACTGTACCTACGACAGCCATACCGCTCATACTCCGATAAGACAAGCCATACTGGATACTGTAGATGACTAGTCGGCTAGGACCCGCCTGTGGGGCCCGCCAGTCGGACTGGCCAGTGAGACCTTTGCCTCTCTGCCTATATAAGGAGAGGCAAGGCCTCAGTAGAAAGGGTGGGTCTCAGTGCATTTAAGGCAGTAGCTAGAGAACGCAGCTCAATGAGCACTTGTAGTTCGTATATCCCTCATAGTCAGATCAGGCAGGAGTAGGAGCTTTACCTCATCACGAGGGCTCCGAACCTAGGTACTTCCTACGTCCAGCTACGCTTGCTTGTATCCAATCTCGCCTGTGGATGTCGTTGATAGCTTCCCTGCTAGTCCCCACACCTCTATCTAACCTCCTTAGGTATTGTTGTTCCCAATACAACGACAAGCGCAGTCGCACGATCATGATCCACCTAGAAGTATCCACTCTCTTGAAGTTGTTCCTAGGTGAGATCATGCATGCGAATGGCAATTCTATCCTTCTCCTCCTGTGGATGACGTGTGCTGACAACTACACGAAGCAACAACAGCAACATAAGTACAACGTACAATTGCGAGTGACAACAGGAAGAAGATGAGAGCAGCCAAACTAACACTTGAATTGGTCGCCCAGCTGCGTCACCTCGCCAAGCAGATACTGCTCTCGAGCGGCGGCTTTTTCCGCCTTCGACTTCCATACATCCGTGTTACCACGAAGCACGAGCAACTCACGCTCCAGCTGCTTCACGCGGTCACGCAGTCGCGAAAGCAGCGACAGCTCATCTACTCTGGAACGTGGAGGTACCACAGTATCATCAAAAGTCGGCGAGTCCTGAGTTTCCCTCAAAGGATCACTCGATGTACCCTACCACAAGTCAAGATAGAAACAAATAAGACGACCAAGTCAACACAATGACAAAGGATTCAAATGCATTCAAGACCAGCAAAAGTATCAGCAGATACACTCGCCAGCAGACACGTTCTTAAACAAACAGACATAAGCTAATTAACTATTACAAAAGCTAACTAAGGAGCAGTTGGCTTCTTCGACTTGGACGGCCTCAGGGGCTTCATTGAGTCTGTGGCAGTGTCAGATGCCACTAACTTTCTGCCAGCCCCTGATGCCGCCTCTTTCGCCGCCTTCTTGGCGCGATGCAGCTCCTCAGAATACTTTGCAACAGTATTTATCAACTGAGGCCCATATTTGCCACAGGTAGTTGCGAAAGGAGCGAAGACTACCTGCTGGACGTCCGCGCTAACAGGCATCGCCTTCGACACTAGAGCAGGGTCAATCTCGACTCTGTGGGCCTGCACCATGGCAAGTGACATGGACGCGCCGGCCGAGCGGAGCGAGTTCTTGAAGCTGGCAGGCACACCTCCAGCGAGTGACTCCACCATCTCGTCTATATTCTCGACTAGCTCCCCCTTGGGCATCAGCTCCTCCCAAAGGCGACTGAGTACGCTTTTGGCCTTGGAGAGCGTGTCGTGCACGGCGATGCTGCGGTCTTCGACTGCTGATAGTGCACCCGCTAGAGCGTCATCACGATGAAGGGCCTGCGGGTCAAAGCTCAAATCGCCAGCATCTGTACATAAATTCACACATGGACAAAAACATCAGCGCCACCGGCAAAAACATTCGAAGCAGAGAAGGATAACAACATCCACAAGCAAAGTACCTGAGAGGGCCTTGGCAATTGAGAGCAGTTGTTCCTCGAACAACTTCTCCCTGGCTGCGAAGGAGGCACACAGATCCTCTTCGCGCCTTTGCGCCTCGTCACGCGTCGCGGTTGCTTCGTTGTGACCCTTCACAGCCGCGGCGAGGGTCTTTTCCATGGTGGCAGCATTGCGCAGGAGAGCGTTATGTTCGGCTACAAACAGAAAGGGATTGACTATCAGTCGACCATATTAAAAAGGAGACAAAGAAGAAGAAGTGCAAGACACTCACTTTCAACCACGCGATGACGCGTCTCCAGCATCGCATGCTGGCGACCATCGCAAGCACTTGCTTCGCCAAGTGCGCGGCTTCTTTCACAAGGAGCTATCGCACAAAAAGGAATCAGAAGAGGCAATAGATAACATCGAGTGCAACACCAAAAAGGAGAAAAACTACACTTACATGGTCCTCCAATGACTCTGAAGATGTCTGCTGTACCGTCATCCGGGCAACCATTCGATGCTCCCCCGCATGAGGAGAACTAGAAGAGTTGTGCCCGGAGTGGGCCGCCAATGGAGGGGAAGGAGCACGCTCGACCTCTTCCTTGGCCCTTGAGGTCGCGACTCCTAATTCCTTAAAAAACTGGACGTCACCAGAAGATGACGACGCCTCTTAACTGCAAGACAAAAAAACATATCAAGATAGGGCAAACCCAGAGATGAGCCATCAAGAGCAAAAATAGAGAAGAGAAAATCGACTAGAAAACTTACCAATCAAACTTGTCAAAGTCAAAAGTGGCTCCCCCCGACTCTGACGAAGACTCCTTGGGCAATTGCATCTTCTTGCGAGAAGATGGTGCCACGGCACTCACAGGAATGGCAGGAATTGGCGACTCCGCACCAACACCCGTACCTTCCGGAGTCGAAGGAGACGATGCATCGGAATCCTTGCTGCGCGAACACTTGCGAGTATCCGGACTACCGGACTGGGGGCTTCCTCCTCCTCATCAGAAGGGACGGTCGACTCGGACTCGTCCTCTTCCAAAGCTTCGGCGAGGGATAATCCCCTCAGGAAGAGGGGGCATACAAGGTGACACCGCCCAATCCTGCACATAGACAACACATTCAGCAAACAGCAAGTAAACAATAGAGAAGCAATCGACAAATTTAGCTACTGCATAGCACAACTATACCTCAGGCGCAGGGTTCGAAGCATCAAATGGAGAAACAACTGGCTCACTGGGGAGCACATCCTTGACGGTGTACTTCGTGACCATTCGAACCCTCTTGTCCACCTCACTCGCGGACATGCCATCGGCAGACACGCGAGTGGCATCATCAGCACCAGCCCACTGAAACATGGGGTGGACTCTAGCTTGCAGGGGCTGGACGCGACGGCGCAGCCAAGTGCGAATGAGGGCGCAGCCTCCCTCCTCTTTGCCAATGCGACTCTCGAGGTCGCAGACGCGCTGGTACAGAACATCTGTCTCCGTGGACTCGCCAGGCATGACTACATTCTTCCAGGAGCGCATCCTCCTGCACAGCGTCGGGGGATCAAAGGGCGCGAGTCCGAAGTGCTCACCGTTAGCCTTCTCATCATCGATGTAGAACCATTTGTCCCTCCACCCTTGGACGGACGCCGTGAGCTTGATGTCGAAGTAGGTGGCGGATGAGTCGACGTGGATTCCGCAACCACCTACATCATAGACTAAAGAGCTAGACGCAGATTGGCGCTTCAATTTGAATAGGCGCTTGAAGAGGCCGAAGTGCGGCTCGATTCCGAGCCAGCACTCGCAGAGAGTGATGAACCACGAGATATAGAGAATCGAATTCGGGGACAGCTGATGGAGCTGAAGCCCGTAGAAACAAAGGAGGCCCCTAAAGAAGGGGTGAAGAGGCAAGGAGAGACCACGAATGATGAATGCTAAAAACATCACTCGGAAACCAGCGGGAGGAACAGGAATTGTCTCACCGCCGGGGACGCGCGCGTCGGCGACTGCACCGGATAGCACTCCGTCTTGACGAAGAAGACGGAGATCCGATGACTTGATGATGGATGGGCGCCACACACCATTCGTGATGCGAGTGCCTGTGGCCTTCTTCTTCCCGTCGGCGGTGGTGCTGGTGCCCACAGCGGCGGAGCCGCCCTTCTTCTTCGCCGCGGCAACGGTGGCCGCGGATTTAGCCGCAACGCCTCCCTTCTTCTTCCCCATTGCGCGGCGGCGATGCGAGCGAAGGAAGTAGCTCGGAAACGAGCGGAGCTGGTCCAGCGTCACGAAAGAAACGGGCGCAGAGAAAAGCAGAGGAGCAGCAGCAATGGCGATGGAAGTGAAGGATGAACAAGAGCAGATGAGAAAATTACCGTCGCAGCGCCGCTACTTAACCCCTGGAAGATGCAATCCAACGGCTCAGAAAAACCCTACTGGACGCGTAGCAAACATCATGTTGGACACGTGGAGAAGTGGAAGCGCGAACCGTCCCTCCACTACTCCCATTACGCGCGGAAGTCGAGGAGACGCGGTTAAAATAAAAGATTACGCACGCCCAGTCAAATCAAAGTCAGAGAATGGGACCCACTGCTCGTCACGTCCTGTCAAACTCGCTCACGCGGGCAACAGAGGTCATGAAATCGTCAGCACTGACATCATCAAATCTATGCAGCAGAGGGCTTCGACTACTTTAGTCCTTACTCGAGTCTTCGACTCCACCAAGCACTCGGGGGCTACTCCCATAGGGAGCGCTGGTCGCGCACCCTATGATTTTTTCTTTTCTTTTTGAAGGAACATGGATAGTCAAAAGTAAACCCAACCACTCGAATAACGGTTCGACTATGGACATGGGTTACTCCCATAGGGAGTGCCAGAAACAAATTCGACTGAAACAAGCAAGCAAAAGATGACAGCAGTCGCAAAAGTTCTTTAGTCCCTGTCTGAGTCTTCGACTCAACCAGGCACTCGGGGGCTAGTCCCATAGGGAGCGCTGGTCGTGCACCCTATGATTATTTATATAAAAAACTATGTGCTGATAACATCCACACTCGAAGCTCATGGCGACACCGCCTTATAATTTCCCCCCTACAAAGAGACTGCGTCTCCTGGGTCACCCGAATCGTCTCCGCGATGATAAATTTCGGATGTCGGGCTTACAGCGTGAAGGTAAGACCTGAATAAGGCCTAGCAACGCATTAGCTGCGCACTACCAGAAATGTATCCGTGCCTACAGGTACGATAAACATGCCTTGACGGACGCGTCGAGTGCTCACACCCATATAACTAGAATTCGACTCCTGTAAGACCTCCGCGGCTTGAGTCGAATTACACCAGTACTTTTCTGGATTCGAGTCCGGGGACTCGAGTTCGAGTAGATTGCGTTGTTTCACCCTAAGGTGGTTAACTGATACCAATACTTCGGTTATATCAGGCACGTACATCGACAATCCCTATGACACAAATAAAGCAGTCGAAATATACTCATTCATGCACTCAAAAGACTTCAAAAGTCCCTAGTCGAATCTGCGATTCCACTGGACACTCGGGGGCTACTGACATGGGTATACCCCACAGGTACTCGAGCTTGGTATATACGGCCTAAGTACGTACAGGCTCATGGTATCGCCAAGGCCCAAATGAAGGACTCGAGTAACCTACGGACTCTCGATTGCTTGAAAAACAAGAAGAAGTTAAAGATAGAAAGTTTAAAGGGAAAAACCCTAATTTGTAACCGACTCAACCTGCTACCCGAGACCTAGCCTATCTATATAAAGGCTAGGAGGGGGCGGCGAGGAAGACACACGCAACCCTAGTTTCCACAATCCTCGCCAGATTGCATCTGCGCACCATTGTAACCTTCGGTTCCTTCGATAATTCCACGAGCAGACAAGCAGGAGTAGGGACCTCTACGAGGCCTGAACCTGGGTAAATCTTTGTCCCCTGTGTGCTTGTTTTCTAGCCGTTAGATGTCTCCAGCGCTCTCTCCTTCTCCAAAACCCAAGTCCATAACAATGGGCATTGATGAGTTAAGCCCCCGTCACAAGTCATTTGCGTAGGTAGATTAAGCCGCGAAGTCGACGTTGTGCTCTCTGTTCTGAATAGCTCCAATCAGATCTATGTAGGCTTGCATGAATGTCTCCACTTTGCGAGTCTGCTTAGTGATGATTACCTCCCCAACTTTTATTGTCGGGATAAAACTGCTCTGCCTCTTGCCATTTGCAACCGCATGAAATAGTTTTGTATTCGCACCCCCCTCCTTGAGCCACTTAATCCTGGACCTCTGTCTTGCAATGGTCTGCTCCAGCGATGCTAGCCCCAGCATTGACTTTAGAGTTTTTCTAAGCTAGATATCGCCTGGGGAAAGCGCTCTAGACTTCTGCTCCACATTGAATATTTGCGATAGCGAATAGGAACTTGATGTTCCTAGCTCGTCTCTAGCCCCAAGCCTACAAGGCCTCCACCACGTTCTAAATAAGGCATCTAATCTCCCGAAGGGATCCACAATGGACTCATCACAGATCCACGCCTCCTTAATTGCCTCATCGTATCCGTCCAATTTGAGCCAGAATTGCTCGAATCTGAACCTCCTCTTGGGGTGGAACGTAGCACTAAGGGAGAGGTGGATCGGCGCGCGGTCATAGATAGAGGAGGATAACACTTGCAAAATGGCATCTGGATTCAGTAGGTCCTAGTCCACCGAGGCCAGCACTTTGTCAATTCTTGATTGCGTTGGAATATCCCTTCCATTGCTCCACGTGTACAAACATCCACGTAGATAAGTACGCGTGACCCCCGTGCGGAATTCACCAAATCCAAAAAAAACCAATATACAAGATATCTCTCTCGACTAATGCGGGAAAACCGATACCCAACAAAGTTGTTTCATGCACCCTAAGTACACTTGACAAACCGGTCTCGATCCGAATATCATGAAATTGGCTCGGGACGCTAATCATGAAATATCGCTAAGATCAAAATTGCGACAATTGGGTAGCAAAAATAAGATCAATAATGTAGGAATTCGATGATTCCTCTATCTGTACATGTGCCTACACATAGACCGCTCTGATACCACTACTGGGGAACACGCTACACAAAACAAAAAAATTCTAGTGCATAACCATGACCATATGCAAGGGGAGAGGCAACAGATCATACCCTCGAGGATCGAACAAGAGAAAGTTGTCGATGATGAGGTTAAACGAGCGTCGATCCCCATGACAAGCCTTAGCGAGTCGCGAGGAGATGTATTATCCCACAGACGGCTTCCATGAACATGCACCGATGAACACGTCATTGTTGAAGTAGTCAGTGGGTCGATTCCCGCGGCTAGTCAATTAGTCGCGAGAAGATTTCTCCTTTGTAAAGATCCGCACGATTGACTGCTCCAACTGTAGCATCTCCACCGGTATCCACATGTAGGAGATCAGTGGTACTGCGTCGAGGTGTGATCAAGCACACGATCAAAGCGGGAACGTGTTGATGAAGATCCGACAGTGCTTCCGCAGTCCTGTCTAGATTGATCTAAACAGAGGTAGAACTTGGAAAAGGCTCTGACATTGTTGTAGAAGAAGTACCTAGGGCATACCCGCCCTAGGGTTTAACACCATCATCATGGAGGATGCGGTGAGATCAGGGAGTAGGCACCAGCGCGGGGTGGTGGCACGACACACGGGTAGTGACAGCGCGCAGGGCGGTGGCGGCGTCGCGCTAGGGTTTGGAGGTGGCGGGTGTTGTGGGTGTTGGAGGGGGTAAGAGCTGCAACTTGTAAGCCTATTGGGGTGCCCTGGGTCTCCTTTTATAGGTCTCCAAGACCCCTTGGGTCGTCCAATACCCAGCCCCGATGTTTGGACGAGTTCAAGTAGGTTTAGGTCAACCGAAACCTACTAGAAAACAACCTCCTTTGACCAAATCCGAATTGGGGTAGGGAAACTTTCCTTTCCCCTTGGGCAACGTGGATGCACCTATTATGGAACCTTACAATAATCCTAAGATGGCCCGGATCATACCGTTACCTTGCGGAACCTTCCATAACCTTTCAGAACCTTAAGCTCCTTCCAAAACCTTCTATATATTCCCGTAACCATTTCGGACACTCCAAGACCATTCCGGACACTTCTGAAATCACCCGAGACCTCTCGAAACCATTCTAAGACCATATGAGACACTCTTAGAATCCTTCTCTCATCTTATCAATTCTCAAAACTTATTTCGAACACTCTCTGTAATATATCGAACACCTCCGATATATTCCGAGACACTCCGAACACCTTTGAAATTACTTATCTACTAAATATTCATTCACACTCACATTCTAAATGTCATTGAACTCTGAAGTGTGTGTTTGGATATTTATGGACATGACCGGAACTCCTTCTACGACAATGATTACTATTGGCGTCTTGATACACGTAGTAATCCTCGCAAATAACACGAAGGTCTTTATCATGTGAACCGTAATATTATGTATGATACATATCACATTGCTTAGCTGATACTTTACATTTCTCGAGATGAAACACTAGGTTATTCTCGTTATCTGGTATGTACTATTTATTGATACCGTACTATTGATGCTCATGCGATCACCAACTTGATGGCGTGTCCCGCCAGACGATGACGAACATCATAGCACATGAGTGGACCCAGAGTGTATCTCTCCATCGTCAGGAGTAGCAATTCCCGCAAGCACACCGTACAAATACTTGGCGTACCATCCGGTAAGAGCAAAGACCGACTTTATAATTACTCTTGTTCAGAGCAACATTTGAAGAATCCTACCACGTCCATATTGTACCCAATTTCATATGTGTATCATGGTCTAATGATCTTTAGTAAATACATTGTTTATGTTGCCAGTGGGACCTAAGTTCCTTGGCTGTAACTATGTTCCCTCTATTGTCACACAATAGATCTTCATAGTACTAGCATGCTCAGAACTACACCAAGTTCAATGATGAACTTCTTGACTCATAACGCCCTCCTTTGTCGTTGTCATGATAATCATATACTCAGCCTTTCGTAGTAGTATCTGTCACAGTGTTTAACTTTGGAACTCATCCAAATCCAACATGGAATTCACTTCCAGCCCACTGCGCCACTTACTATTAAATGCATAGCCTAATTCAGATAAAATTATTTGTATATGTGACAGAACTATTGATGTAACACCTTACATTGAAACGTTTGTCACTTTCACATACAAAATATATTCTTAGTTCTTCTGAAGCACATACGAATATTCATAGTATCGTCCAATGATCATCATATACATCACTCTGGTATATGCTCATAACACTTATATCATGGGATATATCTGGTTGTGTACATATCATGGTTTACATGATTGATAAAATCATTCATGCGGTTAACTCACCAAGTGTCATAACACTTGATTCTTGCTTCAACCTCTTCCATGCGGCAATAACTCTTTCTTGTCATTTCCATATTGAACTAATTCAATATTTCATCTATGTAATTTGGCATAAATATATTAGGCACCTCAATCTATCCATATAGATATTGATGCCCAATATTCTGGTTTTGCCTTAGACTTTCACACAAAATCTAATTTCAGTGAAATCTTACTTATGTTAAGAAAATATACATCATTTCTAATCAACAATATGTTGTCCACATAAAGTATTATAAATATGTCTTAGTACTCCCACTTAATTTCTTGTAAACATACAAGCATCTTCACCGTTCTTGGTGAAAGTAAACTCTTTCAATTTCATCAAAGTAAAGATTCTAACTCCGTGATGCTAACTTCTACCATTGAAGTTTGCACCTATTTATAGCATGCTTTGAACTAACAAAACCCTTGGGTCATGTCAATACATGTCCTAATACTCCTTGAAATGACTTTGTTTGTTACTCAACTACCATATTCTGTGAATATGTAGTGGTTACTAGAATAATTCCTACATCCATAAGCATCGCTATGGAAGATCCAATCTTATCATAATTAACTCTTTGAACTTTGTCGTAAACTCTTTTTCGACAAGTTGAGCTTCTATGGATGTAAACAGCCATGTTTGTTTCTTCATAGATCCATTAACGGTCGATAGGAACCATGCCTTCCAGAGGGTCTAGTAAGAGAGCCATGGTCCAAAAATTATAGCATAGAATAATAAACTTAATCATGAACATGAAATATATAATAATACAACTTATTATTGCCTCTAGGGAATATTTCAATCAATACTACCAGGTGGGCCTAGAGATATCTCACTCTCTGTCGCACGGAGGAACAAATCCTAGTCTTGATCCATGCAACCCAACAGACACCATCGGAGATACTTGAAAGCCACCTTTATAATCACCCAGTTACGAAGTAACATTTGATGTCCACAAAGTATTTCTCGGATGCAAGGGAGTAACATGATCTCATGATCTAAGGAAACTATACTTGACATATATAGAAATCTATATGAATCAAAACTAAATGATTCGATCAAAAGTTATGCTTATTATTTGGGTCTTAATGTTGTGGTTCCATTATCAAGTGACAATCATGCCCATGGTCAGGAAACCTTAATCATCGCTTGACCAACGAGGTAGTAGAAGAGGCTCACTAGGGACTCAGTGTTGTTTACTTACCCACATATGTATTTAGTTTCCAATACATACAATTATAGCATGGACAATAAACATTAACCGTGAACAAGAAAATATGAATAATAACAACTTCAGTATTGCCTATGGGGCATATTTCCAAAAGTTTCCCACTTCATCATAAGTAGTGCCTAATTCTTGAGATGCATGGTATATGGAAACATGAGTATAAATCCCACACAACAAGATAGGAAGCACATGGAAGCATATAAAAATATAAATGAACCGGCTATTAAAATTGATTTCAAACCGAAGCCTAGTAGATCATGGAAGCACCAAACAAGAAGCACATGGAAACATCACTATGAACATTACTATTGTGTCTATATACAAAGAACTAAGTTATATGAATCACTTGGGACAACTGATTTCACATATTCATATATAAAAGGAATACATGGATTGAATTACTGAAAAATGCAAGAAAAGATGACAACTGAGAACCTAGTCCAGTGAGTATTACCTTCGCCAGATTCGCTCTGTCATTAGAGGGATCCAGATGGTTCCTATGAGCAGTGTGATCGAAGGATTGATAGCGATATGCTTGCCGGCGCACGAGATGGCGAGGTGGAAGTGCAACGTTGGACCAGATAATGCGGTGATGTGGAAGGAATGAAGCAAAGAGAGCTATCTCGCTAAATTAGAGGAGGAGTTTCCAGAATGGAATTAATGTGCCTAATTACGGGGGGAAATGATGAAATCGGATGTTCAATTAGACTAGATGGACGACATCGGGGAGGTCGAACAATTTTGTTACAATTGAACCCCGATAGATAGTGTTTACCATTTCTCAATGAGTAAGAAGAGAAAAAGGAGAAGAAGTAACCAGTGGCAAAGAGATGCGTGAAAGAGATAGAGGAGATAAGATATGTCAATTCTTACTGGGTCCTTGTACACGCGGTGCGCTACGGAAATGGGGGATCTCGAGACACAATCCCCGATGTGAACATACACATTCTATAGTACTCCCTCGGATCTAAAATAAGTGTACGAACGATCCACGTACGGAGCGGAGGCAGCCGCCAGGCGATTCTGAAGCGACCAGCTAAACCCATCCAGGGTTCCGTCCCCTCGCCGGTGACGCCACCGGTCCGTTCCGCCTCCGGTGGCCTTAGGGCCTTGGAGGTGTGGCGGACCATGGCCTCTCGCCGACGGGAGGATTTTCGTTTTTGTTTAGCCTTTTTTAGTGTCTTCTTCAGAATGTTGAGGTGGTGGCTACATTCTGAAGTCATAATAAGGTCCTCCCCGTCCTACCCTCGCTCCGGTGGTGCGTCTAGTGCCGGCGGAGGGCGCTTGGAGTCATGTGTCTGGCGGATCTCTTCGGATCCAATAAGGGGCGAAGCCAGGAACAAAGTTCATTGGTGTCATTGCTTTGAATTTAGCAGTGCCATTTATAATTTCTAAAACTATTGCTTCGCGGACAAAGGAGAATTGTAAAATTCCATCGGTGTCATTTGACACCAATGAATACATGCTAGCTCCGCCCCTGGATCAGATCGTTTCTGTATTCGTCAGTGTGGTTTGAGGTCATTCTCTTCCGATCTACGGTTGTTATCTTCGGCGATGGTTGCTGCTCATGTGCGCTGGTCCTATGGGGCTTTAGCATGACGATTTCCCGTTTGTCTACTATTAGAGTTGTAACATATATCTACGTATACAATACGGAGTAGTACTCTGATTTTATATGTACCTCTTTGTAATGCCACGTAGAGGGCTCTTCTCTACTATATAACACGCAACCGATCGGTCCAAGGGACTAACGATCGTTCCACCAAACCTAACTTGGTATCACGAGCCTCTCTTCCACGATAGCTGCCGTCGGTTCCCAAAAACGCTGCCGCCGCCACATCTTCTCCTTCCTAGAACCCCTCCCTCCTCCAATGATCTCTCCCTTTCCCTACACCAAAAGGATCCCCTCCATCTCCTCTACCAATTCCCCTACTTAGTTTCTTTCAAAACCCAAAACCCTACCCCTCCCTAGATCTACCCATGTCGACATATACACCTACGACGCCGGCCACCATTGGTGCGCCTCCGGCCATGAAGCTTACTCGGGACAATTTTCTGCACTGGCGAGCCCAAGTGCTGCCAACCCTGCGTGGAGCTCGCGTCATGGGTATCCTGGAGCGTACGGACGTGGCGCCGGCGCCTCTCCTTGAAGCTGAAGACGAGAACAAGAAACATATCACCATCCCCAACCCCGCCTATGATGCTTGGGTCCAGAAGGATCAACAGATCGTTGGATTCCTTGTGAACTCTCTCTCCGAGGACGTCCTCATCGAGGTGTTTGGACTTGAGCACGCCGTGGATGTATGGACTGCTCTCAACAGTCTGTACTCATCCTAGGCTCGGGTTTCATCTCTTCGCGGTGCCCTCACCAACACCAAGAAGCTGGATATGACGGCAAGCCAATACCTCACCAAGATGAAGGGGCTTGCATCTAAGCTTGCTACCGCGGGGAAGAAGGTTGATGATGATGAGCTCAAGGATTATATTCTCAATGGCCTATATGGTACCTACAATCCTCTTGTTGCCGGTATCAATGCAAATCCGTCTACATCCCTCTCTGATATGTGCTCATAATTATTGTCCTATGAGTATCGCGAGGATATGCTTGTTGCCACAGGACATGTTACCGGCACCTTCTTCGTCCGTCAACGCCGCTTCGCGTCGCCCCTTGCTCCTATGGGGACGGCCGCACCAGGACCTTCCCACCTCCTTTACTGCCAACACCACCCCTACCCTACAATCCCTCCCCGTATACACCACCGCCACAACCCTATCCTCCTACGCCGCCACCATACATCCCACCCACCCCCACATATCCGCCACCCCTTCCCCGTATAATCCACCGCCATACATGCCTACATAATACTCCCCCTAATTGGTACATGGACTCTGGGGCTTCCACTCATGTCACAGGACAACTTCAAAAGCTACAGGTCCATGAAAATTATCATGGGCGTGATCAAGTTCACAACGCTAGTGGACAAGGTATGGATATTTCTCATATTGGTCATTCTATTTTGCACACCCCTAATAGTTCTATTCAACTTCGTGATATTCTGCATGTTCCTAGTGCTTCGATGAACTTGCTTTCTGCTCACAGACTTGCTTTAGACAATAATGCTTTCATTGAAATTCACCCATTCTTTTTCTTGATTAAGGATCAGAAAACGCAGCAAATCATATTTAGAGGGCCATGTCATGGTGGTTTGTACCCCCTCGTTCCTGTCTCCGCAAGTCTCTCCAAGCATGCTCTTGTCGCCGTCAAGCCCACCTCCTCCACGTGGCATCGTCGCCTCGGCCACCCATCATCGTTTATTGTTCAACAAGTTCTTAGGAAAAACAATCTTTCATATACTCCAGAAATAAATTCTTATGTCTATGATTCATGCCAGCAGGCTAAGAGCCATCAGTTGCCCTATCATATCTCCACTAGTGAGTCTACTGTTCCTCTTGAACAAGTCTTTTCTGATGTATGGGGTCCAGCTTCTATTTCTGTTGGTAAACATTCATATTATGTAAGCTTTATTGATGATTTTAGTAAATTTACCTAGATCTATTTACTTAAAAAGCGTTCTGAGGTGTATCAGGTGTTTCTTAATTTTCAACAATATGTTGAACGCCGCTTTGGCAGAAAAATAATTACTATGCAAACTGATTGGGGAGGTGAATATGAAAAACTCCACAGTTTCTTTCAACGTGTAGGCATTACTCATCATGTCTCATGTCCTCATGCTCATCAACAAAATGGTTCAGCTGAACATAAACATCGTCATATTGTTGAATTTGGCCTCTCTTTACTTGCTAACTCTTCTATGCCTTTGAAGTATTGGGATGATGCCTTTCTTACTGCCACTTTTTTGATCAATCTTCTACCAACAAAGGTTCTCAATCTTCAAACACCTGCCAAAAAACTCCTACAAGTTAAACCAAACTATGAATCTCTTCGTGTCTTCGGTTGTGCCTGTTGGCCAAATTTACGTCCCTACAACAAGCGCAAGTTATCTTTCCGCTCAAAGCGTTGTGTTTTCCTTGGATATAGTCCTCTTTATAAAGGAGTCAAGTGCCTTGATGTGTCAACTGGTCGTGTTTATATATCCCGAGATGTGGTATTTGATGAAAATGTCTTTCCGTTTGCATCCCTTCATCCTAATGCAGGCCGTCGTCTTAGTGAAGAAATTCTTCTCCTTCCTCCAGAGTCTCCATCTTTGGTCTCTAATGATAGGGGTGTGCCTACTAATGATCATTATTTGCAAATTGTTCCTACTGTTGATCCTCCACAGGTTATTGCTGCACAAGAATCTCCACAAAATTCTGCATCTCCTAGTATAACCGACACATCAAATGACAGCATTGAACAAGGGCATACTATAGGACAAGATGGTGCTGATTCCCATGAACATTCTGCCCCGGATCGTGCACCAGGCAGCTCCAACGAGGCTGCCTCGTCGCCCGCGCCTGCCCCCACGTCTCCACCCGCCTCGCCTCGTACGGCGCCCGGGATTTCCCGCTCCGGGTTCCTGCCTACGCCCTGATGCGCGGACACGTCGCCCTCGCCAGGTCGCCATCCTGGTCCCGGGTCGCCGCGCGACAGTGACGCTTCGTCGCCTCCCGACAGCGACAGCACGCTGGCTGACCGTTCGCCCGCCGACAGCGACAGCAACTCGGCTGCTTCTGCATGCCCATCTCCAGGATCTTCTGCACTGCGTTCTGCTGCAGCTGAACCTCCTGCACCACCCAGAACACGACTACAACAAGGTATAAAACATCCAAAAATTCGTACTGATGGAACAGTTCTCTGGTTATTACTAACGTCCACAGGAGAACCTGCTAATTTGCGAGAAGCGTTTGCTGATACTCAATGGAAAAATGCAATGCAAGATGAGTATAATGCACTCATGGCTAATAAAACCTAGCACCTTGTACCACCAAGTTCCAACAAGAATGTTATTGACTGCAAATGGGTATACCGTGTCAAGAAAAATGCAGATGGCTCAGTTGACAGGTATAAGGCTCGTCTTGTTGCTAAAGGATTCAAACAAAGGTATGGTCTTGATTATGAAGATACTTTTAGTCCAGTTGTTAAAATTGCAACAATCAGGCTTGTTCTTTCGATATCTGTTTCTCGAGGATGGAATCTACGGCAGCTAGATGTCAAGAACGCGTTCTTACATGGCGTTCTAGAAGAGGAAGTCTATATGAAACAGCCACCCGGTTTTGAGTCTTCCGCTATGCCAAACTATATTTGCAAACTTGATAAAGCTCTTTATGGACTGAAACAGGCACCAAGAGCATGGTATTCTCGTCTTAGTTCCAAGCTTCATACTCTTGGTTTTGTTCCCTCTAAGGCAGATACTTCTTTGTTTCTTTTTAACAAGTCTGGCATTCAGATGTTTCTCCTCATTTATGTTGATGACATTATTGTGACTAGCTCTTCAGATCATGCTGTTACAGCGTTACTTCGGAATTTAGGCAATGAGTTTGCTCTCAAGGATCTTGGTAGTCTTCATTATTTTTTGGGTCTTGAAGTTCACAAACAAGCAAATGGATTGCTTCTCAATCAGGATAAATATGCAGCTGATCTTCTTTCTCGTGTTGGCATGACTACCTGCACGCCCTGTCCAACACCTTTATCCACTACTGATACATTGTCTCTTCATGATGGTTCTCTACTTAGTGAAGAAGACAGCACGCGCTATAGGAGTGTTGTTGGTGCTCTTCAGTACTTGACACTCATGAGACCCGATTTATCTTTTTCAGTCAATAAGGTGTGTCAATTTCTTCATGCTCCAACCACTGCTCATTGGACAGCTGTAAAAAGGATCCTCAGGTACATTCATGGTACACGCACTGTTGGTATTATATTTCAATAGTCTTCTTCCACTTTGCTCAGTGCATTCTCTGATGCGGATTGGGCTAGAGATTTAGATGACAGACGGTCCACAGGAGGTTTTGCAATCTTTTTTGGTCCTAATTTGATATCTTGGAGTTCTAGGAAACAACCTACAGTGTCACGATCAAGCACTGAGGCTGAATATAAGTCTCTTGCAAATGCTACAGCTGAGTTGATTTGGGTTGAGGCACTAGCACATGAACTTGGTGTTTCTCAACAGGAAAAACCTTGCTTGTGGTGTGATAATCTTGGTGCAACTTTTTTGCCTGCCAATCCAATGTTTCATGCTCGTACCAAGCACATTGAGATTGATTTCTATTTTGTCAGAGAAAGGGTTGCAAATAAACAACTTGAAGTCAGGTTTATCTCCAGCAAAGATCAAATAGCCGATGGTTTTACTAAGACTTTGTGTAATAAGAAATTAGATGAGTTCAAACGTAATCTAAATCTTTTGAAGATTTAGATTAAGGGGGAGTATTAGAGTTGTAACATTTATCTACGTATACAGTACGGAGTAGTACTCTGATTGTATACGTACCTCTTTGTAATGCCACGTAGAGGACTCTTCTCTATTATATAACACGTAGAGGGCTCTTCTCTATTATATAACACGCAACCGATCGGTTCAAGGGACTAACGATCGTTCCACCAAACCTAACTTCTACTACAACAAGCTTTGTCTGGCTCTGGTGATGGAGGGGCGAGGACGGCGGCACGTCTTTGCCTCGTGCTAGTGTCTATAGTCATCGCTAGGTGGTCCAATGATCTATTTATAACTTCTATTACTTTTAGGGCTATTTGTACTACCGTTGATGATCATTCAGTGGAATTTCGAGAAAGAAAAAGTGTACGAGTCCAAAAGCAGTATTGCAGTATTCTACCTTACGAGTAGGTGTGTACCCCGCGACGCGTTCATACCTTACACAAGTGGGAACGCGCGCGACTTGTGCTGCGCGGTGTGGCCCACTCGCGCTCGCCGTATCTCGATCGTCGTCGACGCACGGGCGAACTGCGTCCGTGCGCTCGCCGTATCACTATCGTCGTCGACGTACGGGCGAACTGCGTCTGTCTGTCTACACGCAGACCATGAGCATCGGCAGCGTGACGGGACCAGCCGAGAATCGCCGAGGATCTTTCCCAGCTGGCTGCGTGGCGTCGTGTAGCGTCGACCGGAGCGCGGGCCTTGTGGCGAGATTACGCTAGTTCCTGTCGTATGTACGTACACGACGACGGCGACGTCTTCGGTGAACGCGGTGCGTCGGTGCATTTAAACCTGGGGATTGCTCCCGAGTGAGCACTCCCGACCTGTTTTTCTCCAAGGGAACATGGCCACCGCTGCTGCTACGACTGTTGCTGCGGCAGTGGAGGAGGTGGAGGTGGGAGGTCAGGAGGTGGTGGCGAGGAGGAGGGGGAAGCCGCGGGGATGGAGGACCATGCCCTTCGTCATAGGTACGTCCGGCTCCATAGCTATACTCCCCGTCTCTCGGACCATCTCCCGACCTGCTTCTTGTTTGTGAGATTCCATCGTTCGGGTAAAGCTACAGGAGAGCCATTCCTGCCCACAGCTAGCTTGTGGGTGTGCCTGGTTAATTTCTTCCACCTGACTTTACCGTGGTCTCGACATGTTCAGCCGCTTGATTAGAGCGCCGTATGGAGGCTGGGGACAAAAATTGTACCCAGCCGGTTATGGAACCACCTCATATATCCTCCGGCGCCCCCAATGCACACCTAGCTCATAGGAAGCAATCGGGCTCCGGCAGAAGCACATCGCCCCGTCTGACCCACCTACAACCTACAGTGTGTCACATGCAAGAAATTATTTGTTTCTCCTGTTGTGTATAAACCGTAGAAGCGTGTTTTTGTGAGAAGCATATGAGTTCCATGATTCAAAAAATTGGGGTGTGGAATTTAATACTACCGCCGATCCAAAATATGTGGCGAAGATTTAGTGCAAACTTTGTAATAAAACTGTACTAAATCACCGATACTTATTGTGGATGGAGAAAAGATTTATCAAGTCGACGAACATTTATGACCGTAAGGAGGGTCAGATTTCGCTCGGGTTTTGGCTGATTTTACTACCGGGTCATATTTGGCACTTTTTCATACGAAAAAATCTGGCCTCACACAAGTGCTCTATTCTAGTCCACCAGGAGAGTGCGTCTCTGCTACACCCGATGGTTGTCACTTGTAGGGGCCAACAAGGGTTATCCATATAGAAGGCCGTGCGCTGCACATCTGCTTGCCAAAACAGAGACATGATAAAAACTAAGAAAAAAAAGAAGCTTGACCTTTAGTTGCAACTTCGTACGGCGTACTGTCATTTTCATTAAATAACGGAATCATCACTACAGAAATGAGTGGCTATCATTTTTTTTCCTTGTATGCAGCTGCCGAGACGTTCGAGAAGGCTGGGTCAATTGGGGTGGTAGCAAATCTGACGGTCTATCTTGTGAACCGCTTCCACATGGGGCAGCTCACGGCAGCAAACATTACCAACATCTTCTACGGCACGCTTAACTTTGCGCCCTTGCTGGGGGCCTTCATCTCCGACGCCTACTTGGGAAGGTTCAAAACCCTGGCCTATGGATCCTTCTTTAGCCTCCTGGTATGTCCATCTCACGGCCCAAGCTCTCTCACCGCTCTTATTTCAGCTGTTGCGTTGGCAAAAGAAAATTCAAGATCAGACATGGTTGTCCAGATAGATCCAACAAATGAATGGAATAACCAGCAATATAATGATTAATATGTGAAATGGCATGTGCAATGAATCCTAGTTAGTGGTTAACATTTTTTTCTGTTTATTTGCCACAACAACAATTGAATGCCTCGGTAAATGATATTTATTCACTGGTTTAGCTGTTCCAAGGAATTACTATCTGCAGATAGGAAATGAAAAAAACTATATGCAGATAGCCAGGCTTGGGAGTTTTGACATAGATCAATGGAAATACTACCACTAGATGCATGCTATTAGGCATCAGGTACAAATGCAAAGCACACTAAAAACACAATGCACTTAATTTAGATACAAGATGCATATTCTAATAAAATTGCACTTGCTTAATGTCGATGACGTGAATAACACAACTGCACTCCCTCTGTTTTTATTTACCTTGGGTTCTTGGTTTAGTCAAGGATTTGGGACTTCGTGGTGTCCCGTTCACATACGATAATAGGCGGAGTAGGCGAGCAAATGTCAAGATTCGATTGGATAGGGTGGTGGCGGATGATAGATGGAGTGATATTTTTTCTGATGTGTCTGTGGTTCATCTCATATCACCATGCTCAGACCACTGTCTTGTCCTTGTGAAGTTGGCGTGGGAAATTCGAGGCCAATGCAGATTTGCTGCCACCCGAATTCCTATTAGATGCTGGCAAGTAATTATCAATTATATTAAATTTTGCATTGCTGTGCTCAGAGTCTAATCTGTGTGATTATTTTCTGTAAAAACAGGGGATGCTGGGATTGACTTTATCTGCATCACTTCCAGCTCTCAAACCACCAGGCTGCAATCAAACAACCCAATTAGGTGAACACTGCAATAGTCCATCAACACTCCAGTTGGGTGTGCTGTACCTTTCTCTTGGGTTTCTAGCCATCGGTGGTGGAGCGATCCGGCCATGCAGCCTGCCCTTTGGAGTAGATCAATTTGATATGACTGATGAAAAAAGCCGGAAGGGCCTAAACAGCTATTATAACTGGTATTATGGCACAACTACTGTTGCCCTGGTGTTCTCTTTGACTTTCCTCGTCTACATCCAGAATAGTGTCAGCTGGCCAATAGGATTTGGCATACCCACATTCCTCATGTTTATGGCAATTATTGCCTTATTTATGGGTGCAAGTCTCTATGTCCATGTGCCACCAGAGGGAAGCATATTCACTGGAATTGTCCGAGTTTTAGTGGCATCCTTTAAGAAGAGAAGGCTCAAGCTTCCATATCCTCATGATATAAATCAACAAGAGTTGCTGCTCTACGACCCTCAAACGAGGGGAAGCCGTGTTTTCAAACTGCCACTTACTTCCCAATTCAGGTATAACAAAGAACTAGCCACGGTGGATCTGTCACAACACATCCACAAAGATACCATTTGATTTTGTCTCATTCCCAAAAGTATCATGCTTTTTCCAAGAAAAAACTATATATTTCCTAGAAATAAGGTTTTGTTGTTCAACTTTTTTTAATTATGTGTTAACAAGTTGGAGGACTTGTGCTCCCTCTGTCCTAAAATAAGTGATTTGAATTTGTCTAGATTCACATGCACCTAGACACATTTTAGTGTGTAGATACATACGAATTTAGACAAACCCAAGTCACTTATTTTTGGACAGAGGGAGTATTGTTCCTAAATATAAGATGATTAGGCAAGTCAATTTAGCTTACCAAAACATATTATATTTAGGAATAGACGGAGTAGCTGCTAAGATAATTACCATGTATATCTAGCCATGCAAGATAGGCTTAAGACCACTAGCACATAGCTATTAGCCAACTAGCTACAATCATGTACTTGCTAGAAACATCCAAAAATTCAGGTGTTGTAAATGCAAGCCCTTTTTCTGCAATTGAGAGGAATGTCCCGCATGCCTCAATAAAGTGATATAAAAACATAAACAGCATGTCTATCATGTCAAACATACTAATCATTTAAAATTAATTATATGCAGATGCTAATGTATATCCACTTTTCATTCTGATTCCTCCTCAGATTTCTGAACAAAGGTGCAATTGTAAGGGATGGTGATATAAATGATGAAGGTTCTATAAGAAACTTGTGGGAGCTTTGCAGTATCCAGCAGATAGAAGAGGCTAAATGTTTGATAAGGATTGTGCCTATTTGTATTTCTGGCATCACATGCTTTCTCGCATTGGCTCAACAATTCACCTATATAATCTTGCAAACATTAACAATGGACCGTCACCTTGGGCCACATTTTGAAATTCCAGCAGGCACTGTTACCTCACTATCATTTGTCGCCCTGGCTTTATTCATCCCCATTTATGACCGAATTTTAGTACCAATCGCTAGAAGATTCACAGGGGTGGAAAGTGGAATTACAGTTCTCCAGAGACAGGGGGTAGGATTGGCGATTTCTCCCATTTCAATGGTGGTAGCAGGATTTGTTGAACGCAAAAGGAGGAACTCAGCTTTGTCTAATGGAGGAATATCACCAATGTCAGTCTTTTGGCTTGCCCCCCAATTGGTTTTAATGGGTATTGCTGAGGGCTTGAATGCAGTTGGACAAATTGAATTCTATAATCAGCAGTTCCCAGAGCACATGCTAACCCTAGCAGGATCCCTGTTTTTCGTTACTTTAGCTGGAGCGAACTACTTGAGTACTGCCCTAGCAAGCATCACAAAAAAGGTGACCAGCAGAGATGGCCACACAAGCTGGTTGACAGAGGATATTAATCTCAGCAAACTTGACTATTACTTCTATCTCATTGCCCTCATGGGAGTACTGAACCTTTTCTACTTCCTTATATGTGCACACTACTATCAATATAAAGCCATGTCGCTCCATGCTGAAGAGTCTATCAAAATACACCCCAAGGTAGAGGCAGATGCAGGGATCAACATCGATAGAGATGCACATAACAAGTAAGTATTGCAAGGGAAATTTGTCCTGCACAGGGTATATACTTTGGACAAATTCCAAGAGGTCTGAATGGTTTCAGACGTGGCACACCTACTTTCTTATTATCATGATGAAGAACAAGTGTAACATAGTTTAGCTAGGACAGATAACTATTTTCCAAAGAGCATAAGTAGAGAGCTAAAAGGTCTACTGTATTCAAATTTGATGAAGTGTGAGTTTGTTGAACTTGATGAAGCCAGCCATACTTCTGTGGAGCTTAATTAAGTTTCTAGTATATCTGTGGCAAGTATACATAGGCCGTACTTGCAGCTAAGGATTTTCGAAGGAGTGGTGTGCTCTCATTCAGTCTTTTGTGTCTGGTGGTAGTATTGCTATAGATATCAATGGCGACACTGGCAAATATTTCCAAACAAAAAAAGAACTAAGGCAAGGGGATCCACTATCGCCTATACTATTTAACATAGTGGCAGATATGTTGGCAATCCTTATCGAGAGAGCCAAGGCTGATGGCTAAGTTGAAGGTTTAGTTCCCCATCTGGTTGATGGAGGTCTATCTATTCTTCAATACGCAGACGATACAATTTTATTTATGGAACATGATCTAGAGAAAGCCGGGAATCTGAAGTTAATTCTATCAGTATTTGAGAAACTATCTGGATTAAAAATTAATTTCCATAAAAGTGAATTGTATTGTTTTGGCGAGGCCATTAACGATGCCCAACTATATGCTGATCTTTTCGGCTGTGGTCTGGGGCAATTTCCTATCAACTATCTGGGAATACCAATCCATTATCGGTGTCTCACGATTGCGGAATGGAAACTCGTTGAGGAAAGACTACAGAAACGTCTAAATAGTTGGAAAGGCAAGTTGCTATCCCTTGGTGGAAGACTAGTTCTCATAAATTCAGTACTCACCAATATGGTACTGTATATGATTTCGTTCTTCCAATTGCCGAAAGGGGTCTTGAAGAAAGTGGACTATTTCCGATCAAGATTCTTTTAGCAAGGGAATAGTGAAAAAAGAATTATCGACTGGCTAAATGGAATGTGGTTTGCCGACCTAAAGATTATGGTAGACTGGGCATACATGATTTGCAAGTCAAAAACACCGCACTATTGAGTAAATGGTTGTTTAAACTACTTACTGAAGATGGTGTATGGCAAACCATGATGTGGAGGAAGTATGCTGGATCCAAAGCGGTGTCTCAGATGGTTTGGAAACCGGGAGATTCACATTTTTGGGCAGGACTCATGGCTTCCAAAAAATACTTCTTTCGTTTTGGTACTTTTAATATTTGGGATGGTTCAAAGATTCGTTTCTGGGAAGATAAGTGGTTTGGCCAATCTACTCTTCGGGAACAATATCCAGCTCTTTACTCGATCGTTAGACACAAAGGAGATACAATTTCCATGGTAATGGAAAATAATACTCCTAGTGTGACTTTCAGACGAAGTCTAATTGTCCCCAGACTACTATCGTGGAACAATCTTTTAGTTCGATTAGCCACGATACAGTTGTCGGAGGGTGTGGACAAGTTCAAATGGAATTTACTAGAGAGTGGTAAATTTTCTGTGGATTCGATGTATAGAGCTTTGATTCAACCTAATATTCTAGTCGATAATAATAGTAAAATTTGGAAGATGAAAATACCCCTGAAAACGAAAATATTTGCATGGTATCTTCGTAAAGGGGTAATTCTCACAAGAGACAATCTTGCCAAGAGGAATTGGCACAGAAGTACATAGTGTGTTTTTTGTCATCAAGACGAGACAATTAAACATCTATTCTTTCAATGCAAATTTGCTCGCTCTATATGGCCAATCATCCAAATGGCCTCGGGTTTATCGCCCCCTCGATCGGTTGCCAATGTCTTTGGTAACTGGTTTTACGGGATACATGATAAATATGGGACTGTGTTTAGGGTGGGAGCGCTTGCCATTATTTGGTCGTTTTGGCTGTGTAGGAATGACAAGATTTTCAATAACACTGTGTCTTCTTCTTTGCAGGTCATCTATCGAGCTACGGCTATTCTCCGATCATGGACTACTCCCCAGCGTATGGACCTTCGCCACTTATTTGTGGAGGGTGTACGCGATTGGAGGACACGGCGAGGGATATTTTGTCCCGACATGGATGGCAGCGTGATCTCCGTATAGATCAGCATTAGCTCGAGGCGCTTTTTTCTTATTACTATGATTTGTAATTTTATTTTTTACCGTAGGACCTAACATGTGTGGTTGAACGGCTGTGTGCATCCTAATTATGCAGAGGCCGGTGTAAACATTGCTTTGAGTAATATATGCGCCCATTTCCAAAAAAAAGTCAGTTTGGTCAAACCAATCAGGTCCATGCCTCTACTAATAGGCGACCCATGGGCGTTTAGCATGTGAAGAAGTAAATTGTCAAGTTAAATACTACTCTCTCCGTTTTAAAATATAAGATATTTTAGCTTTATGAAATAAGTGTATCCAGACCCCTTTTAGTGTTTAGGTTCACTCTAAATCTAGATGAACCTACACACTAAAAGGAATCAAGATACACTCCATTCACAAAGCTAAAACATGTTATATTTTGAAACAGAGGGGGTACTATTTACATTACCATTTCAGTCGAGTTCAAACAGTATGGACTTTGGGTGGTCCTTCATATACTTTAATGAACTGTTTCAAACAAGTGTTTCTAGAAAAAAAATCCGAACCATACAATTAGTACACCTTAGAGTTAATATATTTAACTTCGAATATGATGTTAAGGGTACGCACAATTGCACATTCAAACGAATCTACAGTAATAAAATCCCAGCAATATTTCTGTACAGCTAGAGTTAGAGTAGCCAAAAACATCTTAATAAGGGAAGAAACAAGCTAAATACTATTTTTTTAGATAATAGGCCAAAGGTCTGAAGTTAAATTAATAACGTCAAACGGCGAAAGGATAGAACGTGCTACACCCAGCTTACACGCAAGGACAACCCACGCACACAAGAGCTACCAACAAAGCTACATCCGGAAGCGCGAGCAGCAATGGAGGCCATTACAGTTACTACAAACTCGGAAGACAGGCGCAAGACGTCTATAGGCGCAAGACGTCTATAGTATCGGGCCGGAGCTCCTCTAGAGGACGAGCCATTTTCACGCGCGCCATCGAGATCCCGCCACCGCTGCAGCAACGCCACCAGAAGCCGACCACCCCCAGGAACCAAACCAAGCTGCCCACAAGCCCCCAAGTAGCGCCGAGGGAGCCCGGGGACGGGGGTGCAGATCCGCGGCAAGCCTTGCCGAGGGAGGCACGCAGCAGCTCCAACCGTCCGAAGACACCGCACACTACTAGAAAAAAGGTATTTTTTGACAAACGCCTTTTGTCATGTATGATAGCATTTTTGTCACCGAAAATAGGTTGGTGACAAATGTTGTCCGTCACGAGGTTTGTCACAGAAGTTCCGTCACAGAATGTCGGGCGTGACGGTAGGCAATTGGTTGTCACTATCAAACGTTAATCGTTGACGGTGGGAAATTTTGTCATGCATCATGGTTGATAGGTGACAATCCCTTTTGTCAATCAATATAGTGAGATTTGTTATTGTCAGATGGAATGTGTACATAGGAATAGTGAACTATGATGACATGTAATCTTACATGTGGGTCCTATGATGCTAACGTGGGTGCTGATACGTGGGACCGACCGTGCTGATGTGGATGATGTCTTGTGGGTCCAGAGCATAGTGACATGGCATGATATCATATGGGCCCGCACATGATCTCAGATGTGGGTCCTAAAATTCTGACAGGTGGGACCCACCATATTCTGACAGGTGGGACTAGTGCGTTTATGCCATCTGGGTCCATAGGGAGGTGACAGTGTCATATTTTTGTCACAGGCGCTATAAATACAGATATGTTTTAATTTTGTAATATTCTGGGAATATAAAGTGCGTAAGAATAAATCTTGAATGAAAGTATAGGAAAACTGGGAAATTATATTATATATAGCAAATATTCGCACACATTGTTGGTAAATCTGACTAACAAATCGGTCTAGGACTGATAGGGCAATGTGTAAATTAAGACTTTAAAAATCTTGTTGAAATTATTTCTACAAGAAGCGCAGTGCATCAGGATGGAGGCGCGCTTGGTTGCTTAGATGTCCTTAAGACGTAATTAAGGAGTGCATCCATTTCTTGGTGCCTTTTCTCAGCGACAATATTCTTCTCTTCCTGTGATTTCTTCAGAGCTTCAAGTTCTTCTTCCTGCTTCCGTCGCATCTCCTCAAATTTCTGTTCCTGGGCTAACATCCTTGCGTCCATCTCATGGTGATACTTTTCAGTTGCTGCTACTGACTGCTGCTCCTGATCAGTAAGTCTTTCTTCTAGCTCACGAATGCGTGCTGGTGAAACCGAGTTCTTCCTGGAGCTAGATGCAATGCCCAATCTTGCGAGGAATATGCTTGTGGACGAGGATAAAGATCTTTTCTCCTTAAGAACTTGTTCAACAATCTATGTATCAGTAAAGGTTGGCTCATCTTCTGCACATGGTGCATATTTTAAGCTCACCATTGCATTGTGTAAGTAAGATCAATTAAATGTATGAGGCAATAAGAGTCGTAATTACTATATAACTGTGCAGATGTCAAGTCTTTCTTACATAGGCAGTTTGTGCTTCTGTTGTCATCAAGCCATCCTTGTTTGTGTGGCTTATTCTATAAAACTCGATCGGAAAGGTTTCTTGATCCTCGATCTGATTTTTCTACAATAATTACAACATGCTGGACATTAGTTATGCACACTTCATATTAATGAAAAAAGTAGCATCTAGATCCAGTGGTGTGTTTTTGTTTCACACCCTCACAGTTAATTTTATTCTTCCCACACATGTCCTGCAGTCAATTAAATCAAAATAAGTATTCATTAAATTACATGTATATTAAGTCACTAGCTCAGGATGAGAGAAACAAGTAATATGTACCTGATAGTGCTCATCGAACCATTTGTTCACAAGTTGTACCTAACTTGTTTGTTCTACATTATGTGGTACGAGAAGATATGCTTGCTCAGGAGTAAGATTCTTTATCTTGTCCCAGTACTTCTTCTTAAGCCTATAGCATTGCTGGTGTACACAACTCTGTAAGATATCAGTGCACACTGCTTGGGCATCTTCATTTTTTGTGTCCATTTCAAACTTTCCCTATAACATAGACATGCAATTGAAATTAGGGCTCATGAGTTTACATGCATTAGAAATGTTGGTTTAAAAAATACAATGTCGACTCACCGCTACACGTTTGATAGCATCTAGAATAACATTCTTTAGAGATTCATCTTTCATGTATTGCTTCTAGTGTGTTGCAAGATCCATTTTATTGGTGTGAATGTGCACACCACACTCGGAGCTAAGCTTCGTCGCATGGATAGAATTTGTGGGTCTCTTGACGCCAGGCGTGAATTGAATTTCCTTCTTGTTGCCAAAGTTCCTTCTTGTGTACTCATGAAGTCCATGACCCATAGTAGGTATTCGCCCCCCTCTCTTTCGCTTAGAATGGCTAGAGGTTGTCACTAACTCTGAAATTAGACAAATAGTAGTGTTAATTTGTTAGTAAATGTTGTAACAACAATTAGCACAAGGGTTCTAGTTAGATGGTCATACCTTGCCGTTGAATGATCTGAATATCAGCAGGAGCGTTGCTATCTCCAGATATTTGGATCTGTGTAGACGACATCACATTTTCAGAGTTGCCATCTGCTGGTTGTGGCATCGGTTCTAAACCACTTGCTTCAGGGGTAGGAGTTGGTCGTGATTTGGTTGCTATGTTAGATGGAGGTACAAGAGATTTCGAATGCTTCTTTTGTTTTGCGAGTGCAGATTCTTCAACATCTTGGCAAGTTTAATACATTAGTAATAAATAAAAAACATGTATTTATTGACAATGAAAGAAACAAATACAGTGGGCTCATCGTCAGCATTTGCGATCTCATTATCAGTAGGTCCATATGCAGGGTCATCTTCTCCGAGCTTGTCTTGCAAGTCAGTACTTTTTTTGGTTGGCTGTGTCTCGAGTTGTGCCCCGCCGTACACAAATTTACGCGCGTCTCCAAGAAGTCTTGGTCAGTCAGACCCAAGGATTTAGCTTTTTCAGTGAAATGCTCATTCATACGAGCAACATTATCTATTGAATCTCGTATGCATATTTAGATGGTACTTCAGTAGCTGTGGTAAAATAAGCAACATGTGTCAGTTTACATACAAGGTAAAAGCAGGTCTAAAAATTCAACCTAGCTAGTCAAGTGCCCATAGTTTTTTATTATAGACTTTCCATGTCAACAATTAAATACCTGACAGTATGTAGACTATGAATAGATCCATGAGAACAAAGACATTAGTGATCTAAATATTTTTTGGTGATAGGAAAGAAACTAAGTTTGTGAAATGAACAACAACCTAACAAAACTGAAAACCTAAAAAGATAATATGAACTAGGTGTCGTGTTTTCGTATAGCAGGATTAACATTTGAAGCCGAGCCCCTCTACATAGAACCTACGATCTACCTCAGATAGATGAGAACAGAGAGAGGAGACGAGAGACGTAGGAAATTAAACACCTGGGCATTTGTGATTGCCCTTCTTCAGATTTGGCGTCAGAGGTTTGCGACAGGTGCCGCTGCATAGCGCGCCGCTGGTCATGTCTTCCACCGGGTAGGGTAGGCGGGAACTAGAGGAAGCCGGCGTGATCGCAGAAACCGTCGACGAGGCGGTCGCATCTGAGAGGTGAGTGTAGGATTTTTGGGAGGGGAGTTTAGAAGGGGAGGGAATTGTGTGGCGGGGTAGGCAAGTGTATTAGGAGGGGTGAAATATTTAGCGCGCTAGTGGTGGGCGGGGTGGAGGGAAAAAAAGTTATACAAAATTTGGAGGGATGTTTGTTTTCCTGTGGAAAAAAAAGGTCAGAAAAAAATTCTGTAATTGAAGGAAATAAACGAAAATATGGAAAATGAAAATATGATTATAGGCAGATACACTAGGGCAATTAAACCATGAATAAAACATGAATCATCAAAGTTTGAAATGATTTGTGAAAGTTTTGTGAAACAATAAACAGAATTTTAACGAGTAATAATTGATTATTCAAACGTGATCCATGAAGTCTCTAATTTATGATAATGATTGTGTACCCTTATTAGGAGATCATGCATGTTTATACATTGTTGGCAACGAAATCATTTAGAGCTACTTTGTCATGGTCATTTTTTGAATTTCATCATGTAGTTTGAAAAATGTAGTTGATAGGAGATTTGCACAAGAGAATTGTTAGTGGTGAAGGTGTGGATATTTTGGCAACATTATTGAAAGACATGTCTTTTTTACTAAAATCTGAGATCATTTAGAGATACTTTGTCATGGTGATTTTTTTGAATTTCATCATGTAGTTTCAAACATGTAGTTGATAGGAGATTTTCACAAGAGAATTGTTAGTGGTGAAGGTGTGGATATTTTGGCAACATTATTGAAAGACATTTCTTTTTTACCAAAATTTGAGATCATTTAGAGCTACTTTGTCATGGTCTTTTTTTTGAATTTCGTCATGTAGTTTGAAAAATGTAGTTGATAGGAGATTTGCACAAGAGAATTGTTAGTGGTGAAGGTGTGGATATTTTGGCAACATTATTGAAAGACATGTATTTTTACCAAAATTTGAGATCATTTAGAGATACTTTGTCATGGTGATTTTTTTGAATTTCATCATGTAGTTTCAAACATGTAGTTGATATGAGATTTACACAAGATAATTGTTAGTGGTGAAGGTGTGGATATTTTGGCAGCATTATTGAAAGATATGCCTTTTTTACCAAAATTTGAGATCATTTAGAGCTACTTTGTCATGGTCTTTTTTTTGAATTTCATCATGTAGTTTGAAAAATGTAGTTGATAGGAGATTTGCACAAGAGAATTGTTAGTGGTGAAGGTGTGGATATTTTGGCAACATTATTGAACAACATGTCTTTTTTACCAAAATTTGAGATCATTTAGAGCTACTTTGTCATTGTGATTTTTTTGAATTTCATCATGTAGTTTCAAAAATGTAGTTGATAGGAGATTTGCACAAGATAATTGTTAGTGGTGAAGGTGTGGATATTTTGGCAGGATTATTGAAAGACATGTCTTTTTTACCAAAATTTGAGATCATGTAGAGCAACTTTGTCATGGTGATTTTTTTGAATCTCATCATGTAGTTTGAAAAATGTAGTTGATAGGAGATTTGCGCAAGAGAATTTTTATTGGTGAAGGTGTGGATATTTTGGCAACATTATTGAAAGACATGTTTTTTTACCAAAATTTGAGATCATTTAGAGCTACTTTCTCATGGTCTTTTTTTGAATTTCATCATGTAGTTTGAAAAATGTAGTTGATAGGAGATTTGCACAAGAGAATTATTACTGGTGAAGGTGTGGATATTTTGGCACCATTATTGAAAGACATGACATTTTTACCAAAATTTGAGATCATTTAGATCTACTTTGTCATGATCTTTTTTTGTATTTCATCATGTTGTTTGAAAATGTAGTTGATAGGAGCTTTGCACAAGAGAATTGTTAGTTGTGAAGGTGTGGATATTTTGGCAACATTATTGAAAGACATGTCTTTTTTACCAAAATTTGAGATCATTTAGAGCTACTTTGTCATGGTGATTTTTTTGAATTTCATCATGTAGTTTCAAAAATGTAGTTGATAGGAATCTGCACAAGAGAATTGTTAGTGGTGAAGGTGTGGATATTTTTGCAGCATTATTGAAAGACATGTCTTTTTACCAAAATTTGAGATCATTTAGAGCTACTTTGTTATGGTGATTTTTTTGAATCTCATCATGTAGTTTGAAAAATGTAGTTGATAGTAGATTTGCATCAGAGAATTGTTAGTGGTGAAGGTGTGGATATTTTGGCAACATTATTGAAAGACATGTCTTTTTTACCAAAATTTGAGATCATTTAGATCTACTTTGCCATGGTCTTTCTTTGAATTTCATCATGTAGTTTGAAAAATGTAGTTGATAGGAGATTTGCACAAGAGAATTGTTAGTGGTGAAGGTGTGGATATTTTGGCAACATTATTAAAAGACATGTCTTTTTTACCAAAATTTGAGATCATTTAGATCTACTTTGTCATGGTCATTTTTTTGTATTTCATCTTGTTCTTTGAAAAATGTAGTTGATAGGAGATTTGCACAAGAGAATTGTTAGTGGTGAAGGTGTGGATATTTTGGCAACATTATTGAAAGACATGTCTTTTTACCAAAATTTGAGATCATTTAGAGCTACTTTGTCATGGTCTTTTTTTTGAATTTCATCATGTAGTTTGAAAAATGTAGTTGATAGGAGATTTGCACAAGAGAATTGTTAGTGGTGAAGGTGTGGATATTTTGGCAACATTATTGAAAAACATGTCTGTTTTACCAAAATTTGAGATCATTTAGAGCTACTTTGTCATTGTGAGTTTTTTGAATTTCATCATGTAGTTTCAAAAATGTAGTTGATAGGAGATTTGCACAAGATAATTGTTAGTGGTGAAGGTGTGGATATTTTGGCAGCATTATTGAAAGACATGTCTTTTTTACCAAAATTTGAGATCATTTAGAGCAACTTTGTCATGGTGATTTTTTTGAATCTCATCATGTAGTTTGAAAAATGTAGTTGATAGGAGATTTGCACAAGAGAATTGTTATTGGTGAAGGTGTGGATATTTTGGCAACATTATTGAAAGACATGTTTTTTTACCAAAATTTGAGATCATTTAGAGCTACTTTGTCATGGTCTTTTTTTGAATTTCATCATGTAGTTTGAAAAATGTAGTTGATAGGAGATTTGCGCAAGAGAATTGTTAGTGGTGAAGGTGTGGATATTTTGGCACCATTATTGAAAGACATGCCTTTTTTACCAAAATTTGAGATCATTTAGATCTACTTTGTCATGATCTTTTTTTGTATTTCATCATGTTGTTTGAAAATGTAGTTGATAGGAGATTTGCACAAGAGAATTGTTAGTTGTGAAGGTGTGGATATTTGGGCAACATTATTGAAAGAAATGTCTTTTTTACCAAAATTTGAGATCATTTAGAGCTACTTTGTCATGGTGATTTTTTTGAATTTCATCATGTAGTTTCAAAAATGTAATTGATAGGAATTTGCACAAGAGAATTGTTAGTGGTGAAGGTGTGGATATTTTTGCAGCATTATTGAAAGACATGTATTTTTACCAAAATTTGAGATCATTTAGAGCTACTTTGTTATGGTGATTTTTTTTGAATTTCATCATGTAGTTTGAAAGATGTAGTTGATAGTAGATTTGCATCAGAGAATTGTTAGTGGTGAAGGTGTGGATATTTTGGCAACATTATTAAAAGACATGTCTTTTTTACCAAAATTTGAGATCATTTAGATCTACTTTGTCATGGTGTTTTTTTGAATTTCATCATGTAGTTTGAAAAATGTAGTTGATAGGAGATTTGCACAAGAGAATTGTTAGTGGTGAAGGTGTGGATATTTTGGCAACATTATTAAAAGACATGTCTTTTTTACCAAAATTTGAGATCATTTAGAGCTACTTTGTCATGGTCATTTTTTTGTATTTCATCTTATTCTTTGAAAAATGTAGTTGATAGGAGATTTGCACAAGAGAATTGTTAGTGGTGAAGGTGTGGATATTTTGGCAACATTATTGAAAGACATGTCTTTTTACCAAAATTTGAGATCATTTAGAGCTACTTTGTCATCGTCATTTTTTTGTATTTCATCATGTTGTTTGAAAAATATAGTTGATAGGAGATTTGCATAAGAGAATTGTTAGTGGTGAAGGTGTACAAGAATTCTGAATTACTGTTGGTTCCATAGCAAGCACAATTGGAAGGCCATACACACATTTTCTGTAGGTGCTCTAACAACAACACAATTTCAAGTCTGACATTGCTC
The DNA here is from genome assembly GCA_916181665.1 of Avena sativa. Classification (NCBI taxonomy): domain Eukaryota; kingdom Viridiplantae; phylum Streptophyta; class Magnoliopsida; order Poales; family Poaceae; genus Avena; species Avena sativa. The sequence continues at coordinate 418,036,026 of OV702296.1, forward strand.
TTGGAACATAGTTGGAAGGCCATATATAGAAAAGTAGGTTAGAAAAATTAACTAGGGTAGCAATGCATACATGCAGTGTTGTAACACTACACTTGCAATGCACATATATGCAGACATTAACACAGTACATAATTAGTTTTCCCAATCATCCCATTCGTCGGTCCCCTTCTAGCGCTTAGAGCTGCTGGGTTTCTCTTCAATTTCCAGGACATGGGGGGATTGCAGTGCTCTAGCTGGCCTGGTGTGAGATGTCCTGTTAGAAAAATCATAGATTTTTCTAACGCAACTCATAGCTTAGGTAACCGTCGACTGCCGCATAGTCAAGGTTAACCTTGGCAAGGGGTTTCCACTCCCAGAAATCATGGCCTTAGTGCAAACTTGAAATAGCATTGAAATTGCTTTTCATCATTTTGTAAGATGGATCGACAAGTTCATCACTTAGATCTCCCATCCCAGCCTTCAGACCCTTTCCAGGAATTCTATATAGATTTTGGATGTCGACATGGTATTTTTCAGGAATGAAAATCCATTTTTCTTGTAGCACCTTCTTGTCATTGCAAGTGTCTACGCTTCCAAATGTAATTTCCTTATTTTCAAGGAATTTACGCAGCCCTGGTATGTGCTTGTCACTCCTGTTTAGTAATTAGAAAATTAAGTAACTTAGCTAATTAACAGATAAACAGTTGTGTATTTTGTAAAATGGGGATTCACATTTAGTGATAAAAATGTAGAAAACAAAGTTATAAATTGATAGTACAAACATATCACAAATTCAGTGATGCAGCTAGGGTATCTGCAACTATTATTATTTTTTTGATAGTGAAAATCTACATATATTTCATTAATAACCGAGCTAATAACAGATTAACTCTTTTTACTTTGTAAAAAAGAGGTCCACATTCAGTGATCAAATTTCAAATAACATAGTGGTACACTGACAGTACATACATGTCCGAACATTCTAACCATCAGAAATGCTAGATTGAAATACTAAATTGAAATGGTAGAGTAAAATGCTAGCAAAAATTATTGACAAATCAGTTATGCACATGATTCTACATTGGCAGATCAATGTTTTTGACAGCAGATACAAAAAACAGAGGACCAAATGCTACGTGTGAGTTGCAGGCTTCTTACCTGCAGTACTGGAAGACGAGGACATGTTGTCGCATCGCGAGTTGAATAACAGCGATGTTCTTCTTATCCATCGTGTACTCGAGATCAAGGCCTACTATTCGGTACACATCCTCATCGAGCCACACCTCGTACTTGGCAAGAATGGCGTCGAATGACCGCGGATCATTGGTGTACACAACCTCTAGGTTCGTCGCACCATGGGCAAGCAGGTTGAAGCTCTCGATCATCAGCTCGCCGTTGTTCATGGCCGGTGGAAAGAGGGAATGTGGGGGAGTTAGAGGATTTGGGGAAGGAGGAAGAGGGTTTGCAGGAACTGCCTCGTCTGATATGGGAGAGGAGGGGGCAACCTGCTACGGAGGAACCGCCTCGGCTCCTACACTTCGTCAGAGTGTGCCCACGTGTCCATTTTTTCCTCTTTTTGTCTCCCGGAGCTTCCTAGGTTCCTCTTTTGGGCCCATGTGGCACCGAGTGAACGGCTAGGTTTATTTGTACCATATAAGCTGGCGAGGAGGCAGAAATTTATGCGCACACGATGACAGGTGGGTCCCCACCTTGCAGGGTTTATGAGTCGTCCCATCAATGATGCACTAAATATTTGGAGCATATCTCCTCCTAATTAATCTACCATACCTACTCCATATTGTACTCCACATACTCTGCTTTTGGAAATTGCCCGAAAAACCCCTAACACGGCGGCGTAGATCGGCTTCGTTCTCTCCCTCTATCTGTCGCCTCCAACCTCTAAGTCTCTCGTCATCGTCGATACTCGGATGCCAAGGAGGACATTGGCTTTTCCCAACCAGGTATGTGTTCTATCTCCACTAGGGCGCCTTTTCTTATAAATCTACTAGTTGAACATAGAGTTGATTTGGGTAGTAACAAATTTTGCAAACAGTGCCCATAATGTTATCCAAAGGGATGGTGCAACAAAGTGGACAAGGAGAAGGACTATTTTGTGGTTACTTGATACATTGCAAATGTATCTATAATTTTTGATGTTCCATGCTTGGTTTTATCCACTTTCTTGTGTTTTGTTACAACTTTGGAGTACTTTTCATATGATTCCTTGGACTAACCTATTAACAAGAGCCACAGTGCCAGCTGCCTGTTTTCTGTTGTTTTTGGTTCCAGGAAAGTCAGAAAATGAATATTCTCGGAATTAGACGGGACAAAAGCCAAAGTGCCTATTTTTCCGGAAGTCATCAAGTGCCAGAATACGAGACGGAGAGGGGCCAGGGGGCCACCTGGCCACGCGGCCCAGCCTGGCCCGCGCCAAGGGGTGGTGAGGCCAGCCCTGGCACCCCCTCGGTCTCCCCTTCCGACTATAAGATGCCCTCGGGACGTAAACCCTAAGGACCTGATTAAAAATCCACGAAAGAGTCTGTAGCCACCGTCATCTCCATCCCTAGATCGGGAGGGATCTGAAGCTCTTCCCGGCACCCTGCCGGAGAGGGGAATTCACCCCGGAGGCCTTCTTCATCACCATGCAAGCCTCCGGTGTGATGCGTGAGTAGTTCATCCTTGGACTACGGATCCATGTAGTAGCTAGATGGCTGGTTCTCCTCCTTTGTGCTTTCATGTCTAGATCTTGTGAGCTCCGTTCATGATCAAGATCATCTATTTGTAATTCTGCATGTTGTGTTTGCGGGGATCCGATGGATATTGAGATGCTATTTCAGATTGATTATTGATTCTATCATGTCTTTGTTATTTGTGATCTTGCATTCTTTCCGTTGTTAGTAGCTATCTTGGCCAAGTAGATGCTAGCAACTCCAAGAGTTAATATTTATGCTCGATAGTGGGTTCATGCCTCTGGTAATCTGGGGAAGTGACAGAAATCTCTAAGGTACTAGATGTGCTGTTGCTACTAGGGAGAAAACAACAATCCTTTGTTCATAGAACAATCGTATTGTTTACTTTACACGCAGTTCGTAAAGCAATAATCTGTTGCTTGCAACTTAATACTGGAGGGGGTTCGGATGATAACCTGAAGGTGGATTATTAGTCATAGATGCAGTTGGATGGCGGTCTATGTATAATGTTGTAATGCCCAATCAAGTTCCAAAGGAGTCAAGATGATTAGTATATGCATGTATTGCTTTCTCGATGTTTGTCAATTGCCCTGCTATAATTTGTTCACCCAACATGTTATCTATCTAAGGAGAGCCACCTCTAGTGAACTATGGATCCCGGTCCTTGTCTTTTACATTCAATCTATAAACTATTTACTTCTTTGTGTTTACTTTCTACAAACTTTTACTTCTTTCCATTCGATACGTTTAATCCTTTGTTTTCCGCAAAACACGGTGAGATTGACAACCTCATCGCAAGTTGGGGACAAAGTTTTGTGGTTGTGTTGTGCAGGTCTCCACGTTGGTACTAGCACCGGTAGTGCGCCCTGCCAAAGCTCAGCTAGTAACACCTTTGGGGTGTTTCCTTGCTCCTACTGGTTCGATTAAACCTTGGTTTCATAATGAGGGAAACTTGCTGTTGTGCTCATCATACCTTCCTCTTGGGGTTCCCAACGAGCTCTACATCAACCACGCACCAGGACTTTTCTGGGCTCCATACACAGAGCCATCATTACTCTTTAGCATGGATTTCAAGAGAACACGGTAAAGAGTTGATCCAGATTTTGTTATTCTTACACCAGATTTAGCTACCATGTTAGTTATTTGTACACTAGTAATCAGTAATCACTTCTTGGAACTGATCCTTTGGGCAATTTTCTTAAATATGGTTCATTAACTCAAGTGTAAGTGCAATAAATCAAGTAGCCGTTCTTAAATAAATCAAAGTAGTAATGAAATAGAACAAAGTACTATTGAAATAAATCAAAGTACTGCTAAAACAAATCAAGTAGTACTGCACCAAAGCTGCTGTAATTATTTACATTTGAATCAAGTACTCCCAATTGTTTTATACAGCATGATAAATTTTGTAATTTACAACTCTGAAGTACTCTATGTTCATATTTAACAAATGTTAAAACATTGTGAACCTTTTTGTCGTAGTTCATCCCATGCTACATGTGAGCACATTTCCTTTCTAAGTACATAGTAATGATGTTCGAAGAAGTGATTTTTACGGTAGATATCTACACCACAGAAGGTTTCCAGTACTCAATCAGGGTTTGCAACAAACCATATTGTACCTTCTTGCATGGACGACTTTGGAAAGAATTTGGTATGACATACCAACTTAAAGTTGGCCAGCGTATTTATTTTGTTGGGAAAACCCTTGATGTGAGGACCCGTGTCGTCACAGGAAATGCCCCTATCAACCATCCAAGTACATCTACTAAACTTGATCGTGTCATAATGATGTTCAGTTTAGTTACCATGGGTTAATTTATGTATTTAATTAAAACACCATTACATGACAGATTATTATCATTTGAGTCGTGGCAAGCGAGATATTGTTGATTCTCTAACTATCATTGAGGGTACCATTATCAACTGGAGGATGATGGAGACAGTGAATCAGCATGTGGACCATCTGGACTACTTGTGGAAGTTCATCAAGATAGAAATTTCTATGAAGGAACAACTATGGTGGGCCTGTTCGTCTGCGGTACCAAAGTTCGTAGGCCAGCGCACTGCGGTACCTAAGTTGCCTGAAATTGCCGCGTTTCGAAATGTTGGGCTGCCAACTACCGAGAGGGGCCATTTCGATGCAAACTCATCTCACTCCTGCCAAATTCAAACATTCTGTTAAACTACCTCATGAAGTAGACGGTCGGGACCCTCATGTCGGTCATCTGTCCGTGACCCGAGCGCCAATGCGGCAACCTCTTAGGCAAATCGAGTAACTAAGTGGATTGGATGCGTCGACCAATTTCACAAATCCATTCCCACCTTTCCCCTAGCACCAGCGGCGTCAGAATCCACCCTCCAGGCAGGACGATCCCTTCAGACATTTGACTTCCGGTGCCAAGTTGCTACGCCAGTTGTTGTGCCCAGTCACTGATCCCGAGCTCTAATGGCGCATGACGTAGCCGCTGTTGCGAGGCTTTAGCCCGCCTCTGCCGCTGACGTGCCGAGAAGCTCGGAGGATGGCAGATCCTACTACCAAGGAAGAATAAGTTCTGGCTACAAGCGGGTGAGCTACCCTTATCTTTGCTATTTGCACTAATTATAACTGCTAGCTGGCTACTGAACCTAAAATTGTTTGTTAGCCCAACACTGACAAACATATTTTGTCCACAGTTTTCTGTGAACTGGGATCTCCGCGGACCACCCTTATCTGGTTATAGTAGTCCTCTTCAGGTACGACTCTAAGGGCAAGTGGTATGGACACCATTGTATCACGATGGAAGAATCGCCTGCGCAGATCTGCACTATATCTGGTATGGTTGCTGCTCTGTGTAATCATGATGAATTATGGCCGAAGTAGACTGCAAAGTTCAGCTTCATGGATGAACGTGGCATCATGGTTCCTCTAATGTGTGACAGTCAGCTAATTGGGTTAATGAAAAGGTATGCTTTGGATTGCATGTTTGAGCTGAATTGTGATGTACTGGATGTGGAAGCTACTGCAACTCAGAGTCACCCTTCTATTTTTGGACAGGGTGGTCGCTCGAACCCAATTAGCTCCTGGTAAGCAAAAGTCTCTTCGGGTTCGCATGTTTGGGCTGAATTGTAATTTTTCTTTCATTTACTCTGTAGATATTGGGCAGTTATGCAATAGTCCTGTTTCTTTGACAGGAAGCGCCACAAGGTTAGAAACATGACTGCCGTGTCAGTCATTTAGCTGCCCGAAGAAATTAAAAACGAGTGGAAAGATGATGCTGGACATGATTCTGGTGCCCATTGTCCCGGCGATGTAGAGTACGTGAAGCTAAGAAAATTGGCACCGAGGAAGAGGAAGAAGGCAGGAAATAAAGAAGCCAGTGGACGTGAAGGCTTGGCACCCAGGCTGCGGAAGAAGGCTGCTGGCAATGAAGATGCATAGTAATGTGTTGAACTTGAACCTATATATGTAATTCTGTTAAATTCTGGAGCTCTGTGTCTGGCACGTTGCTGGGCAAAACAATCTACCCACATTCTCTGAGTAAAATGTACCGTGACTTAGGGTTTGGAAATGCCCGAGTCAATAGTTGAATCCAAAATTGTGATTGTGCCACTAGTATCTGAAAACACGCAGCACTGGTTCCACAATTGCTGAGGGGCAGGAGGTCTCCAAATACGACGGAATGTAAGTGGCACAAAAATAAATTATTTAAGCTGCCACACTCCACGAAGCAGCAACTTATTTGAGATGCTGCACAACGAGGTGGCAACATAAACAGCAATGGCAATCGATAATGCCTAGTCGCTTGAGCCCGTCTATCTCGCCGCATCTCTGCTCCTGCATCCCCTGCGTCTGGCGAAGCTCCCGGATCTCCATTAACTGGGTGTACGTGCTTCCACTTTATAAATTGTGGTTGTGCCATTTGCATGCGGCACAATCCACATAGATTACATTTAAACAAACCACCAATATCAGAATACCACCATGATCAGACAAAAGGAAGTGATACAGGGTTAAGACAGACTAATGGGAGAGCAATTTTTCCCTCCCAGGACTCCGGGACCACTAGTTCAGACCACTAGGTCAACATGTACTACTATTAAAACTTAAAAAGGCACGGAGCTCAAGCTAAATAGAACTAGTTATAACACATCTCGTTGATCTTCCTAATCTTAGCCCGATGCACATCTTCCTGCGAGAGCAAGGATCGATTCGTATGCTCCTTCCTTTTATCATCTTCCTTGCATAGCTTCAATTGTTTCTCTATATTTTTCCTCATGCACTTGTCAATACTCGTAGTTGTGAACTTCAGGACTTTGGCCTGGTGAAGATCATTCCTTTCTTGAGTCAGTTCTTGCTCCGCTTTAGCCTTCAGGGCCAACGCCATGTGCCTCTCCTTATCGACTTTGCTAAGCTTGGTCATGTCAACTAGGTCCCATAGCTTCACCTCAACACTATCAAGAAGTGAGCTGACTACGGATTCTTTCAACTCAACAGTCATATCCCATAGTTTGTCTAGCGTTTTCTGCATCGATTTGGGCCACTATGGATCTACCCATTTGACAACACCGCAACTTCCACCTTGCATCATTGCACGATGTCCTTGACACTGTAGAAACCTCCTGCCTGCGTTTCGTCCTTCGAACGCTACAAATTTAGCGGGCACATATCCATGTTTACATAGCAGAGGACTGTCTTCATCCGCTAAACCGTGATAGTCGGAGTCATACATCGTCTGGTTGGCCTAACACATCATACGCGCATGAGTAAACAGAGTAGATCTAGCTCAAAAAATAGATAACTGGCCACAGATGATAGAGATAGAGATGCGACGACTCACATCAAAATCACCATCCCTGTCGTCACGACGCGTTTCCTCGCCGTCTCCCCTTGAACCCATGGCGAGAGGGGGGGTAGCTGCCAGAGAGGGGATTGGGATGGAGGGGCCGTCGGCTTGCAGCTATGACAGGATGGGAGTGAAGTGGGGAAAGTGGCTTCGAGGGGAAGGAAGAGAAGTACGGGGAGGAAGAGAAGTAATGGGGACGTGACACTGGTGTAGGGTTTCCGCGCATAAAAACAATAAAATTTACTCTACGCCCCTGAACCCCTGAAGCTGCCAGGACCTATCTATTAGTAATACAGTAACGGGATAGGCTTTTCACGAACTTACCCTTGAAGACCGAAAAGCGTTGTCAACGCTCAGGAGAGCGTGGTTGATGTAGACGAGCCGAAGCCGACCTCAAGGTCGTGCTGAAGTCCTTGCGCTCCTTCTGGCTCCAACGACTTGAGTGCCTCAAGTGTGACACCTCGTGGGAGTTACACACGTCCGGTGCCTAACGATGACTCCCGCTTCCCCGATCCAGCAGCAGTTGCGGAAGTAGAGCTCCCGGATCTGAATCCCGTAGCACGACGACACTCCACGGTGAAGATGTCTCTCGCTCGCGCAGTCCAGACTTGGGACCACGGTCACGAGAGAGAAGGGGAGAGAGAAAATATCAATTAGAGGTCCTCCCAAAAGTGGGGAGACCTTTATTGATTATTGGGTGTGTCTTTCTAGGCCAAATACCCCACTTTATATAGGGGAGGGGAGGTACTACCTCCCCTCAAGTCCCGGGGTGGGACTAAAGGAGAGGAGGGGTGGGGTGGCCGCCGGCCAGCCCCTAGTGGGCCCCGTAGGGGGGAGGCAAGGCCCAGCCGGCCTCCCCCTTGGTCCCTCTCCCCTTTCTCCTTTCCCTAATGGGCCCTCTCCCCTCCGGGAATTGGCCCATTAAGCCTTTAACCATTTAATTGATTTTCTCTTTATTTAAATAATTATGAATAAATGATTAAATCAATATTTAACATTCATTCACACATTATCTAATCTCCATGGCTATGGAACACCTTCCACCTCCACTCCGGACATCCTCCGGACTTACTGAAAACCTTCCGGTTTTCTCCCTTCTTTTCTTCGATGATTCTACCGATCCTATAAACACTCTCTAAGCATCATCAAGCCCTTAAGCGTGATATCCTACAGTTCAGGAACACTACAGACATGGTCGGGACACTCCCGCACCAATGATCAACAGAGGGACCTGGATGGCCATGTGACCCCTGTGTGTTCCACGAAGATCTTTCGTCATTTGAACCGGGACAGTCGTGTCTTATTCCCTTTGTCATTCGATACTTGCATTGCCCAAGATTCAATCAATGACATCACCATGTCGTGTTCAATCTCGTTACTGAACAATGCTACTTAACTCGTCCCGACAAGTGATATCCCCGTGATCTAATCACACGCTGCACAGCTATTGGATATAACTTCTCCGAGTGGGCCCTTGAGTATCTTCCCGTCACATGGACGGACAAATCCCGCTCTTGACATATATTGCCTCTACGGTTTCCTCCGAATACCTGAACAAACCTTTATAACCACCATTTTACCAAATGGCGTTTGATGCTATCTAAGCACTCTCGGGAGACAGTGATTGATATAGCCTCACGGTCTAAGGAATAGTCTACGAGGATCCATTTCTAATCATCGTAACTTTGAACTTCGTGACATGATCGGGTCACGATGTTTAGGTTGGGTATTGGTTCATCATCTCATTCTCTGAATGAGATGACCTCATTTCCAACTGGCATAAATGCCACATGATCAGGAAACATGATCATCAGTTGACCAATGAACCAGTGACTAGAGTTTCACTGGGAACCCCTGGTTGTTTGTATATGACACGTGTATTGATGTTTCCACTCAACACAGTTATAGCATGATATAAAACTTAATCATAAACTATATGAAATATGATAATAGTCCTTACGACTATTTGTCTCTAGGGCATATTTCCAACAACTGGGATATGGCCCACTGAACTCGTGAGTCATGACACTGCAATAGGGGAGCGCCCGGTGTTGCCAGTTTGTCCAGAGCAAGCATAGTCAATCATGCCGCAGAATAGCCTACACTAGCTGCATTTGTTCTCAATTATTGGCACTATATATCCAGTACCCTGAACATGCTTGCTCATGGAAGAGGTTGAGTCTTGGGTCTGTACTTTTACAGTCCCAAATCCTTTGCAACTTACTAATGTCACCTGGATTGACATCAATACTCTATCATCACATGATAACATCTGTGTGTATGTATCACCGCTATGGCAGTAGAACGAGGCCTGATTCCAGGAGCCTACAGTGACGTTAGATAAACCTCGAGGGCTTTCTCATGGGCACTGTGCCCTGGGACACATCATTCTACGTTAAAAGCGAACTAGCCCCGCCATAACATTATACACCACTTTAGATGGTACCCTTATCTATTATTATAAATGTATTCATCGAAACACTAGTACACTCTGTGCAACTTTCGATGTTTGTTCATCTTGCTTCCTACTTGACTTTTAATTGGTATCTACAGGAGTTTCCAACATATTCCCTTATAACATAACCCTTTATGTTTTAAGATATGTTATCCTTTATGGATTTGAAAATACATCCATAGTTCTCTACTAGACACTATGGAAAAACTTAGCTCAATGTTCCGTGATTCAAACTTAATCACTTTCAAACGTTCTTTATTGGATCACATATTATGCTAAGTTATCATCATGGTTTCTAAGATAGAAACTATGTCTCAACATAGTGGATGACGATCATCCTTTTCTTTCTTTCAATCATTGATGTTAAACTTAATGCTAATCCTAATTTGAGTTATTAAGGACCAGTTCCTTAATTAACTTCTATTCTAAAACATTTTTCAGAATCCCTTAAGGAATGCTACATAATATCATAATACACCCATTATCAATTTCTACATATTATAAATCATTATTTATAAGTATTTGTGCCTTTCATTCTTAACACGCTTAAGAATTGCTCCTATAAGCTCCCACTCAAAATATGCTGTATATATTTGAGTTTGAGACTCATATTGATCCCACTTAAAAATATGTCAATCACATATTGTTTCAGGAAGACTTTCATCGCTCCCACTCAATTTTATGCAAAATGCATATCTCCTTACTGTTTTGAATAACTTCAAAATCCTTTGATTAAGTATCAAACTTGGAGATTTATTATGAGATACTAGTACTTTACTAGTTTTAAATCCACTAGACATTTAGCACACTTGAATCAAATTCATTTGAATTTGTTCAATACCTGACAAATTGTGCTTTTGTCATTCACCCCTTTTTCCTACAATGGCTTTGCAGTCATTTGGGAAAATTCCAAGTAACTCCTCTTACTTGTGAGATTCAGCAACGAATTGCTTTCTAATCTCAAGGGAATTTTGCTTCTAGGATTTCTCATAATTTAGTTTACCATTATTTCCTTTGTAGTTCGTAGGTGTGTCAAATTTCAAAAATCATGACAAGTGGTTCACAAATGTCTCCATACAAGATATGGATTTACATTTTGAATCCTACTTCATGTAGTGAAAACAATAGTGGAGGGGAAAACACAATGATCAAAATCATTGATTCTTTTCTTCTGTGAAGAGAATCATTCAGGAACGCTGTCCGTTGCGCTTCTCAACACTCTGATGCAGGGTTTTGAATCCTCATCGTGTTTTTCCATTTGCTCCATAATTGAGAAACATCACTAGAGGTGAGCTTTCTCAAGAATGCACCAAAATCCAAGCAACACAAGTTTTGCTTTCTTTTTGGTTTAGCTATGGATTTCGTATTCAAAGTTTCCAATGAATACTCTTCAAGGACTTATTCGCTATTGTTTTGGTCATATCGAATAACCCCAAAACTTTCACGAATTCTAATGGTTTACCAATTCTGATTGAGTGCTAACTATGTCTAAGCTAATGGTCTCTACATATACACTACAACGATTTATTTGGTGCCTTCTATTCAACCCCTTTGATATGTAATATCACATTGCGATGCTTTGTATTTTGACGTTTCAAAACACTTTGCATTCCACAATTTCGTTTATGCCATTCATATAAATTCGAATTTCATTACTATTGATCAAATCATAGTAATTAGATTCTCTTTTATATTTATACCCTTTTTGTTGATGAAACACTTTGATCAAATCAAATAGTTTCATATTCATGTTTCTTTTGGTAAACTTACTTTACACATTTAAACAATCACTTAATGATAATTACCATTTTCCGTTAAAACACAACACATCGAATATGTATTCTATTTAACAATTCATCAAACACTTTGTATTCAAGTAATACACGGTGTTCAAGTTATTTTGCCGAACTTAGGCATGATTTATATGTGATAAGAAATCGAATGACTTTCACATATGATCACATAACTTTGAATTTAAACAATGGTTTTTCATTCATTAATGAAATATCATTAAGTTGGGTATTTTAAACAAGGCATTTTAAATATTTTACAAATGTTCATGCATTATCAATCAGTTTCAAACAACAAGGATAATTCACATATAATAAAACAAGATATGAACACGAATAGAAATCATTCATAAAAGCAGAACAACTGTTTGTTACAAACTCATATGAATAACCGTCTCACGAAGTGTGAGACACACTAAAGAAGTTCAAATCTCTCTTGATTACAATAATCATCCTAAAACACAAAACTAAATGATAAATGTCGAGGGAGTGTGTCGTCGGCCATCATCATCATGCTCTCCATCAACACACAACGTCACCTCCTCTCCAGCAAGCACCTCTATGCAGAAGGACCTGTTTTCACCAAAATAGAACAAGTATCAGATATACTTAACACTGCAATGTGTTTGCAAGATTATAACATTTATAAAACTGTATATCAAATATATACCTTGGTCGTTGACGACTCCAGCGACGTTGGGTTCATCTATCACATTTCTGAAATGCGATATGAACTCAAGGAAATCCAGTGTTTCCGTGTCGCCTCTCATAACGCAGATCCTGACTTGTGCTTGGAAGCTTGGTGGAAGCGACCGCAACACAACTCCCATCGCAAATGAGCTTGAGTACCAATTGTCCAGGTAGTATTCCAGACTCATATACGCATCGTAGAGGCGCAATAAGTGCTCATCTAGTGAGGATCCCTCCTCCATCTTTATGGAGAGGAAGTCCCCCATCAGCTCATACTCCCACATACGCATTTGTTCCATGAAATGTGCTCTCAGATGTGCCATGACCATTCGGGGCTTGAGACTCCCCACCATTGGCCATAGCCCATCCTCCATTCCGAGACGCATGGTCACTGATATAAACGTGGCCATCACACGACAACGATAACGCAGATCCCACTGCTCCTAGGTCTCATGGGAATAGGGTGGCTCCAAATACATCTCGCAGGTCATGTAGTCAGCTACTTCGTTCTCCCCAAGGAGATCAAACAGGCGTATGACCCATGCCGAAAAGTTGGATCCATCTATCTTGAGCCTTTCTCCTTTTAACCAATCGTCGATAGGAAAAGTAATCTCGACAGGAGCCATTTTCTACATTTATAATTGCAAAAGGAATTTAGACTAAGTTTATAATTAAATGAGTTAATAATAACTCCACTCAGAAACACCTATCACCAGTGAGGGTTCCTAGTGATAACACGACCCCTATCAACCACATCTCCCCCGATCATCACGGCCATCAATGTGGGTTCAAGGGTGGACGCTAAACGTCGGTCACATCATTCATGCGACTCGTGCTCGATCTTTCGACCATCCGCGTTCCGAGGCCACGCTTCTCTAGCGTGCTAGGCTTGCCAACTCAACCTTAGTGTATTCGCTGTGCAACATGGCTTGCATCCACTGTATGTGAACGTAGATATGTCTGACACCCGATCATCACGGCCTGCCTCATACCGAAGAACTTTCTTGGTGGTGCACACTAAGGGGGAACACAATCGTTGGTTATTTTAACAGGGATCATCTTATTAGGCTACCGTCGAGTATCTAATACTAGCACACAATAAGACATACAAACAATAAAATTGAATGTAAATGCTATGTGATATGGTCCTTCACGTCGTGATCTCCATCCGCCGTCATCGGGTTCCGGTGCCAGGGTTCCGGCGTCGTAGACACCAGGGTACCGGTGTCATTCCGGCGTGGTACTTTTTCATTACCGTGACCGTCTACTACTATGTAACAAAAGTTAATCACTTTACCTTTGCCACAACCATATCACAAAGCAACGCCCGCCTGCAAAACAGAGTTAGACACCTCTACTTTATCTTTGCATGTTTTACGTGGCTGAATGGGCTTTCGCACAAGAACCGTTCTTACCTACGAACTTTCACCACAACACTGATCAAGTAGTTGTCTATACTAAACCCCTTTTGGGGCCCTCTGTTGCAAATGGTATACCAACTAATGTGAGAGAGACAGACACCCCCCTAAGCCACTTTATATGGTACAAGACGTATGTCAAGCGTGGACCAGTCTCGCGAATGAACGCGTAAAGTCGGTTGGGGGCCGCTTCATCAAGCATAACTGCGGTATACACAAGTACATGTGGGAGGGTAACAACTAAATGATCAACGCCCACACGCTACATCTCATGTGTTCTACCCGTACTAGCATTACTACGCATAGATCTAGCTCTGATACCACTGTAGGGGTTCCGCACATAAAAACAATAAATTTTACTCTACGCCCCTGAACCCCTGAAGCTGCCAGGACCGATCTATTAGTAATATAGTAACGGGAGAGGGTTTTCGCGAACTTACCCTTGAAGACCGAAAAGCATTGTCAACGCTCAGGAGAGCGTGGTTGATGTAGATGAGCCGAAGCCGACCTCAAGGTCGCGATGAAGTCCTTGCGCTCCTTCTGGCTCCAACGACTTGAGTGCCTCAAGTGTGACACCTCGTGGGAGTTACACACGTCCGGTGTCTGACGATGACTCCCGCTTCCCCGATCTAGCAATAGTTGCGGAAGTAGAGCTCCCGGATCCGAATCCCACAGCGTGACGGCGCTCCGCGGTGAAGATGTCTCTCGCTCGCGCAGTCCAGACTTGGGACCACGGTCACGAGAGAGAGAGGGGGAGAGAGAAAATATCAATTAGAGGTCCTCCCAAAAGTGGGGAGACCTTTATTGATTATTGGGTGTGTCTTTCTAGGCCAAATACCCCACTTTATATAGGGGGAGGGGAGGTACTACCTCCCCTCAAGTCCCAGGGTGGGACTAAAGAAGAGGAGGGGGTGGGGTGGTTGCCGACCAACCCCTAGTGGGCCCCGCGGGAGGGGGGGCAAGGCCCATCCGGCCTCCCCCTTGATCCCTCTTCCCTTTCTCCTTTCCCTAATGGGCCCTCTCCCCTCCGGGAATTGGCCCATTAAGCCTTTGACCATTTAATTGATTTTATTTTTATTTAAATAATTATGAATAAATGATTAAATCAATATTTAACATTCATTCACACATTATCTAATCTCCGTGGCTATGGAACACCTTCCACCTCCACTCCGGAATCCTCCAGACTTACCGAAACCCTTCCGGTTTTCTCCCTTCTTTTCTTCGGTGATTCTACCGATCCTATAAACACTCTCTAAGCATCATCAAACCCTTAAGTGTGATACCCTACGGTTCGGGAACACTCCAGACATGGTCGGGACACTCCCGCACCAATGATCAACAGAGGGACCTGGATGGCCATGTGACCCCTGTGCGTTCCACGAAGATCTTTCGTCGTTTGAACCGAGACAGTCATGTCTTATTCCCTTTGTCATTCGATACTTGCATTGCCCAAGATTCGATCAATGACATCACCATGTCGTGTTCAATCTCGTTACTAAACAATGCTACTTAACTCGTCCCTACAAGTGATATCCCCGTGATCTAATCACACGCTGCGCAGCTATTGGATATAACTTCTCCGAGTGGGCCCTTGAGTATCTTCTCGTCACATGGACGGACAAATCCCGCTCTTGACATATATTGCCTCTACAGTTTCCTCCGAATACCTGAACACACCTTTATAACCACCGTTTTACCAGATGGCGTTTGATGCTATCTAAGCACTCTCGGGAGACAGTGATTGATATAGCCTCACGGTCTAAGGAATAGTCTACGAGGATCCATTTCTAGTCATCATAACTTTGAACTTCGTGACACGATCGGGTCACGATGTTTGGGTTGGGTATTGGTTCATCATCTCATTCTCTGAATGAGATGACCTCATTTCCAACTGGCATAAATGCCACATGATCAGGAAACATGATCATCAGTTGACCAATGAACCAGTGACTAGAGCTTCACTGGGAACCCCTGGTTGTTTATATATCACACGTGTATTGATGTTTCCACTCAACACAGTTATAGCATGATATAAAACTTAATCATAAACTATATGAAATATGATAATAGTCCTTACTACTATTTGTCTCTAGGGCATATTTCCAACAACTGGGATATGGCCCACTGAACTCGTGAGTCATGACACTCCCAATAGGGGAGCGCCCGGTGTTGCCAGTTTGTCCAGAGCAAGCATAGTCAATCATGTCGCAGAATAGCCTACTCGTGGATCGCTCTCACGAAGACCATCCCAATCGTCCAAGTGCCCCGATCGAACGGTATGTAACAATCGTCAAGCAGAACAACTGTGTTAGGGCGTGCCTTCTAGAAGACTCGGTCTAACGGTGGATCCATTGGGGGGCTAAGGTTAGGGCTCTCCTAAGGTTAGGATCCATATGTGGTTTATGAAAAGAACACACATCCAATAACACTGGTGGATCCTTATGTTGTTTGTGAGAAGAACACACATGCAATCACACTGGGTGGATCCATATGTGGTTTATGAGAGGAACACACATGCAATGACACTGGTGATATGTGGTTTGTGAAAAGAACACACATGCAATGACTCTAACTGTGGTTAATGAAAAGAGCAGACATGCAATGACACTAGTGGATCCATGTGTGGTTTGTGAGAAGAACACACATGCAATGACACTGGCTGTGGTTCATGAAAAAAGAACATACATGCAATGACACCGGTGGATCCTTGTGTGGTTTGTGAGAAGAACATACATGCAATGACTCTAGGTGTGGTTCATGAAAATAACACACATCCAATCACTCTAGCTGTGGTTCATGAGAAGAACACACATGCAATGACACTGGTGGATCCATGTGTGGTTTGTGAGAAGAACAGACATGCAATGACTCTAGATGTGGTTCATGAGAAGACCACACATGCAATGACACTGGTGTATTCTTATGTGGTTTGTGAGAAGAACACACATGCAATGACTCTAGCTGTGGTTCATGAAAAGAACACACATCCAATGACTCTATATGTGGTTCATGAGAAGAACACACATGCAATGGCACTAGAGGATCCATGTGTGGTCTGTGAGAAGAACACACATGGAATGACAATAGGTGTGGTTCATGAAAATAACACACATCCAATGACACTGGTGGATCCTTATGTGGTTTGTGAGAAGAATAGACATGCAATGATTCTAGATGTGGTTCATGAGAAGAACACACATGCAATGACACTGGTGGATCCATGTGTGGTTTATGAGTAGAACAAACTTGCAATGACTCTAGATGTGGTTCATGAGAAGAACACACATGCAATGACACTGGTGTATCCTTATGTGGTTTGTGAGAAGAACACACATGCAATGACTCTAGCTGTGGTTCATGAAAAGAACACACATCCAATGAATCTAGATGTGGTTCATGAGAAGAACACACATGCAATGACACTGGTGGACCCATGTGTGGTCTGTGAGAGGAACACACATGCAATGACACTGGGTGTGGTTCATGAAAAGAACACACATCCAATGACACTGGTGGATCCTTATGTGGTTTGTGAGAAGAACAGACATGCAATGACTCTAGTTGTGCTTCATGAGAAGAACACACTGATACGTCCATTTTGCATCACTATTCTATGTCAAAATTCACTGTTATTCATTCATATATTTCATATTGAGAGGTGATACTTATGTTATTTCATCTGTTTTTGCATCGTCGATGACTTTTGGAGCATGGACCGCTGCAGTCAGGATTCTGATGGAAAGGGTGCTGTTTGGAGGCAAAATTCGCGAAGATCAGAAAATCTGGGAAAATATACGGAAAATCCTATTTTTCCAGAAGACGAAGGAATCCAGAAGGGGGGCTTGAGATGGGCCACATGGGGGCCCACACCACCCCCTAGCGCAGGCTAGCCTAGGCTGCGCCACCAGGTGGTGTGGCCGCCCTGGTCCACCCCTGGCACTCTCCTCCAGTGTATATTATCCTCCTGAAACTCTAAGGGGAAACTTTCCCGGTGTTGATTACTCTTTGTAGTTGATGCTATTGAGTGAACCATTGAATTATTGTTTATGTTCAGATTGTTATACATCATTATTCCATCTCTGATCATGATCCATATGATGTCTTGTGAGTAGTTTGTTTTGTTCTTGAGGACATGGGAGAAGTCATGTTGTTAGTAGTGGAGTAGTGTTGAGAGAGATTCAATAGTTTGATATTTAAGTTGTGGTGTACTTCTTCTAGTGGTGTCATGTGAACGTCGACTACATGACACTTCACCTATATGGGCCTAGGTTAATGCATTGTGTATTTGGCTACTAATCGTAGGGGTTGCCGGAGTGACAGAAACCCGAACCCCCGTTAGGAAACCATTGCACAAGGGACGCAAGGGTCTTACAGTTTAAAGTTATGGTTAGGTTTCTAGCTTAATTACTTTCTTGTACTTACGGATGTTTGCAAGGGGTATAATCACAAGTGTGTATTAGTGCTAGGAAGGTCGGTACATTACCACAGGTTCACCCACACAACACTTAGCAAGCTAAAGAAGATTAATCAGCTATATGAAGCGAAAGCACTTGGCAGTCTTCCCATGTGTCCTTGAGAACGTTTGGTCATCTTAAGTAATACAACCGACTTGTCCTTTGCTGCATAAAGGATTGGGCCACTTGCTACATTTATTCCTACGGTCTTTATTTACTTGTACTTTGTTTACTTACTTTATCCAAAACCCCTAAAAATCCGTTTGCTAAGTATTTGTAGAGAATTCCTGATCCATACCACTAGCCAGCACCTTCTGCTCCTCGTTGGGTTCGACACTCTTACTTATTGAAAATACTGCGATACACCCCCTATACTTGTGGGTCATCAAGACTATTTTCTGCCACCGTTGCCGGGGAGTGAAGCGCTATTGGAGAGTGGAACTGGTAAAGGAAACTTCTACTGTGAGTATTGTTTACTTCTGCTAGTTGCTTTATTTTCGTTATGGATAATTCACTGAGTTTCTTATTTGGTAATGCTACTACCACTGCTAAGGTAGTAGATGAACCACCACCTGCTGAGAATGATGCTTTTAAAATACCTACAAGAATTATTGATCGTGTTATGTATAACTACTATGTTGGGGGATGGAACAGTCCATCCTTGGTGACCATTTACTCTTTATACACGAATTATGCGGGTTGTTCAAGTGTGAGGTATTATTACAGATCAAGTTAAGAAGAAGTTATTCTCATTATCACTGAAAGGAAGAGCTGAGGAATGGTATAAGCTGCTGAAGAATGGTCAAGCTCTGGAATGGGAGGAAATAATGCCTCTCTTTTATTCAAAGTTTTATCCTCCTAGTGAGATTCATAAATATCGGAATCAAATATACAACTTTTGTCCTCTTGATGGAGAGAGTACACCTCAAGCTGGGGGGAGATTGAAGTTACTAATGCTCAAATGTCCCATTCATGAGCTCCCCAACAATATTATTATCAATAACTTTTATGCAAGGCTCCCTCTACATGATAAAGATTTATTGGATGCTTGTTGTGCTAGATCATTCACTCGCATGGAAGTAGAAGCTAATTGGGATCTCCTGGACTGTATTCAAGACAATGCTGAAGCATGGGAGAATGACAAAGGTAGAAAGTCAAGTATAAATTATGATTATGAATGCATTGAATCTTTTATGGGAACTGATGGCTTTCAAAATATTAAAAATGCTTATGTTCTAGACTCTCAAGCTATTGCTTCTTATTTTAAGGCTTTTGCTTCCTACATTGAAGTGTCTAAAAAGAAGTGGAATAAGTATCATGAACCTTATAAAGATGTTGCTAAGGGTGTTCCTGTAAGAAATACTGAAGTTTATACTGCTAATCATGTCTTACCTGAACCTTATATTGAGAAAATGCCTTTCCCAGTTAAGATTAAGGAACATTCTATGATAGCTAGTATGGTTAATGAAAGTGCAAATAAAGCTGTTGAACCTGATAAAAAAATGGTTGATGAACCTATAATAGCAAATGTGAAAGACTTTGTTACTAAATATGAAAAAGAGGGACACACTATCCTTGGTAAGGATAACTCTAATATTTTTTCACATAGTAGTGTTATGAGAGCTAGTATTCCTGTGTTTTCTGTTAGAATAAGTGATCATTGTTATGATTGTCCTTGTGATAGCTATATTGTTAATTTTATGCATGATACTGAAAGTTACTATGAGAGAGGGAAAAGTGTTCTTATGCATCTCAATAATATCGAGTTTCCTCGTTTTATGCTGAAAGTTTTTATGTTGCACTTCTTTTGCCTTCTTATGCTTGTAGCCTCTGGTTTCAACAACTTGTTTGTTTAAAAAATTCCCTTGCATAGGAAGTGGGTTAGACTTAAATGTGTGTATTTTTTCTTCTTAATGCTCACTTTCACTTCAATTTATATTCCTATGTGAGCATCTTCAAAATTATCATGCCCATCTTAATGGCCATAAAGAAAGAGCTTTTTGGGAGACAACCCAATTTCTTTTTGCTTTCAGTTTGTTTTTTGTTTATTTTATTCTTGGAAGTTATTACTTCGGTAATAACCGTTCCTTATCCGTTTTGTTTAGTTTTTGTGTCAAGATCAACCTCTAATGAGAGAGAAGTAATATTGGGGGAAGTTGCTGTCCCGAAATAGATTTTTGTGCTGCACCGTAAAAATTCGTGAGAGATCTCTGTATGTAGGTTTGAGCTGTAATTGTTTGTGCTTCTTCCCCAGGTTGTTATTTAACTTTCGTTAGTTTTGCACTTTTTGATTTGAGCAACAGAAGATTTTTGAAAAAATTGATCTTTACCCGCTGGTCTGTTTTGACAGGTTTAGCCACTCTTGTATTTGTTTCTTTATTCGATTTCCTTTTTGAATTCTTTTTGGGTTGTCGGAAGGAGTTGCTACAATAGCTTATGTTTTGATGGTTTTAAGTTGAAGTTGGACCCCAAATGTTTTATCACTTCACTTATACTAATGTTGCTAATGAGAACTGTGTGAAGTTTTGTGTGAAAGAAATTTCCAGGTAGTGGAGATAATGGTGTAATAAGGAAGAGAAGGGTTTTATGACTCAAGTAATAAGTGTATGAAGATGAATATATTGATACTATTCAAGTGGTGACTCCGGAAGAATCTACTAGATACCAAATTCAGAGACCTGCAAAGCCCGCTTTCAAATAGGTAACAGTTCTGGTAAGGAAAGTTCCGCGAAAATACAATCCAACTATATTTTTGCAGTTTTTAGTCAATAAGGGAAGCTACGAAGCGAAAAAGGGACGGAAACGGAGCCAGGGTGGCTCACACCCCATTGTGTCGCGGGCCCACCCCTGGCCGCGCCACCAGGTGGTGAGTCCACCCTGGACTCCGCCTCCGACTCGTTTTCTCCCAGTACCTTCCTTTTGATATGAAACTTCATAATAAATAACCCCCGGATCCCCCGAGGTTTGTATATCGTGTTTTTGTTTCGATCTTTTTCTGCCAGGAACTATTCTTGAAAGTTAGAAGCCTATGGATAAGGGAAAGGAGCCTATGGAGGAAGATCTCCAAGACCCCAAGCAGGGGTTGGTACCTTTAGTCTCTAGCCCTGCATCAACGGAAGCCCTACGAGTCACTAAGGAGTTCTGCGATAAGTACCGAGACTTGCGAAGGAAGGTGGACATGCTTCAATGGGAGAATAATAGGCTCCGCAAGATGCTGGAAGATTTCCTCGTGTCAACTAAGAAAATATTACCACCACCACCGAAGGAGTAATTCGTCATCAGGTTTGGCATCCCCTTGGTTTGTTCCAAGCTTGGGGGATTGCCGCGGTATGACATCACTATCTTCTATCTTTTTACCTTATTAGTAGAGTCATATCATGAATAGAGAAGTTATTATGTAGGATGGTTTGCATTATGGAAGTGTCCCCTCTCTCGTTAGATATGTATCCCTTGGTGTGAGTTGCCGTTATGGAATATTAATGAGAAGTTCTATCATTTACTCTTTTGCATAGCTTATATTAGTTTTCAATTCGTGGTTATATGATTGATCTTGTTGTTAGTATTGGTATCACTTTGGGATCATTGAGTTAATCTAGTTGGTTTTGGCAAACCTGGCTCGGTCAGTAGCAACACTATTTTTGAGAGTTGAATGAAAAAGATAAAAGTACTCTAAAGAAAAATTATTTCATCGTCTTTCTTTCTTGATTTGCTCATAAGTCTAGTATTCTCCAATTAAGATCTTTTGTGCTTCCAAGGAAGATTGCATGTTTGTCTTTATCACTTGTATGTTTGTTTGTTTCCTTCAACTCTTATACTTGCTACCCAGCCTTGCTAGCCAAAAACCTGTACTGAGAGGGATTTCTTCTCGTGCATCCACCTCCTTTAAACCAAAACCTTTGCCATTTGTGTCCACCATACCTACCTAGTAGCATTATTGCTATTCCAAGTAAATTCTTTTTTTATCTACCTCCCAAATTAAACTTGTTATGTGAAAATTAGTGATTAAAGCTCTCACGAACTAGATGGCACACTTTACTTTCTTGCACTTAATAAACTTGAACCATTGTGCTCACCTATGTTGCGTATATGCTTGCGCTTTGTGAGTTGCGAATTAGCAGAACCATGCTGTCATGGGGAACGCTTTCAACATTGAACTGGTACTTTGTACCTAGTTGATATCATGTTCTTTTGTCTATGGATGTCGTCGGTGTGAAATGAAAGGGGAGCTTGTAAGTCCATGGAGTTATGCATGTGTGTTAGAGAAACGCTTGGGCCGCTGGTCTAATCCATGCTGACATGGTGGAAACCTGCAGCGTAACCATAACGAGCATCTATGAAGCATTCTTCTTATAAAAAAAGAGATAGACATTGAGAAAAAGAGAAAATAAAAAAAAGAGAAATTATGAAAAGAGGAAAGAGAAAAAAGCACCATATTCCCATGGTAAATAACAAGATTGCTG
This sequence comes from Avena sativa, assembly GCA_916181665.1. Classification (NCBI taxonomy): domain Eukaryota; kingdom Viridiplantae; phylum Streptophyta; class Magnoliopsida; order Poales; family Poaceae; genus Avena; species Avena sativa. The sequence continues at coordinate 418,058,791 of OV702296.1, forward strand.
AGATGTTTGTTGTTTGCTTGCCTTGTCATTTTGATATGGGGATTCTTCCGTATCATCGGGCAAGGTGTACCCCGTTGGCGGTTCTCTATGATACACATATGCCTACGATGACAAGAACTTACCGGTGACTAAACTTGAGTAGCATGAGGAGCGGCCCTCGTATTCAAGGGACATGAGATTCTCATTTTACAACTTGTCAATGCATATCCTCATATTTGATCACTTTAACCTTAATCACCTAAAGATGCCTATGATAGGGGAAATGAGAGCTGAAAGGTAGTAAGTATCATAATTTTTGGGAGCTCTTTATGAAACTTGCAATCCCTGCTTCCTTCTTTGAAGGGCCTTTCTTTTACTTTTTAGTTGAGTCAGTAAACCTATTCCCTTCTACCTCAGCAAGTATTTTGAGTTGTTGTGTTTCATCCATTCATATGATGATTTATTCAATCATGTTTCTTATGTTCCTTGTTTTGCACTTTGCTCTTATCTTGATGTTTACTACTTTGAAAGCTATCATTGTAAACCAGTTATTTGTGAACTCCAGCAAATTATCAACTATTCTTCGACCAAGAGCTAAGTTTGCCATCACCAATTATGATTCACTTTATGTATCTTTATTGTGTTTCCTTTACTCATTGCAAATTAAGTTATATAATAGTGAGTTGTCTTCTATTATGATCTATGCATTTGATGAATGTGATGCTTCTTGTCCGTATTCTTTTATCGACTCTTCACTCCATAAACCTGAGGCCATGTTTATTGATCTCAGTTTCGCTTGGGGACAAGCGAAGTCTAAGCTTGGGGGGAGTTGATACGTCCATTTTGAATCACTATTCTATGTCATAATTCACTGTTATTCATTGATATATTTCGTATTGAGAGGTGATACTTATGTTATTTCATCTGTTTTTGCATGGTTGATCACTTTTGGAGCATGGACCGCTGCAGTCAAGATTCTGATGGAAAAGGTGCTATTTGGAGGCAAAATTCGCGAAGATCAGAAAATCCGGGAAATTATACGGAAAATCCTATTTTTCCAAAAGACGAAGGAAGCCAGAAGGGGGGCTGGAGATGGGGCACAGGGGGCCCACACCACCCCCTGGCACGGGTCAGCCTAGGCCGCACCACCAGGTGGTGTGGCCACCCTGGTCCACCCCTGGCACTCCCCTCTGGCGTATATTATCCTCCCGAAACCCTAAGACTCGGGGGGCGACCACAGAAAGATTCCGCCGCCTCTACGGGGCAGAAAACACCGAGAGAGAAAGATCTCTCCGACAGACAGATTTCTGCCAGGGGAATACCTTCCCGGAGAGGGGAGATCGTCGCCATCAACACCACCATCAAGCTGGACTTCATCGGGATCATCATCATCATCACCACCATCATCACCATCAGCACCCTCATCACCATCTCCATATTGCTGTAACAATTGGGTTGAATCTTGCATAGTTCATAGGGGAAACTTTCCCGGTGTTGATCACTCTTTGTAGTTGATGCTATTGAGTGAACCATTGAATTATTGTTTATGTTCAGATTGTTATACATCATTATTCCATCTCTGATCATGATACATATGATGTCTTGTGAGTAGTTCGTTTTGTTCTTGAGGACATGGGAGAAGTCTTGTTGTTAGTAGTGGAGTAGTGCTGAGAGAGATTCAATAGTTTGATATTTAAGTTGTGGTGTACTTCTTCTAGTGGTGTCATGTGAACTCAACTACATGACACTTCACCTATATGGGCCTAGGGGAATGCATTGTGTATTTGGCTACTAATCATAGGGGTTGCCGGAGTGACAGAAACCTAAACCCCCGTTAGGAAACCATTGCACAAGGGACGTAAGGGTCTTAGAGTTTAAAGCTGTGGTTAGGTTTCTACCTTAATTACTTTCTTGTACTTACGGATGTTTGCAAGGGGTATAATCACAAGTGTGTATTATTCCTAGGAAGGTCGGTACATTAGCACAGGTTCACCCACACAACACTTAGCAAGCTAAAGAAGATTAATCTGCTATATGAAGCGAAAGCACTTGGCAGTCTTCCCATGTGTCATCGAGAACGTTTGGTCATCTTAAGTAATACAACAGGCTTGTCCTTTGCTGCATAAAGGATTGGGCCACTTGCTGCATTTATTCCTACTGTATTTTATTTACTCGTACTTTGTTTACTTGCTTTATCAAAAACTCCTAAAAATCCGTTTGCTAAGTATTTGCAGAGAATTCCTAATCCATACCATTAGCCAGCACCTTCTTCTCCTCATTGGGTTCGACACTCTTACTTATCGAAATTACTGCGATACACCCCCTATACTCGTGGGTCATCACACACATGCAATAACACTGGTGGATCCATGTGTGGTTTATGAGAGGAACACACATGCAATGACTCTAGTGGATCCATATGTGGTTTATGAGAAGAACACATGCAATCACACTGGGTGTGGTTCATGAAAAGAACAGACATGCAATGATACTGGTGGATCCATATGTAGGTTGTGAGAAGAACATACATGCAATGACTCTAGCTGTGGTTCATGAAAAGAACACACATCTAATGACTCTAGCTGTGGTTCATGAGAAGAACACACATGCAATGACACTGGTGGATCCATGTGTGGTTTGTGAGAAGAACAGACATGCAATGACTCTAGATGTGGTTCATGAGAAGAACACACATGCAATTACACTGGTGTATCCTTATGTGGTTTGTGAGAAGAACACACATGCAATGACTCTAGCTGTGGTTCATGAAAAGAACACACATCCAATGACTCTAGATGTGGTTCATGAGAAGAACACACATGCAATGACACTGGTGGATCCATGTGTGGTCTGTGAGAAGAACACACATGCAATGACACTAGCTTTGGTTCATGAAAAGAACACACATCCAATGACACTGGAGGATCCTTATGTGGTTTTGTGAGAAGAACAGACATGCAATGACTCTAGATGTGGTTCATGAGAAGAACACACATGCAATGACATTGGTGGATCCATGTTTGGTTTATGAGAAGAACACACATGCAATGACTCTGGTGGATCCATATGTGGTTTATGAGAAGAATACACATGCAATGACACTGGGTGTGGTTCATGAAAAGAACAGACATGCAATGACTCTAGTTGTGGTTCATGAGAAGAACATACATGCAATGACACTAGTGGATCCATGTGTGGTGTGTGAGAAGAACAGATAGGCAATGACTCTAGATGTGGTTCATGTGAAAAGAACACACATACAATGACAGTGGTGGATCCATGTGTGGTTTATGAGAGAACACACATTTCAATGGCACTGGTGGATCCATGTGTGGTCTCTGAAGAGAACACACATTTCAGTGACACAGGTGGATCCATATGTGGTATGTGAAAAGAACACACAGGCAATGATGATATGTCCAAAACGTATCTACTTTCCCGAACACATCTGCTATTGTTTCTCCTCTATACTTGTGTGATTTTGATGCAACTAATGCGAACTGACGCTGTTTTCAGCAGAATTGCCTTGGTGTCTACTTTTTGTGCAGAAAATCAACTACCAAGAAAAATCCTGGAAAATATGCCAAAAATCCTATTTCACCCGAAGACTCTAGGAGCCAGAATACGAGACGGAGAAGAGCCCTAGGGTGGCCACACCACCTGCTGGCGCGGGCCAGGCCAGGCCGTGCCAGGGGGTGGTGTGGGCCCCCCAGGCACCCCCTCGGCCTCTATCTTCGCCTATGAGGAGCCTTCTGACCTAAAAACTTCGGGGGGTTCGACATTTTTTCCAGAAGGAGTTCCGCTCCGCCGCCACCACCAGATTCCACCAAACCGCACCAGAAACTCCGTTCTGGCACCCTGCCGGGACGGGGAATTGGAGGAGATCATCGCCATCATCATCACCATCGCTTCTCCATCGACCATCCATGTTTCCCCCATCTATGAGTGAGTAATCCCTCGCTATAGGCTATGGGGATGGTAGGGATTGGATGAGATCGTTCATGTAATGGCATCAGATTGTTAGGGCATGGTGCCTAGTATCTTCTATTAGTGCTTTATGACTTTGTTGCGACTTGTTGTGCTTAATGCTTGTCACAAGGGCCCGAGTGCCATGATTTCAGACCTGAACTTATTATTGATTCATTATGATAGTATTGTTTTGGGTCTTATCTGCAAGTTGTATACACATGTCGTTGTCTGGAACCTATGGCCCCGAAGTGACAGAAATCGGGATAACCGGAAGGGAAAAGTCTTTGATGTGAGAATCACATGTGTTCACGGAGTGTTAATGCTTTGCTCCGGTGCTCTATTAAAAGGAGCAACTTAATTGCCAGTAGTTCCCTAGAGGCCCCGTTGCAAACGGGCTGGCAGGACAAAAGATGTTGTGCAAGTTCTCATTGCGAGCACGTATGACTATATATGGAACACATGCCTAGGATTTTCTAGTACTTGGATGCTTTATCTTATTTATCTGCAATTGCCCTATGTTCTGATTGCTATTTGAATTGTCTTGTCCATGCAACGCCCGTCCATCCATCCCTATGCCTACTGCACTCGAATCGCACTGTTTACTGCTTTTGTTACTACTGTCTTTGCTTTACTACTGCTGTTACTTTATTATTCCTACTACAAAACTGTTGCTACTGATAAACTGCTGTGAGCAAGATTGTTTCCAGGTGCAGCTGAATTGACAACTGAGTTGTTAAGGCTGATAAATATTCTTTGGCTCCCCTTGTGTCGAATCAATAAATTGGGTTTCACTTCCCTCGAAAATACTGCGATACACCCCCTATACTTGTGGGTCATCAAGACTATTTTCTGGCGCCGTTGCCGGGGACCATAGCTTTATTTATCAAGTTCACTTGGATTCTCTGTTGTTCGCTGCTATCCATCCATCATGGGTAAGTCTCGTGATGGCAAGGTTCCTATTTTACCATCCACTACAAGAAGAGGTACGGTTCTAAACACTTCTGCTGCTCTTGATTCACCGTCTGTTATGAGTAAGTTCCTTACACCACCACATACACATGCTACACACACTGCTACTACTGCTGAATCTGAAACTTCTGATGCTTATGATGCTGCTTCTACTGTGCTTGATAAGAGTGGTTCATTAGGTCCTTTTCTAGATGCTACGATTGCTAGAACTATAGTTGGAAATACAGAAACTCCTAATGAAGACACTGCTACGCTTGTTAGCTCACCTGAATCTAGCAAGATTTATGATATTGAATAAGATTATGTTGAGATGACCGATGAGTTTATTAAAGAATGTAAGAACACCCATGATAGGAGTGCTACTAAGAGTCTCCTTGAGAGGCGTACTATTAGACCCAAATTATCTCCTGCTACTAAGTTTGCTGCTTCTCCCATAAACATTATAGATGAATATTATGATTTCTCTCTCGATCTATCTTACATAGCTATTGTCGAGAAAGAACCTTTTTGTGGGACTAAGAATGAAAGTGCGGTAGCACATATGAATGAACTTTCTACCATGAGTGGCTTGTTTTCTAATGATATTAAGATGCGTACTTACTTTGTTGCTAAGATTTTTCCCTTTTCACTGAAAGGAGAAGCTAAAACTTGGTTTAGTAATTTACCTCCTGGATCTATTGATAGCCCTGAGTGCTTGATTAGTACTTTCCTGCAGAAATATTTTCCTCCCAGTGCTAGACATGCTATTTTACAGGAACTTTTTGATTTCAAACAGGGAGAAAAAGAGGTATTGCCCGAATCTTGGGCAAGGTTTTGTGCTTTGATTCATGCACAGGCTGGAAGTCCATTACCTAAGAATGAGCTTCTTGATATATTTTATAATGGACTAACCGAGGAATCTAGGACATATCTAGATAGTTGTGCTGATTGTGTTTTCAGGAATAGGACTCCTAAGGAAGCTGAGGAATTAATGGCTAAAATAAGCAAGAATTATGAAGATTGGACTCCTCCTAAACAAGCTATACCTGAAGTAATTGTACCTGAACCATCTATTCATGTGCCTATTCCAACATCAAAGAAGAGGGGAGTTATTGAATTAAATGATGAAGTGATGAAGGAAGCTAAGAAATGTCTTAAGGAGAAGGGAATTAAAGCTGCAGATGTCAAGAATTTACCTCCTATAGAAGAATTATGCAAGCCTATTCCCTACTCATCGACTATTGAGGTACACTCTCTCCAACACTTTGATGAAGGTGATATCCCTTACTTGAAACCTCCTGATCAATGCTTAGAAGAATTTGATATCTTTATTGTTAAGCAAGATAACTTTAATAAAAGGTGCAAAATCATCTAATGGAAAACACTAGAGCTATTATTGAGTTGAAAGATATTGTGGAAAGAACCTCCAATGATGTTAAAATGATTGTTAAACACTTTCAAATGGTTCGAACTCAAATAGATCAACTTGTTAAAGTGCAAAACGACTTGCTAGTTAATGCTGCTAAAGAAAAACATGCCTATGAAATTAGAACTAGAAGTGGTGCTGTTACCCAGGATCCTCTATATCCTGAGGGGCATCCCAAAAGAATTGAGCAGGATTCTCAACAAGCTGAAAATAGTGGTTCTACTCGTAAGAAAAGGAAAAAGAAACATAAAACTGTTGTAGAACCCTCTGAACCTGCTATAGATCCTAATAGTATATCTATCTTTGATGCTGAAACTGAAAGTGGTAATGAAGAAAATGTTGTTCCTAATGAAGAAAAAGTTGAAGAAGAACCTGAAAACCACACTAAGAACACTAAATACACCAAAGAATGTTTTATTGCTAAGAAACATGGTAGTGAAAGAGAACCTTGGGTCCAAAAACCTATGCCTTTCCCTGATAAGAAACACAAGTCAAAGGAAGATGAACACTATAATAAGTTTTTTGAGTGGATGAAGCCTTTATTCCTGCAAATTCCTTTGACTGATGCTATTAAATTGCCTCCTTACTCAATGTATATGAAGGACATTGTCTCGAATAAAAGGAAGATCCCTAATGAAGAAATCTCTACTTTGCTTGCTAATTATTCTTTCAATGGTAAGGTTACTAAGAAACTTGGAGACCCATGGATTCCAACTATCCCTTGCTCTATTAAGAACAGTTATGTTAGAACTGCTTTTGTGATTTGGGAGGTGGAGTTAGTGTTATGCCTTTCTCTCTCTATAAGAGGCTTCAGCTTGAAAAATTGATACCAACTGATATATCTTTGCAAATGGCTGATAAGTCTACCACTATTCCTGTGGGTATATGTGAGGATGTACCTGTTCAGGTGGCTCATAATTGCTTGATATTAACTAATTTTGTTGTGCTTGAAATGCCTGAAGATGATAATATGTCTATTATTCTTGGGAGACCTTTTCTTAATACTGCAGGAGCTGTTATTAATTGTAATCAAGGAAAGGTGACCTTCAATGTTAATGACAAGGAACATACTATCTATTTCCCCAAGAAGATTGAAAGAACTTATGGTTTAAATTCAATTGAACATGTTGAAGACATTCAAGTTGGAGAAATATATTGTCCCATACCAAAAGAAAAATTTGAAACTATTATGATTGGGACCATTGCTATCAAGGTTGAGGTAACATAATCATTAGTGGAGTACAAAGTTTTGTCTCATAGGAAATTGTTTTGGTAGCAAGACTTGATCAACCTTGCTAACAAAAGGATTCCATTGAACAAAACAATGTTTTCATTATGATTGTCTCCGTTTAATTCTATCCTTTGCATTTTAGTTTTTGCTTTCGTTTAGTTTTCTTTGTGTTGTTAGTTGCTTGCATGCTAGAACTTCTATAGTTCTAGCTTTGTTTTGTCCTTGCATCATGTTTCCAAAAGAAAAAAAAATTGTCTGTCAGAAAAATCATTCTTCTATTTCTGAAAAAAGCCCAAAAATAAAGTGTCTCGAAAAATTCCAGAAAATTCATATTAAATTTTTACATGAAAAAAGGGGCAGAGGAGTACCTGGTAGGTACCAGGGGGGGCCACCAGGCAGGTACACCATGTGGTGGCGCGGCCAGCCCTGGGTGGCGCCATGCCCTGGTGTGGGCCACCCCTGGCCCCCCACTACTTCTCTCACCTGCCACTTTCTTCTCTCTCCCGAGTAAGCTCCAGTTCATAGCTCAAAATCGCGTTCTTTCTGTGCTTGCTCTCGATTTCTTCGATCTCCTTGCTCAGCCCATCTTTCTTGCTGAAATTTGGAGAAATTGTTCCTGGTATGTGACTCCTCCCCTTGTCCAAGTAGATTTGTGTTTAGTGGATTATATGTTGAGTATTTTGCTGCTGTAGGTGACTGGTTATGAGAGCTTGTAAGCTTGTTTGATGCTTAGAGATATAGTTTTGATGCATGTTTAGGCCTCTTGCAAGTCCCTATGAGTAGAATCCTTCATTATATTTACTTTGCAATCACTTGTTTAATAGGTGTTTAAATTTCAGAATAGAAGATGAGTGAACACCACCTAAACCAACATGAGCTTTGGGTGCCTGAGGTCATGAAGGTCCATCGGGAGGAGGAAGTTTTTCCCTCCATTTATCCATGCCCTGAGTTCATGAGAGCTGCAGGAATTCTACAAGATTTCCACACTTTGGTTTCTAATGCAGGGTTAGAGCGTTTCTTGGAAGATGAACCTTGTCAATTTGTGAAGCTAACCATGTCTGTGGTGCAGGATTTCCAATTTAGTCACTCTTTGCCTAACCCCATGTTCCATTACAAAATTTACAATATTGCTGTCAATCTTTCTCTTGATGATTTTTGTGCAGCCATTAAGGTACCTCAATGGGGATCATGTAAGAAGATTAAAGAGAGACCGAAACCACTCATGGATTTATACGCAGAAATTTGTCAAGGGAGTAGCTTCTCAAAGGAGAATGGAAAAATTCGTAACATTCATCTTCCCTCCATTCGCTACTTTGCCTACTTTATTGCCAAGTGTATTCTTTCTAGGAAAACTACCAATAAGTTATCTTCGTTTGATCTAGCATTTATCTCTGCTGCTCTTAGACGAGATAGGTCTTACAACTTGGGTGCTTTGATAGCTTTCCGTCTTGCTGCTAACCGTGAGAAAGGTGGAATTTGTGGAGGCCTCATTGCTTCTCGTTTACTAGCATTGCATGGTTTAGTGCCTCATCATCTAGACCCACAGTTTTCCATAGAGAGGCTTGATCTTAATTCCATGATACAACATAAATTTGTTTCCTCGTGGGCTAGTATGAGTGAGTTATCTTATGAAATAACCTTTCTCAAAGCTGGTTGGAGAAAGAGCAAGTCTGAGCGTGTTGTTCTTCTGCCTGCACCTATTTTTTTAACCTTGATAACAGGGAAGGATGGTCCCTCACTGAGGAGGAGCTTGACACGTACTTGGGAGATCTCTCCCAACAGGAGCAGGACACTGGAAGGGAGGTCACGGACGATTCGGTCCAGCCGTCAAATGAGGGAGAGTCTTCATATCAGCATCCCGCTTATGATTGGGAAGCTTCCTCTTCTTCTCATTGGCCCAGCTATGACCATTCTTACCAAGATCCAACCGCTTGGAACCCCTATTCGTACATGGATTGATACCCACTTAGGCCAAAAGCCTAAGCTTGGGGGGAGGTACGCCGACACCGCAGTCATCTCTATATCATGTTGCGTCGGTACTTTGTATATTCATGTTTTCGTTCTCTTTTTAGCTTTCGTTCTTCTTTGCTTTTGCTTCCTAGAAACACAAAAAGACGAAAAATATTTTTGTTGTTTCTCTTTGGTTTGCTTCTTCTTTTTGCCTTGGTTTGCTTTTCCCTTTTCGCTTTGCTTGAACTATTCGAAAAACCCAAAAAGATTTTGCTTTGCTTGTTTTTCTCTTTTGGTTCTTATTTAAAATTTGAAAACACCAAAAATATTTGTCGTTCTTCTTTGGTTTCTGCAAGTTTGCTACAGGGTTCGGCAGTTCTCAGTGGATTATTGGTTTCATATTATTATTCAAGCCACACAAGTGAAGAGCAATAATGAGGATCAATGACAACTTGAGGCGTGGTAAGAGGCTGGTAACGAACTCTATTTGTTTTCATTTTTTAGGCGTGGCAAGCATGATAATGACAGCTAGTGCTCTCTCGTTTGTCGCTCCCTTACTATTGCTAGCCTTCACTTCCACTGAGTGTTTTACTCATGTTTCCAACTCCCTAAACCAAATATTTCCAAAGTGTCCACCATACCTACCTATTAGCATCACTTGCTACGCCCGTGCATATTCAATATGCCTTGTTTTCTTCCAAATAAAATGTTTGCTTGTTATGGGAAAATTAGTTAGTAAAGCTCTCACGAACTTGATGGCACACTTTATTTCCTGCACATAATAAACCTGAACCATTGTGAACTCTCCATGAAAGTTATATGCTTGCAAATTATAGGCTGGGGATTAGCAGAACCGTGATGTCACGGGGAACACTTTCAACACATGTAAATATATACCCAGTTGATACCTTGCTCTTTTGTTTGCGGATGTCGTCGGTGTGAAATAAAAGGGGAGCTTGTAAGTCCATGGAGTTATGTATCTGTGTTAGAGAAACGCCTGGGCCGCTGGTCTAATCCATGCTGACATGGTGGAAACCTGCAGCGTAACCATAATGATATCTATGAAGCATTCTTCTTATATAAAAAAAGAGAGATAGCTATTGAGAAAAAGAAAAAAAAGATTTATGAAAAGAGGAAAGAGAGAAAAAAGCACCATTTTCCCATGGTAAATAAGGAGATTGCTGAGTTACTCATTGTCTGCTTGCCTTGTCATTTTGATATGGGGATGCTTTCGTATCATCGGGCAAGGGGTACCCCGTTGGCGGTTCTCAATGATACACACATACTTACGATGACAAGAACTTACCGGTAACTAAAGTTGAGTAGCATGACGAGCGACCCTCGTACTCAAGGGACTTGGGATTTCCAGTTTATAGTCTGTCAAGCATATAACTCAGATTGGACCTCACTTTCACCTTAACCACATTAAAGATGCCTATGATAGGGGCAATGAGAGCTCAAAGCTAACAAGTACCAAACTTTCAGCATTTGGAAGCCTTTCAAATTTCTCAAAACCTTTTTCTTCTACTTGTTGAGTCTCCACATATTCTTTGAGCACCTTCTTGAGAGCATAGTTGTCATTCTTTGCGTTTGTCCCATTACTTGATTATTTGTGTTATGACTTTGATGCTTGTATCTTTGATATCTTTACTTCTAGTCATCACTGGAACTTCAGAGGTGCCTTGGCATTCATAATCAAAGGCAAGTGAGATACCACTCTATCATACCTTTCTATGAGCATTGTAATGTTGCTTATGTTTGTGCTTTGTGCTACTTATTATTCTTGAGTTGAAATCTCTTCATAGCTTGCAATGACTATTAAGTAGACTCAGTTGCATACTCTTTATTATGAATTGTCTAAGTAGTTGATCACATTGCTGAGAATATTTACATCATATGAAGCAAATGTGTTCGTGAAAGTTCTTTTATCGCACTCAGTTTTCAACTGAATCGCTTGAGGACAAGCAATAAGCTAAGCTCGGGGGGAGTTGATACATCCAAAACGTATCTACTTTCCCGAACACTTCTGCTATTGTTTCTCCTCTATACTTATGTGATTTGGATGCAACTAATGCGAACTGACGCTATTTTTAGCAGAATTGCCTTGGTGTCTACTTTTTGTGCAGAAAATCAACTATCAGGAAAAATCCCGGAAAATATGCCAAAAATCCTATTTCACCCGGAAAATATGTTTATGTAGAGCTTGTTGGGAACCCCAGGAGGAAGGTATGATGAGCACAGCAGCAAGTTTCCCTCAGTTATGAAACCAAGGTTTAATCGAACCAGTAGGAGCAAGGAAACACCCCAAAGGTGTTGCTAGCTGAGCCTTGGCAGGGCGTACTACCGGTGCTAGTAGCAACGTGGAGACCTACACAACACAACCACAGAACTTTGTCCCCAACTAGCGATGAGGTTGTCAATCTCACCGTGTTTTGCGGAAAACAAAGGATTAAACGTATCGAATGGAAGGAAGTAATAGTTTGTAGAAAGTAAACACAAAGCAACAAACAACTTATAGATCGTATGTAAAAGACAAGGACCAGGATCCATAGTTCACTAAAGGTGGCTCTCCTTAAGATAAATAACATGTTGGGTGAACAAATTACAGCGGGGCAATTGACAAACATCGAGAAAGCAATACATGCATATACTAATCATCTTGACTCCTTTGGAACTTGATTGGCATTACAACATTATACATAGACCGCCATCCAACTGCATCTATGACTAATAATCCACCTTCAGGTTATCATCCGAACCCCCTCTAGTATTAACTTACAAGCAACAGATTATTGCTTTACGAATTGCGTGTAAAGTAAACAATATGATTGTTCTATGAACAACGGATTATTGTTTTCTCCCTAGTAGCAACAGAAAATCTAGTACCTTAGAGATTTCTGTCACTTCCCCAGATTACCAGAGGCATGAACCCACTATCGAGCATAAATACTAACTCTTGGAGTTGCTAGCATCTACTTGGCCAAGATAGCTACTAACAACGTAAAGCATGCAAGATCACAAATAACAAAGACATGATAGAATCAATAATCAATCTGAAATAGCATCTCAATATCCATTGGATCCCTGCAAACACAACATGTAGAATTACAAATAGATGATCTTGATCATGAACGGAGCTCACAAGATCTAGACATGAAAGCACAAAGGAGGAGAACCAGCCATCTAGATACTACATGGATCCGTAGTCCAAGGATGAACTACTCACGCATCACACCGGAGGCTTGCATGGTGATGAAGAAGGCCTCCAGGGTGAATTCCCCTCTCCGGCAGGGTGCTAGGAAGAGCTTCAGATCCCTCCCGATCTAGGGATGGAGATGACGGCGGATACAGACTCTTTCATGGATTTTTGATCGGGCACTTAGGTTTTTCGTCTCGAGGGCATCTTATAGGCGGAAGGGGAGGCCGAGGGGGTGCCTGGGCTGGCCACACCAGCCCCTAGCACGGGCCAAGCCTAACCGCGCGGCCAGGTGGTGTGGCCACCCTCTGGCCCCTCTCCGTCTCATATTCTGGCATCTGATGACTTCCGTAAAAATAGGCACTTTGGCTTTTGTCCCGTCCAATTCCGAGAATATTCATTTTCTGACTTTCCTGGAACCAAAAACAGCAGAAAACATGCAGCTGGCACTGTGGCTCTTGTTAATAGGTTAGTCCAAGAAATCATATGAAAAGTACTCCAAAGTGTGGACAAAACACAAGAAAGTGGATAAAACCAAGCATGGAACATCAAAAATTATAGATACATTTGCAATGTATCAACCTCCCCAAGCTTAACTCCTGCTCGTCCTCGAGTAGGCAAGTGATAAAAAGGAAGAATAATTTTTGAGGTGACACGTACCATTCAAAGCTGGGATCATAGTACTTCAATCATAACATGAAAGACAAAGTTCTAGCAATAAGACAAAGAAGCTATGATGCAACATAAAAAGGCACAAACAAAAGATTCATGAATAACAATTCTTTGCAAGATGTTTGTTAGTTTCACATGAAGAAACCATAGCATAATAGTATTCAGCTTATCCCTCATAGAGTAGCAAATATAAATGCATAGGACACCTTCAAAGTTCATAAGAGTGACTAGATACAAATAGTTTAAAACAAGCAATATCAAGTTATGCATCAATCAACTAGTCTTGGGACAATGCACATAGAACTAAGAATGGCCACTATGCTCTCAAAGTAGGTGCATAAAGGTAGAAGGTGGAGACTCAATATAATGGTGGAAGAAAGGCCTTTTTATAAAAGGAAGTAGGGATTCAAGTCTCATAAAGAGCTTCCAAAAATTATGGTACTTATAGCTTTCAGCTCTCATTGCCCCTATCATAAGCATCTTGAAGTGATTAAGGTTAAAGTGAACAAATTATGGTGTATATGCTTGACGAAGTATAAGTCAGAAATCTCATGTCCCTTGTATACGAGGGCCGCTCCTCATGCTACTCAAGTTTAGTCACCAGTAAGTTCTTGTCATCGTAAGTACATGTGTATCATAGAGAACCACCAACGGGGTACCCCTTGCCCGATGATACGGAAGAATCCCCATATCAAAATGACAAGGCAAGCAGACAACGAGCATCTCAGCAATCTTCTTATTTACCATGGGAATATGGTGCTTTTTTCTCTCTTTTCCCTTTTCATAATCTTTTTTTTCTCTTTTCTCTTTTTTCTCAATATAGGACTCTTTTTTATAAGAAGAATGCTTCATAGACAGCTCATTATGGTTACGCTGCAGGTTTCCACCATGTTAGCATGGATTAGACCAGCGGCCCAGGCGTTTCTCTAACACATATACATAACTCCATGGACTTACAAGCTCCCCTTTTAATTCACACCGACGACATCCATATACAAAAGAGCATGATATCAACTAGGTACAAGTACCAAGTGCAATGTTGAAAGTGTTCCCCATGAAAGCATGGTTCTGCTAATTCCCAACAAATAAGTGCAAGCATATACAACATAGACGACACAATGGTTCAAGTTTATTAAGGGCAAGAAAAGTAAAGTGTGCCATCAAGTTCGTGAGAGCTTTAATCACTAGTTTTCTCATAACAAGTTTAATTTGGAAGGTAAACAAAAGCATGAATATACTTAGAATAGCATAATCTAGTAGGTAGGTATGGTGGACTCTTTGGAATAACTTGGTTTAGGGAGTTGGATGCATGAGTGGAACTCATACATTGTTGTGGAGGCTAGCAAAAGACTGGGAGCGACAAACTAAGAGAGCAATAATGGCCATAATCATGCATAGCGACAAAACATCATTGATCAAAGCATAAAGTGATACTACAAGTTGAAAAATAAAGGACCATAAAGGCTTATGGTGACTTGATATAGTCATAACATGGTGTGAGCATGCGCCAAGTCAACCCAAATAAAACATCAAAGGTGAATACCACTATACTATGCTTTAATATGCTAAAACAACGCATGATTCATCCAAGGCACATTAAGCAATCTCAATTGTTTATAACAAGTCATGCTACAACAAAGAATACTAAGCATAAAGCCAAAAAAATATCAAGCATGGCATGACAAAGCATAGGCCACAGTAAAAAATGAGCTCTTTTTACCACATAAGCATGAACTTTCCTACTCCTTTCCAAACCAAACCAAACTATTTGCAAACCAATGTATAAAAGAGGGGGTCCAACCAATTTATTCAGAAAACTAAGCAAACAAAAGCAAACGAAAAACCAAAACGAAAATGAAAAAGAAGACGCTCCAAGAACAACACAACTGTGCATGAAACAATAATAAAAATGAAGCGTTTGGAAGAAACCTGGAATTTTTATTGATGAAGAAGGGGATGCCTTGGGCATCCCCAAGCTTTGACGCTTGTACTTCTTGGATATTTCTTGGGGTGACACGTGTGGCATCCCCAAGCTTGAGCTTTAGTCCATCCTTCATCTCGTTGCTCATTTCTTCCATACACCTGGAATTTTTCCTTCATACAAAACTTCACACAATCTTTATCAGCAACATTAGTGCACTCAAGATAAATAAGTCTTAAGGTTCAGTTCTAACACCAAATAAACTTCCATTAGAACACTAGCTACTGTATCACTTCCCTCAAAAAGCTCAATTCCCCAAAAGAACTTAAAAAGGAACCAACAAGAAGCAAATGCAGAAAATGGCAGAAATCTGTCAAAACAGACCAGCAGGTAAATACGAATTTTTTCGAAGACCTTCTGTTGCTCAAATAAAAAAGTGTTGAACTAACGAAATTTAGATAACAACCTGGGGAAAAATCACAAAAATTCACGTCTCAATAAGACGTTCAGAGATTTTACACGCATTTTTACGGTGAAGCACAAAAATCTGTTTCGGGACAGCAACTTTCCCAATCATTACTTCTCTCTCATTAGAGGTTACTCTTGGCACAAAAAGCAAATAAAAAGGATAAGGAGCAGTTATTACTGAAGTAATAACTTCCAAGACTCATCTAAAACTTTTGGGTTATCTCCCAATAAATACTTTTCTTTAACGCCTTTAAGTTAGGCATAAGAAGCAAGAAAAAGAATCAAGTGTTCTCAAATGAAGAAGCATTAAGACGAAAGTTTGTTTTCATAGGAGAAGCAAAAATAAATCTTATCTCTCTTCTTAGTGAAGTGTTCTATACCTTTCTTGAGTGGGAGTTGATATTTAATGGTGCCTTCTTTCGTATCAATAATGGCACCAACAGTTCTAAGAAAAGGTCTTCCCAAAGTAATAGGACAAGAAGCATTATATTCAACATCCAAAACATAGAAATCAACGGGGACTTAGGCATTGTTAACCATAATAAGAACATCATTAAGACTCCCCATGAGTTTGTTTTTAGCATCATCATCAAGTGGGATATTCAAATAACAATCTTCAAGTGGAGGCAAATCAAGCATATCATAAATCCTTCTAGACATAATAGAAACACTACTATCAAGATCACATAAAGCTTTGAAATCAAAGTCATTCACTTTCATATTAATGATGGGTTCCCAACCATCTTGTTGTTTTATAGGAATAGAAGCTTTATGTTTCATCTTTTCTTCTTTAATCTTTATGAGAGCATCAGTAATGTGTTTTGTAAAGGCCATGTTCATAGCACTAGCATTAGGACTTTTAGCAAGCTTTTGTAGGAACTTAATAACTTCAGAGATATTGCAACCATCAAGATCTAAATCAAATTTATCATCTAGAGTAGTAGAACTATTACTATCCTCAACACTAGTGGTGGTGATAGTAGAAACACTAATGTTTCTAGCAATTTTATCTTCTCTCTCCCACTTAGCATGTAATTCAGCTAATAGACTAACATTTTCATCAATTCTTACTTGTATAGCATTAGTAGCTGCAAAGGGATTATCATTAGTTTCAGGTTTAGCAGCCATTTTATTAATCAATGAAGATTGAGCTTTAGACAAAGATGATATATTTCTTTCAGCATTAGAGAGTTTCAATTGTAAACTAGGAATTTCCCTATCTAGACTCTCAAGTTGATGGCTAATGTTCTTCAAAATGGTAGATTGTTCCTCCATAGTTTTAGTGAATAGTTTATTTTGCTCATATTGCATTTGCATGAAGTTTTTAGTGGCTCTTTCAACTTCTAAAATTCTTCCTTCACTAGGTAATCCAGGTTTACCATTATAGCCATAAGTATTATTAGGAGGGTAAGGCCTATAATTGTTATTACCATAAGCATTGTTGCCAAAATTGTTATTTCTTATGAAGTTCACATCAACTTGCTCTTCTTGAGCAACCAAAGAAGCCAAAGGAACATTATTTGGATCAATATGGGCTTTCCCATTAACAAGCATAGACATAATAATATCAATCTTATCACTCAAGGAGGAGGTTTCCTCAACAGAATTTACCTTCCTACCTTGTGGAGTTCTCTCAGTATGCCATTCAGAATAATTAACCATCATATTGTCCAGAAGTTTTGTTGCAACACCCAAAGTGATGGTCATAAAGGTACCTCCAGCAGCAGAATCCAATAGGTTCCTTGAAGAATAGTTCAATCCTTCATAAAAAGTTTGGATGATCATCCAAGCAGTCAGTCCATGAGTGGGACAATTCTTTACCAAAGATTTCATTCTTTCCCAAGCTTGAGCAACATGTTCATTATCAAGTTGTTTAAACTTCATTATTTCACTTCTCATAGATATAATCTTAGCGGGAGGATAGTATTTTCCAATGAAAGCATCTTTGCACTTAGTCCAAGAATCAATACTATTCCTAGTTAAGGAATTCAACCATTCTTTAGATTTTCCTCTCAAAGAGAAAGGAAACAATTTCAGCTTAATAATATCACCATCTATATCCCTATGCTTTTGCATCTCACAAAGTTCAACAAAGTTATTTAGATGGGAAGCAGCATCTTCATTACCAGTACCAGAAAATTGTTCTCTCATAGCAAGATTGAGTAAAGCAGGTTTTATCTCAAAGAAAGTATCTTTAGGCACAGGTGGAGCAATAGGTGTGCTCATAAAATCATTGTTGTTGGTGCTAGTTAAGTCACACAACTTAGTGTTTTCAAGAGTAGTCATTTTTTTGGGTTTTCAAATAAGAAAGCAAACTTGTAAAACTAAATTTTTTGTGTTTTTTGATAAAGAAACAAGCAAACAAAGCAAAAAAAATAACAAAGTAAAGAGATTGGTTATGAGGGACTCCCCTTGTGAAGATGTCCTTGACTCCCCGGCAACGGCGCCAGAAAAATGCTTGATGGCTCAGTGTCGACGCCAGGAAATTGCTGGTGCGATGTTGATGTAGAGCTTGTTGGGAACCTCAAGAGGAAGGTATGATGAGCACAGCAACAAGTTTCCCTCAGTTATGAAACCAAGGTTTAATCGAATCAGTAGGAGCAAGGAAACACCCCAAAGGTGTTGCTAGCTAAGCCTTGGCAAGGCACACTGCCGGTGCTAGTAGCAACGTGGATACCTGCACAACACAACCACAGAACTTTGTCCCCAACTTGCGATGAGGTTGTCAATCTCACCGTGTTTTGCGGAAAACAAAGGATTAAACGTATCGAATGGAAGGAAGTAATAGTTTGCAGAAAGTAAACACAAAGTAGTAAACAGTTTATAGATTGTATGTAAAAGACAAGGACCGGGATCCATAGTTCACTAGAGGTGGCTCTCCTTAAGATTGATAACATGTTGGGTGAACAAATTACAGCGGGGCAATTGACAAACATCGAGAAAGCAATACATGCATATACTAATCATCTTGACTCCTTTGGAACTTGATTGGGCATTACAACATTATACATAGACCGCCATCCAACTGCATCTATGACTAATAATCCACCTTCAGGTTATCATCCGAACCCCCTCCAGTATTAAGTTGCAAGCAACAGATTATTGCTTTACGAATTGCGTGTAAAGTAAACAATAGGATTGTTCTATGAACAAAGGATTGTTGTTTTCTCCCTAGTAGCAACAGCACATCTAGTACCTTAGAGATTTCTGTCACTTCCCCAGATTAACAGAGGCATGAACCCACTATCGAGCATAAATACTAACTCTTGGAGTTGCTAGCATCTACTTGGCCAAGATAGCTACTAACAACGGAAATCATGCAAGATCACAAATAACAAAGACATGATAGAATCAATAATCAATCTGAAATAGCATCTCAATATCCATCGGATCCCCGCAAACACAACATGCAGAATTACAAATAGATGATCTTGATCATGAACGGAGCTCACAAGATCTAAACATGAAAGCACAAAGGAGGAGAACCTACCATCTAGCTACTACATGAATCCGTAGTCCAAGGATGAACTACTCATGCATCACACCAGAGGCTTGCATGGTGATGAAGAAGGCCTCCAGGGTGAATTCCCCTCTCTGGCAGGGTGCTAGGAAGAGCTTAAGATGCCTCCCGATCTAGGGATGGAGATGACGACGGCTACAGACTCTTTCGTGGATTTTTGATCGGGCAATTAGGGTTTTCGTCACGAGGGCATCTTATAGGCGGAAGGGGAGGCCGAGGGGGTGCCTGGGCTGGCCACACCACCCCCTGGCGTGGGCCAAGCCTGGCCGCGCGGCTAGGTGGTGTGGCCGCCCTCTGGCCCCTCTCCGTCTCATATTCTGGCATCTGATGACTTCCGAAAAAATAGGCACTTTGGCTTTTGTCCCGTCCAATTCCGAGAATATTCATTTTCTAACTTTCCTGGAACCAAAAACAGCAGAAAACAGGCAGCTGGCACTGTGGCTCTTGTTAATAGGTTAGTCCAAGAAATCATATGAAAAGTACTCCAAAGTGTGGACAAAACACAAGAAAGTGGATAAAACCAAGCATGGAACATCAAAAATTATAGATACATTTGCAATGTATCAAGAACACACATGCAATGACTCCAGTTGTTGTTAGTAAGAAGAACACACATGCAATGACACTGGTGGATCCATGTGTGGTCTCTAATAAGAACACACATTTCAATGACACTGGTGGATCCATATGTGGTTTGTGAGAAGAACAGACATGCAATGACTCTAGATGTGCTTCATGAGAAGAACACACATGCAATGACACTGGTGTATCCTTATGTGGTTTGTGAGAAGAACACACATGCAATGACTCTAGCTGTGGTTCATGAAAAGAACACACATCCAATGACTCTAAATGTGGTTCATGAGAATAACACACATGCAATGAAACCGGTGGATCCATGTGTGGTCTGTGAGAAGAACACACATGCAATGACACTGGGTGTGGTTCATGAAAAGAAAATATATCCAATGACACTGGTGGATCCTTATGTGGTTTGTGAGAAGAACATACATGCAATGACTCTGGGTGTGGTTCATGAAAAGAACACACATCTAATGACACTGGTGGATCCCTATGTGGTTTGTGAGAAGAACAGGCATGCAATGACACTGTGTGTGCTTCATGAAAAGAACAGACATCCAATGACACTAGTGGATCCATATATGGTTTGTGAGAAGAATAGACATGCAATGAGACTGGGTGTGGTTCATGAAAAGAACACACATCCAATGACACTGGTGGATCCATGTGTGGTTTGTTTAGAAGAACACACATGAAATGACCACATGCAATGACACTGTTGGATCCATGTGTGGTTTGTTTAGAGGAACACACATGCAATGATACTGGGTGTGATTCATGAAAATAACAGACATGCAATGACACTGGGTGTGGTTCATGAAAAGAACACACATGCAATGACACTGGTGGCTCCTTATGTGGTTTGTGAGAAGAATAGACATGCAATGACACTGGGTGTTGTTCATGAAATGAACACACATCCAATGACACTAGTGGATACCTATGTGGTTTGTGAGAAGAACAGACATGCAATGACACTGTGTGTGGTTCATGAATAGAACACACATCCAATGACACTGGTGGATCCATATGTGGTTTGTGAGAGAACAGCATGCAATGACACTAGGTGTGGTTCATGAAAATAACAGACATGCAATTACACTGGTGGATCCATATGTGGTTTATTTAGAAGAACACACATGCAATGACACTGGTGGATCCATGTGTGGTTTGTTTAGAGGAAAAGACATGCAATGATACTGGGTGTGGTTGATGAAAAGAATAGACATGCAATGACACTAGTGGATCCTTATGTGGTTCATGAAAAGAACTGACATGCAATCACACTGGGTGGATCCATGTGTGGTTCATGAAAAGAACACACATGCAATGAAACTGGTGGATACATGTGTGGTTTTGTGAGAAGAACACACATCCAATGACACTGGGTCTGGTTCATGAAAAGAACACACATGCAATGAAACTGGTGGATACATGTGTGGTTTTGTGAGAAGAACACACATCCAATGACACTGGGTCTGGGTCATGAAAAGAACACACATCCAATGACACTGGTGGATTTTTATGTGGTTTGTGAGAAGAACAGACATGCAATGACACTGGGTGTGGTTCACGAAAAGAACACACATCCAATGACACTGGTGGATCCCTATGTGGTTTGTGAGAAGAACAGACACACAATGACACTGTGTGTGGTTCATGAAAAGAACACACATCCAATGACACTGGTGGATCCATATATGGTTTGTGAGAAAAACAAACATGCAATGACACTAGGTGTGGTTCATGAAAAGAACACACATCCAATGACATTGGTGGATCCATGTGTGGTTTGTTTAGAAGAACACACATGCAATGACCACATGCAATGACACAGGTGGATCCATGTGTGGTTTGTTTAAAGGAACACACATGCACTGATACTGGGTGTGGTTCATGAAAAGAACAGACATGCAATCACACTGGTGGATCCTTATGTGGTTTGTGAGAAGAACTGACATGGAATCACACTGGGTGGATCCATGTGTAGTTCATGAAAAGAACACACATGCAATGACACTGGTGGATCCATGTGTGGTTTGTGAGAAGAACACACATCCAATGACACTGGGTGTGGTTCATGAAAAGAACACACATCCAATGACACTGGTGGATCCTTATGTGGTTTGTGAGAAGAACAGACATGCAATGACACTGGGTGTGGTTCATGAAAAGAACACACATCCAATGACGCTGGTGGATCCCTATGTGGTTTGTGAGAAGAACAAACATGTAATGACACTGTGTGTGGTTCATGAAAAGAACACACATCCAATGACACTAGTGGATTCATATATGGTTTGTGAGAAGAACAGACATGCAATGACACTGGGTGTGGTTCATGAAAAGAACACACATCCAATGACACTGGTGGATCCATGTGTGGTTTGTTTAGAAGAACACACATGCAATGACACTGGTGGATCCATGTGTGGTTTGTTTAGAGGAACACACATGCACTGATACTGGGTGTGGTTCATGAAAAGAACAGACATGCAATGACACCTGTGGATCCTTATGTGGTTTGTGAGAAGAACTGACATGCAATCACACTGGGTGGATCCATGTGTGGTTCATGAAAAGAACACACATGCAATGACACTGGTGGATCCATGTGTGGTTTGTGAGAAGAACACACATCCAATGACACTGGGTGTGGTTTATGAAAAGAACACACATCCAATGACACTACTGGATTATTATGTGGTTTGTGAGAAGAACAGACATGCAATGACACTCGGTGTGGTTCATGAAAAGAACACACATCCAATGACACTGGTGGATCCCTATGTGGTTTGTGAGAAGAACAAACATGTAATGACACTGTGTGTGGTTCATGAAAAGAACACACATCCAATGACACTGGTGGATCCATATATGGTTTGTGAGAAGAACAGACATGCAATGACACTGGGTGTGGTTCATGAAAACAACACACATCCAATGACACTGGTGGATCCATGTGTGGTTTGTTTAGAAGAACACACATGCAATGACCACATGCAATGACACTGGTGGATCCATGTGTGGTTTGTTTATAGGAACACACATGCACTGATACTAGGTGTGGTTCATGAAAAGAACAGACATGTAATGACACCTGTGGATCCTTATGTGGTTTGTGAGAAGAACTGACATGCAATCACACCGGGTGGATCCATGTGTGGTTCATGAAAATAACACACATGCAATGACACTGGTGGATCCATGTGTGGTTTGTGAGAAGAACACACATCCAATGACACTAGGTGTGGTTCATGAAAAGAACACACATCCAATGACACTGGTGGATCCTTATGTGGTTTGTGAGAAGAACAGACATGCAATGACACCGGTGGATCCATGTGGTTTATGACAATATCACACATGCAATGAACTCTAGTTGGTCCATGTGGTTTAGGAGAAGAACACACATCCAATGAACTCTAGTCGATCTATCTTGGCATAATTTGATGTATGCCACAATGTTTTTCATTGTACAAGACACTCACTTTTCATTTTTGTACTACGCAATTTTGCCCTTGGTTTTTTGATACTACTCAGTTTTGCCCCCTCTCTCTATCTTTCGTAGAAGCCCAAACCTGTGCTCACTCTGTCTGCTACTCCCGATTGGTTGTCACAGTTGTCACGCGGATTGTGCACACCAACTGTTGATTCTGTGCGATCCAACAATGATCATTGCACACATCGTGCCCTTCACAGTACAGCGTGAGACAACACAGACGTCTCCCTCAGCGAGACTTCTACAAGAAGGAACACGATGCCGTCCATGGAAAAAGTCGTCGAGCGGTCATGTCATGTTTAATCAAGTCTGAAAATCCTACTACTGCTACTACTACGCCACAACGCATGAGTCATCGAGTGCACGGTCGTCGATGGATAGCTGCAATTTATTGCCACTTGATTTTAATAATACATATCCCAGTTTTTATGCAGCGGCTCTCAATCTCACTTCCAACTGGGCCCGACCATAAGAAACTTGCACGCGCTAGACGGAGGCCGAAGAGCTGAGCTCGACGAGACCTAACGTCTCCACCTTCATCGAGTCATTCGCAGTCATCAACACATCCCTCTACCCAATCTAGCACAACCCCACAAATCTCGTCGTATAGCCACCTACCTTCCCCTCTACATTTCCATTTTTAACTATCGCCAATTTTAGGGCCGTGTCAAACTTCGTACATAGAAATTGTGTATGTGCCCTTTGCGTGTGGCTCAATACAGAACTTCCATGCATGGCCTAGGGAAAAAACGTGACGTACTGTGCACGTGTCGTGGTGCACGGCGCAGTAGACTGCGCGATGCGTTGCACGGTGGTGCAACGAAACGTGCCTTGCTTCCATCCACCTTAACTATAGAGCCCCTCTCCGCACACCCACTCTCACTCTCGCTCACTCTCCCCACGCAACCCTCTCCACTGTCCCACCAGCATCCGCAAACTCCCGAGAATACCCCGTCCGCGCCAGCGATGGCGGAGAAGGATAAGGTGGCCATCGTCGCCTCCGAGGCCGCCGGCGAGGAGGCCCCTGTCTCCTCGCCAGTCCCCCTTGACGCATTGAAAGTAGCCACCGTCCCTGTCCAGGCCCCAGTCGAGGCATCAATGGCAACCGCGTTCCCGTCCAGGCCCCTATCCATGCTACCGACGGAGCCGCCGAAGAGGAGCCCCCCGCTGGCGAGGAGGCCCCCGCCGGTCACAAGCAGATCAACACTTTTGGGGCACCTACAATCCAGATAAGTACATCGCTCCGCTGAACCCCTACGACACCGGCATCGACGACCCATGGTCGGAGGTAACTAGGGTTTGCTCCCCTCCCCTAGTTCTTCTACCTTTCCCATCGTTGGATGCTAAATCTTGGTTTATTAGGATTCACTTGTTCGCATTTCGATTGCTTGGTCTTCTTACATCATCTACTCCCCCATTTACCTTTTCTTCCAATAGGTTTCCGGCAGCGACGTTTGCAGCGATGACGAGTCCATGCACACTAAGACTCGTCAGGTGCTGAGGAGGCTGCGGGCCGGCCAGTACGACGCCTTCTTCAGGGGCGGCTCCAGGCGCTGCCCCTTCTGCAAGGGGATCGCCTTCTGCTGGGTGAGTCTCGCCAGCACCGACTTCAACTCCTTACTGAAGCATGCAGAGGCCCCGGGCTCCGGCATCCGCAAAGGCGGCGAGCGCGAGACCATGAACATCAACGCCTACATCGCTAAACACCGAGATCTCAGCATTCACCTCCGAAACCTCCAGCAGGTGGCCATCAAAGAGGGTCACATGCCTCCAATCAGGCCCAAGGACCCCAAGATCAAGGGACTGGGAAGAAAGAAGTGGAGGAAGCACCAGAGGGAGGAGGCAGAGGCGCGAGCGCTTGAAGGCCTTGAATGTGCCTGCTGCTGCGGCGGCTGCTGCTGCTAAGTGCTAAGCAGCTTCTTTTGATTTTCTATATTTTGCTTGCATCCTATTTCTGGCTGAATGCATCGAACCTCGATAAGCAACCTACTTTCTATCGCTATATCCTATTTAGCTGCGCACAGCTATATCTACATTTGTTTTGTTTTCTGAATGAATGTATTCTGCCTGGTGTGATTTGTTGCTCTAGATTTGCTACCTGATCGGAGGCAAAAAGAGGTCCAAAAGGGAACGAATTATCAAAGAGAGAATCTTCTCTAGATTTGCTACCAATTTGGGCAAAATGAAACATATATGTTTAGCGAGAGAGGAAAAGGGTACTCTTTCAAACTGCCAGTTAACGAGCTACCATCTTGACAAGCTACAAGACACATACATAAACATAACACAAAGAGGGTTAAATTTATTTTACTACTCTCACTTGAGGTGCTAGACATCTTGATAAGATAAATGAGTTCCACAAAATAGAAACATAACACTGAGAAGTAAAATTTAATTCACTTCTCATCAGCCTACTTGAGGCGCTTGCCATCGTTCCTAGGTGACCAACTGCGATCATTCTAGGTGGATCTTACATTATTGGCACTCCACAACTCACGAAATGCTTCGTCCCACCTGGGATCTGACTTGCCTTCCCTATCTTCAGCGTCCTGCGACACAATTAGCGGTGCATCACAGACCTGATTGTTGCCGCTAGAAGATGCTGCCTCTCTGTTTGCTGCTTCAGCTGCAGCGTCTCTGTCAACTGCTTCTACTTCAGCTGCAAGCTCTCTTTCAGCTGCTTCTGCAGCCTCTCTGTCAGCTGCTTCAGATCCAGCCATTTCCTTTGCATATGCAGCTTCAAACTCAGCTATTCTGCATTTTCTACAAAGGGCTCCCCTAAGCTCGTCTTCCCTCTTGCAAATAGGGCAAAACACGAGGTAACCTAGAAAAAAATGGATCTTCTTGTACAGCTGGTAGGTCACGTAAGCATCTATGGCTGCATACTTTAAGTTTATATTAGACAACGGCCACTCGTCCTAGAAATCGTGCCTATCCGTAGGGAAATCTTCCTTCATTCTGTCATACGACTCATCGAGGATTCTAGTTGCGAGTGATGCCATTCCATCCTTCCTCGAGCCCCCTAGGATCTTGACAAGACGCTGAATATCGATCCAGTTGTGCGTAGCAATTATAATTCCCTCTTGATAAAATTTCGAAAAATCAGTTGTATTGTCGACAGTGCAGAAAAAATTCCGTTTTTTACAAGGAACTGGCGCAGCGCCGGACAATTCTTGTCAGTCCTGAAAGTATGTAGTTTGTCATCACCAAAATTTGTAGCTACAAATATTTTGTTAATGCAAGATCATCATCTGAATATAATTTTGAAAAGTTTAGTAAATGCAAGATCAAGACTCTCAACATTGTCTTGTCATAATTTATTTGGTCCTAAATAAAATCCAGTAGTTGCAAGATGAGCAAATGGATAAAGAACAAGAGGAGAAAACCCTAAAAGCGGTTAGCTACAGAGAGCAGATCTACAAACCGGGAGAGGTGGTAGATGTGGACGTGTTTCCTCATGGCTAGTTGAACGACGACGACTTCACTCCCTTCATATGGGTGCTCCGGTGTGATCTCGAGGTCTAATCCCACAAACTTGTCCTCGTATTTCTCAAGCCAACCCTCGTACATCCTCAGGACACGCACCACTGTCTCCTCCTCATTGGTGTAGACAACGTCTATCTTCTTATTGTCATGGGTAGTGAAGCTTGTCTCTAGAGTGCGACGACCTTCCATGGCGGCAAGGAGAAGACGGGAAGAAGACAGATGACAGGAAGAAGAAGAGTGGTTTCTGCGAGGCAGGGGAACGGTGGAACCGTCAATGCGCTTTTAAGGTAGTGGTTAACAACGGGGACGGAAGTCCAAGGAGAGACGCGTGGCGGTGGCCGTTCCAGCTTCTGACTAAACCAAAAATAATTATAACGCTGATACATGTGCCATGTTTTGTCATGTTAATACATTGAGCAGGGGGTGTTGTCCTATCCACTGTGCCAACGCTGCAAGCCTACGTGACAGCCACCCCGCCTAAGCGACATGAGCGACATAATGGCGAGAACTGATAGGGGGGCCAACTTGACGGCCGTTAGCCTGATATTTTGTATTAAAACGTAAAGTTAAAGTCGTGCCGAAAAAGACCCTCTGAGTATATGGCACGCCAACTTTGGGCAATGCAGCTAATTGTAAGCAACTTGGGTACCGCGTTGCCTGGCCACCCCAACTTTCGGGCCGCAAAATGATATTCTCAAATATGGTGGCTTAACTATTATTTACGATCCACACACTATCATCAACACTTCGTACACCATTTCTGCACTTGATGGTCGTGTGTCGGTTAATGGCTAGGCAGAGTTCATAGAGAAGGAGGATACTTACTACATTGGAGAAAACATGTTGTTCCAACTATACTTAGGAATTACATGGTTTTACCTTTTTGTTTCACATATTCCATATGTGCCTCTAGAGGTAGAGGACTAGATTACCTTGATCTTGTGATCAGTGGTGATGGTCCTATGACAAAGCACTACTGTGTTGAAGGTCATGTGTCAAACCATGTTTTTGTCGAACTCCTTTTGTGTTGGTTACCTTGAGTCAAACTACATCGTGTGTTAAATGGTATTGTAAGACCGAATGCTCCTTTTGTGATTGTGATGCTTAATGCTAAACAATTATCATGTTTGCTTTCATTTCGTGTTCGTACTATTACTATTGTTAATTCTGTTGTTGTTTATTCAAAGCAGATGGTAGTCTTCTTCTAAGCATTTCCAATTTTCCAATAAGCATTTCTGAAGAACTGTTCAAAGAAGATACATATATATATAGGTTATATTCAGAATAATAGAAATTAGCATGTACATGCATTACAATCCTTTCGTGTACTGACAATAAGTGTGCACTACACATGTGTACTACTCAACATCAGAATCCTCATCGTCGGGATTTATTTCACCCTCATCATTTCCATTTACTTCCAATCCATCTGCTCCTCCTTCATCTTCGCTACTTTCCATGTCAAGGTTTTTATTGTCGTCTTCCTTTTCTAGATCATGAATAATGCGAGCATCAACGCGTTCCACCTCATCTTCACGATGCACCTCCTCCAGTTCAATCTCTTCTGCAGCCTCCATGTCTTCAACATCATGAAGAATAAGATTTGATGAACAATAGTTATCCTGGAATGCATCTCCATTCCCCTGAAATGGCCCTTCATTGCCATCTTCTGTTTCTGGAACATCGTACACATTCCTATTACTGACGGTCTACACAACTTTGCAAGGATGACCAAACTTAGTATCATCAACATAGAAACATGTTTAAGTTTGGCTTGCTAGAATGAAGGGCTCATTCTTGTACCATAGTTTTGAAGTGTTAACACTTTTGAAGAATGTATCATCTTTCATCTTGCAATTATTGCCAGTAGTATCGAACCAATCACATCGGAACAAGTATACTGATCTATCACCGTGCTTGTTCTTCATGTACTATAAATCAATTATTTCCTGCAGAACACCAAAGTACTCTCTTTCTTCAGATTCATCAAAAACTCCCTTTGTCATCACACTAGAGTTTTGTGTTTTTGGTTCTTCTCACGAGCCACTGTATGAAACCTAGCATTTTAACATGGCAACCAGAGTATACTACGACACGCTCGTCTTGCCCAAGTGCAAGTGATTGTAAATCTTCAGATGCAGATTCCATCTCACTCACATGCTTTTTAAACCATGCAGGGAAATCCTTCTCGAGTGTCTCCTCAATGTTAATCACACCCCTCTACAAAAGTTGTGCTCGACAAACACTGAACCACGGAACAATAAATATTCAGATATTAGATATCATAATTTCATACAACATGCATGGAATTTCTAAACAAATTTAATAGGGATCTTACTTTATATAACCTTGGGCCTCTTCATAATTCTCCAGCACATACCAAGCCATTTTATGATATTCCTTCTCAAATTTTCTCAAACTTGATTTCCCAAGCCCTATAGCTCCATCTGAGAAAACCTTAAACTCATTAGCACCAAATGTTCTTTGCTTATCTGTATACCTATCAATTTTGTTGCCATCCTTAAAAAACCTAGAACAAAAGCTCATGCACTCATCTACTATATATATCCCTCCGCAATTGAGCCTTTCGGCCTATACCTATTACGCAAAATTGACTTAAGGTATCCAAGTCTTCTCTCAATGGGATACATCCAACCATAATGGACAGGGCCCCTTAGTGTAGCCTCACCAGGAAGATGTATTGCCAAGTGAACCATTATATAAAAAAAAAGCTGGTGGAAACAACATCTCAAGTTTGCAAATGATTATAACTATTTCAACCTTCAGCCGATCAAGCACTTCAACTCTAAGAGTCCTGGCACAGAACTCTTTGAAAAATCTTCCCAACGCAGCAATAGCCTCATACATATCCTTTGATGCAATTCCTCTAAGCCCAGCAGGCAATACACGCTGAAGGAGAATATGACAGTCATGTGTATTTAGACCATGTACTTTACCACCAACAATATCTACACATCTTTCTAGGTTCACATAGAAACCATCTGGAAATCTGATTTTTTCCAAATACATGTACAGTTTTAACTTCATCTCCTTCTCAAGAGTCCATGGCGCATGGGCCTTTGAATAACTTTCACCCTCATCATCCATCCAAAACTTTTTCCTAATCTTCATTTTCTCTAAATCAAGTCTGGCACTAACAGTGTCTTTATTCTTGCCTTCTAATTCAAGCAGGGTACCAAGGATGTTATCTAAAATGTTCTTCTCGATGTGCATTACATCAAGGTTGTGAACTATCTTCAGTTTTGACTAGTATGGTAGATAATGCAAGCTCACCTTCAGGTGCCAGGCAGGTTCACCTTGAACTGTATGTTTTCTCTTCTTACATGTAGGATTTTTCCCTGGTTTGTAATCCTTCACTTTTTCAATCTTCTCTTCTACTTCTTCAAATGTGAACTTCCTCGGGGGACCTCTCTCCTTAGTTTTTCCATTGAATAATCTTCTTTTCTATACGGATGATTTGTTGGAAGGAATCGCCGAGTACCATATCCTATTTTGTTTTTCAAAGACTCATAGCAAGGATCCTCGTCACAATGCACACATGCAAAAAAACTTTAGTACTACGTCTAGACATAGTGGCATATCCAGGATAGTCATGAATAGACCAAAGGAAAGCCACATGCAAGTCAAATTCATATCCTGTGCATGCATCGATCGTCACACCTTTCCAAAGTTCCATCATATCTTTAATCAGAAGCTGCATAAAAACATGAAAATCCTTCCCCATTGAACACTTTCTAGGTATAAGTAATGACAACATGAAGTTGGACTAATCCATGCACATCCAAGGAGGAAAATTGTACGGAATGACAAAAACAGGCCACATACTATATGAATTACTCATATTGCCAAAAGGATTGAATCCACTTGTGGCAAACCTAGCCTCAAATTACGGGAATTTGCAGAAAACCATTCAAACGCATTGTCAAAGTGCTTCCATGCCTCACCATCAGCTGGGTGCCTCAATACATTATGCTCATCAACCCTCTTCTCTTTGTGCCACTTGGTGTTCTTTGACATTTCTTTCGAAACAAAAAATCTTTGTAACCTTGTAATTATAGGAAAGTATCGAAGCACCTTGTGCGGAACCTTCTTCTTTGCATCCGGGTCTTTCCATCTTGAAACTCCACACTTAGGGAAATGAGTGTGGTTCTTATAATCTCCCAAAAACAAAGCAGAATCAAACTTGCATACATGAATTGTCTCATAACCAAGACCAACATCAGATAGTACTCTCTTAGCTTCAACATAAGATCTTGGAAAATTCACACTTGGCAAAGAGTCACATAACACCCCAAAGAATAGATCAAATGCTCTATTGGTGACCCGGTTGCTTGATTTGATATGAAGCATCTTGATAATGAAGTTCAACCTCGTGGTTATACTGCAAACCTCATGAAGCTCTCTTTTAGCTTCTTCAATAAGCTTTGCATAAATGTTTTGTTGATTAGGGCATTTCTTCCCTGAGTTCTGTAGATCATCAACCATTCTATTCAAATTAGCAAAATTATTTGAATTGTCTTCCTCAACATCATCATCGTCATCACTTCCATACGCACGTTTCTCGCTACCCACATTACTTTTGTCACGCTAAATGCTTCCCCATGATAAACCCACCTTGTATATGTCACGGCCATGCCATTGCAATTCTGGTGACGATGAATAATCTTTTGAGGATTTTGTACAACATTAAGGCACTTAGTGCAAGGGCAATGGATCCAGTCACCGTTTCTTGTTATCTCGCACAAACTTCATAAACTCACTTACACCTTTCATGTACGGACCTGTGAACTTTATCCCCTCGGTGATCCAAGATTTATCCATTACCTACAATACATCAAATTGCAACACTAAATGCATGAGCATAAATACAAACTCATCATATCATTTAATTATTCAAACTACTACGGTCTTACATGTTCATACACTGTACACCACAAAAACTCCCTAACGTACTAGTCCCAAAGTTCAATGAACGCTAAATATACCATTGCACTAAATAAAGGAATAATCTTAATCAAAATCAAACAACCGATCGACATATCAACTAATAATCAACATGAAACCTAAACTCACCGAGAATTTCCCTCCGCCAAGTCTAATCCTGTGCCGCCCAGCAATCCCGACTCAGCAATGATCGGGATCACCTAGCACATATGCGTGATTGCTTAGCTGGGGCATGATATTGATTTCGGGCGCAACGTGAATGTCTCCCTTGCGGTGGCGGTGGTGGCAAAAAAGACAATAAGCCCAAGCAGTTATTCTACCGATCCAGGATGCCGACACATGAAAACATCGATCTCCGTGATTAGATTTACACCGACAGACCTCATAAATACTACAAAATAAGTAACAATCCTAGATCTAACACTAATCGATCCCTACTCCAGTGGTTGTATGCAGACCGACCTGTTGGTCTTGGGTTCGAATTTCGATTCCCGCAGAAAATATATCTTTTTGCAAATTATCCCTTTCCTATTCCTTCTCCTAGACAAGTCAGTCCAACATGATATCAACGACGAACTAAAACACCACAAACCTTTTTTGTCACCCTTGTATGACCCACGAGGCCACCCCTTATCCATTGTTAATACGTGACATTTACAGGGTGGAAAACAATGACAATAAATCAAACCGACCACGAATAACACATATGCTTGACGCCTGACCCAAACCGTCACCTATTAAGACATATCCATGACGGTTTACAACTTTGTCATCATGCTAGTTGTTACCAAATATCGTATTTCTAGTAGTGGCAGCTCCCCCAAACCTCCGACGGAGAGCCACACGTCGAGACCTCAAGAAGAACACGGCGCCAGAGCGCCGGCACCGCCCGCCGAGGATCGGGTTTTTCACCCGGAGCACGAGGGAGACCGAAAGCACCACATCAACGCCTTTAACAAGGGAACAATGTCCGTAGACACCGTTGTTGCGGCCCACAAGACAGGGTTTCCCCTCGGCAAAGCCTTCAGCCTCCAACATGAGGGTCGGACCACCGCCGAGATAGCAACTGCACCACCGCTACGACGAACAACTCCCTGGCCACCACGCTGCCCACATGAACCGTGATCATCGGCCAGCACCTGGGCCCCTGGCTCGCCCGCACGCCAAAAGGGCCCCCACCACCAAGGGCTACCGCCCCGGCACCCAAAAAGAAACTTCGAAGACCGTAGAGGAGGACAAGACTTCACCTTGTAAGGCCCGAAGAATGGCCAGACAGAGCGTGAGGCCCCTAGATCGACACCCTATAGCCCCCATGGCTGCAGTCGCCACTAGATCTATGGGAGGGAGATGGGCTCGAAAGGGCCCAGAGCCCGTGCTCCGGCCCGTGCTCGAGGTGGCTAGAGCCGGCCGCCCTACCCATCCCTGACCACGCCACCCCGTCTTCACAGCACTGTCGTGCCGCGTGCGCCCCGACACCGGCCAGATCGGCGCCCAGCCAGAGTGGGATGCCAAATCTGGGAGGGGAGTGGGATCGAGCGGGCTAGATGCCCTACCCCGGTGCAAGCTCGAGGCGGCTGCATTTCCCATCCCCAACCCGGCGCACCGCACACCGCCACCGAATGCCACACAAAACCCTCACAGCTATCTCATGGCCGCCACCCGCCAACGAAGCTCTAGCTCGCGGCCCCCGCCTTCAGACCGCACCACACTATCGCCGCTGCGGGTCCGCATGAACGCGAGGTCGCCGCTCTTCCGCAGAGCACCCATGCCGCCATGCCCCTCGCCCAACACCGTGCCCCCACTGGCCGCTATGACCCACGTCGCCGCCACCGCATGAGGGAGAATAGGAGCCCTGCCACCGCCGCCGCCTCCAGGACTTTGCCCGGCGACGACCTCAGGTAGCCGTGAGGGAAGGGGAGTGCGAGAGAGACCTAGGCACCGCCGCACGCTAGGGTTTGATCTAGATAAAAATAACATTTCTTCTTGACCAAATAGCTAACCAAACAATGAAGCAGGTAGCAAAACTATACTATATTACTCATTTATATTGATACCAAATCTCTATGCTTGAACAAATTTAGGAAAAAATGCAGCAGTAATTCTAAAGCATAAGCTGGAGAGGGGTAGAGCCACACACCTTGGAGAAGATCTTGGAATCTAGAAATCACTTGCAGCTCAGGCCTACAATCCAGATGACATATGCCCTTTGTTTGGAGGAGAGAAAAGGGCGCAACAAGGATGGCCTTGTGGAGGTTGATGGCGACCAAGAGACATCTCGAGGCGCAAGTTTCACTATAATTTAACCCGAAATAGCTGTTTTAGTCGGAGCCCATTAAATTATGGCCCGACACCAGTATTGGCACTTGGTTGACTATTTTTTCCTCCGAATCGTTTCTAGCTCATTTACAGGAGAAAACATCACGGACGTGCGAGGGCCAGTTTCGTTTCCAACCCGACACTTCCAAACATGTCTCGACACTTCCCAACCCTAGCGACTGGCTGGACGGTGACTAGCAGCGCAAGGTCTATGACTGGCGGGACGGTGACGAACACCGGTGACAGCGACTTGTCTGGTGGTGCAAGGTCTGCTGATCCAGGTCCACCTCCATGACGCTGACGTCATCGCGCTCCCCCCGCCACCTCCTTACCTGGTAACGTGGCCAAACCCTCTTCGCTTCCCTCCCCTCTATAATTTTGAAATCTTAATGCTTCGTATCTAGGAGTTCTTGCGATTGCTGCCTCATAGACCAGCATAGGGGTTTGTTAGCGTAGGGGTTCGTCGGTGCTCGGGTGTCCTTTGATCAGACGCCCTCTAGCATTTGGCAAGCAGTAAACTGATGATCCACAAGTATAGGGGGTGTATCAGTATTTTCGATAAGTAAGAGTGTCGAACCCAATGAGGAGCAGAAGGTGCTGGCTAGTGGTATGGATCAGGAATTCTCTGCAAATACTTAGCAAACAGATTTTAGGGTTTTTTGATAATGCAGGTAAATAAAGTACGAGTAAATTAAAAACAATAAGAATAAATGGAGCGAGTGGCCCAATCCTTTATTCAGCAAAGGACAAGCCGGTTGTATTACTTAAGATTACCAAACATTCTCGAGGACACACGGGAATTCTGTCAAGTGCTTTCGCTTCATTTAATTGATTAATCTTCTTTAGTTTGCTAAGTGTTGTGTGGGTGAACCTGTGCTAATGTACCGACCTTCCTAGGACTAATACATACTTGTGATTATACCCCTTGCAAACATCCGTAAGTACAAGAAAGTAATTAAGGTAGAAACCTAACCACAGCTTTAAACTCTAAGACCCTGACGTCCCTTGTGCAATGGTTTCCTAACGGGGGTCAGGTTTCTGTCACTCCGGCAACCCCTACGATTAGTAGCCAAATACACAATGCATTCCCCTAGGCCCATATAGGTGAAGTGTCATGTAGTCGACGTTCACATGACACCACTAGAAGAAGTACACCACAACTTAAATATCAAACTATTGAATCTTTCTCAACACAATTCCACTACTAACAACATGACTTCTCCCATGTCCTCAAGAACAAAATGAACTACTCACAAGACATCATATGGATCATGATCAGAGATGGAATAATGATGTATAACAATCTGAACATAAATGATAATTAAATGGTTCACTCAATAGCATCAACTACAAAGAGTAATCAACACCGAGAAAGTTTCCCCTAAGAACTATGCAAGATTCAACCCAATTGTTACAGCGGTATGGAGGTGGTGATGATGGTGCTGGTGGAGATGATGGTGCTGGTGGAGATGATGGTGATGATGATGATGATCCTGATGAAGTCTAGCTTGATGGTGGTGTTGATGGCGACGATCTCCCCTGTCCGGGAAGGAATTCCCCCGATAGAAATCTGTCTGCCGGAGAGATCTTTCTCTCTCGGTGTTTTTTGCCCCGCAGAGGCAGCAGAATCTTTCTGTGGTTGCTCCCCCGGTATTAGGGTTCCGTGGAGATAATATACGCCACAGGGGAGAGCTAGGGGTGGACCAGTGCGGCCACACCACCTGGTGGCGCGGCCCAGGGTGGCCCGTGCTAGGGGGTGGTGTGGGCCCCCTGTGGCCCATCTCCACTCCTCCTTCTAGCAGCCTTAGTCTTCTGCAAAAATTGGATTTTCCATATATTTTCCCGAATTTTCTGATCTTCGTGAATTTTGCCTCCAAACAGCACCTTTTCCATCAGAATCTTGACTGCAGCGGTCCATGCTCCAAAAGTCATCAACCATGCAAAAATAGATGAAATAACATAAGTATCATCTCTTAATATGAAATATATCAATGAATAACAGTAAATTATGATACAGAATAGTGATACAAAATGGACGTATCAACTCCCCCCAAGCTTAGACTTTGCTTGTCCCCAAGCAAAAACTGAGCTCAATAAACATGACCTCGGGTTTATGGAGTGAAGAGTTGATAAAAGAATACGGACAAGAAGTGTCACATTCATCAATACATAGATCATAATAGAAGACAACTCACTATTATACAACTTAACTTGCAATAAGTAAAGGAAACACAATAAAGATACATAAAGGAAATCATAATTGGTAATGGCAAACTTAGCTCCCAGTAGAAGAATAGTTGACAATTTGCTGGAGTTCACAAATAACTGATTTTGAATGATAGCTTTCAAAGTAGTAGACACTAAGATAAAAGAAAAGTGCAAAACAAGGAACATAAGAAACATGATTGAATAAATCATCATATGAATGAATGAAACACAACAACTCAAAGAACTTGCTGAGGTAGAAGGGGATAGGTTTACTAACTCAACTAAAAAGTAAAAGAAAGGCCATTCGCAGAGGGAAGCAGGGATTTCAAGTTTCATAAAGAGCATCCAAAAATTATGGTACTTATTAGCTTTTAGCTCTCATTGCCCTTATCATAGGCATCTTTAGGTGATTAAGGTTAAAGTGATCAAATATGAGGATATGCTTGACAAGTTGTAAGTTGAGAATCTCATGTCCCTTGAATACGAGGGTCGCTCCTCATGCTACTCAAGTTTAGTCATCGGTAAGTTCTTATCATAGTAAGCACATGTGTATCATGGAGAACTGCCAACGGGGTACCCCTTGCCCGATGATACGGAAGAATCCCCATATCAAAATGACAAGGCAAGCAGACAATAAGCATCTCAGCAATCTTGTTATTTACCATGGGAATATGGTGCTTTTTTCTCTCTTTCCTCTTTTCTCATCTTTTTTTTTCTTTTCCTCTTTTTCTCAATCTCTATCTCTTTTTTTATAAGAAGAATGCTTCATAGATGCTCATTATGGTTACGCTGCAGGTTTCCACCATGACAGCATGGATTAGACCGGCGACCCATGCGTTTCTCTAACACACATGAATAACTCCATGGACTTACAAGCTCCCCTTTCATTTCACACCGACGACATCCATAGACAAAAGAACATGATATCAACTAGGTACAAAGTACTAGTGCAATGTTGAAAGCGTTCCCCATGACAGCATGGTTCTGCTAATTCACAACTTACAAAGCGCAAGCATATACGCAACATAGATGGGCACAATGGTTCAAGTTTATTAAGTGCAAGAAAGTAAAGTGTGCCATCAAGTTCGTGAGAGCTTTAATCACTAATTTTCAAATAACAAGTTTAATTTGTAAGGTAGATAAAAACATGAATTTACTTGGAATAGCAATAATGCTAATAGGTAGGTATGCTTGACGCAAATGGCATAGGTTTTCGTTTAAGGATTGGATGCACGAGAAGAATTCCCTCTCAGTACATGTTTTTGGATAGCAAGGCTGGGTAGCAAGTATAAGAGTTGAAGGTAACAAACAAACATACAAGCGATAAAAGCAAACATGCAATCTTACTTGGAAGCACAAAAGATCTTAACTAGAGAATACTAAACTTATGAGCAAATCAAGAAAGAAAGATGATGAAATTATATTTCTTTAAGAGTACTTTTATCTTTTCATTCAACTCTCAAAACTAGTGTTGCTACTGACCAAGCCAGGTTTGCCAAAACCAACTAAATTAACTCAATGATCCCAAAGTGATACCAATACTAACAACAAGATCAAAGTGATACCAATACTAACAACAAGATCAATCATATAACCATGAATATATTCAAAAGAGTAAATGATAGAACTTCGCATTAATATTCCATAACGGCTACTCACACCAAGGGATACATATCTAACGAGAGAGGGGACACTTCCATAATGCAAACCATCCTACATGATAACTTCTCTACTCATGATATGACTCTACTAAAAAGGTAAAAAGATAGAAGATAGTGATGTGATATCGCGGCACTCCCCCAAGCTTGGAACAAACCAAGGGGATGCCAAACTTTGATGGGGATATGCCGACTAGGGTGTACCCAGCGGGACGTTCCGGTTGGGCCAAAAGGTCTCACGAGTGGGCCTGCATGACGGCGACTAGAATGCGACTAAGATGAAGGCCCAGGGACTAGAGACTGGAATCCCAGAAGCGTACCAGAAGCCTAGTTGGATTAGGTCAAATACTCTGAATCCATATCTTGTTCGGTTGTAATTTGTAAACCCTAGCGAGGTGACTCATATATAAACCTCCCTAGGGTATCCCCAGGACTTACGTTCCATCATACACCCCCTCAAGCGACTCGCTGCTTAGACGCCGAGCTCGCCACCCCTATAACTCACTCTCCAATAATCTAATCTAGCAGGAGTAGGTCTTTACCCTCTGGGGGGCCGAACCTGGGTAAACCCATGTGCTTCCGCCCCCATCTCGCACCGGAGATGGCCGCCAGCTCTCGCCCCCGACTCAATCAATCGCTGCCTACTGCAGCGACTGTCGTGGCCATTTCCACGACAGTGGCGCCCACCGTGGGGCATAGCAGGACTGGCCTGAGTTCTGCGGCGAGACCCTATTCGGTGATCGATCGGCCCCTCACCACCGGCCGCATGATCACCATCGGCGGGATCTTACAGTTCCTACCCAACAGCTACATCCTGGCGTCACGCCCGGTCACTCACGGTGCGGTGATGCTGGTCGTCTGCATCAACCTCTTCGTCGGCTTCACTGGCGCGGTCGACCCAGCTGCGATGGTGATCGTTGGCGGATCGCCGCTGCACCGTGATCTGCTCTCGGAGGAGCAGGTCCGCTCCATTAGGAGCCTCGTCACCGAGTATGACTTGGCTGCCAGCAACGCGGCCGAGACCAACGCCGCCACAAACGATGAGGCCCTAAACGACAATGTCGACTTTGCGACCCCTGCCTCGGTCGATGGATCTATCACCGCGGCATCAGGAGAGGACTCCATCACGCGAGTCTCCAACCCAGAGGATTTCGAGGAATACTCCATCCTCGGGATCTTTGACTCCAATTCTGGCTCAGAGTCTCCTGAAGACTTCCGCGCCAAATCCAATCGCTTTAACGCGATCTATATGGCGGGCAGCACGGCCGCCCCGTGAGATCCGTTCTCCAAGCCGATCCCGCTGACTGCCACGGCCACAGAGGTAGAGGAAGCCCGCCTGCGACTCGCGGAGGCACAACGCAACAAGCTCGCCGAGCGCGAGAAATATCGCCTCGAGGGGGAAACAGCACGGGAGCTATCGCTCTATCACCAGCGCCGCATCGGGACCCGCCTAAACTCCAACGTCCAGGGCCACGTCCTGAACTTCAACGATGAAAGCGACCCCGCACGCGCGGCCGAGCACGAATACTGCAAGAACGCGCCGCCAGGCGGAAGCAACCCTGCGAGACCACCACCCGGTGCATGGGCGACCGGAGCCCCTCCACCACCCATTGGCCGTGCGCTCTCGCCGGACCAGCCGCGGATCATCATCTCGCCACAAGCCTGCGACGCCAATGGACTCCCACTCTACTCCACCCCGATGGACAATGTCGTCGCTGCCGACGCCGCGGTCGCCAACCTCGACATCCAAGACGACGGCGCGCTGCAGATCCAGTATGCCAAGGCCCTACTCGTCAGGGTCATCGAGCAATAAGCTGCGGAAGTCGACCCGCGGGGGCGGATGTATTCCCGCTCCTCAGCTAGCAGGGCGGCCTCGAGTGGCCACCCCACTATCACCAATGCCGCGACCTGCCCACCACCGCAACCACTAGCGAACCAGCCGCTGGCCACCAACCCCGCACTGTCCACCAACGAACCGCGACCGGTGAACAACACGGTCGCCGCCAACGGGCAGCCAATCGACGCCCGCACACACATCGTCAACAACCAGGCCTGGCGGGCGCGCCAGCCCAATGACTTGAGGCACACCCTCAGTAATCGCAGTGACCCTGAACCAAGGGGCTTGCTCAGCCGAGTCGGACCCTAATGCTTTTGGCCTATGATCAGAGGGGAAAAGTACCCCGCCAACTTCAAGGCCCCCAAAGAGATCGAAAAGTACGATCCAACGTACGATTCAGCAGTATGGCTGGACACATACCTCATGGCAATGGGAATCGCCAGCCACACCGACCTGCTCGCTGCTTGCTACCTCCCCTTGATGATGGAGGGCATGACCAGGCAATGGATCAACACCCTCCCTGCCGATAGCATCGACTCCTAGGAGGAAATGCAGGATGCCTTTGTCAGGCACTTCGAGGGCTCCTACACCCACGCCACCATGATTGAAGACCATGAGCGGTGCATCCAGGGACAACGCGAGTCGACCCGCCACTGGATTCAAAGGTGGCAAGAACTATGGATCAACGCCTCTAGCATCCACCCAGACATGGCGATACACTATTTCAAGAACGCGTGCCGGTATGAACCCCTGGTCGCTAAGATCAAGCGGGTCTACCGGACGCTCGACAACTTCCCCGGCCTCCTCGAGATCGCTAAGCGCTACGCGGAGGAGGACCCCAACCAAGACTTCGACAACGAGTCGAGGGAAGACGCCGCACCAGTGGCCATGACAGCGGGCGACAGCGCGACATGCGCTACAGCAACACCCTGTAAGATCCCTCCTTATTAAAGGAAAAGATCCCTGTGATTGCAATGCTAGTCCCTGGATCAATGCTAGCATCCACAGTTTAAGATGAAGTACATAGATACAAAGGTCATTTATTACAGTCATTCCAGAGATAAAACATAGTCTTTTACAACTCATGGCCAAAGGCCTAATACAAGAGTTTATGGAATATGTAAATAAACATAAGTCTTCATCTTCATGTGCCCCAGGCAAGCATGTTGAGTGTAGACTCATGACTCCTATTCATCATCAGAGTAAACTGCAACATCATAAGTTAGCAAGTGATACCTTAGTATATTTTAAGTGGACTATAATTCTATATGCATTTGGCTGGTGGAGCTTAGGCTTGCATTGCTCAAAATAGATTTCTCCTTAACTTTTGAAAACACTAAGTTTTGTTTGGCAAAACTATCCCAAGGTATCTACCAATCAAAGACTGAAGATCCACTCAGGGCATCTACCAATCCAAGACTGAAGATCCTTTTAACCCTTGTTCACCCACAAGTTTTATTTAGAAATTGGAGTGATGAGATTCTTGAAGTTTCCATGTCTTGATGCTCAAATTGTCCTTCACCAGGGACATGGCTAAGTACTTAGGTTTTACACTCTGCAGAGGTGGTGCACTTTCCCCACAAGCCTTGGTTTCCCAAGACATGATCCTTCAGTAGCCTTTCCTTAGTCAAATGGACGCGCTCCAACCTATCATCCCATCTACCACCCACTGTCCAAGAGACTAAGTTCTAGCATCCTAAGATCATGGCAGAGCCCATAATGCCA
The DNA here is from genome assembly GCA_916181665.1 of Avena sativa. Lineage (NCBI taxonomy): Eukaryota > Viridiplantae > Streptophyta > Magnoliopsida > Poales > Poaceae > Avena > Avena sativa. The sequence continues at coordinate 418,100,350 of OV702296.1, forward strand.
AGTGGTTGCACTTGAAGCTTCTCAACATTTGACATCTCAAATCTCTTTGTTTCCTGGGTGGCCATCCACAAGTGAGATACACTAAGGTAAACCATAAACATGGGCCTTGTGAACCACTCAACCAAAAACCACCAAGCAAGTCCCATTCCACCCAGGAGATTCATTATCTTAGTTGTTTTGTTAAATAAAACACAAGTCCTCAGACTTAGAATATTTTTTTCCATAGTGTATATATGTAAACCACCCTTGTTTTCTAGTAGCTAGGCTAAGCATGGCATGGCAACTTATCCTTAGGGAATTTTCCTAGCAACTCTAGCATTCTACTCTAAATAGGATTTCCCATCATCAATTGACAAAAGTAGTATGCAAGTCCTAACAAAATATATCTAATGCAAGTATAAAATATAGGTATGGAATATTCATGAAGATATCACTTGCCTTGGTAGTGTGGAGAGTAGCACTCGTCACAATCACAATCACTAGCAAAATCTACACACAAAGTGGTAGCACACAATTACACACAAATATATACAAACAAGAAATAGTATGAATGCATGCATGCATGAATCTACCAAGTGATGATTTTTGAAAAACTCAACCAAGCAAGTGCATGAATACAGAAACTAAACAAGTCACAAAATAGCCAAGATAATCTTAAATAACCCTAAAACAAAATACTAAACTAAATCTATACTCAAAAAGGCCTCAAACAAGTTTCTGTAATTTAAGCCAAACTAATGGTTACTATTTGCTAAACAAATTGGATAGGCAGAAAGGGTTTGTTTTTCTGAATCCAACGGTATAAAGTTTGCAAAATTCCAACGTGGCATTCAAAAGATATTGGCATTTGAAATCTGGATCAAAATCTGTTTTTAAATTCTATTTCCAGATCTTAACCTAGCCACGCGTCATGTTCTTATTCGCCCGTACCGGTTCGTCTGGATCGAGCGATACAGACCGCTGGATCTAAAGGGGCAGGTGCGGCTCAGATCAACGCGTACCCCTTCGATTAGTCATTCTATCTAAGCCATCAGATGCAGATCTAACGGTTCCTATCGACCTGGCCAGAAACTGGCGGCGGAGCGGTGGCTACCGGCGGCGGAAATGTCGGTCGATGACGTTGCCGATGATGCAGACGGCGAGGGATAAGGAGGAGTAGCTCACCGGGCTCAGGGGGTCACGGCGAAGCTCGTCGTACTCGCGGTTGGTCAAGGGGCGCTCGGGGCTGTCCTAGATTGCTCGCCGGAGTTGCTGTGGGTGGCGGTTGCGTCGGGTGGTCGTCGTGGACGTTGCTGTGGATCACCCCAAGGCAAAGCGAGGACACGGTTAGATTCACAGAGTCGAGACAGAGCCGTGTGCGTGAACTAGAAAGCGCGGGGCGGTCTGGTCTTACCACTAGAGTTCGCCGGAGTTCGTGCAGACGTCGGTGGCGACTAGTCGACGATGTTGCCGGAGCTACGGTCCATGCGAGAGCAAACGAAACGTGTTAAAAGAAGCGCAGAGGCTCACTGAATCAGTTTGCAAGATCGAGAGGCAGAGGGGAGCTCTGGACTCACCGGAATTCGCCGGCACAGTCGTCGGAGACGGCGGGGTTTCAGAGGGTAATGCTCGCAGCCTGGTGGCGCTCTGGGTTCGGGGTTTGAGGGAGAAGAGAGAGGGGGCAGAGGGGGTTCTTATAGCCTGGTCACGAGCGAGAATTACTCGGCCAATAAATCGAATTGACGTCGCGAATTAAACACAGAAACGCCCGCGTTGATTTGGGGATGAACGGGTCGTGCGGGTGGAGACGACGGTGACGTGGAGAAGGCCCGCTTGTCAGCGAGGTGCGCGGAGTGCAGGTGGGGTCTGCCTGTCAGCGGCTCAGCGCGTGCGTTAGCGCGTGAGAGAAGAATAAGGAGATCCCCGGGTGGGCTTGCTGGGCTTGATTTGCTGCTGGGCCAGATTCTGGCCGCTCGGCCCTTTTCCTTTCTTTAAGCCTTTTCTTTTTCTAATTCCATTTTCTGAATAGAATTTGATATGAATTCAAATCCTTTTGAATTCAAACTGCTTTGGGGATTTTTGCAGGGTTCTGTGGGTTCACAAACAATCAAATATCCTAGTGGTTACTTTGCAAAGGCTTGGTCAAGCTTGGGTTTCAAAATAAACAGAGATTTGCTCTAGTTGCAAATATTTGAAATAGGGTTTTGAAACTATTTCTAAATTTGGAATCTTGGGTTTAAATGCTACTCCTAATCTTTCCAATCATGGAGGCAAGCAAACAATATCATGGACAAACAAATCCCAAAGGGTGATGGCCAATTGAGATAAATTCCCCACATGAAATCATAGCTCAAACTTCTGTCTCTAAATGATTTTGAGAAAAAACCCTATATGAATGAATGATGCAAGAATGATATGAATGAGTTTTTGAAACATGATTTTTGGGATGTTACAAATAATCTAACCCCCTTAAAATGAATCTCGCCCTCGAGATTCGGATTGGCTAGCAAATAGGTGAGGGTGGTCTTTCCGAAGATCATCTTCTCTTTCCCAAGTTGCTTCCTCTTCGGAATGATGATTCCATTGTACTTTGCAAAATTTGATAGTCTTTGTCCTTGTGACTCTTTCTGTGGTCTCAAGTATCTTGATAGGCTTTTCTTCATAGGTGAGATCACTTTCTAGTTGAACTTCTTCCAAAGATATGGTATCTTTCAAAGATGTTTCTTCCATTTCTGGGTGACATTTCTTGAGCTGGATCACATGAAAAACATTATGGACGGCTAATAGAGATGCTGGCAGTTCGATTTCATATGCAGCTTCTCCCTTGCGACTTAGAATGTTGAATGGTCCAACATATCTTGGTGCTAACTTTCCTTTGACTCCAAATCTTTTTACTCCACGAAGTGGTGATACTCTAAGATAAGCTATATCCCCAACTTCATAAGTGACTTCTCTACGCTTAGCATCTGTGTAGCTTTTCTGTCGAGACTGTGCTATCTTCAACCTGTCTCTAACCAATTTGACCTTTTCTTCGGCGTCTTTGATAAGATCTGGTCCAAACAAACTTCTTTCTCCTACACCATTCCATAGCAATGGGGTGGTACACTTCCTTCCGTAGAGAAACTCGAATGGTGCCATCCCAATACTAGATTGGTGACTGTTGTTGTAAGAGAACTCTGCGTAAGGCAGACTTTCATCCCAACTTGCTCCATAGTCTAGGGCACATGCCCTCAACATGTCTTCAAGAATTTGATTAGTCCTTTCTGTTTGTCCATCAGTTTGAGGATGAAAAGCAGTGCTGAATTCCAATCTCGTTCCTAAAGATTCATCAAGCTGTCTCCAAAAGTGAGAAGTGAACTGAGTTCCTCTATCAGACACAATACTCTTAGGTACTCCGTGAAGGCATACAATTCTGCTCATGTAGATTTTGGCTAACTTGGCACTTGTATAAGTTGTCTTTACGGGTATAAAATGAGCCACTTTAGTTAGGCGATCCACTACTACCCATATGGAGTCATACCCTAACCTGGTCCTTGGTAATCCGGTAATGAAATCCATACCAATATTTTCCCATTTCCATTCAGGAATAGGCATCGGTTGTAGCAAACCTGCTGGTTTCTGATGTTCCGCTTTCACTCTACTACACACATCACACAAAGCAATGTGTTCGGCGATGTCCCTTTTGAGATTGTTCCACCAAAATCTTTCTTTCATATCCATGTACATTTTGGTGTTTCCCGGGTGAATAGAATATGGAGAGTTATGGGCTTCCTGTAAAATCAGTTTCCGCATTTCCGGATCTTGTGGAACACAAATACGTTTCCCGTGCCATAAAGTACCTTGTTCGTCCATATGGAAACTTTTAGCCTTCCCTTGGCTAATCCTTTCCTTGATCTCTTCAATTTCTTTATCCGTCTTTTGGGCTTCTTTAATCTTATCCAACAGAGTGGGTTGAACATCCAAAGACATGAGATGTCCTTCTGGCACAATCTCCAACCTGAGTTCCTTGAATTGCTTACACAAGTCATCTGGCAATTCACCTTTGGTAAGGCCATTTACAAACGCTTTACGACTTAGAGCATCTTCTACTACATTTGCTTTACCGGGGTGGTATTGCAAATTCAAGTCGTAATCCTTGATAAGTTCTAGCCATCTTCTTTGTCTCATATTGGTCTCCTTCTGGGTGAAGATATACTTCAAGCTCTTATGGTCGGTGAACACTTCACAACGTTTTCCCAAAAGGTAATGTCTCCATGTTTTGAGTGCATGGACAACAGCGGCTAACTCTAAATCATGAGTAGGATAATTTACTTCATGAGTTTTGAGTTGTCTCGAGGCATAAGCCACAACTTTTCCGCTTTGCATAAGTACGGCTCCTAATCCTTGATGCGAAGCATCACAATACACTTGGAAATCCTTTTCCAAATCTGGTAGGCACAGAACTGGTGCTGACACAAGTCTCTTCTTTAGTTCTTGAAAGCTGAGTTCACATCCTTCAGACCAAGCAAATTTCTTATCTTTCTTTAACAATTCTGTCATTGGTTTAGCAACCTTAGAAAAATTTTCAATGAATCTTCTGTAGTAACCTGCTAAACCAAGGAAACTACGAACCTCTTTTACATTCTTAGGAGATTCCCATTCTGTCACGGCTGAAACTTTAGCAGGATCAACTGCTACACCATCTTTTGTCATAACATGACCAAGAAATCCAACTTCCTCTAACCAAAACTCACACTTGCTGATTTTGGCATAAAGCTTATGTTCCCTTAGTTTCTCAAGTATCAAGCGTAGATGTCTTTCATGCTCCTCCTTGCTCTTGGAGTAGACTAAGATGTCATCGATGAAAACGACAACGAACTTGTCGAGAAATTCCATGAACACTTTGTTCATCATATTCATGAAGTATGCTGGAGCATTAGTTAAACCAAAAGGCATCACAGTGTACTCATACAATCCATACCTTGTGGTGAATGCTGTTTTAGGTATGTCTTGCTCTCTTATCTTGAGTTGAAAATAGCCTGACCGAAGATCAATCTTCGAGAACACACATGCTCCTTCTAGCTGATCAAACAAGTCATTTATTCTTGGCAAAGGATATTTGTTCTTGATGGTTACCTCGTTAAGAGAACGGTAATCTATACATAATCTTTGAGTTCTGTCTCTCTTTTCTACGAACAAAACTGGAGCTCCCCAAGATGAAGAACTTGGCTGGATGAATCCTTTCTGCAATTGTTCTCCAAGTTGTTTCTTGAGTTCCTTAAGTTCGTCAACTGGCATTTTATAAGGCCTCTTTGCCCTTGGTCCAGAACCTGGTACCAAATCTATTATAAACTCCACATCTCTATCTGGTGGCATTCCTGGTAATTCTTCCGGAAACACATCCGGATATTCACACACAACTGGCACACTGTCCATGCTAACGCCCTTAAGAGAATTCAGCTTGCTTCCTTTAGATTTAAAATTGGACTTAAATGTTATCCTCTTACCTTCAGGGGTTGTGAGTGAAATTGTACGATTGGCACAATCTAGTACTCCCTCATACTTAGCCATCCAATCCATTCCCAAAATTACATCCAATCCTTGGGAATTCAGGATTATTAGGTTTACTGGAAACTTATGTTTTCCGATCTCTATGACTAGATCCCGGCATCCAAGACTCACTATCATATCCCCTCCCGGAGAGCTAACTTTTATAGGACACCCAATGTTTTCAGATGCAAACCCGTTTCTATCAACAAATGCTTTTGATATGAATGAATGAGATGCACCAGTATCAAAGAGTACAAATGCTGAGATGGAATTGAGTCTGAACTTACCAGCAACGGCATCAGGCTCTTCAAAGACCTCCTCCACATTGATGTGGTTAACCTGTCCTTTCTGAAAAGGATTGGGCTTGTTAGGTCCTTCAACTTTCTTCTCAGGGCACTCATTAGCATAATGCCCTAGCTTCTTGCATTTGAAGCATTCAACCTGATTGATGTCCCTTTTAGGCTGACTTCCACTTCCACTTCCACTTCCACTTCCACTATGGTGGCTCTTATGTCCACTCTTGTGGTTCTTGTACTTATCATTGTCATGACTGCGATGATGCTTGTTGTCATGACGGTTGTGGTTGTGGTGCTTGTTAAACTTCCCATGCTTGTGGGATCCTGAGCTGACACTATCATCATAGTGAGATCGTTTATGAGACGATCCCGAGCTATGCTTGTCGGAGTGTTTCCTCTTTCTACTCTCGACTTGCTTCATTTTATTCTCCACAATAACAGCCTTGTCACACAGCGACTGATAAGTTGGAACATATGCCACAGACAGCTGCAGATTCAGTTTGTCATTCAAGCCTTCCAGAAACTTTTCCTTCCTTTTGGCATCAGTGTCAACCTCATCCGGTGCATAGCGCGCCAGATTGTTGAACTCTTCAATATATTCAGCCACGCTGTGGTGGCGCTGCTTCAGGTTGTGAAACTCCTTCTTTTTCAGGCTCATCATTCCTGGTGAGATATGAGTAGTACGAAATCCATCTTCAAAGATAGCCCAAGTCACCTCATCAATAGGCGTGGTAATCTGGAAGTTGTCCCACCATGCGGCGGCTGGTCCTTCCAACAGATGTGCTGCGAACCTGACCTTTTCAGCATCTGTGCATCCCACGGTCACTAAGTCTTTGTTCACAGAACGTAACCAATCATTGGCCACCATGGGATCAGTCGTTCCCGAAAACTTAACTGGCCTCAGACGCAGAAATCTGGTGAGCATATCAAAACCTGGAGGGTTGTTGTTGTTATTGTTGTTATTGTTGTTGTTGTTATTGGGGTTGTTGTTGTTGTTGTTCTGGTTCTGGATGAACGTCGTCATCATTTGCATGAGCTGTGTTTGCGCATTCATCATTTGTTGCATTTCCGGGGTAATGTTGGGGTTGGGGTTGGTGTTTGCGCGACAGGGAGGCATCTGTGGTTTGTTCATATAGAGATAAGAATGAGATACCCTTACATGATTTATGCACAATACATCACACAAGCAAACATATAGCATGCAACACAAGGATAAAAGCTAAACAACAAGATAACAAAAGTCTCAAGGTACTAACACACAAGTGGCAAGCCATCCACATGTCGGATGGTCCAAACATTAAGTTCACAAATAACAAGTGCGGTAAATAAAGATAACTGAGTAGTCAAATCTACTCGTCGGCATCAATCTCCTCCTCGACAAAGGTAAGACCTGCGTTCTCCATTGCGGTCTTGTTCTCCTCGATGGTAGTGGTCAAAGAGTCGATCTTGGCCTTGAGAGCCCTCTTCTGGGAACGAAGCCTCTCAATCACTGTCTGCTGCTGCTCTAAATCGAAGTCCTTGGACTGCAGTTCCTCGGTCATATCACGAATCCTCTTGTTCCTATCCTGGACACGCTTCTCTTGACTCTTGAACTTACGGTCTTGGGTCTCGAACTTCGTCTCCATCTCCTTGACTATCTCGTCCTGCTGTGCGAAGAGCTTGTCCTTCTCGCGAAGCTGCACCTGGAGTTCGTCATTACTAAGCATGACGTTGGTACTATCGGTATCCACGTGCCTAATAAGAGTCTCTAAGTCCTGGAGGTACAGGCGTATCGGCTCTGCTGTGACCCTCGAGTCGTCCTCAAAGTCAATGGACTCTCCGTCATCATCACGCCTTCCGAAGGCGTGGAAGTGAGTGCCTCTAACCTGTCGGGAGTGACGTCCTAACAGTCGTCCTATCAGATCCTGCATGACAACTTCCATGCCTCTCTCCCTGTCATCGTGCATAAGCTTGAAGACGATGGCCTCCGTAGTAGGCTCTGTCTGGCGTCCTGGCTGGTTCACCTTGAAGCCCCAAAGGTCCTTCCTCTCAAACTTGGTGAGTGGGTGCACCATAATGATAGGAAGAGGGAGATCGAGTAAAGTAGTAAGCTCTATGATACGAGGACCAAAACGGGTAGCCTGGAACTCCTCAACAGTGCTGATGGCAATAGGCATCTATTTATAAGATTGAAAAAGTTAGAACAACACAATTTAAGATAAACAAGACAACATTCAAACACATTCTTGGAACACACAAAAATCATACAAGTCATGCATACAAGAATCCATTACATCAACCAAGGTTCAAACTTATTTAAGGTATCATTTTGGAAAATAAGGTGATAGGTGGTGGTCCAACTAACGAAGTGCGCTTACAATCCTATCTCATTGGATCTGGTGGCTAACACAATGTTCCTAGTGGCAATCACCCTATCTTGTTCACATGCTTCTATTACTAAGTCTATGATATCTCCTCTTAAGGATTGGTTGGTGACTTCCAACTCTTGGGTATGTTCCTTCTCTTTCTCTAAGTCTTTTTGGAGGTTGAGCATCTTGCACTTGACTCTAGTACTCAGTTCCTTGATAGTCTTCCAAGCTGCTTCTTTTGCTGACTCAAAGAATGTGGTGTGCATAAAAGTGTTGGTGTACATGCAGAAGCCTTTTTCTTTGTGGTTGTCTTCCTTATTCTTGTACAAGTGAAGTTGCACCCACCAATACTCCACTCCTTCCTCCATTACTGGAAAGCCCTTGTACACTGCTGCACCATGTACTCCCATGGTCTCCATGAGGTCCTTGAGAATCTTGGGAAACTCAGTCTCACACTCCAAGGTCATGGTCATGAGTGGTCCTTTCTTCACGGCTTCGTTGATGGAGTTCATCTACAAATAGAGATGAGAATGAGAAGATTAGAAAAGTTTACGAGAAGAATAGACAAGTGTAGAAGAAGTAAAAATTTTCCTTAGTGGTTTCCAATCCTAGGGTCATAATCCTACAGGCAACACAGTGCTCTGATACCATCTGTAAGATCCCTCCTTATTAAAGGAAAAGATCCCTGTGATTGCAATGCTAGTCCCTGGATCAATGCTAGCATCCACAGTTTAAGATGAAGTACACAGATACAAAGGTCGTTTATTATAGTCATTCCAGAGATAAAACATAGTCTTTTACAACTCATGGCCAAAGGCCTAATACAAGAGTTTATGGAATATGTAAATAAACATAAGTCTTCATCTTCATGTGCCCGAGGCAAGCATGTTGAGTGTAGACTCATGACTCCTATTCATCATCAGAGTAACCTGCAACATCATAAGTTACAGCCACAGAGGGTCAATACTTTGGAATAGTATTGGCAAGTGATACCTTAGTATATTTTAAGTGGACTATAATTCTATATGCATTTGGCTGGTGGAGCTTAGGCTTGCATTGCTCAAAATAGATTTTTCCTTAACTTTTGAAAACACTAAGTTTTGTTTGGCAAAACTATCCCAAGGTATCTACCAATCAAAGACTGAAGATCCACTCAGGGCATCTACCAATCCAAGACTGAAGATCCTTTTAACCCTTGTTCACCCACAAGTTTTATTTAGAAATTGGAGTGATGAGATTCTTGAAGTTTCCATGTCTTGATGCTCAAATTGTCCTTCACCAGGGACATGGCTAAGTACTTAGGTTTTACACTCTGCAGAGGTGGTGCACTTTCCCCACAAGCCTTGGTTTCCCAAGACATGATCCTTCAGTAGCCTTTCCTTAGTCAAATGGACGCGCTCCAACCTATCATCCCATCTACCACCCACTGTCCAAGAGACTAAGTTCTAGCATCCTAAGATCATGGCAGAGCCCATAATGCCAAGTGGTTGCACTTGAAGCTTCTCAACATTTGACATCTCAAATCTCTTTGTTTCCTGGGTGGCCATCCACAAGTGAGATACACTAAGGTAAACCATAAACATGGGCCTTGTGAACCACTCAACCAAAAACCACCAAGCAAGTCCCATTCCACCCAGGAGATTCATTATCTTAGTTGTTTTGTTAAATAAAACACAAGTCCTCAGACTTAGAATATTTTTTTCCATAGTGTATATATATAAACCACCCTTGTTTTCTAGTAGCTAGGCTAAGCATGGCATGGCAACTTATCCTTAGGGAATTTTCCTAGCAACTCTAGCATTCTACTCTAAATAGGATTTCCCATCATCAATTGACAAAAGTAGTATGCAAGTCCTAACAAAATATATCTAATGCAAGTATAAAATATAGGTATGGAATATTCATGAAGATATCACTTGCCTTGGTAGTGTGGAGAGTAGCACTCGTCACAATCACAATCACTAGCAAAATCTACACACAAAGTGGTAGCACACAAATATATACAAACAAGAAATAGTATGAATGCATGCATGCATGAATCTACCAAGTGATGATTTTTGAAAAACTCAACCAAGCAAGTGCATGAATACATAAACTAAACAAGTCACAAAATAGCCAAGATAATCTTAAATAACCCTAAAACAAAATACTAAACTAAATCTATACTCAAAAAGGCCTCAAACAAGTTTCTGTAATTTAAGCCAAACTAATGGTTACTATTTGCTAAACAAATTGGATAGGCAGAAAGAGTTTGTTTTTCTGAATCCAACGGTATAAAGTTTGCAAAATTCCAACGTGGCATTCAAAAGATATTGGCATTTGAAATCTGGATCAAAATCTGTTTTTAAATTCTATTTCCAGATCTTAACCTAGCCACGCGTCATGTTCTTATTCGCCCGTACCGGTTCGTCTGGATCGAGCGATACAGACCGCTGGATCTAAAGGGGCAGGTGCGGCTCAGATCAACGCGTACCCCTTCGATTAGTCATTCTATCTAAGCCATCAGATGCAGATCTAACGGTTCCTATCGACCTGGCCAGAAACTGGCGGCGGAGCGGTGGCTACCGGCGACGGAAATGTCGGTCGATGACGTTGCCGATGATGCAGACGGCGAGGGATAAGGAGGAGTAGCTCACCGGGCTCAGGGGGTCACGGCGAAGCTCGTCGTACTCGCGGTTGGTCAAGGGGCGCTCGGGGCTGTCCTAGATTGCTCGCCGGAGTTGCTGTGGGTGGCGGTTGCGTCGGGTGGTCGTCGTGGACGTTGCTGTGGATCACCCCAAGGCAAAGCGAGGACATGGTTAGATTCACAGAGTCGAGACAGAGCCGTGTGCGTGAACTAGAAAGCGCGGGGCGGTCTGGTCTTACCACTAGAGTTCGCCGGAGTTCGTGCAGACGTCGGTGGCGACTAGTCGACGATGTTGCCGGAGCTACGGTCCATTCGAGAGCAAACGAAACCTGTTAAAAGAAGCGCAGAGGCTCACTGAATCAGTTTGCAAGATCGAGAGGCAGAGGGGAGCTCTGGACTCACCGGAATTCGCCGGCGCAGTCGTCGGAGACGGCGGGGTTTCAGAGGGTAATGCTCGCAGCCTGGTGGCGCTCTGGGTTCGGGGTTTGAGGGAGAAGAGAGAGGGGGCAGAGGGGGTTCTTATAGCCTGGTCACGAGCGAGAATTACTCGGCCAATAAATTGAATTGACGTCGCGAATTAAACACAGAAACGCCCGCGTTGATTTGGGGATGAACGGGTCGTGCGGGTGGAGACGACGGTGACGTGGAGAAGGCCCGCTTGTCAGCGAGGTGCGCGGAGTGCAGGTGGGGTCTGCCTGTCAGCGGCTCAGCGCGTGCGTTAGCGCGTGAGAGAAGAATAAGGAGATCCCCGGGTGGGCTTGCTGGGCTTGATTTGCTGCTGGGCCAGATTCTGGCCGCTCGGCCCTTTTCCTTTCTTTAAGCCTTTTCTTTTTCTAATTCCATTTTCTGAATAGAATTTGATATGAATTCAAATCCTTTTGAATTCAAACTGCTTTGGGGATTTTTGCAGGGTTCTGTGGGTTCACAAACAATCAAATATCCTAGTGGTTACTTTGCAAAGGCTTGGTCAAGCTTGGGTTTCAAAATAAACAGAGATTTGCTCTAGTTGCAAATATTTGAAATAGGGTTTTGAAACTATTTCTAAATTTGGAATCTTGGGTTTAAATGCTACTCCTAATCTTTCCAATCATGGAGGCAAGCAAACAAGATCATGGACAAACAAATCCCAAAGGGTGATGGCCAATTGAGATAAATTGCCCACATGAAATCATAGCTCAAACTTCTGTCTCTAAATGATTTTGAGAAAAAACCCTATATGAATGAATGATGCAAGAATGATATGAATGAGTTTTTGAAACATGATTTTTGGGATGTTACACACCCGCATCACCGGCAAGTGCCGCACAGACGGGCGAGTCGACTTTGTCGCCAACACGGGCTATGGCCAACGCGACCCAAAGAGCTACTGCCGCGACGGAGGAAATTACCGTGATAGCGGAAACTACCGCGCCAACAACACGGTGAGGCCGAAATTCGACCTCACTGCCCTGCTCAACCAGCCCTGCGTCTACCATAACAGGGAGGGGAAACCCGCCACCCACACCACCGCGGAGTGCCACTCTCTCAAAGAGATCGAAAAGGCAAGGCGAGCAAGGGAAGACCCCAACAACAACCCACCTCGGGACAACGGAAACACCGGCGGCTTCGGCAACGCCGTCGGCTCGCTACTCACCTTCACCGGACTCGGCACCAAGCGCGAGAGGAAGGTGCTCGCCCGCGCAGTCGCCGTCAATGCGGTGACACAGGTCGACATCCCACGCTTCCTCAACTGGTCCGAGCAGAGCATCACTTAGAGTCGCCAGGACACATGCCCCCAGAATCGAGTATCCAGGGCGAGTCGCCCTGGTAGTCAGGCCCAAAGTGGCTGATTATTGGCTACCCAAGACATTGATGGACGGCGGGAGCTCCATCAACATCATGTATCTGGACACGTTCAAGAGGCTACAGCTCCAGGAGTCGGCAATCCGGCCGACCCTGACAACTTTCCACGGTATCGTCCCCGGTCGGAAGGCATACCCGATCAGAAAAGTGACGTTACCCGTCACCTTCGGCACACCGGCAAACTACCGCACCGAGCGAATCGAGTTCGAGCTGGTGAACTTCCGCAGCCCCTACCACTACGTCCTAGGATTCCAAACGTTTGCCAAATTCATGGCGACCCCCCACTACGCGTACAACATGATGAAGCTCCTAGGGCCGAGCAGCAGCATCACCGTCCATGGCGACCCTGATATGGCCGTGGAATGCGAGGACAAAGGCGCTAAGCTCGCTGACGCCATCATCGTCGTGGAGACTGACCATGCGGAGGAGCTCGCGAAATACGTGGGCAACATCAACAAGGACGACCCCACCATACTGAAGAAGCCAACCGCCGTGAACTCCACGTTCGAGGCAACAACGCATACCCGTACCGTCGAGTTCGTCCCGGGCGACTCCAGCCAGACGGTCACCATCGGGGCGCATATGAGCATCGCGTAGGAAAGCGCGCTCATCGAGTTCCTCCGTGAGAACCATGACATCTTCGCATGGAAACCTTCCGATATGCCAGGTGTTCCGAGGGAACTCGCTGAGCACAAACTACACGCCGACCCCAAAGCGCGACTGGTAAAGCAGTCGCTGCGGCCCTTCAATGAAGAGCGTCGCCGAGCAATCGCCGAAGAAGTGCAACGCTTGTTGGCCGCAAGATTCATCCGGCCAATAAAACACTCCAAGTGGTTGGCGAACCCAGTCCTGGTCCTGAAAAAGAACAACACTTGGAGAATGTGCATCGACTACACCAACCCCAACAGCGCCTGCCCGAAGGAGGAGTTCGTCCTACCGCGCATCGATCAGATCATCGACTCGACCATGGGATCGAAGTCACTATGCTTCCTTGACGCTTACTCTGGTTACAACCAGATCAAGATGGCGGTCGAGGATGAGGAGAAGACGGCGTTCATCATGCCATTCGGCACCTTCTTCTATGCGGCCATGGTGTTTGGCCTCAATAACGTCGGCGCCACATACCAAAGATGCATGTAGGAGTGCCTCGCGAGCCAAATTGGCTGCAACATTCACGTCTACATCGACGACGTGGTGGTAAAATCCACCCGCCAGGACGACCTGCTCGCCGACCTGGCCGAAACCTTCACAAATCTGTGGAGGTACAACATCAAGCTGAACCTAGGGAAGTGCACTTTCAGCATCCCCACCGGACAGTTACTGGGATACGTAGTCTCCAAGAGAGGCATCAAAGCCAACCCCACCAAGATCGACACCATCACGCGACTCGGAAAACCCGAGTGCCTGCGCGACGTCCAGAAGTTGGCCGGGCGAGTTGCGGCTCTCAGTTGCTTCATCCCCCGACTAGGCGAGAAGGCCATACCCCTATATCGCTTGATACGCAAGAACCCCACGTTCCAATGGGAGGCGGAGGCAGATGATGCACTCAAAGCCCTCAAAGAAGTGCTACTCGCGGCTCCACTACTCGCCGCACTAGTCGACAAGGAGCCAATGCTCGTCTACGTGGTGGCCTCCAACCGAGTCGTCAGCGCCATGATGGTCGTCGAACGGCCAGAGGAGGGCAAGGAGCGCCCCAAACAGCGCCCCGTCTACTACATCAGCGAAGTCCTAACGGACTCATGACAGCGCTACCCGCAGTACAAGAAATGGGTGTATGCGGTATTCCGAGCTTAGCGGTGACTCCCCCACTATTTCCAAGAGCACCCAATCACGGTGGTCTCATTCGCACCGCTGGAGGACATAATACGCAATCGCGAGGCGACTAGGAGAGTCGCCAAGTGGGCCGTTGAAATCGACGTCCACAATATCAAATACGAGCCCCACAAAGCAATTAATTCACAAGCACTAGCTGACTTCCTCGCAGATTGGGAAGAAACACAGCAGCCGGAGAAGCTACCATATCTCCACTACTGGTCGCTACACTTAGACGGCTCGAAGAACACCGACGGTGCAGGAGCCAGGGTTATACTGACCTCCCCCAAAGGGGACAAGCTCCGTTACGTGCTCCACCTGAACTTCAAGCCCTGCACCAACAACATGGCAGAATACGAGGCCCTCCTCCACGGCATGCGGGCCGCCAAGGAAATGAACATAAATCACCTACGGTGCTATGGCGACTCCGACCTAGTCGCCGGCCAGGTCGCCGGAACATGCGACGCCGTCTCTCCAACAATGATCACGTATCGCCAAGCGGTAGACCAGCTGGGAGGACACTTTGACGGCTATTCCATCGAGTGGATCGATAGACACAAGAACGAGGAGGCAGACGCCCTTTCCCGCATCGGATTGGCCTGATGACCCACAAGTATAGGGGGTGTATCGCAGTATTTTCGATAAGTAAGAGTGTCGAACCCAACGAGGAGCAGAAGGTGTTGGCTAGTGGTATGGATCAGGAATTCTCTGCAAATACTTAGCAAACATATTTTTAGGGGTTTTCGATAAAGCAAGTAAACAAAGTATGAGTAAATAAAAGACAGTAGGAATAAATGCAGCAAGTGGCCCAATCCTTTATGTAGCAAAGGACAAGCTGGTTGTATTTCTATAGATGACCAAACGTTCTCGAGGACACATGGGAAGACTGTCAAGTGCTTTCACTTCATATAGTCGATTAATCTTCTCTAGCTTGCTAAGTGTTGTGTGGGTGAACCTGTGCTAATGTACCATCCCATCCAAGAATTAATACATACTTGTGATTAAACCCCCTTGCAAACATCCGTAAGTACAAGAAAGTAATTAAGGTAAAACCTAACCACAACTTTAAACTCTAAGACCCTTATGTCCCTTGTGCAATGGTTTCCTAACGGGGGTTCAAGTTTCTGTCACTCCGACAACCCCTACGATTAGTAGCCAAATACACAATGCATTCCCCTAGGCCCATATAGGTGAAGTGTCATGTAGTCGACGTTCACATGACACCACTAGAAGAAGTACAACACAACTTAAATAACAATCTATTGAATCTTTCTCAACACAACTCCACTACTAACAACAAGACTTCTCCCATGTCCTCAGGAACAAAACGAACTACTCACAAGACATCATATGGATCATGATCAGAGATGGAATAATGATGTATAACAATCTGAACATAAAAAATAATTCAACGGTTCACTCAATAGCATCAACTACAAAGAGTAATCAACACCGGGAAAGTTTCCCCTATGAACTATAGCAAGATTCAACGCAATTGTTACAGCAATATGGAGATGGTGATGAGGGTGCTGATGGTGATGATGATGGTGATGATGATGATCCCGATGAAGTCCATCTTGATGGTGGTGTTGATGGCGACGATCTCCCCTCTCCGAGAAGGAATTCCCCCGGCAGAAATCTGTCTGCCGGAGAGATCTTTCTCTCTCGGTGTTTTCCGCCCCGCAGAGGCGGCGGAATCTTTCTATGGTCGCTCTCCGAGTCTTAGGGTTTCGGGAGGAAGATATACGCCAGAGGGGAGAGGCTAGAGTGGGCCAGGGTGGCCACACCACTCCCTGGCGCGGCCTAGGCCTGCCCACGCCATAGGGTGGTGTGGGCCCCCTGTGGCCCACCTCCACTCCATCTTATGGCATCTTGAGTCTTCTGGAAAAATAGAATTTTCCTTATATTTTCCCGGATTTTCTGATCTTCGCGAATTTTGCCTCCAAACAGCACCTTTTCCATCAGAATCCTGACTGCAGCGGTCCATGCTCCAAAAGTCATCAACCATGCAAAAATAGATGAAATAATATAAGTATCACCTCTCAATACGAAATATATCAATGAATAATAGTGAATTAATACATAGAATAGTGATGCAAAATGGATGTATCAACTCCCCCCAAGCTTAGACTTCGCTTGTCCCCAAGCGAAACTGAGCTCAATAAACATGACCTCAGGTTTATGGAGTGAAGAGTCGATAAAAGAATACGGACAAGAAGCATCACATTCATCAAGTACATAGATCATAATAGAAGACAACTCACTATTATATAACTCAACTAGCAGTGAGTAAAGGAAACACAATAAAGATACATAAAGTGAATCATAATTGGTAATGGCAAACTTAGCTCTTGGTCGAAGAATAGTTGATAATCTGCTGGAGTTCACAAATAGCTGGTTTTTCAATGATAGCTTTCAAAGTAGTAAACATCAGGATAAGAGCAATGTGCAAAACAAGGAACATAAGAAACATGATTGAATAAATCAACATATGAATGAATGAAACACAACAACTCAAAATACTTGATGAGATAGAGGGGAGTAGGTTTACTGACTCAACTACAAAGTAAAAGAAAGGCCCTTCGCAGAGGGAAGAAGGGATTGCAAGTCTCATAAAGAGCTCCCAAAAATTATGATACTTACTAGCTTTCAGCTCTCATTGCCCCTATCATAGGCATCTTTAGGTGATTAAGGTTAAAGTGACACAACTAAGAGGATATGCTTGACAAGTTATAAATTGAAATCTCAAGCCCCTTACTTATGAGTACCGATCCTCATGCTACTCAACTTCAGTCACGAGCAAGCTCTTGTCATTGTAAATACATGCATATCATTGAGAACCGCCAACGGGGTACCCCTTGCACATGACACAGGAGCTATCCCATAATCAAAATGACAAGGCAATCAGACAGTGAGCATCTTAGTGATCTTTTTATTTGCTATTTGCATAGGTTTTTATTGAGGATGCTTCATAGAATGCTCACTATAGTTATGCTGCAAGTTTCCACCATGATTAGGCATGGATTAGGCTAGCGGCCCAGGCGTTTCTCTAACACACATATAAACTCCATGATCTTACAAGTTCCACTTTTATTTCACACCGCCGGGATCCATAAGCAAAAGAACATGATATCAACTAGGTACAAGTACCAATGAAGTGTTGAAAGCGGTCCCCATGATACATGGTTCGGCTAACTTCAACTCATAAAGCACAAGCATATACGCAACAAAGAAGGACCCAATGGTTCAAGTTTATTAAATGCAAGAAAGTAAAGTGTGCCATCAAGTTCGTGAGAGCTTTAATCACTAATTTTCACATAACAAGTTTAATTTGGGAGGTAGACAAAACATGAATTTACTTGGAATAGCAATAATGCTACTAGGTAGGTATGGTGGACGCAAATGGCAAAGGTTTTGGTTTAAAGGAGGTGGATGCACGAGAAGAATTCCCTCTCAGTACAGGTTTTTGGCTAACAAGGCTAGGTAGCAAGTACAAGAGTTGAGGGAAACAAACAAACATACAAGTGATAAAGACAAACATGCAATCTTCCTTGGAAGCACAAAAGATCTTAACTAGAGAATACTAGACTTATGAGCAAATCAAGAAAGAAAGATGATGAAATTATTTTTCTCTCGAATACT
Organism: Avena sativa; assembly: GCA_916181665.1. Classification (NCBI taxonomy): domain Eukaryota; kingdom Viridiplantae; phylum Streptophyta; class Magnoliopsida; order Poales; family Poaceae; genus Avena; species Avena sativa. Next base: position 418,118,424 of record OV702296.1, read on the forward strand.
TCTATCTTTTTCTTTTCAACTCTCAAAAAGGGTGTTGCTACTGATTGAGCCAGGTTTGCCAAAACCAACTAAATTAACTCAATGACCCCAAAGTGCTACCAATACTAACAACAAGACCAATCATATAACCATGAATTGAAAACTAATATAAGCTAAGCAAAAGAGTGAATGATAGAACTTCTCATTAATATTCCATAACGGAAACTCACACCAAGGGATACAAATCTAACGAGAGAGGGGACACTTCCATAATGCAAACCATACTACACAATAACTCCTTTAATAATGATATGACTCTACTAATAATGTAAAAAAGATAAAAGATAGTGATATGATACCGCGGCACTCCCCCAAACTTGGAACAAACCAAGGGGATGCCAAACCTGATGATGAATTACTCCTTTGGTGGTGGTGGTATCTTCTCGTCTTCGTCCGTATTCCAGGGTAAAGGCTTCCCATCAACAAAGGACATCGTGGTTTCCAACATCCTGAAACTTGCAGCAGCACTTATGCGTTTAAATCTAGCCTCATACTGATAGTTTTGATTTTGTACGTCATAGAACTGTGCTTGCAGTTCGTTGGTTGTTTGGTGGAGTGAAAAGATTTCATCCTTGAGTTCAGAAGTCTCCTTTTGGTGCTCGGCGATGAGTTCGGAACAAATCTTGTGGATGATGTCCACTTCGCGCTCCGCCATCTTCCTGTACCTAAAGACTTCTTGCTCCAATGCTTCCATCCTGTCCTCCAGATTTCCTTCACCTTTAGGGCCTTGAACCTCCTTAATCCGGACCTCCCCACCTTCGAGCAACAACTCCTTGGGATGAATCTTCAGTTCTCTCATGTATGGGTTGATGATATCTTCTAAGGGATCTCCCTTGGATTTTCCAGAGGAAGACATTGTGGCTCCAAATCTGAGATTACACCTGGCAGAAACAGATCAAAACAAAAACACAACGAAAACACGATATATGAACCTCGGAAGATCCTGGGGGTTATATATTACGAAGTTTCATATCAAAAGGAAGGTACTAGGAGAAAATGGGTCGGAGACGGAGTCCTGGGTGGCCTCACCACCTGGTGGCGCGGCCAGGGGTGGGCCCACGCCATGGGGTGGTGTGGGCCACCCCGGCTCCGGTTTCGTCCCTTTTTCGCTTCGTAGCTCTCCTTATTGACTAAAAACTGCAAAAATATAGTTGGATTGTATTTTCACGGAACTTTTCTTACCAGAACTTGTTACCTAGTTGGAAAGGGACTCTGTAGGTCTTTGAATTTGGTCCTCAATGAATTTCTCTGGAGTTATAACTTGAAAGGCATCAACATCCTCATTGTAAGAATCTCCAGCAATATAGTGTTTGAGTCGCTGTCCATTTACTACTTGTGTAGTATTATCTTTTAGAGAAGAAATTTTTATTGATCCTGAACGGTATACTTCTTCAATGATGAAAGGTCCTTCCCATTTTGATAGTAGCTTTCCTGCAAAAAATCTGAGACGAGACCTATACAATAGAACTTTCTCACCAACATGAGATTCTCTCTTAAGTATTCGCTTGTCGTGCCACCTTTTAACTTTTTCTTTAAAGAGCCTAGCATTCTCATAGGCTTCACTCCTCCATTCATCTAAAGAGCTTAAGTCAAAAAGTCTTTTCTCACCAGCTAGCTTACAATCTCTATTTAGTTCTTTCACTGCCCAGTAAGCTTTGTGTTCTAATTCTAAGGGTAAGTGGCAAGCTTTCCCATAAACCATTTTATAAGGAGACATTCCCATGGGATTCTTATAAGCAGTTCTATAAGCCCATAAAGCATCATTCAACTTCTTAGCCCAGTTTTTTCTAGACCTATTAACAGTCTTTTGCAAGATAGATTTAATTTCTCTATTTGATAACTCTACTTGCCCGCTAGTTTGGGGGTGATAAGCTGAAGCAATTCTATGATTAACATCATACTTAGCGAGGGTCTTCCTAAAACCGCCATGAATGAAATGAGAACCCCCATCAGTCATGAGATACCTAGGCACTCCAAACCTAGGAAAGATAACATCCTTAAGCATTTTTAGAGAGGTTTCCCCGTCAGCACTTTTTGTAGGAATGGCTTCTACCCACTTAGTAACATAATCAACGGCAACAAGAATATGAGTGTAACCCTTCGAAGGAGGGAAAGGCCCCATAAAGTCGAATCCCCAACAATCAAAAGGTTCAATAACTAGAGAGTAATTCATAGGCATTTCATTGCGTCTAGAAATATTACCAACACGTTGACATTCATCACAAGATAAAACAAATTTTCTTGCATCTTTAAAAAGGGTAGGCCAGTAGAAACCTGATTGTAGTAGCTTTTGTGCAGTTCTATCTCCTGCATGATGTCCTCCATAGGCGCTCCCGTGACATTTACGCAATATCTCTTTTTGTTCATACTCTGGAACACATCTTCGCATTATACCATCAACCCCTTCTTTGTATAAGTGTGGGTCATCCCAAAAATAATGCCTCAAATCATAAAAGAACTTTCTTCTTTGCTGAGCTGTAAAAGTTGGAGGCAAATACTTGGAGACAATAAAGTTAGCATAGTCAGCATACCAAGGGCTTCCTCGCGAGTTCACCCCTACTGCGGCTAATTGCTCATTTGGAAAACTATCATTAATAGGCATAGGATCAAAAGAGATGTTTTCCAACCGAGATAAATTATCAGCTACAGGATTTTCAGCACCCTTTCTATCTACTATATTTAGATCAAACTCTTGTAAAAGCAGTACCCATCTAATAAGCCTAGGCTTAGCGTCCTTCTTTATCATAAGATATTTAATAGCAGCATGATCAGTATGAATAGTTACTTTTGAGTCCACAATATAGGGCCTAAACTTATCACAAGCAAAAACAACAGCTAGAAATTCCTTTTCAGTAGTAGCATAGTTCCTTTGAGCAGCGTCTAAAGTCTTACTAGCATAGTGGACACTGTTTAGCTTTTTATCAATACGTTGCCCAAGGACAGCACCTACAGCAAAACCACTAGCATCACACATTATTTCAAAGGGTAAACTCCAATCAGGTGGTTGAACAATAGGAGATGTAGTTAAAGCCTTCTTAAGAGTTTCAAAAGCTTCCTTACAATCATCATCAAAAACGGAAGGTACCTCTTTTTGAAGAAGATTAGTAAGGGGTTTTGATATCCTAGAAAAGTCTTTAATAAACCTTCTATAGAAACTAGCATGACCAAGGATACTACGAATACCTTTGATGTCTCTTGGGCAGGGCATCTTCTCAATTGCCTCAACCTTAGCTCTATCAACTTCTATGCCTCTTTTAGAAACTTTATGCCCAAGAACAATCCCTTCGTTAACCATGAAGTGGCATTTCTCCCAATTAAGAACAAGATTAGTTTCTTCACATCTTTGCAAAACTTTATCAAGGTTGTGTAGACAATTGTCAAAAGAAGTTCCGTAGACAGAAAAGTCATCCATGAACACTTCTACAATTTCCTCACAAAAGCCATGAAAGATAGCAGACATGCACCTTTGGAAAGTAGCAGGAGCATTACATAAACCAAAAGGCATACGTCTATAAGCATAAGTTCCATAAGGGCAAGTAAAGGTAGTTTTTTCTTGGTCTTGTTGTTTAACAGCAATTTGAGAGAAACCAGAATAACCATCAAGAAAACAAAAATGGGTCTTTTTAGATAATCTTTCCAACATTTGATCAATAAAAGGAAGTGCGTAATGGTCTTTCTTAGTAACTTTATTGACTTTCCTAAAATCGATGCACATCCTATAGCCTACTACTATTCTTTGAGAAATAAGCTCATCGTTATCATTAGGGACAACGGTAATACCTCCCTTTTTAGGAACACAATGAACAGGACTAACCCATTCACTATCAGCAATAGGGTAAATAATACCAACATCAAGGAGTTTCAATACCTCATTCCTTACCACTTCCTTCATTTTAGGATTTAAACGTCATTGGTGCTCCACTACTGGCTTCACATCTGGTTCTATGTTGATAGAATGCTGACATATAGTAGGTGAAATCCCTTTCAAATAATCCAGAGTATAGCCCATAGCTCCTCGGTGTTTCTTCAAAACTTCCAATAATCTTTCTTCTTCCTCCCCTGAAAGTTTAGCGCTAATAATAACAGGGTATATCTCTTTATCATCAATAAAAGCGTATTTAAGATCATCAGGGAGAGGTTTTAGATCGAAGACCGGATCCTTTTTAGGTGGCATCGTGGTACCCAAGTCTTCTACAGGCAGGTCGTGCTTAAGCATCACTAGTTGATCGCGGAGAATCATGTCAATCTCATTTCTTTCTTCCATGAAGATTTCACTTTCATGTTCCTCCATAAATTGCTACAAAGCATTGTTCGGAGCAAGAGAAATAGAAGCAAGTTGTTCAACCCTAAAATCCTCATTATGGGTTTCATCTTCGCAAGGTTCTTTAGCAAATTTCAAAAAATTAAACTCATAGGATTCCCATTCAAACTTAGTCAAGATTTTCTCCCTCTTGCAATCAATAATAGCACCACAAGTACTCAAGAAAGGTCTACCAAAAATGATAGGATAAGTTTTACTAGCGGCTGAACAATACCACAATGAACTTCCACGTCTCGAACAATACCAATTGGAGAGATGGTCTCTCTATTAGCAAGGTGAATAACCACATCAATCTCCACCAACTCGCAAGGACCGATTTCATGCATAATTTCTCTGTAAAGTTCATAAGGAATAGCACTAGAACTTGCACCAATATCACATAAACCATCATAGCAATGATCACCAATTCTAATAGAAAGCACATGAACACTAGACTTTTTAGTTCTATTAGGATGTGAAACAATATTAGAAGCATCCTCACAAAAGACTATGTGCCCGTCTTCTACGCTTTTAGTGACAAGGTCTTTCACAATTGCTACCACAGGTTCAATGTTTATTTGTTCATCAGGTTTTACAGTTCTTTTTTCACTTTTGGTGATTACATTAGTTATCATAGGATGGTCCTTTACCTTTTCGGGAAAGGGAATCTTCTCGATATAAGGCTCGGGTAAGATGGGATCAATAATGCAATACTCACCACTTCCAATAGGAGCATAGTCTACAATATCTTTGTAAGGTGCATGGTACTTGTTCCATCCCCTTTTTGGAATTTTGATATAGGAAGCAAAAGCTCTAAAGCAATTCGTAATAACTTGCAAATCAAGACCATAAAGATTACTAATATTTTGAAAGTCATCAGTTCCCATAAAAGATTCAATGCATTCATAATCATGATTTATACATGGCTTTCTACCTTTGTCATTCTCCCAAGCTTCAGCATTGTCTTGAATACGATCTAGAAGGTCCCATTTAACTTCTTCTTCCATGCGAGTGAATGATCCAGCACAAGAAGCATCTAATAAATCCTTGTCATGTAGAGGGAGCCTTGCATAAAAGTTATTGATAATAATATTGTTGGGGATCTCATGAATGGGACATTTGAGCATTAGTAACTTCAATCTCCCCCAAGCTTGAGTTGTACTCTCTCCATCAAGATGCCAAAAGTTGTATATTTGATTCCGATCTTTATGAATCTCACTAGGAGGATAAAACTTTGAGTAAAAGAGAGGCACTATTTCCTCCCATTCCAGAGCTTGACCATTCTTCAGCAACTTATACCATTCCTCAGCTCTTCCTTTCAGTGATAATGAGAATAACTTCTTCTTAACTTGATCTGTAGTAATACCTGCACACTTGAACAACCCGCATAATTCGTGTATAAAGAGCAAATGATCACCGAGATGGACAGTTCCATCCCCAACATAGTACTTATCCATAACACGATGAATAATTCTAGTAGGTATTTTGAAAACATCTTTCTCAGCAGGTGGTGGCTTATCTACTACCTTAGCAGTGGTAGTAGCATTACCAAATAAGAAACTTAGCGAATTATGCATAACGAAAATAAAGCAACTAGCAGAAGTAAACAATACTCATAGTAGAAGTTTCCTTTACCAGCTCCACTCTCCAATAGCGCTTCACTCCCCGACAACGGCGCCAGAAAATAGTCTTGATGACCCACAAGTATAGGGGGTGTATCGCAGTATTTTCGATAAGTAAGAATGTCGAACCCAACGAGGAGCAGAAGGTGCTGGCTAGTGGTATGGATCAGGAATTCTCTGCAAATACTTAGCAAACGGATTTTTAGGGTTTTCGATAAAGCAAGTAAACAAAGTACGAGTAAATAAAAGACAGTAGGAATAAATGCAGCAAGTGTCCCAATCCTTTATGCAGCAAAGGAAAAGCCGGTTGTATTTCTATAGATGACCAAACGTTCTCGAGGACACATGGGAAGACTGTCAAGTGCTTTCGCTTCATATAGTCGATTAATCTTCTCTAGCTTGCTAAGTGTTGTGTGGGTGAACCTGTGCTAATGTACCGTCCCATCAAAGACTTAATACATACTTGTGATTAAACCCCCTTGCAAACATCCGTAAGTACAAGAAAGTAATTAAGGTAAAACCTAACCACAGCTTTAAACTCTAAGACCCTTACGTCCCTTGTGCAATGGTTTCCTAACGGGGGTTCAGGTTTCTGTCACTCTGGCAACCCCTACAATTAGTTGCCAAATACACAATGCATTCCCCTAGGCTCATATAGGTGAAGTGTCATGTAGTCGACGTTCACATGACACCACTACAAGAAGTACACCACAACTTAAATAACAATCTATTGAATTTTTCTCAACACAACTCCACTACTAACAACAAGACTTCTCCCATGTCCTCAAGAACAAAACGAACTACTCACAAGACATCATATGGATCATGATCAGATATGGAATAATGATGTATAACAATCTGAACATAAACAAAAATTCAACGGTTCACTCAATAGCATCAACTACAAAGAGTAATCAACACCGGGAAAGTTTCCCCTATGAACTATAGCAAGATTCAACGCAATTGTTACAGCAATATGGAGATGGTGATGAGGGTGCTGATGGTGATGATGATGATTATGATCCCGATGAAGTCCAGCTTGATGGTGGTGTTGATGGTGACGATCTCCCCTCTCCGGGAAGGAATTCCCTCGACAGAAATCTGTCTGCCGGAGAGATCTTTCTCTCTCGGTGTTTTCTGCCCCGCAGAGGCGGCAAAATCTTTCTGTGGTCGCTCTCCGAGTCTTAGGGTTTCGGGAGGAAGATATACGCCAGAGGGGAGAGGCTGGAGTGGGCCAGGGTGGCCACACCACTCCCTGGCGCGGCCTAGGCCTGCCCGCGCCATGGGGTGGTGTGGGCCCCCTGTGGCCCACCTCCACTCCATCTTCTGGCATCTTGAGTCTTCTGGAAAAATAGAATTTTTCGTATATTTTCCCGGATTTTCTGATCTTCGCGAATTTTGCCTCCAAACAACACCTTTTCCATCAGAATCCTGACTGCAGCGGTCCATGCTCCAAAAGTCATCAACCATGCAAAATAGATGAAATAACATAAGTATCACCTCTCAATACGAAATATATCAATGAATAATAGTGAATTAAGACATAGAATAGTGATGCAAAATGGATGTATCACGGCTCGACAAGCGCCACCATCGGGCGTCTTCCTCGACATCATCCACAAACCTTCGGTCAGCCCACCGAATGAGATCGATGTCGGGATACCACTGCAACCAGAGTCGGCCCTAGTCGCCATGGTTGTGGAGCCTAGCGATGGATGGCACCATACGTCGCCTTCCTCGAGCACAAGATCCTCCCAAGCAACGAGACGGAGGCGCGAATGATCGTGCGCCGCTGCAAATCCTTCGTCATCATCAACGGCGAGCTCCACAAACGCAGCGTGACTGGCGTGTTCCAGCGCTGCGTACAGCCAGAAGAAGGCCGCAAGATCCTCCATGACATTCACGCTGGCGACTGCAGCCATCACGTCGGTGCCAAGTCGCTGGTTGCCAAGGCCATGCATCATGGCTTCTACTGGCTCACCGCGCACGCCGACGCCACCAACATCGTCTAGCGATGCGTCGGATGCCAAAAGTACGCCCACCAGATGCACCTCCCTGGTTCGGCACTCAAGACCATCCCCATCACATGGCCATTCGCCGTATGGGGCATGGACATGGTAGGCCCGTTCAAGAAGGCCCCATCCGGTTTCACCCACCTCCTAGTCATGGTCGACAAGTTCACCAAGTGGGTCGAGGCCAAGCCAATCAAAAAGTGCGACGGCAAGACGGCCACCAAGTTCTAACACGAGCTCATCTACCGGTACGGTTACCCGCACAGCATAATAACAGACAACGACACCCAACTTTGCCAAAAGGGGCCATGGCGGAATTCTGCGAAGAACATGGCATACGACTCGACCTCGCCTCAGTCGCCCACTCGGAGTTGAACGGCCAAGAAGAACACGCCAACCAGAGCATCCTCCACGGGCTCAAGCCACGACTCCAGGTGCCCCTCGAGCGCACCCCAGGATGCTGGGTCGAAGAGCTTCCTTTAGTCATATGGGGGATCCGCACGTCCGTCAATCGCTCCACCGGGTTCACACCCTTCTTCATGGTGTACAGCGCCGAAGCCATAATGCCAACAGACCTGGAGCACGCCTCACCTCGAGTCGCCAATTATATCGAGGCGACAAACAAGACCGCCCGCCAAGACAGCATCGACCAAATCGACGAGGCACGCGACCTGGCTCGCTCCCGTACAACCATTTACCAGCAGGGACTCCGCCGCTACCATAGCCGCCAAGTCAGGAATCGCACCTTCCAGGAAGGCGACCTGGTCCTACGACTGGCTCAAGACAAGAAGGGCATGCACAAACTCTCCCTCCCATGGGAGGGGCCGTTTGCAATAGGGCGAGTCCTCGGCAATGACGCCTACTACCTCATTGATATAGGTGATGGCCAACTCGAGGTTGCTAGGCCATGGAATGTAAACCTCCTCCGGAAGTTCTAAACACAGAACCGAAACATGTACTTAGCCGACATATATAATGAAATTCATTCGGGTCACAAAATTGTGTCTACTCGCCATATCCTTGTGCCACTCGCATTCGTACCATCAACAATACGCTACCCACGGAAGTCAACCTTTGGTCGAGCGACCGGCACGGCTAAGTAGTGCGGCCCAAGGGAACCGAAAATACTCGGGCCTTGGGACGTCCACGAAAACGCCAACCCGGAGCCACCATCGGAGTCGCCTAGCTCAACTGGCCCACCGAGCCAAGACGACCAGTATACGCTTCTCACAGCGACCTGTCCTTCCCATCCGCGTGCAAAGCGACTCGAACGGTTAAGTACCACGCACGGGGACTCCGCAAGAGTGGAATCCTCACGCGGCTCGGGAACACACCAAGTAAGAGAGCTTCCTTGGACTCGCCCAGCGACTGGCTCTCCGAGCCAGGGGAAGAGACGCGTTACAAGCAACGCAGTAACAACCTACAACAGGAACGCGCCCAATACGGTTAAGCACTATACTCGGGGACTCGCCTACAAAAAAATCCCACTCGCGCTCGAGGACTCGCCCCTCAGAAGACACAAGGGACAAAAAATGGACAACCAAAATAAAACACATAAGTATACAATCGAGTTATACCCCATTAAAGGGTGGACGTGCTCGGGGACTCGCTCAAACAAAAATAAACACACCACACGATTATGGTCGCAATACGAGTCGATTGACTCTCCTTACTCAAAATATTGTTCACATTACAGTAGTCGCCACTTGGCATATATTACAAACTGCCCAACGATACTGTCAATTCCGTAGGTCCTGACGAAGAAGCACCACCACCTCCCTTGACACGAACAAAAGGCTGCCACGGGTTCGTCGGGTAGGTCGTCAGCGACTTCGACAACGCCGACCGGAAGGGTTGCTCCAACTTCATGTCACGATTCTCTGGCTCGGGGTCGCTAGGCGCCAATCCCGTTTCCTGGTATGGCAGAAGATCCCCCATCGCCAACACTCGATCGGCAAAAGGGGCGGCCTTGGCAGTCAGCTTCAGCACCTCTGACATCTCCACCGTGCCAGTCGTCGATGGGTAGCTGTTGATGACGTTGTCAAGGTCAAAATCGTCGGGGAAGTGGGCGAGATCCAGGCTCAATGTCGTGGTGGCCCCGTGCCTGAAAGCCGAGCAAGCCATCCACTCCACGACGACGAGCGCCTCCTCTAGATAGCGCCACACTTCCGTAAGCCCCCTAGGAATAACCTCGGTGGGGGACATTCCTTGAAGGACCGCTTGGACACACAACGCCGAAGCCGTGGCCGCGTTCACCACGACAGTCACGCACTACGAGGCATTGAAGGGCTGAACCACCGGGTCGCTTTGCCCTATCACAGCTGCAAAATTAGACGTTAGTGAAACTACGGACTTCCCCGATCAGGGATTCGCCAAACGAGTTAAGCAAAAGACGAAGACTCACCAAGAAGCTTGCGGCAGTTCTCCGTGACATGCTTCTCTAAGGCGGCATGATCATTCTGCAGCCCCACGATGATCGAGTCCGTGGCCTTGAGTTCCTCCTTAGCCGCAGCGACAGCAGCCTTCGCTCGATCCTCAGACAAAATTGAGGTCGCTTTCGCCTCTTCCAAGTCATGGATCAGTGAGGCAATTCGCCCATTCGCCACGTCCAGCTCGGTGACTGGAACATACCCTTCACGGGCCTTGGAAATTGCAGCCGGAAGACCATCCGAAAAGGACAGAGACAAATCATCAACACACCACACACCAACAGTTCATAGCTGAAAGAGAAAAAGGAAAAGAAGTAATTACTTACCAATAGTCTCCTGGAGTCGCCGGTTCGCCTCCTGTGCCACGCGCAGATCCCGCTCCAAACGCTCCCTGGCTGCCTATCGATCGGTCGACTCCCTCTGCAAACCCTGCAAAAACAACAAAGTTTAGTACTTACAAAGAACAATATCAAGTTCCTAGCCCCTGAAATTCAGCAACTAAGAACTCAGGGACTAGAGAGTAGAAAGAAATTCAGTTCCTAGCCGCTGAAATTCAACGATTAGGAACTCGGGGACTAGAGAGTAGAAGCAACTCAGTGCCTAGCCGTTGAAATTCAGCAGCTAGACACTTGGGGACTGGACGTACCTGAATGGCGGCGCCAAGAATTTTGTGAAGCTCGTCGGCGTCAGTCGACGAGACCGTGATGGAGGAGCGCCCACGACGAGACCCAACGTCTTCATCGACGATCTCCGGGCTCTGTGGAGACTAGTTGTCCGCCATGCCTGGGAACCCCCTCGCCATGAAGCGCGGGAACATTGCTGACGCTCTAGCCGGAGCACTGGTCGCCGGAGCCGGCGCTTCCGTCGCAAAGGCGGCCGTGACTGGCTCCGACCGTGCAGCCGCCACCTCTTCGACGACTGCAGCAGGATCGCTCCCCTTGGCGCTAGTCATCTCCACGAAATCGTCGGCACCGCCTTTCTGCCTCTTCGCGCCCTCCACAATCGCTGCGTCGTTAGCATACTTCCTCTTCTTGGGAAGGTCGCCCTCTATAGTGGTGGTGACCGGCGGAATCTTCGCCATTGAAGGGCGACCGATCTTCTTGACTCCAGACCTATCAAAATTCCAAAATCAACACAGAGACAACACAAAAATGGAACACGACTCGGAATGGAGAATTCGAGGCTTATTTGGTGACTGGGAGAACACGCAGCCCGGTGCTGATGTGGGCAGGCTTATCCAATTCTGGCCCCAGCTTATGCGTGAGACCCGTTTCGAAGATGTCTGATGCCCATGACACCGCGGGCTTCCTCAATGACGAACCCGCGGTCACCGGAATTTCCGGCTCCGAAGACGCGGCCGCTCTTGACGGCTACGGCGACTTTGACGTTGCTGCCTCAGCCGCCTCCTGGCCTAGTACCCTCGAAACCGTTGGTGCAATCACCGCCAGAGGAACCTCTACCACCGCCTCGGTGTCCTCACCCTCCAACCCCTTCATCGGAATCGCATCCTCCGAGACCTTGTGCGATGTTTCGGGGGTGTCTTCATTGTTAGAGTCATCATCTGACTCAAACACCACCGCCGACCTGGGTGGTGATGTTGGCTTCTTCGCTGGCGACTTCGGTTTGCGCACGGGCTTCGACAGCGTGGCCATGCGCTGGGATGTGTGCTCCTGCATGATCTCGTTGCCTCCTTCGTGTTAGTTAAGGCTACGGCTCGCTTCGAACTCGCGCTGCTTCTGCATGTGAGTCTTGCGAGCCGTAGGTGCTGGGGGAGGAACCTCCTCCTCTTCCTCATCATTTCCGGAGGAGTTTCCTTCGTAGGCCTCTTCGAGCTCCCGGAGGGAGCCATCCCTCCAACACCTGGAACAGCTAAGAACAACCACGAGTAAATACCAAATGATGCAACTGCGAATCACATTGCGGAAATGGCGACTAGAGGGAAAACTTACCGTGGGGGCTTCATTCTTCACGGGAGTGTACGGGGCGAGCCTGACCGATACGATGGTGAACTCCGCGTCAGTGATATTCTTCAGGGCGGCCTTGTAATCCTCGGCCTCCCACGACTCTTTGCTGGTTCGGGAGGGGTCGTGCTTCCCGCTATACTCATACATGAAGTGCCACCTCGCCGGAGGGAGTGGATTCCTTCACATAGAACCAACTCTTCTTCCACTCGCTGGCGGCTTTCTTCGGCAGAAGGAGCTTGATGAAGTTGGCCTTCGGCTTCAATTGAAACATGATGCTGTCGGCCACTAGTATCAAGCCGCTGGACGCCTCGCTCCTAATGCAGCCATGAAAGAGCTCTAGCCACAGCAGGAAATACGGCCTGCAGCCGAGATAGCACTCGCAGAAGGCGATGAAGATCGCCAGCTGCTCGATGCTGTGCGGGCCAAGATCCGACGGCTTGATTGCGTAATACGCACAGAAGCGCCGGAAGAAGAGCGAGGTGGGAAACCCCAAACCTCTCTCTAGATGGCTGGGGAAACAAATGAATTTGCCGGCTCGCGGTTTCGGCTCGGTCTCGTTGGGAGGGGAACCCACCAGTTCCCCTTACGGAGGATTTCGGCGTCCTCGAAGGACTTGAGCTGGGCCATGGTGCACTTGGATTTCCCCTATGAGCCTTTGGGAGGTGCCATTGGGAAGGACGTGGAGTCGCTCGATGTGGAAGGATCGAATCGAAGGAAGGCAGAAAGAATGAATGTGAGAGAATGAAGAATGCGGGGAAGGATCTACAGAGCTGATTCGCCACTCCCCTTATAGAGGAACGCTACCCGCCAAATTCAGGGTAGCCGTTACCTGCAGTAATTACGCCGAAGTTACCGTTGGAATATCCAACCGATAGTTTGACCAGGTTGACGGTCCAACTCCTCCATTCCACTCGCTAGCAACTAGTCCTGTCCACTCGCCGAAGCAGCAACTTGGCAGCCGTGACATTCGTCGGATCAGCGATTGGGAGCCTGGGGAAAATTCCTTGGTTTTAGTGGAGTCCATTGCCGATTCGACTGGGCGTCCAAATTGGACTCACCTACTCCGACTGCCGAATGACCACCTACGTCGGATTCAACGACGGCCTCGGGGACTACTGATGGGGATATGCCGACTGGGGTGTACCCAGCAGGACGTTCCGGTTGGGCCAAAAGGTCTCACGAGAGGGCCTGCATGACGGCGACTGGAATGCGACTAAGATGAAGGCCTAGCGACTGGAGACTGGAAGCCCAGAAGCATACCAGAAGCCTAGTCGGATTAGGTCAAAGCCTCTGAATCCATATCTTGTTCGGTTGTAAATTGTAAACCCTAGCGAGGTGACTCAAATATAAACCTCCCTAGGGTATCCTCAGGACTTACGTTCCATCATACACCCCCTCAAGCGACTCGCTGCTTAGACGCTGAGCTCGCCACCCCTGTAACCCGCTCTCCAATAATCTAATCTAGCAGGAGTAGGTCTTTACCCTCTGGGGGCCGAACCTGGGTAAACCCATGTGCATCCGCCCCCATCTCGCACCGTGGATGGCCGCCAGCTCTCGCCCCTCGACTCAATCAATCGCTGCCTACTACAGCGACTGCCGTGGCCATTTCCACGACAAACCTGATGACGAATTACTCCTTCGGTGGTGGTATCCTCTCAATGAGCTTTTTGATCAATTTTCCCAAGTCCTCAACCTCGAAGGTGAGAGTACAAATCAACTCCGAGTTGTGCTTGATGCGGTGCATGATCATGTCAGATTGTGGATCCCAGCTCTTGCGATTCTTTTCCCACTCTTCCTCCTTGAAGTCTTCTTTTCCTGCATGACAAGAACGAGGCAAATCCCAATTGGAGGGTAATTTCTCCTTGGGCATATTCTGGCATTGATGCTTATGGATAAGGGTGTGGAAAGGATTCTTGGCGCGTGGAAGGAGTGATCATGGAGCCAAACAGTGACACGGAGTTTTCCCTCCAGTTGACATCCGTGCAGTCCTCCTGACCCTGATAGATCTTGGCAACACTCCAATGCTTGCAATGGTAGTGCCGGTGTGAGGATGTTGGCCTTGCTTTTTCTCCTCTTCACCTTCACTCTTGATCTCCTTCTCCTGCTCGGGGTCTTGGAAATCTTCCTCCATAGGCTCCTTTCCCTTATCCTTGGCGGACACCATTGTGCTTCTAAGCTTTCAAAAATAGTTCCTGGCAGAAACAGATCGAAACAAAAACACGACGAGAACACGATATACGAACCTCGAGGGATCCAGGGGATTATATATTATGAAGTTTTATAGCAAAAGGAAGGTACTGGGAGAAAACGGGTTGGAGACGGAGTCCGAGGTGGCCACACCACCTGCTGGTGCAGCCAGGGGTGGGCCTGCGCATCAAGGTGGTGTGAGCCACCCTGGCTCCGTTTCCATCCTTCTTTTGCTTCGTTGCTTTCCTTGTTGGATAAAAACTGCAAAAATATAATTGGACATATCTTTCACGGAACTTTTCTTACCAGAACTGTTACCTATTCGAAAACGGACTCTACAGGTCTCGGAATTTGGTATTCAGTAGATTCTTCCAGAGTCACCACTTGAATAACATCAATATCTCCATCTTCCTACAATTTTTGCGTGAGATATGAAACCTTTCACTTTCTTATTACACCATTATCTCCACTAACCTGGAAATTTCTCTCACACAAAACTTCACACAGTTCTCATTAGCAACATTAGTATAAGTGAAGTGATAAAACCTTTTGAGTCCTATTTCAACTGAAAACCATCAAATCAAAAGCTACTGTAACAACTCCTTCCGAAAACCCAAAAAGAATTCAAAAAGGAAATCGATTAAAGAAGCAAATGCAAGAGTGGCAAAATCTGTCAAAACAGACCAGCAGGTAAAGATTAATTTTTTAGAAAATCTTCTGTTGCTCAAATCAAAAAGTACAAAACTAACGAAAGTTAAATAACAACATGAGGCAGAAGCACAAAAAATTACAGATCAATCCGATATGCATAGATCTCTCACGAATTTTTATGGTGAAGCACAAAATTCTATTTCGGGACAACAACTTCCCCAAATCTTACTTCTCTCTCATTAGAGATTGATCTTGACACAAAAACCAAACAAAAGGATAAGGAGAGGTTATTACCGTAGTAATAACTTCCAAGACTCAAAGAAAAAAACAAAAACAAACCGAAAACACAAATAAATTGGGTTGTCTCCCAAAAAGCTGTTTCTTTATAGCCATTAAGATGGGCATGATAATTTTGATGATGCTCGTATAAGAATATGAATTGAAGTGAAATATGGCATTAAGAAACAAAAATACACATTTTTAAGTCTAACCCACTTCCTATGCAAGGGAATTTTGTAAACAAACAAGTTGTTGAAACCAGAGACTACTAGCATAGGAAGGCAAAAGAAGTGCAACATAAAAACTTTAAGCATAAAACGAGGAAACTTGATATTATTGAGATGCATAAGAACAGTCTTTCCTATCTCATAATAACTTTCAGTAACATGCATAAACTTAACAATGCAACTATCACAAGGACCAGAGTAGCAATAATCACTTATCCTAACAGAAAACATAGGGACACTAGCTCTCATAACACTACTTTGTGAAACAATATTAGAGGTATCCTTACAAAGGATAGTATGTCCCACTTCTACATATTTAGTGACAAAGTCTTTCACATTTGCTATTATAGGTTCATCATCCATTTGTTTATTAGGTTCAACAGCTTTATTTGTACTTTCATTAACCATACTAGCTATCATAGAATGTTCCTTTATCTTAACTAGAAAGGGATTCTCTTAATGTAAGGTTTAGGTAAAACATGATTAGCAGTATAAACTTCAGTATTTCTTGCAGGAACACTATTAGCAATATCTTTATAAGGTTCATGATACTTATTCCACTTCTTTTTAGGAACTTCTATATAGGAAGCAAAAGCCTTAAAATAAGTTGCAATAGCTTGAGAGTCTAGACCATAAGCATTTATAATATTTTGAAAGTCATCAGTTCCCATAAAAGATTCAATGCATTCATAATCATGATTTTTACCTGACTTTCTTCCTTTGTCATTCTCCCATGCTTTAGCATTGTCTTGAATATGGTCCAGAAGATCCCATTTAGCTTCTTCTTCCATGCGAGTGAATGATCGAGCACAAGAAGCATCCAATAAATCCTTATCATGAAGAGAAAGCCTTGCATAAAAGTTATTGATAATAATATTGTTGGGGAGCTCATGAATGGGACATTTGAGCTGTACTCTCTCCATCAAGAGGCCAAAAGTTGTATATTTGATTCCGATCTTTATGAATCTCACTAGGAGGATAAAACTTTGAATAAAAGAGAGGCACTATTTCCTCCCATTCAAAAGCTTGACCATTCTTAAGCAGCTTATACCATTCCTCAGCTCTTCCTTTCAGTGATAATGAGAATAAATTCTTCTTAACTTGATCTGTAGTAATACCTGCACACTTGAACAACCCGCATAATTCGTGTATAAAGAGCAAATGATCACTGGGATGGACAGTTCCATCCCCAACATAGTAGTTATCCATAACACGATCAATAATTCTCGTAGGTATTTTAAAAGTATCATTCTCAGCAGGTGGTGGTTCATCTACTACCTTAGAAGTGGTAGTAGCATTACGAAATAAGAAACTCAGTGAATTATCCATATTGAAAATAAAGCAACTAACAGAACTAAACAATACTCACAGTAGAAGTTTCCTTTACCAGTTCCACTCTCCAATAGCGCTTCAGTCCCAGGCAATGGCGCCCGAAAATAGTCTTGATGACCCACAAGTATAGGGGGTGTATCGCAGTATTTTCGATAAGAGTGTCGAACCCAACGAGGAGAAGAAGGTGCTCGCTAGTGGTATGGATCAGGAATTCTCTAGAAATACTTAGTAAACGGATTTTTAGGGGTTTTTGATAATGCAGGTAAATAAAGTAGGAGTAAATTAAAGACAATAAGAATAAATGCAGCGAGTGGCCCAATCCTTTATTCGGCAAAGGACAAGCCGGTTGTATTACTTAAGATTACCAAACATTCTCGAGGACACACGGGAATTATGTCAAGTGCTTTCGCTTCATATAGTTGATTAATCTTCTTTAGTTCGCTAAGTGTTGTGTGGGTGAACCTGTGCTAATGTACCATCCCATCAAAGACTTAATACATACTTGTGATTAAACCCCCTTGCAAACATCCGTAAGTACAAGAAAGTAATTAAGGTAAAACCTAACCACAGCTTTAAACTCTAAGACCTTTACGTCCCTTGTGCAATGGTTTCCTAACGGGGGTATAGGTTCCTGTCACTCCGGCAACCCCTACGATTAGTAGCCAAATACACAATGCATTCCCCTAGGGCCATATATGTGAAGTGTCATGTAGTCGACGTTCACATGACACTACTAGAAAAAGTACACCACAATTTACATATCAAACTATTGAATTTTTCTCAACACAATTCCACTACTAACAACATGACTTCTCCCATGTCCTCAAGAAAAAAACGAACTACTCACAAGACATCATATGGATCATGATCAGAGATGGAATAATGATGTATAAAAATCTGAACAGAAACGATAATTCAATGGTTCACTAAATAGCATCAACTACAAAGAGTAATCAACACTGGGAAAGTTTCCCCTAAGAACTATGCAAGATTCAACCCAATTGTTACAGCGGTATGGAGGTGGTGATGATGGTGCTGGTGGAGATGATGGTGATGGTGATGATGATGATCCCGATGAGGTGCATCTTGATGGTGGTGTTGATGGCGATGATATCCCCTCTCCGGGAAGGAATTCCCCCGACAGAAATCTGTCTGCCGGAGAGATCTTTCTCTCTCGGTATTTTCTGCCCCGTAGATGTGGCGGAATCTTTCTGTGGTTGCTCCCCCGGTATTAGGGTTCCGTGGAGATAATATACGCCAGAGGGGAGAGCCAGGGGCGGACCAGGGCGGCCACACCACCTGGTGGCGCGGCCCAAGGTGGCCCGCGCCAGGGGGTGGTGTGGGCCCCCTGTGGCCCATCTCCACTCCTCCTTCTGGCAGCCTTAGTTGAAATGGATCGTATGGGCACCTAGAGGGGGGTGAATAGGTGCTACACCAATTTTTAATTCTTTTTCAATTTTAGCCTTAGCACAAAGGGTAAATTTTCTAGATAAACTATTAGGTGGAATTTCCCTATATGCAAACCTATCTACTAGCGAGAAAAGAGCGAGTGGAAGAGGAACGAGTAAACCGAAGTGAAGCACGCGGAGACACAGGATTGTTTGACCGCAGTTCCTTCCTTGTTAAGGGAAGTACGTCTATGTTGGAGGAGTGGGCGGTACTAAGACCACCGCGCCATAAAAGGCCTCACCCTGTTCTCCGATGGATCTCACCACAAAAGGCCTGATCCACCTTCCACTATAGGTACCCTTCAAGGTGGGCACCGACGCCTTTACACAACTAGCGGGGCAACAACTCCACAACAACTTGGAGGCTCCCGAAATGACAACAAGCTGCCACAAGAACAAACTTATCAAATACAATAAACAAGATCTAGGTATTAACAAGAATACTAGATCAAGGATTTCTCCAAGTGAATGGAGAGGAGTTGAGGCGCTTGATTCTTGATGATGATGATGAACTTATCCTCCTTCAATTCCACCAAAGATCAACACCTTCAGGTGGTTGAAGTGGGAGATCGAGAACTAGAGCTCTTGCACAATGTCTGGTCAAATTCGAATGAATCAAGAGTTCTGAACGTTGGGGAAGAAGGGGTATTTATACCCCCCTTCAAAAACCAACCGTTGCACAGTTTGGAGGCCGGATTATCCGACCCAAGTGAGGGCCAGATTATCTGGCCTGGGGAAAACACCACCCTAGACTCGAAATATCCGGCAGAAAGTCCGACCCCTATCAGAGCGTCACGCCGAGCTTGCCCTTGATCAAGTTCTAGGGGCCGGATTATCCGACCATATGTGTGGGCCGGATTATCCGGCCTGGAAGGAAAAGCCGCCCCAGTTCGGACTTTCCGGGAGAAAATCTGACTGGATACCGTGTGACACAACTTGGCCCCTTTTGCTCGAAAACCGGGGGCCGGATTATCCAGCCCGTACGACACCCGGATTATCTGGCCTGGGGAGGAAAAACCGACCGGGTACCGAGCGACGCGCCTTGGCTTCCTTTGAGCGATGAGGTAGGCCAGATTATCCGGCCCTTGGTGGGGTGGATTATCCGGCCCCCCTCAAAACTTCCTGCACACTTAGCGCACATGAATAGTCTCCATAGTATTGTTATCTAACACGCAAAACATAGGAAAACATGAAATGTTCTTTCAATCTCCCCCTTTTTGGTGTTAGATGACAATACCAGCATTTGCAGGAGAAAGACAAAAGACAAACAGTGATAACTATGAAAGAGACCCCCCCTCAATATGTGCATAATAGAGTTTTGCATTGAAATACAAATTCACACAAATAGGTGAGTCTATTCCATAGACATATGAGCAAAAAACACATACCACCGAAGTAGAGAGTAGGCATCCTTGACATAGGTCACAATTATTACCGGATAACCATTATGAGTGCGCCTTCCGTGATAAACCTCCAGCAATAGGATATGAATAGATAGATCCATAAGCATAATCCATGATAAGAAAACCACAGGCATAATCTAGTTCAACCACAAATAGTCTCAAACAACCACAAATCACGAATTTAAAGTTCAACGCTAAATGGGCATAAGCAAGAAATAACGAATAGAAAAGTGCAAGTGCTTATGCCCAACCCATGCAAATCCACGGACATCCTAATAGAACTACTTCTCCCCCTTTGGCATCGAGACACCAAAAAGGGAGAAGAGCGATGCTAGCGCCCCATGGGATCACTCGTAGTCCTCGTCCTCGTCCTCTTCTTCATTCTCTTCCTCATCCTCATCTTCAAGCTCCTTAGTGTCACCTTCCTCATCTTCATCATCAGCAGCAGGCGCAGAGGGGAACAAGTGACACTCCAGCTCACCATAGTTCAGCCCGGAGGAAGAGTTCCACCGAGCATGCGGAGTGGGAGGTGTAGGAGCCTGAGGAGCACCCGAAGCGCCGGACACGTGGTGGAGAATGATCTGCTGGGAGTGAGCCAACTGATGGCGCTGGTTGTATGCCTCATACTGACCCTTGCACGTGTACACGCCCATGCAGAGAATGTGATGCTGGAACCAGTTCAACTGCTTGATCTCACGTGCAACTGGAGGCACAGGGGGCCTGCGAGCATCCCTCATGAGACCCTCAGGAGTAGAGGAGGGGTGAGAGGTCTTCTGAACCTTGTTGTATATCTTCTTGGCCTTGTGCACCGAGTCGATGTGAAACTCCTCAGCAGGAAGTAGGTGACGGATGAGCAGCATAATGTAGGGCGCATAGGGAATGGACAGACGGTTGAACATAGCATCACACAGCTCATGGTAAATGAAGTCCATGACATCCAACCTGTACTGCACTGACTCGTCCTCGCAGGAGGCAACCTCATGATAAAATTGAAGTAGCTGAACAAGGTGACCATGGATGCTGTCATTGTTGCCCCCACTCGGTGTAATAGAGTCACGGAAGAGACCCACCAATGCAGCATAGATGGGAGCAAGACCAGCCACAGTACCCACAATGCCATTGTCCACAGTACAAGGAGAGAGAGCAGCATCCTTTTTAGGCTTCAGCTGAGTGATGATGCGGTGGCCACTGGCTCTATCTCTACTGCGGAAGGAGTACCCCAAAACCTCAGCAAACACGTGAAAATCAGCAGTCATGGGCCTGTCATGAGTCATCCACTTCATAGTGCGACGCTCATCCCCACAAATCACCAAAGTGGAGAAGAACTGCTTCACCACCTCAGAGTCAAAGGAGCACTGGAGAGACATGACATGGTGCAGCCCCATCCTCTTAGCCACAAACATTGCATCCACAAGATGCGCCTTCTCCAAAGCTTCAGCAAGTACCAGTGGGTGCATAGGCCAAATGTTCAGCCTGGCATAGATGTCTTCATAGATCCCCTTCTATTCTGCACACCAAAAGTGGGTATCCCCCAGCTCATCATCACGAGGCAGCTCAGCAAACAAGTCACGGTGATGGATGGCGGAAAAGGAGACCGCATCCAAAGCCCTGTAGTTGATCTTGGGCTTCTTGCCCTTCCTCTTGGACACCCCTTCCTAGTCCGCTTTGATTGTTCAGCCATGCGCCTCTCTTTGTTCTTCCTTCTCCCCAATTCAACTTCATCCACTAGGTTACCTTGTCCATTGTCCCAAAAGTATCTTGAGCGAGGAGGTACGGAGAAGAAGATCCCGGGAGGCCCGGAAAATCCGGTGGCTGGAGAGGCTCCGGGGAGGGTGAGGGGCGGCAGGCGGCGGCTGTGGAGGAGGAGAGGGTTGGGGGAGAAGTGCTGCTTGTTATGAGCCCTTCCCCCTGAGCCCTGCCCTTTAAGATGAAATCCTCCAGGGCCGGATTATCCGGCCAACACTTGGGCCGGATTATCCGGCCTAAATTCTGGGATTCTGTTATACACAGAACCAGGACCATGCGACCCCAAACAACACCCCCACAAGGTGTACAAGGGACTTGTGTTCAAGAATAGATGGCTTAGGGGTAGGGAAGGCTTGGGATTAAGAGAGCCAAACTGAGATGGTACTATACACTCAAAATTGCAAAATCCAAATCAAATAAAAGCCAAGATTGAGTGAGATTCCCATAAGAACATGAGGGAGCAAATAACAGCCAAAAAGATCCAATTCTCCTCAAGGGAGAGGGCGGTGGACGAAGCCACCTTGTTGGAGTGTATGGTGTGACACCGCGAAGATATATCTTGGGTTCACGACCAATACTCATCAATAAGCTCACATATCACAACATGATATTAAGAGAAATGATTTATCTTGCTATTGGCATTATGGGGGGAGGGTTAGCCCAATGAGTTAGGACCACACTCCCCTATATCCATGCCCACACCTAGACCAAAGAAGGATTGATGATGTACGAGTGAGTGCATGGGTAATCAAGACAAGCTCCCGGAATCAATGATATTTAGCTTATTCCTCAAATAGCAGAATCTTGCTTCATCAAGCGGCTTTGTAAAAATATCCGCCAGTTGGTTCTTCGTGCTCACAAAGGATAGATCAATATCGCCGCGAGCAACATGGTCTCGAATAAAATGATTCCGAATCTCAATATGCTTCGTCCTTATGTGCTGAATAGGATTGTACGCAATTTTGATTACACTTTCATTATCGCATAAAAGAGGCACTTTGTCACAATTGACACCGTATTCCTTTAAAGTTTGCCTCATCCACAATAATTGAGTGCAAGCACTGGCAACCGCAACATATTCAGCTTCGGCGGTGGAGAGAGATATACAATTCTGCTTTTTGGAGGACCAACATACAAGAGATCTTCCTAAGAATTGACAAGCTCCAGAAGTGGATTTCCGATCATCCTTATCACCAGCCCAGTCTGAGTCAGTATAACCACATAAAGAGAAATTGGAGCCCTTGGGATACCAGAGACCAAAGTGAGGGGAATGAACCAAATATCAAAAGATCCTCTTGACCGCCACTAAGTGGCTTTCTTTAGGAGCTGCTTGATACCTTGCACACACCCCCACACTCAACACTATATCGGGTCTAGATGCACAGAGGTAAAGAAGAGAGTCGATCATGGACCGGTATACCTTTTGGTCCACATCTTTACCATGTGAGTTAAGTTCAAGATGATATTTTGTTTGGATCGGAGTGGCGACACCATTTAGATCCGTCATCTTGAATCTCTTGAGCATGTCTTGGATGTACTTTGCTTGATTAATAAAGGTTCCTTCTCTAAGTTTCTTGATCTCAAATCCAAGAAAGAACCGTAATTCCCCCAAAATAGACATCTCGAACCTGTTAGTCATAAGCTTTGAAAATTCATCATTAAAAGCTTTATTAGTAGAAACAAAGATGATATCATCTACATATAGTTGGCATACGAAGAGCTCCCCCTTAACCTTCTTAGTAAAAAGAGTGGGATCGATTTGCCCAACTTCGAAACCACGATCTAACAAAAGCTCTTTAAGGTGCTCATACCATGCACGTGGGGCTTGTTTAAGGCCATAGAGGGCCTTATCGAGTTTGTAGACATGGTTCGGAAAGTTAGGATCCTCAAACCTCGAGGGTTGCTTTACGTATACCAACTCATGTAGAGGACCGTTAAGGAAGGCACTCTTGACGTCCATTTGCTGCAACTTAAAATTTTTATGACCAACATAAGCAAGAAGGATACGGATGGACTCAAGACAAGCCACTAGAGCATAGGTCTCTCCGAAGTCGATGCCCTCAACCTGGGAGTAACCTTGTGCCACAAGTCTTGCCTTGTTTCTCACAACAATGTCATTCTCATCTTGCTTGTTTTTGAAAATTCACTTGGTGCCGATAACATTGCGGCATTCTTTGGGTTTCTCCACGAGTTTCCAGACTTCGTTGCGCTCAAAATTATTCAATTCTTCATGCATAGCAACAACCCAATCTGGGTCATCAAGAGCTTCAAAGACCTTCTTAGGTTCCACCATAGAGATATGAGCCTGATGCTCACCAAAATTGGCCAATTCTCTTCTTGTAGAAACCCTTCGTCGAAGATCACCAACAACCTTGTCGAGAGTGTGACCCCTCAACTCAAGGTTACGATCGACCCGAGCCTTGCGACGAAGTTCAATAAGTTTGTTGTCTCTTGGAGGACGATATTCATCACTTGAGTCTTCATTGGAAGCATTTGCTCGACCTTGATCAGGAACAGGAATGTCAGTAGTAGGTGGTGGAGACGCGTGCCCTTGAGGTGAGTTCGTAGCCGTAACAGGAGGCTGCAGAACTAGAGAGTCAGGGCCGGATAATCCGGCTGATGGAGAGGACGGATTAGTATTTGTAGCAGCTTCACCAGGAGGCCTGGGGCTTGCTTGAACTGGCAAGGGGCCGGATAATCCGAGGCTAGCCGAAGAATCCGTCCTGGAGCTTGTGTTGAAATCTTCACCACCAGGAGCAGAATGATCAGCTGGAATAGGGTGGCCGGATAATCTGGTGTCAACCGGAAAATCTGGCCTGGAGCTGTCTGGAACATCTTGACCTTCAGCAGTTGATGGAGATGGTGTAGAAGTTTCCCCTATTGTTGGAACATGTTGATCATGTGTAGATGAGGGCTCTATTTGAGTAGAGCATTGTCCTTCCCGGTCCGCCACAAGGGGTTCCTCAATGGGGCGGAAAAATACCACGCCCATTCTTCTTATGGCATCTTGGGGTATTTCAACATCTGCATCACAAACACCAACTTGCTCCGCACGGGAACCGTCATTTTCCTCGAACACCACACTACAAGATTCTACAACAGTTCCGGAGAGCTTATTGTAGACTCTATAAGTGTGGGATTCGGCACCATAACCAACAAAAATACCTTCTAAAGCCTTAGATTCAAACTTAGATAAACAAACTCCTTTAATATGAAAGAAACACTTACACCCGAATACCCGAAAGTATGAGATGTTTGGCTTGTTACCGGTAAGTATTTCATACGGAGTCTTATCCAAGATCTTACGGAGGTATAAACGGTTGGATGAATGACAAGCAGTTGAGATTGCTTCAGCCCAGAAGTTATATGGAGATTTGAATTCGGCTAACATTGATCTTGCCATATCCATTAGAGTTCGATTCTTCCTCTCGGCTACACCATCTTGTTGAGGGGTGTACGCAGTGGAATATTGATGTCTTATCCCCTCTTCACTTAGGAACTCATTTAAGGTGTAGTTCTTGAAATCAGAGCCATTATCACTCCTTATAGCCAGAATGGGGACGTTGTGTTGACGTTGAACCTCGTTGGCGAAGTTGATGACAGTTTGTTGAGTCTCACTCTTCAACTTGAAGAAATAAACCCAAGTGTATCTTGAGTAGTCATCAACAATCACTAGACAATACTTCTTCCCACCGAGGCTTGCATGAGATGGAGGTACGAAGAGATCCACATGAAGGAGCTCCAAAATCCTTTTTGAAGAGATAATGGTTTTCCTACGATGAGGTGAGTCATGCATTTTCCCTTCAACACATGTCCTGCAAACACGATCTTTGGCAAAGGAGACATTTTCTTTTAGTCCAAGAATGTGGCCACCCTTGTGGAGACTTTGCAAAGTTCTCATGTTAACGTGGGCTAGTCGACTATGCCATAGCCAACTCGCGTCAGCCTTTCCGAAAAGACACATTGGGCCTGTAGTGGTTTTCCCCGAAAAGTCCACCACGTATAGGTCGTTTTCGACATATCCCACAAAAGCGACTTTTAAAGACTTGCTCAACAAGAGTACCACCAAATCAGCATCAATATAAACTGCAAAGCCCATCTTACCAAGGGCGCGAACAGAAAGTAAGTTGTACCCGAGGGTCTCAACAAGCATGACATCCATGAGAGAGATATCGTGAGCCACCACAACTTTGCCGAGACCCAATACCTCAGATTTTGACTTGTCACCATAGGAGACGGTTATGTGATCAAGGTTTGGCCGCATCTCCGTGATGATCTCCTTGCTTCCGGTCATATGACTCGTGCAATCGCTATTGAGCACCCATTTAGAACCACCGGAAGCATAGCCCTGCAAGAAAATTACTTCTTGGTTTTAGGTACCCATTTTTCAATGGGTCCTCTCATGTTAGTAACAAGGGTCTTGGGAACCCAAATAGACCATAATGATCACAATATAGTTCAAAGTTAGGATTGTTGATCCCTGCAAAACCATCATAATTAGTCTTGTCATTGGCAATGTTGCTAGTATTTGGTAGAGCAGTCTTGCTCTTCTTCTTCTTCTTCTTGTTTTTCTTGCTCTTTGTCTTAGGTATGTAACCAAGACCTTCTTTACTATTGTGTGTCCTTTGCCTGCTCAGTATCTCATCAATAACCGCTTTACCTTTGTGTTGAGAACTTCTTGCAAGGTCTTCTTTTCCAGAGGATGAAGTGGAGGTACTTGGCACATCATACCGTTTCAATTGAGTTTGGAGCTGGTCATGAGACTCATTTAAAGCAGAATGATCACTTTTCAATGCCTTGTGAGCACTTTCAAGATTATCAAACTTCTCCAAAAGTCTAGCATGAACAGCCCCAAAGTTAATCTTTTCTTTCTTTAGTTTCTTTACCTTGGCAAGAGCATGGTCACGTTCTTTAATGAGCTGAGCTACAGCTTCTTCTTGTGACTCCTCAAGGGATTCGAATCTTTCTTCCAAAGATACTCGAGCTTCCTCTTCCTCTTCCAAAGCATTCTTCAAAGAAGCTATCTCCAAGGCATCTTCTCTTTCAATTCTTCCCTTTTCTTCAAGGAGATCTTCGGCTTGAGCAAGTTGACTCATAAGAACATAAAAATGAAGTTTGTGCTCACCTTGTAGGTTAGTGAAAAAAGTATCCAAGGCAATAACTTCTTCTTTCATTTTAAGACTGTCATGATCATCCATGTCCAAAATTATGTTAGTCTTAGGAAATGAAGAGCTAGAAGTTGATACCTCGGACCCTCTTGCCATTAGGCAAGTGGCGTTGTTGTTGATGGTGTTCTCGTTCGGTGAGTCGAAGAGTGATGACGGAGTCGATGTGGTGGCTATAGCAGCCACCTCGCGAGAACTATCATCATCCTCTTCATCTTCACTTGCGGAGGAGTATTCCTCTTGAGCTACCAGGACAATCTTGGGTTGCTTCTTGAAAGGGCCATTCTTCTTAATGAACGGCTTCTTCTTAGGTGCTTTAGATTTCTCTTTAAGAATGAGCCTGCCACCATTGTCCTCTCTATTTTGATATGGACACTCGGCTACAAAGTGCATTCTATCACCACAGTTGAAGCAAGTTCTCAATCTTGGGCCACTTTCTCTTCTTCCATTTGACCCGTTCTTGCACTCAAGTTCAGACTTGGCTTTGGAAGGGTCCTTCCAAAAATTCCTCGCATAGAATGCCATGTACTCACCACGAGCACGTTCGACCTCATCGGGGCAGTCCATGGATATTCCCTCAAAAGCTCCTTCATCTTCCTCTTGCTCAACAACATTGGCTTTGAGAGCCACATTGACACCCTTTTGCATTCCAATGGCCCAAGCACGGGCATCTTCAGCATTCTTTGCTGCCACTTTGAATAAAGCCATTTCTTGCATGACTTCGTTGGATGTCATTTGATGATAGTTGTGTCTACCTTGTAGGCTCTTCAAATTCGTTGGCTCGAAAGGCATTAAGGCACTCACATATTTCCTTTTTATCCATGCATCATCAATGTGAGTGGCCCCATGCTTTCGAAATGTTGCTGCGATGCCCTTGATTCTTCTATACATGTCTTCATGGTTTTCACCATCCAACATGTAGAATCCCTCAGCTTCATTACTAAGAGCATCATACCTGTTTCTTCTCATGCTTTCATTTCCAACGAAAAGATCCGTAAGAGCATCCCAAGCCTCTTTAGCTGTGTTGAGATGTTCGATGTGTGGCATGTACTTGGGACCCACACCCAGCTGAATCATGTGGAGAGCGGTGGCATTGAACTGGCTATCCACAACTTCTTTTATCGTTAGGTTGGTTTGATCTCCAATATGAAGACCCTCTTCAATAATCCTCCACAATTCAATAGAGGAGCTGCAAACATGAGATTTCATTAGGAATTGCCATTGATTAAAGGAGGATGCAGTGAGCTTGGGTGGATCATCCCTATTATTTATATGACGATGGGGGATAGGTGGGTCGGGGGAATATACGTGACGAACCTCACTATATTCCTCCTTACCACTTCCCTTTTTGGAGGTGGAACCATTAAGTTGTTCACCTTCCACATCATCATCCTTGGATCCGGTGTTACCCTTTGATGGGTTCGTAGCATGGAAAACAAAAAAATTCTACCGCAAGAACGAACAAAACCAAGATCTAATCTAGATAAAAGACAAGATCTAGTATATTAGACATGTGCAACGGGATAAATCTGTACTAACCCTTGTAGATCCGAAAGCCTTGTGCGAGATCGGATCTCGTGGTTGATGTAGACAATCACTTTCCGATCTCAAGATCGAGTAGACGATCCTTCCGGCGCTGCGTTCCGGCAGCGCTTCCGCAGTCGGTCACACGTGCGGAGTCTATGCAGACCTTCCTCTCCCCGTTCCAGCGAGCAGCGGAGGTAGTAGATCTCTCCACGGAATCCCAGCAGCACGATGGCGTGGTGGTGGTGGTGGAGTAGAGAATTCTGCAGGGCTTCGCCTAAGCCTGAGCAGAGCGAAGGAGGAGGAGAGAGGCGGCTAGGGCAAGAATGGAGGGGCAAAGGAGGGGTGGTGCCTCCACCCCTCTATATATAGAGGGAGGGGTGCGGCCTAGGGTTCCCACCCCTAGGCCCACCTCCTAGGGCCGGCGCACAAGGGAGAGGGGGGAGGGAGTTTCCTTCCCCCCAAGTCTCCCCTTTTCCTTTCTTGGTTTTCAAGTAAAGTCCACGGAACCTTCTGGAACTTCCCGGAACATTCCGAAACCTTCTAGAACCCCCATATAAACACTCCGGAATATTTTCGAACCTAGAAAATGATCTCCATTATATGAATCTCATTCTCCGGATAATTCCGGATCTCCTCGTGATGTCCCAGATCCAATCCGAGACACCGAACAACATTCGGTCTCCAACGCACATTCCATATCTACCTAAACAGCATCGAACCTTAAGTGTGTCACCCCATGGTTCATGAATATGCAGACATGATGGAGCCACCTCTCCGATCAATAACCATCAGTGGGATCTAGAGATCCATAACGGCTCCCACATACTCAACGATGACTTTGTGATCGATAGAACCATTAACATACGAAACCAATTCCCTTTGTCACGCGATATTCTACTCATCCGAGGTTTGATTATCGGTATCTCCATACCTAGTTCTACCTCGTTACTGATAAGTACTCTTTACCCGTTCCATGTTATGTCATCCCTTGTGACCTAGTCACATGCTTGCAAGCTAACTAGATGACATTCCACCGAGAGGGCCCAGAGCATATCTATCCATCATATGGATGGACAAATCCCAATCTTGGTCCATGTGCTTCAACACATACTTTCAGAATACCCAATGACACCTTTATAACCACCTAGTTACGAAGCGGTGTTTAATGTCATCAAAGCACCCATTCGGTGATGGTGATTAACATAACCTCATGGTCGAAGGATTAGGTTACTATGCGTTTGAAAGCTTGTAGCAATACGAACTAAATGACTGGATCTTATGCTACACTTACTATGGGTGTGTGTCCATCACATCATTCTCCTAATGATATGACCTTGTTATTAATGACATCCAATGTCCATGATCAGGAAACCATGATCATCTATTAATCAACAAGCTAGTTCAACAAGAGGCTTACTAGGGACTCTTTTACGTTTACAAAACACACATGTATTAGTGTTTCCTTATAATACAATTATAGCATGGGATGTAAACATTCATCATAAACATAAAGATATAATAATAACCACTTTTATTATTGCCTCTTGGGCATATCTCCAACAGTCTCCCACTTGCACTAGAGTCAATAATCCATGTTTCTGATGGGTTCGTAGCATGGAAAATAAAAAAATTCTACCGCAAGAACGAACAAAACCCAGATCTAATATAGATAAAAGCCAAGATCTAATCTATTAGACATGTGCAATGAGATAGATCTGTACTAACCCTTGTAGATCCGAAAGCCTTGTGCGAGATCGGATATCGTGGTTGATGTAGACAATCACTTGCCAATCTCAAGATCGAGTAGACGATCCTTCCGGCGCCGCGTTCCGGTAGCGCTTCCGCAGTCGGTCACATGTGCGGAGTCGATGCAGACCTTCCTCTCCCTGTTCCAGCAAGCAGCGGAGGTATTAGATCTCTCCACGGAATCCCAGCAGCACGACGGCATGGTGGTGGTGGAGTAGAGAATTCTGCAGGGCTTCGCCTAAGCCTGAGCAGAGCAAAGGATGAGGAGAAAGGCGGCTAGGGCAAGAGTGGAGGGGCAAGGGGGTGGCGCCTCCACCCCTGTATATATAGAGGGAGGGGTGTGGCCTAGGGTTCCCACCCCTAGGCCCACCTCCTAGGGCCGGCACACAAGGTGGGCTTGGGGGGAGTTTCCTTCCCCCCAAGTTTCCCCTTTTTCTTTCTTGGTTTTCAAGTAAACTCCATAGAAATTTCTAGAACCTTCCAGAACATTCCGAAACCTTCTAGAACCCCCATATAAACACTCCGGGACATTTCCGAACCTAGAAAATGATCTCCATTATATGAATCTTATTCTCTGGACAATTCCGGATCTCCTCGTGATGTCTCAGATCCAATCCGAGACTCCGAACAACATTCGGTCTCCAACGCACATTCCATATCTACCTAAACAACATCGAACCTTAAGTGTGTCACCCTACGGTTCGTGAATATGCAGACATGATGGAGACACCTCTCCGATCAATAACCATCAGCGGGATCTGGAGATCCATAACAGCTCCCACATACTCAACGATGACTTCGTGATCAATAGAACCATTAACATACGAAACCAATTCCCTTTGTCACGCGATACTCTACTTATCCGAGGTTTGATCGTCGGTATCTCCATACCTAGTTCTACCTCGTTACTAATAAGTACTCTTTACTTGTTCCATGATATGTCATCCCTTGTGGCCAAGTCACATGCTTGCAAGCTAACTAGATGACATTCCATCAAGAGGGCCCAGAGCATATCTATCCGTCATATGGATGGACAAATCCCAATCTTGGTCCATGCGCTTCAACACATACTTTCAGAATACCCAATGACACCTTTATGACCATCCAGTTACGAAGCAGTGTTTGATGTCATCAAAGTACCCATCCGGTGATGGTGATTAACATAACCTCATGGTCGAAGGATTAGCTTACTATGTATTTGAAAGCTTGTAGCAATGCAAACTTAATGACTTGATCTTATTCTATACTTACTATGGGTGCATGTCCATCACATCATTCTCCTAATGATATAACCTTATTATTAATGACATCCAATGTCCATGATCAGGAAACCATGATCATCTAGTAATCAACAAGCTAGTTCAACAAGAGGCTTACTAGGGACTCTTTTACGTTTACAAAACACACATGTATTAGTGTTTCCTTATAATACAATTATAGCATGGGATGTAAACATTCATCATAAACATAAAGATATAATAATAACCACTTTTATTATTGCCTCTTGGGCATATCTCCAATAGTCTCCCACTTGCACTAGAGTCAATAATCTAGATTACATGGTAATATACCTAACACCCATGGCGTTCTGGTGTTGGTCATGCTTTGCCCTAGGGAGAGGTTTAGTCAACGGATCTACCACATTCAGATCAGTGTGTACTTTGCAAATCTTAATGTCACCATCTTGGACATACTCGCGAATAGCATGGAAACGTAGCTTGATATGCTTCAGCTTGCTATGTGACCTTGGCTCCTGTGCATTAGCTATGGCACCTATGTTGTCACAGTAGATGGCCATCGGGTCCAACACACTAGGAACCACGCCAAGTTCAGTAATGAACTCCTTCATCCATATGGCTTCTTGTGCAGCGTCCGAAGCAGCTATGTATTCCGATTCAGTTGAAGGTTTCGCCACAACGCTTTGCTTGGCACTCCTCCAGCTCACTGCAGCACCATTCAAAATAAATACGTATCCAGACTGTGACTTTGAGTCATCTGGATCGATGTTCCAACTAGCATCAGTGTAACTGTTTACAACAAGCTGTTCATCACCTCCATAAGAAAGAACCATATCGTTAGTCCTATTCAGGTACTTTAGGATATTCTTGACCGCTGTCCAGTGCTCCATTCCAGGATCACTTTGATATCTGCTAGTCAAACTAACAACATGTGCTATATCGGTCTTGTACACAACATGGCATACATGATAGAACCTATGGCCGAGGCATAGGGAATATTATTCATCTTCTCTCTATCTTCTGCCGTAGCTAGACTTTGAGTCTTACTCAAGGTCTTACCTGACAACATGGGCACGAACCCTTTCTTGCTCTCTTCCATTCTAAACTTCTTTAGAACTTTGTCCAAGTATGTACTTTGTGAAAGCGCTATTAGGCGTCTTGATCTATCTCTATAAATCTTGATGCCTAGAATATATGCCGCTTCGCCAAGATCCTTCATTGAAAAACTATTATTCAAATAGGCTTTGACGCTATTAAGAAGTTCTATATCATTCCCAATAAACAATATGTCATCTACATATAGTACTAGGAATGCTACAGAGCTCCCACTCACTTTCTTGTAAATAGAAGCTTCTCCATAAGTTTGTATAAATCCAAAGTTTTTGATTACTTTATCAAAACGTTGATTCCAACTCTGGGATGCTTGCTTCAGTCCATAAATGGAGCACTGAAGTTTGCATACCTTGTTAGCATCTTTAGGATCGACAAAACCCTTGGGTTGTACCATATACAACTCTTCCTCAATGTCACCATTAAGGAATGCCGTTTTGACATCCATCT
This sequence comes from Avena sativa, assembly GCA_916181665.1. NCBI lineage: Eukaryota > Viridiplantae > Streptophyta > Magnoliopsida > Poales > Poaceae > Avena > Avena sativa. The sequence goes on from OV702296.1 coordinate 418,151,299, forward strand.
GCCAAATCTCATAATCGAAATATGCAGCAATTGCTAACAAAATCATCATAGACTTTAGCTTCGCTACTGGTGAGAATGTCTCATCATAGTCAACTCCTTGAATTTGTCGGAACCCTTTCGCGACAAGTCGAGCTTTATAGACGGTAACATTACCATCAGCATCTGTTTTTCTTTTGAAAATCCATTTGTTCTCGACAGCCTTATGGCCATCCGGTAAGTCCACCAAAGTCCATACTTGGTTTTCGTACATGGATCCCATTTTGGATTTCATGGCTTCTAGCCATTTGTCAGAATCTGGGCTCACCATAGCTTCTTCATACGTCGCAGGGTCATCAGTGTTATCCACCAACATGACGTTCAAGGAAGGGTCATACCAATCAGGAGTGGTACGAACCCTCGTTGACCTGCGAGGTTCAGCAGCAACTTCGTTCGAAGTTTCATGATCACCATCATGAGCTTCCTCTCCAATTGGTGCAGGCGGCACAAAAACATCTTCTGGTGCTGCGCTACTCTCAACTCCGAGAGAAGGTTCAATAACCTCGTCGAGTTCTAGTTTCCTTCCAGTCACTTCCTTCGAGAGAAACTCCTTCTCAAGAAAGGATCCATTCTTGGCAACGAAAACTTTGCCTTCGGATCTATGATAGAAGGTATACCCAATTTTTTCTTTAGGGTATCCTATGAAGACGCATTTCACCGCTTTGGGTTCAAGCTTATCAGGTTGTAACTTCTTTACATACGCTTCGCAACCCCAAACTTTAAGGAACGACAACTTAGGTTTCTTTCCAAACCACAATTCGTACGGTGTCGTTTCAACGGATTTAGATGGTGCCCTATTTAAAGTGAATGCAGCTGTCTCTAATGCATAGCCCCAAAATGATAGCGGTAAATCTGTAAGAGACATCATAGACCGAACCATATCTAAGAGAGTTCGATTACGACATTCGGACATACCATTACGCTGTGGTGTTCCCGGCGGTGCAACTGTGAAAGTATTCCACATTTCTTTAAATGCATGCCAAACTCATAACTTAGATATTCACCTCTGCGGTCAGAACGCAGAAACTTAATCTTCTTGTTACGATGATTTTCCACTTCACTTTGAAATTCCTTAAACTTCTCGAAAGTTTCGGACTTATGTTTCATAAAGTAGACATACCCATATCTACTTAAGTCATCCGTGAAAGTGAGAACATAACGATATCCACCACGTGATGCTACACTCATTAGACCGCACACATCGGTATGTATTATTTCCAATAAGTCTGTAGCTCGCTCCATTATTCCAGAGAATGGAGTCTTAGTCATTTTTCCCATTAGACATGCTTCGCATCTTTCAAGTGATTCAAAATCAAGTGATTCAAGAAGTACATCAGAATGGAGCTTCTTCATACGCTTCACTCCAATGTGACCAAGACGACAGTGCCACATGTATGTAGAATTATCATTCAATTTTGTTCGTTTAGCATCTATGTTGTGAACATGTGTATCACTACTATCGAGATTCAGTAAGAATAAACCATTCATCTCAGGTGCATTACCATAAAAGATATTACTCATATAAATCGAACAACCTTTATTCTCAGACTTAAAAGAGTAACCGTCTCGCAATAAACAAGATACAGATATAATGTTCATGCTTAACGCAGGCACCAAATAACAATTATTCAAATTTAAAACTAATCCCGAAGGGAGATGCAGAGGGAGCATGCCGACGGCGATCACATCAACCTTGGAGCCATTTTTAATGCGCATCATCACCTTGTCTCTCGCCAGTCTTCGCTTATTCCGCAGCTCCTGTTTCGAGTTACAAATATGAGCAACCGAACTAGTATCAAATACCCAGGCACTACTAAGATTACTAGTAAGATACACATCAATAACATGTATATCGAATATACCTTTCTTCTTGATGTTGCCGTTCTTCAGATCCGCCAGGTACTTGGGGCAGTTACGCTTCCAGTGACCGGCACCCTTGCAGTAGAAGCATTCAGTTTCAGGCTTAGGACCAGCCTTGGGCTTCTTAGCAGGTGCGGCAGCTTTCTTGCCGTCCTTCTTGAAGTTGCCCTTGTTCTTAGGCTTGCCCTGTTTCTTCAAATTGGTGGTCTTATTGACCATCAACACTTGGTGCTCCTTTTTGCTCTCCACTTCAGCAGTTTTCAGCATGGACGATAGTTCAGGCAACGTCTTGTTCATGAAGTGCATATTGTAGTTCATCACAAAGTTCTTATAACTCGGTGGCAGTGATTGGAGGACACGGTGAATCCCTAACTCATTAGGAATCGTTATCCCCAACTCTTGGAGCTTGTTTGCGTGCCCAGACATGGTGAGCACGTGCTCGCTAATGGAGCTACCCTCTTCCATCTTGCAGTTAAAGAACTTTTCGGAGGCCTCATAGCTCTCCACGGCCGCGTGAGTCTCAAAAATCATCCTGAGCTCCTTAATGATCTCGAACGGGTCGTGGTGCTCAAAGCGCTTCTGAAGCTCCATTTCTAAACCGTACAAGATGGCACACTGAACTGTGGAGTAATGATTTTTCCGAGGGGCGTAAACATTCTTTACGTCATCGGTGGCATCTTCTGCAGGTGGGTCACCTAGCGGTGCTTCGAGCACATAGGTCAATTGACCAGCCCTGAGGACAATCTTTAGTCCACAGAGCCAGTCCGTGAAGTTGCTTCCATTGTTCTTAAGCTTTTCTTTCTCTAGGAACGCATTGAAATTGATGGAGAGGTTCGCCATAATCTACAACAAATTTGCAAGTAGTTTAGACTAAGTTTACGATAAAATGAGTTCAATTTTAATTCCTAAATTAACTAGGTGAACTCCCACTCAAAACAACATCCCTCATATTGTCTTAGTGATTACACGAACCAAGTCCACTACACCAAGTCCGATCTTCACGAGAGAAGATGTAGTTTCATCGACGAACAATCTTCATGTTCATAATATCATTTTTATGACTCATGCTCTACCTTTTGGTATTCCGTGTTCCGAGACCATGTCTATACATGCTAGGCTCGTCAAGATTAACCTTAGTTTCCGCATGTGCAAATCTGCTTGCACCCGTTGTATGCACACGTAGAATCTATCACATCCGATCATCACGAGATGCTTCGAAACGACGAGTCTTAGTAACGGTGCCAACTAAGGATGAACACTTTATTACTTGATATTTAGTGAGAGGGATCATCTTATAATGCTACCGTCGCAATCTAAGCAATACAAGATGCATAAAGGATTAACATGACAGGCAATTCATATTTAGTGTGATATGATATGGCCCTTTCTTCTTATGCCTTTGATCTCCATCTCCAAAGCACGGACATGATCTCCATCATCACCAGCATTGCGTCAAGGTCAGTGGCGCCGCTTCATGGTTGTCCATCATCACTAGCAACTATTACAACTACTTCGAATAAAGCTATTACAAGATGAATAGACACGCAGGTCTTAATAGAATTAAAGACAACCATTAGGCTCCTGCCGGTTGCCATATTACAACAAGGATCATTGCATACATCAAATATAATCACAATCACATGATGGCCATATCACATCACAAAACCCCTGCAAAAACAAGTTAGACGCCTCTAATTTTCTTTGCATGTTTTACATGGTTTGGGGCTTTCGAATAAGAACGAATCTTACCTACAAAACTGAACCACAACGTTGATACAAGTGCTATCAAGTGCAAAGTGTAAATTGGATCTATACTATGGTGAGAGAGATAGACACCCGCAAAGCCACTTGTGCAAAGCAAGTTACACGTCAAGCGTGGAGCAAGTCTCATGTGCGATGACATGTAAGGTTAGCCCGAGCCGCTTCATCCCACCATACCGCAAGATGCAAAGTACACAAAGCAAAAGACGGCACGAGCACCAACGCCCACAAAACCATTGTGTTCTACTCGTGCAACAGATCTACGCATAGACACGACTCTGATACCACTGATGGGTTCGTAGCATGGAAAACAAAAAAATTCTACCGCAAGAACGAACAAAACCCAGATCTAATCTAGATAAAAGCCAAGATCTAATCTATTAGACATGTGCAATGAGATAGATCTGTACTAACCCTTGTAGATCCGAAAGCCTTGTGCGAGATCGGATCTCGTGGTTGATGTAGACGATCACTTGCCGATCTCAAGATCGAGTAGACGATCCTTCCGGCGCCGCGTTCCAGCAGCGCTTCCGCAGTCGGTCACACGTGCGGAGTCGATGCAGACCTTCCTCTCCCTGTTCCAGCGAGCAGCGGAGGTAGTAGATCTCTCCACGGAATCCCAGCAGCACGACGGCGTGATGGTGGTGGTGGAGTAGAGAATTCTGCAGGGCTTCGCCTAAGCCTAAGCAGAGCGAAGGAGGAGGAGAGAGGCGGCTAGGGCAAGAGTGGAGGGGCAAGGGGGTGGCGCCTCCACCCCTCTATATATAGAGGGAGGGGTGCGGCCTAGGGTTCCCACCCCTAGGCCCACCTCCTAGGGCTGGTGCACAAGGGGGGCTTGGGGGAGTTTCCTTCCCCCCCAAGTTTCCCCCTTTTCTTTCTTGGTTTTCAAGTAAACTCCATAGAAATTTCTAGAACCTTCTGGAACATTCTGAAACCTTCTAGAACCCCCATATAAATACTCTAGGACATTTCCAAACCTAGAAAATGGTCTCCATTATATGAATCTTATTCTCTAGACAATTCCGGATCTCCTCGTGATGTCTTAGATCCAATCCGAGACTCCGAACAACATTCGGTCTCGAACGCACATTCCATATCTACCTAAACAACATCGAACCTTAAGTGTCTCATCCTATGGTTCGTGAATATGCAAACATGATGGAGACACCTCTCCGATCAATAACCATCAGCGGGATCTAGAGATCCATAACGGCTCCCACATACTCAATGATGACTTCGTGATCGATAGAACCATTAACATACGAAACCAATTCCCTTTGTCACGCGATACTCTACTTATCCGAGGTTTAATCGTCGGTATCTCCATACCTAGTTCTACCTCGTTACTGATAAGTACTCTTTACTCGTTCCATGATATGTCATCCCTTGTGACCTAGTCACATGCTTGCAAGCTAACTAGATGACATTCCATCGAGAGGGCCCAGAGCATATCTATCCGTCATATGGATGGACAAATCCCAATCTTGGTCCATGCGCTTCAACACATACTTTCAAAATACCCAATGACACCTTTATGACCACCCAGTTACGAAGCAGTGTTTGATGTCATCAAAGTACCCATCCGGTGATGGTGATTAACATAACCTCATGGTCGAAGGATTAGGTTACTATGTATTTGAAAGCTTGTAGTATGCGAACTTAATGACTTGATCTTATGCTATACTTACTATGGGTGCGTGTCCATCACATCATTCTCCTAATGATATAACCTTGTTATTAATGACATCCAATGTCCATGATCAGGAAACCATGATCATCTATTAATCAACAAGCTAGTTCAACAAGAGGCTTACTAGGGACTCTTTTACGTTTACAAAACACACATGTATTAGTGTTTCCATATAATACAATTATAGCATGGGATGTAAACATTCATCATAAACATAAAGATATAATAATAACCACTTTTATTATTGCCTCTTGGGCATATCTCCAACCCTTTTCCTTAGATGATGGTGTGGGAGCCTCAGAGGAGGATGGAGATGGGGCTATGGATGATGTAAGGCGAGCAATCATTTGATTCATCTCCTCCATCTTGGCCTCAAAGGATTTCAACAAGGTTGTTTCCAACGACTTGAGATCATCCATTGTGACCTTATCCACAACCTCATTTCCATCATCCTTGGTACCCATACTACTCTTAGGTGGTTAAGCCTGAATTAAGAGCCGGGGCTCTGATACCAATTGAAATGGATCGTTGGGCACCTAGAGGGGGGTGAATAGGTGCTACACCAATTTTTAATTATTTTTCAATTTTAGGCTTAGCACAAAGGGTAAATTCTCTAGATAAACTATTAGGTGGAATTTCCCTATATGCAAACCTATCTACTAGCGAGAAAAGAGCGAGTGGAAGAGGAACGAGTAAACCGAAGTGAAGCACGCGGAGACACAGGATTGTTTGACCGCAGATCCTTCCTTGTTAAGGGAAGTACAAATGTGTTGGAGGGGCGAGCGGTACTAAGACCACCACGCCACAAAAGGCCTCACCATGTTCTCCGATGGATCTCGCCACAAAAGGCCTGATCCACCTTCCACTATAGGTACCCTTCGAGGCGGGCACCGGCGCCTTTACACAACTAGCGGGGCAACAACTCCACAACAACTTGGAGGCTCCCGAAATGACAACAAGCTGCCACGAGAACAAACTTATCAAATACAATAAACAAGATCTAGGTATTAACAAGAATACTAGATCAGGGATTTCTCCAAGTGAATGGAAAGGAGTTGAAGCGCTTGATTCTTGATGATGATGATGAACTTCTCCTCCTTCAATTCCACCAAAGATCAAGATCTTTGGTTGGTTGAAGTGGGAGATCGAGAACTAGATCTCTTGCACAATGTCTGGTCAATTTCGAATGAATCAAGAGTTCTGAACGTTGGGGAAGAAGGGGTATTTATACCCCGCCGTTCAAAAACCAGCCATTGCACATTTTGGGGTCCAGATTATCCGGCCCAAGTGAGGGCCGGATTATCCGGCCTGGGGAAAACACCGCCCCAGACTCGGAATATCCGGCAGAAAGTCCGACCCCTATCAGAGTGTCGCGCCGAGCTTGCCCTTGATCAACTTCTGGGGGCCGGATTATCCGGCCATATGTGAGGCCGGATTATCCGGCCTAGGGAGGAAAAGCCGCCCCAGTTCAGATTTTCCGGGAGAAAATCCGACCGGATACCGTGCGACGCGCCTTGGCCCCTTTTGCTCGAAAACTGGGGGCCGGATTATCCGGCCCGTACGACACCCGGATTATCCGGCCTGGGGAGGAAAAACCGCCCCAGTTCGGATTTTCCGGAAGAAAATCCGACCCGGTACTGAGCGATGCGCCTTGGCTTCCTTTGAGCGATGAGGTAGGCCGGATTATCCGGCCCTTGGTGGGACGGATTATTCGGCCCCCCTCAAAACTTCCTGCACACTTAGCGCATATTAATAGTCTCCATAGTATTGTTATCTAACATGCAAAACATAGGAAAACATGAAATGTTCTTTCATTAGTCTTCTGGAAAAATAGGATTTTCCATATATTTTCCCAGATTTTCTGATCTTCATGAATTTTGCCTCCAAACAGCACCTTTTCCATTGGAATCCTGACTGTAGTGGTCCATGCTCCAAAAGTCATCAACCATGCGAAAACAGATGAAATAACATAAGTATCGTCTCTTAATATGAAATATATCAATGAATAACAGTAAATTATGATATAGAATAGTGATGCAAAATGGACGTATCAACTCCCCCAAGCTTAGACTTCGCTTGTCCCCAATCAAAACTGAGATCAATAAACATGGCCTCAGGTTTATGGAGTGAAGAGTCGATAAGAAGAATACAGACAAGAAGCATCACATTCATCAATACATAGATCATAATAGAAGATAACTCACTATTATATAACCTAACTTGCAATAAGTAAAGGAAACACAATAAAGATACATAAAGCGAATCATAATTGGTAACGGTGAGTACAAGTGATGAAGATATAAACATGTACTATAATGTCTTGATATGACAAGTTTGTGCATTAGAACTGTGCAGTACCTGGATGAGAACAAACAGCTGATCCTAGCCATCCTCGACAACCAGAACAATGGGAGGGTGGACGAGTGTGCACGATGAGCTTCATCTCTCATCTGATCTGATCTGATAAATGTAGTATAACATGTATTGTTACTATGCAATTTTCACTAGTTCAATAAATGTGTTGTTAATCTTAATGTGTTGTTCTTAATGCATTATTAGGATTAGATGAGTAATTTGGAAATGGTGATGACTGATTCCGAGGAGGAAGAGGATGAGTAAATGATTTTCCTTATTTTTTCAGCATTATACAAACTGTCCAAGAAAATTAGAACCCCAGTAAATACTTCTGTCCTCACGGGTCCCATGTATACCAGAGAATTACTTGATGGTCATCCTACTAGATGTTATGATGTTTTAAGAATGGAGTCCCATATTTTCCATGAACTTTGTGATGATCTTAGGTCTAGAAAACTTTTGGAAAATTCAAGAGGGGTTAGTGTGGAGGAACAATTAGGTGTGTTGATCTACATCTTGTCAAGGAATGCAAGCTACCGTACATTGATAGACAGATTCCAGCATAGCCCAGAAACAGTCCATAGGCATTTCAATATTTCCATTATTGTGATCACATCATTGGCATATGATTTAATCAAGCTTCCATCCACAAATCCTCACCTCAAGATTTCGTCAAGTCCCCTCTATTGGCCATACTTTGAGGTACATTTGATCTGTCCAATGTATGTTAGAAATACCTATCCTTTCATGACACATATAATTTAGTAGGGATTTCTATTTTTGTACCCTCGGTTCGTTAGTTGTACTTAGGTTTCCCTAGCCGCTTAGTTTTTCCTCCCTTTTGCCCATCTCCTTGTACGAAACTCCCACATGGTCTGAAACTCGCCGTCCGTCAGCCTTGACATTACACGCTGACAAGTGGGGCCGCGTTTAGTCGGGTCCCGTAGTGGACCCTCGCCGTTACGTGCTGACAAGTGAGGGCGCATTCTGTTGGGTCCCATAGTGGATCCTTGCCGTTACATGCTGACAAGTGGGGCCATGTTCAGTCGGTTCCCATAGTGGACACCTCTCTCAACTTATCCAGATCAGCATCAGACCCACAGCTTATCCACGTAAGCACCGGACCCAGAGTTTATCCACGTGAGCGCCGGACCCACAGCTTACCCAGGTTGGTGTTGCAAAATGGGACCCCGAGTCAGCCCCGCGCCCACGCCCGTGTCGTTGCCTCCCCTTTCTTCTTCTTCTTCTCCGGTGACGGCGGCCCTTTGTCTAGCTTCATTTTCATATAGTGAAATGTAATGCATATACGAAAATTATACACCTTTGAACTCTTTGAAATCGCACTTAGGACATGATAATGTTGTGCTAATAAAATCTTGAGAGATTATCATTTCCATGGAGTGAAATATAATGCATAAACTTGCGTATACGAAAATTATACACCTTTGAACTCTTTGAAATCGCACTTAATACGTGATAATGTTGTGCTAATAAAATCTTGATAGAATATCATTTTCACTGAGTGGAATGTAATGCACAAACTTGCATATGCGAAAATTTTAAACTTTTGCACACTTTTTCATCGCACTTAATATGTGATAATGATGTGCTAACAAATTTTTGAGAGATTATTATTTTCTCCCCCATTTTTATAGAGTGGAATGTAATGCATAAACTTGCATATACAAAGTTTATACACCTTTGAACTCTTTGAAATCGCACTTAGGACATGATAATGTTGTGCTAAGAAAATCTTGAGAGATTATCATTTCCTTGGAGTGAAATATAATGCATAAACTTGCGTATATGAAAATTATACACCTTTGAAATCTTTGAAATCGCACTTAATACATGATAATGTCGTGTTAAGAAAACCTTAAAAGATTATCATTTTCATAGAGTGGAATGTAATGCACAAATTATACACCTTTGAACACGTTCCCTTCAAATTATATTCAAGTTCATTTGTTTATGGAGTTAAAGTACCGGTGGCAAACTCATTATTTTGCATGGATAGAGGGGTGCCCCTTGACAGATATAGGGGTTATCATGTCCGCTAGTTCACAGAGGATCAACGGTTGGTGGGCACGATACGCGTGACAACTGTCTCAACCAATCAGAGCATAGCAGCGAAGATGAGCACAAGTGTGAGAGATTGTGACCAAGAGAGGGGAAAACTGAGTAGAAGTTAAGAACCAAGGGCAAAACTGAGTAGAACTTAAAAACCAAGGGCAGGACTGATAAAGAGATTCAAATAGAAAATAGAAAAAGATTTAAAAAATGGAAAATGCGTCTTTTATACAATAAAATACATCTTGGCATATATCAAACTATTTGCAATTCAAATATACACTAGTTTGACAATTGTTGCCTCATTCAGACAAACTATGTTTTGGGGAGGGATGTTTTGGGAAGAGGATTGAGTAGAAAACCATGAACCTTCATAGAGAGTAGATGATTTGTGAAGTGGTGATTTAGGTTAAAACTTGATTTACATACATTTCCTATGGTGGCAGGTCACATAATAAGACTCCCTGGGTAGATGCCACTATGTTTTGATCTTTTTGAATTTGGTGTGCATAAAATGACTCAATTAGCTAGCTAAAACCCATTTCTTGACTCTCTGTTGACCAGCCACCAGAGGGTAAAACTGAGTATATTACACACGGCAGTGTTAGTACTGAAGGGCAAAACTGAGTACAACCAAATTGCTAGTGGTACACTCAAGGGCAAAACTGAGCACAAGTAAGTCACTAGGGTTAGACACGAGAGAAAAAACGTGACTCACAGTATGCGTGTGCGGTGCACGGGGAGGTAGCAGAAACGTGTGGTCGTGCACGGTGCAGTAGCGTACGCGGTTACACGGTGCACGGTGGTGTGACGAAAGATCGCTTCCCTTCTCCTTTAATAGAGGCCTCCTCACTCTCACTCATCACTCACTCGCTCACTCAACTGTCTCCACTGTCCCATCACCTTCTACAAACCCCCAGGAAAACCCCAAGCACGCCGGTGATAGAGAAGAATGGCGCGGTGGCCATCGGCGCCTCCAAGGCCGCCGGCGAGGAGGCCCTCTTACAGGCCCCCGTCCAGGCATTGAAGGCAGGCACCGTCCTCGTCCCTGCATCAGCCATAGCCGCTGGCGAGGAGGCCCCCGCCGGTTGCTAGAGCGTGGTTGACATGGGAGCTTCTTCTTCTTCACTCTCCGGCAACGACGCCAGTAAGTTGCTTGATGGCCCAAAATATTGAGCTTGTTGGGGAACCCCAAGAGGAAGGTATGATGAGCACAGCAGCAAGTTTTCCCTCAGTTGTGAAACCAAGGTTATCGAACCAGTAGGAGCAAGGAAACACCTCCAAGGTGTTGTTTCCAACTTGGAATCCTGCACAACACAACCATAGAACTTTGTCCCCAACTTATAGAGAGGTTGTCAATCTCACCGGTTTTACTGAAAACAAAGGATTAAACATATAGTGTGGAAGAAAGTAATAGCTTGCAGAAAGTAAACAGAAAACAGTAAACAGTTGTATATTGATGGTAAAAGAAAGGACCGAGGTCCATAGTTCACTAGTGGTGATTCTCCTTAAGATAGATGAGATGTTGGGTGAACAAATTACAGCGGGGCAATTGACAAACATCGGGAAAGCGTACATGCATATACTAATCATCTTGACTCCTTTCAGATTCGATTGGGCATTACAACATTATACATAGACCATAATCCAACTGCATCTATGACTAATAATCCACCTTCAGGTTATCATCCGAACCCCCTCCAGTATTAAGTTGCAAGCAACAGATAATTGCATTAAGCATTGCGTGTAAAGTAAACAATATGATTGTTCTATGAACAAAGGATTATTGTTTTCTCCCTAGTAGCAACATCACATCTAGTACCTTAGAGATTTTTGTCACTTCCCCAGATTACTAGAGGCATGAACCCACTATTGAGCATAAGTACTCCCTCTTGGAGTTGCTAGCATCTACTCGGCCAAGATAGCTACTAACAACGGAGAGCATGCAAGATCACAAATAACAAAGACATGATAGAATCAATAATCAATCTGAAATTGCATCTCAATATCCATCGGATCCCCGCAAACACAACATGTAGGATTACAAATAGATGATCTTGATCATGAACGGATCTCACAAGATCTAAACATGATAGCACAAAGGAGAAGAACCAATCATCTAGCTACTACATGGACCCTTAGTCCAAGGATGAACTACTCACGCATCACACTAGAGGCTTGCATGGTGATGAAGAAGGCCTCCAGGGTGAATTCTCCCCTCTGGCGGGGTGCTAAGAAGAGCTTCAGATCCCTCCCGATCTAGGGATGGAGATGAGGACGGCTACAGACTCTTTCGTGGAATTTTGATCGGGTACTTAGGGTTTCTACATCGGAGGCAATATATAGGCGAAAGGGGAGGCCGAGGGGGTGCCTTAGGCAACCACAACACCCCTTGGCACGTGCTAGGCCTGGCCGCACGGCCAGGTGGTGTGGACGGCCTCTGGCCCCTCTCCGTCTCATCTTCTGGTTCTATGTCCCCCTCGGTGAAATATTGACTTTAGCTTTTGTCCCGTCTAATTCCGAGAATATTCATTTTCTGACTTTCCTGGAACCAAAAATAGCAGAAAAACAGGCAGCTAGCACTATGGCATCTTGTTAATAGGTTAGTCCAAGAAAGTGTATAAAAATACTCCAAAGTGTGGACAAAAGATAAGAAAGTAGATATAAACCAAGCATGGAACATCAAAAATTATAGAGACGTTAGCAACGCATCATCGGTCTCGGGCAGATCCCGGTCGGCTGGAACCCCTACGAGGAGGTTGATCACATAAGGCTAGAGAACCCTACGACACCAGCATCGCCGACCCATGGTTGGAGGTAACCAGGTTTTTCTCCCCCTCCCTCGTTCTTCCCCCATTCCCATCGTTGGATGCTAGATCGTATGTTATTAGGGTTCGTCTGTTCGTATTTTTACAGTAGCTAATCCTCTTGTGCTAGATCTCGTATTTCGATGAATCCCCCTGTTTGTATATGAACCCCCCTATTCATAGTTGGGATCAGTATTCGATTTGGTTTGAGATTTGGGGAATAATCAGCGGATCTCAATCGGTTAATTTATGCAAATAATCAATATCCCTATAATCAAAGTATCTCAATCATGTCCTTATTGCACTCTACTGTTTTTTCCAACAGCAGGATATCAGCGAAGTCTGCAGCGACGATGATTCCAAGGACACCAAGACTCGTCATGTGCTGAGGACGATGAAGTCCGGCCAGTAATACAACTTCTTCGCCGATGATGTCTACAGGTGCCCCTTCTGCACCACCTGGAGGCTCCACGCAACCGACTTCAACTCCCTCATGAAGCATGCTGAGGACGTGAGGACCTGCGGTGAGTCCGTGAATGTCCACGGCTTCGGAGCCAAGCACTAGGAGCTCAGCCTTCACCTCCGCAACCTCCAGAAGGTGGCCATCGAGGAGGTTCGCATGCCCCGATCAAGCCCAAGGCACCCAAGGTCAAGGGACTAGGCAGCAAGAAGTGGAGGAGGCACCAGAGGGAGGGGGAGACAATGAGGGGCCACTGATCTTGTGTTGTTGCTGCTGTAAAGCAGTTTCTTTTGTCTTATCTGTGTTGAACTTGTCTGCTGCTGCTGCTGAGCGGCCTAATTGTTTAACCTCGTTAAGTACCATACTATATAACCTATATTAACTGCTTTATCTACATCTGCTCTGTTTACTGAATTTATTTATGGTGCTGGTTAGATTTGCTGCCTTAGATTTTCTACCAGATTGGGGAAAAACGAGGGCCAGAAGGAACAATGAATGAAGAGACAAGCTGCTCTAGATATGCTACCTTTTTGGGAAAAAAATTGTTAGCAAGAGATAGGGGAAAAAGCGCTCTTAAAAAGGCCAATCGTAAAAATAACAAAAAGTAAAACCCACGTAACCACCAAATGCGCCCCACGAGGTCCCACACCACATCCCCCACAATAAGCGAGAGATGGATGGCTGGTCCGTCGTGTATCCTGGCCCCACTTGTCAGCATGTAATGGTCCAGGCGACGTAACGTAACACTCAACGCACGATCTGCCCCAACGCGGTTCCACGGGTCAGCATGTAACGGTCGAGGCGACATAACGTAACGCTCAACACACGACCTGCCCCAACGCGGTTCCACCGGTCAGCATGTAACGGTTAAGCCATTGACCTGATGGCATCCCCCCCATCCCAGCGCCTGTGAGGGTTTCAGACTAGAGGGAGGGGAAAAGTGAGGAAAAACTAAGCAACTGGGGAAAACTGAGTACAACTAATGAACCGAGGGCACGAAAATAGAAATCCCAATTTAGTAACCATAACTACTATTTGCAGAATTGCATAGGAGCGATAGATGGGACTCATATCCCTATGATGGTAAATGAGAACAAAGCTGCACCATATAGGAACCGAAAAGGAACTCTATCTCAGAATTTCATGGTTGCTTGTGATTTTGATTTAAGTTTTACTTATGCTTCAAGTAGTTGGGAAGGGTCGGCGTCTGATGCTAGGGTGTTAAATTCTGCTATCTAGTATGGATTTCGTGTACCCGAAGGCAAGTACTATTTGGTTGATGGAGCGTACGCGAATACACCAAAGTTTCTTGCCCCATACAGAAATGTTCGGTACCATCTAAAATAGAAAGCTAGGGGAAACTGTCGCCAAGATACTATAAAGAACTTTTCAACCTTTGGCATGCCCGACTAAGGAACATTATAGAGCGTATAATAGGCATCCTAAAGATGAGATTCCCGTATTCTGAAAGTTGCAACACACTATCCCATAGATACTCAAGTGAAGATCCCCTTGGTGGCAATGGTGTTGCACAATATAATCCAAAGCCAGAGAGGTGATGAAGAATGGCTTAAAACCTAAAATATGCACATTCATCCTAGTAAATATGTGGATGTTCCTAGTGGAGAAATGACACTTAGAGATGATTCAACACCCTCAGAATCGAGGAGAAAGTCGGGCAATGCTCTTAGAGATGAAATAGCAAAGAAAATGTGGGCAGATTATGAAAGAAGTAGGGCTCTAAGAGTGCAAAGGAGATCAACTCGATGAGCATTTGTTGTTTTTTCTGTACATAAGAATGGTTTGTCATGAATCGTTGCAATAACTTGTTCTTTTTTATGTACATAAGAAAGGTTTGTCATGACTTGTTTAGTAACTTTTTTGTTTGTTTATCCTAGGTTACAATGGCACAAAGAGCAAAATGGACATCTCAGTATGAGAAGGGGCTTGTGGATGTACTTACAGAGTACAACTTTTCTCACTACCATGGTCAAAATGGATGGACTTCTGAAGGATGGAACCGAATTGTGAAAGATTTGAACGACCACTTCCTAGAAGCAAAGTTTGTTAAGTCCCAAGTTCAAGAAAAAGAGTGCCAATTGAAGAAAGAGTACAAAGTTGTCAAACCCATTGTCAATGGAAGTGGCGTCTCATGGAATCCAACCAGTTGCATGACAAACACCACACCTGAAAAATGGGAGGAAATAGTTGAGGTGTGCTGGTTTACATGTGTTGAATACTAAAGTTATAGCAACGTTATATTGTTGCCTCAGTATATAGTTGTTCTTTTCCTCAATAGCCTGTTTGAATTTCACTCATTCTTTGCTTTTGCGGGAGGACCCAAAGTTCAGAAGGCTTCAGGGAAAGGAGTTCCCTTTGTTTGATGCACTAGATTTGCTTTATGAAGGTAATATTGCTCAAGGTAAACATTGCATGACTTCTAGCCAACCTCCACATATCACTAGTAGGAAATGTCAAAGTGATGAGAGGCAGAGCACTAGAAATGTGGCTCCAAAAATCAGTGCTATGACAAGTCAAAGGACAAACAATTACACACTTGAAGATGAAGGGCAAAACAGGTTCAGTGAAGTTAAAAGAATGAGTGCTAGTGGAAGGAGTCTTTCTTATTAATCTCAAAATGATGATGAACTTAAACCTCAAGGTGGTGAGGAGGATGAAGATGTGCAATGAAGCTTTGATCAAGAGAATTCAAGAAGTGGCAATGGTGGCGCACAATCAACAAGACCTAGAAAGCACAGGGAGCATAGGAGCCACACATCTGTCCCAGTCCCACGCATTGAAGAAACAATGTTAGATTTTTTCAAATCAAGAGAGAACAAGCAGGAATTAAAGAACAAGCATCAGGAAAACAATACTCCATTCCAAAATGTTTGGAAGTACTTAATGACATGGTTGATGTGTCTGATGAGATCAAGATCCTAGCCTCTAATGTTTTCAAAGATACATCAAATAGAGAGATTTTTCTTTCTTATGATGCAAGACTCTGTGGTCTGTGGTTGAAGAAGGAGGTCAGGAAGTTGGGAATTTAGTTACCTCCATGTAAGTAGCTCATTGCCTTTTTTAGTACTATTGTTAATGAGGATCATTGTTATTTAGTACTATTGTTTATTATGAGTTAAATAGTTAGATTATGGAGGAAAGTTGAATATATTGCCCCTATCTTATCGCTATGGTTTATTCATGACTATCCTTGGGATTAGAATGATGTTTATTGTCTTAATATAGTATTTAATATATATTTCTTTTATTTAGGATGCCAAGTTCAAGTCTTCAAAAGTCTATCCGAGTTCTAATCTTCAGAAGTCCATCCGAGTTCAAGACTGTTGAACGGCTATTATTTCTAATTTAAGTAACCTACTTTATTGTTGATCTAAAAAACTAAAGTTTGAGAGTCTGAGAGGTGCATGTTCAAAGATTATTCGTGTATTCTCTACTGAAGTTTGAGAGTTTGAGGCTATTATTCGTGTATGTTGTCCAAAGATTCAATTTTTATGGAGTCTGAGAGGACAAGATTTATGTTTATGTGATTGCCGGCCAAAATACTGGCATATCCAAATAGACTAGATGACATCCGTATGTTTTACTTTGGGCAGACTGTACACGTCTAAATCCCCCCGTGAGAAAACCGGAGCTAGAAAATACACCGGACTCCCAAGCAGGGCCTTAGGGTAGCTCGATGTCCACACAATATGATCTTCTTGAGCTACACCTACACCCAAAGCCGCTATCTCGTGAGCATGCTTGTTACAGTTACGAGGAGCAAATACAACAGTAGTCTCAATAAAATTTATATGCATCCTAACCTTCAAGTCACAAACAACGACACAAATTGGAGCAAGATCATAATCTGACGAGGAGATTGCACGATGAAGATTGCTGCAATTAGTCTGGAAGATAGGATTTTCTTTTGAGAATAAGAGAGATAGGTTTGCTGCCGGGATACAACTTACGCGGGACGGGTATGCGGGATGGCTAGTGGGCAACGCGGCGTGACCGCTTTAGCCCACTAGAAACGACACGGTCGGCCCAACGACACCTTGCGGGTTAATTTTGCGGGGTGGCCCACCGGGGTAGCAGGACATCTCGCCCCACTTGTAATCTTTAGGGCATGGTTGGTAGCCTGCACCCATTTTTTTGGTCCATCTCAACAGTGTTGAGGCTGGCACTAACACATGCCTTGGGCCATGAATTGTACACCGTTTGGTAACCTGCAGTTCATCTGTGGGGCATTTTGTGTAGCCCGTTTGGTAGCCTTCTTGCAAGCCTAGAGACCAATCGTGAAGCAAATGTGTGTGTTTGGTTGGCCCCAGGCCTGAAATGCGGTCACCTCTTCTCTCCAATGGGTGATCTTACCCTTCTATCACACAACTAAAGGTAGAAATCATAATCTGAGTAGGAAGTTTATCGATGGACAAACTGAGCTACTACGAATATGCAGTTCATCAGTTCATCATCACACAACCCTAGCTAACATGAATGTAAGTTCACAAGCATAGTTGATCATGATTATTGTTTAGGAACCAGCGGAGAGAGGGGGTACTGCAACCTTCTTCTTGTCTTCATCATCATCTTCTTATTGTCCTTCTTCTTCACCTCATTCTTCTTCTTCTCAGATGGTGGTGGGGCATTTGTCATTCCACATTGTCGTTGCCTAGTCCTTCCTCTCTTCTCCCTCGAAGCTTCATTATCATATGCTTCCACAACATGGCCAATGTCATTCTTGTCAGGAATCACACTCTCCTCATCCGGCATGTACAAATCAAGGCCATACCCCAAGATCTAGTTGTTTAGTATGTCACATGAAAGCACTAGCTTTACCTGGGTGGGAAAGGTGTGGAATGGCTTCTGATCAAGGATCTTGAACTTGTTCTTCAAGTAGCAAATGCCCTCTCAATGGTAACCCTAAGGCTAGAGTGCCTGAGATTGAAGAGATCTTTGGAATTTTGTGGCCTGTTCCTTCTAGTGAACTCGTTGAGAAAGTACCTGTTAGACTTGAAGGGTGGAAGAATCCCAGGGCTATAGCCATATCCCGCATCTCCTAGATAGAACTTGTCATTAGGGATATTGATTCCATCTAGCCTGGACATGTTGCCAGCAAGGATGGTTGCATCATGGGCTGATCTATCCCAACCAGCTAGCACATATGTGCACGTCATGTCGAAATCAACAACAACTAGTACATTTTGGTTGGTATAGTTCTTCCTTCCCCTACAAGCTGCAAATTCTGATCTTGGAACTCTAGCAGTAACATGAGTACCATCCATTGCACCAATACAATCCAGTTACAGGTACACAAGGATGAAATGAGAAAATGGGAACACATGGGACTCAATCGAAGGATGCAATGATAAAATAAGGGAACACATGCTCACCTTGAAATATGGCATCCACCTCATGCTATTGCGTATCTTTTCAGGTGTTTGACCCATAGGTGACTTGATCATCTCATCTCTCATCTCACCAGTTGCATACAACACTCGATTGAAATAGCACGATATTGTATCCATGCTTCTTCTGAAAGTGTTGTGGATGACCCTAAATCTCTGGTTATGGCCAACCACATCAAGGAACATCGTGACTTATTCTTCCGCTAAGGTGTGGATGCTATCTACCAAAAGTCCACCCGTCCTTAACCGTGAAACAAGTGCAAAGAGGGGGCTCTTCTCATCCTGAGCATGTTCAGAGACTCTACATTTTTGTAGTTGTAGATGTAGTTCAGATTGGCCATCCTTTCTTGATCTCGGGCACACACAGGACAGTACATTAGTATAGGAAATGCAGCATGCCTAACAGCTCTCTTGTGCAACAACAACATGATCTAGGCTTGAATCACTGCTATAAGTGCAGCTGCTTGATGGATAAACGCTATCCTATTAGCCTAACAATCCAGAGCTACGGTGAGTTCTTCTTAAATTAGTGCTTCAACCCTACTCGAAACAGTAGTGGGGAGAGATTCATGGTGCTTACCTCACCCATGGTGATCGGCGGCTGGGGAGAAGGAGGGAGATGCACCTCGATGCCGCTGACCATCGCTCACCACCTAGAGTAGGAGGAACCGCTGGGTATGGTAGATATGCACCACCGCCGCCTCCGCCGCTTGTGGTGTGGAATCAAGAGGAGGGGGATTTTGGGAAGGGCCGACACGTAGGGTGAGCCATCCCAGCAGGTGAGGGTACTCTTGGTGCAAAGCAGGGCCAGGAAACTTTTGTTTCCCGCCTGTGCTCGCGCAGATGGCGCGCGTGCGCCACCGCCCCTTTTTTGCAGCTCTAGGGCATGGCTCCACGGAAACACTCGATTCGAGCGTTCTAGTTGGGCCTAGACCTAGAGTGCTTTACAGAGCGTGATGGCCACAACACAGAGGTAGGAAACCAAACGGGTCAATTTTGTCACGCACTGGCTTGTTTGGAGGGAATGAAGGCTAGAAAATGTGCCCTTACTGAAGCCCCATCTTGACCGCGTAACCATGTGTAGTCTAACACAGTCCAAAGTCACCGCAACCAGCACAACCTTGTATAGTGTTAATCATAGTCACAAAATTATGAATTGGCCCCAACTAATGAAACAACCATTTAAACACCAACAATGCCTCCTCAAACAAATCATCATGTACTCCTCGAAACAGGCTTTCGCCTCGCTATACTAATACAAGAACCATCCGACAACAAGCTTGTTGGGGCCGCAACACACTCAAGCCCAAAGGAGGAAAATAGAAACAAATGCCGGCAATGGTAGATCGATGAAAGCAAGGATGACTCACATCCGTTGCATCCTCCAGAGCATTCCAACCATGAACCTAGCACTTCGAAACACCGTGTATCAAGCAACACCTTCAAGAAGTACTACGACGATGATGCAGCTGCTGCCTGGACTAGTACTAGGATTTCCCCGATATGCATAGGGGTGTAGGGAAGGAGTACTCCAGACATGCTTCAGGAAGAAATAGTGGCACCCACGGGCGTCACCGCATTGGTGTCGAGCTAGCTGACAGGGATTTCTCTCGGCCTCCATAAAACATAACTCTCGACATTCTAAAGCGCTCCATCGAGCTTGCCGCCGACCAGAACGCGCCACCACGCTCTTGAGATCACCCTCGTCATCTCACTATAGCAATTAAAATGATGCTGACAGGACCATGAGGACACAATAGGCAAAGGGCGGTAGAATAGCAGTCGGGCGGGAGGGACAGACCTCTACCGCTGATGGCAGTAGCCGACCGGATGTAGCAGCAGGGGCAAACCAAGCTCACCGAGGGGCGGCAGAATAGCAGCCATCGCAGGAGGGACCAACCTCCATTGCCGACCGCATGGCTCGGCTAGGCCAACAAAGGTCCCATGAAGCCCCGCTACCACACTGCATTAGGCGCGCCACCATCACCGCTACCCCTGGTATCTGGCACGGCCGAGCCCTGAAAGATCACACAAAGTCTCGTCGCTGCACTATAACAGGTGCACCATCATTACCACCACCTTGACCTACTTCGAACCTCGAGACCACCATAGAAGCTGTAGAGCCTGAGCTAGCCCGCCCAACCCCTAGATATGGGCCGCCCCTGGGCCTTCAGTGTGTCATGGGCTACAGGGAACCTCTGCCCCATTGACAAGGGGCTATGACACCACCACCCCACCACCTAGACGCACCGGACCACCATCGGACGTCACCAGCACCGCGCGGGCAACACTCGGTGGCCCTCCTCTGGCATCAGTCAAAGGGAGGAAGGGGAGGGAGGATTTATAGGGAGGAGGGGCAGAGGAGGAGGCTCCGGCCACCGCGCTCAAGGAGGTGGCGCATGAGGGGAGGAGCGGGAGGAAGCTTGCCCTCTTCCTTGCTCAATCATTGTCTACTAACCAGGAGATCATTGCATTCCATGTAATTATGCATGGATCCCTCATTTCACTAAACAAGGTCCACACCATAATGGGGCAGGCACATTTATAATAATGGCATATGAATCAAGCAACATAGCTCGAACGAAAGGATTGGAATCCAACCGACACCTCACATCCCAACCATGGAGGCACTCAGGGCATGTTTGGTTGCCTGCATACACCCTGGATAGGCCCGCTGGCGATGAAAACAGGATGATTGGTTGCCTCCAGCACCCCCATGTTGTGTCCCGCGCGCGTCTTGAAGTGGGCCAGAGCCAGGCCTAGTGATAACGCTCGATTCTGCCATTTTTCTAGGGTCTGGCTCGGGCTAGCGAAAATGAGCCGATGTGGTGCACTGGTGGGAGACAGGGAGGGAGACGCCACGTCGCTTCCAGGCCAACTGCCATAAATCCCCTCACCGCCCACTCTTCTTGCTCACTCTCCGCTCTGCTCTGCGATCACTGTCTCCCCCACTCGACAGCGTCGTTCCCGATGATGAATCAGTCACACACCATCATCATCAGCGGTGAAGGGCTTAGAGGGACACTCCGGCGTCAAGTCTGTCTCTCACCATCAGCGGCGACGGTCTTAGTACGGGAAACATTAGGGAATCTGAACCATGGCAATAAGCTTTTACCCCTTTTCCCTGAGCCATCTAGACAGTACATCTTCACGTAGAAGGTCATGTAGGGTTCTATATGCCATGCATTATAGATTTTCACGGATATCCCTCAAGGGAATATGCCAAAGAGGCAATAATAAAGTGGTTATTATCTTATTCAATTCCTTGTTTATGCTAAATGTTTATTTTGCATGCTATAATTGTATTAATTGGAATGGTTAATACATGTGTGTTTAATAATCAAAAAAAGAGTTCGTAGTTATGCCTCTCATATAAACTAGCTCGTTGGTTAAAAAGATGATCAAGGTTTCCTGATCATGGACATTGGATGTTGTTAATAACGAGGTCACAACATTGGTGGAATTATGTGATGAACATTCATCTGAAGTATAGCAATATGATCAAAGTAATTCTGTATACATTGCTATAACATCATAAGGAGTAACTTTTATCCTTAGACCATGAGGTCATGTTAATTTTTAACACCGGAAGAGTACTTTGATAACATCAAACGTCACACCATAATAGGCCGACTATAAAGGAGGGTTTGGGTACTGTGAAAGTGTTATGCTGAGGCTCATGGATCAAGAGTGGAACTTGTCCATCCTGATGACGGAGAGATATACTTTGGACCCTCTCGGTGATATCACATTGATGTAGCTTGCAAGCAAGTGATAAGATCACTAGAATGTTATATCATGGGAATGATAATAGAGTACTTGTCAGTAACAAGATCAAACTAGGTATGGGGATACCGATGATCGAATCTTGGACATGTAATATATCACGAGACAAAGGGATTTAGTTATAAACATTAAAGGTTCACACGATCATTGGAGTCGTCGTTGAATGTGTGGGAGTCAGTACGGATCTCTAGGTCCTGCTGCTGATTATTGATCGGTGAGGGGTTTCGATCATGTCTGCATTATTCGCAAACCGTAGGGTGGCACACTTAAGGTATACCAACACCATTAGGAGAAAATGTGTTTTATACAAAGATTATGAAAGTGTTGGAATCATTTCTATGGACACCGAAATTGTTTCGGGTGAAATTGCTAAACTAGTTCTGTATGTGATATTGAAATGTTGTAGGGGGTTTTATGTGAATGTTTGTTAATTAAAGTAGTTAACAAAATGCTGAATAAAATAAATAAAAATGGTTTTAATTTAATGATAACTTTCATTAAATTTGGTGGAAAATTAATGCAAAGTGAGTGGAGTTGGTTTTAATGTGAGTGGGCTTAGTGGAACCTCCACTCACCATTATGGAGGGATAGGTGGGGCACCACCATGCCCATGCGCATGGAGCCTTGGGGGTTGCCCCTCCTCCTATAAAAGGAGCTCCCCTCCTCCTCCACCCTCACACCTCCTTGTGAAGGATCTCTCTCCCCCTCTAGTTTATTCCCCATGGTCTCATATTAGCAAGATACATGTTCCAGATTGCTTTGTCTCAAAGGAGTTTTTGCTTCCACTACATCACTGGAGCGAGGAAGTGGAGGTTTTTGGGGTACCATACATGTGTGAAATAATGGATGCACTGCTGTTTTGTGGGGCTGGACTTACTAGTGTTGGACCTGCTGGACTTGCTGGACTTCATCACGATCTTGAGATCAACAAGTGAACGACTACATCATCCACGAAATCATATTTGTTAAAAAAGTTTTTTGGTATTGAAGGGTAAGATCTCTATGGATGTATATCCACCTGTTGGTTGTATCTAGGTAGATAGATCTTGGTGCTTAGTTGTTCACATCGTAGGAAAGATTTTGTTTTCTATGTTGTGGTATCAGAGCCAAATCTATGCGTAGATGCTTTACACGGGTAGGACACATATGAGGATGTGGGTGTTGGTGATCATATTATTGCATCTTCTATGTATTTTGGATATTGGTGGCATAGTGGGATGAAGTGGCATGGACTAACTTTACATATCCTCGCACATGAGACATGTTCCATGCTTGAAATGCAACTAGTTTTGCATAAGTGGCTAGCGGATGTATGTCTCTTCTACTATAGTCAATATCTGATTTACAACGAGTTGCTAATAATTTGATTATTATCATCGTTGTGGTACCATGTTCGTAGGTATGAATGGTTCTATCTCTAAAATCCCCAAGCCACGTAAAAACATGCAAAAGATAAATTAGAAGCGTCTAGTTTTTGTTTTTGCTGGGCAAGTGGTGTGATATGGTAATGTTATAATTTGTAGTATGGTTTGATACTCTTGGAAATTATAACATTCCAAAGTGTAAGTTCTATAGACCTTGGCCTTACACATATAAGAATGATGAATATCATACAACAATGCACACGATAGTGATCAAGTGCAAGAACGATATCATATCACTTTTTGCATATGATGTTTTTTTTGCATTTTTATATTTCCTGTATGGTGCTTTAGTAGCAATATAAGATGATACCTCATTTAAAATATCAAGATAAAAAAGTGTTCTTCCTTAGTATGCACCGTTAAGAAAGTTCTTAGTTTTGAGACACCATGTGATGATCGGGTGTGATAGACTCTACGTTCGCATACAATGGGTGTAAGATAGTTTTACACATGCGAGTACTAAGGTTCTTACTTGGCGAGCCTAGCATGTAAAGACATGGCCTCGGAACACGAACCAAAAGGTAAAGCATGAGCCATATGGTTGATATGATGACCATCTAGATGCTCACCTTTGAAGCTACACCAACTCACGTGATGATCGGTCTTGGTGTAGTGGATCTGGTTCATGTAATCACCAAAAAGACACGAGGGATGTTATTTTTGAGTGGGAGTTCATGTAGTAATATGATTAAAGTTGAACTCAATTTATCATAACTTAAATCAAAGTGAAACTGCATAGTTTGTTGTAGTCATTGGCATCCATTTACTACCTTATGCTTAGTTATAATTGAGATAACAGAACTATAAAATTCGGGATATTTACTTTACGAACTAGTATCGTATTGTTTTTAGTGTCAATTTAAAGTTTAAAAGTCATATTCCAAACTTTTAGCAAACCCATTTACTCCATGAAGTTTAATAAGTAGTCTTAAATTAAGAGTAACAATTCCAGTGTTAGTATATAAGTATCATGCTTGCCTCCATGATTCTTGATATTCAAAAAGTTGTTTTAATATCGAGGTTATCTAGGAGCCGAAAGAATTGTTTCAGGAACCATCATGTGTGGAAGATATTATGATATCTGAAACGACGTTTATGGTTGCAATATGATAGAGTATAATTTGGGAAAATATATGTTCTCATATTGTATGAGAATTTGCGAAGGATGGAGACACTAGACGTCTTAATCTCCCAAAAAAGGTTTTGGAAACTAACATTATACTTGCGATTCACCCTTATAGGCTATAGTAACTTAATCATGAAAGTTTTCATGACAAGGATGAATATAAGATGTAGGTACTACACTAAAATATTACTAAAGAATGGATTTTGAAAGAACGCCAAACATTTGATGATGGTGATCCACTTCAAAGTGCAAGTCCAAAGGTATTAGTATTTTACTATAAACGCTTTGGACTACGTGTCATGTGTATGGCGCCACTATTTATGTTGATAGATTCTTTTAAAGCAAAAGGAAATGCTGAAAGAGAGTTTATAAAATATTTGGTAGGAAAGAGAAAGATTGAAAATGTCTAGCTTAGGTATATAGATGATATACATGTTATGGTTGTATTATTTGCTTGTTAAACAATGTGGTTCTTCGGTATTGGATACCGAATTGGTTAGTGTGAAGTGTCATACAAGAACAACACAATTCATGAACTACAATGGCCTAAGTGACTAGCAAGAGAATATGTGATGATGTTGATCGAAAACAAATAAAGTGTTATTGTGTTTCTCGTTGAGATCAAAGCTCGCCTTCAAGATTTGTTTTAATAGATTTTATTTTGTTCCAGTATTATGAGAACAATGGTTATTCAAATAATTACCATATTCCATAGAAGATGGATGAACTTTTACAAGTCTAGCTGGATAAATCACGTCCATAAAAACTAATGCTAAAATGTCACAAGAAAAATGATTGGAAGATCACTTACAAAGTGACATCGCCATTTAAATTATATTGGAAAGAAAACATGAAGAAACTCCATGTCGATGGATTTTTGGAGTCTTTGATTTTGATCAATTGACGCTTGTTAGACTTTCCTCGAGATAATTGAAACTCCGTTCATAGGCCAAATAGGAACGGATGACTAACTTATTGGAAATTGTGCATGTTGATGCATATAGTCCATTATGTGTAGCCATGTGCGGTGGACATTCAACTTCATATGCTTTTTCCAAAAATTTGAGTGAATATATGTGTATATTTACTTAGTAAGGAAGAAGTATGAAACATTTGAAAAATGTTCAAAGGTTTTCAAGATGAAGTGGAAAATCATAGTAATGAGAAAATAAAGAATTTATGATTGGATTATAAAAGAAGATATTTGAGTTACATGTTTAGAAAAACACCTAAGATTTGTGGAATTGTTCAGTGTATTTGTGTTTCCTGATAAACCATATGAGTATGGAATGTTTGAGAGATGAAATAAAACCTTGTTTGACACGGTATGATTGAAGGTGTCATTTATAAAACTACCATTACGTTTTAAGGATGAAAACTTTAGAGACTAACACTTTTACACTGAAAAGGGCGCCATCATGATCTGTTGAAATGACACCATATGAGTTATGGCTTGGGATAAAATCCAAGTTGTCTTTTCTTAAAATGGTATACAAGGCATAAGTAAAATATTTACAACCAAAGTAGGATAAATACGAATTTGTAGGTTATCCTAAAGAATTTGTTGGGTATTCCTCCATAACATCGCGGACAAGTGAGTTTGTTGCTTGGAACATGAAGTTTCTTGAGAAGGATTTTTTCACAAAAGTTAAGTGGGAGGACAATAGAACTTTGATTAGGTTGATGAACGTAAGCAATATGTGCTAACTAGCGCAACACCGAAAAGTGTCCCAGAGGCAGCCACAACACTCATGGTTCTCTTGGTTACAAAGGTTGTGATCTCAGAGATTTGAGTTCCTATTGAACCGTCTAGGTTGCGTAACAATCAAATAGTGGGATTTGATAAACAAGTCATTACTGTTTTGACAATGATGAACCAACTACATGCAAAGAAGCGATGATGGACCGTAACTCCATCATATGACTAAAAGTCGTAAAATCCATGATAGTTTACATACACGAGAAATCAAGTTTTGAACTATTGGAAGACCCTCCAGGAAGGCATGAAGCCCTATCGGTCGTATTTGGATCGATAAAGAAATAGACATGGATGTTTGACATATGCGAAATAGTCGACATGTCGGAAAAAGAGTTTATGCAATGTTCAAGGAGTTGACTACGACAATATTTGATCTTTTGTAGCAATATTAGTCTGGACGAATTAATGTAGCAACCACTACATATACTTTGGTATATGGTAGTTAAACAAACAAAACAAAGTTATTCTAATAGAATATTACCTAGGACGTCTACATGACATGGTCCGAAGGGTTTTGTTAATTCAAAGGATGCTCAAATGGCATGCGAATTTCAATGGTTGAAGTAAGCATAGTGGAGTTGGAACCTTCATCGTGATGAAACTATTAAAAGAGTTTAATTTCATTAGAGGCGATGAAGATGATTGCATTTGCAAGAAATTAAGTTGGAGCACCGAGACATATTTCCAATACATTATGTAGAAGACATAGTGTTGATTGTATATGATGTATCTTTTATTGACATGGGTTAAGAATTTCATTAAAATTAGATTTCGATGAAAGACTTGGGCAAAACCGGAATATTAAGCATCAATGGCTATATGGATAGATTGAGGCGCTAATATGGTTGTCTCATATATGAGATATTGAAAGAGTTCAATATGGAAACAACAAGAAAGGTTCTTGCTGCAAGGAAAGGGGTGAATCAAGATTCAAGTGTATCGACACTTGGTAAGTGAAATGAGATTCAAGTGTTTCTACACTTGGTGAGTGAAATCACATGATTATTTTGATCAATAATATATATCGTGATATGTACATATCTAGATATGTCCTATGCTCTAAATGTTATGAGCATATACCAGAATGATTCATACGATGATCATTGGACGATAGTAAGGATATTCTTACGCGTTCATTGTAAAGTGTTTCTTTGATACTAGCTTTTTCACAAGATACAAGTTAAGTTTATCTCAATTTAAACTATGGGTGGCACAATATAATGGAAAGGACTTTCCATGATGGATTTGGATGAGTTCCAAAGTTAAGACATTATGACGGATACACCAACAAAAGGCTAAGTATATGAGTGTTATAGTAGCAGCAAAGGAGGCATTTGTGTTAAGTAGTTTGTTATCAAACAATGTGTGGTTCATAGTGGGATAGTACTATTAAGATATATTGTATGACAACAGTATCGACATATTTTAAACCCAAGGAACTAAGGTCTCACCAAAGGACTGAATTTATACAATGCCATCTCATTTGAGAATGATTGATGCATAGAGACGCAAATACATGCAAATACACACGGACCTGAAAGTGTCAGATCTAGAGATTATGTTTACCAGTAGCAAACGCGTATATACAACACTAGAAAGCCATAGGTGTTGAACGCGCAAGTTTACAAAATAGATTATTGAATCTAGTGCAAGTGGGAGACTGAAGGGAATATGCTCGAGAGGCAATAATAAAGTGGTTATTATCTTATTGCTTGTTTATGATAAATGTTTATTTTGCGTGCTATAATTGTAGTAATTGGAAATGTTAATGTATGTGTTTAATGAAAAAATAAAGAGTTCCTAGTTATGTCTCTCATATAAACTAGCTCGTTAATTAACAATATGATCAAGGTTTCCTGATCATGGACATTGGATGTTGTTAGTAACGAGGAATCAACATTGGTGGAATGATGTGATGAACATTCATCCGAAGTATATCGCAACGATCAAAGTCATTGTGTTTACATTGCTATAACATCATACGAAGTAACTTTTATCCTTAGACCATGAGATCATGTTAATTGCTAACACCGGAAGAGTACTTTGATAACATCAAACGTCACACCGTAACAGGGTGACTATAAAGGTGGGTTTGGGAACTCTAAATTGTTATGTTGAGGCTCATGGATCAAGAGTGGAATTTTTCCATCCCAATGACGGAGAGATATACTCTGGGCGCTCTCGGTGATATCACATTCATGTAGCTTGCAAGCAAGTGATAAGATCACTAGAATATTATATCACAGGAACGAGAAAAGTGTACTTGTCAGTAACGAGATCAAACTTGGTATGGGGATACCGATGATCGAATATCGGACATGTAATATATCGCGACATAAAGGAACTTAGTTACAAACATTAAAGGTTCACACGATCACTGGAGTCATCATTGAATGTGTGGGAGTCAGTATGGATCTCCAGGTCCAATTACTGATTATTGATCGAAGAGGGGTCTCGATCATGTATGCATTATTCGTGAACCATAGGTTGGAACACTTAAGGGATACCGACACCATTAGGATCAAATATTTTTCAGACAAAGATTACGAAAGCGCTAGAATAATTTCGATGGACACCGGAATTGTTTCAGGTGAAACTGCTGAAACTGGTTTTGCATGTGATATTGAAAGGTTGGAGGGGTTTTATGTGAATATTTATTAATTAAAGTAATTAAAAAATTCTGAATAAAATAAATAAAAATGGTTTTATTTAACGAGAACTTGCATTAAATTTGGTGGAAAATTAATGCAAAGTGAGTGCAGTTGGTTTTAATGGGAGTGGGCTTAGTGGAAGCTCCACTCACCATTATGGAAGGAGAGGTGGGGGAACCACCATGCCCATGCGCATGGAGCCTTGGAGGCTGCCCCCTCCTCCTATAAAAGGAGCTCCCCTCCTCCTCCACTCTCACACCTCCTCGTGAAGGATCTCTCCCCCTCTAGTTTATTCCCTATGGTCTCGGATTAGCGAGATACATGTTCCCGGTGGCTTTGTCTGAAAGGAGTTTCTGCTTCCGCTACATCGCTGGAGCGAGGATGCGGAGGTTGTCAGGGTACCGGACATGTGTGCGATCACGGATGCACTACTGCTTTGCGGTACTGGATTTACTGGTGCTGGACCTACTAGACTTGCTGGACTTCATCACAACCTTGAGATCGGCAAGTGAACAACTACATCATCCACGAAATTAGATTATGTTAACAAAGTTTTTCGGTCTTCAAGGGTAATATCTCTATGGATGTATATCCACCTGTTGATTGTATCTAGGTAGATAGATCTTGGTGCTTAGTTTTTCACATCGTAGGAATTTTTTGTTTTCTATGCTGCGAACCCAACAATCCACAGCTCTATGTTTTTTCAATTTGGGGGTTTACTATTGTACCATTACCAGGACGAGTTCGTGTGCTATGTGCTTCCTTTCTTTGGTAGTATGCATCATTGATTTCTATATCAAGTAAGGTAGATCTAACAATGGTTCATGGATGAACATTTGCCAATGATTACAATGGCTAAGGGCACTTTCAGGATTAAACCAGGATATGTATTTAACGGTTTGTGCATTCTGCTAGGTTCACTCACCCCGTCTCTGAAACTGGTGTTCATCTCTTGCCGCATGAAGTAGTCCTGATAACTGCAAGTCAGACGCTATATGAGGCAATGTTTCCACATTTACAAACTACCAATGACTAGGATAGTTCGATATGCATCAACTTTCTATAGATGGGCTGTAGTACCTACTATTTTTTCCCAAAGAGGAAATTTGTGCATGATCCTTGGTAATAAGGGATCATCTATGGATACATGTTTGATTGTTGTGATCGTATGTCCCTACAATGTGTGCTACGCCGATGATTACAATTGTCACACAATGTAACTTTAGGGTTGTCTAATCGAACCTTGTTGTATGTACAACCCTTGTATTTGTGCATCTGATTTGGTTCCCTCACGCCATCCCCGAAGGTGACATGCATTTGCCACATTATGTGCGCAACATTGGAAAATATGAGGCAAAAAATTATGAATCATTGGTTTGAATTATTTTCATTGCTTTGCCTTGTTCTGATTACTTTGCTTCGTGTAGACTACTTTGCTTTGTGTTCATTGATTATATTTGTGAGCCATTCCAGGCTATCAAGATCAGTGTTCAGGGAAAGGAGCCGTTGATGGCTCGAACAAGAGGGCCAAAAAATCAGGAATGTCTCCCAATGTTGGCACCTGGGATGAGGCAGTGACCCCTACCCAATTCTGCAAGGTGATGATAGCACCTGCACTAGGATTGCTTCCTATCCTAGAGGCATTTAGGTCATATATGGATAGTTTCCCTAACACGGTCACTCTGAAGCTGACGACTGGCTGCTAATGGGAAATCATGATCTCAGATGTTAATGGTAAAGCTTGCTTCGATGAAGGTTGGATACCTTTTGCAGTAGCTCATGACCTGAAGATCGGTTACTTGGTGACCTTCAAGAATATCTATCTAAAGATTTACAAGGTGGTCATCTACAACTACACTCAAGCCGAGATTTGAAAGAGGTGCCCTGAGCACCCTGAAGCTTTTAGGAGGATCATGGAGAAGTGCTCACTTTTGTCTAGATGAAGTAGTTCTGATTTGTGCGTGTGGTCGTGAACTAGTACTTTTTCGTGCCCTATCGTGAATTATCTCATTGATCTACATTTGTGTTTGTGTCTATTTTCAGTTGTATCCTCACCTCTCTCCAAAAGAGGTGACCATATCAGCAACACTGCAGGCAACCAAACGCATTGCTTCCTTGTGTTCATAGATGCATCCATGCAACCAAACAACCACATTTCTGATTTTCGTGGATGTAAGAAAGGTATGCATGCTAACAAATGAGCTTCCATTCATGGTCCAAGACCTGTATGGCGATAACAGTACTAGCCATAGCACTACCATGGCAAAAAAGTATGCAAGCTACCAAGCATGCCCCTAGTGAGCATGGTGCTAGCCGGCGATGCACCAACCAAGGTGAATGAGTTTTTTTGTGATCAAGGTGAACGAGTTTGGGCCAAGCCAACCTCATCATCGAAAGACCCACTCTTATCATTTTGGAAGATCGTCGAGGAGCGGGCGACAAGATCCCTAACAGGAATTTTGTTGAAGATTTGTGTGGTCGGACAGAACCAAGATGTAAAGGGTCTTGGAACTGTTTCGTCGAACACCTACCATGTGTTGAGGTGTGCCTGCAACCCATCACTCTAGAGTCTTTCTACCGACTATATGATGAACGTTTGTAGTCTGTGGGTTGGTATTTACCTTCGGTGACAGTGCCGAACATGGGATAAGCGTCCATCAGTCAGACCACGAAAGCCCTGCCCATGCTCACAAGGAAATGAGACAAAATAGAGGCGATTGGGGAAGAAGTAAACTGTGAAGACCCAATGGGCAGGCTCTCATGATCAGCTCGCTCGGCTAGGGATTTTATAAACTGGTGTCCCTAACTACGTATTCAGTTACCAAGTGTCAATATCCCAAACAACGGTTCAGATAACGAATGGACATCATGGATCATGGCGTCATCCAACGGCTCGTGACGCTCACCATTGTTTTAGCACTAATTACTGTTTACTACCATTCATTGTCGTTCGTTATTACCTACATTCATTTATGTCCCACTATATATATAGGAAATATATCTCCTGGACCTGTTTAAAGCTATGTCTATGGGGTATCTATGTCCTATGTGCATGTTTGGTTTCTCGAGCAGCTATTTTTGGCATCTCGAGAGATTAGGTCAACAAAGCCATGATTTGCTTGGCCAAGTATAGAGTCATGTTCTACATCTTTGATTTGCATTTTTTCATTCATATTACTTATTCTAAAGACTTAATATTTAGATTCAAGTAAGCATCATCGTCCACAACTATAACGACAGCCTCCATCGAGGCATGATAGGTTGTCATAGTATCTAGTCGTGACACCCCTAGGATTAGGGCTAGACGAACCCAAACCTTAGTATGGCATAAATCTAACCTAGAGCTCGAGAGGTTACAGTGAGAGAACTGAAAACACAACAGTGACCCTACGATTCAGACATATAAAAAATAGCTCATAACTGAGCAAATACATAAATATTACAAACAAATGTTACTGACCACAAACACCAAACACTGGAAGGAAAATTATGCTATTAGGTAAAAAAACTTAACAAATAACCTAAGAGGTCTGAAGCATAAGGTGACATCCCAGCCCATAGATTCCAGGCTGCCAGCCGGGAACCCAAGAAACTCATGAGTGTCGATGTCGTAAGAACTCATCTTCAAAGAACCCTTTGTCTACTGCAAAAAATATCAACAAAGAAAGTCTGAGTATAGGTTTACTCCACAAGACTTATGGCTAGTGGAGTTACTTTTCATAAAGCAATATTTATTTAAAAAATAGGAAGGAGTAGAAGCTCGGCTAAACATATCATTTTAAAGGGGATAAGAGAACGATATCTCGAACTTTATCAATCATATTTTGATATCCACCAAATTATCATCATCAGAATCTCTCAACTAGGATCGCCCCCTTGTTTACTAAGGAAGCATCCTTAAGCCATCTTAGTTGCCAAGTTTTACGATTAGGTTAATGTTCTCTATAATCATCACGATCTTTGCCAAGTTGTCCATAACTATGGACATGGTTTTTTGAAAAGATTAACCCTACATGGGTGTACAACTTTACCCACACTCGCTGAACGACTCTTAATACCACAATGATTAGCCACTCTTCCTTGGAGGGCGGTGGAGGATGGTTAACCAAGACCTTTCCCTTTTTTCGCCTAATCCATGAGTCACTCAGAAAGGGATCCTTGTCTGCTATAGTTAGTTACACTCTCAACTTAGTCCTAGTCACTATAAGTCTTGTGGAGTACAGCCTATACTCAGACTTGCCTTGTCGATATTTTTTGCAGTAGACTAAGGGTTCTTTAAAGATGAGTTCTTATGACATTGACACTCATGCGTAGCTTGGGTTCCCGGCTGTCAGCCTAGAATCTATGGGCTGGGACGTCACCTTATGCTTCAGACCTCTTAGGTTATTTCTTAAGTTTTTTATACCTGTTGCACATATCCACTTGCTCGCTGTTTAGGAATGCTAACTTGACGTCCATGTGGGGGACGCTCCAACCCGCACTTGTTGGGGATATACTTTCCGGGTATACCCACTATGAATCGCTGACCAAGGTGGCCCACTTCGGGTTAGAGCTATGCTTCACAGGCGGCCCAGTCACAGAGAGAAGTTGGAAGCCCATCTAGCTACAAGGCCTAGAAGACTTACCGACTTAGGCCTATACGAATACTTGTAGTCCAAGATGTACTATGTAACCGATTCTATCATAGCCGAATAGGACTCTCTTGTAACCCTAGGACCGGATGACTATATAAGCCATCCTAGGGACCAGCCTTTAGGGCATCGACAATCAACCTCAACTCGCATAGGCTAAACCTCTCTTGTAATATGTACTTCTAGCTCTGCCGATATTATACGATTGCTAGCAGGAGTAGGATCCGTCCACCAGAGGTGGATTCAAACCTGGGTAAGCTTGTGTGTTCATCGCCCTGGACCACCGTATGTTTCACACCCCACATCTTTCCATGCCCCGAGGACCGCCTCATGGAGTACTTGTCTTCAATCTGAAGACAGTTGGTACCCACCATGGGGCGGGTGACCTTCAGATCTGTGTTCCAGGCAGAATCTGCGCGAATTGGATTCAGAGAAATAATCGTCGTTGGTCGGGTCCTCTATGCCAGCGATGTCCCTCTCGTACTTCTCGACGAGACCTAGATTCCGGCTAGGGAGGCCGTGACTAGCTACACAATCATGTCTTTTGGCGAGATCGATGTTTACCTTGGTTTCGCTGAACCAGCACAACCCACCCAGCGGTGATGATAGAGGCAGAA
Source organism: Avena sativa (assembly GCA_916181665.1). Lineage (NCBI taxonomy): Eukaryota > Viridiplantae > Streptophyta > Magnoliopsida > Poales > Poaceae > Avena > Avena sativa. The sequence goes on from OV702296.1 coordinate 418,185,740, forward strand.
GAAACTTCTGGATCTACTTTGTCTGCCGAGGTGGCAGAGTTCCAGATCTCAGAAAACCCTAATACCACCTAGCCCGCACCTGAAGTGGAGATCGTGGAGAAGATTGGATCTGAACAAGATCTCCCTCAGGAGGTCAAATCTTAGGAAGATCAAAGATGCAACAACTCTGGATCCGTCTCTGCTGATGCCGGAGCAGGAAAATAACTTCTTAGGCACATAGTGAGGCGGATGATGATGCACAACAATGCCAGTATGGATGATGTTCTCAAGACCACCAAAAGTTTTGAGGAAGCTAAAGAAGAATGCCTCACCTACCTCAGAACACATGGATCTCACTTCATCAGCTATGTTGGCTTTGGATCCGGCTCCACCAATGCTAGAGATGACAACAACTTGGTGTTAGACGCAATCAGAGGAAAACCGACACACCGGCCTCTCGAGGGGAGTCGATGACGTCGGCAGATCTTTGAGCATATGAGCAGAATTTGAAGAGGAGTTTACCTCCAAAGCTATGGAAGAAGGAGAAGGTTTGGATCTAAGTCCCTATAACAGTATGGATGAGAGACACGATGAAAACTCTCTCGACTCGCAAGATGATATGGATCTCGGAGATAATCCCAACGTCTAGATGTCCAAAAGTATTGATAGAAGCTTGACCCTAGGATTTGGACCAAAAGCTATCTTTACCACGGGTACAAATAAGGCCAACAAAGCAAAGAAGAATAAGAAAAGCAAGACTTTGGCTAAAGATCTTACGCTTGAGAAGGAAGTTGCCGGAAAAATATGAGGAGGATTCAGACGGTGCTCTGATCTGCCAAGAACCAAAAAAGACTCTGGTGGATGGACACGTGGTTAACCTAGTGCTAGTGAAATTATCAGAGAAGTACTTACAATGCCGAACCCAACCGCCTCGGAACTTACACCGGATGAGCTGGAGGAAAGGGACTTAGCCCTAGAAGCATAATGCCAAATACTCTTGGATGAGGCCACCCACCTCATCAAGGAGAAGCAGCGCATTACAGATGTAGGATAGTATAACTCCCTTCAGTATCAGAAGACCTGGAACGTCCCTAAGCTGGCAAATATAAATCTGGATGTTGACAAATCCCTTTTTGAGGGAAACTACGCATACATAGTAATGGGACAACTTTGGATCGACAGCAAAGGAAACCAGGTGTATAACATGCAAGTAGAAAACACTGCTGTTGCCCTAGAGATCCTAGCAAATAATCCAACTCCAGAGCAGGTCCGAATGAGTGTAGCACTACTCAGTAAAGGCCTAGAGCAACAAGAAGCCACCACGTCTTTTAGTGGAAAGTGGTCTCGAAATCCGATCAATGTTGCACAAACACGACTCAGCAGCACGACACAAAACCCTGTAGGGAACCGCATCGGTGTCACCGCTCTGACTCTCGGGATTATACTTACTCAAGAACCTTCTCTTTAGGACAACGGCATAGAACCGCACGCGATTGGAGCAACAATTCCCCAGCCGTGGAGTGAGACATCGTAGCAGCACTGGTTCCACATCAACCTCCCCAGCGGCAGTCAAATCACCATAGGGTAGAAGATGAAGCATGTCATCGGGAACAGGATCGGCAAAGGATGCCACCTCCCAGACACACAAGACGTACGGCTGAGGCTCGCCATAATGGTGACAACGATGGACGAAGAAACAATGAAAACTGTGCTGGATCAAGCCGACAGGGTAGCCATCGCAATGAAGACCCTCCTAGATCCAGCATAACGATGCCCCGGACGGAGGCCGTCGATCAGCCAGAAATAACCCACCAGCACCACCCTCTCCACCAAGAAGTGCCCATAATGACTCCCATGGGAGCCAAGGAGGATGTCGGCGTGGAGGCGATGGCGGGGGAAGTAGAGACCCGGCTCCACGGCACCGCACCCATAGAAAACATCTGAGACAGTGCTCTCTGTCACCAAGTGACACCAGGCACCGGATCAACGCAAACATAGAGGCGCGGCGCTACAAGTCGGGAAACATATATGTGGGTCCAAAATGCTTTGAGCCACGGATCCGACAAACAAATTTTCTAGAGAGATTTGCAATCTCAAGACACATTCAAACCTCCGATGGTGTGGCTCGGCCAGACACCTGGCTCCAGGATTTCTTACAGGAAACAGCCCGGTCACAGTCTAGTATCTCCCACTTATTCTACAGAAGATGACTCGATCATGGCACAATGAACTCCCGGAAAACACAATTCACAACTAGTATGATATGCAAAGTGCATTCTTTTGGAATTTCTAAGGCACATATAGGAGGCCCTGCACGGTTGGAGATCTATAGCGTTGCACCCAAAAAGCCGGAGAAACTTGCCAGGGCTACCTCAGGCAATGGATCGACATGAAAAACTCCTTTGAGGGAGTAAACAACCAGACCACTATTGAAGCTTTCATCACAGGGCTCCCAATCAGATGACTGCGTCACCGACTAAAGTGTGAGAAAGTTACTCACCTGGGAGAAATGATAGAAACGACAAGCAAATATGCATATTCCGATGATGATTCAGAGGGACTATTGAACGCCCTGGCCATACCACAATTGCCTAAACAGCCGAGGCAGCAGCAGACCCAGAAGCGCAAGAACACCTCGGAGGAAAAACCCAACTCGTAAACTACAACTGTTAACGCAACTTTCGAATATGGAGGACAAGGAGGGAGCGGAGGCGGTCGGGGACAAGGCCGCAGAACTTCCCGGGTCCAAGGGAGAGGAGACCAGCAACTAAGTAAAACCTACTCTTGGGCAGACATTGCCAAAAATCCATGTGTGCATCACCCGGAAGGTAACGGGGGCTCTTACCACACAAATGTTGAGTGTAGTTTTAACTATGACATCAAGAAATACAAATCCGTTGGCTACAGGGCCAAGTGACGAAAAGGAAAGAAAAATTCTGACAAAGAAAAGGAGTCCAAGAATGATTCCGACATGGATGAGGTAGATGCCTCTAATCCCAAGTCGGATGGTAATAAGGCTTACCCAACCAAAAAAGACACCTATGTTTGCTTCCTCGGATCCTAGTCCACCATGGTTAAGAAGGCAGTGATGCACGAACTCAACACAACTGTTCCGGCTGTCCCCCAATATCTAGACTGGTGAGAAGTAACAATCACCTTCGGTTGACGCGACCATATGCCTAAACCACACAGGCGAGGAAAGTACGCTCTGGTTGTTAATACACTAATTGATGGCTATAAGTTCTCCAAGACTCTCATGGACGGTGGCAGTAGCATCAACATCCTCTACGTCGAAATGTTGTGTCGTATGAAGATATCGGAAACATAGTTGAATTACAGCAGCGTGATTTTTCCATGGGATCATCCCTAGAAGGCAAGCAAACTCTCTAGGAGAAATTACTTTGGACGTGACTTTTGGAACGCTGGATAATTATCGAACTGAGTCACTGTATTTTGAAGTGATGTCGTTCAAGTGTGCATACCACACTATCTTTGGGTGTCCGCCTTCTCTGAAGCCGTACTACATGCCGAGGAGTACCAAGAGATCAAGAAGAACATGGATCTGTCCGAGATGCCCGTAACAAAGAAGGAGGTGCTAAAGCCGACTCCGAATTTCAAGGCATCTGAAGAGACGAAGATAACACCGCTGAACGATGATGACCCCTCCAAGGTGACACAGATAGTCATAGGCTTAGACCGCACATAGCAAAGCGTGCTCGTCGAGTTCCTCAAAGCTAATAAATATATCTTTGCATGGCAACCTTCTGACATGACCAGAGTACCTAGGGAACTTGCTGAGCACTATTTAAATGTTTTTATCCTGATGCTAAACCCGTTAAACAGTCCTTACGATATTTTGGCGATGAGAAGTGCAAAGCTATAGCTAAGGAGTTACCCCAGTTAGAATTAGCCGGATATATCGCAGAGGTCATCCACATGGAGTGGTCGTACAATCTTGTAATGGTCCCTAAAAAGGATACCACTGATTTAAGAATATGTGCCGACTATACTGCCTTGAACAAGGCTTGTCCCAAAGATCCATTTGCTCTGCCTAGACTCGACCAAGTTATCGACTTGACAACAGTCTCGAAATTCCTATGCTTTCTTGATGCATATTCTGGTTATCACCAAATACACATGAAGGAGTCAAACAAACTAAATACTTCGTTCATCACCCCCTTCAGAACCTTCTGCTACGTAACGATGCCTTTCGGGCTAAAAACATAGGGTCTACGTACCAACGTAGTATGCAGTGTTGCCTCCACGATCAAATCGGACACAATGTACATGCATACGTGGATGATATAGTTGTGATGTCCAAAAGAAGGAAACTCTAATTTCCAACTTGGAGGAAACGTTCACAAATCTACAAAAATACAACATAATGCTTAACCCAAAGAAGTGTTTCTTCAGAATTCTAACTAGAAAATTGTTAGGTTTCATCATGACTTAGAGAGGCATAGAGGTGAACCGAGAAAGAAATAAAGGATATACTCAACATTACTAGGCCAACTCGCCTGAAGGACGTACAACGGATTTTTGGCTGCATCGCTACAGTCAGTTGGTTCATAAGCCGACTCGGTGAAAGAGCAGCACCATTATACAAGCTCTTGAAGAAGACCAAGAAATTCTTCTGGACCAATGAAGCTAAAGCTACACTCCAGGACTTGAAAGTAGTACTCTCATCCGTCCCTATCCTTGTAGCACTGGAACCTCAGGAACCCATGTTGCTCTATGTTGCCGCGACAAAGAGAGTCGTCAGTGTTGTAACGGTGGTGGAATGACTAGAGGAAAAACATGAACAATTGGTGCAGTGTCCAACTTACTACCTTAGCGAGGTCCTGACAGAATCAAAACAACAGTATGCTCATTATCAAAATTTATCCTATGGTGTGTTCTTCGCATCCATAAAGCTACAACACTATTTTCACGAGCACAAGATTACCGTGGTGAGCACAACTCCCATGAGAGACATAATCAACAACAGTGATGCCACGAGACGCATTGCTAAATGGGGAATTGAGCTAGCAGCTTTTAACATTGAGTATAAACAGTGCACAACGATTAAGTCCCAAATACTTGCCGATTTTGTCACTAATTGGATAGAGACGACATAAAACATGTATGTCCTAGAGTCGAAATATTGGACCTTGCATTTTGACGGGTCGAAAGCGCTCGGGGGATCGGGGGCTAGCATGGTACTCAAATCAATCTAAGGAGACAAAATATTCCATGTGTTGTAGATTCACTTCATGGCGACCAATAATATTGCCAAATATGAAGCCCTGCTACATGGAATTCGAATTGCAAAAGGCATCAACATTCGTTGACTCATGTGCTACAGAGACTCGGATTTAGTTGCTCAGCAAGTATTCAATCACTGTAGGGACAATAAACACATGGCAGCATATCGAGCTATCATGGATGAACTGGCTAAATCATTCGAAGGGTTTGAAGTTCAACACATTCCTGAAATAGAAAAAGAGGAAGCAGATGCGCTATCAAGAATAGGCCCTGCACGGAAAAAGGTCCCAGATGGTGCTTTTCTAGAGAATGTTAAAGTTCCTTCTATAATAGGATTTGATGAGGAGTATCTGAGCAAATCCGACTCACCGGTCATAGCAGTTCTGGCTGTAATTCCTAGCTGGATAAAACCGTACCTCGAATTCTTGGTAGAAGGAAAATTACCCGAAGACGAATTCTTGAGCCGACAAATCGTTCGACGAGCAAAATCCTACACAGTAATCTATGGTGAGCTCTATAAGTGGAGTGTATCTAGGGTTTTTTAGCATCGTGTAAGGGAAATCCACGAATGCGAATGCGGACATCACACCGTAGATAATATTTAGTGGAAAAAGCTTTACGGTACTAATTTTTCTGGCTTATAGCTAAGGTACATGCAAACAAACTGGTCAAGACATGCAAAGGCTGCGAAAAATATGCTAGGCAAGCCCATGTTTGGGCTGATCAGCTACGAACAATTCTGATTACAGGACCCTTTGCGGTCTTGGGGCTTGACATGGTAGGATCATTCAAATAGGCTCCAAGTGGATTTACTCACCTACTTGTGATGGTGGATAAATTTACAAAATGGATTGAGGCTAAACCTGTCACAAGTTATGATGGAGCTATATCCAAAAGATTCATCGAGGACGTCATAATCTGATTCATTTATCCACACAGTATTATTGTAGACAACGGGAGAAAAATTTCAATGGGAGAACTTGCCTGAGTTTTGTGAAGATCAAGGGATCCGACTCGATATTGCATCAGTTGCACATCCATAAGCCAATGGACAATTCGAAAGAGCTAATGGTTTAATTCTTCAAGTCCTCTAACCTAGGCTCAAAGCACCAGTTCATTGTGTTGCGGGGGCTTGGGCGGATGAATTGCCGTCTATTGTATGGAGTTTATGAACTACTCCTAATAGGTCAATCGGATATACACCTTTCTTCTTGATCTACGGCATAGAGGCGGTTCTTCCGAGTGATCTTATCCATCTTTCTCCCCGAGTTGCTGCATACGTCGAAGAAGATGCTGAAGTTTCTCGACAAGATAACCTCGATGTACTCGAGGAAGTTCGCGTCATTTCTGGGTAGAGATCTACATCCTATCAGCAGAAATTATGCAAGTATCATAGTCAGAGAGTCAAAAATCGGTCTTTTACAAAGGGCGGTCTAGTTCTCGGACTAGTGCAACAAAGAAAGCACAAACTTTCCCCAATCTGGGAAGGGCCATTTATGGTTAGTAGAGTATTGCACAATGGTTCATACTACCTAACGTACATGAGGCCAGACAAAGAAAGACCTGCTACTAGGAAGAGAAAGAGAGCTGGTGGCGGTATAGATCCAGATGAGTTAGACCGTCCATGGAATATTCCTCAGCTATGTCCATTTTATTCTTAAATTTTCTTTCTTTGTAATCATATCAATGTACATGATCAAAGTGAAATAAAATATTGGTTCCCCTCAATTTTTTTGGGAAGTTTTAAAGTACCATCTTATTTCTGAATGATCATGTCATAGAAGAAAATCCTAGGATACTTGAATGTACTTTATACTCATGTTTGTTCTAGTTAGATTTACGATTCTAAATATAGATACCTTCCGGTGTAAGTCTCATTTTTTGTTCATACTTTGGTTTTTGTCTGATTGCTTAGACGTAGGTATTTTTCGAGTAGTGAATTGTTGGTAGTGGAGGCCGACTTTGTTTCCGGGTTTAAACTAGTTTAGCATATGAGCTCCGTTGCTCGGCAAATTTACAGTGCTAAAGGTTTGCCGGCTCACAAAAGGGATGAGGCAGAAAGCCAGATAAACAATAAGTATCAGCAAAAAGTGCTTAAGTAATTTTCAATCAAGCACAAAAAAGGTAAAACAAAAGTGATAAGAGTAAAGCATAAGTTCTTACACAACATCACCAAAAAATAAATAGTTTAAACTGTTGGGTTCGTAGCATAGAAAACAAAAAAAATTCCTACGATGGGAACTATACGCCAAGATCTATCTACTAGATACAAGCAACAGGTGGATATACATCCATAGAGAACTTACCCTCAAAGACAACAAAGCTTTGTTAACGAGATGGAACTCGTGGATGATGTAGTCATACACTTGCCGGTCTCAAGATCATGATGAAGTCCTTCGGGTCCAGCAGTTCCAGCACCATCAGGTCTAGCACCATCAAGTCCAGCACCGCAAAGTAGCGGTGCATCCGTGATCGCACACACGTTTGGTCCACCGAACAACCTCTACCTCCTCGCTCCAGTGATGCAGCGGAAGCAGCAACTCCTTTCCAGATAAAGCCACCGGGAACATGTATCTCGCTAATCCGAGACCATGGGGAATAACTAGAGGGAAAGAGAACCTTCATGAGGAGGTGGGGCAAGAGGAGAGGAGCCATGGGGCTACTTTTATAGGGGAGGGGGCGCAGGCCCAAGGCCATGGCTGACCGGCCATGGTGGGTGACCCCACCTCTCCCTCATTCTATGGGTGGAGCTTCCACTAAGCCCACTCACATCAATTTCAACTCCACTCACTTTGCATTTAATGTCCACCAAATTAAATACATTTTCTCTTTAAATAAAACACTTTTATTTATTTTATTCAGAATTTTGTTAATTACTTTAATTAACAAACATTCACATAAAACTCCATGCAACATTTCAATATAACATGCAGAACCAGTTTCAGCAATTTCACCCAAAACAATTCTGGTTTCCATCGAAATGATTCTAGCGCTTTCTTAATCTTTATCTGAAACATATTTGCTCCTAAATAGTGTCGGTATCCCTTAAGTGTGTCACCCTACGGTTCGCGAATAATGCAGACATGATCGAGACCCCTCTCCAATCAATAATCAGCAGCGGGACCTGGAGATCCGTACTGACTTCCACATATGTCAACGATGACTCTTGTGATCGTGTGAGCCTTTAACGTCGTAACTAAATCCCTTTGTCTCGTGATATATTACATGTCCGAGATTCGATCATCGGCATCCAAATACCTAGTTTGATCTCATTACCGACATGCACTCTTTTCTCGTTCCCATGATATAACATTCTAGTGATCACACCACTTTCTTGCAAGCTGTCTTAATGTGATATCATCGAGAGGGCCTAGAGTATATCTATTTGTCATCAGGTTTGACAAATTCTACTCTTGATCCATGAGCCTCAACATAACACCTTCGGAGTATCTTAACCCACCTTTATAGTCACCCTTTTACAGTGTGACGTTTGATGTTATCAAGTTACTCTTCCGATGTTAGCAATTAACATGATCTCATGGTCTAAGGACTAAGATTACTTCGTATGATGTTATAGCAATATAAACATAATGACTTTGATCGTAATGTTATACTTCGGATGAATGTTCATCACATCATTCCACCAATGTTGTGACCTTGTTATTAACAACATCCAATGTCCATGATCAGGAAACCTTGATCATCTTGTTAATCAATGAGCTAGTTTATATAGAGGCATTACTAGGAAATCTATATTTTGTTTATTAAACACACATGTATTAACATTTCCAATTAATACAATTATAGTATGCAAAATAAACATTTATCATAAACATGGAATAAGATAATAACCACTTTATTATTGCCTCTCGGGCATATTCCCTTCATAAACTATTACATCAAGATTGCTTCAGAATAATGCAAAGTTTTGTATTACAAATTTTATGTTGTAGGTGAAGGATTCGCCAGCCCGCTGGTGCTACCACCCAAGTCGCCCTGATATTTCTCCGAGACAAGGATGTCAGACTTAGTCTCTCCGTCGTCATCAGGAATTGCATCATCTTCGGCTTGGGGCTTGGAGGCACTTCGACAGATTGAATAATGCCTTCTCGTAGTTGGTCACATCGGCCATGCAACAAGCGTATCTGGCACAAGAATTCCATATCTTGCCAACATTATGAGGCTTGCCATCTCCATCAATAGTTGAATAACCCTTAGTAACTTGCCAAGTTTCCATGTTACCATGGTGGCTCATTACCATGGTAAGGGCATTCTGCGTCGTTGTATGGCATACGACATTTTCCAATCCTCGACCAACTAAGGGATGTCCTTTGCTATATCACGCACCTAAAAGGCGGATAACTTGTCTAAGTCGGAGAGATTAACGGTTTCACAAATCTCTTCAAGAGATTGGCGAAAATCATGAAGCAGATCTCTGACTACGACAAGTCGGCTGGTGCTTGATTCAGACAAAGAAGAATCTACGAGGTGGAGAGGCACTATAAAAAAGGAGCATTATTAACAAAATATGACAGAAACAATCGAAAAAACCAAATAAGAGACGGAATGGTAGCAAACATATATACCAAAGAGAGCTTCATCTACTTTGATATTTTCCTCTCGCGGACTCCGGAGTTCGTCCTGTAGGGCTTGAGTAGTATCCTTCTATCTGTCCATATCTGCTTTCAAATCCGAGATTGCCTTACCTTGGCAAGCAATAGTTCAGTCGCATTCTTTAGTGGCCATGTTGTTGGATTCAAGGATATTGTTGACACTATGTTCATGGTCCTCCCTCAACTTTTCAAGTTGCTCGCGTAAGCCAACATTCTTGAACTCTAAGGCTTTCAAGTTTTTATCTTGTTCTACAAGTTTGCAAGATTGAGGCAGCAAGCCTGGAGTAAGAAAGACAAAGTTAGATGAATTCAAAATTCGGCTTAACATAAAATTCCGAGAAGAGGGAGCCGACACACTTACTTTCAGCTTCATCCTTCTCATCTTTAAGCTAAGAATTTTTACAATGGAGAGCCTTGACCTCTCTCCGCTTGTTACAGATGTTCTTCAGTAATTCTTGGTTGCAAATATTAACTTTCTATAAGTCAGAATGGTAACCAGAGTCAAAAGTCTACTAAGACTCAGGCTATTATTTTAACTAAGTTAATTTTCAGCATGAGCCTTGGGGGCTACACTTCTTCATTCTTTGGCATCCTATAAAAGCACAAACTCGGATTTCTAGTTAAATCCAACTTCATGCTTGGGGGCTAGAGGATGTGATATAAATACAGTAAAAAGAGTCAAAAATGACTTACAAAATGCTCATGCTGATATTTGTTGAGGCTGTTATTGATCTCAGTAGAAACCTTCTTCGCTAGAGTTAAAGGAATGATAGGTGGAGGCAGAACTGCACTAGCCTTTAATTTCTCGTCATGGAGACAAACTTGATCTAGCAGATCAACAAGTGTTACATCTTCAGCTTCCCGAGCCTCTTCCTCAGCAGTGATAGTCCTGATCTCTAGGCAGTTCAGGGCAAGCTTCTGAAGTTCCTCTACACTTTTCTGGTGAGGCCACCAGGGATCTTTAGGGGATCGTCAGTGAAGGATTCAGCTTAGGCATCATTACCCTTACAGGGTTCACCCTTATCAGTTCCCGAGTCACTCATGATGACATCGATTTGTGAACCTAAGTTCACTGGATCTTCAGGTCGAGCCTCAACATCCCCAGCGCATGGAGACAGAATATCTTCTGGTGCTGACGATGATATTGAGTTAGGAGTCGGAGGCACAACAGCGAGTGCAACCAAAGTTAACTTCTGCCGGGGTAGAGTCTTCCTCGGCTTTCCCTTTCCTTTTATCAATGGTTTAGCTTTGGACAGTAATAGATTATAATCGTTATGACTCGAAAATAATACAAACAAAAATATGAGATCTAGTGGAATAACTTACTTCTTGATGGCTAGCAGTATTTGCGGGCAAGTCGAAACAACCAGAGCTTTACGCTTCCGGGTAAGTGCTTCAAGCAATTCTTCAAGTTCTTCATCCTCCACAGGAACTGGATCCTCTAGACGGTATCGCTCGATAGGAGCAAGCTCCGAGTCGAGGAGGTCAGCAAGCTGAAATTGGGCAAATATCTCAGCATTGTAATATAATAAAAACATCTACAAGTAAATAATGACAAGGTAGGTCAGTTGGGAAACTTACTAGGGTCAGGGGTTTCTCGGCAGTGTACATATGCATGGATATCCTCTAGACTTTCCGGTTCACCCACTCTTTGATCAACCACTTGACCCGGGAATCATATTCCTTGGCGGGGGATCGGAGTCAGACTCACTTTTAGGGTTTTCTTCTTGTCGGAGGTTACCGTGTGCATCAGCTAGTCTCCATGATGTTGCAGAGGTTGAATCCAACGCGTTAGCCAACAATGGACTAAGTCGGATCCCTTTAATCCATTATTCTTCATCAGAAACACGATCCGCCTCTTGGCGCGGATCAAGTCTTTGGTCAGGGTCGGCGCCTCCGCATCCCAAGACTCTTGGTGGGTGGTGGCACCATCAACAAAAAACAGCAAGCATCTAGCTAATTTCACCCATGGACTTTATGTCGATTTAATGAAATTAGGTCAGATATGAACTACAAGTAAACGCGATAAGGCTTGAATTTTACAAATTTCATTTGAAGGTACCAATGTTGTGTACCTAATTTTCGGAAGATTCATGTGTTCGACTTGGGCCATGGTGACTCCACCACCGCCATCATCACTCTTCCCCAGCGATCTCCTTGGTCGTTGAGGATCTCGTTCTTCTGATATGATCATTCTTCTTGGCATCCGCTCCTCCTCTCAGTGAGTACCATTTGATCCTCAGATCTTATCCTGTTCTGGCCATGCTGCCTCCAAGTTTTCGGTGGAAGACCACCTACTCCACGACCAAGGACCAGGAACGTCGGTGATCTAAGTCCTATGATGGATCGGTCCATCTCTGGGAAGCCAAGTCGCCTAGTTGGATCGTGTTGATGAATGCCAAGGGCATCCCTCCAGCGGGGAGGGCGTTGGATGGCCAGGAAGTCATTTTCTCAGGATATGAGGTTCAATTCGGCAACCACAATGCCACAATTGGTGTGTGTCTTGGATCTCCATCTAGGTCTAGCATTTTCCTAGAGGTGGTACCTGAGGTGGTTCTTCGCGCTACTCCTGATGCACCTTCGGCTGAGGTTGTTCTTCATGCTGCTCCTTGTTACGATAATTACCGCCATGCAAGATCATAGACGACACCGAGGCACGATGTTTGGTAACGCAGTTTGGCATACGCCTACTCTGTGGGGCATGACTACGGGCGCTCCTCCCCAAGATACCGCAACGGCCGCCCTAGGCGCCGGCACAAGTCGCCGGCTCCCCCTGTGAGCCTATTGCTATCAAGTCGTCCTAGGTTACATCGTGCGGTACCCCCCACATTATATGGGAGGCCTAGGATACAAGAGTCCGACTCTACTACTACACGTAACCTATCCACCCATAATACAACTCCAAGTCCAAATGTAACCCAACTCGTACATAATATTCGACACAAATACAACAAACTCCACCTTGGCGAATATTCTCCGCCACCTTGAATTTGTCCAAGCGTCGAAACTCCATGTACTCCGGACTTGAGTTGTCTTCTTCGTAGTTTAGAGTAAGCTACCCGACGAGTCTAAATCAGACCCGCCGCCTCCGTGGAACGCTTGTGCTCCTCCTGCAACTTTAGTCTCCATGACTCCACCTGCAACTAAGAGAACTTCTCCGTCGCTGTCCAAGTCATCACCATGAGATGCTACAACACATGACCCACCATTGAGTTCTGGACAGACCCTCTTCATATGTCCCCACTGCTTGCACTTGTAGAACTGCACCTTCTTCTTCTTTTTCCCATTCTTTCCTGCCTCTTGTCCTTTCCAGCCTTGCTCACCCCTGACCAGCAAACCTTCACCATGAGAGACTTCCTTTGCGCCGTTCTTCTTCCTCATATCATAGGACAATAATGCCGCAGTAATATCCTCAAGATGGATGGTCTCCTTGCCATATGTCAATGTAGTGACCAAATGCTCATAGGATGGTGGCAACGAACATAGAAGAAGAATCGCCCTATCCTCGTCTGGAATTTGCACCGCAATACGTGCTAGATCCGTGACAACCTGATTAAAGGCATTCATGTGCTCCACAAGATCCGACCCCTCTTGCATCTTTAGCTTATAGAACTTCTGCTTCAAATACACCTTGGTCGTTGCAGTCTTGGACATAAATCGACTCACCAGCTTCTCCCAAATCTTCTTCGGTACAGTCTCATCCATCACATGATACATGACCTGGTCTGACAGACACAACTGTATGGTCCCGGCTGCTTGCATCTGTAACTCCTCCCAGTCATCATCGTCCATCTTAGCTGGCTTGACATCCCGCAACGCCTTCAAGCATCCTTGTTGAGCCAACAAGTCCTTCACTCTTGTCTGCCATAACGCGAAGTTTCTAGTTCCATCGAACTTTTGCACTTCAAACCTAAAACCCGTTGGTGCCATGATATAGCTGACTACCGAAGGATAACTTCTGTCCAACCTTGATGTCTTGATTTGCCTTGATCGTCAACGCCTTCCCGATGAACTACCGCTGTATCCCTGATGGATTTTCCACCGATGAAGATTTACCGCAATCTGTCAAGAAACCACACGCCAACACCGTCGACGCCACCCTTCAGAAATTGCGCGTAGAGCCCTGCTGTATCGCCCAGCCCGCTCCACCTTTTCCTGAACTTGCGATCGACTTTTCCGTATGTAGTGCTTGATCGCCTCCGTCGTCCTGCTTTTATTCCTGGACACCGCACACCGGCCTTTTCTTTTCCTTATGTGTCACGGAAACCGAGCCTCAGCTGTCACGTATTTGCATAGTCTCCGATCAATCAGTAGTCCAAGTTGGACCCAACATGCACACACGGACCTTTCCTAATCCTAACAGCTGACGCATATTTGGTTTGTCCCCTAGATCGACCCAACTTGGTAATCCTCTGGACTCCCGCACCGATGCATCTTTGTTTTGATTTTCTTTCTCACGTGTTGCAAACACCCGTGGAGATCAACTGCTGTACATCACCAAACGCCTCACACGGACACAGGCACACAGCTACCTGGTCCGATCTGCTCTTCTAATTTCCGTGTCCTCCTAGAAAAAAAACTCGCCGATAATTCCGACGACAAGCTCGCTTCTTGACTCTCGCCAGCGTCTGTCAACCTACCTGTCGTACGCACTCATGCGCCGACCTTGCCGTGACAGTCGCCACCTCGCGCATCGTCCGTGCACGAGCCGTGTGTACCCTGGTCATCTGTATCGCCGACACAATCCGTCCGTAATGTCGTGTCGCTGTCCTTGTACAACACCGAGCGCATCATCCTGATGCCCTCCCGCTCCGATCTATTCGGTCGTCCTCCGCGTCCGGTCGCCGATCTGATCGTGAGCCGAAGCTGCCGTCTCCTCGGCGTCTTCAAAACAGCCACTCCGCCGGTCCGATCGCCATGTCTAGCGCATCCCTACCGGTTGTAGCCCATTGGACGGTCCAGGCCTCCTGCCCGAAGTTTCCGACACCACCGACCGCCTACACGATCGCCGCCATGCTCCACCTTGCGCCTATCGGACGTTTCCAGGCACCCGCCGAGCATGATCCTCGTACCTCCGGATGATCTTCCGTATAGCCCGCCTCGTCTAGGCTCTGATACCACTTGTTACGATAATTACCGCATGCAAGATCATAGACGACACCGAGGCACGATGTTTGGTAACGCAGTTCGGCATACGCCTACTCTGCGGGGTATGACTACGGGTGCTCCTCCCCAAGATACCGCAACGGCCGTCCTAGGCGCCGGCACAAGTCGCCGGCTCCCCCTGCGAGCCTATTGCTATCAAGTCGTCATAGGTTACATCGTGCGGCACCCTCCACATTATATGGGAGGCCTAGGATACAAGAGTCCGACTCTACTACTACACGTAACCTATCCACACATAATACAACTCCAAGTCTAAATGTAACCCAACTCGTACATAATATTCGACACAAATACAACACTCCTTAAGTGCCTTTGACTGCAATGAAGGTTCCTGAACAGAGTTCTCATTCGTCAGTCGACACTTCCATTTCTCTAGGGCTGGATTTCTCGCCTGGCTTTCTTTTCAAGAATGATGTCAAGTGTAGGTTTAATTCCACTGTTCACCCGATTAGTAAAGTAAATCATTTTTTGCTAGTAGTTTCTTTTGGTAGATCAAAGTTTCGGCTCACTTCTGATTCTGTCAGCATGGCTCTGTAAGCTTGTCTTAGTGGTCTTTGTGATGATCTGGTAATTATCTAGCTGCAGGACAGAGTGTTCAGGTTTTTTGTCTTTTCCAGACTGGTGGTTCTTTTGATTAATTCTCTAAGATCATTCTCTTGCACGCAATTCAAGTGTTACTTCCATACTTGGGGGCATGGAGGACCAAATTGGAGATGGGAATTGTCTCGTTGGCAAAGAGGATGCAG
Source organism: Avena sativa (assembly GCA_916181665.1). Classification (NCBI taxonomy): domain Eukaryota; kingdom Viridiplantae; phylum Streptophyta; class Magnoliopsida; order Poales; family Poaceae; genus Avena; species Avena sativa. Next base: position 418,201,488 of record OV702296.1, read on the forward strand.
AGAGGACTGGACTCTGGTTAGTCCGAGCAAACAAAGAACTGATCAGGCTCTACATGTGTTGAAACTCAAACCTAGACATTCCATCTTGCATAAGTTTGTCCCCTTTAGCTTAGCGACACCTTTATTTTTCCGAAGTCATGGCTCATGATGCTTGCAAGGGTTATTCGGCCTCGCCTAACATTGCATCTTCTCGGTCAATATAGCTTCAGACTTCTACTCTGAATTCTCCTCGGTTAGACTCTGAACAGCTGGTTTTGGAAGGTGATCTCATGCGGGCGCATCCTTTATGTTTAAATCGTGATTCTCGGGTGATGACTGCAAGTGCATAGATCAATTGTAGCTAGTTTCGAAATAAGAGTATCGAACCCATAGAGAGCTATTTGGTTGAGGTCTTAATGCCCATAGAGAGAACCTTGTTACCAAAAGATACTCGTAAGCTGCCTTTGATTTTAAGTAAAGGGTGTTTGAAAGGTTTTTGGTTGAATGCAGAATAGTAATTAAAACAAGTAAAAGAAAGCAAGTAACAAGAGTGTTTGGAAATATGGTTGAACTCGATAGGGCTAAAGCATTCTCGGGGATGTAGGATAAACCTCTAGCATGATATTATTATTCATAATTAGGATAACCTACTTCTTGTATCATGATATGTGTCGAGAGAGCTCCATAATAAGATGTTCACTACAAGGCTCGTAGGAAGTCACTTTGATCGTGCAGGTTGCTAGCCGGTGCCAATAGTCACAATAGCTTTCGAGGTACACTTCCAAACACGTCCAAAGGTTGTCACCCTCTTCTTTAGTCCCGAAGGCAAATGATATATGTGTCCGACTACACATACCATCTAAAAAGAGCGACCAAACAAACATCATAAATCTATCATAAACTAGTAAGTCATATGGACATAAGAATAGATCATCATTATTTCAATTTCATAATAGTGCTAGGGTTTCTCCATCTCCCCAAGAACGAGGGAAAAATACTCACACATGGAAGCAATCAACGACATCATCATAATCATATGGATGGATAAAAGTACGGGAATAAATCTAGTGCAAACCACAATTAAATATGGAATTATAACAAGATCTAATGAATGGAAGATGCGGGTAATAGTGGTGATGGTCATGCAACAGTTGATGATGAAGGAGATGATGCGATGTCCTCCAATGATCCGTGAAGCAGTAGGGATTTTCCCTTCTCCAAGTTGAAAGGTCATGTATGCCCCCATGTGTGGTTTTGGTAATTAATGATAATCTCTATGGACTAATGTGTAAATTGAGTTTCACTTGTAGGTTTTTCCATGGGCATCGCTTGGACCATGTGTTGGGTTCAAGGTTGAAAAAGAAGAAGCAATGTCCAAGGGCTTTGTGCCTATTGGAATCTTGTTGAAGAAGAAGAAGGACAAGATCAAGTATGTATTGAAGAAGAAGAAGAAGAAGAAGAAGAAGATGGAGTTCCTTATGGCCATCTTCAAGATATCATCAAGAAATGAAGTGCAAGCTCAAGATGCACCATCTCTAGAAGATCTCATGCTTGAAGCTTGCCATCCTCGGCGGTCATGGAGTGATGAAGACAAGTTCAAAGAAGAGGTTTCCCCATGGAGTATGGGGGAGCATTTCACAAGTATTCCTAAAGCAAGATCAAGCAAGAGCAATCAAGAAAGGCAATCCATCTTGATAAGGACAAGATGGTATACATCAAGATCAAGTGGAATGCTCAAGGAAAAGGTATGATCTTGATAGGTTTTTCTATTTTACCGGTCTCTTGTAGTGTTGGGAGAACAAGTTTAGGATAAATAGTCGTACTATCAAGAGGGGCTCTCGAGTGAGTGACTCGATCGTATCTTTCGAAGAGTTCTCAAACATTTGCATACATAGCATCATATTTCTTGGTTGTGTTTTGGTTCTTGTTCATGTGTGTATCTAGATCTTGTGGTTATCTTCATAACAAGCTCTAGTTCATAAAAAAAATGGATTTTCCTTGCTTATCTTATTGCCTTTTTGATCGTGCGGATTTTCCATCTCCACACCTTCTATATGCATGGTATTTTCTCCCTTGGTGATACCCAATATTTATACATATCGTTATATTTCCAACAAAATTGGTTTCATCTCGTTTGGAGTTTGGATGCGAAAGTTATTGAAGTTTTAGTTCTAAAGTTTCCCTGTCCGGAAGTACCGGCCAGGCATCGGTAGTTCTGCCCGTAGTTTTCTATGGGGTTGGCCTGGCTGTAGTTCTAGCACAAGGTTCGGTGGTAATTCTGCTCATGTTCAGTGACTATCTGTTGAGAGTGCTCTATTTGACGGAATAAACACCGGAATCTAGTCCGGTAGTACCGGTCAGAAGTTTCGGTCATCCCGGACTGGAACTTCCGGCCAGCACTACCAGGCCACATGCCTTGAGCAGTACTACCGCTAGGCCCCGGTAGTTCTAGTAAGGACCTCGTGACCCTGGATTTCCGGCGCTAGTTCCGATCCAAGTTCCGCTGGTGCTCGAATTTGATTCAGAACACTTATATGTTGAAGTGTCATATTTTTCGGAACTTGGTCCAGAACTTCTAACGGTAGTACCGGCCAGGCTCGTTTTTCTCTCTCGCACCATGATACATTGCAAATGTATCTATAATTTTTGATGCTCCATGCTTGGTTTTATCCACTTTCTTGTGTTTTGTCCATACTTTGGAGTACTTTTCATATGATTTCTTGGACTAACCTATTAACAAGAGCCACAGTGCCAGTTGCCTGTTTTCTGCTGTTTTTGGTTCCAGGAAAGTCAGAAAATGAATATTCTCGGAATTGGACGGGACAAAAGCCAAAGTGCCTATTTTTCCGGAAGACTCCAGGAGCCAGAATACGAGACGGAGGAGGGCCAGGGGCTAGCCACACCCCCCAGGCGCGGGCTGGGCCTGGCCGCGCCAGGGAATGGTGTGGTGGCCCCAGGCACCCCCTCGGTCTCCCTCTTCGCCTATAAGAAGCCTTCTGACCTAAAAACTCAGGGGGGTTCGACGTTTTTCTAGAAGAAGTTCCGCAGCGCCGCCACCATCGAAGGGGAGATTCGAGGGACAGAAAGTATCTGTTCCGGCACCCTGCCGGGACGGGGAAGTGCCCCCGGAGCCATCTCCATCGATCTCCACCATCATCTCCATCAACCATCCATGTTTCCCCCATCTATGAGTGAGTAATCCCCCGCTGTAGGCTATGGGGATGGTAGGGATTGGATGAGATCGTTCATGTAATGGCATCAGATTGTTAGGGCATGGTGTCTAGTATCTTTTATTAGTGCTTTATGACTTTGTTGCGACTTGTTGTGCTTAATGCTTGTCACTAGGGCCCGAGTGCCATGATTTCAGATCTGAACATGTTATTGATTCATTATGATAGTATTGTTTTTGGTCTTATCTGCAAGTTGTATACACACGTTGTTGTCCGGAACCTATGGCCCCGAAGTGACAGAAATCGGGATAACCGGAAGGGAATGGCTTTGATGTGAGGATCACATGTGTTCATGGAGTGTTAATGCTTTGCTCTGGTGCTCTATTAAAAGGAGCACCTTAATTGCCAGTAGTTCCCTAGAGGCCCCGCTGCAAACGGGCTGGCAGGACAAAAGATGTTGTGCAAGTTCTCATTGCGAGCACGTATGACTATATATGGAACACATGCCTAGGATTATCTAGTACTTGGATGCTTTATCTTATTTATCTGCAATTGCCCTATGTTCTGATTGCTATGTGAATTGTCTTGTCCATGCAACGCCCGTCCATCCATCCCTATGCCTACCGCTCTCGAATCCCACTGCTTACTGCTTTTGTTACTACTGTCTTTGCTTTACTACTGCTGCTACTTTGTTATTCCTACTACAAAACTGTTGCTACTGATAAACTGTTGTGAGCAAGATTGTTTCCAGGTGCAGCTGAACTGACAACTCAGTTGTTAAGGCTTATAAATATTCTTTGGCTCCCCTTGGGTCGAATCAATAAATTGGGTTTCACTTCCCTCGAAAATACTGCGATACACCCCCTATACTTGTGGGTCATCACACCGCTGTTTGTGACCGTTGGTTGGGTGCCACCGGTAGTACCGCTCCCCCACTAGTACTACCGACCGTGCATGATTTTGTGCGTAACAGGCATATCGTAGAGCCCTTTAAAAGGGGCTCCTCTTCCCCTTCATGGTAGATGAGTTTTTCTTGGTTTTTTGCTTTCTCTCCTCCTCTGTTGTTGACCTTGAATATCTTAACCTCTCCCCTTCCCGGTCCTATGATTCTTGCATCTTTTTGAGGGGTTTTAAGAGTGGAGATCTAGATCTACATCCCCCACCAAACCAAATCCCTTCTTTGTGAAGGAATCCTTGGGAGCCAAATCTTGGAGAGTTTTGTGTTCTCCTCTTGTGTTCTTCCTCTCTTATTTCCCCAATAGCTTTTGTAGATTTGGTGGAATTTGAGAGTGAAGGACTTGCCTCTTGCATTTGGTGCATAGGTTTGAGTTCTCCTCGGAGATTCAGCGAGTTCAAGCTCTTAGGATTGTTTCTCTTAGGTTCTTGGAACCCTAGAAGGTTGTGTGGAGTTATGGTGTGTTCTTGGGGGCTCCAGTTGAGTTGTGGAGATTCCCCAACCTTGTGGCATGTTGTGGCATTATGGAGCCTTTGTGGCGTTTCTTGGGAGCCCTCCAATTGAGTTGTCGAGATTGCCCCAAGCCTTGTATGGGTTCGGTGACCACCCTCAAGTGTCCCATAGTGGAACGTGAGTAGGCCTTTGTGGCGAGATCATGGGAGAAAAGGGTGAGCCTGCTGTGGCATTGGTGAGTTGTGTGTCTTCGCATCTTGAGGTGAGGACTTGTGTGCTGTTGGGTGAGCATCGAGCCACCACACCTCAAGGTGAGCCATTTGTGGCATTCAGATAGCATTGTGCCATCGCACCTCTCCAACAGAGACATAGCTTCTTTGGAAGTGAACTTCGGGATAACAAATCATGGTCTCTGCGTCCATCGGTTATCTCTCAACCAATCCCTTTACTTATGCAATTTACTTTGTGATAGCCATCGTGCTTGAAGTATTTTATATTTCTATCACCTTGTTGCTTGTCTTTCTTAGCATAGGTTGTTGGTGCACTTAGTTAAACCTAGTGTTTGTAGGTTTTGTGCTCCATAAATTAAACGTTAGTTTTATTCCGCATTTATTAGAGCCTAAACCGTAATAATTTTAAAATGCCTATTCACCCCCTCTAGGCAACATCCATTTCCTTTCAAAAGTTCCTCCTTCAGATCCCTTTCTATTGTTATTTTTCTTGGCTGAGGGTTGCTATGAATGTCGGATTTGTGATCCATATTTGCCAGGATAAAGTATTTGACGAGGCGGACACACTGTCGCATGGTATGGGCGGACGGTATGAGTGGGATCCGCCCGTACCACTAGCCATTAATGTTGCAGAAGCCCTCCTCACGTTTGATATTCTCCCAGGTGCGGAGGTAAATCGAGTAAGTGACTTTTATCACTTAAAAATATCATATTATAACATAATATGACAGTTCCAATTGATATATTCATAAGAGACTCAGTAATTCAGGGTCCTGTTGAAATAAGGACAAAAGGTGCACACAAACGCAGTAAAATACAAAATACCCTATTCTACTTATGCAAAACCCAAAGGTAAATATGCTTCAATTTTGGACTCATCAAATCCCCCAAGCTAGACTCTTGCTCATCCTTGGTCAAGATGGTGGCTTATGGAAAAGATCATTATGTTCATGAGGCGCGAGTCGTTACAATAAATGAGGCAGAAATTGAAACAGGAATACAATATCAGATATAAAGTTACTTCAGGGGTATTATCACACCTTTACACATCACATGACTTAGATGCTTCCACACCTTTTTGGTATCAATGAAGTTATAAGAAGCTTTTAGTGATTCAACATATTATATAACTAAATTAGTTGAGCACTTAATTTCAGTAATGAAGATTCATGATCATTATTTTTCTCTTTCTCTTTCTCTTTTATTTTGCCTTGTAGTTCTTTTGATAGCTATTCTTTTATCTCTTATTTTTAGTACAATCACTTGATCATGCTCACTAATTTTAATGTCTTTTAAAACCCATGACTATAATATGCTACCAAAATTCCTCTTTTCATAGTTTAATCAATACTTGTATTGGTGTGGAAGTCCCAAAAATCATGATAGTTGTGCAAGTATAATAACACTCAACCTAATTCAATCATCTAATAGAATAATCATGAATCAAAAGATAACTTCAAATATCATAAAGTCGCGAAACTAAATGGATATAATTCTTTTCTCGAACAGAAGGGAGCTTAAAGATGATGCAACTAATGCAAACTCTGGAATTGAAACCTAACATGCGTGCAGTAAAATAAACATGCTAAAACTGTAAGATAGATTACAAGGTGTTATAGATCTCCCCAAAGCTTGGATCAAGCCGGTGGGATCAAATAATCCCTTGCGATTATTCGATACTATGGCACTTTTCACGGTGAAGGGGTTTTATTGGAGACAGTTGCACGAAGTTTCTTGTTTGTCTCTTCTAAGGTAGATATGCAGCGAAGACACTTCTGTAGACCCGAACAAAGAGGAACATCCCTTCAGCGATCCTATTTAGCATGGCATTGGGTTCATTCTTACTTTCAAGATCCAAGAGGCGCTTGCGCATAATCTCTCGATGGAAGAGTTCTTCCTTCTAATCTTTTTATATCTTGCGAAGATGCTGGTCAGTTTTTGGAACATGTGGGTTGATGGGCATGTCCAGAAGATTGAACCCCCAATCCTTTTGTGGCTTCACGCTCAAGCGCGCATTCAGGGTAATCTTCTTTGTTGTAGAAATATGTGACGTAGTCTCCTGGTAAGGTCTTGCATCAGTTCAGTTAACTTTCTTATGCTTTGGTGAAGAGTAGTTAGTAGCAATGAGCTCGAGTGACTCCGTGCATCCCTTCCCATGGGGTTTCTTTGCTTCTTCTTCATCTTCAGGCTTCACCATATCCATATAATTCGGTTGTTTCCATCACCTCTTTGTTTGCTCCATGAAGGTCTCAAATTCCTCATCATCATCATTAGAGTCATAAGCATACCTCTTATTCTTCGGGTTTAGACCTTGAGCTTCACGGTCATCTGCTTCAATGGAAGAAGTCTGGAAGCTATCCCATGAAGGGGCCATGAGGCTTAGAGGTTTTCCTTTGCCTAGAACTGGGTAGCACATCAAGTAGATTGGATATGTTGATATAAGAGGGAGGAAGACCTCTAGGGAGGCTTATTAAGGGTCAAAAACAGGGAAAATTCATACTGGAAGGAAGAGGGTAGGCCAAGAAAAGGATCCCAACAAATAAGAAAAGAAATAAGAGAAAAGGAAGAAAACACGATCGTAACGACCACTGGTACGGGCGGATGCCCGTACGACACGCCCGTACCAGGTATTTTCCAAAAAATCTGAACTACCAAAGGCGGTGAATAATCAACCGACTAAGAAGGGGGATCTCTCTTAATCCTCCTTTGACCATGTAGGTTGTTAGCTTGTGCCAATAGTCACGATAGCTTCCGAGGCATGCTTCCAAACACGTCCAAAGGATTTCACCCTCTTCTTTAGTCCCGAAGGCAAATGATATATGGCTGACTACACATACCATCTATAGAGAGAGATCAAACACACATCATAAATCTATCATAAACTAGTAAGTCATATGGACACAATAGTAGATCATCTTTATTTCAATTTTATAATAGTGCTAGGGTTTCTCCATCTCCCCAAGAACAAGGGGAAACTACTCACACATGGAAGAAATCAGTGACGTCATCATAATCATATGGATGAATAAAAGTATGCGAATAAATCTAGTGCAAACCATAATTTAATATGGAATTACAACAAGATCTAATGAATGAAAGACAGGGGTAATAGTGCTGATGGTGATGCATCGATTGATGATGAAGGGGATGATGCGATGTCCTCCAATGATTCGTGAAGCAACATGGATTTTCCCTTCTCCAAGTTCCTCCTTCAGATCCCTTTCTGGTGTGTGTTTTTGTTGCTCAAGGTTGTTGTGAATGTTGGATCTGTGATCCGTCATTTCCAGGATAAAGTATTTCACGAGGTGGACATGCTGACGCGTGGTACGGGCGGATGGTACGGGCGGGCTCTACCCGTACCACTGGTCATTTAACGTCGCATAATCCCTCCTCATGTTTTCTATTCTCCTAGGTGCGAAGGTAAATCACAACTTTTATCACTTAAAATATCATATTATAACATAATATGACATTTCCAATCAATATGTTCATAAGAGACTCAGTAATTCGGGATCCTGTTGAAACAAGGACAAAAGGTGCGCACAAACGCAGTAAAATACAAAAATACCTATTTTATTTATGCAAAAACGGAGGTAAATATGCTTTATTTTTGGACTCATCATCGGGCTGAAGAATCCGCGTAGTCCTTGATCCATAATTCTAGTGGGTCGGCAACATCAGGGCCAGAAGGTGGAGATCTTTTTGGCATGGACAAGGTAGTGGACAATATTGCGTATCGATTCTGGAATTGTGGGCGCTGTCTGTCAATGGGCCATGCCACAAAGGAGTACAAGAAGAAGAGGTTTCGTTGTCGGCATTGCTTTTATTTCAGACATATTGAAAAAGATTGCACGACGAAAATAACTAAGCGATGGTTGCCAAAAAAGAGAAGTTCTGGCAGTGAGAATTGTGTCAGTTGCCTTTTGGACAAACTTACCGTTCCATCTTATGAGGTGCATCACCCTAAATAGGACCCTGCCTCTTCGGTTCGATCCTCTGCTCCGCCCTCCCAATAGCAAATCCACTATCGTCGTCGTTCCCTACTACATTTTTTCGCACCTCTCCCATGGCCAACTTCCTGCTCAACCCGGTTCCATGGGTGCCGTTGGGGCACCAAATCATCGATGGAGGACCAACCTATCTACCTAGAACATTCTACAAACTTGTGGTGCCTCCGCCTCATCATCATGAATCCATCTGCACAACGATCTTGATACCGCCTATGCACCTGGTCTGGAGCAGTTCTCGCGCAAGAAGGTTCATGAGTTCATAGTTAACACAATGCAGCGTGTTGTTGATGATGTTCAACCTTGTCTGTTTGGGTCAGGTTTCTACCGTTTGCATAGTGCTGCTTCTCGCGCTGGTCTTGTTGTCCATGCCTTGTTTCCTCTACAGCAACAAGGGGTGTTTGTGAGGTTTGTTAGTCATGATGATCGTGATAACCACAGGGTTGATCATGGTTTTCATAATGGCTAGTTAATGTTCCTAGGACTAACGCTGGATTATCATAATGACTATGACATTGCCAATGCAATAGCCACCTTTGGGAAATTTCACCATTGGCACCAGGATGAGGAGGTTGTGGAAAGGACAATGGTGTAGGCATCCTTCGCCTCCCCTGCCCATGTTCCTAGGGATATTGTGTTTGGGAACTATGTGGGTGATGCCAAGGAGACATGGACGGCAATCTGTTATATTATAATTGCTGATTTTGCTTACGCTTTTCCTACTGATGAGGACCAAATGCCGCCATATGGCAACCCCCACCCTATGCTGGGGCAGATGCAACACAATGACAATGATTTTGTCATGCCTCCTTTTCCTGAATTGGGCTGGAATGAAGTGCCACATATTCCCAATGTTCGGGATGCTGATTTCTTTCAACCATAGGACAATGAAGAGCCAGAAAACCAGCCTGAGGAGTAGGTGGTGGAAGATGTTCATAACTCTATGGTGAAGGCTGACATTGACTCAGATGATTCAGTGAATGATGGACAACATAATAATAATATCACTGTCAATTGTGTAAGCCTGAGTGAGGAGCCGAATGTTGATGCAATCTCTTAGTTGTTTGAGAGTTATGCTCCTAGTAGTCAACTCATTAGCTCTGTTCTCCCACCATGCATGCAGTTGAAAAGGTTCTTTAGCTCTGCTTTACCATCTATCTTCATTCAGCAGCCTGCTTGCAAAATGGCAGTGGTGAATCTGTTCAGACCTCTGCTGTTGTCTAAGCGTAATTGGTCAGATGCAATGGATTGCAATCAGATTTTCAACTTATCTGCTTGGATCCCAGGGGCTGATAGGCTCTTTGTTGCACCAACTAAAAGGGTGGGGACTTGGCCTCTCTCCCCGACTCTTGATGAAAGGGAAGATGGGCCAACTATTTTTGTCACTTTTTCTATCACTGTTAAGAAGACTCGCAAGAGACAAGCAAAACAGATGACCCCTTTGTGTGATCATGGTCTGCGTCGTAGTACGTGAAGTTGCACTGACAGGGATGGTCATAGGCATGTCGCTCTTCCTGATGCCCGCACTCCAGCCAAGAGAAGGAGGAGGATGCCCAAAGATAGCATGTCCTCTTGTGAAGTTGCTGAGGCTGATACCACTGATACAATGCAAGAAGACCCTCAGGAGGAGACAACTAGGCTATAGGAGACCCCCCAACACCAATTGCTACTCTACAAGTTGTGGGATTTGGCCTCAGGATTGCCGCTGAACAAATAACAAATGAGAAGCTTATGACTGATCCTGAAGATGAAGGCATCTCTCTATGTCCCAAATGATGATTGCAGACATCCAAATCCTAAAGATGAAGGCATCTCTCTAAATCCCAAATGATGATTGCAGACATCCAAATCATGAAGTGGGGCTTGTTTACTTTAGGATTTCTATGTGTCCTTTCTTTTAGAGTTAGTACTTTGTTAGTCTGTATTGGTGTCTTAAATGTGGTGTGGTTATATATCTCTATCAGAACTTGTTTCTTTCTATGTGGCGTTAGAATAAGTTATGTACCCATGCCTAGTTGCCCGAGTCAGTTATCTTTTATTACTATGGTTTGTAATGGATAAGCAGTACTATAGAAAATGGTGTGTGCTTGATTTGAATGTGAGAGGTCTAAATTCTGAAAATAGGCAACGAGATGTGTGTGCCAAAAATTGAGGAAATCCAATGTTCCATCATTTGTTTGCGGGAAACTAAGATGGAGTACTTCGATCATAGGACTATAGAAAATTTTGTCCAAAACGCTTCGATAATTTTGCTTACTCGCCCTCGATTGGAGCCTCTGGTGGTATCATTGTTTTGTGGAACCTGCAATGTTTAAGGGCACTCTGTTGGACATTCAGTGATTTACTATAACGATTCAATTCAACACTGCTCATAATTCTGATAGTTGGACCATGGTGTCTATTTATGGGCCTTGTCAAGGGCTAGAAAGGGATAATTTCATTACTTGGCTTTATAATCTTAATATCCCAGTGGATTCTCTCTGGCTTCTTCTTGGTGACTTTAACTTCATTAGATCCCAAGATATATAATAGGAACAAAGCAGGAGGGGATCTAAATGACATGTTTATCTTTAATGATATTATTGGGCATTTGTGACTTGTGGAATTACCTATTAAAGGAAGAATGTACACCTGGTCTAATATGTAAACTGAACCTTTGTTGGAAAAGTTGGATTGGTTCTTCACCACACCCTCTTGGACAACCAAGTTCACCAATACCTTGGTGCTCCCCATGTCTAAGTCATCTTCAGATCATGTCCCTTGCATGGTAACAATTGATACACTTATTCCTAAAGTGAGGTTATTCGGATTTGAAAATTACTAGGTCCAACATCCTACATTCTTAGACCATGTTCAAAAATCTTGGGACAAGCCTTCACACAAGTCTAATAGTGCAACTATTTTGGCTCAAAAATTGAAAGGTTTTAGATATGATCTTAAGAGATGGCAGACGAGTCCATCCACAATTAAAATCAATATTGAAAATTTTAACAAGGTTATTCTCTCCCTTGACCAGTTGGAGGAGCAGAGAGCCCTAACAAGACTTGAATTTAAGTTCTGGAATATTGTGAAGGTACATTTATAGAAGCTTTTAAAGGCCTAGTGCACCTATTTGAGGAACATATGTTCTATCAGATGGATTAAAGTGGGGGAGTATAACACCTAATTCTTTCATTCAATGGCTAGTCAGAGATTTAGAAGGAACTCCATTGCTTCCTTAAAAGGTGATGATGGAGAATTTAGTTCTGATCATCAGCAAATGGCTAGTGTGGTACTAAGTAAATTTAAAGAAAGGATGGGCAGGCTAGGGGCATTTCCATGGGTTTTGATCTTGCTTCTCTTTTACAACCTGTTGAAGGTCTTCAGGATTTGACTAAGCCTTTTGAGAAAGAAGAGATGGAATTGATTATTAAGAATATGCTAGTTGACAAGGCCCCTGGACCTGATGGGTTTAATGGGATGTTTCTTAAAAAGTGCTGGCATATCATTGCTCTACACTTCTATAAGTTAGCTCATGATTTCCATGCTGGTGTTATCTCGCTAGGGAATATTAATTCTTCCTACATTACTCTTGTACAAAAAGTTAATTCTCTTGAATGTGTGAGTGACTATAGACCAATCTCTTTGACCAATGTATGTCTAAAGTTTATCACAAAGTTAGCTGCAAATAGACTACAAGAGAAAATCCTGAATTGTGTGCACAAAAACTAGTATGGTTTCATCAGGTCTAGGACTATTCAGGACTGCTTGGCATGGTCACTTGAATATCTATTTCAATGTCATATGTCTAAGAAACCAATTATTATTCTTAAGCTGGACTTTGAGAAAGCCTTTGATTCTATTGAGCATGAAGCATTGTTGTAGATCATGAAACACAAGGGATTTGGGACTGAGTGGATCAGATGGGTGAAGGACTTTATTTCCTCTATTTTACTTAATGGAGTTCCTGTGAAACAGTTCTAGTGTAAGAGGGCAGTGAGACAGGGTGATACTCTCCCCCCCCCCCATTCTATATGTTCTGGGTGGAGATCTTTTGCAATCTGCTATCAATCAATTGTTGAGAGAGCGAGGGATCAAATTTCCCATTGTTACTGGTGATACCGATTTCCCTATTATACAGTATGCTGATGACACCTTACATATTAAGCATGCTGAGTTAGAGCAAGTTTTGGCTCTTAAGAAGGTTCTGCAAACATTCTCTGATTCCACTAGGTTACATATTAACTATCACAAATCTTCTATGATTGGTATTAATGTGGAGGAGGAAATTATGAATGATTTGGCCACTGGTTTTGGTTGTAGAGTGGACCCCCTACCTTTTACTTACCTTGGTATGTCTGTTGGCACCACTAGTCCCACTATCCAGGATCTTTCTCCTATGGTGCATAGATTGGAAAGGAGGTTAACTGCCACTTCAAGTTTTTTGTCCCAGGGGGCAAGGTTGCAACGGATTGTGTCTGCTCTGTCCTCAATGCCTTTGCAACTATTATGCATATTTCATGTTCCACCTGGCATTACTAAGTAGTTCAATAGAATCACCAAACAATTTTTATGGAGAGATAATGTTGACACCCCTAAACAATTGTTGGCTGCTTGGGATATGATATGCAAGCCTAAGATGAAGGGTGGTTTAGGCATTGTGGACTTTCAGCACAAGAATGATGCTCCGCCGATCAAGTTTCTAAACAAGTTCTATAATAAGGAGATGCACATACCTTGGGTGAAATTGGTTTGGGACTCCTACTATGATAATGATGTTCCTCATGCTGCCAAGGCTTGTAGTTCATACTGGTGGAGGGATGTTGCCTCCCTGATGGATAAGTATAGACAAGTTGCACTTCCTGAAGTACATTGTGGGGATACTATTCTCTTTTGGTCAGACACATGGGAAATTTACAACTCTAGAGTGCCTTTGAGGGGAAAAATCACCAGGATGTTCTCCTATGCTAGGGATGATAAAATTTATGTCCGAGAGATGGCACTCTTATAGGATAGATCAATAGAGTTTCATCTGCCTCTCTCAGGATAGGCCTATGATGAGTTTCTAGTGATAGAGGCATGGTTGGATCACATAACTTTGGAGGAGAATGGAGTGGATATTTGGCAATGTTCCTGGGGCTCATACACTACGGCGAACTTTTCTCAGAATGTTTATGCCAATGTTGTGGTCTACCCTCTATATAAATGGATCTTGAGGAGCAAATGTACTATGAAGATTAAAATGTTTGCTCGGCTGATGCTCATTGATAGGATCAACACTAGGGCCATGATTCACAGATGACAATGGAAAGTTACTGACACCTTTGGTTGTGTATTATGTCCAGGTAGACATCATGAGGACAGATATCATCTTTTTAACTGCAATTTCAGTATGAGGATTTGGAATTACCTCCAGATTAAATGGGGGGCTGGTGATGATAGATTTCAGATTGCCTTAGTGCTAGGAGGAGTTTCAATCAGCCCTTATTTGCTCAATTGGTATTTATTGCTTGTTGGAACATCTGGAAGGTGAGGAATGCACAGATATTTCAGAATGTCAAGCCTCACTTTCCTGCTTGGAGGGGTCAGTTCGTGTTTGACTTAACTCTTTAGATTCATAAAATGAAGAAATTCATCGAGATAAGTTGATGTGTTGGATTGCTACTTTACAGTAGGCCTTTATGTGTGATGGAAACCCTTGGGCCTGTATAGGTTTGTTTTGGTTTGGTTTGGTTTGGTTTTTCCCTCTCTATAAATACGTTTTGTTTTGAATAAAGTGGGAGGCTGTGGGGCTTTTGCCTCACAACAAATAGTCAAAAAAACCGACAAGCTTTCTGGCTTGCCGGGAGCCGGCTTATCCTTATGGTAAAAGAAGGTGGATGGCCATATTTTCACTGAATCGCTAGCTATGACCTTGGGGTAGACTCGGTCTCTCCTAAGGACTAAGCTAAGAGTTCTGGTATTGTATGGAACACCGAAAGTGATGGAATTTTTCCGGGTACCGAAGTAGTACCGAAACAAAAGAAGACTCGATTTAATTCCAAGAAATCCCTCACAAAGAGAGACATGAGCGCTAAGTTCTAGCATGGAATTTGGGGGGATATCATGGAGCTGGACACCGTAGTAAGAAATTAATCCGAGATCCAAGTGGGTCCGGAAGTGAACCCGTTCGTCGTTGTGAGGAGCGGGGAGAAGTTCACTAGAACCGCTCCGCCACTCACCGGCATGGAGAATACCTTCCACCTTCATGGATCGAAGCTTCTCATTGTCAAGTATGCATGAGATCCAAGCCCCACTTTACTTATTATCTTCCGCCATCGATGACACCACGACATCGGAGCTCGATGCGTCAGCCATGTGGATTGGCTGACCTTGGATGGGTTGTGCTGGGGGGATTTGGGGGTGGAGAGGGAGAGGAAGATGAGGTGCGCAAGGTTTTCTCGTGGAGAAGGGAGAATGAGGGAACAGATGGACGAGAACGAAGGGATTTATTCCTTATAAACCCCTATGTGCCAATATTAATGTGTAATCACGCGAAATTATTGTCACGCGTCATGGAACGAGAAGAGCAACTTCCTTGCGAAGGCTCCACCACCTCGATTTCTGCACACGCATTGAAACGGTGCCTCGGTTCCGCGTGTTGCGAACCCACCAACAGTCATGCTAACATAAAATTTGTTAGTGATCAGAAAAGACCTAAAAAGTTCTTGGGTTACCTCACCGACCAAATTCTGGCTCAATTTGAAACCAAGCAGGGAAACAATGATGAGATATTAACAGGTTTGACTTATTTTGAGACTCGGATCCTACCTTGTTTTGGAGTTTCAGGAACCATTCAAGATTTTGCAGTCGAAGAAGAATCAAGCTAGACGATGACATACGACTTTGGATCTTGGAGACTTTCGGGGGATACTAGTGGGGATATACTTTCTAGGTATACCCAATGTGACTCGCTAACCAGGGTGGCCCACTTCGGGTTAGAGATATGCTTTAAGGGTGGCCCAGTCATGGAGATAACTTGGATGCCCATCTGGCAACGAGAAGGCCCAAAATACTTACCAACTTAGGCCTGTAGGAATACTTATAGTCCAAGATGTACTATGTAACTGACTCTATATTGTAGCCATATAGGACTCTCTTGTAACCCTAGGATCGGATGGCTATATAAGCCGTCCTAGGGACCAGCCTTTAGGGAATCGACAATCAACCTCAAATCGCACAGGTGAAACCTCTCTTGTAATATGTACTTCTAGCTCTGTAAATATTACTGGATTGCTAGCAGGAGTAGGATCCGTCCACCGCAAGCGGATTCAAACCTAGGTAAGCTTGTGTGCTCACCATCCCGGACCACCGTATGTTTCACACCCCACATCTTTCCATGCCTCGAGGACCCCCTCATGGAGTACTTGTCTTTAATCCGACGACATGTGCTCTCATCGAACATGGCATCATGGGTGATGGTGAATCGACCTGTCATCGGGTTGTAGGATCGATAAACCCTTGTTCCGGCCTCGAAGGCCACAAAGATCATCGACCTGCTGCGATCATCAAGCTTCATCGGTCTAGATCGCATCTCTCAAATGTGCACCACTCTGCCAAATGTGTGCAAGAAGTGCATGTGTGGCTTGTGGCCATGCTAGGCCTCGAACAACATCTTGACGTCCATGCTCTTGGTATGCAACCTATTCAGCATGAACACTGTCATCTACATTGCTTCACCCAGAACTTGCTAGGGTATTTCTTGGCCTTCAGGAGATAATGGGCCATGCCCACAATCGTCTGGTTGTAGAGCTTGATGATGTTTATCTATTGCGGGTAGTAGGGAGCCATCAAGGCAGCACTCTACTCCGATCTCGGTGCAGTATGCAGTAAAGGAGATGGAGGTGAACTCGCCTCTATGATCTATCCTCCATGTGTCTAGCTTGTAGCTAGATTCTGACTCGACTCCCTTCTAGAGTTGGTTGATGGCGGTTGTGGCTTCGTCCTTTGTCATGAGAAGGGCGAGCTACATGTACCGCATCAGGTCATCGACTAGGATGTGGAAGTAACTCTTCCCGCTTGGCATTACCGGCATGATCGGCCCTTAGAGATCATCGTGGACCATCTTGAGTCACTCCTTTTCCTGGAACTCTGCATGCTGCTCGAACGAGATGCACCTCTACTTCCCTACGAGGTAGGCATCACAAAGTTGGTTCACGTTCTCCACTAAGGGAGGCCACGCACTATGTTGCCTCTCGCTAGTTGTCGCAAGCTATCAATGTTGAGGTGGTCAAATCGCGCATGCCAAGTCCATGCCGAGTTGAGTCTAGTGTGTATCACCAAACACACCGGGTGTGCGACTCACGCGGTCAGCTTGTACAGCCGATTCACCTCACGCATGAACTTCACTAGGATTCGTCGCTCCCAGTCTCACACTGCGAGGATTTCACCATTGATCAATACTTGGAAGCCATTCTCGTCGAACTGTCCCAAGCTGATGATGTGTGTGCTCAGACGAGGTATGTAGTACACCCCGGTGATGGATCGGTACTCATCAAACTTGCAAATGAACAACATTGTCCCTTGCTTGCATATGTCCACCGTGGAGTTGTCTCCGAACTTGACGGAGCCATGCGACTTGTTGTGTGCAGTGACCCAGCATACCACTTCATGATGTAGTACACCATAGTCGTTGACATAACACTAATAAAACACCGTTCCACTAGTATTACATCCCTCAGAGTGGTAGAACAGAAACATAGCATGTCCAAGACATGACTATAGGTTACAACTCGACTCTTTACAAAATATCCAGAGAACATTCTAGGTTAAAGAGGAAGAAATCAACTTATTACAAAGAAGAACCAGAAATAACAACTCATAACTATCTTGCTAAAAAGACTAGTATCTAAACCATATGGCTTGCAAATGCCGCTACTACTTTGCTCTACAGAAGTAAGTTCTATGGCTAGAAATGATACTCCTATCTAATTAGGAACTTCATCTTTACTTCAGTTGATGTATCTCTTGGCTCCATTTACTTCTTTGAAGAACTTGAGCTTTTGATGCTGATTCCTTTGAGTATAAGTTGGTGTTGACATCGTCTTCATCGGCTTTAGAACCTATCAAGGGTTAAGAAGGTATGGTTGAGTACGAGTGTACTCAACAAGTTCACTAAAAAGGAGTGTATGATGCACTATCTATAGCCACAGACTACAGGTCGTAGGCTATGTAGGTTTTCATAAACATTTCTTCAAAGGTTGTTATTATTCTGAAAAAACTATGTCTATAAGCCTTCACAGGTTTACTAAAACTTCTTGGAGTTCCTTTCCTACCGCGTTCATAGCTCCTTCCCGGAACATGGAGTAACATGTCACAATTTTATACACTCTACAGAGGTGCATTATGTTTCCCATAAGAGACCTTAAGCTTTGTTGCACAGCCGGGAGTATGTCCCCATTCAAACTTCCTTGGTTTGAGGCCCAACCTAAGATCTAAGCCATTCGATGTCCTTCTCCGCGACCCCGCATGCCCAACGGATTGCATGTCAGGCCTAGGATAAAACTTGTTTCCAATGGCAGCCAAAGGTGTACAACCCTCGTAGATACTAGAAGCCATGGGACGTTGAGGGATCCCACTCATATGCTGCCAACCCTCATAGAGGAGTTACAACCATGACCTAGTCATCCGTTGACATGCGAAAGGAAGAAGATCCAGATGACTTCTCCATCCCATTCCAAATCTCATGGTTAACGCATATTATACAGCGCAAGAATCACTACCGACATTAGTTGTTAAATCCTAGACAATATATTCCTTTACCACTAGAACTATAATAGTAGGTTATTACCATTTGGTAAATAACCCATAATCATATAATTATCAAATTAGAGCTTCCTGACCTTTTTGAAATGCAGGTGATGACAACATTTGATTTGCAATTACTTGATAGAAAATAACCAAAGGACATGAGCAAGTGTAAACCTGCCTTTTGTGATTACAAGATTATGCAATCACTGTCTTCGAGACGATATAAATTCCAGTATCTGCAAATAGCATGATTGGTCTGGTAAGGACTAATGTTTAAAGAAGCAATATGATGATGCATAAGTAATGTAATGCATTTTGTAAAATCCCGAGATAATTCCCCAATAACGTGAATGAGTTAAATTTAGGTGATGTTTTAAGATTTAGTTATTTTTTAAGTTTAATTCATAAGTAAATATATCCACAAAGCATTTAAGAGTTTAACATGCAAAGTATACAAGTGAAGTATAACAACACTATAAGAATGAGGTGAATTACTATCTAGTAATTATGATGGAAGTTAACGTGTTAGGTTGTTAAGAGTTGAAGGACTTATTATAGGGTTGTTGTTTGAAGTGTCAAAACAAATAACTTATGAAGAAAAGGTTTCTTTGATAAGGTTTAAACAATCTTTATGGTTAATGGAATGTGATCAATGTCGTTTGCGTTTGCTCGAATAGTTTAGACTTGAGATGCCTCATGTCATGATTTAAATAGAGCAAAGTTAACTATAAAAATATAAACATTCGTTAGACATGATATTTATAAGTTTTGAGATTTAAGGTAACTTTAAAAACATAATTAAACTTAAGGTGTAATATGTCTAAATCATTATCAAGTTTTAGGGTTATGATAAGTATAATTAAGAGTGTGAGTTCATTCACTTCCAATTTTAGTGAATGATGAGTTTTAGTTTGATTTTCTATTATGAAAATAATATGCAACTTATTAATGGGCCATTATTATATTATCTTAGTAATTTGCTAGGATTTGGAGTCATGTTAAGAATTATTAAGAGATAAAGATCATTCACCAACAATATAGGTGAACGATGAATACTGTTAGATTAAGGGTTGTTGGTTTTAATTTGAATTAAAAGTTCTAAAGGAATATTTAAAGTTAATAGTTTATACTTAAATTTCATTATGAATCATAATTATGGATTTGGAATTAGTACTTAAACTTAAAGGATTCTTTTTAAGGCTGTAATATTTTATAAATACATATGATTATTTATTATTTAAGAAATGAGTATAAATAATTCACACGGGAGGTATTTTATTTTAATAATTAATATTTATTACTTTGGAATCTTAAAATTTTTTGGAATAATATATTTAATATTTTTCTAGTGAAATATAAGATCTTAAAAATGATTTTTATTTATTTATAAGTATTATATTTTTTTTATAAAATTCCTTAAACAATTACATGTCCTTAAATATTTAATTTAAGCTTTATTTGGAAAAAAATAAGTTAGTATTTTTTATAAAATGGTAGATTTTTTTATATTCAAAAATGATATTTATTTATTTTTAGGACTTTTACTCATTTATTAAATTTCATTAGGGTTTTAGTAGATTTAATATTTAGTTGTAGTCCATTTAAGTTAAATAAGAAATCTTATATTTTTACTTGGCAACGATTATTTTTGTGATCATTTTGATATGTTCTGTGTATTTTTTGGATTCTTGTACATTTTTCTAGTGCTTAAAATATTGGTAAGGGCTTATTTGCAATTTAGATTTCTAATAGTTTTTATATCTTATTTTCTTTTTAACAACTAGGCCTAACCCATGGGCTAGCCCGACCTGGCTTATGGCTCATCTGGCCCATTTATCCCGCTGGGGTTTGGTCCAACCCTAACCCTAGGGTTAGGTCGGCCCACCCCGACTCGATTCGTCCCCGAGTCCTTCTCGCTCCTTGTTTCACCTCTACCTCGGTGATGTTGTTGCCGCCTCCAAATTCCAGCAAGCTCAACAACTCCGATCGTTGTTGCCAGCAAAAGATGATGCGCCACCCTTTACTCTATCTTCCTATCCAACTGGATTTGGGAGATGGGCTCTACTCTACTCGCCCCCTTCGTTTCTTCGAGACTAGGGTTTTGGTACCCTAGCTTCGTTGTGCCCCGGTGATGGCCTTGTGTTAGTGAAGGTGGGGTGTGCTCTTGGGGTTGGTGTGGCTTGTGGCAGTTTGTAGCGCCACCTACGCTCCCTGTGCTACCATGCCGTTGTGCCCTTTGTTCTCTGTCGTCGGTCTACTTCCTCTTCTCAAGCTTACACGAGGACCATTAGTAAGTACTCCCCCTTCTATTCTTTCTCTCTCTGATCTTTCTCTTTTCCTTCGTAGTTGATGTTATATAGGTTTCTCCTGTGCTAGGTTTAGTCTACAACTTGTGGTGGTGCGCCTAGTGTTAATGCTAAGCATTTCTTGCTCAATTATAGCTATGCTCAAATCTTCTAGTGATATATTCGATCAATTGTTAGTGACTTGCTTTGATCTGGTATCATGTTAAGCTTCCTATGGTATCTCTTGCTCTACTGGGACTTGATACTATTATGATGCTAGAATCTGAGCCATGTGCTGGTGGTGTATGTGATTCAGAGAATTCAGATGATAGTATGAACTCAAAGGAATCAAATGAAGTCCCATACAAATTTTTATTTGCTAGTCGATTTAGTACTGAATTTTCATTTAGTATTGATTGTGAAACTATTCTCCTAATATAGTAGAAAAATAGTGATAAGATGATTCCTTAAGTTTTTAGGAAAATGATTAGTTGATTATAGATACTTTTCTGGGAACACTAGCTCGGTAACTGATTTGGTTATGGTCCAATTACTACCAGTACGACACTGGTCACATGATTCCTAGATGTTCTTGGCTAGGCAATGGATTATGATGTTCTTGACCTAATGCCTTAACTTGGAATGATTGAATCATCCCAAGAATGTGTGGTTTGATTTACTGGTGGTTTGAATTGTAGCTTGATTAACTTTAGTAAGACAGTGATCATCTACTGTATAGTTACTATTGTCAGCTTGGTATAATGTTGGTGGATAAGTACTACAGCTAATTTGACCTATGCTTTATCTATGAAATGATGCCTCAATTTGGATGAATTATTCATCCTAGGCATGTGTGGTCAGCTAAACCCCATTTGTGATGCTAGCTACTGGATATAAGTTATTTAGCTTATGAATATGCTTCATGTACTGCAGGACAGATAACAGTAATGAACTTGTGGTTGATGCTTTAACATGATTTCTAAGAATGGAATGATTCCTAGATTGGTGACTAGGAAGATGATTTGAAAACTTCTCAATTGAGTTGTTGCGATCTATTGTTGTTAATTAATTAGTGGCCCATGTTTTCTCTAGAACCATATTGTGGTGCCTCCAAGGAGTGTGCACCGTAGAGGTTCATGGTGGCATGATATGCTACTGTAGTAATTGACAAACCATTAACCTTTGGCTGCCAATGATGCAAAAGATGAGGCTTCAATTTATATAAGAACAGATTTTTGTGCTTGATTTCTTGACCTAGCCTATGATGGAAAGGCCGAGGCCATAAATTTATTGATAAGAACAAATATTATGCCTTGTTTGAATGCCCTTTTTGGTTTAGCCAATTCCTGTGGCTACTACTAGTGCATCTGCCACTATGATACCTCCATTTGGAGTGTACACAGTGGTAGCTATCATCCGGTAGTTGGCTATTGGGATGAGTTATCCAGAGGGTTCTAATTGGGCTGAAAATGATGTTTAATTATTCTATGATAAGACAAAGACAAACATCACTATGCCAATATGAGAACAATCCTTACTTCCCCAAAAACCTTTTCTAAATGAACTGATAAGGACAGATGCTATGTTGATCTAAGAAATTAACCTACTGTTGTTAAGTAGAAAATTGGGTTGGTGATATGTGCTTGTGATGAATCTTAATCAGATTCCACCTCATGTTGCTGGTAAGCCTTCTCCTTGTGCTCCTGGTCCTCTTCTCCTGGAGCTATCATCTTTCCTGTAAGACTCCTCCCCACTAGCTCTTGGATGGCTTTTCAAGCAACCAGATTCTTGTGATTGTTGGGTTCACAGCATAGAAAACAAAAATTCCTACGATGAGAACTATACGCCAAGATCTATCTACTAGATACAGAGCAACATGTGGATATACATCCATAGAGAACTTACCCTCGAAGACAAGAGAGTTTTGTTAACGAGTTGGAACTCGTGGATGATGTAGTCGTACGCTTGCCGATCTCAAGATTGTGTGGAAGTCCTAGCGCTGCAAATCAGCAGCGCAATCCTCGCACACACGTTCAAACCACTGGACAACCTCCACCTCCTCGCTCCAGCAAATCAGTGGAAGCAGCAACTCCTTCCATACGCAAGGCCACCGGGAACATGTATCTCGCTAATCCGAGACCATGGGGGAATATATCTAGAGGGGGAGAGAGATCCTTCACGAGGAGGTGTGCTTTGTGAGGGAGGAGAGGGGGGCCTTTTATAGGAGAGGGGAGGCTCCTCCCCTCCCATGGCCGGCGGCCAAGGGGGGTGCCCCCACCTCTTCCTCATTCATGTGGTGGAAGCTCCACTCACATCAATTCAAGCTCCACCCAAAGTTCCACTCACATGCATTAAATTTCCACCAAATTTAATGCAATTCTCAATTAATAAAACTCTTTTATTTATTTTATTCAGAATTTTGTTAATTACTTTAGTTAACAAACATTCACATAAAACCCCTTGCAACATTTCAATATCACATGCAGAACCACTTTCTGCAATTTCACCTGAAACAATTCCGGTTTCCATCGAAATAATTCCAACGCTTTGCAGATCTTTCGTCTGAAACATATGTGCTCCAAAATGGTGTTAGGTAACCCTTAAGTGTGTCACCCTATGGTTCGCGAATAATGCAGACATGATTGAGACCCTTCTCAAATTAATAATCAGAAGCGAGACCTGGAGATCCATACAGACTCCTACACATTCAGCGATGACTTCTGTGATCGTGAGAACCTTTAACGCTAGTAACTTAATCCCTTTGTCTCATGATATAATACATGTCCGAGATTCGATCATCGGTATCCAAATACCTAGTTTGATCTCATTACCGACATGCACTCTTTTCTTGTTCCCGTGATATAACATTCTAGTGATCACATCACTTGCTTGCAAGCTATCTTAATGCGATATCACCGAGAGGGCCCAGAGTATATCTATCCATCATCGGGATTGAAAAATTCCACTCTTGATCCATGAGCCTCAACATAACACCTTTGTAGCATTGAACCCACCTTTATAGTCACCCTGTTACGGTGTGACGTTTGATGTTATCAAGATACTGTTTCGGTGTTAGCAATTAACATGATCTCATGGTCTAAGGACTAAGATTACTTCGTATAATGTTATAACAATATAAACATAATGACTTTGATCGTAATGCTATACTTTGGATGAATGTTCATCACATCATTTCACAAATACTGTGACCTCATTATTAACAACATCCAATGTCCATGATCAGGAAACTTTGATCATCTTGTTAATCAACGAGCTAGTCTATAAGAGAGGCATAACTAGGAACCTTTTTGTTTATTAAACACACATGTATTGATGTTTCCTATCAATACAATTATAGCATGCAAAATAAACATCTATCATATACAAGGAATACATAATAACAACTTTATTATTGCCTCTCAGGGCATATTTCCTTCAGTCTCCCTCTTGCACTAGAGACAATAATCTAGTTCACATAGTGATAAATCTAACACCCATGGAGTTCTGGTGTTGATCATGTTTTGCCCTAGGGAGAACTTTAGTCAACGGATCTGCTACATTTAGGTCTGTGTGTACTTTACAAATCTTTATATCTACATCCTTGACATGCTCTCGGATGGAGTGAAACTAGCGCTTAATATGCTTGGAATTCTTGTGAGACCTTGGTTCCTTGGTGTTGGCTATGGCTCCATTGTTGTCACAATAGATCACCATTGGGTCCAGTTGATACGTCCATTTTGCATCACTATTCTATATCATAATTCACTATTATTCATTGATATATTTCATATTAAGAGATGATACTTATGTTATTTCATCTATTTTTGCATGGTTGATGACTTTTGGAGCATCGACCGCTGCAGTCAGGATTCTGATGGAAAAGGTGTTGTTTGGAGGCAAAATTCGCGAAGATCAGAAAATCCAGGAAAATACATGGAAAATCCTATTTTCCAGAAGACGAAGGAAGCCAGAAGGAGGCTGGAGATGGGCCACAGGGGCCCCACACCACCCCCTGGTGCGGGCCGCCCTGGGCCGCGCCACCAGGTGGTGTGGCCGCCCTGGTCCACCACTGGCTCTCCCGAAACCCTAAGACTCGAGGAGCGACCACAGAAAGATTCCATCGCCTCTGTGGGGCGGAAAACACCGAGCGAGAAAGATCTCTCCGGCAGACAGATTTCTGCCGGGGGAATTCCTTCCCGGAGAGGGGAGATCGTCGCCATCAACACCATCATCAAGCTGGACTTCATCGGGATCATCATCATCATCACCATCAGCACCCTCATCAGCATCTTCATATTGCTGTAACAATTGAGTTGAATCTTGCATAGTTCATAGGGGAACTTTCCCAGTGTTGATTACTCTTTATAGTTGATGCTATTGAGTGAACCATTTAATTATTGTTTATGTTCAGATTATTATACATCATTATTCCATCTCTGATCATGATCCATATGATGTCTTGTGAGTAGTTCGTTTTGTTCTTGAGGACATGGGAGAAGTCATGTTGTTAGTAGTGGAGTTGTGTTGAGAAAGATTCAATAATTTGATATTTAAGTTGTGGTGTACTTCTTCTAGTGGTGTCATGTGAACGTCGACTACATGACACTTCACCTATATGGGCCTAGGGGAATGCATTGTGAATTTGGCTACTAATCGTAGGGGTTGCCGGAGTGACAGAAACCTAAACCCCCGTTAGGAAACCATTGCACAAGGGACGTAAGGGTCTTAGAGTTTAAAGCTATGGTTAGGTTTCTACCTTAATTACTTTCTTGTACTTATGGATGTTTGCAAGGGGTATAATCACAAGTATGTATTAGTCCTAGGAAGGTTGGTACATTAGCACGGGTTCACCCACACAACACTTAGCAGGCTAAAGAAGATTAATCAACTATATGAAGCGAAAGCACTTGACAGTCTTCCCATGTGTCCTCGAGAACGTTTGGTCATCTTAAGAAATACAACCGGCTTGTCCTTTGTTGCATAAAGGATTGGGCCACTTGCTGCATTTATTCCTACTGTCTTTTATTTACTCGTACTTTATTTACTTGCTTTATCAAAAAACACTAAAAATCTGTTTGCTAAGTATTTGCAAAGAATTCCTGATCCTTACCACTAGCCAGCACCTTCTGCTCCTCGTTGGGTTCGACACTCTTACTTATGAAAAATACTATGATACACCCCCTATACTTGTGGGTCATCAAGACTATTTTCCAGCACCGTTGTCGGGGAGTGAAGCGTTATTAGAGAGTGGAACTGGTAAAGGAAACTTCTATTGTGAGTATTGTTTACTTCTGTTAGTTGCTTTATTTTTGTTATGGATAATTCGCTGAGTTTCTTATTTGGTAATGCTACTACCACTGCTAAGGTAGTAGATGAGCCACCACCTGCTGAGAATGATGCTTTTAAAATACCTACAAGAATTATTGATCGTGTTATGGATAACTACTATGTTGGGGATGGAACTGTCCATCCCGGTGATCATTTGCTCTTTATACACGAATTATGTGGGTTGTTCAAGTGTGCAGGTATTACTACAGATCAAGTTAAGAATAAGTTATTCTCATTGTCACTGAAAGGAAGAGCTAAGGAATGGTATAAGCTGCTGAAGAATGGTCAAGCTCTGGAATGGGAGGAAATGTGCCTCTCTTTTATTCAAAGTTTTATCCTCCTAGTGAGATTCATAAAGATTGGAATCAAATATACAACTTTCGGCCTCTTGATGGAGAGAGTATAGCTCAAGCTTGGGGGAGATTGAAGTTACTAATGCTCAAATGTCCCATTCATGAGCTCCCCAACAATATTATTATCAATAACTTTTATGCAAGGCTTTCTCTACATGATAAGGATTTATTGGATGCTTCTTGTGTTGGATCATTCACTCGCATGGAAGAAGAAGCTAAATGGGATCTTCTGGACCGTATTCAAGATAATGCTGAAGCTTGGGAGAATGACAAAGGTAGAAAGTCAGGTATAAATTATGAGTATGAATGCATTGAATCTTTTATGGGAACTGATGACTTTCAAAACATTAGTAATGCTTATGGTCTTGATTTACAAGTTATTACAAATTGCTTTAAGGCTTTTGCTTCTTATATTGAAATTCCAAAAAGGGATGGAACAAGTACCATGCACCTTATAAAGATATTGTTGACTATGTTCCTATTGGGAGTGTTGAGTATTGCACTATTGATCACATCTTACCTGAACCTTATATCGAGAAGATTCCCTTCCCAGATAAGGTAAAGGATCATCCTATGACAACTAATGTAATCACTAAAAGTGAAAAGAGAACTATAAAACCTGATGAACAAATAAACGTTGAACCTGTGGTAGCAATTGTGAAAGACCTTGTCACTAAAAGCATAGAAGATGGACACATAGTCTTTTGTGAGGATGCTTCTAATATTGTTTCACATCCTAATAGAGCTAAAAAGGCCAGTATCCCTGTGCTTTCCGTTAGAATTGGTGATCATTGCTATTATGGTTTATGTGATATTGGTGCAAGTTCCAGTGTTATTCCTTATGAGCTTTATAGAGAAATTATGCATGAAATTAGTCCCAGTGAATTGGAAGAGATTGATGTGGTTATTCAACTTGCTAATAGAGAGATCATCTCTCCAATTGGTATTGTACGAGATGTGGAAGTTCTTTGTGGTAAGATTAAGTATCCTGCTGATTTTCTAGTACTTGGTTCAGCTGCTAGTAAAACTTATCCTATCATTTTTGGTAGACCTTTCTTGAGTACTTGTGGAGCTATTATAGATTGCAAGAGGGAGAAAATCTTGACTAAGTTTGATGGGGAATCTTATGAGTTTAATTTTTTGAAATTTACTAAAGAACCTTGTGAAGAGGAACCCCATAATGAGGATTTTAGAGTTGAACAACTTGCTTCTATCTCTCTTGCTCCTAACAATCCTTTGCAGCAATTTATGGAAGATCACGAAAGTGAGATCTTCATGGAAGAAAGGAATGAGATTGACGAGATTCTCCGTCATCAACCCAAGATGCTTAAGCATAACTTGCCTGTAGAAGACTTGGGTACCACGTTGCCACCTAAAAAGGATCCGGTCTTTGATCTAAAACCTCTCCCTAATGGTCTTAAATATGCTTATATTGACGATAAAAAGATATATCCTGTTATTATTAGCTCTAAACTTTCAGGGAAGGAAGAAGAAAGGTTATTGGAGGTTTTGAAGAAACACCGAGGAGCTATGGGCTATACTCTGGATGATTTGAAAGGCATTTCACCTACTATATGTCAGCATTCTATTAATATAGAACCAGATGCAAATCCAGTAGTAGAGCACCAACGACGTTTAAATCCTAAGATGAAGGAAGTGGTAAGAAATGAGGTATTGAAACTCCTTGAAGCTGGTATTATTTACCCTATTGCTGATAGTGAATGGGTTAGTCGTGTTCATTATGTTCCAAAAAAGGGAGGAATTACCGTTGTTCCTAATGATAACGATGAGCTTATTCCCCAAAGAATAGTAGTAGGCTATAGGATGTGCATTGACTTTAGGAAAGTCAACAAAGTTACTAAGAAAGATCACTACCCGCTTCCTTTTATTGATCAAATGTTGGAAAGGTTGTCTAAAAAGACCCATTTTTGTTTTCTTGATGGTTATTCTGGTTTCTCTCAAATTGTTGTTAAACAACAAGATCAAGAAAAAACTACGTTCACTTTCCCTTACGGAACCTATGCTTATAGACGTATGCCTTTTGATTTATGTAATGCTCCTGCTACTTTTCAAAGATGCATGTCTGCTATCTTTCATGGTTTTTGTGAGGAAATTGTGGAAGTGTTCATGGATGACTTTTCTGTTTATGGAACTTCCTTTGATACTTGTCTGCACAACCTTGATAAAGTTTTGCAGAGGTGTGAAGAAACTAATCTTGTTCTTAATTGGGAGAAATTCCACTTCATGGTTAATGAAGCGATTTTCCTTGGGCATAAGGTTTCCGAAAGAGGCATAGAAGTTGATAGAGCTAAGGTTGAGGCAATTGAGAAAATGCAATGTCCAAGAGACGTCAAAGGTATTCATAATATCCTTGGTCATGCTGGTTTCTATAGAAGGTTTATTAAAGATTTTTCTAGGATATCAAAACCCCTCACTAATCTTCTTTAAAAAGACATACCCTTTGTTTTTGATGATGATTGTAAGGAAGCTTTTGAAACCCTTAAGCAGGCTTTAACTACAGCCCCTATTGTTCAACCACCTGATTGGAGTTTAACCTTTGAAATAATGTGTGATGCTATTGATTTTGCTGTAGGTGCTGTCCTTGGGCAACGAATTGATAAAAAGTTAAACGTTATTCATTATGCTAGTAAGACTCTAGACGCTGCTCAAAGGAATTATGCTACTACTGAAAAAGAATTTCTAGCTATCGTTTTTGCTTGTGATAAGTTTAGACCCTATATTGTAGACTCAAAAGTCACCATTCATACTGATCATGCTGCTATTAAATACCTTATGACGAAGAAGGACGCTAAGCCTAGGCTTATTAGATGGGTGCTACTTTTACAAGAGTTTGATCTACATATAGTAGATAGGAAAGGTGCTGAAAACCCTGTAGCTGATAATTTATCTCGATTGGAAAACATCTCTTTTGACCCTATGCCTGTTAATGATAGTTTCCCAAATGAACAGTTAGATGCAGTAGGGGTAAGCTCGCGAGGGAGCCCTTGGTACGCTGATTATGCTAACTTTATTGTCTCCAAGTATTTGCCTCCAACTTTAACAGCTCAGCAAAGAAGGAAGTTCTTCTATGATTTGAGGCATTATTTTTGGGATGACCCACACTTATATAAAGAAGGAGTGGACGGTATTATGCGGAGATGTGTTCCAGAATATGAACAAAACGAGATATTGCGTAAATGTCAAGGTAGTGCTTATGGAGGACATCATGCAGGAGATAGAACTGCGCAAAAGGTGCTACAATCAAGTTTCTACTGTCCTACCCTTTTTAAAGATGCAAGAAAATTTGTTTTATCTTGTGATGAATGTCAGTGTGTTGGTAATATTTCTAGACACAATGAAATGCCTATGAACTACTCCCTAGTTATTAAACCCTTTGATTGTTGGGGATTTGACTTTACAGGTCCTTTCCCTCCAACGAAAGGTTATACTCATATTCTTGTTGTCGTTGATTATGTTACTAAGTGGGTAGAAGCCATTCCTACGAAGAGTGCTGACGGGGAGACTTCTCTAAAAATGCTTAAGGATGTTATTTTTCCTAGGTTTGGAGTGCCTAGGTATCTCATGACTGATGGAGGTTCTCATTTCATTCATGGTGGTTTTAGAAAGACCCTTGCCAAATATGATGTTAATCATAGAATTGCTTTAGCTTATCACCCCCAAACTAGTGGGCAAGTAGAGTTATCAAATAGAGAAATTAAATCCATCTTGCAAAAGACTGTTAATAGATCTAGAAAAAACTAGGCTAAAAAGTTGAATGATGCTTTGTGGGCTTATAGGACCACCTACAAAAACCCTATGGGAATGTCTCCTTATAAAATGGTTTATGGGAAAGCTTGTCACCTACCTTTAGAATTAGAACAGAAAGCTTACTAGGCAGTTAAAGAACTAAATAGAGATTGTAAGCTCGCTGGTGAGAAAAGATTATTTGACTTAAGTTCTTTAGATGAATGGAGGAGTGAAGCCTATGAAAATCTTAGGCTCTTTAAGGAAAAAGTTAAAAGATGGCATGACAAGCGAATACTTAAGAGAGAATTTCATGTTGGTGAGAAAGTTCTATTGTATAGGTCTCGTCTCAGATTTTTTGCAGGAAAGCTACTGTCAAAATGGGAAGGACCTTTCATTATTTAAGGAGTGTACCGCTCAGGAGCAATAAAAATTTCTTCTTTAAAACATAATACTACACAAGTAGTGCATGGGCAGCGACTCAAGCACTATATTGCTAGAGATTCTTACAATGAAGATGTTGATGCCTTTCAAGTTATAACTCTAGAAAAATTTATCAAGGACCAAATTCAGAGACCTGCAGAGTCCGTTTTCAAATAGGTAACAGTTCTGGTAAGAAAAGTTCCGCGAAAACACTATCCAACTATATTTTTGCAGTTTTTAGTCAATAAGGAAAGCTACGAAGCGAAAGAGGGACGGAAACGGAGCCAGGGTGGCTAACACCACCCTGTGGTGCGGGCCCACCTCTGGCCGCGCCACCAGGTGGTGAGTCCACCCCGGACTCCGCCTCCGACTCGTTTTCTCCCAGTACCTTCCTTTTGTTATGAAACTTTGTAATATATAACCCCCTGGATCCCCCGAGGTTCGTATATCGTGTTTTCGTCATGTTTTTTTTTCGATCTGTTTCTGACAGGTAGAGTCCCTAGATTTGGAGCCACAATGTCTTCCTCTAGATAAGCCAAGGAAGATTCTTTAGAGGATATCATCAACCCATACATGAGAGAGTTGAAGATTCATCCCAAGGAGTTGTTGCTTGAAGATGTGGAGCTTCGGATAAAAGAGGTTTGAGGCCCTAAAGGTGAAGGATGTCTGGAGGACAAGATGGAAACCCTGGAGCAAGAAGTCTTTAGGTACAAGAAGATGGTGGAACACGAAGTGGATATCATCCATAAGATTTGTTCCGAACTCATCGCCGAGCACCAAAAGGAGACTGCTGAACTCAAGGATGAAGTCCTCTCACTCCGCCAAACAACCAACAAACTGCAAGCACAGTTCTACGACGTTCAAAATCAAAACTGTGAGTATGAGGTTAGGTTTAAACGCATAAGTGCTGCTGCAAGTTTCAGGATGCTAGAAACCACGATGTCCTTTGTTGATGGGAAACCCTTACCCTGGAAGTCGAACGATGATGAGAGAATACTACCACCACCAAAGGAGTACTTCGTCATCAGGTTTGGCATCCCCTTGGTTTGTTCCAAGCTTGGGGGAGTGCCGTGGTATCACATCACTAACTTCTATCTTTTTACCTTTTTAGTAGAGTCATGTCATGAATAGAGAAGTTATCATGTAGGATGGTCTGCATTATGGAAGTGTCCCCTCTCTCGTTAGATATGTATCCCTTGGTGTGAGTTGCCGTTATGGAATATTAATGAGAAGTTCTATCATTTACTCTTTTGCATAGCTTATATTAGTTTTCAATTCATGGTTATATGATTGATCTTGTTGTTAGTATTGGTAGCACTTTGGGATCATTGAGTTAATTTAGTTGGTTTTGGCAAACCTGGCTCGGTCAATAGCAACACTATTTTTGAGAGTTGAATAAAAAAAGTACTCTAAAGAAATATAATTTCATCATCTTTCTTTCTTGATTTGCTCATAAGTCTAGTATTCTCTAGTTAAGATCTTTTGTGCTTCCAAGGAAAATTGCATGTTTGTTTTTATCACTTGTATGTTTGTTTGTTTCTGTCAACTCTTGTACTTGCTACCCAACCTTGCTAACCAAAAACCTGTACTGAGAGGGAATACTTCTCGTGCATCCACTTCCTTAAACCCCAACCTATGTCATTTGTGTCCACCATACCTACCTATTAGCATTATCGCTATTCCAAGTAAATTCTTGTTTTTATCTACCTTCCAAATTAAACTTGTTATGTAAAAATTAGTGATTAAAGCTCTCACAAACTTGATGGCACACTTTATTTTCTTGCACTTAATAAACTTGAACCATTGCGTCCTTCTTTGTTGCGTATATGCTTGCGCTTTGTGAGTTGTGAATTAGCAGAACCATGATGTCATGGGGAACGCTTTCAACACCGCACTGGTACTTTGTACCCAGTTGATATCATGTTCTTTTTCTTATGGATCTCGGTGGTGTGAAATAAAAGGGGAACTTGTAAGATCATGGAGTTATTGTTCCACTTTTATTTCACACCGCCGGGATCCATAAGCAAAAGAACATGATATCAACTAGGTACAAAGTACCTATGAAGTGTTGAAAGCGGTCCCCATGATACATGGTTCTGCTAACTTCAACTCATAAAGCGCAAGCATATGCGCAACAAAGAAGGACGCAATGGTTCAGGTTTATTAAGTACAAGAAAATAAAGTGTGCCATCAAGTTCGTGAGAGCTTTACTAACTAATTTTCTCATAACAAGCAAACATTTTATTCAGAAGAAAACAAGGCATATTGAATATGCACGGAAGTAGCAAATGATGCTAATAGGTAGGTATGGTGGACACTTGGGCAATATTTGGTTTAAGGGAGTTGGAAACATGAGTAAAACATACTCAGTGTGAGTGAAGGCTAGCAATAGTAAGGGAGCGACCAACGAGAGAGCAATAGCTCTCATTATCATGCTTGCAACAAAACAGGACTACTCATGGCATGAAAGTGATTCAAGATCCTCAAGGCAAAATAATTCATCGAGGCTTAACTGATTATTACAGTCATGTACATGCGTGAGCATGTGCCAAGTCAATCAAATGAAACATTCAGAGGAGGATACCACGGTGTCATACCAATTTATGAATAGAGCAATGCAAGCAAGCATTCATAAGACATGCTACAAACTATTAGTGAGCTGGAGTTAATCATACGAAAGCAAGAACTACTAAGCATCCAAAGATAACATACACCCTACATGAACAGACTAAGCATGCCCACAGTGACGAGTATATGTACAAAAATGAAAACAAATAGAGTTCGTTACCAGCCTCTTACCACGCCTCAAGTTCTCATTAATCCTCATTATTGCTCTTCACTTGTGTGGCTTGAATAATAATATAAAACCAATATACTCTGAGGACTGCCGAACCCTGTAGCAAACTCGCAAAAACCAAATAAGAATGACAAATATTTTTGGTGTTTTCGATTTTTAAACAAGAAC
Organism: Avena sativa; assembly: GCA_916181665.1. Lineage (NCBI taxonomy): Eukaryota > Viridiplantae > Streptophyta > Magnoliopsida > Poales > Poaceae > Avena > Avena sativa. The sequence goes on from OV702296.1 coordinate 418,235,148, forward strand.
CAAAAGGGAAAAACAAGCAAAGCAAAATCTTTTTTGGGTTTTTCGAATAGTTCAAACAAAGCAAAAAGGGAAAAGCAAACCAAGGCAAAAAGAAGAAGCAAACCAAAGAGAAACAACAGAAATATTTTTGGTCTTTTTGTGTTTTTAGAAGGCAAAAGCAAAGAAGAACGAAAACTAAAAAGAGAAAAAAACATGAATATACAAAGTACCGACGCAACATGATATGGAGATGAGTGCGGTGTCGGCGTACCTACCCCCAAGCTTAGGCTTTTGGCCTAAGTGGGTATCAATCCATGTACGAATAGGGGTTCCAAGCGGGCGGATCTTGGTAAGAATGGTCGTAGCTGGGCCCATGAGAAGAAGAAGAAGCTCCCCAATCATAAGCGGGCTGCTGATATGAAGACTCTCCCTCATTCGATGGCTGGACCGAATCATCCGTGACCTCCCTTCTAGTGTCCTGCTCCTGTTGGGAGAGCTCTCCCAAGTACGTGTCAAGCTCCTCCTCAATGAGGGACCATCCTTCCCTGTTATCAAGGTTAAAAAAATAGGTGCAGGCAAAAGAACAACACGCTCGGACTTGCTCTTTCTCCAACCAGCTTTGAGAAAGGTTATTTCATAAGATAACTCACTCATACTAGCCCACGAGGAAACAAATTTATGTTGTATCATGGAATTAAGATCAAGCCTCTCTATGGGAAACTATAGGTCTAGATGATGAGGCACTAAACCATGAAATGCTAGTAAACGAGAAGCAATGAGGCCTCCACAAATGCCACCTTTCTCACGGTTAGTAGCAAGACGGAAAGCTATCAAAGCACCCAAATTGTAAGACCTATCTCGTCTAAGAGCAGCAGAGATAAATGCTAGATCAAACGAAGATAACTTATTGGCAGTTTTCCTAGCAAGAACACACTTGGCAATAAAGTAGGCAAAGTAGCGAATGGAGGGAAGATGAATGTTACGGATTTTTCCACTCTCCTTCGAGAAGCTACACCCTTGGAAAATTTCTGCGTATAAATCCATGAGTGGTTCAGGTCTCTCCTTAATCTTTCTACATGATCCCCATTGAGGTACCTTAATAGATGCACAAAAATCATCAAGAGAAAGGTCGACAGCAATATTGTCAATTTTGTAATGGACCATGGAGTTAGGCAAAGAGTGACTAAATTGGAAGTCTTTCACCACAGACATGGTTAGCTTCACAAATTGACAAGGTTCATCTTCCAAAAAGTGCTCTAACCCTGCATTAGAAACCAAAGTGTGGAAATCTTGTAGAATTCCTGCAGCTCTCATGAACTTAGAGCATGGATAAATGGAGGGAAAAACTTCCTCCTCCCGGTGGACCTTCATGACCTCAGGCACCCAAAGCTCATGTTGGTTTAGGTGGTGTTCACTCATCTTCTATTCTGAAATTTAAACACCTATTAAACGAGTGATTGCAAAGTGAATATAATGAAGGATTCTACTCATAGGGACTTGTAAGAGGCCTAAACATGTATCAAAAGTATATCTCTAAGCATTAAACAAGCTTACAAGCCTCCATAACTAGTCACATACAACAGCAAAAATACTCAAGATATACTCCACTAAACACAAATCTACTTGGACAAGGGGAGGAGTCACATACCAGGGAACAAATGCTCCAAATTTTAGCAAGAAAGATGGGCTAAGCAAGGAGATTAAAAAATCGAGAGCAAGCACAACAAGAACGCGATTTTGAGCTATGAACTGGAGCATACTCGGGAGAGAGAAGAAAGTGGCAGGTGAGAGAGTTAGTGGGGGGCCAGGGGTGGCCCACACCAGGGCATGGCGCCACCCAAGGCTGGCCGTGCCACCATGTGGTGTGCCTGCCTGGTGGGCCCCTGGTACCTCCCAGGTACTCCTCTGCCCCTTTTTTCACGTAAAAATTTAATATGAATTTTCTAGAATTTTTCGAGACACTTTATTTTTGGGCATTTTTCACAAATAGAAGAATGATTTTTCTGACAGACAGATTTTTTCTTTTTTTTGGAAACATGATGCAAAAGGACTAAACAAGGCTAGAACTACAGAAGTTCTAACATGCAAGCAACTAACAACAAAAAGAAAACTAAACGAAAGCAAAAACTAAAATGCAAAAGATAGAAATAAACGGAGATAATCATAATGAAAACATTGTTTTGTTCAATGGAATCCTTTTGTTAACAAGGTTGATCAAGTCTTGCTACCAAAACAATTGCATATGAGACAAAACTTTGTACACCACTAATGATTATGTTACCTCAACCTTGATAGCAATGGTCCCAATCATAATAGTTTCAAATTTTTCTCTTGTTATGGGACAATATATTTCTCCAACTTGAATGCCTTCAACATGTTCAATTGAATTCAAAACATAAGTCCTTTCAATCTTCTTGGGGAAATAGATAGTATGTTCCTTGTCATTAACATTGAAAGTCACCTTTCCTTGATTACAATTAATAACAGCTCCTGCAGTATTAAGAAAAGGTCTCCCAAGAATAATAGACATATTATCATCTTTAGGCATTTCAAGCACAACAAAATCAGTTAATATCAAGAAATTGTGAGCCACCTGAACAGGTACATCCTCACATATACCCACAGGAATAGTGGTAGATTTATCAGCCATTTGCAAAGATATATCAGTTGGTATTAATTTTTCAAGTTGAAGCCTCTTATAGAAAGAGAAAGGCATAACACTAACTCCAGCTCCCAAATCACACAAAGCAGTTCTAACATAACTGTTCTTAATAGAGCAAGGGATAGTTGGAATCCCTGGGTCTCCAAGTTTCTTAGGAACCTTACCATTAAAGGAATAATTAGCAAGCAAAGTACAAATTTCTACATTAGGGATCTTCCTTTTATTCGAGACAATGTCCCTCGTATACTTTGAGTAAGGAGGCAATTTAATAGCATCAGTCAAACGAATTTGCAGGAACAAAGGTTTCATCCACTCACAAAACTTATTATAGTGTTCATCTTCCTTTGACTTGTGTTTCTTATCAGGGAAAGGCATAGGTTTTTGGACCCAAGGTTCTCTTTCACCACCATGTTTCTTAGCAATAAAATCTTCTTTGGTGTATTTAGTATTCTGAGTGTGGTTTTCAGGTTCTTCTTCAACTTTTTCTTCATTAGGAACAACATTTTCTTCATTACCACTTTTAGTTTCAGCATCATAGATAGATACACTATTAGGATCTATAGCAGGTTCAGAGGGTTCTACAACAGTTTTATGTTTCTTTTTCCTTTTCTTACGAGTAGAACCACTATTTTCAGTTTATTGAGAATCCTGCTCAATTCTTTTGGGATGCCCCTCAGGATATAGAGGATCCTGGGTAGCAGCACCACTTCTAGTTCTAATTTCATAAGCATGTTTTTCTTTAGCAGCATTAATTAGCAAGTCGTTTTGCACTTTAACGAGTTGATCTATTTGAGTTTGAACCATTTGAAAGTGTTTAACAATCATTTTAACATCATTAGAGGTTCTTTCCACAATATCTTTCAACTCAACAATAGCTCTAGTGTTTTCCATTAGATGATTTTGCACCCTTTTATTAAAGTTATGTTTCTTAACAATAAAGATATCAAATTCTTCTAAGCATTGATCAGGAGGTTTAGAATAAGGGATATCACCTTCATCAAAGTGCTGGAGAGAGTGTACCTCAATAGTGGATGAGTAGGGAATAGGCTTATATAATTCTTATATAGGAGGTAAATTCTTGACATCTGCAGCTTTAATTCCCTTCTCCTTAAGACATTTCTTAGCTTCCTTCATCACTTCATCATTTAATTAAATAACTCCCCTCTTCTTTGATGTTGGAATAGGCACAGGAATAGATGGTTCAGGTACAATTACTTCAGGTATAGCTTGTTTAGGAGGAGTCCAATCTTCATAATTCTTGCTTATTTTAGCCATTAATTCCTCAGCTTCCTTAGGAGTCCTATTCCTGAAAACACAATCAGCACAACTATCTAGGTATGTCTTAGATTCTTCTGTTAGTCCATTATAAAATATATCAAGAAGCTCATTCTTAGGTAATGGACTTCCAGCCTGTGTGAATCAAAGCACAAAACCTTGCCCAAGATTCGGGCAATACCTCTTTTTCTCCTTGTTTAAAATCAAAAAGTTCCTGCAAAATAGCGTGTCTAGCACTAGGAGGAAAATATTTCTGCAGGAAAGTACTAATCAAGCACTCGGGGCTATCAATATATCCAGGAGGTAAATTACTAAACCAAGTTTTAGCTTCTCCTTTCAGTGAAAAGGGGAAAATCTTAGCAACAAAGTAAGTACGCATCTTAATATCATCAGAAAACAAGCCACTCATGGTAGAAAGTTCATTCATATGTGCTACCGCACTTTCATTCTCAGTCCCACAAAAAGGTTCTTTCTCGACAATAGCTATGTAAGATAGATCGAGAGAGAAATCATAATCTTCATCTATAATGTTAATGGGAGAAGCAACAAACTTAGCAGCAGGAGATAATTTGGGTCTAATAGTACGCCTCTCAAGGAGACTCTTAGAAGCGCTCCTATCATGGGTGTTCTTACATTCTTTAATAAACTCATCAGTCATCTCAACGTAACCATCTTCAATATCATAACTCTCACTAGACTCAGGTGAGCTAACAGGTGTGGTAGTGTCTTCATTAGGAGTTTCGGTATTTCTAGCTATAGTTCTAGCAATCGTAGCATCTAGGAAAGCACCTAATGAACCACTCTTATCAAGCACAGTAGAAGCAGCATCATAAGCATCAGAAGTTTCAGATTCAGCAGTAGTAGCAGTGTGTGTAGCATGTGTATGTGGTGGTGTAAGGAACTTACTCATAACAGACGGTGAATCAAGAGCAGCAAAAGTGTTTAGAACCGTACCTCTTCTTGTAGTGGATGGTAAAATAGGAACCTTGTCATCACGAGACTTACCCATGATGGATGGATAGCAGCAAACAATAAAGAATCCAAGTGAACTTGATAAATAAAGCTATGCTCCCCGGCAACGGCGCCAGAAAATAGTCTTGATGACCCACAAGTATAGGGGGTGTATCGCAGTATTTTCGAGGGAAGTGAAACCCAATTTATTGATTCGACACAAGGGGAGACAAAGAATATTTATAAGCCTTAACAACTGAATTGTCAATTCAGCTGCACCTGGAAACAATCTTGCTCACAGCATTTTATCAGTAGCAACGGTTTTGTAGTAGGAATAGTAAAGTAACAACAGTAGTAAAGCAAAGACAGTAGTAACAAAAGCAGTAAACAATGGGATTCGAGTGCGGTAGGCATAGGGATGGATGGATGGGCGTTGCATGGACAAGACAATTCACATAGCAATCAGAACATAGGGCAATTGCAGATAAACAAGATAAAGCATCCAAGTACTAGACAATCCTAGGCATGTGTTCCATATATAGTCATACGTGCTGGCAATGAGAACTTGCACAACATATTTTGTCCTGCCAGCCTGTTTGCAGCGGGGCCTCTAGGGAACTACTGGCAATTAAGGTGCTCCTTTTAATAGAGCACCGGAGCAAAGCATTAACACTCCATGAACACATGTGATCCTCACATCAAAGCCATTCCCTTCCGGTTATCCCAATTTCTATCACTTCGGGGCCATAGGTTCCGGACAACAACGTGTGTATACAACTTGCAGATAAGACCATAAACAATACTATCATAATGAATCAATAACATGTTCAGATCTGAAATCATGGCACTCGGGCCCTAGTGACAAGCATTAAGCACAACAAGTCACAACAAAGTCATAAAGCACTAATAAAAGATACTAGGCACCATGCCCTAACAATCTGATGCCATTACATGAACGATCTCATCCAATCCCTACCATCCCCATAGCCTACAACGGGGGATTACTCACTCATAGATGGGGGAAACATGGATGGTCGATGGATAAGCGATGGTGATGATGATGGCGATGATCTCCTCCAATTCCTCGTCCCGGTAGGGTGCCAGAACGGAGTTTCTGGTGCTGTTTCATAGAATCTGGTGGTGGCGGCGGAGCGGAACTCCTTCTGGAAAAACGTCGAACCCCCCGGAGTTTTTAGGTCAGAAGGCTCCTTATAGGCGAAGAGAGAGGCCGAGGGGGTGCCTGGGGGGCCCACAACACCCCTGGCGCGGCCTGGCCTGGCCCGCGCCAACAGGTGGTATGGCCACCCCCTGGCTCTTCTCCGTCTCGTATTCTGGCTCCTGGAGTCTTCGGGTGAAATAGGATTTTCGGCATATTTTCCGGGATTTTCCTGATAGTTGGTTTTCTGCACAAAAAGTAGACACCAAGGCAATTCTGCTGAAAACAGCGTCAGTCCGTGTTAGTTGCATTCAAATCACACAAGTTTAGAGGAGAAACAATAGCAAAAGTGTTCGGGAAGGTAGATATGTTTTGGACGTATCATGAAGCCAAAACAATATCAAGCATGGCATGACAAAGCATAGGCCACAGTCAAAAACAAGCTCTTTTTACCACATAAGTATGAACTTTCCTACTCTTTTCCAAACCAAACCAAACTATTTGCAAACCAATATATGAAAGAGGGGGTCCAACCAATTTATTCATAAAACTAAGCAAACAAAAGCAAACGGAAAACCAAAACGAAAATGAAAAAGAAGACGCTCCAAGAACAACACAACTGTGCATGAAACAATAAAAATGAAGCGTTTGGAAGAAACCTGAGATTTTTATTGATGAAGAAGGGAATGCCTTGGGCATCCCCAAGCTTTCACGCTTGTACTTCTTGGATATTTCTTGGGGTGACATGCGTGGCATCCCCAAGCTTGAGCTTTAGTCCATCCTTCATCTCATTACTCATTCCTTCCATACACCTGAAATTTTTCCTTCATACAAAACTTCACACAATCTTTATTAGCAACATTAGTGCACTCAAGATAATAAGTCTTAAGGTTCAGTTATAACACCAAATAAACTTCCATTATAACACTAGCTACTGTAGCACTTCCCTCAAAAAGCTCAATTCCCCAAAAGAACTAAAAAAGGAACCAACAAGAAGCAAATGCGGAAAATGGTAGAAATCTGTCAAAATAGACCAGCAGGTAAAGACAAATTTTTTCGAATACCTTCTGTTGCACAAATCAAAAAGTGTTGAACTAGCTAAAGTTAGATAACAATCTGGGGCAGAAGCACAAAAATTCACGCCTCAAAAAGACCTTCAGAGATTTTACACGAATTTTTACGGTGAAGCACAGAAATCTGTTTCGGGACAGCAACTTTCCCAATCATTACTTCTCTCTCATTAGAGGTTACTCTTGGCACAAAAAGCAAATAAAAAGGATAAGGAGCGGTTATTACTAAAGTAATAACTTCCAAAACTCATCTAAAACTTTTGGGTTATCTCCCAATAAGTACTTTTATTTAACGCCTTTAAGTTAGGCATAAGAAGCAAGAAAACGAATCAAGTGTTCGCAAATGAAGAAGCATTAAGAGCAAATTTTGTTTTCATAGGAGAAGCAAAAGAAATCTTCTCTATCTTCTTAGGGAAGTGTTCTATACCTTTCTTGAGTGGGAGTTGATATTTAATGGTGCCTTCTTTCATATCAATGATGGCACCAACAGTTATAAGAAAAGGTCTTCCCAAAGTAATAGGACAAGAAGCATTGTATTCAACATCCAAAACATAGAAATCAACGAGGACATAGGCATTGTTAACCATAATAAGAACATCATTAAGACTCCCCATGAGTTCAAGTGGGACATTCAAATAACAGTCTTCAAGTGGAGGCAAATCAAGCATATCATAAATCCTTCTAGGCATAATAGAAACACTACTATCAAGATCACATAAAGCTTTAAAATCAAAGTCATTCACTTTCATATTAATGATGGGTTCCCAACCATCTTCTTGTTTTATAGGAATAGAAGCTTCATGTTTCATCTTTTCTTCATTAATCTTTATGAGAGCATCAGTAATGTGTTTTGTAAAGGCCATGTTCATAGCACTAGCATTAGGACTTTTAGCAAGCTTTTGTAGGAACTTAATAACTTCAGAGATGTTGCAACCATCAAGATCAAAATCAAAATTATCATCTAGAGTAGTAGAACTATTACTAGCCTCAACACTAGTGGTGGTAATAGTAGAAACACTAATGTTTCTAGCAATTTCATCTTCTCTTTCCAACTTAGCATGTAATTCAGCTAATAGTCTAACATTTTCATCAATTCTTACTTGTATGGCATTAGTAGCTGCAAAGGGATTCTCATTAGTTTCAGGTTTAGCAGCTATTTTATTCAAAGAAGATTGAGCTTCAGCCAAAAATGCTATATTTCTTTCAGCATTAGAGAGTTTTTCCTCAATAGTTTTATTGAAAGCAGTTTGTTTACTAATAAACTCTTTAAGCATAACTTCTAGTTCAGAGGGAGCACTCCTATTATTGTTGTAAGATTTCCATAAGTATTACCATTGTTGGAAGGATATGGCTTATAATTGTTGTTACCAAAATTACTCCTATAAGCATTATTGCCAAAGTTGTTGTTTCTTATGAAGTTCACATCAACTTGCTCTTCTTGAGCAACCAAAGAAGCCAAAGGAACATTATTTGGATCAATATGGGCTTTCCCATTAACAAGCATAGACATAATAATATCAATCTTATCACTCAAGGAGGAAGTTTCCTCAATAGAATTTGCCTTCCTACCTTGTGGAGCTCTCTCAGTATGCCATTCAGAATAATTAACCATCATATTGTCCAAAAGTTTTGTTGTAGCACCCAAAGTGATTGGTCATAAAGGTACCTCCAGCAGCAGAGTCCAATAGGTTCCTTGAAGAATAGTTCAATCCTGCATAAAAAGTTTGGATGATCATCCAAGCAGTCAGTCCATGAGTGGGACAATTCTTAACCAAAGATTTCATTCTTTCCCAAGATTGAGCAACATGTTCATTATCAAGTTGTTTAAACTTCATTATTTCACGTCTCAATGATATAATCTTAGCAGGAGGATAGTACTTTCCAATAAAAGCATTTTGCACTTAGTCCAAGAATCAATACTATTCCTAGTTAAGGAATTCAACCATTCTTTAGCTTTTCCTCTCAAAGAGAAAGGAAACAATTTTAGCTTAATAATATCACCATCTATATCCCTATGCTTTTACATCTCACAAAGTTCAACAAAGTTATTTAGATGGGAAGCAACATCTTCATTACCAATACCAGAAAATTGTTCTCTCATAACAAGATTGAGCAAAGCAGGTTTTATCTCAAATAAAGTATCTTCAGGCACAGGTGGAGCAATAGGTGTTCTCATAAATCATTGTTTTTGGTGCTAGTGCAGTCACACAACTTAGTGTTTTCAAGAGTAGTCATTTTTTGGGTTTTCATGTAAGAAAGCAAACTAGTAAAACTAGTTTTTTGTGTTTTTGATAAGAAAACGAGCAAACAAAGGAAAAAGAAACTAAGCAAAACAAAAATAACAAAGTAAAGAGATTGGTTATGAGGGACTCCCCTTGTGAAGATGTCCTTGACTCCCCGGTAACGGCGCCAGAAAAATGCTTGATCGCTCTGTGTATGGCGCCAGAAAAATGCTGGAGCGGTGTTGATGTAGAGCTCGTTGGGAACCCCAAGAGGAAGGTATGATGAGCACAGCAGCAAGTTTCCCTCATTATGAAACCAAGGTTTAATCGAACCAGTAGGAGCAAGGAAACACCCCAAAGGTGTTACTAGCTGAGCCTTGGCAGGGCGCACTACCGGTGCTAGTAGCAACATGGAGACCTGCACAACACAACCACAGAACTTTGTCCCCAACTTGCGATGAGGTTGTCAATCTCACCGTGTTTTGCGGAAAACAAAGGATTAAACGTATCGAATGGAAAGAAGTAAAAGTTTGCAGAAAGTAAACACAAAGCAGTAAATGATTGTAGATTGAATGTAAAAGACAAGGACCAGGATCCATAGTTCACTAGAGGTGGCTCTCCTTAAGATAGATAACATGCTGGGTGAACAAATTATAGCGAGGCAATTGACAAACATCGAGAAAGCAATACATGCATATACTAATCACCTTTACTCCTTTGGAACTTGATTGGGCATTACAACATTATACATAGACCGCCATCCAACTGCATATATGACTAATAATCCACCTTTAGGTTATCAACCGAACCCCCTCCAGTATTAAGTTGCAAGCAACAGATTATTGCTTTACGAATTGCGAGTAAAGTAAACAATACGATTGTTGTTTTCTCCCTAGTAGCAACAGCACATCTAGTACCTTAGAGATTTCTATCACTTCCCTAGATTACCAGAGGCATGAACCCAATATCGAATCTTGTAGTGAAAGTGTACCACCTCTACAGAGTGTCAAACTATTCGAATAGCCGCGTCCGCGGTTATGGACAGTTGGAATGGCCATACTGTTTCATTGTCAGATGTTTTCCAAATAACTTGAAATGAACGATGAACTTTGACTTGACCACAACAGGGTTGTGTTTATGAAAATATCTTCCCAACTTAGGTGATTCTAGAGTTTTACCTTATCTTTCTTTGCTTCAGAACTCAGCTTAGGTTTCAAACTGAACTTTATAGTTAAACTTAGATTTAGCACTTTAACTTAGAGCTATAGTACCTGTTAATAGTAGTTTGCGAGTACTTAGAGAGTACTCATGGCTTTTGTCCCTGGCTATTCTCATGGCCAGCCTATGAAGGAGACTATCAAGAGGATGGTCATCAGGACGGCTATGATAACTAGGACTATCTGCCTTCGTCAGCATTGCCTGTGCCCCTGAAGATGGACCCCACCGCTACGCTTATCTTTTATTTCCGCTACTTGTTGTATTAAAGACTGGATCATGAGATCCTTATTTGTGTAAGACCTTATGTATGGTTTGTAATGGATGATGTACTGTGATATCCAATCCGTTATGTCTCACAAAAATGGTAATCCTGGGATTGCGAGGTATGGCATAACGGGCATCTGGGATTAAAAATCTGGGTGTTGACAACCACCTCTGCCAGCAGGACAACCACAAAACACAACCAATCAAAATGACGATTACCCTAGGTCAAAAGGGGTAATGTCCATGATTCAAAAAGGGCATCCACCCAATAGAACTCAGAAACTAATCACAAGACAAGTAATTATGGCGGAAATGGATCCACCAACCACACCCGAATATCTCCACTGGTCAGAACAGGAAATCACATTCAACAGAGCTAACCACCCTCGTCGCGTACCAAGACCGGGCCATTCGGCCTTGATAGTTTAAGCACAAATTGGCGGGTTCGACATGAGTAAAGTCTTCATGGACGTAGGCAGCAGCATAAATCTGATCTATGCCAACACACTTAGGGCAATGTGGGTGCTTAGTGTCGATGCCAGGAAAATGTTGGTGCGATGTTGATGTAGAGCTCGTTGGGAACCCTAAGAGGAAGGTATGATGAGCACAACAGCAAGTTTCCCTTAGTTATGAAACCAAGGTTTAATCGAACCAGTAGGAGCAAGGAAACACCCCAAAGGTGTTGCTAGCTGAGCCTTGGCAGGGCGCACTACCGGTGCTAGTAGCAACGTGGAGACCTGCACAACACAACCACAGAACTTTGTCCCCAACTTGCGATGAGGTTGTCAATTTCACCGTGTTTTGCGGAAAACAAAGGATTAAATGTATCGAATGGAAAGAAGTAATAGTTTGCAGAAAGTAAACACAAAGCAGTAAACAGTTTGTAGATTGAATGTAAAAGACAAGGACCGGGATCCATAGTTCACTAGAGGTGGCTCTTCTTAAGATAGATAACATGCTGGGTGAACAAATTACAGCGGGGCAATTGACAAACATCGAGAAAGCAATACATGCATATACTAATCATCTTGACTCCTTTGAGACTTGATTGGGAATTACAACATTATACATAGACCGCCATCCAACTGCATATATGACTAATAATCCACCTTTAGGTTATCATCCGAACCCCCTCCAGTATTAAGTTGCAAGCAACAGATTATTGCTTTACGAACTGCGTGTAAAGTAAACAATACGATTGTTCTATGAACAAAGGATCGTTGTTTTCTCCCTAGTAGCAACAGCACATCTAGTACCTTAGAGATTTCTATCACTTCCCCAGATTACCAGAGGCATGAACCCACTATCGAGCATAAATACTAACTCTTGGAGTTGCTAGCATATACTTGGCCAAGTTAGCTACTAACAACGGAAAGCATGCAAGATCACAAATAAAAAAGACATGATAGAATCAATAATCAATCTGAAATAGCATCTCAATATCCATCAGATCCCCGCAAACACAACATGCAGAATTACAAATAGATGATCTTGATCATGAACGGAGCTCACAAGATCTAAACATGAAAGCACAAAGGAGGAGAACCAGCCATCTAGCTACTACATGGATCCGTAGTCCAAGGATGAACTACTCACGCATCACACCGGAGGCTTGCATGGTGATGAAGAAGGCCTCCAGGGTGAATTCCCCTCTCCGGCAGGGTGCCAGGAAGAGCTTCAGATCCCTCCCGATCTAGGGATGGAGATGACGGCGGCTACAAACTCTTTCGTGGATTTTTGATCGGGTACTTAGGGTTTCATCCCTAGGGCAATATATAGGCGGAAGGAGAGGCTGAGGGGGTGTCTGGGCTGGCCACACCACCCCCTTGCACGGGCCAAGCCTGGCCGCGTGGCCAGGTGGTGTGGCCGCCCTCTGGCCCCTCTCCGTCTCGTATTCTGGCATATGATGACTTCCGAAAAAATAGGCACTTTGGCTTTTATCCCGTCCAATTCTGAGAATATTCATTTTCTGACTTTCCTGGAACCAAAAACAGCAAAAAAAACAGGCAGCTAGCACTGTGGCTCTTGTTAATAGGTTAGCCCAAGAAATCATATGAAAAGTACTCCAAAGTGTGGACAAAACACAAGAAAGTGGATAAAACCAAGCATGGAACATCAAAAATTATAGATACATTTGCAATGTATCAGGTCATCCATTTCATCAATCATGAAATTCATAACAGGATTACCATACAGTTCAGGAGCTGCACGTGTCCTGCTTGACCTGCGAGGTTCAGTAGTGTCCTCTTTTGGAGTTTCATGATCATTATCATTAGCTCTCTCTTCATTAGGTGAAGTCAACTCCGAAACAACTTCCGGTGCTGCGCTACTCGCCATTTCATGAAGAGAAGGTTCAATAACCTCTTCGAGTTCTACCTTTCGACTACTCAACCTTTTCAATAACCTCTTTGAGTTCTACCTTCTCAAGAAAGGATCCATTCTTGGCAACAAAAACCTTGCCCTTGGATATGTGATAGAAGGTATACCCAATTGTTTCTTTAGGGTATCCTATGAAGACGCATTTTCCGCTTTGGGTTCGAGTTTATCTGGCTGAAGTTTCTTCACATAAACACCACATCCCCAAACTTTAAGAAATGACAGCTTAGGTTTGTCTCCAAACCATAATTCATACGGTGTCGTTTCAACGGATTTAGATGGTGCCCGATTTAAAGTGAATGCAGCGGTTTCCAGTGCATAACCCCAAAATGACAGTGGCAAGTCAGTCAGAGACATCATAGATCGAACCATATGTAATAAAGTACGATTACGACGTTCTGACACACCATTACGTTGTGGTGTTCCGGCAGGCGTGAGTTGTGAAACTATTCCACAGTCTTTCATATGTGTGCTAAACTCGTAACTAAGATACTCTCCTCCACGGCCGGACCACAGAAATTTGATCTTTCTGTTACGATGATTTTCCACTTCATTCTGAAATTCCTTGAACTTTTCAAAGGTTTCAGACTTATGTTTCATCAAATAGATATACCCATATCTACTCAAATCATCCGTGAAAGTAACAAAATAACGATATCCACCTCGCGCCGACACACTCATTGGTCCACACACATCAGTATGTATGATTTCCAATAAATCTGTCGCCCGTTCCATTGAACCGGAAAACAGCGTTCTAGTCATATTGCCCATAAGGCATGGTTCACATGTATCAAATGATTCAAAATCAAGTGATTCTAAAAGTCCATCAGAATGGAGTTTCTTCATGCGTTTAACGCCAATATGACCTAGACGGCAGTGCCACATATATGCAGATATATCATTATCAAGTTTAATCCTTTTAGCATCAACATAATGAATATGCGTAATACTACTATCGAGATCCAACAGAAATAAACCATTCAACACAGGTGCATGACCATAAAAGATATCATTCATATAAATCGAACCACCATTATTTTCAGATTTAAAGGAATAACCACTTCGCATCAAACACGATCCGGATACAATGTTCATGCTCAGTGCAGACACCAAATAACAATTATTCAGATTTATCACTAATCCCGACAGCATATGGAGAGGCAGCGTTCCAACGGCGATCACATCAACTCTTGATCCATTGCCGACCCGCATCGTGTCCTCATCCCTTGCTAGCTGTCGCTTGTTCTGTAGCCCCTAAATCGAGTTACATATATTAGCAACCGATCCCGTATCAAATACCTAGGTGCTACTGCGAGTACTAGTCAAGTACACCTCAATAACATGCATATCACATATACCTTTGTTTGCCTTGCCGGCCTTCTTGTCCGCCAAATACTTGGGGTAGTTGCGCTTCCAATGGCCAGTCCCCTTGCAATAGTAGCACTCGGTATCAGACTTAGGGCCAGCTCGGGGTTTCTTTTCAGGTGCGGCAACAGATTTGCCGCCCTTCTTTCCCTTCTGCTTGCCTTTCTTGTCCTTCTTGAAACCGGTGGTCTTATTGATCATCAACACTTGATGTTCTTTCCTAATCTCCACTTCTGCAGTCTTAAGCATAGACAGAAGCTCGAGAAGGGACTTCTTCATGCCCTGCATGTTATAGTTCATCACGAAGCTCTTGTAGCTAGGTGGAAGAGATTGGAGAATATGATGTATGCCTAAGTCAATGGGATTCGTTATTCCCAAGGACACAAGCTTATCGGCGTACCCAGACATTTTGAGTACGTGCTCACTAACGGAGTTGTTCTCCTCCATCATGCAGCTAAAGAACTTTTCAGAAGCATTATAACTCTCTACGGCAGCATGGGTATCGAAAATCATTTTCAATTCTCCCATGGTATCAAAGGCATTGCCATTTTCGAAACGTTTTCGAAGTTCTGGCCCTAGCCCATACAGTATGCCACAATGAACTAAGTTGTGGTCCTCCTGACGAGTTATATAGACATTCTTTTCCTCGTCAGGGGCATCAGGAGCTGGTTGGGGGCCTAGCGGCGCCTCTAGCACATATTGCTTTTGTGCAGCAGTGAGGAGAATCCTCAAATTCATAGCCCAGTTGGTGAAGTTGCTACCATTCGCAGCAAGTTTCTCTTTCTCCATGAACACATTGAAATTAAAAGCAGGTGGTTCCATCTACAACAGAATTTGTAAAGTTTGTTTAGACTAAGTTTATGATAGATTGAGTTCAACTAATCCAAATTACTAATGAACTCCCACTCAAAAACGACATCCCTCGTGTCTTTTTGGTGATTACATGAACCAAATCCACTACACCAAGTCCGATCATCACGTGAGTCGGTGTAGCTTCAAAGGCGAGCATCTATATGGGCATCATATCAACTATATATATGACTCATGCTTAACCTTTCGGTCCATGTTCCGAGGCCATGTCTATACATGCTAGGCTCGCTAAGTAAGAACCTTAGTATTCGCGTGTGTAAAACTACCTTACACCCGTTGTATGAAAGCGCGGAGTCAAGTACATCCGATCATCACGTGATGTCTCGAAACACGATCCATAGAATGGTGCATACTCAAGGAAGAACACATTTATCTTGATATCTAAATGAGGGATCATCTTACAATGCTACTAAAAGCGCCAAACTAGCTGTATAAGATGCAAACATCTAATGTGTAAAGTGAGATGATATGGTCCATGCATTTGATCTCTATCATTTGCATCGTGGTATGATCTCTATCATTCCTTTTTGTGTAAGGCCAAGGTCTATGGAACTTACACGTTAAGTGTGTTGTAAGAGTGTCTACCATACATCTACTTACAACATTACCATATCAATACACTAGCCCAGCAACAACCTAAACTAGACGCCTCTAATTTATCCATTGCAAGTTTTACATGGCTTAGGGCTTTCGGAGATAGAACCGGTCTTACCTACGAACATGGAACCACAACGAGGATAACCAAGTTATTAGAAACTCGTTGTAAATCAGATATTGACTATAGTAGGAGAGACAGACACCCGCCAGCCACTTATGCAAAACTAGTTGCATGTCAGTCGTGGAACTAGTCTCATGTACAATGATATGTAAGGTTGGTCCGGGCCGTTTCATCCCACTATGCCACCAATATCCAAAATACATGAAAGAAGCAATAACATGATCATCATCGCCCACATATAAACATATGTGTACTACCCGTGCAAAGCACCTACGCATAGATCAGGCTCTGATACCACTATTGGGTTCGCAGCATAGAAAACAAAAAAAATCCTACGATGAGAACTATACGCCAAGATCTATCTACTAGATACAAAGAAACGGGTGGATATACATCCATAGAGAACTTACCCTCAAAGACAACAGAGTTTTGTTAACGAGTTGGAACTCGTGGATGATGTAGTCGTACGCTTGCCGATCTCAAGATCGTGTGGAAGTCCTAGCGCCGCAAATCAGCAGCGCATCCGTCCTTGCACACACGTTCAAGCAACCGGACAACCTCCACCTCCTCGCTCCAGCGAATCAGCGGAAGCAGCAACTCCTTCCAGACGCAAGGCCACCGGGAACATGTATCTCACTAATCCGAGACCATGGGGGAATATATCTAGGGGGGAAGAGAGATCCTTCACGAGGAGGTGTGCTTTGTGAGGGAGGAGAGGGGGGCCTTTTATAGGAGAGGGGGGATCCTCCCCTCCCATTGCCGACGGACAAGGGGGTGCCCCCACCTCTTCCTCATTCATGTGGTGGAAGCTCCACTCACATCAATTCAAGCTCCACCCAAAGTTCCACTCACATGCATTAAATTTCCACCAAATTTAATGCAACTCTCAATTAATAAAACTCTTTTATTTATTTTATTCAGAATTTTTTTAATTACTTTAATTAACAAACATTCACATAAAACCCCTTGCAACATTTCAATATCACATGCAGAACCACTTTCTGCAATTTCACCCGAAACAATTCTAGTTTCCATCGAAATAATTCCAGCGCTTTGCAGTTCTTTCGTCTGAAACATATGTGCTCCAAAATGGTGTTTGGTAACCCTTAAGTTTGTCACCCTACGGTTCGCGAATAATGCAGACATGATTGAGACCCTTCTCAAATCAATAATCAGAAGCGGGACCTGGAGATCCATACTGACTCCTGCACATTCAACGATGACTTCTATGATCGTGAGAACCTTTAAAGCTAGTAACTTAATCCCTTTGTCTCATGATATATTACATGTCGTAGATTCGATCATCGGTATCCAAATACCTAGTTTGATCTCGTTATCGACATGCACTCTTTTCTCGTTCCCGTGATATAACATTCTAGTGATCACATCACTTGCTTGCAAGCTATCTTAATGTGATATCACCGAGAGGGCCCAGAGTATATCTATCCGTCATCGGGATTGAAAAATTCCACTCTTGATCCATGAGCCTCAACATAACACCTTCGTAGCACTGAACCCACCTTTATAGTCACCCTGTTACGGTGTGACGTTTGATGTTATCAAGATACTGTTTCGGTGTTAGCAATTAACATGATCTCATGGTCTAAGGACTAAGATTACTTCGTATAATGTTATAGAAATATAAACATAATGATTTTGATCGTAATTCTATACTTCGGATGAATGTTCATCACATCATTTCACAAATGCTATGACCTCGTTATTAACAACATCCAATGTCAATGATCAGGAAAATTTGATCATCTTGTTAATCAACGAGCTAGTCTATAAGAGAGGCATAACTAGGAACCTTTTTGTTTATTAAACACACATGTATTGACGTTTCCTATCAATACAATTATAACATGCAAAATAAACATCTATCTTATACAAGGAATACATAATAACAACTTTATTATTGCCTCTTAGGGCATATTTCCTTCAGTGATGTGGTGGTGATTTTTGAGGGGATGATCAGGTTTACTTGATTTGTTGTCCTCCTCCTCCTCATTGATCTATGGCCTTCTTCTAGGCTTGCTTCAGTTCCTTCTTCTTGATCTGATTACAGGTTGTACTATCTAGTCCTATTGACTTGGTGAGCTACTAGGGTCGTATTCTGCTGGAGTTTGGGAAATGAACTATGAAGGACTGGAAATGTTCTTGGTGTACTTATTCACTAGGAAGAACTAGTGGTGTGGGTAGAGGAGGTATTGTGGGAATGAGATGGACTTGCTTTGCAAGCTATGGATGTGCTCTCTCTATTTGCTGCTCTCTTGTGGTGTTCATAGCACACCAGTGCATGCTTATGACTATGTTGCTTGTGTGTGCTTCACTCGAATGGATCATAACAAGTGATTCATGTAACTACTATTGTTACACTTTACTTTTCTCTTTGGTGAAATTTGACCCTAACCAATGATGCTGTGTTGAGGCACTGCTGATACAAGAACAGATACTTAACTGGTCCCTATTTGAATAAGTACTCAATAATGAATTAGGCACTAGCATCTCTAGGCCAAATCTGAGAGTAAAACTCTAACAAACTAACACTCTTTTATTTTTCTTCTATTTTATTTTCTTTTTTGTTGTGTTTGCAAGGACAAGAGCATCCAAAGAAGAACAAGAATATTAGATTAGGAAATAGTTAGGAATTAATTTAGGATTTCCTTTTATTGATACTTATTGTAATCTTACATTTTTATTTAAACATTTGTAAAACATTGTAATATTGGTATGACTATAATAAAGGAATTCTTTTTATTTATTCATTCTTAATTTGTAAAGAAATGTTGTATTGTTTGTTTTAAAAAAATAAAGTTAATATTTTTGTTCTATTACAATTTGTACATTTCTCTTATTCCTTTATATAAAGGACAATGATATATTTATATCCATCTTATATTTAAGAATTCTTTTGTATTTCATTATTGTAATTCCATTATTGTTGTGTTTCTTATTCACTATAATAATATCATATACTATTATCTAATATTCAAATTCATTAATTAACAATATAATATAAGCTTTAAACTATTTCAATTTTCAAATTCCTAATTCAAATTCTCGTTTGAATTATTTCTCCCTAAACATAAGGATATGATAGAGGTCATGTCAAAATTTGTCGCACATATCCTGATGTTTCTATCAGAATAACAGGGATCTCGATCCTTTTATCCACTCTTTTAGGTTTGCGCAAAAATTTCCCGGATTTTCTTATGCATGAATGCAATGCACACACGTGTGTCCTCTCTATTTCTAGGTCATAATCCTAGGATGTTACATTGTGTCTGCATCCGACATGGTTGGATGATGCTCCTCCATCTCGCGGCTTCATCTGACTGATCCACTCCTTTTTAGATAGGAGCAGCTTGCCAGCTTGCTTGGTGATGTCTACGCACTTCTATTCTTGTAGACAGTTGTTGGGCCTCCAAGTGTAGAGGTTTGTAGAACAGCAGCAAGTTTCCCTTAAGTGGATTACCCAAGATTTATCGAACTCAGGGAGGAAGTGGTCAAAGGTATACCTCTCAAGCAACCCTGTGATCAAGATACAAGAAGTCTCTTGTGTCCCCAACACACCCAATACACTTGTCAGGTGTATAGGTGCACTAGTTCGGCGAAGACATAGTGAAATACAAGTGGTATGGATAATTATAAGTGGTAACGGTGCCAGAAAAGATCTTGACGGGTAGAAAGAGACTGAAGGAAATCTGAAATAAAGATGGAAGCAAGCAAACATGTAACAGATCTAGTTGCAAATGGTGTTTCAATGCTTAAAAACAAGGCCTAGGGATCATACTTTCACTAGTGAACACTCTCATATAAATATCTTCTCTTTATGATACTACTCTGAACTACTCTCCGGTTGGATACTCTAATCCATGGTAGGGATATAACAACACACCTCAAAGTTCGCTTTTCCCATCTAGATAACCCCACACTGTCACCTTGAGAACTAGATGGTTCCAACAAACACCACAATTTCATAGAGACATCCAACTCCAAATATAACTCATAACAAGTATTTGTAATCTCTAGCCTAAGTGCCACCATGGTGTGCACGCTGTCACTTTCACACACATGGGGAGAGCCAGAGATCTATTAAATCACTTGAGTAGCAAGGTAGATCTACTTGATTACAAAGCTCATGATCACAATATGATCATGCATAGAGAGAGAGATGAACACATAGCTACCGGTAGAACCCTTAACCTCAAGGAAGATCTACTCCCTCATCATCATGGGAATCAGCAACGGTGATGGAGATGGTGGTGGAGATCGATGGAGATGGCTCTAGGGGCACTTGCTCGTCCCGGCAGGGTGCCATAATAGAGACTTTATGTCCCCCGAATCTCCCCTTCAGTGGCGGCGGCGCTACGGAACTTTTCATGGCTAGAGGCTGGATTATTTAGGGTTTTTGCATCGGAGGCTTCTTATAGGCAAAAGGGCGATGTCAGAGGGTGGACCAGGAGCCCACACCACCTGGTGGCGCGGCCAGGGGGACCCACACCACCACATGGTGTGGCCAGCCCCTGGCCCCTCTCTGGCTCGTCTTCTGGCTCCGTGAGTCTTCCGGTAAATATCGACTTTGGATTTTGTCCGGTCCAATTCTGAGAATATTCATTTTCTGGCTTTTCTGGAACCAAAAACAGAAGAAAACAGGCAACTGACACTGTGGCATCTTGTTAATAGGTTAGTTCAAGAAAATGTGTAAAAGTACTCCAAAGTGTGGACAAAACATAAGAAAGTAGATATAAAACAAGCATGGAACATCAAAAATTATAGATATGTTTGCAACGTATCAACATCCCGAAGCTTAACTCCTGCTCGTCCTTGAGTAGGTAAGTGATAAAAAGAAAGAATAATTTTTGAGGTGACATGCACCATCACAATCTTGATCAAGACATTTATAAAAAATTGATAGCTGGGATCATAGTACTTTAACATAACATGCAAGATATAGTTCTAACAATAGGACATAGCAACTATGATGTAGCATGAAAAGGTACAAACAAAAGATTCATGAATAGAAATGCTTTGCAAGACGTTTGTTTGTTTCACATAAAGAAAGCATAATAAGAATGGTATTCATCTTGTCCCTCATAGTGTAGAAAAACATAAATGCATAGGACACCTTCAAAGTTAATAAGGGTGACTAGATACAAGTAGTTTAAGAACAAGAAATATCAAAGTTATGAATCAATCAACAAGTTTTGGGACAATGCACATTAAACTAAGAATGGCCACTATGCTCTCTCAATAGGTGCATAAAGATAGAAGATGGAGACTCAACATAAAAGTAAAAGAAATGCCTTTCATAGAAGGAAGCAGGGATTCAAGTCTCATAAAGAGCTTCCAAAAATTATGGTACTTATTAGCTTTCAGATCTCATTTCCCCTATCATAAGCATCTTGAAGTGATTAAGGTTAAAGTGAACAAACTTAGGAGTATATGCTTGACAAACTATAAGTTGGCAATCTCATGTCCCTTGAATACGAGGGCCGCTCCTCATGCTACTCAAGTTTAGTTACTGGTAAGTTCTTGTCATAGTAAGTACATGTGTATCATAGAGAACCGCCAACGGGGTACCCCTTGCCCGATGATACGGAAGAATCCCCATATCAAAATGACAAGGCAAGCAGACAATAAGCATCTCAGCAATCTTCTTATTTACCATGGGAAAATGGTGCTTTTTTCTCTCTTTCCTCTTTTCTCATCTCTTTTTTTCTTTTTTCTCAATCTCTATCTTTTTTATAAGAAGAATGCTTCATAGTTTGCTCATTATGGTTACGCTGCAGGTTTCCACCATGATTAGGCATGGATTAGACCAGCCGCCCAGGCGTTTCTCTAACATACATACATAACTCCATGGACTTACAAGCTCCCATTTCATTTCACACCGACGACATCCATAAACAAAAGAGCATGATATCAACTGGGTACAATGTACAAGTGCAATGTTGAAAGTGTTCCCCATGACAGCATGGTTCTGCTAATCCCCAACGTATAAGTGTAAGCATATACAACATAGATGACACAATGGTTCAAGTTTATTAAGGGCAAGAAAAGTAAAGTGTGCCATCAAGTTCGTGAGAGCTTTAATCACTAATTTTCACATAACAAGTTTAATTCGAAAGATAGATAAAAACATGAATATACTTGGAATAGCAAATGCTAATAGGTAGGTATGGTGGACTCTTTGGAATAACTTGGTTTTATTTGGAGTTGGATGCATGAGTGGAACTCATACTTGGTATGGAGGCTAGCAAAAGACTGGGAGCGACCAACTAAGAGAGCAATAATGGCCATAATCATGCAAAGCGACAAAATATCATTAATTAAAGCATAAAGTGATATTAAAAGTCGAAAAATAAATGATCATGGAGGCTATGGTGACTTGGTATAGTCATAACATGGTGTGAGCATGCGCCAAGTCGACCCAAATAAAGCATCAAAAGAGAATACCACAATACTATGCTTTAATATGCTAAAACAACGCATGATTCTTTCAAGGCACATTAAGCAATTTCAATTTATTTGTAACAAGTCATGCTACAGCAATAATCACTGAGCATAAAGCCAAAACAATATCAAGCATGACATGACAAAGCCTAGGCCACAGTCAAAAACAAGACTCCTTTTATACCACTTAAGCATGAACTTTCCTACTCTTTTCCAATCCAAACCAATTATTTGAAACAACTCACAAAGATAAAAATAAATAAAGATCAGTGAGCTTGTCTCACAAGTCCAAAAGGAAGAACTAAAAATTTCTAAGCTGAAAGCACAAGAAAACTAAGGCTAAACCCAGTGCTAGCAAAAGAGAACACTCACAAAACAATAAGAATGAAAACTAGAGTGTTCTAAACAATGAAAGCAGAGCGTGTCTCTCTCCAAAAGAAGTGTTAGGATCCAACCAACTTATTGCAGCAAACAAAGAAAAATAAAACTAAAAACAAAAACAAAGACGCTCCAAGAACAACACAATAGTGCATGAAACAATAAAAACGAAGTGTCTAGAAAGACCTGAGATTTTTATTGATGAAGAAGGGGATGCCTTGGGAATCCCCAAGCTTTGATGCTTGTACCTCTTGAATATTTCTTGGGGTGACACGGAGTGGCATCCCCAAGCTTGAGCTTTTGTCCATTCTTCATCTTATCACATTACGCTTCCCTACACTAAATATTTCCTTCATACAAAACTTCACACAATCTTCATTAGCAACATTAGTGCACTCAAGATAATAAACCTTTTGGTTCAGTTTAAACACAAGTAAAACTTCCATTAGAACACAAGCTACTGTAGCAATTACTTTACAATTTCAAATGATCAAAGAGAACTCAAAGAGAAAGAGATTAAGAGGCAAATGCAAATAATGGCAGAAATCTGTCAAAACAGACCAGCAGGTAAAACCCAATTTTTTCAAAAACCTTCTGTTGCTCAAATCGAAAAGTGTTGAACTAACAAAAGTGTCAGATCCCTCCTTATTAAAGGAAAGGATCCCTGTGATTGCAATGCTAGTCCCTGGATCAATGCTAGCATCCACAGTTTAAGATGAAGTACACAGATACAAAGGTCGTTTATTACATCCATTCCAGAGATAAAACATAGTCTTTTACAACTCAGGGCCAAAGGCCTAATACAATAGTTTATGGAATAAGTAAATAAACATAAGTCTTCATCTTCATGTGCCACAGGCAAGCATGTTGAGTGTAGACTCATGAATCCTATTCATCACCGGAGTAACCTGCAACATTACAAGTTACAGCCACAGAGGGTCAATACTTTGGAATAGTATTGGCAAGTGATACCTTAGCTTATTTAAAGTGGACTAATACTATATGCATTTGGCTAGGTGGAGCTTAGGCTTGCATTGCTCAAAATATATTTTTCCTTAACATTTGAAAACACTAAGTTTTTGTTTGGCACAAATCACCCAAGGCATCTACCAATCAAAGACTAAAGATCCACTCAGGGCATCTACCAATCAAAGACTGAAGATCCTTTTAACCCTTGTTCAACCACAAGATTTTAACTTAGAAATTGAGATGAGGAGATTCTTGATAGCTTCCATGTCTTGATGCTCAAATTGTCCTTTTCCAGGGACATGGCTAAGTACTTAGGTTTTACACTCTGCAGAGGTGGTGCACTTTCCCCACAGGACTTGGTTTCCCAAGACAAGATCTTTCAGAAGCCTTTCCTTAGTCAAATGGACGCGTTCCAACCTATCATTCCCTCTACCACCAACTATCCAAGAGACTAAGTTCTAGCAACCTATATGATCATGGCAGAGCCCATATTGCCAAGTGGTTGCACTTGAAGCTTCTCAACATTTGACATCTCAAATCTCTTTGTTCCTGGGTGGCCATCCACAAGTGAGATACACAAGCCAAGTCCATGGCCTTGTGAACCACTCAACACAAACCATTCTTTCCATTCCACCCAGGTGATTCATTCACTTAGTTGTTTTATTAAGCAAAACATAAGTCCACAGACTTAGAAATTTTTCCATAGCATGAATATATATTCCACCCTTGTTTTCTATTAGCTAAGCTAAGCATGAAAGTAGTAGGAATCTTAACTTAGGAAATTTCTTCTAAGGCTTCATCTACTAGGTTTTCCCATAGCAAGGTCTATACTTAGCAAAATAAAATCCATGCAAGATTTACTTAGCAAAAACACTAATGCATAGTGAAAGTAATGGGACAAAAGATATGAAGCATCACTTGCCTTTTTGGTAGAGGATATAAGCTCACTCCTTGTCCTTGCAACAATCACACTCTTCAAGTCACTACAAATCAATCAAGCAAGGCACAAACTCAATCTACCAATCAAGCAAAACAACACACAAAAAAATGACAAACTCAAAGTATTGCATGCAAGCATGCCAAGCTTTGTTTTGTTTGAAAAAGTGGTTCCTAGTGGGTCATAGACATTTGGGTACATCTAATGGTCATTTTGTCAAGTGGCAAAGTCATTTGCAAAAGGTTTCACTTCAAAACCATTTTCAAAACAAAGTATCATTTTATGTGGTGTAGAAATATTTTTACTAAGGCATTAACCTATAGGGTTCACAAAATATGTTTTCAAACCATAAAACTTGGTGTTTGAGGTCAGAGAGTTTAAAACAAAACATTTCTCAAAGGTTTTCCTTGAAAATCAATTTTAATAAATAAACCACATTTCTATTTGACTAGAAATGGTTTTAATTCAAGGAATCCTTATTTTGTTTCACCAAATGAGTTGCTATTGCAAAACTTGGTTTTTGGGTCAGTAGGTTTGGTCCAAAACATTTTCTCCAAAGTTTTTACTCAAAACCATTTTTCATAAACAAAACAATAGTTTTAATTAGCTAGAAATGGACTAAACCAAGTAATCCATTCTAAACTTTTCCAAATTCATTTTCCAAAACATGGGTTGGTTCCTAGGGTCAGTAAGGTCACAACAAACCATTTTGCAAAGGTTCTAACCCTAAAAACATTTTTAAACAATTTTTATACTCTAAACAAGCTCACAAAAGAATCTGCAAAAACAAGCAAACAAACAGATACTATTTGCTAAACTAAGGGCAGGGTTGGTTAGGTCTTGCTCTCCTGAACCCAACGACATAAAATTTGTAATTTTTGGACGTGTGGATCCAGAGTTATAGGGGTTTGAAGTTTGCAAAATATTCTGTTTTCAAATCTGTTTTTAAACAGAACAGTGACACGCGTCGCGTTCTAACTGGGTGGTACCGGTTCGGCCGGATCAGCAACGTGAACCGTAGGATCTCATTTAGATCGAGCGGCACAGGGACATGTGATACTCCTTCGTTTAAGTTCTATTACAGCCTTACGATCTAGATCTAACGGATGCAATCAATCAGACCACTAACTGGCGGCGCTGCGGTGGCTATCGGCGGCGGAGCTGTCGGTCGACAACGGTGCCGATGCTACAGGCGGTGAGGGAGAAAGGGGAGATGCTCACCGGGCTCAGGGGGTCACGGCGATGCTCGAGGAGGTGTTGGTCGGGCGAGGGGCGCTCTGGTCTTGGCAGGATTGCTCGCCGGAGTGGAGGACGGCGTCGGGTGCTTCAGGTGGTCGTCGTGGACGGTCGCTGTGGATCACCCCAAGGCAAAACAACGATGCGGTTAGATGCAGAAAGATGTGGCGAGTGTGGAAGTGTGAACGAGGAGGCGCGGGGCGGTCTGAAACTACCTGGGTGACGTCGTCGGAGAAGAACCAGACGGCAGCGCTGCAGGTCGTCGTTGAAGCCGAGGTTACAAGGTACCCGCGGATGAATGACTGGCACAGGAAGATGCGCCAAGATGTGGTGAGCGTGCTCGTATATTCGGGGAGGCAGGAGGTGGTGTGGCTTGGCCGGAATTGCTCGGAGACGGTGGTCGGAACAGAGGAGCTCGAGGAGGAATTGGGGCGGCCTGGTGGCGAGTCGAGGTGTGGTGACAGAGGGGAAAGGAGGAGGGAACGCTGGCGTTTTATCGAGCATGGTCAAGGCGGGGTAAAGGCGCATCAATGCCGTGAATTTAAGCGTGCATTCATCGGCGGTAACAGCCGGCGTGGTCAGTGGCGGGTGAGGAGGATGAATAGGGAAAGTGGGTCCGTCTTGTCAGCGAAAGAGGGGAAGGAGAAGTGGGTCCAGACTGTCATCGACTGTGTGGGTTCTGTCCGCAGTAAAGAAAAACGGTTCGCTCGTGAGAGAGAGATGTGGGGTCCACCGGTCAGTGGGAAAAGAAATGAGGGGGAGGGTCCACTGGTCATTGTCTGTGTGGGTCAGAAACTGGGTGTGAATTGTTTTCTTTCTGGAAGAGAACTGGGTTGGTTTGCTGGGCCTTAGTGGGCTGCTGGGTTGGGCTGTCCTTTTTCTTATTATTTTTTTTTTCTGTCTGAAACATTTTTCCTTTTCTATTTCTATTTTTCTGTTTTGAATTTTCAATCAATTATTCAAACAACATTCAAATTGATTCAAACAAACACCACACTTCACAACTTTGAACTTGGTTCTGTTTATTAACATAAACCAACATTCCAAAATGAAAATAATATTTTTATTCATTTTAGGATCCATTCAATAATTAAATAAAATGGATCTTTAGTTATTTAATAAAATAGGGTTTGATTTAATTAATAAAATTTCCATTTGAAAACCAAACACTTTCAAAACCAAAACAGTGGGTTTTATTTGAAAATAAAAGATACTTGGAAAACTTGTTTAAAACAAAATAACCTTTTTATTTTAGGGTCCATTAATAATTAAATAGAATGGACCTTAGTTAATAAATTCAAATAGGATTTGTTTATTTAAAAACTTTATTTTGAAATCTAAAATAAAAACAAAACACTTGTTTTATTTGAGAAAACAAAATACTTGGAAAACTTATTTTAAAAGAATAAATAAGTTTTGATGTTTTGAAAATAGTAAAACCTTTATTAATAAAACTTGGATATTTAAATCCTTTTTATTTTATTTTAAATAAACCTCTACTATTTTAATCAAAGCAAAACCTTTTGTTTCAAAGTCTTGGCCAAGGTTTAATTTGGCTTTATAAAATAATCTTTATTTAAAATATTTCTTTTCATTTTGAAAACCAAAACCTTTTATAAAAAGATTTCAAAGTAGTAATAAAATACTTGGAAAACTCATTTAAAATAAATAAATAAGTTTTAGTGTTCATTTAAAATGGGAAAAGCCTTTACTTAAATAAAATTTGGATATTACATCCTTTTTATTTTATTTAAATAAACCTTTACTCATTTTATCAAAACAAAATATTTTAATATAAAAGCTTGGCCAAAATTAATTTGGCTCTTTAAAATATAATCTTTATTTATAATTCTATCTTTGCTTTTGAAACCAACTCTTTTTATTTTAAAGATTCAAAATAGTGACTCCAAAACATTTTATTTGCCTTTATTAAATGTTTATCTTTATAAATCCCTTTAGGATTTTATTTGATCCAACTGGTTTGAAGTCCCAATTGAATACAAAAAGTTTCTTCTGGCTCTAGAAATCAAACAAAGTTTTATTTTATTCATTTATTTTTCACATTACAAGATTTGGAAAATCTTGGGATGTGACAAAAAGTTAGATAACAACCTGGGGCAGAAGCACAAACAATTACAGCTCGAACTGACTTACAGAGATTTTTCAAAAAAAATTACAGTGAAGCACAAAAATCTGTTTCGGGACAGCAACTTTCCCAAGTATTACTTTTCTCTCATTAGAGGTTACTCTTGGCACAAAAACCACACAAAAATGATAAGGAGAGGTTATTATTGAAGCAATAACTTCCAAGACTCAATTAAAACTTTTAGGTTATCGCCCAATAAGTACTTTTCTTTAACGCCTTTAAGTTAGGCATGATAGTTTGAGAAGATGCTCACATAGGAAATATGAATCGAAGTAAAAGAGAGCATCAAGAAGCAAATTCAAAACACATTTAAGTCTAACCCACTTCCTATGCATAGGAATCTTGTAAAAAAATAAGTCATGAAAGCACAAAGCAACAAGCATAGGAAAGCAAAACAAGTGCAACTTCAAAATTTTCAACATAAAGAGGGGAAACTTAGTATTGTTGAGACACATAAAACCATGTTTCCCTCTCTCATAATAACTTTCAGTAACATCATGAATAAAATTAACAATATAACTATCACATAAAACATTCTTATCACGAGCCACATGCATAAAAGAATTAATACTCTCCTCATAAACATAGTCATTCTTATTAATCATAGTGGGAGCAAATTCAACAAAATAGCTATCATTATTATTCTCATCACCATAATCATCAAATATAGGAGGCATATTGTAATCATAATTAATTTTCTCCTCAATAGTAGGTGGACTGAAAATATCATATTCAACATTGTAATCATCATATATTGGAGGCATAGTATCATCAAAGTAAATTTTCTCCTCCGTTCTTGGGGGACTAAAAATATCATGCTCATCAAAACCAGCTTCCCCAAGCTTAGACTTTTCCATAGCATTAGCAATAATAGTGTTCAAAGAATTCATACTAATAACATTGCTATTAGCATGCAAATAAATTTTCATGGGTTTTTTAATTTTCTCTTCAAACACTTCATGTCCTAACTCAAGATAAATACTATAAAGCTCTCTAATTTTGTTGTTGTTTTACATTAAGCCTAACTAGTGAAAATAAAAACAAGAAACAAAAAGATATAATTGCAAAATCTAAAGGAAATAACTTCGAGCACTCACACACCAGCAGCAATACTAGAAGATAACTTAGTAGCCAGAGGATGTGAGTACCTTTTACCTTACCTGCCCAGCAACGGCGCCAGAAAATAGCTTGATGTCTACGCACTTCTATTCTTGTAGACAGTTGTTGGGCCTCCAAGTGCGGAGGTTTGTAGAACAGCAGCAAGTTTCCCTTAAGTGGATTACCCAAGGTTTATCGAACTCAGGGAGGAAGTGTTCAAAGGTATCCCTCTCAAGCAACCCTGCAATCAAGATACAAGAAGTCTCTTGTGTCCCCAACACACCCAATACACTTGTCAGGTGTATAGGTGCACTAGTTCGGTGAAGAGATAGTGAAATACAAGTGGTATGGATAATTATAAGTGGTAACGGTGCCACAAAATAGCTTGACGGGTAGGAACAGACTAAAGGAAATCTGAAATAAAGATGGAAGGAAGCAAATATGTAACATATCTAATTGCAAATGGTGTTTCAATGCTTAAAAACAAGGCCTAGGGATCATACTTTCACTAGTGAACACTCTCATATAAATATCTTCTCTTTATGATACTACTCTGAACTACTCTCCGGTTGGACACTCTAATCCATGGTAGGGATATAACAACACACCTCAAAGTTTACTTTTCCCATCTAGATAACCCCACACTGTCACCTTGAGCACTAGATGGTTCCAACAAACACCACAATTTCATAGAGACATCCAACTCCAAATATAACTCATAACAAGTATTTGTAATCTCTAGCCTAAGTGCCACCATGGTGTGCACGCTGTCACTTTCACACACATGGGGAGAGCCAGAGATCTATTAAAGCACATGAGTAGCAAGGTAGATCTACTTGATTACAAAGCTCATGATCACAATATGATCATGCATAGAGAGAGATGAACACATAGCTATCGGTAGAACCCTTAACCTTGAGGAAGATCTACTCCCTCATCATCATGGGAATCAGCAACGACGATGGAGATGGTGGTGGAGATCGATGGAGATGGCTCCTGGGGTACTTCCCCGTCCCGGTAGGGTACCAGAACAGAGACTTTCTGTCCCTGAATCTCCCCTTCGGTGGCAGAGGTGCTGCGGAACTTTTCGTGGTTAGAGGCTGGATTATTTAGGGTTTCTGCATCAGAGGCTTCTTATAGGCGAAAGGGCAATGTCAGAGGGTGGACCAGGGGCCCACACCACCTGGTGGCGCGGCCAGGGGGACCCGCGCCACCACATAGTGTGGCTAGCCCCTGGCCCCTCTCCGTCTCGTCTTCTGGCTCCGTGAGTCTTCCGGTAAAATACCGACTTTGGCTTTTGTCTAGTCCAATTCCGAGAATATTCATTTTCTGGCTTTTCTGGAACCAAAAACATAAGAAAATGGGCAACTGGCACTATGGCATCTTGTTAATAGGTTAGTTCCAGAAAATGTGTAAAAGTACTCCAAAGTGTGGACAAAACATAAGAAAGTAGATATAAAACAAGCATGGAACATCAAAAATTATAGATACGTTTGAAATGTATCACTTGGCCTCTGGCTTCTCCGAGTTTAGCGCTCCTTAGTGGCCTTGAGTCAGCTGATGAGATCCTCAACCGAGAGTTTGCCGAGGTCAAGCAAGGTATCAATGGAACATGCCATGTGCGAGAACTTGGGAGGGACGACAGAGAGAAACTTATCAACGACATTAGTCTCACCGATCTGCATGCTGAGTACATTGATCTGTGACAAGGGCGATTATAGGCACATGTCAAAGTCGTCGATGTCCTCATCGTTACCAAACTTGATGGCCTTTAATGCTTCTTGAGTGTCGATGCCTTCACTTCGTGCACAAGGGTCAACCCGAGTTGCATCGTCTTACCATCTCCCATGCCTCCTTCACTGTCTTTTTTATGGCGAGGGTGGAGAGCATCTCCGGTAGGACAGACTGATGCATGTAAAATGCATACATGAACTTTGTAGTTTATTAACATGTTTTCCCACATATTTGCATCATATATAATGTTATATCCCTGTTTTATATTGATTTTTGGGGATTTACCAATGATCCCCTTTATTATGGTTATAACCATGCAGGGCATCAAAACCTTGTTTTCAATGTTTTTGATGTTTTAGGACCTATACGAAGTCAAATGGACCTGCACTTTTGGGAATGCCAATATTTATCCACGAGAAGCATCCAAAGCACTGGAATCTCACTAGGAGGGTCAGGAGGGCCAAAAGAGCCCAGGCGGGGCGCCTAGGCCTGGTGGGCGTGCCACCCATGCTCTTTCCCTCCTCGACCGTCCGATCGTCTTGATTCTTTCACCCACGGAGTTCTCTTGGCCTAAAAATCCCTATATAAGGACCCCGCGGGGCGTCCTCGAAACAGAAGCGACGGGAAGCGACGAGAGCCACTAGAGACAAAAACACCACTAGATCCAGCGAAGATTGGAGGGGGAAACTCCGTCGGAGCCACCTCCGGGGAGATCTCCACCCTATCCAACATCTCCAGCTTCATCACCATGATGAAGAGGGAGTAGTCCACCTCCGGGCTATGGGTTTGTGGCAATAGCTTGATCTATTTCTCTCTTGTCCTTCATAGATCTAGTACCATATGAGCTGCCCAACATGATTATGGTGGATCTTTGTTCTATGATTTGATATTTGAGATTGGAATCTATTTTGTGTAAGATGTTTTAATAGATACATATCATGCACCCCGTTCTTGATTGCTTATTTTGATCCAACTTGTATGCAAGAACTTGTATGGGGAGAAGTGTGTGTTAGATGGAGTAGAATGGGGGTGAAGATTGAATTGTGACACATAATATTCAAGATCTACTTTGGTTTTTACCTTTCTTTTGTTGTCTCACTAAGGATAAAGTTAAATCATGTGCTATAGTCATCACGTGACAGTGTGATGACCTTGTTAAATCAAGATAGCATATTTGTATTTCAAACATTATATAATATTGCTTAAAGATATACTCTGATCTGTTCTTAAATCAAAATTGCATGGAGATTTCCCTTTCTTGAGGAGTATAAGAGAGAGATGTATTCCATCTCAATATTAGAATGTGATGCCCATATTAATTCCTTTTATCAAGACCTTATAGAATTTCCATGAATCTTTATCATTGATGAATTGTTTCGTGGTCATTACAACTTAAAAAGAGAGTAGACAAGTGAACCCATGAACGCGGTCTGATTTTTATCATAAGAAACACCTTTCCATTGCATCCACTATCCTTTATAATTTCTGCAATTTATTATTTCAAAAATACAAAAAAAATACTTTCTCTACTTGCAATCACTTATAAAACCCCCAAAACAACTCTACTATCTTCCATACCATCTAGGTTGCATTACATTACTTTATTTACTATACTTTTATTTCAGTTTATATTTTATTTCATTTCATATTACTAATACAAAATCTTGTGCTGGACAACCACTTGGTGGAGTTGGGGACATAAGAGAAATTATTTTGTTTTACAGGTTGCTTGAAGAGGAGAAGAAAAATATCCTTCCATAACCAATTCTTCGAGAGTTTGATATAAACCCTCGAGTCACCCTTGTGGGGAAAAAAAGCTTGCTATAAGAGTCTACACTTGGAGTCTCAACGAAAAGTGGCCACGTTTGTTGTCATCACAGACCGCAACAGACACTCCATGGTCGTGCGGCTTGTCTCGTGCTCCAGTGCCTGTCGTTGATGGTGACCCAGAGCTGGAGCGCCTCTAGCATGACCTGCATTAGGAGGGCCCAATCCACGTAGTTCGTCCGATTTA
The DNA here is from genome assembly GCA_916181665.1 of Avena sativa. Taxonomy (NCBI): domain Eukaryota; kingdom Viridiplantae; phylum Streptophyta; class Magnoliopsida; order Poales; family Poaceae; genus Avena; species Avena sativa. The sequence goes on from OV702296.1 coordinate 418,268,245, forward strand.
GCATTGGCCACGAACCACTGGTTTCGCGGACCACCCGCTGGACCACCGGTGACCTCCTGTTATGCTTCTTCGTTGCTGCGGCGGCGACGACCTCCAAAGCCTTGTTGTCTCCCATCACCGGCAGCTCTCAAACTCAGGTAGGCGGTGGCCGAACACGAGACTTGGTGAGTCAGAGGAATAAGCGAGTGGAACGGGGAAGAAGGGGAGGCAAGAACACACACACGCACTGACATGGTTTTGCCACATTTTTCTCATTGTTACGGTGCCCATTAAATAGGTCAGAGAGACTACAAAGTGAAAAGCTACTGTCTAATCAGACACTAATGTGACGAGTCGATTGACACTATCGACTACTGATGATAACATCTAGCACATCCTACCACTGTGCATGATGTCTACCACGTCCTAGTCTACCCGTTCTGTATGACTCTGTATAAACGTGACTACTTGGGTTGAGCTGACTACTCACGTGCCGAGACTCTATGTCGAGTCCGGAACAAGGTCCGAGTCGGACGCACCGAGGCGACTCTCGAACTATTACTCGATTGGGACACTCCCAAGTGGGAACACAGTCACTCGCACAGACTACAAAGTGCAAAGTCGAACTCCCGAAACACAAGCCTATTATAAGAACTATACTAAGAAGCTAGCTAGCTTGGTGTCCAGGCGCCACGTGCATACGCGGGTGGAGGTGAGGCTGCACATGCCACGCTCGACCGTGTTCTAGTGTGACGCGCAGGAAGCTAGGTGGGGGTGCAGCTGTCGTAGACGGGAGAGGGAGCTCCCTCGGCCGCCCATGGCACCCCGACTTCCCAATTTGTCCTCTGATGCCCTGGACCCCAGCCGCACACACGGTGCGGATTTTTGGTATTACCTCTGTCCTCGACCGGATCCCTCCGCGTTATGCAATACGACGACGATGTCCACCTGCCGCTCCCGCCATGGTCGTCTAGCCGAGGTCGAAGCGCGCCCAGTCTCCCCTTGTGCACTGGACCGACTCCGCTGAGCGTGGCGTGGCCTCTGGACTCGTCCTGGTCGATGGAGATACCGGCCGGACAGCGGAGCGGCGTCCGGTCCCAGCCTCCCGTGTAGTGCGAATCGTAGTGAGCATACGTTAAGGGCGTGTTTGCCGACCCTAGTTTATTGCAAAAAATAAGCCCGTTTTGCTTGCTCGGTCGCATGCAATTCTTGAATTACACGAGATTTGAAGAAGGAAAGTTGACCCACAGGAACGCTGAAATCGGTTGTTTCTACGGGAATAGGCCCTGACGAGCGCTGCGTGCCGACCCCTTGCACGCGTGGGGAAGCGCGGGAAATGAGACAGTTTCGGCTTAACTCCCAGGCCACTCCGCTCATCGGCCACTTCACTCCCTCTGTCACTCACCCCGATTCGCAACCATGGCTGCCGCTCCTCCTCCTCCCCCCTCCGTTCCGCGTTCCCAACATCGGCGAGGTGAGTGCGCATGGTCGATGGGCGGCCGTCCAACTAGAGAAGCTTGCCGCCGATGGCTAGGCGGCCTCGGCGAGGTCGTTCAGGGCTCCGACACCCTTCTGCGCATGCGCAACAACAGCGGCGACCACGACGGCGACAACGTCTTCTATAACTGAAGAGGAAGCCGCATCTGCGGCGAAGGCGACCTGGAAAGCCCATGTGCATGTCCATTGCCAATGTTTGTACCATGTGCATTGCCCAATTGGGCAATGCTAGTACTTCTAGTCATAGTTACTTTGACCGATTGAACTTTGGTGCTGACCTCTTTTTTTTTATGCCAAGGTGGTTAAGTTCGAATGTGAGACTATGGGGAGGGGCTGGTACCTCCCACCGGGTTTTCAAGACGTGTTCCCAACTAACCGCTGGGCACTGAAGCCCTTGGTCATCAGCAGGGTGGAGGCGGCTTCGCAGCCGCAGAGCAAGAAGGGCCGGCAGCCAAAGCTTGGCCACCACCATATCGAGGAGGTCCCTCGTTGGTTCATTGTCCAGCTGGATGCTACTGATCTCCACATGCTGGTGATCCCGCCGGCGTTCTAGCTTGGACTGAGGAATTTGATCAGGACCCCATTGCCGCACGTCATGCCAGTCACTGCCTGCCGCTGGTGCGCTGAGTGGGTGTAGGTGGACTGGTTCGCCGAATAGGTCACGTCCAGGAAGAACTGGCTCGAGCTGGTGTACAAGTATGACCTGGAGTGCGACGACGTCGTGGAGTTCAAGATCAAGACCTTCATTGTCAAGATGACGATCTACAAGGTGAGATCCTCCAGCGCTAGGCAATACACCTGCCCTGACCACGGCTAGACGTCGGCGGCCTTGATGTTATAGTTTGTTAGTTTGTAAGTAGTACTAGTAGTTGCTGATGGAGAACTCGTGCCAGTGAACTATGGCTGATCTCTTTTGGTCAAGGGTTAAAATCCCTGCTGGTTCAGGGGCATGTGATGCCCCTGTTGATGGTTGATGGTTCTTTTGATCAGGGGGTAATTTAGAAGCCCTGATTACTGCCTGTATGATAGTATATATATGTATTGTAGCTAATAATGTTGTGTGTGCCTATTATTGTGATTATGTGTGTGGACTGTGTGGTAAGATCATCAAATTTAAAAGATGTGATCATAACCCATGTGATAAGGTGCAAAGCAAGACACCAAACACGTGTGAAATGCATCAACAGAGAAAAAATCTACAATCTGAGCAACCAAATAATTAAGCCGATTTGCAGGAAGTCAAATAAAAATGCCTAGGTTGGCCTAAGCCCAATCTCCCAGCACGCAGCAAGTCAAATAGGGGAAACGGAAAATTTGGACACGAATAACCAAACACGGTTAACGGGTTTCAGGTGAGAGATAGAAAGTGTTCAGGGGCCATTCTACATTTTACTCATGTTTAAGACGTTACGGGCAGACGAATGAGTAGGCTAGTGCTGTTTTATAAATTGAGTTTCTTTTTCTCAAAGCAATGCATTGATGAGAGTAGTCAACACAATCTCACGTCATCAAGTACAACTCTATACAAGGAGACGGTGACAGTGGATGAACCGTCATGCGTATTCCACCATGACCATTAATTGGTATTTTTCAAAATACAGTAAGCGAACCTTGATGACAAGTTTGTGGACCCACCACCATGTACTATTTCACTACTCCGTCTGCCGGCCATTGGTTAGACACGCGGGTCAACGCACGTGTCCTCTCCAATCAATGACACGCGGCGCCCTAGGGAAGCGGGGGATTCTGAGACGGCGACCCAATCGGCGAGCATACGCGTTTTCCATAAAAAATGAAAAATGCGGCGCCGGACGCAAAACCAGTACTACGTCTGATCCATATTATTGTTTTTAACTTTATTTAAATTTAAATATATCTAGTTAATAATTTAAACTAGATTTATCAAATCTAGATAAAATTGCGAATATTAATATTGACCCAAGGAATACTGTAGATGCGAGCCCGCGACGCGTGTGCCGGTACGTACGTTACGATCACAAGTCGGAACGCGCGCGAGCTGTGCTGCGTGGTGTGGCCCACCCACGGGCGCCGGATGTCGACGCGCGGGCGCCTTTGCATATTTTTTTGATAGAAATGACCATTTGGAAGAAGTTCACTCAGCTCTGACCCTCTTTGAAAACTGGTAGTATACTCCGTACTATACTAGTACGTACTATAATCAAATCTGACCCTCGGCACGGGCGACTTCGGCTGAGTCTGTCCACACACTGACACTGACACAAACCACGCGAGTCCATGCGGAGCGGCAGACAGCGTGACGGAACGGCGAAGGTCTTAACCGGCGACGCAAACGGTCCAAATAGAAAAGAGATTCTAGGGGTTTGTGCGTGGGTCGAAGAGTATCAGGGAACGTTTGGTTCATTAGCTCGTCTAGCTCAGCTAGGCTAGGCTAATCAAGCTCGTTTGACTTTGGCCTACCCAAGGCTGCTCATTTGGTTTGTAAGCTAAGGCCAGCGTTGCCACCCACGTCATAGAAGCGGCTAAGTTGTTTATTAGCAAGGGCCTATTTTTTCTCCATTTCTTGTCGTTGGAGGAGAGCCGAATTGGCTCTCTCGGCTAGGCAAGGATTTTCTAGCCCATGCTGCCTAATTTTCTTAGCAAAGTTAGTTATTAGCTTCCTACCAAAGACACCGCCTTGCCTAGCGAGGTTATTTTGGGTCTTGCCAAGGAACCAAACGTTCCCTCACTAGCACATTTTGTGCCAATATGCGGTACCGATGACTAAAAATGTCCTTTTCAGATATCGTCGAATACTGCATATATTCGGTGCGGGGGTCTGATCCCGCATCCATTTCCCCTTCCTCCCCTGTCCATGAACCCTCACCGCCGCCCGCCAACGTCTCCGATTCTGGTCACATCCGCCGTTGAAAAATACATCGTCGCCGCCAACCTCCGTGTCCACCTCCCCCGTCTTGCCATGGCCGGCCAATCGAGGCCCAAATTGGGCGCAAGCGACCGCGCTTCTCCGGGCTGCGGTGGGAGCTCCGGCATGCGAGCTCGCCCGACGCTACCGTCGGAGGAGGAGGAACGCGAACGCCTCTCCGAGCCGAGACACGGCCGTGGCGCCCTTGGGCGCACCCGCGCGACCCCGCCGCTGTCGGCCGACCTTGCCGCGGATGATGCTGAGGAGCTCTTGATGGCTGAAATCTGCGTGTTCTCACTGGTCGTCCGCGAGCCCGCTCCTGACGACGAGCACAAGGAGCTCTTGGTGAACAAGGCCAAGTTCAATTCCCTGTGCACCGCGCTCATGGACATCGTGCAACGCCGGAAGCGTCGTCACCTCGCGCGCAAGGCGGAGAAGCGCGACCTTCACCATGCTAGTCGCCTCTCCCTCCGCGAGCACCTGGCATGGCTCGAGGCCTTGGAAGTCGACTATCCCGACGACTACTTCACCAACGACGACTACGCCAACGACACCAACAACGCCGAGGAGTAAGCACGTGCCACCGTCGCCGTAGATGATCCGGTGAGTAGGTACCGCTGGTGGAGCTACGTAGATGCTAGGTGAAGTCTGAATGCAGGATGCGTCATCATTTTTTGTTAAACTTATGTAGATCCCAATGATCAAAACCTCCCGTATGTATGAATCTGGCACCAATGTGTGATGTTTTTTTAAATATGCAGTTTGTATTAGTGTATTTGTTCTGCCTAACATTTTTCATATGTGATGTTTTTTAAATATGCAGTTTGGATTAGTGTATCTGTTCTGCCCAGTATTTTTCATACTGCAAACCAGGTTTTCGGTCTACAGCATCCGCGTTTTGCAGTACCGCGGGATGCGGAATCTGCTAGAGATGCTCCACTTATATAGTCATGATCACATACAAGTTACATACGTATACAACATGTATACGTGATACACGACAAATGGGGCTAGTCTGAGTACAACTCTAACACTTCCTTTCCTTTTAAAGCGCTACATACAAGGTTAAGATTGGACTTAAATCTATCTAACATCTGTCGTGTGGCTAGTTTAGGGAATACATCAGCCAACTGGTCATGAGTGGAGATGAACCTGACATCCAATTCACCGGCTACTACTCGTTCTCGTATAAAATGGAAATCGATCTCAATGTGCTTAGTTCGAGCATGAAAGATTGGATTTGCCGTTAGGTAAGTAGCCCCAAGATTATCGCACCACAATAAGGGGGTACGCTGCCGAGTCACACCAAGCTCCTTAAGTAGAGAGCCTATCCATATAACTTTAGCAGCACCATTAGCCAATGCCTTATACTCTGCCTAGTAAGAGATTGTGGGTTGCTTCATCGAACTCCAGGCGATGAGGTTTGGACCAACAAAAAAGGCAAACCCACTCGTGGACCGTCTGTCATCCACACACCCTGCCCAATCTGCATATGTAAAAGTACTGATAACAGACGATGATGACTTGTGAATACGCAAGCCAGTCTGCAATGTTCATTTGACATATCGCAGAATTCGCTTCACCGACTCCCAGTGTACATCAGTGAGCTGCGACAGAAACTGAGAAACCTTATTTACCACAAAAGAAATATCTGGATGAGCGAGAGTCAAATATTGCAGTCAGTCGATAATATTGCGATACCGGAATGAATCATCTGCACTCAGTTGTGTGCCTGAATCCCGAGCCAAGGCCTTGTTGGGGTTTGCACCTGAAAAAAATATTTGTTCCTACACCAAGAACCCTAATGTCAGGACCTATCTATTAGTAATACAGTAGTGAGAGGAGATTTTTGAAACTTACCCTTAAAGATCGAAAATCGTTGTCAACATTTGGGAGAATGTGGTTGATGTAGTCGTACTGACGCCTACCTCGGGGTCATGTTGAAGACCAACGGCTCCTGCGGCTCCAACAACTCCTAGTGCCACAAGTGCAGCACCTCGTGGGGAGTTACACACATCCGGTGCCTGACAATGACTCCCGCTCCTCAGATCCAGCAGCAGTTGCAGAAGTAGACCTTCTGGATCTGAATCCTGCAACGCGACGGTGCTCCGTGGTGAAGAAGTCTCATGTTCGCACAGTCCAGACTTGGGATCACGGTCACGGGAGAGAGAGAGAGAGGGACATGTTCAACTGGAGGTCTCCCCAAAAGAGATAAAATCTTTTATTGATTATTAGTGTATTTATTTCCTGTAGATACCTCTCAAGATATAGGAGAAAAGGACCTCATAGCTTATTAGTGTGGCGCCCCGCTAAAATCACTATCAGAAAATCGCTTAGTGTATTTATTTCCTGTAGATACCTCTCAAGATATAGGAGAAAAGGACCTCATAGCTTATTAGTGTGGCGCCCCGCTAAAATCACTATCAGAAAATCGCTCGTTGTTTCTACTTTGTGCATCATCATGACATTATCATGCATGTTTGTTCCTAAAAGTACTTTGCAAAAACCCTATTTTGTTTTCTAATTAGCCCTCCTTTATTTTCAAATCATAAAACCAGGTCTTCCTGAATATTTTATTTGCCTAAAAACTATTTACAAAAATCTTTTAAAAATAAATAAATAAATAATGTTTGTACCGGGAGGCAGTCTAGCCGGTCTGACCAGAGGCCCAACCGGCCAGACCGCCTACTACCCGGTTAAACCCAAGCCAAACCCTCGCCCTATCCTCCACCAAACCCACACCCAGCCGCCACCTCAACCAGCCTCCACCCCGCCACCACTCACCAACCCCACCCACACGCCTGCACACCACATGCTCCCTTCTCCCGACAACCGCCGCACGCATCCCCGTACACCCCGCTTCCCACCGCCTAGCACCCCGCGTACCGCGACCACGTCGCCCCTGCAACGTTTCCCCGGCCCTACCCCGCGTCTTCCTCACGCTCCTCTCCCACCTACCCCAGAACCGATGCGATCCACAACCACCGCGAACCCCTTCCCCCACCCCCTCGCTTCCTCGTGTCGCCTCCCGCCCCTCTGGTCCGCGAGCTTTCAGCCACCGCCAAGCCGCCCGACCCTGCTCCTCCCTCTGCACCGCCACCTCCGTGTTGGCTCGGCCCCGCCCGCCAGTCTCTCCCTCGCATCGTCTGCGTGCAGCCGCCGCCGACGACCTCGCCTCTCTCCATCGACGGTCCGCCTCCACGCGAGTTTCGGCCGCCGCCAAGGCCCAGGTCGTCCTCGACCTCCTCCGTCCTCCTTCACGATGGCGCCTCTGCCCCGACGCCCCACCTCGCTGGCCCCAGCCTGCCTCTCTTCTCCTGAGCGCCTCACTGACTCTCCGCTCGTCCTCCATCGGCCGCATCTCGCCGGCCTCGCCGGAGATCTCCCCGCCCTGCTGCCTCGGGAACCAGCGCTGCCGGCCGCTACCACGTCCGCCTCGCACCCCGTCCTCGACCTGGGTCACCACTGACCCTCTGCCTCGTCCCGCACGCCGCTGCTGGGGCTGCCCCGCCAGTGACCGCCGCTGCCCGGAGCTCCACGGCCTGCACGTCCCCGCAACCGACCCCCTCCGAAGTTCTGCCTCCTCTCCGAGCGTCTCACTGCTGGAGCCGCCTCCCGTGCTCCTCTGTGGCCAGCGCCGACAATCTTCTGGCACGCCGTTGGGTTCGGCCTCCTCCGGTACCGCGCGTGTGCTCGCTGCTGCATGTGCTACTCCTGGGTTAGGACTTGTTGATGCCTAGCTGCTCAGGAACAGTTACAGGGGAAGTTCCGATAAGTATCATGTAGGTCTTCTCGGTGACAAGGTCAACCCGTCGACAAGTTTGCCACCTAACATCGAAGCCGGAACCAAGGTCGCCTACATGGATCCCCGTTGGCCCGATCGACAACGTCAAGTATTGCAACCACAAGATCTCCCGTTTTCCTCGTCGCCCCAAGGCCTCCGACACAAGAACCTCGTCATGGAACGCCATGCTCTTCTACACAGGCGCCAAGTACTCCGATTTCGAGCACCGACGTATGAAGACCATGCCGAGAACGATTCCGCTGAGACCGAACCCGGATATCGTCACCGACAGCCAAAGTCGGAACCCAAGATCTTCCTCAAGGGCGGCAGGATCGTCAACGGGGCACCGAAGGCCCGAAACGCCAAGTACGCCGACATGGAACCGACGAGATCTCCGAGTCCGAGCGGCATGATCTCCTACCCGAAGGTTCCCGGACGCCAAGTTCTTCATCCTGCCCGCCAAGACCGACTCGAAGGCGCGGACCCGACAAGATCTTCGTGACGACAAGATCGACACGGACCGGGGTGAATCGATGTGCCCCTGACGCCAAACCAAGTCCTTCTTCCCGAGACGCCAAGCTCTCCTTCCGTGGTCCGAGACCGATCCCGTCAAACCGCTCCTCGTCGAACCCTGAGTCCGACCCTGAACCCCCGGAACCCAAGATCTTCCAAACCCAGATGTGTGACCCTAAGCCCCTATTTTTATAATATGACATTATCAACTGTCGCATATTAAATTGTTCAGGCTTGCATACATATTTGTGGGTATGGGGGGCATTATGCCGTTTCACCTCATAATTAAATATGGAGTGTTTATGCGGGATACCTTTGTCTTATTCCGGACTCCATTTAAATTTGTGTAGCGAACCGATGCCATGTTTCGCCCTGTTAATACAACATTTAAATTGCGGGGTAGTTAAACAACTCGAACCATCTAATTAATTCTCGGGACCCTGGTTCCGCTTAATACTGCCTAATTGCACCGCATCTGCATCATATCATGATCATGCCGGATCTTCTGCCATGATATTAAATATTACATCCGGTGTTTCTTCTAGTGTTTGCTTTTTCGCGGATTAGGCCGATGAGTGGATGCGAGTACCCACAAGTTCTTCGGATATGGTCCGTCGGCAGTGTTTTCCCAGGCGAGCATCTCTCCCCCCCTTCTACCTATTTTGCATTTATAGTCTTTATTTCCGCCTGTTGATCTATTGCTATCCGTGTCGCGATGCTTTAGTTTCCGTGCACCAGTTATAACCCGCGCAGCCTCTATATTGCCTTGGACACCTCCTATTACCTGTGTTTGGTAGATAGCTGGCCTTGCGAGTCGTAGTTGCGTGCTCAGGTGCGATCTCGTGTTGTCAAGTACCACAGTTGTTGGAATGCTGGCAGATGTTTATGGTGGAGAGGATCATGACTTTAAATACAACTGTTAAATTGCTGGTATACCTATTGCAGAGGCATCGGTGGGCAATAGATGTTATTTGGTTCTTCCACGCTCACTTGTGTCCCGTAGGACCCCGAGTACTTGATACATGTTCCTTGACTATTCGCACTATCCACATATGGGAGACTCTATGAATCCCCCTTAGCCAGAGCTTGATTCATTTCTATTTCTTGGGGCTACAAGTAGTTTGGGGCTTTATTACTATTCTGTACTTATGCCATGTTTTGCTGCTTTATTTAAGATTGTGCGTGGAGCACCCGTACTGTTTTGGATCGTGGAATGTTTTCGCGGTATCGACAAGCCCAGTCACACTTTCGGGTTCCCAGTCGTTTACAGCCATTGACACAAACCCTGGGTCCGTCTCGGAGCCAGCCAACTTCGTTGCGGGTAGCTTAGTGGGGTGGCCCCCTGAAATATTTTATGAATCCTGTGATTGCTTTGTCGTGAAAGCCTCGTTGGGTTTTGATTTGGTTTTTTCCGAGGTTGATCGTGTGTGTGTTGCTATTTGTGCACCCCTGTAGGGTAAATCTTTCTGAAAGCCGTGTCCGCGGTTATGGACGACTTGGAGCACAGTATCTCGATCATAGACAAGCATAACTAAAGTAGTGCTATAAACTTGACTTAATATATGACTAGTAATCAGATTCAACTATAACGGAATGGATATTAAAAATGCCAACAACTGCTGGATCTGGGTTGTTTTGTTATATATGCCTAGTAAGTATTGCAACTCCAATGGAATGTGATAAAAGTGCCAACAACTGCTGGGTTTTGGGGATTTCCTCAGGACCATTATATCTGACTACTAAATGTTCCAACTACAACGGAATGGTAATTAAAACTGTCCACTACTTACGCTTCAGGATGACTCATGCTATCTATATCTGATTAGTAAGTGCTGCAACTATAACGGAATGAATAAAACTGCCAACCGTGTGAGTTTCCTTGGTCCGACTTCCTCGTTTGGTCTCGAGGGGGAATACCAGGATGGGTATGATTGGTGTTAGTATCAGGTTGGATCCGAATAGGTCTTTCTTATCCCTCTCTAATAGACGCTAGTTTTACTGAGTCTCTATAGGTTGTTCAGTGCTGCTGCGCTGCCGCTTCAGTCCACCATACCTATGTAGGCGAGAGCCGCTGAATTGTAGCCTCGCCGTGTACTGCCTCAGTACTGACGCTCCTCTTTTCCCTTTGCCCTTTGTCGGCACCCCTTTTGTTTTAGCAGGTTTGAGATCGACGTTGTTAGCAGGGTTACCCTTCCGGCTTGGCCTGGGCAGGGTTATGGATGCCATTGGTTATTCTTCAGGGCTCTTAGCCCCATTTGTATCTTGTCCGTACTCGGACGCCGTATCGTTTCAAGGTGATTTGGATCTTTGTAGTGTATATCTGTAATCTTGACTCTTGGAGTCGTGTTGTATATATATCTGTTCTGTGGGTCCCTTCGAGGACTGTTGTGTAATGGTATTACTTTTGATTTCCACCCGCATGAAAGTGCCTGGTGGGCGTCCTTGAATTGTTTCTATGCGGGTTTGGCGGAAAGGGCTAAAACTTGCATAGGGACGATTCGAGGGTGTTACAGAGTGGTATCAGAGCCTAGCAGTTGCGATACCCCACTGCTCCAGCCCGTAGGATAACCTAGCTAACGGTCGATGTAGAGTGTCAAAACTATTTTACAAAATCGGTTAGATAGATCTGATTAGGTCTGATTTTACTCCTTACCCCTCTGTTGTTCTCCTCTTACCTCTGCGTGTTTTGAATCTGCTCTCTTATCTTTTCTTCGAGTCCAGGAATTCTCGTGGTTGGGTTCCTGTCGTACCTTCAGGTTTTCGCTTCCTCCTTTGGTAACGGTGTTTCTACATCCGGTCTTCATGCTATCTGAGGAATCCTTCATCTGTTGGACTTCCCTTTGTTCCTCCTTGTGCCTTCCGGTGGTTTCCGATGTGACGACCTCATCTACGCCAGATCCGATGCAGAGCCTGCATCACTCCTTTGTTCCGAACCTCGTTTGTCGAGATCTTCAGTCTAATTCCAATAGTTGGTTGCATAATTCACCTATTCGTGTGCAGAGTAATGGTTTGGGTGCGCGATGGACTGATCACCATCTGACTACTCTTATCATTTGCTCTTGTACATTGAATCAGTGGATCCAACAATTTTACTCCGTCCATGGAAGCTAGAGGTGGCTTATTTGTTGATACCTCTACCTTCTCCCTTTGTTTTCGGAGTGTTCTCTCGATGATCACGGACAACAACCTCTAGTTAGTGGTGTCACGAGGATCGACATGAAGCGTGAAGATTCAGATCGCCGGCCTTCTTTCCGGTACCATGAGGCGGATCTCGAGGGCGAGATCCCTTGTTAGTGGTGTCAAATTGTGGCGCCCCGCTAAAATCACTACCAGAAAATCGCTCATTGTTTCTACTTTGTGCATCATCATGACATCATCATGCATGTTTGTTCATAAAAGTACTTTGCAAAAACCCTATTTTGTTTTCTAATTAGCCCTCCTTTATTTTCAAATCATAAAACCAGGTCTTCCTGAATATTTTATTTGCCTAAAAACTATTTACAAAAGTCTTTTAAAAATAAATAAATAATGTTTGTACCGGGGAGGCAGTCCAGCCGGTCTGACCAGAGGCCTAACCGGCCAGACCGCCTACTACCCGGTTAAACCCAAGCCAAACCCTAGCCCTATCCTCCACCAAACCCACACCCAGCTGCCACCTCAACCAGCCTCCACCCTGCCGCCACTCACCAACCGCACCCACACGCCTGCACACCACCTGGTCCCTCCTCCCGACAACCTCCACACGCATCCTCGTACACCCCGCTCCCCACCGCCTAGCACCCCGCGTACCGCGACCACGTCGCCCCTGCAATGTTTCCCCGGCCCCACCCCGCGTCTTCCTCACGCTCCTCTCCCACCTACCCCAGAACTGACGCGATCCCCAACCACCGCGAACCCCTTCCCCCACCTCCTCGCGTCGCCGCCCTCCCCTCTGGTCCGCGAGCTTTCAGCCACCGCCAAGCCGCCTGACCCTGCTCCTCCCTCTGCACCGCCGCCTCCGTGTCGGCTCGGCCCCACCCGCTGGTCTCTCCCTCGCACCGTCCGCGTGCAGCCACCGCCGATGACCTCGCCTCTCTCCATCGATGGTCCGCCTCCACGCGAGTTTCGGCCGCCGCCAAGGCCCAGGTCATCCTCGACCTCCTCTGTCCTCCTTCACGACGGCGCCTCTGCCCCGACGCCCCACCTCGCCGGCCCCAGGTTGCCTCTCTTCTCCCGAGCGCCTCACCGGCTCTCCAGTCGTCCTCCATCGGCCGCATCTCGCCGGCCTCGCCGGAGATCTCCCTCGCCCTGCTGCCTCGGGAACCAGCACGCCGCCCGCTACCGCGTCCGCCTCGCACCCTGTCCTTGTCCTGGGTCACCATCAACCCTCTGCCTCGTCCTGCACGCTGCTGCTGGGGCTGCCCCGCCAGCGACCGCCGCTGCCCAGAGCTCCACGGCCTGCACGTCCCCGCAACCGACCCTCTCCGAAGTTCTGCCTCCTCCCCGAGCGCCTCACTGCTGGAGCCGCCTCCCGTGCTCCTCTGTGGCCAGCGCCGACAATCTTCTAGCACGCTGTTGGGTTCGGCCTCCTCCGGTACCGCGCGTGTGCTCGCTGCTGCATGTGCTACTCCTGGGTTAGGACTTGTTGATGCCTAGATGCTCAGAAACAGTTGTAGGGGAAGTTCTGATAAGTATCATGTAGGTCTTCTCGGTGACAAGGCCAACCCGTCGACAAGTTCGCCACCTAACATTGAATCCGGAACCAAGGTCGCCTACATGGATCCCCGTTGGCCCGATCGACAACGTCAAGTATCGCAACCACAAGATCTCCCGTTTTCCTCGTCGCCCCAAGGCCTCCGACACAAGAACCTCGTCACGGAACGCCATGCTCTTCTACACGGGCGCCAAGTACTCCGATTTCGAGCACCAACGTATGAAGACCATGCCGAGAACGATTCCGCCGAGACCGAACCCGGAGATCGTCACCGACAACCAAAGCCGGAACCCAAGATCTTCCTCAAGGGCGGCAGGATCGTCAATGGGGCACCGAAGGCCCAAAACGCCAAGTACGCCGACATGGAACCGACAAGATCTCCGAGTGCGAGCGGCATGATCTCCTACCCGAAGGTTCCCGGACGCCAAGTTCTTCATCCCGCCCACCAAGACCGACTCGAAGGCGCGGACCCGACAAGATCTTCGCGACGACAAGATCGACACCGACTGGGGCGAATCCGATGCGCCCTTGATGCCAAACCAAGTCCTTCTTCCCGGGACGCCAAGCTCTCATTCCATGGTCCGAGACCGATCCCGTCGAACCGCTCCCCGTCGAACCCTGAGTCCGACCCTGAACCCCCGAAACCCAAGATCTTCCGAACCCAGATGTGTGACCCTAAGCCCCTATTTTTATAATATGACATTATCAACTGTCGCATATTAAATTGTTCAGGCTTTCATACATATTTGTGGGTATGGGGGGCATTATGTTGTTTCACCTCATAATTAAATATGGAGTGTTTATGCGGGATACCTTTGTCTTATTTCGGACTCCATTTAAATTTGTGTAGCGAACCGATGCCATGTTTCGCCCTGTTAATACAACATTTAAATTGCGGGGTAGTTAAACAACTCGAACCATCTAATTAATTCTCGGGACCCCGGTTCCGCTTAATACTGCCTAATTGCACCGCATTTGCATCATATCATGATCATGTCGGATCTTCTGCCATGGTATTAAATATTACATCCGGTGTTTCTTCTAGTGTTTGCTTCTTTGCGGATTAGGCCGATGAGCGGATGCGAGTACCCACAAGTTCTCCGGATATGGTCCGTCAGCAGTGTTTTCCCAGGCGAGCATCTCTCCCCCCTTCTACCTATTTTGCATTTATAGTCTTTATTTCCGCCTGTTGATCTATTGATATCCGTGTCGCGATGCTTTAGTTTCCGTGCACCAGTTATAACCCGCGCAGCCTCTATATTGCCTTGGACACCTCCTATTACCTGTGTTTGGTAGATAGCTGGCCTTGCGAGTCGTAGTTGTGTGCTCAGGTGCGATCTCGTGTTGTCAAGTACCACAGTTGTTGGAATGCTGGCAGATGTTTATGGTGGAGAGGATCATGACTTTAAATACAACTATTAAATTGCTGGTATACCTATTGCAGAGGCATCGGTGGGCCATAGATGTTATTTGGTTCTTCCACGCTCACTTGTGTCCCGTAGGACCCCGAGTACTTGATACATGTTCCTTGACTATTCGCACTATCCACATACGGGAGACTCTATGAATCCCTCTTAGCCAGAGCTTGATTCATTTCTATTTCTTGGGGCTACAAGTAGTTTGGGGCTTTATTACTATTCTGTACTTATGCCATGTTTTGCTGCTTTATTTAAGATTGTGCGTGGAGCACCCGTACTATTTTGGATCGTGGAATGTTTTCGCAGTATCGACAAGCCCAGTCACACTTTCGGGTTCCCAGTCGTTTACAGCCATTGACACAAACCCTGGGTCCGTCTCGGAGCCGGCCAACTTCGTTGCGGGTAGCTTAGTGGGGTGGCCCCCTGAAATATTTTATGAATCCTGTGATTGCTTTGTCGTGAAAGCCTTGTTGGGTTTTGATTTGGTTTTTTCCGAGGTTGATCGTGTGTGTGTTGCTATTTGTGCACCCCTGTAGGGTAAATCTTTCTGAAAGCCGTGTCCACGGTTATGGACGACTTGGAGCACAGTATCTCGATCATAGACAAGCATAACTAAAGTAGTGTTATAAACTTGACTTAATATATGACTAGTAATCAGATTCAACTATAACGGAATGGATATTAAAAATGCCAACAACTGCTAGATCTGGGTTGTTTTGCTATATATGCCTAGTAAGTATTGCAACTCCAATGGAATGTGATAAAAGTGCCAACAACTGCTGGGTTTTTGGGATTTCCTCAGGACCATTATATCTGACTAGTAAATGTTCCAACTACAACAGAATGGTAATTAAAACTGTCCACTACTTACGCTTTAGGATGATTCATGCTATCTATATCTGATTAGTAAGTGCTGCAACTATAACAGAATGAATAAAACTGGCAACCATGTGAGTTTCCTTGGTCCGACTTCCTCGTTTGGTCTCGAGGGGGAATACGGTGTTAGTATCAGGTTGGATCCGAATAGGTCTTTCTTATCCCTCTCTAATAACCGCCAGTTTTACTGAGTCTCTATAGGTTGTTTAGTGCTGCTGCGCTGCCGCTTCAGTCCACCATACCTATGTAGGTGAGAGCCACTGAATTCTAGCCTCGTCGTGTACTGGCCTCAGTACTGACGCTCCTCTTTTCCCTTTGCCCTATGTTGACACCCCTTTTGTTTTAGCAGGTTTGAGATCGACGTCGTTAGCAGGGTTACCCTTCCGGCTTGGCCTGGGCAGGGTTATGGATGCCATTGGTTATTCTTCAGGGCTCTTATCCCCATCTGCATCTTGTCCGTACTCAGACGCCGTATCGTTTAAAGGTGATTTCGATCTTTGTAGTGTATATCTGTAATCTGGACTCTTGGAGTCGTGCTGTATATATATATCTGTTCTGTGGGTCCCTTCGAGGACTGTTGTGTAATGGTATTACTTTGTTTTCCACCCGCACGAAAGTGCCTGGTGGGCGTCCTTGAATCGTTTCTATGCGGGTTTGGCGGAAAGGGCTAAAACTTGCATAGGGCCGATTCGAGGGTGTTACAATTAGCTAAGCCATGTGGGACTAAACAAGGGAGAGGAGAGGGAGAGGGGGTGGCCGGCCGGCCAAGGCCCTCATGGTCCCCGCTGGCGGGTGCATGGGGCCCATGCGGCCCATGCGGCCCCTTGTCCCTTTTCCCCTTTTAGTCTTTTCCCTCATGGGCCTTTCCCCTAGGGATTTTGGCCCAATTAGGTATTTAACCATTTTATTTCCTTTTCTTTTATTAAATAAATATAAATAAATGATTAAATAAATATTTAACATTTACTTACATATTATTAAATCCCCAAGGCTATGGAACTCCTTCCATCCCACTCCGGACATCCTCTGGACTTTCCCGGAACCTTTCTTGTTTTCTCTCTTTCTTTTCTTCAGTGATTCTGATGATACCAAAATGATCTAAGAGAATCATAAAGCCCTTAAGTGTCATACCCAATGGTTCAGGAACACTCCATACATGGCCGAGATCCCTCTCATACCAATGATCATCATTGGGACCTAGATGCCCATGATGACCCTATGCATTCCACGAAATCTTTGTCGTTGAACCATGAACATTGTATGCTATTCCTTTTGTCTCTTCGATACTTGCTTTGTCTGAGATATGATCAATGACATCACCATGTCAAGTTCAACCTCGTTACCTAAAAATGCTATTTAACTCGTTATGACAAGTGATATCCCCATGACCTAGTCACATGTTGCGCATTTGTTGGATATAACTTCTTCGAGTGGGCCCTTGAGTATCTCTCCATCACGTGGATGGACAAATCCTGCTCTTGACACCTAGGCCTCTACATACCCATTTGATATACCTAAACACACCTTTATGATCATCGTTTCACCGAGTGACATTTGATGCTATCAAGGCAATCTCGGGTGATAGTGATTAATATGGTCTCACGGTCTGAGGAATAAGACACTACGTTTCCTAATCATTGCAACTTGAACTTTGTGACATGATATTGTCATGATGCATAGATTGGGTATGTTCATCATATCATTCTCCTAATGAGGTGACTCCATTTTCAACTGGCATAAATGCCACATGATCAGGAAACCTTGATCATCTATTGACCAATGAACTAGTGACTAGAGATTCCCCGGGAACTACTGGTTGTTTACATATCACACGTGTATTGATGTTTCTCTTCAATAGAGTTATAGCATGCTATAAAACCTAATTATAAACTTTATGAAATATGATAATAATCCATATTATTATTTGTCCCTAGGGCATATTTCCAACAAGCCTCGAATGCTGCAAGAGGAGTTGTGGCAGGATTATAATTCCCCATGTTAACTCGATGGAGAAGATCAAGAGCATACTTCCATTAATTCAACGCCATCCCCCCTGAATTGTATGATGCCTCCAATCCAAGGAAGTACTCGAGTCATCCCAAGTCCTTAATAGGAAAACTGTTAGAGAGAACGAACTAGACAATCCACAGCCTCCTGAGTAGAGCCAGGAATAACAATATCATCCACATAGACCAGCATGTATATCTATACCCCATCACAGGAGAAAATCAAGAGCGACATATCAGTCTTGGAGGAAACAAACCCAAGCTGATGGAGAAGCTGACTCAGTCGCGCATACGAAGCTCGTGGAGACTGTTTCAGGCCATAAATAGACCTCTGAAGCTTACAGACATGAGAAGGATACCTCACACCTTCAAAGCCTGGCGGTTGTTGCATGTAGACATCCTCAGCCAGGAACCGATGCAAGAAAGCATTGCTGACATCAACCTATCGAAGGGTCCAACAACGAGAGACTGCGAGAAGACAATACCAGGTGAATTGTGGCTGACTTCATGACTGGACTGAAAGTATCACCATAATAAATCCCATGTTGTTGAGTAAAACCACGAGCTATTAACCTCCCTTTGTGCTTGTCGATAGACACATCAGGATGGTGCTTGGTTTTGAAGATCTGCTTGCTGCAAACGATATTGACGCCAGGTGGCCGATGAACCAGGGTACATGTGTTAGTCTGTTGCAAAGCAGCAAACTCATCTGACATGGCTACATGTCAAGCCGGCTCGAGAAGCACCTCTCGATGTGATGATGGAGCAGTAAAGAACGTGCGGCAACGTGATGGCTATGAAATATAGCCATCTATGTCCACATTTAAACTAGATATTATTCATATTTTTGATGAAATATCTCTCTAAACCCTCCCACTAATGCCTAATGATCAAAGGGGTATGCAATCCTTTCTTTCTATTTTTCCCTACGCAGATATTGACGATTGATGGTGGGAATCACAACATTAAAGTCAAAGATACAAAATTTCCAACAACCCGAAGAAACCAGGGGTCATGAAGTGGAGACAGATGCTTTAACGACCAACTATACGACGGGAATAAAATTTCGGTCGTATAGTTCCGGTCGTATAGTTGCCATCGACACCGCTAGGTCAAAGAGAACAACTTTCATGAAGGGACCCCTATATAAAGAGCCCTCGGGTGACGAGAAACAGAGCCACGCCAGATCGCTAGGAGCCACGCCAAGAATTGCCAGCCATCCACAACACCGAAGAGCCGCCGGAGGAATAGACTTAGATCTAATCTCTAAACCCTTCTCCACCACCATAGCCATATTCCACCACTTATAATAGTAGATCTCATCTTCGATTGGCGACATTGTAAGACTATTTTCTATCAATCTCATGATTTCCATTGCAATGTTTATGATCATTGATTTCATCTCTATGCGTGAGTAATTCTCTTTGGGCTAAGGGCTTTGGCCTAGCCATGTAGCTTTTTGTCCATGTTATTTATCATATATGGGATCATGTATTAGTTTGTATGACGTTATGATTATTGTATCCTCTCTTTCCTCAATCCAAGGACTTATCAGGTACCCAAGACCCCGAGGATTGAGCCAGGTATAGGGAGTATGAGTAATGACTAATCTGCAGGTTGGGAACCCTAGTGACAGAAGGGGTAGTACGGTTGTATGTGAGGGATTTACTTGGGATTAACGGTGACGTCACTATGCATATCATTAGTTCTCTTTCTTATATGGATGAGACTAGTAGGTTATTGCTATAAGCAGTTGTGAAGGCAATAGCAATTATGGATGCACTGCCCACATATAATTATCTTGCTCTAACAACTACATGCATACTTTATTATTATCTTTTATTCCCATCAGATATTTTGCACAACTATAGGTGAAACCGAAAGCCCTAGTCCCTCTCTCTCCATCATCGACAACAATAAAAGACAGCACTCTTGGTCCGGTAAAACACAAAGAGAATTCTAAAACTCCCGAAGGTCCGTTAAAGTAACTTCACTATGCTTTTTGCTTCCCGAGGATTCGATAACCTAGGTCTACTAGGGAAAAAGAGATATACTACATCCGTAATCCAGATCGAAGGTATCACAATGTGGATCATAACGAACTGTGTTGTCGGTGTATACCTTCTCGCGACGGGTATGATCACGATGACGAGTGATCATCGTATGCTGAGGCTCGATAGATGGGTCAGTCGGTGGCACGGCAGCGGGCGACATGGGCTGGCCAGGAGCGGGTGCAGACGGAACCGGGGCAACAACAGGCGACCATGGCTCGCCATGTATGTCAATCGCCTGATCCTCATGTACGTCGATCGCAGGCTCTGGGAAGGGATCGGAAGGAAGCACCAGTGTCTGCACAGTAACACAATAACCTTGCACAAGTGGATCAGTAGACAAATAGGACATGTCATAACTTCACACGGGTTCACTAGTAGTTGGTTCATCAGATGAAAAACGAATAGCTTGTTCAAGAGTGTACACATCAACAGAGACGCCGGGAGTGGCAAATGGAAACACAGATTCATTAAACACAACGTCACGTGAGATATAAATTATCCCCGTGGATATATTCAAGCACTTGTACCCCTTATGCATAGGGCTATACCCTAGAAAACACACATCTTAGAACGAAATTCTAATTTGTGGGACTTATATTTACGAAGACTAGGCCAACATGCACACCCAAAAATACAAAGAAAAGAGTAGTCAGGCTGACTATGCATGAGTCTATAAAGAGGTGTTTCCTTGTTGATGACAGGAGTAGGCATACGGTTAATTAGAAACACGTAGTAAGGAAATCTTCATCCCAATAACGTAGATGGAGCTACGAGTGTACGAGAAGTGCAAGACCTATCTCGACCAAGTGACGGTGTTTGCGCTCAGCAATCCCATTTTGTTGAGAGGTGTGGGGTACGAGACGATGAACTATGCCTATGTGCTCAAAATACTAATGAAGACAATGATATTTCTCACCCCAATCAAACTGAGCTGCCTTGATCTTGGCATTCAAAAGACGTTCAACATGAGCCTAGAACACATAAAAGACTTGCTCAACATCAGACTTGTGTTTTAGAAGATATATCCAGCAAAAACAAGAATAGTCATCCACAAAGCTAACATAATACTTGTACCTCCATAGGAAACACTGGCTGACCCCCAAACATTGGAGTGAATCAATTCAAGAGGTGCAGTAGAAACACGAGAAGACAATGTATAAGACAACTGATGACTTTTGGCATGTTGACAAGCATCACATACTAAAGAATTATTGTCTGAAGGAGAAAACTAAAGCTCATTGGTTCTAACAATGCTTTGAACTACATTTTTTGATGGATGGCCAAGGCGTTGATGCCACTGCTAGGAAGTGGCACCGGCCGACGCATGACGTGACGAAGATGAAGCTTTGACGAATGAGATGGGATACATACCACCTTGACTCCTACCGAGAAGAAGGACCCTCCTCGTGATTTTGTCCTTTACATAGAAAAGGTGATGGTGAAATTCAACAAACACGTCATTGTTGTAAACAAGACGATAAATAGAAAGGAGACTTAGACGAGCATCGGGCACATGAAGAATACTTTGAGAAGAAGTGATGAACCAACTAAAAGTGAATGACCAATATGCGAAATTGACAAACCTGCACCATTAGCCACTTGCACCTGATCATTTCCACCATAGCGCTTGTAAGTATGAAGATGTGCCAACTTGCTCGTCAGGTGATCCGTCGTTCCCGACTCCATGATCCAGGGGTTATTTTTGTAGGTTGTCATAGGAGCATTGTCGACATGCTACTATGGAGGCTAGTAGCTGGGGTCATAGCGGATGTCCTTGGCTTCGTGCCTCCAGTTGCCGCAAAGCTAGCAACATGGTCTATAGCGACGCTGGCCGCCGTTCCTGCCGCTATTGCGGCCATTGTTGTAGCGACCACCATCATTGTGGTCGTCGTTCCAGCCTCAATTGTGGCCTCCATCATTGCGACCGTAGCAACCGTTGCCACCACGAGAGTGGTCTACATCATTGCGGCCATAGCCGCCGTCGTTGCGACCGTAGCCGCCGCCATCCTGTCGACCACCGTCATTATGGCCGTAGTCGCCATTCCCGCTGTTGCGGTCCTGCCCTTGCTGGCCATCATTGCCATAGGGGCGGTAGGAGGATCCACCGCCTTGGTAGGCAGGGTTAGGACGCATTACCGTGTTTACCGAGGACGACCACCCCTAGGCATGCACGTAGAAGTTGGAGTAGGAGATCGACTGGTTGCTGATAGTGAGCGACGCCACAATGGAGTTGTACGCAGAGCCGAGCCCGATGACGATATAGTCGATGTGTTCGTCGTCGGATACGGGAGATTCGGCAGCGGCTACGGCATCTGCGAGGGACTTCACCTTGTGCATGTACGCGGTGGCGAAGAGATCCTCCTTGCGCATAGACGTCAAGTGACGGTGGATGTGGCGGACATCGGCGCGACTCTGAGCGCCGTACATGGCATGGACACCGTTCCACACCGCAACAACAATTTTGCAACGGATGAGCTTATTTGCGATATTGGGCTCCATGGAGCCGAGGAGGAGTCAGACGACCCGTTCATCCTGAGACCACCAGTGAGTATACTCTGGGTTGACCACCGTAACGGCCTTGTCACCCTCTCCCTCAATAAAGGTCTTCTCGAGCGCCCCGGTGATTTCGTCGAGGTGAAGGTGGAGGCGCCGAAGAGGTTGGGGAGAAGGATGCCCTTCCAGAGGTTGAAGTTGTCTGCCTCCAAGCGAACCGAGATCGTGGGAACGACCCTAGCAGAGACAGTTGTGATCAAGGAGGAAGCAATAGCCCCGAACGACCATGGAGAGTTGAAAGGCAGATGACGTAATCGCTGCCGCGGAGGAGAGATCTCTCGGCGGCGGTGGAATCATCATACAACAGCGGCGATCGAGATTCCTGGCGGCTGCGGGCTCTGATACTAAGATAGAAGAGATTTTAGGGTTTTATGCATGGGGCTAAAGCCCCGCACGTGCTCCACTTATATAGTCATGACCACATACAAGTTAAATACGTATACAACACGTATACGTGATACACAAAAGATGGGGTTAGTCCGAGTACAACTCTAACAAGTCCGATTCTATCTAGATGTGTCGGTCCACAGACAGAAAATAGGTTGTGGTCCGGCCTGGTCGAGGGGTGTGCTCAGCGGCCCGACGTATTTTGATTGTCCTGCCCGCTGTCAACGCTTGACGACCTCTCTCTAATGGCGACGAGATGTTGATAGCAGCTGGTGTTTCCCGCTCTCGTTGGCTCCCGTTTCTCCCGCGTGCCATGCCCGTTTCCCGCCCACGACCGGAAACATCGCGCGCCCGTCCATGGCATTTCTCGCCCTGGTCGCAGTCTATAAAAGACGACCGTATCTGGCAAGACCAGCAAACCCCAAACAAAAACCAACACAATCTCAACAGTCATGCCTCGCCGCAACAGAGAGAAGAGGTGTGCGCTGCTCACGAAGCCGGGGTAAGGGAGATGAGCCTAGCCGCCACCGAGGCATCGGTGGAGGTGGTGGCCCGCGAAGCTGCTGCTGACGCGGTGGGCGCGATGGGCAAAGCCTCGGCCAAGGCGGCGGCTGAGAAGGCGGCACGCAATGCCGCCGCTGCAGCAGGCTGAGGTACGCCCGGCGAGCGCCCGTTGACCACGACTGTGGCGAGGACTAGAGGCGACAACAAGGACTAGGCACGATGACTAGATGACGAACAGGAGAAGTAATCGTAGTTTAGTTAAATTAGAATTAGACCAAGATCTGGATGTAACTTAAGCTATCGATTTAATGAAAAAATTATCGCGCGCTGTCCGCGAAGACACTACTATGGATCAATGAATCGATGGGTCGCACGGGATGCATCGGTTAGTATAGGTCGTGCCGCTCGAGTGTGCGCGTGGGGACCCACTTTAGATGCCGTTATGTGTTCCCGGCTGCTGCGTGGCGTCGTGTAGCGCCGGTCTTGTAATCAGAGCAAGGGTAGTATAGCCAGCGGTCGGCTATAAGCCAAGTCGCATGTTAACTATAGCTAATTTAGAGTTAGTATGTATAATAGTGAGCTACAAAAATATATACTATTTTAGTATTATATGGACCACTTTTCACTCTCTTAAAATGTCTAGAGCACGTGCTAAAGCTGGTTTTTGCACGAGAGCCTACTTTTTTTCTATGGCATATTTTCTCTCTTTTAACTAGACAAAAAAATAATATTTTAATCATTATGGACAGCTGACTAGGACTTATTGTACTTAGAGCAAGGGCAATAGTAGAGCCAGTGTTGGCTATAAGCCATGTCCATGTCATCTAGAGTCAATCTAATAGCCAACATGTACAATAGTTAGATGTCAAAATATACTAGTTTATTAATGTATGACCCACTTTTCACTCTCATATAGTGCCTAGGAGCACGCGCTGTTCTTAACTAAGCACCCACTTCTCTCCTCTCTTCTCTTCTCTCTCATCCAACTAAGCATAAATATACTATTTTAAGTCCTATAGTCTGCTGACTGGATCTTATTGTACTTGGTCTTATGGGGCACGACGACGACATCTTCGGTGGTGCGTCGGTGTATTTAACCTGGGGATTGCTCCCGAGAGTGAGCACTCCCGACCGTTTTTCTCCGAGGGAACATGGCCACCGCTGCTCCTACCACTGTTGCTGCCGCAGTGGAGAAGGTGGAGGTGGGAGGTCTGGAGGTGTAGGGATGTAAGTGGCACACCATTTAATCCCGCGTAATAGCGTTTATTAGTACTCTAGTTAAATAAAGTTTGTCTTTTCTAAAACAAAGAACTAAGATTTTGAATAAACGGGACTCGCGGATGCCATTTAAGTGTCATTTACATCCCTAGGAGGTGGTGGCGGGGGACGTAGGCGGCGGCGGCGGCGGGAGGAAGGGGAAGCCGCGGGGATGGAGGACCATGCCCTTCATCATAGGTACGTGCGGCTCCATAGCTTTTCACTGCTCCCCGTCTCTCCGACCATCTCCCGGCCTGCTTCTTGTTTGTGAGATTTCGTTTTTCGGGTAAAGGCACAGAAGAGCCATTCCTGCCTCTGCCTCTCGGCCGGACGTACAGGTCCGGCACTGCCGACGAGCGAGCGAGCTAGCTAGACAGCCAGCAAGCTCGTGGGTCAGGTGTGCCGTGGTCTCGACATGTCCAGCCCCTTGATTAGAGCATCTCCAAGCCGGCCTTCTACGCATATGGGACGCCGGAGACAACAATTGCACCCAGTCAGTCCTCCATAGCCTCCCGATACTAAAAACCACCTCCGGCGTCCAGCCCCCATAGAGAGCCGCAACCGGGGCTCCGGCGGAAACACATGGCCTGGACTGGCCTGGCCCACCTACAGTGTCACGTGTAAAAAAAAGTCTCCCCACCCACCTTCCTTTTCTCTCTGCTACGTGCGAGAATATTTTATCACATGGGTAGAGCTTATCCTGCTCCCCGTGCTTGCGAATTGTAGTACTGTACCTGCTAGGGGTGTTCGCATTTTAATATACAAATGATTAGGGTAAGGTTTATCAAACCGATGAACATCTATGACCGTTAGAGCATCTCCATCACATACGCTAAATGGCGCCCTAAATTCGTTTTGCAGCCCGCGTCTTCTGAATCGTGTCTTCTGAGTTTAGCGCGCGTCGCTCGCTGTTCCTCCATCGAAAGCGCTAAAATGACGGTGCGCTAAAATAGAAAAAACCCTCTCCAACATACACTAAAATGCAGCGCTACAAATACGATTTTGCAGAGAAATAGTACAATAGAATATCTAAAAAAAGAGATAAATCTAAAAACATAGAAAAACAAAAAGAGGTGGAGTAGTTCATATTTTACAAACTAGTGCAGATAAACCTAATTTAAAAATCAGAGTCCGTCATGTTAGACATTGGAGTCGACGACCACAAGTCATCCCAACGAGGGTCGTCCTCGCCGATGGTCGTCGCACCTCGGCGAAGGCCCGCCTCTCCGCCTTGTCGGCCCTCCGTTTGAGGCGGTCCGCTTTCTTCGCGGCCTTCCGATCCTCGTACATCTGCTCCTTGGCGGCGATGTCCTCGGGAAGCACGCCACCCACTCCAGCCGCGCGCGCTCGTCCCGCTCGGCGGTGAGAAGACGGCGCTCCGCGTCTCGGCGGCGGCGCTGCTCCTCCTGCATGACGAGGTGCGGCGGCGGCGCGAGCGCCTCCGCCTGTTGGCGGTTCCACACGTCCTGGAAGTTCATGCTCGAGCGCGGGCGTCCGAGCCGCCACACCACGACGTCGTACGTGCGCACCGCCTCGTGCGTGGTCTCGAAGGTGCCGAGGCCGATGCGCTCGTCGCCGGTCCTGATCTCAGCGTAGAAGGTGTTGTTGGGCCGCGCGCGGACGCCGCGGTATCCTGAGCTCGAACAGCGAGGCATGGCATCGGCACGGGCGCGATGAAGCGGTGGCGCGGATGTGTGAGGGGACGTGTGGGCGAGGAAGCGGTGGGAAGGGGAAAATAATTTGCACGTGCTGAATGTTCGGGTCGTCAGCGCGCGGCACAAGCTCGTTTATAGCGCTCGCGGTCAGCGGCGCCCGAAAGAAAGCGCGCGCCGACGACTTTTCCTGCCCACTGTAAAATGACAGTTATTTTAGCGCGCGCAAATTTGGCGCTGCCGGAGTTGCTCTTAGGAGGGTCAGGTTTTGCACGGGTTTTGACTGATTTTACTACCGGGTCATATATGGCCTTTTTCACACGAAAAAAATCTGGCCTCACACAAGTGTTCTATTCTAGTATGCCCGATGGTTGTCACTTGCAGGAGCCAACCCTGGTCATCCAATATAGAAGGCCATGCACTGCACACTACTACTAGTCTGCTTGTCAAAACAGAGTCAGGATAAAAGACACAGAAAAATAGCTTGTACGGCCTGGTGTCATTTTCCTTCACATCAATAACCTCAAAACAACTGAATCATCACTACAGAAATGAGTGACTGTCTTTTTTTTTGCATGCAGCTACCGAGACGTTTGAGAAGGTCGGGTCAAATGGGGTGACACTGAATCTAACGGTCTATCTTATCAAGCGCTACAACATTGGGCAGCTCACGGCAGCAAACATCACCAACATCTTCAACGGCACGCTTAACTTTGCGCCCTTGCTGGGGGCCTTCATCTCCGACGCCTACTTGGGAAGGTTCAGAACCCTGGCCTATGGATCCTTCTTTAGCTTCCTGGTATGCCCACGTCACGGCCCAAGCTCTCTCATCCGTCTCATTTCAGCTGTTGTGTTGGCAAAAGAAAATTCAAGATCATCCATTGAATGGAATAACCAGCAGTATAATGATTAATACTGTATGTGAAATGGCATGTGCAATGGATCCTAGTCGGCGGTTAACATTTTTGCTGTTCATTTACCGCAACAACACTTGATGCCTCAGTAAATGATATTTATTCACTGGTTCAGCTGTTCCAATGAATTACTATCTGCAGACAGGATAGGAAATTTTAAAAAAAACTATCTGCAGACAGGATAGGAAATTTAAAAAAAAAACTATCTGCAGATAGCCAGGTTTGAGAATTTCGACATAGATCGATGGAAATACCACTAGATGCATGCTATTAGGCATCAGGTACAAATGCAAAGCACACTAAAAACACAATGCTTCTTAATTTAGATAGAAGATGCATATAGATGTTTATATAGAAGATGCACACAAAAGATGCATATGGATAAATGGGAATACCACTAGATGCATGCTATTAGGCATCAGGTACAAATGCAAAGCACACTAAAAACACAATGCTTCTTAATTTAGATAGAAGATGCATATAGATGTTTATATAGAAGATGCACACAAAAGATGCATATGGATAAATGGGAATACCACTAGATGCATGCTATTAGGCATCAGGTACAAATGCAAAGCACACTAAAAACACAATGCTTCTTAATTTAGATAGAAGATGCATATAGATGCAAGGGCATAAGAATGCACTTGCTCAATGTCGATGGCGACAACCTTATAGAAACTAAAAAGATGTGAATAGCACAACTGTACTCGCTCTGTGTCTTCTTGATTTAGTCAAAGTCAAAATTTATAAAGTTTGACCAAGAATATAAGAAAATCAACATTCATAATGCCAAATGCATATCATATAAAAATATACATTATGATAATTCTAATACCATAGATCTATATTGTAGATATAGATATTTTGTCATAACTATTTGGTCAAACTTTACAAAGTTTGACTTTGACTAAACTCAGAACACGAGGTAAATAAAAACAGAGGGAGTACTGAAATTCCCATTTGATACTGGCAAGTAATTATCAATTTATTAAATTTTGCATTGATGTTCTCAGAGTCTAATATGTGTGATTATTTGCTGTAAAACAGGGGATGCTGGGATTGACTTTATCTGCATCGCTTCCAGCTCTCAGACCACCAGGCTGCAATCAAACAACCCAATTAGGTGAACACTGCAATAGTCCATCAACACTTCAGCTAGGTGCCCTATACCTTTCTCTTGGGTTTCTAACCATCGGTGGTGGAGCAGTCCGGCCATGCAGCCTGCCCTTTGGAGTAGACCAATTTGATATGACTGATGAAAAAAGCCGAAAGGGCATAAACAGCTATTATAACTGGTACTATGGCACAACTACTGCTGCCCTGGTGTTCTCTTTGACTGTTCTCATCTACATCCAGAATAGTATCAGCTGGCCAATAGGATTTGGCATACCCACATTCTTCATGTTTATGGCAATTATCGTCTTATTTATGGGTACAAGACTCTATGTCCATGTGCCACCAGAGGGAAGCATATTCACTGGAATTTTCCAAGTTTTAGCAGCATCCTTTAAGAAGAGAAGGCTCATGCTTCCAAATCCTCATGATATAAATCAACAAGAGTTGCTGCTCTACGACCCTCCAATGAGGGGAAACCGTATTTTCAAACTGCCACTTACTTCCCAATTCAGGTATAATAAAGAACTAGGCACGGTGGAACTATCACAACACATCCACAAAAATACCATTTGATTTTGTCCCATTCCCAAAAGCATCATGCTTTTTCCAAGAAAAAACTATTTCATATAATTAAGGTTTTGTTGTTCAACGTTTTTCATTATGTATTGATAAGTTGGAGGACTTGTACATATACTCCCTCCATTCCTAAATATAAGATGTTTTTCCAAGTCAATTTGGCTTACCAAAACATCTTATATTTAGGAACAGACGGAGTAGCTGCTAAGATAATTACCATGTATATCCAACCTTGCAAGATAGGCTTAACAGAACCAGCACATATCTATTAACCAACTAGCTACATCCATTTACTTGCTAGAAACATCCAAAAATTCAGGTGTTGTAAATGTAAGCCCTTTTTCTGCAAGTGAATGTCCTGCATGCCTCAATGAAGTGAAATAGAAACATAAACAGCATGTCTATCATGTCAAACATACTAATCATTCAAAATTAATTATATGCAGATGCTAATGTATATCCACTTTTCATTGTGATTCCTCCTCAGGTTTCTGAACAAAGGTGCAATTGTAAGGGATGGTGATATAAATGATGAAGGTTCTGTAAGAAACTCGTGGGAGCTTTGCAGTATCCAGCAGATAGAAGAGGTTAAATGTTTGATAAAAATTGTGCCTATTTGTATTTCTGGCATCATATGCTTTCTCGCGTTGGCTCAACAATTCACCTATATAATCTTTCAAGCATTGGCAATGGACCGTCACCTTGGGGCACACTTTGAAATTCCAGCAGGCACTGTTACCTCCATATCATTTGTGGCCCTAGCTTTATTCGTCCCCATTTATGACCAACTTTTTGTACCAATGGCCAGAAGATTCACAGGGGTGGAAAGTGGAATTACAGTTCTTCAGAGACAGGGCGTAGGATTGGCGCTTTCTGCCATTTCAATGGTGGTAGCAGGAGTTGTTGAACGCAGAAGGAGGAACTCAGCTTTGTCTAATGGAGGAATATCACCAATGTCAGTCCTTTGGCTTGCCCCCCAATTGGTTTTAATGGGTATTGCTGAGGTCTTCAATGCAGTTGGACAAATTGAATTCTATAATAAGCAGTTCCCAGAGCACATGCTAACCCTAGGACAATCCCTATTTTTCGCTACTTTAGCTGGATCAAACTACTTGAGTGTTGCCCTGGCAAACATCACAAAAAAGGTGACCGGCAGAGATGGTCACACAAGCTGGTTGACAGAGGATATTAATCATAGCAAACTTGACTATTACTTCTATCTCATTGCCCTCATGGGAGTACTGAACCTTTTCTACTTCCTTATATGTGCACACTACTATCAATATAAAGCCATGTCACCCTATGCTGAAGAGTCTATCGAACTACACACCAAGGTAGATGAAGATGCAGAGATCAACATCGATAGAGATGCAGATAACAAGTAAGTATTGCAAGGGAAATTTGTCCTGCACAGGGTATATACTTTTGACAAATGCACAGGGTATATACTTTTGACAAATTCCAAAAGGTCTGAATGGTTTCCACCATGGCACGCATACTTTCTTATTATCATGATGAAGAACAAGTGTAACATAGTTTATCCCGGATAACTATTATCCAAAGAGCATAAGTAGAGAGCTATATAAAAGGTCTATTGTATTATATTTGATTAAGGGTGAGTTTGTGGAACTTAATGAAGCCAGCCATACTTCCGTGGAACTTAATTAAGTTTCTGGTACTCCCTTTTGTCCGGAAATAAGTGACTTGGATTTGTCTAGATTCACATGTATTTTGATATATTTTAGTGTATAGACACATTCGAATCTAGACAAATCCAAATCACTTATTTCCGGATGGAGGGAATATATCTGCAGGAAGTACACACATACCGTACTTGCATCTAGTCAGTTTGATCAAACCAATCAGGTCCATGCCTCTACTAATAGGGACCTCTGGGCGTTTAGCATGTGAAGAAGTAAACTGCCAAGTCAAATACTACTCCAAGAGTGGATTTTGGGTGGTCCTTCATATATACTTCAATTAACTGTTTCAAACAAGTGTTTCCAGAAAAAGAAATTCAAACCATACAATTAATAAACCTTAGAGTTGATATATTTAACTTCGAATAGGATGTTAAGGGTATGCACAATTGCACATTCAAACGAATCTACAATAATAAAATCCCAGTAATACTTCTGTACAGTTGGAGTTTAGAGTAGCCAAAAACATCTTAATAAGAGAAGAAACAAGCTAAATATTAAATTTACACACCGTGGGAAGTCGTGGAACAATAACTGGACCACCGCGAACTTTGCCAAGGGCAAAATTTATCCTCAATGGCCGTCCAAGCATCACCTATAGGAAAAACCTCCACATCATTTGTGTTCATTTTATATACTCAATATTTTAACGATAGCAATTCGTAAGACAACTCTTGCCATAAATAAGCTTTCCATCCGTAGCATCCTTGGAGCACTTAGCCTCGTAATCATTTGAGAACTGGACAAAACCGAAGCCTCTTGACCGTCCAGAGTTTTTGGCATACATTATTTTCACTGCAATAAGAAATAGTATCCACATAACTTCACTAAATTAAGATAAGTCTAACACATGTACAAATAGCAGCACTTATCAAAGAACAGAATAAACAGTACTCAAGTTTCATTATGGCTACACAATCTTTCACTAGAAAAGCAATTATAAAACTCAGCTTCAGTATTAGGTGAATCAATAACCACATACCACAGCTGAGCGAAAAAACAAAAATAATGACCATTGACAGAAACCCATGCACATGAATCAGATGTGGAGTAATGTAGACTTGAGAGGGCTGCTAGCTATCTATCACATTAAATTAATAAAGCAAATGATTTCATCATAGTGTCAACATCCGAGAAGTATAGGATCTGTCGGTCGTGTGAAAACAATATATGCTTGAATGCTATTGCCTTTAAGGAAGAGAGGTGAACACACACAACTAGAATCATGAACAAACAACCAATTAAAAAGTTAAATCCTTATATCAGAGTACCAGATGATATATAGGGACTGAAATAATAATTCCAAAAGGTGCAGCAGAAGTACTTAATCCATTTAACCTGATCCATGGACGACACAGATACAAGAAATATATAATCCTCAATTATTTCAAGTGAATCCTACTCATACATTTTTTAATTGTCTATGGACTAATTATATGTTCACCAATTACATGATGAAGTGCACCCAACTGGAATGCTCAAGAGTTAGATATTGCACAGTGCACACAGCTAGTATCTGAAGCTTCTTCTACAAATATATATTACTATCAATGTCGCTGCTGCGATTCAGCATATGCGTATTCAGGACCAGCTCCAGAGTGATTGATATCATTACCGATCAGGATAGTACCGTTGGGCCTCCAAATTCCTACCAGAAACATTCTAAGCCAAATATATAAGAAAATGTGCAAAAACAGAAGAAAATAATGCACAAGTCTTCCAAATGGGTCAGAATACCGTCTGCCAAACTCCACACATGTCAAAAGGCTCCTTAAGTGATTGCTAGAGTTGTATTGTTTGTCGACTCAAGACCCATGGCTGAAGGCCCAAGGCAATTCTATATTGCGCCTTATCCTTTTGAAACATAATGTAGACGTTCATCATCGTTCACAATAGTCTTAACGTTTGGCATAGTAAAATTCCATCGCTCATGCCGAAAATAGATTCCAATACCTTGAGACTTTGGTAGTCCGTCTCTGATGTATCCTTACCCTTCCCCGGGAAAGTACAGTTCAACTATCTTGCCCTATATGGCATGGCCTAAATAGAACTAAGCCACAAAGTTTTCTTTGCAATCCGTTTTGTATAGCAAGATCTGACAGACTCGGCAGCACTGTATTTTCCAAGTGAGGCATAAGTGTTAGAAAGTAACACCACATGTCCATAATCAAATGATTCCAGCAGAAGTACCTTCTCCGCAGCAACCTTAGTGAACTTCATGTCACTGTGCAAATGACCCCCTCCCATCAAAGCCTTCCAAGCATTTGGTCCCAATTTACTGTCAGTCAAATTAGCCACTCCTGCTGCTTCGTCCAAGCGGCCAGCTCTTGCTAACATATCCACGATGCATCCAATGTGCTCCTGACATGGATTTATGCCATTCTCGTTAATCATTTTTTCTAAAGATGGTCAACCCATCACCCACAAGTTCAGAATGGCTGCATGCTAGCAATGTGTTCAAGTATGTTACACTGTCTCGAGCCTCGCCAGATTTCTCCATCTCATAAAAAAGTGCTATCGCTTCCTCTCCATGGCCGCTTACACCATAGGATAATATCATAGTATTCCATGAGACGGTGTCTTGAGAAGTCATATCATCAAACAGTTTTTGGGCTAGAGTCACATATCCACACTTACCATAAACTGCCACAAGGGTATTACGAACAGGTTTGTACAGATACAAATCTGACTTCTAACTATACCCATGAAGCTGAACACAGAGGTCCAACTTAGCAATCACATAGCAGGCAAGCAATAATGTGACTAATGTTTGCTCTCTCTCGGCGGCGGTGCACCGCAGGGTCCGGCAGGGGGCGGGGTCCAGTAGCGGTGGGCAGGGCGCTTCCTCAGCGGCATGGTGGCAGGCTTCCCCTCAAGACGGGCGACGGGGAGGTGCTAGGGGCTCCCGGCGGTGGCCTCTGCAGGGCCAGATCTGGGCCATGCGGGCACCGTCCGGGACCTTTGGTCACCGGGCGGGTGGCTGGCACCTCCCCTGGCTGCGATGTGGCCGACGAACTGGATCTAGGCCGGGCGGGCCTAGATTTGGTTGTCGCCCGACAATCTTGCTTGGGGGACCCGTGGGCGGTATGGAGATGTTGTGCTCGCCATGCTCGTTCCTCCGCGCCCTTGCGGGCCCAGGTGGTGATCCGGCGACGGTCGCGTCCTCCCGGGTGAACGCGGTGGTGGCGGTGCTGTTACTTGGCGGCAGGGATCGACGGCGGCGGTTGATCCCCTAGGGGTAGCGATGAAAGTGGAGCGGAAAGTTTCCGACTTTTCCGCAGAAAAACAGAAATGGAATGAAAATATGGAAACGGAAACGGAACTTTTTTGACGGAAACGAAAACGAAACCGGAAAAGTGTTTTCCGGCAGAACAGACGCGGAAATGGAATTTCCGTTTCCGTCTAATATGGATCGACGGTGGCAGTTGATCCCCTAGGGGACAACGAAGTAGGGGCTAGCGTGGGGGTTGGCATGGACGACGGTTCCCTTGCTGCAGTGCGGCGGCGGGGCTTCACGAGCCTTGCTGGGCTCGGCCAGGAGGGCCTGGTTTGCCCTGCTGCTGTATCCGGTCGGCTACCGCCCTCTGGTGGTAGAGGTAGTTCCCTCCAGTGCACCGTGGTTCAGGCAACCCCCACCGAAGCTTCCTCTTTGCTGCTCTCTCGGCCCGACTTCGTGTGTCACGGTGCGACGGCGGTGGCGGATGCAAGACCGTGGTGGCGTGCATTGGCGGATGGCGAGCATGGTGGAGCACCGTAAAGTGTCCAGTGGTGTGGTTTTTTTTAGGGGCCGGGAGAAATTCTTGTACCCTTCACACCGACGTGGTGACGCCTGCGGGTAGGCCTGGACGCGAGCTGGCTCGGTCCAGCTCAGGCCGAGCCTGGGAAAAGCTCGGGCTGGAGCTACCGAGCCCGAGCCAGCTCGACACTGCTGGCGAGCCGCTCATGGAGGCTCGGCTCGAGCTCGTCGGAAACTCGGTCCGGACCGAACAGGCTCGCGAGCTGGACAGGCGATGTCTGCCGACTGCTTCCACTGAAATTTAGCATCAATTGATTCACTAAGCATTGTAATTCAGCATCAATAGATCACGATCCATACTTCTATTGCATATTTAAACGGAAAACGGGAGCACCTTTGCTGATTACGTGCTGCTGCTGTTCGATCTGCTGGTCAATGGCCCGGGCCTACGAAGCTGGGGCAGTGGAGAGGTGCGGGGTGGAGAGGAGACCCGGGCGTGGTCGCCGCGGCACCAGGTGGTAGGGCGACGAGGCTTAGCTCCAGGACGGCGACATCAGGACCGCCGCCGGCGGCAGCTCGCCCAGTCAACGCGGAAGAAAACGACTTCACGAGAATAACCAGTCTCCAGTCTCGGCCTATCGATTGATTCGGAAAAGGCCTATCTCTGTCTATGGATCTAGCCGAACGGGCCGCCTAAACCAGCCCATTGCCTCTCCAATTCGTTTCTATTCTCATTCGAAAAAAATATCGCCGAGCTAGACGAGCTGGACCGGGCCGAGCCAGACTCGGCCCGAGCTCGCTGCGGTCCAGCAACGGTGGCTTGGCTCGGTCAGGACACTGCAGCGGGCTGAGCCCAGCTCGGTGCGAGCCTGCAAAGCTCGGCGTGAGCCCAGTAGCTCGGTATGAGCTTCTAGGAATACTTTTGGTGCCACCGTCCTTTTTGAAGAGCGTCGAGTGTACAGCTTTCCCACCTCCCGGAGCATACCGGGAGAAACCCTAGGACCTATCCGGACAGCATCGTCGTCATCGTCGATTCCCTTCCTGGAGGTGTTGCTTGATGCGCGACGCTTCGAAAGTGCTAGGCATGTGGTGGGACTTAGCTAGAGGGCGCAACGGTTGCGGATCCTCCTTGTTTTCGTCAACCACTATTATCGTCTTTGTTTTCCTTTCTTTTCTTCTTTGATTTCTTTGTTTTTCTTTTGGACATTGTGTTGGCTGGCCCAACAACGATATCAAATGGTTGCTATATTATATAGTTGGGTGCATGCCTGTTTTGAGGATAATGTGACTAATGTTACAGAATCAATCACAAGTAGGCCTTCATGTCTCATCTTAGCAAAGAGATTGAACCCTTCTAGGACATTTCCATTTTCTATACACCCTGCCACCATTGCAGTCCATGAGACCAAGCTCTTATCCCCTGTGCCATCAAACAACTTTTTGCAGAAATTAAATCCTCACATTTGCAGTACATTGTGATTAAAGAATTAACTGCAGGAAGTTCTCTACTAAACCCACGGATTACAATCTGGTTATGAACCGACTTTGCTCTCCTTCCATCAACCATAAGTACACAAGCTTGCACCAAACTAACTATTGCTACCATGTCAGACACTATACCATTCGACTTCATCTTGACAAACGTAGATATAACTTCACCACCATGCACTTTCTCAAGAAGGGAATCCATCATCATCGTCCAACTAACAACATTGCTAACAGGAACCTTTCTAAAAATATCTCTTCTAATTTCAAGATGGGCAAAACTCAAGTACATGCCTAGAATCGAGTTAGTCACCACCCGCTACATCCAAACCAAGCCCCATCTTGACCGCGTAACCATGTGCAGTCTAACACAGTCCAACGTCACTCACCGCAACCAGCACAAGCTTGTGCAGTGCTAATCATAGTCACAAAATTATGAATTGGCCCCAACTAATGAAACAACCCTTTAAACACCAACAGTGTCTCCTCGAACAAATCATTGTGTATTTCTCGAAATAGGCTTTTGCCCGCTATATTAATACAACAACCATCCGAAAACAAACTTGCACTAGTGGAAACGAGGCCTTTGGTTGAGCCTGGAAATGGGCTTTAACACCGGTTCTTCTACGAACCGGTGTTAAAGGGGGGCCTGTACCAGCGTGGTCCGTGCAGCAAAAAGGAGCCCCCCTTTAACACCGGTTCGTGGCACAAACCGGTGTTAAAGGCCCCTGCACCAGTGGCCCGTGCAGCCCCCCTTTAACACCAGTTCGTGGCTTGAACCGGTGTTAAAGGGGGGGGCTATATAAGACACCGCAGCCCACACCCCACTCTTCCATTTTTTCACTATCTCATTTTGGAGCCTAGCAAGAGGGTGTGAAGTGTGCTAGTTTGTGTTTTTTCGTATGCACAAGAGGTGTTCGGTGAAATGCCCGAGAGCTCAAAATAAGTTTTCTCGTTGCTCTTTCCTTCTCGATCGAGGTCGGCAACTATCCTTCCATGTGTCATTGATGTACTATATATATAAATGGTCATCTCCCTATTATTTTTTGATATATACTATATATTAATGCAGATGAACCGGCAATGGATGTATGGTGACCGCCGCACTTCCTAGTACATTACGGGCCTCCAAAATTTCATCGTTGTGGCTAATGCAAACCGTGGTCACAATGGTTTTATGTGCTGTCCGTGTGTTCACTGTCAGAATAAGAAAGACTACTCAAATACCAGAACCATTCACGCCCACCTGCTTTGATCCGGTTTCATGCCCAGCTATAATTGTTGGACCAAGCACGGAGAAAAAGGGGTTGTGATGGAAGACAACGAAGAAGAAGAGGATGATGACAACTATCATAATATGTATCCTGAATATGATGATACTGCAACGGGGGTAGATAATGAAGATCAAGAGGCAGCAGATGGGCCCGCTGATGACGATCTTGGTCGGGCCATTACTGATGCAAAGGAAGAATGTGAAACTGAAAAGGAGAAGGAGAAGCTGGAGTAGATGTTAAAGGATCACAAAACATTGTTGTACCCAACTTGCGAAGATGGCCACAAAAAGCTAGGTACCACACTGGATTTGCTGCAATGGAAGGCAGAGAACGGTGTGACTGACAGCGCATTTTCAAAGTTGTTGGTAAAAATGAAGAATCTTCTTCCAAGAAATAATGAGTTGCCTGACAGTACATACCAAGCAAAGAAGGTTGTCTGTCCTCTAGGATTAGACGTGCAGAAGATACATGACTGCATTAATGACTGCATCATCTACCACAGTGAGAAGTACGAGAATTTGGATGCATGCCCGGTATGCACTGCACTGCGGTATAAGATCAGACGAGACGATCCTGGCGATGTTGAGGGCGAGGCCCCTAGGAAGAAGGTTCCTGCCAAGGTTATGTGGTATGCTCCTATAATACCACGGTTAAAACGTCTCTTCAGAAATAAAGAGCATGCCAAGTTGTTGCGATGGCACATGGAAGACCGTAAGAAAGACGCGATGTTGAGACACCCCGCTGATGGGTCACAGTGGAGAAAAGTCGAGCGAGAGTACCCGGACTTCGCACGTGACGCAAGGAACTTAAGGTTTGGTCTAAGTACAGATGACATGAATCCTTTTGGTGAGCAGAGTTGCAGTCACAGCACCTGGCCTGTGACTCTATGTATCTATAACCTTCCTCCTTGGTTGTGTATGAAGAGGAAATTCATTATGATGCCAGTGCTCATCCAAGGCCCAAGGCAACCCGACAACGACATTGATGTGTACCTAAGGCCATTAGTTGAAGAACTTTTACAGCTGTGGGCCAAACCAGGTGTACGTATGTGGGATGAGCACAAAGGGGAGCCATTTGACCTACGAGCATTGCTTTTCGTAACCATCAATGATTGGCCTGCTCTTAGTAACATTTCAGGGCAGACAAACAAGGGATACAATGCATGCACACACTGTTTAGATGAGACTGAAAGTGTATATTTGGATAAATGTAAGAAGGTTGTGTACCTAGGGTATCATCGATTTCTTCCGAACCTGCATCCAGTAAGAAAGAAAGGCAAGCATTTCAAACGTCTAGCAGAACCCCGGAGGAAGCCTGTCCTCCGTACCGGTGAGGAGGTATTTGGTATGGTCAAGGACCTAGAAGTAATCTTTGGAAAAGGTCTTGGCAGTCTATCTGTTCCGAATGACGATGCCGGACACGCGCCCATGTGGAAGAAGCAATCTATATTTTGGGACCTACCCTATTGGAAAGTCTTAGAGGTCCGCTCTTCAATCGACCTGATGCATGTGATGAAGAATGTTTGCGTGAACCTACTAGGCTTCCTAGGAGTGTATGGGAAGACAAAAGATACACCGGAAGCACGGCAGAACCAGCAACGTCTGAAAGACCCTGAAGAGCCTATGCATCCTGAGAACGAGAAGGGTAAACGATGCCACTTAACTCCTGCCAGCTACGCTCTTACTAAAGCAGAGAAGGAAATCTTTTTTGAATGTCTGAGCAGTATCAAGGTCTCGTCTGGCTTCTCGTCGAATATAAAGGGAATAATAAATATGGCAGAGAAAAAATTCCAAAACCTGAAGTCTCATGACTGTCACGTGATTATGACACAATTGCTTCCGATTGCATTGAGGGGGCTTCTACCTGAAAATGTTCGAGTACCCATTGTGAAGCTATGTGCATTCCTCAATGCAATATCTCAGAAGGTAATCGATCCAGAAAGCCTACCAGGGTTACAGACAGATGTGGCCCAATGTCTTGTCAGCTTTGAGTTGGTGTTCCCACCATCCTTCTTCAATATTATGACGCATCTCCTGGTTCACCTAGTAGAAGAGATTGCCATTCTCGGTCCTGTATTTCTACACAATATGTTCCCCTTTGAGAGGTACATGGGAGTCTTAAAGAAATATGTTCATAACCGTGCTAGGCCAGAAGGAAGCATCTCCATGGGCTATGTAACAGAGGAGGTCATTGAGTTCTGTGTTGATTTTATTCCTGACCTTAAGGCGATTGGTGTTCCAGAATCACGACATGAGGGGAGACTGCATGGAAAAGGCACCCTAGGATGTAAAGCAATGATATGTAGGGACGGGCATTCTCTCAATCAAGCACACTACACGGTTTTACAAAGATCTATCTTGGTTGCCCCGTATATCAATGAATACAAGAATTTAATACGCCTCAAACACCCGGAGCAGTCTGATGAATGGATTATAAGTGAACACATGGCGAGTTTTGGCGGCTGGCTGCAAAGACTTCTCACGAATAACACCACTGTTGGGGATCAGCTGTACTTGTTGGCCAGGACACCATCTTTGACTGTATGTACTTTCCAAGGGTACGAGATAAATGGGAATACATTTTACACGATAGGCCAAGATAAAAAGAGCACCAACCAAAATAGTGGTGTCCGTTTCGATGCAGCAGAAGACAATGGGCAAAAGACCACATATTATGGGTTCATAGAGGAGATATGGGAACTTGACTATGGACCTAATTTTAAGGTCCCCTTGTTTCGATGCAAATGGGTCAAGCTAACAGGAGGGGGGTTGAGGTAGACAAGAAGTACGGAATGACAACGGTGGATCTCAACAATCTTATGAAGGTAGATAAGAACTTAGACGAACCATTCGTCTTAGCCAATGATGTGGCTCAGGTTTTCTATGTGAAGGACATGTCTACCAAACCGAAAAAAAGAAAAAATAAGCAAACAGATACATCACACGATGAGCCAAAGCGTCACATAGTTCTTTCAGGGAAAAGAAACATCGTGGGAGTGGAGGACAAGACAGACATGTCAGAAGATTATAATAAGTTTGATGAAATTCCGCCCTTCAGAGTGAAGACTGACCCAACCATCCTGTTAAACGGTGTTGATACTCCATGGTTACGGCCGACGCGATCATAAGATTGACTATATGTATTAATTGAGCCATTTTTGGCACACATATGTATCTCAACATGGAAATCAATGTCATATTTCTTCTGTTAACAGTATATGTATTAAATGAGCCATTTTTCTTCCTTCTATTTCTTCCCTCCATTTTTCTTCCCGCCATTTTTTTCCGCCATTTTTCTTCCCGCCATTTTTTCCCGCCAGTTCTTCCCGCCAGTTCTTCCCTCCAGTTCTTCCTGCCAGTTCTTCACTATATATATGTAGGGTTGGCCTCCATTGTCATTGCATATCTCTAGACTCATATCTGCAACCTCATCACTCTTTCCCATGGCTTCCACCGTAGCACTAACCCCCAGGGAGGCGGAGGCGCTTTGCGCCTCGAACTACCCCTGCCCGCCGGGCTACTGTGTCCCCGTCGGCTGGATGCTGAGCGCCGGAGGCGTGCCGGTTCCTCCTGTCCCTCTAGGTGTGGCGCGCCGGATGGCCATCACGAACCACTACTACTTCGAGCTCACGCCGGAGCAGCGGAGGAATCCCGACTATTTCCCTACTTGGGAAGCCTTCTTCGTGGATCGGCGTGAGAGGGCGCTCGCCAGGCACGAGGAGGACGGCTCACCTCCTCTGAACTTCAACGAGGCCGGCCGTCGGCTATGGTGGCGCGGTCGGACTCTCCAAAGCGTAATGGCCTATGACACTGCCGCCGACTCTAACCCCCGTCCGCGCTACCCTCAAGTCATCCCCACGGTCGCCGTTGCCATCCCCACGGGAGCCTCTGCCCGATTCTCTCCGGCCGCCACCACCCTAACCGCCGCCGCCACTCACTCCAGCCGCCACCGCCCCCAACCGCCGCCGCCACTCCAGCCGCCTCGCGTGTGCCCCCGGACAGAGGTACACCCCGCCGCCCCTCCCCTTCGCTCCCCGGTCCGGCTACGCGGCGGCGTGGCGCCGCCGGCCACTGTGGGCGAGCAGGCGGGTCGGCGACAGCCGTGCACGCCGGCGGCGGTGCAGGCGATGCGGCCGGGCCGGCGCCCCCGGCCCGTCCAAGTTCTTTTTTTCCATTTTTTTATTTTGTAGTATATAGTTGTAATTTTATTTGGTAGTGTAATATTATTTTGTGTGTAATATTATTTAGTAGTGTAATAGTAGTGTATAGTTGTAATATTATTTAGTAGCTAGTGTAATATTATTTTGTAGTGTATATAGTTGTAATTTTCTAGTAGTATATTGTAATAGTAGTATATTGCATTACAGTAGTATATTATAATATTATTTTGTAGTGTATATAGTTGTAATATTATAGTAGTATATTGTAATAGTAGTATATTGCATTATAGTAGTATATTGTAATATTATAGCACTCCTCGCGGCCCCCCGCACTTAGGATTAGGGTGGTGGTGCTCGCAGGCCCCCGCACGTGCTCACGGGCCCCCGCACTTAGGGTTAGGGTGGTAGTGCTCACGGTCCCCCGGACTTAGGGTTAGGGTGGTAGTGCTCGCGGGCCCCCGGACTTAGGGTTAGGGTGGTAGTGCTCGCGGACCCCCGGACTTAGGGTTAGGGTGGTAGTGCTCGCGGGCCCCCGCACTTAGGGTTAGGGTGGTGGTGCTCGCGGGCCCCTGGACTTAGGGTTAGGGTGGTGGTGCTCGCGGGCCCTAGGACTTAGGGTTAAGATGGATGTGCTCGCGGGCCCCCAGACATAGGGTTAGGGTGGTAGTGCTCGCGGGCCCCCACACTTAGGGTTAGGGTGGTAGTGCTCGCGGGCCCCCGCACTTAGGGTTAGGGTGGTAGTGCTCGCGGGCCCCCGGACTTAGGGTTAGGGTGGTAGTGCTCGCGGGACCTCGGACATAGGGTTAGGGTGGTAGTGCTCGCGGGCCCCCGCACTTAGGGTTAGGGTGGTGGTGCTCGCGGGCCCCCGGACTTAGGGTTAGGGTGGTAGTGCTCGCGACCTAGCACTTAGGGTTAGGGTGGTGGTGCTCACGGGCCCCCGGACTTAGGGTTAGGATGGTGGTGCTCGCGGGCCCCCGGACTTAGGGTTAGGGTGGTAGTGCTCGCGGGCCCCCGTACTTAGGGTTAGGGTGGT
This sequence comes from Avena sativa, assembly GCA_916181665.1. NCBI lineage: Eukaryota > Viridiplantae > Streptophyta > Magnoliopsida > Poales > Poaceae > Avena > Avena sativa. The sequence continues at coordinate 418,310,298 of OV702296.1, forward strand.
AGTGCTCGTGGGCCTTCCCCTTCCTTCTTCCCCCCAGCCATGAACCGGTGTTAAAGGGGGGGTTATAACGCGCGCCTTCCCCTTCCTTCTTCCCCCCAGCCAGATCGAAAGCGCGCGCGCAGAGAAAAGCGCCGCCGCTTTCTGGAGCATCCTCTGGTCAGCCACTGTAGCTAGCCCCTCTCATATGCATCCGGGATTTCTCCGAATTAGGGTTTGGACCCCTCGGAACTCGTTTAAAATGATCAAGCATCCTTAGGGTTTTAATTTCATTTGTGTATTTATTTGTGTATTTTTGTATGAATAATATGTATATTTGTGTATGAATCCAAGTCCACTTGAATGTTTACTCTCTTACTCTAGATAATAATATTGTTTTAGAAACTATGGATCCACTTAGTAGAAACCTTGAAGAAGAAGAAATAATGGAGAACATTATCGATGAGGACACCTCACAATATCTAGACTTGGAGGGACATGATGACAACTCAAGTAGTCATGGAGAAGATGAAGACTCCGGTGAACGCAATTTAGTGATTACAAAGTCCGGCGAGGTATATGCATTGATTAAGCCTCTGCTGACTTCCACCAACAATCTTCTTCTACATGTATTAATTAACGCTTCTTTCTTCTTTTAGCCCTCTGGATCGACCAGCCAGCAACCATCTTCTTCTACGAAAAAGAGCAAGCGAGGCGCGAGCCATCGGTTGAAAGATCGTGCAAAGTTCACGATCGAAGCAGTCCGTGTTGATGGCAGGCCGATGGAGCCCAAGAAGGCCGCAGACAAATTTGTACGTCGGGATGGAGTTCTTGTTAGGGACCAAATCTCAATCATAATTGAATATTGGAATAAGACAAAGAAGGGCGACGGTACCTTTGTCGATGAAAGATCCAAAGAAACGCTTTGGAATTCGCTGTTGGTAAATTTCACCCTTCCGCCAAAGGAGGATGAAAACAAACCGGTTATAAAGGAAAAGGTCAAAGAGTGGACTCTAAAGAAGATGGCTGACGCTTTCCGCAACTAGAAGACAAAATTGAACAAATTTGTCAAAGCTCGCGAGACTCCAGATTTCGAAGACGCATATTATGCGAAGATAAGACCTCACTGGCGCGAATTTGTGGCATACAAGGAAGGTGCTATAGCTACAAAGAGGTCAGAAACCAATACACTAAATGCCCAGAAGAAGGAATATCACCAGAGGATACGGTCAGGTGGCTACATATCTCAGAGGCCTAAGTGGGAGGAAGTTGAGAAGGCCCTGCGCGACAGAGGGATCACACCCCAGACACATGGGTGGGACCTACGTGCAAAGACTTGGTTCTACGGAATCGGGGCAAGGTTGGATCCAGAAACAGGATTGTGTATCTTCCCAACCCTCCTTGCCAAACCCGTCACTAAACTCATCACGGCATACGAGGAAACAGCCGCCAGGACCTTCCATCCCGACAGAGAGAATGACCAGCTCACACGCGCCATCGGTAAAAAAACACCCTGGACATGCACGAGGCACAGGGGGTATGACGTGGAAGGATGGGTTTGCCGAGTGGAGCAACTCTTACAAATGGCGCGACAGAAAAGAAAAAGAGCGTACAGAGCGGATGACACAGATAGAACATGCACTTGTGGCGCTGAAGGCGCAAGTGAATGCACAATAGAGCCATCAAGCTACCGGCCCATCTCAGCGGCACGAAGAGCCTGCATTGGAAGCTGCCGGCGGCCCAGACTCTGCGCGGAAAAGCAGCGTGGCTTCCATGGAGAACGTGCAGCCCACGCTTGAAATGGCAGGTCCTCGATACCCCGTGGATGAGATCACGGAGAGCGAACACGCTGAGCTGCATGTGAGATTAATGGGCTTATCCATTAAGGTGACTGTCGGCTATGCCTTACCTCCTGTAGCTGGTGGAACTTACCACTGCCGACCGATTCCAGATGGCTATGCTATTGTCGGGGTGGATGAGGTTGTGAAGGAATATGAGGAAGCACAGCTTGACCATGCTACAGGTGAAGGGGAAACTCAACTCAAATTTGCAGTGAAAACAACCATTCTTTGGAAGAAGGAACACATCGTGCTTCCAAATTGGAGGCCACTGGCACCCCCGCCGTCTCCACATCATCAGCAGTCTGAGCCGCTTCAGCCATCTCCTGCGCGGCAGCCATCTCCGGCGCTTCAGCCATCTCCTGCGCGGCAGCCATCTCCGGAGCGCCAGCCATCTCCGGCGCGCCAGGCATCTCCTGCCCGTCAGCCATCTTCGGCGCTTCAGCCATCTCCTCAGCGTAAGCGGAAGAGCACTGCCACGAAGAGCATCACTAGTACTGCCACAAAGAGTTCAAAAAACTACGTCTCGCAGCCTTTCGCCAAGCCATTGCCGGTTTTACCGTGGAATCGCAGCGACGAGGAGACCAATAGGATCTCGGAAGAAGAGTTCAAGAAATTCTTTGCACCTAGACGGGCCGAGCCAAAGGAGAAAATAGATCCGGCGGTGGTGGAGAAGTTTTACAAAAATCTTTTGAAACCTGAAACCCCACTTGTGCCGGACTACGAGCGCCAGATTTTGAAGGAGGATGCAAGGCGCCGTAGGGATACTGAAAGTAGCAGTCGTGCGGCACCCCAGAAAACAGTTCCCATGCTCGGAGAGCAGGAAAACCAATCATGCGCCCCGCTCCAAGTGTTCGACACACGGGACGCTCCTCCCATAAATGATTACGAGGCAGAGCTACAAAGAAAGGCCAATGAGATGGGGATGACTTACATTGCATACTTGAACATCATGGGAGACAACTTGCCCAAATGCGATGCCAACCCCATACAGCCATGGAAGTATGGGAAGAATCTCGTCAAGAAAGAGGAGCTCAAGAATCTACCAACAAAGATGCGAAGATTGCATAAGTGGTACCTTGATTTCTGCAAGACGAGAAAGGAAGAATGGATCACTACGCATATAAGAGATCAGATTTTCTTGTGCGGAGACGACGAGATCGACTTCAACATTCAAGACTTGCATTTTCTATTCAATCAGAAGGAACTCGACAAAGCTGCCATCAGCCTTTATTGTGTGTAAGTACTATTTCTGTATTTTCTATCTCATCTCATTCACTTCATTAATTGCATGTATATATATATGCTCACCATATATGTATATACTATTATGCAGGAAAAAGGTTATGGAATGCATGAAAGGAGGACCTTTTGACATTGGGTTCGTTGACCCAAATAGAGTTCATGAAGAAGTGGTAAGAACCAAACCCGGGCAAACAGAAGATTTATTGCTAAGGTCTTTACTGAGACAACAAACCAAAAGGGAAATACTATTGCCTTACAACTTCTCATGAGTACTGTTACCCTCTCTTGTACACATTCTGTTTCGGCTTACTCGATGTTAAGTGTAACTGATGATGAGTTATGCGTGCGTAGGTTCCACTTTATTCTACTAGTCATTCAACCTGACTCAGGAAAAGTCCTTGTCATGGACTCGTTACGAAAAAAAAGAGCTATGGGCAGACTTTAGAGAGATGCTCCAGAGGTAATTTCAATCATATTATCGCACTAGATCGGCAACTTTCGTGACGACAAGTAATTAATTACCCCTTTATCCATTTTCTTTGCCGGATAGGGTTTGGAAAAGGTTCACGGGCAGGGCCGTGGGTGAATGGTCAGAAAAACTAAAATTTGTAGACCAAAATGTAAGTAATACTAGCTAGCTAGGTCTGCGTATCTCTTTGATTCTGCTTTCAATTCCATTATATCATGCTTTATTGATTATTATTTTGATTGAACTCTCTATTCTCGTAAAGTGCGCGCATCAGGGACACGGCAATAACTTATGTGGGTACTATGTTTGCGAGTTTATTCGCAACACGATATGTGCGACGTGCCAAGCCGCACTAGAACAACTTAGAGTAAGTAAACAAAGTACACAACATTATTTTATTACCATCAATTGTGTTGAGTTTTATTCTTATATATATATTGACCCCATTCTTCATATATATTCAGATCGAACGGATGCGGGACCAACTCCTACCATTTGACCGCATACGAGCCATTCAAGAGGAATTGGCGGGGTTCATACTTGATGAGGTCGTCACGCCTGGCGGAGAACTCTTTAGATATCCACCAAAATGAACGTTGTATATATGCTTGAATGTGTTTGTCTTGTACTTGATGCTTCAACGTTTACGGAGAATACCACACAGTGACGATGTTGTGTATAATAATAGTTGCTTAATTATTCATGTACTCGTATGTACCGATGACGATGTATGTATATACCGCTCCCGATAGATTCCCCCTCCCCCCCTCCCCGTCCCCGTCGCGCCGCAGAAATACGCCCAGAACGGGGCAGGGGCAGAACTCTGCCGCGACAGAGATTTAGGCCGTTTTCCTGCCGCGGCAGAGATTTATCTCCTTTTCCTGCCGCGGCACAGAACCTTTAACACCGGTTCGTGTTACGAACCGGTGTTAAAGGGGGGCCTGAGCCCTGCGGCAGCCCCACGTGCGCCACCCTTTAACACCGGTTCGTATAAGAACCGGTGTTAAAGGGGGGCCCTCTAACACCGAACCCTCAACAGCGGTTCTACAACCACTGTTAGAGGGCCCTCCAAACCGGTGTTAGAGGGGGGGTGTGCACTAGTGTTGTTGGGGCCGTAGCACACTCAAGCCCAAAAGAAGAAACAAAAACAAATGCCGACAATGGCGGATCGATGAAAGCAAGGATGACTTGTAGCCGCTCCGCCCTCTAGAGCATTCGCACCACGAACCTAGCACTTCGAAATGTCGTGTATCAAGCAACACCTTCAAGAAGGACTACGATGATGATGCCGCTGCTGCCCAGACTAGTACTAGGGTTTCCACTGATACGCAGAGGAGAGTAGGGAAGGAGTACTCCTGGCACCCTTTAGGAAGGGATAGTGGCACCCGTAGGCGTCACCGCATCGGTGTCGGGCCAGCCAACAAGGATTTCTCCCGGCCTCCAAAAAACACAACCCTCGATAGTCCGAAGCGCTCCACCAAGCTTGCCACCCACTAGAACATGCCACCACGCTCTTGAGATCACACTCGTCGTCTCACTATGGCAAAGGAAGTCATACCGACAAGACCGAGAGGACACAACAAGCGAAGGGCGGTAGAATAGCAGTCGCGCGAGAGGGACCGACCTCCACCGCCGATGGCGGTAGCTGACGGGATGTAGCAGCAGGGGCAACCAAGCCCACCGAGGGGCGACAGAACAACAGCCACCGCAGGAGGGACCAACCTCCACCGCCGACGGCGGTAGCTGACCGGGTGCAGCAGCAGGGCAAACCAAGCACACAACCCGGTTAGGCCAACAAAGGTTCCATGAAGCCCTGCCGTCAACTTAGGGTTTTGCGGAAAAGAGAATGCTAGGGATTTCGTCGGATGTCAAGAAACAATGGAATCAAAATCGCCTAAATATTAAGAGGAATCGCTTTGTTACAAATCGCTTGGGGGTTGTTCGGTGCCTTTCCTAGGCTTCTCCCGCCCTATATATAATAGGTCGGGCCTCAAAGGTGTATACGGATAGGTTACATGATTACAACACTAATTCCTCGCCAGTATTTGTTCCTCTTTCCTAATACAATTATAATCTTTGTCGGTCTCTTCTTTAGATCTTCATCTTGACTCTTCATGGGCCGTAAGCTTTTCTGCAGGTCCTAGGTAGCAAACCATAAGGACCCGAGTAATCATACCTATGTCAGCACGGAAACTGCTAATTTTTGGTAATTTTTGGTAATGTGGGTACCTTTGTTTGGATGGTGAGAGGACCTCGCTCAAAAAATAAACTGGCCTCTGAACACCGTTGGTTTTTCCTTCTTCGGGTCGCTCCACAACTAGGACCGTGTTGACCACCTGATTTGTGGCGGCTATGTAAAGAAGTAGTGGCTCTTTTTATCGTGGGTACACGATGACGTGAGGCATCGAAAGTGCCTGCTTGAGGTATTCAAAGGTGTGCTGAGCTTCTTTGGTCCATTCAAACTTATCTGATTTTCTCTCATAAGGATGCTTTTTCTCCTAATCGAGCAATGAAACGGCTAAGCGTTGCCACTTTCCTGACCAGCTATTGCACTCCTCGTAATTTGTTGGGATTATTTAGATTTCCTATATTTTCTCGGGGTTGGCTTCGATTCCTCTTGCTAATACCAGGTATCCGAGGAATTGCCCCACTAGGACTCCAAAGGAACACTTCGTCGGGTTTAACTTGATGTAGAACTTGTCTAGGTTGTTGAATGTTTCTTCGAGATCCTTATAAGTGACAAGCTTTGTTTTGATGTAACTATGACATCGTCAATATACACTTGTACATTTGTGCCAATTTGGTTTCCCAGGCAACTTTGCATCATCCGTTGATATGTTGCCCCGGCATTTTTGAGGCCGGACGACATTGTTGTGTAGCAAAATACACCATAAGGTGTGATGAATGCTGTATTCTCCTGATCCTCCTCCTTCATCCAAATCTTGTGGTATCCTGAGTATGCATCCAGAAAGGAAAGATGTTCACATCCTGTAGTTGCATCGGTTATTTGATCGATTCGCGGCAGTGGAAAGTGATCATTTGGACAATGTTTATTCAATGCTGTGAAGTCAATGCACATCCGTAGTTCTTTGGTGTTCTTTTTTGGGACGCATACTGGGTTTGCGACTCACTATGCTTTCTTTAGTTCCTTTATGAAATCAGCATCAGTGAGACGATGTGCTTCTTTTCCAATAGCTTTGTGCTTTGGTTCCGTGAAAAGATGAAGCGATTGCTTGACTGGTTTTCCTTTTGGGTCCAAATTTAGTGCGTGCTCAGTGAGTTCCCCGAGAATTCCTGGCATGTCAGAAGGTAGCCATACAAAGATTTCCCAGTGCTCACGGAGGAACTCGATGAGCGTGCTTTCCTATGCGGATCAAGGTTGGAGGCCACAAATGTTGTCTTGTTCGGATCGGTGGGGTGGATCTGTACTTCTTTAGTGTCATTTGTAGTGTCAAAGGCTTGTTCAGGGTTGACACGTGTTACTGCGAGAGGCTTTGCAGTTGTTCTTGTTTTGAGCTGCTCAAACTTGGTTGCCATCTCGAAAGATTCAGAAATTTTGTTGAATTCCCGATCACAATTATCGGAACGTGTGAAGCTCCCTCTTATTGATATGATTCCCTTTGGTGTTGGCATTTTCATGAGTAGGTATGCATAGTGAGGAACCGCCATGAATCATGCGAAAGCCGGGCGTCCCAGGATCGCGTGATACTACGACAGCTAGTCCATGACTTTGAATTCGAGCTTTTCCCGCCTGAAATTTTCTTTGGATCCAAACACAATATCAAGAAATGTTTTACCTAAAGGGATTTTGGCTTTACCTGGTACTATGCCATGGAAGGGTGTTTCTGTTGGTGCCAAATTTGCCAAGGGGTAATTGATTGTGATACATTGCAAATGTATCTATAATTTTTGATGTTCTATGCTTGGTTTTATCCACTTTCTTGTGTTTTGTCCACACTTTGGAGTACTTTTCATATGATTTCTTGGACTAACTTATTAACAAGAGCCACAGTGCCAGTTGCCTATTTTCTTCTGTTTTTGGTTCTAGGAAAGTCACAAAATGAATATTCTCAGAATTGGACGGGACAAAAGCCAAAGTGCCTATTTTCCGGAAGTCATCAGATGCCAGAATACGAGACGGAGAAGGGCCAGAGGGCGGCCACACCACCTGGCCGTGTGGCTAGGCTTCGCCCGCGCCAGGGGCTGGTGTGGCCAGCCCAGGCACCCCCTCGGCCTCTCCTTCCGCCTATAAGATGCCCTCCAGACGAAAACCCAAAGTACCCGATCAAAATTCCACGAAAGAGTCTGTAGCCACCGTCATCTCCATCCCTAGATCGGGAGGGATCTGAAGCTCTTCCCGGCACCCTGCCTGAGAGGGGAATTCACCCTGGAGGCCTTCTTCATCACCATGCAAGCCTCCGGTGTGATGCATGAGTAGTTCATCCTTGGACTACGGATCCATGTAGTAGCTAGATGGCTGGTTCTCCTCCTTTGTGCTTTCATGTCTAGTTCTTGTGAGCTCCGTTCATGATCAAGATCATCTATTTGTAATTCTGCATGTTGTGTTTGTGGGGATCTGATGGATATTGAGATGCTATTTTAGATTGATTATTGATTCTATCATGTCTTTGTTATTTGTGATCTTGCATGCTTTCTGTTATTAGTAGTTATCTTGGCCAAATAGATGCTAGCAACTCCAAGAGTTAGTATTTATGCTCGATAGTGGGTTCATGCCTCTAGTAATCTGGGGAAGTGACAGAAATCTCTAAGGTACTAGATGTGTTGTTGCTACTAGGGAGAAAACAACAATCCTTTTTTCATAGAACAATCGTATTGTTTACTTTACACGCAGTTCGTAAAGTAATAATCTGTTGCTTGCAACTTAATACTGGAGGGGGTTCGGATGATAACCTGAAGGTGGATTATTAGTCATAGATGCAGTTGGATGGCGGTCTATGTATAATGTTGTAATGCCCAATCAAGTCTCAAAGGAGTCAAGATGATTAGTATATGCATGTATTGCTTTCTCGATGTTTGTCAATTGCCCAGCTGTAATTTGTTCACCCAACATGTTATCTATCTTAAGGAGAGCCACCTCTAGTGAACTATGGATCCCTGTCCTTGTCTTTACATTCAATTTAAAAATTGTTGTGCTTTGTGTTTACTTTCTGCAAACTATTACTTCTTTCCATTTGATACGTTTAATCCTTTGTTTTCCGCAAAACATGGTGAGATTGACAACCTCATCGCAAGTTGGGGACAAAGTTCTGTGGTTGTGTTGTGCAGGTCTCCACGTTGCTACTAGCACCGGTAGTGCGCCCTGCCAAGGCTCAGCTAGCAACACCTTTGGGGTGTTTCCTTGCTCCTACTGGTTCGATTAAACCTTGGTTTCATAACTGAGGTAAACTTGCGGCTGTGCTCATCATACCTTCCTCTTGGGGTTCCCAACGAGCTCTACATTAACATCGCACCAGCATTTTCCTGGCGCCCACACTGAGCCATCAAGCATTTTTCTAGCACCGTTGCCGGGGAGTCAAGGACATCTTCACAAGGGGAGTCCCTCATAACCAATCTCTTTACTTTGTTATTTTTGTTTTGCTTAGTTTGTTTTTGTTTTGTTTGCTTGTTTCTTTATCAAAAACACAAAAAAATTAGTTTTACTAGTTTGCTTTCTTATTTGGAAACACAAAAAATGACTACTCTTGAAAACACTAAGTTGTGTGACTTCACTAGCACCAACAACAATGATTTTATGAGCACACCTATTGCTCCACCTGTGCCTGAACATACTTTCTTTGAGATAAAACCTGCTTTACTCAATCTTGTTATGAGAGAACAATTTTCTGATATTGGTAATGAAGATGCTGCTGCCCATCTAAATAACTTTGTTGAACTTTGTGAGATGCAAAAGCATAGGGATATAGATGGTGATATTATTAAGCTGAAATTGTTTCCTTTCTCTTTGAGAGGAAAAGCTAAAGAATGGTTGAATTCCTTAACTAGGAATAGTATTGATTCTTGGACTAAATGCAAAGATGCTTTCGTTGGAAAATACTATCCTCCTGCTAAGATTATATCTATGAGAAGTGAAATAATGAAGTTTAAACAACTTGATAATGAACATGTTGCTCAAGCTTGGGAAAGAATGAAATCTTTGGTAAAGAATTGTCCCACTCATGGACTGACTGCTTGGATGATCATCCAAACCTTTTATGCAGGATTGAACTATTCTTCAAGGAACCTATTGGACTCTGCTGCTGGAGGTACCTTTATGACCATTACTTTGGGTGCTGCAACAAAACTTCTCGACAATATGATGGTTAATTATTCTGAATGGCATACTGAGAGAGCTCCACAAGGTAGGAAGGTAAATTCTGTTGAGGAAATTTCCTCCTTGAGTGATAAGATTGATATTATTATGTCTATGCTTGTTAATGGGAAAACCATATTGATCCAAATAATGTTCCTTTAGCCTCTTTGGTTGCTCAAGAAGAGCAAGTTGATGTGAACTTCATAAGAAATAACAACTTTGGCAATAATGCTTATAGGAGTAATTTTGGTAATAACAATTATAGGCCCTACCCTCCTAATAATACTTATGGCTATAATGGTAAACCTGGATTACCTAGTGAAGGAAGAATTTTAGAAGTTGAAAGAGCCACTAAAAACTTCATGCAAATGCAATATGAGCAAAATAAACTATTTACTAAAACTATGGAGGAACAATCTACCATTTTGAAAAACATTAGCCATCAACTTGAGAGTCTAAATAGGGAAATTCCTAGCTTACAATTGAAACTTTCTAATGCTGAGAGGAATATATCATCTTTGTCTGAAGCTCAATCTTCATTGATTAATAAAATGGCTGCTAAACCTGAAACTAATGATAATCCCTTTGTAGCTATGAATGCTATACAAGTAAGAATTGATGAAAATGTTAGACTATTAGATGAATTACATGCTAAGTGGGAAAGAGAAGATGAAATTGCTAGAAACATTAGTGTTTCTACTATCACCACCACTAGTGTTGAGGCTAGTAATGATTCTACTACTTTAGATGATAATTATGATTTTGATCTTGATGGTTGCAATATCTCTGAAGTTATTAAGTTCCTACAAAAGCTTGCTAAAAGTCCTAATGCTAGTGCTATGAACATGGCTTTTACAAAACACATTAATGATGCTCTCATAAAGATTAAAGAAGAAAAGATGAAACATAAAGCTTCTATTCCTATAAAACAAGAAGATGGTTGGGAACCCATCATTAATATGAAATTGAATGACTTTGATTTCAAATCTTTATGTGATCTTGATAGTAGTGTTTCTATTATGCCTAGAAGGATTTATGATATGCTTGATTTGCCTCCTCTTGAAGATTGTTATTTGAATGTCCCACTTGATGATAATGCTAAGAAGAAACTCATGGGGAGTCTTAATGATGTTCTTATTATGGTTAACAATGCCTATGTCCCCGTTGATTTCTATGTTTTGGATGTTGAATGCAATGCTTCTTGTCCTATTACTTTGGGAAGACCTTTTCTTAGAACTGTTGGTGCCATTATTGATATGAAAGAAGGCACCATTAAATATCAACTCCCGCTCAAGAAAGGTATAGAACACTTCCCTAAAAAGAGAGAGAAGATTTCTTTTGCTTCTCCTATGAAAACAAAATTTGGTCTTAATGCTTCTTCATTCGAGAACACTTGATTCTTTCTTGCTTCTTATGCCTAACTTAAAGGCGTTAAAGAAAAGTACTTATTGGGAGATAACCCAAAAGTTTTAGATGAGTCTTGGAAGTTAATACCTCTGTAATAACCGCTCCTTATCCTTTTTATTTGCTTTTTGTGCCAAGAGTAACCTCTAATGAGAGAGAAGTAATGATTGGGAAAGTTGCTATCCCGAAGCAGATTTCTGTGCTTCACCGTAAACATTCATGTAAAATCTCTGGACGTCTTTTTGAGGCTTGAATTTTTGTGCTTCTTGCCCAGGTTGTTATCTAACTTTCGTTAGTTCAACACTTTTTGATTTGAGCAACAGAAGGTCTTCAAAAAAATTCATCTTTACCTGCTGGTCTGTTTTGACAGATTTCTGCCATTTTCTGCATTTGCTTCTTGTTGGTTCCTTTTTGAGTTCTTTTGGGGAATTGAGCTTTTTGACGGAAGTGCTTCAGTAGCTAGTGTTATAATGGAAGTTTATTTGGTGTTGGAACTGAACCTTAAGACCTTTTATCTTGAGTGCACTAATGTTGCTAATAAAGATTGTGTGAAGTTTTGTATGAAGGAAAAAATTCAGGTGTATGGGAGGAATGTGTAATGAGATGAAGGATGGACTAAAGATCAAGCTTGGGGATGCCACGTGTGTCACCCCAAGAAATATCCAAGAAGTACAAGTGTCAAAGCTTGGGGATGCCCAAGGCATCCCCTTCTTCATCAATAAAAATCCCAGGTTTCTTCCAAACGCTTCATTTTTATATTTTCATGCACAGTTGTGTTGTTCTTGGAGCATCTTCTTTTTCGTTTTCATTTTAGTTTTTCGTTTGCTTTGTTTGCTTAGTTTTCTGAATAAATTGGTTGGACCCCCTCTTTCATACATTGGTTTGCGAATAGTTTGGTTTGGTTTGGAAAAGAGTACGAAAGTTCATGCTTATGTGGTAAAAAGAGCTCGTTTTTGACTATTGCATATGCTCTGTCATGCCATGCTTGATATTGTTTTGGCTTTAGCTTAGTATTCTTTGCTGTAGCATGACTTGTTATAAACAATTGAGATTGTTTAATGTGCCTTGGATGAATCATGCGTTGTTTTAGCATATTAAAGCATAGTATAGTGCTATTCTCTTTTGATACTTTATTTGGGTTGACTTGGTGCATGCTCACACCATGTTATGACTATCCAAAGTCACCATAGCCTTTATGATCCTTTAGTTTTCAACTTGTAGTATGACTTTATGCTTTGATCAATGATGTTTTGTCGCTCTGCATGATTATGGCCATTATTGCTCTCTTAGTTTGTCGCTACCAGTCTTTTGCTAGCCTCCACAACCAAGTATGAGTTCCACTCATGCATCCAACTCCCTAAACCAAGTTATTCCAAGGAGTGCACCATACCTACCTACTAACTTATGTTATTCCAAGTATATTCATGCTTTTGTTTACCTTCCAAATTAAACTTGTTATGAGAAAACTAGTGATTAAAGCTCTCATGAACTTGATGGCACACTTTACCTTTTGCATCTAATAAACTTGAACCATTGGGTCCTTCTTTGTTGCGTATATGATTGCGCTTTATAAGTTGAAATTAGCAGAACCATGTTTCATGGGGAACGCTTTCAACATTGCACTTGTACTTTGTACCCCGTTGATATCATGTTCTTTTGCTTACGGATCTCGGCGGTGTGAAATAAAAGTGGAACTTGTAAGATCATGGAGTTTGTATGTGTGTTAGAGAAACGCCTGGGCCGCTAGCCTAAGCCATGCCTAATCATGGTGGAAACTTGCAACATCACCATATTGAGCACTCTATGAAGCATCCTCAATAAAAACCTATGCAAATAGCAAATAAAAAGATCGCTGAGATGCTCATTGTCTGCTTGCCTTGTCATTTTGATTATGGGAAAGCTCCCGTATCATGTGCAAGGGGTACCCCGTTGGCGGTTCTTTATGATACACATGGACTTACAATGACAAGAGCTTACTTGTGACTAAAGTTGAGTAGCATGAGGATCGGTCTTCGTAAGTAAGGGGCATGAGATTTCGGTTTATAACTTGTCAAGCATATCCTCTTAGTTGTGTCACTTTAACCTTAATCACCTTCAAGATGCTTATGACAGGGGCAATGAGAGCTGAAAGCTAATAAATACCATAATTTTTGGAAGCTCTTTATGAGACTTGAATCCCTACTTCCTTCTATGAAGGCCTTTCTTCCACCATTATGTTGAGTCTCCACCTTCTCCCTTTATGCACCTACTTTGAGAGCATAGTGGCCATTCTTAGTTCTATGTGCATTGTCCCAAGACTAGTTGATTGATGCATAACTTGATATTGCCTGTTTTAAACTATTTGTATCTAGTCACTCTTATGAACTTCGAAGGTGTCCTATGCATTTATATTTGCTACTCTATTGAGGGATAAGCTGAATACTATTATGCTATGTTTTCTTTATGTGAAACAAACAAACGTCTTGCAAAGCATTGTTATTCATGAATCTTTTATTTGTGCCTTTTCATGTTGCATCATAGTTTCTTTGTCTTATTGCTAGAACTTTGTCTTTCATGTTATGATTAAAGTACTATGATCCCAGCTTTGAATGTTTTACAAATACTTTGATCAAGTCTTTGATGGTGCATGTCACCTCAAAAATTATTCTTTCTTTTTATCACTTACCTACTCGAGGACGAGCAGGAGTTAAACTTGGGGATGTTGATACATTGCAAATGTATCTATAATTTTTGATGTTCCATGCTTGGTTTTATCCACTTTCTTGTGTTTTGTCCACACTTTGGAGTACTTTTCATATGATTTCTTGGACTAACCTATTAACAAGAGCCACAGTGCCAGCTGCCTGTTTTCTGCTGTTTTTGGTTCTAGGAAAGTCAAAAAATGAATTTCGGAATTGGACGGGACAAAAGCCAAAGTGCCTATTTTTCCGAAAGTCATCAGATGCCACAATACGAGACGGAGAAGGGCCAGAGGGCGGCCACACCACCTGGCCGCGCGGCCAGGCTTGGCCCGCGCCAGGGGGTGTTGTGGCCAACCCAGGCACCCCCTCAGCCTCTCCTTCCGCCTATAAGATGCCCTCGGGACGAAAACCCTAAGTACCCGATCAAAAATCCACAAAAGATTATGTACCCGCTGACATCTCCATCCCTAGATCAGGAGGGATCTGAAGCTCTTCCTGGCACCCTGCCGGAGAGGGGAATTCACCCTACAGGCCTTCTTCATCACCATGCAAGCCTCCGGTGTGATGCGTGAGTAGTTCATCCTTGGACTACGGATCCATGTAGTAGCTAGATGGCTGGTTCTCCTCCTTTGTGCTTTCATGTCTAGATCTTGTGAGCTCCGTTCATGATCAAGATCATCTATTTGTAATTCTGCATGTTGTGTTTACGGGGATCCGATGGATATTGAGATGCTATTTCAGATTGATTATCGATTCTATCATGTCTTTGTCATTTGTGATCTTGCATGCTTTCCGTTGTTAGTAGCTAGCTTGGCCAAGTAGATGCTAGCAACTCCAAGAGTTAGTATTTATGCTCGATAGTGGGTTCATGCCTCTGGTAATCTGGGGAAGTGATATAAATCTCTAAGGTACTAGATGTGCTATTGCTACTAGGGAGAAAACAACAATCCTTTGTTCATAGAACAATCGTATTGTTTACTTTACACGAAGTTCATAAAGCAATAATCTATTGCTTGTAACTTAATACTGGAGGGGGTTCAGATGATAACCTAAAGGTGGATTATTAGTCATAGATGCAGTTGGATGGCGGTCTATGTATAATGTTGTAATGCCCAATCAAGTCTCAAAGGAGTCAAGATGATTAGTATATGCATGTATTGCTTTCTCGATGTTTGTCAATTGCCCCGCTGTAATTTGTTCACCCAGCATGTTATCTATCTTAAGGAGAGCCACCTCTAGTGAACTATGGATCCCGGTCCTTGTCTTTTACATTCAATCTACAAACTGTTTACTGCTTTGTGTTTACTTTCTGCAAACTATTACTTCTTTCCATTCGATACGTTTAATCCTTTGTTTTCCGCAAAACACGGTGAGATTGACAACCTCATCGCAAGTTGGGGACAAAGTTCTGTGGTTGTGTTGTGCAGGTCTCCACGTTGCTACTAGCACCGGTAGTGCGCCCTGCCAAGGCTCAGCTAGCAACACCTTTGGGGTGTTTCCTTGCTCCTACTGGTTCGATTAAACCTTGGTTTCATAACTGAGGGAAACTTGCTGTTGTGCTCATCATACCTTCCTCTTGGGGTTCCCAACGAGCTCTACATCAACATCGCACCAGCATTTTCCTGGCATCGACACTAAGCACCCACATTGCCCTAAGTCTGTTGGCATAGATCAGATTTATGCTGCTGCCTGCGTCCATGAAGACTTTACTCATGTCGAACCCGCCAATTTGTGCTTAAACTATCAAGGCCGAATGGCCCAGTCTTGGTACGCGAGGAGGGTGGTTAGCTCTGTTGAATGTGATTTCCTGTTCTGACCAGTGGAGATATTCGGGTGTGGTTGGTGGATCCATTTCCGCTATAATTACTTGTCTTGTGATTAGTTTCTGAATTTTATTGGGTGGATGCCCTTTTTGAATCATGGACATTACCCCTTTTGACCTAGGGTAATCGTCATTTTGATTGGTTGTGTTTTGTGGTTGTCCTGCTGGCAGAGGCGGTTGTCAACACCCGGATTTTTAATCCTAGATGCCCGTTATGCCATACCTCGCAATCCTAGGATTACCATTTTTGCGAGACATAACGGATGGATATCACAGTACATCATCCATTAGAAACCATACATAAGGTCTTACACAAATAAGGATCTCATGATCCAGTCTTTAATACAACAAGCAGCGGAAATAAAAGATAAGCGTAGCGGTGGGGTCCATCTTTAGGGGCATAGGCAATGCTGACGAAGGCAGATAGTCCTAGTTATCATAGCCGTCCTGATGACCATCCTCTTGATAGTCTCCTTCATAGTCTGGCCATGAGAATAGCCAGGGACAAAATCCATGAGTACTCTTTAATTACTCGCAAACTACTATTAACAGGTACTATAGCTCTAAGTTAAAGTGCTAAATCTAAGTTTAACTATAAAGTTAAGTTTGAAACCTAAGCTGAGTTCTGAAGCAAAGAAAGATAAGGTAAAACTCTAGAATCACTTAAGTTGGGAAGATATTGTCATAAACACAACCCTGTTGTGGTCAAGTCAAAGTTCATCATTCATTTCAAGTTATTTGGAAAACATCTGACAACGAAACAGTATGGCCATTCCAACTATCCATAACCGCGTACGCGGCTATTCGAATAGTTTGACACTTTGTTGAGGTGGTACACTTTCACCACAAGATTCGATACATCTGTCAGGGATAACCCTGAATCATCATGCTTAGTATGCAGATAATCGAACATAACCTTCCCTTTACACACCCTAGTATAAGCACCTCTCCTATGAGCATGGCCTCCCAACCATGACCATCAGTCATCTTGGGCACTGCATAGGTGGACATCCTGAGAGGTAGCCTCAGCTCAAACCTCTCGCATGAGGGAACTAATACTAAAGCATAAAAATTTCCAGCTAAGCCTTACATAATTCAGGTAGTGTGGTTGTACGGTAAATTTGGAATGGTATCGCATCCGAATCCAACCATCAGTTTTATAAAAGGGTTAAGGCTCATGCCTCATCATAAACTAGTTGTATTTCTCAACACATGTCAAAACATCTCAATAGAATGACTCATCATTCCAAGGTTTTCACAATTCATTTTCACCAAGTGTTCCCATCTAAAGTGACTCAAGTTTTTGATCTACTCTAAGCTACTAAGTTAAGAGTGTTCACTAAGGTGGAAGTGATGGGTTCAATCTCATGCCACAGAATGACATCTAAAGGTTTCTAAATAGGTCAAGTTTTATACTTTTTATGCTACCTTCAAAACAAGTAAGGGACTTTGTGTAAACTAAAGGAGGTAACACTTGTAAACCAAGACTGGGGGTAACTAATAGTTAAAGGGGTGTGATCAAAGCATGCTTAAGGCATCCTTGCTAAACCATCTAGTTTGATCCTAGCTTGTTAAGTACTAAACTTGCAAGGATTAACTTGACACTACTAGATTACACTGTTAGTGGTGGCTTGCAAGTACAACTTGCAAGGGTTAATCTTGGATAGTGCTAGCTTGCCTTGGTTGGTGCAGTGGTTGAAGTTTTCTTCTTCTTCGTCTTGATAGCACTCCTCCTCTTCGTAGACTCGGTCGGTACTATCGTCTATAAAAATACATACGGAGTACACAATCATCAAACAATACTTAACTAGGCTAGATAACATTCTAAGACACACAATTGATGATCTATTATCATCACAAGCATCACAAGTTTAATTCAATAGTTTCTTTCTTTTTATTTTAGAAAAGTAATTTCTACTCATTGAAAAATTAACTAAGATTTAATATTCACCACTTAAAATATGGGATCATGTTTACACATGTCATCACCACATACTCTAACAGTGGGAATGAGATTTAAAGGTTGGATCATAATTACTTTGGTTTAAGTTTTTTATTTAATGATTTAAAGTGACTAGAAATGCCTATATAGCATTATTTTGGTACTAGTCCAAAGTCACTGCTTGTAAACCTTAATATTATTTCATATTTAGATAGATATGATGAAATGTGATTTTTGAGAGTTGGAATCAACTCAAAGGATAACTTGGTTGATTTTATAAAAATGTTGCAAGGTGCAAATGCTTCTGTTTTGTTATTTTTATTAGGAGAGATCTATAACTCTAATTGAATTAAATCCAACGGGCTTGGATAGATTACTTCAATACCTTTCAGACAAAATTAGTTTCATGCAATTTGGATTTATAAATCTCTCTGAATTGAATTTTAAACTAGTGGACAGAAACTAGATTCAATTTAACAAGAAAAATCCAGATTTGAACGGTTGGGCTAGCGCGGGAAAGAACTTGGGCCGGCCCAGTGGCGCTCCGCGGCATGGGGCTCAGCTGACAGGGGGTCCCACTTGTCAGTGGGTCTGAACACGCGAAACGGTACGCGCGCTGTGGGCCATAGGATTAGAAGGGGAATCTACAGCTGAGGGTCGTCGTCGACGACGAACAGGTCGCCGGCGAGCTCGAACCCTAGCGGCTCGGTGGGGGTCTGCTGGGGACGTACCAGGGCTCCAGCGGGGTAGGCGAGGCGGGCAAACGAACTGGAAGACGACGGCGAGGTGAGGCGCGGTTGCGGCGGAGCTTGGGGTGGCCGCAATCAGCGGCGCCCTTCTCCTCCAGAGGCGGCGGCTCCAGCTCCAATTCCGGCGAGCTGCTGCTCCCCTTGCTCCAGCTAGAGGTGGGTGAGGTTTAGTGAGGTGAGGGGAGTGGAGTGGTGTAGAGAGAAGAGGCTGGGGAGGCCTCCTTTTATAGGCCCGATGGTGAGACCGAGCGGGATGGGCAGGCGACAGTGGCGACAAGGCTACGGCCGGCTAGCGGCATGGCTGAGGGTGGCGATCGACGGGCGGTCTCCTGGCGGTGCTCTAGGAAGTGAATGCGAGCGTAGGGGCGGTGGTATGTGGTCTGGGCGAGGTGGCGCTCTGAGCGGAAGAGGCGGCGGTGTCCACGGCGAGTGGTGGCTGTGGTGCGTTGGGCGGCGAACGGGGGTGTCTGGGGTGTTCCCTAGGTCGTGGCAGAGCGGTGGGCGCGGGCTGCGATCGAGCGGCGGCTTGTGCACGCGGGGACATAGCATGCTCTACGGGCGGCGTCGGCATGGTGCGGTGGCACTGGGCGCGTGGTTTCCTCGGTGGTCCATGGCGAGTCTCGGCTCGGGCAGGGGACAGAGGGTGGCGGTGAGCTCCTAGCTACCTCCTAGACATGGCGAGAGGGAGGGAGATGGTCTGCTGCGGTGAGGGCAAAGTTGGCCGGCGAGGGGTGGCTCGGCATGGCATGGCAATGCCACTAGGGGCTAGGGGAGTGGGTTTAAATGGCTTTTCTAGATCATCTAGAGACAAAGGGAGTAAAAAGGGGCCAAATGGGAGACAAGTTTGGCCAGACCACTATTTAAAATAGTGAAATTTGTTTTGTTTAAAATCTGTCTGCCAAGTGTTTGATGAAATGGCCGCAAGATAAAAAGTTTTGAATTTTGGTTTCAAAATTTTTGGGTGTTCTCCACTAGTGCTAGGTAGATTCTGGTTGCAAGGGTTTTGAAAGTGGAGCTCAAATAGATGGGTTTGAAATAGGGGTGATCTATGCATATGCATTGGATTCAATTTTCGAATGCCAATTAAAATAGTTAACAGAATGTTTTTAGTAGATCCAAAAGTGGGCCTTGGTACCTCATTATGTGTACTATCAAGGGGTGCAAAGATCAAGAATTGTTTCTGTTAAGAAATGAGTGCTAGGAACACTCAAAGTAGTGTAGTGGATTAAAATGGCCAAAATGACCATTCCTCCTTTTTAATTCTTTTTGATTTGATTTTCTTTAGGAAAAGTTTGGGAATGATGTAGATGATGTTTAAATCACCTAAGAAACATTTTACAAGCATTGGATCACTTAAACAAGGCACTTCAAATCAACTCCTATTTTAAATGCACACACATATGAATGCTTTCATTTTTAATTTGGGAAAAGTTTTTGTTAACCCTATTTTTGGATGATTTGATCTTGACAAGCTTGGATTAAAGTTTTGGGATGTTACAAACCTTCCCCCCTTAAACAAAATCTCGTCCCGAGATTTACAAAGAAAACTAGGAACTAAAGAGATCTGGGAACTCTGTCCTAATATAATCTTCGCGCTCCCAAGTGGCTTCCTCCTCGGTATGGTTGCTCCACTGAATCTTGAGAAACTTGATGCTCCTGGTCCTGGTGGTTCTATAGGCTTCTTCTAAGATACGGATGGGCACTTCCAGATAGGTTAGGTCATTGATGATTTTCACAGCTCTGTGATCGATGTTCTTGAAAACTTCCGTCTTCTCGGGCACTTCCAAGCATTTGCGGAGTAACGAGATATGGAACACATTGTGGATGGCTGACATCTCTTCAGGCAGTTCTAGTTGATACGATACTTCTCCTCGGTGGTTCAGAATCTTGAAAGGTCTGATATATCTGGGGGCTAACTTTCCCTTCAGACTAAAGCGTTGAGTTCCCTTCAATGGTGAAACTTCGAGGTATACAAAATCTCCGACATTGAAAGTCAGGTCTCTCCTTTGCTTGTCAGCATAACTCTTCTGTCTGGATTGGGCGGTCTTGAGGTGCTCACGGACTTTGTGAACTTTCTCTTCTGCTTCTCGGAGAATGTCGGGTCCAAAGATCTGACTCTCTCCTACTTGCGACCAATTCAAAGGGGTATGACACTTTCTTCCGTATAGGAATTCAAATGGTGCCATCTGCAAACTAGCTTGATAACTGTTGTTATATGAGAATTCTGCGAAAGGCAGGCAGTCTTCCCATTTTGATCCGTATTCCAACACACAAGCTCTAAGCATATCCTCTAGGATCTGGTTGACTCTCTCAGTCTGTCCATCTGTTTGTGGGTGATACGCGGTACTGAAGTTCAACTTGGTTCCTAATCCTTCCTGAACTTTCTGCCAAAATCTCGAGGTAAACTGGGTTCCTCGATCTGATACTATGGTCTTGGGAGTTCCATGCAGACTAACAATCCTAGCAATGTACAACTCTGCTAGCTTTGCACTCTGGTAGGTTGTCTTGATAGGTATGAAGTGGGCTACCTTGGACAGTCTATCAACGATGACCCAGATTGAGTCATTTCCCCTACTAGAAGTAGGTAAACTGGTGATAAAGTCCATTCCGATGGAATCCCATTTCCATTCCAGAATCTGCAATGGTTGCAACAGTCCTGTAGGTCTCTGATGCTCTGCTTTGACTCTTTGACAGATGTCACACTTGGCGATGTAGCTTCCGATTTCTCTCTTCATCTTGTGCCACCAAAATTTCTCTTTCAAATCCTGATACATCTTTGTTCCTCCAGGGTGGATAGAATAAAGAGTATCATGAGCTTCCTTCATGATAATTTCCTTTAGCTCCGAATCTGCTGGCACACAAATACGTCCTTTGTACCACAATACTCCTTCTTCGTCTTCGGTGAATCCAGGTACCTTTCCTGTACCAATACGACGTTTGATTCCATCGATACTTTCATTTCCCTTCTAGGCTTCCTTGATTTGGCTAATCAACGTGGGTTGAAGTTTAATGCTAGCTAGGAATCCTTTGCTAACTAATTCAGTACTGAACTGCTCCAATTCCTCATACAAACTTGGTTGCTTCTCCTTGATCATGGTGTTAAGCCTACACGGTAATCTGCTAAGAGCATCCGCTACCATGTTGGCTTTGCTGGGGTGATAGTGAATGTCAAGGTCATAATCCTTGATTAACTCTATCCATCTCCTTTGTCTCATATTCAGCTCCTTCTGAGTGAAGATATATTTCAAGCTCTTATAATCTGAGTAAATCTCATAGCGATTATCCATCAAATAATGACGCCATGTCTTCAATGCTAGAACCACAGCCGCTAGCTCAAGATCATGGGTCAGATAGTTCTACTCATGCTGCTTCAGTTGTCGAGACAGATACACGATGACTTTGCCTTCTTGCATCAATACACATCCTAGACCAATCTTGGATGCGTCACAATATACATCAAACGGCTTCTTGATGTCTGGCATGATCAAAATTGGGGCTGATATCAATCTCTTCTTCAGCTCCTGGAAACTGGCTTCACACTTGTCAGTCCATTCAAACTTCTTGTCCTTCTTCAACAATTGGGTCATTGGTCGGGCTATGCTCGAGAATCCTTCTACGAACTTGCGGTAATATCCCGCTAATCCAAGAAATGCACGGACTATGGTTTGAGTGGTTGGGGCTTCCCATTCTTCGACATCTTTGATCTTGGCGGGATCAACAGAGACTCCTCCGACAGACACAATATGTCCTAGGAATCCTAATTCCTTTAGCCAAAACTCACACTTGCTAAACTTGGCATATAACTGATGCTCTCTCGGGGTTTTTAGGATGATTCTCAGATGTTGCTCATGCTCTTCCTCTGACTTGGAGTAGATAAGGATGTCGTCGATAAACACAACTACAAACTTATCTAGGAAATTCATAAAGATCTTATTCATGAGATTCATGAAATAAGTAGGGGCATTGGTTAATCCAAAAGACATAACCATATACTCGTATAAACCATAGCAAGTAGTAAAGGCGGTCTTCGGAATATCCATTGCATGAATCTTAAGTTGGTGATAACCAGTCCTAAGATCAGTCTTTGAGAATACCTAGGCTCGAGTCAATTGATCAAATAGATCCTCTATCTTTGGCAAGGGGTACTTGTTCTTGATGGTGACGTCATTCAACTTTTTGTAATCTATACACAGACGATTGCCTCCATCTTTCTTGTCGACGAATAACACTGGTGATCTCCATGGCGATGCGCTTGGCTGAATCAAGCCTGTGGCTAACATGGCATCCAACTGCTTCTTCAGTTCCACTAACTCTAAGGGGTTCATGCTATAGGGTCTCTGGGCTATAGGTCCGGTTCCGGGGATTAGTTCGATAATGAACTCAATATCCCTATCCGGGGGCATACCTGGCAATTTATCTGGGAATACGTCGGGGCATTCACAGACTACTCTGACTTGATCTATGGTGGGCAGGGCTACACTCTTGTTGCACTTGAATTGACGGGGTAAGGTTCCAAAGATATGTTCTACTGTTACTCCAGAACTACTGGTCATGGTGATGGCTTTCTTAGCACAGTCTATCAATCCTTTATGCCTTGACATCCAGTCCATACCTAGTACTACTTCCAATCCTTTGGTTCCAAGTACAATTAGGTTGGCATAAAAATCTATCTCATGTATTCTGATAGGTACAACTTTGCAAATTTTTCTAGCTTTTGTAGTTGAACCAGTGATTTGAACTATCATGACATGTTTCAGGTTGGTTGGGTGAATCTTACTAGTGCATGCAAATTCTTCGGTGACAAATGAATGCGATGCTCCAGAATCAAACAATACTCTTGCTAAAACTGAGTTGACAGAAAACATATCCAGTACTACATCTGGCGCTTCCTGGGCTTCTTCTGCGTTCATGTGGAAGAGACGACCGTTGTGGTTGTGAGGGTTCCCTGGGGCAAACCTCCTTCCTGGTTGAACACGACGCTGCTGCTGAGCTGGGGCATTCACATTGGCAGTGGCTGCAGTCTTCTTGGGACACTCATTGGAGTAGTGACCCTTCACTCCACACTCGAAACAAGTGATCTGGGACTTGTCCTTGTCTGCGACAGGCACAACATTGCTGCCAGTTCTGGGTGCAGTGTTGTTGTTGTTGCTCTTGGGAGGGGCACGGTTGAAATGGTTGGCATTACCGGACTTGTGATTGTTTCCTCTGGACTTGAGATTGCCTCCGCTACGGTTGGGGTAGCTTGGGCGAGAATTTGGGGGTCGGTTGTTTCTTGGTGCATATCCTGGTGAAGGGTTGGGACGGTACTTCTGGTGACTACTGGATCTAGACTATTGCATCATACGACGCTTGCGGTTGTCGTTTGCTTGGTTAATCTTCCCTTCCATCTGAATGGCAGAGTCGACTATCTCTTCGAGATCCTGAAAACGGATGTTGACGAGGACAGTCTGCATCTCATCATGCAGTCTGTTCAAGAATATCTCCTTCTTCTTGGCCTCGGTGTTGATCTCATCAGGTGCATATCTGGCAAGTGACAAGAATCGGTCACGGTACTCCACCACAGTCATTCTTCCTTGCTTCAATTCGTGGAACTCATCTCTCATCATGTTGACTAGACCTTGCGGCATGTGGGTGCGGCTGGACTTGAATTTGAATGCTTCCCATGTCATAACCTGGCCATGGTTCATATTGCGGATGCTATTCCACCAAGCTCTGGCATCTCCTGCCAGATAGTGGGTGGCGAAGAGAACTTTCTCATTTTCATCAACTACTGCAACTTCGAGGTTGTTTTCCATGGTCTGTAACCAGTCATCAGCATCTAATGGGTTTTCAGATTGGTTGAAGATTGGGGGATTGGTATTCTGATTTTTTTTAGTTTGGATCCATGGTGATCCTGATTTCCATGTCCTTGGTTGTTGAGAGCCATTTGGGCGATCTGCTGCAATGTTGCTAAGTTGGCTTGGCGCTCGGCCCTGCTTGCTTCATGGTCTGCGATGAGATTCTGCAAGATCTGCAGCATTGGGTCCTGCGACGAGCTGCTCCCTCCTTGGTTTCCACGAGTCATCTGAAGATTGAGATAGATATAGGGGTAAGAGGGAAATTCTAAGGTTCATGGTTTTGGGTTTTCAAAGCTAAAACTTTGAGTTAGACTCAGTTTTTTCAACTAACTTAATTTTCATTTATGCAAGCAAGCACACGATACAACACACACCACAACAAACAAAGGAAAGCAGATGGTTTGAAGAACCATTCTGCCAGCTACGATACAGTGGGACCGATACAACTCATGCTACGATAATGCTCTAGTGCATCTACTCATCGTCGATGAAGTCGGAGTCCTCATCCTCAGTGTAGAATTCCACAACATCCTCCTCCAGAATGTCATCATCGTTGCTGAGGTAAGAATCCATGTCTCCCTGGATGTCTTCACCCTCATCTTCTTCTTCCTTGGCAGCAAGCTGAGCTTCCTGCTCCTTGACGGTCTTCTCGAGGTCGGCCACCTTCTTGCGAAGACGGGCGATGGTGCGATCCTTCTTGGCACGCTGGCGGCGAAGAGACTGGCGATCTTGGACGAGCAGTGCGAAAGTCTAGGCCTTCTGGTCGGCAATGGCACGGTTCTGTTGGCTAACTCTCTGGCATTGTCCAGTTCCTGCTGTCGGTCATGTAGCAAGAAGTCAAGGTTCTCCACTTGACGCCTCAACTTAGGGTCACTTGGCATCTCCATCGGCATTCCCATGAAGTCACGTCTTGCATAGTGGGCAAAACGAGTTCCTTGGATCTTGTTGACGCTGAGGGCACATAGACGTGCGAGAGCTTCATGCATTGCCCTCGCTAATCCATCTAGCCAGTTGTTCTCTCTCACGGAGAACTGAATTCTCCTGGAAGTTGGTGCTTTGATGCTTCCTCTAAGATCTGCGGTGACTAGCCACTGTAGGTCTCCTCCTGGGGGTCCTGGAAGTTGAGCTCCAAGAAACTCCGGATGTGGGCGTCCCAGTAATTCCGACAGTGAATCCAGATCCCTCTCGAAGATTAGCTGACCTCCTTTTCCCAACTGGTAGAACTTGCTGAACTGAGTCTCCATCTACAAGAATTGAGGATGAGGAAATTAGTGAGGTGATCAAGTGTGTCAAATTTTAAGTAGTAATGTAAGAATTTTGAGGAACATGAATTTTTGAGAAAGAATGAATTCATAAGGATAAGAGAGGAAATAGTTTTTCATAAATACTCACTTTGGTTTTGAAGCTAAGTTTTTGGTTTGGACGTCCATTCTAACTAGGGTCTCCTATGGTCAACCTGGCTCTGATACCAACTTGTCAACACCCGGATTTTTAATCCCAGATGCCCATTATGCCATACCTCGCAATCCCAGGATTACCATTTTTGCGAGACATAACGGATTGGATATCACAGTACATCATCCATTACAAACCATACATAAGGTATTACACAAATAAGGATCTCATGATCTAGTCTTTAATACAACAAGCAGCGGAAATAAAAGATAAGCGTAGCGGTGGGGTCCATCTTCAGGGGCACAGGCAATGCTGACGAAGGCAGATAGTCCTAGTTATCATAGCCGTCCCGATGACCATCCTCTTGATAGTCTCCTTCATAGTCTGGCCATGAGAATAGCCAGGGACAAAAGCCATGAGTACTCTTTAAGTACTCGCAAACTACTATTAACATGTAATATAGCTCTAAGTTAAAGTGCTAAATCTAAGTTTAACTATAAAGTTAAGTTTGAAACCTAAGATGAGTTCTGAAGCAAAGAAAGATAAGGTAAAACTCTAGAATCACTTAAGTTGGGAAGATATTGTCATAAACACAACCCTGTTGTGGTCAAGTCAAAGTTCATCATTCATTTCAAGTTATTTGGAAAACATCTGACAACGAAACAGTATGGCCATTCCAACTGTCCATAACCGCGGATGTGGCTATTCGAATAGTTTGACACTCTGCAGAGGTGGTACACTTTCACCACAAGATTCGATACATCTGTCAGGGATAACCCTGAATCATCATACTTAGTATGCAGATAATCAAACATAACCTTCCCTTTACACACCCTAGTATAAGCACCTCTCCTATGAGCATGGCCTCCCAACCATGACCATCAGTCATCTTGGGCACTACATAGGTGGACATCCTGAGAGGTAGCCTCAGCTCAAACCTCTCCCGCGAGGGACTAATAATAAAGCATATAAATTTCCAGCTAAGCCTTACCCAACTCAGGTAGTGTGGTTGTACGGTAAATTTGGAATGGTATCGCATCCGAATCCAACCATAAGTTTTATAAAAGGGTTAAGGCTCATGCCTCATCATTTTCATCATCATAAACCAGTTGTGTTTCTCAACACATGTCAAAACATCTCAATAGAATGACTCATCATTCCAAGGTTTTCACAATTCATTTTCACCAAGTGTTCCCATCTAAAGTGACTCAAGTTTTTGATCTACTCTAAGCTACTAAGTTAAGAGTGTTCACTAAGGTGGAAGTGATGGGTTCAATCTCATGCCATAGAATGACATCTAAAGGTTTCTAAATAGGTCAAGTTTTATACTTTTTATGCTACCTTCAAAACAAGTAAGGGACTTTGTGTAAACTAAAGGAGGTAACACTTGTAAACCAAGACTGGGGGTAACTAATAGTTAAAGGGGTGTGATCAAAGCATGCTTAAGGCATCCTTGCTAAACCATCTAGTTTGATCCTAGCTTGCTAAGTACTAAACTTGCAAGGGTTAACTTGACACTAATAGCTTGCACTGTTAATGGTGGCTTGCAAGTACAACTTGCAAGGGTTAATCTTGGATAGTGCTAGCTTGCCTTGGTTGGTGCAGTGGTTGAAGTTTTCTTCTTCTTCGTCTTGATAGCACTCCTCATCTTCGTAGACTTGGTCGGTACTATCGTCTATAAAAATACATACGGAGTACACAGTCACCAAACAATACTTAACTAGGCTAGATAGCATTCTAAGATACACAATTGATGATCTATTATCATCACAAGCATCACAAGTTTAATTCAATAGTTTCTTTCTTTTTATTTTAGAAAAGTAATTTCTACTCATTGAAAAATTAACTAAGATTTAATATTCACCACTTAAAATATGGGATCATGTTGACACATGTCATCACCACATACTCTAACATGTGGGAATGAGATTTAAAGGTTGGATCATAATTACTTTGGTTTAAGTTTATTATTTAATGATTTAAAGTGACTAGAAATGCCTATATAGCATTATTTTGGTACTAGTCCAAAGTCACTGCATGTAAAACTTAATATTATTTCATATTTATATAGATATGATGAAATGTGATTTTTGAGAGTTGGAATCAACTCAAAGGCTAACTTGGTTGATTTTATAAAAATGTTGCAAGGTGCAAATGCTTCTGTTTTGTTATTTTTATTAGGAGAGATCTATAACTCTAATTGAATTAAATCCAACGGGCTTGGATAGATTACTTCAATACCTTTCAGACAAAATTAGTTTCATGCAATTTGGATTTATAAATCTCTCTGAATTGAATTTTAAACTAGTGGACAGAAACTAGATTCAATTTAAAAAGAAAAATCAAGATTTGAATGGTTGGGCTAGCGCGGGAAAGAACTTCGGCCGGCCCAGTGGCGCTCCACGGCACGGGGCTCAGCTGACAGGGGGTCCCGCTTGTCAGTGGGTCTTAACACGCGAAACGGTACGCGCGCTATGGGCCGTAGGATTAGAAGGGGAATCTACGGCTGAGGGTCATCGTCGATGACGAACAGGTCGCCGGCGAGCTCAAACCCTAGCGGCTCGGTGGGGGTCTGATGGGGACGTACCAGGGCTCCAGCGGGGTAGGCGAGGCGGGAAAACAAACTGGAAGACGACGGCGAGGCGAGGCGCAGTTGCGGTGGAGCTTGGGGTGGTCGCAATCAGCGGCGCCCTTCTCCTCCAGAGGCAGCGGCTCCGGCTCCAATTCCGGCGAGCTACTGCTCCCCTTGCTCCGGCTAGAGGTGGGTGAGGTTCAATGAGGTGAGGGGAGTAGAGTGGTGTGGAGAGAAGAGGCTGGGGAGGCCTCCTTTTATAGGCCCGATGGTGAGACCAAGCGGGATGGGCAGGCGACAAGGCTACGGCCGGCTAGCGGCATGGCTGAGGGTGGCGATCGACGGGCGGTCTCCTGGCGGTGCTCTAGGAAGTGAATGCGAGCGTAGGGGCGGTGGTATGCGGTCTGGGCGAGGTGGCGCTCTGAGCGGCAGAGGCGGCGGTGTCCACGGCAAGCGGTGGCTGTGGTGCATTGGGCGGCGAACGGGGGTGTCCGGGGTGTTCCCTAGGTCGTGGCGGAGCGGTGGGCGAGGGCTGCAGTCGAGCGGCGGCTTGTGCATGCGGGGATAGAGCGTGCTCTGCGGGCGGCGTCGACATGGTGCGGTGGCAATGGGCGCGTGGTTTCCTCGGTGGTCCATGGCGAGGCTCGGCTCAGGCAGGGGACAGAGGGTGGCGGTGAGCTCCTTGCTACCTCCTAGACATGGCGAGAGGGAGGGAGATGGTCTGCTGCGGTGAGGGCAAGGTTGGCCGGCGAGGGGCGGCTCGGCATGACATGGGGGCTAGGGGAGTGGGTTTAAATGGCTTTGCTAGATCATCTAGAGACAAAGGGAGTAAAAAGGGGCCAAATGGGAGACAAGTTTGGCCAGAACACTATTTAAAATAGTGAAATTTGTTTTGTTTGAAATCTGTCTGCCAAGTGTTTGATGAAATGGCCGCAAGAGAAAAAGTTTTGAATTTTGGTTTCAAATTTTTTGGGTGTTCTCCACTAGTGCTAGGTAGACTCTGGTTGCAAGGGTTTTGAAAGTGGAGCTCAAATAGATGGGTTTGAAATAGGGGTGATCTATGCATATGCATTGGATTCAAATTTCAAATGCCAATTAAAATAGTTAACAGAATGTTTTTAGCAGATCCAAAGGTGGGCCTTGGTATCTCATTATGTGTACTAGCAAGGGGTGCAAAGATCAAGAATTGTTTCTGTTAAGAAATGAGTGCTAGGAACACTCAAAGTAGTGTAGTGGATTAAAATGGCCAAAATGACCATTCCTCCTTTTTAATTCTTTTTGATTTGATTTTCTTTAGGAAAAGTTTGGGAATGATGTAGATGATGTTTAAATCACCTAAGAAACATTTTACAAGCATTGGATCACTTAAACAAGGCACTTCAAATCAACTCCTATTTTAAATGCACACACATATGAATGCTTTCATTTTTAATTTGGGAAAAGTTTTTGTTAACCCTATTTTTGGATGATTTGATCTTGATAAGCTTGGATTAAAGTTTGGGGATGTTACAGCGGTGCTCCGATGGCTAACGTGACAGGCGTGGATGTGTATCCTCTTCTTGTTGCTTCGGTTGCTTTTGCATTGCATAGCTCTTGCATCTTTATGAAATTTTGGCAATATTTCATGAGGTGGTAGGATTGTCTTCTTCCAGCTGAATCGATGTAAAAGTGCATATTATAGGGCCCTTCTAGTATTTGCATTGCGAACATGGGTGGGTCCTAAGTTCTTGGCTGGTATCGCTGTGCTGATTGACCTCCTCCACCTTCGTCCTTGTTGCGGCGGTACTCGCTATTGTAGTCGTTATCCCTGTTGTTGCCTTCACCTGAAAAACTGGTCGCGACATATCTTGGTCTCATGTTTCCATCATTCTTTCGTAGCCTCCTATCATTGCCGCGTTTATCCCTGTCTTATTCGGGTGACCGCGCTTGTTTGTTATGCAGCGCATCTTCTCCATCAGCCCATCTATTTGCTATGTCCATTAACTGTGAGATTGTCTTGGGTTTGAATCGCCCCAGTTCTTCTATGAATTCTCGGCGATGGAGGTCGTCATTGAAGGCATCAATTGCCCTTTCATTGGATATGGATTCAGCTGTATTTTTGGTGATGTTTCATCACTAGATGAATGCTCTTATTGACTCTCTGGGCTTCTGTTTGCATGCCCGCAGTTACTCTAAAGACGCAGGTCGTTTGAATGTGGAATGAAAGTGTCGGATGAACTTGTCTTCGAGGTCGTTCCAACTGTGAATAGAATCTTCGGGTAGTTGTTTGAGCCATGACCTTGCGACGCCGGTGAGGTGCAATTGTAAGCTTTGCATTGCTGTGGCTATTGAGACACCCTGTAGCTTGACGGTGGCTAGGTAATCTGCTAGCCAAGCTTCGGTTCTCGGAGTCCATCGTATTTTTGACGGTCATGTGGAAGTTTAAAATCCTTGGGTACTGAGGCTTTTAGAATCCGCTGAGTGAAACAGCTAGCTCCGCATAACTCGTAGTCGTCTTCATTATCATCATTGTGCTCTCTTCGGCCGCGGTTTCCATTTCTTGTATTGCTTCGTGGCTCTAGTCCTGAAAGATGCTCCCGATGTGGCGATTGTGATCGCCTGGTGTGGCCCGCATGCCCAGGGTTGCTGTGACGGCGTGGTGATCTATCGGGTTGATGCGTAAGTCCATGTTCTGCTTGTGCGAGAGTTGCTCCTACCATGCCGAGGTTCATTAGGGCAGAGCGATGGAGAGCTGCACGAGGATCGTCGGGTGCAGGATGGGTTGTGATCAGGTATGTTTGTGTGGCCACAATTGCTGCTTGGGCCGTTTTTGCTTTGATATTTCCTGCTTGATCTACTGACATGAATGATAGATCGAGGTCTTAGATAGTTCATTTCTTTCTGCTTCGGGGATGTTCTACAATCGAGATGTTCCCCTTCCTAGTGGTGCTCCTCCTGTTACGCTCCCAGACCTTCGGGTCGAGCTGAGTTGTGCCCGTCATAGGCTGGATTCATCGGCTAGCCTTTTTTTCATCGAGTTGCCTCTGTATCCTCAGTAGGTCTCTTTTCTTGTGGTTAAGCAGGTATTGATATGCTAATAAATATGCATGTGAGGCATCAACTGTCATTGGGACCGCACCTGAAATTGCTTCTCTAGCCTTTTGCCATGCCATTCCTGGTAGCCGAAGGGTCCGTCTTTTTTCCCCGTCTAGTTCTATTCTTCCTCCTGGAACTATGCGGTTACCCGCTGCTCCTCCTTCGTTTTCATGATCTCCTTTGTTGCCATGATTTCCTGCATTATCATCCGATAAAATATCATTGGGATCGAGAATAGGGTTACCGTTAGAGTCACACGGTGTCGAGGTGGCTCCATTGATCATGCACACTTGGTGGCGTATAATATATGGACTTGTGGCGTCGTCATCTGGGTTGGAGGAGATACTGTCGGGTGGATCGAAGAAATCTGTTGATTTTTGTTCTGGGTAGGTTTCTGCCATCCTTATCCCGAAGTCGAAGCTTTTGCTGCTTTCTTCGGGTTCGGAGTTTGCTGGACTTGTTCCACGTGGTGGAGTTAATGGAGAATCTAATCCAAAGGAGAGATTGTCATAAAGACCATCAAGGCCCCCCAAATCCGTCTCATCTTGCTTTTTTTCGTTGGGTGCCTCGGCTTCCACCACGACCTCCATGGAGGATCCGACGAACGATGCTGGAAACGCCATATGCGTAGTTTGCTCCGCCGACGGTTCTAATGTAATTAGGTCCGAAGGGCATGGCTCTTGGTTATCTTCAACTTGGAAGTGGAAGCTTCCGATGATTAGATCGGATCCGCCGTTGAAATCGGCGGGTACTGTCATAGGGGTGGGCAGGTGTGGATCTGCTTTTGTGGGGTTGTTGTTTAGCAAAAAGAATTCCACCAAATCCATGGTTCCAGCGTTCAAGTTTCCCACAGACGGCGCCAATTATCGAGGAGATATCTCGGCAATGTCCATGAAGAAGCACTTAGGGTTTTGCGGAAAAGAGAACGCTGGGGATTTGATCGGATGTCAGGAAACAATGGAATCAAAGTCGCCTGAATATTAAGAGGAAACGCTATGTTAAAAATCGCTTGGGGGTTGTTTGGTGCCTTCCCTAGGCTTCTCCTGCCCTATATATAATAGGTCGGGTCTCAAAACTATATGCGGATAGGTCACATGATTACAACACTAATTCCTCATCAGTCTTTGTTCCTCTTTCCTAATACAACTATAATCTTTGTCGGTCTCTTCTTTGGATCATCATCTTGACTCTTCATGGGCCGTAAGCCTTTATGCAGGTCCTAGGTAGCAAACCATAAGGACCCGAGTAATCATACCTATGTCATCAACCGACACTCATAGCCCAACCATAGAGGCACTCGGTGAGCATGGTGTCACCCAGCTCAGCTGCCACAAGCGATTCTAGAACCAAGGTGAACGAGTTTGGGCACACTCCTTCCCTCACTATATACAGACAAACAAGCCAACCGCCTCATCGAACGACCCGCTCTTCTCATTTTGGTAGATCATCAAGGAGCAGGCGACAAGATTAGGGTGTCAAGCAGGGCGGGTTGTGGCACTGCTTATTAACTAGTCCTTCTCTAATTTTGCTAGCTTCCAGGACCCCTTTTTCCTATATTTTGCTTTTGCGGGTCGTTATGCGGGTGTCGCTTGCCATCATAGAAAAGATCCCTAACATGCATTTTGTCAAACAGTTCATGTGGTTGGGAAAAACCAAGACGTCAAGGCCTCAAGGTCCTTAGAACCATTTCGTCGAACACCGATGATGTGCCGATGTGTGCCTACCACCCATCACTCAAGAGTGATTCTACCGACTAGAAGATGAATCGGAATGGCTGTAGTATGTGGGTTGGTATTTACCTTTGGTGACGGTGCCGAATGTGGGAGAAGTGTCCATCAGTCAGACCACGAAAGCTCTACCCATGATCGCAAGGAAACGAGAAAAACTTGAGGTCATTGGGGAAGAAGTAAACTGTGAGGACCCAATGGGCTGGATCCGATGAGATTCGTGTTTGGTGGTCGGCACCCTCGCGGGTGGCGGTCTTGTCTGCCGTTGTAGTTGTGTTTGTTGTCTTGCAGTTGGGTGCGTGGATGACGGCATGCGGCGACGTTCCTCTTCTTCAACTATATCAAATGAAGTTGATGGCGTTGGGATCTAGTGATCACGGGGAAGATCCCCGGCCGACGTGCCACAAAGTCTCGGTCTCGTTACTTGCGGCGATCTGGTTCATCGGCTCTCCCAGATATTGGTATGGCGGCTACTCACCTCTTTTTCCGGTGCGACCATGGTGGCGGAGGAGGACTATGGTGGACGACGTTTCGGTAAGACACAAGTTTCTCCAAGGGTGGACTTGTAGTTTTACTCCTTGTGGGGTTCTTTGCGCAAAGTTGCGGATTTTTATTTCATATATGATGACCATATGTGTAATCTCTATAAACATTTTGTTTAATGGAATATGTGGTTGCTTAAAAAACTAGAATATATGGTAATCTCTGTATCTTTGGCTAGGGATTTTGTAAACTGGTGGGTGTCAGTCCTTGACTACGTCTTCAGTTACCAAGTATCAATAGCCCAAACACCGGTTCAGATAACGAACGAACCTGATGGATCATGGCATCATCCAATGGCTTACGGGGCTCACCGTTGTTTTAGCACTAATTGCTGTTTACCATCCATTGTCGTGCGTTATTACCTACATTCATTTATGTCCTGCTATATATGCAATCTATCTCCTGGACCTATTTAAAGATGTGTCTATGGGCTATCTATGTCCTATGTGCATGTTTGGTTGCTCGAGCAGCTATTTTGGGATGTCTCGAGAGATTAGCTCAACAAAGCCATGATTTGCTTGGCCAAGTCTAGGAGTCTTGTTCTACATCTTTTATTGCCATTTTCAGTCCATATTACTTATTCTAAAGACTTAATATTTGGATTCAAGTAAGCATCATTATCCACAACTATAATGACAACCTCCACCGATGCTTGATAGGCTACCATAGTATCCAGCTCTGACACCCCAAGATCAGAGCTAGACTAACCCAAACCTTAGTATGACATAAACCTTGTTGGGTTCGCAGCATAGAAAACAAAAAAAATCCTATGATATAAAACAACTAAGCACCAAGATCTATCTACCTAGATACAATCAATGGGTGTATATACATCCATAGAGAACTTACCCTCAAAGATCAACAAAGCGTTACGAGATTTAATCTTGTGGATGATGTAGTCAATCACTTGTTGATCTCAAGATCGTGATGAAGTCCAGCACCACAAAGCAGAAGTGCATCCGTGATTGCACACACGTCCGGTACCCCGACAACCTTCGAGTCCTCGCTCCAACAAAGAAGCGGGTAGCAAATCCTTCTAGAGAAACCACCGATAACATGTACTTCACTAATCCGAAGCCATAGGGAATAATCTAGTGGGAGAGATAGATCCTTCATGAGGAGGCATAAGAATATAGGAGGAGGAGGTGTCCTTTTATAGGGGAGGGGCAGCCCCTCCCATGGTCCGCAGCCAAAGTGTTGCCCCCACCTCTCCCTTCGTTCATGTGGGTGGAGGCTCCACTCACATAATTCCACCTCCACTTAAAATTCCACTCACAGGCATTAATTTCCCACCAAAATTAATGCATCTCTAATTTAATAAAATTATTTTATTTATTTTATTCATAATTTTGTTAATTACTTTAATTAAAAAACATTTGCATAAACCCCCTTGCAATACTTCGATATTACATCTGAAACCATTTTTAGCAATTTGACCCGAAACAATTCTAGTGTCCATCGAAATAATTCCAGCGCTTTCGAATTCTTTCTCTGGTATTTATATTTTCTCCATTTGGTGTCGGTATCCCTTAAGTTGTCACCCTATGGTTCGTGAATAATGCAGACATGATCGAGACCCCTCTCCGATCAATAATCAGCAGTGGGACCTGGAGATCCATATTGACTCCCACACATTGAACGATGAGTCTAGTGACCGTGAGAATCTTTGACGTCATAACTAAATTCCTTTGTCTCGCGATATATTATATGTCCAAGATTCGATTATTGGTATCCCCATACCTAGTTTGATCTCGTTACCGATAAGCACTCTTTTCTTGTTCCCATGATATACCATTCTCAGTGATCTTATCACTTGCTTGCAAGCTATGCCAATGTGATATCATCGAGAGAGCCCTGAGTATATCTCTCTGTCATCGGGATGGAAAAATCTCACTCTTGATCCATGATCCTCAACATAACACTTTTAGAGTACCCAAACCCACCTTTATAGTCACCCTGTTACGGTGTGACGTTTGATATTATCAAAGTACTCTTCCGATGTTAGCAATTAACATGATCTCATCGTATAAGGATTAGGGTTACTTCGCATGGTGTTATGGCAATGTAAACATAATGACTTTGATTGTATTACTATACTTTGGGTGAATGTTCATCACATTATTCAACCAATGTTGTGACCTTGTTATCAACAACATCCAATGTCCATGATCAGGAAACCTTGATCATCTTGTTAATCAACAAACTAGTTTATATGAGAGGCATAACTAGGAACTCTAAATATTTGTTTATTAAACACACATGTATTAACGTTTCCAATTAATACAATTATGGCATGCAAAATAAACATCTAGCATATACTTGGAATAAGATAATAATAATTTTATTATTGCCTCTCGGGCATATTCTCTTCAAACCTAATCTAGAGCTCGAGAGTTTACAATGAGAGAACTAGAAACACAACGGTGACCCTATGAATCAAAAAGATATTATAACAAGCTCATAACTGAGCAAATACACAAATATTACAAACAAAGGTTACTGACCACGAACACCAAACAATGGAAGGAAATTATGCTATTAGGTATAAGAAACTTAACAAATATCCTAAGATGTCTGAAACATAAGGTGATGTCCCAACCCATAGATTCCAGGCTGCCGAGCAGGAACCCCAAGCTACTCGTCGGTGTCAATGTCGTAAGAACTCATCTTCAAAGAACTCTTACTCTACTGCAAAAATATTAGCGAAGTAAGTCTGAGTATAGGGTGTACTCCACAAGACTTATGGATAATAGAGTTACTTTTCATAAAGCAATCTTTATTTAAAAATGGGAAGTAGTAGAAGCTCGACTAAAAATATCATTTTTAAAAGAGGATAAAAGAACGATATGTCAAACTTTATCGATCATATTTTGATATCCATCAAATTATTATCATCGGCACCTAGGATCACCCCCTCGTTTTCAGAGGAAGCATCCTTAACACACCTTAGTTGCCAAGTTGTATGATTAAGTTAATGTTCTCTATAATCATCACGATCTTTCCCAAGTCATCCATAACCGTTGACATGGCTTTTTGAAAATATTTAACCCTATAGGGGTGTACAACTTTACCCACACTCGCCGACCGACTCTTAATACCACAATGATTATCTCCTCTTCCTTGGAGGGAAACAGAGGGTGGTCGACCAAGAACTTTCCCTTTCTTTCGCCTAATCCATGAGTCACTTAGAAAGGGATCCTAGTCTGCTATAATCGGCCACACTCTCAGCTTATTCTCAGTCTCTGTGTATCGAGGATCCTTAGTTAAAAGCCTTGTAATGCGCTTCACCCTGACCACACCCTGTATGTGATGCACCATCTTCAAAACACTCCAAATGCAAATGCCAAATCCAAATCTCAAATTACAGACTCATGGATTAAACTAGGCATGTTGGGTTCAAGGGGGGTTTCCAAGCTTATGTGTGGTTGTACACTCGTCTTGGTTCCAGTGGCAAGAATTCGGATCCTAGGGTGGCAAGTCAAGGAGATATGCCCTAGAGACAAATAATAAAGGGTGTTTATTATCACATCTCAATTAGTTTATAATAGTTTTATAGCATGCTATAACTATATCAATTGAAAAAATGATACATGTGTGGTATGTAAACAAACTAAGTCCCTAGTAACCTCTATTCAATTATGGTCAACTGATGATCAAGATTTCCTGATCATGTGCATTTATGTCCATAGAAGAGAGAAGGTCACTTCAATAATCCCAACAATCCTCAGTGCGAGTAACATATTGCAAATTGCTTGTTAGTCTACAAAAATCCATTGTGCTCCAAAACTAAAGTGAACTTTTTAGGATCATGTGCTCAAAGAGAGGAAAAACAATAAAAATTTCAGCAAACTAAAACACATGAATGCAAGTGGTCAAAATTCAGTTAACTTTAATATGTGCTTATTTTATTATGTTGTCATTACTCCTATAAACAACCATGGGCTACCCGGGCATTGAGAGGGTCCTCACGCGCGCATCATTTTTGTTCGTTCGATCAGCCGAGCGCAACGCGTTTTCACCTCGTGTTTGTTTCACGGCCGTTGAATCCAGTTATTTCTTTCTTCACTTCTTGTTTGGATTGCTAGGCCCGTGACAATTGGGTCTATCTGCACACGGGGCCGGTGGGTGTTTCAGCAACGCGCCAGCAAAATCTTCTCGTCTGTGTCGTACACCTTCTTCTCATCTAGGGTTGAAAACGAAACGAAAACAGATAAAAACATGCGTTATCGTTTTGTTTCCTATTGTGTCGCCGGAATCGAAAATGAAATGAAAAACTCCGGAAACGAACACAAAATCAGAAATCATCGGAAACGAATATAGAACGGATACAGGATGGATACGATACGAAAACGTACATTTATCGGAATATGATAGTGGCGTTCATGGTCTATACCCCAAAAGGAACATATCGTAGACAAAGAATAGCTCACAACTTCAACAAATGACAATTGAACATAAAGTAACACACATAATTCAACACTTGGACAAAAACATAAGTTCACATAAATAGTTTCACATAAACGCTACGACATTCACTTAATTAGTATGTAGGCTAGGCCGGTTGCATGTATTACGTTGACCCTGCATATATTCTATGGCCTAACAAGAGCGAGGAAAATTACTGACGCAAAATACTATTTTGTACATGGGTCTATCTAGTTATGTTTTTGGAAAGTTTTCGTATTTGTTTATCCGAAATTATTTTACCGTTTCTGTTTCCGCCAGAAATGTCTCCCTCGTTTTCTTTTCCGTTTCCGTTCAGAATATTCTGTTTCCTTTTCTTTTCCGCAAAATGCCATTTCCGTTTTTCTTTACCTCTTCGTTTTCATTTTCTCCGGAAACGAACGGAAAGTTTCCTTACCGTTTTTAATCCTATTCTCATCCGCATCGTGTATCTCGCAGTGAAAACATAGGTCGTGAAAATATCCCCGCCGCCTCTTTCTATTCCCCAACCCAGCGCCTCCTCCTCCCCTTCGACTCCGTCCCAACCAGCTCCCGCCGCTGTAGAGACGCTCGTCCTAGGCCCTTGCGGTCTCCGGGCTACCACACGCCACCCCTCTACGTTTTGCTCATCACCTACATCGTCGTCGTCGTTGTCTACGAGGCACCATGCTCGTCGTCCGCCGCGTCCCAAGCCCAGCGGATGGCGGCGGCTCCACGAGCCTGCACCAGCCTCAGTTGATGCACGACGGTGCCTGCCCAGTGACCAGCAGGTACGAGCTAGTGGCGAGCGCTAGCTAGCTAGCTCTGCAAAAGGGGAGCAGCACCTGGATGGAATATTGCATTAGCTTTCGACCTGGTTATCAGATCGGGCCAGTAGTGTTGGTGTGGTCATGTGGTCTGAGAGTGAAGCATGCATCTGCCCGATATGCACTTGTCTAATCAGCAACTAATCACTGCTTTGCTACTGCTGTAATTGTAGAATCACATATTCAGCCAGCGTAAAGCAAAGCTAGGGACATCATTTTGCACCACCACTATGAGTGTTTGTACCAGTCTGTGGATGTAAAGGAAATACCACATCCTTGGAAATTTCTTCGTTAATTCGCCATAATACATAAGACAACGGTAGTGAACTCAGTTGATGGACGACGTTGGCCGCCAAGCGACCAGGAGGTACGGGCTCGTGCTGATATCACTAGTGGAAAAAGGGTCTCCCCGGTTCATAAGGGCCATTACCAGGACCAATCACTTGGAACCAATGCTGGTCTTTGTTCGGGCACGAACCGGGACCAATGAGCCTCCACGTGAGCGTGCGCGCAACAAGGGGTGGATCATTCGTCCCGGTTCGTGGCACAAACCGGGAGCAATGTGTTTCCATGTGGACGCGCACACAACGAGGGGGTGGATCATTGGTCCCGGTTCGTGGCACGAACCGGGATCGTTGGTCTCTGCATTTCGGGTTATTTTTGTACCGCGGCAGGTTTTTTCATTTATTTATTTGGTGTTTTGTATTCAATTTAATGGTACTACATATATATAGCAATAATGAAACCAAGATATATATATATATATTACACATCATGGTCACGAATATATTATACATCGTCTCATCCGTCGTGCTTGGTCGAAACATATTAATTACAAACGGTACTCACACGAATTTGATCTAATTTACATCTTCTTTTTTATACTTCACCCTTTCAAATGAACCGGGTAATAGTATTCTCCTTTCGGATCTATGACATGTTTTAATAAGAATCCGGCAATTTTCTCTTGAATTGCTTGCACGCGTTCTTGTGATAGAAGACCATCCCGCATCCGTTCGATCTAATTTAAAGAAGGAGATCAATATATATGAATGAAACTAAACACAATTAGTGGTAATAAAATAAAGTTGTAATTATTGTTTATCGTACTTCAATTTTTTTGATGTTCTAGTCTGCGCCCTTCTCTTTGGTTGTCTGACGAATGAACTCGCAGATATAGTATCCACATAAGTTATTCCCGGCTTCCTACCTCAAGCACTTTACGAGAACAGAGTTCAATCCAAATAATAATCAAGCATGATAATGGTGATATTGAAACTAGAATCAAAGAGATGCGTGGATCTAGTAAGTAGTACTTACAGTCAATGGTTGAAATGTAAGCTCTGACTTCCAAACACCCCTAGTATTGGTGGTGAACCGTTTCCAAGCCTTCTAGAGGCATTCCTGCATGTTCGCCCACTTTTCTAAGGTGTGCGTTTCGAATCTATGACTTTTACTACTCCTTGGTCAACAACAATGATTAACAGAATATAGTAGAAGATGGACACACTAACAAAATATAACATGAGTCAATTATACGGTTAACATCCAGTAAGCAAAAATAGAATGTGTATAAGACAGTAACACTCATCCATCGTTGTAAGGAAATAGTATTTCCTTTCTGTTGCCGAAATACGTCAACGCTTGTACAAAGTTATCCTCTGTCTCTTTGGGTTTTGTTTTTAGAGTAACTTCATGAACGAAATTGCAGTTAACAAACCCAAGGTCATAGATTTGTCCTTTGTTGCATTCGAGAATCTTCATTCTGCATATATAATTAGTATAGTGATGATTAAGATTATACAAGCAACAAATGAGCTGAGCTAGAAAGACTTAATTACAGAAATTAATAATACTTACAAACAATAGGCACTGACGATAGTTTTGTCGAGGGTGTCTTGTTGGTTTTCTGAAATAATTCTGAAAATTCAATCAGTAGGAAGCCATCTCCATGACCGTACTAGTGATGTTTATATCCAGTTTTTGGATTCAGCAGAGGCTTGCATGTACCAGTTATGCAATCTTCGCATTTTTGTTGGTAGATCTTTGACTAACTCGGGTTTGACGAGAGGAGCCCCGTGCCGGTATACGTATGCTATTTGTTGGTACCCCTCGAACTCATCCATACGACTCATGTGCTCAGTAATAGACACTCCATATAATTTGGCCTTTTCTCCGTACAGTTAAATAAACTCTGGATCAATATTTGGATCATGCCGCTCCTGGGCTCTCCACTCATTGGTATCGTACACTTTGAGCGGTTCGATCGATTAATTTTTCTGTTATCCGAGCTAGGCAACTTCTTTCCCGACTCTCCGCTCTTTTGCCTCAGCCGACTTGGTAATAGAGTGATTATAGTCTGATGTCAGCGCTATGGGTTGGCTGCTTTGGCTTTATCTTCTGCGGTGACCGGGAAGAATGGCTCTATCGACCTTTTCTTGTTAGCCATGTAAATCTTCCACTTCTCATAATGGGCAGCTGCGGCCGCAGCAATTTCTTCATCTGTCTTCTCGTAAGGTAGCTTCTTCATATTCTTATGAGGTACTCTTGGGAGAGGCGATAACTTATGT
Source organism: Avena sativa (assembly GCA_916181665.1). Taxonomy (NCBI): domain Eukaryota; kingdom Viridiplantae; phylum Streptophyta; class Magnoliopsida; order Poales; family Poaceae; genus Avena; species Avena sativa. Next base: position 418,351,702 of record OV702296.1, read on the forward strand.
TTCGGTGATCGGAACGTGCTCTTGCTGCTGCTGGTGCTGCCCCTCTTAGTATACTTCCACTTTTGTCTCTGAGGCTCAGGGGACGGAGACGGCTGACGCAGCGGCGGAGACAGCGGTAGAGACGGCTGCGCTGAGTGGTGAGGCGGTGAAGGCGACAGTTGCGCTGGAGAATGGTGAGGTGGCAGCAAAGGTGGATTGCTGCTCTGGGAGTGGGTGGCCTTGGAGGCACATAATTTGGAAGCACGATGTGCTCCTTTGGCCATACAATAGTCCCCCCTTTGGCTTCTCCTAGTTCAGTCAGCTCCATATCTTCCCCTGGAGGGTGGTCTAGCTTCAGCTCCTCAAAATCTTGCTTCACATCATCCACCATGACGACAGCATACCCTTTTGGAACCGGTCTGCAATGCCAAGTTGGGTTAGGCGCAATTGGTACGGCCATGCCGACCACAACCGTCACCCTTAAGTTCATAACTTGCACCTTTAGCTCACAAGTTGTGCTCTCCGTGATATCATCCACTGGGTAGCGTTTAGGAGGAGCTGTCGTCGGTGCATCATCATCAACATCCTGGAGCTGCGTGGAAGCGACGCTACTTTTCTTATTCGATAGGGCGCTGGTACCATCGAATGCAGCTTCTACCATGTGCTGCTGAGATTGGCCGCTAATACCTTGTTGGCTAAGTTTGTCGTGTTGATCCTGGTGCTGCTTTAATGCTTCTTATACATTACGCAGCCGGTCTGCAGCAGTCGCTTTCTCAGTTGCTTCCCTTTCCTTTCTCCTCTGATGGCTTTTATCGGGATATCTCTTCATTTCCGCAGGGAAGGCAACATTCCACGGCTTGGAGCCTGGTGTGCCTCGTGCTCGTCCTTTGTGTTCATCATTTTTAAGGACGCGTGTGAGCTCGTCGTTCTCTCTATAGGGAACGAACCGTCCCGCTGCAACATCAGCTACTGCATTTCTAATATCATCGATGGGTAGTAGGTGATAATCTTTGTGTTTCTGATTATATATTGCCCTCCCTTCTTCGTCCAACATGCCCCCATGGCCGTAAAACCGGGTTCTCGCCCGTGGTGTCCATGTTGTGGGCTCTGGTCTGATCCCGGCAGCAATGTAATTGACCTCAAGTGCATCCCACTTAGGCATGCAACCGGCGTAGCCAGCAGGCCCCATATTATGATGGTACATTTTCTTAGCAGCGTTCTCCGTATTTATTCTAGACCTTTCCAAAGCTTTCTCCGATGTCTTGTACTTCACAAAATCATCCGACTGGTGTCTTAACTTAGCATAGCCTCCTTGATTGAAATTCGGAGTCTTGTCTACCTTGACAAAGTTATTGTACAGTTTCTTCTTCAAGTTCTTGAATGCATCAGCCATCTTGATGAGAGCAAACTTCTTGACTCTTTGCACAAGCTCCATCTTTGCTCTCTCCTCCTCATCTGGATTCACATCTGGGCTCGACAGGAGGAAATTAATCATGAGCTTGTCAAAAAGATTATCTTTGGTAATGTCGCCGACATACGGGACTCCACCGCCACTTGGTCGATTCCATTCCTGAACGGTGTTTGGGATGTAGTCCCTCACAAGAACTCCGCAGTGCTTGACAATTTTTTTGCGACATCACCGGGAGCTTGCGATTCACCGTCTACACCGACCACTTCGATCCTATACCTCACAGTGTCATCCAGCTTTTTTGTTGGGCCTCGTTTCGTTCTTACGGAAGAAGTTCTCGATCCGGAGGGCTAAAATAAGAAAGAGTGTTAATATATGCATGTATATATAGAAAACATCATTTTAATTACAAAAATACATATATACACCTCGCCGGAGTTTGCGAGATTTAAGGTTCCACCGGAGCCGTCGCCTTCTCCCTCATCGGCTTCTACCCTGTCCCAGGCTTCGGTTTCTACCTCACCGGAGCCGTCTCCTCGATTGAGAGATTCATCTCCCTCACCGAAATTGTTCAGAAACTTCCTGGTGACATCAATATCGATATCTTCATTTTCGTGGATCATTTCTTGGAGGAGGTATTCATCATCTCGAGTTATGCCATGTGCTGGATCCATAGTATCTGCAAATTAAGAATTGCAAGTTATTATCGGACGGGGCTGCAGGGGAGAAGATCTCGACGGCGCGATGGATGGGGGCTACACAAGATAAGAGTTCTTATATCACATTGAAAAAGTTGAGTCGCAATAGAAACAATTGGTGGTGCTACAGTACGTGTTAGTGGATTTATGACGAGTCCCATCAAACAATTAGTGGTTTCATAGTAACTTACTCATGTAAACAAGGATAAGAATATAATCAAACCTCTATCAGGGAAGTAACTAGATATTGCAAATTGAAATGACAATGTGAATTATCCAAATTGCATAGGAGGGAAACTGATATATCGGATTAGATGATGAAGCTAACATAATATAGCATAGTATATCATACTCCTAGCAAAAAACATAGTATGTCCTATAATTAATATAGTTGTTTCTTCCTTTTTTTGCCTTTTTTGTGCCGAATAAAATTCCTAACCATTATTTAAAGCAAAACTAATATGACTCAAACTATTATAGGAGTATCACATTGCTATAGCGAATGAGTTATTCTATGAGTCACATTGTCACCATCATTGTGAATACTACATATTAAGTAGTGTATAAATATATGCTCAATTTAATATTTTAAATACAAATTACACTGAGTTTTTTGAATAATAACAAACATTTGAGCGAGGGTTCAAAATGGCCAAGGGCCAGCCACGCGCGGCAGCGCGGGAACAGGCACACACGACGGCAGCCAGCCACGCCCGGCGGCGGCGGCACGGGGCCAGGCACACTCGACGGGAAGGCTCAGCAGCGGCACATGGGGGCCTCACCGAGAGCGGTGGCGGCGACGGAGCTCCTCCGGGATGGCGCGACAGACGGGGGGCTGCAAGGGAGAAGATCTCGATGGCGCGACGGACGAGAGCTGCAGGGGAGCTCCTCCGGCATGGCGGCGGCGGAGCAATGATCGACGGGCGGCGGCGGAGCAATGATCGACGGGCAGCGGCGGAGCGACGGGCGTGACGACATAGCTGCAGAGGAGAAGAGACCTAGGGTGAGCGGCGGCAGTGGGAGAGGAGGAAGGGCGAGGCGGTGGCGAGAGAGATCACTGAAGACTGGGGCCAGCGTCAACGGGCAGCCTGTCGGCGTCGTTCTCTGATATCCACGCTTTTCCTTAGCCGTTTCGCGAGTTTGGGGAGAAGTGGGGAGGAAGAAGGCTGACAGTAATATATATCAGGATCTTTAGTCCCGGTTTATGCCATCAACCGGGACCGTTGATCCATCGGTCCCGGTAGATGGCATGAACCGGGACCAATGACCTGGGTGGGGGGGCATTGCTCCGCCGCCACGTGCCCAGGGTCATCGGTCCCGGTTGATGGCATGAACCGGGACCAATGACCTGGGTGGGGGGCGTTGCTGGGCCGCCACGTGCCCAGGGTTATTTATTTATTTTTAATTCTATAAATTAAATAAATGATTTAATCTCATTAATTCAATATCTTTTATTTTATACTTCAAAAAAATATATATTATATATCAAAATGTTCAGAAAAATAAATTCTATAATCTAAACCTATTATCATATTTTATTTTCCAACTTAAATAAAATAATAATTATAATTAGTAAATAACTTATTTGGGATAAATCTTAAATAAATATATTCTATTATTTAAAATTCATGAAAATAAGTATAATATATCAAAATTCTTAGAGAAAAAATATACACTTCTAAACTTATTGTGTACATTTTTGTGATACTTAGCTAAGTATTTATTATTTATTTAGTATTTATAAAGTAATAAAACTTATAAAAATCATATCTTATTAATTAAAAATCATAAAAATACTTATAATGTACTAAAATGATCACAAAAATAAAAAACTGCACATTAAAAATATCCTCTTACACATTTGAAGACAAATAAAGGTAAAAGTTTAATAAGCCTTGATTAAAACTTTTTTCTAATATCTTAATGGATTAAAAATACAAAAATCTTTATTTTACCTTTAACATTAATTGTTCAAGTCTAAAAGTGAATAACAAGTTCCATTAATGTTTAAGTGGAGTTAGAATAGATCTAACTATTTTAAGATGTATTTACTAAAATTATCATCTCAAATTAAGTGTATCTTCATTTTCCTAAAAAGATTTTATCAATTATAAAATCAAATAAAATAGTGTATTATTTATCACAAGGCTTCTAACCACTTGTAAAATCATAAAACTCATATTTATTTATTCCTTTACTAGTCTAGAAAACTACTTAACTTTAAACCAAGTTTTTAAGTAATTAAAGTAAAGCATTTTCCATGTTTATGAATACCGTTTTGAATATAGTTTGAAACGGGCATAAGAAATTCAAAAATAATCCAAACAATGTGAAACCTTCGCTTGGTGTCATATTATGTGTCATAGTTGCAAGAAAAAATATTGAACTTGAAAAATTGCAAACAACATAAAAAATCCTTCACAAAATGACCTATAATGTTCGAGGTTTCATGGCATTTAGGTCAAACCACCAATGTCATGGCTAGAATCAGGGCATAATTTGTGATAAGGTGCCCATATTGTGCACACATGTGCATCTTGGGATGGCTTACGATGTTACAGGAGGAAGTTTTCCTTTTCGACGCACGAAATAGCCAATTTCCATTTTTGAGGTGCTGAAATCGGGGTGTTCTGTGAAGCAACCACCAAATTAAAGTTTGGCATTGGTACCAACCCATTTTTCAAAAATACTAGACCACCATAGATGGACAATTTCCCAACCGGTGTATCTGGAACCTTTCCGTCCATCCCTCATGAAAAAGACAAGTTCCCGCCGAATCGGTAGGAGGGTGCCCAGATTTGAACTACAAGTACGTGATATAATGCTTGTGAATTTTTTTTAAATCATTTATAGGTTCACAACATGCTATTTCATCAGAGATCCACTTCAAGTTTAATGATCCAAACAATGTGAAACCTTCGCGTGGTGTCATATAAAGTTTTCTTACATCACATAAAGTTTTCATACATTACATAGATTTACATAGGGTTTAGGGTTTAGGGTATGAATCCTTCGTCGCGTATGTCGATCCCGTGCCTATGATCACTTCTTAGGCCGTAACCATGGAGCATCTTCTTTGCTTAACGGGATGCTTGAGTCAGTTTTCACGGTGAAGGGCGGAATTTCATCAAACTTATCATAATCTGCTGACATGTTTGTCTTGTCCTTGACTCCCGCGATGTTTATTTTGCCTGAAAGAACTATGTGACGTCTGGGCTCATCGTCTGATGTATTCGTTTCCTTATTTTTCCTTTTTTCGGTCTAGAGGACATGTCCTTCACATAAAAAACCTGTGCCACATTATTGGCTAGGACGAATGATTCGTCTCTGTAACCAAGATTCTTGAGATCCACTGTTGTCATTCCGTACAGCTGGTCTATCTTTACCCCTTCTCCATTCATGTTGACCCAACTGCACCAAAACAAAGGGACCTTAAAAGTAGGTCCATAGTCAAGTTCCTATATCTCCTCTATGTAACCATAGTATGTGTCCTTTTTCCCATTCTCTTATGTTGCATCAAAGCGGACACCACTGTTTTGGTAGGTGCTCTTTTTATCTTGGGCAATCGTGCAAAATGTATTCCCATTTATCTCGTACCCTTGAAAAGTCAATACAGTCGCAGATGGTGTCGCGGCCAATAAGTAGAGCTGATCTCCAATAGTGGTGTCATTCATGAGATGTAATTGCAACCAAGCGCCGAAAGTCTCCATGTGATTTTCTTTAATCTAGTAGTCATCCTTCCCAGGGAACTTGGAGCGTACAACATTCATGTGTTCCTCGATATATGGAGCCACGAAGGTAGAACTTTGTAGAACTGTGTAGTGTGCTTGATTCAAAGAATGCCCGTCCCTAAATATCATTGCTTTCTTTCCTAGCGTGCCTTTTCCACTCAGTCTCCCCTCATACCGTGATTTAGGAACACCAATCGGCTTAAGGTCAGGAAGAAAGTCTACACAGAACCCAATGACCTCCTCTGTTCCATAGCCCTTGGAGATGTTTCCTTCTGGCCTAGCACGGTTAAGAACATATTTCTTTAAGACTCCCATGAACCTCTCGAAGGGGAACATATTGTGCAGAAATACAGGACCGAGAATGGAAATATCTTTGACTAGGTGAACTAAAAGATGCATCATAATATTGAAGAAGGACGGGGGGAACACCAACTCAAAACTGACAAGACATTGGATCACATCCTTCTGTAACCAAGATTCTTGATCGATTACCTTCTGAGATATTGCATTGAGGAATGCACATAGCTTCATAATGGGTACTCGAACATTTTCCGGTAGAACCCCCTCAATGCAACCGAAAGAAAATGCGTCATAATCACGTGGCAATCATGAGACTTCAGGTTCTGGAATTTTTTCTCTGCCATAGTTATTATTCCCTTTATATTTGACGAGAAGCCAGCCGGGACCTTGATAGTGCTCAGGCATTCAAAAAAGATTTCCTTCTCTGCTTTGGTAAGAGCGTAGCTACTTAAGTATTGACGGCCTTTATCAATATGCTTGTTGTTGTTGGAAATATGCCCTAGAGACAAATAGTAGTAAGGACTATTATCATATTTCATATAGTTTATGATTAAGTTTTATATCATGCTATAACTTTATTGAGTGGAAACATCAATACACGTGTGATATACAAACAACCAGGGGTTCCCAGTGAAACTCTAGTCACTAGTTCATTGGTCAACAGATGATCATGTTTCCTGATCATGTGGCATTTATGCTAGTTGGAAATGGAGTCATCTCATTCCGAGAATGAGATGATGAACCAATACCCAACCTAAACATCATGACCCGATCATGTCACGAAGTTGAAGTTATGATGATTAGAAATGTATCCTCGTAGACTATTCCTTAGACCGTGAGGCGATATCAATCACTGTCTCCCGAGAGTGCTTAGATAGCATCAAGCGCCACTTGGTAATACAGTGGTTATAAAGGTGTGTTCAGGTACTTGGAGGAAACCGTAGAGGCAATATATGTCAAGAGCGGGATTTGTCCGTCCATGTGACGGGAAGATACTTGAAGGGCCCACTCGAAGAGGTTATATCCAATAGCCGCGCAGCGTGTGATTTGATCACAGGGATATCACTTGTTGGAACGAGTCAAGTAGCATTGTTCAGTAACGAGATTGAACACGACATGGTGATGTCATTGATCAGATCTCGGGCAATGCAAGTATCAAGAGACAAAGGGAATAAGACACGACTGTCCCGGTTCAAACGACGAAAGATCTTCATGGAACGCACAGGGGTCACATGGCCATCCAGGTCCCTCTGTCGATCATTGGTGCGGGAGTGTCCCGGCCATGTCTGGAGTGTTCCCGAACCGTGGGGTATCACGCTTAAGGGCTTGATGATGCTTAGAGAGTGTTTATAGGATTGGTGGAATCGCCAAAAAATAGTAGAGAGAAAACCTGAAGGGTTTCGGTAAGTCCGGAGGATGTCCGAAATGGAGGTGGGAGGTGTTCCATAGCCATGGAGGTTGAATAATATGTGAATGAATGTTGAATATTGATTTAATCATTTATTCATAATTATTTAATAAACAGAAAAATCAATTTAAATGGTGAAAGGCTTAATGGCCAATTCCCGGAGGGGAGAGGGCCCATTAGGGAAAGGAGAGATGGAGAAGGGGCAAGGGGGTGGCCGGCTAGGCCTAGCCCCCCCCCCCCCCACGCGGGGCCCACTAGGGTGGTCGGCGGCCACCCTCCCCCTCCTCTCCTTTAGTCCCACCCTGGGACTTTGAGGGAGGTAGTACCTCCCCTCCCCCTATATATAGTGGGGGTATTTGGCCAAATAAAATACACAAATAATCAATAAAGGTCTTCCCACTTTTGGGAGGACCTCTAATTGATATTTTCTCTCTCTCCCTCTCTCTCTCTCGTGACCGTGGTCCCAAGTCTAGACTGCGTGAACGAGAGACATCTTCACCACGGAGCACCGTCGCACTGCAGGATTTGGATCCGGGAGCTCTACTTCCGCAACTGCTACTGGATCGGGGAAGCGGGAGTCATCGTCAGGCACTGGGCGTGTGTAACTCCCCGCGAGGTGTCGCACTTGAGGCACTCAAGTCGTTGGAGCCAAGGAGCGCAAGGACTTCATCACGACCTTGAGGTCGGCTTTGGCTCGTCTACATCAACCATGCTCTCCTGAGCGTTGACAACGTTTTTCGGTCTTCAAGGGTAAGTTCGCGAAAAGCCCCTCCCGTTACTGTATTACTAATAGATAGGTCCTGGCAGCTTCAGGGGTTCAGGGGCGTAGGGTAAAATTTATTGTTTTCATACGCGGAACCACAACAGTTGTATGGGTCTTTGATACGTTGTTGGTCCTCTCGTCCTTCTGGTGTATCTTTTGTCTTCCCATACACGCCCAGGAAGCCTAGCAGGTTCACGCAAAGATTCGTCATCACGTGCATCATGTCGATTGAAGAACGGATCTCTAGGTCTGTCCAATACTCAAGCTCCCAAAATATAGATTTCTTCTTCCACATGGCCGTGTGTCCGGTAATAGGGTCTTTCAGAACAGATTGACCGCCATGACCCTTTCCAAAGATTACTTCTAGGTCCTTCACCATACCAAATACATCAGCACCTTTAGGGAGCTTAGGCTTCTTCCGGTAAATTGCCTCACCATTGAAATGCTTGCCTTTCTTTCTTACTTGATGATTGGTCGGAAGAAATTAATGACACCCCAGGTACACAACCTTCTTACATTTATCCAAATATGTACCTTTAGTCTTATCTAAACAGTGCGTGCATGCATTGTATCCCTTGTTTGACTGTCCTGAAATGTTACTAAGAGCAGGCCAATCATTGATGGTTATGAACAACAACGCTCGTAGGTCAAATGGCTCTTGTTTGTGCTCATCCCACACCTTTACACCTGGTTCTGCCCACAACTGCAAAATTTCATCGACTAATGGCCTTATGTACACATCAATGTCATTGCCGGGTTGCTTCGGTCCTTGGATGAGCAATGGCATCATAATGAACTTCCGCTTCATGCACAACCAAGGAGGAAGGTTGTAGATACATAGAGTCACTAGCAGGTGCTATGGCTGCAACTCTGCTCCCCAAAAGGATTCATGCCGTCTGTACTTAGACCAAATCATAAGTTCCTCACGTCACTTGCAAAGTTCGAGTACTTTCTCTCGATGTTTCTCCAATGCGACCCATCGGCAGGGTGTCTCAGTTTGCCGTCTTTCTTACGGTCTTCTTTGTGCCATCGCAATAACCTGGCATGCTCTTTGTTTCTGAACAGACGTTTCAACCGTGGTATTATAGGAGCATACCACATAACCTTAGCAGAAACCCTCTTCCTGGGGGGCTCGTCATCGCCCTCAACATCACCGGGGTCATATTGTCTGATCTTGTACCGACATGCAGTGCATACCAGGCATTTATCTATATTCTCGTACTTCTTACCACGGTACAAGATGCAATCATTAATGCATGCATGTATCTTCTCCACATCTAATCCTAGAGGGCACATAGTCTTCTTTGCTTCGTACGTTGTCTTGGGCAGCTCGTTATCCTTTGGAATCTTTAGCTTCATTATTTTCAGTAACTTCTCAAATCCCTTGTCAGATAAACCAGTCTCTACCTTCCATTTCAGCAGTTCAAGTGTGGTACCGAGCTTTGTGCTGCCATCTTTGCAATTTGGGTACAACAACTTTTTGTGATCCTTTTGCATGGCCTCGAACTTAAGCTTCTCCCTTTCTGTATCGCATTGTTGCTTTGCATCAGAAATGACCCGACCAAGACCATCAGCAGGCTTATCCGATGCCCTTTTTCTTCTTCATTGCCACCTCCCTCTTCTTCATTGTCTTCTATTGCAGTATCACCATATTCTTCAGGGGACATATGATAACCTTTATCATCCTCCTCTTCTTCATTTTCTTCCAGCCTAACCCCTCTTTCTCCATGCATGGCCTAACAATAATATCCGGACATGAAACCTCTCCGAAGCAGATGGCTTTGAAAGATTTTCGGGGCAGAGTGCTCCGCCACATTCCGACAGTCGACACAAGGACAAAGCATAAAATTATCCACTTTGTTTGCCTTAGCCACATCGATAAATTTATGCAGGCCTGCAATAAAATCGGAATCGCGTCTGTCATCGTACATCCATCGCATCCGCGCATCGATATGTGTGATAATAATTAACCATTACAATGACATCGTGAATAGTGAAATGACCACCCTACATGGACACATACAATATTTTTGTATCAGTTACAGATAAACAAGATAAGGTTGCTAACTCGGCCGAGGATACCGTGTTGTGCAAACTTAAGTATGGTTCGGACATTTCGTCGAACACCTTGTGTGCAGTGTGAAGAAAAAAACCTAGCATCCACCTCCCACACAAAATTCTAGAAAAAATAAGTGGATGGGCTAGGCTTATTTATAGCCAGGGGAGGATTTTTTATCCTGGTTCTTGGCATGAACCGAGACCAATGCACCGCAGAGCACCACGTGTGCGTCGCGGGTTTTTGGTCCCGGTTCGTGGCATGAACCGGGACCAATGCTCCGCAGAGCGCCATGTGTGCATCGCGGGGAGGGGCTTTGGTCCCGGTTCGTGGCATAAACCGGGACCAATGCCCCTTGGATATTCTTCCCGTCGCTTCGTTGTCCTCGTGTACAAATAGGAGGCGCCACAGCGCGTCGCTTTGTCGTCCATCCCCTCCCTCTCCAATCTCCATCGCGCCGTCGCTTCGTCGTCCATCCCCTCCCTCTCTCCAATCTCCACCGTGCCACCATGGAGATGCCCGCACTGAACTTCTACGAGGCGGTGATGTTCACGCACTTCGACATTGTCACGCCGCCAGCCAAGACGGTGCCCCACGGATGGCGCATAAGCTATGCGGGGTGCCAGTGGCTCCGCTCCCTGGCCGAGCCGAGATGGAGAGCGAAATCGCGGTGCGCTGCCGCTAGATGCCCGCGTGGAAGAGGGCGCTACCCCGGTACGCGGCGGCCAGCCCGTACTGGCCGGCGCTATTAAAGAAGGAGCGGAAGGCCAAGATTGGCAACCGCATTGTTTACGGGCGCGTGGTGCACCGGGATCTCCGCAACCGAGAAGAGCGGGAGAGGTGCTCGCCGCGATCTCCCTGGACGGACCAAGTACACCGTCATCACCGCCGCTCGCCGCGAAGAGGTGCTCCGTCTCGCGAACAATGCGGAAATCGTGGAGGTTCCGTCCGACGACGGCGAGGAAGCCGGCGGCTCAGAGGACAGCGGCAGCGGAAGTAAAATTGTTGACTAGTGGTTGAATTAATGTAGGATGTGAAATCGCACTTTGTTTAGAAAGAATTTATGGTTCAATTAATGAAATATCCCGGATTTAGATCAATTTCTACCTCGATTTAGATCTCTGTCCCGGATTGGGAATGTGACCGTCGAGAGGTTTTTGGTCCCGGTTCGTGGCATGAACCGAGACCAATGCTCCGCAGAACGCCATGTGTGCGTCGCGGGGGCATTGGTCCCGGTTCATGCCATGAACCGTAGCTTAGAGATGAACTGGGACCAATGCCCAGGCGGCATGAACCAGGACCGGTGCCTGGCATTGGTCCCGATTGCGGAATCGAAGCGGGACCAATGGCATTTGGGTGTTGGACCAAAAACCCTTTTTCTACTAGTGTGTCTAGTTTCTGTCCACATGCTTCTGTCCTCTACATCACCGTGCATGTTCAGTGTCTAGCAGTGAAGGAAGCAACCCTGGAGCGGTCGTGGTGGCAGCGAGGCTGCGAGAGAACGGAAGAAAAGCAAGAGAAGGGCGACACGTAGAGGATTCTGCGATAATATACATGACGGATAAGAAAGGGTGGCCACCGAGGGACCAACAGGTAAGCTCGTGGCAATGTCCAGGTTCTGTCCAAATGCTTTTGTCCTCTGCATCACCGTGTCTGTTCCATGTCTAGCGGTGAAGGAAGCAACCGTGGAGAGGTGTGATGGTGGCAGCGACGGTGCGAGGGAACGGGAGTAGAGCAATGTTTCAGTGCATGCTAAAATTTACAACTATACAACAAGTACACAGACCATACAAATTTATTTGATACATTTATCAAATTCAATTGCTAATTCAGTTAACTGACATAGAGTGTCAAAGTTTTAGTACATTCAGCAAAGTCATTGGTAATTCCACGAGAATTGCTACAAGGCATCAGATTTAATCCCTAAAAATACCATCTTATACCTCGATTGCTTCTTTCTAATGGAAATCACACCTCAATCATACCCTAACACAACTCAACCAAAGATTTGAGGCAAATTGGACACCTTCACATGCACCGAAACATGACAATATAAAAAATGATAATTCCTTCACAAAAACTATGGGCAAATGATTCGTACTTACTACCACACACCACGCGATCTCCATTTGCAGCGTATCATCAATACAAACCCGACCTACAATCCCCTCCGCGGCGACGCAACACGGCGGTACGAACTCCAGTGGCTCCAAAATCCAGTAAAAGTTGTTGGAGAAGGAACTCACCGTAGTAAGGCGATCTTCATCGTAGTTTCGGCGGTACGGAACATCATACCATTCATCGTCGCCTAGGCCGAGCTCCACCCCTGTCGCTGCCTACGGCCTCGCCTCCATCCTCGCCAGACAAAGAACGCAACTGCCCAAAACAAAAAGAAGCGAGATTCTAGGGTAAGCATGGTTTTTTGTTTTGTAAAATTTCATGGCCACTCCGACATCTCCAATGGAAGGGAATATTTTTTAAATTGTTGTTCTTCGAAGCGCTTTATTGCAAAAGAAAATTCTAGCGTGGGCGGGACGCATGTCAGCTCCCACGAGGGGTTGTATGGGTTTTGCACATCAAATCACTACAGGAAAGATTTGAGGTACCGACGGTGGCCGTCGGCGTAGCTCCTGGACGGCACACCCCCTTGGCCATCGGCACAGGCACAACCCCTCGGCGTAGTGGCCAGGTCGTCGGCAAAGGAATAGAGCTAGGCCGTCGGCATAGCCTAATTTTTTTTAATTTTTTTATTGTTTGACTCGTTAATCTCTCGCTTTGATCATTTTTAACACTATTTATACTCAATAATTGATTAAATTACAGTTTTAGTCAAACTTCCCGGTCGGTCATCCATCCTAACACTACTCCAGCTCCAGCACACTTAACTTCCTCGTTCCTTCAGAATCTCTTTCCGCAAAGCAACTATGATATCAATCCTATTAACTCTTATATCATCATGTCACATGGTTGTATTTTTTAAAATTACAAGCAATTATTTAATTAAGTAAACAACAATAAATAAGTAAAAATATTATTGAATTCAAATAAAAATATAATGATTTTTTTTGTATTTTTTATTTAATATGGAATAATTAATATCTTTAAATCTGTAAATCGGAATTTGGCAAATAATATATCTAAATTGATTAGAAAAATGAGAGGAATTCAAATATGATATCAATATCAACTTATCACAAACTATGCAGTGATTCTTATCATAATTTCATTTGCCCGTTTAAAACGGCACGCATAAAGATTCTTAGGTCGGGGCTGAGACTCGCTAAACTTGAAGTGGATCTCTGATGAAACAACATATTGTGAACCTAAAAATGATTTTTGTAAAAAATCATGGGTATACGATCATGTACATGTAGTTCATATCTGACCCACTTCCTACCGATTCGGCACGAATTTGTCTTTTTCACCAGGGATAGACGGAAAGGTTTGAGATCCCCTATTATGATATTATCCAGGTAAGGTGGTATACTATTTTTGAAAAATGTGATGGTAACATTTTGAATTAGCCATTTGGTGGTTGCTTTACAAAACCGTCCGTTTTTTGCACTCGGAAAATGGAAAACGATTTTTTGGTGCGACGAAAAGGAAAACTTCCTCCTGAAACATTGTTCGCCATCCCATGATACACATGTATGCACAATATAAACACATTATTACAAACTATGCCTTCATTCTAGCCATAACATTGGTCATTTGACCAGAAAGCCAAGAAACCTCGAACGAGATAGGTCATTTTATGAAGGTTTTTTTTGAGACATAATCAATATATCAAGTTTGATATTTTTCCTTCTAACTATGTCACATAATATGATACAATGTGAAGGTTTCGTATTGTTTGGATCGTTTTTGAATTTCTAATGCCCGTTTTAAACTATCGTTAACTTTGTCAAAGGGCAGGCATGAAGATTCTTAGCTCGGAGCTGAGACTCGCTAAACTTGAAGTGGATCTCTGATGAAACAATATATTGTGAACCTAAAAATTATTTTTGTAAAAAATCATGAGCATCCGATCATATACCTGTAGTTCATATCTGACCCACTTCCTACCGATTCGGCAGGAATTTGTCTTTTTCACCAGGGATAGACGGAAAGGTTTGAGATCCCCCTGTTATGACATTATCCATGTAAGGTGATCTAGTATTTTTTTTAAATGTGATAGTAGCATTTTGAATTAGTCATTTGGTGGTTGCTTCACAAAACCGTCCATTTTTTGCACTCGAAAAATGGAAAACAGCTTTTTGGTGCGACGAAAAGGAAAACTTCCTCCTAAAATATTGTTTGCCATCCCATGATGCACATGTATGTACAATATAGATACATTATCACAAACTATGCCTTCATTCTAGCCATAACATTGGTCATTCAACCCGAAAGCCAAGAAACCTCAAACGAGATAGGCCATTTTGTGAAGGTTTTTTTAAGACATAATCAATATACTAAGTTTGATATTTTTCCTTCTAACTATGTCACATAATATGACACCACGCGAAGGTTTCTCATTGTTTGGATCGTTTTTGAATTTTTAATGCCCGTTTTAAACTATATATAATGTTTTCTTTTTCACTTAATTTTTGTTTACAAATATGTAATATTTGAGTGTAGATAGATAGATCTTATTTTTCTGCAAATTTTGATATATTATTTGTATTTTTTTGAATTAGAATGATTTAGTTATGATTTTTTAAAAATTAATGAGGTAAAAGGAAAAATAGCTATGACTAAAATTAAATAAAAAAATCTGGAGGCCTACGCCGACGGCCTAGCCGTCGGCACAGCCTAAACTTTTTTTCCAAAGAGCCGTGCCGACAGCCTGACTACCTAACGCTGTTTCCGTCGCCATGTCTGAACTGGGGCTACGCTGAGGGTTGTACCTACGTCGAAGGCCACCGTCGGTACATCCCTCTCTACTACGCCGACGGCCACGCTACGTCGAGGGCTACCCTCGGCACTGTCATCTACGCCGACGACCGTTCCTACGCCGACGGCCGGGCTGGTCGGCTGGCCGGGGGAGGCAGCTACGCTGACGGCCCCGAACTTTGGCCGTCGGCGCCTCAGTTCTTTCACGAATTATTTTATTGCAGATCGATTATATATTGGTGGTGCAATTAGCTCATAAAGAAAGATTGTACGCTCTAGTGACAGAACAGCGGTACAACTAGCAACTCCCCTCCATATACCCGGGGCACGTTACAGTCAGAACGCGCGCAACCAGGGACAAAAAAAAAACAGGGACACCTACAGCTAGCTTCCGGGGCGCGCTCAACCCAGTCATGCGCGCCGCATGTTGATCATCGTCGGCGTGGCGAGGTGCCGGTGCGTGCCGCGTCTGCACATATCCATGCAGCAGCTAGCGTGACGAAACCGGCCGAAACGGCGCCAGTTCTCTCAGGTAAGCTAGCACGTCGTGTAGCGCCCCGACCGAAACGCTTGCTTGCCTTCTGGCGAGATGACGCTAGCTAACTCCTGTCGTTATATACGAACGGATGTAGGCATACGGCGACCTCTTCAGTGACACGGAGAGTTTGAAGATTGCTAGTTAGCTTCCGAGATCGACCGACATTTTTCTCTCGGAGACATGGCCGCCACCGCCGCCGCCGCCGCCGCTGCAGTGGAGGTGGGACGTGGTCAGGTGTTGGAGAGAAACGGCGGCAGGAGGAGGAAGGCAGCCCGGGGATGGAAGTGCATGCCCTTCATCATAGGTACGTATGTACACGGGCCAGAGCTAGATTTGCTTCCCGTCTCTCCGACCATCTCCCAACCTGCTTCCTTTTGCGAGATTTGTCCTTCAGATAAGCCTGTACAGGAGCGTGGCCGGAGCGCGATCCATCTCTGCCGCCGAGCTAGTTAGGCGGCCCGGCCAGCAAGGTCGATCGCGCGTTTAATTACTAGCATTGATACTTTTCCCATTTCGCCAAGCAGATGCGTATACTTTGGTTAATTTCTTCCCCTTGATTATTTTAGACTTGCATATGCACCACATCAGCACGTTTTTTACCCTTGATCCGCTTTCGTGCTCGCGAAATTGGAGTGGATGTTTGATATTACTCCCTCCGACCCAAATTAATTAACTTGGATTTGTCTAGATTCAGATGTATCTAGCATTAAAACATGTCTAAATACATCCAAATCCAGACAAATCTGCGTCAATTAATTTGGGTCGGAGAGAGTACCGAAATTTAGATTTGGTAGTACCGGGTGAGACAGACCTTGCAATGTCTAAAGGAGTCCCATATTACAAAAGAGCATGTATATGGCGCAGTTTAGCGTATAGTAAAATTAGACAAATCTCCGATATTATTTTTTAGAAGGAGAGAGTAATACAAATGATTAGATGAAATAATACACCGCACCTTGCTATAGATGGAGCCACGATTGGGAGAGAATCTAGGCCAATAATTAACAATTCATTGCATTTCCGTTTCACGCAGCATGTTTTAGTTACCAACATCTTTTATCCCCTTCCTAATGTCTACAATGTGTAAAACATGTCCATATATGGTCCCTGTGCAGTCCTTAATAGTGGTGGAGTGCTCCTGTGCTTTTCGTCTGTTTTTTGGCACGCTTTTCAAAGCAGCCTGACGGCTGAGATTAAGGGAACTGACATCAGATCCCGACCCGCATGATCCAAACCCAAACCAGGTGTGATTAGCACCCTTAATTTCAGCCGTCAGGCTGCTTTGGAAAGCATGCCAAAAAAAGACGGAAAGCACAGGAGCACTCCTTAATAGTGTCTTACCTTCTATGGAGTAATATTAGATTTTAAGCCGTTGGATCATGCCCAATTGACAGTCTATATTGATTTGGGAGCACCTTCTATGGTGTTTTGCTTGGGTTTCGCCTGTTTTACTACCCGGTCACATCTGGCCTTTGTTTTCCAATAAAATCTTGTGTCTTCAAGCCTTATTGTTAAGGATGAAACGGACCAAAACGGGTATGACTAAGTGATATCATATTTATTTTTATATTTTTTGCAGAAACGAAAACGAATGCAGAAAACCAAAGAAACATATATGTTGTAAAACAGATAAAGAACAAATACAATATGACACACTTGTGAAAAAGAAGCATGGGTGGGTGGCAGGATGCCACAATGTCAGAGGTTTTGTGTCCCTAAACCCTACGTCGCGCGTCTGCACTTGCTCAATTAGGGGAGAAGACCGCAGGAATCACGAGATTAGATCACAATATAAGCCTTTTTAGAAACAGAGGTAGTATTTGTTAGGCCTGTTTCCCACGGGCTGACGAGGGCCTGCTTCATGGAACCAAATATATCCACAGTAATACAAAAAGTTTCGTATTTGCCATAAGCTAAAATTCCGCTTCCGTGGTTGTTTCAACGGAAAATACTGTTCCATTTCCACTCGTCTAAAAAATTCTGTTTTTGTTGCGCAAAATCTCTCTGTATCCGTATTCTTTTCGGTTCACTTTTTTGCGGAAAAGTGGAAACCCTTAGCTCGGGTTTCATCCCTAAACTTATACACAAAAGGCCACACACGCTAGTCTGCATGCCGAAACAAATGAGAGAGATAAACATACGAAAAACAAAAGCTTGACAATAGTTGCAACTTTGTAACTAATGTCAAGCTGGTATAGTACTGAGTGGCTGTCTGTTTGTATGCAGCAACCGTGGCATTCGAGAGTGTTGGGTCTATTGGGGTGACAGCAAATCTGACGGTCTATCTTGTGAAGCGCTTCAACATTGGGCAGCTCACGGCAGCAAATATTACCAACATCTTCTATGGTACGCTTAACTTTGCTCCCTTGCTAGGCGCCTTCATCTCCGACGCCTACTTGGGAAGGTTCAGAACCCTGGCCTATGGATCCTTCTTTACCTTTCTGGTATGTCCATGCCACGGCCTCATTTCACCTGCTGTTGTGTCATCAGTCTTCGTTGTCGAAATAAGTCTAGCAAATGAATGGAATAGCTAGCAATATTGTTAACATTAGCAAGTGAAATGGCATGTGCAATGAACCATAGCAAATGATTACACTTTATCTGTGGATTCTATCGCACAAAAATTTGATATCTCAGCAAATGATATTTATTTAGTACTGTCTAGCTGTTCTAAGGAATCACTATCTTCGGACAGCCACATTTGAGATTGTCCATTATTACTTCATGCTGCTTCAAGTACAAATGCAAAGACTGGAAAGGCAGAATACACTTTATTAAGATTAAAGATGTATATTCTAGTAAGATTGCACTTGCTTGGGGTGCTGCCGGCGCTAAACATTTGGCTAGCCTGATCCCTGGTATCATGTAATTGGCCTCTGCCGTTTTGCTTCTTTTGTAACCTTGTTGCTATCTTCTCTACCAATATAGCTGGCACAGCTTTTTCCTCTTTCAAAAAGAAAAATTATTGGACTTGCTCGATGGCAACAACCTTACATGAAGTACAAAAACATGAATAAAGCAACTGCACCAAAATTCCTACGAGATGATTGCAAATATTATCAACTGTTAAATTTTGCATTGCTCAGAGCCTAATCTGTGTGTTTATTTGCTGTAAAAACAGGGGATGCTAGGATTGACTTTATCTGCATCAGTTCCTGCTCTGAAACCACCAGGCTGCAATCAAACAACCCAATTAGGTGGACACTGCAATAGTCCATCAACACTCCAGCTGGGTGTGCTATACCTTTCTCTTGGGTTTCTTATCATCGGTGGTGGAGCAATCAGACCATGCAGCCTGCCCTTTGGAGTAGACCAATTCGATATGACTGATGAAAAAAGCCGGAAGGGCCTGAGCAGCTATTATAACTGGTACTATGGCACAACTACTGCTGCCCTGGTGTTCTCTTTGACTATCCTCGTCTACATACAGAATAATATCAGCTGGCCAATAGGATTTGGCATACCTGCATTTTTCATGATGATGGGAATTATCGTCTTATTTATGGGTACGAGACTATATGTCCATGTAGCACCAGAAGGTAGCATCTTCACTGGAATCGCCCAAGTTTTAATGGCATCGTTTAGAAAGAGAAGACTCAAGCTTCCATATCCTCACGATTTAAATCAACAAGACTTGCTGCTCTTCAACCCTCCCACAAAAGGAAACCGTATTTTCAGACTGCCACTTACTTCCCAGTTCAGGTATAAGATCTAACCCCATTTGATACTATCTGATACTTTTTTTTGAGGATGATAACATCTCATACTGTCACAACTCATCCACAAAAATGCCATCTCATACCGTCTTATTCCAAAAAAAATCATGCTTTTTCCAAGAAAAAACTATTTTTGCAGAGATTAAGGTTTTGTTGTGTAACTTTTGTTCATTGCGTATTAATAAGTTGGAGGACTTGTACATATAGCTATTACGACTTAAAATAATATTATGGATTTTTTTGGAAAGGAATAATATTATGGATATATCCAACATTGCAAAAATAGGGTTAAGAACACTGGCACACATCTATTTAACAGGTAGCTACATTCCATATACTTGCTAGAAACATGCAGGAAAAATCATGTGTAGGTAAATATAAACCCTTTTTCTGCAAGTAAATCGAGTATAATGTCCTGACTGCCTAGATAAACTGAAATAGAAATACAAACACAAACAACATGACAATCATGCAAAAAATACTAATCATTTAAAATAATTATATGTAAATGCTAATGTATACCCACTATTTATTGTGATTCATCCTTAGGTTTCTGAACAAAGGTGCAATAGTAAGGAATGGTGATATAAATGATGATGGTTCTGCAACAAACTCGTGGGAGCTTTGCAGTATTCAGCAGATAGAAGAGGTTAAATGTTTGATAAGAATTGTGCCTATTTGCATTTCTGGCATCATATGCTTCGTCACGATTTCTCAACAGTTCACCTACGTAATACTGCAAACATTAACAATGGACTGTCACCTTGGGCCACACTTCGAAATTCCAGCGTCCTCTGTTATATCCATATCCTTCATGGCCCTAACTCTATTCATCCCCATTTACGACCGACTATTAGTACCCATAGCTAGAAGGTTAACCGGGATGGAAAGTGGAATTACACTTCTTCAGAGACAGGGAGTAGGATTGGTGATTTCTACTCTTTCAATGGTGGTAGCAGGACTTGTTGAACGTAAAAGGAGGAACTCAGCTTTGACTAATGGAGGAATGTCACCAATGTCAGTCTTTTGGCTTGCCCCCCAACTGGTTTTAATGGGTATTGCTGAGGCTTTGAACGCAGTTGGACAAATTGAATTCTATAATAAGCAGTTCCCAGAGCACATGCTAACCCTAGCAGGATCCCTGTTTTTCGTTACTTTAGCTGGAGGAATCTACTTGAGTACTGCCCTGGCAAACATCACAAAAAAGGTGACCAGCAGAGATGGCCACACAAGCTGGTTGACAGAGGATATTAATCTCAGCAAACTTGACTACTACTTCTATTTCATTGCCCTCATGGGAGTACTGAACCTTTTCTACTTCCTAATATGCTCACACTACTATCAATATAAACCCATGTCACTCCATGCTGAAGAGTCCATCATAATACACTCAAAGGTAGAGGCAGATGCGGAGATCGACATTGCGAGAGATGCACATGACAATTAAATATATTGCAAAGGATTTTTGTCCTGCACATAATATATACATGGGACAAATTGCAAGAGGTAACATGGCACGCAGACTTTCTTACTCGAGTGTGACGAAAAACAAGTGTACCACAGTTTAGCAGAAAGGATGAATATTATCCAAAGAGCATAACTAAAGGGGCTAAAAGGTCTATTGTACTCGAGTTTGATTAAGTGTGAGTTCCTGGAACTTAACGAAGCCAGCCATACTTTTGTGGAACTTAATTAAGTCCGTAGTGTTAGAGTTATTTATGATGCCTTTTGGCCTCCTGCACTTTGGCCTTTGGTCTCCTATCTGTACATGTATATATGTGGCTTTTTCCTCTTTTTTCTTTTTCCGTACCGTACCACAAGAGATAGGGAAAGGCCGTTCTAAGCTCAAATTGTTAATTAAACGGGCCCTGTTCAACTACCGCTTGGTAAAAAAGATAGTCAATCCGTTGTCAAGCAAGACGATAAAGATAGGTTTCGGAAAGAACATAGAATAGTAGAGGATCCAGCATGCAGGTAATACTAAGTTGCTAATTCTCCTAACATGGTATCATGAGCTAAAGTTTTTTTTTCCGCTTTGCAACTTTCTGCTGCGCCGCCGCCACCAATCTTCTGGTTGGCCGCTGATGTTCCTTGCCCCAGTGTGCTGCTCCTTCTCTGCGTGTGCTATTGTTCCTCTTCACAGCCACGTGCCTGTTTTTTTCCCGGAGGTCTCTTCGCCTGCTTGGATTTCAGTGGTCACCGCCTGTCTTCTGTGTGGCTGCCTGCTCATCTGCTAATCAACAGTTATAGGCTGCCGTCACTTGATAGGATCTCAAGGCCACCAGCTTCCGCCCACCGAATCCCGGCCCAGCCTGCTGGATTGTGCCGCCGCTAACCGCCGATTTGGTCGCCGGCTGCTGTTCTCGGGTGCGGTTAGAGCATCTCTGGTAGAAGTTGTAAATTTGGTCGTCTACATGTGGATATAGACGGTCGTCTAAAAAGATTCTTTTTTAAACGTTCTCAATTTTCCAGCGGATTGTCTATAACTAAGAGGTCTATATTCTCTCTTCTATAGTTTAATATTATTTTTTAAGTACCAATTCAACTACAATGTGTCAACAGTGCAAAATTCAGTATAAACTTTGACAATACAGAGGCAGCACCATTTAGTACATCTTTGGTAGCTAGCAAACAACAACATTCATTACAAACAACAACTTCAAATCGATCTGTATCTAGACAGCAGCAACATTCAGTCAATAATTTTTTACAGCAGGACGTCGGTCCTTTGGATGATTCTCTTCAGTTTCTACATTCAGTACAGGCAACATTCAGCACACAGCACTTGTCTTCTCCACACGAGGTCTTCTCCACGAGAGCGTTCTCTCCAACTAGCCACCCTGCTCCATCCCCTACCCCTGCAGAATAAATCCGCCCTGCAGAGACCACGACGGCTCCCCTGCAGAGGCCGCGCCTTCGCCCTGCACAGCCCGCGCCGCCGCCTTGCACAGCTCCCTGCGCAGCCAGCGCCGCCGCCTTGCAGTGCCCGTGGCCGCCCCGTGTACAGCCCGTGGCCGCCCCCCGAGAGCCCTGGCCGCTTCGACGCATCTTGCCCCGCCCCTGCCCATCGACACGCGCGCGTGGCCATCACCATCTCCCTACCTCCGAATCGGGAAGAAACGGAACGCTGGCGGCCGGATCCGGCGCCTACCATGGTTCTAGAACGGAAATCCTCCTCTACCCCGTCCAATTTCTCACCCTCTCTCGCCTATTCTATAGGGGAACGATGTGTACCTCAAGCCGGCGAGCGGGGCGACGGCGAGACGGGAGTAGCGCTCCAGCGAAATTTCGCAACTCCTCTGGACGAGCGCGGGAGCAGGGACGCGGCTGCGCGGGACGGAAGGCTCGCGAGCGGGCAGTTGCGCTTGGACGTCGTGGCTAGGTCGTCCAAATATGAACGACGGGTAGCAGAAATGGATGCTCGTCTAAATTTAGACGACGATTTAGACGAGCCTCTAGAGCGTATTTTTTGTCTCACATCGTGTATATTTCATGAGCCACTAGAGATGCTCTTAAGCCGCTGCAGCGTTGTCGCCCGCGGGCCACGTCTCCAGCTGGGCGCTTGCCGTCTCTGCTCGTCGGTCTCCTCTCGTCCGCAGGCCTGAGCCGCTCTGGCCCCGGCAATCTCGCTCGTCCGCTAGTCATTTGCCACTTCCGTCCGTCGGTCTTTTTTTTTTTTGACTCCCCGTCCGTCGGTCTTCTTTGATCTGCCGCCGGTCGGGTGGTTTCGTGGTGTTCTCGTTGATTCCACACGGGAAGGAGTGGATCGTGTGGACCTGCAGTTTACTTTTGGGCCTCGTCCGAGTGGTTTTTCCCTTGGGCCTCGTCTGGTGGTTCTGATTACTATAGAAGTCAGATCACTACGTGAGCTAAAAAAAAATGTTGCCGGTCTCTGCTTCTCGTTGTCCGGTGATTGGTGTTCCAACCTTCCTTCGGTGCTGGGTGCTCCCCCACGTGCTATGTTACATTGCACACGCACTGGTGGCCACTCTATGTCTACTCCTTTTGCGGCTTCCGTCCGCGGTTACAGTCACTCTGCGTCGACTTCTATTGAGGCGTCCGCCCGCGGTCTATTCTTTTGCAGCTTTCATCCGCGGTTACGGCCACTCTGTGTCGACTTCTATTGAGGCGTCCGCCCGTGGTGGTGGCCGCTCTGCATCGACTCCTCTCACGGCTTTCGCGCGTGGCAGTGACCGCTCTACGTCGACTTCTCTCGCGGCTTCTGCGCGTGGCGGTGACCGCTCTACGTTGACTCCTCTAGCGGCTTCTGTGCGCGTCGGTGGCCGCTTTCCGTCAACTCTACACACGGCTTCCACATGTAGTGGTGACCGCTCTTCGCCGGAATGTGTTTCTACCTCGACCTCTTTCGCTACGTCCCTGTCTGCGCATGAGATTGCACAACTCCAACGCCTGCTGCTGCTTGGGTTTCTTCATCAATAGATTCTGCAGGTTCTACGATTGACTTTTATGGCATTGAGAGACCACCTTCTACTCATTCAGGTACATCATCATGGATTCTTGATACAGGAACGTCTTTTCATATGACCTATGATTCTTCCGCTTTGACCTCCATTCGACCTGTCGAGTCTCCTGTCCATGTTCTTACTGCTGACGGTACTCCTCTCCTAGTCGCCAGTCGAGGTACTCTTAGCACTTCAGAGTTTCATGTTCCTTCTTTTGCCCATATTCCTCAACTTACCATGAAGCTCTTTTCTGGTAGTCAGATTGTTGACTCTCGTTGTAGGATCACTCTCGACTTTGATTCCTGTTCAGTTCAGGATCGTCACACCGACGCTCTACTTGGTGCTAGCCCTCAACGCCATGATGGTCTTTGGGAGCTTGATTGGCTTCGTCTTCCTTCTGCTGCCACCAATGCTAGTCTCTTGGCCCCCATTGTTGCCTCTACCAGCTCTTTTCAGCAATGGCATCATTGCCTTGGACATTTATGTGGCTCTCATCTCTCATCTTTAGTTCATCGTGGTGTTCTAGGGTCTGTCTCTAGAAATGCTTATTTGGATTGTCAGGGTTGTCGTCTTGGTAAGCAAATTCAGCTCCCCTATTCTCATAGTGAGTCAGTTTCCGAGCGTCCTTTTGATCTCGTTCATTCAAATGTTCGGGGTTCGGCTCCCTTTGCTTCGAAAGGGGGCCATCGCTACTATATTGTCTTTATAGATGATTTTCCCGCCATACTTGGGTCTATTTCATGTCTTCTCGTAGTCAGGTCTTATCTATATATAAACAATTTGCTGCCATGGTTCGTACGCAGTTCTCCACTCCTATTCGTGTTTTTCGTGTAGATTCTGCTGGCGAGTATATCTCTCGTTCGCAACGAGCATTTCTTGCTAAACAAGGTACTCTTGTTCAGTTCTCTTGTCCTGGTGGTCATGCTTAGAATGGCGTGGCTGAGCGAAAGCATCGACGCCTTCTTGAGACAACTCGTGCATTGATGATCACCACTTCTCTTTCGCCTCACTTTTGGGCTGAGACTATTTCCACTTTCACCTATCTCATCAACATTCAACCATCTGCTTCTCTACAGGGCGGTATTCCTCTCGAGCGTCTTTCTGGTTGTTATCCTGATTATTCGTAGCTTCGTCTGTTTGGATGCATTTGCTACGTTCTCCTTGCCCCATGTGAACGCGCCAAATTGACCGTTCAGTCAGGTGAGTGTGTTTTTCTCGGATATAGTGATGAGCACAAGGGCTATCAGTGTTGGGATCCTGTCGGTCGTCGGATGCATATTTCCCGAGATGTGACTTTTGATGAGTCTCGTCCCTTCTATCCACGGCCATCCTCCTCGACCTTTTCAGTAGAGGATATCTCTTTCCTCATGTTTCCTGATACACCTCCTTCTATGCCTCGCATTCCTACTCCTCCTCGTGCCATTATTCCCGATCTGGCACCGTCTTCTCCTATGGTTTCTTCTCCTTCCCTATCTCATGACTCTCCACCATCATCACCAATGCCTTTCCACATCACCGTCACCTCCGATGATTACTTCTTGTCCCACTTTTCCTTTTCACTATACTTGTTGCCCACGTGTGGAGGATGACTCTATTAACGTGCCATCTACTTCTAGTGTGCCGTCTCAATCGACTTATGGTCTTCGTCCTCGGCCTTGCCCTCCACCTTACTGCTATTCCCCTGATCGCTCTGGTCTTTCTGCCGTTCTTGAGGCGACCTCTTATCAAGATGTTGTTGTTCATCCTGAATGGCAGCTTGTGATGGCAGAGGAGATTGATGCGCTTGAGCGCACCAACACGTGGGATTTGGCTCCTCTTCCTCCACATGTTCGTCCCATCACGTGTAAGTGGGTATATAAGATTAAGACTCGCTCTGATGGTTCGCTTGAGCGTTACAAAGCTCGTCTTGTGGCTCGTGGCTTTCAACAGGAGCATGATCGTGATTATGATGAGACTTTTGCTCCTGTGGCCCATATGACCACTATTCGCACACTTCTTGCCATTGACTCTATTCGCCACTGGTTTGTGTCTCAGCTTGATATCAAGAATACCTTTCTTAACGGTGAGTTGCGTGAGGAGGTTTATATGCAGCCACCACCTGGGTATTCTGTTCCTGATGGCATGGTCTGTCATCTTCGTCGTTCTCTCTATGGCCTTAAACAAGCCTCCCGCGCCTAGTTTGAACGCTTCGCCTCTATGGTAACTACTGCTGGTTTTTCGCCTAGTACTCATGATCCAGCTTTGTTTGTCCACATTTCTGCTCGTGGTCGGACTCTTCTTCTTATATATGTTGATAACATGATCATCACTGGTGATGACTATGAGTATATTGCCTTTGTCAAGGGCCGTCTTAGTGAGCAGTTTTTTATGTCAGATCTTGGTCCTCTTTGCTACTTTCTTAGGATTGAGGTTTCTTCTACCTCTGATGGCTTCTCTATTTCCCAAGAAAAGTATATCCATGATCTTCTTGCTCGTGCTGCTCTTAGTGATGAGCGCATTGTTGAGACTCTGATGGAGCTTAATATTCACCTACGTGTTTCTGATGGTGATCCCTTACCTGACCTGACGCGTTATCGTCATCTTGTTGGGAGTCTTGTCTATCTAGCCGTTACTCGTTTGGATATCTCTTATCTTGTTCATATTCTTAGTCAGTTTGTTTCTGCTCCCACTTTGGTTCACTATAGTCACCTTTTGCATGTTTTACGATATCTTCGTGGTACTATTTCTCACTGTCTTTTCTTTCCCCGTTCTAGCTCATTATAGCTTCAGGCATATTCCGATGTTGCGTGGGCTAGTGATCCTTTGGACTGGCGTTCACTTTCTGCTTACTGTGTTTTTCTCGGTGGTTCTCTTGTTGCCTGGAATACAAATAAACAGATCGCGGTTTTTCGTTCGAGTGCAGAGGCCGAGTTGCGAGTTACTACCTCTGTTTGGGATTATTAGTCCTAAGGGCCAAGTTGCTAATACCAAGACACTCCATGACTCTCTCTTATTAATATATGCATGCACCAATAGTTTTACATGTATGAGAGAAGTGAAAAAAAGGAGAACATGCATTAGACGAGAGAGACTAATAAATGAGATAGCCTTTATAATTTCAAACAATATAAAAAAGCTCTTAGGACTAATAATCCCAAACAAAGATAGTATGGCTCTATTAACGGCATAGGTGACTTGGTTACGATGGTTACTTGAAGATTTTGGTGTTTCTATTACTACACCTACTACCCTCTTGTTAGATATTATAGGTGCTATTAGTATTGGGCGTGACCCCGTGAAGCATGAGCTCACTAAGCATATTGGTGTTGATGCTTCGTTTGTGCGCGCTAGTGTGCATGACCAGGTTATTGCTCTTTAGTATGTGCCTTCCGAGTTACAGTTGGCGGATTTCTTCACGAAGGCACAGACTAAAGCGCAACATGGTTTTTACCTCTCCAAACTCAGCGTTGTAGATGCGCCATGAGTTTGAGGGGGAGAGGGATGTTAGAGTTATATTTATGATGGCTTTTGGCCTCCTGCACTCTGGCCTTTGGCCTCCTACCTGTACATGTATATATGCCTCTTAGTAATACTAAGTTGCTAATTCTCCTAACACGTAGTATATCTGAAGCAAGTACAGACATGCCGTACTTTGCTAGTTCATCTTTCATGTTTTACAACGTTTATTTATTTATTTTAAATGCATTCAATAAAGCAAAAGATTACTCCTCCTCAAAGTACTTTCGCCCCCCTCTTTAAATAAAGCCACAACATGGCCAAGCAGATAAAAAGTGATAAGACAACTCTCTTAGAGCATCTCCAACACATAGCGCGCGTTAAAATCTGTTTACAGCGTCGTTTTTAGGTTTGCAGCGCGCGTGGGCATGCAGCGCTCCACCGGAGGCTGCAAATTTACGCGTGACAAAAGAACGCTCCACCGCACGCACCCATCTCAAAAAAGAAGATCAAACACATACAATAAAATCAATAGAAATCAAAAACAAAGAAGAAATACTAGAAATTAGGATTATATTACAAGCAAACGAGAGTTCAACAACAATGAAATTAAACACGATAATAAAAACTAGTACTACTTTAGATTAAACACGATGAAAATAATCGGAGTCCTCCCAATTGTAATCGGAGGCATCCTCCGTTGAGGACGAAACCAGCGTCACGACCAAAGGTCCATCCAACGCGGGTCGTCCTCCGGGATCGTGGGATTGTCTAGCTGCGTGAGGATGTAGGCACGCCTTGTCCGCCCTCCTCGCGCGGCGCTTTTGCGGCCTTTCCTCCGTCCTATGCGCATGTTCGGCATAGAAGGAGACCTCGTTGGCGACATCATCCGGGAAGCGCTCCACCCACAGCAGGCGGTCACGCTCGGCCTTCTCGGCAAGCAGGAGCCGGCGCTGCTGGGCGCGATGGCGGCGACATTCCATGTTGGTGATAAGGCGCGGTGGAGGCACGAGCATCTCCGCCTTCTCACGTGTGTGGACGTCGTGGAAGTTCATCGACCAGGGAGGCCGGCCGAGGCGGCACGCCGCCGTGTCGTATGCGCGCGTGGCCTCGTGCACCACATCGAAAGTCTCGAGCCCGATGCGCGTGTCACCAGAGTGGATCTCCGCATAGAAGTTCCCCGTCGGGCACGCTCGGACGCCAACATAAGCGGAGGAGTTCCCGCGGCGGCACGACAGTATTTGGACGTCGATGGCGGCGTGGGCTTGCATGGAGCGCGGAGGCGAAGCAGGCGTGGCGCACGCAGAAGGGGGAAGTTTCCGGGCAGGGTGTTTGCGCGCGCATGTTGTGACTTTGCCGCGCGCGCTAGCGCGAGCGGTAGATATAGCGCTCAGGATTGTGCAAAATGGCGAGCGCGGCAAAACGTTTCGCTCGCGCTATTTTCGTGCGTCTGCTGGAGCGGGCAAAACTCGCGTGTGCGCTAAATCGGCGGTTTTTCCCAGGCCATGCTATTTTCTGTTGGTGATGCCCTTACAAAGTGGACGAAAGAAACAAAAAATACAGGAGTAGTCACACCCGATGAAGCACCCGAGACTACTAATTAGATGCGACTCGACTCCAATGTTCGCTAGCAGAAAACCTATGGTTTATGTCCTCTAGTGATTAAACCCGCCGAGAGTTTTGCTTGTCGTCCCCGAGCTCTCCTGCGCACTTATGTAGCATGGTGAGCATGGTGAGTCGAGTGCCCGTCGAGGGGAGGGGAGGATGCCATGGAGGATCTGCTCAGACGTTAGAATATACATGAAGATGAGGTGGAAGAGTTCGTGTGGGAGGATGAAGCACCCGATCCGATGGAAAAGTGTAACACCCCGTCCACTGATTAAAGTGTCCAACCAGAGAGTAGTTAAGAGTAGTATCATAAAGAGAAGATATTTATATGAGAGTGTTCACTAGTGAAAGTATGATCCCTAGGCCTTGTTTCTAAGCATTGAAACACCGTTTGCAAATTAGATCTGTTACATGTTTGCTTGCTTCTATCTTTATTTTAGTTTTACTTTAGTCTCTTCCACACCATAAAGCTATCTTCTATCACCGTTACCACTTATAATTATCCATACCACTTGTATTTCACTATCTCTTCGCTGAACTAGTGCACCTATACACCTGACAAGTGTATTGGGTGTGTTGGGGACACAAGAGACTTCTTGTATCTTGATTGTAGGGTTGCTTGAGAGGGATACCTTTGACCACTTCCTCCCTGAGTTCGATAAACCTTGGGTAATCCACTTAAGGGAAACTTGCCACTGTTCTACAAACCTCTGCACTTGAAGGCCCAACAACTGTCTACAAGAATAGAAGTGCGTAGACATCAAGCTATTTTCTGGCGCCGTTGCCGGGGAAGTAAGGTAAAAGGTACTAACATCCTCCGGTGTGAGTGCTCGAAGTTATTTCCTTTAGATTCTACAATTTTGTATTTTTGTTTCTTGTTTTCACTAGTTAGGCTTAATGGAAAACAACAACAAAATTGGAGAGCTTTATAGTATTTATCTTGAGTTAGGACATGAAGTGTTTGAAGAGAAAATTAAAAAACCTATGGAACTTTATTTGCGTGCTAATAGCAATGTTATTAGTATGAATTCTTTGAACACCATTATTGCTAATGCTATGAAAAAGTCTAAGCTTGGGGAAGCTAGTTTTTATGAAAATGATCTTTTTAGTTCCCCAGCTTTGGAAGATAGCTATTCTATTGCTTATCATGAGAGAGGGAAACATGGTTTTATGAGAGGGAAACATGGTTTTATGCATCTCAACAATATTAAGTTTCCCCTCTTTATGTTGAAAGTCTTGAAGTTGCACTTGTTTTGCTTTACTATGCTTGTTGCTTTGTGCTTTCATGACTTGTTTCTTTACAAGATTCCTATGCATAGGAAGTGGGTTAGACTTAAATGTGCTTCGAATTTGCTTCTTGATGCTCTCTTTTACTTCAATTCATATTTCTTATATGAGCATCTTCTCAAACTAGCATGGCTAACTTAAAGGCGTTAAAGAAGAGTACTTATTGGGAGATAACCCAAAAGTTTTAGATGAGTCTTGGAAGTTATTACATCTGTAATAATCGCTCCTTATCCTTTTTATTTTCTTTTTGTGCCAAGAGTAACCTCTAATGAGAGAGAAGTAACGATTGGGAAGGTTGCTGTCCTGAAACAGATTTTTGTGCTTCACCGTAAATATTCGTGTAAAATCTCTGTACGTACTTTTGAGGCATGAATTTTTGTGCTTCTGCCCCAGGTTGTTACCTAACTTTCGTTAGTTCAACACTTTTCGATTTGAGCAACAGAAGGTCTTCGAAAAAATTGGTTTTTACATGCTGGTCTGTTTTGACAGATTTCTGCCATTTTCTGCATTTGCTTCTTGTTGGTTCCTTTTTGAGTTCTTTTGGGTAAATGAGCTTTTTGAGGGAAGTGCTACAATATCTAGTGTTTTAATAGAAGTTTTATTGGTGTTGAAACTGAACCCAAAGACTTATTATCTTGAGTGCACCAATGTTGCTAATAAAGATTGTGCGAAGTTTTGTATGAAGGAAAAATTTCAGGTGTATGGAAGGAATGAGTAATGAGATGAAGAATGGAATAAATCTCAAGCTTGGGAATGCCACGCGTGTCACCCCAAGAAATATCCAAGAAGTACAAGGGTCAAAGCTTGGGGATGCCTTGGGCATCCCCTTCTTCATCAATAAAAATCCCAGGTTTCTTCCAAACACTTCATTTTTATTGTTTCATGCATAGTTGTGTTGTTCTTGGAGCGTCTTCTTTTTTATTTTCGTTTTCATTTTGGTTTTTCGTTTGCTTGGTTTTTCTTAGTTTTCTGAATAAATTGGTTGGACCCCCTCTTTCATGCATTCGTTTTCAAATAGCTTGGTTTGGATTGGAAAAGAGTAGGAAAGTTCATGCTTAAGTGGTAAAGAGAGCTTGTTTTTGACTGTGGCCTATGCTTTGTCATGTCATGCTTGATATTGATTTGGCTTTATGCTTAGTATTCTTTGTTGTAGCATGACATGTTATAAACAAATTGAGATTGCTTAATGTGCCTTGGAAGAATCATGCGTTGTTTTAGCATATTAAAGCATAGTATTGAGGTATTCTCCTTTGATGCTTTTTTTGGGTTGACTTGGCGCATGCTCACACCATGTTATGACTATCCTAAGTCACCATAGCCTTTATGATCCTTTAGTTTTCAACTTATAGTATCACTTTATGCTTTGATCAATGATGTTTTGTCGCTCTGCATGACTATGGCCATTATTGCTCTCTTAGTTTGTTGCTCCCAGTCTTTTGCTAGCCTCCGCAACCAAAGTATGAGTTCCACTCATGCATCCAACTCCTAAAACCAAGTTATTCCAAAGAGTCCACCATACCTATCTACTAGCATATGTTATTCCAAGTATATTCATGTTTTTATCTACCTTCCGAATTAAACTTGTTATGAGAAAACTAGTGATTAAAGCTCTCACGAACTTGATGGCACACTTTACTTTTCTTGCCCTTAATAAACTTGAACTATTGTGTCATCTATGTTGTATAAGCTTGCACTTATTTGTTGGGGATTAGCAGAACCATGCTGTCATGGGGAACGCTTTCAACATTGCACTAGTACTTTGTACCTAGTTGATATCATGCTCTTTTGTCTATGGATGTCGTCGGTGTGAAATGAAAGGGGAGCTTGTAAGTCCATGGAGTTATGTATATGTGTTAGAGAAACGCCTGGGCCGCTGGTCTAATCCATGCTGACATGGTGGAAACCTGCAGCGTAACCACAATGTGATGTCTATGAAGAATTCTTCTTATAAAAAAAGAGTCCTATATTGAGAAAAAAGAGAAAAAGAGAAAAAAAAGAGATTATGAAAAGAGGAAAGAGAGAAAAAAGCACCATATTCCCATGGTAAATAAGAAGATTGCTGAGATGCTCGTTGTCTGCTTGCCTTGTCATTTTGATATGGGGATTCTTCCGTATCATCGGGCAAGGGGTACCTCGTTGGCCGTTCTCTATGATACACATGTACTTACGATGACAAGAACTTACCGGTGACTAAACTTGAGTAGCATGAGGAGCGGCCCTCGTATTCAAGGTACATGAGATTTCCAACTTATACTTCGTCAAGCATATACTCCATAGTTTGTTCACTTTAACCTTAATCACTTCAAGATGCTTATGATAGGGGCAATCAGAGCTAAAAGCTATTAAGTACCATAATTTTTGGAAGCTCTTTATGAGACTTGAATCCCTACTTCCTTCTATGAAGGCCTTTCTTCCACTTTTATATTGTGTCTCCACCTTCTACCTTTATGCACCTACTTTGAGAGCATAGTGTCCATTCTTAGTTCTATGTGCATTGTCCCAAGACTTGTTGATTGATGCATAGCTTTGATATTGCTTGTTTTAAACTATTTGTATCTAGTCACTCTTATGAACTTTGAACGTGTCCTATGCATTTATGTTTGCTAATCTATGAGGGACAAGTTTAATGCCACTATGCTATGTTTTCTTTATGTGAAATAAACAAACGTCTTGCAAAGCAATGTTATTCATGAATCTTTTGTTTGTGCCTTTTCATGTTGCAACATAGTTGCTTTGCCTTATTGTTAGAACTTTGTCTTTCATGTTATGATTGAAGTACTATGATCCCAGCTATCAATGTTTTACAAATACTTTGATCAAGTTTATGATGGTGCGTCTCACCTCAAAAATTATTCTTTCTTTTTATCACTTACCTACTCGAGGACGAGCAGGAGTTAAGCTTGGGGATGTTGATACATTGCAAATGTATCTATAATTTTTGATGTTCCATGCTTGGTTTTATCTACTTTCTTGTGTTTTGTCCACACTTTGGAGTACTTTTCATATGATTTCTTGGACTAACCTATTAACAAGAGCCATAGTGCCAGCTGCCTGTTTCTGCTGTTTTTGGTTCCAGGAAAGGCAGAAAATGAATATTCTTGGAATTGGATGGGACAAAAGCCAAAGTTATTATTTTACAGGGGGACACTTGGAGCCAGAATATGAGACGGAGAAGGGCCAGAGGGTGGC
This sequence comes from Avena sativa, assembly GCA_916181665.1. NCBI lineage: Eukaryota > Viridiplantae > Streptophyta > Magnoliopsida > Poales > Poaceae > Avena > Avena sativa. The sequence continues at coordinate 418,385,156 of OV702296.1, forward strand.
CACACCACCTGGTGGCGAGGCTAGGCCAGGCCACGCGAGGGGGTGGTGTGGGCCCCTTTGGCACCCCCTCGGTCTCCCCTCTCGCCTATAAGAGCCTCCCAATGTATAAACCCTAAATAATCAAGCCTCCAGCCACGAAAAGTTCCACAGCGCTGCTGCCACCGAAGGGGAGATTCGGGGCACAGAAAGTCTCTATTCTGGCACCCTGCCGGGACGAGGAAGTGCCCCCGGAGCCATCTCCATCGATCTCCACCGCCATCTCCATCACCGTTGCTGATTCCCATGATGAGGAGGGAGTAGTTCTCTCTCGAGGCTAAGGGTTCTACCGGTAGCTATGTGTTCATCTCTCTCTCTATGCATGATCATATTGTGATCATGAGCTTTGTAATCCATTAGATCTACCTTGCTACTCAAGTGCTTTAATAGATCTCTGCTCTCCCCATGTGTGTGAAAGTGACAGCATGCACACCATGGTGGCACTTAGGCTAGAGATTATAAATACTTGTTATGAGTTATATTTGGAGTTGGATGTCTATGAAATTGTGGTGTTTGTTGGACTCATCTAGTACTCAAGGTGACAGTGTGGGGTTTTCTAGATGGGAAAGATGAACTTTGAGGTGTGCTGTTATAGCCCTACCATTGATTAGAGTGTCCAACCGGAGAGTAGTTAAGAGTAGTATCATAAAGAGAAGATATTTATATGAGAGTGTTCAATAGTGAAAGTATGATCCCTAGGCCTTGTTTCTAATCATTGAAACACCATTTGCAAATTAGATCTGTTACATGTTTGCTTGCTTCTATCTTTATTTTAGTTTTACTTTAGTCTCTTCCACACCATCAAGCTATCTTCTATCACCATTACCACTTATAATTATCCATACCACTTGTATTTCACTATCTCTTCGCCAAACTAGTGCACCTATACACCTGACAAGTGTATTGGGTCTGTTGGGGACACAAGAGACTTTGTGTATCTTGATTGCAGGGTTGCTTGAGAGGGATACCTTTGACCACTTCCTCCCTGAGTTTGATAAACCTTGGGTAATCCACTTAAGGGAAACTTGCTGCTGTTCTACAAACCTCTGCACTTGGAGGCCCAACAACTGTCTACAAGAATAGAAGTGCGTAGACATCAGGCGAGTGCATACATCTAGGGGTTTTATCCCTAGCGCGCTCTATGCCGATATGAGATTGGCTTGGAATCCAGCGAAAGATGTCGCGTGGAGGAAGATCGATGATTACATGTTTACTATCCAGTTTGGATGCCTTGGAGACTGAAAAGGTGATGAACATGGGTCTGTGGATTCTAGGAACAACTACGTGCTGATTCTTGAGGTGTATAATGGGTTCCAAAACCCTAGATCTGGTGTTCTTGATAAATTAGCTATCTAGACTAAGGTGATGCAACTACCAGATAATTATCTACAGGACTCTTGGCGAGGTTAAGGAGGTGCAAGTGAAGCTACCGGCAGGTTTCATCGATGAATTTGTCCGGGTTAGGGTAAATATAGATGTGAACAAGAAATTGTCTTGTTTTGTTTCGATCAAAAGAGACAAGAAAAAAGCATGGTTCCAGCTGAAGTATGAGAAGCTTCCAACCTTTTGTGGGGTGTGTGGGTTGCTTCAACACTAGCACCTGGAGTGTGGGTCTAGGGAACATGATGAAGCTAAGATAGAGTGGGGCGAATTTATTTTGGCTGATGGAGGAAGAGGGCATGGTCGTGGACGCAGCATGGGTCGTGGATAGGGTGGAAGGTTTGCACCCATGGGCAGATGTAGAGGCCGTGGTTTCCCAGAGTATTACCAATATGACAATACTTCTGTGTATGACAAGGAGGAAGGGAAAACCGTTCTCGAGAAGACATTGATATGGATGATGAGAGTGATCCTAACAGGAAGAGGCCGAATGAAGATCCAGCTTTCTGCTATTGCTGGTATGGTGGGAATATTTGACCTATCTATAGGGGAGGAATCTGTACCAGAGTTGAGAATGCCGGGGGAAACCTAGCCGCCCAAGCGTTTGAGGGCTGAAAGTGATTCATCCAATGTAGCAAAAAACCTAATATCGGTGACCTCTGACACAATGGAACTCTTGAGTTATAACAATCGTGGTCTCCAAAAAGCCACGACTGTTATGAAGCTTTTGAAAATTCAGAAGCGATATGATCTGGATGTACTCTTTTTGATGGGAACTCACTTGGAGGCATGGCCAGCTGAGTGCCTTCATAGAAGATTAAATATGGATCATAAGGAGGTGATTAGAAGTGATGGATGAAAGGGGGGTTAGTCCTTTATTGGAAGAAGGAGGTGATGTTGTCTCTCAGGTATAAAACGAGTAATTATATAGATGTGTCTATTGAAAGTGGTAGGTATAATATTTGGCACTTCACTGGTTTCTATAGTGAGCCTAAATGCACAGACCAATATTTTTCATGGCAGCGGATCACAGAACTTAAAGCAATTAACAGTATGCCGTTGTATGGTACCGCTGCCAGTAGAGGCGACTAGGAGGAGAGAAAACCCATCTAGGGTTCCACACCCCTCGCCGGTGACATCGCTGGTCCGCTCTGCCTCCGGTGGCCCTAGGGCCTTGGAGGTGTGACGGACCACGGCCTCTCGCCTGCCGGAGGTTTTCTGTTTTTTGTTTTGTTTGTTTTTAGTGTCTTGTTTGAGATATTGAGGTGATGGCTACGTCCTGAAGTCAGAATAAGGTCCTACCTACTCTATCCTTGCTCCGGTGGTGCATCTAGTGCTAACGAAGGGCGCGTGGAGTCGTTTGTTTGGCAGATCTCCTAGGATTCTATTTGTTTTCATGTTCTTCACTTTGTTTTCCGGTCAGTCTCTTCCGATCTACGGATGTCATCATTAGCGATGGTTGCTGCTCTAGTGCACTGGTCCATTGTGGCCTTAGCATGATGACTTCCCGTATGTCTACTACAATAAGCTCTACTATGACAAGCTTTGCTCGGCTCCGGTGATGGAGGGACGAGGACCGTGTCGCGCCTTCGGCTCACGCTAGTGTTTGTAGTCATAGCTAGGTGGTCCAGTGACCCATTTGTAATTTTTATTACTTTTGGGTCCCTTTGTACTGCTGTCAATGATTATTAATAGATTGGTGGAATTTCGTAGAAACAAAATAGTATGCCATGGATGGTAATGGGGGACTTTAATGAGATCCTTTATCCCTTCAAAAAATAAGATGGTAATGATTGTCCTAATCATTTTATTCAAGCATTTAGAGATACCTTATCGGACTGTGGACTCTCCGATCTTGGATATATTGGTGACAAGTTTACATGGCATAGAGGAGGGATTAGAGAGGCTTGATCAAGCATTAGTATCTGATGACTGGTGAGTGAAATTTGATGATGCTATTTTGTAGAACTTGGATTAAAACCAGATCAGATAATCGGTCCGTTACGGTTTCATTTGGTGAGGAACCTGTGCAAGAAACTAGAGGGTCGTCAGTGATGCGGTTTGAGGCCTGGTGGCTGAAAGAGCCCAGCTTCCACAGGGTGGTTGAAGGATCCTAGGAGGCCTCAAACTACAAAGTTCAAAATACTGGATTAGCGGGAAGACTTGCGCTGGTACATGACAGATTACACAGGTGGGATCACAATATTTTAAAAGGTCCAGCTCGAAAGATAAAAAATGGCAGGAGAGAGCTAGAAGTACTAACCCGTGGTGATCTATAGGAAGATAATATTGCTAAAGATAAATGTCGTCGGATTGAGGACAAGTATGCCATCAAGGGGTCCTCGAGGCGTGGGAAAAGGTGGGGTGTGAGATGTATGGTTCTATGGGACGGTGAGTGCTAGCTCGGTGTTGATGTAGAGCTCGTTGGGGAACCCCAAGAGGAAGGTATGATGAGCACAGCAGCAAGTTTCCCTCAGTTATGAAACCAAGGTTTAATCGAACCAATAGGAGCAAGGAAACACCCCAAAGGTGTTGCTAGCTGAGCCTTGGCAGGGCGCACTACCGGTGCTAGTAGCAATGTGGAGACCTGCACAACACAACCACAGAACTTTGTCCCCAACTTGCGATGAGGTTATCAATCTCACCGGTTTTGCTGAAAACAAAGGATTAAACGTATCGAATGGAAAGAAGTAATAGTTTGCAGAAAGTAAACACAAAGCAGTAAACAGTTTGTATATTGCATGTAAAAGAAGGACCGGGATCCATAGTTCACTAGAGGTGGCTCTCCTTAGATAGATAACATGTTGGGTGAACAAATTACAGCGGGGCAATTGACAAACATCAAGAAAGCAATACATGCATATACTAATCATCTTGACTCCTTTGGAACTTGATTGGGCATTACAACATTATACATAGACCGCCATCCAACTGCATCTATGACTAATAATCCACCTTCAGGTTATCATCGGAACCCCCTCCAGTATTAAGTTGCAAGCAACAAATTATTGCATTACGAATTGCGTGTAACGTAAACAATACGATTGTTCTATGAACAAAGGATTGTTGTTTTCTCCCTAGTAGCAACAGCACATCTAGTACCTTAGATATTTCTGTCACTTCCCCAGATTACCAGAGGCATGAACCCACTATCGAGCATAAATACTAACTCTTGGAGTTGCTAGCATCTACTTGGCCAAGATAGCTACTAACAACGGAAAGCATGCAAGATCACAAATAACAAAGACATGATAAAATCAATAATCAATCTGAAATAGCATCTCAATACCCATCGGATCCCCACAAACATAACATGCGGAATTACAAATAGATGATCTTGATCATGAACAGAGCTCACAAGATCTAAACATGATAGCACAAAGGAGGAGAACCATCCATCTAGCTACTACATGGACCCTTAGTCCAAAGATGAACTACTCACGCATCACACCGGAGGCTTGCATGATGATGAAGAAGGCCTCCAGGGTGAATTCCCCTCTCTGACAGGGTGCCAGGAAGAGCTTCAGATCCCTCCCGATCTAGGAATGGAGATGATGGCGGCTACAGACTCTTTCGTGGATTTTTGATCGGGTACTTAGGGTTTTCATCCCGAGGGCAATATATAGGTGGAAGAAGAGGCCGAGGGGGTGCTGGGGTCGGCCAGACCACCCCCTGGCGCGGGCCAGGCCTGGCCGCGCGGTTAGGTGGTGTGGCCGGCCCCCAGCCCTTCTCCGTCTCGTATTCTGGCATCTGATGACTTCCGGAAAAATAGGCACTTTGGCTTTTGTCCCGTCCAATTCCGAGAATATTCATTTTCTGACTTTCCTGGAAGCAAAAACAACAGAAAAAAGGCAGCTGGCACTGTGGCTCTTGTTAATAGGTTAGTCCAAAAAATCATATGAAAAGTACTCCAAAGTGTGGACAAAACACAAGAAAGTGGATAAAACCAAGCATGGAACATCAAAAATTATAGATACATTTGCAATGTATCAACATCCCCAAGCTTAACTCCTGCTCGTCCTCGAGTAGGTAAGTGATAAAAATAAAGAATAATTTTTGAGGTGACATGCACCATCAAAGACTTGATCAAAGTATTTGTAAAACATTCAATGCTGGGATCATAGTACTTAAATCATAACATAAAAGACCAAGTTCTAGCAATAAGACAAAGAAACTATGATGCAACGTGAAAAGGCACAAACAAAAGATTCATGAATAACAATGCTTTGCAAGCCGTTTGTTTGTTTCACATAAAGAAAACATAGCATAATAGTATTCAGCTTGTCCCTCATAGAGTAACAAATAAAATGCATAGGACACCTTCAAAGTTCATAAGAGTGACTAGATACAAATAGTTTAGAACAAGCAATATCAAGTTATGCATCAATCAACTAGTTTTGGGACAATGCACATAGAACTAAGAATGGCCACTATGCTCTCAAAGTAGGTGGATAAAGGTAGAATGTGGAGACTCAATATAATGGTGGAAGAAAGGCCTTCATAGAAGGAAGTAGGGATTCAAGTCTCATAAAGAGCTTCCAAAAATTATGGTACATATAGCTTTCAGCTCTCATTGCCCCTATCATAAGCATCTTGAAGTGATTAAGGTTAAAGTGAACAAACTATGGTGTACATGCTTGACGAAGTATAAGTTCGGAATCTCATGTCCCTTGTATAAAGTGAACAAACTCAAGTTTAGTCACCGGTAAGTTCTTGTCATCGGAAGTACATGTGTATCATAGAGAACCGCCAACGGTGTATCCCTTGCCCGATGATACGGAAGAATCCCCATATCAAAATGACAAGGCAAGCAGACAACGAGCATCTCAGCAATCTTCTTATTTACCATGGGAATATGGTGCTTTTTTCTCTCTTTCCTCTTTTCATAATCTCTTTTTTTCTCTTTTTCTCTTTTTTCTCAATATAGGACTCTTTTTTTATAAGAAGAATGCTTCATAGACAGCACATTGTGGTTACGCTGCAGGTTTCCACCATGTCAGCATGGATTAGACCAGCGGCCCAGGCGTTTCTCTAACACATATACATAACTCCATGGACTTACTAGCTCCCCTTTAATTTCACACCGACAACATCCATATACAAAAGAGCATGATATCAACTAGGTACAAGTACCAAGTGCCATGTTGAAAGCGTTCCCCATGATAGCATGGTTCTTCTAACTCCCAACAAATAAGTGCGATCATATACAACATAGACAACACAATGGTTCAAGTTTATTAAGGGCAAGAAAAGTAAAGTGTGCCATCAAGTTCGTGAGAGCTTTAATCACTAGTTTTCTCATAACAAGTTTAATTTGGAAGGTAAACAAAAGCATGCATATACTTGGAATAGCATAAGCTAGTAGGTAGGTATGGTGGACTCTTTGGAAAGACTTGGTTTAGGGAGTTGGATGCATGAGTGGAACTCATACTTTGTTGTGGAGGCTAGCAAAAGACTGGGAGCGACAAACTAAGAGAGCAATAATGGCCATAATCATGCAGAGCGACAAAACATCATTGATCAAAGAATAAAGTGATACTACAAGTTGAAAACTAAAGGATCATAAAGGCTATGGTGACTTGAGATAGTCATAACATGGTGTGAGCATGTGCCAAGTCAACCCAAATAAAGCATCAAAGGAGAATACCACTATACTATGCTTTAATATGCTAAAACAACGCATGATTCATCCAAGGCACATTAAGCAATCTCAATTGTTTATAACAAGTCATGCTACAGCAAAGAATACTAAGCATAAATCCAAAACAATATCAAGCATGGCATGACATAGCATAGGCCACAGTCAAAAACGAGCTTTTTTACCACATAAGCATGAACTTTCCTACTCTTTTCCAAACCAAACCAAACTATTTGCAAACCAATGTATGAAAGAGGGGTCCAAAAAATTTATTCAGAAAACTAAGCAAACAAAAACCAAAACGAAAACGAAAAAGAAGACGCTCCAAGAACAACACAACTGTGCATGAAACAATAAAAATGAAGCGTTTGGAAGAAACCTGGGATTTTTATTGATGAAGAAGGGGATGACTTGGGCATCCCCAAGCTTTGACGCTTGTACTTCTTGGATATTTCTTGGGGTGACATGCGTGGCATCCCCAAGCTTGAGCTTTAGTCCATCCTTCATCTCATTACTCATTCCTTCCATACACCTGAAATTTTTCCTTCATACAAAACTTCACACAATCTTTATTAGCAACTTTAGTGCCCTCAAGATAATAAGTCTTAAGGTTCAGTTCCAACACCAATAAACTTCCATTAGAACACTAGCTAATGAAGCACTTCCCTCAAAAAGCTCAATTCCCCAAAAGAACTCAAAAAGGAACCAACAAGAAGCAAATGCAGAAAATGGCAGAAATCTGTCAAAACAGACCAGCAGGTAAAGACGATTTTTTTCAAAAACCTTATGTTGCTCAAATCAAAAAGTGTTGATCTAATGAAAGTTAGATAACAACCTGGGGCAGAAGCACAAATATTTACGCCTCAAAAAGACGTTCAGAGATTTGACACGAATTTTTACGGTGAAGCGCAGAAATCTGTTTCGCGACATCAACTTTTCCAATCATTACTTCTCTCTCATTAGAGGTTACTCTTGGCACAAAAAGCAAATAAAAAGGATAAGGAGTGGTTATTACTGAAGTAATAACTTCCAAGACTCATCTAAAACTTTTGATTTATCTCCCAATAAGTACTTTTCTTTAACGCCTTTAAGTTAGGCATCAGAAGCAAGACAAAGAATCAAGTGTTCTCAAATGAAGAAGCATTAAAACCAAATTTTGTTTTCATAGGAGAGGCAAAAGAAATCTTCTCTCTTTTCTTAGGGAACTGTTCTATACCTTTCTTGAGTGGGAGTTGAAATTTAATGGTGCCTTCTTTCATATCAATAATGGCACCAACAGTTCTAAGAAAAGGTCTTCCTAAAGTAATAGGACAAGAAGCATTGCATTCAACATCCAAAACATAGAAATCAACGGGGACATAGGCATTGTTAACCATAATAAGAACATCATTAAGACTCCCCATGAGTTTATTTTTAGCATTATCATCAAGTGGGACATTCAAATAACAATCTTCAAGTGGAGGAAAATCAAGCATATCATAAATAATTCTAGGCATAATAGAAACACTACTATCAAGATCACATAAAGCTTTGAAATCAAAGTCATTCACTTTCATATTAATGATGGGTTCCCAACCATCTTCTTGTTTTATATGAATCGAAGCTTTATGTTTCATCTTTTCTTGTTTAATCTTTATGAGAGCATCAGTAATGTGTTTTGTAAAGGCCATGTTCATAGCACTAGCATTAGGACTTTTAGCAAGCTTTTGTAGGAACTTAATAACTTCAGAGATATTACACCCATCAAGATCAAAATCAAATTTATCATCTAGAGTAGTAGAACTATTACTAGCCTCAACACTAGTGGTGGTAATAGTAGAAACACTAATGTTTCTAGCAATTTCATCTTCTCTTTCCTACTTAGCATGTAATTCAGCTAATAGTCTAACATTTTCATCAATTCTTACTTGTATAGCATTAGTAGCTGCAAAGGGATTCTCATTAGTTTTACGTTTAGCAGCCATTTTATTAAAAGAAGATTGAGCTTCAGCCAAAGGTGCTATATTTCTTTCAGCATTAGAGAGTTTTTCCTCAATAGTTTTATTGAAAGCAGTTTGTTTACTAATAAAGTCCTTAAGCATAACTTCAAGTTCAGAGGGAGCACTCCTATTATTGTTGTAGGAACTTCCATAAGCATTACCATTGTTGGGAGGATATGGCTTATAATTGTTGTTACTAAAATTACTCCTATAAGCATTATTGCCAAAATTATTATTTCTTATGAAGTTCACATCAACTTGCTCTTCTTGAGCAACCAAAGAAGCTAAAGGGACATTATTTGGATCAATATGGGCTTTCCCATTAACAAGCATAGACATAATAATATAAATGTTATCACTCAAGGAGGAGGTTTCCTCAACAGAATTTACCTTCTTACCTTGTGGAGCTCTCTCAGTATGCCATTCAGAATAGTTAACCATCATATTATCCAGAAGCTTTGTTGCAGCACCCAAAGTGATGGTCATAAAGGTACCTCCAGCAGCAGAATCCAATAGGTTCCTTGAAGAATAGTTCAATCCTGCATAAAAAGTTTGGATGATCATCCAAGCAGTCAGTCCATGAGTGGGACAATTCTTAACCAAAGATTTCATTCTTTCCCAAGCTTGAGCAACATGCTCATTATCAGATTGTTTAAACTTCATTATTTCACTTATCATAGATATAATCTTAGCAGGAGGATAGTATTTTACAATAAAAGCATCTTTGCATTTAGTCCAAGAATCAATACTATTCCTAGTTACGGAATTCAACCATTCTTTAGCTTTTCCTCTCAAAGAGAAAGGAAACAATTTCAGCTTAATAATATCACCATCTATATCCCTATGCTTTTGCATCTCACAAAGTTCAACAAAGTTATTTAAATGGGAAGCAGCATCTTCATTACCAATACCAGAAAATTGTTCTCTCATAACAAGATTGAGTAAAGCAGGTTTTGTCTCAAAGAAAGTAGCTTTAGGCACAGGTGGAGCAATAAGTGTGCCCATAAAATCATCGTTGTTGGTGCTAGTGAAGTCACAGAACTTAGTGTTTTGAAGAGTAGTCATTTTTTGTGTGTTTTTGATAAAGAAAGCAAACTAGTAAGACTAATTTTTTTGTGTTTTTGATAAAGAAACAAGCAAACAAAGAAAAAGTAAACTAAGCAAAACAAAAATAACAAAGTAAAGAGATTGGTTATGAGGGACTCCCCTTGTGAAGATGTCCTTGACTCCCTAGCAACGGCGCCAGAAAAATGCTTGATGGCTCGGTGTTGATGTAGAGCTTGTTGGGGAACCCCAAGAGGAAGGTATGATGATCACATCACCAAGTTTCCCTCAGTTATAAAACCAAGATTTAATCGAACCAGTAGGAGCAAGGAAACACCCCAAAGGTGTTGCTAGCTGAGCCTTGGCAGGGCGCACTACCGGTGCTAGTAGCAACGTGGAGACCTGCACAACACAACCACAGAAGTTTGTCCCCAACTTGCGATGAGGTTGTCAATCTCACTGGTTTTGCTGAAAACATAGGATTAAACATATCGAATGGAAAGAAGTAATAGTTTGCAGAAAGTAAACACAAAGCAGTAAACAGTTTGTAGATTGTATGTAAAAGAAAGGACCGGGATCCATAGTTCACTAGAGGTGGCTCTCCTTAAGATAGATAACATGCTGGGTGAACAAATTATAGCGGGGCAATTGACAAACATCGAGAAAGCAATACATGCGTATAATCATCTTGACTCCTTTGGAACTTGACTGGGCATTACAACATTATACATAGACCGCCATCCAACTGCATCTATGACTAATAATCCACCTTCAGGTTATCATCGGAACCCCCTCCAGTATTAAGTTGCAAGCAACAGATTATTGCTTTACGAATTGCGTGTAAAGTAAACAATACAATTGTTCTATGAACAAAGGATCGTTGTTTTCTCCCTAGTAGCAACAACACATCTAGTACCTTAGAGATTTCTGTCACTTCCCCATATTACCAGAGGCATGAACCCACTATCGAGCATAAATACTAACTCTTGGAGTTGCTAGCATCTACTTGGCCAAGATAGCTACTAACAACGGAAAGCATGCAAGATCACAAATAACAAAGACATGATAGAATCAATAATCAATCTGAAATAGCATCTCAATACCCATCGGATCCCCACAAACACAACATGCAGAATTACAAATAGATGATCTTGATCATGAACGGAGCTCACAAGATCTAAACATGATAGCACAAAGGAGGAGAACCAGCCATCTAGCTACTACATGGACCCATGGTCCAAAGATGAACTACTCACGCATCACACCGGAGGCTTGCATGATGATGAAGAAGGCCTCCAGGGTGAATTCCCCTCTCTGACAGGGTGCCGGGAAGAGCTTCAGATCCCTCCCGATCTAGGGATGGAGATGACGGCGGCTACAGACTCTTTCGTGGATTTTTGATCGGGTACTTAGGGTTTTCGTCCTGTGGGTAATATATAGGCGGAAGGAGAGGCCGAGGGGGTGCTGGGGTCGGCCAGACCACCCCCTGGCGCGGGCCAAGCCTGGCCGCGCGGCCAGGTGGTGTGGACGGCCCCCAGCCCTTCTCCATCTTGTATTCTGGCATCTGATGACTTCCGGGAAAATAGGCACTTTGGCTTTTGTCCCGTCCAATTCCGAGAATATTCATTTTCTGACTTTCCTGGAACCAAAAACAGCAGAAAACATGCAGCTGGCACTGTGGCTCTTGTTAATAGGGTAGTCCAAGAAATCATATGAAAAGTACTCCAAATTGTGGACAAAACACAAGAAAGTGGATAAAACCAAGCATGGAACATCCTAAATTATTGATACATTTGCAATGTATCAGTGAGCAGACAAGCTTACCCAGGTTCAGATCTGACTATGGTGGACGGATCTTACTCCTGCTAGCAATCCAGTATATCGGCAGAGACGGAAGTACAGATTACAAGAGAGGCTTCTCCTATGCGAGTTGTGGTTGTAGTGCGTTGTGCCCTAAAGGCTGGTCCCTATGACAGCTTATATAGTCATCTGGTCCTAGGGTTATAGGAGAGTTCTATACGGCTACAATACAGAGTCGGTTACAAAGTACATCTTAGACTATAAGTATTCCTACATGCCTAAGTCAGTAAGTCTTCTGGGCCTTCCCGTAGCTGGATAGGCCTCCATCTTCTATCTCTAACTGGGCCACACGTGAAGTATAGCTCTAACCCGAAGTGGGCCACCCTGGTCAGCAAGTTACAGTGGGTATACCCGGAAAGTATATCCCCAACAGTAGCCCCCGGAAGCCTCCAAGATCCAAAGTTGGATTCCATCATCTAGCTTGATTCTTTTTTCGCTGTAGAATCTTGAAGGGTTCCTGAAACTTCAAAAAAAAAGGTAGAATCTAAGACACAAGTGAGTCATACTTGTTAATATCTCATCATTGCTTCCATGCTCGATTTCAAACTGAGCCAGAATTTGGTCAGTGATGTAACCTAACAATTTTTCAGGTCTTGTCTTGTCACTGACAAATATTCAATTAGTGTGACCGTTGGTGGGTCTGCATCATGCGGAACCGAGGCGCCTTTTCAATGCAAGCACAGAGATCGAGGCGGTGGAGCCTTCGCGAGGAAGTTGCCCCTCTTGTTCCGTGACGTGTGGTGTTAATTCCACGTGTTTAAACACAAATCTCAGTGCGGATGGTCGTTTATAAGGGATAAGTCTTCCTCATTCTCTTCCACCTCCGCACCTCTTCTTATTCTTCTTCACCTCGAGAAACCCTGCGCCCCTCACCTTCCTCTCTCTCCTTCCCCAAATCCACCAACGCCGCCCATAGGTCAACCAGAAAATGGCTAACACATCGAGCTCAGGGGGTGTGGCATCATTGGCGGTGGAGGATAAGAAGTACCGGGGGATTTGGATCCCGTGTGTATTGGACGATGAGAAGCTCAAAGCTACGAAGGAGTAAGTACTTCTGCGCACCGGTGAGTGGTGGAGTGGCTATGGCAAGCCTCTCCCAACACCACGCAACAATGAGAGGGTTCATTTGGGGACCCATATGGATCGCGACTTAAGCTTTCTACCGTCAGAATTCTTTTCCGAGGTAATCTTCTACTATGGCGTTTAGCTTCATAATCTCCCGCAAATTCTCTGCTTGAGCTTAGTTCCTATGTCTCTGTTTGTGAGGGATATCTCAAAATTAAACCGAGTCTACTCTTCTTCCGATACTAGGAAAAACTCTATCACTATCGGTGTTCCATATAACACCAGAACACTTAGCTTAGTCCTTAGGAGAGACCGAGTCTACCCCAAGGTCATAGCTAGCGATTCAGTGAAGAAATGGCCAACAACTTTCTTTTACCATAAGGATAAGTCAGCTCCTGGCAAGCCAGATGTTGGGTCCGCGGCATAGAAAACAAAAAATTTCCTACAATGAGAACTACACGCCAAGATCTATCTACTAGGTACAAAGCAACGGGTGGACATACATCCAACGAGAACTTACCCTCGAAGACAACGAGTTTTGTTAACAAGTAGGAACTCATGGTTGATGTAGTCGTACACTTGCCGATCTCAAGATCGTGAGGAAGTCCGAGCGCCGCAACTCAGCAGCGCATCCGTACTTGCACACACGTTCAAGCCACCGGACAACCTCCACCTCCTCGCTCCAGCGATCCAGCGGAAGCAGCAACTCCTTCTAGACGAAATGCCACCGGGAACATGTATCTCGCTAATCCGAGACCATGGGGGAATAATTCTAGAGGGGGAGAGAGATCCTTCACGAGGAGGTGTAAGGAAGAAGGAGGAGGAGGGTGGCCTTTTATAGGAGGAGGGGGGTCCCTCCTCTCCATGGTCGGCGCATGGGGGGTGCCCCTTCACCTCCTCCATTCATGTGGTGGAAACCCCTCCACATTAAAATGCCTCTTCACATTCCCTTTTAAAGTCCCCACTTTAAATGCATTAAAATTCTCTAAGTTTAATGCTCTCTCATTTAATAAAACTCTTTTATTAAATTTATTCAGAATTTTGTTAATTAATTTAATTAACAAACATTCACATATAACCCCTTGCAATATTTCAATATCACATGCAGAACCACTTTCTGCAATTTCACCCGAAACAATTTCCGGTTTCTATCGAAACAATTCCTACGCTTTGCAATTCTTTCGTCTAAAACATATGTGCTCCAAAATGGTGTCCTGTAACTCTTAAGTGTGTCACCCTATGGTTCGCGAATAATGCAGACATGATTGAGACTCCTCTCAGATCAATAATCAGAAGCGGGACCTGGAGGTCCATACTGACTCCTGCATATTCAACGATGAATTTTGTGATCGTGAGAACCTTTAACGCTTGTAATTTAATCCCTTTGTCTCTTGATATAATACATGTCCAAGATTCGATCATCGGTATCCAAATACCTAGTTTGATCTCGTTACCGACATGCACTCTTTTCTCGTTCCCGTGATATAACATTCTAGTGATGACATGACTTGCTTGCAAGCTATCTCAATGTGATATCACCGAGAGGGCCCAGAGTATATCTATCCGTCATCGGGATTGAAAAATTCCACTCTTGATCCATGAGCCTAAACATAACACCTTCATAGCACTGAACCCATCTTTATAGTCACCCTGTTATGGTGTGACGTTTGATGTTATCAAGATACTCTTCAGGTGTTAGCAATTAACATGGTCTCATGGTCTAAGGATAAAGATTACTTCGTATGATGTTATAGCAATATAAACATAATGACTTGATCATAATGCTATATTTCGGATGAATGTTCATCACATCATTTCACAAATGTTGTGACCTTGTTATTAACAACATCCAATGTCTATGATCAGGAAACCTGCTTGATCATCTTGTTAATCAACAAGCTAGTCTATAAGAGAGGCATAACTAGGAACCCTTTTTGTTTATTAAACACACATGTATTGATGTTTCCGATCAATACAATTCTAGCATGCAAAATAAACATCTATCATATATAAGGAATACATAATAACAACTTTATTATTGCCTCTCAGGGCATATTTCCTTCACCAGAAAGCTTGCCGGTTTTTGTTGACGGTGCCGCCGCCCACCAAGAATCCTAGGACGCGGAGGCACCAACTCTGACTGAAGACTTAATCCGCACCAGGATGCAGATTGAGTTCCTGATGAAGAAAAAAGGCTTGAAAGGATCTGAATTAGTCCACTGCTAGCTAATTTGTCAGATTCAACCTCTACAATATCACGGGGACCGGCTGATGCATATGGTCACCCTCAACAAGAAGGACAACCTGAAGGTGAGATCGATTTTGATCCCCTCGAAGGAATACCAGTCTTGGGTAAGGTGATTGATCAAGGAGCGAGTTAACCAGAAGGTCCCAGAAATCTCAATGCACATGTATATAGTAGAGAGACCCCTGACCCCAGTGAGTTTTGCAACATGCCTACCTTGTCTTGTCTATTTTATGTGTTTTATTATATCACAATGCTGAGATGTTTTCGACTTTCAACTTGCTAACCTTCGAGAGTTGGAGCTTGCTCCTATCGAGGGTGATGGCCCAAATTATATCGAGCTCGTTGGGGAACCCCAAGAGGAAGGTATGATGGGCACAACAGCCAATTTTCCCTCAGTTATGAAACCTAGGTTTATCGAACCAGTAGGAGCAAGGAAACACCTCCAAGGTGTTGCTAGCTTGACTTTGGCAGGGCATACTACCGGTGCCAGCAGCGACGTGGAGACCTGCACAACACAACCATAGAACTTTGCCCCCAACTTGCGATGAGGTTGTCCATCTCACCGGTTTTGCTAAAAACAAAGGATTAAACATATCGAGTGGAAGAAAGTAAGAGCTTGCAGAAAGTAAACAGAAAACAATAAACAATGGTAGATTGACTGTAAAAGAAAGGACCGGGGTCCATAGTTCACTAGTGGTGGTTCTCCTTAAGATAGATAACATGCTGGGTGAACAAATTACAGCGGAGCAATTGACAAACATCGAGAAAGCATACATGCATATACTAATCATCTTGACTTCTTTGAGATTCGATTGGGCATTACAACATTATACATAGACCGTAATCCAACTGCATCTATGACTAATAATCCACCTTCAGGTTATCATCTGAATCCCCTCCAGTATTAAGTTGCAAGCAACAGATAATTGCATTACGCATTGCGTGTAAAGTAAACAATACGATTGTTCTATGAATAAAGGATTGTTGTTTTCTCCCTAGTAGCAACAACACATTTAGTACCTTAGAGATTTCTGTCACTTCCCCAGATTACTAGAGGCATGAACCCACTCTCGAGCATAAATAACTCTTGATCACAAATAACAAAGACATGATAGAATCAATAATCCCCAAGCTTAACTCCTGCTCGTCCTCGAGTAGGTAAGTGATAAAAAGAAAGAATAATGTTTGAGGTGACATGCACCATCATAAACTTAATTAAAGTATTTGTAAAACATTAAGAGGCGGCGGCTAGGGTAAAAACCCTAGCAGCCGCCATGATCTACTTCATCCTTGTCGTCTACGACCGAGCATCGGCGGGTCCCCGTCTCCTCTGCTTGCCGCTCCGGCGGCGGGACGAGGTGGGGACCTCGGGCCTGCGCTCGGCGGTGTAGAAGGGTCCCTAAAGTTAGAGTCTGGTCATCCGGCATCGTCATTATGGTGGCTATGGCGGCGTTGTGCGGGACAAGAATAAGGTATACCCGCCTCCTCTTCCACCTCGTCGACGACGATTCTGCTACTGGCGTTGAGGAGGGTGGGGATTCGTCTGGTCGCCGCTTCCATGGAGTGGTGGATCTCGTCCAGTCTACGTGTGTTCTGGATCTTGTCCAGTCTACGTGTGTTTTAGGTTTGGTGTTACAAGTTTTGGATCAATTCAAGGGTTCAATGGCGACAACTTCATCTCTGGGGTGTTGGTCCTTAGGGGCACGTGCACGAAGACTTCCCGACTGTCATCAACAATGGCATGCCGGCTCCGGTAATGGAGCGGCGACAGCGGCACGTCGGCGGCTTGCTCTGGCGGCAGTAGTATTCGTTAGGTGGTCCAAAGACCTCGATGTAATTTTTATTATGTTTAGGATACTTTGTACTTCTTATGAACTCATGAAATAGATCCGGATCTTTTTCCACAAAAAAAAAAGTATTTGTAAAACATTGAAAGCTGGGATCATAGTACTTCAACATAGCATGAAAGATAAAGTTCTAGCAATAAGACATAGCAACTATGTTGCAACATGAAAAGGCACAAACAAAATATTCATGAATAACAATGCTTTGCAAGACATTTGTTTGTTTCACATAAAGAAAACATATCATAGTGGCATTCAGCTTGTCCCTCATAGAGTAGCAAACATAAATGCATAAGACACCTTCAAAGTTCATAAGAGTGACTAGATACAAGTAGTTTAGAACAAGCAATATCAAGTTATGCATCAATCAACAAGTCTTGGGACAATGCACATAGAACTAAGAATGGCCACTATGCTCTCAAAGTAGGTGCATAAAGGTAGAAGTTGGAGACTCAACATAAAAGTAAAAGAAAGGCCTTCATAGAAGGAAGTAGAGATTCAAGTTTCATAAAGAGCTTCCAAAAATTATGGTACTTGTTAGCTTTCAGCTCTCGTTGCCCCTATCATAAGCATCTTTAAGTGATTAAGATTAAAGTGACACAACTAATAGGATATGCTTGGCAAGTTATAAGCCGAAATCTCATGCCCCTTACTTATGAAGACCGAACCTCATGCTACTCAACTTTAGTCACAAGTAAGCTCTTGTCATTGTAAGTACATATGTATCATAAAGAACCACCAACGGGGTACCCCTTGCACATGATACAGGAGCTATCCCATAATCAAAATGACAAGGCAAGCAGACAATGAGCATCTCAGTGATCTTTTTATTTGCTATTTGCATAGGTTTTTATTGAGGATGCTTCATAGAGTGCTCATTATGGTTATGCTGCAAGTTTCCACCATGATTAGGCATGGCTTAAGCTAGTGGCCCAGGCGTTTCTCTAACACACATACAAACTCCATGATCTTACAAGTTCCACTTTTATTTCACACCGCCAGGATCCATAAGCAAAAGAACATGATATCAACGGGGTACAAAGTACAAGTGCAATGTTAAAAGCGTTCCCCATGATACATGGTTGTGCTAATTTCAACTTATAAAGCGCAAGCATATATGCAACAAAGATGGACACAATGGGTCAAGTTTATTAAATTCAAGAAAGTAAAGTGTGTCATCAAGTTCGTGAGAGCTTTAATCACTAATTTTCACATAACAAGTTTAATTCGGAAGGTAGATAAAAACATGAATATACTTGGAATAGCAATTGCTAATAGGTAGGTATGGTGGACTCTTTTGAATAACTTGTTTTTAGGAGTTGGATGCATGAGTGGGACTCATACTTGATTACGGAGGCTAGCAAAAAACTGGGAGCGACCAAGTAAGAGAGCAATAATGGCCATAATCATGCAGAGCGATAAAACATCATTGATTAAAGCATAAAGTGATATTACAAGTCGAAAACTAAAGGATCATCAAGGCTATGGTGACTTTGGATAGTCATAACATGGTGTGAGCATGCGCCAAGTCAACCCAAATAAAGCATCAAATGAGAATACCACAATACTATGCTTTACTATGCTAAAACAACGCATGATCCTTCCAAGGCACATTAAGCAATCTCAATTGTTTACAAAATTTCATGCTACAGCAAAGAACACTAAAAATAAAGCCAAAACAATATCAAGCATGGCATGACAACATAGGCCACAGTCAAAAACAAGCTCTCTTTACCACTTAAGCATGAACTTTCCTACTCTTTTCCAATCCAAACCAAACTATTTGAAAACTAATGTATGAAAGAGGGGGTCCAACCAATTTATTCAAGCAAACTAAGAAAACCAAGCAAACGAAAACCAAAACGAAAACGAAAAAGAAGACGCTCCAAGAACAACACAACTCTGCATGAAACAATAAAAATGAAGTGTTTGGAAGAAACCTGGGATTTTTATTGATGAAGTAGGGGATGCCTTGGGCATCCCCAAGCTTTGACACTTGTACTTCTTGGATATTTCTTGGAGTGACACGCGTGGCATCCCGAATCTTGAGCTTTAGTCCATTCTTCATCTCATTACTCATTCCTTCCATACACCTGAAATTTTTCCTTCATACAAAACTTCACACAATCTTTCTTAGCAACATTAGTGCACTCAAGATAATAAGTCTTTGGGTTCAGTTTCAACACCAATAAAACACAAGCTACCGTAGCACTTCCCTCAAAAATCTTAATTCCCCAAAAGAACTCAGAAAGGAACCAACAAGAAGCAAATACAAATAATGGCAGAAATCTGTCAAAACAGACCAGCAGGTAAAGACGAATTTTTTCGAAGACCTTCTGTTGCTCAAATAAAAAAGTGTTGAACTAACGAAAGTTAGATAACAACCTGGGGCAGAAGCAACAAAATTCACACCTCGAAAATACGTTCAGAGATTTTACACGAATTTTTACGGTGAAGAACATAAATCTGTTTCAGGACAACAACTTTCCCAATCATTACTTCTCTCTCATTAGAGGTTACTCTTGGCACAAAAAGCAAATAAAAAGGATAAGGAGCGGTTATTACAGGAGTAATAACATCCAAGACTCATCTAAAACTTTTGGGTTATCTCCCAATAAGTACTTTTCTTTAACGCCTTTAAGTTAGGCATAAGAAGCAAGAAAAAGAATCAAGTGTTCTCAAATGAAGAAGCATTAAGAGAAAATTTTGTTTTCATAGGAGAAACAAAAGAGATCTTCTCTCTCTTCTTAGAGAAGTGTTCTATACCTTTCTTGAGTGGGAGTTGATATTTAATGGTGCCTTCTTTCATATCAATAATGGCACCAACAGTTCTAAGAAAAGGTCTTCCCAAAGTAATAGGACAAGAAGCATTGCATTCAACATCCAAAACATAGAAATAAACGGGGACATAGGAATTGATAACCATGATAAGAACATCATTAAGACTCCCCATGAGTTTCTTTTTAGCATTATCATCAAGTGGGACATTCAAATAACAATCTTCAAGTGGTGGCAAATCAAGCATGTCATAAATCTTTCTAGGCATAATAGAAACACTACTATCAAGATCACATAAAGCTTGGAAATCAAAATCACTCACTTTCATATTAATGATGGGTTCCCAGCCATCTTCTTGTTTTATTGGAATAGAAGCTTTATGTTTCATCTTTTCTTCTTTAATTTTTATGAGAGCATCAGTAATGTGTTTTGTAAAGGCCATATTCATAGCACTAGCATTAGGAATTTTAGCAAGCTTTTGTAGGAACTTACTAACTTCAGAGATGTTGCAACCATCAAGATCAAAATCAAATTTATCATATAAAGTAGTAGAACTATTTTTACTAGCTTCAACACTAGTGGTAGTGATAGTAGAAACACTAATGTTTCTAGCAATTTCATCTTATCTTTCCAACTTAGCATGCAATTCAGCTAATAGTCTAACATTTTCATCAATTTTAACTTGTATGGCATTAGTAGCAGCAAAGGGATTTTCAATAGTTTCAGGTTTAGCAGCCATTTTATTAAAAGAAGATTGTCCTTCAGCCAAAGATGCTATATTTCTTTCAGTATTAGAGAGTTTTTCCTCAATAGTTTTATTGAAAGCAGTTTGTTTATAAATAAAATCTTTAAGCATAACTTCAAGTTCTGAGGGAGCAATCATAGTATTGTTGTAGGAATTTCCATAAGCATTACCATTGTTGGGAGGATATGGCCTATAGTTCTTATTACCAGAATTATTCCTGTAGGCATTGTTGCTAAAATTGTTATTTCTTATAAAGTTCACATTAACTTGCTCTTCTTGAGTAACCAAAGAAGCTAAGGGAACATGATTTGGATCAATATGAGCTTTCCCATTAACAAGCATAGACATAATAACATCAATTTTATAACTCAAGGAGGAGGTTTCTTCAACAGAATTTACCTTCTTACCTTGTGGAGCTCTCTCGGTATGCCATTCAAAATAGTTAACCATCATATTATCCAGAAGCTTTGTTGTAGCACTCAAAGTAATGGTCATATAGGTACCTCTAGCAGCAGAATCCAATAGATTTCTTGAAGAATAGTTCAATCCTGCATAAAAGGTTTGGATAATCATCCAAGCAGTTAGTCCATGAGTGGGACAATTCTTTACCAAAGATTTCATTATTTCCCAAGCTTGAGCAACATGTTCATTATCAAATTGTTTAAACTTCATTATTTCACTTCTCATAGATATAATCTTAGCAGGAGGATAACATTTTCCAATGAAAGCATCTTTGCATTTAGTCCAAGAATCAATACTATTCCTAGTTAAGGAATTCAACCATTCTTTAGCTTTTCCTCTCAAAGAGAAAGGAAACAATTTAAGCTTAATAATATCCCCATCTATATCCTTATGCTTTTGCATCTCACAAAGTTCAACAAAGTTATTTAGATGAGCAGCAACATCTTCATTAGCCATACCAGAAAATTGTTCCCTCATAACAAGATTGAGCAAAGCAAGTTTAATTTCAAAGAAAGTAGCTTCACGAACATGTGGAGCAATAGGTGTGCACATGAAATCATTGTTGTTGGTGCTAGTGAAGTCACACAAAATAGTGTTTTCAAGAGTAGTCATTTTTTGTGTTTTTATAAAGAAAGCAAACTAGTAAAACTATTTTTTGTGTGTTTTTGATAAAGAAACAAGCAAACAAACAGAAAATAAACTAAGCAAAACGAAAACAACAAAGTAAATAGATTGGTTATGAGGGACTCCCCTTGTGAAGATATCCTTGACTCCCCAGCAACTGTGCCAGAAAATATGCTTGATGGCCCAAATTATATCGAGCTTGTTGGGGAACCCCAAGAGGAAGGTATGATGAGCATAGCAGCAAGTTTTCCCTTAGTTATGAAACCAAGGTTTATCGAACCAGTAGGAGCAAGGAAACACCTCCAAGGTGTTTCTAGCTGGACTTTGGCAGGGCGCACTACCGGTGCCAGCAACGACGTGGAGAACTGCACAACACAACCACATAACTTTGCCCCAACTTGCGATGAGGTTGTCAATCTCACCGGTTTTGCTGAAAACAAAGGATTAAACATATCGAGTGGAAGAAACTAAAAGCTTGCAGAAAGTAAATAGAAAACAATAAACAGTTGTAGATTGATTGTAAAAGAAAGGACTGGGGTCCATAGTTCACTAGTGGTGGTTCTCCTTAAGATAGATAACATGCTAGGTGAACAAATTACAGCGGGGCAATTGACAAACATCGAGAAAGCATACATGCATATACTAATCATCTTGACTCCTTTGAGATTCGATTGGGCATTACAACATTATACATAGACCGTAATCCAACTGCATCTATGACTAATAATCCACCTTCAGGTTATCATCCGAACCCTCTCCAGTATTAAGTTGCAAGCAACAGATAATTGCATTACACACTGTGTGTAAAATAAACAATATGATTGTTCTATGGACAAAGGATTGTTGTTTTCTCCCTAGTAGCAAAAACACATCTAGTACCTTAGAGATTTCTGTCACTTCCCCAGATTACTAGAGGCATGAACCCACTATCGAGCATAAATACTAACTCTTGGAGTTTCTTGCATCTACTTGGACAAGATAGCTACTAACAACGGAAAGCATGCAAGATCACAAATAACAAAGACATGATAGAATCAATAATCAATCTGAAATATCATCTCAATATCCATCAGATCCCCACAAACACAACATGTAGGCTTACAAATAGATGATCTTGATCATGAACGGAGCTCACAAGATCTAAACGTGATAGCACAAAGGAGAAGAACCAGCCATCTAGCTACTACATGGACCCGTAGTCCAAGGATGAACTACTCACGCATCACACCGGAGGCTTGCATGGTGATGAAGAAGGCCTCCAAGGTGAATTCCCCTCTCCGACAGGGTGCCGGGAAGAGCTTCAGATCCCTCCCGATCTAGAGATGGCGATGACAGCGGTTACAGACTCTTTCGTGAAATTTTGATCAAGTACTTAGGGTTTCTGTATCGGAGGCATCTTATAGTCGAAAGGGGAGGCTGAGGGGGTGCCTAGGGCGGCTAGACAACCCCTGGCACGGGCCAGGCTAGGCCGCACTGCCAGGTGGTGTGGCGCCCCCTGGACCCTCTCCGTCTCGTATTCTGGCTCCGTGTCCCCCTCGTTGAAAAACTGACTTTGGCTTTTGTCCCGTCCAATTTCGAGAATATTCATTTTCTGACTTTCCTGGAACCAAAAACAGCAAAAAACAGGGAGCTGGCACTATGGCATCTTGTTAATAGGTTAGTCCAAGAAAGTGTATGAAAAGTACTCCAAAGTTGGAACAAAACATAAGAAAGTAGATAAAAACCAAGCATGGAATATCAAAAATTATGGACATGTTAGCAACATATCAGAGGGATATCCACCAAAAGATCTCGTTCCTATTTAAGAGGAAGAACCTGAAGAAGTTCCAGAAGCGCTTAGCCGGAAGCATAAAACTCCGGCTATTTCGGCTGATCTGCAAACGTTGCCAGTCGTAAAGAAGTAAGTTCTTCTGCCAGATCTCATACTTTTGTTTGTATTATTTCTGGGTCATAACAATTTCAATCCTTTATGATCTAGAGCTAAACCATTGGGAAAAGGAAAAGGGAAGCCTGGAAAGACTCTATGGCAGCAGAAGTTGAACTTGGTTTCACTTGCTGTAGCTCCTCCGACTCCCAATCCCACGTCATCGACAACGTCGAAAGATATTCCGTCTCCGTGCGCTAGGGATGCTGAGGCTCATCCTGAGGAGCCAGTAAACTTTGGTTCACAAACTGACGTCACCATGAGGGACTAGGGAATAGATAAGGGTGAACCCTCTAAGGGTGATCCCTCAGCTGAAACTTTTGCCTACAATCTCGTGAAGATTCCTAGTGCCGCCAACCTTGGCCTTACTAGGAATAGCGCAGAAGAGATTCAGAAACTTGCTTTTCAATGCCTGGAGAGCAAGAATATTTTAGCTAAAGAAGAGGCTCAAGAAGCTGAAGATGTAAAGCTTGAAGATCTGTTGGGTCAAGTTCGTCTTCACGACAAGAAGCTAAAGGCTGGTGTAGTTTCGCCTCCACCAATTATACCTTTAACTTTGGCCGAGAAGGTTTCTGCTGAGATCAACAATAGCCTCAATATGTTGCAACATGACCACTTTGTAAGTCATTTTCCGACTCTTTTATTGCATTTATATCATATCCTCTAACCCCCTAGCATGAAGTTGGATAGAGATAGGATCTGAATTTATGATTTTATAGGATAACATGGAACGAAGTAGTGTAGCCCCCAAGGCTCATGCTAAAATTTAACTTAGTTAAAATAACAGTTTGAATCTTAGTAGACTTCTGCCTCTGGTTATTATTTCTGACTTATAAAAAGTTAATGTTTAAACCCAAGAATTGTTGAAGAAAATCTGCAACAAGCGGAGAGAGGTCAAGGTTATCCGACTTGAAAATGCTCAACTTAAGGTTGAGAAGGATGAAGCGGAAAGTAAGTTTTTCTGGCTAGCTCTTCTCGGAATTTTACTCAGTGCTGAATTGTGAATTTGACTAAGCTTATCTTTTCCATTCCAGGTTTGTTGACTCAGTTTTGCAAACTCGTGGAGGAAGCTAAGAATTTCAAGGAATTTTACTCTTGGAGGCAGAGAATGCTAGATTACGAGAGAAGATTCAAAAATTAAAGGTTGACCATGAATTAGTAACATCCTAGAATCTAGCAACATGGCCACCAAAGAGCACGACCGAGTCATTGCTCGCCAAGACAAAGAAATTTCTAATCTAAAGGCGGAAATGGACTGGCAGAATGATATGACTCAAACTCTTCGGGATGAACTCTAGAGTTTGCGAGCTAAGAAGACCAAGATAGATGATGCCATCCTCGGTAAATTTTGCTACCAAAGCCATATACTTTTCCTGATTTAATGTTTTCCGACTAAACTTTGTCAGATTTTACAAATGTTGTCTTTTCATAGCTCCTCTCAACATTTCGGATTCATCCTCGTCCGAGTCTCGCAATGGCCGATTCGTCAAAGTCGAAGATTTGATCCATGACGTTTGCCAAACTCTTGAAGAGGTTGGTGATACATTGCAAATGTATCTATAATTTTTGATGTTCCATGCTTGGTTTTATCCACTTTCTTGTGTTTTGTTCCAACTTTGGAGTACTTTTCTTATGATTTCTTGGACTAACCTATTAACAAGAGCCACAATGCCAACTGCCTATTTTCTGCTGTTTTTGGTTCCAGGAAAGTCAGAAAATGAATATTCTCGGAATTGGACGGGACAAAAGCCAAAGTGCCTATTTTTCCGGATGTCATCAAGTGCCAGAATACGAGACGGAGAGGGGTCAGGGGGCCACCACACCACTTGGCCGCGCGACCAGGTCTGGCCCGTGCCAGGGGGTGGTGTGGCCTCTCCTGGCACCCCCTCGGCCTCTCCTTCCGCCTATATATTACCCTCGGGATGAAAACCCTAAGTGCCCGATCAAAAATCCACGAAAGAGTCTATAGCCGCCGTCATCTACATCCCTAGATCTGGAGGGATCTGAAGCTCTTCCCGGCACCCTGCCGGAAAGGGGAATTCACCCTGGAGGCCTTCTTCATCACCATGCAAGCCTCCGGTGTGATGCGTGAGTAGTTCATCCTTGGACTACGGATCCATGTAGTAGCTAGATGGCTGGTTCTCCTCCTTTGTGCTTTCATGTCTAGATCTTGTGAGCTCCGTTCATGATCAAGATCATCTATTTGTAATTCTGCATGTTGTGTTTGCGGGGATCCGATGGATATTGAGATGCTATTTCAGATTGATTATTGATTCTATCATGTCTTTGTTATTTGTGATCTTGCATGCTTTCCGTTGTTAGTAGCTATCTTGGCCAAGTAGATGCTAGCAACTCCAAGAGTTAGTATTTATGCTCGGTAGTAGGTTCATGCCTCTGGTAATCTGGGGAAGTGACAGAAATCTCTAAGGTACTAGATGTGCTATTGCTACTAGGGAGAAAACAACAATCCTTTGTCCATATAACAATCGTATTGTTTACTTTACACGCAGTTCATAAAGCAATAATCTGTTGCATGCAACTTAATACTAGAGGGGGTTCGGATGATAACCTGAAGGTGGATTATTAGTCATAGATGCAGTTGGATGGCGGTCTATGTATAATGTTGTAATGCCCAATCAAGTCTCAAAGGAGTCAAGATGATTAGTATATGCATGTATTGCCTTCTCGGTGTTTGTCAATTGCCCCGCTGTAATTTGTTCACCCAGCATGTTATCTATCTAAGGAGAGCCACCTCTAGTGAACTATGGATCCCGGTCCTTGTCTTTTACATTCAATCTATAAACTGTTTACTGCTTTGTGTTTACTTTCTGCAAACTTTTACTTCTTTCCATTCGAAACGTTTAATCCTTTGTTTTCCGCAAAACACGGTGAGATTGACAACCTCATCGCAAGTTGGGGACAAAGTTCTGTGGTTGTGCTGTGCAGGTCTCCACGTTGCTAATAGCACCGGTAGTGTGCCCTGCCAAAGCTCAGCTAGTAACACCTTTGGGGTGTTTCCTTGCTCCTACTGGTTCGATTAAACCTTGGTTTCATAACTGAGGTAAACTTGCTGCTGTGCTCATCATACCTTCCTCTTGGGGTTCCCAACGAGCTCTACATCAACACCGCCATCAAGCATTTGTCTAGGCGTCGTACATTGAGCCATCAGTTAGCGAAGACGTTAATATCTCTGACATGCACGAGGTATCTACTTTCGAGTTGCGAGACAGGTCGAAAGAGTTTCTAAAGCTGGTTGAGGACTAGAAGATGGCATACGCCCGGACTGCTGCCCACAATGCCCTTACCATGGAGATGAGTCACCAAGGTAGTATAGAAATTTTGGAAGGTCACAAAGGGAATATCGACTATTGATGAAGACAGAAACGATCGAAACGTCATAGCCATATGGGAGTCTTGTGTCGGATACGCCTGCCGCACAGCCGAGATGACCAACTATGAGAAGCCATTCTTCTAGTCTGTCGTAGTACCACCAAGCCGCCAGCCGAAGATGCATCTGATGATGATGAGAAGACTGAGTCTATCGTCATTGTGTCGGATAAAGATCAAGGCGACGTGGATGTTGGTACAAGCGAGTCGACAAGTCCTCCTTCACCTACATCGTATGATTAAAAAAACTATGCATTATTCTGAAGCAAGTGCTATAATAGTTAAACTATTTATCTGGTTGTGCTAGTATGTAAGAACTTATGCTTTACTCTAGCACTTTTATTATGTTTTGTTGTGCTCAAAAAATTACTTAAGCGCTTTTTGTTCATATTATCGTTTATCTGGCTTTCTGCTTGTCCCTTTCATGAGCTGACAAACTTTTAGCATGGAAACACTGCCGGGCAATGGAGCTCAATTGCTAGCTAGTTTAAACTCGGAAATAGAGTCGGGTTCTAGTACCAACAATTCACTACTCGGAAAATACCTGTGTCTAAGCAATCAAACAAAACCAAAGTACAAACCGAAAATTAGACTTACACCCGAAGGTAGCATTTTTTAGAGAATCAGAAATCTAACTAGAACAAACATGAGCATAAAGTACTTTCAAGTATTCTGGGATTTTTGACTATGACATGATCATTTGGATATAGGATGGTGAAGGGAATATGCCCGAGAGGCAATAATAAAGTGGTTATTATCTTATTCCTTGTTTATGATAAATGTTTATTTTGCATGCTATAATTGTATTAATTTGGAAACGTTAATACATGTGTGTTTAATAAACAAAAAGAAAGTTCCTAGTTAGGCCTATCTTATAAACTAGCTCGTTGATTAACAAGATGATCAAGGTTTCCTGATCATGGACATTGGATGTTGTTAATAATGAGGTCACAACATTAGTGGAATGATGTGATGAACATTCATTCAAAGTATAGCATTACAATCAAAGTTATTGTGTTTATATTGCTATAACATCATACGAAGTAATCCTAGTCCTTAGACCATGAGATCATGTCAATCACTAACAGTGGAAGAGTATCTTGATAACATCAAATGTCACACCGTGAAAGCGTGATTATAAAGGTGAGTTGAGTGCTACGAAAGTGTTATGTAGAGGCTCATGGATCAAGAGTGGGATTTGTCCATCCCGATGACGGATAGATATACTCTAGACCCTCTCGGTGATATCACATTGATTAGCTTGCAAGCAAGTGATAAGATCACTAGAATGTTAAATCACAGGAATGAGAAAAGAGTACATGTCGGTAACGAGATCAAACTAGGTATGGAGATGCCGATGATCGAATCTCGGACATGTAATATATCGCGAGACAAAGGGATTTAGTTACTAGCATTAAAGGTTCTCACGACATGTAATTTGTTCACCCAACATGTTATCTATCTTAAGGAGAGCCACCACTAGTGAACTATGGACCCCGGTCCTTTCTTTTACAATCAATCTTCAACTGTTTACTGCTTTGTGTTTACTTTCTGCAAGCTTTTACTTTCTTCCACTCGATACGTTTAATCCTTTGTTTTTAGCAAAACCGGTGAGATTGACAACCTCGTCATAAGTTGGGGGCAAAGTTCTGTGGTTGTGTTGTGCGGGTCTCCACGTTGCTACTGACGCCGGTAGTACGCCCTGCCAAAGTCCAGCTAGCAACACCTTTGAGGTGTTTCCTTGCTCCTACTAGATTGATAACCTTGGTTTCATAACTGAGGGAAACTTACTGCTGTGCTCATCATACCTTCCTCTTGGGGTTCCCTAATGAGCTCGTTAGTACACGAGTCAGCAACCAACATCAAAGGATTAGCCCAGGCAAGATTAACCCTAGAGCTATGCTAAATCACCACTATAGGGAGAATGAACCCTAGAAATTTAGGGATGAACCCTAAATGGGGAAATCCATCGCAAGTGACCACATGGCATGGAATAGAGGCAAGATAGAGCACAGAGAGGAGAATAGGGCACTTACTCGAGGTCCTCGTAACGTTATCGAAGAGGAAGTAGAGAGGAGGTCGGTCGCAGAGAGGTGGTGGCACAGGGAGCACCCTGAGGGGGCGCTGCAACCGGCGCCTGCGCATAGTACTGGCGGCTATGGAACGGCAGCGTCACAAGCACCATAGCGTCATCAAGGGAGCGCCATAACACGGTGGACTCCAAACCCTAGCCATGAGATGAGGGTCAACGCGGCCAGCGGAGTGCACCAATGCCAGATCGAGCGGGACAATGTCGAGCATCGGTAACATACGTGTCGTCTTGCACCACGGCAGCGGACACGGCAGCCTAGGGTGGCCAGAATCACCCGTGGCGGTGGCAGCATCGAGCGGCCAGAGAGGGTGTCACGCGAGAGAGAAGAGAGAGCGAGTGGATGGTACTGGGCCGGGTGTGGGCAGCCCAGTACTACCTAGGGACATTTGTCCAACCCCAGCGGGTCGGATCGGGCCGGGCGAGCCTAGTGGGCCACACTCGTGTTTTAAAAGAGGGACTTACTTAAAATACCTAATTACAAAGATATCCCTAAGATAAATTAGGCTCTAAAAAATAAATCAAAATCCTAAAAATACAATAATATATTTATGAAATCACAAAAAGATTCTCTATCCAATAAAAATACTAGATAATAATTTTAAGCAATTAAATATAGATATGTTATTAAAATCATATAAATTCCTTCTGGAATTTTATAAAAATATACAAAACACGTAAAATTGAATAAAATCCATTTTAATATTCTAAAAGGAAGTACTACTATAGAAAAATACTAGTTTGTATTTTTGAAAAGTAAATAAAGTGTGATAAAAATAAGATTTTATTCCTTTAAAGGAATTTTAGTTAAATATTTAAAAGAGTTAAAAATTAAATAAACTCATTTTTAAACTCTTAGAATAATACTAGTTATTATAAAAATTCTAAATATCAAAATAATATGAAACTAATGATTCTTGAGTAATGCTTTTCTTTTATTAATTAAAAGAAACTTAAAATCTTTACAAGGTGGGTAAAACACGCAAAGAAGAAAGAAAACAAATCATGGCATGACATTACTATGCATTGCATATTGCTTCTTTAAATATTGTCCTTATCGGGCAATAATGGTTTACTGTAGAAACCGGAGCTCAAGGTCAAGTGGAAGTATTCGACTTCACTACCTTGCAGTCACAAGGCAAGTTAACCACTTGGTCATGTCCTTTGAAGAGTCTTTATGAAAGTATTTGAAAAATTGTGTGTTATCACCTATATTCTAAAAGAGACGGAAAATAAATATTTTCCCAAACAAATGAATGCAATTATCATCCTAAGTGATGATAAATACTAAGAATGACAATGTAATCTAAGATTCCAATGGTCAAACAACTAGGGCTTAATAACCCATGACATCAGTGATTCTAGCGATGTATATTACGCATTAACTATGAGATTTGGAATGGGACGGAGAAGTCAGTTGTATCTTCTTCCTCTTGCATGCATCCGGATGGCCAGGTCATGCCTGTTATCGTTGTAGCATGCATTAATTGGTAATTCGTAGAGGATATGCAGCATATGGGTGGGAACCCTCAACGTCCCACGATAGTTCTGGCATCTGACGGTCTATACCAACCATTGTTGTAATTCAAGATGTGGGCATGGCATACACCAAGGGGACATGCGGGGTCGCGAAGGGGCAGTGATTGGCTTGGATCATCTAATAGGCCCACATCACGGAATTGTGGACGGGAAAGTACGCTCGGTTGTGCAACAAGGATTTGGTATCTTGTGGGTAAAGTAACGCACCTTTGCAGAGGGCAAGAATTGTGACATGTTACTCCCTTTTTCGGGAAGGAGCTATGAACGTGGCAGGAAAGGAACTCCATGAAGTTCTGGTCAACCTGTGAAGGCTGATGGGCATAGTATTTGATATTAAAATCAATCTTTGAAGAAACATTTTCCAAAACTGCATAGTACCAAGGACATATAGTCTGAGGTGGTAGTTAGAGCATCAAACTTCACACCTTGCATATAGTGAACTTGCTGGGTAATGATGTTACTCACTCTTTCCTTTGAACCCCTTGATAGACTTTGAGGGCCAAAAGGATGACCAGGTGTATGCTACGGAGGTCCAGAACATCGTCTACTATGAAGAGCCAGATCTGTCCGGTGGAAACGAAGGGGTGGACTACGGGATACACTATGGAGCTGAAGACAACGAGTCAGAGCAGTTGTCAGGCTAGAGCGTAGTTACCTAGGTTGAGCCGAGCATCATGAACCCTATAGAATAAGTTGTTGAGCTCACGTCTTTATTACCGTTGTGTTTTTCGTTATTCCACTAAACTTATGAAATAAGTTATTTGGGTTTGTAAGTTTGAATCACTTGAAGTCTCGAACTTCTGGTATTGTAATAATAATGAAGTGTGTATGTTTGTAATTTGGACCCACAATGTTTCTATTATACCACTCTCAGGGATGTGATATTTATAGAATGGTGTTCTATGGATGTCATGTCAACGACTATAGTATACTACACATGCAGTAGTATGCTGGGTCACCGCAACTCCCACTCAAAACAACATCCCTCATGTTGCCTTAGTCATTACATGAATCAAATCCACTACAGCAAGTCCAATCTTCACGAAAGATGATGTAGCTTCAAAGGCGAACAATCAACATGTTCATCATATCATTCATATGACTCATGCTTTACCATTCGGTATTCCGTGTTCCGAGACCATGTCTGTACATGCTAGGCTCGTCAATATTAACCTTAGTATCCGCATGTGCAAATCCGTCTTGCACCCATTGTATGCACACGTAGAATCTATCACACCCGATCATCGTGAGATGCTTCAAAACGACGAGTCTTAGCAATGGTGCCTACTAAGGACGAACACTTTATTACTTGATATTTAGTGAGTGGGATCATCTTATAATGTTATCGTCATGATCTAAGCAATACAAGATGCAAAAAGGATTAACATCACATGCAATTCATAATATGTGACATGGTATGGCATTTCTCCTTGTGCCTTTGATCTCCATCTCCAAAGCATGGGCATGATCTCCATCATCACCAACGTGGCATCAAGGTCAGTGGCGCCGCTTCATGGTTGTCCTTCACATAACAGCAACTATTACAACTACTTGGAATAAAGCTATTACATCACGAATAGACACAGAGGTCTTAACAAAATTAAAGACAACCATTAGGCTCCTGCCAGTTGCCATATTACAATAATGATCATTGCATACATCCAATATATTCACAATCACATCGTGTCCATATCATATCACATGCCCCTACAAAAACAAGTTAGACGCCTCTAATTTTATTTGCATGTTTTACGTGGCTTGGGGCTTTTGTATAAGAACCGATCTTACCTACAATCAAGAACCACAACACTGATACAAGTGTTGTCAGATGCTAATTGTAAATTGAATCTTAACTCTGGCGGGAGAGACAGACACCCGCAAACCCACTTGTGCAATGCAAATTGCACGTCAAGTGTGGAGAAAGTCTCATGTGTGATGACATGTAAGGTTAGCCTGAGCCGCTTCATCCCACCATCCCACAAGATGCAAAGTACACGTGAAGACAATGACAACAAAAACATCAACACCCACAAAACCATTGTGTTCTACTCATGCAATAGACCTATGAAAAGACACGACTCTAGTACCACTAATGGGTTCATAGTAGGGAAAACAAAAAAAATCTACCGCAAGAACAAACAAAACCAAGATCTAATCTATGGAAAAGCCAAGATCTACTCTATGAGATACGTGCAATGAGATAGATCTGTACTAACCCTTGTAGATCCAAAGCCTTGTTCGAGATTGGATCTCGTGGTTGATGTAAATGATCACTTGCCGATCTCAAGATCCAGTAGACGATCCTTCTGGCGCCGTGTTCCAGCAGTGCTTCCGCACTCGGTCACACGTACGGAGTCGATGTAGATGATCCTCTCCCCGTTCCAGCGGGCAGCAGAGGTAGTAGATCTCCACGGAATCCCAGCATCATGACAGCGTGGTGGTGGTGGTGGTGGAGAATAGTTCCTGCAGGGCTTTGCCTAAGCCACAATAGGAGGAAGGAGGAGGAGGGAGTGGTGGCTAGGGTTTGGGTGGAAGGTAGCAAGGGGGGAGGCGCCCCCACCCCTCTTTATATAGAGGAGGAGGCGGCCTAGGGCTCGCCCTTGCCTACCTAGGGCTGGTGCACAAGGGGGGAGTTTCCTCCCCCCCAAGTCTTCCCCATTTCTTTCTTAGTTTTCAAGCAAACTCCGTGGAACCTTCCAAAAGTATCTGAAACCTTCTAGAAGCTCCATAGAATACTCCGAAACATTTCCGAAACCCAGAAATTGATCTCCATTATATTAATCTTATTCTCCGGACAATTCCAGATCTCCTCGTGGTGTCCTAGATCCAATCCGATACTACGAACAACATTCGGTCTCCAACTCGTATTCCATATCTACCTAAACAACATCGAACCTTAAGTGTGTCACCCTACGGTTTGTGAACTATGCAGACATGATCGAGGCACCTCTCCGATCAATAACCAATAGCGGGACGTAGAGATCCATAATGGCTCCCACATATTCAACAATGACTTCGTGATCGATAGAACCATTTACATACAACACTGATTCCCTTTGTCACGCGATACTCTACTTATCCGAGGTTCGATCATCAGTATCTCCATACCTAGTTCAACCTCGTTACCGATAAGTAATATTTACTCGTTCCGTGATATGACATCCCTTGTGACCCAGTAACATGCTTGCAAGCTAATTGGATGACATTCTTGAAGGGGATCCACAGCAGAAAACAAAAAAATCCTACGTTGGAACCACAAATAATGCCTAGAATCTATCTATATAGTAATGCGGTAACAGCCGAGCGTATAGAATACATACCCTTGTAGTCCGTACGCGGTTAACATTCCGAGAGGAACGTAGTTGAAGTAGTCGTACTCGTAGCCAACCTCAAGGTCGCGAAGCTCCTCGTAGGTCACCCCTTGTTCCTTCTTCATCGTGCAGCAGCTCCGGCTCACGACATTTAAGCGCCCCAAGTGTTGTGCATCATGTCTTCGTATACATTCGATGCACGATGAGACCTCCGGCTGCCCGATCCCGTCGGGAGTGCGAAAGTTGATATCTGGCTAGGAATCCCTGCAGCACAATGGCATGCTCCAGGTGTGCCTTGTTCACACAGCCCAGACTTGGGGCCATGGTCACAAGATATAGAGAGAGGGAAGGAGAAAATCAAGCAAAGGACTTCTCCAAATATTGTTGTGTTTAATCCCACCCATAGGCACCCCTTTATATAGGCAGAGGGGGTGTGCCCTCCCCATTAGGTTAGCCATGTGGGACTATTAGTAAAGGAAAAAGTCAGGGATTTTCGAACTCAGCCGGATGTGCTGAATCCATCAGCCCAACACAACACACAACACATTCTTGGGTGGGCCAGGCACCTCACCAGCGGCCCAGCTCGGGGCAAGGCGGTGGCAGAGCTCCAGACCGGGTGGGACGAAAGGCTCCCGGTAGCCCCCGCACGGAGCTAGCCAGGCGGGCGGACCCGGGTGGGCCGAATCCAGCCGGCGGCCCAGCTACGGGGAGGAGAGGGTGGGGTGGCCCAGGGTGGGCCGGTCTGATGACCGTGACCCACTCATGCGAGGCGCGTCGCCCAGTAGCGCGTAGACCTGTGCGGCGGATTTTATCTGCCGCCCACGTGGGCTGGCTGTTTTTTCCTTTTTCCTCCTCTTTTTCTGCAACTTTTCTCTATGCTATTTCCCTCTGGGAATTTGGCCTAATATAAAGTTGCTTATATAAATGTTAATTTAAATATTATTTAGAATATATTAATTCATAATTAACATATAATAAATGTATATTCAAATTCTCATTTATCCGAAAACACTTTTCCGGTCTTTTCCTTTATTCTTTCTCTGAACAACTTTGGATCTCTCTACGGAACATTTCCGGTTTTCTCTTTCTCTACTGTGATTCCATCTTACAGATGATCACTCTCATCGTACCCTTAAGTCCATCCCCTCACGGCTCGGGAATGCTCTAGACATGATCTATATCAATGATCAACAAAGGGACCAGGGATGTCCATGTGACCCCTATGCATTTCTGATGACAATGTCGTTTGAACCGGTAAATGTAGCATCCAATTTCCTTTTGTTTCTTGATACAACTTGTCCAAGATCCAATCATTGGTATCCCATACCTTGTTCAATCTCGTTAACAAGTTATGTTTTCTTGTTACCGTGATATTACATCCCCATGACCGAGTCACATGTTGCAACATTTATGGATGTAATCTCACCAAGTCGGCTGTATGTATCTTTACCCGTCATGTGGGTGAACAAATCCCGGTCTTGCAGTCACATGTCATCTACTGTTCCTTTGGAATACCCACATACACCATTATTGCCACCGTATTACCAGATGACGTCTAATGCAGTCAAAGCAGCCTCGGGAAACAGTGGGTAATATGAGCTCATGGTCTACTTGATACAGTTATAGCACAATATGAAACCATTATAAACTAATTGAGATATGACAATAAAAACCTATTTATTATTTTCCTCTAGGGCATATCTCCTTCAGTCTCCCACTTTCACTAGAGTACAAATAATCTAGCTCGCAGTTTACTCATCATAAACCATATAACATATGCGTTTATAGATCATGCATGCTCATGGGAAACGTCGTGTCCATGTTCTGTTTTACCAGATCATTATGTCTTTTGAAAATCGTTAATGTCTTCCTAATCTTGAGATTCATACCATTATCTTATAATGGGTTAAAATATTTATTTGGTGACAAAGTGAGACTTTGTTTCTAGTGTTTATAATGACAGTTGTTTTCAATGTTGTCATCTAAACTTCTAAACACACTTTGCTATCCTTTGTGTATATACTATAGTCATGGCAGCAGAACAAGGCCAGATTCTAGGAGCCTACAGTGACTTTAGATCAACCTCGAGGGCTTTCTCATGGGCACTGTGCCCTGGGACACATCATTATACGTTAAAAGCGAACTATCCCTGCCATAACATTATACATCACATCAGATGGAGCCTTCATACTTCTATATCTATGTAGATCCTAGTGCATGAAATGCAACTATGCCACTTACTTTCCTTCTTTGTCATTTAAGTATAGACTTAATTCTGGTTCAGTGATCAACTCGGGAATCACTTCAAGACACGTTCTTACAGTTAAGACTTTGTCCTACCAACCAGAACCTTGGGTCACATTATGTCGAGTATTCAATATGGTTGTCTGGAAGAACCTATGGCTGAGGCATAGGAGATGCTACACATCTCTTTCTTTCTTTTAACCATAGTTGCAATACTAACTCAATGCTTCATATAGTAAGAACTTCTTTCTTACCTTATTTCATTCTGAGCTACTTTAGAATCTTTACTTAGGACATTCTGAACATCTTTCAGAATCAAGTCTAGAAAGCATTCGACATTTAGTGTTTATTAAACTCACTAATCTATCCCGATAGATTTTCTTGTTTAATAACTTCAACTTCATCCTTATTTACCTATTTGAATGTTATTAACACCAATCACATCATTCATATATGCCGTCCACATATCCCTGAATGATTTCACACTCCCACTCAAATATGACATTCATATTTGAGATCTAGGGATTTCACTTAGCTCCCACTCAAAATATGCCAGCTTCATATTATGTTTTAGCAAAGCTGATTTGCTCCCACTCAAATCCAGGTCCGCTCGACAATCTTGGACATTCCAAAATTCCTTGATCACCATCAAATTGAGAATTCCACTAACGAGATTTCAATGACCATTCATTTCTCGTACTTAGGTCCATCACGCTTCTTTGTATTTTGTAGGTATGTTCAAAACATGACAAGTGAATCAACAATATAATTCCACAAACTTGTAGAATATATAGTTGAATCCTACTTTCTTTAGTAAAAGTATTTACTTGAAACTTTATGATCATTATCAATAGTTTCTCCTCTATTTGTAGAGTTCGGTTTCATGAAACATTTTCCGCTACGCCACTCAACAATAAGGAGGTAAGGTCAAATACCTTGTTTTGATCTTTTACTTTCTTCCACATGTAGCTTCATCGAGACACGTCAACTTTGGACAATAGCAGGTTTGCCCCTTTGTGGAAGATCCATTCATAGCTTCCTAAGAATGCTCTACAAAGACTTGTTTATTCGCCACGACTTCTACTTATCGAAATCTCCAGAAACTCGAACGTGCCATAACACTTATGGTGTTGTTTCCACGAATCTTTTAGATGTTCCTTTGTATTTAAAATGAGTGTTTGCTTATTTCGATCTCTAACTCTAAACGACAACTATAACCCCTATACGAGATAATATTATACCATATGTATATTAATACATAATGATTATGATGTTTAGATGTTTCAATATAGTTTGAATTCGTACAATTATCATAATTTGTGAAACATCTTTCACATGTACTTTTATGCCAAAATTAACTTATATACTTTAGTCATGTCGATCAGATCGAAGAGACTTGTTAATTTAATATCCTCCTTTGTTGTGAACTCATTTGAACAATTCAAATCGTTTCAAACTTATGTTTCATTAAGTAAATACACTTATTCACTTAAGTCCACAATTAACCAATGATTTCCACTACTTGTTGAAAATACGATACATCACTATGTATAAAGTTCAACATTTCTTCGCATATCACAGTTTTACTAGAATGCGGAGTTTTAGTCATTCTGCCCAAGAGGCATGGTTTTGCAAAGTCTCTAGATTAAGAATCTAGGACCTCGATCTTCATTTAGAACAAAGAACATGCAATAACCAAAATCACTTAAACTATAGTATCATTTGAATATTAAACTTTGGATATCTTTTAGCATTCTAATCCTTTATAAAAGCTTAAACTATTATCATTAACATAGTGATGAGAATCATTAATTATAATTGTAATGTGACCATAACAGTATTGTTCATAAGAATAGTACAATTGTCTTGTAACTCGTTCATATGAATAATCGTCTCACCAAAAGCAAGACACACAAACAGGGATTACAAATTTATATTCAAGTCCACTAATCCAAACGACAAACTTTGAGGAAAGAGGTGATGACGGCCATCAACTGTTTTGCTTGCCATCATTAAGTCACGTTGCCTCAAAACCAGCAATTCTCAGGCAGATCCTCCTATTTTCACAAAGCAGGACAAGTATCAAATACTTTGCAAACTGCAATGAGTTTTGCAAGAATTACATTTATAATTTGTATATCTTACATATACCTTTTCATCCATGACCTCCATTGCAATCAAGCCCTTCTAAGAGTTCTCAACTCTAATGCAACATCGCTAAGTGTTTTTCCAAACATTCCTGTTTCATCCATGATGGAGGAAAACCCATCCAATGGCTCATACGTTATGTGCTAGATTCTATAGAATACAAAATGTAGCCCAACTCTCCATCGAATGGAGAATGGCTTATTGGATGATTATGGAGAAAACACAAACTTCGTGGAGTCATTGAATTATCTCCTAATGGTTACTTTATCAAGAAGAAAAGATCACCTTTTACGAGGATATCCCTTAGGCGTGGCTATTAATCTATTGAATTGGACCCTTTTGCTAAGTTCCAAATCACACAAGAATTTCCCCATGGTCGCAAAGGACCTCAATGGGATAGGCCATGATCTACTAAGATATTTGCAAATAGACATCTAGACTAAGTTCATAATAATAGTTTAATTTATAATTGATCTCCACTAAAATTGTCATCCCCTAGACGATTTTAGTGATCACATGATCCCTATCCTCTGCACCTCCCCCGAACATCATGACCATCAGTGCAGCCTCAAAGGTAGACATTCCCTAATGTCAATCACATCATCCATGTGACTCATGCTTGATCTTTCGATCTCTTGTGTTCCGAGGCCACGTCTCTGTAACATGCTAGGCTTGCCAAATCTAACTTGTCTGTATTCATTGTGCAACATGGCTTACACCCACTGTATGCGAACGTAGATATGTCTGACACCCGCTCATCACGGCCTGCCTCATACCGAAGAACTTTCTTGGTGGTGCACACACAAGGGGAACACGAACATTGGAATTAAATAGGGATTATCTTATTTACTACCGTTGAGTATCTCATACTAGCACACAATAAGATGTAAAACTAGTATCAACATCATATGTATAATGTGATATGATATGGTGCTTCTTGCACCTTGATCTCCATCGAGTGCTCCGGCATGATCTTCATCTTGCCCTTGGTTTGATGCCAAGTCCACGATGCCTCCACCAGGTCGTCCATCAGAACGATGACTATTACTATACTACTTAGTAACAGAAAAGTAAACTACTTTACCTTTGTAACGACCAATGCCATATCATAATCACATGCCCTTCTACAAAATAAAGTTAGACGCCTCTACTTTATCTATTGCAAGTTTTACATGGTTGTTAGGGCTTTTGCAATAGAACCGTTTCTAATCTACGAACTTTCCAACCACAACACGGATCCAACAGTTGTCTATACTATACCCCTTTCGGGGCCCTCTGTTGTAAATGATATATCAACTATTGAATGAGAGACAGACACCCGCTAGCCACTTATACGCTACAAGCCGTATGTTGAGCATGGAACCCGTCTCGCGTATGAATACGCGTAAGGTCGGTCCGGCCCGCTTCATCAAACAATACCGCGATATAAACAAGTATACGTTAGAGGGTAACAACTAAGGGATCAATGCCCGGACAATACTTGTGCGTATTGGCCGTACATCACTCCTACGCATAGATCGGCTCTGATACCACTGAAGGGGATCCACAGTAGAAAACAAAAAAAAAATCCTATGTTGGAACCCGAAGAACTACCTAGGATCTATCTATGTAGTAATGTGGTAACAGCCGAGCGTATATAATACATACCCTTGTAGACCGTATGCGGTTAACGTTCCGAGAGGAACATGGTTGAAGTAGTCGTACTCGTAGCCAATCTCAAGGTCGCGAAGCTCCTCGCAGGTCACCCCTTGCTCCTTCTTCATCGTGCAGCAGCTCCGGCTCACGACATTTAAGCTCCCCAAGTGTTGCGCCTCGTGTCTTCGTACACATTCGGTGCACGATGAGACCTCCGACTCCCTGATCCCGCGAAGAGTGCGGAAGTTGATATCCGGCTAGGAATCCCTGCAGCGCAACGGCATGCTGCAGGTGTGTCTTGTTCACACGACCCAGACTTGGGGCCATGGTCACAAGATATAGAGAGAGAGGGAAGGAGCAAATCAACCAAAGGACCTCTCCAAATATTGGTGTGTTTTATCCCACCCATGGACACCCCTTTATATAGGCGGAGGGGGTGTGCCCTCCCCATTAGGTTAGCCATGTGGGACTATTAGTAAAGGAAAAAGTCAGGGATTTTCGAACTCAGCCGGATGGGCTGAATCCATCAGCCCAACACAGCACACAGGACATTCCCGGGTGGTCCAGGCGCCTCACCGACGGCCTAGCTCGAGGCGAGGCAGCGGCAAGGAGCTCTAGCCCGGGTGGGACGAAAGGCTCCTGGCAGCCTAGCAGCCCCCGCATGGAGCCAGCCAGGCGGGCGAACCCGGGTGGGCCGAATCTGGCTGGCGGCCCAGCCGCGAGGAGGAGAGGGGGAGGTGGCCCGGGGTGGGCCGGTCTGATGATCGCGGCCCACTCGGGCGAGGCGCGTCACCTAGTAGCACGCAGCCCTGTGCGGCGGATTTTATCTACCGCCCATGTGGGTTAGCTGTTTTTCCTTTTTCCTCCTCTTTTTCTGCAGCTTTTCTCTAGGCTATTTCCCTCTAGGGATTTGGCCTAATATAAAACTTGCTTATATAAATGTTAATTTAAATATTATTTAGAATATATTAATTCATAATTAACATATAATAAATGTGTATTGAAATTCCCATTTATCCGAAAATACTTTTCCAGTCTTTTCCTTTATTCTTTCTCCGAACAACTTCGGATTTCTCTGTGGAACATTTCCGGCTTTCTCTTTCTCTACTGTCATTCCATCTTACAGATGATCGCTCTCATCATACCCTTAAGTGTATCCCCTCGCGGCTCATGAATGCTCTAGACATGATCTATATCAATGATCAACAGAGGGACCCGGGATGTCCATGTGACCCCTATGCATTCCTGATGACAATGTCATTTGAACCGGTAAATGTAGCATCCGATTTCCTTTTGTTTCTTGATACGACTTGATCGAGATCCGATGAATTGTATCCCATACTTTGTTCAATCTCGTTAACAAGTTTTGTTTTCTTGTTACCGTGATATTACATCCCCGTGACGGAGTCACATGTTGCAACATTTATGGATGTAGTCTCACCAAGCCGGCCGTATGTATCTTTACCCGTCATGTGGGTGAACAAATCCCGGTCTGGCAGTCACATGTCATCTACTGTTCCTTTGGAATACCCAACATACACCATTATTGCCACCGTATTATCAGATGACGTCTAATGTAGTCAAAGCAGCCTCAGGAAACAGTGAGTAATATGAGCTCACGGTCTAAGGAAAAGGAGTCTAGATTTAGCTGTTGCAACAATGAACTATATGACTTGATCATGTTGTAATCCTTCGAGGAATGTCCATCACATCATTCTCCAATGATATGACCTTGTTGTCAATTAGCACAAATGCCCATGATCTTGAAACCCAGATCATCCTCATGACCAACGAACTAGTATGAATAGAGGCTACTAGGGACTTGGTTGTTTCATACCACACATGTAC
Source organism: Avena sativa (assembly GCA_916181665.1). Classification (NCBI taxonomy): domain Eukaryota; kingdom Viridiplantae; phylum Streptophyta; class Magnoliopsida; order Poales; family Poaceae; genus Avena; species Avena sativa. The sequence continues at coordinate 418,426,984 of OV702296.1, forward strand.
CAATGTTTCTACTTGATACAGTTGTAGCACAATATGAAACTATTATAAACTAATTGAGATATGACAATAAAAACCTATTTATTATTTGCCTCTAGCACATATCTCCTTCAATTCCACCGAGAGGGCCTAGAGCATATCTATCTGTCATATGGATGGACAAATCACAGTCTTGATCCATGCGCTTCAACACATACTTTCAGAATACCTAATGCCACCTTTATAACCACCTAGTTACGAATCGATGTTTGATGTCATCAAAGCACTCATCCGGTGATGGTTATTAACACGATCTCATGGTCAAAGGATTAGGCTACTATGCATTTGAAAGCTTGTAGCAAAACAAACTTAATGACTTGATCTTATGTTATGCTTACTATGGGTGTATGTCCATCACAACATTCTCCTAATGATATGATCTTGTTATTAATAACATACGATGTCCGTGATCAGGAAACCATGATCATCTATTAATTAACAAGCTAGTCTTAACAAGAGGCTTACTAGGGACTCTTTTATGTTTACAAAACACACAAGTATTAGTGTTTCCTAATAATACAGTTATAGCATGGGATGTAAACATTCATCATAAACACAAAGATATAATAATAACCATTTTATTATTGCCTCTTGGGCATATCTCCAACATATAATATCTCAACATTTACTACTAACTAGCATGGGTTTTTCAAACTTCAAAAGTGGGGAGTCATAAGGCATACCACTCATGTTTGGTTCCACTTCTCTCTTCCTTTTTGATTTGTTCCTTGGAAACTCGAAGTCAATCACTCTTTCTGCAAATACATGAGAACCTCAAGGCGAAAAGAAAGGAAAGAAGAGGGAAAATAAAGATAAATGGAGAAATGTTTTTGTTGTTTTTAAGAGAGGGAATTAAAGAATAGAAAATTGGCGGCAAAGCTCGGCTAGAAAATCTTGAAAGGCAAATGGAAATAACTAAAGATAAAGTGTTGGGGAAACTAACATGACTACTTATAAACTCGAATTAAAAACATAACCTCGAAATAAATAAAAGCAAATGAAGGCCAAATAAAGATAAATGAGGAAACTTCCCCAAGCTTAGGCTTTTGCAAGCCCTTCAAATCATTGTGGTGGTGGGAAAAAGTCAGAACTCCAGTTCACAAATTGAGTTGATAAATTACTAGTTGATTCTCGGAGGTTCAAAGAGAGGCTATGCATCCTCTCCACAGTCCCTCCAAGTTCTTGGAAGTCTTGGTATGTAGTGAACCGGGTTGATGGCTTCTCCTCTTGATGAGGAACTTATTGCTCCTCTTCTTGGTCCTCATCCTCGTCTGGAATCTCTTCCTCGGGTTGGTGTTGCTCAACCAGCAAGTCATATAGAAAACGTCCTTCCTTGATAGAGAAAAGACCATTAGGCAAAGGAGTGGGGTAGATAGGCCCAGCTCCAGCAATATGCAGGTAATAAACACCACCTCTCCTAGTGAGCATTCCACAAGCTTTTAAAGTAGAGAAACCAACACGTTGCTCACCTAGCACAGGTTGCAACTCACCTTGGTTGATGCCTAGGGCAGTGGCAAGCACGGTGATGATGCGCCCACCTGTGATTGGTCCTTGGCTTTGGGAGGATTGGTGCTCAAGGTAGCACACAAGGATTGCACCCAACTTGAGTGAAAAGTTGCAGTTGTTGAAAGCAGCCTTTGCAAGGAATAATATGTCCTCCTCATTGAGTCTCGTGAACTCATTCGTTCCTGCAAGGTGTTAGCAATAACATAGAACAAATAGCGAATTACAGGGTGTTGAATATTCTTCCCCTTACTCACTCTATAAGTGAAGCTCATTCGATTGTAATATTGTTCAGGGGAAGGGTCTAAGTCCGTAAAGGATGCACGCAAGTCATTATCATTATTGTTTGGCAAATTAAAGCATGCGCACCATTCATCTAGTGATAAAGTGTAATTGTTGTTCATAAGCCGGAAAGAAATCAGGTCCTTGATACATTGCAAATGTATCTATAATTTTGGATGTTCCATGCTTGGTTTTATCCACTTTCTTGTGTTTTGTTCCAACTTTGGAGTACTTTTTATATGATTTCTTGGACTAACCTATTAACAAGAGCCATAGTGACAGCTGCCTGTTTTCTGCTATTTTTGGTTCCAGGAAAGTCGGAAAATGAATATTTTCGGAATTGGACGAGACAAAAGCCAAAGTGCCTATTTTTATGATCAAGTGCCAGAATACGAGACGGAGAAGGGCCAGGGAGGCACCACACCACCTGGCCGCGCGGCCAGGCTTGGCCCGCGCCAGGGGGTGGTGTGGCCGCTCCTGGCACCCCCTCGGCCTCTCCTTCCGCCTATATATTGCCCTCAGGACGAAAACCCTAAGGACCCGATCAAAAATCCAAGAAAGAGTCTGTAGCCGCCGTCATATCCATCCCTAGATCGGGAGGGATATGAAGCTCTTCCCGGCACCCTGCCGGAGAGGGGAATTCACCCTGGAGGCCTTCTTCATCACCATCCAAGCCTCCGGTGTGATGCGTGAGTAGTTCATCCTTGGACTACGGATCCATGTAGTAGCTAGATGGCTGGTTCTCCTCCTTTGTGCTTTCATGTTTAGATCTTGTGAGCTCCGTTCATGATCAAGATCATCTATTTGTAATTCATACATGTTGTGTTTGCGGGGATCCGATGGATATTGAGATGCTATTTCAGATTGATTATTGATTCTATCATGTCTTTGTTATTTGTGATCTTGCATGCTTTCCGTTGTTAGTAGCTATCTTGGCCAAGTAGATGCTAGCAACTCCAAGAGTTAGTATTTATGCTCGATAGTGGGTTCATGCCTCTGGTAATCTGGGGAAGTGACAGAAATCTCTATGGTACTATATGTGCTATTGCTACTAGGGAGAAAACAACAATCCTTTGTTCATAGAACAATCGTATTGTTTACTTTACACGCAGTTTGTAAAGCAATAATCTGTTGCTTGCAACTTAATACTGGAGGGGGTTCGGATGATAACCTGAAGGTGGATTGTTAGTCATAGATGTAGTTGGATGGCGGTCTATGTATTATGTTGTATTGCCCAATCAAGTCTCAAAGGAGTCAAGATGATTAATATATGCATGTATTGCTTTCTCAGTGTTTGTCAATTGCCCCGCTGTAATTTGTTCACGCAGCATGTTATCTATCTAAGGAGAGCCACCTCTAGTGAACTATGGATCCTGGTCCTTTTTCTTTACATATAATCTACAACTGTTTACTTCTTTGTGTTTACTTTCTGCAAACTTTTACTTCTTTCCATTCAATACGTTTAATCCTTTGTTTTCCGCAAAACACGGTGAGATTGACAACCTCATCGCAAGTTGGGAACAAAGTTCTGTGGTTGTGTTGTGCAGGTCTTCACGTTGCTACTAGCACCGGTAGTGCGCCCTGCCAAAGCTCAGCTAGTAACACCTTTGGGGTGTTTCCTTGCTCCTACTGGTTCGATTAAACCTTGGTTTCATAACTGAGGGAAAACTTGCTGTTGTGCTCATCATACCTTCCTCTTGGGGTTCCCCAATGAGCTCGATATAATTTGGGCCATCAAGCATATTTTCTGGCGCCGTTGCCGGGGAGTCAAGGACATCTTCACAAGGGGAGTCCCTCATAACCAATCTCTTTACTTTTTTATTTTTGTTTTGCTTTGTTTGCTTGTTTCTTTATCAAAAACACACAAAAAAATAGTTTTACAAGTTTGCTTTCTTATTCAAAAACACAAAAAAAATTTAGTTCTTATCTTAAGTTGCCACTATGTCTAGCCTTGCTCCAGTTACTATGTCACCCGAGGAAATGATTTTCACTTTTAAACAAGGAATTGAAGAGAGTTTCAAGGAAGCTTGGTCTAGAATCTCTTATCTACATGAAAAAACTGAGCCTAAAATGACTCAAAGCTTGTTCCTTAGCAGTTTTTACCTTGGAATTGCTCTTTGCTATAGATATGCTTTAGATGCTGTTGTGGGAGGAGATTTCCTCCAATGTAATGAGGATGATGCTATATAAATAAATTGATCCTTACTTACAACTTGCCTAGCCAAACTGATATTTCTTTCGCAAAAATATTTGCTAGATTGAACACTCTTGAGACTAGAACTGCTAGCTTAAAAGATTGCTATAATACGCTTAGGGAGCATCACAATTATGTTCCAATAAATTCTGAACCATCAAAGTGGCTCCCCATAGTAAAGATTGAGATAAACACTGAAACTTTCCAAGCCCGCTGTGATATCATGTCTGAATTTTGTCTTATGCCCAAAGATATTTATGAATCTTTGAATCTTTGGGGGCTTACTGAAGAAGGAAAAGAAATATCTCTTGCTAATAATGCTACCATATTACCTACTGGAATAGCTGAAGGAGTGTTTACAAAGATCCTTGGGAAAATGATTTCTACTGATTATCTTGTCATTGAATGTGCAGGAAAAGGACAAATTACACTTGGAAGGTCCCTATTAGAACTCCTTGGAGCAATAATAGATGTGGCAAAGGGGACCATGCACCTTTCTTCTCCACCAAAAAAATCATATTTTCCCCAAGGTTAAGAATAAAAGTAAGAGAGGTAAGGGCAAGAAATTTGGTCTTAATGCTTCTTCATTTGAGAATACTTGATCCTTTTTCTTGCTTCTTATGCCTAACTTAAAGGCGTTAAAGAAAAGTACTTATTGGGAGATAACCCAAAAGTTTTAGGTGAGTCTTGAAAGTTATTACTTCAGTAATAACCGCTATTTATACTTTTTATTTGCTTTTTGTGCCAAAAGTAACCTCTAATGAGAGAGAAGTAATGATTGGGAAAGTTGCTGTCCCGAAACAGATTTCTGTGCTTCACTGTAAAAATTCGTGTAAAATCTCTGAACGTCTTTCTGAGGCGTGAATTTTTGTGCTTCTGCCCCAGGTTGTTATCTAACTTTCGTTAGTTCAACACTTTTTGATTTGAGCAACAGAAGGTCTTAGAAAAAATTCGTCTTTACCTGCTGGTCTGTTTTGACAGATTTCTGCCATTTTCTGCATTTGCTTCTTATTGGTTCCTTTTTGAGTTCTTTTGGGGAATTGAGCTTTTTGAGGGAAGTGCTTCAGTAGCTAGTGTTCTATTTTAAGTTTATTTGGTATTAAAACTGAACCTTAAGACCTATTATCTTGAGTGCACTAATGTTGCTAATAAAGATTGTGTGAACTTTTGTATGAAGGAAAAATTCCACGTGTATGGAAGGAATGAGTAATGAGATGAAGGATGGACTAAAGCTCAAGCTTGGGGATGCCACGCGTGTCACCCCAAGAAATATCCAAAAAGTACAAGCGTCAAAGCCTGGGGATGCCAAAGTCATCCCCTTCTTCATCATAAAAATCCCAGGTTTCTTCCAAACGCTTCATTTTTATTGTTTCATGCACAATTGTGTTGTTCTTGGAGCGTCTTCTTTTTTGTTTTTTTTTGGTTTTTCATTTGCTTTTGTTTTCTTAGTTTGCTGAATAAATTGGTTGGACCCCCTCTTCCATACATTGGTTTGCAAATAGTTTGGTTTGGATTGGAAAAGAGTAGAAAAGTTCATGCTTATGTGGTAAAGAAAGCTTGTATTTGATTGTGGCCTATGCTTTGCCATGCCATGCTTGATATTGTTTTGGATTTATGATTAGTATTCTTTATTGTAGCATGACTTGTTATAAACAATTGAGATTGCTTAATGTGTCTTGGATGAATCATGCATTGTTTTAGCATATTAAAGCATAGTATAGTGGTATTCTCCTTTGATGCTTTATTTGGGTTAACTTGGCGCATGCTCACACCATGTTATGACTATCTCAAGTCACCATAGCCTTTATGATCCTTTAGTTTTCAACTTTTAGTATCACTTTATTCTTTGATCAATGATGTTTTGTCGCTCTACATGATTATGGCCATTATTGCTCTCTTAGTTTGTCGCTCCCAGTCTTTTGCTAGCCTCCACAACCAAGTATGAGTTCCACTGATGCATCCAACTCCCTAAACCAAGTTATTCCAAAGAGTCCACCATACCTACCTACTAGCTTATGCTATTCCAAGTATATTCATGCTTTTGTTTACCTTCCAAATTAAACTTGTTATGAGAAAACTAGTGATTAAAGCTCTCACGAACTTGATGGCACACTTTACTTTTTTGCATCTAATAAACTTGAACCATTGGGTCCTTCTTTGTTGCGTATATTCTTGTGCTTTATAAGTTGAAATTAGCAGAACCATGTATCATGGGGAACGCTTTCAACATTGCACTTGGTACTTGTACCTAGTTGATATCATGCTCTTTTGTATATGGATGTCGTCGGTGTGAAATAAAAGGGGAGCTTGTAAGTCCATGGAGTTATGTATATGTGTTAGAGAAACGCCTGGGCCGCTAGCCTAAGCCATGCCTAATCATGGTGGAAACTTGCAGCATCACCATAATGAGCACTCTATGAAGCATCCTCAATAAAAACCTATGCAAATAGCAAATAAAAAGATCGCTAAGATGCTCATTGTCTGCTTGCCTTGTCATTTTGATTATGGGATAGCTCCTGTATCATGTGCAAGGGGTACCCCGTTGGTGGTTCTTTATGATACATATGTACTTACAATGACAAGAGCTTACTCATGACTAAAGTTGAGTAGCATGAGGTTCGGTCTTCGTAAGTAAGGGGCATGAGATTTCGGTTTATAACTTCTCAAGCATATCCTCTTAGTTGTGTCACTTTAACCTTAATCACCTTCAAGATGCTTATGATAGGGGCAATGAGAGATGAAAGCTATAAGTACCATAATTTTTGGAAGCTCTTTATGAGACTTGAATCTCTAATCCCTTCTATGAAGACATTTCTTCCACCATTATATATTGAGTCTCCACCTTCTACCTTTATGCACCTACTTTGAGAGCATAGTGGCCATTCTTAGTTCTATGTGCATAACTTGATATTGCTTGTTTTAAACTATTTGTATCTAGTCACTCTTATGAACTTTGAAGGTGTCCTATGCATTTATATTTGCTACTCTATGAGGGACAAGTTGAATACTATTATGCTATGCTTTCTTTATGTGAAACAAACAAACGTCTTGCAAAGCATTGTTATTCGTGAATCTTTTGTTTGTGCCTTTTCATGTTGCATCATAGTTTCTTTGTCTTATTGCTAGAACTTTGTCTTTCATGTTATGATTGAAGTACTATGATCCCAGCTTTGAATGTTTTACAAATACTTTGATAAAGTCTTTGATGGTGCATGTCACCTCAAAAATTATTCTTTCTTTTTATCACTTACCTACTCGAGGACGAGCAGGAGTTAAGCTTGGGGATGTTGATACATTGCAAATGTATCTATAAATTTTTGATGTTCCATGCTTGGTTTTATCCACTTTATTGTGTTTTGTCCAAACTTTGGAGTACTTTTCATATGATTTCTTGGACTAACCTATTAACAAGAGCCACAGTGCCAGCTGCCTGTTTTCTGCTGTTTTTGGTTCCAGGAAAGTTAGAAAATGAATATTCTCGGAATTGGACGGGACAAAAGCCAAAGTGCCTATTTTTCCGGAAGTCATCAGATGCCAGAATACGAGACCGAGAAGGGCTGGGGGCCGGCCACACCACCTGGCCGCACGGTCTCCACGTTGCTGCTGGCACCGGTAGTGCGCCCTACCAATGTTCAGCTAGCTACACCTTTGGGGTGTTTCCTTGCTCCTACTGGATTGATAACCTTGGTTTCGTACTGAGGGAAAACTTGCTAATGTGCTCATCATACCTTCCTCTTGGGGTTCCCCAACGAGCTCGATATAATTTGGGCCATCACAATGCAGCAAGCCATCATCATCAAGTCTGGGATAGTCAAGGGTTTTCACTGGAACCCTGACACATGGAGGGTAATCACAACGACTCGCCCAAGAGGGTTACGACACCCAGAGTCATCACCACCGCTTGCGCCGGAGCGCTAAATTTTTTCTCATAAGAACCTTCGCACCACAACGCCATACTTAAGACCGCCCATTGTCACCAGGCCAAGCCTCCAGAACGCGATCTGGGAGCCGCCTTCGCTGAAGCACCACCAATACTAGGATCCCCCGCCACCCACTCCTCGTCATCCACGAAGCCAAGGAGAGAACCATCACAGCGTAGTGTCGTTCGTAGGAGAGACGCATAGTCCACCTTCTGGAGTCACTTCAGCATCTCGCACCCGTGGGGCGACAGACACGAACACAACGAGCCCAATTGCATGGACATGGGAGGCTGAAAAGCCACTGCATTAGTAGCATAAGTGTCACAAGCCTGCAGATACGACGCCGCGGTGCCGCCACAGGACCGCCTCGTCCTCCTCGGGGTAGCGGCGGCGATCCAGCTGCTAGATCCTTGCCTAGGTGGTGATCTTGTGGCTAGGCATTTTTGTTATGCGGGGCGTCTTTGGGGTTGGTCGTCCGCCTCGCCGCGCCGGGTATCTATATAGCCCTACGGTGGGGCGAGAACCGAAACATTGCCACACACGCCTGACTTTACCGCATGACGGGAAAACCTCGACGAGAACGTGTTTTCTCCCTGCCAGGCGGGAAACCGAGCCGGCGGCGGTCGACGCGACATTAATCGTCCTTACCGTCACTAATGATGATGATGGTGCGGGTGGGGCCGGCAAATGGGTGATGGGGGCACTCCCTATCCCAAGCGGACAAGAAAAAATGAGTCTCATTTTGTGTCCGCGGGTCGACACAAATGGACCGATTAAGACACATTCTGTGTCTGAAATGGACGGCCCGTGGAGATGCCCTAAGACATTAGGGGTGGACAAATGAGTAGGCTGATGCTTATTTAGACTAGCCCAATAGGGATATCAGTATCATGCATGCCATGTTGGCAAAATTCTGACGTGGCATGCTAATTAATGATAAAGGAGGTTGTTTTGGTATACGGTATCATAGCACGTAGAACGAGAAAAACTAATCTCAAATAAATCTTGTACACAATTTTACATTGAGATTCTACAAAACAATAAATACACTAAGCCTATGATACTACTACATGATAATATGCACTGTGGAGATGATATTCCTGTTAGGATAATAGATCTCTTGTATTACCAGAGGGCCAAAGGCCCGAATATATAGTACATGTACAGGTGCAAATATACAAGAAGCCCCCTAACATATGGGGAAACTACAATACACAAATATACTCTAACACCCCCCCTCAAACTCATGGTGGATCCACAACACTGAGTTTGGAGAGTAAGAAATCATGCTGAGCGCGAGTTTGTGACTTTGTAAAGAAATCTGCCAACTGCAAGTCTGAAGGCACATAATGGAGCACAACAACCTGATCCTGCACCTGAGCACGTGTATAAAAAGCATCAACACCAATATGCTTGGTCAGCTCATGCTTGACCGGATCACGTGCAATACTGATAGCACCTGTACTGTCTGACAAAAGTGGAGTGGGCGTCGTAACAGAGACCCCAAAATCTGCAAGCAACCACCGTAACCAGGTCACCTCAGCAGTCACCAAAGCCATAGCCCGCAACTCAGCCTCAACACTCGAACGGGAAACCGCTACCTGTTTCTTCGTTTTCCAAGCAACAAGCGAACCACCAAGAAACACACAGTAAGCAGAAAGTGAACGATGATCCGTAGGATCATTCGCCCATGTAGCATCCGAGTAGCACTGGAGCTGGAGAGAGCTAGAACGAGGGAAGAAAAGGCGACGAGTAATCGTGCCACGAAGATAACGAATGACATGAAGGAGATGACCATAGTGAATAGTGGTAGGAGCTGAGACAAACTGGCTCAGAATATGAACAGGATAAGAGATATCAGGACGAGTGACAGCAAGATAAATGAGACTCCCAACAAGATGGTGATAACGAGTGGGATCGGGAAGAGGATCACCATCCGTAGGACGAAGCTTAACATGAAGCTCCATAGGAGTCTCAACGGTACGCTCATCCGTAAGAGCAGCCCGAGCAAGAAGATCCTGAATATACTTTTCCTGAGAGATAGAAAACCCATCAGAAGTGGATGAAACCTCAATCCCAAGAAAATAGCGAAGAGGACCAAGATCAGTCATAAGAAACTGATCACGAAGACGAGCCTTGACGAAGGCAATATACTCAGGATCATCACCAGTAATGATCATATCATCAACATAGAGAAGGAGAAGAGTGCGTCCACGAGAAGAAGTGTGAACAAAAAGCGCTGGATCATGAAAACTAGGAGAGAAACCAGCAGCAGTCACCACAGAGGCAAAGCGCTCGAACCAGGCACGAGGGGCCTGTTTCAGGCCATAAAGGGAACAGCGAAGACGACAAACCATCCCATAGGGAACAGAATACCCAGGAGGAGGTTGCATGTAAACCTCCTCACTCAACTTGCCATTGAGAAAAGCATTCTGAACATCAAGCTGGGACACAGACCAGCGTCGGACAGAAGCAACAACAAGAAGAGTACGCACAGTGGTCATATGGGCCACAGGAGCAAAGGTCTCATCATAGTCACGACCATGTTCCTGCTGAAAACCACGAGCCACAAGATGCGCTTTATAGCGCTCAAGATATCCATCAGAGCGGGTCTTAATTTTATAGACCCACTTACACGTGATAGGACGAACACCGGAAGGAGGAGAGACAAGATCCCAGGTGCCAGTGCGCTCAAGCGCAGCGATCTCCTCAGCCATGGCAAGCTGCCATTCAGGATGACACGCGACATCCCGAGAAGAAGTCGGCCCGGAGACTATAGAGATACCATACTGACTAGGGGAGTAACGGTCTGGAGCACGACGCTGACGAACATGCCGTGAGGAAGAAAGCTCATCCGCGGAAGATGACTCATCAGAAGAGGAGGAAGAAGGAGTCATGGAGGAAGGATCTGAGGCCGGAGACCGAGGAGAACTAGGGGAACTAGACGGAGGAGAGGAGGTCACCGAAGAAGAAGGAGGCTCAACAGAAGGAGGTGGAGGAGGTGGAAGAGAAGGGACAACAGAAGGTGTATCAGGAAAAAGAAGAAAAGAGAGATCATCCGTTGGATAAGTACTAGAGGTGGGGCGAGGATAGAAAGGGCGCGTCTCATCGAACGTGACATCACGAGAGATGCGCATACGGCGACCAACGGGGTCCCAACAGCGATAGCCCTTATGCTCATCACTGTAGCCTAGAAAAACACACTCAACAGACTGAGCGGTTAATTTGGTGCGTTCACGAGGAGGGAGAAGGACATAGCAAACGCAGCCAAATAAACGAAGAGTCGAGTAGTCTGGACAGGAGCCAGAGAGACGCTCGAGAGGAATGCCACCCTGAAGAGCAGCTGAAGGCTGGATATTAATGAGGTAAGTCGACGTAGCGACAGCCTCAGCCCAGAAATGCGGCAGAAGAGAGGAAGCAATCATCATAGCGCGGGTAGTCTCAAGAATATGATGATGCTTACGCTCGGCGACACCATTTTGAGCATGGGCGCTGGGACACGAGAACTGAGCAAGTGTGCCCTGCTCAGCAAGGATGCCACGCAGGTGCTGGGAGATATAATCTCCTGCAGAATACTGAGTATGAACCATGGCTGCAAAACACTGATAAATAGCAAGCACCTCGCTGCGAGAGCGCATAAAAAATAACCAGGTGTACCGTGAAAAGTCATCAATAAACAAAATATAGTATCGGTGGCCCCCTTTCGAAGCAAAGGGAGCAGGACCCCACACATCTGAATGGACTAAATCAAAAGGTCGCTGAGATACAGACACACTAGTAGGATAGGGAAGCTGAATCTGTTTACCCAACCTACAACCTTGACACGAATGTAACGACGACACATCTCCTGAGACACACCCCAGAAGATCACGACGAACTAAGGATGATAAACGGGAGCCACAAAGATGACCCAGCCGATGATGCCACTGCTGAAACGAGCCAGCGACAGAAGCAGCAACCGCAGGAGAAGTGGCAGAAGAAGTGTCAGCGGAAGGAACACGAAGCCAGTCTAACTCCCAGAGCCCCGGAGACTCAATGCTGCGAAGGCCAGCTCCAACCAGAGCCTGTGTATGACGGTCCTGAACAGCACAAGAATCAGCATCAAGAATGACACGACAACCAGAATTAGTAAGCTGACTAGCAGAGAAAAGGTTCATCTTAAGGCTGGGAACATGAGAAACATCAGGAACAGAGAAGGAGGAAGTAGAGAGGGTGCCTCGACTGGAAACAGGAAGAAAGGTACCATCAGCCGTAATAACACGGACAGGAGAAATAAGGAAGCGAAGAGCAGAAAGAATAGAAGACGCATAAGTCATATGAAAAGAAGCTCCAGAATCCAGATACCACGGGGATGACGTACCTGACTGTGTAGAAGATGATGGTCGCGCGGTGCCAGAAGAACTAGGCACAGAACCAGCAGTACCCGACGAGGAGGAGCCTGTAGTAGCGAGCAGACTACGAAGACCACGAATAATATCCTGATCAGACAGAGCACCAGCATGAGGTCCAGAAGCACCAGTAGGAGGTCCAGAAGCACCAGTAGGAGGTCCAGAGGCAACAGCAGAAGATCCTGAAGAACCAGACTAGCGACGAGCAAGATACTGCTGACGTAAGCGTGGATCCCTCGTCCAGCAACTAGAGATATCGTGGCCAGGCTTGCCACAGTGGGCACAGGGAGGACGAGAACCACGAGGCTGCTGAGAGTGACTCTGACCCTGGGCCGGTGGAGCAGAGAGTAACGGCGGCGCGAGAGACCGCGACGAAGCCGGCGACACGGGGGGACCACGAGCAGCAAGAACAGAGGGAACCTCAAGAAGACCAGCACCACGAAGACGAGTCTCCTCAGCACGAAGCTCAGCCAGTACCTCAGAGAGCGGAACACGACCACGGGCAAGCAGCTGGGCACGGCGTGGCTCAAACTCCTTGCGGAGCCGTGACAAGAACTCAAAGACGCGCTGAAACTCCAGATCCACGTGCACAATCAGACAGCAGGGACAGGTGTTACACACCACTGTACGAAGAGAGTCAAGCTGACGCCAAATAGCAGCACTCTGAGTATAGAAATCATCAATAGTAGAATCACCCTGCTTAAGCTCATGCTCCTAACGGACCACAGACAGATAAAGAGCATCTCCAGATGGCTGATAGCGCTGACGAAGAAAAGCCCACTGAGCAACAGCAGTGGGAAGGCCCATGAACTCAGCAGCATACTGAGGCAGAACACTGGAAGTGAGAACAGCAGCAGCACGAGCATCCTCATCAATCCACTGAGTGTATTCGGCCAGATCTAGCCGATAGGTCGTAGTAGCAGTAGAATGCGCCTGGACACGGCGCTCATAATTAGCCCGAGCAGAATCATCAGCAATCTGGGCTGCATCCTTGACTGCCTGAGTAGCATCGGGGGCAAGGACAACAGGCGTCAGTGCAAAAGGCACAGGAGGCACAACGGGGCGCGGTGGACAGGAGACCTCACCGGAAAGCACGCCCCAAAGGCGAAGACCGCGCATATGAACGCGCATGAAGGCAGCGAAATCAGGATAATTCGCGCAATCAAAAATCACCGGGCAGCGAGGAATCGCAACATAACCCGACGAGGAAGACTTTTTTTTTAACTCGACCTAGATCGAACGGATCTGGCGGCGGCTGGGCGTCGGCGCTGGAGGGCGGGCGCGGGGCAGCGACCGGGGGCGGGGCGGACGGTCGGGGCGGGTCGGCGGCGAGGCGGTGGCCGGCGGCGGCCGGCGGCGGGAGGAGGCGGCGACCAGCGACGGGAGGAGGCGGCCACGGGGCGGCGGCCGACGGCAGGAGGAGGAGGCGGCCGCGGCGGGAGGAGGCGGCGACAGGGCGGCGGCCGACGGCGAGGTGGAGGTGGCAGCGGCCGGCGGCGGCGATGAGGTCGGCGGCGGCGGCGACGGGAAAAAAAAGCCTTACGGCTCTGATACCATGTTAGGGTAATAGATCTCTTGTATTACCAGAGGGCCAAAGGCCAGAATATATAGTACATGTACAGGTGCAAATATACAGAAAGTCCCCTAACATATGGGGAAACTACAATACACAAATATATACTCTAACAATTCCCTCCCTCCCATTTTAAGATGCGCATAATTTTTGACCCGCATACCAATGGACTACATGCAGCTCTCTAGTGGAAAATTTCTAGACTGAAATAACCCCCGCACATTGATAGGCATGTAACGCTGCCGGTTTCCATCCTTTAATACGCGGTGCATGCATTGGCAACTGCCTCCTCGCATGTCCCTCCTCGCCTGACTTTTGGCTGGGTATTAATGCATGTAGCTGCTCTAGTTAGGGGCAAAGGGGGCGTTTAGTAGTAGTTTAGACTGCTCTATATGATAGTACAATACTACTATATGATACTTCTTTTTTGCCAAGCAATGCATCGATGAGAGTAGTCAACACAGTGTCCACATTATCAAATAGTACAACTCTATACAGGTAGCCAGTGACTGTGGATGAACCATCGTGCATAGTACTTCCTTCCGTCTAGAAATAACTGATTTGGTTTTGTCTAGATTCAAATGTATCTAGACACATTTTAGTGTATAGATACATTCGAATCTAGGCAGATCTAAGTCAGTTATTTCTAGATGGAGGAGTATTATTAGTATTTCCAAAGTACCGGTGACGAAAATGAACCTTGACGACAAATTCATAGACCCACTATGTATTTTACTTCCTCCCATCCAAATTAATTGACTTGAATTTGGCTAAATTCGAAAGCATCTAGTACTAAAACATATCTAGATATATCTAAGTTTGGATAAATCCGAGTCAATTAATTTGGATTAGAGAGAGTAGGTAATTTACTCCATTTGCCGGTCATCGGTTAGACATGCGGGCTCCGATTGGAGGAGATAAGGTGGGTCAACGCACGTTTCCTCTCCACGACACGCGGCGCGCTGTGGAAGCGGGGATCCTGAGTCGCGATCCAATCGGCGATGATACTACGCGCTTTCTATCAAAGAAATCCGGCGCTGGATCCAAAACCACTGTAGGTGCGTGGCCCGCCGCCCACGACGCGTACGCCGTAGGAGTACGTATTACGATCACAAGTCGGCACGCGAGCGAGCTGTGCTGCGCGGTCTGGCCCACCCACGCACGCCGGATGTCGACGCGCGGGCGACTTCGGCTGAGTGTGTCCACACACTGACGCACACCACGTGAGTCCATGCAGTGCGGCAGGCAGTCGTGTGACGGAGCCGGATGGTACCGAAAGTCATTTGCATTAAATCGTCTTTTATAGCCAACTTTAATGATAGACATGGGCTCTTTATTAGAGCACCTCCATCGAAATCCGGCGCTATTTAACGTTAGACGGACGTAATATTTAGTCTAAAAATAGTCGTTTTCTCACTCGCGTTTCTAAGCGGCGTTTCCAGACGATGCAAAATCGGCGGCATATTTGAATATTTTTTATTTCCACCGGTGAAATCTCGTCCAAAGGAGTTCGATAGAAGTACACCCAAAAGGTTCCGGCGAAAAATTTATTATAAAACAGAATGAAGATCGGCGATCAGACGTTGATGGGGATGGCCTCATCCGGCGTGTCAGGTGTGACGGGGATGGGCTCCTCGATCAGTATAGGGGCAGCCGACGGGTTGGAGGAGGTGGAGGCAGAGCTCGGCGAAGGAGTGGTGGCCGAAATAGTAGGCATAGGTCTCGGCGTGCTGGCAGGGACGTCCTCGTCGAGAATGGCGGTGCGGCGCTCTATGTACCAGGCCTTGACCTGGGGGCTCATCGCCGCGGTGTCTTTGCCGCCCAAGAGGAATTGGAGGTCTGTGTTCCTCTTCTTTGCAGCGAAGTTCGCCTTGAGGAGGGCGAGCTTCCTGTCTTGGTTCTGCAGCAGCTGCGTCCACCTCTCCTCGACCTTCTCCTCCCTCACGGCATGGGCCTTAGAGTAGGCGATGCACTTCTCGATCGATGCGTGGAGGCATTCGGCGGGAGGTCCTGTAGCTTTCAGCATCTTCGCCTTCTTCTGGCCGATTTCCGGCCTCCCTTCGCTGGCAGCTCCGGGTTGTACACACCGTCCTTGTTCTTGGCCAGGCTCACGCGAGTGTCCGTCCATTTCGGCCGGCTCTGATTCTTGTCAAAAACGTGGTGGAACTTGAACTCCGTGCCGGTGTCGTCCCTGTGCATGCCGAGTGCACGGAGGATCTGCATGGAGAACGCGAAATGTGTCAGGACAGGCATCATGTAATCATAGATTTAAGCTTGAAGTTGGTGACCTACCTTGTTATCCATGCTTTCGCCGCTGATTGGTGTGCACCCGATCTCTTCCATAATCTCGTGCCACTTGCTGCAAGCCTGCTGCACCAGTCCCCAGTGATTGGTCATGGCCTTCTCGCCGCGCTCCATGTGGATCTTGTTGAACTTCGGGTCCATGAGACTGCGCTCATCGAACGCCAACTTCACATGCTTCCAGTAATTATCTGAGTTTTAGTTTGCACCTATGATGGGTTCCATGCTCACCGACATCTATGCCTCGGCGAGGCAAAGGTCATCGAGTGTCGTCCACTTGACGTAGGGCTCAGCCGTCTTCACCTTCTTCTTGCCCTTGCCAGCCAAGGCGACCTCTTCGGTCTGTGTCTGGTCGATGTCGTCATCGGTCTGCGTCCGGTCTGCGCCGTCCTCTTCGCCGAAGTCCTAAGACTCGAGGCCATGTTCAGCGGCGGTCCGTGACTACTTTGCGCTGAAGAAGCCGGTCGCTGTGGAATCGGAGGCGATCATGTCCGACATGAATACCTCGCCGTCCGTTTCGCCGAACACGTCATGGGCATCCTCTTCGCCGAAGTTGTTGGCTGAGGAGCTACCGCCGGCAAACGGAAGCAGACATCAGCGCATGGCCGACGATGAGCTGTACACTAGAGAGCTGGCATAGGGGACATTGATGTCGATGTTGAAGGTCGGAGGATGAGGTGCGGGGCAGGGGAAGAGTACATTCAGGTTGAACCTGCCGTCAAACTCAGGGGAGGACGAGAACCTCTACTGCGGGTTCGCCTAGCTCTCCTAGAACATGGCGAGCGAGATCCGAGAGAACCCGGCCGAAGACCCAACGCTCGGCTGGCTCCCCCAGTGAGCGGCGTACTGCGAGGCGGGCATCGGCTTGGGCGGTACATCGGTGTCAACACCATGCGCGAGGTGTGCTCTGATGCCTCCCATGCTTCCCTCGTCTTCGCCCTTGTCGTCCGATCCTTCCGGCTCTCTGTTTTGAACTTCTTTCGCCGGCACTCCTTCACCTACTCGGCGTCTGTGTAGCCGTCTGGCCTCGGCGTCGGCTTCCTCGGCTTCCTTAGCTTCTTCTCCTTTGGCACACCGATGGTTGATCGGGGTTTCACGAAACCCTTGGGCGGCATGGTGGGCGGGAGCTCGAGAACTGGTAGGATATGTGGCGAGGTATGGAGAAGAAAGGAGGGACGAGGGAGAAGAAAGGTGGGAACTCGGCCTCGAGTCGCCGACAGGGTTGGCCCACCCATATTTTTGCTGCTTCCAGCATTCCTAGGCGGTTTACAGCGCCCCGGGTCGTCCTGGGAACGCCGGATGAAAGTTGGGCCAAATCCGGACCAATTCGGTGTCCTGGGAACGCGAGTGGGCCAAAACCTTTCCAGCCATGTGCACCCACGTGGTTGGTGGAGAAGAATTGGAGGAGAGATGGGTGGATGGGGGAGAAAAGGAGGAGAGAGAGGAAGAAAAGGAGAAGAGTGGGCCAGTGGGGGAAGAAAAGGAGGAGAGATAAGAGATAAAAGTTGGCCAAAAGTGGACACAAAAGGAAAATCTGGAGCCTCCAGCTGCCCCCGGTGCACCGAGGTGGCTCTGGGGTTGCCGGCGTATTATAGGCCAAAATCTGGATAAAAACGAGACTTTGGGGGTGTGACTAGGGCATTTTTCGTCGGAGGATGGGTAGAGCATCCCCACTCGTTGGAGGCCCCGAGGCCAAAACCCGACGAAACATTTCGCTAGATTGGACGGACATTTGGCCTAGGGCCAAAAAATTCCAGCCGTGTGCACCCCAAGTGGTTGGTAGAGGAGAATTGGAGGAGAGATGGCTGATGGATGGGGAAAAGAGGAGAGGAAGGGAGAAAAGGAGGAGAGATAGGCTAAAAGTGGGAAAAAGATTTATCGAACTCCTCGGTGCGCCGAGGTTAGCCCCCATCTCCCCCCTCCTCGGTGCGCCGAGGTTAGCCTAGGGTTGCCGACGTAGTTTAGCCCAAAACTCGGACGAAAACGAGACTTTGGGGTGCAGCCTGGTCGTTTTTCACAGATCCGTTACCACAAACGGCGTATTTTAGGCATAGGAGCTCTCATGGGGGCTGGGTGGAGGTGCTTGATGTCCACGCACGCTTCTATTCTTGTATACAGTGTTGGGCCTCCAAGTGCAGAGGTCTGTAGAATAGCAGCAAGTTTCCCTTAAGTGGATCACCCAAGGTTTATCGAACTCAGGGAGGAAGTGGTCAAAGGTATCCCTCTCAAGCAACCCTGCAATCAAGATACAAGAAGTCTCTTGTGTCCCCAACACACCCAACACACTTGTCAGGTGTATAGGTGCACTAGTTCGGCGAAGAGATAGTGAAATACAAGTAATATGGATGATTATAAGTGGTAATTGCAATCTGAAATAAGAGTGGCAGCAAGCAAACATGTAATAGGACTGATTGTAAACGGTGTTTTAATGCTTAGAAACAAGGCCTAGGGATCATACTTTCACTAGTGGACACTCTCATATAAATATCTTCTCTTCATTATGCTACCCTGAACTACTCTCCGATTGGACAATGTAGGGCTATAACAACACACCTTAAAGTTCGCATTCCCCATCTAGATAACCCCTCACTGTCACCTTGAGCACTAGATGGTTCCAACAAACACCACAATCTCATAGAGACATCCAACTCAAATTATACTCATGATAAGTATTTATGTAACCTTAGCCAAAGTGCCACACAGTGTGCACACTGTCAACTTTCACACGCGTGGGGATAAGCAGTGATTAATTAAAGCACTTGAGTAGAAGAATAGATCTATAGATTACAAAGCTCATGATATCATAAGATCACGCATAGAGAGAGAGAGATGAACACATAGCTACTGGTAGAGCCCTTAGCCTCGAGAGAAAACTACTCCCTCCTCATCATGGGAGTCAGCAACGACAATGGAGATGGCGGTGGAGTCGATGGAGATGGCTCCGGGGGCACTTCCCCGTCCCGACAGGGTGTCGGGATAGAGATTTCTGTCCCCCGAATCTCCTCTTCGGTGGCGGTGGCGCTGCGGAACTTTTCATGGAACTCTGATCTTGTTCTTAGGGTTTTTGTCCCGGGAGGCTTTTTTAGGCGAAAGGGCAATGTCAGAGGGTGGACCAGGGGCCCACACCACCTGGTAGCGCAGCCAGGGGACCCGTGCCACCCTATGGTGTGGCCAGCCCCTGGCCCTCCTCCGTCTCTGCTTTGTACTCCGTCTCGTGTCGGAAAAAATAGGAACTTCGGGCTTTGTTTCATCCAATTCCGAGAATATTTCTTTACTAGCTTTTCTGAAACCAAAAACAGCAGAAAACAGGCAACTGGCACTACGGCATCTTGTCAATAGGTTAGTTCTAGAAAATGTATAAAAATGCCTCAAAGTGTAGACAAAACATAAGATAGTTGATACAAAACAAGCATGGAGCATCAAAAATTATAGATACATTTACGACGTATCAAGCATCCCCAAGCTTAACTCCTGCTCGTCCTGGAGTAGGTAAGTGATAAAAAGAATAATTTTTGAGGTGACATGCACCATCATAATCTTGATCAATGTATTTGTAAAACATTGATAGCTGGGATAAAAGTACTTTAACATGAACATGAAAGATAGAGTTCTAACGATAAGACATAGCAACTATGTTGTAACATGAAAAAGGTATTGAACTTGTCCTTCATGGTATAGCAAACATAAAGAAAAAAAGATTCATGAATAACAATGCATTAAAAGACATTTGTTTGTTTCACATAAATAAAACATAATAAGAATGGTATTGAACTTGTCCCTCATGGTATAGCAAACATAAATGCATAGGACACCTTCAAAGTTCATAAGGGTGACTAGATACAAATAATTTAAGAACAAGCAATATCACAGTTATGAATCAATCAACAAGTTTTGGGAAAATGCACATTAAACTAAGAATGATCACTATGCTCTTTCAATTGGTGCATAAAGATAGAAGATGGAGACAACATAAAAAGTAAAAAGAAAGGCCCTTCATAAAAGGGAAGCAGGGATTTCAAGTTTCATAAAGAGCTTCCAAAAATTATGGTACTTACTAGCTTTCATCTCTCATTGCCCCTATCATAAGCATCTTTTTTAGGTGATTGATGTCTACGCACTTCTATTTTTGTAGACAGGTTTTGGGCCTCCAAGTGCAGAGATTTGTAGAACAGCAGCAAGTTTCCCCTTAAGTGGATTACCCAAGGTTTATTGAACTCACAGAGGAAGTGGTCAAAGGTATTCCCTCTCAAGCAATCTTGCAATCAAGATACAAGAAGTCTCTTGTGTCCCCAACACACCCAATACACTTGTCAGGTGTGTCCCCAACACACCCAATTTCACTATCTCTTCGCCGACTAAAGCTCAAGCTTGGGGATGCCACGCATGTCACCCCAAGAAATATCCAAGAAGTACAAGTGTCAAAGCTTGGGGATGCCCAAGGCATCCCCTTCTTCATCAATAAAAATACCAGGTTTCTTCCAAACGCTTTATTTTTATTGTTTCATGCACAGTTGTGTTGTTCTTGGACGTCTTCTTTTTCATTTTTGTTTTGGTTTTTAGTTTGCTGAATAAATTGGTTGGACCCCCTCTTTCATACATTGGTTTTCAAATAGTTTGGTTTGGATTGAAAAATAGTAGGAAAGCTCATGCTTAAGTGGTAAAGAGAGCTTGTTTTTGACTGTGGCCTATGCTTTGTCATGCCATGCTTGATATTGCTTTGGCTTTATGCTTAGTATTCTTTGTTGTAGCATGACTTGTTATAAAATAATTGAGATTGCTTAATGTGCCTTGGATGAATCATGCGTTGTTTTAGCATATTAAAGCATAGTATAGTGGTATTCTCCTTTGATGCTTTATTTGAGTTGACTTGGCGCATGCTCACACCATGTTATGACTATCCAAAGTCACCATAGCCTTGATGATCCTTTAGTTTTCAACTTGTAGTATCACTTTATGCTTTGATCAATGATGTTTTGTCGCTCTACATGATTATGGCCATTATTGCTCTCTTAGTTTGTCGCTCCTAGTCTTTTGCTAGCCTCCGCAACCAAGTATGAGGTCCACTCATGCATCCAACTCCCTAAACCAAGTTATTCCAAAGAGTCCACCATACCTACCTACTAGCATATGCTATTCCAAGTATATTCATGCTTTTGTTTACCTTCCGAATTAAACTTGTTATGAGAAAACTAGTGATTAAAGCTCTCACGAACTTGATGGCACACTTTACTTTTCTTGCCCTTAATAAACTTGAACCATTGTGTCGTGCATGTTGTATATGCTTGCACTTATTTGTTGGGAATTAGCAGAACCATGCTGTCATGGGGAACGCTTTCAACATTGCACTGGTACTTTGTACCTAGTTGATATCATGCTCTTTTGTCTATGGATGTCGTCGGTGTGAAATGAAGGGGGAGCTTGTAAGTCCATGGAGTTATGTATATGTGTTAGAGAAACGCCTGGGCCGCTGGTCTAATCCATGCTGACATGGTGGAAACCTACAGCATAACCATAATAAGTTGTCTATGAAGCATTTTTCTTATAAAAAAATAGTCCTATATTGAGAAAAAGAAAAAAAAGATTATTAAAAGAGGAAAGAGAGAAAAAAGCACCATATTCCCATGGTAAATAAGAAGATTGTTGAGATGCTCGTTGTTTGCTTGCCTTGTCATTTTAATATGGGGATCCTTCCGTATCATCGGGCAAGGGGTACCCCATTGGCGGTTCTCTATGATACACATGTACTTACAATGACAAGAACTTACCGGTGACTAAACTTGAGTAGCGTGAGGAGCGGCCCTCGTATTCAAGGGACATGAGATCTCTAACTTATACTTCGTCAAGCACGTACACCATAGTTTCTTCACTTTAACCTTAATCACTTCAAGATGCTTATGATAGGGGCAATGAGAGCTGAAAGCTATTAAGTACCATAATTTTTGGAAGCTCTTTATGAGACTTGAATCCCTACTTCCTTCTATGAAGGCCTTTCTTCCACTTATATATATTGAGTCTCCACCTTCTATCTTTATGCACCTACTTTGAGAGCATAGTGGCCATTCTTAGTTCTATGTGCATTGTCCCAAGACTTGTTGATTGATGCATACCTTGATATTGCTTGTTTTAAACTATTTGTATCTAGTCACTCTTATGAACTTTGAAGGTGTCCTATGCATTTTTATTTGCTACTCTATGAGAGACAAGCTTAATGCCACTATGCTATGTTTTCTTTATGTGAAACAAACAAACGTCTTGCAAAGCATTGTTATTCATGAATCTTTTGTTTGTGCCTTTTCATGTTGCATGCATAGTTACTATGTCTTATTGTTAGAACTTCATCTTTCATGCTCATGTTTAGAGTACTTTGATCCCAGCTTTCAATGCTTGCAAATACTTTGATCAAGTTTATGATGGTGCATGTCACCTAAAAAATTATTCTTTCTTTTTATCACTTACCTACTCGAGGACGAGCAGGAGTTAAGCTTGGGGATCTTGATACATTGCAAATGTATCTATAATTTTTGATGTTCCATGCTTGGTTTTATCTACTTTTTTATGTTTTGTTCCAACTTTGGAGTACTTTTCATATGATTTCTTGGACTAACCTATTAACAAGATGCCATAGTGTCAGTTGCCTGTTTTCTGCTGTTTTTGGTTCCAGGAAAGTCAGAAAATGAATATTCTCGGAATTGGACCGGACAAAAGCCAAAGTTGTTATTTTCTCGGAAGACTCACGGATCCAGAAGGAGAGTCAAAGAGTGTTGGAGATATGCCCAAGACGCAATAATAAAAGTGGTTATTATTATATCTTTGTGTTTATGATGAAAGTTTACATCCCATGCTATAATTGTATTATTAGGAAACACTAATACTTGTGTGTTTTGTAAACATAAAAGAGTCCCTAGTAAGCCTCTTGTTGAACTAGCTTGTTGATTGATTGATGATCATGGTTTCCTGATCATGGACATTGGATGTGATTAATAACAAGGTTATATCATTAGGAGAATGATGTGATGGACACACACCCATAGTAAGCGTAGCATAAGATCAAGTCATTAAGTTCGTATTGCTGTAAGCTTTGAAATACATAGTAACCTAATCCTTCGACCATGAGGTTATGTTAATCACCATCACCGGATGGGTACTTTGATGACATCAAACGCCGCTTCATAACTAGGCGGTTATAAAGGTGTCATTGGGTATTCTGAAAGTATGTGTTGAAGCGCATAGACCAAGATTGGGATTTGTCCATCCATATGACGGATAGATATACTCTGGACCCTCTCGGTGGAATGTCATTTAGATAGCTTGCAAGTATGTGACTGGGTCACAAGGGATGACATAACATGGAACGAGTAAAGAGTACTTATCAGTAACGAGGAACAACTAGGTATGAAGATACTGACGATCAAACCTCGGATAAGTAGAATATCGCGTGACAAGGGGAATTGGTTTCGTATGTAAAATGGTTCAATCGATCACGAAGTCATTGTTGAGTATGTGGGAGCCGTTATGGATCTCCAGATCCCGCTAATGGTTATTGATCGGAGAGGTGTCTTCATCATGTCTGCATATTCACGAACCGTAGGGTGACACACTTAAGGTTCGAAGTTGTTTTAAGTAGATATGGAATTTGCGTTGGAGACCGAATGTTGTTTGGAGTCTCGTAATGGATCCGGGACATCACGAGGAGATCCGGAATGGTCCGGAGAATAAGATTCATATATTGGGGATCATTTTCTAAGTTGGGAAATGTTCCGGAGTGTTTGTATGGAGATTCTAGAAGGTTTCGGAATGTTCTGGAAGGTTCTAGAGGATTTCTTGGA
This sequence comes from Avena sativa, assembly GCA_916181665.1. NCBI lineage: Eukaryota > Viridiplantae > Streptophyta > Magnoliopsida > Poales > Poaceae > Avena > Avena sativa. The sequence continues at coordinate 418,451,007 of OV702296.1, forward strand.
GTTTACTTGAAAACCAAGAAAGGGATCAAGGGATTCCAAGTGGGGCAATACACGGATTCGTGGGGGAGGAGGACTCCTCCCCCCAACCCGCCGGCCCAAGGAGGAAGGGAGTCCTACTAGGACTCCCCCTCCCCAGGCGTGCCTCCCTCCTTTAAATAGAAGGGAGGGGCGCCCCCTCTTGCACCTCTCTCATAACAACCAATCTCAGCCGCCTCTCTCCTCCACCTTTCTTCTGCACAGGCATAGGCGAAGCCCTGCAGAATTCTCATCTCCACCACCACCACCACGCCGTCGTGCTGCTGGGATTCCGTGGAGAAGATCTACTACCTCCGCTGCTCGCTGGAACAGGGAGAGGAAGGCCTGCTTCGACTCCGCACGTGTGACCGTCTGCGGAAGCGTTGCCGGAATGCAGCGCCCGGAAGGATCGTCCACACGATCTTGAGATCGGCAAGTGATCGACTATATCATCCACGAGATCTAATCTCGTAACTCTTTTGGTTCTACGAGGGTTAGTACCGATCTATCTCGTTGCTCATGTCTAATAGATTAGATCTTGGCTTTTGTCTAGATTAGATCTGGGTTTTGTTCGTTCTTACGGTAGAAATTTTTTGTTTTCCATGCTACGAACCCATCAGTGGTATCAGAGCCTTGTCTATGCGTAGATCTGTTGCACGAGTAGAACACAATGAGGTTGTGGGTGTTGGTGCTCGTGCCGTCTTTTGCTATGTGTGTACTTTGGATCTTGCGGTATGGTGGGATGAAGCGGCTCAGGCTAACATTACATGTCATCGTACATGAGACTTGCTCCACGCTTGACGTGCAACTCGTTTTGCACAAGTGGCTTTGCGGGTGTCTGTCTCTCCCATCATAGTATAGATCAAATCTACACTTTGCACTTGATAGCACTTGTATCAACGTTGTGGTTTAGTTTCGTAGGTAAGATCCGTTCTTAGTCGAAAGCCCCAAGCCACGTAAAACTTGCAAAGAAAATTAGAGGCATCTAACTTGTTTTTGCAGGGGTTTTGTGATGTGATATGGCCTACATGTGATTGTGATTGTATTTGATGTATGCAATGATCCTTGTTGTAATATGGCAACCGACAGGAGCCTAATGGTTGTCTTTAATTCTGTTAAGACCTGCGTGTCTATTCATCTTGTAATAGCTTTGTTCCAAGTAGTTGTAATAGTTGCTAGTGAAGATGAACAACCATGAAGCGGTGCCACGGACCTTGACGCTATGCTGGTGATGATGGAGATCATGTCCATGCTTTGGAGATGGAGATCGAAGGCATAAGAAGAAAGGGCCATATCATATCACACTAATTATGAATTGCCTGTGATGTTAATCCTTTATGCATCTTGTATTGCTTAGATCGCGACGGTAGCATTATAATATGATCCCTCTCACTAAATATCAAGTAATAAAGTGTTCGTCCTTAGTTGGCACCATTGCTAAAACTTGTCGTTTCGAAGCATCTCGTGATGATCGGGTGTGATAGACTCTACGTGTGCATACAACGGGTGCAAGCCAGACTTGCACATGCGGAAACTAAGGTTAATCTTGACGAGCCTAGCATGTACAGACATGGTCTCGGAACACGGAATACCGAAAGGTAGAGCATGAGTCATATGATTGATATGATGAACATGAAGATTGTTCGCCGATGAAGCTACATCATCTCACGTGATGATCGGACTTGGTGTAGTGGATTTGGTTCGTGTAATCACTAAAACAACTCGAGGGATGTTGTTTTGAGTGGGAGTTCACCTAGTTGATTTAAGAATTAAATATGAACACTATTTATCATAAACTTAGTCTAAACTACTTGCAAATATGTTGTAGATTATGGCGAACGTTTCCATCAATTTCAATGCGTTCCTAGAGAAAGAAAAGCTTAAGAACAATGGAAGCAATTTCACGGACTAGTTCCGTGGACTGAAGATCGTCCTCAGGGCTGGTCAGTTGACCTATGTGCTCGAAGCACCGCTAGGTGACCCACCTGCAGAAGATGCCACCGATGACGTAAAGAATGTTTATGCCACTCGGAAACATCACTACTCCACAGTTCAGTGTGCCATCTTGTACGGTTTAGAATCAGAGTTTCAAAAGCGTTTTGAGCACCATGACCCATTTGAGATCATTAAGGAGCTCAAACTCATTTTTGAGACTCACGCGGCCATGGAAAGCTATGAAGCTTCCGAGAAGTTCTTTACCTGCAAGATGGAAGAGGGTAGCTCCGTTAGCGAGCACGTGCTCACCATGTCTGGGCACACAAACAAACTCCGAGAGTTGGGGATACCGATTCCTAATGAATTGGGGATTCACCGTGTCCTCCAATCACTGCCACCAAGTTACAAGAACTTTGTGATGAACTACAATATGCACTGCATGAACAAGACGTTGCCTGAACTATCGTCCATGCTGAAAACTGCTGAAGTGGAGATCATGAAGGAGCACCAAGTGTTGATGGTCAATAAGACCACCAATTTCAAGAAACGGGGAAAGCCTAAGAACAAGGGCAACTTCAAGAAGGACGGCAAGAAAGCTGTCGCACCTGCTAAGAAGCCTAAGGCTGGTCCTAAACCTGAAACTGAGTGCTTCTACTGCAAGGGTGCTGGTCACTGGAAGCTTAACTGCCCCAAATACCTGGCGGATCTGAAGAACAGCAACATCAAGAACAAAGGTATATTCGATATACATGTTATAGATGTGTATCTTACTAGTAATCGTAGTAGTGTCTGGGTATTTGATACTGGTTCAGTTGCTCATATTTGTAACTCGAAACAGGAGCTGTGGAATAAACGAAGACTAGCGAGAGACGAGGTGACGATGCGCGTTGGAAATGGCTCCAAGGTTGATGTGATCGCCGTTGGCACGCTCCCTCTACATCTACCATCGGGATTAGTTTTAAATTTAAATAATTGTTATTTGGTGCCTACGTTAAGCATGAACATTATATCTGGATCTTGTTTATTGCGAGACGGTTACTCTTTTAAGTCTGAGAATAAAGGTTGTTCGATTTATATGAGTAATATCTTTTATGGTTATGCACCTGAGATGAATGGTTTATTCTTATTGAATCTCGATAGTAGTGATACACATGTTCACAACATAGATGCTAAACGAATAAAATTGAATGATAATTCTACATACATGTGGCACTGTCGTCTTGGTCACATTGGAGTGAAGCGTATGAAGAAACTCCATTCTGATGGACTTCTTGAATCACTTGATTTTGAATCACTTGAAATATGCGAAGCATGTCTAATGGGAAAAATGACTAAGACTCCATTCTCTGGTATAATGGAGCGAGCTACAGACTTATTGGAAATAATACATACCGATGTGTGCGGTCCAATGAGTGTAGCATCACGTGGTGGATATCATTATGTTCTCACTTTCACAGATGACTTGAGTAGATATGGGTATGTCTACTTTATGAAACATAAATCCGAAACTTTCGAGAAGTTTAAGGAATTTCAAAGTGAAGTGGAAAATCATCGTAACAAGAAGATTAAGTTTCTGCGTTCTGACCGCGGAGGTGAATATCTGAGTTATGAGTTTGGCATGCATTTAAAGAAATGTGGAATACTTTCACAGTTGACACCGCCGGGAACACCACAGCGTAATGGTGTGTCCGAACATCATAATCGAACTCTCTTAGATATGGTTCGGTCTATGATGTCTCTTACAGATTTACCGTTATCATTTTGGGGCTATGCATTAGAGACAGCCGCATTCACTTTAAATAGGGCACCATCTAAATCCGTTGAAACGACACCGTACGAATTATGGTTTGGAAAGAAACCTAAGTTGTCGTTCCTTAAAGTTTGGGGTTGCGAAGCATATGTAAATAAGTTACAGCCTGATAAGCTTGAACCCAAAGCGGAGAAATGCTTCTTCATAGGATACCCTAAAGAAACAATTGGGTATACCTTCTATCATAGATCTGAAGGCAAAGTTTTTGTTGCTAAGAATGGATCCTTTCTGGAGAAGGAATTTCTCTCGAAAGAAGTGACTGGAAGGAAAGTAGAACTCGATGAGGTTATTGAAACTTCTTTCGGAGTTGAGAGTAGCGCAGCACCGGAATATGTTTCTGTGCCGCCTGCACCAATTGGAGAGGAAGCTAATGATGATGATCATGAAACTTCGAACGAAGTTACTACTGAACCTCGCAGGTCAACGAGGGTTCGTACCACTCCTGAGTGGTATGACTCTGCCTTGAACGTCATGTTAGTGGACAACACGGATGACCCTGCGACGTATGAAGAAGCTATGGTGAGCCCAGATTCCGACAAATGGCTAGAAGCCATGAAATCCGAAATGGGATCCATGTACGAAAACCAAGTATGGACTTTGGTGGACTTACCGGATGGCCGTAAGGCTGTCGAGAACAAATGGATTTTCAAAACAAAAACAGATGTTGATGGTAATTTTACCGTTTATAAAGCTCGACTTGTCGCGAAAGGGTTCCGACAAATTCAAGGAGTTGACTATGATGAGACTTTCTCACCAGTAGCGAAGCTAAAGTCTGTGAGGATTATGTTAGCAATCGCTGCATATTTCGATTATGAAATTTGGCAGATGGATGTCAAAACGGCGTTCCTTAATGGTGACATTGAGGAAGAGTTGTATATGGTACAACCCAAGGGTTTTGTCGATCCTAGTGATGCTGATAAGGTATGCAAACTTCAGCGCTCCATTTATGGACTGAAGCAAGCATCCCGGAGTTGGAATCAATGTTTTGATAAAGTAATCAAAAACTTTGGATTTATACAAACTTATGGAGAAGCTTGTATTTACAAGAAAGTGAGTGGGAGCTCTATAGCATTCCTAATACTATATGTAGATGACATATTGTTGATTGGGAATGATATAGAACTTCTTAATAGCGTCAAAACCTATTTGAATAATAGTTTTTCGATGAAGGATCTTGGCGAAGCGGCATATATTCTAGGCATCAAGATTTATAGAGATAGATCAAGACACCTAATAGCGCTTTCACAAAGTACATACTTAGACAAAGTTCTAAAGAAGTTTAGAATGGAAGAGAGAAAGAAAGGGTTCGTGCCCATGTTGTCAGGTAAGACCTTGAGTAAAACTCAAAGTTCGGCTACAGCAGAAGATAGAAAAAAGATGAATAAAATTCCCTATGCCTCGGCCATAGGTTCTATCATGTATGCCATGCTGTGTACAAGACCGGATATAGCACATGCTGTTAGTTTGACTAGCAGATATCAAAGTGATCCTGGAATGGAACACTGGACAGCGGTCAAGAATATCCTAAAGTACCCGAATAGGACTAAGGATATGGTTCTTTCTTATGGAGGTGATGAACAGCTTGTTGTAAATGGTTACACTGATGCTAGTTGGAACACCGATCCAGATGACTCGAAGTCACAGTCTGGATACGTATTTATTTTGAATGGTGCTGCAGTGAGCTGGAGGAGTGCCAAGCAGAGCGTTGTGGCGAAATCTTCAACTGAATCGGAATACATAGCTGCTTCGGAGGCTGCTCAAGAAGCCATATGGATGAAGGAGTTCATTACTGAACTTGGCGTGGTTCCCAGTGCGTTGTACCCGATGGCCATCTACTGTGACAACACAGGTGCCATAGCTAATGCACAGGAGCCAAGGTCACATAGCAAGCTGAAGCACATCAAGCTACGGTTCCATGCTATTCGCGAGTATGTCCAAGATGGTGACATAAAGATTTGCAAAGTACATACTGATTTGAATGTAGCAGATCCATTGACTAAACCTCTCCCTAGAGCAAAGCATGACCAACACCAGAACGCCATGGGTGTTCGGTATATTACCATGTAATCTAGATTATCGACTCTAGTGCAAGTGGGAGACTGTTGGTGATATGCCCAAGAGGCAATAATAAAAGTGGTTATTATTATATCTTTGTGTTTATGATGAAAGTTTACATCCCATGCTATAATTGTATTATTAGGAAACACTAATACTTGTGTGTTTTGTAAACATAAAAGAGTCCCTAGTAAGCCTCTTGTTGAACTAGCTTGTTGATTGATTGATGATCATGGTTTCCTGATCATGGACATTGGATGTGATTAATAACAAGGTTATATCATTAGGAGAATGATGTGATGGACACACACCCATAGTAAGCGTAGCATAAGATCAAGTCATTAAGTTCGTATTGCTGTAATCTTTGAAATACATAGTAACCTAATCCTTCGACCATGAGGTTATGTTAATCACCATCACCAGATGGGTACTTTGATGACATCAAACGCCGCTTCATAACTAGGCGGTTATAAAGGTGTCATTGGGTATTCTTAAAGTATGTGTTGAAGCGCATAGACCAAGATTGGGATTTGTCCATCCATATGACGGATAGATATACTCTGGACCCTCTCGGTGGAATGTCATCTAGATAGCTTGAAAGTATGTGACTGGGTCACAAGGGATGACATAACATGGAACGAGTAAAGAGTACTTATCAGTAACGAGGAAGAACTAGGTATGAAGATACTGACGATCAAACCTCGGATAAGTAGAATATCGCGTGACAAAGGGAATTGGTTTCATATGTAAAATGGTTCAATCGATCACGAAGTCATCGTTGAGTATGTGGGAGCCGTTATGGATCTCCAGATCCCGCTAATGGTTATTGATCGGAGAGGTGTCTTCATCATGTCTGCATATTCACGAACCGTAGGGTGACACACTTAAGGTTCGAAGTTGTTTTAAGTAGATATGGAATTTGCGTTGGAGACCGAATGTTGTTTGGAGTCTCGGAATGGATCCAGGACATCACGAGGAGATCCGGAATGGTCCAGAGAATAAGATTCATATATTGGGGATCATTTTCTAAGTTGGGAAATGTTCCGGAGTGTTTGTATGGAGATTCTAGAAGGTTTCGGAATGTTCTAGAAGGTTCTAGAGGATTTCTTGGAGTTTACTTGAAAACCAAGAAAGGGATCAAGGGAGTCCAAGTGGGGCAATACATGGATTCGTGGGGGAGGAGGACTCCTCCCCCCAACCCGCCGGCCCAAGGAGGAGGGGAGTCCTACTAGGACTCCCCCTCCCTAGGCGCGCCTCCCTCCTTTAAATAGAAGGGAGGGGGCGCCCCCTCTTGCACCTCTCTCATAACAACCAATCTTAGCCGCCTCTCTCCTCCATCTTTCTTCTGCATAGGCATAGGCAAAGCCCTGTAGAGTGCTCATCTCCACCACCACCACCACGCCGTCGTGCTGCTGGGATTCCGTGGAGAAGATCTACTACCTCCGCTGCTCGCTGGAACAGTGAGAGGAAGGTCTGCTTCGACTCCGCACGTGTGACCGTCTGCGGAAGCGCTGCTAGAACGCAGCGCCAGAAGGATCGTCCACACGATCTTGAGATCGGCAAGTGATCGACTACATCATCCAGGAGATCTAATCTCGTAACGCTTTCGGTTCTACGAGGGTTAGTACCGATCTATCTCGTAGCTAATGTCTAATAGATTAGATCTTGGCTTTTGTCTAGATTAGATCTGGGTTTTGTTCATTCTTACGGTAGAATTTTTTTGTTTTCCATGCTACGAACCCATCAAAGAGGGGCCACAGGGTAGCCACACCACCCCTAGGCACGGGTCCCCCTTGGCTCTTTCGCCTATATATCTCCCCCGAGGCAAAAACCCTAGATCGTCAATCAGAAATCCACGAAAAGTTCCGCAGCGCCGCCGCCACCGAAGGGGAGATTCGGGGGACACAAAGTGTCTGTTCCGGCACCCTGCCGGGACGGGGAAGTGCCCCCAGAGCCATCTCCATCGATCTCCACCACCATTTCCATCACCGTTGATGGTTCCCATGATGATGAGGGAGTAGTTCTCTCTCGAGGCTAAGGGTTCTACCGGTAGCTATGTGTTCATCTCTCTCTATGCATGATCATATTGTGATCATGAGCTTTGTAATCAAGTAGATATACCTTGCTACTCAAGTGCTTTAATAGATCTCTGCTCTCCCCATGTGTGTGAAAGTGACAGCGTGCACACCATGGTGGCACTTAGGCTAGAGATTACAAATACTTGTTATGAGTTATATTTGGAGTTGGATGTCTTTATGAAATTGTGGTGTTTGTTGGAACCATCTAGTGCTCAAGGTGACAGTGTGGGGTTATCTAGATGGGAAAGGCTTATTTTGAGGTGTGCTGTTATAGCCCTACCATGGATTAGAGTGTCCAACCGGAGAGTAGTATCATGAAGATAATATATTTATATGAGAGTGTTCACTAGTGAAAGTATGATCCCTAAGCCTTGTTTCTAAGCATTGAAACACCGTTTGCTACTAGATCTGTTACATGTTTGCCTTCTTCCATCTTTATTTCAGTTTGCCTTTAGTATTTTCCCACGTCAACCACACGCCATCAAGCTATTTTCTGGCACCGTTACCACTTAAAATTATCTATACCACTTGTATTTCACTATCTCTTTGCCAAACTAGTGCACCTATACACCTGACAAGTGTATTGGGTGTGTTGGGGACACAAGAGACTTCTTGTATTTTGATTGCAGGGTTGCTTGAGAGGGAATACCTTTGACCACTTCCTCCCTGAGTTCGATAAACCTTGGGTGATCCACTTAAGGGAAAACTTGCTGTTGTTCTACAAACCTCTGCACTTGGAGGCCCAACAACTGTCTACAAGAATAGAAGTGTGTAGACATCAATGGCTCCGGGGGCACTTCCCCGTCCCGGCAGGGTGCCGGAACAGAGACTTTCTGTCCCCTGAATCTCCCCTTCGGTGGCGGCGGTGCTGTGGAACTTTTCGTGGTTGGAGGCTTGACGACCTAGGGTTTTTGCATCGGGAGGCATCTTATAGGCGAAGAGGAAGGTCGGTGGCCGTCCAGGGGGCCCACACCATGCCCTGGCACGGCCAGGGGGACCCGCGCCCAGGGGTGGTGTGGCCAGCCTGTGGCCCCCCTTCGTCTCTCCTTCTCGCTCCGTGAGTCTTCCGGGAAAATAACGACTTTGGCTTTTGTCCGGTCCAATTCCGAGAATATTCATTTTCTGACTTTCCTAGAACCAAAAACAACAGAAAACAGGCAACTGGCACTGTGGCATCTTGTCAATAGGTTAGTCCAAGAAAGTGTATAAAAAGTACTCCAAAGTGTGGACAAAACATAAGAAAGTAGATAAAACCAAGCATGGAACATCAAAAATTATGGATACGTTAGCAATGTATCAGTGATTAAGGTTAAAGTGAACAAATATGAGGATATGCTCGCAAGTTATAAACCAAGAATCTCATGCCCCTTGCCTACGAAGCCCGAACTCGTGCTACTCAACTTTAGTCACGAGTAAGTTATTGTCATTGTAAGTACATGTGTATCATGGAGAACCGCCAATGGGGTACCCCTTGCCCCATGAGGAGCTATCCCATATCAAAATGACAAGGCAAGCAGACAATGAGCATCTCAGCAATCTTTTTATTTGCTATTTGCATAGGTTTTTATTGAGGATGCTTCATAGAATGCTCACTATGGTTATGCTGCAAGTTTCCACCATGATTAGGAATGGCTTAGGCTAGCCGCCCAGGCGTTTCTCTAACACACATACAAACTCCATGAGCTTACAAGCTCCCCTTTTATTTCACACCACCAGGATCCATAAACAAAAGAACATGATATCAACTGAATAAATTGTGCAATGCCGAAAGCGTTCCCCATGAGAGCATGGTTATGCTAATTCTCAACTTATAAAGTGCAAGCACATACGCAACATAGATGGACGCTGATGGGGATATACCGAATGGGGTATGCCCAGCAAGACGTTCTGATTGGGCCAAAGGCCTCACGAGTGGACCTGCAGGACGGCGACTGGAATACGACTGAGGAGAAGGCCTGGCGATTGGAGACTGGAGGCCCAGAACCGTACTCGAAGCCCAGTCGGATTAGGTCAAAGCCTCCAAATCCATATCTTGTTCGATTGTAAACTATAAACCCTAGCGAGGTTCTTCCTATATAAGCCTCCCTAGGGTACTCTGAGGACTTACGTTCCATCATACACCCCTTCAAGCGACTCGCTGCTTAGACGCCGAGCTCGCCACCCCTGTAACTCGCTCTCCATCAATCTAATCTAGGAGGAGTAGGTCTTTACCCTCCGGGGGCGAACCTGGGTAAACCATGTGCATCCTCCCCCATCTCGCACCGCAGATGGCCACCAGCTCTCGCCCCCGATTCTATCAATCGCTGCCTGTAGCAGCGACTGCCGTGGACATTTCCACGACAGTGGCGCCCATCGTGGGGCCTAGCCGGACTAGCCTGAGTTCTGCGGCGAGACCCTACTCGCCGATCGATTGGCCGATCGCCATCGGCAGGATCGTACAGATCCTTCCCAGCAGCTACATCCCGGTGTCACGCCCGATCACCCATAGCGCGATAATGTCGGTCGGCACCATCAACCTTTTCATCGGCTTCACTGGCGCAGTCGACCCAGCGGCGACGAGGATCGTCGGTGGATCACCGCTACACCGTGATTTGCTCTCGGAGGAGCAGGTCCAATCCATTAGGACCCTCGCCTCCGAGTACGACTCGGCCGCCAGCAACGCGGCCGAGACCAACACCGCCACGGATGACGCGGCCCTCCATGACAATTTCAACTTCACGACCCCTGCCTCGGTCGACGGATCCATCACCGCAACATCACGGGAGGAATCCATCACACGGGTCTCCAACCCTGAGGACTTCGAGGACTCCTCCATCCTCGGGATCTTCGATTCTGACTTCGGCTCGGAGTCCTGATACATTGCAAATGTATCTATAAATTTTGATGTTCCATGCTTGGTTCTATCCACTTTCTTGTGTTTTGTTCCAACTTTGGAGTACTTTTCTTATGATTTCTTGGACTAACCTATTAACAAGAGCCACAATGCTAGCTGCCTGTTTTCTACTGTTTTTGGTTCCAGGAAAGTCAGAAAATGAATATTCTCGGAATTGGACGGGACAAAAGCCAAAGTGCCTATTTTTCTATATGTCATCAAGTGCCAGAATACGAGTCGGAGAAGGGTCAGGGAGCCACCACACACCTGGCCGCGCGGCCAGGCCTGGCCCGCGCCAGGGGGTGGTGTGGCCACTCCCGGCACCCCCTTGGCCTCTCCTTCTGCCTATATATTGCCCTCGAGACGAAAACCCTAAGTACCCGATCAAAAATCCACGAAAGAGTCTGTAGCCGCCGTCATCTCCATCCCTAGATCGGGAGGGATCTGAAGCTCTTCCTGGCACCCTGCCGGAGAGGGGACTTCACCCTGGAGGCCTTCTTCATCACCATGAAAGCCTCCGGTGTGATGCGTGAGTAGTTCATCCTTGGACTATGCATCCATATAGTAGCTAGATGGCTGGTTCTCCTCCTTTGTGCTTTCATGTCTAGATCTTGTGAGCTCCGTTCATGATCAAGATCATCTATTTGTAATTCTGCATGTTGTGTTTGCGGGGATCCGATGGATATTGAGATGCTATTTCAGATTGATTATTGATTCTATCATGTCTTTGTTATTTGTGATCTTGCATGCTTTTCGTAGTAGCTATCTTGGCCAAGTAGATGCTAGCAACTCCAAGAGTTAGTATTTATGCTCGATAGTGGGTTCATGCCTCTGGTAATCTGGGGAAGTGACAGAAATCTCTAAGGTACTAGATGTGCTGTTGCTACTAGGGAGAAAACAACAATCCTTTGTTCATAGAACAATCGTATTGTTTACTTTACACGCAGTTTGTAAAGCAATAATTTGTTGCTTGTAACTTAATACTGGAGGGGGTTCGGATGATAACCTGAAGGTGGATTATTAGTCATAGATGCAGTTGGATGGCGGTCTATGTATAATGTTGTAATGCCCAATCAAGTCTCAAAGGAGTCAACATGATTAGTATATGCATGTATTGCTTTCTCGGTGTTTGTCAATTGCCCCGCTGTAATTTGTTCACCCAGCATGTTATCTATCTTAAGGAGAGCCACCTCTAGTGAACTATGGATCCCGGTCCTTTCTTTTACATACAATCTACAAGTTGTTTACTGGTTTGTGTTTACTTTTTGCAAACTTTTACTTCTTTCCATTCGATACGTTTAATCCTTTGTTTTCAGCAAAACACGGTGAGATTGACAACCTCATCGCAAGTTGGGGACAAAGTTATGTGGTTGTGTTGTGCAGGTCTCCACGTTGCTACTAGAACCGGTAGTGCGCCCTGCTAAGGCTCAACTAGTAACACCTTTGGGGTGTTTCCTTGCTCCTACTGGTTCGATTAAACCTTGGTTTCATAATTGAGGGAAACTTGCTGTTGTGCTCATCATACCTTCCTCTTGGGGTTCCCAACGAGCTCTACATCAACACCGCCAACAAGCATTTTTCTGGGCGCCATGCATTGAGCCATCAAGCGATTTTCTGGCGCCGTTGCCGGGGAGTCAAGGACATCTTCACAAGGGGAGTCCCTCATAACCAATCTCATTACTTTGTTGTTTTTTTGCTTTGCCTAGTTTCTTTTTGCTTTGTTTGCTTGTTTCATTCTTCAAAAACACAAAAAATTTAGTTTTACAAGTTTGCTTTCTTATTTGAAAACCCAAAAAAATGACTACTCTTGAAAACACTAAGTTGCGTGACATCACTAGCACCAACAACAATGATTTTATGAGCACACCTATTGCTCCACCTGTGGCTGAAAATACTTTCTTTGAGATAAAACCTGCTTTGCTCAATCTTGTTATGAGAGAACAATTTTCTGGTATTGGTAATGAAGATGCTGCTTACCATCTAAATAACTTTGTTGAACTTTGTGAGATGCAAAAGCATAGGGATATAGATGGTGATATTATTAAGCTGAAATTGTTTCCTTTCTCTTTGAGAGGAAAAGCTAAAGAATGGTTGAATTCCTTAACTAAGAATAGTATTGATTCTTGGACTAAGTGCAAAGATGCTTTTATTGGAAAATACTATCCTCCTGCTAAGATTATATCCATGAGAAGTGAAATAATGAAGTTTAAACAACTTGATAATGAGCATGTTGCTCAAGCTTGGGAAATAATGAAATCTTTGGTAAAGAATTGTCCCACTCATGGACTGACTGCTTGGATGATCATCCAAACTTTTTATGCAGGATTGAACTATTCTTCAAGGAACCTATTGGATTCTGCAACTGGAGGTACCTTTATGACCATCACTTTGGGTGTTGAAACAAAACTTTTGGACAATATGATGGTTAATTATTCTGAATGGCATACTGAGAGAGCTCCACAAGGTAGGAAGGTAAATTTTGTTGAGGAAACCTCCTCCTTGAGTGATAAAATTAATATTATTATGTCTATGCTTGTTAATGGGAAACCCCATATTGATCCAAATAATGTTCCTTTAGCCTCTTTGGTTGCTCAAGAAGAGCAAGTTGATGTGAACTTCATAAGAAATAATAATTTTGGCAACAATGCTTATGGTAATAACAATTATAGGCCCTACCCTCCTAATAATACTTATGGCTATAATGGTAAACTTGGATCACCTAGTGAAGGAAGAATTTTAGAAGTTGAAAGAGCCACTAAAAACTTCATGCAAATGCAATATGAGCAAAATAAACTATTTACTAAAACTATGGAGGAACAATCTACCATTTTGAAGAACATTAGCCATCAACATAAGAGTCTAAATAGGGAAATTCCTAGTTCACAATTGAAACTCTCTAATGCTGAAAGAAATATATCATCTTTGTCTGAAGCTCAATCTTCATTGATTAATAAAATGGATGCTAAACCTGAAACTAATGATAATCCCTTTGCAGCTACCAATGCTATACAAGTAAGAATTGATGAAAATGTTAGACTATTAGCTGAATTACATGCTAAGTGGGAAAGAGAAGATGAAATTGCTAGAAACATTAGTGTTTCTACTATTACCACTACTAGTGTTGAGACTAATAATAGTTCTACTACTTTAGATGATAAATTTGATTTTGATCTTGATGGTTATAACATCTCTGAAGTTATTAAGTTCCTACAAAAGCTTGCTAAAAGTCCTAATGCTATTGCTATGAACATGGCCTTTACAAAACACATTACTGATGCTCTCATAAAGATTAAAGAAAAAAAGATGAAACATAAAGCTTCTATTCCTATAAAATAAGAAGATGGTTGGGAACCCATCATTAATATGAAAGTGAATGACTTTGATTTCAAAGCTTTGTGTGATCTTGATAGTAGTGTTTCTATTATGCCTAGAAGGATTTATGATATGCTTGATTTGCCTCCACTTGAAGATTGTTATTTGAATGTCCCACTTGATGATAATGCTAAAAAGAAACTCATGGGGAGTCTTAATGATGTTCTTATTATGGTTAACAATGCTTATGTCCCTGTTGATTTCTATGTTTTGGATGTTGAATACAATGCTTCTTGTCCTATTACTTTGGGAAGACCTTTTCTTAGAACTGTTGGTGCCATTATTGATATGAAAGAAGGCACCATTAAATATCAACTCCCACTCAAGAAAGGTATAGAACACTTCCCTAAAAAGAGAGAAAAGATTTCGTTTGCTTCTCCTATGAAAACAAAATTTGGTCTTAATGCTTCTTCATTTGAGAACACTTGATTCTTTCTTTGCTTCTTATGCCTAACTTAAAGGCGTTAAAGAAAAGTACTTATTGGGAGATAACCCAAAAGTTTTAGATGAGTCTTGGAAGTTATTACCTCTGTAATAACCTCTCCTTATCCTTTTTATTTTCTTTTTGTGCCAAGAGTAACCTCTAATGAGAGTGAAGTAATGATTGGGAAAGTTGTTGTCCCGAAACAGATTTTTGTGCTTCACCGTAAAAATCCGTGAGCGAGCTCTGTATGTCGGATTGATCTGTAATTGTTTGTGATTCTGCCCCAGGTTGTTATCTAACTTTCGTTAGTTCAACACTTTTTGATTTGAGCAACAGAAGGTCTTCGAAAAAATTCATCTTTACCTGCTGGTCTGTTTTGACAGATTTCTGCCATTTTCTGCATTTGCTTCTTGTTGGTTCCTTTTTGAGTTCTTTTGAGGAATTGAGCTTTTTGAGGGAAGTGCTACAGTAGCTAGTGTTATAATGGAAGTTTATTTTGTGTTAGAACTGAACCTTAAGACTTATTTATCTTGAGTGCACTAATGTTGCTAATAAAGATTGTGTGAAGTTTTGTATGAAGGAAACATTTCAGGTGTATGGAAGGAATGCGTAATAAGATGAAGGATGGACTAAACCTCAAGCTTGGGGATGTCACGCGTGTCACCCCAAGAAATATCCAAGAAGTACAAGCGTCAAAGCTTGGGGATGGCCAAGGCATCCCCTTCTTCATCAATAAAAATTCCAGGTTTCTTCCAAACGCTTCATTTTTATTGTTTCATGCACAGTTGTGTTGTTCTTGGAGCGTCTTCTTTTCGTCCTCATTTTGGTTTTTCGTTTGCTTGGTTTTCTTAGTTTTCTAAATAAATTGGTTGGACCCCCTCTTTCATACTTTGGTTTGCAAACAGTTTGGTTTGGTTTGGAAAAGAGTAGGAAAGGTCATGCTTATGTGGTAAAAAGAGCTCATTTTTGACTGTGGCCTATGCTTTGTCATGCCATGCTTGATATTGTTTTGGCTTTATGCCTAGTATTCTTTGTTGTAGCATGACTTGTTATAAACAATTGAGATTGCTTAATGTGCCTTGGATGAATCATGCGTTGTTTTAGCATATTAAAGAATAATATAGTGATATTCTCCTTTGATGCTTTATTTGGGTTGACTTGGCGCATGCTCACACCATGTTATGACTATCCAAAGTCACCATAGCCTTTATGATCCTTTAGTTTTCAACTTGTAGTATCACTTTATGCTTTGATCAATGATTTTTTGTCGCTCTGCATGATTATGGCCATTTTTGCTCTCTTAGTTTGTCGCTCCCAGTCTTTTGCTAGCCTCCACAACAAAGTATGAGTACCACTCATGCATCAACTCCCTAAACCAAGTTATTCCAAAGAGTCCACCATACCTACCTACTAGCTTATGCTATTCCAAGTATATTCATGCTTTTGTTTACCTTCCAAACTAAACTTGTTATGAGAAAACTAGTGATTAAAGCTCTCACGAACTTGATGGCACACTTTACTTTACTTGCCCTTAATAAACTTGAACCATTGTGTCTTCTATGTTGTATATGCTTGCACTTATTTGTTGGGAATTAGCAGAACAATGCTTTCATGGGGAACGCTTTCAACATTGCACTTGGTACTTGTACCTAGTTGATATCATGCTCTTTTGTATATGGATGTCGTCGGTGTGAAATAAAAGGGGAGCTTGTAAGTCCATGGAGTTATGTATATGTGTTAGAGAAACGCCTGGGCCGCTGGTCTAATCCATGCTGACATGGTGGAAACCTGCAGCGTAACCATAATGACCTGTCTATGAAGCATTCTTCTTATAAAAAAAAGAGTCCTATATTGAGAAAAAAAGAGAAAAAGAAAAAAAAGAGATTATGAAAAGAGGAAAGAGAGAAAAAAGCACCATATTCCCATGGTAAATAAGAAGATTGCTGAGATGCTCGTTGTCTGCTTGCCTTGTCATTTTGAGATGGGGATTCTTCCGTATCATCGGGCAAGGGGTACCCCGTTGGCGGTTCTCTATGATACACATATACTTAGATGACAAGAACTTACCGGTGATTAAACTTGAGTAGCATGAGGAGCGGCCCTCGTATGCAAGGGACATGAGATTTATGACTTATACTTCGTCAAGCATGTACACCATAGTTTGTTCACTTTAACTTTAATCACTTCAAGATGCTTATGATAGGGGCAATGAGAGCTGAAAGCTATAAGTACCATAATTTTTGGAAGCTCTTTATGAGACTTGAATCCCTACTTCCTTTTACAAAAGGCCTTTCTTCCACCATTATATTGAGTCTCCACCTTCTATCTTTATGCACCTACTTTGAGAGCATAGTAGCCATTCTTAGTTCTATGTGCATTGTCCCAAGACTAGTTGATTGATGCAAAGCTTGATATTGCTTGTTTTAAACTATTGTATCTAGTCACTCTTATGAACTTTGAAGGTGTACTATGCATTTTTATTTGCTACTCTATTGAGAGACAAGATGAATACTATTATGCTATGTTTTCTTTATGTGAAACAAACAAACGTCTTACAAAGCATTGTTATTCATGAATCTTTTGTTTGTGCCTTTTCATGTTGCATTATAGTTTCTTTGCTTATTGCTAGAACTTTGTCTTTCATGTTATGATTGAAGTATTATGATCCCAGCTTTCAATGTTTTGCAAATACCTTGATCAAGTATTTGATGGTGCATGTCACCTCAAAAATTATTCTTTCTTTTTATCACTTACCTACTCGAGGACGAGCAGGAGTTAAGCTTGGGGATGTTGATACATTGCAAATGTATCTATAATTTTTGATGTTCCATGCTTGGTTTTATCCACTTTCTTGTGTTTTGTTCCAACTTTGGAGTACTTTTCTTATGATTTCTTGGACTAACCTATTAACAAGAGCCACAATGCCAGTTGCCTGTTTTCTGCTGTTTTTGGTTCCAGGAAAGTCAGAAAATGAATATTCTCAGAATTGGACGGGACAAAAGCCAAAGTGCCTATTTTTTCGGATGTCATCAAGTGCCAGAATACGAGACGGAGAAGGGCCAGGGAGCCACCACACCACCTGGCCACGCAGCCAGGCCTGGCCCGCGCCAGGGGGTGGTGTGGCCACTCCCGGCACCCCCTCGGCCTCTCCTTCCGCCTATATATTGCCCTCGGGACGAAAACCCTAAGTGCCCGATCAAAAATCCACGAAAGAGTCTGTAGTCGCCATCATCTCCATCCCTAGATCGGGAGAGATCTGAAGCTCTTCCCGGCACCCTGCCGGAGAGGGGAATTCACCCTGGAGGCCTTCTTCATCACCATGCAAGCCTCCGGTGTGATGCGTGAGTAGTTCATCCTTGGACTACGAATCCATGTAGTAGCTAGATGGCTGGTTCTCCTCCTTTGTGCTTTCATGTCTAGATCTTGTGAGCTCTGTTCATGATCAAGATCATCTATTTGTAATTCTGGATGTGGTGTTTGCGGGGATCCGATGGATATTGAGATGCTATTTCAGATTGATTATTGATTCTATCATGTATTTGGTATTTGTGATCTTGCATGCTTTCCGTTGTTAGTAGCTATCTTGGCCAAGTAGATGCTAGCAACTCCAAGAGTTAGTATTTATGCTCGATAGTGGGTTCATGCCTCTGGTAATCTGGGGAAGTGACAGAAATCTCTAAGGTACTAGATGTGTTGTTGCTACTAGGGAGAAAACAACAATCCTTTATTCATAGAACAATCGTATTGTTTACTTTACACGCAGTTCATAAAGCAATAATCTGTTGCTTGCAACTTAATACTGGAGGGGGTTCGGATGATAACCTGAAGGTGGATTATTAGTCATAGATGCAGTTGGATGGCGGTCTATGTATAATGTTGTAATGCCCAATCAAGTCTCAAAGGAGTCAAGATGATTAGTATATGCATGTATTGCTTTCTCGGTGTTTGTCAATTGCCCCGCTATAATTTGTTCACCCAACATGTTTCTATCTAAGGAGAGCCACCTCTAGTGAACTATGGATCTCGGTCCTTTTATTTACATACAATCTATAAACTGTTTACTGCTTTGTGTTTACTTTTTGCAAACTTTTACTTCTTTCCATTCGATACGTTTAATCCTTTGTTTTCAGCAAAACACGGTGAGATTGGCAGCCTCATCGCAAGTTGGGGACAAAGTTCTGTGGTTGTGTTGTGCAGGTCTCCACGTTGCTACTAGCACCGGTAGTGTGCCCTGCCAAGGCTCAGTTAGTAACACCTTTGGGGTGTTTCCTTGCTCCTACTGGTTCGATTAAACGTTGGTTTCATAACTGAGGGAAACTTGCTGCTGTGCTCATCATACCTTCCTCTTGGGGTTCCCAACGAGCTCTACATTAACACCGCCAACAAGCATTTTTCTAGGCGCCGTGCATTGAGCCATCAAGTCCCCCGAGGACTTCCACGCTAGATCCAATCGCTTCAACACGATCTACATGGCGGGCAGCACGGCCGCCCCGCCAGATCCATTCTCTACACCAATCCTGCCAACCGCCACGGCCACGGAGGTAGAGGAAGCCCGCGTGCGACTGGAGGAGGCGCAGCGCAGGGAGCTAGCCGAGCGTGAGAAATTCCGCCTCGAGCAGGCAATGGCGCAGGAGCTGTTGCTCTACCACCAGCGTCGCATTAGGACCCGCATGAACTCCAACATTCAGGGCCGCGTCCTGAACTTCAACGACGAAGGTGACCTCGCACGCGTGGCCAAGCGCGAGTACTACGAGAACGCGCCACCAGGTGGCAGCAACCGACCACCACCCGGCGCACCGGTGACTGGGGCCCCACCACCACCCATTGGTCGCGCGCCCCCACCGAACCAGCTGCGGATCATAATCTCGCCACAGGCCCGCGACGCCAACGCACTCCCACTGTACTCCACCCCGATGGACAACGTCATCGCGGCTGACGCCGCAGTCGCAAACCTCGACGTCCAAGGAGAAGGCACGCTGCAGATCCAGTACGCCAAGGCCCTACCCGTCAGGGCCGTCGAGCAGCAAGCCGTGGGAGTCGACCCGCGAGGGCGGATGTATTCCCGCTCCTCGGCAAGCAGGGTGGCCTCAAGCGGTCACCCAACCATCGCCAAAGTCATGCAAGTTTAATTTGGAAGGTAGAGTGAGAGAAAGTAAAGTGTGCCATCAAGTTCGTGAGAGCTTTAATCACTAATTTTCACATAACAAGTTTAATTTGGAAGGTAGACAAAGACATGAATATACTTGGAATAGTGTAAAACACCATGCATAGGAATTTATAGTGGACTCTTTTGGAATAACTTGGTTTTCTTGGGGGTTGGATGCATGAGTGGAACTCATACTTGGGACATGTGGAGGCTAGCAAAAGACTGGGAGCGACCAACTAAGAGAGCACTAATGGCCATAATCATGCAAAGTGACAAAACATTATTAATTAAAACATAAAGTGATATTACAATTCAAAAAAACTAAATGATCATAGAGGCTAAGGTGACTTGTTCATAGTCTTAACATGGTGTAAGCATGTGCCAAGTCAATCCAAATAAAGCATCGAAGGAGAATACCACAATATTATGCTTTTTGTATGCTAAAACAACGCATGATTATTTCAAGGCACATTATGCAATCTCAATTGTTTGGAACAAGTCATGCTACAACAATAATTACTAAGCATAAAGTCAAAGCAACATCTAGCATGACATGATAAAGTCTAAGTCACAGTCAAAACAAGCTTCCTTTTGTACCACTATAAGAATGAAACTTCCTACTCTTTTCCAACACCAATCGACTTATTTGAAACAACTCTCAAAGATAATAATCAATAAAGACCAGAGAGCATGTCTCACCCATCTACAAAGAAGAACTACAAAGTTCTAAGCCAAAAGAATAAGAAACTAAAGCTAAACGCAGTGCTAGCAAAGGAGAACACTCACAGAACAATATGAGTGAAAACTAGAGTGTTCTAGGCAATGAATAACGGGGTGTGTCTCTCTCCAAAAGAAGTGTGTTGGGATCCAACCAACTTATTGCGGCAAAGAAAGCAAAAGAAAACTAAAAACAAATATGCTCCAAGAACAACATAATTGTGCATGAAACAATAAAAATGAAGTGTTTTGAAAGAAAACCTTAGATTTTTTTTGATAAAGAAGGGGATGCCTTGGGCATCCCCAAGCTTTGACGCTTGTACTTCTTGAATATTTATTGGGGTGACACGGGTGGCATCCCCAAGCTTGAGCTTTTGTCCATACTTCATCTCATCATATTATTCTTTCCTACACTTAAGAATTTCCTTCATACAAAACTTCACACAATCTTCATTAGCAACATTAGTGTATTCAAGATAATAGGTCCTTTGGTTTAATTTTCATCACAAGTAAAACTTCCATTGAAACACAAGCTACTGTAGCAATTTCTTCTAAAATCTCAAGTGATCAAAGAGAACTCAAAGAGAAAGAGATTAAGAGGCAAATGCAAATAATGGCAGAAATTTGTCAAAACAGACCAGCAGGTAAAAACCAATTTTTTCAAAGACCTTATGTTGCTCAAATCGAAAAGTGATGAACTAACGAAAGTTAGAAAACCTGGGGCATAGACACAAAAAATTACAGCTCAATCTGATGTTCGGAGATTTTTCACGATTTTTTACCGTGAAGCACAGAAATCTGTTTCAGGACAGCAACTTTCCCAAGTCTTACTTCTCTCTCATTAGAGGTTATTCTTGGCCAAAAACCACACAAAAAGGATAAAGATAGGTTATTGCAGAGGCAATAACTTCCAAGACTCAACAAAACAAAAATAAACTGAAAGTAAAAATATAATGGGTTGTCTCCTAAAAGCTCTTTCTTTATAGCCATTAATATATGCATGATAATTTCAATAATGCTCACATAAGAAATATGAATTGAAGTAAAAGGGAGCATCAAGAAGAAAATATGGAACAAATTTAAGTCTAACCCACTTCCTATGAAAAATAATCTTGTAAAGAAACAAGACATGAAAGCACAAAGCAATAAGCCTAGGAAAGCAAAACACGTGGAACTTCAAAATTTTCAACATAAAGAGGGGAAACTTAATATTGTTGAGATGCATAAAACCATGTTTCCCTATCTCATAATAACTTTCAGTAGCATCATGAATAAAATTAACAATATAGCTATCACATAAAACATTCTTGTCATGAGCCACATGCATAAAATAATTATTACTCTCCATATAACCATAGTCATTCTTATTAATCGTAGTGGGAGCAAATTCAACAAAATAGCTATCATTATTATTCTCATCACCATAGTCATCAAATATAGGAGGCATATTGTAATCATAATTAATTGTCTCCTCAATAGTAGGTGGACTGAAAATAGCATATTCATCATTGTAATCATCATATATTGGAGGTATAGTATCATCATAAGCAATAGAATAGTTACCTTCCAAAGTGTGTTCATTTGTAAACATATCATCATTGAAAGGAAACATGGATAGTACTAATAGTACAACAATTATTAACATCATCATTTTTAGAACTGGTACCAAAGAGATTTTCAATATCAAAAGTAGTGTGCTTTTCCCATTCATGATCGTTACTACAGGTAACAGGCATAGGAACATCATCGAGTTCAGACTCATCAAAAACTATAATAGGAGCAACATGCTTAGGGGGAAATACCGTTTCCTCCCTCCTTTTAATCCTCCTCTTCTTCTTTTTATTCTCCTCTTTAGGAGGGAGAGGCTTGAAAGGAAGATTCTCCATATACCCTAGTTTATTGTTAGAGACAATAGAAGAAACTTTGGAGGATTCCTCATTTTCATTAATAAGAACAAAAAACATATTAGTCCTGTCATATTTTGATAAAATCTCATCTTTTATAATATTTTGTATGTGAGTATTTGTGTGGCAATTATCAACACCATAAAGATGACAACCATGCAGGACACTATTCATGTCAAAAGCACTCATATCTACCAAAGAAGTTTTTCTTGATAACTCTTCACACCCCAAAAATAATGTAAGGTCATCATGCTGATTAGGAGTGATCATGTTATCACAATACAAACTTGCATTACTCATTGGATTAGAAGGGCTATTATTATAGCCTAGGCATTTAAAATTGAAATCACCCCACTTCAAAGCAAAGTTCACAAATAAAAGGATAGAGGGCACAAACTTTTTTCCCCAAGATCATTTAGAGCCCTATACCACATTCTAGTTTTTCCATTCCTGTGGGTGATACAATATTCTTCTTCAATTTGATTCTTTTCACAAGGTCTATGTACTCCACAAAAATTAACATGCTTATAAGAAATAGTACTTTCAGAGGTTTGAGCATGTTTATTGCTATCATTAATAACAATTTCATTTTTCATGCAAGTGTCTTTAAAAGGCTCATGATACATGTCCCATTTTTATTTAGGAGCATTAATATGAGAAGCAAAGGCTCTACAACAATCAACAAGAATTTGAGGATCAAGACCATATTTAGCACTAAGCTCTTGAAAATCAGCAGTTTCAACGAAAGACTTAATGCAATCATACCCATAGTTTATACCTGGTTCTTTACCTTTGTCGTTATCCCAATATTTGGTATTGCTTTGAATTGTTTCAAGGAGATCCCACTTAGCTTTGACCTCCTTAATTGTGAAGGATCCCTCTAAACAGGTATCTAGATAGTCCTTGTAATGTCTTGAAAGCCTTGCATAAAAATTATTAATAACAATATTACTGGCGAGCTCATGAATGAGACATTTGAGCATTAGTGACTTCAGTCTCCCCCATGCTTGGGCAATACTTTCTCCATCATGAGGATGAAAATTATAAATATAATCCCTATATTTATGAATTTCATGAGGAGGATAAAATTTAGAGTAAAAGAGAGATTCAAGTTCCTTCCACTTCGAATGATGAGGATTGTCTAGTAGCTCATACCACTCCCTTGCTTTGCCCTTAAGTGATAAAGATAATAGCTTCCTCTTAACTTGGTTCATTGAAATATCTGCACACTTGAATAACTCGCATAATTCATGTATAAAGAGTAAATGATCACGAGGATGGACTGTTCCATCTCCAAAATAACAGTTATTCATAACACGTTCAACAATTTCCATGGGTATTTTAAAAGGGACGCTTTCAGTATGTGGATTTAAAATATCACAAGTATCATTAGAATTACCACATATGGGAGATAAAGTATCATCAGAGCAAATTTTCTCCTCTAAAGCTGGGGAACTAAAAAGATCATTTTCATAAAATCTAACTTCCCCAAGCTTAAACGTTTCCATAGCATTAGTAACAAAGGTGTTCAAAAATTTCATACTAATAACATTGCTATTAGCATGCAAAGAAAGTTCCATGGGTTTTTTAATTTTGTTTCCAAACCATTCATGTTCTACCTCAGGAAAAATACTAAAAAGCTCTCTAATTTTGTTGTTGTTTTCCATTAAGCCTAACTAGTGAAAATAAAAACAAGAAACAAAAAGATATAATTGCAGAATCTAAAGGAAATAGCTTCGAGCACTCACACACTAGCAACAGTACTAGAAGATAGCTTAGTAGCCAGAGGATGTGAGTCTTTTACCTTACCTCCCCGGCAATGGGCGCCAGAAAATAGCTTGATGTCTACGCATGCTTCTATTCTTGTAGACAGTGTTGAACCTCCAAGTGCACAGGTTTCTAGAACAGCATCAAGTTTCCCTTAAGTGGATCACCTAAGGTTTATCGAACTCAGGGAGGAAGTGGTTAAAGGTATCCCTCTCAAGCAACCCTGCAATCAAGATACAACAAGTCTCTTGTGTCCCCAACACACCCAATACACTTGTCAGGTGTATAGGTGCACTAGTTCGGTGATTAGATAGTGAAATATAAGTAATATGGATGATTAAAATGGTAATTGCAATCAGAAATAAGAGTGGAAGCAAGCAAACATGTAACAAGACTGATTGTAAACGGCGTTCCAATGCTTAGAAACAAGGCCTAGGGATCATACTTTCACTAGTGGACACTCTCATATAAATATCTTCTCTTCATTATGCTACCCTGAACTACTCTCCGGTTGGACGATGTAGGGCTATAACAGCACACCTTAAAGTTCGCATTCCCCATCTAGATAACCCCTCACTGTCACCTTGAGCACTAGATGGTTCCAACAAATACCACAATCTCATAGAAACATCCAACTCAAATTATACTCATGATAAGTATTTATGTAACCTTAGCCAAAGTGCCACACGATGTGCACACTGTCAACTTCACACACGTGGGGATAAGCAGAGATTAATTAAAGCACTTGAGTAGCAGAATAGATCTATAGATTACAAAGCTCATGATCTCAGAAGATCACGCATAGAGAGAGAGATAGATGAACACATAGCTACCGGTAGAGCCCTTAGCCTCGAGAGAGAGGTACTCCCTCCTCGTCATGGGAGTCAGCAACGGCAATGGAGATGGCGGTGGAGTTGATGGAGATGGCTCCGGGGGCACTTCCCCGTCCCGGCTGGGTGCGGGACAGAGACTTCTGTCCCTCGAATCTCCTCTTCGGTGTCGGCGGCGCTGTGGAACTTTTCGTGAAATTTTGATCTTGTTCTTAGGGTTTTCGTCCCTGGAGGCTTTTATAGGCGAAAGGGCGATGTCAGAGGGTGGACCAGGGGCCCACACCACCTAATGACGCGGTTGGGAGGGACCTGCGCCACCCTATGGTGTGGCCAGCCCCTGGCCCTCCTCCGTCTCTGCTTTGGACTCCGTCTCGTGTCAGAAAAAATAGGAACTTCAGGCTTTGTTTCGTCCAATTCCGTGAATATGTTTTTACTAGCTTTTCTGAAACCAAAAACAGCATAAAACAGGCAACTAGCACTGCAGCATCTTGTCAATAGGTTAGTTTCAGAAAATGTATAAAAATACCTTAAAGTATAGACAAAACATAAGATAGTTGATACAAAACAAGCATAGAGCA
Organism: Avena sativa; assembly: GCA_916181665.1. Taxonomy (NCBI): domain Eukaryota; kingdom Viridiplantae; phylum Streptophyta; class Magnoliopsida; order Poales; family Poaceae; genus Avena; species Avena sativa. The sequence continues at coordinate 418,476,510 of OV702296.1, forward strand.
TCAAAAATTATAGATACGTTTACGGCGTATCAGTGCTCTTAGGCTCACACCATTTGAGTTGATGTGAAGCCCAGGAAATGCCAGTTGGACTGGTGGGGTAAAAGTGACTTAGACATTTTTTCTCAAACCTGACAGGTGACGTCATTCTGTTTGTCGTGACTCCGGATATTCTGGAGCCTCTGAGATGATCACGAATCCTCTGGTTTAAATAAACCTAACTATATTACGTTGTTTATCTTTGTAGGACTCAAATGACTTAGAATTTTTCAGGTCTGATATGCTAGGCCAACTGACGTCTGATAGGATTCAGTCCCGCTAGCCCAAATAGCGCGATTCCAAGGGGCCAGAAGCGGATTTTTTTCCTGAGAAGCCATGTTTTCCATTAGAAGATCCTAATACTTTAAGTGTAAAGATTGTAAAGGTCGTCTACTTTTCCAATAATGGTTTTTTCAAGGCAGAATTGGGCTCTCATCCATCGCAGATATGGTGTGCTCTGGTGGACGGACGTGATGTTCTGACTAGTGGCCTTACTCGTCGTATTGGTGATGGAACGATGAGGCTCTTTGCATGCATAGCTGATGACCCCCCTACGTTGGTGAGTGAATTAATTGATTCCACTTTAGCTTCACGGGACAAGGAGAAAATTCAGAAGTTCTTTGTTCGAGTAGACTTTGACTTAATACTGGGTATGCCTCTAAGCACCAGCAATATACATGATTTTTGGTCCTAGAATCTCGACAAGAGAGGTTTTTTTACCGTCCGCTCACCCAATCGCATGCTGGTTGAATCAAACAGAGGCAGGAGGCATGGTTGGAGGGGAGAGCCTCCAGTTTGAACACTTCTGAAGAGAGCAAAAACTGGACAATGACGTGGAAGGTTAAGGTGCCATCAAAGATTAGAGTCTTTCTTTGGCGTTTTGCGAAACAGTCCCTCCCCACTACTGATCTTATGCATCATCGTAATATGTCAACCATGAGTTCTTGTAGCCTATGTGGCGGGTTGAACTCCTAGCGCCATTCGCTCATTGAATATAACATGGCCAGGTGTGTTTGGGCGTTGGAGGACGAGGATATTGTGGATCATATGCATGCCACCGCGGAACCATCAGCGAAGCCTACTATGATGGATTCTCTATCGCACGACGACTTCATCAAAGTTTTGATCACTCTTTGGGCAATCTAGACAGCGAGGAGGAAAGCCATACATGAGGGAGATTTTCAGAGCCCTTTGTCGACGCATAGTTTTATTTGAAGCTATCTAGCTGAGCTATCAGTCCTAGCAGCCCCAGTGCCACCATCTACTCTTGTGCCAAAAACTTTCCAGCCGTGTGCACCCCAGGTGATTGGTGGAGGAAAATTGGAGTAGAGATGGCCCGTGGATGGGGGAGAAAAGGAGGAGAGAGAGAGAGGGAGAAAATGAGAAGAGTAGGCCAGTGAGGGAAGAAAAAGGAGGAGATGGAGTGGCTAAAATTGGGCCAAAAGTGGACGCAAAAGGTAAATCTGGAACCCCTAGCTGCCCCCGGTGCGCCGAGGTTGGCCTGGGGTCGTGCGGCGTATTTTAGGCCAAAATCCGGACGAAAACGAGACTTTGGGGGTGTGGATGGGGCGTTTTCGTCGATCCGGACAAAAAATGGCGTATTTTAGGCCTGGGGGCACTCGTGGGGGGCTGGGTAGAGCATCTCCACCCGTTGGACGCCCCCAGGACAAAATCCGGCGAAATGTTTGAAGAACATTTGTCCTGGGGGCCAAAAAAATCCAACCGTGTGCACCCTAAGTGGTTGGTGGAGGAGAGATGGCCGGTGGATGGGGAGAAAATGAGGAGAGAGGGAGAAAAGGAGGAGGTGGGACACTAGGGGGAAGAAAAGGAGGAGAGAGAGACGCTAAAAGTGAGCAAAAAGGAAAATCCAGCGCCCCCAGCTGTCCCCCCCCCCCCCCCCCTTCCCCCGGCCGGTGCACCTAGTTGCCCACTACTAATCTTATGCATCATTATAATATGTCAACCATGAGTTCTTGTAGCCTATGTGGCGGGGTGAACTCCGGGCGCCATTCGCTCATTGAACGTAACATGGCCAGGTGTGTGTGGGTGTTGGAGGACGAGGATATTGTGGAGCATATGCATGCCACCGCGGAACCATCGGCGAAGCCTACTACGATGGACTCGCTATCGCACGATGACTTCATCAAATTTTTGATCACTCTTTGGGCAATCTGGACAGCGAGGAGGAAAGTCATACATGAGGGCATTTACATTGCAGACGTTAAGCGTGAACGCTAGGAACATTTTCCTGGCCGTTGGGCTCAATTCCCGGCCTATCCCGGGAACTAGTCTCGCGTCGACGCTTCAGGAGACGCCGGCGCTCCGCTATTTTCTCTAGGGCAGAGCGTTTGCGGCCGCGTGAAAAACAAATCCTGTTTAGCGTCTGAGTTAGCGGCTCGCGTTAAAGCATCGAGCGGTCGGCTGGTTTTCTTTTTCATATGCATTTTTTTAAACCACCTAAGCGTCTAAGTAAACGCCTAGCATAGTATATGCCCTGAGGGAGATTTATAGAGCCCTTTGTCGACGCATAGTTTTATGGGTTAATTCGTTTTATGCTACTCCCCAATTCATAGGTTGCAATTATGCCATTACAAAAACACAACTTGTAAATATACCACTCTAGCTTTCCAATACCTCCTCATATGCCATTTTATGCAATACAACAATGTACATTGTCTAGCTACCACTATTTGTACCCTATACGAACAGTTTTGTACAAGAAAATGTAAGTTTATCGATGCAAATCTGCCAAGAAATGGCTCAAATTAGAACAGTACATTCGTTTTAGTGTTTTTGAATTTCTGTAATTTTTTCAGATTTTTCTGAGAAGTTCAAATATTTGCCAAAATTTGAAAAATTTGAATTTTTTTTGCGCCCCAAACACCCAAAAGGGCCACCGAAATCTGAATACAGGGTTATTATGGTCAATACTAAAGTATACACTGAAATACACCTATTTACTGAACCTTTTTCCTCTTGTATTGAAGAAAATGGCATATGAGGAGGTATTGAAAAGTTAGAGTGGCATATTCATAAGTTGTGTTTTTGCAATGCCATATGTGCAACTTGTGAATTGGAGAGTGACATAAAACCAATTAATCCTAGTTTTATTCGAAGCTATCTAGCTGAGCTATCAGTCCTGGAAGCCCCGGTGCTACCATCTACTCTTGTGTCACTGCAGCAGAACAACCCCAGGTGGATTCCTCCTCCGAGCGATTTGGCAAAGGGTAATGTAGATTGTGCCGTCGCAAGGAATTGCAGCTGTGGTGCATTAGCAGCGATTTATAGAGACAAAGGGGGTCTTACCTCGGATGTACTATGATGGAATCGCTATCGCATGACGACTTCATCAAAATTTTGATCACTCTTTGGGCAATCAAGAAAACAAGGAGGAAAGCCATACATGAGGGATATTTTCAGAGCCTTTGTCGACGCATAGTTTTATTCCAAGCTATCTAGCTGAGCTATCAGTCGTGGCAGCCCCAGTGCCACCATCTACTCTTGTGTCACCGCAGGTAGCAGTAGGATTGCGAAGCGGCAACCCGTGAGAGCCCGCGAAAGCAAAATTTAGTCTAAATAGAAAAAAATTGATGAAACAATTTGAACTAGACTAATAAATTTTGTCTACGAAGCGGGATGGATCGGGTGCCGCTTCGCAACCCTAAGTAGCAGCGAGTTATAGAGACACAGGGTATTACTGATCCACCACGCTGGAAGCTCTTGCATGCAGGAAGGCAATTGTCTTTGACTGTTGATCTATATATCTCCAGAAGGTTATTGTGGCCAGCAACGGCAAACAAATCGTCAAGGATATTGCTGATAGTACGGACGGATGCTACGCATCTGTTATCAGATAAACCTACATTTGAGAGAGTTTTGAGACATTCACTTTTGTTCACGAAGGGAGAAGATCAAATACAGAAGCTCATAATTTAGCTGTCATGTAGCTCCTTAAACCCCATGATACTGTGTTAATACCTGTAATTTTGACCCTTGATTAATAAAGTGGGTGAATTATTCTAGTAATAAAAAATAAAAAAGCCAAGAGCATCTCTAGCCGTGAAATCGCTGGCGTGGTAAAAAAAACCGCCGATATAGCGCGCCAAACTTTCCGCGTGCTGCTCCAGTGGGCGCACCAAAATCCCCCGCGCGGGAAATATTTTCGCACGCTGGCCTCCACGCCATCCTGCGCGCCAAATCTACCACGCCGCTTCCAGCGTGTGTTATAAAGTGTGGCGCGCGCAGCCCACCCTTTCTCTCCGCCACGCGATGCCACTCCACCACCGCTCTGTTGTCGCTCCTCCGTGGCTTCACCATGCCTACGCACAGACGTTCCTCCTCCAGCTACCGCAGCGTGCACGCGCCCGAACAGAACGTTCTACGCCAAGATCCGGAGCGGCGAGGAGTGCATCGGTCTCGGGACGTCCGAGACGGCGCACAAGGCGGCGCGCGCGTACGACGTGGTGGCCTAGGGCCTCGGCCGCCCGCGTCGGCAGATGAAATTCAGCGATGTGTGGACGCGCGCACAGGCCGAGGACCTCGCGCCTCCGCCACGCCTCGTGACGGCGGAGGAGCGACAACACCGGCACGCCCTAGAGCAACGCCTTTTGATCGCTAAGCGCGACGAGGCGGGCCGCCTGGAATGGGGTTGCCACTTCACGGAGGACGTGGCCTACGAGGTCGCGTTCTACGTCGAGATGGAGGAAGAGGAGGCGAGGAAGAAGGCGGAGAAGAAGGTGGACCGGGAGGCGAGGAGGGCGAAGAAGGCGGCCAAGAAGACGGCCAAGGCAGAGGAGAAGGCAAAGCGGAAGGCGGAGACCGTGCACGGTGCCGGTCCGTCGACCATCGTCATCGATGACAACGACACCGACGACTACTCGTTCTCGTTGACTCCAGTGTCGGACACCACCGTGGGCTCCTCCGAAGTCGACTGGTCCGACTAGTGGTTTCGCGCTATGTTCGCGCTATGTGCTATGTTTTTTAGTACTAACTGTTCACGCTATGTAATATAAAGTTGTTTTAATCCATTTTCTAGATCTTTGTTTGTGTTTTATTTATGCAAAAGTCCGTTTGTGGCGCTGTAGTTTAGCGCGTCTGCAAAAGGGCTATTTCACGCTGCATTTTGGCGCTGGATTTTACAGCTTTCCGGTGGAGCTCTCCCCGCCTGCTAGAGATGCTCTAACGGGCCATTTTAAGCATCTCCACCCGGTTGACCCAAACGGACGATCGAAACGGTCCGTTTTTGTCCGTTCGGGTCGGTCCGTCTGGCTTTTGGGTCAGGGTCCGGCCGACCGCGCCTAGCGGTGCGACCCATTTATCCATGCTTGCCATCACCAACGTCGGTGTATTTCTAGTGTCTTTCCTGCCGCCTCGCCGTCTCCCGCCTTTCTTTCCCGCTGCTTCCCGTGAGTTCTAGGCGTTTCCCGCCGCATCCAGGCACCGCCATAAAAAGGGGAGGGCGCCGAGATATCTTCGACCAGACCCGTGCCACCCCAAGCACAAAACCACCATGCTTGGCCGCCGCCGTCATCCCGACAAGCTCCGTGCCAACCCCGACGCCGGCAGAGAAGAGGTGCCCGAGCGCCCGTCGCTCTCGTGGTTGCCAAACCCGATAGAGTCTCCGATTCCGGAGCGCCCGCAGATTTACATGCTACGCCCCGGGCCGTCGTGTCGCCCTTTCTACAACCGTCACGTGACCACCGACGAGCCTTTCATGATGGAGGTGGCGGAACGCGTCTTCCTGCCGGAGTACCGACGATGGGACCAGCTCGCATTGGTGCGTGGCGACCTCTGGGAAGCGGTGCGGGCCAAACCCGACGACGCTTCCCTGCGAGCCCGCCTTGGCCGAGCTGAAGAGGAGGTGCAGACGCAACAGGCGATCATCGTGTCTCTCAATGACGAATGGTGTATATGACCCGACGCAGCCGGTGGCGGCGCGTTGTTGTAGGTGTGCGTGGTGTGCTTGTAAAAAAATTCTAGGGCTACATTGATTCATCGTACATGGCGCGCGCGTAGCCTAGCCTACTCGTCGGAGTCGGAGGAGGAGGAGGAGGAGGAGGTCGAGCGGTACCATCTCCGGCACATGTTGTCGTCAAAGACGCTAATGTCGAGCCTTTCTTCACCATACTTGAAGACGAGGATGTTGCCCGCTTCGATCTAGTGCGCTCGGGCGAAGCACTCCCAGCCGTTGCCGAGGTACAACTGGCCGAGGTGGTCGAACTACAGATCGACCAGGTACCTGATGGTCCTGAAACCGTTCGCCCACAGGATGACAAGCGGGAGCGGTGCGTCGCCGATCAGGGTCACGAATCTGCGGGGCAGGAGCAGCCTGTCACTCGGCATGCCGAAGTGGATGGCCACGGCGAACTGGATGCCTGAGTCGACCTCGTTGGGCGACGACGGTGTTGAGGGAGAGCGTGGTGGCGCGCTGATTTGGCCGCGTCCTCCGCGCCTCCCTCGACGTCCATGACCGGCACGCCCTCCCCTCGATCCTTCGCCGCTGGCCATGTTTAGCTACAGGTAGTGGAGAACGAAAAGGAGAAGGAGGAGAGAATGATGTGGTGTGGGAGAAAATGGCCGCGGGCGGCCAGTTAAAAAGTCCTGGCATCGGATGCCGGCGCGGATGCCGAAGAGACGGCATTGAAGTGTCCAGTCAGGAGGCCATGCGTCGGGCGGCGCCTGCAGCGGCGGTGGAGAGTGTGGCGTCCAGTCAGCCAGTGTGTTGTCCCGTCGTCATTGATGGCGCAAGCTGCCGCTAGTCAGCCTTCTACCAGCGACTCTGAATCGGTGCCGCTGCGCGGGTCTAAATCAACGCCTCGGTAGCTGACGAGTGCGCCAGAGGCACCAATGGGCAGGACACGCCTTCCATCCGCACACATCCGGGCCAACGTAACCATTTTCCACTTTCCACATTTGTTACACGAATGGATCGGTCCACGCGTGTTTCTCCAATTAGACCATGCCGCTAGGCGCCCCGTAGCGTACCGTGTATCTGGCGGACGAATTCGGACGCGTTCGGACCGGTTAAGTCGGCCCTGTGAAGATGCCCAGGGCCAATGACTCGAACCGAAACGGTGAAGATCCTATGTTTCCCAGCTGGTTCCGAGGCGTCGTGTAGCGCCGGCCTTCTGGGTCTGGCGAGATTATGCTAGCAGCTCCTTCCGTGTGAACGCGCGCGACGTGCACGACGACGACGTCTTCGGCGGCACGGTGCGTCGGTGCATATAACCTGGGGATTGCTCCCGAGAGTGAGCACTCCCGAGTCCCGACCGTTTTTCTCCGAGGGACAATGGCCACCGCTGCTCCTGCTACTGTTCCTGCCGCAGTGGAGAAGGTGGAGGTGGGAGCTCTGGAGGTGGAGGTGGCGGGCGGCGGCGGCGGCGGGAGGAGGGGGAAGCCGCGGGGATGGAGGAGCATGCCCTTCATCATAGGTACGTGCGGCTCCGTAGCTTCGATTTCACTTGCTCCCCGGCCGTCTCTCCGACCATCTCCCGGCCTGCTTCTTGTTTGTGAGATTTCGTCGTTCGGATGAAGCTACAGGAGCCATTCCTGGCCACAGCTAGCCTCTGCCTCTCGGGCCGGACGTACAGGAGCGCGGCCGGAGCACGGCACGGCACTGCCGCCGAGCGAGCGAGCTAGCTAGCTAGATAGCCGGCAAGCTCGTGGGTGGGCCGTGTTCTTAACATGTTCAGCCCCTTATCTCCAGCCGGCCTCCAAACGCATATGGGACGCCGGAGACGACAACTGCACCCAGTCAGTCCTCCATAGCCTCCCAGTACTTAAAACCACTTCCGGCGTCCAGCCCAGAGCTGCAGCCGGGGCTCCGGCGGAAACACAGCTCCTCGCCTGGCCCACATATAGTGTACCCTGCAAAAAAAAAAAGAATCTCCCCACCCCACCTTCCCTTCTCTCTCCTCTATCTGCCACATGCAAGAATCTTTTGTCACATGGAAGATATTTTGCTTAGGGGGAAAGGGTGAGGGCCGAGATCTATCGTGCCCCCAGTGCTGCCAGGGCGTGGCATTTTAATATACTCCGTACAAATGATTAGGGGGAGATTTGTCAAACCGACGAGTATTTATGACCGTTAGGAGGGTCAGATTTTGCTCGGGTTTTAACTGATTTTACTACGGGTCATATCTGGAGAATTAATTTACCCCGTTTTATTTTGCAATTTGATCATTTGCCACACACACACTATGGCAAATGATCAAATTTTAGAGTAAAGTGGGGCAAATGATCAAATACCCCGTCATATCCGGCCCTTTTTCATACGGAAAAAATCTAGCCTCACACAAGTGTTCTATTCTAGTCTACCAGGAGAGAGCGTTTCTGGTACACCCGATGGTTGTCGCTTGTAGGGGCCAACCCCCGTCATCCATATTTTCTGGCCAGTGCACACTACTACTGTAGTCTGCTTGCCAAAACAGAGTCAGGATAAAAGAACACAGAAAAATAGCTTGACCTTTAGTAACAACTTTGTACGGCCTGCTGTCATTTTCCTTCCCACCAGTAACCTCAAAACAACTGAATCATCATCATCACTACAGAAATGAGTGTCTGTCTTATTTATTTATTCTGTATGCAGCTACCGAGACGTTTGAGAAGGTCGGGTCAAATGGGATGACACTGAATCTAACGGTCTATCTTATCAAGCGCTACAACATTGGGCAGCTCACGGCAGCAAACATTACCAACATCTTCAATGGCACGCTTAACTTTGCGCCCTTGCTGGGGGCCTTCATCTCCGACGCCTACTTGGGAAGGTTCAAAACCCTGGCCTATGGATCCTTCTTTAGCCTCCTGGTATGTCCATCTCACGGCCACGGCCCAAGCTCTCTCATCGCTCTCATTTCAGCTGTTGTGTTGGCAAAAGAAAATGCAAGATCAACCATTGAATGGAATAACCAGCAGTATAATGATTAATATGTGAAATGGCATGCGCAATGAATCCAAGTCGGTGGTTAACATTTTTTGCTCTTCATTTACCGCAACAACACTTGATGCCTCAGTAAATGATATTTATTCGCTGGTTTAGCTGTTCTAAGGAATTACTATCTGCAGATAGCCAGGCTTGAGAATTTCAGCATAGATCAATGGAAATACCACTAGATGCATGCTATTAGGCATCAACTACAAATGTAAAAGCACGCTAAAAACACAATGCACTTAATTTAGATAGAAGATGCATATTCTAATAAGACTGCACTTGCTCCATGTCGATGGCGACAACCTTATACAAACTAAAAAGACGTGAAACTATCAACATTTATAATGCCAAATGCATGGCCCTTTCGAGTGTATAATGCCAAATGCATATCATATAAAAATATACATTATGATAATTCTAATACTATAGATCTATATTGTAGATATAGATGTTTTTGTCATCACTATTACCTAGAACACGAGGTAAATACAAACAGAGGGAGTACTAAAATTCCCATTTGATGCTGGCAAGTAATTATCAATTATTAAATTTTGCATTGCTGTACTCAGAGTCTAATCTGTGTGTTTATTTGCTGTAAAACAGGGGATGCTGGGATTGACTTTATCCGCATCGCTTCCAGCTCTCAGACCACCAGGCTGCAATCAAACCCCCCAATTAGGTGAACACTGCAATAGTCCATCAACACTCCAGCTAGGTGCCCTATACCTTTCTCTTGGGTTTCTAACCATCGGTGGTGGAGCAGTAAGGCCATGCAGCCTGCCCTTTGGAGTAGACCAATTCGATATGACTGATGAAAAAAGCCGAAAGGGCATAAACAGCTATTATAACTGGTACTATGGCACAACTACAGCTGCCCTGGTGTTCTCTTTGACTATTATCATCTACATCCAGAATAGTATCAGCTGGCCAATTGGATTTGGCATACCCACATTCTTCATGTTTATGGCAATTATCGTCTTATTTATGGGTACAAGACTCTATGTCCATGTGCCACCAGAGGGAAGCATATTCACTGGAATTTTCCAAGTTTTAGTGGCATCCTTTAAGAAGAGAGGGCTCAAGCTTCCATGTCCTCATGATATAAATCAACAAGAGTTGCTGCTCTACAACCCTCCAATGAAGGGAAACCGTATTTTCAAACTGCCGCTTACTTCCCAGTTCAGGTATAATAAAGAACTAGCCACGGTGGAACTGTCACAACACATCCACAAAAATACCATTTGATTTTGTCCCATTCCCAAAAGCATCATGCTTTTTCCAAGAAAAAACTATTTCATATAATTAAGGTTTTGTTGTTCAACGTTTTTCATTATGTATTGACAGGTTGGAGGACTTGTACATATACTCCCTCCGTTCCTAAATATAAGATGTTTTGCCAAGTCAATTTGGCTTACCAAAACATCTTATGTTTACGAACAGACGGGGTAGCTGCTAAGACAATTACCATGTATATCCAACCTTGCAAGATAGGCTTAACAGCACCAGCACATAGCTATTAACCAACTAGCTACATCCATGTACTTGCTAGAAACATCCAAAAATTCAGGTGTTGTAAATGTAAGCCCTTTTTCTGCAAGTGAATGTCCTGCATGCCTCAATGAAGTGAAATAGAAACATAAACAGCATGTCTATCATGTCAAACATACTAATCATTCAAAATTAATTATATGCAGATGCTAATGTATATCCACTTTTCATTGTGATTCCTCCTCAGGTTTCTGAACAAAGGTGCAATTGTAAGGGATGGTGATATAAATGATGAAGGTTCTGTAAGAAACTCGTGGGAGCTTTGCAGTATCCAGCAGATAGAAGAGGTTAAATGTTTGATAAAAATTGTGCCTATTTGTATTTCTGGCATCATATGCTTTCTCGCGTTGGCTCAACAATTCACCTATATAATCTTTCAAGCATTGGCAATGGACCGTCACCTTGGGGCACACTTTGAAATTCCAGCAGGCACTGTTACCTCCATATCATTTGTGGCCCTAGCTTTATTCGTCCCCATTTATGACCAACTTTTTGTACCAATGGCCAGAAGATTCACAGGGGTGGAAAGTGGAATTACAGTTCTTCAGAGACAGGGCGTAGGATTGGCGCTTTCTGCCATTTCAATGGTGGTAGCAGGAGTTGTTGAACGCAGAAGGAGGAACTCAGCTTTGTCTAATGGAGGAATATCACCAATGTCAGTCCTTTGGCTTGCCCCCCAATTGGTTTTAATGGGTATTGCTGAGGTCTTCAATGCAGTTGGACAAATTGAATTCTATAATAAGCAGTTCCCAGAGCACATGCTAACCCTAGGACAATCCCTGTTTTACGCTACTTTAGCTGGATCAAACTACTTGAGTGTTGTCCTGGCAGACATCACAAAAAAGGTGACCAGCAGAGATGGCCACACAAGCTGGTTGACAGAGGATATTAATCTCAGCAAACTTGACTATTACTTCTATCTCATTGCCCTCATGGGAGTACTGAACCTTTTCTACTTCCTTATATGTGCACACTACTATCAATATAAAGCCATGTCACTCCATGCTGAAGAGTCTATCAAACTACACACCAGGGTAGAGGCAGATGCAGATATCAACATCGATAGAGATGCACATAACAAGTAAGTATTGCAAGGGAAATTTGTCCTGCACAGGGTATATATATATATACTTTGGACAAACTCCAAGAGGTCTGAATGGTTTCCGACTCGGCACGCATACTTTCTTATTATCATGATGAAGAACAAGTGTAACGTAGTTTAGCCAGGACGGATAACTATTATCCAAAGAGCATAAGTAGAGAGCTAAAAGGTCTATTGTATTTGAATTTGATGAAGTGTGAGTTTGTGGAACTTAATGAAGCCATTCATACTTCTGTGGAGCTTAATTAAGTTTCTAGTATATCTGCGGCAAGTACACGCTGGCCGTACTTCCAGCTAGTCAGTTTGGTCAAACCAATCAGGTCCATGCCTCTACTAATAGGCGACCCATGGGCGTTTAGCATGTGAAGAAGTAAACTGCCAAGTTAAATACTACTATTTACATTACCATTTCTGGCGAGTTCAAACAGTATGGATTTTGGGTGGTCCTTCATATACTTCAATGAACTGTTTCAAACAAGTGTTTCCAGAAAAAGAAATCCAAACCATACAATTAGTAGACCTTAGAGTTGATATATTTAACTTCGAATATGATGTTAAGGGTACGCACAATTGCACATGCAAACGAATCTACAGTAATAAAATCCCAGCAATATTTATGTACAGCTAGAGTTTAGAGTAGCCAAAAACATCTTAATAAGGGAAGGAACAAGCTAAATACTAAATTACACACCGTGGGGAGTCGTGGAACAATAATTGGACCACTGCGAACTTTGCCAAGAGCAAAACTAATCCTCAATGGCCGTCCAAGCATCACCTGTAGAATTAAAAAAACTCCACATCATTTGTTCGATCATTTTATGTACTCAATATATTAATGATAGCAATTCGTAAGGCAACTCTTGCCATAAATAACCTTTCCATCTATAGCATCCTTGGCGCACTTAGCCTCGTAATCATTTGAGAACTGGACAAAACCGAAGCCTCTCGACCGTCCAGAGTTTTTGTCATACATTATTCTCACTGCAATAAGAAATAGTATCCATATAACTTCACTAAATTAAGATAAGTCTAACACATGTACAAATAGGAGCACTAATCAATGAATAGAATAAACAGTACTCAAGTTTCATTATGGCTACACGATCTTGAACCAGAAAAGCAATGGTAAAACTCAGCCTCGGTATTAGGTGAATCAATAACCACACGCCGCAGCTGAACTTAAAAACAAAAATAATGACCATTGAAACAAACCCATGCACATGAATCAGGCGCGGAGTAATGTAGACTTGAGAGGGCCGCTAGCTATCTATCACGTAAAATTAATAAAGCAAATGACTTCGTCATAGTGTCAACATCCAAGAAGTATAGGATCTGTCGGTCGTGTGAAAACAATACATGCATGAATTCTATCGCCTTTAAGGAAGAAAGGTGAAAACACAACTAGATTCATGAACAAACAACCAATTAAAAAGTTGAAGCCTTATATCAGAGTACCAGATGATATATAGGGACTGATGAAATAATTGCAAGGTGCAGCAGAAATACTTAATCTACTTCTGATCCATGGACGACACAGATACAGGAAATATATAATCCTCAATTATTTCAAGTGAATCCTACTCATATATTTTTAATTGTCCATGGGATAATTATATGTCCACCAATTACATGATGAAGTGCACCCAACTGTAATGCTCAAGAGTTAAGATATTGCACACTGCACACAGCTGGTATTTGAAGCTTCTTCTACAAATATAGTATATATTACTCCCTCCGTCCTGAAAAAGGTGACTTGGATTTGTCTAGATTCACATGTATCTAGAGTCTAGACACATCACTTATTTCCGAACAGAGGGAGTACTATCAATGTCGCTGCTGCTGCGATTCAGCACATGCGTATTCAGGACCAAGCTCCAGAGTGATTGGTATCATTACCGATCAGGCCAATCAGAGGTTAGTACCATTGGGCCTCCAAATTCCTACCAGCAATATTCTAAGCCAAATATATAAGAAAATGTGCAAAAACAGAAGAAAACAATGCACAAGTCTCCCAAGTGGGTCAGAATACCGTCTGCCAAAACTCCACACGCACATGTCAAAAGGCTCCTTAAGTGATTGCCAGAGTTGTATTGTTAGGCACGAGACTCAAGACCCATGTCTGAGGGCCTGAGTCAATTCTATATTGCGCCTTATCAATTTGAAATATAATGTAGACGCTCGTCATCGTTCACAATAGTCTCAACTGTTTGGCATAGTAAAATTCCATCGCTCATGCCAAAAATAGATTCCAATACCTTGGGATTTTTGTAGACTGTCTCTGATGTATCCTTACCCTTCCCCAGGAAAGTACAGTTCAACTATCTTCCGCTATATGGCATGGCCTAAATAGAACTAAGCCCCAAAGTTTTCTTTGCAATCCGTTTTGTATAGCAAGATCTGACAGATTCAGCAGCACTATATTTTCCAAGTGAGGCATAAGTGTTAGAAAGTAACACCACATGTCCATAATCAAATGATTCCAGCGTAAGCACCTTCTCCGCAGCAACCTTAGTGAACTTCATGTCACTGTGCAAATGACCCCCTCCCATCAAAGCCTTCCAAGCATTTGGTCCCAATTTACTCTCCATCAAACTAGCCACTCCTGCTGCTTCGTCCAAGCGGCCAGCTCTTGCCAACATGTCCACGATGCATCCAATGTGCTCCTGACATGGATTTATGCCATTCTCGTTAATCATTTTTCTAAATATGGTCAACCCATCATCCACAAGTCCAGAATGGCTGCATGCTAGCAATATGTTCAAGTATGTTACACTGTCTCGAGCCTCGCTAGATTTCTCCATCTCATCAAAAAGTGCTATCGCTTCCTCTCCATGGCCGCTTACACCATAGGATAATATCATAGTATTCCACGAAACAGTGTCTCGACAAATCATCTCATCAAACAGTTTTTGGGCTAGAGTCACATCTCCACACTTACCATAAACTGCCACAAGGGTATTACGAATAGGTTTGTACAGATACAAACCTGACTTGTAGCTATACCCATGAAGCTGAACACAGAGGTCCAACTTAGCAATCACATAGCAGGCAAGCAATAAGGTGACTAATGTTACAGAATCAATCACAAGCAGGCCTTCATGTCTCATCTTAGCAAAGAGATTCAACCCTTCTAGGGCATTTCCATTTTCTACACACCCTGCCACCATTGCAGTCCATGAGACCAAGCTCTTATCCCTTGTGCCATCAAACAACTTTCTTGCAGAACTTAAATCCTCACATTTGCAGTACATTGTGATTAAAGAATTAACTGCAGTAAGCTCTCTACTGAACCCACGCATTACAATCTGGTGATGAACCAACTTTGCTATCCTTCTATCTCCCATAAGTGCACAAGCTTGCACCAAACTAACCATTGCTACCATGTCAGGCACTATACCATTCGACTTCATCTTGGCAAACATAGATATAACTTCACCACCATGCCCTTTCTCAAGAAGGGAACCCATCATCATCGTCCAACTAACAACATTGCTGACAGGAATCTTCCTGAAAATCTCTCTTCCAATCTCAAGACTAGCAAAACTCAAGTACATGCCCAGGATCGAGTTAGTCACTGCTACATCCAAATCAAGCCCCATCTTGACCGCGTAACCATGTGCAGTCTGACACAGTCCAACGTCACTGCAACCAGCACAAGCTTGTGCAGTGCTAATCATAGTCACAACATTATGAACTGGCCCCAACGAACGAAGCAACTCTTTAAACACCAACAGTGCCTCCTCGAACAAATCATTGTGTACTAACCCGGAGATCATCGCATTCCAGGTAACTATACCTGGATCCCTCATTTCAGAAAACAAAGCCCGTGCCTTAATAGGGCAACCACATTTGCCATATGAATCAAGCAGCGCAGTTCGAACAAAAGGATTGGAATCCAACCGACACTTGACAGCCCAACCATGGAGGCACTCAGTGAGCACGGCGTCACCCAGCCCAGCCGCCGCAAGCAATGCACCAACCAAGGTGAACGAGTTTGGGCAAACTCCTGCTCTCACCATACCGACAAACAGGCCAACCGCCTCATCGAACAACCCCCTCCTCGCATTTTGATAGATCGCCGCCGAGCAGGTGACCACATCCCTAGCAGGCATTTTGTCAAACAGTTCGCGGGGCTGGGTGGAACCAAGACGTCCAGGGCCTTGGAGACGTTTTGTCGAACACCTACCATGCGCACCATCTGAACCCGCCCAACACCCACCACTCAAGAGGTTATGTTGCTACCGACTAGATGAAGAATGGTTGTAGTCTGTGGGTTGTATTTACCTTCGGTAACTGTGCCAAACGAAGAGAAGGCGTCCATCAGCGACCGCTCGTCCGCGGACCACGACAGCCCTGCCCATGCTCGCAAGGAAACGAGAGAAACTGAGTTCAGAGCTAATAAACAACTGGGGAAAAGTAAACGGGGGCAGGAGAGCAGAGTGGTACCGGCGACGAAGAGCTTGGGGTTGGAGGGCGGCTGTGGCGGCGCGGGAGGATACGGCGGGGGAGGTTCGTCTGGCGGAGGGGCGGCGGCGGAGAGAGAGCGGCGAAGGTGATGGCGGAGAGGTGCAATGCGCAGGCGCGAGAGCAGCTCGGGAAGCGCCATGCCGGAGAGGAGCTGAGGGGCGGTGACGGCTGGCCAAGGAACGGTACTTTGGATTTGCGAGTTGCCGAGTGAGAAGGTTAAACCTGTTTGTTTGTTTTCTTTTTCTTTTTTTTTTTGCGTGAAATGAAAGAGAAGGTTAAACCTGTTGACCTAAAAACAAGGTCAAACCTGTTGGGTTTTAAGAACAGGTATTGCCGTGAAATTTTGACAAAATGACACGCCTTTGGTTGCATTTTAAAAATAGTATACTTCTATTTTCTATATTTTGAAGGGTTCTTTCTAGGTGTGATTTAAATAATCTTACATTTGCTTACAAAATTTTCCGCTGATGTCTGATATGTGTATTCTTTTTACGGCATGAATACATATGTGGCCATATAATCTTTAAATTTGCGGGTTATCTAATCATACAAGCCTAAAATATAAAGAGCTGAAACATTTAAACCGTAATACCTCTGCTCTAAAATGTAAATTGCTAAGAATGCTTATATTATGGAAGAGAGATAGTATTCAATAATCCTAGTCTTCATGTAATTTCATATATACTCCATTTGTCCACATATGCATGTAAGGTGCATATGCTTTCAAAAAGATCATCTTTTACATTATTTATTCAGTTATGTGATACGAAATCAATATTGTTGGATTCATATTGATAAACAAAATGTAGTTGGACTAATCATTAATCAAAATAAAAATACTAGAAAAGGTGTGAACCATATATATATATTTAAGAGATGTATATATTTTCATACCCACGATACCGAAAAGTCCCTTTAGAGCCTGAGCTCCCCGAAGCTCTTTATTTTAAAAATTCAAAAACTAGTTTTGAAACTAAAAAATATGCATGATTTACATTAACATTTCGGGTAGGTGTGTGCAAAGTTTTATCCACATACATGCTGGGATGTGATCTACAAAAAAATAAGTATTAAAATCAAGTTTTTCCTTTTTGGAACCATTTTTCCACGTTATTCCATATAATCCAACAAAACTTTCCTGAGGTGTATACCAGATCTTTACGTATCAACAGAAGTGTTTCTAGATTTTTCCAAAATTTAAACTTATTGTTTAAATTTCTTTTAAAAATGAGCTCTTGGAGTCAAATCGAAGCACTCATCATTCTAGGTTTTTTAGCGGTGGGCAACATTGAATTTGTAGTTGTGTTTGTCATTCAGTAGGATTATGGTAACCAATATTTTCAATGAGCTTTTTTTTTTGCGTCTGTGCCTACTTTTCCATAGCGTGTTGTAAAAATACGTTAAATGACGCTAAACCTATTTATAGACAAGGAAACACCCACCTCCTTTCTTCTATGAGACGACTATGCAATACAATCTACTGACAGAACTAACACACATTGTGCAAAGAGAATGACTCACCACGGGCGGGGAGGTAGACGAGGTAGTTGTTGAAGTCGCGGCCTGGCCATATGTACGCGTCGAGGGGCGTGCAGATCTCGCGGAGCCCCTCATCCAGCGGCTTCCACGGGGTGGAGGACATCGCAAGCGATGTACACTAGGGACAGTGACGCAGATGGTGTTGGGTCGGCTGCCATGAAGCGAGGAGGAGAGGGGCCTCATGGACACCAGCGAGCAGGATAGCCAGGTTCAAGTCCTCACGGATGCAGATTTGGGTTCTTATTATTTAAAAAAAACTCGCTATAGGGGCTTCCTCTACCGCATTCCTTTCAAAAAAAGCGAGCAGGGTAGCGCCTGGGGCTCCTTCACTTTGTGTACCGGCGGCGGCCATCGATGTGACGCTCAGTCCGCATCCTGTGGCGCGGCAGCGCCAGCAAGAGCGCCTCCCATGGCGCGGCTGCCTAAGCCGGTTGCCGTGGCGGTGGCGGTGAGTGTGATGGCTGCAGACCACCGATGTCGCGCCAACATGCACTACTAGGAAACAGCTTATCAGTGGCGCACCTTTTTTACTATCTGTGGCGCATTTCCTAGTGTGACACTGATACGTCGCCACTGATAACTATCTTCTGTGGCGCATATTGAAATACGCCACAAAAATCTCAAACTTTTGTGGCGCATATGGCCAATATGCGTCACAGAAGTTTTTTCCAAAATTCAAAAAAAGGGCCAGATCTAGATCTGGCCGGAGGTGGTGGTTGTGGTGGTGGCTGGAGGAGGGCTAGGAGGAGGTCACCGGAGTTGGTGGTGGTGGAGAAGGAGGAGGAGGTCGCCGGAGTTGGTAGTGGAGGAGGAGGAGGTCGCCGGAGTTTGTGGTGGAGAAGGTCGCCGGAGGTCAACGGAGTTGGTGGTGAGGAGGAGGAGGTCGCCGGAGTTGTTGGTGGAGGAGGAGGAGGAGGTCGCCGAAGTTGGTGGTGAAGGAGGAGGTCGCCGGAGTTGGTGGTGGTGGAGAAGGAGAAGGAGGTCGTCAGAGTTGGTGGTGGTGGAGGAGGAGGAGGAGGTCGTCGGAGGAGGTGGAGGTGGTCGGAGAGTGGAGAAGGAGGAGGAAGGAGAAGGGAAGAAGTGTGGAGAGGAGGAGAAGTGGGGAGGGAAGAAGAAGTGGGGAGGGGAGAAGAAGTGGGGGAGAGAAAAAGGAAAAAAAGAGGGAGAAGGGTGCCGACGGGATTCAAATTTCAAATCCCGCCGAAGACTTCTGTGGCGCATAGTTTCACCCCCTTTTTTATTTTTTTTAGTAAAAAATCTTCTACCCTAAATAACTTTTTACTCTTTTCGAATTTGGGGATTCTGTAAAATCTAGAACGACCATAGGTCGTTGAATTCGAGTAGGGAATTTCGAGACAATCATTTTGATAGGTTAAAGATTTTTTTTCCGATATCGTATGCAAAAGTTATGGCCGTTTTACCGTGTCATGACCTATTTTTGCAGAATACATCGAAATTCATATATTTCAATTTTCACTACAACTACATCTCAAAGGAATTTTTTTTTGAAGTTTTTATCATTTTCGTTTATTTTTTATAAAACTGAAAAGTCGATCGGGGGGTTGGGATCTTTTTTGCATGTTCTGTGGCGCATACACCTATATGCGTCACAGAAACATCAATTTCTGTGACGCATATGGACATATGTGCCATAGAAGTTTCTCACCCCTTTTTTTGGTGCTAGGTCCCATCAACTTTCTGTGGCGCATACATCTATATGCGCCACAGAATCATCACTTTCTGTGGCGCACACGAAAATATGCGCCATAGAAATGTAGACTTCTGTGTCGCATATTGGTTTCGTGCGCCACTGAACTGCCAAACTTCTATGGCGCATATTTTCTAGTGCGCCACTGATACATATCTGTGGCACATGGTTTTACATATACGCCACAGAATATCTTGTCTATATATAAACTGTTTCCTAGTAGTGACGGTTTTAACAAATGAAACTGTATGCGAAAATTTGTATACAATTTTTTCTAAACCTTGTGCTATGCCTCGCTTCCAATGCGCGGTGGAACCCCGCATATGAGTTTTTATTTTGTTCGCCAGCGTATGTTTCAATCGCACACGAAATGGGCTTCCGTGTGTGATAGGGGGGCTTTAATAGGTCTGATCTATACTAGTCCAGGGAGGTGAGGAACACAATTTCTCCACTTAGCAGTGTGAGTCAAAAATTACATGACATAAAACCAAAATGTAATTTCTTCTAGGATATAAAAATAAACACTCATGAAGTCTAACATTAATATCATGCGTATGTCATGCCGATTAATCTTTCAGTGGCATGTCACCAACTGTCAATCTTAATGGTGGCCTTTTGTCGATGTTAAAGTCCCACTTCTCTAAATTTCAGTAGTCAATATGTTAGTTTGAGGTATGTTAGTTTGAGGCTGATTATTTCAATGTTTGGGGAAATGCTCTCCTCCCTTGGCCACTCATCAAGCGATCTATAGGGTTTAATCCTAGCCGCATCCGCCCCATATCTAACGTCTTTGGCAAGGATTCAACATGTCCCTACCCGCTCTGCTTGCTGGTCTGACTGTGAAAGGTGGTGGGAACCTCTGACTATGCTAGCCGCGTTTGTTAGGTCCCCAGTTTGGTCAACTAGCAACAATGTTACGATGGCTATGATTGTGTTGTGCGGAACAAAAATAAGGTTTCCTCTCTTCGACCATCTCATCGTAGGTGATCTCGCCAATGGCATTGAGGAGAGAAGGGAATCGTCTGATCACAGCTCCCTTGGAGTGCTGGATCTCGCTTGGTTTATGTGTGTTGCAGATTTGGTGTTAGAAGATTCAGATCGATCGAAGGGTACAATGGCGACGAATTTGACTATCGGGTGATGATACTTAGGGGCACGTTCACGAATACTTTCCAGTTGTCATTGATGAAGTCATGCCAGCTCTCGTGGTTGTCATCAACGAAGTCATGCTAGCTAAGGTAGAGGAGCGGCGACAGTGCTGCATCAACGGCTCGCTCAAGCGACGATAGTGGTTGTTAGGTGGTCGAAGGATCTTGATATAATTCTAATTATGTTTAGGATGCTTTGTACTTCTTCTAAATTTTCCTAATCCTTTGCAACACAAAATATATGTTAGTTTGTGTAAAGTGATGAAATGTGTGCACGTCTGATTATTGTAATAGCCTTTTTTATGTCCCGCCCGTGCACTGAACCGTTTGTTGTCATCCCGTTAATGCAAAATTCTTGCTGACCAAAGAGACCGTAGCTCTTTTCCTGATTGTCGGAGAAAGAGTCCCGCGAAGGAACAAGGAGTCCAACAAGCCCTAAGTTTGAAAGGGGGTTGAACACGCGTTATGAGCTTCTCCCGGCGGCGGAGACGACGCACAAGCATGACAGAGAGGTTGACACGGTTTTTTTACCTAGGTTCGGGACCCTCGTGAGGAGGTAAAACCCCTACTCCTGCTTGGTTGTATTGCTCGTGGTGTCTCACGAGGGTACAATGGTGGATCAATCTCTAAGGTTACAGATCTCTCGGATCGACCTGTCCTAAGGCAGGAGAAGGTCTCCTTATATAGGGGCGTCGGGCCTCTTTCCCTCCAAATGTTAGACGGGAAGGGTCACCACATTCCCGCCCAAAAAGGGGTCTCAGTTTCACTCCTTCGCCCTTTGGTTGTGAATTGGCCTCGACCGGAGGTAGTGGCCTGCTGCTGAGGGTGTCAATGATGTCACCGTGGGTCTTCTTGCACCAAAGTGACAATGTCGGACCCCAACGGTGCTCTGACATCGTCATCCCACCTTTAACACCAAGGCGGGCAAGCAACATCTCATTAACCCGAGGGGGACTAGTCGCAGCTTGGACCGTCCATTGTGCTATCGTGTTGTGAAGTACGATGGTGCCACCCCGGTACCTCGGACAGTCCCTCGCCAGGGAGTCACCAGCTCTAGTGAGGACCGGTCTTGGCATTTGCCTACCTTCGCTGCCTCCATCTTGTTTTCTAGAGGGTCATACTTCTCACACTCCTCGGGAGGGTGTCGTGTGCGGGACTTGCAACCTGACGGGACGGGTACCCCTAGTGCCAATAGTCTGACAGTAGTCCCTAGTCGCTTGACTTGCATGCTTCTGGCGAAGGGGCGAGAAAGTCAAGAGACCAACTGGTGCTAGGCCTGCACCTGACCTGGTCTGCGCTCACCCACGTCTTCCACGTGTCCTTGAAATGGGGCGGTGTCCGTTGGATGCATGAACCGCCGCCTCTGCCTTCAGGCCTCGGGGACTGTTTCCTCCATAAAACCCGAGCCCAATAAGGGTTTGTTCACTTCGTCTTTTTCCCCGTCGGCCACCACCCATACCTTGCCCCGACGCCACACTCTTTCCATCCAGATCTCTCGAGATGGCGCCTAAGAGGGCGTGCGATACTTCGGGCACGGCGAGCTACTCCGTGGCGGGCATTCGATCCTTGTCGGCATCATCAATCTCCAATAAGGAGGGCCTGGAGAAGGTCAGGCGTCTGATGGCCTCAGCCTCGAATGAGTGGGGTGCCTCCCGAGTATGGTGCGATGGAGTCGGCGGGGGCGAGTGGACCGCCACCGCATTCCCGGTCTTCACGCACTCCATCGCCACTGGTTTGTTGCCCCTTCTTACCCTTCCTCATCGTCGTCCTAGAGCATTATTGCATCCAGTTGCTCCACCTTCATCCGTGGAGCGTAACCCTCCTGGCCGCCTTCGCTTATTGGTGTGAAGCCTTCGTGGGCGTGATTCCCTCGCGGGTGCTCTTTCGACACTTATTTTGTCTCTATGTCCTTGCGTTGGAGGACCGCCTCGGTGGCGCGGGTTCATTGCTAACGACGGTGAGGGCTTCTTGCCCATCTCCATCCTGGTGATGGCATTCGAGTTTTGCCGGGACTGGATCCTTGTGGACACCTTTTGGATGCTCCCACGGTTCTGCATGCCGACAGGGGCGACAGTGGAGAACCCTAGATGGGCTCGAGAGGCTGCCGCATGTATGAGCTCCAGACCCCTCGTGAGGCGCGTGGCGTACTTGAATGATCAAGGATTGACGGGTGAGATGGTGGTCCAAGAGTTCCTCCGCCGGCAGATCGCGCCCCTCCAGGAGCACCAGAAGAGCGTGTGGGACATGTACTCTGGTCGAGACACGATAGAGCTGTCCACGAGGCTTCGTGTCGAAGACACGGTGGTATCCCTTGCGCAGTTGCTCCTCGGTGAGGGAGTCATGCCCGAGAATCCTTTAGGGCCTCGTCCCTTGTACTTGTCGAGTGCCGCTAGTTCCATCTGTCCGGAGCTTCCCTCCTTCGACCAGTGGGAGGAGAGCACTCCGGCATGAGGGCCTCTCGAGGGACCTCGCGCCCTAGCCTTGGCGCGGGATCTCGTGTGCGAGCTGGTCGATGAGGATGCGCCACGGAGTGGAGGAGGCAAGGCCTCTTGGCCCTATCGTCCGAGAGGGTTGAATAACCGTGTACGTTCCTAAGAGGGTGGCGCGGGAGACCCTTTCTATGTCGAGGCTCACAATACTGACGGCGACGAAGGCAGTGTTATGCCTAGTGTGACCAGGATTGCCAGTTCATGGCCGCGGCGTGCTCCGCCGCTCAGCAGCTTGTGCCTGGCGAGGGAGGCGCCTTAATTCCTCCTGGCCTGAAGATGGGGAGCTGGTCCTGCGTCGACCGTACGAGCCAGAGGTGAGTTAGTCTTTAGATGGCTTCCCTCAATTACTCTCGGCTCCTCTTTCGATCTCATAGGCCAGCTTCTCCCGAGCGCAGGCACGAGAAGAAGAGGGGGCGGAGAAGGGCGCTAGGCTCGTCATCCGGAGGCGTCGAAGGGTATGCAAAGGTTATCCTTGCTCTCCACTCTTGTGAGGGGCACCTTCTGCCGGGCACTGTTCGGGGAGTCCTTCCCTCGTCGCTGGACGTGGTGGGGGCCCCTATGCGCGCGAAGCCCCTGACCCCGGGTTTGAGGTTGCGTTCTCACCTGACGCAGGGGACGGGGCACAAGCCGAGATTCTTGCACCTCCCGCCTCTCTACATGCCTCGGTCGAAGGGGAGATGGGCGTCGCGTCTTCCCCAGCGGCCCTGCCTACCTCCTCCGGGTGGGCGGCAGTGCAGATGCTTCACTAATCCAGATCACGTGGGCACCCAAGAGGCTACTCCATCACCCCCTCATGGCACTGGGGAGGACCCTTTTGCGAGGATCCCGATGCCCTGGAGCCATGGGACCGAGCATGCTTTCCCTAGAGACAGCTGACCACGCCTACGTTGGAAGAGTGGGTCGCCTTCACACTGTCGTGGGAGCCATGCACGCTAGGCTCGACCGATTCCTCGCTGATGTTGCCTCGGAGGAGCATCGACTTGGGAGGTGTGGTGTCGCCTCCATCAAGAGCGGACTGTCCTCGACGCAGCCTTGGAGTTGTGGGAGCGGCACCAAGGTACAAGGAGCCCCCTGGCCACGGGAGTCCCTGAAGAAGGATGCCATGAAGTGCAAGGATTTTGTCCCCTGGCCTGGGGCCAACCCTGCCCTCCGGAGGAGTCGGACCTTATTTCGTGGACCTCGATCGCCTCACGCGTGAAGTCTCTGTTCGTGATCGCACGGTCACCTTCTCTGAAAAGAAGGTCGACGAGGATCACAACAGGGTCGCCGCCCGGGAGCTGGAGGTTGCATGTTGTGAAGAGGCGGTCCGAGTTCGAGAGGATGAGGCTCTCCTAGAGAGGAGGCGTCTAGAGGCATTGGAGGTGCAGCTAGATGCGGCTCGCGAGAAGCTCGAGGAGCATGAGCTCTACATTGAGCACCGGAGCGCCAAGATTGATGACCGCATACGCTGCTGCCACGTCAAGGTTACCGAGGAGCAAAAGGAGATGGAGGCGTCCAACCTCAAGGAGATCGAGCTGCAGCATGCGGCCCTTCGGGAGGAGTACCTGCAGAAAGTTGTTACGCAGGAGTAGCGCTTTTTCGAGAGGAAGGCTGAAATGGCAGCCTCCCAGCGCAAGGTGGAAGAGCGCCTGGGCCAAGCTTATGCTGATCTGGACATCCTACAGGTGCTGTAGAAACTTTGGGCCCTCCAAGACTAGGAGGAGCTGGACCACCGAGTGATCGAGAAGGAGAGGTGCAAGATGTACCGGGAGCTTGCCATGTGTGCTTCTGCTACCCTTTAGGAGTTCGGGGTGACTGATTTTCACACTAGGCCCCTTCCCGATGTCGATGAGAGTGGTGCCTTCCTAGAACTCTTCACTCGAATCACTACAGCGCTGGAGGGAAAAGCCGCTCTCTACCATGCCTTTCACCTACACGAGTGCACAGTCATGCCGCAAGTCACTACGACCCAGGTTTTTCCGACCTTCACCAGCATGACGCTGACTTTCCCTGGAGAAAGCTCCTGAAGGGCGTGAGGCACCCCCAGGGGACTCCTGTGGGTGAGATTGTCCGCTTCCAGTAGCTCATAGCTGAAAGCATGGACGCCTTCGTTCTGGTGTTTGTCTGGACTAAAGAGGGTTAAAAGGACAGAGATGTCGCCTAAAGGGGGGTGAATAGGTGGTTTAAAACTTTTACGAGATGGGCTTAACAAAGGCGGAATAAAACTAGCATTTACTTTGTCAAGCACAAAACCTATATATACTATGGTTTACCTATGTGCACCAACAACATATGCTAAGCAAGACAAGCAACTATGTGATAGCAAGATATAGACTTCAAGCACGAAGGCTATCACAAAGTAAGGTGCATAAGTAAAATCTCGGGTATAGCGATAACCGAGGCATGCGGAAATGATGATGTTTTACCGAGTTCCTCCCAATGGAGTACGTCTCGTTTGGAGAGGGGGGATTTCAAACCACCAACGCCACAAAAGGCCTCCCTTGTTCTCCTGTGAATCTCACCCCAACGGGATCGCTCCACACTTCCACTATCGGTGCACTTGTCGGTGACCTCTCACAAGATTGGGGCACTTCTCCACAACTCAATTGGAGGCTCCCAACTAACAAGCTTGTGGAAAGCTCCACAACTTAATTGGAGGCCCCAAGTAATCCACGAACCTGCAATACAACCAAACTGTCTAGGATTCCAAGAACCCAAGAGTAAAAAGCTTCTCACCTTTCACCCAATCGAATCCTCACCGAGAACTCAAACCGATGCACCAAATAAAATGGCAAGAAAAAGAAGTGCTCAAGTCCTTCTCTTCCAAATTCCACCAAAGCTACAAAATCTTATGGGGGAATAAGAGAGGAAGAACAATGGAGGAAATCCACAAAAGACTCCAAGATCTAGATCCCAAGATGTTCCCCTCACTTAGAGGAGAGATTGATTGGTAGGGTTGTAGATCTAGATCTCCTCTTTCAAATCCCTCAAGAATATGCAAGAATCAATGGAGGGATTGAGGGATAGTAAGCTCAAGAAGGTCAGCAATGGAGGGGAAAACTTGCAAGAAAGGTTGGGGAACCATTGGGGAAGAAGGGTGATACATTGCAAATGTATCTATAATTTTTGATGTTCCATGCTTGGTTTTATCAACTTTCTTGTGTTTTTTGCACACTTTGGAGTACTTTTCATATGATTTCTTGGACTAACCTATTAACAAGGGCCATAGTGCCAGCTGCCTGTTTTCTGCTGTTTTTGGTTCCAGGAAAGTCAGAAAATGAATATTCTCGTAATTGGACGGGACAAAAGCCAAAGCGCCTATTTTTCCGGAAGTCATCAGATGCCAGAATACGAGACGGAGAGGGGCCAGAGGCCGTCCACACCACCTGGCTGCGCGGCCAGGCTTGGCCCACACCAGGGGGCGGTGTGGTGGCCCCTGGCACGCCATCGGCCTCCCCTTCCGCCTATGAGATGCCCTCGAGATGAAAACCCTAAGGGCCCGATCAAAAATCCACGAAAGAGTCTGTAGCCGCCGTCATCTCCATCCCTAGATCGGGAGGGATCTTAAGCTCTTCCTGGCACCCTGCCGGAGAGGGGAATTCACCCTGGAGGCCTTCTTCATCACCATGCAAGCCTCCGGTGTGATGCGTGAGTAGTTCATCCTTGGACTACGGATCCATGTAGTAGCTAGATGGCTGGTTCTCCTCCTCTGTGCTTTCATGTCTAGATCTTGTGAGCTTTGTTCATGATCAAGATCATCTATTTGTAATCATACATGTTGTGTTTACGGGGATCCGATGGATATTGAGATGCTATTTCAGATTGATTATTGATTCTATCATGTCTTTGTTATTTGTGATCTTGCATGCTTTCCGTTGTTAGTAGCTATCTTGGCCAAGTAGATGCTAGCAACTCCAAGAGTTAGTATTTATGCTCGATAGTGGGTTCATGCCTCTGGTAATCTGGGGAAGTGACAGAAATCTCTAAGGTACTAGATGTGTTGTTGCTACTAGGGAGAAAACAACAATCCTTTGTTCATAGAACAATCGTATTGTTTACTTTACACGCAGTTCGTAAAGAAATAATCTGTTGCTTGCAACTTAATACTGGAGGGGGTTCGGATGATAACCTGAAGGTGGATTATTAGTCATAGATGCAGTTGGATGGCCGTCTATGTATAATGTTGTAATGCCCAATCAAGTTCCAAAGGAGTCAAGATGATTAGTATATGCATGTATTGCTTTCTCGATGTTTGTCAATTGCCCCGCTGTAATTTGTTCACCCAGCATGTTATCTATCTTAAGGAGAGCCACCTCTAGTGAACTATGGATCCCGGTCCTTGTCTTTTACATACAATCTACAATCTTTTACTGCTTTGTGTTTACTTTCTACAAACTATTACTTCCTTCCATTCGATACGTTTAATCCTTTGTTTTCTGCAAAACACGGTGAGATTGACAACCTCATCGCAAGTTGGGGACAAAGTTCTGTGGTTGTGTTGTGCAGGTCTCCACGTTGCTACTAGCACCGGTAGTGCGCCCTGCCAAGGCTCAGCTAGCAACACCTTTGGGGTGTTTCCTTGCTCCTACTGGTTCGATTAAACCTCCGTTTCATAGCTGAGGGAAACTTGCTGATGTGCTCATCATACCTTCCTCTTGGGGTTCCCAACAAGCTCTACATCAACATCGCACCAACATTTTTCTGGCGCCGACACTGAGCCATCAAAGGGCCTCTTAAATAGGTCCCTAGAAATCCAACAATTAGGCCCAAGAATCGCCCGGTCTGGAGTCTCCGGACTGGGACCGGAGTCTCTGGTGTACCCAGGCCAAACGGGGTCAAATTGGGGGACAATCAGTACGCTGTCCGGAGATGGGCCGGAGATTTAGTCCGGAATCTCCAGTCTTACAAAAACTGGCAGAAAGACCAATACGAGAACAACTATAATTTTTGCATATGGACTCCGATTTTGATGATCTTGGGATCATTTTAAAGAGGACTATAAGATTTACAAGATAATACAGAAAAACATCATATTACAGTATGGGAGGATAGAACCAAATGATGAAAGGTTTGACCTCTCTCAAAAAGACGAAACGGTAAAACCTCCAACATCGAAAATGCAATAGAGAATGCATATGAAATCCGTTTTCGATGAACTTGGGCTTGTCATGAAGATTAACACAAGCTCTAAATCCTCTCATGGATAAGAATGAAATAATGGAATGTTTTACCAATCTATAAAAGACAAATCGGTAAAACCTCCAATATCGAAAATACAATAGAGAATGCATATGAAATCCGTTTTCGATGAGCTAGAGCTTGTTATGAATATTACCACAAGCTCAAGAACCTCAAATGGATAAGGTCCAAATAACAACCAAGAAAGATGATGCCAATTATGCAAAGGTTTGAGCTCTCATGAAGGATATGATCAAGTTACTCACTCGAGAGCCCCTCTTGATAGTACGGCTATATTTCCTATAAATCGGTCTCCCCAACTAACACCATGAGACCGGTAAGAAAGAAACCCTATCAAGAACATACCTTTGCCTTGAGCATATTCCACTTGATCTTGTCGATAGCGATCTTGTCCACCTCAAGATGGAACACATTTCTTGATTGCACTAGCTTGGTGAAGACTTGCAAATTGCTCTCCCATACTCCACTATGGTAGAGCTTCTCTCTTGGGCATATCATCTTACCATATCCATGATAAACATAGGATGGCAAGCTTCAAGCAAATGGTATCTTTGAGATGGCTCATCTTGAACTTGCACATCATTTCTTGTTTCTTCGTTATGTTGGTGTCTTGAAGGTACATAAGAGATACCACTCCAACTTTATTCTTCAAGACACACTTGCTATAGGATCAACTCTCACTTGACCAATCTTTGGATCACTCATTGAAACCTTGGTCAACACTTAATCTTCTTCACTTTCTTCTTCTCCCAAGCTTGAAGCCAACATATGGTTCAAGCATTGCCTATGGACAAATCCTACAGGTAAAACTCAATGCAAACATAAGTCCATAAAGATTGTCATTAATTACCAAAACCACACATGGGGGAACACATGCACTTTCAAGGGTTGGGATGGCCAAGCCCGCAGTGCTGCCTCTAGTGCTACAGAAGATCAAAGAGGCGGGAGCAAGGACGACACCCTTGGGACTGGCTCGTCCAGCGCTGAGGCGGACGACGAGGATCCCTTCGACGGTGATGCCCCGGAGCCGCTGCCCTGAGGGGGTCTTGGGTGCTCCGGACGCTTTCCTTTTGGCCGATGAGGATCGGCCAGTGCAGTGTTCTGACGACCTCGGCTCATCACGACTCTCTTGAACCCTCAGGAGGAGGACCTCTAACACCATAGTGTACTTGTCGGATTTTGATTGTTTGACTGTGGGTCAGCCTGCCTTGTGAGGTGTTATGTACTCCTTTTGTATGTGTTTGACTCCTTAATGGCCTCCTGGCAAGGGATGCAATCACAGCGTATGTGGTTAGAGTTTTAGCCACTGGAGGGGAGTTCTCCACGAGCTGCCCTATAAGTCTCTCGAGGAGAAGACTGTAGGGCAAATGCTTATCCTGTTGGTCCCTCGAGGAGGAGACCATAGGTCTAGCATGAATTTTGGCCGCTAGAGGGGGGGGGTACCCTCACGAGCTGCCCCGTAAGCCTCTCGAGGAGAATACCGTAGGGAAATTCTTATCATGTTGGTCCCTTGAGGAGGAGACCGTAGGTCTAGCATGAATTTTGGCTGCTGGAGGGGGGTAACCTCACGAGCTGCCATGTAGGCCTCTTTTGGAGAAGATCATAGGGCAGATGCTTATCATGGTGGTCCCTTGAGGAGGACATCGTAGGTCTAACATGAATTTTGGTCGCTGGAGGGATACCCTCACAAGCCGCCTCATAAGACTCTCGAGGAGAAGACCATAAGGCATGTGCGTGTCCTGTTAGTCCCACATGGAGGCGAATGTAGGTGCCGCACATTTTAACGCTTGTGTCCAGCGACGAACATGCTCCGAACAGACCCTGTCGCACATGCTTATTAGTTTCGTTATGCATTATATGAGGGTCTCAAGCACCGGGAACCGTTGTGAGGTGACTTATCGCCTGAGCTAGTCCGCAAGTTTAGATCTCGACACTTTAGGCCCTAATGTTGACGGGAGTGGTTCGGTGATAGACACTACCCTAGCCCTCGCTCGCATGATGCATATACGAGAACATGACAAACACGTGGGAAGAAAGGAATACTTATGCAAATCAAATCAGCTTGCGAAGAGGCAAAAACAAGGGAGGTTTTCGATTGCCGCTCGAGCTAATGAGCCCTCACAAGGAGTGAACCATCTTGGGAGGAAAGAAAGCCAAGATGAGCGTCACCTTAGGGGGGTCTTGCTTGGATGTGACACGCGTGTTGTGCAGGTGTGGGGGAAGCTTCGTCCCGAGCCCTCTAGCGTTGAAAAAAGATCAAACCCCACCATCGCTAGAGGCCGGGGCTTCTCAAGCCCCCGACACCCTCCCGAGCTATTGACTCGGGTCCTTCGGGCAGGGAGTGATGGATCCATAAATATCCATCTTCCACCGCATTTAAATGTTATTTTTAGTCAAGCAATTGATAAGAAACTCTCTAGCCTTCCCACTAATGACTAACAATTGCAAAGATATACAAACCATTGCTTTGATTTGTGTTGTGCAGGAAATCATGCTTTTTAATGCGAAATCAGGAGTCATAATGAAGGTTTTGAGGAATTCCACACGAACAAGTAATTCTGGAGCCATTGATAGGCATCTGCAGCCGTAACGACCACTGGTACGGGCAGGGTCCACCAGTACCGTCCGCCCGTACCATGTGGCGGCGGCTTCGTCTCATCAAACCCTACAACTTTCGTGAAGACGCCTATATGTTTTGAGGCCTCATCCGCCATGCAGAAGGCCACCATTCTCAGATTGCATCACAGCACCACCAAAGGATACCCACACCATAGTTCATCCCTTCCATCTTCCATCCCCTCAATTAGCCATAGCCATTACTTTGTACTTGAGATCTCCTTGTGATTCGACGACCATTGTAAGAATATTTGATTTCAATCTAAGTATTTTGCATAATGTTTTCTATCCTTTATCTTATTGTTATGAGTGAGTAGTCCTCTCGGGTTGTGGGTCAGGGAGAAATCTCGCATCAATTATGTGCATCTAATCTATGGGAGCATTGTGTATTGTTTGAAAGAGAGATTTTTATCTTTTGTTTCTTTGTCTCTTGTATCGGTCTTTGGACTTGTAGGTACCAAAGACCCTAGAGAATGATAAAGGCTTGAGGTGAGATACTTGGCTAGCGATGATATCATAGGAAACCCAGTGACATAAAGGGATGTACAGTCTTTGCTTAGCGACCCATTCAGGATCACAACAACATCACCACTTAAGGCTTTGATCTTTGTTTTACACTTAATAATCATTTGTAGCTCGGTGCTTCGTGGTGCACTCGGTTGGACCAAAAGACTATTGCTATGCATGTTGCCTCTCAGGGGCTCTAGTATATTAGGATGTGTTTCCCACAAGATATTATCTCTATTAAAACATTACACATGACTATGCTTATTATTATCTTTTATCCCATATGATGTAGCTGTAGTTGGATCTTCAACCCTGGCCTATCTCCATCCATTGATTCAACCCACGATAGAGGAAAATAGATTGGTCCGATAAACGAAGGTAAAACAAAGAAACAAAGTCTTGTAGACGTGTCCTTTTTATTTCCTTTTAGCGTTGTTTCCCAAGGTTCGATTAAACCTAGATATTCTAGGGAAAAATACTATTATACTACATCCATGAATCCGGATCGAAGGTATCAACCCTTTTTCTAGCGTCGTTGTCAGGGAAGCAATTTTGCTATCCTGGTGAGGTCACTAGAGACCTTGTTTTTAGTTTTATTATTTGTTTGTAGTTTATTTCTTGTTATTAGTTTACTTTCTTGTTATCTATTTTAAAACCAAAAAATAGTTACTTGTTATTTGTTTTCTTTACTTAGAAAATACCAAAAATATAAGAGCTATGACTCAAAAGAGACTTGGGGAGTATGCTACTCCCACTGATGATTTTATTCGTGCACCTATTACTCAGCCCACTATTGATGCGGAAACATATGAAATTAAGCCTAACCTTTTAAGTTTGGTTCAGCAAAACCAATTCGGGGGCTCGTCTTCTAAGGATTCAGGTTTGCAATTAAATACTTTTATTGAAATTTGCAACATGATGCATATTAAGGATGTAGATCCAAATGCTGTTAAATTACCTTTGTTTCCTTTCTCTCTTAGAGGAAAGGCTAAGGACTGGTTGCTAGCTTTACCTAAGGGCACTATTAAATCTTGGGAGGAATGTAGTAATTTTTATGACTAAATTCCCCCCAGCTAAAACTATATAAATAAGATCCAACATTACAAGTTTTAGACAAGAAGATCGCGAGCCACTAGCGTTTGCATGGGAAAGGATGAAAGAAGCTGTAATGAACTGTCCTAGTCATGGGATGGAAGATGGCTTATGTTACATTTATTTTATAATGGTCTTAACCCAATGACTAAGTCTATGTTAGATACTGCAGAAGGAGGAACAATCATGGAAAAGCAAGTGAGTGTTGCAAAGAAATTACTTGATAATATGCAAAACAATCATGCCCAATGGCATGTGGAAAGAATCTCAAAAAGGGTGAATTCAGTCACCAAGGTAAAGAATGAAGAGCTTACATCTAAGGTACATGAGTTACTCAACATAGTAAAGGGTAAGAAACATACCCAAGTTAATGCTACCGCTACCGATATTAATGATGTTAACTTTATAGCTCGCACTCCTTATAATCCTGCTTGGAAGAACCAACAATTTGCTTCTAATGTTCAGAAACATTATTCTAATCCTGCAGGAGCTCCTTACAATAATTATGATAATCATAATGGAGCAAATAATGGCAATCTCTCGTTTGAGCAAACTATTAGAACCTTTATGCAATCTCAAACCGAGCAACATAATATGCTTATTAAAATCACAGAGAACCATGAAAGTAGTATAGGTAAATTATCTAACCAAGCCGTTGCAATTAGAAATGATGTGCATGCTCTACAGGAAAGGACAAAGACCATGGAGGCTCAATTGGGCAAGGTAGCTAAGAGCCAAGCTCTCATACTAGCAAAGTTTGTTGGGAAGCCCGGGCCAAATCTGGTAGAAGACCTCAAGATGATGAGGATGGACATAAATGAAGATAAGCCTGAAGAGCTAGACTATAGCAACACACCTTCACCTGAATATACTGTGAAAGATCTACTAAAGATGATCACCGTAAAGAATCCCGGTTTAGAACAAGGTAATGATGTTGTGTACAAACAATTTATTCAACAAGTATCATCTAAAGTTCGAGAATTAGAGATGGAGTATAAGAGACTAGCTAATAAGCTTCCTGCTAAGCTAGATGATATATTTGAACCCACTATTAAAATTAACATTAGGGTTAATGAGATATCTGCACTTTGTGATCTTTGTGCAAGTGTCTCAACAATTTCCAAAAGTCTATTTGATAAGTTAAACTTGGGGCCTTTTGCAACCACTGAAATGAGACTCCATCTAGCGGATTCAACTTATAAACAAGTTGTTGGGATAAAAGAAAACATAGTTGTTGAAATTAAAGGAAGTCCCGCTCTTATTGATCTTGTTGTAGTGGACATGCCTGAAGATCCCATAGCACCTATAATTCTAGGTAGGCCATTTCTAAGAACTATTAAGGCTTTAATCAATTTAGATAAAGGGAATGTAAGAATAGGACTACTGTCTAGAGATACTTTTATAGTCCACTTCCCTAGGAAGAAGAAGGCCAAACCTAACAATGATGATGATGGTATAATTGCACTGAAAGCCAATTACTTTGGAGTGGGAGTTCCGTTCACTAAACCTAAATGATCACCATGTGGGTCAAGCTAATTGACCTTAACTAGAAGCGCTTCATGAGAGACAAACCATGTGAAATAAAAGATTTTACTCTTGTGTTAGTTTTATTTAGCTTTGTTTGTTTTGTTTTGTTTTTGTTTTAATAATAAGTGTTCAAGAAGACCTTTGGAGAGAGGAGAAGAAATAAGATAATCCTCGATCTTTTATTTTACTAACTGACATGGGTATACCCTAACCCTCGTCACTAACACATGGCCAAAGAGGTATTGCTGATTTTTATGAGGTCTATTTTTTTATTATTTCGTCCTTTGCTGAGATGTGTAAAGGCACACAAAGATACTAACCAAATTATTTGGGTTTTTCCAGCTTACTAGCCGTATAACGACCACTGGTACGACCGGAAGGCCCCGTACCGTGCACCCATACCACATCGAGGCTCTTGAAAATAGAAACTTTGATTTTTTGCCGCAAGACTAGGGGTCATAATGACCACTGGTATGACGTACTGCACCCTCAAGCAAAACTTCAGATTTCAAGCAAACATACTACACACATAACGACCGGTAGTACGGGCGCGCGCGACCGTACCACGCGCCCGTACTGAGTGCATCAACAAAAGGGAACCGTCGACCCCAAGGTTTGTCACTCGCTACGGGTGGGTTCCGGCCATACCGCCCGCCCATACCACGTACGCGGCCACCATATCACCCAGGAGGAGGTAACCCTAAAATTCCAAATACAAAATTTTCACTTTATTCTACTTCCAAACTCTAAACTGTTAGAAATATTCCCTAGAGACAAATAGTTATAAGGACTATTATCATATTTCGTATAATTTATGATTAAGTTTTATATCATGCTATAACTGTATTGAGTGGAAACATCAATACACGTGTGATATATAAACAACCAAGGATTCCCAGTGAAACTCTAGTCACTGGTTCATTGGTCAACAGATGATCATGTTTCCTGATCATGTGACATTTATGCCAGTTGGAAATGGAGTCAACTCATTTTGAGAATGATATGATGAACCAATACCCAACCTAAACATAGTGACCCGATCATGTCACGAAGTTCAAGTTACGATGATTAGAAATGGATCCTCGTAGACTATTCCTGAGACCGTGAGGCTATATCAATCACCGTCTCCCGAGAGTGCTTAGATAGCATCAAGTGCCACTTGGTAATACAGTGGTTATAAAGGTGTGTTCAGGTACTCGGAGGAAACTGTAGAGGCAATATATGTCAAGAGCGGGATTTGTCCGTCCATGTGACGGGAAGATACTCAAGGGCCCATTCGGAGAAGTTATATCCAATAGTTGCGCAACGTGTGATCTGATCACAGGGATATCACTTGTCGGAACGAGTCAAGTAGAATTGTTCGGTAATGAGATTGAACACGACATGGTGATGCCATTGATCAGATCTTGGCAATGCAAGTATCGAGAGACAAAGGGAATAAGACACGACTGTCCCGGTTCAAACGAAGAAAGATCTCCGTGGAACGCACAGGGGTCACATGGCCATCCAGGTCCCTCTATCGATCATTGGTGCGGGAGTGTCCCGACCATGTATAGAGTGTTCTCGAACCATGGGGTATCACGCTTAAGGGCTTGATGATGCTTAGAGAGTGTTTATAGGATTGGAAGAATTGCCGAAGAATAGTAGAGAGAAAACCGGAAGGGTTTTGGTAAGTCCGGAGAATGTCCGGAGTGGAGGTGGAAGGTGTTCCATAGCCACGAAGGTTGAATAATATGTGAATGAATATTAAATATTGATTTAATCATTTATTCATAATTATTTAATAAAGAGAAAAATCAATTAAATGGTCAAAAGGCTTAATGGGCCAATTCCCAGAGGGGAGAGGGCCCATTAGGGAAAGGAGAGAGGGATAAGGGACAAGGGGGTGGCTGGCTAGGCCTAGCCCCCCCGCGTGGGGCCCACTAGGGCCGGCCGGCGGCTGCCCCTCCCCATCCTCTCCTTTAGTCCCACCCCGAGACTTTGAGGGAGGTAGTACCTCCCCTCCCCTATATATAGTGGGGGTATTTGGCCAGATAAATACACACAATATTCAATAAAGGTCTTCTCACTTTTGGGAAGACCTCCAATTGATATTTCTCTCTCTCTCTCTCGTGACCGTGGTCCCAAGTTCGGACTGCACGAACGAGAGACATCTTCACCACAGAGCGTCATCGCGCTGCGGGATTTAGATCCAGGAGCTCTACTTCCACAACTGATGTTGGATCGGGGAAGCGGGAGTCATCGTCAGGCACCGGACGTGTGTAACTCCCCACGAGGTGTCACACTTGAGGCACTCAAGTTGTTGAACCACAGGAGCACAAGGACTTCATCACGACCTTGAGGTCGGCTTCGGCTCGTCTACATCAACCACGCTCTCCTGAGCATTGACAACGCTTTTTGGTCTTCAAGGGTAAGTTCGTGAAAAGCCCCTCATGTTATTTTATTACTAATAGATAGGTCCTCATAGCTTCAAGGGTTCAGGGGCGTAGGGTAAAATTTTATTGTTTTCATACGCGGAACCCCTACAGTGGTATCAGAGCTAGATCTATGCGTAGTAATGCTAGTACGGGCAGAACACACGAGATGTAGCATGTGGGTGTTGATCTTTTAGTTGTTACCCTTCCACGTGTACTTGTGTATACCGCAGTAATGCTTGATGAAGCGGCCCCCAACCGACTTTACGCGTTCATTCGCGAGACTGGTCCATGCTTGACATACGGCTTATACCGTATAAAGTGGCTTAGGGGGATGTCTGTCTCTCTTGCATTAGTTGGTATGTCATTTACAACAGAGGGCCCCGAAAGGGGTGTAGTAGAGACAACTACTTGATCAGCATTGTGCTGAAAGTTCGTAGGTAAGAACGGTTCTTGTGCGAAAGCCCATTCAGCCACGTAAAACATGCAAAGATAAAGTAGAGGCGTCTAACTTTGTTTTGCAGAGGGCGTTGCTTTGTGATATGGTTGTGGAAAAGGTAAAGTGATTACCTTATGTTACATAGTAGTAGATAGTCACGGAGGTGACGGACTACCACGCCGGAAAGACACCGGTACCTTGGTGTCTGCGACGCCGGAACCCTGGCGCCGGAATCCGGTGACGATGGATGGAGATCATGACGTGAAGGACCATATCACATCGCATTTACATTCAATGTTATTGTTTGCATATCTTATGGTGTGCTAGTATTAGATACTCGACGGTAGCCTAATAAGATGATCCCTGTTAAAATTACCAACGATTGTGCTCCCCCTTAGTGTGCACCACCAAGAAAGTTCTTTGGTATGAGGCGATCCATGGTACAGGCATGGGTGTCAGACATATCTATGTTCGCATACAGTGGGTGTAAGCCATGTTGCACAGCGAATACACTAAAGTTGAGTTGGCGAGCCTAGCATGTGCAGACATGGCCTCAGAACACGGATGGTCGAAAGATCGAGCATGAGTCGCATGAATGATGTGACTGACGTTTAGCGTCCACCCTTGAACCCACATTGATGGCCGTGACGATCGGAGGAGATGTGGCTGATAGGGGTCGTGTTATGTGGCATCCTGCAAAAACCACTACTAGAAAATCACTGTGTTTTTGTGCATTGCATCGTCATGACCGCATGCTCATGTCATCATGCCACATTGCATTTGAGCATCGTCATCATTATGCATGTGTTTGTACAAAACTATTTTCGAAAACCTATTTTGTTTTTCTAAATAAGCCCTGTCTTTATTTCAAATTAAAACCGGATCTCCAGATTATTTTGTTTCGTCAGAAACAGATTTCAAACGCCCCGTTTTAAACAAATAAAATATTTGTATTATTTTTAGGGGGCAGCCGAACCGGGCCGATCCGACCCAGCCAGCCACCCCCAAAACACACCCAATCAGACCTAATTCCTAATCTACCCCAACCCTAATCTACCCAGCCACCCACCAACCCCCTCTCTCTCCCCCTGGACCCACCTGGCCACCTGCCGGCAGCCTCCACCCGCCTCCCCTTATCCACACCGACCACCACCCCGCCTGGCCACTTCCCACGCCACCTGGCCCAGCCGCCACCTCACCCCGCCCAATCCAAGCCAGCCACCTCCCGCCTGGCCCACCGAGTCACCTGCGGCCAACTCTTTCCGTGCCATGCACCCTGCCGACCCACGCACACCACGTCGTCAACCCCATCCCCGCTCCTGGCCCCACCACGCAAGCACGCCCGCGATACGGCCCTACCCGCTCCTTCGCCACCCATCGCACTGCCCCAGTTCGATTCCTTCCGCACCCCGCTCCTTCCCATGGCCGCCGCCGCTGCTGTGGGCCCCCTCCTCTCGCGCCTCCCTCTCTTTCCTGGCGGCCCATGCGAGCAAGCTCTCCGAGCCCCGCCATTCCTGGACGCCTTGCATCGTCGCCAGGGGCCTCGCCACCAACCCCGCTAGCAACAGTCGCCGCCGCCGCCACGGGGCCCCTTTTTCCTCCCCGAATCCGGCCTCGGTCTCTGCCTCGGCCCAGCGTCCCGTTGCTGTTCTTCTCCCGCGGGCCGTCTTCCTCCGGTCGCCCTCGTCTGGCCGCGTGCGCCGTTGCTGCTAGGGGCGCGCCTGCCTCCTCGCTTCTCTCTGCCAGCCGCCAGCCACCTCGCCTCGTCGGCCGCATCCCGAGCATTTGCCTTCCTCGTCCGTCCTTGTCTTCCCTCCACCGGACACCGCCTCTCCTCTGTCTCCGACCGTGCCCCGCGAGCCCGCGCTCACCTCCTGCTCTGAGCTCGCCTCCCGCGCCTGCCCCTGTCCCCGGCCAGCGCCTTGTTTCCCCGTAGAAGCTCTGCTGCCGGGGAACCGCCCCGCGCCTCCTCCTTCTTGCGTCTGCACCGCAAGCATCCGCCTCCCTGCCGCATCCACGCGGTTCGTCTGGCCGCAAGACCCGGCCACCCCTTCGGCCGCCAGGGACCTCCTCTTCCTCGCTGCCCGATGCCTCAAGTCCACCCGTGCGCAGCCGTCGTTCCGCAACGCCATCTTCTTTGTCCTCATCTTTGCCTCCCCTTTGTCGCCAAGACCGGTGTCTTTCTCGGTCGACCGGACAGTGTGTGCCCGTGGGAGCTCAATCTAACACTGAGGCAAACTGTGTCGTCACCTACTCTAACATCCCCGTGTTTGTGTCGGTGTTGCTGCCACGAATAGTTCGCCGAGAACAACCACCGTCAAGATCTTCTGATGATTGCTACGAGAAGCCGAACCCGAACGCCACTCGACGAACCCTCGACAAGACCTTCGTTCGGGACTCCAAGTACTCCTTGTGGATCCGAGGACAAACAACCGAAGACCGCGCGGATGTTGGACCAAGATCGCCATCGATAATGAAGCCGGTACACCAAGACCTTCGTACATGTATGCTCACCGACAAGACCGGCTCAATGCCGATGGGTTCGACGGATGTACATGGTGCCACTAGAAGACTGCCAAGATCGCCACATGGACCCGAAGCCCCGAACCCCGGACGCCAAGGTCGCCGACACGGAACGCCAAGTCCTTCTTCCCGGAATGCCAAGCTCTCCATCTTGTATCCGAACCTCGCCGTCCCCTTCGAACCCTGAGACCGAACCCCGGACCCCTGGAACCCAAGATCTTCCGAACCAGATGTGTGACCCTAAACCTCTATTTTCATAATATGAAAATCATCATGCTTGCATACATGTCATCTGATGGGTAGGTTTAAATAGTTGATTCACCTAAATTAAATATGGAGACTATATGTAGGCTTTTCTAGTCTCATATTGGCCCCATTTAAATTTGTGTAGCGAATCGATGCCATGCTTAGCCTTGTTAATTCCACATTTAATTTGCGGGGTAGTTAAACAACATGAACCTATTAATTAATTGTCAGGACCCCGGTTCCGCTTAATATTGCCTTATTGCATCGCATCTGTGCCATGCCATGCATCATATCATAAGCATGCCGGATCTTCTGCCGTAGTATTAAATATTGCATCCGGTGTTTCTTCTAGTGTTTGCTTCTTCGCGGATTAGGCCGATGAGTTGATGCGAGTATCGACAAGTTCTCCGGATATGAATCTCCGGCAATGTTTCCTAGGCGAGCATCTCCCCCTTTCTACCTATTTTGCTTTTATAGTTTTTACTTCCTCCTGTTGATCTATTGCTATCCGTGTTACGATGCTTTAGTTTCCGTGCACCATTTATATTCCTTGCAGCCTCTATATTGCCTTGGACACATCCTATTGCCTGTTGTTTGATAGATAGTCGGCCTTGCGAGTCATAGTTGCTTGCTTATGTGTTGCTTCGTGTTGTTGTCGTTCCACCGTTGACGGCAAGTTGGCACATGATAAATGGTGGAGATGCTTAATGGTGGAGATGATCATGACTTTAAATACAACTACTAAATTGCTGGGACAACTAATGAAAGAGGCACCGGTGGGCAATATATGCTATTTGGTTTTTCATGTCCACTTGTGTCCCGTAGGCCCCGAGTACTTGTTACCTGTTCCTTGACTATTCACACTATCCACATCCGGGAGACTCTATGAATCCCCCTTAGCCAGAGCTTGATTCATTCTTATTTCTTGGGGCCACAAACTAGTTTGGGGCTTTATTACTATCTTGTACTTATGCCACGCTTTACTGCTTTATTTACGATTGTGCGTGGAGCACCTGTACTGTTTAGGATTGCGGAGTGTTTTCGCGGTATCGACAAGCCCAGTCACACTTTCGGGTTCCCAGCCGTTTACAGCCATTGGCGCAAACCTTGGGTCTGTCTTGGAGCCGGCCAACTTCGTTGCGGGTAGCTTAATGGGGTGCCCCCCTGAAATATTTTATGAATCCTGTGATTGCTTTGTCGTGAAAGCCTCGTTGGGTTTTGATTTGGTTTTTCCGAGGTTGATCGTGTGTGTGTTGATATTTGTGCACCCCTGCAGGGTAAATATTTCTGAAAGCCGTGTCCGTGGTTATGGATGACTTGGAGCATAGTATCTCGATCATAGACAAGCATAACTAAAGTAGTGTTATAAATTTGACTTAATATGTGACTAGTAATTCAGCTTCACTACAATGGAATGGATAATAAAAATGCCAACAACTGGTGGATCTGTGGTGATCTATGTCATACTATACCTGCCTAGTAAGTATTGCAACTCCAATAGAATGTGATAAAAGTGCCAACAACTGCTGGGTTTTTGGGATTCCTCAGGACAATTATATCTGACTAGTAAATGTTCCAACTACCACGGAATGGTTAATTAAAACTGCCCACTACTTATGCTTCAGGATGACTCATGCTATCTATATCTGATTAGTAAGTGCTGCAACTATAACAAAATGAGTAAAATTGCCAACTGTGTGAGTTCCTTGGTCCGACTTCCTCGTTTGGTCTCGAGGGGGAAATACCAGGATGGGTATGTCTGGTGTTAGTTT
Organism: Avena sativa; assembly: GCA_916181665.1. NCBI lineage: Eukaryota > Viridiplantae > Streptophyta > Magnoliopsida > Poales > Poaceae > Avena > Avena sativa. Next base: position 418,517,790 of record OV702296.1, read on the forward strand.
CAGGTTGGATTCGAATAGGTCTTTCTTACCCCTCTCTAATAGCCGACAAATGTATTGAGTCTCTATAGTTTGTTTAGTGCATGTTGCGCTGCCGCTTCAGTCCACCATACCTATGTAGGCGAGAGCCGCTGAATTCTAGCCTCGCCGTGTACTGGCCTTAGTACTGACGCTCCTCTTTTTCCCTTCGCCCTTTGTCGGCACCCCTTTTGTTTAGCAGGTACGAGTTCGACGTCGTTAGCAGGGTTACCCTTCCAGCTTGGCCTGGGCAGGGTTATGGACGCCATTGGTTATTCTTCAGGGCTCTTAGCCCCATTTGCATCTTGTCTGTAGTCGGACACTCTATCGTTTTCAAGGTGATTTGGATTTTTGTATATTATATCTGTATTCTTGACTCATGGAGTCATTGTTGTATATATATGTTCTGTGGGTTCCATCGGGGACTAATGTGTAATGGCATTACTTCGTTTTCCACCCGCACGAAAGTGCCTGGTGGGTGTCCTTGAATCGTTTCTATGCGGGTTTGGCAGAAAGGGCTAAAACTTGCATAGGGCCGATTCGAGGGTGTTACATGTTATCACTAGGAACCCTTCATGGGGGTTTCTGAGTGGAGTTATTATTAACTCATTTAATTATAAACTTAGTCTAAATTCCTTTTGCAATTGTAAATGTAGAAAAGTTCTCCCCAATGCCACCTTTCCTGTTGACGATTGATTGGTTAGAAGGAGAGAAGCTTAGATTAGATGGATCAAACTTCTCTATATGGGTTGCGCGTCTCCACGTTCTCCTTAGCGAGAATGACGTGGTCGACTACATACTCGACGGGATGGATTTGGATCAGCCCATTGACCTAGAGACCCCAGAGCAGCGGGAAGACCGCTATCTCCATCGGGAGATGGCCTCCTTCATTTTAGTTATAATGTGTTTCGGAATGGTGGACGAGTTGTGGCCTTTTGTGGGTGATGTCAACACTTGTACGGTAATGCTACAACTTAGGACACATTTCGTGGAACAAGCACGCATATGGGAGCATGAGCTGATGGGAGACTTCCTCTCCATTAAGATGGAGGAGAACTATGAGATCCAGGCACATGGCTTAATAGGATTGATAGGATACCCATATCAACAAGTTGCAACTTCTTTTCCGGAAGCTCATTCGAAAAGAACTCTAAGGTTAAGCGTGCTTGGCCTAGAGCAATTCTAGGATGGGTGACCGACCGGGAAGTGGGTAACCGGGTGCGCACGAGTGAGGACAAAGTGCGTAGAAAAGACTAGTGTTGGTCTGTGGGGCTAGTCTAGATATCCTATTAAGCTGCCAGGAGTGACACCCCCCGGGCCCAGGAGTGGACGGGGTGTTACAAGTGGTATCAGAGCCGACCCTTGCGATTACACGGGTGTGTGCGGGTCAGTGGCAGGACATGTGGATCATGGCGCGTGTGGCCCGGAGTGGACACGGCATGGCACATGTGCCGGCACTGGACGCACATACGCGTGCCAAGAGGGAACGTTCCTAGGGTGTGCTTGATCGATGAGGGCATCGATCTTCTAAAGGGTGGGTGTATGTGAGATCCAGGCACATGGCTTAATAGGATTGATAGGATACCCATATCAAGAAGTTGCAACTTCTTTTCCGGAAGCTCATTCGAAAAGAACTCTAAGGTTAAGCATGCTTGGCCTAGAGCAATTCTAGGATGGGTGACCGACCGGGAAGTGGGTAACCAGGTGCACACGAGTGAGGACAAAGTGCGTAGAAAAGACTAGTGTTGGTCTGTGGGGCCAGTGTAGATATCCTATTAAGCTGCTAGGAGTGACACCCCCCCGGGCCCAGGAGTGGACGGGGTGTTACAAGAACTCATCACTTGACGACCACTTGGAGCGCATGCATGATGTGTACATGAGGCCTGCATACTTCCTGGATAGCTGGATGACGGGCTCTTTTGCAAATGGCATTGTGCTGCGGTCGCTGCCACCAAGCTACCAAGCACAAGTCAGGACTTGCATTATGAGAGGCGATGGGGAATCAATGGAGTTCCACCGGTTCGTGACACATCTCAGGAATGTGTTGGTTGAACCAAATGTCGCTGAGGTCATCAGTGACAAAGGTATATATTTGATATACAATTTTATAAATGTTATAATCTTGCAAACACATTTGCAGTGTTAAGTATATTTGATACTTGTTCTGTTTTGCTGAAAACAGGTCCTTCTGCATGAGAGGTGCTTGCTGAGAGGAGGTGACGTTGCGTGTTGATGGAGAGCATGATGATGATGGCCGACGACACTCTCCCTCAACATTTACCATTTAGTTTATATTTTGGATAGTTATTGTAATCGAAAGATTGGGAACCTCTTTAGTTTGTGTCACAATTTGTGAGATGGTTATTCATATGAGCTTGTAACAAACAGTTGTTCCACTTTTATGAATGATTTCTATTTGTGTTCATAACTTGTTTGATTACTTGTGAATTATCCTTGTTGTTTGAAACTAATTGATAATGCATGAACATTTATAAAATATTGAAATGCCTTAAAATACCCAACTTAATGATATTTCATTAATGAATGAAGCCATTGTTTAAATTCAAAGTTATGTGATAATATGTGAAGGTCATTCAATTTCTTGTCACATATGAATCATGCCTAAATTTGGCAAAATAACTTGAACACCGTGTATTACTTGAATACAAAGTGTTTTAATGAATTGTTAAAGTGAATATATATTCGATGTATTGTGTTTTAACAAAATGGTAATTGTCATTATATGATTGTTTAAATGTGTAAAGTAGTTTACCAAAGAAAACATAAGTTTGAAATTATTTGATATGATCAAAGTGTTTCATCAACAAAGGGTATAAATATAAAAGAGAATCTAATTACTACGATTTGATCAATAGTAATGAAATTCGACTTTAGAAGATTGACATAAAGAAATTGTGAAATGCAAAGTGTTTTGAAATGCAAAGCATCACAATGTGATATTAGATATCAAAATGGGTGAATAGATGGCACCAAATAAATCGTTGTAGTGTACATGTAGAGACCATTAGTTAGAAATAGTTAACACTCAATTAGAATATATATAGTGAACGATTTGAATTCGTGAAAGCGGCTCCATATCTAGTATGGATAGTCGTGGAAGTTTTGGGGTTATTCGATATAACCAAAACAATAACGAATAAGTCCTTGTAGAGTATTCATTAGAAACTTTGAATACGAAATCCATAGCTAAACCAAAACAAAAGCAAAACTAGTATTGCTTGGATTTTGGTGCATTCTTGAGGAAGTTCACATTCAGTGAGACTTCTCAATTATGGAGCAATTGGAAGGTAGTGAAAAACATGATGAGGATTCAAATCCCTGCAACAGAGTGTTGAGAAGCGCAACAGACAACGTTCCTGAATGATTCTCTTCACAAAGGAAAGAATCAATGAAAATGATCATTGTGTTTTCCCACTGGTGTTTTCACTACATGTAGTAGGATTCAAAATGTAACCCATATCTTGTATGGAGACATTTGTGAATATGACATACCTACTAACTACTAAGGAAATAGTGGTAAACTAAAATTGTGAGAAATCCTAGAAGTAAAATTCACTTGAGATTAGAAAGCAATTTGTTGCTGAATCTCACAAGTAAAAGGGGTTACTTGGAATTTTCCCAAATGACTACAAAGCCATAGTGGAAAAAAGGGGGTGAATGACAAAAGCACAATTTGTCAAGTATTGGATGAATTCAAATGAATTTGATTCATATGTGCTTAATGTCTAGTGGATTTAAAACTAGTAAAAGTACTAGTGTCTCATAGTAAACCTCTCACTTTGATATTTGATCAAAGGATTTTCAAGTCGTTCAAAATAGTGAGTAGATATGCAATTTGCATGAAATTGAGTGGGAGCTATGAAAGTCTTCCTAAAACAATATGTGATTGACATATTTTTGAGTGGGAGCAATATAAGTCTCAAATTCAAATATGTAGGAACATAGTTTGAGTAAGAGTAGTGACTCATAATCAAATATGTTAGGAACATATTTGAGTAGGAGCTTATAGGAGTAATTCTTAAGTGTGTTAAGAATAAAAGCGCAAGTACTTATAAATAATGATTTATAAAGTGTAGAAGTTGATAATAAGTGTATTATGATATTATGTAGTATTCCTTAAGGGATTCTGAAAAGGGTTTCAGAATAGAAGTTAATTAAGGAACTGGTCCTTGATAACTCAAGTTAGGAATAACATTAAGTTTAACATCAATGGTTGAAAGAAAGAAAAGGATGATCATCAACCACTATGTTAAGACATAGGTTCTATCTTAGAAAACCATGATGATAACTTCACATAATATATGATCCAATAAGGAACGTTTAAAAGTGATTAAGTTTGAATCACGGAACGTTGAGCTAAGTTTGTCTGTAGTGTCTAATAGAGAACTGTAGACATATTTTCCAAATCCATAAAGGATGACATATCTTAAAACATAAAGGGTTATGTTATAAGGGAATATGTTGGAAACCCCTGTAATACCGATTAAAGTCAAGTAGGAAGCGAGGTGAATGAAAACATCAAAAGTTGCATAGAGTGCACTAGTGTTTCGATGATTACATTTATAATAATAGATAAGGGTACCATCTAAAGTGTTGTATAATGTTATGGCGGGGCTAGTTCACTTTTAACGTAGAATGATGTGTCCCAGGTGTAACACCCTCGAATCGGCCCTATGCACAGCACTTCCCGCCAAACCCGCATAGAAACGATTCAAGGACGCCCACCAAGCACTTGCGTGTGGATGGAAAACGAAGTAATACCATTACACAATAGTTCACGATTGAACCCACAACACATATATATACAACAACGACTCACTGAGTCAAGAATACAGATATACAGTACAAAGATCCAATTCAGCTTGAAAACGATACAACATCCGAGTACGGATAAGAAGCAAATTGGGCTAAGAGCCCTAAAGAATAACCAATGGCGTCCATAACCCTGCCCAAGCCAAGCCGGAAGGGTAACCCTGCTAACGACGTCGATCTCATACCTGCTAAAACAAAAGGGGTGCCAACAAAGGGCAAAGGAAAAATGGAGCGGTCAGTACTGACGCCAGTACACGGCGAGGCTAGAATTCGGCGGCTCTCGCCTACATAGGTATGATGGACTGAAGCGGCAGCGCAGCATGCACTAAACAAGCTATAGAGACTCGATGCAGCTGTCGGCTATTAGGGAGGGATAAGAGAGACCTATTCGTGACCAACTTGATACTAACACCAATCATACCCATCCTAGTATTCCCCCTCAAGACCAAACGAGGAAGTCAAACTAAGGAACTCACACAATTGGCAGTTTTATTCATTCTGTTATAGTTGCAGCACTTACTGGTCAGATATAGATAGCATGAGTCATCCTGATAGCATAAGTAGTGGGCAGTTTTAGTTAACCATTCAGTTGTAGTTGTAGTACTTACTAGTCAGATACAATTAGCATGTGACATCCCAAACCAACAGTTGTGGGCACTTTTATTTCATTCCATTGGATTTGTGATACTTACTAGGCAGGTATAACATGACATGATACACCCCAATTCCACCAGTTGTTGGCACTTTTATTATCCATTCCATTATAGTGAAGCTGATTACTAGTCACATATTAAGTCAAATTTATAGTACTACTTTAGTTATGCTTGTCTATGATCAAGATACTATGCTCCAGGTCGTCCATAACCACGGACACGGCTTTTAGAAAGATTTACTCTACAGGGGTGCACAAATAGCAACACACACGATCAACCTCGGAAAAACCAAATCAAAACCCAACGAAGCTTTCACGACAAAGCAATCATAGGATTCATAAATCATTTCAGGCTTTCACCACTAAGCTACCCGCAACGAAGTTGGCCGGCTCCGAGACGGACCCAGGGTTTTTGTAGACGGCGGTAAACGACTGGGAACCCAAAAGTGTGACTGGGCTTGTCGATACAGCGAAAACGTGTCACGATCCAAAATAGTATAGGTTCTCCACGCACAATCGTAAATAAAGCAGTAAAGCATGGCATAAGTACAGGATAGTAATAAAGCCCCAAACTACTTTGTGGCCCCAAGAAAAAAGAAATGAATCAAGCTCTGGCTAAGGGGATTCATGGTCCCACATGCGGATAGTGCGATAGTCAAGGAACAGGTATCAAGTACTCGGGGCCTACGGGACACAAGTCAGCGGTTAAAACCAAATATTTGCTATTGCCCATCGATGCCTCTGCATTAGTTATAACTATTCCCAAAATTTTAATCAAGTTGTATTTAAAGTCATGATCATCTCCACCATTAAACATGTGCCAACCTTCCAACAACGGTGGAGCAACAACAACGCGAAGCAACACCTGAGCAAGCAACTACGACTCGCAAGGCCGACTATCTATCAAACAACAGGCAATAGGATGTGTCCAAGGCAATATAGAGGCTGCAAGGAATATAAAGGGTGCACGGAAACTAAAGCATCGTAACACGGATAGCAATAAAGCAACAAGAGGAAGTAAAGACTATAAACGCAAAATAGGTAGAAAGGGGGAGATTGCTCGCCTAGGAAACATAGCCGAAGATTCAATATCCGAAGAACTTATCGGTACTCACATCAACTCAACGTCCTAATCCGCGAAGAACCAAGGCACTAAAAGAATTACCGGATGCACTATTTAATACTACGGCAGAAGAATCATCATGTTTATGATATGATGCATGACATGGCAAAGATGCGGTGCAATTAGGCAATATTAAGCGGAACCGGGGTCCCGACAATTAATTAGAAGGTTCATGTTGTATAGGTACCCCACAATTTAATTGTTGTATTAACAAGGCAAAACATGGCATCGGTTCACTACACAAATTTAAATGGAGCCAATATAAGACTAGAATAGCCCGCATATGGCCTCCATATTTAATTATGAGGTGAATCGACAAAGTACCCCCAAACAAATGAATATGTATGCGAGCATGAACATTTAATATGCAACATTGGATAATGTCATATTATGAAAATAGGGGTCTCAGATAAAGGGGTCACACATGGGGTTCGGATCCGGGGTCTCGGGGTTCGACATGGATCGGTCTTCGAGGTTTGTTCTTCGGGTTCTCCGAGATCCATGACGGAGAACTTGGGGTCTCCGGCTTCGATGGTCGGTGGACATGGGTTCCGCATAGTTGGTCTTCGGAAGATCTCATCGATGACACTGACACCCTTGTCCAACATCTTGTTCTCGTCCGCGGGAAGGTCTTGGTTCGTGGCAGCACAACAAGACCACCTTCACTTCATCCCACCACATACATCGTCAGAGCACCACTACAACCAAACACCACAACACGATCACACTTTTAGAAGGATACACGGGCACGGGCTTCCTGAATACACACCGAGAGATGGCGGGTGCGACGCACGAGGCTGGTGGAGGTCGGGCTCGCGGGACGAGTCCGGTGCGCAGGGCGGGTTGATGCGTAGGAGACGTGGACGAGGCCACTGGCCGGCGGCTGTAGGGTGGGCTTGATAGGCTCGGGAAGGGCGGTGATGGAGGAAGGACGGTGAGATTGGCACGAGGTCGTCGCCCGTTAGGTCGAGGGAGTGGGCGAGGAACCGACAGTGTGCAAAGCATGGCAATAGGCAGAGGAGCACGCGACCTTGGTGACGAAGCGGAGAGGCGGCAACGGCCGCTGGCGGGACGACAGAGGAGTTCTTAGGCGACGGCGGCGCTCGAAGCTTCGGGAGACGCGGCCTAGGTGATGGATGCGGCACTCCCTGGCAGTGGAGGCCTGGCAGCAGGGACAGAGGACGGCCAGGGCAGGGCCATGCGGGCAGCGATGCCACCGAGCCTTGGAAGGGCGACCGGAGGTGGCCAGGAAGCAGGGACGGCGGCTTCCTTGGCGGCGGGGCTCTGGACAAGGAAGGAAGAAGGGGCGAGGCACAGAGCGAGCAGGGCAGGGGTGCGACGGGGAGCTCGAGCGGGGATCGCGGTGGCAGGTACGCTACTAGGGATCGAGGTGGGCGTCTTGTTCGGGAGAGGCGCGACTCACGCGGGGTAGGTAGGGAGGGCCGATGCAAGGAGGAGAGAGGCAAGTGGGGGTTGTTGGGTGGTGGGGCCAGGTCGGTGGCGATGCTGGGTCTGGAGATGAGATCGATCGGGAGGAGGGAAGATCGACGTGGATTGGGGATTAGCGGTAGGATGCGGTTGGTGAGGCGTGTTGGGGTGGTTCGGGTTAGGTGCGGCAGGTGCGTGTGCGTGCGGTAGTGTAGCGTGACAGGGCTGGGTGCGGGCGTGCCACGCAGGCGCTGTGTTGCACTGCTGCTGCCGAGCGGGTGGCCTAGGGGAGTGGCGACGACAGGTGAGGAGGGTTAGGGTAGAGGCTAGGGTTTGCGGTGGGGTGGTAGTTGGCTGGCTGCTAGGCTTTGGGCCTGGCAGCTGGCTGACTCCCCCACAAGATTTTTTTTATGCATTTATTTAATTTTATTTGTTTTATTTTTACAGAGGCTTTTGTAAATAGTTTTTAGGCAAATAAAATATCTGGAAGAGGCCGGAGTTTTAATTTGAAGTAAAGAGGAGTATTTAGAAAATAAAGAGAGGCTTTTAGAAAATAGTTTTAGGCGAACAAATGCATGATGACATGACGGCATGATGAGATGAGCATGCGGTCATGATGATGCACAAAACAGAAACACCAAGCAATTTTCTAGTAGTGGTTTTAGCGGGGTGCTACACCAGAGCACAATGCCCATGAGAAAGCCCTCGAGGTTGATCTAAAGTCACTGTAGGCTCCTAGAATCAGGCCTCGTTCTGCTGCCATAGCAACGATGCATACACACAGATGTTATCATGTGATGATAAAGTATTAATGTCAATCAAGGTGACATTAGTAAGTTGCAAAGGATTTGGGATAGTAAAGTACAAGCCCAAGACTCAACCTCTTCCATGAGCAAGCATGTTCAGGGTATCGGATATGGTGCCAATGATTAAGAACAAATGCAGCTAGTGTATTTGTACTCTAGTGCAAGTGGGAGACTGTTGGAAATATGCCCTAGAGACAAATAGTTATAAGGAATATCATCATATTTCGTATAGTTTATGATTAAGTTTTATATCATGCTATAACTGTATTGAGTGGAAACATCAATACACGTGTGATATATAAACAACCAAGGGTTCCTAGTGAAACTCTAGTCACTGGTTCATTGGTCAACACATGATCATGTTTCCTGATCATGTGGCATTTATGCCAGTTGGAAATGGAGTCAACTCATTCTTAGAATGAGATGAGGAACCAAATACCCAACCTAAACATTGTGACCCAATCATGTCACGAAGTTCAAGTTACGATGATTAGAAATGGATCCGCGTAGACTATTCGTTAGACCGTGAGGCTATATCAATCACTGTCTCCCGAGAGTGCTTAGATAGCATCAAGCACCACTTGGTAATACAGTGGTTATAAAGGTGTGTTCAGGTACTCAGAGGAAACTATAGAGGCAATATATGTCAAGAGCGGGACTTGTCCATCCATGTGACGGGAAGATACTCAAGGGCCCACTTGGAGAAGTTATATCCAATAGTTGCGCAACGTGTGATCTGATCACAGGGATATCACTTGTCAGAACGAGTCAAGTAGAGTTGTCCGGTAACGAGATTGAACACGACATGGTGATGTCATTGATCAGATATCGGGCAATGCAAGTATCGAGAGACAAAGGGAATAAGACACGACTGTCCCGGTTCAAACGAAGAAAGATCTTCGTGGAACGCACAGGGATCACATGGCCATCCAGGTCCCTCTGTCGATCATTGGTGCGGGAGTGTCCTGACCATGTCTAGAGTGTTCCCGAACCATGGGGTATCACGCTTAAGGGCTTGATGATGCTTAGAGAGTGTTTATAGGATTGGAAGAATCGCCAAAGAATAGTAGAGAGAAAACCGGAAGGGTTTCGGTAAGTCCAGAGAATGTCCGGAGTGGAGGTGGAAGGTGTTCCATAGCCACGAAGGTTGAATAATATGTGAATGAATATTAAATATTGATTTAATCATTTATTCATAATTATTTAATAAAGAGAAAAATCAATTAAAAGGTCAAAAGGCTTAATGGGCCAATTCCCAGAGGGGAGAGGGCCCATTAGGGAAAGGAGAGAGGGATAAGGGACAAGGGGCTGGCTGGCTGGGCCTAGCCCCCCCCCCCCCCCCGTGTGGGGCCCACTAGGGCCGGCCGGCGGCTGCCCCTCCCCCCAGCTAAAACTATATAAATAAGATCCAACATTACAAGTTTTAGACAAGAAGATCGCGAGCCACTAGCGTTTGCATGGGAAAGGATGAAAGAAGCTGTAATGAACTGTCCTAGTCATGGGATAGAAGATGGCTTATATTACATTTATTTTATAATGGTCTTAACCCAATGACTAAGTCTATGTTAGATACTGCAGAAGGAGGAACAATCATGGAAAAGCAAGTGAGTGTTGCAAAGAAATTACTTGATAATATGCAAAACAATCATGCCCAATGGCATGTGGAAAGAATCTCAAAAAGGGTGAATTCAGTCACCAAGGTAAAGAATGAAGAGCTTACATCTAAGGTACATGAGTTACTCAACATAGTAAAGGGTAAGAAACATACCCAAGTTAATGCTACCGCTACCGATATTAATGATGTTAACTTTATAGCTCGCACTCCTTATAATCCTGCTTGGAAGAACCAAAAATTTGCTTCTAATGTTCAGAAACATTATTCTAATCCTGCAGGAGCTCCTTACAATAATTATGATAATCATAATGGAGCAAATAATGGCAATCTCTCGTTTGAGCAAACTATTAGAACCTTTATGCAATCTCAAACCGAGCAACATAATATGCTTATTAAAATCACAGAGAACCATGAAAGTAGTATAGGTAAATTATCTAACCAAGCCATTGCAATTAGAAATGATGTGCATGCTCTACAGGAAAGGACAAAGACCATGGAGGCTCAATTGGGCAAGGTAGCTAAGAGCCAAGCTCTCATACTAGCAAAGTTTGTTGGGAAGACCGGGCCAAATCTGGTAGAAGACCTCAAGATGATGAGGATGGACATAAATGAAGATAAGCCTGAAGAGCTAGACTATAGCAACACACCTTCACCTGAATATACTGTGAAAGATCTACTAAAGATGATCACCGTAAAGAATCCCGGTTTAGAACAAGGTAATGATGTTGTGTACAAACAATTTATTCAACAAGTATCATCTAAAGTTCGAGAATTAGAGATGGAGTATAAGAGACTAGCTAATAAGCTTCCTGCTAAGCTAGATGATATATTTGAACCCACTATTAAAATTAACATTAGGGTTAATGAGATATCTGCACTTTGTGATCTTTGTGCAAGTGTCTCAACAATTTCCAAAAGTCTATTTGATAAGTTAAACTTGGGGCCTTTTGCAACCACTGAAATGAGACTCCATCTAGCGGATTCAACTTATAAACAAGTTGTTGGGATAAAAGAAAACATAGTTGTTGAAATTAAAGGAAGTCCCGCTCTTATTGATCTTGTTGTAGTGGACATGCCTGAAGATCCCATAGCACCTATAATTCTAGGTAGGCCATTTCTAAGAACTATTAAGGCTTTAATCAATTTAGATAAAGGGAATGTAAGAATAGGACTACTGTCTAGAGATACTTTTATAGTCCACTTCCCTAGGAAGAAGAAGGCCAAACCTAACAATGATGATGATGGTATAATTGCACTGAAAGCCAATTACTTTGGAGTGGGAGTTCCGCTCACTAAACCTAAATGATCACCATGTGGGTCAAGCTAATTGACCTTAACTAGAAGCGCTTCATGAGAGGCAAACCATGTGAAATAAAAGATTTTACTCTTGTGTTAGTTTTATTTAGCTTTGTTTGTTTTGTTTTGTTTTGTTTTTGTTTTAATAATAAGTGTTCAAGAAGACCTTTGGAGAGAGGAGAAGGAATAAGATAATCCTCGATCTTTTATTTTACTAACTGACATGGGTATACCCTAACCCTCGTCACTAACACATGGCCAAAGAGGTATTGCTGATTTTTATGAGGTCTATTTTTTATTATTTCGTCCTTTGCTAAGATGTGTAAAGGCACAGAAAGCTACTAACCAAATTATTTGGGTTTTTCAGCTTAATGGCCGTATAACGACCACTGGTACGACCGGAAGGCCCCGTACCGTGCACCCATACCACATCGAGGCTCTTGAAAATAGAAACTTTGATTTTTTGCCGCAAGACTAGGGGTCATAATGACCACTGGTATGACGTACTGCACCCTCAAGCAAAACTTCAGATTTCAAGCAAACATACTACACACATAACGACCGGTAGTACGGGCGCGCGCGCCCGTACCACGCGCCCGTACTGAGTGCATCAACAAAAGGGAACCGTCGACCCCAAGGTTTGTCACTCGCTACGGGTGGGTTCCGGCCATACCGCCCGCCCATACCACGTACGCGACCACCATATCACCCAGGAGGAGGTAACCCTAAAATTCCAAATACAAAAATTTCACTTTCTTCTACTTCCAAACTCTAAACTGTTAGAAATATTCCCTAGAGACAAATAGTTATAAGGACTATTATCATATTTCGTATAATTTATGATTAAGTTTTATATCATGCTATAACTGTATTGAGTGGAAACATCAATACACGTGTGATATATAAACAACCAAGGATTCCTAGTGAAACTCTAGTCACTGGTTCATTGGTCAACGGATGATCATGTTTCCTGATCATGTGACATTTATGCCAGTTGGAAATGGAGTCAACTCATTCTGTGAATGAGATGATGAACCAATACCCAACCTAAACATCGTGACCCGATCATGTCACGAAGTTCAAGTTATGATGATTAGAAATGGATCCTCGTAGACTATTCCTTAGACCGTGAGGCTATATCAATCACTGTCTCCCGAGAGTGCTTAGATAGCATCAAGTGCCACTTGGTAATACTATGGTTATAAAGGTGTGTTCAGGTACTTGGAGGAAACTGTAGAGGCAATATATGTCAAGAGCAGGATTTGTCCGTCCATGTGATGAGAAGATACTCAAGGGCCCACTCGGAGAAGTTATATCCAATAGATGCGTAGCGTGTGATTTGGTCACAGGGATATCACTTGTCGGAACGAGTCAAGTAGCATTGTTCGGTAACGAGATTGAACATGACATGGTGATATCATTGATCAGATCTCGCGCAATGCAAGTATCGAGAGACAAAGGGAGTAAGACATGACTGTCCCAGTTCAAACGACGAAAGATCTTCGTGGAACACACAGGGGTCACATGGCCATCCATGTTTCTCTATCGATCATTGGTGCGGGAGTGTCTCGACCATGTCTAGAGTGTTCCTGAACCGTGGGGTATCATGCTTAAGGGCTTGATGATGCTTAGAGAGTGTTTATAGGATTGGAAGAATCACCAAGGAATAGTAGAGAGAAAACCGGAAGGGTTTCGGTAAGTCCGGAGAATGTCCGGAGTGGAGGTGGAAGGTGTTCCATAGCCACGAAGGTTGAATAATATGTGAATGAATGTTAAATATTTATTTAATCATTTATTCATAATTATTTAATAAAGAGAAAAATCAATTAAAAGGTTAAAAGGCTTAATGGGCCAATTCCCGGAGGGGAGAGGGCCCATTAGGGAAAGGAGAGAGGGAGAAGGGACAAGGGGGTGGCCGGCTAGCCTAGCCCCCCCCCCCCCCCCCCGTGCGGGGCTCACTAGGGCCGGCCGACGGCTATCGCTCTCCCTCCTCTCCTTTAGTCCCACCCCGGGACTTTGAGGGAGGTAGTACCTCCCCTTCCCCTATATATAGTGGGGGTATTTGGCCAGATAAATACACACAATATTCAATAAAGGTCTTCTCACTTTTGGGAAGACCTCCAATTGATATTTCTCTCTCTCTCTCTCTCTCTCTCTCTCTCTCTCTCTCTCTCTCTCTCTCTCTCTCTCTCTCTCTCTCTCTCTCTCTCTCTCTCTCTCTCTCTCGTGACCGCGATCCCAAGTTTGGACTGCGCGAACGAGAGACATCTTCACCGCAGAGCGCCATCGCGCTGTGAGATTCGGATCCAGGAGCTCTACTTCCACAACTGCTGCTGGATCGGGTAAGCGGGAGTCATCGTCAGGCACCGGATGTTTGTAACTCCCCGCGAGGTGTCACACTTGAGGCACTCAAGTCGTTGAGCCACAGGAGCGCAAGGACTTCATCACGTCCTTGAGGTCAGCTTCGGCTCGTCTACATCAACCACGCTCTCCTGAGCGTTGACAACACTTTTCGGTCTTCAAGGGTAAGTTCGTGAAAATCCCCTCCCGTTACTGTATTACTAATAGATAGGTCCTGGCAGCATCAGGGGTTCAGGGGCATAGGGTAAAATTTTATTGTTTTCATACGCGGAACCCCTACATAAACCACCTCCATTGGATCTTGAAATTTACTCAATCTTTCTTCGATTCCTCACACCCAATCAATCTAAGGTATGTTTCTCCTTCAATCCCCAACTTATTTACAACAAAATTCTGCTCAATCTTTCACCATTATCAATCTAGACTTAGGTCTTGTTCTTGAGCTAATATTGATATTTAGCATGCTTAGTATTGTTTTTAGAGGAGTTTCTTTTGTAACAAGTGTAGAGGATCGTTTATGCTATGTTTCTATTGGACTAAAAAAATAGCAATTTTTATTTATTTTGTTTAGATGAATACAAGGAGCCGTAAATGTGCGATGGCTGCGGAACAAGGCACACCACTCGTTGATATGTTGACCCCTGAGTCACTTGGTATCGAGTTCACCGAGGAGTTTCAGCTGAACCGTTTTGATCGTCTCTAGCTCCGAGAGATCAAGTCCATCAAGTGGGTGTGTCCCTATATCCTAAACCAACTTGGCATTTGTGCTGATTTCGACTTACTCTACAACAATGTTGATTTGTATGACTTTGTCTTTCAGGATGTCACCACGTACCGCCGCTTGACGCTTGAGTTTCTCAGCACCTTGACGCATACGGTGTGCTCTCACTATTGTTCCGAGGAGCAAATGCCTGAAGTTGATCGCATCAACTTCCGTCTTATGAACTATAAGTACTCCTTGACACTCGACCAATGGGCTCAATGATTTAGGTTTGCCAACAACACCACCGACATACGTTCCACCACCTTTTTTTTAAATCCTGCACCTTGGGAGTACTTGATAATTCATGGAAACACACCCAAGGGGAACCAAATTGATCATCCTGCTATTCATTATTTGTTTTATGTTATTTCTAACACCTTGCAGGCACGTGGTGAGTTTACTAGTCAATGAGGAGGACATGATGATCCTTGCTAAAGATGTTATTATTAACTGTAACTTAACACCAAATTTGGGCGCCCTTCTTGTATTTTAACTTAAGCATCAAGCTCGGCAGTCTCGAGGTCCCATACGCGGAGGAAAATCATGCTTTTTAATGCAAAATGAGGAGTCATAATGAAGGTTTTGAGGAAGTCCACACGACCAAGTAATTCTGGAGCCATTGCCAGACTTTTGTAGCCATAACGACCACTGGTATGGGTAGGGTCCACCCGTACCATGTGGCGGCGGCTTCGTCTCGTAAAACCCTACAAGTTTCATGAAGACGCCTATATATTTTGAGGCCTCAGCCGCCGCGCAGAAGGCCGCCATTCTCAAATTGCATCACACCACCACCAAAGGAGATCCACACCATAGTTCATCCATTCCATCTTCCATCCCCTCCATTAGCCATAGCCATTACTTTGTACTTGAGATATCCTTATGATTCAGTGACCATTGTAAGAATATTTGATTTCAATCTAAGTATTTTGCACAATGTTTTCTATCCTTGATCTTATTTTTATGAGTGAGTAGTCCTCATGGTCTGCATGTTGGGGAGAAACCTTGCAACAATTATGTGCATCTAATCTATGGGAGCATTGTGTATTGTTTGAAAGAGAGTTTTGTATCTTTTGTTTCTTTGTCTCTTGTCTTGATCTTTGGACTTGTAGGTACCCAAGACCCTAGAGATTGATAGTCTTGAGGTGAGATACTTGGCTAGTGGCGACCTCATAGGAAACCCAGTGACAGAAAGGGTTGTACGGTCTGCACTTAGCGACCCATTTGGGATCACAGTAACATCACCACTTAAGGCTTTCATCTATGTTTTATACTTAATAATCGTTTGTATCCCGGTGCACTCGGTTGGATCAAAAGACTATTGCTATGCATGTTGCCTCTCAGGGGCTCTAGTATATTAGGATGTGTTGCCCACAAGAGAGTATCTCTATTAAAACATTACACATGACTATGCTTATTATTATCTTTTATCCCATATGATGTGCAGTTGTAGGTGGATCTTCAACCCTGGCCAATCTCCATCCATGATTCAACCCACAATACTAGATTGGTCTGGTAAATGAAGGTAAAACAAAGAAACAAAGTCTTGTAGACGTGTCTTTTTTATTTCCTTTTAGTGTTGTTTCCCAGGGTTCGATTAAACCTAGATCTTCTAGGGAAAAATACTATTATACTACATCCGTGAATCCTGATCAAAGGTATCAACGAGTCCTCCGCGTGCCGATCTATGCATGACTACCTTCTGGGTCATCACGCTTGCTACCATGCCCATGTATCCTCTTGTTGCCATACTCGCCCCTCACCTTCTTGAGCTTAATGCACTTGTCGGTGTCATGGCCCTTCTTCGGTGGAAAGTACAGTAAGAACAGGGTCCAGCCGTGCCTTCCACAAACCTCCCTGGCAGGCTCCCCTTCGCGTCACTTGTTGCATGGCCACTTGTCGCGCGACCACTGGGAGCTTTCTTTGGTTCCATGGACGGGGTCGCCGGTGGCATTCCCCTGCCGTGGGCGAATAGGCCCCCGTCTCCCGCCTTCACGCATCGGTCAGCCGTCGTGGACAGGTTCTCTCCACGATGGTGGATCCTGTCGAGCATCCTTTCATCCGCGATGCCATAGGCAAAGGCGAAAATGACCTCGGCATCGAAGGCTCCATGAACCTTGACGAGGCACTGGTCAAAACCATAGAGGTATTTGCGTAGTCTCGCTGAGTTCATGTCGCACCTGCCGGAGGTCTTTATATGTGCAGGAGTGTCCGTGTAACATCCCAAAACTTTAATACAATCTTATCAAGATCCAAATCATCAAAGTTAGGGTTAACAAAAACATTCCCAAATTAAAAATGAAAGCATTCATGTGTATCAGCATTTAATTTAGGAATTGATTTGAATTGCCATGGTTCTATGATTCCTTGGTTGTAAAATGTTTCTTAGGTGATTTAAACATCATCTAAACCTTTCCTAAGAAAATCCCAAAGAAAATCAAATAAAAAACAATTAAAAAGGAGGAATGGTCATTTTGGTCATTTTAATCCACTACACTACTTTGAGTGTTCCTAGCACTCATTTCTCAACAGAGATACTTCTAAATCTTTACACCCCTTGCTAGTACACATAATGAGGTACCAAGGCCCACGTTTTGATCTGCTAAAAACATTGAAATACTTATTTTAAATGGCATGTGAAAATTGAATTCAATGCATATGCCTAGATCACCCCTATTTCAAAAACCATCAATTTGAGCTCCACTTTAAAAACCCTTGCAACCAGAGACTACCTAGTACCAGTGGAGAACACTCAAAAATTTTGAAACCAAAATTCAAACTTTTACTTCTTGCGGCCATTTCATCAAACAGGTGGCAGGCACAAATCTTGCAAATTCCAAAACACTATAGTGAGCAGTGAATTTGGTCACCATTTGGGCCTAACTTGGTCCCCTTGTCCCCCCAGCTAAAACCCCAGCCCTAGCTCTCTCTCCCTCTCCCCTAGCCTCTCTAGTACCAAGCCGCCCGACGCCATGCGCCAGGTCGACTATGGACAGCTCGCACCAAGCCGTCCTGCGCTCTCCTTCACTCACTGGGAGACAGGCGCCATCACACCACACCGCCTCGACCAGCCCTCGACCAAAATCGAGCGGAGGACCAGCCGCATTTGCTCGCGCCCATGCCTCTATCCGCCATGCCGATCACCCCGGAGCGCCGCACCTGCCAGAGCAGCACCGGCCTCGCCTAGCCCAAGCCTTGCGTGGCAGCACCCACAGCAGGCCCAGCAACCGCCCAGACATCCTCGTTCACCGCCTCGCGACCAGTAGCCCGGAGGAACCGCGTCGAACACCGCCGCCCGCGCTCAGTTCACCGCACGCTCCCGACCAGTAGAGCCCTCGCCTTACCGTGCCTTTAAGCCCCAGAGGACCGCTGGGGGACAGAGAACCCATCGCCGCCCTCGCCCATGCCGAGGCGCCCCGCATCATCGTCACCGATGACCTCACCGGAGCCCGCTCTGCCTCCTCGTCGACCCTATATAAAGCGGCCACCCCAGCCTCAATTCTCCACACTCACTCACTCCCCACCTCTCACTGAACCTCACCCACCTCTAGCCGACGCTGCTCGAGCTCAGTCTCGCTGGAATTGGAGTCGAAGCCGCCGCAGTAGGAGGAGAAGGGCGTCTACGATTTAGGGCACCCCAAGCTCCGCCGCAACCGCGCCTCGCCTCGCCGTCGTCTACCAGCCCGTTTGCCCGCCTCACCAACCTTGTTGGAGCCCTGGTATGCCCCCAGTCGACCCCCCCCTGCCGCGTCTACGTCAGACTCTCGCTGGAGTAATCCGTCGTCGACGATGACCTCCCACCGTTGGATCCCCTTTAGATCGTGTGGCCTAGGATGCTAGATACGGTTTCAGTGTTTTTGTACCGCTGACAGGTGGAGCCCGCATGTCAGGCAGCTCGTTGCACGCACTGTGCGTAGCTGGGCCGGCCCAGTTACTTCCCGCGCGAGTTAGAAATTCAATTTTTTTTTCTATTTAGAGTTAATCTAGTTTCTGTCCACTAGTTTAAAAATCAATTCTGGGAGTTTGACAAATCCAAATTGCATGAAACCAATTTTTCCTGAAAGGTATTGAAAAGATCTATCCAAGCCCGTTGGATTTAATTCAATTAGAGTTATAGATATCTCCTATTAAAAATAAAAGAACAGAAGCATTTGCACCTTGCAACATTTTTATAAAATCAACCAAGATAGATTTGGAGTTTATTCCAACTCTCAAAATTCACATTTCATCATACCTAGCTGAATATGTAATAATATTAAGGTTTATATGCAGTGACTTTGGACTAGTACCAAAATAATGCTATATAGGCATTTCTAGTCACTTTAAATCATTAAATAATGAACTTAAACCAAATTAATTATGATCCAACCCTTAAATCTCATTCCCACATGTTAGAATATGTGGTGATGCCATGTGTCCACATGATCCCATATTTTAAGTGGTGAATATTAAATCTTAGTTCATTTTTTTCAATGAGTAGAAATTACTTTTCTAAATTAAAAAGAATGAAACTAGTGAATTAAACTTGTGATCCTTGTGATGATAATAGATCATCAACTGTGTGTCTTAGAATGCTAATTAGACTAGTTAAGTATTGTTTGGTGATTGTGTACTCCATATGTATTTATAGACGATAGTACCGACCAAGTCTACGAGGAGGAGGAGTTCTACCAAGAAGAAGAAGAAAACTTCAACCACTGCACCAACCAAGGCAAGCCACCCTTAACAGTGCAAGCTGTTGTAGCAAGCTAGAATTAAGTTAGTTAACTTGATCCAAGATGCTATAGGCATGCTTGAGTCATATCACTTTAACTATTAGTTACCCCAAGTCTTATTTCCAAGCTTTATTTCCTTTACTTTACCCAAAGTTCTCTACCTTTTGAAGGTAGCATAAAGAGTATAAAACTTGACCTATTTAGAACCCTTTAGATGTCATTCTATGGCATGAGTTTGAACCCATCACTTCCACCTTAGTGAACACTCTAAACTTAGTAGTTTAGAGTAGATAAAAACTTGAGTCATTTTAGATGGGAGCACTTGGTGAAAATGTATTATGAAAACCTTGGAATGATGAGTCATTCTATTGAAATGTTTTGACATGTGTTGAGAAACACAAATGATTTATGATGATGAAAATGTTGAGGCATGAGCCTTAACCCTTTTATAAAACTGATGGTTGGATTCGGATGCGATACCATTCCAAATATACCGTACAACCACACTACCTGAATTGGGTAAGGCTTAGCTGGAAATTTATATGCATTAGTATTAGTTCCCTCGCGGGAGAGGTTTGAGCTGAGGCTACCTCTCAATGTTGTCCACCTATGCAGTGCCCAAGATGACTGATGGTCATCATTGGGAGGCATAGAAGAGGTGCTTATACTAGGGTGTGTAAAGGGAAGGTTATGTTTGATTATCTGCATACTAAGTATGATGATTCAGGGTTATCCCTGACAGATGTATCGAATCTTGTGGTGAAAGTGTACCACCTCTGCAGAGTGTCAAACTATTCGAATAGCCGCGTCCGCGTTTATGGACAGTTGGAATGGCCATATTGTTTCGTTGTCAGATGTTTTTCAAACAATTTATGAAATGAATGATGAATCTTGACTTGACCACAACAAGGTTGTGTTTATGATTTAGCTTCCCAACTTAAGTGATTCTAGAACTTTATTTTATCTTTCTTTGCTTCTGAACTCAGCTTAGGTTTCAAACTTAACTTTATGGTTAAACTTAGATTTAGCACTTTAACTTAGAACTATATTACTTGTTAGTGGTAGTTTGCGAGTACTTAAAAAGTACTCATGGCTTTTGTCCCTGGCTATTCTCATGGCCAGACTATGAAGGAGACTATCAAGATGATGGCCAGCAGGACGGCTATGATAACTAGGACTATCTGCCTTCATCAGCATTGCCGGTGCCCCTGAAGATGGACCCGACTGCTACGCTTATCTTTTATTTTCGCTGCTTGTTGTATTCAGACTAGATATTGAGATCCTTATTTGTGTAAGACCTTATGTATGGTTTGTAATGGATGATGTACTGTGATATCCAATCCGTTATGTCTCGCAAAAATGGTAATCCTGGGATTGCGAGGTATGGCATAACGGGCATCTGGGATTAAAAATCCGGGTGTTGACAAGTTGGTATCAGAGCCATCCTGACCATAGGAGACCCTAGTTAGAATGGACGTCCAAACAAAAAACTTAGTTTCAAAACCAAAGTGAGTAGTTATGAAAAACTATTTCCTCCCTTATCCTTGTGAACTCATTCTTTCTCAAAAATTCAAGTTCCTCAAAATTCTTACATTACTACTTAAAATTTGACACACTTGATCACTTCACTAATTTCCTCATCCTTAATTCTTATAGATGGAGACTCAGTTCAACAAGTTCTACCAGTTGGGAAACGGAGGTCAGCTGATCTTCGAGAGGGATCTAGATTCACTGTCAGAGTTACTTGGACGCCCGTATCCGGAGTTTCTTGGAGCTCAACTTCCAGGACCCCCAGGAGGAGACCTACAGTGGCTAGTCACCGCAGATCTTAGAGGAAGCATCGAAGCACCAACTTCTGGGAGAATTCAGTTCTCCGTGAGAGAGAACAACTGGCTAGATGGATTAGCCAGGGCAATGCATGAAGCTCTCACACGTCTATGTGCCCTTAGTGTCAACAAGATCCAAGGAGCCCGTTTTGCCCACTATGCAAGACGTGACTTCATGGGAATGCCGATGGAGATGCCAAGTCACCTAGAGTTGAGGCATCAAGTGGAGAATCTTGACTTCTTACTACACGACAGACAGCAGGAACTGGACAATGCCCGAGAGTTAGCCAACCAGAACCGTGCCATTGCCGACCAGAAGGCCCAGACTTTCGCACTGCTCGTCCAAGATCGCCAGTCTCTTTGCCGCCAGCGTGCAAAGAAGGATCGCACCATCGCCCGTCTTCGCAAGAAGGTGGCCGACCTCGAGAAGACCATCAAGGAGCAGGAAGCCCAGCTTGCCGCCAAGGAAGAAGAAGATGAGGGTGAAGACATCCAGGGAGACATGGACTCTTACCTCAGCAATGATGATGACTTTCTGGAGGAGGATGTTGTGGACTTCTACACTAATGATGAGGACTCCGACTTCATCGATGATGAGTAAGAGCACTGTCGTAGCATGAGATGTATCGGTCCCACTGTATCGTATCTTACAGAATGGTTCTTCAAACCATCTGTTTTCCTTTGGTTGTTGTGGTGTGTGTTGTATCGTGTGCTTGCTTGCATGAATGAAAATGAAGTTAGTTGTAAAACCTGAGTCTAACTCAAAGTTTTAGCTTTGAAAAACCAAAACCATGAACCTTAGAATTTCCCTCTTACCCCTATATCTATCTAAATCTTCATATGACTCGTGGAAACCAAGGAGGGAGCAGCTCGTCGCAAGACCCAATGCTGCAGATCTTGCAGAATCTCATCGCAGACCGTGAAGCAAGCAGGGCAGAGCGCCAAGCCAACTTAGCAACATTGCAGCAGATCGCCCAAATGGCTCTCAACAACCAAGGGCATGGAAATCAGGATCACCAGGGATCCAAACTCAAAAAAATTCAGAACACCAATCCCCCAATCTTCAGCCAATCTGAAAACCCATTAGATGCGGATGACTGGTTACAGACAATGGAAAACAACTTAGAAGTTGCAAGAGTTGATGAAAATGAGAAAGTTCTCTTCGCCACCCACTACCTAGCAGGAGATGCAAGGGCTTGGTGGAATAGTATCCGCAATATGAACCATGGTCAAGTGATGACATGGGAAGCATTCAAAGTCAAGTTCAGCCGCACCCACATGCCGCAAGGTCTAGTCAACAGGATGAGAGATGAATTCCGCGAATTGAAGCAAGGAAGAATGACTGTGGTGGAGTACCGTGATAGATTCCTGTCACTTGCCAGATATGCACCTGATGAGATCAACATGGAGGCCAAGAAAAAGGAGAGATTCCTAAACGGACTGCATGATAAGATGCAGACTGTCCTCGTCAACATCCGTTTCGAGGATCTCGAAGAACTAGTCGACTCTGCCATTCAGATGGAAGGGAAGATTAACCAGGCAAACGACAACCACAAGCGTCGCATGATGCAGCAATCTGGATCCAGCAATCACCAGAAGTACCGTCCCAACCCTTCACCAGGATATGCACCAAGGAACAACCGACCCCCAACGTCTCGCCCAAGCTACCCCAACCGTAGCGGGGGCAATGTGAAGTCCAGAGGAAACAATCACAACTCCGGTAATGCCAACAATTTCAACCGTGCACCTCCCAAGAACACCACCAACAACAACAACACTGCACCCAGAACTGGCAGCAATGTTGTACCTGTCGCAGTCAAGGACAAGCCCCAGATCACTTGTTTCGAGTGTGGAGTGAAGGGTCACTACTCCAATGAGTGTCCCAAGAAGACTGCAGCCAATACCAATGTGAATGCCCCAGCTCAGCAGCAGCGTCGTGTTCAACCAGGAAGAAGATTTGCCCCAGGGAACCCTCACAACCGCAACGGTCGTCTCTTCCACATGAACGCAGAAGAAGCCCAGGAAGCGCCAGATGTAGTGCTGGGTATGTTTTCTGTCAACTCAGTTTTAGCAAGAGTATTGTTTGATTCGGGAGCATCGCATTCATTTGTCACCGAAGAATTTGCATGCACTAGTAAGATTCACCCAACCAACCTGAAGCATGTCATGATAGTTCAAATCCCCGGTTCAACAACCAAAGCTAGAAAAATCTGCAAAGCTGTGCCTATCAGAATACATGGGATAGATTTTTATGCCAACCTAATTGTACTTGGAACCAAAGGATTGGAAGTAGTACTAGGTATGGACTGGATGTCAAGGCATAAAGGACTGATAGACTGTGCTAAGAAAGCCATCACCATGACCAGTAGTTCTGGAGTAACAGTAGAGCATATCTCTGAAACCTTACCCCGTTAATTCAAGTGCAACAAGAGTGTAGCCCTGCCCACCATAGACCAAGTCAGAGTAGTCTGTGAATACCCCGACGTATTCCCAGATGAATTGCCAGGTATGCCCCTGGATAGGGATATTGAGTTCATTATCGAACTAATCCCCGGAACCGGACCCATAGCCTAGAGACCCTATAGCATGAACCCCTCAGAGCTAGTGGAACTGAAGAAGCAATTGGATACCATGTTAGAGAAAGGCTTGATTCAACCAAGCGCATCACCATGGAGATCACCAGTGTTATTCGTCGACAAGAAAGATGGAGGCAATCGTTTGTGCACAGATTACAGAAAGTTGAATGACGTCACCATCAAGAACAAGTACCCATTGGCAAAGATATAGGATCTATTTGATCAATTGACTGGAGCCCAGGTATTCTCAAAGATTGATCTTAGGACTGGTTATCACCAACTTAAGATTCGTGCAACGGATATTTCGAAGACCGCCTTTACTACTCACTATGGTTTATACGAGTATATGGTTATGTCTTTTGGATTAACCAATGCCCCTGCTTATTTCATGAATCTCATGAATAAGATCTTTATGAATTTCTTAGATAAGTTTGTAGTTATGTTTATCGACGACATCCTTATCTACTCCAAGTCAGAAGAAGAGCATGAGCAACATTTGAGAGTTATCCTAGAAACCCTGAGAGAGCATCAGTTATATGCCAAGTTCAGCAAGTGTGAGTTTTGGCTAAAAGAAGTAGGATTCCTAGGACATATTGTGTCTACTGGAGGAGTCTGTGTTGATCCCGCCAAGATCAAAGATGTCGAAGAATGGGAAGCTCCAACCACTCAAATCCAAGTCCGTGCATTTCTCGGATTAGCGGGATACTATCACAAGTTCGTAGAAGGATTCTCAAGCATCGCCCAACCCATGACCCAATTGTTGAAGAAGGACAAGAAGTTTGAGTGGACTGACAAATGTGAAGCCAGTTTCCAGGAGCTGAAGAAGAGATTGATATCAGCCCCAATATTGGTCATGCCAGACATCAAGAAGCCGTTTGATGTGTATTGTGATGCATCCAAGATTGGTCTAGGATGTTATTGATGCAAGAAGGCAAAGTCATCGCATATCTGTCTCGACAACTGAAGCAACATGAGCAGAACTATCCGACCCATGATCTTGAGCTAGCAGCTGTGGTTCTAGCATTGAAGACATGGCGTCATTATCTGATGGGTAATCGCTGTGAGATTTACTCAGATCATAAGAGCTTGAAATATATTTTCACTCAGAAAGAGCTAAATATGAGACAATGGAGATGGATAGAGTTAATCAAGGATTATGACCTTGACATTCACTATCACCCTAGCAAAGTCAATGTGGTAGCGGATGCTCTTAGCAGATTGCCGTGTAGGCTAAACACCATGATCAAGGAGAAACAGCCAAGTTTGTATGAAGAGTTGGAGCAGTTCAAGACTGAATTAGTTAGCAAAGTATTCTTAGCTAGCATTGAACTTCAACCCACTTTGATTAGCCAAATCAAGGAAGCCCGGAAGGGAAACGAAAGTATGGATGGAATCAAACATCGTATTGGTACAGGAAAGGTACCTAGATTCACTGAAGATGAAGAAGGAGTTCTGTGGTACAAAGGCCGTATCTATGTGCCAGCAGATTCAGAGCTAAAGGAAATTATCATGAAGGAGGCTCATGATACTCTTTATTCTATCCACCCCGGAGGAACAAAGATGTATCAGGATTTGAAAGAGCAATTTTGGTGGCACAAGATGAAGAGAGAAATCGGGATCTACATCGCCAAATGTGACATCTGTCAAATAGTCAAAGCAGAGCATCAGAGACCTGCGGGACTATTGCAACCATTGCAGATTACGGAATGGAAATGGGATTCCGTAGGAATGGACTTTATCACCGGTTTGCCTACTTCCAGTAGGGGAAATGACTCAATCTGGGTCATAGTTGATAGACTGTCCAAGGTAGCTCACTTCATACCTGTCAAGACTACCTACCAGAGTGCGAAGCTAGCCGAACTATATATTGCTAGGATTGTCAGTCTACATGGAACCCCCAAGACCATCGTATTAGATCGAGCAACCCAGTTTACCTCAAGATTTTGGCAGAAAGTTTAGGAAGGATTAGGAACCAAGTTGAACTTCAATACCGCGTATCACCCGCAAACTGATGGACAGACTGAGAGAGTCAACCAGATCCTAGAGGATATGCTTAGAGCTTGTGTGTTGGAATACGGATCAAAATGGGAAGACTGCCTGCCTTTCGCAGAGTTCTCATATAACAATAGTTATCAAGCTAGTTTGCAGATGGCACCCTTTGAATTCCTATACAGAAGAAAGTGTCATACCCCTTTGAATTGGTCGCAAGTAGGAGAGAGTCAGATCTTTGGACCCGACATTCTCCGGGAAGTAGAAGAAAAAGTTCACAAAGTCCGTGAGCACCTCAAGACCGCTCAATCCAGACAGAAGAGTTATGATGACAAGAGAAGGAGAGACCTGACTTTCAATGTCGGAGATTTTGTATATCTCAAGGTTTCACCATTGAAGGGAACTCAACGCTTTAGTCTGAAAGGAAAGTTAGCCCCCAGATATATCGGACCTTTCAAGATTCTAAACCGTCGGGGAGAAGTATCGTATCAACTGGAATTGCCTGAAGAGATGTCAGCCATCCACAATGTGTTCCGTATCTCGTTACTTCGCAAATGCTTGGAAGTGCCCGAGAAGACTGAAGTTTTCAAGAACATCGATCACAGAGTTGTAGAAATCAACAATGACCTGACCTATCGGGAAGTGCCCATCCGTATCTTAGAAGAAGCCTACAGAACCACTAGGACCAGGAGTATCAAGTTTCTCAATATTCAGTGGAGCAACCATACCGAGGAGGAAGCCACTTGGGAGCGCGAAGATTACATTAGGACAGAGTTCCTAGATCTCTTTAGTACCTAGTTCTCTTTGTAAATCTCGGGACGAGATTTTGTTTAAGGGGGGAAGGTTTGTAACATCCCAAAACTTTAATCCAAGCTTATCAAGATCCAAATCATCAAAGTTAGGGCTAACAAAAACTTTCCCAAATTAAAAATGAAAGCATTCATGTGTATGAGCATTTAATTTAGGAATTGATTTGAATTGCCATGGTTCTATGATTCCTTGGTTGTAAAATGTTTCTTAGGTGATTTAAACATCATCTAAACCTTTCCCAAGCAAATCCCAAAGAAAATCAAATCAAAAACAATTAAAAAGGAGGAATGGTCATTTTGGTCATTTTAATCCACTACACTACTTTGAGTGTTCCTAGCACTCATTTCTCAATATAGATACTTCTAGATCTTTACACCCCTTGCTAGTACACATAATGAGGTACCAAGGCCCACTTTTTGATCTACTAAAAACATTGAAATACTTATTTTAAATGGCATGTGAAAATTGAATTCAATGCATATGCCTAGATCACCCCTATTTCAAAAACCATCAATTTGAGCTCCACTTTCAAAACCCTTGTAACCAGAGACTACCTAGTACCAGTGGAGAACACTCAAAAATTTTGAAACCAAAATTCATACTTTTACTTCTTGCGGCCATTTCATCAAACAGGTGGCAGGCACAAATCTTGCAAATTCCAAAACACTATAGTGAGCAGTGAATTTGGTCACCATTTGGGCCTAACTTGGTCCCCTTGTCCCCCCAGCTAAAACCCTGGCCCTAGCTCTCTCTCCCTCTCCCCTAGCTGCTCCAGTACCAAGCCGCCCGACGCCATGCGCCAGGTCGACCATGGACAGCTCGCACCAAGCCGTCCCGCGCTCTCCTTCACTCGCTGGGAGACAGGCGCCATCACACCGCACCGCCTCGACCAGCCCCCGACCAAAATCGAGCGGAGGACCAACCGCATTTGCTCGCGCCCATGCCTCTGTCCGCCATGCCGATCACCCCGAAGCACCGCACCCGCTAGAGCATCATCGGCCTCGCCTAGCCCTAGCCTTGCATGGCAGCACCCGCAGCAGGCCCAGTAACCGCCCAGACATCCTTGTTCGCCGCCTCGCGACCAGCAGCCCAGAGGAACCGCGTCGAACACCGCCGCCCGCGCTCAGTTCACCGCACGCTCCCGACCAGTAGAGCCCTCGCCTTACCGTGCCTTTAAGCCCCAGAGGACCGCTGGGGGACAGAGAACCCATCGCCGCCCTCGCCCATGCCGAGGCGCCCCGCATCATCGTCACCGATGACCTCACCGGAGCCCGCTCTGCCTCCTCGTCGACCCTATATAAAGCGGCCACCCCAGCCTCAATTCTCCGCACTCACTCACTCCCCACCTCTCACTGAACCTCACCCACCTCTAGACGACGCCGCTCGAGCTCAGTCTCGCCGGAATTGGAGCCGAAGCCGCCGCAGTAGGAGGAGAAGGGCGTCTGCGATTTAGGGCACCCCAAGCTCCGCCGCAACCGCACCTCGCCTCGTCGTCGTCTACCAGCCCGTTTATCCGCCTCACCAACCTTGCTGGAGCCCTGGTATGCCCCCTAGTCGCCCCCCACCGCCGCGTCTAGGTCAGACTCTCGCCGGAGTAATCCGTCATCGATGATGACCTCCCACTGTTGGATCCCCTTTAGATCGTGTGGCCTAGGATGCTAGATACTGTTTCGGTGTTTTTCTACCGGTGACAGGTGGAGCCCGCATGTCAGGCAGCCTGTTGCGTGCACTGTGCGTAGCTGGGCTGGCCTAGTTAGTTCCCGCGCGAGTTAGAAATTCAAATTTAGTTTTTTCTATTTAGAGTTAATCTAGTTTCTGTCCAGTAGTTTAAAAATCAATTCTAGGAGTTTGAAAAATCCAAATTGCATGAAACCAATTTTGCCTGAAAGGTATTGAAAAGTTCTATCCAAGTCCGTTGGATTTAATTCAATTAGAGTTATAGATCTCTCTTAGTAAAAATAACAAAACAGAAGCATTTGCACCTTGCAACATTTTTATAAAATCAACCAAGATAGATTTGGAGTTGATTCCAACTCTCAAAATTCACATTTCATCATACCTAGCTGAATATGTAATAATATTAAGGTTTACATGCAGTGACTTTGGACTAGTACCAAAATAATGCTATATAGGCATTTCTAGTCACTTTAAATCATTAAATAATGAACTTAAACCAAATTAATTATGATCCAACCCTTAAATCTCATTCCCACATGTTAGAATATGTGGTGATGCCATGTGTCCACATGATCCCATATTTTAAGTGGTGAATATTAAATCTTAGTTCATTTTTTTCAATGAGTAGAAATTACTTTTCTAAATTAAAAAGAATGAAACTAGTGAATTAAACTTGTGATGCTTGTGATGATAATAGATCATCAACTGTGTGTCTTAGAATGCTAATTAGACTAGTTAAGTATTGTTTGGTGATTGTGTACTCCATATGTATTTATAGACGATGGTACCGACCGAGTCTACGAGGAGGAGGAGTTCTACCAAGAAGAAGAAGAAGAAAACTTCAACCACTGCACAAACCAAGGCAAGCCACCCTTAATAGTGCAAGGTGTTGTAGCAAGCTAGAATTAAGTTAGTTAACTTGATCCAAGATGCTATAGGCATGCTTGAGTCATATCACTTTAACTATTAGTTACCCCAAGTCTTGTTTCCAAGCTTTACTTCCTTTACTTTATCCAAAGTTCTCTACCTTTTGAAAGTAGCATAAAGAGTATAAAACTTGACCTATTTAGAACCCTTTAGATGTCATTCTATGGCATAAGATTGAACCCATCACTTCCACCTTAGTGAACACTCTTAACTTAGTAGTTTAGAGTAGATAAAAACTTGAGTCATTTTAGATGGGAGCACTTGGTGAAAATGTATTATGAAAACCTTGGAATGATGAGTCATTCTATTGAAATGTTTTGACATGTGTTGAGAAACACGGATGATTTATGATGATGAAAATATTGAGGCATGAGCCTTAACCCTTTTATAAAACTGATGGTTGGATTCGGATGCGATACCATTCCAAATATACCGTACAACCACACTACCTGAATTGGGTAAGGCTTAGCTGGAAATTTATATGCATTAGTATTAGTTCCCTCGTGGGAGAGGTTTGAGCTGAGGCTACCTCTCAATGTTGTCCACCTATGCAGTGCCCAAGATGACTGATGGTCATGGTTGGGAGGCCATTCTCATAGGAGAGGTGCTTATACTAGGGTGTGTAAAGGGAAGGTTATGTTTGATTATCTGCATACTAAGTATGATGATTCAGGGTTATCCCTGACAGATGTATCGAATCTTGTGGTGAAAGTGTACCACCTCTGCAGAGTGTCAAACTATTCGAATAGCCGCGTCCACGGTTATGGACAGTTGGAATGGCCATACTGTTTCATTGTCAGATGTTTTTCAAACAACTTATGAAATGAATGGTGAATCTTGACTTGACCACAACAGGGTTGTGTTTATGATTTAGCTTCCCAACTTAAGTGATTCTAGAACTTTATTTTATCTTTCTTTGCTTCTGAACTCAGCTTAGGTTTCAAACTTAACTTTATGGTTAAACTTAGATTTAGCACTTTAACTTAGAACTATATTACTTGTTAGTGGTAGTTTGCGAGTACTTAAAAAGTACTCATGGCTTTTGTCCCTGGCTATTCTCATGGCCAGAATATGAAGGAGACTATCAAGATGATGGCCAGCAGGACGGCTATGATAACTAGGACTATCTGCCTTCATCAGCATTGCCTGTGCCCCTGAAGATGGACCCCACCGCTACGCTTATCTTTTATTTCCGTTGCTTGTTGTATTCAGACTGGATCCTGAGATCCTTATTTGTGTAAGACCTTATGTATGGTTTGCAATAGATGATGTACTGTGATATCCAATCCGTTATGTCTCGCAAAAATGGTAATCCTGGGATTGCGAGGTATGGCATAACGAGCATCTGGGATTAAAAATCCGGGTGTTGACAGTTCGTCCATTGTTCCAAACTTGGCGATGAAGAGGTCGCAGAGCTCAGGTCACAACCCGATGTACCCTTCTGGGAGGTTGAGTAGCTAGGCGCGCAACGTGGCCTCGATCCCCATGGGGAACCAGTTGGACAGGACACGGTCATCCCCGACCGCTGACTCTACTCCCGTTGTGTAAAGCAGTAAGTACTCTGTGGCGCTAGTGGTTCCGTCGTAGCTTGGAGGCATCTCCGGCTTGAACTTGGGGGACCACACCACTCGCTGGAGGTGTTCGGCGGGCGTGGGGCAGCTGGCGCTGCGAGTATCGATGCCACCAGCAAGTGACGTTCAGTTCTGGCGGCCCGCAGCTGCAACATCTCTGGCGACACGGGCCTCGCGACCTCGGCGCCGTGCTAGGATTACACGGGCATCCTCCACCGAGCGGATGACTCGGTAGGGGCCCGGGTCCCGCGCGGGCAGCGTCCCTCCCAGAGACCGCCCGTCGCCTGAGCCCCCGAGTCTGGTGGTGAGAGGGGGAGGAGGGGGCGCTCCATGGGCCACCTCGCCGGCCTGTGCCCCTTGCACCGCAGGGTCGTTCTAGGTGATGTCCACAAGTGCCGTGAGGCGCATCCTCCATTCCTCTCGCGCCGACTCTATGACCGAGTAGCGGAGGAGCTCCTTTACCATGAGCTAGGCGGCCTCCGGAGTGAGCGCGGCATGACGCCCCTGAGGTGACGAAATGCTCGAAGAAGAAATCTCCTTGCGCGACCTCGTCAAGGGCGCGGGAAGAGCCCCCGCCGGTCCCGGGAGGAGCCGATGCTGGATAACTCACGCGGCACGTGCCTCGGTCCCTTGTGGTCCTTCCACGCTGGGTGCGGCTGTCGTGGGCGTCGTCGTGCGATACCATGATGTCACGGCCGTCTGAAATTCTCAAAATTGCGCCTCAGCCCCCTACCTAGCACCAAATGTCGGAGAAAGAGTCCCGCGAAGGAACAGGGGGTCCAACAAGCCCTGAGTTCGAAAGGGGGTTGAACACGCGTTTCGAGCTTCTCCCGGTGGCGAAGACGACGCACAAGCACGACAGTGGGGTTGACACGTTTTTTTACCCAGGTTCGGGACCCTCGTGAGGAGGTAAAACCCCTACTCCTGCTTGGTTGTATTGCTCGCGGTGTCTCGCGGCGGTACAATGGTGATCAATATCTAGGGTTACAGATCTCTCGGATCGACCTGTCCTAAGGTAAGAGAAGGTCTCCTTATATAGGGGCGCCGGGCCTCTTTCCCCCAAAATGTTAGACGGAAAGGGTCACCACATTCCCGCCCAAAAGGGGGTCTCCGTCTCACTCCTTCGCCATTTGGTTGCGAATTGGCCCCGACCAGAGGTAGTGACCTGCTGCTGAGGTAGTCGATGACGTCCTCCTTGACCAGTCGCATCACCCTGGGTCTTCTTGCACCAAAGTGGCGATGTTGGGCCCTGACGGTGCTCCGGCCTCGTCATCCACCTTTAACACCAAGGCGGGCAGGCAGCATCTCATTTCCCCGAGGGGGACCAGTCACAGCTTGGAGCGACTGTTGTACTGTCGCGTTGTGAAGTATGACGGTGCCACCGCGGTACCCCTGGGCAGTCCCTCGCCAGGGAGTCATCGGCTCTGGTGAGGACTGGTCTTGGCATCTGCTTGCCTTCGCTGCCTTCATCCTGGCTTCCGGAGGGTCGTACTTCGCGCACTCCTCGGGAGGGTGTCGTGTGCGGGACTGGCAACCTGACGGGACGATGTACCCCTAGTGCCAGTAGTCCGACACTGATGATGCTCCTGACTGAAACTACGTGAATGTTTTTATCAGCTGCTTTTCCGTGTCATGTGTTTTCCTGTGCACAATGGTTCCCATGATTCTGTTCTACCTCTTCAACCTAACGATACAACATCAATGGAAACAAAAGTACAAGACGAAAAGCAACTCAAAACAAGAGTACAACACTGTTATGTAGGATCGCTCTATCTAGAAATTCGGCGGAGGGGATGATGGCGCAAGTCAAGTCTCGATCAAGGCGCAGGCTTCAAGCCTCAGACTGCTTGCTAGTGCTGATTCATTGCTCACCGTGCGTGTGAGCCGGTGAAGCGCACCGACGTTAGCACTTTCCCAAAGCATTGCTTTCATCCACCTCAAGAAAATGGCGTCGCAGCAACCACCTAATGCGATAATTACCCTACGGCAGCAGCCAGTGAGAGCAACGCCAAGTGCAGGAAACTGCTTGCAACGCACGCTTGGCCTTGACATGGCAGACAGACACGGCCATTCATCATTGTGAAACCGAGCTACCACTACATGCACTTAACTCAACTTCCAAGGTAGTATTTTGCATAACATTAGAACACATAAGAAGCGGCGAGAACTGTAATTAATTGCCTAATGGAGAAAAATTACACGAACATACGCAATGTGCGAGTTCCAGGCAAGTAACAAGTCGATCGGGTACATAAATATCAGAGTATCTCCAGGGAGAACCGATTATATATAACGAGTTTCGAATGAACATTATGCGGAAAGAAAAAGATAGTGGAACCAATTAAGCTCGAAAGAAATTTAAAATGGCGGTTAACGACGACACGACGATGATGCAGGAATAATTGTTTCTAGAAGTGACAGCGCAGTCTGCCTTTGGCTTAGCTATGAGCTAACATGGTGCCTTGTTTCCACATCATTGGCCGGATGGCCACTCCTTCCTAATCTCGAAGTAGTAACTCATCTCCAAGTAGACCTTGCCATCATCATCAACAAACTGAAAGTACAAACAAGAAACACACACATTAATTGCGGAATTGATTACTAGAGCACATTCTTTCTATCATCAGTTTATCACAAACTAAAAAACAAAGAGATTAGTGGAGCAAATTTTGACATAAGCTTGATAAGTATATGCATTACCTTTAGTTTAGCAGAATAGGAGCCTCTTGCAAATATTCCAGCAGGGGTGGTCTCTTCTTCACCCGCATATGTGTAGGGTTCGGCCTGGGGACTGAATGTCCCCAGCATCATCTTCTGGTTCTCCACTGCAACAATAGACTAGTTCAAAAAGGATACTTGTACTAGAATAATCCTAATAGCATGGCAATTTAAGCCTATCTATATGCATGCTAATCTTGATTATTTTGCGGTTTAAGCAGTACAAAATAAAACACACTACACATATCTGATCAGCGAAGGAACTTTCATCGGCATTTTGCTGGTTGTTGGTCAAATAATTATTATCTTATATAGACTACAATGGTGGTTACTGTGGCAATTACAGCATCCCGTGCAGATTATTTCAGACCCGGGGGAAAACCTCCTGTTTGGACATGTACTTCTTAAGAAAGAAGATTCATTATAATCACAATCGCATCTAAAATGTCCTACTCCCTCCGTCTAAAAATAGATGTCGCATTTTTAAAAAAAAATTGGATGTATCAAATGCTAAAGAGTGTCTAGATACATCCAAATTTAAACAAATTTTTGACATCTATTTTGAGACGGCTGTGCTTTTCGTCTTAATCTCAGCCGTCAGGCTGCTTTGGAAAGCGTGCCAAAAAACAGACGGAAAGCACAGGAGCACAGGCCAGTATATATTGATCTAGGCATATAGGGGTGACAAGTTGGCACTGCAACACTGAAGAACAACGCAGGGAATTCAATCTGAAAAGCATGACGCAAAATGCAGGTAGGGAATGACCAGATCTAACAGTAAGATTCTTCCAAAAAAAAAGATGGGGAGGAGTGGTTATGTTGGTATCTGGTGTCACCTCTTACTCCAGTCTTCCAGACGGTGTTGGTGTACTTGAGCCCTGACACTATGTTGTTGGAGACGATGAACGAGAAGCGGAAGCTGTAGGTGCTGCCGTCCTTGAGGGCGAATGCGTAACCCTTCTCGTCGGCGACGAAGGGGATGGGCAGGACCAGGTCCGGCCGATCCGGCGACAGGATGGTCAGGTTCAGCACCTTCACCTCTGGCTCAGAAGTCTCTGCGTCCATCAAGAAAATTCAGAGCCGGTCAAATACATTTGAGGGTATTGTTTTTGTTCATTTATTCAGAAGAGAATGAAATTTGGTTAGATGATCAGTATGAAGTTGAGATCGGGCAGGAGAGGAGGATGGATGTTGTGATGTTAACCTCCAAGCTTCTCGGTGTCAACCTGCCCCAGGAGTTGCTCCTTCCACCTCCTCAGGCTCTCATCATCCTGCATTGATCAGGTGGAGAGATGAAAATCACAGAAAAGAATTGATCAACGAGTTAATTAAATCCCTACTATAAAGATTAGATCTATTTCATCGTTCGGCGCTCCATATCATTCTGCATTGAAGTTTCCCAAAACTAATGAGAAGAAATTAATGACTGATTGGCAGTTACCTTGTCGAGCTCGAGCTGCTCCTTGAGGGGCACCTGGGGGCCGAGCAGGACGGCGCGCTTGGCCTCGTCCTCCTCCTCTTCCTCGGGCACGTCGGGGTTGCCGGTGTGCTCCTTCTCCTTCTCCTTGTGGTCGTCCATGGCCGGCGGCGAGACAGAGGCCACGGCGCACAGAAGCACCGCACACGTCTCCCCTCGCGAGGCTCCCCCTCTCTCACGCGGCAGTCAGGAAGACGAGGCACGGGCGGGAGGGGTGGAGGGGGTAGTTAACGGCGGCGATCGGAGACGGAAGAAGCGGGCGCCCTGCGCTGCGCTCTCTATCCTTTATCTCTCCGCCTCCCCGATTATACTATTTTAACAGGCGGGGCGGAATGGATGGTGACGTGAAGGTTCGCGAGACGAACGCGCGGGGCCAACCAATTCCAAACCTGCGACGCGCTCATCACGGATCCGCAGGCTCCCTCTCATGGGCCGCCCGCGGCCCGAGGAAGACCAGGCAACCATGGCTGAGTTGGGCCAGGCCGGGCCAACTGACTAGCAGTGACTGGTGGGAGAACTACTGCAGCCTGTGTAGTGTCACTGTGTCGGCATTACCCTGTGTCCGCAGCGAGCAACAGCGGCGATGGGGGGCGGCACGCCGGTACGGTGGCCGCGGCTGCTGGCGCCGGCGCACCTGGTCGGAGCCATCCGCCGGCAGAAGAACCCGCTCGAGGCCGTGCACCTGTACGACGACGCGCCCCGCTGGTACCCGCGCTCCTCCTACCGGCACAGCGACGCCGTGCACGCGTCCCTCCTTGCCAGCGCCTCGTCCTCCCCCGCCCTCCTGCCCACCCTCCTCCGCCGTATCCTGCGCTGCTCCCCTTCCGCCGATGCCCTCCTCGCCGCGTCTGTCCCGCACCTCCCTCCTGCGGCCGCCGTCTCCATATTCCGCTCCTCCCTCCCCGCCTCCCCCGCCCCGTCCTGGTCGCTCTCATTCTCCGCCATCCTCCGTCGTCTCCTCTCACGCGGCCTCCTCCCGGAAGCTTCCACGCTCCTCGAAGACTTCCAGGGCCGCCCTGAGGTATCCATAGCTTCCGAAGACCTCACTCTGCTGATCTCGGAGATGTGCCGTGTGAGGCGCCCTGACCTCGCGCTGCAGGTGCTCGACGAAATGCCGAACCAGTGTCTCGCGCCGGACAGGGACGCCTACCGCGCGATCGTTCCTGCACTCTGCGACGCTGGCATGCTCGACGAGGCCACACACGTCGTCTACTCCATGCTGTGGCGCGTGTCTCAGCGAGGCTGCGACGGGGATGTTGTGGTGTTCCGAGCGTTGCTGGTCGCACTCTGCGCAGCTGGGCGGGGCGAGCTGGCAGAGCAGGTGCTGGATAAGATTATCAGGAAGGGGCTGAGGACGCCAGGTAGTAGGCGCTCTCTTCGTGTGCCAATGCTTGCCGTGCTTAACATCGAGGATGCCCGAGAAGCCATTGACCGGGCGTTGGTTGTACGAGGTGGGCGTACTGTCACGAGCTTCGAGTCCATCATTCTTGATCTCTATGATGAGGGACGGTTGAATGAGGCAGACAATTTGTTTCGGGACATGGCTAGAAAGGGGTTCAAGCCAACAATATGCATGTACGAAGCCAAAATCACTGCCTTATGCAGGGAACAGAGGATTGATGATGCAATCAAGGTGTTGGAGGAGGAGTTGGCCAAGAATGGTCTCGTTCCCACAGCGACAACATACAACCTGTTAATGAAGGGTCTTTGCGACAGTATGCAGTCTGTGAAGGCCCTCGGATACCTTAAAAGGATGGATAGGCAGCTTGGATGCGTTGCTGGAAAGGAGACTTTCTCTATCTTGGTCAGTGGCCTGTGTTCAGAAAGCCAGTTCGTCGAGGCAGCAAGGGTTATGGAGAGGATGGTGAAGAGCCGCCATCGTCCTAATAGAAGTGAATTCAGCAATATTATTGCAGGTTTATGTTCTGTTGGCAGAACATATGATGCATTGCTATGGCTGGAGGAGATGATTGACCATGGAGACACACCGGATGTCCATGTTTGGTCTTGTTTGGTTTCATCAGCTTTAGGAGTAGGAGAAAGCGTTGTGGTTGCAGCTATGTGAAAATTAGGATTGAGACAACAATACTCTTGAAGCACAAAGACAACGACAAAAGACTTGCCTATGGTTGCCTCTACTGCTTGCCAGTTTTTCTGAGTAATGAAGAGGAGAGCGGAGCTCACTACGTTGTGTCCAGTCCACTAGCATGTTTGATAAATGTGGAACTGCCATCACACTGAATCTATGGTGCTGTTGTGGTCGTGGTGGTGCCAGGTTGGAACTATATGAATGCTGAAGGAGAAAGGAAACCTGTGGGAGTGGTGATTTTCTGTATACACCGCCACATGTCTGAGTTTGGATCCATGAAGGAGCAGCCAAGCAGCTACTAGGTATCAATTCTGTTTTTTCTCATGACATGGCTGACATTACCAAACTTGCTATTGAGACTTACCGCAGATGCAGCTTTTGATCAGGGTGCTTGGAATAGTAGCTGTGGTTTTGTGCGGTACTGTGTTGGACTGTTTGGTAGCCAGGGGGGTGCTGGGTGCAGCATGCATTCAGTGGATTACAGGCTGAGGCCTTTCTATGCTCGGTTGATCCATCTCAGGTGGAATTAATCACTTTCCATGCAATCCTCCTGATACATCTGATATTGGGATGTTTATAATTAAGGATAAGGAGCAATGCTGGATGTTCAGTTTCTTGCATGCAGTTTTCGCTGTGCATGTGCAGAGAAGTTGTGAGTTGTAATGTTAGTGACGCCGCCCACTGTCAGCCAAAGCACGCCGTCAGTGTCGGGTTCGATGCTATCATGTGGACAGACCAAGTCCCATACTTTGTTTTCTTTGTAGCTGTGAAGCGATTTATAGTTTCTTGAGCAAGCTTAATAAAGGAGCAATTCCTGCCTGTTACATTTTTTTCGTCTGAGAATGATTTCCTACCATCGAATTTGTGTACCAACGAAGGAACAATATCATAAACTGAGGCTGAAATACATCTGTTGTTTCCTTGGTGGCAAGTTGATGTTCTTGACCTTTACAGTTAGATTAACTCACTCTGATGCACCAAAAACTTCATGCAAATTAAGTCTGTTTCTGTGACAAGATATAATGGACAGCAAAAGACATAAGATTGACTATCCCTGAAGAAAAAAGACATAAGATTGGCTAAACAATAGTACTGACTGTATTTCTACCCTAGTGTATTACAAATTTGCCAAGATAATCTCCAGGCGCGGGTACAAATCGCCAGACCTTGTCTTGGCCACAAAATTCTAGGACTATTCAAGCATATAGCTAGCAAATTGCCGGATCGTCGACTTACCTAATACGCCCATGTTCCCTAGCTGCCGGCAGGTAAAATTGCTTGGGGACTGGGGGCGGCGGGGTGGCATACATCGGATCACGCCGGCGGCCGTCCACCATCCAAAATTGCCGGACTGATCACGATGCTGCTCGCCTGACTACGAAATAGAGTATCGACTAGACCTGTATACTAAAATTTGGAAGTAATAAATGGTTCAGTAGGCAGAACTAATAGTCGCTGCCGTACACGAACTGCTGCTCCTCGACGCTTGAAGAATTCTGGCTGGCGCCGGAGCGCTGCAGGTTGTTCGACGAGCCCTGCGTCTCGTAGCCGCCCAGGTAGTTCATGCCGATGCCACCTGCGCCCATGTTGAGGAAACCCGCCGGTGCGCCGGAGAAGTTGTTGCTGGTGAACTGATCAGGGTACTCGGCTGATGGTGCGTTGCCGCTGGTGATGGCGTGCATGTAAGCAGAGTACCCGGTGATGGCGTTGCTGGACTCCCCGGCGCTCCATATGGAGAGATCCTGGGCGGCGCCGGTATTGTTGAAGTTGCCATTGCTCTGCGCCCAGGAGCTGCTCGTGCCCACGTGGCTGCTGCTGCCACCATCGTCGTACTGGAAGGTGCCGTTCCATGGCTGCGCGATGACATTGTGTGGCTGGAAGATGCAGGCGCCTGCAGGTGCGAGCGGCTCGAGGTAGTAGCCGCCATTGCTCGGCATCTGCTGCTGGTAGCCGCGCACCGCGGGGTTGCAGATCGTGTAGTGGGGCTGGGGGTCGTACGCTGCAGGCTGCGCCATGTTCATGCCGCCGTAGCAGTACTCACGCGGGATCATGCCGCCGCCGCCGCCGCCGCCGTGCGCCTGCGATCCTTGCCAGATTATCGCCTGATCGAGGAGGAGGCCAGCGACGCCCTGCCCCTGCTGCTGCATCGGGTCGAAGTAGCGGCCACCGTCGCCCTCGGAATCCCCGCCACGCGGCGGCACCACGACCGCGTGGTCGTCGTCATCGCCCGGCAGCCCGAGCGCCCTCCGCCTCTCCGCGGTGGCCGCGATCGCGGCGTCGACGGACTCGAGCAGCGCACGCAGCTCCTCCGCCGTCATCGTGCTCATCTCCGCGTGCGGCGTCGCGAGCGCGGCGGGGCCCGCCTGCCTGACCCTAGCGAGCTTCGCGTTCTCCTTCGTCAGGAGGCCCTGGAGGTACCTGACGTGCGTGTGCTCCGCGCGCTTCTCGGGCGGGAGCGCGCGGTACCTGTCGAGGACTCCCGGCTCCGTCTCCACCACAGTCGGCGCGCCGCCCTTCAGATCGGCGCAGACGACCGCGACGGGGACCCCGCAGAGCGTGGCGAGCTCCTCCACCTTGCCGCGCCTCTTACCGTCCCTAGAACCCACGAGAAGCCCCCTCCTCCGGTTCTCGAAAGACTGGCGGCGCTTCCGGGCATCCTTCATGAAGCCGACCGGGGTCTTGCTGCGGGCCATGGCTGCGCTTGAAGACTTAGGGCAACGGCAACGGCGGCGGGTGGTGGTGGTGGCTGGTTCGGTAATCGGGTGGTGGTTATTACTGTAGATAGACGACCGGCCGGATTATATAGGCGGCGATGGAGCGGAGCCCCACCTGTATGCACCGGACGCGGCGGACTCGATCGCTGCAGCTAGTCTAGGGCCTAGGCCCCGTATGTAGCTTACCATCCTTAGCTCCTCCACCCTTAATTACCATTGCTAATTCCGTGTTACTTGCCAAGTGCAAGTACTCCAGGTTTAATTTACATCCTCAATCAATCGTATCCCGCGATAATCTGCGCTAAAACATTGGGTTACGAATTAATCCCCGCGGTATATCCCGTGCAGATCCGTTCTCTCGCTCTAGGCTACCCGGATCCTTGTCAATAATTACAATGCTGCACATACATGGAAAGTTCCTTCTGATTTGTAATGCTCGAAGGAAAGGCTGTAATTGTAAATGTGCGGGGAGGAAAAAGGAGCCAAAAAAAAGCAGAAATCGGTTTCCATTACTTCCATATAGTAGCACAGACGATGTACATACATACACAAACACGCACGGCTCGATCGGATCGATCTTGATTTCCTGGCACAGCCAGATTCTGCATACAAGTCCCGGTTATTGTTGTCTTCAGGCGATGCAGTTGAGGCCCAGGCAACCTCCCAGCAAGTTCCTCAGCAGCTTCTTCTGCAACACGAACACAATTAGGATCTCGCTGCAATCTACTGTAAAACAATCAATCCAACCCTAGGCTAAGTAACGACACCTTTTTTTTTTGTTGCCAAAATTTATTATTATCCAAGGAAAGTAAGAAGGGACATTTGTGAAAAGTTGAGATTATCTTTTCTGGAAAGGAAAAGAAGTCCAGGTTATCTTATCCCCCCTCTCCAAGCAAAAGGTTTGCGTCAATGACGTGACGGGAAACTAGCGAAAGTAAATCCATATTCTTTTCCTTTTGACATCTTCTAAAAGTAAATCCACTTGGTTACACATGCATGCGCCTAGCGAAGTAAAATCCACTAATGAGGGTAAAAAAAAAGATTAGATAGAATCAAGATGAGGGGTAGTAGTAGTGCTTGCCTTCTGCACCTTGCAGATGACGTTGGGGGAGATCTTGTACAGGTCCTCGTCCACCGCGGCGGCCGCCGCCGCCGACGACGACGACTTGGGCTTCCTCCTCTGCTGCTCCTTCCCTTGCTGCTGCTTCCTGCTAACCTTCTTCCTCGCCGGCACAGCACCTGCCTTGACGTTCGCGTTCGCGTTCGCCTTCTCCTCCCCTTTCTTGACTCGAACAACGCACTGCATTTTGAACCAACGGGTCAGGTGCTGAAACATAAGCTGATCTGATCTGGAACTAAGGTTCCTGTGCCTGACAGCTGACCTTCTTGTAGTTGTATGGGTTGGCGGCGAAGTGCGGCACCTTGAAGAGGTCGACGTCGTCCTCCCCTGCCTGCGCCGTGAAGAAGAAGGTGGCCGCCGGGTCGAAGTACTGTGCGACGGGCATGTCGTCCCACAGGTGGTTCCAGTCGCCGAAGGCCGGGATTTGGCGCCACTTGCCGCAGCAGTCGTCTTGCGCCTGCCACCGGAAAAACAACAACTTAACAACCGCTGCAGTATTATTTGACCACGGACAGTTGGAAGAAGCATCTGAACAGCACTAGGATGAAGGATCTGTAATAAAGGTTGCACTCTGAATTTTTGTTTCTGTTGGGTAGAAAATGAGACGTCCAGGTGTTCTGAACGGTAGTTCAGATGTAGAGAACATCTGAAGATGTACTAGTACTTGTTGGAGGAAAAAAGGGGGCTACTGCTAGGAGCATAGTATGTGCTGTAGAAGAACACACATCCTTGGACTTGCTACAATGCGTGGTCTGATGTGTGCACATTGCGAAAGATCCGAACCCCATAGCTGGAACCCAGAGAGGTTCAGCTACAAAGAGCTGATGGTTGTAGCTAGCATCACGTGTCCTGATAAGTAAATAACGAGAATGAGAAAACAGCGTCTCCAACCATGGCTCACCTCCATCTCGCAGGTGAAGAAGAAGCGGAGAGGCAGCAGAGGAGTGCCGCAGGAGAGAGGGGGAGAGACAGTCAAAGGCACTAGCGGGTGAACACGGCAGAGGAGCAGGAAGCAGGGGGGCTGTATACATAGCCGTCCAAAA
Organism: Avena sativa; assembly: GCA_916181665.1. Taxonomy (NCBI): domain Eukaryota; kingdom Viridiplantae; phylum Streptophyta; class Magnoliopsida; order Poales; family Poaceae; genus Avena; species Avena sativa. The sequence continues at coordinate 418,559,931 of OV702296.1, forward strand.
GCCTCGGGCGGGTAACTAAAAGAGGTGGAATGTGGGGGCACGCACGTACAGAAACTTTAGGAAAAGCCGGCGAGAAAGAAAGCGCGACCACCCCCAAAGCAAAGCAGAGACAGTGTCGCCATTGCTACCGAGGCTGAGGCAGCAGGGCAATGAGTGCTGCGCTGCTTACTCATTTGACTCATTATTCGGCAGGCACGCACGACACACATGACACACCCCCTCTCCCCCTCCATCGCTTTCCGAGCCTGTCCCTAGCGCTCGCACTCATCATGCTGTTCTCTTCCCAGCTGCTGCTAGCATTGCTATTACTACTATTACCGCCCACTCTCCCGTGCTCACTTGAACAGGGGAACTTTACTGGGGCCGTGGCAGCAAAGGTGGGCGCTTTTGGCAACCGGTCTCGCGACTGCGACGATAGGCGATGATGAGTGCGTGTCTGCGCTCCGTCGCATGCTCTTGTCTTTGTCATCCCCGGGACAGGACCTCAGCCCAGTCCAGGCAGACGCTGCCGCTGCCTGCGCGCATGTTAAACCGAAAAAGCGGTTAGAAAAGCTCCCGCTTTTCCTTTGGAACCACGGCCAAAATGGCAATGATACTCGGGGGCTCCCCGCGCCCCGGCTCTTTTCGCCGCTTTCCACCACCACGCACCGGCCATGCTCCGGCTAGCTCAGGCTCGGCTCGCGGTTAACGGACGGGGGAAAGGAGGACTAATTAGCCCTCTGTACTTATACTTGCCATGGCTTTACAAAAGGGGACGGTACAAGACTTTCGAGACGAAAAATGGGTCGTAATTGATGGCCCGAAATAATACCGGCCGGTCGTCGTGGGAGTGAGGAGTGCTACGTGGTGAGACCTTTTGTAGCGTGCCGTCCTTTCTTTCGCAGGTCATTCGATCGATCGATTTCCAGGGCACACGTACTGTATGATGTGTCACGTGCTAAACTAGCAAGTTGCAACGTGGCTTGGAGTATGTACATTTTTCGTGACTTGGCTAAAAGGGTTTGTAAGCAACCTATTTGGTACAAAAAGCTCAAAAAGGAAGTGGCCCACGGTTGGTAACTCTCTGTAGCTAAACAATTTGAGAGATTTCGCTAACCAAGTTTCTAAGCAACCTGCTTAGAAAAGGTTCCAAAAGATCTCTCTCCCCCCCCCCCCCCCCCCCTCTCCCTCTCCCTCTCCCTCTCATGTGTACTTCTTAGGGTCTATAAGAGCATGTGACAATGTTTTAGATATACATAGCAAATAGTACAACGTTTTGTTGCTGCTAGTAACATTAACTCCATGAATCTAGGGTATATCTTAGTTTTTTTGTTACGATCGCGTCCATTTCATTGTATAGCGATAGTAGGAGGTATAGTAGCTCGCAAAACTAAAACACTAGAGGGGTTAGGGTTTCTTTCATTTCGATGGTTAGGGTTTAACTCATCTGAGATGAAGTGTTATGGACTCTGACATGACCTCTACTGAATTTTCTAATTTAGAGGGGAATCCTTTGAATAATGGTGTTTGAGTTTCAATTAGAAATTCAACTTCGAATTAGAATTATAAAAAATGGAAATGAAATTCTTTATCGTACAAGAAATAATAGTATCTTAAATAAATAAATATAGCAATTGAATAACATAAACTACAATGATAAAGAATGATATTCTTTATTTCATTTACAATGTTTCAATGCTCGACAAGAAAATATAGAGGAAATTAGAAATAATTAAAGAATAAGAATTCTTTATTACAATAATGTTGATTCCTTATTTTACCAAAAGGAAAAGGGGCAAAGTAAATTAAATAATGAATATGGATTAATGCTAGTTATACATAAAAGGAATTCTATATTTTCCAAGTAATAATAAATAAAAAAATATTTTATTACCACAATAATATTACAAATGTAGTTACAAATTGTCCAAATAAAAGAAAATTACAAAAATTGATAAAAGGAAAACCTAAATCTAATCCTAAACTAATTCTTCTTCATGCCATTGTCCTGTTCTTGTTCCTGGAAAAGAAAAGACACAAACAAATAAAGAAAAGGGTTAGGGGTTAGTTTTACTCTCAGTAATGCAATGTATTGTGTTGTTGGAACATCATTGAGCTTAAGTACTCCCTCTGTTTAGAAATATAAGACGTTTTAGCTTCTGAATCGAATGTATCTAGACGTATTTTAGTATATAGGTTCGTAGAGGATCGGAGTGAACCTATAAACTAAAAGACGTCTAGATAAATTAATTTCACAAAGCTAAAATGTCTTATATTTCTGAACATATGGAGTAATAAGGGGCAAAATAGTAAAGTGTTCTTGACATAGGTATGCCCAATGGGCACCCGACTCTAGCCTACTTAGATCGGCCCAACAAAGGGCACATACGATGACCTGCTAAGATCCACGAAGCCCATGATGGTTCAGCTGATACGAATCCCATTGACTCTAGGCGTATCAAACAAGAAGAAGCTCCTAAACTAGGAAGGCTTAGAGATAGAATCCAACTTGTAGCGAACACGGTATGATACCTGAGACCTGGCCTACCCATATATAAAGGGTAGAAGGGGCGTGTCACATCCGGCCTCTTGGCCAGGCTCGACGACCACACCAGAGTTGGACGATGGAGGAGGATTCGGCCGGGAGGCGCGGCCGGGAGGCGCGGACGGGCAGCACTAGGCTTCGAGTGCGAGGTGCTTGGTGGGCGATGTGGCTGCCTCCGGCGAGGAAGGAGGAGGTGAGGGCCGGAGCGGTGATGGACGGAGGTAGATTTGGGGATCAATAAGAGATTGGCATGTTGCGCTTGAGCCCTGGATCGTGATAGTTTTGGTTATTGCTGTCGGCCAAGAACAACCGGAAGAAGGTATCCCCTCACCCCTTGCTAGACAATTCATACGGAGGCAGATTAATTTTCTACTACACATCTTCAGTAAAAAATGGATGCAAATTGTTGACACTTGCCGGATCCATTCTTTAACTTAGTTGAGCACGCAATGCAATCATGTACCACATGTAGAAGCTAGGGGCAGCGCTCTGACCACCGGGGTATTTCAACAACAAAACCACGTCTCCCTATGCTCTGTCAGTTAAATTGTGATTTGTGTACCTTTCTTTACCTGATTCTGATGCAGGTGTTGGAAGGACTAATGCATCTGGAATCTAACCTTCGTGTTCATCCAATGTTGTTCTCTATTTAAATGTGGCCTCATCACTTATTCTGCTTTTCTGAGTTTTTCTTGTTTCGTTCCTCGCTTCAGGTTGCGGTCGCCAAACTCTCGGATGATATCTAGCCATTGGATCTAAAATAGACTATCTTTGTTGGGCGCTGAAGGGCACACCAGTTCATGATGTGATACAGTAGTGGCCTCTAGTTAGTGCAATGAAGAAAAAGTGTGCTCATAGATGAAACAGAGTGACGTAATGGATGAATTTTGGATTGTTAAAGGTAAAATAGTTGTCGACCAATTGAAGGTAATTTCAGCTTTACATGAAGTAGAAAGTGCATCAAGGTTGAAAAGGAAATCTAGATTTAAGAAAGTGAAAGCTCATAAACTTTCAATGGTATGAAATCGAAATCTAGATGAAGCATAAGCTGTTTGTAATGATATTTTTAGATACAGAAAAGAATTGGTCGTATTTTCCGGAAAGGGACTGGGGAGATTGTGGTGCCCCGCACTTCCGGTCCTCCAGACTATGTCCAGGCCTGCACCAACGCTGCCTCCCTGCGTGCCGATGGAGGTCAAGGTTGATGTTCTGTTTTCGTGCAGGCCGAGCTACACAGGCGGCGTGAGCTGCTAGCTAGCGCCCGACAGGTTGCACGGGGCGGGGAGGAGCTGGATGCCTCTTCTTGCTAGGCCCTGAGAGTTTCAGTAAATTCAGTCTTAACTTAATGTTGTGCAATTTTTGGATACTGATAAAGACTGCTAAATTTCAGGGATTGGAAATATGTAGCAACTACTAGATTGCAATGGGATGCAAATAGAGAGAGGATACAGTAAGCAAGAACAAGCATATTAGTATTCATGTTTTGTTGTCTAATGGAATGTTGGCATTTATGTTGGAAGGAGTCGGTCTTTCTTTCAACAATACCAACCGAGATTTTCCAACAACTCTTATTAGGCATGACCAAAATTTTTCGCCAGTGAGCTTCTTTGATTCCACTCCATCGAGCCGAATATTCAACGGGGTGAGCTAGCAATCTTACCTCACTGTAGGAAAATATACCAAATACACATTTTGTTTTTAGTTCTTGCAGCTTATTTTGTCTGTCTTGCAAATTGTAAATTTGACATGGATATTCCCTACAAGCTAGCAGGGCTGATATTTGCAATAATTCAGATCATCTATATTATTTTCATCTTGTCTCGGATTTCTTGGCCTTGGTAGAAGGTACATCTTCAGTTAGCTTAATCTGATTCCCTCGGTTTGGGAGGTGATCAGTCTGTCACATGTCAAACACCAGGGAGAGGAAGCTATTGTGTGGGTGATTGCTAGGTCGTTGAATGGTTTTAAGGGAAATGTAAATCTAATGTGATTTTCATGTATGATACGTGAAATTGGTTGCTGACGCTACGGAAAGATCATGTATTTTGTATTGGTTTCTGAAGTGGAAAATCATGTAATTTTCTTCTTGGCATCAAAAGTACATAATATGGTCTTGGATATACTTACTACTTGCAAACTTTCTCAATACTTAGAATTGCTTGTAAAAACCTCCCTTTTTCACATTGTCCGATTTCTGGCCTTAGCTGAAAGGAATTGTGAACAAGCAACGTTTACTTCAATAGTTTTGACTAGAGATGACTAGAGATGGCGATAACAAGAGCAATTTTGAGAGGAATTTTAAGTTAGGTTTCAAATCAATATTTTACGAATGTAAAACCCGTAGCAACGCACGGGCATTTGTGCTAGTCTAATAATAAAGGATAAAGTGTTTCTTTCGGTCAAACACTTCTTTAGACCGTTTTGTCCTTCCACCAAACCACGTATCACGACAATAACCACCGGTAAGTAATCTTGCTTCTTCAATCTATTCCATCGATCCCGAAGCGTCAGAGGATACTCGGCTGAGCCTTGTAGTACCGCTGCGCCAAATAAAAGCAAAAGGCTGCCGAAATGCATGCTACTGCTATGCCTTCTCCATATCAATTTGAGCTGCCCAAAGGCATGCTATATGAAGATTTTCTGTTCAATAATCCCACCTCGCTCCTTTATACCGAATCCTGCCAGTTTATATACGTCAAATTTCGTGGAATATCGCCTTGGAAACAAACAACAACAGCCGATGATTTGCGTAATATGATTATTGAAGTGAAGGGAATTAGAGGAGGAATGGCACCCCGAAACGAGCTGGATTGCACATCACACAAACTCCCTCCTCAGAAGAACGAGCTAGCATGGAGAATTTGGGGAGAGGCGGTAGGGGATGCCCGCTGCTGCTCCGGTGCTCCCTTATTTCAGCACGACCGGGTGGCGTCAGAGCTCTATTGGATAATAAGGAGCGATTTGGGTCGACCATCGCCTCCTCTGCCGAATGAGCTTAGCTAGAAGTGACGCGAGCTGGGCAGCTGCCACCGCTCCAATAATGGGTAATATGATTTTAGCAGCTAATCGAAAGCTCGATCCATAGAATTTGCCACTACCACTTGAGTTTTTTCTCTCTTGATGAATCTGGAACCGCACGTGAGAGCTCGTCGCTGGACCTTATCTGCTTGGTCGTTTTAAAAAAGATCGTTGAATTCGTAGGAATTTGCAAACGAGGGAACCAGTGTACCTTTTATGCGTTTTAATCAATCCAGGCCAAATTTACTTGTACCTGACGCGTGCATGAAAAATCTACATAGCACAGCTACCCACGTACGCTACAAGAAAAAATCGCACCAAAAAATTTGGTAAATAGAGAAAAAAATGTAATATGTAGTGCTTAGTTTTTTAAGATACTTTCTATTTATACACCTGCATTGTAGCGTGTGCAGCGGCCGTCAGACTCTTCATACGTAAATCGTGTGTCGTCTCTGCGGTCCTTGTGTTGCATGTTAAATAAAATTCTATCTTTTTTCTAGATTGCAATTTCTATCTTCTGTTGTACCAGAAAGACTAGGTGAATTTAGATGAGAAGTTTATTTTCTCCCGTTAACAAAAACTGATTAAAAAAATAGATATCCTTAGTGTAATCTAATTGATATTAATTGGGAAGATCTGATTTAATATTATCTAAAAATCTAGAAAAGAATACGCGCACCGGCATTTCTGCTAGTTAATATACATGAGGAAATTTCGCAAAAAAAAAAATACATGAGAAAAGTCTGTTTCGAGAAGAGAGTGACGACGAGGGAAAAGATCCGTTCCTCATGCTTGAGAGAGTTTTCTTGTAGATTAACGGGGGAGCTTTATTGAATCTAGAGCAATGCTGTATCGTTACCTCCATGGGCTTTTCTTGCTGGGCCAGCTAAGGACCTCTCGGAATCTACTCTCTTTTTCTATGAATCTACTTTGACAAAGACATAAGTGTTAGAAACCAGCCGATTTCTATAAACCGCGGCCCGCATGGCGAACTTCTTTTCTGCGTTTGTCCCTTTATCTTTCCAGGTTTTTAACCTCCTTTTGATTAAAAGCACTGCCTGCCTGTAACCTGTGTGTGTGTTAGGCTTTCGATGTGTTTGCCTTAGGTACAGGGACAACGCAGTAGTTGTCTCAAAGCGACAGTGCTTAGACCTGCTTTTCGTGCTGCTCCGTGCAGCTCCTTCTATGTTTCTTTATCCTCCTGTGTTCAGGCTAAAAAAACAGTCAATTTGACTTTCTTATTACTGTAGGCATGCCCATGCCAGAACACGTACTACTATAATATAGTAGCATGGGACACTGTAACATCTGGGACCACGGTTCTGTGTTCTTCCTCTTGTTTTTTGCTCTTTCTGATGTTTGAACAGAGGATGGTCGTCAAAATGAACAAAAGATGCAGCCCTACGTAGTAGCATGTGCAGCTATGCAACTAGTCAAGCAAACAGCGTACTATGAAATTAACACACAATCAATAATTTCTGCAACAGGTAGGTGGCTGCATCTCAAAAAAAGCCCACAAAGAAGCGCTGATCGATAAAATTAGAAGACAGCTTGCTGCTTGGAAGACTTTTATGCTCACACAGGGAGGAAGGCTCATCCTAGTACAGTCTGTACTAAATGCAATTGCCATCTTCATCTGCTATCTTTAGACCCACCGCCATGGGTTTTTCAAACAATTGACAAAATCAGATGGGCCTTATTATGGAAGGGAACGAACGCAGTGGAAGGGGGAAATTGTCTAGTGAAGTGGGACATGGTATGTCATCCTATGCCCCATGGCGGGATCAGTATTTTGAATCTACGGATAATGCATGCATACAGCCTTCAAAGTGCATTGGGTTTGGAACCTTCGTGCTGAAGAAAGAAAGCCATGGTGCTCACTTGCTGGACAGGTAGAAGATAAAGCGAGGCAAATTTCCAATGGTGCTTCCAAGGTGATAATCGGCAATGGAGAGAGGTTTTTTTTCTGGGATGATAAGTGGATCAACGGAAAATCAATAGAGGAGCTGGCCCCTGAGGTTTTTCAAATCATCCTGTCAATAATAAAGGCTAGAAGAACAGTTGCATAAGCCCTACAAAATGGCAATTGGATTGAAGATATCAGGAAACCAATAACCATTGATGTGTTCCTACAAGTGTTAAGGATCAACGAGGATCTATACTGTTACCTTAGTGTCAGATGAGGAGGATAGGTGGTTCTGGAGGCAAATGGTCGTTTTTCAACCAGTTCGGTCTATCAGGCACACTTCAAAGGAAAGCATGGGTCCCTCTCCGATGTAAAACGACTACATGCTGGCTATTTGTTCGCGAAAGGGTTTGGGCGGCTGATCGACTCACTAAGCGCGGCCTACCTCGCACTGATAAATGTGTTTTTTGCAATGCAGCGGATGAAAATGCAACCCACTTATTCACAGGTTGTGCGGTTGTGAATATAATTTGGAGTAATGTACTAAACTGGGCAAATATGGAGCAGATTAACCCCAGTCATAGACCTGCCTCTTCGTGCATCCGACATCCATTTTGCCAAAAGACATCAGCGCAAAATTCAACTCTCCAGTAATGTTGATCACATGGTCGGTTCTGTGGGAACGAAATGCTAGAGTTTATGACAAGTGCTTCAAACCTATCAATATCATCATAGAGCAGATCAAGGCCAAAGGAAAACCGGCCGTGGTCGCTGGCAAGCAAAGGTCGTCTGTGCCTACCAAGGTCATGATTTTGTGCCACGGTAATACTCTTCATTCTTCAAGGGTAGCTGCCTAGTTCCTTGTGGTTGTGTACTCTTTCTTTTTTCCTTTTGATCGACTTTTTTTAATCTATATCTTCTTATAAAGTAGACCCCCACTAACTATTCTATCTCAACATGCAAGCTATCCACATCATTACTTTAATAGCCATGTCATTTCCCTAACAATCATTTATAATAGTGTATTTTACATGCAAACCAATCCGCCTCATCTATTTTCTTTCATCCAACTATTTACGTTATCAATTTATGTTCGTCAAATATATGATAATTTTACATCAATTTAATTTAAGATTTCAACTAATTTGAACAAATTCAATCTTTCTCTATAAATTCTTTTAGAAAATTTCAAGTTTTACACGTATTATATCTTTTTATTTATACAATGTAGTTTTTGAAGAGATTTCCGTTGCACTAGTGCGCTGGTCCTTTGTGGCCTTAGCACGACGACTTCCCGTCTGTCTACTACAACAAGCTCTACTACGACAAGCTTTGCCCGGCGCCTTCGGCTCGTGCTAGTGTTTGTAGTCGTCGTTAGGTGGTCCAATGAACTATTTATAATTTTTATTATTTTTGGTCCTCTTTGTACTGCTGTTGATGATTATTAATGGAATCGGCAGAATTTCGCAAAAAAAAAATCCACTGCAACGCGCGGGGTATTTTTCTAGTATATGTAAAACTGTAGCCATTTATATGGGTTTTCCTCTTCTTTTTTTGACAGTGTGGTTTCCCCTCTTCTAATACTCCTATAACGCATGCAAGGCCCTTGCATGGTTCGGAAAAGAAGAATGAAAAGGTACCCGAAAGGCCGAAATAAGGGCAGAAATCACGGAAGATATATATGCACGATCGACACAGATCTGCAGCTGATAAGTCGGCGACCGTACTCTCTGAAATCCGTCCTAGCTTGAGTTAATTAGCAACACCAACTTGGCAGAAAATGGTCATCCCAGCGTTGTCTTACAGGCTTTACAGCCAGGTGCGCAAGCATGTTCGCGCTAGACGGTGAAGCGTCTCTAGCTACGTCTATGTGTGCACGAACGTGCTTCCACCGATGGCCAACGGCGAACAACGTGCCTAGCTTTGGCGCGCGCGGTGGCGCCGACGAGACGACATATTCGATCTTGCCCGTGACCGCGACTGCGTGCCAATGGCGACAAGGCGGCGCGCGGCCGAGCACATGGCCGCGCGTCACGGGCGGCCCTATCTCCACGCTATATAAGGCAGCACAGGCGACTCCGATCAGATCAGATCACAACACCACCACACACGCACGTACACCCAGCTGCCCAGCGCGTCGCTAGCTCTAGCTCGATCCGATCGACGACGATGGCCGGGAGAAAGCAGGCGACGATGACCAACGCAGCGGCCACCATGGCGTTGCTTCTGGTGGCGCTGCTTGCCGTAGTGGCCGTGGCGCCGGCCGCGGCCACCGGGCCGTACATGATGTGCGGCGTGAACCTGGTCAGCATGAAGAGCGCGTGCGAGAAATACTGCGCGAGGGGCAGCAGGGTGGCGTGGCCGGGCAAGCCTTGCTGCGACGCGGTGAGCGGAGCCGACTTCGGCTGCCTGTGCCGCCTCAAGCCCGCGATCCGGTCCATGGGCAACATCGACGCCGCCCGCGCCATGCAGATCCCCTCCAAGTGCGGCATCCCACACGCGCCGACCTCGTGTTGATTAACTAGAGGCACGCGCTGATCAAGCTAGCCTGGCATCTACGCTTGCCAAGCTATAGCTCCGATCCCAGCAATAAGTAGATCCCATGCGCGATCAATTATAGTTCCTTTAATCATTTATTGGTTTCCCTTCAGATTGAGTTTTCGCACGTTTATGTGGTATGATGATACCTAGTCATGCATGCTACGCAGTAGGACGTCCTACTGCTTAGCATGCGTACAAGTATCCACCCATGAAGCTGTGTATTTTTGTACCAGTGTGCCGTGTCTATCCACTCTATTCTGTTGCACCAACTTTGGTGAATGATGAGTGCATGAGAAAGAATGTCTTTTATTAACTAGAAGTTCCTTTATGTCCTAAACTTTAATTAATCACTTGATCAACTTTGGGATTATCATCCTTCTATATATGTAATTAAATAGATGCGGTTCAAATCCAATATTATCATCCTATTTGTCTCCTGAATTATTATTTGTCTCCTAAATGTAAGCTTTACTTTTTTTTACCTCAGTTAGCACTAACCGAGCATCACGGGATGATATGAATCTTCCAAAAAGTGATTAGACTAGCGCTTGCCTTTATGCGTGGACGGCACAAATTAAAGGGATGTGGTTGTTCTACACGAAACTACTGACAGAACCGACTATACTTACTAGTATACCATTAAGTTACATAATTATATGGGCATTAACGTAACTTAGCGGTTTCTTCTTATTCATTTGAAGCTTTGTTATTTTTGGCTAAGATATATAGTTTTGAGTTTCGGTACGTAAAAAATCACGCACATACATAAGTCCTGCCTTCACATGCAAACTTTTCCTTTTGGACTTTTTTTACTTCATTTACTATGCTTTTCGATTTTCCCAAAATAGGCAGGATCAGGAGTACCCCTACCCACCACGTATTTCCAATGAAACTAGCCATGGAATTTTTACATGCAACCTTGTTTGGTAATTTACAAAGTAAGAAAGCCTAGGACAAGTGGCAGTTTCCTCAATAAACTATGCCTACGAAAGGATTTGTATCAAAGTAGGGCGAACGGATTGTGCGATTTTTGCATGGTGGAAGTGTTCATATTGAAGTTAATATGACATCTTAGAATTATTACTCGCTGATTCAAATCCAAAAAGTGTGAAGTCCGGGTGATCTGATATCGCCGATCTTGTTCAATATGGTGGTTGACATGTTGGCCGTCCTTATTACATGTGCAATACAGGATGGCGGTGGCTAGATTTATCCCACATTTGGTAGAAGGTGGAGTATATGTCTTACAAAATTCAAGCACTACCCTTATTTTCATGGAACTTGATCTTGAAGAAGTCGTTGACATGATCATTCTATGTATTTTTTGCAGCTATCGGGATTAAAGTGTATTCTCATAAGAGTGAGAATTTCTGCTTTTGGAGGCCAAAGGACGAGGAGAAACAAAAAAAACAACTTGTTAGTTGCAAGGCATCCCAATCAACTGTGATAAAATCCTTAATAAGGGATCGAAAGGGTTAGAATACTGGTTAGGAAATAAATTAAGTTTCCGGAAAGGCAAGCTTCTCTCATATGCAGATCACCTTGTTTCAATACTCTTCTTAGAGCATATCCAACATGTGGTAAATTTTAGGGCACTCCAAAACAGTTGTAGGGCACCCAATATTTGCTTTTGGGGCACTAAACTTTATTGTGTCTTACCACGTGATGTAAAATAGAACATCATTGTCATACAAGATGATGCAAAACAGGTCATCACGCAATTGAAACTTGATTTTGATACTTTGAATTTGCGAACTACACGGATATTTAGGCTTAAAACATGAAAATTTAACAAAGTTCAACCGGGTAGACACAATTAATGACATAGGCACACTGCACTACAATACTCATCATCACTACTAAACATCGACTAGCCGGAGGAATTGTTGTCATACTCCACCTTGATCACCATTGAGGGGTCAAGCCTCATATATCTTCTTCATCTTCACCGGTGAGTCTGTGAGTTCTAGTACACTGTACCAGTTGCTTATGCGGAAAGTGGTCCATTGTCAATTTCTAATCATGTTAGAGAATACAAATCATGTTTTTACTTGTAATTGTCGCCTTAACCTCCTTAACATAATTGCAACAACCACAAGTTGTGAAGTAGGTTCTGCAATTAAGAAATGCCACCTTTTGTTTCCTCTGTTTATGTTAGATAATTTGCTAGCATATTAGGTCTTAAACATACCATTTTTGGTTCCACTTATCCAATCAGTAGCATATTTGATAGTTTGTTCTAACATTGCTAAATTTATGTTCAAACGACTAGTTTAATAATGTTATTTCATTCTTAATTTGTTAGGATGATGAATGGATAGAGGTTGATGAAACTGATGAGGTAGAGAAGTTCTATGTTTTAAGGGGTAGAGAAATTGAATATGGATGATGAAATGTTCGAGCCTTCGCTTAGATTAGGTGACAGCCAAAATGCCACTAAAAAGGAAATCTTGAAGAAGAACTCAAGTCTGTTGAAAGCGTTGGTTTGACATGTGATTTATGGACTTCAAACCAGAACTTGTTCAACTTAGGTTTGGTTGCTCAATACATAGATGATGAATGGAATATACAATCCCATGTTTTGAATTTCAGAGTTAGATCCACCATACTCGGGCATTGTCATGAAGAACAGACGATGTGTGTGTTTGACATGTCAATACATGAAGACCTATGGAAGATGAAGTGTGTGGTGACTTTCGTTTCAAGAACTATGGCACAAGACGCATGACTAGTACAAGACATGAAGAACTATGTAAGATCTACCATGGCAAAAGACGCACGACCAGTACATAAGGTCAGAATCTATATAAGCTACAAATGATCTAAAATGACACAAGCTACAGATGATCTCTAACATTGTAGAAGCTACACATGATTTAACAAAAGATCTAGATCTAAGAAACCATACAAAGATCACAAATGAACTCCAGGAGGGGGGGTCTAATTACGTATAGTAATTGCTGGAGGAGAACTCAGCGAAGAGGAGGTAGTAGTCTTACCGTCGCCACCACTACCGATTGGAGAAGACTGTGCCACTTACTTGCTCTTCGACCCAGAAATGGAGCTCGAATGGGAGAGGGGGGAAATGGTGGATTTTGGCGGGAGGTGAGAGTGGAGAGTAGAAATAGAGGAAGGGTTTTGGTGGGAGGTGATGGAATCCTTCCCGCCCCTCCCCCTTCCCTTTTCGTCGCCGTGCTCCCGTCATCTCCATGCACGACGAGGATGACTCACTGAAAATGAGCGAATCGGCAATTTTCAGTGGGACTGGCCCTAGGGATGCTTTAATATTCGTGCGGGCTACAGCGTGGAGGCCGGCCAGTCGGCCAGACATCCAATTAGCTCAACTTCTTCGCGACGGGTCTGGCTGGGCTTTGGGCAACCTACCAAACATGGCCTATATGTCTCATTCGCCGACCAAGCATGCATGTGAATTCCTCTGTAAACGCCTGCATATGCATGCTCTGATCAACTCCATCTGGATTCAGATAAATTAAGATCTCCCACTTGGCACGAATTGGCGCCCCAACAAAAGTCCAATTGTAGCCAGCAAACCGCCATATACTAGTATCTGTTACCGTCTGCGTGCTTGCCCATTGGTTCGGTCTGCACTGCCAGTACGCACGGCATGCAGGTACCTTGCGTTTAGGTGTACAGTACGTGGATATATACCTTCGTTCGCGTTGAATGACTTGGTGCCGACGATCTGATCTGGCTAGCTAGGTTGCCCGTGACTGGCCACCACTCGTAATGCAGCCAAGCGCGAGGCCACATGCCCGTCGTCACGGACTCACGGGCCAAGCTATCCCCGCGCTATATAAGCCTAGAGCCGGCGTCTAACCTGACACACGCAGACAATTTCGCCACACACATCAACTACACGCAGCTACCTTGATCCGATCCGATCCGATCCAACAGCTAGCTAGCCATGGCCGCCGGGAGGAAGGCGATGATGGGCAACGCCGCCGTGGCCGCCGCGCTGGTGGCGCTGCTCGTCGCGGCGGCAGCGTCGGGCGCGGCCGGGTACCACATCTGCAAGATCGACCCGGACAGCGTGGTGAAGGAGTGCAGGTCGTACTGCAAGGTGGGCAGCACGGACGCTCAGCCCAGTGGCGCCTGCTGCGCGGCGGTGAACGGCGCCGACTACGACTGCCTCTGCAACTTCAAGACCTCGCTGCCCAAGGACATCGACGGCAACCGCGCCATGCAGATCCCCTCCAAGTGCTTCGCCGGGGCCCCGACCTCGTGCAAAAAGTATTAGTTCGTGCATGCGCTGATCCATCCGTCGTCTCGCGCGGACGGTGCGTGCGTGCGCTCAAGGGGCGCGGATGATGAAAAACTAGATGTCGTCACGTCGTGTTTTATTTGAATTTCCCGCTCGTCGTACTTTCCGATCGGCTGGCTGATCTGATCGTGCGTACGTGCTTTGTGCTAGTCACCCATGTATCCTCTTGTGCTTTTCGTAAGTCATGTTGTTGTTTGCCTACCGCCTCGACTATGTTGCAGAAATAAGACATATTTTTTTAAAGGGAAGGCTCAAAAGCCTGACTTTGAATTAACAAAGCCAACACGGCCACTAGTACATCACTTACAATGAGCTGCTGGGATACCAGCAAGAGAATGCAGCACAGAAAACAAACAACGGAAGACAAAGAAAAAATGAGGAACAAGCTACACTAACTAGCAAACTAGGCAGAGAGCTTGATCCCGTGGACGTAGGCATAGCCTTCTGTTAAGAGGCGCGGCGCTGGAATTGAACACCAAACCAGCGAGCCTCTCCTACACAATCGAGCACATCCATCCGAAGGCACGAAGAAATCTTCAAGACTTGAGGTTCTGAAGGTGAAGAGCTTCACGGAGACGCCTCCAAGGAGGGGTATGGCGTCCAAGAACGCCATCATCTCTAGTACCGGCAGCAGCATTACAGAGCTTTCGCCGGAGCCCAACCACCACCCTTGAAGACACGACCTTGACACTCGCCTAATCAATTGGACCCTCAGCATGAGGAAGAAATCACCGCCATCCCCTGTGGCATGACACCAACCTAACCAACCACCCCTGGGTTCGTAGGTGGCCGCCCAAACCAAGAAATTCACCGTGTATAAGCAGCCAGGGTCGCAATGGCGTCAACGAGCTCAAAGAAGGTTAAGGAGTGAGCCTGAAGTCAAAGAAGAGGACCTTTCCCCAACCAGAGGGCCTGCAAGTTGTGCAGGAGGCGGTATCCAACCAAACGGGAAAGCAGGGACCTTTTGGTGGCGCCTCCAAGAAGAAGAACGATGTTGCAGACGTCGTCATCACCCGCAATGGCCAAGGCCTTGCACGGCTTTCACCGATGTCCTAGCCCGAACCTGAGGCCGGCCACCACCAGGAGATCATAGGGAGGTGGCAGAAGCAGACACCGTTGACAGCACTCCCCCAAGTTTTGCCGACCCCAAGAGACGAGGTGGCCAAGACCCTGGAACACTAAGGCCCGATCTCGTCGCCGACACCACCCACGGCCTGACCGAACCACCCTAGATCAGCCAAGATCGGCGTGAACTCAAAATTGTGCGGGAGACGAAGGAAGGAGGCATCCTGCCTGCGTCCCCATCTGCAGCATCGGCTAGCACTCCGCCAAGGACATGACGAAGCCACCAGTAGGAAAATGATTACCAGTGGCGTACCAAAAACCAAGTTCGTGGCGCGCGTGCGCCACTGATATTACGCCACTGGTAGCAGTGTAGTCAGTGGCGCACTAGGACGTGCGTCACGGATAGTAGGGCAGTCAGTGGCGCACCCCCATTCCGTGCGCCACAGATATTACCAGCAGCTGGGGCCCACTTTATGGTGGCGCACCGTTTTGGCCGTGCGCCACGGGTAAGGGCAGGTCAGTGGCGCACAGCCTACCATGTGCGCCACAGATAACTATCTGTGGGGCACAGATTTGGTGTGCGCCACTGATAAGGACCCTGTGGATAAGCATTTTCCTACTAGTGAGCAACGGCAAAAGAGGGGTGCCACCACCGGCATCACCGTGATGCCCACGCGACCACGGCGAAAGGCTGACAGGCACCAGCGAATGCCGCCCACCCCAGAGGCAGCGTCCAAGGGCCGAGCTCCCTCAGCACCGTCGATCGCCGCCGGCCACGAGAGGAGGGCACCAGAGTGACCAAGGCCCCTGCTTGGTCAGATCTGGTCGTGGACAGCCGCGTCCGTCCACCACCCTCGACTCCGGTGGCTTCATGACCTGGTGGCGATATAGAGCGAGCACGCCAGCGCCACCCCGATAGGGTAGAGTCCTCCCTGCTCCCCCGCCGAAGCCGAGCGACGCGAGATCCTCGCCACCCCCATCACCGGTGCTGCGGACTTGTCCGGCAGCCACCTCAGGGGGAGGCGAGGGGAGGAGGAGGGAGGGAGGGGGTGGCCGGCGGCGGGATTTAGGGTTTCACCCCCCGGGTTACCTGGAGGGGGTGACGCGAGGGGAGTCTTTTTGTCCTCCTTTTCCTGGGAATTGATGCCACGATTGATTTTTGCAAATAAATAATATTTGCCGTGTTTGTTAACGTCTACTCATTTTTTAGCCTTCATAGATATTTTCAAACATTGGAATATATGTGAAATTTGTAAGATCATTGAAATGTTTTGAAACAAATGAAATCTCATTAAAATATTTGTTATAATGTTTTTAAAATAAATTAGTTTTTATATCATGGACATGTTTGAAATATCTAGTAAAATCCACTTTGAAACTTCTTAGATTGTTCTTAAACCATATGGATACTGTGCAAAAAAATCCAACTATGTTTCAAATTTATGTGAATAATTTAGAACCATTAAATTTGTTATGAAATCTAAGAAATCTCATTTAAACACTTGTGAATAATGTCTAGAACTTTTATGACATCAGTAAATATCCTGATGTTAGGGCAACTTCAATGGTGCCTCGCAAATGGACCGGGCCGTCCGATTCTATCTAACCGAACAGAATGATAAACCCAACAGGGCACCACAAATGGGCAGTGGCCACGGTTCTATCCGGCTAGCCCCATTTCTAGCCCAAATTTAGACTGGCCTTGCGGGGACGTGAACGGCCCGCGTGTCTTCCACCGGTCCTCGCGATTCTCACACATAAGCGACAAAGCGAGAGGAAATGGCATGGTCAACCAACTTATCTTGTCCTTTTTAATGTGGACCGGCGTTGTCCACCATCACTATCCACACTCTCGGTCCCCCACTAGAAGCTTCCATTCCCACATGCACCACAGTAAAAACCCTAGGGCGGGGTGGGCATTCCCCACCCTAGAGCACGGGGGTTGGACTGGTTGTAGTACCGCAGCGCGGCCAAGCGGGACACAAACCCACCGCCGTTGTTGCCGCACGACGTCCGTTACATCTAGGACAAGTCGATCGAGGAGCCGTCGGAGGACCACGAGATGACGGAGGAGGAGGAGCTTCTCGCCGCCATTGAGCTCTTCCGGCAGGAGGAGGAGGACAAGTGGGAACGGCCTCCACGAAGCTATGGAGCAGTCCGAGATGTAGTCGGTTCCGTCAGTGATACCTCTTGTTGCGCAATTGTCGCCTCCACCGCAGTCCGAAGGAGTCTGGCCACCACCGCATATCTTTGTTGTCATCGATGAGGACTAGGGCATCGTCCGCCATCGTCATCGATGTTTTTTCTTTTTTGTTAGTTGAACTATGTCTTTTGTTAATATAATATATGTAAATTATAATTATATTTTTGTTTATATTTTATATTTTGTGTCCATTTTTTTGGGGGGGCACCGTTGGGTGGAGTGGCCACCCTGAACAGCAACAACGATGATATGGGCCTCATAGATGTCCGCATGGCACCGCAAACAGATCGATTCAAACAGAATCGGTGTCTGAAATGTGGGGCAGCAATGGAGTTGCCCTCGGTGATGTGTTTGGAGGAATTAAAACAGAAAAAAATAGCAAGTTATTTATTTTTCTATTTTTTTTAACGAGGGAAAATTCATCCTTTAAAGGTTTTTTTTAGATGAACAAGTGCAGGTTAAGGAGTCGAGATGGAAAGAATGTCACGGGCCGAATCTCGAAGCAACTTGGATGGCATACCCTTTGTTCCAGTGGCGGAGGTTCAACTGGGCGAAACAGGGCCGCGGCCCCCAGCCCATGTGATTTTATCAGAACACTCCTTAGATAGCCCAGTCCAACCTCTGCAACTGCTTGGTCGACACATAACGTGCACATTCGAAACGATTTCACTTGATCCATTGACAACATCACGTAACAAGAGGCGCTATGGAAAAGATGATTTGATATGAAGCACATCCGTGAAATATGTGATTTCAAACATATCTCATCAATAGGTATTCTTCTTATAAACGCCCTATGGATCAAAGGGTAGACCTGCCAAGGTTTTCGGTATCGAGATACTAGGTAGTATCGTTTTCTTGTTACCAGTATCGTGTCGTAGAATCGTATCGTAGTATCACGATACTATGAGATTTTTGTTTTTAAATAAAATGAAATAATATATTCAAAAATACCTCAAAAATATTTAAATTTAATTATTAATTTTAATTTTAAGCATATTTTATGTATTTTTTAGAGGCATCCATAAACCAAAAACTAAGACCATATATATACGTCAAAGCTATTACACAAATATGCCTAGTTGACTTCTTTGTTTCAACCTACAAACTCATGTTTTATACTCAATATTCTCAAAAATAATGGAAGTTTTACTACTTAAATACCTAGTTTACTTTGCGAATACAAAACAATTTTACCCTTTTAGCTTGCCAAACCATTATGTCCTTACTTTTTACTAAACTTTGGATCGTATGGTATCAATTTTGTATCAGGATACTAAAGATATTGTGATATGTATCATGATACGAGTAAGATACTACTAGATTAAGATACCATCACGATATGTATCGCTTGTCGATGGTGGTATCGTAAAATCGTAATACGTATCAGGATACTAACAACCATGGTCCTAGCGAGAAATTAGTTAGACCTTTTTATTAGGCAACTACGGCGTTGCATTAGCCGCCTGAACCATTTTCAATAAATAAAGTGAATCAAGATATAAACACATCCGCTACAAATATTAGCACACAAACAAGAAAGAAAAGGAGAAAAATAAATAAACTTGGAAAATAAACAAACTCATACAACAACACCAAGACATTAACTTAGCACCCAACACCATGGGGGAAGACCGCAAAGAGCATGAAGGAGTTTTGTTGGATCAGTCGAAGGGAATCCCGTGTTCGAGACGACCACATAGATTTATCGCCCGCTTACTGATGGCTCAATACACGGCGCCCAGAAAAGTGCTTGGTGCGTGGTGTTGATGTAGAGCTCGTTGGGAACCCAAGAGAAAGGTATAATGAGCACAGCAGCAAGTTTCCCTCAGTTATAAAACCAAGGTTTAATCGAACCAGTAGTAGCAAGGAAACACCTCAAAGGTGTTACTAGCTGAGCTTTGGCAGGGCGCACTACCGGTGCTAGTAGTAACGTGAAGACCTGCACAACACAACCACAGAACTTTGTCCCCAACTTACGATGAGGTTGTCAATCTCACCGTGTTTTGTGGAAAATTAAGGATTAAACGTATCGAATGGAAAGAAGTAAAAGTTTGCAGAAAGTAAACACAAAGCAGTAAAAGATTGTAGATTGTATATAAAAGACAAGGACCGTGATCCATAGTTCACTAGAGGTGGCTCTCCTTAGATAGA
Organism: Avena sativa; assembly: GCA_916181665.1. Taxonomy (NCBI): domain Eukaryota; kingdom Viridiplantae; phylum Streptophyta; class Magnoliopsida; order Poales; family Poaceae; genus Avena; species Avena sativa. The sequence continues at coordinate 418,579,624 of OV702296.1, forward strand.
TAACATGCTGGGTGAACAAATTACAGTGGGGCAATTGACAAACACCGAGAAAGCAATACATGCATATACTAATCATCTTGACTCCTTTGAGACTTGATTGGGCATTACAACATAATACATAGACCGCCATCCAACTGCATCTATAACTAATAATCCTTCTTCAGGTTATCATCCGAACCCCCTCCAGTATTAAGTGCAAGCAACAGATTATTGCTTTACGAACTGCGTGTAAAGTAAACAATACAATTGTTCTATGAACAAAAGATCGTTGTTTTCTCCCTAGTAGCAACAACACATCTAGTACCTTAGAGATTTCTGTCACTTCCCCAGATTACCAGAGGCATGAACCCACTAACGAACATAAATACTAACTCTTGGAGTTGCTAGCATCTACTTAGCCAAGATAGCTACTAACAACGGAAAGCATGCAAGATCTCAAAAAGCAAAGACATGATAGAATCAATAATCAATCTAAAATAGCATCTCAATATCCATCGGATCCCCGCAAACACAACATGTATGGATTACAAATAGATGATCTTGATCATGAACGGAGCTCACAAGATCTAAACATGAAAGCACAAAGGAAGATAAACCAGCCATCTAGCTACTACATGTATCCGTAGTCCAAGGATGAACTACTCACGCATCACACCAGAGGCTTGCATGGTGATGAAGAAGGCCTCCAGGGTGAATTCCCCTCTCCGGCAGGGTGCCGGGAAGAGCTTCAGATCCCTCCCGATCTAGGGATGGAGATGACGGCGGCTACAGACTCTTTCATGGATTTTTGATCGGGTCCTTAGGGTTTTCGTCCCGAGGGCAATTTATAGGCGGAAGGAGAGGCCGAGGGGGTGCTGGGGTCGGCCAGACCACCCTCTGGCGTGGGCCAGGCCTGGCCGCGTGGCCAGGTGGTGTGGCCGGCCCCTGGCCCCTCTCCGTCTCGTATTCTGGCACTTGATCCCTTCCGGAAAAATAGGCACTTTGACTTTTGTCCCGTCCAATTCCGAGAATATTTATTTTATGACTCTTCTGGAACCAAAAACAACAGAAAACAGGCAGCTGGCAGTGTGTCTCTTGTTAATAGGTTAGTCCAAGAAATCATAATAAAAGTACTCCAAAGTTGGAACAAAACACAAGAAAGTGGATAAAACTAAGCATGGAACATCAAAAATTATAGATACATTTGCAATGTATCAACATCCCCAAGCTTAACTCCTGCTCGTCCTCGAGTAGGTAAGTGACAAAAAGAAAGAATTTTTGAGGTGATATGCACCATCAAAGACTTGATCAAAGTATTTGCAAAACATTTAAGGCTGGGATCATAGTACTTCAATCATAACATGAAATACAAAGTTCTAGCAATAAGCAAAGAAACTAAGATGCAACATGAAAAGGCACAAACAAAAGATTCATGAGTAACAATGCTTTGCAAGACGTTTGTTTGTTTCACATAAAGAAAACATAGCATAAAAGTATTCAGCTTGTCCCTCATAGAGTAGCAAATATAAATGCATAGGACACCTTCAAAGTTCATAAGAGTGACTAGATACAATAGTTTCAAACAAGCAATAATAAGTCATGCATCAATCAACTAGTCTTGGGACAATGCACACAGAACTAAGAATGGCCACTATGCTCTCAAAGTAAGTGCATAAAGTTAGAAGGTGGAGACTCAATATAATGGTGGAAGAAAAACCTTTTATAAAAAGGAAGTAGGGATTCAAGTCTCATAAAGAGCTTCCAAAAATTATGATACTTATAGCTTTCAGCTCTCATTGCCCCTATCATAAGCATCTTGAAGTGATTAAGGTTAAAGTGAACAAACTATGGTGTACATGCTTGACGAAGTATAAGTCAGAAATCTCATATCCCTTGTATACGAGGGCCGCTCCTCATGCTACTCAAGTTTAGTCACCGGTAAGTTCTTGTCATCGTAAGTACATGTGTCTCATAGAGAACCGCCAACGGGGTATCCCTTGCCCGATGATACGGAAGAATCCCAATATCAAAATGACAAGGCAAGCAGACAACAAGCATCTCAGCATTCTTCTTATTTACCATGGGAATATGGTGCTTTTTTCTCTCTTTCCTCTTTTCATAGTATCTTTTTTTTCTTTTCTCTTTTTCTCAATATGACTCTTTTTTTTATAAGAAGAATGCTTCATAGACAGCTCATTATGGTTACGCTGCAGGTTTCCACCATGTCAGCATGGATTAGACCAGCGGCCCAGGCGTTTCTCTAACACATATACATAACTCCATGGACTTATAAGCTCCCCTTTCATTTCACACCGACGACATCCATATACAAAAGAGCATGATATCAACTAGGTACAAGTACCAAGTGCAATGTTGAAAGCGTTCCCCATAAAAGCATGGTTCTGCTAATTCCCAACAAATAAGTGAAAGCATATACAACATAGAAGACACAGTGGTTCAAGTTTATTAGAGGCAATAAAGTAAAGTGTGCCATCAAGTTCGTGAGAGCTTTAATCACTAGTTTTCTCATAACAAGTAGAAGGTAAACAAAAGCATGAATATACTTGGAATAGCATAAGCTAGTAGGTAGGTATGGTGGACTCTTTAGAAAAACTTGGTTTAGGGAGTTGGATGCATGAGTGGAACTCATACTTTGTTGTGGAGGCTAGCAAAAGACTGGGAGCGACAAACTAAGAGAGCAATAATAGCCATAATCATGTAGAGCGACAAAACATCATTGATCAAAGCATAAAGTGATACTACAAGTTGAAAACTAAAGGATCATAAAGGCTATTATGACTTGAGATAGTCATAACATGGTGTGAGCATGTGTCAAGTCAACCCAAATAAAGCATCAAAGGTGAATACAACTATACTATGCTTTAATATGCTAAAACAACGCATGATTCATCCAAGGCACATTAAGCAATCTCTATTGTTTATAACAAGTCATGCTACAGCAAAGAATACTAAGCATAAAAACAAGACAATATCAAGCATGGCATGACAAAGCATAGGCCACAGTCAAAAACGAGCTCTTTTTACCACATAAGTATGAACTTTTCTACTCTTTTCCAAACCAAACCAAACTATTTGCAAACCAAAGTGTGAAAGAGGGGGTCCAACCAACTTATTCAAAAAACTAAGCAAACCAAGCAAACTAAAAACCAAAACAAAAACGAAAAAGAAGACGCTCCAAGAAAAACACAACTGTGCACGAAACAATAAAAATGAAGCGTTTGGAAGAAACTTGGAATTTTTATTGATAAAGAAGGGGATGCCTTGGGCATCCCCAAGCTTTGACGCTTGTACTTCTTGGATATTTCTTGGGGTGACACGCGTGGCATCCCCAAGCTTGAGCTTTAGTCCATCCTTCATCTCATTACTCATTCCTTCCATACACCTGAAAATTTTCCTTCATACAAAACTTCACACAATCTCATTAGCAACATTAGTGCATTTAAGATAAATAAGTCTCAAGGTTCAGTTCTAACACCAAATAAACTTCCATTAAAACACTAGCTACTGTAGCACTTCCCTCAAAAAGCTCAATTCCCCAAAGGAACTCAAGAAGGAACTAACAAGAAGCAAATGCAGAAAATGGCAGAAATCTGTCAAAACAGACCAGCAGGTAAAGACGAATGTTTTAGAAGAACTTCTGTTGCTTAAATCAAAAAGTGTTGAACTAACGAAAGTTAGATAACAACCTGGGGCAGAAGCACAAAAAATTACAGCTCAATCCGACGTACAGAGCTCTTTCAGGAATTTTTACGGCGAAGCACAGAAATCTATTTCGGGACAACAATTTTCTCAATCATTACTTCACTCTCATTAGAGGTTACTATTGGCACAAAAATCAAATAAAAAGGATAAGGAGAGGTTATTATAGAGGTAATATATTCCAAGACCCAACTAAAACTCTTGGGTTATCTCCCAACAAGTACTTTTCTTTAACGCTTTTAAGTTAGTCATAAGAACCAAAGAAAGAATCAAGTGTTCTCAAATGAAGAAGCATTAAGACCAATTTTTTTTTCATAGGAGAAGCAAAAGAAATCTTTTCTCTCTTTTTAGGGAAGTGTTCTATACCTTTCTTGAGTGGGAGTTGATATTTAATGGTGCCTTCTTTCATATCAATGATGGCACCAACAGTTCTAAGAAAAGGTCTTCCCAAAGTAATAGGACAAGAAGCATTGTATTCAACATCAAAAACATAGAAATCAACAGGGACATAGGAATTATTAACCATAATAAGAATATCATAAAGACTCCCCATGAGTTTCTTTTTAACATTAGCATCAAGTGGGACATTCAAATAACAATCTTCAAGAGGAGGCAGATCAAGCATATCATAAATCCTTCTAGGCATAATAGAAACACTACTATCAAGATCACACAAAGCTTTGAAATCAAAGTCATTCACTTTCATATTAATGATGGGTTCCCAACCATCTTCTTGCTTTATAGGAATAGAAGCTTTATGTTTCATCTTTTCTTCTTTAATCTTTATGAGAGCATCGGTAATGTGTTTTGTAAAAGCCATGTTCATAGCACTAGCATTAGGACTTTTAGCAAGCTTTTGTAGGAACTTAATAACTTCAGAGATGTTGCAACCATCAAGATCAAAATCAACTTTATAATCTAAAGTAGTAGAACTATTATTAGCCTCAACACTAGTGGTGGTAATAGTAGAAACACTAATGTTTCTAGCAATTTCATCTTCTCTTTCCCACTTAGGATGTAATTCAGCTAATAGTCTAACATTTTCATCAATTCTTACTTGTATATCATTAGTGGCCGCAAAGGGATTCTCATTAGTTTCGGGTTTAGCAGCCATTTTATTCAAAGTAGATTGAGCTTCAGCCAAAGATGCTATATTTCTTTCAGCATTAGAGAGTTTTTCCTCAATAGTTTTATTGAAAGCAGTTTGTTTACTAATAAACTCTTTAAGCATAACTTCAAGTTCAGAAGGAGCACTTTTATTATTGTTGTAAGAATTTCCATAAGCATTACCATTGTTGGGAGGATAAGGCTTATAATTGCTGTTACCAAAATTGTTCCTATAAGCATTATTACCATAAGCATTGATGCCAAAGTTGTTATTTCTTATGAAGTTCACATCAACTTGCTCTTCTTGAGCAACCAAAGAAGCTGAAGGAACATTATTTGGATTAATATGGGCTTTCCCACTAACAAGCATAGACATAATAATATCAATCTTATCACTCAAGGAAGAGGTTTCCTCAACAGAATTTACCTTCTTACCTTGTGGAGCTCTCTCAGTATGCCATTCAGAATAATTAACCATCATATTATCCAATAGTTTTGTTGCAGCACCCAAAGTGATGGTCATAAATGTACCTCCAGCAGCTGAATCCAATAGGTTCCTTGAATAATAGTTCAATCCTGCATAAAAAGTTTGGATGATCATCCAAACAGTCAGTCCATGAGTGGGACAATTCTTTACCAAAGATTTCATTCTTTCCCAATCTTGAGCAACATGCTCATTATCAAGTTGTTTAAACTTTATTATTTCACTTCTCATGGATATAATCTTAGCAGGAGGATAGTATTTTCCAATAAAAGCATCTTTGCACTTAGTCCAAGAATCAATACTATTCCTATTTAAGGAATTCAACCATTCTTTAGCTTTTCCTCTTAAAGAGAAAGGAAACAATTTCAGCTTAATAATATCACCATCTATATCCCTATGCTTTTGCATCTCACAAAGTTCAACAAAGTTATTTAGATGGGAAGCAGCATCTTCATTACCAATACCCGAAAACTCTCTCATAACAAGATTGAGCAAAGCAGGTTTTATCTCAAAGAAAGTATTTTCAGCCATAGGTGGAGCAATAGGAGTGCTCATAAAATCATTGTTGTTGGTGCTAGTGAAGTCACACAACTTAGTGTTTTCAAGAGTAGTCATTTTTTTTTGGGTTTTCAAATAAGAAAGCAAACTAGTAAAACTATTTTTTTTTGGATTTTTGAAGAACAAAACAAGCAAACAAAGCAAAAAGAAACTAAGCAAAACAAAAAAAACAAAGTAAATAGATTGGTTATGAGGGACTCCCCTTGTGAAGATGTCCTTGACTCCCCAGAAACGGCGCCAGAAAATCGCTTGATGGCTCAATACACGGCGCCCAGAAAAGTGTTTGGTGCATGGTGTTGATGTAGAGCTCGTTGGGAACCCCAAGAGGAAGGTATGATGAGCACAGCAGCAAGTTTCCCTCAGTTATGAAACCAAGGTTTAATCGAACCAGTAGGAGCAAGGAAACACCTCAAAGGTGTTACTAGCTGAGCTTTGGCAGGGCGCACTACCGGTGCTAGTAGCAACGTGGAGACCTGCACAACACAACCACAGAACTTTGTCCCCAACTTGCGATGAGGTTGTCAATCTCACCGTGTTTTGTGGAAAACAAAGGATTAAACGTATCGAATGGAAAGAAGTAAAAGTTTGCAGAAAGTAAACACAAAGCAGTAAAAGATTGTAGATTGTATATAAAAGACAAGGACCGGGATCCATAGTTCACTAGAGGTGGCTCTCCTAAGATAGATAACATCCTGGGTGAACAAATTACAGCGGGGCAATTGACAAACACCGAGAAAGCAATACATGCATATACTAATCATCTTGACTCCTTTGAGACTTGATTGGACATTACAACATAATACATAGACCGCCATTCAACTGCATCTATGACTAATAATCCACCTTCAGGTTATCATCCGAACCCCCTCCAGTATTAAGTTGCAAGCAACAGATTATTGCTTTACAAACTGTGTGTAAAGTAAACAATACAATTGTTCTATGAACAAAAGATCGTTGTTTTCTCCCTAGTAGCAACAACACATCTAGTACCTTAGAGATTTCTGTCACTTCCCCAGATTACCAGAGGCATGAACCCACTATCGAGCATAAATACTATCTCTTGGAGTTGCTAGCATCTACTTGGCCAAGATAGCTACTAACAACGGAAAGCATGCAAGATCTCAAATAACAAAGACATGATAGAATCAATAATCAATCTGAAATAGCATCTCAATATCCATCGGATCCCCACAAACACAACATGTATGGATTACAAATAGATGATCTTGATCATGAACGGAGCTCACAAGATCTAAACATGAAAGCACAAAGGAGGAGAAACCAGCCATCTAGCTACTACATGGATCCGTAGTCCAAGGATGAACTACTCACGCATCACACCGGAGGCTTGCATGGTGATGAAGAAGGCCTCCAGGGTGAATTCCCCTCTCCGGCAGGGTGCCGGGAAGAGCTTCAGATCCCTCCCGATCTAGGGATGGAGATGACGGCGGCTACAGACTCTTTCGTGGATTTTTGATCGGGTCCTTAGGGTTTTCGTTCCAAGGGCAACTTATAGGCGGAAGGAGAGGCCGAGGGGGTGCTGGGGTCGGCCAGACCACCCCCTGGCGCGGGCCAGGCCTGGCCGCGCGGCCAGGTGGTGTGGCCGGCCCCTGGCCCCTCTCCGTCTCGTATTCTGGCACTTGATCCCTTCCGGAAAAATAGGCACTTTAGCTTTTGTCCCGTCCAATTCCGAGAATATTCATTTTCTGACTTTTCTGGAACCAAAAACAACAGAAAACAGGCAGCTGGCACTGTGGCTCTTGTTAATAGGTTAGTCCAAGAAATCATAATAAAGGTACTCCAAAGTTGGAACAAAACACAAGAAAGTGGATAAAACTAAGCATGGAACATGAAAAATTATAGATACATTTGCAATGTATCACTTACCCAGTGATCACTCTACACCATGCAACACTAGAAGACATTGGAGTCATCGAAGGGCTTCACAGTCACATGACGACACCAAGAGCCACCAATGCTACTGAAGGGAAATGTTCCTCCGAGACATCATCCACACTTCGTCTTAGCCTCAAACTTGAGAGCCATCACCAAATGAGCAATCATGAGAACTATGTGGGGCAACACGAACCTTGTACACTGATACGTCCATAACGTATCTATAATTTTTGATGGTTTTATGCTAATAATATGCTTTTGACACTCCTTTTTGTATAAAGTTTATGATTTATTTGGACTAACCTACTAATAGTTGCAAAAGTGCGCAATGTTCTTGTTTTACACTTTGATGTGTAGGACTTACCAAGAATACAAGTGAAAATCTTGTTGGAGTCAAATTGGGATTTTTTTCAGAAATCTGTCTGAGAATTCTTTTTGAAGATGGTCACCTTTCGGATCGAAGACGGCGTCAAACAAAAAAATTTCAACTACAAAGTTGTTGGAAATTTCGCGACAAACGTTCTGGACATAAAATTTAGCTGATTCCGAGTCCGAACGAGCCTTTTAGACCCGATTTACTGCAATCCAAGATGGGGTGACGGGAATCCGAGAAGCTATATAAAGAGAGGAAACCTAATTCGCACAGAGGATCTCCACCCACGAATTTGCAGCCACCAAAGCCACGTTTTTGCCTCCCCATGGATCCCATCTCCATGGGGGAGGGATCCCAAGAAGCCATGAATGAGGGGGCTAAGGGGCGGTGCTCCCCCATGATACCGGCGGCGGGGAAGGAGTCCCCCGCGCCGCTGTCGGCGCCACCGCCGCCCTCTTCACCATCTTCACTGCCATCTTCATCACCTAATCCTCCTAGTATGCAGTGGTTCATCCTCCCACACACCTCTGTACCGTTCTATGTAAACATGGTGTTTGATGCTATAAGTTATAATCCTATGATCTATGTCATGTTTGCGTAGTTTCTTTGTTCTTAGATTGAATGGTTGAACGTCTTTGGTTCATTAGAGTTGTATGTTGATATTGTACAGTCCTTTGGTGTCTATTATATTTGTGCGCGCATGGATTAAACATCATAGGGTTTGTAGTATGTGTAAGAGAAAGGGGAAAATTCTGCCGGAGTGACAGAAACCTGAGGACGCGAACCGGAACGTTGCACGTATGAGAGTAAGAAAACTATTAAACTTAAGGCTATGGTTGGGGAAACCTTAATGCATTGATTAGTACTTATGGATGTTTGCTAACAATCCAATCATATAGTACACGTAATTCCAAATAATGAAGCGCATGTAGATTTAGCCTCTCCCACATAGAAAACTGCATCGAAGACAATGAACCCAATCTATTCGCTATTTAAACTTGGACAAAGCCACAACAATTACCACCACTATTCCATACTCATGGTTCTGTTAGTTTAGTGTATTTTATTGCTGCAGCAACTAGCTTTACTTTCTTGTTATTTATTATCATGCAAAGCTATCTCTATTGCTCGTATTGTTACTCTAGTTTTATTTCCTAGATAATGCAAACGTTTAGTGTGCGTAGAGTTGTATCAGTGGTTGATAGAACTTGAGAGAATATTTATCCTACCTTTAGCTCCTCGTTGGGTTCGACACTCTTATTTATCGAAAAGACTACACACGATCCCCTATACTTGTGGGTTATCATACACCGTCGAAGAACCTCGATCAACCGAAACTTCACCACCAACACTAACATCCCTACGTGGTAAACCCACGGGATGGAGTGGCCAGAGAACTTAGCTTGGGGCGGGTCTCATATAGCCATAACACGGAGACCGGAGATCAACAAAGGCACTTGTGCCAGATGTTGGAGGGGGGAATTTAGGTCCAAGGTGACGCTTCAATAGAAGAACATGAACACAATGTCTAGAGATGTTGTCATCAACGACTAACAAGAGTCAAAGCAGATTTTTCACCCAGACCCTGTCCGCCCAAAACACCAGTTGAACCTCTAGCTGACACCGGCATGCCCAAGGTGCAAAACTAGGCCGCGACAAGATGAGGGTTCCATCGCGACACCTCTAGAGAGGTAACAGTGCCCGACGATGTCATTGTCGCTGAGCTTTCGCCTAGAACCCCAAGCTCATCCATGGGAACCCGACATAGATTCTGATGACCCCGACAAACCTCGTTCGTGGGTGGGTCTAGAATAAGATGCCTTAGGATCGAAGAATGGAGGCATGTGAAGTCTTGCGCCTAGAACTGGAGCACACCCTGCTAAACTCAAGTTAGACATAAGCATAGACCTAGACATAGGTGACGGCGTTGGGCTTCAAGTTTGGGAAGTGCTCGAGGCGACAGACGAGACTACGACGAATCTGCACAGGAGGACGCGCATGTCGCCGAAGGACGAGAAGGTGACGACGGATTGAACCCAGTGGTAACCCACCGGAAAATTGGATGTAACTAGGCATGTGGATGTTGGACTGAAGGGCGAAGAGGGCCGACGAGCGGATCCGCGGCACCACCATCAACCTCGTTCGCATGGGGTGGACACGACATCCTCGAAGATGTGGCTGCACAGAGTGAGATGTGGACGCGGGTGGGTGGGCATGGCAGTATGGTCCTTGCTTGCTTTCTCTATCCACAAATAAGTTTACTTTTAGGTAACTAACTACATAGAAAATAGAAATACCACTAGATGCATCTTGGAATGTAGTTTCTTAATATACTAACTTAATGTCAGAAATCAGTGCTATAATTTTTTATGAAGTTGATCGAACTTAAAAGAGTTTGACTCAAGGCAAAACCTATAAATACAGGAAGAAGTATGTGCTTTCTCCCACTCTAAATTTAAGCAGAATCCTCTGGTTTGCTTTAGGATAGTGTTGCATTCAAACTCATGTTTTAAAGGAACAGCCCGAGTACACTGAAGAATGGGGCTGTTGAACATCAAGATTGACGAAGTCGCTATTGGCACTAACAAATGGAAGGAGAACATATGGCTAAATGAGGCACACGAGACATCAATATCGAAATTTAATTTCTAGTGGTAGCAGTATAACTACCGAGCACTAACCACCCAACATATGCTTTGTTATTACGTTCAAGTTCCAAGTTAAACAGAGAAAAAGACTCTCTAAATGAGCGACAAACTTAAGTTAGATGCTGGCCTACCAGGGTTCAGAATTTGTATTCACCTTGTTGGATGTACATTGTGATCGATCCAAGAAAATATGGATTTTGCGGATGTTTTTTAGTTGGGTGTACTGTCACTATGCCATGTCCTCGCGGATCTGTGGGGCTAAAAACACCGAGTCCCCCTTAGCACGACAGGTTGGATTGCAGACACCATACAATGTGCTCGACCAGTGGAAATCAACTCAGTAAATCCTGGCAAGAATATTTGCACGCTGGATGGCGGATGCTTCGTGGCAAATATGTCCTGACTTGGACAGCCAGTACCCACTTGGCTATCGGTCAGACTGAACCAAATCTTGACCCAGTTAGGGTCTCGTGACTACCAACATATCCCGGTTGCAGCTGCTGGTCTGGTATTGAAAGCAACAACAGCCGCACATTGCCCATACTACCTAGTAGGAGTAGTACATCTTCTTCATCAAAGGAGAAAGAGTAGAGGGAAGTAGCAGATAAACAATATGACGGACGCACCGCAGATCTAGAGCTTCCAAAGAATTGCTCTCTGCGACTACTGCAAGAAATCGCCAGACTGCTCATGGTACGGCTCTGGATGCTGTCCCAAAATCCATGCGCAGCCCACGCCGTGGTGTTAAAGGAGAGTGACAGTGATGAACAGAACAAGAGCTAGGCAGGCAGCAGGCAGGGAGGGATGAACAGAATCCCAGCACCTGCAGCTGCACCTCACAGATTTCCCAGCCGCAATGCAGAATCCATGCATCTCCGTCCTAATGCTCCACACTCCTCTGCCAAACATACACCTTTAGTCCTTTACATGGTCAGAGATGATGCGCCATACCCCATACTTGTCTGCTTCCCTTTGTCCTCCTCCTGCACCATGAGTCGTCCATGGACATCCCAAGCATCCTAGGTAGTTCCTTGAAGCATGCACCTTCTTTCACTGAATAAGTTAACTACTCCCGCCTAGGTTGTTCCTTGAAGAATGGTCTTTGGCTGGATCAGTCTACTATTTCCACTTAGATTTCGCCAGCAGTATCCGCCGTTTTGACAATATATATGATTGGCACCGAATAATTGACCCTCCTTTTCACCATGCCTTTTGTCTGCAGCACAAAAGGAATAAAAAATGTGAGCTAATTGTCTAATGAGCCTAGTATTGGACTTCTTTACGTTCAAAATGGAAAAAAGAAAATAAGATGCATGCAGAGAAGGCACATGTGTAGAGGAACGGACAAGGGTGATGCGGTGCAAAACAATGGAAGGACGGTCCCGCGTTGCTACGTTTCAGACGCCTCTGTAATCCCGTGTGTGCGTGCATACGAGAGAGAGCGGAGCCACCTGGTGGTCACCGCAGTCCCCACCGCATGCGCCCTCTCTATATCATTGTCTGCATGGTGGTATGGCACAGGGATGTGCATACATATGCTAGGCAAGAGCACAGCCACAGGGGCAGGGGCAGGCACACACACACAAGGGTTCTTGCAGTATTGCACCAGTCTCCCCATCTGCCATCTATATACCTCCAGCATTCGCTCCCTTAAGCTGTTTCTCTAATCACCAAGCACACTACCACCCTCCCATTTCCTATCCATCCTCCAGTTTGAAGAAGAGGGTTATGGCCAGTGGTTGCCTCACAACTACCTCAAGCTCACTGCTCCTCTTCTTCCTCCTCTCTTGCTTGCTCATCGGCCATGCTCTCTGCAGCAACCAAGGTCACCATGGCAGCATCTCAGGTTTCACCACCTCTTAACAACAAAAATTTTTTTGGAGTGTGTTATTTCTCCCTTCTTGCATAACAATGGCTTGCTTCAATTCTTTCCTTCGTCTGCATACTTTCATCATGTATTCACTTCAATGTGCTGTACAGATGCAGATTATGGAGAACAATATCCTCATCAAGGATTACATGGAGCACATATACACTTGCAAGAGAACATGAAGGTACGTATGCCATCTAGTTATTATTAAGTGTCGTTCTTATGGGTGCTATATTTTCTAATGTTTTCAGCACTTGGTGTCTGAAGTTTTATTCAACTTCCTTCAAATACTATATACATGTCTAAGGAGTGTTCGATATGAGAGAAATGAGTGTAAAACAGATTGGTATGGTAGCAAGTTAGCACCTGCCTCCTTCCTTACTCCTACAGTAGTAAGAGAAGTTCTAAGAACAAGAGCAGAACAGCATGGATACGGGATACCCAAATTAATTCAGAAAATGGGGCCCCATGACATAGCCATCTGAATGCAACAATAACTAACATGATGTTCACATGCTTCACAGCAGGGTCTGAACGAGGAGAAACCACCCAGGTATGCAAGGAGAATGCTGATTGGTTCAACTGCTCCCATATGCACGTACAACGAGTGCAGGGGGTGTCGATCCAAGTGTACTGCTGAGCAAGTCCCGGTGGATGCAAATGACCCCATGAATAGTGCCTATCATTACAAGTGTGTCTGCCACAGGTGATTATTAATAACAAGTAGGAGCTTCTGTGCCATGCTATGTCTTAGTAGAGAGTAGTAGTTCTCCATCAATCTCCTCTTCCTTTCCCTCTATTCTCTTTCTCTGTTAAAATGGCTTCATTTTTTTCCCTTTTTCTATTTTACAAGAGGTTTAGCTAGTAGCGGACTGGAGAGGCATTTTGTACTATGAGATGTTTAGTTCAGTTTCTGGACTAGTAATTTTGGGAGTAAATGGTCTGGAATTTTGAAATCTGAAGAGCAACTTAGTTGTGCAGATAAACAGTCTCTTATACTCTCTTTATTAACCTATGGCAACAAGAATATACCTCGATGTAGTCCTCTGCTTGAACAGCCTTAGAGCTTCGGACTGGATCTTCTGGACGGCTGGTCTCCATCAGGGCTTTTAAAGTGTATAATTGCTGTAAACGTTCATCTGTTCCAGCACAGCAGTCCTCTGCTTGAACAGCCTTAGAGCTTCAGACTGGACCTTCTGGACGGGGTCTCCATCAGGGCTTTTAAATTGTATAATTGCTGTAAACGTTCTTCTGTTCCAGCAGACGTCCTGTCATCTTCAGTTCTCGTGGAATTCCGTGTCGTTCCTATTTCCAACCACATGTACAGGGGAGCAGTTCATCTAGACAGAGCATCATAGAAGAAAGATGATGATAAGTAAGCGTAAGGGGAAAAGAAGACTTCTGTGCAGACTGCATTTTTTCAGCAGAGCAGACTTTATTTTCTAAATTTAACCAGGCATAAATTTCTGAGAGAAAAATCATCAGATACAAGAACATCACCTGTGCGTCTCTACCTTAAGCTAAAAATTACAGTTTTGTAAGTATGTCGTATTTTTTGACACAAAACTTGTACCATAGGTAATAAACAATCAGTACCAAATAGAACATTTATTTTGCAAGAAGAAAACCTGCAAGGTGCGTTGTATGCATTCAACAAAGAACAGTGGAAGATTTGTCTCAACAGGAAACTTTTATTAACTATAGCTCTTTTTACTGGAGGGGTAAGGACGCTTATATGCAACAGGACACTCTCAAGTAACTCCTGCCTATCAAAGCAACACTGACAGATACAGTGACGTTCAGGCACAACTTTCCGTTGGCAAGCATTGCTCTCCTTAAATTTGAGTAAAATACTGTACTACAGGTCAGCACGAACCTCTGCTCGTCCTATATTCAGGTTCTGCTTGTGAGCTGTGAATCTGTGATGCAGTTAGCAAAAGAGCTGGCGTAGATTACTAACACAATGACACATTGACCTGCAGAACCATGCATTACTTCAGTAAATCCATTTGACCAGTAGACAACTAGAGCTTGAAAAAATCTGTAGTGTTATACTTTTATCCAGTAGAGAGAAGTTAAAAAAACTTGATTTTAAAAAGGTCAATACGCAATAAAACTCTTGGAAGTCATCAGAAATTAACAGCTATGGTGCTTTTCATGCATGCTGAACAATATTAAGTTATTCACCCAAAACAATTCAGTGAAAATAGTGTCTAAAGACAGAGGTAGCCTTGTACTGTATCATGTAAATGCTGTCCCAGGCATTCTTTATAATTTTCAAAGCAAGAAAAATTAACACCTTAACTCCTCAAGGGTTAGTAAGACTTCCAATCATGCAAGAGAAAATCATAGCAAGCTAAACACAATGGTCATTGTCAACCCCCATTACACATGAAGAGCTGAAGAAAGCAACTTTAGCATTTGCCCCTACTGCATCTTCAAATGGCTTCAGGAGCAGCAAACAGATCTCCTAAAAAGACAATGAGAAAAAGGAAGATCGATCCAGTGGTATTGTGAGAGTGACGTTAGAGAAGAGGATTCATATGGTGAGAGAAATAAAAAGCTGTCCCACGGTGGCCCTAGTACTACGCTTTGGCAGTAGAAGTAGGTCATCATTTTTCTTATGAAAACAAGAAGAGGTCATAGTTGCTCCCTGTGAAGTGGACCTGCATAGGAAGGAGGCATTCACATGGAAGTAAGCAGGAGAATCCATCTCAAGCTGTTTTCTTTTGCATGACACAAGATGCTTGCCTTGGGCCCAACATTAGGATGAAATACGGGTACCAAAGGTTGGCATCCCTACAGTAATGGCATCAGGCACTGCAGCCCTTCGTATCTCTATAGTGTTCATCATAGATAATGTCGATATGTCATTATATTCTAATCTAAACTAGAGTGTGCTTCTAGATCAGGAGCGTGCAGGACAACAACATGGGCGACCATTTTAGCATCACCGAGGATATGAAATTTTCCTATGGTCAGATAAGCAAATATACAAAACATCTTTGTAATCTGGAAAATAATGATTTCAAAATAAAGCCTTAGAATCAACATAGCAATAACATGGTTCATTATTTGCATTGTTGATGCCTAACTACTATATTTCACACAATTAATTTCCATTGTCTCAGTCAATAATAATTACAGAACAAAAAATGTAGGATATATAGAGAAATAACTACCAACATATAATCCTGACAAACAGATTTACTGGATACTATCGCGATGATTTTAGCCTTCAATCTGAGATCCATTTGTCTTCTCTGACAATGTAAAATACCGAAGTACCAGAGGTTTAAAGACTTCTTATTAAGGACAAACTTGCGGTTAAAGCCTGAAATCATTTTTAAAAACTCATAATCACAACTGGTAGCCCCAAATTGTTTGTCACCCATTAAAACTGTCTAAGAGAAGGGATCAGATAGAGCTTCTTCATTCAACCAATATGTTTCTTTTAGTGAATATGGAAGTCAAAAATATATTTACCTCTGTGCAAGTCAATCAAAGAGAACAGAATGGACAACCCTGTGGATCTCAAGATCTCCGCGCTTGGAACCTTTTAATCAGTGTGCAACTTAATGAAGAAAATGGAATACAATAATGGTATGGACTACTTTGCAAGTAACTAAGCAGTAAGCACCTGTTTGGCTGGTATATCAACAGAACTTTGAGGGATAGCTCACTTCATCAGGAAATAAACAGAGTTCCAACCAACCATTTTGTTTTCCTAAAACCAAGGAACCTGGGAAATATTAGAGGGGTCAACTTAGATGTGGGCATAAAAAGGGCAACAGTGGCAATACTTGAATACCTTTTATGTTTTATCTTATCAGGAAACTCACATTTGCAAATATTCATCATAACAAGCAGCTTCCAAGAAACCCTGGGACGTAACAGAGTTTTCAAGAGCTCCTTCAGCACTGTAGCATCGTATGCCATGAATGTCAAATCAACATGAACCAGACCAAAGGACTCAAAGTATCAAACACATTTGCTGCGCAATGGGGTGATCAAGTATTCAAGTAGATGCTAACATGTTAGCTAAATTCCACAGCATCAAGTAAATTTCATCCTTATATGGATGTGAACTACCTCCGTTCACAAACTCGTTTATTTGTCCATCCACCTCAATAACGCTCCTTCCAGTGTCCTTCTTCATACCTCCAGCACTCATCAGTCTCCTAATCCTCAGGACACCCTCCCACATTCCTTCATCAGCGTATATATTGGACAGAAGAACATAGACTCCAGAGTCATCTGCTCCAAGACTCGCTAGGCGTTCAACCGACAGCTCAGCCAGCTCGACACACCTATGGCTTCGGCAGGCAGAAAGAAGAGATCCCCATAATTCTGGAGTTGGTTCCATGGGCATTGTCTCTATGGTATGCCTAGCCTGATCCAAATGTCCAGCACGGCCAAGTAGATCAACTAATGCACCATAATGTTCAACCTTAGGTTCTATCCCAAGATCCTTCCTCATTCTATGAAATATCCCTAACCCCTCCGAGATCAACCCAGCATGTGTGCAAGCAGCCAGCACAGCAAGTACACTCAAATCA
The DNA here is from genome assembly GCA_916181665.1 of Avena sativa. Classification (NCBI taxonomy): domain Eukaryota; kingdom Viridiplantae; phylum Streptophyta; class Magnoliopsida; order Poales; family Poaceae; genus Avena; species Avena sativa. The sequence goes on from OV702296.1 coordinate 418,596,818, forward strand.
TCCATTGGTGCCTCTTCAGATTTCATTTGGTAGAAAAGCTTGACAGCATCATGCCCGCAACTATGAGTTCCAAGTCCAACAATCATCACATTCCAGGTAACCACGCTCTTTTCAAGCATGCTTTCAAAGATCATCATGGCAAGATCCAAGCGACCACATTTCATGTACATATCTATCAGAGCCGTCTTCACCACAACATCGAACAAAACCTTCTTCTTCTCCAAGTAAGAGTGCAGCCATCTGCCTTGCTCCAGAGCTCCAAGCTGTGCACACGCCGTGACAGCCCCAACTGCAGCGACCCTGTCAGTCCTGATACCGCACCTCAGCATCCTTTGGAAAAGTTCCAAAGCCTCCGAAGGCTCCCCAGACCTGACATAACCATCAACCACAATGCTCCACGAGATCACATTCCTCTCAGGCATCTCGTCGAAGAGAACCCTCGCCTCGTCCATCCTCCCCTGCCTAGCATATCCGTCGATCATCGAGTTCCAGCACACTAAATCCCTGCCGGGCATTTGATCAAACAACTGGCGCGCACGGTCTACACCTCCAGACTGCTTTCCGTAGGCATCAATCATGGTGGCCCAGGAGAACGCATCCCTATGCGGCATTTCGTCGAACAGCTCCTGCGCCAAGGCCACCTCGCCACATCCAACGTACCCAGCTACCATGGAGTTCCACGAGACGAGGTCCTGCGCGCCGTCATCGAACACCTTGCGCCCGGAACGGCAATCCCCGGTCCTACAGTAGAAGCTGACCAGCGCGTTCCTCGTGAACAGATCGCGATCCATCCCCCTCCTCACGGCATCGGCGTGCACCGTTAGCCCGACCCCGCAGCCGCATGCCTTGAGCACGGCAGGGAAGGTGTAGGCGTCGGGGTCCACCGCGGCACGGCGCATGCGCGCGAAGTAGGTGAGGGACTTGCACGGGCTCGTGGGGGCGTGGAGACGGATGAGCGTGTTCCAGGGGAAGGGGTTGCGGGAGGCGGGTCCCGGAAGGTGGGAAAAGACGGTGTCGGCGTGGGCGACCGCGGAGGCGGAGGCGAGAGCGAGGAGGAGAAGATTGGAGAGGCGTAGCGGAGAGGCGGCAAGGTGGCCGGAGGTGAGGAGGAGGGCGTGGCATTGGAGCGCGTGGGAGGCGGAGCAACAGGCACGGAGGCGGGAGAGGAGGATCGAGAGGGCGAGAGGAGGCGGAGAAGACATGGCGACTTTGAAATTCTGAAACGACTGACTGATGTACTCATGGAATTTAAGGTGGGCTTTACGGCCATGGGCCAGTTATTAATAGTACTTAATGAAAAATCATAATCCATCCGTACCGGTTCATTAGGCCGGCTCGTGAAACCGAACTACCTAGAAGGATTGCCACAGGTGAGCTCACTGATCCGGTCAATGATTAATGGTTGCCAAGGGAATACTCAAAAAAAAAAAAATGGTTGCCAAGGGATGCCATGTTGAGACTCATTGCATGCCTTGAGAACGACCCACCAGCAAGGGCTGCGGTCAACGCGAGCACGGTCTCGTGGAATGAGGAAAGCCTACGTTAGTTTTTTCTACCCATGAATGTTGATATCATTCTACAGATTCCGCTCAGCCACCGGCAGAACATGGATTTTTGGACATGACATTACGATCGCAAGAGAGTTTTCTCGGTTAGGTCATCCATGCAGAATGCTTGTATGGACCAGGGAGAAGAGGGAGGCTTGGCTAGATAGCCGATCGGGTGCCTCCAATGGACAGACAGTCGAGAAACAATGGTAGCCCTCTGAAAGATTCAGGTACCATCAAATGTACGGGTGTTTCTTTGGCGCTTGGCGAAATTATCGTTGCCTACGAAAGATGTGCGTCACCGTTGGAAAATGGCAGAGGATGATCGATGTCAGTTGTGCGGAGCTGCGGATTCATGGTGTCATGCTCTATTAGACTGCACCATGTCGCGTTGCGTATGGGCGCTGGTCAATGCAGATGTTGAGCATCCGATAGCATCGGAGGAGAGGGAGTCCCAACAGTAGTTGGCAAACCTGATTGAGACGTTGCGACACGATGATCGGATAAAGATTTTAGTTACTTTATGGGTGATCTAGCACGCACGATGGAAGCCGATCCAAGAGCAGCGGTATCTGAGCCCGCTATCGACACACTTGTTTGTCGAGAGGTTCATTGCCGATCTCAACCAGAGCACTGAGAGGAGCACGAGCCGAGATCATCCGCCGCACACTCAAGGTGAGCAGGGTTTATGAAGATCAATGTGGATGCCATCGTCGGAAAAAACACGAGATGTGGCACGATCACAGCTGTAGCACGATTAGAGAATGGGTTATTCACGGGAGCATCATCTATGGTTTTTCCAGGCAAAACTGATCCGGCGACCTTGGAAACTATGGCATGCCGTGAAGCCATTGTCTTGGCATACGATATCAATGCTCGAAAGCTCTGTGTCGCGAACGACTTTTAGCAGGTGATCAAGAGCATTGAAGAGGGAATGATGGGAACTTATGCTCATGTTGTTCGGAGATCAAGGATCGGTACGTGAGTTTGAACAAGTGATCTCCCACCACGAACGATGGATTTCAAATAAGGAAGCACATTCCCTAGCTATTCCCTAGCTAGAAGTGCAGTGAACGATGGCTCGGGCCGTCGAGTTTGGTTAATTGATCCGCCTATAGGCTTATGTATTCCAATACTTGTTGAAGTTTAATAAAAGCGGTTTCCCCAAAAACTTATATAGTTTTAAAAAAATGATCATAAATTTAATCAATAAATTATAAATTATACTATCTTAGTTCCTAAGAATAAGACGCACATGCATTTCAAGACAAACGTTAACCCAAAAAATTGAGCAACAATACCTTCGTTATATTGTAGCACATAATTGGTATCGTTAGATTCGTATTGAAAAGCATTTTCTAATTATGATAATTCTATACTCCTTTCAAAAATATAAGACCTTCATATATTTTAAAATAGACTGGATTCAGACTAAAATAGATGAAACTAAACAATAAAACATGTTCAGATATATGCATTTTTAAGAAAGAGCTAGAAGATCTTACATCTTACATTAGTGAATAGAGAGAGTATCAATAATCTTAATATAATAAGTGTAATTCTTAGTTAAAGAAAAAACACGTAAAATAAGAACACCTTATTTATTAAAACAGAGGGAGTATATCGAAAAAATTATTAAAAAATTGAACGTGAATTCAATTGTCTATTTTTGTGATATATAATTCATATACTTTGTTTGCAAAATAGTGGGCTACTTAAGGAGTGCGTCCATATGGCGCCTGGGCTCCCTGGAGCCTTTTTTCAAAAATTCTAAAATTAAAGTTTCTAAAATTTTTGAAAAAATATAGGGACATAGGCAATCATTTATAATATGCATATATGAAAAATCATGTGAAAATATTTTGTATTTCTCGGTAAAAAGGAGAAAATTTTAGATCTAAACGTAAACAGTGTAATTGTAAATGGGGTCCTCTGTTATTCCAATTTTTCATATTTTCCTTTTTTGCTGCGCTTGAAATACATTGTATTTTTCTTTGAAACTTTGCATACATGTATTTTGTATTAGTGGATACACGTTTAGTATTTTTTTTAAATATTTGATGATTTTTGAAAAATTTAAAAAATGGCTACTCAGGCTACTCAGGATCTGAAGTGATTTTTCGGCTACTCAGGCGGCTAGCTACGCACATGAATCGAGCCATTAAATCAACTACAGAGAGCACTAGATGTGAACCCGAAAGCACAACTTTCTACTAACGACGTTACACCAGATCCGGATCGAATGTATCAAGGGCTGCAGGTTAAATTGGATTAGAGAGCACCAGCCAGAGATACATGCTGACCTATATAAAGGCATTGTTGATAGCACTGTAGGCACAAGGACAGTGCTCCCATAAAAGTTCCAAGGGGGCTACGGGGACATGAAACGGAGACATATGGATGCCATGACATTGGTGCAAACTTATGGCAAGCCTGACATCTTCCTAACAATGACTTGCAATCCGAACTGGCAGGAGATAGTTGACAAAGTGTTGCCTGGCCAGACCTCGCAAGACCAACCAGATCTTGTTGCATGTGTTCTGCGGTGACCTAGCATATCACTTGATGATGTAGTACACTATAGTCGTTGACATAACACCAATGAAACATTGTTCCACTAGTATTACATTTCTCAGAGTGGTACAACAGAAACGTAGCCGATCCAAGACATGACTATAGGTTACAACTCGACTCTTTACAAAAGATCCAGAGAACGCTCTAGGTTAAAGAGAGAGAAAGAAACTTCTTACAAAGAAGAACCAGAAATATCAACTCATAACTATCATTCTAATATACTGGCATCTAGACCATTTTGCTTGCAAATGTTGCTATTGAATTGCTCTATAGAAGTAGGTTCTATGGCTAGAGATTATACTCCTATCTAATCAACAACTTTCTCTTCACTTCTGTTGATATATATGTTGTCTTCATTGACTTTATTGAAGAACTTGAGCTTTCGATGTCGATCTCTTGAGCACAGGTTGGTGTTGACGTCGTCTTTATTGGCTTCCGAATCTAGCAAGGGTTAAGAAGATACGGTTGAGTACGAGCGTACTCAGCAAGTTCACTAAAAAGAAGTATTTGATGCACTATCTACAGCCACAAACCATAGGTCATAGGCTATGCAGGTTTTAGTAAACATTTCTTCAAAGATTGCTTTTATTCTGAAAAGCTATGTTCGTCAGCCTTCACAGGTTTACCAGAACTTCATGGAGTTTCTTTCCTGCCACGTTCGTAGCTCTTTTCCGGAACAGGGAATAACATGTCACAATTTTATACACTCTACAGAGGTGCATTACTTTACCCATAAGAGATCCTTAACCATGTTGCACATACGAGCAGCCAACCCGTTCATACTTCCTTGGTATGAGGCCCGGTATAAGGTCTAAGCTGATCACTGCCCTTCTCTGCGACCTCATATGCCCGCATGATCCTCTAGGCCAAGCCATACCTCTGTTAAGCCCCTTTCGGACAAGCTATAACTTTGGTAGGCCCCTGAAAACTCTATGAGCCAGTTGTGCTCCTGGCAAGCTACATAAAGGTCCGACTATACCTTCGACAGTCACTCAGAGATAATCTAGACACCAAAATCATGGGGCCTAAGATTGCCCACCCATATGCTGGATCCACACAAGGAATCACATCATCACGTTAAGGTCGTCTTGCTGACATACGAAATAAAGAAGATCCAGCTGACTTCTTCGTCTCATTCCAGATCTCATGGTTAACGCGTATTATACGGCGCTAGAATCACTAGCGACATTGGTGGTTTAAGTCTTAGATAATATGTTCCTTTACGACCAGAACTTCCATAGTAGGTTATTACCACTTGGTAAATAACCCATAATCATCATTATGAAAATAGCATTTTCTAACCTTTTTGAAATGCAGGTGATGAAAACATTGAATTTGAAAATACTTTATAGAAAATAATCAAAGGACATGAGAAAGTGTGAACTTTCCTTTGTGATCACAAGATTATATAATCACGGTCTTTGAGATGATATAAGATCCAATATTTGAAATAAGCATCTTTGGTCCGGTAAGGATGTTTAAAGAAGCAAGATGTCATTATGCATAAGTAATTTTGTAAACTCGAATCCCCGAAATAATCGTCTATGATCTAGGGTTTGGGAGATTGTGATGATTTCTTTAGAATGTTTTGTCCTTTTAGATCAATGTCATGTTGGAGATATGCCCAAGAGGCAATAATAAAGTGGTTATTATCATATCTTCATACTTATGATAAATGTTTACATACCATGCTATAATTGTATTAACCGGAAATATTAATACTTGTGTGATTTGTAAACATAAAAGAGTCCCTAGTAAAGCCTCTTGTTAAACTAGCTTGTTGGTTAATATATGATCATGGTTTCCTGATCATGAACATAGAGATGTTATTAACAACAGGTTCATATCATTAGGAGAATGATGTGGTGGACATACTCCTATAGTTAAGCGTAGCATAAAGATCAAGTCATTTAATATAGTTCATTTGCTATAAGCTTTTTGATACATAGTAACCTAATTCCTTCGACCATGAGATCATGCATATCACCTTTACCGGAAGGATGCTTTGATGACATCAAACACCACACCGTAACAGGGTGGCTATAAAGGTGACATTGAGTGTTCGGAAAGTATTGGTTGAGACACATGAATCAAGAGTGGGATTTGTCCATCCATATGACAGATAGATATACTCTGGGCCCTCTCGGTGAAATGTCATCTAATTAGCTTGCAAGCATGTGACTGGCTCACAAGGGATCACATATCACGGGAACAAGAAAAGAGTACTTATCGGTAACGAGGTTGAACTAGGTATGCAGAGATACCGACGATCATAACCTCGGATAAGTAAAATATCGTGAGACAAAGGGAAATTGGTATCGTATGTAAGTGGTTCATTCGATCGCAAAGTAATCGTAGAAATATGTGGGAGCCATATGAATTTCCAGATTCCTCTATTGGTTATTGATCGGAGAAGTGTCTCGATCATGTCCGCATAATTCACGAACCGTAGGGAGACACACTTAAGGATTCGACGTTGTTTGAGTAGTTATGGAATGATGAGAAAGAGACCGAATGTTGTTCGGAGTCTCGGATGGGATCCGGGATATCACGAGGAGATCCGGAATGGTCCGGAGAATAAGATTCATATAAGAAAAGTCCCGTTTCGGAGTTGGGGAATGATTCCGGTGTTTTCATCGGGAACATTCTAGAAGGTTCCAGAATGTCCGGCACTCCGGGAAAGGGGAGGGTACATGAATGTGTCATTACAAGTTGGAATGATTGCATCATGTACTAAGTGTCATTGCTGTCCAAAATAAAGGGTTTATTCAAAATCCTAGTTTGAAAAGTCAAACGGCTAGTTTGAAAAGTCAAACGGCAGTTTTTGGAAAGTGGAAAAGAGGAGGAGGAGGTGAAACCGAGTTGGGGAGGGAGCCCTCCTCCCCAAGCCGGCGCACCACCCAAGCCGAGTTGGGGAGGGACTCCACTCCCTCCCCTTGGCCGCCGGCCCCTCCACCTATATAAGGAGGGGCAGGGCTCCCTCCTAGCACACACAAGTCCCTCTCCTCTAAACCTAATCCCTAGCCACAACCTAGGGATTTCTCCCAAGCCGTCAAGTTAGAGCTTCTAATTGCCCTAGCCTCCGGTTTAGAGCCTTCTAATTGGTGTGTATAAACCCTAGATCACCAAAGCTCTCTCATACTCCACCATACTCGCTCCGGCTTAAGGCGAAGCCCTGCGAGATCTCCCCTCTACTTCCGGTACCACGCCGTTGTGCTGCCGGAATCGCGAGGAGAGTGCTACAACCTCCGCTGCCTGCTGGAACAAGGGAGAGGAAGGTCTTCGTCAAGTACCGAACGTGTGACCGACTACGGGAGCGCTGCCGGAACGCAGCGCCGGAAGGATCGTCTATGCGATCTTGAGATCGGCAAGTGTACGACTACATCACCCACGAGAATCTGCTCTCGTTAACCGCTTTGGAATCTTCGAGGGTGAGTTCCTCTATTGACTCGTTGCTACAATCTAGTAGATAGATCTTGGCTTGTTTGTTTGCATGCGGTAGAAATTTTTTGTTTTCCATGCTACGAACCCCTACAGTGGTATCAGAGCCGTGTCTATATATAGATCTGTTGCACGAGTAGAACACAATGGTCATTGTGGGCGTTGATGCTTTTATTGTCGATTGCTTCTTGTGTACTTTGCATCTTGCGGTATGTTGGGATGAAGCGGCCTGGGCTAACCTTACATGACATCGTTCATGAGACTTGCTCCACGCTTGACATGCAACTTGTATTGCATAAGTGGCTTTGCGGGTGCCTGTTTCTCCTAGCATAGTGGAGATCCAATTTACAACGGGTGATTAACAATACTAGTATCAATGTTGTGGTTCTTGTTCGTAAGTTAGATCGACACTTATTAAAAGCCCCAAACCACGTAAAACATGCAAAGAAAGTAGAGGCGTCTAACTTTGTTTTGTAGGGGTGTGCGGTGATGTGATATGGCCATGATTGTGATTATATTTGATGTATGCAATGTTCCTTATTGTAAGTTGGCAACCGGCAGGAGCCATATGGTTGTCTTTAATTTCTGTTAAGACCCGCGTGTCTATTCAAAGTAGTTGTAATAGTTGAAGCTGGTGGACGACAACCATGAAGAAGCGTCATTGACCTTGATGCTATGCTGGTGATGATGGAGATCATGTTCGTGCTTGAAGATGGAGATCGGAAGCACAAAGAAGAAAGGCCATATCATATCACATATTATGAATTGCATGTGATGTTAATCCTTTATGGATCTTGTATTGCTTAGTAGACGACGGTAGCATTATAAGATGATCCCTCATGCACATAAATTTCAAGTTCTAAAGTGTTCACCCTTAGTATGCACCGTTGCTAAAGCTTGTTGTTTTGAAGCACCACATGATGATCGGGTGTGTTAGATTCCGCAAGTGTATACAACGTAAGCAAGCCAGATTTGCTTATGCGGAAGCTAAGGTTTGATCTTGACGAGCCTAGCATGTACAGACATGGTCTCAGGAACACGGATCACCGAAAGGTAAAGCATGAATCATATAGTAGATATGATGAACATGTCGATTGTTCGCCATTGAAACTATATCAACTCTCGTGATGATCGGTTTTGATGTGGTGGATTTGGTTCGTGTGATCACTAAAACAATGTGAGGGATATTGTTTTGAGTGGGAGTTCAACGGCAATATGATTAAAAGTTGAACACTATTTATCATAAATTAAATCAAAGTGAATTTGCATAGTTGTTGTAGTCATTGGCATCCGTTTACCACCTTGCACTTAGTTTTGATTGAGATGATAGAACTATAGAATTCTGGTTAGTTACTTTACGAACTGATATCGTATTGTTTTGAAGTGTTAATCTAAAGTTTAAAAGTCCTATTGCAAACTTTCAGTAAGTTCCGGTTACTCCATGAAGTTTAATAATTGGTATTAAAATGAGAGTGACAATTCCAAGTGTTAGTGTATGAGTATCATGTTTGTCTCCATGATTCTTGATATTCAAAGGATTGTCTTAATATCAAGGTTATCTAGGATCTGAAAGAGTTGTTTCAGAAACCATGATGTGTGGAAGATATTGTGATATCTGAAACAAAGTATTGGTTGCAACATGATAGAGTATAATATGGCAAAAGACATATTCTCATATTTGATGAGAAGTTGCAAAGGGTTGGAGACACTTGTTGTCCTAATCCTCCAAAAGGTTTTGGATAGCAACATTATACTCGTAATTCATCGTTATAAGCTAAAAGTAGCTTGATTATGGATGATTCCATGATAAGGGTGAATATTTGATGTAGGTAAAATGTTTACTACACCAAGAGATTACTAAATGGAATTTGAAAGCACACCAAACATTTGATGATGGTGATCTACTTCAAAGTACAAGTCCAAAGACATTGGTATTTAATTATACACGCTTTGGACTATGTGTCATATGTATGACTCCACTGTTGATGTTGATAGATTCTTTCAAACATAAAAGGAAATACTGAAAGAGAATCTCTTAAATATATGGCAGAAAAGAAAAGACTAGAATTGTTCAGTTTAAGTATATAGATGATATACATGTTATGGCTATATTCTTTGCTTATTAAACAATGTGGTTCTTAAGTATTTGATACTGAATTTGTTGGTGTGAATCGTCATACGAAACAACACAATTCATGAACTACAATGGCCTAAGTAACTAGCAAAAGAATATGTGATGATGTTCATCGAGAACAAATAAAGGGTTGTTGTGTTGCTCGTTAAACATCAAAGCTTGCCTTCAAGATTTGTTTTATCAGGTATTATGAGAACAAAAGGGTTGTTCAAATAATTGCCGTAATCCATAAAAGATGGATGATTCACAAATCTCGTTGGAGAAATCACATCCATAAAACTAGTGCTAAAATGTCGAAAGACAAATTGATTGAAAGATCACTTAGGAAGTGACATCGCCGTTTAAATTATATTGGAAAGAAAACATGAAGAAACTCCATGTGGATGGAATTTTGGAGTCTTTTGATTTTGATCACATGACGCTTGTGAAACTTTCCTAGAGATAATTAAAACTTCGTTCATAGGCCAAAAGGGAACGAATGACTAGCTTATTGGAACTTGTACATATTGTTGTATGAAATCCATTATATGTAGTCAAGAGCGATGGATTTCAACTTCATATGCTTTCTCCGAAAAATTTGAGTGAATATATGAATATTTACTTAATAAGGATGAGGTATGAAACATTTGAAAAAGTTCAAAGTCTTTCAAGATGAATTGCAAAATCATTGTAATAAGAATATAAATAGTTTATGATAAAGATCATAAAGGAAGATATTTGAGTTACAAGTTTAGCATAATACCTAAGATTTAAGGAATCGTTCTGTGGATTTGCATTTCCCGAAACACCATAAGAGTATGGAGCGTTCGAGATATGTAATTAAACCTTGTTTGACATGGTGAGATCGAAGGTGTAATACACAAAACTGCCATTATATTTTAAAGATTAAAAGCTTTAGAGACTACCGTTTTCCACTGAAAAGAGCTCCATCATAATCCGCTGAAATGACACCATATAAAGTTATGGTTTGGGATAAAACCCAAGTAGTCCTTTCTTAAACATTGGTATGCTATGCATAAGAAAGATGTTTGCAACCAAAGCCGGATGAACCTGTCTTTGTTAAGTATTCCTCCATAACACCGGAGACAAAAGTGTTTGTCGCTTAGAACATCAAGTTTCTTTGAGTAGGAATTTTTTCGTGAAAAGTTAAGTGGGAGGACAATAGAACTTTGATAAGGTTAAAAGAACCTTAGCTATATGTGCAAAGTTGCGCAGCGCCGAAAAGTGTTTCGGAGGCAGCAACAATGCTCATGGCTCACGTGCCTCAAAGATTGCGGCCACGGAGGTCTAAGTTTCTATTGAACCAAGTAGGTCGAATAAACAATCAAATACCAAGATTTGAGGGTTGAATCATTATTTGAGAATAATGAACGGACTACATGCAAAGAAGTGATGATGGGCCCTGACTCCGTCAAATGGCTTGAAGTCATAAAATCCGTGATAGTTCCATACACGAGAAATCAAGTTTTGAACTTGAAGGACCCTCGAGAAAGGTGTAAGACCTTACAGTTGTGTTTGGATCTATAAAGAAATAGACATGGATGTTTTCACATCTATGAAATAGTCGACATGTTGGGAAAGAGTTCACAAAATGTTCAAAGGTTGACTATGACAAGATTTGATCTTTCATAGTGATATTTAGTCTAAACGGATTAATGTAGCAACCACTACATATAATTTTGTTATATGGTAGTTGAATAAACAAATCAAGTTCTTGTAATAGAATTATTACCTAGGACGTGTGCATAACACGGTCCATAGGGTTTTGTTAATTCAAAGGATGCTAAAAGCATATGTAAACTTCAATAGTTGAAGTGAGCATCGCGGAGTTGGAATCTTCACTGTGATGAAACTGTTAAAGGAGTTTAAAAGTTCATTAGAGACGATGAAGATGCTTGCGTTTGCAAGAAATTAAGTGGGAGCGCTAAGACATGTTTCTAATACATTATATGGAAGACATATTGTTGATTGGAAATAATGTATCTTTTATTAACACATATTAAGAATTTCATCCCGATGAAAGACTTAGGCAAAAACCCAAATATTTGGCATCAATTGACGCTAATATGGTTGTGCCAGAAGTACATAGACGAGATATTGAATGAGTTCAATATAGAAACTACAAGAAAGGTTCTTGTCGCACAGAAAGGATCGAAAGAGTTCGATGTTAATGATATATTCAAGTGTATTGACATTTGGTAAAGTGAAACATAGATTCAAGTATAGATTGATACTTGATGTATGAAATCACAAAGAGTATTTATATCAATCATACTGTGATATGTACAAATCCAGATATGTCCTATGCTCTAAATGTTATGAGCATATACCAGAATGATTCATAAGATGATCATTGGACGATAGTAAGGATATTCTTATGATCTTTTGGAAGAACTAAGAGTATATTATTTGTAGAAGTGACAAATAGATGGTTAGTTCATTGTAAAAGTACTACATTGATACTAGTTTTGTCACAGAGTACAAATTAAGTTTATCTCAATCTAAACTAAGGGTGGCACAATATAATGGAAAGTAAGTTCCATAATGGATTTGGATGAGTTCCAAAGTTAAGACATTGTGACAGATACTACAACAAAAGGCTAAGTATATGACTGCTATAATAGCAGCTAAAGAGGGCATTTGTGTCAAGTAGTTTGTTGTCAAACTAGGTGTAGTTCACAGCGGGATAATACTATGAAGATATATTGTACGACAATATTATCAACATGTTTTAACCCCAAAGAACTAAAGGTCACACCAAAGGACCAAAATTATACAAAGCCATCTCATTAGAGAATGAGTGATGCGTAGAGACGCAAAGACATGCAATTACACACGGACCTGGAAGTGTCAGATCCGGAGATCAGTTGACCACTAGCAATCGTGTACATACAACACCAGAAAGCCATAGGTGTTGAATACACAAAGGTTTGAAACTAGATTATTGACTCCAGTGCAAGTGGGAGACTGTTGGAGATATGCCCAAGAGGCAATAATAAAGTGGTTATTATCATATCTTCATACTTATGATAAATGTTTACATACCATGCTATAATTGTATTAACCGGAAACATTAATACTTGTGTGATTTGTAAACATAAAAGAGTCCCTAGTAAAGCCTCTTGTTAAACTAGCTTGTTGGTTAATATATGATCTTGGTTTCCTGATCATGAACATAGAGATGTTATTAACAACAGGGTCATATCATTAGGAGAATGATGTGGTGGACATACTCCTATAGTTAAGCGTAGCATAAAGATCAAGTCATTTAATATAGTTCATTTGCTATAAGCTTTCTGATACATAGTAACCTAATTCCTTCGACCATGAGATCATGCATATCACCTTTACCGGAAGGATGCTTTGATGACATCAAACACCACACCGTAACAGGGTGGCTATAAAGGTGACATTGAGTGTTCGGAAAGTATTGGTTGAGACACATGAATCAAGAGTGGGATTTGTCCATCCATATGACGGATAGATATACTCTGGGCCCTCTCGGTGAAATGTCATCTAATTAGCTTGCAAGCATGTGACTGGCTCACAAGGGATCACATATCATGGGAACGAGAAAAGAGTACTTATCGGTAACGAGGTTGAACTAGGTATGCAGAGATACCGACGATCATAACCTCGGATAAGTAAAATATCGTGAGACAAAGGGAAATTGGTATCGTATGTAAGTGGTTCATTCGATCGCAAAGTAATCGTAGAAATATGTGGGAGCCATATGAATTTCCAGATTCCTCTATTGGTTATTGATCGGAGAAGTGTCTCGATCATGTCCGCATAATTCACGAACCGTAGGGAGACACACTTAAGGATTCGACGTTGTTTGAGTAGTTATGAAATGATGAGAAAGAGACTGAATGTTGTTCGGAGTCTCGGATGGGATCCGGGATATCACGAGGAGATCCGGAATGGTCTGGAGAATAAGATTCATATAAGGAAAGTCCCGTTTCGGAGTTGGGGAATGATTCCGGTGTTTTCATCGGGAACATTCTAGAAGGTTCCGGAATGTCCGGCACTCCGGGAAAGGGGAGGGTACATGAATGTGTCATTACAAGTTGGAATGATTGCATCATGTACTAAGTGTCATTGCTATCCAAAATAAAGGGTTTATTCAAATCCTAGTTTGAAAAGTCAAACGACAGTTTTTGGAAAGTGGAAAAGAGGAGGAGGAGGTGAAACCGAGTTGGGGAGGGAGTCCTCCTCCCCAAGCCGGCGCACCACCCAAGCCGAGTTGGTGAGGGACTCCACTCCCTCCCCTTGGCCGCCGGCCCCTCCACCTATATAAGGAGGGGCAAGGCTCCCTCCTAGCACACACAAGTCCCTCTCCTCTAAACCTAAACCCTAGCCACAGCCTAGGGATTTCTCCCAAGCCATCAAGTTAGAGCTTCTAATTGCCCTAGCCTCCGGTTTAGAGCCTTCTAATTGGTGTGTCTAAACCCTAGATCACCAAAGCTCTCTCATACTCCACCATACTCGCTCCGGCTTAAGGCGAAGCCCTGCGAGATCTCCCCTCTACTTCCGGTACCACGCCGTTGTGCTGCCGGAATCGCGAGGAGAGTGCTACAACCTCCGCTGCCTGCTGGAACAAGGGAGAGGAAGGTCTTCGTCGAGTACCGAACGTGTGACCGACTACGGGAGCGCTGCCGGAACGCAGCGCCGGAAGGATCGTCTACGCGATCTTGAGATCGGCAAGTGTACGACTACATCACCCACGAGAATCTGCTCTCGTTAACCGCTTTGGAATCTTCGAGGGTGAGTTCCTCTATTGACTCGTTGCTACAATCTAGTAGATAGATCTTGGCTTGTTTGTTTGCATGCGGTAGAAATTTTTTGTTTTCCATGCTATGAACCCCTACATGTCACACTTGTGCTTCTTATTAAGGCTTGTGAGAGTGTGTGCAACAACATGCAAGTATAATAAGTAGCATACAATATAAAGCACTCAAGTGTGGAATGGTATTCAAAGACCTTTTATCTAGAGATTGTTAACCCATTAAAGTATTTTTTGAGAATGCTTAAGAATTACTTTTAATGTATCTTAAAAGAATAACTTTTGAAGAAAAGTTTATTTAACTAAGTGAAAGCAATTAAACTTGTAAGTAGATACTACTAGGGTTTTTCGTATTCTTAAAGAAATCATTGTTTTATTTGAGTTAAGCATCTTATTAGTATTTGGAATTGTAGAGCACTTATATGAGATGGCACCACATTCTATTCTCTGCAAAACTTCATAATACTTTATTAAAGTGTAGATCAAAGTAGTACCACCTTTATTATAGTAGGGTTTTATTGATGTTATAAGTGAATGGAAGATTTTATTCCTTTGAGACTTGATGGTTATATTCTGTGAACATGGAACAACATCATATTTGGATTATTTCATGATACTACCATGATTTAGTTATCACTACTTCCTCCACTCCTTAGCAATATCACCGACTTTGAGTGAACGAAAGTTCCTTACGGCATGTTGCTCCATACCTTTTGTGTGCTAATATCTCTTCTTATTATCGACTAATAATGTCTTGGAGTTGATTAATCCTTCAAAGTAGTGTTGATATTCCATATATTTTTCTTCCTTCATCATGCCAGTCTTCACCTTGGCATTTGGAACTCATCACTCCCTTACACGAATTCCCTTACCTCTATCTAGATCTATATCATCAAGTAATAACTTGATGATGCAATATGCATTTGCACACCAAGTCAATCTTCATGTATAGATCTAGTCAATCAAGAAGATCCAATAGAAACCAAGAAATCCAAATGTGGTACATATAACACACATTATTCTAAGCTCGTAATATAGTAGTTGAGTAAAACATCTCTATAATTCGGGCTTAGTATGTAGTTGTAGGGTTTCGTAGCATGGAAAACAAAAAATTTCTACCGCATACAAAAAAACAAGCCAAGATCTATCTACTAGATTGTAGCAACGAGTTGATGGAATAACTCACCCTCGAAGATTCCAAAGTGTTTAACGAGAGCGGATTCTCGTGGGTGATGTAGTCGTACTCTTTCCGATCTCAAGATCGCGTAGACGATCCTTCCGGCGCTGCGTTCCGGCAGCGCTCCCGCAGTCGGTCACACGTTCGGTACTCGACGAAGACCTTCCTATCCCTTGTTCCAGCAGGCAGCGGAGGTTGTAGCACTCTCCTCGCGATTCCGGCAGCACAACGGCGTGGTACCGGAAGTAGAGGGGAGATCTCGCAGGGCTTCGCCTTAAGCCGGAGCGAGTATGGTGGAGTATGAGAGGGCTCCTCGGCGATCTAGGTTTTAGACACACCAAGGAGGAGGTGCTAGAGCCGGCGGCTAGGGTTTGGGGCACCCCAAGTCGGCGGCTAGGGCAACCCTGGGAGGTGGCGGCAGCAGGAGGAGGTGGTGGCGCCAATCTAGGGTTTTGGAGGAGAGGTACTTGTGTGCTAGGAGGGGCAGCCCTGCCCCTCCCTTTATAGGTGGGAGGCGTGGCCAAGGGGAGGGGAGTCCCTCCCCAACTCGGCTTGGAGGTGGGCCGGCGGTTGGAGGAGGGAATCCCTCCCCAACTCGGTTTCCCACTCCTCCTCCTCTTTCCAAAACTTGCCGTTTGACTTTCAAACTAGCCGTTTGACTTTTCAAATTAGGATTTAAATAAACCCTTTATTTTGGACAGCAAAGACACCTAGTACATGATGCAATCATTCCAACTTACAATGACACATTCATGTACCCTTCCCCCTCCCGGAGTGCCGGACATTCCAGAACATTCTATAACATTCCCGATGAAAACACCGGAACCATTCCCCAACTCCGAAACGGGACTTTCTTTATATGAATCTTATTCTCCGGACCATTCCGGATCTCCTCGTGATATCCCGAATCCCATTCGAGACTCCGAACAACATTCGGACTCTTTCTCATCATTCCATAACTACTCAAACAACGTCGAATCCTTAAGTGTGTCTCCCTACGGTTCGTGAATTATGTAGACATGATCGAGACACTTCTCCGAACAATAACCAATAGAGGAATCTGGAAATTCATATGGCTCCCACATATTTCTACGATTACTTTGCAATCGAATGAACCACTTACATACGATATCAATTTCCCTTTGTCTCACGATAATTTACTTATCCGAGGTTATGATCGTCGGTATCTCTGCATAGCTAGTTCAACCTCGTTACTGATAAGTACTCTTTTCTCGTTCCCGTGATATGTGATCCCTTGTGAGCTAGTCACATGCTTGCAAGCTAATTGGATGACATTTCACCGAGAGGGCCCAGAGTATATCTATCCGTCATATGGATGGACAAATCCCACTCTTGATCCATGTGTTTCAACCAATACTTTCTGAACACTCAATACCACCTTTATAGCCACCCAGTTACGGTGTGGTGTTTGATGTCATCAAAGCATCCATCCGGTAAAGGTGATATGCATGATCTCATGGTCGAAGGAATTAGATAACTATGTATCAGAAAGCATATAGCAATTGAACTATTAAAATGACTTGATCTTTATGCTACGCTTATCTATAGGAGTATGTCCACCATATCATTCTCCTAACGATATGATCTTGTTGTTAATAACATCTCAATGTTCATGATAGGGAAACCACAATCATCTATTAACCAACAAGCTAGTATTATATAGAGGCTTTACTAGGGACTTCAAATTAAGTTTACAAATCACACAAGTATTAATGTTTCCTTGTTAATACTATTATAGCATGAATTTAAACATTTATCATAAACACAAAGATATAATAATAACTACATTTATTATTGCCTCTAGGGCATATCTCCAACAGTCTCCCACTTGCACTAGAGTCATCTAATCTAGATTACATGGTAATATACCGAACACCCATGGCAGTTTGGTGCTAGTCATGTTTTGCCCTCGGGAGAGGTTTAGTCAACGGATCCGCCACATTCAGATCTGTGTGTACTTTGCAAATCTTTATATCCCCATCTTGGATATGTTCTCGAATAGCGTGAAAACGTAGCTTGATGTGCTTCAGCTTCTTGTGTGACCTTGGTTCTTGTGCATTAGCTATGGCGCCCATGTTATCACAGTAGATAGACATTGGGTCCAGCGCACTAGGAACCACACCCAGCTCTGTAATGAACTCTTTCATCCATATTGCTTCTTGTGAAGCCTCCGAAGCAGCCATGTATTCCGATTCAGTTGAAGATCTCGCCACAACGCTTTGCTTTGCACTCCTCCAGCTAACTGCTGGACCATTCAAAATAAATACGTATCCAGATTGTGATTTAGAATCATCCGGATCGGTATTCCAACTAGCGTCGGTGTAACCATTAACAACGAGCTATTCATCACCTCCATAAGAAAGAACCATATCCTTAGTTCTTCTCAAGTACTTAAGGATGTTTTTGACCGCTGTCCAATGATCCACTCCTGGATCACTTTGATATCTGCTAGTCAAACTAACAACATATGCAATGTCGGGTCTAGTACATAGCATGGCATACATTAGAGATCCTATGGCTGAGGCATAGGGAGTCTTACTCATCCTTTCTCTATCTTCTGCCGATGTCGGACTCTGAGTTTTACTCAAGGTCGTATTGGGCAACATGGGCAAGAACCCTTTCTTGCTATCTTCGATTCCAAACCTCTTTAGAACTTTGTCCAAATATGTACTTTGTGACAATGATATTTGGCGTTTTGATCTATCTCTATAAATCTTTATGCCTAATATGTAAGCTGCTTCGCCAAGATCCTTCATTGAAAAACTATTATTCAAATATTCTTTGACACTATTAAGAAGGTCTACATCATTCCCAATCAATAATATGTCATCCACATATAGTATTAAGAATGCTACAGAGCTCCCACTCACTTTCTTGTAAATACAAGCTTCTCCATAAGTTTGTATAAAACCAAAACTTTTGATTACCTTATCAAAACGTTGATTCCAACTTCGGGATGCTTGCTTCAATCCATAGATGGACCGTTGAAGTTTGCATACCTTGTTAGCATCTTTAGGATCAACAAAACCTTTGGGTTGCATCATATACAACTCTTCATCAATGTCACCATTGAGGAATGCTGTTTTGACATCCATCTGCCATATATCATAATCGTAATATGCAGCGATTGCTAACATAATCCTCACAGACTTTAGCTTCGCTACTGGTGAGAAAGTCTCATCGTAGTCAACTCCTTGAATTTGTCGAAACCGTTTTGCGACAAGTCGAGCTTTATAGACAGTAACATTACCATCAGCATCTGTTTTCTTCTTGAAAATCCATTTGTTCTCGACAGCCTTCCGGCCATCCGGTAAGTCCACCAAAGTCCATACTTGGTTTTCGTACATGGATCCAATCTCGGATTTCATGGCTTCCTGCCATTTATTGGAATCTGGGCTCATCATCGCTTCCTCATATGTCTCAGGGTCATTGGTGTTGTCCACCAACATGACACTCATAACGGGATCATACCAATCTGGAGTGGTACGAGTTCTCGTTGACCTGCGAGGCTCTGTAGCAACTTCGACCGAAGATTCATGATCATCATCATTAGCTTCCTCTCTAATTTGTGCAGGCACCACAGGAACTTCTTCCAGCGCTGCGCTACTCGCAATTTCGAGAGAAGGTTCGTCAACCTCGTCGAGTTCTACTTTCCTTCCAGTCACTTCTTTCGAGAGAAATTCCTTCTCTAGAAAGGATCCATTCTTGGCAACAAAGATTTTGCCTTCGGATCTATGATAGAAAGTATACCCAATAGTTTCCTTCGGGTATCCTATGAAGACGCATTTTTCCGCTTTGGGTTCAAGCTTGTCCGGCTGTAACTTCTTTACATAGGCTTCGCATCCCCAAACTTTAAGGAACGACAATTTAGGTTTCTTCCCAAACCATAATTCATACGGTGTCGTTTCAACGGATTTAGACGGTGCCCTATTTAAAGTGAATGCGGCTGTTTCTAATGCATAACCCCAAAATGATAGCGGTAAATCTGTAAGTGACATCATAGAACGAACCATATCTAAGAGAGTTCGATTACGACGTTCAGACACACCATTACGCTGTGGTGTTCCCGGCGGTGTCAATTGTGAAAGTATTCCGCATTTCTTCAAATGCTCGCCAAACTCGTAACTTAGATATTCACCTCCACGATCAGAACGTAGAAATTTAATCTTCTTGTTACGTTGATTCTCTACCTCACTTTGAAATTCCTTAAACTTCTCGAAAGTTTCGGACTTATGTTTCATGAAATAGATATACCCATATCTACTCAAGTCATCCGTGAAGGTAAGAACATAACGATAACCACCGCGCGATGCTACACTCATTGGACCACACACATCGGTATGTATGATTTCCAATAAGTCCGTAGCTCGCTCCATTATACCAGAAAATGGAGTCTTAGTCATTTTACCCGTCAGACATGCTTCGCATCTTTCAAGTGATTCAATCATCAAGTGATTCAAGAAGTCCATCGGAATGGAGTTTCTTCATACGCTTCACTCCAATGTGACCAAGACGACAGTGCCACATATAGGTCGAGTTATCGCTCGATTTCAAACGTTTAGCCTCAATGTTATTAATATGTGTATTTCCACTATCGAGATTCAACAAGAATAGACCATCTATCAAAGGTGCATGTGCATAAAACATATTACTCATATAAATCGAACAACCATTATTCTCGGATTTAAACAAGTAACCGTCTCGCAATAAACAAGATCCCGATATAATGTTCATGCTCAACGCAGGCACCAAATAACAATTATTTAAGTATAAAACTAATCCCGATGGTAGATGAAGGGGTAGCGTGCCGACCGCGATCACATCAACCTTTGATCCGTTTCCCACGCGCATCGTCACCTCGTTCTTCACTAGCTCCCGTTTATTCTGTAGCTCCTGTTTCGAGTTACAAATATGAGCAACCGAACCAGTATCAAATACCCAGGCACTACTACGAATACTAGTGAGATACACATCAATAACATGTATATCAGATATACCTTTCTTCTTGATGTTGTCGTTCTTCAAATCCGCCAAGTACTTTGGGCAATTCCGCTTCCAGTGACCTTCTCCTTTGCAGTAAAAGCACTCAGTATCAGGCTTGGGTCCAACCTTGGTCTTCTTCGTCGGTGTGGCAACTTTCTTGCCACCCTTCTTGAAGTGTCCCTTCTGCTTAGACTTGCCTTTCTTGAATTTGGTGGTCTTATTGACCAACAACACTTGGTGCTCTTTCTTGATCTCCACTTCTGCAGATTTTAACATAGCAAACAGTTCTGGCAACTGCTTGTTCATGTTCTGCATGTTGTAGTTCATCACAAAGTTCTTGTAACTTGGTGGTAGTGATTAGAGGACACGGTAAATCCCCAAAGCATTAGGAATCACTATACCCAAGCTTTGAAGTTTGTTTGCGTGCCCAGACATCTTAAGCACATGCTCACTGACGGAGCTGCCCGCTTCCATCTTGTAGTTAAAGAACTTTTCAGAAGCCTCATAGCTCTCAATTGCCGCATGAGTCTCAAAGATCAATTTGAGGTCACGGACAATATCATGTGGGTCTGAATTCTCAAACCTTTTCTGAAGCTCCGATTCTAAACCATACAAGATAGCACATTGAACTATGGAGTACTGATTTTTCCGAGCAAGGTAAACATTCTTTACTTCATCGGTAGCTGCAGGTGGGTCACCCAGCGGTGCATCCAGCACATAGGTCAAATTACCAGCTGTGAGGACAATCCTCAAATTGCGGAACCAATCCGCGAAGTTGCTTCCATTGTTTTTCAACTTTTCTTTCTCTAGGAACGCATTAAAATTGATGGTAGGGGCTGCCATTGATCTACAACATATTTGCAATAGTTTAGACTAAGTTTATGACAAATTGAGTTCTAATTAATAGTAAAGTTTAATCTAGGTGAACTCCCACTCAAAACAACATCCCTCACATTGTTTTAGTGATCACACGAACCAAATCCACCATATCAAAACCGATCATCACGAGAGTTGATATAGTTTCAATGGCGAACAATCGACATGTTCATCATATCTACTATATGACTCATGCTTTACCTTTCGGTGATCCGTGTTCCTGAGACCATGTCTGTACATGCTAGGCTCGTCAAGATCAAACCTTAGCTTCCGCATAAGCAAATCTGGCTTGCTTACGTTGTATACACTTGCAGAATCTAACACACCCGATCATCACGTGGTGCTTCGAAACAACAAGCTTTAGCAACGGTGCATACTAAGGGTGAACACTTTAGAACTTGAAATTTATGTGCACGAGGGATCATCTTATAATGCTACCGTCGTCTACTAAGCAATACAAGATGCATAAAGGATTAACATCACATGCAATTCACAATATGTGATATGATATGGCCTTTCTTATTTGTGCTTCCGATCTCCATCTTCAAGCACGAACATGATCTCCATCATCACCGGCATTGCATCAAGGTCAATGACACTTCTCCATGGTTGTCGTCCACCGGCTTCAACTATTACAACTACTTTGAATAGATACGCGGATCTTAACATAAATTAAAGACAACCATATGGCTCCTGCCGGTTGCCAACTTACAATAAGGAACATTGCATACATCAAATATAATCACAATCATGGCCATATCACATCACTGCACACCCCTGCAAAACAAAGTTAGACGCCTCTACTTTCTTTGCATATTTTACGTGGTTTGGGGCTTTCAATAAGTGTCGTTCTAACTTACGAACAAGAACCACAACATTGATACTAGTATTCTTAATCACCCGTTGTAAATTGGATCTCCACTATGCTGGGAGAAACAGGCACCCGCAAAGCCACTTATGCAATACAAGTTGCATGTCAAGCGTGGAGCAAGTCTCATGAACGATGTCATGTAAGGTTAGCCCGGGCCGCTTCATCCCAACATCCCGCAAGATGCAAAGTACACAAGAAGAAATTGACAATAAAAGCAGCAATGCCCACAATGACCATTGTGTTCTATTCGTGCAACAGATCTACATATAGACACGGCTCTGATACCACTGTAGGGTTTCGTAGCATGGAAAACAAAAATTTTCTACCGCATACAAACAAACAAGCCAAGATCTATCTACTAGATTGTAGCAACGAGTTGATGGAATAACTCACCCTCGAAGATTCCAAAGTGTTTAACGAGAGCGGATTCTCGTGGGTGATGTAGTCGTACTCTTTCCGATCTCAAGATCGCGTAGACGATCCTTCCGGCGCTGCGTTCCGGCAGCGCTCCCGCAGTCGGTCACACGTTCGGTACTCGACGAAGACCTTCCTCTCCCTTGTTCCTGCAGGCAGCGGAGGTTGTAGCACTCTCCTCGCGATTCCGGCAGCACAACGGCATGGTACCGGAAGTAGAGGGGAGATCTCGCAGGGCTTCGCCTTAAGCCGGAGCGAGTATGGTGGAGTATGAGAGGGCTCCTCGGCTATCTAGGTTTTAGACACACCAAGGAGGAGGTGCTAGAGCCGGCGGCTAGGGTTTGGGGCACCCCAAGTCGGCGGCTAGGGCAACCCTGGGAGGTGGCGGCAGCAGGAGGAGGTGGTGGCGCCAATCTAGGGTTTTGGAGGAGAGGTACTTGTGTGCTAGGAGGGGCAGCCCTGCCCCTCCCTTTATAGGTGGGAGGCGTGGCCAAGGGGAGGGGAGTCCCTCCCCAACTCGGCTTGGAGGTGGGCTGTAAGATCCCAAAAAAAATCATATTTCAAAACTCATTCATATCATCATTGCATCCTTCATCCATTTAGGGTTTTTCTCAAAATCATTTAGAGACAAAAGATTGAGCTATGATTTCATGTGTGCAAATTCAACTCAATTGGCCATCACCCTTTGAGATTGGATTGTTTAGGAACTTGTTTGCTTGCCTGCATTGTTGGAAAGATTAGGTGTAGCATTTTAACCCAAGTTTCCAATTTAGAAATATTTTCTAAACCCTATTTCAAACATTTACAAACTAGAGACAAAGTCTCTGTTTGTTTCAAAACCCAAGCTTGACCAGGCCCTTACAAGGTAACCACATGGTGAATTGACTGTTTTTGAAACCACAGTACCCTGCAAAAATCCCCAGAGTTGTTTGAATTCAAATAGGATTTGAATTCATATTTAAATCATTCCTGAAAACCAAAATGGAAAAAGAAAAGACTTAAACAAAGGAAAAAGGCCGAGCGCCAGGTTTCTGGCCCAGCAGCGAATCGAGCCCAGCAAGCCCACCCGGGAACCTTTCTTTACTTCTCTCACGCGCGAGCGCACGCGTTCAGTCGCTGACAGACAGACCCCACTTCCACCTCGCGCACTTCGCTGACGAGCGGGCCTTCTCCACGTCAGCGTCGTCTCCACCCGCACGACCAGTTCATCCCCAAATCAACGCGTCCGTTTTCTGTGTTTAATTCGCGGCGTCAATTCGAATCAATGCCCGAGTGATTCTCGCTCGTGACCAGGCTACATAAACCCCCTCTCCCCCCTCTCCCTTCTCCCTCAAACCCCGAACCCAGAGCGCCACCGGGCTGCGTGCATTGCTCTCTGTAGCCCCGCCGTCTCCGACGACTGCGCCGGCAAATTCCGGTGAGCCTCGTGTCCCCCTCTGTCTCGCGTTTACGCTATCATGTTCAGTGAATCTCTGTGCACCTTCTAACACCCTCCGTTTACCTTCGCATGACCCGTAGCTTCGGCAACGTCGACGACTGGCCGCCACCGTCTTCTGCACGAACTCCGGCGAGCTCTAGTGGTAAGTCCAGACCGCCCCGAACCTTGTCGTTCACGCTCGCATGTTCTCCGTGATCCTCTGCATCTAACCACACCTCCCGTTTACATCCTAGTGATCTACAACGTCGCCTCTGACCTCGAACAGAACCACCGTTGCCAGATCCAACTCCGGCGAGAAATCTACCGCAACTCTGTGCGCCCCTTGAAAACCAAAGTCACCTTGAGCTTCAGCAGCCTCTTGCGAACCTGGTATGACCCTTCTCCCTCTCGCGGACGACCTGGAACGCAAGCGCCGCCGTAGACCGAGCGCTCCGCCGCTCGCTGACACCGCGCGCCGCCAGGACATGGTCGTTTGATCAAGCACCGTTAGATCCAGATCCGAGCGCTAGGATAGATTCACTTAACCCCGAAGCGGTACGCGATCTGGAGCGTACGATCTTTTTAGATCCTGCGGCTGCAGAGCGCGATCCAACCGAAGCGGTACACGCCAATCACAGCGCGACGCGTGGCTAGGGTTAGATCTAAAAACAGGTTTAAAACCAGAAATTTGATCCAAATTCAAATGCTTATAACTTTTGATTGCCACGTTAGAATTTTGCAAACTTTATACCGTTGGATTCAGTAAAACAAGACCTTTCTGCCTATCCAATGTGTTTAGCAAATAGTAACCAATAGAATGACTTTATTTGTAGAAACTTGTTTAAGGCTATTTTGAGTATAGATTTAGTTTAGTATTTGGTTTTAGGGTTAAGTAAGTTTAGTTGGCAAACTTGTGACTTGTTAAGTTTCTGTAATCATGCACTTGCTTGGTAGAGTTTTCAAAATCACCACTTAGTAAATTCATGCATGCATGCATTCATATTATTTTTGTTTGTATTTATTTGTGTGTAATTGTGTGCTACAACTTTGTGTGTAGATTTTGCTAGCGATTGTGATTGTGAAGAGTGCTACTCTCCTCATTACCAAGGCAAGTGATATCTTCATGAATATTCCATTCCTATATTTTATACTGCATTAGATATATTTTGCTAAGACTTGCATGCTACTTTTGTCAAATGATGGTGGGAAATCCTATGTAGATTAGAATGGTAGAGTTGCTAGGAAAATTCCCTAAGGATAAGTTGCCATACCATGCTTAGCCTAGCTACTAGAAAACAAGGGTGGTTTATATATTCACACTATGGAAAAATATTCTAAGTCTGAGGACTTGTGTTTTATTTAACAAAACAACTAAGTTAATGAATCTCCTGGGTGGAATGGGACTTGCTTGGTGGATTTTGGTTGAGTGGTTCACAAGGCCCATGTTTATGGTTTACCTTAGTGTATCTCACTTGTGGATGGCCACCCAGGAAACAAAGAGATTTGAGATGTCAAATGTTGAGAAGCTTCAAGTGCAACCACTTGGCAATATGGGCTCTGCCATGATCTTAGGTTGCTAGAACTTAGTCTCTTGGACAGTTGGTGGTAGAGGGAATGATAGGTTGGAACGCGTCCATTTGACTAAGGAAAGGCTTCTGAAGGATCTTGTCTTGGGAAACCAAGTCTTGTGGGGAAAGTGCACCACCTCTGCAGAGTGTAAAACCTAAGTACTTAGCCATGTCCCTGGTAAAGGACAATTTGAGCATCAAGACATGGAAACTTCAAGAATCTCATCACTCCAATTTCTGAATAAAACTTGTGGGTGAACAAGGGGTTAAGGATCTTCAGTCTTTGATTGGTAGATGCCTCGAGAAGGATCTTCAGTCTTTGATTGGTAGATGCCTTGGGAAGGTTTTTGTCAAGCAAAAACTTAGTGTTTTCAAATGTTAAGGAAAAATCTATTTTGAGCAAAGCCAGCCTAAGCTCCACCTAGCCAAATGCATATAGTATTATAGTCCACTTAATATATACTAAGGTATCACTTGCCAATACTATTCTAAAGTATTGACCCTCTGTGGCTGTAACTTGTAATGTTGCAGGTTACTCCGATGATGAATAGGAGTCATGAGTCTACACTCAACATGCTTGCCTGTGGCACATGAAGATGAAGACTTATGTTTATTTACTTATTCCATAAACTCTTGTATTAGGCCTTTGGACCTGAGTTGTAAAAGACTATGTTTTATCTCTGGAATGACTGTAATAAACGACCTTTGTATCTGTGTACTTCATCTTAAACTGTGGATGCTAGCATTGATCCAGGGACTAGCATTGCAATCACAGGGATCTTTTCCTTTAATAAGGAGGGATCTTACAGATGGTATCAGAGCACTGTGTTGCCTGTAGGATTATGACCCTAGGATTGGAAACCACTAAGGAAAAAAAAAATTCAACTACTTCTACACTTGTCTATTCTTCTCGTAAACTTTTCTAATCTTCTCATTCTCATCTCTATTTGTAGATGAACTCCATCAACGAATCCGTGAAGAAAGGGCCACTCATGACCATGACCTTGGAGTGTGAGACTGAGTTTCCCAAGATTCTCAAAGACCTCATGGAGACAATGGAAGTACATGGTGCAGCTGTGTACAAGGGCTTTCTAGTGATGGAGGAAGGAGTGGAGTATTGGTGGGTACAGCTTCACTTGTACAAAAACAAGGAAGACAACCACAAAGAAAAAGGCTTCTGCATGTACACCAACACTTTTATGCACACCACATTCTTTGAGTCAGCAAAAGAAGCAACTTGGAAGACTATCAAAGAACTAGGTGCTAGAGTCAAATGCATGATGCTCAACCTCCAAAAAGACTTAGAGAAGGAGAAGGAACATACCCAAGAGTTGGAAGTCACCAACCAAACCTTAAGGGGAGAAATTATAGACCTAGTGATAGAAGCATGTGAACAAGATAGGCTGATTGCCTCTAGGAACATTGTGTTAGCCACCAGATCCAGTGAGATAGGTTTGTAAGCGCACTTCGTTAGTTGGACCACCACCTATCACCCTATTTTCCAAATGATACCTTAAATAAGTTTGAACCTTGGTTGATGTAATGGTTTCATGTATGCATGACTTGTGTGATTTTTGTGTTCCATGGATATGTATGAATGTTGTATTGTTTATTTTAATTGTGTTGTTCTAACTTTTTCAATCTTATAAATAGATGCCTATTGCCATCAGCACCGTTGAGGAGTTCCAGGTTACCCGTTTTGGTCCTCGTATCGTAGAGCTTACTACCTTGCTCGATCTCCCTCTTCCCAGCATTACGGTGCACCCACTCACCAAGTTTGAGAAGAAGGACCTCTGGGGCTTCAAGGTGAACCAGCCAGGACGCCAGATAGAGCCTACTACGGAGGCCATCGTCTTCAAGCTTATGCACGATGACAGGGAGAGAGGCATGGAGGTTGTCATGCAGGACTTGATAGGACGACTGTTAGGCCGTCACTCTCGACAGGTTAGAGGTACTCACTTCCACGCCTTCGGAAGGCGTGATGATGACGGAGAGTCCATCGACTTTGAGGACGACTCGAGGGTCACAGCAGAGCCGATACGCCTGTACCTCCAGGACTTAGAGACTCTTATTAGGCACGTGGATACTGACAGGACCAACGTCATGCTTAGCAATGACGAGCTCCAGGTGCAGCTCCGCGAGAAGGACAAGCTCTTCGCGCAGCAGGACGAGATAGTCAAGGAGATGGAGGCGAAGTTCGAGACCCAAGACCGTAAGTTCAAGAGTCAAGAGAAGCGTGTCCAGGATAGGAATAAGAGGATTCGGGACATGACCGAGGAACTGCAGTCCAAGGACTTCGAGTTAGAGCAGCAACAGACAGTGATTGAGAGACTTCGTTCCCAGAATAGGGCTCTCAAGACCAAGATCGACTCCTTGACCACTACTATCGAGGAGAACAAGACCGCAATGGAGAACACAGGTCTTACCTTTGTCGAGGAGGAGATTGATGCTGACGAGTAGACTTGACTACTCAGTTATCTTTATTTTACCGTACTTGTTATTTGTGAACTTATTATTGGACCATCCGTCATGTGGATGGCTTGCCACTTGTGTGTTTTTACTTGAGACTTTTGTTATCTTGTCGTTGAGCTTTTATCCTTGTGTTGCTTGCTATGTGTTTGCTTGTGCGATGTATTGTGCATAAATCATGTAAGGGTATCTCATTCTTATCTCTATATGAATAAACCACAGATGCCTCCCCGTCGCGCAAACCCCAACCCCAACATTACCCCAGAAATGCAACAGATGATGAATGCGCAGACACAGCTTATGCAAATGATGACGACATTCATCCAAAACCAGAACAACAACAACCCCAATAACAACAACAACAACAACCCCAACAACAACAACAACAACAACAACAACCCTCTGGGTTTTGATATGCTCACCAGATTTCTGCGTCTGAGGCCAGCTAAGTTCTCAGGAACGACTGATCCCATGGTGGCCAATGATTGGCTACGTTCTGTGAACAAAGATTTAGTGACCGTGGGCTGCACGGATGCTGAAAAAGTCAGGTTCGCGGCACATCTGTTGGAAGGACCAGCCGCCGCATGGTGGGACAACTTCCAGATCACCACTCCTATCGATGAGGTGACTTGGGCTATCTTTGAAGATGGCTTTCACACTACTCATATCTCACCAGGGATGATGAGCCTGAAAAAGAAGGAGTTTCACAACCTGAAACAGCGCCACCACAGCGTGGCTGAATATATTGAAGAGTTCAACAATCTGGCGCGCTATGCACCGGATGAGGTTGACACAGATGCCAAAAGAAAGGAAAAGTTTCTGGAAGGCTTGAATGATGAGTTAAATCTGCAGCTGTCCGTGGCATATGTTCCAACTTATCAGTCACTGTGTGACAAGGCTGTTATTGTGGAGAATAAAATGAAGCAAGTCGAGAGTAGAAAGAGGAAACACTCCGACAAGCACAGCTCGGGATCGTCTCATAAACGATCTCACTATGATGATAGTGTCAGCTCAGGATCCCACAAGCATGGGAAATTTAACAAGCACCACAACCACAACTGTCATGACAACAAACATCATCGCAGTCATGACAATGATAAGTACAAGAATCACAAGAGTGGACATAAGAGCCACCATGGTGGAAGTGGAAGTGGAAGTCAGCCTAAAAGGGACATCAGTCAGGTTGAATGCTTCAAATGCAAGAAGCTGGGGCGTTATGCTAATGAGTGCCCTGAAAAGAAGGTTGAAGGACCTAACAAGCCCAATCCTTTCCAGAAAGGACAGGTTAACCACATCAATGTGGAAGATGTCTATGAAGAGCCTGATGCCGTTGCTGGTAAGTTCAGACTCAATTCCATCTCAGCATTTGTACTCTTTGACACTGGTGCATCTCATTCATTCATATCAAAAGCATTTGTCGAAAGAAATGAACTACCGGTAGAAACCATTGGGTGTCCTATAAGAGTAAGTTCTCCTGGTGGAGAAATGATAGTAAATTCAGGATGTCATGATCTAGTCATAGAGATCGGAAAACATAAGTTTCCAGTAAACCTAATAATCCTGAATTCCCAAGGATTAGATGTGATTTTGGGAATGGATTGGATGGCTAAGTATGAGGGAGTACTAGATTATGCCAATCATACAGTTTCACTCACAACCCCTAAAGGTAAGAGGATAAAATTCAAGTCCAATTTTAAATCTAAAGGAAGTAAGCTGAATTCTCTTAAGGGGGTTAGCATGGACAGTGTGCCAATTGTGTGTGAATATCCGGATGTGTTTCCGGAAGAGTTACCAGGAATGCCACCAGATAGAGATGTAGAGTTTATAATAGATTTGGTACCAGGTTCTGGACCAAGAGCAAAGAGGCCTTATAAAATGTCAGTTGACGAACTTAAGGAACTCAAGAAACAACTTGGAGAACAATTGCAGAAAGGATTCATCCAGCCAAGTTCTTCATCTTGGGGAGCCCCAGTTTTGTTCGTGGAAAAGAGAGATCGAACTCAAAGATTATGCATAGATTACCGTTCTCTCAACGAGGTAACCATCAAAAACAAATATCCTTTACCAAGAATGAACGACTTGTTTGATCAGCTAGAAGGAGCATGTGTGTTCTCGAAGATTGATCTTCGGTCAGGCTATTTTCAACTCAAGATAAGAGAGCAAGACATACCTAAAACAGCATTCACCACCAGGTATGGATTGTATGGGTACACTGTGATGCCTTTTGGTTTAACCAACGCTCCAGCATACTTCATGAATATGATGAACAAGGTGTTCATGGAATTTCTCGACAAGTTCGTTGTCGTTTTCATCGATGACATCTTAGTCTACTCCAAGAGCAAGGAAGAGCATGAAAGACATCTCCGCTTGATACTTGAGAAACTGAGGGAACATAAGCTTTATGCCAAATTCAGCAAGTGTGAGTTTTGGTTAGAGGAAGTTGGATTTCTTGGTCATGTTATGACAAAGGATGGTGTAGCAGTTGATCCTGCTAAAGTTTCAGCTGTGACAGAATGGGAATCTCCTAAGAACGTAAAAGAAGTTCGTAGTTTTCTTGGTTTAGCAGGTTACTACAGAAGATTCATTGAAATTTTTTCAAAGGTGGCTAAACCAATGACAGAATTGTTGAAGAAAGATAAGAAATTTGCTTGGTCTGAAGGTTGTGAACTCAGCTTTCAAGAATTAAAGAAGAGGCTTGTGTCAGCACCAGTTCTGTGCCTACCAGACTTGGAAAAGGATTTCCAAGTGTATTGTGATGCTTCTCATCAAGGATTAGGTGCCGTACTTATGCAAGGCGGAAAAGTTGTGGCTTATGCCTCGAGACAACTCAAAACTCATGAAGTAAATTATCCTACCCATGATTTAGAGTTAGCCGCTGTTGTCCATGCACTCAAAACATGGAGACATTACCTTTTGGGAAAACGTTGTGAAGTATTCACCGATCATAAGAGTCTGAAGTATATCTTCACCCAGAAGGAAATCAATATGAGACAAAGGATATGGCTAGAACTTATTAAGGATTACGACTTGAGTTTGCAATACCATCCTGGTAAAGCAAATGTAGTAGCAGATGCTCTAAGTCGTAAGGCGTTTGTAAATGGCCTTACCAAAGGTGAATTGCCAGATGACTTGTGTAAGCAATTCAAGGAACTCAGGTTGGAGATTGTGCCAGAAGGACATCTTATGTCTTTGGATGTTCAACCCACTCTGTTGGGTAAGATTAAAGAAGCCCAAAAGACGGATAAAGAAATCGAAGAGATTAAGGAAAGGATTAGCCAAGGGAAGGCTAAAAGTTTCCATATGGACGAACAAGGTACTTTATGGCACGGGAAACGTATTTGTGTTCCACAAGATCCGGAAATGCGGAAACTGATTTTACAAGAAGCCCATAACTCTCCATATTCTATTCACCCGAGAAACACCAAAATGTACATGGATATGAAAGAAAGATTTTGGTGGAACAATCTCAAAAGGGACATCGCCGAACACATTGATTTGTGTGATGTGTGTAGTAGAGTGAAAGCGGAGCATCAGAAACCAGCGGGTTTGCTTCAACCAATGCCTATTCCTGAATGGAAGTGGGAAAATATTGGTATGGATTTCATTACCGGATTACCAAGGACCAGGTCAGGGTATGATTCCATATGGGTAGTAGTGGATCGCCTAACTAAAGTGGCTCATTTTATACCCGTAAAGACAACTTATACCAGTGCCAAGTTAGCCAAAATCTACATGAGCAGAATTGTATGCCTTCACGGTGTACCTAAGAGTATTGTGTCTGATAGAGGAACTCAGTTCACTTCTCACTTTTGGAGACAACTTCATGAATCTTTAGGA
This sequence comes from Avena sativa, assembly GCA_916181665.1. Classification (NCBI taxonomy): domain Eukaryota; kingdom Viridiplantae; phylum Streptophyta; class Magnoliopsida; order Poales; family Poaceae; genus Avena; species Avena sativa. Next base: position 418,628,933 of record OV702296.1, read on the forward strand.
ACAAGATTGGAATTCAGCACTGCTTTTCATCCTGAAACTGATGGACAAACAGAAAGGACTAATCAAATTATTGAAGACATGTTGAGGGCATGTGCCCTAGACTATGGAGCAAGTTGGGATGAAAGTCTGCCTTACGCAGAGTTCTCTTACAACAACAGTCACCAATCTAGTATTGGGATGGCACCATTTGAGTTTCTCTACGGAAGAAAGTGTACCACCCCATTGCTATGGAATGGTGTGGGAGAAAGAAGTTTGTTTGGACCAGATCTTATCAAAGACGCCGAAGAAAAAGTCAAATTGGTTAGGGACAGGTTGAAAATAGCACAGTCTCGATAGAAAAGCTACGCAGATGCTAAGCGTAGAGAAGTCACTTACGAAGTTGGGGATAGAGCTTATCTTAGAGTATCACCACTTCGTGGAGTGAAAAGATTTGGAGTCAAAGGAAAGTTAGCACCAAGATATGTTGGACCATTCAACATTCTAAGTCGCAAGGGAGAAGCTGCATATGAAATCGAACTGCCAGCATCTTTGTTAGCAGTCCATAATGTTTTTCATGTGAGTCAGCTTAAGAAATGTCACCCGGAGATGGAAGGATCTTCTTTGAAGGATACCATATCCTTGGAAGAAGTTCAACTAGGAAGTGATCTCACCTATGAAGAAAAGCCTGTCAAGATTCTTGAGACCGCAGAAAGAGTCACAAGGACAAAGACTATCAAGTTTTGCAAAGTACAATGGAATCATCATTCCGAAGAGGAAGCAACATGGGAAAGAGAAGATGATCTTCGGAAAGACCACCCTCACCTATTTGCTAGCCAATCCGAATCTCGAGGGCGAGATTCATCTTAAGGGGGTTAGATTTGTAACATCCCAAAAAAAATCATATTTCAAAACTCATTCATATCATCATTGCATCCTTCATCCATTTAGGGTTTTTTCTCAAAATCATTTAGAGACAGAAGATTGAGCTATGATTTCATGTGTGCAAATTCAACTCAATTGGCCATCACCCTTTGAGATTGGATTGTTTAGGAACTTGTTTGCTTGCCTCCATTGTTGGAAAGATTAGGTGTAGCATTTTAACCCAAGTTTCCAATTTAGAAATATTTTCTAAACCCTATTTCAAACATTTACAAACTAGAGACAAAGTCTCTGTTTGTTTCAAAACCCAAGCTTGACCAGGCCCTTACAAGGTAACCACATGGTGAATTGACTGTTTTTGAAACCACAGTACCCTGCAAAAATCCCCAGAGTTGTTTGAATTCAAATAGGATTTGAATTCATATTTAAATCATTCCTGAAAACCAAAATGGAAAAAGAAAAGACTTAAACAAAGGAAAAAAGGCCGAGCGCCAGGTTTTTGGCCCAGCAGCGAATCGAGCCCAGCAAGCCCACCCGGGAACCTTTCTTTACTTCTCTCACGCGCGAGCGCACGCGTTCAGTCGCTGACAGACAGACCCCACTTCCACCTCGCGCACTTCGCTGACGAGCGGGCCTTCTCCACGTCAGCGTCGTCTCCACCCGCACGACCAGTTCATCCCCAAATCAACGCGGCCGTTTTCTGTGTTTAATTCACGGCGTTAATTCGAATCAATGCCCGAGTGATTCTCGCTCGTGACCAGGCTACATAAACCCCCTCTGCCCCCTCTCCCTTCTCCCTCAAACCCCGAACCCAGAGCGCCACCGGGCTGCGTGCATTGCTCTCTGTAGCCCTGCCGTCTCCGATGACTGCGCTGGCAAATTCCGGTGAGCCTCGTGTCCCCCTCTGTCTCGCGTTTACGCTATCATGTTCAGTGAATCTCTATGCACCTTCTAACACCCTCCGTTTACCTTCGCATGACCCATAGCTTCGGCAACGTCGACGACTGGCCGCCACCGTCTTCTGCACGAACTCCGGCGAGCTCTAGTGGTAAGTCCAGACCGCCCCGAACCTTGTCGTTCACGCTCGCATGTTCTCCGTGATCCTCTGCATCTAACCACACCTCCCGTTTACATCCTAGTGATCTACAACGTCGCCTCCGACCTCGAACAGAACCACCGTTGCCAGATCCAACTCCGGCGAGAAATCTACCGCAACTCTGTGCGCCCCTTGACAAACCAAAGCCACCTTGAGCTTCAGCAGCCTCTTGCGAACCTGGTATGACCCTTCTCCCTCTCGCGGACGACCTGGAACGCAAGCGCCGCCGTAGACCGAGCGCTCCGCCGCTCGCCGACACCGCGCGCCGCCAGGACATGGTCGTTTGATCAAGCACCGTTAGATCCAAATCCGAGCGCTAGGATAGATTCACTTAACCCCGAAGCGGTACGCGATCTGTAGCGTACGATCTGTTTAGATCCTGCGGCTGCAGAGCGCGATCCAACCGAAGCGGTACACGCCAATCACAGCGCGACGCGTGGCTAGGGTTAGATCTAAAAACAGGTTTAAAACCAGAAATTTGATCCAAATTCAAATGCTTATAACTTTTGATTGCCACGTTAGAATTTTGCAAACTTTATATCGTTGGATTCAGTAAAACAAGACCTTTCTGCCTATCCAATGTGTTTAGCAAATAGTAACCAATAGAATGACTTTATTTGTAGAAACTTGTTTAAGGCTATTTTGAGTATAGATTTAGTTTAGTATTTGGTTTTAGGGTTAAGTAAGTTTAGTTGGCAAACTTGTGACTTGTTAAGTTTCTGTAATCATGCACTTGCTTGGTAGAGTTTTCAAAATCACCACTTAGTAAATTCATGCATGCATGCATTCATATTTTTTTTGTTTGTATTTATTTGTGTGTAATTGTGTGCTACAACTTTGTGTGTAGATTTTGCTAGCGATTGTGATTGTGAAGAGTGCTACTCTCCTCATTACCAAGGCAAGTGATATCTTCATGAATATTCCATTCCTATATTTTATACTGCATTAGATATATTTTGCTAAGACTTGCATGCTACTTTTGTCAAATGATGGTGGGATATCCTATGTAGATTAGAATGGTAGAGTTGCTAGGAAAATTCCCTAAGGATAAGTTGCCATACCATGCTTAGCCTAGCTACTAGAAAACAAGGGTGGTTTATATATTCACACTATGGAAAAATATTCTAAGTCTGAGGACTTGTGTTTTATTTAACAAAACAACTAAGTTAATGAATCTCCTGGGTGGAATGGGACTTGCTTGGTGGTTTTTGGTTGAGTGGTTCACAAGGCCCATGTTTATGGTTTACCTTAGTGTATCTCACTTGTGGATGGCCACCCAGGAAACAAAGAGATTTGAGATGTCAAATGTTGAGAAGCTTCAAGTGCAACCACTTGGCAATATGGGCTCTGCCATGATCTTAGGTTGCTAGAACTTAGTCTCTTGGACAGTTGGTGGTAGAGGGAATGATAGGTTGGAACGCGTCCATTTGACTAAGGAAAGGCTTCTGAAGGATCTTGTCTTGGGAAACCAAGTCTTGTGGGGAAAGTGCACCACCTCTGCAGAGTGTAAAACCTAAGTACTTAGCCATGTCCCTGGTAAAGGACAATTTGAGCATCAAGACATGGAAACTTCAAGAATCTCATCACTCCAATTTCTGAATAAAACTTGTGGGTGAACAAGGGTTAAAGGATCTTCAGTCTTTGATTGGTAGATGCCTCGAGAAGGATCTTCAGTCTTTGATTGGTAGATGCCTTGGGAAGGTTTTTGTCAAGCAAAAACTTAGTGTTTTCAAATGTTAAGGAAAAATCTATTTTGAGCAAAGCCAGCCTAAGCTCCACCTAGCCAAATGCATATAGTATTATAGTCCACTTAATATATACTAAGGTATCACTTGCCAATACTATTCTAAAGTATTGACCCTCTGTGGCTGTAACTTGTAATGTTGCAGGTTACTCCGATGATGAATAGGAGTCATGAGTCTACACTCAACATGCTTGCCTGTGGCACATGAAGATGAAGACTTATGTTTATTTACTTATTCCATAAACTCTTGTATTAGGCCTTTGGCCCTGAGTTGTAAAAGACTATGTTTTATCTCTGGAATGACTGTAATAAACGACCTTTGTATCTGTGTACTATATCTTAAACTGTGGATGCTAGCATTGATCCAGGGACTAGCATTGCAATCACAGGGATCTTTTCCTTTAATAAGGAGGGATATTACATGGGCCGGCGGTTGGAGGAGGGAATCCCTCCCCAACTCGGTTTCCCACTCCTCCTCCTCTTTCCAAAACTTGTCGTTTGACTTTCAAACTAGCCGTTTGACTTTTCAAATTAGGATTTAAATAAACCCTTTATTTTGGACAGCAAAGACACCTAGTACATGATGCAATCATTCCAACTTACAATGACACATTCATGTACCCTTCCCCCTCCCGGAGTGCCGGACATTCCGGAACATTCTAGAACATTCCCGATGAAAACACCGGAACCATTCCCCAACTCCGAAACGGGACTTTCTTTATATGAATCTTATTCTCCGGACCATTCCGGATCTCCTCGTGATATCCCGAATCCCATTCGAGACTCCGAACAACATTCAGACTCTTTATCATCATTCCATAACTACTCAAACAACGTCGAATCCTTAAGTGTGTCTCCCTACGGTTCGTGAATTATGCAGACATGATCGAGACACTTCTCCGAACAATAACCAATAGAGGAATATGGAAATTCATATGGCTCCCACATATTTCTACGATTACTTTGCGATCGAATGAACCACTTACATACGATATCAATTTCCCTTTGTCTCATGATAGTTTACTTATCTGAGGTTATGATCGTCGGTATCTCTGCATACCTAGTTCAACCTCGTTACTGATAAGTACTCTTTTCTCGTTCCCGTGATATGTGATCCCTTGTGAGCCAGTCACATGCTTGCAAGCTAATTGGATGACATTTCACCGAGAGGGCCCAGAGTATATCTATCCGTCATATGGATGGACAAATCCCACTCTTGATCCATGTGTTTCAACCAATACTTTCTGAACACTCAATACCACCTTTATAGCCACCCAGTTACGGTGTGGTGTTTGATGTCATCAAAGCATCCATCCGGTAAAGGTGATATGCATGATCTCATGGTCGAAGGAATTAGATAACTATGTATCAGAAAGCATATAGCAATTGAACTATTAAAATGACTTGATCTTTATGCTACGCTTATCTATAGGAGTATGTCCACCATATCATTCTCGTAACGATATGATCTTGTTGTTAATAACATCTCAATGTTCATGATAGGGAAACCACAATCATCTATTAACCAACAAGCTAGTATTATATAGAGGCTTTACTAGGGACTTCAAATTAAGTTTACAAATCACACAAGTATTAATGTTTCCTTGTTAATACTATTATAGCATGAATGTAAACATTTATCATAAACACAAAGATATAATAATAACTACATTTATTATTGCCTCTAGGGCATATCTCCAACAGTAGTATATGACACCGCGTAGTATAGGTTTACACTGTGATACTTAGCACTTAGGGATCAAACTATTCTTTGTCTCACTATTTACCCAAATTGGTCAATTGCAATTGTATAATTTTGAGCAAAGTGGTCTCAAATTGGGTTTAACTAACTTCTTGCCTCCCTTTTGGGACTACTAATGACCACTAAGCTTCCATTCTATAGTAAATTATCCTCACATGATCTCTCCAAACGTATAATCAGTTTCTATTTAGTACCTTAAACCAAAGATTATCGTAATTCTATTGCACCTATGATTTCTATCATAGTCCTAAACTATTCTTTACTTACTTTATTTCAAGATTACTTACTAAGTACTTGTCAAACTATACCTATATCATGGTTTCGGAGCTAATATCGCCATGATCTTGTTATGATTTACCTATCCCTCATGATTTAAGAACTAATCTTATCATGATGACTCTTCTTATTACCTTATTATTATGGATTCTTAACAAAATTCCACTCCATCATGGAAGATTCTCAAGTGATTCCCACGTGATCTACTTCCCATTGTATCTATACATGTTCTACTGATCTTCATTATGTGGTATAGTGTTATCAACTAATGATAAGGTTCTACTACCTTACATGGATTCTATGCATAAACTACACCATTAATACTACTCATAGGATATTATGAATTTAATCATAATCTACTTTGATGTTTTAACTCCCTTAAGACATTTTAATGGTGTTATACCTTCTTAGAAATGGTACTACCCTGAGAAGTACTCCTAAGAAAGGTGACTAAAGCATTCAACTTAAGTGTGACAAGATTATCCTCAAGTGGATACCCATCACAAGTCTTGGTTTAGATAAGATGGGTCCTATAGTCACTATCCAACCTATAGATCTTCTAAAAGGGTTTTAATCCTAAGGTCAAAGCATTTGATGCTCTAATACCAGCTGCGGTGACCCAGCATACCACTACATGATGTAGTACACTATAGTCTTTGACATAACACCAATGAAACACCGTTCCACTAGTATTACATCCCTCAGAGTGGTACAATAGAAACATAGCTAGTCCAAGACATGACTATAGTTTACAACTCGACTCTTTACAAAAGATCCAGAGAACTGATACGTCATAAACGTATCTATAATTTTTGATGTTCCATGCTTGTTTTGTATCAGCTATCTTATGTTTTGTCTACATTTTGAGGCATTTTTATACACTTTGGAACTAACCTATTGACAAGATGCCACAGTGCCAGTTGCCTGTTTTCTGCTGTTTTTGGTTTCAGAAAATCTAGAAAAGAAATATACTCGGAATTGGATGAAACAAAAGACGAAGTTCCTATTTTTCCCAACACGAGACGGAGTCCAAAGCAGAGACGGAGAAGGGCCAGGGGCTGGCCACACCATAGGGTGGCGCAGGTCCCCCTGGTCGCGCCACTAGGTTGTGTGTGTTGGGGATCGGTGTGGAAAACAAAAATTTCCTACGATGTAACCCCAAAACTTGCCTAGGATCTATCTATGTAGTAATGCAGTAACGACCAATGTGTATAGAATACATACCCTTGTAGACCGTACGCGGTTAACGTTTCACCGGGAACGTGGTTGATGTAGTCGTACTCGTAACCGACCTCAAGGTCGCGAAGCTCCTCGCAGGTCACCCCTTCCTCCTTCTTGATCTTCATCGAGCAACAACTCCGGCTCACGACATTTAAGCGCCCCAAGTGTTGCGCCTCGTGTCTTCGTACACATCCAGTGCACGATGAGACCTCCAGCTCCCTGATCCCGCCGGGAGTGCGGAAGTTGATATCCGGCTAGGAATCCCTGCAGCGCAACGACGTGCTGCAGGTGTGCCTTGATCGCACAGCCCAAACTTGGGTCCATGGTCACAAGGGCTAGAGAGAGAGAGAAGGAGAAAGTCAACCAAAGGACTTCTCCAATTGTTGGTTTTTAGTCCTCCCATGGGCACCTCCTTATATAGGCTAAGGGAGGTGTACCCTCCCTCTTAGGTGCCCCATGTGGGACTAAATAGATAGAGAAGAGGAAAAAGGGGCACTCCAGTCGGCTGGGCCACAGGGGCCCAGCACAGCAGCCCACAGCGGCCAACAGAGCCAGCAGCAGCACAGCCCGGCGGGTGGGTCGGCGAGCCCACCACACGGCCTGCCAACGGCCAGGGCGGCGGCTGCCAACCGAGAAGCCCGGGTGGGCCTTTGCCCCGGCGGCCCAAGGTGGAGTGGGGCGACAGGGAGGGAGCAGCCGGGTGGGCCGGCAGTGGCTGTAACCTGCCTGGCGGCCTGGCTCCCCCGCGCGCCCGTGTGGGTCGGTGTCGAGCCGGTCGGCCCGGCGGCCGTCTGGCTGCTGACCGCCCCCGTGCGGCACCCTTTATTCACCGCCCATCCATGTGCGCGGCCCAGCTATTTGCCGCCCAGTGCGGCGGCTATTATCCGCCGCCCACTTGGGCTAACTGTTTTCTTTTTCCCTTTTATTTTTCTGCAGCTTTTATTCTAGGACTTTTCCCTCAGGGATTTGGCCTAATAAAAAGGTTGCCTTTATAAATCTTAACTTAAATATTATTTAGTATCAATTCATAATTAACATATAATAAATATATATTTAAATTCCTATTTATCCGAAAACACTTTTCGGGTCTTTTCCTTTATTCTTTCTCCGAACAACTTCGGATCTCTCCGCGGAACGATTCCGGCTTTCTTTCTTTCTCTACTATGATTCCGTCTTACGAATGATCGCTCTCATCATACCCTTAAGTGTATCCTCTCACGGCTCGGGAATGCTCTAGACATGATCTGTATCAATGATCAAAAGAGGGACCAGGGATGTCCATGTGACCCATATGCATTCCTGATGACAATGTCGTTTGAACCGTCTAAATGTAGCATCCTCTTACTTTTGTTTCTCGATACAACTTGTCTGAGATCCGATTATTAGTATCCCATACCTTGTTCAATCTCGTTCACAGCAAGTTCTGTTTTCTTCTTATCGTGATATTACATCCCCGTGACCTAGTCACATGTTGCAACATTTATGGATGTAATCTCACCAAGCCGGCCATATGTATCTTTACCCGTCATGTGGGTGAACAAATCCCGGTCTTGCATTCACATGTCATCTACCGTTCCTTCAGAATACCCAGCGTACACCTTTATGGCCACCATATTACCAGATGACGGTTGATGCAGTCTAAGCAGCCTAGGGAAACAATGAGTAATATGAGCTCACGGTCTAAGGAGAAGGAGTCTAGGTATAGCTGTTGCAACAATGAACTATATGACTTGATCGTGTTGCAATCCTTCGAGGAATGTCCAATCACATCATTCTCCAATGATATGATCTTGTTGTTAGTCGGCATAAATGCCCATGATCTTGAAACCCAGATCATCTTCGTGACCAACGAGCTAGTATGAATAGAGGCTACTAGGGACTTGGTTGTTTCATACCACACCTGTACCAATGTTTCTACTTGGCACAGTTCTAGCACAATATGAAACTATTATAAACTAATTGAGATATGACAATAAAAACCTATTTATTATTTGCCTCTAGGGCATATCTCCTTCAGTCTCCCACTTGCACTAGAGTACAAATAAACTAGCTCGCATTTTACTCATATAAACCATATGCCATATGCGTTTACAGATCATGCATGCTTATGGGAAATGTCATGTCCATGTTCTGTTTTACTAGATCATTATGTCTTTTGCAAATCGTTAATGTCTTCCTAATTTTGACATTCGCACCATTATCATATAATGGGTCGAAGTATTTGTTTGGCGACAAAGTGAGACTTTGTTTCTAGTGTTTATGATGACGGTCGTTTTCACCGTTGTCATCTAAACTTCGAAACACACTTTGCTATCCTTTGTGTATATACTAGTCATGGCAACAGAACGAGGTCGGATTCCAGGAGCTTACAGTGACGTTAGATCAACCCCGAGGGCTTTCTCATGGGCACTAGGCCTTGGGACACATCATTCTACGTTAAAAGCGAACTAGCCCCGCCACAACATTATACATCACATCAGATGGAGCTTTTATACTTCTATATCTATGTAGATCCTAGTGCATGAAATGCAACTATGCCACTTACATTGCTTCTTGCCTTTTATGTACAAACTTAATTCTGGTTCAATGACAAACTTAGGAATCACTTAAGGACATGTTCTTACAGTTAAGACTTTGTCCCATCAACCAGAACTTTGGGTCACATTACGTCGAGTATATAACATGGTTATGTGGAAGAACCTATGACTGAGGCATAGGAGATGCAACGCATCTCTTTCTTTCTTTCAACCATAGTTTCAATACTAACTCAATGCTTCATATAGTAAGAACTACTTTCTTACTTGTTACATTCTGAGCTTCTTCAGAATCTTGTCTTAGGACATTCTGAACATCTTTCATAATCAAGTCCAGGAAGCATTTGACATCCAGTGTTTATTAAACTCACCAATCTATCTCGATAGATCTTATTGTTTAATAACTTCAACTTCATACTTATCTAACTTTAAACATTATTAACACCAATCACATCATTCACATATGTCGTCCACATATCACAGAATGATTTCACGCTCCCACTCAAATATGACATTCATTTTTGATCCAGGGATTTCACTTAGCTCCCACTCAAAATATGTCAGATACATATTATGAATTAGCCAAGTTGATTTGCTCCCACTCAAATCTAGGTCCTCTCGATAATCTTGGAGATTCCAAAATTCCTTGATCACCATCAAATCGAGAATTCCACTAACAAGATTTCAATGACCATTCATTTCTCGTACTTGGGTCCATCACGCTTCTTTGTATTTCGTAGGTATGTCTTGTTCAAAACATGACAAGTGAATCCATAATATAATTCCACAAACTTGTAGAATATATAGTTGAATCCTACTTTCTTTAGCAAAAGAATTCCCTAAAACTTTATGATCATTATCATTGGTTTCTCCTCTATTTGTAGAGTTTGGTTCCACGAAACAAATTCTGCCGCGCCACTCAACAATTCAGAGGCAAGGTCAAATACCTTGTTTTGATCTTTTACTTTCTTCCACATGTATCTTCATCAAGACACATCAACTTAGGACAACAACAGGTTTGCCCCTTGTGGATGATGCATTCATAGCTTCCTAAGAATGCTCTACAAAGACTTGTTTATTCGCCACGATTTCGAGTTATCAAAATCTCTAGAAACTCGAATGTGCCATAACACTTATGGTGTTGTTTCCACGAATCTTTAGATGTTCCTTTGTATTTCAAATGAGTGTTTGTTTATTTTGATCTCTAACTCTAAATGACAACTATAACCCTGATAAGAGATAATATTATACCATATGTATTTAATACATAATGATTATGATGTTTAGACATTTCAACATAGTTTGAATTCGTCCAATTATCATAATTTGTGAAACATCTTTCACAAGTTCCTTTTATGCTAAACTTAACTCGAATACTTTAGTCACGTCGATCAAATCAAAGAGACTTCATATTATTGTTAATTTCAATATCCTCTTATTGTTGTGAACTCATTTGAATAATTCAAATCGTTTCAAACTTCATGTTTCATTAAGTAAATACATTTATTCACTTAAGTCCACAATAAATGATTTCCACTACTTGTTGAAAATATGATACATCATTATGCATAAGTTTCAACATTTCTTCGCATATCACTGTTTTACCAGAATGCCGAGTTTTAGTCATTCTGCCCAAGAGGCATGGTTTTGCAAAGTCTCTAGATTAAGCATCTAGGACCCCGATCTTTTATAAAGAACATGCAATAACCAAAATGACTTAAACTGTAGTGTCTTTTCATTATTAAACTTTGGATATCTTTTAGCATTCTAATCCTTTATAAATGTTTAAACTATTATCATTAACATAGTGATGTGAATAGCTTATTTGTAATCGTAATGTGACCATAAGGTATTATTCATAAGAATAGTACAAACTGGTTTGTAACTTGTTCATATGAATAATCGTCTCGCTAAAAGCAAGACACACAAACTGGGATTACAAAATTATATTCAAGTCCACTAATCCAAATGATAAACTTTGAGGGAAGAGGTGATGTCGTCCATCAACTGTTTTGTTTGCCGTCATCAAGTCACGTTGCCTCAAATCCAGCAATTCTCAAGCAGGTCATCCTGTTTTCACAAAACGGGACAAGTATCAAATACTTTGCAAACTGCAATGAGTGTTGCAAGAACCATATTTATAATTTGTATATCTTACATATACCTTTTCATCCATGACCTCCAATTGCAATCAAGCCCTTCCAAGAGTTCTCAACTCTAATGCAAGATCGCTAAGTGTTTTTCCAAACATTCTGGAGTCATCGAATTTTCTCCTAATGGTTATTGTATCAAGAAGAGAAGATCACCTTTTACGAGGATATCTCTCAGGCGTGGGTATTAATCTATGAAGTTGGACCCTTTTGCTAAGTTCCAAATTAAGCAATATATTCCCATGGTCGCAAAGGACCTCAATGGGATAGGCTAAGGTCTACTAAGATATTTGCAAACAGACATCTAGACTAAGTTTATAATAAGAGATCAATTTATAATTGGTCTGCACTAAAATTGTCATTCCCTGGACGATTTTAGTGATCGCATGATCCCTATCCTCTGCACCTCCCCCGTGTTACACAGCCATCAGTGCATTATCAAAGGTAGACATTCAACAATGCCAATCACATCATCCATGTGACTCATGCTCGATCTTTTGATCTCTTGTGTTCCGAGGCCACGCTTCTATGGCATGCTAGGCTCGCAAAATCTAACTTGTGTGTATTCGCTGTGCAACATGGCTTACACCCACTGTATGCAAACGTAGATATGTCTGAAACCCATGCCTGTAACCCTGGATCGCCTCATACCAAAGAACTTTCTTGGTGGTGCACACACAAGGGGAACACGGAACATTGGAATTAAATAGGGATTATCTTATTTGCTACCGTTGAGTATCTAAATACTAGCACACAATAAGATGTAAAAACTGGTATCAACATCATATGTATAATGTGATATGATATCGTATTTCTTGCGCCTTGATCTCCATCGAGCGCTCCGGCATGATCTCCATCTTGCCCTTGGTTTGACGCCAAGTCCACGACGCCTCCACCAGGTCATCCATCGGAACGATGACTATTACTATACTACTTAGTAATAGAAAATTAAACTACTTTACCTTCGCAACGACCAATGCCATATCATAATCACATCCCCCTGCAAAATAAAGGTAGACGCCTCTAATTTATCTATTGCAAGTTTTACGTGGTTGTTAGGGCTTTCGTACTAGAACCATTTCTAAACTACGAACTTTCCAACCACAACATGGATCCAAGAGTTGTCTCTATTACACCCCTTTCGGGGCCCTCCGTTGTAAATCTTATATCAACTATCGAATGAGAGATAGACACCCGCTAGCCACTTATACGGTACAAGCCGTATGTTGAGCGTGGAACCAGTCTCGCGTACGAATACACGTAAGGTCGGTCCGAGCCGCTTCGTCAAACAATACCGCGATATAAACAAGTACATGTTAGAGGGTAACAACTAAGGGATCAATGCCCACACAATACTTGTGCGTACTGGCCGTACATCACTCCTACGCATAGATCGACTCTGATACCACTGTAGGGGATCGGTATGGAAAACAAAAATTTCCTACGATGTAACCCCAAAACTTGCCTATGCTCTATCTATGTAGTAATGCAGTAATGGCCAATGCGTATAGAATACATACCCTTGTAGACCGTACGTGGTTAACGTTCCGCGGGGAACGTGGTTGATGTAGTCGTACTCGTAGCCGACCTCAAGGTCGCGAAGCTCCTCGCAGGTCACCCTTGATCCTTCTTGATCTTCATCGAGCAACAACTCTGACTCACGACATTTAAGTGCCCCAAGTGTTGCGCCTCGTGTCTTCGTACACATCCGGTGCACGATGAGACCTCCGACTCCCCGATCCCGCCGGGAGTGCGGAAGTTGATATCCGGCTAGAAATCCCTGCAGCACAATGACATGCTGCATGTGTGCCTTGATCGCACAGCCCAAACTTGGGGCCATGGTCACAAGGGCTAGAGAGAGAGAAGGAAAAAGTCAACCAAAGGACTTCTCCAATTGTTGGTTTTTAGTCCTCCCATGGGCACCTCCTTATATAGGCTAAGGGAGGTGTACCCTCCCTCTTAGGTGCCCCATGTGGGACTAAATAGATAAGGAAAATAGGAAAAAGGGGCACTCCAGCCGGCTGGGCCACAGGGGTCCAGCACAACAGCCCACAGCAACCAATAGAGCCAACAGCAGCACAACCCGGCGGGTGGGCCGGCGAGCCCACCACGCGGCCTGACAGCGGCCAGGGCAGCGGCTGCCAACCGAGCAGCCCGGATGGGCCTTTGCCCCGGCGGCCCAAGGTGGTGGGGCGGCAGCGAGGGAGCGGCCAGGTGGGCCGGCAGTGGTCGCGGCCTACCTGTCGGCCTGGCTCCCCCGTGCGCCCATGTGGGCCAGGGTCGAGCCGGCCGGCCTGGCGGCCGTCTGGCTGCTGACCGCCCCCGTGCGGCGCCCTTTATTCACCGCCCATCCATGTGCGCGGCCCAGCTATTTGCCGCCCAGTGCGGCGGCTGTTATCCGCCGCCCACTTGGGCTGGCTGTTTTCTTTTTCCCTTTTATTTTTCTGCAGCTTTTATTCTAGGCCTTTTCCCTCAGGGATTTGGCCTAATAAAAAGGTTGCCTTTATAAATCTTAACTTAAATATTATTTAGAATATATCAATTCATAATTAATATATAATAAACATATATTTAAATTCCCATTTATCCGAAAACACTTTTTGGGTCTTTTCCTTTATTCTTTCTCCGAACAACTTCGGATCTCTGCGTGGAACGATTTCGGCTTTCTCTCTTTCTCTACTATGATTCCGTCTTACGAATGATCACTCTCATCATACCCTTAAGTATATCCTCTAACGGCTCGAGAATGCTCTAGACATGATCTGTATCAATGATCAAAAGAGGGACCAGGGATGTCCATGTGACCCCTATGCATTCCTGATGACAATGTCGTTTGAACCGTCTAAATGTAGCATCCCCTTCCTTTTGTTTCTCGATACAACTTGTTCGAGATCCGATCATTGGTATCCCATACCTTGTTCAATCTTGTTCACAGCAAGTTCTCTTTTCTTGTTACTGTGATATTACATCCCCGTGACCTAGTCACATGTTGCAACATTTATGGATGTAATCTCACCAAGTCGGCTGTATGTATCTTTACCCGTCATGTGGGTGAACAAATCCCGGTCTTGCAGTCACATGTCATCTACTGTTCCTTCGGAATACCCAACGTACACCTTTCTGGTCACCGTATTACCAGATGGTGGTTGATGCAGTCTAAGCAGCCTAGGGAAACAATGAGTAATATGAGCTCACGGTCTAAGGAGAAGGAGTCTAGGTATAGTTGTTGCAACAATGAACTATATGACTTGATCGTGTTGCAATCCTTCGAGGAATGTCCAATCACATCTTTCTCCAATGATATGATCCCGTTGTCAGTCGGCATAAATGCCCATGATCTTGAAACCCAAATCATCTTCGTGACCAATGAGCTAGTATGAATAGAGGCTACTAGGGACTTGGTTGTTTCATACCACACCTCTACCAATGTTTCTACTTGGCACAGTTCTAGCACAATATGAAACTATTATAAACTAATTTAGATATGACAATAAAAACCTATTTATTATTTGCCTCTAGGGCATATCTCCTTCAGTCTCCCACTTGCACTAGAGTACAAATAAACTAGCTCGCATTTTACTCATATAAACCATATGCCATATGCGTTTATAGATCATGCATGCTTATGGGAAACGTCATGTCCATGTTCTGTTTTACCAGATCATTATGTCTTTTGTCGGGGAGGTAAGGTAAAAGGTACTCACATCTTCTAGCTACTAAACTATCTTCTAGTATCGTTGCTGGTGTGTGACTGCTCGAAGTTATTTCCTTTAGATTCTGCAATTATATCTTTTTGTTTCTTGTTTTTATTTTCAGTTTTTCACTAGTTAAGCTTAATGGAAAATAACAACAAACAATAGGGAGCTTTATAGTATTTATCTTGAGTTAGGACATGAAGTGTTTGAAGAGAAAATTAAAAAAACATATGGAACTTTATTTGCATGCTAATAGAAATTTTATTAGTATGAATTCTTTGAACACCATTATTGCTAATACTATGGAAAAATCTAAGCTTGGGGAAGTTGGTTTTGATGAGCATGATATTTTTAGTCCCCCAAGCACAGAGGAGAAAATTTACTTTGATGATACTATACCTCCAATATATGATGATCACAATGATGAATATGATATTTTTAGTCCACCTACTATTGAGGAGAAAATTAATTATGATTACAATATGCCTTCTATATTTGATGATTATGGTGATGAGAATAATAATGATAGCTATTTTGTTGAATTTTCTCCCACTATGATTAATAAGAATGACTATGTTTATGTGGAGAGTATTAATTCTTTTATGCATGTGGCTCATGATAAGAATGTTTTATGTGATAGTTATATTGTTAATTTTATTCATGATGCTACTGAAAGTTATTATGAGAGAGGGAAACATGGTTTTATGTATCTCAACAATATTAAGTTTTCCCTCTTTATGTTAATTTTTTTGAAGTTGCACTTGTTTTGCTTTCCTATGCTTGTTGCTTTATGCTTTCATGACTTGTTTCTTTACAAGATTATTTTTCAGAGGAAGTGGGTTAGACTTAAATTTGTTCCATATTTTCTTCTTGATGCTCTCTTTTACTTCAATTCATATTTCTTATGTGAGCATCATCAAAATTATCATGCCTATCTTAATGGCTATAAAGAAAGAGCTTTTGGGAGACAACCCATTATATTTTTTACTTTCAGTTTATTTTTGTTTTATTGAGTCTTGGAAGTTATTGCCTCAGTAATAACCTCTCCTTATCCTTTTGTGTGGTTTTTGTGCCCAGAATAACCTCTAATGAGAGAGAATAAGACTTGGGAAAGTTGTTGTCCCGAAACAGATTTTTGTGCTTCACTATAAAAAATCATGAAAAATCCCTGCACGTCGGATTGAGCTGTAATTTTTGTGCTTATGCCCGAGGTTTTTATCTAACTTTCGTTAGTTTAGCACTTTTCGATTTGAGCAACAGAAGGTCTTCGAAAAAATCGGTTTTTACCTGCTGGTCTGTTTTGACAGATTTCTGCCATTATTTGCATTTGCCTCTTAATCTCTTTCTCTTTGAGTTCTCTTTGATCACTTGAGCTTTTAGAAGGAATTGCTATAGTAGCTTGTGTTTTAATGGAAGTTTTACTTGTGTTGAAACTAAACCCAAAGACTTATTATCTTGAATACACTATTGTTGCTAATGAAGATTGTGTGAAGTTTTGTATGAAGGAAATTTTCAAGTCTAGGGAAGAATAATGTGATGAGATGAAGTATGAACAAAAACTCAAGCTTGGGGATGCCACCTGTGTCACTCCAAGAAATATTCAAGAAGTACAAGCGTCAAAGCTTGGGGATGCCCAAGGTATCCCCTTCTTCATCAATAATCTCAGGTCTTCTTTCAAGACACTTTATTTTTATTACCTTATGCAATATGTGTTATTCTTGGAGCGTCTTTGTTTTTATTTTTCTTTTGTTTGGTTTGCTTAAATAAGTTGGTTGGATCCCAACACACTTCTTTTAGAGAGAGACACACCCCGTTATTCATTGCCTAGAACACTCTAGTTTTCACTCTTATTGTTCTGTGAGTGTTCTCCTTTGCTAGCATTGCATTTAGCTTTAGTTTTCGATTGGTGTTGGAAAAGAGTAGGAAGTTTCATGCTTATAGTGGTAAAAAAGGAGTCTTGTTTTGATTGTGGCCTATACTTTAGCATGTCATGTTTGATATTGATTTGACTTTATGCTTAGTGATTATTGCTGTAGCATGACTTGTTAGAAACAATTGAGATTGATTAATGTGCCTTGAAAGAATCATGCGTTGTTTTAGCATATAAAAGCATAATATTGTGATATTCTCCTTTGATGCTTTATTTGAGTTGACTTGGCGCATGCTCACACCATGTTAAGACTATACGAAGTCACCATAGCCTCTATGATCATTTAGTTTTCGACTTGTAATATCACTTTATGCTTTAATTAATAATGTTTTGTCGCTTTGCATGATTATGGCCATTATTGCTCTCTTAGTTGGTCACTCCTAGTCTTTTGCTAGCCTCCACATGTACCAAGTATGAGTTCTACTCATGCATCCAACTCCAAATAAAACCAAGTTATTCCAAAGTGTCCACCATACCTACCTATTAGCATTATTGCTATTCCAAGTATATTCATGTTTTTATCTACCTTCCGAATTAAACTTGTTATGTGAAAATTAGTGATTAAAGCTCTCACAAACTTGATGGCACAGTTTACTTTCTTGCACTTAATAAACTTGAACCATTGTGCACATCTATATTGCGTATATGCTTGTGCTTTGTAAGTTGTCAATTAGCAGAACCATGTTACCACGGGGAACGCTTTCAACATTGCACTTTATTTAGTTGATATCATGTTCTTTTGCTTATGGATCCCGGCAGTATGAAATAAAAGGGGAGCTTGTAAGCTCATGGAGTTTATATATGTGTTAGAGAAACGCCTGGGTAGCTAGCCTAAGCCATGCCTAATCATGGTGGAAACTTGCAGCATAATGATACTTCCATAACGTATCTATAATTTTTTACGGTTTTATGCTAATAATATGCTTTTGACACTCCTTTTTGTATAAAGTTTATGATTTATTCGGACTAACCTACTAATAGTTGCAAAAGTGCACAATGTTCTTGTTTTATACTTTGATGTGTAGGAATTACCAAGAATACAAGTGGAAACCTTGTTGGAGTCAAATTGGGATTTTTCTAGAAATCTGTCTCAGAACTCTTTTTGAAGATGGTCATGTTTCGGGTCGAAGAAGGCGTCAAACGGAAAACTCTTCAACTATAAAGTTGTTAGAAATTTTGCGACAAACATTCTGGACATAAAATTTTCGCTTATTCGAAGTTCGGACAGGCCTTTTATGCCCAATTTACTGCAGCCCAAGATGGGGTGACAGGAATCCGAGAAGCGAGGAAACCTAATTCGCCCAGGGCATCTCCACCCACGAATTTGCAACCACCAAAGCCACGTTTTTGCCTCACCCATGGATCCCATCTCCATGGGGGAGGGCTCCCAAGAAGCCATGAAGAAAGGGGGCGAAGGGGCGGTCCTCCCCCATGATACCGGCGGCGGGGAAAGAGTCCCCCGCGCCACCGCCGGCACCGCCGCCGCCCTCTTAATCATCTTCACCATCTTCACCGCCATATCCATCACCTAATCCTCCTAGTATGCAGTGATTCATCCTCCCACACACCTCTGTACCGTCCTATGTAAACATGGTGTTTGATGCTATAAGTTATAATCCTATGATCTATGTCATGTTTGCATAGTTTCTTTGTTCTTAGATTAAATGGTTGAACATCTTTGGTTCATTAGAGTTGTATGTTGATATGGTACAGTCCTTTGGTGTCCATTATATTTGTGCGCGCATGGATTAAACATCATAGGGTTTGTAATATGTGTAAGAGGAAGAGTGAAGTTCTGCCGGAGTGACAGAAACCTGAGGACGCGAACCGGAACGTTGCACGTATGGGAGTAAGAGGACCATTAAACTTAAGGCTATGGTTGGGGAAACCTTAATGCATTGATTAGTACTTACGGATGTTTGCTAACAATCCAATCATATAGTACATATAATTCCAAGTAGTGAAGCGCATGTATATTTAGCCTCTCGCACATAGAAAACTGCATCGAAGACAATGAATCTGATCTATTCGCTATTTAAACTTGGACAAAGCCAGCACAATTACCACCACTATTCCACACTCATGGTTCTGTTAGTTTAGTGTATTTTATTGCTGCAGCAACTAGCTTTACTTTCTTGTTATTTATTATCATGCAAAGCTATCTATATTACTAGTATTGTTGCTCTAGTTTTATTTCCTAGATAATGCAAACGTTTAGTGTGCATAGAGTTGTATCAGTGGTTGATAGAACTTGAGAGAATATTTATCCTACCTTTAGCTCCTCGTTGGGTTCTACACTCTTACTTATCGAAAAGTCTACACACGATCCCCTATACTTGTGGGTTATCACATAACCATAGTGAGCAATATGTGAAGCATCCTCAATAAAAAAAGAAAAGAAAAAAAGAGAAAGAAAGAAAAAAACCTATGCAAATAGGAAATAAAAAGATCGCTGAGATGCTCATTATCTGTTGCCTTGTCATTTTGATATAGGAAAGCTCATGTATCATGGGGCAAGGGGTACCCCGTTGGCGGTTCTCTATGATACACATGTACTTACAATGACAAGAACTTACTTGTGACTAAAGTTGAGTAGCATGAGGTTCGGTACTCGTAAGCAATGGGCATGAGATTTTCAACTTATAACTTGTCAGGCATATCCTCATATTTGTTCACTTTAACCTTAATCACCTAAAGATGCTTATGATAGGGGCAATGAGAGCTAAAAGCTAATAAGTACCATAATTTTTGGAAGCTCTTTATCTGACTTGAATCCCTGCTTTCTTCTATGAAGGGCCTTTCTTTTACTTTTATGTTGAGTCTCCATCTTCTATCTTTATGCACCTATTGAGAGAGCATTGTGGTCATTCTTAGTTTAATGTGCATTGTCCCAAAACTTGTTGATTGATTCATAACTTTGATATTGCTTGTTCTTAAATTATTTGTATCTAGTCACCCTTATGAACTTTGAAGGTGTCCTATGCATTTATGTTTTGCTATACCATGAGGGACAAGCTGAATACCATTCTCATTATGTTTTCTATATGTGAAACAAACAAATGTATTTCAAAGCATTGTTATTCATGAATCTTTTGTTTGTACCTTTTCATGTTACAACATAGTTGCTATGTCTTATTGTTAGAACTATATCTTTCATGCTATGTTAAAGTACTATGATCCCAGCTATCAATGTTTTACAAATACATTGATAACTATTGTGATAGTGCATGTCACCTCAAAAATTATTCTTTTTATCACTTACCTACTCGAGGATGATCAGGAGTTAAGCTTGGGGATGTTGATACGTCATAAACGTATCTATAATTTTTGATGTTCCATGCTTGTTTTGTATCAGCTATTGAAAGAACATTTCATGATTTCCTGTGTTTTGTGTGTTAGATAACAATACCACAGAAGTTCTAATGTGTACTAAGTGTTGCAGGAAAGTTTTGTGCTTTTGGGGGACCGGATTATCCGCCCCCATCATGGGCCGGATAATCCGGTCAGACCATTTTGGCCAGGACTGGCTCTGCGTGAGCTTCTGTCTGGGGGCGGAATTTCCCCCAGATAGTCCGGCCATGGGGCGGATTTTCTCCCTAGACCGTATAATCTGGCCCACATGTTGGGGCGGATAATCCGGCCCCAGGGGAATCGCCCAAGAGAGCGTCTGCGTGAGCTTCTGTCTAGGGGCGGAATTTCCCCCGGATATTCCATGGCTGGGGCGGATTTTTCCCCCAGCCGGATAATCCGGCCCTCCCCTAGGGCCGGATAATCCAGTCCCCAGGAGAAGGTGTCAAGAGCCAGCTTGCACGAGCTTCTGTCCGAAGGCGGTTTTTCTGTCGGATAATCCGAGTCTGGGGCGGAGTTTTCCCCAGGCCGGATAATCCGGCCCTCACTTGGGCTGGATAATCCGGCCCCCAAAGGCTCCAACGGCTTGGTTTAGAAAGGGGGTATAAAAGCCCCTTCTTCCCCACCGAGCAGTCTACTTGATTCATTCGAAAAGTGCCAGATACACTGCAAGAGCTCTCTCTCTAGATCTCCCACTTCAACCACCCGAAGGCTTCGATCTTTGGGGGAATTGAAGGAGGAGACAATCTTCATCACCATCACGAATCAAGCGCATCAACTCCTCTCCATTCATTTGGAGAAATCCCCGATCTAGTATTCTTGCTAATATCTAGATCTTGTATTTTGTTATTGATAACTTGTTCTTGTGGCAGCTTGTTGTCATTACGGGAGCCTCTAATTTTGTTGTGGAGTTGTGCCCCGCTCGTTGTGTAAAGGCGCTGGTACCCGCCTCGAAGGGTTCCTATAGTGGAAAGGTGGATCAGGCCTTTGGTGGCGGGATCCATCGGAGAACAGGGTGAGGCCTATTGTGGCGTGGTGGTCTTAGTACCACCCACCCCTCCAACATAGATGTACTTCCCTTAACAAGGAAAGACCTGCGGTAAAACAAATCCTGTGTCTCCGCGTGCTTCACTACGGTTCACTCGTTCCTCTTTCCACTCGCCTCTTACTCGCTAGTAGATAGGTTTGCATATAGGGAAATTCTTCTAAATAGTTATCTAGAGAATTTACCTTTTGTGTTAAGCCTAATATTGAAAAAGCATTAAAATTTGAAGTAGCACCTATTCACCCCCCTCTAGGTGCCCATACAATCCATTTCAATTGGTATCAGAGCCCTGGCTCTTTATTCGGGCTTAACCGCCTAAGAGAAGTATGGGTACCAAGGAGAATGGGAATGAGGTTGTGGATAAGGTCACAATGGATGACCTCAAGACGTTGGAAACAACCTTGTTGAAATCCTTTGAGACCAAGATGGAGGAGATGCATCAAATGATTGCTCGCCTCACATCATCCGTAGCCCCATCTCCATCCTCCTCTGAGGCCACCACTCCCTCATCCAAGGATAAGGCTAACACTGGATCCAAGGAAGATGAAGTGGTAGGTGAAAAACATAATGGTTCCACCTCCAAGAAGGGAAGTGGTAAGGAGGAATATAGTGAGGTCCATCACTTATATTCCCCCGACCCACCTATCCCTCATCCTCATATAAACAATAGGGGTGATCCACCCAAGCTTATGGCATCTTCATTTAATCAATGGCAATTCTTAATGAAGTCTCATGTCTGCAGCTCTTCTATTGAACTTTGGAGGATTATCAAAGAGGGTCTTCATATTGGAGATCATACCAACCTGACAAGAATAGAAGTTGTGGATAGCCAATTGAATGCTACGACTCTCCACATGATACAACTCAGAGTGGGTCCCAAGGACATGCCCCACATTGAACATCTCAACACAGCTAAAGAAGCTTGGGATGCTCTCACCGATCTCTTTATTGGAAATGAAAGCATGAGAAGGAATAGGTATGATGCCCTTAGTAATGAAGCTGAAGGATTATACATGTTGGATGGTGAAAACCATGAAGACATGTATAGAAGACTCAAGGGCATCACAACAACATTTAGAAAGCATGGAGCCACTCACATTGATGATGCTTGGATAAAAAGGAAATATGTGAGTGCTCTAATGCCTTTTGAGCCAACGGACTTGAAGAGCTTGCAAGGTAGACACAACTACCATCAAATGATGTCCAATGAAGTCATGCAAGAAATGGCATCATTCAAAGTTGCTGCAAAGAACACGAAAGATGCCCATGCCCGTGCCATTGGAATGCAAAAAGGGGCCAATGTTGCTCTAAAGGCTAATGTTGTTGAGCAAGCTGAGGATGAAAGAGCTTTCGAGAGTGCCTCCATGGACTTCCCTGATGAAGTCAAACATGCTCATGGTGAGTACATGGCGTTTTACGCAAGGAACTTTTGGAAGGATCCTGCCAAGGCCAAGTCGGAACTCGAGCGCAAGAATGGGTCAAGTGGAAGAAGAGAAAGTGGCCCAAAACTGAGAACATGCTACAATTGTGGAGATAGGCTGCACTTTGTGGCTGAGTGTCCATATCAAAATAGAGAAGACAATGGTGGCAGGCTCATCCTTAAAGAAAAATCCAAGGCACCTAAGAAGAAGCCATTTATCAAAAAGAATGGCCCTTACAAGAAGCAACCCAAGATTGTCTTGGTGGCACAAGAAGAATACTCCTCTACAAGTGAAGATGAAGAGGATGAAGATAGTTCTCGCGAGGTGGCTGCTATAGCTACCACATTGACTCCATCATCTCTCTTTGACTCACCAAACAAAAACGTCATCAACAACAACGTCACTTGTCTTATGGCAAGAGGGTCCTAGGTATCAACTTCTAGTTCTTCATTTCCTAAGATTAACATAAATATGGATATGGATGATCATACTAGTCTTAAAATGAAGGAATAAGTTATTGCTTTGGACAACTTTTTCACTAACTTGCCAGGTGAGCACAAACTTCATTTTGATGCTCTTATGAGTCAACTTGCCCAAGCCGAAGATCTCCTTGAAGAAAAGGGCAGAATTGAAAGAGAAGATGCCTTGGAGATAGCTTCTTTGAAGAATGCCTTGGAAGAAGAAGAGTCAGCTCAAGTATCTCTGGAAGAGAGACTCGAATCCATTGAGGAGTCACATGAAGAAGTTGTGGCTCAGCTCATCAAAGAACGTGACAATGCTCTTGCCAAGGTAAAGAAACTAAAGAAGGAAAAGATTGAATTTGGGGCTGCTCATGCCAGACTCTCGGAGAAGTTTGAGAAACTTGACATTGCTCACAAGGCATTGGAGAGTGAACACTCTACTCTAAATGAGTCTCATGACCAGCTCCAAAATCAATTGAGGAAGTATGATGTGCCAAACACCTCCACATCATCTTATGACAAAGAAGAACTTGCAAAAGGATCTCAACACAAAGGTAAAGAAGTTCTAGATGAGATACTTAGCAAGCAAAGAACAAACAATGGAAAAGAGGGTCTTGGTTATATTCCCAAGACAAAGAACAAGAAGAACAAGAAGAAGAAGAAGAAGAGCAAGACTACTCAACCAAAGACTAGCACCACCACCAATGATAAGTCTAATTATGATGGTTTTGTAGGGGCTAACAATCCTAACTTTGAGTTATATTGCGATCATTATGGTGATGTTTATGCTAGTTATGTAGGTCCTTATGATTGTTACATTCCTTGGTCTATTTGGGTCCCAAAGACCCTTGTCACTAACATGAGAGGACCCATTAAAAATGGGGACCTAAAACCAAGAAGTAACTTTCTTGCAGGGCTATGCTTCCGGTGGGTCTAAATGGGTACTCGATAGCGGATGCACGAGTCACATGATCGGAAGCAAGGAGATCATCATGGAGATGCGGCCAAATCATGATCATATAACCGTCTCCTATGGTGACAAGTCTAAATCTGAGGTATTGGGTCTTGGCAAAGTTGTGGTGGCTCACGATATCTCTCTTGTGGACGTCATGCTTGTTGAAACCCTTGGTTACAATTTACTTTCAGTCCGCACCCTTGGTAAGATGGGCTTTGCAGTTTTTATTGATGCTGATTTGGTGGTACTCTTGTGGAGCAAGTCTCTAAAAGTCGCTTTCGTGGGATATGTCGAAAATGACCTGTACGTGGTGGACTTTTCGAGGAAAATCACTACAGGCCCGATGTGTCTTTTCGAAAAGGCTAACGCGGGTTGGTTATGGCATCGCCGACTAGCCCACGTCAATATGAGAACTTTGCAAAGTCTCCACAAGGGTGGCCACATCCTTGGACTAAAAGAAAATGTCTCCTTTGCTAAACATCGTGTTTGTAGGGCTTGTGTTGAAGGGAAAATGCGTGACTCTCCTCATCGAAGGAAGACAATTATTTTGTCAAAAAGGATCTTAGAGCTCCTTCATGTGGACCTCTTTGGACCACCATCTCATGCAAGCCTCGGTGGGAAGAAGTACTGCCTTGTGATCGTTGATGATTACTCAAGATACACTTGGGTCTATTCCTTCAAGTTGAAGAGCGAGACTCAACAAACGGTCATCGACTTCGCCAACGAGGTTCAACGTCAACATAACATCCCTATTCTGGCAATAAGAAGTGATAACGGCTCTGAGTTCAAGAACTACACCTTAAATGAGTTCCTAAGTGAAGAGGGGATAAGACATCAATATTCCACTGCGTACACCCCTCAATAAAATGGTGTTGCCGAGAGGAAGAACATGACTCTAATGGATATGGCAAGGTCTATGCTAGCCGAATTCAAGTCTCTATATAACTTCTGGGCTGAAGCAATCTCTACCGCTTGTCATTCATCCAACCGGTTATACCTCCGTAAAATCTTGGACAAGACTCCGTATGAAATACTTACCGGCAACAAGCCAAACATCTCATACTTTCGGGTATTTAGGTGTAAGTGTTTCTTTCTCACCAAGGGAGTTCGTTTATCTAAACTAGTAAGCCTGCACGTGCAAACGCACGACACCTATTATTTAGTAGCACAATATTAAAATTTCAATCTTAGTGATGTTTGTGGTCGGTTTACATTTTGTTGAAAGGTTAACTTTTCTTGCATCTTGGCCATGCTTGTATTTCAAGTCATCTTGACATTTTCTCTCTTACAAAATTACATGTGTTTTGATCTGTGTTGAGAAAAAAAATGAAATCAAAATGCAAAAAAAGCATGTTCTACTTTGGCATCCGGAAAGATGTCATCAAATTTCAGCATCATGAAAACTAATATATAATGTTCTACTTTGGCAATGGAAAGGATGTCATCAAATTATGAGCTACCGTAGGGTAGCGCAACCAATGGCAGAGATCAAAAGAACTCGAAGAATACCATGTATCTCTGTAGTAATTAGGAGGTAACATAAAGGAGGGCAACCAACATGAAAATTGACATAGGTGATCCTTCTAATTATCCAGGAAACAGTTGTACAGATGCAAATGGCTCAATCATGCAACAGCCAGCAACATCAAATTAAATTGTAGTAAATTAAACCACACAAGAAGACCGATCCAACTAATACATGAATACTTGAAATGATTAATCGTTTGTCTCTTCACCAATACCGGAACAAAATAACAATGAGTGCCAAAGCACTACTGCTTAGTGAATTTCAGGGCCACCCAATTGCACTCACTTATGGCTGCTAGGTCCGGGCCAATCTCCATTGTCGTGAGTGCTCCGAAAACACGATGTTCTTTTCTCACCGTACCAACCTGCCCATGGTATTAATTAGTTTCATTTCGGGCCTATGGCCAGTATGCATGTACGTACATACATATACATCCGTAGGCATGCACCTTGTGAAGCACCTATGGTAAATCATGATGCCATGTGCAAAATTATACAGAGTGCTACTCTGAAACACCAGAGTAGCTATACGAGCTGCACACACAAGGTTTCCTGGCAATACTTTCTATAATCTAGGGATTTCGAGACGTGCAAGGAGCAAACTACAGACTGCACAAAACACCAGACATATACATAAACACCTGCTGCGTGCTCGAGGTCACACCAAGACACCAGGTAGTTACATAAATTCTACTACAGCCATACTGACATGTTAAAGCAAACTTTAGAATAGAGGACTTATATATTTCTCTAGAAACAACAGTAATACCACAATATTTCTGGGTGGTCTTGAAATCTTCGTGCAAAGCAGAAATCGCTATCTAGGGAAATGGATACACAGTTAATGCATAGTTATAGACTCAAATTCTACATGACTATGAATAAAATACAAATGTGTTTTCGAGCTATGAATGATCAGCTTCAGTAACATAAGTACATCCAAGTTAGCCTGTTGTTTGCCTCATAGAAAATTTACCTGGGCAATCTCGTCATATGTGAACTGCGGGCCATCCTTCATTTTCTTCTCCAGAAATTTCATTTTCTTATATCTTGCAAATGGAGTTTGTGCCCCATTGGAAGTGGAAGATGAAATAACAAGAGCTTCTTCATATTGCCTGTTTAATGAAATATGTATTACATGAAATCAGGAATGCAAATCCTGTAAAATATAAATTAAAACTGGGCACATCACAACTCAGCAGTAAAAAAATGGTGATGAACTTAATAGATTAGGTAAAAAGGAGATTAACAATATGGTGGATTCCACTGAAAAATAATTACAGTGAACTACAGTACTATTGATGTGATTATACTATGAAGGAAAAAACATTAACTCGTATCATTTATTAAGACAAACCTTTTTTTTGTTGCATTATATATGATACTTTCTGTGAATTGGCATTTGTTACATTCTTCATGTATTAATTAGCTACTCCTACAAATTTCCAAAGCTCATCCAAGAAGGAAAGAACTGAACTTTGTATTTGTTAGGACTAATTTGAAAGCTAGGATGAGATGTCTACCACACAATATATACATAATAATTCATGCCACATGGAAACTCTAATTATCCTGGAGCCTATAGCCCTGTTCGATTCTCGCCTTTGAGACTTACTAATGCGCTGGGAACTTCTAAATGTATTGTAGCTTTGGCAGGAAATCATGGTCTTCAGGTTAGCATAGGTCTTCAGGTGGTTCGGTAGAAAGTGAGTACATCAAGATGAATATCCGTGTTTCGTAGAAACAGAAGAGAGCACCCAGGTACGGATACATGTACATATCTAAATTTTTGAATGATGTAGTTCAAAAAATACCAAGTACCTTCTACTTGTGGAGTTCTGTTGCGGTTAATTTACAATACTGAATAATATCTCATCTTTTTTAGTGCTACAAACACAAGTATACATTGGTGCGTGCATTGGGTACTGATTCTAAATGTGGTGCAGATGCATCATGCAGAAAATTGCAGAAGAATAAAGATGCTAGTGCATCATTCAGTAATCAAGGGAGTTCGTTTATCTAAATTTGAGTCCAAGGCTTTAGAAGGTATTTTTGTTGGTTATGGTGCCAAATCCCACACTTATAGAGTCTACAATAAGTTCTCCGGAACTGTTGTAGAATCTTGTAGTGTGGTGTTCGAGGAAAATGACGGCTCCCGTGCGGGGCAAGTTGATGTTTGTGATGCAGATGTTGAAATACCCCAAGATGCCATAAGAAGAATGGGCGTGGGATTTTTCCGCCCCATTGAGGAACCCCTTGTGGCGGATCGGGAAGGACAATGCTCTACTCATGAAGAGCCCTCATCTACACATACTCAACATGCTCCAACCACGGGAGTAACTTCTACACCAACTCCACCAATTGCTGAAGGTCAACATGCTCCTGGATGCTCCAGGCCGGATTATTCGGTCGACACTGGATTATCCGGCCACCACTCTCCTGACGACCAAACTGTGCATCCTATTGAAGAAACTACTGCAAGCTCTAGGCCGGATTTTCCGGCTGACCCTGGATTATCCGGCCCCTCATCAATTCAAGCAAGTTCCAGGCAACCTGATGAAATTGCATCAAATTCTCCCAGGCCGGATTATTCGGCCTCACCCTCAGCCAGATTATCCGGCCTTGAAACTCCTGATGATCAGCAGCCTCCTGTTACGGCTGCTGACCCACCTCAAGGGCATGCTTCATCATCTCCTACTACTGATAATCAGACTTCTAATCAAGGTCAAGCAAATGATTCCAACAAAGACTCAAGTGATGAAACTATTCCACCAAGAGAGAACAAGCTTATTGAACTTCGTCGCAAGGCTCGTGCTGATCGGAACCTTGAGTTAAGGGGTCATACTCTTGACAAAGTTGTAGGTGATCTTCGACGAAGGGTTTCCACTAGAAGGGAATTGGCAAGTTTTGGTGAGCATCAAGCTCACATCTCTATGGTGGAACCTAAGAAGGTGTTTGAAGCTCTTGAAGATTCGGACTCCGTTGTGCCTATTAATGAAGAGTTGAATAACTTTGAGCGCAACAAGGTCTGAAAACTAGTGGAGAAGCCCAAGGATTGCCGCAATGTTATCGGCACTAAATGGATATTTAAAAACAAGCAAGATGATAATGGCATTGTTGTAAGGAACAAGGCGAGACTAGTGGCACAAGGCTATTCCCAAGTTGAGGGAATTGACTTCGGCGAGACCTATGCTCCCGTGGCTCGTCTTGAGTCCATCTGTATCCTTCTTGCTTATGTTGCCCATAATAATTTTAAATCGCAGCAAATGGATGTTAAGAGTGCTTTTCTTAATGGTCCTCTACATGAGATGGTATATGTAAAGCAACCCCTGGGATTTGAGGATCCTAACTTCCCGAACCATGTCTACAAACTCGATAAGGCACTCTATGGCCTTAAACAAGCCCCACGTGCGTGGTATGAGCACCTTAAAGAGCTTTTGCTAGACCGTGGCTTTGAAGTTGGGCAAATCGATCCCACTCTTTTTACTAAGAAGGTTAAGGGGGAGCTCTTTGTATGCCAACTATATGTAGATGACGTCATCTTTGGTTCTACTAATAAAGCTTTTAATGATGAATTTTCAAAGCTTATGACTGACAGGTTTGAGATGTCTATGATGGGGGAGTTATGGTTCTTTCTTGGATTCGAGATCAAGCAACTTAGAGAAGGAACCTTCATCAATCAAGCTAAATACATCCAAGACATGCTCAGGAGATTCAAGATGACGGATCTTAATGGCGTCACCACTCCGATGCAAACAAAATGTCACCTTGAACTTAACCCCCACGGTAAAGATGTGGACCAAAAGGTATACCGGTCCATGATTGGCTCTCTTCTTTACCTCTGCGCATCTAGACCCGATATTGTGTTGAGTGTGGGGGTGTGTGCAAGGTATCAAGCAGCTCCTAAAGAAAGCCCCTTAGTGGCGGTCAAGAGGATCTTCCGATATTTTGTTCATTCCCCTAACTTTGGTATATGGTATCCCAAGGGCTCCAATTTCTCTCTATGTGGTTATACTGATTCAGATTGGTCCGGTGATAAGGATGATCAGAAATCAACTTATGTTGCTTGTCAGTTTTTGGGAAGATCTCTAGTTTGTTGGTCATCTAAAAAGCAGAATTGTATTTCTCTCTCCACTGCCGAAGCTGAATATGTTGTTGCTGCTAGTGCCAGCACTCAGTTATTATGGATGAGGCAAACTTTAAAGGAATACGGTGTCAATTGTGACAAAGTGCCTCTTTTATGCGATAATGAAAGTGCAATCAAAATTGCGTACAATCCAGTACAGCACACAAGGACAAAGCATATTGAGATTCGGAATCATTTTATTCGGGACCATGTTGCTCAAGGCGATATTGATCTATCTTTTGTGAGCACGAAGAACCAACTTGCTGATATTTTCACGAAGCCACTTGATGAAGCAAGGTTTTGCTACTTGAGGAATGAGCTAAATATCGTTGATTCAAGGAGCTTGTCTTGATTACCCATGCACTCACTCGTACATCTCAGTCTTATTTGGTCTATATGTGGTCATGGATATAGGGGGAGTGTGGTCCTAATTGATTGGGCTAACCCTCCCCCCATAATGCTGAAAGCAAGTCAAATCATTTCTCTTAATATCATTTTATGATATGTGAGCTTATTGATGATTATTGGTTATGAACCCAAGATATATCTTCGCGGTGTCATACCATACACTCCAACAAGGTGGCTTCGTCCACCGCCCTCTTCCTTGAGAAGGGTTGGATTTATTTGGATCTTCCTTGATCATTTTTAGCTCCTCTCATGTTTTTATGGGAAGCACACTCACTTTTGGCTTTTAGTTGCTTTGATTCTTGCAAATTTGGGTGTGTAGTACCATCTCAGTTTGGCTCTCTTAATCCTAAGCCTTTCCCTACCCCTAAGCCATCTATTCTTGCACACAAGTACCTTGTACATCTTGTCGGGGTGTTGTTTGGGGACGCCTCTCCCTTTTTGGTGTCTCGATGCCAAAGAGGGAGAAGTAGTTCTATTAGGTCTCCGAGAGGATTTGCATGGGTCAGGCACAAGCATTTGCACTTTTTCATTCGTCGTTTTATTGCTTGTGCCCATTTAGCATTGAACTTTAATTTGTGGTTTGTGGTGTGTTTGAGACTTTGTGTCTGTGGATTTTACCTATGGATGCATCTATCATATCCTATTATGTTGGGCATCTATCTCGAGGATTATATTGGTTATCACATTTATGATTGTGGATATATCAAGGACGCCTCTCCCTATCTCGGTGGTATGATTATGTTGTTTATATTGCAATGGAATAGACTCGCACCTATGTGTGTGCATTTGTATTCAAATACAAATTTCTAGTATGCACACATTGAGGGGGGGAGTCTCTTTCATGTATTTATTGTTGGTGGTCCTGTGAACTTTCTTGCAAATCCTAGTATTGTCATCTAACACCAAAAAGGGGGAGATCGAAAGAACATTTCATGATTTCCTGTGTTTTGTGTGTTAGATAACAATACCACGGAAGCTCTAATGTGTACTAAGTGTTGCAGGAAAGTTTTGTGCTTTTGGGGGACCAGATTATCCGCCCCCATCATGGGCCATCATGGGCCGGATAATCCGGCTAGACCATTTTGGCCAGGACTGGCTCTGCGTGAGCTTCTGTCTAGGGGCGGAATTTCCCCCGGACAATCTGGCCCTAGGACGGATTTTCTCCCTGGGCCAGATAATCCGGCCCTCATGTTGGGGCAGATAATCCGGCCCCACAGGAATCGCCCAAGAGAGTGTTTGCGCGAGCTTCTGTCTAGGGGCGGAATTTCCCCCAGACATTCCATGGCTGGGGTGGATTTTTCCCCTAGCTGGATAATCCGGCCCTCCCCTAGGGCCAGATAATCCGGTCCCCAGGAGAAGGTGTCAAGAGCCAGCCTGTGCGAGCTTCTGTCCGAAGGCGGTTTTTCTGCCGGATAATCCGAGTCTAGGGTGGAGTTTTCCCCAGGCCGGATAATCCGGCCCCCAAAGGCTCCAACGGCTTGGTTTGGAAAGGGGGTATAAAAGCCCCTTCTTCCCCACCGAGCAGTCTACTTGATTCATTTGAAAAGTGCCAGATACATTGCAAGAGCTCTCTCTCTAGATCTCCCACTTCAACCACCCGAAGGCTTCGATCTTTGGGGGAATTGAAGGAGGAGACAATCTTCATCGCCATCACGAATCAAGCACACCAACTCCTCTCCATTCATTTGGAGAAATCCCCGATCTAGTATTCTTGCTAATATCTAGATCTTGTATTTTGTTATTGATAACTTGTTCTTGTGGCAGCTTGTTGTTATTACGGGAGCCTCCAATTTGGTTGTGGAGTTGTGCCCCGCTAGTTGTGTAAAGGCGTCGGTACCTGCCTCAAAGGGTTCCTATAGTGGAAAGGTGGATCAGGCCTTTGGTGGCGGGATCCATCGGAGAACAGGGTGAGGCCTATTGTGGTGTGGTGGTCTTAGTACCGCCCACCCCTCCAACGCAGATGTGCTTCCCTTAACAAGGAAGGAGCTGTGGTAAAACAAATCCTGTGTCTCCGCGTGCTTCACTGCGGTTCACTCGTTCCTCTTTCCACTCGCCTCTTACTCGCTAGTAGATAGTTTTGCATATAGGGAAATTCTTCTAAATAGTTATCTAGAGAATTTACCTTTTGTGTTAAGCCTAAAATTGAAAAAGCATTAAAATTTGAAGTAGCACCTATTCACCCCCCCTCTAGGTGCCCATACGATCCATTTTAGCTATCTTATGTTTTGTCTACATTTTGAGGCATTTTTATACATTTTCGGGAACTAACCTATTGACAAGATGCCATAGTGCCAGTTGCCTATTTTCTGTTGTTTTTGGTTTCACAAAATCCAGAAAACAAATATTCTCGGAATTGGATGAAACAAAAGCCGAAGTTCCTATTTTTTCTGAGACGAGACGGAGTCCAAAGCAGAGACGGAGGAAGGCCAGGGGATGGCCACACCATAGGGTGGCGCGGGTCCCCCTAGCCGTGCCACCAGGTGGTGTGGGCCCCTGGTCCACTGATACATTGCAAATGTATCTATAATATTTGATGTTCCATGCTTGGTTTTATCTACTTTCTTGTGTTTTGTCCACACTTTGGAGTACTTTTCATATGATTTCTTGGACTAACCTATTAACAAGAGCCACAGTGCCAGCTGCCTGTTTTCTGCTGTTTTTGGTTCCAGGAAAGTCAAAAAATGAATATTCTCGGAATTGGACGGGACAAAAGCCAAAGTCATTATATTACCGGGGGACACCTGGAGCCAGAATACGAGACAGAGAAGGGCTAGAGGGCGGCCACACCACCTGGCCACGCGGCTAGGCTTGGCCCGCACCAGGGGGTGGTGTGGCTAGCCCAGGCACCCCCTCGGCCTCTCCTTCCACCTATATATTGCCTCTGATATGGAAACCCTAAGTACCTGATCAAAAATCCACGAAAGAGTCTGTAGCCGCCGTCATCTCCATCCCTAGATCAGGAGGGATCTGAAGCTCTTCCCGGCACCCTGCCGGAGAGGGGAATTCACCCTGGAGGCCTTCTTCATCATCATGCAAGCCTCCAGTGTGATGCGTGAGTAGTTCATCTCTGGACTACGGGTCCATGTAGTAGCTAGATGGCTGGTTCTCCTCCTTTGTGCTATCATGTTTAGATCTTGTGAGCTCCGTTCATGATCAAGATCATCTATTTGTAATTCTGCATGTTGTGTTTGCGGGGATCCGATGGATATTGAGATGCTATTTCAGATTGATTATTGATTCTATCATGTATTTATTATTTGTGATCTTGCATGCTTTCCGTTGTTAGTAGCTATCTTGGCCAAGTAGATGCTAGCAACTCCAAGAGTTAGTATTTATGCTCGATAGTGGGTTCATGTCTATGATAATCTGGGGAAGTGACAGAAATATCTAAGGTACTAGATGTGCTGTTGCTACTAGGGAGAAAGCAGCAATCCTTTGTTCATAGAACAATCATATTGTTTACTTTACACGCAATTTGTAATGCAATTATCCGTTGCTTGCAACTTAATACTGGAGGGGGTTCAGATGATAACCTGAAGGTGGATTATTAGTCATAGATGCAGTTAGATGGCGGTCTATGTATAATGTTGTAATGCCCAATCGAATCTCAAAGGAGTCAAGATGAGTAGTATATGCTTGTATGCTTTCTCGATGTTTGTCAATTGCCCCGCTGTAATTTGTTCACCCAACATGTCATTTATCTTAAGGAGAGCCACCTCTAGTGAACTATGGACCCTGGTCCTTTCTTTTAAATTCAATTTACAATCAATTGTTTACTACTTTGTGTTTACTTTCTGCAAACTATTACTTCCTTCCATTCGATATGTTTAATCCTTTGTTTTCAGCAAAACCGGTGAGATTGACAACCTCATTGCAAGTTGGGAACAGAGTTCTGTGGTTGTGTTGTGCAGGTCTCCACGTTGCTGCTGGCACCGGTAGTGCGCCCTGCCAAAGTTCAGCTAGCTTCACCTTTGGGGTGTTTCCTTGCTCCTACTGGATTGATAACCTTGGTTTCATAACTGAGGGAAACTTACTTCTGTGCTCATCATACCTTCCTCTTGGGGTTCCCCAACGAGCTCGTTAGTACATGAGTCAGCAAGTATTTTTCTAGCACCATTGCCGGGGAGTCAAGGACATCTTCATAAGGGGAGTCCCTCATAACCAGTCTCTTTACTTTGTTATTTTTGTTTTGCTTAGTTTACTTTTGCCTTGTTTGCTTGTTTCTTTATCAAAAACACAATTTTTTTAGGTTTACTAGTTTGCTTTCTTTATTAAAAACACAAAAAATGACTACTCTTGAAAACACTAAGTTGTGTGACTTCACTAGCACCAACAACAATGATTTTATGACCACGCATATTGCTCCACCTGTGCCTGAAGCTACTTTCTTTGAGATAAAACCTGCTTTACTCAATCTTGTTATGAGAGAACAATTTTCTGGTATTGGTAATGAAGATGCTGCTGCCCATCTAAATAACTTTTTGAACTTTGTGAGATGCAAAAGCATAAGGATATAGATGGATATATTATTAAGCTTAAATTGTTTCCTTTCTCTTTGAGAGGAAAAGCTAAAGAATGGTTGAATTCCTTAACTAGGAATAGTATTGATTCTTGGACTAAATGCAAAGATGCTTTCATTGGAAAATACTATCCTCCTGCTAAGATTATATCTATGAGAAGTGAAATAATGAAGTTTAAGCAATCTGATAATGAACATGTTGCTCAAGCTTGGGAAAGAATGAAATCTTTGGTAAAGAATTGTCCCACTCATGGACTGACTACTTGGATGATCATCCAAACTTTTTATGCAGGATTGAACTATTCCTCAAGGAACCTATTGGATTCAACTGCTGGAGGTACCTTTATGACCATTACTTTGGGTGCTGCAACCAAGCTTCTGGATAATATGATGGTTAACTATTCTGAATGGCATACTGAGAGAGCTCCACAAGGTAAGAAGGTAAAGGAAACCTCCTCCTTGCGTGACAAAATTGATATTATTATGTCTATGCTTGTTAATGGGAAAGCCCATATTGATCCAAATAATGTTCCTTTATCCTTTTTAGTTGCTCAAGAAGAGCAAGTTGATGTGAACTTTATAAGAAATAACAATTTTGGCAACAATGCCTATCGGGGGGATAATCCCCAGATACCCCAACCGGACAAGAAACTGGGTAGTTGGACAGCGTCCGGCTGGCCAGAGGCAACCAGGCACGACAGGTCAGACCGGCTACCTCACGGTAGCCGGATCAGCAAGAAGTAGCCGGCTACGGTGACATAGCCGGAACCAATCAAGGAGACAGGACGACGTGTGTATCAGTGCATGGTACGCCCTGTACGATGACAAGACCGGCCACTACTCGGCCATACCGAAGACTTTGCGAGGATGACGCGGGAACAGTGGCACGATGCTGACGACAGCTCGCACGGCGTCCACTGTGCCTACGACAGCCATACCGTTCGTAGTCCGATGGGACATGTCGTATCGGATATTGTAGATGACCAGTCAGCTGGGACCCGCCTGTGGGGCCCGCCAGTCGGACTGGCCAGTGAGACCGTTGCCTCTCTGCCTATATAAGGAGAGGCAAGGCCTCAGTAGTAAGGGTTGGCTTCAGTGCATTTAAGGCAGTAGCTAGAGAATACAGCTCAAGGAGTGCTTGTAGTTCGTATATCGCCATAGTCAGATCCGGCAGGAGTAGGAGTTTTACCTCACCACGAGGGCTCCAAACCTGGGTACTTCCTGCGTCCAGCTACGCTTGCTTGTATCCAATCCCGCCTGCGGACGCCGTCGATAGTTTCCCTGCTAGTCCCCACACCTCTATCTAACCTCCTCAGGTACTGCCGTTCCTAATACAACGACAGTTGGCGCCCACCGTGGGGCAAGATGGCTTCGACCGGAGTCACGTTCTGCATGGGACCCCGCACTTCAGCCGGTGAGCGCGTGGCCTCCGGCCTGGTGCTCACGCTCGGCAAATTTGACTGCGTCATCGACAACGCTTCCTGCTTTGCCGGAACCTCCTTCCCGGCGAATGGCACCGTCCTGCTATTCGGCGACCTCCCCGTCTATGTCGCCACCGTCCCAGAGCATTTCCCTAGGGAGATCGTCTCTGTCGTGGAGCTTCCGTATCCGGGCGGTAGCGCCTCCGCCGCGTCCTGCGGCGTGGAGGTCATGATGGACGGCTCCAGCTCTCACCCCCGCCAGCCGCGAGAGCGAGGCGCGGCCGAGGTTGGAACTTCCACCCCTCTGCAGCCTTGGAACCTGGTGGAGGATGCCATTGATCGGCTCCTGATGCCGGTTAACCTCGGGGATAACCCGGAGGAGGCGGAGGCCAACTTCGCCATGGAGAGACAAATCCTCCTCCAGGAGGCCATGGAGCTGGCGGCAACTCGCAAGCAACTCGAGATCACCCGGCGCGAGTACGACCGCGCACACGGCTTCACTCCGGCTACCGCGGAGCCAAGCCGGCGTGGCCAGGTACGGCGCCGGGCAGAGAGCTAGGTGGCAGGATGGAAAAGGATGGGGAGCCGGATCCCGCACCTTCCCTCATCCGGCCCACCTACATCACGCCCATCAAGAACCTGCGCGCGACGCGAGCCACGGCAGAAGAACTGCCCAATCTGGAGGGCGAGGAGTGAGCCCGCCAGCACACTCGCGTGCAGGAGCTCCTCCGCATCGCGGACGAGCAGGCTGATGCCAACCGGCAGATGCAGGAGGACCCCAGCTACTCCAGGGGGAGCAAGCTGCCTGCCAACAGCAGGGGCGCGCCGCGTGACACCCAGCAGGCATCCTCCCTACAGCCGGCTAGGGCCCGCAGCAGGCGTCGTAGCTCTGGCAACAAGGGCCAGCCGCGCCAAGAGCAGACGGTGAACAGCAATCCGCCGCCTCCCCCTCCACCAACCGGAGCACCTAGACCTGTCGGTTCCCGTCTCTTGGGCCGGGTGGGAGCGCCCAACCCGGATTGTCCGGATGCCCGTGACCGCATCAAGCTCCTCGCTCAAGCGCGCGCCATGGAGGAAGAAGATTCTACCGGTCCGGTTTGTTTCGGACCCCGCATCCAGAACGGGCCATTTCTGGACAAGTTCTCGCTACCCAGGGACACCCCCAAGTACGACAGCAGCATGAAGCCGGAAGATTGGTTGACCGACTATGCTACGACAGTCAGCATCGCCCATGGGAACAAGCGCACAGCCGTGCGCTACGTCCCTCTTATGCTAACCGGATCGGCAAGGACGTGGCTCAACAGCCTCGCACCCAACAGCATCAACGCCTGGCTAGACTTCGAGAAGGTGTTCGTCCGCAACTTCAATGGCACGTACAAGCGTCTGGGGCGCCCACGCGACCTGGCCTTGTGCGTCCAGGGTGACCGCGAGACTGATCGCGAGTACCTCGCCAAGTGGTCGGAGCTGCGCAACACCTACGAGGTCATCCCTGGAGAGTCAGGCCATCAGCTTCTTCATCGAGGGTTGCCGAGAAGGCACCATGCTTCGCCACCGGCTACTGTGTGACGAGCCGAAAACCATGGCGGAGCTCATGACGGTTGCAGATCAGTACTCCACGGCGGATGCCGCCATGAAGAAGCCCCTCCGAGTAAATGCGGACGGGCGTCCGACTCCCACGGAGCCGGCTTGTGACCGTTCGAGCAATCCGGCTGGCGAAGCCGGATCCTCTAGGCGCCACGGCAACGACAACCGGTTCCATGGGGACCGCCAAGCCGGACAACAGAAGCCCCGCTACCACGCGCGGCAGGTCAATGCTGTGGAGGGCGCGCCCGACGCGCCGGCTAACGATGCAAGGAGGCAGAAGCCACGGCTCACCTTCGACCAGATGTTTGAAGGCCTGTGCAAGTGGCACAGCGGTCCCTTCAAACCGGCTACGCATACCACCCGGAATTCCAGATGGACCCGGCAGCTAAAAGACCAGGGTAGCCAGCCTCGTCTCCCCCCGCCTCCTCCTGGTGGACCACCGCCACCGGCTAGGGGAGCCGGCAATGATGGTAATGGCAGCAACAGCGGCAACAACAACGGCTACCCCCAGCCGCACGCCGCCTACCACATCTTCGAGACGGAGCTGGACGATAAGCACAGCCGCAGGCGACGCTCCAAGGAGGTCAATGCCATCATCTCTCTGGTCCCCCAGTACCTGAACTGGTCGGAAACCCCCATCACCTGGAGCCGTGCAGACTAGCTGGAGCAGCTGCAAACTCCCGAGGGCTACGCCATGGTGCTCGACCCCCTCATCGTCTCCAACGCGCGTACATGCCGGTTCTCGCGTGTCCTCATCGACGGAGGTAGCAGCCTCAACCTCCTCTACCAGTCCTCGCTGGAGAAGCTGGGCATTAGCGAATGTGACCTGCGCCCGACTACCACAACGTTCCACGGCGTGCTACCGGGGCCAGCCTGCGCCTCGCTGCGGAAAATCTAGCTGGACGTTATCTTCGGGACCAAGGAGAACTTCCGCCGTGAACCAATTTGGTTCGAGGTGGTAAACCTGACGAGCTCCTATCATGCTCTCCTCGGGCGCCCCGCCCTCGCCAAGTTCATGGCCGTCCCCCACTACACGTACCTCAAGACGAAGATTTCGGGACCCCACGGCGTGATCACCATCGTCGGCTGCTTCAGGCGGTCGATGGAGTGCACCTCGGCCGGTTCCAAACTGGCAGAGGCCCTCATCATAGCCGAGGAGAAGCGCGTGATCATGCGCAATGTGTCCATGGCCCAGCAGGACATGCCGGCTAGCAGCAAACCGGCTAGAGAAGGAGCTTTCCATCCGGCAAAGGAGACGAAGAGGATCCTGCTTGACCCCCTCTGACCCGACTAAGCTCGTCACCATTGGTGCCGGCTTGGATAGCAAATAGGAAGGCGCGCTCGTTGACTTCCTCCGTGAGAATCGGGACATCTTTGCATGGTCCCCCAAGGACACGTCGGGTGTGCCGAGGGAGTTCGCCGAGCACTCACTTCATGTGCGGCCGGATGCCAAGCCGGTCAAGCAACCTCTGCAGCCGGGTTCGCAGAGGAGAAGAGGAAGATAATCGGTGATGACATCACCCGGTACCACCCGGATTGGCTGGCGAACCCAGTCCTGGTGCTAAAGAAGAACAAGACCTGGTGCATGTGTATCGACTACACCATCCTGAACAAGGCGTGCCCGAAAGACCCCTTCGCCTTGCCCTGTATCGATCAAGTCACCGATTCCATGGCCGGATGCGATTTGTTGTCTTTTCTAGATTGCTATTCTGGTAACAATCAGATCCGGTTAAACCCGGCTGATCAGATTAAGACATCATTTATCACCCCCTACAGGGCTTTCTGCTACGTAACCATGCCTTTCGGTCTAAAGAATGCAGGCGCTACCTATCAGTGCTGCATGCAGAAGTGCTTGCACTCGCAGATAGGCTGAAACGTGCATGCTTATGTAGACGATGTGGTCATCAAGACCAAGGAGAAGCGCACCCTCCTCGAAGATCTAGGAGAGACATTTGGCAACCTCCACCAGTACCAGATGAAGCTGAACCCGGAGAAGTGCGTCTTCGGAGTGCCATCCGGTCAGCTCCTCGACTTCCTCGTATCACAGCAAGGCATCAAGGAAAATCTGGAGAAGATCGCGGCCATCGAGAGGATGCAGCCGCCTAGGAGCCTGCTCGGGGTCCAAAAGTTCACCGGATGCCTGGCCTCCCTCAGCCGTTTCGTCAGCCGGCTAGGGGAGAAGGCACTCCCATTGTATCAGCTGATGAAGAAGACGGACAAGTTCTCCTGGACTTCGCAAGCCGACACTGCATTTCATGACCTCAAGCGCATGCTATCCATAGCACCGGTTCTAGCCACGCCGGCTAGCAAGGAGCCGATGTTGCTCTATATAGCAGCCATCAACCGGGTCGTCAGTGTCGTCCTAGTGGTGGAGCGCCCCGAGGAAGGCAAGGCTCAGCCGGTTCAGAGGCCCGTCTACTACCTCAGCGAGGCCCTCTCCCTCTCCAAGCAGAACTACCCCCACTACCAGAAGATGTGCTACGGCGTGTACCTGGCATGCAAGAAGCTCAAGCACTACCCTAGGAGCATCCGATTAAGGTCGTGTGCACCGCACCCCTTTTGGAAATCATCGGCAACAAGGATGCCACCGGCCGAGTCGCCAAATGGGCCATCGAGCTTGCCGCCTACTCCATTCAGTACGAGCCCCGGCTCATGATCAAGTCATAGGCGCTGGCGGACTTCCTCGTCGACTAGGCCGAGACCCAGTATCTCCCACCGGTTCTGGATTCGGACCATTGGAAGATGCACTTCGTCGGGTCGAAGATGCTCGGGGGCTTGGGAGCCGGCATCATGCTCACCTCGCCCAAGGGAGACCGGCTGGTGTACGTGCTGCAGATCCACTTCAAGGCCTCCAACAACGTAGCCAAATACGAGGCATTGGCGCACAGACTCCGGCTAGCCAAAGAGATCGGTGTCAACCGGATCCTGTGCTTCGGTGATTCGGATCTGGTAGTGTATCAAGTGTCCGAAGAATGGGACGCCAGAGATGCAAACATGGCCCACTACCAGTTCTATATCCAGAAGCTCAGGGCCTCCTTCGACGGATGCAAATTTCATCACGTCCCCCGCAACAACAACGAAGCAGCCGATTCGCTCGCCCGAATCGGATCCACCAGGCAGGCGATCCCACCTGGGCTTTCCTTGGAGCACCTGCGCAAGACCTCCATCAATCCGTCACCGGAATCGGACTCCATCATCTGGGCAGGGAGCGCTCCGACTAACGGAGCGGCAGAAGCGGAGCCGGCAGAACCTCCAAAGAAAAAGACCTGCACCAACTCCGGCAAGGCAATACCCTCCGGTCGCATGACCTGGGTGCTACCGGCTCGTCAAGCGGCTCGGGGGATGCCGTCCCGGATATGTCATCCGGACGACCCCCCGACATCCGTCAGCCGGAAGGCGGGATCATCCTCGTCATTCGGGAAGTGCCATCCTGGGCATAGCCCTTCATGAACTACATCACCAACGGAGAACTTCCGGATGACGGGGTGGAAGCCAGGCAAATCCGGCGCCGCGCGCACACGTACACCATCATCAACGGCGAACTGTACAAGTGCAGCGTGTCCGGCATTTTTCAAAGGTGTGTCGATGTAGACACGGGCTGCCGGCTACTCAAGGACATCCACCAGGGCGAGTGCGGGCACCACGCTTCGTCAAGGGCAATAGTCGCCAAGGCGTTTCGCCATGGCTTCTATTGGCCCACCGCCCTCGAGGACACTGAGCAGCTGGTCCACGCGTGCAATGGGTGCCAACGCTTTGGGCAGCTCAAGCACATGCCAACTTCGGTACTTAAGACCATACCGATCACCTGGCCCTTCGCGGTTAGGGTCCTAGACATGGTCGGTCCCTTCAAGCGAGCACGCGCGGGTATGACCCACCCGCTGGTGGCGATAGACAAATTCACGAAGTGGATCGAGGCCAAGCCTATCCGGAAGCTGGACAAGGCGATAGTCGTCACCTTCTTCACCGACATCATCAATCAGTTCGGTTACCCCAACAACATCATCACCGACAACGGCACGAACTTTGCCAAGGGGGCCTTTGCCCGGTTCTGCAGCAACAAGGGCATCCGGCTGGACCTTGCCTCCATCGCGCACCCGCAGTCCAACAGGCAATTCGAAAGAGCAAACGGCTTGGTGCTAGCCGGTATCAAGCCACGTCTCATTGAGCCACTTGAGCGGTCACCTGGATGCTGGATCGAGGATCTTTCGGCTGTGCTATGGAGCCTCCGCACCATGCCAAATAGATCAACCGGCTTCACACCGTTCTTCCTGGTCTACGGATTGGAAGCCGTCCTCTCCGCGGACATCGAGTTCGACTCACCGCGCAAGCTCCTATACGACGAAAAGGCCAACAGGAGGCGCGGGAGGACGGAGTGGACCTCCTGGAGGAGGCCCGCGAGCTGGCTCTATCCAGGTCAGCCTTGTACCAGCAACGACTACGTCGCTACCATTCAGGCCGGATCCGCCCAGTTGCGTTCCGCGAGGGCGACCTGGTTCTCCGGCTGGTGCAAGACACGAAGGGCATGCA
Source organism: Avena sativa (assembly GCA_916181665.1). Taxonomy (NCBI): domain Eukaryota; kingdom Viridiplantae; phylum Streptophyta; class Magnoliopsida; order Poales; family Poaceae; genus Avena; species Avena sativa. The sequence continues at coordinate 418,671,541 of OV702296.1, forward strand.
CAAGCTATCGCCACCTTGGGAGGGCCCCTTCATCATCAGCCGGGCACTGCCCAACGACTCATACTACCTCATTGATGTGCAACAGCTGTGCAAGAACAAGATGGACAAATCAGACGAGGAAACCGAGCGTCCCTGTAATGCGGCCTTGTTGCGCCTGTTTTACGCCTAGTCGCCAAACAGTGTATGTATCCTGCAAACCCTATGAATGAAAATGCGGATCCCCACGATATGCTCGGGGCTCCTTGCTAGAAATGTGTTCGCATCTATTTTCTGGTTATGGTTTTTCGGCTCCGGCAACCCCTACCCGGGGGCTTGCCGGCTGGCCCGGCCTGCTAATTCAACGAACCGACTGAGTAGTGTGTGATGATGTCAGAGGCCCACTCTTCGTCTCAGCTATAGACCGCAACCCGGCTGTCCGGCTAGCAAGAGCAAAAGCCCGAGGCATCCCACACGAAAAACGGGGAAGAGACGCGACAGACCGGGCGTCCCGGCTTTACAGCTATCTTAAGGCAATTCGGCTGCTAAGCCGTTAGTACCGTGCGCAATGTATTGTCAGCTCCCTTCGATTCCGGCTACAGACCGCAACCCGGCTTCCCGGCAAGGACGCAGCGAAAATAGCAGAGCACACGAGAAAGCGACCAAGTGTCCAGAAAGACGCAAGCTAGTTTTCGAGAAAACAATTCCGTTTTCCGACTACAATTTGACAGACTAACCTATTAACATGTGAGGATGTATGCGTATGTATATTCTTGTCCGATTGCCTTGAGTTGGAATTCAGGAAGAAAAGGAGAAGAAGATTCGAAGTCCTTGCCTTCATCAAGCGCTCTGAATCTCGGGGGCTACACCCACTAGGTGCGCTCGTAGGCCCCTAGTGGAATCTTGTGGTTCCCGACCGGCTAAAGGCGTTTAGCCGGCCGTTCGGAGCCCAGGTGAGGGCAAGGGCAGGAGCAAGAGAAGGCAAGGAAGATTCGAAGCACCTGGCTACGCCAGCTACTCCGAATCTCGGGGGCTACACCTAGTGGGTGCGCTCGCGCGCCCCCACTGGAATGCTAGTTCCCCCGGCTGAAGGTGTCCAGCCAGCGAAAGCAGCCGACTAAGACGAGTCTAGTTGGATAAAGTTAGAAGATTTGGGAAAAAGAAGGAAGATTCGAAGCACCTGGCTATGCCAGCTACTACGAATCTCAGGGGCTACACCCAGTGGGTGCACTAGCGTGCCCCCACTAGAGGTGCAGTTCCCCCGGCTAAAGGCGTATAGCCGGGCGAAGGTAGCCGGATAAAGCCAACCGGAGAAATGTTGAAAGAAAAGGCAAAGCACACAAGATGAAGGGAACTCAAGCTAGTTCAAAATTAACAAACAGAAAGGAGGCGAAGCTCTCATAAGTTTACCCGGCGTCAGAGACAACCGGTACAGACGGACAAGTTTTAAGCAAAACTAATGCAAGAAAAATACACCCGGCATCACGGGGCAACGACTAGGCAGCATGACCCTTGCCGTGAGGAGCATCTTGGCCGACAGAAGCTTCGGGCGGAGGAGGAGGCATGGCGCTCGATCTGGTTCTGGCGCCCGTAGGCGGCTGCGTCGGGCCTTCCACATCGGGAGTACCGACGGACTCTGAGTAGGTGAGCACCTCGTCGGGATCCACGTAGTCGGCAATCTTGATGGCGGAGCCTCGGAGCTCCGGATGGGCCTGGCGGATGGCGGCGAGGTCGGCGCCGGCGCGGACGCCCCTATCGATCTTCTCAATGCAGACGTCCTTATACCAGGAGAGCATGAGGGCCAGGGCCATCTCCGCTCTGGCTCGCGCCGCCAAGTCCCGCAGCCGGTCCACCGCAGCCGGCACCTCCCCCACCCTTGCAGCCAGCTGCGCCATTGTCTCCGGAAACGGAGCATCCGGCCACAGGAAGGAGAAGACGTCCCGCGCCGCTTGACGAAGCTTGGCAGCTTCTTCGCCAAGAAGGACGACGATCTCCTGGGCCGTCGGCTACGCTCCCGGCCAGTTCTCCTACAGCCGGTTGTATGCCAGCAGGTCTATGCCGGAATAAAACGCTGTCAGAAAAGAGAGTCAGATCCGGCTACCGGATCCAGAAAGAAAGGGAAGCGGAAAAGAAGAACTTACCCTTAGCCGTGTGGCCGACCTGCACCAGCTCCTCCACCAGAGCCTTCTCCTTCGTCGCCAGCCGTTTGATCTCTTTCTCTTGGTCCTTGTTCTGGGCCTCGAGAAGGTTGAAGGCGTCGGTCCGGCTGGCGAACGAGGCGTCGTGCTCCTTGATGGTGGCCTCTAGGTCGTCTACCTTCGCGTGCCAATCCTTGTTCTGCAGCCGCAGAGTAGAGTTGGACTTGCTCAGCCGGTCGTTCGCCTTCTTCAAGCGATCGATCTCACGCTGAGCACACACGAGGATAGATGCGACAAAACTGGCTATCAGCAGAAAAAAGGGGCAAACCGGATGAAGCAAACTTACTCTAGGAGGTTCCGTTGGTGGCAGCAAGCTTTTCCTCCAAGGACCGGTTCCCGCCGGCTGCGGCCTCCAGCAGCCGGATCTCCTTCACCGCCAGTTCGAGGGTGGCGGCGAGGTTCGTCAGCAAGGCAGCGGAGGAGGCGTCGTCGTCCACGGCGTTGGCAACCAAGGACTCCTTCGCGGCAACCATCGTCATCCTCCACTCCTCTCCCGGCACCTCGTCGGAGTTGTCGTCGCCGACAACTACGAGTTCCTTGCCGGTCGCAGCCCCCCGTGCGCCCGCGGAAGAGCCACTCGACTAAGAACCCTCCGCGTCTGGCTGGGGACCCTACGATCCGGCTGGGGCAGCCGGTTCAGCTCAGGGTGGAGGCGGAGGCAGTGCCTCGGAAGAAGGAGCCGCGCGGGCAGGCGCAGTCGGGGCAGGGGCAGCGACCCGGTCGGCGCTCGTGCCGGGCTCGCGGCTCTAAAGGAGACCAACGTGCTAAGCAAACAGAAGAGGAGAGGGAAGAAAGAAAAGCAAATAAGCCAAAGGCAGAAAGGGAGAAAAAGAAGCAAGCAGAAGACGGTGAAAGAATGGGCAGGAGGGACGTACCCCGGCACAAACGGAGGCGGTCCCTTCTCCCGGCCAAGGCGGCTCGGTGGCAGGGCGCTGGTCCGGCTCCTCTTGGGGGTCGGCTCCTCCGCAGCAGGTCGGCGGGAGCTGGAACGGCTGGAGCCGCTCCCGCCAGCTTCGCTGTCCGTCGCAGGGTGCTGCGCTAGATTGGAGGTCGGCGCGGCCTCCTCCTCCTCGTCAACCTCCGGGTGGGGGTCGGCAGCCAGCTCGTCGTTCCGGCTGGGGAAGGCATCCCCGTCCCCGTCCAACTCCTCGCCAGACCACCGAGCACGCGGCTCGGGCAAGTCAGACGTGAACTCCTCGAGGGGAGCCTCACCCTCCTCGCGAAGGATGCAGGGGAACATCTGCCGAATACAAGAGGTTAATCGGATAAAACAAGAAAGAAGGGCAAGAAATACGAAAGAGAAACTCCGGCTAGAGGGACCTACCTAGGGCGCACGGTTCTCCTGGCTGTAAGGCGCCAGGCTGAACTTCCAGCCCTCCGGCAGCCGCTCCTTGGTGATCGTCCACACCCACTCCTTCAGGTTGTGGTACCGGGGATCACGGTGCGACAGCCAGGTCGGGTCCAACCGGCCAGAGTAGAAGCACATCTTGTGCGCTCGTTGCTGCAACGGCATCATCAGCCAGGACATCCAGCTGAGGGTGACGTCCAGGCCGGTCAGCAGGCAGTGCATGAGGGAGCGCATGCGTTTCAGCATCGCGTCCGACTCTGCCTTGTCGCCATAGATCTTCAAGTCCCAGTGCAGCTGGCTGGACTCGACATCCTGGAAAGCCGGAAGATTGATCCGGTCGATGTTGGTGACGTTCTTGACATAGAAGTACGACTGCTGCCACAGTCGTATCGTGTCGTGCAGAAGAAACTTTGGGTAGCCGGTCTGTGTGCAGGAGTAGATGGACGCGCCGCCGCAGACGACTAGCGGCCCCTGCGTGAATTGCACCTGCGGCGGGACTCGGAAGAGCCGGCAGAAGAGCCTGAGATCCGGCTGGATCCTGAGGTAGCTCTCGCAGAACGCCACGAAGTGCGCCAGCATTCCGATTGCATTGGCGCCGAGGTGGTGGAGGCGGAGCTCGAAGAATGCCAAGAAGGTGAGGAAGAAAGGATGCACCGGCAGCGCGAACCCGCGCGAGAGGTGCGAGAGCAAGATGACCCGCTCCCCCTCCGCGGGGTGCGGCGACACCTCCCCCGCCGGCGCTAGCCGCACCGCCACTTCCTCCTCCGGCGGGAGAACGCGGGTGGCGCGGTACTTCTGGATCTGGTCCTCGGTGACGGAGGAGCCGCACCAGGCCCCGCGGTTGGCTGCCATCTCCGGCTGGCAAGGAGGCACGGCGACGGAGGGGTGGCGGTGGCCCGTACCATCGACGACGACGAACGGGCGATGCAGCGGGCTACGACGATAGAAGGAAAGAGGGCAGAGGGCAAGAGCACGGAAGGGAAGGGGCAACTAGAAGCGGGGGAGCGAAGGAAGGGAACTGCCTCCCTCGCGACGTCCCTTTAAAGGGCCGAAAGAGGAACCGTCCACGACGCCACGTGGCAGCCATCCGGGCAACCCCACCCCAACCGCCGCCCAGATCCCGTGTGCCGAAGCGGGATGCGCAGAAGATCCTGGAGCAAGAACCAAAGCGCCGGGCAGCAGCTTCTCGAGGTGACGTGCGACGGGATGTTATGCTGCCTGCCGTAGTGCAATGATGGTGCGTGCGCGCGTGGGTGGCGTCAACACTGACGTCACGGGTAGCGCAACCGCCAGGCGTAGCCAGACACAAATTCAAAAGCAGGAGGGAGCGCGTGCACATTTCGCCTAAGGGCGGAATCCACATGCGCTCGGGGGCTAGTGTCGGGGGGATAATCCCCAGATACCCCAACCAGACAAGAAACCGGGCAGTCGGACAGTGTTCGGCTGGCCTGAGGCAGCCGGGCACGGTAGGTTAGACCGGCTACCTCACGGTAGCCGGATCAGCAAGAAGTAGCCGGCTACGGCGACGTAGCTGGAACCAATCAAGGAGACAGGACGACGTGCGTATCAGTCCACGGTACGCCCTATACGATGACAAGACCGGCCACTACTCGACCATACCGAAGACTTTGCGAGGATGACACAGGAACAGTGGCCCGATGCTGACGACAGCTCGCACGGCATCCACTGTGCCTATGACAGCCATACCGTTCGTAGTCCGATGGGACATGTCATACCGGATACTGTAGATGACCAGTCGGTTGGGAACCGCCTGTGGGGCCCGCGAGTCGGACTGGCCAGCGAGACCATTGCCTCTCTGCCTATGTAAGGAGAGGCAAGGCCTCAGTAGTAAGGGTTGGCTTTAGTGCATTTAAGGCAGTAGCTAGAGAATACAGCTCAACGAGTGCTTGTAGTTCGTATATCCCCATAGTCAGATCTGGCAGGAGTAGGAGTTTTACCTCACCATGAGGGCTCTGAACCTGGGTACTTCCTGCGTCCAGCTATGCTTGCTTGTATCCAATCCTGCCTGCGGACGCCGTCGATAGTTTCCCTGCTAGTCCCCACACCTCTATCTAACCTCCTAAGGTACTACCGTTCCCAATACAGCGACAATGCCTACAAGAATAATTTTGGTAGCAACAATTATAGGCCATATCCTACCAACAATGGTAATGCTTATGGAAATTCCTACAACAACAATAGGAGTGCTCCCTCTGAACTTGAAGTTATGCTTAAAGACTTTATTAGTAAACAAACTGCTTTAAATAAAACTATTGAGGAAAAACTCTCTAATGCTGAAAGAAATATAGCATCTTTGACGGAATCTCAATCTTCTTTAAATAAAATGGATGCTAAACCTGAAACTAATGATATTCCCTTTGCAGCTACTAATGCCATACAAGTGAGAATTGATGAAAATGTTAGACTATTAGCTGAATTGCATGCTAAGTGGGAAAGAGAAGATGAAATTGCTAGAAACATTAGTGTTTCTACTATCACTACCACTAGGGTTGAGGCTAGTAATAGCTCTACTACTTTAGATGATAATTATGATTTTGATCTTGATGGTTGCAATATCTCTGAAGTTATTAAGTTCCTACAAAAACTTGCTAAAAGTCCTAATGCTAGTGCTATGAATATGGCTTTTACAAAACACATTACTGATGCTCTCATAAAAATTAAAGAAGAAAGGATGAAACATAAATATTCTATTCCTATAAAACAAGAAGATGGCTGGGAACCCATCATTAATATGAAAGTGAATGCTTTTGATTTCAAAGCTCTATGTTATCTTGATAGTAGTGTTTCTATTATGCCTAGAAGGATTTATGATATGCTTGATTTTCCACCACTTGAAGATTGTTATTTGAATGTCCCACTTGATGATAATGCTAAAAAGAAACTCATGGGGAGTATTAATGATGTCCTTATTATGGTTAACAATGCATATGTCCCTATTGATTTCTATGTTTTGGATGTTGAATGCAATGCTTCTTGTCCTATTACTTTGGGAAGACCTTTTCTTAGAACTGTTGGTGCCATTATTGATATGAAAGATGGCACCATTAAATATCAACTCCCACTCAAGAAAGGTATAGAACACTTCCCTAAGAAGAGGGAGAAGATTTCTTTTGCCTCTCCTATGAAAAAAATTTGCTCTTAATGCTTCTTCATTTGAGAACATTTGATTCTTCTTCTTGCTTCTTATGCCTAACTTAAAGGCGTTAAAGAAAAGTACTTATTAGGAGATAACCCAAAAGTTTTAGATGAGTCTTGGAAGTTATTACTTCAGTAATAACCGCTCCTTATCCTTTTTATTTGCTTTTTGTGCCAAGAGTAACCTCTAATGAGAGAGAAGTAATGATTGGGAAAGTTACTGTCCCGAAACAGATTTCTTTGCTTTACCGTAAAAATTCGTGTAAAATATATGTACGTTCTTTTGAGGCGTGAATTTTGTGCTTCTGCCCCAGGTTGTTATCTAACTTTCGTTAGTTCAACACTTTTTGATTTGAGCAATAGAAGGTCTTCGAAAAAATTAGTCTTTACCTGCTGGTCTGTTTTGACAAATTTCTACCATTTTCTGCATTTGCTTCTTGTTGGTTCCTTTTTGAGTTCTTTTGGGGAATTGAGCTTTTTAAGGGAAGTGCTACAATAGCTAGTGTTTTAGTGGAATTTTTATTGGTGTTAGAACTGAACCTAAAGACTTATTATCTTGAGTGCACTAATGTTGCTAATAAAGATTGTGTGAAGTTTTGTATGAAGGAAAAAATTTAGGTGTATGGAAGGAATGAGTAATGAGATGAAGAATGGACTAAAGCTCAAGCTTGGGGATTCCACACGTGTCACCCCAAGAAATATCCAAGAAGTACAAGCGTCAAAGCTTGGGGATGCCCAAGGCATCCCCCTCTTCATCAACAAAAATCTCAGGTTTCTTCCAAACGCTTCATTTTTATTGTTTCATGCACATTTGCGTTGTTCTTGGAGCGTCTTCTTTTTCGTTTTTGTTTTGGTTTTTCGTTTGCTTGGTTTGCTTAGTTTGCTGAATAAATTGGTTGGACCCCCTCTTTCATACATTGGTTTTCAAATAGTTTGGTTTGGATTGGAAAAGAGTAGGAAAGTTCATGCTTAAGTGGTAAAGAGAGCTTGTTTTGACTGTGGCCTATGCTTTGTCATGCCATGCTTGATATTGTTTTGGCTTTATGCTTAGTATTCTTTGTTGTAGCATGACTTGTTATAAACAATTGAGATTGCTTAATGTGCCTTGGAAGAATCATGCATTGTTTTAGCATATTAAAGCATAGTATTGTGGTGTTCTCCTTTGATGCTTTATTTGGGTTGACTTGGCGCATGCTCACACCATGTTATGACTATCCCAAGTCACCATAAGCCTTTATGATCCTTTAGTTTTCAACTTGTAGTATCACTTTATGCTTTGATCAATGATGTTTTGTTGCTCTGCATGATTATGTCCATTATTGCTCTCTTGGTTTGTCGCTCCTAGTCTTTTGCTAGCCTCCACAACCAAGTATGAGTTCCACTCATGCATCCAACGCCCTAAACCAAGTTATTCCAAAGAGTCCACCATACCTACCTACTAGCATATGCTATTCCAAGTATATTCATGTTTTTATCTACCTTCCAAATTAAATTAGTTATGAGAAAACTAGTGATTAAAGCTCTCATGAACTTGATGGCACACTTTACTTTACTTTCCCTTAATAAACTCGAACCATTGTGTCGTCTATGTTGTATATGCTTGCACTTATTTGTTGGGGATTAGCAGAACCATGCTGTCATGGGGAACACTTTCAATATTACACAGGTACTTTGTACCTAGTTGATATCATGCTCTTTGTCTATGGATGTCATCGGTGTGAAATGAAAGGGGACCTTCTAAGTCCATGGAGTTATGTATGTGTGTTAGAGAAACGCCTAGGCCGCTGGTCTAATCCATGCTGACATGGTGGAAACCTGCAGCATAACCATAATGAGCTGTCTATGAAGCATTCTTCTTATAAACAAAAGAGTCTGATATTGAGAAAAAAGACAAAAAGGAAAAAAAAAAGAGATTATGAAAAGAGGAAAGAGAGAAAAAAGCACCATATTCCCATGGTAACTAAGAAGATTGCTGAGATGCTCATTGTCTGCTTGCCTTGTCATTTTGATATGGGGATTATTTCATATCATCGGGCAAGGGGTACCCCGTTGGCGATTCTCTATGATACACATGTACTTACGATGACAAGAACTTACCGGTGACTAAACTTGAGTAGCATGAGGAGCAGCCGTCGTATTCAACGGACATGAGATTTCTAACTTATACTTCGTCAAGCATATACACCATAGTTTGTTCACTTTAACCTTAATCACTTCAAGATGCTTATGATAGGGGCAATGAGAGCTGAAAGCTATTAAGTACCATAATTTTCGGAAGCTCTTTATGAAACTTGAATCCCTACTTCCTTCTATGAAGGCCTTTCTTCCACTTATATATATTGAGTCCCCACCTTCTACCTTTATGCACCTACTTTGAGAGCATAGTGGCCATTCTTAGTTCTATGTGCATTGTCCCAAGACTTGTTGATTGATGCATACCTTGATATTGCTAGTTTTAAACTATTTGTATCTAGTCACTCTTACGAACTTTGAAGGTTTCCTATGCATTTATGTTTGCTACTTTATGAGGGACAAGCTGAATACTACTATGCTATGTTTTCTTTATGAGAAACAAACAAACGTCTTGCAAAGCATTGTTATTCATGAATCTTTTGTTTGTGCCTTTTCATGTTGCAACATAGTTTCTTTGTCTTATTGCTAGAACTTTGTCTTTCATGTTATGATTGAAGTACTATGATCCTAGCTTTGAATGTTTTAAAAATACTTTGATCAAGTTTATGATGGTGCATGTCACCTCAAAAATTATCCTTTCTTTTTATCACTTACCTACTCGAGGACGAGCAGGAGTTAAGCTTGGGGATGTTGATACATTGCAAATGTATCTATAATTTTTTATGCTCCATGCTTGGTTTTATCCACTTTATTGTGTTTTGTCCACACTTTGGAGTACTTTTCATATGATTTCTTGGACTAACCTATTAACAAGAGCCACAGTGCCAGCTGCCTGTTTTCTGCTGTTTTTGGTTCCAGGAAAGTCAGAAAATGAATATTCTCAGAATTGGACAGGACAAAAGCCAAAGTCATTATCTTACCGGGGGACACCTAGAGCCATAATACGATACGTAGAAGGGCCAGAGGGCGGCCACACCACCTGGCCGCGTGGCCAGGCTTGGCCCGTGCTAGGGGGTGGTGTGGCCAGCCCAGGCACCCCCTCGGCCTCTCCTCCCGCCTATATATTGCCTCTGATACGGAAACCCTAAGTACCTGATCAAAAATCCACGAAAGAGTCTGTAGCCGCCGTTATCTCTATCCCTAGATCGGGAGGGATCTGAAGCTCTTTGATACATTGCAAATGTATCTATTATTTTTGATGCTCCATGCTTAGTTTTATCCACTTTCTTGTGTTTTGTCCACACTTTGGAGTACTTTTCATATGATTTCTTGGACTAACCTATTAACAAGAGCCACAGTGCCAGCTACCTGTTTTCTGCCTGTTTTGGTTCCAGGAAAGTCAGAAAATGAATATTCTCGGAATTGGACGGGACAAAAGCCAAAGTGCCTATTTTTCTGGAAGACTCACGGAACCAGAATACGAGACGGAGGAGGGCTAGGGGCTGGCCACACCCCCCAGGCGCGGGCTGGTCCTGGCCGCGCCAGGGCATGGTCTGGCCTCCCCAGGCTGCCCCTCGGTCTCCCTCTTCGTCTATAAGAAGCCTTCTAACCTAAAAACTCCGGGGGGGTTAGATGTTTTCCAGAAGGAGTTTCGCTCCGCTGCCACCACCAGATTCCACGAAACAGCACCAAAAACTCCGTTCTAGCACCCTGCCGGGACTGGGAATTGGAGGAGATCATCACCATTGCTTCTCCATCGACCATCCATGTTTCCCCCATCTATGAGTGAGTAATCCCCCGCTATAGGCTATGGGGATGGTAGGGATTAGATGAGATCGTTCATGTAATGACATCAGATTGTTAGGGCATGGTGCCTAGTATCTTCTATTAGTACTTTATGACTTTGTTGTGACTTGTTGTGCTTAATGCTTGTCACTAGGGCCCAAGTGCCATGATTTCAGATCTGAACATATTATTGATTCATTATGATAGTATTGTTTATGGTCTTATCTGCAAGTTGTATACACACGTTGTTGTCCGGAACCAATGGCCCCGAAGTGACAGAAATCGGGATAACCAGAGGGAATGGCTTTGATGTGAGGATCACATGTGTTCACGGAGTGTTAATGCTTTGCTCCGGTACTCTATTAAAAGGAGAACCTTAATTGCCAGTAGTTCCCTTGAGGCCCCGCTGTAGACGGGCTGGCTGGACAAAAGATGTTGTGCAAATTCTCATTGCGAGCACGTATGACTATATATGGAGCACATGCCTAGGATTATCTAGTACTTGGATGCTTTATCTTCTTTATCTGCAATTGCCCTATGTTCTATTTTTGCTACGTGAATTGTCTTGTCCATGCAACGCCCGTCCATCCATCCCTATGCCTACCACACTCGAATCCCACTGTTTACTGCTTTTGTTACTGCTGTCTTTACTTTACTACTGCTGCTACTTTACTATTCCTACTACAAAACTGTTGCTACTGATAAACTGTTGTGAACAAGATTGTTTCCAGGTGCATCTGAATTGAAAACTCAATTGTTAAGGCTTATAAATATTATTTGGATCCCCTTGTGTCGAATCAATAAATTGGGTTTCACTTCCCTCGAAAATACTGCGATACACCCCCTATACTTGTGGGTCATCAAGACTATTTTCTGGCGCCGTTGCCGGGGAGCATAGCTTTATTTATCAGGTTCACTTGGATTCTCTATTGTTCGCTGCTATCCATACATCATGGGTAAGTCTCGTGATGGCAAGTTTCCTATTTTACCATCCACTGCAAGAAGAGGTACGGTTCTGAACACCTCCGCTGCTCTTGATTCACCATCTGTTATAAGTAAGCTCGTTACACCACCACATACACATGATACACACACTACTACTACTACTGGATCTGAAACTTCTGATGCTTATGATGTTGCTTCTACTATGCTTGATAAGAGTGGTCCATTAGGTCCTTTCCTAGATGCTACGATTGCTAGAACTATAGCTGGAAATACCGAAACTCCTAATGAAGACACTACCACACCTGTTAGTTCACCTGAGTCTAGTGAAAGTTATGATATTGAAGATGGTTATGTTGAGATGACCGATGAATTTATTAAAGAATGTAAAAACACCCATGATAGGAGCGCTGCTAAGAGTCTCCTTGAGAGGCATACTATTAGACCCAAATTGTCTCCTATTGCTAAGTTTGCTGCTTCTCCCATAAACATTATAGATAAAGATTATGATTTCTCTCTCGATCTATCTTACATACCTATTGTCGAGAAAGAACCTTTTTGTGGGACTAAGAATGAAAGTGCGGTAGCACATATGAATGAACTTTCTACCATGAGTGGCTTGTTTTCTGATGATATTAAGATGCGTACTTACTTTGTTGCTAAGATTTTCCCTTTTTCACTGAAAGGAGAAGCTAAAACTTGGTTTAGTAATTTACCTCCTGGATCTATTGATAGCCCTGAGTGCTTGATTAGTACTTTCCTGCAAAAATATTTTCCTCCTAGTGCTAGACATGCTATTTTGCAGGAACTTTTTGATTTTAAACAGGGAGAAAAAGAGGTATTGCCTTAATCTTGGGCAAGGTTTTGTGCTTTGATTCATGCACAAGCTGGAAGTCCATTACCTAAGAATGAGCTTCTTGATATATTTTATAATGGACTAACCGAGGAATCTAGGACATACCTAGATAGTTGTGTTGATTGTGTTTTCAGGAATAGGACTCCTAACGAAGCGGAGGAATTAATGGCTAAAATAAGTAAGAATTATGAAGATTGGACTCCTCCTGAACAAGCTATACCTAAAGTAATTGCACCTGGACCTACTATTCTGGTGCCTATTCCAACATCAAAGAAGAGGGGAGTTATTGAATTAAATGATGAAGTGATGAAGGAAGCTAAGAAATGTCTTAAGGAGAAGGGAATAAAAGCTGCAGATGTCAAGAATTTACCTCCTATAGAAGAATTATGTAAGCCTATTCCCTACTCACCCACTATTGAGGTACACTCTCTCCAACACTTTGATGAAGGTGATATCACTTACTCTAAACCTCCTGATCAATGCTTAGAAGAATTTGCTATCTTTATTGTTAAGCAAGATAATTTTAAGAAAAGTGTGCAAAATCATCTAATGGAAAACACTAGAGCTATTGTTGAGTTGAAAGATATTGTGGAAAGAACCTCTAATGATGTTAAAATGATTGTTAAGCACTTTCAAATGGTTCAAACTCAGATAGATCAACTCATTAAAGTGCAAAAATACTTGCTAGTTAATGCTGCTAGAGAAAAACATGCTTATGAAATTAGAACTAGAAGTGGTGCTGCTACCCAGGATCCTTTATATCCTGAGGGGCATCCCAAAAGAATTGAGCAGGATTCTCAACAAGATGAAAATAGTGGCTATATTCGTAAGAAAAGGAAAAAGAAACATAAAACTGTTGTAGAACCCTCTGAACCTGCTATAGATCCTAATAGTATATCTATCTCTAATGCTGAAACTAAAAGTGGTAGTGAAGAAAATGAAGTTCCTAATGAGGAAAAAGTTGAAGAAGAACCTGAAAACCACACTAAGAATACTAAATACACTAAAGAAGATTTTGTTGCTAAGAAACATGGTAGTGAAAGAGAGCCTTGGGTCCAAAAACCTATGCCTTTCCCTGATAAGAAACACAAGTCAAAGGAAGATGAACACTATAATAAGTTTTGCGAGTGGATGAAACCTCTATTCCTGCAAATTCCTTTGACTGATGCTATTAAATTGCCTCCTTACTCAATGTATATGAAGGATATTGTCTCGATAAAAGGAAGATCCCTAATGAAGAAATTTCTACTTTGCTTGCTAATTATTCCTTTAATGGTAAGGTTCCTAAGAAACTTGGAGACCCTAGGATTCCAACTATCCCTTGCTCTATTAAGAATAGTTATGTTAGAACTGCTTTGTCTGATTTGGGAGCTGGAGTTAGTGTTATGCCTTTCTCTCTCTATAAGAGGCTTCAACTAGAAAAATTGATACCAACTGATATATCTTTGCAAATGGATGATAAATCTACCACCATTCTTGTTGGTATATGTGAGGATGTACCTATTCAAGTGTCTCATAATTGCTTGATATTAACTGATCTTGTTGTGCTTGAAATGCCTGAAGATGATAATATGTCTATTATTCTTGGGAGACCTTTTCTTAATACTGCAGGAGTTGTTATCAATTGTAATCAAGGAAAGGTGACTTTCAATGTGAATGACAAGGAACATACTGTCTATTTCCCCAAGAAGATTGAAAGGACTTATGGTTTGAATTCAATTGAACATGTTGAGGGCATTCAAGTTGGAGAAATATATTGTCCCATACCAAGAGAAAATTTTGAAACTATTATGATTGGGACTATAGCTATCAAGGTTGAGGTAACATAATCATTAGTGGAATACAAAGTTTTGTCTCATATGAAATTGTTTTGGTAACAAGACCTGATCAACCTTGTTAACAAAAGGATTTGATTGAACAAAACAATGTTTTCACCATGATTATCTCCGCTTACTTCTACTCTATCCATTTTAGTTTTTGCTTATGCCTAACTTAAAGGCGTTAAAGAAAAGTATTTATTGGGAGATAACCCAAAAAAAATAGATGAGTCTTGGAAGTTATTACTTCAGTAAATAACCACTCCTTATCCTTTTTATTTTCTTTTTGTGCCAAGAGTAACCTCTAATGAGAGAGAAGTAATGATTGGGAAAGTTGCTGTCCCGAAACAGATTTCTGTGCTTCACCGTAAAAATTCGTGTAAAATCTCTGAACGTCTTTTTGAGGCGTGAATTTTTTTTCTTCTGCCCCAGGTTGTTATATAACTTTCATTAGTTCAACACTTTTCGATTTGAGCAACAGAAGGTCTTCAAAAATTTTTGTCTTTACCTGCTGGTCTGTTTTGACAGATTTCTATCATTTTCTGCATTTGCTTCTTGTTGGTTCCTTTTTAAGTTCTTTTGGGGAATTGAGCTTTTTGAGGGAAGTGCTTCAGTAGCTAGTGTTTTAATGGAAGTTTATTTGGTGTTGGAACTGAACCTTAAGACTTATTATCTTGAGTGCACTAATGTTGCTAATAAAGATTGTGTGAAGTTTTGTATGAAGAAAAAAATTAGGTGTATGGAAGGAATGAGTAATGAGATGAAGGATGGACTAAAGCTCAAGCTTGGGGATGCCACGCTTGTCACCCCAAGAAATATCCAAGAAGTACAAGCGTCAAAGCTTGCGGATGCCCAAGGCATCCCCTTCCTCATCAATAAAAATCCCAGGTTTCTTCCAAACACTTCATTTTTATTGTTTCATGCACAATTGTGTTATTCTTGGAGCGTCTTCTTTTTTGTTTTCGTTTTGGTTTTTTGTTTGCTTTGTTTTCTTAGTTTGCTGAATAAATTGGTTGTACCTCCTCTTTCGTGCATTGGTTTTCAAATAGTTTGGTTTGGTTTGGAAAAGAGTAGGAAAGTTCATGCTTATGTGGTAAAAAGAGCTTGTTTTTGACTGTGGCCTATGCTTTGCCATGCCGTGCTTGATTGTTTTGGCTTTATGCTTAGTATTCTTTGTTGTAGCATGACTTGTTATAAACAATTGAGATTGCTTAATGTGCCTTGGATGAATCATGCGTTGTTTTGGCATATTAAAGCATAGTATAGTGGTATTCTCCTTTGATGCTTTATTTGGGTTGACTTGGCGCATGCTCACACCATGTTATGACTATCCCAAGTCACCATAAGCCTTTATGATCCTTTAGTTTTCAACTTGTAGTATCACTTTATGCTTTGATCAATGATGTTTTTGTCGCTCCGCATGATTATGGCCATTATTGCTCTCTCGTTTGTCGCTCCCTTACTATTGCTAGCATTCATTTCCACTGAGTGTTTTACTCATGTTTCCAACTCCCTTAAACCAAATATTGCCAAAGTGTCCACCATACCTACCTATTAGCATCATTTGCTACTTCCGTGCATATTCAATATGCCTTGTTTTCTTCCGAATAAAATGTTTGCTTGTTATGAGAAAGTTAGTTAGTAAAGCTCTCACGAACTTGATGGCACACTTTATTTCCTGCACTTAATAAACCTGAACCATTGTGACTCTCCATGAAAGTTATATGCTTGCAAATTATAGGCTAGGGATTAGCAGAACTGTGCTGTCATGGGGAACGCTTTCAACACTTGTAAATATATATCCAGTTGATACCTTGCTCTTTTGTTTGCGGATGTCGTCGGTGTGAAATAAAAAGGGGAGCTTGTAAGTCCATGGAGTTATGTATGTGTGTTAGAGAAACGCTTGGGCCGCTGGTCTAATCCATGCTGACATGGTGGAAACCTGCAGCGTAACCATAATGATATCTATGAAGCATTCTTCTTATAAAAAAAGAGAGAGATAGCTATTGAGAAAAAGAAAAAATAGATTTATGAAAATAGGAAAGAGAGAAAAAAGCACCATTTTCCCATGGTAAATAAGAAGATTGCTAAGATACTCATTGTCTGCTTGCCTTGTCATTTTGATATGGGGATTCTTCAGTATCATCGGGCAAGGGGTACCCCGTTGGCGGTTCTCTATGATACGCACATATTTACAATGACAAGAATTTACCGATAACTAAAGTTGAGTAGCATGAGGAGCGGCCCTCGTACTCAAGGGACATGGGATTCTCAGTTTATAGTCTGTCAAGCATATAACTCAGATTGGACCTCACTTTCACCTTAACCACATTAAAGATGCTTATGATAGGGGCAATGAGAGCTCAAAGCTAACGAGTACCATACTTTCAGCATTTGGAAGCCTTTCAAACATTTCAAAACCTGTTCATTTCCTTGTTGAGTCTCCACACATTCTATGAGCACTTTCTTGAGAGCATAGTGGTCATTCTTAGTTCTATGTGCATTGTCCCAAGACTTTTTGATTGATGCATACCTTGATATTGCTTGTTTTAAACTATTATCTAGTCACTCCTGTAAACTTTGAAGGTGTCCTATGCATTTATGTTTGCTACTTGATACGTCCATTTTGCATCACTATTCTATGTCATAATTCACTATTATTCATTGATATATTTCGTATTGAGAGGTGATACTTACGTTATTTCATCTATTTTTGCATGGTTGATGACTTTTGGAGCATGGACCGCTGTAGTCAGGATTCTGATGGAAAAGGTGTTGTTTGGAGGAAAAATTCGCAAAGATCAGAAAATTCGGGAAAATATACGGAAAATCCTATTTTTCCAGAAGACTAAGGATGCCAGAAGATGGAGTGGAGATGGGCCATAGGGGGCCCACACCACCCCATGGCGCGGGCAGCCCTAGGCCGCGCCTGGAGGTGGTGTGGCCACCCTGGCCCACTCCAGCCTCTCCCCTCTGGCGTATATCATCCTCCCGAAACCCTAAGACTCGGGGAGCAACCACAGAAAGATTCCGCCGCCTCTGCGGGGCGGAAAACACCGAGAGAGAAAGATCTCTCCGACAGATAGATTTCTGCCAGGGGAATTCCTTCCCGGAGAGGGGATATCATCGCCATCAACACCACCATCAAGCTGGACTTCATCGGGATCATCATCATCATCATCACCATCACCACCATCATCACCATCAGCACCCTCATCACCATTTCCATATTGCTATAACAATTGCGTTGAATCTTGCATAGTTCATAGGGGAAACTTTCCCGGTGTTGATTACTCTTTGTAGTTGATGCTATTGAGTGAACCATTGAATTATTGTTTATGTTCAGATTGTTATACATCATTATTCCATCTCTGATCATGATCCATATGATGTCTTGTGAGTAGTTCGTTTTGTTCTTGAGGACATGGGAGAAGTCTTGTTGTTAGTAGTGGAGTTGCGTTGAGAAAGATTCAATAGATTGTTATTTAAGTTGTGGTGTACTTCTTCTAGTGGTGTCATGTGAACGTCGACTACATGACACTTCACCTATATGGGCCTAGGGGAATGCATTGTGTATTTGGCTACTAATCGTAGGGGTTGCCGGAGTGACAGAAACCTGAACCCCCTTAAGGAAACCATTGCACAAGGGACGTAAGGGTCTTAGAGTTTAAAGATGTGGTTAGGTTTCTACCTTAATTACTTTCTTGTACTTACGGATGTTTGCAAGGGGTATAATCACAAGTATGTATTAGTATTGGATGGGGCGGTACATTAGCACAGGTTCACCCACACAACACTTAGCAAGCTACAGAAGATTAATCGACTATATGAAGCGAAAGCACTTGACAGTCTTCCCATGTGTCCTCGAGAACGTTTGGTCATCTTAAGTAATACAACCGGCTTGTCCTTTGCTGCATAAAGGATTGGGCCACTTGCTGCATTTATTCCTATTGTCTTTTCTTTACTCATACTTTGTTTACTTGCCTTATCAAAAACCCCTAAAAATCCATTTGCTAAGTATTTGCAGAGAATTCCTGATCCATACCACTAGCCAGCACCTTCTGCTCCTCGTTGGGTTCGACACTCTTACTTATCAAAAATACTGCGATACACCCCTATACTTGTGGGTCATCAAGACTATTTTCTAGCACCGTTGCCGGGGAATGAAGTGCTATTGGAGAGTGGAACTGGTAAAGGAAACTTCTACTGTGAGTATTGTTTACTTCTGTTAGTTGCTTTATTTTCGTTATGGATAATTCGCTGAGTTTCTTATTTGGTAATGCTACTACCACTGCTAAGGTAGTAGATAAGCCACCACCTGCTGAGAATGATGTTTTCAAAATACCTACAAGAATTATTGATCGTGCTATGGATAATTACTATGTTGGGGATGGAACTGTCCATCCCGATGATCATTTACTCTT
Source organism: Avena sativa (assembly GCA_916181665.1). Classification (NCBI taxonomy): domain Eukaryota; kingdom Viridiplantae; phylum Streptophyta; class Magnoliopsida; order Poales; family Poaceae; genus Avena; species Avena sativa. The sequence goes on from OV702296.1 coordinate 418,690,116, forward strand.
TATACACGAATTATGCGGGTTGTTCTAGTGTGCAGGTATTACTACAGATCAAGTTAAGAAGAAGTTATTCTCATTATCACTGAAAGGAAGAGCTGAGGACTGGTATAAGCTGCTGAAGAATGGTCAAGCTCTGGAATGGGAGGAAATAGTGCCTCTCTTTTATTCAAAGTTTTATCCTCCTAGTGAGATTCATAAAGATCGGAATCAAATATACAACTTTTGGCCTCTTGATGGAGAGAGTACAGCTCAAGCTTGGGGGAGATTGAAGTTACTAATGCTCAAATGTCCCATTCATGAGCTCCCCAACAATATTATTATCAACAACTTTTATGCAAGGCTCCCTTTACATGATAAAGATTTATTGGATGCTTCTTGTGCTGGATCATTCACTCGCATGGAAGAAGAAGCTAAATGGGACCTTCTAGACCGTATTCAAGACAATGCTGAAGCTTGGGAGAATGACAAGGGTAGGAAGTCAGGTATAAATTATGATTATGAATGCATTGAATCTTTTATGGGAACTGATGACTTTCAAAATATTAGTAATATTTATGGTCTTGATTTGCAAGTTATTACGAATTGTTTTAGAGCTTTTGCTTCCAAAGAGGGGATGGAACAAATACCATGCACCTTACAAAGATATTGTTGACTATGCTCCTATTGGAAGTGGTGAGTATTGCATTATTGACCCCATCTTACCCGAACCTTATATCGAGAAGTCCCTTCCCCAAAAAGGTAAAGTACCATCTTATGATAACTAATGTAATCACCAAAAGTGAAAAAAGAACTGTAAAACCTGATCAACAAATAAACATTGAACCTGTGGTAGCAATAGTGAAAGACCTTGTCACTAAAAGCGTAGAAGATGGGCACATAGTCTTTTGTGAGGATGCTTCTAATATTGTTTCACATCCCAATATAACTAAAAAGGCTAGTGTTCCTGTGCTTTCTGTTAGAATTGGTGATCATTGCTATTATGGTTTATGTGATATTGATGCAAGTTCTAGTGTTATTCCTTATGAGCTTTACAGAGAAATTATGCATGAAATCAGTCCTTGCGAGTTGGAAGAGATTGATGTGGTCATTCACCTTGCTAATAGAGAGACCATCTCTCCAATTGGTATTGTACAAGACATGGAAGTTCTTTGTGGTAAGATTAAGTACCCTGCTGATTTTCTAGTACTTGGTTCTGCTGCTAGCAAAACCTACCCTATCATTTTTGGTAGACCTTTCCTGAGTACTTGTGGAGCTATTATTGATTGCAAGAGGGAGAAAATCTTGACTAAGTTTGATGGGGAATCTTATGAGTTTAATTTTTCGAAATTTGCTAAAGAACCTTGCGAAGAGGAAACCCATAATGAGGATTTTAGGGTTGAACAACTTGCTTCTATTTCTCTTGCTCCTAACAATTCTTTGCAGCAATTTATGGAAGATCATGAAAGTGAAATCTTCATGGAAGAAAGGAATGAGATTGACAGGATTCTCCGTGATCAACCTATGATGCTTAAGCACGACTTGCCTGTAGAAGACTTGGGTACCACGATGCCACCTAAAAAGGATCCGGTTTTCGATCTAAAACCTCTCCCTGATGATCTTAAATATGCTTATTGATGATAAAAAGATATATCCTGTTATTGTTAGCGCTAAACTTTCAAGGAAGGAAGAAGAAAGGTTATTGGAAGTTTTGAGGAAACATCACGGAGCTATGGGCTATACTCTGGATGATTTAAAAGGGATTTCACCTACTATATGTCAGCATTCTATCAACATAGAACTATATGCGAAGCCAGTAGTGGAGCACCAACGACGTTTAAATCCTAGGATGAAGGAAGTGGTAAGGAATGAGGTATTGAAACTCCTTGATGCTGGTATTATTTACCCTATTGTTGATAGTGAATGGGTTAGTCCTATTCATTGTGTTTCTAAAAAGGGAGGTATTACCGTTGTCCCTAATGATAATGATGAGCTTATTCCTCAAAGAATAGTGGTAGGCTATAGGATGTGCATCGATTTTAGGAAAGTCAATAAAGTTACTAAGAAAGATCACTACCCGCTTCCTTTTATTGATCAACTGTTGGAAAGGTTGTCTAAAAAGACCCATTTTTGTTTTCTTGATGGTTATTCCGGTTTCTCTCAAATTGCTGTTAAACAACAAGATCAAGAAAAAACTACTTTTACTTCCCCTTATGGAACTTATGCTTATAGACGTATGCCTTTTGGTTTATGTAATGCTCCTGCTACTTTCCAAAGGTGCATGTCTGCTATCTTTCATGGTTTTTGTGAGGAAATTGTAGAAGTGTTCATGGATGACTTTTCTGTCTATGGAACCTCTTTTGATAATTGTCTGCACAACCTTGATAAAGTTTTGCAGAGATGTGAAGAAACTAATCTTGTTCTTAATTGGGAGAAATGCCACTTCATGGTTAATGAAGGGATTGTTCTTGGGCATAAAGTTTCTGAAAGAGGCATAGAAGTTGATAGAGCTAAGGTTGAGGCAATAGAGAAGATGCCATGTCCAAGAGACATCAAAGGTATTCGTAGTATCCTTGGTCATGCTGGTTTCTATAGGAGGTTTATTAAAGACTTCTCTAGGATATCAAGATCTCTCACTAATCTTCTTCAAAAATATGTACCCTTCGTTTTTGATGATGATTGTAGGGAAGCTTTTGAAACTCTTAAGAAGGCTTTAACTACAGCCCCTATTGTTCAACCACCTGATTGGAGTTTACCCTTTGAAATAATGTGTAACGCTAGTGATTTTGCTGTAGGGGCTGTCCTTGGGCAACGTATTGATAAAAAGTTAAACGTTATCCATTATGCTAGTAAGACTCTAGACGCTGCTCAAAGGAATTATGCCACTACTGAAAAGGAATTTCTAGCTGTTGTTTTTGCCTGTGATAAGTTTAGGCCCTATATTGTGGACTCAAAAGTAACCATTCATACTGATCATGCTGCTATTAAATATCTTATGACGAAGAAGGACGCTAAGCCTAGGCTTATTAGATGGGTACTGCTTTTACAAGAGTTTGATCTACATATAGTAGATAGGAAGGGTGCTGAAAACCCTGTAGCTGATAATTTATCTCGTTTGGAAAACATCTCTTTTGACCCTATGCCTGTTAATGATAGTTTCCCAAATGAACAGTTAGCTGCGGTAGGGGTGAGCTCGCGAGGAAGCCCTTGGTATGCTGATTATGCTAACTCTATTGTCTCCAAGTATTTGCCTCCAACTTTTACAGCTCAGCAAAGAAGAAAGTTCTTCTATGATTTAAGGCATTATTTTTGGGATGACCCACACTTATACAAAGGAGTGGATGGTATTATGAAAAGATGTGTTCCAAAATATGAACAAAAGGAGATATTACATAAATGCCATGGTAGTGCCTATGGAGGACATCATGCAGGAGATAGAACTGCACAAAAGGTACTACAATCAGGTTTTTACTGGCCTACCCTTTTTAAAGATGCAAGAAAATTTGTTTTATCTTGTGATGAATGTCAGCGAGTTGGTAATATTTCTAGATGCAATGAAATGCCTATGAACTACTCTCAAGTTATTGAACCTTTTGATTGTTGGGGATTTGACTTTATGGGTCCTTTCCCTCCTTCGAAAGGCTACACTCATATTCTTTTTGCCGTTGATTATGTTACTAAGTGGGTGGAAGCCATTCCTGCAAAGAGTGTTGACGGGGAGACTTCTCTAAAAATGCTTAAGGATATTATCTTTCCTAGGTTTGGGGTGCCTAGGTATCTCATGACTGATGGGGGTTCTCATTTCATTCATGGTGGTTTTAGGAAGACCCTTGCTAAATATGATGTTAATCATAGAATTGCTTCAGCTTATCACCCACAAACTAGCGGGCAAGTAGAGTTATCAAATAGAGAAATTAAATCTATCTTGCAAAAAACTGTTAATAGGTCTAGAAAAAACTGGGCTAAGAAGTTAAATGATGCTTTATGGGCTTATAGAACTGCTTACAAAAATCCTATGGGAATGTCTCCTTATAAAATGGTTTATGCGAAAGCTTGCCACCTACCCTTAGAATTAGAACACAAAGCTTACTGGGCAGTGAAAGAACTAAATAGAGATTGTAAGCTCGCTGCTGAGAAAAGATTATTTGACTTAAGTTCTTTAGATGAATGGAGGAGTGAAGCCTATGAGAATACTAGGCTCTTTAAAGAAAAAGTTAAAAGATGACATGACAAGCGAATACTTAAGAGAGAATTTCATGTTGGTGAGAAAGTTCTATTGTATAGGTCTCGTCTCAGATATTTTGCAGGTAAGCTACTATCAAAATGGGAAGGACCTTTCATCATTGAAGAAGTATACCGTTTAGGAGCAATAAAAATTTCTTCTCTAAAAGATAATACTACACAAGTAGTGAATGTATAGCGACTCAAACACTATATTGTTGGAGATTCTTACAATGAAGATGTTGATGCCTTTCAAGTTATAACTTCAGATAAATTCATCAAGGACCAAATTCAGAGACCTGCAGAGTCTGTTTTCAAATAGGTAATAGTTCTGGTAAGAAAAGTTCCGTGAAAATACAATACAACTATATTTTTGAAGTTTTTAGTTGATAAGGAAAGTTTCAAAGCGAAAAAGGAACGGAACCGGAGCCGGGGTAGCCCACACCACCCCATGGCGCGGGCCCACCCCTGGCCATGCCACCAGGTGGTGAGGCCACCCAGGACTCCGCCTCCGACCCGTTTTCACCCAGTACCTTCCTTTTGATATGAAACTTCATAATATATAACCTCCCGGATCCCCCGAGGTTCGTATATCGTGTTTCCTTCGTGTTTTTGTTTCGATCTGTTTCAGCCAGGACATACTCTTTGAAAGTTTAGAAGCACAATGGTGTTCGCCAAGGATAAAGGGAAGGAGCCTATGGAGGAGGATCTTCAAGACCCCAAGCAGGGGCAGGTACCTTTAGACTCTTGCCCTGCATCAGCGGAAGCCCTACGAGTCACTAAGGAGTTCTGCGATAAGTATCGAGACCTGCAAAGGAAGGTGGACATGCTTAAATGGGATAATAATAGGCTTCGCAAGATGCTGGAAGATTTCCTCACGACAACTAAGAAAATATTACCACCACCACTTAAGGAGTAATTCGTCATCAGGTTTGGCATCCCCTTGGTTTGTTCCAAGCTTGGGGGAGTGCCGCGGCATCATATCACTATCTTCTATCTTTTTACCTTATTAGTAGAGTCATATCATGAATAGAGGGGTTATTTTGTAGGATGGTTTGCATTATGGAAGTGTCCCCTCTCTCGTTAGATATGTATCTGTGAGTTTCTGTTATGGAATATTAATGAGAAGTTCTATCATTCACTCTTTTGCATAGCTTATATTAGTTTTCAATTCGTGGTTATATGATTGATCTTGTTGTTAGTATTGGTAGCACTTTGGGATCATTGAGTTAATTTAGTTGGTTTTGGCAAACCCGGCTCGGTCAGTAGCAACACTATTTTTGAGAGTTGAATGAAAAAGATAAAAGTACCTCTAGAGAAAAATAATTTCATCATCTTTCTTTCTTGATTTGCTCATAAGTCTAGTATTCTCTAGTTAAGATCTTTTGTGCTTCCAAGGAAGATTGCATGTTTGTCTTTATCACTTGTATGTTTGTTTGTTTCCTTCAACTCTTATACTTGCTACCCAGCCTTTCTAGCCAAAAACCTGTACTGAGAGGGTATTCTTCTCGTGCATCCACCTCCTTTAAACCAAACCCATGCCATTTGTGTCCACCATACCTACCTAGTAGCATTATTGCTATTCCAAGTAAATTCTTGTTTTATCTACCTCCCAAATTAAACTTGTTATGTGAAAATTAGTGATTAAAGCTCTCACGAACTTGATGGCACACTTTACTTTCTTGCATTTAATAAACTTGAACCATTGTGCTCACCTATGTTGTGTATATGCTTGCGCTTTGTAAGTTGTGGATTAGCAGAACCATGATGTCATGGGGAACGCTTTCAACATTACACTGGTACTTTGTACCAAGTTGATATCATGTTCTTTTGTCTATGGATGTCGTCGGTGTGAAATGAAAGGGGAGCTTGTAAGTCCATGGAGTTATGCATATGTGTTAGAGAAACGCCTGGGCCACTGGTCTAATCCATGCTGACATGGTGGAAACCTGCAGCGTAACCATAATGAGTATCTATGAAGCATTCTTCTTATAAAAAAAAGAGTCCGATATTGAGAAAAAAAGAGAAAAAGAAAAAAAGAGATATTATGAAAAGAGGAAAGAGAGAAAAAAGCACCATATTCCCATGGTAAATAAGAAGATTGCTGAGATGCTTGTTGTCTGCTTGCCTTGTCATTTTGATATGGGGATTCTTCCGTATCATCAGGCAAGGGGTACCCCGTTGGCGGTTCTCTATGATACACATATGCTTAAGATGACAAGAACTTACCGGTGACTAAACTTGAGTAGCATGATGAGTGGCCCTCGTATTCAAGGGACATGAGATTCTCAACTTACAACTTGTTAATGCATATCCTTATATTTGATCACTTTAACCTTAATCACATAAATATGCCTATGATAGGGGCAATGAGAGCTGAAAGCTAGTAAGCATCATAATTTTTTGGAGCTCTTTATTAGACTTGCAATCCCTGCTTCCCTCTGTGAAGGGCCTTTCTTTTATTTTGTAGTTGAGTCAGTAAACCTATTCCCTTCTATCTCAGCAAGTATTTTGAGTTGATGTGTTTCATTCATTCATATGATGATTTGTTCAATCATGTTTCTTATGTTCCTTGTTTTGCACATTGCTCTTATCTTGAAGTTTAATACTTTGAAAGTTATCATTGAAAAGCCAGCTATTTGTGAACTCCAGCAAATTATCAACTATTCTTCGACCAAGAGCTAAGTTTGCCATTACCAATTATGATTCACTTTATGTATCTTTATTGTGTTTCCTTTACTCATTGCAAGTTGAGTTATATAATAGTGAGTTGTCTTCTATTATGATCTGTGTAGTTGATGAATGTGATGCTTCTTGTCCGTATTCTTTTATCGACTCTTCACTCCATAAACCTGAGGCCATGTTTATTGAGCTCAGTTCGCTTGAGGACAAGCGAAGTCTAAGCTTGGGGGGAGTTGATACGTCCATTTTGCATCACTATTCTATGTCATAATTCACTATTATTCATTGATATATTTCGTATTGAGAGGTGATACTTATGTTATTTCATCTATTTTTGCATGGTTGATGACTTTTGGAGCATGGACCGCTGCAGTCAGGATTCTGATGGAAAAGGTGTTGTTTGGAGGCAAAATTCGCGAAGATCAGAAAATCCGGGAAAATATACAGAAAATCCTATTTTTCCAGAAGACTAAGGATGCCAGAAGATGGGGTGGAGATGGGCCATAGGGGGCCCACACCACCCCATGGCGCGGGCAGCCCTAGGCCGCGCCTGGAGGTGGTGTGGCCACCCTGGCCCACTCCAGCCTCTCCCCTCTGGCGTATATCATCCTCCCGAAACCCTAAGACTCGGGGAGCAACCACAGAAAGATTCCGCCGCCTCTACGGGGTGGAAAACACCGAGAGAGAAAGATCTCTCCGGGAGACAGATTTCTGCCGGGGGAATTCCTTCCCGGAGAGGGGAGATCGTCGCCATCAACACCACCATCAAGCTGGACTTCATCGGGATCATCATCATCACCACCACCATCAGCACCCTCATCACCATCTCCATATTGCTGTAACAATTGCGTTGAATCTTGCATAGTTCATAGGGGAAACTTTCCTGGTGTTGATTACTCTTTGTAGTTGATGCTATTGAGTGAACCATTGAATTATTGTTTATGTTCAGATTGTTATACATCATTATTCCATCTCTGATCATGATCCATATGATGTCTTGTGAGTAGTTAGTTTTATTCTTGAGGACATGGGAGAGGTCTTGTTGTTAGTAGTGGAGTTGCGTTGAGAAAGATTCAATAGATTGTTATTTAAGTTGTGGTGTACTTCTTCTAGTGGTGTCATGTGAACGTCGACTACATGACACTTCACCTATATGGGCCTAGGGGAATGCATTGTGTATTTGGCTACTAATCGTAGGGGTTGCCGGAGTGACAGAAACCTGAACCCCCGTTAGGAAACCATTGCACAAGGGACGTAAGGGTCTTAGAGTTTAAAGTTGTGGTTAGGTTTCTACCTTAATTACTTTCTTGTACTTACGGATGTTTGCAAGGGGTATAATCACAAGTATGTATTAGTCTTGGATGGGGCGATACATTAGCACAGGTTCACCCACACAACACTTAGCAAGCTAAAGAAGATTAATTGACTATATGAAGCGAAAGCACTTGACAGTCTTCCCATGTGTCTTCGAGAACGTTTGGTCATCTTAAGTAATACAACATGCTTGTCCTTTGCTGCATAAAGGATTGGGCCACTTGTTGCATTTATTCCTATTGTCTTTTGTTTACTCGTACTTTGTTTACTTGCCTTATCAAAAGACCCTAAAAATCCATTTGCTAAGTATTTACAGAGAATTCCTGATCCATACCACTAGCCAGCACCTTCTGCTCCTCGTTGGGTTCGACACTCTTACTTATCAAAAATACTGCGATACACCCCCTATACTTGTGGGTCATCACTACTCTATAAGGGACAAGCTGAATGCCACTATGCTATGTTTTCTTTATGTGAAATAAACAAACGTCTTGCAAAGCATTGTTATTCATGAATCTTTTGTTTGTGCCTATTTATGTTGCAACATAGTTGCTATGTCTTATTGCTAGAACTTTGTCTTTCATGTTATGATTGAAGTACTATGATCCCAGCTTTGAATGTTTTACAAATACTTTGATCAATTTTATGATGGTGCATGTCACCTCAAAAATTATTCTTTCTTTTTATCACTTACCTACTCGAGGACGAGTAGGAGTTAAGCTTGGGGATGTTGATACATTGCAAATGTATCTATAATTTTTTATGCTCCATGCTTGGTTTTATCCACTTTCTTGTGTTTTGTCCACACTTTCGAGTACTTTTCATATGATTTCTTGGACTAACCTATTAACAAGAGCCACAGTACCAGCTGCCTGTTTTCTGCTGTTTTTGGTTCCAGGAAAGTCAGAAAATGAATATTCTCGGAATTGGACGGGACAAAAGCCAAAGTGCCTATTTTTTCGGAAGACTCACGGAGCCAAAATACGAGACGGAGGAGGGCCAGGGGATGGCCACACCCCCAGGCGCGGGCTGGGACTGGCCGCGCCAGGGCATGGTCTGGCCGCCCCAGGCTGCCCCTCGGTCTCCCTCTTCGCCTATAAGAAGCCTTCTGACCTAAAAACTCCTAGGGGTTCGATGTTTTTCCAGAAGGAGTTCCGCTCCGCCGCGACCACCAGATTCCACGAAACAGCACCAGAAACTCCGTTCTGGCACCCTGCCGGGACAGTGAATTGGAGGAGATCATCGCCATCATCATCACCATCGCTTCTCCATCGACCATCCATGTTTCCCCCATCTATGAGTGAGTAATCCCCCGCCGTAGGCTATGGGGATGGTAGGGATTGGATGAGATCGTTCATGTAATGGCATCAGATTGTTAGGGCATGGTGCCTAGTATCTTCTATTAGTACATTATGACTTTGTTGCGATTTGTTGTGCTTAATGCTTGTCACTAGGGCCCGAGTGCCATGATTTCAGATCTGAACATATTATTGATTCATTATGATAGTATTGTTTATGGTCTTATCTGCAAGTTGTATACACACGTTGTTGTCCGGAACCAATGGCCCTGAAGTGACAGAAATCGGGATAACCGGAGGGAATGGCTTTGATGTGAGGATCACATGTGTTCACAGAGTGCTAATGCTTTGCTCCGGTGCTCTATTAAAAGGAGCACCTTAATTGCCAGTAGTTCCCTTGAGGCCTCGTTGTAGATGGGCTGGCAGGACAAAAGATATTGTGCAAGTTCTCATTGCGAGCACGTATGACTATATATGGAACACATGCCTAGGATTATCTAGTACTTGGATGCTTTATCTTCTTTATCTACAATTTCCCTATGTTCTATTTTTGCTATGTGAATTTTCTTGTCCATGCAACGCCCGTCCATCCATCCCTATGCCTACCGCACTCGAATCCCACTGTTTACTGCTTTTGTTACTGCTGTCTTTACTTTACTACTCCTGCTACTTTACTATTCCTACTACAAAACTGTTGCTACTGATAAACTGCCGTGAGCAAGATTGTTTCCATGTGCAGCTGAATTGACAACTCAGTTGTTAAGGCTTATAAATATTCTTTGGCTCCCCTTGTGTCGAATCAATAAATTGGGTTTCACTTCCCTTGAAAATACTGCGATACACCCCCTATACTTGTGGGTCATCAGTGCTCATCATACCTTCCTCTTGGGGTTCCTAACGAGCTCTACATCAACATTGAGCCATCAAGCATTTTTCTAGCGCCGTTGCCGGGGAGGTAAGGTAAAAGGTATTCACACCGGAGGATTAAAGAATAAGAATCTCCCACGACAAACGCCTATTTTCTGGCGCCATTGCCGGGGAGTCTAGGACATCTTCACAAGGGGAGTCCCTCATAATCAATCTCTTTACTTTGTTATTTTTATTTTGCTTAGTTTCTTTTTGCTTTGTTTGCTTGTTTCTTTTTCAAAAACACAAAAAAAATTAGGTTTACTAGTTTGCTTTCTTATTTGAAAACACAAAAAAAATGACTACTCTTGAAAACACTAAGTTGTGTGATTTCACTAGCACCAACAACAATGATTTTATGAGCACACCTATTGCTCCACCTGTGCCTGAAGATACTTTCTTTGAGATAAAACCTGCTTTACTCAATCTTGTTATGAGAGAACAATTTTCTGGTATTAGTAATGAAGATGATGCTGCCCATCTAAATAACTTTGTTGAACTTTGTGAGATGCAAAAGCATAGGGATATAGATGGTGATATTATTAAGCTGAAATTGTTTCCTTTCTCTTTGAGAGGAAAAGCTAAAGAATGGTTGAATTCCTTAACTAGGAATAGTATTGATTCTTGGACTAAGTGCAAAGATGCTTTTATTGGAAAATACTATCCTCCTGCTAAGATTATATCTATGAGAAGTGAAATAATGAAGTTTAAACAATCTGATAATGAGCATGTTGCTCAAGCTTGGGAAAGAATGAAACCTTTGGTAAAGAATTGTCCCACTCATGGACTGACTGCTTGGATGATCATCCAAACCTTTTATGCAGGATTGAACTATTCTTCAAGGAACCTATTGGATTCTGTTGCTGGAGGTACCTTTATGACCATCACTTTGGGTGTTGCAACAAAACTTTTGGACAATATGATGGTTAATTATTCTGAATGGCATACTGAGAGAGCTCCACAAGGTAGGAAGGTAAATTCTATTGAGGAAATCTCCTCCTTGAGTGACAAGATTGATATTATTATGTCTATGCTTGTGACTGGGAAAGCCCATATTGATCCAAATAATGTTCCTTTGGGCTCTTTGGTTGCTCAAGAAGAACAAGTTGATGTGAACTTCATAAGAAATAACAACTTTGGCAATAATGCTTATAGGAATAATTTTGGTAACAACAATTATAAGCCTTATGCTCCGAACAATGGTAATGCTTATGGAAGTTCCTACAACAATAATAGGAGTGCTCCCTCTGAACTTGAAGTTATGCTTAAAGACTTTATTAGTAAACAAACTGCTTTCAATAAAACTATTGAGGAAAAACTCTTTAATGCTGAAAGAAATATAGCATCTTTGGTTGAAGCTCAATCTTCTTTGAATAAAATGGCTGCTAAACCTGAAACTAATGATAATCCCTTTGCAGCTACCAATGCTATACAAGTGAGAATTGATGAAAATGTTAGACTATTAGCTGAATTACATGCTAAGTGGGAAAGAGAAGATGAAATTGCTAGAAACATTAGAGTTTCTACTATCACCACCACTAGTGTTGAGGCTAGTAATAATAGTTCTACCACTTTAGATGATAATTTTGATTTTGATCTTGATGGTTGCAATATCTCCGAAGTTAGTGCTAGTGCTAACTAATAGTTCCTACAAAAGCTTGTTAAAAGTCCTAATGCTAGTGCTATGAACATGGTCTTTACAAAACACATTACTGATGCTCTCATAAAGATTAAAGAAGAAAAGATGAAACATAAAGCTTCTATTCCTATAAAACAAGAAGATGTTTGGGAACCCATCATTAATATGAAAGTGAATGACTTTGATTTCAAAGCTTTATGTGATCTTGATAGTAGTGTTTCTATTATGCCTAGAAGGATTTATGATATGCTTGATTTGCCTCCACTTGAAGATTGTTATTTGAATGTCCCACTTGATGATAATGCTAAAAGAAACTCATGGGGAGTCTTAATGATGTTCTTAATATGGTTAACAATGCCTATGTCCCTGTTGATTTCTATGTCTTGGATGTTGAATGCAATGCTTCTTGTCCTATTACTTTGGGAAAACCTTTTCTTAGAACTGTTGGTGCCATTATTGATATGAAAGAAGGCACCATTAAATATCAACTCCCACTCAAGAAAGGTATAGAACACTTCCCTAAGAAGAGAGAGAAGATTTCTTTTACCTCTCCTATGAAAACAAAATTTGGTCTTAATGCTTCTTCATTCGAGAACACTTGATTCTTTTTCTTGCTTCTTATGCCTAACTTAAAGGCGTTAAAGAAAAGTACTTATTGGGAGATAACCCAAAAGTTTTACATGAGTCTTGGAAGTTATTACTAACCGCTCCTTATCCTTTTTATTTTCTTTTTGTGCCAAGAGTAACCTCTAATGAGAGAGAAGTAATGATTGGGAAAGTTGCTGTCCCGAAACAGATTTCTGTGCTTCACCGTAAAAATGCGTGTAAAATCTCTGAATGTCTTTTTGAGGCTTGAATTTTTGTGCTTCTGCCCCAGGTTGTTATATAACTTTATTTAGTTCAACACTTTTTGATTTGAGCAACAGAAGGTCTTCGAAAAAATTCGTCTTTACCTGCTGGTCTGTTTTGACAGATTTCTGCCATTTTCTGCATTTTGCTTCTTGTTGGTTCCTTTTTGAGTTCTTTTGGGGAATTGAGCTTTTTGAGGGAAGTGCTACAGTAGATAGTGTTCTAATGGAAGTTTATTTGGTGTTACAACTGAACCTTAAGACCTTTTATCTTGAGTGCACTAATGTTGCTAATAAAGATTGTGTGAAGTTTTGTATGAAGGGAAAATTTCAGGTGTATGAAAGGAATGAGTAATGAGATGAAGGATGGACTAAAGCTCAAGCTTGGGGATGCCACACGTGTCACCCCAAGAAATATCCAAGAAGTACAAGTGTCAAAGCTTGGGGATGCCCAAGGCATCCCCCTCTTCATCAATAAAAATCCCAGGTTTCTTCCAAACGCTTCATTTTTATTGTTTCATGCATAGTTGTGTTGTTCTTGGAGCGTCTTCTTTTTCGTTTTCATTTTGGTTTTTCGTTTGCTTAGTTTTCTTAGTTTGCTGATTAAATTGGTTGGACCCCCTCTTTCATACATTGGTTTGCAAATAGTTTGGTTTGGTTTGGAAAAGAGTAGGAAAGTTCATGCTTATGTGGTAAAAAGAGCTTGTTTTTGACTGTGGCCTATGCTCTGTCATGCCATGCTTGATATTGTTTTGGCTTTATGCTTAGTATTCTTTGCTGTAGCATGACTTGTTATAAACAATTGAGATTGCTTAATGTGCCTTGGATGAATCATGCGTTGTTTTAGCATATTAAAGCATAATATAGTGGTATTCTCCTTTGATGCTTTATTTGGGTTGACTTGGCGCATGCTCACACCATGTTATGACTACCTCAAGTCACCATAGCCTTTATGATCCTTTAGTTTTCAACTTGTAGTATCACTTTATGCTTTGATCAATGATGTTTTGTCGCTCTGCATGATTATGGCCATTATTGCTCTCTTAGTTTGTCGCTCCCAGTCTTTTGCTAGCCTCCATAACCAAGTATGAGTCCAATCATGCATCCAACTCCCTAAACCAAGTTATTCCAAAGATTCCACCATACCTACCTATTAGAATATGCTATTCCAAGTATATTCATGCTTTTGTTTATCTTCCAAATTAAACTTGTTATGAGAAAACTAGTGATTAAAGCTCTCACGAACTTGATGGCACACTTTACTTTTTGCATCTAATAAACTTGAACCATTGGGTCCTTCTTTGTTGCATATATGCTTGCGCTTTATAAGTTGAAATTAGCAGAACCATGTACCATGGGGAACGCTTTCAACATTGCACTTGTACTTTATACCCCGTTGATATCATGTTCTTTTGCTTACGGATCCCAGCGGTGTGAAATAAAAGTGGAACTTGTAAGATCATGGAATTTGTATGTGTGTTAGAGAAACGCTTGGGCCGCTAGCCTAAGCCATGCCTAATCATGGTGGAAACTTGCAGCATCACCATAATGAGCACTCTATGAAGCATCCTCAATAAAAACCTATGCAAATAGCAAATAAAAAGATCGTTGAGATGCTCATTGTCTGCTTGCCTTGTCATTTTGATTATGGGATAGCTCCTGTATCATGTGCAAGGGGTACCCCGTTGGCGGTTCTTTATGATACACATGTACTTACAATGACAAGAGCTTACTCGTGACTAAAGTTGAGTAGCATGAGTATCGGTCTTCGTAAGTAAGGGGCATGAGATTTTGGTTTATAACTTGTCAAACATATCCTCTTAGTTGTGTCACTTTAACCTTAATCACCTTAAAGATGCTTATGATAGGGGCAATGAGAGCTGAAAGCTATAAGTACCTTAATTTTTGGAAGCTCTTTATGAGACTTGAATCCCTACTTCCTTTTATGAAGGTCTTTCTTCCACCATTATATTGAGTCTCCACCTTCTACCTTTATGCACCTACTTTGAGAGCATAGTGGCCATTCTTAGTTCTATGTGCATTGTCCCAAGACTAGTTGATTGATGCATAACTTGATATTGCTTGTTTTAAACTATTTGTATCTAGTCACTCTTATGAACTTTGAAGGTGTCCTATGCATTTATGTTTTGCTACTCTATGAGGGACCAGCTGAATATTATTATGCTATGTTTTCTTTATGTGAAACAAACAAACGTCTTGCAAAGCATTGTTATTCATGAATCTTTTGTTTGTGCCTTTTCATGTTGCATCATAGTTTCTTTGTCTTATTAGAACCTTGTCTTTCATGTCATGATTGAAGTACTATGATCCCAGCTTTGAATGTTTTACAAATACTTTGATCAAGTCTTTGATGGTGCATATCACCTCAAAAATTATTCTTTCTTTTTATCACTTACCTACTCGAGGACGGGCAGGAGTTAATCTTGGGGATGTTGATACATTGCAAATGTATCTATAATTTTTTATGTTCCATTCTTGGTTTTATCCACTTTCTTGTGTTTTGTCCACACTTTGGAGTACTTTTCATATGATTTCTTGGACTAACCTATTAACAAGAGCCACAGTGCCAGCTGCCTGTTTTCTGCTGTTTTTGGTTCTAGGAAAGTTAGAAAATGAATATTCTCGGAATTGGACGGGACAAAAGCCAAAGTGCCTATTTTTTCGGAAGTCATCAGATGCCAGAGTACGAGACAGAGAGGGGCTAGGGGGCCACCACACCACCTGGCCGTGCGGCCCAGCCTAGCCCGCGCTAGGGGGTGGTCTGGCCGCCTCCGGCACCCCCTCGGCCTCTCCTTTCGCCTATAAGATGCCCTCGGGACGAAAACCCTAAGTACCCGATCAAAAATCCACGAAAGAGTCTGTAGCCACCGTCATCTCCATCCCTAGAGCGGGAGGGATCTGAAGCTCTTCCTGGCACCCTGCCGGAGAGGGGAATTCACCCTGGAGGCCTTCTTCATCACCATGCAAGCCTCCGGTGTGATGCGTGAGTATTTCATCCTTGGACTATGGATCCATGTAGTAGCTTGATGGATGGTTCTCCTCCTTTGTGCTTTCATGTCTAGATCTTGTGAGCTCCGTTCATGATCAAGATCATCTCTTTGTAATTCTGCATGTTGTGTTTGCGGGGATCCGATGGATATTGAGATGCTATTTCAGATTGATTATTGATTCTATCATGTCTTTGTTATTTGTGATCTTGCATGCTTTCTGTTGTTAGTAGCTATCTTGGCCAAGTAGATGCTAGCAACTCCAAGAGTTAGTATTTATGCTCGATAGTGGGTGCATGCCTCTGGTAATCCGGGGAAGTGACATAAATCTCTAAGGTACTATACGTGTTGTTGCTACTAGGGAGAAAACAACAATCCTTTGTTCATAGAACAATCATATTGTTTACTTTACACGCAGTTCGTAAAGCAATAATCTGTTGCTTGCAACTTAACACTGGAGGGGGTTCAGATGATAACCTGAAGGTGGATTATTAGTCATAGATGCAGTTGGATGGTGGTCTATGTATAATGTTGTAATGCCCAATCAAGTCTCAAAGGAGTCAAGATGATTAGTATATGCATGTATTGCTTTCTCGATGTTTGTCATTTGCCCCGCTGTAATTTGTTCACCCAGCATGTTATCTATCTTAAGGAGAGCCACCTCTAGTGAACTATGGATCCCGGTCCTTTTCTTTACATACAATCTATAAACTGTTACTGCTTTGTGTTTACTTCCTGCAAACTATTACTTCCTTCCATTCGATACGTTTAATCCTTTGTTTTCAGCAAAACACGGTGAGATTGACAACCTCATCGCAAGTTGGGGACAGAGTTCTGTGGTTGTGTTGTGCAGGTCTCCACGTTGCTACTAGCACCGGTAGTGCACCCTGCCAAGGCTCAGCTAGCAACACCTTTGGGGTGTTTCCTTGCTCCTACTGTTTCAATTAAACCTTGGTTTCATAACTGAGGGAAACTTGCTGCTGTGCTCATCATACCTTCCTCTTGGGGTTCCCAACGAGCTCTACATTGACATTGAGCCATCACTCTTCCTGGCACCCTGCCGGAGAGGGGAATTCACCCTGGAGGCCTTCTTCATCATCATGCAAGCCTCCGGTGTGATGCGTGAGTAGTACATCTCTGGACTACGGGTCCATGTAGTAGCTAGATGGCTGGTTCTCTTCCTTTGTGCTATCATGTTTAGATCTTGTGAGCTCCGTTCATGATCAAGATCATCTATTTGTAATTCTACATGTTGTGTTTGCGGGGATACGATGGATATTGAGATGCTATTTCAGATTGATTATTGATTCTATCATGTCTTTGTTATTTGTGATCTTGCATGCTTTCCATTGTTAGTAGCTATCTTGGCCAAGTAGATGGTAGCAACTCCAAGAGTTAGTATTTATGCTCGATAGTGGGTTCATGCCTCTAGTAATCTGGGGAAGTGACAGAAATCTCTAAGGTACTAGATGTGATATTGCTACTAGGGATAAAACAACAATCCTTTGTTCATAGAACAATCGTATTGTTTACTTTACACGCAATTCATAATGCAATTATCCGTTGCTTGCAACTTAATACTGGACGGGGTTTGGATGATAACCTGAAGGTGGATTATTAGTCATAGATGCAGTTGGATGGTGGTCTATGTATAATGTTGTAATGCCCAATCGAATCTCAAAGGAGTCAAGATGAGTAGTATATGGCTGTATGCTTTCTCGATGTTTGTCAATTGCCCCGCTGTAATTTGTTCACCTAACATGTCATTTATCTTAAGGAGAGCCACCTCTAGTGAACTATGGACCCCGGTCCTTTCTTTTACATTCAATCTACAATCAACTGTTTACTGCTTTGTGTTTACTTTCTGCAAACTATTACTTCCTTCCATTCGATACGTTTAATCCTTTGTTTTCAGCAAAACCGGTGAGATTGACAACCTCATCGCAAGTTGGGGACAGAGTTCTGTGGTTGTGTTGTGCAGGTCTCCACGTTGTTGCTAGCACCGGTAGTGCGCCCTGCCAAAGTTCAGCTAGCTTCACCTTTGGGGTGTTTCCTTGCTCCTACTGGATTGATAACCTTGGTTTCATAACTGAAGGAAACTTACTTCTATGCTCATCATACCTTCCTCTTGGGGTTCCCCAACGAGCTCGTTAGTACACGAGTCAGCATCCACCCTCTGACATCGCCCTTTCGCCTATAAAAGCCTCCTGGGATGAAAACCCTAAGTACCAGATCAAAATTCCATGAAAAGTTCCACAGCGCCGCTGCCACCGAAGAGGAGATTCGGGGGACAGAAGTCTCTGCTCCGGCACCCTGCCGGGACAGGGAAGTGCCCCCGGATCCATCTCCATCGACTCCACCGCCATCTCCATCATCGTTGATGACTCCCATGATGAGGAGGGAGTAGTTCTCTCTCGAGGCTAAGGACTCTACAAGTTGCTACGTGTTCATCTCTCTCTCTCTCTCTATATATATATATATATATGCGTGATCTTATTGAGATCATGACCTTTGTAATCTAGATCTATTCTGCTACTCAAGTGCTTTAATTAATCTTTGCTTATCCCCACGTGTGTGAAGTTGACAGTGTGCACACCGTGTGGCACTTTGGCTAAGGTTACATAAATACTTATCATGAGTATAATTTGAGTTGGATGTCTCTATGAGATTGTGGTGTTTGTTGGAACTATCTAGCTCTACAAGGTGATAGTGGGGGGTTATCTAGATGGGGAATGCAAAATTTAAGGTGTGTTGTTATAGCCCTACATCATCCAACCGAAGAGTAGTTCAGGGTAGCATCATGAAGAGAAGATATTTTTATGAGAGTGTCCACTAGTGAAAGTGTGATCTCTAAGCATTGAAACACCATTTACAATCAGTCATGTTACATGTTTGCTTGCTACCACTCTTATTTCAGATTGCAATACCACTTATAATCATCCATATTACTTGTATTTCACTATCTCTTCGCCGAACTAGTGTACCTATACACCTGACAAGTGTATTAGGTGTGTTGGGGACACAAGAGACTTTTTGTATCTTGATTGTAGGGTTGCTTGAGAGGGATACCTTTGACCACTTTCTCCCTAAGTTCAATAAACCTTGGGTGATCCACTTAAGGGAAACTTGATGTTGTTCTACAAACCTCTGCACTTGGAGGCCCAACACTGTCTACAAGAATAGAAGCGTGTGTAGACATCAAGAATGCTCTAGGTTAAAGAGAGAGAAAGAAACTTCTTACAAAGAAGAACCAGAAATAACAACCCATAACTATCATTCTAATAAACTGGCATCTAGACCATTTTGCTTGCAAATGCTGCTATTGCATTGCTCTACAGAAGTGGGTTCTATGGTTAGATATTATACCCCTATCTAATCAGCAACTTTGTCTTCACTTCTATTGATGTACATGTTGTTTCCATTGACTTTATTGAAGAACTTGAGCTTTCGATGTCGATCCCTTGAGCATAAGTTGGTGTTGATGTCGTATTTATTGGCTTCAGAAACTAGCAAGGGTTAAGAAGATGCGGTTGAGTACGAGCGTACTCAGCAAGTTCACTAAAAAGAAGTGTTTGATGCACTATCTACAGCTACAGACCATAGATCGTAGGCTATGTAGGTTTTCGTAAATATTTCTTCAAAGGTTGCTTTTATTCTGAAAAGCTATGTCTGTCAGCCTTCATAGGTTTATCAGAACTTCATAGAATTTCTTTCCTGCCGCCTCATAGCTCCTTTCCGGAACAAGGAGTAACATGTCAAAATTTTATACACTCTGTAGAGGTGCGTTACTGGGCCAAACTAGAGATGATGAAAGAGATGCTCTTCAAATATCACATCCTTGGTGTTGTGATAGCACATGTATATGTCATTGAGTTCCAAAAGAGAGGCCTTCCCCATGCCCACTTCCTGCTGATCATGGATTCAACATATAAACTCGTTGTGCTAGATCAGTATGATCGAGTCATATCTGCTGAGCTCCCTTACAAGCATAAGTACTCGGAGATCTATGCCATGGTCGTAAAGCATATGATGCATGTCACATGCGGTGTTCTCAAGCCCAACAATGTGTGCATGCAAGAGGGAGTGTGCAAATGCAGATATCCGCGGGCCTTCAACGAGAATACTGTACAAGGGAGGGACTCCTATCCTATTTATCATAGACGGAAAGATGGTCGTCACGGTAAGGTTCGTGGTCAGATTTTAGATAATAGATGAGTTGTGCCTTACAACCCATACCTTCTACAGATTTTGGACAATAGATGGGTTGCATTAGCTCCAGTATACATGTTCAAATAGTTCATTTATGTTTATTTGTCTATATGAGAGATTAAACAATTGTCCGGTAATTTTGTAGTGCATCGTGCGGGTTATTCATGATTAATTATATGGAATATTGGACATGCGATATGTTGTCAGATCATGTCACCTAGGTATGTCAATTTTGATCATGATAACACATTAGTACTTTCTTATACCTTACATAAACATTTTTAAATACTATTTTATAGAAGGATATGAAAGAATTTCATCGAAAATTGGTCGCTATATTAATAGGGTCAGGATTGAATAAGATAAAAGGAAAGCTATACTATCACCCTAGCGATGACAAGAATATGTCTGATTCTGAATGTATGATCGTGGAGGGGCCAAATCTACTAGACTCGCCTGATGGAGCTAAAAACAAACATACTCTTCTGGTTCACCTCATGCCAACAAACTCATGCAAATTAGTTGACAAGATTTGCAGACACATCTTGTCCATTCGTGATGCCAAGCGTTTAGAGTAAGCAATATGTTAAGTTTTTTCTAATACCCAATGTTCTGATTTCATCATTATTAATATTTTTCTTACAGACAGGACTGGATGCGAAGCTTCAAACCATACCTAATAGGTTTGAGACTTAAGAAAATCCAGGACATAGTTAGGATGGATGAGCCTATGGACAATGAATGTTTCAGCTTGGCCATACGCATAGTAGCATGCGACGATATCATACAGCTGGTAAAGACGGATGTGCAATACATGGATTAGTGTTTTTGTGTAAGCTACGGTAATCTTGTAATTTTATTATCACTATATTTCTCAAAAAATTCCTAGATTGCGATGGTCAATTCCACGTGAGTGGTGCAAAAAACTAAATATCCAGTCTCTTACAGCGTTGCTCGATAGTTGGCCTAGAACAGACTATTAAATCTCTTCACGCAAATTGATAAAGATATTTCAGGTATCCATCATTGTCTAGTTATGTGTTTTTAATGGTTGTCCCTTTGTACGTTTTGCTTCCTTATGCATCCATGGACCATTTATATTGTTCTTCATCGATAAGCATGCATCTTTTGTATCTATTTTTGATCCTCTCTCCATATTGCCATCGCCGGAGAGTAAAATGTGTCGATCTCACAACATGCAATTAAAATTACAAAGAACTGAAATCTACTTAGGAGAAGCACTCGGCTTAGCACAACCTAGTTGGGATTCTCATATATTTTTTGGCCACGTAGATCACCAATTGGTATTTCAAAAAGTCCAGACAGATGAATATCTCTTCGCTCATGTTTTTTTGCGTTTACTATTCAATATAGTAATAATCAGGCATTCCTACAGGAATGCGTCTGGTTATTTTATTTTTTACATTATGCTCTCGTAGAATGGAAAAGAATTGGTTCATCCAATATGCATGGTGGGTATGATACCTTGTATATATTTATATATTCCACATAAAAATGTTTTTTGTTAATGACATGTATTGTTTACGCACAACATTTTTTAGTTGAGAAAGAAATTTTTGATGCATTTACTCAAGTACCGTGAGAATGAAGCAGAAGAGAATATCTCTAACATTTCGCTCCCCTCTTCCCCCGCACCCTCTCCCCCGCACCCGCGCAGCGGCGCCGCGCCGCGCCGGGCGGGCCTCCCTCCTCCCCGGCCGACCTCCCCCTCGTGAATCTCCCGCCCGCCGCCGTCCGAGGCATCGCCAGGCAAAGATCTGGCGGCGTGGCGGCGGCGGCGGTGACCCTGGCCGCGATCTGGCGTGGCGGCGGCAGCGTCCGCGCCCGCGCTGGTTCGGCGGTGGCGTCGTGGCTGGCAGCGGCAGGGGGTCCTTGGCCCAGATGGCTGCACGCGGCGGCGGGAATCCGTGCCTTCGGGCCGAGATCTATTCCGTTCGTCACCGACGCCGGCGCCCAAGATCTCCTGGTCATGCTCGCGACGCTAGGGCGCTTGGGGCTACTGCCCCTGACATGGTGGTGGTGACTTCCTTCTTCGTTGGAGTGGTCGGCCGGGCGATCTTGCCGCTATGCGGCGAATCCTGCTAGTTTCCGGCGAGTAGCGTGGGGGCTGTTGGCTCGGTTTTAATAAAGGGGGTGGTCCTCGGATCTCTCTCGCACCAAGACGAAGATCTACTTGATGCGTGTCTCCATGGATCTGGCCGGAGTGTATGGTTCCGGAAGGCTCCGCCAGCGAACTCTCATGGGCGCATATGCCTGGAGTTTGCTGGATCGGAATGAATTCGGTCATGCGCACCTGTGTTTTTTGCTGGCCGTTTGGTTTCAGTGGGAGCGTGGGAAGCTCTTACCTATTATCATCATGCGACATGTCTTTGACGATACACATGGTGAAGTCAGATGTGGAGAATATCATGAAGGCAGAGACATGTGAGCGAGCTATGGTGGATTGAGTCTATATGGCGATGAGGATCTGGCTTGGTTATCTGTGACTCGTAGCAGCGTCTGTTAGAGGGGACGACATCACAGGAGGATTTCACCGTCTTACCTTGCAGGGTGAAAACCCAAGGTCTGGCCTTCATTGGTTGTGTCTGTCAATGGCCTTGAAGAAGGCATTGCTTTACAAGCGAGGACTTTCTCCAGGGTGAAAACCTAGATCTTTGATCGGACGATGACAGCGCTTGTGCATTGTTTCCTTCTTGGAGGCGTCGCTTTTGGAGGGGTTGGACTTCTGGTGTTGTTTTGGTGGTGGTAGTGTTGCTGCGCTGAGAATCGGATTCCTGCAGCGGGACTTTTCTTTTCTGTAATTCTTCTTCTTCTTTTTTTGGCTGTGTGCATCCGTATTGTCATTAGGGTATGCGTTGTTGCAGAGGCTGGGTGTAATTGATATCCGTGTGACATTAATATATGCTCATTTCAAAAAAAAAAAACGCGACAATATCTAATGAGTATCAAGGAGTAGATATTATTATGTTCGTTAATTAGTCTGAGTGCTTGTTTCGTATTTGAATGATATCAAATTAAACATGTGAAATATTATGTGTTTGAAATATCTTGTAGCTGCTTTTTTATACATGTGAACTTTTACATATACTACATTGATATATATGCAAGACTAATTGTGTAGCCGTAGGAATTTCAGGGGCGTTTAACTAGTTCCAGTACGAATCGCGCTCCATTTGCCTAAGTACCAATATCCAGGACTGCTAAGCTAGAGCAAGACAGTGCACTACGGAAAACAGATCTTTACCATGTGATAAATCCACACGGAAACATAGGAAAACCACATGGCAAAGCCCACGGCAAACGTCACACGGCAAAGAAAGGCATGGCAAAGGATCTTTGTCGTGTGCTTCTGGAATAACGCACGGCAATGGCCTTTGTCGTGGGCTTTTCCCATTATACGGCAAAGTAAAGTAGTTGACGACGGTAGCCAGCCTAACGACGTCGTTTATGTCAGTATGCTGACAAACTTTGCCGTGTGTCTTGTATCTGTCTTTGCCGTGTGTACTGGAGGGGCGCACGGCAAACTGTTGGTCAGCAGGCCAACCTTGGATATGCCTTTGCCATGTGTCTTTCCATGAGCTTTGCCATGTGTCTTTCTGTAGCGCACGGCAAATTTCATTAATGGTAAAAAAGTGGTCATTGCCGCCGGTAGCCTCGTGAGAGCATCATCGAAGCCTGGTGGCGGCGCCATGGAGGTGAGGTGGCGGCGGCGCCTGAATCAGTCGTCCGGGACGGCGGCGGGGTGGAGGTCGCCATGGTCGTGCTAGATGGAGGTCGTTATCGCGCTCGCCGGCGGTAGTGCCCAACGCAGGGAGGCCGTCTCGCGGGGAAAGCAGGCGGCTGCTCTACGGCTCGCGGCGGCGTCATGGCCGTGCTAGATGGAGGTCGTGGCCGCGCTAGCCGGAAGCAGTGCCCAACGCGCGTGTGCGTGCACGTGAATGACTCTTGGGGAAGGCCTTCTCGCGGTTGCTCTGGGGCTCGCGGCGGCGCCATGGCTGTGCTAGCTGGAGGTCTCTGCCGTCCGTGCGAAGGGGAGAGATGACGGGAGCCACGTCGGGAGGGGATGCAGCGGCGAAGGGGAGAGAGGACTGGAGCTGCGCCGGGAGGGGCTGTCGCGCCTACGAGGAGAGGCCGTTGTGCCAGGAGGAGCTACCGCTCCTGCGAGTAGAGGCTGCCGCGACAGCGAGGAGGTACGTCGTTGAGGAGGTCGCTCCTGCGAGAAGAGGCCGCCGCACCGGGATGGGCTGCCGCGCCGGCGAGGAGAGGCCACCCGCCAGCGAGGAGGATTGGGTCGAGGCAGGGAAAGCAGAGGAGGGCGGCGACGATACCAGATGAGAGCGTCTGGGCGGCAGTTGTGGTGTGTTGTACGTGACCCATCCATGTGCGTGTGTGGTCGTGGTGTCGTGTGAGTCTGTGTGGTTGTGGTATCCCGGTGCATGTGTGGTTAGGATATGGTTTGGGTGGGGTCTAGCTGAACAAATTTTCGCCATGTCATCGATCCGTGGCCTCGATCCATGGCACATGTTTCTAACCAATCAGAACAAGTTTGTTCCTTCTTATTGTGGAACAAGATATATCTTAGTAGGGGATGAGTCTCACTATAATTGTATTAGATCTCTGATAAAGTAGCATATTGTAAGTCTAAAATATTTTTTTGCAAAAAATCATGAATATCAGATAATGTATCTGTAGTTCAAATGGGACCCACTTCCTACAGATTTGGCAGGAATTTGTCCTTTTCACCAGGGGTGGACGGAAAGGTTTCAGAACTCCGATTTGGATATTGTCCATGTAACGTGGTCTAGTATTTTTGAAAAATAGGGTGATAGCATTTTGAATTAGCCCTTTCATGATTGCTTCATAAAACGCCCTTTTTTAGCTCGGAAAATAGAAAATGGCTTTTCCGTGCGACCAAAAGAAAAACTTCCTTCTGCAACATTGTTCGTTATCCAAAGCTGCACATGTATGCATAATATGGACACATTATCACAAACTATACTGCGATTCTAGCCATAATATTGGTCGTTTTCCTAAAAGTCATGAAACCTCGAACATGATAGGTCATTTCTGCGAAGGTTTCTTTGAGATGCAATCAATATACCAAGTTTAGTATTTTTGCTTGCAACTATGTCATATAAAATGACACCACGCGAAGTTTTTACATTGTTCGGACCATTTATGAATTTCTTATGCTCGTTTCAAACTATGGTCAAAATGATAGGCAATATAGGTTCTTAGCTACAGGATGATCCTCGCTAAATTTGTATTGGATCTCTGTTAAAATAGCATATTGTGAGTCTAAAATGAATTTTGCAAAAAATCATGAGAATTGGATAATGTAACTGTTGGGGATATACTTTTGGGTATACCCACTGTGACTCGCTGACCAGGGTGTCCCACTTCGGTTTAGAGCTTTGCTTCACGGGCAGTCCAGTCAGGGAGAGAAGACGGAGATCCATCTGACTACGGGAAGGCCCAGAAGACTTACCGACTTAGGTCTGTTTAGTTACTTGTAGTCCAATATATAGTTTGTAACCGACTCTTAGTCATAGCCGGATAGGTCTCTCGTGTAACCATCCCGGAATACTGTCGCCTCACACCCCCTTTCACCACACGCCTCGAGGACCCCCTCTCGGCATAGATGTCTTCAATCAGACGACAGTTAGTGCTCACCGTGGGGCAGGTGAGTTTCGGATCTTCATTCTGGGCGGAATCGGAGAGACAATCACCATTGACCGGGTCCTCTATGCCAACGACGTCCCTCTTGTCCTTCTCGACGAGACTTGGATTCCGGCTAGGAAACCTGTGACCACCTACACCATCATGTATTTTGGCGAGATCGATGTTTACCTCGATTTCGCTGAACCCGCCCAACCCACCCGAATGGTGATGACAGAGGCGGAAGAACGTTCTGGATCCACTTTATCTGCAGAAGTGACAGAGTTCTGGGTCTCAGAAAACCTCCCACCCAGCCCGCACTTGAAGTGGAGATAGTTGAGAAGATCGGATCTGAAGAGGATCTCCTAAAGGAGGTTAAACCTGAAGCAGATCTCCCCAGGGAGGTCGAATCTTAGTCTTCACACGCATGCGATAACACTTAGCAGATTCCTGGAACTCTAGGTGGAAATGTCCCGCCGCGGGTATACCAGGGGCTAGAATGTTCCACATGGTCCCAAACTTGGTTTTCCTTGTACCTATGGTCTAAACATACCTTAACAAACAGAAAATTACATTGGTGGAACCTCGTGCAGAGAAAGCTAGGGGGTAGACCTTCCCGGGGCACGCAGCCGGGTGCTTTCGACACCCGGAGACCCGGAAACCCACCCAAACTTGCTTGTGGACCTAGGAAACTTGCATGTGGACCTAGGATACATGTGAAAGTGTTGTGAAAGTCCCATAGATGCAAGACATAGCTCCGCGGTGTCACTGTCTTCACACGCATGCGATAACACTTAGCAGATTCCTGGAATTCTAGGTGGAAATGTACTGTCATGGGTATACCGGGGGCTAGAATGTTCCACATGGTCCCAACCATGGTTTTACTTGTACCTATGGCCTAAACATACCTTAACAAACAAAAAAGTACATTGGTGGAATCTCGTGCAGAGAAAGCTAGGCGGTAGACCTTCCCGGGGCCCGCAGACGGGTGCTTTCGACCCCCGGAGCCCCGAAAACCCAACCAAACTTGCTTGTGGATCTAGGAAACTTGCATGTGGACCTAGGATACATGTGAAAGTGCTGTGAAAGTTACATAGATGCAAGACATAGCTCCCCGGTGTCACCGTCTTCACACGCATGCGATAACACTTAGCAGATTCCTGGAACTCTAGGTGGAAATGTCCCGCCGCGGGTATAGCAGGGGCTAGAATGTTCCACATGGTCCCAACCTTGGTTTTTCTTGTACCTATGGCCTAAACATACCTTAACAAACAAAAAAGTACATCGGTGGAACCTCGTGCGGAGAAAGCTAGCGGGTAGACCTTTCGGGGCCCGCAGACGAGTGCTTTCATCCCCCGGAGACCCGGGAACCCACCCAAACTTGCTTGTGGACCTAGGAAACTTGCCTCTAGACCTAGGATACATGTTAAAGTGTTGTGAAAGTCCCATAGATGCAAGACATAGCTCCCCGGTGTCACCGTCTTCACACACATGCGATAACACTTAGCAGATTCTTGGAACTCTAGGTGGAAATGTCCCGCTGCGGGTATACCAGGTGCTAGAATGTTCCACATGGTCCCAACCTTGGTTTTCCTTGTACCTATGGCCTAAACATACCTTAACAAACAAAAAAAGTACATTGGTGAAACCTCGTGCGGAGAAAGCTAGGGGGTAGACCTTCCCGAGGCTCATAGAACAGTGCTTTCGACCCCCGGAGCCCCGGAAACCCACCCAAACTTGCTTGTGGACCTAGGAAACTTGAATGTGGACCTAGGATACATGTGAAAGTGCTGTGAAAGTCCCATAGATGCAAGACATAGCTCCCCGTTGTCACCGTCTTCACACGCATGCGATAACACTTAGCAGATTCCTGGAATTCTAGGTGGAAATGTCCTACCGCGGGTATACCGGGGGCTAGAATGTTCCACATGGTCCCAACTTTGGTTTTCCTTGTACCCATAGCCTAAACATACCTTAACAAACAAAAAAGTACATTGGTGGAACCTCGTGCGGAGAAAACTAGGGGGTAGACCTTCCCGGGGCCCGCAGACAGGTGCTTTCGACCCCTGGAGCCCCGGAAACCCACCCAAACTTGCTTGTGGACCTAGGATACATGTGAAATTGTTGTGGAAGTCTCATAGATACAAGACATAGCTCCTCGGTGTCACCATGTCTTCACACGCATGCGATAATACTAGAAGATTCCTAGAACTCTTGATGGAGATGTCTCCCCGCGGGTATACCGGGGGCTAGAATGTGCCACATGGTCCCAACCTTGGTTTTCCTTGTATCTATGCCCTAAACATACCTTAACGGGTGCATTCGGTGCTTTCGACCATAGTTTAAAACGGGCATAAAAAATTCAAAAACGGTCCGAACAACGTAAATCCTTCACGTGGTGTCATATTATGTGACTGGGTCCTAAACATGGTTTTCCATATAGCTATGGCCTAAACAAACCTGGCAGAACCTCTTGCGAAGAAAGCTATAGGGGTATATCATCGGGGCCCTAAAACCGGTACCTCGTTGGAGAAATACCGCCGGAGCGCCGAAATTTCACAAAAACTTGCATGAGAAATGGTTGGGATTTATGTCTATGAGAATGTTTATAATTAGGGATAACATGT
Source organism: Avena sativa (assembly GCA_916181665.1). NCBI lineage: Eukaryota > Viridiplantae > Streptophyta > Magnoliopsida > Poales > Poaceae > Avena > Avena sativa. The sequence goes on from OV702296.1 coordinate 418,718,520, forward strand.
GTGAATTATTTATGAAAAGAAAAGGAAGAGAAAGAGAAGAAAATGGGAAAAATATATGTGCAGTGTGTTTTATTGAAACACACGGCAAAGATAACCTTCGCCGTGCGTTTTTGCCCTGACGCACGGTAAATTATTTGTAAAATTCGAAAACCCTTGCGCGGGAAGATATGGTGCGTAAAAGTAAAATTAGCGGGAATTTTGCTGTGTATTTGCCGTGCGTTTTATTGGTACACACGGCAAAGATAACCTTTGCCGTGCGTTTTTTCCCTGGCGCACGGTAAATTATTTGTAAAATTCGAAAACCCTTGCGCAGGAAGATATGGCGCGTAAAAGAAAAATTTGCGGGAATTTTGCACGCGGTTGTAAATTTGTAAGAATTTTTTTTTTGCCGTGCGTGCATATTTCGGCACACGACGGCGCCGTCAAGCTGCGGCCGCATGGCAGTTTGCCGTGCGGGATGTTTGCCATGTGTTTTTGCGTCTTTTTGCCGTGCGTCGCATTTTGCCGTGTGTTTTAATGTCTCTTTGCCGTGTGTTTTCGTTTGCCATGCACCAAGTTTGCTATGTGCCGTGCGCGTAGTTTTTGCCGTGCGGTTTGGTTGTTTCCGCACGGCAAATAGTGCCTTTGCCGTGCGCATACACACGGCAAATATGCGCGTCACGGCAACATCCAGTTTTCCCGTAGTGGTGCGTTCAGTCTTGCAGCTAGCTGTTCACCTGAAAGTGAAGGGGGGGGGAGACAACTCCGATTCATACGAATTCATGGTGACGAAACCCGGGAACACCGGGCTCGGACGAACGGCAGCCAACCCCACGGTTCCAGAGCAGGCTGCTCGGCATGCGTCCCGGGAATAGCACCTGCCAACGCAAGGCACGGCCGCATGCATGCACGCCCCGGCCGCGCACACAGACGTGCGCGAGCGCTGGTTCGTTATCGCGAGGAACGTCGTGCGCGCGTCCGACGGCGTCTCCGAGGTCTTCCTCGCGCGCGTGCGCCGGTCAACCCAGACACATGGCGACGAGCACCGGCACCAGCTCCTCCCGCCGCGGCGGCGCTCTCCCCCTCCTCCGCCTCCTCTCCGTCCTCCTCCTGGCGTGCCGGGCTCCGGTCGCCGCCGGAATCGAGAGCGAGTACGAGGATGAAAAGGCTTCGCCCAAGTTCCCCAGCTGCGCAAACACCTACCTCAAGGTACGCGCGCATGCATGCCCGGCGTCGGTCCGACCGATCGGTGACCGCCCTGTCCATCCGACGTTGAATCGATGGAGCGCTCATCCCATATGTGCACGCGTATATATATATGCAGGTGAAGGTAATGTACTGGGAGAACGACGTAGAGATGACCGCGCTGACCGGGATCTCCGCGAGGTTCGGCACGGTGGTGCCGGACACCGCGTCCGTCGCCCAGAAGCTCCCCGCCGTGGTGCCCAGCCCCAAGACCGGCTGCGCCAAATCGGCCCAGGCAATTAAACCACTCTAACCTGCATAGCTAGCTCGTCTCCGGGCCAAACATAGATTTCTCCAACTTGCCACACGACCAACCAATTTACTGATCGAGCTACTCCGCGTTTCCTTGAACTTGATTTGCAGCTGGCCGGCTCCGTCGCCGTGATAGAGCGCGGGGTGTGCACGTACCTGGAGAAGGCCTCGACGGTCGACTCCAGCGGCGCGAAGGCGGTGCTCGTCGTCAACGACCGCAATTGTACGTACCGTGTCCGTGCGCGCGTTATTACCCATTATTGCACGTTACGTAGCTCACATGGTCATGGATCATCCAAGCTCTCTCTTCCTTTGGCTGGCAGCGATGGAGATGATGGGGTGCACCGCCAAAGACAAGGTGCCCCAGATCAAGATCCCGGTCGTGCTGGTGTCCAACATTTCCGGACTCAAGATCCTCTCGGCCATCGACGGTGGCGCAAAAGGTGAGAGATGAACAATTAAAAATCGACTGATCGCCATATATAGTACTGTAGTATGTTTTTACTCAGTGAGGGGAAACGTCGTTAATTCGCAGTGAGCATTCTGATGTACTCGCCCAACAAGGCGCCTTTCGACGGCGCCATACCTTTCCTCTGGCTCATGGCCGTCAGCGCCACGGCCTGCGCCGCCGTCTGGACCACCGTCGTGGTCGGCGATGAGGTAAAAAAGAAAACAGAGGAAGAAACACAACCGTCGTCCCACGGGTTCAGTTGTGTCCACCGATCTGAAATATATGGCCTGGCCTGCGTGTGCGCAGGGTAAGAAGGCTCCTCCGGCAGGTGGAGACCAAGAGGCCGCCGCCGGCGCCGAACCTGAGGTGGTGGAGCTGGAGGCCAAGACCGCGGTCCTCTTCATCGTCGTGTCGTCCTGCGTCCTGCTCTTCCTCTTCTTCTTCACCTCCATCTACTCCGCCTGGCTGCTGGTCGTAATGTTCTGCTTCAGCGGCCTTCAGGTAAATAAATTCGGCTATTAATTAGTAAGTTCTTGGTTTACTTCATCAGTTGGTCAATGGACTATATATGCTGAAAAATTCCATTTCTTTTCTGATGGCCGCATGCCCCCCTGTATCATCTTTCAGGGTTTGCACTTCGTTATATCGAGTCTCATTGTCAGGTACTACTAGTACGACTCACTGAAACTTAAAATGTCTCTTTCTCTCACTCTTCGTCGATCTTAACTGTCTGCTGAGAAACTGAGAAATTTGATGTGGACAGAATATTCAAGTGCGGCGAAGCGAAAGTGAATCTTCCGGTGGTCGGGAACGTGACGGTGGTGGCGCTCACCGTGCTGCCGGTAGCTCTGTTCATCGTCGTCATGTGGGCAACGCATCAGAGTTCGGCGTTTGCTTATGTTGGCCAGAACCTCATGGTATACCACCCTGATGTGCTCCAACTTGACAAAATTCACCCTTTGATTGGGTCATCAGTTTACTCGCTCGTTTTTTAATCTTAATACTGGATGCATGGCTGGTTCTTCTCTGTTAGGGTATCTGTATGATGATCCTCGTATTGCAGGTAGTGCAGATGCCAAACATAAAAGTAAGACCACCATACATTATTCATCCTAGCCACACTTTGCACTGGTCTTGCACGGATCTCTGATGCGACTGGGATTGATCGTTTGTAGGTCGCCTCGGCGCTTCTTATCAGCGCGTTTTTGTACGACATATTCTGGGTGTTCATTTCGCCCTTGATATTCAAGAAGAGCGTCATGATCACGGTAATTTTGCCTTCTACTAAGTTCTAACAGACTGTAAACACAGACAAAATTCCAGTGCAACACCAGTGGTTCCAGACCAAATCTATCATTATGCCGCGTGTGTGATCGATGTAGGTTGCCAAGGGCACCGACGACGGGCCGAGTCTCCCCATGGTGCTGAAGATGCCCAAGGAGTTCGACGTGTGGAACGGCTACGACATGATCGGGTTCGGGGACATCCTCTTCCCAGGGCTTCTCGTGGCCTTCAGTTTCAGGTAAAAGAAAAAAAAAAAGCAGAACGTGTCTACTCTGAATCCATTTTCTCTCAACTGGTTCTGAAATTTACAGACTCCTTTTGAGTTGCAGATATGATAGAACACACGGGAAGGGTATGACCGACGGCTACTTCCTCTACCTGATCATCGGCTACGCCTTCGGTATGCAATATATAATCTCTCCATTATAAATTTCTGAATCTCACGAGAACAGCCTTGCTAATGACATCGACATTAGTTGTTGGCATAATTAGTTAACTGTCCCGAAATAATGCAGGCTTGTCATGCACGTACGTCGGCCTGTACCTCATGAAGAGTGGCCAGCCAGCTCTGCTCTACCTGGTCCCTTCAACGCTAGGTACCTACCAGCCCAGGCCCCAGAGTGGAGCCGCCATTGACGCCTCCTTGCAATGACCTCGAGCTACTGACATGGGTTAACTTTCTGCTCTGAACTCAATCGTGTGCAGGAACCATCACCTTGCTGGGCGCGCAGAGAGGGGAGCTCAGCCAGCTCTGGAACGCCAAGGCCTAGCACCGTGGAATGACACTCCTAGCTGACAGCCTTGGCTCGCGGCAGTTGCTGCCGAAAGAAGGCTAGCTCTCCACACGTACGGTCGCCTTGAGAGCTGGAAATTCTCGAGTTAATCGGAGAAGGGAACGATGAAGATCTAGTGCGATTGTTTTAGTGGCCGGCTCCATGTTGTAGGGCGCATGCATACAGGTTGATTAACCATGCGTATGATGTTATGATATAGTAGTACTGCTTATACAATCACCACAAGCACTAGAGTTCTTCTATACATACCCTCAAATGTGTACTATATATCTAGCAGCACAGTTACACGGGCACACTTCGGATTGTTATTATTTAACAGTGTGTGTAGTGTAAGCTTCCGTGGATACGTCAAATGTGATGTAAATATTTGAGCAAGATTAGTTTATGTTTGCCTTGATGTTGTTTTGTTTAGCTTTATCTGACTTTCTTCTTTCGAGGGGAGCTGTATTTGACCTTGAAATACTGGTTTGGATATTTCTAGGCGGCTAAAAAGTTTCACCACCGAGAGCTGTCTGATCAGATTTTAAGATTTATGCAAATACAAGAAATACCTAGAAATACTCCCTCCATTCTAAATTAATTGAAGTTCTATTTTTGTCATAAGTCAAACTATTTTAAGTTTGGCTAAGTTCATAGAAAAACATGTCAACATTTAAATACCAAATTAGTTGCACGGCTTCTTTCCCCTTCTCTCTCTCCCATCGGTGCTGATGGGGGCAGCCGGGCAGGATGCACTGGCGTGTCTAGGATGGGATTCTGCAGCTGCTACGGTGATTCCCAAGCGGGGCTCAGGTTTGGCCACCACCACTTTTGTCCAAAGGGTTGTCCTCACTATGCTCGGTGGCTCTCACGGCTTGAGCTTCTTCTTCCTCTACTTGATGAGGATCTTCTGCTCCCTCAATGCAATGCCCTGTGTCTCTACTGGGCTAAGTGGTGTTGTCTCCGGTGTCGGTAGAGATGACAGTGGTCGGAGGGGAGTCTTCGGTGGCGATGCTCAAGGACTTGGTCCTGTTTTTGTGCTCTATAGCAGGGTGCTATGTGCAAATTTTTAGGAACTGGTTGTAATTTCCGTTTTCTATAAGGTCCTTCATGTAATTTGTACCCACCGCCTAATAAATGCATAATCTGAAGGAGATATGCCCTATAGGCCAACAATAAAGTTATCTTTATTAATATATCTCATATTTTCATAATAATTTTGTATCATGCTATAATTGTATTAAGTAAAAACATTAATACACATGTGGTATATAAACAAACCAAGTCCATGGTATCCTCTAGACTAGTTCGTTGGGCAGCTAATGATCGAGGTTTCTTGATCATGGACTTTACCACGTCAACTGACAACGAGATTATAGTGTTGCAATGTGATCCAGTCACAAAGTTCAACATTGCAATATCTATCAAAGCGTAATAACTTTGTTACTGTGAGATCATGTTTAATCACTTTCACCCACGGCTGCTTTGATCACATCAACCGTCACACAGTAATAGTGTGGCCATGAAGGTGTGTATCGGGTATTCCAAAGGAATATGTTAAGGTGTATGCATCAACATCGGGATTTTTCTATCCGAGTGATAAATAGCTGGGACACTCGGTGAGCTTATATCAATAAGCTTGCAAGCATGTGACTAGATCACGAGGATGTAATGTCACAGGAACGAGTAAATTTGTTTATCGCTAACAAGATAAAACGAGGTATGTCGATACTAGAGATCAAATCTTGGAATGAAACTAAACGTTTAAGGTTCAAGCGATCAATCAATTTGTGGAATGTAAAGGGGCCATCATGAGTATCCAAACACCGTTGTTGGTCATTGATCGGAGATATGTATCGATCATGTCTAAGCATTCCCGAACCATAAGGGTAGAGACGCTTAGGGTTGATCCACGATCATTAGAGAAATGGAAGAGAGAACCGGAACCGTTTCGTGTATACATCCAAGATGTTCAGAGGACTTCGGAAGGTGTTTGGAAGTGAAAAGGTTTTGTTTAAATTGTATTTATTATTGATTAAATGAATTCATTAATAAATACATATTAAATAAATAAAACGAGCATAGCCCACCTCATGGGCCCTCCTAGAGGGAGGGGCCCAAGAGGGCAAGGTGACACGCAGGTGCGGGAGCCCTCCCACCGTCGGCCGGCCATGGGCCAAGGGCCATTCCTAAGAACCATTAAAGCATTCATTAATTTATATGAAGGAAATGTGAGAATATGACTACCGTCTAGATATCCTTTTATAGTCCACTTTCCTAGAAAGAAGAAGGCCAAGTCTAATGATGATTGTGTAATCACTTTAAAAGCTAATTAATTTAGAGTGGGTGTTTCACTGGCAAGGCCTAAATTATCACCATATGGGTCAAGCTAATTGACCTTAACTAGAAGCTCTTTATGGAAGGCAATCCTTGTGAAATAAAGTTATTATCTTGCATTAGTTTTGTTTTGTTTATTTTTAATAAAGAGTGTTTAAGGATGTCCTTTGAAAAGAGGAGGAGAAATTAAGGTAATCCTCTATGATATTCACTAACTCATGGCCATAAGGTACTGCAGTTTTATAAATTTTATTTGTTATCATTCTTTGTTGTTTGATGTACAAAGGCGTATGAAACTCCTAACTTAAATATTCAAGTTTTTGAAGCTTACGGTGTGTTTAGCGACCACCAATATGACCATACTAGGTCGTACCTTCCGCCCATACCACATCTCGACACAAAAGGATGCATTCTTTGATTTTTTTACTAGATACAGAGCGTTTAACGATCACCGGTACGACTGGAGGCCACTGTACCGTACTGTCAGCCCGTACCGTACCGTGAGAAAAATACCAAGTTTGAAGAAAATGATCTGAGCCTTTAATGACCTGCACTACGGGCGCGGGCGCCCATACCGCGTGTCCGTACCAAGTGCACCGTCTGAAGGGAACGTCGACCCTAAGGTAATACCCTAGGTACGAGCGGGATCTGGCCGTACCGCACTCCTATACCACCTACTCGGCCGTGATTTTAACCCCAGGAAAGAGGTAAACCTAAACCTAAAATCACAATCTATCTTTCTTCGTCCTCCAAACTCCAAACTACCTCCATTGGATCTTCAATTATACTCGTTTTTTTCGATTCCTCACACCCGATCGAGATAAGGTATGTTTCTCCTCCGATCCCCAGCTTATTTGCATCAAAACCTTGCTCAATCTTTCAGCATTATCAATCTAGACTTAGATCTTGTTCTTGAGCTAACCTTGATTATGAGCATACTTAGTTTTATTTTTAGAGGAGATTGTTTTGTAAGAAGTGTAGAGGATTACTTTTCCTATGTTTCTATTGGAACAAATTCTTAATTAGCTTTAATTTTAGTTTTAGATGAACATAAGGAGTCGTACACGTGCAGTGGTTGCGGAACAATCCGCACCACCCATTGATGTGCTAACCCCCGAGTTATTTGGCATCGAGTTCACCGAGGAGTTCTGTCATATCCTGACTACATTCTCCATGGTTGGTGTTGCACAGTGGGCTCAGACGAGTGGGCCTGGCCCAGCAACAACAGAAAGAGTACAAAGACACGATGTTCGGCAAGGACAGGGGATCGAATAGAAACTGAACAGAGTCTCGTTCTGGTCTTCTTCCTCTCGTCTGGTCTTCTCCTTCCTCTCGTCTACGATCTGCATCTTCTTCTTCAGGTCCGGCTGCTACCACAAGCAACCAATTCATCCAATTCGTTTTGACCTCATGCCCCGATCCTCACCGACGGCAACAGGGTGTGACAGTTTGGTATCAGAGCTACGTTATCCTCGCCAAAATAAAAAAAAAAACAGAAAATTTCCACAAATTTTTTCCCTTCGATTTAGTTGATCTACACAAGTTTCCTCAGATTTACCCACGATCTTCCACCGATTCATCCCATCAATTTCACCACCAACATCCTCAAATCATGTGGGGTGAACCTTCCATGACGTGCACTCCATGGGTGCAGCCGGCCAGGGCACACAAGTGGACGGACAGTGCCACTACTGCCGGTGCAGTCAGTCCTGTCGCACGCCTCACCTCTACGACAACCACTAGATGCTTACCATCAGTAGCGGACCTCCATGTTGTACGTGTAGGTTTTCCCACTAAGACGCCTGCAGGCTGTTCGACCTGTGTCCCCACCAGCCCATGGGAAGGTTCTACTGCATGTGGTCGCCCTGTCAACACCGACCCGTTGTGCAACACCTCATTTCCTTGCTTTGATGGTACAAATCCCTGCCTCTGACGAGCTCAGTGTCTTGAGTACTTCAATCGCTTCAATATAAATAAGTGTATGTGGGTTATTGCTGCCACAATGCACATGGAGGGCAAGGCAAAAGTTTGGTACGAGGCATACAGGTTGCGTCAAGTTGTTGGTGATTGGTCTGAGTTCATGGAAAATATTGAATCACACTTTGGTGTTGCAGATCTCCCACCATTGGCGCCAAATATCAGTACTGTTCATCCAAGTTTTAATGTTCATGCAAGTGAGGTCATCTCACCCGCAACAACCACCAGATGCTTGAATGTGAGCCCCAAGGAGGTGATGGACAAAGCTATGGTACTGACGAAACTCACGCTTGATCAGATTGCAGAGCGTCTCAAAATGCAGATTGCACAGTTACAGGCAGCTGTGGGCACATTGGGGAATGCAACTCATATGGCAGAGCCAACTGCTGCTAGTTATGAAGAGGTTCTAACCCATGTTGGAGGTGCATCCTTGTTCCTAGAGCCTTGTGAAGAACTTGCAGAGGTTGTGTTTCCTGAACCACATCGAGTGGAGTTTGAGGATGACATGTTCACTGTTATTGGTGGCTTATCACTATTCCTGGAGTTTCACAATTTGCCTATTCGGTACCGAAGGGCAAACTCTTTGCGAGAAACACCACTTTGTATTCTATGAAGAACTTCCTGGTTGATGGCAAATCAGTTCTGGCAATTGAGCTTTATGTTCAGTGGGATACCGGGATTATGAAGATTATTCTTATGGAGGCAATGTCAGGTATTAGTAAACTTTTAGTTACACGATGTGCACATTTCTGTGTTGGCGCCTACCGTGCAAATTTTTGTGTTGCCGTCCAATAGTGGGGCGCTTCTCCGGAATGCCATGCGAGCAATACCGAGCCAATTCAGCGCATTCAAATTTCTGTGAAGTATCAATACAGAAATTTGACTTATCTCAGTCATGCATGGTGCAATGAATCACGTGTGGCATTCAGTATACTTCAACTCTGGGCTAAGTTGTGCATGCCAGTACAGTCTGATCATCCATATCAAGATAGTTATTGCTCCGTGAATCATTGCTATGAGATGGCCATCAACACAATTCCAGTATTTCAGGAAATTGCTCAAGTAGTCAAGGTTGAATGTCTCTACCCATCTGAACATGTTGCTTGCTATTGTCGAGTGAAGTCTATATCAGCAATCAAGGCTACACACCGTATCCTACCTGACTGCTCAAACAGTACATGGTTCAGAAGCATCAAATTTCCAGTTCATTATTCTATACATTGGAACCTCAGATTTTTCAAGTGTACAAACAAGTATTTGGTGTTGCTCGATGCTACTATTCCTGACGCAACATCCAGAAGTGCACTAGTTGCCTCCTGGAGCTCCTTGCAATTAATGTATAAGTGGAGCATGGTGCGTCTCCCAGGGATCAGAAAAAAGTTGAATCTTCATGCTACTTCGGCCAAAAATTCAGATTGTTTGGGTTTGGAGCGCGACAACTATGGGATCCAGGTGGTTCTATTCAACATCGGCTTGAGCTTGAGGGCAAGCCTGAATTTAAGGGGGCGAGAATGTCATATCCTGACTACATCCTCCATGGTTGGTGTTGCACAGTGGGCTCAGACGAGTGGGCCTGGCCCAGCAACAACAGAAAGAGTACAAAGACACGATGTTCGGCAAGGACAGGGGATCGAATAGAAACTGAACAGAGTCTCGTTCTGGTCTTCTTCCTCTCGTCTGGTCTTCTCCTTCCTCTCGTCTACGATCTGCATCTTCTTCTTCAGGTCCGGCTGCTACCACAAGCAACCAATTCATCCAATTCGTATTGACCTCATGCCCCGATCCTCACTGGCGGCAACGGGGTGTGACAAGTTCTAACTCACTCGTTTCAACCGTGTGAAGAACCGAGAAATCAAGTCCACCAAGTGGGTGCATCCTTATAGCCTTAACCAACTAGACATTCATCATGATTTTTATTTATTATGCAACAATGTTGGTTTGCATCACTTTGTCTTTCAGGACACCACAACATATCACCACTTGATGCTTGAGTTCCTCGGTACCTTGACGCATACAGTGGGTCCACACTACTTCTCCGAGGAGTATAGCCCAGGAATTGATCGCATCACTTTCCGCCTTGTGACCCATGAATATACCTTGACACTCGACCAATAGGCTCATTATTTTGGGTTTGCTAACAATAACACCAACATACGATCCACCAGTTTCGTTCTTAATCCTAGACTCTTGGAGTACTTTAATCATATGAGGATCAGAAACACACCTAAGAGAAATCAAATTGATCATCCAATTGTTTGTTATTTGTTTTATGTTATTGCTAACACTTTGCAGGCATGTGGTGAGTTTACTAGATCCAATGAATAGGACATGATAATCCTCGCAAAAGTTGTTATTCCAAACTATAACTTGACGCCAAATTTGGGCGCCCTTATCGTATTTTATCTTAATCATCAAGCTCTTCAATCCCGTGGCCCCATATGTGGAGGAGGAGTTGTCACCGTTCTTACTCGTACACTTCACGTCAACCTAGGTAATATCCAACCGTTGGCAGGTGTTCGCCGTCTCGGTTTTGCTACTCTCAAAGCTTGTGGTATGGTTTCTAAATCAAATGGTAGATACTTTCTTGATATACCTTCGCTTTTTTTTCTTGTCATTTTTTGTTTTCTTTTACTTTTCGTTTGTTTGCTTTTATTTTCTTAGTTTCTTGCTTGGTCGCAAGATTTTTCTATTCTTTAATCCCCATCCTCAAAAATACAAAAATATTTTTCCTTTTATCCTTTTTCGTGAAAGTGGATTTTCCTATTGCCTCTTTACTTCAATATTATTATGAGAGTGATTTGATTTGAGTTTTGAAGGAACACATCCCCATTAAGGAAGATAATTATGAAGTCACTCGTGAGAGGTATGTCCTATGTATCCCACTTTAAAAGTTTGAAATGTTTATCCTAGTTAGTTGATTTGTTAAGATGCTCTGCTAGCAGGAGTAATTCAAAATAGTTATAGTAAAGTTTTTTATTTGTATAAGTAATTAGTTTTAGAAGCTTTTGCTCTAGTTCCTGTAGTTAACCAATTCTTGCCTTGGAAATAATATTGTCAAACAAGTATAACAGAAAAAGTCTCCAATTTATGAATTGTTTAATGAGTGATTGTCTTAAGAGTGTACATTTGAAGATACTTAACCCCATAGATATTTTGATAGACTTGATGGCACTCTTGAAAGGAGTTGTTTGATTGAAATGAAGTCTACTGGTAATTATGATTCATGCCAAAGCTAAACCTTGTGGATCAAAATGTGATACTGCTTAAAGTTTATATATTTTTTATGCAGGATGTCAACAACTCTGCTAGCCTATGAACGATCAATGGTACAACCCCTAATTTCGGCCATGAATTGACGACATGGGTAGCACATGTTACCGTAATGGGCAAAAGTATTGGTACTCTGAAGGCTGTGCAAACCATTGCTAAAATAATCACTCAATGATCCTTGTTAAGAATTATCTTTGAAAAATGAAGATCCGCACAAAATAGTCTTTGGCATGGTCTCGTTACTACTCTATAAATTTTCTTGAAAGACAGTGATTGGAACAGTAGTGTTTTGATAGTCTTGATTTATTGATGTGGGTGTCAATGAGACACTTCACAGTTATGCTACTTAGGACATGATCTCTCTTACTTAATTTTGCTATTATGAAATATTCAAGTGCTCCTTGGCAAACTAAGAGATAACTAGAGGAATTAGAATAATTGTTACACTTCTAGTTATTTATACTTATATTAAAATCTACTTTGATAGTTTTGGGTTATCAAAGCTTGTATAGTATTCTTGGTACCTCTCTAACTTTGATGATCTTTTCAAATGGAAGAAGTTCTGGATTCATATGACTACCAACCGTAAATGAATTCATCCTCTCATTATTTTGGTTTAAACGCTGAGTTCTTTATGGTTTTGTTGTTTTCTTGCTCAAGGACGATGAAGGTTTGAGGTTTGGGGAAGTTGATTACTGTGAAAATAGTAATCTTTCTCCGTGTTTAAATCGTATTTTTAGTCAAACAAATGACCAAGAATCTCTCTAGCCTTGCTACTAATTACTAATTATTGCAAAGATGTGCAATCCTTTGTTTTAAATTGTGTTGTGCAGGAGATCACACTTTTAATGAGAAATCAGGAGCTATTAATGAAGATTATGATGTTTCCTACACAACACGAGCAAACTAGGGTCGAAACCTAGCCTCCAGAAGTCTTAACGACCAACAGTATGGACAAGGTCCGCCCGTACCACCCGCCCGTACTAGGTGGCAGCGACTTCATCAAGTCAAACCCTACAACTTTTGTGAAGGTGCCTATATATTTCAAGGTTCTAGTCGCCGTGTAGAGGGTCACCATTCTCATATTGCATCACAATACTACCAAAGGAGATTCACCACCATAGTTCATCCTCTCCATCCTCCATTCTCTCTATAGCTATATCCATTAGCTTGTACTTGAGATCTCCTTGTAATTCGGCGACCATTGTAAGAATATTTGATTTCAATCTAAGTATTTTGCACATTGTTTTTATCCTTGATCTTATTGTTATGAGTGAGTAATTCTCATGGTGTTGGGCTTGGGGTGAAACCTCGTAGCGATATTGTGCATCTAATTCATGGGAGTATTGTGTATTGATTGAATATAGATTTGTATCTTTGTTTTTTCTTTGTCTCTTGTCTCGATCTATGGACTTGTAGGTACCCAAGATCCCACAAATTGATAAAGGCTTAAGGTGAGATGCTTGGTGAGAAGCGATCTCGTAGGAATCACTACTGAAAGAAAGAGGAGTACGGTCTTCATTTAGTGATCCATTTGGGAACAATAGCAACATCATTTCTTAAGGCTTTGATCTGTGTTTTCACTTAATAATTTTTATAGTCCGGTATTTTGTGGTATACCGGTTGGATCAAAAGACTATTGCTATGCCTGTGACTCTAGGGCCTCTAGTATATTAGGATGTGCTGCCCACAAATTTTATATTTGTTAAATCATTAAACATGAATATGTGTATTACTACCTTTATCCCATATGATGTGCAGTCGTAGGTGAATCTTCAACCCTGGCCTATCTCCATACATTGCGACATACAACATTCTAAAAGTAAACTAGAAAGGTCTAGTAAATGAAGGTAAAACAAACAAACAAGTCTTGTAGGCGTGTCTCATTTAATTTCCTTTTAGCATTGTTTCCCAAGATTTGATTAAACCTAGATCTACTAGGGAAAAAGCTACTATACTGCATCCACAAATCCGGATCAAAGGTATCACCAATCATGGACTTTACCACGTCAACTGACAACGAGGTCACTTCATTAGATGAATGAAGTGATGGAAACACCTGACCATAGTGTTGTAATGTGATCCAATCACAAAGTTCAACATTGCAATATCTATTAAAGCACAATAACTCAGTCCTTAGACCGTGAGATCATGTTTAATCTGAAGGGGTTCCATGGCAGAAAACAAAAACAATCTTAGAGTGATAACACACCTAGCCAAGATCTATATATGCAGATGCAAGGTAACGAGAGGGGATTCGGTGTTCATATCTTTGAAGATCGAAAGCGGTTAATGTTTCAGCAGAAATGTGGATGAAGTAGCCAAACGATGTAGAGATGTCTCCGGTAGACATCCAAGCTACATGCTCCAAGCAATAGCACCACAAGTGGTGGTGCCTTGTGGCCTTACACACATCCGGTGTAGAGACGTCTCCTAGGCTCCGGTCCAGCAAAGCAGCGGAATAAGATTGATCCGGACAGAGTCCAGCAGCACAACGACATGCATATCATGGAGAAACCCCTATCCCCATATGTAGTTCCAATCTTGGGAATCACATGCGAGGTAGAGGGAGAGAGGGAGAGAAAATAGGCAAAGCCAATAGATGGGATGGATGGGGAGAGGGGTGCCCCTCTTTATTGGAAGAGAGGCACTACCTCCCTCAAAGTCCCATGGTGGGACTAATCAAGAGGGAGGAGGTGGTGGCAAGCCCCCCACATGGGCCCCACGCGGTTGGAGGGCCCACTAGGAATGGTGGCCCCTTTTGGCCTTCCCTAGGGTGTGACCCCCTCTTGGTCCTCCTCGGTGAGGCCCAATTAGGTGGGTTGCCCCATAATCCATTTTAAATAATATTATTTCATTCAATTAATATTAAATACATATTATTTAATACCTATCATTCCAAAACACCGTTTGGACCCCTCCGATCATCATCGGATATCCCCGGAACCATTCCAGTATCATCCCGAAACTATTTCGGAGTTCTCTCTCTTTTCTCCTATGATCTTGGATCAATCCCTATGCATCATCTATCCTTAAGTGTGACGCCCTATGGTTTGGTAATACACAAACATGATCAAGACACTCTCCGATCAGTGACCAACAACGGTGTCTGGAAACTCATGATGTCCCCCATGCTTTCCACGAATAACTTGATCACTTGAACCTTCAATGTCGGGTCTCATTCCCTTTGCTCTACGATACCTCATTTGTCCAAGATCCGACCTTCGGTATTGACATACCTAGTTCAATATTGTTTTCGACAAACATATTTACTCATTCCCATGATACTACAACCTCGTGACCTAGTCACATGTTTGCAAACTTATAGATGTAATCTCACCGAGTGGGCCTAGGGTATCTATCCGTCACTTGGATGGAAAATCCCTATCTCGATGCATACGCCTCAACCTATTCCTTTGGAATACCCAATACACACCTTTATGGTCACCCATTTATGGTCATGATGATTGATGTGATCAAAGCAGCCGCCGGAGATAGTGATTAAATATGATCTCACGGTCAAAGGATTGAGTTACTACGCTTTCCTAGATATCACAATGTTGAACTTTATGACTGGATCACATTGCAATACTAGGGTTGGGTGTGTGTCCATCAGTTCATTCATCTAATAAAGTGACCTTGTTGTCAGTTGTTGTGGCAAAGTCCATGATTGGGAAGTCTAAATCATCAGCTGCCCAACAAACTAGTCTAAAGGATACTAGGGACCTGGTTTGTTTATAAACCACACCTGTATTAATGTTTCCACTTAATACAGTTCTAGCATAATAGAAAACTATTACAAACTAATGAGATATGCCAATAAAAACATCTTTATTGTTGGCCTTTAGGGCATATCTCCTTCATAATCACTATCATCCATGGCTACTTTGATCACATCAACATTCACACCATAACAAGGTGGCCATAAAGGTGTGTATTGGGTATTCCAAAGGAGTATGTTGAGGCGTATGTATCATAATCAGGATTTTCCTATTCGAGTGATGGATAGATACCCTAGGCCCACTTTGTGAGATTACATTAATGAGCTTGCAAGCATGCGACTAGGCCACCCAATCCAGCCATGGGCCAAGGGCACGTGCGGGTGGGGCATACCCCACCGCTAGTGGCCAAAGCCCACCTCTCCCTTGGTTTAGTCCCACCCCAGGACTTATAGGGAGGTGGTGCAATCATTTTTCCTATATATATATATGGTAGGTCCCTCCTCCCACATCATCCCATCAATTGGCCTTTTCCATTCTCTCTCTCCCTCTCGTGCGTGTTCCCCAGTTGAAAGGACAAGGATGTCGCCTAAAGGGGGTGAATAGGTGATTTAAAACTTTTACGAGAGGGGCTTATTAACAAAGGCGGAATTAAAGTAGCATTTACTTTGTCAATCACAAAACCTATATATAGTATGGTTCACCTATGTGCACCAACAACTTATGCTAAGCAAGACAAGCAACTATGTGATAGAAAGATATAAGACTTCAAGCACGAAGGCTATCACAAAGTAAAGTGCATAAGTAAAGAGCTCGGGTATAGAGATAACCGAGGCACACGGAGATGACGATGTTTTACCGAGTTCCTCCCAACAAGGGAGTACATCTCGTTTGAGGGGTGGGCGGTACTAAGACCACCAGTGCCACGAGAGGCCTCACCCTATTCTCCTGTGGATCTTGCCACAAAAGGCTTGATCCACTCTCCACTATCGGTACCCTTCGAGGTGGGAACCGGCGCCTTTACAGCAAGCTTGGAGCAACTTCCACAAAGGAACGGAGGCTTCCAAGTACAAGGCTAGTTGCCACAATGACAACAAGCAAGTTAGAACTGAAAATGCAACCTAGGGTTTCCTAAGAAACACTAGAACAAGGGGCCCCTCAAGTAATGAGGGGGAAATGCAAATCACTTCGGTGAAGATGTAGATCGATGTCTCCTCCTTTGATTCTCCAAAGATCAACCACTTTGGATGGTTGAGTGAGGAGATCTTGAATATTTGGTGGCTCGGCTTCTAGGGTTCTTGAAGTTGGGGATGAGATGCAGCCCAAGGTAGAAGAAGGGGCCTTTATATAGGGCCCTAGGAAATGTAGCCGTTGGAGCCACTTAACCCAGAGTGTCTGGCAGAAACAGCATGGACACTCCGGCCGCAACACCCCAGAGATTCTAGTCTGGCAGAGTATCTTCAAAGAATCTAACAGGAGTCCAGGTGGACTCCGATATGGCCTACTAAATGGAAACTGTTGGATCCGCAGCATAGAAAACAAAAAATTTCCTACAATGAGAACTACACGCCAAGATCTATCTACTAGGTACAGAGCAACGGGTGGACATACATCCATCGAGAACTTACCATCGAAGACAACGAGTTTTGTTAACGAGTAGGAATTCGTGGTTGATGTAGTCGTACACTTGCCGGTCTCAAGATCGCGTGGAAGTCCGAGCGTCGCAAATCAGCAGCGCATCCGTACTCACACACACGTTCAAGCCACCGGACAACCTCCACCTCCTCGCTCCAGCGATCCAGCGGAAGCAGCAACTCCTTCCAGACGAAATGCCACTGGGAACATGTATCTCGCTAATCTGAGACCATGGGGGAATAATTCTAGAGGGGGAGAGAGATCCTTCACAAGGAGGTGTGAGGATGAAGGAGGGAATGGGTGGACTTTTATAGGAGGAGGGGGGTGCCCCCTCTCTCCATGGCCGGCGCATGGGGGGTGACCCCTCACCTCCCCCATTCATGTGGGGGTAACCCCTCCACATTAAAATGCCTCTTCACATTCCCCTTTAAAGTCCCCACTTTAAATGCATTAAAATTCTCTAAGTTTAATGCTCTCTCATTTAATAAAACTCTTTTATTAAATTTATTCAGAATTTTGTTAATTACTTTAATTAACAAACATTCACATATAATCCCTTGCAATATTTCAATATCACATGCAGAACCACTTTCTGCAATTTCACCCGAAACAATTTCCGGTTTGTATCGAAACAATTCTTGCACTTTGCAATTCTTTCGTCTGAAACATATGTGCTCCAAAATGGTGTCCGGTAACTCTTAAGTGTGTCACCCTATGGTTCGCGAATAATGCAGACATGATTGAGACTCCTCTCAGATCAATAATCAGAAGCGGGACCTGGAGATCCATATTGACTCCTACATATTCAACGATGACTTCTGTGATCGTGAGAACCTTTAACGCTTGTAATTTAATCCCTTTGTCTCATGATATAATACATGTCCGAGATTCGATCATCGGTATCCAAATACCTAGTTTGATCTCGTTACCGACATGCACTCTTTTCTCGTTCCCGTGATATAACATTCTAGTGATCACATCACTTGCTTGCAAGCTATCTTAATGTGATATCACCGAGAGGGCCCAGAGTATATCTATCCGTCATCGGGATTGACAAATTCCACTCTTGATCCATGAGCCTCAACATAACACCTTCATAGCACTGAACCCATCTTTATAGTCACCCTGTTATGGTGTGACGTTTGATGTTATCAAGATACTCTTCCGGTGTTAGCAATTAACATGATCTCATGGTCTAAGGATAAAGATTACTTTGTATGATGTTATAGCAATGTAAACATAATGACTTGATCGTAATGCTATACTTCGGATGAATGTTCATCACATCATTTCACAAATGTTGTGACCTTGTTATTAACAACATCCAATGCCCATGATCAGGAAACCTTGATCATTTTGTTAATCAACAAGCTAGTCTATAAGAGAGGCATAACTAGGAACCCTTTTTGTTTATTCAACACACATGTATTGATGTTTCCGATCAATACAATTATAGCATGCAAAATAAACATCTATCATATATAAGGAATACATAATAACAACTTTATTATTGCCTCTCAGGGCATATTTCCTTCAATCTCCCACTTGCACTAGAGACAATAATCTAGTTCACATAGTGATAAATCTAACACCCATGGAGTTCTGGTGTTGATCATGTTTTGCCCTAGGGGGAGCTTTAGTCAACGGATCTACTACACTTAGGTCCGTGTGTACTTTACAAATCTTTATATATCCATCCTTGACATGTTCGCAGATGGAGTGAAACCGACGCTTAATATGCTTGGAATTCTTGTGAGACCTCGGTTCCTTGGCGTTGGCTATGGCTCCATTGTTGTCACAATAGATCACCATTGGGTCCAATGCACTAGGAACCACGCCTAGTTCCGTAATGAACTCTTTCATCCAAACCGCTTTCTATGCCGCTTCTGAAGCAGCAACATATTCCACCTCCGTCGTTGATCCAGCCACCACAGGTTGTTTGGAACTCCTCCAACTAACTGCTGCTCCGTTCAAGAGAAATACGTATTCGGATTAAGACTTAGAGTCATCCGGATCGGTGTCAAAGCTAGCATCGACATAACACTTAGCGACTAGCTCTTCTTCACCTCCGTATATAAGAAACATATCCCTAGTTCTTCTCAAGTACTTGAGGATGTTCTTGACCGCTATCCAGTGTTACGAACCTGGATCAGATTGGTACCTACTAGTCAAACTAATAGCATGTGCCACATCCGGTCTTGTACATAGCATGGCATACATAATAGAGCCTATAGCCGAGGTATAGGGGATCTTATCCATTATCTCTCTTTCTTCTGTCGTAGCCGGACTTTGAGTCTTGCTCAATGTCTTGCCTTGCAACATAGGTAAGAACCCCTTCTTACTTTTGTCCATATTAAACTTCTTTAATATCTTATCAAGGTATGTACTCTGCGATAGTCCAATTAGGCGCCTTGATCTATCTCTATAGATTTTAATGCCTAATATATATGACGCTCCACCAAGGTCTTTCATCGAAAATTTGCTATTTAGATAACTTTTAACACTGTTTAAAAGATCTATATCATTTCCAATCAATAATATGTCATCCACATATAATATCAGAAATGCCACATTACTCCCACTCACTTTCTTGTAAATACAAGCCTCTCCATAAGTTTGGACAAATCCAAACTCTTTGATCACCTCATCAAAGCGGAGATTCCAACTCTGGGATGCTTGCTTCAGTCCATAGATGGATCGTTGAAGTTTGCATACCTTATTAGCATCCTTAGGATCGACAAAACCCTTAGGTTGTATCATATACAACTCTTCTTCAATATTACCATTGATGAACGCAATTTTGACATCCATCTGCCATATTTCATAATCGAAATATGCAGCAATTGATAACATAATCTTAACCGACTTAAGCATCGCTACGGGAGAGAATGTCTCATCGTAGTCAACTCCTTGAATTTGTCGAAACCCCTTTGCGACAAGTCAAGCTTTATAGATGGTCACATTACCATCAGCATCAGTTTTTCTTTTGAAATCCATTTATTCTCAACGGCCTTTCGATCGTGAGGTAAGTCCACCAAGGTCCAAACCTAGTTCTCGTACATGGATTCCATCTCATATTTCATGGCTTCTAGCCATTTGTTGGAATCCGGGCTCATCATCGCTTCTTCATACGTTGTTGGGTCATCTATTTCATCAACCATGAAATTTACAACAGGATTACCGTACAGTTCAGGAGCTGCACGTGTCCTACTAGACATGCGAGGTTCGGTAGTGTCCTCTTTCGGAGTTTCATGATCAATATTATTAGCTCTCTCTTCATTAGGTGAAGTCAACTCTGAAACAATTTCTGATGCTGTGCTACTCGCCATTTCATGAAGAGAAGGTTCAATAACCTCTTCGAGTTCTACCTTCCGACTACTCACACCTTTCGCGAGAAACTCCTTCTCAAGAAAGGATCCATTCTTGACAACAAAAACCTTGCCCTTGGATCTGTGATAGAAGGTATACCCAATCGTTTCCTTAGGGTATCCTATGAAGACGCATTTTTCCGCTTTGGGTTCGAGTTTATCTGGCTGAAGTTTCTTCACATAAACATTGCATCCCCAAACTTGAAGAAATGACAACTTAGGTTTGTTTCCAAACCATAATTCATACGGTGTCGTTTCAACGGATTTAGATGGTGCCCGATTTAAAGTGAATGCAGCTGTTTCCAGTGCATAACCCCAAAATGACAGTGGCAAGTCAGTTAGAGACATCATAGATCGAACCATATCCAATAAAGTACGATTACGACATTCCGACACACCATTATGTTGTGGTGTTCCGGCAGGCGTGAGTTGTGAAACTATTCCACACTCTTTCATGTGTGTGCTAAACTCGTAACTTAGACACTCACCTCCACGGTCGGACCGCAGAAATTTGATCTTTCTGTTATGATGGTTTTCCACTTCATTATGAAATTCCTTGAACTTTTCAAAGGTTTTAGACTTGTGTTTCATCAAATAGATATACCCGTATCTACTCAAATCATCCGTGAAAGTAACAAAATAACGATATCCACCTCGCGTCGACACACTCATTGGTCCACATACATCAGTATGTATGATTTCCAATAAATCTGTCGCCTGTTCCATTGAACCGAAAAACGGCGTTCTAGTCATCTTGCCCATAAGGCACGGCTCACATGTATCAAATGATTCAAAATCAAGTGATTCTAAAAGTCCATCAGAATGGAGTTTCTTCATGCGTTTAATGCCAATATGACCTAGACGGCAGTGCCACATATATGTAGATATATCATCATCAAGTGTTTAATATTTTTAGAATCAACATTATGAATATGCGTAATATTACTATCGAGATCCAACAGAAATAAACCATTCAACACAGGTGCATGACCATAAAAGATATTATCCATATAAATCGAACAACCATTGTTTTCAGACTTAAACGAATAACCACTTTGCATCAAACATGATCCGAATACAATGCTCATGCTCAGTGAAGGCACCAAATAACAATTATTTAGGTTTATAACTAATCCCTATGGCATATGAAGAGGCAACGTTTCGACGGCGATCACATCAACTCTTGATCCATTGCCTACCCGCATCGTGACCTCATCCCTTGCTAGTTGTCGCTTGTTCCGCAACCCTGAATCGAGTTACATATATTAGCAACCGATCTTGTATCAAATACCCAGGTGCTATTGCGAGTACTAGTCAAGTACACATCAATAACATGTATATCACATATACCTTTGTTTGCCTTGTCGGACTTCTTGTCCGCCAAATACTTAGGGCAATTGCGCTTCCAATGGCCAGTCCCCTTGCAATAGTAACACTCGGTGTCAGACTTAGGGCCAGCTCGGGGTTTCTTTTCAGGTGCGACAACAGATTTGCCACCCTTCTTTCCCTTGTGTTTGCCTTTCTTGTCCTTCTTGAAACCGGTGGTCTTATTGATCATCAACACTTGATGTTCTTTCCTAATCTCCACTTCTGTAGTCTTAAGCATTGACAGAAGCTCGGGAAGAGACTTCTTCATGCCCTATATATTATAGTTATCACGAAGCTCTTGTAGCTAGGTGGCAGAGATTGGAGAACACGATGTATGCCTAAGTCAATGGGAATCGATATTCCCAAGGACATAAGCTTATCGGCGTACCCAGACATTTTGAGTACGTGCTCACTAACGGAGTTGTTCTCCTCCATCATGCAGCTAAAGAACTTTTCTGAAGCATTATAACTCTCTATGGCAGCATGGGTATCGAAAATCATTTTCAGTTCTCCCATGGTATCAAAGGCATTGCCATTTTCGAAACGCTTTCGAAGTTCTGGCTCTAGCCCATATAGTATGCCGCAATGAACTAAGTTGTGGTCCTCCTGACGAGTCATATAGACATTCTTTTCCTCGTCAGGGGCATCAGGAGCTGGTGGGGGGCCTAGCGGCGCCTCTAGCACATATTGTTTTTGTGCAGCAGTGAGGAGAATCCTCAAATTCATAGCCCAGTTAGTGAAGTTGCTACCATTCGCAGCAAGTTTCTCTTTCTCCATGAACACATTGAAATTAAAAGCAGGTGGTGCCATCTACAACAGAATTTGTAAAGTTTATTTAGACTAAGTTTATGATAGAGTGAGTTCAACTAATCCAAATTACTAATGAACTCCCACTCAAAAACGACATCCCTCGTGCCTTTTTGGTGATTACATGAACCAAATCCACTACACCAAGTCCGATCATCACGTGAGTCGGTGTAGCTTCAAAGGCGAGCATCTATATGGGCATCATATAAACTATATGACTCATGCTTAACCTTTCGGTCCGTGTTCCGAGGCCATGTCTGTACATGCTAGGCTCGACAAGTAAGAATCTTAGTACTCGCTTGTGTAAAACTGTCTTACACCCGTTGTATGAAAGTGTAGAGTCGAGTACACCCGATCATCATGTGATGTCTTGAAACATGATCCATATAACGGTGCATACTTAAGGAAGAACACATTTTATCTTGATATCTAAATGAGGGATCATCTTATAATGCTACCAAAGACGCCAAACTAGCAGTATAAGATGCTAACATCTAATGTGTAAAGTGAGATGATATGGTCCATGCATTTGATCTCTATCATTTGCATCGTGGTATGATCTATATCATTCCTTTGTGTGTAAGGCCAAGGTCTATGGAACTTACACGTTGAATGTGTTGTAAGAGTATCTATCATACATCTACTTACAACAATACCATATCAATACACTAGCCCAGCAACGATCTAAACTAGACGCCTCTAATTTATCAATTGCAAGTTTTACGTGGCTTAGGGCTTTCAGAGATAGAACCGTTCTTACCTACGAACATGATAACCAAGTTATTAGCAACTCGTTGTAAATCAGATATTGACTATAGTAGGAGAGACAGACACCCGCCAGCCACTTATGCAAAACTACTTGCATGTCAGTCGTGGAACCGGTCTCATGTACGATGACATGTAAGGTTGGTCCGGGCCGCTTCATCCCACTATGCCACCAATATCCAAAATACATAGAAGATGCAATAACATGATCATCATCGCCCACATATAAACATATGTGTACTACCCGTGCAAAGCACCTACGCATAGATCAGACTTTGATACCACTGTTGGGTCCGCAGCATAGAAAACAAAAAATTTCCTACGATAAGAACTACACGCCAAGATCTATCTACTAGGTACAGAACAATGGGTGGACATACATCCATTGAGAACTTACCCTCAAAGACAACGAGTTTTGTTAACGAGTAGGAACTCATGGTTGATGTAGCCATACACTTACCGATCTCAAGATCGTGTGGAAGTCCGAGCGCTGCAAATCAGCAGCGCATCCGTACTCGCACACACGTTCAAGCCACCGGACAACCTCCACCTCCTCGCTCCAGCGATCCAGCGGAAGCAGAAACTCCTTCCAGATGAAATGCCATCGGGAACATGTATCTCGCTAATCTGAGACCATGGGGGAATAATTCTAGAGGGGGAGAGAGATCCTTCACGAGGATGTGTGAGGAAGAAGGAGGAAGAGGGGGGCCTTTTATAGGAGGAGGGGGTGCCCCTCCCCATGGCCGGCGCCTCATGGGGGTGACCCCTCACCTCCCCCATTCATGTGGTGGTAACCCCTCCACATTAAAATGCCTCTTCACATTCCCCTTTAAAGTCCCCACTTTAAATGCATTAAAATTCTCTAAGTTTAATGCTCTCTCATTTAATAAAACTCTTTTATTAAATTTATTCAGAATTTTGTTAATTACTTTAATTAACAAACATTCACATATAACCCCTTGCAATATTTCAATATCACATGCAGAACAACTTTCTGCAATTTCACCCGAAACAATTTCCGGTTTCTATCGAAACAATTCCTACGCTTTGCAATTCTTTCGTCTGAAACATATGTGATCCAAAATGGTGTCCGGTAACTCTTAAGTGTGTCACCCTACGGTTCGCGAATAATGCAGACATGATTGAGACTCCTCTCAGATCAATAATCAGAAGCGGGACCTAGAGATCCATACTGACTCCTACATATTCAACAATGACTTCTGTGATCGTGAGAACCTTTAACGCTTTTAATTTAATCCCTTTGTCTCGTGATATAATACATGTCCGAGATTCGATCATCGGTATCCAAATACCTAGTTTGATCTCGTTACCGACATGCACTCTTTTCTCGTTCCCGTGATATAACATTCTAGTGATCACATCACTTGCTTGCAAGCTATCTTAATGTGATATCACCGAGAGGGCCCAGAGTATATCTATCTGTCATCGGGATTGACAAATTCCACTCTTGATCCATGAGCCTCAACATAACACCTTCGTAGCACTGGACCCATCTTTATAGTCACCCTGTTACGGTGTGACGTTTGATGTTATCAAGATACTCTTCCGGTGTTAGAAATTAACATGATCTCATGGTCTAAGGATAAAGATTACTTCGTATGATGTTATAGCAATGTAAACATAATCACTTGATCGTAATGCTATACTTCGGATGAATGTTCATCACATCATTTCACAAATGCTGTGACCTTGTTATTAACAACATCCAATGTCCATGATCAGGAAACCTTGATCATCTTGTTAATCAACAAGCTAGTCTATAAGAGAGGCATAACTAGGAACCCTTTTTGTTTATTAAACACACATGTATTGATGTTTCTGATCAATACAATTCTAGCATGCAAAATAAACATCTATCATATATAAGGAATACATAATAACAACTTTATTATTGCCTCTCAGGGCATATTTCCTTCAGAAACAGCCTCCTGGCAAAAACTTGAGGAAATCCCAGGTCAGACACTCTGACCAAAACTGATCAGACATTCTGGCTGAGCTGGATACTCCGGCCAAAACCAGCCGGCAGTCTGGTGAAACTGAGCTTTGAACACATAAAAATCCTGGAATCCTCTTTAATAACATCACCTAGAACCAATTAAGATGATGCCAAGTATGCAAAGGTTTTAGCTCTCTCCAAAGGATATGATCAAGTTACTCACTTGAGAGCCCCTCTAGATAGTACTGCTATCTATCCTATAAACAGGTCTATCCAACTAACACCACGAGACCAGTAAGAAAGAAACCTTATCAAGAACATACCTTTTCCTTACACATATTCCACTTGAGCTTGATGACGACGATCTTGTCTACCTCAAGATGGAACACCTTTCTTGATTGCACTAGCTTGGTGAAGACTTGCAAACTGCTCTCTCATAATCCACTGTGGTAGAGCTTCTCTTTTGGGAATATCTTCACATATCCATGAACACCATAGGATGCATGGCAAGCTTCAATAAAATGATGTCTTCGAGATGGCTCATCTTGAACTTGCACTTCATTTCTTCTTTATTCATCATGCTGGTGTCTTGAAGGTACACAAGAGATATCACTCCATCTTATTCTTCAAGACACACTTGCCATAGGCTCAACTCTCACATGACCAATCTTTGGATCACTCCTTGAACATCTTGGTCACCACTTGATCTTCTTCATTTTCTTCTTCTTAAATAAACCTTGACACCACCATATGGTTCAAGCATTGCCTATGGAAAAATCCTTAAGTATAACTCAATGCAAACATTAATCCACAAAGATTTTCATTAATTACCAAAACCACACATGGGGGAACACATGCACTTTCACCAGTTAGGAATGTGCGCTACGAGGTAGAGACTTCTCCACCATACACACGCTACCGTGCACTTGGAGTCAGTCCGGATCTTCTTCTTTCGCTGGCTTGCTGGACCGGGGCCCGAGGGACATCTTTACATTATATGTGTGTAAAACTTCAGAGGCACCGCCACTTGTGGTGTTGGACACTTGAATCCTTCTCGACCTTGAGGTCAGTTACGCTTCGACTACATCAGCAATGTTTGTGCGGGGACGTAATCCCGCTCTCGGTCTTCAAAAGTATGATCATCGAATCACTCTCATTACTATACACCTACATAGATAGATCTTGGCTATGGTGTTCGTTGTTAGGAGATTTTTTATTTTATGCATACGAACCCCTTCAGAATCTAGGTCATTCGAAGGCTATCCTGGTTCAAAAACACAAATTAGTTAGTTAGCTTCATTAGAATATAAATTTCATACTATATATATTTGATAGTGTAGATATTACCATATATATTTTATGGTTTTTGCGTTACTACTTTGAGATGTTTGGCTATCACAATGACATCAATATATTCCAAGGATCTCCTTTTGTAAGGCTAGCAAACATGGCTCTAGCACACAAAGTAAAGTCAATGGTCATGAAGATGGTAAGAGCAACTATGTTGCTGATGATCTCCCCACTCGATCCACCTTTATAAATACAATATCAAACCCCCAAGGAAATAATAGTCCACTTTGACAAGGCTCAAAAAGAAGGAAAAAAGGACATCAAGAAAGTGTTTTGGGGTGTTGCAAGCTCGGATTGAAGTTGTGAGTATGACTATGTGAGGTTTTTGTGGATTGTGAGTATGACTGCATAGAGACTGTCAATAGTAGAAAGATAACCAAAAGCCTTTAGAGAATTCTTAAAGTTCGTCAATAGATAAAAGATATGGCTTATAATGAGAAGCTTCGTGATGATCTTGCAAAGCACATGTGGTTTGTACATGGCAGCAGAAGTTTTTGTTTCAATCATTTGGTGCCTTTTACATGAAACATTATGTTTCAATGATCTTTGTTTTCTAATTTCATTTGCTTTAGGATGCTACTTTATTATCTATGGGTTATGATCATGAACTCTTTGATAATATAATGTGCAAATTTGATTATATATTGTTGATTAACTATGTATTTAGTTAATCTATTATGAAATTTTGTTTGAATTTAAAAAAACGGATTTGAGAAGTTGTTGAATTGTGTTCGATTCAAACATAAAAGCGCAGAATATTATGATGTGAGTTTGGAGTTCAAATGGATTTTATATGCAGAAAGAGAAGATAAATACAAGGAGATTAGTTTTAGGAAGCCTAACATTGAAGGGCACTCTAAAACCTCTACAATATATCAAATAGCCCCTCTTAAAACATTTAGTGGCTCCCCATTACTTTCCTTTAAGACAATCATAAGCATTCACAATTAGTAACCAATGCAAAAGATAGAGGAAGAATAATCAAATATGCACATGTGTGTTGAAAGAAAAAATTACAACCACAACTGTATGATGTTTAGATGGTTGATTTGTGTTAGATCATGCAAGACCCATTCTCCCTAGAGCGACATTGGTTATCGAATCCGCATGATGCGAAAGGTGCCCAAATGTTTCATCAAGCACCACGTTTCTTGTGGTCTCTATGTAGTTTCAGTTGAAATAGTAAAAAGTGTTTAACAAGGCTAAGTTGCTTGCATAAACAGCGAGTTATTGCAAATAACAGTAATAATAATAATTCAATCTTAGGTAAGATCTTACCTACAAGCTAGCACAAAGAGGAGTGATCATAACATAATCAAGATTCTTGGTAAGACAAAAGATACAAAGGCTATTTGATTCTATAGACGCAAACAAATACACCACATAAGTTATTGAGGATATCCAACCAACAAAGCCTTAACATTTTGATTGTATCGTGGTTCCCCCAAGGTCGCATTTCAATTATCCCGTTCTCACATATTCTAACTAGGCTTTAATCCCTCCACACTTTATTGTCGTACCTCTTGTCGTTTCTCAACCTTTAGTGCTTCGGTTACCAATTAAATCCTAGGGCCATAGGAAGACACAAGATCAAATCACATATAACTAACATAAACTATATTGAATTGAACTATGAACTGTTCTCACCATTAGGTGTGTGGCTGCGAGGCTATGCCTCCGCCCTAGCCCATGGAGACTACTTCATACATCAAAGACATGACAAATAAATAATTCATACTTCCAGATGAATGATATACCAGCTTACACGCGTGCAAACAATGAATTCTGATGGAGAGTACAAGGCTATGGCTATTGCGGTGGAGGTGATGATGGCGATTGCAATGGGGGTACAAATATATAACATATGATTTTTCTTAATTTTTTAAAAAGAAACTACAATAGATTGAGACAAGTGAAATGAATGCAACACATGAGATCTTTCATAAAACATAAACCCCATCAAAGGCCCTCAAAGCATGTCTACTGATGGGATTTTAGAATATTAAACTTGTGAACTAGAGTAACCTCACCTGTTCTAAAGAGTCGCATGAGCCTCCCATGGAAGAACGTGTGAGCCTCCCATGGAACAACTAATACGTGAACCCTCCTCCTGGTGGCGGCGCCGCGCCGCTCGGGGATGCCGCCGCCACCCCTCTCTCGGCCTCCTTACCCTCCTCTCCTCCTCTACGCCGCTGCCAGAGGGGTCACCGGGAAAAGCCTCGTGCGGCCCGGCAGAGGCGAGACCTCAGCTGGGAGTGATCTCGAGTGAAGGACGACGACACTCCGATCTTTTCTCGGGTCGCGGTGGCTCGTGATGGTGTCGTCTGGAGCGGCCGGGTGACGAGGAAGTTCTAGCGTCAGCGCGATGGTTCTAGGCCCGCAGAATCTAGACCTCAACGCTTGCGCCTGCGCCAATCCTCCGCGTGGATGACGTCCTTCTCCCCACGTACCACATGGGAGCCGGGACAGCGGTTCCGGGCATGGTGGCGGTGGCCTCCTCGCTGGAGGTGCGGCCAAACTAGGATGGTGTGGGGGATCTTGGGGTCCCACAACAATCCTTAGGGAGACGTGTGTGTGGACATGGCGCCGGCCACGCAGCGGTGCGGCCTCCTCTAACTTTGGATGCTCATCGGTTGAATGATCTGGCTGGTGGGTGCTGCCTCGCGACGACTTCCCGGTGACAGATCAAGTTGAGGAGGAGCTGGTGAATAGACTGCTGAAGCGGGTGAGGATGCCAACATCAACGGCGGCGCCTGAGGGTGTCATTTTCCTCGTTGGAGGCGAAGGTGGGTGCATCACTCACTCCATTGTTTTTAGGGGAAACCTCAAGATCAGGGGGAGGCCACCATTGATGGCGGCGCCCGTGGGTGTCGTGGCGCTCATTGTAGGCGTTGTGGGGCCTACTGGATCTGATGATGGCAACGTCTTTGTCATCACCTTCGTGGGGGCATCATCTTTGGAGACATTCAGTGGCTGGACGGGCATGTGGGCGGCTTGGTGGCTGGGTGTCGGTCTCCGCTTGTTTCTCGCACAAGGACTATGTTGGCGCGGCTTTGTCTTGCACGGAGCTTCGGGTGACCGACATGTGCTACGCTGAGTCATGCTTTGGAAATAATAGTCCTATAGCAATCACCAACAGTATGCTAAATAAAATATCACAAGCATGAAAATATGTTAACTGTCTTGTTTCGTGGGCGAATGGCTATTACTTAGTTATGTCATTTCCATACGAGCCATATTAGTGACCATATTTACCCATTTTTTACATGATATTAGATCAGTTTGCAAAACTAAAGTTCAAACCATGAGAGCCTACAGTCGTAAGTCATGTTACAATAATATGGGGGAGGACATTCAGATTGCAGTTGTGGTATTAGTTCTACAGTTACGAAATTGTGTATATTGTCGATCAAATATATTAGGCTCAATCCATTTGAGCAATGGACAAATGGTGTTCCGGTGATCTACTAGATGCATTACTAAAGTAACATTTAAATAAAAACGAGTTACCCATATAAATATGTCAACTTCATCCATGGGTTTTTGTACCATGGATACCCAACCCGCACGAGGAGGATGTGGGTATCCCATGGATATCCTGATTAGTCATTGGTCAGGTATGCCCTACTCATAAAATTTGGCGATTCAACCAGTAATGCGTAGTTAAGTATTTTCTTTGGTTTCTGTGTTTCTCTAATGTCATGCATGCGATGGCTAGCTCCATCTCCATTTTGTCATGGCAGTCGAGATCTGTTCCAAGGAGCTAGTGGTTCTCATAAGTTGTGCTTTAGTGGTTTTGGTCTAGTGTTTTAGAGATTTAACGATAGAGCATGTGTTGGAAATCTACCATGTCACATTTGTGTTCATGACCATAGTCCTTCTCACGATTTTTAGGTCCCACGTTTTTTTGAAATGGAAAGCGATGCTCCGGACACTGCATCAAGCGATGCACACATCCTTTATTTATTATTAGAACAACAAAGTCTGGCAAAGCCATTACAAAGATCATACAACGAAGACCACCAAAACAAAACACCGAGCATAACGATAACCGTATCGTCATCTTTCCGACGAGACCTAGCAAACACCCAATTGCCCATGCAAGCTAGGAGCCCAGATCCGTCTAGCATATCCACGAAACGGTGCACACACACTCACTCCAGATGTCGTTGTCTCCACTATCTAACGCAAAATCATCTTCAACATGTAGATCGATACGCTGACTCTCGCCACACCAGCCACCGACACCATCGCGGTGCCAAGTAGCACCACCTCCCTGCACTATCTCCAAGGCACGTCACGACCGCCACTGGTACCCGCAACACCATGCCGTCAAGTACCACCAGCCAACATAGCTTGAAGTCTGTGTAGCACCCGCCGAACAGGCATGGTGTGGGCGTCTTCTTTTTTTTTTGACAAAATAGGGTGTGGTCGTCTCTGATATCGTGAATTTATTTTTCAATCACTCCGAGCTCATGGTATAATAATTACGGCAAAAAATTACTCTTCCGTCCGGAAATAATTAACTCGAAATTGTCTAGATTCACATGTATTTAGACGCGTTTTAATATATAGATCTAGATAGTTCTAAATCACTTTTTTGAACGTAGAAAGTACGTACTCTAATAAAAGAAATCATTTGTATTGTCTTAGTAGGTTTAATTACTCCTGTAGATCTGTACTCAAGGCAAGTCTCCACAATATTTACTGTACGTGACTTATGATCGAACTCGGATCCTCAGATCTACGTGCCCAGAATGTCTGGTAAACTTCTCCTCTCCATTCCACCACCCATCATACCTTTCTCTCCCCCTTTCCCCTCGCCTACACAGAGTTCCAACCGCGCCGCTGCCCTACGCCTCTCACGCGCGTGGCGTGGACGCCACCGCCATACCCGATCTACCTCGTCGCGCCCCTCCCGTCGCCACCGCCGCCCGCGATTCCGGGCGTTGGCTCGAGGTACGAGCCCCCTTCGTTGGCAGGCACCACTGAGCTCCACGAATTCTGGGCGCCCGCCATCTGGATCCGTCCCCTGAATCGTAGGGGCTCCTCCCTTGGGCTCCTGGAGAATCAGATGCAGCCATGAGTTTGCCGGGGAAGAAAGCTCCGGCCGGGGCTGGCGGGATCCGGCGGTGGCTCTCCACCATCGTGTTGTCGGCGCTCGCGCTGGTGCTGACCCTGGTGGCGATTTCGCTCTCGGTTGGCTCCCCTCTGCCTGGGGCATCGCTACACGAATACGTCACTGTTCCGTTACTGGGGAAAGAGTTGCCGGGTGGGCAGGAACCCGTGGCCGAGCGCAGTGCCCAAACTGGTACCCTGAATTCGAGCGAGGCGTCTCTGAATACAAGAGAGGCTGGTGATAACATAGTACCGGATCCAGTTGCTGTTGATAACATAGTACTGGATCCCGTCGCTACCGATGATAGCACGCCAAAACTTGATGAAGGAACCACTCCTGATGCATCACCTTCATCCGATGATTCTCAAGGTGAGCTCTTAGTTAATTACTGTATTAAGTTTATGCACAACATCTTACATGCATGAATGGATGTTGCTTCTCACTGCACTATACTGATTTATTCATGGCAAATGCATGGCTTGGATATGCCGAATTGACATGGGTTATTTGTACAGGTACCTGTGATCTATACCATGGGGAGTGGGTTCTTGATTCGTCCGGGCCATTGTACACAAACAACTCTTGCCCTATTATTACACAGATGCAGAACTGCCAGGGAAATGGACGACCGGACAAGGAGTATGAGAATTGGAGATGGAAACCTGAACAGTGCATCCTCCCACGCTTTGATGGAAGTAAGTTCTTGGAGTTAATGAGAGGCAAGACGCTCGCCTTTGTTGGGGACTCAGTTGCTCGAAATCAGATGGAGTCCCTCCTTTGCATTCTGTGGCAGGTGAGATACTTCAGTGATACTACTAATGATTTATGTTCTCACTGTAATTAGCCTACCTAGATGGTAGCTTGCCAATAACTCTTTCTGACAAACCTCATTGGCATATATTATTTTTCCGGAAAACTGATTAAGTTATCTACAAGATCTAAGACCTTTTGGTCAATGATTTAGTTTTAGTTAACGTGGAAGAATTTGATGAAATCATAATACCAGCTCATATGAGAAGCCTATTAAAGCAGCAGAACAGCTGCTGATGAGAAGAAGAGAGGGAAATAATTTTCTGCAGTAAAAGCAAAACTAGTTTTTTTTCATCATGCCTGAATGGGCATCTTTTGCAAATTCTCTATGCCGCTTGCTGTTTGTCATCACGTCTTTTATATAATCTACGCAGAGGAAGTTTTGTGAGACATAATTGCTTGAAAACTGTGTACTTTGTCTTATGAGGCCCCTCACATTTTGGGAAATCTTCTCTTACAAAGTATATCTCTAATATTAAACCATAATCATTAGTTTATGATGCTTTGTTGGTTTGTCATTATGTATGACGTCTTCTGTAACAGAAACACATCCAAATTGGACTTCTTCCCCGTATTAGCTTAATGTTTAGATCGACCTAATCAACTTTCTGATCCTGTATTGAATGTATTTGTCTTATTTCATTGAGCAAGATATTATCTGATTCGTTATGTTGACAGCAACGCTATCTTCTTCCTTTGACAGGTAGAAACCCCAATAAATCGTGGCAGCCGCAAGTGGAACAGGTGGATCTTCAGGTCAACATCAACAACTATCATCCGCATCTGGTCTTCTTGGCTAGTACACAGATCAACTGAAGCTGTGGGGATTGCTCCTAAGGATCTTGATAAGGTTTTCCTGGATATAGCAGATGAGACGTTCATGGAATATATCCCAACTTTTGATGTGCTTGTCCTCTCATCTGGACACTGGTTCGCCAAACGATCAGCCTATATCTTGAATGGCAATGTTGTTGGAGGGCAGCTCTGGTGGCCCCGTCAGGCTGGAAAAATGCAGATCAACAACGTTGATGCTTTTGGAGTCTCAGTTGAGACCTGCCTGACTGCTTTGGCGACTAACCCAAATTTCACAGGTATAGCTGTTCTGCGCACATTCTCGCCAGATCATTATGAAGGAGGGGAATGGAACACTGGTGGATCATGCACCGGGAAGGTTAAGCCCTTGGATGATGTGGTGAGGAATGGGTTCACGGATACTATGTATGGGAAACAAGTCACCGGCTTCAGAAAGGCAGTGCAGAATTCTGGGAAACATAGTTCGAAACTGAAATTGATGGACATCACTGAACCCTTTGCCTTGAGAGCTGATGGTCATCCTGGTCCGTACAGAAGTCCTGACCCAAACAAGAAGACTCAGAGAGGGCCAGATGGAAAGCCTCCACCTCAGGATTGTCTACATTGGTGCATGCCAGGACCTGTAGATACATGGAACGAAATGTTGTTTGAGATTATACGAAGAGAATTGGAGGGAGATAGCAGCTGAAGAAAAAACATATGCTGACTACTTGCCATTGTTGGTACGTTCTGCAACGCTACTAAATGTCGGTGTATATGAGATCGCTTGAGATGTTGTTTTACCACAGATAGGAAGGACTAGCTTTAGATGCAAAAGAACAGATTAGGAGTGTGTCACAACAATTGAGATAGGGAATGGGAGGCCAAGATGAGTTTTTTTTTTGGTTGGTTGGTTGGGAGGCTGTTGGGCATGGGATTTAGCTCTTTTAGTCCTAAACTCCCAATCCCTTGGTAAGAGGAATGGGAAACCGGAAACGGTGAGCAATTCATTTGTATCTGGAGATATTGGCTATACTTTTTTTGTCTGACGCCTTGTCGCACAAAAGAATTTTTTCGCCAATTTTTGTGGAACTGAATACCACATGGCTCATACTGATGTTAAGAGCTCTGTCTGTACTAAATACAGTACTATTCTTTTCGTTGCGGCCATTGTATTTGCCAGTTGCTGGGATGAAACTTTACTTTCTGTTCTGCACTAAATACAGTATCCTTTTCCTTGCGGCCATTGTATTGTGATTATATGCACATATTGATTGTAGATTGTGCACATATGATCTTTTTCCTGCTTACATATGTCTGGTTCTATGATCCTGCTCTGTTGTTGAACAAACGGTATACCAAGTACGTACATAGTTCTATTTTCCCAGTGTCATTTTAGGACGAATACTAGTTAGCATGGTAGAGATTGCTGAACTTTTGAATTCTGAGGCCGTGTAATATGCATGTTATTTGTTTACTGTTGTCAACGACCTGGTGCATCTAAGCCTTTCTAAACCTTTATATGCAACAAAGGAAGCAAACAAAATCAAGCTCTGAAAGACAAATGCCTGACGGAAATGGTCTAACCTAAAGATCTGACACAAATCACTTCTTACTGTCAGAACGACCTCTTTCGTGTGGTGCAAACATCATGTAGCCAGTAATTCAATACTCCAGTGAAATATACAAATCCAAGCACCAAGCTAGCTCCTCAATTCTTTTCTCTTGACAACTTCTGATTGCCTCCCCGTTACTGCCTGATGTATATTCTACTATCACTGGTCCTGACATGAAAGTTGCAGCTTATCTTTCCCTTCACAATGAAAAGATATTGAGTGGAAAGAAAGCTGGGCTCCAAACAAACTATATTCCCATCAATACCCCAAGAGAGTAAAGAACGTTCATGTGACTTGTGACCCTTCTCTAGTCAGTAACGTCAATTTGTTCCCGGGAGGAAGATAACATTGTTATCTCGGTGGTCATCTGAGCCTCTCTTGATCTAATCTGTTAGGTTTCTATATATGCTTGGAATATGCCACTTGGCCCTTTGCCTCCATGATACTCTTGCTCAAAGATCTCTCCAAGAGATAACATATCATATCACATCACACTAGATTGGTACGATATAAAACACCTGGCATCGTGGCATTAACTTTCTCTCGCTCTTTCTCCTTCTTTCTTTTTTGCACTGGCAACACATTGTTTCTTTTGGTGTTAGTTTATGCCCTAGCACACGATCACCGGATGCCAACTGCTCTCCTTTTCGACAACCATGCGAACGGCGAGTCAATAATCTAGGACCCACTGAGCCTACCTGCTACTGGTACAAATCCAAGACGCAAAGTTGCCAGCAAAACTTCATAATAAAAACTGCTACTCCCCCTGTTCCATAATTCTTGTCGTGGTTTTAGTTAAAATTCAAAATAAAACCATGATAAAAATTGTTTTAAAATATAAGATGTTTTAGCTTTGTGAAACGAGTATATCTAACCCATTTTAGTGTCTAGTAGGTTCACTCTAAATCGAGATAAACCTAAATATTAAAAGAGGTCTAGATACACTTTATTCATAAAGGTAAAACATCTTATATTTTGAAACGGAGGGAGCAGAAAGGAGAAATTGAAATGAGATCAATATGTGTCAGTAGTACTATAGTACTCGTTCTTGACAAACAGGCGGCAAAGAGGTGTAAGATGATAATTGTCATTACAAACAAACACGTGCTTCTTAGTTCTTAGAGCACAACGCAACCGATGGATATGCATTACAGCAGCCAAATAGTAGTACATTGGTATGCAGTCAAAATCCTTTCAGTAAATCTCGAGGCCAAATTTTCATATTCGGCTTCAAAGTCTTCCTCTCGGGTCCTACATCTTTTTTTTTTGTATTGTGGATCTAAAAAAAATGGTTCTACATCTAAATTTAACAATTGCCGAACACTTCTTATCCTTTTTGTATTGTGGATCGTGAAGAGTTCTAACAATAGCAACAATATAAAGAAAGAAAAAAAACAAGTTCAAAACGGGGTTAAAGTCAAAATCGCTTAAATATGTGATGCAAAATCTAGCAAATCCGCTAGCTGAATAAGGACCATCCGTAGAGGTTCCACGCAGGGATTTCATCGGGGCAGTGTTTTTTCTCGCACGTGCATCTGAACCTATTATGAAAAAGAATAAAAAAATAAACTTCAAAATAATATTTTGGGGTAAAAGAACATTTTGTGTGGATTGGGTACAAAAGAGGTGTTAAGATAATAATCGACATTACAAACAGCCAAATAGCAGTACTCCATTCGTATGCGGTCAAAATCCTTTCATCAAAATTTCGAGGCCAAATTCTGAAGAATTCCAACAGTAGCAACAACACAATAAAGAAAGAAAAAGACAAGAACGAGACACGCTATACTTTAAAACCGCTTAAATATGTGACCCAAAATCCAGCAAACCCGTTGAATAACGACCATCCATACAGCTTTCACGCAGGGATTTCATTGGAGGCGGTGCTTTTGCTTGCACGTGCATATAAAGACCACTATACGAATAATGCACAAAAAATTCAATATATATAAAAAAAATCTGAAACAAAAATTTTCTTGTATTTATCGGGACATTTTTATATATACACACAAGTTTTATGGGGAAAAAGAACCCTTGTGTGCAATCCATCCCTGGTCATTTTATCCTGGTCGTATGTTTGAATATTTGAATTATTTAACATTTGAAAATTTGTTTTAAAACAATGCATTCAAATGCACTGTGGGCTTAAATGAATTTCAGGATTTCATCTCCGTTTTGACTGGGCGGATAGCTAAGAGCATCCCCACTCGTTGAAGGCCCCCAGGCTAAAATCCGGCGATTTATTTCGCCGGATGGACGAAGCTTTCGGCCTGGGGGTGCGCCGAGGCCCAACCACCCCCCAAGAACCGCCCCCAGAGATCATAAAACGGCGATATTTTTTGAATTTGTTCTCCTGCCAACATAAACACGATCAATTCCAAAAGTTTGGCGACACAAAATAGACACAGTTCGACATTGACCAAGAGTTCGACGACTAAACTACATATAGGCGCGGGGATCAGACGACGGACGTAGGCTCCTAGACGGCGGAGGCAGGACTCGGCAATATCTCATGTGTGGAGCTCGGCTCGGATATAGAGGAGGAGGTTGGGACAGAGCTCGGCGTGGGTGTTGCGGCGGATGGCGCTGGCAGGCCGCTCAAGATGGCGTTGCGGTCGGAGATGTACCATGCCTTGACCTGGTCGTCCATCGCCACCGTGTTCGCCCCATCATCCAGATTAGTGTTCCTCTTCTTCGCCGCGACGTTGGTCTTGAGGAGGTCGATCTTGACGCCTTCGTTCTGTAGCATCACCCTCCACCTTTCATCGAACTTCTCGTCCCGTGCCGTGCCGTGGCTCTTGGCGTCAGCCATGCACATCTCGGTCGATGCTTGGAGCTTTTCGTCGGGGGGACCCTTGGTCTTGAGCTCCTTGGGCTTCTTCCGGCCGAGCTACAACCGACCTTCGGACGCCGGGGGCACCGGTTCCTCTGGGGTGTAGACAACGTCCTTTCCTTTGGCGAGAGACCTGCGCATGCCCCTGCACTTCTAGCACTCCGAGATCCTCGTGAAGACGTGGAGGAACTTGAAATACTGCCCATTGTTATCGTCGTGGTAGAGGTTGAATGCGCGGTTCATCTGCGAACAGAGCGACGAGATTGGTCATATGTTGTGGCAAACTTGGGCAAAAAGAAGCCAACAAGGCAGGCGGGGAGTTTACCTTGCGGCGCCAACATGCCCTTCTTCTTGTTCTTATTCTTCTTCTTTCCCTCTTGAAGCTCGCCGACACCTCCTCCAGGTTGACCTCGGCCTCTTCTTCCTCTTCCTGGTCAGTTTCAGCTTCATCTTCGTCTTCGTCACCACTGAAATCTTGCGTGTCCAGGCCGATCAGGGCGGTTGTGCGGGCTTCCTCCTAGGTGAAGCACCCTAGAACCAAAGCAGCGACGGTTGAACCGGACGTGATCATGTCGTGCATGAAAGAGTCGCTCGGCATTCCGCCGAATAGGCTGCTGGTGTTGGCGGTGTGTGCGCCAAAGTTGTTCGCCGAGGAAGGAACGAGGCCTGGGGTGAATGGCAGAGGCCCGCGGCGGCGACATCCCGGGGAAGACAACGTTTGACTCCGGCGAAGGAGAAAACCTTGTGCGCGGCGTGGCCTGAACGTCGGTATCCTGTAACATGTCCTGCATGGACGGCGTGTAGTTCGCTGGGGAGATGCTGTACTGGTTGCCCCAGGCGGCGACGCCGGCGAAGAACTAGTCGCAGGGGTATGGCGGATACTGTTGAAGATATGCCCAAGAGGCAATAATAAAATTGGTTATTATTATATCTTTGTGTTTATGATGAATGTTTACATCCCATGCTATAATTGTATTATTAGGAAACACTAATACTTGTGTGTTTTGTAAACATAAAAGGGTCCCTAGTAAGCCTCTTGTTGAACTAGCTTGTTGATTAATAGATGATCATGGTTTCCTGATCATGGACATTGGATGTCATTAATAATAATGTTATATCATTAGGAGAATGATATGATGGACACACACCCATAGTAAGTGTAGCATAAGATCAAGTCATTAAGTTCGTATTGCTACAAGCTTTCAAATGCATAGTAACCTAATCCTTCGACCATGAGGTTATGTTAATCACCATCACCGGATGGGTACTTTGATGACATCAAACACCGCTTCGTAACTGGGTGGTTATAAAGGTGTCATTGGATATTCTGAATATGTGTTGAAGCGCATGGACCAAGATTGGGATTTGTCCATCCATATGACGGATAGATATGCTCTGGGCCCTCTCGGTGGAATGTCATCTAGTTAGCTTGCAAGCATGTGACTAGGTCACAAGGGATGACATATCATGGAACGAGTAAAGAGTACTTATCAGTAACGAGGTAGAACTGGGTATGGAGATATCGATGATCAAACCTCGGATAAGTAGAGTATCGCGTGACAAAGGGAATTGGTTTTCGTATGTTAATGGTTCTATCGATCACGAAGTCATCATTGAGTATGTGGGAGCTATTATGGATCTCCAGATCCCGCTGATGGTTATTGATCGGAGAGGTGTCTTCATCATGTCTGCATATTCACGAGCCGTAGGGTGACACACTTAAGGTTCGATGCTATTTAGGTAGATATGGAATGTGCGTTGGAGACTGAATGTTGTTCGGAGTCTCGGATTGGATCTAGGACATCACGAGGAGATCCAGAATTGTCTGGAGAATAAGATTCATATAATGGAGATCATTTTCTAGGTTCGAAAATGTTTCGGAGTGTTTATATGGGGATTCTAGAAGGTTTCAGAATGT
Source organism: Avena sativa (assembly GCA_916181665.1). Classification (NCBI taxonomy): domain Eukaryota; kingdom Viridiplantae; phylum Streptophyta; class Magnoliopsida; order Poales; family Poaceae; genus Avena; species Avena sativa. The sequence goes on from OV702296.1 coordinate 418,758,145, forward strand.
TCCGGAAGGTTCTAGAAAGTTCTGTGGAGTTTACTTGAAAACCAAGAAAGGAAAAGGGGAAACTTGGGGGGGAAGGAAACTCCCCCCAAGCCCTCCCTTGTGCGCCGGCCCTAGAGGTGGCCCTAGGGGTGGGAACCCTAGGCGCCACCCCTCCCTCTATAAATAGAGGGGTGTAGGCGCCCCCCCTTGCCCGTTTCCACTCCTTGCCCTAGCCACCTCTCTCCTCCTCCTTCGCTCTGCTCTGGCTTAGGCGAAGCCCTGCAGAATTCTCTACTCCACCACCACCACCACCACGCCGTCGTGCTGCTGGGATTCCGCGGAGAGATCTACTACCTCCGCTGCTCGCTGGAACAGGGAGAGGAAGGTCTACATCGACTCCGCACGTGTGACCGATTGCGGAAGCGCTGCCGGAACGCGGCGCCAGAAGGCTCGTCCACTCGATCTTGATATCGACAAGTAATCGTCTACATCAACCACGAGATCCGATCTCGCACAAGGCTTTCGGATCTACAAGGGTTAGTACAGATCTATCTCGTTGCATATATCTAATAGATTAGATCTTGGCTTTTATCTAGATTAGATATGGGTTTTGTTCGTTCTTGCGGTAGATTTTTTTTGTTTTCCATGCTATGAACCCATCAGTGGTATCAGAGCCGTGTCTATGCGTAGATCTGTTGCACGAGTAGAACACAATGGTTTTGTGGGCGTTGGTGCTCGTGCCGTCTTTTGCTTTGTGTACTTTGCATCTTGCGGTATGGTGGGATGAAGCGGCTCGGGCTAACCTTACATGTCATCGCACATGAGACTTGCTCCACGCTTGACGTGTAACTTGCTTTGTACAAGTGGCTTTGCAGGTGTCTGTCTCTCCCACCATAGTATAGATCCAATTTACACTTTGCACTTGATAGCACTCGTATCAATGTTGTGGTTTAGTTTCGTAGGTAAGATCCGTTCTTATTCGAAAGCCCCAAACCACGTAAAACATGCAAAGAAAATTAGAGGCGTCTAACTTGTTTTTGAAGGGGTTTTGTGATGTGATATGGCCATCATGTGATTGTGATTATATTTGATGTATGCAATGATCCTTGTTGTAATATGGCAACCGGCAGGATCCTAATGGTTGTCTTTAATTATGTTAAGACCTGCGTGTCTATTCATCTTGTAATAGCTTTATTCCAAGTAGTTGTAATAGTTGCTAGTGATGATGGACAACCATGAAGCGGCGCCACTGACCTTGACGCAATGCTGGTGATGATGGAGATCATGTCCGTGCTTTGGAGATGGAGATCAAAGGCATAAGAAGAAAGGGCTATATTATATCACACTAATTATGAATTGTCTGTGATGTTAATCCTTTATGCATCTTGTATTGCTTAGATCGCGACGGTAGAATTATAAGATGATCCGTCTCACTAAATATCAAGTAATAAAGTGTTCGTCCTTAGTTGGCACCGTTGCTAAGACTCGTCGTTTCGAAGCATCTCGTGATGATCGGATGTGATAGATTCTACGTTTACATACAACGGGTGCAAGACAGTTTTGCACATGCGGAAACTAAGGTTAATCTTGACGAGCCTAGCATGTACAGACATGGTCTAGGAACACGGAATACCGAAAGGTAGAGCATGAGTCATATAAATGATATGATGAACATGAAGATTGTTCGCCGTTGAAACTACATCTTCTCTCGTGAAGATCGAACTTGGTGTAGTGGATTTGGTTCGTGTAATCACTAAGACAACGTGAGGGATGTTGTTTTGAGTGGGAGTTCACCTAGTTAATTTAAGAATTAAAATTGAACTCAATTTATCATAAACTTAGTCTAAACTACTTGCAAATTTGTTGTAGATTATGGCGAACCTCTCCATCAATTTCAATGCGTTCCTAGAGAAAGAAAATCTTAATAATAATGGAAGCAACTTCACGGACTGGCTCCGTGGACTGAAGATTGTCCTCAGGGCTGGTCAGTTGACCTATGTGCTCGAAGCACCGCTAGGTGACCCACATGCAGAAGATGCCACCGATGACGTAAAGAATGTTTACGCCACTCGGAAAAATCACTCCATCTTGTACGGTTTAGAAACGGAGCTTCAGAAGCGCTTTGAGCACCACGACCCATTTGATATCATCAAAGAGATCAAGCTGTTTTTTGAGACTCATGCGGCCGTGGAGAGCTGTGAGGCCTCTGAGAAGTTCTTTAACTGTAAGATGGAAGAGGGCAGCTCCGTTAGCGAGCACGTGCTCACCATGTCTGGGCACGCAAACAAGCTCCAAGAGTTGGGGATAACGATTCCTAATGAGTTAGGGATTCACCGTGTCCTCCAATCACTGCCACCGAGTTATAAGAACTTTGTGATGAACTACAATATGCACTTCATGAACAAGACGTTGCCTGAACTATTGTCCATGCTGAAAACTGCTGAAGTGGAGATCAAGAAGGAGCACCAAGTGTTGATGGTCAATAAGACCACCAATTTCAAGAAATAGGGCAAGCCTAAGAACAAGGGCAACTTCAAGAAGGACGGCAAGAAAGCTGCCGCGCCTGCTAAGAAGCCCAAGGCTGGTCCTAAGCCTAAAACTGAATGCTTCTACTGCAAGGGTGCTGGTCACTGGAAGCGTAACTGCCCCAAGTACATGGCGGATCTAAAGAACGGCAACATCAAGAAGAAAGGTATATTTGATATACATGTTATTGATGTGTATCTTACTAGTAATCGTAGTAGTGCCTGGGTATTTGATACTGGTTCGGTTGCTCATATTTGTAAATCGAAACAGGAACTGCGGAATAAGCGAAGACTGGCGAGAGATGAGGTCACGATGCGCGTTGGAAATGGCTCCAAGGTTGATGTGATCGCCGTTGGCACGCTCCCTCTACATCTACCATCGGGATTAGTTTTAAATTTAAATAATTGTTATTTGGTGTCTGCGTTAAGCATGAACATTATATCTGGATCTTGTTTATTGCGAGACGATTACTCTTTTAAGTCCGAGAATAAAGGTTGTTCGATTTATATGAGTGATATCTTTTATGGTAATGCACCTGAGATGAATGGTTTATTCTTACTGAATCTCAGTAGTAGTGATACACATGTTCACAACATAGATGCTAACGAATAAAATTGAATGATAATTCTACATACATGTGGCACTGTCGTCTTGGTCACATTGGAGTGAAGCGTATGAAGAAACTCCATTCTGATGGACTTCTTGAATCACTTGATTTTGAATCACTTGAAAGATGCGAAGCATGTCTAATGGGAAAAATGACTAAGACTCCATTCTCTAGAATAATGGAGCGAGCTACGGACTTATTGGAAATAATACATACCGATGTATGCGGCCCAATGAGTGTAGCATCGCGTGGTGGATATCGTTATGTTCTCACTTTCACGGATGACTTAAGTAGATATGGGTATGTCTACTTTATGAAACATAAGTCCGAAACTTTCGAGAAGTTTAAGGAATTTCAAAGTGAAGTGGAAAATCATCGTAACAAGACGATTAAATTTCTGCGTTCTGGCCGCGGAGGTGAATATCTAAGTTATGAGTTTGGCATGCATTTAAAGAAATGTGGAATACTTTTGCAATTGACACCGCCGGAAACACCACAGCGTAATGGTGTGTCCGAACGTCGTAATCGAACTCTCTTAGATATGGTTCGATCTATGATGTCTCTTACAGATTTATCACTATCATTTTGGGGCTATGCATTAGAGACAGCCGCATTCACTTTAAATAGGTCACCATCTAAATCCGTTGAAACGACACCGTACGAATTATGGTTTGGAAAGAAACCTAAGTTGTCGTTCCTTAAAGTTTAGGGTTGCGAAGCGTATGTAAAGAAGTTACAACCTAATAAGCTTGAACCTAAAGCGGAGAAATGCGTCTTCATAGGATACCCTAAAGAAACAATTGGGTATTACCTTCTATCATAGATCCGAAGGCAAAGTTTTTGTTGCCAAGAATGGATCCTTTCTTGAGAAGGAGTTTCTCTCGAAGGAAGTGACTGGAAGGAAAGTAGAACTCGACGAGGTTATTGAACCTTCTCTCGGAATTGAGAGTAGCACGGCACCGGAAGATGTTTTTGTGCCGCCTGCACCAATTGGAGAGGAAGCTAATGATGGTGATCATGAAACTTCGAACAAAGTTGCTGCTGAACCTCGCAGGTCAACGAGAGTTCGTACCACTCCTGATTGGTATGACCCTCCCTTGAACGTCATGTTGGTGGACAACATTGATGACCCTGCGACGTATGAAGAAGCTATGGTGAGCCCAGATTCTGACAAATGGCTAGAAGCCATGAAATCCTAAATGGGATCCATGTACGAAAACCAAGTGTGGACTTTGGTGGACTTACCGGATGGCCGTAAGGCTGTCGAGAACAAATGGATTTTCAAAAGAAAAACAGATGTTGATGGTGGTGTTATCATCTATATGTTGGGTCCGCAGCATAGAAAACAAAAAATTTCCTATAGTGTGAACTACACGCCAAGATCTATCTACTAGGTACAAAGCAATGGGTGGACATACATCCAACGAGAACTTACCCTCGTAGACAACGAGCTTTGTTAACGAGTAGGAACTCGTGGTTGATGTAGTCGTACACTTGCCGATCTCAAGATCATGAGGAAGTCCGAGCGCCGCAACTCAGCAGCGCATCCGCACTCGCACACACGTTCAAGCCACCGGACAACCTCCACCTCCTCGCTCCAGCGATCCAGCGGAAGCAGCAACTCCTTCCAGACGAAATGCCACCGGGAACATGTATCTCGCTAATCCGAGACCATGGGGGAATAATTCTAGAGGGGGAGAGAGATCCTTCACAAGGAGGTGTGAGGATGAAGGAGGGAATGGGTGGCCTTTTATAGGAGGAGGGGGGGTGCCCCCTCTCTCCATGGCCGGCGCATGGGGGGTGACCCCTCACCTCCCCCATTCATGTGGGGGTAACCCCCCAACACACATTAAAATGCCTCTTCACATTCCCTTTTAAAGTCTCCACTTTAAATGCATTAAATTTCTCCAAATTTAATGCTCTCTCATTTAATAAAACTCTTTTTATTAAATTTATTCAGAATTTTGTTAATTACTTTAATTAACAAACATTCACATATAGCCCCTTGCAATATTTCAATATCACATGCAGAACCACCTTCTACAATTTCACCCGAAACAATTTCCGGTTTCTATTGAAACAATTCCTGCGCTTTGCAATTCTTTCGTCTGAAACATATGTGCTCCAAAATGGTGTCCGGTAACTCTTAAGTGTGCCACCCTACGGTTCGCGAATAATGCAGACATGATCGAGACCCTTCTCCGATCAATAATCAGCAGCGGGACCTGGAGATCCGTACTGACTCCTACACATTCAACGATGACTCCTGTGATCGTGAGAACCTTTAACGCTTGTAACTAAATCCCTTTGTCTCTCGATATATTACATGTCCGAGATTCGATCATCGGTATCTCCATACCTAGTTTGATCTCGTTACCGACATGCACTCTTTTCTCGTTCCCGTGATATAACATTCTAGTGATCACATCACTTGCTTGCAAGCTATCCTAATGTGATATCACCGAGAGGGCCCAGAATATATCTATCCGTCATCTGGATTGACAAATTCCACTCTTGATCCATGAGCCTCAATATAACACCTTCGTAGTACTGAACCCATCTTTATAGTCACCCTGTTACGGTGTGACGTTTGATGTTATCAAGATACTCTTTCGGTGTCAGCAATTAACATGATCTCATGGTCTAAGGATAAATATTACTTCGTATGATGTTATAGAAATATAAACATAATGACTTGATCGTAATGTTATACTTCGGATGAATGTTCATCACATCATTCCACCAATGGTGTGACCTTGTTATTAACAACATCCAATGTCCATGATCAGGAAACCTTGATCGTCCTGTTAATCAACAAGCTAGTCTATAAGAGAGGCATGACTAGGAACCCTTTTTGTTTATTAAACACACATGTATTGATGTTTCCGAATCAATACATTTCTAGCATGTAAAATAAACATCTATCATGTATAAGGAATATATAATAACAACTTTATTATTGCCTCTCAGGGCATATTTCCTTCAGTCTCCCACTTGCACTAGAGACAATAATCTAGTTCCAATAGTGATAAATCTAACACCCATGGAGTTCTGGTGTTGATCATGTTTTGCCCTAGGGAGAACTTTAGTCAACGAATCTGCTATATTTATGTCCGTGTGTACTTTACAAATCTTTATATCTCCATCCTTGACATGCTCGTGGATGGAGTGAAACCGACGCTTAATATGCTTGGAATTCTTGTGAGACCTTGGTTCCTTTGCGTTGGCTATGGCTCAATTGTTGTCACAATAGATCACCATCGGGTCCAACACACTGGGAACCACACCCAGTTCCGTAATGAACTCTTTCATCCAAACTGCTTCCTGCGCTGCTTCTGAAGCAGCAACATATTCCGCCTCCGTTGTTGATCCAGCCACCACAGGTTGTTTGGAACTCCTCCAACTAACTGTTGCTCCATTCAAGAGAAATACGTATCCGGATTGAGACTTAGAGTCATCCGGATCGGTGTCAAAGCTAGCATCGACATAACACTTAGCGACTAGCTCTTCTTCACCTCCGTATATAAGAAACATATCCTTAGTTCTTCTTAAGTACTTGAGGATGTTCTTTACCGCTATCCAGTGTTCCGAACCTGGATCAGATTGGTACCTACTAGTCAAACTAATAGCATGTGCCACATCCGGTCTTGTACATAGCATGGCATACATAATAGAGCCTATGGTCGAGGCTGTAGCATCCCAATTGTCTAACAATTGCAATGCTACTAGCCTAGTCTAGGTATAATGCTACTTCCTACATATAATTGTTGCATCATAAATATATCATGCTCATGTCATCATGCCACCTTGCATTTGAGCATCATATAAAACCCTTTTTGCTTTGGTTCTTATCTCATATGCATTAGTAATTGTATTTGCTTCTTGATATTGTATTTGGTTCTTGATATATTGTTTAATGCCCAAGTTGAGTTGGGGGCATATCTCTTATTAACTCCACCACCTTTCTTTCACCACCTTCTAATTCCACCATCCAACTAAATATGAGCTTGGCATTTATTGGTTTTACTTCTAGCTCATGTGGGTTGGGATGGATCCAATTCTTGTCCACATGCTCTCATCTTAGCATCATGTTGTTTTCACAATATTGATATATGAGAGCCACATGGCCACCTTTGCATGCCCTGTGAGTGGAACCCTTGTTCCTAGCTTCCATATGGATTATCATGGAATTATGCTCATGTTGGAATATTTTTGGGACTAATAATCATCTAGTGGAATATACACACTAGCAAGCCCCAAATATAATCAAATGTGATCATCTCCATATACTCCACTTGGAATTCTTTCTAAATTCCTTTGCTTGGGCCTTACTCCAATTTTGGGAATGCAAAATAATAATGCCATGTATTAATATTGTTCTCACAAATAAACATGGCATTAAATAGTTGCATGGGCCATGCAAGTACATCTTTTGCTTGTCTTTTGGATTTTACTTGTTTTGGATGGATCATGCCATCTCTCCCTGCTTCTAGCTTGATCTTAATTTGATCTTGCTTAAAACCATACCCCACCTTTCCCCCTTTTGGTCTAGCTTGGGTATGATCTTGTGGTTGCTTGAGCTTGCCTAAAAGGAGAACCATCTCTCTCTCTCTTTAATCCCTAGACCATCACCTACCCCATCTTACCATACCATCTCTCCCCTCATCTTTCTCTTTCTCTCTCCCCACATGTTGTGCTTGATCTAGTTTGGAGTTTACAAGCTTCTAAAACCCTAACCACCACCCCTTCTCTCCTAACCTCTATCTAGGTGTCACTCTTATCATCTACCCTTCATCACCATAACCCCCCACACCTAATCTAAACCCATCACCCCCATCTAGCTAAACCCTAACCCTAAGCTACCACCTTCCCCTCTCTTTCGGCCTCCCTTCTCCCTACCTAGCTGGCTCCACCTGACCGTCCAGACCCCACCTAGCTACCCCCAACCCTAACACCAACCCTAGCCCGAGGCTACCACCACCCCAACCCGAGCCTCTCCCTCTCTTGCTCCTTCCCTCCCTGCCTTGTGGCCCCCTAGCCCGAGCCTCCCACCACCCTGGCCTGCCCTACCCCCACGGCATCTCCCTCCCTCTGCTTATCCCGGCCTCTCTGCCTTGCCAGACCACCCCCAGATCCACCCCAGGCCGTCCCCTCTCTCCCTGCCTTCCCCGCCACCGTCTACCCCCGACGCCGGCCACCGTCGGCCTCCTTCTCCTCTACACGAACCAGCCGGTGGTGTGGCGTTCCAGGTTGTCGGGGAAGCTCACGGCCGACCACTGCATCGCCCTATACATGCCGTCGACGAAGAGGAGCATCGGAGCCGCCAGTACCGACGCGCCTCCCCGAAACCCTAACCCGAGCCGTCCGTCTGCGTCCTCGTCGTTCCACTGCTCGCCGACCCGATCCATCGCCACCGACAGCCTCGCGGTGAGCCCCTCTCTCTCCCTGACAAGGTCCCCTTCGCCGTCTCGCCCTAGCCTCGCTGGTCGTTGCATCGAACAGCCTCCGCTCGTCGTAGTGCAACTTCGTCTGCACGCTCGCGCGTCACGGAACCTCATCTAGGCCACGCCCACTCCTCTGTCACCAACCCCCGCCCTAGCGCAGTGGCTCCGCCCCCCAGCGCGTGCCGCTCGGTCCCTGGATCGATCCCCGCCCGCGCCGCGCACCGACCCGTCGCTCGGCGCAGAGAGAGAGAAGAAAAATAGTACCGGCAAGCCCTTTTGTGCATACCCCCCTGGTTTCTTTTTTCGGCTTAACCCGCAGTCCCCCGAGCCCCACCTGTCAGCGGCTGTGTGCGTTTTGCAGAAAACACCCAAGGTTTCGTAAACCTCCACCCGCGCTCCCCTAGCGACGCCACGTGGTCCACCCAGGGTTTCACTGTCACGTGGGACCGAAGACCCTGCCGGGCCCGCCTGTCATTCGCTTGAGCTGGTTTAAGCCGCGGTATAAAACGTTTTCTGCGCGCAGTCTGTCCCAGTCAGCAGTTGGACCCACCGTCAGCGTCAGTGGCTAGAACTGCCTGGGTATAAAAAGTATTGTCTGTTTTCTATTTTAAATTCAAATCTTTTCAAATTATTTTCAAATTCAAATTATTTTCTGTTTTTAAATAACTTTTAAGATACAAATTCATATAATACAATTAATATATGTTTTCAAATCAGAAAAATATGAGGAATTCAAATATGACCTTCAAAATATATTTTGAACATTTAAAATTCCAAGTTTATTTAAATTACAATTAAATGCCCTTTTACCTTAATAAATTAATAACTTTTGTTTTATAACTCCAAATTCAACAAATGATATGTCTAAAATGATTAGCTCGACGAGACCTTTCTGTTTATGCTTTCCATGGTTTGAATTGAGGCATGCATCATATAAATATAAAGTATACAGCAACTAATATGAGAATAAATTGGGGCCAATACTAAATAAAATGCTTTATTATTGTTTCCACACCTCACCCATGCCATGCTACCTTAATGCCATGCAAATTGTGCATCATTCATCATGGCATGATTGGTTGCTTGATGCATTTTATTCATATGCTTGCGCACTTTATTTATGTTGGCCCTTGTTTGTTTGGTTCTTCTTCGAATAGACGCTGAGCAGAGGATATATCAAGAGAACCAGGAGCACTACCCAGATCCATTCCTTGCTTCAACTGAGCTGCCAGGCAAGCACTACCACATGCTTGCATACATACAGTACCTATTGCCTCTTTCTTATTCTTGCATCATTGAGTCGCGATTGCATTAAATTGAATCCCAAGTATTGCATAGCCTTTACATTTAAACCCCACCGAAGCTTGTTCCTCCATCCCATGAGCCATTACTACAGGAGTTGTTTGAGCCATGCGAGTCGTAGAACAACATGTGTAGGGTATGTGAGTGTATGATGGATAACGAGGTACCTAAACAACTTAACCTGAGTAGTAATGGGATAACTAATGAAAGTGGCATCGGTGAGCCATATTCGCTATTTGGTTTTTCAGGCTCACTTGTGTCCCGTAGGACCCCGAGTACTTGATTCCTGTTCCTTGAATATTCGCGCTATCCACATCCGGGAGGCTTATGAACCCCCCTGAGCCAGAGCTTGATTCATTCTTATTTCTTGGGGCCACAAACTAGTTTGAGGTTTTATTTACTATCCTGTACTTATGCCATGCTTTACTGCTTTATTTAAGATTGTGCGAGGAGCACACTGTACTGTTTAGGGCCGGGACACGATTTCGCGGTATCGACAAGCCCAGTCACACTTTCGGGTTCCCAGTCGTTTACAGCCGTCCACCCAAACCTTAAGTCCGTCTCGTAGCCGGCCAGCTTCGTCGCGGGTAGCTTAATGGGGTGGCCCCCTGAAATATTTCTGAATCCTGTAATTGCTTTGTCGTGACTGCCTCGTTGGGTTTTGATTTGGTTTTTCCGAGGCATATCGAGTGTGTGTTGCTATTTGTGCACCCCTGCAGGGTAAAACTTTCTGAAAGCCGTGTCCGCGGTTATGGACGACTTGGAGCACAGTTTCTCGATCATAGACAAGTATAACTAAAGTACCGCTTTTAATTTGACTAGACTAGGTACCTGACTAGTAAATAGTGCAACATTCATGGAATGGATAATAAAACTGCCAACGGATGGGGGTTGTTCGTCCGCTTCCTCGTCGGTAAGCGAGGAGGAGGATGGATCTGTGGATATTACCGTTATTACTGTTATAACTGTTGTTATTAATTCACGGACATCCGTCTATCTCTGGTTGGGCGGATGGTTAGCGAGTATCTATAGAATTGCTAGGGTTTATCTTTTGCTGCAATTGCGTCACCCCAGGTTGTGTCCCCTTTAGAGGCATAAAGACTTGCTGAGTACCCCTAGGGTCTCACACGATAAATTATTGGTTCAGATGAACAGGTACACTCGCAAGATGGATACTGGGTGGAAGAGACGGACGATGTGGGCAACGATCATTCGGTGTAGAGATTCCGGGAACGGGGATCCGTGAGATCTGTGGGCGGGATGTGCTTATTTATGGGGCATCTTATGCCGATTTGCTTCTTATCCGTACTCGGATTTTGTCTTCCGCTTCCGCTTGATACTCTGTTGATTGATGTATGAGGAGATATCCTACACTATTATATCTATCTAGGATATTTGGATCTTGCCGTATGGTGTTGCTATATTTCCTTTCTTTTAGATGGAATGGCTCTGATGTACTATTGTATGGTGGCTTGCATACATACTCATTTGTGTATGTAGTTGATCCCTTCGCCTGCCGATTACGCCGCTCGTTCTTGTCCCGATGTTTGGAAATGGTTGGGACGGCCGAAAGGTCTACCTGTGAGTGGCATTTGGGCCCCACCGTACTATTTCAACCATTTCTGATCATCCAGGCTTGTACTAGGAGCGTAATTCACCGAGGTAGTTACAATTGGTATCAGAGCCATCCCGACCTTCAGGGTCTCAGCCAAATGGTCGTTGTCTGTCTAGCAAATATTTTTGGTAGTTATGTATACTAGGGAAAAACAAAGCGCGAGAGTAGGACTGCTTCCACTTTTCTTCTTACCCACCCACCCACCCTTTTCTGGTAAGGAAGTGTAATGTTTTCAATCCTCTTCTTAAATTCAAACTAGGATTTCACGTGTTCTGGGTTTCCGTAGTACCATAGGTTGTGTATCTGTGTGCGTGGGTGTGTGTGTGTCAGTAATTCCTTGTCTATCTGTTGCATCCAAGTTGTTATCTTTATCGGCCTTTTGGTTATCAACTGTTGGTACATTCCATACTGACAGGCTTTCGAAAACCGGTGCGATCTATCTGACTCCTTGTTAACCGGTGCCATCTTCTTAAGGGTGTCCTTCCTTCTAGCAACTCCTCTTTCTGTGCAATCATCAGTTGCTAATCTCTACCTGATAAGTGATTTTGCGCATCTATTGGTATTTTAATGCCGAAAAATGCGGAAAATTTTTCTTTGATACATCTGTGTTTCCACACTCCTTTTCAGTCGTGTGTGAAACATTATCTATCTCCCTTTTATCAGCATGTCCATGCTAACTCATTCTTTTGTCACCGACGCTTAATCCTGGAGTTTGTTTCACCTCCTTTTCTCTTGGGCTAGTTACATAACATGTGTCGATCCGATGCTGGTGAATGTAATTTGGCTCTCGGCATAGCTATATTCCACTCATGATAAGTGTCGATTGGAATATGGACAATGCTATCAACGCAGGTACACCGCGATCATATCTATGCATATTCAAGCATCTTTGGCAATCCGGAGTTTCTCAAGCACTACGGCGGTATATCATCTGTTCATCATGCTGCACATCTTTTTCAACTCCTTATCTGCACATCTTTTTAGTCTCTGATAGCTCATACCATAAGCAAAGCTACATCATCTTTTCTTTATCCAAGATCTCCTTATCTATGTAACCGGTGATCCGATCGACAATGTGAACCAGGTGACATCTCTTTTCTTCCGAAGGACCAGATAATCTATTCTTCCAGTGCATCTTCTTCAACACGAACCCGTGCTCTTACTGTTGATCTTTCAAAAGAGCGTTGAGTTCAGAAAGTGTTTCGAGCATTTGTTCGTTTCTCCCGCCTCTTGAACTTGATATTCTGGGAATATCCTGTTAATCCATGGTGGTATATGTGGATAATATGCTTACCTATTCCATATCAATGGAAGGACATGGAAGATCATCTGTGTCTCTTTCTCTCAAGCTTCGTGAGCACTGCCTGTGTGCAAAGTTCACAAAGCGTGAATTCTGGCTTCTTGAAGTCACCTATCTCGGCCACGTCCTTCTGCTAAATAGATCGCTTCAATTCTGGAATTAGCAAGTCCATTGTTAATTCCATCCTCCATCTTCAACCAATCCGGAGTTGTACCTTGTTGGCAAGTTATCATCGTCGTTCCGCTAAAGTTTTTCCTCAAAACTGCTAAATCTCTCTCAATCTTTTCAAGCACAACATGGAGTTTTTTCACCTCAGTCTCGTCAAGTGATCTTTTGAAACCCTCTCGTTCTATCATCTGTGCTCAATCCACCGGAGGCCATGAAGACTTTTCAGATCTTTCGTAATCCTTCTGTTCAAGTTGGTGTTATCTTTTCTGTAGCTGTTGAATCTTGCAGTTGTTCTCCGTAATCCTCCTTCATATCTTTCCGGTGGCTTGGTACTTCCGACATGACGACAACATCATCACCCTTATCTATCTTGAATCCGGCAAATCATTTGCATCTATCCTTGTTTTCTGACGGAGTTCCATGAGTTATCCTTGTCAATACCTTCAGTCTGTTTCGGTAGTTGGGTTGCATGGTTTTCTTATTCATGTACGGAGTAATGCTTTGAGTGCGGGATGGAGTAGCTACCATACCACTACTCTTATCATTCGCTCTTGTACATTGAATTGGTGAACTAATGTGATTTCACTCATTCCACGGAAGTTAGAAGTGGCCTTTATCCCTTGATACTTTTACTTCCGTCCTTGTTTTTCCGGAGTGCTCTCTCGAAGAAAATAATCAATAATCTCTTGTTGGTGATCTCGTCCTTTCTACACGGAGCAAAATCTTCAATTATCTGGTGGGAACAAACGCAAACTCTTTTTGGTCCTCGTCTTTCTACCGGTGCTCTATATCCCCAAACAAGATGGAAGGAAACTATCTCTCGCTTCGTTTCATCAATTCTTTTTCGGTGGTAAAGCCAATTATGGTCGATGCCATCAGCCACAAATCTATTGCGTTAGCCTCGAGGCTAAAGAAAGCAATAAGTATCTCTGCAATCAACGCCAGATCTTCCACATTCCTTGCTTCTCGGGATTCCACCATAATCTGGCTTCACATCCGTCTCTAGAAGTTATATCCGCGCAGCTCAATTCCGTGATCCTTTGGTTCTTACCGGCGCAACAAGAATCTAATCCGACGATGTCTAGCTAAATCTTTATGTTGATATCAAGGGACTCTATTGTTTGAAGGCAATATTGTTTCCGAACTTCATTTCTAAAATCCGAGGGAAGGTACAATGCTATTGTCATAGTGGTTCAAACCTCTCCAATCTAGCTCTTTACCTTCCGGCGAGACAAAGATTCATCATCTCTAGTATCGGCAAATCTTTAATCTTAACGGTGTGCCTCTCTATATCCATGACGCATCATCTTGTCCTTTCTTTCACAAGTGGTTCTTCTTCTCTTATCATGTATCTTGAGGAAACCGGAGCCTAGTCCATCCTATCCTTCTTGTCTCACGACAATCCTTCACCTCTTCTGACCATTGTTTCTCAAGCAAAACGCAAGACTCGCAACAAGTCTAGCAAGTTTTGCAAGGTGTAGTGGTCGCACCATTCAGTTCTCATCATCTTGGGAACATGAGGGTCACCTTCGTTCGAACACCCGCCTCTCCTTGTGTTGTTTTCTTTTTCCTAGGAATCTCGGGGCGAGATTCTTGTTTAGTGGGGGAGAGTTGTAGCATCCCAATTGTCTAACAATTGCAATGCTACTAGCCTAGTCTAGGTATAATGCTACTTCCTACATATAATTGTTGCATCATAAATATATCATGATCATGTCATCATGCCACCTTGCATTTGAGCATCATATAAAACCCTTTTTGCTTTGGTTCTTATCTCATATGCATTAGTAATTGTATTTGCTTCTTGATATTGTATTTGGTTCCATATATATTGTTTAATGCCCAAGTTGAGTTGGGGGCATATCTCTTATTAACTCCACCACCTTTCTTTCACCACCTTCTAATTCCACCATCCAACTAAATATGAGCTTGGCATTTATTGGTTTTACTTCTAGCTCATGTGGGTTGGGATGGATCCAATTCTTGTCCACATGCTCTCATCTTAGCATCATGTTGTTTTCACAATATTGATATATGAGAGCCACATGGCCACCTTTGCATGCCCTGTGAGTGGAACCCTTGTTCCTAGCTTCCATATGGATTATCATGGAATTATGCTCATGTTGGAATATTTTTGGGACTAATAATCATCTAGTGGAATATACACACTAGCAAGCCCCAAATATAATCAAATGTGATCATCTCCATATACTCCACTTGGAATTCTTTCTAAATTCCTTTGCTTGGGCCTTACTCCAATTTTGGGAATGCAAAATAATAATGCCATGTATTAATATTGTTCTCACAAATAAACATGGCATTAAATAGTTGCATGGGCCATGCAAGTACATCTTTTGCTTGTCTTTTGGATTTTACTTGTTTTGGATGGATCATGCCATCTCTCCCTGCTTCTAGCTTGATCTTAATTTGATCTTGCTTAAAACCATACCCCACCTTTCCCCCTTTTGGTCTAGCTTGGGTATGATCTTGTGGTTGCTTGAGCTTGCCTAAAAGGAGAACCATCTCTCTCTCTCTTTAATCCCTAGACCATCACCTACCCCATCTTACCATACCATCTCTCCCCTCATCTTTCTCTTTCTCTCTCCCCACATGTTGTGCTTGATCTAGTTTGGAGTTTACAGGCTTCTAAAACCCTAACCACCACCCCTTCTCTCCTAACCTCTATCTAGGTGTCACTCTTATCATCTACCCTTCATCACCATAACCCCCCCACACCTAATCTAAACCCATCACCCCCATCTAGCTAAACCCTAACCCTAAGCTACCACCTTCCCCTCTCTTTCGGCCTCCCTTCTCCCTACCTAGCTGGCTCCACCTGACCGTCCAGACCCCACCTAGCTACCCCCAACCCTAACACCAACCCTAGCCCGAGGCTACCACCACCCCAACCCGAGCCTCTCCCTCTCTTGCTCCTTCCCTCCCTGCCTTGTGGCCCCCTAGCCCGAGCCTCCCACCACCCTGGCCTGCCCTACCCCCACGGCATCTCCCTCCCTCTGCTTATCCCCGCCTCTCTGCCTCGCCAGACCACCCCCAGATCCACCCCAGGCCGTCCCCTCTCTCCCTGCCTTCCCCGCCACCGTCTACCCCCGACGCCGGCCACCGTCGGCCTCCTTCTCCTCTACACGAACCAGCCGGTGGTGTGGCGTTCCAGGTTGTCGGGGAAGCTCACGGCCGACCACTGCATCGCCCTATACACGCCGTCGACGAAGAGGAGCATCGGAGCCGCCAGTACCGACGCGCCTCCCCGAAACCCTAACCCGAGCCGTCCGTCTGCGTCCTCGTCGTTCCACTGCTCGCCGACCCGATCCATCGCCACCGACAGCCTCGCGGTGAGCCCCTCTCTCTCCCTGACAAGGTCCCCTTCGCCGTCTCGCCCTAGCCTCGCCGGTCGTTGCGTCGAACAGCCTCCGCTCGTCGTAGTGCAACTTCGTCTGCACGCTCGCGCGTCACGGAACCTCATCTAGGCCACGCCCACTCCTCTGTCACCAACCCCCGCCCTAGCGCAGTGGCTCCGCCCCCAGCGCGTGCCGCTCGGTCCCTGGATCGATCCCCGCCCGCGCCGCGCACCGACCCGTCGCTCGACGCAGAGAGAGAGAGAAGAAAAATAGTACCGGCAAGCCCTTTTGCGCATACCCCCCTGGTTTCTTTTTTCGGCTTAACCCGCAGTCCCCCGAGCCCCACCTGTCAGCGGCTGTGTGCGTTTTGCAGAAAACACCCAAGGTTTCGTAAACCTCCACCCGCGCTCCCCTAGCGACGCCACGTGGTCCACCCAGGGTTTCACTGTCACGTGGGACCGAAGACCCTGTCGGGCCCGCCTGTCATTCGCTTGAGCTGGTTTAAGCCGCGGTATGAAACGTTTTCTGCGCGCAGTCTGTCCCAGTCAGCAGTTGGACCCACCGTCAGCGTCAGTGGCTAGAACTGCCTGGGTATAAAAAGTATTGTCTGTTTTCTGTTTTAAATTCAAATCTTTTCAAATTATTTTCAAATTCAAATTATTTTCTGTTTTTAAATAACTTTTAAGATACAAATTCATATAATACAATTAATATATGTTTTCAAATCAGAAAAATATGAGGAATTCAAATATGACCTTCAAAATATATTTTGAACATTTAAAATTCCAAGTTTATTTAAATTACAATTAAATGCCCTTTTACCTTAATAAATTAATAACTTTTGTTTTATAACTCCAAATTCAACAAATGATATGTCTAAAATGATTAGCTCGACGAGACCTTTCTGTTTATGCTTTCCATGGTTTGAATTGAGGCATGCATCATATAAATATAAAGTATACAGCAACTAATATGAGAATAAATTGGGGCCAATACTAAATAAAATGCTTTATTATTGTTTCCACACCTCACCCATGCCATGCTACCTTAATGCCATGCAAATTGTGCATCATTCATCATGGCATGATTGGTTGCTTGATGCATTTTATTCATATGCTTGCGCACTTTATTTATGTTGGCCCTTGTTTGTTTGGTTCTTCTTCGAATAGACGCTGAGCAGGGGATATATCAAGAGAACCAGGAGCACTACCCAGATCCATTCCTTGCTTCAACTGAGCTGCCAGGCAAGCACTACCACATGCTTGCATACATACAGTACCTATTGCCTCTTTCTTATTCTTGCATCATTGAGTCGCCATTGCATTAAATTGAATCCCAAGTATTGCATAGCCTTTACATTTAAACCCCACCGAAGCTTGTTCCTCCATCCCATGAGCCATTACTACAGGAGTTGTTTGAGCCATGCGAGTCGTAGAACAACATGTGTAGGGTATGTGAGTGTATGATGGATAACGAGGTACCTAAACAACTTAACCTGAGTAGTAATGGGATAACTAATGAAAGTGGCATCGGTGAGCCATATTCGCTATTTGGTTTTTCAGGCTCACTTGTGTCCCGTAGGACCCCGAGTACTTGATTCCTGTTCCTTGAATATTCGTGCTATCCACATCCGGGAGGCTTATGAACCCCCCTGAGCCAGAGCTTGATTCATTCTTATTTCTTGGGGCCACAAACTAGTTTGAGGTTTTATTTACTATCCTGTACTTATGCCATGCTTTACTGCTTTATTTAAGATTGTGCGAGGAGCACACTGTACTGTTTAGGGCCGGGACACGATTTCGCGGTATCGACAAGCCCAGTCACACTTTCGGGTTCCCAGTCGTTTACAGCCGTCCACCCAAACCTTAAGTCCGTCTCGTAGCCGGCCAGCTTCGTCGCGGGTAGCTTAATGGGGTGGCCCCCTGAAATATTTCTGAATCCTGTAATTGCTTTGTCGTGACTGCCTCGTTGGGTTTTGATTTGGTTTTTCCGAGGCATATCGAGTGTGTGTTGCTATTTGTGCACCCCTGCAGGGTAAAACTTTCTGAAAGCCGTGTCCGCGGTTATGGACGACTTGGAGCACAGTTTCTCGATCATAGACAAGTATAACTAAAGTACCGCTTTTAATTTGACTAGACTAGGTACCTGACTAGTAAATAGTGCAACATTCATGGAATGGATAATAAAACTGCCAACGGATGGGGGTTGTTCGTCCGCTTCCTCGTCGGTAAGCGAGGAGGAGGATGGATCTGTGGATATTACCGTTATTACTATTATAACTGTTGTTATTAATTCACGGACATCCGTCTATCTCTGGTTGGGCGGATGGTTAGCGAGTATCTATAGAATTGCTAGGGTTTATCTTTTGCTGCAATTGCGTCACCCCAGGTTGTGTCCCCTTTAGAGGCATAAAGACTTGCTGAGTACCCCTAGGGTCTCACACGATAAATTATTGGTTCAGATGAACAGGTACACTCGCAAGATGGATACTGGGTGGAAGAGACGGACGATGTGGGCAACGATCATTCGGTGTAGAGATTCCGGGAACGGGGATCCGTGAGATCTGTGGGCGGGATGTGCTTATTTATGGGGCATCTTATGCCGATTTGCTTCTTATCCGTACTCGGATTTTGTCTTCCGCTTCCGCTTGATACTCTGTTGATTGATGTATGAGGAGATATCCTACACTATTATATCTATCTAGGATATTTGGATCTTGCCGTATGGTGTTGCTATATTTCCTTTCTTTTAGATGGAATGGCTCTGATGTACTATTGTATGGTGGCTTGCATACATACTCATTTGTGTATGTAGTTGATCCCTTCGCCTGCCGATTACGCCGCCCGTTCTTGTCCCGATGTTTGGAAATGGTTGGGACGGCCGAAAGGTCTACCTGTGAGTGGCATTTGGGCCCCACCGTACTATTTTAACCATTTCTGATCATCCAGGCTTGTACTAGGAGCGTAATTCACCGAGGTAGTTATAGAGGCATAGGGGATCTTATCCATCATCTCTCTTTCTTCCGCCGTAGCCGGACTTTAAGTCTTACTCAATGTCTTGCCTTGCAACATAGGTAAGAACCCCTTCTTACTTTCGTCCATATTAAACTTCTTTAATATGTTATCAAGGTATGTACTCTGCGATAGCCCAATTAGGCGCCTTGATCTATCTCTATAGATTTTAATGCCTAATATATATGATGCTTCACCAAGGTCTTTCATCGAAAATTTGCTGTTTAGATAACTTTTAACACTGTTTAAAAGATCTATATCATTTCCAATCAATAATATGTCATCCACATATAATATCAGAAATGCCACATTGCTCCCACTCACTTTCTTGTAAATACAAGCCTCTCCATAAGTTTGGACAAATCCAAACTCTTTGATCACCTCATCAAAGCGGAGATTCCAACTTCGTGATGCTTGCTTCAGTCCATAGATGGATCGCTGAAGTTTGCACACCTTATTAGCATCCTTAGGATCGACAAAACCCTTAGGTTGTATCATATACAACTCTTCTTCAATCTTACCATTGAGGAATGCAATTTTGACATCCATCTGCCATATTTCATAATCGAAATATGCAGCAATTGCTAACATAATCCTAACTGACTTCAGCATCGCTACGGGAGAGAATGTCTCATCGTAGTCAACTCCTTGAATTTGTCGAAACCCCTTTGTGACAAGTCGAGCCTTATAGATGGTCACATTACCATCAACATCAGTTTTCCTTTTGAAAATCCATTTATTCTCCACGGCCTTTCGGTCGTGAGGTAAGTCCACCAAGTTCCAAACTTGGTTCTCGTACATGGATTCCATCTCGGATTTCATGGCTTCTAGCCATTTGTTCGAATCCAGGCTCATCATCGCTTTTTCATACGTCGCAGGGTCATCCATTTCATCAACCATGAAATTCACAACAGGACTGTTGTACAGTTCAGGAGCTGCATGTGTCCTGCTTGACTTGCGAGGTTCGGTAGTGTCCTCTTTCGGAGTTTCATGATCATTATCATTAGCTCTCTCTTCATCAGGTGAAGTCAACTCCGAAACAACTTCCGGTGCTGCACCACTCGCCATTCCATGAAGAGAAGATTCAATAACCTCTTCGAGTTCTACCTTCCGACTACTCACACCTTTCGCGAGAAACTCCTTCTCAAGAAAGGATGCATTCTTGGCAACAAAAACCTTGCCCTCGGATCTGTGATAGAAGGTATACCCAATTGTTTCCTTAGGGTATCCTATGAAGACGCATTTTTCCGCTTTGGGTTCGAGTTTATCTGGTTGAAGTTTCTTCACATAAACATCGCATCCCCAAACCTTAAGAAATGACAGCTTAGGTTTGTTTCCAAACCATAATCCATACGGTGTCGTTTCAACGGATTTAGATGGTGCCCGATTTAAAGTGAATGCAGTTGTTTCCAGTGCATAACCCCAAAATGACAGAGGTAAGTCAGTCAGAGACATCATAGATCGAACCATATCCAATAAGGTACGATTACGACGCTCCGACACACCATTACGTTGTGGTGTTCCGGCAGGCGTGAGTTGTGAAACTATTCCACACTCTTTCATGTGTGTGCTAAACTCGTAACTTAGATACTCTCCTCCACGGTCAGACCATAGAAATTTGATCTTTCTATTACGATGATTTCCACTTCATTCTGAAATTCCTTGAACTTTTCAAAAGTTTCAGACTTGTGTTTCATCAAATAGATATACCCATATCTACTCAAATCATCCGTGAAAGTAACAAAATAACGATATCCACCTCGCGCCGACACACTCATTGGTCCACACACATCAGTATGTATGATTTCCAATAGATCCGTCGCCCGTTCCATTGAACCGGAAAACGGCGTTCTAGTCATCTTGCCCATAAGGCATGGCTCACATGTATCAAATGATTCAAAATCAAGTGATTCCAAAAGTCCATCAGAATGGAGTTTCTTCATGCGTTTAACGCCAATATGACCTAGACGGCAGTGCCACATATATGTAGACATATCATCATCAAGTTTAATCTTTTTAGCATTAACATTATGAATGTGCGTAATATTACTATCGAGATCCAATAGAAATAAACCATTCAACATAGGTGCATGACCATAAAAGATACCATTCTTATAAATCGAACAACCATTGTTTTCAGATTTAAAGGAATGACCACTTTGCATCAAACACGATCCAGATACAATGTTCATGCTCAGTGCAGGCACCAAATAACAATTATTTAGGTTTATAACTAATCTCGATGGCAAATGGAGAGGTTGCGTCTCGACGGCGATCACATCAACTCTTGATCCATTGCCGACCCACATCCGGACCTCATCCCTTGCTAGTTGTCGCTTGTTCTGTAGCCCCTGAACCGAGTTACATATATTAGCAACCGATCCGGTATCAAATACCCAGGTGCTGTTGGAGATATGCCCAAGAGGCAATAATAAAGTGGTTATTATTATATCTTTATGTTTATGATAAATGTTTACATCCCATGCTATAATTGTATTAACCGGAAACATTAATACTTGTGTGTTTTGTAAACATAAAAGAGTCCATAGTAAGCCTCTTGTTAAACTAGCTTGTTGATTAATGGATGATCATGGTTTCCTGATCATGGACATTGGATGTCGTTAATAACAAGATCATATCATTAGGAGAATGATGTGATGGACACACACCCATAGTAAGCATAGCATAAGATCAAGTCATTAAGTTCGTTTTGCTACAAGCTTTTCAAATGCATAGTAACCTAATCCTTCAACCATGAGGTTATGTTAATCACCATCACCGGATGGGTACTTTGATGACATCAAACGCCGCTTCGTAACTGGGTGGTTACAAAGGTGACATTGGGTATTCTGAAAGTATGTGTTGAAGCGCATGGACCAAGATTGGGATTTGTCCATCCATATGATGGATAGATATGCTCTGGGCCCTCTCGGTGGAATGTCATCTAGTTAGCTTGCAAGCATGTGACTAGGTCACAAGGGATGACATAACATGGAACAAGTAAAGAGTACTTATCAGTAACGAGGTAGAACTAGGTATGGAGATACCGACAATCAAACCTCGGATAAGTAGAATATCGCGTGACAAAGGGAATTGGTTTCGTATGTTAAATGGTTCTATCGATCACAAAGTCATCGTTGAGTATGTGGGAGTTGTTATGGATCTCCAGATCCCGCTAATGGTTATTGATCAGAGATGTGTCTCCATCATGTCTACATGTTCACGAACCGTAGGGTGACACACTTAAGGTTCGAAGTTGTTTTAAGTAGATATGGAATGTTCGTTGGAGACCGAATGTTGTTCGGAGTCTCGGATTGGATCCGGGACATCACGAGGAGATCCGGAATTGTCCGGAGAATAAGATTCATATATTGGGGATCATTTTCTAAGTTAGGAAATGTTCCAGAGTATTTGTATGGGGATTCTAGAAGGTTTCGGAATGTTCCGGAAGGTTATAGAAGATTTCTTGGAGTTCACTTGAAAACCAAGAAAGGATCAAGGAATCCTTGTGGGGTAAGACAAGGATTTGTGGGGGAGTAGGACTCTCCCCCACCTCCTTGATCCGCCGGCCAAGGGAGAGGGGAGTCCTACAAGGACTCCACCTCCCCATGGCGCCTCCCTCCTTTAAATAGAGGGGTGGAGGCACAAGCCCCCTTGCCCCTTCTATTCTCTAGATCTCAAGTTGCCTCTCTCCTCCTCTTTCCCTCTGCTCTGGCTTAGGCGAAGCCCTGCAGAATTCTCTACTCCACCACCACCACCACGCCGTCGTGCTGCTGGGTTTCCGTGGAGAGATCTACTACCTCCGCTGCTCGCTGGAACAAGGAGAGGAAGGTCTGCTTCGACTCCGCACGTGTGACCGACTGCGGAAGCGCTGCCGGAACGCGGCGCCGGAAAGATCGTCTACTCGATCTTGAGATCGGCAAGTGATCGACTACATCAACCACGAGATCCGATCTCGAACAAGGCTTATCGAATCTATGAGGGTTAGTACAGATCTATCTCGTTGCACATGTCTAATAGATTAGATCTTGGCTTTTATCTAGATTAGATCTGGGTTTTGTTCGTTCTTGCGGTAGAAATTTTTTGTTTTCCATGCTACGAACCCATGAATGGTATCAGAGTCGTGTTTATGCGTAGATCTGTTGCACGAGTAGAACACAATGGTTTTGTGGGCATTGGTGCTCGTGCCGTCTTTTGCTTTATGTACTTTGCATCTTGCAGTATGGTGGGATGAAGCGGCTCGGGCTAACCTTACATGTCATCGCAGATGAGACTTGCTCCATGCTTGACGTGTAACTTGCTTTGCACAAGTGGCTTTGCGAGTGTCTGTCTCTCTCACCATAGTATAGATCCAATCTACACTTTGCACTTGATAGCACTTGTATCAACGTTATGGTTCAGTTTCGTAGGTAAGATCCGTTCTTATTCAAAAGCCCCAAACCACGTAAAACATGCAAAGAAAATTAGAGGCGTCTAACTTGTTTTTGCAGGGTTTTTGTGATGTGATATGGCCATCATGTGATTGTGATTATATTTGATGTATGTAATGATCCTTGTTGTAATATGGCAACCGGTAGGAGCCTAATGGTTGTCTTTAATTCTGTTAAGACCTGCGTGTCTATTCATCTTGTAATAGCTTTATTCCAAGTAGTTGTAATAGTTGCTAGTGATGATGGACAACCATTAAGCGGTGCCACTGACCTTGACGCAATGATGGTGATGATAGAGATCATGTCCGTGCTTTGGAGATGGAGATCAAAGGCATAAGAAGAAAGGGCCATATCATATCACACTAATTATGAATTGCCTGTGATGTTAATCCTTTATGCATCTTGTATTGCTTAGATCGCGACGGTAGCATTATAAGATGATCCCTCTCACTAAATATCAAGTAATAAAGTGTTCGTCCTTAGTAGGCACCGTTGCTAAGACTCGTCGTTTCGAAGCATCTCGTGATGATCGGGTGTGATAGATTCTACGTGTGCATACGACGGGTGCAAGCCAGATTTGCACATGCGGATACTAAGGTTAACCTTGACGAGCCTAGCATGTACAGACATGGTCTCGGAACACGGAATACCGAAAGGTAAAGCATGAGTCATATGGATGATATGATGAACATGTTGATTGTTCGCCTTTAAAGCTACATCATCTCACGTGATGATCGGACTTGGTGTAGTGGATTTGGTTCATGTAATCACTAAAACAACTGGAGGGATGTTGTTTTGAGTGGGAGTTCATTTGTAATTTGGATTAGTCGAACTCAATTTATCATAAACACAATCAAAGTGAATTTGCATAGTTTGTTATAGTCATTGGCATCCGTTCACCACCTTACGCTTAGTTATAGTTGAGATAGTGGAACTATAGAAATTCTGGATATTTGCTTTACGAACTGGTATCGTATTGTTTTGAGTGTCAATCTAAAAGTTTAAAAGTCATGTTGCAAACTTTCAGCAAACTCAGTTTACTCTGTGAAGTTTAATAGACAATATTAAATCAAGAGTAATAATTCCAGTGTTAGTATCTAATGTATCATGTTTGCCTCCATGATTCTTGATACTCAAAATATTATTTTTATCAAGTTTATCTAAGAGCTGAAAGCAATGTTTCAGAAACCATCATATGTGAAAGGTATTGCGATATCTAATACAATGTATTGGTTACAACATGATATAGTATATGTCCTCATATTTGATGAGAATTTGTGAAGGTTGGAGACACTAGTCGTCCTAATCCTCCAAAAGGTTTTGGAAAAGAAACATTATACTCGCAATTCACCTTTATAAGCTATAACAGCTTGATCATGAAAGTTGTCATGATAAGGATGAATATAAGATGTAAGTAAAATGTTTACTACACTAAAAGATTACTAAAGAATGGAATTTTGAAAGAATGCCAAACATTTGATGAAGGTGATCCACTTCAAAGTGCAAGTCCAAAGGTATTAGTATTTGACTATACACACTTTGTACTATGTGTCATGTGAATGACACCACTATTGATGTTGATAGATTCTTTTAAAAGAAAAGGAATTGTTGAAAGAGAATCTATAAAATATTTGGCAGAAAAGAAAAGATTGGAGATATCCAACTTAGGTATATAAAAGATACATGTTATGGCTGTATTCCTTGGTTGTTAAACAATGTGGTTCTGCGGTATTGGATACTGAATTGGTTGGTATGAAGTGTCATACAGGACAACACAATTCATGAACTACAATGGCCTAAGTAACTAGCAAGAGAATATGTGATGATGTTCATCGAAAACAAACAAAGGGTTGTTGTGTTGCTCGTTAACATCAAAGCTTGCCTTCAAGATTTGTTTCAATAATTGTTATTTTGATCAGGTATTATGACGACAAAAGGTTGTTCAAATAATTACAGCATTCCATAATAGATGGATGATATACAAGTCTGGTTGGAGAAATAACAACCATAAAACTAATGTTAAAATGTCGCAAGACAAATGATTGAAAGATCACTTGCAAAGTGACATCGCCGTTTAAATTATATTGAAAGGGATACATGAAGAAACTCCATGTTGATGGATTTTTGGAGTCTTTGATTTTGATCAAATGACGCATGTGATACTTTCCTGGAGATAATTAAAACTCCATTAGTAGGCCAAAAGAGTTACGGATGACTAACTGATTGGAATTTGTACATATTGATGTATATAGTCCATTATGTGTAGTCGTGGGCGATGGATTTCAACTTCATATGCTTTCTCCGAAGATTTGAGTGAGTATATGTATATACTTACTCAATAAGGAAGAAGTATGAAACATTTGAAAATGTTCAAAGACTTTCAAGATGAAGTGGAAAATCATTGTAACAAGAAAATAAAAGTTTATGATTGGATCATAAAGAAAGATGTTTGAGTTACAAGTTTAGCAAAACACCTAAGATTTGAGGAATCGTTCCATGGATTTGCATTTCCCGAAACACCATAGGAGTATGGAGTGTTCGAGATATGTAATGAAACCTTGTTTGACATGGTAAGATCAAAGGTGTCATTTATAAAACTGCCATTATATTTTAAAGATTAAAGCTTTAGTGACTACCGTTTTTACACTGAAAAGAGCTCCATCATGATCCGTTGAAATGACACCATATAAGTCATGGTTTGGGATAAAACCTAGGTTGTCCTTTCTTAAATTTTTGGTATGCTAGGCATAAGTAAAATGTTTACAACCAAAGTCGGATGAGCATGTCTTTGTAGGTTATTTTGAATAACCATTGGGTATTCCTCCATAACACCGAAGACAAAAGTGTTTGTCGCTTAGAATGTCGAGTTTCTTGAGAAGGAATTTTTGGTGAAAAGTCAAGTGGGAGGACAATAGAACTTTGACAAGGTTGTTGAACCTTGGCTAATATGTGCTGAGTTGCGCAGCATCGGTAAGTGTCCCGGAGGCAGCAACAATGCTCATGGATCACGTGCCTCAAAGGTTGTGGTCACGGAGATCTAAGTTCCTATTGAACCAAGTAGGTCGGGTAAGTAATCAAATGCCAAGATTTGAGAGTAAAATCATTGTTGTTTGACAATGATGAACCGACTACATGCAAATAATCAATGATGGGCCCTGACTTCGTTAAGTGGCTTGAAGCCATAAAAATCCATGGTAATTCCATACACGAGAAATCAAGCTTTGAATTTGAAAGACCCTCTGGAAAGGTGCAAGACCTTACAGTCGTATATGGATCTATAAAGAAATATACATGGATGTTTAACATCTATGAAATAGTCGACATGTCGGAAAGAGTTTACGACAATGTTCAAGGAATTGACTATGATAAGATTTGATCTTTCATAGCGATATTTAGTCTGGACGGATTAATGTAGCAACCACTACATATATTTTGGTATATGGTAGTTGAACAAACAAAACAAGTTCTTCTAATAGAATGGTTACCTAGGACGTGTACATGACACGATCCAAAGGGTTTTGTTAATTCAAAGGATGCTAAAAGAGTATGCAAGACTTCAATGGTTGAAGTGAGCATCGCGGAGTTGGAATCTTCACCGTGATGAAACCGTTAAAAGGTTTAATTTCATCAGAGACGATGAAGATGTTTGCATTTTGCAAGAAATTAAGTGGGAGCGCTAAGACATATTTCTAATACATTATGTGAAAGACATATTGTTGATTAGAAATGATGTATCTTTTATGGACACAGGTTAAGAATTTCATTTCGATGAAAGACTTAGGCATAACCCAAGAATTAGGCATCAATGTCTATATGGATAGATTGAGGCGCTAATATGGTTTTGCCAAATGTACATAGTTAAGATGTTGAATGAGTTCAATATGGAAACAACAAGAAAGGTTCTTGACGCATGGAAAGGACTGAATCAAGATTCAAGTGTGTTGACACGAGATTCAAGTGTTTTGACACTTGGTGAAATCGCAAGAATATTTTGCTCAATCATTCTTTGAGATGTACACATCCAGATATGTCCTATGCTCTAAATGTTATGAGCATATACCAGAATGACTCATAAGATGATCATTGGACAATAGTAGGGATATTCCTATGATCTTTGGAAGAACTAAGAATATAATAGTGGTGATAAATAGTTCATTGTAAATTGTTGCATTGATACTAGTTTTGTAACAAATTAAGTTTATCTCAATTTAAACTATGGGTGGCACAATGTAATGGAAAGGAAGTTCCATAAAGGATTTGGTTGAGTACCAAAGTTAAAACATTATGACAGATACTACAACAAAAGGCTAAGTATATGACTACTATTGTAGCAGCAAATGAGGGCATTTGCGTCAAGCAGTTTGTTATCAAACTAGGTGTGGTTCATAGCGGGATAATACTATGAAGATACATTGTATGACAATTGTATCAACATGATTTAATCCCAAGGAACTAAAGGGTCTCACCAAAGGACCAAATTTATACAATGCCATCTCATTAGAGAATGAGTAATGCATAGAGACGCAAGGACATGCAAATACACACGGACCTAGAAGTGTCAGATCCGAAGATTATGTTTACCACTAGCAATAGTGTCGATACAACACCAGAAAACCATAGGTGTTGAATGCACAAGTTTTTTAACTAGATTATTGACTCTAGTGCAAATGGGAGACTGTTGGAGATATGCCCAAGAGGCAATAATAAAGTGGTTATTATTATATCTTTATGTTTATGATAAATGTTTACATCCCATGCTATAATTGTATTAACCGGAAACATTAATACTTGTGTGTTTTGTAAACATAAAAGAGTCCCTAGTAAGTCTCTTGTTAAACTAGCTTGCTAATTAATGGATGATCATGGTTTCCTGATCATGGACATTGGATGTCGTTAATAACAAGATCATATCATTAGGAGAATGATGTGATGGACACACACCCATAGTAAGCATAGCATAAGATCAAGTCATTAAGTTTGTTTTTCTACAAGATTTTCAAATGCATAGTAACCTAACCCTTCGACCATGAGGTTATGTTAATCACCATCACCGGATGGGTACTTTGATGACATCAAACGCCGCTTCATAACTGGGTGGTTATAAAGGTGACATTGGGTATTCTGAAAGTATGTGTTGAAGCGCATGGACCAAGATTGGGATTTGTCCATCCATATGACGGATAGATATGCTCTGGGCCCTCTCGGTGGAATGTCATCTAGTTAGCTTGCAAGCATGTGACTAGGTCACAAGGGATGACATAACATGGAATGAGTAAAGAGTACTTATCAGTAACGAGGTAGAACTAGGTATGGAGATACCAACGATCAAACCTCGGATAAGTAGAATATCGCGTGACAAAGGGAATTGGTTTCGTATGTTAAATGGTTCTATCGATCACAAAGTCATCGTTGAGTATGTGGGAGCTGTTATGGATCTCCAGATCCCGCTAATGGTTATTGATCGGAGATGTGTCTCCATCATGTCTACATGTTCACGAACCGTAGGGTGACACACTTAAGGTTCGAAGTTGTTTTAAGTAGATATGGAATGTGCGTTGGAGACCAAATGTTGTTCGGAGTCTCGGATTGGATCTAGGACATCACGAGGAGATCCGGAATTGTCCGAAGAATAAGATTCATATATTGGGGATCATTTTCTAAGTTAGGAAATGTTCCAGAGTATTTGTATGGGGATTCTAGAAGGTTTCGGAATGTTCCGGAAGGTTCTAGAAGATTTCTTGAAGTTTACTTAAAAACCAAGAAAGGATCAAGGAATACTTGTGGGGTAAGACAAGGATTCGTGGGGGAGTAGGACTCTCCCCCACCTCCTTGATCCGCCGGCCAAGGGAGAGGGGAGTCCTACAAGGACTCCACCTCCGCATGGCGCCTCCCTCCTTTAAATAGAGGGGTGGAGGCACAAGCCCCCTTGCCCCTTCTATTCTCTAGATCTCAAGTTGCCTCTCTCCTCCTCCTTCCCTCTGCTCTGGCTTAGGCGAAGCCCTGCAGAATTCTCTACTCCACCACCACCACCACGCCGTCGTGCTGCTGGGTTTCCGTGGAGAGATCTACTACCTCCGCTGCTCGCTGGAACGAGGAGAGGAAGGTCTGCTTCGACTCCGCACGTGTGACCGACTGCGGAAGCGCTGCCGGAAGGATCGTCTACTCGATCTTGAGATCGGCAAGTGATCGACTACATCAACCACGAGATCCGATCTCGAACAAGGCTTATCGAATCTACGAGGGTTAGTACAGATCTATCTCGTTGCACATGTCTAATAGATTAGATCTTGGCTTTTATCTAGATTAGATCTGGGTTTTGTTCGTTCTTGCGGTAGAAATTTTTTATTTTCCATGCTACGAACCCATCAGGTGCTACTGCGAGTACTAGTCAAGTACACATCAATAACATGTATATCACATATACCTTTGTTTGCCTTGCTGGACTTCTTGTCCGCCAAATACTTGGGGCAGTTGCGCTTCCAATGGCCAGTCCCCTTGCAATAGTAACACTAAGTGTCAGACTTAGGGCCAGCTCGGGGTATCTTTTCAGGCGTGGCAACAGACTTGCCACCCTTCTTTCCCTTGTGCTTGCCTTTCTTGTCTTTCTTGAAACCGGTGGTCCTATTGATCATCAACACTTGATGTTCTTTCCTAATCTCCACTTCTACAGTCTTAAGCATTGACAGAAGCTCGAGAAGAGACTTCTTCATGCCCTGCATATTATAATTCATCACGAAGCTCTTGTAGCTAGGTGGCAGAGATTGGAGAACACGATGTATGCCTAAGTCAATGGGAATCGTTATTCCCAAGGACACAAGCTTATCGGCGTATCCAGACATTTTGAGTACGTGCTCACTAACGGAGCTGTTTTCCTCCATCATGCAGCTAAAGAACTTTTCTGTAGCATTATAACTCTCTACGGTAGCATGGGTATCGAAAATCATTTTCAATTCTCCCATGGTATCAAAGGCATTACCATTTTCGAAACGCTTTCGAAGTTCTGGCTCTAGCCCATACAGTATGCCGCAATGAACTAAGTTGTGGTCCTCCTGACGAGTCACGTAGACATTCTTTTCCTCGTCAGGGGCATCAGGAGCTGGTGGGGGGCCTAGGGGCGCATCTAGCACATATTTCTTTTGTGCAGCAGTGAGGAGAATCCTCAAATTCATAGCCCAGTTGGTGAAGTTGCTACCATTCGCAGCAAGTTTCTCTTTCTCCATGAACACATTGAAATTAAAAGCAGGTGGTGCCATCTACAACAGAATTTGTAAAGTTTATTTAGACTAAGTTTATGATAGATTGAGTTCCACTAATCCAAATTACTAATGAACTCCCACTCAAAAACGACATCCCTCGTGTCCTTTTGGTGATTACATGAACCAAATCCACTATATCAAGTCCGATCATCACGTGAGTTGATATAGCTTCAAAGGCGAGCATCTATATGGGCATCATATCAACCATATGACTCATGCTTAACCTTTCGTTCCGTGTTCCGAGGCCATGTCTGTACATGCTAGGCTCGCCAAGTAAGAACCTTAGTATTCGCGTGTGTAAAACTGTCTTACACCCGTTCCTATGAAAGCGTAGATTTGAGTACACCCGATCATCACGTGATGTCTCGAAACACGATCCATAGAACGATGCATACTCAAGGAAGAACACATTTTTATCTTGATATCTAAATGAGGGATCATCTTATAATGCTACCAAACGCGCCAAACTAGCAGTATAAGATGCTAACATCTAATGTGTAAAGTGAGATGATATGGTTCATGCATTTGATCTCTATCACTTGCATCATGGTATGATCTCTATCATTCCTTTGTGTGTAAGGCCAAGGTCTATGGAACTTACACGTTGACTGTGTTGTAAGAGTATCTACCATACATCTACTTACAACAATACCATATCAATACACTAACCCAGCAACGATCT
Organism: Avena sativa; assembly: GCA_916181665.1. Taxonomy (NCBI): domain Eukaryota; kingdom Viridiplantae; phylum Streptophyta; class Magnoliopsida; order Poales; family Poaceae; genus Avena; species Avena sativa. The sequence continues at coordinate 418,789,821 of OV702296.1, forward strand.
AAACTAGACGCCTCTAATTTATCAATTGCAAGTTTTACGTGGTTTAGGGCTTTCGGAGATAGAACCGTTCTCACCTACGAACATGATAACCAAGTTATTAGCAACTCGTTGTAAATCAGATATTGACTATAGTAGGAGAGACAGACACCCGCCAGCCACTTATGCAAAACAAGTTGCATGTCAGTCGTGCAACCGGTCTCATGTACGATGACATGTAAGGTTGGTCCGGGCCGCTTCATCCCACTATGCCACCAATATCCAAAATACATAGAAGATGCAATAACATGATCATCATCGCCCACATATCAACCATATGTGTACTACCCGTGCTAAGCACCTACGCATAGATCAGGCTCTGATACCACTGTTGGGTCCGCAGCATAGAAAACAAAAAAATTCCTACGGTGTGAACTACACGCCAAGATCTATCTACTAGGTACAAAGCAATGGGTGGACATACATCCAACGAGAACTTACCCTCGTAGACAACGAGCTTTGTTAACGAGTAGGAACTCGTGGTTGATGTAGTCATACACTTGCCGATCTCAAGATCGTGAGGAAGTTCGAGCGCCGCAACTCAGCAGCGCATCCGCACTCGCACACACGTTCAAGCCACCGGACAACCTCCACCTCCTCGCTCCAGCGATCCAGCGGAAGCAGCAACTCCTTCTAGACGAAATGCCACCGGGAACATGTATCTCGCTAATCCGAGACCATGGGGGAATAATTCTAGAGGGGGAGAGAGATCCTTCACAAGGAGGTTTAAGGATGAAGGAGGGAATGGGTGGCCTTTTATAGGAGGAGGGGGGTGCCCCCTCTCTCCATGGTCGGCGCATGGGGGGTGACCCCTCACCTCCCCCATTCATGTGGTGGTAACCCCCCCCCCCCCCACATTAAAATGCCTCTTCACATTCCCTTTTAAAGTCTCCACTTTAAATGCATTAAATTTCTCCAAATTTAATGCTCTCTCATTTAATAAAACTCTTTTTATTAAATTTATTCAGAATTTTGTTAATTACTTTAATTAACAAACATTCACATATAGCCCCTTGCAATATTTCAATATCACATGCAGAACCACCTTCTGCAATTTCACCCGAAACAATTTCCGGTTTCTATTGAAATAATTCCTGCGCTTTGCAATTCTTTCGTCTGAAACATATGTGCTCCAAAATGGTGTCCGGTAACTCTTAAGTGTGCCACCCTACGGTTCGCGAATAATGCAGACATGATCGAGACCCTTCTCCGATCAATAATCAGCAGCGGGACCTGGAGATCCGTACTGACTCCTACACATTCAACGATGACTCCTATGATCGTGAGAACCTTTAACGCTTGTAACTAAATCCCTTTGTCTCTCGATATATTACATGTTCGAGATTTTATCATCGGTATCTCCATACCTAGTTTGATCTCGTTACCGACATGCACTCTTTTGTCGTTCCCGTGATATAACATTCTAGTGATCACATCACTTGCTTGCAAGCTATCCTAATGTGATATCACCGAGAGGGCCCAGAGTATATCTATCCGTCATCTGGATTGACAAATTCCACTCTTGATCCATGAGCCTCAACATAACACCTTCGTAGTACTGAACCCATCTTTATAGTCACCCTGTTACGGTGTGACGTTTGATGTTATCAATATACTCTTCCGGTTTCAGCAATTAACATGATCTCATGGTCTAAGGATAAATATTACTCCGTATGATGTTATAGAAATATAAACATAATGACTTGATCGTAATGCTATACTTCGGATGAATGTTCATCACATCATTCCACCAATGGTGTGACCTTGTTATTAACAACATCCAATGTCCATGATCAGGAAACCTTGATCGTCCTGTTAATCAACAAGCTAGTCTATAAGAGAGGCATGACTAGGAACCCTTTTTGTTTATTAAACACACATGTATTGATGTTTCCGAATCAATACATTTCTAGCATGTAAAATAAACATCTCTCATGTATAAGGAATATATAATAACAACTTTATTATTGCCTCTCAGGGCATATTTCCTTCACTATAAAGCTCGACTTGTCGCGAAAGGGTTCCGACAAATTCAAGGAGTTGACTACGATGAGACATTCTCACCAGTAGTGAAGCTAAAGTCTGTGAGGATTTTGTTAGCAATTGCTGCATATTTCGATTATGAGATTTGGCAGATGGATATCAAACAGCGTTCCTTAATGGAGACATTGAGGAAGAGTTGTGTATGGTACAACCCAAGGGTTTTGTCGATCCTAAAGAAGCTAACAAGGTATGCAAACTTCAGCGGTCCATTTATGGACTGAAGCAAGCATCCCGGAGTTGGAATCAACGTTTTGATAAAGTAATCAAAAACTTTAGATTTATACAAACTTATGGAGAAGCTTGTATTTACAAGAAAGTGAGTGGGAGCTCTATAGCATTCCTAGTACTATATGTAGATGACATATTGTTGATTGGGAATGATATAGAACTTCTTAATAGTGTCAAAGCCTATTTGAATAATAGTTTTTCAATGAAGGATCTTGGCGAAGCGGCATATATTCTAGGCATCAAGATTTATAGAGATAGATCAAGACGCCTAATAGCGCTTTCACAAAGTACAGACTTGGACAAAGTTCTAAAGAAGTTTAGAATGGAAGAGAGCAAGAAAGGGTTCTTGCCCATGTTGCCAGGTAAGACCTTGAGTAAACCTCAAAGTCCAGCTACGGCAGAAGATAGAGAGAAAATGAGTAATATTCCCTATGCCTCGGCCACAGGTTCTATCATGTATGCCATGCTGTGTACAAGACCGGATATAGCACATGCTGTTAGTTTGACTAGCAGATATCAAAGTGATCCTGGAATGGAGCACTGGACAGCGGTCAAGAATATCCTAAAGTACCTAAACAGGACTAAGGATATGGTTCTTTCTTATAGAGGTGATGAACAGCTTGTTGTAAACAGTTACACTGATGCTAGTTGGAACACCGATCCAGATGACTCAAAATCACAGTCTGGATACGTATTTATTTTGAATGGTGCTGCAGTGAGCTGGAGGAGTGCCAAGCAAAGCGTTGTGGCAAAATCTTCAACTGAATCGGAATACATAGCTACTTCGGAGGCTGCACAAGAAGCCATATGGATGAAGGAGTTCATTACCGAACTTGGCGTGGTTCCTAGTGCATTGGACCCGATGGCCATCTATTGTGACAACACAGGTGCCATAGCTAATGCACAGGAGCCAAGGTCACATAGCAAGCTGAAGCACATCAAGCTACGTTTCCATGCTATTCGCGAGTATGTCCAAGATGGTGACATAAAGATTTGCAAAGTACACACTGATCTGAATGTGGCGGATCTGTTGACTAAACCTCTCCCTAGAGCAAAGCATGACCAACACCAGAACACCATGGTTGTTAGGTATATTACCATGTAATCTAGATTATTGACTCTAGTGCAAGTGGGAGACTGTTGGAGATATGCCCAAGAGGCAATAATAAAAGTGGTCATTATTATATCTTTGTGTTTATGATGAATGTTTACATCCCATGCTATAATTGTATTATTAGGAAACACTAATACTTGTGTGTTTTGTAAACATAAAAGAGTCCCTAGTAAGCCTCTTGTTGAACTAGCTTGTTGATTAATAGATGATCATGGTTTCCTGATCATGGACATTGGATGTCATTAATAACAAGGTTATATCATTAGGAGAATGATGTGATAGACACACACCCATAGTAAGTGTAGCATAAGATCAAGTCATTAAGTTTGTATTGCTACAAGCTTTCAAATGCATAGTAACCTAATCCTTCGACCATGAGGTTATGTTAATCACCATCACCGGATGGGTACTTTGATGACATCAAACATCGCTTCGTAACTGGATGGTTATAAAGGTGTCATTGGGTATTCTGAAAGTATGTGTTGAAGCGTATGGACCAAGATTGGGATTTGTCCATCCATATGACGGATATATATGCTCTGGGCCCTCTCGGTGGAATGTCATCTAGTTAGCTTGCAAGCATGTGACTAGGTCACAAGGGATGACATACCATGGAACCAGTAAAGAGTACTTATCAGTAACGAGGTAGAACTAGGTATGGAGATACCGATGATCAAACCTCGGATAAGTAGAGTATCGCGTGACAAAGGGAATTGGTTTTCGTATGTTAATGGTTCTATCGATCACGAAGTCATCGTTGAGTATGTGGGAGTCGTTATGGATCTCCAGATCTCGCTGATGGTTATTGATCGGAGAGGTGTCTTCATCATGTCTACATATTCACGAACCGTAGGGTGACACACTTAAGGTTCGATGCTGTTTAGGTAGATATGGAATGTCCATTGGAGACCGAATGTTGTTCAGAGTCTCGGATTGGATCTAGGACATCACGAGGAGATCCAGAATTGTCTGGAGAATAAGATTCATATAATGGAGATCATTTTCTAGGTTCGGAAATGTTCCGGAGTGTTTATATGGGGATTCTAGAAGGTTTGGGAATGTTCCGGAAGGTTCTAGAAAGTTCTGTGAAGTTTACTTGAAAAGAAAGGAAAAGGGGAAAATTGGGGGGAAGGAAACTCCCCCCAAGCCCCCCCTTGTGCGCCGTCCCTAGAGGTGGCCCTGAAGGGGTTTCGCAGCATAGTAAATCAAAATTTTCTACGGAAGCGAACAGAGGGAAAGCCAAGATCTAATCTAGAAGATGCAAACAACAAGAGAGATTGGATTAGATCTTCATACCCTTGAAGATCCGCACAGCGGAACGTTCGTCGGAACGTGGGTGATGTAGTCGTACTCGCTTCTCCTCCTCGCGATCCGATCCGATCTAGCACCACAAATGGCGGTGCCTCCGTGAGATGCACACGTGCAGCACCTCGACGTCTCCTCCTTCCTCGAACCAGCAAGTAGGGTGGAGAGATAGATTGGATCTACAACACGACGGCGTGGTGTATATGGTGGAGAATTTCTGCAGCAGGGCTTCGCCTACAAACAGTCGGGAGGGAGAGAGGAGGGCAGCAGGGCAACTAGGGTTTGGAGGAAGGTGTAAGGGTGTGAGAGGGGGGCGCACCAGCCCTCTATATATAGAGGGGGGTGCGGCCAGCCCTAGCCTCTCCTCCAAGCCTATCTCTAGTTTAAACGAGTTTAAACTTATCTAGGATCGGCTAGGCCCTATGGGGCCTTGTGCCCCTGGCCCAATGCGGCCAGGACACTCCCTCATAGGCCCATTCCCCCTCCCGGAAGGTGGGACCACGTTGGCCCCCTTCCGGAAGGTTCTAGAAGCTTCCGGTACAATACCGATTAACCCGGAACAATTCCGAACTCCAAAAACTGCACTGCCTTATATGAATCTTATTCTCCGGACCATTCCGGAACCTCTCATGATGTCTCGGATCCCATCCGAGACTCCGAACAAAAATTCATAAACCAAGTATCCAATCTATCCTAGCGTCGAGACACGTTAAGTGTGTGACCCTGCGGGTTCGAGAATATGCAGACATGATCTTCTATCAATAATCAACAGCGGGGTCTGGGCACCCATATTGACTCCCACACATTCATCGATGATCATATCGGATGAACCACGATGCCAGGATTCAATCAATCCCATATATATTCCCTTCGTCTCGCGATATTTTACTTGCCCGAGATTCGATCGTCGGTATCGTCATACCTAGTTCAATCTCGTTCACAGCAAGTACTTTACTCGTTCCGTAATCCGATATCACTTTGTGATTAACTCCTTAACCACATGCTTGCAAGCGGTGTTGATATCGATTACCGAGTGGGCCCGAAGTATATCTCTCCGACTTGGGAGGGACAAATCCCATCTCGATACATACAACCCAACAGATACTTTCCGATCACCTGAGTGACACCTTTATGATCACCCTCTCATAGGATGACGTTTGATGACATCAAAGCTTTCTTCCGATACCAGGGAGTTGCATTATCTCATGGTCTAAGGAATACAATATTTGACATAGGAAAAGCTTCGCAAAGATGAACACAATGACACGATCTAATTGCTTCGCTTAGTTTGGGTCTGTCCACCATATCATTCACCCAATGATATGATCTCATTATCAATTGACAACTCATGTCTATGGTTAGGAAACCTTAACCATCATTGATCAATGAGCTAGTCCATAGAGGCGTACTAGGGACACGGTGTTGTTCACAAACCACACAAGTATTAAAGTTTCCGCTTAATACAATTCTAGCATGGAATATAAACTTTATCATGAACAAGAATTATAATAATAACATCTTTATTATTGCCTCTAGGGCATAATTCCAACAGGCCCTAGGGGTGGGAACCCTAGGCTCCACCCCTCCCTCTATAAATAGAGGGGTGGAGGCGCCCCCCTTGCCCCTTTCCACTCCTTGCCCTAGCCGCCTCTCTCCTCCTTCTTCGCTCTGCTCTGGCTTAGGCGAAGCCCTGCAGAATTCTCTACTCCACCACCACCACCACGCCGTCGTGCTGCTGGGATTCCGTGGAGAGATCTACTACCTCCGCTGCTCGCTGGAACGGGGAGAGGAAGGTCTGCATAGACTCCGCACGTGTGACCGATTGCGGAAGCGCTGCCGGAACGCGACGCCGGAAGGCTCGTCCACTCGATCTTGAGATCGGCAAGTGATCTTCTACATCAACCACGAGATCCGATATCGCACAAGGCTTTTGGATCTACAAGGGTTAGTACAGATCTATCTCGTTGCATATGTCTAATAGATTAGATCTGGGTTTTGTTCGTTCTTGCGGTAGAATTTTTTTGTTTTCCATGCTACGAACCCATCAGATACACCGCGGCCGACGCCTGCGCTAGGGCCTCCTGCTTCGCCTCGAATTTATTCTTCCTCTCCCGGCGACTATCGGTTTCCACCTTTCTGCGCTTCACAACATCCAGCCACTCGGCGTTGCTCACGCCGTCGGGCTTTTCCTCGGCTTTCTCGGCTTCGGCGGCTGGTCGTCGGCGAGTCTAGGGCCGTTGAATTTTCTCCGGTGGCATGGCGACGTAGATCTGGGGTGAGACTGAGGGGAAATGGCAGGAGTGGGCAGGAGCTCGTGGTCGTGTGGGTAAAAAGGAGGAAATCGTGGGAAAATCGACTTCTCTCGCCGACAACCTGGCCTGCTCGACTTTTTACTCCATCCGGCGCCCCAGCCGTACCACGGTGCGCTAAGTTTGGTCTGCCGATCGTTGGATGAATTTTGGGCCTAAACCGTAAAAAACCGAGGACCTGGGTACGCTGTCCGGACGGATAATTCGGCCTATGGTCGGGGGCACAGTGAAGATGCTAAGCAAGCTCTCACCATTTGTCACGTCAAGGTGGCGCTATCGCTCATTTCTATAAGTGAACACGTGCCATGCCTTTGGTGTCGAGCTGGCGTGCCCAAACGCGTGATACGCGCTCCTCAAATTCACGACTGACACACGTCTCACCGTTCTGTTTGTGGTACGAGCCTAAAACAGCCTGTGCTCCAATCTATGGGCACGCTGGCAGACCGGCAGGTGGTCATTGTTTTCCCTTCCGTGTTACTACGCTGATCTGAGGGGAAAAAATCACCGGGCAACGGGACAATGGCCATCCATCCCCCACGGAGCAATGCACACCACACCTTGACCGACACCTTCGCGTGCACATCAGGTGGTGGATGCGTGTGCGATCTGGCCATACGCACACATCTCTCTGCACACACGTCTGGCTTGCTTGACCCAACGCCACATTCAATCCTCTACATATGCCCTCAACATAGCTAAACTGGAGGTTACGAATCAGCAGCCGAGAGTGGAGAACCGGGGGCGATTGTATTGTACAAGAACCACACCCTACACGTGGCCACTTCGGCGACGAGCAGGACCATCCGATCGAAAGCGAGGAGATCACACGGCGATAGTCTTGGATCAGGTTAGCTTACACGCATGGTCCATCCATGAAAGCTTCTCGATCGATCGCTGATCGGAGCCTCGTCAGCTCGACGATGCATGCGCAGCCCTGATCAGGTATGGAGGACGACGGATTGAACAGTGAGGCGCCGGGTCCCACGCCCTGGCGCGTGTGTGAAGAAGCTAGGGGTAGACGTACGACGGCCCCACTCCTCGAGTGGACAGGTCTCGTCGCTAGCCTCGTTATCCATCTAACCATGGACCACTCTGACAATTATTTCCTCCGTCTCCATCGCCTTTTCCTTATCCTGCTCTCCAGTCACGCCTTGCGCCATCGCTTATCAACAACTGCCGCAGCACTATTTAGCAAAGTTTAAAATAGCCGACTATTTCATTTAGCGACAACATTTTCAGAAGTTATACAAGGCTATAGTAGGACTATAGCGTGCTATTCTATTTTAGAGGTTTTTTTAAAAGGAGAAAATTTTAGTCATATCTTGTCAAAAAGTGAAAAACTATGACAGAAAAACATGATTCGAGCTACAACTCGTTCAATTATTCAACGCAAATAAGTATTTAACCATTCAACTCATGACATTTTTTTGAATCAGATTGAACAGACTGAAAAAAAAAGAGCAATCCATGAAGCATAACCTTTAGCGGCTAAATTGGAGCTAATTTACGGCTAAATCGGGCTATAGCCGACTATTAGCGGCTATTTTCTATTTAGCCTATGATCTTTATAGCCATAGCGGGAGGCCTCTCGAAAGGCTATAGACGGCTATAGCGGACTATTTAAAACTTTGCTATTTAGCTAGCTCATCACTGTTTGCTTCCTTGATGCTCTGTGGCTTTACGGCCTATGGGTAGGGTGCATGCAGTTAATTACTTGGTACTAGTACTTTGTACAGTAATACCTAGTTATATTTAAGCCTGAAATGTACTGAGTGTGAGAGGGGAATATCTCGTGAACGCTGGGACACGGCGACCATGTGCTTACCAAGATCCTTGCCGCTGCATTGCCATGAGACAAGATATCGTACGGGTGGGAATTCCACCACGCTTGATTCGGTTAAGATAACATTTTTATATAACTCGCTCGCTTGCTTGATCGCATTAGATATTACGATCTCGTAGCAGACAGCCACCGCGGATTAAAGGTTTTTTTTTCTGAAGGCAGACTGCAGATTAAAGTAGTGCCATCATTCGACCCATGCTCATCGTCCGGCTAACACCTGCCCGCCGCGTCCACCATTTCCGGATTTCCTTTGATCTCTCCCCCTTTTGTTCTTTTTTATGGTTAACCTTTTGTGCTTGCCTTTATTTTATTTTCAACTCAAGATCAATAGTTTAGCGGGTGTGCTAGAGTTGATGGTTTCTCATCATGTGCTTGCAGGAACGATATGCTCTTTCATAACAACCTCGACCAAAAATTTCTGTACAAATTAAAACGAATTCAGAGAGCAGCTCGAGCCGTCTTGTCTAACATTAATCAATGATCCTCCCGGGACGCGCGCGGCGAACGGCGCCGAGGCGCGCTACTTGATCCTGGCCGCGGGTGCGGCCGAGGGCGACGGGAAGAACCCGACGGCGCGGCACTTGACGTCCGTCCCGTGCGTCGGCATTGCCCCGGACGCCGGCGAGGCGGCGGACGACGGCGACCGCTTGTAGGGGCCGAGCCACTTGGCGAGCATGTACCGGCTCTTGCGCCACGGCGGCACGTGCAGGCCGTGCGCGCGGAGGGACCGGCGCGCGGCGTCGGCGGCTAGGCGCACCGCGCGCCCGACTGCCTCCTCCCGCGCGACCACCGCCGTCGCGGGCACGGCCGCCACCACGACCGCGTACTCCGCCGTCGCGCGAGCTACCTCCAGCCCGGCCCGGAGGTCCGCGTCCACAATGTACCTGGCGCTGCTCCTTGCGCTCTTTGATGCCGCTGCTGCCGGCACGACCACGTCGACGTACTCGTAGGTCCCGGCCGTCAGGCCGCCGGAGGACTCCCAGCGCGACCTGCACACGCCGGCGTCGTACCCGGCGGCACGCAGGCGCCGCATCACCGCGCGCCGGAACGCCGCGCCGTGCGCCCGCAGCGGCGCCTCCGCGTGCAGCGCGGCCGCCACGGCGGATGCCAGCATGATCCGGAACGGGTCCTCGTTGGCCGGCGGGTCGAGCAGCGCCCGCACGGACGCGGCCGTCTCCGCGGCGCGGCCGGGAGCGTCGTCGTCGTCCGAGTCGCACCCGTCCCGTCCCTTCGTTGACGGCCCGCCCCCCTCCTCCCCGCCTCCGCCTCCGCCGGCAGCGTCCGTCTCGAGGAACGCCTGCACGAGGTCGGAGAGGCAGGCGGAGGCGTCGTGGTCGCTTCCGCTGCTGGTGCATCCCCCGTCCCCGCGGAGGCGCGCGCGCACGGCGTCGTCGAGGCGGATGTACACGGCCATGGCTCTGTGTTGCGTGGGAAGGTTCAAGGTTCTGCTGCGATGCGATGCGGTGCCCGGAAGAGGTTGACACCTCTGGACCGCGCTTTTATAGGGTGGTTGGGCAAGGGTTTATTCCGCGGATTAACCTTGGCGTGATTAGTAGGTGACGCCGGATTACTACCATTGTTTTCCCAGCTGGAGCATTTAGCCCTGGAATATGCTTGCAGCGGTACGGGTTTATGGGGGCAGGTTGGGTGCCTAAAATAGTCACATCCGAAGCTAATTTAATCGTGCCAAGCCACGTTTGTGAGTTGATTGACTTGTGACTGACAAATGTAAACCGAGAACCGCTCACTTATCTTCTTCTATCTTCTAGTAAGTAGTAGTTCTTGAAACGTCTTCTGACCATGAATCCACATGTATGCAGCTGTTACAGTACTTGAAACTTCACAGCTTTTGAAATGCAAACACGTGTATCTGATCGACCCAGTGGACACGTCATCTAGATTTCCACCGACATCAGCGTGGAAAACATGTTACATACTACTCGAAAAGAAGAAGAAGATGGTACGACTATAACTATTGAACAAATGCTGCTGGTGGTAGTAGTAACTTTGTGTCGGGCTGTCAGTGCATTATAATGGCGTTTAAATGCTTTTGTAAATTACATATACCATAGCGTTTAAATGTTTGGCGACCCTCCTTGACTGTGAACGGTTCACGGAGAAGCATATTCGGCGGCCGATTAGGCAGAGCGTCTTCTCGCGGAAACTTTCTTTCTCGAGAGTCCTGAAAAGAATAGGCGGCATCACGTAGCCGGCAGGCAGGATATACCCGGACCGACCCGCGGCCGGGGCCGGGGCCGGGGCCATGGCGGGCGTCGCGGGGAGTGGAAGAATGGGACCGGATATGCCGCGGCATCTCGCGGGAGGGTTTATCCTGTCCGCTGGCTCTGTCACCGGGTCCGGGCGGCCCTACGCTACGGCGCGAGGGGGCGCCTGATGATTGGGCCAGGTCAGCACATGCGGCTGCGTGCCAGGCCCGAGGCGCGACGCGCGACGGCTTTGGCCCTTGGCGGTGGCGTGGGGACGTGCCCGCGTGTGTGCGCGCGTGCGTGCATGCGTCACTGCGTTTTTACTTGCCGTGGGACACGAGACCGAAAGGGACCAGTTGCCCTTTGCCTCTCTGCCTGCCCGTCAGGTCTCCCCGCCTTCCGTAGCTGGACATCCGGAAAATTGTTTTTGCCAAACATACACACAGACAGACACAGTGGACATGTGCACGTATTCGAATTGATACTACTCTATCTCGTCGCGAGGGTGTCGGAGAAAGCAAGTTCACGCATTATAGATCCGGGGCGCGCCGACACGACGTGTTTAACTTAACTAATCGTGACTAGGGAGAACATGGCGGACTCGTCTGGTGCCTCCTTTTCTCTTTTGAAATGACGGCTCGGGTCAAGCTTGGAGGACACGTTCAGGACCGAGCCCCCGCTCCCTCGCTCGCTCGGTCCAAAAGCTCTTTCTTCTCGTCCGGAAATCATGCGAAGGCGCTCGCTCGCTAGCTAGCAAACGAACAAGAGCAATCCTCATTTACCCCGCAAAAAAAAAAAAGAGCAATCCTCATTCTCTTCTCCTCTGAATTGTTGCGATTTTCTGCAAAACATGGGACACGGAAAGAATAATGGTTGACGGTATAGGGTGGAAGTGTGGAACACCCGTGATTTTGCGAGGCACCCATATCCGGACGGCTCCGAATGTCTGCGCATATGTTGGAGGCAGTTGATGACATCAAAAGCAACCGTGCCATTTACGTGGTCATGCACAACCAAAATTTGGCTATTCTTTGGATAGATGCCAACATTTTGCCATTTCTATGCTACCTAGCAAACTCTAATCGAATTCTCTTGCCAACATTGGCTAAAACAAACAAGGGCTATCAAAATCTTAACCAAAATTCTGCTTACTAAAACTCCGGTGGGGTTGTTGTTTTCAGATCAAACTGAACACACCCAACCCACCTCAACCTTTTTCTCCGTACGGAAGATTTGATGCGCCAACTTCTCAAGACCTTCTGTAGCAATATCGGCCCTACACACTTCTCTTTCTTCCTGGCCTCGACCTCAACCGATACACCTTCCCCCATCTGCATGTCATCTTCCTATCCTTGTTCCTTCACACACCCTACCACTGTCGAGCCCCGATCAGCTGACCGAGGACATGTCGACGCATCTACACGCAAAATGTCTCGTTCGTACCTCCTCATGTTTTACAATTGGTGCTAGGAAGCTCCACCGTAAAGGTCCCATGTGCTTTATGTTTCACCATCACAAGCACCTCAAGGTGTCGCATGTCCCTGTGCTCGACTTCAGCCCCATTGCTAAATGTCTGGCTTGCAAAATAAGACGAGATGATGAGGAACTCAATGGTGTCCTTCACGTATTTGGTGGCTAGTGTGGCACATTTCCTTGCAAATATGTGGGGCTTCTTTTCTAATTTTGAAATCTGAAGCAAAGCTAAGGTTCATGATTTGCTTGACAAGACCGCTAGTAGGATCAAGCCATTGAATGACAAAATTTATAAAAAATATGGGAAAGGTTGGTGAATATTGTCTTCTACGCAAAAGTAACCTATTTGGCACATAGATGTTCCTTGAATATATTAGATAAGCTTTATAGAATTTTTCTATGGGCTCTGGAAGAAGAAACAATGAGGGGAAACACATGGTTAACTGGAAGCGCATTTTTGTGCACCGAACAATTAGGGGGGTGGGGGGATAAAAGATTTGCACAATTTTAGTTAGGGCTCTTTGTTTACGATGGATGTGGCTCGAATGGGACTCCAACAACAGGCCTTGGACAGAAACTCTAAGCCATGTGTCTCAGTTAACAAAAGTTTGTTAGCTTCTTCTACATCCATCTCCATCGTTCAGACAAATCAAGCAAGAAAATTGGACGAGTGGTTGCAACGAAGATCTATGTGTGAAACTACCCCTCTTATTTCAAACTAGTCTGGCAAAACATCTCACTGGTATGGAGGAAGAAGGAAGGGGAATTTGTTGCCCGTGATTGAAAGAATTCACTTTGAACAACGTATTGGTCAATTCGTGGTTTTGTGGGTGATGATATAGGGCACGAAGCTGACCTGATTCTGGCGATACAATCCGATGGAATTTAACTGAAAGATGGATTGTACAATTCAAAATATGAGTACGATTGACATTCCTAGGTCTAATTGTCGGCACCACTTGTAGCTAATGTTTGGAAAATCCGAGCTAAAGGAAAAGTAAAATTTTATTTCTAGCTTCTTTTATAAAACAAGAACTGGATTGTGGATCGTCTAAGTTGCAGGAGAATGGAGTAATGATAAAAAAAATGATGTTTATGTGACTAGGAGCTTGAATCGGTTCGTTTACATTCTTCTGGATTGCACTTTCTCCGAGGACATTCAGAGATTATGCTAGTTGTTCTTCCCCCACCATTACCAAGAGCGCTCATTTTGGCTTCTTTAGTCAAGGATACCTTGGAACAGAGGACTAGAAAAAATATCTCGAGGAAATGAAAATTCGTGGCACATATGAAAAGAAATTAGTAGATTTTTTATTGAGAATAATTATGTCCATCAAACTTAGTTAAATTTTAGTAATTTTTTATTGAGAATAATTATGTCCATCAAACTTAGTTAATTTTGCATGATTAGAGATGAGTTGAGTCTTCTTTGTGAAGTATATGAATATTGTTAGCTCGGTTATGTACATCTGATTAAGACTTGTTAAATCAACAAAAGACTATACCTATTTCGTTCTTAATTAATGCAAATGCAAAGTTCATACAACTATTCTATATACAAGAAAACTCCCTGGTGACCTATCTCATAATTACAAATGTGTTTTTACAAAAAACATCAGCAATTTGCTTTTCTCATCTATTATTACCATGCCAACTACATTACAGTATACTATCTTACAAATAAGTCATGGTGTTAAATGATAGGAGAATTAGCATGCGACTAATGTTTATTATACCGATGAGCATGGTATGAATCAACTATTTTGAAACAATGATACAACATCCTAAATCTGACTTAATACATTTTTCCACTTGATAGAGTTAGCTAGAAAAGGTCTTTTTTATTATTTAATTCAGTATCTCTAAATTGAAATGACTATTGCCCGAATTTTCTATATATGCAAAAATATTACACATATCCGGCTTGATCTTTGCCTTTGCTGATCTTTGCCTTTGCTAGATCGAGTAATATTTGTCTTGACTAAAGGTAATTTTCTAATAAGATATTACACTTTTATTAGTGACATCGCACATCCATTTTAGAATATCAAAATGAGCATATTCTAATTTAGCCATCATTTTTATGTATCTACTTGTGGTAAGTAATTTAATGTAAAAATCAGACTGGAATTAGTTATTTAAATTTGCAGTGATTCGATAAACAGGCTAAATTATTCCTTACATCGTTTGCACAACGGAGAAAGAACACAAATTATTGTGTTGTTCTCATATATAGATATATGATATCCCATAGTTGAACACCAATTACTCTTCGTAACCTCAACGCTAAATATTTTTAGAATTAACCATCATGTGCGTGTATCAAACAGATTAGTTATTCTAGAGTGTATGTGATTTATGTGATGTATGCTGGTGGATTGTAGAATGTTCTAGTGTCTGGTAACAATGCCCTGTGAGGCCGTGACACGGATGTATGTATTTGCGAGATCACCAGCAAGTGCCACAGCTAGCACACGGATCGTAGAAACGCCCACCGAGTCCCAGGACGTTCTTGACCAACCTCTATCGATCTACCGTGCTGTAGCGGTGCAGAGACGCGCGAGAGAGAGCTAGCCAAACACGTAGCGCGGAGCCGGAGAGCGACGAGGGCGTCGATCGTGGTGGCCCATAGGGGTGACGAATGATTAAGGCGGGTGGCTGGTTGGCCTCGCCGAACAGTAGCAAAGAATGGCGATGACTGTCGGCCCCATCCAGAATTCCAGATATAATCGTACACCAAGTCAAAAAAGAAAGAAAGATACTGTATAATCGTACGGTACATACCCACCGTTTCGGTCGCGCCGTTCCACACGTACTTGCACCGTTGCACGTACTCCGCCACCGGTTTCCCGTCCGCGGTTTGCCCCCCGGACCCGATGGATGGACCCCATCCAACCGCGGCCCCAACCGCGAAAGGCCAGTCCCGCCCGTTCCGCGTAGGAGCTCCCAGCGCCGGCGGCGAACCCGGTCGTTCGCGCATTCCACCGGTCCACCGTTTATTTCCAAGTACTAGTACTCCACTAGTATACTACTCCTATATACCATCACAGTGTAATCGGATGGTTTGTTTGAAGCGCATTTGTACAATCAAAAACTCAGAGTAGGCCGTTGTTATTTTTAAGAAGGAAACACATAATTAACGTGGAAAGGGCCGCTCGCGGTAGCTTGCGTTTGTGTGTGACGACGGTGTGACCAAACGAGCACACGTAGGGGAGGCTGGGTAGTAAGAGCAACCCTAACCGTTAATTTCAGTAAATCTGGAACCCTAAAAGCGAGTATACATACGTTGAAAAAGGCGTTTACCGTTCCGCGCACGTTTAGGCCGAACAGATCCGTAAACGAGACCTCAGACACAAGTTTGGGGCAAGCCCGGTACAGTAAATTGATCAACTTTTGGCAATGTCAACCTCGATAGGTAGTACAAAGACAAATATATGCAATAGTAAGTAGTTTTACATCACATTGTTCCAATCAACGAGACCCAAGGCATCGCATCGAGCGACCCAAAAAGTTGCACCGCAACCGCATCAAACCGAGTTTACCGAGGGAGATCAAGCAAGACCATCGCCATCGAAGGCACCACCACCACTCATGGAAGACTCACCACCACCAACCGGAGCACCACCACCGCATAGAAGAGATTGCTTCCTTCTCTCCAAAATATCAATCCTTGCTAGATTCCACCACTCCAATTGTTATGAGTTCATTTTGGTTGGATCCATCATCATGGTCGTGTTTTCCTCGGCCATGGGATCCTTCATTGCCTTCATATCCTCTAGTTTGACTCCCCTCTCCTCAAAGTCCCGGAAGGTAGTTGCCACCTAGCCTTCTTTTCTTCGAGCTTCTTCTCGGTCATGGCCGTCTTTGCTTGCATGTTCTCCCTCATCAAGATCTCCTTTGATTTCAACATGTCATCAATCTTGCTACGCAAGCTTGCATCCTCGGCCCTCCTCTTCTCATAGTCCTTGGACATCTTCTAGCCGTCGGGCTTGACCTTGTTCCTCCCTCCTTCCTTGTCACTTTCATCATCGTTCATTTGAGTGAAACCTCCTTTCTTGGGGGTGCTTCTTGATCCCTGAGTCTCCGTTTGTTGCTATGCTCTATAATTGCATAGCAATGGTGAACAACGAAGCTCTTTCTCTTAGAAGCGGCCATGTCCTTGTACCTTTCTTGAGCAATGCGATCCTACAAACATCACGAAGGCACATTTTGTTGAGCAATGCTAAACTACAAACAAATGCACATGCAAATGGGAAAAAGATGTACACAAGGCACTCACATATTCATCAATGGAAAATCCACTTGGAGTTGTGATACGTTGCAAACGTATCTATAATTTTTGATGTTCCATGCTTGTTTTATATCTGTTTTCTTATGTTTTGTCCACACTCTGGAGTATTTTTATACATTTTCTGGAACTAACCTATTAACAAGATGCCACAGTGCCAGTTGCCTGTTTTCTGCTGTTTTTGGTTTCAGAAAAGCTAGTAAGGAAATATTCTCGAAATTGGACCGGACAAAAGTCCAAGTCAATATTTCACCAGAAGGAATACGGAGTCGGGAGGGGAGACGAAGAGGGGAACCAGGGCGTCCACACCTGGTGGTGGCGCGGCAAGCCCTAGCCGCGCCACCAGGGGGTGTGGGCCCCCTGGTACTCCACCGACCTTGCCCTTTTGCCTATATATTGCCTCCGGGACAAAAACCCTAAGTACCCGATCAAAATTCCACGAAAGAGTCTGTAGCCACCGCCATCTCCATCCCTAGATCGGGAGGGATCTGAAGCTCTTTCCGGCACCCTGTCGGAGAGGGGAATTCACCCTAGAGGCCTTCTTCATCACCATCCAAGCCTCCGGTGTGATGCGTGAGTAGTTCATCTCTGTACTACGGGTCCATGTAGTAGCTAGATGGTTGATTTTTCTTCTTTGTGCTACCATGTCTAGATCTTGTGAGCTCCGTTCATGATCAAGATCATCTATTTGTAATCTACATGTTGTGTTTGCGGGGATCCGATTGATATTGAGATGCTATTTCAGATTGATTATTGATTCTATCATGTCTATGTTATTTGTGATCTTGCATGCTTTCCGTTGTTAGTAGCTATGTTGGCCGAGTAGATGCTAGCAACTCCAAGAGGGAGTATTTATGCTCGATAGTGGGTTCATGCTTCTAGGAATATGGGGAAGTGACAGAAATCTCTAAGGTACTAGATGTGCTGTTGCTACTAGGGATAAAACATCAATCCTTTATTCATAGAACAATCATATTGTTTACTTTACACACTTTACTTAATGCAATTATCTGTTGCTTACAACTTAATACTGGAGGGGGTTCGGATGATAACCTGAAGGTGGATTATTAGTCATAGATGAGTTGGATTACGGTCTATGTATAATGTTATAATGCCCAATCAAATCTCATAGGAGTCAAGATAATTAGTATATGCATGTATACTTTCTCGGTGTCTGTCAATTTCTCCGCTGTAATTTGTTCACCCAACATGTCATCTATCTTAAGGAGAATCACCTCTAGTGAACTATGGACCCCTGTCCATTCTTTTACCATCAATCTACAAGCTATTTACTGTTTTCTGTTTACTTTTTGCAAGCAATTACTATCTTCCACACAATACGTTTAGTCCTTTATTTTTAGCAAAACCGGTAAGATTGACAACCTCACTGTAAGTTGGGGGCAAAGTTCTGTGGTTGTGTTGTGCAGGATTCCAAGTTGGAAACAATACCTTGAAGGTGTTTCCTTACTCCTACTGGTTCGATAACCTTGGTTTCATAACTGAGGGAAAACTTGCTGCTTTGTTCATCATATCTTCCTCTTGGGGTTCCCCAACGAGCTCGATGTGTTGAGTCGATCATCAAGCTGCATTTCTCACTTGTTCCAAGCATGCGCTCCAACAGCTAGAAGTAGCTTTGATCACATCCCAACGACCTTATAGTGACCTTGCCATGCATGTGGATGGTTGGGTTGTTCAAATGGCGAGGAAGTGGCAAAACTTGTCCTCAATCCGTTGCCAATATCTCTTGCCGATTTGATCGTTCCCTATCATCGTATCGAGTGACACCGAGTCCCATGACCTACACAATGCAATGTCTTCGGCCTCGATGTAGTTCAAAGATCTGCCAGGTTGGCGTTAGGTGGCTGCGAGCCATCCAAGCTCTCCTCGCCATCTGAGCGCCTTCCTCTTCCTCCTCCCCTTCCTCAACCTCCGGGTCCTCTCCATTTCCGTCGCCGTCAATATGTGAGTTGTCAATATCATACTCGTACCCATCTAGTGGGGCGGTGTCAATGTCCACCAAGTTTGATTTGATCATCTCAACGTATGAAACATGAACCTCTTGCGTATCAACGCTACAAGTATGAACAACGCATCAGCAACTAGAGAGAGAGAGAGAGAGAGAAAATTCACAAACCACCGCATAAGAAAGGGGAATTCATACCTAGCCGATGCGACCGGGGAGGGGAGGGGCTTGCTAGCCCTGGCGGTTGTCACATTCTTGCGATTGGTAGGACGGGGCGCAACTAGAGGCAGCGGAGCGACCACAGATGTGCCGCCATGAACGACGCGACCATTGCCTCCCATGTGGTTGTGCTTCTTCCCGACCGTTGTTGGATTCAGCCGAGAACCCGAGGCCGCGGCCTGAGCCGGGCGAGGTAGGGCAGCGGAGGCTGACTTCGCTGTCGTCTTCTTCGTCGGTGGGGGAGCGAGGGGGCTACTCGTTTGGGACTCCCCTACCTCCACATCCAGTAGCGATTGCTCGACGGAGTCCATGGCGGCGCTAGGATGTTGCGACAGCGTGGGATGATGGCGGAGCGAGTAGATCGGCGGTGGCGAGGAAGGAAGAAGGCGGGAGATGAAATGTCCCACACGCCAGCAGTCCGACGAAATACGGCTAGGGCTCAGGCTCAGTTCGCTTGCGAAAACTATGGAAATAGTGCTTCGCGGGCACCGCAATTTTTTACGGTTTCTCGAAAAGTAGGGTATCTACTCGAACTGGGTATCGTCGAGGGAATAGTAACAGACATGTGTTTTACGATTTATATGTTTTTATGGGTTCTGTTAGAGTTGCTCTTAGCCTTTTGCCTATTTCGGGAAGGCCGTCAACATAAACTTTCCAGCTGGAACTGGGGAGGATCCATGATTTGATCATAGGGAGACCGAGATGATAGTAACGATAAAACATGTATACAACAAAACTAAATTGAATCCTCAACATATGTAGTTTTATTATCTAAACGCATGTTCTATAACTAAAAGTTTCATTTTATTTGCTTTACGACAACATACTCATCAAACAAGTTTATGATCTCCCGAATGGTAAAATTTATGGAAATTTTCTTTAAAAATATGAATAACTATATATGGTTGTATAAGAATACTAAATAAATCAAGGGGCGGATATAGTATATGAGCATGAAGAAATTCAGCATAAAAGAGATAAACATGAAATATATCAAGTGTTCTAGTATTTACTATAGATATTAAACTGTAACATTATATGTTTTGGGATAAAAAGAAGCAAGCTACATTCTACTAGTTTGAGTGTCGGTCTATGCCCAGACCTAGCAATTCTAGTAGCCATCATGCAATAGATTTGGGATCATACCCTAGGGCGATTAATTCACGAATTGGACATGATGTGTGGTGGCGGCATATCGTATTTGATAGTTCCTAGACGTACGAGGAGCTATGCTTTGTGTCTTCGCTAATCAGTAATCACAGACACGCCGACGCCTGAATAAAAAAATCCCGATCCTGGTGACGATGCTCAATCAACGACACCTTGACCCTGGTAGGCGCCTCCACGGCGGATGCGGAGAAGAGAGAAATAAACTGACTAGATCATCGAGGGAAACCAAGTAGAGCACAAATTCAGATGCGTCATATGGATCAGTTGATCGATCTTTGGTCTTGTCGGTGCTTCAATTAATAGGTATGTATAATCCGTCGATGGCTAATTTTTTAGACTTGGCCTATAATCCTTTAGCATATTACACACATTGGTCTAGACAAAGTATTACGATTAGCAACATACTATGAAAACTAGTGCTAGCCCCGCTATAAGGGAGGCAGAGTCATAGGGGGACCTGGCCACCCCCTCGCCCCTCCGTGGATCCGCCTCTGGCTGGAAGGCGTCTAGATACGGCGAGCCTGATCGGGCAACCCACGCATGCACCATTCCTCGGCTGAACGTAGCTTCTAGGAGCCAGTCAGCGATCACTACCACAAGTGCATTATTTAGCAAACATTTTCTGCCTCGATTCGGCCCGCTAAGCGATCGACGCGTCGTGCATCTGGACGGAGATTTGGGGTGGATGAATACAGACGAGTAGCCACGTTGCTGCATGCATAGACCGATGGTGATAGTGTTGATTATCACCTGAAGAAAATTGAAGGTGATATGTGTGGTAAGGGAAAATAGCGGTGATCGATGGGACGGCAACCGTCGCACTCGTCGTCTCACCGTCGACGGATGTTCTGGAAGAAACGAATATTGCTACAGTACGTACTAAGTACAAGGAAACATAGGGTTTGTGCCAAATAATTGTAAATCATATTTACAACCGCTAGCTGGTGTTACTCCATTTTCTTTGTATTGACTTGCACAACCATTGCCATGTGTTACACATGTCGTGCGTACCTTCGCGACTTTCCTGCAAAGGAGTACATTTCGACTGCTATTGAGAAAGTTGCACCGCGTCCTGGCTCGTTAAACTTGCCCAGTATCACTATCACTTAATAATAATAAAAATTCTCCAAATTCTACCGCTCTATTATTAATCATCAATAACAGTATAAAAGAGTCTAAAATTAATAAAAATTACAAGTATATCAATGAACCACATAGCTACGTCTACGTATATTAGCACGAGCCGAAGGCACATCGCCGTCCTCAACCCTTCATATCACTGGGAGGCGAGCAAAGATTATGTAGTGGAACTCTACTGTTTCTCTTGTAATTCTTGCTTCACTAAGAATGTGTGATTAATGAAGTCTCGCTTGATCCATTGCCTTGGAAAAGTTGCCCCACGAACTGCGCAGCGTGGGAGAGGGGAGGTGCGGCGTGATTTTTCTCTAGGAACTTTGCACGGCTAGATTTCGCGAAGACCAGAATTGTCCAAATCGAGCGTCGTCCCTTGGCTCCTCCCTTTCCACATTTGAACTAGTACTAGTAGTACCGGCAACTAATCAAGTCCTAACCTTGCTGTTAAACTATTATTTATCCAGTTAACCATTATTAAAACCTTGACCTTGTTCGATGGCTAGGCGCATACTCTTCCACGTGACTCCATTTCCGCACAGAAGATCTGCATCGATAGGAACGTCCAGCCAAAGCCAAGCTCTGGTAGTCTCCTCCTGGTCTGGGCGCCCCGCGCGCTCGCGAAGAGCCCTTTCCTTCCGTAGCATTCGACAACGTGATCGATGCTCCCCCCTGACAGCACGTTAATGCTGTGGCCTTATCCACAGGCAGGAAGCTGTCCACGCATGCATTTGTCAACTCACACTGATCGATGGTCATGACGATTTTTTCTCTGCGGAGTAGTACGTGGTAGTAATCGGCAGACAGTCAAACCCGTCAGATCATGATCACGAAGCTAAAAAAAATGATCACTTAGTAGTAGTACGTGTCAACCCTGGCCGCTTTAATTAGTTAGGTCATCAGCAATGTTTCTAGGCGCGGAAACGGGCCCTTGTGGTTTCATTCGTAGCTCCTTTAATTAGGTCTGGTTAAGCTAAGCGCACGACGGTTCAACCTAAAGTACGCAGGGATTGGGTGTTGAAGTGGGAGGACGATCGATACGACATAACGATCAGCAAGATCAGGAAGATGATCTTGTCCCCCAAGATCACCTGTGTCTGTCTGCTTGCTCCTTTTTTCCCGATTCGTTCAGGATGTGCCTAATGGATCGATCGATGGGATTACTATACACGTGGAAAGGGAACATTATCTTGATACATAATGTTCAGCGCGGGTGCAATCTGGGTTTAGTATTGACTTGAGCTGGGATAAGCATCGTCGCACATTTTCGTGCCTAACAAAGCAGGGTCCGGGAGATATTTGTTGCGTTCTCAGTCTCCGTCGACATTCCACGGCGATCTTCGGATAACATTGGCAGGCAGGTCAATTAGCTGACACGCCTTATGTTGTCTTTTCCGTACTTGCCGTGCAGTGGCTACTCATTCATTCGTTCGGTAACCTCAGCGGTAACGTTCTGCGTGTGTAGATCGGGGAACAAACGGCTACGCCTGGCGGTGGCACGAATGTGAGAGGAGGAGCTGCGTTCTCGCGCAAGCCGCGAGGGGATCTCGGCCTACTGGTTGGGCTTGACACGTTCCGGCCTGTCATCTTAACCTGCATGTCACACCACTTGGGCCGTCTCGGGATGCAGGAGTGGGATAAGTGGGATGCCATTTTTAAACCACTAGGCCAACTCTAAATTAAGTGGGACACATGAGATAAGTCAGATTTGTCAAATTCCACTTATGCCACTTGTCCCACTTAGTTTAGAGTTAGACTAGGGGTCTAAAAGTGACATCCCACCTATCCCACTTGTCCCACCTCTGCATCCAGCCCGTCTGTCTATTCTACCTTTTTTTTTAAGATTTCTGTCTATTCTACCTTGCCTCCTTGCTCTGGTGCACAAAACATTTCCGGATGGCCCGATTGCTCCAAGCAGCGACCATGGGTGATGGGATGACAGGTGAGGGAAAAGCCCAGCTTTGCCACGATCGCCCTACTACACAAACACACGGGACTTGCAGGCCAGCTCGTTCATACAGAAGGCCCGCGCCATATCAGATGCTGCTATGTTTTTTTTCTATCTTGGCTGTTCGTTTCCGAAAACAAACTGCGGCGCTTTCCTCCACGGAAAAGAGAAAAAGGTGCGGCGCACGGAGGATTTGACTTCAGGTTTCAAGGCTGGGATCAGCAACTAAAAAATATAGGGTCAAGTTATACGGGCCTAAGCAGGTCGATTCTGAGGTCCCATCGGGATACAGCTCACAACATATACTCCATTCAATAAGACCACCGTTGGCGCGAGCACCGGCCTACTCTCTCGAATTAGCCTTTCGTCCGGAAATCCCTTTTGACTCACGGGTGTATTTACACCCATTGTCTCTCGAATCAGTCCATTTTCTCCTCCTCATAGCTTGACATGGTTGTTATTTCCTCATATTGTATATGTTTTGATAAAGGTGAGTAGTACATAGAGGACTCAAACGTGGGGTGGTATAAAAAAGGAGGGGGGTTAGGTATGCATTCATCACTGAGTTACTTGTAGATGTACAATACATGGCCTACAAGTTTGTATTCTCTTTCGGTAGTCTCTTTGACATATACAGAGTACTTCGTCATGTGTGCACATGCTCGAGCATGTGCAAGGTAATACTCCCTCCGTTTTAAAATATAAGATGTTTTAGCTTTGTGAAAGGAGTGTATCTAAACCGTTTTTAGTGTCTAGGTTCACTCCAAATTTAGATGAACCTAGACACTAAAAGAGGTCTAGATACATTTCATTCACAAATCTAAACCGTCTTATATTTTAAAACGGAGGGAGTATATACGACCATTATCAATAGTTATGGAGTCACTTCACCACACATAATACGTGTATGTACAATTTCCAAATTACATTCACATTTTCTACAAGAACGAACATTAGTTTTTTTAAATATAAAAAGTACAACAAAAGAACATTTGTATGGTCATGACACCATCCATATAATCGAACATTGTATGGAATAGGAAAAGAATAAAATTGTTTCCAAGCGCACTGACAAAATCTATGCCCTTGAACAAGTTCACATGAAAGCAACATCAACTATTCTAAACTCCTATATTTTATACTAATAAGTAATCCACTAGTTTTTACTTTCCGTTTGCATTGAGTATCACATAAATGAACACTAGGGAATCAATTGATTCAAGTGTTTCAATTTTTTTAGTGGCACTAGCAACCCGATTACTTTGAATTATGTGTTTTATATGTTCACCACCATATGGATGTCATCATGTGGTCTGCCTACCACCAACAAAGAAAATGTCTTTGAGGTATGTGAAATAATTTCATAATCATGATATGTTCATCTTGTAAATGGAGTAAAATAATCTTCATTTGCATCTATTGACAAGACATAATCATGAAACAATAGAAACAAGCCAATGTGAAAGCGTACTTGGGTAGCCTATTGACGAGTTTCACCATGATGTAAATGAGGAGTGGTTTGATTTAAATTGATTTAGGGTTAAGCTGGTATTATTTAGAACTAAAATACTTATTGAACTTCTGAATTTCTCATTGAAATATGATAGTGAAGGAAAAATCAATGGCCGGAATAAGGTTGAGAGAGGGAATAGAAATAGATAGAAGGTCATGCACGAAGTGATGCTTGTTTAGGTAGGCCTTCTTGATATGGCTCTTTGCAATAAAGGTGGCAATGATGAAAAAATATTGTAGATTGTATCAAAGTATTTCCGCCACTTCAATTGTGTACCTCATTTTACTAACACTTCACATATGCTTTGACACATTATTCCATCACTAAGAGTGTGTGTGAGGCAAGTTCACTAAACAATGCATATACCCGATCGCTAGGTGAGTGTGAGGAGTATGTTTTTTGTTGTCTAGATTGACACAAAAATTCTACATGCCATAAGAAGGATCAGCGAAGAAACTATTTTGGACTTCGCATTGAGTTTTTTTATCTAGGTGTTGAGTGTGTAGCTATAATTGTTCTGCCCAACACACTACACATATGCACTATATAAGTCGCTTGGCACACAACTACCTAAACCACATTACCATACCGCACAAGTTACTCAGCAACAGTCAGGGCATGGCTCCTATCCTTTTCTACACCACAAGCATCGTGAAAAACTATATTGTTGCTGGCAACTCACACCTCCACGCAGGACATCGGCCGCACCATGCTCCCCCTCCCCCTCTTCATCCGCAGAGATAATCTTATTCCTCACGGTTCCCCACAAATTTCCCACAATGCCTCCTAATCTTAAGGAAGAGAAAAACATAAATCCCGTGTGATCATCACATGTTCTTTTCCCATTATTCTGGCTTATCATTTCTTGAAGGCATGTCCTACTATGGTAGACCATTTTCTTTCCTCGTCGATTGGCATGTAGTTACCACTCACTATTGTATATGATTCGGTGAATATGAATAGTACATTGCAAAGAATCATGGGACAGTATAAAAAGGCGGCAAAAAGGTACATTCATCGTTCATGGGTACTTGTAGATGTGCAATGAATGGTCTAAGGGTATGCATGTACATCACGTCCGTCTCTTCAAGGTATACATGTGTAGAGCAGTTGGCAATTTATGCACATACGCTGAGCATGTGGAAAATAGCAAATCGTGCCAACATTTTGTGTGGAATCACTTCAGCATGCTCAATTTTGCAACTTGGCCTATACACTTCCGAAAATTGCATTCAGAGTTTTCAGATGGATGAACATTAATTTGTTCCTAAATACTCTAAAATCGAAAAAAAAATATAACCGAGGAACATTATAGTATGCCGATGGCACAACCATTACCACTGTCCACAACCACATCCGCTGCTCAGGCGACAATCTGGGCACGGCTCCTATCCCCTTCCTGTTACTAGTACTAGCTTACAAGGCACCGCCACAGACGCCGTGCCAGCGTGCGACCCGCGCGTCTACGCGGCACCGCGCGCGCGCCCGCCACGCCCTACGTGTCCTCCTCCTGCTCCTCGCCACTCTGCTGAGATCACCTCGTTCCTATCCCTTCGTCCCGCCGCGGCGCTTCCCAGCTAGCAGCAGCTACCTGCCTCGGAATGCGCGGCGGCGCGCCCATGCGATGCACGCACCATCTGCCCGCCGCATCACTCCAAACTCCGCAGACCCTTTCCGTTCCGGCCAGCCCCAATCTCCCTCTATATATTGCCGTCCACGACACCCCGCACACAGCACAGAGCGCGCACACACTCGTCGGCAAGCAACAAGCAGACAGGCCAGTGTCTCTTTCAGGCTTTCAGTGCGTGAACTGCTCACCACGACCGCAGATGGCTCGAGTGGTAAGCGCCTCCAGCGCATGCGCGCTGCTCGTCCTGCTCGTGGCGTGTAGCGCCGCCCTCGCGGCCACCGCGGCGCGCGACGTGCCCAGCGGTTCGCGGCAGCCGTGGGGCGGCGACAGAGGGAGGAAGGTGGGGGCACGGACGGAGGTGAGGGACGTGGAGGGGGACAGGGAGGTGCAGGAGCTGGGGCGGTACTCTGTGGAAGAGCACAACCGCCGCCAGCGCGAAGAGGACGACCGCGAAGGCGGCGTCGGCCCGCTGGAGTTCCGCAGGGTGGTGGCGGCGCAGCGCCAGGTGGTGTCCGGGATCAAGTACTACCTCCGCGTCGCGGCGGCCGACGACCGCGTGTTCGACGCCGTCGTGGTCGTTAAGCCCTGGCTCCAGTCCCGCGCGCTGCTCAGGTTCGCGCCGGCCGACGCCGAGTGATGGAGCAGCCGCTCTGCTCTGTCGAACTGCGACAGGTTTTTGTGCGCGCCTTGTCGTAGAATATATGTAATCTCGAGTAATAAACTGCGTGTATAGCGTGAGTTGGAGATCGATCAGCGAAGGTCGGCCGAAGTTTTGTACTGTAAGATAAGATGAGAATGTCCGTCAGAATAAATATATGTCTACTTCTGTCGCCAAATCGTTCCACGAGTTCTACTTCTCTCAGATATTCACGAGGTGATCTAGTGCAGTGTAATTGACCTGAAAGAATGGATCCAACGAGAAGCAGAGACCAGATGCAGAAATTAGGCACAAATCTCTGAAATGATTCTTCATCTGCCGTTCGTCCAAAGAGACGTCCAGTTACTACTCGAGAGGCTGATCGGCGGCACGTCGTGTGTAATACTCCTGCACGTCATGAGACCATCGCCTGCAATTAGGATGCATCCAAAAAAAATGAAACAAACTCTCCCACAAGGCGTGACGCTTCATAACCAATCCTGGGCACGCCACCTACTTGTGCGGCCAGCCAGAGTCGACCTGAACGATGGTTCCTGCCCCGCAACGTGCCACGGCGCCGCATGAACCGCGCGCGCACGGCTCTGCCTGCTTACTCGAACTCATCCAGCCCATCGATAAAGGCAAAGCACAAAGTCCAAACCAGCCCTGGCCATAAAAAACCCGGCTCGGCCCAGCCCAGCCCAAAAAAGCCTTACGGGCGTCCGTATTGGCCCACGGGCCGGGCCTGTGACTGGGAATTGTGGCCCGGTGAGGAACTCAGGACGGGCTTGGGCCAGAAAAATAAGAAT
Source organism: Avena sativa (assembly GCA_916181665.1). Classification (NCBI taxonomy): domain Eukaryota; kingdom Viridiplantae; phylum Streptophyta; class Magnoliopsida; order Poales; family Poaceae; genus Avena; species Avena sativa. Next base: position 418,817,687 of record OV702296.1, read on the forward strand.
TTAGGGAAGGCCTGGCCTGACAACCCGATAGAAAATTAGTCTTTTTTTTTCATGTTCAGACCGGGCCTGGGACGGGATTTTTGGCCCGACGATCGGGCCGGGCTCAGGCCGTGGGTTTTACGTCGGGCTATTTTGGCCTGGCCCAAAGACCGGCCCAGCCAGACAAATGCCCAGGTATAGTCCAAACCTAAGAAGGCACATCCTCCGTTCGAGATATAAGTACTACTCTCCGTCACGTCGCAAATTTATCTAAATTCGAATGTATTCAAATTAGAACAAATCACGACAACTTTTCTAGGACGGAGGGAGTAGAAGGTATACATAATTCGCATTCCTAAGCGTTTTCTAAACAGTGTCACAACTTAAACATAGGAAATCGAAAGAGACAAAACGAGTTTACCCACAAAAAAAAGGACAAAACGATTTAGTAAGCACATCATACTATCAGGTTTAAATCGAGCCCTACAAAGTCATACGAGTAAGTAAACGCATCATGGCTGACCTAACTTGAATTGGAATTTTCAGGTTGAGCTTGAAGCATGTGAACTGGAAAAGCAATATGTTCTACTTTTTCTTCATTTGTTATCGAGTGAAGCGTGCTAAACAAAACAAAATAATATTTTTCTAGAAAAAATGGCAGAATCACTACAGTCAAAGCATAAGAAGAAAAATTTACAACCAAAATTACATAGGTTTCTAGGACAAGAGCGTCCTAGCAAACAACACCATATTTTTTCGAAAAGAGAAATAAAACACCGGCCTGTCATAAAGTGATGCACACAATCTTTAAATTTTATTAAAAGTCTAACATGATCGCTCAAAGTCGAAACAAGAATCCACAAGTGAAAAGTAAAAGAAATACTCCCTCCATTCAGAAATAACTGACGTGGGTTTATCTAGATTCAAGTATATCTAGACGCATTTTTGTGTATAGATATATTCGAATCTACATAAACCGAAGTCAGTTACTTCTGAACGGAGGAGTAGCAACTAAATATCATGTAGGCCCAGTTCTTTTGGCGGCTTCTCCGAAAAGATGCCCTACCCTAGCTTCATGGGGAATCCTGTTCAAAAAATTACAAGTCTTCCAAAGTGGTTAAGACTAAGCTAATTTGAAAGCCTCACAAATATTTAGAATCGGCTTCCCTAAAACATTGGGGGTAGGCAGCTTCTCGAAGAAGCCGCCGAAAGAACTGGGTCATAGTCAACTAGTGTGCTGCCAACCAGGCTAGCAAAAGATATCATGTGCAACAGTCACCGGTCAACGACATCTAACAACCATAATATCCTATTGCTCCGATAGAAGTACGCCCATATCTGCACCCATTGCAAAAAGTTCTTGTCTTGTTAGAAACAACTTTTTTTATCCATATTGTTAGAAACAACGTTGTTTCTGCATCTTCATATTGACCAACATAAGACTGAAATACGTATCTGAATTCTAACCTTAGAGTTTCTGTCAACTTTATTCAACCAATTTTTAAACATATTTGTGATACTAGTTGGAGGAGGTAGACCATAAGTAAGTAAAGTTTACTATGCCCCATAGAAGACTAGAAAAAACATAAGATAAATAAATGTTCAACTATTTCCAACCACCCTAGGGAAGCAACATTTTTTATATCCAACCCAATTCTTAGTTGCTAAGTTATCTTTTGTCGATATAACTTTATCATTAAGGAACCACATAAATATTTTTATCTTTAGTGAGATTCTGAACTTCCATAAGTATTTGCGAAGAAATGCGCATGACTATTCATAAGGTCTTCATACATAGATTTAATCAGAAGATTCTCAACACAATTAGTTTCCACACAAATCTATCTGGGTCATCGAATAATTATACCATCGGTAGTCTTTGGCATAAGTGCGGCCATGTTGTCCACTTATTACCTATTATTACTCTTCTAAAATCAATATTCAGTGGTACTTGGGCTAAATCGTTTACAATTCCCAATAGATATATTTCTCCGTTGCACAATGTTATACAATGATAGATATTCCTCCTTGTCTACCTCGTCGGCGGCGATCTCGCTTGCGACGTTGAGGGGGGCGGGAATTCGTCTGATCGCCGCTTCCATGGAGTTGTGGATCACGTCCTGTCTACGTGTGTTAGAGGTTTGGTGTTAGAAGATTCGGATCAACTCAAGGGTTTATTAGCGAAGACTTTGGCTCTAGGGCGGCCCTTAGGGCACATGCACGAAGACTTCCTGAGTGTCATCAATAACGTCGGGCCGACTCTGATAAGGGAGCAACGATAGCAGCGCGTTGACGGCCTGCTCTAGCGGCAGTAGGGGTCCAAGGATCTCGATGTAATTGTTATTATGTTTTAGGTGCTTTATACTTTTTCTGAACTCATGAAATAGATTTAGATATTTTCCTCAAAAAAAGGATGAACATCATCGGTAAAAGTGGGTCACCCTGGCATGAACCACGTTGTGTTGGAGACACATATCTCATCTAAGCAAACTACTCCTATTACTAAATAATGTATTAGATGCTCAAAAAACATCAAGTAATAGATTAAGCATGCATGCATTAGAGCAAATTAGCATTATGTGTGTACTCTCATCCATAAGATAGTGGTGAGAGTTCACTGAAATATTGTATGTATTGTGGGACAAGACGACAACGAAGATACATGGAAATACTAGCTACACAAAGGTTGCAAAATAGAATTATAGCTTTGTGACTTGTCTACCTCTCCAACCAGCAATATTTTATATAATTACAAAATTATTCACAACTCTAATTTTCTTAATTTAGAATAATGAAGGGAAACTTACAAGTATGCAAAAGGAAAGGAACCAAGCTTACGGCCAAATACTTGAGCAAAGAGGTTAGCCTCATAGTACTATTCAGTTATATAATAGTAAGAATATTGCTTTTATGGTAATTAATGTTCATTCTTGAGATTTGTTTAAAACAATTAAAATCCATTTTAACTTCATGGCCAAATCTTAAAAAAATCCCTGAAAAAATGTTGTCTTCAAGATAATGTAAGCTGATGACACCATTAGGTATCACTTGCGATAAAATCCCTTTAATCAAATCATTACTATCAGCTTTTGAGAGCATATTAGTAGACACATCAGCAACCATGTTAAGAAATATGAGTGATAAAGAATCACCTTGTTTAAGCCCTCTACCAGCCACAAAGTTGTTGGAAATATGTCCTAGAGACAAATAATAATAAGGATTATTATCATATTTCATAAAATTTATGATTAAGTTTTATATCATGCTATAACTGTATTTAAAGGAAACATCAATACACGTGCGATATATAAACAACCAGGGATTCCCGTGAAAATCTAGTCACTGGTTCATTGGTCAACAGATGATTAAGGTTTCCTGATCATATGGCATTTATGCCAGTTGGAAATGGAGTCAACTCATTCTGAGAATGATATGATGAACCAATACCCAACCTAAACATCGTGACCCGATCATGTCATGAAGTTCAAGTTACGATGATTAGAATAGACCTCGTAGACTATTCCTTAGACCGTGAGACTATATCAATCACTGTCTCCCGAGATTGCTTAGATAGCATCAAATGTCACTTGGTAATACAGTGATAATAAAGGTATCTTCAGGTATTCGGAGGAACCGTAGAGACAATATATGTCAAAAGCGGGATTTGTCCATCCCCGTGATGGAAAGATACTTGAGGGCCCACTCAGAGAAGTTATATCCAATAGCTATGCAGCCTGTGATTTGATCACATGGATATTACTTGTCGAAACAAGTCAACTAGCATTGTTCGATAATGAAATTGAACACGACATGGTGATATCATTGATAAGATCTTGGGCAATGCAAGTATCGAGAGACAAAAGGAATAAGACACGACTATCCCGGTTCAAACGACGAAAGATCTTCGTGGAATGCACAGGGGTCACATGGCCATCCAGGTCCCTCTGTCGATCATTGGTCCGAGAGTGTCCCGACCATGTCTAGAGTGTTCCCGAACCATGGGGTATCACGTTTAAGGGCTTGATGATGATTAGAGAGTGTTTACAGGATCGGTAGAATCACTGAAGAATGGAAAGAGAGAAAACTTGAAGAGTTTCGGTAAGTCCAGAGGATGTCCAGAATGGAGGTGGAAGGTGTTCCATAGCCACGGAGATTGAATAATATGTGAATGAATGTTAAATAATGATTTAATCATTTATTCATATTATTTAATAAAGAGAAAATCAATTAAATGTCAAAAAGGCTTAATGGGCCAATTCCGGAGGGAGAAGGGCCCATGAGGGAAAGGCAAGAGGAGAGAGGAGGCAAGGGGGTGGCCGGCTGGGCCTAGCCCCCTGTGCGGGGCCCACCAGAGCCGGCCAGTGGCTGCCCCCCTCTCCCCCTCCTTTAGTCCCACCCCGGGACTTTGAGGGAGGTAGTACCTCCCCTCCCTCTATATATAGTGAGGTATTTTGACCAGAAAATACATAACACAATATTCAATAAAGGTATCCTCAGTTTTGGGGAGACCTCCAATTGATATTCTCTCTCTCTATCTATCTCCCGTGACCGTGGTCCCAAGTTCAGACTGCGCGAACAAGAGACATCTTCACCGCGGAGTGCCATCGCGCTGCGGGATTCGGATCTAGGAGCACTACTTTCGCAAGTGCTGCTGGATCAGGGAAGGAGTCATCGCAAGGCACCGGATGCATGTAAATCCCCGTGAGGTGTCACACTTGAGGCACTAGGAGTCATTGGAGCCGCAGGAGCGCAAGGACTTCATCACGACCTTGAGGTCGGCTTCGGCTCGTCTACATCAACCACGCTCTCCTGAGCGTTGACAACACTTTTTGGTCTTCAAGAGTAAGTTCGCGAAAAGCTCCTCCCGTTACTACATTACTAATAGATAGGTCCTGGCAGCATCGGGGGTTCAGGGACGTAGGGTAAAATTTTATTGTTTTCATACGCGAACCCCTACCGTGGTATGAGAGCTAGATCTATACGTAGTAATGCTATTATGGGTAGAACACACGAGATGTAGCGTGTGGGCATTGATCTTTTAGTTGTTACCCTCCCACGTGTACTTGTGTATACCGCAGTAATGTTTGATGAAGCGGCCCCCAACCGACTTTACGCGTTCATTCGCGAGACTGTTCCATGCTTGACATACGGCTTGTATCGTATAAAGTGGCTTTGGGGGGTGTCTGTCTCTCTTGCATTAGTTGGTATGCCATTTGCAATGGAGGGCCCCGAAAGGGGTATAGTATAGACAACTACTTGATTAGCGTTGTGGTGAAAGTTCGTAGGTAAGAATGGTTCTTATGCAAAATCCCATTCAACCACGTAAAACATGCAAAGATAAAGTAGAGGCGTCTAACTTTGTTTTACAGGGGGCGTTATGATGTGATATGGTTATGACAAAGGTAAAGTGATTGCGTTATATTACGAAGTAGTAGTAGATAGTCATGGAGGTGACGGACTACCACGCCGGAAAGACACCGGTACCCTGGTGCCTACGGCGCCGGAACCCTGGCGCTAGAGTCCGGTGACGCCGGATGGAGATCACGACGTGAAGGAACATATCACATCGCATTTGCATTCAATGTTATTGTTTGTATATCTTATTATGTGCTAGTATTAGATACTTGATGGTAGCCTAATAAGATGATCCCTGTTAAAATTACCAATGATTGTGTTCCCCCTTAGTGTGCACCACCAAGAAAGTTCTTCGGTATGAGGCAGCATCGTGATGATCGAGTGTCAGACATATCTACGTTCGCATACAGTGGGTGTAAGCCATGTTGCACAGCGAATACACTAAGGTTGAGTTGGCGAGCCTAGCATGTGTAGACATGACCTCGGAACACGGATGGTCGAAAGATTGAGCACGAGTCACATGAATGACGTGACCGATATTTAGCGTCCATCCTAGAACCCACATTGATGGCCGTGACGATCGGGGGAGATGTGGGGAAAAGGGGTCGTGTCATCACTACACTAGTAGAGAAAGGCTTATGGATAGATTTATTATCAGTGGAGCATTTTTTTGAATATGCTCCACTGATAATTATCAGTGGCGCATTTAAAAATATGCTCCACTGATATTTTGTTTAACCAATGGCGCACAACTAAAAAAATGCGTCACTAATAATATGGGCCCGGCACCCCGGAGGGCTGTGGACCAAATATCAATGGCGCATATGTCCATATGCGCCATTGATATATGCTCATCAATGGCGCATATGCAATATGCGCCATTGATATTCTCCTCACCAATGGCGCATCTTTCTAAATATGCGCCATTGATAATATGTAGGTCTCACCTGAACCCCACCTCTCAGAAAGATGGCAAGATTATCAATGGCGCATATTGGAGATGCGCCACTGATATTTTTTTGCCAATGGCGCATATTGAAAAAAATGCGCCACTGATAAATATACTTGTACCTAATCCCCACCTACCCCTACCCAGCAGCAATCCCTCTCAGTCTTCTACTTCTTCCCTGCAGACCATCCTCCTCATGTCCGTTCCCCTTAGCCGACCCCATCGCCGTTAGATCCCAGCCGCCTCCGGCGACCCCTCGAGCCGCCGACCATCGCCACGACATCGTCTCCTACTCCTCTATCGACTGCATGGCGTGGAAGCCTCGATTCGCAGCCCCCCGACGAGCTGGATCCCGGCTGTCGGTTCCGCCGCGTGTCTCCTTCCATTTCCGTCCCGTCGTCCTCCTCCTTCCCCATCTCTGTCCGTCCTCCTCCACCCCATCTCCATCCCCGTCCCGTCACTAGGCCGGCCTCCCACGAGAGCTAGATCGGCGGGCGAATTCGCCGGAGACGTAATGTGACCGTGGACGGCGGGAGGAGCACGTCGTGGCACAGCAATGGCGGCGGGGAGGCACGGAGGAAGACCTGCTGCTCGCCTGCCCGGAGCTGCTGCTACCGGCTACTGCCGCCCCGAGCTGTTGCTGGCGTCCACGTCTTCGAGCTCCTGCCGCCAGCAACTACTCCGACCTGCCGCCGCCGGCCACCTCTCCAACAAGTTACTGCCGGTGAGCTCCCTCTTCCCCTCCTGCGTCTATGCTTGCAAAAAAAAAATCAAAAATCGATTCTTTTTTCCAGTTTGAGTTGACCGTGTAGTTAGTAGATTGAGCATGTACTTGTGTAGTGTGGATCAAAACTTGGTGTGTGCATAGGCAGGCCCATACTTGTATGCTGCTGAATCTGAATGTTGTGCATCCATGTACAGGATATGGATGCTCTCCTTTTCATAGAACTCTATTTAGATGCACAATTGAGCCGGTCTATTCCAAGTATTTTCATCTACAAGTTGGAGGACAAATATTGGTGTACTTACATGTAGTAATTGGTCTGCCCTGAGTGTCTCACTGAATTTTAATTGATTATCTAGTGGTGTGTATGCTGTGCTAGTGCTGTGCCTCGACACCTCATTTGATTGCAACTATGAAATCTGGTTGTTGTTTGCGCATTAAACGTGAATAGTACAGTCCTCTGTTCAAAATGTCGGGTGAGGTTTTCATACATTCTTGCTGAAATTTGTTTACTTCTTACCCGTTGAATTGAATGTTTTGGTAGTAGCAAAAAGCACACTTCTCGTACGCAAGATGAAAATTCATATCACTCACTTGTTGATTGTGTGCATAGGCATCACATGTGTAAGAAATAAATGTGCTCAATATTATGATTGTTTGCTACTTGTTATGCATGGTCCTTTCTTAGTGGGTTAATGTGGATAGCTTGCATGTTGAGAGAAATCACTTAGTGGGTTGCTCCTATTTAGTTATTTTAGATGCATTAGAAATGGACTACTTGAAGACTGTACCATTGGCAATATATTATGTTAATGATGTAGTTGGTCGATGTATGCAAAAGCACTTTGAACCATTGCCACCATATTTTTTCTAGATGAGTTAACTGCTTACTATAGACAACGATTTTTGTAAATTCAGATGCAGACATGATGTCATTTGTGATTGTGCATGCCAAAAGAACTTCACATTTTGCTTTCCTATACTTCGAGTTTGAGACTCTCCATGTAGTATTCGTTTAGTACTCTTCTACCATGAAATCCAGTTAAGTTGTATTGAGTCTATCTGTAGTAATAGTATGAACTAGCTACTTCAGTTCAGATTCTTTTGTGTCTAAAATCTAATACTCCAGTTGTAGCACTTTCTATTCCTTGGAAAAAATACTCAATTATAAAACCAGATGTGTTCAAGTATTATTATAGTCCTGGCTCTCCTGGTTTTCTTCAATTTGCTTTATGTACAACTACAGATGAATGTGTACATGAAGCTCAATTGGTTATTTGCTTCTTTTCAGACCTCATGACGTGCATGGCAAACATGAAGCTTCATCGTCGACCTCCCTCATCTCCTTTGCCCGCATGCGGCCGCTCAGGACCTCTCTTTAACAGCGTTGCCTCCTCTTCACTCTTCAGTTATGCCACACCATGACCAAGAACTCTTAAAGTGTTATAAGTGTGAATTGGTTTGCTCTAGAGCAGCACCAACTATTCACGTTCCTGTGAGGTTGTCTATCCTAAGTATAGATCCTCCTCTTCTAGAAACAAGGGTGCAAGAGTAGTCTATAATATTCGGACCAATGTATGAGATGATGATCAACTTGTTGTATGCAAGACTTGTATAATATTTGGGAACTTGTCACTATGTCGGGTTCTAATTGATGTGATGATGTATAATTCTATTTGTATTATTATCTCTGTTTCTATACTGTTGTGTACTTGTATAAATATCTATATATATACTTGTATAAAAACCTGTATAAATACTTGTATACATACCTAAGAGCCATGTATTTTGTATACCTGTACGAAACATCAGTGGCGCATCTTTTATTCAGCCAGTGGCGCATCTAACATCAGTGGCGCATTTAGAAATATATGCTCCACTGGTAAAATATCAATGGCGCATATTGAAGATGTGCCACTGGTTGTCCCATTATCAATGGCGCATATTTGATATGCGCCATTGATACTTAATTATCAGTGGCACAACAGTAGTGGCGCATTCCATATGCGCCATTGATAACAAAAAATATGCTCCACTGGTAAGCAATTCTCCACTAGTGCTAGAACCCTTCAGGGGATATGTGTTTCTTAGTGGAGTTATTTCATTAACTCATTTAATTATAAACTTAGTCTAAATTCCTTTTGCAATTATATATGTAGATGGCTCACCGTGAAACTTACTTTGTCATTGAGGATTGGGTAATGGGTGAGAAACTTCGACTTGATGGATCCAACTTTCCTAGTTGGCTTGTGCACCTGAATGATCTCCTTACTAGGAATCATGTGGTAGACTACATACGCCACACGATGGATTTGACTGACTCAGACTACTATGAGACCCCACAAGAGCTGGCGGACCGCTACTATCATCAAGATATGTCCACTTACATTTAGATAATAATGTGTTACGAGATGGTGGATGAACACCATCCGCTCATGGGTGATCTTGATCCATATGCGATGGTGGATCAGCTGAGAGCAGAGTTCATAAGCCATGTGCGCATGTGGAAGCACGAGCTGCTTGGAGAGTTCCTTTCCATAAAGATGGAGGAACACACTTGTCTGAAGAGTCACTTGGAGCGCATGCTTGATGCACACATGAGATTGGTTCACTTCGTGGACTACTGGATGGATGATCCCTTTGCGATAGGAGTGCTGCTTCGATCATTGCCTCCCAGCTACGAAGGACATGTCCGGAGTAGCATCATTAGTGGTGATACGGAAACAATGGATTTCCAGGATTTCATATTACATTTCAGAAACGTAAAGGTTGAACCAATCACCGGAGAGGTCGTCGATGACAAACGTATATATTGATATACAGTTTTATAAATGTTATAATCTTGCAAACACATATTGCAGTGTTAAAGTATTTGATACTTGTTCTGTTTTGCTGAAAACATGTCCTTCTGCATGAGAGGTGCTTGCTAGAGAGGAGGTGACATTGCGTGTTGATGGCAAGCATGATGATGATGTCCAACGACACTCTCCCTCAACATTTATCACTTAGTTTATGTTTTTTGGATAGTTATTATAACCAAAATATTGTGAACTTCTTTGGTGTGTCTCACACTTTGTGAGACGGTTATTCATATGAGTTTGTAACAAACAAGTTGTTCCACTTTTATAAATAATTTCTATTCGTGTTCATATCTTGTTCGATTATGTGTGAACTATCCTGGTTTTGAAACCAACTGATAATACATGAACATTTGTAAAATATTGAAATGCCTTGAAATTACCCAACTTAATGATATGTTCATTACTGAATGAATTGTTTGAATTCAAAGTTATGTTGATAATATGTGAAAGACATTTGATTTCTTGTCACATATAAATCATGCCTAAGTTCGGCAAAATAACTTGAACACCATGTATTGCAAGAATACAAAGTGTTTGATGAATTGGTGAAAGTAAATATATATTCGATGTATTGTGTTTTAACAAAAAAAATGGTGATTATCATTATATGATTGTTTAAATTTTGTAAAGAAGTTTACCAAAGGAAACATGAGTATGAAACTATTTGATATGATCAAAGTATTTCATCAATAAAAGGTATAAGATAAAAGAGAATCTAATTACTACGATTTGATCAATAGTAATGGAATTCGACATTATAAGAATGGCATAAAGAAAATTGTGGAATGCAATGCGTTTGAAATGTCAAAATGCAAAGCATCACAATATGATATTTGATATCAAGTGGATGAATAGATGGCGCCAAATAAATCGTTGTAGTGTAGATGTAGAGACCATTAGTTAGAAATAGTTAGCACTAAATTAGAACATATAATGAACCATTTGAATTCGTGGGATCGGCGCCATATATTGTATGGATCGTCGTAAATTTTTTGGGGTTATTCGATATAACCAAAACAATAGCGAATAAGTCCTTATAGAGTGTTCATTATAAATTATGATTACAATAGCCATAGCTAGAACCAAAAGGAGAGCAAAACTTGTATTGCTTGGATTTTGGTGCAGTCTCAAGAAAGTTCACATTTAGTGATATTTCTCGATTATGGAGCAAATGGAAGATAGTAAAAAACATGATGTGGATTCAAAACCCTACATCAGAGTGTTGAGAAGCGCAATGGAAAACGTTTCTGAACGATACTCTTCACAAAGGAAAGAATTAATGACAGTGATCATTGTGTTTTCCCCACTGATGTTTTCACTACATAAAGTAGGATTCCAAATACAGCCCATATCTTGTATGAAGACATTTGTGAATCATTTGTCATGATTATGGGAACATGACATACCTACAAACTACTAAGAAAATAATGGTAAGCTAAATATTATGAGAAATCCTAGAAGCAAAATTCACTTGAGATTAAAAAGCAATTCGTTGCTGAATCTTACAAGTAAAGGGGTTACTTGGATTTTCCTAAATGACTGCAAAGCCATAGTGGAAAAGGGGGTGAATGACAAAAGCACAATTTGTCAAGTATTGGACAAATTCAAATGAATTTGATTCAAGTGTGCTGAAAGTCTGGTGGATTTAAAAACTAGTAAATTACTAGTGTCTCATAGTAAATCTCTGAGTTTGATATTTGATCAAAGGATTTTGAAGTCATTCAAATAGTGAGTGGATATGCAATTTGCATGAAATTGAGTGGGACCTATGAAAGTCTTCCTAAAACAATATGTGAATGACATATTTTTGAGTGGGAGCAAAATAAGTCTCAAATTCAAATACGTAGGAACATATGTTGAGTAAGAGTGGTGACTCATACCCAAATATGTCGGGTACATATTTTGAGTGGGAGCTTAGAGGAGTGATTCTTAATTGTGTATACGACACATTAAGAATAAAAGCGCAAGTACCGATGAATAATGATTTATAGGGAGTAGAAGTTGATACTAAGATATTACGATATTATGTAGTATTCCTTAAAGGATTCTTAAAAGAGTTTCGGAATGGAAGTTAATTGAGGAACTGGTCCTTGATAACTCAAATTAGGAATAGAATTAAGTCTAACATTGATGGTTGAAAGAAAGAATAGGATGATCATCATCCACTATATTGAGACATAGGTTCTATGTTGGAAAAACCATGTTGACAACTAACAATAATATATGATCCAAGAAGGAACATTTGAAAAGTGATTAAGTTCAAATCACGGAACGTTATTCTAAGTTTGTCCGCAATGTCTAATAGAGAAGTGTAGACATGTTTTCCAAATCCATAAAGGATGACATATCTTAAAGCATAAAAGGTTATGTTATAAGGGAATATGTTGGAAACTCCTGTAGTACCGACTAGTCAACTAGGAAGCGAGGTGAACAAAACATCGAAAGTTGCACAGGGTGCACTCATGTTTCGATGATTACATTTATAATAATAGATAAGGGTACCATCTAAATTTATGTATAATGTTATGGCGGGGCTAGTTCGCTTTTAACATAGAATGATGTGTCCCAGGGAACAGTGCCCATGAGAAAGCCCTCGAGGTTGATCTAAATTCACTGTAGGCAACTGGAATCCGGCCTCGTTCTGCTGCCATAGCGACGATGCGTACACAAAGATGTTATCATGTGATGATAAAGTATTAATGTCAATCATGGTGACATTAGTAAGTTGCAAAGGATTTGGGACTGTAAAGTACAGTCCCAAGACTCAACCTCTTCCATGAGCAAGCATGTTCAGGGTACCGGTATATATGGTGCCAATGATTAAGAACAAATGCAGCTAGTTTATTTGTACTCTAGTGCAAGTGGGAGACTGTTGGAAATATGCCCTAGAGACAAATAATAATAAGGATTATTATCATATTTCATAAAGTTTTATGATTAAGTTTTATATCATGCTATAACTATATTTAAAGGAAACATCAATACACGTGTGATATATAAACAACCAGGGGTTCCCGATGAAACTCTAGTCACTGGTTCATTGGTCAACAAATGATTAAGGTTTCCTAATCATGTGGCATTTATGCCAGTTGGAAATGGAGTCAACTCATTTTGTGAATGAGATGATGAACCAATACCCAACCTAAACATCATAACCCGATCATGTCACAAAGTTCAAGTTACGATGATTAGAATAGGCCTTGTAGACTATTCCTTAGACCGTGAGACTATATCAATCACTGTCTCTCGAGAGTGCTTAGATAGCATCAAGCGTCACTTGGTAATACAGTGACAATAAAGGCGTGTTCAGGTATTCGGAGGAACCATAGAGGCAATATATGTCAAGAGAGGGATTTGTCCATCCGTTTGATGGAAAGATACTTGAGGTCTTGCTGACTCGTGTATTAACGAGCTCATTGGGGAACCCCAAGAGGAAGGTATGATGCACAACAGTAAGTTTTCCCTCAGTTATGAAACCAAGGTTATCAATCTAGTAGGAGCAAGGAAACACCCCAAAGGTGTAGCTAGCTGAACTTTGGCAGGGTGCACTACCGGTGCCAGCAGCAACGTGGAGACCTGCACAACACAACCACAGAACTCTGTCCCCAACTTGCGATGAGGTTGACAATCTCATCGGTTTTGCTGAAAACAAAGGATTAAACGTATCGAATGGAAGGAAGTAATAGTTTGCAGAAAGTAAACACAAAGCAGTAAACAGTTGATTGTAGATTGAAAGTAAAAGAAAGGACCGGGGTCCATAGTTCACTAGAGGTGGCTCTCCTTAAGATAGATAACATATTGGGTGAACAAATTACAGCGGGGCAATTGAAAAACATCGAGAAAGCATACAAGCATATACTAATCATCTTGACTCCTTTGAGATTCGATTGGGCATTACAACATTATACATATACCGTAATCCAACTGCATCTATGACTAATAATCCACCTTCAGGTTATCATCCGAACCCCCTCTAGTATTAAGTTGCAAGCAACGGATAATTGCATTACGAATTGCGTGTAAATTAAACAATACGATTGTTCTATGAACAAAGGATTGTTGTTTTCTCCCTAGTAGCAACAGCACATCTAGTACCTTAGAGATTTCTGTCACTTCCCCAGATTACCAGAGGCATGAACCCACTATGGAGCATAAATACTAACTCTTGGAGTTGCTAGCATCTACTTGGCCAAGATAGCTACTAACAACGGAAAGCATGCAAGATCACAAATAACAAAGACATGATAGAATCAATAATCACTCTGAAATAGCATCTCAATATCCATCGGATCCCCGCAAACACAACATGCAGAATTACAAATAGATCATCTTGATCATGAACGAAGCTCACAAGATCTAAACATGATAGCACAAAGGAGGAGAACCAGCCATCTAGCTACTACATGGACCCGTAGTCCAGAGATGAACTACTCACGCATCACACCGGAGGCTTGCATGATGATGAAGAAGGCCTCCAGGGTGAATTCCCCTCTCCGGCAGGGTACCGGGAAGAGCTTCAGATCCCTCCTGATCTATGGATGGAGATGATGGCGGCTACAGACTCTTTCGTGGACTTTTGATCGGGTCCTTAGGGTTTCCGTATCAGAGGCAATATATAGATGGAAGGAGAGGCCGAGGGGGTGCCTAGGGCGGCCAGATCACCCCCTGGTGCAGGCCAGGCCTGGCCGCGCGGCCAGGTGGTGTGGCCGGGCCCCAGCCCCTCTCCGTCTCATATTCTGGCTTCAGGTGTCCCTCGGTGAAAAACTGACTTTGGCTTTTGTCTCGTCCAATTCCGAGAATATTCATTTTCTAACTTTCCTAGAACCAAAAATAGCAGAAAACAGGCAGCTAGCACTGTGGCTCTTGTTAATAGGTTAGTCCAAGAAATCATATGAAAAGTACTCCCAAGTGTGGACAAAACATAAGAAAGTAGATAAAACCAAGCATGGAACATCAAAAATGATAGATACATTTGCAATGTATCAACATCCCCAAGCTTAACTCCTGCTCGTCCTCGAGTAGGTAAGTGATAAAAAGAAAGAATAATTTTTGAGGTGACATGCACCATCATAAACTTGATCAAAGTATTTGTAAAACATTCGAAGCTGGGATCATAGTACTTCAGTCGTAACATGAAAGACAAAGTTCTAGCAATAAGACAAAGAAACTATGTTGCAACATGAAAAAGCACAAACAAATGATTCGTGAATAACAATGCTTTGCAAGACATTTGTTTGTTTCACATAAAGAAAACATAACATAGTGGCATTTAGCTTGTCCCTCATAGATTAGCAAACATAAATGCATAGGACACCTTCAAAGTTCATAAGAGTGACTAGATACAAATAGTTTAAAACAAGCAATATCAAGGTATGCATCAATCAACAAGTCTTGGGACAATGCACATAGAACTAAGAATGGCCACTATGCTCTCAAAGTAGGTGCATAAAGATAGAAGGTGGAGACTCAATATAAAAGTGGAAGAAAGGCCTTCATAGAAGGAAGTAGGGATTCAAGTCTCATAAAGAGCTTCCAAAAATTATGGTACTTAATAGCTTTCAGCTCTCATTGCCCCTATCATAAGCATCTTGAAGTGATTAAGGTTAAAGTGAACAAACTATGGTGTATATGCTTGACGAAGTATAAGTTGGAAATCTCATGTCCCTTGAATACGAGGGCCGCTCCTCATGCTACTCAAGTTTAGTCACCGGTAAGTTCTTGTCATCGTAAGTACATGTGTATCACAGAGAACCACCAACGGGGTACCCCTTGCCCGATGATACGGAAGAATCCCCATATCAAAATGACAAGGCAAGCAGACAACGAGCATCTCAACAATCTTCTTATTTACCATGGGAATATGGTGCTTTTTTCTCTCTTTCCTCTTTTCATAATCTTTTTTTTTATTTTGCTCTTTTTTCTCAATATCGGACTCTTTTTTTATAAGAAGAATGCTTCATAGACAGCTCATTATGGTTACGCTGCAGGTTTCCACCATGTCAGCATGGATTAGACCAGCGGCCCAGGCGTTTCTCTAACATACATACATAAGTCCATGGACTTACAAGCTCCCCTTTCATTTCACACTGACGACATCCATAGACAAAAGAGCATGATATCAACTAGGTACAAAGTACAAATACAATGTTGAAAGCGTTCCCCATGACAACATGGTTCTGCTAATCCCCAACAAATAAGTGCAAGCATATACAACATAGACGACACAATGGTTCAAGTTTATTAAGGGCAAGAAAAGTAAAGTGTGCCATCAAGTTCGTGAGAGCTTTAATCACTAGTTTTCTCATAACAAGTTTAATTCAGAAGGTAGATAAAAACATGAATATACTTGGAATAGCATATGGTAGTAGGTAGGTATGGTGGACTCTTTGGAATAACTTGGTTTAAGGAGTTGGATGCATGAGTGGAACTTATACTTGGTTGCGGAGGCTAGCAAAAGACTGGGAGCGACAAACTAAGAGAGCAATAATGACCATAATCATGCAGAGCGACAAAACATCATTGATCAAAGCATAAAGTGATACTACAAGTTGAAAACTAAAGGATCATAAAGGCTTATGGTGACTTGGGATAGTCATAACATGGTGTGAGAATGTGCCAAGTCAACCCAAATAAAGCATCAAAGGAGAATACCACAATACTATGCTTTAATATGCTAAAACAACGCATGATTATTCCAAGGCACATTAAGAAATCTCAATTGTTTATAACAAGTCATTCTACAGCAGAGAATACTAATCATAAAGCCAAAACAACATCAAGCATGGCATGAAAAAGCATAGGCCACAGTCAAAAACAAGCTCTCTTTACCACTTAAGCATGAACTTTCCTACTCTTTTTCCAAACCAAACCAAACTATTTGAAAACCAATGTATGAAAGAGGGGGTCCAACCAATTTATTCAGCAAACTAAGCAAACGAAGCAAGCGAAAAACCAAAACGAAAATGAAAAAGAAGACGCTCCAAGAACAACACAACTGTGCATGAAACAATAAAAATGAAGCGTTTGGAAGAAACCTGGGATTTTTATTGATGAAGAGGCGATGCCTTGGGAATCCCCAAGCTTTGACGCTGGTACTTCTTGGATATTTCTTGGGGTGACACCCGTGGCATCCCCAAGCTTGAGCTTTAGTCCATTCTTCATCTCATTACTCATTCCTTCCATACACCTGAAATTTTTCCTTCATACAAAACTTCACACAATCTTTATTAGCAACATTAGTGCACTCAAGATAATAGGTCTTTAGGTTCAGTTATAACACCAATAAAACTTCAATTAAAACACTAGCTAATGTAGCACTTCCATTAAAAATCTCAATTCACCAAAAGAACTCAAAAAGGAACTAACAAGAAGCAAATGCAGAAACTGGCAGAAATCTGTCAAAACAGACCAGCAGGTAAAGACGAATTTTTTTGAAGACCTTGTGTTGCTCAAATAGAAAAGTATTGAACTAACGAAAGTTATATAACAACCTGGGTCAGAAGCACAAAAATTCACGCCTCAAAAGGAAGTACAGAGATTTTAATTTTTACGATGAAGCACAGAAATCTGTTTCGGGACAGTAACTTTCCCAATCATTACTTCTCTCTCATTAGAGGTTACTCTTGGCACAAAAAGCAAATAAAAAGGATAAGGAGCGGTTATTACTGAAGTAATGACTTCCAAGACTCATCTAAAACTTTTGGGTTATCTCCCAATAAGTACTTTTCTTTAACGCCTTTAAGTTAGGCATAACAAGCAACAAAAAGAATCAAGTGTTCTCAAATGAAGAAGCATTAAGAGCAAATTTTGTTTTCATAAGAGAGGCAAAAGAAATCTTCTCTCTCTTCTTAGGGAAGTGTTCTATACCTTTCTTGAGTGGGAGTTGATATTTAATGGTGCCTTCTTTCATATCAATAATGGCATCAACAGTTCTAAGAAAAGGTCTTTCCAAAGTAATAGGACAAGAAGCATTGCATTCAACATGCAAAACATAGAAATCAACAGGGACATAGGCATTGTTAACCATAATAAGAACATCATTAATACTCCCCATGAGTTTCTTTTTAGCATTATCATCAAGTGGGACATTCAAATAACAATCTTCCAATGGTGGCAAATCAAGCATATCATAAATCCTTCTAGGCATAATAGAAACACTATTATCAAGATCACATAAAGCTTTGAAATCAAAATCATTCACTTTCATATTAATGATGGGTTCCCAACCATCTTCTTGTTTTATAGGAATAGAAGCCTTATGTGTCATCTTTTCTTCTTTAATCTTTATGAGAGCATTAGTAATGTGTTTTGTAAAGGCCATATTCATAGCACTAGCATAGGACTTTTAGCAAGCTTTTGTAGGAACTTAATAACTTCAGAGATATTGCAACCATCAAGATCAAAATCATAGTTATCATCTAAGGTAGTAGAGCTATTGCTAGCCTCAACACTAGTGGTAGTGATAGTAGAAACACTAATGTTTCTAGCAATTTCATCTTCTCTTTCCCACTTAGCATGCAATTCATCTAATAGTCTAACATTTTCATCAATTCTTACTTGTATGGCATTAGTAGCTGCAAAGGGATTATCATTAGTTTCAGGTTTAGCAGCCATTTTATTCAAAGAAGATTGGGCTTCATCCAAAGATGCTATATTTCTTTCAGCATTAGAGAGTTTTTCCTCAATAGTTTTATTGAAAGCAGTTTGTTTACTAATAAAGTCCTTAAGCATAACTTCAAGTTCAGAGGGAGCACTCCTATTGTTGTTATAGGAATTTCCATAAGCATTACCATTGTTCGGAGGATATGGCTTATAATTGTTGTTACCAAATTTATTCCTGTAGGCATTGTTGCTAAAATTATTATTTCTTATAAAGTTCACATCAACTTGCTCTTCTTGAGCAACCAAAGAAGCTAAAGGAACATCATTTGGATCAATATGAGCCTTTCCATTAACAAGCATAGACATAATAACATCAATCTTATCACTCAAGAAGGAGGTTTCCTCAACAGAATTTACCTTCTTACCTTGTGGAGCTCTTTCAGTATGCCATTTAGAATAGTTAACCATCATATTATCCAAAAGCTTTGTTGCAGCACCCAAAGTAATGGTCATAAAGGTACCTCCAGTAGAAGAATCCAATAGGTTCCTTGAAGAATAGTTCAATCCTACATAAAAAGTTTGGATGATCATCCAAGTAGTCAGTCCATGAGTGGGACAATTCTTTACCAAAGATTTCATTATTTCCCAAGCTTGAGCAACATGTTCATTATCAGATTGTTTAAACTTCATTATTTCACTTCTCATAGATATAATCTTAGCAGGAGGATAGTATTTTCCAATAAAAGCATCTTTGCATTTAGTCCAAGAATCAATACTATTCCTAGTTAAGGAATTCAACCATTCTTTAGGTTTTCCTCTCAAAGAGAAAGGAAACAATTTCAGCTTAATAATATCTCCATCTATATCCCTATGCTTTTGCATCTCACAAAGTTCAACAAAGTTATTTAGATGGGCAGCAGCATCTTCATTACCAATACCAAAAAATTGTTCTCTCATAACAAGATTGCGTAAAGCAGGTTTTATCTCAAAGAAAGTAGCTTCAGGAACGGGTGGAGCAATAGGTGTGCTCATAAAATCATTGTTGTTGGTGCTACTGAAGTCACACAACTTAGTATTTTCAAGAGTAGTCATTTTTTGTATTTCTAATAAAGAAAGCAAACTTGTAAAACTATTTTTTTTGTGTTTTTGATAAAGGAACAAGCAAACAAAGCAAAAGTAAACTAAGCAAAACAAAAATAACAAAGTAAAGAGATTCTAATACTGAACAATCGAGCGCTGATTCTCAGGCTCACTCTGACACAACATCGCCCTGGGATCCTGCGCCAACAGAATCAACTACCGATTCAACAGCGTCGTGATGGCCCAAGATATCTCGAGCCCGTTGGGGAACCCCAAGAGGAAGGTATGATGAGCACAGCAGCAAGTTTTCCCTCAGTAATGAAACCAGGTTTAATCGAACCAGTAGGATCAAGGAGACACCTTAGGGTGAATTCCCCTCTCTGGCAGGGTGCCGGGAAGACCTTCAGATCCCTCTCGATCTAGGGATGGAGATGACGACGGCTACAGACTCTTTCATGGATTTTTGATCGGGTCCTTAGGATTTCTGTATCAGAGGCAATATATAGGTGGAAGGAGAGGCCGAGGGGGTGCCTGGGGCGGCCAGGTGGTGTGGCCGGGCCCCAGCCCCTCTCCGTCTCGTATTCTGGCTCCAGGTGTCCCTCGGTGAAAAACTGACTTTGGCTTTTGTCCCGTCCAATTTTGAAAATATTCATTTTCTGACTTTCCTGGAACCAAAAACAGCAGGAAACGGGCAGCTGGCACTGTGGCTCTTGTTAATAGGTTAGTTCAAGAAATCATATGAAAAGTACTCCAAATTGTGGACAAAACATAAGAAAGTAGATAAAACCAAGCATGGAACATAAAAAATTATAGATACATTTGCAATGTATCAGGGCTCACTCGGAGAAGTTATATCCAATAGCTACGCAACATGTGATTTGATGACAGGAATATCACTTGTCGAAACGATTCAAGTAGCATTGTTCGGTAATGAGATTGAACACGACATGATGATGTCATTGATCAGATCTTGGGCAATGCAAGTATCGAGAGACAAAAGGAATAAGACATGACTGTCCTGGTTCAAACGACGATAGATCTCCGTGGAATGCATAGGGGTCACATGGCCATCCAGGTCCCTCTGTCGATCATTGGTCCAGGAGTGTCCTGACCATGTCTGGAGTGTTCCCGAACCGTGGGGTATCACGCTTAAGGGCTTGATGATGCTTAGAGAGTGTTTACGGGATCGGTAGAATCACCGAAGAATAGAAAGAGAGAAATCCGCAGCTATTGAATAATATGTGAATGAATGTTAAATAATTATTTAATCATTTATTCATAATTATTTAATAAAGAGAAAATCAATTAAAGGTCAAAAAGGCTTAATGGGCCAATCCCGGAGAGAGAAGGGCCCATGAGGGAAAGGCAAGAGGAGAGAGGAGGCAAGGGGGTGGTCGGCTGGGCCTAGCCCCCCGCGCGGGGCCCACCAGGGCTGGCCGGCGGCTGCCCCCCTCTCCCCCTCCTTTAGTCCCACCCCGGGACTTTGAGGGAGGTAGTACCTCCCCTCCCCCTATATATAGTGGGGGTATTTTGACCAGAAAATACACAACACAATATTCAATAAAGGTTTCGTCACTTTTGAGGAGACCTCCAATTGATATTCTCTCTCTCTCTCTCTCTCTCTCTCTCTCTCTCTCTCTCTCTCTCTCTCTCTCTCTCTCTCTCCCGTGACCGTGGTCCCAAGTTCAGACTGCGCGAACAAGAGACATCTTCACCGCGGAGCACCGTCGTGCTGCGGGATTCGGATCCAGGAGCTCTACTTCCACAACTGCTGCCGGATCGGGGGAGCGGGAGTCATCGCCAGGCACCGGATGCATGTAACTCCCCGCGAGGTGTCACGCTTGAGAAACTAGGAGTTGTTGGAGCCGCAGGAGCGCAAGGACTTCATCACGACCTTGAGGTCGTCTTTGGCTCGTCTACATCAACCACGCTCTCCTGAGTGTTGACAATGCTTTTCGATCTTCAAGGGTAAGTTTGCGAAAAGCTCCTCCCATTACTGCATTACTAATAGATAGGTCCTGGCAGCATCAGGGGTTCAGGGGAGTAGGGTAAAATTTTATTGTTTTCATATGCGAACCCCTACAAAAGTAGCTACTATAAACATCAAAAATGCTCACACACAAAAAATTAAAAATAGATTTAACCTAGAATCTCCAATTGGGACCAAACCCCTAGGATTCCAACATTTTATCAAGAAACTCCCAAACAATATTAATGTAAGATTTTTTGTAACAAGTTTAGGCTCCAAACTAGATATAAAAATCAGAATGCAATTCATGGATAACCTCATCTACAAACACAACACATTCAATGATAAATCTGACCTTAATAAAAAGTTTTTTTTTGCGAAATTTGACTGATCCATTAATAATCATCAACAGTAGTGCAAAGAGAAGAAAAAGTAATAAAATTTACAAATAAGTCTTTGGACCACCTAGCAATGACTACTAACACCAGCGCAAGCCCAAGGCGCGCCGTCATCCTCACCCCTCCATTACCGGAACTAGGGAAATCTTGTTGTAGTAGAGCTTGTTTTAGTAGACTGATGGAAAGTTGTCGTGCTAAGATCCCAAAAGACCAATGCACAAGAGCAGCAACCACCGCCAATAATGAAAATCGTAGATTGGAAAATATGGACTTGAGACCACATCAACAAACACGAAACCGACTGGATCCTAGGAGATCCGACGGACACATGACTCCATGCGCCTCTGTTGGCGCTAGATGCACCATCGGAGTGAGGATAGGGTTTGGAGGACCTTATTTTAGCTTCAGGATATAGCCACCGCCTCACCCTTCTGAAGAAGACATTGAAAACAATATAAACATAGATCGGAAACTTTAGCGCCAGCGAGGGCGATGGTCTGCCACACCCCCAAGGTCCCAAGACCATCATGGACGGAACGGACGGACGACATCACCTGGGAGGGGAACGAAACCTATATGAGTTTTGGAGTCGCCTTGCGAGGGATTCAGTTGGCTCTTTCAATAAAAAGAGTTTGATTCTTAGCAATTATCCTATCACCCACATGAGCCTAACCACAATCAAGGGTACGAGCATCAAAGTCTCTAATTAAACATGAAATCATTTTTAATATATACTACTCTCTCGGTTCCAAAATATAAGATGTTTTAGCTTTCGTGAAACGGACGTATCTAGACATTTTTTAGTGTGTAGGTTCGGAGTGAATTTAGACACTAAAAGACGTAGATACATTTGTTTCACAAAAGTTAAAATAACTTATATTATGAAACGAAGGGAGTAACATGCTAGAACTTCTGATAAAAAATAAAAGGGGATTGCAAACGAATGAAATTTTTGGCTCTCGAGCTCCGGTGCTCCTGATATTTTTTAAAAAATTAAATCATATTTTTGAGTTTAAAAAAATCAATATCCTAATATAGCTGATGATTTATCCCACAAACTTGTAAAATATCAATTTGAAATGTTAGACAAAACTTGTACCTTTGTATTATATACGTATAGAGTAGTACTCTACCGTATACAAATCCTCCATGTACTGCCACCACGGGGGCTTTTCCCGTGGTCTATTTAACACGTATCGATCCCCCTCAAAAGGGGTACGATCGTTCTCCCCAAAACTCGCATGGTATCCAGAGCCCTTCCTCTTCCTCTCCTCTAGCCGCCGTCGCCGCAGGTACTTTCACCGCCGCCGCCCCCGCATCTCCCTACGATTTCTCATTGACGACCTACACAAAAAGATTCACAACGACAAAGCCTTCCTATTCCCCTGTAAACCTTTCCCAAAAACCCTCCCTACCCTCCCCAGGATCCGGCGATGTCTTCCTCGACAAACCCTAACTCGGGTGCCATTGGTGCTCCCCCGGCGACAAAGCTCACTCGCCACAATTTTCGCCTATAGCAAACACAGATCCTTCCCCCTCTCCGTGCGTTCCAGGCTATGGCACTCCTTGAGGGTACCAATATGGCGCCGCCCACAGAAATCGAAGATGAAGATCAAAGTGGCAAGAAGATTTCCATCCCAAATCCTGCCTATGATGCATGGGTTTCAAAAGATCAGCAAGTCGTGGAATTCCTGGTGAATTCGCTCTCTCAAGATGTGCTCTCTGACGTCTTCGGCCTTGAACATGTTGTCGATGTCTGGAGTGCCCTCAATGGGATTTACTCCACGCAGTCTAAAAGACTATATCCTTAATGGTCTTGACGGTACCTATAATCATATAGTTGCTTCAGTTAATGCAAACCCTTCTACTACTGTTGCTGATCTGTTCTCTCAGTTGCTCTCCTATGAATCCCGTGAGGATATGCTCGCAGCCACGAGCCAAAATACAGGTCCAATTACTTCCTTTGCCAATGCCGCGTCTCTCCGTCCCTTTTTTGGCGCAGCACCCTCAAACCCGCCCCTGCTTCCCCTACTTATTCAGCCGCCCACATATGCTCCTCCTCCACCGCATATCCCACCACCACCCTACAATCCTCCACCACAGCCTACCTACCCAACACCACCCAATACCATCCTACACCCATACTCCCATAACCCAATACCATTCTACTACTGCACATTCTAGGCTCTCCAACTCAACCTTACTGTATTCGCTGTGCAACATGGCTTACACCCACGATATGCGAACGTAGATATGTCTGACACCTAGGCCTGTAACCCTGGATCGCCTCATACCAAAGAACTTTCTTGGTGGTGCACACTAAGGGGGAACACAATCTTTGGTAATTTTAACAGGGATCATCTTATTAGGCTACCGTTGAGTATCTAATACTAGCACACAATAAGACATACAAACAATAACATTGAATGTAAATGCTATGTGATATGGTCCTTCACGTCGTGATGTCTATCCGCCGTCACCAGGTTCCGGCGCCGTACACACCAGGGTACCGGTGTCTTCCCGGCGTGGTAGTTTGTCACCTCCGTGACTATCTACTACTACGTAACAAAAGGTAATCACTTTACCTTTGCCACAACCATATCACAAAGCAACGCCCCCTACAAAACAAAGTTAGACACCTCTACTTTATCTTTGCATGTTTTACGTGGCTGAATGGGCTTTCGCATAAGAACCGTTCTTACCTACGAACTTTTAGCACAATGCTGATCAAGTAGTTGTCTCTACTACACCCCTTTCGGGGCCCTCCATTGCAAATGGTATACCAACTAATGCGAGAGAGACAGACACCCCCCTAAGCCACTTTATACGGTACAAGCCGTATGTCAAGCGTGTACCAGTCTCGCGAATGAACGCGTAAAGTCGGTTGGGGGCCGCTTCATCAAGCATTACTGCGGTATACACAAGTACGCGTGGGGGCTAACAACTAAAAGATCAACGCCCACACGCTACATCTCGTGTGTTTTACCCGTACTAGCATTACTACGCATAGATCTAGCTCTGATACCACTATAAGGGTTCAGGGGATGAAAACAATAAATTTTACGGGAGAGGAAGGGGAGGGGTGGCCGCCGGCCACCCTAGTGGGCTCCGCGTGGGGGGGGGGGCTAGGCCCAGCCGGCCTCCCCCTTGCCCCTTCTCCCTCTCTCCTTTCCCCTAATGGGCCCTCTCCCTCCGGAAATTGGCCCATTAAGCCTTTGACTATTTGATTTTTCTCTTTATTAAATAATTATGAATAAATGATTAAATCAACATTTAACATTCATTCACATATTATTCAACCTCCGTGGCTATGGAACACCTTCCACCTCCACTATGGACATCCTCCGGACTTACCGAAACCCTTCCGGTTTTCTCCCTACTCATCTTCGGTGATTCCACCAATCATATAAACACTCTCTAAGCATCATCAAGCCCTCAAGCGTGATAACCTACGGTTCGGGAACACTCTAGACATGGTCGGGACACTCCCGCACCAATGATCGACAAAGGGACCTAGATGGCCATGTGACCCCTGTGCGTTCCACGAAGATCTTTCGTCATTTGAACCGGGACAGTCGTGTCTTATTCCCTTTGTCTCTCGATACTTGCATTGCCCGAGATCTAATCAATGACATCACCATGTCGTGTTCAATCTCGTTACTGAACAATGCTACTTGACTCATTCCGACAAGCAATATCCTCGTGATCAAATCACATGCTGCGCAACTATTGGATATAACCTCTCCGAGTGGGCCCTTGAGTATCTTCCCGTCACATGGACGGACAAATCCTGCTCTTGACATATATTGCCTCTACCGTTTCCTCCGAGTACCTGAACACACCTTTATAACCACCGTATTACCAGATGGCGTTTGATGCTATCTAAGCACTCTCGGGAGACAGTGATTGATATAGCCTCACGGTCTAAGGAATAGTCTATGAGGATCCATTTCTAATCATCGTAACTTGAACTTTGTGACATGATCGGGTCACGATGTTTAGGTTGGGTATTGGTTCATCATCTCATTCTCATAATGAGACTACCTCATTTCAAACTGGCATAAATGCCACATGATCAGGAAACATGATCATATGTTAACCAATGACCAAGTGACTAGAGTTTCACTGGGAACCCCTGGTTGTTTGTATATCACACGTGTATTGATGTTTCCACTCAATACATTTATAGCATGATATAAAACTTAATCATAAAATATATGAAATATGATAATAGTCCTTACTACTATTTGTCTCTAGGACATATTTCCAACAGTCTCCCACTTGCACTAGAGTACAAATACACTAGCTGCATTTGTTCTCAATCATTGGCACCATATATCCGGTACCCTGAACATGCTTTCTCATGGAAGAGGTTGAGTATTGGGTTTGTACTTTACAGTCCCAAATCCTTTGCAACTTACTAATGTCAACTTGATTGACATTAATACTTTATCATCACATGATAGCATCTGTGTGTATGCATCGCCGCTATGGCAGCAGAACAAGGCCTGATTCCAGGAGCCTACAGTGACGTTAGATCAACCTCGAGGGCTTTCTCATGGGCACTGTGCCCTGGGACACATCATTCTACGTTAAAAGTGAACTAGCCCCGCCATAACATTTTACAACACTTTAGATGGTACCCTTATCTATTATTATAAATGTATTCATCAAAACACCATTGCACACTATGCAACTTTCGATGTTTTTGTTCACCTCGTTTCCTACTTGACTTTAATCGGTATTACGAGAGTTTCCAACATATTCCCTTATAACATAACCCTTTATGCTTTAAGATATGTAATCCTTTATGGATTTGGAAAACATGTCTACAGTTCTCTACTAGACACTACAGAGAAAACTTAGCTCAACATTTTGTGTTTCAAACTTAATCACTTTCAAACGTTCCTTATTTGGATCACATATTATGCTAAGTTATCATCATGGTTTACTAAGATAGAAACTATGTCTCAACATAGTGGATGATGATCATCCTTTTCTTTCTTTCTTTCGACCATTGATGTTCAACTTAATACTATTCCTAATTTTAGTTATTAAGGACCAGCTCCTTAATTAACTTCTATTCTGAAACCCTTTTCAGAATCCCTTAAGGAATACTACATAATATCATAATACACCTATTATTAACTTCTACATCTTATAAATCATTATTTATAAGTATTTGCGCTTTCATTCTTAACATACTTAAGAATTACTCCTATAAGCTCCCACTCAAAATATGTGCCTACATATTTGAATTTGAGACTTATATTGCTCCCACTTAAAAATATATCAATCACATATTGTTTCAGGAAGACTTTGATAGCTCTCACTCAATTTTATGCAAATTGCATATCCACTCACTATTTGAACAACTTCAAAATCCTTTGATCAAATATCAAAGTTGGAGATTTACTATGAGATACTAGTACTGTTACTAGTTTTAAATCCACCAGACTTTTATCACATTTGAATCAAATTCATTTGAATTTATCCAATACTTGACAAATTGTGCTTTTGCCATTCACCCTCTTTTTCCACTATGGCTTTGCAGTCATTTGGGAAAATTCAAGTAACCCCTTTTACTTGTGAGATTCAGCAACGGATTGCTTTCTAATCTCAAGTGAATTTTGTTTCTAGGATTTCTCATAATTTAGTTTACCATTATTTCCTTAGTAGTTCATAGGCATGTAATATTCCAAGAATCGTGACAAATGATTCACAAATGTATCCATACAATATATGGATTACATTTTGAATCCTACTTAATGTAGTGAAAACACTAGTGGGGAAAACACAATGATCAATATCATTGATTATTTCCTTTGTGAAGAGAATCATTCAGGAACGTTGTCCGCTGTGCTTCTCAACACTCTGATGCAGGGGTTTGATTCCTCATCATGTTTTCACTAATTTCCATTTGCTCCATAATCGAGAAATATCACTAAAAGTGAGCTTTCTAAAAAATGCACCAAAATCCAAGCAATACGAATTTTGCTTTTCTTTTGGTTTTAGCTATGGATTTTGTATTCAAAGTTTTTCCAATGAATACTCTACAAGGACTTATTCGCTATTGTTTTGGTTATATCAAATAACCCTAAAACTTTCACGAATTCAAATGGTTTACTACATTCTAATTGAATGCTAACTATTTCTAACTAATGGTCTCTACATCTACACTACAATGATTTATTTGGTGCCTTCTATTTAACCCACTTTGATATCTAATATCACATTGTGATGCTTTGCATTTTGACGTTTCAAAACGCTTTGCATTCCACAATTTGTTTTATGCCATTCTCATAAAGTTGAATTTCATTACTATTGATCAAATCATAGTAATTAGATTCTCTTTTACATTCATACCCTTTGTTGATGAAATACTTTGATCAAATCAAATAGTTTCATATTCATGTTTCCTTTGGTAAACTTCTTTACACATTTAAACAATCATTTAATGATAATTACCATTTTCGTTAAAACACAATACATCGAATATGTATTTATTTTCAACAATTCATTAAACACTTTGTATTCAAGCAATACACGGTGTTCAAGTTAATTTGCCGAACTTAGGCATGATTTATATGTGATAAGAAATCGAATGACTTTCACATATTATCACATAACTTTTGAATTTAAACAATGGTTTTTCATTCATTAATGAATCTATCATTAAACTGGGTATTTTAAGGCATTTTTAATGTTTTACAAATGTTCATGCATTATCAATTAGTTTCAAACAACAAGGATAATTCACACATAATAAAACAAGATATGAACACGAATAGAAATTATTCATAAAAGTGAACAACTGTTTGTTACAAACTCATATGAATAACCGTCTCACGAAGTGTGAAACAGACTAAAGAAGTTCACAATCTCTTGATTACAATAATCATCCTAAAACATAAACTAAATGATAAATGTCGAGGGAGAGTGTCGTCGGCCATCATCATCATGCTCGCCATCAACACACAACATCATCTCCTCTCCAGCAAGCACCTCTCATGGAGAAGGACATGTTTTCAGCAAAACATAACAAGTATCAAATATACTTAACACTGCAAATGTGTTTGCAAGATTATAACATTTATAAAATTGTATATCAAATATATATCTTTGTCATTGATGACCTCTCCGGTGATTGGTTCAACCTTTACGTTCCTGAAACATAATACGAACTCATGGAAATCCAATGTTTTCGTATCACCACTCATGATGCTACTCCGGACATGTCCTTCGTAGCTAGGAGGCAACGATCGAAGCAGTACGTCTATTGCAAATGGATCAGCCATCCAGTAATCCACGAAGTGAACCAGTCTCATGTGTGCATCAAGCATGCGCTCCAAGTGACCCTTCAGACATGTATGCTCCTCCATCTGTATGGAAAGGAACTCTCCAAGCAGCTCGTGCTTCCACATGCGCACATGGCCTATGAACTCTGCTCTCAGCTGATCCACCATTGAATATGGATAAGATCACCCATGAGCGGATGTAGTTCATCCACCATCCCGTAACGCATTATTATCTAAATGTAGGTGGACATCTCTTGACGATAGTAGCGGTCTGCCAGCTCATGTGGGGTCTCATAGTAATCTGGCTCAGTCAAATCCATCGTGCGGCGTATGTAGTCTACCACATGATTCCTAGTAAGGAGATCATTCAGGCGCACAAGACAACTAGGGAAGTTGGATCCATCAAGTCGAAGTTTCTCACCCTTTACCCAATCCTGAATGACAAAGTAAGTTTCACGGTGAGCCATCTACATTTATAATTGCAAAAGGAATTTAGATTAAGTTTATAATTAAATGAGTTAATAATAACTCCACTCAGAAACACCTATTCCCAAAAGGGTTCCTAGTGATAACACGACCCCTATCAGCCACATCTCCCCCGATCGTCACGGCCATCAATGTGGGTTCAAGGGTGGACGCTAAACGTCGGTCACATCATTCATGCAACTCGGGCTCGATCTTTCGACCATCCGCGTTCTGAGGCCATGTATGCACATGCTAGGCTCGCCAACTCAACCTTAGTGTATTTGTTGTGCAACATGTCTTACACCCATTGTATGCGAACGTAGATATGTCTGACACCCAGGCCTGTAACGCTGGATCGCCTCATACCGAAGAACTTTCTTGGTGGTGCACACTAAGGGGGAACACAATCGTTGGTAATTTTAACAGGGATCATCTTATTAGGCTACCGTCGAGTATCTAATACTAGCACACAATAAGACATACAAACAATAACATTGAATGTAAATGCTATGTGATATGATCCTTCACGTCGTGATCTCTATCCACCGTCACCGGGTTCCGGCGTTAGGGTTCCGGCACCGTAGACACCAGGGTACCGGTGTCTTCTCGGCGTGGTAGTTCGTGACCTCCGTGACTATCTACTACTACGTAACAAAAGGTAATCACTTTACTTTTGCCACAACCATATCACAAAGCAACGCCCCCTGCAAAACAAAGTTAGACAGCTCTACTTTATCTTTGCATGTTTTACATGGCTGAATGGGCTTTCGCACAAGAACCGTTCTTACCTACGAACTTTCAGCACAACGCTGATCAAGTAGTTGTCTCTACTACACCCCTTTCGGGGCCCTCCGTTGCAAATGGTATACCAACTAATGCGAGAGAGATAGACACCCCCTAAGCCACTTTATACAGTACAAGCCGTATGTCAAGCGTGGACTAGTCTCGCGAATGAACGGGTAAAGTCGGTTGGGGGCCGCTTCATCAAGCATTACTGTGGTATACACAAGTACACGTGGGAGGTTAACAACTAAAAGACCAACGCCCACACGCTACATCTCGTGTGTTCTACCCGTACTAGCATTACTGCACATAGATCTAGCTCTGATACCACTGTAGGGGTTCCGCGTATGAAAACAATAAATTTGACACTATGCCCCTGAACCCCTGAAGCAGCCAGGACCTATCTATTAGTAATACAGTAACAAGAGGGGCTTTTCGTGAACTTACCCTTGAAGACCGAAAAGCGTTGTCAATGCTCAGGAGAGCATGGTTGATGTAGACGAGCCGAAGCCGACCTCAAGGTCGTGATGAAGTCCTTGCGCTCCTTGGCTCCAACGACTTGAGTGCCTCAAGTGCGACACCTCGCGGGGAGTTACACACGTCTGGTGCCTAACGATGACTCCCGCTTCCCCGATCCAGCAGCAGTTGCGGAAGTAGAGCTCCCGGATCCGAATCCCGTAGCGCGACGGCGCTCCGCGGTGAAGATGTCTCTGGCTCGCGCAGTCTAGACTTGGGACTACGGTCACGAGAGAGAGAGAGGGGTAGAGAGAAAATATCAATTAGAGGTCCTCCCAAAAGTGAGAAGACCTTTATTGATTATTGGTGTATTTCTTTTGGCCAAATACCCCCACTATATATAGGGGGGAGGTACTACCTCCCTCAAAGTCCCGGGGTGGGACTAAAGGAGAGGAGGGGGAGGGGTGGCCGCCGGCCACCCTAGTGGGCCCCGCATGGGGGGCTAGGCCTAGCCAGCCTCCCCTTTGCCCCTTCTCCCTCTCTCCTTTCCCCTAATGGGCCCTCTCCCTCCGGAAATTGGCCCATTAAGCCTTTGACCATTTATTTGATTTTTCTTGTTATTATAATTATGAATAAATGATTAAAACAACATTTAACATTCATTCACATATTATTCAACCTCCGTGGCTATGGAACACCTTCCACCTCCACTCCGGACATCCTCTGGTCTTACCGAAACCCTTCCGGTTTTCTCCCTACTCTTATTCGGTAATTCCATCGATCCTATAAACACTCTATTGATGGGTTTGTAGCATGGAAAACAAAAAATTTCTAACACAGGAACGAACAAAACCCAGATCTAATCTAGATAAAAGCCAAGATCTAATCTATTAGACATGTGCAATGAGATAGATCTGTACTAACCCTCGTAGATCCGAAAGCGTTACGAGATTAGATCTCGGGGTTGATGTAGTCGATCACTTGCCGATCTCAAGATCATGTGGACGATCCTTCCGGCGCCGCGTTCCGACAGCGCTTCCGCAGTCGGTCACACGTGCGGAGTCGAAGCAGACCTTCCTCTCCCTGTTCCAGCGAGCAGCAGAGGTAGTAGATCTTCTCCACGGAATTCCAGCAGCACGACGGTGTGGTGGTGGTGGTGGAGTAGAGAATTCTGCAGGGCTTCGCCTAAGCCTGAGCAGAGGGAAGGAGGAGGAGAGAGGCGGCGGCTAGGGCTTGGAGTGGAGGGGGCCAGGGGGTGGCGCCCCTACCCCTCTATTTAAAGGAGGGAGGCGCCATGGGAGGGGGAGTCCTAGTAGGACACCCCTCCCTCCTTGGCCGGCGGATTGGGAGAGGGGGAGGAGTCCTCCTTCCCCACGACTCCTTGTCTTGCCCCACAAGGACTCCTTGATCCTTTCTTGGTTTTCAAGCAAACTCCAAGAAATCTCCTAGAACCTTCCAGAACATTCCGAAACCTTCTAGAATCTCCATACAAACACTCCGGAACATTTCCTAACTTAGAAAATGATCCCCAATATATGAATCTTATTCTCCGGACAATTCCGGATCTCCTCGTGATGTCCCGGATCCAATCCGAGACTCCGAACAACATTCGGTCTCCAACGCATATTCCATATCTACTTAAAACAACTTCGAACCTTAAGTGTGTCACCCTACGGTTCGTGAATATGCAGACATGATGAAGACACCTCTCCGATCAATAACCATTAGCGGTATCTGGAGATCCATAATGGCTCCCACATACTCAACTATGACTTCGTGATCGATAGAACCATTAACATACGAAACCAATTCCCTTTGTCATGCGATATTCTACTTATCCGAGGTTTGATCGTCGATATCTCCATACCTAGTTCTACCTCGTTACGGATAAGTACTCTTTACTCGTTCCATGTTATGTCATCCCTTGTGACCTAGTCACATGCTTGCAAGCTAACTAGATGACATTCCACCGAGAGGGCCCAGAGCATATCTATCCGTCATATGGATGGACAAATCCCAATCTTGGTCCATGCGCTTCAACACATACTTTTAGAATACCCAATGACACCTTTATAACCACCCAGTTATGAAGCGGTGTTTGATGTCATCAAAGTACCCATCCGGTGATGGTGATTAACATAACCTCATGGTCGAAGGATTAGGTTACTATGCATTTGAAAGCTTATAGCAATACGAACTTAATGACTTGATCTTATGCTACGCTTACTATGGGTGTGTGTCCATCACATCATTCTCCTAATGATATAACCTTGTTATTAATGACATCCAATGTCCATGATTAGGAAACCATGATCATCAATTAATCAACAAGCTAGTTCCACAAGAGGCTTACTAGGGACTCTTTTATGTTTACAAAACACACATGTATCAGTGTTTCCTTATAATACAATTATAGCATGGGATGTAAACATTCATCATAAACACAAAAAATATAATAATAACCACTTTTATTATTGCCTATTGGGCATATCTCCAACATCTATAAGCATCATCAAGCCCTTAAGCGTGATACCCTACGGTTCGGGAACACTCCAGACATGGTCGAGACACTCCCGCACCAATGATCGACAGAGGGACCTAGATGGCCATGTGACCCCTATGCGTTCCACGAAGATCTTTCGTCGTTTGAACCGGCACAGTCGTGTCTTATTCCCTTTGTGTATCGATACTTGCATTGCCCGAGATCTGATCAATGACATCACCATGTCGTGTTCAACCTCGTTACTGAACAATGCTACTTGACTCGTTCCGACAAGCGATATCCCCGTGATCAAATCACATGCTGTGCAGCTATTGGATATAATCTCTCCGAGTGGGCCCTTGAGTATCTTCCCATCAAATGGACAGACAAATCCCGCTCTTGACATATATTGCCTCTACCGTTTCCTCCGAGTACCTGAACACACCTTTATAACCACCGTATTACCAGATGGCGTTTGATGCTATCTAAGAACTCTCGGGAGACAGTGATTGATATAGCCTCATGGTCTAAGGAATAGTCTATGAGGTTCCATTTCTAATCATCATAACTTGAACTTCGTGACATGATCGGGTCACGATGTTTAGGTTGGGTATTGGTTCATCATCTCATTCTCAGAATGAAATCACCTCGTTTCCAACTGGCATAAATGCCACATAGTCAGGAAACATGATCATTTGTTGACCAATGAACCAGTGACTAGAGTTTCACTGGGAACCCCTGGTTGTTTGTATATCACACGTGTATTGATGTTTCCACTCAATACAGTTATAGCATGATATAAAACTTAATCATAAACTATATGAAATATGGTAATAGTCCTTACTACTATTTGTCTCTAGGGCATATTTCCAACACGTCGCCCCAAGGGCAGACGTGGCAATGGCAAAAATCGCCAAGGCCGTGTTGCCACACCCTGGCAAGAAGGCGTGTTCTGCCAGATCTGTAAAAAGGAGGGTCATCCAGCTAGCGAGTGTTGGTGGAGGTATGGCGACAACACTGATGATGATACTCCTCCTGAGCATAAGGGCGCATATGGTGTTGATACAAACTGGTACATGGATACTGGAGCTACTACTCATGTGGCTGGCCAACTCAATAAACTCCAAGTTCATGAGCAGTATCAAGGGCATGATCAGGTTCACACAGCTAGTGGACAAGGTATGGACATTGCACATATTGGTCATTCTGTTTTGCACACCCCCACTAGCTCCATACATCTTAATGATATTTTGCATGTTCCTAATGCTTCCATGAATTTGCTTTCTGCTCATAAAATTGCCTTAGACAATAATTCTTTTATTGAGATTCACCCATTCTTTTTCCTTATCAAGGATCAGGTAACCTAGCAAATCATGTTTAAAGGACCTTGTCATGGTGGCTTATATCCTCTCATTCCAGTCTCCACGGGGTCCTCCAAGCAAGCATTAGTCACCGTCAAGCCTACTTCATCCATGTGGCATCGACGTCTAGGGCATCCATCATCCTTTATTGTTCAGAAAATTCTTAGGAAAAACAATATTGCCTACACTCCAGAAATAAATCCTTACATATGTGATCCATGTCAATAGGCCAAGAGTCATCAGCTCCCCTATCCTGTCTCCACCAGTGTGTCTACTGTTCCTTGGAGCAGATTTTTTCTGATGTATGGGGCCCTGCTTCTCCCTCTGTTGACAAACATTCATATTATGTAAGCTTCATTGATGATTTTAGCTATATTACTTAGATATATTTACTTAAGAAGCGTTCCGAGGTTTATCAAGTCTTTCTAAACTTTCAACAATATGTTGAACGCAAGTTTGATAGGAAGATTATTACAATGCAAACTGATTGGGGTGGTGAATATGAAAAACTCAATGGTTTCTTTCAAAAAGTAGGCATAACTCACCATGTTTCTTGCCCACATGTTCCTCAAAAAAAGGTTCTGCTGAACGCAAACATCGTCATATTGTTGAAGTTGGTCTTGCCTTGCTTGCTAATTCATCTATGCCTCTTAAATACTGGGATGGTGCTTTCCTAACAGCTACCTTTCTTATCAACTTACTTCCTACAAAATTTCTCGATTTCATGACTCCAACAGAAAAACTCCTCCACATTACACCAAACTATGATTCTCTTCGTGTTTTTGGCTGTGCCTGTTGGCCCAATTTACGTCCTTACAATAAACACAAGCTGTCTTACCGTTCCAAACGATGTGTTTTTCTAGGCTACAGTCCCATGCACAAAGGAGTCAAGTGTCTAGATGTCACCACTGGGCGTGTTTATATCTCTCGCGATGTCGTTTTTGACGAGCATGTCTTTCTGTTTGCATCCCTTCATCCAAATGCTGGTCGTCGCCTTCGTGAAGAAATTCTTCTTCTTCCTCTAGAATCGTCTTCCTTGGTATCACATGATAGGGGTGTGCACACTAATGATCACTATTTGCAAATTGTACCTGTTGTTACTCCTATGCAGAATATTGCTGATGTGGATGCTCCTCAAAATTCGGCTCCCAATGGTGAACACAACATAGGAAATAATGACTTAGGACGAAATTCTAATCCTGAACAATCGAGCACTGATTCTTAGGCTCACTCTGACATAGCATCGCCCTGTGATCCTGCGCCAACAGAATCAACTACCGATTCGGCAGCGTCGTGATGGCCCAAGATATCTGGAGACCATTGGGGAACCCCAAGAGGAAGGTATGATGAGCACAGCAGCAATTTTTCCCTCAGTAATGAAACCAAGGATTAATCGAACCAGTAGGAGCAAGGAAACACCTCAAAGGTGTTGCTAGCTGAACTTTGGCAGGGCGCACTACCGGTGCCAGCAGCAACGTGGAGACCTGCACAACACAACCACAGAACTTCGCCCCCAACTTACGATGAGGTTGTCAATCTCACCGGTTTTGCTAAAAACAAAGGATTAAACGTATCGAGTGGAAGAAAGTAATAGTTTGCAGAAAGTAAATAGAAAATAGTAAACAGTTGTAGATTGATGGTAAAAGAAAGGACTGGGGTCCATAGTTCACTAGAGGTGGCTCTCCTTAAGATAGATAACATGTTGGGTGAACAAATTACAGCGGGGCAATTGACAAACATCGAGAAAGCAATACATGCATATACTACTCATCTTGACTCCTTTGAGACTTGATTGGGCATTACAACATTATACATATACCATAATCAAATTGCATCTATGACTAATAATCCACCTTCAGGTTATCATCCGAACCCCCTCTAGTATTAAGTTGCAAGCAACGGATAATTGCATTACGCATTGCATGTAAAGTAAACAATACGATTGTTCTATGAACAAAGGATTGTTGTTTTCTCCCTAGTAGCAACAGCACATCTAGTACCTTAGAGATTTCTGTTACTTCCCCAGATTACTAGAGGCATGAACCCACTATCGAGCATAAATACTAACTCTTGGAGTTGCTAGCATCTACTTGGACAAGATAGCTACTAACAACGGAAAGCATGCAAGATCACAAATAACAAAGACATGATAGAATCAATAATCAATCTAAAATATCATCTCAATATCCATCGGATCCCCGCAAACACAACATGTAGGAATTACAAATAGATGATCTTGATGATGAACAGAGCTCACAAGATCTAAACATGATAGCACAAAGGAGAAGAACCAGCCATCTAGCTACTACATGGACCCGTAGTCCAGAGATGAACTACTCATGCATCACACCGGAGGCTTGGATGGTGATGAAGAAGGCCTCCAGGGTGAATTCCCCTCTCCGACAGGGTGCCGGGAAGAGCTTCAGATCCCTCCCGATCTAGGGATGGAGATGACGGCGGCTACAGACTCTTTCGTGGAATTTTGATCGGGTACTTAGGGTTTCTGTATCGGAGGCATCTTATAGGCGAAAGGAGAGGCCGGGGGTGTGCCTGGGCTAGCCACACCACCCCCTGGCGCGGGCCAGGCCTGGCTGCGCGGCCAGGTGGTGTGGCCGCCCTCTAGCCCCTCTCTGTCTCGTATTCTGGCTTCGGGTGTCCCTCGATGAAAAACTGACTTTGGCTTTTGTCTCGTCCAATTTCGAGAATTTCCATTTTTGACTTTCCTGGAACCAAAAACAGCAGAAAACAGGCAGCTGGCACTGTGGCTCTTGTTAATAGGTTAGTCTAAGAAAGTGTATAGAAAGTACTCCAAAGTTGGAAAAAAACACAAGAAAGTAGATAAAACCAAGCATGGAACATCAAAAATTATGGATACGTTTGCAACATATCAACATCCCCAAGCTTAACTCCTGCTCGTCCTCGAGTAGGTAAGTGATAAAAAGAAAGAATAATTTTTGAGGTGGCATGCACCATCATAAACTTGATCAAAGTATTTGTAAAACATTGATAGCTGGAATCATAGTACTTCAATCATAACATGAAAGACAAAGTTCTAACAATAAGACAAAGCAACTATGTTGCAACATGAAAAGGCACAAACAAAAGATTCATGAATAACAATGCTTTGCAAGACGTTTGTTTGTTTCACATAAAGAAAACATAGCATAGTGGCATTCAGCTTGTCCCTCATAGAGTAGCAAACATAAACGCATAGGACACCTTCAAAGTTCATAAGGGTGACTAGATACAAATAGTTTAAAACAAGCAATATCAAAGCTATGCATCAATCAACAAGTCTTGGGACAATGCACATAGAACTAAGAATGGCCACTGTGCTCTCAAAGTAGGTGCATAAAGATAGAAGGTGGAGACTCAACATAAAAGTAAAAGAGAGGCCTTCATAGAAGGAAGTAGGGATTCAAGTTTCATAAAGAGCTTCCAAAAATTATGGTACTTATTAGCTTTGAGCTCTCATTGCCCCTATCATAAGCAGCTTGAAGGTGATTAAGGTTAAAGTGACACAACTAAGAGGATATGCTTGACAAGTTATAAGCTAAAATCTCATGCCCCTTACTTACGAAGACCGAACCTCATGCTACTCAACTTCAGTCACAAGTAAGCTCTTGTCATTGTAAGTACATATGTATCATGGAGAACCGCCAATGGGGTACCCCTTGCACATGATACAGGAGTTATCCCATAATCAAAATGACAAGGCAAGCAGACAATGAGCATCTCAACGATCTTTTTATTTGCTATTTGCATATGTTTTTATTGAGGATGCTTCATAGAGTGCTCATTATGGTTATGCTGCAAGTTTCCACCATGATTAGGCATGGCTTAGGCTAGCGGTCCAGGCGTTTCTCTAACACAAATACAAACTCCATGATCTTACAAGTTCCCCTTTTATTTCACACCGCCGGGATCCATAAGCAAAAGAACATGATATTAACAGGGTACAAAGTACAAGTGCAATGTTGAAAGCGTTCCCCATGATTCATGGTTCTGCTAACTTCAACTTATAAAGCGCAAGCATATACGCAACAAAGATGGACGCAATGGTTCAAGTTTATTAAATGCAATAAAGTAAAGTGTGCCATCAAGTTCGTGAGAGCTTTAATCACTAATTTTCACATAACAAGTTTAATTTGAAAGGTAGATAAAAACATGAATATACTTGGAATAGCATATGCTAATAGGTAGGTATGGTGGACTCTTTGGAATAACTTGGTTTTAGGAATTGGATGCATGAGTGGAACTCACACTTGGTTATGGAGGCTAGCAAAAGACTGGGAGCGACCAACTAAGAGAGCAATAATGGCCATAATCATGCAAGTGACAAAACATCATTAATCAAAGCATAAAGTGATACTACAAGTTGAAAACTGAAGGATCATAAAGGCTTATGGTGACTTGGGATAGTCATAAAATGGTGTGAGCATGTGCCAAGTCAACCCAAATAAAACATCAAAGGAGAATATCATAATACTATGCTTTAATATGCTAAAACAACACATGATTCTTCAAAGGCACATTAAGCAATCTCAATTGTTTATAACTAGTCATGCTACAGCAAAGAATACTAAGCATAAAGCCAAAACAATATCTAGCATGGCATGACAAAGAATAGGCCACAGTCAAAAACAAGCTCTCTTTACCACTTAAGCATGAACTTTTCCTACTCTTTTCCAATCCAACCCAAACTATTTGAAAACCAATGTATGAAAGTGGGGTCAAACCAATTTATTCAGCAAACTAAGAAAACGAAGCAAATGAAAAAGCAAAATGAAAACGAAAAAGAAGACGCTCCAAGAACAACACAACTGTGCATGAAATAATAAAAATGAAGTGTTTGGAAGAAACCTGGGATTTTTATCGATGAAGAAGGGGATGCCTTGGGCATCCCCAAGCTTTGACGCTTGTACTTCTTGGATATTTCTTGGGGTGACATGCGTGGCATCCCCAATCTTGAGATTTAGTCCATCCTCCATCTCATTACTCATTCCTTCCATACACCTAAAATTTTTCCTTCATACAAAATTTCACACAATCTTTATTAGCAACATTAGTGTACTCAAGCTAATAATTCTTTTAGGTTCAGTTCCAACACCAATAAAACTTCCATTAAAACATAAGCTACTATAGCACTTCCCTCAAAAATCTCAATTCCCCAAAAGAACTCAAAAAGGAACCAACAAGAAGCAAATGCAAATAATGGCAGAAATCTGTCAAAACAGGCCAGCAGGTAAAAACGAATTTTTTCGAAGACCTTCTGTTGCTCAAATCAAAAAGTGTTGAACTAACGGAAGTTAGACAACAACCTGGGTAAGAAGCACAAACATTCACGACTCAAAAGGACGTATAGATATTTTACACGAATTTTTATGGTGAAGTACAGAAATCTGTTTCGGGACAGCAACTTTCCCAATCATTACTTCTCTCTCATTAGAGGTTACTCTTGGCACAAAAAGCAAATAAAAAGGATAAGGAGAAGTTATTACTAAAGTAATAACTTCCAAGACTCATCTAAAACTTTTGGGTTATCTCCCAATAAGTACTTTTCTTTAACGCCTTTAAGTTAGGCATAAGAAGCAAGAAAAAGGATCAAGTGTTCTCAAATGAAGAAGCATTAAGAGCAAATTTTGTTTTCATTGGAGAGGCAAAAGAAATCTTCTCTCTCTTCTTAGGGAAGTGTTCTATACCTTTCTTGAGTGGAAGTTGATATTTAATGGTGCCTTCTTTCATATCAATAATGGCACCAACAGTTCTAAGAAAAGGTCTTCCCAAAGTAATATGACAAGAAGCATTGCATTCAACATCCAAAACATAGAAATCAACAGGGACATAGGCATTGTTAACCATAATAAGAACATCATTAATACTCCCCATGAGTTTCTTTTTAGCATTATAATCAAGTGGGACATTCAAATAACAATCTTCCAATGGTGGCAAATCAAGCATATCATAAATCCTTCTAGGCATAATAGAAACACTACTATCAAGATCACATAAAGCTTTGAAATCAAAATCATTCACTTTCATATTAATGATGGGTTCCCAACCATCTTCTTGTTTTATAGGAATAGAAGCTTTATGTTTCATCTTTTCTTCTTTAATCTTTATGAGCATCAGTAATGTGTTTTGTAAAGGCCATATTCATAGCATTAGCATTAGGACTTTTAGCAAGCTTTTGTAGGGACTTAATAACTTCAGAGATATTGCAACCATCAAGATAAAAATCATAATTATCATCTAAAGTAGTAGAGCTATTACTAGCCTCAACACTAGTGGTAGTGATAGTAGAAACACTAATGTTTCTAGAAATTTCATCCTCTCTTTCCCACTTAGCATGCAATTCAGCTATAGTCTAACATTTTCATTAATTCTTACTTGTATGGCATTAGTAGAAGGAAAGGGATTATCATTTTTTATGTTTAGCAGCCATTTTATTCAAAGAAGATTGAGCTTCAGCCAATGATGCTATATTTCTTTCAGCATTAGAGAGTTTTTCCTCAATAGTTTTATTGAAAGCAGTTTGTTTACTAATAAAGTCTTTAAGCATAACTTCAAGTTTAGAGGGGGCACTCCTATTATTGTTGTAGGAATTTCCATAAGCATTACCATTGTTGGGAGGATATGGCCTATAATTGTTGTTACCAAAATTATTCCTGTAGGCTTTGTTGCTAAAATTGTTATTTCTTATAAAGTTCACATCAACTTGCTCTTCTTGAGCAACCAAAGAGGCTAAAGGAACATTACTTGGATCAATATGAGCTTTCCCATTAACAAGCATAGACATAATAACATCAATTTTATCACTCAAGGAGGAGGTTTCTTCAACATAATTTACCTTCTTACCTTGTGGAGCTCTCTCAGTATGCCATTCAGAATAGTTAACCATCATATTATCCAGAAGCTTTGTTGCAGCACCCAAAGTAATGGTCATAAAGGTACCTCCAGCAGCAGAATCCAATAGATTTCTTGAAGAATAGTTCAATCCTGCAGAAAAGGTTTGGATAATCATCCAAGCAGTCAGTCCATGAGTGGGACAATTCTTTACCAAAGATTTCATTCTTTCCCAAGCTTGAGTGTTGGGGATATACTTTCCGGGTATCCTCACAGTTCCTCACTGACCAGGGTG
Organism: Avena sativa; assembly: GCA_916181665.1. NCBI lineage: Eukaryota > Viridiplantae > Streptophyta > Magnoliopsida > Poales > Poaceae > Avena > Avena sativa. The sequence continues at coordinate 418,859,589 of OV702296.1, forward strand.
GCCCACTTCGGGTTAGAGCTTTGCTTCACGGGTGGCCCAGTCAGGGAGAAAGACAGAGTCCAATCCGGCTACGGGAAGGCCCAGAAGACTTACCGACTTAGGCCCATAATGTTACTTGTAGTTCAAGATCTACTATATAACCGACTCTTAGACGTAGCCAGATAGATCTCTCCTGTAAACCCTAGGCCGGATATCTATATAAGCCGTCCTAGGGAGAGCCTTTAGGACACACCCAATACTTTAGACCCTCAACTCGCACAGGCGAAACCCTTGTAACCCATATTCTGGCTCTACCGTATTACTGGATTGCTAGCAGGAGTAGGATCCGTCCAAAGCCGGCGGATTCGAACCTGGGTAAACTTGTGTGCTCACCGTCCCGGAACACCGTATGTCTCACACCCCTCTCTTCCGAACGCCTCGAGGACCCCCTCATGGCGTACTTGTCATCAATCCGACGATAGTTGGCGCCCACCGTGGGGAAAGTGAGCTTCAGATCTGCGTTCCGAGCGGAATCTGCAAGAATCGGAATCGGCGAGACTATCGTCATCGGTCGCATCCTCTACGCCAGCGATGTCCCTCTCATCGTTCTCAACGAGACTTGGATTCCAGCAAGGGAGGTCATGACTGCCTACACAATCATGTCTTTTGGCGAGATCGATGTTTACATCGGTTTCGCTGAACCGGCCCAACCCACCCTAGTGGTGATGATAGAGGCAGAAGAATTTCCTGGGTCCCCTTTGTCCGCGGAGGCGGCAGAGTTCCGGATCTCAGAAAACCCTAATCCCACCCAGCCCGCACCAGTTGCGGAGATAGTGGAGAAACCCGAACCTGAAGAAGACCTAGCGGGCCAAGTCGAATCTGGAGTGGATCTCCCAGGAGGAGCCGGATCCCAGATCGACCCACTCGTGGAAGTTGAAATCCAGGAGGAGCATGTCAATGACACTGATTCTGACTCTGATGATGCCGGGACAGACAGGCCGTTCCTAAGGTACACACTAAAACGTATGATACTGCAAGGCGAAAGCGCAGATGCAATCCTCGAGACCATCAAAAGTTTCGATATGGCTGATCGCGAAAGCCGCAGGTACCTCAGGAGGCACGCGTCGCACTTCGTCGGATATGTGGGATCCGGATCCAGCTCTGCCGATGCTAGAGAAAACACCGACTCGGTGCTAGAGGCAATTGGAACAAACGCTGACGTACCCGCATCCTCGGATGAATCGATGACATCAGCAGATTTCCGAAAGTTCTTCGCGGAAACAGCCTGGTCGCAACCCGATATCTCCCACTTATGTTGCGGAAGACGGCACGATCATGGCTCAATGAACTTCCGGCAAGCACCATCCATAACTGTTATGATTTGCAAAGCGCGTTCTTTCGGAATTTCGAAGGCACATATCGGAGGCCCTGTACGGTTGGAGACCTACAACGTTGCACCCAGAAAGCCGGAGAAACTTGCCAGGATTATCGGATGGAGGCACTTTCCTTCGAAGTGGTCCCATTCAAGAGCGCATACCATGCTATATTCGGACGTCCGGCTTACTGGGCTTTTATGGCTCGTCCGTGTTACATTTGCAATATGATGAAAATTCTAGGTCCCAACAGCGTGATCACCATCAGGGGAGACCCAAAGAAAGCGCGAGAGTGCGAGGATGTAAATGCCGCCTTTGCCGAAGCCGTGCTGCATGCCCAGGAGTACCAGGAGATCCAGAAGAGCATAGATCCGTCTGAGATGCCCGCAACGAAGAAGGAGGTTACCAAGCCAAATCCGAAGTTCAAGGCATCAGAAGAGACGAAGAAAGCACCGTTGAAGGATGATGATGCCTCCAAGGTGACCCAGATAGGCGTAGGCCTAGATAGGGCATAGGAAAGCGTGCTCGTCAAGTTCCTCCAAGCAAATCAAGACATCTTCGCGTGGCAGCCATGTGACATGACCGGAGTACCTAGGGAACTTGCCGAGCACTCTCTAAATGTAAACCCGAACGCTAAACCCGTCAAACAGTCCTTGACGGTTTGGCGACGTAAAGCGTAAGACAATAGCTAAGGAACTAGCATGGCTCGAGTTAGCCAGATTCACAGAAGAGGTCATCCACACTGAGTGGTCAGCCAATCCTGTAATGGTCCCTAAAAAGGACACCACTGATTTAAGGATGTGTGTTGATTATACTGCCTTGAACAAGGCTTGTCCAAAAGATCCGTTCGCTCTGCCTAGAATTGATCAAGTTATCGATTCTACGGCAGGCTCGGAACTCCTCTGTTTTCTCGACGCATATTCTGATTATCACCAAATCCGGATGAAGGAATCTGACAAAGTCAAAACTTCATTCATAACCCCCTTCGGAACCTTCTGTTTTGTTACGATGACCTTTGGGCTGAAAAACGCAGGATCTACGTACCAGCGCATGATGCAGCGTTGCCTCCACGACCAACTCAGACGCAATGTACATGCATACGTGGATGATATCGCGGTGATGTCCAAAAAGAAGGAAACACTCATTTCCGACTTGGAGGAAACGTTCGCCAATCTACGAAAATACAACATCATGCTTACCCGAAGAAATGATTTTTTGGAATACCAGCCAGAAAATTGTTAGGTTTCATCGTGTCTCAAAGAGGCATAGAGGTGAACCGCGACAAAATCAAGGCTATACTCAATATTTCCAGGCCAACTCGCCTGAAGGACGTACAAAGATTAACTGGTTGCATTGCTGTGGTCAGTCAATTTGTAAGCCAGCTTGGTGAAAGAGCCGCACCATTATACAAACTCCTGAAGAAGACCAAAGATTTTGTCTGGACTGACGAAGCTGAAGCTGCGCTAAAAGACCTGAAGAAAGTACTCTCATCTGCTCCTATCCTCGCAGCGTCGGAACCTCAGGAACCTATATTGCTTTATATTGCTGCGACAAATAAGGTTGTTAGTACCGTCATGGTGGTGGAGAGACCAGAGGAAAATCAGGAACACCTGGTGCAGCGTCCGACTTACTTTGTCAGCGAGGTCTTGACAGAATCAAAACAGCGATATCCGCACTATCAAAAGTTGGCTTATGGTGTTTTCCTAGCATCTCGTAAGTTACGACACTATTTTCAAGAGCATCCAATTACCGTGGTGAGCAAAGCTCCCATGAGAGACATAATCAACAACAGTGACGCCAGAGGACGCGTTGCCAAATGGGGCATAGAGCTTTCAACTTTCAATATTGAGTACAAACCTCGGATAGCAATCAAATCCCAGATCCTTGCTGACTTTGTTGCTGATTGGACAGAGACGAAGGAGAATATGATCCTCCCTCAGTCGAAATATTGGACCCTCTTTTTCGACGGGTCTAAGGCTAGAGGGGGCTCGGGGGCTGGCGTGGTGCTCAAATCACCCTAAGGAGATAAAACTTTTATACGTGTTGCAGGTCCATTTCACAGCGACAAACAATATTGCCGAGTATGAAGCACTGCTGCATGGAATCTGGATTGCCAAGGATATTGGCATCCGACGTTTGATGTGTTACGGAGATTTGGATCTTGTTGCTCAGCAAGTCTCGGATATTTGTAATGCAAATAAGCACATGGCAGCATATAAAGCTGTCGTGGATGATCTATCTAAATCGTTCGAAGGGTTTGAAGTTCAACACATCCCTCGGGCAGAAAATGAGGAAGTAGATGCACTGTCTCGAATAGGCTCTGCGCGGAAAGAGGTCCCGGATGGCGCATTTTTAGAGCACCTCAAAGTTCCCTTGATAAAGGGAGTATATAAGGAATATCCGACCAAATCCGACTCACCTTTGATAGCAGTTCTGACTGTAATTCCCAGCTGGACTTAACCCTACATCGATTATTTGGTAGATGGCAAATTACCCGAAGACGAGGTGCTGAGCCGGCAGATTATCCGACGAGCAAAAGCCTATACTATTGTTAAGGGTGAGCTCCATAAACAGAGTGTTTCTGGGGGTTTTCAGCGTTGTGTATCCCCAGAAGAAGGAGTGGAAATCTTAAGGGAAATCCACGAAGGCGAGTGTGGTCACCACGCTGCAGCCAAATCTTTAGTGGCAAAAGCTTTTCGACATGGATTTTTCTGGCTTACAGCTTAGGCAGATGCCGAACGATTAGTTAAGACATGCAAAGGCTGCCAAAAGTACGCCAAGCAAGCTCATGTTCCGGCTGATTAGCTACGAACAATACCTATAACATAGCCTTTTGCGGTCTGGGGGCTTGATATGGTAGGACCTTTTAAACGAGCTCCAAGTGGATTTACTCACCTCTTAGTGATGGTGGATAAATTCACCAAATGGATCGAGGCTAAACCTGTCACTAGTTGTGATGGAGCAACAACCAAAAGATTTGTCGAGGATATTATAATCCGGTATGGTTATCCACATAGCATTATCACGGGCAACGAGAGTAACTTTTCTATGGGAGAACTGGCCAAATTCTGCGATGAGCAAAATATCCGGCTTGACATTGCGTCAATCGCACATCCACAGGCTAACGGACAAGTCGAAAGAGCAAATGGTTTAATTCTACAAGGCCTGAAACCAAGACTCGAAGCACCACTACGACGTGCTGCGGGGGCTTGGGCAGAGGAACTACCCTCTGTAATTTGGAGTTTACGAACAACTCCTAACAAGTCAACATGATACACAGCTTTCTTCTTAGTCTATGGCACAGAAGCAGTTCTTCCTAGTGATTTAATTCATACTTCTCCTAGAGTGGCCGCGTATATCAAAGAGGATGCCGAGATTTCTCGACAAAATGATCTCGACTTAGTTGAAGAAGTTCGCGTCGTTGCTGAAATGAGATCTACAGCCTATCAGCAGAAGTTACGCAAGTATCATAGCCAGAGAGTCCGAAAAAGATCTTTCAATAAAGGTGATTTGGTTCTCCGGCTTGTGCAACAAAGAAAGCACAAACTTTCCCTAGTATGGGAAGGGCCCTTTTTAGTTAGTCGAGTATTGCACAATGGATCATACTACTTAACTGACATGAGGCCAGTCAAAGAAAGACCTGCTACTAAGAAGAGAAAGAGAGCTGGAGGCAGTACAAATCCGGATGAGTTAGACAGACCGTGGAATATTGCTCAGCTACGTCCCTTTTATTCTTAGTTTATCCTTCTTTGTAATTATACAAATGTACATGTTCTGTGAGAAATAAAAGTGTTGGTTACCTCAAGTTTTTTCTAAGAAGTTCTTAAACCATCTTATTTCCGAATGATCATGTCATAGTCGAAAATCCCAGAATGCTTGAAAGTACTTTATGCTCATGTTCGTTTTGGTCTAGATTTCCGATTCTAAAACTGCTACCTTCGGGTATAACTCTAAAGTTTCTAGTCTTTACTTTGGTTATTTGTCTGATTGCCGGATGCGGGTATTTTCCGAGTAGTGAATTGTTGGTACTGGAAGCCAGCTTTGTTTTCGAGTTTAAACTGGTTTAGCAATTGAGCTCCATTGCTCGGCAAAGTTTCCGGCGGAAGGTTTAGCCGGCTCACGAAAGGGACGAGGCGGAAAGCCAGATAAACAATAAGTAGAGACGAAAAATACAAGTGCTTGTGTAAACATTTTAGGCACGCAAAAATCTCAAAGCCGAAAAGTGCTGAATAGATCAAAAGCTTAGTACTTGCAAGATAAATAGTACTTAATATTTACAATCGCATCAGGTTTTTTCGGGAATAATACATAAATTTCCGGCCTATGATGCAGGAGAAGATGAAGGATCTGCCGGCTCGCTGGTCACTCCGCCTTGATATCGTTCCGAGATGTCCGCATCCGATTTGGTGCGTTCATCGTCGGAAACTTCTTCGGTTTCTTCTGTAGGAGGAGGCGGAGTATCCACGCGGGTGAAGAAGGGGATCTCGTAGCTGGTCAGATCAGCTACGTGGCACCCGTATCTAGCACAGGAGTGCATGATAGCTTGAAGGTCTTGCTCCTGGCCGTCTTCGTCCACCTTGCAGTACCCTCTGGTCACTTGCCATATCTCCATGTTTCCATGGTGGCTCATGACCATAGTGAGAGCGTTCTGCGCAGCAGTCTGCGCGTAGGACATGTTCTAGTCCTGAACAATCTGCGACATCTCCTTGGCCCTGTCCCGCACCTCAAAATCCGACATGCTTGGCATGTCTGGAATCCTGAGAGACTCGCCAATGTCCTCAAGGGACTGGCGGTAGTCATGAATAAGATCACCGACTTGGGTAAGCCGGTGAGTGCGGGGCTCGGACGAGGAAGAGTCCGTCAACTTCAGAGGACCTATACACAAAACAAGTTAAGAAAAAACCAACATTGATAGAAGTCGAAGAAAAAGATAAGTCAGAGAGGTGGAACGTACCAAAAATGACATCGTCAATCTTGGTCTTCTCCTCCCGGTGACTCTGGAGTTCAGCCTGGAGCGCCTGGGATATGTCCTTCTCTCTGCCAAGCTCATTCTTGAGGTCCGAGATTATTTTATCCTGAGCAGCAATCTTGCGATCATGCTCATTAGTGGCCATGGAGGAGGATTCAAGGACTTGAGCTATGCTCTTTTCATGATCTGCCTTGAGCTTATCTAGCTCTTGGCGAAGTCCCTTGTTCTCCACCACCAGGGTCTTGAGGTTCTCGGCCTCTTCAATCATAGCAATGGATTGTTTCACCAGCGTTGTAAGTCAAAAAAGAACAATAGTTCAGAAAAATTCGACATTAAAAAAAGAAGCAAAGACAAGGTTTGAATCTCGGAATGTTTACCTTCGGCTTCATCCTTGGATACCTTGAGCTCAACATTTTTAAGCCGGAGAGCTTTGATCTCTCTCCGCTTATCACAGACATTGTTCAGTAATTCCTGGTTATAGGAACATACTTTCTGTAAGTCAGAATACCCAAAGTCAGAAAGCTACTTAAGACTCGGGCTAATATTTTTGCTAAATATCAGCACGAGCCTTGGGGGCTACACTAGTTCGTTCTTTGGCATCCTAATGAAGCATAAACTCGGATTCTATATCCTACTTCATGCTTGGGGGCTAGAGGATATGATATAACATAATGGAAAAAACAAGAGTTGGAATTCCGACTTACATATTGCTCGCGGGTGAGTTTATCTAAACCCGCGTTCACTTCAGCGGCCACCTTCTCGGCAAGAGTAAGAGGGATCACTGGGGCTGTTGTGTAGCATCCCAATTGTCTAACAATTGCAATGCTACTAGCCTAGTCTATATAAATGCTACCTTCCCACATATAATTGTTGCATCATAATTATATCTTGCTCATGTCATCATGCCACCTTGCATTTGAGCATCATATAAAACCCTTTTTGTTTTGGTTCTTCTCTCATATGAATCATTAATTGTACTTGCCTCTTGATATTGTATTTGGTTATTGATATATTGTTTAAATGCCCAAGTTGAGTTGGGGGCATATCTTTTATTCCACTCCACCACCCTTTCTTTCACCACCTTATAATTCCACCATCCCATTATCCATGAGCTTGTATTTTTTTCTTTTGGTATTTAATCTAGCTCATGGGAGATAGGATGGATCTACTTCTATAAATTATTTTGCTTGGCTTTATTCCACTTTTGGGAATGCATAAGAATAATGCCATGTTAATATTATTGTTTTCACAAGAATAAACATGGCATTAATTATTTTGCATGGGCCATGCAAGTACCACCACATTCTAGTCTTTTGGATTTTATTTGAATTTTTGAGTGGATCATCTCCCATCTCTCTCTACCCCTCTTCATGCTTGATCTTGTTAAAACCCTATAACCACACCCCCTCTCTAATCCACCTCCCTAAGCCACACCCCACCTAACCACTCCATGCCCTCTCTCTCGGCCTCTCTCCCTTCACCCATGCCTTGCAGGCCCCACCTGGCCACCCTGGCCCCAGCTAGCTACCATCCACCCCAAGCCCTAAACCGAGCCACTACTCCTACTCCAACCCTAGCTCCATGCCACCCCCTCTCTCTCTCTCTCTCTCTCTCTCTCTCTCTCTCTCTCTCTCTCTCTATCCCTGCCGTGCTGGCCCCACCCTCTTTGGCCTCGCCCTGACCCCACCTGGCAGCCTCCATCTACCCCTCCCTCTGCCCCTGCCGTCTAGCCCGAGCACGTGCTCGAGGGGGAAAAGGTGGCACCGAGCCACCCTTATCTACCCCTGCCTCGGCTGCTCCTCCTTTCTCTCTCCCTCCTTTTCCTCCTTCCCCACGGCTCTCTGGTGTCCCCAGATCCACCCCAAGCCTTGCCGTACCTCCCCTCTCTCTCCACCATCGCCAGATCCCGACGCCAGCCGCCGCCGTCTACCTCTGTCCCTCGTCGTTCCAGCCGGCGTGCACGTCGTGGAGGTGGCCTGGTAGACCGAGAAGGCCGCCCTGCATCGCCCAGTACCCGCCAGTGAGGAGGAGAAGGACCCCGTCTGCTGCAGCACCGCAACGCCCGCCGAAAACCCTAGCCCCGCCGTGCGCCAGCAACGCCGTCGATCGGCCACCTCTCTGCCCGATCCAACACCATCAACCAAACCGCGGTGAGCCTCTCTCCCTCCCTGACATGATCCGCCTCGCTGTCATCGATTTGTGCCGCCGTTCGTTTCATCGAACAGACTACGCGCGCCGTCGGCCACCGCGTCTGCTCGCTCCCGCGTCGCACAGAACCCCATCTAGGCCCCGTCTGCCCTCCTACCACCATCCGTTAGCCATCCGCACTGGCTCGCACCCCCAGCGCGCACCCTCGCGTCCCCAGTTCGATCCACCGTGCCGCGCTCCGCGTCGGTCGGTCACCGATCGGTCGATCGGTGGAGAAGATCTACAGGGCCGTTGCCACTTTACACATAGCCCCCTCTTTTATCTCCCGCTCAACCCGCGCTCCTCGAGACCCCACCTGTCCGTGCCTGTGGCGTTTTTGCAAAAACATACTCGCAGTTTCGAACCCTTAACCCGCGCTCCAGCTCGGCCCCGCCTGGCAGTCCCTGCGCGCTCGTTCGCTGGCACGTGGGCCCGTGGCCGCTGGCCCCACCTGTCATTCGCAGAGGCTAGGTAAAGCCGCGGTGAGAAAACCTTTTCTGTGCGCGTGAGTCCCAGTCAGCCCTGGCCCCACTTGTCGGTGTCTGCGGCTAGATCTGGGTTAGTGATAAAAGATTTTCCGTTTTTCTGTTTAATTTAAACTTTTCAAATTTTGTTTTAAATTCAAATTTAATTCTGTTTTTAAATAACTTTTCAAATATTATTCCAAATAATACAAATAATATATGTTTTGAAATCAGAAAAATATGAGGAATTCAAATATGCTATTCAAAATATTATTTGCACACTTTAAATTTCGAGTTGATTTAAATTACAATAAAATGCCCTTTTTCCTTAATTAATTAATAACTTTTGTTTTATAACTCCAAATTTGACAAATAATATGTCTAAAATGATCAGCTCGACGAAACCTTTCTGTTTATGCATTCCTTGTTCTGAATTGCAGCATGCATCATATAAATATAAAGTATACAGCAACTTATATGAGGTTAAAATGTGACTAAAACTCAATAAAAGGCTTTATTCTTGTATTCCACACCTCACCCATGCCATGCTACATTATTGCCATGCAAATTGTGCATCATTCATCATGGCATGATTGTTTGCTTGTCGCATTTTATTCATATGCTTGTGCACTTTATTTATGTTGGCCCTTGTTTGTTTGGTTCTTCTTCGAATAGACGCTGAGCAGGGAATATATCAAGAAACCCAGGAGCACTACCCAGATCCTTCTCTCGCTTCAACTGAGCTGCCAGGCAAGCACTACCACATGCTTGCATACATATAGTACCTATTGCCTCTATCTTATTCTTGCCTCATTGAGTCGCGATTGCATTAAACTGAATCCCAAGTACTGCATAGCCTTTACTTTTAAACCCCACCGAAGCTTGTTCCTCCATCCCATGAGCCATTACTACAGGAGTTGTTTGAGCCATGCGAGTCGTAGAACAGCATGTGTAGGGTATGTGAGTGTCTGATGGATAACGAGGTACCTATACAACTTAACCTGAGTAGTAATGGGATAACTAATGAAAGTGGCACCGGTGAGCAATATCTGCTATTTGGTTTTCATGCTCACTTGTGTCCCGTAGGACCCCGAGTACTTGATTCCTGTTCCTTGAATATTCGCGCTATCCACATCCGGGAGGCTTATGGACCCCCCCTGAGCCAGAGCTTGATTCATTCTTATTTCTTGGGGCCACAAAGTAGTTTGGGGCTTTATTACTATCCTGTACTTATGCCATGCTTTACTGCTTTATTTAAGATTGTGCGAGGAGCACCTGTACTGTTTAGGTAAGCGGAGTGTTTTCACGGTATCGACAAGCCCAGTCACACTTTCGGGTTCCCAGTCGTTTACAGCCATTGACGCAAACCTTGAGTCCGTCTCGGAGTCGGCCAACTTCGTTGCGGGTAGCTTAATGGGGTGGCCCCCTGAAACATTTCTGAATCCTGTGATTGCTTTGTCGTGAATGCCTCGTTGGGTTTTGATTTGGTTTTTCCGAGGTTGATCGAGTGTGTGTTGCTATTTGTGCACCCCTGCAGGGTAAAACTTTCTGAAAGCCGTGTCCGCGGTTATGGACGACTTGGAGCACAGTTTCTCGATCATAGACAAGTATAACTAAAGCACCGCTTTTAACTTGACTAAGTACCTGACTAGTAAATAGTGCAACACTCATGGAATGGATAACAAAACTGCCAACGGATGGGGGGTTGTTCGTCCGCTTCCTCGTTGGTAAGCGGGGAGGAGGATGGATCTGTTAACATTACCGTTATAACTGTTGTCATTAATTCACGGACATCCGTCTATCTTTGGTTAGGCGGATGGATAGCGAGTATCTATAGAATTGTTAGGTATTATCTTTTGCTGCAATCGCGTCACCCCAGATTGTGTCCCCTTTAGAGGCATAAAGACTTGCTGAGTACCCCTAGGGTCTCACACGATAAATTGTTTGATTCAGATGAACAGGTAATCTCGCGAGATGGATACTGGGTGGAGGAGACTGACAATGTTGGCAACGATCATTCGGTGTAGAGATTCCGGGAACGGGGATCCGTGAGATCTGTGGGCGGGATGTGTTTATTTATGGGGCACCTTATGCCAATTTGCTTCTTATCCGTACTCGGATCTTGTTTTTCGCTTCCGCCTGATACTCTGATGTTTGATGTATGAGGAGATATCCTAAACTATTATATCTATCTAGGATATTTGGGTCTTGCCGTATGGCATTGCAATATTTCTATTTCTTTTAGATGGAATGGCTCTGAGGACTGTTGTATGGTGGCTTGCATACATACTCATTTGTGTATGTAGTTGATCCCTTCGCCTGCCGATTACGCCGCTCGTTCTTGTCCCGATGTTTGGAAATGGTTAGGACGGCCGAAAGGTCTACCTGTGAGTGGCATTTGGGCCCCACCGTACTATTTTAACCATTTCCGCTCATCCAGGCTTGTAACTAAGAGCGTAATTCACCGAGGTAGTTACATGTTGGAAGCTCGCCAGTCCTAATCCTCTCGTCGCGAAGGCGGACTTGAGTGAGAAGGTCAGAGAACTTGACGTCCTCTGCTTCTTGCGCTTCCTCCTCGGGGGATAAATGGCTTTTATCCAGGACTTGCCTGGCTAGCCGCTGGATCTCCTCTGCAGATTTCCGGGTCAGGACAAACTTGGCAAGACCCGGATTGCTGAGGAGGTTTTTGGCGAAGACTTCAGCCGAGGGATCATTACCCGAAGAGGGTTCACCCTTATCTTGAGCTGACGCACCCACGGTGACGGCATTTCCCAAGGACCGCAGGCTCCATTTGAGGAGCCGGATCTTCTGCAGCATCCGACGAGATAATCGGAGTTGCAGAAGGTTGAGGGGCTGGAGTCGGAGGAGCCACGGCAGGGGAAGCTATGGTAAGCTTCGTCTGATGCAAGGGCTTCAAAGAAATCCCTTTCCCCTTGCCCTTGATGATTGATTTTGCTCTGAGAAGGTAGCAAAGTCGGAAACGTTACATCTCGGAAATAAATTTAAGTAAAGTACAAAGGCGGAAAAGTTGTGACTGGAAGTTACCTCTTCACGACAGGCACCTCCTTTGTGCCAACCGCTACTGTTAGAGCTTTGCGCTTCTTGACCGCAAGATCCGGCAGTGGAACTACTTCTACCTCCTGAGAGAACTCCAGAGGGTATCCTTCGAGCGGAGCAAGTTCTGACTCGGGGATGTCAGCAAGCTGAAAACAAGAAAACATATCAGTATTGTAGTATAACTCGAAGATTGAGACACATAAAAGATGTGATGATGGAAGCCTACCGGCACCACGAGGTTTTCCACCGTGTGCATATCCAGAGAAACCTCCGTAATCCGCCTTTCGATCCGCTCCTTGATCAGCCATTTGATTTGGCTTATGTAGCCTTGAGTAGTGTAGGCTTTGGGACTGATGCGGAGGGAGTCGGTTGGAGAAGACGTGATGGAGTGCATTAGTCTATCCCCGTGGTCCTGAAGTGGCTGGATCCGACGTGAGACCCAGCACTGGACCAAGTCGGATCCCTTCAGACCATTGTGCTTAATCAGATATTCGATCCGCCTCTTAGCGAGGATCAGATCATCAGTGAGAGCCGGAGCAGCCTCGTCCCAGGAAGGCTGGGCCGTGGCGGCTCCGTCGATGAAAGCCGGCAAAGCGGTAGCTTTGCCAGGAGCCGAAATATCCCTATGGTAGAAAAAAGTGGCTGGCCATTGTTTGACCGAGTCACTGGCAGAAATTTTGGGATATGCCCGGTCACGTCTAAGAGAAAAGCTAATAGTGCCGGTGATGTAAGGAACACCGGCAGTGATGGAATTCCTCCGGACATGGAAATAAAACCAGAAGAGAAGTAAACTCGGCCTAATGCCGAGAAAGCCCTCGCAAAGCGCAGCATACACACTCATTTCTAGAAGTGAGTTGGGAGGAAGATTGTGGAGTTGAACTCCGTAATGATCTATCACCTCGGAGAAGAACTCCGAGGGAGGAAAAGACAGACCTCGATCAAGATGGGTGCCGAAGTGGACCCGCTCGTCGTCGCGCGGGCTGGGGACGGTTTCACCGGAGCCGCTCCGCCAGTCGCCGGCGGCGAGAAGCCCCTCCTTCTCCACGTTCTTGAGGCCTGCTTCGTCAAGGGCGCAGGGGATCCAGATTCCCCGATAGCTTTCTTTCTCTGCTGCTGCTTCCACCTTCGCCGCCGCCGCTGCTGCCGCCAAACTGGAGGAAGAAGATGATGAAGCCATTTTCTCCGGTGAGAGGGTGACCTTAAAGGGGCAGCGCTGGGAGCTCTGTGGGGGGAGGACGAGGAGGCTCTGTGCACGCAGGAAGATTGGGAGGAAAGGAAACGGCAAAGGACTGGTGGAAAGGAGAAGAAGAAATCCGAACCCCTTATATCCACCTACCTGCTCCAAGATTCGTGCAAACGCTACAGTGTAACCGCCACGCGTCGTGGAAACAACTGGGAAGGACCCGCACGATGATTGCGTCGCCTCGGTCTCCACGCACGCATTGAAACGGCGCCTCGGTTCCGCAGACCGCGGACCCACCAACGGTCGTGCTGACGGAACGCCTGTCAGATGACGTGACTTGACCATGCTTGTGTCAGGTGGCGTTAGAGACCAAGTTCCGGCTTAGTTTAAAAACAAGCTGGAAAATCCGAAGTGACTAATTAAAAGGTCCGACTTATTTTTAAAGTCCCGGATCATATTTTTTGTTGTGAAGTTTCAGGAACCCTTCAAGATTCTGCAAGCCGAAGATCAAGCTAGACGATGATAAATCCGACTTTGGATCTTGGAGGCCTCCGGGGGTTGCTGTTGGGGATATACTTTCCGGGTATCCTCACAGTTCCTCACTAACCAGGGTGGCCCACTTCGGGTTAGAGCTTTGCTTCACGGGCGGGCCAGTCAGGGAGAAAGTCGGAGTCCAATCCGGCTATGGGAAGGCCCAGAAGACTTACCGACTTAGGCCCATAATGTTACTTGTAGTTCAAGATGTACTATGTAACCGACTCTTAGACGTAGCTGGATAGATCTCTCCTGTAAACCCTAGGCCGGATATCTATATAAGCCGTCCTAGGGAGAGCCTTTAGGACACACCCAATACTTTAGACCCTCAACTCGCACAGGCGAAACCCTTGTAACCCATATTCCGGCTCTGCCGTATTACTAGATTGCTAGCAGGAGTAGGATCCGTCCAAAGCCGACGGATTCGAACCTGGGTAAACTTGTGTGCTCACCGTCCCGAAACACCGTACGTCTCACACCCCTCTCTTCCGCACGCCTCGAGGACCCCCTCATGGCGTACTTGTCATCAATCCGACGACATTGAGCAAAATGTTCATTATCAGATTGTTTAAACTTCATTATTTCACTTCTCATAGATATAATCTTAGCAGGAGGATAGTATTTTCCAATGAAAGCATCTTTGCATTTAGTCCAAGAATCAATACTATTCCTAGTTAAGGAATTCAACCATTCTTTAGCTTTTCCTCTCAAAGAGAAAGGAAACAATTTAAGCTTACTAATATCTCCATCTATATCCCTATGCTTTTGCATCTCACAAAATTCAACAAAGCTATTTAGATGGGCAGCAGCATCTTCATTTCCAATACCAGAAAATTGTTCTCTCATAACAAGATTGAGTAAAGTAGGTTTTATTTCAAAGAAAGTAGCTTCAGGAACAGGTGGAGCAATAGGTGTGCTCATAAAATCATTGTTGTTGGTGCTAGTGAAGTCACACAACTTAGTGTTTTCAAGAGTAGTCATTTTTGTGTTTTTAATAAAGAAAGCAAACTTGTAAAACTATTTTTTTGTGTTTTTGATAAAGAAACAAGCAAACAAAGCAAAAGTAAACTAAGCAAAACAAAAATAACAAATTAAAGAGATTGGTTATGAGGGACTCCCCTTGTGAAGATGTCCTTGACTCCCCAGCAACGGTGCCAGAAAAGAGCTTGATGGCCCAAGATATCTCGAGCCCGTTGGGGAACCCCAAGAGGAAGGTATGATGAGCACAACAACAAGTTTTCCCTTAGTAATGAAACTAAGGATTAATCGAACTAGTAGGAGCAAGGAAACACCTCAAAGGTGTTGCTAGCTGAACTTTGGCAGGGCGCACTACCGGTGCCAGCAGCAACGTGGAGACCTGCACAACACAACCATAGAACTTCGCCCCCAACTTACGATGAGGTTGTAAATCTCACCGGTTTTGCTGAAAACAAAGGATTAAACGTATCGAGTTGAAGAAAGTAATAGTTTGCAGAAAGTAAATAGAAAACAATAAACAATTGTAGATTGATGGTAAAAGAAAGGACCGGGGTCCATAGTTTACTAGAGGTGGCTCTCCTTAAGATAGATAACATGTTGGGTAAACAAATTACAGCGGGGCAATTGACAAACATCGAGAAAGCAATACGTGCATATACTACTCATCTTGACTCCTTTGAGACTTGATTGGGCATTACAACATTATACATAGACCGTAATCCAACTGCATCTATGACTAATAATCCACCTTCAGGTTATCATCCGAACCCCCTCCAGTATTAAGTTGCAAGCAACGGATAATTGCATTACGCATTGTGTGTAAAGTAAACAATACGATTATTCTATGAACAAAGTATTGTTGTTTTCTCCCTAGTAGCAACAGCACATCTAGTACCTTAGAGATTTTTGTCACTTCCCCAGATTACTAGAGGCATGAACCCACTATCGAGCATAAATGCTAACTCTTGGAGTTGCTAGCATCTACTTGGCCGAGATAGCTACTAACAACGGAAAGCATGCAAGAGCACAAATAACAAAGACATGATAGAATCAATAATCAATCTAAAATAGCATCTCAATATCCATTGAATCCCCGTAAACACAATATGTAGGAATTACAAATAGATGATCTTGATCATGAACGGAGCTCACAAGATCTAAACATGATAGCACAAAGGAGGAGAACCAGCCATCTAGCTACTACATGGACCCGTAGTCCAGAGATGAACTACTCACTCATCACACCGGAGGCTTGCATGGTGATGAAGAAGGCCTCCAGGGTGAATTCCCCTCTCCGGCAGGGTGCCGGGAAGAGCTTCAGATCTCTCCTGGTCTAGGGATGGAGATGCCGGCGGCTACAAACTCTTTCATGGAATTTTTATCGGGTACTTAAGGTTTCTGTATCGGAGGCATCTTATAGGCCAAAGGAGATGCCGAGGGGGTGCCTGGGCTGGCCACACCACCCCATGGCGCGGGCCAGTCCTGGCCGCGCGGTCAGGTGCTGTGGCCATCCTCTGGCCCCTCTCTGTCTCGTATTCTGGCTCCGGGTATCCCTCGGTGAAAAACTGACTTTGACTTTTGTCCCGTCCAATTCCGATATTCATTTTCTGACTTTCTTGGAACCAAAAACAGCAGAAAACAGGTAGCTGGCACTGTGGCTCTTGTTAACAGGTTAGTCCAAGAAAGTGTATAGAAAGTACTCCAAAGTTGGAACAAAACACAAGAAAGTAGATAAAACCAAGCATGGAACATAAAAAATTATGGATACGTTTGCAACGTATCACGTCGCCGCCTCAATCACCTGGCGCCACATCGCACCCGCATGTCGACGACCCAGGCGTGTCGCTTTCCCACGAGGGCCCGCCACGGTCCCCTCCTGTGCGGTCGCTTTCGCGCAACGCACCCAGGCAGTCACTGTCTTCGCCAGCCACGGGCCAGGAATCCTCCTTGCGCAGCGCGTCGCCTTCCTGCCCTGCCACTTCCGACACGGGTGCTGCTCCCAGTGATGGATCGGGTCCTGGATCCTCTGTGTCCACGCCCCCTGTTGCACCTATTATGGCCGAACCTCGCACTAGACTACAGAAAGGTATCAAACAACCCAAAGTTTACACTGATGGTACCATTCGCTGGTGTCTTTTAACATCTATAGGTGAATCCACAACTCTAAAGGAAGCACTCACTGATGTTAAGTGGAAACAAGCCATGCAAGAGGAATATGATGCTCTTATTGCAAACAATACCTGACATCTTGTACCCCCAAGGTCCAACAAAATAATTATTGACTGCAAATGGGTTTACCGTATCATGAAAAATGTTGATGGCACTGTTGATAGATACAAAGCTCAGACTTGTTGCAAAAGGTTTCAAACAAAGGTATGTCATTGACTATGAGGATACCTTCAGTCCTGTTGTTAAGGCTGCTACTATTAGACTTGTTCTTTCTATATCTATTTCAAACGGATGGAGTTTACGACAGCTAGATGTAAATAACGCGTTCTTACATGGTGTTCTAGAAGAGGAGGTTTACATGAGACAACCACCTGGTTTTCAGTCTTCTGCTACTCCAGACTATATTTGCAGGCTTGACAAAGCTCTTTATGGCTTGAAACAAGTTCCTCGAGCATGGTACTCTCGGCTTAGTTCCAAGTTCCATACCCTCGGTTTTGTTCCCTCCAAAGCAGATACTTCTTTATTTCTTTTTCATAAGTCAGGAGTACAAATAATACTGCTCATATATATTGATGACATTATTGTTACTAGCTCATCAGATACAACTATTTCAACATTGCTACATAGCCTGAGTCATGATTTTTCTCTTAAGGACCTTGGAGATTTCACATTATTTTTTGGGTCTTGAAGTTCACAAACAACCGCATGGTCTTCTACTGAACCGGGATAAATATGCTACCGACTTGCTCACACGTGTTGGCATGGCCACTTGTACATCATGCCCTACACCCTTGTCTACTACTGATACACTGTCATTGACTGATGGCTCTCCTCTTGGTCCTGAGGATAGCACTCGTTACAAGAGTATTGTTGGTGCTCTTCACTACTTGACTTTGACACAACCTGATATCTCTTTCTCTGTCAATAAGGTTTGTCAGTTCCTTCATGCTCCCACGACAACACACTGGACTGCTGTAAAACGGATTCTCAGATATGTTCATGGTACACGCACACTTGGACTCACTTTTCAGCAGTCTCCCTCCACCATTCTAAGTGCTTTTTCAGATGCAGACTGGGCAGGTGATCTAGATGACAGACGCTCTACAGGTGGATTTGCTATTTTCTTTGGATCCAACCTTATATCTTGGAGTGCTAGAAAACAACCAACGGTCTCTCGCTCTAGTACTGAAGCTGAGTATAAGGCTCTCGCCAATGCCATTGCCGAGTTAATATGAGTTGAGGCTCTTGTTCAAGAACTTGGTATCTCTCTTAAGGAAAAACCATGTTTATGGTGTGATAACCTTGGTGCTACCTTCTTATCTGCTATCCAGTTTTTCATGCTAGGACTAAACATATTGAGATTGACTTTTATTTTGTTTGAGAACGAGTGGCAAATAAACAACTTGATGTTAGGTTTATCTCAAACAAGGATCAAATTGCTAATGGCTTCACTAAGATTTAGATAGCTTTAAGTCGTAATCTAAACCTTTCCAAGGTTTCGATTAAGGGGGGTGTTAGACAAAACTTGTACTTTGGTATTGTATACGTAAAAAATAGTACTCTATCGTATAAAAACCCTCCATGTACTGCTACCACGGGGGCTTTTCCCTTGATCTATTTAACACGTACCGATCCCCCTCAATAGGGGTACGATCGTTCTCTCCAAAACTCACATGAAAAACTTTGTACTCTGAGCTATACAAAAATGACAAAAAAGTGGATATGTATAAGTATGTTTTCAAATCTCTAAATTTTATCAGATTTGTCATTTCTGTGTAGCCAACAATATAAAGAATTTAGGAGGCGGCGGCGGCGACAGCAAACCCATCTAGGGTTTTCCTTCCCTCCGCCAGCGACGCCAGCGGTCCGTCCCGTCTTCGGCGGCCTTAGGGCCTTGGAGGCGTGGCGGACCACGGCCTCTCGCCGGCGGAAGGTTTTAGTGTTTTCTTTAGACTATTTTTAGTGTCTTCTTTAGGATGTTGAGGCGACGGCTACGTCCTGAGGTCAGAATAAGGTCCTTTCCGTCCTATCCTCGCTCTGGTGATGTCAGCGGAGGGCGCGTGAAATCTTGTATCCGACAGGTTCCTTAGGATCTGGTCGTTTTTCGTACGTGTGTTTTGAGGCCAGTCTCTTTCGATCTACGTTGTTCATCTTCGGCGATGGTTGCTGCTGTGGTGCGCTGGTCCTTTGGGACCTTAGCACGATGACTTTCCGTCCGTCTACTACAACAAGCTCTACTATGACAAGTTTTGCCTGACTCCGGTGATGGAGGGACGAGGACGGCGGCGCGCCTTCGGCTAGTGCCAGTGTTTGTAGTCCTCGCTAGGTGGTCCAATGACCTGTTTGTAATTTTTATTACTTTTAGGACTCTTTGTACTGCTGTTGATGATTATTAATAGATCGGTGGAATTTTGAAAAAAAAACAATATAAAGAATTTCACGTCCTGATTGTGTATACTTGTAGGAAACAACATTGGTTATGTCCAGAATTTTTTCAGATATTTTTGAAACCTATAAAATATAGTTTTTTTTTAATGAAGGGAGTACTAGTGCTGGAGCCAAAGATACTTTTCGGATTGCAAACACTATGCAAAGCTATTTAGTTTCTAACTACGACAGTTTTCATGCGTGCACTTTCTTGAAAAGGATCTCGAGGAAGACATAGAAAACGTACGCTGTCCACTTCAACGGTCGGACCTGAAGACGTCACAGCAGAGGCATGAAACCAGCCTTATTGATATTGGGCATGGACGCGTGAAGCTTGCATGCATGCGCATACCTTTTGCAGATTCTTCGGCAGCCATGCTACTGCTACATATATCCATCGTAGCGCCCATTCCATACCTCATCAAGCAGCTCGATCACTTCACTGCACTGTCATCTTCGACCCCTCAACATTCGAGCATCGATCAGCAACAAGCAAGAAAAGTAGAATGGAGTCCCAGAACAAGGAGGACGATGCCCTGGTCCAGAAGATCACCGGGCTCCACGCCGCCATCTCCAAGCTGCCGTCACTCAGCCCGTGCCCCGACGTGAACGCGCTCTTCACCGACCTGGTCACCGCGTGCGTGCCACCGAGCCCCGTGGACGTGACCAAGCTCGGCCCGGAGGCGCAGAAGATGCGGGAGGGCCTCATCCGCCTCTGCTCCGAAGCGGAGGGGAAGCTGGAGGCCCACTACTCCGACCTGCTCGCCGCCTTCGACAACCCGCTGGACCACCTCGGCATGTTCCCCTACTACAGCAACTACATCAACCTCAGCAAGCTGGAGTACGAGCTCCTGGCGCGCTACGTGCCCGGCGGCATCGCGCCGGCCCGCGTCGCCTTCATCGGGTCCGGCCCGCTGCCGTTCAGCTCCTTCGTCCTCGCCGCGCGCCACCTGCCCGACACCATGTTCGACAACTACGACCTCTGCGGCGCGGCCAACGACCGCGCCAGCAAGCTGTTCCGCGCGGACAAGGACGTGGGCGCCCGCATGTCGTTCCACACGGCCGACGTGGCCGATCTCACCGGCGAGCTCGGCGCGTACGACGTGGTCTTCCTGGCCGCGCTCGTGGGCATGGCCGCCGAGGAGAAGGCCAAGGTGATCGCGCACCTCGGCGCGCACATGGCGGACGGGGCGGCCCTCGTCGTGCGCAGCGCGCACGGGGCGCGCGGGTTCCTGTACCCGATCGTCGACCCCGAGGACATCGGACGGGGCGGGTTCGAGGTGCTGGCCGTGTGCCACCCTGACGACGACGTGGTGAACTCCGTCATCATCGCGCGCAAGTCCAAGGACGCGCACGCCGATGGGCTCCAGAACGGGCGTGGTGGACAGCACGCGCGCGGTACGGTGCCGGTGGTCAGCCCACCGTGCAGGTTCGGTGAGATGGTGGCGGACGTGATCCAGAAGAGGGAGGAGTTTGCCAATGCAGAAGTGGCCTTCTGATCGATGCGACCGATCGAAACAATATGGCCGTGCATCGCTCCTTGATCGTGCGCATGCAAATCGTACGTGGTTTTTCTTCCGAGTACTTGTGTTCTTCGAGTTGTCTGTCGTTTGTACCCTATAATGTAAGTGTGGTGTTCAATTATCGTATACAAGCACATGTCCATGTACAATTTGCCCTGAAACTCAGTCCACAATTACTTAGTGTTCTAGCTTTACATGTTTTAACTCTTACCATTAATTTGATCAATAATACATGAGAAATATATCATAAGACCAATATAATTAGAAACTTTGTTTACATTTTTTACCAACATATAACCTACTTCTTCGTTGACCAAAATGATGGTCAAAATTAAATCTTGAAAAACGTGTGTGTCATGTAGTAATTGTGGACTGGGGAGTAGCAGAAGGTCAAGCGTGCTTCCTTGCATGTGGATTGGTCATGTTGATGTGATGTTGCATTGAATCTACTGAAGAGAAATATGGTCCCTGTATGATCAAGTGCAAGTTCCAGTTTCAAGTTATTTTAGACAAAACATTAGTTGGTATAAGCAAACACAATTAAAATTGTCAAAAACAAAGAAACTACCTTTATTAATATATACGGTAGCAGAGCTAGAGAAATGGTGGCCGGGGAGCACGGCGGGTACCTTTTACTACTCCTCAAAACTAAGTAGTATAATCCAATATAACGGCCGAGAGAGATTAGGCCCACCAGGCCCAACTAGTAATTTGGTAGAAAGAAACCAAACCGAATTCATCCTGGAACAAACTTGACCAAATCGGTCGAGCTGGAACAGCGACGAAATCGTGAGCGCCGCCGCTAGGCTTCTCCCCGAACCGGACCAGCGCCATCGCTGTCCCTAGACTCGCGCCGCCGCTCTCCCCCGGACTTGCGCTGCTGCTCTCCCGGATGGGCGTCGCCGCCGCCGCTTGTACCCCAGGTTGGCCCTACCGCCTACACGCACTCGGGTCGCCGCCCCTCACCATTCTCTGCATGCCGCCGCCGCTATACAGGAGGTCTCTGTTGGAGATATGCCCAAGAGGCAATAATAAAATGGTTATTATTATATCTTTGTGTTTATGATAAATGTTTACATCCCATGCTATGATTGTATTAACCGAAAACATTAATACTTGTGTGTTTTGTAAACATAAAAGAGTCCCTAGTAAAGTCTCTTGTTAGACTAGCTTGTTGATTAATAGATGATCATGGACATTCGATGTTATTAATAACAAGGTCATGTCATTAGGAGAATCATGTAATGGACATACTCCTATAATTAAGCGTAGCATAAGATCAAGTCATTTAGAAATTCATTTGCTATAAGCTTTCATATATATTGTAACCTAATCCTTCGACCATGAGATCATGTTAATTGCCATCACCGGAGGGATACTTTGATGACATCAAACACCACTTCCGTAACTGGGTGGTTGTAAAGGTGGCATTAGGTATTCTGAAAGTATGTGTTGAAGCGCATGGATCAAGAGTGAGATTTGTCCATCCATATGACGGAGAGATATACTCTGGACCCTCTCGGTGTAATTGTTGGAAATATGCCCTAGATACAAATAGTAGTAAGGACTATTATCATATTTCATATAGTTTATGATTAAGTTTTGTATCATGCTATAGCTGTATTGAGTGGAAACATCAATACACGTGTGATATACAAACAACCAGGGGTTCCTAGTGAAACTCTAGTCACTGGTTCATTGGTCAACAGATGATCATGTTTCCTGATCAAGTGGCATTTATGCCAGTTGGAAATGGAGTCATCGCATTCCGAGAATGAGATGATGAACCAATACCCAACCTAAACATCGTGAGCCGATCATGTCACGAATTTCAAGTTACGATGATTAGAATGGATCCTCGTAGACTATTTCTTAGACCGTGAGACTATATCAATCATTGTCTCCCGAGAGTGCTTAGATAGTGACGAGGGTTTAACTCATCAATGCCCATTGTTATGGACTTGGGTTTTGGAGAAGGAGCGAGCGCTGGAGACATCTATCGGCTAGCAAACAAGCACACAGGGGACAAAGATTTACCCAGGTTCAGGCCTCGTAGAGGTCCCTACTCTTGCTTGTCTGCTCGTGGAATTATCGAAGGAATCGAAGATTACAATGGTGCGCAGATGCAATCTGGCGAGGGTTGTGGAAACTAGGGTTGCGTGTGTCCTCCTCGCCGCCCCCTCCTAGCCTTTATATAGGTAGGCTAGGTCTCGGGTAGCAGGTTGAGTCGGTTACAAGTTAGGGTTTTCCCCTTCAAACTTTCTATCTTTAGCTTCTTCTTGTTCTTCAAGCAATCGAGCATCTGCAGGTTACTTGAGTCCTTCATTTGGGCCTTGGTGACACCGTGGGCCTTTATGTATTTAGACCGTATATACCAAGCTCGAGTACTTGTAGGGTATACCCATGTCAGTAGCCCCCGAGTGTCCAGTGGAATCGCAGATTCGACTGGGGACTTTTTGAAGTCTTCGAGTGCATGAATGAGTATATTTTCGACTGCTTTGTTTGTGTCATAGGGATTGTTGATGTGCGTGCCTGATATAACCAAAGTATCGGTATCAGTTAACCACCTTAGGGTGAAACAACGCAATCTACTCGAACTCGAGTCCCCGGACTCGAATCCGGAAAAGTGCTGGTGTAATTCGACTCAAGCCGCGGAGGTCTTACAGGAGTCGAATTCCAGTTATATGGGTGTGAGCACTCGACGCGTCCGTCAAGGCATATTCATCGTACCTGTAGGCACGGATATATTTCTGGTAGTGCGCAGCAAATGCGTTGCCAGGCCTTATTCAGGTCTTACCTTCACGCTGTAAGCGCGGCATCCGAATTTTTATCATCACGGAGACAATTCGGGTGACCCAAGAGACACAGTCTCTTTGTAGGGAAATGAGGCGGTGTCGCCATAAACTTCGAGTGTGGATGTTATCAACACACAGTACTTAGTACAAATAATCATAGGGTGCGCGACCAGCGCTCCCTATGGGAGTAGCCCCCGAGTGCCTGGTTGAGTCGAAGACTCATGCAGGGACTAAAGAACTTTTGCGACTGCTGTCGTCTTTTGTTTGCTTGTTTCAGTCAAATTTGTTTTCGGCGCTCCCTATGGGAGTAACCCATGTCCATAGTCGAACCGTATTTCGAGTGGTTGGGTTTGCCTATGATTGTACATGTTCCTGTAAAAGAAGAGAAAAATCATAGGGTGCGCGACCAACGCTCCCTATGGGAGTAGCCCCCGAGTGCTTGGTGGAGTCGAAGACTCGAGCAAGGACTAAAGTAGTCGAAGTCTTCTGTTGCGTAGCTTTGATGACGTCAGTGCTGACGATTTCATGACCTCAGTTACCCGCGTGAGCGAGTTTGATGGGACGTGATGAGCAGTGGGTCCCACTCTCTGACTTTGATTTCACTGGGCGTGCGTAATCTTTTATTTTAACCGCGCCTCCTCGATTTTTGTTGGGGAGGTAACCCCGGATAGGGTA
This sequence comes from Avena sativa, assembly GCA_916181665.1. NCBI lineage: Eukaryota > Viridiplantae > Streptophyta > Magnoliopsida > Poales > Poaceae > Avena > Avena sativa. Next base: position 418,883,902 of record OV702296.1, read on the forward strand.
AGGACGGGGAAAGACGAAAGGATTATTCCCCGTCCAGTTTCCGAGTTATATCCTGAGCTGGCCGAGTCTTGTAAAGGTCGGCCGAGATAGGGAAAGGCGGAACCTCAGTAAGTAATGGCAAGGCATTACCCGGCCGAGATATGGCGTAAGTCGGCCGGGTTGGCCCGAATGATCTTAATGCAGGTGAAGGACAGACCGAGTTACGCGAGGAAGGGCCGAATAATACGAAGCTTGCAGGAGAAGGAGAAGCCCAAAGTCAAACCCAAGTCGCAGAATCTGAGCAGAGCCAAGAGCTAAAGACAAATGTGCAGAACGACAGAGGGGCAGAAGGAGGTCACGGAGGTGACAGTTCTGGAGCCCGAGGCACGCAGGAGGGGCCCTCTGGAATCTTACCGCAGTGAGAAGGGCGACAGGGAAAGAGGAGCGCCGAACTACTATATTGGGACAAGCATATTCCTCGAATATGCTTGCCACGTCAGCCCTAGAAGAACCCAGGGCTCTCCTTTATAAGGGGAGGCTTGGACCCTGATGAAGGGATCGACTCATTCTTGGGACCGTTAGGCTGGTAAAATTCTCTCTTTCTCCTTGTATACAGCTCAAGGAGCACTTGTAGCCCAAGGAAGGAGAAATAAAGATCTTTGCGTTAGCTTTCTGTGTGTAGAATCAACTACATCTTCCCTCCCTAGATCCCACTAGCATCCATTGGCCCCAAACTTTAGCCTACCCATGGCATCTTCCGTGCCACCACCACGACAGTTGGCACCCACCGTGGGGCCAGCAGCGGTGCTAGCTGGAGTTATGATCCGGACGGGAAACTTCATCAAGACTGGCGAGCGCGTTGTTTCTGGCTTGGTCCAGAGATTTGGTCTCTGTGACTATGTCAGCGACAATGCAGGGAGTTTCAGGGGGAAAACTCCCCCGCGTAATGGTGTCTTCATCAGCCTGGGCGGGCTCAAGGTCTACGTCGGTGTCGACGTCTCCAGCGTTTATCCTTACCAAGTTGTTGTTGCAGGAGAGCCACCTCTTAACGCTGCGAGCCGTCCACCCAGAGCACATCCTGCAGGCAGCGTCGAGATGATGGTCGCGGCCGGAGTACAAACTGGAGCAGCAGCTGCTGGGTCAAGCAGAGAACCCGCCACCGCTGTACAGGGCGCACCCAGGCAGACCGCGCCACAACCCGCCGAGGTAATCCCGCCAGCGACCAACCCAACCAAGGTGCAGGACACCACCCCAAAGGCACCAAGAGTAAGAGGGCCACCTCTGGAAAGGCCAGAGAACATTCTTCAGGCGACCATAGAAAACTTGACTACCCCTGTAGCGCCAATACTTGATCCGGCAAATGCTCAGGCAGAGTTGGAGGAAACCAGGCAAAAGGTCCTGGTAGAGGCCAAAAAGGTGTCGGCCTTGCGGGAGTCCTTAAACAGGACCCTGCGAGAATATGCCAAAGCTAATAAGCTTGACGTCGCACCCGAACGGGTGGACGAATTAAGATTGAGAGGGAAAAACCTCATGGATGATATCAATAAAGAGCATGATGCTCATAAAGCAGAATCAGTGGATTTGGGTTTGCCGAGGTACAGTACCCCGGCAAAAAACCTAAGAGCGGCAAATGCCGCAGCATTAGAGTTAGAGGGGTTGACCGGCGAGGCCTGGCAGAAACAGCAAGAAAGAGTAAACGAGCTGGTGCGCATCGCGAACCAGCAAAACGAGGAAATGCTCAGAGCAAACCCGGCGAGGCCGGGGGCCTCGCGAATGGTTCACTCGGCAGGAGCAGCACCTGCCTTGTCTGTGGCGGCGGCATCTTCACCCGGAAATAATGCACGAAGGGACAGAGCAGTAACCTCAGGAAAGAGGAACAGGCAAATTGTTCCATATGATCCGGCAATGGCCGGAAAGGCAAATGAGAACAGAGGCAATGCAAGCCGAGGTAACAGAGGGGAGAGGAACCACGGACGTATTGAGAAAGACGGCGGAAGCCGAGGCAATGGAGATCTTGGCAGAAGAGAACCCGCGAGAGGCAATCAGGAGAACAATACCCCGACCGAAGTAAGGAGAGAACTGCCACTCAACCCGCAACCAAGGCATGAACCCCGGCAGGAAAGAGAAACGAGGCCAGCTCGCCCCAATAAAATTAATGAAAGATACAATGATGGTTATTCTGAGATGGAATATGCGATCCATGGCGGAAACAATCACTATGGAGTACAGGACAGAGTTCTGTACAGAGATTTGCCATCAAATGATGCAAGAGTGAAGCTGGACCGGCTATACAGGTCCGAGTTGGTGGAAGAACAGGGTCCACCAGGGCCGACATGCTTTGGACCACGGATCATGGGCGAACCACCTGTGCCGAACTTTCAGCTGGCAAGGGGCACGAAAACATATAATGGGAGTACCAAACCACAAGACTGGTTAATTGACTATGCCACTGCTGTGAAAATAGCGGGTGGAAACTTACGATGGGCAGTACGGTATGTCCCACAAATGCTGGAAGGACCAGCTAGGGTGTGGCTGAATAATTTACCAGCGGGCAGTATCAAATGTTGGCTGGATTTTGAGGAAATGTTTGTCAGCAACTTTACCAGCACGTACAAGAGGCCGAACAGGCCACAACAGTTAGCCATGTGCAAGCAGAGGCCGAATGAAACAGATAGAGAATTTTTAACTCGGTGGTGCAACCTGAGAAACTCATGTGAAGGAGTTATAGAATCGCAAGCAATAGCGTGGTTCGCGCAAGGATGTCGTTATGGCAGCGTATTGTGGCAACGTCTGCAAAGAGATATGCCGACCACGCTGGCAGAAACTATAAGAATAGCGGACTCCTACGCGTTAGGAGACCCGACGCAACCAGAATTAATGTCGGCGGATCACCGCGAGCAACAGGACCGTTATGCAAGAGATTTGGCCGGGTCATCCAGGCGCGGTGATTTCAGAGGAAGAAGAAGAGAGGAAAGGCCGGATTATAGATATAATTCGGCCCAAGTGGCGGCAGTAGCGCAAGATCAGCCGAGTCACGGAGCGACTCAACGGCAAAAGAATGGTCCTCAGCAGTGGACACCAAGGAATGAAGGAAAAAGGCAGTGGACCCCCGAACAAAAGAAACAGTGGCAGGAGAGGGCGAAGTACACATTCGAATCCATGTTAGATCAGCCGTGCAAATTTCACACGTCAAACCCATCCAGGCCAGCCAACCATACAACCCGCCAATGTGCATGGATGAAAAATGCAATGGGGAACCCCGCAGGAGTTCAGGCACCCCATCAAGTACATCAGCAGCATCAACCACAGTTGACTGGAGCAAATACACAGCAACTGATGTTACCGCCCCCTCCCCCGAGGTACGATAACTCGGATCGGAGAGACGCGGTGCATCAAGTGATGAACCAAGTCCAGGATGGAAGAACAAACCCGGCGAATACGGGACGCAATGATTACAGAGAACATCATCAGTCTTATTGCGTGTTCACAACGGAACAGCAAGACAAACAGAGTGTGCAACGCCGGCATATGGAGGTAAATGCAGTTATGCCGGCGATACCAAGATATGTGCCTTGGTCGGATCAGGAAGTAACTTGGAGCATAAAGGATCATCCCAAGATAATGCCAAATCCCGGATCATATGCACTCGTGTTGGATCCGACATTTGTTGGACCAAGCATCAATGTGAAATTCTCAAAAGTACTCATTGACAATGGAAGTAGTATCAACATCATGTACAAAGATACCATGCATAAACTTGGAATATCGCAGAACATGTTGCAGTCCACGAGGACCACTTTCCATGGGATAGTGCCAGGGCTTTCATGTGAGCCCATTGGTAAGGTCCGAGTCGATGTGTTATTCGGCACAAGAGATAACTGCAGAGCAGAAAACTTAGAGTTTGAGGTGGTGGATCTAGAGAGTTGTTATCATGCTTTACTCGGACGGCCAGCGTTGGCCAAATTCATGGGCAGCTGTCATGTAAGTTATCTGAAAATGAAGCTACCCGGACCACAAGGAGTGATAACAGTTGCAGGGGATTACAAGAAGTCAATGGAGTGTGCTTCAGCCGGGTCAAATTTGGCCAAATCATTGGTTATAGCAAGAGAAAAAAGAAGGATTCAGGAGGTAGCAGCCCTCGCTCAGTCGGCGCAGCTGAACATGTCGGCACTAGCCAACCCGCATGGCAGTGTCTCTTTTCAGCCGACTAAAGAAACGAAGAAGTTTCAGATAGATGAGCAATTCCCGGAGCGTACTGTTACTATTGGTGCAGGACTGGACGCTAAATAGGAAAGCGAGCTCACCAACTTCCTCCATGAGAATCGGGACATATTTGCATGGTCAACTCAGGATCTGCAAGGTGTTCCGAGGGAGTTGGCTGAGCACTCTTTGAATGTAAGGCCAGGAGCAAGGCTGGTGAAGCAACCTCTCCGCCGCTTCGCCGAAGACAGGAGAAAAATAATAGGGGATGAAATAGCTCGGCTCCTCGCAGCCGGGTTCATCATGGAGGTGCTGTATCCGGATTAGCTATCGAATCCGGTGCTAGTAGAAAAGAAGAAGGATGATCCCAATGTAGCCATTGTATGGCGAATGTGTATTGATTACACGAACCTGAACAAGGCGTGTCCAAAAGATCCTTTTCCATTACCTAGAATAGACCAAGTCATTGATTCGACCGCTGGTTGTGAGTTATTGTCATTTGTAGACGCGTATTCTGGTTTCCACCAGATACCGTTAAATCCGGCCGATCAAATAAAGACTGCGTTTATTACCCCATAAGGGGCTTATTGCTATCGCACAATGCCATTCGGCCTGCGAAACGCAGGAGCAACATATCAGAGATGTATGCAAAAATGTCTACACGATCAGATAGGAAAAAATGTACAAGTATATGTAGATGACGTGGTCATCAAAACCAAGGAAAGCAAAACGTTGCTGGAAGATATACGGCAGACTTTTGCAAACCTGAGAAGGTTCCGAATGAAGCTTAACCCGGAAAAATGCACGTTTGGCGTGCCGGCAGGAAAATTACTCGGTTTTCTTGTATCTAGCCGAGGTATAGAGGCCAACCCAACAAAGATAAAGGCAGTAGAAAGAATGGAATTGCCAAGATGCTTAAATGATGTGCAAAAATTCACGGGTTGTCTAGCCTCGCTCAGCCGGTTTGTATGTCGGCTGGGAGAGAAGGCGCTACCATTATATCAGCTGATGAAGAAATCAGATAAATTCGTTTGGACTCCACAAGCGGACATCGCGTTTCATGAGTTGAAAAAAATGTTGGTCACAGCACCTATTTTGGCTTCTCCATTATCAAAAGAGCCTATGTTACTCTATATAGCGGCTACCAATAGAGTAGTAAGTGCTGTAGTCGTAGTAGAACGACTTGAAGATAATAAGTCGGTACAGAGGCCGGTATATTATTTAAGTGAGGTGTTGTCCACTTCAAAACAGAATTACCCACATTATCAGAAGATGGCTTATGGGGTGTATATGTCGGCAAAAAAGCTTAAACATTACTTCGAAGAGCATCCCATCAGAGTGATCTGTGAAGCGCCCATAGCCGACATATTGAGCAACAAAGATGCAAGTGGCCGAATAGCAAAATGAGCAATCGAATTATCACCATACGCTCCACAATTTGATAGGAGAGATGCAATCAAATCTCAAGCAGTCGCCGACTTCTTCGTAGATTGGGCCGAAGTGCAATATGAGCCACCATTACCAGATCCAAATTATTGGACGATGCATTTCGATGGTTCCAAACTAAGAACTGGTTTGGGGGCAGGAATAGTGTTAACCTCGCCCAAAGGAGATCAGCTAAAATATGTCCTACAAATACATTTTGCCGCATCCAACAACGTAGCCGAATATGAGGCACTGGTCCATGGATTGAAAGTAGCAGAAGAGATTGGCATACGCCGAATCTTATGCTATGGGGACTCGGATCTAGTAGTACAGCAAGTCTCAGGCAATTGGGATGCATTAGATGCTAATATGGCTTTATATAGGTTTCACGTGCAAAAGATCAGTGGATACTTTGAAGGATGTGAATTTCACCACATACATCGGGCAGAAAATGACGTCGCAGACACGTTGTCAAAACTCGGATCAACCCGGTAGTCAATTCCCCCGAGTATTGCCCTGGAACACCTCAGAAAACCATCAATAGTACTGTCACCAGAATCCGAATCTATCTTTATTCCGGTAAATTCAGCAGAAGATAATGCACGGATGGAAGTAGACCAGCAATATGACTCGGAACCCCACAAGAGGAGGACAGCAGAAGTAAGCACAATTATGGAGAAGGCCGAGGTAGATATGTCGGCAGAAAACATGGAAATAGACAGTGAGACCACACCAGAAAAAGTCACACCGCTATGGGCGCAACCCATATTCTCTTACCTTAAAGACGCGATATTACCAAGCAATGAAGTATTAGCAAGACAAACTGTAAGGAGAGCGAAAGCTTATACGATCATAAACAATGAGCTATATAAAAGAAGTGTCACAAGCGTATTGCAGAAATGTGTGAGTTCGGCAGAAGGCCGGGAGATCCTCCTAGATATACATCAAGGAGAGTGTGGACATCATGCCTCATCTCGTGCATTGGTAGCCAAAGCATTCAGGCATGGATTTTATTGGCCGACGGCGTTGAAAGAAGCCAAAGAGTTGGTGGAAAAATGCAATGGTTGCCAGAGATACGCAACCAAGATACATATGCCATCGGCCGAGTTAAAAACAATACCCATCACTTGGCCATTTGCTGTGTGGGGCTTAGATATGGTGGGACCATTTAAGCCGGCCCGAGGGGGAATGACCCACATATTGGTTATGGTGGACAAGTTCACAAAATGGATTGAAGTGAAACCAATAAAAAAATGCGATGGGCCCACAACAGTGAAATTTCTCAAAGATATTATTTTAAGATATGGGTACCCGCACAGTATTATTACAGATAATGGCACAAATTTTGCAGAAGGAGCCTTCGCCAGATTTTGTAGAGAGAAACACATAAGACTAGATGTTGCCTCTGTGGCTCACCCAGCATCTAATGGGCAAGTGGAGAGGTCTAATGGACTAGTATTGTCAGGAATAAAACCACGACTTGTTGAACCACTGCAAAGGTCGGCAGGATGTTGGATCGAGGAACTCCCAGCCGTATTATGGAGCCTCAGGACTACTCCGAATAGATCAACAGGCTATACACCATTCTTTCTGGTGTACGGGGCAGAGGCCGTGCTTCCAGCCGACATAATACATGACTCTCCAAGAGTTACTCAGTATACAACCTCAGAGGTAAACGAAATAGCTCGGCAAGATACTGTAGACCTGCTAGAAGAAGCCAGAGAACTGGCACTATCACGATCAGCTATTTATCAGCAGAACTTGCAACGATATCACAGCAAGAAGGTGAATCCAAGGGTATTCAAAGAAGGAGATTTAGTCCTCCGACTGGTGCAACGTACGGCCGGCATGCACAAGCTGTCACCCCCATGGGAGGGACCATTCATCGTGAGCAAAGCATTACATAACGATGCCTATTATCTAATCGACGCTCAATCCCCCAGAAGGAACAAGGCAGACAAAGCTGGCGAAGAAACAAAGAGGCCATGGAACGTAGCTTTACTTCGTCCATTTTATTCTTAGTGGTCATTTGGTCACACATTGCAAAGTAGTATCTTGCGATCAAGCACCAACTATGTGTTAAAAACTTCGGCATCCAGAGCAGTGACTCGGGGACTGCTATATGTTATTTCAATTTCATCTTATGTACTAAACTTCGGCATCCAGAGCAGTGACTCGGGGACTGCCATATGTTATTTCAATTTCATCTTATGTATTAAACCTCGGCATCCAGAGCAGTGACTCGGGGACTGCCATATGTTATTTCAATTTCATCTTATGTATTAAACCTCGGCGTCCAGAGCAGTGACTCGGGAACTGCCATATGTTAATTTCAATTTCATCTTATGAATCAAACCTCGGCGTCCAGAGCAGTGACTCGGGAACTGCCATATGTTATTTCAATTTCATCTGATGAATCAAACCTTGGCGTCCAGAACAGTAACTCGGGGAATGCCATAGGTCATTTCAATTTCATGTTGTGTATTAAACCTCGGCATCCAAAGCAGTAACTCGGGGACTGCCATATGATATTACAATTTATGTGCACTAAACCTCGGCACCTTGAGCAGCGACTCGCCAACCGCCTTATGTTATTTCCGCAGTTCGGTTTATACGCTAGACTTCGGCGCCATAGGCACTAACTCGCGGACTGCTATATTTTGTTCTGAAGTCCTGGTTAGCCTTTGATACGAAGAAAGGATCGAACTTTGACTTTGAAAGTAACAACAGTCCAAACTAATATGATATACGAAGCTCACACCTGGATTAAGTGGGTAAACCACGAATACAAAGATAAAGATACGTCCCCAAATTAAGAAATCGCTGCCCAACACAGCAAAAAAAAAATTCGGACAAACAAGACCACTTAGACAAAGTGATAACAATTACAAACATGTGTCTCAGCAGCACACGGCAAAAGAAATTCATTCCATACAGAGGACAGATGAATGTTTCACCTACATCGTACGCCCGACATACCAGGGATAGGAAATGACTTAAACGTTTTTAGCTGGAGAGGCGGCAACCTGGTCAGGGGCTAGGGACTCCAAGGTAGGAGGAACTTCGGCCGATGTTACCTCGCCCTCCGCAGACCTAGGTGCAACCTCGGCCGAAGCCTGAGGCTACTGAGGAGCATAAATTTGCGCAGTGGAATGCCCGGTACCCTTGGAGGAGGATCGCGCGTCGCCGTTGTCATCCGAGCTCGAACTGGAGTCACCAGAAGTGGCCGAGTCATCTTCATCTCCCCCTTGCTCAGCTGAATCGTCATCTGATGCATCCTCGACTACGACCTCCTCGTCCGGGTTTGGAAGGAAACTCGGCCCTTCATTCCAGGTGTGCACTCGGCATACTCGACGAGTTGAAAGGCGCGAGCTTGCCGGAGAGCGACGAAAGTGGGGTCCTCAACCCAACGAGAACCAGTGCGCAGATTTCTCAAGATATCAAGAGAGATGTCCTCGTACCATGACATAATAACAGTTAGAGCCATATCAGCGCCAGCTCGTCTGGTTGATTCCCTCCAGAGACTTAGTTGCCTCTCAGATGCCATAAGTCTTTTCACCAGTAATTCGACCTCATTGATATCAGGGGTCCCAGAAGTGTTCGGCTAGAGAACACGGTAAGCTCGAATAGCTGCCTTCACCAAATCCCGGCCCATAATCTTCATTGGACCAACTGCAGCACCAACAGCAACCAGGAAATCCTCCACCGAATACTCTGAGTCAGCGGCAACAGGGACACCTCGGCGCACGCGAGCCGCAAGAACCGCTTTAGAACTCACGGGTTTCGCTTCAGGAAAATGATCTGCGCAAAACACGAACGTGTCAGGTAGCAGTAGGGACAAAGAGAAAAATATAATTCGGCCATGCTAAGAAGCTTACGATGAATATAACTCATCATTATCTGAAGGTCTTTGGCCCAATCAATCTTGCTCTTTTCAAAGCGAGCGATTTCCTCGCTCATTCCCTAAGTTTTCAGTTCGGCAGCCTCGAGGAATTCTTTATTCTTCTGCAGCTCCAAAGCCAGCCGATTCTTCTCCTCGGAGAATTCCTGATCGACCTTTTCTAGTTCAGATTTCTGAGAGAGCTTAAGGGTCTCCACCTCGGCCCGCAGGCGAGCTATTTCATCATATTTTTCTTTTAGCTGCGCCGAATGAGTAGCGCTTTGTTCTAAAAAATGCAGCATCACGTCAGGCATAGGCGTGCAATCTTGGTGAGATGCTGTGAAGGTTTGCAACTCGGCTTTGCCACAACCAAACAAAATAAAAAAGTTTAGCGCGTATTCTAAAGGGCGAAAAGGTGTAGGGTAAGAGGGAAACTAACCTTCCAAGCTTTTGACTTTCTTCTCAAGACGAATGTTGAGATTATTGATATTACCTGTTTACCAAAAAAGTGAGCCGACACCTCGCGGACAAAAGAATAAGAATGTCGAAAATGATGAAAAGGAACTATCAACTTACCAGCCTTTTTTACCACAGGAAGGACTTTCTCGTATTTCTCTTCCAGTTTGCGGTGCGAAAAAAGCAACCTTTGAAATTCGGCAGTCCGCCTGTCATGTGCAACCTGAAAAATGGAACAGAACGATGAATAAACATCCGAAGCTAAACCAGATCCGAGTTAAGCGAAAACTTAACCAGGATCTAGGTGGCTGGATCTTCGAAGCTAAACCAGATCCGAGTTAAGCGAAAACTTAACCCGGACCTAGGTGGCTGGATATTCAAAGCCAAAACAGATCCGAGTTAAGCGAAAACTTAACCCAGATCTAGGTGGCTGGATATTCAAAGCCAAAACAGATCCGAGTTAAGCGAAAACTTAACCCGGATCTAGGTGGCTGGATCTTCGAAGCTAAACCAGATCCGAGTTAAGCGAAAACTTAACCCGGACCTAGGTGGCTGGATATTCAAAGCCAAAACAGATCCGAGTTAAGCGAAAACTTAACCCAGATCTAGGTGGCTGGATATTCAAAGCCAAAACAGATCCGAGTTAAGCGAAAAGTTAACCCAGATCTAGGTGGCTGGATATTCAAAGCTAAAAGTAGATTCGAGTCAGGCGAAAGCTTAACCCAGACCTATGTGGCTAGACATTCAAAGAACAGCTAGATAAAATTTAAGCAAAGTTTAAGATAGATCTACTCGGATATAGGCTCGAACCCTAAATTAAGTCGAGTTAAGTATAGCACTATAAAAACTTCCAAGCGAATAACAAATTACTCGCTTGCAAGTTTCGGGGACTAATGTATACATAATAGCATATGGAGAATCAGTCTAAACCCCGAGAAGCAGCAATTACCTCGTTCATCTTGTTGCTATCCAGAATGATCTTGGCAGCTTGATCCAAACGGCTGCTGATGTCGGAAAGTTGAAACGGCTGACTGTTTGGATTGCCCTCAAGCTGATCAACAGCATTCCAGTTATGAGCATATTCCACCAGCGAGCCGAGGCTGTTCCCACTAGCCGTCCGAGTTAAGACTTTACCTCGGACATGTTGTGTAACCACTGCGGCCGCAGGGCTTGTATGAAGAGCAAGCTGGGTGCTGGCAGCCGAGGTAACGGAGGCTTTGGTAGGCGCAGTTCCTTTGCGCAGCACTTCGGCAATACTCGGCTGAGAAGAGCCGACAAGACCTTTCTGGGAAGAGGAGGCCTTGATGGCAACAGTTTTTCTTGCCTTAGAAGAGGCATCAGCAGGAGCCGATACCGCGGTAATGGGAACGGTATCTTTAGGAGCAGCAGGAGTCACAGCCGTAGAAGGCGCCGGGATAACGACCTCTTCGGCCGGGGCTGGAGTTGCAGTAGAGACTACTGGGGCAGATAGAGGCTCAGTAGAGGCGCTCGGATCCACAGAGGGGGCAACGGTTCGATGGAAATCTTGGAGGGCCGAGTGGAATCGATGTCAACAGAAGGAGTTTCAGGCACGTCGCGACGAGGGGGCGACTGATTCGGAGCTTAAGGAGAGGCAACACGAGCAGGACTGGGAATCCTAGTATCTTCAATAGGCGGAGGAGACGGCTGCCGAATCGGGCGGCTAGTCATGCTAGGACCGCTAGGCTTAACGAAAAGCGGAGCACTGCAAAAATAAGAATGAAAAAAGGGTGTCAGGATGAAAAACAGAGAGGGAAACAAGAAATACGAGCAAAAGGAACTTACCCTGCGACCCCAGGCATGGTCTTGCGCCTGGGAGGATTCGGAGCACACTTCTTCATTCGTTTCTTGGGGGCCGCCTCTAAGGCACTAGCAGGAGCCCCGCGTTTCCCCGAGGTAACAGGGGGTCGAGAAGCAATAGGCTCGGCGTCGTGAACCTGACCGGCCGGATTAGCTGGGAAAGTAGAAGCCGGAAATGCATAAGAAATAGGCATTGCGGCAACTACCTCAAGAACTTGGACATCGTCCGAATCACCTTCCTCCTCGTGGGCCGAGGTCTTGCCACGAGCTCGAGCCGGGGCAGGATCCGACTTAGGGACGAACTCTTCCGAGTCCGGCTCACCAGTATCCGGGGTGCTCCGGTCCGCTGGCCACGGAAGCAACAAAACTTCGGCATCCTCATTCTTCTGCTCTGTGAACCTCTGCAAAACAAGAAAAAAGAAAATTAGCGAAAACCGTTACAAAAGCAATTGGATAACAGAGCGTTAGTGGTTAAAACTTACTTCGGGAGGCGGACGGTCGCGGGTGAACGGTTTCAATCCCCAAGCCCAATCCTCAGGCATCTCCGTCTTGAAGATATCTCGGACACGCTTATAGATAAGATAGTTATCCAGCTCCACGGTCGAGACTCGGTTAGGGTCAAGAGGACCACTCATGTAGCACAGCTTGTGAGTCCGCTTCTGGAATGGGCAAATTCGGCTACTGATGAAGGTAGCCATCAAGTCCTCGCCGCATAACCCGGCCCGGATCAGCTCCTTGAGCCGAGTCTCGAAAAGCTCGGCCAAGACGTGACTCCTCCTCGGATTGTAAGTCCAATTCACCTTGGAAGGCGGACCAATGGAGAAGGCAGGGAGCCGAATCTTGTCTTCCATCCCTCTGTTCTTGACATAAAAGAAGGATTTGTGCCACTTCTTGCACGACTCTAGCCCGGTGACACGAGGAAATACGGATTTCCTCCGAGGTGTAATGGACGCTGCCCCGCACTGAGTAAGCAGTTTCTCGGAAGGGTGCAGAGACTTGTCAGGGACTACATTAGAACGAACCTGGAAGAACTTCGACCAGACGTGCACGGACGGCCAGAGGCCGAAGTATCCCTCCGAGGCGGAGATGAATGCAGAAAGAGAAGCGATGGCATTCGCAGGAAGATGATGCGGCTGAAGGCCGAAGTAGTCGAGAAACTCTCTTGCGAAATCGCTAAGAGGGAGACCAAAGCCGCGCGAGAAATGTGACATAAAAACTACATACTCGCCCTCCCTAACATCCGGAGATAACTCGTTGCCGGGTAAACGACAAGAGACCTCGGCAGGAATCCTCCGGGTTCGGATGAGCCACTTGATCTCCCGCCGGGTAACTGAGGAGCCCTGCCACGAGCCTCGCTCGGGCCCAGAGCCAGCATCATCATCCTCTACGAGGGCACCGCTAAAGGAACTAGACATGGTTTCGCCGGAAAGATCACCAGAGGAAGAACTCGCGGCGGAGGAGAACTTAGAGCTACGAGGCCCCGTCGCAATTCTACGCAAGGACGGCGGCGGAACAACGACAGAACCGCGGCGCAAGAACAAAGAGGAAACGAAGGGATTTAGAGGAAAGCCTAGGCGGCAAGGCCGAAAAGAACTCACCGGCGACAACGCCAGAACAAGTGAGCGGCGACGAGGCAGACGGAGCAGCGCGGCGGAGTCCTCCTCATCACAGAACCAGTTGAGCGCGCGGCGGCGGAACCACGAACGAGCGCAGAAGCGCGAGGAAGAAGAAGGGTGCGGGCGAGCAAGAAGGGGAAAGTGAAACTCCCAGGCGCCGCGCCCCTCTTTATAACCGAGCCACCTGCGGGGTAGTGGGATCGTGGGTGTGGCGGTTCGTCGTGTAGATCGTGTGTGCTGCACGACCACGCGTCGCTGAGCGGAACCGCACCGAGGACCACACGATTGACCAAGTAGCTCACGATCCCCAACGAGAACGGCGCACGAGGCGTCGCAGCAACGGCGCGACAGGCGCGGCAGTAACTGTAGCTTGTCAGTAAACATTGTATAGGAACAAAAAACTAGAGAAACAATGATGAGGATGACACGTAAGACGAGACATGCCCTGGTAAATACAATGTTACCGCGAACGAACAGGAGATAACTCGGAAAGAATGCATAATAAGTATCATAAAACTGATACGACCCGGCCGAGATTATCGGCGGGACCATATCAGCTTCGGGGACTAATGTTGGGGAGGTAACCCCGGATAGGGTAAGGACGGGGAAAGACGAAAGGATTATTCCCCGTCCAGTTTCCGAGTTATATCCTGAGCTGGCCGAGTCTTGTAAAGGTCGGCCGAGATAGGGAAAGGCAGAACCTCAGTAAGTAATGGCAAGGCATTACCCGGCCGAGATATGGCGTAAGTCGGCCGGGTTGGCCCGAATGATCTTAATGCAGGTGAAGGACAGGCCGAGTTACGCGAGGAAGGGCCGAATAATACGAAGCTTGCAGGAGAAGGAGAAGCCCAAAGTCAAACCCAAGTCGCAGAATCTGAGCAGAGCCAAGAGCTAAAGACAAATGTGCAGAACGACAGAGGGGCAGAAGGAGGTCACGGAGGTGACAGTTCTGGAGCCCGAGGCACGCAGGAGGGGCCCTCTGGAATCTTACCGCAGTGAGAAGGGCGACAGGGAAAGAGGAGCGCCGAACTACTATATTGGGACAAGCATATTCCTCGAATATGCTTGCCACGTCAGCCCTAGAAGAACCCAGGGCTCTCCTTTATAAGGGGAGGCTTGGACCCTGATGAAGGGATCGACTCATTCTTGGGACCGTTAGGCTGGTAAAATTCTCTCTTTCTCCTTGTATACAGCTCAAGGAGCACTTGTAGCCCAAGGAAGGAGAAATAAAGATCTTTGCGTTAGCTTTCTGTGTGTAGAATCAACTACATCTTCCCTCCCTAGATCCCACTAGCATCCATTGGCCCCAAACTTTAGCCTACCCATGGCATCTGCCGTGCCACCACCACGACAATTTCCGCGCGTAAGGGGAGTAGTGGAGGGACGGTTCGTGCTTCCGCTCCTCCACGTGTCTAGCACGATGTATGCCACGCGTCCAGTAGGGTTTTTCTGAGCCGTTGGATTGCATCTTCCAGGGGTTAAGTAGCGGCACTGTGATGGTAATTTCTCATCTGCTCTCATTCATCCTTTGCTTTCATCGCCATTGCCACTACTCCTCTGCTTTCTCTACACTCGTCTCGTCCACGACGCTGGACCAACTCCGCTCGTTTCCAAGCTACTTTCTTCGGTCGCATCGCCGCCGCGCAATGGGGAAGAAGAACGGAGGTGCTGCGGCCGATTCCGCGACCACCGCTGCTACGGCGAAGAAGAAAGGCGGCTCCGCCGCTGTGGGCACCAGCACCGCCACCGGAGGGAAGAAGAAAGGCATGGGCACCCGCGTCACGAATGGCGCGTGGCGTCCCTCCATCATCAAGTCATCGGATCTCCGTCTTTTTCGCCAAGACAGAGTGCTGTCCGACGCTTTCGCCGACGCACGCGTCTTCGGCGATGAGACAATTCCTGCTCCTCCCGTTGGTTTTCGAGTGATGTTTTTGACATTCATCATTCGCGGTCTCTCCTTGCCCCTTCACCCCTTTTTTAGGGGCCTCCTTTGTTTCTACGGGCTTCAGCTCCATCAGCTGTCCCCGAACTCTATCCTCCATATCTCTTGCTTCATTACCCTCTGCGAGTGCTGGCTCGGAATCGAGCCACACTTCGGCCTCTTCAAACGCCTCTTCAAGATGAAGCGCCAATCTGCTTCTGGCTCCTTAGTGTACGATGTAGGTGGTTGCGGAATTCACGTCGACCCATCCGCCACCTATTTCGACATTAAGTTCACAGCGTCCGTCCAAGGGTGGAGGGATAGGTGGTTCTACATCCATCATGAGAAGGCTGACGGGGAGCACGTCGGACTCGCGCCTTTCGATCCGACGACGCCGTGCACGAGGAGGCTCTCCTGGAAAAATGTAGTCATGCATGGCGAGTCCATGGAGACAGATGTGCTGTACGAGCGTGTCTGCGACCTCGAGAATCACATCGGCAAAGAAGAGGGAGGCTGCACCCTCATTCGCACCTGCCTACGCCGTCGCATCCAGCCCTTGCAGGCCAGAGTCCACCCTATGTTTCAGTGGACTGGCGCTGATGATGCCACTCGCGTGTCTGCCGATGGCATGTTCGCGAGTGAGGTGGACAAAAGGGTTCGACTGGTCACCAAGTACACCGTCAAGGATGTGCTCCCCAGTGAGCCAGTTGTTCCTCCATTTGATGCTACTAATCCTCCTCCCGAGGTATAGTTGTGCTACGCAGTAGCTTAGTTTGTCGATTGCTTCTCTGTTGTTTTCTTGTCTTTGTGCTAATTTTGTTGTCTGTATGCAGGATTGGGCGGTGTCACCTTGTATGCCCCCTCTTCCTGAGGGGATTATCCCTCGTGAAGCCCTGGAAGAGGACGAGTCGGAGTCGACCGTCCCATCTGATGTGGAGGAGGAAGCCCCCGACTCCGGTAGTCCAGATACTCGCAAGCGTTCGCGCAGCAAGGATTCCGATGAGTCGTCTCCTTCGACTCTGGAAGGTGCAGGTGTTGGTGCGAAGTCACCAATCCCTGCCGCTCCTGTGAGCGTTGTGGCACCATCCTCTCGCAAGAAGATGCGATTGCCCAAGGAGTCCTCGTCAGAGTCGAAGGAGGCCACTTTTGACTTTGACAAGTTTGATTGGTAAGTTTTCTAGTTTACTTGTTCTTCTCTGTTTTTGCCCCTTTTGGTTCGTCTCTGGATTTTTGTCTTGTTCTTGATGTTGATTTTGTCTTTGTAGTCAAGAGGCGTTGTCATCTTCTGGCGATGTCCAATTTTTGAAAGAATCAGGAGTCGCGACCTCAAGGGCCAAGAAAGAGGTCGAGGGCGCTCCTTCCCCTCCATTGGCGGCCCACTCCAGGCACAACTTGTCCAGTTCTCCTCATGCAGGGGAGCATCGAATGGTTGCCCGGATGACGGTACAACAGACATCTTCGGAGTCATTGGAGGATCATGTAAGTGTAGATTTTCTTCTTTTAATGTTGCAGTCGAGGTTATCTATTGCTTCTGCTGATTCTTTGTTGTGCGATAGCTCCTTGTGAAGGAAGCCGCGCACTTGGCGGAGCAAGTGCTTGCGATGGGCCGCCAGCATGTGATGCTGGAGACGTGTCATCGCGTGGTTGAGAGTGAGTGTCCTGCACTTCTTCTTCTTCTTCTCCTTTGATATAGTCGACTGATAGTCAAACCTTTTTGCTGTGTAGCTGAACATAATGCCCTCCTACGCGACGCTGCCACCATGTAGAAAACTCTCGTCGCGGCTGTGAAGGGTCGCGATGAAGCAATCACGGCACATGACGAGGCGCAAAGGCGCGAAGAGGATCTTCGTGCTTCCATTGCATCCAGGGAGAAGTTGTTCGAAGAATAGCTTTTCTCGATTGCCAAAGCCCTCTCAGGTACCTTGTTTGGATATCATTATTGTTCTCTGTTTTTTGTTTTGCTGTTGGCGTTGATGTTTGATATTCATGTGTTGGTTTGTGTGCAAATGCTAGTGGTTTGAGCTTCGATCCTCAGGCCCTCCGTCGCGACGACGCTTTGGCGGGTGCGCTTTCGGCAGTCGAGGACCACAGCATCGCCATTCAAGATACGCTCTCCAAGGCCAAGGGTGTTCTCAGTCGCCTCCGGGAGGAGCTGATGCCCAAGGCTGAGCTAATCGAGAACATGGGCGAGCTGGTGGAGTCTTTCGCCGGGGGTGTTCCTTCCAGCTTCAAGAACTCACTCCGCGCGGATGGCGCATCCATGTCACTTGCCATGGTGCAGGCCCACGGAGTCGCGATTGATCCTACCGCTGTGTCAAAGGCGATGCCTGTTAGCGCGGACGGCCAGCAGGTAGTCTTCGCTCCTTTCGCGACTGCCTGTGGTAAATATGGGCCACAGCTGATAAACACGGTCGTGAAGTATTCTGAGGAGCTGCAACGCGCCAAGAAGGCGGCAAAGGCTACGGCATCAGGGGCTGGCGGAAAGTCAGTGGCATCTGACACTGCCACGGGCTCGATGAAGCCCCTGAAGCCATCGAAATCGAAGAAGCCAATCACTGCTTAGTAGCTTTGTAATAGTTAACTAGTTTATGTCCTTTGTTAAGGACATGCCTGCTGGCGAGTGTATCTGCTGATACTTTTGCTAGTATTGAATGCACTTGAATCTTTTGTCTTTGTGTTGATTTGGTCGTCTTATTTGTTTCTATCTTGGCTTGTGGTATGGTACATCGAGTGATCCTTTGAGGGAAACTCAGGACTCGCCCTTGATGATACTTTGGCACCGCCGCGCTCCAGGGTAGATGAGCTGTTGCTGCTTTCGCGACTGCGTGACCGCGTGAAGCAGCTGGAGCGTGAGTTGCCCGTGCTCCGCGGGAACACAGATGTATGGAAGTCAAAGGCGGAGAAATCCACCGCCCGAGAGCAGTATCTACTTGGCGAGGTGACGCAGCTGGGCGACCAATTCAAGTGTTAGTTTGCTTGCTCTTATCTTTCCCTTGTAGTCACTCGCGATTGTGCGCTGTACTTATGCTACTGTTTGCTGCTTCGTGTAGTTTTCAGCGCGCGTCATCCGCAGGATGAGAAGGATAGAATTGCCATTCGTATGCATGATCTTACCCAGGAGCAACTTCAAGAGAGTGGATGCGTCAGAAGAAGTCGCAGTCTTGTTTGAAGAACATTTATCGGACGATGTTTCTGCTGGATGTTACTCCGTTAAGCCTGCTGGCCCTCCTTGCCAAGTTTCAAGACCTGACCGCGGTTCGCGAGTGCGTGAGGCAACAGTTGGTGGCTGGTGCCAAGGCTGCTCTATCGTTGGTGCGACTGCACAGGCCTGACGTAGATGTTGCGGCAATTGCAGCTGGACCGCCGGCGCCACCAGCAGGGTCTGCCTAGAATATGGTGCCATACTACCAGGTTGTGGATCGCCCAGCAGAAGAGATCGTCGACTTCTTTGAGGAACAAACCAACGTTCTCTTACTGCAGTAGTAGCTTAGTTTGTATCCTGCACATAAGTGTACCCATGTTGTAAAGTTCGTATAAATGTTGTATATAATTTATTGTCGAATATGTATAAAAAGCTTGCTAGTGTGTGAGTGCGTTGCACTATGCGACTCCTTTTCGTTAGCC
This sequence comes from Avena sativa, assembly GCA_916181665.1. Classification (NCBI taxonomy): domain Eukaryota; kingdom Viridiplantae; phylum Streptophyta; class Magnoliopsida; order Poales; family Poaceae; genus Avena; species Avena sativa. Next base: position 418,902,821 of record OV702296.1, read on the forward strand.
TGGCCATGCATTTTATCTCAATCCCTTGTCAACCTGTCAGATGCGTTGCAACTGGGTTTATATTGTGTCAAGGGTTTCGATTGGTGTGCCAGCTACTTAGGATATCGCGTTTTAGTTCGTAGAACAAATGTGTGTAGGGTGGCGTAGCCCCCGAGTCGAGAAGTTGCGGAAAAATAAAGGAAGGCATAGAGTTTTGGGGCACTTAGCTTTATTTATTCGTGAGATAGTACGAGGTACAATGTGTGGCTAAGTAGCTTGGCTGAGTGCCTTATTTTGCGATGCAAAAGTAAAATGACTAAGGGTAGAAGCGTCGCAACTGTGCGACGTTCCAAGGGTTGGAGTATGCGACTCTTGTCTCTAAATCTTGAAGGCGATAGGCGCCACCTGGGATTACTTCTGTAATCACGTATAGTCCTTCCCAGGGGGACTCGAGCTTGAGATGTCCCTGCTGCTTCAGTCGCAGGACCAGGTTGCCTTCAACGAAGGATCTGGGGTGTAGCCTCCTACTGTGGTAGTTGCGCAGGTTCTGCTGGTAGATCGTTGATCTTTCCACGGCGATTTCTCTTGCCTCGTCAAGGAGGTCGACGGAGTCCTCAAGTGCGAGGGATGACTCTTGTTCGCTGTAAGCGACTACGCGCGGCGCCTTGTACCGTACCTCGGCGGGTAGCACTGCCTCGGCTCCATGTACCATAAAGAATGACGTGTAGCCCGTGGCACTGTTTGGAGTTGTGCGTAGGCTCCAGAGTACGGATTGCAGTTAGTCTGGCCAGCAACCCGCGGCTTGTTCGAGTGGCCGGAGGAGTCGCTTCTTGATGCAGCCGCAGACGAGCCCGTTTGCTTTTTCCACCTGACTGTTGGTTTGTGGACGCGCTACCGAGGCGTAGCTGATGTTGATCCCCAGGTTCTCGCAGAATTCTTGGAACTCCTTGGATGTGAAGTTCGTCCCATTGTCGGTGATGATGATGTGCGGTACTCCGAAGCGGTAGACGATGGATTCGAAGAACTTAACTGCGTTGTTTCCTGATTTGTTGGTCACTGGCATGGCGTCAATCCACTTGGTGAATTTGTCGACTGCAACCAAGAGGTAGACGTAGCCTCCTAGGACCTTGGGAGTTTGCCAACCATGTCGAGTCCCCATTGCGCGAAGGGCCAGGCCAATGGAATTGGCCGGAGTTCTGCGCCCGGTGCGTGCGGCTTGTCCGCGAATCGTTGGCAAGCGTTGCATTTTTGGACGATGTCCTTAGCATCGCGCATGGCTGTAGGCCAATAGAATCCAGCTAGTAGAGCTTTGGCAACGAGGGCACGACTGCCGGCGTGGTGCCCGCAGGTCCCCTCATGGATGTCGAGGAGAACAGCTCTTCCATCGGCCGTGGAGACGCATCGCTGGAGTACTCCTGTGATGCTGCGTTTATACAGTTCGCCGTTGATAACAACGAATGCCTTGGATCGCCGCGTGATATGACGTGCATCAGTCGGATCGTCCGGGAGCCTTTTGCTGAGGAGGTACATGATGTACGGCTGTGTCCAAGATTGCTCAATCATCATGACGCTCATTGGTCCCTCGAGTCCTGTGTCCAACTCCAAGTTGTCGAGTGCCATTGACTCATTGGGCGGCGTAGCCCCCGAGTCCGTTGCTACGCTTGCTTTCTTCTCTGTGGCCTTTGGCTTGATGGAGCATTCACAGTTGCGCTCGAGAAATACCCCGGGTGGTATGGGGGCACAGGGTAGAGTCTATGTTGGCGAGTGCGTCCGCCTGTTCGTTGCTTTCGCGACCTACGTGCCGCAACTCGCAACCGTAGAAGTCTCCCTCGAGTGTGTCGAAGAGGTCGCGGTACGCGATCATGTTGTCATTCAGTGCGTCGCACTCATGCATTGTTTGGTTGATGACCAGCTTGGAGTCGCCGTATATGATGAGCCTCTTGGCGCCGCAGGCTTTTGCCATCCTCATCCCGTGCAACAGGGCCTCATATTCGGCCTCGTTGTTGGAGGCTATGAACTGCATTCGCAGGATATACTTCAACTTGTCCCCTTGAGGTGATGTCAGTATGACACATGCGCCTGCTCCGTCCTTCTGTTTGGACCCATCGAAGTGCATTGTCCAGAGGTAGGACATATCTGGTTTGTCCGGGAGCTGGTTCTCCATCCAGTGCACGAGGAAGTCAGGGAGAACTTGCGACTTGATTGCGTCGCGCTTTTCATATGTGATGTCTCGTGGAGACAATTCTATTCCCCAAAGCGCGACTCGTCCCGTGGCGTCGGGGTTATTGAGGATATGTCCCAACGGGGCGTCGTTTACCACCATGATTGGGTGTTCCTGGAAGTAATGGCGCAGTTGTCGGGCGGTCATGAAGACACCGTACGCCAGTTTCTGCTAGTGCGGGTACCACTGTTTTGTTGGCGTGAGGACCTCGCTGAGGTAGTATACTAGGCGTTGTACCCCGTGGACCCTGTTTTCCTCGGCTCGCTCGACGATGAGCACTGTGCTGACCACCTGGTTGGTGGCGGAGATATATAGTAACAGTGGTTCCCTTTCTCGTGGGGTCACCAGTACTGGCGAAGTGGATAGCAGGCGCTTGAGGTCTTTGAATGCTTCTTGTGCTTCATTGGTCCACTCGAATTTTTTTGCTTTGCGGAGGAGTTGGTAGAAGGGCAACGCCTTTTCACCCATCCGACTGATGAATCGACTGAGGGTCGCGATTCACCCAGCCAGCTGCTGAACGCCCCTTATGTTTTTCGGCTTCTCCATGGCTAGTATGGCTTTTATTTTCTTCGGGTTTGCCTCGATTCCCCTCGCGGAGATGAGGTACCCGAGTAGTTGCCCAGATGGTACGCCGAAGGAGCATTTGTCCGGATTGAGCTTGATCCGGTAGCGGTCGAGGTTGGCGAAGGTTTCGTGCAAATCGTCGATTAGGGAGGCTTCCTCCTTGGTCTTGATTACTATGTCGTCGACATAGACTTGAATGTTGCGACCCAGTTGTTCCTTGAGGCAAGCCTGCATGCACCGCTAGTAGGTGGCTCCCGTGTTTTTTATCCTGAAGGGCATTGTGTTGTAGCAGAACACACCAAAGGGCGTTGTAAATGCTGTTTTCTCTTGATCCTCCTCCTTCATTCGAATCTGATTATAGCCTGAGTAGGCGTCGAGGAAGCAGAGGCGCTCGCATCCCGCGGTGGAATCGATGATCTGGTCGATGTGCGGCAACGGGAAGTGATCCTTTGGGCAGTGCTTATTCAGAGAGGTGAAGTCCACGCACATCCGCAGGATATCCGTTTCCTTTTTTGGTACCAGCACCGTGTTGGCGAGCCAAGTGCTTTCCTTGATCTCGCGTATGAATTTGGCGTCGAGGAGTCTGTTGATCTCCATTCCAACTGCTTGCGCTCGTGGCTCAGACAATCGCCAAATTGTTTGCTTGACTGGCCTTGTGTCGGGGTTGACGTTGAGTGTGTGCTCGGCGAATTCCCTGGGAACTCCTGGCATGTCCGCAGGACACCAGGCAAAAATTTCCCAGTGCTCACGGAGGAATTCGATGAGCGCGAGTTCCTATGCGGGACTCAAGTTGTTGGCGATGAGGGCCGTCTTGACAGGATCCGATGGGTGGACCTGCACTTTCTTTGTGTGCACCGATGAGTCGAAGGATAGATCAGGCGAACTTGGCCGGCTCAGGGGAGGCAGACTGTAGTCTGTCGATTCCTTTAGTCTCGCGAGTTCTTCCTGCATGCCGAAGGACTGGGAAATTCTGTTGAATTCCCTGTCGCAACTGTCAGATCTCTCGAAGTTCCCGTTGATCGTGATGACGCCATTGGGACCTGGCATTTTCATCTGCAGGTAGGCGTAGTGTGGTACTGCCATGAACCTAGCGAACGCGACACGTCCGAGGATGTAGTGGTACTGCGAAGGCCAGTCGATGACCTCGAAGTCAATGCGCTCACGCCGAAAGTTTTTCGGCGTGCCAAAGATAACGTCGAGGTTGATTTTGCCCAGGGGATATACGCCTTTTCCTGGGAAGATTCCATGGAATGTTGTGTCTGAAGCCTCTAGGCAAGTCAGAGGGATCCTCATTGCTCGCAAGGTACTCGCGAATATAAGGTTGATGCCGCTTCCGCCATCCATGAAGACGCGGCTCATGTCGAAGCCTCCGATTTGCGCCTCGAGTACGAGGGGACAATGGCCTGGACGAGGTACTTGAGGCGGCTGGTCGCGTTTGTCGAAGGTAATGCATGACTCGCTTCCACTGAGGTACTCAGTGGTAGATGGTGGCGAGTGTGTGGCCAAGTTGACTTGGCGAGTGATGGCCTTCTGCACCCGATTGGAGGGGCATCCTTTTTGGATCATCATGGTACCCATGGCCCTTGGGTAGGGTTCGCCTCCTTGGTGCTGGTCTGGTGCAGCTGCGTTTGGGGGCATTCTAGGTGGTGGTGGTGGAGCGCCATGTGCCACGGCGCCTAGAGCGGCTCCATAGCCTCTCTCGACTGCGTTGCGGTTCATCCGAGCTAATCCCTCGTGTAGTTTGAGGAACTCACGGCAGTCTTTGAGGAGGTGGCTGGACTTCTTCTTCCCATCATGCTTGTCGATGTAGAAGTGCACCATACATGGCCCGGACAGTTTGTCTTCAATGGATGTTGCGGGTGCTTCGTCACGGTCGCGACGTTGCCACACTTGCGTGGTCTTCCCGGAGTCGCGGTATCCACCGTTACAGTATTCGCTGTTGCGGTTGTCGTCCGTCTGTCGGCGTAGCCGATTGCGACCATGTTGATGTCGTCGTGGTCATCGTAGATGCCCATACGGTGTTTGCCTCGGCGATCGCGTCTACGCTAGAGTTCCGCCTCCTCGTTGGAGTGGGCGCGATTCTTCACTAAATCTTCTCCGTCGGCCCACCGATTTGCGATCTCCATCAGGTGGTCAATGGCCTTGGGCTTTGAGCGGCCCAGCTCCTTCCTGAGTTCTAGGCGGCGGACGCCGCCGTTGAATGCATCGATCGCGCGATCCTCCGAGATGTTTTCTGCGGAGTTCTTGATGATGGACCATCTTTTGATGTAGGAGCGCAGTGACTCGCTAGATCTTTGCTGGCAGCATCTCAGCTCTTCGATTGATGCGAGCCACTTGTATGTGCCCTTAAAGTTGCACACAAAGTTGTAAACCAGCTCATCCCAACTGTGAATGGATCCGCGTGGGAGGTTGTTGAGCCATGCTCGGGTGGCGCCCTGCAGCTGTAGCTGCAAGCATTGCATGGCCGTGCTTCGACTGCCTTCGTGGAGCCTGACGGAGGAGATGTGATCCTCCAGCCAGATCTTTGGGTCCTGTAGATCGTCAAACTTTGGGTTCTCCGATGGGAGTTTGAACCCCTTAGGCATTCGCTTCTGCCTAATGGATCTACTGAAGCATTTGGCGCCGCAGAGCTCCACGTCTTCCTCTTCCGAGTCAGTCGACCGAGCACGTCGCGCCCTAGATTTGTCAATCTTGCACTGCGTGAGGTCGTCGCGTGCATCATAGTCGCGATCGTGTCGCCGTGAGCAGCGGCGTCGAGACAGGTCGTGACTGTCGTCGCTGGACGAGGGCGAGGAGTAGCGCTTTGCCCTTTTTCGGCTCTGGTGTTGGCTCCTTGTCGAGGGCAGCCTCGATTAGTCCCAAGCCCGCGATCGTAGATCGGTGCATGGCGGCTCAGGGATCTCCAGCGGGCGGCTGGTTGTTAAGGAGGTACATGGTGGCCGCTGTCACCGCAGCCTGCGGCGTCTTGGGGACCATGTTGCCCCGTGTGTCGACTGTCATAGAGCTTAAGTTGAGGACCTTTGCAGCTTCTATGCGTTCTTGCTTGGTGAGATGGGCCATCCGAGATTGTCTCTTCTTGGCGAGGTACTCGTTGCCCTTTGAGGAGGATCCTCCGTGGGAGGAGAGCCCAGCACGGCGAAGGCTTGACTCGTCTGCTGCCTTTTTGCGCGCCTCGAGTTGCACGATTGTTTGTACTTGGCGCTTGAATTCTTCCTTCAGGAGCCAATGGTAGCCCATTAGCAGTTCTTGTGGAGATCCAAAGGGTAGAGGAGTGCCTCGTAGGGCCTCGCGGCAGCGAGCCCATTCTTGCTCGTTGAGCCTGATCACGACGTGTTCGCCGGTTTGCTCGTTTATTATGGTTGGAGGTTCGACTGCTCCTCCGTTGTTGGTGTTGGTGCGATCACCACCGTTACCGCCGTTGACGCCGCTAGGCGGGTCGGTTCTGTTGCCGCGATTGCCACCGTTGTCGCGGTTGGCAGAGGTATCGCCTATGTTGATGACGGCGCACATGAAGTGATTAGGGAAGCTGCTGCTTCCACAACTCTCAGATCCAGAACCGTAGGTCCCATCTTCAGTGGCCAGATCGCTCAGATCGGAGTCACGACTGCTGTCGCTGACCGTGTTCTCGAGTGCTGTTGGGGCGTTGAGCTCACTGAGGGTGCCGATCGATGGAGGGAACCATGATGCTGGGGCAATCGACGGTGTCGTCGGCTGATCAGGCATGCGAAGCGTGCCCGTCTGACCGACTTGGAAGCGGAAGCTCCCTATCGCTAGGCTGATTCCGTCGCCCACGGACTCGAAGGCCGGGCGAGTGGTCGGTGTGTGGACGGTGAAGTCGAACACGCCAAAGAGCTGGCGGATCTCCGTTGTTGCGGAGTTGTAGGTCGCGGTTGATGGTGTCGAAGAAGCCGCAACATCAGCACTCCCAATTCCCACAGATGGCGCCAATTGACGAGGGTTTAACTCATCAATACCCATTGTTATGGACTTGGGTTTTGGAGAAGGAGGGAGCACTGGAGACATCTATCGTCTAGCAAACAAGCACACAGGGGACAAAGATTTACCCAGGTTCAGGCCTCGTAGAGGTCCCTACTCCTGCTTGTCTGCTCGTGGAATTATCGAAGGAATCGAAGATTACAATGGTGCGTAGATGCAATCTGGTGAGGGTTGTGAAAACTAGGGTTGCGTGTGTCCTCCTCGCCACCCCCTCCTAGCCTTTATATAGGTAGGCTAGGTCTCAGGTAGCAGGTCGAGTCAGTTACAAGTTAGGGTTTTCCCCTTCAAACTTTCTATCTTTAACTTAGATAGCATCAAGCGCCACTTGGTAATACAGTGGTTATAAAGATGTGTTCAGGTACTCGGAGGAAACCGTAGAGACAATATATGTCAAGAGCGGGATTTGTCCGTCCATGCGACGGGAAGATACTCAAAGGTCCCACTCGGAGAAATTATATCCAATAGTTGTGCAACGTGTGATTTGATAACGGGGATATCCCTTGTCGGAACGAGTCAAGTAGCATTGTTCGGTAACGAGATTGAACATGACATGGTGATGTCATTGATCAGATCTCGGGAAATGCAAGTATCGAGAGACAAAGGGAATAAGACACAACTGTCCTGGTTCAAACGACGAAAGATCTTCGTGGAACGCACAGGGGTCACATGGCCATCTAGGTCCCTCTGTCGATCATTGGTGTGGGAGTGTTCCGACCATGTCTGGAGTGTTCCCGAACTGTGGGCTATCACGCTTAAGGGCATGATGATGCTTAGAGAGTGTTTATAGGATCGATAGAATTATCGAAGAATAGTAGAGAGAAAACCGGAAGGGTTTCGATAAGTCCGGAGGATGTCCGGAGTGGAAGTGGAAGTGTTCCATAACCACGGAGGTTGAATAATACGTGAATGAATGTTAAATATTGATTTAATCATTTATTCGTAATTATTTAATAAAGAGAAAAATCAATTTAAATGGTCAAAGGCTTAATGGGCCAATTCCCGGAGGGAGAGGGCCCATTAGGGAAAGGAGAGAGGGAGAAGGGGGCCGAGGGGGTGGTCGGCGCCCCTAGTGGGCCAGCCCCCCTCCCCCCCCCTCGCGCGGGGCCCATGGGGGTGGTCGGCGGTGCCACCCCTTCCCCTCCTCTCCTTTAGTCCCACCCCGGGACTTTGAGGGAGGTAGTACCTTCCCTCCCCTGTATATAGTGGGGGTATTTGGCCAAATAAAATACACCAATAATCAATAAAGGTCTTCTCACTTTTGGGAGGACCTCTAATTGATATTTTCTCTCTCTCTCCCTCTATATCTTGTGACTGTGGTCCCAAGTCTGGGCTGCACGAACGAGAGACATCTTCACCACGGAGCGCCGCCGCGCTGCGGGATTCGGATCTGGGAGCTCTACTTCCACAACTGCTACTGGATCGGGGAAGCAGGAGTCATCGTCAGGCACCGGACGTGTGTAACTCCCCGCGAGGTGTCGCACTTGAGGCACTAAAGTCGTTGGAGCCAAGGGAGCGCAAGGACTTCAGCATGACCTTGAGGTCGGCTTCGGCTCGTCTACATCAACCACGCTCTCCTGAGCGTTGAAAACGCTTTTCGGTCTTCAAGGGTAAGTTCGTGAAAAGCCCCTCCTGTTACTGTATTACTAATGGATAGGTCCTGGCAGCTTCAGGGGCTCAGGGGCATAGGGTAAAATTTTATTGTTTTCATACGCGGAACCCCTTCAGTGGTATCAGAGCTAGATCTATGCGTAGTAATGCTAGTACGGGTAGAACACACGAGATGTAGCGTGTGGGCGTTGATCTTTTAGTTGTTACCCTCCCACGTGTACTTGTGTATACCGCAGTAATGCTTGATGAAGTGGCCCCCAACCGACTTTACATGTTCATTCGCGAGACTGGTCCATGCTTGACATATGGCTTGTACCGTATAAAGTGGCTTATAGGGGTGTCTGTCTCTCTCGCATTAGTTGGTATACCATTTGCAATGGAGGGCCCCGAAAGGGGTGTAGTAGAGACAACTACTTGATCAGCATTGTGCTGAAAGTTCGTAGGTAAGAACGGTTCTTGTGCGAAAGCCCATTCATCCACGTAAAACATGCAAAGATAAAGTAGAGGCGTCTAACTTTGTTTTGCAGGGGGCGTTGCTTTGTGATATGGTTGTGGCAAACGTAAAGTGATTACCTTTTGTTACGTAGTAGTAGATAGTCACGGAGGTGACGGACTACCACGCCGAAATGACACCGGTACCCTGGTGTCTACGGCGCCGGAACCCTGGTGCCGGAATCCGGTGGCGATGGATGGAGATCACGATGTGAAGGACCATATCACATCGCATTTACATTCAATGTTATTGTTTGTATATCTTATTGTGTGCTAGTATTAGATACTCGACGGTAGCCTAATAAGATGATCCCTATTAAAATTACCAATGATTGTGTTCCCCCTTAGTGTGCACCACCAAGAAAGTTCTTCCGTATGAGGCGATCCATGGTACAGGCATAGGTGTCAGACATATCTACGTTCGCATACAGTGGGTGTAATCCATGTTGCATAGCGAATACACTAAGGTTGAGTTGGCGAGCCTAGCATGCGCAGACATGGCCTCGGGACGCGGATGGTCGAAAGATCGAGCACGAGTCGCATGAATGATGTGACCGACGTTTAGCGTCCACCCTTGAACCCACATTGATGGCCGTGACGATCGGGGGAGATGTGGCTGATAGGGGTCGTGTTACCACTAGGAACCCTTATGGGGATAGGTGTTTCTGAGTGGAGTTATTATTAACTCATTTAATTATAAACTTAGTCTAAATTCCTTTTGCAATTATAAATGTAGAAAATGGTTCTCCCCGAGATTACCTTCCCTATTGACGATTAGTTAAAAGGAGAGAAGCTCAGATTAGATGGATCAAACTTCTCCATATGGGTTGCGTGTCTCCATATTCTCCTTAGCGAGAATGACGTGGTCGACTATATACTCGACGAGATGGATTTGGATCAGCCCATTGACATAGGAACCCCAGAGCAGCGGAAATGCCGCTATCTCCATCGAGAGACGGCCTCCTTCATTTCAGTTACTATGCGTTTTGGAATGGTGGATGAGTTGTGGCCTTCCGTGGGTGATGTCAACCCTCGTTCAGTGATGCTATAGCTTAGGACACATTTCGTGGAACAAGCATGCATATGGGAGCATGAGCTGATGGGAGACTTCCTCTCCATTAAGATGGAGGAGAACTCATCACTGGAGGACCACTTTGAGCGCATGCATGATGTGTACATGAGGCATGCATACTTCCTGGATAGCTAGATGACGGGCTCTTTTGCAAATGGCATTGTGCTGCGGTCGCTGCCACCAAGCTACCAAGCACAAGTCAGGACTTGCATTATGAGGGGCGACACAGAATCAATGGAGTTCCACCGGTTCGTGACACATCTCAGGAATGTGTTGGTTGAACCAGATGTCGCTCAGGTCATCAAATGACAAAGGTATATATTTGATATACAATTTTATAAATGTTATAATCTTGCAAACACATTTGCAGTGTTAAGTATATTTGATACTTGTTCTATTTTGCTGAAAACGGGTCCTTTTTCATGAGAGGTGCTTGTTGGAGAGTAGGTGACGTTGTGTGTTGATGGCGAGCATGATGATGATGGCCGACGACACTCTCCCTCGACATTTATCGTTTAGTTTATGTTTTAGGATGATTATTGTAATCAAAAGATTGTGAACTTCTTTAGTGTGTCTCACACTTTGTGAGACGGTTATTCATATGAGTTTGTAACAAATGGTTGTTCTACTTTTATGAATGATTTCTATTCGTGTTCATATCTTGTTTGATTATACATGAATTATCCTTGTTGTTTGAAACTAATTGATAATGCATGAACATTTGTAAAATATTGAAATGCCTTGAAAAATACCCAATTAATGATATTTCATTAATGAATGAAACCATTGTTTAAATTCAAAGTTATGTGATAATATGTGAAAGTCATTTGATTTCTTGTCACATATAAATCATGCCTAAGTTCGGCAAAATAACTTGAACACCGTGTATTGCTTGAATACAAAGTGTTTAATGAATTGTTGAAAATAAATACATATTCGATGTATTGTGTTTTAACGAAAATGGTATTTATCATTAAATGATTGTTTAAATGTGTAAAGAAGTTTACCAAAGGAAACATGAATATGAAACTATTTGATTTGATCAAAGTGTTTCATCAACAAAGGGTATAAAGATAAAAGAGAATCTAATTACTATGATTTGATCAATAGTAATGAATTTCGACTTTATAAGAATGGCATAAAAGTAATTGTGAAATGCAAAGCATTTTGAAATGTCAAAATGCAAAGCATCACAATATGATATTACATATCAAATGGGTAAATAGATGGCACCAAATAAATCGTTGTAGTATAGATGTAGAGACCATTAGTTAAGAAATAGTTAGCACTCAATTAGAATATATAGTGAACCATTTGAAGTCGTGAAAGTTTTGGGGGTTATTCGACATAACCAAAACAATAGCGAATAAGTCCTTGTAAAGTATTCATTGGAAACTTTGACTACAAAATCCATAGCTGAAACCAAAAGGGGAGCAAAACTAGTATTGCTTGGATTTTGGTGCATTCTTGAGAAAGCTCACTTTTAGTGATATTTCTCGATTATAGAGCAAATGGAAGATAGTGAAAAACACAATGAGGATTCAAAACCCTGCATCAGTGTGTTGAGAAGCGCAACGGACAATGTTCCTGAACAATTCTCTTCACAAAGGAAAAGAATCAATGATAATGATCATTGTGTTTTCCCCACTGGTGTTTTCACTACATGAAGTAGGATTCAAAATGTAACCCATATCTTGTATGGAGACATTTGTGAATCATTTGTCATGATTCTTGGAATATGACATATCTACAAACTACTAAGGAAATAATGGTAAACTAAATTATGAGAAATCCTAGAAACAAAATTCACTTGAGATTAGAAAGCAATTCGTTGCCAAATCTCACAAGTAAAAAGGGGTTACTTGAATTTTCCCAAAATGACTGCAAAGCCATAGTGGAAAAGGGGGTGAATGACAAAAGCACAATTTGTCAAGTATTGGACAAATTCAAATGAATTTGATTCAAGTGTGTTGAATGTCTAGAGGATTTAAAACTAGTAATAATACTAGTATCTCATAGTAAAACTCCAAGTTTGATATTTGGTAAAAGGATTTTGAAGTTATTCAAAATAGTGAGTGGATATGCAATTTGCATAAAATTGAGTGGGAGCTATGGAAGTCTTCCTAAAACAATATGAGAATGACATATTTTTGAGTGGGAGCTTATACAGTGATTCTTAAGTGTGTTAAGAATAAAACCGCAAATACTTATAAATAATGATTTATAAGGTGTAGGAGTTGATAATAGGTGTATTATGATATTATGTAGTATTCCTTAAAGGATTCTGAAAAAGGGTTTTGGAATAGAAGTTAATTAAGGAATTGGTCCTTAATAGCTCAAATTAGGAATAGTATTAAGTTTAGCATCAATGGTTGAAAGAAAGAAAAGGATGATCATCATCCACTATGTTGAGACATAGGTTCTATCTTAGAAAACCATGATGGTAACTTAACATAATATATGATCCAATAAGGAATGTTTGAAAGTGATTAAGTTTGAATCACGGAACGTTGAGTTAAGTATGTCTGCATTGTCTGGTAGAGAACTGCAGACATGTTTTCCAAATCCATAAAGGATGACATATCTTAAAACATAAAGGGTTATGTTATCAGGGAATATATTGGAAACTCCTGTAAATACTGATTAAAGTCAAGTAGGAAGCGAGGTGAACAAAAACATCGAAAGTTGCACAGGGTGCTGTTTCGATGAATACATTTATAATAATAGATAAGGGTACCATCTAAAGTGTTGTATAATGTTATGGCGGGGCTAGTTCACTTTTAACGTAGAATGATGTATCCCAGGGCACAGTGCCCATGAGAAAGCCCTCGAGGTTGATCTAAAGTCACTGTAGGCTCCTGGAATCAGGCCTCGTTCTGCTGCCATAGCGACGATGCATACACACATATGTTATCATGTGATGATAAAGTATTAATGTCAATCAAGGTGACATTAGTAAGTTGCAAAGGATTTGGGACTGTAAAGTATAGACCCAAGACTCAACCTGTTCCATGAGCAAGCATGTTCAGGGTACCGGATATATGGTGCCAATGATTAAGGAACAAATGCAGCTAGTGTATTTTTACTCTAGTGCAAGTGGGAGACTGTTGGAAATATGCCCTAGATACAAATAGTAGTAAGGACTATTATCATATTTCATATAGTTTATGATTAAGTTTTGTATCATGGTATAACTGTATTGAGTGGAAACATCAATACACGTGTGATATACAAATAACCAGGGGTTCCCAGTGAAACTCTAGTCACTGGTTCATTGGTCAACAGATGATCATGTTTCCTGATCATGTGGCATTTATGCCAGTTGGAAATGGAGTCATCTCATTCCGAGAATGAGATGATGAACCAATACCCAACCTAAACATCGTGACCCGATCATGTCACGAAGTTCAAGTTATGATGATTAGAAATGGATCCTCGTAGACTATTCCTTAGACCATGAGGCTATATCAATCACTGTCTCTCGAGAGTGCTTAGATAGCATCAAGCGCCACTTGGTAATACAGTGGATATAAAGGTGTGTTCAGGTACTCGGAGGAAACCGTAGAGACAATATATGTCAAGAGCAGGATTTGTCCGTCCATGTATGATACGTTGCAAACGTATCCATAATTTTTGATGTACCATGCTTGGTTTTATCTATTTTCTTATGTTTTGTCCACACTTTGGAGTACTTTTCATATGATTTCTTGGACTAACCTATTAACAAGAGCCACAGTGCCAGCTGCCAGGAAAGTTAGAAAATGAATATTCTCGGAATTGGACAGCACAAAAGCCAAAGTCAGTTTTTCACCGAGGGACACCTGGAGCCAGAATACGAGACGGAGAGGGGCTAGGGCCCGACCACACCACCTGGTCGCGCGGCCAGGCATGGCCTGCGCCAGGGGGTGGTCTGGCTGCCCCAGGCACCCTCTCGGCCTCTCCTTCTGCCTATAAGTTTCCTCTAAAACGGAAACCCTAAGGACCTGATGGATCGTGTTGATGTAGAGCTCGTTGGGGAACCCCAAGAGGAAGGTATGATGAGCACAGCAGCAAGTTTCCCCCAGTTATGAAACAAAGGTTTAATCGAACCAGTAGGAGCAAGGAAACACCCCAAAGGTGTTGCTAGCTGAGCCTTGGCAGGGCGCACTACCGGTGCAAGTAGAAACATGGAGACCTGCACAACACAACCACAGAACTCTGTCCCCAACTTGCGATGAGGTTGTCAATCTCACCGGTTTTGCTGAAAACAAAGGATTAAACATATTGAATGGAAGGAAATAATAGTTTGCAGAAATTAAACACAAAACAGTAAACAGTTTGTAGATTGTATGTAAAAGAAAGGACCGGGATCCATAGTTCACTAGAGGTGGCTCTCCTTAAGATAGATAACATGCTGGGTGAACAAATGACAGCGGGGCAATTGACAAACATCGAGAAAGCAATATATGCATATACTAATCATCTTGACTCCTTTGGAACTTGATTGGGCATTGCAATAGTATACATAGACCGCAATCCAACTACATCTATGACTAATAATCCACCTTCAGGTTATCATCCGAACCCCCTCCGGTATTAAGTTGCAAGCAACAGATTATTGCTTTACGAATTGCGTGTAATGTAAACAATACGATTGTTCTATGAACAAAGGATTGTTGCTTTCTCCCTAGTAGCAACAGCACATCTAGTACCTTAGATATTTCTGTCACTTCCCCAGATTACCAGAGGCATGAACCCACTATCGAGCATAAATACTAACCCTTGGAGTTGCTAGCATCTACTTGGCTAAGATAGCTACTAACAACGGAAAGCATGCAAGATCACAAATAACAAAGACATGATAGAATCAATAATCAATCTGAAATAGCATCTCAATATCCATCGGATCCCCGCAATCACAATCTGAAATAGAATTCCCCGATTAAAAATTCCACGAAAGAGTCTATAGCCGCTGTCATCTCCATCCCTAGATCGGGAGGGATCTGAAGCTCTTCCCGGCACCCTGCCGGAGAGGGGAATTCACCCTGGAGGCCTTCTTCATCATCATGCAAGCCTCCGGTGTGATGCGTGAGTAGTTCATCTCTGGACTACGGGTCCATGTAGTAGCTAGATGGCTGGTTATCCTCCTTTGTGCTATCATGTCTAGATCTTGTGAGCTCCGTTCATGATCAAGACCATCTATTTGTAATTCTGCATTTTGTGTTTGCGGGGATCCGATGGATATTGAGATGCTATTTCAGATTGATTATTGATTCTATCATGTCTTTGTTATTTGTGATCTTGCATGCTTTCCGGTGTTAGTAGATATCTTGGCCAAGTAGATGCTAGCAACTCCAAGAGTTAGTATTTATGCTCGATAGTGGGTTCATGCCTCTAGTAATCTGGGGAAGTGATAGAAATCTCTAAGGTACTAGATGTGTTGTTGCTACTAGGGAGAAAACAACAATCCTTTGTTCATAGAACAATCGTATTGTTTACTCTACACGCAATTCGTAATGCAATTATCCGTTGCTTGCAACTTAATACTGGAGGGGGTTCGGATGATAACCTGAAGGTGGATTATTAGTCATAGATGCAGTTGGATGGCGGTCTATGTATAATGTTGTAATGCCCAATCGAATCTCAAAGGAGTCAAGATGAATAGTATATGCTTGTATGCTTTCTCTATGTTTATCAATTGCCCCGCTGTAATTTGTTCACCCAACATGTTATCTATCTTAAGGAGAGCCACCTCTAGTGAACTATGGACCCTGGTCCTTTCTTTTACTATCAATCTAAAATCAATTGTTTACTGCTTTGTGTTTACTTTCTGCAAACTATTACTTTCTTCCACTCGATACGTTTAATCCTTTGTTTTCAGCAAAACCGGTGAGATTGACAACCTCATCGCAAGTTGGGGACAGAGTTCTGTGGTTGTGTTGTGCAGGTCTCCACATTGCTGCTGGCACCGGTAGTGCGCCCTAGCAAAGTTCAGCTACCAATACCTTTGGGGTGTTTCCTTGCTCCTACTGGTTCGATTAAACCTTGGTTTCATATTGAGGGAAAACTTGCTGTTGTGCTCATCATATCTTCCTCTTGGGGTTCCCCAACGAGCTCGATATATTTTGGGTCATCAAGCTATTTTTCTTGCGCCATTGCCGGGGAGTCAAGTACGTCTTCACAAGGGGATTCCCTCATAACCAATCTCTTTACTTTGTTATTTTTGTTTTGCTTAGTTTACTTTTGCTTTGTTTGCTTGTTTCTTTATCAAAAACACAAAAATTAGTTTTACAAGTTTGCTTTCTTTATCAAAAACACACACGAAAAATTAAGTCTTTCTATAGTTGTTACCTTTTCCTTAGCACACCACGTTGATCCTAAAATTCACCCTAAAATACCTTTCAATAGGTAGTGGTTCTATAATTGGAAAAGATAATATTGAAGAATTCTTTAATCATGTTAGTAAACATGAGGATATTGAGGATAGATCCCTTGCAGAACTTGCTCCAAACTATGAGATCGTTGCACCTTCTTTAGTTCACATGTTGGAAGCTAGGTTTGTTAACCTTAACCCCTTAATGCAATTAATGTTTCTTAAACTTAAAGAAATTAAGGACCCTGAAAAGAGGGATTTTATTCTAGAAACTTTGCTTAAGGAATTCTATGATGTTGCCAAAGAAGCTAGAAAAGTCTTTGAACGTTTCAATATGCTAGGCTCATGTGTAGATGTTGTTGGTACACGAGAAAAGATAAACAAAACTGAACCTAATGGGGAGGAAATTAAGATACCAATACCCTTTAAACTAGTAGCAATGCATGAAGGCATAGAAAAGAATCTTGATTGGATTGTTCCCGAAAATCCGTTTGATGAAAATAGTGAACCCAAGAGCGTTGAGAGAGGATCCTCTAGAACTTATTTTGATGAGATACCTTGCCTTGTTGAAGATATTTCTGGTATTAATCTTAATGCTTCTTCATTTGAGAACACTTGATTCTTTTTCTTGCTTCTTATGCCTAACTTAAAGGCGTTAAAGAAAAATACTTATTGGGAGATAACCCAAAAGTTTTAGATGAGTCTTGGAAGTTATTACTGAACTTCAGTAATAACCTCTTCTTATCCTTTTTATTTGCTTTTTATGCCAAGAGTAACCTCTAATGAGAGAGAAGTAATGATTGGCAAAGTTGTTGTCCCAAAACAGATTTATATGCTTCACCGTAAAAATTTGTGTAAACTCTCTGTACGTCCTTTTGAGGCTTGAATTTTTGTGCTTCTGACCCAGATTGTTATCTAACTTTTGTTGGTTCAACACTTTTTGATTTGAGCAACAGAAGGTCTTGGAAAAAAATCGTCTTTACCTGTTGTTCTGTTTTGACAGATTTCTGCCATTTTCTGCATTTGCTTCTTGTTGGTTCCTTTTTGAGTTATTTTGGGGAATTGAGATTTTTGAGGGAAGTGCTACAGTAGCTAGTGTTTTAATGGAAGTTTTATTGGTGTTATATCTGAACCTAAAAGACTTATTATCTTGAGTGCACAAATGTTGCTAATAAAGATTGTGTGAAGTTTTGTATGAAGGAAAAATTTCACGTGTATGGAAGGAATGAGTAATGAGATGAAAGATGGACTAAACCTAAAGCTTGGGAATGCCACACGTGTCACCCCAAAAAATATCCAAGAAGTACAAGCGTCAAAGCTTGGGGATGCCCAAGGCATCCCCCTCTTCATCAATAAAAATCCCAGGTTTCTTCCAAACGCTTCATTTTTATTGTTTCATGCACAGTTGTGTTGTTCTTGGAGCGTCTTCATTTTCGTTTTCATTTTGGTTTTTTGTTTGCTTGGTTTTCTTAGTTTGCTGAATAAATTGGTTGGACCCCCTCTTTCATACATTGGTTTTCAAATAGTTTGGTTTGGATTGGAAAAAGAGTAGGAAGTTCATGCTTAAGTGGTAAAGAGAGCTTGTTTTTGACTGTGGCCCATGCTTTGTCATGCCATGCTCGATATTGTTTTGGCTTTATGCTTAGAATTCTTTGTCGTAGCATGACTTGTTATAAACAATTGAGATTGCTTAATGTGCCTTGCAAGGATCATGCGTTGTTTTAGCATATTAAAGCATAGTATAGTGGTATTCTCCTTTGATGCTTTATTTGGGTTGACTTGGCGCATGCTCACACCATGGTATGACTATCCCAAGTCACCATAAGCCTTTATGATCCTTTAGTTTTCAACTTGTAGTATCACTTTATGCTTTGATCAATGATGTTTTGTCGATCTTCATGATTATGGCCATTATTGCTCTCTTAGTTTGTCGCTCCCAGTCTTTTGCTAGCCTCCGCAACCAAGTATGAGTTCCACTCATGCATCCAACTCCTAAAACCAAGTTATTCCAAAGAGTCCACCATACCTACCTACTAGCATATGCTATTCCAAGTATATTCATGTTTTTATCTACCTTGTGAATTAAACTTGTTATGAGAAAACTAGTGATTAAAGCTCTCACGAACTTGATGGCATACTTTACTTTTCTTGCCCTTAATAAACTTGAACCATTGCATCGTCTATGTTGTATATGCTTGCACTTATTTGTTGGGGATTAGCAGAACCACGCTGTCATGGGAAACGCTTTCAACATTACACTTGTACTTTGTACCTAGTTGATATCATGCTCTTTTGTCTATGGATGTCGTCGGTGTGAAATGAAAGGGGAGCTTGTAAGTCCATGGAGTTATGTATATGTGTTATAGAAACGCCTGGGCCACTGGTCTAATCCATGCTGACATGGTGGAAACCTGCAGCGTAACCATAATGAGCTGTCTATGAAGCACTGTTCTTATAAAAAAGAGTCAGATATTCAGAAAAAGAGAAAAAAAATAGATTTATGAAAATAGGAAATAGAGAAAAAGCACCATATTCCCATGGTAAATAAGAAGATTGCCGAGATGCTCGTTGTCTGCTTGCCTTGTCATTTTGATATGGGGATTCTTCCGTATCATCGGGCAAGGGGTACCCCGTTGGCGGTTCTCTATGATACACATGTACTTACGATGACAAGAACTTACCGGGGACTAAACTTGAGTAGCATGAGGAGCGGCCCTCGTATTCAAGGGACATGAGATTTCCAACTTATACTTCGTCAAGCATATACACCATAGTTTGTTCACTTTAACCTTAATCACTTCAAGATGCTTATGATAGGGGCAATGAGAGCTAAAAGCTATTAAGTACCATAATTTTTGGAAGCTCTTTAAGAATCTTGAATCCCTACTTCCTTCTATGAAGGCCTTTCTTTTACTTTTATGTTGAGTCTCCACCTTCTATCTTTATGCACCTACTTTGAGAGCATAGTGGCCATTCCTAGTTCTATGTGCATTGTCCCGAGACTTGTTGATTGATGCATAGCTTTTATATTGTTGGTTTTAAACTATTTGTATATAGTCACTCTTATGAACTTTGAAGGTGTCCTATGCATTTATGTTTGCTACTCTATGAGGGACAAGCTGAATACTACTATGCTATGTTTTCTTTATGTGAAACAAACAAACGTCTTGCAAAGCATTGTTATCCATTAATCTTTTGTTTGTGCATTTTCATGTTGCAACATAGTTCCTTTGTCTTATTGCTAGAACTTTGTCTTTCATGTTCAGATTGAAGTACTATGATCCTAGCTTGAATGTTTTACAAATACTTTGATCAAGTTTATGATGGTGCATGTCACTGATACATCCAAAATGTATCTACTTTCCCAAACACTTTTGCTATTGTTTCTCCTCTAAACTTGTGTGATTTGGATGCAACTAACATGGACTTACGCTGTTTTCAGCAGAATTACTTTGGTGTTTTGTTTTTGTGCAGAAAATCAACTATCAAGAAAAAATCCCAGAAAATATGCCAAAAATCCTATTTCGCCAGAAGACTCACGGAGCCAGAATACTAGAAAGAGTGGGGCTGGGCCTAGGCCACACCACCTGGCCGCGCGGGCTAGTCCTGGCCGTGCTAGGGGGTGGTCCAGCCACCCCAGACACCCCCTCGGTCTCCCTCTTTGCCTATAAGTTGCCTTCTGACCTAAAAACTCTGGGGGGTTCGGCGTTTTTCTAGAAAGAGTTCCGCTCCGCCACCACCACCAGATTCCACGATTCGGAACCAGAAACTTCGTTCTGGCACCCTGCCGGGATGGGGAATTGGAGGACATCATCGCCATCTTCATCACCATCGCTTCTCCATCGACCATCCATGTTTCCCCCATCTATGAGTGAGTAATCCCCCGCTGTAGGCTATGGGGATGGTAGGGATTGGATGAGATCGTTCATGTAATGGCATCAGATTGTTAGGGCATGGTGCCTAGTATCTACTATTAGTGCTTTTTGACTTTGTTGCGACTTGTTATTCTTAATGCTTGTCACTAGGGCCCGAGTGCCATGATTTCAGATCTAAACATGTTATTGATTCATTATGATAGTATTGTTTATGGTCTTACCTGCAAGTTGTATACACACGTTGTTGTCTAGAACCAATGGCCCCGAAGTGACAGAAATCGGGATAACCGGAGGGAATGGCTTTGATGTGAGGATCACATGTGTTCACAAAGTGTTAATGCTTCTATTGTGCTTGATAAGAGTGGTTCATTAGGTCCTTTCCTAGATGCTAGGATTGCTAGAACTATAGCTGGAAATACTAAAACTCCTAATGAAGACACTACTACACCTGTTAGTTCACCTGAGTCTAGAGAGAGCTATGATATTGAAGACGGTTATGTTGAGATGACCGATGAATTTATAAAAAGAATGTCAAAACACCCATGATAGGAGTGCTGCTAAGAGTCTCCTTGAGAGGCGTACTATTAGACCCAAATTGTCTCCTAATGTTAAGTTTGCTGCATCTCCCATAAACATTAAAGATAAAGATTATGACTTCTCTCTTGATCTATCTTACATAGCTATTGTTGAGAAAGAACCTTTTTGTGGGACTAAAAATGAAAGTGCGGTAGCACATATGGCTGAGCTTTCTACCATGAGTGGCCTGTTTTCTGATGATATTAAGATGTGCACCTACTTTGTTGCTAAAATTTTCCCCTTTTCACTTAAAGGAGAAGCTAAAACTTGGTTTAATAATTTACCTCCTAGATCTATTGATAGCCCTGATTGCTTGATTAGTACTTTCCTGCAGAAATATTTTCCTCCTAGTGCTAGACATGCTATTTTGCAGGAACTTTTTGATTTTAAACAGGGAGAAAAGGAGATATTGCCTGAATCATGGGCAAGATTTTGTGCTTTGATTCATGCACAAGTTGGATGTCCATTACCTAAGAATGAGCTTCTTGATATATTTTATAATGGACTATCTGAAGAATCTAGGACATACCTGGATAGTTGTGCTGATTGTGTTTTCAGGAATAGGACTCCCAAGGAAGCTGAGGAATTAATGGCTAAAATAAGCAAGAATTATGAAGATTGGACTCCTCCTGAACCAGCTATACCTGAGACAACTATACCTGAACCAACTATTCCTGCGCCTATACCATCATCTAAGAAGAGGGGAGTTATTGAATTTAATGATGAAGTGATGAAGGAAGCTAAGAAATGTCTTAAGGAGAAGGGAATTAAAGCTACAGATGTCAAGAATTTACCTCCTATAGAATAATTATGTAAGCCAATTCCCCATTCATCCACTATTGAGGTACACTCTCTCCAACACTTTGATGAAGGTGATATCCCTACTCTAAACCTCATGATCAATGCTTAGAAGAATTCGATATTTTTATTGTTAAGAAAGATAATTTTAATAAAAGGGTGCAAAATCATCTAATGGAAAACACTAGAGCTATTGTTGAGTTAAAAGATATTGTGGAAAGAACCTCTAATGATGTTAAAATGATTGTTAAACATTTTCAAATGGTTCAAACTCAAATATATCAACTTATTAAAGTGCAAAAAGACTTGCTAATTAATGCTGCCAATGAAAAACACGCTTATGAGATTAGAACTAGAAGTGGTGCTGCTACCCAGGATCCTCTATATCCCGAGGGGCATCCCAAAAGAATTGAGCAAGATTCTCAACAAGCTGAAAATAGTGGTACTACTCATAAGAAAAGAAAAAAGAAACATAAAACTATTGTAGAACCCTCTGAACCTGCTAAAGATCCTAATAGTATATCTATTTCTGATGCTGAAACTGAAAGTGGTAATGAAGAAAATGATGTTCTTGATAAAGAAAAAGTTGAAGAAGAACCTGAAAGGCACACTAAGAATACTAAATACACTAAAGAAGATTTTGTTGCTAAGAAACATGGTAGTGAAAGAGAGCCTTGGGTCCAAAAACCTATGCCTTTCCCTGATAAGAAACATAAGTCAAAGGAAGATGAACACTATAATAAGTTTTGTGAGTAGATGAAACCTTTATTCCTGCAAATTCCTTTGATTGATGCTATTAAATTGCCTCCTTACTCAAAGTATATGAAGGATATTATCTCGAATAAAAGGAAGATCCCTAATGAAGAAATCTCTACTTTGCTTGCTAATTATTCCTTTAATGGTAAGGTTCCAAATAAACTTGGAGACCCAAGGATTCCACCTATTCCTTGCTCTATTAAAAATAGTTATGTTAGAACTGCTTTGTGTGATTTAGGAGCAGGAGTTAGTGTCATGCCTTTTTCTCTCTATAAGAGACTTCAACTTGAAAAACTAATACCAACTGATATATCTTTGCAAATGGCTGATAAATCTACCACTATTCCTGCTGGTATATGTGAGGATGTACCTGTTCAAGTGGCTCATAATTTCTTGATATTAACTGATTTTGTTGTGCTTGAAATGTCTGAAGATGATAATATGTCTATTATTCTTGGGAGACCTTTTCTTAATACTGCAGGAGCTGTTATTAATTGTAATCAAGGAAAGGTGACCTTCAATGTTAATGACAAGGAACATACTGTCTATTTCCCCAAGAAGATTGATAGGACTTATGGTTTGAATTCAATTGAACATGTTGAGGGCATTCAAGTTGGAGAAATATATTGTCCCATACCACGAGAAAAATTTGAAACTATTATGATTGGGACCATTGCTATCAAGGTTGAGGTAACATAATCATTAGTGGAATACAAAGTTTTGTTTCATATAAAATTGTTTTGGTAACAAGACCTAATCAACCTTGTTAACAAAAGGATTTCATTGAACAAAACAATGTTTTCACCATGATTATCTCTGTTTACTTCTATTCCATCCATTTTAGTTTTTTCTTTCGTTTAGTTTACTTTTCTGTTGTTAGTTGCTTGCATATTAGAGAGTCTTAGAACTTCTAAAGTTTTAGCCTTGTTTTGTCATTGCATCTTTCCAAAACCCTTTTTCTATCAGAAAATCTTTCATCTATACCTGAAAACTGCTCAAAAATAAAGTGTCTCGAAAAATTCCAGAAAATTCATATTAAATTTTTACGTGAAAAAGGGGCAGAGGAGTGCCTAGAAGGTACCAGGGGGGCCCACCAAGCAGGCACACCACCTGGTGGCGCGGCCAGCCCAGGGGCGCGCCTGGCCATGGTGTGGGCCACCCCTGGCCCTCCACTCACTCTCTCACTTGCCACTTTCTTCTCTCTCCCGAGAAAATACCAGTTCATTGCTCGAAATCGCGTTCTTGCTATTCTTGCCCTCAATTTTTCGATCTCCTTGCTCAGCCCATCTTTGCTGCTGAAATTTGGAGCATTGGTTCTCCGGTAGGTGACTCCTCTGCTTGTCCAAGTAGATTTGTGTTTAGTGGTTTGTATCTTGAGTATTTTGTTGCTGTAGGTGACAGGTTATGAGATCTTGTAAGCTTGTTCAATGCTTAGAGATATAGTTTTGATGCATGTTTAGGCCTCTATGAGTCTCTATGAGTAGTGCCCTTCATTATATATTCACTTTGCAATCACTTGTTTAACATATGTTTAAATTTCAGAATACCAAACATGAACAACCATACTTTTGGAGAAATATTTGAGAGGGATGCACCTAGGAGGTCAAGGCCCTCAAGATCAGCCTCTCAGTTTAGGCCATCATACAACGAAGATCTCATTGCACCTCGCATTGGTAATGAAGGAGATGATGGGGATGCTCACCCATCTACTTTACCTTGATTTACTTTCTTACAAGTTGCATGGATTCTTGATGATTTCTTGCTACTGATTTAGAGGGTTGGTTTGACCTCATACATGCAAGATGAGAGTGAGCAATATGCTATGCTCACCAAAACTTTTGTTGAAAGTTTCGTTTTTACTAGCATGCCCTATCAGTCAACTGTTTCTTTCAGAATTTATAATCTGCCCTTTACCATGCCATTGGAAAGATGTTGAAGTATTATAGGTGTGGGCATGACAGGGACCGTGAAGAAGATTCAAGGGCGACCCGCTGATTTGCTGGAGCTCTACCGAGGGGTGACCAATGACGATGACCGCCCAGCTCAGTGCGGGAAGATAAGAAACACCCAACTCCCTGCTCTTAGATACTTTACATATTATCTTGCTACTAGTGTTCTTGGTGGGGAGAATACGAGTAATATCTCCAACTATCATTTAGCCTTCCTTGCTGCTGCGCTTAACAATGATACTCGGTATAACCTTGGCTCTCTTATTGCTCGCCGCCTAGCTGCTAGGGGGCCTATCTATGGGGGCATCATTGCTTCACGTATGGTCAATGCATTAGAACTTTCTGTGGATCCAAATGATACTATATTGGCACCACAAAGGCTTGACCTTGCTGCCATGAAAACACATCACTTCGTCACTGCTGATTCTGATATGGACAATCTAGTGTATAGGATGTTGTTTACTGACGGGGATGAAAGGGAGATTCCTTTGCCGCAGTCTACTTTGTTCAGTGTTCACAGGAGGCCGTGGTCGCGCTCCAAGGAGGAGGTGGACGAGCAGCTCCGCTTGCTGGGTTTCCATACGCAGCACCAGGAGGATGTGCCCTCCTACGATTACTCTGCGCACTAAAGTGGGGCATCCTCGAGCTTGCACCAGGACGAGGGTACCTCCTCACCATACTACGGAGGCGCTCCATCCTGGCCAGCTTGGGATTGACACCCGCTTAGGCCAAAAGCCTAAGCTTGGGGGGAGGTACACCGACATCACACTCATCTCCATATCATGTTTCATCGGTACTTTGTATATTCATGTTTCGTTCTCTTTTTAGTTTTCGTTCTTTCTTTGTTTTTGCTTTCTAAAACACAAAAAGACCAAAAATATTTCTATTGTTTCTGTTTGTTTGCTTCTTCTTCTTTTTGCCTTGGTTTGCTTTTCTCTTTTTTTGCTTTGTTTTGAACTATTCGAAAAACCCAAAAAGATTTTTCTTTGCTTGTTCTTCCTTTTTGGTTCTTGTTTTAAAAAATCGAAAACACCAAAAATATTTGTTGTTCTTCTTTGTTTTTTGTGAGTTTGTTGCAGGGTTCAGCAGTCCTCAGTGGAATTTGGTTTCATGTTATTATTCAAGCCACACAAGTGAAGGGCAATAATGAGGATTAATGACAACTTGAGGTGTGGTAAGAGGTTGGTAACAAACTCTATTTGTTTTCATTTTTGTACATATACTCATCATTGTGGGCATGCTTAGTCTGTTCGTGTAGGGTGTATGTTATTTATGGATGCTTAGTAGTTCTTGCTTTCTTATGATTAGCCCCAGCTCGCTAATATTTTTTAGCATGTCATATGAATGTTCGCTTGCATTGCTCTATTCATAACTTGGTATGACACTGTGGTATCCCCCTCTAAATGTTTCACTTGAATTGACTTGGCACATGCTCATGCATGCATATGACTGAGACAATAATCAGTTAAGCCTCGATGAATTATTTTTCCTCAGGGGTCTTGAATCACTTTCATGCCATGTTTAGTCCTGTTTTGTTGCAAGCATGATTATGACAGTTATTGCTCTCTCGTTTGTCGCTCCCTTACTATTGCTAGCCTCCACTTGCACCGAGTATGAGCTCTACTCGTGTTTCCAACTCCCTAAAACCAATATTGCCAAATGTGTCCACCATACCTACCTATTAGCATTATTTGCTATTCCGTGCATATTTAGTGTGCCTTGTTTTCTTCCGAATAAAATGTTTGCTTGTTATGAGAAAGTTAGTTAGTAAAGCTCTCACGAACTTGATGGCACACTTTACTTTCTTGCACTTAATAATCTTGAACCATTGCGTCCATCTTTGTTGCGTATATGCTTGCACTTTATAAGTTGAAGTTAGCAGAACCATGTATCATCAGGAACGCTTTCAACATTGCACGGGTACTTTGTACCTCGTTGATATCATGATTCTTTTGCTTATGGATCCCGGTGGTGTGAAATAAAAGGGGAACTTGTAAGACCATGGAGTTTGTATATGTGTTAGATAAATGCCTGGGCCGCTAGCCTAAGACATGCCTAATCATGG
Organism: Avena sativa; assembly: GCA_916181665.1. Lineage (NCBI taxonomy): Eukaryota > Viridiplantae > Streptophyta > Magnoliopsida > Poales > Poaceae > Avena > Avena sativa. The sequence goes on from OV702296.1 coordinate 418,929,124, forward strand.
TGGAAACTTGCAACATAACCATAATGAGCATTCTATGAAGCATCCTCAATAAAAACCTATGCAAATAGCAAATAAAAAAGATCACCGAGATGCTCATTGTCTGCTTGCCTTGTCATTTTGATTATGGGATAGCTCCTGTATCATGTGCAAGGGGTACCCCGTTGGCGGTTCTCTATGATACATATGTACTTACAATGACAAGAGCTTACTTGTGACTGAAGTTGAGTAGCATGAGGTCCGGTACTCGTAAGTAAGGGGCATGAGATTTTTACTTATAACTTGTCAAGCATATCCTCTTAGTTGTGTCACTTTAATCTTAACCGATTAAAGATGCTTATGATAGGGGCAATGAGAGCTCAAAGCTAATGAGTACCTTACTTTCAGCATTTGGAAGCCTTTCAAATTATTCAAAACCTTTTTCATTTCCTTGTTGAGTCACCACCTATTCTATGAGCACTTGCTTGAGAGCATAGTTGTCATTCTTAGTGTAACATGCTTGTCTCAAAACTTGACTATTTGTGTTATGAGTTTGATGCTTGTATCTTTGATATCTTTACTTCTAGTCTTCACCTGAACTTCAGAGGTGCCTTGGCATTCATAATCAAAGGCAAGTGAGATACCACTCTATCATACCTGGTTATGAGCATTGTAATGTTGCTTATGTTTATGCTTCATACTACTTATTATTTTTGAGTTGGAATCTCTTCATAGCTTGCATTGCCTATTAAGTAAACTTAGTTGCATGCTCCTTATTATGAATTGTGTAAGTGGTTGATCACATGCTGAGAATATATACATCATATGAAGCAAATGTGTTCGTGAAAGTTTCTTTTATCGCACTCAGTTTTGAACTGAATTGCTTGAGGACAAGCAATAACCTAAGCTTGGGGGAGTTGATATGTCCAAAACGTATCTACTTTCCCGAACACTTTTGCTATTATTTCTCCTCTAAACTTGTGTGATTTGGATGCAACTAACACGGACTGATGCTGTTTTCAGCAGAATTACTTTGGTGTCTAGTTTTTCTGCAGAAAATCAACTATCAGAAAAAATCCTGGAAAATATGCCAAAAATCCTATTTCGCCAGAAGACTCACGGAGCCAGAATACAAGACGGAGTGGGCCTGGGCCCAGGCCACACCACCTGGCCGTGCGGGTTAGGCCTGGCCGCTCTAGGGGGTGGTCTGGCTGCCCCAGACACCCCCTCGATCTCCCTCTTTGCCTATAAGTTGCCTTCTGACCTAAAAACTCAGGAGGGTTCGACGTTTTTCCAGAAAGAGTTCCGCTCCGCCGCCACCACCAGATTCTATGATTCGGAACCAGAAACTCCGTTCTGGCACCCTGCCGGGACAGGGAATTGGAGGAGATCATCGCCATCATCATCACCATCGCTTCTCCATCGACCATCCATGTTTCCCCCATCTATGAGTGAGTAATCCCCCGTTGTAGGCTATGGGGATATTAGGGATTGGATGAGATCGTTCATGTAATGGCATCGGATTGTTAGGGCATGGTGCCTAGTATCTACTATTAGTGCTTTTTGACTTTGTTGCGACTTGTTATGCTTAATGCTTGTCACTAGGGCCCAAGTGCCATGATTTCAGATCTAAACATGTTATTGATTCATTATGATAGTATTGTTTATGGTCTTACCTGCAAGTTGTATACACACGTTGTTGTCCGGAACCAATGACCTCGAAGTGACAGAAATCGGGATAACCGGAGGGAATGGCTTTGATGTGAGGATCACATGTGTTCAGAGTGTTAATGCTTTCCACCGGTGCTCTATTAAAAGAAGCACCTTAATTGTCAGTAGTTCCCTTGAGGCCCCGCTGCAAACGGGCTGGCAGGACAAAAGATGTTGTGCAAGTTCTCATTGCGAGCACGTATGACTATATATGGAACACATGCCTAGGATTATCTAGTACTTGGATGTTTTATCGCATTTATCTGTAATTGCCCTATGTTCTGATTGCCATGTGAATTGTCTTGTCCATGCAACGCCCGTCCATCCATCCCTATGCCTACCGCGCTCCAATCCTACTGTTTACTGCAATTGTTACTATCATGTTTACTTTTACTACTGCTGTTACTTTACTATTCCTACTACAAAATTATTGCTACTGATAAACTGTTGTGAGCAAGATTGTTTCTAGGTGCAGCTGAATTGAAAACTCAGTTGTTAAGACTTATAAGTATTCTTTGGCTCCCCTTGTGTCGAATCAATAAATTGGGTTTCACTTCCCTCGAAAATACTGCGATATACCCCCTATACTTGTGGGTCATCAGTCACCTCAAAAATTATTATTTATTTTTATCACTTACCTACTCGAGGACGAGCAGGAGTTAAGCTTGGGGATGTTGATACGTTGCGAACGTATCCATAATTTTTGATGCTCCATGCTTGGTTTTATCTACTTTCTTATGTTTTGTCCACACTTTGGAGTACTTTTCATATGATTTCTTGGACTAACCTATTAACAAGAGCCACAGTGCCAACTGCCTGTTTTCTGTTGTTTTTGGTTCTAGGAAAGTCAGAAAATGAATATTTTCGGAATGGGACGGGACAAAAGCCAAAGTCAGTTTTTCACCGAGGGACACCTGGAGCCAGAATACGAGATGGAGAGGGGCTGGGGCCCGGCCACACCACCTGGCCGCGCGCCAGGCCTGGCCGGCGCCAGGGGTGGTCTGGCCGCCCCAGACACCCCCTCGGCCTCTCCTTCCGCCTATAAGTTGCCTCTGATACGGAAACCCTAAGGACCCGATTAAAAATTCCACGAAAGAGTTTGTAGCCACCGTCATCTCCATCCCTAGATCGAGAGGGATCTGAAGCTCTTCCCGGCACCCTGCCGGAGAGGGGAATTCACCCTGGAGGCCTTCTTCATCAGCATGCAAGCCTCCGATGTGATGCATGAGTAGTTCATCTCTAGACTACGGGTCCATGTAGTAGCTAGATGGCTGGTTCTCCTCCTTTGTGATATCATGTCTAGATCTTGTGAGCTCCGTTCATGATCAAGATCATCTATTTGTAATTCTGCATGTTGTGTTTGCGGGGATCCGATGGATATTGAGATGCTATTTCAGATTGATTATAGATTCTATCATGTCTTTGTTATTTGTGATCTTGCATGCTTTCTGTTGTTAGTAGATATCTTGGCCAAGTAGATGCTAGCAACTCCAAGAGTTAGTATTTATGCTCGATAGTGGGTTCATGCCTCTGGTAATCTGGGGAAGTGACATAAATCTCTAAGGTACTAGATGTGATGTTGCTACTAGGGAGAAAACAACAATCCTTTGTTCATAGAACAATCATATTGTTTACTTTACACGCAATTCGTAATGCAATTATCCGTTGCTTGCAACTTAATACTAGAGGGGGTTCGGATGATAACCTGAAGGTAGATTAGTAGTCATAGATGCAGTTGGATGGTGGTCTATGTATAATGTTGTAATGCCCAATCGAATCTCAAAGGAGTCAAGATGAGTAGTATATGCTTGTATGCTTTCTCGATGTTTGTCAATTGCCCCGTTGTAATTTGTTCACCCAGCATGTTATCTATCTTAAGGAGAGCCACCTCTAGTGAATTATGGAACCCGGTCCTTTCTTTTACTATCAATCTAAAATCAACTGTTTACTACTTTGTGTTTACTTTCTGCAAACCATTACTTTCTTCCACTCGATACGTTTAATCCTTTGTTTTCAGCAAAACCGGTGAGATTGACAACCTCATCGCAAGTTGGGGACAGAGTTCTGTGGTTGTGTTGTGCAGGTCTCCACGTTGCTGCTGGCACCGGTAGTGCGCCCTGCCAAAGTTCAGCTAGCAACACCTTTGGGGTGTTTCCTTGCTCCTACTGGTTCGATTAAACCTTGGTTTCATACTGAGGGAAAACTTGTTGCTGTGCTCATCATACCTTCCTCTTGGGGTTCACAACGAGCTTGATATATTTTGGGACATCAATGTGACGGGAAGATACTCAAAGGGCCCACTCGGAGAAGTTACATCCAATAGCTGCGCATCGTGTGATTTGATCATGGGGATATCGCTTGTCGGAACGAGTCAAGTAGCATTGTTCGGTAACGAGATTGAACACGACATGGTGATGTCATTGATCAGATCTCGGGCAATGCAAGTATCGAGAGACAAAGGGAATAAGACACGACTGTCCCAGTTCAAACGATGAAAGATCTTCGTGGAATGCACAGGGGTGACATGGCCATCTAGGTCCCTCTGTCTTTCATTGGTGCGGGAGTGTCCCGACCATGTCTGGAGTGTTCCCGAACCATGGGGTATCACGCTTAATGTTGGGTTCGCAGCATAGAAAACAAAAAAATCCTACGATGGGAACTACACGCCAAGATCTATCTACTAGATACAAGCAACGGGTGGATATACATCCATAGAGAACTTACCCTCGAAGACAATGATACGTCCATTTTGCATCACTATTCTATGTCTTAATTCACTATTATTCATTGATATATTTCGTATTGAGAGGTGATACTTATGTTATTTCATCTGTTTTTGCATGGTTGATGACTTTTGGAGCATGGACCGATGTAGTCAGGATTCTGATGGAAAAGGTGCTGTTTGGAGGCAAAATTCGCGAAGATCAGAAAATCCGGGAAAACATACGGGAAATCCTATTTTTTCCAGAAGACTAAGGATGCCAGAAGACGGAGTGGAGATGGGCCACAGGGGGCCACACCACCCCCTGGCGCGGGCAGCCCTAGGCCGCGCCAGCAGGTGGTGTGGCCACCCTGGCCCACTCCAGCCTCTCCCCTCTAGCGTATATCATCCTCCCGAAACCCTAAGACTCGGGGAGCGACCACAGAAAGATTCCGCCGCCTCTGCGGGGCGGAAAACACCGAGAGAGAAAGATCTCTCCGGCAGACAGATTTCTGCCGGGGGAATTCCTTCCCGGAGAGGGGAGATCATCGCCATCAACACCACCATCAAGCTGGACTTCATTGGGATCATCATCACCATCAACACCACCATCATCATCAGCAACACCCTCATCACAATCTCTATATTGCTGTAACAATTGTGTTGAATCTTGCATAGTTCATAGGGGAAACTTTCCCGGTGTTGATTACTCTTTGTAGTTGATGTTATTGAGTGAACCATTGAATTATTGTTTATGTTCAGATTGTTATACATCATTATTCCATCTCTGATCATGATACATATGATGTCTTGTGAGTAGTTTGTTTTGTTCTTGAGGACATGGGAGAAGTCATGTTGTTAGTAGTGGAGTTGTGTTGAGAAAGATTCAATAGTTTGATATTTAAGTTGTGGTGTACTTCTTCTAGTGGTGTCATGTGAACGTCGACTACATGACACTTCACCTATATGGGCCTAGGGGAATGCATTGTGTATTTGGCTACTAATCGTAGGGGTTGTCGGAGTGACAGAAACCTGAACCCCCGTTAGGAAACCATTGCACAAGGGACGTAAGGGTCTTAGAGTTTAAAGTTGTGGTTAGGTTTCTACCTTAATTACTTTCTTACACTTACGGATGTTTGCAAGGGGTATAATCACAAGTATGTATTAGTCCTAGGAAGGTTGGTACATTAGCACAGGTTCACCCACACAACACTTAGCAAGCTAGAGAAGATTAATCAACTATATGAAGCAAAAGCACTTGACAGTCTTCCCATGTGTCATCGAGAACGTTTGGTCATCTTAAGTAATACAACCGGTTTGTCCTTTGTTGCATAAAGGATTGGGCCACTTGTTGCATTTATTCCTACTGTCTTTTATTTACTCGTACTTTGTTTACTTGCTTTACCGAAAACCCCTAAAAATCCGTTTGCTAAGTATTTGCAGAGAATTTATGATCCATACCACTAGCCAGCACCTTCTGCTCCTCGTTGGGTTCAACACTCTTACTTATCGAAAATATTGCGATACACCCCCTATACTTGTGGGTCATCAAGACTATTTTCTGGCGCCGTTGCCGGGGAGTGAAGCGCTATTGGAGAGTAGAACTGGTAAAGGAAACTTCTACTATGAGTATTGTTTACTTCTGCTAGTTGCTTTATTTTCGTTATGGATAATTCGCTGAGTTTCTTATTTGGTAATGATACTACCACTGCTAAGGTAGTAGATAATCCACCACCTGCTGAGAATGATGTTTTCGAAATACCTACAAGAATTATTGATCGTGTTATGGATAACTACTACGTTGGGGATGGAACTGTCCATCCTGGTGATCATTTGCTTTTTATACACGAATTATGCGGGTTATTCAAGTGTGCAGGTATTACTACAGATCAAGTCAAGAAGAAGTTATTCTCATTATCACTAAAAGGAAGAGCTGAGGAATGGTATAAGCTTCTGAAGAATGGTCAAGCTCTAGAATGGGAGGAAATAGTACCTCTCTTTTATTCAAAGTTCTATCCTCCTAGTGAGATTCATAAAGATCGGAACCAAATATACAACTTTTGGCCTCTTGATGAAGAGAGTACAGCTCAAGCTTGGGTGAGATTGAAGTTACTAATGCTCAAATGTCCCATTCATGAGCTCCCCAACAATATTATTATCAATAACTTTTATGCAAGGCTCCCTCTACATGACAAGGATTTATTGGATGCTTCTTGTGCTGGATCATTCACTCGCATGGAAGATGAAGCTAAATGGGATGTTCTGGACCGTATTCAAGACAATGCTGAAGCATGGGAGAATGACAAAGGTAGAAAGTCAGGTATAAATTATGATTATGAATGCATTGAATCTTTTATGGGAACTGATGACTTTCAAAATATTAAAAATGCTTATGGTCTAGACTCTCAAGCTATTGCTTCTTATTTTAAGGCTTTTGCTTCCTATATTGAAGTGCCTAAAAAGAAGTGGAATAAGTATCATGAACCTTATAAAGATATTGCTAAGAGTGTTCCTGCAAGAAATACTGAAATTTATACTACTAATCATGTCTTACCTAAACCTTACATTGAGAAAATCCCTTTCCCATGTAAGATAAAGGAACATTCTATGATAGCTAGTATGGTTGATGAAAGTATGAATGAAGCTGTTGAACCTGATAAACAAATGGTTGATGAACCTATAATAGCAAATGTGAAAGACTTTGTCACTAAGTATGAAGAAGAGGGACACACTATCCTTTGTAAGGATACCTCTAATTTTGTTTCACAAAGTAGTGTTATGAGAGCTAGTATTCCTGTGTTTTCTGTTACAATAAGTGATCATTGCTATGATGGCCCTTGTGATAGTTATATTGTTAAGTTTATGCACGATACTGAAAGTTACTATGAGAGAGGAAAAAGTGTTCTTATGCATCTCAACAATATCAAGTTTCCTCGTTTTATGCTGAAAGTTTTTATGTTGCACTTCTTTTGCCTTCTTATGCAAGTAGCCTTTGGTTTCAACAACTTGTTTGTTTACAAAATTCCATTGCATAGGAAGTGGGTTAGACTTAAACTTGTGTATTTTTTCTTCTTAATGCTCTCTTTCGCTTCAATTCATATTCCTATGTGAGCATCTTCAAAATTTTCATGCCCATCTTAATGGCTATAAAGAAAGAGCTTTTTGGGAGAGAACCCAATTTGTTTTTGCTTTCAGTTTGTTTTTGTTTCTTTGAGTCTTGGAAGTTATTACTTTGGTAATAACCGCTCCTTATCCGTTTTGTTTGGTTTTTGTGTCAAGATCAACCTCCAATGAGAGAGAAGTAAGATTTGGGGAAGTTGTTGTCCCGAAACAGATTTTTGTGCTTCACCGTAAAAATTCTTGAGAGATCTCTGTATGTCGGATTGAGCTGTAATTTTTTGTTCTTCTGCCCCAGGTTGTTATTTAACTTTCGTTAGTTTTGCACTTTTTTATTTGAGCAACAGAAGATTTTCGAAAAAAATGATCTTTACCTGCTGGTATGTTTTGACAGATTTAGCCAATCTTGCATTTGCTTCTTTAATCGATTTCCTTTTTAAATTCTTTTTTGGGTTTTCAGAAGGAGTTGCTACAGTAGCTTTTGTTTTTATGGTTTTCAGTTGAAGTTGAACTCAAAAGGTTTTATCACTTCAGTTATATTAATGTTGCTAATAAGAACCGTGTGAAAGAAATTTCCAGGAAGTGGAGATAATGGTGTAATAAGGAAGAGAAAGGTTTTATGACTCAAGTAACAAGTGTATGAAGATTGATGTTATTCAAGTGATGACTCCGGAAGAATCTACTAGATACCAAATTTAGAGACCTGCAGAGTCTGTTTTCAAATAGGTAACGGTTCTGGTAAGAAAAGTTCCGCGAAAATACTATCCAACTATATTTTTGCAGTTTTCAGTCAATAAGGAAAGCCACGAAGCGAAAAGGGGACGTAAACGGAGCCAGGGTGGCTCACACCACCCTGTGGCGTGGGCCCACCCCTGGCCGCGCCACCAGGTGGTGAGTCCACCCCGGACTCCGCCTCCGACTCGTTTTCTCCCACTACCTTCCTTTTGTTATGAAACTTCGTAATATATAATCCCCCGGAGCCCCCTAGGTTAGTATATCGTGTTTTCGTCGTGTTTTTGTTTCGATCTGTTTCTGCCAGGACATACTCTTTGAAGGTTTAGAAGCACAATAGTGTCCGCCAAGGATAAAGGAAAGGAGCCTATGGAGGAAGACCTCCAAGACCTCGGGCAGGAGAAGGAGATCAAGAGTGAAGGTGAAGAGGAGGCAAAGCACACCGACACTACCATTGCAAGCATTGGAGTGGTGGCAAACCCTGCCAGGACTATGTAAATTGGAGGGAAGCCTCCTCATCACCGTTCAGATCCCTGGTCACTTCCTCCAAGTACCAAGAGTCCCTTCCATACCTTTATCCATAACCATGCAGGAAAAGAAGACCGCAAGGAAGGAGAGCGGAAAAAGAATCACAAGAGCTGGGATCCACAACCCGACATGATCATGCACCGCATCAAGCACAACTCGGAGTTGATTCGTACCCTCACCTTCGATATTGAGGACTTGAGGAAATTGGTCAAGAAGCTCATCGAGAGGATACCACCACCACCAAAGGAGTAATTCGTCATCAGGTTTGGCATCCCCTTGGTTTGTTCCAAGCTTGGGGGAGTGCCGCGGTATCACAACACTATCTTCTATCTTTTTACCTTATTAGTAGAGTCATATCATGAATAGAGAAGTTATTATGTAGTATGGTTTGCATTATGGAAGTGTCCCCTCTCTCGTTAGATATGTATCCCTTGGTGTGAGTTGCCGTTATGGAATATTAATGAGAAGTTCTATCATTTACTCTTTTGCATAGCTTATATTAGTTTTCAATTCGTGGTTATATGATTGATCTTGTTGTTAGTATTGGTATCAATTTGGGATCATTGAGTTAATTTAGTTGGTTTTGGCAAACCTGGCTCGGTCAGTAGCAACACTATTTTTGAGAGTTGAATGAAAAAGATAGAAGTACTCTAAAGAAAAATAATTTCATCATATTTCTTTCTTGATTTGCTCATAAGTTTAGTATTCTCTAGTTAAGATCTTTTGTGCTTACAAGGAAGATTGCATGTTTGTGTTTATCACTTGTATGTTTGGTTGTTTCCTTCAACTCTTGTACTTGCTACCCAGCCTTGCTAGCCAAAAACCTGTACTGAGAGGGAATTCTTCTCGTGCATCCACCTCCTTAAAACCAAAACCTTTGCCATTTGTGTCCACCATACCTACCTAGTAGCATTATTGCTATTCCAAGTAAATTCTTGTTTTTTCTACCTCCCAAATTAAACTTGTTATGTGAAAATTAGTGATTAAAGCTCTCACGAACTTGATGGCACACTTTACTTTCTTGCATTTAATGAACTTGAACCATTGTGCTCACCTATGTTGCGTATATGCTTGCGCTTTGTAAGTTGTGAATTAGCAGAACCACGATGTCATGGGGAATGCTTTCAACATTGCACTGGTACTCTGTACCAAGTTGATATCATGTTCTTTTGTCTATGGATGTCGTCGGTGTGAAATGAAAGGGGAGCTTGTAAGTCCATGGAGTTATGCATATGTGTTAGAAACGCCTGGGCTGCTGGTCTAATCCATGCTGACATGGTGGAAACCTACAGCGTAACCATAACGAGTATCTATGAAGCATTCTTCTTATAAAAAAAAGAGATAGAGATTGACAAAAAGAGAAAAGAAAAAAAGATATTATGAAAAGAGGAAAGAGAGAAAAAAGCACCATATTCCCATGGTAAATAAGAAGATTGCTGAGATACTTGTTGTCTGCTTGCCTTGTCATTTTGATATGGGGATTCTTCCGTATCATCAGGCAAGGGGTACCCTGTTGGCGGTTCTCAATGGTACACATATGCTTACGATGACAAGAACTTACCGGTGACTAAACTTGAGTAGCATGAGGAGCGGCCCTCGTATTCAAGGGACATGAGATTCTCAATTTACAACTTGTCAATGCATATCCTCATATTTGATCACTTTAACCTTAATCACCTAAAGATGCCTATGATAGGGGCAATGAGAGCTGAAAGCTAGTAAGTATCATAATTTTTGGGAGCTCTTTATAAGACTTGCAATCCCTGCTTCCCTCTGTGAAGGGCCTTTCTTTTACTTTGTAGTTGAGTCAGTAAACCTATTCCCTTCTATCTCAGCAAGTATTTTGAGTTGTTGTGTTTCATTCATTCATATGATGATTTATTCAATCATGTTTATTATGTTCCTTGTTTTGCACATTGCTCTTATCTTGATGTTTACTACTTTGAAAGCTATCATTGAAAAACCAGTTATTTGTGAACTCCAGCAAATTATCAACTATTCTTCGACCAAGAGCTAAGTTTGCCATTACCAATTATGATTCACTTTATGTATCTTTATTGTGTTTCCTTTACCTATTACAAGTTGAGTTATATAATAGTGAGTTGTCTTCTATTATGATCTATGTATTGATGAATGTGATGCTTCTTGTCCGTATTCTTTTATCGACTTTTCACTCCATAAACCTGAGGCCATGTTTATTGAGCTTAGTTTCGCTTGGGGACAAGCGAAGTCTAAGCTTGGGGGGAGTTGATACGTCCATTTTGCATCACTATTCTATGTCTTAATTCACTATTATTCATTGATATATTTCGTATTGAGAGGTGATACTTATGTTATTTCATCTGTTTTTGCATGGTTGATGACTTTTGGAGCATGGACCGCTGCAGTCAGGATTCTGATGGAAAAGGTGTTGTTTGGAGGCAAAATTCGCGAAGATTAGAAAATCCGGGAAAATATACGGAAAATCCTATTTTTCCAGAAGACTAAGGATGCCAGAAGACAGAGTGGAGATGGGCCACAGGGGGCCCACACCACCCCCTGGCGCGGGCAGCCCTAGGCCGCACCAGCAGATGGTGTGGCCACCCTGGCCCACTCCAGCCTCTCCCCTCTAGCGTATATCATCCTCTTGAAACCCTAAGACTCGGGGAGCGACCACAGAAAGATTCTGCCGCCTCTGTGAGGCGGAAAACACCGAGACAGAAAAATCTCTCCGGCAGACAGATTTCTGCCGGGGGAATTTCTTCCCGGAGAGGGCAAATCGTTCCCATCAACACCACCATCAAGCTAGACTTCATCAGGATCATCATCACCATCAACACCACCATCATCATCAGCAGCACCCTCATCACCATCTCCATATTGCTGTAACAATTGTGTTGAATCTTGCATAGTTCATAGGGGAAACTTTCCCGGTGTTGATTACTCTTTGTAGTTGATGCTATTGAGTGAACCATTGAATTATTGTTTATGTTCAGATTGTTATACATCATTATTCCATCTCTGATCATGATCCATATGATGTCTTGTGAGCAGTTCGTTTTGTTCTTGAGGACATGGGAGAAGTCATGTTGTTAGTAGTGGAGTTGTGTTGAGAAAGATTCAATAGTTTGATATTTAAGTTGTGGTGTACTTCTTCTAGTGGTGTCATGTGAACATCGACTACATGACACTTCACCTATATGGGCCTAGGGGAATGCATTGTGTATTTGGCTACTAATCATAGGGGTTGCAGGAGTGACAGAAACCTGAACCCCCGTTAGGAAACCATTGCACAAGGGACGTAAGGGTCTTAGAGTTTAAAGTTGTGGTTAGGTTTCTACCTTAATTACTTTCTTGTACTTACGGATGTTTGCAAGGGGTATAATCACAAGTATGTATTAGTCCTAGGAAGGTCGGTACATTAGCACAGGTTCACCCACACAACACTTAGCAAGCTAGAGAAGATTAATCAACTATATGAAGCGAAAGCACTTGACAGTCTTCCCATGTGTCCTCAAGAACGTTTGGTCATCTTAAGTAATACAACCGGCTTGTCCTTTGCTGCATAAAGGATTGGGCCACTTGCTGCATTTATTCCTACTGTCTTTTATTTACTCGTACTTTGTTTACTTGCTTTATCGAAAACCCCTAAAAATCCGTTTGCTAAGTATTTGCAGAGAATTCCTGATCCATACCACTAGCCAGCACCTTCTGCTCCTCGTTGGGTTTGACACTCTTACTTATCGAAAATACTGCAATACACCCCCTATACTTGTGGGTCATCAGACAACAAAGATTTCTTAACAAGATGGAACTCGTGGATGATGTAGTCGTACACCTGCCGATCTCAAGATCGTGATGAAGTCCAGCAGGTCCGGCTCCAACACGTCCATCAGATCCAGCTCCAGCAAGTCCAGCACCACCAAGTCCAGCACCACAAAGCAGTGATGCATTCGTGATCGCACACACGTTTGGTACCCGACAACCTCCATCCCTCGCTCCAGCAAAGCAGCAGAAGCAGCAACTCCTTTTCAGATAAAGCCACCGGGAACATGTATCTCGCTAATTCGAGACCATGGGGAATAACTAGAGGGGGAGAGAGATCCTTCACGAGGAGGTGTATGTTGTGAGGAGGAGAGGGGGCCTTTTATAGGGAAGAGGGGGGCACCCAAGGGCCATGGTGTGGTAGCCATGGTGGTGCCCCCACCTCTTCCACATTCATGTGGGTGGAGCTCCCACTCCCATAATAAGCCTCCACTCAAAATTCCACTCACACATACATTAAATTTCCACCAAATTTAATGCAAGCTCTCATTAAATAAAACTATTTTATTTATTTTATTCAGAATTTTGTTAATTACATTAATTAACAAACATTCACATAAAACCCCCTGCAACATTTCAATATCACATGCAGAACTAATTTCAGCAATTTCACCCGAAATAGTTTCGGTCTATTGAAATAATTCTAGCGCTTTCTTAATTCTTTATCTGAAACATATTTGCTCCTAAATGGTGTCGGTATCCCTTAAGTGTGTCACCCTACGGTTTGCGAATAATGCAGACATGATCGAGACCCCTCTCTGATCAATAATCAGCAGCGAGACCTGGAGATCCGTACTGACTCCCACATATTCAACGATGGCTCTTGTGATCGTGTGAACCTTTAACGTCGCAACTAAATCCCTTTGTCTCGCGATATATTACATGTCCGAGATTCGATCATCAGTATCCCAATACCTAGTTTGATCTCGTTACCGACATGCACTCTTTTCTCGTTCCCGTGATATAACATTCTAGTGATCACATCACTTGCTTGCAAGCTATTTCAATGTGATATCACTGAGAGGGCCCAGAGTATATCTATCCGTCATCAGGATGGACAAATCCCACTCTTGATCCATGAGCCTCAACATAACACCTTCATAGCACTGAACCCACCTTTATAGTCACCCTGTTACGGTGTGACGTTTGATGGTATCAAGATACTCTTCCGGTGTTAGCAATTAACATGATCTCATGGTCTAAGGACTAAGATTACTTAGTATGATGTTATAGCAATATAAACATAACGACTCTGATCGTAATGCTATACTTCGGATGAATGTTCATCACATCATTCCACCAATGTTGTGACCTCGTTGTTAACAACATCCAATGTCCATGATCAGGAAACCTTGATCATCTTGTTAATCAATGAGCTACTTTATATGAGAGGCATTACTAGGAACTTTGTATTTTGTTTATTAAACACACATGTATTAACGTTTCCAATTAATACAATTATAGCATGCAAAATAAACATTTATCATAAACATGGAATAAGATAATAAACACTTCATTATTGCCTCTCGGGCATATTCCCTTTAGTCTCGCACTTGCACTAGAGTCAATAATCTAGTTTGTAAACTTGTATATACAACACCTAGGTGTTGAATATACGCGTTTGCTAGTGGTTAACATAATCTCTGGATCTGACACTTCAGGTCCGTGTGTATTTGCATGTCTTTACGTCTCTACGCATCACTCATTCTCAAATGAGATGGCATTGTATAAATTTGGTCCTTTGGTGAGACCTTTAGTTCGTTCAGGTTAAAATATGTTAATATTATTGTCATGCAATATATCTTCATAGTATTAGCCCACTTCAAACCACACCTAGTTTGATAACAAACTAGTTAACACAAATGCCCTCCTTTGCTGCTACAATAGCAGTCATATACTTAGCCTTTTGTTGTAGTATCTGTCATGATGCCTCAACTTTGGAACTTATCCAAATTCATCATGGAACATCCTTGCCATTACATTGTGCCACCCATAGTCTAAATTGAGATAAATTTAATTTGTATCTTGTGACAAAAACTAGTATCAATGTAACACTTTACAATGAACTACCTTTAACTATTTGTCACTTATACATGATATATTCTTAGTTCTTTCAAAGCTCATAAGAATATCTTTACTATCGTCCAATGATCATCTTATGAATCATTCTGGTATGTGCTCATAACATTTAGAGCATAGGACATATCTGGATATATACATATCACGGTATAATCCATCAAAATATTCATGTGATTTTACTCACCAAGTGTTGAAACACTTGAATCTTGATACAATCCTTTCCATGCAGCAAGAACCTTTCTTGTTGTTTCTATATTGAACCCTTTCAATATCTCATATATGTATGTCTGGCATAACCATATTAGCGCCTCAATCTATCCATATAGACATTGATGCCAAATATTCCGGTTTTGCCCAAGTCTTTCATCGAAATCCTATTTTAATGAAATTCTTAGCTTGTGTCAATAAAAGATACATCATTTCCAATCAACAATATGTGCTCTGCATAATGTATTGGAAATTTGTCTCAGCGCTCCCACTTAATTTCTTGCAAATGCAAGCATCTTCATCGTCTCTGATGAAATTAATCTCCTTTAACATTTATATCATGGTGAAGATTCCAACTCCGCTATGCTCACTTCAACTATTGAAGTTTGCATGCCCTTTTAGCACCCTTTGAATTAACAAAACCCTTCGGACTGTGTCATGTACACGTCCTAGGTAACCATTCTATTAGAAGAACCTTGTTTTGTTTATTCAACTACCATATACCAAATTATATGTAGTGGTTGCTACATTAATCCGTCAAGACTAAATATCGCTATGAAAGATCAAATCTTGTCATGGTCAACTCCTTGAACATTGCCATAAACTTCTTTCCGACATGTCGACTATTTCATAGATGTTAAACATCCATTTATATTTCTTTATAGATCCAAACACGACTGATAGACTTCACGCCTTTCCGGAGGGTCTTCCAAGTTCAGAAACTTGATTTCTCATGTATGGATGCTATCACGGATTCTACGACTTCTAGTCATTTTATGGAGTCAGGGCCCATTATCGCTTCTTTGCATGCAGTCGGTTCATCATTGTCAAAACAATAACAACTTCTGTTTCAAATCTTACTATTTGATTCTTACCGACCCACATGGTTCAATAGGAACTCTAATCTCCAAGATCATACCCTTTGTAATCACAGGAGTGATACATTGCAAATGTATCTATAATTTTTGATGTTCCATGATTGGTTTTATCTACTTTATTGTGTTTTGTTGCAACTTTGGAGTATTTTTCATATGATTTCTTGGACTAACCTATTAACAAGATGCCACAGTGCTAGTTGCCTGTTTTCTGCTGTTTTTGGTTCCAGGAAGTCAGAAAATGAATATTCTCGGAATTGGACGGGACAAAAGCCAAAGTTACTATTTTCCCAGAAGACTCACAGAGCTAGAAGGAGAGTTGGAGAGGGGCCACAGGGTGGCCACACCCCCCCTTGGCGCGGGCCAGCCTAGGTCGCGCCATGGCATGGTGTGGGCCCCCTGGCTGGCCACCGACCTTGCCTCTTCGCCTATAAGAAGTCTCCCGATACCAAAACCCTAAATAATCAATCAGAAGTCCACGAAAAGTTCCACTGCGCCGCCGCCACCGAAGGGGAGATTCGGGGGACAGAAAGTCTCTGTTCTGGCACCCTGCCGAGACGGGGAAGTGCCCCCGGAGCCATCTCCATCGATCTCCACCACCATCTCCATCACCATTACTGATTCCAATGATGAGGAGGGAGTAGTTCTCTCTCGAGGCTAAGGGTTCTACCGGTAGCTATGTGTTCATCTCTCTCTATGCATGATCATATTGTGATCATGAGCTTTGTAATCAAGTAGATCTACCTTGCTACTCAAGTGCTTTAATAGATCTCTGCTCTCCCCATGTGTGTGAAAGTGACAGCGTGCTCACCATGGTGGCACTTAGGCTAGAGATTACAAATACTTGTTATGAGTTATATTTGGAGTTGGATGTCTTTATGAAATTGTGGTGTTTGTTGGACTCATCTAGTACTCAAGGTGACAGTGTGGGGTTTTCTAGATGGGAAAGGCTTACTTTGAGGAGTGTTGTTATAGCCCTACCAACGATTAGAGTGTCCAACCGGAGAGTAGTTAAGAGTAGTATCATAAAGAGAAGATATTTATATGAGAGTGTTCACTAGTGAAAGTATGATCCCTAGGCCTTGTTTCTAAGCACCGAAACACCGTTTTCTATTAGATTTGTTACATGTCTACTTGCTTCCTTATTTATTTCAGTTTGCCTTTAGTCTTTTCCACGCCATCAAGCTATTTGCTATCACCGTTACCACTTATAATTATCCATACCACTTGTATTTCACTATCTCTTCGCCGAACTAGTGCACCTATACATCTGACAAGTGTATTCGGTGTGTTGGGGACACAAGAGACTTCTTGTATCTTGATTGCAGGGTTGCTTGAGAGGGGATACCGTTGACCACTTCCTCCCTAAGTTCGATAAACCTTGGGTGATCCACTTAAGGGAAAACTTGTTGCTATTCTACAAACCTCTGCACTTGGAGGCCCAACAAGTGTCTACAAGAATAGAAGTGCGTAGACATCAGGGAGCCATGAGCATTGTGGCCGCCACCGGGACACTTTCCGGCGCTGAGCTACTTAGCACATATAGCTAAGGTTCAACAACCTTATCAAAGTTATATTGTCCTCCCACATAACTTTTCACGAAAAATTCCTTCTCAAGAAACTTGATGTTCCAAGCGACAAACTCTTTTGTCCTCGGTGTTATGGAGGAATTCCCAACAAATTCTTTGGGATAACCTACAAAGATGTGCTTATCCGACTTTGGTTGTAAACATTTTACTTATGCATAGCATACCAAAATTTAAGAAAAGACAATTCGGGTTTTATCCCAAACCATAACTCATATGGTGTCATTTCAACGGATCATGATGGTGCTCTTTTTAGTGTAAAAGCGGTAGTCTCTAAAGCTTTAATCCTTAAAACATAATGACAGTTTTATAAATGACACCTTTGATCTTACCATGTTAAACAAGGTTTTATTTGATGTCTCGAACATACCATACTCCTGTGGTTTATTGGGAAATGAAAATTTATGGAACAATTCCTGAAATCTTAGGTGTTTTGCTAAACCTGTAACTCAAATATCTTCCTTTATGATCAAATCATAAACTCTTTTATTTTCTTGTTACAATGATTTTTCACTTCATCTTGAAAGTCTTTGAACAATTTTCAAATGTTTCATACTTCTTCCTTATTAAGTAAATATATACATATTCACTCAAATTTCTGGAGAAAGTATATGAAGCAAAAAGATCCATCACATATGGCTACACGTAATGGACTATATACATGAACATGCATAATATCCAATAAGTTAGTCATCCGTTCCTTTTTGGCCTATGAACGGAGTTTCAATTACCTTGAGGAAAGTTTCACAAGTGTCAATTGATCAAAATCAAAAGATTCCAAAAATCCATCAACATGGAGTTTCTTCATGTTTTCTTTCCAATATAATTCAAATAGCGATGTCACTTCATAAGTGATCTTCCAATCATTTGTCTTACAACATTTTAGTAATGTTTATGGATGTGATTTCTCCAACTAGACTTGTAAAAGTTCATCCATCCTTTATGAAATACGGTAATTATTTGAACAACCATTGTTCTCGTAATACCGGAACAAAATAACAATTATTAAAACAAATCTTGAAGGCTAGGTTTGACGACAACGAAAAACACAATAACACTTTATTTGTTTTCGATAAACATCATCACTTATTCTCTTGCCAGTTACTTAGGTCGTTGCAGTTCATGAATTGTGTTGTTCTGTATGACGCTTCACACCAACCAATTCGGTATCCAATACCTTAGAACCACATTGTTTCACAAGCAAGGAATACAGCCATAACATGTATATCTTCTATATACCTAAGTTGGACATCTCCAACCTTTTCTTTTCTGCCAAATATTTTATAGATTCTCTTTCAGCAATTCCTTTTCTTTTAAAAGAATCTATCAACATAAATAGTGGTGTCATTCACATGACACATAGTACAAAGTGTATATAGTCAAATACTAATACCTTTGGACTTGCACTTTGAAGTGGATCACAATCATCAAATGTTTGGTGTTCTTTCAAAAATCCATTCTTTAGTAATCTATTAGTGTAGTAAACATTTTACTTACATCTTCTATTCATCCTTATCATGACAACTTTCATGATCAAGCTACTATAGCCTATAAGGAAGAATCGCGAGTATAATGTTAGTTCCCAAAACCTTTTTGGGAGATCCGGATGCCTAGCATCTCCATCCTTCACAAATTCTCATACAATATGAGAACATGTATTTTGCTAAATTATACTCTATCATAATACAACCAAAAACATTGTTTCAGATATCACAATATCTTCCACACCTGATGGTTTCTGAAACAATTTTTCAGCTCCTAGATAATCTTGATATTAAAACAACTTTTGAATATCAATAATCATGGAGGCAAACATGATACTTTAGATACTAACATTGGAATTCTTACTCTTGATTTAATACTACTTATTGTCTTACACCCGTTGTATGAAAGCGCGGAGTCGAGTACACCCGATCATCACGTGATGTCTCGAAACACGATCCATAGAATGGTGCATACTCAAGGAAGAACACATTTTTATCTTGATATCTAAATGAGGGATCATCTTACAATGCTACTAAAAGCGCCAAACTAGCAGTATAAGATGCAAACATCTAATGTGTAAAGTGAGATGATATGGTCCATGCATTTTATCTCTATCATTTGCATCGTGGTATGATCTCTATCATTCCTTTGTGTGTAAGGCCAAGGTCTATGGAACTTACACGTTAAGTGTGTTGTAAGAGTATCTATCATACATCTACTTACAACAATACCATATCAAGACACTAGCCCAGCAACGATCTAAACTAGACGCCTCTAATTTATCAATTGCAAGTTTTACGTGGCTTAGGGCTTTTGAAGATAGAACCGGTCTTCCCTACGAACATGAACCACAACAAGGATAACCAAGTTATTAGCAACTCGTTGTAAATCAGATATTGACTATAGTAGGAGAGACAGACACCCGCTAGCCACTTATGCAAAACTAGTTGCATGTCAGTCATGGAACCGGTCTCATGTACGATGACATGTAAGGTTGGTCCGGGCCGCTTCATCCCACTATGCCACCAATATCCAAAATACATAGAAGATGCAATGACATGATCATTATCACCCACATATAAACATATGTGTACTACCCGTGCAAAGCACCTACGCATAGATCAGGCTCTGATACCACTGTTAGGTTCGCAGCATAGAAAACAAAAAAATTCCTACGATGGGAACTATACGCCAAGATCTATCTACTAGATACAAGCAGCGGGTGGATATACATCCATAGAGAAGTTACCCTCGAAGACAACAAAGCTTTGTTAACAAGATGGAACTCGTGGATGATGTAGTCATACACTTGTCGATCTCAAAATCGTGATGAAGTCCAGCAGGTCCGGCTCCAGCACGTCCATCAGATCTAGCTCCAGCAAGTCCAGCACCACCAAGTCCAGCAACACCAAGTCCAGCACCGCAAAGCAGCGGTGCATCCGTAATCACACACACGTCCGGTACCCTGACAACCTCCGTCCCTCACTCCAGCAAAGCAGTGAAAGCAGCAACTCCTTCTTAGATAAAGCCACCGGGAACATATATCTCGCTAATCTGAGACCATGGGGAATAACTAGAGGGGGAGAGAGATCCTTCACAAGGAGGTGTCTGTTGTGAGGAGGAGAGGGGGGCTTTTATAGGGAAGAGGAGGGCACCCAAGGGCCATGGCGTGGCAGCCATGGTGGTGCCCCCACCTCTTCCACATTCATGTGGGTGGAGCTCCTACTCCCATAAAAAGCCTCCACTCAAAATTCCACTCACACATGCATTAAATTTCCACCAAATTTAATGCAAACTCTCATTAAATAAAAATATTTTATTTATTTTATTCAGAATTTTGTTAATTACATTAATTAACAAACATTCACATAAAACCCTTGCAACATTTCAATATCACATGCAAAACCAATTTCAGCAATTTCACCCGAAACAGTTTCGGTCTATTGAAATAATTCCAGCGCTTTCTTAAATATTTATTTGAAACATATTTGCTCCTAAATGGTGTCGATATCCCTTAAGTGTGTCACCCTACGGTTCGCGAATAATGTAGACATGATCGAGACCCCTCTCTGATCAATAATCAGCAGCGGGACCTGGAGATCCGTACTGACTCCCACATATTCAATGATGACTCTTGTGATCGTGTGAACCTTTAACGTCGCAACTAAATCCTTTTTTCTTGTGATATATTACATGTCTGAGATTTGATCATCAGTATCCCAATACCTAGTTTGATCTCGTTACCGACATGCACTCTTTTCTCGTTCGTGTGATGTAACATTCTAGTGATCACATCACTTGCTTGCAAGCTATTTCAATGTGATACCACCGAGAGGGCCCAGAGTATATCTATCCGTCATCGGGATGGACAAATCCCACTCTTGATCCATGAGCCTCAACATAACACCTTCATAGCACTAAACCCACCTTTATAGTCACCCTGTTACGGTGTGACGTTTGATGTTATCAAGATACTCTTCCGGTGTTAGCAATTAACATGATCTCATGGTCTAAGGACTAATATTACTTCGTATGATGTTATAGCAATATAAACATAATGACTCTGATCGTAATGTTATACTTTGGATGAATGTTCATCACATCATTCCACCAATGTTGTGTCCTTGTTATTAACAACATCCAATGTCCATGATCAGGAAACCTTGATCATCTTGTTAATCAACGAGCTAGTTTATATGAGAGGCATTACTAGGAACTTTGTATTTTGTTTATTAAACACACATGTAATAACGTTTCCAATTAATACAATTATAGCATGCAAAATAAACATTTATCATAAACATGGAATAAGATAATAACCACTTTATTATTGCCTCTCAGGCATATTCCCTTCACTTAAGGGCTTGATGATGCTTAGATAGTGTTTATAGGATCAGTAGAATCACCGAATAATAGTAGAGAGAAAATTGGAAGGGTTTCGGTAAGTCCGGAAGATGTCCGGAGTGGAAGTGGAAGTGTTCCATAGCCACGGAGGTTGAATAATATGTGAATGAATGTTAAATATTGATTTAATAATTTATTCATAATTATTTAATAAAGAGAAAAATCAATTTAAATGGTCAAAGGCTTAATGGGCCAATTCCCGGAGGGAGAGGGTCCATTAGGGAAAGGAGAGAGGGAGAAGGGGGCCAAGGGGGTGGTCTGCGCCCTAGTGGGCCAGCCCCCCGCACGGGGCCCATGGGGGTGGCCGGCGGTGCCACCCCTCCTCCTCCTCTCCTTTAGTCCCACCCCGGGACTTTGAGGGAGGTAGTACCTCTCCACCCCCTATATATAGTGGGGGTATTTGGCCAAATAAAATACACCAATAATCAATAAAGGTCTTCTCACTTTTGGGAGGACCTCTAATTGATATTTTCTCTCTCCCCCCTCTCTCTCGTGACCGTGGTCCCAAGTCTGGACTGCACGAACGAGAGACATCTTCACCGCAGAGCACTGTCGCGCTACGGGATTTGGATCCAGGAGCTCTACTTCCGCAACTGCTGCTGGATCGGGGGAGTGGGAGTCATCGTTAGGTACCAGACATGTGTAACTCCCCGCGAGGTGTCGCACTTGAGGCACTCAAGTTGTTGGAGCTAAGGGAGCGCAAGGACTTCATCATGACCTTGAGGTCAGCTTCGGCTCTTCTACATCAACCACGCTCTCTTGAGCGTTGACAACTCTTTTCGGTCTTCAAGGGTAAGTTCGCGAAAAGCCCCTCCCGTTACTGTATTACTAATAGATAGGTCCTGTCAGCTTCAGGGGTTTAGGGGCGTAGGGTAACATTTTATTGTTTGCATACGCGGAACCCCTTCAGTAATGCCATCCAATTAGCTTGCAAGCATGTGACTTGGTCACAAGGTATGCCATTCCACAGGAATGAGTAAAGAGTACTTATCGGTAACGAGGTTGAACTAGGTATAGAGATACCGATGATCAAACCTTGGATAAGTAAAGTATCATGAGACAAAGAGGAATTGGTTTCGAATGTTAATGGTTCATTCGATCACTAAGTCATCATAGAAATATGTTGGAGCCATATGAATTTCCAGATTCCTCTATTGGTTATTGATTGGAGAGGAGTCTCAATCATGTCTGCATAGTTCACGAACCGTAGGGAGACACACTTAAGGATTCGATGTTGTTTAATAGATATGTAATATGTGTTGGAGAATCGAATGTTGTTCAGAGTCTCGGATTGGATCCAGGACATCACGAGGAGATTCGAAATGGTCCGAAGAATAAGGTTCATATAAGGAAAGTCAATATCTGGGGTTCGGAAATGTTTTCGGTGTTTTAACCGGAAGCTTATAGAATGTTCTAGAAGGTCCACCGCTTCGGAGGGAAGGGGTACATGGAATGGGCTAAACTCTAATGGGATGAATGGTTCATACCATAGGTCACTTGGTTGGTCGAAAAGAAGAATGTTTGATAAAGATCAAACAAGTGTTTGAAAAGTCAAACCGGATTTTTAGAAAGTCAAAGTTCGAGTGGTGGAAGGAGAGGAAACCTAGAGGGAAGAGGTTTCCCTCTCCCTCCCCAATCCGCCGGCCACCACGGGGAGTTGGGGGAGGACTCGGCCTCCCCTCTCCCCAAACCCTCTCTCCCTCTCATAAAAGGAGGGGAGGGGCACCCTCCTCCACCACCTTAAAACCCTAGCCCCAAGCGCCGCCGCCGCCGTCGGGAGTCTTTTGATTTTTTTGATCAAATGACATTTGTGAGGATTTCCTGGAGATAATTGAAACTTTGTTCAA
The DNA here is from genome assembly GCA_916181665.1 of Avena sativa. Taxonomy (NCBI): domain Eukaryota; kingdom Viridiplantae; phylum Streptophyta; class Magnoliopsida; order Poales; family Poaceae; genus Avena; species Avena sativa. The sequence continues at coordinate 418,952,675 of OV702296.1, forward strand.
AGTCCAAATAAGAATGAACGGCTAACTTATTAGAAGATGTACATATTGATGTATGTGGTCCATTATGTGTAGTCATGAGTGATGGATTTCAACTTCGTATGCTTTCTCCGGAATTTTGAGTGAATACATGTGTATATTTAATTAATGAAAGAGAAGTATGAAATGTTTGAAAATTTTCAAAAGACTTTCAAGATGAAGTGGAAAATCATTGTAACAAGAAAATTAAGAGTTTATGATTGGATCATAAAGGAAGATATTTGAGTTACAAGTTTAGCAAAACACCAAAGATTTGAGGAATTGTTCCATGGATTTGCATTTCCCAAAACACCATAGGAGTATGGAGTGTTCGAGATATGTAATGAAACCTTGTTTGACATGGTGAGATCAAAGGTGTTAATTATATAACTGCCATTATATTTAAAAATATTAAAGCTTTAGAGACTACCGCTTTTACACTTAAAAGAGCTCCATCATGATCCGTTGAAATGACACCATATAAGTCATGGTTTGGTATAAAACCAAAGTAGTCATTTCTTAAATATTGGTATGCTAGGCATAAGTAAAATTTTTACAACCAAAGTCGTATGAACATATCTTTGTATGTTATTTTGAATAAACCGTTGGATATTCCTCCATAACACCAAAGACAAAAGTGTTTGTCGCTTAGAACGTCAAGTTTCTTTACAAGGAATTTTCTGTGAAAAGTTAAGTGGGAGGAAAATAGAACTTTGATAAGGTTATAGAACCTTAGCTAATATGTGTTGAGTTACGCAGCACCGGAAAGTGTCCCGGAGGCAGCAACAATGCTCATGGCTCACTTGTCGCAAAGGTTATGGTTACGGAGGTCTAAGTTCTTATTGAACCAAGAAGGTCAGGTAAATAATCAAATGCCAAGATTTGAGAATTAAATCATTATTGTTTGACAATGATGGGCCGACTACATGCAAAGAAGCAATGATGGGCCCTGACTCCGTCATGTGGCTTGAAGCCATAAAATCCGTGATAGTTCCATACACGAGAAATCAAGTTTTTTTGAACTTAGAAGACCCTCTAGAAAGGTGTAAAACCTATTGGTCATGTTTGGATCTATAAAGAAATAGACATGATGTTTCACATCTATGAAATAGTCGACATGTCGGGAAAGAGTTTACGACAATGTTCAAGGAGTTGACTATGACAAGATTTGATCTTTCATAGCGATATTTAGTCTGGACGGATTAATGTAGCAACCACTACATTTAATTTGGTATATGGTAGTTGAACAAACAAAATAAGTTCTTCTAATAGAATGGTTACCTAGGACATGTACATAACATGATCCAAAGGGTTTTGTTAATTCAAAGGATGCTAAAATCGCATGCAAACTTCAATGGTTGAAGTAAGCATCACGGAGTTGGAATCTTCACAATGATGAAACTGTTAAAAGGTTTAATTTCATCGGAGATGATGAAGATGCTTGCATTTGCAAGAAATTAAGTGGGAGTGCTAAGACATGTTTCTAATACATTATATGAAATACATATTATTGATTGGAAATGGTGTATCTTTTATTGACACGGGTTAAGAATTTCATTCCGATGAAAGACTTAGGCAAACACCGAATATTAGGTATCAATGTCTATATGGATAGATTGAGATGCTAATATGGCTGTGCCAAATGTACACATATGAGATGTTGAATGAGTTCAATATGTAAACGACAAGAAAAGTTCTTGTTGCATAGAAGAGATTGAATCAAGATTCAAGTGTCTTGACACTTGGTGAGTGAAATCACAAGAATATTGTGATCAATCATACTGTGATATGTACACATCCAGATATGTCCTATGCTCTAAATGTTGTGAGCATGTACCGGAATGATTCATGATATGATCATTGGACGATAGTAAGGATGTTCTTATGATCTTGGGAAGAACTAAGAATATAGTATTTAAGTAGAGGTGACAAATAGATAGATAGTTCATTGTAAAGATGTTACATTGATACTACTTTTGTCACATGATACTAATTAAGTTTATCTCCATTTAAACTATGGGTGGCACAATGTAATGGAAAGGAAGTTCCATAACGGATTTGAATGAGTTCCAAAGTTAAGACATTGTGACACATACTAAAACAAAAGGCTAAGTATATGACTACTATTATAGCAGCAAAAGAGGGTATTTGTGTCAAGTAGTTTGTTATCAAACTAGGTGTGGCTCACAGCGGGCTAGTACTATGAATATATACTGTACGACAATTGTATCGACATGTTTAACCCCAAGGAACTAAAGGTCTCACCAAAGGACCAAATTTATACAATGCCATCTCATTGGAGAATGAGTGATGCGTAGAGACGCAAAGACATACAAATACACACGGAACTAGAAGTGTCAAATCTGAGGATTATGTTTACCACTAGCAATCATGTATATACAACACTAGAAAGCCATAGGTGTTGAATACACAAAGGTTTTAACTAGATTATTGACTCTAGTGCAAGTGGGAGACTGTTGGAGATATGCCCAAGAGGCAATAATAAAATGGTTATTATTAAATCTTTGTGTTTATGATAAATGTTTACACCCCATGCTATAATTGTATTAACCGGAAACATTAATACTTGTGTGTTTTGTAAACATAAAAGAGTCCCTAGTAAAGCCTCTTGTTAGAATAGCTTGTTGATTAATAGATAATCATGGTTTCCTGATCATGGACATTCGATGTTATTAATAACAAGGTCATGTCACTAGGAGAATGATGTGATGGACATACTCCTATAATTAAGCGTAGCATAAGATCAAGTCATGTAGAAGTTCATTTGCTATAAGCTTTCATATACATTGTAACCTAATCCTTCGATCATGAGATCATGTTTGTTGCCATCATCGGAGGGATACTTTGATGACATCAAACACCACTTCCGTAACTAGGTGGTTATAAAGGTGGCATTAGGTATTCTGAAAGTATGTGTTGAAGCGCATGGATCAAGAGTGGGATTTGTCCATCCATATGATAGAGAGATATACTCTAGGCCCTCTCGGTGTAATGCCATCCAATTAGCATGCAAGCATGTGACTTGGACAAGGATGCCATTCCACAAGAACGAGTAAAGAGTACTTATCGGTAACGAGGTTGAACTAGGTATAGAGATACCGACGATCAAACCTCGGATAAGTAAAGTATCGTGAGACAAAGAGGAATTGGTTTCGAATGTTAATGGTTCATTTAGATCACGAAGTCGTCGTAGAAATGGTCCAGGACATCACGAGAAGATCCGGAATGGTCTGGAGAATAAGATCCATATAAGGAAAGTCAATTTCTAGGGTTCGGAAATGTTTTCGGTGTTTTGATCGGAAGCTTATAGAATGTTCTAGAAGGTCCACCGCTTCGGAGGGAAGGGGTACATGGAATGTGCTAAACCCTAATGGGATGAATGGTTCATACCATAGGTCACTTGGTTGGTCGAAAGGAAGAATGTTTGATAAAGATCAAACAAGTGTTTGAAAAGTCAAACCGGATTTTTGGAAAGTCAAAGTTCGAGTGGTGGAAGGAGAGGAAACCTGGAGGGAAGAGGTTTCCCTCTCCCTCTCCAATCCGCCGGCCACCACGGGGAGTTGGGGGAGGACTCGGCCTCCCCTCTCCCCAAACCGTCTCTCCCTCTCATAAAGGGAGGGGAAGGTGCGCCCCTCCACCACCTTGAAACCATAGCCCCAAGCTCCACTGCCGCCGCCCAGCGCCACCGCCGTCGGGAGTCGCTGCCTCCCTAGCCGCCGCCGACACCACCTCCTCCTCCCTCGGTGCCTAAACCCTAGCCACCGAGGATCCCTCTACTCCATCATACCTGCTCCGGGTTTAGGCGATGCCCTGCAGGATCTACTCCTCCACCTCCGTCACCACACCGTCGTGCTGTCGGAATTGCGAGGAGATCTACAAGCTCTACTGCCTGTTGGAACAAGGGAGAGGAACGTCTTCATCGAGTACCGTACGTGTGACCGACTGCGGAAGCGCTGTCGGAACGTGGCACCAGAAGGATCATCTACACGATCTTGAGATCGGCAAGTGGTCGACTACATCAACCACGAGAATCTGATCTCGCTAAAAAACGCTTTGGATCTACGAGGGTTAGTACTCTACAAACTCGTTGCACCGATCTCGTAGATTATATCTTGGCTTTTGTGTGTTCCCGCGATAGAAAATTTTGCTTTCCGTGCTGCGAACCCTACAGTCTCCTCCACAGCGAGCCGACGCCGAAGCTGACCTGCATGACGCCCTCGACATGATTCTGTTGCCATAAGTATGTTTGGCGTACTCCTGTTTTAGAATTCAATCTAAGTTTCAGATTATTTCCTCTTGAGAATTGTTCAATTGCTAGATGAATTAGAGACAAGTGAGAATTGTATGCCTCTTGTTTGACGGATCGATTACTCGCCGCTGCATTTAAACCCTGCATCCATATGTCATGCTCAATAGATGTTAGTACAAAACATCATCCAGTTCCAGTGGTTGCAGGGTATGAACTATCACTACCAGGTTAATATCATTGTGAGAAAGAAAACAGTACAATTTCGCACAAATAATTTGCCATGCCTCATGACATAATAAACTATATCAATAGTTAATCGTTAGAAAATGCACTACATTTAGCAGAAACCCTTAACTACTCCAAATACTAGTGGAGGTGGCTGTTATTAGATTGATAAGTTTTCCTGTGTGGCAGCCACCCGCATCAGAATGGACAAAATAGTTTGGTCTTTCTTAAACAATGTGATTACCTTGGTTTACAAATTATAGTTTATGCATAACTGTGTCACGAAACTACAGTACATGGTTTAAAACTTTAGATAGTATGCAGTACAGTTCTCTTTGATAAATAGAAATGTTATAAGTAAATCATCTCTTCATTTAGAATTTCCATTACAAATATAGTTTCGTAATTATGCTCTAGTGTTAGCGTTAGTTTTCCCATGATAATGCACAAACGTAGTTGTAACATCTAACTGATCATATAAACCTAGCAGCACCGTGATAAAAAGTTACTGTCATTATGAACAAAACATATATTGTTAGCATCCATTGAAAATATTATGTAGCTCTATGTATTGTATTCCATGAAGCTATGTTTGAAAATATTAGTAACATTATGAACTAAATCCCTAGGAGTCCTAGAAACCACTATGTATCCATGAACCTCTGCTTATTATGCTGTAATCCACTGTGTTAGCATCCATGAAGCTCTGCTTATTATGCTGTAATCCTCTATGGCCGGCTGCAGGGGACGAGCGACACGTGCTGATGGAGGAGGGACAGCGCGTTGGCCGAGCGCGATGACAAGCGAGCGTGACGAGCTGCTGCAGTTGTTAGCCCACAACCGAACCGAGGAGATCGGTCGGTGGAGTCCACCGCAAGTTGTACTCCATTAGATACTGCAATATTTCACTACTTCATACTATTAAACTACAATGTCATGCTACTCTCTGTTTTGACAAATCTTGTCAATGCTGATTACTTTGAGGTATACTGGTTATAAAGTTGAAATCCTTTCTATTTGCACCTTCACATACTTGAGGTAGAGGTTGACTGAAATTACAAGAACTGTTTGCATCTACACCTACTTTTTGCATTACTGAAACTAAAACTGCACTTCTTTGAATTACTCATGAAATTTTTTCAGTGAACTGGACTTGTTTGCATCTACTTCTAGTGTCATTGGATTTTGTCAAAAAATTGTCAGTATGCTGAATCAATTTCCCAAAATTCAGCTTGTAGGCAGTGCTTGCAGTACCTGATGTTCTAGATCTATAAACTATATCTAATGCATTAATCCATCGGTACAGAATTACTCCAGAAATGAATTCATTCAAACCTGATGTTTTACCATCAAGCATGAATCTAGATGTTTCATTCGAACCTGATGTTTCCACCCGATATTTCATTCAAACCTATGTTTCTATACATAATTACACTCGCTGGTAGATGTAGTCTATACTCTCACTGCTGTATTTATTTTTTTCTTTTCCAAAACGTACGGGAGTGGAGAAGGATTTTGGCTGGCATCTGCGCGTGCTCGAGAAAACGAGCGCACCTATTCCACAGCCGCCGCCGCCTCCTGCTCCCTATCGCTTCCCCGCGCCTCCTCCACCTCCAGCACCCGTGCCCCCTTCCTCACCCTCCTCCGCCTCCTCCTCTTTGGCCCGCGCGGCCGATGGATCCAGCGGAGGCGTCGCCATCGTCGTGGCCCTCCCACGCGCCGGCCGGGCATGGTGCTCCAACCGCGGCCCCGGCGGCGACGATCCACGACCTCATCTTCGGGACCTCGTCGGCTGCGGAGGTCGACGGCAGCTCCGACGCCATGGACTTCCGCAGCCTCTACGGCTTCGAGAAGCCATCCGCGATCCAGCAGCGCGGCATTGTTCCCTTCGTCACGGACGCAGGCCCAGTCCTCCCCCGCCCCCACTGCCGCCAAGACCGCCTAGACCACCGTGATCTCCCTCTCCATCTGCCAGATCGTCCGCGAGTACGTCTCCTCTGCCGACCCCTCCCTCCGTGCTTACTTCAATCCATGTTGATTGCTTCGCTTGTGGGACGAATCACACTTGTTTGGCCAGAAACATAAATGTTAGGGCTTACCGGCATGTGTTTGTCCTGGATCCGTCATCATTAGGTCTTCCTATTGTTTGTCCTGGATTACGTACCATTCGCCCAAATTATCTAGTCATGTTCAAGGGCCCTGTGAGCTGCTTGTATTCCAGATTTTTTGTGTTCAGTGACTTATACTAAGTTTAGGAATATGATGTGGTTCATTTACCTCATTTGGCTGTTTTGTTTATTGAGCAGACTGATGAACTTAGTATAATGCATATATTCATATTTTTGGTCTATCCATGTTAGCGGCACATCTGTTTTACCTGCTAGTGGAGTTTCCTAGTTTCCTGTTGCAAGTCTTTTAGCCTATCTAGGCAGAACATATGTATGTCGATACAATCTGTATGATACACTGACGATCTCCCAAGCTTTTATTTTCTGCAATACAAAGAGAAAAAGTTGAATGGTTCTTATTGTTCATATACGGTACCCTCCCCCCCCCCCCCCCCCCCCCCAATGTGAGTTGCGGTTACTATAGTCACTCTATTCCAGTTAGCATTTTCCCACTCCAGTGTCTTGTTTATCCTTATGGATTTGGCATATGCATCTCACTTTTTAGCTGCATCTAGGTGGTATTGCTTTTCTCCTGTTCCATGTTGATGATTAGTTTGAGAGTTTACTTATGCCCAAGCATTTATCCGTTGATGTTTCGGGTTTGCTATTGGTTACTCTACCAATTTGCTTTCTTGGAGCACAGCTTGCAGCAGTTATTGCTGTTTGGAGCATAGCTTCCCAGCAATATTTAAGTTAAATTATTGGCAGTGCACACGGCTGGAATAAATTTTAATCCAGTTTGACATGCTTTAGAGGACTTGCCCAATGATGGAAATAAGAAGCGAACAAAACTTTATGATCCCATGATAAGCTACAGTGAAGTAGTGTGTGAAGGTGACTACCGGAGCATATCTGTTTGGATATAAGCTGCACCTGTTCCTTTCTCCCTTTGATTGTGTTGTCAGTTGCGTATTATTATTTGCTGACAAGGTGTTTGTGATATTGTCTAGCCATAGAAGTGCTAATTACTGGCCATTCGAGCTTAATGGTCTTGTCTATTTGGCTATATATGGTGCTAACTGGGTGGCCTGACTACTTAGGTGCCTGGAAGGACCAGCCAACGGAACCAGCCTAGAAAACAAGGTGATCTTAGTGCTAGCAGGGGAAGGAAAAGCACCTGAAGTCGTTCCTTAGAGTACTGGTATGTTTCATTCTTCCAGCAACCGTCTCATGTGCAAATTGGAGATTTGTTTAACTCTGAAATGTTCTTTTTTTTTGTCAAACTCTATATGGTCTAGATATGCAATCATTCATCTAAAACCATTAGCTTTTATTTTTAGTGTTTAATAATGTGATGGTGAACTGGTGATACGGAGATGAGATTTATCAACTTGCTTATATAAACAAACACACGCCATTCATACTGCATGCTCCAACCTGTTATGCATGCCTGTACTGTTTGACACTTTCTCCTCTTCTGATTTTTCAAGAACAAGTAAGTCACTCTTTCATACTACTTTGCTTTCCCTTTTCCTTGGTTTGTATTAACGAGAGGCTATGAATCTGTACATGGTCCAACCCAAAATAAAGTAGTTTTGCTGCAGTTTCCGCTCCAGAATCCAGATAGATGCATTTTTCATGATTTCTATTTGCATTATCTCTAGACCAGTGTATTCTCATAACCCTTCTTGTATGTATGGTTCACGAATGTGGAGAACTAGTTTGCAGATATTATCTGCCAAAAGGCATGCTTCCTCAATATTATCTGACTGTTAATTTGTGTAGGTAAAAGGCAGGTATACATAGCGTACCATACTTGTTTGCAGCATGCAATATTTTGTTAGTGGAGATAAGATAGTTTGATTTTCCTTGTATTATGTATAGTCTAAAAAGGAATGCACTACTCCGTACTATTAACTTGACTGTGTATTCTCTGTAGGAGAAATTAAATCTAGGATGCAAGGCTCCTGACGGTTACCAGGTTTTATCCGAGGAGACGATAAAACCTCTGCTACCTAGATGCACCGCTGCTGAATGCTTATTGAAATCATGCCTCTCAGTTTATTGCACAAACCGAACTGTGTGTTCAGTTGATTATATGAACTGGTTCCTGCATGATGAGAATATAACGAACTTTAAAGTGCCCTTACAGTTCTACCGTGGTGTACTGAGACGCCTTTCGCATGCCATGTCGAGCACTTCAACCCAATGCACCGAGCGATGCCCAGACCAATGCTGCAAATCGTCTCAAATATAAGAAAGATCCACTGTTGCCTTGGGCGGCCTGATGTCAGCTTCTGTACTAGCTGCCAGGCTCCGTTTGTACTGCAGGTTCGGTAATTTGCTAGGCTATGGTCGGGCTCCAACTATAAATAACGGCCAATGGTTGCATTTCTAGCACATTTTGACTTGAGACCATTCTTAGCTTTCTCTAGTCTCCACACTAATTCCTAAGAGCATCTCTAGCAGTGCCCGTGCCCGTAAACATGCCAAAACCATAAAATAACCGCTGTTTATTGCGCTGATCAGTGCATGCCTGTAAACGCATCTAGCCCGAAAAATGTTTTACGGGGAGCGCCTAATATCCCCCTCTGACCTGAGCATATTTGGTTTCCGCGGTCGAACCGAGCGCCAACCTGCACTCCTTTCCTTTTTTGGTGGGACGGAAGTTTCATCCACTTCCCTTCCCGCTTCCGCTTCGTCGTCGCCATCGATCTACCTCCCCCGTCGCTCCCTGCCCTCGCCGCCGCCTGGAATCGACGCCATGGAACCCGCACAGCTCCCGCCGATAGTTGTTGAGGTTCCCTGCCCACAGCAGCCGTCCTCCATCGCTCCGGCAGTCCACACGGGATCGTCGGCCCTCAAGAAGAGGAAGCGTGCGGCCGGGTAGGTCGTCTCGCTGGCCGTTGCTTCCGTGATCGGCGGTGCTCATGCCACGCCTTCCTCTGCCCCGGCACCCGTCACTCAGCCCAAGAAGGTGGCTGCACCGCGAAAGAAGCCCAGCGGTCCAAAGAAGGCGGTGGCCCTGGGTCGCGCCAAGAAGAAGCAGTCCCGCCCCGTTCCTTTGCAGCATGCCCCACCGTTGGCCGGAATCGCCTCACCGGAAGCCCCCGCGGTTGGCGCCCACAACATGTTCAACGAATTGCCACCAAGGTACGAAGAGGGATCTGCCCCGGACTCATTCATGCAATTACTCAACGATAGCGAGGTGTGCATCACCGAGCCACCACTCGCTGCATATGATTTGGATGGAGATGATGATGAGGTGGAGGGTGGTGAAGAGGATGCATTGGAAGAGGATGGTGAAGAGGATGCACTAGAAGAGGTTGATCAAGCCGCCTATGATGAGGCGAAAGAAAAGAAGAGGAGGGTCGTGAACTACACCGAGATCGAGGACACTTGCTTGTGTCGGGCATGGTCGGAAGTGTCACTCGATGCCGTCCATGGCAATGACCAAACCAGGAAGCTTATTGGATTAGAATTGAAGATAGATTTTTGAGGCTCATGCCTCATGTAGCAAACCCGGGACCCGCACCTATCGTTCACTACAAGGCTGGTGAGATGTGATCAAAGTTACTTGTAGCCGATGGAGTGGACCACTCGAGAAAATCCGGGCAAATCCTCCAAGTGGTGTGAGCATTGATCAATATGTGAGTGCATCTAACTTGCTTTTGTTTTGGGTTATGTTGTGATCAAGGCTATATAGACATGATCTAACATACATTCTATTAACTTGTAGGAAAGCCTAGCAATGGAAAAGTACAATATCATGGCGGCCTCCAAAGGAAAGCCATTAGTGCTCTAACATTGTTGGAAGTTGCTTGAACATATGGACAAGTGGAAGTTGAGGGATCAAGAAACAAAACCAAAAAGGGAGCTTTGCTTCAATTGGATGATAGTGATGATGAGGAAGGAAGAAATGGAGGGAGGCCGGGCGGCGCCTAGAAGGCAAAAGAGTGGATCAAGATTGAGAGAGAAGCTCCAAATATAGCAGCGAAGATTGATGAAATGGTGAAGTCCAAGGAAACAATAACGATCAAGACATTAGAAGAAAAGATGATCATGAAGGAGAAGAAGCATGAGAGGAAGCAAGCAAGGTGGCAATCGGTTCATGACTTGGAGGAGAGAAAGATTGCACTTGAGGAGAGAAAAGCAAATGTCGAGATCCTAGTCGAGGAGAATAGGACCATGATGATGGATCCGACCTTCATGGATGCTATCACAAAAGAGTGGTGGGAAATTCATAGGGCCGAGATCCTAGCAAGGAGGAAGCAAGTCATGGGCGATGTTGCGCTTCGATGCATGGTTCTTCTTTGGCTACGGAGAGGGGTGCTGCCACCGGAGAGCCCATCAACAACGACACTGGGGCTTGAGCTCGACTTGCATATGTTGTTTGCCGTGTTTTTTGGTTAGATTTTATGCGATGATCGCCCTACAAACTGTCAGAACTGCTCTCGCTTTTGCTGTCAAAATATGTTTACAGATTTGTTTCCAGTTCACCCCACCGAGCAGTCCCCGAAAACCGGAACCGCAAAATAGAATATCCTGAAAACCGGAACCGCAAAACAGAACATCGCATATTCTATTTTGCGGTTCCGGTTTTCGGGGACTGCTCGGTGCCGCCTCCCGCGAAGCGAGGAATCGCGAATTCGGTGCCCCGTATTCGGACGTTTACGGTTTGCGTTTTATAGGCACTGCTAGAGATGCTCTAAGACCATCTCCACTCGCCCCCACCCCCATACGGGTCTGGCGGTTGGCCTTATGGGGGGGTGCTGGCGTAAGTACCTCCTATTAGGGGTCGCTGCCTCCCAGTTGCCGCCCCTCAACATGCCCCCCCAATTGCAATTGTAAATTCAAACATTCAAAAGGATACCAGAAATTAAACATAGTTTTACGCCACCGGGCACATCATAGTTCAGACGATGCAATCGCCGCAAATCACCGAAATACAAGTCCATCAATAGTACAAATAAACATGCGAGAAACACGAAAATCAAATGGGGGAGATCATTTGCCATGATAGGAGGCACCTCTAGGGTCGCTGGTGGCGGAATGATGGTGCTAGCCCGAGTGCAGATCAGGGTTGCAGTCGCCGGTGTCGAGATGATGTTCTAGTTGGCAGTCGCTCGGTTCTTGGAGAGGATCAAGGCACGCTGATCAACACACCATGCCCTCACCTCGACGTCCATATCCTTCGTGTAGTCCATCAAGATGTGGAGGCCGGCACTTTACGTCGGCACCGCCATTCCCACCATGGCGGCCGCACACTACGCCGCAAGGGTGGCCGTATGGGCCTACTCCGCCTGCACCTCTGCCATCCTGCGCAGCCTCGAGTTCTTCCCCCTCAGCCAGCGGTTGGCGTTCTCCACTTGCTGGCGCTAGATGTTGAATGCTCTATACGCGTTGGTCATCCCCTCTGGCCGCTGCTTGTCGGCCTTCCCTTTTTTCATGGGTGCCGACGCATGGGGAGCTTGGTACCTCTTCGGCGACATGGTGATGGCGGCGGTTGGCACACATAAGGGTAGAGGTTGGGCGAGGAAATGTCGGGAGTGGGCGGCAAGGGGGAGGGGGTGGCGTGGCGGGACTTGGCGGCCTAGAGGGAAAAGGAAGGGAAAAGAGAGGAGAAAATGGACGGAAGATTTTGGTGTCCCGCCGACAGGGCTAGCCCGCCAACGTTTTTGAAGTTGCGTCGGCGCCCCCGATTTATCCCTCCCCCCATGTTGGGTTCGTCCTGGGGGCACCGGATGTTTATTTGGGCCACGCCGGCGCCGTTTCGGTTTTGAGGGGAGGCTGAGCGAGTTTTTTTTGCGCGGGCATCCCATTTCACCCTTAGGGGGCCTTTAGGGGGCGAGTGGAGATGCTCTAAGGCTCCCCAAAAATTAAGTACCCCGAGTATAAGAGGTGGCTAATTACAGGAATGTAGGAGTACCTCATTGTACAACATGCCTAAGGATGTAGTGAAAATGGACAAAAATAAACCTTGGACCAAACAATTTAAAAAGAAAAACTCTGTAAAAATAAATTAACATAACTAGCCCTTTTGTTCAATGCATGTCTCAAAGGCATTACACAACTTGCCAGTGTGGCACGGCGGGTCCCCGCGGCACCCTCTCAGCAGTGTATTTCCCTTCAGAAAGGAGTTACACTACATAGCATAACACCTTTGTGAAGAACGTTACACTATGACTTAGGTAAAGGACGGCGCGGTGGCCACCCTGACCTAGGAAACTCACTTCTTCCCCACCCAAGAAAGAACAAACCAGCGTTGGCGGCTCCCCTCTCCCAAATTCTCCAAATCTCAAGGTTTTCTCCACGAATTTTGACCCCTCCCCATTGCATAAAGGTACCATCCACCATTTCCCTTGGTTTTCCCAAATGAAATCTTTTATTTAGGTGGAATTTGCCCAAATCTTGGACACCCTAGCATTATTTGAACTTGAACCAAAATTCATGGTTTATTTTTATTGAATTGACCTATGTTGGTTGTTATGATGGCTAAGAAAGGAGGGCCAGCTTGTCACATATCTAGGGTTAGGGTTTTTGTTAGGTTAAGGTTCTTGTTAGATTTGTAGCACTACAAGAAAAGTATCCTTCCGCAATGACTTGACCCGTTGGTCGTCGTAGAAGGCGCGTCTTCCGTGACGAATTTCTCGACTCGATTGTGGCCGATGGAAAACTTTTTTTCTGGTTCCGCAGCCCTCTACTACGATGGAACTGCTAAAAACATGAAGGAAGCTCGGCCAGCGAGTGACAGAAGCAAGAATTCCGTTTCCTCGCGCGATGTTGATTCGCCGAAGTCTTTTGAGGCGTGTGGGTCCCGGACGTTAATGTCTCTAGCGGACCATACTTTTCGATCGTGCCTCCATGATTTAAACTCGATAACGTTGCTTGATACGTCTACTGTTTAGTCAAGTTGCTGAGTCCCACATGTCAATCGTGTGTATGATGGAATTTTTTTCCTTCTCTCGTGCTACCCTTTTCCGAAGTTAATAGCTTTACTCGATGCATCTACCATTTAATCAGGCTGCTGGGACCCACATGTCATACTCTCATTAGAAGAAATGTGTGTATGATGTAATTTTTCCTTCGCTCGCGCTACCCTGTTCTGAACTTGATAACGTTGCTCGATGCATCTACCCTTCAGTCAACCTCTTGGGCCCCACATGTCATCCTCTCATTAGAAGAAACGTGTGTATGATGGATTTTTTACCCTCGGTCGCTCATTTGTGTTCTGAACTTGATATCATTGCTCGCTGCTTCAGCCGTTTATACAGGCCGGTGGGCCCCACATGTCAGTCTCCTCTGTGCAGGAAACGTGTGCATGCTAGACTATTTTTTCTTCGCTCGTGCCTCCCTATTTGGAACTTGGCAACGTTGCTCGATACAGCACGTGTATAATGTCTCCTGCTGAGTCCACATGTCAGCCTCCTTTGTAGAGGAAACGTGTGTATGTTGGATATTTTTTCGGTCGCGTCCGCCAGTTTGACCTTGATAACGTTTCTCGATGCGACAGTCGTGTATGGTCTTGCTGCTGAAGCCCACGCGTTAGCCTCTCTGGACAAGAAACGTGTCTATCTTGGTCTTCTTTTTTTCGGTTGTAACTGTTGTATAAGTACTTTTTAAACCCGTTTGTTAAACTTAATCTCTTGTATGGTAAGGTTTATGGGCACTAGCTGCAGGAAGGTGGGTCGGCCATGTCAACCTCTCAGTACAGAAATATTGCTATAGATAAATTGCATGCCTTGTCACTATACAAGAAAATTGATGAATACTAATATCGTATATATTTATTTATTTTTCTTCTTAAAAATGTGCTTTTCCATCCGCTACGCGTGATTGCTGGCGGCTCAACTAAAAAATGCTATACATAATGTAGTAGGTAGTAATTAAAAACCATGGTTAAGCGGAGTTTTTTTAGGCGTGGGTGGACAGTGCCCAAAAAGGCTGAATTGAAGAAAAATGGACCAAGCAAGGATTGATGGAGCTATTATCCATGGGCTATTATTCATGGGCTCTCGCCCAAACTAATTGGACTATTTGCCACGGCCGAATGACCCAAAACATCGAATTAGAAGGTCTTGGGCTATAATGAGGCTGAATGGGCTAATTTCTTGGGCTCAATAGTTAAAATCTCAAGCTACATGCTGCAGTTCGGCCGAATTTAAAACAAAGACGTCAACAAGGGAAAAGAACTTTGCCAAAAAAAGGGAATAAAAGGTATAAAATATGAGCGCCTAGATCTCAAGCGCATGAGAACTTGTTATGTTAAGGCGCTGACGTCACCCTACTAATTATGCTAATTCTCAGTTGCAACCTAGTAGTTACAACTCATTAAATTCCTAGTTATAACCTAGTTGTAACAAATGTGTAACCCTCATATTGCACGAATCGTGAGGTAATTCCAATGGCGAGAGAGGTGTCTGAGAACTAAGAAGTTTTCAGGCGCTTGAGAGCTGACAAATCCGTTAAAATATTCACAGATATTTCTGTAAAATTTGTGGACAAACATCCCGCGCCCGTCAAAACTTTTCGCCGAGACCCCAAACTTTCCTAAGCGCGCCCTCAAAAAAGCGACCAGCCCCTATCTTTTCAAATTTTGCACCATTCTTATGAGAGATACACCGGATTAGAACTAGGCCGCAAAATTCTCCACGCCTTAAAAAAAACTTCTCGACGCCTTTCTATCAACAGCGTCGGCCTACCACCATTGGCCACGCCGTTCTTCATGAGACGCACCGGCCAGCGGTCAGTTGGGCGATCTCCATGCTTCACCTGCTAGATTCAGGCACTGGACATTATTCTTTGCTTTGGTTTGTTCTCCACCTCTCCTAGAAATAATTAAAGCTTGTGACCATCTAGATTTACATGGTGCTTGCAGATTTGGATAGATATGTTCTTTAGGTAAATCTATATTAAAGCTCTGAACAGAAGAGTTAGAAAACATCTTAAAAAGGACTTGGCAGAGATCCTGTGCAAACTTTTGACCTGATATATTCCCCATCCTTTTTTGATACGATGGAGTATTTGGCTATTGATGTACCTGGTGAGGAAGTACTTAGAGGTACAGTATAGTATAGATGAATGTACCCTATAGATCGTCGACTTCGCATTTCCATGGAGCATGAAGATATCGGTAGACAGCTTGATAAGTGAGTGTTATGCAAAGATATCTTCACATGTAATATAGACTGTAGAAAAGTTAGATATATTCAGATGTCTGACTTGGCTATGTTTTGTAGGTTCTTCGTACAAATAAAAGTATCAGCAAATTTCGTTCCACCAATAAAAATACCAGATGAACTAAGATCTAAGGATCATGTAAAACGCTCAAATTGCACTATGAATTTTTTATGAATTGTCGAGATGTGATAATCTATTGTCTATTTTGTAACGCTAGATTTGGGAGCTTGAATTTCTGGCCCTTATCTGTGGTCCTGATAGGAGTATAACAACAACTTCAGCTTGCATTTCCAACGGTGTCTGCCATAGCGCTGATGTACCTTCTGTGTAGACTGACACAATTGGAGGTTGTCCTGATGAACCTGCACTGGATTGCGTTTAGACTCGAAATCCTGCACTTGACGTTGTCGTCCCAAGGAAAAGAAGGTTGTGGATCTGGTAATACCGACTTCTGTAGAACAAGATGCTGGAGGTGATGATTTCCTATGGCAATCCCTATCATTCTATGACTTGTACGAGTAGTTATCATAATGTAATTGAATTGCATGTCCCTGTCTATCAATGAAAATGACAAATCTTTTGCCTTGTTTCAAAAATAAATAAATATTTCATTTCTCCTTATGTTAGTCGATGCACAGAAGATACTGTTTTCTATTCAAGTCATGTGAACAAATATGTTTGTATGTAGAGACATAAATGCAGATTGGGTGACAAAATTAGCATAAAATTGCCAGATCAATACCACAAGCATAATGACTTACAAGAAAAGGAACAAAACCACACGACAAATAATGCGCGGTTATACTACACTAAATTTCCGCTGCCTTCTGTCATGTAACGTAGCGTATCTTCCGCGTCGCGGAAGCGCTAGCTCGGTGGATCACGTTGTGCCGCGCCAAAAAAATTCGTCGCCGTTTCAGAATCCCGACGCAGTTATCCCTGGCAGTATTTTTTTGCCGCGCCAGCGCGAGGGTCGTGACTAAGGCTATGCTTCGGCGGCTAAGAGCGCCAACGCCCAAGCTCCGGTTGCGGCGGTTCCGCGGCAGCATGAGGCGAGTGGGTTGCGCGTGGGATTTTTCAGCGAGGCAGATGGGTTGTCCTGCGCGTGGTCCAAGGCGGTTGCGGCGGGAGAGGGTTTATTTGAGGCTTGCCCACAAAATTTTAAGGAAATGGCCGTTTAGGGCTGCCACTAGAGCTGCATTCTTGCGATTTCGTGCCCTAAAATGCTGTTTTTGGGACAGCATCGATTTATAAAGATGCCATTAGAGTTGCTCTAAGTCACAGTGTAACGTCTTTTACGAAGTCGTTTCACTATGTAGTGTAACCCCTCTCGGAAGGAGGTTATACTACCAGGAGGGGGCCGTTGGGACCTGTCATGCCACACTAGCAAGTTGTGTAACGTTTATCAGAATGGCGTTACACCGTCGAGTGTAGTACATTATTTGAGACAGACATTATATAAAAGGGTTATTTATGTGAATTTATTTTAGCTAGATTTTTTTTAAAGTTGTATGGTCCAAGGGTTATTTTTGTCCACAAGGATGTATGTACCGGCCGGTGTCATCTTTTATATAACTAGGAAAAAAGTATTCCCTCTGACCCATTAGTTGACTTGGATTTATCTAGATTCGGATGTATCTAGTACTAAAATATATCTAGATACATCCGAATCTAGACAAATTCGAGTCAACTAATATGGGTCGGAGGGAGTAGTAGGTTAATTATTTTTGTTTTCGACGGGACGGAGCTGCGAGGTCGTAGACTCGTAGTAAAAAGACGTACCAGCATATATGCACGCGCGTGACACGTGAGGAAAGCTACAAAAATCTCCCTGCAAGTGCAACTCCTGAACATATGCATTGTGTCAAATGGAAAACCAGCCTGCGTGTGGTTGATATAAAACTCGCAGTCCATTTTGGCCATTCATCAGCGCGGCAAACCACGTGAACGAAAAGGCCGGTACGTACAAATCTGATCAAGATCCGACGAGACTGCATCGATCACGTACTAGCACCATATATGTCCACGTATGATCAATCTATCCACCGCAAAGGAGCGAGCCTGATGGCCGACTTCACCCGCGCGACACATCACTCGCGCGAGGGAGGGAGCAGGCCGGCAGGGACGACATCTCAAATCAAATCGGCACCTCCGTCGCCATTATCGATCAACCGATGGATCGGTCGATCACCCAGCAGCCGGTCCGACGCGATGCATCATAGGCGTGTGTGTCGACCCTAAACCGTGCAACGCGTGGTCGCGGCCGGCACCCCCGCAACAGGCACCAGCGTACCGCGCCGAACTGTATGTATCGGCAACAGTTGTATCTAGCCCATCCGGTCGAGCTCGATGGATCGACGGGACGAGCACGAGCGCGCGCCGGACCGGAGCGAGCGGGGCCGACAATGAACAGCAGCATGCAAGCGTGCTTGCAAACCGGCCGGTTGGCGATCGAACCTTGTGGAACGCACGTACTGCTACGTACGTTCGCATGCATATCCGATCCGGAGATGGATGGATCGAGCCCAGGACCGATGCGATGCGTGCATGCGCCGGCAGGTCCACACGTACGCGCGGGTGGTATGGTAGTACCACACACGCCGTCGCTCTCTGGCCCCGGCCCCGGCCAGGCCCTTTTCATCGACGACACCATCATCGCCTTCGTTGTCATCAGGGGCCGGCATCGGCCCGGAATATGCGTGAGCCGAAACCCTGCAAGGCACGTACACACACGGCGCCGCGTTGGCTGCGGTGACGCGCGCGCGCCCTGGTCCACTGCCGCGGGTCAGGCAGTGACGGGCACGTACGACGAACGAACGGGCGCACACACGAACTACCGGGGACGACGGTACAGAAGGAATGGCCCTCCTGCAGCCCCGGCGGCCTGTCCCCCAGGCCCCAGCCCCCACCCTCTCCCTCTCCCTCCCGACACGGCCACCTGTCGAGCTACTCTGCTTCCGCTTAATTTCTACGCAGATGTAAACTGTGAATTCAGGGCATCTCCACTAGACCGACTCTATTTGGAACACAGGAGGTGTTTGAATCGGTTTGCTTGGATCGGCCGACGGACAAAAAACATGTCATTTTGGTCTCTTTGTTTGGGTTGGGTACCACCAGTGGACTCGATCCTTTTTTTCCGAAATACAAAATATTAAAAACTAAACTAAAATAAAAACTTAGATATATTATATAAATAGTCTTAATTATATAATAGAAAATAAAAACATGACTAAAATAAACCCTAGCTACGGCTAGGGCATCTGGCGGGGGAAATATTTCTATGAGACTTGGTCCATAGATTTAGAGGCGTGGACCAACTTCAACAAACAACATGTGTCCAAAACAAAGAAAAAAAACCAAGATTGATAATCGTTTTCTAGATCTAAATTGTCACATGTCAATCATACGAGTTGGTTCAATTGTAGACCAGGTCCTATATTATTATTTTCCATCTGGCGGCCGGCAAGACGGTTGTAGTGGAGGCAGCGGCGACACCTAGTCATTGGGCTCGTTGGAGAGGTCGATGAACACAGGCGACGATCATGGCCCCGGCAGATAGTACACCGGTGGTGGTGGCAGCTGCTAGTGCGGCAGCATCATGGGTGCGCGGTGGCGATTCCCACATGACGTGCCCCCATTCCTGAGGCGGCGCTTGATGAAACTGATCAGGTCACGGCGGCGGGGCAGCTGGTTGCCATACTCCACTAGGTGGGTAGAGAGCTCGACGGCATCCTCCAGCCCCTCCCACCTCCACTTGGCATCCTCCTCCGCCTTGGATGCTTCCATGGCAGCGCAGGTGGCTTCATATTCGTCGTAGCCCGGAGGCACAACCACGGTGGGTGGCACGGGCTCCTCCTCCTCTTTGATGTCCACCAGATCCTCCCCTAGCCTTGGTATTCGTCCCCGCTGGCGGAGAAGTCGACGTCGCCCTCGGCCGGGAAGTCACCAATGTAGGACGAGCGGCGCCTCGCCTCGTGCTCCTAGTCCAGAAATTTCACCTAGAAATCGCACAGCTCGTACATGGGGTCGTTGCGGACATTCGCCGGCAGCTGGCACCGGTGGCGCTCGATCTCCCAGTCGAGCAGGTGCTCATCCATTGGCACCAGCGGCACAGGAACAAGCACCCGGTTTATGTCCCACCCCTGGCAGAGACACATCGTGGTGCTCACAAAGGTGATGCTCCTTCCAGCGGCGCTGGCACTCGGCAACAGGCACGTACCGCCTGCCCCTGTCAGGAGGGTGACAAGGACAGCCCACCGCAGTAGAAGCGCGTCCAGCGCGGGACGCAGCGGTGAACTCCCGCATGCACGGAGGTGCTGACAGGGCGCGTGAGGACCTCGCACAGTTGGTGGAGGCAACGACGGTGTCGAAGAAGGAGGCGCAGCGCGACGATGTCGACGGCCCGACAAGGAGCCACTGGCCTCGTGGTCGTTCCTCATCGTTTTCTTCCACCAGTTGGGCATGGCATCGGCGGAGAGGGAACTGGCTGGGTTCGAAATGGCAACAACAAGGGCGTGGGGAGGCCATGCCACACATGCGCTCAACCTAAAAGGCCCGCTCCACCCTCAACAGGCCCGGTCCTGAGATTTGGGAGGCTCCGGGGCGGAACTAAAATCCAGGGCCCCTTATACAAATGTCAAGACAACATCTAATATATATACTCCCTCCGGTCCATATTAGTTGACTCAAATTTATCTAGATTCGAATGTATCTAGCACTAAAAATTAACTAGATACATTCGTTTCTAGATAAATCTAAATCAACTAATATGGGTCGGAGGGAGTAATATATACTCTTAAATTAGTGTTGATGTAGGTCTCTATAGACTCTAAGATGAACTTTTGCTATGCTTATGCCCAATATTTCACTACGACCACGATAGCGGTGCTACCCTGTGCTAAATGGCCTTATGGTTAGTGTTGCTATACTTCAAAACCGAAGTGTAATCAAATTTTCATCCCGTTTAGGTGTAAATCATAACCCAGTTGACTAAAAAATCATGTCCCGATGGACAAAACCTAACTCCTCGTGATTCCCAACTGTCACAGAGCAGCGACGGCTGTGTGCGGTGACCTGGCGAGCGGCAACTTCCCGTCTCACTGTTATAAGGTCTACTGGATCTACTCAATAGAACCTCTCCAATATTAGGTCCAAATCATAAGTCAGTGAATAAAATTTCATTATAATTAGATCAAATTCACAAGTCACAAATCCCAATAATATGTATACCTAAGTAACATCTAGTGGATGGATTATCAATGGCATTTTTGCAACTCGAACACGCAATATTAAACACCACCTATAATTCATTATCAGTCAAACCAATCTATTATCATAACAAAATTAGGGCACCTGTAAAGAATCGGAGACTAACCTTCGCTTACCAAGCTGGAATCTCTCAGCCGGTCTTCTCTTATTGGCCGGACGCGTAGGACGGCGAGGGTCTGGCGACTATACGGAAAAAGAAATAGCTAGGCGGCAATAACCGATCCAGAGTTCTGGAGGAAGATGAACAAGCGGAGAAGAACGACACGAAAGCATTGAGATTAGCCGCGTATAGAGATCGTCACGTACTCCTCTCGTAGACAGGCCCGCTCATGATAAGGGTCATTGGGCCTTTTCTATGCGTTGTTTCGGTTAAGTTGATGTGGCTGCCTGTGTGCATTTGGGGCCAGAATCTGTAGCCTAGCATTAGACATACCTAGGTCCCGAGGGCCCCTAATTTTCGCGGGCCCGGGGCGGCCGCCCCTCCAGCCCTGTCCCAGGGCCGGTCCTGACCCTCAGCTATTAATGCTGACGCGGTGTGATCACCCGTCAGCCTTTAGCTGGCCTTGGCCATCAATGACGCACTGATCGGGCTGATCACTGTCAGACGGGTCCGTGCGCGGACACGAGGACACAAGGGAGGACACGCGTGTTAACACATTCTGAACGCATATTTGAGTCAGAAAAGGGTCAACCCGAACACACGTGGTCATTTGGGATGGACCGCTGGAGTGGGTTTTCGCTATCCGGTCATCGGTTATCCGCGCGGACCGAATCGGTGGAGAGATGCCCTTGTAACTAGCCAGAGGACTCAAACCGATCAATGTGTGGACGGGTATTTGGATTGGACGCAAAGATGGAACGATGAAAGCCGCGTGTCCCGCCCCCTGCATGAGCTGAGACTCATTCGGCCGAAGCGAACGAGGACGGCTCACCTGCAGCATGATCAGCAGTATGTTGGATCGCCTCCGGCTTTGCTTGTGTCGGGCCGAGAGATCACAATATGAGATGGCGCTTAGGAGAGGGATATACATCACGCCAACTAGTACGAGCTAACACCCATTGGTGGTGGTGGTGGCGTCAGGTAGAACAGCCGATCGAGGAATTAATGCAGGGGCCTAACGGAATCCGGATGACCCAACGTATGCATGTTCATCCATGCAATCATGTTGATGTGGTGTAGTACTAGCTAATCATGTGTTTGAGGCACACAACGGTCGACTTGATTGAGCAGATCACAAGGCTCACTGTTCCCTTGTTGGTTTAGTTTTATCTTCTTCATTTTAAACAAAATTAGTTTTTTTCCTTGCCAAATACCACCAATCTATTAATAATTGAGCAGATCAGTTTTTCTTTCTTTCTTTTTTGGGACAAAATTAGTTTTTTCCCGAAAAAAAATTAGTTTTATCTTTACATTTTCTTTGAAACCCGAGTAGTACAATGTAGAAACGCACGTCTGAGGCAAGCCCCTCTGTTTCACGATGAACCTGAGCACTGTTGTAACCAGGACCTGAACTGTTTACCAGTTACATTGACCCCAAATTAGAGAATCTGTGCCGCCAAACTAGGGGCGTGAAGTTGCTTTAAGCTAGAGAGAGAAACAAATAATTGTTTGACTTGATCTTGGCTATGTTGGTAGGATGGCTGGTGCAAAAGATCAGACTGCCAGGTACAGCTAGCCAGCTCAACTGCTCCTTTCCATTCACGCGAGCAAGTGAGTTTCAGAGCTGAAGATTCTAGTTCAGGAAGGAACTTGTTCGATTTTTCTTGGACGCCTCTGCTGAATCATAGCGTAGCTGTTGACCCTGAAAAGTGAAAGGAGAGTGTCAACAGGCAAAGGGTATAGCTGTTGGCCTTGAAATGTGAAGAAAGGATGTCATCAGGCAAAGGTGTATAGCTAGACTGAAGCTAGACATAGCATATAATTGCCGGCCTCCACGGATATAGCCACGTAATGCAAGTACCCAGCAGAACATCGTTCAGGGGGCGAACAGATTCACAAGTATTGGGGTTATGGTTTTACAAAATCATAACTTTTGAGGCAAGTCATTTCAGAAGGCCTAAATCTCACAATTTAGTCAATTGGGCACCATTTTTCGTCAACCTTACGTGTCACGTCTTTTTTTTTCCTACTGACTGAACCGGACTTGAACCGAATCATTTGAGATTTTTCACATCTTATCACGGTGAACGAAGGTGTAGCTCCGGTTCGGGTTCGAACTGTTTGAACTGGACAAGAGTCTATTCTAGTTACGGTTCGAGCCGTTTGAACCGAACAAGAGGTCTACTACTTATTCGGTCTGCACCAAAAAGGAAGAAAATTGCATCCCTTCCACTTATGCTAGGTACGGGAAGCTGATTCTCTCCTTTCCATTTATGCAAGCAAGAGATTGAGAGCTCAAAACTCTACTTCAGGATGGAAGTCATTCAAAAAAATTTGGATGTCTCTGGCGGATGATAGCGTAGCTGTTAACCTTGAAAAGTGAAAGTGTTGGGGAATATACACAATCCCACTAGCCTGCAAGGAACTTCGAGAATAGCATCAATCAATGAATAGGCAGCCGAAATAGACCAACGAGCACATGCGCAAGTGACACAAAAAAAAATTACGTGGAAAAAACTCCTAAACTTAAGACGAAAAAAATCACGGTTGTGGACCAACTGGTCCACACAAGTTCCACTATGAGCAACATGAATATAGAGCCTTCTCTACAACATCTAGAGATATACAACACACTCAACATGTTGCCAACCGACAACATAAACAACAACTACTACTACAAGAGGCAAGATTACAACAAAGAAGAGATATCACAGTTTATGTCCTATACGGTAATCAGCGAATTGCTCATAAATCACATATCCAATCAATGTCAAACTTGGTAGACAAGCAGACATACGAGTTTTCAACATACACACCAAATTACAGCTCAATCGTACACTGTTTGTCTGCCCAATCTGTTCGTCTATCAAAACTGCTCTGTGCTAAAATTGTAGCAGTCCAAACTAACTAAACCGTTTTCAAATCTAATGCTACACTGATACAAATCTCAAACGACCTAACCAGATCGAAGTACTCAAAGTACGTAACAAGATCACCAAGTTTGTAGCCAATCCAAGCACATTTGTGCCTCCAACCACTGCTTGAAGAGAGATTTTTGCACATTTGCCACACTTTTTCTCTAAAATTTGCATATTTGCCCTATGACCACCACATGTCAGTGACACACAAAATGGCAAATATGCAACTTGTAAAGTAAAACGGGGCGAATATGCAAATCCCCCGCTTGAAGACAAGCTGGTCAGAACTCAAAAAACCTGAAAAGAAATCGCCTATCCTTCTTCTTTCTATCTTCTCACTAGGTTGTGGCGTTCTTGTGTGTTCTTTCACCTTCTCATAGCAGCCATGACAGTTTCTTTGCTCACTCTTACTTGCTCTCACAAACAGCCACCAAGGGTGACTAGGGTTTTATTTTCACTCCTCTCTCAAGGAGCACTCAAGACGTTGAATACGAGCCTCGGTCAATAGTTGAAACGTATTGTACTTCATGGGTTGTAGTTCGGATGCCAACACATCACTATGTGGAGATACATGACCCAACAAACTCCCTCTCCCAAAATCACGGAGGATTTCACTTCCGACCGGAAGTCATGCCACCGAGCCGACGGCATACCTCGAGCTTTACCCTTATCACCACCTTGGTCAACGTATCAACCCTAGTGTCATATATATTCACCTTCTCAATTTGCATTTTCCTGGAATTCAGCACATCTTGGGTCCAATGATAGTGTACATCAATATTCTTCAACTTTCAATGAAACCTTGCATTCTTACGTAGGTGAATGGCACTTTAGTTATCATAAAACAACACGTACTTGTCTTACTCAAAACCAAGCTCACAAGTCAATCATTTCAGCCACTATTTATGGCCTAAAATAGTCTCCACGGGCTTGGTATGCACGACTGAGTCAGCTTCTCCGTCATCTTTGGTTTGTTTCCTCCAAAGATGATACGTCGCTCTTCATTTTCTCACGTGATGGGGTGCAGATATTCATGCTCGTCTATGCGGATGATATTGTCATTGCTGGCTCTACTCAAGAGGCTGTGGATCGTTTGGTTCGTTCTCTCTCTGACAGTTTTCCTATTAAGGACTTGGGACGACTGTAGTACTTCCTTGGATTGGAGGCATCATACAATTCAGGGGGGTGACTTTGACTCAACGGAAGTATGCTCTTTGAAGGGAATATGCCCTAAGAGGCAATAATAAAGTTGTTATTATATGTATTCCAAGTATATGATAGATGTTTAATTTGCATGCTATAATTGTACTAATACGGAAACGTTAATATATGTGTATTTAATAAACAAATAGAAATTTCTTAGTTATGCCTCTCTTACAAACTAGCTCGTTGATTAACAAGATGATCAAGATTTCCTGATCATGGACATTGGATGTCGTAATAACAAGGTCATAACATTTGTGGAATGATGCGATGAACATTCATCCAAAGTATAGCATTACGATCAAAGTCATTGTGTTTATATTTCTATAACATCATACGAAGTAATCCTAGTCCTTAGACCATGAGATCATGTTAATCACTAACACTAGAAGAGTATCTTAATAACATCAAATGTCACACCGTGAAAGGGTGACTATAAAGGCGGGTTCAGTGCTACGAAGGTGTTATGTAGAGCCTCATGGAACAAGAGTGGGATTTGTCCATCCTGATGACGGATAGATATACTCTAGACCCTCTCGGTGATATCACATTAAGAATAGCTTTCAAGCAAGTGATGTGATCACTAGAATGTTATATCACGAAACGAGAAAATAGTGCATGTCAATAACAAGATCAAACTAGGTATAAAGATACCAATGATCAAATCTCGGACATATAATATATCGTGAGACAAAGGGATTATGTTACTAGCGTTAATGGTTCCCATGATCATAGAAGTCATCGTTGAATGTGTGGGAGTCAGTATGGATCTCCAGGTCTTGCTTCTGATTATTGATCTGAGAGGGGTCTCGATCATGTTTGCATTATTCGTGAACCGTAGGGGGTGTATCGCAGTATTTTTGATAAGTAAGAGTGTCGAACCCAACGAGGAGCAGAAGGTGCTGGCTAGTGGTATGGATCAGAAATTCTCTACAAATACTTAGCCAACGGATTTTTAGGGGTTTTTGATAAAGCAAGTAAACAAAGTACGAGTAAATAAAAGACAGTAGAAATAAATGCAGCAAGTGGCCCAATCCTTTATGCAAAGGACAAGCCGGTTGTATTACTTAAGATGACCAAACGTTCTTGAGGACACATGGGAAGACTGTCAAGTGCTTTCGCTTCATATAGTTGATTAATCTTCTTTAGCTTGCTAAGTGTTGTGTGGGTGAACCTGTGCTAATGTACCGACCTTCCTAGGAATAATACATACTTGTGATTATACCCCTTGCAAACATCCGTAAGTACAAGAAAGTAATTAAGGTAGAAACATAACCACAGCTTTAAACTCTAAGACCCTTACGTCCCTTGTGCAATGGTTTCCTAATGGGGGTTCAGGTTTCTGTCACTCTGGCAACCCCTACGATTAGTAGCCAAATACACAATGCATTCCCCTAGGCCCATATGGGTGAAGTGTCATGTAGTCGATGTTCACATGACACCACTAGAAGAAGTATACCACAACTTAAATATCAAACTATTGAATTTTTCTCAACACAATTCCACTACTAACAACATGACTTCTCCCATGTCCTCAAGAACAAAACGAACTACTCACAAGACATCATATGGATCATGATCAGAGATGGAATAATGATGTATAACAATCTGAACATAAACAATAATTCAATGGTTCACTCAATAGCATCAACTACAAAGAGTAATCAACACCGGGAAAGTTTCCCCTATGAACTATGCAAGATTCAACGCAATTGGTCCAGCAATAGGGAGATGGTGATGGTGGTGGTGATGATGATGATGATCCCGATGAAGTCCATCTTGATGGCGGTGTTGATGGCGACGATCTCCCCTCTCCGAGAAGGAATTCCCCTGGCAGAAATCTGTCTGCCGAAGAGATCTTTCTCTCTCGGTGTTTTCCGTCCCGCAGAGGCGGCGAAATCTTTCTGTGGTCGCTCCCCGAGTCTTAGGGTTTCGAAAGGATAATATACGCCAGAGGGGAGAGCCTGGAGTGGGCCAGGGCGGCCACACCACCTGCTGGCGCGGCCTAGGGCTGCCCGTGCCAGGGGTGGTGTGGGCCCCCTATGGCCCATCTCCAGACCCCCTTCTGGCTTCCTTCGTCTTCTGGAAAAATAGGATTTTCCGTATATTTTCCCGGATTTTCTGATCTTCGTGAATTTTGCCTCCAAACAACACCTTTTCCATCAGAATCCTGATTGCAGCGGTCCATGCTCCAAAAGTCATCAACCATGCAAAAACAGATGAAATAACATAATTATCACCTCTCAATACGAAATATATCAATGAATAACAATGAATTATGACATAGAATAGTGATGCAAAATGGACGTATCAACTCCCCCCAAGCTTAGACTTTGCTTGTCCCCAAGTGAAACTGAGCTCAATAAACATGGCCTCGGGTTTATGGAGTGAAGAGTCGATAAAAGAATACGGACAAGAAGCATCACATTCATCAAATACATAGATCATAATAGAAGACAACTTCACTATTATATAACTCAACTTGCAATGAGTAAAGGAAACATAATAAAGATACATAAAGTGAATCATAATTGGTAATGACAAACTTAGCTCTTGGTCGAAGAATAGTTGATAATTTGCTGGAGTTCACAAATAGCTGGTTTTCAATGATAGCTTTCAAAGTAGTAAACATCAAGATAAGGGCAATATGCAAAACAAGGAACATAAGAAATATGATTGAATAAATCATCATATGAATGAATGAAACACAACAACTCAAAATACTTGCTGAGATAGAAGGGAGTAGGTTTACTAACTCAACTATAAAGTAAAAGAAAGGCCCTTCACAGAGGGAAGCAGGGATTACAAGTCTCATAAAGAGCTCCCAAAAATTATGATACTTACTAGCTTTTAGCTCTCATTGCCCCTATCATAGGCATCTTTAGGTGATTAAGGTTAAAGTGATCAAATATGAGGACATGCATTGACAAGTTGTAAATTAAGAATCTCATGTCCCTTGAATACGAGGGCCGCTCCTCATGCTACTCAAGTTTAGTCACCGGTAAGTTCTTGTCATCGTAAGCATATATGTATCATAGAGAACCGCCAACGGGGTACCCCTTGCCCAATGATACGAAAGAATCCCCACATCAAAATGACAAGACAAGCAGACAACAAACATCTCAGCAATCTTCTTATTTACCATGGAATATGGTGATTTTTTCTCTCTTTCCTCTTTTCATAATCTCTTTTTTTCTTTTTCTCTTTTTCTCAATCTCTATCTCTTTTTTTATAAGAAGAATGCTTCATAGATGCTCGTTATGGTTACGCTGCAGGTTTCCACCATGTCAGCATGGATTAGACCAGCGGCCCAGGCGTTTCTCTAACACACATGCATAACTCCATGGACTTACAAGCTCCCCTTTCATTTCACACCGACGACATCCATAGACAAAAGAACATGATATCAACTAGGTACAAAGTACCAGTGCAATGTTGAAAGCGTTCCCCATGATAGCATGGTTCTGCTAATTCACAACTTACAAAGCGCAAGGATATACGCAACATAGGTGAGCACAATGGTTCAAGTTTATTAAATGCAAGAAAGTAAAGTGTGCCATCAAGTTCGTGAGAGCTTTAATCACTAATTTTCACATAACAAGTTTAATTTGGGAGGTAGATAAAACAAGAATTTACTTGGAATAGCAATAATGCTAATAGGTAGGTATGGTGGACACAAATGGCAAAGGTTTTGGTTTAAAAGAGTGGATGCACGAGAAGAATTCCCTCTCAGTACAGGTTTTTGGCTAGCAAGGTTGGGTAGCAAGTACAAGAGTTGAAGGGAACAAACACACATACAAGCGATAAAAACAAGCATGCAATCTTCCTTGGAAGCACAAAAGATCTTAACTAGAGAATATTAAACTTATGAGCAAATCAAGAAAGAAAGATGATGAAATTATTTTTTCTTTAGAGGACTTCTATCTTTTCATTCAACTCTCAAAAATAGTGTTGCTACTGACCGAGCCAGGTTTGCCAAAACCAACAAAATTAACTCAATGATCCCAAAGTGCTACCAATACTAACAACAAGATCAATCATATAACCACGAATTGAAAACTAATATAAGCTATGCAAAAGAGTAAATGATAGAACTTCTCATTAATATTCCATAACGGCAACTCACACCAAGGGATACATATCTAACGAGAGAGGGGACACTTCCATAATGCAAACAATACTACATAATAACTTCTCTATTCATGATATGACTCTACTAGTAAGGTAAAAAGATAGAAGATAGTGATGTGATACCGCGACACTCCCCCAAGCTTGGAACAAACCAAGGGGATACCAAACCTGATGACGAATTACTCCTTTGGTGGTGGTGGTATCCTCTCGATGAGCTTCTTGACCAATTTCCCAAAGTCCTCAATCTCGAAGATGAGGGTACGAATCAACTCCGAGTTGTGCTCGATGCGGTGCATGATCATGTCGGGTTGAGAATCCCAACTCTTGTTATTCTTTCCCCACTCTTCCTCCTTGAAGTCTTCTTTTCATGCATGGCTAGAATGAGGCAAATCCCAATTGGAGGGTAATTTCCCCTTGGGAACATTCTGGTATTGATGCTCATGGATAAGAGTATGGAAAGGATTCTTGGTGCGTGGAGGAAGTGACCAGGGATCTGAACGGTGATGAGGAGGCTTCCCTCCAATTTTCATAGTCCTGGTAGGGTTTGCCACCACTCCAATGCTTGCAATGGTAGTGTCGGTGTGTGGATGTTGGCCTTGTTCCTCTTCATCTTCACTTTTGATCTCCTTCTCCTTCCCGGGGTCTTAGAGGTCTTCCTCCATAGACTCCTTCCCTTTATCCTTGGCGCACACCATTGTGCTTCTAAACCTTCAAAGAGTATGTCCTGGCAGAAACAGATCGAAACAAAAACACGACAAAAACACGATATACGAACCTCAGAAGATCTGAGGGGTTATATATTACGAAGTTTCATAACAAAAGGAAGGTACTGGGAGAAAAAGAGTTGGAGGCGGAGTCTGGGGCGGCCACACCACCTGGTGGCGCGGCCAGGGGTGGGCCCGCACCACAAGGTGGTGTGAGCCACCCTGGCTCCATTTCCGTCCCTTTTTCGCTTCGTAACTTCCCTTATTGCCTAAAAACTGCAAAAGTATAGTTGGATAGTCTTTTCATGGAACTTCTCTTACCAGAATTGTTACCTATTTGAAAACAGCCTCTACAGGTCTCTGAATTTGGTCCTTGATAAATTTCTCTAGAGTTATAACTTGAAAGGCATCAACATCTTCGTTGTAAGAATCTCCAGCAATATAGTGCTTAAGTCGCTGCCCATTCACTACTTGTGTAGTATCATCTTTTAAAGAAGAAATTTTTATTGCTCCTGAACGATATACTTCTTCAATAATGAAAGGTCCTTCCCATTTTGATAGTAGCTTTCCTGCAAAAAACCTAAGACGAGACCTATACAATAGAACTTTCTCACCAACATGAAATTCTCTCTTAAGTATTCGCTTTTCATGCCATATTCTAACTTTTTCCTTAAAGAGTCTAGAATTTTCATAGGCTTCACTCCTCCATTCATCTAAAGAACTTAAGTCAAATAATCTTTTCTCACCAGCGAGCTTACAATCTCTATTTAGTTCTTTAACTGCCCAGTAAGCTTTGTGTTCTAATTCTAAGGGTAGGTGACAAGCTTTCCCATAAACCATTTTATAAGGAGACATCCCCATAGGATTTTTGTAAGCAGTTCTATAAGCCCATAAAGCATCATTCAACTTTTTAGCCCATTTTTTTCTAGATCTATTAACAGTCTTTTGCAAGATGGATTTAATTTCTCTATTTGATAACTCTACTTGCCCGCTAGTTTGGGGGTGATAAGCTGAAGCAATTCTATGATATATTTAGCAAGGGTCTTTCTAAAACCACCATGAATGAAATGAGAACCCCCATCAGTCATGAGATACCTAGGCACTCCAAACCTAGGAAAGATAACATCCTTAAGCATTTTTAGAGAAGTCTCCCCGTCAGCACTCTTTGTAGGAATGGCTTCTACCCACTTAGTAACATAATCAACGGCAACAATAATATGAGTGTAACCTTTCGAAGGAGGGAAAGGACACATAAAGTCAAATCCCCAGCAATCAAAGGGTTCAATAACTAGAGAGTAGTTCATAGGCATTTCACTGCGTCTAGAGATATTACCAACACGCTGACATTCATCACAAGATAAAACAAATTTTTTTGCATCCTTAAAAAGGGTAGGCCAGTAGAAACCTGATTGTAGCACCTTTTGTGTGGTTCTATTTCCTGCATGATGTCCTCCATAAGCACTACCATGACATTTACGTAGTATCTCCTTTTGTTCATATTCTGGAACACATCTTCGCATAATACCATCCACTCCCTCTTTGTATAAGTGTGGGTCATCCCAAAAATAATGCCTCAAATCATATAAGAAAGCTCTAGCTGAAATCAATCCTCCACCCAAGTTAGGTAACTAATAGGCAGGCACCCCATCTAATTAGTACTTTCGAGCGAGCTATAAAATGAAGGGAAAACTAAGCCACGACAGTCGCATAGCCGAACCGACTGTTCCCAGTTTCCTTATCTTTTCCCCGAAACCGAGCTCAATCCAAAACACCTAACTGGCTGTGTCACTAAGTGAAAAGCCC
The DNA here is from genome assembly GCA_916181665.1 of Avena sativa. Lineage (NCBI taxonomy): Eukaryota > Viridiplantae > Streptophyta > Magnoliopsida > Poales > Poaceae > Avena > Avena sativa. The sequence goes on from OV702296.1 coordinate 418,984,600, forward strand.
CTCTGAACCCGTTTTCCAACCGAAGACCCTAGCCCTCGAAGACTTGTTTCAACTCGCCTTCCTGCTCAAACCTACAAGGCCCATCCTCCTGAGGAATGGAATCTAGACTATAGATTGAACTAGACTATCAATTCAATCTAATTCATCTTCCATTTTAGAAAGTAGCAAGCAGCGAATAAAACGGTTGCAGTAAGAAGTTTCACTCCTTTGCTCAGCTATAAAAGTTGGAGGCAAATACTTGGAGACAATAAAGTTAGCATAATCAGCGTACCAAGGGCTCCCTCGTGAGCTTACCCCTACTGCAGCTAATTGTTCATTTGGGAAACTATCATTAACAAGCATAGGGTCAAAAGAGATGTTTTCCAATCGAGATAAATTATCAGCTACAGGGTTTTCAGCACCCTTCCTATCTACTATATGTAGATCAAACTCTTGTAAAAGCAGCACCCATCTAATAAGCCTAGGCTTAGCGTCCTTCTTCGTCATAAGGTATTTAATAGCAGCATGATCAGTATGAACGGTGACTTTTGAGTCTACAATATAGGGCCTAAACTTATCACAAGCAAAAACGACAGCTAGAAATTCCTTTTCAGTAGTAGCATAATTCCTTTGAGCAGCGTCTAGAGTCTTACTAGCATAATGGATAACGTTTAACTTTTTATTAATTTGTTGCCCAAGGAAAGCACCTACAGCAAAATCACTAGCATCACACATTATTTCAAAGGGTAAACTCCAATCAGGTGGTTGAACAATAGGGGATGTAGTTAAAGCCTTCTTAAGAGTTTTAACTTCCTTACAATCATCATCAAAAACGAAGGGTACATCTTTTTGAAGAAGATTAGTGAGGGGTTTTGATATCCTAGAAAAGTCTTTAATAAACCTTCTATAGAAACCAGCATGACCAAGGATACTACGAATACCTTTGATGTCTCTTGGACATGGCATCTTCTCAATTGCCTCAACCTTATCTCTATCAACTTCTATGCCTCTTTCAGAAACGTTATGCCCGAGGACAATCCCTTCATTAACCATGAAGTGGCATTTCTCCCAATTAAGAACAAGATTAGTTTCTTCACATCTCTGCAAAACTTTATCAAGGTTGTGCAGACAATTATCAAAAGAAGTTCCATAGAAAGAAAAGTCATACATGAACACTTCTACAATTTCCTCACAAAAACCATGAAAGATAGCAGACATGCACCTTTGAAAAGTAGCAGGAGCATTACATAAACCAAAAGTCATACGTCTATAAGCATAAGTTCCGTAAGGGCAAGTAAAAGTAGTTTTTTCTTGATCTTGTTGTTTAACAACAATTTGAGAGAAACCAGAATAACCATCAAGAAAACAAAAATGGGTCTTTTTAGACAACCTTTCCAACATTTGATCAATAAAAGGAAGCGGGTAGTGATCTTTTTTAGTAACTTTATTGACTTTTCTAAAATTGATGCACATCCTATAGCCTACTACTATTCTTTGAGGAATAAGCTCATCATTATCATTAGGAACAACGGTAATACCTCCCTTTTTAGGAACACAATGAACAGGACTAACCCATTCACTATTAGCAATAGGGTAAATAATACCAACATCAAGGAGTTTCAATACCTCATTCCTTACCACTTCCTTCATCTTAGGATTTAAACGTCGTTGGTGCTCCACTACTGGCTTTGCATCTGGTTCTATGTTGATAGAATGCTGACATATAGTAGGTGAAATCCCTCTTAAATCATCCAGAGTATAGCCGATAGCTCCTTGGTGTTTCTTCAAAACCTCCAACAACCTTTCTTCTTCCTTTTCTGAAAGTTTAGAGCTAATAATAATAGGATATATCTTTTTATCATCAATATAAGCATATTTAAGATCATCAGGGAGAGGTTTTAGATCGAAGACCGGATCCTTTTTAGGTGGCAACGTGGTACCCAAGTCTTCTACAGGCAAGTCATGCTTTAGCATCGTGGGTTGACGACGGAGGATCTCGTCAATCTCATTCCTTTCTTCCATGAAGATCTCACTTTCGTGATCTTCCATAAATTGTTGCAAAGCATTGTTAGGAGCAAGAGAGATAGAAGCAAGCTTTTCAACTCTAAAATCCTCATTATGGGTTTCCTCTTCGCAAGGTTCTTTAGTAAATTTCGAAAAATTAAACTCATAAGATTCCCCATCAAACTTAGTCAAGATTTTCTCCCTCTTGCAATCAATAATAGCTCCACAAGTACTCAAGAAAGGTCTACCAAAAATGATAGGATAAGCTTTACTAGCAGCTGAACCAAGTACTAGAAAATCAACAGGATACTTAATCTTACCACAAAGAACTTCCACGTCTCGTACAATACCAATTGGAGAGATGGTCTCTCTATTAGGAAGGTGAATAACCACATCAATCTCTTCTAATTCGCAGGGACTGATTTCATGCATAATTTCTCTGTAAAGCTCATAAGGAATAGCACTGGAACTTGCACCAATATCACATAAACCATAATAGCAATGATCACCAATTCTAACAGAAAGCACAGTAACACTAGCTTTTTTAGTTCTATTAGGATGTGAAACAATATTAGAAGCATCCTCACAAAAGACTATGTGTCCATCTTCTATGCTTTTAGTGACAAGGTCTTTCACAATTGCTACCACAGGTTCAACGTTTATTTGTTCATCAGGTTTTACAGTTCGTTTTTCACTTTTAGTGATTACATTAGTTATCATAGGATGATCCTTTACCTTCTCTGGGAAGGGAATCTTCTTGATATAAGGCTCAGGTAAGATGTGATCAATAATGCAACACTTAGTGCTCCCAACAGGAACATAGTCAACAATATCTTTATAAGGTGCATGGTACTTATTCCATCCCCTTTTTGGAATTTCAATATAAGAAGCAAAAGCTCTAAAGCAATTTGTAATAACTTGCAAATCAAGACCATAAGCATTACTAATATTTTGAAAATCATTAGTTCCCATAGAAGATTCAATGCATTCATAATCATAATTTATACATGACTTTCTACCTTTGTCATTCTCCCAAGCTTCAGCATTATCTTGAATGTGGTCCAGAAGATACCATTTAGCTTCTTCTTCCATGCGAGTGAATGATCCAGCACAAGAAGCATCCAATAAATCTTTATCATGTAGAGGGAGCCTTGCATAAAAGTTATTGATAATAATATTGTTGGGGAGCTCATGAATGGGACATTTGAGCATTAGTAACTTCAATCTCCCCCAATCTTGAGTTGTACTCTCTCCATCAAGAGGCCAAAAGTTGTATATTTGATTCCGATCTTTATGAATCTCACTAGGAGGATAAAACTTTGAATAAAAGAGAGGCACTATTTCCTCCCATTCCAGAGCTTGACCATTCTTCAGTAGCTTATACCATTCCTCAGCTCTTCCTTTCAGTGATAATGAGAATAACTTCTTCTTAACTTGATCTATAGTAATACCTGCACACTTGAACAACCCGCATAATTCGTGTATAAAGAGTAAATGATCACCGGGATGGACAGTTCCATCCCCAACATAGTAGTTATCCATAACACGATCAATAATTCTTGTAGGTATTTTGAAAACATCATTCTCAGCAGGTGGTGGCTTATCTACTACCTTAGCAGTGGTAGTAGCATTACCAAATAAGAAACTCAGTGAATTATCCATAACAAAAATAAAGCAACTAACAAAAGTAAACAATACTCACAGTAGAAGTTTCATTTACCAGTTCCACTCTCCAATAGCGCTTCACTCCCCGGCAACGGCGCCAGAAAATAGTCTTGATGACCCACAAGTATAGGGGGTGTATCGCAGTATTTTCGATAAGTAAGAGTTTCGAACCCAACGAGGAGCAGAAGGTGCTGGCTAGTGGTATGGATCAGGAATTCTCTGCAAATACTTAGCAAATGGATTTTTAGGATTTTTTGATAAAGCAAGTAAACAAAGTACGAGTAAATAAAAGACAGTAGGAATAAATGCAGCAAGTGGATCAATCCTTTATGCAAAGGACAAGCCGGTTGTATTACTTAAGATGACCAAACGTTCTTGAGGACACATGGGAAGATTGTCAAGTGCTTTCGCTTCATATAGCTGATTAATCTTCTTTAGCTTGCTAAGTGTTGTGTGGGTGAACCTGTGCTAATGTACCGACCTTCCTAGGACTAATACATACTTGTGATTATACCCTTTGCAAAAATCCGTAAGTACAAGAAAGTAATTAAGGTAGAAACCTAACCACAACTTTAAACTCTAAGACCCTTACGTCCCTTGTGCAATGGTTTCCTAACGGGGGTTCAGGTTTCTGTCACTCCGGCAACCCCTACGATTAGTAGCCAAATACACAATGCATTCCCCTAGGCCCATATAGGTGAAGTTTCATGTAGTCGACGTCCACATGACACCACTAGAAGAAGTACACCACAACTTAAATATCAAACTATTGAATCTTTCTCAACACAATTCCACTACTAACAACATGACTTCTCCCATGTCCTCAAGAACAAAACGAACTACTCACAAGACATCATATGGATCATGATCAAAGACGGAATAATGATGTATAACAATCTGAACATAAACAATAATTCAATGGTTCACTCAATAGCATCAACTACAAAGAGTAATCAATACCGGAAAAGTTTCCCCTATGAACTATGCAAGATTCAACACAATTGTTACAGCAATAGGGAGATGGTGATGGTGGTGGTGATGATGATGATGATCCCGATGAAGTCTAGCTTGATGGCGGTGTTGTTGGCGATGATCTCCCCTCTCCGGAAAGGAATTCCCCCAGCAAAAATCTGTCTGTCGGAGAGATCTTTCTCTCTCGGTGTTTTCCGCCCCGCGAAGGCGGGGAATGTTTCTGTGGTCGCTCCCCGAGTATTAGGGTTTCGGGAGGATAATATACGCCAGAGGGGAGAGTCTGGAGTGGGCCAGGGCGGCCACACCACCTGCTGGCGCGGCCTAGGGCTGCCCGCGCTAGGGGGTGGTGTGGGCCCCCTGTGGCCCATCTCTAGCCCCCCTTCTGGTTTTCTTCATCTTCTGGAAAAATAGGATTTTCCGTATATTTTCCCGGATTTTCTGATCTTCGCGAATTTTGCCTCCAAATAACACCTTTTCCATCAGAATCCTGACTGCAGCGGTCCATGCTCCAAAAGTTATCAACCATGCAAAAACAGATGAAATAACATAAGTATCACCTCTCAATACGAAATATATCAATGAATAACAATGAATTATGACATAGAATAGTGATGCAAAATGGACGTATCAATATGTTCTAGATGAAAGAATTGCAAAGCGCTGAAATTATTTTAATGGACACCAGAATTGTTTCGGGTGAAATTGCTAAAATTGGTTCTACATATGATATTGAAATATTGCAGGGGGTTTTATGTGAATGTTTGTTAATTAAAGTAATTAAAAAAATTCTGAATAAAATAAATAAAAGAGTTTTATTAAATTAGAGTTGTATTAAATTTGGTGGAAATTTAATGCATTTGAGTGGGATTTTTTAGTGGAGAAAATGGAGAGGCAATTTATGTGAGTGGAGCTCCCTCCACATGAATGAGGAAGAGGTGGGGGCACACCCCATGGTGCGCCGGCCATGGGGAGGGGCTGCCCCCTCTCCTATATAAGGTCCCTTTCTCACTCTTTCTCACTCACACCTCCTCGTGAAGGATCTCTCTCCCGCTCTAGAATTATTCCCCCATGGTCTCGGATTAACGAGATACATGTTCCCGGTGACATTTCATCTAGAAGGAGTTGTTGCTTCCGCTGGTTCACTGGAGCGAGGAGGTGAAAGTTGTTCGGTGGCCTGAACGTGTGTGCGATCACGGATGCGTTGCTGAGTTGCGGCGTTGGACTTCTTCTCGGTCCTGAGATCGGCAAGCGTTCGACTACATCATCCACGAGTTCAACCTCATTACACTTTGTCAATCTACAAGGGTATATTCTCTATGGATGTATATCCACTCGTAGCTTGTATATAGTAGATAGATCTTGATGCTTAGTAGTTCCTATCGTAGGAAATTTTGTGTTTCCTATGTTGCGAACCCAACACTCTTGATCTTCTCCATCGAGTCAAAATGGAGAATCGTAATCCTATCACTACTCCTCTTGCAGCGTCCGAGGCCTTGGCTCGGGATTCGGGCACACTGCTCAATGCATATGATTCATTCTAGTATCGAAGGGTGGTCGGTGGACTTCAGTATTTGACTCTCACTCATTCTGATATTTCTTTTAAGGTAAACAAGGTTTTCTAGTTTTTATCGCAGCCACTAATGTACATTGGGAGTCAGTGAAGCGAATTTTGCGATATGTCAAAGGAACATTGCAGACTGGCTTGAGTATTCGCAAGTCATCATCATATGTTATCAATATTTTTATGGATGCGGATTGGGCAGGATGTGTGGACGACAAACGGTCCACGAGTGGGTTTGCCATGTTTGTTGGTCCGAACCTCATATCTTGGAGTTCGAAGAAGCAACCCACGGTCTTGAGATCCAGTACCGAGGGAGAGTATGAGGCATTGGCTAATGGTGCTGCTGAAGCTATATGGGTAGACTCTCTATTTAAGGAGCTTGGTGTGACTCGGTGGCATACCCCCATATTGTGGTGTGATAGTTTTGGGGCTACTTACCTAACGGTGAATCCAGTCTTTCATGCTCGAACTAAGCACACTGAGATCGATTTCCATTTTGTGCGAGAACGAGTAGCAACCGGTGAACTGGATGTCAGGTTCATCTCCAGTCATGACCAGCTGGCTGATGCATTCACCAAACCAACCACACGACAGATGTTAGATATATTTAAGTCTAATCTTAACCTTGTATGTAACGGTTTAGATTGAGGGGGAGTGTTGGAATTGTATTCCGACTAACCCGCCTGTCGTGTATCACATATATGTGCTATATATGTATGTAACTTGTATGTGGTCATGACTATATAAGTGGAGCACGTGCGGGGATTTTGACCCACACACAAAACCCTAAATCCTCTTTTCAATCTATGTTGTTCCTTGAGATAGAGCCACAACCCTTGTCTTCATCCAAGATTTTGCTGCACGATTTTAAAGCGTCAACTTCATGAGAAGTCATTTTGGCGACAAACTTGTCCAACTTGGCAAAGTAGAGATTGATGGCTTTCTTCTCAATCTTATTGAAATCTCTTCCTAATTGATGAGACGGAGCAAAAACTTCGCTTTTGTTTAGAATCAAACAAATATCTCAGTGATAAACTTGCCGTGGATTTTGAATTTATCTCGCTTCTGTATAAAAACACGAACGGATTGTACAGAACCCAATACGGACATCTCTCACCAGCTGTTTGCAGACGATTATCTCCTTTTTTCAAAGCCGAGGATCAACAGGCAAGGATCATCAAGTCATCCATTGCAGCTTTTGAGAAAGGTTCGGGTCAGCTCCTTCGTGTAAACAAATGCTCTATTATGTTTGGAGAATGATGCCCTCTGGAGGTTCAGCAGGATATTACCAAAACTCTTGAAGTAGTCCGTGAGAGCTTTGAAGACAAATATTTGGGGCTCCTCACCCTGGAAGATCATATGAAAAAGGGTAAATTCCAGTTGGCTAAGGATATACCGGAAAAAAGTCACAAGCTGGGATCAAAGGCTCACGTCTATGGGATCAAAGGAAGAACTTATCAAGTCTGTTGCCCAGGCTATCCCAAACTATGTTATGAGTGTGTTTAAACTTCCCACAGGTTTCCATGATGACTACATGCACATGGTGAGAAACTTCTAGTAGGGCGCAGATGAGAAGAAGAGGAAAGTTCATTAACTACACCAAAGGAGATGGGAGGCATAGGATTCAGGGATACTAAGCTGCTAAACTAGGCTCTGCTCGCTAGACAGTGCTGGAGAATCATCAAAAATTCGGATAGCTTGTGTGCAAAGCTGCTGAAATCCATTTATTTCCCACGCGGCAACTTCACGGACACTGTCTTTAGACAAGACGCCTCGCCCGCGTGGCGTGGCATTGAGTATGGGCTTGAATTGCTGAAAGAAGGCCTCATCTAAAGAGTGGGAGACGGTGCTCGGATCAAGATTTGGAGAGACCACTGGCTCCCTAGGAATTTCAACCTAAAAGCGAGACCGGGCAAAACAAAATCCAGGCTACGAATAGTTCACCAACTCGCCATTCCTGGGACTAACATATGGAATCAAAAATTGGTTCGAAGGGTTTTCTACCAAGAATATGCAAAGCGGATCCTCCAACAGAAACTCACGTCCCAAAGGTGTAGCGACTTTACCGCTTGGCACTATGAGCGGTCTGCGTGAAGAGCGCGTACAAAGTCGCATACAATTTCAAGAATGGAATGATATGCTCTGCAGGGACCAGGACTGCTCCTATCCCCAATAAAGTCAAAATCTTTGGCTGGAGAACGGCTTGCGACAACCTTGCCACTCTTAAGAACAAGTTCTAGAGAACCTTGGAGACATCGGGTATTTGTACTGTTTGCGGCAACATTAAAGATGACAGTTTCCATGCAGTCGTTGCTTGTTCAAAGACTAGAGCTCTAACGGATAAGATGAGAGACTACTACGATCTCTCCCGAGAAAATTGCGCTTTAGAAACACAGGGGATGATTGGCTGCTTATTCTCCTTGACTGTTGTGACAAGGCTCAACGTGGATGGGTCATGTTGTTCCTTTGGCGTGCCTTTGCACCTTAGGTGTGACCTGATCCATGAGAATGGAAAGGAACTATCATGAATTCAGTTACTTTTCTATTAAACTATGTTGATCATCTGTGGAACCTTTCTTCTCAATTCCTAGACGTCAAAGGTAAAACCACTGTCATTCAGAGGGATGACTCACACTTGTCCTTGCCTGGAAGCTAATGCTGCATTATTACACCTCAGAGTCTCACTCCTCCAATCCTGCCCGTCGTCCATGAAAATGGAAATAAAAGGACGAAAAACAACAGTACTCCGTACTCATATGCCCACTCATGAGTCATGGCCACATTCTGAAGTATGTTACACATCATATTGTACTACCTCCGTTTTAAAATAGATAATAGATGTCGCAAGTTTATCAAAATTTAGATTCAGTGTCTAGATTCATTTGAATTTTAACAATCTACGACATCTATTTTGAGACGGAGGGAGTACTATACTGTACTGTACTATCCTGTCCTGTTTTTATTTATTTTTGGCAGGATACATTGTCAAGTCGAGATGATCCTGCATTTTGGCTAGATCGGGTGTGTGCTCGGGTGATTACAAAGGTCCGTGGGCAGAGTGATAACATCGCAGCAGTGCGGCGGATTAATTAGTGAGCAGTGATCACTGCTTGCCGAGATCTCGCGTCCCGATTAGCAATGATTTTGGAGCTACAGCGTACACATCATTGAATGACAGCAATGTAACCAACTATACTCCAGGCCGCACGTCCGAACATGTCCTTCTACACACCCGTGTGCCATACTCGGTGAAATCATACGATAGAGGATTTTCATCGATAGTTCATAAAAAAGATTACACCATAATAAGACCTAATTAGCCTAAACTACTTGGCAGCCTCGTCCCAGCCGCCGTTCTCCTTGGCCCGCCTGGCCACGGTGGCCTCCTTCGCCTGGCGGTGTCGCTGGGCCGTCCCGTTAATATTCCTCCTTCGCATCTAGGCGAAGGACAACCTTCCCCTCTCTCTCGTCGTCGTCGCCGTCCAACGGTTCCACACGGTCTGCGCGTCTCGTTTGACCGAGGTCACCATCGCCACGCGGTATGACACGGCTTCGTCTTGCCGGTCGGTGAAGGAACTAGAGGCTCCCTCCCTGTTGCGTGGCTTGCTGGCCAAGAATTGGTCGATGGCGTCGGCCTCCGCCGTCACCTGCGTCGCGGCCGATGCCCGGGAGGCCGCCAGAGTAGCCTCCGTCATTGTCGCCGCCTCCCTCGCCAAGGCCACAATGTCCTGCTGACGCTGGGAGGCCTCTTCCGTCGCTGACGCCCGGGAGAAATCCATCATGTGCGCCTCGACGACCTAGTTGGTGGCATAGATGGTGCCGCGAACAACGTCCTCCCGCTTAGTGTCAAGGGAGGTGAGAGTGGCCTTCTTTTGGGCCAGGCCTCCCTCGTTGCTGCCCTCCCACTCATCCATGTCCTTTTCCTTGTTGGCCTCCCACTCCTTCATGGTCTCCATCTCGTCCTCCTCCACCTCCTTCTTCTCGCCCCGGATTACTGGGAGGCATCTAGGCAACATGGTTACGGTGGTCCTCCCTGTACCCGGCGGCCTTCCTTTTTATAGGTCGGGCGGCTCCTGTGTTGGAAACAGAAGCAGGAAGAGAGCGGTTGGGCAGGAAGGCAGTGGTTGTGTGGGAAACGACGCTAAAATAGGCACGTGCGAGAGAAACGCGCGGGAAGGGGATGTGCATCGCCGCCATTAACACTAAGCAGCTCTCACTAAGCTGCTCCCCGGACAACAGGGCACACAAATGGGGTGGCATGTTGGGTGCGGAGCCCACCACAAACAGGTAGACCGAGGGCGCGCTGTTCTCTCCGAACGGATTGAATCGGACGGCTTTAGTATGCGATTTGCGGGCCGCCATTTGGGATGCCCATGGTACGTAGATCAAAGAGCAGGTGCTCGCGTGGACGAAACATTTGAGTTTTATTTTGCTGCAAGAGTAGCATTTGTTTTCCCGGGGTCCCTCCTTTTGGGACTTCAACCTTGTTCCAACTTACCTTTCCTTTGGTTTAGAAACCAAAAAAACTCGATAATCGAATTCATCTCGCTTCCGTATGAAAACATGAACTGATTTTTTTTGAAATGAGCATATATTAATATAAGAGGATATCAATTACAGCCAACCTCTACAACAACGCATTGCCCTAGCGGCCATACGGATGCACACAGCCCCAAAAAAAAGTCCCGCTACAGCGACTCATTCATTAAAACAACAGTACTGCCACCACCAAGACAGCACCCGAAGTCCAGCTTCTCCAAAAAATGACGCCTCTAAGAAGGAAACAGTGCACAAACACCGTCATCGCCCGATCAAAAGATCTAGGTTTTCACCCTGAAGAAAGTTCACGCTCTCAAAACAATACCTTGAACAAGGTCATTGTCGGGCATAACCAATTAAGACCAGACCCTGGGTTTTCTAAAAGATAGGACCATGAACCTCTCATGTACAGTCGCTCCCACTTGCATGCCACTGCTCCAAGTCACGAGTCGCCAAGCCAATTACTCATCACCATCCAGACTCGAACCACCATTGTTAGTCCTCAGATCTTGGTCTCTATGACTTTCTCCGTCAGCACCATGAAACGAGAAACATGCCCCATGATAATAACAACCAACAGAGCTTCGAAGCGCACCCTCTGAAACCAAATGGTCAGAGTAAGACATGGGTGCAAACGACCGAATCCCATCCGATCCAGCAATCTCTCGGCGAGCACACTATGGAGTTCGCCGGCGAAACCTTCCAGAACATGATACAGAAACCAGATCGATGAAGACAAACATCAGGCAGATCTTCGTCTTGGCTTGAGAGGGATCCACGACCGCCACCTTTGTTGAAACCGAGCCAGCAGCCCCCACGCCACCCGCCGGAAACTAGCAGGATCCGCCGCTAAACGGCAAGATCACCCGGCCGACCACTCCGACGGAGAAGGAATTCACCACCACCATGCGAGGGGCAGAAGTCCCAAGCGCCCTAGTGTCGCGAGCATGGCCCGGGGATCCTGGACGCTCGCGTCGGGCGACGAACGGAGTAGATCGCGGCCCGTAGGCTCGGATTCCCACCGTCGCTTGCAGCCAACTGGACCAAGGACCTCCGGCCACCGCCAGCCACGCCGCCGCCGCCGAACCAGCGCGAGCACGAACGTCGTCGCCAAACCCCGCCAGATCGTAGCCAGGGTCGCCGCCGCCGCCGCCACGCCACCAGATATTTGCCCGGCGACGCTCCGGATGGCGGCGGCGGACGGGAGGATCGCGAGAGGAAGGTCGGCGGGGAGGATAGGGGACCGCCCGGCGCGTCGTGGCGCCGCTGCGCAGGTGTCCGGGAGGGGTTGGGTGCCAAACAGGAACTGACTGTACAGAACTCAGTACGTACGTCGGATACCGTTCAAAATTCTCCTTAATTCCAGGCATGATATGTGCAGCCGGAATGGCAGGGCGATCAATATACACGAATGCGACGTATGTCTTGTAACGAAAAGGCGAGGCGTTTGACTTTGTTTCCGTTGCCGTCGTTGCATCACCATCCTCCCCTGACCCCTGTAATTCACAACTTTGCTCTGAAGGTGACGCACACTAGTCTTTGCCTGGAAGCTAACGCTGCATTATTACACCTCACAATCTCACTCCTCCAATCCTGCCCGTCGTCCATGAAAATGGAAATAAAAGGACGAAGAACGATAGTACTCCGTACTCGTATGCCCACTCACGAGTCATGACCACATTCTGAACGTATAATAGTAGCAAGTACACTTACCTTGCCACGGCAGCAAACATTAAAAATAATTAAAAAAAACTTGGAGTACGTGTTCACTCATGACGGAGTCTTCATGGCAACCACGACCTTGCTCTCAAGATGCATCGTCTCACTTCGTGTCCAACCCACGATCTCCTCATGTGTCCAACCCTGCTGCTGCTCTTTTTTTTTATTAGGTATTTTCCTATTTTATCTATTGGGCCGAGTTAATTTGTCCCAATCGGTCAGGATGAAAATACCTGATATTTCCTGTTTATTAATAGTCCCACATGGCTAACCCAATAGGGAGGACACACCCCCTCCGCCTATATAAAGAGGTGCCATGGGTGGGATTAAACACACAATTTTAGAGAAGTCCTTTGGTTGACTTTCTCCTGCTCCCTTTCTCTATACCTTATGACCATGGCCCTAAGTCTGGGCTGTACGATCAAGGCACACATGTAGCACGCCGTTGCGCTGGGGGATTCCTAGCCGGATATCAACTTCCGCACTGCCGGCGGGATCGGGGAGCCGGAGGTCTCATCGTGTACCGGATGTGTACGAAGACACGAGGCGCAACACTTGGGACGCTTAAATGTTGTGAGCCGGAGCTATTGCACGATGAAGATGACGAAGGAGCAAGGGGTGACCTGCGAGGAGCTTCGCGACCTTGAGGTCGGCTACGAGTACGACTACTTGAACCACGTTCCCTGCAGAACATTAACCGCGTACGGTCTATAAGGGTATGTATTCTATATGCTCCGGCCGTTACCGCATTACTTCATAGATAGATCCTAGGCAGTTTCTGGGGTTACATCGTAGGAAAATTTGTGTTTTGCGCACCGATCCCCAACAATTATGATGTGGAAAATCATGCATCAATTTTGAGAACCTACTATAAGCTTGTATTAAATTCTTATTGTTGCTTTGCTTGAAATTCAGGATATGAAGCCTACGCTCATAAGGTTGCTTTTGTGAGAAATACTTACCGATAAAATCTTCGGAGATACCTTTCCATGAATTGAAGTGTCCCGCGGGATGTGATCTTAGCCAATCTTTAGCTTTTCCTTTCAGCAAGAACCGGAACAGATATAACTTCAGCTTATTATTAGTCCATCCATTTGCTTTCACTGTAGAACACAATGAAGTAAATTTGGCAATATGCTCATATGGATCATTGTCCGGATCTTCTTCCAAAGCTATTTCCATGATCATATTTATCCACATAGGATTAATCTCATATCCATCCACATCAATAGCGGGTTGAACAATAGGAGCATGTAAATGATCAACACTCAACGAAGCATACTCTGCAAGACTTTTACTTTCCATAGTTCCTATGTTTTTGAATTTCCTATAACTAAAATAAATAACAAGACTACTAACAAAAGGTAAACTAATTTTTTTATTCTTTTCAAATAATCAAAAGCAGTAAGATAAATAGCAACAAACGGAAATAAACTATGTGCGAGTAGGAAGGTAATAACCGGACCCTTATCTTTCCGGCAACGGCGCCAATTTGATGACTGGATTCCTGCACCAACAACAGGATTATTGTAGTACTTGTAGCAGCAAATATTTAAGAATTTATCCCGATGGGAGATCATCGAACGGAGACAACACGACCCCGCAGCCACGTTGTCAATGCAGCCACGTTTCGCACCAAAACAGTGGTTTGGAAATAGCCTATTCTATAAGTTACTAGAACAATGATAATTGAGAGAGGTTTAAAGTATCTAATAACAAAGAACTTTTAACAAGAACAAAATAAACTAAGACCGAAAGTAAACCAGAATATGAACTAAATTAAAGAGATTGTAGTTGTAGGATTGAATGGAATGAGAGAGGGTTTCTAGGCTTCAGTCTCACTAGTACTAGATGGGCAAATATATGTGTGATCTATAAGAGATTTCTCAAACAAATAAATGTTCCCCAATTGATTACCGGGCTGTCACACTGTGTGCACTATGCATGGTTCTCGCGCGTCACCGCAAGGCAAAAGGCACTTTCGGACCAAAGGATCACATAAACTCATCTTAGATAACAATAAATTCTAACTTAGCGCACTAGATCATACCTTAACCTAGAATTGAATCAATCAATCACACATGGATGAACAGCAAAACATATATAAATATATAATGATATCACAACCGTGTTCAATCTTACAATTACTAAATAGAAGAGAGGGAGGGAGATGGAGATGACGATGGAGATGGAGATCGATGCGTGCTGGTGGTGATGTCTTCCTTCTCCTTTCCTTCTTGCTTGGATGCCTTGATGGTGATGGTGTTGAGGGAGATCTAGATCTCAGAGGTGTGGTGGAGGCAGAGCTTCGCCGCAATGGAGATCGGATGGGTGGCGGTGGCGGCAGAGCTCCGCCCCTGAAGGGCTATGGCTTGGTGGCTCACTCTTGGGTCCTCCCTCCTTTATATAGGCCTTGGGGGTGCCCTGGGGTTCCCCCAATACCGTCATATGACTTAGGGAATGTTCTGGAGATTTTCTGGGGCGCGTCGTTTCTGACCTTTTTGGGAACTATACGGGCAGAGCTATACGACAAAAAATATAGCTCCGGCCGTATAGTTCCTCGTTATACTTGCAGATGCTTTTAGTATTTTGGCCGCCATTTTTGCATACGAATTCCGTTTTGGGTGTTCTTGGGCTCATTGAGTTCGTATCGTCGAGGGCTAAGTCTGGAAAAATCACTTTTTAACCTCTCAAATGGCTAAGTCTGGTCCCTGCAGCTCCTCCATACTATGCTCTCATTGTTCCTTTTGCCTTTATTTTGTCGATAATCATCATCAACACCTACACACATGTCAAAGACAAGGAAGAGGGACAAAATTCTACCTAAACTACTAAATGTGCAAGGCTCATATTGAATTTAACAAAAACAAGTAATCATGCATATTAAGCATAGCAATAGTTAGATGGAGCATGGTATGATAGGTAAATGACACAATTTATATTGCTAGAAAGTGTTGTATATCACAGCCATCACATACTCAATTTCGTCGCTGTCCAAAATAATAGCTTCATCATAGATCGCATGCATGGTTGCCGTGATGGGTTCGTAGCATGGAAAACAAAAAAATTCTACCGCAAGAACGAACAAAACCCAGATCTAATCTAGATAAAAGCCAAGATCTAATCTATTAGACATGAGCAACGAGATAGATCTGTACTAACCCTCGTAGAACCGAAAGCGTTACGAGATTAGATCTCGGGGTTGATGTAGTCGATCACTTGCCGATCTCAAGATCGTGTGGACGATCCTTCCGGCACCGCGTTCCGGCAGCGCTTCCGCAGTCGGTAACACGTGCGGAGTCGAAGCAGACCTTCCTCTCCCTGTTCCAGCGAGCAGTGGAGGTAGTAGATCTTCTCCACGGAATCCCAGCAGCACGACGGTGTGGTGGTGGTGGTAGAGGAGAGAATTCTGCAGGGCTTCGCCTAAGCCGGAGCAGAGCGAAGGTAGAGGAGAGAGGTGGCGGCTAGAGCTTGTTATGAGAGAGAGCTAGGAGGGGGCGCCCCTCCCTTCTATTTAAAGGAGGGAGGCGCGCCTGGGGAGGGGGAGTCCTAGTAGGACTCCCCTCCTATGGCCGGCGGGTTGGGAAGGGGGGGAGGAGTCCTCCTCCCCCACGAATCTGTGTCTCGCCCCACAAGGTTTCCTTTGACCCTTTCTTGGTTTTCAAGCAAACACCAAGAACTCTTCTAGAACCTTCCAGAACATTCCGAAACCTTCTAGAATCTCCATACAAACACGCCGGAACATTTCCTAACTTAGAAAATGATCCTCAATATATGAATCTTATTCTTCGGACCATTCCGGATCTCCTCGTGATATCCCGGATCCAATCCGAGACTCCGAACAACATTTGGTTTCCAGCGCACATTCCATATCTACTTAAAACAACTTCGAACCTTAAGTGTGTCACCCTACGGTTCGTGAACATGTAGACATGATGAATACATATCTCCGATCAATAACCATCAGCGGGATCTGGAGATCCATAACGGCTCCCACATACTCAACGATGACTTTGTGATCGATAGAACCATTAACATACGAAACCAATTCCCTTTGTCACGCGATATTCTACTTATCCGAGGTTTGATCGTCGGTATCTTCATACCTAGTTCTACCTCGTTACCGATAAGTACTCTTTACTCGTTCCATGTTATGTCATCCCTTGTGACCCAGTCACATGCTTGCAAGCTAACTAGATGACATTCCACCGAGAGGGCCCAGAGCATATCTATCCGTCATATGGGTGGACATATCCCAATCTTGGTCCATGCGCTTCAACACATACTTTCAGAATACCCAATGACACCTTTATAACCGCCCAGTTACGAAGTGGTGTTTGATGTCATCAAAGTACCCATCTGGTGATGGTGATTAACATAACCTCATGGTCGAAGGATTAGGTTACTATGCATTTGAAAGCTTACAGCAATACGAACTTAATGACTTGATCTTATGCTACGCTTACTATGGGTGTGTGTCCATCACATCATTCTCCTAATGATATAACCTTGTCATTAATGACATCCAATGTCCATGATCAGGAAACCATGATCATCATTCAATCAACAAGCTAGTTCCACAAGAGGCTTACTAGGGACTATTTTATGTTTACAAAACACACATGTATTAGTGTTTCCTTATAATACAATTATAGCATGGGATGTAAACATTCATCATAAACACAAAGATATAATAATAACCACTCTTATTATTGCCTCTTGGGCATATCTCCAACAGTCTCCCACTTGCACTAGAGTTAATAATCTAAATTACATGGTAATATACCTAACACCCATGGCGTTCTGGTGTTGGTCATGCTTTGCTCTAGGGAGAGGTTTAGTCAACGGATCTGCCACATTCAGATCAGTGTGTACTTTGCAAATCTTTATGTCACCATCTCGGACATACTCGCGAATAGCATGGAAACGTAGCTTGATGTGCTTCAGCTTGCTATGTGACCTTGGCTCCTGTGCATTAGCTATGGCACCTGTGTGGTCACAGTAGATGGCCATCGGGTCCAACGCACTGGGAACCACGCCAAGTTCAGTAATGAACTCCTTCATCCATATGGCTTCTTGTGCAGCCTCCGAAGCAGCTATGTATTCCGATTCAGTTGAAGGTTTCGCCACAACGCTTTGCTTGGCACTCCTCCAGCTCACTGCAGCACCATTCAAAATAAATACATATCCAGACTGTGACTTCGAGTCATCTGGATCGGTGTTCCAACTAGCATCAGTGTAACCATTTACAACAAGCTGTTCATCACCTCCATAAGAAAGAACCATATCCTTAGTCCTATTCAGGTACTTTAGGATATTCTTGACCGTTGTCCAGTGTTCCATTCTAGGATCACTTTGATATCTGCTAGTCAAACTAACAGCATGTGCTATATCCGGTCTTGTACACAGCATGGCATACATGATAGAACCTATGGCCGAGGCATAGGGAATATTATTCATCTTTTCTCTATCTTCTGCCGTAGCCAGACTTTGAGTCTTACTCAAGGTCTTACCTGACAACATGGGCACGAACCCTTTCTTGCTCTCTTCCACTCTAAACTTCTTTAGAACTTTGTCTAAGTATGTACTTTGTGAAAGCGCTATTAGGCGTCTTGATCTATCTCTATAAATCTTGATGCCTAGAATATATGCCGCTTCGCCAAGATCCTTCATTGAAAAACTATTATTCAAATAGGTTTTGACGCTATTAAGAAGTTCTATATCATTCCCAATCAACAATATGTCATCTACATATAGTACTAGGAATGCTACAGAGCTCCCACTCACTTTCTTGTAAATACAAGCTTCTCCATAAGTTTGTATAAATCCAAAGTTTTTGATTACTTTATCAAAACGTTGATTCCAACTCCGGGATGCTTGCTTCCGTCCATAAATGGAGCGCTGAAGTTTGCATACCTTGTCAGCATCACTAGGATCGACAAAACCCTTGGGTTGTACCATATACAACTCTTCCTCAATGTCACCATTAAGGAACGCCGTTTTGACATCCATCTGCCAAATTTCATAATCAAAATATGCAGCGATTGCTAACAAAATCCTCACAGACTTTAGCTTCGCTACTGGTGAGAAAGTCTCATCGTAGTCAACTCCTTGAATTTGTCGGAACCCTTTCGCGACAAGTCGAGCTTTATAGACGATAACATTACCATCAACATCTGTTTTTCTTTTGAAAATCCATTTGTTCTCGACAGCCTTACGGCCATCCGGTAAGTTCACCAAAGTCCATACTTGGTTTTCGTACATGGATCCCATTTCGGATTTCATGGCTTCTAGCCATTCGTCGGAATCTAGGCTCACCATAGCTTCTTCATACGTCACAGGGTCATCAGTGTTGTCCACTAATATGACGTTCAAGGCAGAGTCATACCAATCAGGAGTGGTACAAACCCTCGTTGACCTGCGAGGTTCAGCAGTAACTTCGTTCGAAGTTTCATGATCAGCATCATTAGCTTCCTCTCCAGTTGGTGCAGGAGGCACAAAAACATCTTCCGGTGTTGTGCTACTCTCAACTGTGAGAGAAGGTTCAACAACCTCGTCGAGTTCTACTTTCCTTCCAGTCACTTCTTTCGAAAGAAATTCCTTCTCAAGAAAGGATCCATTCTTCGCAACGAAAGCTTTGCCTTCGGATCTATGATAGAAGGTATACCCAATTGTTTCTTTCGGGTATCCTATGAAGACGCATTTCTCCGCTTTGGGTTCAAGCTTATCAGGCTGTAACTTCTTTACATACGCTTTGCAACCCCAAACTTTAAGGAACGACAACTTAGGTTTCTTTCCAAACCACAATTCGTACGGTGTCGTTTCAACGGATTTAGATGGTGCCCTATTTAAAGTGAATGCGGCTGTCTCTAATGCATAGCCCCAAAATGATAGCGGTAAATCTATAAGAGATATCATAGACCGAACCATATCTAAGAGAGTTCGATTACGACGTTCGGACACACCATTACGCTGTGGTGTTCCCGGTGGTGTCAACTGCGAAAGTATTCCACATTTCTTTAAATGCATGCCAAACTCATAACTTAGATATTCACCTCCGCGGTCAGAATGCAGAAACTTAATCTTCTTGTTACGATGATTTTCCACTTCACTTTGAAATTCCTTAAACTTCTCGAAAGTTTTGGACTTATGTTTCATAAAGTAGATATACCCATATCTACTCAAGTCATCTGTGAAAGTGAGAACATAACGATATCCACCACGCGATGCTACACTCATTGGACCGCACACATCGGTATGTATTATTTCCAATAAGTCTGTAGCTCGCTCCATTATTCCAGAGAATGGAGTCTTAGTCATTTTTCCCATTAGACATGCTTCACATCTTTCAAGTGATTCAAAATCAAGTGATTCAAGAAGTCCATTAGAATGGAGTTTCTTCATACGCTTCACTCCAATGTGACCAAGACAACAGTGCCACATGTATGTAGAATTATCATTCAATTTTATTCGTTTAGCATCTATGTTGTGAACATGTGTATCACTACTATCGAGATTTAATAAGAATAAACCATTTATCTCAGGTGCATTACCATAAAAGATATTACTCATATAAATCGAACAACCTTTATTCTCAGACTTAAAAGAGTAACCGTCTCGCAATAAACAAGATCCAGATATAATGTTCATGCTTAACACAGGCACCAAATAACAATTATTTAATTTTAAAACTAATCCCGAAGGTAGATGTAGAGGGAGCGTGTCGACGGTGATCACATCAACCTTGGAGCCATTTCCAACGCGCATCGTCACCTCGTCTCTTGCCAGTCTTCGTTTATTCCGCAGCTCCTGTTTCGAGTTACATATATGAGCAACCGAACCAGTATCAAATACCCAGGCACTACTACGACTACTAGTAAGATACACATCAATAACATGTATATCGAATATACCTTTCTTCTTGATGTTGCCGTTCTTCAGATCTGCCAGGTACTTGGGGCAGTTATGCTTCCAGTGACCAGCACCCTTGCAGTAGAAGCACTTAGTTTTAGGCTTAGGACCAGCCTTGGGCTTCTTAGCAGGTGCGGCAGCTTTCTTGCCATCCTTCTTGAAGTTGCCCTTTTTCTTAGGCTTGCCCTGTTTCTTGAAATTGGTGGTCTTATTGACCATCAACACTTGGTGCTCCTTTTTGATCTCCACTTCAACAGTTTTCAGCATGGACGATAGTTCAGGCAACGTCTTGTTCATGCAGTGCATATTGTAGTTCATCACAAAGTTCTTATAACTCGGTGGCAGTGATTGGAGGACACGGTGAATCCCTAACTCATTAGGAATCGTTATCCCTAACTCTTGGAGTTTGTTTGCGTGCCCAGACATGGTGAGCACGTGCTCGCTAACGGAGCTTCCCTCTTCCATCTTGCAGGTAAAGAACTTCTCGGAGGCCTCATAGCTCTCCACGGCCGCGTGAGTCTCAAAAATGAGCTTGAGCTCCTTAATGATCTCGAACGGGTCGTGGTGCTCAAAACGCTTCTGAAGCTCCGTTTCTAAACCATACAGGATGGCACACTGAACTGTGGAGTAATGATTTTTCCGAGTGGCGTAAACATTCTTTACGTCATCGGTGGCATCATCTACAGGTGGGTCACCTAGCGGTGCTTCGAGCACATAGGTCATCTGACCAGCCCTGAGGACAATCTTCAGACCACGGAGCCAGTCCGTGAAGTTGCTTCCATTGTTCTTAAGTTTTTCTTTCTCTAGGAACGCATTGAAATTGATGGAGAGATTCGCCATAATCTACAACAAATTTGCAAGTAGTTTAGACTAAGTTTATGATAAATTGAGTTCTACTTTAATTCTTAAATTAACTAGGTGAACTCCCACTCAAAACAACATCCCTCACACTGTCTTAGTGATTACACGAACCAAGTCCACTACACCAAGTCCGATCTTCACGAGAGAGGATGTAGTTTCATCGGCGAACAATCTTCATGTTCATCATATCACTTATATGACTCGTGCTCTACCTTTCGGTATTCCGTGTTCCGAGACCATGTCTGTACATGCTAGGCTCGTCAAGATTAACCTTAGTTTCCGCATGTGCAAATCTGGCTTGCCCACGTAGAATCTATCACATCCGATCATCACGAGATGCTTCGAGACGACGAGTCTTAGCAACGGTGTCAACTAAGGACGAACACTTTATTACTTGATATTTAGTGAGAGGGATCATCTTATAATGCTACCGTCGCGATCTAAGAAATACAAGATGCATAAAGGATTAACATCACAGGCAATTCATAATTAGTGTGATATGATATGGCCCTTTCTTCTTGTGCCTTTGATCTCCATCTCCAAAGCACGGACATGATCTCCATCATCACCAGCATTGCGTCAAGGTCAGTGGTGCCGCTTCATGGTTGTCCATCATCACCAGCAACTATTACAACTACTTGGAATAAAGCTATTACAAGATGAATAGACACGCAGGTCTTAACAGAATTAAAGACAACCATTAGGCTCCTGCCGGTTGCCATATTACAACAAGGATCATTGCATACATAAAATATAATCACAATCACATGATGGCCATATCACATCACAAAACCCCTGCAAAAACAAGTTAGACGCCTCTAATTTTCTTTGCAAGTTTTATGTGGTTTGGGGCTTTCGAACAAGAATAGATCTTACCTACGAAACTGAACCACAACGTTGATACAAGTGCTATCAAGTGCAAAGTGTAGATTGGATCTATACTATGATGGGAGAGACAGACACCCGCAAAGCCACTTGTGCAAAGCAAGTTACACGTCAAGCGTGGAGCAAGTCTCATGTGCGATGACATGTAAGGTTAGCCCGAGCCACTTCATCCCACCATACCGCAAGATGCAAAGTACACA
Organism: Avena sativa; assembly: GCA_916181665.1. NCBI lineage: Eukaryota > Viridiplantae > Streptophyta > Magnoliopsida > Poales > Poaceae > Avena > Avena sativa. The sequence goes on from OV702296.1 coordinate 419,006,896, forward strand.
CATAGCAAAAGACGACACGAGCACCAACGCCCACAACATCATTGTGTTCTACTCGTGCAACAGATCTACGCATAGACAAGGCTCTGATACCACTGATGGGTTCGTAGCATGGAAAACAAAAAAATTCTACCGCAAGAACGAACAAAACCCAGATCTAATCTAGATAAAAGCCAAGATCTAATCTATTAGACATGAGCAACGAGATAGATCTGTACTAACCCTCGTAGAACCGAAAGCGTTACGAGATTAGATCTCGGGGTTGATGTAGTCGATCACTTGCCGATCTCAAGATCGTGTGGACGATCCTTCCGGCGCCGCGTTCTGGCAGCGCTTCCGCAGTCGATCACACGTGCGGAGTCGAAGCAGAACTTCCTCTCCCCGTTCCAGCGAGCAGCGGAGGTAGTAGATCTTCTCCACGGAATCCCAGCAGCACGACGGTGTGGTGGTGGTGGTGGAGGAGAGAATTCTGCACAGAGCGAAGGTCGAGGAGAGAGGCGGCGGCTAGAGCTTGTTATGAGAGAGAGCCAGGAGGGGGCGCCCCCTCCCTTCTATTTAAAGGAGGGAGGCGCGCCTGGGGAGGGGGAGTTCTAGTAGGACTCCCCTCCTATGGCCGGCGGGTTGGGAAGGGGGGGAGGAGTCCTCCTCCCCCATGAATCCGTGTCTCGCCCCACAAGGTTTCCTTTGACCCTTTCTTGGTTTTCAAGCAAACACCAAGAACTCTTCTAGAACCTTCCAGAACATTCCGAAACCTTCTAGAATCTCCATACAAACACTGCGGAACATTTCCTAACTTAGAAAATGATCCTCAATATATGAATCTTATTCTCCGGACCATTCCAGATCTCCTCGTGATATCCCGGATCCAATCGGAGACTCCGAACAACATTCGGGTTTCCAGCGCACATTCCATATCTACTTAAAACAACTTCGAACCTTAAGTGTGTCACCCTACGGTTCGTGAACATGTAGACATGATGAAGACATATCTCCGATCAATAACCATCAGCGGGATCTGGAGATCCATAACGGCTCCCACATACTCAACGATGACTTTGTGATCGATAGAACCATTAACATACGAAACCAATTCCCTTTGTCACGCGATATTTTACTTATCCGAGGTTTGATCGTCGGTATCTTCATACCTAGTTCTACCTCGTTACCGATAAGTACTCTTTACTCGTTCCATGTTATGTCATCCCTTGTGACCCAGTCACATGCTTGCAAGCTAACTAGATGACATTCCACCGAGAGGGCCCAGAGCATATCTACCCGTCATATGGATGGACAAATCCCAATCTTGGTCCATGCGCTTCAACACATACTTTGAGAATACCCAATGACACCTTTATAACCGCCCAGTTACGAAGCGGTGTTTGATGTCATCAAAGTACCCATCTGGTGATGGTGATTAACATAACCTCATGGTCGAAGGATTAGGTTACTATGCATTTGAAAGCTTACAGCAATATGAACTTAATGACTTGATCTTATGCTACGCTTACTATGGGTGTGTGTCCATCACATCATTCTCCTAATGATATAACCTTGTTATTAATGACATCCAATGTCCATGATCAGGAAACCATGATCATCATTCAATCAACAAGCTAGTTCCACAAGAGGCTTACTAGGGACTCGTTTATGTTTACAAAACACACATGTATTAGTGTTTCCTTATAATAGAATTATAGCATGGGATGTAAACATTCATCATAAACACAAAGATATAATAATAACCACTCTTATTATTGCCTCTTGGGCATATCTCCAACATGCAGGTGCCATTGTGGCGGTGGCAATAGAGGTGGAAGATACCATATGAGAAGTCGGATCTTTATGTGCATGGGACGCCATCTTGTTCCTTGAGTTAGCGATGTAGTCCTTGTCTTCATCCAAACTTTTGCACCATGATTTAAAAACGCCAACTTCGTGTGGAGTCATTTTGGCAACAGACTTGTCCAACTCGGCAAAGTAGAGATCCATGGCTTTCTTCTCAATCTTGTTGAAATCTCTTCTTAGTTCAATAGTAGAAAATGGGCCTTTGGTTCGGGCCATTAGTCCCGGCCGTGGCTGGGCCGGGACTAATGGTCCAAACCAGACGGGCCGAGGAGGCCGAGGCACTATGTCCCGGTCCGTAAGAAGCCATTAGTCCCGGTTTGAGATACAAACCGGGACAAATAGGTCTGGGCCGGCGCGCAGAACCTTTAGTCCCGGTTTGTATCTCAAACTGGGTCTAATGGCCTGGCCCTATATATATGCATCCAGCCCTCCACTCTCTCCTGTTTTTTTCCTATGTGAGAGGTGGGTATAACTTTGTGCTAACTTTTTTCTTCATATGCACTAGAGGTGTTCGGTGAAATGCCTATTAGAGCGATGCCACTTGAGTTCACACAAGACAAAATATGATATGAGCTGCCAGAGCGACACTTAAGGTTTCTCCTCTTTGTTTTGAAGTGTCCTAAAAGGTTAGCAACTATTTTCTCATTTTGACTGTGCGGTACTAATTTAAGCATCGTGATTGCATTTGATATATATGCATGGTTGTATGATGCAGATGAGCCACCCATGGATGTACGGTGACCGACGCTCTGACGCTTACAGAGAAGGCGTGCGTTATTTTCGCCTTGTGGCCGAGGCGAACAAGCGGCGGGATGGTTTTATGTGTTGTCCATGTGTTGAATGTCGGAATGAGCAGGCTCACACTTCCTCAAGAGTCATTCAGAGCCACCTGCTTCGGTCCGGTTTCATGTCCGGCTATAATGTTTGGACCAAGCATGGAGAAAGAGGGGTTATGATGGAAGACGGCGATGAAGAAGAGAACGATGATGACAACTACCGATCTATGTTTCCTGAATACGATGATACCGTAGTTGAAGATAATGAAAAAGAAGGGGGTAAAGAACGGGAACCAGATGAGCCCGTTGATGATTTTGGTCAGGTCATTAGTGATGCAAGGCGAGACTGCGACACGGAAAAGGAGAGGTTGCAGTTCGAGCAGATGGTACAGGACCACAACACATTGCTGTATCCAACTTGTGAAGATGGCCAGAAGAAGCTGGGTAGCACACTGGAATTGTTGAAGTGGAAGGCAGAGACCGGTATGACTGACTCGGGATTTGAAAAGTTGCTGGTAATAATGAAGAAGCTGTTTCCAAGAAATAACCAATTGCCCTCCAGTACGTACGAAGCAAAGAAACTTGTCTGCCCTCTAGGATTAGACGTGCAGAAGATACATGCATGCCCTAATGACTGCATCCTCTACCGCGGTGAGAAGTACGAGAATATAGATAAATGCCCGGTATGCACTGCATTGCGGTATAAGATCAGAAAAGATGACCCTGGTGATGTTGAGGGCGAGCAACCCAGGAAGAGGGTTCCTGCCAAGGTGATGTGGTATGCTCCTATAATACCACGGTTGAAACATTTGTTCAGAAATAAAGAGCATGCCAAGTTGTTGCGATGGCACAAGGAAGACCGTAAGAAAGACGGGATGTTGATGCACCCTGCTGATGGTCGGCAGTGGAGAAAAATCGAGAGAGACTTCCCGGACTTTGTTGGTGACGCAAGGAACTTATGGTTTGGTCTAAGTACCGATGGCATGAATCCTTTTGGGGAGCAGAACTGCAGTCACAGCACCTGGCCCGTGACTCTATGTATCTACAACCTTCCTCCTTGGTTGTGCATGAAGCGGAAGTTCATTATGAAGCCAGTGCTCATCCAAGGCCCGAAGCAACCCGGCAACGACATTGATGTGTACCTAAGGCCATTAGTTGATGAACTTCTACAGTTGTGGGCCAAACCAGGTGTACGTGTGTGGGATGAGCACAAACAGCAGGAATTTGACCTACAAGCGTTGTTGTTCGTAACCATCAATGATTGGCCTGCTCTTAGTAACATTTCAGGACAGACGAACAAAGGATACAATGCATGCACACACTGTTTAGATGAGACTGAAAGTATATATCTAGATAAATGTAGAAAGAATGTGTACCCGTACAATTGTCGTTTTCTTTCGCCCATTCATCCCTTAAAGAAGAAAGGCAAGCATTTCAATGGCAAGGCAGAAACCCGGACGAAGTCTGTCCCCCGTAATGGTGCTGATGTATTTGGTACGGTCAAGGATTTGGATGTAATCTTTGGAAAGGGTCCTGGAGGACAACCTGTTTCGAAAGACCCCATTACCGGACACGCACCCATGTGGAAGAAGAAATCTATATTTTGGGAGCTACCCTATTGGAAAGTGCATGAGGTCCGCTCTGCAATCGACGTGATGCACCTGATGAAGAATCTTTGCGTGAACATTCTAGGCTTCCTGGGCTTGTATGGGAAGTCAAAAGATACCTCGGCAGCACGGGAGGACCAGCAACATCATAAAGGACAAGACGGCAAGCATCCAGGATAGTTTCAAGGGCTTGCCAGCTACGCTCTTACCAAAGAAGAGAAGGAAATCTTTTTTGAAGTCCTTTTCAGTAGCAAGGTCCCGTCTGGCTTCTCATCGAATATAAAGGGAATAGTAAATATGAAAGAGAAAAAAATTCAAAACCTAAAGTCTCATGACTGCCATGTGCTTATGACACAATTGCTTCCGGTTGCATTGAGGGGAATTCTACCAGAAAATATTCGACTAGCCATTGTGAAGGTATGTGCATTCAATGCAATTTCTCAGAAGGTAATCGATCGAGAAAGTCTATCAGGGTTACAGATTGATGTGGTCCAATGTCTGGTCAGCTTCGAGTTGTTGTTCCCGCCATCCTTCTTCAATATTATGACGCACCTCCTAGTTCACCTAGTCGAAGAGATTAGAATTCTCGGTCCTGTGTTTCTACACAATATGTTCCCCTTTGAGAGGTTCATGGGAGTCTTAAAGAAATATGTTCATAACCGTGCTAGGCCAGAAGGAAGCATCTCCAAGGGCTATGGAACAGAGGAGGTCATTGAGTTTTGTGTTGACTTTCTTCCTGACCTTAAGCCGATTGGTGTTCCTGAATCTCGGTATAAGGGGAGGATGACTGGAAAAGGCACACTAGGAAGGAAATCAATGGTATGTAGGGACGAGCATTCTTTCACTCAAGCACACTACACAGTTCTACACAATTCCACCGTGGTGGCTCCGTATATCGAGAAACACAAGAATATTCTACGCTCCGAAAACCCGGGGAAGCCTGAAACCTTGATTAAAGGGGAACACGAGAAGAATTTTGGCAATTGGTTGCAGACACATCTCATGAATAACACCACTGTTGGAGATGAGTTGTACTCGTTGGCCAGGTTACCATCTTCGACTATATGTACTTTCCAAGGGTACGAGATAAATGGGAATACATTTTACACGATCGCCCAAGATAAAAAGAGCACCAACCAAAACAGTGGTGTCCGCTTTGATGCAACAGATGACAATGGGTAGATTGACACATATTATGGGTACATAGAGGAGATATGGGAACTTGACTATGGACCTACTTTTAAGGTCCCTTTGTTTCGGTGCAAATGGGTCAAGCTGACAGGAGGCGGGGTACATGTGGACGAAAAGTACGGCATGACAACAGTGGATCTCAACAATCTTGCGTACATGGATGAACCATTCGTCCTAGACAACGATGTGGCTCAGATTTTCTATGTGAAGGACATGTCTACCAAACCGAGAAAAAGGAAAGATAAGCAAAAGAGTACAGAATACGATGAGCCAAAGCGCCACATAGTTCTTTCAGGGAAAAGAAACATCGTGGGAGTGGATGACAAGACAGACATGTTAGAAGATTACAATAAGTTTCATGAAATTCTGCCCTTCAAAATGAAAACTGACCCAAGCATCCTGTTAAATGATGAAGATTCTCCATGGCTACGGTGCAGAACAAAACCACAACACTAGATGTTGGTGATGTGTAATAATGTATTAAACCTTTTATTTGAGACATAAATCTATGTAATTAAACCTTTTATTTGAGACATAAATCTATGTAATGTATTAAACCTTTTATTTGATACATAAAGGTCCCCTTTCATGTAATACATCTTGCTCACTCAAACTAGACGTTCTGAGCCGCGGTAGGTGATCACACAAAGAGAAGGAACCATCACAAGAGAAGGAACCCACAAACACTAAGGATACATAGCAGGGGTAGTTCGAGGCGCAAAGCGCCTCCACCTCCCGGGTGGTTAGAGATACAATGGAAGCCATGGGAAGAGAATGATGAGTCTAGATGTGATATGTAAATGGAGGCCAAGCGTACATATATATATACTGAAAAAATGGCGGGAAGACAGAGGTAGGAACCGGTGGAAAGCGCGGGAACGCAGTGGCGCGCGGGAAACTTTCATCCCGGGTGGGGGCTCAAACCGGGACAAAAGATGGGGGGCCTTATCTGGGAGGGCCTTATCTGGGGGGTGGCAAACCTTTAGTACCGGCTGGTGGGTGCAACCGGGACTAAAGGTGGTTTTTGTGTCATCTAACAAAACTGTCGGTGGGATAAGGACGCGTGGGTAACCTTTAGTACCGAGTGGGGGCTCAAACCGGGACTAAAGCTGTCGGTAGGATAAGGACGCGTGGGTGGACTGCACTGCTCGATGTAGCGCACGATGCCCTGTCGAAGGAAGAAGACAAAGTAGAAGCGGCATCGTGTCTATAAAAGGAGCATCGATACGCCATGGCAAGCAACTCAACAAGCCAACATGGATGGAGAGTTTCATCCCCATGGATGGAGGAAAGGGTTGGTAAATCTCCCGTGGCAGAACTTCTCGAAGATGCCCTTGGTGCACACGCCCTATGGCATCTTCGGAAGTTCCGCCTCGGAAAATATTTTCCTGCTAGCCCGTGAAAGACTACATCTCTGCCTCCCTAGGGTTAGAGGTATGGTGGAAGCCATGGGATAGGGTGGAGAGAGGCGGCATATATGAGTGTAGATGTGCTATGGCAACGACCAAGCCAACATGGATGGAGAGTTTCATCCCCATGGATGGAGGAAGGGGTTTGGAAATCTCCCATGGTGGAATTTCTCGAAGATGCCCTTGGTGCACACGCCCTATGGCATCTTCGGAAGTTCTGAGGCCCCCGGTCTAGGGTTTCGCCAGAGGAAGACCACCGGAGCGTCGGAATCACATGAAAATGGCAAAATGGTTAATAGTTTGACTAGTTAGAATAATTATTTTATAAAACAGAAAATGGATTTGAATCTCTGATTCAAATTCAAATACTTTTTATGTTAAAAATATGCAAAATATAATAGTTAATACATTTTTAAATTGGAAATGGCAAAATGGTTATTAGTTTCACTAGTTAGAATAATTATTTTATAAAACAGAAAATAGATTTGGATTACTTATTCAAATTCAAATACTTTTTATGTTAAAAATATGCAAAATATAATAGTTAATGCATTTTTAAATTGGAAATGGCAAAATGGTTATTAGTTTCACTAGTTAGAATAATTATTTTATAAAACAGAAAATAGATTTGGATTACTTATTCAAATTCAAAAACTTTTTATGTTGAAAATTTTCTCAAATTCATAAGTATGCAAAAACTGTATAATTCAAATGTTTAAAAAATCTAATAGCTACAAATGGCGCCAACTTAGGCCCAGCGCGCGCAAATTTGGGCCTTTAGTCCCGGCCCAGAACACCATCCGGGACTAAAGGCTCTGCATGCGAAAAGGCACCCAAAGCCTTTAGTCCCGGTGCGTGGCTGGAACCGGGACTAAAGACCCCCCCCCTTTAGTCCCGGTTCTAGCCACGCACCGGGACTAAAGGGTGGGTGGGTACTTAATGCGCCGCTTCTTCCCTGGTCGAATCCATCGACCGAAGGAAGCACTCGCGACGAGCGCAGTTACGCCGCCAGGCGGCCAAATCTCCGGCGCTGTCCTCGGTCGTGCCTCCCCGGCTAACCTCCCCGTGCCGCGCCTCCCCTCGCCGCCACGAGCTCCTCCCCGTGTCGCGCCTCCCCGCCTGACCACCCCGGCCACCATACCTCCCCACGCCGCCGCGGCCACCCACGCCGCCACGAGCTCCGCCACATCCCCGGCCTCGCCCCTCCCCTCGCTGGTCGCCACCGCCACCGCTGGTATAGAAGTGTATAGGAAATATTTTGTGTATAGAAAAATATTTTGTGTATAGAAAATATTTATATATAGAATTTTTTTGTATATAGAAATATTTGTATATAGGAATTATTTGTATATATGAAATTTTTTGTATATAGAAATATTTGTATATATGAATTTTTTTGTATTTAGAAATATTTGTATATAGGAATTATTCGTATATAGAAAATATTTGTATATAGGAAATATTTGTATATAGAATTTTTTTGTATATAGAAATATTTGTATATAGGAATTATTTGTATATAGGAAATATTTTGTATATAGAAATATTTGTATATAGGAATTATTTGTATATAGGAATTACTTGTATATAGAAAATATTTCTATATAGGAAATATTTGTATATAGAATTTTTTGTATATAGAAATATTTGTATATAGGAAATATTTGTATATAGAAATTTTTTGTATATAGAAATATTTGTATATAGGAATTATTTGTATATAGAAAATATTTGTATATAGGGATTATTTGTATATAGAAATATTTGGGGTTAATGTGGTAGTGCTCGCGGGCCCCCTTGACTTAGGGTTACGGTGGTGGTGCTCGTGGGCCGCCCGGACTTAGGGTTAGGATGGTAGTGCTCGCAGGCCGCCCAGAGATAGGGTTAGGGTGGTGGTGCTTGCGGGCCGCCCGGACTTAGGGTTAGGGTTAGGGCATCACTAGAATTTTGCTATTGTTTAGTATTAGTGTAGCAAATTGCGTGTTCATATTATTGTTTAGTGTTATTTTATGCAGCAATATTGAATGAAAAATGTTATTCTGTGCATTTTGTAGAAAATTATGGATCCAATCCAGAGAGACCTAGCACAGGAAGAAATTCTCGAGGATATGATCAACGACACCCCCCATGTTGATCCACCCGAATCTCCGTCGATTTATCTGAACCCCTCCGGTGAGGGAGAGGAGGTCGACCGAAATGATCAAGGAGAAGCCGACGGCTCCGGTGGTGGAGAAGCCGACGATGAGGTATATATATGAAGTCTGGTGATCAGTAGATGCATTAACTGAGTTGTATATATATATAAATTGACGAATGTTTCTTCTCTTAGGCCTCCACATCGAGCAAAAAATATTCCACACGAGGCTGGCCAAAAAGTTGGACGCATCTACGCGTTATACAATTACGCGGGTATCACCACGGGGTGAACCGGTGGAACCCGAAAAGGCTAAAACTGTATTTAAACAGCAATGCGGAGTTATGGTTAGGGATCGCATCCCGATCACCGTTCGAGAGTGGAATAAGACCAAAGGGGCGAAAGAGGGTGAGTATGTCTCCGACAGGTGCAAAGAGGGTCTTTGGAATGACCTCATGACACATTTCACCCTGCCAGAATGTGAGGATGATGCCGACACAGCTGCATTGAGGAAGAAAGTCAAGCAGTGGACTCTTACGAAGATGGCCAAACTATTCAAGAACTGGAAGAAAGCATTATGGCAAAAGTATCAGAAGACGAAGAAGGCTCCTAAATTTGAATGCTATCTAACGAAGCAGCAGGCTAACTGGGATGCATTTGTGAAGTACAAGGAGTCACAACCTGCTATGGAAATGTCGGAAAAAAACAAGAAAAATGCCGCGATGAAGAAATATCACCATCACCTGGGGCCAGGGGGCTACGCGGCTGCCATGCCAAAGTGGGATGCTAAAGAGAATAAGCTGCTTGCTAAAGGGATCACTCCAGAACCAATACGCGAAGAACGGGATCTGAGGGCAAGGAATTGATTCCTTGGGCATGGGAGTGAGTATGACGAAAGTACAGGGGACCTTATTTGCAGTGACGGGATTAGGATACCCCGGGATACATGGCAGAAAGTGGTGAAGGAGATTAAATCGGGGACAACAAAGTTCCGTCCCGATAGAGAGAAAGACTTGCTGACAAAGATCCTCGGGAATGACGAACGCGGAGGACGTGTACGAGGCCTTGGCCCTAGTTATACGTGGGAGATGGGGTTTCCCAAAGACAGAGATACTTATAGGAGCCGAGAGAGAGCAAAGAGGCGACGACAGGAGGAGGAGGGAGACAAGTTCACCGAGTTGATAGGAACACTTCTAATGCATCAGCAACAGATTGACGAACTTCGAGGAGCAGCGCACCTGCAAGATCCTGTACTCAATATTACCACCGTCCCATCTCAGCGGAAAAGCAGCGTGGCTGAATCGGAGGTCCCTTCTGACAATGCATGTATGGTAGATGGCGGTCCCGGCTACCCCGTGGATGGAATCAAGGAGCAGGCATCTTGTGAGCTCCATCAGAAGGTGAAGAACCTATCCATCAAGGTGGCGGTCGGATGTGCTTTACCTTGTCCACCTGGCGCACGCTGGCATGGCCGTGAGATTCCAGCTGGCTATGCTAAAGTTGGTGTGGATGAAATCGCAATGGGGTGGGACTCAATGGAGCTTGACATCCCTGGACCTGAAGGTGAGAGGACACTCGGAGAAGTACTGGGTGGTATCATTCTATGGGACAAGAACAACATCAAGCTTCCAGGCTGGACGCCAAAGCCAACACCGCCTCCGAGTGGTCGCATGTCACCTTCACCTCCATCACCTCCAAGAAGCCCACCCCATGACTACGACCACCATAACCCGAGTCCATCTCGATCTCCGCCGCAGCCTCCGATTAGTACTAAACGACGTAGGAGCCCAAAATGACAAATGTCGCCCCTCCCAAGAGTACCTCATAAGAATCTTCCTATCAGACCTTACGATCGTACTGACGAGGAAACCGACATGATCGTAAAGGCCGAATGTGTTGCGCAGCTTCAAAAGAAGAAACCCGAGCCCGCCCCGGTATACACCGAGAAGCAAAAAGCGTATGCACTTTCTTTTCTGAACACAAACTCGCAATATGACTTGCACCATAAGCCAGATGACTATCAACGCACACTTCAGAAGGAAGTGAAGAAGAGCAAATCAAGTAGAAGTGCAAGTGGGAGCAAATCATCAAGTCAAAGTGCAACCGGGAAAAGAAAGGACGTCCCCCATCTCGGGGAACAGGCCAAAAAATCGACCCCACCCCTCAAGGTGGTATCCTATGACACTCCCCAGCAGGATATGGAAGAAGCTAAGAAGCTTGCGGCCGCTATGAATGTGACTGTTGAGGAATTGTTAGGTTCCCAGGACGACAAGTTACCCAAGGCTCAGGTAGTCCCTACATATGTCCCAGGGAAGCCTCTGGTAAGCTTTGAGCAGTTCCAACAACTGCCAACACAAATGCGGAGTTTACATAAATGATACTTGAATGCCGTAAAGGAGGAGAGAATAATGATCGTGGCGAAAGTCCCACATGACTACTACTTCCGAGAAGAAGAGGTCCATGTTGAGTTTCCAGAACTCTTCCAGTTATACACTTTCGACGCCATCGACAAAAGTCTCATGAGTTGCTATTGTCTGTAAGTTGTTGAATTCATTGTCTATATATAAGTTGTTTATTTTTTCAGTTGTTCAGTTCATTGCATGTAATTATCCTAATTATATCCTTTTGTACTCTATTATTATGCAGAATGAAGATAATAGAATGTAAAAGAAGGTCAATCTTCAGTGTTGGGTTCATTGACCCAGATAAAATACATTGTCGGACGCTAAAGGAAAAACCCGAGGAAACACAGGAAAACCTTCTAAGGTTTCTAACGGAGCAAAATTTATGTGACCACATATTGTTTCCTTACAATTTCGCGTGAGTGTCTTACTCTATTGTACACATTCTCTTTTGCTTACTCGATGTTAAGTGTAATTGATGAGTTACTGATGTATATATAAACGTGTACAGTTTTCACTGGATTCTCATGGACATTCAACTTGATAAGGGAAGAGTTGAAGTCATGGACCCATTAAAGAGACCCCTGAAACAGTTTAGTGACATGCAGGACATGCTCCAGAGGTAATTTTTGCGCTACAGCGGTCTCTTTCGTTGATTTCCTGAGATATCACGTAATAAATAACTCATTCATTTTCTTTACCGGATAGGGTTTGGAACCAGTTCAAGAGTGCGGTTACGGGTGACTTTACTGAGAAGCTGACGTTTAAGCCGGTCTCGGTAAGTAGTAGGCGCATCTCTTTACTTCTAGTTTCAATACAATTATGATGCATGATTATTATTTTGATTGAATTCTATTCTCGTAAAGTGCGCGAGACAACCACAGGGGACGAATCTATGTGGATTCTACGTTTGCGAGTTCATTCGCACGTTTACCAGTGAGCTGAATGATTATAGGGTCGATGTAACCAATATATTCATAACATTATTTTTATTACCGTCACTTTTTGTTATCATGATTGATATTCATATTGATCTCCTTTTTTTATATAGTTCGAAAAAATGCGGGATCAGCTCCTACCACAGCAACGCGTAGTAGCAATTGCTGAAGAATTGACAGGATTCTTGATGAACGAGATGATAGACGACGCCGGAGAATTTAGTGTGAATAGGCGCCGATGATCCCCGACGTGTAATTGAATAGACGGGCTCTAGTCCCGATAATTGTGATCTCCATGTGTAACTATCATGTATATATTTGTATGCTCGATCTTAAGAGAAGTTATCTTATGTATGCACGAACATGTACGGTATGTGGTAGCGTAGAAAACTATTTTAAAATGAAAAAAAAAGAATACAAATTAAATTCTCTGCCGCGGCAGAGAACCATTTGTCCCGGTTCGTAATACGAACCGGGACTAATGGAGGGCACCCAGCGCCCACAGAGACAGCCACGTGGATGCCCATTGGTCCCGGCTGGTAAGAGGGCCGGGACTAATGGGTGGGCCTTTAGTCCCGCCCCTCCAGTCCCGGTTATCAGGACCGGGACTAAAGCCCCTTACGCGCCGGGATTGGAGGCCCGTTTTTTGATGAGACGGGGCAAAAAAATTGCTTTCCTTTACAATAAAATAATATTTTGCCGTGGATTTTGAATTCATCTCGCTTCTGTATGAGAACACCAACCGAGTGTACATAACTCCATACGTACGTGGGATACAGTTCAAATTTCTCCTTCATTCCAGCCATGATATGTGCAGCCGGAAGGCTGTTGATCGATACACGAATGCGACGTATGCCTCGTAACAAAAAGGCGAAGCGTTTGACTTTGTTTCCGTGGCCGTCATGGCGTCACCTATCCACCCTCCCCTGACCCCTGCAATCCACAACTTTGCTCTGAAGGTGACGCACACCAGTCTTTGCCTGGAAGCTAACGCTGCATTATTACACCTCACAGTCTCACTCCTCCGAATCTCCAATCCTGTCCGCCGTCCATGAAAATGGAAATAAAAAGGACGAAGCACAATAGTACTAGTACACCGTAAGTAGAAACACGTATGCCCACTCATGAGTCATGACCACATTCTGAACGTATAATAGTAGCAAGTACTACACTTACCTTGCCACGGCAGCAAACATTAAAATTACTTTAATAAACTTGGAGTACGTGTTCACTCATGACGGAGTCTTCATGGCAACCACGACCTTGCTCGCAAGATGCATTGTCTCACTTCGTGTCCACGACCTTGCTCTCAAGATGCATCGTCTCACTTCATAACGCCGCATTTTGGCTACTAGTAGATCGGTTGTGTCTTGCGTGTGTGCTCAGAGTGATTACGAAGGTCCGTGGGCAGAGTGATAACCTCACAGTCACAGTGCGGCGGATTAATTAGCGAGCAGTGTGAAGATCTCGCGTCTCGATTAGGAATGATTCTCGAGCTACAGCGTACGTACACAGTATCGATCGGTCGAATGACAGCGAGCACAGCAGAACGAACGGATCGCCCCCGCTGATCCCGTCCCGGGGCGGGCGTGATCCCAGCCTGGATGATCTGGACCCTCTGAAAGCAGATTTCGATCGCGATATTTTTTAACAACGCTGACAGACAGAGCGATGGATGCAGCGACCACTAATCTTCTTGACTTGTAAATCTGTCAAAATTTTCTGCTGTATAACTATAGATGAACAGGAGCAAGCACAGCCTCTGATCTTGCAGGAGCAGGCAGTGAGACTGCGAGAGTGAATGCCGCTGCCTGTCCGATGTACGCCTAGTGTAGGAGTCTCTGTAAGATCGATCATCATCATCATCAATCTCGTAATAATGGGGGAGGCCTGATCCCTCCCGGCCAGTGCTGTCCCTGTCTCCGGGTACTTATCGCCACAGCTAATAAAAGGCAACCCACAAATCCAGCCCCATTCAGCAACTTTGCTTGTTCCTTCTGTCCATGTCCTTTCCTCCACAACTCGCTCGCAAGGCTGCCCCCCTTCCTCTGCATCCATCCATGGCTTCGGATGATGAACAGATCCCAGAATGAGAAGGCAACAATCCTGGCTACTCAGCTGCTCCAAGTCAAGTGGCAACGTCCAGGGAGCAGTGTCATGTACTGCTGCGTTTTCCTCATCAGCATCCACATGTGCTTGGATTAGCATGATAATGCAGGGACCAGATTCATTCTCATCAGGCAAGGCACAATTAAGGGTCTTAATAATGGTATTTATCAGCTAAAAATATTATATATATAATGTGGCAATACAAATCATACTATTACACATCTTCAATTCCCTCTTCGCTTGAAGAAGGGGGGGCATAAGGCAAGGGTCTGAGCGTGTGCCGCGCCGATCTATGTACCGATCATGTTTGTTCGTAGCTAGCTAAGCTAAACTTGCGAGGAGGAGACGGTGATGATAGGCAGAGCTAGCGTTCCGTTGTTGGTTCTGTTCAAAAGAATCATTACACCAGGAAGATGGATGGGAAATTAATTAGAAGCTACTTAAGGCACCACTACTAGGGCCGAACGTTGTTAGGTTGAATCTCTCAGAGTGCTTCCATGGATGATGGATGGCAAGCTTGACTGACTTGACTGGCTTCTCTCTATGTACAGCGGGCGTCGTCGAGGCTTCTTCGGTCCGATCGAGCTTCTCCTGCCACCCGGTGATGTCAATCAAAGCTCCATTTTCATGTGGACCGTTTGCAACGAACCTGATCAATCCACACATAAGTTTAACATCACCATCGGTTGACAGCGACGCAAATTCAGAATTCATCAGGTTCAAAGGGGAAAGTGCTGAATTACCGTCGTAGCTGTTGGAAGAGGTGGCGATCTCCTGGCTCTGCCCCATGTCCATTTGAACCACGCTCTGCAGATCTTGCCAGAACGCACCAACCTGTGAAGAACGTGTCACCGGTGATTTTTTGTCATCCTCAGTTTTGCTCCCTACGAAGATCGCGTGCGTGATCTCGAGGAATGCTTGCGCGTATATCGTTACCTGCGAGGCGGCGTCGCCGACCCCATTGAGGAAATGGTGCTGCGAGCCCATGGACCGGCAGAACGCCGGGTCGAGCGGGTGCATGGAGCCCTGATCGTCCATGTCCTCTCCCATGCCGCAGCCGAGCGGGTTGCTCCCCTGGTTCCCCTGGCTCATGTAGGGGAGCGGCGCACCGGAGGCGTCCAGAGGGAAATGGGAGCCCTGCAACGGGCCACATGACTGCTGCATCTGAACAACAGAAAGCATAATTGGAACATGAGTAATTCGAGCCAGCCAGCCAGTTTGCCTCAACAGGCAGAGAGGGACCAAATGTGGGCGATGCTTTGTCCTCACATCTTTAGCGAGCAGGCTGGGCAAATTGTTGAAGTCCAGCTGGGGATTCACGGTGGCCAGCTTCATGGACAGAAACTGCAAAGGTTGTACATGAAGGGTAAAGAGTTTCAGATAGTGTACTCCTCGGTGTTCCGAAACGGCAAATGCTGCGGTTTCATGATGGTTCTGCATTTGCATCTGTGTGGGTTGGGAATGGGCGTATACCTCGACTTGCCGTTGCAACGATTGCACGTAGTTTATGATCTCGTCGAGCATGACCGCCTTGCCTACCACCTGAAACAGGCAAATTTTTCACAATTTCAAAAATCTGGCCCAAGCTCTCAAGCTCTGAAGTGGCAACTATTTCAATTGTGAGTTTTTTTTTCTTTTGCAGTTATAGTACCTTGTTGCAACCCGGCACAAGATCCTGCAGCAGCTTCATCCTCTGGCTGATCTTCTCTCTTCTCACCTGATCAAGGGAGGAAGACAATAGCGAAACATAAATAAACTGTAATTCTGGAAAGATGATCAGTCACAAACAAGAGCTGTGGAATGCAATTCAGGGTAGAGTCCCAGGAATCAATCGTACATACCCTCTCGGCGAGGCTGTGGCTGTCCGTCGCCTCCCCGCGCCTCGCCCGGACATGGATGAAGTCCTGGTGCGGGTCGGGGACGGGCTTCGATGTGCCGTCCTTGCCCTGCTTCTTGCCGCCGTTCTCGCTGCTGCTCTGCGCCGCTTTCCCCTTGGCAGAGCTGTCCTCGCCACCGTTGCTCTCCATGGATTTGCAGCGCTTCGACGCCGAATCGTCCTGCACGATCACGCTCGTCGGATGAGAACCGATCTTCAGCTTAGCTCCGGAACATACATGGCTGAGCGGAATTCTGTTTTTTTTTCTATAGAATGAGCGGAATTCTGGTCGCGCGCGCGTACGTACCTTGGCGAGGAGATCCTTGGCGGAGGTGGACATGGAGCTGTCCTTGCCTTTCCCCTTCCCGCCGGCGGCCTTCCGCTTCCGCGCATTGCCGTCGGAGGCCCCCTTGAGCGCCGTCCCGGCCCCGGCCGACGCCGGATCGGACACCGACGACTCGTCCCGGCCGTTCCCGAGCTCCATCTCCCTCAATGCGCCGACCGGGCCGTCGTCCGGGAGGCCGAATTGCCCGCCGTAGCTGCCGCGGGCGTCGAAGCCGGAGAGCCTCGCGGCGCGCTCGGCGAAGCCCGGGTCGGCGAGGAACTGGTCCAGGGAGCCCATGGGCATCAGGTTCTCCAGCGTCGGCAGGCCGGGCGCGCAGGCGCCGCCCGGGTAGTGGTGGTGGTGGTGGTGGTACTGCTGGCCCATCATGGAGAGGTTGAGCTTGGGGGGCGAGCTCCCGTAGTGCGGGCGCGGCGAGATCCCATGCGGCGGCGCCGTGGAGTTGGACGCGGCCGGGGAGGAGGCCATCGGGTCGAGGCGCCCCGCCGCGGACGCGTCCATGGAGCTGTCCCAGTTGAGGTTGAGGAAGCTCGCCGGCGGCGACGGCGGCAGCTGGTCGGGCGGCCCGCAGTTCATCTCTCGCCCCCTCGCCGGAATCGCGCGCGAAGATCTGTCTGCGACTCTCCGCAACCGCAATTGCGCAAGAAACACCGGCACCGCGGTCCCAAGAACGAGTCGAACTCCGAGAAGAACCGTGCGATGACGAGCGGAGACCCCCAAGGAAGCAAGGAAACGCGGGAGGCAAGTACCCACCAAATCCCACTACGGGGGGGGAGGGAGCGATAAGGTAAAGGTGGGAGCTTTTGGTGTGCGTGACAACGCAGGAGGGGAAAAGTGCCGAGGAGTGGGAAAGAAGCACCTAAAACAAAGCAAAAGCTTGCGCAGGGAAAAGCAGAGAGGGGACGAGACGAGGTAGAGGGAGAGAGAGTGGTGGTGGTGGTAGTGGTAGAAGTAGAGGCTGGGGGAGTGTGGTGGTGGGAGTATGTATATAGGTCCAGGATGGCATGGGTCAAATTGGATGGGCTATGGGCATCATCACCTCGGCCTTTCCTGCCATGAAAGAAGGAAGAGGAAGCTGGAGAGAGTGGCGCTGGAGAGAGCTCACCTCACCTCACCTCACAGGCTCGGTCAGGGTGGAGAAGTGGAAGCTCCAGTGGAATGGTAGTGGTGAAAGAAGCTAAAGGGAGATGAGATGATGATGCATTGCATTTGCTGGCTGCCTTTACCTAAGCTGTGATGCAAACGTAAAGAAATGCCCAAATTGAGGATGATAAAATTGGACCTGTTCTACAGTAGTATTTTACATGTTTCCTGTGTTGTGTTTTTCTGATCCTGGGATATTTTTTGGTATTACTAGCCGCAAAGTTTTAGAATAGTAGTAAGAGGTGAATGCGATGGTCCCTACAAGCATCAGGGCTGCCGTGGAATTGAGAGATGAAGCAATCATTAAATCGAGGAATGGGGAGAAGGCCACAAGGGGACAGTGGGTGCTTGGTAGTTTGGGTTGGATCCTACCGCCACTGCTTCTGGTGCTGGTGCCTACTCAACAAAATAAGAATCGTTTTTAATCATTGTCTTGGTTTTTAAATCTTGAGGATTGGGAGGGGCAGTAGTAGCCCATTGGATGGAACCCGGCGTGATTTGTTTTTCGCCCTGCCCCGGGAACTGTTTGAGCCTGATTGGGGTTTTCATCCCCTTCTGTTCCATGATTTTTCTTCTAATAGTAGCAGCCGACTGCTGCGTCTCATCATCACTGTATGGAGTAGAGTATTATTTTGGAGAGTGGTAATTTTTCTCTTCGTTTTCCTTGCTCCGATCTACGGACTACGGTGTTGCTCTGTATTCTGAAATTCGATCGGATTTGTAGCAGGGACTAGTACTACTCTACTCTTGGTCGTACTACTTATTTACTCCACTTGTGAAGTTTGCCCTCAAAAAACGCATGGAGTATTTATAAATGCATGCAAGAAGAAACAAAAAAAGTGGTACCAGTATGCAGATGAGATGGTATACGAACACAGAGTGTAGAAGATTTATGATTGGCCCTACGAGATTTGTTCAGCATGTCTGCTCATGAAACGTAAATACGTCATGTACGGTAGAAATAGTATACACTAATGGCAGCATTGAACCACTCAGCAGTGGACGGACGCCTCTATACCGGACCACTTGCTGATGCGCGCTCTCTCTCTCCTGTCGCGGCTACTGCCGTAGAACACAATCTAGATCAACCCGAGTGTCTGTCTCTCTGAATCACATAATTCAAATTATGTATAGATGCTTTCACATTCTAAACATGTACCCCATGTTCCATAAATAATTCGTGGAGGGAGGCGTCGTCGCACGATGCAGCTACCGGGACCAGTGAACTGGTCATAGGGTTTCCCCCGGTACTCGGGGCACATAAGGAGGAGGATCTCCGCGACGCCCTCCAAGAAGAAAAGGCGCCACACGAAAGCGACACCGCGACGGTATCGGCTAAGCCGACAAGGATTTCTCCCGATCCCCTCCCCACCAAGGCACCCCAAGGCACACCGGAGCACCACCACCAACCTTGGCACCCACGATCATGCGCCACCACGCTCTCGGAAACACCATCGTCATCTCTTCGAGGACCTAGGAGTGCGTCCTGCAAGACGGAGGACTACGCCGTCGCTAGACGAGGGAACACAGCATCGAAGCTGTGCGGGAGGGACCAACCTCCAGCACCAAGAGGTGGTAGTCGGCCGGACAGGGTATCTGGGATACACCAAGCCTCGGCGGGCCTGACCGGGCCCGGAATGGGCCCGTGAAGCCCCAGCCACCCTGCTGCAATAGGCAAGGCACGATAGCGAGGTCCCACCAGCGATGTCGTCGCCTCCATCTCTAGGAGGTGAATCACCCACCAGCAGGTCAGCCCAGCCAGGCCCAAATGAGGCCCGGATCTAGGCCGGGGAGCCCCAGCCCGCGCCGCCACAATGGAATTTAAGGATGTACACTCCCTAGTAATCAAGACAGCATTTCATAAATAACTCCCTAAAAAACTCCATGTAATCAACTCAACTGTACACTTTTCTCTCTATATAAAAGAGTACGGTTCTCTTCTAATAAAAAAATAAAGTACTATTTGGTTCTTTTCCTGTCATACGCCCAATCAAAATGTCCCGATCGAGCCATGCAGGATTACAAATGGCCGTACCAAATGCAAATCCCATCCACTCCTGGCTCGCAAGACACCATCTGAAGATAGAGGAGCTCAATTCACATTTTAAGAAACTGTGATCAGCCACGGTACGCTACTAGAGGGAAGCACTCCCCAGACAAACGCTGGTGGCTCACGATATCGATCTCCCTCGCTCTCTCTACGTACGATCAGGTGCAGCGCTAGTCATCTAATCGGCGACATCCACCTCCCGTGGAACGGTACCATTAGCCGGATTTGTCCCAGCAGTTACCCGACGACGACAGTGCCACACCGTTATCAGCTGAAGCTGCCTCCGATTAGTTCTGGTATAAGGATAGGTGCCAAACGTCGCCATGGGTAGACGACCACTGTTGCGTATGAGGAGAATGTTGATGGAATCAGGTAGAGTACGTACATGATGGTAGGGTAAACTGGGCTTGCCTGAAAATGATAAAATCTTTACGGACAAGGCACCCGATCGGGGAGGAAAAGGCGAGGGCCGTTCGTGCTCGCTTCCTCCGCACTCCTCTCTTTGCCTTTTGCTTTCACCGATTAGTAGCCCTGCTATGCTGGTAAACATCCACTCACTCACACGTACGATTTGTTGGGTTAAAAGTGGTGGCCTTTTGTGGCTGGCCGCACTCTGCTTGCTTGGGACTTTTGGGAGGTTTTCAAAGGGGAAACTCGTCTTACAATAACCGTGGTGAACTGCGCAAGTTCATGCTGGTTCACACATTTTTAGGCAATATACTTTAGGAAAAAGGTAAACTTTTAGTACCTCAGGGAAAACAAAATTCTTCTAATATTGAACCCCCAAGTGTCGAAACTATCGAGACGTCGATTCTGACTACACTAAAATTCATTTCGGTAATGGTGTGACAGTATCTTCTCAAAATACGACATCCTAGTCATCGCAATGATTTTATTTAGGTACGAAATTCTACGTTTATTTGGTTCATACCATGATTGACAAAATATATAACATGTTTTAATAGGTTTCTTCAGGGGAATTTTTTTACAGGATAAGCAAAAAGTATAAATGCAAAAAAAAAAATGCTACTTGGACGGTCAAGATAACTGAATTTTGTGTCTCGGTTATGGTAATCTAGTGTGCTTTCTGCATCCATGCTTATTGTTAGTTCAATATAATTGTTTAAAAAGATAGTTTTTGTTTGGAAACTGTGAGTACTAGTAAAGTTGAAAACTTGAAAATAGGAAACATGAATACAGTGGGAAAACATAGAGAATACTAGATTCTTAAATGAAAAAATTTAACCGGAAAGAATTGTTATCAAATTCATCATTGTTATGCATGTCTAAAATATTTGAAGTAACTTCCATACAATATTTACAATTTCACTCGTGTTTCGTACAAGTGTCCATTCACTTTCTAGAGATAAACTTCCATGTGTTCATCGCAACAATGACCATATGTGAAAAATACTTAGTCTGTTTTAGCATAGACATCCTTTTAGCGTCTTCTTTTTGGTCTTCTATGATTCAATTGCAATTTTCTCCTTTTATTTACATTTTAAACTTAATTAATATTGTAAGTTCTAAAGCAATAAAATTTTGAAAAAATCTTATTTTCTAATTTATTTCAAACTTTGGCTTCGTCTCTTAGGTTGTCATGTGTGAGAAATCATTGTCACATCATCTCTAAGATTGCTTCAGTGGAAAGAGGAACCGAATATGATTGTTCATCACACTTGTGCATGCCAAAAACATTTGGTGTTAGTGTTGACATACATGTGCATGTTATATATGCGGAAATTTGTATTTTCCGAAGTTTGTACCAAAAATCCCTATTATCAATTGGCTACTGAAATTCTCAATACATGCTATTACAAGCAACATAGGCCCATGTGAGCCTGTGACAGGGAACTTGGGGACTAAAATACAATTACCCACTTTCTAGGGACTATGGGAGTATTTCTAAGGCGACTCGTCTTTAAATAACAACAGTGAATTGCAAGTTCATGTTGGTTTAAAAACATTCTTAGGCATGACTACATGAAAAGATAGACATTTAGTGCCGCAACAAAAGCAAAGTTCTAATATTCGTCCCTCAATTCCATTGTCGGTCCTTATTGGTCCATCAACTTTCAGAAACTATCTAGATGTGGTTTCTTACGCTACTAAAATTTATTTTGACAAGGTTTGGCAACAGTTTGGAGAAACATGGTTTCATGGAGATTATGTGGTAACACAGTACACCACTGCATGTTGTAGTATACAATTCGTTCACATGACACTCACGGAAGTCCTCATCCGTAAATATCACATCCCTCAGAGTGGTACAATACAAACATTAAAGGTTCAAAAACTTTATTTATTCATACCAAGAGCCAAAAGTGTACAAAAGTTTCGAGATCCTCCTCGGTCAGCGCGATGAAAATTCAAATGCAGAATGAATAGCTTCCTAATCAATGGTAATACTAAGCTTAAAACCATTGGAGATGGCAACTTATTAGAAAAGATATACTATTGATAACTCATTGTAACTCCCAAGTGCAGGGGATCAACGTAGTATAATTCGATAAGTATTTGAGTATCGATTCCATGAGGAGTTAAAGGTAAACTATCTATTCTCTAAAGCCCTAATACCAACTTATATGGCCTTCTATGTAATGCTAGGAACTAGAGTGTGTATGGTTGTTATTCTACTAACTAGAAAATGGTAAAGTTCTCAAAGTAAATATTACAAGTAAACTATTGCAAGTAAAATGGAGTTAGTGAAGTAGTAGCAAGTTTCTCAAGGGAGCAAATTTTTAGGATTTTTTTTATTTCATTCGTTTGGTTGTCACAATTAGTGAAGCACATGGATATATTTTTATTGTTTCTTCTAGAGAGGAGTCATAGATAGGTGCAGCCGTATACATGAGCAAGTACACCTCTAGTGATTGATCCTAAGGCCAATTAAGAGCAAGCAAGGGAATTATTAAGACATAAAGTCCAACCACTACTGTAAGTTTTAAGGTCCCCATAATTATAATCCCCCATTAGTTAACCATGAATTAGCATAATATGCATATATAAGACTTGGGATCTGGTTTCTGTCAAACTTCGTCTATCCCTCATCCTATCATCATGCAACAGTGACAACCTTATGCATCCCCTAACATATGTGTGCACTCATATATTACTACATAAGATCATCATAGAAGAAACATATATGTGTATGCAACCCACAACGAATTATTTCACAATGGGCACAAACAAGTCGCTACTCAAACATAGACATAGAGATAGAATAGATCATGGAAAACAATAGATTGCATCACACATCATGTTTGGCAAGAGATTACAGTAGGGGTATGGAGAGGCTCTTGATGTAGATGATGATTATGAACACGTAGAAGGGGTGGAGCCTTCCAGAGGTGATTCTGGTAGCATTCCCCCCACCTCCGATCTCTGTCGGAGGCAGCCTTCAAACTCTCTGTTTTGGTGTTTTTCATCTCCGCCACCATATGTCTCGAGGACAGACGAGAGTGGGTATATGTAGAGTTTTTTAGGTCCAAACAAGTCGGTGGGTGAAACATTGATGCGAATCAGAATGCCGAAGGGGAAAAGGCACCATGTGGCGTGCCCTACTGGGTTGGATGCGCCACTGGGCCTAGTTCCCATACCATTAAGCCCCTATGACCCTTACTTTTATTTTTGGGTGTGTCTCAAAAATTTTGAACCATGTCCTCTGATCTTGCACTACTAGGGAAACAACTATAGATAGACAAGCTATTCTGTGGTTCATATACAAAACCATGCTCCACAAAAATTCATATAGAAAAAATGCCACTGAAATTTGGCAATTTAGTGGTGCACGGAACCCATATGCGCCACAGAAATGTGCATTTTTGTGGCGCATATTTTCCCGTGCGCCACTTAAAGAGATAATTCTGTGGCGCATATATCTATATGCGCCACAGAAAGTTGATGGGGCCCAGAACCAAAAAAGGGAGAGACAATTATGTGGCGCATATGCATATATGCGCCACAGAAAGTGGAAAACAGACCCCCACCCCTGGATCGCCTTTTCAGTTTTCTAAGAAAAATGAAAATGATAAAAACTTTTTAAAAAATCCCTTTGAGATGTAGTTATATTTTGGGGTGTGGTTGTAGGGAAAATTGAAAAACATGAATTTTGATGTATTTTGCAAAAAAGGTCATGGCATAGTAAATGGCTATAACTTTTGCATATGATGTCGGAAAAAAATGTTTAACCTATCAAAACGATCGTCTCAAAATTTTCTACTCGATTTCAACGGAGATTTTACAGATTCCCCAAATTCAAAAGAGTAAAAAGTTATGGCCACAAGAAAAAAGTTCCTGCAAAAAAATAAAAAAGGGGAGACAATTATGTGGCGCATATCTCCAATATGTGCCGCATAATTGTTGGGCGAGATTCGAAATTTGAATCCCACCGGCTCCCCTTCTCCTTATATTTCTCCACTTCTTCTCCCCTTCTCCTTATATTCCTCCCCTTCTCCCTCTCTTTTCTCCTTCTCCCCTCCGCTTCTCCTCCCATCCATACTTCTCCCCTTCTCCTCCACTCTCCAGCGACCTCCACCACCACCTCCAGCGGCCTCCTCTGACCATCTCTGGCGAGCCCTTCCTCCACCTCCGATGGCCTCCTCCTACTACTACTACTCTGACCACCTCCGACGGCCTTCTTCTCCTCTGGCCATCACCTCTGATGAACCACTCCTTGATACGTCATAAACGTATCTATAATTTTTGATGCTCCATGCTTGTTTTATATCAACTTTCTTATGTTTTGTTTACACTTTGAGGTATTTTTATACATTTTCTAAAACTAACCTATTAACAAGATGTCGTAGTGCCAGTTGCCTGTTTTCTGCTGTTTTTGGTTTCAGGAAAGCTAGTAAGGAAATATTCTCGGAATTGGAGGGGACAAAAGCCAAAGTCAATATTTTACCAGAAGGAACACAGAGTCCGTAATCTCTAAGGTTGTAGATGTGTTGTTGCTACTAGGGATAAAACAACAATCCTTTATCCATGGGGCAATTGTATTATATACTTTACACACTTTGCTTAATGCAATTATCTGTTGCTTGCAACTTAATAGTGGAAGGGGTTCGGATGATAACCTGAAGGTGGATTATTAGTCATAGATGCAGTTGGATTACGGTCTATGTATTATGTTGTAATACCCAATCAAATCACATAGGAGTCAAGATGTCTAGTATATGCATTGTTATGCTTTCTCAATCTTTCAATTGCCCCGCTGTAATTTGTTCACTCAACATGCTATTTATCTTAAGGAGAAACACCTCTAGTGAATTGTGGACCCCAGTCCATTCCTTTACCATTGATATACCATCTACTGTTTATCGTTTATTGTTTACTTTCTGTGAGCAATTACTATCTTCCACACTATACGTTTAATCCTTTGTTTTCAGCAAAACCAGTGAGATTGACAACCTCACTGTAAGTTGGGGCAAAGTTCTGTGGTTGTGTTGTGCAGGATTCCAAGTTTTTAGCAACACCTTAGAGTTGTTTCCTTACTCCTACTGATTCGATAACCTTGGTTTCATAACTGAGAGAAACTTGCTGTTGTGCTCATCATACCTTCCTCTTGGGGTTCCCAACGAGATCTACATATCTTGAGCCATCAAACACTTTTCTGGCGCCATTGCCAGGGAGTTAAGGACAGCTTCCATCTCTTCCTCCTCGTCAATCACTTTTTAGGGAGAAAGAAGATTCTTGCAAGGGGAGTCTCTCATAACTAATATTTTTATTTTGTTATTGTTTTGCTTAGTTTCTCTACTTTATTTTGTTTGCTTATTTTTATCAAAAATACAAAAAAATTAGTTCCTACTATAGTTGTTATTTTTGTTGTTCCGTTATTATCATGCTTTCTATGAATGGTTGTTTTCTTTGAAACTAGATCTGATTGGCAAGGTGGGTTCACGGAAGAACAAAAATATTATGAGGAACACCGCTTGTCACAAAAAGGTAAACACTTATGGGAACAAATTAATAAATTGTATACCATTGCTAGAAACGTATGCTCTACTTATAATATTACTTATTGCTTCGATAAATCTTGTTGCTGTAGGAGGTATAAACACCTCCCTTTTCAATGTGACTATAATGATAATGTTACCATATCTTCTTATGTTAAGGGAAATTATGACTTTTATGATGTGGAAAAAATTGAAGAATTTATTGCTTGGAAGGGTGCATTCGAACTTGCTTATTTGCTTGAAAATACTGATGATGCACCTTATAAATATGAGGTTTATGATATACTTAAATTTTGCCTTGATAATTACAAGGAACAAAATGGCTATATTCTTAAATATCTTAATAGATACTCACCACCAACGGAAGAGACTAATGCCTTGCAGGAGCCTGTGGAAGAAGAAATTGCTGAAACTGTAAGCTCATTGGATGAAAAATAGGAGGAGAGTGATGATCAAGAGGAGGAATAATGGAGAAGCTACCTATGTCTACCTCCCAATAAGTGTAACTCTTTAACTAATACCTTATTTGATCGCCCTCCATGCTTACCAAAGGAGGATGAGTGTGATATTTATATTGTTGAGTTTGTTCATGATGCTACTGAAAATCATTATGAGAGAGTAAGATATGGTTGTTGGAATTCTCATGTTACTAAAACACCTCTCTTTATATTGAAAGTTCGAAAGTTGCTCTTGTTTTATCTACCTATTCTTGTTACTATGTGCTTCTTTGATTTATTTTCTTACAAGATTCCTATGCATAGGAAGTGGGTTAGACTTAAATCTGTATCATATTTGCTCCTTGATGCTCTCTTTTGCTTCAATTCATATTTCTTATGTGAGCATCTTCTCAAATTACTGAGCCTAGCTCAAAGGCGTTAAAGAAAAGCACTATTGGGAGATAACCTAAATTATTTTTACTTTCAGTAAGTTTTTGTTTTGTTGAGTCTCGGAAGTTATTTCCTCAGTAATAACCTATCCTTATCCTTTTTGTGTGGTTTTTGTGCCAAGAATAACCTCTAATGAGAGAGAAGTAAGACTTGGGAAAGTTGTTGTCCCGAAACAGATTTTTGTGCTTCACTATAAAAAATCGTGAAAAATCCCTGTATGTCGGATTGAGCTATAATTTTCTGTGCTTATGCCCCAGGTTATTATCTAACTTTTGTTAGTTTAGAACTTTTCGATGTAAGCAACAGAAGGTCTTCAAAATAATCGATTTTTTCCTGCTAGTCTGTTTTGACATATTTCTGCCGTTATTTGCATTTGCCTCTTAATCTCTTTCTCTTTGAGTTCTCTTTGATCACTTGAGCTTTTAGAAGGAACTACTACAGTAGATTGTGTTTTAATGGAAGTTTTACTTGTGTTGAAACTAAGCCCAAATACTTATTATCTTGAATACACTAATGTTGCTAGTGAAGATTGTGTGAAGTTTTGTATGAAGGAAATTTTCAAGTGTAGGGAAGAATAATGTGATGAGATGAAGTATGGACAAAATCTCAAGCTTGGGGATTCCACCCGTGTCACCCCAAGAAATATCCAAGAGGTACAAGCGTCAAAGCTTGGGGATGCCCAAGGCATCCCCTTCTTCATCAATAAAAATCTCAGGTTTTCTTCCAAAACACTTCATTTTTATTGTTTCATGCACAATTGTGTTGTTCTTGGAGCGTCTTTGTTTTTGTTTTTTTAGTTTTCTTTTGTTTGGTTTGCTTAAATAAATTGGTTGGACCCCCACATTCATATGTTGTTACAAATAAGTTGATTGGTGTTGGAAAAGAGTAGGAAGCTTCATGCTTATAAGTGGTACAAAAGGAGCTTGTTTTGACTGTGGTCTAGACTTTATCATGTCATGTTTGATGTTGCTTTGACCTTTTGCTTAGTGATTATTGATGTAGCATGACTTGTTCCAAACAATTGAGATTGCTTAATGTGCCTTGAAAGGATCATGCATTGTTTTAGCATACAAAAGCATAATATTGTGGTATTCTCCTTTGATGCTTTATTTGGGTTGACTTGGCACATGCTTACACCATGTTAAGGTTATGAACCAGTCACCTTAGCCTCTATGATCATTTATTTTTGACTTGTAATATCACTTTATGCTTTAATTAATAATCTTTTGTCGCTTTGCATCATTATGGCCATTATTGCTCTCTTAGTTGGTCGCTCCCTGTCTTTTGCTAGCCTCCACCTGTACCAAGTATGAGTTATACTCATGCATCCAAACTCCAAGAAAACTGAGTTATTCCAAAGAGTCCACTATAAATTCCTATGCATGGTGTGTTACACCATTCCAAGTATATTCATGTTTTTATCTACCTTCCAAATTAAACTTGTTATGTGAAAATTAGTAATTAAATCTCTCACAAACTTGATGGCACACTTTATTTTCTTGCACTTAATAAACTTGAACCATTGTGTCCATCTATGTTGCTTGTACGCTTGCACTTTATAAGTTGTGAATTACCAGAACCATGATACCATGGGGAACGCTTTCAACATTGCACTTGTTATTCAGTTGATATCATGTTCTTTTGTTTATGGATCCGGCGGTGTGAAATAAAAGGGGAGCTTGTAAACTCATGGAGTTTGTGTTGGGTCCGCAGCATAGAAAACAAAAAATTCCTACGGTGTGAACTACACGCCAAGATTTATCTACTAGGTACAAAGCAACAGGTGGACATACATCCAACAAGAACTTACCCTCGTAGACAACGAGCTTTGTTAACGAGTAGGAACTCGTGGTTGATGTAGTCGTACACTTGCCGATCTCAAGATCGTGATGAAGTCCAGCAGGTCCGGCTCCAGCACGTCCATCAGATCCAGCTCCAGCACCACCAAGTCCAGCACCGCAAAGCAGCGGTGCATCCGTGATCGCATACATGTCCGGTACCCCGACAACCTCCGTCCCTCGCTCCAGCAAAGCAGCGGAGCAGCAACTCCTTTCCAGATAAAGCCACCGGGAACATGTATCTCGCTAATCCGAGACCATGGGGGAATAATACTAGAGGGGGAGAGAGATCCTTCACAAGGAGGTGTGTGTGAGAAGTGAGGAGGGGGTGGCCTTTTATAGGAGGAGGGGGGTGCCCCTCCTTCATGGCCGGCGCATGGAGGAGGTGACTCTTCACCTCCTCCATTCATGTGGTGGTAACTCCCTCCACATAAATTTGCCCCTTCACATTCTCTTTTAAAGTCTCCACTTTAAATGCATTAAATTTCTCCAAATTTAATGCTCTCTCATTTAATAAAACTCTTTTATTATTTTTATTCAGAATTTTGTTAATTACTTTAATTAACAAACATTCACATAAAAACCCCTGCAACATTTCAATATTACATGCAGAACCAATTTCAGCAATTTCACCCGAAACAGTTTCGGTGTCTATTGAAATAATTCCAACACTTTCTTAAATCTTTATCTGAAACATATTTGCTCCAAATAGTGTCGGTATCCCTTAAGTGTGTCACCCTACGGTTCGCGAATAATGCAGACATGGTCGAGACCCCTCTCCGATCAATAATCAGCAGCGGGACCTGGAGATCCATACTGACTCCTACACATTCAACGATGACTTCTGTGATCGTGAGAACCTTTAACGCTAGTAACTAAATCCCTTTGTCCCACGATATATTACATGTCCGAGATTCGATCATCGGTATCTCCATACCTAGTTTGATCTCGTTACCGACATGCACTCTTTTCTCGTTCCCGTGATATAACATTCTAGTGATCACATCACTTGCTTGCAAGCTATTTCAATGTGATATCACCGAGAGGGCCTAGAGTATATCTATCCGTCATCGGGATTGACAAATTCCACTCTTGATCCATGAGCCTCAACATAACACCTTCATAGCACTGAACCCATCTTTATAGTCACCCTGTTACGGTGTGACGTTTGATGTTATCAAGATACTCTTCCGGTGTTAGCAATTAAGATGATCTCATGGTCTAAGGATAAAGATTACTTCGTATGATGTTATAGCAATATAAACATAATGACTTTGATCGTAATGCTATACTTCGGATGAATGTTCATCACATCATTCCACCAATGGTGTGACCTTGTTATTAACAACATCCAATGTCCATGATTAGGAAACCTCGATCATCTTGTTAATCAACAAGCTAGTCTATAAGAGAGGCATAACTAGGAACCCTTTTCGTTTATTAAACACATATGTATTGATGTTTCCGATCAATACAATTCTAGCATGTAAAATAAACATTTATCATAAACATGGAATAAGATAATAACCACTTTATTATTGCCTCTCGGGCATATTCCCTTCAGTTTGTATGTGTGTTAGAGAAACGCCTGGGCGGCTAGCCTAAGACATGCCTAATCATGGTGGAAACTTGCAGCATAACCATAGTGAGAATTTTGTGAAGCATCCTCAATAAAAACCTATGCAAATAGCAAATAAAAAGATCGCTAAGATGCTCATTGTTTGTTGCCTTGTCATTTTTGATATGGGAAAGCTCATGTTTCATGGGGAAAGGGGTACCCCATTGGTGGTTCTCCATGATACACATGTAGTTACAATGACAAGAACTTATTTGTGACTAAAGTTGAGTAGCATGAGGTTCGGTACTCGTAAGCAAGGGGCATGAGATTTTCAACTTAAAAATTGTCAAGCATATCCTCATATTTGTGTAAATTTAACCTTAGTCACCTCAAGATGCTTATGATAGGGGCAATGAGAGCTGAAAGCTAATAAGTACCATAATTTTTGGAAGCTCTTTATGAAACTTGAAATACCTGCTTCCCTCTGTGAAGGGCCTTTCTTTTTTACTTTTATGTTGAGTCTCCATCTTCTATATTTATGCACCAATTAAGAGAGCATAGTGGTCATTCTTAGTTTAATGTGCATTATCCCAAAACTTGTTGATTGATTCATAACTTTGATATTGCTTGTTCTTAAATTATTTGTATCTAGTCACCCTTATGAACTTTGAAGGTGTCCTATGCATTTATGTTTTGCTATACCATGAGGGACAAGTTGAATACCACTCTTATTATGTTTTATATATGTGAAACAAACAAATGTCTTTCAATGCACTGTTATTCATGATCTTTTGTTTGTACCTTTTCATGTTACAACATAGTTGCTATGTCTTATTGTTAGAACTCTATCTTTCATGCTTATGTTTAGAGTACTTTGATCCTAGCTATCAATGCTTTACAAATACCTTGATCAAGATTGTGATAGTGGATGTCACCTCAAAAATTATTCTTTTTATCACTTACCTACTCAAGGACGAGCAGGAGTTAATCTTGGGGATGCTTGATCGTTGTAAACGTATCTATAATTTTTGATGCTCCATGCTTGTTTTATATCAACTTCCTTATGTTTTGTTTACACTTGGAGGTATTTTTATACATTTTCTGGAACTAACCTATTAACAAGTTGTCGCAGTGCCAGTTGCCTGTTTTCTGCTGTTTTTGGTTTCAGAAAAGCTAGTAAGGAAATATTCTCGGAATTGGACGGGACAAAAGCCAAAGTCAATATTTTACCAGAAGGAACACAGAGTCCGAAGGGCAGATGAAGTGGGGCCACGAGGTGGCCCCACCATAGGGTGGTGAGCCCCCTGGGTGCGCCAGGCCCTGGTGTGGGCCCCTCGGGCGGCCACCGACCTTGCCCCTTCGCCTATAAAAGTACCCCGATGTAGAAATCCTAAGTACCCGATCAAAAATCCACGAAAGTCTGTAGCCGCCGCCATCTCCATCCCTAGATCGGGGGATCCGAAGCTCTTCCCGGCACCCTGCCGGAGGGGAGAGATCATCCGGGAGGACTTCTTCATCACCATGCCAACCTCCGGAGTGATGCGTGAGTAGTTCACCCTTGGACTATGGGTCCATACAGTAGCTAGATGGTTGGTTCTCCTGCTTTGTGCTATCATGTTTAGATCTTATGACCTCCGTTCATGATCAAGATCATCTATTTGTAATCCTGTATGTTGTGTTTGCGAGGATACGATTGATATTGATATACTATGTCAGATTGATTATTGATTCTATCATGTCTATGTTATTTGTGATCTTGCATGCTCTCCGTTGCTAGTAGCTATCTTGGCCAAGTAGATGCTTGTAACTCCAAGAGGGAGTATTTATGCTCGATAGTAGGTTCATGCCTCTAGTAATCTGGGGAAGTGACAGAAATCTCTAAGGTTGTAGATGTGTTGTTGCTACTAGGGAGAAAACAACAATCCTTTATCCATGGGGTAATTGTATTATTTACTTTACACACTTTGCTTAATGCAATTATCTGTTGCTTGCAACTTAATAGTGGAAGGGGTTCGGATGATGACCTGAAGGTGGATTATTAGTCATAGATGTAGTTGGATTACGGTCTATGTATTATGTTGTAATGCCCAATCAAATCTCATAGGAGTCAAGATGTCTAGTATATGCATTGTTATGCTTTCTCAATCTATCAATTGCCCCACTGTAATTTGTTCACCCAACATGGTATTTATCTTAAGGAGAAACACCTCTAGTGAAATGTGGACCCCAGCCCATTCCTCTACCATTGATATACCATCTACTATTTACCATTTATTGTTTACTTTCTGCAAGCAATTACTATCTTCCACACTATACGTTTAATCCTTTGTTTTCAGCAAAACCAGTGAGATTGACAACCTCATTGTAAGTTGGGGCAAAGTTTTGTGGTTGTGTTGTGCAGGATTCCAAGTTGTTAGCAACACCTTGGAGTTGTTTCCCTACTCCTACCGGTTCGATAACCTTGGATTTATAACTGGGGGAAACTTGTTGTTGTGCTTATCATACCTTCCTCTCGGGGTTCCCAACGAGCTCTACATATCTTGAGCCATCACTCCTCCAGCGACCCCTCCACCTCCGGCCAGATCTGGCCGCTTTTTTTGAAATTCGAAAAAAAATTATGTGACGCATATTGTAAAGTTGACATCTGGCCCGCCTTTTTTTGAAATTTGAAAGACAAATCTGTGGCACATATTGGCCATATGCGCCACAGAAATTTGAGATTTCTATGGCGCATATCAATATGCGCCATAGAAAAAAATATTAGTGGCGAGGTAATAGTGGCGCATCTGATATGTGTCACAGATATGTAAAATACATGCGCCACAGATAAGCCTTTTCCTAGTAGTGTTGCCCTTTTTGGAGTATCGTAGCTCCTGTAATGTGAAAATACTAACAAAAGGTATATTCTGTAAGACAGAGTTAGAACCAAAGGAGAGGGGATTGTTTATAAAATTCCCGTAATCAATAAGAACATTGGTAATAACTACTAATATGATGCAAACATGTGGGAATGTGTGTCAATAAACTACAAAGTTCATGTATGCATTTTACATGCATCCACCTCCCCAAGCTTAACCAATGCTCGTCCTCGAGCTTGAAGGTGATAAAACTAAACATGGACTTTGGTGTTTGTTGCTTACCATAGCTACCAAGCATCACAAATAGTTAAATGGTCCATACATTAAAGAGTAACAATAAACAAGAATATCATAAAGTGATACTTCCCATAATCTCCATACAATTCTAGCAAAATGTATAATGACTAAAACAAATGAATAAAGTATCATGGACAACGTTTTACAATGCTTTGCACAAAAATATATGTATGCATATATATGGATGGTCCTATGGTCAAAATAAAGGCAATAGAAGGATAAATGCATGAGGCTGGTAAGTAGGGAAAATCATATGCAAGACACATCTAGCTTCCAAACATTATCCCTTATATTTATGGTTGAATCACATTTCATCATTAGTGTTTGTTTCTATTGCCCCTGATTCTTTTTGGCATTCTTATTTTTGGCACTTTTGCTTCTTTCCTCTCAGCGCCTATCTCTTTTTTATTTTTCACTTTTATTTTTATTTTTAAAATGCACTAGCCTCTTGCATACTCACCCTCTCACCCTTTTTTCATGTCACCAATGGAGGTTTTTTGCCCTCATCTTAGCGGGGTACCCCTACTTGGAGGTTTTTTCCCTCATTTTTAGTGTATGCATATTTTTGTTCTACTTGCAAAGGGTACTCTATGCCCCATGAGTTCGTGCTCACCCCACAACTCACTTCTCCATGTCACCCATACCCGTAATTGATATTGTTTGAAAGCTAAATAATGACTCACACATGATAGTATGCTTTGGGATATAACATAAGCTATTTGGGTATGTTGTCCCTAGTATGAGAGCTAGGTTTGGTTTTCTAAAGGAGGTCCTTTCAATATGATGTGGCTAGCAATAGTAACCGTTTGACCATCTACAAGCATGCAAAAAGTGTCCATAGTACTAGATCATTTCTAATAGACAATACAAGCATTGTACTATCCATTTATGTTGAAAAAAAGAACGCACTAGATAAAATATTTGTAACTTATCACTCTATAAAGTTTATGGATAATATAACTAGACACAGTAACATGCATAGCACGTTACTCCCTTTTTCTTATCATGACATTCAACCTTGACTTTCATTTTTTAGTAGCTCTTTTCTAATCATGGAAAACATCTATCATGGTGGTATTTTTATTCTCAAGGCAACATAAAAAACTAACCATAAAATTAGACAAAGACGCTCCATGTTTCTACGATCATCTTATGTTGCTCAAAAAACAAAGTTTAGAGGTTTGTAAATCGAGAGTTTAACAAGTCCAGTGGGGTGCCTTGGCGGCGTCCCCAAACTTATGGTCTTCACCATTCTTGGATATCTCTTAGTGTGGTGTTCCTCCATTCCCTATAAAAAACTTTAACACAAAACTTTCTCTCATTTATTTTCTATGGGGTCATATTAGTGGTATATAGATAACATGCAAACTACTATAAAAATGCACAAATAACATTTGGTTTTAGATGTCCAAAGAGTTGCTTAAGTGGCTAACATCCACAAAATATCAAAAGACTCAAAAAGAATCAAATCAAAACTCAAATAATCCACTCTTGTAACAAAAGATAGAATCTTCCAAGAAAAATAGCAGCAGCAAAACATAAGTTCTTTCTTCCCATTTAAACATGTCAGGAAGTTTTACCATTTGTCATATAGAGAATAAAAAGTCGTAACTTCAGCTTAAGTATGAGTCCAATCAGACTTGCAGAACTCTGTAGAGATTTTTTTCCTAGTAACAGCAACGTGCTAAAATCTATAGTTTCGCATATATATTTCAATTTAACATCCAAAACGGGTGAAACTTGGTACTTTATTTTTTAAAATTGTTTAAACATGATAAAACTTTATTTTAACAGATAACAAAAGTTGAAAAAACAAAAATAAAAAACAACCAAAAAGAATCAAGAGAAACAAGCAAAGAAGAAACAAAATATTTTTGTGGTTTTTGTTTTATCAAAGAGGAAAAACAAAAAGCAAACAAAAACCAAATGAGAAAGCATAAAATATTTTTTAAACTAAAAACTTTATTTTTACATAGAATAAAAATTCAAAAACAAAAAATAGTAAGAAACAACAAAGAGTTAAAAGAAACAAACAAAGAGTAAAAGAAAATATGTTTGTTGTTTTTGTTTTAGCACAAAGGCCAAAGAATAAGCAAAAGGAACCAAATAAGAATAAATAAATAAAATCTTCTTGTTATTTTTGTTTTATTAAAAAGAAGAAACAAACAAGAACCAGATAAAGAACCATAAATCTTTTTGGTATTTTGTTTTATAAAAAAGAAGAAGCCAAGAAGAACCAAATAAAGAAATATAAAATCTCTTTGGTATTTTGCTTATCAAAAATAAGAAGCAAACAAGAACCAAATAAATAAAGAAGAAAAACAAACAAATAAATAAGAAAATATTTTTGTTATTTTTGTTTTATCAAAAATCAAAAAGGAGAAGCAAATAACAACCAAATAAGAACCATAAAATATTTTCGATATTTTATTATTATAAATAGTATTCAAAAGAAAAACCATACAAAACTAAAGGAAAATAAAAACATGCTCTCCACAAACATACAAAATAGATCATGAGGATAAAACTAAAACATGAGTTTGAAATGACATTACTTGAAAGAGGAGGTAATGCATGGGCATCCCCAAGCTTGTGATCTTACTAGTTCTTGTCTTCTACTTCTTCTTGATCATATCATGTTACTCATCTCAAACAAAGAAATATTTTCATCTTCATGATACTTTAGTGCCTACAAAATGGTTACTTCTCCAAACCAATGATATAATAGATTCTACCAAGATGCAAACACTAGTAATTATTGGGAAAACATTTTATTCAAGAGGCGAATATATACATAGGAAATAACCTTTTTATTTTGTTTTGTTATGGGAAAAGTTTTAATGATGTGGACTTTGCAATGGTTCCATTGCCATGAACAACACATGCTCAAGGTCGACTCTGACTTCTCCATTGCCAATCCTTCTCATTTGCTTACCCAAATTTTCTTTTAAGTTAAAATCTTAAAGTAATTGCTAGATAACAGTAGCTAAAGTTATTTTATATGTTACAAAGATATCAAGGTGTGCTCAAACCTAATAGTATTTGAAAGCATATGGAGCACACCACAAAGCACATGACTATTTACATTTAAGCATAATTCTCTTCCAATGCATTGGAATTTTATATACAAATAAATAGAAGCAACTTTGTGGTTTCCAATGCATATAATGATAATTAGCTTGCATTTTAAGTAAAGTGGAAACATAAAGAGGGCTCTTATGTCTTCCTCTTTCATAGTATTTGCAAGCAACATAAGTAAACTTAACAACATAGTTTTCAATAGAATCACCACATAAAGACTTGTCATATCATGAGCATAATGGATCATCTAACTCAATTATATCACTTCCATCCTCCCATATACTAGTTGTAATTGTTCCACATAGAGGACTACTTGGTAATAATAAATCATGATCATTATAAGAAGAGTTGTTCATGGAAATTTGTGTGTTACCCTTGATGGGATAGGAGATGGGTAGCTACTCCAGTCTTCCTCCACTTGTTTTTCCTGCTCTTCTATCTCCTGTTCTTCAGGATGAATGGGCATCCCAAATCTTAGGAATTTGTCATCTTCTTCCTTGGCACTTTCAACATTATTTCTTGCATTCAAAGCATTAGTGCCCAAGGGAATATTCAAGTTTTTAACATATATGAGCAACATATCATTCATATTATTGTAAACCTTGCGATAAGTGTCTAGAGCATCTTCCATCATCTAATTTTTTGGGTTTTAGATTCATATGCAAGGTACTGAAAATAAACTAGCAATGTGATACCTTCATTCCGGATTGACGGATGCAGTATAGGAGCTTTTTCCTAGTAGACCTAGGTTTAATCGAACCTTGGGAAATAATGCTAAAAGGAATTAAATAAGAACACATCTACAAGACTTTGTTTGTTCGGTTACCGGAACTTTCTAGTTTACTTTATATCGTGGGTTGTTTCAATGGATGGAGATAGGACAGGGTTGAAGATTCACCTTCAGCTGCACATGATATGGGATAATGATAATAATAAGCACAGTCATGGGTAGTGTTTTAATAAAGATAAATTTTGTGGGTAGCACATACTGATATACTAGATCCCCTGCGAGCCAAGGCATAACAATAGTCTTTTGATCCAACCGTTTGCACCGTGAAGCACTGGGCTACAAATAATTAATAAGTGAAAACACAGATCAAAGCCTTAAGAAGTGATGTTGTTGTTCTCCAATGGATCGCTAAGCGAAGGCCATATTACCCTTTCTGTCACTGTGTTCCCTATGAGATCGCTACTAACCAAGTATCTCACCTCAAGCCTTTATCAATCTCGGGGGTCTTGGGTACCTACAAGTTCAAAGATCAAGACAGGAGACAAATAAACAAAGATACAAATCTCTATTCAAACAATACACAATGCTCCCATATATTAGATGCATATAATCACTGCGACCCCAACCGTAGCCCGTGAAAACTACTCACTCACAACAATAAGATCAAGGATAGAAAACATTGTGCAAAATACTTAGATTGAAATCAAATATTCTTACACTGGTCGCCGAATCACAAGGAGATCTCAAGTACAAGGCTATGGCTATGGATAGGATGGAGGGTGGAGAGGATGAACTATGGTGGTCAATCTCCTTTCGTGGTGTTGTGATGCGATATGAGAATGGCAGCCCTCTGCGTGACGGCTGGGACCTCAAAATATATAGGCGCATTCACGAAAGTCATAGAGTTTGACAAGAAGAAGCCACTGCCACCTGGTACGGGTGGACCCTGCCTGTACCAGTGGTCATTATGGCCTCTATCGCCTGGTTTTGACTCCAGGATTGCTTGGTCGTGTAGAATTCCTCAGAATATTCATTTATGGCTCCAAATTTCACCTTAAAAGCGTGATTTCCTGCACAACAGAATTGAAAGCAATGGATTACACATCTTTGCAATAATTATTCATTAGTCGCAAAGCTAGAGAGATTCTTATCAATTGCTTGACTAAAAACGAGGTTTAAATGCGGAGAAAGATGTCTATTTTCATAGCCATCACAATGCAAACAAGAATAGAAGCCTAGCGCTACACTCCCCGGCAACGGCGTCAGGAAAGTGCTTGATAACCTCCGAGTGCAGGGGATCACCGTAGAACAATTTAATACGTATTTGAGTGTCGATCTCACGAGGAGCTGAAGGTAAACTATCTATTCTCTAAAATTCTATAACCACCTTATATGGTCTTCTATGCAATGCTAGGAACTAGAGTGTGCAGGGTTATTTTTACTACTAACTAGAAAATGGTAAACTGCTCAAAGTAAATATTACAAGTAAACTATTGCAAGTATGGTGGAGTTAGTGAAGTAGTAGCAAGTTTATCAAGGGAGCCAATTATTATTTCATACGTTTGGTTGTCATAATTAGTTAAGCACACGTATATCTTTTTACTGTTTCTTCTAGAGAGGAGTCATAGATAGGTGCAGCCATATACATGAGCAAGTACACCCCGAGGGATTAATCTCAAGGCCAATTAAAAGCAAGCAAGGGAATTATTAAGACATAAAGTCCAACCATTGTTGTAAGTTCTAAGGTCCCCATAGTAATAATTCAACGTTACTTAACCATGAATTAACATAACATTCATATATAACACTTGGGATCCAGTTTCTGTGAAACTCCGTCTATCCCTCATCCTATCATCATGCAATGGTGACAACCTTATGCATCCCCCAACATATGTGTGCACTCATATATTAGTGTATAATATCATCATAGAAGATAACATATATGTGTATGCAATCCACAACAAATTATTTCATAATTGCCATAAACAAGTCACTACTCAAACATAAACATAGAGATACAATAGATCATGGGAAAACAATAGACTGCATCACACATCATGTTTGCCAAGATATTACAGTAGAGGTATGTAGAGGCTCTTGCTGTAGATGATGATGATGATGATGAACATGCCGGAGGGGGTGGAGCCTTCCGGAGGTGATTCTGGCAGCGTTTTCCCCCTTCGATCTCCGCCAGTGGTAGCCTTCAAACTCTCTATTTTGGTGTTTTTAATCTCCGCCTCCGTATGTGTAGATTACGGACAAGAGGGGGTATATATAGAGGGTTTTATGTCCAAACAAGCCGGTGGGTGAAATATTGATGTGAATCATACAGTCGAAGTGGAAAAGGCACAAAGTGGCGCACCCTATTGGGCTGGACGCGCCACTAGGACTAGTTCCCAGCCCATTAATCCCCTATGACCCCCGTTTTTCTTGTTCTATGTCCCTTGAAATTTTTGAACCGTGGCTTCTGACCTTGCCCTTTTTGGAGTCCCGTAACTCTTGTAATTTCAAAAATACTAACATAAAGTATATTCTGCCAGAGTTAGAATCAAAGGAGAGGGGATTGTTTAGAAAGTCCCCAAAATCAATAAGATCCTATGTTGATTCTACTCTTCATGTCGGTCTTCGGGTCTTCTCACAACCTAAGCAAGGGTTAAGAAGGATAGATTGAGTACGAGCATACTCAGCAAGTTCTATGGTGTTTGTTTGATCCTCTATTCATAGTCATGGATAAAAAAATCCAAGACTTGTGCAGGTTTTCAAAAACTTTTTTTTAGAAAAGGTAAGTTTTGGATTTTAATAAATTTTTAAGCTGTTAGTCTTCACGGGTTGTCTGAACTTTCGTGGAGTTTCTTTCCACGCTGTGATAATAATACATTTCCAGGATATGGAGTAACATGTCAAGTTTACTGAAGGAAATATGCCCTGAGAGGCAATAATAAAGTTATTATTATGTATTCCTTATATATGATAGATGTTTATTTTACATGCTAGAAATGTATTGATTCGGAAACATCAATACATGTGTGTTTAATAAACAAAAAGGTTTCCTAGTCATGCCTCTCTTATAGACTAGCTTGTTGATTAACAGGATGATCAAGGTTTCCTGATCATGGACATTGGATGTTGTTAATAACAAGGTCACACCATTGGTGGAATGATGTGATGAACATTCGTCCTAAGTATAGCATTACGATCAAGTCATTGTGTTTATATTGCTATAACATCATACGAAGTAATCTTTATCCTTAGACCATGAGATCATGTTAATTGCTAACACCGGAAGAGTATCTTGATAACATCAAACGTCACACCGTAACAGGGTGACTATAAAGATGGGTTCAGTACTACGAAGGTGTTATGTTGAGGCTCATGGATCAAGAGTGTAATTTGTCAATCCAGATGACAGATAGATATACTCTGGGCCCTCACGGTGATATCACATTAGGATAGCTTGCAAGCAAGTGATGTGATCACTAGAATGCTATATCACGGGAACAAGAAAAGAGTGCATGTCGGTAACGAGATCAAACTAGGTATGGAGATACCAATGATCGAATCTCGGACGTGTAATATATCGAGAGACAAAGGGATTTAGTTACAAGCGTTAAAGGTTCTCACGATCACAGGAGTCATCGTTGAATGTGTAGGAGTCAGTACGGATCTCCAGGTCCCGCTACTGATTATTGATCGGAGAAGGGTCTCGATCATGTCTGCATTATTCGTGAACCGTAGGGTGGCACACTTAAGAGTTACCGGACACCATTTTGGAGCACATATGTTTCAGACGAAAGAATTGCAAAGCGCAGGAATTGTTTCAATAGAAACCGGAAATTGTTTCGGATGAAATTGCAGAAGGTGGTTTTGCATGAGATATTGAAATATTGCAAGGGGCTATATGTGAATGTTTGTTAATTAAAGTAATTAACAAAATTCTGAATAAATTTAATAAAAGAGTTTTATTAAATGAGAGAGCATTAAATTTGGAGAAACTTAATGCATTTAAAGTGAAGACTTTAAAAGGGAATGTGAAGAGGCATTTTAATGTGGAGGAGTTACCACCACATGAATGGGGGAGGTGAGGGGTCACCCCCCATGCGCCGTCCATGGAGAGAGGGGGCACCCCCCCCTCCTCCTATAAAAGGCCACCCATTCCCTCCTTCATCCTCACACCTCCTTGTGAAGGATCTCTCTCCCCCTCTAGAATTATTCCCCCATGGTCTCGGATTAGCGAGATACATGTTCCCGGTGGCATTTCGTCTGAAAGGAGTTGCTGCTTCCGCTGGATCGCTGGAGCGAGGAGGTGGAGGTTGTCCGGTGGCTTGAACGTGTGTGCGAGTGCGGATGCACTGCTGAGTTGCGGTGCTCGGACTTCCTCACGATCTTGAGATCGGCAAGTGTACGACTACATCAACCACGAGTTCCTACTTGTTAACAAAGCTCGTTGTCTTCGAGGGTAAGTTCTCTATGGATGTATGTCCACCCGTTTGCTTTGTACCTAGTAGATAGATCTTGGCGTGTAGTTCACACCGTAGGAAATTTTTTGTTTTCTATGCTGCGGACCCAACACTCTCTAGATGTGTGCTACTTTTCCCACAAGCGTTCTTGGTCTTATTACTCTTTCCATACTTCTTTTTTAGCTATGGGGTCTTGTTACCAAGTTTCACAGAGTCATGATGATTCCCCCTCCACAACCATACTACCTACCCATTGTAATGAATTTTGGTCACGAAACCTACGTTCAGTTACCATCCATTCTAATATACCCATCTGTTATCTGAGACACATGATAGGGGCGCCATGGGCTCCCACCTACTGATCAGCACTTTGGTTCACATCCCGAGTAGCGAGGACAGATGAAAGGAAAAAAGTACTTGACTCGTTCGCCCCATAACAGGATCTGTGGTTAGCACGGTATTGTACGATGCAAAAATGGTTGATTGTTGTTGTTATTAATCCTAACTTTCTCAGTACAATGGAATCTCCACCACATGATCTTTCAATCATGCATACAACCATGATTCCACCACCCACCATTTATTGATTTCATTATGAAAACGATATTGCCTTTTAATGCAAGTAATAATAATGTTTTGAACACATTTTCAAACTTAAGACAAAATACATGTAAGATTTCACTTGAAACTCGAATGCAAGAATGACCTCACAAAGTTGATGCAAGAATGAACTTGTGTGGTAACTGCGAGATAGTGCAGTTCACATGTTTTACTTGACCCTGATCCTCAGGTTTTGAAATTCGCAACATCGCCGATAAAGACAATGTTTTGGTTACAAATATGTGATTCTCTAATGCAATTGTATGCAATGCACTTCTGGTGTGTTGTGTTTAAATTTCACTATATAAATTTCTTTGTCTTTGGTGATTTTCTCTATTTTTAGGGTTTTATTATCTTTTATTTGGTATTTTGTTTATTGTTGTAATTCTCAAGGTAATATCAAGAACTTCATTTTAGAATTTTCATAATTTTATGAAAATTAGGGTTTACATTTTTATCCTTATTTTTCCTAATATTATGGAATTTTCTATGAATTTTAAAGTATAGAAATTAATTATTTCACTAAAAATTCACAAAAATAAAAGTACTTGCAAAATCACACAAAAATACTTTTTGTATTTCTTGAATTTTTATACACACAAAACTATTTTTTCAAGTTTTAAGTGTGAGTTGTGATTTAATTGGGTTTAAGGGTAAATATGAAATGACCAAAATACCCCTATATACTTGGACTCGTTAGTCACACCATGTGGGTCAAAACCAGCTTCGAGACTTGGTCCAGCCCAACTGGACCACTCACCCGTCCCTCTCTCTCATGTGTCCCTCTCTCACACACGCGCACACGCACTCGATTAGGCGGTTGTGCCTTCGCCTGGCCTCCTTGACCATCTCTGTCCTCTTCCGCTGCCGCTCCTCCACTCAAATTACTCCCCTTACTCCGCTCTATAATCCTACCAATCACATTCGTCCCTCGCTCGCTCCGTTGGTTACACGCAACCCCAACCCTAACTAGGGTTTCTGTGATGTATTGACTCTCTCGTCTTTGACACAACTCCGGTGCTCCCCATTGTTGGTATGGTGCTCTATTGTGTCTACAACGCCTCCCTAAGCTACCTTGGTCGGTCTAGGGTGAGACACCCATCTAGGGAATTCCTATGTGCTGCCAGTCGCCGCCTTCTTCCTCTTCTCAATCAGCGTGAGCTCGACTCATCCTTTGTGAAGGTAATTTCCCATCTCTCTCTTCTTCTACCTTCCCCTCTCCTTCTTCTATTCTAGATGGTTCTAGTTCTAGGGTTTGTGCTTCAATAGTGTCACTAGTATGATGTTTCTAGGGTTTTGGTAGGTTCTAGATGCTTCTATCATGTTAGCTATACTTCTAAGGTTCGACATGGTAAACTGTGCTAAGAATAGGATTTTAGGCTTACTAATGGCTTGATCAGTGTTACTTGCTTCAGTTAAAAGGTGTTCATTTGATTAAGTGTCTTCTACTGGTACTTGCATATGTTAATCTGATGATTGAGTACTGATCTTTTAATTTCTAAGATCAATATTGTTATGCTTCATGTTAATTGCTACCGTTAATTCTAATTACTATCATGCTTCACTATCAACTATGCATTTCACTCATAGTACTTTAATAGTATCTATTTAGTTCAATGTTGCTTTGAGATTTTGAGTCAAGCTTAATTCTGTAAGTGTGTTGTTTCATTAATGTTTACTATTTCTTATGTAGGTGTTTAATTTAGAATGCTTGTTCTTTATCTCCCTTCTCATCCTTAGGCATATCTTAGGATTTTATCTAGGGATGAGGGGTGAGATAGGAACTAGTGTTCTATTACTGGTTAATTACTTATTGTTTACTATTCATGTTCCTCTTCTAGCTAAAGGATATGGTTGTTCCAGTATTAGGGTGTAGTTGTGCCTATGGTGTTCTTCACTTAGTGAAGATGCACAGCGTGTAGCCTTCCTAATTTAGTGAGTGCATCATGTTACTGATGGGTTCGTAGCATGGAAAACAAAA
Source organism: Avena sativa (assembly GCA_916181665.1). NCBI lineage: Eukaryota > Viridiplantae > Streptophyta > Magnoliopsida > Poales > Poaceae > Avena > Avena sativa. The sequence goes on from OV702296.1 coordinate 419,050,960, forward strand.
AATTTCTACCGCAAGAACCAACAAAACCTAGATCTAATCTAGATAAAAGCCAAGATCTAATCTATTAGACAAGTGCAACGAGATAGATCTGTACTAACCCTTGTAGTTTCCAAAGCCTTGTTCGAGATCGGATCTCGTGGTTGATGTAGTCGATCACTTGCCGATCTCAAGATCGAGTAGATGATCCTTATGGCGCCGCATTCCGGCAGCGCTTCCGCAGACGGTCACACGTGCGGAGTCGAAGCAGACCTTCCTCTCCCCGTTCCAGCGAGCAGCGGAGGTAGTAGATCTTCTCCACGCAATCCCAGCAGCACGACGGCGTGGTGATGGTGGTGGAGTAGAGAATTCTGCAGGGCTTCGCCTAAGCCGGAGCAGATGGAAGGAGGAAGAGAGAGGCGGCTAGGGTTTGGAGTGGAAGGGGGCAAGGAGGGGTGGTGCCTCCACCCCTCTATATATAGAGGGAGGGGTGTGGCCTAGGGTTCCCACCCCTAGGCCCACCCCTTAGGGCCGGCGCACTAGGAAGCTTGGGGGGAGAGTCCTTCCCCCCCAAGTTTCCCCTTTAAACTCCCCTTATCTTATCTTATCTTATCTCGGTTTTCAAATAAACTCCAAGATATCTTCTAGAACCTTCCGGAACATTCCGAAACCTTCTAGAATCCCCATACAAACACTCTGGAACATTTCCTAACTTAGAAAATGATCCCCATTATATGAATCTTATTCTCCGGACAATTCCGGATCTCCTCGTGATGTCCCGGATCCAGTCCGAGGCTCCGAACAACATTCGGTCTCCAACGCATATTCAATATCTACTTAAAACAACTTCGAACCTTAAGTGTGTCACCCTACGGTTCGTGAATATGTAGACATGATGAAGACACCTCTCCGATCAATAACCATCAGCGGGATCTGGAGATCCATAACGGCTCCCACATACTCAACGATGACTTCGTGATCGATAGAACCATTAACATACGAAACCAATTCCCTTTGTCACGCGATACTCTACTTATCCGAGGTTTGATCATCGGTATCTCCATACCTAGTTCTACCTTGTTACTGATAAGCACTCTTTACTCGTTCCGTGTTATGCCATCCCTTGTGACCTAGTCACATGCTTGCAAGCTAACTAGATGACATTCCACCGAGAGGGCCCAGAGCATATCTATCCGTCATATGGATGGACAAATCCCAATCTTGGTTCATGCGCTTCAACACATACTTTCAGAATACCCAATGATACCTTTATAACCACCCAGTTACGAAGTGGTGTTTGATGTCATCAAAATACCCATCCGGTGATGGTGATTAACACAACCTCATGGTCGAAGGATTAGGTTACTATGTATCGAAAGCTTATAGCAATGTGAACTTAATTACTTGATCTTATGCTACGCTTACTATGGGTGTGTGTGTCCATTACATCATTCTCCTAATGATACAACCTTGTTATTAATGACATCCAATGTCCATGATCAGGAAACCATGATCATCAATTAATCAACAAGCTAGTTTAACAAGAGGCTTACTAGGGACTCTTTTATGTTTACAAAACACACATGTATTAGTGTTTCCTTATAATACAATTACAACATGGGATGCAAACTTTCATCATAAACACAAAGATATAATAATAACCACTTTTATTATTGCCTCTTGGGCATATCTCCAACAGTCTCCCACTTGCACCAGAGTCAATAATCTAGATTACATGGTAATATACCTAACACCCATGGCGTTCTGGTGTTGGTCATGCTTTGCTCTAGGGAGAGGTTTAGTCAACGGATCTGCCACATTCAGATCAGTGTGTACTTTGCAAATCTTTATGTCACCATCTCGGACATACTCGCGAATAGCATGGAAACATAGCTTGATGTGCTTCAGCTTGCTATGTGACCTTGGCTCCTGTGCATTAGCTATGGCACCTGTGTTGTCACAGTAGATGGCCATCGGGTCCAACGCACTAGGAACCACGCCAAGTTCAGTAATGAACTCCTTCATCTATATGGCTTCTTGTGCAGCCTCCGAAGCAGCTATGTATTCCGATTCAGTTGAAGATTTTGCCACAACGCTTTGCTTGGCACTCCTCCAGCTCACTGCAGCACCATTCAAAATAAATACGTATCCAGACTGTGATTTCGAGTCATCTGGATCGGTGTTCCAACTAGCATCAGTGTAACTGTTTACAACAAGCTGTTCATCACCTCCATAAGAAAGAACCATATCCTTAGTCCTATTCAGGTACTTAAGGATATTCTTGACCGTTGTCCAGTGCTCCATTCCAGGATCACTTTGATATCTTCTAGTCAAACTAACAGCATGTGCTATATCCGGTCTTGTACACAACATGGCATACATGATAGAACCTATGGCTGAGGCATAGGGAACATTATTCATCTTCTCTCTATCTTCTGCCGTAGCTGGACTTTGAGTCTTACTCAAGGTCTTACCTGACCGAACCCTTTCTTGCTCTCTTCCATTCTAAACTTCTTTAGAACTTTGTCCAAGTATGTACTTTGTGAAAGCGCTAGTAGGCGTCTTGATCTATCTCTATAAATCTTGATGCCTAGAATATATGTCGCTTCGCCAAGATCCTTCATTGAAAAAACTATTATTCAAATAGGCTTTGACGCTATTAAGAAGTTCTATATCATTCCCAATCAACAATATGTCATCTACATATAGTACTAGGAATGCTACAGAGCTCCCACTCACTTTCTTGTAAATACAAGCTTCTCCATAAGTTTGTATAAATCCAAATTTTTTGATTACTTTATCAAAACGTTGATTCCAACTCCAAGATGCTTGCTTTAGTCCATAAATGGAGCGTTGAAGTTTGCATACCTTGTCAGCATCACTAGGATCGACGAAACCCTTGGGTTGTACCATGTACAACTCTTCCTCAATGTCACCATTAAGGAACGCCGTTTTGACATCCATCTGCCATATCTCATAATCGAAATATGCAGCAATTGCTAACAAAATCCTCACAGACTTTAGCTTCGCTACTGGTGAGAAAGTCTCATCATAGTCAACACCTTGAATTTGTCGGAACCCTTTCGCGACAAGTCGAGCTTTATAGACAGTAACATTACCATCAGCATCTGTTTTTCTTTTGAAAATCCATTTGTTCTCGACAGCCTTACGGCCATCCGGTAAGTCAACCAAAGTCCATACTTGGTTTTCGTACATGGATCCCATTTCGGATTTCATGGCTTCTAGCCATTTGTCGGAATCTGGGCTCACCATAGCTTCTTCATACGTCGCAGGGTCATCAGTGTTGTCCACCAACATGACGTTCAAGGCAGAGTCATACCACTCAGGAGTGGTACGAACCCTCGTTGACCTGCGAGGTTCAGCAGGAACTTCGTTCGAAGTTTCATGATCACCATCATTAGCTTCCTATCCAGTTGGTGCAGGCGGCACAAAAACATCTTCCGGTGCTGCGCTACTCTCAACCCCGAGAGAAGGTTCAATAACCTCGTCGAGTTCTACTTTCCTTCCTGTCACTTCTTTCGAGAGAAACTCCTTCTCAAGAAAGGATCCATTCTTAGCAACAAAAACTTTGCCTTCGGATCTATGATAGAAGGTATACCCAATTGTTTCTTTAGGGTATCCTATGAAGACGCATTTCTCCGCTTTGGGTTCCAGCTTATCAGGTTGTAACTTCTTTACATACGCTTCGCAACCCCAAACTTTAAGGAACGACAACTTAGGTTTCTTACCAAACCATAATTCATACGGTGTCGTTTCAACGGATTTAGATGGTGCCCTATTTAAAGTGAATGCGGCTGTCTCTAATGCATAGCCCCAAAACCATAGTGGTAAATCTGTAAGAGACATCATAGACCGAACCATATCTAAGAGAGTTCGATAACGACGTTCGGACACACCATTACGCTGTAGTGTTCCCGGCGGTGTCAACAGCGAAAGTATTCCACATTTCTTTAAATGCATGCCAAACTCATAATTTAGATATTCACCTCCGCGGTCAGAACGCAGAAACTTAATCTTCTTGTTACGATGATTTTCCACTTCACTTTGAAATTCCTTAAACTTCTCGAAAGTTTCGGATTTATGTTTCATAAAGTAGACATACCCATATCTACTTAAGTCATCCGTGAAAGTGAGAACATAATATCCACCACGTGATGCTACACTCATTGGACCGCACACATCGGTATGTATTATTTCCAATAAGTCTGTAGCTCGCTCCATTATTCCAGAGAATGGAGTCTTAGTCATTTTTCCCATTAGACATGCTTCGCATCTTTCAAGTGATTCAAGAAGTCCATCAGAATGGAGTTTCTTCATACGCTTCACTCCAATGTGACCAAGACGACAGTGCCACATGTATGTAGAATTATCATTCAATTTTGTTCGTTTAGCATCTATGTTGTGAACATGTGTATCACTACTATCGAGATTCAGTAAGAATAAACCATTTATCTCAGGTGCATTACCATAAAAGATATTACTCATATAAATCGAACAACCTTTATTCTCGGACTTAAAAGAGTAACCGTCTCGCAATAAACAAGATCCAGATATAATGTTCATGCTTAACACAGGCACCAAATAACAATTATTCAAATTTAAAACTAATCCCGAAGGTAGATGTAGAGGGAGCGTGCCGACGGCGATCACATCAACCTTGGAGCCATTTCCAACGCGCATCGTCATCTCGTCTCTCGCCAGTCTTCGTTTATTCCGCAGCTCCTGTTTTGAGTTACAAATATGAGCAACCGAACCAGTATCAAATACCCAGGTACTACTACGATTACTAGTAAGATACACATCAATAACATGTATATCGAATATACCTTTCTTCTTGATGTTGCCATTCTTCAGATCTACCAGGTACTTGGGGCAGTTGCGCTTCCAGTGACCAGCACCCTTGCAGTAGAAGCATTCAGTTTCAGGCTTAGGACCTGCCTTGGGCTTCTTAGCAGGTGCGGCAGCTTTCTTGCCGTCCTTCTTGAAGTTGCCCTTGTTCTTAGGCTTGCCCTGTTTCTTGAAATTGGTGGTCTTATTGACCATCAACACTTGGTGCTCCTTCTTGATCTCCACTTCAGCAGTTTTCAGCATGGACAATAGTTCAGGCAACGTCTTATTCATGCAGTGCATATTGTAGTTCATCACAAAGTTCTTATAACTTGGTGGCAGTGATTGGAGGACACGGTGAATCCCTAACTCATTAGGAATCGTTATCCCCAACTCTTGGAGCTTGTTTGCGTGCCCAGACATGGTGAGCACGTGCTCGCTAACGGAGCTTCCCTCTTCCATCTTGCAGGTAAAGAACTTTTCGGAGGCCTCATAGCTCTCCACGGCCGCGTGAGTCTCAAAAATGAGCTTGAGCTCCTTAATGATCTCGAACGGGTCGTGGTGCTCAAAGCGCTTCTGAAGCTCCGTTTCTAGACCGTATAGGATGGCACACTGAACTGTGGAGTAGTGATTTTTCCGAGTGGCGTAAACATTTTTTACGTCATCGGTGGCATCTTCTGCAGGTGGGTCACCTAGCGGTGCATCGAGCACATAGGTCATCTGACCAGCCCTGAGGACAATCTTCAGACCACGGAGCCAGTCCGTGAAGTTGCTTCCATTGTTCTTAAGTTTTTCTTTCTCTAGGAACGCATTGAAATTGATGGAGAGGTTCGCGATAATCTACAACAAATTTGCAAGTAGTTTAGACTAAGTTTATGATAAATTGAGTTCAGTTTTAATTCTTAAATTAACTAGGTGAACTCCCACTGAAAACAACATCCCTCACATTGTCTTAGTGATTACACGAACCAAGTCCACTACACCAAGTCCGATCTTCATGAGAGAAGATGTAGTTTCATCGGCGAACAATCTTCATGTTCATCATATCATTCATATGACTCGTGCTCTACCTTTCGGTATTCCGTGTTCCGAGACCATGTCTGTACATGCTAGGCTCGTCAAGATTAACCTTAGTTTCCGCATGTGCAAATCTGGCTTGCACCCGTTGTATGCACACGTAGAATCTATCACACCCGATCATCACGAGATGCTTCGAAACGACGAGTCTTAGAAATGGTGCCAACTAAGGACGAACACTTTTATTACTTGATATTTAGTGAGAGGGATCATCTTATAATGCTACCGTCGCGATCTAGGCAATACAAGATGCATAATGGATTAACATCACAGGCAATTCATAATTAGTGCGATATGATATGACCCTTTCTTCTTATGCCTTTGATCTCCATCTCCAAAGCACGGACATGATCTCCATCATCACCAGCATTGCGTCAAGGTCAGTGGAGCCGCTTCATGGTTGTCCATCATCACAAGCAACTATTACAACTACTTGGAATAACGCTATTACAAGATGAATAGACACGCAGGTCTTAACAGAATTAAAGACAACCATTAGGCTCCTACCGGTTGCCATATTACAACAAGGATCATTGCATACATCAAATATAATCACAATCACATGATGGCCATATCACATCACAAAACCCCCTGCAAAAACAAGTTAGACGCCTCTAATTTTCTTTGCAAGTTTTACGTGGTTTGGACCTTTCGAATAAGAACGGATCTTACCTACGAAAACTGAACCACAACGTTGATACAAGTGCTATCAAGTGCAAAGTGTAGATTTGATCTATACTATGATGGGAGAGACAGACACCCGCAAAGCCACTTGTGCAAAGCAAGTTGCACGTCAAGCGTGGAGCAAGTCTCATGTGCGATGACATGTAATGTTAGCCCGAGCCGCTTCATCCCACCATACCGCAAGATGCAAAGTACACATAGCAAAATACGGCACGAGCACCAACGCCCATAACACCATTGTGTTCTACTCGTGCAACAGATCTACGCATAGACAAGGCTCTGATACCACTGATGGGTTCGTAGCATGGAAAACAAAAAATTTCTACCGCAAGAACGAACAAAACCCAGATCTAATCTAGATAAAAGCCAAGATATAATCTATTAGACAAGTGCAACGAGATAGATCTGTACTAACCCTTGTAGTTTCCAAAGCCTTGTTCGAGATCGGATCTCGTGGTTGATGTAGTCGATCACTTGCCGATCTCAAGATCGAGTAGATGATCCTTCTGGCGCCGCGTTCCGGCAGCGCTTCCGCAGACGGTCACACGTGCGGAGTCGAAGCAGACCTTCCTCTCCCCGTTCCAGCGAGCAGCGGAGGTAGTAGATCTTCTCCACGCAATCCCAGCAGCATGACGGCGTGGTGATGGTGGTGGAGTAGAGAATTCTGCAGGGCTTCGCCTAAGCCGGAGCAGATGGAAGGAGGAAGAGAGAGGCGGCTAGGGTTTGGAGTGGAAGGGGGCAAGGAGGGGTGGTGCCTCCACCCCTCTATATATAGAGGGAGGGGTGTGGCCTAGGGTTCCCACCCCTAGGCCCACCCCTTAGGGCCGGCGCACTAGGGAGCTTGGGGGGAGAGTCCTTCCCCCCCCGAGTTTCCCCTTTAAACTCCCCTTATCTTATCTTATCTTATCTTATCTTATCTCGGTTTTCAAATAAACTCCAAGATATCTTCTAGAACCTTCCGGAACATTCCGAAACCTTCTAGAATCCCCATACAAACACTCTGGAACATTTCCTAACTTAGAAAATGATCCCCATTATATGAATCTTATTCTCCGGACAATTCCGGATCTCCTCGTGATGTCCCGGATCCAGTCCGAGGCTCCGAACAACATTCGGTCTCCAACGCATATTCAATATCTACTTAAAACAACTTCGAACCTTAAGTGTGTCACCCTACGGTTCGTGAATATGTAGACATGATGAAGACACCTCTCCGATCAATAACCATCAGCGGGATCTGGAGATCCATAACGGCTCCCACATACTCAACGATGACTTCGTGATCGATAGAACCATTAACATACGAAACCAATTCCCTTTGTCACGCGATACTCTACTTATCCGAGGTTTGATCATCGGTATCTCCATACCTAGTTCTACCTTGTTACTGATAAGCACTCTTTACTCGTTCCGTGTTATGCCATCCCTTGTGACCTAGTCACATGCTTGCAAGCTAACTAGATGACATTCCACCGAGAGGGCCCAGAGCATATCTATCCGTCATATGGATGGACAAATCCCAATCTTGGTTCATGCGCTTCAACACATACTTTCAGAATACCCAATGATACCTTTATAACCACCCAGTTACGAAGTGGTGTTTGATGTCATCAAAATACCCATCCGGTGATGGTGATTAACACAACCTCATGGTCGAAGGATTAGGTTACTATGTATCGAAAGCTTATAGCAATGTGAACTTAATTACTTGATCTTATGCTACGCTTACTATGGGTGTGTGTGTCCATTACATCATTCTCCTAATGATACAACCTTGTTATTAATGACATCCAATGTCCATGATCAGGAAACCATGATCATCAATTAATCAACAAGCTAGTTTAACAAGAGGCTTACTAGGGACTCTTTTATGTTTACAAAACACACATGTATTAGTGTTTCCTTATAATACAATTACAGCATGGGATGCAAACTTTCATCATAAACACAAAGATATAATAATAACCACTTTTATTATTGCCTCTTGGGCATATCTCCAACAGTTCCTATTTCTCTCTATGGACTACTATGGACTCTATGATTCCTATTCTAGGGTTTTGGGCTAACAACCTTTGTAGTTTCCAAAATGTGCTTGCTGAAGATCTGCAGCTATTGATGTGGTCCTTCTCCTCCTGTTCTTAAGTTCCTTCTCATTTTCTTCCTCTCTCTCTCAGATCTCTCTCTAAAGTCTAAGTGTGTGTTTTTGGTCCAACGTCGAGTGGTGAGTTATGATCTCTAGGCGTGAGATCCTCCGCTATTTATAGTGCTCTAAAATCACTATGAGTTTGACACCTCAATAATGTATTTAGGTAAATCGCCTGCTTGGGTATGTGTGAAACCATCTTTGTGTGTTAACCTATGTGTAGGTGGCATGGGATTTTTGGTGGTTAAGCCCATGCTGGCTTCAACTTATGTATGTTTTCCAAATTTGGCATATGGACCTTTTGTTCTTATACGCGAGGGTTGGTATCTGCATATGCCTAATTGGGCATGTTAGTTTGGTTTTGTCATGTACTAGCCTTGGACAATGACAAGTGTATATTCATTTTTGTTATTAGTGATCTTTGTGTGGATTTCATCCATGAGCCCTTGCAATTCCTATTGGATGAATGTTCCTAGTATTGCTTACTATGGACTTTGATTGGTTTGCATTTCTCATTTTTCATGTTTTAATTTTTTTTGTTCTTAGGTTCTTGATAGAATTCTAAGTCGGGTTATTTCCTTTGGTCATAGATCTTGTATTATGGAGGTTTACATGTTCCATAGCTTATGATTTATATTTTTGGGATTTACTAGTTCTTGATAGAATCCTAAGCCTAGGGTTTCCTTTGGTCCAAAGTTTTTGTATTAAGATTTCTATCATTTCTATTGGTTTATTTTTCAACTTGTTCTGTTTGTAAACTCTAGGTAAATGACTAACTAAAGGTTTTGGCTTTACTGTTGCTTTGTAAGAGTTCACTAAGAACCGCCAGTGGCCTTTGCTATTGTCCGGTATATTGGATTCCAGGTTGTTTTCTGTGAAGATTTTACTCCACCCTTTACTACTTTGTTTCTTTGGTTGCTAATACTCAGGCTTAGAGTTTAGGACCAGTTTTTAGACTCTTGTTCATAGGATTCTTGCAGCAAATGGTTTTGCCTTTGGTCAAACTTAACATTCTAACTCTAACATTTTTCTATTTGATGTTTCTGTTGCAGGTTGAAGACTCACAAGTGGCGGCATGTATAAGAAGTTTAGGTAGATAGGTGTAGTGTAGATTCTAGTAGTTTGTCATTAGGGATTTCTTTCTCTTTGTTTTGGTCATCTAACTTGTAAAGGATCATTTACTCATTTACTTATGAATAAAGATCACTTTGATTCATTTAAACTCTGCTTTCAATTTAAATTCTTATGTTTTAAATGGATGAAATATTTATACTTCAATTCTTATGATTTATAAGTAAGTGTGTGAGATTTGAAGTTGAATTCAAGTTTGACTTAGGTCAAACCTCAATTTTGAACGCATTCAAATAATTCAAATTCATTTTTGAATGGGGTTTCAACTCCTAGTGACCATTTGGCTGCAAAGCAACCTCACTAGAACTAAATTCAAATAAGGTTTTGAAAATTTTCAAACTAACCCTAAATTTCTATATGCATGCTATGCAAACATTCAAATTTTATTTCTACCCTTTCCTATTATCTAATCCCTAGGTCATTCCAGATTACAATGTGTGTATTTCGCCATATAATTCTACTCATATAATGTTTGACTAACCTTTCTTAAATGTATTGGGAGAGTAAGAAAAGGTACAAATAAAAAATATGAGTTTTAATTGATAGGTGAAGAGAACTGGCTGTTTGTGTCTCGGTTATGATGATCCAATGTGCTTTCTACATGCATGCTTACTATTGTTTCAGTAAAGTTGCTTCAAAAAAGAGAGATATTGCTCGGAATCGGTGAGTGTTTGTAAATTTCTAAACTTGAGATAAAATTTTCAAGTAGTCTACTTATTTTCTAGAGATAAATTTTACAACGGTACAAGTAGTACACTTACTTTGTAGAGATAAAGTTTCACATGCACACCCTTTTAGCCTCTCTTTTTTGTACTTCTCCGATTCAATTGAATAATTTTCTTGTTATTTATATTTACAACTCATTTATAATATAGTAAATTCTGAATCTATACATTTCTTTGTGAAATTTTCATGGTTTTATCTTTGATTTTTTTCTAGGTTGTCATGTGTGAGAAATCATTGCCACGTCATATCCGAGTGTCAACTATATTGTTAGTGCTAAATTATACCTTTGTAAAATTTGATGATTTTTTGATATATGGTGGAAACAAGCCTAGTATATTTCTAAAATTTCCACAAAGTCTCATACAATTTGAGAATGGCCTCACGAGGAATACCACTCTTATACAAAGCGGGCAACTAGGGTATGACTAACCCTTAGATAGGATATATGAGACCATTTCTAAAATTTCCACAAAGTCTCATACAATTTGAGAATGGACTCATGAGTATGTTGGTTTTTTTTAGAAAAATACACAACACGTGTGTTTGTTATATATGTCACCAGAAAATAGCAGCTCCCAATTCATTCTACCATTTGAAGAATAGAAATGGACAAATTTGTCTATGGATAGCGTGAAATAGTATTCATCCATAGTTCAACTATGCTTTTTTTTCTACCTGTACATCTAATCTTGAGCTGGCATTTTTGGAGGAGGATATGTTGTATTCTCTGCGTCCAGAAATAACTGATTTGAATTTATCTATATTTGAATGTATCTATATTCAAATCTAAACAAACCCAAGTCAATTATTTCTAGACGGAGTGAGTAAGAAACATTTTGAAAAAAAAATCGATTTTTGTATGCGATTTTTGAGTTGTCAATGGTCTCATCTAAAGGTCCGAATATTCTGATCTATGCAAGCTGTCCTTCTGTATTCTTTTTTAAAAAAACGGCCTTCTAGCCTCCATTTTCCTCAATCATTGTTCTTGTCCTTCAAAGCCCATGCAGTTCTGCTCCCTCTTACTTTTTTAAAACTTCGTTAGTATGTTCAAGAAATGGGCACGGAAGCTTGTCTGAACTAGTCCCTCGGGGGAACTCATCAACGTACGGTCTTGGACATAGACACCTCTTTTTCAGCAACGACGAAAATACGCAGCCGGCTTGACTCGCCGTCCTCCTAAATTTCTGAGACGTGAAGGCCGTCGATGCATTTGATAAAGATTTCTCCTCTACACTACACCTCGTGGCGATTAACTCCAGCTACGGATGAACCCGGTGGAGAAGGCCGATTTCTTCTCCGGGCTTCGCACTAAAAACACACACGAACGGCCTTGAAATGAATTCCACCATCTCAAAGCAGTGGGGCGGATGGGACGAAACCGTGGACGTGCTCGCCTTCTCTGGCGGTGACGGGACGGCTCAGAGCGAGCGAGCGTGCGTGCTTGGATTGAGTATTTTTTTTCTTCCATTTTACTACTCCAGTTCCAGCTGGCAAGGCTGTGTGCCCTTGTCCTGTCCAGACATTGGAATAAAAAAAATCGTCCAAAGTTCAGTCACTTTCTTGGCACCGGTTTCAAATGTGAGACGCTCTTCCTCTACTAGTTCCTTCCACCGCCAGCCAGATCGGTTGCAGATGAGAACGGGGAGGGATCGATTCGAGAACCTGGCGCGGAGCCGGCTTATGCCGGAACTGAAGCTCCGTGCCGTGCGACGGAAGGGAGTGTCGCAGGGAAGGCAGGGGTATACTTACTTAATTAATCAACTAATCACGGCAGAAAACACTGTCACCTAACAGATGTTTCTTTACAGATGGATCGATTGACGGGGGCGGCTTACTCTAATCGCATCGAGCGCATCGGGATCGGTGCTGACAGTCACCACATGCCCGCTGCTGCGGCGACCACAAGAATACAGGGAGAAGAAGGTTAAATTAGAGATCGGAGACGCCAGACATCTCCCTGAAGTGACTGCAACCAGTGAACACGATCGATCCATCCAGCCCCTAAAGTCAGTACTTCGTTAATTAACTACTATTGCAAGCCTTTTCACTCTCTCTCTCCCTAGATGTCTGGTGGACTTTTGGGTTTTTAACCTGCCGATTAGGCCTTTCACAATGGAGTGTATCTTAGCACGTCATTATAGAAAAAATAAATGGTTAAGATACAACCTTTTCAATGCATTATTTCTTCGTGGTGTCTCTACATTTAATGATTTAGAAAACATGCATGCATGTGATTGGACTAGCAATGTCTTTTACCTATGGTTGCATGGAAGAGGTGTTTCTTAGCTAAGAGCAAGTACAATAAGCCTAGTCAGCAGGCTATAGATAATGCCATGTCATTTAAAAGTATAGGTCGAAGAGAGAGAAAAGAGGAGAGAGAGGAAAGTGAGTGCTTCATATATAGCCGGCTCTAGCACAGAGGCCGAGAGAAAAAGCCTAGGCCCAATAGCATGTGTGTTTTAAAGAAATAAATCTTAGTTAAAGTTTATCTAATAGGCAACCTAATAGCTAGTCTATTGTATGAATGGACTTTTATGTTAGCTATAGATGACGTGGCATATGTATATAGCCGGCATCGAGCTATATTATTAACCTTGCTCTAAGATACAACCTCAATCTCTTTCCTCATTAACTATAGTGCCACATAAGCAAATTGCATAGGATCCGGTGCTAAGAAACACTCGTTGTAAATTGTGAGGATCGGCGGGGGGACGATCGAGGCGACAGGTACAGAAATTCTCTCCTGTACAGTACCCACGACGACACACGGTGCGCTGCACCGTAAAGCTAGCAGGGGCCGGGCGAGCAGGACCATATCATCGTGTGTGCATGCATGCATGGCTCTCTGCAAAGTCGCCTTCTCTAAAAGACTACTAAAGCCGATGTACAGAAATGAAGCTTTGCCGCACCAAACAAACAGAAGAGAACAACACAACACACCGGCGGATTATTCCGTCCTCTCGAAAGAAAGCGTCTGCCTGCCCAGATTTCGCACATTTTCTCCCACTCCGACCGGGTACACGAGATCGATCGATCGATCGCATTGTGCCGTCGGGACCATCTGCCAGATGGAACAGGGTCGATCGGGCCTTGCAGCTTGCCGGTGTACGTGTACGTGTGTACTGCGCGCTCGTAGTCTGCTCCTTGGGTTGCAAGCAAAGATCTCGATCGAAGCAGGGCAGGGCAGGGCAGGGCTCCTTGGGCTGCCATCTCCCCGGCCGGCAATCATTGGGGCCCAAAAAGGCCAGCAGCAGCGGAAATTAGATGGATCGATCGAGTGAGCTATGGAACGAAGAGGCGACCGCGTGCTCGATCTCGATCGGCCGCCGGGGTGAGCCGCAAGCAAAGCCGATGACGCTACATCGATCCACAACAGGAGAGTAGGAAGCAGCCGTCCGGTACTATAAAAATGGGATGGCGTTGATATTCCTCCTGCGGATGGTAGTTTTCTCGGGGTTGATGCCAGCTTAGCGTGATAAGTACTAGTACGCCCTACTAACCTTGTGTGATTAGTTTAAGGAGTATATATATACGGTTTAAACTTTGGGAACCGATCTGACCTCCGGGGTTCGTGCTTCCTCCGTCCATCGCACCGCGGCGACACCGTCGCTTATTTTTTTGATTTATTATTTATATCGAGCTCGTGGTTCCATCTTTATTCTTTGCTGGAAACTTGGCTTCGGTCTCCGCCCTTGGGGCTGGTCAAAGCCCTGGTTTCTCTCCCCTCTGCCGGCAAACCATCATCGCCTAATTGAGCCGTAATAATTCCGTTGCGACCCAGCTGTTGCGCTAGCTCATCCATGCTAGCGTCTTCACAAATCCAGTGGACTTTCCTGTGCTCTCCCCGATCCCAGAGCACGTACGTACGTAACCCGATTAATCAGCCGAGCCTCGACCGAATCTGGGTTTTAATCGCAACGGCACGAGGACAAATCGTGCAAATCATCATCGATTCGATCGTCGAGCGTTGGTGGTACTGGGACCTGGCACTGCCACAACAGGGCAGGCAGGCACGAGAGGCCGGGCACCCGGACCATTTTAAAAGAGAAAAAATGGTCCGTTCAATTGCGCCCCTAGATGTAGGGAAATTAGGGGTTAGCAGTAGACAGCATTTAGGACAAGACTGCCGCATAGTGCAGCCACCTTTGCCTTTTCAAAAGTACTGCTACCAGTACCACCTCCGTAGCGTGGCGTAGCTCTTTGTAGTCTCAAACTTATTACCAGCTGCAATTAATCGTAGCTGCATCAGAGCAAGTACAATAAGAGCAACTTTAACAAGATAGTCCATTGTTGGCTACAATCCACTCCTATGTTATCTATAACTATCACTATAGCAACAAGTATAATATTCATTATGTTTTAAAATGTAAGATGTTTTAGGTTTTTGTGAAAAGACTGTATCTAGTTCCTTTTTAGCGTGTTGGTTCATATAGGTTGGAGCGAACCTACACACTAAAAGAAGTCTAGATACACTCTTTTCACAAACCTAAAACATTTTATATTCTAAAACAGAGGGAGTAGCTAACTACAAACATGCACCATTTTACTAATACATGGTCCACATGACACTCCCATAAATGACTAGGAGCACGTGTTCTAGCTGACTCTTAACTACAACTAGCTCATCTCCGTCTCCTCCAGCGTAGCTAAAATATAGTATGTTACCTCTTATAGTTAGCTGATGTCATCCTTTTGTATTTGCTCTAATGGTTAGTCAGCTGAGTATAAAAATTAAAATAGTATACTTGTGTCGAGCTGGCAGAGAGAGAATAAGAGAGAAAGTAAATGAGTTCTCATCCAAGAGCCAACTCTTTCACGTGTTCCTAAACACTTTGTGAGATTGAAAGGTGAACCATATATTAATAAAATAATACATTTTTGTAACTACTAGCTATTAGGGCATCCACAATGTGCAAAAAAAACACCTTTGGGCCTATGCATTCCCTAAAGGTTCACTTTATGAATATGGAGAAAATAAACATGTCTTCAAGACTAAGGTGCACCTCAACCTTGTGGCTTGTTCATAAAAATAGAAAAATGATTTTCTCTTTCTCCTCTATTTTGCGTGGAACAATATGACAATCTATATTGGATCCTACTTTGTGACAAATATTGACCTTCGTTGTGGCATGTTTCATAAGTTATGTGGGTCCTATTTTATTGCAAAACTTCACGTTATACATTAGGGATGTTCTTATACTTATTCACTATAGTGTAGGCTATTGATGACATGGCAATATCTTATAGCTAGCCGTCCGATATACTATTGAACTTGCTTATACAATACAGTAGATACTATCTATCTTCTGAATAATTTACCGAGAGGCGAAAGGATCCAGGTCACTAGGTCAGCACTCAGTAGTAGTATCTTGTGAATTATTTGCTCTCTCTGGCTCTACGAAGCAGCAGAAGTCAAGTTACATCATTGAAAGCAAAAAGGCTTAGCTGCATGCAACTTTGATCCCACAAGTCACACGGGCGCGTGGAGTACTACAGGCGCAGTAAAAAAAAAGATATAGGCGGTAGTATTATGAAGTACGTACTGGGCGGTACACATACGGCCACCACAAACATGTACTCTACGAGGGGACCAGAAACCCAGGCGGTCCCAGCGGCCAGCGACGGCAACAGTGGCACTTTTAGCTGGTCAAGGCACAGTAGATTCCCTCAGCCTCTCAGACGACTGGGGTGGCTACTGATCAGAAATCGCGTGCATGGCTCTTCGGCTCTGCGTCCATGCATGCATGCAGGGCAGAGGTAGAGATAGCGAGGGAGGCAGTACACGCTAGGGAGCTACTAGTACTACTGTAGACGGTCCTTTCGGGCGTGAAATTATAACCCAGCAGTATGAAAAAGCTGGCCTGGACCGTAGCTCCAACCGGGCTAGTATAGCCAAATTGATTTGACTCCACCAACCATACCACCATGCGCACCCCCGTCCTGTCACTGTGGCACGCTCACCCCTGTCGAGGAAGTGTGGACCGCCCGCCCCCACGCAACAGACCACACCCTGCCTGGGTTTTACTTTACTGCCGGGTGAAAATCTCCCAGCTTTTGAGAAAAATGATGGAGTGTAGCCGTGGAAAATGGGCGAGAAGGAGAAGGAAAAAGGAGATTTCGCAGCATCCCTGAGAAAACGAGCGTTGCTGGTGCTGCGTGAGCAGGGCAGAGCATTGTGGACACAGTGGCGCGCTCCAGGGAACAGCTTGTAGTCATGCGATCGACTACACGTACGTACTCCGTCTCTTCTAAAGATACTTCGTGGTACATGCTTGATATTGTATCGCAGATGTGTCGCTGTCGCCGTCTCCTCTTCTCTTCTCTGTGTGTACAACAACTTTTCTCCGTCTCCATTGTCCGAATTAAAAATGTGTTACGTCACCGCGACTAACACGGTGTCTCGTGTGGGGCCTAGCTAACAGGATCGTTTGTCGTTCTCTTCCGTCAATCTATCTCCCCTGCATGCGTGCTTTGTATTTTCTTTTGCGTGCGCCCGTGCTTTTGTTGTAGGTCTGGCATACTCTGCACCCTTCGCTCGACCAGAGGAGCCTTCGGATTCATTTTGGGCGTGTTTGGCATGTAGAATTTCCCTTTTTTTTTATCTGACGAGAAAAAATAAGCCCGTTTGGTTATTCGGTCTGTATGAGTTTGCTGCACGGCATGAGTTTTAAAACAGGCCAAAAGTTGGCCCGGTGGAACGTTAAAATCGGCCGTTTCCATGCAGCTAGCCTGTGGCGAGCGCCGCGTGCCGACCGGTTGCACAAGTGGAGAAATGCGTGAGATGGGATATTTTTGGCTTAACAGTCAGTCCGCTCCGCTCACCGTCCACTCCACTCTCTCTTTTCCTCACCCCGATTCGCCCTCCATGGCCGACCCTCCCCCCCTCCGTTCCGCGCCCTCAACATCAGCGAGCTGAGTGCCCATGGGCGGTGGGCGGCCGCTCAACTAGACAATCTCGCCGTCGCCAGCGACACGTCCTTCATGAGGGCGCTCAGGGCTCATGCACCCTTCTGCGTGTGCGGAACTCGGGCGACAATGGCGGCGGCGGGGGTTGTGTCTTCTACATCTACGGCGGTAGCCGCATCTGCGGCGAAGGCGACCGGAAAACCCCCGCCAGCGTCTGGGTCACCCTTGATGATTTGGATAGGGTTTTTTTGCCTGTGGCGGCGGCCCCAACAACCGCGCGCGGCGTGTCTTCTTTTGCTCCGGTGCCACCTATTACTGCTCCATCTTCGTCGATGCTGCCACCCTCGACCACGGTAAGTTCCCGATTCACTGGTAATGTGTTTAGCGGTTAGGGTTTGGTACTAAATCGACCACAGGTAGGACTCGATCGAGGTGTATTTTAGGTAGGTTTTAGGGTTTGGAACACGAGATTTGGGGCTTTTTTCGCACTAGGTAGTTAGAGCTCTAAAAATGTGCTGTCAAATTTGGAAATTCAGTTTAGCCAAATCCCCAAATTGGTTGATGTCCTCGTCCTTAGCCAGATTGGGGATTTTAATGTGGTTTGTACATATTCAATATGCTTTGACATGCATTTCCCGATTGGGGATTGCATGAGGATTGTAGTTCTTGTCCTGCTACAATGCCCATTTTCCTTTCACCTTGCTACTTTGTCCATTTTTCTTTCATGTCCATTGTCCAATTGGGCAATGCTTCTAGTTGTAGATTGTAATTTTATGCTGACCTTGTTTTTCTTTATGCCAAGGTGATTAAGCTTGACTGTGAAACTATGGGGAAGGGCTAACACCCCCCACCAGGTTATGCCGACGTGCTCCCTGTCAACCGCAAAGCAAGAAGGGTCGGCAACCAAAGCTCGGCCACCACCAAATCGACCAGGTCCCTCACCGCTTCATCATCCAGCTGGAGCCTAATGACCTCCACATGCTGGTGATCCCGGCGGAGTTCCAGCGTGGCCTGAGGAACTAGACCAGGGCCCCGCCGCCGTGCGTCATGCCGGTCACAGCTTGTCGCTGGCTCCTGAGTGGGTGCAGGAGGACTGCTTTGGTGTCTAGGTTGCGTTAAGGAAGAACTAGCCGGAGCTGGTGTACAAGTATGACATGGAGCATGAGGATGTCGTGGAGTTCAAGCTCAAGTCCTTCATCGTCAAGATGACGATCTACAACAAGGGCTCCTCCGCTCCAGGCAGTACACCTGCCCTGACCACGACTAGACGTTAGCGGCCTTCATGTCATAGTTTGTAAGTAGTAGTAGTTGTTGTTGTTGATGGAAAACTTGTGATGGTGAACTTGTCTTATCTCTTTTGACCAAGGGTTAAACCCTGGTGGTTCAGGGGCATGAGATACCCCTACTGATGGTTCTTTTGATAAGGAGTTAAAACCCTGGTGGTTCAGGGGCATGCGATGCTAGTGCTGATGATTCTTTTGATCAAGGGTTCTTGATTGTTGCCTGCCTGGTAGTATATATATGCTTTAACTAGTAATGTTGTGTGTGCATATGCCCGTTATTGTGATCATGTGTTATGTATACTATGATGGTAATATCACCCAATTTAAAATGGGTGATTATAAACCATGTGATCAGGTGCAAAGCACCACACCAAACACCTGTGAAATGCATCAATAGGGAAAAAATCTGGAATGTGTGCAACGAAACAACCAGACCAATTTGCTCAAAAATTGAATGCAGGAAGCTAAACAAAATGTCCTAGTTGGCCCGAGGTCAATCTCCCCTCATGCAGCACCCAACGGGTCAAGCCGGGGAAACAGGAAATTTGGCCTTTGCAACCAAACATGCCCTTTATGTGGAAACTTGTAGGGAGCAACATGTGCTGTTATCCGCGATGAAAGAGGTACTCTCTCCGTCCAGAAATAACTGATTTGACTTTCTCTAAATTAAAATGTATATATACTAAAACATGTCTAGACACATACGAATCTAGATAAATCCAAGTCACTTACTTCTGAATAAAGGGAGTATATTTATTATTGGAATGTCTTGCTTGATCCGTGCAGTTTTTGGTGTGGCGATGGCAGAGGCAATGGCTCTTCGAGATGGTCTTTTGTTGGAACAGAAGGTGGCATGCTCTAAACTAATCGTGAACTCAGATTGCTGGAAAGTCATAGCTACAATGCAAGATGGTGGTAATTCTCTAGGCGTAGCAATGACAACGATTTATGAGGAATGCTCGTTTCTAGCTAAGGGTTTTGCCCGTGTTACTTTGACTCATAGAGCAAGGAAGAGCAATAGTGTAGCTGATATGCTTACTTGTAATGCGGAGGACCACATACTGTTTGGTTGTAGGATCCGCCGGATTATATCATAAGGCTTCTTACGAACTATGTAACTATTTTCGATAATCAATAAAACTCCGCAGCAAACATGTAGCTGTCCTAAAAAAAGGGCGCCTTCAGAGGTGTTCTCATGTTTACACCATCTCTAACACGATGAAGTTGTAAAGCAGAATATTTTCCAATTTTTTCTAAGTCATCTTCTTACCGTAACATTCTGTACATACTCCTCCAGCACAACCCCGCACTGCTCGCCGTCGCCGCTGCTCGGCTCCTCCCGCCTGAATTGTCCTATGTCGCTCGACCCGCTGCCTCATATACCACGTGGCCCATCGTCTCCCTGTCCCCTTAAGGCCACGTACAACCCCGGCGGCGGCGCGACCCCTCCTCCAGTTCGCACGGCTCCAACTCTGGTGACCAGCGCCCCTCCACCACTGAAAGGATCCGATCGCTGTCGTGCTTTCCCTCCCATCCAATGGTTGATCGCACCGTGCGCCTCCACAAGCTTAGTCCAGCTCCATCTAGCCGACTGCCGCTGCCCTCTTCTCCAGCTCTGGAATCGAGTGGCCTCGACGGAAATTTTGCTGGATTACGACAAGTTCGGCGACAACGCCCAACGTTGACCATTTGCGGTTTACTGTAAAAAAAATTGACTCGAAAACAGGAGTACATAGCGGTTAGTATGTGGGAAACTGCAAAAAAATTACGGGTTTGGCCACTTTTACGGTATCTAATTGGGACTTTTTCTAGGACCAAAACTGTAAAAGACAATTACTTTGTGGGTTTGACCACTTTTGACCTCTTATATTGTCGTCCGCTACCCTGCATATCTCCTAGAGCTAAATACACCTATAGTCCTACAACTTGTCTATCATGTGCAAATTAGTCCCACAAGTTGAAACTTGCAAAGCCACCGTCCAACAACTTGTATCCAGCAAGCAAACAGGTCCACAGCAAACAACTTGTATCCAGCAAGCAAACAGGTCCACAGTGAATCTGGAGCTGACATGTGGCACTGTAGTTTTTTAACAAAGAACCCCATACATTTTCTCTAGCCCATATGACCTAGCTTTAATGCGGTCCCACATGTCAGTTTGTAAGAAGCAATTAGAATTTATTTGGCCATAAAAGGATTAGGATGTCATTTAATTATACTACTCCATAGTAAACATTGCCGAATAGATTTGTCACAATACCACATTCCTGAGCTCCAGCCTTGGCAGTCGTTCATTGCTCCCATCCACAGCCATGGGTGCGCCTTCGTGCTCGCCGCGGCCGTCCGAGGATAGCGCTGGCAGCCATCCACGTGCCATCCTCCCTATCAACGCCGATGGTTCTGATGGACTTGAAGCGGTAGTAAAGGGCGAACCTTTCTGGTCTGACTGTGTACGGTAAAAAGGCGAACCTTTCTAGGTCATGCACGATACCCATCATGTTAACCATGGCCGTGGTTTACGTCGGCATGAGGTGATAACCAAGACGATGATGCTCACGTCTTGCGCTACAAGTCATGCCCATGAGAAAGAAGTCGAGGCGCAGGCGGGTACATGATGTTCCTCTCCGCAGCGGTGCCAACTGGCGTTCTCGAGCATGCCGTGTAGCTCAGACGCCATCGTCGGTTGGCGTTCCATGCAAGGAGCAGCGAAGAGCGAAGGCCTCGTTGTCTCGGGCAGTTGACTGGCACATGGCGCGGAACGACGAACTGCGGCTATGGTGCATTTCTTCAGTTTCCACTCTCATGTGGCCGTCTTGATGTAACGGTGTATGATAGCGTGGTGCTATGTCGTGCACTGCGGGAGCGACCAGCGCCCACTTAGAGCACGATCTCCACGACCTGCCACCAACGCGCCAGGAAGGACGGTACACGATCACCACTAGCACTATAGTGAAGAATGTAGACTACGTACAATTGGCGGATGTACACGTTATATAAAGATAGAAGGTGTCTAATGCTATCAAAAGTTGTGTCTATTGTATTGGCGTGCGTCTCTCTACTACTCTCCAAGGATGGAGGTTCTAATCCCTTACTTTCTATTTAATATTATTTTTTTCTTCAGAACCTGACAGGTGGGACCTGCACGAAGGGCAGCACAAGGGTCACATGTGCTAAAAAATATATAAAGGGTTCTTTGTGCAAAAATTACAATGCCACATGTCAGTTCCAGATTCGTTGTGGACCTGTTTGCTCGCTGGATGCAAGTTGTTGGATCGTGGCTTCACGAATTTTAACTTGTGGGACTAATTTGCTCGTGGTAGACAAGTTGTGAGACTACATGTGTATTTAGCTCTATCTTCTATCAGGGCGCATTTCCATCTAAAATTAGATAAACATATAATTGAACGACTTTTAAAGTTTGAAACGTCCTTTGAAGTTTGTTCGGGTGCCGATGGTAGGACGTAACATCAGTTTGCTACACTTTGATTGATCTGACCGGTGAATCAGCGTTCAATTATGCGTTACTGCTAAATCGGGCAATGAGTGTACCGTGTAGAGCCCCAGGTAGTACTACTATCGCACAAATATAGTGTAGTGATCGATCGACGCCGCTAAACTGGGCAATCAGAGTAGTAGTTTTTCTTGCAAAGCTTTCAGACCACCAAACTCCGGGCTGTTTGTCGGAGCAGCAAAGGTCACGGCGCTTCTGCGCCATCGAATGCACGACGAATTTGTTTTCTTTTTCTCCATCTTGGGTGTACTCCATTTGGAGAGTAGTATAATGTGGGAATGGATTTTTTAGGTACTCCCTCTGTTTCAAATTACTCCGCCGGCGTGTTTATATAGGTGGGCTAGTACTCCCTCATTTTTCATTAAAAAAAATCATGTGATTTTTGAAATAGATAGTATGAAATATGTACTACGTATACCAAAAATCCTAGAAATTTTTCGATAAAAAATGAGAGAGCATTAGTCCACCTAGATAAACGTGCGCGCGGAGTATTTTAAAACAGAGGGAGTATCGACTTAACCGGAGAAGAAGAAAAATGATGGGTGGTAGTCCACCGTCGTCGCAGGCAGAATTGACACCGCAACCTCCGGATCCCTGGCAATGTCGATTCGCCATTAATCACGTCGCCCCAAATACCAATCGAGCTACACTGTCTCTGGCAAAAAGATACACTGTTCGATGTGATCCTCTCTCGTTCCGGGACGAGATCGTCGTGGCAAATTGGATCTGAATTTGTCTTTCATGATCTTTGCGGTGTCGACGTTTCAAAGCCATCTTTGTCATCTCTGTTTCTTCATTTATGGAAACATGATTCATCAGAATCTCTCAAGCAGCCATCCCACGTTCTGAATGAAATTTGCACCGTCCTTTAGCCACCCTTCCAGCAGTGGCTTAATTTTATGATACACGAACTAAGCCTGCTGAGCTTGCTTCCACTTGTTGGTGGTGTGCCAGAGAGCGATAGACGTCAGAGCGTCATTATACTCTTACTTAATGATCTAGTATTCGCAAAGGGACGCCAGCACGGCAGCAGGTACGCAGACGACATTTCCAATCAGTCCCCCTGGCATGCATACTTTAGATCTCCGGAGACCCCGAAAGCGCTGGAGTTTTGTATCGCGAGATGTCGCTCGAACACCTGTCATCTCGCGCTCGCGGCGGCATCTTTCTTTGACAAAAGAGAAGAGGGTATAGTGCCTGCCAATGGGTTTACAGCTCCGTTTTTTTGAATCCCAGATCTGGAGCCTCTGGATCATGTAAATTATGTGCAAAATTGTATAGTATGCAGCCTGTCTCAACCATTCCCCGCTCCCAGTTTAAACAAAGCTTAGTGAGTTTTGTGGTGCATCCATGATCCATGCATGCAGCTCGATCATTGCGGAAACCAGTACTGTTTGTCTTGTGTGTGCTGCCAACATCGTCACTACTAGCTAGCTGCAGTGCAGGCTAATTAACACGAAACAAAGACACATATGAAGTTGTCGTGTCGTGATCATCACATAAGTAACTTAATAACACAAAACAGTCAGGGTTTCACCTGATTCATGTCAGGCTACCCAAGATGATGCTCTGAACTCGGCACGCGGAAAACAGTAGACTGCACGTATAGTAGTAGTCCATGGTTGAAAACAGATGCATTGTACACGTACGGAACCTGCAGTGAAAACCTGGAAATTATTAGACGGAATGATCTCTGAACTCCACTTGTCAATGATTGCCTCGGGTTCCGATCTTATCAGCAGGGTCGCATAACAACACAGCAAATCGGCGAGTGACAAGTGGCGCGCGGGTTAGTAGTTTAGCTCGATCGATCGATCGATTTGTTTATAATCTCTCTCTGACATCGCCATGTGTGATTATCCTCCTGCTGGACACCAGAAAAACATAAGCGGGGTTAGCGCGGCGCCTGGTCAAGATCCAACCACCGCCATCGATCGATGGCGGATCGCCAGTTCGCTGGATGCCTGGATTGCATCTCGAACTCGAATCCTCCTCGCCGCTCGACGATTCCAACCCGATATCATTATCATTACCGTTGGATGGCAAGGCAAGGGAACGAATTTATCCAAAATATTCTTACGTAAGTAGTCGACTTCTCTCCCGACACCGGGCGAACCCGCCCGCTGCCGGATCTGATCCTGTCTCGTCCACGCTCAGCTTACGCGCCGTACTACAACAACTCATCACACAGGCTTGCTTAACCAACAGTGTTATCAAATTAAGCAACAACAGAGTCTCCACTTTCTACCAAAGCAGCTTTACTTAGTCTGTGATCCGTCCACCGGCAGCGAATGATCGATCGATCGAGGTGGAGAAAAGAAAGCTGCACGCACGATCGCTTTTTTACCGGTGCGGCGCTTCATCCACGGATCAACGACAGACATGCATCTCCACCGTACCATTATCTACTCCGGCGGTAACATGGCTCCAATGATTGAGGTAACAGGGGAGATTAGAAAGTGACCACACTGCTGATCCTGTATAATTATTGGGTAACAGCAGACGAAAGAGAGAGTGTGTGTGTGGTGGGTGGGTAGGGTTAAATATGGGAGTATCGGCAGTACGAGTAGGGCTGACTAGGCTGCAGAGAGGTATCGAGAGGACAAGTGACACGGAATCGGGCAGAGATATCATTGGGACTTGTTGCACTGCAGGGGGCAACGGTGGTGTAGATGATAGGTAGGGCCCGTCTAGGGACTAGGGGCATCGCCAATCAGTCTGGGGAGTAGGAGTGTAGCCAGGTGGTAGGGGGAGTATGCGCTCTGATCGCTCGTCAGTTAACGCAGCTCAGCGATACTACTACTGCTGTCAGCGCGAGTACGTACGCGGAACATGCTGGAGCAGGGTGTGCAGTAGTCAGTACTGGTACTGCTGTAAGTGTACGGCACAGTCCACGCCTGGCGGTCAACACACGGCGGAGCCCGTTTGTTTTCTTCCCCTTTTTACTGTCCCTTCAGAAAGCACTTGAGCGAATGTTTCGCCAGACAGAGAGAGAGAGAGAGTTCTGCTGCTACTACAAGAATCGGAATCTGTTCAAAGGATTCTCTGGCCAGCTAGTATACCTCACTTCAGTGTCCAGTTTTTTTTCTCTCGTTGCAGGAATCTCTTGTCCCGAATCCAGACTTGTCCAGCTAGTATACCTGCTCCGTATACGCTTGTTTGTTCCTGGTTCCACTGCTTGAAGCTGCTGTAGCTCGTGAACTGAACCGAACCGCTGGTCTGCCGCGGGCGCAGCGGAGAGCACGCCGTCACGATGCGCTTGTTCATTCCTGTGCGTCGATGACAGATCGATCGCTGGGTTCAGAGACGCGCTGCACCGTGCTGGTTCTGCCGCGCGCTGTGTGCGGTAGGTGGCTGATGCAGGTTTGAAAGCTGAAAAGCTACTAGTGTCGATAGCCAGAGAGCACTGGTGCACCGCGTGCGATACCGTGGCGTGAACAGATTCTACGAGGTGAGGTCCACGGGATTTGCGGCTGACAGGCAGGAATGTGAGACCAGTGGTCGCCTATCATTACCCCGAGATCACTGCATGTTCGAATCGTAGAGAACATGATTGACGGTGTTCATCGACAGCAGCACAGCTGGAGACCAAATCCAGCATTTGGCAAATCTTAAACTCCCTCCGTCCCAAAATAAGTGACTCGTGGGTTTGTCTAGATTCGGATGTATCTAAACATGTTTTAGTATATAGGTACATGCGAATCTAGACAAACTCAAGTCACTTATTTTGGGACGGAGGGAGTAGTTTTTTTTTAATCCAGAAAGAAAAGATGTTCTGTAACAAGTGTACATGAATAGAACTCCGTAGGTCAGTCAATGGGTCACTTGCTGAAGCCCAACTGATTCCCGCAACACTTTAAACATGCCGGATATATATAGAAAACGTCAGCATTTTCAGCTGATGAACTCGCAGAACGCAGGCCAAACTAGTTCTAGGTACCATTGCTCGCTGCCACCGGATTTCTTCCCATTGACGGCGATGAGCTCCGTGTCAAAAACCAGAGTTGCGCCACCTATGGAGCATGGAGCACGAGAATGCTACTTGTAAGCGTTGCAGGTCAATCAGAGAGTACACGCCACATCAAATGCCGTCTTCCCTATCGAAAGATGCAGATAGATAAGGGACACGCTTAATTGGCAATAATACCAAATTAACAGCAGCACAGCTCGAAACCAAATCCAGCATCAGTAAATCTGAGGATTTTTTTTCCATCAAGAAAGAAAAATATGTTCTGTAACAAGTGTACATGAACAGTGAGTCAGTCGCTGGAATCACTTGGTGAAAAGTCTAATTGGTTCGACAACACTTCAGATATGGTGAAAAATAAATAGGAAGCAGCAACATTTTTAGCCATCCTAGTGTATCAAAGCTCGCTGTTGCTCTCCGCGGTGTCGCCGCCGGACGTCTTCCCATTGACAGCGATGAGCTCCGTGTCAAAAACCAGAGTTGCGCCACCTACAGAGTACGAAAATGCTAGTCATCGTTGCAGGTCAAATCAGAGGGTACACGCCACGTCACATGCCGTCTTCCGTATAGAACGGTGCAGATAAGGAACACGCCAAATTGGCAATACAAAAGTTGACAATCTACACAGTACACCGATATGATTTCACCGCGAGGACCATATCAAGCAAACATACAAACAACAAGCCATACCTGGAATCTTTGGTGGGGAGCCTCGCTCCCCATAACCCATCTTTGAAGGTATTCTTAGCTTCCGCTTTTCGCCGACACACATACCAAGCAACCCTTGGTCCCAACCTACAGACAGAAACAATAACTTAGGTTGGCGGCTTTTGCGAAGGTTTCTGATACGGACAGTTTAAGACATATCTCCACGTTTTTTTATAACATATCATCGTTATTCGTTCGAGCCAGTATGGTATCGGTATGGACCGCAGATGAGATAATAACCGTATGCTGTTCCAGGGAAAGAGAATGACCTTTTATCACCTGGCCACCCCCGAGAGTAAATTCGAAGGGGTCACCTCTGTCATAGCTAGAATCAAATACCGATCCATCAGTGAGTGACCCCTGCAGCATAATCAAGCTTTCAGCTGAATGACAATTATGGGAACGCGACCGATACAGGAAAAGTACCCAAGAGTTTTTGAGCCAAACATAACAAACAAATCTTATTAAACAACATGATAAAGGTCATAAATTACTAGGGTCATTCTGCCAAGCTGTTTCTCACTTTCTCTGGATGTCATCTCAATTGAATCATGTTAAGGGACATCGTATTAAATAGCTATCACAACAGATTCATGGTAAAGCTGTCACAGAACATGAATAATGTAGGTACATAAGGACAATGTCCTTCATAATATCTTCATTATGAAAAGGTGAAGGTTACAGTAAGGGAAACTCGATGGGAATTGCTTCCAAGACCTGGAACTGTAGGCTTCGCATAACTAGCTACAGTCATTCTTTCTTTTGAACAGATTTAAGTACTTCAAAAATTGAATAAACTAGGATTGCTTACTGTAAATACAAGGATTAGTGAAATACTTACACGATAATGCACTTTGATTTTGTCGCCTTTGTGAGCCTGTATGGTACACGACTCTGGCTTGTACTGAAAGGAGGAAGAGCCAAAGAAAACATGTGTTACATAAAGTCACACAGATACTATCATTTGAAATGTAACAATATGGAAAACATAACATGCGTTTGATTGTTCTAGAGAGATTTATAAATCAAACATTGCGGAATCACAGCTTAAGAATTAACGGGTGGCCGAAAGCTAGACATGTGGATACACAAAATCGCTACCCTCAACACTATGGGTGCAGGGTGCTCAAAGCAGGTAACTACAGCTAAATCTTGCACGCATCTGGAAATGTTATTCAAAAGTATTACTCCATCTATTGCAAAATGTAGGGAGTACCCCAATTTGTGATTCAATATGGAATGTAAGATTCTTAGCACTGAATTCGGAGTTTTAGGTTTGTTAAACTTGTAGCAACAATATCACAGTTAGAGTCTATCTACTTATCTGCTCAACATTTCATTTCAATCCTTTCGTGATATGCCTAGTCACCAACGAAGGGATATCAACAGCATTCAAACACTATTTCTTAGAGGACCCAATGTTACTTCTGAGAGGTATTCCTCATGGTTTTTATGTAGTTTTATGTAGAATAGATCAATCTAAAAGCAGGCACTAATTGGCTAAACAAGATTCCTTAAGCGTACACAAGTGAAATTACCAATCAGCAACGAACAATACCATGATCACAGTTCCAATTTTCATTCTTCGTAAATTCTCAAGTGAAATGAACTACAGTCAATTAATATCTCCCCTTACGTCTGGAGGAAACAATCTACTATTTTGCACTCGCAGATCTGCGAAACCACCCCACCCTAGCATCAGCCAACCCAACCTCTTCCTGAACTCGGCACCCTTGCTATCAAATCACCCACCTCACGCGCAACCTCGTACGATGGAACCCACTGCACACTCGCTACGAGAGACTACAGTTTTCAGCCAAACCAAGGAGCCGGAGAATCTCAGATCCGCCAGAATCCAGAAAGGGGGCACAAAGTAAAACGGACCAGAGAGCACGGAATGCGGTCGGTAACAGCCCTATAGAGCACGGACCTTGACGCCGATCTGGAGCCGCGTAACGTCGGCGGACTTCTTGGCCGAAGCTGAAACCAGATCGAGCAAACCAATTGAGCGATACGCGTCGAGGGAAAACAAAACAGATCTTTACACGGCGCACAGGCCGAGAGAGCGTGTGCAGGTCTTTACCGGTCAGCAGGACGGCCGCGACGGCGACGGCTGCGACGGCGAGCCAGAGGATCCGCGGCTTCGTCACCATCGCTACTCTCTCTACTGGTCAGCGGCCAGGCCAAAGTGCTGTGTACGCCCTTAAAAAAAAGTGCTGTGTACGGCATTACAAAACGTACACGTACACAAATGGAGACAGTCCTCAAGATTTAGGCCCACTTGCGATAGTACTGGGCCGGTCCTTCTCACAGAAAAATATACTGGGCTGGACACCCATCTTCTGTAACACGCAGCGGAAGTGGGTCGTACCTTTCTGTGCGTGCTCACTCCTCAGTGTACCTTTTTTCTTTTCTGAAACTGTTCTTCCGTCGTCACTTCTTAGATCGCCCATGACTCCTATCCGCACCAGTTCTGACATTTTGAGCGACTTGAAATCTCGTCTCCTAGTTTTAATCTTTTTAATCATCATACTTTCAGCGAGCACCATAGATACGATAGTACATCATTGTGTGGATAAGATTACTAAGCGCAGAAGTGGACGCACGTTGTGTCAACGGCAGGTACAAGATAGTGACATGCTCGCGCCATTTGACCATTTCAAGACGGACTAACCAATTTCCACCCCACGTGAACTAGCTTGTATCCGATGCCCAAAGTGCCTACGTAAGAAAACATCCATGATAATTTTCACAAGTCAAAGATGTCAATGCTTCTTATCAAACTTGAAATTAATTAAGAAAACGTTTGATCCGGTTAGAAGAGACTACTTGATGAATATGCTCCAATATTTCGGCTTTCCAAGTAAATTTCAAGATTGGATCTCAGCGTCTCTTTCCACCTCATCCTCAAAGGTGTTACTCACTGGCGTCATCGGATACCAAATCAAGAATGGTAGAGACCGCGTCAAGGGGAACCCCTCTCGTCTTCTTTTTGTGCGTGTCATTGACCCTCTCCATCACATTCTTCTCAAGGCCATCGAACAAGGAAAACTCCAAAAGCTATGTGGGAGGGCACCCACGGTACGCACCTCTCTACATGCTGATGACACCGATATCCTTGTGGCATCCAAAAAAGATGGCATTGAATTCCTAGCTACCACCTTACAACAATTTAATGATGCCACCGGTCTTGTCACAAATTGCTCAAAAAGCCAAGTTGCTCTCATAAGATGTGGCAGTATTGCTCTAGACCATATTTTACGAGCTTTCTTGGCTCCCCCCCCCCCCCCCCACAAATTTCCCATGAAGTACCTTGGCATCCCACTCTCGATCACAAGGCTAAACATATTTCATTTTATACCCTTGGAGGACAGTGTGGCCTCTAAGATTGTTCCGTGGCTTGGGAAACATGTTACAATGGTCGGTCGTGCAATGCTTATGAAATCGGTGCTTACTAGCATTGTCATATATTACATCACCGTGCTCAACATCCCAATTGATGTCCTCATGAAGATTTATAGCATAAGAATAGCCTTCCATGTGCGGCATGTGACAAAGTAACCGGTTAAAATGTAAAGTAAATTGGGAGATAGTGTGTAAATCTAAAGAGTATATATGTCTTGGGACACCCAACCTCAAAAAGATTGTCGCCGCCCTTGTCGGAGGCTAAGCCATTGGTGGGGCTTGGTGAAGGGGTTCTGAAGGGAATATGCCCAAGAGGCAATAATAGAGTGGTTATTATCTTATTCCATGTTTATGATAAATATTTATTTTGCATGCTATAATTGTATTGATCGAAAACGTTAATACATGTGTGTTTAATAAACAAAAAGGGTTCCTAGTTATGCCTCTCTAATAGACTAGCTT
This sequence comes from Avena sativa, assembly GCA_916181665.1. Classification (NCBI taxonomy): domain Eukaryota; kingdom Viridiplantae; phylum Streptophyta; class Magnoliopsida; order Poales; family Poaceae; genus Avena; species Avena sativa. Next base: position 419,081,785 of record OV702296.1, read on the forward strand.
GTTGATTAACAAGATGATCAAGGTTTCCTGATCATGGACATTGGATGTTGTTAATAACAAGGTCACAACATTGGTGGAATGATGTGATGAACATTCATCCGAAGTATAGCATTACGATCAAAGTTATTATGTTTATATTGCTATAACATCATACGAAGTAATCTTTATCCTTAGACCACGAGATCATGTTAATTGCTAACACCGGAAGAGTATCTTGATAACATCAAACGTCACATCGTAACAGGGTGACTATAAAGATGGGTTCAGTACTGCGAAGGTATTATGTTGAGGCTCATGGATCAAGAGTGGAATTTGTCAATCCCGATGACGGATAGATATACTCTGGGCCCTATCGGTGATATCACATTGAGATAGCTTGCAAGCAAGTGATGTGATCACTAGAATGTTATATCACGGGAACGCGAAAAGTGTACATGTCGGTAACGATATCAAACTAGGTATGGAGATACCGATGATCGAATCTCGGACATGTAATATATCGCGAGACAAAGGGATTTAGTTACTAGCGTTAAAGGTTCTCACGATCACAGAAGTCATCGTTGAATGTGTAGGAGTCAGTATGGATCTCCAGGTCCTGCTTCTGATTATTGATCTGAGAGGGGTCTCCATCATGTCTGCATTATTCGCGAACCGTAGGGTGACACACTTAAGAGTTACAGGAGACCATTTTGGAGCACATATGTTTCAGACGAAAGAATTGCAAAGCGCAGGAATTGTTTCGATAGAAACCGAAAATTGTTTCGGGTGAAATTGCAGAAAGTGGTTCTGCATGTGATAGAAATATTGCAAGGGGTTATATGTGAATGTTTTTTAATTAACAAAATTCTGAATAAATTTAATAAAAGAATTTTATTAAATGAGAGAGCATTAAACTTGGAGAATTTTAATGCATTTAAAGTAGGGACTTTAAAGGGGAATGTGAAGAGACATTTTAATGTGGAGGGGTTACCACCACATGAATGGGGGAGGTGAGGAGTCACCCCACCATGCGCCGGCCATGAAGGAGGGGCACCCCCCTCCTCCTATAAAAGGTCACCCTCTTCCTCCTTCTTCCTCACACCTCCTTGTGAAGGATCTCTCTCCCCCTCTAGAATTATTTCCCCATGGTCTCGAATTAGCGAGATACATGTTCCCGGTGGCATTCCGTCTGGAAGGAGTTGCTGCTTCCGCTGGATCGCTGGAGCGAGGAGGTGGAGGTTGTCCGGTGGCTTGAACGTGTGTGCGAGTATGGATGCGCTGCTGAGTTGCGGCGCTCGGACTTCCTCACGATCTTGAGATCGGCAAGTGTACGACTATATCAACCACGAGTTTCTACTCGTTAACAAAACTCGTTGTCTTCGAGGGTAAGTTCTTGTTGGATGTATGTCCACCCGTTGCTTTGTACCTAGTATATAGATCTTGGCGTGTAGTTCTCATCGTAGGAAAAAATTTGTTTTCTATGCTGCGGACCCAACAGTGGTATCAGAGTCTGATCTATGCGTAGGTGCTTTGCACGGGTAGTACACATGTTTATATGTGGGCGATGATGATCATGTTATTGCATCTTCTATGTAGTTTGGATATTGGTGGCATAGTGGGATGAAGAGGCCCGGACCAACCTTACATATCATCGTACATGAGACCGGTTCCACGACTGACATCCAACTTGTTTTGCATAAGTGGCTGGCGGGTGTCTGTCTCTCCTACTATAGTCAATATCTGATTTACAACGAGTTGCTAATAACTTGGTTATCCTCGTTGTGGTTCATGTTCGTAGGTGAGAACGGTTCTATCTCCGAAAGCCCTAAGCCACGTAAAACTTGCAATTGATAAATTAGAGGTGTCTAGTTTAGATCGTTGCTGGGCTAGTGTATTGATATGGTATTATTGTAAGTAGATGTATGATAGATACTCTTACAACACATTCAATGTGTAAGTTCCATAGACCTTGGTCTTACACACAAAGGAATGATAGAGATCATACCACGATGCAAATGATAGGGATCAAATGCATGGACCATATCATCTCACTTTACACATTAGATGTTAGCATCTTATACTGCTAGTTTGGCGCTTTTGGTAGCATTGTAAGATGATCCCTCATTTAGATATCAAGATAAAATGTGTTCTTCTTTGAGTATGCACCATTCTATGGATCATGTTTCGAGACATCACGTGATGATCGGGTGTACTCGACTCTACGTTTTCATACAACGGGTGTAAGACAGTTTTACACACACGAGTACTAAGGTTCTTACTTGGCGAGCCTATCATGTACAGACATGGCCTCAGAACACGGACTGAAAGGTTAAGCATGAGTCATATAGTTGTTATGATGCCCATATTGATGCTCGCCTTTGAAGCTACACCGACTCATGTGATGATCGGACTTGGTGTAGTGGATTTGGTTCATGTAATCACCAAAAAGGCACGAGGGATGTCGTTTTGGAGTGGGAGTTCATTTCTAATTTGGATTAGTCGAACTCAATTTGTCATAAACTAAATTGAAGTGAATTTGCATAATTTGTTGTAGTCATTGGCGTATGTTCACTACCTTATGCTTAGTTTTAATTGAGATAATAGAACTATATAATTCTGGATATTTACTTTATAAACTGGTATCGTATTCTTTTGAATGTCAATTTAAAGTTTATAAGTCCTATGGCAAACTTTCAGCAAACTCCATTTACTCCGTGAAGTTTAATAAGTAGTATTAAATCAAGAGTAAGAATTCCAATGTTAGTATCTAAAGTATCATGTTTGCCTCCATGATTCTTGATATTCAAAAGTTGTTTTAATATCGAGGTTATCTAGGAGCTGGAAGAATTGTTTCATAAACCATCATGTGTGAAAGATATTGTGATATCTGAAATAATGTTTTTGGTTGCATTATGATAGAGTATAATTTAGCAAAATACATGTTCTTATAATGTATGAGAATTTGTGAAGGATGGAGATGCTAGGCATCCGAATCTCCCAAAAGGTTTTGGGAACTAACATTATACTCGCGATTCTTCCTTACAGGCTATAGTAGCTTGATCATAAAAGTTTTCATGATAAGGATGAATAGAAGATGTAAGTAAAATATTTACTACACTAATAGATTACTAAAGAATGGATTTTTGAAAGAACACCAAACATTTGATGGTGATCCACTTCAAAGTGCAAGACTAAAGGTATTAGTATTTGACTATATACGCTTTGTATTATGTGTCATGTGAATGACACCACTATTGATGTTGATAGATTCTTTTAAAATGAAAAGGAATTGCTGAAAGAGAATCTATAAAATATTTGGCAGAAAAGAAAACGTTGGAAATGTCCAGCTTAGGTATATAGAAGATATACATGTTATGGCTGTATTCTTTGCTTGTTAAACAATGTGGTTCTTAGGTATTGGATACCAGTATTGGATACCGAATTGGTTGGTATGAAGTGTCATACAGGACAACGCAATTCATGAACTGCAATGGCCTAAGTAACTAGCAAGAGAATAAGTGATGATGTTCATCGAAAACAAATAAAGTGTTATTGTGTTTTTCGTTGTCGTCAAACCTAGCCTTCAAGATTTGTTTTAATAATTGTTATTTTGTTCCGGTATTACGAGAACAATGGTTGTTCAAATAATTACCGTATTCCATAAAGGATGGATGAACTTTTACAAGTCTAGTGGGAGAAATCACATCCATAAACACTATTGCTAAAATGTCGCAAGACAAATGATTGAAAGATCACTTATGAAGTGGCATCGCTATTTAAATTATATTGGAAAGAAAACATGAAGAAACTCCATGTTTGTGGAATTTTGGAGTCTTTGATTTTGATCAATTGACGCATGTGATACTTTCCTCGAGATAATTGAAACTCCGTCCATAGGCCAGAGAGGAACGGATTACTAGCTTATTGGAAATTATACATGCTGATGTGCACAGTCCATTATGTGTAGCCATATGCGATGGATCTTTTTGCTTCATATGCTTTCTCTGAAAATTTGAGTGAATATATCTGTATATTTACTTAATAAGGAAGAAGTATGAAACATTTGAAAATTGTTCAAAGACTTTCAAGATGAAGTGGAAAATCATTGTAACAAGAAAATAAAGAGTTTATGGTTCGATCATAAAGGAAGATATTTGAGTTACATGTTTAGCAAAACACTTAAGATTTGAGGAATTGTTCCATGATTTATGTTTCCCGATAAACCAAAGGAGTATGGCATATTCGAGAGATGAAATCAAACCATGTTTGACATGGTAAGATCAAAGGTGTCATTTATAAAACTGCCATTATGTTTTAAGGATTGAAGCTTTAGAGACTACCGCTTTTACACTAAAAAGAGCACCATCATGATCCGTTGAAATGACACCATATAAGTTATGATTTGGGATAAAACCCGAATTGTCTTTTCTTAAAATTTGGTATGCTATGCATAAGTAAAATGTTTACAACCAAAGTCGGATAAGCACGTCTTTGTAGGTTATCCCAAAGAATTTGTTGGGAATTTCTCCATAACACCGAGGACAAAAGATTTTGTTACTTGGAACGTCAAGTTTCTTGAGAAGGAATTTTTCGCGAAAAGTTAAGTGGGAGGACAATAGAACTTTGATAAGGTTGTTGAACCTTAGCTATATGTGCTAAGTAGCGCAGCGCCGGAAAGTGTCCCGGTGGCGGCCACAATGCTCATGGCTCCCGTGATTACAAAAGGTGGGATCTCGGAGATTAGAGTTCCTATTGAACCGTATGGGTCGGTAAGAATCAAATAGTAAGATTTGATAAGCAAGTCGTTATTGTTTTGACAATGCTGAACCGACTACATGCAAAGAAGCAATGATGGGCCCTGACTCCATAAAATGACTGGAAGTCATAGAATCTGTGATAGTATCCATACACGAGAAATCAAGTTTCTAAACTTGGAAGACCCTGCAGAAAGGCGTGAAGCCTATCGGTCATGTTTGGATCTATAAAGAAATAAGACATGGATGTTTAACATCTATGAAATAGTCGACATGTCGGAAAGAAGTTTACGACAATGTTCAAGGAGTTGACTATGACAAGATTTGATCTTTCATAGCGATATTTAGTCTTGACGGATTAATGTAGCAACCACTACATATTATTTGGTATATGGTAGTTGAATAAACAAAACAAGGTTCTTCTAATATAACGGTTACCTAGGACATGTATATGACATGGTATGAAGGGTTTTGTTAATTCAAAGGGTGCTAAAAGGGCATGCAAACTTCAATAGTTGAAGTAAGCATAGCGGAGTTGGAATCTTCACCATGATGAAACTGTTAAAAGAGTGTAAATTCATCGGAGATGATGAAGATGCTTGCATTTGCAAGAAATTAAGTGGGAGTGTTGAGACATATTTATAATACATTATGTAGAGGACATATTGTTGATTAGAAATGATGTATCTTGTATTGACACAAGTTAAGAATTTCATTAAAATAAGATTTCGATGAAAGACTTGGGCAAACCCAGAATATTTGGCATCAATATCTATAGACATACATATATGAGATATTGAAAGGGTTCAATATGGAAACAACAAGAAAGGTTCTTGCTGCATGGAAAGAATTGTATCAAGATTCAAGTGTTTCAACACTTGGTGAGTAAAATCACATAAAGATTTTGATCGATTATACCATGATATGTATATATCCAGAATGTCCTAAGAATATAGTAAAGATCATTGGACAATAGTAAAGATATTCTTATGAGCTTTGGAAGAACTAAGAATATATCATGTATAAGTGACAAATAGTTACAGGTAGTTCATTGTAAAGTGTTAAATTGATACTAGTTTTGTCACAAGATACAAATTAAATTTATCTCAATTTAGACTATGGGTGGAACAATGTAATGGAAAGGATGTTCCATGATGGATTTGGATGAGTTCCAAAGTTGAGACATTATGACGGATACTACAACAAAAGGCTAAGTATATAACTGCTATAGTAGCAGCAAAGGAGGGCATTTGTGTTAAGTAGTTTGTTATCAAACTAGGTGTGGTTCAAAGTGGGCTAATACTATGAAGATATATTGTGTGACAATAATATCAACATATTTTAACCGGATCGAACTAAAGGTCTCACCACAGGACCAAATTTATACAATGCCATTTCATTTGAGAATGAGTGATGCGTAGAGACGCAAAGACATGCAAATACACACGGACCTGAAACTGTCAGATCCGGAGATTATGTTAATGATGACCCACAAGTATAGGGGGTGTATTTCAGTATTTTCGAGGGAAGTGAAACCCAATTTATTGATTCGACACAAGGGGAGCCAAAGAATACTTATCAGCCTTAACAACTGAGTTTTCAATTTAGCTGCACCTGGAAACAATCTTGCTCACAACAGTTTATCAGTAGCAACAGTTTTGTAGTAAGAATAGTAAAGTAACAGTAGCAGCAAAACAAAGACAGTAGTAACAAAAGCAGTAAACAGTGGGATTCGAGTGCGGTAGGTATAGGGATGGATGAACGGGCATTGCATGGACAAGACAATTCACATAGCAATCAGAACATAGGGCAATTGCACATAAAGAAGATAAAGCACCCAAGTACTAGACAATCCTAGGCATGTGTTCCATATATAGTCATACGTGCTCGCAATGAGATCTTGCACAACATCTTTTGTCTTGCCAGCCCGTTTGCAGCGGGGCCTCTAGGGAACTACTGGCAATTAAGGTGCTTCTTTTAATAGAGCACCGGAGCAAAGCATTAACACTCCGTGAACACATGTGATCCTCACATCAAAGCCTTTCCCTTCCGGCTACCCCGATTTCTGTCACTTCGGGACCATAGGTTCCGGACAACGACGTGTGTATACAACTTGTAGATAAGACCCAAAACAATACTATCATGATGAATCAATAATAAGTTTAGATCTGAAATCATGGCACTCGGGCCCTAGTGACAAGCATTAAGCACAACAAAGTTGCAACAAAGTCATAAAGCACTAATAGAGATACTAGGCACTATGCCCTAACAATCTGATGCCATTACATGAACGATCTCATCCAGTCCCTACCATCCCCATAGCCTACAGCGGGGGATTACTCACTCATAGATGGGGGAAACATGGATGGTCGATGGAGAAGCAATGATGATGATGATGGCGATGATCTCCTCCAATTCCCTGTCCCGGCAGGGTGCCAGAACGGAGTTTCTGGTGATGTTTCGTGGAATTTGGTGGTGGCGGCGGAGCGGAACTCCTTCTGGAAAAACGTCGAACCCCTCGAAGTTTTTAGGTCAGAAGGCTCCGTATAGGCGAAGAGAGAGGCCGAGGGGGTGCCTGGGGGGCCCACACCACCCCCTGGCGCGGCCTGGCCTGGCCCGCGCCACCAGGTGGTGTGGCCACCCTAGGGCTCTTCTCCGTCTTGTATTCTGGCTCCTGGATTCTTCGGGTGAAATAGGATTTTTGGCATATTTTCCGGGATTTTTCCTGATAGTTGATTTTCTGCACAAAAAGTAGACACCAAGGCAATTCTGCTGAAAACAACGTTAGTTCGCATTAGTTGCATCCAAATCACACAAGTATAGAGGAGAAACAACAGCAAAAGTGTTCGGGAAAGTAGATACGTTTTGGACGTATCAACTCCCCCCAAGCTTAGCTTATTGCTTGTCCTCAAGCAATTCAGTTGAAAACTGAGTGCGATAAAAGAACTTTCACGAACACATTTGCTTCATATGATGTAAATAATCTCAGCAATGTGATCAACTACTTAGACAATTCATAATAAAGAGTATGCAACTGAGTCTACTTAATAGTCATTGTAAGCTATGAAGAGATTCCAACTCAAGAATAATAAGTAGCACGAAGCACAAACATAAGCAACATTACAATGCTCATAGAAAGGTATGATAGATTGGTATCTCGCTTGCCTTTGATTATGAATGTCAAGGCACCTCTGAAGTTCAATTGATGACTAGAAGTAAAGATATCAAAGATACAAGCATCAAAGTCACAACACAAATAATCAAGTAATGGAACAAACACAAAAAATGACAACTAATGCTCTCAAGAAGGTGCTCAAATAATATTTGGAGACTCAACAAGTATAAGAAAAAAGGTTTTGAATAATTTTGAAAGGCTTCCAAATGCTGAAAGTATGGTACTCGTTAGCTTTGAGCTCTCATTGCCCATATCATAAGCATCTTTAATGTGGTTAAGGTGAAAGTGACACAACTAAGAGGATATGCTTGACAAGTTATAAATTGAAGTCTCATGCCCCTTACTTACGAAGACCGATCCTCATGCTACTCAACTTCAGTCACAAGTAAGCTCTTGTCATTGTAAGTATATACGTATCATAGAGAACCGCCAACGGGGTACCCCTTGCACATGACACGGGAGCTATCCCATACTCAAAATACAAGGCAAGCAGACAATGAGCATCTCAGCGATCTTTTTATTTACTATGTGCATAGATTTTTATTGAGGATGCTTCATAGAATGCTCATTATGGTTATGCTGCAAGTTTCCGCCATGATTAGGCATGGCTTAGGCTAGCGGCCTAGGCGTTTCTCTAACATACATACAAACTCCATGATCTTACAAGTTCCACTTTTATTTCACACCATTGGGATCCATAAGCAAAAGAACATGATATCAACTAAGTACAAAGTACCTATGAAGCGCTGAAAGCGGTCCCCATGATACATGGTTCTGCTAACTTCAACTCATAAAGCACAAGCATATGCACAACAAAGAAGGACGCAATGGTTTAGGTTTATTAAGTGCAGAAAATAAAGTGTGCCATCAAGTTCGTGAGAGCTTTACTAACTAACTTTCTCATAACAAGCAAACATTTTATTCGGAAGAAAACAAGGCATATTGAATATGCACGGAAGTAGCAAATGATGCTAATGGGTAGGTATGGTGGACACTTTGGAAATATTTGATTTAGGGAGTTGGAAACATGAGTAAAACACTCAGTGGAAATGAAGGCTAGCAATAGTAAGGGAGCGACAAACGAGAGAGCAATAACTGTCATTATCATGCTTGCAACAAAACAAGACTACTCATGGTATGAAAATGATTCAAGATCCTCGAGGCAAAATAATTCGTCAAGGCTTAACTGATTATTACAGTCATGTGCATGCGTGAGCATGTGCCAAGTCGATCAAATGAAACATTCAGAGGAGGATACCACAATGTCATACCAATTTATGAATAGAGTAATGCAAACAAACATTCATGAGACATGCTACAAACTATTAACGAGCTGGAGCTAATCACAAGAAAGCAAGAACTACTAAGCATCCAAAGAAAACATACACTCTACATGAACGGACTAAGCAAGCTCACAATGATGAGTATATGTACAAAAATGAAGACAAATAGAGTTCGTTACCAGCCTCTTACCACGCCTCAAGTTGTCATTGATCCTCATTATTGCTCTTCACTTGTGTGGCTTGAATAATAATATGAAACCAATAATCCACTAAGAACTACCGAACCCTGTAGCCAACTCGCAAAAACCAAAGAAGAATGACAAATATTTTTGGTGTTTTCGATTTTTAAACAAGAACCAAAGGAGAAAAACAAGCAAAGCAAAATATTTTTGGGTTTTTCAAATAGTTCAAACAAAGCAAAAAGGGAAAAACAAACCAAGGCAAAAAGAAGAAGCAAACCAAAGAGAAACAACAAAAATATTTTTGGTCTTTTTGTGTTTTTAGAAAGCAAAAGCAAGGAAGAACGAAAACTAAGAAAAAAAATGAAAACATGAATATACAAAGAACCGACACAACATGATATGGAGATGAGTGCGGTGTCGGCGTACCTCCCCCCAAGCTTAGGCTTTTGGCCTAAGTGGGTATCAATCCATGTAAGAATAGGGGTTCCAAGCGGGCGGATCTTGGTAAGAATGGTCGTAATCGGGCCCATGAGAGGAAGAAGAAGCTCCCCAATCATAAGCGGGCTACTGATATGAAGATTCTCCCTCATTCGAGGGCTGGACTGAATCATCCGTGACCTCCCTTCTAGTGTCCTACTCCTGTTGGGAGAGCTCTCCCAAGTACGTGTCAAGCTCCTCCTCAGTGAGGGACCATCCTTCCCTGTTATCAAGGTTAAACAAAACAGGAGCAGGCAAAAGAACAACACGCTCGGACTTGCTCTTTCTCTAGCCAGCTTTGAGAAAGGTTATTTCATAAGACAACTCACTCAAGCTAGCCCACGAGGAAATAAATTTATGTTGTACCATGGAATTAAAATCAAGCCTCTCTATGGGAAACTGTAAGTCTAGAGGATGAGGCACTAAACCATGCAATGCTAGCAAATGAGAAGCAATAAGGCCTCCACAAATTCCACCCTTCTCACGGTTTGCAGCAAGACGGAAAGCTATCAAAGCGCCCAAGTTGTAGGACCTATCTCGTCTAAGAGCAACACATATAAATGCTAAATCAAATGAAGATAACTTATTGGCAGTTTTCCTAGCAAGAACACACTTGGCAATAAAGTAGGCAAAGTAGCGAATGGAGGGAAGATGAATGTTACGGATTTTTCCATTCTCCTTCGAGAAGCTACTCCCTTGACAAATTTCTGCGTATAAATCCATGAGTGGTTCCGGTCTCTCTTTAATCTTCTTACATGATCCCCATCGAGGTACCTTAATAGCTGCACAAAAATCATCAAGAGAAAGGTTGACAGCTATATTGTAAATTTTGTAATGGACCATGGGGTTAGGCAAAGAATGACTAAATTTGAAATCCTGCACCACAGACATGGTTAGCTTCACAAATGGACAAGGTTCATCTTCCAAAAAGTGCTCTAACCCCGCATTAGAAACCAAAGTGTGGAAATCTTGTAGAATTCCTGCAGCTCTCATGAACTCAGAACATGGATAAATGGAGGGAAAAACTTCCTCCTCCCGGTGGACCTTCATGACATCAGGCACCCAAAGCTCATGTTGGTTTAGGTGGTGCTCACTCTTCTTTTATTCTGAAATTTAAACACCTATTAAACAAGTGATTGCAAAGTAAATATAATGAAGGATTCTACTCACAGGGACTAGCAAGAGGCCTAAACATGCATCAAACTTATATCTCTAAGCATCAAACAAGCTTACAAGCTCTCATAACCAGTCACCTACAGCAGCAAAATACTCAACATACAATCCACTAAACACAAATCTACTTGGACAAGGGGAGGAGTCACATACCAAGGAACAATTGCTCCAAATTTCAGCAAGAAAGATGGGCTAAGCAAAGAGATCGAAGAAATCGAGGGCAAGCACAGAGAGAACACGATTTCGAGCTATGAACTGGAGCTTACTCGGGAGAAAGAAGAAAGTGGCAGGAGAGAGAGGTAGTGGGGGGCCAGGGGTGGCCCACACCAGGGCATGGCACCACCCAGGTCTGGCCACGCCACCATGTGGTGTGCCTGCCTGGTGGGCCCCCCTGGTACCTACCAGGTACTCCTCTGCCCCTTTTTCACGTAAAAATTTAATATGAATTTTCTGGAATTTTTCGAGACACTTTATTTTTGGGCATTTTTCAGAAATAGAAGAATGATTTTTCTGACAGGAAGTTTTTTTTTATTTTTGGAAACATGATGCAAGGACAAAAACAAGGCTAGAACTATAGAAGTTCTAGCATGCAAGCAACTAACAACACAAAGAAAACTAAACGAAAGCAAAAACAAAAATGCAAAGGATAGAAATAAACGGGGATAATCATAATGAAAACATTGTTTTGTTCAATGGAATCCTTTTGTTAGCAAGGTTGATCAAGTCTTGCTACCAAAACAATTTCATATGAGACAAAACTTTGTATTCCACTAATGATTATGTTACCTCAACTTTTATAGCAATGGTCCCAATCATAATAGTTTCAAATTTTTCTTTTGGTATGGGACAATATATTTCTCCAACTTGAATGCCTTCAACATGTTCAATTGAATTTAAACCATAAGTCTTTTCAATCTTCTTGGGGAAATAGACAGTATGTTCCTTGTCATTAACATTGAAGGTCACCTTTCCTTGATTACAATTAATAACAGCTCCTGCAGTATTAAGAAAAGGTCTCCCAAGAATAATAGACATATTATCATCTTCAGGCATTTCAAGCACAACAAAATCAGTTAATATCAAGCAATTATGAGCCACCTGGACAGGTACATCCTCACATATACCCACAGGAATAGTGGTAGACTTATCAGCCATTTGCAAAGATATATCAGTTGGTATCAACTTTTCAAGCTGAAGCCTCTTATGGAGAGAAAAAGGCATTACACTAACTCCAGCTCCCAAATCACACAAAGCAGTTCTAACATAATTGTTCTTAATAGAGCAAGGGATAGTTGGAATCCCTGGGTCTCCAAGTTTCTTAGGAACCTTACCATTGAAGGAATAATTAGCAAGCAAAGTAGAGATTTCTTCATTAGGGATCTTCCTTTTATTCGAGACAATGTCCTTCATATACTTTGAATAAGGAGGCAATTTAATAGCATCAGTCAAAGGAATTTGCAAGAATAAAGGTTTCATCCACTCACAAAACTTATTATAGTGTTCATCTTCCTTTGACTTGTGATTCTTATCAGGGAAAGGCATAGGTTTTTGTACCCAAGGTTCTTTTTCACTACCATGTTTCTTAGCAATAAAATCTTCTTTGGTGTATTTAGTAGTCTTAGTGTGGTTTTCAGGTTCTTCTTCAACTTTTTCTTCATTAGGAACTTCATTTTCTTCATTACCACTTTTGGTTTCAGCATCAGAGATAGATATACTATTAGGATCTATAGCAGGTTCAGAGGGTTCTACAACAGTTTTATGTTTCTTTTTCCTTTTCTTACGAGTAGAACCACTATTTTCAGCTTGTTGAGAATCCTGCTCAATTCTTTTGGGATGCCCCTCAGGATATAGAGGATCCTGGGTAGCAGCTCCACTTCTAGTTCTAATTTCATAAGCATGTTTTTCTTTAGCAGCATTAACTAGCAAGTCGTTTTGCACTTTAACGAGTTGATCTATTTGAGTTTGAACCATTTGAAAGTGTTTAACAATCATTTTAACATCATTAGAGGTTCTTTCCACAATATCTTTCAACTCAACAATAGCTCTAGTGTTTTCCATTAGATGATTTTGCACCCTTTTATTAAAGTTATCTTGCTTAACAATAAAGATATCAAATTCTTCTAAGCATTGATCAGGAGGTTTCAAGTAAGGGATATCACCTTCATCAAAGTGTTGGAGAGAGTGCACCTCAATAGTGGGTGAATAGGGAATAGTCTTACATAATTCTTCTATAGGAGGTAAATTCTTGACATCTGCAGCTTTAATTCCCTTCTCCTTAAGACATTTCTTAGCTTCCTTCATCACTTCATCATTTAATTCAATAACTCCCCTCTTCTTTGATGTTGGAATAGGCACCGGAATAGATGGTTCAGGTACAATTACTTCAGGTATAGCTTGTTTAGGAGGAGTCCAATCTTTATAATTCTTGCTTATTTTAGCCATTAATTCCTCAGCTTCCTTAGGAGTCCTATTCCCGAAAACACAATCAGCACAACTATCTAGGTATGTCCTAGATTCTTTGGTTAGTCCATTATAAAATATATCAAGTAGTTCATTCTTAGGTAATGGACTTCCAGCCTATGCATGAATCAAAGCACAAAACCTTGCCCAAGATTCGGGCAATACCTCTTTTTCTCCCTGTTTAAAATCAAAAAGTTCCTGCAAAACAGCATGTCTAGCACTAGGAGGAAAATATTTCTGCAGGAAAGTATTAAACAAGCACTCAGGGCTATCAATAGATCCAGGAGGTATATTACCAAACCAAGTTTTAGCTTCTCCTTTCAGTGAAAAAGGGAAAATCTTAGCAACAAAGTAAGTACGCATTTTAATATCATCAGAAAACAAGCCACTCATGGTAGAAAGTTCATTCATATGTGCTACCGCACTTTCATTCTTAGTCCCACCAAAAGGTTCTTTCTCGACAATAACTATGTAGGATAGATCAAGAGAGAAATCATAATCTTCATCTATAATGTTTATAGGAGAAGCAGCAAACTTAGCAGCAGGAGATAATTTGGGTCTAATAGTACGCCTCTCAAGGAGATTCTTAGCAGCGCTCCTATCATGGGTGTTCCTACATTCTTCAATAAACTCATCAGTCATCTCAACCTAATCTTCTTCAGCATCATAACTCTCACTAGACTCAGGTGAGCTAACAGGTGTAGCAGTGTGTTCATTAGGAGTTTCGGTATTTCCAACTATAGTTCTAGCAATCGTAGCATCTAGGAAAGGACCTAATGAACCACTCTTATCAAGCATAGTAGAAACAGCATCATAAGCATCAGAAGTTTCAGATTCAGCAGTAGTAGCAGTGTGTGTAGCATGTGTATGTGGTGGTGTAAGGAACTTACTCAGAACAAACGGTGAATCGAGAGCGGTAGAGGTGTTCAGAACTGTACCTCTTCTTGTAGTGGATGGTAAAATAGGAACCTTGCCATCACAAGACTTACCCATGATGGATGGAAAGCAGCGAACAATAGAGAATCCAAGTGAACTTGATAAATAAAGCTATGCTCCCCAGCAACGGCACCAGAAAATAGTCTTGATGACCCACAAGTATAGGGGGTGTATCGCAGTATTTTCGAGGGAAGTGAAACCCAATTTATTGATTCGACACAAGGGGAGCCAAAGAATACTTATCAGCCTTAACAACTGAGTTGTCAATTTAGCTGCACCTAGAAACAATCTTGCTCACAACAGTTTATCAGTAGCAACAGTTTTGTAGTAAAAATAGTAAAGTAACAGTAGCAGCAAAACAAAGACAGTAATAACAAAAGCAGTAAACAGTGGGATTCGAGTGCGGTAGGCATAGGGATGGATGGACGGGCATTGCATGGACAAGACAATTCACATAGCAATCAAAACATAGGGCAATTGCAGATAAAGAAGATAAAGCACCCAAGTACTAGACAATCCTAGGCATGTGTTCCATATATAGTCATACGTGCTCGCAATGAGAACTTGCACACCATCTTTTGTCCTGCCAGCCCGTTTGCAGCGGGGCCTCTAGGGAACCACTGGCAATTAAGGTGCTCCTTTTAATAGAGCACCGGAGCAAAGCATTAACACTCCGTGAACACATGTGATCCTCACATCAAAGCCTTTCCCTTCTGGCTACCCCGATTTCTGTCACTTCGGGACCATAGGTTCCGGACAACGACGTGTGTATACAACTTGTAGATAAGACCCAAAACAATACTATCATGATGAATCAATAATAAGTCCAGATCTGAAATCATGGCACTCGGGCCCTAGTGACAAGCATTAAGCACAACAAAGTTGCAACAAAGTCATAAAGCACTAATAGAGATACTAGGCACTATGCCCTAACAATCTGATGCCATTACATGAACGATCTCATCCAATCCCTACCATCCCCATAGCCTACAGCGGGGGATTACTCACTCATAGATGGGGGAAACATGGATGGTCGATGGAGAAGCGATGGTGATGATGATGGCGATGATCTCCTCCAATTCCCCGTCCCAGCAGGGTGCCAGAACGGAGTTTCTGGTGCTGTTTTGTGGAATCTGGTGGTGGTGGCGGAGCGGAACTTCTTCTGGAAAAACGTCGAACCCCCTGAAGTTTTTAGGTCAGAAGGCTCCTTATAGGCGAAGAGAGAGGCCGAGGGGGTGACTGGGGGGCCCACACCACCCCCCTGGCGCGGCCTGGCCTGGCCCGCGCCACCAGGTGGTGTGGCCACCCTAGGGCTCTTCTCCGTCTCGTATTCTGGCTCCTGGAGTCTTCGGGTGAAATAGGATTTTTGGCATATTTTCCGGGATTTTTCTTGATAGTTGATTTTCTGAACAAAAAGTAGACACCAAGGCAATTCTGCTGAAAACAGCGTTAGTTCGCATTAGTTGCATCCTAATCACACAAGTATAGAGGAGAAACAACAGTAAAAGTGTTCGGGAAAGTAGATACGTTTTGGACGTATCAGTTAACCACTAGCAATCGCATATATGCAACACCAGAAAGCCATAGGTGTTCAATACGCAAAGTTTTTCAAACTAGATTATTGACTCTAGTGTAACTGGGAGACTGAAGGGAATATGCCCGAGAGGCAATAATAGAGTGGTTATTATCTTATTCCATGTTTATGATAAATGTTTATTTTGCATGCTATAATTGTATTGCTCAGAAACGTCAATACATGTGTGTTTAATAAACAAAAAGGGTTCCTAGTTATGCCTCTCTAATAGACTAGCTTGTTGATTAACAAGATGATCAAGGTTTCCTGATCATGGACATTGGATGTTGTTAATAACAAGGTCACAACATTGGTGGAATGATGTGATGAACATTCATCCGAAGTATAGCATTACGATCAAAGTCATTATGTTTATATTTCTATAACATCATACGAAGTAATCTTTATCCTTAGACCATGAGATCATGTTAATTGCTAACACCGGAAGAGTATCTTGATAACATCAAACGTCACACCGTAACAGGGTGACTATAAAGATGGGTTTAGTGCTACGAAGGTGTTATGTTGAGGCTCATGGATCAAGAGTGGAATTTGTCAATCCCGATGATGGATAGATATACTTGTGATATTGCAAGGGGTTCTGCATGTGGTATTGAAATATTGCAAGGGGTTATATGTGAATGTTTGTTAATTAACAAAATTCTGAATAAATTTAATAAAATAGTTTTATTAAATGAGAGAGCATTAAACTTGGAGAATTTTAATACATTTAAAGTAGGGACTTTAAAGGGGAACGTGAAGAGGCATTTTAATGTGGAGGGGTTACCACCACATGAATGGAGGAGGTGAGGAGTCACCCCCCCATGCGCCGGCCATGAAGGAGGGGCACCCCCCTCCTCCTATAAAAGGCCACCCTCTTTCTCCTTCTTACTCACACCTCCTTGTGAAGGATCTCTCTCCCCCTCTAGAATTATTTCCCCATGGTCTCAGATTAGCGAGATACATCTTCCCAGTGGCATTTCGTCTGGAAGGAGTTGCTGCTTCCGCTGGATCGCTGGAGCGAGGAGGTGGAGGTTGTCCGGTGGCTTGAACGTGTGTGTGAGTACGGATGCGCTGCTGAGTTGCGGCGCTCGGACTTCCTCACGATCTTGAGATCGGCAAGTGTACGACTACATCAACCACGAGTTCCTACTCGTTAACAAAACTCGTTGTCTTCGAGGGTAAGTTCTCGTTGGATGTATGTCCACCCATTGCTTTGTACCTAGTAGATAGATCTTGGCGTGTAGTTCTTATCGTAGGAAAAAATTTGTTTTCTATGCTACGGACCCAACAGGTTCATGGTAGAAAATTAAAAAAATCCTAACTAGCGTATGCCCAAGATCTATCTAGGAGTAATGTTGTAACGAAAAGAGGATTTGGTAACATACCCTTATACACCAAAAGCGTTTAATGTTCATGTGGACGTGGATGATGTAGTCGTACTCGTCCGACCTCAAGGTCATTAAGTTCCTCACAAGTCACCACAGGTCCTTGCACGACGATCTTGGTGCCACTAATGGCAGTAACCCCGATGTCTCGCACACGTATGGTGCTCGACAACGACCCCTGCTCTCCTTGATCCAGTCGGAATTGCGGAAGTAGATCTTCTGACTGGAATCACCGCATCACAATGGTGTGCTATAGCGAATCAGTCTCTTGCTCGTGCAGCCCTTACTTAGAGGTCATAGTTGCAAGACAAGACTGAGAGAGAGAGAGAGAGTATTTCTAAGAAAATTTCCTTAAAAATTATTGGGTTGTCTTTTCCCTCCCATATAGACCTCTATATATGGGGGAAATATGGGCACCCTAACTACTAAAGTCCTAGGGTGGGACTAGAGGCACGCCAAGGGGAGAGTGGCGGGTAGGCCCCACATGCATCCCAAGGTAGGTCGGCGCCGGGTGGGCCCCACCTGCACGCCCACCAAGGCGGCGGCGGCTACTCCTGGCTGCCTTCCCTCTTGGTCCTTGTTCCCTCCGGGAACTTGACCCAATAAGAAAGTTGCCCCATTAAATTAAATTTCAATATTATTTTATTATTAATTACAATAATTAACATAAAATACATATTCATTAAATCCTTTTTTATCCGACGTTCATTCCAATCTTTTCGAAAATCCCCCAGAACAATTTCGTTTCTCTCGTGGAACACTTCTGGTGTTTCTTTCTCTTTCTTTCTGTTATTCCATTTATTCTAGAGCGATCTCCAGGCGTCGTAAAACCCTTAAGTGTGTTATCCTGCGGTTCAGGAACATCACAAACATGATCGAGATGACTGTCAAATCAATGATCAATAGCGGTACCGGGATGCCCATAATGACCCCCTATGCATTCCACGATTTCAACGTTGTTTGAACCACAAACGTTGAGTCCAATTCTCTGTGTTACTTCGATACCTGACATGTCCGAGAACTGATCATCGACATCATGATACCTTGTTCAATATCGTCACCGACAAGTATTGTTTTACTCATTCCCGTGATATTCCATGCTTGTTACCTAGTCACTTGTTGTGCAGCTTATGGATGTAATCTCACCGAGAGGGCCCAGTGTATCTTCCCGTCATTCAGGAAAACAAATCCCAATCTTGATGCATGCACCTCAATGTGCCCCTCTAGCATATCCATCATACATCTTTATGATCACCCTGTTATGATGTGACAGTTGATGCAGTCAAAGTAGCATCGGGTGATAGTGATTAAACAAGATCTCATGGTATAAGGATTAGGATATTTCGTTTCTAACTATTGCAACTATGAAAGTTGTGTTAGTAATGATTCCCTAGAGGCTCACATTCCTCCTTGTATTTGTAACCCGGAATCCATCTTAGAGCTGGTTGTATGTGTCACTGCAATTGTTGTAGGTGTAGCACCACATACTTGTATCTAGCTCTAGCCAGTTTGTCCTTATTCATTTGAGGTTAGGAGGGAAACCCACTGTCGAGACTAATTTGTAAGTCGAAAGATGACAATGTTTCACGTGTCATGAGCATGGAGATGCTATCCTCCTTGCATTGGCTAGTCGGAAGAGGTACGATAGCTGGACCGATCCAAAGTTTAGTATGACGTGAGCACACTGTCATACACTCCGACTAACACAATGGAATCCTTAGACCTAAGGGGATTGCACGATTTGAGTTGTGGAAAAGATGGCTTTGACTCCATCTAACGCTCATCGTAATTGGGAGTCATAAGGGTGGTATTGGGACGACTTCGAAGCAAGCTGTGTGACGTGGACCAGCCAAGATGGAATTTGCCCATCCATCTCGGAGAGATATTCTCTGGGCCCTCTCGTGTGATATGATTTAGAAGTATGTCCATGCGCTACTCGATGAAATGTTGACTTAGTGAAGCCGGAGGGAATCAGTTATCACTACAACGAAAAGAGAGTTAAACCGGCACTGGGATGACAGAATCTCCCCAACAATTTATCACCAATATCGTGAGGCAAAGGGACTCGGATAGATCGTCACATTGAGGGAAATTATGTAAACTCGGAGTCGGAAAGTCTTGCAAGAGGCCACTATCGATTATCATCTCTAGTCGGAAAGTCACTGAGCTACTGCCTTGATTGAATGATTACGAAGTTGTGTCCAGCTTATCGTAAGCCCACGAGATCGAACACTTAAGAGAGTGGAACTAGGCAGATGATGATCTGACTATCACAAGTTGGCAAGTTGGACTTGTTCGGATAGGTACATGTGTCAATGGGTTGGACCCACTTTGACTAGGGTTAGGGTCTAGGACCAAGGGACACAAGTGTTGTGTGCCCTCACCTACTCGCCTATATAAAGAAGGTGGGTGGCGGCGGACAAGATAATCTAGTGTTGCTTCCTAGGGTTTCACTAGACTTGGCAATTCCACCTTCATGTCCTGTGGCGGCAAGACCGAGACTACCATCTCACTTGATGTTGTTCCACCTTGTACATGTGTGTGAGATAGCAGAGGCACCACACCTATGGTGCTCATCGGCGGTTGGGCGGCAAAGTCAGAGGAGGAAGGAGGAGGAGCACAGAGCCGGTGACGAGGTGCTCCCAGGATCGAGAAGTTCGCCAGATCTGGACGAGACAAGGGGAACGTACGGCACCACCGTGACGCGCTTCCTCAGCTTCCGCACCTGTGCATCGAGAGGTACGAGCTATTGCTTTTGATCTTGGTCAGATCTTGGGTGGCTTGCTGGAGTTATAGCCAAAGCAGAAAAGTTTTTATTTTCGGTCTGGCTCTGCGTGTTGCCCTACAATGGTATCGGAGCATCGGCTCTAGGTTTTTGGCCAAGTTCTTGCGCATGAGATGAGAAAGTGCGAAAGATTAGATCTTTTTTGTTGTTTTTGTTTTGCCTTTTTGATCTGTTTTGATCTAGGGCAGTGGCAAGATCTGGTTTGTATTGGCTAAGAAGTTGGTCAAAACTGGTCTAGATCTGAGTGGGAGATCACGTGGCTGGCATCCACGATCAACCACTAAAGTTGTGTTTCTTGTTGGACAAGAATAGGATAGCTATACCCTGTCAAAAGTTATAGCTAAAAGTTAGCTGGAGTGAGCCGGAAAGGTTATGGCTTGCAGTTTTATTTGCTTCTTTTTCCCTCAAAGAAGGTGTAGTCGGATTATCCTGCCATTTAGTGCAACACTATGATGGCCCAAAATATATCGAGCTCGTTGGGAAACCCCAAGACGAAGGTATGATGAGCACAGCATCAAGTTTTCCCTCAGTTATAAAACCAAGGTTATCGAACAAGTAGGAGCAACGAAACACCTCCAAGGTGTTGTTTCCAACTTGAAATCCTGCACAACACAACAACAGAACTTTGCCCCCAACTTACAGTGAGGTTATCAATCTCATCGGTTTTGCTGAAAACAAAGGATTAAACGTATTGTGTGGAAGATAGTAATAACTTGCAGAAAGTAAATAGAAAACAGTAAACAACTTGTAGATTGATAATAAAAGAAAGGACCAGGGTCCATAGTTCACTAATGGTGATTCTCCTTAAGATAGATGACATGTTGGGTGAACAAATTACAGCGGGGCAATTGACAAACATCGAGAAAGCATACATGCATATACTAATCATCTTGACTCTTATGATATTTGATTGAGCATTACAACATTATACATAGACCATAATCCAACTGCATCTATGACTAATAATCCACCTTCAGGTTATCATCCGAACCCCCTCCAGTATTAAGTTGCAAGCAATAGATAATTGCATTAAGCATTGCGTGTAAAGTAAACAATACGATTGTTCTATGAACAAAGGATTGTTGTTTTCTCCCTAGTAGCAACAACACATCTAGTACCTTAGAGATTTCTATCACTTCCCCAGATTCCTAGAGGCATGAACCCACTATCAAGCATAAATACTCCCTCTTGGAGTTGCTAGCATCTACTCGGCCAAGATAGCTACTAACAACGGAGAGCATGCAAGATCACAAATAACAAAGACATGATAGAATCAATAATCAATCTGAAATAGCATCTCAATATCCATCAGATCCCCGCAAACACAACATGTAGGATTACAAATAGATGATCTTGATCATGAACGGAGCTCACAATATCTAAACATGGTAGCACAAAGGAGAAGAACCAACCATCTAGCTACTACATGGACCCGTAGTCCAGGGATGAACTACTCACGCATCACACCGGAGGCTTGCATGGTGATGAAGAAGTCCCCCAGGGTGAATTCTCCCCTCTGGCAGGGTGCCGGGAAGAGCTTCAGATCCCTCTCGATCTAAGGATGGAGATGACAGCGCCTACAGACTCTTTCGTGGATTTTTTATCGGGTACTTAGGGTTTTTGTATCGGAGGCATCTTATAGGCGAAAGGGGAGGCCGAGGGGGTGCCCTAGGCGGCCACACCACCCCCTGGTGCGAGCCAGGCCTGGCCGCGCGACCAGGTGGTGTGGCCGGCCTCTAGCCCCTCTCCGTCTCATCTTCTGGCTCCGTGTCCCCCTCGGTGAAATATTGACTTTGGGTTTTGTCCCGTCCAATTCCGAGAATATTCATTTTTTGACTTTCCTGGAACCAAAAATAGCAGAAAATAGGCAGCTGGCATGGTGGCATCTTGTTAATAGGTTAGTCCAAGAAAGTGTATAAAATATTCCAAAGTGTGGACAAAACATAAAAAAGTAGATATAAAACAAGCATGGAACATCAAAAATTATAGATACGTTAGCAACATATCAACATCCCCAAGCTTAACTCCTGCTCGTCCTCGAGTAGGTAAGTGGTAAAAAGAAAGAATAATTTTTGAGGTGACATGCACCATCATAAACTTGATCAAAGTATTTGTAAAACATTCATAGTTGGGATCATAGTACTTCAACATAGCATGAAAGATATAGTTCTAACAATAAGACATAGCATGTTATAACATGAAAAGGCATAAACAAAATATTCATGAATAGCAATGCTTTGCAAGACGTTTGTTTGTTTCACATAAAGAAAGCATAATAAGAATGGTATTCAGCTTGTCCCTCATAGAGTAGCAAAACATAAATGCATAGGACACCTTCAAAGTTCATAAGGGTGACTAGATACAAATAGTTTAAGGACAAGTAATATCAAAGTTATGCATCAATCAACAAATCTTGGGACAGTGCACATTAAACTAAGAATGGCCACTATGCTCTCTCAATAGGTGCATAAAGATAGAAGATGTAGACTCAACATAAAAGTAAAATAAAGGTCTTCATAGAAGGAAGCAGGGATTCAAGTCTCATAAAGAGCTTCCAAAAATTATGGTACTTATTAGCTTTCAGCTCTCATTTCCCCTATCATAAGCATCTTGAAGTGATTAATGTTAAAGTAAACAAACCATGGAGTATCTGCTTGACAAAGTATAAGTTGGAAATCTCATGTCCCTTGAATCGAGGGTCGCTCCTCATGCTACTCAAGTTTAGTTACCGGTAAGTTCTTGTCATAGTAAGTACATGTGTATCATAGAGAACCGCCAACGAGGTACTCCTTGCCCGATGATACGGAAGAATCCCCATATCAAAATGACAAGCCAAGCAGACAACAAGCATCTCATCAATCTTTTTATTTACCATGGGAAAATGGTGCTTTTTTCTCTCTTTCCTATTTTCTCATCTCTTTTTTTATCTTTTTCTCAATCTCTATCTCTTTTTTATAAGAAGAATGCTTCATAGATTGCTCGTTATGGTTACGCTGCAGGTTTCCACCATGATTAGGCATGTATTAGACCAACGGCCTAGGCGTTTCTCTAACACACATACATAACTCCATGGACTTACAAGCCCCCCTTTCATTTCACACCGACGACATCCATAGACAAAAGAACATGATATCAACAGGGTACAATGTACAAGTGCAATGTTGAAAGCGTTCCCCATGATAGCATGGTTCTGCTAATCCCCAACATATAAGTGCAAGCATATACAACATAGATGACACAATGGTTCAAGTTTATTAGGGGAAAGAAAAGTAAAGTGTGCCATCAAGTTTGTGAGAGCTTTAATCACTAGTTTTTTCATAACAAGTTTAATTCAGAAGGTAGATAAAAACATGAATATACTTGGAACAGCAAATGTTAATAGGTAGGTATGGTGGACTCTTTGGAATAACTTGGTTTTATTTGGAGTTGGATGCATGAGTGGAACTCACACTTGGTTATGGAGGCTAGCAAAAGACTCGGAGCGACCAACTAAGAGAGCAATAATGACCATAATCATGCAAAGCGACAAACATCATTAAATAAAGCATAAAGTGATATTACAAGTCGAAAACTACAGGATCATAAAGGCTATGGTGACTTGAGATAGTCATAACATGGTGTGAGCATCCGCCAAGTCAACCCAAATAAAGAATCAAAGGAGAATACCACAATATTATGCTTTAATATGCTAAAACAATGCATGATTGTTTCAAGGAACATTAAGCAATCTCAATTGTTTATAACATGTCATGCTACAGCAAAAATCACTAAGCATAAAGCCAAATAAATATCAAGCATGACATGATAAAGTCTAAGTCACAGTCAAAAACAAGCTCCTTTTTACCACTTAAGCATGAACTTTTCCTACTCTTTTCCAAATCTAAACCAATCTTATTTGAAAACTAATGTATGAATGAGGGGGTCCAACCAATTTATTCAAGCAAACTAAGCAAACCAAGCAAACTAAAACCAAAAACAAAAACAAAGACGCTCCAAGAACAACACAACTGTGCATGAAACAATAAAAATGAAGTGTTTGAAAGAAACCTGAGATTTTTATTGATGAAGGGGGGATGCCTTGGGCATCCCCAAGTTTTTATGCTTGTACTTCTTGGATATTTATTGGGGTGACACGGGGTGGCATCCCCAATCTTGAGCTTTAGTCCATTCTTCATCTCATTACATCATTCTTTCCTCACACCTACAATTTTTCCTTCATACAAAACTTCACACAATCTTTATTAGCAACATTAGTGTACTCAAGATAATAAATCTTTGGGTTAAGTTTCAACACAAATAAAACTTCCATTAAAACACAAGCTACTGTAGAACTTTCCTTAAAAAGCACAATTCCCCAAAGAGAACCCAAAAAGGAATCAACAAGAAGCAAATGCAAATAATGGCAGAAACTTGTCAAAACAGACCAGCAGATAGAAACCGATTTTTTTGAAGACCTTCTATTGCTCAAATCGAAAAGTGTTAAACTAACTAAAGTTGGATAACAACCTGAGGCAGAAGCACAAACAATTACAGCTCAAACCGATGTACAGAGATTTTACACGAATTTTTACAGTGAAGCACAAAAATCTGTTTCAGGACAACAACTTTCCCAAGCATTACTTCTCTCTCATTAGAGGTTACTCTTGGTACAAAAAGCAAATAAAAAAGATAAGGAGAGGTTATTACTGAAGCAATAATTTCCAAGACTCATCTAAAACTTTTGGGTTATCTCCCAGTAAGTACTTTTCTTTAATGCCTTTAAGTTAGGCTTGATAGTTTCAGAAGATGCTCTCATAAGAAACATGAATTGAAGTAAAGGAGAGCATCAAGGAGCAAATTCAAAACACATTTAAGTCTAACCCACTTCCTATGCATAGGAATCTTGTAAGAAAATAAATCAAAGAAGCACATAGTAACAAGAATGTGTAGATAAAACAAGAGCAACTTCAAAACTTTCAGCACATAGAGAGGTGTTTCAGTACCATGAAAACTTCTACAACCATATTTTCCTCTCTCATAATAATTTTTAGTAGCCTCATAAATAAACTCAACAATATAACTATCACATAAAGCATACTTTTCATGATCTACAAACACATAATTTTTATCAAGCTAAAAAATAGTGGGATTAAAACCTTCAAACCCACTTTTAACAATTTTATAACAAGTTGACTGATCAATCTCATTTTCAATAGTAGTACAATTAATATTATCAACCAATATAGGACCATCATCTAGAGCTTTATTATAAACATTTTCAAAAGAATCCACAGGAACATCACATTCATCCGCCTTTGGTAAGCATGAGGGACAATCAAATAATGTAAGGGATAAAGAGTTACTCTCATTAGAAGGTAGGAATGGGTAGATCCATTCTTCGTCTTCTTTATAATCACTCTCCTCCTCTCATCCATTGAGCTTCCAGTTTCAGCAATTTCTTTTTCCATAGGCTCCTGCAAGGCATTAGTCTCTTCCGTTGGTGGAGAGTATCTATTAAGATATTCAAGAATATAACCATTTTCTTCCTTGTAATTATCAAAGCAAAATTTAAGTATATCATAAACCTCATATTTATAAGGTGCATCATCAGTATTTTCAAGCAAATAAGCAAGTTCAAATGCACCCTTCCAAGCAATAAATTCTTTAATTTGTTCCACATCATAAAAGTCATAATTTCCCTTAACATAAGAAGATATGGTAACATCATCATTATACTCACATTAAAAAGGGAGGTGTTTATACCTCCTACAGCAACAAGATTTATCAAAGCACTAAGTAACATTATAAGTAGAGCACACGTTTCTAGCAATGGTATACAATTTATTTATTTGTTCCCGTAAGTATTTCCATTTTTGTGACAAGCGGTGTTCCTCATAATAATATTTTTGTTCTTCCGTGAACCCACCTTGCCAATAAGATCTAGTTTCAAAGAAACAAACCATTGATAGAAAGCATGATAAAGCAAGACAATAACAGACCAACAAAAATAACCACTATAGTAGGAACTATTTTTTTGTATTTTTAATAAAAAGAAACAAGCAAACAAAGCAAAAAATAAACTAAGCAAAACAAAACAAAAAACAAAGTAAAGAGATTGGTTGTGAGGGACTCCCCTTGTGAAGATGTCCTTGACTCCCCGGCAACGGCGCCAGAAAAATAGCTTGATGGCCCAAAATATATTGAGCTCATTGGGAAACCCCAAGAGGAAGGTATGATGAGCACAGCAGCAAGTTTTCCCTCAGTTATAAAACCAAGGTTATCGAACCAGTAGGAGTAAGGAAACACCTCTAAGGTGTTGTTTCCAACTTGGAATCCTGCACAACACAACCACAGAACTTTGCCCCCAACTTACAGTAAGGTTGTCAATCTCACCGGTTTTGTTGAAAACAAAGGATTAAACGTATTGTGTGGAAGATAGTAATTGTTTGCATAAAGTAAATAGAAAACAGTAAATATATTGTAGATTGATGGTAAAAGAATGGACCGGGGTCCATAGTTCACTAGAGGTGATTCTCCTTAAGATAGATGACATGTTGGGTGAACAAATTACAGCGGGGCAATTGACAGACACCGAGAAAGCATACATGCATATACTAATCATCTTGACTCCTATGAGATTTGATTGAGTATTACAATATTATACATAGACCGTAATCCAACTACATCTATGACTAATAATCCACCTTCAGGTTATCATACGAACCCCCTCCAGTATTAAGTTGCAAGCAACAGATAATTGCATTAAGCAAAGTGTGTAAAGTAAACAATATGATTGTTCTATGAACAAAGGATTGCTGATTTCTCCCTAGTAGCAACAACACATCTAGTACCTTAGATATTTCTGTCACTTCCCCAGATTCCTAGAGGCATGAACCCACTATCGAGCATAAATACTCCCTCTTGGAGTTGCTAGCATCTACTCGGCCAAGATAGCTACTAACAACGGAGAGCATGCAAGATCACAAATAACAAAGACATGATAGAATCAATAATCAATCTGAAATAGCATCTCAATATCCATCGGATCCCCGCAAACACAACATGTAGGATTACAAATAGATGATCTTGATCATGAACGGAGCTCATAAGATCTAAACATGGTAGCACAAAGGAGAAGAACCAACCATCTAGCTACTACATGGACTCGTAGTGCAGGGATGAACTACTCACGCATCACACCGGAGGCTTGCATGGTGATGAAGAAGGCCTCCAGGGTGAATTCTCCCCTCCGGCAGGGTACCGGGAAGAGCTTCAGATCCCTCCCGGTCTAGGGATGGAGATGACGGTGGCTACAGACTCTTTCGTGGAATTTTGATTGGGTACTTAGGGTTTCTGTATCGGAGGCATCTTATAGGCGAAAGGGGAGGCCGAGGGGGTGCCCTAGGCGGCCACACCACCCCCTAGCGCGGGCCAGGCCTGGCCACGCGACCAGGTGGCGTGGTCGGCCTCTGGCCCCTCTCCGTTTCGTCTTCTGGATCCGTGTCCCCCTCGCTGAAATATTGACTTTGGATTTTGTCCCGTCCAATTCCGAGAATATTCATTTTCTGACTTTTCTGGAACCAAAAACAGCAGAAAACAGGCAGCTGATACTGTGGCATCTTGTTAATAGGTTAGTCCAAGAAAGTGTATAAAAATACTCCAAAGTGTGGACAAAACATAAGAAAGTAGATATAAAACAAGCATGAAACATCAAAAATTATAGATACGTTAGCAACGTATCACACTACAAGTCAGAAATTTTTGGTTAGTGGGATCCTATTGTTGGGGCACTGCCAATTCTCTTCAATAAAGTGTGAGATATTCTGACTCTCTCTACATGTCACTTGGTAGCTAGACAGAGTTATCACAATAGTTGTGGGATTCGGGATAAGGAGGGTTGTCGGACAAGCCAACAGGAATTAGATAGAGATCTGATTGGCAAGGTGTTAAAATAAATATTATGTTTGTCCTTATTTGTATAATTATGTATTCAATCTTTGACTTGATGTTATGCGAACATCGACTACATAGTAAAATGCCCCACGGGGACAAGGAGGAGATTGCATTGGCATTTTTAGAGGGGTAATTGTGTTATGTGATTGACCACACTGTTGTCCTAAAGCAGGCTCAATGGGAATCATAGAGAATTGAAAAAATGGATCTACATACCCACGGGGTGACATTCAAGCACTTGTGTAATCATGTATGCTAGCCTATGATGACGAGTGGTGGCTCTGAGGGGCGGAAAGAACGGGTCTATCTATAATTAGGATATCTTCCCATACACATGAATACAAATTAGACAAATACCATCCTAATCATATTTATTATGGAATTCTACTGCCTACCGGTATATATGGAACTCTTAGAGAATGCTTTAGCCCTATTATTAGCTCCCATTCAAAAACACTCCCAACACTCTCTTGATTAAAATCAAAGGAAACTGGTAGATACACTTTCATAAGTCCATAACAAGGACATAAAAACCATCACCACAGCTCTTCGTGGTTCTATATTCTTCCTTTGAAACTAGCTACATACAACATGTGCACTTGTAGTCATCAGGCGGTTTGTTCGGCTCACTTCCAAGCTATATAGAGAAAGGCATAACAGATTTAGAGGTTGCGTGTTCTTTCTCTGTCTCTCTTTCCCTTGTTCCTTTTGTTACGTTGGTCTCTAGTCTTCCCCATCCCGGCGACTACGTGCACATCCGTTCGAGAGAGCAGGCATCTGAAGTCCCGTCCATTGAATCCCTGTACCGGTGGATGGACGATAAGGTTTTTAGAGAACGTCTCAGTGCGACTGCTCGCCTCCACTTGTGTTCGACTTCCTCTATGGATCCAATGACCGACTACCTACCTCGACAACACCATGAGCAATAACGACAATGATCATGCGTTGTCAATGATCATGGCGTTGCTACGGTGATGAATTTCCTAGTCAATATGTATGTATTATTCCTCACTTTGTTTGCACTAGTTTTTACTAGATTGACAAATCTACTAGATGTGCATGTTTGGTTGCATATGTCTAGATCTAGTGTTTACATGATATGTTATAAACACGACAAGCAAATAACAAATAACGGAAATAAATCGCAGCAAGGGGACACAGATTTAATTAACGTGGAAAACTCTCTCCAACAAAGAGAGAAAAAGCCCACAGGCGTCAGATAACGAAACTTCACTATATCGTGGAGTGTTTACAAAATATTGGGAATTTCACAAATACAACTTATCCCAGCCGGCAACTTATAAGAGGTATAAATAGCGGTGAAAACCTAGGTCTTCAACTATCCGTACCAAGCCTACCGGCGAATTTGAATCATACTTCAACATGATGTTGATTCAGTAATTAATCTCATACGAAAATTGCTTAATAATCCGACACTAGAGCTAGCTACTCTAAAATCTCGGTCAAATGAATTGGTGTATCGTACTATAAATTCTTTGAACTCTGAATTGTTTGAAAATGGGCTTGCAACCCACTTCAGCTCGTTGGAAGAACCCTAGTTTTCTAGGGCGTGTTTGCTTTCCCGCATCCCCGTTTCTCGCACCTGGCAGGAAGAAATAAGGGCATTTGGTTGCTCACGGAGAAAAGATTCCCTGCACAGTACAAGTCTTAAAGCAGAAAAAAGTTGGCCCTGGAAGAACACCGATTTTGGGCGTTTCCATGGAGCCAGACTCATACCCGTGAAAAGGTGGAACGTCGCTTCTCGCTGGTTGCAAGGCCATGGACCTCGGCATGCAACTCCTTCACAGCCTTTGCCCCTAATCTCAGACTAATCTCATCCTCTTCCTCGTCTCTATCCTCTACGCTGCCGTCCACCATGGGCTCTGTGTGTTGTCCGCCAAGATCTTGGTCCGTTGAAGGGTGCTATGGAGACCACGCCGCCCGCTCGCCATCCCTCGTCGACGGCTGGCTGCGTGCACCTCCGTGGCAGCGCATCCCAGCTCTGAGCCAAGGAGCTAGCTAGATCGCAAGCTCATAACCGGATGACATCAGCTCTGGACATAAAAGGATCTTGGCCTCTTGAGCTGAAATTGATCTTGATCACGGAATTAGTAGAGGCCTCTGAGATGAAATTTACATGTCAATTTCAGTATTTGTCAATCCACGATTATTCTTGATCGATTTTTGTCGTTGTTTTGGACGTGCATCTCCACGACTATTCTCGATGGAGTTCAGTTCTTTCTCCGAGCAGCCGTGCAGGCATGGTGAGCGGCAGCGTGGAGTCCGGCCAGCTCGTGGCATAGGTTCCCTCCACCTCGCGGCCAGCTATCAGCAGCGAGGATGTTGGCGCAGCAGGGGTGCCCGGCCTCCCTTCGACGAGCAACTTCTAGGTCGCGGAGCGGATGGCGCCATCAAGGAGACCCCGCGAGCGGTTTGGCCGATTCTTCTTATGCTTCCCCGAGGGCGAGTCCGCCACCGACGTCTTTGACGTGTCGCCGGTAAGCACCAATTCCCCGTTACTATTCCAATCCCCTCTGATTCGATTCGATCTCCGGTCTTCTCTCCTCGCCTTTCTCAGACAGACGGAATACTCAATCAATAATGCAGGTGCAAAAACCTGAATTATGGCTACAGGCAACGAAACGCAATTAGCTAAAGACTAGCTACTTCAAAAATCGGAGTGGCGGGCGCCTTCGCCGTCGCCGTGTGCAGCAGCCGCCAGGAAGAAGCACAAGGAGCAGAGGAAGACGAAACAGAGGAGACCGAACATCAGGAGTGGGTGGATGAGTTCGTGGTCACTAATACAAATTAGATGTGAGAAATCATACATACCTACGCGAACCAAACAATCGAACTTTGCGTCCGAAGATAAAAAGCAGACAACTAAACACTAAGGTTGCGTTTCTCCCGACTTTTCTAATAATGTCAATGCGGCCTATCAAATAAGAAGGGGATATTAGCTCAGGTCCGGATCTATGCATGCAGTCCCGCGTGAGCAACGAAACACGCCCCTAGCTTTTCTTTAGGTCAATCTGGCCCTCCGCGGGTAGTTCAAATGGCTGAATTGATCCATAAACTATCAAGTTGATACAGATATATATAAAATTATTTTGTACCCCACTTTCGTCAGCACTACTTAGTTCATAACTTTCCTTACCCCCATGAGTCACTTTTTTCTTAACTTTCCTCACTTTTCCCTCCCTTCACGACCACTAGGGGATTTTTCATCGGGTCAATACCTTTGACATTTGGAGCTTGTTTGTCCATGTTGAGTTGTACACTTATGCTGAAACGATTTCCATTTGAAGCTAGTAAAAAAAAAAAGAAAAACCAAGAAAGAGAGTCCAATATGGCAAACTGGTGCTCAAAATTAACATTTCCACATCTCGCGAAAACAATTATTTTTATAGTGGCACTTAATATGTACTTAGAGCATCTCTAACCCATCCCCTATCAGCTGTTAGAGTACTTTCCTTTCTCCTCTAACGGCCGAAACACCCTCTAACCGAAGTCGCGACCAGCTTAGTGGAGAGAAAAAATTAGGAATCGACCTCCACGGCTCCTATATTTGCTTGGCCGCGACCGCGAGGACTTTTTTTTTCCCACCACGCGCCGCCACTCACCCCGCAAAGTCGTCGCCGGCAGGTCGCCGATCACCCCGGTGACCGGATCCATCCTCCGCCGACACCTCAAAGGCTACCCCGAACCTCCTGAACTTTTCCGGCGAGCCGATGTCGTTGGAATCGGCCGGCGCAAGCTACTAGTTTCCCCAGCCACAAATCCGCCGCCGACTTCACTGGATTTGACGGACCGCGACCAAGATTCATTGATATAATCTGTACGGCCGAGCACCTCCGACATGTCTTCGTCCTCTCGTTGTCGTCGCAATTCCCCGGCCGAGCTCCCAGGAGCACCGTCGCGAGCACCCACACTGCCACTTGCTCCGGCACCATCACCCGCCCTTCCTCCGGCACCGATAGCAGCACCCGCCCAGGCGCCAGCCCTTGCAAGCGCACCGGCGACACCTTCTCATCCCGGCGGCGACAGAACAAGGTGAGTTGAATTCGGTAGATCCCCATTTTTATTTTAAAGCTCGTCAATTTCTTATATTGAAAACAATGATTCTTTGTAGCAAGGTGAAGAAGAAAGAAGCTACATGGTCGGAGGATGAGGATAATGATCTGTATTCCGTGTGTCATCATCAAACTATTGTTGGAGCCGAACGATCATTCCAAAAATTTGGGAAGAAATACATGCCAATTTCAATCAAAAAACTAGTGGATAATCTAGGTTGTTAATATCGATTATGAGTAGGTGGAATATGCTAGTAATGCGCTCTAATGCACCTGCCTAGAATATGTGATTATATTTATCGGGTATGTAGGTGGAACATGGTAGTATGCGCAAAATAATGGTTTTAGCTCGGTTATGTGTGATTTTGATGCTATCAACTTGTATGACTAATCTATGGACCTATATGAATTTGAAATCTTTAATGTGATATGTTCTCTTGTATTCATATGCTTAATTTTGCAAATTTTGATGAAAAATATTTTTGCTCCTCTAAGTTATTGGGGAACGGTTCTGCCGCGTAAAGTTTAGAGGAGCAAATATAGAAAGTTAAGAAAAGTCCGGCCATATAGTCCTCTAGAAAAAGATAGGTTAAAGATGCTCTTACATGTGTGAGTTTGCACCTATTTTTGCAACGCCAAAAATTAAAAAGCAAAGAGGATCAAGCGGTTGCAAAAACAATATCACAAAACACAAAGGACATACTATATGCTACATAATAATATACTTCCTCCGTACTAAAAAGGATATCATAGACTAAATTTAAAAGAATCTATATATGTTTTAGTGTATAGATTCATTCAAATTTTGATAAGTAGGACAACCTTTTTATGATGAAGGGAGCAGAGACATATACTCCCTCTGTTCAGAAATAACTAACTTGGATTTGTCTAAATTCAAATGTATCAAGACGTATTTTAGTGTGTAGATACATTTAAATTTAGACAAACCTAATTCAGTTATTTCTGGACGGGGAGAGTACAACATCTGCGTTAAAATCCTGTTGTACACACGAGATGGAGTACAAACCACATATCAGTACATCACTGCATAACGGAAACACAGATATCACTGGCAGTCTGGCACACTTCGAAACCATAAGAAACGAAACGAAGACACCACGGGTTCATACGTAGAAGGTAGAACATGCATGCATATATGCAAGCGCTTTCAGCCATATAGATGCACGCGTGTGATCGATCATCAGTTCCTGTCGTCGAGGCCGAACCTGCGGTCGACGAAATGGCCGACGGCCTCGAAGGCCGGACGGAAGAATCCGCCGCCGCCGCCGCCACCACCACCACGCTTCCTCTGGTCGTCCTCGAAGTTCTGTGGCGCTCCATACACGTGGACCTCCCTGGTGCTTATGTACATCGGCGTCCGCCCGGCGGCGGGGTCCTGGGCACCCCAGCTGGCGGGAGCGTTGTACCCGTCGGAGACGTTGCCGTAGGGAGGTGGGTTGTTGTATCCGCCGCCGTTGCCGTAGAGCGTGATACCTCTGGTGTCGTTTCCGTACGGGGCACCGCCACCGCCACCGCCGTATCCGCCGTTGTACCCACCGCCGTACCCGCCGTTGTACCCACCGCCGCCGTAACCACCACCACCGTTGTAGCCGCCGTCGTTGTCATCGTCGCTGTTGGTGTTGGCGGCGTAGCTTGGGTAGTCGTCGGCGGAGGCCTTCTTGCCGCGTGATTTCCTCGCAGGCGACAGCGAGCGGTTCACGACGCCGCCGGGCGTCACGTCGTCGGAGCTGTCGCCGCTGTGCAACTGTGACCTTTGCTTCCACCACGACATCTTCTTAACTATCCCTGGCTGCTTGTGCCAAAGTTTCAGTTAGACTCAAAGAATCAAATATCCATGGAGATCGATGAAGACGTAATTAATTAATTGATCGAGCAACAAAAATAATTTTGTAAATATGATATGCAGCTAGCTAGGCAACTTCTGATGAACATCCAGATGCATGCGTGTAGATATTTAGCGAGATCGGCACAGTAAAAGGGTGAGACTAAAGGTGAAAAGAAGAAGTTATAAAATGAGGCTTTAGCTTGGAGCATACCAGAGAGTCGGATAAGAGAGGATGCTAAGCTGGCCCCGTGTGTGTGTGTGCCTTTGGGCCTGCAGGCACGGTTGATATAGAGGCGAGAAGTCAGTGGGTCAACACCCGGCAGAGGTCATCGCCGTTCAATAGAAAATGAACTGAACTAGATAACCTTGAGACCTATCTAGATTGATTTTTCTGCAGACAGGCG
The DNA here is from genome assembly GCA_916181665.1 of Avena sativa. NCBI lineage: Eukaryota > Viridiplantae > Streptophyta > Magnoliopsida > Poales > Poaceae > Avena > Avena sativa. The sequence goes on from OV702296.1 coordinate 419,116,205, forward strand.
TGTCTGCGCGCGCATACAAGCACAGATTACACGGGATAAATGACGCTCTGATGGATACGTATGCACTAACTGAAGAGCATCAGCAGTAACCAAGTGGAAGAAGGAGGAGACTTAGTTGGACACATGCAGGGAGTCAGGGACCCATGCACGAAGTTTTCGCATGCGTACACATGCAGTGATCCATGCACGAAGTTTCGCATGATGTAGTTTAACAGTTTTTTTCTTGTTGACCAGGTGTAGTTTAACAGTTAAGTACTCTTGAGTGTTCTTTTATGGACAGAAGTTGTTAAAAACAATCTAAAAAGGTATTGCATCACCATATATGCATACTGTCCCGTGTACTCCAGTGATAGCGTCAATTTGGCTCGTTAGCATTATCAACACTAGATTTTTCTTTCTTGTTTATCGCGGAAATTATTGAATTCACATTTAGATTCTCGTGACACGATATGTATGTAGGGATGTTGTTTCGGTGTCATGATTTTGTAACAAAGTTATGCGACTCTTTCGATGTCATGTTTCATGCGGAACTGGCTTCTGAGCAAGCAAGGGGACAGCTCTTGTGTGCAAACATGAATACGTTTTCATGATCTATAGCCAGGAACAGCTACCAACAATGGGAAAATAATACAACTAGCAAGTGCCTATACGCAAGCAAAGACGTGTTAGAGAGGCAATGAGGCATGTCGTATGCATGCAAAGACGACGACGACTAACCAACCAATCCGTGCACACTACATGCGCTCAGTGCCGCGTGATCCCGATCGACCAGAGGAAAACTTTGCCCGAGAAAACTTAAAAGGAGCCATCATCCGACTCAGCCTCGCTGAGATAGATCAAACCTCCACTAGCTAGTAGCTACACCTGTGCGCATAGTTGAAACTATGGCGACATTTCCAGCATAACTTACATGCAGCTACTCAGTTAGCATGGTCCTTACTCCTTAATTACGTGCAGGTTTAGCCAAAAGTACGTACGTACTAGTAGTTGTAGATTAATCTGAGTTGACTACAGGTCAAGTGCCAATTATCTTTGGGGAGTAGATAGCAAAGATAAGCCAGAACCCAACAGGATCTTACTGGATTGTTTGGGGGCCGGCAGCTCGTCACGACCAGATCGATCGATAACGATGAGTTGGAGCGGTCGGTCGATAGCGACCAGTGAAATTAAAGCTCGACTGCCACAGTTACACTAACTAATTGCGTGCCAAATCCACCCATATATAATTGCAGCAAGTTGGGGTGCGATGCGAGAGCGCCAGTTTTCCAACGTGCTAACGTCGTCAAAAGTACACTTGCACAAAAAAGAAAGTCGGGAAAGGGCTCACAATCTCACTCTCCCACACACACGGTTATTCCTTGGCGTATTGCTCTCGGAATCTTGCAGTTGGTGTTTCCACCGTATGCCATTTGATTGACACTGCCGATTGCTGTTTGTTTGAGAGCATTTGCTTGACACTGCCTATTGTTTTTGTTTGAGACAATTTGCTCAACATTGAACTGAAGGACACTTGAGTTTCAGTATCGTGTGTTGCCGGTCGATCAACTACTTCCTACTTACAGTACTAAAAAAGGGTTAAAACTGGTGGAAGAATGTAGATATTTGAATCAAAGAACACTCCAAAGCGAACAGATTTGAACCAAGAACACTCCATGATCGATAGCGGTCATGGTCTTTGGCAAAGAAGAAGTCCAGAAAAGGGCGCACTCTCTCACACAGTTGGTCTTCGGCGTATTGCCCTCAGACTCTTACAGTTATTTTTACCTCCCAAATTACACGACATCTGATCGACACTTTTTCTTTGTTTGGAAGTATCGCTGAACATTATGAAAAAAACCTTGCCATCAGTGCTAATTAATCCATGTAGCCGCAATGCCCAATCAACATTGCTCATTGTCAATCAAATTACGAAAAAAAATGTCAAGGTTGAATGTACAAGCTACAAAACTGAATCAAGAACAGTCCATGGACCTGTTTCATTCTAAATGGACATATTTGTTTCAGGTTCAATTAGGATAAAGAAATGGCAGTGCTTTGGCATTCACCCAAGAAAGAAAAAAGGTTTGCATCAAAAGGCTAAAACCGCATGTCTGGTAGTACATAACAAACTTACAGTTTTATTCCTCCAGTTCCAAAAAGGAATTGATGACACAAAGTATTCTACTAGTTCCCAGTGCCCATCTACTGTATATCCAATATGAGTAAATATCAAACATCGACACAACAGGGCCCCTTCGCAGCTGAACAAACCTGCACAGGCACATGCTTCTGGACACCGGCCTCGTCATGTACAAATTACACATCATGTAATAAACACATGTACACTAGTCTCAACAAGAAAATTGCCATTTGGAAAACGCAACAGGAAAATTACCCGCAAACCTCCAGCCCTCAACAGCGCAAACCCCTCCCAATTGGGAGGGTAAAGCTCGTGCCTTGTGACTCAACCAGGTATACATCTCCTTCCTGTGCTGATCAAACAGCTTGATCATCACAGGTTCACCCATCAGACCATCTTGGGGCTTTGACGGCTTTGACCCAACTTGTGCACACTGAATATCTGCTGTATAGTTCTAGCCTAGCAAATCCTTGAAAAGATTAGGATTGTTCCCTGTTGGTGTCACGCCGACATGCCGTGCAGTGGCGTCCTTCTGCAAGGCATCCTGAAGACTATGGCCCTTCTTTGCAGTTGCTCCTTTTTGGGCACCAACTGCGGGTTCTGTGGATCCACTGGTGGTTCCAGTGTCATCCGAGAAGATGGACATAAGGTCTGGTGTGTTGGAAGCGCTGGGAGCTGAAGTTCCAGGCAGCACCGGAGAGGCTGATGTTGGCCCAAGGAGCCCATCTAACTGTGAGAAGGGGTCAGCTGACGAAGCACTTGATGGAATTGGCTCACCCAGATCCATCAGATCTGGTGGTGGGACAGCTGGGACTACTTGTTCCTTGGCAGGCTGAGGTGTTGCATTAGCAACAGTTACTTTCTCAGTGGAGGAACTCTCTTTTGGTGCCCTCCGACCAGCATGTCCCTTCCGATCAGCTTTTGCAGCCGAACCAAAAAGTGAAGCAGCCAACCGTTGCTTTTCTGCTGAAACTTCTGCTACCTGCTGTTTCTTAGAGCCATATGAGGATTCCCGTGCCTGTGAACTTATCGAACCTGCCCCATCAGAGATAGAGGCCCCGTTGGCTGCTTGTTGGCTAGAGGTAGAGCTTGAAGGTGTAGAAGAGGACGTATAGGATTCCCTTCCCCATTTCTTCTGAACCCCATCAAGACGAAGTTTAGCACCAAATTCACCAGAAGGTGCACTGCCCGACTGTTGGGACCTTGTTATTTGATGATCTTCCTTATAGTAACTTGATTCTGGAACTGGAACAAGGTCAGTAGTGGGTAGGGAAACGCTGCTTTGTGAGGATGCTGCAGGTAGGGAAGGTTTAGGTAGCTCATAGGCCTCAAATCTAAGAGCATGGGCAGATGCGTCATGTTGGTCCTGGGTTCTGTAGTTACCAACACTTACAACACCTGAGCGTTCACTCTCTGGAACATAAGGTGCCGCACCCTTTTCCAAGGCTTGCTGAACATAACTGTTTAAAAATGAGAGGTTTCTGTCGACCTGGAACATAAATTGGTATTCTTAGGCGTTAGACTTATATTAGATAGTTTCAGAATATTGTGAAGAGAAACTAAATCATAACAAAATGCATCTACTTTTGGATGCCAACACTTGGCACATCAGCCTTTCACACAGAAACTACAAGTAAAAAAAAATCACAACATGTCAATATCTTTTGTTCGCATGATGCCTAGGTAAAAAAGATCATATTTGGGTTTATTTATATCCAGTTGCAGTTATATCAGCTCTTATGAATGCTATGTGCTTGCTTCATCTTTTGACCCAGGCAGAATTGTACTAAATCTTGTCTTGCACTAAGCAGATTTTTTGCTGTGCTGTCAAATTACTTAATTAACTTGCAAAAGAATATGTTATTGTATTCCAAGAGATAGGATGAATGTGAAAACAATTGGATGATGTAATTTGTCAACTTCAGATCGATTAGTCAACAGAATAGACATCTCAAAACATCTTTTCTCAACACAGCTTTGTAAAGCTTCATTTAACTTAGGCTTTGCTGGCGTAGAAAACATGCAATATATGCTAGTACAACATTTCCCATTATGCTGCTGATCCTGATTACACCCGGGTTGCCATAGAAGACATCCACCCAAACTTAAGATCCCCCGAAACCATTGTATAAAGGACAGAAAGATCTAATTAAGGTTGCATTTTGTAATATAAAACTGTAAACATTTCCTAATTAAGCAAACTGAAAAATCATAGTAACATGCTCAGTAAAGGAAGGCATAACATACCTCAATATCTTCACAACTGGCATCTAAGGGCATTACACTTGCAACAGCCTGTTTGTCCACGCCTAGTAAAGCCTGTACCTCGTATGCACGCTGCTGCAAGTCTGTTGAATGTGAAGCTGATAATTCATCTACCAATGACTGAAACTGCAAACAAGAGGAATAAATTTACAAATATTAGGAAGACAAACATGAGAAAGTAAGCAAACCTACAAATAATGAGTTTCTAACTGAATGAAGCACTTCTATCTGAAGCAAAGTTGTCTATTTCTTTTGTGTACCCTTGCCCAGGTGGACGATGTTTACATAATGCATTCTAGTGATTTCCTCTTGCATGAAATGTTTTGCGTCACATCATTCAGCATTTGATCATGTACCGGACCAAGCACTGGGTTTGCTACTTACAAGCTTACCATCATGAAAATGAATTTAGGGAAAAAAGGTTATCCTACAGTTACGTGATACAGACGTGATACTATGAAAGTTTGCTGTACAGTTAAGCAATACAGACACGATACTATAATAACTTACAGGACAAAGTGACCATAATTTATTTTTTTAGGTTGATGGTGCTTGTCCTATATACTCATGTTCATAAATTAAAAGGATAACAGCTGCCTGCACGCAGGGGCAAAAGAACCAACATAAAACTTAGATAATTATACACAATGTCAATGTAATCTAACTCTAGGCAACACAGTTTCAATTATTACCATTGTACTTGTGAAAACAATACTTAATTTTTTAGGTTGATGGTGCTTGTCCTACAGTTTATCTTGAGAACATACGACACCTAATGTTTAAAAATGACAAGGAGACTCAGAAAAGATGTGTGGTTTCATTTACCTCAGGCAACATAGCAGTCTTCCTTCCAACAGCAATTTCAAATGCAAATATCTTCAAAATTGCTGAGACTGCGTAACCCTTGAAGAAGCAGGAAAAAACACATGTCAATTAATACCAAAAGGAGACATATATCAGCAACACAGCATGTGTACAATAATGAAACTGCGAAAAAATAGCTTGGAACTTAATGTATGCCATAAATATGGTTCAGACTAGATGAATTTGAATATGAGGATGAAGCGGCTTCAATGAAATCATGGAATAAAACTTGACGGTCATGTCCACACTAAACTACCTAGAGGGAAAACCAGGAGGTTTATACTAATGTATGTCTGTAGAAAATATATTAACATATATTTGTACAACCAAAGGTAATACAGATTTGACTTTGTAATAATTGAGAAAAGTCGGTAATATTAGTAATACTGAATAAGTATACCATATATACATGATTATCCAACATGAAGTACTTGCAGAACTGATCCTAAATGTTAAACTGGTAACAGGTCCTATTTTAGCTTGACCAAAGTAGCTCCAAGTGTGTAATGTTCCCCAGAACTATAATGACTAGAGTATTGTCTCAGGCCTTGGCTAGAATATACCTTCTCATATTATACTTAGAGCATGCAAGATCGAAATAGGCCCAGGGAGTGGATCAATGATAGATAAGCTAGGCTAAAGGAGCATACCCTGACAGTGTCATCCGTTGGGTGGGCCTCTGCCACATCACACAATTTCCCGATAATATAAGAAGCAGGATGCTTCCCATCTGATGTTCCGTATTCCCCCAAAACCCAGCATATGATCTGAAAGTAAAATGAAACATTATAATTTACCCCCAAAAACTTACCTTGGGGCAGCAAGGAAATATAAAACACATAACTACCTGCAAAAATGAGGAGGGAAGCTTTGGCTCCCCCAGAATACGGAGGTAGGAATCGACCTGTTTAAGAAAACAGGGTTATATAACACATTAAATAGCTAGATAATCTTAAGATGATGAATCATGCATCCAGTTGAGGAGGCTTCTAGTCTTGTTAACAGACTCCACCATATGTATGCTCAGAAAACAATACTCCACCCCATCAAGCCAAAAAATATAACAGCAACTGAAGAATGAATAATCTCAAAATACCCTCCTTCCATTGTAATTGTGAAGTTAGAAAAGCAAGAAGTATGGCCAGCTCAGACCTAGTATTCTTTTTCCTTATTTCATGATATTGCTCCGTTGCAGATTAATGAAAAAACCATATTGCCAGTCATCATGTTTAGTATTAACAAACTCAGCAGCAAGGGGATACAGGAAGTTGAGAGTACATACAGCTGATGACCTCAATTGACTATCAGCACCTTCATCCTCCTCTCCAAATCCTTCAGCAATAAGACGCATTAAATTGTGCGCCACTCTAATGTTGACAAGGTCTCCAGCATGCTCAAAGACTTTGTTCATGGTCTGGAAAAGAATTATAGGAGTCAAAAGGATTTTCTGCCAAAACCAAGTAACCAACAGATGAAAATTACATCAAGTGATTGACCAGAAAAACACAAATACTCATGGGTTACCTGGATGAACCACTGATTGCTGGGCGCAAATTGTTCAGCTAGCTCAACACAACGTGATGCAATTTCTGCCTTATAATGGTGATCAGTTATGCTGATCATGTACTCGATCATCCGATCAACAATCACTTCGATATTAGTTGATTTTGTCATCTTATAGAGAAGCTCAAAGGTCTTGCGCTTCAAGGTGTCATCAGGGTCCTACTCATAAGGACGTCTAATGGGTGAGGAATTGAAAGTACTGGTGAAAACATACAGCAGGCAAAATACTGATACAATTACATGCATCTACCAAGGTCACAGATACTAACAATGAAAATGGATGACAGTAGCAAACAAACTAGGTAGAGTGGTAGACCATATTGAATCAAGCAAATTGATCTACCCTTCAGCTCACTACAGTCACTTTTTCAGATAACATGACTTGATACAAGGAAACATGAAAATTAAGTGCCAGCAGCATATCCCATTTCTACCAAAATGACTCCCTCCGTCCCCAAATACATGGCATATAAAATCAAATACAAAAATCAATGTTTACTAAGTTTGATCAGGTATATATACAAAAATATGAAGATCTACAATACCAAATCAATATCAATAGATCCACTATAATATATATTTCCATAATATATTTATCCAATATGTAGTTCTTAATATTCCATTCTATATATTTGGTCACACTTAGAAAGCATTGACTTTTTGACTAAGTTTATATGCCATGTATGTGGGGATGGAGGGAGTATTCTGTGGCTGGGACATGATTTTGATAAAGAATCTTAGATTCATTTTCTTGCAGCATGCAGAAAGTATATATGATATGGATGGCTGCAGCATAATAGATAGTCTATTGTTTGACATGGATTCAGAAGATGTTAACTTGTCACATTCCTCACCTCTAAGCAATCGATAACAGCCAGTTGGTGCTCTTCTGCAATATCAGGATCTATTTTTATTAGCCGTCCAAGAGCATCAATGCCCATATATTTAAGATTATGGCTATCACTCTGCAAACAGCAACAGGACAAGTGTTAGCTTCCAGTTCAGTAAGAAACACAACAATCATGGAAGTAATTTGTTCTGCCCTACAAAATGTCAAAACCTTCAAAAACTTCGATGTTGTTTCAGCTGCAGCATCTAGCATCTTAGAGTTTGGGAAAATGCATGAGATACAGCATATGCACTCATACAATATTGCATTGCCAATGTTGCTCGCACTATCACCCTTCCGGAATATGTCACCCAAGACGGTGTACATATGACCACTCGCTTGTTTGTCGCCGCTACCCAGCACAGCAAGTATTTTCAATAATTTTATCTGCAAATAGCAACAGAAAAAATCTAAGGAAATAAGATGGTGCCAATTAAAGAACTCCAAAACATGACAAGCCTAACATAGCATCCTTGAAGCAACTATTAAAAGTATAACTCACGGACCTGAATAAATGGTGCGGGCATTTGGTGGTAATCATAGGAAGTTGGAAGCCTCCTCTCGGCAACTTGTTTGAGGATGTTAACAAAACTAACAACTAAATCCTTGTACGCATTTGGATCTTCCAAAATCAGATCATAGAGTGGGCAGAGAGTTGCACCCATCACACCAGGATCATTATCACAGAGTCTCTGCAAAACAATAAACACCAGTACTCAGACCCCACTCAGAAATAAAAATGCATTTAAATTTCGCTACAAGTGGTAACCCAAGGATTCCTAGAAACCCCAACGAAGCATTGAGCTAGCTTATCAGAGCTCCCTTTAGGTCATGGTCTGAGATATGAACAGCTTCTCAAACTTGCTTTAAGCATAAAAGGAAGCATGCATAGAACAGGGAAAAGTTTTATCGGTAGCCTTAGTAAAAGTCGAACCAAAATTGCAACCTAAGATAGGCAAGACAAGCACTAAACACCGCCCAAACTCACATCTAACATCATCAAGTTCAAGCCAAACAAATGCAATTAGATACAGTAGACTGAAAATATACATTGACGGGCAGATATACATTGAACACATACAGAATATCGAACTTTTGCACAACTATCAATAGTGCATGCGCCTTGAGTGAGAAAAAATACAGTAGAGATTGTGCTTTTAGTGAGATGAATTAACAGTAGAGCATGCGCCTTTGAGTGAGATAAATTTGCAGGTTAAGCAGCTACGGCATAAGAAACAATGGTTATTCTACTTATATTCTAGTTGGGGAAATATTGAGACGAAGTGGAGGCAAAAATGTTTTTTGGACCTTGCGGAAGTTGGAGACTAGGTGGGAGACGGAGGAGGGGGATCGCTGGTAGAATCGGTGGAGCGCCATGACGGCCTTCTTCCGCACGGCCTCCTTGGGGTGCGCGAGGAGATCGACGACCTGGGGAAGCACCGCGGGGATGGCTTCCTCGCCGATGAGCCTGCTGGCGGCGGTGAGCGCGGCGCATACGACGAGGTAGTTGTCGGACCTGAGGTCCTTCTGGATGGTGTTGACGACGAGGATGACGAGGTCGTGGCGCTCATCGATGAAGAGCGCGACGGCGAGGTAGCCTGTGCGCTTGAGCGGGAGTGACTCGTCGTGGGTCATCTTGACGGCGTGGATGTGGCCGAAGGAGGCGTCGTGCCCGAGCATCTCGGCGTAGACGAGACGGAGGAGGAGCTCCTTCATCTTGCGGCGCGGCACGTCGGGGTCGGCGAGGCGGCGCTTGAGGTATTCGAGCTCGCGGATGATGATGCGGTCCTCCTCCGCCTTGGAGCGCGCCTCGCCGATGGATTTGACCAGGTCCAGGAACTCCTTCGACTGCCCCCACCCGCCCTGCGACCCCATCGCTAGCTCCCGCCCGATCGTCCGGAGCTGCTCCATTGCGTTCGTCTGTAGGCTGGTCAGTCGCCGCCGGCGACAGCGACGGCGGTGGCGGAAGAGTCCGGTGAGGGGGCGGGTAGTGAGGAGGTGGAGATCTGGATCGGGCGAGTGGGAAGGTGGGTTTCGTCGGGGTAGAAGGGGGAGATCGGGATCAGCCTAGTTTTCCTTTTCTTTTTCTTTTTTTCTGGTTTTACTTGGCTTGTTTTGCTTTCCGAGGGATGGCTTGTTCTATTCTGCATCGGTTTTGCCATAAAAACTCTTTGGATGGAGGATTTTGTATTCATGTGCGTGAATTTTGTTGCACTTTAGTGTAAGTGATGTATATGTTGTTACATGAGCTGAAGAAAAAAAAACTCCAACCGAATGTATGGTTCTTATTTGGACATCTTGTTTGGGCTACTGGATTTATGTTCTTAATTTCATGGCGTGGATATTGGCAGTAATTAATTGAGACTTTAGCGAGGCATAATCCCCAACATATGTTGTCGGACTGATGGAGATGAAAATGCTGAGACTGGAAAGAGTAGAAGCACCAGAGGAAGGAGGACGACGAAGAAAAGGAAGGGGATGGGGTCTAGCCTCCAAGCCGACGATCGGCAATGTGAGTGGGAGGGAAATGCATTAAAGGGCCCATAGATAATATTGTGTTGAACTTGGAGTATAGCCTAATTAGGGTACAACGGGGTCTTGATGCGGCTGCTAGATTAAAAAGGGTGATGATGAAGCGGGAATAGGGAGATCTCGACAATATAAGGGTATACTTCAATATGTCAGCGTATTCAATGGGTATTGTTGGGAATCCTACCCAAAGCTTAATAATCAAGACATGCCCTCTAGCAAAGGGCAGGTTTCTCGTATCCTCCGGGTTCCAAGAGAAACTCCACTATCTAGAGTATGTACTACCCGAATTGTTGGAAATATCGAGACAAATAAAGACTAGAAGGCAAGACAAATGTGTTTTATCCATTGAGGGGGTTGAACATGGGTAAAATTGTGTCCCTCGTGTTCTTAATCATCGTCGACGGCATTGGCGGCATGATAAAAAAGACTTAGTGAAGTACATGATAGAAGTACATCATGTTTAGTCTAAGTGAAGGGACACGAAGAGGCAGAGAGGCGATGTGCGCACGCGGGAGGGAGAAGGAAGGCGGAAAAGGAACAAAGTCACACCTAAAGGCAGGTTGAAATCACGATCATCATACGATGATGTCATATACAGGGTGAAGTCGTGATGATGTTTCCAAGTTGAAATCCTTCGATGCTCCATAGCGATGAAGTGAACTATTTCCCTATCTCGATCTACAACCTAAGCGAGGGAGGGGGGCAAAGAACCTAAAATTAACCATGCATCTCTCTATCTCTCTCTCTCTCTCTCCGTGTTACAAAGTAATCGAAGATCTAGATTTAACCAAAAAAAAATTGCGGGTAGATTTAACCAAAACTTCTAGAATTTTGGTTAGAAAAAAGATTTAACCAAAAATCTAGAAGTTTGAGCCAGTTTGTAAAACAGATATCGACATTTACAATACCAAATTACTTTCATTAGATTCATTTTGTACTATATATATATTCAATATTGTGTATATAACATATTTTTCATGTATACCCGCTTAACCATAAAATAAAAATTGACTTAATACAAAGCTACTCCCGTCGTTCCGTATTAACCATCGCAGACATGTTTTAATGTGCGTAGATACATCAAATTTAGACAAATGCATGACAGTTAATATAGAGTAGAATATTGAACTCCTGTTTTTTAATTACCTTTTGTACCCTCTCTGGTTTTCTAATTATTACATCGGGGTAGTAATATTGAACATGCATAGGATGGCTGAAGAAGTTAATCCTGGACGATTTTACCCCTCACGATGATATTAATTCGCACGCATTCATGGAACTAGGGCAGCAGCAGCATCTGGGATGGGAAATTATTTCTATGGGACCTGGTCCACAGGTGGACCAACTTACATGATTGACACGTGGCAATTTAGATTTAAAAAACAGTTTCTAATCCTATTTTTTTTCACTGATTTGGACACGTGTTGTTTGCTAAAATTGGTCCACACCTCCAAATCCGTGGACCAGATCCCGTAGAAATAACGGTTTTGCTAGTTCTCAGGCGTCTGAGAACTTCTTAAGTCTCAGTCGCCTCTTTCACCGTTTGATTTACCTCATGATTCGTGCAAAATGAAAGTTACATATGAGTTGTAACTAGGATGTAACTGAGAATTTAATGAGTTGCAACTAGGTTGTAACTGAGAATTAGTACAAATCTTATGAGTTACAACTAGGTTGCAACTGAGAATTAGCACAAATATTAGATGACATTAGCGACTTAGACTTAAAGAGTTCTACGCATGAGATCTAGACACTCCCTAGAAATAATTTCCTCTGGGATGCACCAAGATCAGGCCTGCTCTCGTGGTCTCCTCCCCAACCACGCGCTGCACGCCGTATGCCCACCTGTCGTGTGCATGGCGGAATGTGTAAAAGGAAAAGGAAAGTATCCGATGGAAAGAAAAAAGGGAAATCGTTGGTTTTTTCCTTTTTTCGAAGATGATGATGAGCCAATAAATTGTTTGTTTCATACTCATTTTTCCTGCATACTCCTACACTTGGTTTCCACAGGATACTTTCTTGTTATAAAAATGGTTACAAATTCGACACAAAAAGGGAAAATATGCAACACATTGTGAAAAACATGTGCATTGTAATTTAAAACGGAGAGAATACAAATAAAATGACAAAGTAAGATTGTCAAGAGAAGGTCAGGCAAGCCAGAAGTTACTTGTGATGGAGAGAAAGTGAAGTGGTCAAGTGGCAGCCGACAGATCTGGACACTACATTATCCACGAACTGAACACCTAAATTCAGCAGGATCATTTCAGTAAAGAATTCCGTACAAACATGAATTAGCTTACATCAGTATCCTGTCCGAGCCTAGTTCACCTTGCCAATCTAGAAAACATTTTTTACATGCACATTTGCGTAGCAAAAAAATTAACTGTTCACCTTACAGAGCACCGCTCCCCTTTCGAGTACAAACTCAGAGATTCCAAGCATTTCATACCATGGCGACACTTTTTTGTACGCAACAAACCTAGTCGAGCGCACACTGCCGTAGCCTCTCCGGCATTGAACTCCTCCCTCTTGATAATTTGTTTGAGCTGATAAGGAAAAATAAACCCTGAGCACATACTGCACTAGCCACTCCTGAACTGGACATGCTCTGGAATAATTTACAGCTGGTAATTTGCTTCTTTCTGGCAACCGGAGCGCCGATGTTTCAACCAGCAACTTCCAAAACAAAAAACCACCCAATTTAGTTTTGCGAAGGAAAATCACCAAGAAGCTTAATCTGCCTCTCCAAGCCCATCACTGCCATCCCCTCTTTTGCTGATCGCAGCCATACCGCCACGTTTCTTGCCGCTGGATGCTGCCTCCGCATTTTTCCTCAACACGGCCCCAGGTGATGGATATGGTCTTTGTTGGAACAATGGCCCCTGTTAATAAAACCGCAAAAAGATGAGTCGTTATTCTCAGTAGGGTATACTATTATGTTCTGGTCTACATTATTTGAAATGACAAGTACTGTCATTTCTTAGGGAGATTCCGTATGTGATGACTTCCATATCATTCCAAGTTCCCCCATAGAAATCAAGAAAAATGGGATCGTTCACGGAAGTACAAGTTCACAGTAAATAACATGCGCTACACAGTTCTAAAGGCCCAAGTAACCCCATAGAAAAGCTTGTCACTAGATTCTAACATCTCATGTAAGACACCCTGCATCATTTGGCATAATTGAGGTGGACTGGGAGGTAAGATTTGCTCTCAACAAAACAGTATGTACGCTGCAGCGGGTGTTTAGGCACCAAGATGTATACTTATCACTTAAATGGAAGTCAAAGAAAAGGCAAATGTTTTCCAAGACCAAATAAAGGAAAGTTGCCAATCAGCTAACATACAGATGCAGTTGTATCCGCTGCTCGTGGCTGTACACCCTTTAAGCCAACAACCCTGAAAAAAACAGAGGAGTAACTTGTTAGTTCAGGGATCGTTAACTTGTTATACCTGCACTCTTCCTTGATTGGCCAAGCTAAACTGAAGCACATCCTAACTAGTAGCTAAAATTTCCAGGAAGGTTATCAATTTGAGTTGAATTATTATTAGTCTCCACTTCTCCAGGAAGAGAGAGATCATGTACCAGCCACCACGTGGAGCATCTGAGTAAGAGCTTGGATCCATTGGGTCAAGATCATCATCCTCAGGACCTTTTCTTTTCCGGTTATCTTTTTTGTTTGCTTTTCCAGAAGGGGGTTTTGAGTTTGATCTGCATGTATACGACACACTCAATAAGTAATACGATGCTTTTATACTCAAGTATACGATGGGTGGAAATATGTTAGCAGCAAAAACCAGAAGAGACATAACCAATTAGGCAACCAGTCGATATGCCAAATGCAGATTCCTTTTACCTATCCTTAGCTGCAACATTTCCTTGACTTTTGGGAGCACTGGCGCCACCTGAGTGCACAATACTGTTGGAGTAAGATGGATACTGTTGAAAAGGCAGATTTTGAACCCTGCAAAGGAGAATCACAGGCAAACATTAGCTATGTTACTGAAATTGTTTATTTGTTAGTTCTTTTACATAATATACAAAGAAAACACACATAAGCTCAGGTCCGGTGTTTAACACCAGTACATCAGCAATGATATAAACATTAGTTTGAAAATCTAGATGGATCAATAAGTAGGTATGCTTTCAGACAAGATCGTGCCATCAACATGATAGAGATAAACATTTCAAAAACTTCATAATATTTGCTCTACTTTAAAAGATTAGATTATCAGTAGAGTACCTTGTGCAGTGATTGCAATAACCCCACGGCTGGACAAGACCAACTCCCCATCCACCACAGCCTGAACATCTTTGCATGTGAGAGTTCCAGATATCAGCATTTTGAGTGGTTGGCTGAACTGCAACGTCGGTGGATACTTGTGTGACAACACCCGGGTTCGCAACATCACTGGATGCTTGTGGCACCACACCCGGGTTCACAGAAATAGGTGGCTCCCACTGTGTTGCCTGTGTCTTTGTATTATAGTAGTATTTCTGGCCTAACATAATGCAAAAAAACATATCGACATTCTAGAAAGTGTGTAGAAAAACTTCTCTAACTTTGACAAATAATACATATACAAAAAAAAATGTTCATGTCAAAAACTCAAAATAGTATCAGTAAATTTGTGACAAAATTGACAATCTGTAATATCATACTCCCTCCGTCCCAAAATAAATGACGTGAGTTTGTCTACATTCGGATGTATCTAGACACATTTTAGTATATAGATACATATGAATCTAGGCAAACCCAAGTCACTTATTTTGGGACGGAGGGAGTACTATGTATTCATATGAAAAACGAAAAGTTATTCATAGATTTGTCACATTAAGGATTAAAGGTAAGGTGTTTGTCCTTCCTGATGACAATTGAATTTCACTTAATCTGTGTATTTTACTAATTTGCATAACATATCAGCCTGACATATACTATAAAACTAAGGTATGACTTATAAAATTAATGTCTGACTTGTTTCCATCCTTTGAATAGCACAAAATTGTTTTGGACTGTTCCAATAGTTTAGAAACAAAACAGTGACACTTTTTGCTCTTACAAATATGGAGTAGTTAATATACAAAAATACAACACCTGTTGATTTGTCAAGCGCCTCCTCCCAATTCTCTGGCAATGATGGAGCAGCTTGATGTTGCACAGTATTCACAGCACCCCCAGGGCGATCCCACTGGGTCACTCCAGTGCTTTGGTTGTAGAAATAAGAAGCACCTGTTGTTGGATCCTTTGCCTCAACCTAAATTAAAATTAGTTAAGGAAGGGGAATGGATTGTTGCTACGAGCTCACAATAAATAGATGCAGCAAATATACAGTAAATCATAGCTGTTTTTTTGTGGTAAATAATAGCTGTTTAAGGATGCCACATATACTAGTGTGTCCAGGTTAGCAAATTAAAAGTAATAAACTGATTTCTGCAGAATTCCAGATACAAGTTTGTTACAGAAAAGATCACTTGTTAATTCACCAAGAAAATCATGAAAAGGTGGCTATGCGCATCAGATAGACAATTTGTTAACCACCTCACAGAACAGGCATGTATAAGGACGCGATAGCATATACTTACCCAACCAAGCGGCAGCTCTTGGGAAGATTTGCTATGGCCTTCTTGAGAATCTGCCTGGAATTCAGTGGCACAAGCACAAAGAAAAAAACATGTAAGATAAAGATCAATTGTGCATTTAGTTTCTCAGAAGAGATGCTAGCAGTTAGTACTTACCAAGACAGAAGGTGATCCTTCTAAGTTTTTCAGCACATCAACAAGAGAAAAAAAATATAATGACTGGTCTAAAACAACCTTTTCCAAACAAAATCCGGATTCCCTTGTAGGCACAAGTATACTCAGATTTTTAAAAATATATCATACAGCTTTAATAAGTTTATGTCATAAATTTTATCTTCGTCTAAGTCAATCGTACACACATGATCCTACAGGATATCAATTGTTTTTGTGTCTACCAGAACTCAGTTTCTAACTTCCATGTGTCCATTCCACGTTCCACCAGAAAGAGATGGGAGAATAAATGTAAGATAAAGCACCAGTTAAAGAATATAACTTACATTCTGTTTATCCGTATTTGCTGCCTTGTCTTTAAGAATTCCCCTTGCTTTTAACCTCTGTTTCAAGAACTCAGGGAGATCATCAGCACCTTTTGCTTTATCAGCATCATCTTTTGGTTTATCTAAAGGGAAAAAATAGTTAGCATAGTTGAAAGCAGCACGTAATATAGAGAGAAGTGGCATGTAATATCACAAAGCAGCAAGTAGCTTAGAAAGAGGCGGCATACTCATTTGAGCACTTGACAAATTTCCAGCATAATAAGCACCACCTCCTGGTACACCATAGCCATTGCCAATTTCAACATTGCCTGTGAGCATGTTTAATCATTAGGTTTAGCAAAGAGCTGCTTCACTTCAGCAGTGGAACCAACAAGTACAACGACACATGTACATAACGTAAGAAAATGACAGCCATAATGTTAACTGAGAATAAACATAAGTTGTGTGCTGAAGTCATAATCATCAGGATTGAGGTGCTTACACACTCAACAAGTGTGAAACAGAAAATAGAAGGAGAATGGAAATAGAAAAAATGAATACTATTGTGGAAACATAATAACCATTATCTGCATGAAGTGACTTTCCCCTCTTATTTGCCATCTCCGCACGATGATCAACCGTCATCTTCAATAAGTGTTCCTAGAAAAGCAAGATAACAAAACTGAACTAACTAATGAAGTTCAAATTTGACAGAGAAACAAATGAAGGAGAAAATGACACAAAGAAAAAATAATTATAGATTATTCACCTTCAGTGCATTAGGGTCACGCCGGCTTGAAAGTATGTCATCCCCATATTCTGCAGGCTCACTTGTTGCTTTTGCATGTCTGAAAGAAAAAGTGCACATAAAACAGCTACACCAAGCAGCTGCGGACAAGCAGCACAGAAGGAAATGGGAGGGAAACAAACCTTTGATTCTGTATTACTTGCTGTGTCTCAATGTCCTAGTTATCATATAGACCACCGGTTAACAAACGAAAACATAACTGCAAGTATAATCTAAATTCTCTGAACGATGTGATTACCTGTTCATGAAGAACAGCCTCTTGGACAGCAGATTCGATATTTGCTGCAGTACCATTATAGTTAGCAACGTTGTGAGCAGTCGGATGGCCACTGAGATCTGATTGGACATTCCCAGTAGCCGTGTTAACACCAGGAGTACTTTGAGAGGCAGCGGAAGTCATGTTAGGTTGCGAAGCATAGAAGGGGCCAGCTGTATTTTGATTGCTGCCATTATTGGGTCTGGTGTTGTATGGTGTTGGATAAGCATGTGGATGTGGCCTGGGATGAAAAGGCTGGGTTGCATAGAACATGTTTGCTGCATTTTGATTGTTACCACCATTGGGTCTGGTGTCATATGGCGTCGGATAAGCATGTGGATGTGGACCAGGCTGAAATTGTGGAGGTAGATTCGAAGGTGGCGGACGCCATGCTCCAACACCAGGAGGTTGATTCGAAGGTGGCGGACGCCATGCTCCAACACCAGGAGGCTGATTCGAAGGTGGCGGGCGCCATGCTCCAACACCAGGAGGTAATGGCTGACTCTGAGAGTTGTCCATTAGTAAGAAAAAGCTAAACACAACACGTTACTCGCCAAATCTCCACCAGCTTAAGCTCACTAAACAGATCTGCAACACAAGGCGATCAAGTGTAACAACATCAGCAGACAATTAGCTTCACAGTTATTGCTCTTTGGTCTTGAAATCGAACTCGTTTGTATCCATGAATCCATAAAATACCAATTTAAATGTAGGGACATACAATCAGAGGGTGTTCAGTTCATGCTTAGTCACTGCCAGGTCTATTCAAGCTTGCCTCACTTCGTAATTTTCTTACAAATTTGGTACTTTTTCCTCCACGCACACTGTAATCTATGAACAAGAAATAGAAGCTGCGTACAATATCACTACCTCTAAGTTATTAATTTGCACGGTAGCATGCCAAAATATAAGCCCTAACACCCCAATTCACGACGACATAGACAGAACGCTGCATCGGCGAGAAAATTAGGCTTGTCTCAACACCTAATCATATGAATATACCAAAAGCAATCAGAAATTAGAGTCCAAAAATCGCATCTAGTGGACGCATGCGACTCTTACGCGCCGCGAGCTCATAGCTAGGGCGTGAATATTACGATTCCTACGGGCCAAAGTCTTGGAGAGGTTCGAGTAAAGACAGGTACGAGCGGACGAGGAGCGGGAAAGCGGGGAGGTACCTTTCTCCGGTGAACTGCGCCGTCGGCCGTGTGCCTCCGGCGACGAGCAGGCGGCGGCCGGCGGTGGAAGAGGGATAGAAGGGGACGAGTCGGTGTTGTTCCAGCCCGGCCAGCCAGTAGCCGGTTCCCTACGTGTTTTCTCTGCCGTCAGATTTCGGCCGCGGATCTATTCAACGGCCAAGATGGCTGCCAGTTGCAAGCACTGAAGCGCTTTCTTTAATACGCCTTCACAGGCCTTTCACGGAAAGCGCGTTAAAGCCCGCCTCCTTGATCGTGTGTGCCTCTTTGGCTAATAATACCATCACTTTGCCACTCGAGGAGAAAATATCCAGCGGAAACCTCATAACGGTGAAATCTCCGTGTCTATGTTTAGGTGCTCGCACAATGTCAGGCGGGTGCTGTTCTATAAACATGGAAAACTTCAGGTTCCAGCTTGTATTCACTTTGATCCGCGAGATGGACTCGCTAGAGCTAGACAAGACGTGGAATGACTTAGCAATGGAAGATCCGTCATTACCAGTGTTTGTGAGGAGATTAGGGAGTTGAGTGGCTCTTACTAGTTTTGAGTTGGTACATGTAAACCGTAGTGCCAACGAGGCAACACATCTGTGTGCTCATAAAGCTGGTCTTGAGAAGACAGTGAACCTATATATTACTCCGTGCAAAACGTCTAGATATATTTATTTCATAAAGCTAAAATATCTTATATTTCTGAACAGAAGAAGTAGTACTTATCATCCGCTAACCCTGCTAATACATTTTGGCCGTGCACTCCCGACAGGCCGACATGGTTAACTGTAAAAATGCAAAGCGCAAACAGTACATTTTGCACGAGCACGAGAATAATCTCGTCGGATTAAGCGTTTCTCTTGCTTGTGCACCTGTGCTACTGTAGCTTGTTGTCTAGGATAAGGAAGATTCTGCGCGCGGTAGGCCTTTTTGGGTGGCACTGACGTGTCCTGAGTAATCTGAAGTTAGTTGGCTAACTATCGTCGATTTCTGCTTTGCGGCGTTCCTACTCGATTTAGGCAAAAATCACATAATTAACCTAAAGTTAAGAAAAAATCATAAAATAACCTGTTTTTTCGAAAATATCACAATCTAACCTACTCGCACGACGCTCTACAGGAAAGCTCTCAATAGCACGATGCTCTCATGAAAAGCGTCATGCAACCTATAGCGCTCTGGTAAAAAAAATCATCCCTCGGCCGACGTGGCGGTCAACCTGACCCGCGGGCCCACTTCTTTAGCATGGCGTTTTTGCCGGGAGCGCCATGCTCATGACTTAGTAATTTTTTTAGAGAGATTTTGTTAGGCTCGCCCACATGTTTTATAACCCGCGCCATGGTAGCATGACACTTTTGCTAAAAGTGCCCTGGTCACGCTTTTGCTAAAAGCGCCATGGTCAATACTACGAAGCTTTTGTCAAAGCGCCATGGTTGTGACTTAGAAAATTTTCTGGAAAGATTTTGTTCGGCTCGCGCACATACACGAACGCCGTGCATGTAGGCATGGCGCCCCCGACACAAGCGCCAAACTAAAAAAATGGGCCCACGGCCGCGGTTGATCGCCACGTCGGACAAAAGGATGGCGTTTTTGACCAGCGCGCGGCGCTTCTGAGGGGAGCGTCATGCTACTGACCATGGCGCTTTTTTTGTAAAGCATCATGCGAGTAGGTTAGATTGTGATATCTTCGAAAAAGCAGGTTATTCTATGATTTTTTTTCGCAACTTTAGGTTAATTCTGTGATTTTTGCCCTTGATTTGCGGCTGAAATGAACGCATACAGGATTGTCGTTAGCTACTTGGATCTTTGCTGCAGCACTGTCTTTCTTCAAAATTCTACCGACCTGTTAAGAATCATCGACAGCAGTATAAAGAGACAAAAGATTAAAAAAATACAAATAGGTTTTTAGACCACATAGCGACGACTACAATCACTAGCGCTAGTCACTGGCACCCGTCGTCCTCGCCCCTCCGTCATCGGAGACGGGCAAAGATTATCGTAATAGAACTTGTCGCAACAGACAGACAGAAAGTCGTCAAGCTAAGGCCACGAAGGACCAGCGGACCAACGCACCAGAGCAGCAACCATCGCCATTGCTGACAATCGTAAATCGGAAGAGACTGACCTGAAATCACACCGACGGACACGAAAACCGATAGGATCCTGGGAGATCCGCCGGAAACACGACTGCACACGCGCTCCACCGGCGCTAGATGGGCCACATGATCGAGGATTGAGCGGGGATCACCTTATTCTAACTTCAAGACGTGGCCATCGTGTTAACATCTTGAAGAAGACACTCGAAAATAGGCTAAACAAAAAATGAAATTTCCCACCCGCGAGAGGCCATGTTTCACCACACCTCCAATGACCAAAGGCAGACGGAACCCTAGATGGGTCTCTGGTGTCGCCTCACGATCGCCTTCTCATTTTGCTTCTATACCGACTAGCTGTGCAGCATTGTGCTTGATCCTAGTCCAACTCGATCGCAAAGACATTTCTTCTCTGATTTGAGGTCTTACCCAGGGTTACAGGCGCATCGGCCCCAGCGCAGTGCAGGGACGCGACGATTAGAAGCTCATGCAGGGCGCCGATGACTAGAAATTCGTCCAGCGGATCACGCTGATTGATGGGGATATGTCGAACGGGGTATGCCCAGAAGGACGTTTCGGCTGGACTAGAGCCTTTGCGAGTGGGCCTGCAGGACGGCGACTAGAATGCGACTGAGAAGGAGCCTGGCGACTAGAAGCTGGAGGCCCATAAGCATAGTTAGACATAGTCGGATTAGGTCAAATCCTCCGAGTTCTTAACTGATCCAGTTGTATATCTGTAAACCCTAGCGAGATACCCCCTATATAAACCTCCCTAGGGTACTCTCTGTACTCACGTTCCATCATACACCCCATCCAAGCGACTCGCTGCCTAGCCGCCGAGCTCGCCACCCTTGTAACTCACTCGCTGATAATACAATCTAGCAGGAGTAGGTCTTTACCCTACGGGGGGGCGAACCTGGGTAAATCCCCATGTCTTTGCCCTTATCTTCCTCCGCAGATGGCTGCCCGCTCTTGCCCCAAATCCTTCCAATCACTACCCCTGGAAGCGACTGTCGTGGTCATTCCCACGATAGTGGCGCCCTCCGTGGGGCATGGCCGGTCCGGCCTAAGTTCTGCGGTGAGACCCTATTTGCATGGTCGCCAGCGGCGGGATCCTCCAGATCCTGCCCAGCATCCATATCCAGGCGTCGCGCCCGATCACGCATAGCGCGATGATGCTAGTCGGCACCATCAACCTGTTTGTCTGCTTCATGGACGTCGTCGACCCGGCGGAGATGGCGATCATCGGTGGGTCACCGCCACGCCGCGATTTGCTCTCGAAAGGCCAGATCCGCTCCATCAGCTGCCTTGCCTCTGAGTACTACTCGGCCGCCAGCAACGCGGCCGAGACCGACATCGCCGTGGATGACGCGGCCCTCCACGACGACACTGATTCGGCGACCCCTGCCTCGGTCGCCGGATCCATCACCGCTGTGTCACATGAGGACTCCATCACGCGAGTCTCCAACGCTGAGGACTTCGAGGACTCCTCCATCCTTGGGATCTTCGACTTTGACTCCAGGTCGGAGTCACCTGACGACTTTTGCGCCAGATCCAGTCGCTTCAATGTGATCTACATGGCGAGCAGCGCGAGCGCCCCGCTAGATCCCTTCTCCACGCTGATCCCTCCGACTGTGACATCGACGGAGGTAGAAGAAGCCCGCCTACGACTGGAGGAGGCAACACGCAAGGAGCAGGCCGAGCGCGAGAAGTTCTGCCTCGAGCAGGAAGCGGCGTAGGAGTTGTCGCTCTACCATCAACGCCTCATAAGGACCCGCCTAAACTCTAGCATCCAGGGCCGCGTCGTGAACTTGAACGACGAGAACAACCCTGCCCACGCGGCCGAGTGCGAGTTCTACGAGAACGCACCGCCTGGCGGCAGCAACTGTCCACCACCTAGGGCACCTGCGACTGGAGCTCCACTGCCACCCCTGGGCCACACACCTCCTCCGGACCAACCGCGGATCATCATCTCGCCACAAGCCCGTGACGCCAACGGGCTCCCGCTGTACTCCACCCCGATGAACAATGTTATCGTGGGGCACACCGCAGTCGCCAACCTCAACATCACGGGAGAGGGCGCGCTGTAGATCCAGTATGCCCAGGCCCTACTTGCCAGGGTCGTCGAGCAGCAAGCCACGAGAGTCGACCCGTGGGGACGGATGTACTCCCGTTCATCGAGGAGCAGGGCGGCCTCAAGCGGTCGTCCAACGGTCGCCAACACTCTGAACTGCCCACCGCCCGAGCTCCTGCAGCTCCAACCACGGGTCGCGCCCGTGCTCTCCACCAATGATCCGCGACCCGCGAACAACACGGTCGCCGCCAACAGCCAACCGATCAACGTGCGGACCCACATCGTCAACAACCAGGCTTGGCGAGCTCTCTAGACACATGATCTGAGGCACACCCTCACCAACCGCGGCGAGCCGGAGCCAAGGGGCTCACTCAGCCGAGTCGGCCCGCAATGCTTCAGACTAATGATCCGAGGCAAAAAGTACCCGGCAAACTTCAAGGCGTCGAAGGAGATTGAAAAGTACAACCCGACGTACGACCCAACGGTGTGGCTTGACACATACCTCATGGCGATGGGGATCGCCGACCACACTGACCTACTCACCGCTCGCTACCTCCCCCTGATCATGGGGGTGTGACCCGACAATGGATCAACACCCTCCCCGTGGACAGCATCGACTCGTGGGAGGACATGCGAGAGGCTACGTCTTTGATTTACCATAGACATAAATCACTTTATTTTAGGATGGAGAAAGTATACTCCTCCCATGTTTTTTTTGAACCAGGATAGGTCCCGAAGGACCTAGATACTGCGATTAGTCAAAGCGGTGGGTACATATTACATAAAGGGTCAAAAGAAAAACCAAAATTACAACAGGACCCTTCAACTTTGCACATTGCACCCTGCAGGAAATAGTCAAACGCGATCTAGTCCTGCGCACCGCATCTAGCTCGCCTCCAGCCACGGCCGTCGGCGCTAGCACCGGGGACGAACCACTTGGGCTAACGTCAACGAATAGCGCCGCGAGGAGGGAGAGAACATGCCGCCGACAGCGGTTGAAGCTCAGGCTCAGAGGCCTATCGAGCACGGCGTGGCCATCGTCTTGGCCTAAGATAGCGGGTGGCATCTTGCTTCCGCTTGGAGAACGCCGAAGGATTCGCAGCATCGCCACCTGAGGAACCCAGGTAGCCCCAATCTTCTCTAGCATCGGCAACTCGGAGCTCACCTCCATTCTCTCCCTCGCCTCCACGACAGGCCGAGATTTGGGGGGGGGGACCAATCGCTGTGATGAGGACATCCCTACAATTACACCTACCCCAATGACTACTGAAGATGCTACAACTGTTGCAAAAAAGGATCAGTCCAATGAGATTAGAATTGGACCTATTAAAAGAGCTCGTGCTAAGCTACTGGAACAACAGGTGAATTTACTCCTAAACGAAACTAGTACTTTGATTGATGAGAACCTTATACTGCCTAAGTCTATGCATTTATGTATGATCAGGTTCGTTGGAGAAACAAGCATGGCACGAGGAGGAGAAGGGCTACAAGAGAAGCCCAACATGATGATCGCCCAAGGATGCGCGAGGGATCGAGCGGGAGAGTTCATAGCTACAGGCTAGTTATCTATCATCCACCATTATCATTGCCATCCGCTTACTAAGAAGATCGGCCCACCCCATATCATCTTGGTATCAGATTTCTAGTGTTGCCTCGGTAAGCATCCACAAATCCATCCATAGATTAGAGAGTGTTTTTCGTCCTATACAGAAAAAGCCTTACAAAAAGATTTGCCATAGACTAGATTGCATCGTTTTCGAGTTTTAGTTGTTGATTGTATCTTCTCGTAGATCCGATCTGCAGGTTTTTCCTTGTAGGAGTCTAGTTTTCGTTTGTGTCTAGGTTTAAGGTTTCATCTTGTTTTCCGCTGTTCCCACCGTTACCGTTTCCGCAAGTATTTATCGTTTTTCCGAGTCCACATAGCGTACCTTTGTTTGCATGCCATAGACACAGCCTATCTACAGCATCTGTGCCTAGGAACGTACCCACGAGACTAGTTGCTTTGCTCCGACAGGCTGCTCATTAGGGTTTGCAGTGCAGAAATTTTTCGACAGGCAAAATCGGACTATCCGGCCGAATCACACCGGACTATCCGGCCCAACCGGAGTCTCCGACGCATATCAACCGGACTATCCGGCCCAGTTCTGTTATAAGTTGCTGTGCTCGTTTGCATTGAGTAATATAGTTGAAAAAATAAATAAAAAACAAAGAGAGAGAAAAGAAAAGAGAATCAGTATTAAAAAAAGAGCAAAGAGCTACAAGCCTGACAAATAAAAAGATATATAGAAGTGTGCAATATTGGAGGCCTTGTTGTGTATAGCACTAATAGATTGAGCAATCTTGTGCCTGTTCTATTTGAGCTATTACTAGCGTCTCTCTTGTGCATTGCAATATTCCTTTTCATAAGTTGCTTTGCCACGTTTATCTCCACTGTGTGTATTTCTTGGGTATTTGTACGATCAGCACTAGGACTTGTTTGCGGTGTAGATAGGGTACCATACCTATAGCTCCACCTTAAATAACCTGTGTGCCCTGCGATCGTTCTCTATACCTTTGATATTCACTTCATCACATCAAGTGCATCAGTCTTTGATTTCGTTTGGTAGAGCATCTCTATTCACTTTGGAACGGTAAGATCTCCTTTCTTATTAGTTGTGAGTGAGTTGTGAGAGTTTCCATCATACAGATTTTGATTTTTGCACTAACCTACTAATCATGTCTTCTAGTGATGATGATGTTGTGTTGCAGAAAAAGAAGGATGAGGAGCTCGTCAATTGGCGTGAATATGAGGCTTTGAAATCCCACTTGACACGTGTGTTTACTAACACGACAGATGCCATTGACAAGAATCTCCAAGATATGAATATGAGATTGGATCAGCATGTTGGGACAGTTGATACTATCCAAACGCAAGTGGCTACGCTCAATGTCAATGTCACTACTTTGCAGCAGTCCATTGAGGGTTTGACAGCCGCCTTGCATAGAAGGGAAGATCCTCAACATGATGATGCCTTTGATGATTTCGATGAGGGTAGCGCTATTGATGCTGCTCCACATGTTGGCAGGGGACGTGCTATTCCCCCTGTCCATGCACCTGCTCATGGTCGTGGGTTTGCCCATCTTGGGCGTGGTCCACGTGTGCCCAACCAAGCTACTGATGACGGTTTGGGCAAGCCAAAATTCTCGATTCCTAAGTTTGATGGTTCCATTGATCCTAAAGACTACCTCACCTGGGAATTGAAGATTGAGAAGCTCTGGCGATTATTTGACTATCCAGAAGATAAGAAGGTCAAGCTTGCAGCATCTGAATTTGATGGTTATGCTTTGCGTTGGTGGGATGCTCTTGTGCAACATAGGAGGGAGGACAATGAACTTCCTGTGATGGATTGACGCGAGATGAAGCAAATCATGAAGGCACGTTTCGTACCAACCAACTACTTGCAATCAGTTTTTGATAAATTGACGCAATTGAAGCAAGGCACCATGACAGTTGATGAGTACTACATGGAGATGGAGATGCTTATGCAGCGTGCTCAAGTTCATGAGTCCATTGAGATGACCATGCAGCGATTCCTAAACAATCTGAAGTTACCAATCAAGAGCATTGTTCGTCATCACAAGTATGAGACCATGAATGAGTTGTTGCATCATGCTAGAGAGGCCGAATCCCAGTTGGCAGAAGAGGCGAAGTCACGCGCTTGTTTTCCATCCTCCAGCAGATTTTCGGCCAGATCTACACCTCCTACAGTCACGCCACCAGTTGCTGCTCCATTTACACCATCGGCCAAACCAGCAAGTACACCTTCGTTTGGTTCTAATGCTCGGAAACCCGCTGTTCTCGCTGCTAGCTCGGGTTCCAACATGTCTACTGCACGTACTCGTGATGTGGTGTGCCATATTTGTGGAGGTAGAGGTCACTACAAGAAGGATTGTCCAAACAGCAAGGTTATGTTTGTTAATGAACAAGGTGAAGTAGAAAGTGGAGATGAAGCTTCTGAGGATGATATTGATGACGGCGAGGATGGTGCTGATGCATATGCTGAGCGTGCACCCACTATTGTCGTATCTTCACGTGTACTTAGTGTGCAACCGGTTGAGAAATCCCAGCGTTGCAACTTGTTCCAAACAAAAGCTCTAGTTGGACCAGACAAAGCTTGCAAGGTAATTATTGATGGAGGTAGCTGCAGAAATCTTGCAAGTAAGGAACTATGTGCCAAACTGAATTTGACATATTTACCTCATCCCAAGCCATACTACATACAATGGTTGAGCAACAATGGTGAGATGAAGGTAAATCATATGGTACGTGTGAATTTTCAGATAGGGCCATACAAAGATTCTATTGATTTTATTGTGGTTCCTATGGCTGTTTGTCACCTACTATTGGGTCGGCCTTGGCTCTATGATCGCCATGTGCAACACAATGGCCGAGCCAATACATATCACGTGGAATTCAAAGGAAAGAAGATTACTATGCAGCCAATGACACCACAAGAAATTGTGAATGATTCTCGCCAAAAGATAGAGGTGAACTTGAAGGAAGATACTACCACTCGGCGAGACTGTGTAACAGTTGTTCCTGATGTAATTGAGCCTAAACTGAGTGATATAATGAAAAGTGAGAGAGTGCCTGGTTTATTTATACTAGCCACCAAGGAGGATATGAGAGAGTTTCGTGAGGATCCTACAGCCATGCCACTTGTGATCATGTATAAGGGCGAGGTATTGCTTTCTAACGACATGACCCCTATTTCTCTTGGTGTCTCTTCTGTTTTGCAGGATTTTGGGGATGTGTTTCCAGAAGACGTACCCGCAGGTTTGCCCCCATTGCGTGGTATAGAACATCAAGTGGACCTGATTCCTGGCGCCACACTTCCCAACCGTGCACCTTACAGGACTAATCCCGAAGAAACTAAGGAAATTCAGAAGCAAGTACAAGCGTTGCTGGATAAAGGGTACATTCGTGTCTCTCTTAGCCCTTGTGTTGTTCCTGTTATTTTAGTTCCTAAGAAAGATGGTACATGGCGCATGTGTGTTGATTGTAGAGCGATTAATAACATCACTATTCGATATCGTCATCCTATTCCATGCTTAGAGGATATGCTTGATGAATTGAGTGGTGCTGCTGTTTTCTCTAAAGTTGACTTGCGTAGTGGTTATCATCAAATTAGGATGAAAGAAGGGGATGAATGGAAAACTGCTTTCAGAACTAAATTCGGTTTGTATGAGTGGTTAGTTATGCCATTTGGTCTTACTAATGCACCTAGTACTTTCATGCGTTTGATGAATCATGTTTTGAGAGAGTTTATTAGCCGTGAAGCATTGAAATACTTGAAAGCTCAATCAAACTTTCATAGAAGATTAGCTAAATGGGTTGAGTTCATTGAGTCTTTTCCTTACATCATTAATTATAAGAAGGGAAAAGAAAACGTTGTTGTTGATGCTCTATCTAGGAAGAACATGCTATTAACCAATCTTGATGTTAAAATTCCTGGATTAGAAGCTATTTGTGAACTTTATGCAACTGACCATGATTTTGCTGAACCATATCGTTTGTGTGCTCTTAGAAACGCATGGGATAAGTATCATATACATGTGGATATTTGTTTCGAGCTAACAAACTATGTATTCCAGAATCGTCGTTGCGTTTGTTCTTAGTGCAGGAATCACATGCTGGTGGTTTGATGGGTCACTTTGGGCGTGAGAAGACATTGGTCATGCTTGCTGATCATTTTTATTGGCCCAAGATGAGGCTGATGTGTACAGATTTGTGAGCCGATGTATTACATGCCACAAGTCGAAATCTAAGCTGAAGCCTCACGGTTTGTATACACCTCTCTCTGCACCGACTATTCCATGGGAAGACATTAGTATGGATTTTGTGCTAGGTCTACCTAAAACTCAGAGAGGTCATGATTCTATATTTGTGGTAGTGGATAGGTTCTCTAAGATGGCTCATTTTATTGCCTGCCACAAAAGCGACGATGTGTCACATGTTGCTAACCTGTTTTTCAGGGACATCGTGAGATTACATGGAGTACCAAAGACGATTGTTTCTGACCGTGATGTGAAGTTCATGAGCTACTTTTGGAAGACCTTATGGGGCAAGCTAGGAACGAAGTTGCTATTCAGTACTACATGTCATCCCCAAACAGATGGTCAAACGGAGGTGGTGAATCGAACATTGTCACAGCTACTAAGGACCATGATTAACAAGAATTTGCGGGAGTGGGAAGAGTGTTTGCCACATGTTGAGTTTGCTTACAACAGGGCTGTGCATTCAACTACTCAGCTTTGTCCTTTTGAGGTGGTGTATGGTTTCAAGCCATTGACGCCACTTGATATGTTGCCTCTGCCATTACATGAGAGAGTTGATATGGAGGCATCAAAACGAGCTGATTATGTGAAGAAAATACATGAGAAGACTCGAGAGGCTATTGAGAAGAAAGGCAAGAACATTGCTGCTGCAAGGAATCAAGCAAGGAAAGAAGTGTTGTTTGAGCCTGGAGATATGGTTTGGGTGCATCTACGCAAGGATAGGTTCCCACTACTTCGAAAGTCAAAATTGAAGCCATGTGGTGCTGGTCCTTACAAGGTGTTAGCCAAGATTAATGATAACGCCTACTCGGTTGATATACCTATTGAGGAGTTTGGTGCAGTTAGTGTTGGGTCCGCAGCATAGAAAACAAAAAATTTCCTACGATGAGAACTATACGCCAAGATCTATCTACTAGATACAGAGCAACGGGTGGACATATAACCATGGAGAACTTGATGGGTTCGTAGCATGGAAAACAAAAAAATTCTACCGCAAGAACGAACAAAACACAGATCTAATCTAGATAAAAGCCAAGATCTAATCTATTAGACATGTGCAACGAGATAGATCTGTACTAACCCTTGTAGACCCGAAAGCATTATGAGATCGGATCTCGTGGTTGATGTAGTCGATCACTTGTCGACCTCAAGATCGAGTAGACGGTCCTTCCGGCGCCGCGTTCCGGTAGCGCTTCTGCAGTCGGTCACACGTGCGGACTCGAAGCAGACCTTCCTCTCCCTGTTCCAGCGAGCAGCGGAGGTAGTAGATCTCTCCATGGAATCCCAGCAGCACGACGGCGTGGTGGTGGTGGAGTAGAGAATTCTGCAGGGCTTCGCCTAAGCCAGAGCAGAGGGAAGGAGGAGGAGAGAGGCGGCTAGGGTTTGAGGATTGAATGGGCTCGAGGCTTTGTGCCTCCACCCCTCTATTTAAAGGAGGGAGGCGCCATGGGAGGGGGAGTCCTAGTAGGACTCCCCTCCCTCCTTGGCCGGCGGATTGGGAGTGGGGGGAGGAGTCCTCCTCCCCCACTACTCCTTGTCTTGCCCCACAAGGATTCCTTGATCCTTTCTTGGTTTTCAAGTAAACTCCAAGAAATCTTCTAGAACCTTCCGGAACATTCCGAAACCTTCTAGAATCCCCATACAAATACTCCGGAACATTTCCTAACTTAGAAAATGATCCCCAATATATGAATCTTATTCTCCGGACAATTCCGGATCTCCTCGTGATGTCCCGGATCCAATCTGAGACTCCGAACAACATTCGGTCTCCAACGCACATTCCATATCTACTTAAAACAACTTCGAACCTTAAGTGTGTCACCCTACAGTTCGTGAATATGTAGACATGATGAGGACACCTCTCCGATCAATAACCATCAGCGGGATCTGGAGATCCATAATGGCTCCCACATACTCAACGATGACTTCGTGATCGATAGAACCATTAACATACGAAACCAATTCCCTTTGTCACGCGATATTCTACTTATCCGAGGTTTGATCATCGGTATCTCCATACCTAGTTCTACCTCGTTATTGATAAGTACTCTTTACTCGTTCCATGATATGTCATCCCTTGTGACCTAGTCACATGCTTGCAAGCTAACTAGATGACATCCCACCGAGAGGGCCCAGAGCATATCTATCTGTCATATGGATGGACAAATCCCAATCTTGGTCCATGTGCTTCAACACATACTTTCAGAATACCCAATGACACCTTTATAACCACCCAGTTACGAAGCGGTGTTTGATGTCATCAAAGTACCCATCCGGTGATGGTGATTAACATAACCTCATGGTCGAAGGATTAGGTTATTATGCAATTGAAAGCTTATAGCAATACGAACTTAATGACTTGATCTTATGCTACGCTTACTACGGGTGTGTGTCCATCACATCATTCTCCTAATGATATAACCTTGTTATTAATGACATCCAATGTCCATGATCAGGAAACCATGATCATCTATTAATCAACAAGCTAGTTCAACAAGAGGCTTACTAGGGACTCTTTTATGTTTACAAAACACACATGTATTAGTGTTTCCTTATAATACAATTATAGCATGGGATGTAAACATTCATCATAAACACAAAGATATAATAATAACCACTTTTATTATTGCCTCTTGGGCATATCTCCAACAGTCTCCCACTTGCACTAGAGTCAATAATCTAGATTACATGGTAATATACCTAACACCCATGGCGTTCTGGTGTTGGTCATGCTTTGCTCTAGGGAGAGGTTTAGTCAACGGATCTACCACATTCAGATCAATGTGTACTTTGCAAATCATTATGTCACCATCTCGGACATACTCGCGAATGGCATGGAAACGTAGCTTGATGTGCTTTAGCTTGCTATGTGACCTTGGCTCCTGTGCATTAGCTATGGCACCTGTGTTGTCACAGTAGATGGCCATCGGGTCCAACGCACTGGGAACCACGCCAAGTTCAGTAATGAACTCCTTCATCCATATGGCTTCTTGTGCAGCCTCCGAAGCAGCTATGTATTCCGATTCTGTTGAAGATTTCGCCACAACGCTTTGCTTGGCACTCGTCCAGCTCACTGCAACACCATTCAAAATAAATACGTATCCAGACTGTGACTTCGAGTCATCTGGATCGGTGTTCCAACTAGCATCAGTGTAACCGTTTACAACAAGCTGTTCATCACCTCCATAAGAAAGAACCATATCCTTAGTCCTATTTAGGTACTTTAGGATATTCTTGACCGTTGTCTAGTGCTCCATTCCAGGATCACTTTGATATCTGCTAGTCAAACTAACAGCATGTGCTATATCCGGTCTTGTACACAACATGGCATACATGATAGAACCTATGTCCGAGGCATAGGGAATATTATTCATCTTCTCTCTATCTTCTGTCGTAGCTGGACTTTGAGTCTTACTCAAGGTCTTACCTGACAACATGGGCACGAACCCTTTCTTGCGCTCTTCCATTCTAAACTTCTTTAGAAATTTGTCTAAGTATGTACTTTGTGAAAGCGCTATTAGGCGTCTTGATCTATCTCTATAAATCTTGATGCCTAGAATATATGCCACTTCGCCAAGATCCTTCATTGAAAAACTATTATTCAAATAGGTTTTGACGCTATTAAGAAGTTCTATATCATTCCCAATCAACAATATGTCATCTACATATAGTACTAGGAATGCTACAGAGCTCCCACTCACTTTCTTGTAAATACAAGCTTCTCCATAAGTTTGTATAAATCCAAAGTTTTTGATTACTTTATCAAAACATTGATTCCAACTCCGGGATGCTTGCTTCAGTCCATAAATGGAGCGCTGAAGTTTGCATACCTTGTCAGCATCACTAGGATCGACAAAACCCTTGGGTTGTACCATATACAACTCTTCCTCAATGTCACCATTAAGGAACGCCGTTTTGACATCCATCTGCCAAATCTCATAATCGAAATATGCAGCAATTGCTAACAAAATCCTCACAGACTTTAGCTTCGCTACTGGTGAGAAAGTCTCATCGTATTCAACTCCTTGAATTTGTCGGAACCCTTTCGCGACAAGTCGAGCTTTATAGACAGTAACATTACCATCAACATCTGTTTTTCTTTTGAAAATCCATTTGTTCTCGACAGCCTTACGGCCATCCGGTAAGTCCACCAAAGTCCATACTTGGTTTTCGTACATGGATCCCATTTCGGATTTCATGGCTTCTAGCCATTTGTCGAAATCTGGGCTCACCATAGCTTCTTCATACGTCGCAGGGTTATCAGTGTTGTCCACCAACATGACGTTCAAGGCAGAGTCATACCAATCAGGAGTGGTACGAACCCTCGTTGACCTGCGAGGTTCAGCAGTAACTTCGTTCGAAGTTTCATGATCACCATCATGAGCTTCCTCTCCAATTGGTGCAGGCGGCACAAAAACATCTTCCGGTGCTGCGCTACTCTCAACTCCGAGAGAAGGTTCAATAACCTCGTCGAGTTCTACTTTCCTTCCAGTCACTTCCTTTGAGAGAAACTCCTTCTCAAGAAAGGATCCATTCTTGGCAACGAAAACTTTGCCTTCGGATCTATGATAGAAGGTATACCCAATTGTTTCTTTAGGGTATCCTATGAAGACGCATTTCTCCGCTTTGGGTTCAAGCTTATCAGGTTGTAACTTCTTTACATACGCTTCGCAACCCCAAACTTTAAGGAACGACAACTTAGGTTTCTTACCAAACCACAATTCATACGGTGTCGTTTCAACGGATTTAGATGGTGCCGTATTTAAAGTGAATGCGACTGTCTCTAATGCATAGCCCCAAAATGATAGCGGTAAATCTGTAAGAGACATCATAGACCGAACCATATCTAAGAGAGTTCGATTACGATGTTCGGACACACCATTACGCTGT
Source organism: Avena sativa (assembly GCA_916181665.1). Classification (NCBI taxonomy): domain Eukaryota; kingdom Viridiplantae; phylum Streptophyta; class Magnoliopsida; order Poales; family Poaceae; genus Avena; species Avena sativa. The sequence continues at coordinate 419,149,619 of OV702296.1, forward strand.
GGTGTTCCCGGCGGTATCAACTGCGAAAGTATTCCACATTTCTTTAAATGCATGCCAAACTCATAACTTAGATATTCACCTCCGCGGTCAGAACGCAGAAACTTAATCTTCTTGTTACGATGATTTTCCACTTCACTTTGAAATTCCTTAAACTTCTCGAAAGTTTCGGACTTATGTTTTATAAAGTAGACATACCCATATCTACTTAAGTCATCCATGAAAGTGAGAACATAACGATATCCACCACGCAATGCTACACTCATTGGACCGCACACATCGGTATGTATTATTTCCAATAAGTCTGTAGCTCGCTCCATTATTCCAGAGAATGGAGTCTTAGTCATTTTTCCCATTAGACATGCTTCGCATCTTTCAAGTGATTCAAAATCAAGTGATTCAAGAAGTCCATCGGAATGGAGTTTCTTCATACGCTTCACTCCAATGTGACCAAGACGACAGTGCCACATGTATGTAGAATTATCATTCAATTTTATTCGTTTAGCATCTATGTTGTGAACATGTGTATCACTACTATCGAGATTCAATAAGAATAAACCATTCATCTCAGGTGCATTACCATAAAAGATATTACTCATATAAATCGAACAACCTTTATTCTCAGACTTAAAAGTGTAACCGTCTCGCAATAAACAAGATCTAGATATAATGTTCATGCTTAACGCAGGCACCAAATAACAATTATTCAAATTTAAAACTAATCCCGAAGGTAGATGTAGAGGGAGCGTGCCGACGGCGATCACATCAACCTTGGAGCCATTTCCAACGCGCATCGTCACCTTGTCTCTCGCCAGTCTTCGTTTATTCCGCAACTCCTGTTTCGAGTTACAAATATGAGCAACCGAACCAGTATCAAATACCCAGGCACTACTACGATTACTAGTAAGATACACATCAATAACATGTATATCAAATATACCTTTCTTCTTGATGTTGCCGTTCTTTAGATCCGCCAGGTACTTGGGGCAGTTACGCTTCCAGTGACCATCACCCTTGCAGTAGAAGCATTCAGTTTCAGGCTTAGGACCAGCCTTGGGCTTCTTAGCAGGTGCGGCAGCTTTCTTGCCGTCCTTCTTGAAGTTGCCCTTTTTCTTAGGCTTGCCTTGTTTCTTGAAATTGGTGGTCTTATTGACCATCAACACTTGGTGCTCCTTCTTGATCTCCACTTCAGCAGTTTTCAGCATGGACGATAGTTCAGGCAACGTCTTGTTCATGAAGTGCATATTGTAGTTCATCACAAAGTTCTTATAACTCGGTGGCAGTGATTGGAGGACACGGTGAATCCCTAACTCATTAGGAATCGTTATCCCCAACTCTTGGAGCTTGTTTGCGTGCCCAGACATGGTGAGCACGTGCTCGCTAACGGAGCTTCCCTCTTCCATCTTACAGTTAAAGAACTTTTCGGAGGCCTCATAGCTCTCCACGGCCGCGTGAGTCTCAAAAATGAGCTTGAGCTCCTTAATGATCTCGAACTGGTCGTGGTGCTCAAAGCGCTTCTGAAGCTCCGTTTCTAAACCGTACAGGATGGCACACTGAACTGTGGAGTAATGATTTTTCTGAGTGGCGTAAACATTCTTTACGTTATCGGTGGCATCTTTTGCAGGTGGGTCACCTAGCGGTGCTTCGAGCACATAGGTCAACTGACCAGCCCTGAGGACAATCTTCAGACCACGGAGCCAGTCCGTGAAGTTGCTTCCATTGTTCTTAAGCTTTTCTTTCTCTAGGAATGCATTGAAATTGATGGAGAGGTTTGCCATAATCTACAACAAATTTGCAAGTAGTTTAGACTAAGTTTATGATAAATTGAGTTCAATTTTAATTCTTAAATTAACTAGGTGAACTCCCACTCAAAACAACATCCCTCACATTGTCTTAGTGATTACACGAACCAAGTCCACTGCACCAAGTCCGATCTTCACGAGAGAAGATGTAGTTTCATCGGCGAACAATCTTCATGTTCATCATATCACTTATATGATTCATGCTCTACCTTTCGGTATTCCGTGTTCCGAGACCATGTTTGTACATGCTAGGCTCGTCAAGATTAACCTTAGTTTCCGCATGTGCAAATCTGGCTTGCACCCATTGTATGCACACGTAGAATCTATCACATCCAATCATCACGAGATGCTTCGAAACGACGAGTCTTAGCAACGGTGCCAACTAAGGACGAACACTTTTATTACTTGATATTTAGTGAGAGGGATCATCTTATAATGCTACCGTCGCGATCTAAGCAATACAAGATGCATAAAGAATTAACATCACAGGCAATTCATAGTTAGTGTGATATGATATGGCCCTTTCTTCTTATGCCTTTGATCTTCATCTCCAAAGCACGGACATGATCTCCATCATCATCAGCATTGCGTCAAGGTCAGTGACGCCGCTTCATGGTTGTCCATCATCACTAGCAACTATTACAACTACTTGGAATAAAGCTATTACAAGATGAATTGTCGTGGTGGTGTCACGGCAGATGCCATGGATAGGCTAAAGGTGGGGACTAATACACGCTAGGGGAATCCAGGGAGGGATAGTGGAGTGATTCTCCACACAGAAGTTTGTATTGCTATATCGGCAAGATTACAAGTTCTCCTTGAGCTGTATTGGCGAGAGGAGGAAGAAGGAGCTCTCTTCCTCTTGCCTACTATTTTTCCCTAGAACCCTAGATCAACTAGTCCTACGGAATCACCAAACCAACTAGAGCTCAACCAACCCCCTCTACCAGAAACCTAGCCCCCCTTATATAGAGGAAGTTTGGTCCCTACCTAGGGCATACGTGGAGGCATATTCCTAAGAATATTCCCCCTCCCAAAGTGGTAACCCGACCGGGGTGCTTTTCCCTCGCGTCACACATGCTTTAGCGACGTAAGCCTCTGCGGCGCCCGCGTCAGCCGACATGGGCGTCGTCACCCTTGTCGGCCACGACCCGGTGGTCCTGCCCTTGCTTTCTCCGCTCATGCAGTGCGTACCGGACCCTCTTTTTGACCAGAGAGATTCCTTCCTTCTCCCAGAAGCTAAGCGAGGACCCGGATCATAGTAGATCCGGACACACTTGTTCCTGCATATAAGTTAGACAAGCACTTCCGACTTACTCCTTAAGTCGGTCGAGACAATGTTAGGCGACCCCCTGGTCCGGGTTACTCCGTGATCCGGCCTGCCTTGAGGTGACCCGGCCAGCATCCGCTTTGACCTTGCCGAACCTCGGCTAACTCGGCCCTTATACCCCGGAGTGACCCTACCCGGGAGTATCCCCCCAACATTAGTCCCCGAAGCTGGTGCGGTCTTAGCTGCCTTGGCCGCTAAGGCCACATCAGGTTCATTTATGTTCGAGCCTCAGACGTTTAATTCCGGGTTAGCTCCTTATCTCGGATTATATGGATTTACGTTCCCTTCGCACGTTCCAAGTTTTCACTTGCCGGTCGGGTCACCACTTTGGCTCGGATCCCATGGTTATCATGGTTTGATCCGGGCCCCGTTTCCTTCTCTCATACGCCAACCCACGTGGAGGCTAATCATTACCTCGTCTTATTTTAAGGGCCTGCACAGTAACCGCCGCAGTAATTGTCAGTTATCACTGTGCGTGGGTCACGTCATGCCTGCCTCCTCGTTTACCGCATCAGCGTGTCGCGTCATGGGACTGCTTCTACTTTGTGGCCCCCTGTGTGGCTTTTCTTCGATCGGCTGATGCAGGTGATACACGGCCACACCGTATGGCTCGTCGGCGCAGCGCGATCCCACTCATCCATCTCTAGGGGTGGTTAAGTAGTGGAGGGGCGCACCCCTTAGCGTTTTTCCACTTCTGCGCCCCTCTGCCCGTTGCCTTTCTCCTTCGTCTTCCTAGCGACCACGCCACCGCCGGTGCTTCTTGCAGCAGCGCCGCCGCCGCACCTTCCCCGTGCCTCTGCATCGCAGCCACCGCTGCGCAGCTTCTTCGCCACGGGTCCACGCCAATCCAGGCCTCAGATCTCCGCCGCCGCTAGCTCCAGCGAGGATAGTGGATACGAGATGACGGAGGAGGAGCTCGTCGTCGCCGAGCAGGAGATGGAGGAGGACGCCGGCGCGGCAGACCGCGGCGCGTGGGCCGGATCATGGGTCTGTCGAGATGACCTTGACTGGCTCTACCGGACCAGGCGCATTCCTGCCGGCGTCACCGCTCGTCTCCCCTCCGCCGAACTGGCCCCCTCACCCAATCCGGGTGAGTTCGTTGTGTTCCTGTCCCACTTCCAACGGGGATTTGGTCTGCCGGTGAGCGATTTCTTCCGGGATTGGGTTAGGACCTACCACTTGCAGCCGCACCATCTCCCAGCCAACGCTATCACCTCTCTCTCCGCCTTTGCCTCTACGATCGAAGGCTACACCGGACTATGGCCCACGAAGGAGCTGTGGATTCGGTTCTTCGGTCTTCGTCGCAACGTCATCCCCAATATCCAAGTAGAGTTGGAGGATAAGCAGCTCACCCAATTCGGAGCTGCCTCCATCTCTCCTCGGAGACTTTCCGTCTTTCCCTGGGTTACCGGGCTTGACTCCTGCAAAGGATGGGCCCAGACCTTCTTCTATGTCCGAAATGAGGGTACTAAAGATTTGATTCGGTTGCTGCCCTACACTCCGGGTCTACCTGACACGGATTTCTGGGAGGAGGTCCCCAAGAAGCCTACAACTCTAGCCAACCAAGTTAACAAGAGGTTCGCGGAGCTGAAGAGACTCGGATTGCGCAACGAGGATGCTATGATCACATTCGTGCGCAACCAAATCTCTCCCCTCCAGAAGCGCACCCACAAGTTGTGCCACATGAGTTTCGGCCGCGACCCCAACCGAACCTCCTCCTTCGAGTTGAGCAACACGGAGATCTTTCGCCGGGTTAAGGCTCTTTTCACCACCCACAAGGATTTCTCCGCCGAATGGACGTGGGGAATTGAGCACTATTGTCATGACAGGCTCCCTCCCGTGGTAAGCTTCGCGGGGCAAACTTATTTCGGATCAAGTATGTGTCAGTTTTTGTTGTATTTTTGACTCTGTTCTTCGTGCTTTTCTCAGCTGTTCCTTCAGTAAACTCTCGAGGATGGTACAGACCCGACCCTTAAGTGGGCGCCGGACCGAGAAATCCCGGATGAAGAGGAGCCAGACCAGGAGATGTTCCTCCCTATGACCGACGCTACCAAACGACCCAGCGGTAAATTCTCTTCTCTTAGAGATTGGCCCGATGATGAGGATGACTCGGATGTCGACGTGATTGAACCTGTTGAGGTTGTCCCTCTTTCTTTTGCCTTTTCGACATCAGCTACCCCGGGTGGGCATATCCACGAGGATCCTCCACTTGCTACGGGCGAGCCGGTTCCGGTGGCATCGAAGAAGAAGCACGGAGCCGCATCAAGTTCTTCCTCCGAACCTTCTCAGCCCACAAAAAGGCAAAAGAAGGCCGGAGACAAGACTGCCTCCAAGCGGGCAGGCAAAGCCCCGGCATGGAGGGCCCGGAAACCCAAGGAGGCCGAAACCTCGGATGCGTAAGTCATTTTTCATTGTGTAACTCACTTTTCCTTGCATCGTGGTAATTTCTCTTCTGACATTATTCTCTTTTTCAGGACTCCGGTGGAGGTCCCTCAGAGCGGATCAAGCATCTCTTCACCCCTTCGGTCCGGCCATTCTCCTCCTCGTGACGACGAGTCACGCCCGCTGAGCCCTATTCCGGAGGGTTCTGCGGCTGCTCCGGGTTCCGCAGTGCCTCATCGAGAGGAACGCGACCTCGGAGCAGGAGGGGTCGGTCCAGCCGAGGCGACAGCGTCCACCACTTCGGCATCGCCACAACCAGCAACCACCAAGTCTATCACAACACCAGCACCAGCAGCAGCTCTAGTACCAGCGACCGAGCCAGCACCTGTCCCGGCACCAGGGAAACCAACAGCAGCTCCAAATCCAGCTACAAGAGCTCCAGTGCCAAGTTCTTCTGCCTCGTCCGAGTCATCTCAGCCTCGGCGAGGAACTACTCCAGCAGCTTCTAGAGGAAAATCCACCGCAATTACTTCTTCCCAGCAAGCTAAGGGCAAAAAGGCTCCGGATACTACCAAGTCTGCATCCGTCGAGGCCAGGCAGCGAACCCTATTGTCAATGCTTCCGAAGAAATCACCAGCAGCGAAGGATGTTCCTGCCGAGCCAACTGATGTGCATCAGATGGTTCTGCATACCAGCCCAACTCTTGCCCTAGTTGAGAGGAAAGAAGCTCACGCGAAGGGCTTGGTGGCACCCCATATGCCCACCGGCGAGCGGTACCCTCCGAGCCTTATCGAGTTCGTCATGAACTGGAACAAGGCGGAGTTTGTCCACAACGACGATCTCCCGGAAAAGTTCGGCCTCGCAGAATTTTCCGCCCAGATGAATACCGCCGCTAAGGCAATTAACCTCGTGGGGCAAATGATGGAGGTATGTTGTTTCTCCTTTACATGCTGTAGATAATAACCATTAGTCCCCGAGCCTCCGGTGGAGTAGCTTGTTACTCGGCCGGACGCTCATTAGAAAACTAACGTAGCTGCATGTAAACTTCGAATCTGCACACAGCTAGAGACGGGTTAAGTTCCACTTGGCCCGGATCTTGTACACTTCAAATATGCACACACCTAGAGCCGGGTTAAGTTCCACTTGGCCCGGATCTTGTACACTTTGAATATGCACACACCTAGAGCCGGGTTAAGTTCCACTTGGCCTGGATCTTGTACACTTCGAATATGCATAGACCTAAAGCCGGGCTAAGTTCCACTTGGCCCGGATCTTGTACACTTCGAATATGCACACACCTAGAGCCGGGTTAAGTTCCACTTGGCCCGGATCTTGTACACTTCGAATATGCACAGACCTAGAGCCGGGTTAAGTTCCACTTGGCCCGGATCTTGTATACTTCGAATATGCACACACCTAGAGCCGGGTTAAGTTCCACTTAGCCCGGATCTTGTACACTTCGAATATGCACAGACCTAGAGCCGGGTTAAGTTCCACTTGGCCCGGATCTTGTATACTTCGAATATGCACACACCTAGAGTCGGGTTAAGTTCCACTTGGCCCGTATCTTGTACACTTCGAATATGCACCAAGTTAATTTTACACTTCTGTACTTTTTTTAGGTAACCACCAATCGCCGGAGCGCTGAATTCCAATGCCTGCTTGATACCCACAAGATGCTACGCGCAAAACATGTTGCACTTGGTGCAGAACATGAAAAGAGGGGTAATTTTCTCCCTCGGCACCTCTTCGTTTTTCTTCACTTTCTTCCGCCGAACTAATCTCCTCATTCGGTTTCTGAAGCTGGGGTGGAGGATGAGAACAAGATCATGCAGAAGAACTTGGAGGAAATCCGGGGTATGTCCTCTTTTGTTCGACCTCGTGGTGTTTTCCATTTCCTCTTCTCCTTGGCTCGGCAAACATTCACTCCTCGGCTCTGCCGGGTCAACATACTATTTCAGCATCGCTTGAGGATAGTGTGCCCGTGCCTGATATGATGCTGCATTTTCTCGAACAAGCAGGGCAGCATCAAGCTGAGCTGAAGAAAAAGGATGATGAGCTTGCTCTCCTCCGGACTAAGGACGACGAGATTGCCAAGCTCAAGGCTGAGATGGAGAAGATGAAGGCCCAACACCAAACCGAGCTCCAAAAGGTTGGCCAGAACTTCACAGAAGAGCGTGAGCGCCTTTCTCTCCAGATCTCCAAGGACCAGGACCTACTCAGAGAATCCGACCTCCAGCTTGGGTCGGCAAACGCTGAGCTTGAGCAACTTCGCAAAAGACGCGATGCCTGCATCGAGTTAACCCGGATCCATATCCATATTTCTCGTAAGTTCCTTTCCCTTGTCCGACATAATTCTCTGGGTTACCTCATATGTCTTTTCTTTACCTTCTTCCTTTGCCTTGTTTCCAGACCACTTTCCGGAGGGTACTTCTATTGCAAGCGCTGCTGTTGCCAAATTTCACCGAGAGAGGGGTACTCCCATCGTTCCTGACGGTGAGAGCATTCCCTTAGACATGGAGGACCTATTGGTCAGCCTGTCAGCTCGCATGGAAACCATCAAGAATTATGGCAAGGATATCCTCGACGTTGCAGTTCGCATTTTCAATACGTTCTGGCCCGGAGAGAGTAGCCCAGAGACCATCGCGACTCTCGTCGAGAAGTTAATGGAGATTGAGACCCAGCTTGACCTCTGGAGAGAGTCCGCTGGTCGTGTCACAGCTGATACCATCCTTCACCATATTCTCACATGGTACGAGAAGATCGACCTCAGCCTCCTTACACGTCGGCACACCGGATCCAGATGGACCGATGATCCGGAGTGGGTAGCTCGACGCCAGGCTTGCGCCTACAGCCTCGTCGAATATTCTCCTATTCATGACTGGGTTGAAGGACCGAGCTTCCTGGAATCTACTAGGGACGATCACAATGAGAATGTTGAAGATGGGTCGGATGAGGGCGGAGAAGATAATGCTTCAGATATTGAAGACAGCAACGACGACGCCGAACTTCCTCCTCCTGCTGCTCCTTAGTTCCAAAAAGCTTGAAAATTTATCAGATCCCCGGTATGCCGGGTGCAATTCTATGCTGGATATGCGATATTTTGCTACTATATTTCTATGCCGGATTAACTTGGGCGCAGTCTTCGAGTTTCATTTTCTTGTTCGTCCAATTCTCTGGCTCGGTCCGTGTCTACCTTGAATTGGTTTTACGACTTACGAATCCGAGCTTCAAAAATTGTTTTAACAATACTTAGAAACTTTTAGGCTTAGCTCAAAATAATTCAGCATAATAACTTGAAAATAAATACAGGGTTAGTCCGAAAAACAAGCGTTAGCTCGAATAAACTTGTTTCCTCAGTCGTTTTTCATGTGCTATGCAATTCCAAACTTGTTCCCTTGCTTGCCATGAAGCCAATTCTTGTTGGATAGCAGCAAGTCGAAGAGTTGGGTTTTTTGGTGCTCACACATTACTAATCCGGGTTAAGTAGAACGACTTATTCCAGCAACCGTATAAGAAGTAACAACAAACGTTATTAAGGCAGTCCCCGAGTTACTGCTCGAGGCACTGCTATTTCATTGATAAGCTCATTGCCGACATACATACCGACATATGAGACGACTCAGATACATACACTTCTTAGCTAAGTGTAGAAGGGACGAAGTAGTGCTACATTCCACGGTCGCTTGGATTCCTCTCCGGACCTGTCCGCCTTGCTCTTTTCCTGTGGCTTTGCATCTATGAGATAGTAAGAATCACTGTGCAATGCTTTGCTCACAATGAATGGCCCTTCCCATGGGAGGATAATTTATGCATGCCAGTAGTACGTTGTACCAACCGGAGCACCAGATCGCCTTCCCGAAAGACTCGGGGGCACACTTTCCGGCTATGATAGCGTCGGAGATTTTGCTGATATACGACGGATCTGGACAGTGCCAGTTCTCTCGCTTCTTCCAGCAGATCAACATCATTTTGCTGGGATTCTTGCACTTCGGCTTCTGTGTATTGGGTGACCCTAGGCGAATCATGCTCTATGTCGGCTAGTAATACAGCTTCTGCCCCATATACCAGAAAAAATGGCGTATAGCCTGTTGATCGATTCAGAGTTGTTCTTAAGCTCCACAGTACTGCTGGTAGTTCTTCTATCCAGCACCCCGCTGATCTTTGCAGTGGCTCAATGAGCCGGGGTTTTATCCCGGATAATACTAATCCGTTGGATCTTTCCACTTGTCCGTTCGATGCGGGGTGGGCTACCGAGGCGACATCGAGTCGGATCTTCTTATCTCGGCAGAAGCGCACAAATGCTCCTTCCGCAAAATTTGTTCCATTATCGGTTATAATACTGTGTGGATAACCGTATCTCAAGATGATGTCTTTGAGAAATGTCACGGCCGTAGCTCCATCACATTTTCTTATAGGTTTCACTTCAATCCATTTTGTAAACTTGTCCACCATGACCAAAATGTGTGTCATGTTTCCTCTCGCCGGTTAGCCAACCATATCCAAGCACCATACAACAAATGGCCACGTAATTGGTATGGTCTTGAGTTCCGACATAGGCATATGTGTCTTGGTGGCGTACCTTTGACAACCATTGCATTTTCTCACCAGATCTTCTGCTTGTTCCAAGGCACTTGGCCAGTAGAATCCATGCCGGAACGCCTTTGCCACCAAGGCTCGGGATGAGGCATGATGCCCGCATTCTCCTTGGTGTATATCTTGGAGGATGTCAAGCCCTTCTTCCGGGTCAACGCATCGTTGGAGGACATTGGTTACACTCCGTTTCTACAACTCGGAATTGATGATTGTGTATGCTTTTGCTCTCCTCTGAGTTTGCCTGGCTAACACCTCCTCAGCGGGTAACATTTCGTCTTTCAGGAATTGGAATATAGGCAGTGCCCAAGCTGGTTTCGCTCGTGGAGGGAACATCTCCTCATCAATTTCCATCTGATCCACCGGCATAACTTCAGCCGGATCACGCTGAGCAGTCCCCGGGTCTAGCGAGGTAGTCCCCGGGTTTGCCGAGGCAGTCCCCGGGTTTGCTGATGCAGTCCCTGGGTCTCGCGTACTACCTTCCGAGTCAATGTCCATGGGCTCAGCTCCGGATTCCGTATTTTACGGGACATAGATCGAGTCGGTTCCTGGGGACGGCCTGATAGATGGTTTTCTGAGGTGTTCCAATGCTACACCCGGTGGAATTGCCTGTCTGGTCGATCCGAGCTTCGACAACATGTCGGCAGCCTCGTTTTCCACTCGGGGTACATGGTGAAATTCACACCCCTCGAAGTAACCAGATATCTTCTGCACGTGAAATTTGTATAGTGCCATGTTTGGATCCAGGGCGTCCCACACTCCGGACACCTGTTGCACCACCGAATCCGAGTCGCCAAAGCATATCATCCGACGTATGCCAATCTCCTTTGCCACTTTGAGCCCATGCACAAGAGCCTCATACTCAGCGACATTGTTCGATGCCGCGAAATGGATTTGTAATACGTACTTTAGCTGGTCCTTCTTTGGCGAGGTAAGGACAACCCCAGTGCCTAGTCCGGTTTTGGTTTTTGACCCGTCAAAGTGCATCCTCCAGTAATTCGGATCTGGTGGCGGTGGTTCGTATTGTACCTCGGCCCAATCCACAAAAAAGTCCGCCACAGCCTGAGATTTGATCGCTTCTCTTCTGTCGTATTGGGGCGCATAAGGGGCTAACTCAATTGCCCATTTTGCAGTTCTGCCACTCGCATCCTTGTTACCCATTATCTCAGATATGGGAGCTTCACATATTACTTTGATGGGGTGCTCCTCGAAGTAATGCTTTAACTTCTTTGCCGCCATATAGACACTATATGCCACCTTTTGAAAGTGCGAGTAGTTTTGTTTTGAGGCGGACAATACCTCGCTCAGGTAATATACTAGCCTCTGCACCGACTTACCCTCTTCATTGCGCTCCACTACAATTACTGCACTTACAACTCGGTTGGTTGCGGCTATGTAGAGCAACATTGGCTCCTTTGATAGTGGAGAGGCTAACACTGGCGCAGTGGCTAACATCTTTTTTAAGTGGGCAAAGGCTTCATCGGCCTGTGGCGTCCAAACGAATTTATCCGACTTTTTCATGAGTTGGTAGAGAGGCAGTGCCTTTTCTCCCAACCGACATACAAACCGACTCAACGATGCCAGACATCCCGTGAACTTCTGGACATCGTTAAGACACTTCGGCAGCTCCATTCGTTCGATGGCTCGGATCTTAGTTGGATTAACTTTGATACCTCGGCTGGAGACGAGAAATCTGAGTAATTTTCCAGCCGAGACACCGAAGGTACATTTTTCCGGGTTAAGCTTCATCCGGAACCTTCTCAAGTTCGCGAATGTTTGCCTTATGTCGTCAAGGAGCGTTGTGCTTTCCTTGGTCTTGATAACCACATCATCCATGTATACTTGTACGTTTTGACCTATTTGGTCGTGCAAACATTTTTGCATACATCTTTGGTACGTTGCACCCGCATTACGTAAACCGAATGGCATAGTGCGATAGTAGTAAGCCCCGTACGGGGTAATAAACGCAGTCTTTATTTGATCATCCGGGTTCAGAGGTATCTGGTGGAAGCCAGAATATGCATCAATGAATGACAACAGTTCGCATCCCGCGGTCGAGTCTATGACCTGATCTATCCTCGGCAGTGGAAATGGATCTTTTGGACACGCCTTGTTCAGGTTCGTGTAATCGATACACATACGCCAAACCACTGCCATGTTCGGATCGTCCTTCTTCTTTTCTACCAGCACCGGATTAGAGAGCCAATCCGGATATAGTACCTCCATGATAAATCCTGCTGCTAGTAACCGAGCTATCTCGTCTCCAATGACTTTTCTCCTATCCTCGGCGAAGCGGCGGAGAGGTTGCTTCACCGGCCTTGCTCCGGGTCTTACGTTCAAAGAGTGCTCGGCCAACTCCCTCGGAACACCTTGCAAGTCCTGTGTAGACCAAGCAAAAATATCCCGATTCTCACAGAGGAAGTTGACGAGCTCGCTTTCCTATTTGTCAGTTAACCCGGCACCAATTGTTACGGTGCGCTCCGGGAACATGTTATCAACTGGAACCTTCTTGGTGTCCTTCGCGGCTTGAAATGAAACGCTGCCATGCGGATTACTTAACACCGGCATATATTGCTGCGCGGACTGAGCTAATGCCGCCACCTCTTGGATTTTTCTTTTCTCTTGCGCTATCACGAGTGACTCGGCTAGGTTAGACCCGGCTGAAGCACACTCAATGGAACGTCGGAAATCTCCAGCAATGGTAATCACTCCATTTGGCCCGGGCAACTTCATCTTCAGATAACTGATGTGACAGCTTGCCATGAATTTATTCAATGCTGGTCTTCCGAGTAACGCATGATATGCACTTTCCAAGTTCACCACCTCAAACTCCAGATTTTCAGTTCTGCAGTTATCCCTTGTGCCGAATAGCACGTCGACCCGGACTTTACCTATGGGATCACAAGAAATGCCTGGTACAATGCCATGGAAAGTTGTTCTCGTAGCCTGGAGCATGTTCTCCGAGATGCCCAACTTGCGCATCGTATCCGCATACATGATGTTAATGCTACTGCAATTATCAATCAAAACCTTGGAGAACCTCACATTGATGTTCGGTCCAATGAATGTCGGATCTAGCACTAGCGCATACGAACCTAGATTCGGCATAAGTTTAGGATGATCTTTGATGTTCCAGGTGATTTCCTGGTCCGACCAAGGCATGTACCTCGTCACTGCTGGCATGACCGCATTGACCTCCATATGTCAGCGCTGCAAGCTCTTCCTATCTGTTTCCTCAGTCGTGAACACACAATAACTCTGGTGATGTTCCCTGTACTCATTCCTTCCCTCGTTTCCGGGGTACCTCTGATCCGGCTGTTGCTGATTTTCCACCTGATGCACTGCATCCCTTCTCTCGTTGTTGTCATACCTCAGCGGGGGGGGAGGCAACATTAGCTGCTGCGTGTTCGCCCCGGAGAGCAATTGCTGCCGAGGTAACTCCTGCCGAGGTTGCTCATTCCGGGGTGCCTGGGCATTCCCCGAACCACCTTGCTCTATCTTACGCATCCACTCACATTGCCTCGCCGTGTGACCCGTCGGGCTATTCGGATTTGGCGTGTGAAACTTACACGGCTGGTCCAACATCGACTCATAGGTATACCTCGGACGGTCTTTCTTTTCCTGCCACTATTTCTTTTGCTCTGGAGTCCATGTTTTCTTGCCATCATTCCTTGGAGTCCATTGCCCTCCCGTTCTCTGGCGTTGGTTGCTCCCTGCTCTGGGTTGATCTTGATTCACAGCTGCAACTTGTTGCGAACCGTAGCGATGATCCGGTCTATCATCTCTCCTTTTTCCTCTGTAATCGTTCCTCCGGGATGACCCAGCTCCATCCCTCTGATAGTATTCCTCGTTTGACTCATTTGACGCGAGCCTAGGTTGAGTCGGATCGCCCAAAGCATACGAATCAGCAATCCGGATCATCTCTGCCAGCGTAACTGGCATTTTCCTTTGCAACTTCATCCACAGCTCGCTGCCATATCTGCACCCTTGCGCAAAACACGCTATGGCCTGTGACTCTATGACACCCTCACACGAGTTTCTCACGGTACACCACCGGGTCAAGAATTCACGGTCCGTCTCGTTAGGTCTTTGCTTGCACATTGCTAGGGTCTGCGGTCTATTCGGCCTCTGATATGTACTTGAGAAGTTGCTGATAAACATTTCTTCAAAATCTATCCAGCAGTTGATGCTTCCGGGTGGTAAATTATTCAGCCATACTCTGGCCAGGCCTTCCAACATCTGGGGTACGTAACGTACAGCCCATCTCAAGTTGCCAATTGCAATTTTCACCGCCGTAGCATAGTTTATCAGCCAATCCTCCGGCTTGGTACTACCGTCATACGTCTTCGTGCCTCTGGGTAACTGGAAGTTTGGTACCGGCGGTTCCTTCATGATCCGGGGTCCAAAGCACGCTGGACCCGGAGGACCTTGACATTCGATCTGTTCTGACCTATACAGGCGATCCAGTTTTAACCTGGCGTCATCCGGCATTAAATCCCTGCTTCCCAATCTTGACCCTATCACATGATAGTCTGGTCTGGGGTACCCTGCGTTCACCATCTCCGAATCACCGTCGTTGTATCGGTTTTGCTCTCGTTGCGCACCTTTCTGCCGCATACCTCGGCCGGCGCTTTGCTCTTGCCTTGGTATATTCTGCTGCTACGGTTGTCCTGCTCCTGCGGAGTTGCGCTGTCCGGCATTGCCGTTGGCAGCGTTCCCTTGACCGGCATTGCCTTGGTCATGATTACCTCGGCCAGCTTCACCTCGGCTCACACTCCGTCGATCATCACTTTTCCGCATCTCTTTTTCTTTTCCCGCACGCGTCGGGTCGTACGGGACGATCTGTTTGTTCCGTCTGGCCGAGGTTACTACCTCTTCTCTCCTTGGACCACCATGAGGCGATGATGTGGCTCCAGCGGACTTCTCCAAGTTACCCATCACCGAATGGACGATTTTGGAAGCTCCATCTCTCTCCGGGTTAGCTCTCAATAGCTCTTCATTCTGTCTGTTCGCGATCCGAACCAGCTCGTTAACCCTATCTTGTTGTCTTTGACGGGCCTCACCCGTCAGACCCTCTAACTCAGACGTAGCCGCATCTGCTGCTCTGAGGTTCTTCGCTGGGGTACTATACTTCGGCAACCCCACAGACAGATAGTTTTCCGACCCTTCTGCTCCATCATCACCTTCTCTGTTCATCTCGCTTATGAGATTTTTCCCTTTTACTTTTACCGTATCAACTTTGTTTGCCTTTGCGTACTCACGCAGCGTCATGTTTAGCGACTGCTGAGCCGCGGCTATTTTCTTTGCGCCCGCCAGTATCTTTTGCCTAGTTTCCTCTAGCTCGGCCTGTGCCTGAGCCGGATCTATCACTGCTGCTACCGGGTTAGCCAAGCTATCCATAGCTTCTCTCAGTATGTTCTCAGGCCTCTCTAGTGGAGGTCCTCTACCTTTCCTCGGTGCCTTAGGTGTTACCTCCGGGTCTGGTGCTGGGTCCTTGCTTGCGCCTGCACCTGGCACAGTCATCATCACCTCCGCATGGTCCGGGGAGCGAGCGATACGTGCCCCGCGAGCCACAGTGAGGGGTGGTTCCCCCGCATCGACGACGCGGCGCGGATGAACGCATGATACGTCCACAGCAACATAGACCTTGTGCGCACCGAGCTTGACGAAGAGGCCGTTGCGCGGAAGTAGGCGCGTGCCGAAGCAGCCAGCGTTGTCGCTGATGAAATCCAGCGCTCCAAAGCGCTGAACGAGCCCGGAGACGACGCGTTCGCCGGTGCCGATGAGGTTTCCCGTCCGGATCTTCACCCCTGCTAGCGCCGCTAGCCCCACGATGGGCGCCAACTGTCATGGTGGTGTCACGGCAGATGCCATGGATAGGCTAAAGGTGGGGACTAATACACGCTAGGGGAATCCAGGGAGGGATAGTGGAGTGATTCTCCACACAGAAGTTTGTATTGCTATATCTGCAAGATTACAAGTGCTCCTTGAGCTATATTGGCGAGAGGAGGAAGAAGGAGCTCTCTTCCTCTTGCCTACTATTTTTCCCTAGAACCCTAGATCAACTAGTCCTATGGAATCACCAAACCAACTAGAGCTCAACCAACCCCCTCTACCAGAAACCTAGCCCCCCTTATATAGAGGAAGTTTGGTCCCTGCCTAGGGCATACGTGGAGGCATATTCCTAAGAATATGCCCCCTCCCAAAGTGGTAACCCGGCCGGGGTGCTTTTCCCACGCGTCACACATGCTTTAGCGACGTAAGCCTCTGTGGTGCCCGTGTCAGCCGACATGGGCGTCGTCACCCTTGTCGGCCACGACCCGGTGGTCCTGCCCTTGCTTTCTCCGCTCATGCAGTGCGTACTGGACCCTCTTTTTGACCAGAGAGATTCCTTCCTTCTCCCAGAAGCTAAGCGAGGACCCGGATCATAGTAGATCCGGCCACACTTGTTCCTGCATATAAGTTAGACAAGCACTTCCGACTTACTCCTTAAGTCGGTCGAGACAATGTTAGGCGACCCCCCTGGTCCGGGTTACTCCGTGATCCGACCTGCCTTGAGGTGACCCGGCCAGCATCCACTTTGACCTTGCCGAACCTCGGCTAACTCGGCCCTTATACCCCGGAGTG
The DNA here is from genome assembly GCA_916181665.1 of Avena sativa. Classification (NCBI taxonomy): domain Eukaryota; kingdom Viridiplantae; phylum Streptophyta; class Magnoliopsida; order Poales; family Poaceae; genus Avena; species Avena sativa. The sequence goes on from OV702296.1 coordinate 419,166,350, forward strand.
ACCCTACCCGGGAGTATCCCCCCAACATGAATAGACACGCAGGTCTGAACAGAATTAAAGACAACCATTAGGCTCCTGCCGGTTGCCATATTACAATAAGGATCATTGCATACATCAAATATAATCACAATCACATGATGGCCATATCACATCACAAAAAACCCTGCAAAAACAAGTTAGACGCCTCTAATTTTCTTTGCATGTTTTACGTGGTTTGGGGCTTTCGAATAAGAACGGATCTTACCTACGAAACTGAACCACAACGTTGATACAAGTGCTATCAAGTGCAAAGTGTAGATTGGATCTATACTATGGTGAGAGAGACAGACACCCCCAAAGCCACTTGTGCAAAGCAAGTTACACGTCAAGCGTGGAGCAAGTCTCATGTGCGATGACATGTAAGGTTAGCCCGAGCCGCTTCATCCCACCATACCGCAAGATGCAAAGTACACAAAGCAAAAGACGGCACGAGCACCAACACCCACAAAACCATTGTGTTCTACTCGTGCAACAGATCTACGCATAGACACGGCTCTGATACCACTGATGGGTTCGTAGCATGGAAAACAAAAAATTTCTACCGCAAGAACGAACAAAACCCAGATTTAATCTAGATAAAAGCCAAGATCTAATCTATTAGACATGTGCAACGAGACAGATCTGTACTAACCCTTGTAGACCCAAAAGCGTTACGAGATCGGATCTCGTGGTTGATGTAGTCGATCACTTGCCGATCTCTAGATCAAGTAGACGATCCTTCCGGCGCCGCGTTCCGGCAGCGCTTCTGCAGTCGGTCACACGTGCGGAGTCGAAGCAGACCTTCCTATCCCCGTTCCAGCGAGCAGCGGAGGTAGTAGATCTCTCCACGGAATCCCAGCAGCACGACGGCGTGGTGGTGGTGGTGGAGTAGAGAATTCTGCAGGGCTTCGCCTAAGCCAGAGTAGAGGGAAGGAGGAGGAGAGAGGCGGCTAGGGTTTGAGGATTGAAGGGGCTCGGGGCTTTGTGCCTCCACCCTTCTATTTAAAGGAGGGAGGCGCCATGGGAGAGGGAGTCCTAGTAGGACTCCCCTCCCTCCTTGGCCGGTGGATTGGGAGTGGGGGGAGGAGTCCTCCTCCCCCACTACTCCTTGTCTTGCCCCACAAGGATTCCTTGATCCTTTCTTGGTTTTCAAGTAAACTCCAAGAAATCTTCTAGAACCTTCCGGAACATTCCGAAACCTTCTAGAATCCCCATACAAATACTCCGGAACATTTCCTAACTTAGAAAATGATCCCCAATATATGAATCTTATTCTCCGGACAATTCCGGATCTCCTCGTGATGTCCCGGATCCAATCCGAGACTCCTAACAACATTCGGTCTCCAACGCACATTCCATATCTACTTAAAACAACTTCGAACCTTAAGTGTGTCACCCTACGGTTCGTGAATATGCAGACATGATGAAGACACCTCTCCGATCAATAACCATCAGCGTGATCTAGAGATCCATAATGGCTCCCACATACTCAACGATGACTTCGTGATCGATAGAACCATTAACATACGAAACCAATTCCCTTTGTCACGCGATATTCTACTTATCCGAGGTTTGATCGTCGGTATCTCCATACCTAGTTCTACCTCGTTATTGATAAGTACTCTTTACTCGTTCCATGATATGTCATCCCTTGTGACCTAGTCACATGCTTGCAAGCTAACTAGATGACATCCCATCGAGAGGGCCCAGAGCATATCTATCCGTCATATGGATGGACAAATCCCAATCTTGGTCCATGCGCTTCAACACATACTTTCAGAATACCCAATGACACCTTTATAACCACCCAGTTACGAAGCGGTGTTTGATGTCATCAAAGTACCCATCCGGTGATGGTGATTAACATAACCTCATGGTCGAAGGATTAGGTTATTATGCAATTGAAAGCTTATAGCAATACGAACTTAATGACTTGATCTTATGCTACGCTTACTACGGGTGTGTGTCCATCACATCATTCTCCTAACGATATAACCTTGTTATTAATGACATCCAATGTCCATGATCAGGAAACCATGATCATCTATTAATCAACAAGCTAGTTCAACAAGAGGCTTACTAGGGACTCTTTTATGTTTACAAAACACACATGTATTAGTGTTTCCTTATAATACAATTATAGCATGGGATGTAAACATTCATCATAAACACAAAGATATAATAATAACCACTTTTATTATTGCCTCTTGGGCATATCTCCAACAGAACTTACCCGCGAAGACAACGAGTTTTGTTAACGAGTAGGAACTCGTGGTTGATGTAGTCGTACGCTTGCCGATCTCAAGATCGTGTGGAAGTCCGAGCGCCGCAAATGAGCAGCGCATCCGTCCTCGCACACACGTTCAAGCCACCGGACAACCTCCACCTCCTCGCTCCAGCGATCCAGCGGAAGCAGTAACTCCTTCCAGACGAAATGCCACCGGGAACATGTATCTCGCTAATCCGAGAGCATGGGGGAATAATTCTAGAGGGGGAGAGAGATCCTTCACAAGGAGGTGTGTGGATGAAGGAGGGAATAGGTGGCCTTTTATAGGAGGAGGGGGGGTGCCCCCTCTCTCCATGGCCGGCGCATGGGGAGGGTGACCCCTCACCTCCCCCATTCATGTGGTGGTAACCCCTCCACATTAAAATGCCTCTTCACATTCCCTTTTAAAGTCTCCACTTTAAATGCATTAAATTTCTCCAAATTTAATGCTCTCTCATTTAATAAAACTCTTTTTATTAAATTTATTCAGAATTTTGTTAATTACTTTAATTAACAAACATTCACATATAGCCCCTTGCAATATTTCAATATCACATGCAGAACCACCTTCTGCAATTTCACCCGAAACAATTTCTGGTTTCTATTGAAACAATTCCTGCGCTTTGCAATTCTTTCGTCTGAAACTTATGTGCTCCAAAATGGTGTCCGGTAACTCTTAAGCATGCCACCCTACGGTTCGCGAATAATGCAGACATGATCGAGACCCTTCTCCGATCAATAATCAGCAGCGGGACCTGGAGATCCGTACTGACTCTTACACATTCAACGATGACTCCTATGATCATGAGAACCTTTAACGCTTGCAACTAAATCCCTTTGTCTCTCGATATATTACATGTTCGATATTCGATCATCGGTATCTCCATGCCTAGTTTGATCTCGTTACCGACATGCACTCTTTTCTCGTTCCCGTGATATAACATTCTAGTGATCACATCACTTGCTTGCAAGCTATCCTAATGTGATATCACTGAGAGGGCCCAGAGTATATATATCCGTCATTTGGATTGACAAATTCCACTCTTGATCCATGAGCCTCAATATAACACCTTCGTAGTACTGAACCCATCTTTATAGTCACCCTGTTATGGTGTGACGTTTGATGTTATCAAGATACTCTTCCGGTGTTAGCAATTAACATGATCTCATGGTCTAAGGATAAAGATTACTTCGTATGATGTTATAGCAATATAAACATAATGACTTGATCGTAATGCTATACTTCGGATGAATGTTCATCACATCATTTCACAAATGTTGTGACCTTGTTATTAACAACATCCAATGTCCATGATCAGGAAACCTTGATCATCTTGTTAATCAACAAGCTAGTCTATAAGAGAGGCATAACTAGGAACCCTTTTTGTTTATTAAACACACATGTATTGATGTTTCCTATCAATACAATTATAGCATGAAAAATAAACATCTATCATATACAAGGAATACATAATAACAACTTTATTATTGCCTCTCAGGCATATTTCCTTCAGTATCCCACTTGCACTAGAGACAGTAATCTAGTTTATATAGTGATAAATCTAACACCCATGGAGTTCTGGTGTTGATCATGTTTTGCCCTAGGGAGTACTATAGTCAACGGATCTGCTACATTCAGGTTCGTGTGCAGTTTACAAATCTTTATATCTCCATCCTTGACATGCTCGCAGATGGAGTGAAACCGGCGCTTAATATGCTTGGAATTCTTGTGAGACCTTGGTTCCTTGGCAGTGGCTATGGCTCCATTATTGTCACAATAGATCACCATTGGGTCCAACGCACTAGGAACCACACCTAGTTCCGTTATGAACTCCTTCATCCAAACCGCTTCCTGCGCTGCTTCTGAAGCAGCAACATATTCCGCCTCCGTCGTTGATCCAGCCACCACAGGTTGTTTGGAGCTCCTCCAACTAACTACTGCTCCGTTCAAGAGAAATACGTATCCGGATTGAGACTTAGAGTCATCCGGATCAGTGTCAAAGCTAGCATCGACATAACACTTAGCGACTAGCTCTTCTTCACCTCCGTATACAAGAAACATATCCTTAGTTCTTCTCAAGTACTTAAGGATATTCTTGACCGCTATCCAGTGTTTCGAACCTGGATCAGATTGGTACCTACTAGTCAAACTAATAACATGTGCCACATCCGGTCTTGTACATAGCATGGCATACATAATAGAGCCTATGGCCGAGGCATAGGGGATCTTATCCATCATCTCTCTTTCTTCCGCCGTAGCCAGACTTTGAGTCTTACTCAATGTCTTGCCTTGCAACATAGGTAAGAACCCCTTCTTACTTTCGTCCATATTAAACTTCTTTAATATCTTATCAAGGTATGTACTCTGCGATAGCCCAATTAGGCGTCTTGATCTATCTCTATAGATTTTAATGCCTAATATATATGAAGCTTCACCAAGGTCCTTCATCAAAAATTTGCTGTTTAGATAACTTTTAACACTGTTTAAAAGATCTATATCATTTCCAATCAATAATATGTCATCCACATATAATATCAGAAATGCCACATTGCTCCCACTCACTTTCTTGTAAATACAAGCCTCTCCATAAGTTTGGACAAATCCAAACTCTTTGATCACCTCATCAAAGCTGAGATTCCAACTCCGGGATGCTTGCTTCAGTCCATAGATGGATCGCTGAAGTTTGCACACCTTATCAGCATCCTTAGGATCGACAAAACCCTTAGGTTGTATCATATACAACTCTTCTTCAATATTACCATTGAGGAATGCAGTTTTAACATCCATCTGCCATATTTCATAATCGAAATATGCAGCAATTGCTAACATAATCCTAACCGACTTAAGCATCGCTACGGGAGAGAATGTCTCATCGTAGTCAACTCCTTGAATTTGTCGAAACCCCTTTGTGACAAGTCGAGCCTTATAGATGGTTACATTACCATCAGCATCAGTTTTTCTTTTGAAAATCCATTTATTCTCAACGGCCTTTCGGTCGTGAGGTAAGTCCACCAAGGTCCAAACTTGGTTCTCATACATGGATTCCATCTCGGATTTCATGGCTTCTAGCCATTTGTTGGAATTCGGGCTCATCATCACTTCTTCATACGTCGCAGGGTCATCCATTTCATCAACCATGAAATTCACAACAGGATTGCCGTACAGTTTAGGAGCTACACGTGTCCTGCTTGACCTGCGAGGTTCGGTAGTGTCCTCTTTTGGAGTTTCATGATCAATATCATTAGCTCTCTCTTCATTAGGTGAAGTCAACTCCGAAACAACTTCTGGAGCTGCGCTACTCGCCATTTCATGAAGAGAAGGTTCATATAACCTCTTCGAGTTCTACCTTTCGACTACTCACACCTTTCGCGAGAAACTCCTTCTCAAGAAAGGATCCATTCTTGGCAACAAAGACCTTGCCCTCGAATCTGTGATAAAAGGTATACCCAATCGTTTCCTTAGGGTATCCTATGAAGACGCATTTTTCCGCTTTGGGTTCGAGTTTATCCGGTTGAAGTTTCTTCACATAAACATCGCATCCCCAAACTTTAAGAAATGACAGCTTAGGTTTGTTTCCAAACCATAATTCATACGATGTCTTTTCAACGGATTTAGATGGTGCCCGATTTAAAGTGAATGCAGCTGTTTCCAGTGCATAACCCCAAAATGACAGTGGCAAGTCAGTCAGAGATATCATAGATCGAACCATATCCAATAAGGTACGACTACGATGTTCCGACACACCATTATGTTGTGGTGTTCCGGAAGGCGTGAGTTGTGAAACTATTCCACAGTTTTTCATATGTGTGCTAAACTCGTAACTGAGATACTCTCCTCCACGATCGGACCGTAGAAATTTGATCTTTCTGTTACGATGATTTTCCACTTCATTCTGAAATTCTTTGAACCTTTCAAAGGTTTCAGACTTATGTTTCATCAAATAGATATACCCGTATCTACTCAAATCATCCATGAAAGTAACAAAATAACGATATCCACCTCGCGCCGACACACTCATTGGTCCACACACATCAGTATGTATGATTTCCAATAAATTTGTCGCCCGTTCCATTGAACCGGAAAACGGCGTTCTAGTCATCTTGCCCATAAGGCATGGCTCACATGTATCAAATGATTCAAAATCAAGTGATTCCAAAAGTCCATCAGAATGGAGTTTCTTCATGCGTTTAACGCCAATATGACCTAGACGGCAGTGCCACATATATGTAGATATATCATTATCAAGTTTAATCCTTTTAGCATCAACATTATGAATATGCGTAATACTACTATCGAGATCCAACAGAAATAAACCATTCAACACAGGTGCATGACCATAAAAGATATTATTCATATAAATCGAATAACCATTGTTTTCAGACTTAAACGAATAACCACTTTGCATCAAACACGATCCGGATACAATGTTCATGCTCAGTGCAGGCACCAAATAACAATTATTCAGGTTTATAACTAATCCCGACGGCATATGGAGAGGCAGCTTTCCGACGGTGATCACATCAACTCTTGATCCATTGCCGACCCGCATCGTGACCTCATCCCTTGCTAGTTGTCGTTTGTTCCGCAACCCCTGAACCGAGTTACATATATTAGCAACCGATCCCGTATCAAATACCTAGGTGCTACTGCGAGTACTAGTCAAGTACACATCAATAACATGTATATCACATATACCTTTGTTTTCCTTGCCGGCCTTCTTGTCCGCCAAATACTTGGGGCAGTTGCGCTTCCAATGGCCAGTCCCCTTGCAATAGTAGCACTCGGTGTCAGACTTAGGGCCAGCTCGGGGTTTCTTTTCAGGCGCGGCAACAGATTTGCCGCCCTTCTTTCCCTTCTGCTTGCCTTTCTTGTCCTTCTTGAAACCGGTGGTCTTATTGATCATCAACACTTGATGTTCTTTCCTAATCTCCACTTCTGCAGTCTTAAGCATTGACAGAAGCTCGGGAAGAGACTTCTTCATGCCCTGCATATTATAGTTCATCGCGAAGCTCTTGTAGCTAGGTGGCAGAGATTGGAGAACATGATGTATGCCTAAGTCAATGGGAATCGTTATTCCCAAGGACACAAGCTTATCGGCGTACCCAGACATTTTGAGTACGTGTTCACTAACGGAGCTGTTCTCTTCCATCATGCAGCTAAAGAACTTTTCAGAAGCATTATAACTCTCTACGGCAGCATGGGTATCGAAAATCATTTTCAATTCTCCCATGGTATCAAAGGCATTGCCATTTTCGAAACGTTTTCGAAGTTCTGGCTCTAGCCCATACAGTATGCCGCAATGAACTAAGTTGTGGTCCTCCTAACGAGTTATATAGACGTTCTTTTCCTCGTCAGGGGCATCAGGAGCTGGTGGGGGGCCTAGCGGCGCCTCTAGCACATATTGCTTTTGTGCAGCAGTGAGGAGAATCCTCAAATTCATAGCCCAGTTGGTGAAGTTGCTACCAATCGCAGCAAGCTTCTCTTTCTCCATGAACACATTGAAATTAAAAGCAGGTGGTGCCATCTACAACAGAATTTGTAAAATTTATTTAGACTAAGTTTATGATAGATTGAGTTCAACTAATCCAAATTACTAATGAACTCCCACTCAAAAACGACATCCCTCGTGTCCTTTTGGTGATTACATGAACCAAATCCACTACACCAAGTCCGATCATCACGTGAGTCGGTGTAGCTTCAAAGGCGAGCATCTATATGGGCATCATATCAACTATATGACTCATGCTTAACCTTTTGGTCCGTGTTCCGAGGCCATGTCTGTACATGCTAGGCTCGTCAAGTAAGAACCTTAGTATTTGCATGTGTAAAACTGTCTTACACCCGTTGTATGAAAGCGTAGAGTCGAGAACACCCGATCATCACGTGATGCCTCAAAACACGATCCACAAAACGGTGCATACTTAAGGAAGAACACATTTTATCTTGATATCTAAATGAGGGATCATCTTATAATGCTACCAAAAGCGCCAAACTAGCAATATAAGATGCTAATGTGTGAAGTGAGGTTATATGGTCCATGCATTTGATCTCTATCATTTGCATTGTGGTATGATCTCTATCATTCCTTTGTGTGTAAGGCCAAGGTCTATGGAACTTACACGTTAAGTGAGTTGTAAGAGTATCTATCATACATCTCCTTACAATAATACCATATCAAGACACTAGCCCAGCAACGATCTAAACTAGACGCCTCTAATTTATCAATTGCAAGTTTTACGTGGCTTAGGGCTTTCGGAGATAGAACCAGTCTTACCTAAGAACATGAACCACAACGAGGATAACCAAGTTATTAGCAACTCGTTGTAAATCAGATATTGACTATAGTAGGAGAGACAGACACCCGCTAGCCACTTATGCAAAACTAGTTGCATGTCAGTCGTGGAACCGGTCTCATGTACGATGACATGTAAGGTTGGTCTGGGCCGCTTCATCCCACTATACCACCAATATCCAAAGTACATAGAAGATGCAATAACATGATCATCACCGCCCACATATAAACATATGTGTACTACCCGTGCAAAGCACCTACGCATAGATCAGACTCTGATACCACTGTTGGGTCCGCAGCATAGAAAACAAAAATTTTCCTACGATGAGAACTATACGCCAAGATCTATCTACTAGATACAGAGCAACGGGTGGACATACATCCATGGAGAACTTACCCTCGAAGACAACGAGTTTTGTTAACGAGTAGGAACTCGTGGTTGATGTAGTCGTACGCTTGCCGATCTCAAGATCGTGTGGAAGTCCGAGCGCCGCAAATGAGCAGCGCATCCGTCCTCGCACACACGTTCAAGCCACCGGACAACCTCCACCTCCTCGCTCCAGCGATCCAGCGGAAGCAGCAACTCCTTCCAGACGAAATGCCACCGGGAACATGTATCTCGCTAATCCGAGACCATGGGGGAATAATTCTAGAGGGGGAGAGAGATCCTTCACAAGGAGGTGTGTGGATGAAGGAGGGAATGGGTGGCCTTTTATAGGAGGAGGGGGGTGCCCCCTCTCTCCATGTCCGGCGCATGGGGGGTGACCCCTCACCTCCCCCATTCATGTGGTGGTAACCCCTCCATATTAAAATGCCTCTTCACATTCCCTTTTAAAGTCTCCACTTTAAATGCATTAAATTTCTCCAAATTTAATGCTCTCTCATTTAATAAAACTCTTTTTATTAAATTTATTCAGAATTTTGTTAATTACTTTAATTAACAAACATTCACATATAGCCCCTTGCAATATTTCAATATCACATGCAGAACCACCTTCTGCAATTTCACCCGAAACAATTTCTGGTTTCTATTGAAACAATTCCTGCGCTTTGCAGTTCTTTCGTCTGAAACTTATGTGCTCCAAAATGGTGTCGGTAACTCTTAAGCGTGCCACCCTACGGTTCGCGAATAATGCAGACATGATCGAGACCCTTCTCCGATCAATAATCAGCAGCGGGACCTGGAGATCCGTACTGACTCCTACACATTCAACGATGACTCGTGTGATCGTGAGAACCTTTAACGCTTGTAACTAAATCCCTTTGTCTCTCGATATATTACATGTCCGAGATTCGATCATCGGTATCTCCATGCCTAGTTTGATCTCGTTACCGACATGCACTCTTTTCTCGTTCCCGTGATATAACATTCTAGTGATCACATCACTTGCTTGCAAGCTATCCTAATGTGATATCACCGAGAGGGCCCAGAGTAAATCTATCCGTCATCTGGATTGACAAATTCCACTCTTGATCCATGAGGCTCAACATAACACCTTCGTAGTACTGAACCCATCTTTATAGTCACCCTGTTACGGTGTGACGTTTGATGTTATCAAGATACTCTTCCGGTGTTAGCAATTAACATGATCTCATGGTCTAAGGATAAAGATTACTTCGTATGATGTTATAGCAATATAAACATAATGACTTGATCGTAATGTTATACTTCGGATGAATGTTCATCACATCATTTCACAAATGCTGTGACCTTGTTATTAACAACATTCAATGTCCATGATCAGGAAACCTTGATCATCTTGTTAATCAACAAGCTAGTCTATAAGAGAGGCATAACTAGAAACCCTTTTTGTTTATTAAACACACATGTATTGATGTTTCCTATCAATACAATTATAGCATGCAAAATAAACATCTATCATATACAAGGAATACATAATAACAACTTTATTATTGCCTCTCAAGGCATATTTCCTTCAGTTAGCAATAGCTTCAATGTTGTTGATTTGTCACCATATGCTGGAGAAGACCTTGGAGCGTCGAGGTCGACGCCTTTTGAAGGGGGGGGGGAGATGATGAGGACATTCCTATAATTACACATACCCCAATGACTACTGAAGATGCTACAACTGTTGCAAGAAAGGATCAGTCCAATGAGATTAGAATTGGACCTATTACAAGAGCTCGTGCTAAGCTACTGGAACAATAGGTGAATTTACTCCTAAACGAATTTGGTACTTTGATTGATGAGAACTTCATACTGCCTAAGTCTATGCATTTATGTATGATCAGGTTCGTTGAAAAAACAAGCATGGCGCGAGGAGGAGAAGGGCTACAAGAGAAGCCCAACATGATGATCGCCCAAGAATGCGCGAGGGATCGAGCGGGAGAGTTCATAGCTACAGGCTAGTTATCTATCATCCACCATTATCATTGTCATCTGCTTACTGAGAAGATCGGGCCACCCCATATCACGCTGTCAACACCAAGAAGAAGCTCCCGAGCTTTATGACCGAGCCGCCAAGTCTCCACCCACCGATGACTGCATCCACTGCAGCACCAAGGAGAGGGAATCCTAGCGACCTCCAGACGCCGCCCGACAGCGCCAGGGAGTAACTCGAAGACAAGATGCGTCGCAGTCGCCCACCAGAAGCAGGCCATCTCCCCCCGCCGCCACGGCCGGCCAGAGAGGGCCTCAGATCTGGGAGCTTCCGCTCAACACCAACGCCCAGAGCAGCTTTATTGAGGAGCGCGGTGGTCACCGTCGTCACCAGCCGTCCACCATGGACCAGCAAGAGAGCAACGAGAGACCCAAAGAAGCTGGAGATCTGGCTGTACAGAATCCCAGCAACGCCTCCGCCTACGGGCATGCAGCCCAAGCCCGACACGAAGCCAAACCACCTACTACTACAACTATACAACGGCCAGCGTCGCCCGCCCCATCTACTCCAGCCAGAGCCGGAGGAGAGGGGGAGGGGAGCCGGCGGCGCTGGAGCGACTCTCAAGGAAGGGGAGGGGAGGGGAGGGGGGAGGAGGAGAGAGCCGATGGGTTAATTGGTCTGTTATACTCCTCCCATGTGCTTCGGGCGGGCGCGCACACAGTCTTTGGAATATCACGGGCACTGGGCAGAAGAAACTTGATTATCGGTCCCATGGACGTACGGGTTATGATGGGATTACTCATCCCGTTGCGGATACTTGTAGGGGTCGAAGATTTCGAGCGTTCCTTTCGTGTGTGACGTGTACTACTCCTTATCGATCCTTATCGGGCTGGGAAAGGGAGGATCACGCTCAGCTGAGTCACAGAGGCACCCGCGAAATGTCAGTTTGTGACCATGATAAGCGATTAGTGCTGTACTAGGAGTAGGTGGCATGCACCGCACCGTATTGTACCCCTGCACACTACACAGTGATGATCCAACGTGAGCTGCGGTGAAACGATACTCTTTTTTGTTTCGACAATCGGTGAAACGATCCTCTAGTTGTGTGCACATTACACAAGTGGCAATCCGTGTACGCAAATACCGATGCTGCATCGCGTGCGCACGTGAGCACGCACGTATGTCAACGGTCCGTTCTACCTACGTGAGCCCGTGCGTACGCAGGCAGGCTCCGGCGAGACCTACGGTGGCAACCGCATGCCTGAGGCCGAGCCGAGCCGCACCAACCGTGGGTCGTCGCGTTCCGGGCGTCGCCATCGACGCGCCGGGGCGTCCAATCTTCGTCCAGTTCCCTGCATCACCCTCGCCGCATTATCGTCCAGATACGACGACGACAGCGCCCTCCCCACGCACGGGGCCCAGGTTCACTCACCACGCCTCCCAACCCCAGTCCCGCACGAATCGCAAAGGCGCGGCTCGCGGCGTCCGCTCCGTACACGTGTCGGCCGCGGCCTCCCCTCTATAATTAACCCCCTACCCCTCCCACCACCGTTTCTGCAGCTCCCACTGTCCCTGACACGGAACAGAAGGAAAACCAACCTGCTCTTCTTCTTCTTCTTCTTCTCTCCGGTGAGTCAGCGCCGAGCTCCGTGTCTCTTCCCGCCGTGCTCTCCAACGGCTCACCCCGCCCTCCCTGCAGGGGCGACCTGAGATCACAGATGGCCGGAGCGACGGCGGTCGACGTGGCGCCGGCGAACGGCGCCGGGGCGGGGTGCTGCGCGGCGAAGGGGCCCGGGTACGCGACGCCGAGGGAGGCCATGGAGAAGGGCCCGCGCGAGGGCCTCCTCTACGTCACCTGCGTCTACAATGGTACTACGCCTTCTCCTGCTCGCTACTACTACTACTACTACACAAATCCCCACGGCTCACGCAGCTGAACACACACACAACACACCTGAGCTTTGCCCGCGTGTAGATCTCGGACCAGAAATTAGGAGCTGTACTAATTTATTTTGCTTTGATAGATACTAGGGCAGAGTACTAAATAGAGTAGCTGTACCACGACAATTGCCCCAGAGTCGCCCTGATGGACATCGACAGAGCGCTTAATTTAGTTCGGGAAGATTTTTTAAAACACCGGAGAAAAGGACCGACCGTTCATAATTTAGCAGGAACAGGAAAATATTAAGAAACACTACTAGTACCTCAGACTACTATTCCAACTTCAGATCTCCAGCTCTTTTGCAACCCAATTAAATAGTACGACCTTATTCGATGTTTTCTCGTTTTGGTGGAGACTGGAAACGTTGTGCTCCCTCTGTGCTTAAAGAATATCTTAACTTTGTCCGGATACACATGTATCTAGACGTATTTTTGTGTGCAGATACATATGAATCATCAAAATTCGAATGTATTTATGGTAATTCTGTGACATGTTTTTAAGGACGGAGGGAGTAAATAAAGTTGAGACATCCCTTTTAGGACAGAGGAGTACTGGTATAATAGCTCGAGTTAATTAGCCTGCGAGGTTAACGGGTAATCGAAATGATCGGCTTTACTACTAACTCTGATGAGCATGCCGCATACATGTGTCCTCCATGCTACATAGAGGAAAATGACAATATCTGTTACACAAGAGTCCAAACTGGATAAGTTGGCGTTCAGAACCATCTAGTCAGTCTCCGTGTGTCTGTACTCTGTAGCTGAGGTTCACATGGCCTCTTCTTCATGAGTGTCTGGACGCAGAAGAAGCCATGTGCACATGTGAACATGTGTGTTGATGCGCTATGTATGAACTTGTATGCAGGTACTGGAATTAACAAGCCAGATTACCTGGCCACGGTGGATGTCGACCCCAATTCCGCGACGTACTCCCAGGTGATCCACAGGCTCCCGGCCACCCACATTGGCGACGAACTGCATCACTCTGGCTGGAACGCTTGCAGCTCGTGCCACGGCGATCCGTCCACGAGCCGCCGCTTCCTGATTCTCCCTTCGTTGTTGTGAGTAGATATGAACAGTTGGACGAGTGGCTGAGTTTTAGTTCATTGAGAGCACAGATCTGAGTTTATGATGCTGCTGCGATGGCTGTGTTACAGGTCCGGTCGCGTGTATGTAGTCGATACGGCCAAGGATCCAAGGGCACCTGCACTGCATAAGGTTGTCCAGGCTGAGGACATTGCTGAGAAGACTGGGCTTGGGTTCCCTCACACATCGCATTGCCTTGCAACTGGCGATATTATGATTTCTTGCCTGGGAGACAAGGAGGGGAATGCTGCTGGCAATGGCTTCCTCCTGTTGGATTCAGAATTTAACGTCAAAGGACGGTAAGTTTTTTCCACACAATTTGACATGTAAACATAACACAGCCATGGTGAAAGTTACACGCTCTTAGCTATTACTATCAATTTATCAGCAAACCATTGCATGCTGATGCATATTAGAATCATCAGACCACCCCATGCTGATTTACATCTTACAAAATCTGCAGTAATATTTCAGTTTGGAATAACTTTATTATTGATGATTTACTTTTGAGAATCAGACAGTTCTTTTTTGCCATTCCAAGTGTATTAATCAACTATCTGTTACTTGTAGTTGGGAAAAGCCAGGTCACAGCCCCTTGTTTGGCTATGATTTCTGGTACCAGCCTCGTCACAAGACGATGATTAGCTCGTCGTGGGGAGCCCCTGCGGCTTTCAGGACAGGTTTTGATCTTCAGCATGTCCAGGATGGTCTCTATGGAAGGCACCTGCATGTGTATGACTGGCCTGGTGGTGAGCTCAAGCAGACATTGGATCTGGGTAGTACAGGTCTTCTTCCATTGGAGGTGTGTATCAAATACTGAGACTAGGAGTACACTAGTGCAATCCTATATCATATAACAATAATTCTCTGTCTGTCATCTCTGCAGGTGAGGTTTTTACATGACCCATCAAAGGACACTGGCTATGTTGGCTGTGCTTTAACAAGCAACATGGTGAGATTCTTCAAAACTGCGGATGGATCATGGAGCCATGAGGTTTGTTCGCAGCTGGATGCTAACGCCTACTTCTTCCATAAGTTTTTCCAGTCTTATTTACACTAATTATGCTTGAATTTGTAGGTTGCCATATCCATAAAACCATTGAAGGTGCGCAACTGGATGCTGCCTGAAATGCCAGGATTGATTACTGATTTTGTCATCTCTCTCGATGACCGCTATCTCTATTTGGTGAACTGGCTTCATGGAGATATCAGGCAATACAACATCGAGGACCCTGCAAAGCCTGTGTTGGCTGGACAAGTATGGGTAGGTGGGCTTCTTCAAAAGGGTAGTGACGTTGTCTATGTGACCGATGACGATAAAGAAGAGCAGTATACTGTCCCCCAAGTCAAGGTAAACTCAGCACTGTTCCTCTTAAATCTTAATAGCTCGGTAGTTAATTTACAACCGTGAATATCTTGTTTATCTTTTACAAATAACCGACTGTGAGAGTTGTAGTTCTGTAGTGGTCACATATACTGCAGTTCAATTGATAAGTGTTTCGAGTACTCCCTCCGACCCATATTAGTTGACTCAAGTTTGTCTAGATTCATATGTATCTAGTTAAGTATCTAGTCTAGATGCATCCGTATCTAAACAAAGTTGAGTCAACTAATATGGGTCCGAGGGAGTAGCAAAGTGTAGCTCATCCACCTTTCAATGCTGCTATACATTGTCACGTTGAACACATTTCATCTACATTGGAACCATGCACACCTTTCAGAGCTAACCAGATGATCCAATTGAACTGCAGTGTTATTTGTTCAAGTAGCACGTTTATTTCTAGTCACTTGGCATTACTCTGACACATACCATGTTTCTTGTAATCAGGGGCATCGACTTAGAGGTGGGCCACAGATGATTCAGCTGAGCTTGGATGGCAAGCGGGTTTATGTGACCAATTCTCTCTTCAGCCGATGGGATGAGCAGTTCTACGGTGTGGACCTCCTCAGGAAGGGATCTCACATGTTGCAGATTGACGTTGACACGGAGGAAGGAGGGCTGGCTATCAACCCCAACTTCTTTGTGGATTTCGGCACCGAGCCTGAAGGTCCCTCCTTGGCCCATGAGATGAGATATCCTGGCGGAGACTGCACCTCTGATATATGGATCTAAGATGAAGGGTTTGACATACAGCCATATAAGCGCTGGTGGAGATCCATGGTGTTCGAGTTCACTGTAATTAATTAAGATATTTCTTCCGTGCGGTGTTGTAAGTGGTGTAATGCCAGTTTGAATAAGTTCAGACAGAACCTCTTAAGATTGACTTCATTAGAGCTTGAGTCCTAATAAGAGATGTCTCGGATCCTGAATGTTCTGGTACTGTTGAAGACCTTAAGGTCCTCTGCCTGAAGACAGTAGGCTTAGAGCATGTCCGTAAAAAGCCTCGAACTGTGAAATAACCTTTTATTTCATCGGTTTTGGCCGAAAAATGAGTAATGCTACACGTACGGAAATTTTTCTACGGACTGTTATTACGGACTCCTGCGGAGAGCAGCCGGGTGCAGTTTCATCCCTGAAATCACGGAAGGCCAGCAATAAGCACCAACCATCTGTTTCCACGTCCTCCCGTAAGCACGTCCGTGGAAAAGAATTCCGTAGGTGTAGGATTTTCGCCGAAAAATTGTTCCAAACAGATCCCGCAAAACTGCATGGCCCTTAAATTTTTTTACCGTGCAGAAAATACCCTCTCCGCATTGCTATATGCCCAACTTTCACAGACGAACCGAGGGTGCCCCTCTTCCACGTGGAACCCTTGGTGCGCTGAGATTTCCATCACTCGTGCCGGCCGCTCCAATTCTACACCGTTGGGTGGTTATCGTGATTTGAACAGGTCCCATTCGCCGGCGCGGGTTAGCGAGGTCGCCGCCATGGATGTGTGGTGGAGGTCCAATTTGACACTGCCATCGACCTAGGCAGCATGATTTGGTCGCCCTGCGGCCATAACAACCCTCCTCTTCGGCAATCTCCAAGGGTGCCGCTCCGAATTGAACGACGCGGCTCGCCGAGGTTGCGGCAACCATGGATGAGGTTTGTGTGCGATCCCCTCATGTCTTTGGTACATCTTGTCCCCGCGAGTAGTTTTGTTGATCTTGAATTTTTTTAGATGAATCAGATGAGCCCGAGCTAGGAGTTTTTCTTTGAAGACTCGTCGTTGTCCGATGATTCGGACATGGAAGACTTGTTGTTCGACGATGACATTGAGCAGTTGATAGTCATCCTCATCATGAAGGAGCTCGATCATAGGAAGAAGAAGCGGTGCCGATCGAACCATGCGCACAACCACAACATGCGCATGCAAGATTACTTTGTCGAGGTACCCACGTACCTGCCGAATCTATTCTATAGACGCTACCGAATGCGCAAAGAATTATTTGCGAAAATAGTGGAAGTGTGCGTGGCCAACTCTCGGTTTTCTTACTCGTTAGAGAAACACTGTCGGGCTCATTGGATTTATCCCAGATCAGAAAATTTCGGCAACTATGCGAGTGATCGCATGTGGCATCCTTGTCTACTATACCGACGAGTATCTTCGTATTAGCGAAGACACGACACTTGGGTGTGTGCGGAGGTTTGCGGAGGTCATGATCCGAATATTCGGTTATATGTATCTTTGAGCGCACAACAAAGAACCCAAAGCTATGGCATCTGCAATATTGCGGGAAAATTTGTTATCCAACCATTGTGCTTGAGCCCGTAGCGTTTGAGGACTTGTGGATTTGGTATTGTTTTTTTTTGGCTCCCTGGATCACTTAATGGCATAAATGTGTTGCATAGTCTCATCTTTTTGCTGGGATGCTTGCAACTACGGAGTCATGAACCATGACTACACAGTAGACAACTATCTTGCCGATAAAATATATCCAACACGGTCATCATTTGTGAAGAATGTTCTAGAGCTAAAAACAAGCAAAACGGCTGTTTTTGCCACAGCTCAAGAGGCATGATGCAAGCACATCGAGAGAGCTTTTGGTGCGTTGCAAGTTAGGTTTGCTATTATTCAAGAACCTACTCGTTTTCGGGACAATAAATACCTCAACAATATCATGACATGTTATGTGGTTCTCCACAATATGATCATCGAGGATGAGAAGGATATGAACTTGAAGTTCTTCTTTGACAATGTTGACAGTCGAGTGAGGACACAACAGAATCCCGATCGAATTCAAGATTTTCTTGAGACATATCGGGAGATTGAAAACTCCTCCACGCATACCCAGCTTCAAAATGAACTATGTTTGTGCAAATTGATGAAATCTGAAAACATGTTTTACCGTCTCATTTTGTCCGCACGGAATAGAAACACGTTTTCCGTGGCTTGTAAACGTCGTTTTACAGGTCGCATCTTTACATGATTTACTAGAGATTCTTTTATGGATCCTATTGTTTGCCCTAACATATAATCGGCAGAAGATTGTCAAATGATTGAGCTGGAAGAAAAGCAGCACATGCAGTTGCCATATATTAACGATACCATAATCCTATTCGATTATTGGTCCCATCGTGTCTAGGACCTATTCGACTATGGGATTGTAGTTTGATTTTCGCAAATGCTAGATAGAATGCCCGGCATTGCTACGGGCAATCAAATTTCTTTTCCCACTCCACATATAAATCAAATGCACGTGAATATTCCAACATTTCAACAACAATGCCATTGAACAGAGGAAAGAGCATGCGCCTCACGGGTGCACAAAAGAAACATTAATTCCAACATTTCAACGGCAACACCGTGGCGAGTAACAAGAGCATCTGTTCAAGGGGAGCACAAAGAAAGTGGTGTTTGAACAAATGTTCCTCAACTCTACAAAAGGAAGCAACTTTATTTTGTAACCATCCTTTTCTCCTACCGGAGTGTCTCTTTGTCTTATCAACCGATCTCCCCCAATACGCTGCCTCATCTTTGCTACATTACCCACATCCCGAAGACATGTCCTCGTCGACTTGGCTCGCCCGTTCTAGCTCATCCCCGTTGATGCATACCTTTTTTGTCTACCTACTTGTTCAGTATCGCGCTGCCAAGTTTCATCTTCTCTTTCCATTTGGTGTTGTAGTGGGTTGAGATCATCAAGGTCCTCCCAGAGCGGACGCATTCGACATAGAAAATTTTGATCTCTCATTGTATTGAGATGAGAAAAGTAATCTAAGAATTATTGCACTTTAACGGGGAGAGACACAAAAAATTGTGGCCTAGCAACAAGTATGAATATTCTATCGTGCTTCTCATGTATCATCTCATGAAGCTTGCTCATGACATGCAAACGATGGAAGCGAAATGATAAATAGAGAATCATTGCAGGTTGAACTCTTGGTATTCCTGTGAAAAATGTATATTAGACATGAATGGTTAGATTTGCAAGGTGGGGTAGATACTATAAATTATAACAAGAAGAGGAAGACTCCTATAGTTAGAACGAAATTGAGTAAATTGTTGGAGCCCTACCAAGACTATAAATTATAACAAGAAGAGGAAGACTCCTATAGTTAGACCGAAATTGAGTAAATTGTTGGAGCCCTACCAAGACTCTCTAAAAAAAACTTAGGGCATGTTTGATTCAAAGGATTTACGAAAGGAATTTTGTAGGATTCTTACCCATAGGATTTTTTTCCTATAGAGGCCATTTGATTCAAAGTATTGAACCCTTCAAAATTCATATGGATTCCTTTCCTATACTAAATCTCATAGGATTTCTAATAGACCTCTTGAAAAAATTCCTATGCGTCTATGACAACTATGTCATGTACTCAATCTATATACAAATTTCCTGCATTTTTCCTGTGGTGCAACCAAACGACTTCTGCGGCTAATTCCTACATTTTTCATTTCTATAGGATTTCACATGTCATGACTGACCATTCCTATGGTTTTCGTATTCCTGTGATTTTAAAATCCTTTGAATCAAACATACCCGTTGTTGCTGTTACAAATAGAAACTAAGGACACCTTCCATCAACAATGCGGGGAAACAAGGCCATCAACAATTTTTCTTGTTTGTAGCTGAAGAGAATTGTTCCCCAATGTGCTTCCACATGGGCGATGGTGTCGGGGTGACAAAACACTTCTATGCTGTGAATGAATGTTTTGACCCATGTCCGTAGTGTCGGTCTATAGAAGTGTACCTGATGCTTACATATGGCTGGTCGCGATAAGAGTTTTAGAGGGGTTCAAGGGATGCTAGAAAAACTTGTCGTCAAAATCATGTATGTGGCACCTTATGTAGCTTAGGGGTTTGCTATCCGCCACACGATCTATCCCACAACGCTTATGTGTTGCGCCTTAGTAGACAAACGACCGAGTTTTTGTTTGCACAAGAAAGGTCCCGAATGACTAGGAATCTGCATTACTTTGGCGGGGGGTGTATAATTACAAAAAGAACCTCGGAACATGAATAAAATATAACAAGGTCCAGCAAAATTACAATGAACACTCAAAACTAGATCACAAAGATGCGATCGAGTCCATGTTCATCATCAGTGACTTGGAGCCTCCAGGCATGACCACTCCACCTCCCACCGAGGACGAAACTACTTGGGGGAGTCAGAGTTCATGAGGCCACACCAAGGCTACTGGAGATCCTCCACTAGAGGAACAAGAACACTTGCGAAGCATTAGCAAGCGAGCGCGGTGGTGCCAGTCCTCTACCAAGAGTAGCCGCGACGAAGCAGCTCCGTTGCTTGGGTACCGCTGCAGGGAGCGCAGATTCTGAGAGCCCGCCATGCCGACGCCTAGCAAAAGCATCCACGAGCCATCCATTTCCTCTCCCTCGCCTCCACGACCAGCCGAGAGAAAGGGGATAGCAGCAACACCACTAGGAAGGCATTGGATGAGCTAGAAGAGGGGGCTTGCCTCTTCAGCCATTCATCGTATTCCATCTCAGGAGCTCGATGAAGTGCGTAGAAGACAACCACCCAGCATCGTGCCATATCACCAGGACAGAGAAGCCACTCCGCCTCCCTCCAGACCGTATCACCGTTCCTCTCCTACCCCTCACCACCACGGTCGACCAGGTGAAGAAGAAGAAGCAACACGACACCATAGATCAAGGGGAAGCCGCGAGCCTTGAATTTATTGGAGGAGACGTTGTCCCTTCCCATCTCACGCTGCTCCAACTAATGAAGCAGAGGAAGATGGAGAGAAAACCCTAACCCTAAGCTCTAGATCAGGCTGCCATGATGTAAAAACCTAGGGAACAATAATAGGAAAGGGTAGTTATGTGGATTACACATTTGCATAGTATGCATATAGAATTTAGGATTAGCTAAAAATTTCAAAACCTTCATTTGAAAGTGACTCTAGTGAGGTTTTTACAACCAAATGGTCACTAGGATTTGAACCAAGATCAATTAAAAGATTCAAAGAATTTGAATGAGTTCAAAATTTAAATTTGACTTAAGTCAAACTTGAATTCAAATCAGGAGTAAATATAGCGCTAGATTGTTTCGGATCAAACTGCTATCCACGTCATTTCAATTCTTTTTGGCCGTGGGATGGAGGCCGAGAAGGACATGCGGCGACATCGCAGCGAAGCCCTACTATCCCCTGATGTGGGTCTCGCTACAGGCCAGGGCGAAAGATTCCATACCGTGGACGGTGTACCGCACAACTATCGTAGCCCGCATCACCGGAAGGTGGACCACGCGTGTACCGTGGGCCTGCCATCAGCATACGCGGGGAGGATCGGGCTATCTAAGAGGCGTTCCCGACGCGACAGGCCTCCACACCCACTAGATTGCGGGGCCCGCTGGAAGCCGATGTGGCGCCGTGAGCCAGTGCTGGCCTTGGTTTATCGCGGACAGTTTATTGCGGGCATGGGGTCCGCGAGAGAACCGACATGGCATCGTATATCCTAGACTTCCATGTAATCTCGCGGATACGTGGCCCGCCTAGAGAGGATGCGGAGGCATACAGTATGGCCGGACGTGGATCATCGCGGCAATGGGGCCTGTACGGAGCTGTTGTGGCCCCGTAAGCCCGTGTCAATCGCATTTTCTCACGGACATGGGGCAGTTCGGTAATTACGTGGTGTCGTGCGGGCGTGGTGCCGTCCGGAACGGACTTGGCGACGTTAGCCTTGGCGCATGTGATCGTAGAGCATAGAGAACGCGGGTTATCGTGGCGAGATCGTGGCGTATGACCCTTTCATAACCGACCTGTCGGCATAGGCTATAGACGTCCGCGGGTTATCGCGGTGAGATCGTGCACTAGCAGCAATAAGGATATGTGGGTCCGATACGTGCTGCATGTACACTCCTTCACGCTTAAGCCAGCTTTGCGACTCGACCTACGGCTCTAGCTCTCTATGAGTACTCTCTCGCTGTCTACTCGCTAATGCATTACGGTGCTTCTTGTTTTCTCTCTCTACGTGTTGTTCTCGGCTAGCCTGTTGCTAGGCAGGAGTCTCATTCGAGCCAACGCTAGCTAATCTTCAGCTATCGCTGGATCGAATTCCACTCCAGCTTAGTGTGCACGCCTCTATCGATAAGCAAATGTTGTCGCATCGCTTCTTCTTTATCTTCTCCTCTTGGAGTGTGTGCGCGGGCTACCTGGCAGTACATTTGTTTCTTTCTCGCTGATGTTTATTTTTTATTTTTATGCAGATTTACTAATCTCTCACCTTTTCGCTTGGTTCTTTCAGAGGTTGCGCCTGTATGCGAGATCCTGTTCGGCGAGATACTTCTGTGTCAAAGTTGTGAAAAGGATCAAAGACCAAAGATAAACCGTAGTTTAATCATTACGTGTGTTTCCTTCTCATTGCCGTTTTACTGTTCGCTTTTCGACAGGTTTGTAATCGCTAATACATCTGCTTGTTTATTTTCAGGAAATGCGTCGTGCACGCTTGCGCTATCGTCGGGGGGATTTCGCGTATAAAGGATCCAAAGGTATCATGTACTTATTTACGCGTATTTCTTTCCCGCTACATTTTTCCTGCCTTTTTTTTGGCAGATCTACTAACCAGTAATACATCTCTTTATTTTTTTATTTTTGCAGCCAATGCACATGTACACGGTTGCTGTTCGTCAAGAGGCTCCGGCGTTTAAAGGCGACTTAAAATATAGAGTAGTTATTTAGGTTAGATGTGTTGGTGTAGCGTAGTATACTGTAGACTAGGTGTGATGTACGTAATCTGTGTTTTATACGTGTATATGAACGTGTTGGATGTAATTGTTAAGAAATAAGAAATAACTTCCATTTTTCGTTTTTCGTTGTTCGCGATGCTATGTGTTTGTACTTCCTATAGTAAATGTGTGACGTTTTTCGTATTATTCTTCCCTTTGCGATGTTTCATAGCTCACGCAGTTTCGGAGTCGGATTATTTGTGCGTCTATTTTACGTTCGGCTAGGCTGCAAGCCGTATTCGGCTGTAGCCTCTAAGCTTTATTGTTCTTTCCACACTTTACCGTAAATGCCCCTTAGGTCTACGCTATTCTCTGGATACTTATACGCCCATTCCTAGTGGTTGTTTCTGTATCGTACAAGGACATTGCGTTTCCTATCCTCCACTCTCTTCGATTTGTTCGTATCTGCAAGAACATCCGCTTTCATGGCCTACCTGTGTGCCATACCTAGGCATCGGCGCCTTAGAGGAACCTCTAGATCTTCGCCGTCTTTCAGTACTTGTGTGTGTGCCTCTTTGTTGGTTCGAGAGCCGCCGTGTGCGGCTTTGATGGTAACTCGTCGTCGTCGGAGAGTTCGCTCTCATGTGTCTCCCGGGGAATGGAATAAGGAGGTTACGACGCGTCTGCGGCTTTTGGCTCGCTAGCATTTTCGCATCACGTCGGCTGCTAACAAGACGGTGGCGGACGACGTCCGTTTGAATACGAGCTTCAGCGAGGTCATGACGGAAGTCTATGAGGCGTTCATGAGCACCAACGACAAGACTAGGAGAGGGAGCTGGTCCAGTGACGACAGTGCTTCCCAGGAACATCCACATGGGAAGACGTCGCGTAGAATTAGGTAGACGTGGTGGATCTTTTCTCCTTGTACTCGGCTGTTGTGCAGGTTTTCTGCCGTGTTTACGTTCTTATGTGTGTAGGATTGTGACTCTTTTTTCGTTCCAAATAAATTGTATGTTGTCCTGTCTGAAATAGTTTGTATGCTTTCATATTTTGGAACGGTTTGTATGTTGTTCCATTTGAAATAATTTGTGTGCTGGTGTAAAAGCGAGTATAAAACGCTCCGAATTATGTATGGGTTTCAGAGTGCATCGAGGAAGTAAGTTTTGTTTGTTTTGCCTATTTTCAGTGTTTCAGATTTGTATGTATGCGGGAACGACATATTTATGTATTGTAATATATCTGTCTCGGTAATCGATTTTCCACTTTAAGTGTTGAACCTACCAGCCGCACCCTAGGGGGCGCAGAGAGTAGTCTAGTTCATATAAACACACACATGAACATGTCAGAATTTAACTTAAAAAAGAATTCAAATGAACCATTGAAATAAAATAAAATTGGTATTTATTCATATATGAATGAGTACAAGATCATTACATCACAAGGAATTACAAAGAAAATAGAAAAACCTAATACAAAATACCAACAGAAAAGAAAACATATGCCAGTCCTATCTAGATCTTCTCATCTTTCTTAGTCAAGCCATACTCATCTTCTAAACCTGCAAGCAAAGTCAAACACAGAAAGGAAATTTGGGTTAGGGTTAGAATCTTGGATTCACATAAGTGAATCCCATTTTACTATAGAATCCAAAACCAAGACCGTGGAACTAGTCCTGAATCTTGGTAGCTTAAGGTAGGCAAATATAAAGTCATAGTAACAGTAGCCATAGATGAAAACTTGATCTAAGATAGAACCAGAACATGATCAACTACTAGCTGTAGTTGATAGCCATTATAGGAACTCAAAAGCTATCAGAAATGACCGAGTACTAGTATAGTAACCATATTTCATCTTGTTCAATTAGAAAAAGTAAACCAATAGAACTAATCTAAGATCAACTAGAATTAGAATGACTAGTAGAAATAACCTCAAAACTTTGAATTCTTAGAGAACAAAAAATCATGATAAATAAAATGAATGTTTATACGACAACTTATCCAATCAAAGTGAAAAACATCTTATTCTCAACTTAAATATCCAAAAGAAAATTGGATTAAATCACCAAAGATTATGAACTTAGAAAATATTCAGAAAGTAATATGAATGTTTAACCAACAATTTAACCGATCAAAGTGCAGAGAAACAATTTCCGGTAATATTCATCCAAAGGGAATTGTAAGAAGTCATAGTAAAATAAACTTAACAAATAATAAAATAACAGAAAAATCACTTATCTATGTCCAAGAACTGGACAAGACACAACTAAACTGACATGCCTAAATATTCATATAGAAATACATTGAATATGCACTTACCTTTGTCTAATAACTGGACAAGACAAAACTAAATCGACATGCCTAAACAGGCATATAGAAATACATTGAATATGCACATAAGGACAACAGAGTTCATATGCTAGATTTGGCAAACACACTAAAGTTAAACCAGTATGGGCTTAACCACCAAGAGCAGAAATGTTACATGCACATAAGTTGAGCTACAAAGACGGTTTCACACTTAACCAAGCAGGTGAATCACCCAAATGCATGGCTCGGGTGTCAACACCATAGTGAATATTGACCACTATAAGTAGCTAGGGATCTCGGACCCTAGAGCTCATAAGTCACTAGTTGAGCCCTGACATAGGTATGATTACTCGGATGCCTATGATTCGCTACCCTATATTGGGTAAAAGGCTTACGGCCCATGAAGATTCCAGGTGACGGCTCAAGGAATCAACCGACAAAGGCTTTGATTGTATTAGGAAAGAAACTATGAACCAACATTATGTTGGTATTGTAATCATGCGTGTATGAAACCTATCCGTATACATCTTTGAGATCCGGCCTCTTATATATAGGTCGGGAGAAGTCCAAGCGAGGGTACCGAAATCTAGGAGACAACTTGTAATAGTGCAGTTACTCAATATTCAGGCGACTTTGATTCCATTGTTTCCCTGATATCCGACGAAATCCCCAGCGTTCTGTTTTTCGCAAAACCCCAAGTCCATCACCATGGGCATTGCCGAGGTTACCCCTCGTTAATTGGTGTTGTCTGTGGGAAACCTGAACGCTAGAAACACGGATTCAGCGGAACGCTCCCCACCAAACATAGACGAAGTGTTTCGAAAGGCCCCAATGGGGATGAATCCCAAGAAAACACTCACAAAGAGTGACGAAACAAGCAACGTGGAGAATAGAATTGGGAGTGAGCTGATACAGCTGCACGCCATAGACAAACAAAAGGCCATGGAGAAATTCATGGACAGGAAGAGAAAGACCGCGGAAGAGGAAAGGGAGGAACATTAGCCTCCAGCCAGGCTCGGGGATGGGAGCAGCCTCGTCTCCAGGGAGCTTGAAGGAAACCTCCGTCAGAAGTCCGGAGTTCCGCGCCTCACGGAGCTCCCGCTTCGTGCACTTGGTGGGATCCCATCCGACGACCCTCTTCCTGGTGGCCTTCACGGCGGCAGCAGAAGTTTTATCAGCCTTGCTTTTACCCATAGTGGCAAAAGGGGAATACGAGCACAAGAACCAGAGTTTTGCAGGGGAGCAAGAACAGGAGTTCGCAAGGGGGCAAGAGCGCAAGGAAGAAGATGAGGCAAGGGGAGGTGAGGTAAAACAGTAAAATACACCTCCCCTCCCTTATAAAGAGCAACGACGTGAGGTCTGAACCGTTCGATGCAAAACCGAACCGATAGAAGGTCGCACGATGATGACACGTGTTACAAAGAATTCGTAAAGGAAAAAAAGTTAAAGAAAGTTATGGCTGAGTTAAAAACGGAGAATAGCGCGTGACACCTCGATTTTCGCACGGAGAGGGGGCGTGCAGACAAAAATCCCTATTGAATACGTTATCACGCGTCATGATTATTGCTGCATGGGCCCACGCTCGACACGTCCCGTCAAGGCGTGTTCTTCTGAAAATCAACAGCATAAAAATACGTCATCACCGACGTCACAGAGGAAGAGTTGCAGAAATCGCGGCTCACCATTGTAAACAAACATCGGAGCCGAAGTAAATTCCTCCAAGAATAAACCTGAGACTACAACAGAACAAACAAAGTTACGACTGTATCCTCGAGGGCTACTCTTATCGGAATCATTGGCGTGCACCGACAAAAATTACAAAAGCACTGGCGCCATAAACAATAGGTTTCGAGCCTATGTTTTGATACAAAATATCTAAAAACATAGCCTCAGGGGCTACTCCTATCAGGAGCGCTGGCGCGCACCTGATAAAGAAAAACAAAGATTCATCAACAAGATACTCCTATCAGGAGCGGATGCAAAAAATAAAAAGTTCTTTAGCCATTACAAAACAAAAAACTCTTGGATCGCACTCAACGTGATAAAAATCCGAATGTCATGTTCAGAAGAATAAAGGTAAGACCCCAAGATTCGTCCTGTGTGGCCTGGTAATCGCACAAGAATGCGCTCTGTCAGTAAAATATCCGTATCAACGATACGATGAAAAACCCCGACAGACGCGTTGGGTACCCGATAAAGATAGAAAACTGGAATTTAGTATTCGGTAAGACCTCAGCGACTCGAACTAAATTACGCCAGTAGCAAATTCCCGATTCGAGCCTAGGGACTTGAATTTGATGTAGGGCAACCTTGTTTTTGCCTAGGAGCAACTAACTGATTCCCGATCCATCGGAAGCATCAGACTCGTTGTACCAAAATCCCTACAAAAATAAAATTTAAGGAACAAAAAGAAGGAAAAAGAAAACTTTGAGACTCAACCTGAAACTACGGTTCAAGTAGAGTCTCGGGGGCTACTGACATAGGTATGATTACTCGGATGCCTATGGTTCGCTACCCTATATTGGGTAAAAGGCTTACGGCCCATGAAGATTGATGTCTACGCACTTCTATTCTTGTAGACAATTGTTGGGCCTCCAAGTGCATAGGTTTGTAGAACAGCAGCAAGTTTTCCCTTAAGTGGATTACCCAAGGTTTATCGAACTCAGGGAGGAAGTGGTCAAAGGTATCCCTCTCAAGCAACTCTGCAATCAAGATACAAGAAGTCTCTTGTGTCCCCAACACACCAAATACACTTGTTAGGTGTATAGGTGCACTAGTTCGGTGAAGAGATAGTGAAATACAAGTGGTATGGATAAAAGACAACGGTGCCAGAAGATATTTTAATGGCGTGGAAGAGACTAAAGGCAATCTGAAATAAAGATGGCAGCAAGCAAACATGTAACAGATCTAGTTGCAAACGGTGTTTCAATGCTTAGAAACAAGGCCTAGGGATCATACTTTCGCTAGTGAACACTCTCATATAAATATCTTCTCTTCATGATACTACTCTGAACTACTCTCCGGTTGGACACTCTAATCCATGGCAGGGCTATAACAGCACTCCGCAAAGTCCGCTTTCCCCATCTAGATAACCCCACACTGTCACCTTGAGCACTAGATGGTTCCAACAAACACGACAATTTCATAGAGACATCCAACTCCAAATATAACTCATAACAAGTATTTGTAACTCTAGCCTAAGTGCCACCATGGTGTGCACGCTATCACTTTCACACACGTGGGGGAGAGCCAGAGATCTATTAAAGCACTTGAGTAGCAAGGTAGAACTACTTGATTACAAAGCTCATGATCACAATATGATCATGCATAGAGAGAGAGATGAACACATAGCTACCGGTAGAACCCTTAGCCTCGAGGAAGAACTACTCCCTCATCATCATGGGAATCAGCAACGGCGATGGAGATGGTTGAAAGGGAAATGGACGTCGCCTAGAGGGGGGTGAATAGGCGTTTTAAAATTATTACGGTTTAGGCTCTAATAAATGTGGAATAAAACTTAACGTTTAATTTATCAAGCCAAAACCTATATCCACTAGTTTCACTAAGTGCACCAACAACCTATGCTAAGCAAGACAAGCAACAAGATGATAGCAAGATATAGTACTTCAAGCACAAAGGCTATCATAATGTAAATTGCATAAGTAAAGGGATCGGTTGAGAGATAACCAATGGACGCGGAGACGATGATTTGTTTCCCGAAGTTCACTTCCAAGAAGCTACGTCTCCATTGGAGAGGTGCGGGGGCGCAATGTACTTCGAACGCCACAAATGGCTCACCTCGAGGTGTGGTGGCTCGATGCTCACCCAACGCCACATAAGGCCTCACCAAGGATGCGAAGCCACGTAGCTCACCGACGCCACAAAAGGCTCACCCTATTCTCCCGTGAGCTCGCCACAAAGGCCTACTCACGTTCCACTATGGGACACTTGAGGGCGGTCACCGAACCCGTACAAGGCTTGGGGCAATCTCCACAACTCAATTGGAGGGCTCCCAAGAAACGCCACAAAGGCTCCACAATGCCACAAAAGGCCAACAAGCTTGGGGAACCTCCACAACTCAATTGGAGCCCCAAGAACAATGCCACAAAGGCTACAAAGCCACAAAAGGCAACAAGGCCACAAAAGGCTACAAGACCACAAAAGGTCAACTATCCAACCACACAACCGTCTAGGGTTCCAAGAACCCAAGAGAAACAAGCCCAAGGGCTTGAACTCGCCGAATCTCCGA
Organism: Avena sativa; assembly: GCA_916181665.1. Lineage (NCBI taxonomy): Eukaryota > Viridiplantae > Streptophyta > Magnoliopsida > Poales > Poaceae > Avena > Avena sativa. The sequence goes on from OV702296.1 coordinate 419,195,906, forward strand.
GGAGAACTCAAACCTATGCACCAAATGCAAAAGGCAAGTCCTTCACTCTAAAATTCCACCAAAGCTACAAAAGCTATTGGGGGAATAAGGGAGGAAGAACACAAGAGGAGAACACAAAACTCTGCAAGATCAAGATCCCAAGGATTCCTTCACAAAGAAGGGATTTGGCTTGGTGGGGCTTGTAGATCTAGATCTCCTCTATCAAATCCCTCAAAAAGATGCAAGAATCATAGGAGGGGAAAGGGGAGAGGGCAAGCTCTTCAAGGTCAACAATGGAGGAGAGAGAAAGCCAAAAACCGAGAAGAACAAGTTCGGGGGCGAAGGGGAAAGGGGAGCTCCTTTTAAAGGGCTCCCCGATCTGCCCGTTGCCCACAGAATCGCGCACGGCCGGTAGTACCGGTGGGTGGCCGGTACTACCGGTGGCACCCAGCCAACGGTCAGAAAACAGTGAGAGAAAGACTAAAAATGCGAGCCTGGCCGGTACTACCGCCGCTTCGCCGGAACTACCGGTGGCAAGAATGACCTAGCGGTACTACCGCCTGAAAATCCGATCCAAGTTCCGTCAAATAGCGCTAACCAGGCAGAGAGAGTACTGAACCGAAAATGGGTTTACCGGAAGTTGGGCCGGAATTAACACCGGTACTACCGGCGGCAAACTACCCTGGCGGTACTACCGGTGGCCTGCCGGAACTACCGGTCAGGCAAAAACTTTAGAACCAGAACTGCCACAACTTTTGCATCCGAACTCCAAACGATATGAAACCAATTTTGTTGGAAAGATAACGACGTGTAGAATCCAAGGGAGAAAATACCATGAATATATATGTGAGATGCCTCCCAAGGTGTGGAGCCAGAAAAATTCGCAAGATCAAAAACACAATAAGATATGCAAGGGAAATCCGTTTTGATGAACTAGAGCTTGTTATGAAGATAACCACAAGCTCTAGATCCTCACATGGACAAGAACCAAACAACAACCAAGAAAGATGATGCTATATGTGCAAAGGTTTGAGATCTCTCTGAAAGATACGAACGAGTCACCCACTCGAGAGCCCCTCTTGATAGTACGGCTATCTATCCTAAACCCGGTCTCCCAACACTACAAGAACACTACAAGAGACCGATAAAATAGAAACCCTATCAAGATCATACCTTTGTCTTGAGCATCCCACTTGAGCTTGATGTAGACGATCTTATCACCTTCAAGATGGAACACCTTTCTTGATTGCACTTGCTTGATGAAGTCTTGAGACATGCTCCCCCATACTCCATGGGGAAGCCTCTTCTTCGAACTTGACTTCATCATTACATGATTGCCGAGGATGGCAAGCTTCAAGCATGAGATCTTCTAGAGATGACGCATCTTGAGCTTGCACTTCAATTCTTGATGATGTCTTGAAGATAGCCATGAGGAACTCCATCTTCTTCTTCTTCTTCAAGACAAACTTGATCTTTTTCTTCTTCTTCTTCTTCTTCTTCTTCTTCTACTTGATTCCAATAGGCACAAAGCCCGTGGACGATGCTTCTTCTTTTTCATCCTTGAAACCAACACATGGTCCAAGTGATGCCAATGGACAAACCTACAAGTGAAACTCAATTTGCACATTAGTCCATAGGGATTGTCATTAATTACCAAAACCACACATGGGGCATACATGCCCTTTCAATGGTGGTGGAGATCGATGGAGATGGCTCCGGGGGCACTTCCCCGTCCCGGCAGAGTGCCGGAACAGAGACTTTCTGTCTCCCGAATCTCCCCTTCGGTGGCGGCGACGCTGCGGAACCTTTTGTGGTTGGAGGCTGGATTTCCTAGGGTTTCTGGATCGGGAGGCTTCTTATAGGCAAAGAGGCAAGGTCGATGGCCGGCCAGGGGGCCCACACCATGCCCTAGCGTGGCCTAGGGCTGCCCGCGCCAAGGGAGGGGGTGGCCGCCCTGTGACCCCCCCTTCGTCTCTCCTTCAAACTCCATGTGTCTTCCGGTAAACTATTGACTTTGGCTTTTGTCCCGTCCAATTCCGAGAATATTCATTTTTCGACTTTCTTGGAACCAAAAACAGCAGAAAAAAGGCAACTGGTACCGTGGCATCTTGTTAATAGGTTACTCCAAGAAAGTGTATAAAAATACTCCAAAGTGTGGACAAAACATAAGAAAGTAGATATAAAACTAGCATGGAACATCAAAAATTATAGATACGTTAGCAACGTATCAACATCCCCAAGCTTAACTCCTGCTCGTCCTCGAGTAGGTAAGTGATAAAAAGAAAGAATAATTTTTGAGGTGACATGCACCATCATAAACTTGATTAAAGTATTTGTAGAACATTGATAACTGGGATCATAGTACTTTAACATAACATGAAAGATATAGTTATAACAATAAGACATAGCAACTATGTTGTAAGATGAAAAGGCACAAACAAAAGATTCATGAATAACAATGCTTTGCAAGACGTTTGTTTCACATAAAGAAGCATAATGAGAATGGTATTCAGCTTGTCCCTCATAGAGTAGCAAACATAAATGCATAGACACCTTCAAAGTTCATAAGGGTGACTAGATACAAATAGTTTAAGGACAAGCAATATCAAAGTTATGCATCAATCAACAAGTCTTGGGACAATGCACATTAAATTAAGAATGGCCACTAAGCTCTCTTAGTAGGTGCATAAAGATAGAAGATGGAGACTCAACATAAAAGTAAAAGAAAGGCCTTCATACAAGGAAGCAGGGATTCAAGTCTCATAAAGAGCTTCCAAAAATTATGGTACTTATTAGCTTTCAGCTCTCATTGCCCTATCATAAGCATCTTGAAGTGATTAAGGTTAAAGTGAACAAACTATGGAGTATATTCTTGACAAAGTATAAGTTGGCAATCTCATGTCCCTTGAATACGAGGGCCGCTCCTCATGCTACTCAAGTTTAGTTACCGGTAAGTTCTTGTCATAGTAAGTACATGTGTATCATAGAGAACCGCCAACAGGGCACCCCTTGCGCGATGATATGGAAGAATCCCCATATAAAAATGACAAGGCAAGCAGACAACGAGCATCTCAGCAATCTTCTTATTTACCATGGGAAAATGGTGCTTTTTTCTCTTTCCTCTTTTCTCGTCTCTTTTTTTTCTTTTTTTCTTTTTATCAATCTCTATATCTTTTTTATAAGAAGAATGCTTCATAGATTGCTCATTATGGTTATGCTGCAGGTTTCCACCATGATTAGGCATGGATTAGACCAGCGGCCCAGGCGTTTTTCTAACACACATACATAACTCCATGGACTTACAAGCTCCCCTTTCATTTCACACCGACGACATCCAGAGACAAAAGAGCATGATATCAACTAGGTACAATGTACAAGTGCAATGTTGAAAGCATTCCCCATGACAGCATGGTTTTGCTAATCCCCAACATATAAGTGCAAGCATATACAACATATATGACACAATGATTCAAGTTTATTAGGGGCAAGAAAAGTAAAGTGTGCCATCAAGTTCGTGAGAGCTTTAATCACTAATTTTCACATAACAAGTTTAATTCGGAAGGTAGATAAAAACATCAATATACTTGGAATATCAAATGCTAATAGGTAGGTATGGTGGACTCTTTGGAATAACGTGGTTTTATTTGGAGTTGGATGCATGAGTGGAAGTTATACTTGGTTATGGAGGCTAGCAAAAGACTGGGAGCGACCAACTAAGAGAGCAATAATGGCCATAATCATGCAAAGTGACGAAACATCATTAATTAAAGCATAAAGTGACATTACAAGTCGAAAACTAAAGGATCATCAAGGCTATGGTGACTTGGGATAGTCACAACATGGTGTGAGCATGCGCCAAGTCAACCCAAATAAAGCATTAAAGGAGAATACCACAATACTATGCTTTAACATGCTAAAACAACGCATGATTTTTTCAAGGCACATTAAGCAATCTCAATTGTTTATAACATGTCATGCTATAGCAAAAATCACTAAGCATAAATCCAAAACAATACCAAGCATGACATTACAAAGCATAGGCCACAGTCAAAAACAAGCTCCTTTCTTACCACTTAAGCATGAACTTTTCCTACTCTTTTCCAATCCAAACCAATCTTATTTGAAAACTAATGTATGGATGAGGGGGTCCAACCAATTTATTCAAGCAAACGAAAACCAAAAACAAAAATGAAGATGCTCCAAGAACAACACAACTGTGCATGAAACAATAAAAATGAAGTGTCTAGAAAGACCTGAGATTTTTATTGATGATGAAGGGGATGCCTTGGGCATCCCCAAGCTTTGACGCTTGTACCTCTTGAATATTTCTTGGGGTGACAGGGGTGGCATCCCCAATCTTGAGCTTTAGTCCATTCTTCATCTCACTACATCATTCTTTCCTTAACACCTGAAATTTTTCCTTCACACAATCTTTATTAGCAACATTAGTGTACTCAAGATAATAAGTATTTGGGTTCAGTTCCAACACAAATAAAACTCCCATTAAAACACAAGGTATTGTAGCACTTTCCTCAAAAAGCTCAATTCCCCAAAAGAGAACCCAAAAAGGAATCAACAAGAAGTAAATGCAAATAATGGCAGAAATCTGTCAAAACAGACCAGCAGGTAAAAGCCAATTTTTTCGAGGACATTCTGTTGCTCAAATCGAAAAGTGTTGAACTAATGAAAGTTTTATAACAACCTAGGGCAGAAGCACAAAAAATAACAGCTCAAACTGACATACAGATATTTTTCGCGAATTTTTACAGCGAAGCACAAAAATCTGTTTCGGGACAGCAACTTTCCCAAGCATTACTTCTCTCTCATTAGAGGTTACTTTTGGCACAAAAAGCAAATAAAAAGGATAAGGAGCGGTTATTACAGAGATAATAACTTCCAAGACTCATCTAAAAAAATTGGGTTATCTCCCAATAAGTACTTTTCTTTAACGCATCTAAGTTAGGCATGATAGTTTGAGAAGATGCTCACATGAGAAATATGAAGTGAAGTAAAAGAGAGCATCAAGAAGCAAATTCAAAGCACATTTAAGCCTAACCCACTTCCTATGCATAAGAATCTTTTAAAGAAACAAGTCATGAAAGCACAAAGAAACAAGCATAGTAAAGCAAAACAAGTGCAACTTCAAGACTTTCAACATAAAGAGGGGAAACTTAATATTATTGAGATACATAAAACCATGTTTCCCTCTCTCATAATAACTTTCAGTAGCATCATGAGTAAAATTAACAATATAACTATCACATGAAACATTCTTATCATGAGCCACATTCATAAAAGAATTAATACTCCCCACATAAACATAGTCATTTTTATTAATTGTAGTGGGAGAAAATTCAACAAAATAGCTATCATTATTATTCTCATCACCATAATCATCAAATATAGGAGGCATATTGTAATCATAATTAGTTTTCTTCTCAATAGTAGGTGGACTGAAAATATCATATTCATTATTGTAATCATCATATATTGGAGGTATAGTATCATCATAAGCAATAGAATAATTATCTTCCAAAGTGTGTTCATTTGTAAACATATCATCATTGGAAGGAACATGGATAGCACTAATAGTACAACAATTATTACTATCATCATTTTCAGAGTTGGTACCGAAGAGATTTTCAATATCAAAAGTAGTGTGCTTTTCCCAATCATGATCACTACTATAGGTAATAGGCATAGGAACATCATCGAGTTCAGACTCATCAAAAACTATAATAGGAGCAACATGCTTAGGGGAAAATACCGTTTTCTCCCTCCTTTTACTCCTCCTCTTCTTCTTTTTCTTCTTCTCTTTAGGAGGGAGAGGCTTGAAAGGAAGCTTATCCATATACCCTGGTTTATTGTTAGAGATAGTAGAAGAAACTTTGGTGGATTCCTTCTTTTCATTAATAAGATCAAAACACATATTAGTCCTGTCATATTTTGGTAAAATCTCATCTTTTATAATATTTTGTATGTAAGTATTTGCATGGAAATTATCAACACAATAAAGATGACAACCATGCAGGACGCTATTCATACCAAAAGCACTCATATATACCAAAGAAAATTTTCTTGATAACTCTTCACACCCCAAAAATAATGTAAGTTCATCATGCTGATTAGGAGTGATCATGTCATCACAATACAAACTTGCAGTACTCATTGGATTAGAAGGGATATTATTATGGCCCGAGCATTGAAAATTGAAATGACCCACTTCAAAGCAAAGTTCACAAATAAAAGGATAGAGGGCACAAACTTTTTTACCAAGATCATTTAGAGCCATATACCACATTCTAGTTTTTTCATTCCCTTGGGTGATACAATATTCTTCTTCAATCTGATTATTCTCACAAGGTCTATGTATTCCACAAAAATTTACATGCTTATAAGAAATAGTAGTTTCAGAGGTTTGAGCATGTTTATTGCTATCATTAATAATAATTTCATTTTCCATGCAAGTGTCTTTAAAAGGCTCATGATACATGTCCCATTTTTCTTTAGGAGCATTAATATGAGAAGCAAAGGCTCTAAAACAATCAATAAGAATTTGAGGATCAAGACCATATTTAGCACTAAGCTCTTGAAAATCAGCAGTTTCAGCGAAAGACTTAATGCAATCATACTCATAGTTTATACCTAGTTCTTTACCTTTGTTGTTATCCCAATCTTCGGTATTGCTTTGAATTGCTTCAAGATGATCCCACTTAGCTTTGACCTCCTTACTTTTTAAGGATCCCTCTAAACAAGTATCTAGATAGTCCTTGTAATGTCCTGAAAGCCTTGCATAGAAATTATTAATAACAATATTACTAGGGAGCTCATTAATGGGACATTTGAGTATTAGTGACTTCAATCTCCCCCATGCTTGGGCAATACTTTCTCCATCATGAGGATGAAAATTATAAATATAATTCCTATCTTTATGAATTTCATGAGGAGGATAAAATTTAGAGTAAAAGAGAGATTCAAGTTCTTTCCACTCCAAATGATGAGGATCGTCTAGTAGCTCATACCACTCCCTTGCTTTGCCCTTAAGTGAAAAAGGGAATAGCTTCCTCTTAACTTGGTTCATTGAAATACCTGCACACTTGAACAACTCACATAATTCATGTATAAAGAGTAAATGATCACCAGGATGGACAGTTCCATCTCCAAAATAGCAGTTATTCATAACATGTTCAACAATTTTTATAGGTATTTTAAAAGGGATGCTTTCAGTATGTGGATTTAAAATATCACAAGTATCATTAGAATTACCACATATGGGAGATAAAGTATCATCAGAGCAAATTTTCTTCTCTAAATCTGGGGAACTGATACATTGCAAATGTATCTATAATTTTTGATGTTCCATGCTTGGTTTTATCCACTTTCTTGTGTTTTGTTCCAACTTTGGAGTACTTTTCTTATGATTTCTTGGACTAACCTATTAACAAGATCCACAGTGCCAGCTGCCTGTTTTCTGCTATTTTTCGTTCCAAGAAAGTCAGAAAATGAATATTCTCGGAATTGGACGGGACAAAAGCCAAAGTGCCTATTTTTCCGGAAGTGATCAAGTGCCAGGATACGAGACGGAGAAGGGCCAGTAAGCCACCACACCACCTGGCCGCGTGGCCAGGCCTGGCCCGCGCCAGGGGGTGGTGTGGCCGCTCCCGGCACCCCCTCGGCCTATCCTTCCGACTATATATTGCCCTCGGGATGAAAACCCTAAGGGCCCGATCAAAAATCCACGAAAGAGTCTGTAGTCGCTGTCATCTCCATCCCTAGATCGGGAGGGATCTGAAGCTCTTCCCAGCACCCTGCCAGAGAGGGGAATTCACCCTGGAGGCCTTCTTCATCACCATGCAAGCCTCCGGTGTGATGCGTGAGTAGTTCATCCTTGGACTACGGATCCATGTAGTAGCTAGATGGCTGGTTCTCCTCCTTTGTGCTTTCATGTCTAGATCTTGTGAGCTCCGTTCATGATCAAGATCATCTATTTGTAATTCTGCATGTTGTGTTTGCGGGGATCCGATGGATATTGAGATGCTATTTTAGATTGATTATTGATTCTATCATGTCTTTGTTATTTGTGATCTTGCATGCTTTCCATTGTTAGTAGCTATCTTGGCCAAGTAGATGCTAGCAACTCCAAGAGTTAGTATTTATGCTCGATAGTGGGTTCATGCCTCTGGTAATCTGGGGAAGTGACAGAAAAGTCTAAGGTACTAGATGTGCTGTTGCTACTAGGGAGAAAACAACAATCCTTTGTTCATAGAACAATCGTATTGTTTACTTTACACGCAGTTCGTAAAGCAATAATCTGTTTCTTGCAACTTAATACTGGAGGGGGTTCGGATGATAACCTGAAGGTGGATTATTAGTCATAGATGCTGTTGGATGGCGGTCTATGTATAATGTTGTAATGCCCAATCAAGTCCCAAAGGAGTCAAGATGATTAGTATATGCATGTATTGCTTTCTCGGTGTTTGTCAATTGCCCCGCTGTAATTTGTTCACCCAACATGTTATCTATCTAAGGAGAGTCACCTCTAGTGAACTATGGATCCCGGTCCTTTTCTTTACATACAATCTATAAACTGTTTACTGCTTTGTGTTTACTTTCTGCAAACTTTTACTTCTTTCCATTCGATACGTTTAATCCTTTGTTTTCCGTAAAACACGGTGAGATTAACAACCTCATCGCAAGTTGGGGACAAAGTTCCGTGGTTGTGTTGTGCAGGTCTCCATGTTGCTACTAGCACCGGTAGTGCGCCCTGCCAAAGCTCAGCTAGTAACACCTTTGGGGTGTTTCCTTGCTCCTATTGGTTCGATTAAACCTTGGTTTCATAACTGAGGGAAACTTGCTGCTGTGCTCATCATACCTTCCTCTTGGGGTTCCCAACGAGCTCTACATCAACACCGCCATCAAGCAATTTTTTGGGCGCCGTGCATTGAGCCATCAGGAACTAAAAGGATCATTTTCATAAAAACTAGCTTCCCCAAGCTTAGACTTTTCCATAGCATTGGCAATAATGGTGTTTAAAGAATTCATACTAATAACGTTGCTACTAGCATGCAAATAAAGTTCCATAGGTTTTCTAATTTTCTCTTCAAACACTTCATGTCCTAACTCAAGATAAATACTATAAAGCTCTCTAATTTGTTGTTGTTTTTATTAAGCCTAACTAGTGAAAATAAAAACAAGAAACAAAAAGATATAATTGCAAAATCTAAAGGAAATAACTTCGATCACTCACACACCAGCAATAGTACTAGAAGATAGCTTAGTAGCCAGAGGATGTGAGTACGTTTTACCTTACCTCCCTGGCAACGGTGCTAGAAAATAGCTTGATGTCTACGCACTTCTATTCTTGTAGACAGTTGTTGGGCCTCCAAGTGCAGAGGTTTGTAGAACAGCAGCAAGTTTTCCCTTAAGTGGATTACCCAAGGTTTATCGAACTCAGGGAGGGAGTAGTCAAAGGTATCCCTCTCAAGCAACCATGCAATCAAGATACAAGAAGTCTCTTGTGTCCCCAACACACCCAATACACTTGTCATGTGTATAGGTGCACTAGTTCGGCGAAGAGATAGTGAAATACAAGTGGTATGAATAAAAGACAACGGTGCCAGAAAATACTTTGATGGCGGGGAAGAGACTAAAGGCAATCTGTAATAAAGATGGCAGCAAGCAAACATGTAACATATCTAGTTGCAAACGGTGTTTCAATGCTTAGAAACAAGGCTTAGGGATCATACTTTCGCTAGTGAACACTCTCATATAAATATCTTCTCTTCATGATACTACTCTGAACTACTCTCCGGTTGGACACTCTAATCCATGGCAGGGCTATAACAGCACTCCTCAAAGTCCGCTTTCCCCATCGAGATAACCCCACACTGTCACCTTGAGCGCTAGATGGTTCCAAAAAGACATCCAACTCCAAATATAACTCATAACAAGTATTTGTAATCTCTAGCCTAAGTGCCACCATGGTGTGCACGCTATCACTTTCACACACGTGGGGAGAGCCAGAGATCTATTAAAGCACTTGAGTAGCAAGGTAGATCTACTTGATTACAAAGCTCATGATCACAATATGATCATGCATAGAGAGAGAGAGATGAACACATAGCTACCGGTAGAACCCTTAGCCTCGAGGAAGAACTACTCCCTCATCATCATGGGAATCAGCAACGGTGATGGATATGGTGGTGGAGATCGATGGAGATGGCTCCGGGGGCACTTCCCTATCCCGGTAGGGTGCCAGAACAGAGACTTTCTGTCCCCCGAATCTCCCCTTCGGTGGCGGAGGTGTTGGGGAACTTTTCGTGGCTGGATGCTGGATTTCCTAGGGTTTCTGGATCGGGAGGCTTCTTATAGGCGAAGAGGCGAGGTCGGTGGCCGACCAGGGGCCCCACACCATGCCCTGGCGTGGCCTAGGGCTACCCGCGCCAAGGGGGGTGTGGCCCCCCTTCGTCTGTCCTTCGGACTCTATGTGTCTTCCGGTAAAATATCAATTCCGAGAATATTCATTTTCTGACTTTCCTGGAACCAAAAACAGCAGAAAACAGGCAACTAGCACTGCGGCATCTTGTTAATAGGTTAGTCCAATAAAGTGTATAAAAATACTCCAAAGTGTGGACAAAACATAAGAAAGTAGATATAAAACTAGCATGGAACGTAAAAAATTATAGATACATTAGCAACGTATCAAAGATTCCAGGTGACGGCTCAAGGAAGCAACCGACAAAGGCTTTGATTGTATTAGGAAAGAAACTATGAATCGACATTATGTTGGTATTGTAATCACGCGTGTATGAAACCTATCCGCATACAGCTTTGAGACCCGACCTATTTTATATAGGACGGGAGAAGCCCAAGCGAGGGTACCGAAATCTAGGAGACAACTTGTAATAGTGCAGTTACTCAATATTCAGGCGACTTTGATTCCATTGTTTCCCTGATATCCGACAAAATCTCCAGCGTTCTCTTTTCCGCAAAACCCCAAGTCCATCACCATGGGCATTGCCGAGGTTACCCCTCGTCAAGCCCAGACCAAATACACACACACTAGTTAGAGAGAGATATGAGTGAGAGAGTAAGCTAGAAGTGGAGCAAGAACTTGAAGAGCACTTCAAGAATAGGAGGAATAAGAAGGAGAAGCAGCTTCAGGTCTTCATCAAGCAAGCTTAGGTATCTACAAAGGTTGTAGCTAAATACTAGTGTTAGATCATAGTAAGCGAGAGATCATTTGGATCCAAGGAGAGAGAGTAGGATTAGTGCACTATCACATCACAGATTAGCTAGTACATGTGCATCTTCCGTGAGGTAGAACACCATAAATGCCAAGCACAATCAATGGCACAAGCATAACCATATTAGTTAAACGCCCGATTTAGGAAATAGGAATACAAATTCCATATCTAACCTCTCTTCCATAGATAAGATCTAACGATCAACCTAAGGAAGAAAATGTAGAAACAGAACAAGCATCATGTAAGAGAACGGGTAAACCTACACAAAAAAGTATAAACAATCCTTAATTAAACCACTTATAAATAAAAACCTAAGCTTACCAAATCAAGAGACTACTTAAAACAAAGTAAACAGTGATTGAGTGTGAATTTTGAGTGAGAAACAAATTGCTAGTGTGAAATTATATTTAACACTAGAACTTGACCAATCAAGTGACATCTTACTAACAGTGACACGGTTAAAGGTTTAACCGATATGCTTAGGAAGAAAAACTTGATAACATTGTCCATATACTTGCAATGATCAGTATTAGAGACCCTAGGATTAACATCTTAAACTTAGACAGCTAAGTATAGTAGAGCATCATTGACATATAACACAAGCAATCTTAACTAAACATTGACACTAGTTCAGTAACACTAATAGAGGCTAAAACCGAAACTACATGGCCATGTCGGGTACTAGAAGCCTAATTAGCACCATAAAACATTCCAGAAACATCTAGAACCTTAGGACCACCAGTACTAAACCTAATAGAGGGAGAAAAACCGTAGAAATCGACCGTGAGAGCTAGTAGTAGGAATCATGGGGAAAAGAGAGGGAGAGAGGAGGAGCTTACCTTTAGAAAGTGGGAGCCCAGGTCACCACTAACCATGAAGGGGACGAAGATATTAAATGATATAACTGGCAGTACAGGGAGTACACTAGGGGGTCTCGACCTGTGTTAGTCAAGGCAGCAAGGGGAGGGGACGAAGACGAGCTCCTCACACCATCTCAGTGTAGGGGAGCACCGGAGTTGCGCCGGAGATGAGAGATGACACACACTACCAAAACCCTAGTTAGGGATAGGGTTGCGCGAGGTCGCGATAGGAGGCGATAGACGAATTTGATCAGTAGAAAGGTAGAGCGGAGCGTGGGGAGTGTTTTTAGTGGAAGCGTGGTGGGGGAGCATGCTGGAGGTGGCTAGGACGAACGGGCGGAGCGGCACAACACATAGTTGCCATCGCAGGCGCTGGTACGAGCGAGGGGAGAGGGAGGAGGAGGCGGTCTGGTTGGACCAGACCGGTTTGGTGGTTGGTTTTGACCCAAAGGGTCTCACTAGTGGGCCCAAGCCCTTAGGGGTAAAGTAATAATTTGATAAATAGGCAAAAACTCTAGAAAAATAATAAATCTCACAAAATAGTTCCGTGTGCAGAAAAATAAAAGGATTCCAAAAAGTATTTTTTTGGAATTTTTAGAGATTCTTTAGTTTGAAGTGAATTTATGAAATTGAAAATCAATTTCTAGTCCTTTATAATTCAAAAAACTTTAAAATAACATGAAAATTATAAATTAACATGTAAACCTAATTTCAATAAGATTATGAGAATTCTAAAGTGAAATTTACTTTGGGTTGTGTGAATTCATAAATAATAACAAAGTAAATCCTTATAAAACCCTAAAAGGAAAAAATCACCAAAAGACAATAAAAATTCAAATCAAATGAAATCAAATAAAACACACTAAGGAATTTCATTGCATATAGTTACATTAGAGCATCAATTGGTTTTATCCAAAGTATTGTCTTTATCGACAATGATTGCTATTCCCAGAACCCGAGGTCCAGGGTTAACTAAAACCTTTAAATTGCATTATCTTGCAATTACTAGACAAGTTCAATCTTGCATCAACTTTATGAGATCAAACATGCATTCTACTTGCACGGGAAATCTTACATGTATTTTGGCTTAATATGAAAAATGTTTTCTGTTGTTGGATTGATGACAAGTACGCCATGAGGGGGTCCTCGAGGCGTGTGGAAGAGAGGGGTGTGAGGCGTACGGTGTTCTGGGACGGTGAGCACACAAGTTTACCCAGGTTCGAATCCACCGGCTTTGGACGGATCCTACTCTTGCTAGCAATCAAGTAATACGGCAGAGCCGGAATATGGGTTACAAGGGTTTCGCCTGCCGAGTCGAGATTGTAGACTATTGTGAGGGTGCTCTAAAGGCTCTCCCTAGGACAGCTTATATAGATATCTGGCCTAGGGTTTATAGGAGAGATCTATCCGGCTACGACTAAGAGTCGGTTACAAAGTACATCTTGAACTACAAGTAACACTATGGGCCTATGTCGGTAAGTCTTCTGGGCCTTCCCGTAGCCAGACTCGACTCCGTCTCTTCTCCCTGACTAGGCCGCCCGTGAAGCCAAGCTCTAACCCGAAGTGGGCCACCCTGGTCAGTGAGGAACTGTGAGGATACCCAGAAAGTATATCCCTAACAACAGCCCCTGGAGGCCTCCAAGATCCAAAGTCGGATTCATCATCATCTAGCTTGATCTTCGGCTTGCAGAATCTTGAAGGGTTCCTGAAACTTCAAAACAAAAGATACGATCCGGGTCTCGAAAATAAGTCGTACCTATGAGTACGTTTATTCGTGTTTCCAGCTCGAAATTCAAACTAGGACGGAACTTGGTCTCTGACGTAATCTGACAACAGTCATGGTCAAGTCACGTCACTGATAGACATTTCCTGTCAGCACGACCGTTGGTGGGTCCGCCTTTCACGGAACCGAGGCGTTGTTTCAATGCGTGCGTGGAGATCGAGGCGATGTAATCATCACGTGGGGGTTTCCCAGTCCTTTCCACGACGCGTGGAATGTTTACTGTAGCGTTTACACGAATCTTGACGCGCCTGGTGGATATAAGTGGTGTGGATTCCTTTCCCCATCTTCTTCACCAGTTCTCAGTGCTGTTTCCTTCTCCTCTACGCCTCCCACGAACTTAGCGCTCCACTTCCCCCACAAAAAACCTCCAGTGCCGCCCATCCAAGGTCACCGGCGCACCAGAAACAATGGCTTCTGCATCATCCTCCGGTTCGGCAGCGACGGAAGTGGCGGCGGTGACGGCGGCAGCAGCAGAGAATGAGAGATACCATGGGGTTTGGATCCCATGCGTCCTCGACGATCCCAAACTTCGCGTTGTTGAAGATGAAGGGCTCCTCCAAGCCGGCGACTAGCGGAGCGGCTTTGGCGAAATCGTCCCCAACCCCCGCGACAATGAGCGAGTGCATTTCGACACTCACCTTGATAGAGGTCTAAGTTTTCCTCCCTCGTATTTCTTTTCCGAGGTCATTAGTCACTATGGAGTTCATCTCCACCATCTCCCCCCGAACTCCATCTTAGAGATGAGTGTGTACGCCTCTTTGTGCGAGGGGTATCTCGACATTAGGCCGAGCCTTACTCTCTTCCGGTACTACTTTCATGTCCGGAGAAATTCCATAACTGCCAGTAACCCTTATATTACCGGTACCATTAGTTTTTCGGTTAGGCGAGAGCACGTTTATCCCTGGATCATGGCAAGTGAGTCGGTCAAACAATGGTCATCCACTTTTTTCTATCACAAGGATATCCCCGCTCCTGGCAAAGATCATGCTTTGCCGGCTTTCATCGATGGATCCGCCACGCCCCAAGAGTCCTGGGACGAGCTTGCTCTGACTCTCAGTGAAGATCTACTTTTCGCCAAGAGGCGGATCAAATATCTGATGAAGCACAAGGGCCTGAAAGGGTCTGACTTGGTTCAATGCTGGGTGGCACGCCGGGTCCAACCCCTTCAACATCATGGAGATCGACTAATGCATTCCATCACGTCGTCGAAGAAGGATTCCCTCCGCATCAGCCCCAAGACCTTAGAGCCAAAAGATTATGTATGCCAAATAAAATGGCTGATAAGGGAGCGGATTGAGAGGAAAATTCTGGAGCTATCCCTAGACATGCATACAGCGGAAGATCCTGTTGTGCCGGTAAACTTCAGCAGTAACTCTTTTTATGTGCTCATCTTTATGTTATCTTTGCAATACTAAGATACTTCTCCTTTTCAGCTTGCTGACCTCCCCGAGTCGGAGTTGGCTCCTATCAAGGGATATCCTCCTGAGTTTTCTCAGGACGAGGGTGAATTGGTTCCAATGCCAGATGTCGTTCCTCGGAAACGCAAGGCTCTGACATTGGCCATCGGCACCAAAGAAGTGCCTGTTGTGAAGAGGTAATCTTTCCTCGCAAGGACTTTGTATTTTGCTTGTAATTCCTTCTGAGATGTAATGTTCTTTGTTCTATTATCTTCTCAGAGCTAAACAGCTCATCAAGGGCAAGGGGAAGGGAGCTGCCTCGAAACCCCTGCGTCAGTCGAAGCTCAAATTGGCTTCTCCTGCCGTGCCTCCTCCGAATCCTGCCCCTCAGCCTTCTGTAGCGCCAGAGATTACTCCATCTCCGACCGTTGTAGAAGATCCGGCTCAACCATCAGAGCCAGCGATCCTTAAATCGCAAACTTACGTCACCATGAGTGACTCAGGTGTTGATAAGGGTGAACCCTCTTCGGGTAATGATCCCTCGGCAGAGACCTTTGCCGAGAATCTCCTGGAAAATCTGGGACTTGCCAAACTTGGCTTATCTCGGAAGTCTATGGAGGAGATTCAACGGCTGGCCC
Source organism: Avena sativa (assembly GCA_916181665.1). NCBI lineage: Eukaryota > Viridiplantae > Streptophyta > Magnoliopsida > Poales > Poaceae > Avena > Avena sativa. Next base: position 419,211,809 of record OV702296.1, read on the forward strand.
GACAATGCCTGGAGAGCCGGACTCTCTCTGTCGAAGAAGAAGCACAAGAAGCAGAGGATATCAAACACTCTGATCTTCTTGAACAAGTTCGTCCTCGTGACGAGAAGCTGAGGTTCGGCGAGCTTCCAATTGCGCCGATGATCCCCTAACTTTCGCCGAAAAGGTTGCCACCGAAGTGAATACGAGTTTAGACAAACTCATTCGCGAACAATATGTAAGTCGGAATTCCAACTCCCATTTTTCCTTATTTCATATCATATCCTCTAGCCCCCAAGCATGAAACTGGAAAATCAAATCCAGTTTTATGCTTCCTTAGGATGCCAAAGAATGAACTAGTGTAGCCCCCAAGGCTCGTGCTGATATTAGTAAAAATATTAGCCCGAGTCTTTAGTAGACTTTTGACTCTGGGTATTCTGACTTACAGAAAGTATATTCCTATAACCAGGATTTGTTGAAGAATGTTTGCAACAAGCGGAAAGAGATCAGAGCTCTCTGGCTTGAAAATGCACAACTGAAGGTTTCCAAGGATGAGGCCGAAGGTAAACATCCCGAAACTCAAACCTTGTTTTTTATTTCATAGTCGAATTTTTGTTGAACTGTTTGTTCTTTTGACTTACAACACTGGTAAAACAGTCTTGCGCTATGATTGAAGAGGCCGAGAATCTTAAGACCTTGGTGGTGGAAAACAAAGAACTTCGCCAAGAGCTGGATAAGCTTAAGGCAGATCATGAGAAGAGCATTGCTCAAATTCTCAAATCCACCTCCATGGCCACCGAGGAGCGTGATCGCAAGATTACGCTTCAAGATAAGAAAATCTTGGATCTCAGTAATGAGCTATTCAGAGAAAAGGACATTTCCGAGGCACTCCGGGCTGAACTCCAGAGTCTTCGTGAAGAGAAGGCCAAAGTCGACGATGTCATCTTTGGTATGTTTCCCTTTATCTGACTTATCTGCATCTTCCGACTCTTTGGAGTCCGGGTTTACTTGACTTACCCTTTGCATTATATGCGCAGGTCCTCTAAACTTGACGGACTCAGCCAGGGCCGGTCCTGGGCAGGTGCAGCCGGTGCGGCTGCACAGGGCCCCAGCCAGTGAAGGGCCCCCACATGGGTATATACACTACTACTACTCCTATATATATGTACAACCCAATAAAAACAATCGGCATATTAGCGTTGCTACAGCCCAAGGAGCAGTCACGCACAAAAGGAACGGAGGGAAGAAAAAGGGCAGCGAGAATCTCTAATTCTTTGTCCTTCCTCTCGATCTCCCTTTCTATTTCTTTTTTCTTCCTGATGAAAGGCCAGGTGCTAGGCTGCAATGGAGCATGGACCCCAACCACTATAGATCATAATAGCTTTTGTATCTGTAATTAAACAAGGAGGAAAAAATGATTCGCTTGAGTTTTCAACAGATTCAATTCAATTCAAACGTCAGTTCGAATCCCCTTCATATATCCGCCCAGGTCCAATTCGTCTGCTCTAAAATTATTGTGGCTCAAAGCCATTCAGTGCTCGTGCAACAGAATAGGTAGAGGGGTTGTAGATCTAAAGCAGATCGACTCAATGTCTACAATATACAATCTCCAATAATTAGGTGCTTTTGTCCTAATTTTCTTCTTATAAATAGTTTCTGTATTTCTCGAATTCTCTCTATGCTAAGATATCATCTAAGAAATGTTAATCTCACTATGAAAGACGGGAAAAAGCCAATAGATGACATGATATAATCCTAGGTCATGATGTCTAAGAAATGTTTATCTCACCTTGAACGGCTTTGCTACTATATCTCGAATTCTCTCTATGCTAAGATATCATCTAAGAAATGTTTATCTCACCTTGAACGTCTTTGCTACTATATGCATGCATGGAGTCCATGTTCGACGAAGTTAATGCTGAAGTGGTCATGATGTGTGTATCAAGTGAGTTACCCTGAAGTTACTTTGGAAGAAATATTGCAGCAGAAATAAATCATGAAGAATTTTGGTATTAATATATTTTGTTCAACAAAAGAAGGCATTTGTTTGACATCTCGCACAGGGCCCCTCGACAGCCAGGACCGGCCCTGGACTCAGCCTCTGCCGAACCTCACACTGATACGTCCATTTTGCATCACTATTCTATGTCTTAATTCACTATTATTCATTGATATATCTCGTATTGAGAGGTGATACTTATGATATTTCATCTATTTTTGCATGGTTGATGACTTTTGGAGCATGGACCGCTGCAGTCAGGATTCTGATGGAAAAGGTGTTGTTTGGAGGCAAAATTCGCGAAGATCAGAAAATCCGGGAAAATATACGGAAAATCCTATTTTTCTAGAAGATTAAGGATGCCAGAAGACGGAGTGGAGATGGGCCACAGGGGGCCCACACCACCCCATGGCGCGGGTAGGCCTAGGCCGCGCCAGGAGGTGGTGTGGCCACCCTGGCGCACTCCAGCCTCTCCCCTCTGGCGTATATCATCCGCCTGAAACCCTAAGACTCGGGGAGCGACCACAGTAAGATTCCACCGCCTCTGCGGGGCGAAAAATGTTGGGGATATACTTTCAGGGTATCCTCACAGTTCCTCACTGACCAGGGTGGCCCACTTCGGGTTAGAGCTTTGCTTCACGGGCGGCCCAGTCAAGGAGAAAGACGGAGTCCAATCCGGCTACGGGAAGGCCCAGAAGACTTACCGACTTAGGCCCATAATGTTACTTGTAGTTCAAGATGTACTCTGTAACCGACTCTTAGACGTAGCCGGATAGACCTCTTCTGTAAACCCTAGGCCGGATATCTATATAAGCCGTCCTAGGGAGAGCCTTTAGGGCACACCCAATACTTTAGACCCTTAACTCGCACAGGCGAAACCCTTGTAACCCATATTCCGGCTCTGCCGTATTACTGGATTGCTAGCAGGAGTAGGATCCATCCAAAGCCGGCGGATTTGAACCTGGGTAAACTTGTGTGCTCACCGTCCCGGAACACCGTACGTCTCACACCCCTCTCTTTCGCACGCCTCGAGGAACCCCTCATGGCGTACTTGTCATCAATCCGACGATAGTTGGCGCCCACCGTGGGGCAAGTGAGCTTCGGATCTGCGTTCCGAGCAGAATCTGCAAGAATCGGAATCGGCGAGACTATCACCGTCGGTCGCATCCTCTATGCCAGCGATGTCCCTCTCATCGTTCTCGACGAGACTTGGATTCCGGCAAGGGAGGCCGTGACTACCTACACAATCATGTCTTTTGGTGAGATCGATGTTTACATCGGTTTCGCTAAACCTGCCCAACCCACCTCAGTGGTGATGATAGATGCAGAAGAATTTTCTGGGTCCCCTTTGTCCGTGGAGGCGGCAGAGTTCCGGATCTCAGAAAACAATAATCCCACCCAGCCCGCAACAGTTGCGGAGATAGTGGAGAAATCCGAACCTGAAGAAGGCCTAGCGGACCAAGTCGAATCTAGAGTGGATCTCTCCGGAGAAGCCGGATCCCAGATCGACCCACCCGTGGAAGTCGAAATCCAGGAGGAGCATATCAACGACACTGATTCCGGATCTGATGATGCTGGAATAGACAGGCCTTTCCTAAGGTACACACTACGACGTATGATACTGCAAGGCAAAAGCGCAGAGGCAATACTCGAAACCATCAAAAGTTTCGATATGGTTGATCGCGAAAGCCGCAGGTACCTCGGGAAGCACGCATCACACTTCGTCGGATATGTGGGATCTGGATCCGGCTCTGCCGATGCCGAGGACATCACCGACTCTGTGCTGGAGGCAATTGGAACAAACGCCGACGTACCCACATCCTCGGATGAGTCGATGACGTCATCAGATTTCTGAAAGTTCTCCACAGAATATGAAGAGGAGTACAACTCCAAAGCTGCAGAAGAAGGAGAAGCCATGGATGAAGGATCCGGGGAACACTCTCCCAAAACGCAGGATGACATGGACGTCGGAGATAATCCCGAGGTCCAGATGTCCAAAAGTACCGATCAGAGCTTGACTCCGGGAAACGGACCCAAAGTCGTCTTTGCTACCGGCGCTGCCAAGAAGGCAAAGAAGAAGAACAAGAAAAACAAGACCCCGGCAAAAGACCCTCTGACAGAGGAGGTGATTGCCGAGGAATATGAGGAAGACTCGGATAGAGCACTTACCCCAGACGAGCCGAAAAAAGAAGCATCGGTGGATGGACACATGATCACAGAAGGTGCGCGTAAACTCATCGATGTCGCATTAACCACACCTATCCCTACAACTACAGAACTTACTGCAGATGAGCTGGACGAAAGGGCACAAGCCCTAGAAGCGCGTCGTCAACAACTCCTCGATGAAGCCAAAAACATCGAGGTGGAGAAGAAACGCATGTCAAACAAGGAATATATGTCTCCTCTACATTAGAAGACACGGAAGCGTCACACAGATGACAACCAATTCCCACGTGTTTGTGCTGTCCTTTTTGGAGATGAGTTGGGGAAGCCACGGAAAGATAGCAATGGAGACTGGGTATACCCAACACCAGTACAAAATACCGTGGCAGCCCAAGAAATTCTATTGGCTAATACAGGACCAGAGGAGATCCGCTTGGGTATCAAGCTACTCAACAATGGACTGGAGCAGCAAAAAGTAGCCCTGTCCGGAAGTCAAAAACTGGTCTCGAATTCTGACCAGTGTTGCACAGATCCGGCATGGGCTGATGTAAGACCCCATTACGTTCAGGCACAGTACCATCACCCCGAACATAGGGAAGACAATTATTCAAGAACCAGATCGTCGGGATAGCATCGCAGAACTAAACATAACTGGAGCAACGTCGCTCCAGCGGCCGAAAAAGACGCCATCGCTGCCCTGAATCCGACGAACCCTCCCTGACGAGAATCTAAGGATCGAAGGGGAGAAGATAAGGAGAAATGTCGGGAGGAGGATCGTCAGAGAATGCCACCTCCTAGACACGAGAACCGTCCGGCTGAGCCTCACCATGGTGGGAACGACGGACGAAGAAACGACAGAAACCATGCCGATGCAAGCCGGTAGGGGGCTCGTTGTAGTCAAGCTGCTCCGCCCTCTCCACCACATAGTCATCACAATGGCTCCCATGGAGGGCAAGGAGGACGACATGGCGGAGGAGGTGGTGGTAGAAGCCGAAGTCTGGCTCCACGGCACCGCAGCCACAACCAGCATTCGGGACGATCCCTATCCCCGAACGACGCAAGGCACAGGATCAACTCCAACATAGAGGCTCGGCGCTATGAAAACGATGACGTGTACGTGGGCCCAAAGTGCTTCGGTCCGCGCATTAGAGCTACAAAATTCCCGGAAGGATTTGCTATCTCAAGACATATCCAAGCCTACGACGGCATTGCTCGGCCAGACACCTGGTTACAGGATTTCTTCCAAGCTTGCTGCATCGCCAAAGGCGGAAACAGCCTGGTCGCAACCCGATATCTCCCAATTATGTTGCGGAAGATGGCACGATCATGGCTCAATGAACTTCCGGCGAACACCATCCATAACTGGTAGGATTTGCAAAGTGCGTTCTTTCAGAATTTCGAAGGCACATATCGGAGGCCCTGCACGGCTGGAGACCTACAACGTTGCACCCCGAAAGCCGAAGAAACTTGCCGGGATTACCTCGGACGATGGATCGACACCAAGAACTCCTGCGAAGGAGTAAATGATCAAACTTCGATTGAAGCTTTCATCGCAGGTCTCCCTATTGGTTTACTGCGCCATCGCTTGAAGTGTGACAAGGTTACTGATTTGGGAGAGATGATAGAAACAGCGAGCAAGTATGCAGATGCTGACGACGATGCAGAAGGACTACTCAATGCCCTAGTTGTGCCTCAGTCAGCAAAACAACCAAAGCAACAAGCTCAGAAGCGCAAAAATACCTCGGAAGAAAAACCCAACACGGAAACATCGGTAGTTACTACTGTTTCCGGGTCTAGAGGAAGAGGAGGACGTGGCGGAGGCCGCGGGCGTGGCCGTGGGACATCAAGGGTCCAAGGTAGAGGAGAACAACAACCAGGCAAAACCTACTCTTGGGCCGACATTGCCAATAACCCATGTGTGCATCACTTAGACGCCAATGGGGGCTCGTCCCACACCAACGCTGAATGTCGTTTTAATGACGACATCAAGAGAGATGATACCGCAGGCTACAGAGCTAAGCGGAAGAAGGGAAAGAAAAATCCCAAAAAAGACAAGGAGACCAAGGAAGATTCCGACATGGAGGAAGCTGATGCTTCAAATCCCAAGTCGGAAGGGAAGAAAACTTTTCCTACCAAGAAGGACACTTATGTCACCTTCCTTAGATCTCAACCAGCAAAGTTCAAGAAAGCAGTTCTACACGAGCTCAATGCAACAGTTCCGGCTGTCCCCCAGTATCTGGACTGGTCGGAAGTGGCAATCATGTTTAACCACGATGATCATCCGCCTAAGTTACACAGGCGAGGAAAGTACGCCTTAATCATCAACCCACTTATTGACGGTTATGGTTTCTCCAAGACCCTCATGGATGGTGGTAGCAGCATCAATATTCTCTATGTCGAAACGCTACGCCGGATGAAGATCTCGGAGACCCAGCTGAACCATAGCTCTGTGATTTTTCACGGAGTTGTCCCAGGAAGACAAGCTAATTCCCTAGGAGAGATCACTTTGGATGTTACCTTTGGAACTCCAAAGAACTATCGGGCGGAGGCACTTTCCTTCGAAGTAGTCCCGTTCAAGAGCGCATACCACGCTATATTCGGACGTCCGGGTTACTGTGCTTTTATGGCTCGTCCATGTTACATTTATAATATGATGAAAATTCCAGGTCCCAACAGCGTGATCACCATCAGGGGAGACCCAAAGAAAGCGCGAGAGTGCAAGGATGGAAATGCCGCCTTTGCCGAAGCCGTGCTGCACGCCCAGGAGTACCAGGAGATCAAGAAGAGCATAGATCCGTCCGAGATGCCCGCAACGAAGAAGGAGGTTACCAAGCCAAATCCGGAGTTCAAGGCATCAGAAGAGACGAAGAAAGCGCCGTTGAAGGATGATGACCCCTCCAAGGTGACCCGGATAGGCGTAGGCCTAGATAGCGCATAGGAAAGCGCGCTCGTCAAGTTCCTCCAAGCAAATCAAGATATCTTTGCATGGCAGCCATCTGACATGACCGGAGTACCTAGGGAACTTGCCGAGCACTCTCTAAATGTAAACCCGAACGCTAAACCTGTTAAACAGTCCTTACGACGGTTTGGCGACGAAAAGCGTAAGGCAATAGCTAAGGAACTAGCACGGCTCGAGTTAGCCGGATTCATAGAAGAGGTCATCCACACTGAGTGGTCGGCCAATCCTGTAATGGTCCCTAAAAAGGACACCACTGATTTAAGGATGTGTGTTGATTATACTGCCTTGAACAAGGCTTGTCCAAAAGATCCGTTTGCTCTGCCTAGAGTTGATCAAATTATCGATTCTACGGTAGGCTCGGAACTCCTCTGTTTTATCGACGCATATTCCGGTTATCACCAAATCCAGACGAAGGAATCTGACAAAGTCAAAACTTTGTTCATAACCCCCTTCGGAACCTTCTATTTTGTTACGATGCCCTTTGGACTGAAGAACGCAGGAGCTATGTACCAGCGCACGATGCAGCGTTGCCTCCACGACCAACTCAGACGCAATGTACATGCATACGTGGATGATATCGCGGTGATGTCCAAAAAGAAGGAAACACTCATTTCCGACTTGGAGGAAACATTCGCCAATCTACGAAAATACAACATCATGCTTAACCCGAAGAAATGCTTCTTTGGAATACCAGCCGGAAAATTGTTAGGTTTCATCGTGTCTCAAAGAGGCATAGAGGTGAACCACGACAAAATCAAGGCTATACTCAATATTTCCAGGCCAACTCGCCTGAAGGACGTACAAAGATTAACTGGTTGTATTGCTGCGGTCAGTCGATTTGTAAGCCAGCTTGGTGAAAGAGCCGCACCATTATACAAACTCCTCAAGAAGACCAAAGATTTTGTCTGGACTGACGAAGCTGAAGCGACACTACAAGACCTGAAGAAAGTACTCTCATCTGCTCCTATCCTCGCAGCCCCGGAACCTCAGGAACCGATGTTTCTTTATATTGCTGCGACAAATAAGGTCGTTAGTATCGTCATGGTGGTGGAGAGACCAGAGGAAAATCAGGAACACCTGGTGCAACGTCCGAATTACTTTGTCAGCGAGGTCTTGACAGAATCAAAACAGTGATATCCGCGCTATCAAAAGTTGGCTTACGGTGTTTTCCTAGCATCTCGTAAGTTACGACACTATTTTTAGGAACATCCAATTACCGTGGTGAGCAAAGCTCCCATGAGAGACATAATCAACAACAGCGACGCCACAGGACGCGTCGCCAAATGGGGCATAGAGCTTTCAGCTTTCGATATTGAGTATAAACCTCGGATAACAATCAAATCCCAGATCCTTGCTGACTTTGTCGCTGATTGGACAGAGACGAAGGAGAACATGGTCCTTCCTGAGTCGGAATATTGGACCCTCTTTTTCGATGGGTCTAAGGCTCGAGGGGGCTCGGGGGCTGGCATGGTGCTCAAATCACCCAAAGGAGATAAACTTTTATACGTGTTGCAGATCCATTTCACAGCGACAAACAATATTGCCGAGTATGAAGCACTGCTACATGGAATCCGGATTGCCAAGGATATTGGCATCCGACGTTTGATGTGTTATGGAGATTCGGATCTTGTTGCTCAGCAAGTCTCGGATATTTGTAATGCAAATAAGCACATGGCAGCATATAAAGCTGTCGTGGATGATCTATCTAAATCGTTCGAAGGGTTTGAAGTTCAACACATCCCTCGGGCAGAAAATGAGGAAGCAGATGCACTGTCTCGAATAGGCTCTGCGCGGAAAGAGGTTCCGGATGGCGCATTTTTAGAGCACCTCAAAGTTCCCTCGATAAAGGGAGTGGATGAGGAATATCAGACCAAATCCGACTCACCTTTGATAGCAGTTCTGGCTGTAATTCCTAGCTGGACTCGACCCTACCTCGATTATTTGGTAGATGGCAAATTACCCGAAGACGAGGTGCTGAGCCGGCAGATTATCCGACGAGCAAAAGCCTATACTATTGTTAAGGGTGAGCTCCATAAACGGAGTGTTTCTGGGGGGTTTCAGCGCTGCGTATCTCTGCAAGAAGGAGTGGAAATCTTAAGGGAAATCCACGAAGGCGAGTGTGGTCACCATGCTGTAGCCAAATCTTTAGTGGCAAAAGCTTTTCGACATGGATTTTTCTGGCTTACAGCTCAGGCAGATGCCGAACGATTAGTCAACACATGCAAAGGCTGCCAAAAGTACGCCAAGCAAGCTCATGTTCCGGGTGATTAGCTGCGAAAAATACCTATAACATGGCCTTTTGCGGTCTGGGGGCTTGATATGGTAGGACCTTTTAAACGAGCTCCAAGTGGATTTACTCACCTCTTAGTGATGGTGGATAAATTCACCAAGTGGATCGAGGCTAAATCTGTCACTAGTTGTGATGGAGCAACAGACAAAAGATTTGTCGAGGATGTTGTAATCCGGTATGGTTATCCGCATAGCATTATCACGGACAACAGGAGTAACTTTTCTATGGGAGAACTGGCCGAATTCTATGATGAGCAAAATATCCGGCTTGACATTGCGTCAGTCGCACATCCACAGGCTAACGGACAAGTCGAAAGAGCAAATGGTTTAATTCTACAAGGCCTGAAACCAAGACTCGAAGCACCACTACGACGTACTGCGGTGGCTTGGACAGAGGAACTACCCTCTATGATTTGGAGTTTACGAACAACTCTGAACAGGTCAACAGGATACACACCTTTCTTCTTGGTCTATGGCGCAGAAGCAGTTCTTCCTAGTGATTTAATTCATACTTCTCCTAGAGTGGTCACGTATATCGAAGAGGATGCCGAGATTTCTCGACAAAATGATCTCGACTTAGTCGAAGAAGTTCGCGTCGTTGCTAAAATGAGATCTACAGCCTATCAGCAGAAGTTACGCAAGTATCATAGCCAGAGAGTCCGAAATAGATCTTTCAATAAAGGTGATTTGGTTCTCTGGCTTGTGCAACAAAGAAAGCACAAACTTTCCCCAGTATGGGAAGGGCCCTTTTTAGTTAGTCGAGTATTGCACAATGGATCGTACTACTTAACTGACATGAGGCCAGTCAAAGAAAGACCGGCTACTAAGAAGAGAAAGAGAGCTGGAGGTAGTACAAATCCGGATGAGTTAGACAGACCGTGGAATATTGCTCAGCTACGTCCCTTTTATTCTTAGTTTATCCTTCTTTGTAATCATATATATGTACATGTTCTGTGAGAAATAAAAGTTTTGGTTGCCTCAAGTTTTTTCTGAAAAGTTCTTAAACCATCTTATTTCCGAATGATCATGTCATAGTCGAAAATCCCAGAATGCTTGAAAGTACTTTATGCTCATGTTCGTTCTGGTCTAGATTTCCGATTCTAAAACTGCTACCTTCGGGTATAACTCTAAAAATTTCTAGTCTTTACTTTCGTTATTTGTCTGATTACTGGATGCGGGCATTTTCCAAGTAGTGAATTGTTGGTACTGGAAGTCGGCTTTGTTTCCGAGTTTAAACTGGTTTAGCAATTGAGCTCCGTTGCTCGGCAAAGTTTCCGGCTTAAGGTTTAGCCGGCTCACGAAAGGGACGAGGCGGAAAGCCAGATAAACGATAAGTAGAGACGAAAAAATATAAGTGCTTGTGTAAACATTTCAGGCACGCAAAAATTTCAAAGGTCAAAAGTGCTGAATAGATTAAAAGCTTGGCACTAGCAAGATAAATAATACTTAATATTTATAATCGCATCAGGTTTTTCTGGAATAATACATAAATTTCTGGTCTATGATGCAGGAGGAGATGAAGGATCTGCCGGCTCGCTGGTCACTCCGCCTTGATATCGTTCCGAGATGTCCGCATCCGAGTTGGTGCGTTCATCGTCGGAAACTTCTTCGGCTTCTTCTGCAGGAGGAGGCGGAGTATCCACGTGGGTGAAGAAGGGGATCTCGTAGCTGGTTAGATCAGCTACGTGGCACCCGTATCCAGCGCAGGAGTGCATGATGGCTTGAAGGTCCTGCTCCTGGCCGTCTTCGTCTACCTTGCAGTACCCTCTAGTCACTTGCCATATTTCCATGTTTCCATGGTGGCTCATGACCATGGTGAGAGCGTTCTGCGCAGCAGTCCGCGTGTAGGACATGTTCCAGTCCCGAAAAAGCTGTGGCATCTCCTTGGCCCTGTCCCGCACCTCAAAATCCGACATGCTTGGCATGTCCGGAATCCTGAGAGACTCGCCAATGTCCTCAAGGGACTGGCGGTAGTCATGAAGAAGATCACCGACTTGGGTAAGCCAGTGGGTGCGGGGCTCGGACGAGGAAGAGTCCGTCAAGTTCAGCGGACCTATACATCAAAATAAAGTTAAGAAAAAACCGACATTGATAGAAGTCGAAGAAAAAGATAAGTCAGAGAGGTGGAACGTACCAAAAATGACGTCGTCAATCTTGGTCTTCTCCTCCCGGAGACTCTCGAGTTCAGCCCGGAGCGTCTGGGATATGTCCTTCTCTCTGCCAAGTTCATTCTTGAGGTCCGAGATTATTTTATCCTGAGCAGCAATCTTGCGATCACGCTCATCAGTGGCCATGGAGGAGGATTCAAGGACTTGAGCTATGCTCTTTTCATGATCTGCCTTGAGCTTATCCACCTCTTGGCGAAGTCCCTTGTTCTCCACCACCAGGGTCTTGAGGTTCTCGGCCTCTTCAATCATAGCGATGGATTGTTTCACCAGCGCTGTAAGTCAAAAAAGAACAACAGTTCAGAAAAATTCGACATTGAAAAAAGCAAAGACAAGGTTTGAATCTCGGAATATTTACCTTCGGTTTCATCCTTGGATACTTTGAGCTCAGCATTTTTAAGTCGGAGAGCTTTGATCTCTCTCCGCTTATCACAGACATTGGTCAATAATTCCTGGTTATAGGAACATACTTTCTGTAAGTCAGAATACCCAAAGTCAGAAAGCTACTTAAGACTCGGGCTAATATTTTTGCTAAATATCAACACGAGCCTTGGGGGCTACACTAGTTCGTTCTTTGGCATCCTAATGAAGCATAAACTCGGATTCTATATCCTACTTCATGCTTGGGGGCTAGAGGATATGATATAACATAATAGAAAAAACAAGAGTTGGAATTCCGACTTACATATTGCTTGTGGGTGAGTTTATCTAAACCCGCGTTCACTTCAACGGCCACCTTTTCGGCAAGAGTAAGAGGGATCACTGGGGTTGTTGGAAGCTTGCCAGTCCTAATCCTCTCGTCACGAAGGCGGACTTGAGTGAGAAGGTCAGAGAACTTGACGTCCTCTGCTTCTTGCGCTTCCTCCTCAGGGGATAAATGGCTTTTGTCCAGGACTTGCCTGGCTAGCCGCTGGATCTCCTCTGCAGATTTCCGGGTCAGGCCAAACTTGGGAAGACCCGGATTGCTGAGGAGGTTTTCAGCGAAGACTTCAGCCAAGGGATCATTACCCGAGGAGGGTTCACCCTTATCTTGAGCTGACGCACCCACGGTGACGTCAGTTTGCGACCCAAGGATCGCAGGCTCCGTTTGAAGAGCCAGATCTTCTGCAGCATCCGACGAGATAACCAGAGTTGCAGAAGGTTGAGGGGCTGGAGTCAGAGGAGCCACGGCAGGGGAAGCTATGGTAAGCTTCGTCTGGCGTAAGGGCTTCGAAGAAATCCCTTTCCCCTTGCCCTTGATGATTGATTTTGCTCTGAGAAGGTAACAAAGTCGGAAACGTTACATCTCAGAAAGAAATTTGAGTAAAGTACAAAGACGGAAAAGTTGTGACTGAAAGGATACCTCTTCAAGACAGGCACCTCCTTTGTGCCAACCGCTACTATCGGAGCTTTGCGCTTCTTGAGCGCAAGATCCGGCAGTGGAACTACTTCCACCTCTTGAGAGAACTCCGGAGGGTATCCTTCGAGCGGAGCAAGTTCCGACTCGGGGATGTCAGCAAGCTGAAAACAAGAAAACATATCAGTATTGCAGTTTAACTCAAAGCTAGAAACGCATAAAAGATGTGATGATGGAAGCTTACCAGCACCACGGGGTTTTCTGCCGTGTGCATGTCCAGAGAAACCTCCGGAATCCGCCTTTCGATCCGCTCCCTGATCAGCCACTTGATTTGGCTGATGTAGCCTTGAGTGGTGTAGGCTTTGGAGCTGATGCGGAGGGAGTCGGTTGGAGAGGACGTGATGGAGTACATTAGTCTATCCCCGTGGTACTGAAGTGGCTGGATCCGGCATGAGACCCAGCACTGGACCAAGTCGGATCCCTTCAGACCACTATGCTTGATCAGATATTCGATCCGCCTCTTGGCGAGGATCAGATCATCAGTGAGAGCCGGAGCAGCCTCGTCCCAGGAAGGCTGGGCCGTGGCGGCTCCGTCGACAAAAGCCGGCAAAGCAGTAGCTTTGCCGGGAGCCAGAATATCCCTATGGTAGAAAAAAGTGGCTGTCCATTGTTTGACCGAGTCACTGGCAGAAATTTTGGGATATGCCCGGTCGCGTCTAAGAGAAAAACTAATAGTGCTGGTGATGTAAGGAACACCGGCAGTGATGGAATTCCTCCAGACATGGAAATAAAACCGGAAGAGAAGAAAACTCGGCCTAATGCCGAGAAAGCCCTCGCAAAGTGCAGCATATGCGCTCATTTCTAGAAGTGAATTGGGAGGAAGATTGTGGAGTTGAACTCCATAGTGATCTATCACCTCGGAGAAGAACTCCGAGGGAGGAAAAGACAGACCTCGGTCCAGATGGGTGCCGAAGTGGACTCGCTAACCCTCGCGTGGGTAGGGGACGGTTTCACCGGAGCCGCTCCGCCAGTCGCCGGCAGCGAGAAGCCCCTCCTTCTCCATGTTCTTGAGGCCTGCTTCGTTAAGGGCGCAGGGGATCCAGATTCCCCTATAGCTTTCTTTCTCTGCTGCTGCTTCCGCCTTCGCCGCCGCCCCTGTTGCCGCCAAACCGGAGGAAGAAGATGATGAAGCCATTTTCTCCGGCGGGAGGGTGACCTTAAAGGGGCGGCGCTGGGAGCTCTGTGGGGGGAGAACGAGGAGGCTCTATGCGCGCAGGAAGATTGGGAGGAAAGGAAACGACAAAGGACTGGTGGAAAGGAGAAGAAGAAATCCGAACCCCTTATATCCACCTACCTGCGCCAAGATTCGTGCAAACGCTACAGTGTAACCGCCATGCGTCGTGGAAAGAACTGGGAAGGGCCCGCGCGATGATTGCGTCGCCTCGATCTCCACGCACACATTGAAACAGCCCCTCGGTTCCGCGGACCGCGGACCCACCAACGGTCGTGCTGACGGAACGTCTGTCAGATGACGTGATTTGACCATGCTTGTGTCAGGTGGCGTTAGAGACCAAATTCCGGCTTAGTTCAAAATCGAGCTGGAAAATCCGAGTAACCTACTGATAGGTCCGACTTATTTTTAAGACCCGGATGGTATCTTTTGTTGTGAAGTTTCAGGAACCCTTCAAGATTCTGCAAGCCGAAGATGAAGCTAGACGATGATAAATCCGACTTTGGATCTTGGAGGCCTCCGGGGGCTGCTGTTGGGGATATAGTTTCCGGGTATCCTCATAGTTCCTCACTGACCAGGGTGGCCCACTTCGGGTTAGAGCTTTGCTTCACGGGCGGCCCAGTCAGGTAGAAAGACGGAGTCCAATCCAGCTACGGGAAGGCCCAGAAGACTTACCGACTTAGGCCCATAATGTTACTTGTAGTTCAAGATGTACTCTGTAAACGACTCTTAGACGTAGCTGGATAGACCTCTCCTGTAAACCCTAGGCTGAATATCTATATAAGCTATCCTAGGGAGAGCCTTTAGGGCACAACCAATACTTTAGACCCTCAACTCGCACAGGCGAAACCCTTGTAACCCATATTCCGGCTCTGCCGTATTACTGGATTGCTAGCAGGAGTAGGATCCGTCCAAAGCCGGCGGATTCGAACCTGGGTAAACTTGTGTGCTCACCGTCCCGGAACACCGTACGTCTCACACCCCTCTCTTCCGCATGCCTCGAGGACCCCCTCATGGCGTACTTGTCATCAATACGACGATAGAAAACACCGAGAGAGAAAGATCTCTCTGGCAGACAGATTTCTGCCGAGGGAATTCCTTCCCGGAGAGGGGAGATCATCGCCATCAACACCACCATCAAGCTGGACTTCATCGGGATCATCATCATCATCACCACCATCATCATCACCATCAACACCCTCATCACCATCTCCATATCGCTGTAACAATTAAGTTGGATCTTGCATTAGTTCATAGGGGAAACTTTCCCGGTGTTGATTACTCCTTGTAGTTGATGCTATTGAGTAAACCATTGAATTATTGTTTATGTTAAGATTGTTATACATCATTATTCCATCTCTGATCATGATCCATATGATGTCTTATGAGTAGTTCGTTTTGTTCTTGAGGACATGGGAGAAGTCTTGTTGTTAGTAGTGGAGTTGTGTTGAGAAAGATCCAATAGATTGTTATTTAAGTTGTGGTGTACTTCTTTTAGTGGTGTCTTGTGAACTTCGACTACATGACACTTCACCTATATGGGCCTAGGGGAATGCATTGTGTATTTGGCTACTAATCGTAGGGGTTGCCGGAGTGACAGAAACCTGAACCCCCGTTAGGAAACCATTGCACAAGGGACGTAAGGGTCTTAGAGTTTAAAGCTGTGGTTAGGTTTTTACCTGAATTACTTTCTTGTACTTACGGATGTTTGCAAGGGGTATAATCACAAGTATGTATTAGTCTTGGATGGGGCGGTACATTAGCACAGGTTCACCCACACAACACTTAGCAAGCTAAAGAAGATTAATCAGCTATATGAAGCGAAAGCACTTGACAGTCTTCCCATGTGTCCTCGAAAACGTTTGGTCATCTTAAGTAATACAACCGGCTTGTCCTTTACTGCATAAAGGATTGGGCCACTTGCTGAATTTATTCCTACTGTCTTTTATTTACTCGTACTTTGTTTACTTGCTATATCAAAAAACCCTAAAAATCCGTTTGCTAAGTATTTGCAGAGAATTCCTGATCCATACCACTAGCTAGCATCTTCTGCTCCTCGTTGGGTTCGACACTCTTACTTATCGAAAATACTGCGATACACCCCTATACTTGTGGGTCATCACGCACCCACTGACTTACCCAAGTCGGTGATTTGCTGCATGACTTCCCCAATCCCTCAAAGATATTGGCGAAGTTCTCAAGGTTCCGGACATGCATAACATGTCCAGTTTTGAGGTGCGAGACAAGGCCAAGGATATGCCGCAGCTTATTCAGGACTGGAACATGTCCTACGTGCGAACATCATTGCAAAACGCTCTCACCATGGTTATGAGCCACCATGGAAACATGGAAATCTGGCAAGTAACCAGAGGGTACTGCAAGGTGGACGAAGACGAACATGAGCAAGACATCAAGGCTATCATGGACTCCTGCGCCGGATATGGGTGCCACGTAGCTGATTTGACCAGCTACGATACTCCCTTTTTCACCCGCGTGGACACGCCGCCTCCGCCTTCCGAAGAAACAACAGAAGTTTCCGACGATGATCAAACCATATCGGACTTGAACATCTCGGAACGTTATCAAGCCGAGGCCGATGTATCCAGCAAGCCAGCAACTCCTACCTCTCCCCTGCATCATAGAGTATCAGAAGAACAATGTGTTATTCTGAAAACAATTTGGGTTTGTAAATAAATAGTATAATACTTTTGCTAGTGCTAAGCTTTATTTTATCTATTCAGCACTTTTGGCTTTGATATTTTGTGCCTGAAATGTTTGCATAAGCACTTGTATTTTTTGTCTGCACTTATCGTTTATCTGGCCTTCCGCCTCGTCCCTTTCGTGAGCCGGCCAACTTTCAGCACGGAAACTTTGCCGAGCAACGAAGCTCAATTGCTAAACCAGTTTAAACTCGAAAACAAAGCCGGCTTCCAGTACCAACAATTCACTACTCTGAAAATGCCCGCATCTAGCAATCAGACAAATAACCAAAGTATAGACTAGAAAATTTAGATTTATACCCAAAGTTATCAATTTTAGAATCAGAAATCTAAACCAGAACAAACATGAGCATAAAGTACTTTCAAGTATTCTGGGATTTTCTACTGTGACATGATCACTCGGAAATAAGATGGTAAAAATTTCTCAAAAAGATTTAGAGGCAACCAAGACTTTATTTCTCATTGAACATGTACACATATATGATTACAAAGAAAAATAAACTAAAAATAAAAGGGACGTAGCTGAGCAATATTCCATGGTCTGTCTAATTCATTCGGATTTGTACTGCCTCCAGCTCTCTTTCTCTTCTTAGTAGCAGGTCTTTCTTTGACTGGCCGGATATCAGTTAGGTAGTATGAACCATTGTGCAATACTCGACTAACTAAAAATGGCCCTTCCCATATTAGGGAAAGTTTGTGCTTTCTTTGCTGCACAAGCCGGAGAACCAAATCGCCCTTATTGAAAGATCGGTTTCTGACTCTCTGGCTATGATACTTGCGTAACTTCTGCTAATAGGCTGTTGATCTCATCTCAGCAACGACGTGAACTTCTTTGACTAAGTCGAGATCATTTTGTCGAGAAATTTCGGCATCCTCTTCAATATACGCGGCCACTCTAGGAGAAGTGTGAATCAAATCGCTAGGAAGAACTACTTCTGCGCCATAGACCAAGAAGAAAGGTGTGTATCCGGTTGACCTGTTTGGAGTTGTTCGTAAACTCCATATTACAAAAGGTAACTCCTCTGTCCAAGCCCCCGCAGCACGCCGTAGTGCTGCTTCGAGTCTTGGTTTTAGGCCTTGTAGGATTAAACCATTTGCTCTTTCGACTTGTCCATTAGCTTGTGGATGTGCGACTGACGCAATGTCAAGCCAGATATTTTGTTCATTGCAGAATTCGGCAAGCTCTCCCATGGAAAAATTGCTCCCGTTGTCCGTGATAATGCTATGTGGATAACCGTATCAGATTATGACATCCTCAACAAATCTTCTGGCTGTTGCTCCATCACAACTAGTGACGGGTTTAGCGTCAATCCATTTGGTGAACTTATCCACCATCACTAAGAGGTGTGTAAATCCACTTGGAGCCTGTTTAAACGGTCCTACCATGTCAAGCCCCCAGACTGCAAAAGGCCATGTTATAGGTATTGTTCACAGCTGATCAGCCGGAACATGAGCTTGTTTGGCGTACTTTTGGTAGCCCTTGCATGTCTTGACTAGCCGTTCGGCATCTGCCTTGGCTATAAGCCAGAAAAAACCGTGTTGGAAAGCTTTTGCCACTAAAGATTTGGCTGCAGCGTGGTGACCACACTCGCCTTCATGGATCTCTCGTAAGATTTCCACTCCTTCTTCCGGAGATACACAACGCTGAAAGACCCAGATGCACTACGCTTATAGAGCTCACCACTAATTATAGTATAGGCTTTTGCTCATCGGACGATCTGTCGGCTTAGAACTTCGTCTTCGAGTATTTTCTGTCTACCAAGAAATCAAGATAGGGTTGAGTCCACCTGGGAATCACAGCCAGAACTGCTACTAAAGGTGAGTCGGATTTGGTCGGATATTCCTCGTCCACTCCCTTTATAGAGGAAACTTTGAGGTGCTCTAGAAAAGCGCCATCCGGGACCTTTTTCCGGGCAGCGCCTATTCGAGATAGTGCATCTGCTTCCTCATTTTCTATTCGAGGGATATGTTGAACTTCAAACCCTTCAAACGATTTAGATAATTCATCCACGACAGCCCTATATGCTGCCATGTGCTTGTTTGCCTTACAGATATTCGACACTTGTTGTGCAACAAGATCCGAATCTCCATAACACATTAAACGTCGGATGCCGATGTCCTTAGCAATCCGGATTCCATGCAGTAATGCTTCATACTCGGCAATGTTGTTTGTTGCCATGAAGTGTATCTGTAACAAATAGAAAAGTTTATCTCCTTGGGGTGACTTGAGCACCACGCCAGCCCCTGAGCGCTTTAGACCCGTCAAAATGCAAGGTCCAGTATTCCGACTCTGGCAAGGTCATATTCTCCGTTGTCTCTGTCCAATTAGCGATAAAGTCAGCGAGGATTTGGGATTTTATTGTTGTATGAGGTTTGTACTCAATGTCGAAAGTTGAGAGCTCTATGCCCCATTTGGTGACGCGTCCTGTGGCGTCACTATTGTTGATTATATCTCTCATGGGAGATGTGCTCACCACAGTAATTGGATGTTCCTGAAAATAATGTCGTAACTTACGAGATGCTAAGAACATACCGTAAGCCAGCTTTTGATAATGCGGATACCGCTGTTTTGATTCTGTTAAGACCTCGCTGAGATAATAAGTCAGACGCTGCACCAGGTGTTCCTGATTTTCCTCCGGTCTCTCGACCACCATGACGATACTGACGACTTTGTTTGTCGCAACGAGATAGAGCAACATTGGTTCCTATGGCTCCGGTGCTGCGAGGATGGGAGCAGATGAGAGTACTGCTTTCAGGTCTTGTAGTGCAGCTTCAGCTTCGTCGGTCCAAACGAATTTCTTGGTCTTTTTCAGGAGCTTGTATAGTGGTGCGGCTCTTTCTCCGAGCCGGCTTACAAACCGACTGACTGTGGCAATGCAACCAGTCAGTCTCTGAACGTCCTTCAGACGAGTTGGCCTGGAAATATTTAGTATAGCCTTGATTTTGTCTCGGTTTACCTCTATGCCTCTTTGAGACACGATAAAACCTAACAATTTTCTGGCTGGGATTCCAAAGAAGCATTTCTCCGGGTTAAGCATTATGTTGTATTTTTGTAGATTGGCGAACATTTCCTCCAAGTTGGAAATTAGGGTTTCCTTCTTTTTGGACATCACCGCAATATCATCCACATATGCATGTACATTGCGTCCGATTTGATCGTGGAGGCAATGCTGCATTGTGCATTGGTACGTAGCTCCTGCGTTCTTCAGCCCAAAGGGCAGCATAATGAAACAGAAGGTTTCGAAGGGGGTCATGAATGAAGTTTTGACTCTGTCAGATTCCTTCATCCGGATTTGGTGATAATCGGAATATGCACCGAGAAAACATAGGAGTTCCAAGCCTGCCGTAGAATCGATAACTTGATCAATCCTAGGTAGAGCGAACGAATCTTTGGGACAAGCCTTGTTCAAGGCAGTATAATCAACACATATCCTTAAATAAGTGGTGTCCTTTTTAGGGACCATTACAGGATTGGTCAACCACTCAGTGTGGATGACCTCTTCTATGAATCCGGCTAACTCAAGCCATGCTAGTTCCTTAGCTATTGCCTTACACTTTTCATCGCCGAGATTCGATCATCGGTATCCAAATACCTAGTTTGATCTCGTTACGGACATGCACTCTTTTCTCGTTCCCATGATATAACATTCTAGTGATCACATCACTTGCTTGCAAGCTATCTTAATGTGATATCACCGAGAGGGCCCAGAGTATATCTATCCGTCATCGGGATTGACAAATTCCACTCTTGATCCATGAGCCTCAACATAACACCTTCGTAGCACTGAACCCACCTTTATAGTCACCCTGTTACGGTGTGACGTTTGATGTTATCAAGATACTCTTCCGGTGTTAGCAATTAACATGATCTTATGGTCTAAGGACTAAGATTACTTCGTATGATGTTATAGCAATATAAACATAATGACTTTGATCGTAATGCTCTACTTCGGATGAATGTTCATCACATCATTTCACAAATGTTGTGACCTCGTTATTAACAACATCCAATGTCCATGATCAGGAAACTTTGATTATCTTGTTAATCAACGATCTAGTCTATAAGAGAGGCATAACTAGGAACCCTTTTTGTTTATTAAACACACATGTATTGACGTTTCCTATCAATACAATTATAGCATGCAAAATAAACATCTATCATATACAAGGAATACATAATAACAACTTTATTATTGCCTCTTAGGGCATATTTCCTTCAAGAGATGTATTCCATCTCAATATTAGAATGTGGTGCCCATATTAATTCCTTTTATCAAGCACTAATAGAATTTCCATGAATCTTTATCATTGATGAATTGTTTTGTGATCACTACAACTTAAAAAGAGAGTAGACAAGTGAACCCATGAACCCCAGTCCGATTTTTATCATAAGAAACACCTTTCCACTACATCTACTATCCTTTATATATAATTTCTGCATTTTCTTATTTCAAAAATTCAAAAATACTTTCTCTACTTGCAATCACTTATAAAAACCCAAAACAACTCCACTATCTCCCATATCATCTAGTTTGCACTACTTTACTTTATTTACTATTTTTATTCAGTTTACATTTTATTTTATTTCATATTATAATACGAAACCTTGTGCTTGACAACCACTTGGTGGAGTTGGGGACACAAGACAAATTATTTTACTTTACATGTTGCTTGAAGAGGAGAAGACAAACATCCTTCCATAACCAAGTCCCCGAGAGTTCAATATAAACCCTCATGGGGAAAAGAAGCTTGCTACAACACTCTACACTTGGAGACCCAACGAAAAGTGGCCACGTTTGTTGCCATCATTGGCACATAGATAAACCATGGCACATAATTAAAATCTAATTACCATTTTGTTCCATTTCATTCGGATATGAAATTCCTTCCATTAAGATTTCCATATGTTACACTGCGACCATTTATTCACGAGATCCATTTATCTTTAGCTCTTGATTCTATGTCAACAAGAATACCTAAGCCTTTTCACTTTAGCTCTTGATTCTAGATTGATAGTTCAAGATGTATTAGCGTGCATGAGCGAACTCAAGTGTTTGATCCCCCTCTTCCTCAACAAGCATAAATCCATACCGTTGAAGGATCTAGTGTTTCATCCAACTTTGACTCGACACAAAAGATATCTGGCTAACAAGATGGACAAATGCCACTTACACAGTTCTACCTCTAGTAGGTTCTACTATTACTCCTTCAAGGGGCAGATGGACAACAAACCCTTCTCACATAGATAGAAAAGTAAATGTCTATTAAGGATAAAAGTCATTGCATTTGTTCTCTTAGTGTTAGACTAAAATAAAAGAGATATGCTCACAAGGAGAAATTGTGATGTCATTAACATTTTCCACTATGAGCTTTGCCGACTGGTACTCAAGAACTCAACTTGAATTTGTTTTTCTAGTGCAACATTAGTGTTAGAATTTGGAAATACGTTGAAATCAACTGGGAGTCTGGGAACGGTCTTTAGGGCTAGGAAGGGTGTGTACTCATGAGCTCACCTTGCATATGCATAGGGTGAATGACAAATATATATCAGCCTTGTCAAGATGGATTAACAATTTGATTTTTTAGTCCTTTCTAAATTCTTGTGAACAATGTCCTTTTTCTCTATTTTTTATCGTAGTGGGCTTTCCCTATAGTTTCATTTTAAAAAGGGCTTATCATAGTGGAATTTAATTTGCAAAGTATTTCGAAAAAGAGTAGTGTTTTGGAATCGTTTACTCTGTCTTTCGAAACAATATTTCTTTTTTGCAATGAATTCAAATATATGATCATAGTTCCCTTTTGAGAAGGAAACTCTATTGGCTTTGTTATCTATTTGCTCTTTGAAAAATCAGTAGAGGTATAAAGTTTAATGTGAAAAATAGTATATGCGGTACATATTGCACCAAACACAATGATTAAAATTTGCAAGATAGTGTTAGAGTACACCACGGTTAGGTATTAGAGTAGAATTGTCAAAAAAAAAAGGTATTAGAGTAGATCACGGATTGCTAAAACTCGCAAGTGCTATGATAAATACAATGATTTATACCAATATAATACACTCTAATTCAATACTGTAGATGGTAAATACAACCATGGCACTTGCGAGTTTGGATTGGATTTGCAAATTAACTTGAAAAGGGGAAGTATTTTGGAATTGTTTATTCTGATCTTTTCAAACAATATTTGTTTTTGCGATGAATTCAAATACATTATCCTACTCCCTCAGTTCCAAATCCGAGTAGTTATTTTTCTTTGAACAAGCAAATATTATTGGCAGGGAGTGAATGCTGGAGTAAATGTTAGGAGAGGAAAAGGTGTTTTCTTGGAGAGAAGGGCAAGGACCGCTCGTTTATCCTGTAGCCAAAACCTGGAATGCCCGTACCGTGATCACCGGCTCATTCCTATCCACAACCCCTATCCAAGCCCACCACGAGCCCACCAGATATTTCCCGTCCAATGCCCCCAAACCACGAGATATTTTGGAAGCCTGGTGCGCACAACTGCACACGTACATAGCGAGCCCGAGCAGCACCGCACCGCAAAACCCTAGCCGCCACCGCTCTTAAACCCCAGCCCCCCTCCCCCTTTTCATTCCCCTCCTCCACCCGCCGTCTCGTCTCATCTCGCCGCCATCAGGTACGGCTCCCCTCTTTCCCTGCCCCTCTCAGCCTGATCTCGCCGTGGCGCGGCGGATCTGGTCATGATCCGTCGTTCTTCCCCGGTAGATTGATCGTTAGGTGTTTCTGTTGGTCCCAGCAGAGGAATTTCTGGTTGAGGAAAGGGGATGGTTTCGCATGCGTGTTGGTATCTCGGATTCGTTCGTTTGGCTATTAGGGTGGAGCGAGATTGGTTCGATTTCCCTCTGTATTGTCGGATTATTTAGGGCTGTTCTCATGGTAGTACGATTTTCCAAGTTTCGTCGTGGAATAGGCGAGGTACTCTGATCTGTTTCGATTCGTAGCGTCCGCACTCATGATTGCCTTCGATCTGTTATGGTCCACTCATGTTAGATTAGATGTCATCTTTCTCAGGGAGTTTTCTCCAGAAGCTCGTTAGAATTTATTTTTTACCTGTACCTGCATATGTCTTGGTTGAGATTCATACGAATGTTTGATAGTGTTTACCTTATTATTTTCCCCCTTCGGTTGGTTCTCTAGCTGACTGATTTATGCGTCGGCCCAGGTTCAGTCTTCCTCCATGGCGGCTTTCAACAAGCTCGGAAGCCTTCTGAGGGGAAGTGCTTTGACGAGCAGTGCCCCAACTGGCTCAGCTCCTGCCCTGTTCAATGCTGCCAGGTTCATGTCTTCCAAGCTTTTCGTTGGCGGTGAGTTGTCTTTGCTAAGCTTCTCATATGTGTCTACATAAGCATGTCTATATCATCGGGACTTATGTATGTCTTCTTATCGCAGGTCTGTCCTGGAACACGGATGATGGCTTGCTGAAAGATGCGTTCAGCAGCTTTGGAGACGTCACTGAAGGTTGTTATATATCTTGAATCTCTAATAATAGTCGTTTTGTCTGTTCAGCTATTCCTATCTGTTTATATCATATTTACCCCTTCCTCATCTTAATGTTTTTCCTGTTACAGCACGTGTAATCACTGACAGAGAGAGTGGTAGGTCTAGAGGGTTTGGCTTTGTGAACTTTGCGGATGAGGCTGCAGCAAAGTCTGCTGTAGAGCAGATGGATGGTAAGGTGAGTTGAAACAAGACATGTGCTTCCTCTTTATATTGGTGTTTATGGATTGTACTGGCATGTGTAGAATCTAAGTTAGCATCTGGTAGCCTGCACTATGGGGCTGGGAGGTAGGCAGTTTGAATTTCCTAGCATGTAGATACTGTGGGGTTGTGTAGATTCTAAATGAACTGTGTAGGATGTCCCCTATCCTGATTTAGCATTTGGATTCTCATAAGTTGCAGATTAGTCCATTTGATATTTCCTGTTATACAATTGTGGTTGCTATTTCATTTTCTTCTGAGGGAGTTAGGGTGCCTAATTTCTGTGGTTATCTTTTTTACCTGTTTGATGGATGTTTCAGTGTAGACACTGTCCCTTATACTGGATCTAACACCTCAATGATACTTGTAGGAACTTGATGGCCGGAATGTCCGTGTGAATTTCGCCAATGAGAGAACTGCAGGAGGAGGCGGTGGTGGTGGCTTCCGTGGCAGCGGCGGTTATGGTGGAGGCGGTGGCGGTTATGGCGGTGGTGGTGGTGACCGTGGCTTTGGTGGTGGCCAGGAGTCCTACTAAGATCACCGACTATCGGAAGTTACAATAATGAGCTTTTTAGGACACTTTGTTGGTTATATGTGGAACCTATGTTATGTCTCTGTTATCTGCTTTGAACTCCTAGGTGGCAGATCTGGTTCTACCGTATTTTTATTTTTGGCTTGTTTCTAACGGTGCAAGATTATGTCTGTGAGACTGCTGAAGCATTTGAAAGTTTGTCACAATGCCAGTCTATTGTAGAGAATGATTGCATATGTTTGAGTTATCATGAGTTCTTCTGTTATGCCTTGAAATCTTAAATGCTGAGGTTTCTGCCAAAATTCCTTCACTGTCCCATAATCTGTATTTTATCAAAATACTTGTTTTGGTCGGAGCATGTTGAAGGAGACCAAATCAGTCTCAGTTTTGTCTGGGAAGTTTTTATGGAAAACACAGCTCGGAGCAATTTGAACTCGATGGCTACTACTCCCTCTGTTCAGAAATATAAGATATTTTAGATTTGTGAAATGAATTTATCTAGACGCTGTCTTATATTTGTGAATAGAGTGAGTACGATTGTTAACAAGAAGCCATGACAGATACAAACTGAAAAGAGAACAATGAATGCCACAAAATATACAGTGTTGTCCAAAGAGCGATGTCGCTTAATAGAACCTTCCTGACAGGCTTACTACTACAGCTACAGGGCTAGAACCAGTGGACTGAAATGATTCTCATTCTTTCTTCCTTAGAAGATATCCCGGGGGATTAAGAACCTCTATCAAAAGGGATACGATCTCACGCTTAAGCGCGTTTGAGCCGCCTCTTCCTCTAGGCCTTGTCTTTCCACTAGGCCTTGTTAGTGTACGAGCACAATAAATATTATAAAATATAGGGCGTCTATCATAAAATATAGGGCGTCACTAGGTCTCAGGCGACTGAGAATTAACATTTCTTAGTCGTCTGACGTAAGCATGTTGGTTTCGAGCGATTTAGTCAAAACTCCAGAACGAATAGCTGATACGTGGTGCGCCTTCAAAGAAAAAACTGATACGTGGTGTTTGTTGGGCCTTTCGATTCATGGCCTTTTTTCCGACCGTACTATTCTACTACGCTATACCACACACCAGGCCGGAATGAATTTTTTTTCTAAGCTCATTTGCTTAGCACACGAAACAAACAAGGGAGTAAGAGACAAACGGATTCGCAAAAAAAATAAGAGTAAGAGACAAATGGTTAATTTCTCTTACTCTAATAAAATGAAATAACATTTATATTGCAACGATATGTGCATTTAGGAAAATTGTCAGATATAGCGCATGTATAAATTGAGAAATAATAATTATAATCCATGTACGATCAGGAAAAATTAGTTGAAACCTACATGCAACTATGGAGGGACGAGGATGTCGGCGCGTCTTCGGCTCGTGTTAGTGTATGTAGTTGTCGCTAGGTGGTTCAATAACCTAATTGTAATTTTTATTACTTTTGATACTTTTTGTACTGATGTTGATGATTATAAATATATAGGTGGAATTTCGTAAAAAAAACTAAGAAAGACTTGGTTGCAACACATGTGCAACCGAGAGAATCACTAAAAAACTCACTTGCAACTCATGTGTGACTCAGAAAATATCAATTACAACTTGTATGCGACGAAAACAAGTTGTAACTGGCTTGGGATAATGTGTCAGTTGTAAACATGTTGCAACTTGCTTAAAGTTATAACTTGACTGGCTTCGATGGGAAAAAGGCTCATCATGTTTAGAAAGGGCTCGGTTGCAAGAAAGTTGCAACTGGCCTTCGACGGGAAAAAGGCTCATAAAGTTTAGAAAATACACAGTTACAAGCAAGTTGCAATTGCCCTTTGAAGGGCTCAATTGCAAGCAAGTTGCAACTAGTCTTCGATGGTGCTAGGTACAAGCAAGTTGCATAATTGGCCTTTGACGAGGCTCAGTTACAAGCAACTGGCTTCGACGGGAAAGGCTCAGTTACAATGAAGTTGTAAACTGACCTTCGACGGGGTTCAGTTGCAAACAAGTTGCAAACTGGCTTTCGACGGGGTTCAGTTGCAACTAGCTTTGGATAATGCGTCGGTTGCAACTTGCTTGAAGTTACAACTTGGTTGTAACTGGCTTCGATGGGAAAAAAGCTCATCACGTTTAGAACGGGCTCGGTTGCAAGCAAGTTGCAACTGGCCTTTGACGAAACTCATTTGCAAGCAAGTTGCAACTGGCATTCACCATGAAAAAGGCTCATAAAGTTTAGAAAAGGCACAGCTACATACAAGGTTCAACTAGCCTTCAAAGGGCTCAGTTGCAAGCAAGTTGCAACTATCCTTCGATGGTGCTCAGTTGCAAGCAAGTTGCAAAATTAGCTTTTGAAGGGGCTCAGTTGCTAGCAACTTGTAACTGGCTTCGACGATAAAAAGGCTCATTAAGTTTAGAAAAGGCGCAGTTATAATGAAGTTGCAAAGTGGCCTTCGACAGGGTTCAGTTGCAAACAAGTTGCAATTGGCTTGGGATAATGTGTCGGTTGCAACTATGTTGCAACTTGCTTAAATTTGTAATTGGCTTTGATGGGAAAAAGATTCATCATATTTAGAAAGGGCTGGGTTGCAAGCAAGTTGCAATTGGCCTTCAACATGAAAAAGGCTCATAAAGTTTAGAAAAGGCACAGTTACATACAAGATTCAACTGGCTTTCGAAGGGCTCAGTTGCAAGCAAGTTGCAACTGGCCTTCGATGGTGCTCAGTTACAAGCAAGTTACAAAATTAGCTTTTGAAGGGGCTCAGTTGCAAGCAACTTGTAACTGGCTTCGATGGTAAAAAGGCTCATTAAGTTTAGAAAAGGTGTGTTATAATGAAGTTGCAAATTGGCCTTCGACGGGGTTCAGTTGTAAACAAGTTGCAATTGGCTTGGGATAATGTGTCGGTTGCAACTATGTTGCAACTTGCTTAAAGTTGTAATTGGCTTCGATGGGAAAAAGGTTCATCATGTTTAGAAAGGGCTGGGTTGCAAGCAAGTTGCAATTGGCCTTCAACGGGACTCAGTTGCAAGCAAGTTGCAACTGGCCTTCGATAGGCTCATAAAGTTTAGAAAGGGCATGGTTACAAGCAAGTTGCAACTGCCTTCAAAGGGCTCAGTTGCAAGCAAGTTGCAACTAGCCTTCTATGGTTCTCAGTTGCAAGCAAGTTACAAAATTAGCCTTTCACGGGGCTCAATTGCAAGCAACTTGTAACTGACTTCAACGATAAAAAAGGCTCATTAAGTTTAGAAAATGCTTAGTTACAATGAAGTTGCAAACTGGCCTTTGACGGGGTTCAGTTACAACACTGGCTTGGGATAATGCGGCGGTTGCAACCATATTACAACTTGCTTAAAGTTACAATCAAGTTATAACTGGCTTCGATAGGAAAAAGACTCATCAAGTTTAGAAAGGGATCGGTTGCAAGCAAGTTGCAACTGGCCTTCGACTGCAACTGGCCTTCGACGGGACTCAGTTACAAGCAGGTTGCAACTGACCTTCGATAGGAAAAATGTTCATAAATTTAAAAAGGGTACAATTATAAGCAAGTTGCAACTACCCTTTGAAGGATTCAGTTGCAAGCAAGTTGTAACTGGCCTTCGATAGGAAAAATGCTCATGAAGTTTAGAAAGGGTACAATTACAAGCAAGTTGCAACTGCCCTTCGAAGGGCTCAGTTGCAATCAAGTTGCAACTGCCATTCGAAGGGCTCAGTTGCAAGAAAGTTACAACTGGTTTTTGATGGTGCTCAGTTACAAGTAAGTTGCAAAATTATCCTTTGACGGGACTATATTGCAAGCAACTTGTAACTGGCTTCGACGGGAAAAATGCTCATTAAGTTTAGAAAAGGCTTAGTTAGAATGAAGTTCCAAACTGGCCTTCGACAGGTTCAGTTGCAAACAAGTGGTAACTGACTTGGGATAATGCGTCGGTTGTAACCATGTTGCAGCTTGCTTAAAGTTACCAACCAAGTTGTAACTGACTTCGATGGGTAAAAAGCTCATCAAGTTTAGAAAGGGCCCAGTTGCAAGCAAGTTGTAACTAGCCTTCAGATCAAGTTGCAACTGGCTTTCAGCTAGGGTCAACTATGATCAGGTTGCAAAACTCGGTCTCAATTGCAAGTAAGTTGCACCTGGATTTAAAAGTTACAAATCAAGTTGCGACTGCCTCTCAAAAAGCCGCAAAAACCATTCAGAGAGGGGGTCCAATTGTGGACAGGTTGCAACTAGGTTCAATTGCACAAGTTAGCAAAAAATAGCTTTAAAGTTACAACCAAGTTGTGACTGTCTTATATCGTAGGAGACGTAGGGATGTGAAGAGCTTCAGATTGTTCAGATTATTGGAGAAAAAGAATACCAATATATCGGGTAGAAGAAAACGGAGGGATTCATGTCACCGCCTACCAATACCTTACACATTCACCTCTTTTCTTCGTAGGTCCTAACAAATGAACATCAATAACATACATGACTCTACTTCATCACTTCGTACCACTCGGGACTAACAAAGAAAAAATGGAATAAAATCATGATAAGTGTCGCCCCCGACAAACAACAAAACAAAAAATTCAATACGCAAAACAATATAATGTCGCCGAAGATAGAAAAAAATGAAAATTTATGGTCATCCTAGTCTCTATATTTAACTCAGCATACAAAAACAAAATAAAAAACAGGCTATAAGGCTGAATAACATAAGTAGTAACATAGATGCCACCTAGTCTAAAAAAAGATAACGTGGCAAGCAATGAACGAAGGGAGATGCAAATGGAGTAATATAATATATTACCATCATATTATGACAAGCCTAGTAAAAAAATACTGTCTTATATCGCCTAGCAATAAATAGTGACAACTGTAAAAAATCAAGAGAGGAACAGTAAAAAAAAGAGATACAATCGGCAAAGAAAAATAGAAGATTGAAAATTACAAACCCGAAGCTAATCTCAATTTCACCTGAAGAAAAGCCATTAGCTGCCGAAAAAAGACCACAAAAGAAACAGGTACAAAGAAAAGGAATGGCTGCCGGCGATAAAGTAGGTAAAAAGGCCAGGCGTGTTCACCTCTTGGTCTTCCCAGCACGTGTTGGTTCAAATTGTAAATCAGCCCGCGCACACACGATCCTACTAGTAGATATGCGAGGCCCAACACGCAGAAACTAGCCAGCGCAGACAAAGCCCAATACGCAGAAAACAGCCTAGACAGACGCTGGTTTGTACATATCGTAAAGCAAAATAATCTGACGGTATATTAGATGACTGAGACTTGACTAACTCTCATACGCCTAAGAATTAGGAAAACCGTAAAATATACTCCCTCCGCTCCCAGAAAAGATGTCGGACGTCTTTTTTTGCAAAAACGTCCTCCGCTTTCCCCGACCAAACCAGCAGTCCTTCCTCCTTCGGCGGCAGTCATGTCTCCCATCGCCCCCATCAGTTCCCGGCCAACTCCGGTCGTGCCCTACCCTATCGATCTGTGTTGGCACCCCCTCATTCCCCTACATTGGTTCCAAGGCGTGGAACCGTCGATTCGCAGCGCTCACCACAAACCCTAGCCCAGTCAAGGTTTGATTTTGGGATCCATGGTGGCGTCAGCGACCTCGGGCTCTGAAGATGGGGCACTGGGGCATCCATGGTGGCGTCGGCATCCTCGGGCTCCGGAAATCTTCATTCTTTCGCGGCTCGGCGGCCGTCCGCACCACTAGCAGCACACGTGGCCGGCCAGGCCAGGGCTCTCACGGACGCCGACGTCCTCGAGCTCCGCACCTCCGCCGGCAAGAGCATCCAGGTGACACGTGTGGCTGTATCTCCGCCCAGCCCTCTTCCTTGTTCCCCATTTCGGAAGGCCTCTTCCGACGGTAGAAGCTACGGGGGACAGAGTTGTGCGTCCTTGCGGAAGGGGAGGAGGGTGGGGACGACCTGGTCACGCTCCACGAAGAGCTCGTCCAGCCTCAACTCGACGGAGACGTCCTCCACAACAGCACCCTGCAAAAGGTCGTTTCTTCCCCCCTGAAATATGGGTTGTAAGCAAATGATCTCACTTTACTAGAATGTTGTAATTAGACAAAATCATTTGTCGGTGTACTTGATGCTCGCTACTAGGCACAAAACCTTGGTTGTGACAGTTAAAGTGGGTAATCAGTTCTTTCAAAAATAGCTCTAACTTTTTGAAATGAGCAGGGGCATACAGCCATTCAGCAATCTCTTTCCGAGGACTGTACTACAATACCTTGTTTGTGTCTGTATGTCCTAAACAAATTTAAGAAATCAATTTTGTTCTCGACAAGTCCTAATCCTGAAATATGACTCTGTGCTATGGTTGTTTCATGCTTTAATATATAAATACAAGTGAAAATGACTTTCTGAAGTAACTGACTGTCTTTATCTGTCAGTTTAAGCCATTCCATATACCGGATATTTGATTACCCAGAATTGCAGGTGATAGAGCTAGTCATCCGCGTGGGATTTGTGAACGTCTGGTAGATATAGAGTCGGAAAAGCTGACCCAAATTGACAAAAATTTAGGAAGCAAATGGATCATGATAGCCAGTCTATGATTAGGGAGGCTTTTGTGGCGCATGTAGTCATGGTAGGAAGTGTATTTTGTTCCTCTGTGAATTTAAATCACCGTACGCTGTCATCATCATGGGGTACTGAATTTCAGGTGTCATTTAGGAGTAGGAGTTACAGGTTATAGAAATTTGGCATGCATGCATGTGCAAATAGAGTACATCCGTGTTTCTTGCTGTGCTTATACATGAACAGTATACAAGCTAGTCACGGGAGGCACTCTTCATGTGATTTTACCTCCTGTCATGGGAGGCACTCTATTGACCATGCCAGTATAGAAGATATCCAGATCATGGGGACCTAGATAAGAAAGAACAAATCAATGAAAGATTGTTGGTGTCATGGGAAGATAGATCCTAAATATAGGAACAAATATTCACCTACAATCAGTAAGTTGGGAAGATAGTACACTGCAAGAGATAGATCATGAAAATAACACTGTAATTAAGACTATTATTATTGTTGCATGTAACATGGAACAATGTACAAGGATTAACCAGAGTAAGATTGTAGGATCTATATAGGAACAAATATTCTTATATACTTCATACTACCTATATATAGTCTTCAGTATGATAGATACTGTCTAAATTACGTGAAACACACGTGGGTGTAACTACACCCAGGTGTAGTATGAATATGTCTATATAGGAAAAATATGACGGTATTTTACATATATATTGAAAATTATGGGTGCATTTGCAATTTTTTCACCTAACTTGCTTGTAAGTATCTTAGATATAGTATATGAACATACTCAAATAGATAAAATATTACAAATACTTCCGTAAGGTAGTATATGAGAGGTGGGTGTAGTTACACCCGGGAGTAAGAAGTATTTTTCCTATATATATATACGTACAAAACAGTGTATCTTGCATATGTATTTGAATCAATAATTGTTTGTTCATATACGTAGACAAGCGCATGATGTCTCGTACGTGTCGCGCGCTAGCTATCGGTTCGTCGGTCCATCTTGATCGAGAGAGCATATATACACGAGCAGGATGATTTTTTTTTAAATGTGCAGGCTGCAAATTAAACAGGTGACATGCGCATCGAGGGCATGACTGGATGGCGACTTCTTTGTTTACATGTGCACGCATGATGACGTCCGGGACGTACGTGCTCGAACTGCAAATTGATAGTTTGTTTGTCGATCTATATAGACCGAACGTACGTGCTCTGACTGCAAATTGATAGTCTAAAAATACAAAGAGGCTCTAAGATAGGATGTATTTGTACATACATATATATATATACATATATCAATGGACCATAACATCTAAAAGAAACGGATGTGATTCATGCATAATGGATGTCAGAAATAGATTGATTGATTTTTTATAATAAATTTAGAAATATTATTTATATTATTTGGAGTTATATAATTAAAGTTATAAATTTTTAAGATTTAAAATGGTAGACTATTTTGTACGTACATATATATATACCAATATCAATCGATCATAACATCCAAGAAAAACGGATCTGATACATGCATGAAGGATGTCAGAAATGGATTTGTTGGATTTTTTAATAAATTTAGACATATTATTTATATTATTTGGAGTTATATAACTAAAGTTATGATTTTTTAGAGTTTGCATTATTAATAGAAGCATTTTTAATTATTTGCATATTTTAGTTATCTGAAATACTGAACCAAGTTTATATTTAAAATATTCAAATATTTCTAAGCACTTTTCATATTAAAAGTTTTTTCATTTGAATTTGTATTCAAAAGTTATGAACGTTTGAAATAAATAGATTTAAAAAAAAAGTGCGAGGCGCGAGGGACCTTTGCATAATTTTCTTATAGAACTCGAGGACCTGCATGCAAAATAGCAGTCAGTGTGTTGACCCGCGTCGCCACGTCAACCCGACGGGTGGGTCCTACTGTCAGTTTTGGCGTTAATTGGCTCTCAATTCGGTCTTAGTGCGAATTGAATTTGCAGAATAGTGGTCACATTTTGCGATTTTTTGTAAAGTGGTGGTTAATCGAATTTTCTGCAGATATGTGGTGGTTTTATGCTATTAACTCTGCTGGCTGAGACGTAGATGTAGAGCGGCCTCTTGTGCATGAAGGCGGACCTGCCGACGAGCTGAGATGGAGTTGCCAGCGAGATGAGACGGAGCGCGGCCTCTACGCGAAGATGGAGTTTCAGCGAGTTGAGATGGAGCTGCCGGAGAGAAGGCGATCTCACCGGCGAGCTGAGACAAAGCTGCCGGCGAGAAGCTGCGCAGCCGGGAGTTTGGGGACGAGCTATCGGAGCTCTTCACGTAGACCTGAACATATGTGATGTTGGTGATGAGCTGGCGCTTCCTCCTGCGCAACCTGGATGTTGGGGGGCGAGCTGCCAGAGCTTGTGGCGCTGCTAGAGATCTGAGCTCCGGCTCTCCTCATCGACTGGATCGATCAGTAGGACGGGGCTAGAGCACTATGGAGCGGAGCCATTTCGTGCTTGCCGGCAGGATGTAGAAGCGGATCGATTAGGTTCGCGCTTGCTGGCGGGATGACGCGGTCACGCGGATGGATCACCTGGAGGAGCGGATCGATAGGTCCGTGCTTGCCGACGGGATCTATCAGCTTGCCGGTGCTGGTTCAGCTAGTGCGTGGAGGCGCTTGCGTACAGGTGCACCGGCGATTATCAGCTGGAGGCCAGCTGGCCGGCCACGATATGCTGTGCCGGAGGAGCTTGCGGGCCTGCGGGAGGAGCTGGCTACGGACTGGATCGATCCGGACAGGCTAGTTACATTTTGAATTAAGCAGGGTTTTAATGTAAAATGATTTTGTGCTGAATCGTGTTCTCCCTCCTGACATCCTTTTCGGGACGGAAGGAGTACATGTAACTACGATTGAACAAAAAAAAACCTGAGCTGCTTCCGCCGTGTCGCTCCTAGGCTGCACCAGATCTCTGCCAAGACCCCATCATTGGGCCTCTTTTGCCCGGATGTAGCGGGCCCTTGTCGCCGAAGGTGGTAGGGCCAAACCCTGCTCGCTATTGCTCGTGGTAGGGCCAGACCCTGCTCGCTATTGCTCGTGGCGTCGGTGCTCACCTTCTCAGCTAGGGGGCAGAGTCGTGTCTCCGACGTCCACTAGCCGAGGTGGCGGCCCAAAACCCGGTGGTGGTGGAGCCGTGGAGGCCTTTGTCTCCATTGTGCAGTGGATGGTGCTGCGTGTGTGGTCCAAGGCATTGTTATTCTTGAAGGAAATATGCCCTGAGAGGCAATAATAAAGTTATTATTATGTATTCCTTATATATGATAGATGTTTATTTTACATGCTATAATTGTATTGATAGGAAACATCAATACATGTGTGTTTAATAAACAAAAAGGGTTTCTAGTCATGCCTCTCTTATAGACTAGCTTGTTGATTAACAAGATGATCAAGGTTTCCTGATCATGGACATTGGATGTTGTTAATAACAAGGTCACACCATTGGTGGAATGATGTGATGAACATTCATCCGAAGTATAGCATTACGATCAAGTCATTGTGTTTATATTGCTATAACATCATACAAAGTAATCTTTATCCTTAGACCATGAGATCATGTTAATTGCTAACACCGGAAGAGTATCTTGATAATATCAAACGTCACACCGTAACAGGGTGACTATAAAGATAGGTTCAGTGCTACGAAGGTGTTATGTTGAGGCTCATGGATCAAGAGTGGAATTTATCAATCCAGATGACGGATAGATATACTCTGGGCCCTCTCGGTGATATCACATTAGGATAGCTTGCAAGCAAGTGTTGTGATCACTAGAATGTTATATCACGGGAACGAGAAAAGAGTGCATGTCGGTAACGAGATCAAACTAGGTATGGAGATACCGATGATCGAATCTCGGACATGTAATATATCGAGAGACAAAGGGATTTAGTTACAAGCGTTAAAGGTTCTCACGATCACAAGAGTCATCGTTGAATGTGTAGGAGTCAGTACGGATCTCCAGGTCCCGCTGCTGATTATTGATCGGAGAAGGGTCTCGATCATGTCTGCATTATTCGCGAACCGTAGGGTGGCACACTTAAGAGTTACCGGACACCATTTTGGAGCACATATGTTTCAGACGAAAGAATTGCAAAGCGCAGGAATTGTTTCAATAGAAACTGGAAATCGTTTCGGGTGAAATTGCAGAAGGTGGTTCTGCATGTGATATTAAAATATTGCAAGGGGCTATATGTGAATGTTTGTTAATTAAAGTAATTAACAAAATTCTGAATAAATTTAATAAAAGAGTTTTTATTAAATGAGAGAGCATTAAATTTGGAGAAACTTAATGCATTTAAAGTGGAGACTTTAAAAGGGAATGTGAAGAGGCATTTTAATGTGGAGTTACCACCACATGAATGGGGGAGGTGAGGGGTAACCCCCCCATGCGCCGGCCATGGAGAGAGGGGGCACCCCCCTCCTCCTATAAAAGGCCACCCATTCCCTCCTTCATCCACACACCTCCTTGTGAAGGATCTCTCTCCCCCTCTAGAATTATTCCCCCATGGTCTCGGATTAGCGAGATACATGTTCCCGGTGGCATTTCGTCTGGAAGGAGTTGCTGCTTCCAGATCGCTGGAGCGAGAAGGTGGAGGTTGTCCGGTGGCTTGAACGTGTGTGCGAGTGCGGATGCGCTGCTGAGTTGCGGCGCTCGGACTTCCTCACGATCTTGAGATCGGCAAGTGTACGACTACATCAACCACGAGTTCCTACTCGTTACAAAGCTCGTTGTCTTCGAGGGTAAGTTCTCTATGGATGTATGTCCACCCGTTTTCTTTGTACCTAGTAGATAGATCTTGGCGTGTAGTTCACACCGTAGGAAAATTTTTGTTTTCTATGCTGCAGACCCAATAGTGGTATCAGAGCCTGATCTATGCGTAGGTGGTTTGCACGGGTAGTACACATATGTTTATATGTGGGCGATGATGATCATTTTATTGCATCTTCTATGTATTTTGGATATTGGTGGCATAGTGGGATGAAACGGCCCGGACCAACCTTACATGTCATCGTACATGAGACCGGTTCCACGACTGACATGCAACTTGTTTTGCATAAGTGGCTGGCGGGTGTCTGTCTCTCCTACTATAGTCAATACCTGATTTACAACGAGTTGCTAATAACTTGGTTATCCTCGTTGTGGTTCATGTTCGTAGGTTAGACAGGTTTTATCTCCGAAAACCCTAAGCCACGTAAAACTTGCAATTGATAAATTAGAGGCGTCTAGTTTAGATCGTTGCTGGGCTAGTGTTTTGATATGGTATTGTTGTAAGTAGATGTATAATAGATACTCTTACAACTCACTTAACATGTAAGTTCCATAGACCTTGGCCTTATACACAAAGGAATGATAGAGATCATACCACGATGCAAATGATAGAGATCAAATGCATGGACCATATCACCTCACTTCACACATTAGATGTTAGCATCTTATATTGCTAGTTTGGCGCGTTTGGTAGCATTATAAGATGATCCCTCATTTAGATATCAAGATAAAATGTGTTCTTCCTTAAGTATGCACCGTTTTGTGGATCGTGTTTTGAGGCATCACGTGATGATCGGGTGTTTTCAACTCTACGCTTTCATACAACGGGTGTAAGACAGTTTTACACAAGCAAATACTAAGGTTCTTACTTGACGAGCCTAGCATGTACAGACATGGCCTCGAAACCTGGACCGAAAGGTTAAGCATGAGTCATATAGTTGATATGATGCCCATATAGATGCTCGCCTTTGAAGCTACACCGACTCACGTGATGATCGGACTTGGTGTAGTGGATTTGGTTCATGTAATTACCAAAAGGACACGAGGGATGTCGTTTTTGAGTGGGAGTTCATTAGTAATTTGGATTAGTTGAACTCAATCTATCATAAACTTAGTCTAAATATACTTTACAAATTCTGTTGTAGATGGCACCACCTGCTTTTAATTTCAATGTGTTCATGGAGAAAGAGAAACTTGCTGCGAATGGTAGAAACTTCACCAACTGGGCTATGAATTTGAGGAATCTCCTCACTGCTGCACAAAAGCAATATGTACTAGATGCGCCGCTAGGCCCCCCACCAGTTCCTGATGCCCCTGACGAGGAAAAGAATGTCATGTGACTCGTCAGGAGGACCACAACTTAGTTCATTGCAGCATACTGTATGGGCTAGAGCCAGAACTTCGAAAACGTTTCGAAAATGGCAATGCCTTTGATACCATAGGAGAATTGAAAATGATTTTCGATACCCATGCTGCCGTAGAGAGTTATAATGCTACAGAAAAGTTCTTTAGCTGCATGATGGAGGAAAACAACTCCGTTAGTGAGCACGTACTCAAAATGTCTGGGTACGCCGATAAGCTTGTGTCCTTAGGAATAACGATTCCCATTGACTTAGGCATACATCGTGTTCTCCAATCTCTGCCACCTAGCTACAAGAGCTTCGTGATGAACTATAATATGCAGGGCATGAAGAAGTCTCTTCCCGAGCTTCTGTCAATTCTTAAGACTGCAGAAGTGGAGATTAGGAAAGAACATAAAGTGTTTATGATCAATAGGACCACCGGTTTCAAGAAGGACAAGAAAGGCAAGCACAAGGCAAAGAAGGGTGGCAAGTCCGTTGCCACGCCTAAAAAGAAACCCCGAGCTGGCCCTAAGTCTGACACCGAGTGCTACTATTGCAAGGGGACTGGCCATTGGAAGCACAACTGCCCCAAGTTTTTGGCGGACAAGAAGTCCAGCAAGGCAAACAGAGGTATATGTGATATACATGTTATTAATGTGTACTTGACTAGTACTCGCAGTAGCACCTGGGTATTTGATACCGGATCAGTTGCTAATATATGTAACTCGGTTCAGGGGCTACGGAACAAGCGACAACTAGCAAGGGATGAGGTCTCGATGCGAGTCGGCAATGGATCAAGAGTTGATGTGATCGCCGTCGGAACGCTGCCTCTCCATATGCCATCGGGATTAGTTATAAACCTAAATAATTGTTATTTGGTGCCTGCACTGAGCATGAACATTGTATCCGGATCGTGTTTGATGCAAAGTGGTTATTCATTTAAGTCTGAAAACAATGGTTGTTCGATTTATATGAATAATATCTTTTATGGTCATGCACCTATGTTGAATGGTTTATTTCTGTTGATCTCGATAGTAGTATTACGCATATTCATAATGTTGATGCTAAAAGGATTAAACTTGATAATGATATATCTACATATATGTGGCACTGCCGTCTAGGTCATATTGGCGTTAAACGCATGAAGAAACTCCATTCTGATGGACTTTTGGAATCACTTGATTTTGAATCATTTGATACATGTGAGCCATGCCTTATGGGCAAGATGACTAGAACGCTGTTTTCCGGTTCAATGGAACGGGCGACAGATCTATTGGAAATCATACATACTGATGTGTGTGGACCAATGAGTATGTCGGCGCGAGGTGGATATCGTTATTTTGTTATTTTCACGGATGATTTGATAGATATGGGTATATCTATTTGATGAAACACAAGTCTGAAACTTTTGAAAAGTTCAAAGAATTTCAGAATGAAGTG
Source organism: Avena sativa (assembly GCA_916181665.1). Taxonomy (NCBI): domain Eukaryota; kingdom Viridiplantae; phylum Streptophyta; class Magnoliopsida; order Poales; family Poaceae; genus Avena; species Avena sativa. The sequence goes on from OV702296.1 coordinate 419,251,011, forward strand.
GAAAATCATCGTAACAGAAAGATCAAATTTCTGCGGTCCGACCGTGGAGGAGAGTATCTTAGTTACGAGTTTAGCACACATATGAAAGACTGTGGAATAGTTTTACAACTCACGCCTGCCGAAACACCACAACATAATGGTGTGTCAGAACGTCGTAATCGTACTTTATTGGATATGGTTCGGTCTATGATGTCTCTGACTGACTTGCCACTGTCATTTTGGGGTTATGCACTGGAAACCGCTACATTCACTTTAAATAGGGCACCATCTAAATCCGTTGAAAAGACACCATATGAATTATGGTTTGGAAACAAACCTAAGCTGCCATTTCTTAAAGTTTGGGGATGCGATGTTTATGTGAAGAAACTTCAACCGGATAAACTCGAACCCAAAGCGAAAAAATGCGTCTTCATAGGATACCCTAAGGAAACGATTGGGTATACCTTCTATCACAGATCCGAGGGCAAGGTCTTTGTTGCCAAGAATGGATCCTTTCTTGAGAAGGAGTTTCTTGCGAAAGGTGTGAGTAGTCGGAAGGTAGAACTCGAAGAGGTCATTGAACCTTCTCTTCATGGAATGGCGAGTGGCGCAGCACCGGAAGTTGTTTCGGAGTGGACTTCACCTGATGAAGAGAGAGCTAATGATATTGATCATGAAATTCCGAAAGAGGACACTACCGAACCTCGCAGGTCAAGCAGGACACGTGTAGCTCCTGAACTGTACGGCAATCCTGTTGTGAATTTCATGATTGATGAAATGGATGACCCTGCGACATATGAAGAAGCGATGATAAGCCCGGATTCCAACAAATGGCTAGAAGCCATGAAATCCGAGATGGAATCCATGTACGAGAACCAAGTTTGGAACTTGGTGGACTTACCTCACGACCGAAAGGCCGTTGAGAATAAATGGATTTTCAAAAGAAAAACTAATGCTGATGGTAATGTGACCATCTATAAGGCTCGACTTGTCGCAAAGGGGTTTCGACAAATTCAAGGAGTTGACTACGATGAGACATTTTCTCCCATAGCGATGCTTAAGTCGGTTAGGATTATGTTAGCAATTGCTGCATATTTCGATTATGAAATATGGCAGATGGATGTCAAAACTGCGTTCCTCAATGGTAATATTGAAGAAGAGTTGTATATGATACAACCTAAGGGTTTTGTCGATCCTAAGGATGCTAATAAGGTGTGCAAACTTCAGCGATCCATCTATGGACTGAAGCAAGCATCACGAAGTTGGAATCTCTGCTTTGATGAGGTGATCAAAGAGTTTGGATTTGTCCAAACTTATGGAGAGGCTTGTATTTACAAGAAAGTGAGTGGGAGCAATGTGGCATTTCTAATATTATATGTGGATGGCATATTATTGATTGGAAATGATTTAGATCTTTTAAACAGTGTTAAAAGTTATCTAAACAGCAAATTTTCGATGAAGGACCTTGGTGAAGCTTCATATATATTAGGCATTAAAATCTATAGAGATAGATCAAGACGCCTAATTGGGCTATCGCAGAGTACATACCTTGATAAGATATTAAAGAAGTTTAATATGGACGGAAGTAAGAAGGGGTTCTTACCTATGTTGCAAGGCAAGACATTGAGTAAGACTCAAAGTCCGGCTACGGCGGAAGAAAGAGAGATAATGGATAGGATCCCCTATGCCTCAGCCATAGGCTCTATAATGTATGCCATGCTATGTACAAGACCGGATGTGGCACATGCTATTAGTTTGACTAGTAGGTACCAATCTGATCCAGGTTCGAAACACTGAATAGCGGTCAAGAATATCCTTAAGTACTTGAGAAGAACTAAGGATATGTTTCTTGTATACAAAGGTGAAGAAGAGCTAGTCGCTAAGTGTTATGTCGATGCTAGCTTTGACACTGATCCGAATGACTCTAAGTCTCAATCCGGATACGTATTTCTCTTGAACGGAGCAACAGTTAGTTGGAGGAGCTCCAAACAACCTGTGGTAGCTAGATCAACAATGGAGGCGGAATATGTTGCTGCTTCAGAAGCGGCACAGGAAGCAGTTTGGATGAAAGAGTTCATAACAGAATTGGGTGTGGTTCCCAGTGCGTTGGACCCGATGGTGATCTATTGTGACAACAATGGAGCCATAGCCAACGCCAAGGAACCAAGGTCTCACAAGAATTCCAAGCATATTAAGTGCCGATTTCACTCCATCCGCGAACATGTCAAGGATGGAGATATAAAGATTTGTAAAGTGCACACGGACCTGAATGTAGCAGATCCGTTGACTAAAGTACTCCCTAGGGCAAAACATGATCAACACCAGAACTCCATGGGTGTTAGATTTATCACTATGCGAACTAGATTATTGTCTCTAGTGCAAGTGGGAGACTGAAGGAAATATGCCCTGAGAGGCAATAATAAAGTTGTTATTATGTATTCCTTATATATGATAGATGTTTATTTTACATGCTATAATTGTATTGATAGGAAACATCAATACATGTGTGTTTAATAAACAAAAAGGGTTCCTAGTCATGCCTCTCTTATAGACTAGCTTGTTGATTAACAAGATGATCAAGGTTTCCTGATCATGGACATTGGATGTTGTTAATAACAAGGTCACACCATTGGTGGAATGATGTGATGAACATTCATCCGAAGTATAGCATTACGATCAAGTCATTGTGTTTATATTGCTATAACATCATACGAAGTAATCTTTATCCTTAGACCATGAGATCATGTTAATTGCTAACACCGGAAGAGTATCTTGATAACATCAAACGTCACACCGTAACAGGGTGACTATAAAGATGGGTTCAGTGCTACGAAGGTGTTATGTTGAGGCTCATGGATCAAGAGTGGAATTTGTCAATCCAGATGACGGATAGATATACTCTGGGCCCTCTCGGTGATATCACATTAGGATAGCTTGCAAGCAAGTGATGTGATCACTAGAATGTTATATCACGGGAACGAGAAAAGAGTGCATGTCGGTAACGAGATCAAACTAGGTATGGAGATACCGATGATCGAATCTCGGACATGTAATATATCGAGAGACAAAGGAATTTAGTTACAAGCGTTAAAGGTTCTCACGATCACAGGAGTCATCGTTGAATGTGTAGGAGTCAGTACGGATCTCCAGGTCCCGCTGCTGATTATTGATCGGAGAAGGGCCTCGATCATGTCTGCATTATTCACGAACCGTAGGGTGGCACACTTAAGAGTTACCGGACACCATTTTGGAGCACATATGTTTCAGACGAAAGAATTGCAAAGCGCAGGAATTGTTTCAATAGAAACCGGAAATTGTTTCGGGTGAAATTGCAGAAGGTGGTTCTGCATGTGATATTGAAATATTGCAAGGGGCTATATGTGAATGTTTGTTAATTAAAGTAATTAACAAAATTCTGAATAAATTTAATAAAAAAGTTTTTATTAAATGAGAGAGCATTAAATTTGGAGAAACTTAATGCATTTAAAGTGGAGACTTTAAAAGGGAATGTGAAGAGGCATTTTAATATGGAGGAGTTACCACCACATGAATGGGGGAGGTGAGGGGTCACCCCCATGCGCCGGCCATGGAGAGAGGGGGCACCCCCCTCCTCCTATAAAAGGCCACCCATTCCCTCCTTCATCCACACACCTCCTTGTGAAGGATCTCTCTCCCCCTCTAGAATTATTCCCCCATGGTCTCGGATTAGCGAGATACATGTTCCCGGTGGCATTTTGTCTGGAAGGAGTTGCTGCTTCCGCTGGATCGCTGGAGCGAGGAGGTGGAGGTTGTCCGGTGGCTTGAACGTGTGTGCGAGTGCGGATGCGCTGCTGAGTTGCGGCGCTCGGACTTCCTCACGATCTTGAGATTGGCAAGTGTACGACTACATCAACCACGAGTTCCTACTCGTTAACAAAGCTCGTTGTCTTCGAGGGTAAGTTCTCTATGGATGTATGTCCACCTGTTTGCTTTGTACCTAGTAGATAGATCTTGGCGTGTAGTTCACACCGTAGGAAAATTTTTGTTTTCTATGCTACGGACCCAACAATTCTGGGACTCTCACGCCCAAATATGATCTACCCAAAGCATTTGGGCCCAATCTGCGTTCATGGATGGTAGGTTGTGGCTATCCGGTCGCGGTGGTGCGTGCGAGGCCGCCGCTGCATCAACATGTGGTGCAAAGGAGTTGCTTGATAGGCGCTTGGTGTGTTGTGCTGAAGATGGTGCTACAGGTGTGCATTCACAAAGTGGAGTTGTGGATGCCGGGGCAATGGCCCCGAGATGGGTGGTCGCCAACGTGGTGGCTGTGGTCAGCGGTTCTTGCGATCCATTCGCATATCGTTCGGCCGAATGCAATGATTTTGTCAGTTGGAGCATGGGGTGCTACTCGGCGTGTCGCTCAGTGGTGTGGTGGAGTCCCAGTCGAAAGCTTTGCACTGACCTTGTCAGTGCTAGCAACGCGATACTTCAACGTCGTTTCCTTCCTAGGGGCCGCTAGCCGTAGATCTCCATCCACACCCTTGTGATGGGTCTAGGCTCTTCGGGAGAAATCCCTAGCTCCAGATTCCCATGCGGGTGCTGACGACAACTACGTTGTTACCTACTTAGAGGCGTCATCTTGGAAGCCCTGTTCAGCTATCGATGCATGTTTCTCTCATTGTTAGGTTGGTGGATGACAGGGGAGCAGCCCCGAGAAGATGATGTTAGTGTGTCGAGGAGGGTGGCCTCGTGAATCATGGTCGGCAACAACTTCATGGGGTGGGGCAGTTGCTTGACTTGGCTTGGGTGACAATCTTGTGTCGCTAGGGCAGCGAGATTGTATGCACGGTCGACAATCCTCAAAGGAGATGGTTTGAGTTTTAGGCTAGGTGCATCTCCGGATGGTGGTGCGATGACCGTGGTCTGCGAGCAGTTTGCCCTATGCAACTTGGGTTGCGGGTGACTGAGTCGTGTGGGGTCGTGAATCGAGTGTGAGAGGCGGTATGACGGGATAGCGGTCCACCCGGCGTTGCGGAATAGTTGGATGTCGGGGTGGTGGCCCAAGTGTTGAGTGCTCCTCCGAGGTTGGCTTCTCCATATTCATTCGAGGTCCCGTATCTTCTCCTGTCGTAGCAGCGACAACATCTTCCTTCCGACGATGGTGATTGCGCGTGGTCTTGGCGAAGTGGTGTTTTCGAGTTTGAGCATCGTGGTTCTTGGCTCTTGGGTTTGGTCCCGTGGGAGTGTGAGCATGGTCCCATGGTGTTGGCTAGGAATGGCAATGGGGCTCCGAAACCCGCTAACCCGACGAGTACCCGACTTAAATGGGACAAGTCTGGTAAAAAATTAGACTTGCCAAATTATACGGGGCGGGTATGGAGGAGCCGGACCCATATCCGCAGACCTACCATCGGTCCAACATATTGTCTAGATTCATACTAATAGCCTTAACAACCGACCCACCAACATGGCCACCATCGGCTAGACCACTTCCTGACTCACACCCCACGCGTCACAGGCTCCCAACCCACCATCCCGTCTCGTTCTCGCGAGTCGCGACCTAGAACTCGCCGCCGCCTCCCGCGATCCTGCACGCGCCACTCTTGCCTCACGCCTTTACACCGTCCCTGCACCGCCACCTCGCGCCTCTGCGGCGCCACCCACCTCGCGTGCCGCTACCCACCCGCCACTCGCGCGTCTGCGTCGCCTCGCCGCCCCTTCACCGCCGCCTCGCGTCTCTGCGCCATCTTCGCCTTGCCGCTGCCTCACAGTACATGGACGCAGGTACCTGTCGGGTCTCGGGTACCCGGCAGGTGGCGGGTCTAGAGAATTTTTTGACCCGACAACGAAGTCTGGGCGTGTATTCGCGGGGGGGGGGGGGGGGGGGGGGGGGAGGGGGAGGGGGGGATCTGGCCCCGAACCCGCCGGGTGGCACCTTCAGTGTTGACGTTTTCCCACATTTTTCGTTTAATAAATTGGGCACCTTCTTAATTACTCTCTCCGTCCATAAATGACACATTAGTTCTCTCTCTTCATCTACAAGCCTTCACCAATACAAATGAAAGAGGAGAATGAGTTTTGGTGGATGATGTGGAGGAGAAGAATGAAGATTGGAGGATGAAGTGGGGGAGAGTGATTACAAGGAGCTAATTGTATTTATTAACTGCCTTGATAATGTAGATATATGCATTTATTAACTGCCTTGTATTTATTACATGAGTGCTAGTACACTTATTTGCGGACGGAGGGAGTAATAGATAATGCAAATAGTTTAACTTAGTTTCGGAAAAGAAAAAAAAATCCTTGTAGAGGCAGAACGTTGTGCATCGGACGTTTTGCCAGTGATGATTCCTTGGCAAGCGATTTGATACTCGCTCTGCCGAAGTCGTGAACCCTACAAATCCTCGCAGCAGCGTCGCCGTCACAAACACAAACAGAACTCGCCATGGATCCGCCGCATCCTTCCTCGCACCATCATCACCACCACCACCGGCTCCACCTCCGCCTCGACCCCGGCCACCACCACCGCATCCACATCCACCTCTGCCACCACAGCGCCCAACTCCTCCTCAACCCCGCCGCCCACCACCACCACCACCAGCAGCAGCAGCAGCAGCAGGCGTTGGTTCCTCCCCACTCGTTCCCCTACCCACCGACCGCGGCGCCTTGGCTTCCGGAAGGAGGACCACCCGCCGGACCTGAGGGAGAGGCGGCGAGGGAGTCTGAGGAGCCGCCGCTGCAGGTTGAGCCAGGAGAAGACGTTTATCTAGAAAGGGAAGAGGAGGAGGAGGAGCCGGTGTTCGTTCTGACGGACGAGTGGGCGGAGTTCTTCGCCAAGGCCGACGCCAAGAGGAAGCTGGGTAATTAAATCGCCTTCTTCTCTCACCAACTTCCCCCCAAATCTGTTTTCTTCCTCGTGTGTCTACGCTCAATCTCAACTAATTCTGCGACTCTCTTTGTTTTTGTGCAGCCAAGCAGCAGAAGAAGAAGGATCGGAAGAAGTAGGCGCGTCAGTGTTATTGCCTGAAACGATGGAGGGGCAGACCGGGCAGGGGCCGGCATACCAGAGCTTACAGCACTTCCAACTTTTTACGATAGGAGAGATGATGACAGTACTCACGATGCTTTTTACAATTCGGCTTGCAGTAATTTCCCTATAGTTGTTTTCTGTGTTGAGAACTTCTTCATCAATCATCACTGCCGTGGTAGGCGTGTACTACTCTGTTCTCAGATGGGAGTTTTTATTTGGGGGGTTTACTGCGTTCCGATGATTCAAGCAGATACGAAATGCTCGGCAACTGTTACTCCTAAACGGGCTCTTTTGATCGATCCGCACTGCCATCAACAAATAATCTGCAACAGAACTGACTAAATGACCGGAGTAGCAAGACGCTTTGCCAGAATTTGGCAGCCAGTCACCAAAATCTAGAAACGCAAATTGGCAACAGTACAGAACCCAACAAATTGTTTAGCATGAGCCAGGAATCAGGCCTGTTCCAGGTTCCCACGTCCTATCTGAATCTGAACCAGAGTAAATACCAGGAAGCAACAACCTGCAGTCACCTACTACATCATTGTGTAAGAGTGGAGCGCAGCCATCTTGGTGCAAACTAGAATACCACGGTTCATGTGACCATTCGAATTGACTTTTTTTCTAATAGCGTTTTGGGGGGCGTCGGCGTGAAATTTCGAGCCCAACCGCGCACCTCAATTTTTTTTGGTGCCGGCGCGGCCCAGTTATTTACCCGACGGCCCCAGGCCAAACCCAATGTACAAGGAGGCGAGCGGGAGCGCCGGATGGACGCGTGGCAGGGCGGGTGGCGGAAAAAGAAGGCGGGAGCGTGCGCCAAACCCTCCCGGTCAAAGCTCGCCCGCATGGCAGCCATATAGAGCCGGTCTTCTTCCTCGCCATCAGCGCTGAGTAATGCCGCTGCTCGTCGCAGCCTTTCCAGCGAACGGCAGCGGGCGGTGCAGCCGACACGTCCCGTCAATCGGGCACGGGCGGCGTTAATGCCTACCGCTCGCCTCCCCCTCCTCTCCCATTATAAAAACCCGCGGCGGTTTCTATTGCCGTCGCACACACATTATCTCGACGGCGAGCTCCACCATCTCCTCCCCCAACCTCCCCCAAGCTCTTCGCCAGGCGCCACGGCCTCGTCGTCGACATCGACGACGACGAGGGGGCGGCTTGTGCTTCCACGAGGCCGGCGCGCAGGACCAGCGGCGAGGGGTGCAGCCGCCTACCGTCGGCGAAGGACGAGCCGCCCATCGACGACGAGGACGAGGACGGCCTGTTCGACTACGCCGTGACGATGTACCGCCGGCTCGGGATCGGTCTTGGCCGCTATTAGATGGCGTTTTTTCTTGTAAATTTTTGTTAAATTTAAACTGTTCGTCTATGTTTCGGTGAATTTTGAACTGTTTGTCTAAAATTCTGCTAAATTTAAAATATTTAAATTTCGTTATGGGGGCACAGCTGGGAGCCGGTGCTCCTCCATTTGGCAACATCACGCCGGCGTCCGCCCATACGAGCAAAAAAGGGACCGCGCCGAAGCCCGTATGGGGTTACAAGTGGAGATGCTCTTAAGAGTCTGCTTAAGCGCTTTGCAATAGATATGCCCTAAAGATCAATCAAAAGTAGAAAGCACGCCAAGCATAATAATAACTACTACTACATCGAGATCTCAGAGCCACCTAAGGATCACTATCGCTGGTGTTGCTTTACTACTCGAGCTGGCGTGACTGATGACAACTCGAAAGTATTTGTGTATGTGCCCCCTAAGAACTATAGCCAAGGCTATTTCAATTAAACTCTTAAATAGATCCATTAACATACATTTACGATATTAAGGAAAAAAGGGCGGTGGCTAGGGTTCCACCTAGCTAGCCGTCGCCATCTGTGTCTCGTCTTCGCCATCTATGATCGACGGGACCCCGCCTCATCCGCTTGTCGCTCCGGCGACCGGAGGGGGTAGGGACCTCGGACCCGCGCTCGTCGCGGTAGAAAGGTCCATAAAGTTAGAGTTTGGTCAACCGATATCGACGCTATGGTAGCTATGACGGCGTTGTGCGGGAAAAGAATAAGGTATACCCGCCTCCTCTTCCACCTCGTCATCGGCGATCTCACCGGTGGCGTCGAGGAGGGCGCGGATTCGTCTGGTCACTGCTTCCATGGAGTGGTCGATCTCGTCTAGTCTACGTGTGTTATAGGTATGGTGTTTGAAGATCCAGATCAATTCAAGGGTTCAACGACGATAACTTCGGCTCTGGGACGCTGGTCCTTAGGGGCACGTGCACGAAGATTTTTCGATTGTCATCAACAACGACATGCCGGCTTCGGTAAGGAAGCGGCGACAGCGGCGCGTCAGCGGCTCGCTCTGGCAGCAGTAGTGATCGTTAGGTGGTTCAAGTACCTCAATGTAATTTTTATTATGTTTAACGTGACTTGTACTTATTGTGAACTCATGGAGTAGATCTAAATCTTTCTCGCAAAAAAACTTTTCAATAGATCCAAATCTTATTAACCAAAACTCTAACTACAATGCATAACACAGGTCCGATGTCCCTACTCTCTACCGCCGCCGGCGCAACAAGCAAAGGCGGAGACTCGTCGGATGTCGGACGGAGACATAGGAGATGAGCGCGGCTAAGGTTTCTTTTCTTTCTTAGGGTGCTCTTTCAGTTTCAGGAAGAGACACGTTTTTTTTGTTTGTTTTCTCTCTCCCAATGGGACATCACATCCTGCTGGGCTGATGCGGGAGTGCTTGCTCGCTTCGGCCTCGTAGAGCGAGTGGGCTGTGCAGCCTATGCCTTTGTTGGCTTATGTGTGGTCTAGTATAAGAAAAAGTACAATAACATACGGTCAGCAGGCTATAAGAATTTAAATACTATATTTATGGTGAGTTAGATGAGAGAGAAGAGGTGAAAGAAGATGTGCTGGCTGTAGGATAAGAGCCAGCTGCAGCACATGTTCCTAGGCACTTTGTGGGAGTGTCAAGTGGGTCATATATTGAAAAAGTAGTACTCTTTTATAGCTAGCTGTTGTACACTTTGGCTATAAGCTTGCTATAAATGACATGGCAAGAATTTATAGCCAACAATTGACTCTACTATTGTTCTTGCTCTAAGGGGATCCTATACACCAACCGTTGCGGCAGGTGCACCGCGCCGCACCGCCCAGGCGAGACTGCTGGGCTGGCTGCTCTGCCTTTTTTTTTCCTCTTTTCGCTTTTTTTCTGTTTTGAAATCTGATTGTTTAAACATAATTTGAACACTTTTATAGAAAAAACATTTTTCCAGATTTTGAGAGAATTCCAAAATCTAAACATTTTAAAATTTATTTTTTAGAATCTAAACAAATTTTAAAATCTGAATATTTTTTAAAATTCAAATCTGAACATTTTTGAAAACCGAACAAATTTGAAATTAAAACAAAGTTTAATTAAAAAAATTCGAAACATGAACAAATTTTGGAATATGAACATTTTTCAAACTTGAACTGTACTAAAAAATCAAAAAATAGAGTAGAAAAAGGGAAAAAAATAAAAATAACAGAAAAAAAAGAAAAGCCAAACTTGGCTGGCCCATACCAAGCGTGGAGGTGTGCGGCGTGCGGTACCAACCTAGTTGGCATATAGGAAATCCCTAGGACAAGGAAGTACTGATTATGGCTGGGATAATCTTAGCAACATTGGCCCAATACCAGGCCGTTTGGAATGCTAGGCCACTACACCGGATATTCATTTCGGCTCGCAGGTGCAAATGCAACCATTGTGATAAAACATATTTTAAAATATTAAAAAATTGAAATAAAAAATTCTACATATACATTCGAACATTTTATGTTGGTTCATAAATTTTCGAGATGAAAAAATATTTTATGTGTCATGTATAAAAAAGACAAAAATATCACATGAATACGACTATTCACGTCATATTTTTTGTCACGACACATAAAATGTTATTTCGTCCTGAAAACTTGTGAACCAGCCTAAACTGTTCGAATGTATATGTACAAATTTATTTTCAACTTTTTTTGACATTTTAAAATATGTTTTCTTATAATGAGTGTATTTGCTCCTATGAGCCAAATTGCCACCTCCGCTACTACACTATGTTTTGTTTTAACTAGTACTAACTCAGGTTGCCTAAAAAAACTCTACCTCCCTTTGGTATGATAAGATATGTATTTTTTTCTGAAGTCAGACGATGTGGAGTTTGACCAAGGTTATAGAAAAATCTATTGGAAACTATGATCCTATAAATGTATAATATAAAAATGCATGTATGATGTATATAACGACACTTATTTGGCATGGTAGAAGTTAATACTTTTTTCTAAAAACTTGGTCAAAATTCACATCATATAACTTTTGTGAAATATTATACACCAGATTTTACGGAACAGAGGTAGTAGTAACACCTGAAGCGGTAAAGGTGGCAATCTTATCGGGTTTTATCAGCGGATCATTATCGAGCATATATGCACACGGAAAATCGATGCTTGGTAAATAAAAACAAGTGTAGTTTCTCGCTGCACATCATTAGAAGTTTCGTTGAACATCTAAAGTTTAGGTGACTAACAACAAATCACACTTATCCTCGCACACAATCATACATCTCAAATGTAAAATAAAACCCTACAAATTGAATAACTAAAATTTAGATGACTAACACCAAATCGCACTTGTCAATCTCACGTAGTCAAACATCTCAAATGTAAAACAAAAAGAATTAATTATTAATATTAATCAGATGACCCATGGGTACACCTGTATAAACTCGCACCCATACTTACCGATGACTATCAAATTACCAAATTTATAAAGTAGGTATTGTTTCGCCTAGGAAAAAACATGTAGTACATGTTGTGATTTTCTTTACAAATGGGTGTTGTTTATAAAATAAGTGGAACAATTTTCTAATAAGTACTACCTCGATCTTGTAAAATAAGACGTATAAAGTTAATAAAAAGTTAAACAATGCAAAGTTTGACCGAGATTTTTTAGAAAACTGTCAACAACTATGATACTACATAGCTATAGTATGAAAATATACTTCATAATGTAATAAGACAGATATGATGTTGTAGAGATTTATATATTTTTAAACTTTTGGTCAAATCTTGCACTCTTTAATTTTTTATTAAACTTATACGCCTTGTATTATGAAACGGAGGTACACCGTTTATCAGGCATTTTTTTGACCTGCACTCGGTAGGCATTGTATGAACACTTGCGTAGTAGCCGTGGTGTGATGCTGGTAATATGTGTGCGCGCAAATTGCCCCCTCGTGAATTGTGAAAACATGGCTTGATATGGAGCTACTAATTTCGAGCAGATCGATGAACAATATTCATGCACATCTTTGGTAGTAAGCAAAGCTTTGTACCATACTTCCTCCGTTCAGAAATAAGTAACTTAGATTTGTCTAGATTCATAAATATTTACATACTAAAACATGTTAAAGTATGATCCAAATTCATTAAGGATGCTAACTTCAGACGAGCGGAGCGAGACCCGTCACCTGAGGCTTGGGCTGAGTGCAGCGACGTCTGAAGCCTCCCCGCGGTAGAGATCATTGAAGACCTAGGTTTTCACCGTTATATATACCTCTTGTAAGCCGCCAGCTAGGATAAGTTGCTTCTGTGAAAATCCCCGGTGTTGTGTAAACACTCCCCGATATAGTAAAGTTTTGCTGGCTGTCGCCCGTGGGTTCTTCCTCTCTTTGTTGGAGAGGTTTTTCCACGTTAAATCGTGTCCCCTACTGTGTTTTTTTCGTTCTTTGTTATCTTCTTGTTGCGAATCTAACAAGTGGTTTCAGAGCCCTAGGTTCTAATCTAGGGTTTGCAACATGTCGTCATTGAAGTTCGATCTACTACAGATGGGCTACACCACAAGATTCTCCTTGTGACAGGTGAAGATGCGGGAAATTCTCGCCAAACATCAGATCTGGATGAAATGCTAGATGGTTCGATGGAAAGGATGCTAAAGGATGGTCCGACGAAGAGAAACGGAAGGACCGTAAGGCTTTGTCTTTGATTCAGCTTTATCTGTTCAATAATATTTTGCAGGAAGTGTTGGTGAAGAAATCTGCTGCTGCTCTTTGGGCGAAACTGGAAACGATCTGTGTGTCAAAGTATCTAACCAGTAAGATGCATGTGAAGATGAAGTTATTCTTGCATAGGCTGCAAGAAGGTGGATCAGTAATGAATCACTTATCTATCTTTAAAGATATTGTTTCAGACTTGCAGTCTATAAAAGTAAAGTATGATGATGAGGATTTAGGTCTTCTACTCTGATGCTCGTTGCCTAGTTCCTATACAAATTTCTGTGATACAATATTGTTGAGCCTTGATGAACTAACCCTTGCCGAAGTATATGACGCCCTCAAATAGAGTAAAAAGATGAAAACTATGGTGCAGACAGATGGGTCATCATCCAAGGTTGAAACTCTGCAGGTTCGTGGCAGGACCGACCAGAGGAATAATACCTATGGCAAAAGAGATAAGAGCAAGGACGACAAAGGTCATTCAAAATCCAAGAGAAATGACAAGTTCTACAGGTATTGTAAGAAATCTAATCATGTTATTGATGATTGTTGGAAGCTACAGAACAAGGAGAAAAGGAACGAAACTTACCAACCGAAAGATAAGTCTGAAGGTGCTAGTAAGGTTGCTGTTGTTTCTGATGATAGTTTTAATGGTGAATGTTTAGCCGTTTTTGCTGCTTGTGCTTATCGTGATGATGAATGGATACTTAATACTGCATGTTCGTTTCATATTTGCTATAACAAAGATTGGTTCAGTTTATATGAGTCTGTACAGATCGGAGATTTTGTGCGTGTGGGGAACGACAACCGTGCCATATTGTCGGCATTGGATCTGTTATGATCAGGACACATGATGGCGTGACACGTACGTTGAATGAGGTGAAGCACATACCAAGCATTGCTATAAATTTGATCTCCCTGAGTACCATGGATGTTGATGGATACAAGTACACCGGTGGGTGTATATTGTTAAAGGTATCAAAAGATTATCTTATTTACATGATAGATGATATGAATTTTGCTAAGTTATATGTTCTTAGAGGTAGCACTTTGCCTGGTATTGCTGCTGCTGTTACTTCTAATGATTATGATGATTGTGGTAAAAAAATCTGTGTCATATGTGTCTTGGGCATATGAGCGAACATGGCATGGCATAGTTGGTAAAGAGAGAGTTGATTGATGGTTTCAACTTGAGTAAGTTTGAGGTCTATGAGCACTACGTATTTGGTAAGCACAAAAGAGTTAAATTTAATGCTTCCGTTCATACCACTAAAGGTATATTAGATTATGTGCATGATGATGTTTGGGGACCTTCCTGTAAGACTTCTATAGGTGGTGCTAATTACATGCTTACTATTATTGATTACTACTCAAGAAAAGTGTGGCCATATTTTCTAAAATATAAATATGATGTTTTTGATACTTTTAAGAAGTGGAAAGTTATGGTTGAAAAGCAAACTGCCAGGAAGGTAAAAGTACTACGTACTGATAATGGTATGGAATTCTATTCTAATGAGTTTGAGGAGTTTTCAGTAATGATGGTATGATCAGGCACCACACCATCCGTCAGCAGAATGGCGTGGCTGGGCGCATGAACAAAACCATCATCTCGAGGGCTCACTATATCCTGTCTAATGCAGGTATGTATAGACGTTTCTGGGCTAAAGCAGCCAACACAGCGTGCTACCTCATTAACATGTCATCTTCTATTCTACTTGAGAAGAAAACTCCCATTGAGGTATGGTCAGGTTCGTCTGCTAATTATTCACAGTTGAGAGTTTTTGGTTGCACTACATATGCTCACGTTGATAATGGAAAGTCAGAGCCTAGGGCTATTAAGTGCATATTCCTTGGTTATGGTTTAGGAGTTAAGACATATAAACTATGGAATCCTGAAACTAAAAAGGTTTTGTTGAGTAGGAATGTTATCTTCAATGAATTTGTTATGTATCATGACAGCTTGCCATCAGATCCCTCTCTTGTTGTTGTTGTTGGAGAGGAGAGAGTTAGTATGCAGGTGGAGCACCTGCAGAAAACTGTTGATAATAATGCTATGGTTGATGATACTCATGAGGAAAACATTGATAATCATGTTGTTCAGCTCTCACCTACTGTTTTGCAGCAACCACATGAGTCTATTGCTGCTAATAGACCGAGGCATAACATAGTTCCACCATCTTGTTTAATTGAAGAGTGTAATCTTGCTCATTATGCTTTGAGGGTTGCTGAACATGTGGAGCATGATTCTGAACCTGCTACATATAATGAAGCCATTTCATGACCGCGTGAAGTGGGTTTCTTCTATGCAAGAAGAGATGCAATCGCTTGATAAAAATGGCACATGGGATGTTGTGAGCTTACACAAACAAAAGAAGGCGGTCCGCTGCAAGTGGATCTTCAATAAAAAGGAAGGGTTGTCTCCTAAAGAGCCTTCGAGGTATAAGGCAAGGTTAGTAGTAAAAGGGTTCAGTCAAATTTCAGGTATTGATTACAATGATGTGTTCTCCCCAGTTGAAAGCATAATTCCATTCACACTTCCTTTAGTATTGTGGCTATGCGTGATCTTGAGCTTGAGCAGTTAGATGTCAAGAATGCTTTTCTACATGGGGAGCTTGAGGAGGAAATATACATGGACCAACTAGAAGGGTTCATAGTGCCTGGTAAAGAGGATTTTGTATGCAAGTTAAAAAGGTCTCTTTATGGCTTAAAGTAATCTCCAAGACAATGGTATAAAAGGTTTGATTCGTTTATGATCTCACACGGCTTTGAGAGGTCTCAATATGATAGTTGTGTTTACATTAAGTTTGTTTATGGATCACCTATTATACTTGCTATTATATGTTGATGATATGTTAATTGCTGCCAAGAGCATGAAAGAAATCACTACTTTGAAGGCACACCTAAGTAGTGAGTTTGAGATGAAGGATCTTGGTGCTGCTAAGAAGATCTTAGGTATGGAGATTACCTGAGATAGAAAGTCTGGTTTGTTATTTCTTAGTCAGCAAAGTTACATTAAGAAAATTCTTCATCGTTTTAATAAGGATGGTGTCAAGTCAGTTAGTACTCCTATTGCTCCTCATTTTAAATTGTTAGTTTCATAATGTCCTACTACTGATGAAGAGATTGAGTACATGTCAAAGGTGCCATATTCTAGTGCTGTTGGTTCTTCAATGTATGCCATGGTTTATTTTCGTCCTGATTTATCATATGCTATGAGTTTAATAAGTAGATACATGTCTAATCCTGGTAAAGAACATTGGAAGGCTGTTTAATGGATTTTCAGGTACCTTCTTGGCACTTCTAATTCTTCTTTGAAGTTTGGTAAGACTGGTGAGGGACTCGTTGGCTATGTGGATTCATATTTTGCTGCCGATTTGGATAAGAAAAGATGCCTCATAGGTTGTGTGTTTAATGTTGGTAGTTGTGATGTTAGATGGAAGGCTATATTGCAGGCTGTTGTTGCACAATCTACTACTGAAGCTGAATACATGGCTATTGCTGAAGCTGGCAAAGAAACTGTTTGGTTGAAAGGTTTGTTTGCTGAGCTTTGTGGAGACGATTTTTGCATTACTTTGTTTTGTGACAGTCAAACTTCCATATACCTTACAAAAGATCAGATGTTCCGTGAGAGAACTAAGCACATTGATGTCAAGTACCATTTTGTTAGAGACATTGTTGGTAAATTAAAGGTATGCAAGATCAACATTTATGATAATCCTGCTGATATGATCAGTAAACCTGTTCCTGTTGCTAAGTTTGAGCTTTGCTTGAACTTAGTTGGTTTAACTGATTATCCCAAGTGGCTATTGATGCCGAAAGTATTTGTTTTGTTTGTTTAGGGAGATGGTTGTTGTTGATGCTACAAGAAAGGATTTGTCTTAAGATGGAGTTTGTTAAAGTATGATCCAAATTTATTAAGGAGGCTAACTTCTGACGAGCGGAGTGAGGCCCGTCACCTGAGGCTTGGGATCATTGAAGACCTAGGTTTCCACCGTTATATATACCTCTCGGCATCTGTGAAAATCCCTGGCGTTGTGTAAACACTCCTAGATATAATGAAGTTTCGCTGGCTGGCGCTCGTGGTTTTTTTCCCCTTTTTGTTGGAGAGGTTTTTCCACGTTAAATCTATATCCCCTGCTGTGATTTTGTTTTCGTTCTTCGTTATCTTCTTGTCGTGAATCTAACAAAACATGTTCAGAATCATGCGAATTTAGACAAATCTAAATCACTTATTTTTAAATAGAGAGAACACTAATATATGTTTTTAATAAAAATATAAATGTAGGTTTAATAAAAATAGAAATGTCCAAACTTCGCGCCTTCCCTCAAAATAACAGGGGCTCGCTATGCTCAATCATCAATTCGTTACATGAGCACCATCACAATTAAAAAAAAGGTATGTCAGTAGAGGACCGCTATAAGGGCATTTACTATGTGCAAAAAACACAGGATAAGTCATATATACGTGGCAATGATTATAGTCTATCTTATACATAATGTAGAAAATAAGATTAATCCATAAGATTAAAATCTATTTCATAATAAGCGGTGTTGCTAATTAATACCTCTGCACGTGCCAATTCCGTGCAGCTAGCCGCCTCTGATTAAAGTGATTCTAGCCATCAAAGTTCAGACAAATACAGTGCTTTCTTGCAGATACCTGAAACAACAGTAGCTGCTCGCTGCATGGCAGTTTGCGCATCAACCACGCCTGCGCGCTCGGCAGTGGTATCAAGTGCTAAGCTAGTACAGTATTATGTCTACTGCAAGGGGACTAAATATTTGGCGGAAGGCACACTGTCAAATTGTCTGCTCAAGGACGGGCTTGTTGCAGCACTGTAAGAGAGCAGCCCCGGCGGATGTTTAATAAGATCCGATACAACGTGTTGCTCGGACTTTCCCCTGTGGTTGTCTAGGCCGCGTTTGGTAGTGTGGCCGAAGGCTAGCCCGGCTCCATGGAAAATAATTTAGGCTGATTGGTTGCCCATCCGAGCTCCATGTTACGAAGTGAGTGGAGCCCACTTTCACTCCCTATATAAGCTGGGGCGTAGGTGCTTAGAGCACAAGGTTAGGTCACTCCATGTGTTGGAAACCCTAGCCCCAGTCTGTCATGTCGCCTCCGTACCGGACCTAGCAGTCCATCGCCGGCGCTCCTCCCCGTACGTGTGGATACCGGCGGAGGTGCTGTACATTCAACACTTCGACGATCGTGAAGAAAGAACGGATCGTGGATCGTGGAACCGGAACGGACCGCGAGGACTGCACTGCATCAAGCGATGTGCTTCATCAATTCCGCAACTTCGCGTCTAGTGGTAATCCTCGTGGCCTTCTACCTGAGCTGGATCTTGGGATCACCGTGTAGGGAAAAAGTTTTGTTTATCTCTACGTGGCCCAACAAGTCCCACACATTCAACGATGACTCTTGTGATCGTGTGAACCTTTAACGCTAGTAACTTAATCCCTTTGTCTCGCGATATATTACATGTCCGAGATTCGATCATCGGTATCCAAATACCTAGTTTGATCTTGTTACCGACATGCACTCTTTTCTCGTTCCCGTGATATAATATTCTAGTGATCACATCACTTGCTTGCAAGCTATTTCAATATGATATCACCGAGAGGGCCCTGAGTATATCTATCCATCATCGGGATGGACAAATCCCACTCTTGATCCATGAGCCTCTACATAACACATTTGTAGCATTGAACCCACTTTTATAGTCAACCTCTTACGGTGTGACATTTGATGTTATCAAGATACTCTTCAGGTGTTAGTGATTACCATGATCTCATGGTCTAAGGACTAGGATTACTTCGTATGATGTTATAGAAATATAAACATAATGACTTTAATCGTAATGCTATACTTCAGATGAATGTTCATCACATCATTCCACCAATGTTGTGACCTCGTTATTAACATCCAATGTCCATGATCAGGAAACCTTGAACATCTTGTTAATCAATGAGCTAGTTTATATGAGAGGCATTACTAGGAACTTTGTATTTTGTTTATTAAACACACATGTATTAACATTTCCAATTAATACAATTATAGCATACAAAATAAACATTTACCATAAACATGGAATAAGATAATAACCACTTTATTATTGCCTCTCGGGCATATTCCCTTCACTTCTGGCCCTGATACATTGCAAATGTATGTATAATTTTTGATGTTCCATGCTTGGTTTTATCCACTTTCTTGTGTTTTGTTCCAACTTTGGAGTACTTTTCATATGATTTCTTGGACTAACCTATTAACAAGAGCCATAGTGCCAGCTGCCTGTTTTCTGCTGTTTTTGGTTCCAGGAAAGTCAGAAAATGAATATTCTCGGAATTGGACGGGACAAAAGCCAAAGTGCCTATTTTTCCGGAAGTCATCAGATGCCAGAATACGAGACAGAGAGGGGCCAGAGGCCGGCCACACCACCTGGCCACGTGGCTAGGCTTGGCCCGCGCCAGGGGTGGTGTGGTGGCCCCTGGCACCCCCTCGGTCTCCCCTTCCGACTATAAGATGCCTTCGAGACGAAAACCCTAAGGGCCCGATCAAAAATCCACGGAAGAGTCTGTAGCCGCCGTCATCTCCATCCCTAGATCGGGAGGGATCTGAAGCTCTTCCTGGCACCCTGCCGGAGAGGTGAATTCACCCTGGAGGCCTTCTTCATCACCATGCAAGCCTCCGGTGTGATGCGTGAGTAGTTCATCCTTGGACGACGGATCCATGTAGTAGCTAGATGGCTGGTTCTCCTCCTTTGTGCTTTCATGTTTAGATCTTGTGAGCTCCGTTCATGATCAAGATCATCTATTTGTAATTCATACATGTTGTGTTTGCGAGGATCCGATGGATATTGAGATGCTATTTCAGATTGATTATTGATTCTATCATGTCTTTGTTATTTGTGATCTTGCATGCTTTCCGTTGTTAGTAGCTATCTTGGCCAAGTAGATGCTAGCAACTCCAAGAGTTAGTATTTATGCTCGATAGTGGGTTCATGCCTCTGGTAATCTGGGGAAGTGACAGAAATCTCTAAGGTACTAGATGTGATGTTGCTACTAGGGAGAAAACAACAATCCTTTGTTCATAGAACAATCATATTGTTTACTTTACACGCAGTTCGTAAAGCAATAATCTGTTGCTTGCAACTTAATACTGGAGGGGGTTCGGAGGATAACCTGAAGGTGGATTATTAGTCATAGATGCAGTTGGATGGCGGTCTATGTATTATGTTGTATTGCCCAATCAAGTCTCAAAGGAGTCAAGATGATTAGTATATGCATGTATTGCTTTCTCGGTGTTTGTCAATTGCCCCGCTATAATTTGTTCACCCAGCATGTTATCTATCTAAGGAGAGACACCTCTAGTGAACTATGGATCCCGGTCCTTTTTCTTTACATACAATCTACAACTGTTTACTTCTTTGTGTTTACTTTCTGCAAACTTTTACTTCTTTCCATTCGATACCTTTAATCCTTTGTTTTCCACAAAACATGGTGAGATTGACAACCTCATCGCAAGTTGGGGACAAAGTTATGTGGTTGTGTTGTGCAGGTCTCTAGGTTGCTACTAGCACCGGTAGTGCGCCCTGCCAAAGCTCAGCTAGTAACACCTTTGGGGTGTTTCCTTGCTCCTACTGGTTCGATTAAACCTTGGTTTCATAACTGAGGGAAAACTTGCTGCTGTGCTCACCATACCTTCCTCTTGGGGTTCCCAACGAGCTCTACGTCGAACAACGAGCACATCAAGATCTTTTCTGGCGTCGTTGCCGGGGAGTCAAGGACATCTTCACAAGGGGAGTCCCTCATAACCAATCTCTTTACTTTGTTGTTTTTGTTTTGCTTAGTTTCTTTTTGCTTTGTTTGCTTGTTTTGTTCTTCAAAAAAACACAAAAAAGTTAGTTTACTTGTTTGCTTTCTTATTTCAAAAACACAAAAAAATTAAGTCTCCTTTAGTAGTCACCTCTCCCCTAGCTCACCATGTTGATCCCTACATTCACCTTGAAAGACCTTTCAATTGGTAGTGGTTCTATAATTGGGAAAGACAATATTGAAGAATTCTTCAATCATGTTAGTAAGAATGAAGATACTGAGGATAGATCCCTTGCAGAACTTGCCCCAAACTATGAGATTGCTGCAACTTCTTTAATTCAGATGTTAGAAGCTAGGTTTGTTAATCTCAACCCCTTAATGCAAGTAATGTTTCTTAAGCTTAAAGAAATTGAGGACCCTGAAAAGAGGGATTTTATTCTAGAAACTTTGTTTAAGGAGTTCTATGATGTTGCCAAGGAAGCTAGAAAAGTCTTTGAACGTTTCAATATGCTAGGCTCATGTGTAGATGTTGTTGGTACACGAGAAAAGATGAACAAAACCGAACCTAATGGGGAGGAACCTAAGATACCAATACCCTTTAAACTAGTAGCAATACATGATGCCATAGAAAAGAATCTTGATTGGATTATTCCTGCACACCATTTTGATGAGAATAGTGAACCTAAGAGCATTGGGAGAGGATCCTCTAGAACTTATTTGGATGATATACCTTTCCTTGTTGAAAATATTTCTGGTATTGATCTTAATGCTTCTTCATTTGAGAACACTTGATTCTTTCTTTGCTTCTTATGCCTAACTTAAAGGCGTTAAAGAAAATTACTTATTGGGAGATAACCCAAAAGTTTTAGATGAGTCTTGGAAGTTATTAGCTCTGTAATAACCTCTCCTTATCCTTTTTGTGCCAAGAGTAACCTCTAATGAGAGTGAAGTAATGATTGGGAAAGTTGCTGTCCCGAAACAGATTTTTGTGCTTCACCGTAAACTTTCGTGAGAGAGATCTGTATGTCGGATTGAGCTGTAATGTTTTGTGCTTCTGCCCCAGGTTGTTATCTAACTTTCGTTAGTTCAACACTTTTTGATTTGAGCAACAAAAGGTCTTCGAAAAAATTCGTCTTTACGTGCTGGTCTGTTTTGACAGATTTTCTGCCATTTTCTGCATTTGCTTCTTGTTGGTTCCTTTTTGAGTTCTTTTGGGGAATTGAGCTTTTTGAAGGAAGTGCTACAGTAGCTAGTGTTCTAATGGAAGTTTATTTGGTGTTAGAACTGAATCTTAAGACTTATTTATCTTGAGTGCACTAATGTTGCTAATAAAGATTGTGTGAAGTTTTGTATGAAGGAAAATTTTCAAGTGTATGGAAGGAATGAGTAATGAGATGAACGATGGACTAAAGCTCAAGCTTGGGGATGCCACGCGTGTCACCCCAAGAAATATCCAAGAAGTACAAGCGTCAAAGCTTGGGGATTCCCAAGGCATCCCCTTCTTCATCAATAAAAATCCCAGGTTTCTTCCAAACGCTTCATTTTTATTATTTCATGCACAGTTGTGTTGTTCTTGGAGCGTCTTCTTTTTCGTTTTCGTTTTCGTTTTTAGTTTGCTTGGTTTGCTTAGTTTTCTGAATAAATTGGTTGGACCCCCTCTTTCATACATTGGTTTGCAAATGGTTTGGTTTGGTTTGGAAAAGAGTAGGAAAGTTCATACTTATGTGGTAAAAAGAGCTTGTTTTTGACTGTGGCCTATGCTTTATCATGCCATGCTTGATATTGTTTTGGCTTTATGCTTAGTATTCTTTGATGTATCATGACTTGTTATAAACAATTGAGATTGCTTAATGTGCCTTGGATGAATCATGCGTTGTTTTAGCATATTAAAGCATAGTATAGTGGTATTCTCCTTTGATGCTTTATTTTGGTTGACTTGGCGCATGCTCACACCATGTTATGACTATATCAAGTCACCATAGCCTTTATGATCCTTTATTTTTCAACTTGTAGTATCACCTTATGCTTTGATCAATGATGTTTTGTCGCTCTGCATGATTATGGCCATTATTGCTCTCTTAGTTTGTCGCTCCCAGTCTTTTGCTAGCCTCCACAACCAAGTATGAGTTCCAATCATGCATCCAAATCCCTAAACCAAGTTATTCCAAAGATTCCACCATACCTACCTACTAGCTTATGCTATTCCAAGTATATTCATGCTTTTTTTACCTTCCAAATTAAACTTGTTATGAGAAAACTAGTGATTAAAGCTCTCACGAACTTGATGGCACACTTTACTTTTTGCCTCTAATAAACTTGAACCATTGGGTCCTTCTTTGTTGCGTATATGCTTTCCCTTTATAAGTTGAAATTAGAAGAACCATGTTTCATGGGGAACGCTTTCAACATTGCACTTGTACTTTGTACCCCGTTGATATCATGTTCTTTTGCTTACGGATCCCAACGGTGTGAAATAAAAGTGGAACTTGTAAGATCATGGAGTTTGTATGTGTGTTAGAGAAACGCCTGGGCCGCTAGCCTAAGCCATGCCTAATCATGGTGGAAACTTGCAGCATCACCATAATGAGCACTCTATGAGGCATCCTCAATAAAAACCTATGCAAATAGCAAATAAAAAGATTGATGAGATGCTCATTGTCTGCTTGCCTTGTCATTTTGATTATAGGAAAGCTCCCGTATCATGTGCAAGGGGTACCCTGTTGGCGGTTCTTAATGATACACATATTATTACAATGACAAGAGCTTACTCGTGAATGAAGTTGAGTAGCATGAGGATCGGTCTTCGTAAGTAAGGGGCATGAGATTTCGGTTTATAACTTGCCAATCATATCCTCTTAGTTGTGTCACTTTAACCTTAATCACCTTCAAGATGCTTATGATAGGGGCAATGAGAGCTGAAAGCTATAAGTACCATAATTTTTGGAAGCTCTTTATGAGACTTGAATCCCTACTTCCTTTTACAAAGGCTTTTCTTCCACCATTATATTGAGTCTCCACCTTCTATCTTTATGCACTTACTTTGAGAGCATAGTGGCCATTCTTAGTTCTATGTGCATTGTCCCAAGACTAGTTGATTGATGCATAACTTGATATTGCTTGTTTTAAACTATTGTATCTAGTCACTCTTATGAACTTTGAAGGTGTCCTATGCATTTATATTTCCTACTCTATTGAGGGACAAGCTGAATACTATTATGCTATGTTTTCTTTATGTGAAACAAACAAACGTCTTGCAAAGCATTGTTATTCATGAATCTTTTGTTTGTGCCTTTTCATGTTGCATCATATTTTCTTTGCTTATTGCTAGAACTTTGTCTTTCATGTTATGATTGAAGTACTATGATCCCAGCTTTGAATGTTTTACAAATACTTTGATCAAGTCTTTGATGGTGCATGTCACCTCAAAAATTATTCTTTCTTTTTATCACTTACCTACTCGAGGACGAACAGGAGTTAAGCTTGGGGATGTTGATAGATTGCAAATGTATCTATAATTTTTGATGTTCCATGCTTGGTTGTATCCACTTTCTTGTGTTTTGTTCCAACTTTGGAGTACTTTTCATATGATTTCTTGGACTAACCTATTAACAAGAGCCATAGTGCCAGCTGCCTATTTTCTGCTGTTTTTGGTTTCAGGAAAGTCAGAAAATGAATATTCTCAGAATTGGACGGGACAAAAGCCAAAGTGCCTATTTTTCCAAAAAGAATCAAGTGCTAGAATACGAGACAGAGAAGGGCCTGGGGGCCACCACACCACCTGGCTGCACGGCCAGGCCTGGCCCGTGCCAGGGGGTGGTGTGGCCGCTCTCGGCACCCCCTCGGCCTCTCCTTCCGCCTATATATTGCCCTCGAGACGAAAACCCTAAGGACCCGATCAAAAATCCACGAAAGAGTCTATAGCCGCTGTTATCTCCATCCCTAGATCGGGAGGGATATGAAGCTCTTCTCGGCACCCTGCCGGATAGGGGAATTCACCCTGGAGGCCTTCTTCATCAACATGCAAGCCTCCGATGTGATGCGTGAGTAGTTCATCCTTGGACTACGGATCCATGTAGTAGCTAGATGGCTGGTTCTCCTCCTTTGTGCTTTCATGTTTAGATCTTGTGAGCTCTGTTCATGATCAAGATCATCTATTTGTAATTCATACATGTTGTGTTTGTGGGGATCTGATGGATATTGAGATGCTATTTCATATTGATTATTGATTCTATCATGTCTTTGTTATTTGTGATCTTGCATGCTTTCTGTTGTTAGTAGCTATCTTGGCCAAGTAGATGCTAGCAACTCCAAGAGTTATTATTTATGCTCGATAGTGGGTTCATGCCTCTGGTAATCTGGGGAAGTGACAGAAATCTCTAAGGTACTAGATGTGCTGTTGCTACTAGGGAGAAAACAACAATCCTTTGTTCATAGAACAATCGTATTGTTTACTTTACATGCAGTTCGTAAAGCAATAATCTGTTGCTTGCAACTTAATACTGGAGGGGGTTCGGACGATAACTTGAAGGTGGATTATTAGGCATAGATGCAGTTGGATGGCGGTCTATGTATTATGTTGTATTGCCCAATCAAGTCTCAAAGGAGTCAAGATGATTAGTATATGCATGTATTGCTTTCTCGGTGTTTTTCAATTGCCCCGCTGTAATTTGTTCACCCAGCATGTTATCTATCTAAGGAGAACCACCTCTAGTGAACTATGGATCCCGGACCTTTTTCTTTACATACAATCTACAACTGTTTACTTCTTTGTGTTTACTTTCTGCAAACTTTTACTTATTTCCATTCGGTTCGTTTAATCCTTTGTTTTCCGCAAAACACGGTGACGAGGGTTTAACTCGTCAATGCCCATTGTTATGGACTTGGGTTTTGGAGAAGGAGGGAGCGCTGGAGACATCTATCGGCTATCAAACAAGCACACAGGGGACAAAGGATTTACCTAGGTTCAGGCCTCATAGAGGTCCCTACTCCTGCTTGTCTGCTCGTGGAATTATTGAGGGAGTCAAAAGTTACAATGGTGCGCAGATGTAACCTGGCGAAGGTTGTGGAAACTAGGGTTGCGTGTGTCCTTCTCGCCGCCCCCTCCTAGCCTTTATATAGATAGGCTAGATCTCGGGTAGTGATGGCTCAATGCACGACGCCCAGAAAAATGTTGATGGCTCGTGGTTGATGTAGAGCTCGTTGGGAATCCTAAGAGGAAGGTATGATGAGCACAACAGCAAGTTTCCCTCAGTTATGAAACCAAGGTTTAATCGAACCAGTAGGAGCAAGGAAACACCTCAAAGGTGTTACTAGCTGAGATTTGGCAGGGTGCACTACCGGTGCTAGTAGCAACGTGGAGACCTGCACAACACAACCACAGAACTTTGTCCCCAACTTGCGATGAGGTTTTCAATGTCACAGTGTTTTGCGGAAAACAAAGGATTAAACGTATCGAATGGAAAGAAGTAAAAGTTTGCAGAAATTAAACACAAAAAGTAAATAGTTTATAGATTGTATGTAAAGAAAAGGACCAGGATCCATAGTTCACTAGAGGTGGCTCTCGTTAAGATAGATAACATGCTGGGTGAACAAATTATAGCGGGGCAATTGACAAACACCGAGAAAGCAATACATGCATATACTAATCATCTTGACTCCTTTGAGACTTGATTGGGCAATACAACACTATACATAGACCGCCATCCAACTGCATCTATGACTAATAATCCACCTTCATGTTATCATCCGAACCCCCTCCAGTATTAAGTTGCAAGCAACAGATTATTGCTTTACGAACTGCGTGTAAGGTAAACAATACGATTGTTCTATGAACAAAGGATTGTTGTTTTCTCCCTAGTAGCAACAGCACATCTAGTACCTTAGAGATTTCTGTCACTTCCCCAGATTACCAGAGGCATGAAACCACTATCGAGCATAAATACTAACTATTGGAGTTGCTAGCATCTACTTGGCCAAGGTAGCTACTAACAACGGAAAGCAAGCAAGATCTCAAATAACAAAGACATGATAGAATCAATAATCAATCTGAAATATTATCTCAATATCCATCGGATCCCTGCAAACACAACATGTATGAATTACAAATAGATGATCTTGATCATGAACGGAGCTCACAAGATCTAAACATGAAAGCACAAAGACGGAGAAACCAGCCATCTACCTACTACATGGATCCGTAGTCCAAGGATGAACTACTCACGCATCACACCGGAGGCTTGCATGGTGATGAAGAAGGCCTCCAGGGTGAATTCCCCTCTCCGGCAGGGTGCCGGGAAGAGCTTCAGATCCCCCCCGATCTAGGGATGGAGATGACGGCGGCTACAGACTCTTTCTTGGATTTTTTTATCAGGTACCTAGGGTTTTCGTCCTGAGGGAAACTTATAGGCGAAAGGAGAGGCCGAGGGGGTGCTGGGGTCGGCCAGACCACCCCCTGGCGCGGGCCAGGCCTGGCCGCGCGGCCAGGTGGTGTGGCCGGCCCCCAGCCCTTCTCCGTCTCGTATTCTGGCACTTGATCCCTTCCGGAAAAATAGGCACTTTGGTTTTGTCCCATCCAATTCCGAGAATATTCATTTTCTGACTTTTCTAGAACCAAAAACAACAGAAAACAGGCAGCTGGCACTGTGGCTCTTGTTAATAGGTTAGTCCAAGAAATCATAATAAAAGTACTCCAAAGTTGGAACAAAACACAAGAAAGTGGATAAAACTAAGCATGGAACATCAAAAATTATAGATACATTTGCAATGTATCAGCTAGCAGGTCGAGTCGATTACAAGTTAGGGTTTTTCCCTTTAATCTTTCTATCTTTAGCTTCTTCTTGTTCTTCAAGCAATCAAGAGTTCGTAGGTTGCTCGAGTCCCTCCATCCGGGCCTTGGCGACACCGTGGGCCTGTATGTATTTGGACCGTATATACCAAGCTCGAGTACCTGTAGGGTATACCCATGTCAGTAGCCCCTGGGTGTCCAGTGGAATCGTAGATTCGACTGGGGACTTTTGAAGCCTTCGAGTGCCTAAATGAGTACATTTCGATTTCCTTTATTTGTGTCATAGGGATTGTTGATATACGTGCCTGATATAACCGAAGTATCAGTATCAGTCAACCACCTTAGGGTGAAACAACGCAATCTACTCAAATTCGAGTCCCTGGACTCGAATCCAGAAAAGTGCTGGTGTAATTCGACTCAGGCCACGGAGGTCTTACAGGAGTCGAATTCCAGTTATATGGGTGTGAGCACTCGACGCGTCCGTCAAGGCATGTTCATCGTGCCTGTAGGCACGGATACATTTCTGGTAGTGCGCAGTTAAATGTGTTGCCAGGCCTTATTCAGGTCTTATCTTCGCGCCGTAAGCGCGTCATCCGAATTTTATCATCGCGGAGACGATTCGGGCGTCCCAGGAGACGTAGTCTCTTTGTAGGGAAAATTTGTGAGGCGGTGTCGCCAAGGGTTGCGAGTGCGGATGTTATCAACACACAGTTTTTGTGCAAATAATCATAGGGTGCGCGACCAGCGCTCCCTATGGGAGTAGCCTCCGAGTGCCTGGTTGAGTCGAAGACTCATGCAAGGACTAAAGAACTTTTGCGACTGTTGTCGTCTTTTGCTTGCTTGTTTCAGTCGAAATTGTTTCTGGCGCTCCCTATGGGACTAACCCATGTCCGTAATCGAATTGTGTTTCGAGTGGTTGGGTTTGATTGTGATTGTCCTCATTCCTGCAACAAGAAAAGAAAAATCGTAGGGTGCGCGGCCAGCGCTCCCTATGGGAGTAGCCCCCGAGTGCTTGGTGGAGTCGAAGACTCCAGCAAGGACTAAAGTAGCCAAAATTTTCCACTACGTAGCCTTGATGACGTCAGTGCTGACGCTTGTATGACCTCAGTTGTCCGCGTGAGCGAGTTTGACGGGACATGACGAGCGGTGGGTCCTACTTTCTGACTTTGATTTGACTGGGCGTGCGTAATCTTATTTTTAACTGCGCCTCCTCGATTTCCGCGCGTAATGGTGGAAGTGGGGGGACGGTTTGCGCTTTCTCTTCTCCATGTGTCCAACGCGATGCGTGCCACGCGTCCAATAGGGTTTTGTCAGCCGTTGGATTACATCTCCCAGGGGTTAAGTAGCAGCGCTGCAGCGGTAATTTTCCATCTACGCTCTTTCTTCCTTGCTGCCATCGCCATTGCTGCTGTTCTTCTGCTTTTCCCTGCGCTCATCTTCTCCACAGCGCTGGACCACCTCCGCTCATTTCCAAGCTACTTTCTGCGCTCTCATTGCCGCCGCGCAATGGGGAAAAAGAAAGGAGGTGATGCCGTTGATTCCGCGGCCACCGTCGCCGCGTCGAAGAAGAAGGGTGGATCCGCTGCTACAGGCACCAGCGTCGCTGCCGGCGTGAAGAAGAAGGTCGCGGGCACTCGAGTGACCAATGGTGCATGGCGCCCCTCCATTATCAAGGCGTCGGATCTCCGACTTTCCATTTGGACCCATCGAAGTGCATTGTCCAGAGGTAGGACATATCTGGCTTGTCCGGGAGCTGGTTCTCCATCCAGTGCACGAGAAAGTCAGGGAGCACTTGCGACTTGATGGCGTCGTGTTTTTCGTATGTGATGTCTCGTGGGGATTGCTTTATTCCCCAAAGCGCGACTCGCCCCGTGGCATCGGGGTTATTGAGGATATGCCCCAACGGGGCGTCGTTGACTATCACGATTGGGTGTTCCTGGAAGTAGTGGCGCAGTCGCCGGGCGGTCATAAAGACGCCGTACGCCAGCTTCTGGTAGTGCGGGTACCGCTGTTTCGTTGGCGTGAGGACCTCGCTGAGGTAGTATACCGAGCGTTGTACGCCGTGGACTTTGTTTTCCTCAGCTCGCTCGACGACGAGCACTATGCTGACCACCTGGTTGGTGGCGAAGATGTACAGCAACAGTGGTTCCCTTTCTCGTGGAGTCACCAGTACTGGCGAGGTGGATAGCAGGCGCTTGAGATCTTCAAATGCTTCTTGTGCTTCATTGGTCCACTCGAATTTTTCGGCTTTGCGGAGGAGCTGGTAGAAGGGCAGTGCCTTTTCACCCATCCGACTGATAAATCGACTGAGGGCCGTGATTCGTCCGGCCAGTTGCTGGACGCCTCTTATGTTCTTCGGCTTCTCCATGGCTAGTATGGCTTTTATCTTCTTCGGGTTCGCCTAGATCCCCCTCGCGGAGATGAGATATCCGAGTAGCTGCCCAGATGATACGCCGAAGGCGCACTTGTCCGGATTGAGCTTGATCCGGTAGCGATCGAGGTTGGCGAAGGTTTCACGCAAATCGTTGATTAGAGAGGCTTCCTCCTTGGTCTTGATTACTATGTCGTCGACATAGCCTTGGATGTTGCGACCTAGTTGTTCCTTGAGGCAAGCCTGCATGCATCGCTGGTAGGTGGCTCCCGTGTTTTTTTAGCCCAAAGGGCATTGTGTTGTAGCAGAACACACCAAAGGGCATTGTAAACGCTGTTTTCTCCTGATCTTCCTCCTTCATTCGAATTTGATTATAGCCTGAGTAGCCGTCGAGGAAGCAGAGGCGCTCGCATCCCACGGTGGAGTCGATGATCTGGTCGATCTGTGGTAGCGGGAAGTGATCTTTTGGGTAGTGCTTGTTTAAATAAGTGAAGTCCACACACATCCGTAGGATGTCCGTGTCCTTTTTTGGTACCAGCACCATATTGGCGAGCCAAGTGCTTTCCTTGATCTCGCGTATGAACTTGGCCTCGAGGAGTCTGTTGATCTCCATTCCGACTGCCTGCGCTCGTGGCTCAGACAGTCGCCTGACTGTTTGCTTGACTGGCCTTGCGTCGGGGTTGACGTTGAGTGCGTGCTCGGTGAATTCCCTAGGAACTCCTGGCATGTCCGCAGGACACCAGGAAAAAAATTCCCAGTGCTCACGGAGGAATTTGACGAGCGCGAGTTCCTATGCGGGACTTAAGTTGTTGGCGATGAGGGCCGTCTTGGAGGGATCCGATGGATGGACCTGCACCTTCTTTGTGTGCACGGATGAGTCGAAGGAGGGATCAGGTGAGCTTGGCCTACTCAAGGTAGGCAGACTGTTGTCTGTCGTCTCTTTCAGTTTTGCGAGTTCCTCCTGCATGCCGAAGGACTAGGAGATTCTGTTGAAT
The DNA here is from genome assembly GCA_916181665.1 of Avena sativa. NCBI lineage: Eukaryota > Viridiplantae > Streptophyta > Magnoliopsida > Poales > Poaceae > Avena > Avena sativa. The sequence continues at coordinate 419,281,984 of OV702296.1, forward strand.
TCCCTGTCGCAAGCGTCAGACCGCTCAAAGTTCCCATTGATCGTTATGACGCCATTGGGACCTGGCATTTTCATCTGTAGGTAGGCGTAGTGGGGTACTGCCATGAACCTGGCGAATGCGACGCGCCCCAGGATGCAATGGTATTGTGAGGGCCAGTCGACGACCTCAAAGTCGATGCGCTCGTGCCGGAAGTTCTTCGGCGTGCCAAAGATGACGTCGAGGTTGATTTTGCCTAGGGGGTATACGCCTTTCCCTAGGATGATGCCGTGGAACGTTGTGTCCGATGCCTCCAAGCAGGTTATAGGGATCCTCATTGCTCGCAAGGTACTCGTGAATATGAGGTTGATGCCGCTTCCGCCATCCATGAAGACGCGACTCATGTCAAAGCCTCCAATTTGCGCCTCGAGTACGAGGGGGCAATGACCTGGGCGAGGTACTTGAGGCGGGTGGTCGTGTTTGTCGAAGGTAATGCACGACTCGCTGCCACTGAGGTACTTAGTGGTGGATGGTGGCGAGTGCATGGCCAAGTTGACTTGGCGAGTGATGGCCTTCTGCACCCTGTTGGAGGGGCGCCCCTTTTGGATCATCATGGTACCCATGGCCCGTGGGTACGGTTCGCCTTCGTGGTGCTGGTCCGATGCAGCTCCGTTCGGGGGTGGCCCAGGTGGTGGTGGTGGTGCGCCATGTGCCACGGCGCCTGGAGCGGCTCCGTAGCCTCTTTCGACTGCGTTGCGGTTCATTCGAACCAATCCCTCGTGTAGCTTGAGGAACTCGCGGCAGTCCTTGAGGAGGTGGCTAGACTTTCTCTTGCCATCATGCTTGTCGATGTAGAAGTGTACCGTGCATGGCCTGGACAGTTTGTCCTCGATGGAGGTCGCGGGTGCCTCATCGCGAGTGCGGCGTTGCCACACTTGCGTGGTTTTCCCAGAGTCGCGGTAACCGCCGCTGCGGTATCCGCTGTTGTGGTTATCGTCGCGTCTATCGGCGTAGCCGGCTGCGACCATGTTGACGTCGTCGCGATCGTCATAGATGCGCATGCGACGTATCCCCCGGCGGTCGCGTCCGCGTTTGAGTTCTGCCTCCTCGTCGGAGTGAACGCGATTCTTCACCGAATCTTCTCCATCGGCCCACTGATTCGCGATCTCCATCAGGTGGTCGATGGTCTAGGCCTTTGAGCGGCCTAGCTCCTCCCTGAGTTCCATGCGGCGGACACCACCGTTGAATGCATCAATGGCGCGGTCTTCCGAGATGTTCTCCGTGTAGTTCTTGATGATGGACCACCTTTGGATGGAGCGTAGCGATTCGCCAAGTCTTTGCTGGCAGCATCTCAGTTCTTCGATTGAGGCGGGCCATTTGTACATGCCCTTAAAGTTGCGCATGAAGCTGTAGACCAGCTCCCCAACTACGAATGGATCCGCGTGGGAGGTTATTGAGCCATGCACGGGCGGCACCCTGCAGCTGTAGCTGCAAGCATTGCATGGAAGTACTTCGACTGCCTCCGTGTAGCCTGACGGAGGAGATGTGGTCCTCCAGCCAGATCTTGGGGTCCTGCAGACCGTCAAATTTCGGGTTCTCAGATGGGAGTTTAAACCCTTTAGGAATTCGCTTCTGCCTAATGGCTCTATTGAAGCATCTGGCGCCGCAGAGCTCCCCATCTTCCTCTTCCGAGTCAGTCGACCGAGCACGTCGTGCCCTTGACTTGTCGATCTTGTGTTGTGTGAGGTCGTCGCGCGCATCGTAGTCGCGGTCGTGTCGCCGTGAGCGGCGTCGTCGAGAAAGGTCGTGACTGTCATCGCTGGATGAGGGCGAGGAGTAGCGCTTTGCTAGCGTTTTGCCCTTTTTTGGGTCTGGTACTGGCTCCTTGTCGAGGGCAGCCATAGTCCAAGGATGAACGAAGCTCACAAGATCTAAACATGAAAGCACAAAGGAGGAGAACCAGCCATCTAGCTACTACATGGATCCGTAGTCCAAGGATGAACTACTCACGCATCACACCGGAGGCTTGCATGGTGATGAAGAAGGCCACCAGGGTGAATTCCCCTCTCCGGCAGGGTGCCGAGAAGAGCTTCAGATCCCTCCCGATCTAGGGATGGAGATGACGGCGGCTATAGACTCTTTCATGGATTTTTGATCGGGTACTTAGGGTTTTTGTCCCGAGGGCATCTTATAGGCGGAAGGAGAGGCCGAGGGGGTGCTGGGGTCGGCCAGACCACCCCCTGGCACGGGCCAGGCCTGGCCGCGCGGCCAGGTGGTGTGGCCGGCCCCCAGCCCTTCTCCGTCTCGTATTCTGGCATCTGATGACTTCCGGGAAATTAGGCACTTTGGCTATTGTCCTGTCCAATTCCGAGAATATTCATTTTCTGACTTTCCTGGAACCAAAAACAGCAGAAAACAGGCAGCTGACAATGTGGCTCTTTTTAATAGGTTAGTCCAAGAAATCATATGAAAAGTACTCCAAAGTGTGGACAAAACACAAGAAAGTGGATAAAACCAAGCATGGAACATCAAAAATTATAGATACATTTGCAATGTATCAACATCCCCAAGCTTAACTCCTGCTCATCCTCGAGTAGGTAAGTGATAAAAAGAAAGAATAATTTTTGAGCTGACATGCACCATTAAAGACTTGATCAAAGTATTTGCAAAACATTCAAAGCTGGGATCATAGTACTTCAATCATAACATGAAAGGCAAAGTTCTAGCAATAAGACAAAGAAATTATGATGCAACATGAAAAGGCACAAACAAAAGATTCATGAATAACAATGCTTTGCAAGACGTTTATTTGTTTCACATAACGAAAACATAGCATAATAGCATTCAACTTGTCCCTCAAAGAGTAGCAAATATAAATGCATAGGACACCTTCAAAGTTCATAAGAGTGACTAGATACAAATAGTTTAAAACAAGCAATATCAAGTTATGCATCAATCAACTAGTCTTGGCACAATGCACATAGAACTAAGAATGGCCACTATGCTCTCAAAGTAGGTGCATAAAGGTAGAAGGTGGAGACTCAATATAATGGTGGAAGAAAGGCCTTCATAGAAGGAAGTAGGGATTCAAGTCTCATAAAGAGCTTCCAAAAATTATGGTACTTATAGCTTTCAGCTCTCATTTCCCCTATCATAAGCATCTTGAAGGTGATTAAGGTTAAAGTGACACAACTAAGAGGATATGCTTGACAAGTTATAAACCGAAATCTCATGCCCCTTACTTACGAAGACCGAACCTCATGCTACTCAACTTTAGTCACGAGTAAGCTCTTGTCATTGTAAGTACATGTGTATCATAAATAACCGCCAACGGGGTACCCCTTGCACTGATACCGGAGCTATCCCATAATCAAAATGACAAGGCAAGCAGACAATGAGCATCTCAACGATCTTTTTATTTGCTATTTGTATAGGTTTTTATTGAGGATGCTTCATAGAGTGCTCATTATGGTGATGCTGCAAGTTTCCACCGTGATTAGGCATGGCTTAGGCTAGCGGCCTAGGCGTTTCTCTAATACACATACAAACTCCATGATCTTACAAGTCCCACTTTTATTTCACACCGTCGGGATCCATAAGCAAAAGAACATGATATCAACGGGGTACAAAGTACAAGTGCAATGTTGAAAGCGTTCTCCATGATACATGGTTCTGCTAATTTCAACTTATAAAGCGCAAGCATATACACAAAAAAGAAGGACCCAATGGTTCAAGTTTATTAGATGCAAAAAAGTAAAGTGTGCCATCAAGTTCGTGAGAGCTTTAATCACTAGTTTTCTCATAACAAGTTTAATTTGGAAGGTAAACAAAAGCATGAATATACTTGGAATAGCATAAGCTAGTAGGTAGGTATGGTGTACTCTTTGGAATAACTTGGTTTAGGGAGTTGGATGCATGAGTGGAACCCATACTTGGTTGTGGAGGCTAGCAAAAGACTGGGAGCGACAAACTAAGAAAACAATAATGGCCATAATCATACAGAGCGACAAAACATCATTGATCAAAGCATAAAGTGATACTACAAGTTGAAAACTAAAGGATCATAAAAGCTATGGTGACTTGAGATAGTCATAACATGGAGTGAGCATGCGCCAAGTCAACCCAAATAAAGCATCAAAGGAGAATACCACTATACTATGCTTTAATATGCTAAAACAACGCATGATTCATCCAAGGCACATTAAGCAATCTCAGTTGTTTATAACAAGTAATGCTACAACAAATAATACTAAGCATAAAGCCAAAACAATATCAAGCATGGCATGACAAAGCATAGGCCACAGTCAAAAACGAGCTCTTTTTACCACATAAGCATGAACTTTCCTACTCTTTTCCAAACCAAACCAAACTATTTGCAAAACAATGTATGAAACAGGGGGTCCAACCAATTTATTCAGCAAACTAAGCAAACAAAAGCAAACGAAAAACCAAACCAAAAACAAAAAAGAAGACGCTCCAAGAAGAACACAACTGTGCATGAAACAATAAAAATGAAGCGTTTAGAAGAAACCTGGGATTTTTATTGATGAAGAAGGGGATGCCTTGGGCATCCCCAAGCTTTGACGCTTGTACTTCTTAGATATTTCTTGGGGTGACACACGTGGCATCCCCAATCTTGAGCTTTAGTCCATCCTTCATCTCATTACTCATTCTTTCCATACACCTGAAATTTTTCCTTCATACAAAACTTCACACAATCTTTATTAGCAACATTAGTGCACTCAAGATAAAAGGTCTTAAGGTTCAGTTCTTACACCAAATAAACTTCCATTAGAACACTAGCTACTATAGCACTTCCCTCAAAAAGCTCAATTCCCCAAAACAACTCAAAAAGGAACCAACAAGAAGCAAATGCAGAAAATGGTAGAAATCTGTCAAAACAGACCAGCAGGTAAAGACATTTTTCGAAGACCTTCTGTTGCTCAAATCAAAAATTGCTGAACTAACGAAAGTTATATAACAACCTGGGGCATAAGCACAAAACTTCACGCCTCAAAAAGACATTCAGTTATTTTACACGAATTTTTATGGTGAAGCACAGAAATCTGTTTCGGGACAGGAACTTCCCCAATCATTACTTCTCTCTCATTAGAGGTTACTCTTGGCACAAAAAGCAAATAAAAAGGATAAGGAGCGGTTATTACAGAGGTAATAACTTCCAAGACTCATTTAAAACTTTTAGGTTATCTCCCAATAAGTACTTTTCTTTAACGCCTTTAAGTTAGGCATAAGAAGCAAGAAAGAATCAAGTGTTCTCAAATGAAGAAGCATTAAGATTAATACCAGAAATATCTTCAACAAGGCAAGGTATATCATCCAAATAAGTTCTTGAGGATCCTCTCTCAATGCTCTTAGGTTCACTATTTTCATCAAAAGGGTTTTCAGGAACAATCCAATCAAGATTATTTTCTATGGCTTCATGTATTGCTACCAGTTTAAAGGGTATTGGTATCTTAGGTTCCTCGCCATTAGGTTCGGTTTTGCTAATATTTTCTCATGTACCAACAACATCTACACATGAGACTAGCATATTGAAATGTTCAAAGACTTTTCTAGCTTCTTTGGCAACATCATAGAACTCCTTAAACAAAGTTTCTAGAATAAAATCCCTCTTTTCAGGGTCCTCAATTTCTTTAAGCTTAAGAAATATTACTTGCATTGAGGGGTTGAGGTTAACAAACCTAGCTTCTAACATGTGAATTAAAGAAGCTGCAGCAATCTCATAATTTGGAGTAAGTTCTACAAGGGATCTATCCTTGGTATATGCATGCTTACTAACATGATTAAAGAATTCTTCAATATTATCTTTCCCAATTATAGAACCACTACCAATTGAAAGGTCTTTCAGGGTGAATTTAGGGATCAACATGGTGAGCTAAGGAAGGGGTGACAACTAATGGAGACTTAATTTTTTTGTGTTTTCAAATAAGAAAGCAAACTAGTAAAACTAATTTTTTGTGTGTTTTTGATAAAGAAACAAGCAAACAAAGAAAAAAGAAACTAAGCAAAACAAAAATAACAAAGTAAAGAGTTTGGTTATGAGGGACTCCCCTTGTGAAGATGTCCTTGACTCCCCGGCAACGGCGCCAGAAAAATACTTGATGGCTCAGTGTTGATGTAGAGCTCGTTGGGAACCCCAAGAGGAAGGTATGATAAGCACAACAACAAGTTTCCCTCAGTTATGAAACCAAGGTTTAATCGAACCAGTAGGATCAAGGAAACACCCCAAAGGTGTTGCTCGCTGAGCCTTGGCAGGGCGCACTACCGGTGCTAGTAGCAACGTGGAGACCTGCACAACACAACCACAGAACTCTGTCCCCAACTTGCGATGAGGTTGTCAATCTCACCGTGTTTTGCTGAAAACAAAGGATTAAACGTATCGAATGGAAGGAAGTAATAGTTTGCAGAAAGTAAACACAAAGCAGTAAACAGTTTATAGATTGTATGTAAAGAAAAAGGACCGGGATCCATAGTTCACTAGAGATGGCTCTCCTTAAGATAGATAGCATGCTGGGTGAACAAATTATAGCGGGGCAATTGACAAACATCGGGAAAGCAATACATGCATATACTAATCATCTTGACTCCTTTGAGAATTGATTGGGCAATACAACATAATACATAGACCGCCATCCAACTGCATCTATGACTAATAAGCCACCTTCAGGTTATCATCCGAACCCCCTCCAGTATTAAGTTGCAAGTAACAGATTATTGCTTTACGAATTGCGTGTAAAGTAAACAATACGATTGTTCTATGAACAAAGGATTGTTGTTTTCTCCTAGTAGCAACAGCACATCTAGTACCTTAGAGATTTCTGTCACTTCCCCAGATTACCAGAGGCATGAACCCACTATCGAGCATAAATACTAACTCTTGGAGTTGCTAGCATCTACTTGGCCAAAATAGCTACTAACAACAGAAAGCATGCAAGATCACAAATAACAAAGACATGATAGAATCAATATTCAATCTTCAATAGCATCTCAATATCCATCGGATCCTCGCAAACACAACATGCAAAATTACAAATAGATGATTTTGATCATGAACGGAGCTCACAAGATCTAAACATGAAAGCACAAAGGAGGAGAACCAACCATCTAGCTACTACATGGATCCGTAGTCCAAGGATGAACTACTCACGCATCACACCGAAGGCTTGCATGGTGATGAAGAAGGCCTCCAGGGTGAATTACCCTCTCCGGCAGGGTGCCGGGAAGAGCTTCAGATCCCTCCCGATCTAGGGATGGAGATGACGGCGGCTACAGACTCTTTCGTGGATTTTTGATCGGGTACTTAGGGTTTTCGTCCCGAGGGCATCTTATAGGCGGAAGGAGAGGCCGAGGGGGTGCTGGGGTCGTCCAGACCACCCCTGGCGCGGGCCAGGCCTGGCCGCGCGGCCAGGTGGTGTGGCCGGCCCCCAGTCCTTCTCCGTCTCGTATTCTGGCATCTGATGACTTCCGGAAAAATAGGCACTTTGGCTTTTGTCCCGTCCAATTCCGAGAATATTTGTTTTCTGACTTTCCTGGAACCAAAAACAGCAGAAAATAGGCAGCTGGCACTGTGGATCTTGTTAATAGTTTAGTCCAAGAAATCCTATGAAAAGTACTCCAAAGTGTGGACAAAACACAAGAAAGTGGATAAAACCAAGCATGGAACATCAAAATTTATAGATACATTTGCAATGTATCATAACTTTATTTGCAAGTTCGCTTCTTTGTTTCTCTCAGAGATTGCTCAATTTCAGGTGACTTGGAAATATGGAAATATAGAAGGGGTTCGACTCAAATACGAGAATGAAGCAAGCAATAAAAGGTATCACATTCCTTTCATCACTCTCTCTGCAACCTTAAATTGATCCTACAATTATTTACTCGCTTGTACTGGAGTCACTCCATGCTTAGCTTATTATCCTATAAATTCTATTCCTTTGCTAGTGTCTCCTTTTTAGCTTTGAAACAATGAGCAATGGACTTGGTTAAAAATACTTCCTGCATTTTTACAACAAGAAAAAGCATCTGAAAGTTAACTTGAGTCCATGTTTAGCCCAAAGAATTTAATTTTAGAATTACTCCATCCCCTTTGAGCTTAATATAAATAGACTCGATAATACCTTTGAATGAAATTGTTTGATATAATGGATGCTTCGAAGTAGTAGAGATTATGCCATTACTTTTTCTAATAATTACCATAAGATATTGCTTTATGCGTGTCATTACAACTCTGTCGTGCTCCATGGGGAACTATTAACTCTGCTGGCCAACAAACAATCTAAATGTGGGAAACCACTTGATTTCGGCTATTGAGTTATGTAAATGTCGGTAGCAGCAATGCTATGACGAGTAAAATTTTTAGTCTCCTCATGGTTTCACGTTCCAAGTGAAGTTGTAGTACTCCTCTGACCCATAATTGCTCAACAAATTATTTATTGGCATGGCCACGAGTGCACAACATTGTCCCAATTAACATGTTAAAAATAGTGGCATGATTTCTCTATGAAAGAGCTGAAGTTTTTGAAAGACGAAAGAAAGGAAAAAGGTCCTTTGAGAGTCTTGAAATTTTGACATGGGAGTAGATGAGTTGTTCTTAAATTAAATGTTTTGGTGCCAACTTGAGTACTCTTAATTGATTAAACAAACAAGAACAAAAAGTTTTCATCTCTCAACGAGGAGAGACACCAAAAGAATTTGTCTCACTTTCCTAGCTAAACTTTTGACACTTGCTTGGGCATATGATTTATTTGCTACCAAGATAGGAATTGGACTCAGTACAATCTTGTGAATACTTGTATGATCATATTTAAGATTGCAGGGATTGTGAAGAAAAGATTTTGACACCAATTCAAACTTGTAAGTTCTTTTATTTTTAGTCTCAAATCTCTGCTATTTTTCTTTATTGCCTTGTCACTCAAGGGCGAGCAACATCTAAGCTTGGGGGAGTAGGTAGCTGTGAGATTCAACACATTTTTTATGGATTTTATTGATGGTTTTCCCCCGGATTTGATCGTTTTCTAGCTTTACGTAACGCTAATACTTCGGTAGCAAACGAAACTTGGTTTTTAATGTGTGTTTCAGGTTCTGAATGTCAACAGAGGGTTTTAACTAGAGAAATACAATATTCAGGAGAAAACAAGCAAGTCTCTCTTTGGAAGCACTCGATGGCATCATACAGAGGCTTTAACGAGCAACTATACGGCGGGAATATGTTTCCGGCCGTATAGTTCCCACCGTATAGTTGCCGCCGCCTCTGTCTTGTCAAAAGGGACAACTTCCATGAAGAGATCTGACGCGAAAACACAACTGAGCAGCTGCCATACCATCTAGAAGGGAGAAATAGGAGATCTAGAGAAGAAGGGGAAGACGTTCTTCATCTCGCTCCATGATCTTCGACCTCCTAGCCAATACACCCACATAGCCACTACTTGTACTTGAGAGAGAGAGGGACCTTCACCGTGCAAGACTAGGGTTTGAGATTGTTTCTTCCCATCTTGAATTGTGTTGGATATTTTTCTATTCTTATTGTGGATCTCCACGGTAATATAAAGACGAATTCCCTTTATTTAATTATATCGATGATCTGTTGTTCTCTCATGTGTGAGTAAATTCCTTAGGCGTGGGATATGTAGGGGATTAGTGAGATGTGATGTGCCTTCATATATTTTCCATTAGTTTGTGATTGATTCTAATTACTATATTATGTGTGCTTGACTATCTATAGGATGTCTAATGCTTATTGTCCAATTAAGGGCCCAGACAATATGATGCTTTGTTCTACATAGATGAGATCTTGTTTGCTAGCAGACCGATGACCCCCAGGTGATACAGGGATATCAATGGAAAACTAGTAGACTCGAGGATAACAAGGAACCACTATGCTTATTGCATTAGTCCGATCCAAGGAGCTTAATCGCTAAGCGACCTGAAGGGTCTTAATCGTTTAATGTCTGACCATGGTTTTGGTAACAGGCTAGTAGGATTATTGAAGTTAGGATGAAATCTACCAAGAGGAGTTCCGACTAATTATGGGTTGCTCGCCTACACACATACTTATAAGATTATAATTGTTACATTTATCATTCATCCACCTGGCACAGTCACTATCACCATGAACTAAATCTCCCGGGCCTTATTTTGTCATCTGCAGAAAACAACAAACAACCAAGTCATTTTTTTGCTTTATATTTCTGAAGTTTACATTTTAGTTTTATTTAAATACATCTCATTTAATCAAAACCCTATTCTGATTTCAACACTTATACTCAATTCACTCGAAGACCTGTGACAGCTTCGGGTGTGATAGAGACTTCACCCACAAACACTTGTGGGATCGATATCTATACTTCAAAACTAGCTACAAATGATATGTGCACTTGCAGACATCACTAGTCATTACAGATCCAAGTCAAATTATAACAGTAATTCTTTATTTATAGTTGTCTATGATCGTGAAACTGTGCTCCAAGTCGTGCATAACCACAGACACAGCTTTTCAAAAAGATTTAACCTTGCAGGGGTGCACCAAAGTTTCTACACGCACTTCTGCCATGTTTTCCAGATCAATTAACCCATCGGTATATCGGCGGGGCTTCAGACACGACGTATTCCTAGATCTAAAGCAAGTACATAGGGGTCACCCAAAAGAGCTACCCGTACAAGGTATTACCCTGAGGTTGCATGGACTTGTCACATGAGGCCATAGACAATATATTCCCGTGCCAGTGTGCCGCACCTACGCAACAGTAATAAATGCTCATCTAGCAACAGGTAATAAACATCTCATACATGGCATACATACAGTAGGTAATATATAAATCCCGAACTAGTTTTATGGCCCCTAGTATAGTACTTTGAAACCAGGTAATAAGCCGATAGGGGTGCCCATACACGTCACATGTGGTTAGCATGCTCGATCTCAGCACAGGTGTCAAGAACTCGGGTCCTAAGTGGACACAAGTGGGCGGGATAAGAGCCAGATCTCAACTATTACCCATCGGTGCCTCTTTATTAATTTTATCTACTTCCAATATTTAATTATCAAACTGTAATTAAAGTCATGATCATCTCCACCATTAAGCATGTGCCAACCCCCAACAATTGTAGAACTGGACAACTCATACCAACACCTGAGCAAGAAACTACGAGTCGCAAGGCTAGCTATCTAACAATACAACGGCAATAGGATGTGTCCAAGGCAATATAGGATGCAAGGAGTATAATAAAGCATCGCAACACGGATATCAATAGATCAACAGGAGAAAGTAAAGGTCAAATCCAAAATAAAAATAAAAATAGAGAATGCCCCATCACCAACTCTCATGCGAATGCACCGAGAGAGGAGAGGGAAATATTGAGACCTAGTTGCCCCCTCAGATCGCCGGGATGTACAATTCCAGTCAGAGTGGACGTGATAATCGGTAAGAGTTATATCAATGTGTCATCACAAACAATTTGCCATCTCAGTATGTCATAAGTGTGGAAATTATTGAATCCCTAATTTCGGTTGTGTATTGATCTGACTCTCACGGGGTATATAGAGGTACAAAGGGTAGGTAGACTTGGAGTACAGGATGATCTTAGATTCCTAGTCTATCTCATATATGGATACGTATATCCGTATCCTAACACCTCCCTCAATCGTAGCAGGAGTGAAGCGGACGATTGCGACTGGATTTTAAGTCTTGTGATTCCGTCGTCTTCTCCTCTTTGCCATCATCACCTGCATGGACATGATCATGGATGACACCTAGAGGAGAGGACTGTGTCCCTTCTAGTGTGTCTCTTCCCTCCCGCGGTCACAGCGGGTGTGGTGTGGACATAGGTGATGACGCAGACGCTGATGACAAGAGTTCTTGAGTTGTTGTAGACATTGATCTTGATGTCGATGTTGAGGTAGCCGGTATTGATGTATCCGTCGTTGAGGTTGCCGTGGTCATTATAGCTGATAGCGCCAGAGGTGCAAAAAATTGCACGATTTGTGGTGTATGGTTTTAGGTTTTTGTGCGGGAGCGATAGGAATCTGCGGCGGTGGAAGGTATCTTGGTCATAGGGCGGCGACAGCAGAGATTTTTTATGCGACGGAGGCAAATATCTGTGGCGGCAGTAGATTTTTGGTTGTAGGGTTTTGGAGGTGGTGGCCGTG